>OX453303.1:5667886-10732436 GCA_949710035.1 Crambus lathoniellus | reverse complement strand
GGAGCCTAGTATGACAACTAGTGATGTGACACACTCGATTTCGGATAACGAGCGTACGGTGATCAACTTATCGGATGAAGTTTTGGACGAACCTTCTATGAGTGTACTGGCAAAGGGTATGAATTTTGCGTTAACACCACAGCGAATACCGTATGAGAACATAGTGTGTGGTTTGGAGCAAGCGATTATCCGTAATAAAGTTCCACCCGCGGAAGCAGATATGCTGAGACAAGATGTAGCGGTAATATTACGGAAGTCAAAGCTACCGAAAAGTAACATTACTACAGAAGAGCGTCTAGCGCTGAAACAGTTGCGTAACAATAATGAAATTTTGGTGCTAAAGGCCGACAAGGGAAACGCCACTGTAGTAATGAACACTGAAGCATATGTCGAGAAAATAAGGTGTTTGCTGTCGAATACTAATGTCTACAAACTTGTAGCCTACAACCCTACGGCCAGAGTCACACGGCGTATTCGAGCCCTTATCGAACAGCACAAGGATATTTTCACGGAGGACGAGTACAATCATCTTCACAAGCCAAAAATCGTGCAACCTCCCAAACTTTATGGTCTGCCGAAGATACACAAAAGTAACATACCATTGCGCCCCATCATAAGTCAAATTGACTCACCTACATATGACTTGGCGAGACATGTTGCTGGAGTGCTGCAACCGTTAGTTGGGAATACACCGTCTTTCGTGAAAGACTCATACCATTTTAGGGATCTCGTAGGGAGCATTAAGTTGGAACCCGGAGATATTATGGTGAGTTTCGACGTGGAGTCACTCTTTACGAATGTCCCGCTTAAGGACTGCCTTGAGGTTATTAAGGGTAAACTTTACGATAATGAGCTACCGGAGGAGTATATTGTTCTAATTGAAAATTGCTTAGACGGAAATTATCTCCTGTTCAGAGATCAGTTTTACCTCCAGATCGATGGAGTTGCAATGGGTAGCCCTCTCGCGCCGGTCATTGCAAATATCTGGATGGAGCACTTTGAAGACATAGCATTAGCTACTGGACCCCAAACTGTCAAACTCTGGAAGAGGTACGTGGATGATATTTTTTGTGTAATCCACGGAGGTCAGCAGGAAGTCGAACAATATATAAATCACCTTAATTCCATCCACCCTAAAGTAAAGTTTACTTATGAGATGGAAAATAACAGAGCCTTGGCATTTCTAGACGTGCAGATCAGGGTAAGACACGACGGTACTTTATCTCACTCTGTTTACCGGAAACCTACACACACAGATAGATACCTACACGCCTCATCTCACCATCATCCTCGGCAACTTCAATCCGTGATGACGTCGTTGACCAACAGAGCTCATAACTTGTGTGACCCTGAACATCTTCAGTCGGAGCTTGCTCATGTTCAGGAGGTACTAAAACGAAACGGATACAAGGTGTCGCAGCGATACAATAGGCAAAAGAAAAGGGTAAAATATCCGGACGTGAGTCGTCAGGCAGCATTTTTGCCATATATCAAAGGCGTAACGGATAAAGTTGGAACAGTGCTCAGAAAATTCTGCATCAAGACTGTATATACTCCGTTATGTCAAATATCTAAGCAACTGCGATCGCCAAAGGACGTAATACCCTTTCAGACTCCGGGTGTATATAAAATCGATTGTAGTTGTGGTAGTTCATACATTGGACAAACAAAGCGGACCATCGCAGAACGTGTCAAAGAACATATCGCAGCTGTTAAAAATCGACAGACGAGTAAATCCGCGGTAGCTGAACATCTTCTGGAAGCTGGAGTTAATCATTGGATGGAGTTACATGATCCAAAAATCCTCTCCACCGATCGTCATTACCATACTAGGATGGTACGAGAAGCGATTGAAATCAAGAAGTATAAAAATTTCAATCGGGAGGACGGGTTTAAATTGTCATCAGCGTGGAATCCAGTGATTAACAAGTGTAAGCCGCGAGTTTTACCGTTCAAAACAAACCCCGATACTGTGAGTGTTGTGTGCCGTAATCCCATCACTAGCGATGACAAAAACAAAAAAAGTGACAATTTGAGGGTGGCCGAAGATCTCCAAGCCCGCCCGAACAGACGTCGTCGCGCACCGCCAGTCTGCTTGTGACCACGGTTGTTGCAACACAGCCGAAACGTCAAGCTGTAAGTACATAATAATATGTACTTCATAATAAATGTCGCGTTGAGTCCCGTTACTCTTGTTTATAAATGTAGAGCAGTAATGGAATACTTATAAGTTGCGTCCATAAACTATTCAGTATTAAATCTTCCATTCAAGGTAGCAGTAAATATTAGAACTAGTTCCTAGTAATCCAATTAACCTGTGGCTTATCATTTCTCTTAGAAAGTTCCAGTAGGCGACTTGCTATCTAGGGATGTACTTTCTGTACCTTCTGGTGTAAATCCAACATGCTTTACCCGTATAATAAAATAAATGACATCGTTGCCATTTCAGGCTAATACCATATTATATATCATAATCTTTATAGCTTGGAAGTAAAAGAAAAAAGTGCATGCCATTAATATGTGCATACACAAAGGTATGTTATGTAGTGAACGGATACTGCGACATTGTAGAGGTTCTAAGTTGACGCTATTTTGTTCTTACATGCCGAAGAAAGACCGGTTGTCGGCGACCGGCCGTGTCTTAACACTTGTGTCAAAACCTGCTCTACTGCTTAGACTTCCTTACATCAGAGAATTGTGTACGTGCTTACGAAATGTTTCTAGCTGAAACACCATAATTATGTTCTATGGAATTTGCATTATTTGCTCTTCTAAAAGGAAGAAGTAGTATGCTTGTTTGTAAGGTGTTATTAATTTATTGTTTCCAATTTTTGTACTGAATGCGTATGCAGACACGTAATACAGTTAAATAAAATAAAACTGAGGTGGGGCCTAATCTTCTAACTCAACGTTTATTCTATCACGATCGGTTTCATGTTCATGTACAACCATTGCATGCAGTAACACATTTTTCATTATTATTATATTCATTAAGTATATAAAAAAATATACCTTTATATTAAAATTGTTACCTATAGCAACACAACACAAGTCATAGTGAATTTCTTACATTATTTTAACGCGATGAACTCAGCATTAGAGGTTCTAATGACGTTAGTGGTGTGTCATCTTATTCATAATACAACTCAAGAACCAGTTGTAAAAAATACTCGAGTGACATATTGCTTAGCAAAAAACAAACAGATGATTACGGAAGGTATCAGTTATCCAAAGTTGTTTAATAGTGCTTTTAGCACAAACTATTGGGTTTGACAATTTGAATTGTTAACTCATCCACTTATATAAATAAACATGTTACGCTAAAAACTACTAACTGCGGTAGGAAGTGTGTGTTTAGCTAAGGAGGTATTTCCTTGCAGATGTCATGCGGCAACGGGCCTTGATAATTACGGATACAACACATTAATGTTGCAAGGGCAGCTTATCGAATTAGGACAAGTTCGATGGCTTCCATTCAAATTGGATGTCACGTGGATACCCTATGCTTGCTACCGGGTCACATTACAAACGCACAGATATTTGGAACAGATTTGTTAACTCAAATTACTTGTACAAATCGGAGATTACTAGCGTTACATAAGTAAACTGTTTTATAGTAAATTGATATCGGTGTATTGTTATTGATACCCCTGAAAGAACCTATCAGCCTTAGTTCACTTCTTACATAATAAGTGATGTGATGCAGAATACAAAAGCGCTAAATGTTTCAGTGGAATAGTGGTCAGGGAAACTCGCAAATTCGTACCCTATAACATTACATAATAAGAAAAACTAATTTATGGTTTGCAAGTAGTTCGATTGAAGCTGGTGTGTAGGTACAATGTACTTTATCCATCGCAAAGACGAAAGAAACTTTCTTAAAAATAAGGTTATAAGAGAACTAGCGGCCGCCCACGGTTTCACCCGCGTGGTTCCCGTTCCCGTGGGAATATCGGGATAAAAAACGTTTTTGAAAAAAAATGTAACCGCCTTCAAAACGGATCTTCAAACAAAAATTAACAAACACTAAAAAACGAAAAAAATAATAACATTTTTTAATTCAAAGGACGATGATACGTGACTTTTTCTAATTTATCTTGGTACTTACTGAACTGTTTGAAGTCGGTGCCGTCTTATACGTATTGGGCAATTACGTCCTACACCTCACGCTTGGGACCGGGTTTTTTTTATATGTTAGTTATTTCACTCAATATATTTCGTTCTTATTCTTTTTGGCTTGGCACCGACTTCAAACAGTTCAGTAAGTACCAAGATAAATTAGAAAAAGTCACGTATCATCGTCCTTTGAATTAAAAAATGTTATTATTTTTTTCGTTTTTTAGTGTTTGTTAATTTTTGTTTGTAGATCCGTTTTGAAGGCGGTTACATTTTTTTTCAAAAACGTTTTATTTTTCGATTTTTAGTGTAAATACCTAATCATAGCGAAACTACATGGTGATTGTGATAAATTGTTGTAAATATCCTATCCGTTACGGAATTCAGCTTTCCATCTTTAGCTACTTAGATAACTTGAAGGAATACAATTGAAGGTCCATTTGTGCATAAGGTATTTATAAAACATCATAATATAACTCCTAACTGTTGAGGAGTTTCACCTCTCATCAGTAGCTCACCCTAATAACCTGAAAGAATATAACTATTGGCCCATACGTACGATTAATACTTAAATAAATATTCTCCAGCTCCTAACCGTTAAGGAGTTGTAGCTTCCATCACCAGCACATCACTATGAGATGATGACTACCAGATGCAAATACTTGACTAACTTCAAAAATAAATGGAACGCATAAGGCTTGCCTATATTTGAGAATTTCTCTCAATTTTCCTGGGATTTGATCCCCTGGTCCTGACTTGGTGAAAGTAAGACCAGGTCAGAAGTACCAACTTTCGAAAAAAAATATATTTTGAAATTGATCCCCAATTTGATGAAACTATGAAATCATCCATATACCCAAATAAAGTCTGAATACACATTATTCAGGATAACTCCTGAACTTCTTGTCAGTTCTTGATAAAATTTGAATGGGACCACACGAGAAGCGTCACCTTTTAAATAAAAAAAGAATTATCCAAATCGGTTCATTAACTAAAAAGTTCTGAGGTAACACACATAAAAAATAAAAAAAAAAATAAAAAAAAAATATACAGTCGACTTGATAACCTCCTCCTTTTTTTGAAGTCGGTTAAAAAGTACATATAAACCTTCCGCTTGAATCACTCTATCTATTAAAAAAAAACGCATCAAAATCCGTTGCGTAGTTTCAAAGATTTAAGCATACAAAGGGACATAGGGACAGAGAAAGCGACTTTGTTTTATACTATGTAGTGATGTGATGATACAATTATACAAAAATAAACTTCAGATATTAGTTAAGTAATTATTCTTGAGAACCTTTGAATATAATGAACAAAGCGCAGTGCTTAATTCAAAACAAACCTTGACATAACCATACTGCATTCAGTGTTTCGTACTCTACAAATAGACACGTTTGATGTAAATAAACGTTTGTGACATGACTTTTAACTTTTTTAAGTCCTTCTTCGAGAATCAGAGCAAATTACCGAAGGGGCAAGTCATGTGAGTTTACCTTTCACCGCGTCGGTACTTGTATTTCGTGACTGTTGTTAGACTTGTTAGCCAGTATACTGAGACGTACAAACATTTACGAAGCACGTTCAATCATTTCATATAAAAAATAAACAAGATCTCAATCGTACCTTGTTAAACAAAATTGTTGAAAAGTAGGTCACAATCTTAAAATCTTTATAAACAAAAAAACAAAATGGAATGTAGGTACCTAACTTAACAAAATCTCCTTATCAGTGTGAGCTTAGAACGCTTTCTGTTTTGTTTAACTATTAACTGAGGATACTGTGATTGGCTAATACGTAATTCTTTTTCATTAGCATGCATAAATAATAAAAATACTTACTGTATTAAACCACAAGCTTCATAGAAAATTCTTGAGTATAATGTGCGCCGTTGCGCGCTAACGTTAACCTTGTGCCTTCTGGCGTTTGGTGTATTAATAATATTGTTGTTTGTATGGCTTCCTCTTCATTAAGCCGTTGTTTAATTTCGTAATATTTTATTGAATCAATTGAAAGAAAAAGGTAACTCTCAATAAGACGATCAATTACTAATTTCAACGTAATAATGAACATCTGCTCTGAACTGAGATTCTGAAACATGTGTTTGTTTGATTTTTTTTGCATTAATTTTTTCAAGATCCTGGATGTTTCTTGCCCTTGAAATTCGAGTGTTTACTTTTTGCCGTACTAACCGCTTCCATGTGTCGAAACGATTTCAGTTCAACAATCTGACTTCGGTTACTTGGAGCCTTATTAATGGCTTAAGCTTAAAGAGCCATATACTCATTTACTTGCTTCTGGTTTTAGAAAATTATGTAATTGGGTTTATACTAGCTTGATTACGTTTTATAAATAATATTAGTAATAAATAAATATTAATTTGTTATTAAACTAATAAACTAGTACATATTTAAGTCTATGTAATTGCATAGCAAATATACACTCGTTGTAGAAAAAACGGGCACTTGCTTTATTTTCATACAAACTTACCTACTGCACAGTCTCTAAATATTGCAGATCATCTACTCGTTATTTCTCTACACTATCACTATTATCAAAGCGCAAAATGACTCGAACTAAAATAAAAGTCACTATTAAGAATATACACTTCCCCATTTCTCCACAACGGAAAAACATTAAAGTTTGTCCACGTTCCATACATTGTTCTTTTTTTTTATTAAAAACCGGGCAAGCATTTGACCACCATCTTGTTTGGCTAACAGGATGCAGTCTATGGTGTTACATACCTGCCCAGGAGAAGCCTATCTCGAGCTAAAGAGCCTAAGCCACTCTCGACTTAAAGAGACCTGGGTATTACCTACCTACTATCTACTATGAATTGAACATTTTTGTATGTAAATAAAGCCAGTGCCCGTTTTTTTGCAAAGGGAAAGAAAAAAGTTGTTTTTCGTTGCCTGCTGGCGATGGCGGACCGATAGTCTATGGGGCCCTTAACAGTGTGTACAACAAAATAGCTGATGATGACTTTTAAAAATATAATTTAATAATAATAATTATGACAAGTTGATGTATCGTAATTGCAAAATATGACTGCCTACACACCTCAAGCTATTTCACCATTTTGACAAGTTTATGGAATAAGAATTGTTTTTATCACAACATCAAAGACATTACGCGATATTCAAGGCAGTTAATGCGTTTTTAATACAGTAGTCAAATCAGGATAAGCATATTGCAGCAATGCAGGTCGCAGATTGATCGATACATTAAGCTGCAGGCAGACGACACCAAAGTACCTACTTTAGGTTTGAAATAATATTACGTTTTAAACGCGCATGTTTGGGGTGCAATGCACCCAATGCATTGAATCGGAGAGGAGCGAAGCGAAGGGATTTCATACATTTATTATTTATTCAGTGGTAGAGCTAACTCGCCCATATCGCTCGCATCGGCCTATACGCAGCAATGGGCGTGGTTCGGCTGACATGACATGATGATGATGAGAGCTAACTCCTCCTGTCGTATGCTGAGTTTGAAAATACAGCGCCTCTCTCTCCTCTTTCTATAATGGACAGACCGCCATAATAACACATTTAGTTCTATATTCCGTGTTATCTTAAAATATGCTAACTTTGGTTTTATAACTAAGCATCATTCTCTCTTTCAGGAATAAAGCGATCGCCGACTACCTGGGCAGCAATGGCTACACGGACGCGCTGGAAGCGTTCAAGAAGGAGGCCGACATGACCGGCGAGATGGACCGCAAGTTCGGCGGGCTCCTCGAGAAGAAGTGGACCTCCGTCATCAGGCTGCAGAAGAAGGTAAACACAATTACATCGGATATTTAGAATCTCCCCACCTGAGGTTAAGTTAAGATAAGGCTGAAAGTGGAATCTCACTACTCCCGGAATCCTGAACCACTGAGGAACTAGCTATTTTCTCTAACTGCCGGAACACAACAATGCTGAAAACATAATTGTTATGGCGTCCTTCACCAGGGCGCCGCCGTTACACAGTTTCGCCTAGGGCGCTTAGATTCAGGTTGAACCTAGGTTCATTCATTATGGATCGATGACGCAGACACGGCCGCCGCGAGTCCGCTACGTAGGCTAAATGCGATATGTAGGTAGGGTGTTATACACTGCAAATACAGTCGAGACTGTCTTTAGTAGTTCGAAGCTACAATAAATTATTCAGAAAGTCTACCTAACTTCTACCTAAACTTACTTCTTTTCATGCAAAGTGAACGATAAACCTTCACATTTTAAGCGACATGTGACGAAAGTTTAATGTAGGTACACACATATGGTTGAGATAAAGTAAAGGCATAGGCAATTCACTTAACTTTCCTATGCTGTTGTTGTTATTGCCAATTTTGTATGGGATAAAATAAGGTGACAAAGTGGTTACATTGCAAAATGATATACCGGTAAACGGATAATGTTATAACTGTTATTACTGTTTTCAAATATTTACCTATTGGATTCGTATTTTCGGTTGTTATATCATTCAATATGTTTGGCAAACGTAATAACTCAGTTATAAGCTCATCATTAATCTATAAATAGGTACTCAGAAGTATATACAAATTACTCAACGCATTTCATAAAATTAATACACGATCAATGGTGTGTGAGTAAATCAAAATATAGGAAATGTAACTTCGCGCGAACAGGCAGAAGCGTATTATTTGTGCAATTCATTCCATAATCGACGGTACCAATAATTGTTGTAATCCATTTCAAACTGAAATATCACGCACGATCAATGATTTCTTTGCTCATATTAGATTTCTGGCAAATTTAGTGATCGGCGCTTACATAAACAAAAAATATTGGATGAACGTGTCGATATTCAAGCGGGCGTGATCTCGTAATCTTTGTCCGTGAGATCTCATCGACGAAAGGTGATAAATTCGCTCGGCGCATAAATTGTCTATCAACTGTTAAAGTCTTCATGGGCTGTCTAATCGCTGGCAGCTTTGTTGCTGTATAAAAGGTTTAATGACATCCCACGACGCTATGTGGGAAAATAGATCAGATCGATCAGCCTTGCACGTGGACGTTTCTAGGTCAACATGATGTTTCTATTCGGCGTCGGTCGATGCCGCCCGCTGTTCAACTATCACGACAGTTTACTCCACTATCACTCCAGAAATAGTGACACGAACCTAAACAAATACCCAAGGCGATGGTAATTGGTTCAGCGCTAGTTTTATCTTAAACCTTGCTCTACAAACAAACCTGTTCAAATTAAGATGTTTGAGAATTTTATTATGCTGGCTGTTCTTTATTTTAATAAAAAATTATGATAGTGTACATTACTGGTAAATGTTTATACTGCACACCATTTCAATCATAAAATAAGCAATAAAATCAGAGTAAATCCTGTTGCTCATTTGAGTTAAATTCACCTAATAAGTTTAGCTCCAAAGGTTATCTGACCGCCACTGAATTCAATAACCTTTCTCCAGCCCAAACAAAGATAAGCCTCGTTAAAGTAAAATTGTATTTCTATTAATTGGTTTATCTTTCAACTGCTAATGAAATTCAAATCGATGTATTATGCTTCGTACCAGCAATTACTTTAGAAACTCAAATTTTCTTATATGAATATGACCCAATCAGCACCTACTACGTTACGTAGTAGTGGGTCACATGGTATGGTCTATCTTCTTTATCCATCCATAAAAAAAGCATAGCCCCCCAGCAGTGGTACCACCAAAATAGCTGATGATTACTTTTAAAAATATTAATCAACACATTGTTTCTTGTCTGAAATGTTATTGCAGGTGATGGAACTGGAATCCAAGTTATCGGAGGCACAGAAAGAATTCATCGAAGGAGCGCCGAACCGCGCCAAGCGGACACCAACGGAATGGATTCCGCGCCCACCAGAAAAGTTCTGTCTGACCGGACACCGAGCCCCTATTACCAAGGCAAGTGGATTATCTTCTATTTATCACAATCACAGGGGAACATAAGCAGGACTATAACTATTAACAAAATCCGTTACATGGTTACTAAGGAAGCTAAACCTCTGATTCTGAAAAGAATGAGTATCGTATGGTGCATGCTAGGGTTGGAA
This sequence comes from Crambus lathoniellus, assembly GCA_949710035.1. Taxonomy (NCBI): domain Eukaryota; kingdom Metazoa; phylum Arthropoda; class Insecta; order Lepidoptera; family Crambidae; genus Crambus; species Crambus lathoniellus. The sequence goes on along the minus strand of OX453303.1, from coordinate 10,722,275 downwards.
ACACGCGAAGAGACTTTGCCGATATCGTGTTGGTTAAATAGAATAGGCCTCCAGTTCAAAGTTGTGTTTTTAGCAATTGGAACAATGAATACCGTTATGTTACGGAGTGACATTTTCTAAGAATGCCGATGAGTGAGAGAGCACCTCAAACAGAAGACAATGTCCCTTCTGTTTGAAGTGCTAAGTGCCTAAGGGATTAACTTCGCTCATTCTGCTCCCTTCGCGTGTTTTCATGCTTCTATCCTTTATCATCGCTTTTGATCCTAATTTGCCGAAGCGAGCAAAATATTTCAATCAGCCGCATCGCCGATGCTTTTGCGCGCGAAAGCACACCCACTATTTGTCGCCCTAGCAAATGACGATCACGAGCGATAGAAAATGATAGACGCATGAAACATGCAAATTGAGTAATCCAAAACCAGAAATTTTTAGGGAGTAACAGAACTATACTCCCTAAGGGCTCGTTCAAGAAGCGGTGCGGCGCTGATTTTTTGTTCTAAAGATGCTTTTGGGAAGACTCGCCTCTTCCTTTTAACAGTAACCTTAAACTAAATTCCCATTGTGTGTTATTAATTATAAGATAATAATAAAAAAAAAATATCATCAGGAACATTCAAAGTTCAATAACTTTAAAAACTTAAGTGTTGAATGCCGCTGAGTGTATACATCCATACTAATATTATAAATGTGAAAGTGTGTTTCACGTGACAAAACAGAGCAACGGATCGTCGTGATTTTTGGTATAGGGGGATAGTTACTTTTATTCCGGAAAAACATCACATTCCCGCAAGATAACGTCGTGTAGTACTTAGTAGTACACGCAGGCGAAGCCGCGGGTGGAAGGCTAAAGGACGATGGGACAAAACGTCCCCCAAAACCAACAGATTTGAAATGTATCTCAGGTGAAAGATATTAATATAGTGACAACTTTTTACTATGGCGACATCCCTCAAATGTGTGGGAATTCTGGGAAAATATTATTTTAATATTGTTATTTACTACAAAAGTAACACCTACGATAATAAAAAAATCTTTGATTTTTACCATTTCTAAGCGACTTCAAAAGAAAGAAGCTTCTCAGTTTGATCTGTATGTATGTATGTATATATGTATGTTTGTCCGCGATTATCTTGCGTTTGGCTGAACCGATTTTGATGCAGTTTTCAGGAAAGTATTTTGCTACATTTAGAAGAAGGTTTTGGTATTTTAACCGACTTCAAAAAGGAGTTTCTCGGTTTGACTAAACCCCATGGATTTTGACATTGAATATGGCTATTAATCTCTTTATACGTATGAAATTGTCGACAGACATAAAAGGTATGTTGGAGGTGGGGACGGGTCCCATACAAATTTGCCCATCATCCTTTATAAATAAATATTATATACCGTTAGAATAATTAAGTTTTACACTCAAACCATGAGTTGAAACCACTTTAGCATTCCTTATTAAGTGTAAGTAAAGTCGTCTATATGAATGGGAGTTTACAAAGTTAAAAAGGTCTGAAAGTTGTTATTCCTCCAATGGGTATACTCATGACAAAACTTTTGCTAAGTAATTAGACTATATTGCTAAGCTAGATGCTCAGCTAGCAACATGGGTACATACGACTTAAGTATAGCGCCTCGTAATCTTTAAGCAACATTTCACACACAAAACGTGACGCTCAACATGTTTGGCAACGCGCAACATGACGCGACTAACTAAAAGCTATTAGGCAACATTTGGCGATACGAGCCTTTATGGATGAAACACCGGGAAGTATACCAGGTCTACTCCCAAGTTTATTTGTAAGGACCACTTGCAGCAAATTTTCTAAATCTCGATTTAACCAAAACCAGGCGTCTGCCACTCGATGTACACACGACGGCACATCAGACTATACATGTTGACCTTGAGAACGCCTTTATGCCCTACGTAATAAAAGCTGTTATTGTAGTTTAAGGCGATACTCGGAAAAATTATGCGATTCATTTTTATATATATATATATATATATAGAAGATTACCAGATTTGTATCAACTCTAACCGTCCTATAGTTTTATATCAAAAAGTCCATACTTTTTCCGAGTAGCGCCTTAACTTGATGTGCTGCCGAGTGCACTTGCGCGCAACTCTCGCCCGCACCGCCGCGCGCCGGCGGCGGCGGTGCAAATCCATAGAAGTTAGGTCCGCAAAAGAGCTAGAATATATGCGATAGAAAGAGATGCAACGAGTGGCCGTTCGTAATTTGCGCCGTACAAGCTGAATTCCACTTTATTGCGTTATTATTAGAGTTGCTATTTATTTAAATGGCTTAGCGGAGTGCAGTATCTGTTACGTAGTAACTATTTCGTTATCTGTGCAAAAATTAGATTTAAGCCATAAACAATGTCAAAATGTTAAATCTAGTATAAATAAATAAATAATAAATAAATAAATAACTTCTTACAATCACACCAATTATCTAAGACCATGTTAATTTCATTAAGAAACTGTATCATGGAAAACTTGATAACGGATAAATATATACTTAAATACTTTTTGTTTGTAAATACATACTTAATATACATAGTAAACACCCAGACCAAGACAAATAGACATTGTTCATGCACACAAATATTTGTCTTGTTCGGGAATCGAACCCGAGACCTCTGGCGCAGAAGGTGGGTATCCTACCCCTGCGCCAAGTCGGTCGCCAAGTATATTTGCTGAGATTGCTAGAGATATAGAGAAAGAGAGTAATACAGCAAGACTATTACTTATTACAATTCTTTTGTTAACAGGTAATATTTCACCCAGTATTCAGCTTGATGGTCTCCTCGAGTGAGGACGCCACGATTAAAGTGTGGGAGTTCGAGAGCGGCGAATACGAACGAACCCTGAAGGGTCATACCGACTCCGTTCAGGATATCGCATTTGACCACCACGGGAAATTATTGGGTAAGCATGTCTAATAAAATATGAACTTAGATATTAAGTCCAAAAGATTATTTGATGGTTGTTTGAAGGCACTTATCTTTAGAGCTACCGCTGCTGCTCAGATTCTTTAGGCTACTTAAAATCAAGATATCTAACCTTCCTTTACCAGTTCCAAAATATAGCGTTGGCTCTAAACATTATTATTGGTGAATAATGAGCTCGCGGGCAGCACGGGACCGATCGTTATGTAGGACTAGCACGCGCACCACGTCATTTAAGCTAAGATTCAGACCAACCGGCGCGCATCGACCCGACCTAGACGGCATTTTAAAATGCGGTCATGAAAATTGAAATGTGTAAACAAGAGCTACAGCCTACAGCCCATATTAGATGCACCGCTAATCTCTGTTTGTATCCCGCGACGGCCGTACGGCTTCAACTCCATGGCACGCCGCCCGCCGCCGCGGATCCGAACGGACGCGATCGGCATTTTACAATGCTGTAGGAAAAAGAAAAGCATTAAAAATTTAAATCATTTAGAACACTTATTAAGTTGGCAATATAGATTTGTATTTGTATTTCCTACATGTGAAAACTGTTAATTGGCTAATGACTAACCGTATTTTATAGAAACATTTGTAATTAGTAAGTAGCTGTAAGTTTTCCAAGAAATAAAAAAAAAATAAAAATAAACATCAATTACAGTTCATATAAGCTGCACTGTTAATCGCCGTTCGCATTCCAGGACGGCGCTATCGCCAGCGCGTACGGCTCCGTACGGCCGTCTACGGCGCCGTAAGGCTCCGTGCCGATGCGCACCGGTTTGTGTGAATCTTAGCTTAGTCGACTCTCATTCTCTACATGCGCGTGTTGCTGTCTAACATCACACGGAACAAAATCACTTTGTTTGTCGATCAGAAAAGAGTCGTCAAAATTTTTCCTGATGCGTATGCTAGGCCCCAATGGAGGTACTTAAGGGAAGCCTATGCCCAGAAGTGGGCGTCATACAATTGCTGCTGATGTTGATGATAAAAAGTGAGCTATGCCTGACTGATTGGTAATTCTTCCAGTGTCATGCAGCGCTGACATGTCGATCAAGCTGTGGGAGTTCAACCAGACGTTCGAGTGCATCAAGACGATGCACGGGCACGACCACAACGTGTCGTCCGTCGCGTTCTCGCCCAGCGGCGACATCGTCTACTCGGCCAGTCGCGACAAGACGATCAAGGCGTGGGAAGTGGCTACTGGGTAAGTGACACTGTAAAGATACTAGATTCTTTATGCGGAAGGCGGGTGAGAGTTCGATCTTTTGCTTTCCCCTAGCTTTTCCCACGGTGTTTGGTAAGCCGGGTAAGACCTGCGGCTGTGAAGTTCGCGTGAGAATCCCCACGAAGAAACAATAAATAAGTGCGCGGGTTCAAGAAAGAGTGGGGTGCGGATTATTATTATTATTATTTATAGGAGGGACGCCAGCGAAGCCGGACGGGTGATCAGTCACCTAGGTCGGGACCATTTCACCCAGTTCCCCAAGTCCCCTAAAAACTGAAAAATCAGGGGGGGAGGCGGGTTATCATTTACCCCACCGGCGTCGGACCCTCGAACCTACCTGTGCGCTTACAGTACCTGTTGAGTTGACTTATCGTTAACTTCTTTAGATCCTCTTCTTTAAGCTTGTCCGTTCCAAAGAGCTCCCAGCGCAGTAATGCGTACATCGGGCACTCTGCCATGAAGTGGTAGCTTGTTTCTTCTCTTTCTTTGCATTGCGGACAGATCGGGTCTTCTGTCCGTTTAATCACTGATAGGTGTCTGTTTAGTGGGCAGTGCCCAGTAAGTACACCTACAATCGTTCTTATACTTCTCCTACTCTGATTCAGGAGTTCTCTAGTTTTCTTCTTGTCAACCGATTTGATGAAAATCTTAGACTGTCTGCAGTCCTTTCTTCTCATCCATCTTTGGTTGGTTTCTTTGATTGTTCTGATCCCGATAATGTTCTTAGTAATTCTATATGCGATTGGTAGTCTTGGTTCAGGGCCAATGAAGGGTTCATCAGCTCCTCCCCTGGCTAATTCATCGGCTTCCTCATTGCCCACGTTACCTTCGTGTCCGGGTACCCAGGCAACTTCTACCTCAACCAAGTTGGCAAGTGCCTGAATGCTTTGTTTGCATTCTTTCACCAGGGCTGAGGTAGTCTCCGCTTTGTCAAGGGCCTTGATGGCAGCTTGACTGTCGCTATATATTATTATTTTTCCTACGTTATAATTGCCTATCTCACTTTTAATCATGTTCGCACACTCCAGTATCGCGAATACTTCCGCCTGGAACACGCTGGCGTACTTGCCCAGATTAAAAGTAGTTCTTATAGTGTTCGGAAAAGATCGACATTCCTGAACGCATCTCTAATGTCACGTCAAATTGACATTTAGCTGTCACTTGAAGTTGACAGTTGACTTGATTGGAATTCTTGTAAGAAACATGTCGGATTAATTTTGCTGAATTGTTAAAAAGCGCTCGCGTTGAATATGCCTGGCATATCGAGCCTGAATTGAATCTTAAATTATCTATTTGATCCCGTGTTGTACGACCAAGATTTTGACGCCACCTTGACGAGTGGCCGGTCGCGATGCTTTGAGGGATAACCATCCACCACGCGTTGTTGTCGGGACAATATATCGTAATAAAAAAAGCCCCGCGTGTGTTATCGTGTATTGTTGAAGCGCCCAGTGTCTTGGGACCGCTGTGTAGTATTTGTTTTGTGAGTAAGGTGACGAATTGGTAAGGTCTGCAGAAGAAGAAGGAGCTATCAGGGGCGCGCGCCCCCTCTCTCCGCAGCCCAGGAGACTTTCGACACCACAGACCGTATGTAAAATTCACCTTACTTCACATTGAACCGCTGTGTATCGCAGTTTCAATTGTTCAGTTACATCCCGGCTGAAACCAAGTTTTGTCCGGAGTCTATACTCATGATAACCTTCCACTGCGCCATGCCGGCTCCACTGGTCTAGGCAGGGGTGTACTGATCATTCTTGGTAGCAAGAGCGTAGTTTGAAGGCCTGAGAGGCCCACGCCAAAACTTTGTCTATTAATCAGTGCCGTTTTGATGACCATCTGGTCCGGACTAGATTAATTTGTACTTGTAAATGGTAATTAACTTCCATTTGAAAAGTAAAGGGCATTCCTTTTGCTATTGGTTCCATGTCTTGTAATTAATTGTCATGTATTGAAGTTCCAAAATGTAAACAGATGCCTTTCTTTGTTCATAATAATTATTATTTAGTTTTGTTAGCAAACTTGAGTTGTGAATATTGACAAGTTGTTGCTAAATAATAGCTAATAAAAGGGTACCTAATAAGTTTGCACTCAATACTTAGTGAAACTTAAATGATTTAAGACATTATTTACACATTGAAACTTATTGAAACTTGTGCTTTGAAATAATTAAAATTTTCTTGTTGTATGTTGATATCCAAGTGAATTTCAATAGTCAGTGATTTGTTTGAACTGAATAACCTTTGACTTATAAAGTCAAAGTTAGTTTGTGTCTAAGTTATAACCTCTTGAGAGTTTAGAGTTATAATTATATACTTGAGTTTTGTTGTTTTCTGATAACCTCCAAATATTTAAGAGTTTGTGTCATTATAAATACTTTGTTGTTGTAATATTGGAATTTTGTGGTTATTAATAACCTCCAAATATTGGAGATTTTGTGTTATAGTGAATATTTTGAATTTGTTGTTTTTGTTGATAAATTTGTGACGTTACAATGACGGCCTCCTCTGCTAAAGCCAAAATACGTTCTGAGTTACGGTGGTTAGCTTCTGCGGTTGCATTGTTGGATCGACCGGATAGGACGGAGGCCTTGTTGAACAGATACGTAGATCTGGCCGTACGTTTGGCTGTTGTTGATGAACAGTATGCCTTATTTTTGGAAAGGACTGTTGAGGCCGATGTGGAAATGCGACAAGAAGTCGGTTTGGATGTGGACCAGTGTTATGATTTTGCGGACAGAATTACCCAGGTGGCTCGACCTTTGCAAGTGGCAAGAGAGAATGAACCGAGCCCGTCCCCGGTCACATCTAAGAGTATGCCCCCGCTATTTGCTAGATTGGCCCCCTTAGACTTAAGGCGTTTTGCTGGTCGTCTACAAGACTGGGAGGGCTTTATTAATATTTTTGATAGTCTCGTACATGCCCGGGACGATTTGACCCAGGGCCAGAAGTTGGCTTACTTGTTATCCGTGTTGGAAGGGGAGGCCCTTGAATCGGTTCAACATTTGGCCCCCTCGGATGAAAACTACCCTATTGCTAGGGATTTGATTGCCCGTCGGTACCAGAACGTACGACGTCTGGCGGACAACCATGTTGCCGCCATTTTGAATTTACCCCGCGTTGCCAGCGTGATGCACTTGAGAGTGGCTTTGTTGAATCCGCTGTTGGTTGCCTACAACGCATTAAAAAACTTAAAACTCCCAGTGGAGCAGTGGTCGTTTTTGTTACTGCACATTGTCCTGGGAAAGTTGCCGGACTCTGTTAAGGTCCGTTTTGAGCAGCAGTATGGTGGGGATAGTGCGACTTATCTGCCACCCTTCTCGGACCTCTTGACGTTCCTGGAAGGAGAGAGTAGACTGGCAGATAATTCCTCTCTGGCCGGTCCTATGGGACCCGAACGACCTGTGCCACAGAGTAGGTCCCCCACCGGACCCCCCCGTAGGGGGCGTATGGCCCCTCGCGCGCCCGGCCGCTATGCCGCCGTCCAGGAGACCGCCCGCTGCTTGTACTGTCGGGAACCGGGTCACAGCACGACCCGTTGTGATAAGTTCCTCGACCAGCGCGTCCAAGGCCGTCGAGCGATCGCGCGACAACGGACATGGTGCTACTCGTGCTTGGGCCTGCACATGCAGCGCGAATGTACCCAAGCGCACCCATGCCGCTTTTGTAAGGGCAACCACCATCCCCTCCTCTGCATGAACAGCCCAGAGGGCGGCGGAGCGCCGCAGCGCGTCGCTGCAGGATCACCTCGTATGGGTGGGGGGCTCGGACCCCCCGCGGTGTTTGCATCCCGCAGCAGTTCTAGTGGCCACCAGAGTGGCCCCAGACGCTCTCCGCCACGTTTGGAGCCTCAAACGGGCGGGGGTCCCAGGGACCCTCCCATGGGAAACCGATCCCCAAGGATGGGGATGAGTGATGCGAGCGTTGCCGGAGGTCGTAGAGGCCCCCCGCGACGTTTTGAGCCTCGCACGGGCGGGGGTCCCACGGACCCCCCCATGGGAAATCGGTCCCCAACTAGGGGGTTCGATTTTGCGAGCGTTGCGGGAGGTCGTATAAGCCCCCCGCAACGTGTTGAGCCTCGCACAGCCGGGGGTCCCCGGGACCCCCCTTCTGAAAATCGGTCACCGTGCCCCCGCGACTATGGGGCGACGTACACGGTGGATGCTAGGCACCGATTCTCTCCGCCGCTCGCCGAATACCCGCGTTTGGAGCGGCGCCCGCCCCGTCTTCAAGGGGCCGGGAGATATAACCCGCCTGATACCGGGCGAATTGGACGTAGGCAGTATGTGGGAGATTGGGACCCACTGGATCGCTATGAGCGACCCCCTTACCATGGGGGGACGTCTGGGGACCCCACATACTAGCAATCAACGTGTTTACGGTCGATTGTAGCCACCCCTCCAGAGACCGTTTTGTTGCCCACGGCCTCTGTGCTTGTCAGGGGATTGAATGGCGACCTTGTGGAAGTTCGCGCCTTGTTGGATTCCGGTGCTCAGGGGTGTGTTGTGTCATCTTGGTTAGTTAGGCGGTTGGGCCTCAAGGTGCACCCCCACACGGAAGGCGTGAGAGGTGTTGGCGATGTGAAAGTCCCCGGGTTGTTAGGGCATGTTGACTTCACATTTACATCACGTAATAAGTCCACGCCAGGCATTAAGACCTCGGCGATTGTGTTGGACACAGTTGTTGGCCGTCAACCTTCAGTTGACTTGGGACCGAATATGTTGTCTTTGGTGTCTGATTCCCCACTCGCCGATCCAAATTTCTTCCGCCCAGGCCCGATTGATGCTCTCCTTGGAGCCGATGTCCTGGGGCGAGTTTTGTTGACGGGGAAGCGAGTTTTGCAGCCAGATGGCTTGGTAGCTCTGCAGACGACACTCGGTACAGTTGTGATGGGCCCTGCTCGCCGCGTTTTGGATTCCCTTGATGAGGATCGCGGTCTTGTTTTTAATGTGTCTCTCTCCGAAGTGGTGCAGAAGTTTTGGGAGGTCGAGGAACCTCCACCAGCCCCGCGGGTCGACCCAGTAGCGGATGAATGCGAGTTGTATTACCAGAATAACACTGGTCGCCTCCGCTCTGGTCGTTTATCACCCGTCTCCCCTTTCGTGCCGGCCGACCTCCTCTGGGCGAATCCCGACCGCTAGCGGAACGTAGGCTAGTGGCGATGGAGCGTCGCATGAGCAAGGATCCGGTCTTCCGCCAGAAGTATGTTGAATTCATGCGGGAGTATGAGGAGTTAGGGCACATGTCCGTGAGCGATTTGGATTGGCGCTCCGTTGAGCACTTCTTTTTGCCGCACCACGCCGTTTTGAAATCCGGAAAGATTCGGGTGGTCTTTGACGGTTCGGCTCCCACCTCTACTGGAGCGTCCTTGAACCAGTGTCTGCATGTAGGTCCCAAGCTGCACACGGAGATCTCAGACATTTTGACCAACTTCCGGCGGCACCAAATTGTATTTATGACTGACATCCGGATGATGTTCAGACAAACGGTCATCCATCCAGAGGATAGGAGGTACCAATTGATTTTGTGGAGAGAGAGTCCTAGGGACCCCTTGTTGATTTATGAATTGAATACGAATACGTACGGTTTGGCTTCGAGCCCGTTTGTTGCGATTCGTTCTTTGTTGGAGTTGGCCGAGAAGGAGCGCTTGAGATACCCTCGCGCCTCCGCCATTTTGGCCAGTGACGTCTATGTGGATGACATTTGCACGGGCGCCTCATCTGTCTCAGAGGCGATTGTCCTGAGAGACCAACTCACCGCCCTTTTGAAGTCGGGAGGTTACGAGTTGAGGAAATGGATATCCAACTCGCCTGATGTACTGGTAGGTTTGCCCGAAGAGCACCAGCAGGACCCCCACCTATTCGAAAATGTTGATAATCCCCATGTGGTGACCGTCCTTGGCGTACAGTACAAACCGGTCTCTGACACGTTCACTTATTGTGTGGATTTACGACCACCGAAAGTCTGGACCAAGCGTTTAGTATTGTCTACTGTGTCTCAGGAGACTTTCGACACCACAGACCGTATGTAAAATTCACCTTACTTCACATTGAACCACTGTGTATCGCAATTGTTCAGTTACATCCCGGCTGAAACCAAGTTTTGTCTGGAGTCTATACTCATGATAACCTTCCACTGCGCCATGCCGGCTCCACGGGTGTAGGCAGGGGTGTACTGAACATATAGTGTTGGGTTTAGCTATGTATACCCCAGCTCCCGATAGTCCAGTTGATTCCTTTCTTGACCCATCTGTGTAGCATACTGCAGTGCTATCCAGATTGTCATGTTCTAGTTTCCAGTCTTCTCTGGATCTGATGCTTATTCTGTACTTTTTGTCGAAGATCCTTTCCTTTTTTATTAGGTCATTGTTAACCAGTATCATGGAAAGGTTTTCTTCGTACTTTTTTCCTATTTCAGCGTGACCATGATCATTGTGCCTTCCTATCCACAGGTTAGTGCTTTTCAGCTTAAACCATTGTTCTGTAGCTTTCTTTTCGATTTCAAGATCTATTGGACTAAGGCCTAGTATCATTTCTAAGGCAGCCGTGGGAGTTGTTCTCATGGCTCCCGTTACCATGATGCTAGCTAGTCTTTGTACCTTAGTGAGTTCTTTTCTATTGTATTCTAGTTTTGCCTTATGGTGCGGATTGAAAGGTTATCAAATTTAAAAGGCTGTCCAGAATCTGCCGCATCTGTCCTACACCGAACAAAGCTTCTGTAAGGCGTCTGTCACTCGATGTACTTGCGCGCTACTCTCGCCCGCACCTTACGGTACTATTCGCGAAATCCATAGAAATTAAATCCGCAAAAGAGCTAGCATATATGCGATAGAAAGAAATGCAATGTCTGGCCGTTCGTAATTAGCGCCGTACAAGCTGACTTCCACTTTATTGCGTTGTAATTAGAGTGGCTATTTATTTAAATGGTTTAGCGGAGTGCAGCTTCTGTACTACTTGTACTATTATTTATTCTGTACTTCTATGTGCTCTCTTTAATTTTGTGCTTACAATGACCCTTTATCAAGCCAAAGAAACTAAAGAACGTGTTACCCATTCGTGTGCAGGTACTGCATCAAGACGTACAAGGGGCACCGCGAGTGGGTGCGCATGGTGCGCGTGTCGCCCGACGGCACGCTGCTGGCCTCCTGCTCCAACGACCAGACCGTGCGCGTCTGGAACGCGGACACCAACGAGTGCAAGGTAACAAGTCGACTTGTACGCTAATTAACGCGCATTCAAAATGGTTAACGCCCACTTTAGGGCTACTAACTAACATACGAGCGACACTTCGACGAAATCGTCGGACAACGCCGATCAAGCGTTGACTAGAGCTGTTGTCGTGTAGGATTTTGTTCGTTGTATTGGATTAGGTGACACTGAGGAACTACATAAACTTGTACTACTTTACGTTTAAATATATTCGTGTTTTCCACAGATGGAGTTGCGCGAGCACGAGCACGTGGTGGAGTGCGTGGCGTGGGCGCCGGAGGCGGCGGCGGCGGCCATCAACGAGGCGGCCGGCGGGGACAACCGCCGCGCGCACCACGCCGGCCCCTTCCTCGCCAGCGGCTCGCGCGACAAGTCCGTCAAGGTAACGCCCCAATGTATATACGAGGTAACTTCGAAATTCGTTTCTGAAGTTACAAAATATTTGTTGTTGCGATTTCTAACTGAAACGTGTCAACTTTTAGATCTGGGACGTGAGCACGGGACAGTGCCTGGCGACGCTAGTGGGGCACGACAACTGGGTACGTGGCGCGGCGTGGCACCCGGGCGGCCGCTACCTGCTCACCGCCGCCGACGACAAGACGCTGCGCGTGTGGGACGTCGCGCACACGCGCTGCCTCAAGACGCTGTACGCGCACCAGCACTTCGCCACCAGCCTCGGTCAGTACCGCCGCAGCACTCACACTGTGACCGCCGCCGACACAAGACGCCGCGCGTGTGGGACGTCGCGCACACGCGCTGCCTCAAGACGCTGTACGCGCACCAGCACTTCGCCACCAGCCTCGGTCAGTACCGCCGCAGCACTCACACTGTGACCGCCGCCGACACAAGCGCCGCGCGTGTGGGACGTCGCGCACACGCGCTGCCTCAAGACGCTGTACGCGCACCAGCACTTCGCCACCAGCCTCGGTCAGTACCGCCGCAGCACTCACACTGTGACCGCCGCCGACACAAGCGCCGCGCGTGTGGGACGTCGCGCACACGCGCTGCCTCAACACGCTGTACGCGCGTACACACATACAGCCTCGGTCAGTACCGCCGCAGCATTCGCTCACACTGTGACCGCCGCCGACGACAAAACGCTGCGCGTGTTTCCGACGAAGAATAAAATTATACAAGGAAATAACTCCATTCCGAGATATTTGTATTGCTTCTTCTTCTTAACAATACGGGCTGTTTCCGCAACTCGACGTCTATTGCTCCTATTTTACGTCCGGAGGGTGCGCGGCCAGATCACTCCAGCCAGCCCAACTCAGCCAGAAACGCTCCAAGAGCTTTCACAATCGTGATCGCTTCCTGGACGCTGCCCGGCGATGTATTGCTTCTTCTTCTTAACAATACGGGCTGTTTCCGCAACTCGACGTCTATTGCTCCTATTTTACGTCCGGAGGGTGCGCGGCCAGATCACTCCAGCCAGCCCAACTCAGCCAGAAACGCTCCAAGAGCTTTCACAATCGTGATCGCTTCCTGGACGCTGCCCGGCGATGTATTGCTTCTTCTTCTTAACAATACGGGCTGTTTCCGCAACTCGACGTCTATTGCTCCTATTTTACGTCCGGAGGGTGCGCGGCCAGATCACTCCAGCCAGCCCAACTCAGCCAGAAACGCTCCAAGAGCTTTCACAATCGTGATCGCTTCCTGGACGCTGCCCGGCGATGTATTGCTTCTTCTTCTTAACAATACGGGCTGTTTCCGCAACTCGACGTCTATTGCTCCTATTTTACGTCCGGAGGGTGCGCGGCCAGATCACTCCAGCCAGCCCAACTCAGCCAGAAACGCTCCAAGAGCTTTCACAATCGTGATCGCTTCCTGGACGCTGCCCGGCGATGTATTGCTTCTTCTTCTTAACAATACGGGCTGTTTCCGCAACTCGACGTCTATTGCTCCTATTTTACGTCCGGAGGGTGCGCGGCCAGATCACTCCAGCCAGCCCAACTCAGCCAGAAACGCTCCAAGAGCTTTCACAATCGTGATCGCTTCCTGGACGCTGCCCGGCGAGCCGAGGTACCTCGCCCGTTAGGGTGCCCCCCCCCCCTGCATTCGAGCAGTACGTGGGCAGCTGCTTCTTCTTCCTCCATGCACCCTATGCATAGGGGACTGTCGGTGACACCTAAATTAAAAAGATGTCTGTTAATTTGTATTGCTTTTATTGGAATATGAACTCTTGTCTTTTATAACGTGATTATGTGACAGACAACTAATCTTATTCTTTTCTCTTTTCAGATTTCCACAGGAGCTTGCCATACGTGATATCGGGCAGCGTTGATCAGACCGTCAAAGTTTGGGAGTGTCGCTAAGAGCGTTGCCATTTTAGTAACTTAAACTCACCGATGATATCTTTATCATTATTTTTTCACACGTTAGCTGCAATGAGTTGCGAACGTAATGGTTAAATCGTTTTTTATCGGAGTCTGAAATATGGTTATTTGCTAACAATATTTCCTCCTGCTCATTGTGGTCTTCTCGTATACTTGACGATGCTATGTCTCTCAGTAGCAGATGTTCCGGACAGTCTCCCTACTCTACATCACATACATACCTGATTCTACAATATAGAATGTCACATTCCATTAAAATATAATGGCTCATAGTTAATTGCTGTGTAATATTACCTGATCGTATGATGAGTTGTCGGGATATATTCTGGTTGGAGGAATGAGGATATAGCATCCGTCACGTACCCGATTGGAAATATGATGTGAGGCAAAAAAGCTGTGTTATAATTTAATATTTCATTCTGTTTTATTTTATAGTTATTGTTTATTCATAAGCGCGTTTAGATGTAATTTTTATTTAATATAAATAGTAAATGTTTTCTTAATGTCAAATCTAGGCATATTTGTACCGTGATTTGTTTTAATAATAATTTTAGTTTTATTAAATTTGATACTGATGATTATTCATGACAACAACAAAAATATCATTATTTCATACATGATGAAATTATCACCATTATTAATGCCCCTAATGTGTGTACATATTATGATTGATATTGGTCTCTGCTCGACTCGGTGTCCATTATGTTTGTTTGCAAGTTCGCCAACAGCATTAATGGCCACCTCTGGAGACAACGAAACTGCGAGCACTATTACTTTAAATATAATTATTACGCTTCACTTTGTTTGGAATACATGCTTCTTACTAAGATACTTCATAGTTCATTCATAGACTTATTTTAAGTTTTGGCGTTTCAAAACTTTAACTATAAGTTAGAGTGTTATTTTTAACTGGTTTTAATTATTTATTTCAAATTAAATATTAGTCTTGTTTCAATATTAACTCAGATGAGCACCGAGCATTAAAATTGCTAGATTAGTGATTAAGCTATTCCTATTTTATCGTAATTTAAAACTGCTTACATCTATCCATAATGTATGAGAATTCACGTAAATTAAAGTGTGTGATATATAATTAATACTTTAATTTTCTATCTTGTTTGAGGTAGCTAGATTCACAAGTAAGCCTATTATGTCTGGTAAATTTATTTATTACGTTAATTCAGTGGTTGCCTGGTATTAGTACTAGAGTTAGAGGTAGATTTAGTATGGTCAAACTATTAGACGCTTTGCCCCGTTAGATTAAACTACCATGTAAGTATGTACGTACATTGCTTAAGAAGCTGATAAGTGATTGTGTGCTTGTTTCTTGTGCTGAGTAATTGTAATTTGAAACATTATTGAAAGGAAATGCGGAAAATCTTAAGTTACTCAGTGTGAATGCAAGACATAATGAAACCGTTGAATTTGCTAAATAGATCATTCTTCGTTAACACAATGTGATCAAGGAGATTATTGATAAATGTTTCACTAAGGCGCATATAGACTGTTACAGGATTGGTAACTCAAATTGTAAAGCTAATATTACACGTTTCAACCAAATTGATTCACTTTAGTTGAAAGGCGCAGAAATACAGGCGCACATTAACATTGAACGATTCACTTTTACGTGTACATTGTTTAATTTGGTTGCTTCGTCCAAATTGAAAGGCAGAAGTGAACCGTGTAATATCGCCGTAATAGCCATGGTGAACATACAAACGAAATTATTGTGTTCAAGATCTATTTCCAGTCTTTATCTATTATCGATAGGGTGTATCTTCGATAATAATAATTTGGTGAAACTAATCTGCTCCTTACGAAATCTCGTGTATTATATAATGTCTTTAATATTCGGCAATCGCATAGAATAAAAAAAAGCTTGCAATTAATATTGTATGTTTACATGAGTAAGAACATTTGTATTACAACTAATTATTGAGTAATGTAGGTGAAAGCACTCAATATAACGATATGCTTTACAAATAAGAATGTTATCAAAATATCTATAACCACATACATTTTATTGCTAAATAGAAATACATAAAGAAATTTCCCTGATCAAATTAAGGAGTTTTAATTTATTTAAATGGAAAATATCCCAGCTTGGTTAGGTTAGTCTTCTTCAAAATTTATATTGAATACTACCATAATTTGGTTGATGTATCTGTAAATAAATCAATTAAATATCTAATTTATTTTACAATTTGTCTCCATCATTTTGCATCCCTGTTTTATTTATTTAACCAGCTCAGAACTAACAGATTTGCATCTAGTACAAGCAATTTTACGAATTACTGTCATGCAAGCACGACTGGATCAATAATTGGTACAATTCCGATGTTGGCAGCAAGGCAGGGTAGCGCGCCCCAGGCGACCGAAATGGGTCGTGCGGCGGCACTGCTGGCTTTGTATGGATTCGTTCGTACGAAACAAAGGTGCTGATAAACTTGAGCATTCACTTGTAATGAGCATTCTTGCGAATACATTACAGAAAAATAAACGAGAGCGTTTTGGCCCTTTAGGCGCATTTGGTCCAATGTCCAATTCGCACTTAGTCCAATTCGCAGTTTTTTTTTTATCCACGACGGGGTAGCACTTAGCCTTCATCACACCTGATGATAAGTGGTGATAAGGCTGAAGGTGGAAACGCACTACTCCCGGAATCCTCAATCACTGAGGAACTGGCTATCTTATCTCTAACTGCCGCAACACAATAATGCTGAAAACATCATTGTTATGGCGTCAGACTTAGATAAGATGGTGGTAGCTAGCTAGCTAGGCTGACTAAGAACAAGTCCTGCCACCAACCAAACCGAATACAATATCTACCCCCACTGGGAATCGAACCCGGGACCTCTGGGTCTGAAATCGGTGGTATGAACCACTAGACCACAGAGGCGGTTAAAAGTTAGTCCAATTCGCGGTTGGGCCAAAATGTATAATGTTTCAAGTTATAAAATGGAATCTATAACATGGCTAAGTTCCCGCCCGGTAGGTAAAAAGTGTATATGTCACCGGAAAATAATAAAAATTTATAAATTTCCTAAAAAAAACACGAAATTTAAAGCAATGATAATTTCTAACCTATCACGTGTTCTACAGGACTTCCGCAAATTTATAAATTTCGTAGGAAATGTATGTATAAGCGGTTCTTGTTATTTTCCGGTGACATAATATATCTATATAATATTTTATATCTTTTTTTGTGTAGATTATTGACTTTGTGAACACAAGTTATGATAGTATTTATGTATGAATAAATACAGTTGAAATAAAAACAGAAAGAAAGAAAAACAATCATTGGACACAACTACAACACATTACAATATGTGCATCATCATCATCATTTCAGCCGTACGATGCCCACTGATGGGCATAGGCCGTCCCCAAGGATCTCCACAATGCATATTATATGCATAGTGTGTATTATGATTATGAATAAATACAGTACAATAAGTATGTACCTAAACACATATCCTTCAGTCGCAGAATGTACCTTTCGCAAAATGTACCGCGTGCGCAAAACGTCCCTTTCTCATATTGCACCTTTCGCAAAACGTACCTTTCTCATAATGCACCATTCGCAAAATGCACCATTCGCAAAATGTACCTTTCGCAAAATGCACCATTCGCAAAATGTACCTTTCGCAAAATGCACCTTTCGCAAAAAGCACCTTTTGCAAAATGTACCTTTCGCAAAACGTACCTTTTTTTAGTAAAGCTTCCAAGAGCATTTTCATTGAGAACGTTCAGATTTTTTAATTTATTTGTAATAGCAAATAATACACTACTTAAGCATTAAAAAGTTTTTTGGGGATAAGTCTTTTGAGAAAAAATAAAACAACTCATCTCATAAAATCTTTTTACCATTTACAATTTAGTAGTGCATTATTTGCTTTAACAAGTAAGTAAATTAAACAACCTGAACATAATATATTTGTTTTATTGAAAAAAAAACTAAAATACACACAAGCAGATTACGAAACCCAAGGAGATTATGAAATCTGAATATTGTTTAAAAAAACTAGTATACACACAAGCAGATAATGAAATTCGAACATTGTTTAATAAAAAAAAACTAAAACAACTACACACAAGCAGATTACGAAATCTGAATATTGTTTTATAAAAAAAAAATATACACAAGCAGATTATTAAGTCCGAATATTGTTTTATAATAAAATACCTACCTACACACAAGCAGGTAACGAAATCTTAACCTCTCGACTCTCAGGGGTATCAAATTACAGGCTCATTTTTTACGTAAACAAAGCATCTTAGCGCGCGTTTGGGCTCTCCCAAACATCTGTTTGTGCGCACGACGACGGAAGTTACATTTATGAGTAGCATATGAGTCATAGCAGCGGATAAAACTTATCCGACACTTTAACGAGATGTTTTGTTTTTATAATCGACGTTCAAACTCAACTTTTGTGTAAACAAAAGACAATATCGAAATATTTTTTTTTCACATAGTTCGATAACTATTGAAATGAAATTTTAATAACATATAAAAAGTATATATATTTAGAATGTACGTAAAAAAACCTATCGGATAAAATTATAATATATGGAAAACCAATAATATTCTATTTTTCGAAAAAAATAATATATTTTTTGATACCCCTGAGAGTCGAGAGGTTAAGATTTCGTTACCTGCTTGTGTGTAGGTAGGTATTTTATTATAAAACAATGTTCGGACTTAATAATCTGCTTGTGTATATTTTAATTTTTTTATAAAACAATATTCAGGTTTCGTAATCTGCTTGTGTGTGGTGGTGTTAGGTGTTTTTAGTTTTTTTTTATTAAACAATGTTCGAATTTCATTATCTGCTTGTGTGTATACTAGTTTTTTTAAACAATATTCAGATTTCATAATCTCCTTGGGTTTCGTAATCTGCTTGTGTGTATTTTAGTTTTTTTTTCAATAAAACATACGTTCAGGTTGTTTAATTTACTTACTTGTTAAAGCAAATAATGCACTACTAAATTTTAAATGGTAAAAAGATTTTATGAGACGAGTAGTTTTATTTTTTCTCAAAAGACTTATCCCCTAAAAACTTTTTAATGCTTAAGTAGTGCATTATTTGCTATTACAAATAAATTAAAAAATCTGAACATTCTCCATGAAAATGCTTTTGGAAGCTTTACTAAAAAAGGTACGTTTTGCGAAAGGTACATTTTGCGAAAGGTGCTTTTTGCGAAAGGTGCATTTTGCGAAAGGTACATTTTGCGAATGGTGCATTTTGCGAAAGGTACATTTTGCGAATGGTGCATTTTGCGAATGGTGCATTATGAGAAAGGTACGTTTTGCGAAAGGTGCAATATGAGAAAGGAACGTTTTGCGCATGCGGTACATTTTGCGAAAGGTACATTCTGCGACTGAAGGACACATATGTACAGTATGTAGTGTCCGTTACGCTGGCAAGAAAGTAGCTTCTAGAGGGAAGCTAGTTTGATGAATAGTTAGTGCGTAATTTGCTGTAAATGTGCGCCAAATAAAAAATTTGTGGGCCTAATACTTTTGGAATAAAACGGGAAAAACGAATTCTGCTGGAGTAACGGTGCTCCAGCAGGAAGATTCTAAACTAATGATCGGAGAGAAATAAAAATTATGTGGGCGGGTAGCTTAGATTCTAGCAGGAATGTGCGCCAAATATGAAATTTGTGGGCCTTACAGTTTTGGAGATATTTGATTTTCTGCTGGCGTAACGTTTTGCCGAGTCCCAGATCTCGGGAACTACTGGATGTGCGATCTTACAGTAAAGGCATATAAGTAGCGCCTAATTTGTGCTGTATGCACATACAGAAAACATTTCAAAAATATTCACGGATTTGAAGTAAACAGACATTTTCAGAAATCAAAAAAATAATTCTAGCGCCTAAACTACCACACATATATAGAAACCAAAAACGGTGTTCTATTCTTCTTGCTATTTCTAATTACCATAAAAAGTTTGAGAATCCCACAGTTACGCGTTTTTGAATAATACCCACATGAAGGTGAGACAGACAATGTCATGACTTTGACGATCAGCAGGATAAAGATATCAGAGATTATTTAGATCCTAGCCCAATAAATAATTAGTGCTGTTACTAAAGTACATGTTCTGAAAATTTCAGCATCAAATTTTTCGTAATAAAGTAAATATTCATTAAAATCCAAAACAACTGCCAGTATTCTGATTAACCGACCAAATTCGATAGACCACGAAAAAGCGACGCGCTCATACATATTGATGACCTTCTTTAATGTGTCGTATTATGCAGAAAAATTTAATGTACAGTCGCGTTCATAACTTTTTTTTGGTAAATGTAGGTGAATAGTGCTCTATCATTCAAAAGGATAGTTTGAGCCTTTATTCATACCAGCACAGTATAAGAAGGAACCATTTTTCCATACAGTAGTCCGACGGAGACGTCAAGAGAGACAGGTCAATCGTGCGGGGCGTGACAAATAAACAAACTTCTTATTTAATTAATATTATAGTGCATACGATTTGCATACGTGCAAATCTTGATCTCGCATATTTTATAGAACTACTGTCTGGGACGTATTAATTTCTAAAATCCAAGATGGCGGCCAACTTTTTGTTTGTTGGCCAATTTCGATGAAACTCGGTTTTTGGTACTATTTGGACAAGAAAACAGCAACGCTATGTTAAAAAATTTTAAAATCCAAGACGGCCGCCCACTTTTTTATTTGTGGGCTGATTTTGGCGAAACTCGGTTTTTAGTACTATGACAAGAAAACAGAAACGCTATGTTAAAAATATTAAAAATCCATGATGGCGGCCAACTTTTTTCTTTGTTGGCCTATTTTTATTAAATTCGGTTTTTGGTACTATTTTGACAACAAAACAGCAACGCGGTGTTAAAAATATTAAAAATCTAAGATGGCGGCCAACTTTTTTGTTTGTGGGCCGATTTTGATGAAACTCGGTTTTTAGTACAGTCGCCAGCACGTCAGGTTACTACAAACTGTCAAATTTCTTTAAATAAAATTCAACCTTATGTCCAACGGATAGAGTTCAGTTTCAATTAATAAATTTTGACATTTTGTAGTAACCCGACGTGCTGGCGACCGTACTATTTTGACAAGAAAACAGCAACGCGGTGTTAAAAATATTAAAAATCCAAGATGGCCGCCATTTTTTATTAGTGGACCGATTTCGATGAAACTCTGTTTCGAGTACTATTTTGACAAGAAAACAGCAACGCAATGTTAAAAATATTTAAAATCAAAGATGGCCGCCAACTTTTTGTTTGTGGGCCGATTTCTATGAAACTCGGTTTTTGATACTATATTGACAAGAAAACAGCAACGCAATGTTAAAAATATAAAATATTCAAGGTTTCGGCTAACTTTTTTGTTTGTGGGCTGATTTTGATGAAACTTGGTTTCTAGTACTATTTTGACAAAAAAACAGCAACGCATTGTTAAAATATAAAAAATCCGTAAGTTGATAAATTGGTATGGATAAGCTGCGTTCGGAATGATTCCGTGTCGGAATTCCGTATAAAAATTCCCTCTCTATGTGCCCAGTCTAGGTGTTATTGTTGATCGAAGTGCCCAGTCTAAGATCAATGAGAAGATATGTAGCATAGAAAGTTATTGCACACTGTTTGTTGTGTTGAGCACGAATCTGTTCTGTGGCGTTGCGCTTGTGCGAGCTGTTACTAGGGTTGCCTGCCACTGCCATTCTATTTCATTACAAAATAAGGAGATTTAATATGCGTATTCAACTGGTTCACAAAATAAATTATTTTTCTTTCTTTCTCTCTGTAATCTACAATATTAACTCAAAATTGGCAAGATAAAAGGCCTAAAAAAATACAAAATAAAATCTTGCTTTTTCAGTTTTCGAGAAAAACCTACTTCGAGAATGACGTTACCAGCTTCGGTTGTGGTTTGGTTGAAATTATTTAGCGCGATCGCCCCCCAGGAATGCAACAAAACACATTTGTTAATGAAATCTCAAATAATATATAAACATGAAACATGAATGGTTTAAACACTTTGTTAATAATTATTTTTTGTAAATTCAAGTAGTTAGGTACTTAATGAATTATTTGTTGCTTTCTCCCACTAAAAAAAGGCTCTATAGCGCAAAGAAACTTTCTTCAAGATGAAGATTTGCCCAAGCTTTACAGCTTTTGCTAACACATATTTTTTTGCGATTAAATCTAATGATTGGCGAATGGGCGATTTTCTGAAAGCTCGTTTTGATTAGCTCAATAGATGGCGCTGTCCCACCTATGCAGTCACAAACAACGGAATGTAATAAAGTTTACTTCGACGCGACTTTTGTTTCATAAAACGGAACGCTTTGTTTATATTTTGATTGATTTTTGCTGCTTTGTTCTGTTGAACGTTGCTAGCTAGCTATCGTTATACCCGACGACCGACGTCACAAAACAATTGTAGTAGGTATTTTTTTTATAAAATTAGTAATTAAAGTTCCAAAAAGCGTATAAAGTTCATATCCATAAAGTTACGCGGTAGCGACCCTGTATGTATGTGATTTAGTTGGAATTGGATTATATTTTAGTATAGCTTTATTTATCTGGTCAAGGTCGCGGGAAGCCGCTGGATGCGGGCAGCGCAGGACCGATCGTTGTGGAGATCCTTGGGGGAGGCCTATGCCCAGCAGTGGGCGTCGTTCGGCTGACATGATGATGATGATGATGATAGCTTTATTAAATAGAATGCTTCCAAGCATCTGTGCTAATTTTCGTAAGTGTATGTATGTTTGTCCACGGTCCACGAATTTCTAGAAAACTAAGGCTACGTACGCACTGGCAGGTGGCTAGCTTGGCGCCTAGAGCCTAGTGGCTTGCATTCTACTAGCGCAACTAGCTAGGCGCCAAGCGCGCAGTGCAGCCGGTCGCGAACATTCTAGAACGTTCGTTTTACCAAGGTGACTCGCTAGGCTCTAGGCGTTAGTACTGTAACGATGTCGATTCATACCAGTCATTATGGATGGTTAAAAACTCTATGATGACTGGAAACTCCATCTAGTTCTACATACTGGCCATTAATTTTATCGAATCCTATCCTGTTCTTTCAATTCAAATTCAAAATCTTCGTTTCACGTGTCCTGTTCATCATTTTTGATTCAGTTCTACTAAAATCACCAAGCCGTACAGAGCTCTCGGAGCATTACCAGTTTTTTATACCAGTTTGAGTTGTTTGTTATAGTTTTAAATAAGTGGAACCCTTGACCCTTGGAAAGGGGTAAGTTTTCATCATCATACCCACTACTACCTACTTACCTACCTACTTTTTGTTATTCATGTATTTTTTATCTTGTTGTTACAGTTCCTAATCTTCCTAATCTTCCTATGCTTCCTATATTTTCTTTATTACTACCTTTACAATAAAAAGTCAAGTCCCTATTAAACATCATCTTTTTATTCATCTATTATCTACAAATTAAATACTGGGCGGTGACTTCCGACGTTCCTGCTAGTGAACCACTGGCCGACGAGGACGTCCCGTCACAGTACTATTATATATTCTGTGCTCTTGGCGCCAAGCAAGCCGCCTGCCTGTGCGTTCGTAATCTAAAAGTCATATCTAGACGATTTATTTTTGATTGCAATAAAGGTCATTCAGATACAAAACTATAGAGATCGTAAATACTTCGTTCAACGCCATCTAGTGAAGCTTTTTTTTAAAATGGCCTGACGGAAAATCGCTCATTATTTACTACCCTTTGTCGTGCTGGGAACCGGCGGCGATCGAATATCTTCAATCGATGGTATGAGAAAAAAAGTTTTTGATGTAGGTACTAACAGAAGTGGGAGATTGAAATTGAAGTATTTAGAAAAAATCGACCCGTCTCACAACCAACTCCGATGGGACTCGAACCCACGACCTTTCGCTTTCCGGGCGACTGCTCAGTCGCGAATCATATTAAAAACAACTTTTAATATGGGACCAACACTGAAATCACGAAAAAAAAAATAAGCTGTTCCATACAAAAGTGCAAAAATATTTTATCAAAATCTTCGAGCAACGCGGGTCTCGTTGCTCGAAGATCAAAATGTATGGAACAGCTGTTTTTTTTGCGAATTCACTGTCGATCCCATAATAAAAGTTGTTTTTTTCATGAGTAGAATAATCCCTAAAATTATCCGGGCTGATAAAAAAAAAACCCCCAATTCGTCGACAAAATCACTCTATTAACTTCCTCAATCTCGCTCGTCTAAAGACCCCAGTACAGGTTTGCCGGCCATGGTCGGCGACCATGACCAATACATCGTACATTGACACTTTTGAAAAACCTTTTTAAACTTGTTCGTTCAAAAGTGTCAATGTACGATGTATTGGTCATGGTCGCCGACCATGGTCGGCCAACCTGTACTGGGGGCTTTATGCGCGCGACGTGCGGTGCGGCCCTGTCACTTATACCGCAACAACTGAGGTATTGTATTGTATTGTAAAAAAGTTCGTCCTTTTGGACAGGCGAAGACATCAAGCCATACTGCCAATTCTTGAGTATTATGTATGTTATTATAGTTTCTTATGTTTTCATTAGAATGTAGGTGTGTTACATTCCATTGCTTCTTGGAGTATTTGGCGTCAAATATGTCGAGTCGGTCTTCTTGGTAATTCTTGCTGAGGTAGTCACCACTACAATAAAACACTCGGCATCACGTTACCGAGATAGCGCATATTTTAATCATTCCACACATCGTCCAGTTGCGTACACACTTGGGGCACAAAACCACACCTATCTTGAGTCACAAAGTCCACTATGAAACAAATTGCGATTAATTAAAATATCCACTTAACCTGACCCGCCAAAATGGCGCCAAAAACTCGCAACTAGTGCCGCAACTGAGCCGGGGCGCAAACCAGTTCTAGCCCCGGCGGGCGGCGGCGCATCGGTGAACCCGTCGGTGAGAGGTCACGCACACATCGCCGCGCTATGTATCGGTGTACCGACAGCGGGCCGCATATTATAGAGCTTATTACACTTGGCTAAATTCAGCATCTAATTAATCATACATTGCTTGTTTTGATTGCATCACTTGCTACAAATAAGCTCAATGAAAGCAATGTATGCTTAATTAGATGCTGAATTTAGCCAAGTGTAATAAGCCCTTAAGGCAGCTTGGTTATTGGTTGGTGGAATATTTATTCATGTGAGATCACTGTCTATTGTCAATTTAATCACATTGCACATTAGGTACCTATGTTTGAAAAAAAAACGAAATAAAATTACAATACAACCTTAATTTTATTTTTATACTTAAATAATGTTAAAATTATTTGAATTCTTTCACTTCAAGTAAAAAAACAAAACAGAAATAGCTTCATTCGTCATTAAAAATTAAATAAAAGTACTCAGTCAAATCACTTTTTTACTTAAGTGTACACAAACGTGACGTGTACAAATCTGATCGGCAAAAAAGTTAAGAAGGTCATTAATATGTATGAGCGCGTCGCTTTTTCGTGGTCTATCGAATTTGGTCGGTTAATCAGAATACTGGCAGTTGTTTTGGATTTTAATGAATATTTACTTTATTACGAAAAATTTGATGCTGAAATTTTCAGAACATGTACTTTAGTAACAGCACTAATTATTTATTGGGCTAGGATCTAAATAATCTCTGATATCTTTATCCTGCTGATCGTCAAAGTCATGACATTGTCTGTCTCACCTTCATGTGGGTATTATTCAAAAACGCGTAACTGTGGGATTCTCAAACTTTTTATGGTAATTAGAAATAGCAAGAAGAATAGAACACCGTTTTTGGTTTCTATATTTGTGTGGTAGTTTAGGCGCTAGAATTATTTTTTTGATTTCTGAAAATGTCTGTTTACTTCAAATCCGTGAATATTTTTGAAATGTTTTCTGTATGTGCATACAGCACAAATTAGGCGCTACTTATATGCCTTTACTGTAAGATCGCACATCCAGTAGTTCCCGAGATCTGGGACTCGGCAAAACGTTACGCCAGCAGAAAATCAAATATCTCCAAAACTGTAAGGCCCACAAATTTCATATTTGGCGCACATTCCTGCTAGAATCTAAGCTACCCGCCCACATAATTTTTATTTCTCTCCGATCATTAGTTTAGAATCTTCCTGCTGGAGCACCGTTACTCCAGCAGAATTCGTTTTTCCCGTTTTATTCCAAAAGTATTAGGCCCACAATTTTTTTATTTGGCGCACATTTACAGCAAATTACGCACTAACTATTCATCAAACTCGCTTCCCTCTAGAAGCTACTTTCTTGCCAGCGTAACGGACACCAGTATGTACGTGTTATTTTATTTAATTTTGGAAAAAACTATTGGACCAATCGCGAATTGGTCCAACCGCGAATAATGTGAATTGGACCAATCGCCCTAAAGGGTTTTGGCGAGCATTCTAACGAAAAGGCTTGCTTTAGACTTTTTGGTCTGTTATTCCAATCCGACCAACTAAACGGATCAACTGGAAACTGATCAACTATTTTTATTCCCAACGGGCTCGACTATTTGGTTGGTCGGTTAGGAATTTTTCTGACCAACTATATTTTTTCCTGACGGAACAACTATATTATTTGTATTATATACATATATCTTTAAATATCGCCGGGCCATAAGTTTTAAGCAAAAGCATAAGTTCACTATTTCAAAAAAGTACCAGAAAAAAGCTTTGTTGGTTTTGGCTTCTGGCAAGGCAAATAACTTGACCAAAACCATAGACAAAAAAAGAAGCGCAACAAAAACTTTTGTACTAAAATATTGCAACCGCGCAGGTTTTTTGTCTATGTCTTCCTACCTACCTTTTATAAGCCTTAATAAAAACCCCCTTCTATATTTATTTTTTTCATTTATAGTGCTATTTTTATTTCACAATAATATTCCCCAGTTGTTCCGTTCGGAATATTTTATGAGTCCAAATATTACCAAGTAGTTGGTCCGATAATCCGTAGTTGGTCGGATTGGATAGGAATAACAGTTTTTGGTGAGCCAAGCACATGAACTTTGTGAGCCATCCGCTGCCGCCCCGCCGCCCGCCGCCGCGCCGAGTCCACCAGACGGCAATCGCACGCAAACTAGCCCAGGGGGGCTACCGCGCAACTTTATGGGTATGAACTTCATACGTTTTTGGGAACTTTAAAGCTAGAAACACATTTCGCTGGCGCAGCGCAGCGCAGCGCGATCGGTTTCATACATTTAGTATGGCTAGAAACACATTTCCCTCGCGCAGCGCAGCGTATCCGCTCGGCGTGGCTCGGCTCCGATTGCGCCAGGCCCCCCACCACTTTCTAGCATTGTATCGTCACAAATTATTGTATCGTCAGATGGCTCGGTAGCGGACTGCGCAGCGGAGCGAGCGGAGCTCTGCATTTTGCTTTTTACTACTTATGTTCTCCGATTTCTCCGTCAATAATGGGCCAATTTAAAAAATATTTTTTTTGTTTAGAAGAGTCACCAATTCATTATCATGTAGGGTTGTTAATTATACTGTTAAAACAGTATTAAAGTGTTTTTAGTACACTATACTTTTTAATTTTATAACAAAAATAATGTATAATTCTGATTTGAAAATAAATTACAAAATATTTCTAAAATCGGTTCAGTATTTTGTGAGTTTATCTATTACAAACAAACAAAGTGTATTTATAGTATTAGTATAGATATAAATTGTATCTCGTATTCATTCATCATCATCTTATCATCGTAATCATCGTAATCATCAACATATTTTTTTTTGGATTTAATATGTTCAAGTAAGAACAGAAATTGTTTTCAAAATTAGAAGAAAACATAATGCAGATGTTAGCTCGGCAACGACTCGATATACTATATATAGGTATATTATATATATTAAATATAAATATTATATATATAATTATTATATATATACTATACAGTGCGTCCCAAAATTAACTCACATGGAGGGAAAGTACCTTAAATACTGAAGATATAAAATTTTACTGAAAGGAGACTTCATTTTTATTTTAAAAAGAAAACGAACTGCATTCAAAGAATTTTAAGTAATCAACTGTCTTAACTGGGAATCGAACCCGCCGAATGTAAAAAAAATATTTGTCTAATTTAATTGTACCGATTGAAAGGCTCGATCATACCTTATCATTTTTTCTTAATAACATAGCATCTTAAATAAAAGGAAGACTACGAAGTTTAACATTTAATGTTGAATAACAAGTTTGTGCAGCGTTATGGATAACTTCATACCTACGTTTTATGGAACTTTAAGTCAATTTTATAAAGAAAATAGCCACTATCAGTTCTTTGTTTTGTGACGTCGGATATAACGATAGGTAGCTAGCAACGTTCAACGACAAAGCAGCAAAAATCTATCAAATTAAGGAATTTAAATGACAGTTGAAGCCCATATCCATACCCATATTTTTTTGCCGGTACCCCCCCTATACGGGGGCTTAACATGGACTCTGCAAAGATGAGGGCTAAAGGGTATTTTATAATCTGTGATACAAAATGTCAGATTCCATTCAGATTCCGTCTGTCCGTTTGACATTGACTTGACATTTGAATTGACTGATGGATTGACTGACTGACTGACTGACCTCAGTCAGTCAGTCAGTCAGTCAATCCAGAAGACTAGTCTATATAATTTGTGACTGAGACTGAAAGTGGTTGGTGACTGACTGCGCCTTGTGTTATTTCATAAAATATTTTTGGTGGTATTTCACCTTTTAAGCTACAATAGCTTAAAAATGGATATTGAAGAATGTCTAAAAGAATGGGAAGATTTGGCGGCCGATTACAAACGTCTTGAGGTAAATAAGTCGGTTGAAATAGTAACGCCGTTCTTTTTTTATTTATTATCTAGAAACATTCGTTTTCTAGGCAAGTAAATGGCAATTTAACATAATAAATTTATAGTTGTGGTTGCCATAATGAGAATGTTTAAAAAATAGGTTAATTAAGCACAAGCTTACGATCCAAATCTATAGCCTAATAATTGGCTTTGTTGTATTTCCTATCATAATATCTTTTAATTTTGGAACCCAAATGTTTATGCACCTTTGAGATTTATTTGAATAGCTGCAGCACCTTGCGATATTACCAGTGCGGTAGCCCTTCCCATGTTAATATCTGGGCTTAAAATTGCCTATATTACTCTGGAATATGTAGCTTTCTAGTGGTGAAATCATTATTTATGTGGGTTCAGTAGGTAGTTCCCGAGATTACCCCTTATAATATAAGTAAAGATGCAGATAGATATATGTATGAAAGGTGGAAATGCAGTAAGACTCAAACCTGACAACCATCCACATATAATTATACATATCTTCATACCTAACCTTATGCTAGCCTACAGTTCACAATATAGATAATTGTGTAAGTATTTGATAATAATGTAAATAATTCTGTTGCAGACTGTCAATAAAGAGTATGTGAGTAAACTGGAAGAAGTGGGCGAGTTGCAAGCGACATGCATGAAGGAAATAAACCACCAGAAGTATCGCTTATCAATCATCACAAATGCACTTAAAAGGTCAGACAACTTAATCATATTATTTTCTATGCTATTGATAACATATTATTTTGCAATAACTTGCAGCAACAGATATGCATTTTCGAAAATAATGCTAATTTATTTATTTATTTATTTATTTATATTTATTTGGGAAACAAACAATACAATATTTCTTAAAACTAAAATTTTAACTAGGTATACCATTAATCAGTAAAGTTTCCACTTATTACTATGACATAATATGTTTGAGCAATAAACAAAAATCATATCTTAAAAAATGAGAGAACAAATATTACCTACTTATCTGAATTTACAAGAAAAGACAAACATAAGGTACCTATTCTATAGTCTAACAAAAAAAAAGGTAAAAACATAGTAGGTAAGTTACAAAAAAAAAAACATTTACTGTGAGACATACTCCCTAACGTTTCGCTTCACAGTAGCGATCGTGCAATTAAACATATCTATTTCTAAAGGAAGCTTATTATAGGATTGACACGCTCGGTAAATGAACGTGTTGGACAAATGCTTAGTCCTAGTAAAAGGTATAAAAAACAAATCTTTCTTGCGTGAGCCTGTTCGGGGGCACCTAAACTTTAAACAATTTAAAAGGAAAGGGGAATCAACATAATTGTTAACGATTTTATACAATAATAAAATGTCACGTTGAGTACGCCGTTGAGACAAGTTAAGTTGATGAGGATGGTCCGCGGAACACGCGCATCTATATGAAAGATGCTTCAAAAATTTATTATGTATACAATCAAGACTGTTTATATGAATTTTATAATGAGGGTTCCACACAGTAGATCCATACTCCAGAATTGACCGTACGAAGGCATTATACAAGAGCTCCAAAGTAGAACATCTTTTAAAATCTTTACCGACTCGCATTATAAAACCAAGCATTTGGTAGGCCTTAGAAGTAATATTATTGATGTGTGACACAAAAGTTAACTTATCGTCCATACAGACACCCAAGTCCCTAACCTCCGAAACCCTCTTCAAGATATTATCATCCAGTCTGTAATTATGTTTGATGGGATTACGGCTTCGAGAAAAGGAAATAACACTACACTTCTGAACATTCACATGTAAACCATTATTTTTACAATAAGTTGTAAGCGCATCAATGTCATTTTGCAGCAAATAACAATCTGAAGGAGAATTAATTACATTGAGAATTTTCATATCATCTGCATATAACAGTACAGATGAGTGATGAAAGACTGAAGCAACGCCATTTACAAAAATATTAAATAAGAGGGGTCCGAGATGAGAGCCCTGGGGTACTCCAGAGGTAATTGGTAAGAACGTGGAGCAAAATCCCTTCACTGTGACAGCCTGACAACGGTCTTTTACATATGAAGTCAACCAACGCAACAAATCACCGTGGATACCAACTTGAGCAAGTCTTCGTAAAAGTATAGAATGTGAGATCTTATCGAATGCCTTGGAATAGTCAGTGTATATGACGTCAACTTGGTGGCCCTGATCCATTGCAGTAGCAACTCTATGGACAAATTCACACAAGTTTGTTTCAATGGATTTTTTAGTAACAAAACCGTGTTGTTCTTCAATAATAAGAGGACGAAGCAAGGGGTACAAAGAATCATATACGATTTTCTCGAAAAGTTTAGGTATTGTGCTTAGTTTAGAGATTGGTCTGTAATTTTGAATATCATGTTTGTCCCCGGACTTAAATATAGGCACGACATAAGACAATTTCCAAGTCTGAGGCATAACCCCCAAACTCAGGGACAAATTAAATAAGAGGGATAGTGGTAAAGCCAGACTTTTTCTACACATTTTTAGAAATATTGGTGGTATATCGTCGGGGCCACTACCCTTGTTAATATTAATCTCTGACAAGTAACTCTCAACTGATAATTATTCTCATTAAATATTATACAGGGTGTTAAGGGCACTCTTGCGAAAACTTTAACCATGGCTTCAGGCCGTCATGCTGAACAACGCACAGCAAGAATTTTGGTCGGAAAAGAAAAAAATATTTCGACTCCATATAAACTTGTATGAAAAGCCCTATTATTATATTTTGTTGTCAAAAAGAAATCAAAAAGTCCAAGAAATATAGGTAGGGTTACCTAATGAAACGCATAACATTTTTCGCCATAAACATGAAACGCATCGTGTTGAAAGGCATAATCATCGAAATGCATAATTCTTAAAAGGCATAATTTCATAACCCATACTTTTTTGGCCCGAATTTCGAGAGGCATAATCATCGAAAGGCATAATTTCAATAAGCATAATTATCTAAAGGCATAACTTTTAAATGTCATAATACTTGAAAGGCATAATATTCAAAATGCATAAATTTAACGGGGTATTATCTTGTGTTTATTTATTTTGAAGCTTGGTCTGTAAAAATAATAAAAGGCTTTTCTGGCGCTTCGCCGGCCGCTGCCGCGGCACGCTCGCTTCGCTCACTCGGCTCGCGCGGCGTTTTGGTCACTGTTCTAACCTAACCTAACCTAAAACTACTGTTAGGATTTCTTGAGTGGCAGGGGGCTTCGCCCCCCCGAGCCCCCTTAGTGGGGGGCTGCGCCCCCCCGTGCCCCTGCTCCTCTGTTTTCTTCCATTTGAACTAAATTCAGAACTTATAAAGTAAAATATTTTTTTTGAGCCATCAGATCTCAAAAAAGTTTTTTTTTAACCATTGGATGTCTCTCAAATACCTCCGGAGTTTTTAAAAGGGTATCAAAAATTTCGTCAGATTTTGGCTACGACGACGCACCGTTTTCGAGATATTGACATTTTTATAAAATAATGTTTTTAAAAATTAATTATGCTTTATAAAGTTATGCGTTTTAAAGTATGCTTTACGAAATTATGACAAACGAAAATATGAATTTCGAAGATTATGCTTTTTTATATTATGCCTTTCAACTATTATGCATTATTATCATTATGCGTTATGACATTTATGCCAAGTAATAAAATGCTTTTCAATATTATGCCTTATGATGTATGCCAAATGAAATTATGACAATCAACTGTATGCGTTTCAATGTGTCACCATAGGTAGATTTCTTTTTTAAATGGTTAAATGTGAGAAACAATAATTTTATATTTACATCTTGTAATGACCACATTTAATGCAATAAATGATTATGATTATTATTTAAATATTTGGCTTTCAATACCAATCTTGCTTAGACAATAGATGAAGTTGTAAGGAACAAAGGTAAAAAAAACAAGTAAGTACAGAGTTTTAAGGAGAAGAAGGAATTTTAATAGATAGACAGGTAATGTTTTATTAGATCCTTCTTAAACACACTCAAAGACTGAGCCTGTCTAATAGGAACTGGAAGTGAGTTCCAAAGATGAATGGCCTAAACGGTGAAGTAACAGTCATAGAAGGAAGTCTTATGGATAGGTGTAAAGAGACTCGGATTTTCCGATGACCTAAGAGAATGAGAGGTGGAACAATAAAGGAAATTAAATTATTCTTCGAGATAGTGCGGGTAACAAGGGTTGAACAATTTGTTGTATAATCTATACATCTATACAAATCTATACATCTATACAAATAAATAAAATTGGAGTGTCTGTTAGTAATATTAAAATAACCGCTTTTTACTACATGCGATTATATATACGGTACATATACCAAAATAACATTTTTTACAATTTTTGTCTGTCTGTCTGTCTGTCTGTTTGTTCCGGCTAATCTCTGAAACGGCTGGACCGATTTTGACGGGACTTTCACTGGCAGGTAGCTGATGTAATAAGGAATAACTTAGGCTACTTTTAATCCCGATATTCCCACGGGAACGAGAACCACGCGGGTGAAACCGCGGGCGGCCGCTAGTATACAATATGTTAGTAAAATGTTTTTGCCAAACATCATTGGAATTAAAGTAATGGCATAACAAAATTAACACTTGTTTATTGATTTATCAATATACTAAAGGGTTTTTCAAAAGGGACGCTCGAACTTTGAAAGTTGATAGCGGCCATCTAGGAAAAGCGATAGCTGTCAAATTTGGCGGGAATACATATTTATTCGTGATGACAATTCACCATGGAACATTTGGTTGCAAAAGGACGGCGCCACTTGCCATACAGCACGGGAAACATTAAATTTATTAGATGAAATGTTTGATGAATTGTTTGTTTCGTTATCTCGCGTGGTGGGGACATCAACAGGCCACCGAGATCGTGTGATCTAACTCCGCTTGATTACTTTCTGTGGGGCTTTGTGAAATCCTGAGTCTATGCTGACAAACCACAGACTCGCGTTATTCATGAGATTGAGCCCCATTTATGTGAAAATGTCGTCCAAAATTGGTCCATCAGGATACACCACCTTCATCGGAATCGCGGTGACCATATGGCTGAAATTATATTCCATAAATAATGTCATCAAATGCTCTTTAAAATAAAATGAATATTGTGGGAATATCACTTAAACGGGTTGTTTTATTCCATTTCAAAGTTGCGTGTGTTGATACTTATCTTATCTCGAGCGCTCTTAATGAAAACCCTTTATATATTCATACTAGCGGCCGCCCGCGGTTTTACCCGCGTGGTTCTCGTTCCCGTAGGAATATCGGGATAAAAAGTAGCCTAAGTTACTCCTTATTACATCAGCTACCTGCCAGTGAAAGTCCCGTCAAAATCGGTCCAGCCGTTTCAGAGATTAGCCGGAACAAACAGACAGACAGACAGACAAAAAATTTAAAAAATGTTGTTTTGGTATATGTACCGTATATATAATCATATGCAGGTAGTAAAAAGCGGTTATTTTAATATTACAAACAGACACTCCAATTTTATTTATTTGTAAGTATAGATTTAGCAATTATTATCTATCGCATTATTAAGGTATTAATTACTTTATTTATGGCGATTGATTGGAAAAAACATGTTATTTAGATTGATACTTATCTTATCTCAGACACAGATTACTAAATAGTTACTATGTAACAGATTGTTCACTCCGCTAAGTCATTTAAATAAATAGCAACTCTAAATATAACGCAATAAAGTAGAATTCAGCTTGTACGGCGCAGGCAAATTACGAACGGTCACTCGTTGTCGTTGCATCTCGTTTTATCGCATATATTCTAGCTCTTTTGCGGACCTAATTTCTATGCCATACGGGCGTTTGTGCACTACCACTGAATTTTACCGATCCGGAAAAAAACGGATGCTTGTATTTTAATAATTAATCATTTATACTAGTAATTAATTAAATACAAGCATCCGTTTTTTCCCGGATCGGTAAAATTCAGTGGTAGTGCACAAACGCCCTACGCCTGCCCGGCAGGCGCGCCGTCCGAACGTACCTAAACTGCGGAGTGACACCCCCCTGTCTCAGATACCTACTATAGTATTATATTATCTGTGCTACTATCTAGTGTTTGTAAAGGCAATTTTTTTTTATCCACAATGGGGTAGCACCTAACCTTCATCACACCTGATGTTAAGTGGTGATAAGGCTGAAGGTGTAAGCGCACTACTCCCGGAATCCTCAATCACAGAGGAACTGGCTATCTTATCTCTAATTGCCGGAACACAATAATGCTGAAAACATCATTGTTAAGGCCCGTGGTATCGCCAACGACCTTGGCCATAGAAAAGTGGCCTAATTTTCCCGCCCGCTACGCGCACAAAAACAGCTTAAACACACGTTTCGTCAAAACTATGTATTATTTTAAAACGAAAAATGCTCAGTTTTAAGTTAAACAAGTTAGCAATCTCTTCCTGAAAGAAACGTGAAAATATCACTTGTAGTTTAGAAGCAGTAGCGTATTAGAAGTTGAAAACAGCTTCATTTCAATGTTTTTTTTAATAGTATCTTAAAGACTATGTTTTTTTTAAATGCTCAGATTGAAGTTTATATATCAATATTTAATATATATTAATTCTGGATTCATCAGTAGGCTAATTTATGAGTTTTAGGGCCTCAAAAATGATCGTTTCACGACTAGATGCACCTTAAGGCGAGACGGGCACGCAGTGAATACATCGCGGACGCGCAACGAATAGCAGCGTTGGCGCCATTTTGTACACTCTCGTACAGTGCCACAAACTTTGCTGTGCCGGTGGCCAAAATGTGAAACTAACGTAATTTTTTTAAATGTCATTTTGCTGTCAAGTTGATGTCCAACCATAGCGCTGCTGGCGGCTGAAGTTCTTAGAAGTCAGGGCCGGTTAAATTACTACAAAAAAAAGAAAAACGTACGTAGCGCCGCTGTCACCGGCACAGAAAAGGTTGTGGCACTGTACACTTACTTTTCTTCAGGTGACACTGATAATCTCAAATGAGTGTCTTCATGTCTTAAGTCAGTTTGTATCAGATGTAACAAGTCCTTGGCATTCACAGGTAGAAACGAAATTTTTTAGGATTATTTTTTATTTTTTTGCAAAGCAACACAAAGTAGTCGCTCTCTTCCAGTTCCAGCCGATTAATTCATGATGGGATCCTCCCAAAATCGTCGATTGATGCTTTCTTTATCGTCTCCTGTGTCCTCGAAGTAAGCCAAAACCAACAGCAGTGTTTCCTTCTCGAAATTCATTTTGTTACTGAGTGTTCTGTACGTCGTAAACTCGCTGCGAACACGCGACGAAAACGTTGCGTATCCGCGGCGTGTTCGCGACGTATTCGCTGCGCACCCGATCCGCCCCGAAGCCGCCGCTCGCAAACCGCTAGCACAGAATAAGGCCGTTAGATAAGACGGTGGTAGCTGGCCAGGCGGACTAAGAACAAGTCCTAACACCAACCAAACCGAATACAATATGTACCCCCCCCCTGGGAATCGAACCCGGGACCTCTTGGTCTGAAATCGGTGATGTGAGTGAACCACTAGACCACAGAGGCTGTTAAATTAAAGCAAACACGGACTTTACTCCTATTCATACTTACATGGAAATTTCTTTTATTTATATGTAATATGTATTATAATTTTTAACACAATTAATTGAAAAAAGTAAGTTAAGTCACCAAGTTGTCTAATTTATAGTTAAGATTAAGTAAGTAAGTAATCCTACTAATATTATAAATGTGAAAGTTTAGATGTTTGGATGTTTGGATGTTTGGATGTTTGGATGTTTGTTACTCAATCACGCCAAAACGGCTGAACGGATTTGGCTGAAATTTGGGACACAGATACTATGAAGCCTGGAGAGGAACATAGGCTACTTTTTATCCCGGAAAAACATCACATTCCCGCGGGATAACGTCGTGTAGTCCACGCGGGCGAAGCCGCGGGCGGAAAGCTAGTTTATTAATATCTTAACAAAGTGAACCTAAATATTGTAGCATTGTAGATTACATAATTAGTTTTTAAGTACTGTATCTTGGCAACTACCACCAATCGACAG
This sequence comes from Crambus lathoniellus, assembly GCA_949710035.1. Lineage (NCBI taxonomy): Eukaryota > Metazoa > Arthropoda > Insecta > Lepidoptera > Crambidae > Crambus > Crambus lathoniellus. The sequence goes on along the minus strand of OX453303.1, from coordinate 10,685,739 downwards.
ATAAAGTTGGGTGTTAAGATAGTACCTAAACAAAAACAGACATAAGTATTTTTTTTGCATGGTAATTTTATTTTCCATTATTTTTAAAATTGACTTAACTTATGACCTCGACGACGCAGTGACCTATCGCGTTCATGCTGCGGTGGTTAAGCCACTCTCAGCAGTTGAACATTTGATGGGTGAGCAAAATTAACTTGGGTGGGTGTGAGTTGTTGGTCGCAGCTTTATTTGCAGTCGTTAATTCCCTCCAAACCTGAGCCTCAGCCTATGTGAAGTATGATGAATGGAATTACAATCCACCCTACTTATTCATCGATAAAGAAGTCATCTGTGCTACAAGGGAAACACAGACTATTAGTCCGATTGCAGTCCTAGATCGGTTAGGCCGTCTGCCGTTCGAGTCCTCCATCGGCCACATACTAGACCGATTATTGCCTGTCGGCAATAGACGAAAACCGGCTTTGAGGCCATACACTAGCCGTTGATAGTCGTCAGTTTTAGTTTTAGTCGGTAGTTTCTGTTCGATAACTGTCAACATTGGTCCGCGCCACCCAGCGGCCACACACTATGCCCGCATTAGCCGTTACCGTCAGTCCTAAACCTTATACTTTCTCATTACTGCAAATCTTCTTAAAATGGAGGCTCGCAGAGGGCTTCATCTTGCATCCATGCTATTCGAAGTGATAAGCACGGGGAAGCCGAAATATTTGTTCGATAAGTTGATGTGGGCACGAGATCATAGATTGTTTCCAAAAAGATCGTGTACTCACATCTTCGTAAGTCCGAAACACAGAACTATGGCCTTTCGTGGATCCTTTAGATATGCTGCCTCTCGATGTTGGAATGACCTCCCACCGCCTGTTCGCGACCTGCGGACCAGATTAACATTTAAAAAACATGTTAAGGAATACCTATTGGATACGCATAAACAAGAAATTTAAAGGCACCTACTTCCAGGTTTTCACGACGCGCTAGGTACGGTTTGGAGGGCCACCCGCTGGCCGACGCCAATCGAATCGAGGGGCATCATGTTTAAATCGTTCCACGTTTTTCACGAGATACTTATGTACGACTCGTAAATAAAAGCACAATAGCACATGTATGCCACGTCGTATTATGCCCCCAGTACACGATGGCCGATCATGGTCGGCGACCATGACCAATACATCGTACATTGACACTTTTGAACGAACAAGTTTAAAAAGGTTCTTTCAAAAGTGTCAATGTACGATGTATTGGTCATGGTCGCCGACCATGATCGGCCATCGTGTACTGGGGGCTTTACACGCCATGTTTGCTTGCGCCATTTTTTACCCATAGACTACAGACTAGATTATATATATTTATCTTTCTCTATGCCCACAGTGTAGATGTTTGGATTTGGTTTTTACGTTTAAAAGGTTTTTAGTTCACTGTCTCTCTTAAGCTCTCAAGAGATGTCGCTGGTAGATATTACGCCTATTTTAATGTTTTTTTTTATCTGAACCTACCTACCTCTTCCACTTATTTATGTTTCTGTTTTGTTGTTTCTATTTCGGTTTGTTTGTCTAAGTGTTGTCCGAGCCTTAAGGCCCTGACAGAATAACAGCGCTTCTGGGTCATTCTAACCACCTACGGATGGCCCAGGAGTTTTGTGCTGAGTCAGGGCCTTTTAGCGTCACACCATGTGCTTGTCTATTTGTTTTTATCTTTCTTTTTTTGTAAACTGTTTTATTTGTCTATTGTTATTCTCTGTACTTTGTCTGTACTTATAGTACTAGGTGTTATGGCGATATTTCGTCGGAAAGCTGCACTTTGTGCTAAAGAAAAGCCGCTTTGCACAGTGATACTAGGGACCAAAATAATCGATTTCACCCGCAGCAGCGAAAGTTTCATCCCTTAGGAACATAGGTGGAGCCACTTCTTTAAAAAAATAATTAAAAAATTCTACAAGCCAAACCACCGCACCGGTTTTGATAAAGTAGGTGTCAAATGAAAGATAATTACTTAATCTATCAAAGAAAAAATATATTGTAAAATAATATATTTAAAAATGCCCAAATATTAGCTTTGCTTGAAAAAATATTGAGAAATTTGTCGGATTTTACTAAATTTATAAAAATAATTGTTCCGTGGGGTATCTTTTTATCCATTAATATTGTTGACAATTAAATAGAGTATTTGATAAGAAAAACTGCTTGTCGATATCTTTAATAATTATGGAGATATAAGATTACTAATGAGGGCAGTAATTTCTCGGGCGCACCGATTTCAATGATCTATGTATGAAACGACTTTTTTTTGTCTTTATGCATATTGCTTATTTCTTATATGCATTTAAAAATATATTTTAAAAAGTATGTGAAAGTTTTGTTTTTGTGAGGTTTAAAAAAATATGTCAGAAGTTTTACTTTAGCAATACCTAAAGCAAGTAAAATACATAAAAAAATCATTTTATTTAATCATATCTTCTTTGAAACCGACGATGGTACTGTTTGAACTTAAAAAAAAACTTATTATTAGTGCAAAATGCAATAGTTTAATGATTTTGAAGTATCCACTCAATGATAAAGTTAATTGAGACTTTAAATTATTCTTATGCATTCACAATGCAATTTTGTAAGTAAGTACTTATAGGAAAAATGTGATAGTAAAAAACCACGAGGCCTATAAGTAGCCCGTAATAGTAGTATTCCGCCTGAAAGCTACTGATAATGTAATTGTTACATTTTATTGGAAATCATTTTGAATTGTGTATCTTTTATACATTAACCTTGGATTTTCACAGTCACGATTGCAAAATTTGCACTGTAGAGTAGAGTACATGGTAGGCCAATGCATCGACAGGAACAGCGCATAGTACCTATTGCAGGAAGTTCTGCACCCGCAATGATAGAGAAGGTTTAACTCTGACCTGACCAAATCGGCGTAGCAGCGAACCATTTAGGAGTCCATCCCGCTTGTGAAATTTTGTGCCATTCCCAAGAAGATGGACATGGAATTGAGGCTCTTAAATTCAAAGCGTTACCCCATATACGGTCTGCTTGGTAAGCTGCACGCAAGGCATGTTTGTTGAGTGCGGCTAATGTTGGGGGTAGGCTTGTCACTAGCCTATTTGGACACAAAAATAGGCTAGTGACAAGCCTTCCCCCGATATTAGCCGCATTCTATGCGCTGGTAGCTGTCGATGCATCGGCCTACCATGTACTCTACAGTGCAAATTTTGTAATAGTGGCTGTGAAAATCCAAGGTTAATGTATAAAAGATACAAAATTCAAAATTATTTCCAATAAAATTTAACATTTCCTTTATCATTGAGTAGATACTTATCTAAATTATAATCATTAAACTGTAGCATTTTGCACTAAATAATAAGATTTTGTTTCTTTTTCAGTTCAAACAGTATTATCGTCGGTTTTAAAGAAGATTATGATTAAATAAAATTATTTTGTTATGTATTTTACTTGCATTAGGTATTTCTAAAGTAAAACTTCTGACATATTTTTTTAAACTTCACAAAAATAATCTTTCACAAACTTTTTAAAATATATTTTTAAATGCATATAAGAAATATGCAATACCGTAAACTGCTGCAACTTTGCACGAAATTTATGGTTTTTTGAAAATATCTCTTCAAGTATTTATTATCTGTGTCCATGTTTACATTAGCGGTCTAATTGGAGATCTATGCCATAAATCTTAAGGTTCGTAACGCCGAAACTGCTGTTAAATTGATCACCAGAAACCGTCAAAGTTGTAGGCAAAATTGTGATGAAAAGCCTCAACTTTGCCTAGAAGATTATTAGCAAAAATACGAGCCACATTTAAAAACTGATCTTAATTATAGAGCCATAAAGAATGTGTTACCATAAAGATGTGCATGGGTTACCACATAGAACCATCAATTTAGTTTTCTGGCAAGCAGGCAAAGTTGGCCACAAGCAGGCACAGTTTGAGTAGTATCAGTAAATATTTTCATAGTAAGTTTTAAGCATGGTTAGGGTTGCTCCAAATAGAAAAACACAAAATGTAAAAGACTAAGTAGGTATATTCAATAAAAACAATTAAAGTTTTTTTGTACCATCATGTGGAATACTCTTTTAACCAAAACAAACGTTATAATAGGGTCAATCAAACAAATCTGACAGGAATAAACTAGTTTTCTTTATTTAAGTTTTAATAAGTCAAATTAAAATCACAAAACAAAAGTAACAAATAATAGTATATTAATATACCTTATATGCCACTATGGACACCAACAAAAGATGTATAATTCTATATAATATAAATTATTTTTGCAAAAAGTGAAATAAAATGGTAAGTATAACAAAACCTACACGGACCAAGTAGGAGGTTTAATAAAAAAGACTGGTGTACGCAGTGACAAAAATCGCCGGGCATGTATGAAATGAAAAGATTGATGGATGTGAATGAAGCGAAAGAATTGTGCAAGGATCGTAGCAGTTGGCGATCCATAGTCTCTGCCTACCCCGTGGGAAATAGGCGTAAGTATATCTATGTAATAGATATAAATATATCTTTTTTTTAAATAACTAAACAAAACATACCTATATGTACTGCTAAAATCAAAACCCTCCAAACGCTTCACTGTAGTTGAGTAACTAGTGACAACCCTAGGACTAGGCAAACTTGAGTCACTAAGTGACCGAGAAGCCTTCACAACATTGCCTACCATCGTTCTAGTCGTAAATGATCACACTTACAAGAATAACCATTATAAACATGAGAAAGAGCACATTTGCTTACCCCGTAAACACTAAGAAAGCTGAAATTCTCGATTTTTCCAATGAAAAACAAAAAGTTTTGCACTGACTTAAAAAACGTGCACACTTCTTGTGACCGTTGAAAGGTGCCAGACAAAAAAGTGACGGTGTTGCCACAACGAATAATAATGAAATGGGTTGCCATTAAAACGAAGGTTTTTCTCCCATTATCAAAAGTAAAAAATAGATGGCGGTGGTGAAGTTATGTTAGTTTTAATAGATTAGGCAAAGTTGAAGCTAAGGGGCAAAATTGCAGCAGTTTACGGTATGCATAAAGACAAAAAAAGTCGTTTCATACATAGATCATTGAAATCGGTGCGCCCGAGCAATTACTGCCCTCATTAGTAATCTTATATCTCCATAATTATTAAAGATGTCAACAATATTAGTGGATAAAAAGATACCCCAAGGAACAATTACTTTTATAAATTTAGTAAAATCCGACAAATTTCTCAATTTTCTTCCAAGAAAAGCTAATATTTGGGCATTTTTAAATGTATTATTTTACAATATATTTTTTCTTTGATAGATTAAGTAATTATCTTTCATTTGACACCTACTTTATCAAAATCGGTGCGGTGGTTTGGCTTGTAGAATTTTTTAATTATTTTTTTAAAGAAGTGGCGCCACCTATGTTCCTAAGGGATGAAACTTTCGCTGCTGCGGGTGAAATCGATTATTTTTGTCCCTACTATCACTGTGCAAAGCGGCTTTCCTTTATCAGAAAGTGCAGCTTTTTTTCCATAAGACCTAGTACTATTATGTGTTATGTGGTGTGTTCGTTAATAAATGTTTTTTCTTTCTTTCTTTCTTTATAGTGTAGGTAATGAAGTGGACCCCCACAGTAATTCCTCAGTAAAAAAAAACTGTACAGCATGATAAAGTATCAATAAATTAAAAGTATTGGATAAATTTCCAAAAAATAATAATATTAGAAGGTTAGGTATTTTTAATGAAAGTCTTATTTCATTGATATCTTTTTTTAGGAAAAATGCTCCGTCTAATCTTTCTTCACCGGACATATTCATGTAACGTATAAAAACAATAAATGAAATATCCCAGCAGAAACACCAAATTTTAATAAAATAATTGGTTTGACTTGGATCGGAAAATGTCTCTGTCGAACTTTTTTACGGAATTATACCATTTTGCCAAGCGTACTCATGTTTGAAAAAGTTATGGATTTTTATCAAGTATCACATACTTACTGGTATAAATAACTCATTTGGTAAAATAAATTTGGACTGAGAAATTACTCGGTTCAATATAAACAGATTTGTAATTTAGGATTAAATACCTAACTTTAGTGTAGGTTTTTTTTGGATATTAATATAAACGTTTATGGCTCATACTCTTCAAAACCCAACAAAGTTTCGTTGACTGAGGAATTAATGTATGGGTCTCCATACAAAGAATCGGTTCATTGCCTACACTATTACAGATGTGTGTGTGGCCTGTTGCGGCTAACTGACAGGCCCTTGCCAACAGGCGGACTGATAGGGCGTTTGTGCACTACACTGAATTTTACCGATCCGGCGGTCCGTTTTTTTACGGACCGGCGTGGCATGAAAAACACGGATGATTTGCTTGTGCACTTGTCCGGTTTTTTACTGGCCGGGGCAGCGCAGTGATCTCTTTGAAACTACACTCTACGGACGCGTTTAAAACGAGAGGAATAATGAGTTCCTTGGAACGTCGGCAATTGCTTGCGTTAATTTATTTGCGATAACTCCTAAGATATTCATTTAAATTATATGGTATAAAAGAGTAAAATAATGTGCATGAAATGCTTAAAGCAACTAACGTATTTAGATTGATAAGGGTTAATATAATACTGTATCCGTTTAAATAGCTTTCCAAATTACCGCATTGTTCGTAACCATTTTTTAAGAGATAAATATGGCTATAATATGCTATCCTTAAAAGATAGACATATGCCATCGCGGACTTTTTTGTAGATCTATAGAAGAGAAATATCCCAACATGCATTATTTTTTTAAACTTCGAAAGGATTAGGCAGCGTTTTTGCTGAAAGCTCCCGGGCGGCTTGCCGTTTGCCGGCACTTTCGACAATTATCGTTATATTTCTACCAATTTACACAAAACTTTAATAAATTATATACTAAAACCTTCCTGAAGAACCACGCTACCTATTAGTGAAAACCGCATGAAAATCTGTTTCGTAGTTTTAAAGATTTAAGCATATATAGGGACAGATAGACGGGAAGCGACTTTGTTTTATACTATGTAGTGATTTATGATTAAAATACAACCATCCGTTTTTTTCCGGACGGTAAAATTCAGTGTAGTGCACAAGCGCACATATGTTTTTCATTGCCGTCATCTCGGAACGGAAAAAAACGGTCCGGAATGGGGAAAAGTAAAATGACGGACGGTAAAATTCAGTGTGGTGCACAAGCGCCCATATGTTTCTCATAGCTGCCATATCGGTCCGTAAAAAACCAGGGGGGTAATTGTCTAACTCAACATCAATCGCAATCGCATTCAGATTGAAAGATATTGTACGGCCATTGCTGCATTAATATAAATCATTTTGTCAACTTTCTTCGGCAACAAGTGATGGATGTCAAATGGATGTCAAACTGAAAACGATTGCGATTGATGTTGAGTTAGACAATTACCCCCCGGATCGCCGGATCGGTGAAATTCAGTGTAGTGCACAAACGCCCATAGTCTGTAGGGCCCTTAAGATAAAATGTCTGATGGTGGTGAATTATGATTCAAATAGCTTACACTTCTGTTCTTGTCAGACAATTCTGAACGAAAATACGTTTAGCGCCATTGGCGTCTCGTCGGTAGTGATGTACCGTGCCCGGGCACGTTCCCAAGGACTGGAAATTTTGCCGGCAGCGTTGCCGGCAGTGTCCCAAAGTTCCCGGCAATATTCCCAAGCACCATTTTGTAGATGAATATTTGAACATGCAAGACAATTTAAAATAAGACTTTAAAACTGTTTGATTATATTGAATTTCGTAATAAATAGCCACCAACATCAGAGGTAAGCACATATGAAATGAAAAACAGTTTGATATAAAATGGTTTATTTTTTTATTCAACAAACTAAGAAAACAAAACAAAATAATCTTGCCATATTTATCAACAAATTATAAAATTGTAAGACACAGAAGAAAAATACATTATTTATTTATATAATTTAACAAAACTACAAAAAGTCTACTGGGAATTTTGGGCAATGTTCCCAATGTGCCCGGAAATTTCCCGGGCACATTGGGAGTGGAAAATTGCCGGCAGTGGCAATATTCCCAGACGTATGTACATCACTACTCGTCGGCCGCATACCGAAGCAACTTTATTAGCACAAATTATCGACTTCCAATATTATCAGATACATAATTATCTTGGCATTAGGTAGTCGTGATAAGGACCGTCCTTTACATTATTCTTTTGTAATTTTTTGTTATCTCTACCATGTATGAACACAACAAAATTGCTTGATATTACTGTTAAGTGGCTATAAATAACGGCATTAAATAAAGATGATTGTAACTATGCATATCAAATGGTCGACATACATAAAAAATACGATAACTTAGCTACATTGTAAAGCATCGAATGTGCAGTGGCGGACTAAGATGGGGCGGGAGGGGCGGCCCGCCTCGGGCCCTCGATTAAGGGGGGACTCAAAGTTCTTGATCAAATCCTAAACAAGCGCTCCGGGCCTCCCGTCCCGTCCAAACTCCTCCAGGACCTCCGACAGGCTTGTCCGCCACTGCGAATGTGCACGTACCTATGTGTAGTTATAGTTCGCAGACTTCGCAGTATATAGGTTGCATTTCCCTAATGGAAGGTGTCTATAATCCGGATATTGATTATTTCCGAGTTTGGCTTTTAATTAGATGGACCCAAACTCTGTACTTATCTCAAGTTCTCAACTAAGTACTTGACTTTCGTTTATGAAATATTTTTCAGAAATGTACCTACTACCTATCTATACAAATAAATAAAATTGGAGTGTCTGTTTGTAATATTAAAATAACCGCTTTTTACTACATGCATATGATTATAATATATACGGTACATATACCAAAATATCATTTTTTACAATTTTTGTCTTTCTGTCTGTCTGTTTGTTCCTGATCTCTGAAACGGCTGGACCGATTTTGACGGGACTTTCACTGGCATGTAGCTGATGTAATGAGGAGTAACTTAGGACACTTTTATCCCGATATTCCCACGGGAACGGGAACCACGCGAGGGAAACCGCGGGCAGCCGCTAGTCTAATAATATAAAAGATTTTTCTAGACTTACACGCTCTTGTCTGTGTAACTTCCTCCATTCGTTTCTGTCCAAAGTCAGCTCCTTGACTTGTTGATAAGAAAGGTTCACATTCACATTCTCTTTGATCTGTTCTATGTAGGCTATTCATTCTTGGTCTTTCTCTTCTTCTCTTTCTTCCTCTTCTTCTCTTTCCTTCTATAATGTTTGTAATATGTTTGTCATGTCTTATCAAGTGGCCGATCATTCTCTTCTGTCTTCTATGATTTTTAATAACTTACGTTTTTCATTTACCCTTCAATACTTCTTCATTTGTAACCATCTCAGTCCAGCTTATCTTCTCCATCCTTCTCCAGCACCACATCTCGTGCTTCCAATCTTTCTCTATCTCTCTGCGTCATTATCCAAGTTTTACATCCATAGAGGGCTATATTATATCCTATACGAATGTTTTGATGCACCTTCTTCTTATGTTTTTAGCGATTTTTGCCTTGAATATACACCCTTTCCTGTGAAAGGCTTGTTTTGCTATTGCTATTCTAGTTTTGATGTCCAAAGAGCATATAGCGTCATTATTTTGTTATTATACTTGCATAAATATTTAGAGTAAGTATTTGCGTTTTTTAATGAATGTTGTTGTTTTGAGATTTGAGTTTTGGAATTTTGGAAACAGTAAAAATTTTGGTTTGGTTTGTTTTTATAACTTACTTACCGTTAATTTTGAGATCAAATTTTTGAAACATTGTATGCATTGTGATAAGTAAAATTTCTAGTTCTTTTTAGGGTTCCGTAGCCAAATGGCAAAAAACGGAACCCTTATAGATTCGTCATGCCTGTGTCTATCTGTCTGTCCATCCGTCCGTCCGTATGTCACAGCCACTTTATTCCAAAACTTTTAAGACTAGTAGATATATTCTGTGAACCGCATTAGGATTTAATAACAAAAATAAAAAATATATGTAAGGGTTCTCCCCAAACATGGAAATGAAACTGAAAAAAAATATTTTCACAAAACATATTCGTGTGTCCTTAGACAGGTATTTAAAAATGATTCTCTCTTTCTTTTATTACTTTTTATCAAAGTCAATACTTAGAGAGTGAAAAATCTAGAAAAAATATATGTTAAAAACTTTCAACGAAAATTGGTTTGAATATAAAAAGCAGTTTTTGAGATATAACACATTTTCAAAAACCGATGTAAGTTTGTCGTTCATAGGTACAAACACTATGGAAAACAAAGTTATTTTTTGCTGACGAAAAATTATAATGGTATTTTGGATAGGTATAGGCAATCGGTACGTTAAGTGGGTACGGAACGGAACCCTTAATAATTTCGGAATAAATAAAAAATAATTTATTGATGGGCGAGTCCAACTCGCACTTGGCCGATTTTTTATTTTCTGCTACTGCCGCAATATCATCTGCAAATCTTATTTTCTGCTGGTTATTTTCTGTTGTCCATTAATTGTTATTCCTTTGCTTTTTTCAGATATTTCTGTCCTTTTATATGTTGAAAAAGAAATATGAGAAAAAATCAACTTGTCCTCGAATACCGCTGGCCCACAGGCCCCACAGCGCGCATGGGTTCGTTTAAGGGCAGGCGGGCGGCCCGACGCGCGACTGAAATTGTCCTATCATTGCGCGCTCGCGACAGACGCCGCGTCTAATCAAATAAGTCAATGTGACACGCACCAACTGATGCACAATTCACCCGCGCCTTCACCGCCTCCTTGATCGAGTGCTAAGATTATAGATATTCGACGCATCGTTAGACGATGCGGACTCCGTAGCTCAGCGGTCAAGTCATAGCATTCGCTCGGATAGTAAAGGTCCCGGGTTCGATTCCCAGCGGAGATACTTGCAGGATGAGTCGACTTTTTCTAATATTTCAATTTCAAAAATAAAAATTGCATTGTGAATGTAAAAAAAAGTAAACATTAACTTTAATTATGTTGTTATTCAGGTTTGAAAAGAAAGGCACAACCAAAGATGAACGAATCGCCAAACTAGAAAAGGAGATAATGAAGCGAAAAGCGATGCTGCACGAGATTAACGCGACGCTGCCCAAACAGAACAGCCTGTACCTGCGCATCATACTAGGCAACGTCAACGTGTCTATTTTAAACAAAAATGACAAGTAAGATGATATCCATATTAATACTACTTCGATCAAAAAGCCACTAGATAACTGGTTGGAGTTTCAAAGAGGGCCGAGCGAATAAAAGCGCACTTCAAAGATACGCTCTTATTTCTTGTCGCTTCCTGTAATTTCTGATTATGACGTAAAATCGACATCATTATCGATAACATTCTCAACCATTTTCCTGTTTCAAAAAAATCTGTCCGTGCAGTGCCATATTTTGAGTTTTGTTTTAGTTCGTGAGCCGTTATCTAGTGGTATTTTTGATCGAGGTAATACAGACTTTTGCGACATAGTTCATTGGTCAGCACTTTGTTCATTGTTCACTGAAACGACGTTGACAAGCATGGTTACTTATCAGTGACTAGCGGCCGCCCGCGGTTTCACCCGCGTGGTTCCCGTTCCCGTGGGAATATAGGGATAAAAAGTACGCTACGTGTTATTCCAGCCTATAATCTATCTCTGTTGCAAATTTCATTCAGATCTGTACAGTAGTTTTTGCGTGAAAGAGTAACTAACATCGATACATCCATCCATACTCGCAGACTTTCGCATTTATAATATAGTAGAATAGGTAAATGATAGATGCTTGGCGACGGTCGGATGCCCTAAATGCGGTATCTATTGGTGGTTATCTGTGGGTCAGGGACATGCTGTCACACACACTCGGACCAGGGGGGCTACCGCCTAAGCACCGTCGTCGGCTTGATTACAATTACGACGCATCGTGCCATCCTTGTCATGTCGTAACACATCATTTGGTATGGCATGACAAGAATGGCAAGATGCGTTACAATCGGCTTCAAGCCGACGGTGCTTAGGCGGTAGCGGGGCTGATCCGATCCGTACGCGAGTGGAGAGCCGCATTTCAGGAAAAGGGCCTTAGGGGAAGGTTGCGATCAATGGACCACATAATTTCAAGGCGCCCCATAACTTTTACTCTATCACTTATATTTAAATAGTTATTTAAATATAAGTGATAGAGTAAAAGTAATGATTTTTAATTTAATCCTTCTTTGATATATTTTAGATCTTATATTTATTTCAATTCAACGTTAAGTAGTTTTAATAATACAGCAACAGAAACATTTTTAATTATGTTTCTTTCTTTGGACCACCGTTGCATTGAATGGACCACCACGTTGCCATCAATGGACTTAGGAACGTTTGTACTGAAGGTCCAATCATGGCAACTTAATTAAAACACACTATTTTAATCAGTTTTTTATTGTGTAAAGGAATCAGTCATAAAACTTTTTAATCAATTAATAACACTAAGTAGGTACTATAAAAGTCACTATTTATTGTTAATTTGTGACAATAACTGATTAAAATAATTAAAGTTTCTTTGATTGGACCGGTCCATTCATAGCTTCACTATGGTGGGCCAATGATAGCAACTAGGTATTCATTAAAAGAAAATCGAAATATAAAAAATTGGAACGAAATTGGAGAAAATCTCAACAACATACTAAACCAGAGATAAATAGCCTGTATAAAAAAATATATTGAATTTACAATGTTATTACAGTATTTACATCGATATTCCCGTTCGAAGATTTTTATAGTGCGATCGATACAAACACGTTCACGCATGTCACTCCGCAACGCGCGGCGCACGGGTACCTACTGAGGTTTGAAGGACACTCGCCGAGCTCGCCACCGTTGCCTAGCAACGCAACGGACACGTTATAACTTGCCCAGTTTTGGAAATACTTTGGTGGTCCATACAAAGCGCTGGTCCATTGATCGCAACTTTCCCTACCTAGCCACGAGCTGAAAACAATATCATGCTCAAATAGTAGGCGGACAATACCTTATACATTCTTTAAGCTTCTCTTAGAGACAACCTTTGAGTGATGTGGAGAAATGTTTTGTTTTTCAATGAGATCTTATTACAAGCTTTTTATTAACTTGCCATGTTAGTTAGTTAGTGGGGGACAAATCTTGCAAGATTAATTTGACCCACTTCCCAGTGTCCGATTGAGCTGAAACTTTGCATACAGGTTTGGTTTGGATGACAATACAATATTAAAGTACAGTCAGCAAAAAAGCTTGTCATGAAAATGAATTTTTTACAAAAAACTTTTTTGTTTATGCAAATGTAGTAGGTACTTATGTTAAACCTTAACAATACTCCGATAAAGACGCGCGAACATACATACCACATTGGACTTCATTCCCTTATACAAATCTAGAATCTGACTTTGAACTTTGACTTTGCCTGTTCGTCAATGACTTTTCCAAGTATTTTCTGTTGAAAATCCAAAACAGATTGTTTATTTAAATAACAGTCAACAAGTTTTGTCATTTTGTATTCACACTACTTTTACTACTACTATTTCAAAAAGTAAAACATAGTACCTAACATACCTACCTAAATATTCTACTTAATCACTATTTTTAACCGACTTCAAAAAAAGGCGGCAAAACTCACGAAATCTCAGGATTTTTAGAATTTCTAATAAAATACAAAAGAAATAGTAAAATAAATGCTTAGATTAGAACAAACTAACTTCCTTTGGTAATAATTACCTAATTAATAAGCACAAATTTATGTTAGTACATACATAACTTTTTAGGTAAGGTTTTTTCTTTAATCATTGATTTATTGCACCCCCCCCCCCCCCCCCGCTCTCAAACTCAGGCTTTTTCAATGGAAATCAGGCCTATTCTCAGGACTTTTGTTTTTTTCATCTGGTAACCCTAACGGGGAGGAAGTCGCGGGCAGAGCGCTAGTTTAGTATATTTTGTATACAATTATTCTCTAATTGTAGAGAAATATACTAAACTAGCGCTCCACCCGCGATTTCGTCCCCGTGGAATTGGGATCTTTACAAAAGTTTGATACAAACTGTTGTGTATTATTATTTACATGTGTGTGGGTATGCAAATAAATATGACTCCTGTTTTTACCACCTTAGAATGGAATTTCCAAAAATCCTCTCTTAGTGCTCCCCTTCATTCCCCAAGGAATATACATGCCAATTTTCGGCTTCTTGCGCCTAGTAATTTCGGCTGTGCGTTGTCTGTCAGTCAGTAACACAAGAGTTTTAAACATATATATATATATATACTAGCTTTCCGCCCTCGGCTTCGCCCGCGTGGTCTACACGACGTAATCCCGCGGGAATGTGATGTTTTTCCAGGATAAAAAGTAGCCTATGTTCCTCTCCAGGCTACAAAGTATCTGTGTCCCAAATTTGAGCTAAATCCGTTCAGCCGTTTTGGCGTGATTGAGTAACAAACATCCAAACATCTAAACTTTCACATTTATAATATTAAAGTAGGATATATGCACTTCATCTCTGTAATAATAACAGTACCTATTTATACACACTTTTAAATCTGCAATTTATTTTTCAGATTTAAATATAAAGACGAATATGAGAAGTTCAAACTGATACTCAGTGCTATAGCATTCGTGTTGGCTGTAGCGAACCTGTACATTGACTTCCGGTGAGTATATTCTGCCTATTTACCCATACTTACATACATTATATTAGTTGTCTAGCATTAGTAATCTTTGACGACCTCCGTGGTCGAATGGCGTACGCACGCGGCTTTTAAGGTGCCGCTATCTCTGAGATCCCGGCCTCGATTCCTGGTCGAGTAAATAACTTGCAATAGTAATTTCATCTTTAGTGATTGCCAAATACCTGAAAAGGTATTTCTTTCGCGTGTGAGGGTAGTAATATTTCCACATCGATGAAATTAACGCTGACTATACAGCGCGTAAGAAGTATTGGATAAATTCGACGGTTTTCGTAACGACTCCGTAGCTCAGTGGTTAGAGCAGTCGCCAGGAAAGCGAAAGGTCGTGGGTTCGAGTCCCATCGGAGCTAGTTGTGAGACGGGTCGATTTATTTATTATTTATTTTATCTATTATTTATATATCCCCAGATAGCACTAAGGTTTGTCGCCTAGATATTTCATATATTACCTAGATAGATGCCTAGAATATCATGATAAAAATTATTCTTTGTGTTATTCCAGCCTATAGTCTATCTCTGCTGCAAATTTCACCCAGATCCGTTCAGTAGTTTTTGCGTGAACGTGTAACAAACATCCATACATCCTCACTAACTTTCGCATTTATTATATAAATAGGATTATTTATCTAACCCAAGATAGCACTCAAGGTTTGTCGCCTAGATATTTTGTTTCTGGTCGATAATAAGAGCATTTGCCTAGTATCTGACCTCTAGTTGACCTATTATTAAGGATAGTTTATTGGTGACGGCTGGGCTGTTGGACACAGTTCATTAGTGGTTTATACATTGTTTGTTGTATTCATGTTTATTCTTTTAAGCAAATAATTCACTAAGTCGAACACTGCACCCTTAATGGCTCGTTTACATAAGTCGGTGACCGAATACGGTCTAAAGGGCCCCACAGACTATCAGTCAGTTTGCATGTAAATAAGTGTCGCGACGCATCTGCGGAACGTACGGCGTCGAATGTTCGGTTGAATACGCTCGCTGTGTTTTTGAAGTCCCCTGTGATACATCAGCCGAAATTACATCGCTTGAAAAAACGTCAGTCGCTGAACTTTCGGCGCCGTACGTTCAGCAGATGTGTCCTTACCCTAACGGCACGGCCTGTCAGTTAGCCGCAATCAGCAAAACACACTCACGGTTTTTCATACAAAAACCGAATGTCAGGCGGCCTGTTCGATCGAGGACTGCTGGTGGCCTGCCGACGGACTGTTAGTCTGTGGACCCCTTTACCGACTAATATATAATACGAGTGTTTTCGGCTGCAGCTCGTTCTCGTCACCGAATACAGGCTTTAAGGCTGCCATTTACATAGGTCGACCACCGGATTCTGCGACCGCTATCGGTTAAAGAGAGAGATTTAACCGAAGAGCGAGAGAAAGAGAGAGAGATATTTATGGCTGACACACACCAAAAAGTATAGCAGACGTGCTGCATTGCGTCTGCGTGCGTCATGATTTTGTAATATTTGAACTTGTACGCGTACAGGTACACGTTCAAATATTACAAATCACACCGACGAGACGGTGTCGCAGACTCATTGCGATGCAACACTGTCGATGTGAACCTACGTGTATTACAAGTTCAAATCTATTACAAAATCATGACGCACGCAGACGCAATGCAGCACGTCTGCGATACTTTTTGGTGTGTGTTAGCCTTAAATATCTCTCTCTCTCTCGCTCTCGCTCCTCGGTTAAATCTCTCTTTTTAACCGTTAGTGGTCGCCGATTCCGGTGGTCAACTAAGGTAAATCCACCGTAATAGAGCTTTCCGTAAATTTTCATTATTTCTCTTTGCAACCGCACGAATCGCGTCAAATAAACCATATTTATTTACTTCGTTAAACGTCCCATTTCTCGTGTTAGACCATTACAGCTGATCCTGATATTCTTGCTGGTGTGGTACTACTGCACGCTGACGATCCGCGAGAGCATCCTGAAGGTGAACGGGTCGCGCATCAAGGGCTGGTGGCGGCTGCACCACTTCATCTCCACCGCCGTCTCCGGCGTCCTGCTCATCTGGCCGCAGAACCAGCCCTGGGAGGAGTTCCGCCATACCTTCATGTGGTTCATCGCCTATATCAGTAAGTATCGTTTACACACATAAATATAAATTATTACGTGTTTCTCCCGTTGGCAAAAATGTCTTTCTAGGGTTTCGACAAAAAACAAAAAACGGAACCCTTATAGGATCACTTGTGCGTAGAGCCGATTTGCTCCAAAACTACTGGATCAAATCTTTTCTGTGATCCAAAGACGAAGGTATAACGTAAACAACTGAAGTTTGAATTGGGAGGTGACTTTTCACAACACTCATTTACTTCCCTCCCTTTCTCCTTAAAAAAGGGTCCCTTTAAAGGCCAAATTAGAATAAAAGGTAAAATTTTGCAAACTGTACCGAACAACATAATTAATTATATTATATTTGTTTTTTTAATATATTTTACTTGTAGTTTCTTTAAAATGAAAAGATTATCAGAATTCTGTCGAAACCCTCTCCATGCGAGTTTTACTCGCACCTGTCTAGTTATTTTACACTTGCTAATTCTATGCTACGGCCTTTACATACCCCCATTTCTTTCTCTTGTTTCATTTCATTTCTTATTTGGTCATCATCTGACATGCCTCATCTATTCTAACTTTCATACCTCCTCCTTTCAACGCAGCACAACCTTGTGTTTAAGATTAGTTTGACAAGAGTGAGTGTTTTCACAGCAAACGAATAAATTATAAAACCATTAGAAAACCAAAAGTTCCTTTATTCAAAAGTTTGTTCATAAGAATCATAAGAGACTCAGTTCTGAATATACTCATGAAGAAAAAAAAGTGTGGCTAAAATAATTCCTAATAGATCGTATGTGTTGTAGCGTTCTATTTTAGGACGGCGCGCCTTACATGCACTCTAAGTAAATAGTAAACCAGATTTAATAGTTCTGGTATAAAAATTGATTTAAGCCACTGACATGAGCCAACTAGCGCCGCCAATAGATTTTATTATATTTGTTCAAAATATGCCCAATTTCTAAAAAAAAATGCGTCAAGTTCTATGATTAACGAATAACTTTAAATAATTTAAAAAACATTCAAACAGCTGGTTATAATGGGATTTTTTAAAAGTGCTTTTTTTGATTTTGTAAAAAGTGGCAATTTTTGGTTCAAACCCATTTAAAACTATTGAATGTACATATTTTATATGGAATATAATAAATTGCACCACAAAAAAATACTGAAATGCTAACCAAAATACTGAATACTGTAATACTAAAAATACTGAAATACGCACTAAAATAGTGCGTATTTCAGTATTTTAGGTGTGCATTTCAGTATTTTTGTAGGTTAGGTTAGGCTAGATTGGTGATCAGTTAAATACTAGCCTTTTATAATAGTGTAAAGTTAATATAAACATTAGACATATTTCTCAAGATCTTGACATAACTTTTTTTAGAAATTGGGCTTATTTAGAATAAATTAAATAAAATCGGCTTCGGCGCTAGAGCTCATTTGAATATGTGTCAATCGAGATTTTATATTATTTTTATGCATTCGCAATGCAATTTTGTTTTTTACTATCACATTTTTCCTATGTGTCAATCGGTCAAAAATGGTACTTATGTTAATCATAACACTGCCCTTTCGCAGGTGTCGTCCAATACATGCAATTCAGGTACCAAAGCGGAGTGCTGTACAGGCTAAAGGCCCTGGGCGCCCGGCACAACATGGACATCACGATAGAAGGGTTCCACTCGTGGATGTGGCGCGGACTGTCCTACCTGCTGCCCTTCCTGTTCGGCGGATACGTGTTCCAACTCTACGTCGCGTATACGTTGTACAACATCAGTTATCATCCGGAGGCCACTTGGCAGGTACGTACAATAAGGTTTAAGGCGCTAACAATGGTCTACTAGCGCCGCCAATTCATTTATTTTTATGATACGTGAACCGGATAATATTAAAAAAAGGAAACTATGCCCTCTTAAATTGTCTCTAATATTTTTTGAATAACTCTTCAACAGTTTTCATCCTTTCTGTAAGTTTTAAAATAAGTTTAAACCAAAAGTGGCCGCTTTTATTTTAAATGGATTTTATAACTAGTAAGATACAAAGAATGAAAAATATTAAAGAGTTATTTAAAAAATATTAGAGACAATTTAAGAGGGCATAGTCGTTTCCTTTTTTTAAATATTTACTTGGTTTACAAGTAGGTAATAAAAATTTATGAATTGGCGGCGCTAGTGGACCAATGTTAGCGCCTTAAGTAAGTGTGCGGGTGTGTGAATATGCGCGCGCAGAAACAAGCGCGAAGGTTGAATAACTTTATTTACCCGCATATTTATTTTAATCCTGTTGACACTTGACAATCCGAATGGAAAGACTACTTCGTTCAACGTCACTATTTTGATTTTTCTTTGGTAGTGCGGTTGGGAATGTAAAAGTAATGCTCTTTATAATTCCATTGTGCACTACTACACAGTAGTGCAAAAGGGAAGAAATAATTCCTAACGACACTACCGGTTTGACAGCTGGTAGTACAGTAGTGCAGATAGGACAAAAAATACCAATCTGCACTACCAGTAGTGCAGATTTGTAGTGCAGAGTGGAAGGAATGTTATTTTTCCAGTATTATGTTTAAAAGCAGTAAAAAATACGAGAGAAATAAAATCGCGGTAACTAATGTAATAATTTTTAGTTTACTGTTTCTATTTGTAAAAATTGTTTGTTTTTGAAGTTCACTTTTGCCTTTCAATTTAGATGAAGCAACCAAATTGAACAATGTTAACCTAAAAGTGAATCATTCTATGTCAATGTGCGCCTGTATTTCTTCGCCGTTCAACCAAAGTGAATCAATTTGGTTGAACCGTGTAATATTAGCATAACGAAGTGTCTTTCAGTGTGGACTTTGAAATTATTCTACCATTTTTATGGGAGTTTTTAGAACCTCTTTAATGATTTTGAATAACTCACCGCAATGTTTGCCATTTTTATTGATTCAAAGATAACTTCAGAAGATCGAAGTGCGGTTAACTGATTTATTATAATATGTACATTCGACGAAACAAACGTATTCACTATGGAAACCGCTCTTATTACTTCCGCGATAAGGGTGCATATACAACGTTTGGTCTGCTGCGAGTGTAAATTTTATTGTAAGGCCAAGTGCAGACGGTCCGTTATAATAAAATTGGTTCGACATGAAAATAATAGTATGTATTGAAAAACAAATATTGTACAAAATAGCTTCTGTATTTCGCTGAACTAAATTGAGCCCTGTGGGTTTGAAATGGGCGACCGATTTTAATGAATCGTCTGTAAAATAGCCTTTGTATTTTAAATGTTAAAAGAGAATTTAAAGTCTACCAGTCCAACCAATATGCAATAATGGTCTCTATCCACCAACATATAAAGCATGTTTCCGTATGGCAACCGAACGGCAGGTGCACGCGTTAAGTATGTCGTTCCTGATGCTCGGCATCGGCAACACGGCCACCACGCTCATCGTCATCCCGCAGAAACTCAACGAGCAGGTAACCGACGGCGACTGAGGAAGCCAGCGCACCAAACAAGTGATGCTCTAATAAGATTATTATCACTATCTTACTTTATTACTAATATTATAAATGCAAAAGTTCTGATGTTGTTACTCAATCACAGCGAGGCGGATCAACTGCCCCCTTACTCTTGAACGAAATTACATTGGCATTAGAATGATAGATTATGGTCTAGAATAGCATTTACATAGGAAATTAATTCCTACGGGCAAACATCGTGTAGTTCATGCTAGTTCACTAATAAGCTAACGCTCGAATACTCGCACGCTACCAACTTTGGAGGCGTCTCAAACATCGCCCTGTCGCATTAAATGTCAAACGCATGAAAGTGACGGCATGATGTTTGAGTTTCGGACGTAAAACCAATTAAATGATTGAATTGAATCGCATTCGCAGGCACTTTCAACAGGGCGCATGTTATGTCTGTTGTCAGTAAGAAATGCAAATAGATAGGATATGCCTTACAAAATAAAGAAGTGGCAAATATTTATGTTATCTGCACTATTGGCCGACCGACCCAAGAATTCAATATGCTACTTTTTACAATAAGGAATTTCCATTAATCGTTCTCTAATTATAATTATAAATAAAACAGTACCTACAGGCTTAATGAGGGAGCAATCCACTAAGTACTCAATTTTTTATTCTTACTTTAACGCGTTAAATGTTCACTCCAAAATTAACTGAGAGATAGCTACGTGATTTTATCTTATTAGAACATCACTTCTCAACAGACTCGAATGCGTTGTGTAGTTGTAGTGTTTCATGTGGACCAAGCTAGTGGTTTAGTTTGTAATAGATGTAAATAGTATGTACATGTGTTGTGTAGTTGACATAACTTGTATCTTTTAAGAAATCAACTCCATTGTACCAGTTCGTTTGGCTGAAAAAGGTCTTTGTTTATACTATGTTTATAGTCAAATTAAAAAGTTTTGTTATGGTTCCCTCGAAACAGTTGACTGCATTTTAAATAAACTAGTGTGTTCTATCAGATGAGGTAAAGCTAATAGGGTATTTCACAGATTTTTTTGTTTACTTAAAATGTTTTTTCAGATATTAGCTAGTATTTATTTTGCATTATCTTGAATGTTTTCTAAGTTATAGGGCTGCTAACTTTCTAATTAGACAAGGAGATAACAAACGTCACCAAGTCAGAAGCGCCATAATCTCGCCATTAAAAATTTAGTTTTAGAAAGAGACAGAGCTACAAGAGTTAAAATTAAACAGCTCATTCTTCGCTTTTAATAAAACAGATTCAATTATTTTTTCACATTTGGGATTCTTCAATGGTACTTACTTATTTTTTTTAAACTCCATCATTAAAACTCTTCATATCAACAAAAGTAAAATACCCTATACTCGAAGTTGTTTTTGAATTTATAACGATGAATCTGGCACGAGAGCCATACGTATAATTATGTCGCAGGCGGATAGTTAAGTATGGCGACAACAATTTTGAAAAATTGTGTTTAAATTTTTTTTTGAGGACCGATTTGGCGCAGGGTTAGGCTACCCACTTTCTGCGCCAGAGGTCTCGGGTTCGATTCCCGAACAAGACAAATATTTGTGTGCATGAACATGTCTATTTGTCTTGGTTATATTAAGTATGTATTTACAAACAAAAAGTATTTAAGTATATATTTATCCGTTATCAAGTTTTCCATGATACAGTTTCTTAATGAAATTAACATGGGCTTAGATAATTGGTGTGATTGTAAGCAGTTATTTATTTATTTATATTCGTCTTACGGGTTATTGTTGATCGAAGCGTCTTACGCAGAAAATTAGGTTTAAATGCCGTTAGGTTAGGTTGGAACCCCGTCGAAAGGGAAGATAAAATAGCTTACGGAAAAAATGATCGGCATAGGCGTTAAATTGAATGGCGGATTTAACTATTTGGCTGCGACATATACATCACACACGCATGGATCTCGTGCCAGAACAATAACGCAGCCCTTATTTTCTTTTTTTATAAATACATCTTGTATTGAATGCTGTATGGGCATAGGTACTTGTTTATAACGAGGTTATATACTTATGCAAGTTCAATGGATCCACAAAGTATCTTCCAAATATTTATATCGAGCTGCGCTAACTAAGCTACACTTACGGTGCTACAATGGAGTAATTAACTAAATGATTAATAAATTCCAATTTGTTTTCACTCAATAGAAGCTGAAAATATTGATTTCTGATACAAGTTATGAACTAAATAATGAAATTTTAGTTTTAAACCCTTGGAAGCCGAACCGGCCGAAATGGACCAGGCGAATATAATAATAATATAATATATAGTAATTGCTGCCTTATTTCTAAAAGAATAAGGTATCGTTTCAGTTTGGCCCCGTTCGGCGGCCCGGGCGTTGGAATTTTGTAATGTCTCGTTTTTTGCACTGGTTGTGTTAAGTTTTATAAAAAAAAACTGCCATATTATGCAATTTTAATTACAATAAGGCTGGGAACGGATGTCCGAGTTTTCTCTGCGATAAAGTTTGATCGGACTATCGGAGAGAAAAATCGGACGTGTATTCCCAGAGTAAAGTAATCAATTACTGAATGCGGCAAATAACTTGAGCATAAATGGTGGGCAAACAACCAATCACAATTCGCTAAAACCCGTTTTGCGAGTTGTGATTGGTCGCCGCCCCACTACTTTATGCCCAAGTTGTTTGCCGCGATCTGTATGTCAAAGGATCTCGGTGCTATAATACGATCGCTTCAAAACCTGTTTTGAAACATCAAATTAATAGTTTCATTACGGGTGCATATTATGTTGACAAAACGTAAAACAGCACCGAGAAAAGCTTGAATTTGCTAGTAGACAGCTCACAGTAGATTTGAATTAATTTAATGTAAGTATACTTACATTGTTACTAAAAAAATAATATGCATTTACTGACCTGCGTTCATTAGTAAAAGTTAAAGAAAAACTATAAAGCAGATAAGTTTAGTTAATTCGAGTAGGTATCTTTAAAGGAAAATAAATAATATATTTTGATGGAAAAGGAAATTGTCCTTGAACAGCTACAAATATATGAACGAGACATTCTCCCAGATATACAAAGTAACTTTTTGACGATGTATAAATATTATATTATTTATTGATAGCATGTACTTGTGGTTTGTATATTTGAAATACTTATAATGTAATGTTTTATAGATCTGAAAGATCGTACAGAAAGAGCACAGTGGATGTGTGTATGTTTTATATAAATTTTAATGTGGCACAGTTGAATAGTCATCACAAAAGTTGTGACAAAAAGTTATCCTCATATTCATGAAACTTTACTCACTACTTTTTATATTATCTGTCACTATTAGAAATGATTTGATATTTAAAAATTAAAGTGTTTTTATAATCCATAACATAATATGTTTACAAAATGTTGAATTCATAAATAAATATGATTTTTATGAATACGAGGATGTTGTTCAAAGCATCGCATGTTTGAGTTTTATAA
Organism: Crambus lathoniellus; assembly: GCA_949710035.1. Lineage (NCBI taxonomy): Eukaryota > Metazoa > Arthropoda > Insecta > Lepidoptera > Crambidae > Crambus > Crambus lathoniellus. The sequence goes on along the minus strand of OX453303.1, from coordinate 10,662,071 downwards.
TTCAGTCTTGGGTACGTTTGCCTTACAAAACGTGGAGTAAAAGCGGTTTTGACATAATGTAGTTAAGGTATGAAGGACTAATAAAAATCCCTACCTTGGGGAGTTTACCTATAAAACTTACACAATAACCATGAATGCAAAAAATCTAAGTAATTTTGTCCTTTTTATACTTCTCATAAACACTTTTGTATAAACATAATTTCAAAAAAACCTAATTTCGGTACCTTAAATGCAAAACGCCTTCTCGCCAAGGTCGAAATTGTCGAAAACTTGGATGTTTATTAGTCCTCCATAACTAAACTACCTACATTATGTCAAAACCGCTTCTACTTTACCTTTTGTAAGGCAAAGCCTGTTTTTTGTCCCTAGAGACTGGCCTATTATTATTGATGCATGTTTTGTGTGGTGTCATAAATATAAATTGTTTTATCGTGAGTTGAGAACAAATTCTATCAATATCTTTTTTGTTTCGCATATGAATTAACACTGTCAAGTTAAACTTAAGTGTTTAGAGGTTTTAGAATAGGTGTGGTTTAGATTTTAACCGTTTTAGAAAGTTTTCTGTCTTATATTGTTGCCGATATACCTACGTTGTATACGTGCTTCGGATTAGGATGCAGGACTGCAATATTAATCAAACAATGACCCATCTTATACCACCTCTGACGAAAAAGGCCGGCGCTCAGGTGGATGCGCGTTATAACATGCCCGGCAGTCAGTGTTAAAACTAACGTCTCTTTTATTTACTAAAAAGAAGTCGGACACATCTCCGACTTTGGGTTAGCTTAACTTTTTTCTACAATTTAATAATACACCACTAATTTGTCATAAGCACAAATATTTCAGGGAATGAATGAGTTTATTAATACGAACAACTTTGAGTATGACCCCAGCCACGATATGTAAAAAAACAGCTTTTCCTTAGAAAAGTACAATACCGGCTCGACTAAAATATAAGCACCGGCAATATTTTTCACGATTTCGTGGCTGGATCCATAGTAAAAATTTATTGTATTGATGAACACTTTCGAAAACTCAGAAATTTTTGTACAAATTAAATCTTGGTATTGTAGGCATAGAGCAGCTAATTGGCTCATTCACACTATCTTTACTTATAATACGATTTATATTTAATTTAACAGAAACATTAACAGAGTTCAATGTGAGAACACAAACTACCTATACTAATTCGATGTGTGTATATATTTTGTAAAGTATAGTAAAGGAATTGTTTAACGCACAATAATATGTAGAAATGCGAGACATTATGCTTAAAGGATTGTATTAGGTAGCTTTTAAGGCACGATTTTGTGTGATACCAAGGAAATACCTATAGGTAAACATCGAATGTGTTTTAAAGATTATTGACATGGTAATTCTTCTCTAGTACTTTATTACTTATCAATCTTATCATCAAATAAATGCATGCTGCAAAATATTTTTACTGGAAATGAGTTGAAACTTTCTACTCGCAGATGCTTTCACTAAGTAGGTATGTTCGCTTCAGAAATAAATTGAGATAGCATGGTAATAAAATAAAAGTAAGTAAGGCATTTTCAGTAGGTATTTTTTTTAAAAGGCTAAGAAGGGACCCGAACTTATACTTAGAAAGAAAGAAAAAATGTTTATTCAGCAAAAAATATACATATTACAAAGAAAACAACAAAATAACACATTATCATTATTTCTTGCTAAAACGGCCTCATCTCAGCTTCTGCTACAGCCGAGGCTGTGGCGCTTACGGATCTTACGTCATAAATGACAGGTACGATAACAAGTATGAAATATTAGCATTCCGCCCGCGGCTTCGCCCGCGTGGACTACACGACGTTATCCCGCAGGAATGTGATATTTTTCCTGTATAAAAACTAGCGACATTTCACTGCAACCACAAATCTTCGGAACTAGGTATATCTTCGGCCTCCTTTGTTATACCGATGTATCCAGCCATTAAATTTCCTCACTAAGCTTCCGAGAATCTTATCTTGGCATACCTACATGAAATTCTATCTTAATTTATTTCTGTGATGTTCGCATTTCATTCAACTATTCAGTTACTATGATTTTACTAACAGACTAGTCATTTAGTAGCATATTTATTCCTTATTCGTGTAGTTGTTAATGTATATTGATTAATATTACCAAGTTGTTATTGTAATCTCTAATAAAACTTTAACTTGGGCATGGGATGAAAACTTGTAGTAATTGATATAACTGGGAACCTTGGGAGTGATAGATAAATTATGTAATCTCTATTATTTTGTAGTAAAATTTGTAATAGGTACTTGAAATTTCGGAGACTGTGGTTTAGTTAGTTATTTGAATCTTTCAATAGTCTTTAACATAGACGATTTACATATTTTTGCGGCATTTTTTATTGTTGGCCTGCATTAAGAGCCTACAATTGAAACTACTGTTATTCGAGCTTTTACTCAAACAAAATGTGTATGAAATGCTTATGGTGACTAAACTAATTTAATGAGGGTTGGAGTGAAATTTTTGTACTTACTTATTTTTTACGTCTACTTTGCTATCTGCTGTATTCGTTTATATAATTTATTGTTATTTATTTGCTGAGATGTCGAATAAAATCGTTTTAGTTGCATTTTTGTGATTTCATTTGTTTATTTTTATTTTTTGTACATTCGGCAGGTGCCTTACCTGGCAGCTTTGTTCCTTACGTTGCACAGCTGCAACATGTACACGATACTGCAGACCCTGCGAAAGAAAACGCACGGTGGCTCGAAGCTACGGTATAGATTGCGCGCGATCGCTTACCGGCTCTCCAACGAGATATCTGTGTTGGTACGTGCACCATACCTATACGCATTCGTGGAAATGGTCAAATCTCCAATCTCAATTATTTCATGATGCTGAAAAAAGAAGTTATGTGTGAATTAGGTCTCAAATCTTTCTATTTACTTTATTATTTTAAGAGAAGATAGTAAAAAAAAGCATTTGAGTAGTGTTCTCGTAACTATTTACTTAGGTACGTTTTCTAAAGCCATTCTACTAGACTCATTAGTTTGTTTGGTCTTAAGGCTATAAATGTACCTGCTACTTCGGAAGGGCTGCGGTTGTGGTAGTGCTGTTACGTCGAGTCTCCATCGAACGAAAGTTGGCAACTTTTATGTGGCCAACATCATTGTGTTAGTGACAAAAGTTGCCAACAATTTTCGGCGGATACCTACGCATCTTTATGTTTTGCAGTACTTTTCATGGTTATTGGGCGATATTTTGTGCGTAACCGACAAATTCGTTTAACCTACAGGTTTGTGCCGTCATTACCAATATCAGTAGCAGTTGGCACTTTCACGAACAAAACACTTAAAAAACTGATACAGTATATGATGACGCTATTATAACGATGGCAGCGGAAACTTGTGTTGTTATAGATAATTTAAAACGAAAGTAAATGATAAAGGTGTGTGGTAGTAAATCTTGGAGAGAAGGGCTAAGCCAGTGTCAATTAATTTATATGCAACAAACCTCTAAAGGCGTAAATACCTAAGTTCCTGCTTTGTCCATTTTATGTCTATGAAGCACAGTTTGAAGGTATGTTGATGGTTGTCTTCTGTGGGTGTAGTGATGTTGTTTGATGTTTTACCATTTTCTTTGTGTTATTTTGCATGTTAAAGCTTGCAGTGTCAGCGTACGGATATAGCGCATCAAATATACCTATCTAGATTGGCAGATTATATTTTACATCGCCTAACATTGACGGAATGGAACAAGCAGTAAAAGTAACTGATGAGTGTTATAGGTATTGCAAATCAAATGTTTTACTTTACTTAATAGAATGTCCATATTTTTTAAAACGAAAGTGAGAAACTTATTATCACTTAACGATTTGGTATATTGAACCAAATTATGTTATGCGTGATTTAAGTATATCTGCCAACTTATATGTGTGTTGTTTGTTACAGATTTAAAATTTTATTATTTTGGCATGTTATAATAGAGTAGAAGTACTTACATTTTAAAAATGTCTGTCAATTATTTTTAATTAAATTTTTGAACATCGCATAGCAGTCACATAATATTAAACTCATTCACAGATAAGTTCTACTACAAAAAGCACATTAAACCCACGGCTACGAGTTGTCAATAGTTTTACTCGTCGTTTATTACTCGTACATATTCATGTCAGTAATCAATATATTTTGTAAATATTTTTTAATGTCTGATACATATTTTCATAAACCAATGATGGGCGTTTTGGTAGCCAAAAACTAAATGCCAACATAATCTCAGTAGGTACCTATACTTTTTAAAATTTAACATAGGTCCTATGATAGCTCATTCATGCAAAGCTAAAAGTTCTTATGCTAGGTATTGGAATAAAACTCAAGAAAAACAGCAATAGACATTTTTAATGCTGCTGCTAGAAAGTTAGACCCTATTCCTTGTGCAGAAGCTACATTTTGCTGTGCACGAATAAGCTATCTAGGACCCATGCTAAATTTTACAAAGTCTTGCTAGCAAATTGGTCATACTAGTTTAGGGTGATCCAATTATGTATCTATGCTTAGTAGAATGTAGCATGGGTTATATGACAGCTCATTTTCGTGTAAAGCAAAATGTTGCTTCTGCAGGGAATAGGGTCTAATTTTCTAACATAAGCTGCATTCAAAAATGTATAAATGCTGTTTTTTTAGTTTCATTTCAATAGCTTCAAGACCTTAATTGCTTTGCACGAATGAGCTCTCTTAGGACCCAACATAGTATTGCTTATAGTTTTTGGGGTACCAGCTATGCATTTTCGCAAAATCGGTTCACATTCCCAATAACTTTGTACTAAAAGCCAATTACTAGGTAAGTACTATACTGTGTTATAAAAAATGTGAAATTGAAACTGATTTTATATATTACAGGAACAAAAGTGGAGACAGAATAAAGTGGAAACAAAATCAGATTAAAACCAATAAAATTGGTTGCCATTGGCCTACCTGTATGTGATTTCTTAGAACTATTTTTAATTCGAAAATTATAAATCAATTAATATACTGTTTATATTTTCGTATTTAATGTATGTATAATGGTGTTATATCTCTTATGTAAATACAGTTATTTAATTAAACCCTTGGTCTTTATTATTCCTAAATTATTATTTTGTTCGGAAATTCACCCAATGAGTAGATTTAACCAATAATTGTAACATTAGATTAGATAGATATAATAATAATTATTCTTGCTTCGATCTTTTTGTGTTTTAATGCCCCGGGGATTTATTTGGGTGTATTTTCGGAATCATTCGGAGTGGTTATTTATTATTTGGGTCTTTCTCCATCCTAAAAGTCTCAAGCACTTTTCTTTCCAGTCTAACTTTCTGATCTTATCATCTTATTTAATTATCAAGTAAATTGTGCAAGCGATATTTTCACATGTTAAAACCGTATTTACGTACAAACAAAACAACATGCCAGCAAAAAAATCAAATCTGGGCTATTTCCATACAAGCATGCTAACTTGAGTCTCATAGATGGGAAACTTTTGCATCTGAAATGTTTATTACGTCAATAAAGATCAAAGGCCCAATTGTTGAAACACGAGTTTTAAAAATTGGCCCAATTGTTGAAACACGAGTTTCAAAAATTGTCAAACAAAACCCGACTTCATGCCCCGAAACAGATTCGACAATTGGGAGTTTAGCTGGCCTTTTTATTGACGTCAAAATCATCGCAGAAATGCAAATAGTTTCCCATGTATGAGACGTTAAGGTGACCACGTTGTATGAAAATAGCCCAGTGGCTGTTCACTGTATCCACTATCTGCATAAAATACTAAAGGTCAAAAAAAGTCCCATTTACAAAAGAAAATCTACTATTGGTAATTAAAATAAAATTTCTTACGAGCGAAAGGTATTTTTAAATAAAACTTTTTGATACCATTCTCACATTTTAATACGTAAAGTATTCAATTCAATAAATCAACTAGGAACAAAATTACATCGCAAACCGCTCAATCTACCCAGTTTAAACACTGCTATACATCTTAACTTCAATATTTACATATTGTATTAGCAATTTCACAAAAATCAATATATTACATTTTTGTAATCTTATAAATATAGAACGAAAAAATAACTCGGTAAAGACTGATGAAAACAATGTAAATTTTTTCTATATTATGTCAAAGGAATAGTAGGTATTAATTGTGCATAACATAACTGTATTTATTTTTATTCAGTCAATAATTAACAATAATAATGCAAAATGGTTTTATATACATTTCAGGACATTCTGACCTAAAGGAAAATCCAGATATTGACACTGAATAAAAGTCAATGATTCACTCTCACTCAAATACAAAATTAACAGCTGTTATTAAAGTATATTTGCAAATCACTGTATCTAATTTTATATTTAATGTTGATGGCGATTGATTTCTATTCAGTGTCATTAATTGCATACATATTTATAAAAAAAAACTAAAAAGGCTATTTTCGGCTTAGTATCAATAATAAATAAATCTTACATCTCTTTAGTATTGCATAAGTGAAATTAACTTCAAAGTTCATCATGTCGAAAGCAAGTTTAATGTCAAACGGCAAGATTATTCAATCGTCTGGTTCTTCAGTCAAGTATTGGTCATTTTCATCACCTGAGGGGTTGCTATCCTCATTTACATCCATTCGCGGCTTCTTTATTAAAAGTCCCTGCTTCTGCAATTTCTCAATTGCTTCTAAAGTATTTCGCTGTGACGCATTGACACTTTTTTCTTCGACGTGCATTGTTTGTTTATTTTGACTAGTTTTAACTATTTTTAATCCTGACAAATTATTAAGTTTATTCAACTGTTGTGAACAACTACTCGATTCAGACCGCATTTGCGTCGATGAGAAAACTGTGTTTCCCTTGACAGTTTTTGTAGCACTGCTGACTTGTTTTTGAGAAGATGTAAATTGAACAGTTGAGCTCATCTGTTCACCCTCGAAATTTGGAATATCAGATACGGGAATCAATGACTCTTTCGGTTTTTTAAAACAACTAAAATGTCCTACATTGTCTTCGGACGCTCTTTTAGATGTAGTCATGACGTTAGGGGACATTTTAATGGGCTTACCTACGTTCGGGCCTGATTGATTAGGCGCCTTTCTTACAACTGGCATTCTTGGTGTAACGGCCCTAACTGGGTTGAAAGACGGCCTCACAGGGACTAATTGATTGGAGGGCCTTACGTTCATCGCGCTCGCAGGTCTTGTTGGCACTAAACCTCTAACTCTCGTTCCAGTTGCTGGCGAAGCTTGTCGCACGGTAACCCCTTGGATATTTTTAACAGTTGGATTAGGTTTCATTCCTTGGACTCTTTGATATTTCAGGGGTTGGGCAGTGGAGCTTGAACTCTGAGCTTGATGCTTCACAGTTTGATTAACAGTCTTAATCGTTTTGGTAACAGTTGTCGTGATTTCTTGTATAACAGTTTTTGTTTGGAATGTTTTTACAGTTACCTCTTTATTTACAGTATTTAGTTGATTGTTTGAAACTACATTTTGATTGATTGACTGATTTGCTGCCCGGACAATTTTTGTAGAATTACTAGAATTTCCATTTGAAAAATCTTTTACCACTTCGGGCTTAATTTGTTTGTATGGTTTAATTGATAACTCTCTGTTAGCAGTTATTGGTACAGCAGAACTATTTTTTGATGACGATGGTTGAATGTCTTTGTTATTTTTACTTATTGACGTTATTGTTAAATTTCTAAAGTTCTTTAAATCTAGTGTGCTTTGTGCCATGTCAAGGGTTCTTTTAAGAGTACTTTTCTGAATGTGGCTTTCTACACCATCCAAGTCTCCATCAGTATCTTCGTTTAAATTTTCATCGTGATCACTGGTTGAAGCTTCTGGAGATTGTACAGATTCGTTTCTATCATACTGTCGATTCATTTCTTTTTCATCGCCCATATTATCGCCGCTAAAATTATCGTCATTAATTTCTGATATTTTAACTTTGCCAGGAAGTGAATCATTATCGCTATCAGCATCATCCGCCCCTCTCGATCCATGAAAGAAATTTAAATCTTTGTTGGATTTGATGGATACACTAGGTGACGAATTACGTGACTTAACTGTAATATGTTTTCCCAAATTTTTAAGAGCTTGTATATTAGGACTCATATTAGAACTTTGTAAACTTAATTTTTGATTAATACTAAGGTTTGCCGGCATCATCATATCTTGATCATCTTCATCAGAGAAGTCAGACATTGAACATTGGTCATTGCTATGTAAAGATTCTTTCAAACTTTGCATTCTGTTCACAACACTTTTATTCACCATTGTTTTTTGTTGACTCACTGATTTCATAGTGATATTTTTAATACATTTTAATTTTTCAAGTGATTCATTGGGTGGTTGTTTTATAGCTACAGTCTTTGCATTGTTCACTTCCTGTGCATTCGTGTTACATTTTTCTGCTTCATCACTGTCAGAGTCGTCAATATTAAAAATTTCAATCTCTTGATCTATTTCATTTTTCTTAACTTCACATGGAGTTGTATTTTTCTTATTAACTATTGGTAGATTATTGGATGAATTTTCCGAAACGGCCCCTTGGATAGATTTGCTAATGGGTTTCGCTGTGATATTTGTTAGATTTTTTAGAAGATTCACATTTATATTTTGCTTTTCTATTTTTTCTGAAATAATTGGCCCTGTTTCATCAATTTCTTTCAATTTAGGAGAATGCTTTGGAGACATGTTGTCAAATGAATTATTGGTAGCCATAGATTTGATTGTTGTATTTTGTTCTACCACTGACGAGGCTATATTTTTTGCAGGATATATATTTTTTACATTTTCACTTTTAGGGGAATGCGATAACGGTTTTACCGTAATATTTTTACTAAGCGACTTTAAAACTTCAAACGATTTTGCTGTTTCTTTAGTTTCAGGAGGTTGTAATTTTTCAACCATTTCATTATCATTAAAAGAGTCATCATCTTTATTTTGATCACCTTGATCTTCTGAATCTGTTATATGAGCATGATTTTCTTCGAAATCATCTTTTGATTTTGGGCTCATTTTAGAATTTAGTACCGACTTCACTATTAAATGACTTAAATGCTTTATAGCGTCTAAAGAGCTCTTTGACGGTGTATTAGTTGAAGTAAACAAAGATTGTTTGCTTTCATCTGCGGTACTATAATTATTTCCCGATGTTTTTGCGATACTTTGATTTAAATTTGATATCGTTGCTCTTGCTTTTATAGTCTTTATTTCTGTTTTATTATTTCCTTCATCACAGTCTTCATCATTTGAAATTTCTATTTTAGAACTTGTAGATTTTTCATTTGGCACAGTATCGGTCCCATCAGGGACCTGGGGATTGTCGTCAGTTTTGGAAATGGATGAGTTTGTTGAGGTGTCTTTGATGTCGTTTTTCAAATTTGAACTAGTTGGTCGAGTTATGGGTTCTTCTTTTGCTTCTGTTTCTGAAGATGTATATCCACTTTGTGGTACATCACACTCTACTTCTACATTTTCTGGGGTTTGACAGTCTCTTACATTTTCTGCATCTGAGTGCAATGTAGGTTTTTCAAGAGAATTTTTATCTGCAGTTTCGATAGATGATTTCTTCACTATTTTTATTTGAGAATTACCCTGACTCAAAAACTTTGATAAAACTTCATCAGACGTTTTTGTCTGAGATGGGGCTATGTTGGAAATGGGCTGTTGAGGAAGTTTCGAGTTTTTGTTAAGAATTTTACAGCCAACTTTAACTGCATTTACTGGTTTTTTATTTGGTTTCATTTTAACTACGATTCCTTGCTTTTTTAGTTTTTCTAAATCAGTGCCTTTTAACATCTTGAGTCTAGTCTTGTCTGCCTTTTTTTGTTTTAAATTTTTCGCGATGACTTTAGTGGGGACTTCTTCAACCCCTTGAAAGTCTAGCCCTTCACCAAACACATCCTTGTTCATATTTAAGAATTCATCTAGTGTTATAGCAGACTTCTTAGACTTCTTATGTTTTTTATGCTTTTTGCTTTTTCTCGGATTTTCACCATCCTTTTCACTGTCCATGGAAGGATCCATCGCCATTTCTAAAAATTTTTCCTGTAGAATATTCATTATTTTGATAAAATAATACAAATGGCAAGTAGGTACATTATTTGGTATTATCAAAATAAGATATATTTACCAATCCTATAGCATTCATAGCAGATTCAGCATCTTGGGGCTCTGCATTTTCTACTTTTTCCATTAGCGGTGGAACTGTTTCTAAAGAGTATTCTGTAATCTGCTCAAACCTACAATTTTAAAAATCATAAATTAGTATTTTCTATGGTTACCGATGTTGGTTTCACAAATTAGTAATTAGTTGTGAATAATTTTTGTTTAATAATTTGTATTTTGTTACTTTTTTTTAGACCAAAATAAACTAAAAAATTAATAAGTACATTAAAATATATATATATATATATATATATATGGACTTGTCTCTTCACATTGATATTAACAACTACTCACAATTCATTTGTCTCACTATACAAATCATCAGTTGAGTGAAATGTAAGGTGTACTTCATAAGCATCCAAATGATAAAATATTGCTTCACATAGAGGACATCTTAGCACATCTTCGGGGCTTTGATTCTCATCCTCATGGTCATCAAGGGTATGTTTCTGTAAAATAAAATATTTACATCTGAACTATACAAAATTTTAATAAAAGCTATAGGACCTCTTTCAAATAGTAATTGTTTTCTTCTATTATAATTTTTCCTCAAAATAAAAGCATTTTTATGGACACCATCTCTTCACATTCCATATACATTTTTAAGTGTGTTATGATTATGAGGAACAACAACAGATATAGATATCAGGGATAGCTGCACTTTGTAAACCACCACAAACCACAGAGGTCGTCATGATTTTCAATTTAAGAAGCCATACTATTGTGCGGCAGTCATACATTATAGTATTGAAGATACTTAAATATATTTTCATAATCCAAATTTAGTTCCTTACAGGATAACCAACAAAGCTGTTCTATTGGGAGCATACTCATTATTCTTACTAATTTGTAAAATATGACTTATAAGGCACGACAAATCCAACTCGGTTAGGCTGCGTTCGGGAAGCTACGAGAAAAGTTCACCTCCCGTATCCCGCAGAGCCTGAAAACTAAGGTTGTCGAGCTATGTTTATTGCCAGTGATATCTTACGGCATCGAAACGTGGTCTCTAACTGCTGGCCTTTTAAATAAGCTCAAAGTCACTCAACGAGCAATGGAGAGAGCTATGCTCGGCGTTTCCTTGCGCGATAACATCCGTAATGAGGATATCCGCAGAAGGACCAAGGTTACTGACGTAGCTCGCAAAGTCGCTAAGTTGCAGTGGCAATGGGCAGGCCACATCGCTCGCAGAACTGATAGCCGTTGGGGAAGAAAAGTGCTCGAGTGGCGACCACGAACTGGACGACGACGAAGCGTGGGAAGACCCCCTCAATAGGTAGAACGATGACCTAGTGAAGTTTGCGGGCAGCTGGTGACTGCAAGTCGCTAACAGCCACTCTTTGTGGCGCTCTCAGGAAGAGGCCTATGTCCAGTAGTGGACTACTGAAGGCTGATGATGATGATGACGATGACTTTTAAGTGATAACAATACGGTATTTTACTGATTATTTTTTATTTCTTTAAAATGTTTTTCGAAATATTAGCTACACAAAACAAGTTTTCATTTTGAATTTATCTTGAATATTTTCAAAGATATAGGACTTCAAACTTTATAATTAGACAAGGACAGGACGCTATCTTAGTGACGTCAGTGGGTTAGTAGCGTCATAGTCACGCCATATAAGATTTCGTTTTAGAAAGAGACAGCTATAGTCAAAATCAAACAGACTATAATTCTTTTATTATAAAACAGATTCAAATTATTTTTTCACATTTGGTATTCTTTATTGCAATATTTTTTAACGTCATCATTAAATATCTACATTTCAACAACAGTACAATACCCTATTAACAGTTTGTTACTTATAATACTTACATGCAAGTTCACTTTGTTGTCATATTCATCACCACAAAATGAACAGTAATATATTTGTAGAATATCCTGCAAATATAAAAGAATGATTAATTAGTTTGCTTGATTCAAAAGATCTATTACATGATGTCTATGTGGTTTCTCTTTTAATTATAATTTTTGTACTTGTTCGAGTTGACTGGTTGATGGCATTAAATCCGACTTTTGTATGTTCTAATACAATTGATTTTATTGAATAAAGAATCAATAAATAATAATAAAAATATATTTGTTTCTTACTTGGTTAACCATCTTCAGTTTCTTTGAATGTCCGATTATGGGTAAATCGGTGTCTTGCCTATGGAAAAATTTATTGTGATACAGCATAGCTGATGCTACGTAGAAATCGTCATTGCACATGTCACAGTGGAAATTTATGTCATCTAGCCTTTCCAGCTCTTTGTGGTTTGATTGAAGGTGTTTATTATACAAATGCTGAAATGAAACAAGAAAATATTATATTGAAGTACCTATCACCACATGGTACAAATATTGAATGAGTATTGAACACTTGTCATTATCTCTAATCAACACTAATAAATATAAAAAGGAAGGATTTGTTTTTTCTATTTGTAATTGAGAAACTAAAAAACTATTGGACCAATTTTGAAAACCTTTAGGCGCATTTGGTCCAACTCGTGATTGGTCCAATACGCAGTTGGTCCAATTCGCGTTTGGTCCAATTCGCGATTGGTCCAATATAAAGTGTATTTCCAAAATTTAACAAAACATATTTATGTACTTACATATTGTACTGTATGCATAAACACATTTACTGTATTATTCATAATAATTATGATATTATTATATACTATCATAACTTGTATTACAAGCTTCTACAAATAATTTTTGGTTTTGAACTTTCACAAAAAATCAACGATCAACAACAGAGATATAATATATTATATAGATATACACTTTTTACCGCTAAGGTCCCCCTTAGCCACGTTATAGATTCCGTTCTATAACTTGGGAAACATTATCCAATGTGGCCCAACCGCGAATTGGACAAACTGCGAATTGGACTAACTGTGAATTGGACAAACTGCGAATTGGACCAAATGCGCCTAAAGGCAAATAAAGTAATGGTTTTGTGCCAAAGCAAAAACTCCGTTCCTCGTCGTGGTCGGATCAGGAATCACAAAACGGCATGTAGTACATAGATTAGTGGTGGCAGTACCACAGAATAAATAATAGTACAGGTACAGAAGCTGAACTCCGCTAAACCATTTAAATAAATAGCAACTCTAATTACATCGCAATAAACTGGAATTCAGTTTGTACGGCGCTAAATACGAACGGCCAGACGTTGCATATCTTTCTATCGCATATATTCTAGCTCTTTTGCGGATCTAACTTCTATGGATTTCGCACCGCCGGCGCCGCGCCGCGCGCCGGCCGGGGCAGTGCAGGCGAGAGTAGCGCGCAAGTACATCGAGTGACAGACGCCTGGCAGTACTAGAAGTTCAAGTTTCAGAATGATATTCAGTGTTTGGGTTCGATTCCCATCAAATATAAATACTAGTTTAGTTATGAATGAATGAAAAAGTTCTTTATTCACTTAGACATCCTTACTTTTTTATATTATAAATGCGTCTCTGTCTGTCTGTGTGTTACACAATCACACCTAAACTACTGAACCGATTTGAATGAATTTTGGTACAGAGATAGTCTAGAGCCTGAGAAAGGACATAGGCTACTTTTTATTCCTGAAAAATATCACCTTCCCGCGGGATAACGTCGTGTAGTACACGCGGGCGAAGCCGCGGGCGGAAGGCTAGTAATAAATATGTACTTATGAATCGTCAATATTTTCCTACCACCCATTCAAGACTTTTTTAACTGACAAGAAAGAAGTACTGGTTACTGGGGGGCTACCGCGTAACTTTATGGGTATGAACTTCATACGTTTTTGGGAACTTTAGGTCAATTTTATAAAGAAAATAGCCGCTTTCAGTTTCTTGTTTTGTGACGTCGGGTATAACGATAACTAGCTAGCAACGTTCAACAAAACAAAGCAGCAAACATCTATCAAAATAAGGAATTCAAATGACAGTTGAAGCCCATACCCATATCCATTTTGCTTAGCCGGTAGCCCCCCTGGTCTATGTGGTATTATTCATTTATATTATAGAAATAGTTCAGTCAAATCAATGAGCCGTTTTCCTGAAGAAAAAAAAAGGCACTATAATCACACGCTAGATGGCGGACTACTCACCAAAACTATTCTGTCAATGAGGTTTCATTCGATTGAATACTTCGGCACGTGGTCAAAATCGAATACTAATCTTTTCCTTAAGCTTAGAACAAAAAAATATACTGTAACTAGCGCCAAATACGCACTTGTCACGACCAGAGTTATCAGACACGGACTCTCTGGGATACTTACACATGAATTTGGTTGTTTTTTTTTTTCACTTTCCATCATAGAAAAAAATTACAGTAACCACAGTAACCTACTTTACCACACCATTAACTATATTTTATTTATGGAAGAAAATTTATTTAAAATCTACTTAAAACCTAGATCGAAAGAAGTCGCCTGCTATACAATTTCTTTAAAGCTGCGTCCATTTACAGTAGAAGCGCGGCGCGCCGAATCGAGTCGACCGCGCGAAATGCTCGTCAGGCGAATTTCTTCGATTCGACTCAGGCTCGGTGCGCCTAGTCGACACTAAGCTTCAGATAAATTTCGCGTGACTGGGGCGTTTTTGGCGCCAGTTACAATACATTTACCTATTTGTTCTAAGATTAAGGGTAAAAGATTAGTATTCGATTTGGACCGCGCGCAGACTTATCTGGCGCGCACTCTACCAAACCACAATATTTTTGGTTTTTATTGATCCTAGACACGATTGTGTGTGGTTGTCAAAATAAATAAATGAAGAAATGGCTGTTTAGTCTATGACTTTTGCCTGCCTTCATAAAAACAAAGCATAGAATTTTGACAAGTCAGTATCAAACTATGAAACGCCATCTATAGTGCTCGTCAGATAAGTCTGCGCGCGGTAAAAATTGAATACTAATATTTTCTATAACATTAGACAAAAAAATGCACTGTAACTAGCGCCAAAAACGCGCCAGGCACGTGCAGAGTTATCTGACACACACTAGTGATATTTTTTTTAAACATCCCTAGAAAACGGCTCATTGAATTGTGAGCCATTTTGCTAATAATTTGTTTGATAGCGTCTAAACTATAAAGGTCAGTGTCAATGTCAACAAGTTTGAATGGTTTTGACGCAGATCTTTATTTTCGCAAATGGTCATCGCGAAAAATTTAGTCACTTTCTCAGAATATCATTTTCGCAACTAGTCACTTTCGCAGAATGTCATTTTCGCAACTGGTCACTTTCGCTGAATGTCATTCACAATTTTTTTCTTTTTTTTTCGACTATGGTAATTTTTTATCACCCTGGATAATTTTATGGATTACTAGCTTTTCGCCCGCGTGAACTTCACAACGTTATCCCGCGGGAATATGATATTTCTCCGGGATGAAAAGTAGCCTATGTTCCTCTCCAGGCTACAAAGTATCTGTGTCCCAAATTTCCGCCAAATCCGTTCAGCCGTTTTGGCGTGATTAAGTAACAAACATACAAACATCTAAACTTTCAGATTTATAATATTACTCATGAAAACAAAACTTTTATTATGGGACCAACACTGAAATCGCGAAAAAAAAACAGCTGTTTCATACATTTTGATGAAATGTTTTTGCACTTTTGTATGGAACAGCTGACATTTTTCTGCGAAAATTACATTCTGCGAAAGTGACCCGTTGCTAAAATGACATTTTGCGAAAGTGACCATTTGCGAAAATGACATTCTGCTAAAGTGACCACATTTTTCGCGATGACCATTTGCGAAAATGACGACCTGCGTGAAAACCGTTTGAATTTCGACCTTATTGAATTTTAATATTTAATAAAATAAACTTATGGTGGGTCACGCTTCAGTTTGTTTGACATACAGAATTATAAGTAAACTAGCTGACCCGGCGAACTTCGTACCGCCTACCGACCGCAGTGCCACCTACCGCGTCCAATTGTGTTTTCAAACCACACAGGAACCCATTCAAATATACATACAAAATTTTAACCAAATCGGTCCAGCCATCAACCCAGTTGTTACTAAACTAACTTTTTATCGGCAAAAAAATAACAACAATAATAAAATGACCACTTTTGATCTTTATAATGATCAGTCGCTGTAAATGGGTTAAGAAGGAGATAGGTAACAAACACACTTATAGAAGATTTAAATATAAGGGAATATCTAAGTATTTGCAAAGGAAAAAGGACATAATCAATTATATTTTTTTGCCTACAGTCGTCACAAAATAAGAGGCCCGTTTTGACACATGCGAAAGCGATATAATTAGTCATGTAACCATACGAGCCTGTGATTGACACTTGGGACAAATCAATTCCAGTTTATGAGAATCAATTTTACTACATATGCAATTATAAGTAGACTAGCCTTCCACCCGTAACCCCATGGTCCTACTATGGAAACGGGGGCATTGGCTTCACCGCCCGTGTCACGAGGTAGAAAGCCTCTCTAAAAATTCACCCTAATCCTAAGGTGGGACACGCGCCGAAAGGATGTATGGCTTGCAGGTAGCAAGTTCCTAGCGTCAACCTCAACGGACCCGGCTAACGTTGTTGTATGGAGCCTTCTTGAGGGAATAGGCGTCACCCTTCAAGCGACGATTTATTTCGACCTTACTCGTGGGAACAATATGAATGAAAATAATCCAAAACCAAATATGATCCAACAACAATTTCACAAAAGCATGTTCATCAGACATCGTAGTAACAGTCTACCATCAGCTGAAGGAACTGACAATACAGTTCATAACAATGATACAGAACAACCTATAAATCAACCGGAGAACACCTCTTCAACTCCGTGGCAAAACGACAAAGTACCTTTAAGACAAAAAAGAAAAAAAACAAGCCCAATATGCAGTGACAACACAAAGAAATCAAAGAACACATTAAATTTCGCAGTCCCTACTCACAAAAAATTCGATCTGCTTAATAGCGAAGAAACAGAAGAACCAGTTAAAACTACTGAGTACATAGGTATGTAAGCCTATGGCTTAGGTAAGCCAGAACCTATTTTTGTGACAGGAGTTATGGATGTTACAGCACTGAAAGCTACAAAATGACTACTTTAAAATCCGGCCATATAATTAAATTAATACCTAATGACATACAAACCTATAAAACAATTAGGGAGCAATTTATAGAAAACAATATTTCACATTACACCTACAAATTGAAATGTGAAAGAGCATATAGAGTTGTAATACGGGGGCTACACTCTACAGAAGATACTACTGTGATAAAAAAAGAGCTGAAAGAGCAAGGACATGAGGTCAGACAAATAGTAAACGTCTTACACAGGTCTACCAAAGAGGCATTACCCATCTTCTTCGTGGACTTAGAACCTAACCCGAATAATAAAGAAATATTTAAACTGAGATACCTAAGCCAGAACCTATTTTTGTGACAGGAGTTATGGATGTTACAGCACTGAAAGCTACTCTAAATAAAATTGTTGACTACAAATTATACAAAATGACTACTTTAAAATCCGGCCATATAATTAAATTAATACCTAATGACATACAAACCTATAAAACAATTAGAGAGCAATTTATAGAAAACAATATTTCACATTACACCTACAAATTGAAATGTGAAAGAGCATATAGAGTTGTAATACGGGGGCTACACTCTACAGAAGATACTACTCTGATAAAAAAAGAGCTGAAAGAGCAAGGACATGAGGTCAGACAAATAGTAAACGTCTTACACAGGTCTACCAAAGAGGCATTACCCATCTTCTTCGTGGACTTAGAACCTAACCCGAATAATAAAGAAATATTTAAACTGAGATACCTAAGCCAGATGAGAGTGACATTTGAAGCTCCTTATAAAAAAAAAAGAAATAATGCAATGCAAAAGATGTCAGAGGTTTGGCCACACTAAAAACCAATGCTTCAGACCATTTAGATGTGTGAAATGTGGTAACGAACATTCAACCTCTTCTTGCACCAAAACATCTGATACAGACGCTACATGTGCAAACTGTCAGGAAAGACATCCTGCAAGTTACAAGGGTTGCGCAAAATACAAACAATACAAGGAAAAAATACTAAAAACTAAACCAACCAATAAAGAAAACCACCCAACTCGGAATACAAAAGAGATCAAAACACCAGATCAAACAACAAAACAAAATACAAACCAAATTAATCCCACTGAAAAAAGAATCTACGCAGAGGTAACAAAAGACTGACCACAAATTGAAGACCTACCTAATTCTGAAAACCTTCCAGACAGATTAGAACTAATGTTCGCTAAATTTCAACAAATCATGATCAACATGATAGACAAAATGATGGATCGTATGATCCAACTAGTGACAAGCCTAGTTACCAAATGAATAATATACTCAGAGTTGTCACTTGGAATGCCAACGGCTTGACAGAACGTCGTCAAGAACTCCAAACATTCCTCCAATTAGAAAAAATTGACATAGCGCTAATATCCGAAACAAGATTCACTGCCAAATCCCACTTTACTATACAAAATTACACGGTTTATACAACAAATCACCCATCAGGAAATAGCCATGGAGGAACAGCAGTAATTATAAAAAATAATATCAAACATTACGAACTGGAAAAGCACCATACAAATAAAATACAAGCAACATCAATAAAAGTAATGGTAAATGAGAAAACTGAAACCACTTATTCTGCAGTGTACAGCCCACCCAGACACAAGATAACTAAAGAGGACTACAACAAGTACTTCTCTTCCCTTGGCTCCAGATTTATATGTGGTGGGGATTGGAACGCAAAACACACATACTGGGGCTCACGATTAATTACGATAACACCCCGTGGAAGAAACTTACTTGGTGCAGTCCAGAATCTGAGACTCGAGTGCATGACCACACGCAAACCAACATACTGGCCAACGGATCCAAATAAAATTCCCGACCTGCTTGATTTCTACATAACTAAAAACGTGAGTCCAAACTATATGACTATTGAAATCTGCACAGACTTATCCTCCGACCACTCGCCAGTCATATTGAATGTAAGCTCGACAGTGTTATTAGTGAAACCAGCAGATAGATTCTATAACAAAAATACAAACTGGGACATGTATCAAGACACAATAACGAAAGGGATTGGTTTTATTAAACCACTGAAAACACCGGAAGACATAGAAGAAGCTATCGAGAACCTAAACAAAATCATACACAAAGCATCGACTATTTCCACAAAAACAAAAAAAAATATTCCTCGATTATTTAACGAATACCCGAAATTTATCAAAGACAAAATACTAGAACGTCGTAGTCTAAGAAAGGTGTGGCACGAAACTAGGTATCCAGCAGACAAAACAGCATTCAACAGATCTTCGAATGAATTCAATGAAGGACCTCATTAAAAACTTCAAAAACGATAATCTCCAAACGTTTCTCTCTAACTTGACTCCAAGCCTAGACACAAATTACTCTCTATGGAAGGCAACACGAAAATTAAAACGCCCCAATAGTCATATTCCTCCTATCAGAAGAAACAACGATAATTGGGCCAGATCAGACAAGGAGAAGGCAACAATCTTTGCCGAACACCTTAGCAATGTTTTCCAACCATTCCCTGAATCAAAACCTGATCATGACAATAAGATAAAACACTATCTTGAAAGTGCACAGCAAATGAGTCCTCCATTAAAGTATACGAGTCCAACCGAAGTAGCGAGAGAAATAAAACAGCTTAAAGATGGAAAATCTCCGGGATACGACAACATCGACAGTGTTCTTCTGAAAAATCTCCCAAAAAAGGGTATAGTAGCAATCTCAAATATTTACAATGCTTGCTTGCGTCTTGACCACTTTCCAGGACAGTGGAAAATAGCGCAAGTACTTAATTATGTTACCGAAACCAGGAAAACCACCAAATGAAGTTGCTTCGTATCGACCAGTGGCGTGCCTAGGGTCTGAGATCAGGGCAAGCCCGAAGACCTAAAGCCAAAAAAGGCGTCCATTTTTTATAACGACTCCGTAGCTCAGTGGTTAGAGCAGTCGCCAGGAAAGCGAAAAGTCGTGGGTTCGTGTCCCATCGGAGCTGGTTGTGAGTCTTGTGAGACGGGTCGATTTTTTTAAAATACTTCATTTTCCATTTTTCAATAATAAAAATTGCATTGTGAATGCAAAAAGTAAATAAAGGCTTAATTAAAAAATAGTTTTTGATTTGGTAGTCGTAAACCAACGTAATAATAGGTCTTTACATATGAAATTGCCGTTTTTTTCTTTTGTACATATAACTTAACAACTTTTATAATATTAGAAATATATAATTTCTTTAATATTGCGTTACATTAAGACCGTATCGAGCAACTTTTGATAATTTAATAACCACGATATTTGATTATTTACATAGAAAAAACGTATTCCGAAAGTTACGACTATTTTTGTTTCCAGAATTTCGTACTTTATTAGTTGTAACTTAGTGAAAAAAAATTTTTTTTCTCTTAACGAATGTGTCATTTAGTAGTTAAAATGTCCATAAATACGTGTGTAAAATTTTGTAAATTTACATAATATTAGTCGTTAAATAATAACAAAAACGTTAGTATGGAAAAAAAATAATTACAGAAATCTCCATACAAAACGGCAATTTCATAGGTAAAGACCTATTATAAATGGTTTCGAAAATCAGAAAAAACGGATTTGCAAATAAACTATTACATTTACAACCAAACAAACAGCTGAAAAAAATACCCGTGTTAGACACTTATTATGTCAAGAATTTTAGATCTTGTAACTTTACACGATATAAAGATAAAAATAAATGTGATAAATTTTAGACTTGTCGTACTTTAGAGATCGAATACTCAGTTTCCATAACATTAAGACACATGACATATATTAAATGAATTTAAGTAATTCATGAACATTAGTTCCTGTTAATTTCAGCTTTCAATTCCAGCTATCATGAATACAAATACAAATACAAATACAAATATTTTATTGTATGTCACAGTAAGAACATAAAGTACATAGATGGCAGAGAGTACATAGGTGCACATGTGACGCCCTGTGAGGGCATAACAACCTAACTTATTCTAAAGTGTATAGTTTGTTTTCTATTAATTAATACAAATTAAAAAAAAAATAATAAAATTAACTGCAACATAGTAATTTTTCTACACATTTATAATTTAGTATGTACTGGCCCCATCAAGAGATTGAAGATTGAGAAGGAAAATGTTCATATAAACTTTTTATTAAAGAATTCCCTTAAACTATAGAAGCAATTGCTAATAAGAAATTTCTTTAATTCATTGTTAAATTTAGTAGGTTCTTCTATGTGTTTTATGTAGTTAGGCAAATGGTTATATATTTTAATTGTCATGTAATGTGGACTGGAAGTAACTAGTTGTAATTTAGAAAATGGTAATACTAATTTGTTTTGATTGCGTTTATTTCTTTTCATTACGGATGTCGATACATTTGTGAATAGTTCTCTATGTTTTTTTACAAACTTACTTGATTCCAAGATGTAGATGCAGGTGAGTGTTAGAATTTGGTGTTCAATAAAATGGGGTCTGCAGGACTCAGTTTGTTCAATATTTGTTAAGATCCTAATACATTTTTTTTGGAGGATGAAAATGTTGTCTATATCCGAACAATTTCCCCATAAAACGAGACCGTATGATATTGCAGAATATGCATAGGAATAGTACGCAGTAAGAGAAGTCTGGAAGTCAGTTACTCGTTTAAGGTGTCGGAGAGCATATATAAAAGAGGATAGTTTTTTAGTTAATTTTTGAATGTGCGATTTCCAATTCATACCAGTATCCAGCTCAATACCCAACAAAGTAGCAACATTAACAGTTTGGAGTTTTGTATTATCATAGCTATATGAGATGTGTAAAGGAGGTTTTTGGTATGGTTTGAACTGTATTAACTTTGTTTTATTTAGGTTTAGTTGTAAGTTATTGTTTTCTAACCAATTGGTGATTTTATCTAGATTTAATTTTATTTTTTTTTCTACTTCGTTGATGTTGGAGCAAGGAAATACAACTGACATATCGTCTGCAAAAAGAGTGCAGTGATCGTCTAAGATGTTAGGCAGATCGTGAGATATATCAAAAACAAGATTAAGACAGCAATTCTTTAATAAGCCGCCCAAATTGTAGAGGTCACGTAAAAGCGACCGCGCCATATATAAGCGTAACCATCTTAAATGAACGGGATGTTTTCTACGAGTTTTGTACACATTTCTATTGAATTGCCTTTTGTGAGTCTTACTAGTTTGCAAAATACACAAATCTGGAGTAGGTCTGTCTGAAAATACTCGCTGCTTTATTCGGCAAAGTGAAATGAATTTACCTTTCCCTCGCCTCACCGGCCGGGCGGCGCCGATCAAAACTTTTAACACATTTTAATCTTTCACAATCACAAAAAACAACATCACTCGTCGTTCTGAATTCTGACATCTTTTTGTACAACGAAAAACACTAATTAATGCAAAACAGAAAACTTTATCAAAGAAACATTGGCTCAATCAAACTGCAAAACAACCTGTTATTACTTAATTCACCCAGGTGATCGCATTGCTCCTGATTGGCCCGTTTGTATGCGCTACGCAACGCAGCCATTGGCCTGATTGTGTGCTGCTGTGCAGGGATTGGCCCGATCGTGAGCTGTTTCTGCGGGTTCATCGCTCCCACTTGCGGCTAACTTCCTTTGCATGCCGGCTTTTGCTCAGTTTTGAAATTTCTCATAGAATCTATAGATAGGTACAGCAGTATGTACTACTACATAGTGGGGTACCAGTTTCGTTAATGTTAGAAGAGTGCGGATATATGAATTCGCAAAGCCCGGTTGCAAGCCAACGAGTGCGAGAGAGATGAATTGTATTTTTTGATTAATACGCTATATTATGTAGTTAATGACTTGTCTATCGAACAGTTGTTTGAAAAAATTAATTTTTGATTGAAAATTTACGTTTGTGAATATTATTTTGTTGTTATCATTAATTGTGATTCATTAGTAGTGTAAATAAGATTTTGTTAGGGGCTAGGGCAAGCCCGGCTTTTGGGCTTGTATGGAGGTACCGCCACTGGTATCGACCCATAAGTCTTTTGCCGTTAATGGGTAAACTCCTTGAAAAGATGATACTTAAAAGGATGAAGGAACATTTAAATGAAATAATTCCAAATCACCAATTTGGCTTTCGGGAGAATCACGGAACGACTGAGCAAGTTCACCGCATCGTCGACGTTATAAGCAGATCCATAGAAGGAAAGAAATACTGCTCAGCCGTCTTTCTGGACATTAGCCAGGCCTTTGATAAGGTATGGCACGAGGGCCTACTTTATAAAGTTAAGAAGATGCTTCCTCATTCATTCTACCAAATAATAAAGTCATACCTCAATAAGCGATGCTTTGAAGTAAAATTTAACGATGATTTATTCAATCTTTATGAGATCAAATCAGGAGTATCACAGGGAAGCATACTGGGACCGGTTCTCTACACCATATATACTGCTGACCTACCAACAACAGACAAGACTACGGTTGCAACATATGCAGACGATACAGCTTTACTTTCGTCACACATAAATCTAGTAACTGCAACAGAATACCTACAACAACATCTTGACAAAATTGAGGAATGGCTTAAAACCTGGAGAATTCAGGCAAACCAAAGCAAGTCAACACATGTGACATTCACTCTCAGGAGAGACACGTGCCCGCCTGTAATTCTTAACAATGACAAAATTCCTCAAGATGACAACGCAAAATACTTAGGCATGCATTTGGACCGAAGGTTGACATAGCAAAAACATATATGGACAAAGCGAAAGCAGCTAGATTTAAAACTACGCAGTATGTACTGGTTAATAGGACGCCACTCACAAATGAGCACGCATAGCAAGCTGACAGTGTATAAAGCCATCTTAAAACCAATATGGACCTATGGTATCCAACTTTGGGGTACAGCCAGCAACAGCAATATTGAGATATTGGAACGTTTTCAAACTAAAACACTTAGAGCCATCTTTAACATCCCGCAATACATAAGTAATAAACACATATATAATGACCTAAAACTACCAACTGTTAAACAGGAGATAATGAAATATAGCAATAACTACCAGATAAGACTCTCAAAACATAAAAATGAGCTAGCCTTTAGTCTGAGCGGAGATAAAGGCCTTCAACATAGAAGACTTCAAAGACACAGTGTTCCTACTCTGCAAGATAGATTCGTCAGGATGGATTGAGACATCAACATAAGAAGTGTCTCACCAAGCTAAAATGCCCAAAACAGATACAAGTTATCAGATGCAGTGGTGGCCTATTGTTGTGTTCAACAGATTGCCACGATGCAGAAAGAAAGAGAAAAAAAAAAAAAAGACTAGCCTTCCGCCCGAGGCGTTGCCCGCGTGGACTACACGACGGCGTTATGATATTTTTCGGGATTAAGAGTAGCCAATAGCGAGCAGACTCGGGCGAGGCCCGCCGCGCGCGGCATGCGCTGAACCACTCGCTCGGTATGGATGTGCCTCGCGCGACTAATATTTTAATATTGTGTGTAAGTATTCTTAACTACAGATAAATTTTAATTTGACAAAACTTAAATAGCTAAGATCATTAGGCAAAATGTATTTATGATAGTACAATACACATCAATTCATTATTCTTATTTTTTATTTCTTTATAATTAAAAATAAGCTAAACAACATGAAAATTAAAACTATAGGTATCTTAAGTAGTTACAAATTAAATTACCATCATAGAGATTTCTATCATCAAATTTGTCAGTCTCGTGTCAACCGCCTCCGTGGTCTAGTGGTTCACACCACCGATTTCAAACCCAGAGGTCCCGGGTTTGATTCCCAGTGGGGGTATATTGTATTGTATTTGGTTTGGTTGGTGGTAGGACTTGTTCTTAGTCTGCCTGGCTAGCTACCACCATCTTATCTAAGTCTGACGCCATAACAATGATGTTTTCAGAATTATTATGTTGTACAAACATTTTACAATAAAATAACATTTTATCAACTTTAACCCATTGACGCCTGACCGGCCAAATAGGGCCGGAGAACAATGAAAAATCTATTACTTACAAAATTGCATTGTGAATGCATAAAAATAATTTAAAATCACAATGGAAAATCTATTATGTCTCATTTCTGGGGTGTTGATGGATTAATCACTTTTACTATCGCTTTGATCGTTAGCTTATACTTTCATAATAAAGATCATTATAACAATTTATTTTATTACGATTAAATCGAAACTGCAGAAATTAAGTTTTCAAATGGTTACAACACTAGGGTAAAATAAAGACTGAGAAGAACTTCTACTTATTGATATGTTTCGCAAGGCTTTGAATCTGCGTGTTACAGTAAACCCAAAAAAAGAATACTCGCAAAACATTTCTTCATATTTTTTGATTCGGTAAATTATTATTCATTATTTTTAAACATTTTAACTAACTAATTGTGTTTAATTTGATTTTGTCAATAACGTAAAAACTACATTCTAGGGTCATTCCCATCTCTCAAAACAGGCCTCTTATTTTGTGATGACTGTAGTATCCACAATATTTACACACTTGCATAGTTTGGGACTGGTTAGTGACTAGTGTAATATGAACATAAACATAAAACAGAAATCTAATAAAACCAGAGTGAAGGTATAAAAGATAAAAATTATATCTGAATTATGAAATAAATGAGGTTATTATTATGCTGCACTTATTGCAAACATTTATAAATGTACAAAATATTTTAGCCATATAGGCAAAGGTATTTGCTATCACTATGATAAGGTGAAGAGTGGGGAGGGGGGCATAGTCCAACACTTTCGGCAATCGTCAATCGTCAAGAGTAGTTGTCAAAATACTAACCTTCATTGTGAAGAGTTTGCCACACCAAGGACAAAAATACTTGGCGTCGTGTTCCGGGTGCTTCTTGTGTTTGTGAGTAATTGCCTTTGATATTGTTGGGAACATTTCGGTGCACACATCGCAGCTAACCATTTCTGCGCCTTCATTCTGCTTTTCCTCAGAAGACACGTTTTGTATCTTGCTTTTAAGTTTAGCGCCTTGATTGAATTTTGGATCTCCATGTTTTCTACAAAATCAAGAAAATTAAGAAGACCGCTATTTTGTTATTCACAAGTCCACAACACAAAATTACTTCAATAAACGAATTTATATTTTTACCTGAAATGTGTTTGCAGCTCGTCTTTACTTATGAAAGTTTCTTTACATAGAACACAATTAAATTGTTGAGGTGTAGTCATATTTTCTAGATTTGCGAAAAGTTCAAAAATAATAAACACATTTTATGTTGCAATGTCTTACAACTGCATGTTGTCTTCACAAATTATATAGACTAGTACAGATAGGAATCAAGCCTTAAAGCGGCCGTTTGTTAGTGAATGACGGACCCCGATTAGAGTTTGACAACATAGTGCTGCCAGAACTATCGACACCCTTGATTCGATATCGATAGTTGTGCAAATCATCGACGTTTGGTACAACCCTAGTAATATATTATTTTAAATTCTGCTCAAATAAAAACACATTTGATGAAAGAAGGCATTTATTACTTGACATTATAATTTTATCAAATACAAAGTACATAAGTATAAGTTGAGATTTATACAAGACAAAGAATGAGAGTAATGAAATTACTTACTAAATTGACTTCACTACATAGTATAAAACAAAGTCGCTTTCTCTGTCCCTATGTCCCTTTGTATGCTTAAATCTTTGAAACTACGCAACGGATTTTGATGCGATTTCTTTTAATAGATAGAGTGATTCAAGAGGAAGGTTTATATGTACTTTTCATCCCGATATTCCCACGGGAACGGGAACCACGCGGGTGAAACCGCGGGCGGCCGCTAGTGATAGATAAACTAAGAAATATAAATACTTTATCAGCCACAAGAAAAATTAAACTGCTTGCAAATATTTTTTACGCACAAATGCTAATGCTATTTTTCCTAGTAGTTTTATTTAGTATCTGCCATTTCATTATTTACTGTTAATATCACTTTCAATGCAAGACGCAATAACCTAATTCTAATAGTTAAACATTTAATGCCGTAAGTAATCAATATAGCAACTAACAGCAGTAATTTGCACCATAATTCTGATTTGATAACTTATTACTGCAAGAATAGGCAGACACGGGCATCTTCGCAGCACTCCACGAACCTCGTTGAGACTCAAGTTATCTGGAAAGATTAGATTTGGTTAGTATAGATTCTACATATTGTTACTATAATCTGCCATAAATTTTTATAAACAAATAAGTGATAGTTGAACTGAAAAGTTTGTAAATCAAGAAAGAGTAGTGTGTATAAAGCACATTTTGTTTGTTGTGCCGCTATGCACAAGTTATAGATAATCAATGTTTATAGTTAATAACTGTTATTAAGCAGATAAGCTTTGTACATAGACTGATGAGAGGTAGTATATATAATTAAGTAAGATCTAAGATAGTAGGTAGCAGTAACAGTTATAACATAGTCATAAGACAATCACAATAAACCATCATTCGTACCGACAACAATAATATATTATCCGCCCGGTACATTTGTTATAATTCTGTTCTGTTTGTCAGAATCAGAAATATGAATTTGATGATAAGGCATTTTAAATGTTTTGACAAAGTTATTGAATTACTTACACTGTTATTTTATCTTGACTTGGTATTAACAACTTCACTAAATTGAAACTTGTTAAATGTGACAACTGATTATTAAAATTTAATCCCAAGTAATCTACTGTGCTTTATCATTAGTACCATATGATATCACTTCTAAATGTATATTGAAATAAGGTATTAGGAAGGTTTTTTTTAATAAAACTAATCAATAAATAATTACACATACCTACTTACATTCATATAAAAAGAATAAACAATCATTACCTACCTTTCATTCATAACTTCTTCAACATGTCAATGACAATACAAAATCATTTATGTTGTTGCCCCAAAACTGTGCCACTCTCACCGCATTATCTGCAGGCAACATGAGGTCCTCATGCGTGCAGGTGTCCGGGCATGCAGAGCAATCAATGAGGTGGGCCATGGTCTGTGGAGTGTAACCACAACTGCACGCGAGATTCGTGTTACTGGTGAAGCCCCACCTGGACAGGTTGTCTTTACTTCGACCAACTTGGGTACGGAGTCTATTTAAAGATCTCCATAATGATCTGGGAAGTCCAAGGCCAGGAGGGAGCTTTTTCTGGATGAGTGGGTGTGGATATGGGTGTGGAAGGGTAGCAGAGTTTTCCCACAGTTTAACTTTGGTTAAAGAGGCCTCCGTGGTGCCAGGCATGACGCACTTCTAAAAACTATTGCGACTCTTTAGCCTTTGATAAATTTCATAACTTTCTGAGAAACCGAATCTTCTTTACTCCGGTTAAGTTGTGAACTGCATTTTCTTTTGTTTTGGTTAGTTAAATACCTAGGTACAAAGTTGCCTCTTGGAATTACCTAAAACAACAAAACTCAAATTTAGGTTAGTGTAATAAATAATTGATACATAAAACTACGTAAATAGATTTACTTACGTGT
This sequence comes from Crambus lathoniellus, assembly GCA_949710035.1. NCBI lineage: Eukaryota > Metazoa > Arthropoda > Insecta > Lepidoptera > Crambidae > Crambus > Crambus lathoniellus. The sequence continues at coordinate 10,633,393 of OX453303.1, read as the reverse complement.
ACCGAAGGCATCTTCGAATAATGTATCCATATTTCTGTAAAGAAATATCTGAGAAATGTGGAAAAACATCTAAAGAATACTAGAAAACCGAAATGAGTAAAAAAACAAACTAAATAAACGTCATCTTCAAATTCTTGAAAAAGTGACAGCCTTAATTTTAGCCAATGGGGGCACCCCAACAAAATGGCGGTCTTAATTATAGCCAATGAATGGGTATCGGGGCTACCGGCCACTAAGTTTTGACCTATTTTATGGGTGATTCCAACGCCTGGTTGTCTTGAGGGGTCAACATTTTCCAATATGCGTTTAGTATAGTATTTTTCTCGCTCTTCTGTGAAAATATTAGCTTGTTGTATATTTACAATGCTAGTTTTCTACCCAACCCAAACAAAACGAGAACGAACGAAATGAATGAATGCCATCATTTTATTTATGCCATCCATATTGAAAAAAAAAAACAATACAGATTATTTATGGTATCAATTTTATAGTTTTAAATATTGGTTTTGCAGCTCCGGTTTCAAGCGACTGTTGAATTATAGCGTTCCGTTAAGCGTTCATGCAGGACGAAAATAACGTTATATCTTGATGCTTTTATTTTTTTTAGTTATTGTTATTAAATCTTGTAAATAATGATTACAGATGTATGTACTAGAATATAACTTTTATTTGCAGAAAAGTTTCTAATTATGGCTAGGTTGATCAAAAACTTTCAAATCGCGACACGATTTTACTCAAGTGTAGAGAGAATAAAAGCAAGGAAATATGTTTTAACCAAATATTTTGAGGGGGAACCAAAAAAATCTGATTTTAAAATCGTGGAAGAGGAACTGCGAACATTAAAAGATGGAGGTAATGGTATCTTTTTTTTATTTAAATAATAATGTACCTATTGTCACCGGAAAATAACAAGAACCGCAAATTTATAAATATTTCCTAGGAAATTTATAAATTTACGGAAGTCCTGTAGAACACGTGATAGGTTAGAAATTTAAGGCGATCGCGAAGCGCAGCGAAGCTATTGCTTTAAATTTCGTGGTTATTTTTTTAGGAAATTTATAAATTTACGGTTTTTTTATTTTCCGGTGACATATACACTATATAAATCAATTACTTATACAAGTTTTTGATGATTTATTTGTGATTTACGATTTTACTGATAATCAAGCAGATAAGCGTCTTGTAGTTCGTCAAACCTGTTTGAAATTATTGTGCTTAGGTTTAAGTTTTAGTGAACATTCCCAACGAAATGTGAAAGTTGGAATCAGTTTTTGTGAAAGTCAAACAAATAAAGCGGCCCATTCACGGCAGGCCGCCCCGCCGTCCGTCGCTTTGCGCAGGATAGTGAATGAATGTTGTAGCAGGCGGCCACTGCGACAACATTCACCACCCTGCGTGAAGCGACGGACGGGGCGGGACTGCCTGCTTGCCGTGAATGAAGAAAATGAAAATGAAGAAAACAAATTTTAACGCCTATGATTTTTTTTCATAGCAATTCTTTGGACTGGTACATTAGGAATCATACATAATGTGTTTAGCCTTCATAATAGATAGGTATACCCCTAATTCACTTTGTTCGTAGGTACCTATTGAAAATTTAACACAACTTATCAGTAAATAAAAATTAAAGCACTAAATAAAAAAAAAATCAAAATTAGCAAAAGGGAAAAAAAATAATTACATAATACAACACATTTTCACTTTTGACCATATAAAATAGGTACAATGCGCAATAATTTTTTTAGGGCTTCTCGTAGTGCGATTACATAGGTCATCAAAACACACCCATTTATTATTATAATTGTTTCCGTTACATTGAGATACATTGAATTTCATTAAAGGTACATAATAGTACATTCCTGGTACATTCCTTTCATCTATAACTTTATCAATTCTGCAGCAGTACACCCGTCATTCTGACTCACACATAAAGTTGGGCCCTGAGGATTGGGTTGAGAGCCCACCCTATACCGCACAAACTATCGACACACGAGTAAATAGAAACTACTATGTGCTATCGATACAGAAAAAGTTTTCAGGTCAAAGCTAAAGCCAAATAAAAAATGTGATTTCACGAACAGGCTTATACTCGTTCACTTCACTCTGCTTATACCAAGCAGGCACATACCTACAGGGGCCTTTTGACAAATAAATGTGTTGTTAAATAAAAACGACAAATAAGTCCAAATGTAACAGGTAAAATTTGTCAATTTTGTGCAGACTAAAAACTGTTTAATAAAAGCGACAATTGTCACGTTTTACCTGTCGAGTCTATAACCAAATATTGTGATTGAGGGTATTAAAAAAACCTCTGTTTTGGTTTTTGTACATTACAATAGACTCCAAATTAACAATTTTGGGCTTTATATACGAAAACAGAGACATTTTATTCGGCAATTTTAGCGACAGCCCTTGTGATACTATCTACTACTAGGGTGATGGAACCAGTCTTCAACAAGCTCCAGTCTTCAACACTTTTTTGCTTCATACTCGGAAAATAAGACTTTTATTTTGAATATTTGAAATAGCATCACTTATTCATAGACAACCGACTTTCTACTATCTCTTCAAATCATGTGACAGCGGTTAGCCATTTTGTTTCAAGATGGTGAACTAAAAACATTTCGCAGTCAACAGTGCTCTGTTAAATCCAGATTTATAACGGCAATCGTTAAGGAGGTCAGTCTATAGTTTTTAAAATTTACAGAAAACTATGTGTTATTGCTGAATTTCAATAAATTCCTGGGTTTGATGCTGAAACGTTCAGGATAATTCGTGATCAATCACAATGATGACAAAAAATCTGGGTTATTTTGACACTGGTGTTGTACACTGGTTCTGACAAATTACAGTTCTCCAGTATTCGACATTTGTCGATACTTATTTTTTTGTGACTTTTTGAGGTAATTAATGATTTTGGTTCGTATATCTATGCTGTTAAAAATATATTTGAATCACATTTATCTAAGCCTATTTACCAGTAAACGACAGTGTGTCGTTTACTGGTATCCATATTGGGTATGGTATATTGGTATATTTCATATCAATTTGTTTCCAGATGGCTCCAAAAAAGATTATACGCCGGCGCAAATGGGCCAGGCAATGGAAGCCGTAGAAAGCACATGCACCTGAAAGTTCTGATTCGGATGATAATATTCCTTTGAATACACTTGCTAAAAAGTCAAGACGAGAAACCGGAGCACAAAAAAAAAATACAAGAAGACAACATGTAATAGTGATGTATGAAGGTGAATATTTTCCAGGGAATCAATCAAATCAATATGAAGTAAGCACTATGGTTCTGTCAACAAAACATACTTTCAGATGGCCTGATAACCCAGACAATATTTGGTATAGAAATAACCAAATCATTAAGAAAATTGATGAACGTGTCCGCCTCAACAATAGAGGTTTCTTTAAAATAAATAAAATGGCCAGGTATTTACCTGACATATACGATTAATTGAGAATAGCATAGATGTGGACGATCTATACAACATGGTGGTGGATACTCTCAGCACGATAGGGTCCAAGTACTTTAAAATCCGCCGTCCCATATTAAAGAAACTCTCCAGCCAGACTCTCCTACTCATGGATTAGAGACACGAAATGAAGCTATAGAACTCAGCGGATGCCCATCTTTATAGGCAGCTCAATAGACAGATATCTAAGTCAATGCCGAGCGTATTAAAGAGGCCATTGAGCAGAACAAAGGCTCCAAAGTGTCTATCAGCCAAAGTCAATTGACGAGGCCAAAATTGAGGAAGGTAGGATCATTTCGTCAACACCTGAAATCCTGAGGGAGATTGGGAGATTCTATGGACAGCGAAATTCCACGCAAACACCTGTTGAAAGCAAGGCTAGAGACCCTAGAGCCAAGCTTACCCGACACTATACAGAAGATATGAAGATTGACGACCGATTTGGCGCAGGATTAGGCTACCCACCTTCTGCGCCACTGGTCTCGGGTTCAATTCCCGAACAAGACAAATATTTGTGTGCATGAACATGTCTATTTGTCTTGGTCTGGGTGTTTACTATGTATATTAAGTATGCATTTACAAACAAAAAGTATTTAAGTATATATTTATCCGTTATCAAGTTTTCCATGATACAGTTTCTTAATGAAATTAACATGGGCTTAGATAATTGGTGTGAATGTAAGAAGTTATTTATTTATTTATATTTATTTATATCCCGGACGTCAGCCTATACGAAATTAGAATGGCTCTCAAGCAGCTTAAAAACAACAAGGCCGCGGGCGATGACGGAATCACAACAGAGCTTCTGAGAGCGGGCAGTAAGCCGATACTTAAGGTCCTCCAGAAGCTCTTCAACTCTGTCATCCTCGAAGGCAAAACGTCAAAGGCAGCAATGTGATGCTGTTTTTCAAGAAGGGCGATAAGACTCTATTGAAGAACTATAGACCCATTTCGCTTCTGAGCCATATCTATAAGTTCTCTTCGAGAGTCATTACGAATCGTCTCGCTCGCAGGTTCGACGACTTCCAACCTGCAGAACAAGCCGGGTTCCGGAAAGGCTATAGTAGGTATACCATAGACCACATTCATACGCTGCGGCAAGTTATACAGAAGCCCGAAGAGTACAGTACAACTTGCCACTTTGCTTGACATTCGTGGACTACAAGAAAGCCTTGGATTCGATTTAGACCTGGGCAGTGCTGCAGTCTCTCCAGAGGTGCCAAATAGACTACAGGTACATAGAGGTGCTAAGGTACATTCAACAATACCACCAGGTATACACCGTAAAGCTCAACGCCAGTTTTAGTATACTGCACTAAAGACCTTTTGCAACGGACTGCCATCTGGTAAATCCACCAATAGTGTCACAGATGGGCAGCTCAACCAAATGAAACACAAATAATATTTTTATAATGTTTTTAAGACAAAAGGTCATTTGGGTTGACCAGCAGCTACCTGGGATCTAAAACTTTCAAAAGTACGAAAGGAGCATTGTCGTCTCTTTAGAATGGGCGTTAAATGGGATAAAACAACAACAGATGGGTAACGGTAGTGACGTGAGTGAATGCCCAAATCAATAAATTAATAATAATTTTAAACAAAAAACAATGCCACCTTTTGTAAAATCCCAGACAAAGCATGTTATTGAATCTTCGTTGGTAGAAAAAACAAATGAGGCGGGGCTAAGAATGGCCAGCCCTTCTTGTCCATGCACGCGAAAAAGTTTTATAAGTGTATATCTGGTGGTTTTGTTCATTGTACTTATACCAAAACGCCACCATGTCGATCCGATTACAGAACCAGAGCTCTAATCTGATCCAACTACAGCGAGGTGTGAGACAGGGAGACGTTATTTCTCCGAAACTTCACAACTGCGTTGGAGGATATTTTTAAGCTTCTGGACTGGAAAGGATATTAGGATACGGTATCAACTTCAATGGCGCAAACCTAACATACCAGCGATTTGCCGATGAAGTAGTTCTCATGACTGAGACTTTGGAGGACCTGAACATAATGCTCGAAGATCTCAATAATGCTTCCCAAAGAGTGGGTCTTAAAATGAACATGGATAAGACGAAAATCATGTCCAATGCCCATGTTGCACCCGCTCCAGTTAATGTTGCGTTTTGTGATCATCGCATTTTTGTGAATGAATATGGAAGGTAGGCTATGACAAAAAAATAACCACGAAATTTAAGGCGATCAAAATTAAAAAAAAAAAAAAAAATCTAACCTATCACGTGTTCTACAGGACTTAAAGGCAAACTAGAGTGCTCGTCAGATAAGTCTGCGCGCGGTAAAAATCGAATACTAATCTTTTCTATAACATAAGAACAAAAAAAATGCACTGTAACTAGCGCCAAAAACGCGCCAGCCACGCGCAGAGTTATCTGACAAACACTCTACATGAAATCTGACATTAATAGAATCTGGCATTTATAGAATTTGGCATTATCAGAATCTGGCGTTTCTAGAATCTGTCATTTGTAGAATCTGCCGTTAATCGAATATGGCATTGATAGAATCTGGCGTTCTAAACTCGTCTGACATTTCCAGAATCTGATATTTGTCGACTAATCCAGATTTATTGAAGTTCCTGACTAGATTCGTGAGCTATTTGGATTAAACTTGAGAAAAAAACTAATTACTTTTATTTTTTTGGTACCTCTAAAACGTAAATTTAGTTTTGTAATGCTAAGTAAAAATGTTGATAACTGGTACCTAGTTGATTATTGGTACATGTCGATTACTGGTTGTTGATTTCTGGCCCCTATTTCACCACGTCGATAATTGTCAGCGACATATGTCGGGTAAATCACTATCGTCAACACTATTTTCACGGAGATTTACTGACAAATCTACAAATATGTCGACTATGAAAAATAATTCTTGTTTCACAATATAATTGTCATTAACAATTGTAACAAAATACCTGTCACGTTTTATAAGCATTTCTATAGAAAATAATTTTCAAAATTGTCACATGTCACCTCACCTGTCGCTTGACAATGAGTCACACCAACACATCAAAATATGACTATAAAAATTATTGCATTTAATGCGCATACTCGTGCAAGTAATAACAGTTTTTGTTTCATCGAAATCTGGCCAGGATTTCCAAAGTTACAGCGTTGTAAAGTTTCACCAGCTTTTGTAATTTGCTTTCCTTGCGCGCTATTGCGATGACGTCATGTCGCAATGACATCTCCGATTGCGGCTCTACGGGTGATTTCTGTCCAACTGTACCTACATAGAGTCCGTCCATGCGCAAACTGCGCGCAACTGGTGCATTTTTGCCGCTAGTTACAGTACATTTTTTTTGTTGTAAGGATAAGGTAAAAGATTAGTATTCGATTTCGACCGCGCGCAGACGCGCTCTTAAACTGTCACCTACTGTCAATACCGAAAGACATTTCTATCCCACAAACTTATATGACCCAGTAGTGGAGGCGCCACTAGCTGTACAAAATTATCGAAATGGCTCTCAGTTTTTGGTTCCATATTTTGACCACCAAGTCAGTTAAGGTTGTAAGTACAATTTGTTTTGGCAGTTGCTATATTGACAGAATACCGCCCGCCATTACGAGTTGATTTAATTTATTATTTCATAACACGAAAATAACACCTGTATTTGAAGGTGTTCACTGGAGTTGGTACACATGGGCTCAATACTAAATTCTTAACCATTTCATTGATCGACTATAAGAAAAATAAATTTTATTACGAAACCGTGAGATATAGCCAAAGAATTCCATGTAGGTCGGAAGTGCTTCGTGACGTCACACGTTAATGCCATTGGTTCACCCGAATTTTCCACGGAGGCCGTACTTTAAAGTTTAATATCTCAGTCATTTTTGAAGATAGGAAAAAAATAAAAACAGGGTTTTTTTTCTCGAGTAACATTTTTTTTTGATATGCTGATAACAAAAATCGTTGGTGTGACTCATTGTCACTCGACATTATGTCTCTCACAATTGTCGATATTGTGAAATAGGGCCCTGGAGTTTCAGTGTCGATGACTGGAAATTTTAATAAATTTCTCTATTTATTAAATATGTATTTATTGTATATTTACAAATAAATTATCTATATTATTTATGTAACACAAGGATATGCTTTATCGTTTGCACTTATCACCATTGTCGTAAACCTTGTTAAATGGGATTTATTTAAGTTCATATCTCGTACTAGCCTTAAAGTATCGATCATTGGTGCCATCACCCTATTGGTCGACGACGACGTTAACACCATTTTTATAAATTATTCGGTAACCGAATTGCCTTGACATGGGTATGGATGCCTATCGCAAATCTCTGACAATTCGACAAATATGTCCACCAGTCATGACAATTTAGTGTATAATAAAACAAAGACAAGATTTTCCGGACAAATTGTCACCTGGCGCTTGTCAAAAGTAAATGTTGATTAAACAGGAATATGTCAAAATGTCACGACAATTCGACATATTTGTCGATTTTCCGCCGTCACAAATTTGTCAGTGATAATCTTTATTAACAAAGAATTGTCAAATTGTCAGATTGTCATCTATCGCCTGTCACGTTTATTAAATAGGCCCCTGGGCGTCGCACAACTTTACCACATTGAAAATTATGCTTATTTATTTATGTAACTTTCCAGAAATATTGACGGAAGCTGAATATCTAAGTGTTGATCCATATATGCGAGCGTATATGATTGGTTACAAACTGCCGACAGACATGATTGGAGGACAGGTGGCAAAGTAAGACAACAAATACCTATAAATTTTATCTATTGTTTCAGCTTTGGTTAAAATATAATAACACCAACCGACACAATATCAACACAGGACAGCAGGGTTCGAAATGATAATTATCAATGATAATTATCTTGATAATTATCATGATAATTATCGTGATAATAACAGATGGATAATTATCGATTGATAATAACAAAAAATGCGCTCGTGAAAGTGGACTGTATCGGAACGTGTATTGCCGCACTTGCGTGTATCCGAACGCACGAAATGTCAAAGTGGCATGGGGATTGCCCTAGAAGAAAAATTCAGTTCAGATTTTTCTAAGTTGAGTGAACTCGAGTGTCATTGGTTTGTTAAATATTATTCATTGAGTTGAAAAAATTGTAAAATGCCTCGTGAGAAAGATCCAACATGGCCATACTTTATTTGCATTATGACAAAATATATTTACTGGGCTATGTATGGGCTCGGTGCAAAAATGAAGCATAGAGATGGAGGAAAAATTATTAGAATGAAATCTTACGTAAAAGTATATAAGCCTCAAGTACACACAGCACAGCAGAACAAGAACCCCAGCCAATCCAGAAATTAATAAATGATAGTACTTATGTGATTAGCCCAAATTATAATGCATTTTTTATAAAACAATATAACAAATGAAATTCATACACTTATGATAATTATCCGATAATTATCAGATAATTATCGGATAATTATCAAGAAGCGTTATTATCTTGATAATTTCGAACCCTGTGAGACAGTGTCAAGTCAAAGTACAAAATTAATGTTAACAGCATCATTGGATTACCTATTTACATTGTCATGCTAAGCTAAGCACTCATACAAACGAGCGGCACTTTGCTGATAGCAGCCGTCGTCACCACCGCCACCCATCACGGGTAGTCGTGAAAGCGTCAATGGCATCCACAAAGTACCTTTGTATATACGGAAACTGGCATCCATCAACGTGTTGACGGCTGCAGTCGACTGGTGGCGAGACTAACAATTTTATTTAGTGTTAGGATTTGTATTAATATTTTTCAGTATTGATGGTCATCCTATCGATGCTTTATTTTGTTTTAGAATCATAGAGAGCCGAAACGAAAACTTTCCTGTCGGGAAATACGTTGCAGGATCTTTTGGATGGCGCACTCACACTATAAGCAATCCAACTGAGATACCCAATCAAATATTTTTACCTCTAACATTGTTACCAGATTTGGGTCAATATCCAGTATCTCTTGGTCTTGGGATTTTGGGTATGCCTGGGTTAGTACCTACATTTTATTTTTTTATCTTAAAAGTGTTAGTGGTAGGAAAATATTGACGATTCATAAGTAGGTACATATTTATATTTTTATCTTTATCTTTATCTGTTATAGTAGTAATACTCGAGGCTTCAATACACGCATAATTTGTAATTTGTAACCTATGTTTTTTGTTAGGAATACATCTTACTTTGGTTTAAAAGAGATTTGCAAACCAAAACCAGGTCAAACTATTGTTATTACTGGCGCTGCTGGTGCTGTCGGTTCTCATGTGGGACAAATTGGCAAAATACTTGGTAGGTGTACATCTTTTTTTACTTATTTTATCACAGTTAACAGCCGTCAGGCTTAAAAAAGTTTTACAGTTTGGCAAAGCTTTCCCTGTTTACCTACGACAACCGACCGTATAATAAGTACAGAATATTATTCTGTGATAATACCAATCGTACGATCGACCGTTGTACTTGGGCGTACATTAGAGGGTCATGCAACCGTCATTCCAAACCATCATGCAAGATAATTATGCTCTATAACCAATCGATATAGATAGATAGAGGAACGTAAACGGTTCATTTAAAAAAATAGTCTTGCATGATGGTTTTGAATTACGGCAAAATGACGGTTGCATTGCATGACCATCTAATGTACGACTTACATTAAATTTATTTCATTATGATTGGTTAAAATTTATGTTTTGTTGTCTATTTTTAGGATGTCGAGTCGTAGGATTTGCAGGTTCAGATGAAAAATGTGAATATTTGACCAAAGAGCTGGGTTTTGATCACGCGTATAACTACAAAACTGCTAATATTAGAGCCGCTTTAAGAGAAGGCGCCCCTAAAAAAGTCGACTGTTACTTTGACAATGTAAGTGGGGTTTGGTAACTTTCTGTAACATAATAAGTAGCTTGAGCCTGCTTATTTGCATGTTTTATCTCGTATTCTTTCTTAAGTAAGTGATTTGATCGATGAAAAATGCTTTGAGCTTGTTATCAAAAAGTTTACATAATTATGTTTATCCAGTTCCTATGCTTCAACAGGTTGGTGGTGAAATTAGTTCAACAATTATGTCATACATGAATCATTATGGTCGAGTGGCTGTCTGTGGATCAATATCTTCCTACAACGATTCCAGTTTACCTAAAGGTAGTTATACAAAGATATGATTTAGTAGCTGGTTATAGTGGATGGGGATTGATTTGTGTCTAATTGGTTAGCATTTTCTTTTCATGTTCTGTTTTGACTTTATAATTTCAGTTACTATTTTACAACCATCGATTGTTTTCAAAGAGCTTAAAGTAGAAGGATTTCTTGTGAACAGATGGACAGATCGATGGGATGAAGGAATCAATGCTAATTTGGCATGGTTACGTGAAGGGAAACTGAAATATCAAGAGAAAACATATCATGGTTTCGATAACATGGTGGATGCGTTAGTTGGAATTCTTAGGGGTGAAAATACTGGAAAAGCAATTGTCAAAGTGAAATAATTGTATAAAAAAGATAATAAAAGATTTTGAATAAATATAAATGTTGAAAACTTTGCCTTTCAATCTTTGCATAATCGGCTGTATTATCTTTACCAGTTACATCCAGGGGGCTACCGCGTAACTTTATGGAACTTTTGTCAGCGACGTCTAAGGAAAACACGGAATTCAAACATACGCGCCACTACGGGGTCAAAGAAGGCCTAAGAAAAAATCCTGGGTACGCGCCACTGCAACGCTACGCAGCAAAAAGCCCGCGAAATCATTTCGCTGCCTTATATAGGCAAGGAGGCCAAGGACATTGCCAGAATATTCGCCCGCCGAAACATCGCGCGCGAGTGATGCGCCGCGCGGGGCCCGCAGGGTCGGGAACAATCGAGCATAAGTGTCGCGAACGTTCCAAAGGACTCTCGACTCTCCGCGGACAGTATAAAAGCGAGAGTCGGCTGGCACATGCATGCAGTTGAAAAATAGTCAAAATCGGAATACGACTTCGAGAGCAAAGGAAGAAATCTAAGTGCGAAGTGTTAAAATAAGTGTTCTAAAGTATTAAGAAAAGTTTCTAAGTGCCTGTTTTTGAAGTGTTTATGCAGTAATTCAGTATTAATCACAGTTTTAAGTGCCGGATTAATTAATAGTGGTCGCGTTTTTAACCTATAGTTAAATTAGTGTTTTGCCATCCATAGTTTTCCTTAATAGTAGTTTCAGTCATTTTAAATTCTTTGTAAATTAGTTTTGCCGTGAAATAAAAATCCACAGTGATTTTAAGAAGTGTTTTTGTTTATCTGGACGACATCATATCGGACAGTTTTCTTCAGACCTACCTTTTGACGTCATATCCAACCAGCAACATCTTTAAGTGCCGTTGTGCGACTAAGCGCCCGTCCACAACAACTTTTTTCAATTTTATTAAAAAAATAGCCACTATAAGTTCCTTGTTTTGTGACTTCGGGTATAACGATAGCTAGCTAGCAACGCTCAACAGAACAAAGCAGCAAAAATATATCAAAATAAGGAATTCAAATGACAGTTGAAGCCCATACATACCCATACCCAATTATCCCATACCCATACTTTTTAGCCGGTAGCCCCCCAGATCCCTATTTTTTGAGACTCTAGTTGCCACCCGTATTACAAAGCGACTTTCGCAAATCAACTATAGATGCCATTGCCACCCGTAGGGAAAAGGCATGGCCCGCTATTATTTCTCGGCTACAAGTGCAACGAGTGAGATAGAAGATGGCTTTGGAAAAGGTTAAGAGCTGACCGTTACGAAAGTACCTTCATAATTTCGTGGTAATGAGGATCGTCCATCGTGCAATGCGACGACGTATTTTCGCCTGGAATCTAGGCTATAAAAATTACCCATCAGCCTTATCAACAATGTCTAGGCCTCCATTTAGCGAAGCAAAAGATTTTTAGTAAACAATCTTGTTAATTATGTCTCTTTATCTAAAAAGTGCATTTAAAAATAAGTAAAATGTTTTTTTTTACATTCATTATCCATTTTGTAATATGAAAACATGGAACTACTTTATATAAATAAGTGTATCCTACTTCCTACTAATATTATAAATGTGAAAGTTTAGATGTTTGGATGTTTGGATGTTTGTTACTCAATCACGCCAAAATGGCTGAACGGATTTGGCTGAAATTTGGAACACAGATACTTTGTAGCCTGGAGAGGAACATAGGCTACTTTTTATCCCGGAAAAGTATCATATTCCCGCGGGATAACGTCGTGAAGTCCACGCGGGCGAAGCCGCGGGCGGAAAACTAGTAAGTAATATATTATTGCATAATGCATTTTATATTAAAAGACATGTCAAGATAATCTTTTACTCCACTAAATAGACTGTAGATAAAACGAAATCAAATTTATAGTTTTGTTATCTATCTATAAATTGAAATATTTTATTTTATTACCTGTATTTCATCCATATTTCATCGCAATATAAATGCGAGATTAATGAGAGATTTTTGAGGGGAAAAAAAAGAAAAAAAAAGTTATTTAAATTTTTACTTTTTTGCATTCACAATGCAATTTTTATGGTTGAAAAATGGAAAATGAAGTATTTAGAAAAAAAAATATTTTAGCGTGTTTTTGAAATCCCCTTTTAAAAATCCCCCATTAAAAATAAACTGCCGTTGTTGACCACCACTAGTAATGGGGGATTTTTCTGACAGCTACAAAGAAAAAAAAGTTGATTTAAAGTGGCGACAGACGGCGCTCGCAAATAACGAAATGATCAAAAGTAATCTAAAAGACTAGAAGTTAAAAACACGCACGCACGACGTTGCCAGGCTATGCTTGTTATGTCATGTCAGTCGAGCGCGGGGATTTTACACACTTTTTGATTGCTTATACTTCAACTAGTAGATTTACGTTGCGTTCTCACTGATATTTTTGTTACTTCGTTGTTATTTTACTGTTTTAATATTAGACAGTGCTACCTTCTTGCTACCTACGAATTTGAAAACAAATCAAAATGTTATCAACTCATCATTTTAGTTTATTTCTGGTCACACCGACTTCGCTCTTTGTCAGCGCCATCTCGTTTCATTATTAGAACTATTTTTTCTTTCTTTTTTCAAATGTGAAAAAAATATCCCGATAATTTGAGATATAATATGGTCACCCTTCACTGACACTGTGTAGTCCATAGCGTTTCTTTTTTTTTAATTTTCTTGAAAACTAATGAAGAAGTCACCGAATCAGATTCATGAGCTATCTAAAACGGTTTATAGTTTTTGTTTTAGTTATAATAAAATGCTTATTTCACAAATAATGTAAAATCCCCGCGCTCGACTGACATGACATGACAAGCATAGCCTGGCAACGTCTCGTGCGTGCGTGTTTTTGACCCCTAACTTCTAGTCTTCTAGATTACTTTTGATCATTTCGTTATTTGCGAGCGCCATCTGTCGCCAGTCACCACTTTAAATCAACTTTTTTTTACAGCTGTCAGAAAAACCCCCCATTAAGATTTTGCAACGCAATTTTGTAAATATAGGAAAAATGTGATAGGAAAAAACCACGAGCCCTATAAGTAGCTTTCAGCCGGGATTCAAACCCGCACCTCCGGTAATCCGGCCCGATGCCCGATGATCTACTGAGGGATCCTCTAGGAAGTTTTGCGCGGGAAGCGAGAAGAAAAGGACGGGCTTTATTTCTTAATTTTTTAAATTAGTTTTTTGGGTGGGGCTTTTATTGTGTTAGTGTGGCTGTGGTGGAATTAGATAGATAGATAAGATAGATAAATTGTTTATTTCCATCACATACAACACACAGATGATAAATGACTTCATAGAGGAACATACAAAAAAAAAACTGAACTGTGTGCTGCATCGAGACAGAAAAAGGCAAAAACTCAGTGATACCTTTGCTTTGAGTTAAAGCAAAGCACTGATTTTCAGTTTTTGCCCAGTAAGCGCGTGGTCGCATGTGACGACACAGACGTGTATGTAAATATTAGAAAATAGAAAAAAAAAATTATGTAAATATAAAACATTAATTAAAAATTTCATTATTATTACAATTATTATTATTATTAGTTACTTTATATAATTATTATTATCAATATAAAAGCATTCACTGTTGTTAGTTATTATTATTATTTACATTAATTAGTATTAGCATTAGAATTAGAATAAGAATTAGAATATATGTAAGATACTTTTATTTATTTAGTTAAAGGAGGCAGAATCAGAATCAGAAACCGTTATCAAGCTATCACACGTGCTTATTCCCAATTTTTGCATTTCGAGTAGTGCTGATTTTACATGCTTTTTAAACATTTTTCGGGATATATTTTTTCTTAACGGAGGTGGAATATTGTTCCAGCACTTAGTAGCTTGATAACGGAAACTGTCGGTGAACGCCTGCGTTTTATGAGTTTGATACGACAAATGCGGCTTTATCTGTCTTGGTTGCCTGTATTCACCCCCGCGATTAGGTGCCGTAGGAAATTGCAGTTTTTCATACAAGTAACTTGGATTCTTAGACTTCATAAGATCAAACATTAAAACGGCTAAATGAAAGTACCTGCGTGATTCCATATTTAGCATCGCGGCCTTGTTGATAAACGGTGATACATGAGTACGAGGCGGAATATCAAAACAAAAACGGCAACAGGCATTCTGAATCCGCTGTACCAACGTCTTACTCCTACTCAAGATGCGGGGCCCGTAAACAATATCACCATGATTAAGTCGTGACAGTATAAGGGATTCACAAAGGGTAACACGAGCTTTTTCCGATAAAAGACCACGTATCTTATAAAAAATTTTTAGGCGATAAAAACAAGACTTGACAAGACCCAAAATGTGTGACTCAAAGCGCAATTGGCTGTCCAAAATAACTCCGAGATTTCTAGCCTCATTCACTCGCTCTACAATTTCGCCACACACTTTTACACCAGTAGGACTGTCTGAGATTTTTGCAATCTGGTTACTTGTACCGAGTACCATAAACTTGGACTTGTTAGGGTTGAGCACTAAACCATTATCAGCAGACCAGGTGGCTACAGCATCCAAATCATTGTTCATCTCCTCAATTATTTCTTTTATTTTATGCGGTGCTTTAGATATGTATAACTGCACATCGTCAGCGTAGCAGTGATATTTACAGTGTTTAATTACATATGGTAAATCAGCAACATAAATAATAAAAAGCAAAGGCCCGAGTATAGACCCCTGAGGCACCCCGCGTTTGACGAATTCTGCATTAGAAGTTAAACATGACCCGTCCTCCCTACGTAGCCGCACTGCTTGTTGTCGGTTGCTGAGGTAACTATCGAACCATTTGACCGTTTCGACATCGCATCCATAATATGATAACTTTGATAACAGTAGCGGAATACTGAGACACTCAAATGCACGTGAAAAGTCAAGAAGCGCCAGTAATGTGATATTTCCCGCATCCTGTTCCACCAGTATACTATCCGTTATATCCAGCAACGCTGTAACAGTACCGCGGCCCTTCCGAAATCCGGATTGAAGTTTAGGGAGAACGTTGTTTTCTTCCACGTACCGAATAAACTGACTATAAACAGCCTTTTCCAGAATTTTGGACAAGAATGGCAAAATACTAATGGGCCTAAGGTCTTTAAGCTCACCGGGTGGTTCAACTTTCGGCAGTGGTGTAATGAGTGATGTCTTCCACTGAGAAGGAACTGTACAGCTAGCAATAGACCTATTTATAATTTGAGTGATAACAGCAAGCGTGCGCGGCAAAGTCAGCAGAACCATGTCCCTACTGATGTTATCACAACCGGTAGCATTGGATTTCACAGACAGTATATACTTCGAGACGTCAGACTCAGTAACTGGTTGTAGCTTAAAAGGTGTTGAAAAAGAATGATGCCGGTGGTGTTCGTAATAGGAGAGCCGCGAAATAGGAACCGTCCCCGAACCTGGTAAATCTAAAAAGTGTTTGTTTATTACATTTGGGTCTCCAAAGCAATCGGGAAGGCACTCGCGCTTCCCATCATTGGGCAATATTTTTTGCTTTAAGTTCTTCCAAAAAAGTTTCGGGTTATCTGTGTTTGAATTGACACAGTGATTAAAGAAAGCGCGTTTTTCATTCCTAATGGCAATCGAGACTGCATTTTTCATGTCTCTGTAATACTGTTTGTGTACATCCGATTTCGTCCTCCGACATCTAGTATGGGCCTTTTCACGCATCCTAGTCATTAACCTAATCGTATCTGTTATCCAAGGAAGGTTCTGGTTTGATCGTTCCTTAGTCCTAACAATAGGAGCGTGCTTATCCAAAACCGCTAATAAAACGCAATTAAATCTATCAACCATGCTCTCCACAGATGGTGACTCAGACAGCGATTCCCAATCTATAGCATCGATGTCGGCATTGAAGCTTTCAAGATTTATGTTTTTTAATGGTCGATACGTATAAAATCTTGGCGGAACTTTTGACTTTTTTAATACAAGGCTAAAATTAATCATATCATGACCCAGGGAGCCAGTAATATTTGTATTCGATATTTCCCGAATTTCACAATTAGTGCAGACGAGATCGATAAGTGTATCAGAATTATATGAGTGATGGGTTGAATCCTGCACAACTTGCTTGAGATCCATGCACAACAGAAAATCATTTACCTTCGTAACACAACTATTTGGAATGTCAAGCATGTTGAATTAGTGCAATAATGTTTCATTATTACCTAATGAAGAACAATGAAGTAAAAGCGAGGAATAAAGTAAGGCGCTCCGTATGATTTATTGCTACTCCCGCGTAAAACTCCCATGAGCATTGAAATGTGTAAACCAACCGCGCATTTTAATAAGTTAGGTTAAGTTATCAAGAAAGGAAGAGAAAAGAGGACTTTTACCAATGACATGGACTTTGGATGAATACCTAAGAAAGAAATCTTTATAAACAATATTTTTCTAGAGGAGAGTTATCTTTTTTTTTACTTTTATTTAATATCGCGACATTGTAAACTATTATTTAAACACAAATTGGTCTGTAATAATTGTTTATTTATTAGTATTTATGTCATGTTTAACAAGAAATCGGTAAAATATTTCCTTTTCTGCAACTTCAACTCGCTGTTTCTAATTAAATCATAATAAAAATCCATCTACAAGTTATACAATGTTATTGCAAAGGAGATCAGTCAAATTGGACCAAAAAAGTAAAAGTGCCGGCCAGCAAAAATAAATTGCAAATTACTATTGTAAACAGTGTAACGATCATTTTTTGTTATGACGTCAACAGTGTACGATTAGCGGCCAAGCAGTTATTCAAGTTTGAAAATGACATTTTTTCTTCATTTTTAAACTTGAATATAGCTTGGCCAAAGTGCAGCCAACAAAAAAAATTGCAGATTACTATTGTAAATAGTGTAACGATCATTTTTTGTTATGACGTCAACAGTGTACGATTAGTGGCCAAGCTGTTATTCAAGTTTTAAAATGACATTTTTTTCTCTTTATTTTCAAACTTCAATACAGCTTGGCCAAAGTGCAGCCAACGAAAAAAAATTGCACATATCTATTGTAAACAGTGTAACGATATTTTTTTGTTATGGCGTCAACAGTGTACGATTAGCGGCCAAGCAGTTACTCAAGTTTGAAAATGTCATTTTTTTCTTCATTTTCAAACTTGAATACAGCTTGGCCAAAGTGCAGCCAACAAAAACAAATTGCATATTACTATTGTAAACAGTGTAACGATCATTTTTTGTTATGACGTCAACAGTGTACGATTAGCGGCCAAGCAGTTACTCAAGTTTGAAAATGACATTTTTTTCTTCATTTTCAAACTTGAATACAGCTTGGCCAAAGTGCGGCCAACGAAAAAAACATGCATATTACTATTGTAAACAGTGTAACGATCATTTTTTGTTATGACGTCAACAGTGTACGATTAGTGGCCAAGCAGTTATTCAAGTTTGAAAATGACATTTTTTTCTCTTTATTTTCAAACTTGAATACAGATTGGCCAAAGTGCGGCCAACGAAAAAAAATGCACTTTACTATTGTAAACAGTGTAACGATAATTTTTTGTTATGGCGTCAACAGTGTACGATTAGCGGCCAAGCAGTTACTCAAGTTTGAAAATGACATGTTTTTCTCTTTATTTTCAAACTTGAATACAGCTTGGCCAAAGTCACTTTGTGTTGTATAGTCCATTCGCTTAGATAGTGTCACTCTGCCACAATGCCGTGCGGGTGTACCGACACTATCTAACCGAACGGACTATAGTCAATATCTATTTTAGGGAGACATATTTCCTTATTCTGGCTCTGTAGTGTACTAGACCTTAGTTAAAGTTACTATTTAGCTAAAAGTATTGCATTATTGTTTAGTCGATTCACGTACCCAGCAGGTGGGACGTTCGTGGGTCAGTTATAATGCTGACGAGGAACTGATCTCAATGTAATAACTGATATTCTGATAACGATTACATTTTACGTGGTGAGTCAATCCGTTTTGCGATCGTATTTATACCAAAAATAATGACATTTTCAAACTTGAATAACTGCTTGGCCGCTAATCGTACACTGTTGACGTCATAACAAAAAATGATCGTTACACTGTTTACAATAGTAATGTGCAATTTTTTTTCGTTGGCCGCACTTTGGCCAAGCTGTATTCAAGTTTGAAAATAAAGAGAAAAAAATTACATTTTCAAACTTGAATAACTGCTTGGCCGCTAATCGTACACTGTTGTCGCCATAACAAAAAATGATCGTTACACTGTTAACAATAGTAATCTGCAATTTTTTTTCGTTGGCCGCACTTTGGTCAAGCTGTATTCAAGTTTGAAAATAAAGAGAAAAAAAAATGATATTTTCAAACTTGAATAACTGCTTGGCCGCTAATCGTACACTGTTGACGCCATAAGAAAAAATGATCGTTACACTGTTTACAATAGTAATGTGCAATTTTTTTTTGTTGGCCGCACTTTGGCCAAGCTGTATTCAAGTTTGAAAATAAAGAGAAAAAAAATGTAATTTTCAAACTTGAATAACTGCTTGGCCGCTAGTCGTACACTGTTGACGCCACAACAAAAAATGATCGTTACATTTTTTACAATAGTAATGTGCAATTTTTTTTCGTTGGCCGCACTTTGGCCAAGCTGTATTTAAGTTTGAAAATAAAGAGAAAAAAAAATTACATTTTCAAACTTGAATAACTGCTTGGCCGCTAATCGTACACTGTTGTCGCCATATCAAAAAATGATCGTTACACTGTTTACAATAGTAATGTGCAATTTTTTTTCGTTGGCCGCACTTTGGCCAAGCTGTATTTAAGTTTGAAAATAAAGAGAAAAAAGAAATACATTTTCAAACTTGAATAACTGCTTGGCCGCTAATCGTACACTGTTGTCGCCACAACAAAAAATGATCGTTACACTGTTTACAATAGTAATGTGTAATTTTTTTTCGTTGGCCGCACTTTGGCCGTGCGGTATTCAAGTTTGAAAATAAAGAGAAAAAAGAAATACATTTTCAAACTTGAATAACTGCTTGGCCGCTAATCGTACACTGTTGTCGCCACAACAAAAAATGATCGTTACACTGTTTACAATAGTAATGTGCAATTTTTTTTCGTTGGCCGCACTTTGGCCAAGCTGTATTTAAGTTTGAAAATAAAGAGAAAAAAAAATTACATTTTCAAACTTGAATAACTGCTTGGCCGCTAATCGTACACTGTTGTCGCCATAACAAAAAATGATCGTTACACTGTTTACAATAGTAATGTGCAATTTTTTTTCGTTGGCCGCACTTTGGCCAAGCTGTATTCAAGTTTGAAAATAAAGAGAAAAAAATTACATTTTCAAACTTGAATAACTGCTTGGCCGCTAATCGTACACTGTTGACGCCATAACAAAAAATGATCGCTACACGGTTTACAATAGTAATATGCAATTTATTTTCGTTGGCCTATACTTTTACTTTTTTGGTCCAAACATGTATGAAGCGTGACTGATCTCCTTTAACTAGCATTATAAATCAATAATTTGTTTTTATTAAATCCTTCTAGTTTTTGAGTAGAACTTAATTTAAAGCCGAGCGAGCGAAGCGGAGCGGAGCGGAGCTGTGCTGAGGAACCATTGCCCCGTAAGCATATTTAAGCGTGCGTAACCATTGAGTGGCTAATGTAATGACGAGGCGGTATGGTCTCAGACCCTAGCCTGTTCCTTTAGGAACGAATTAAAAAAAAAAACAAATTTGTTTAGAGAGGGCGCACACGGCACGGGTGACTTTTGTCGCCACAACTATTTTGTCACTCGCATCGAGTTAGTATGAGGCATCGTCCTAATAGAACGTGATTACGCGATCATCGCGCGAATAAGCGAGTCATTTCATCGCGCGAGTAAGCGAGTCCTATCATCGCGCGAATTCAAGACGCGACCGACCGTGGAGTCCGTGGACAAGGGCAGTGGCACGGTCGATACCAACAACCATGGACGTCAGAGACGCTAAATTTTTGCTGTCGGGAAATATTTGGATGACTTATTGTGCGGGCTTAGATGGAAATGAAAGAAAACAACGTGGGGAGCGAGCAAAGTGCTTTGTTAAAAAGGAGACCAATTCGTGGTGAATTTGATTGCGTTGAATTTGAAGCGTGCGTTGCGTCGTTGTCATGTCTACTCGGGCGCGGTGCCCCGCCGACGCAATTGGGTATTTGACTGTTGTTGAAATGTAGATATTTAATGATGACATTCAGAAATATAACACTAGTGAATAACAAATGTGAAAAAAGAAATTCAATCTGTATTATAACAAGCGAAATAAGAGCTACTTAATTGTGACTCTATCTATCTCTTTCTAAAACGAAATTTTCTATGGCGAGAGTATGGCGCTATAGAAATGTGACGTCACGTTTTATAGCGCTCACCTTGTCTAATTAGAAAGTTTGATGCTCTATATCGCTGAAAATATGCAAGATATTTAAAAATAAATACCTATGTTGTGTTGCTACCAATTAAATGAACATTTTAAGTCAATAAAAAAAACCTGTCAAATACCCAATTATCGCGCGTGGCGCGAACACCTATTCAAATTCAATATGTTTGATCGCGCATTCGTACCAACTTAGTTCGCGCGAATAGATCGATCGCGTCACCTATTCGAGTTCGATATGTTTGATCGCGCGTTCGTACGAGTAAAGTTCGCGCGAACCTGCGATGATCGCGCATTACACCTATTCGAGTTCGATATGTTTGATCGCGCGTTCGTACGAGTAAAGTTCGCGCGAACCTGCGATGATCGCGCATTCGCGTTCTATTAGGACGATGCCTGAAAGTGCGCGCACGTAGCGACGCGACGCGACACCCGGGAGACTTTTCTGTCCGCGGGTTCGAGGACAAGCCCGCGACGCAACTGTCTCCTTCTCTATTGGTTTCAATGCAAGTGCGCACACGGCGACAAATAAGTTGCCGGTCGGCCAGTAGCCACTCAACCGCCGCCGCCTGGGGTGATAGTGTGTACCTAGTAACGGAAAATCCACATTCGCTTCCTACTATCGATCTAAATTAAATTATTATATCCTTATTATTATTAAAATACTTTTTATATTAATATAGAGATTTTATCCTGAGGTTAAAATGTTGGTGAGAGTCACACCAACGATTTTTGTTATCAGCATATCTAAAAAATATGTAACTCGAGAAAAAAGAATCTGTTTTTATTTTTTTCCTATCTTCAAAAATGACTGAGATATTAAACTTTAAAGTACGGCCTCCGTGGAAAATTCGGGTGAACCAATGGCATTAACGTGTGACGTCACGTCGCACTTCCGATCTACATAGAATCCTTTGGCTATATAGTTGCGCTCTCACGGTTTCGTAATAAAATTTATTTTTCTTATAGTCGATCAATGAAATGATTAAGAAATTTTGTATTGAGCTGAGCCCATGTGAAAAAACACCTTCAAATAATGATTTATTTTCGTGAATATTATATTAAATCAACTTTCGTAATGGCGGGCGGTATTCTGTCAATCAATACATATAGCAACCGTCAAAACAAAATGTACTTACAACTTTAACTGACTTAGTGGTTAAATATGCACCCTAAAAACTGACAGCCATTTCGATAATTTTGTACTGCTAGTGGCGCCTCCACCACTGGGTTAGATAAGTTTGTGGGATAAATGTCTTTCGGTATCGACAGTAGGTGACAGTTTTAGAGAGCGCCTGCGCGCGGTCGTAATCGAATACTAATCATTTAGGTACCTTAACCTTAGAACGGAGAAAATGTACTGTAACTAGCGTCAAAAACGCACGAGTTGCGCGCAGATTGCGCACAGACGGACTCTATGCGCAATCTGCGCGCAACTCGTGCGTTTTTGACGCTAGTTACAGTACATTTTCTCTGTCAGTTAGCCACTCAATGGTTCCTTGCCTCCCAGAGGCAAGTATTTTTACCCGCTCCAATGGTTTCTTGCCTCCTGGAGGCAAGCTGACATCTAATTAAAATACTTTAATTAATTGTGTCAAAGCACTCTCTGTTTCTATCCAAATTATACCAATCTTAATCTAGACACCTTATTTTAATCGTAGAATAAGAAATAATGTCCAATTTAATAAAATTTTGTCGCATTATATTCAATTGAAGTTCGCCGACTTGCTTGCCTCCAGGAGGCAAGGAACCATTGCGTGATTTAGGCAATGTTAGCTAAGTATGGAAAAATAAAATATAAAAATATTATTTAATATATTGTACTAAATATGTTGTAATACATTAATATATACTTGTTATGCCCTCAATACCTATAAAAAGTATATATTTAAAATTTATCTACTTACAAAAAAGAAGTCGATACGAAATCGATCCATACTTTTGTAGCCCGTAAGGGTGATTCTTTACTTACATTTTTATATCTTTAATTAAACAACATTTTTCTAAAAGAGAGTTAGAGTTATTACGTTATTACGGAAATCACCCACAACAGCCGCAATCGGAGATGTCAGTGCGACATGACGTCATCGCAATAGCGCGCAAGGAAAGCAAATTTACAAAAGCTGGTGAAACTTTACAACGCTGTAACTTTGGAAATCCTGGCCAGATTTCGATGAAACAAAAACTATTAGTACTTGCACGAGTACGCGCATTAAAAGCAGTAATTTTTATAGTCATATTTTGATGTGTTGGTGTGACTTATACTACGTTGGTGAAATCGACCCTAAGAATGTTTGTTATTAATATTTCAACTATTTATTTTGCTTTCCTTGTTTGTGTCATTTATTGTTATTAATATTTACCTAATTGTATTTTTTTAAATAACTTATTATCTTCATAATTAGGAATATTATGTTTTGAACGATAAAACCGTTTAATTAGCATTTTGTGCCAAATAATAAAAGAATGTGATTCTTAAACTGTTGTTTTATTAATATTATCAATGACTAGACTTCCGCCCGCGGCTTTGCCCGCATGGACCACAACCGCCTCTTCGAAATCTATGTTGATGACCACAAATTATATAGGCCGTGTTCCGTTTTGAGTCAATAGTACTGTTGGCGCTGTGAGCGCTAAAAGCTGTTCCGATTTGATTATCGCGCTGACAGCACTGTTGACGCGATTTCAATGGGCGATTTTCTGAAAGCTCAGTCACTAGATGGCGCTGTCCCACCTATGCAGTTAGAAGGAACGGAACGTTATAAATTTTACTTTGACGCGACTTTTTTACGTAAAACGGAACGTCAGACAGATGTTATTTATTAACCTAAATCTTTAAATTTACCTATTTCGTTTATGTTCCTCACAGTAGTACTTATTTAATATATTATTAGTTTCCTTTGGGTTTTCAAAAAGTAATTAATTTAAATATGTTTCATACCAAAATATACCATAGACATGTACATACTTATTCAACGCCATCTAGTGAAGCAATTGGAAGCTTTTTTTTTTTTAAATGGCCTCTCAGAAAATCGCTCATTCGGAACGGCTATTTGCAAGCATCGCGAGCGAGCGTTGTTTTGATTTGAATTTGTAAGTAAATAATCACCGGTTTAGTATGGATATTCGTCAATTAGTAAACGTTTTATTGGACAGCGATGATGATAGTGATCCGTGCTTAAATTTAGAGTAATGTCTCTACCCGTCGTCTCATCTTTAATAAGCACTATCATTTTTCTGGCTTTCTGCTTCGGGATAAACAAATAAAATACCTAAATAAAACCTAAAACGCAGAGATTACTCTAACAAAACCACAACAAACAATGACGTTTGACAACAAAACGTCAAATATGACAGCCCGCTCACAGTGCTAACCATGAAGCTCGACTTAATACTGAGGTAACTGGAGAGTGCAGTACGAACAATTTTTTGAATACCACAAATAACACAGTGGCTGTCTTCCGTCTCACCTACACTTTAAAAAAATACGTATGGTCATATGAGACAGCTGACAGCCACTACATACATAAATGTCAAATTTGCTGGCGACACTTTTTTATTCAGGGTGAGAGCTCCAGTTACCTCAGAGTATTAAGTCAAACTTCATGGTGCTAACGCTTGAGAACGATATCACCGTGATCGCAAAATGGCGGCGGTAGTGACGTCATCCGTGACGTAATTACTGCTTTCGTTGTCGCGCTCACAACAAATCGGAACGATGTGTGAGCGCGATATCAGTGATATTATCGCTGTTGACGCAAAACGGAACGTAGCCATAGACTAGTATTGATGACTGCAGGCAAAAATTGCGAAAAAGTTGTGTCACTGTCATTTGTGTCACTGTCATTTGTGTCACTGTCGCTCTCGTGTGCGCGTCTGTTCGCGGCGTTGCCGGCCGTATTAACTAGTATAATAATCTGTGGTTGCCGGGCGACAAAGTCACCTGTAAGCGCTAGCCCTAAGGTAATCCCAAGGAATTTATAAGTACTACGTACAACAGGAAGGTGCACTCCGTATTTTTGTGTATTTAAAAATACACTTTAATTTTAAGAGATAAGGTTTATATTTCAATACAAAATGTCAACGGTCCAGCTGAGACCGCAAGAACGAGGTGAGGGTGTCCCTTTCTCTGAAATTGCCAGCACTCATAAATAACAGGTTTAGTAGATTTATCACAGATTTATGGTTCACAACTTTCGTTATAAAAATTTAATTTCGTAAAATTTCCGCTTCGTATTACTTTTAGTCAATAGAAAACATCGCATATTAATTTAGGTATTACCGTATTAAGCATAAAAATGTATTAGGTCGTATAATTTTTTTATGGCTTATCCTAGAAAAGAATTTGAATGATAGATTTCAGAATGTTAAAGTGGCAACAGTACAAGCCGAATGACGTTTTCTGTCTTCGTTGTGTCAAGTTCGCAACTCGCTCGTCGTCGCCCGCCGCCCGTCGCGCATGTTCGTGGCCGCCGTAATGGAATGGAGTGAGATAAACTGACCTCGTTCTTGCTATCTCATTAGGACCGTTTTTTAGCAGCAGTGCACCTTCCTGTTGTATTATAAATTCCTTGGGTAATCCCTAAGCCCTTTGTTGTTGTTGTGATTTGTTGACTCTGAGCAACTCTGAGTACCTACTGAGTTGAGTTTGTTGAGGAGTTTTCTCTGAGTACCTCAGAGGGAGTTTTTGGCGCCATTTTGGCGGGTTAGGTTAAGTGAATATTTTAATTAATCGCAATTTGTTTCATAGTGGACTTTGTGACTCAAGATAGGTGTAGTTTTGTGCCCCAAGTGTCTACGCAACTGGACGATGTGTGGAATGATTAAAATATGCGCTATCTCGGTAACGTGATGCCGAGTGTTTATTGTAGTGGTGACTACCTCAGCAAGAATTACCGAGAAGACCGACTTGACATACTTGACGCCAAATACTCCAAGAAGCATTGGAATGTAACACACCTACATTCTAATAAAAACATAGGAAACTATAATAACATACATAACACTCAAGAATTGGCAGTATGGCTTGATGTCTTCGCCTGTCCAAAAGCACGAACTTTTTTTTGTAACTGTGATTTGTTGTTGACGTTGTTTGTGCGTGGTTGTTGGGCGCGAAAAGAAAATTTATCTGTTGTTTGTTGAAATGAAAAAAGACCTTCGCCGATCCCGAAAAGGACGAAAACACTACTACTACTTACTACTGAAATGAAAAGAAAGACCAAACGATTATTGTAAAAAAATCATGGAAATAACAAAAATCTTGAATAAATATTCTAAAGATATCGACAAAAAAGTTTATGTCTGGTCATTTGATTCACCCATTGGTAAAATTACCGGTGTCGCTGATGATTACTATATTTACATGGTCTCATTTGAAGACAGATCGAAAAACGTAGAAAAGAAAATACAAGCCATATCTGATCAACTGCCATGCCAATTTGTCGAAGAAAAGAATAAGATTTTGCAGAAATTGGAAGACGAACTGAGTTCTTACTTCGAAGGAAAGTGTAAAAAATTCACAGTCCCTATAAAAATGATTGGATCAGATTTTCAAAAGGTAAATAAAGTAACTTCTTAAAACTAAATATGTGGGGTATGGTTAGAGTTGCCAACCGTCCCGCGTCAGGCGGGACGTCCCGTTTCCACGGCTCAAATAATGCGTCCCGCGACCCATGTGTGCGGGACGCTAATTGTCCCGCTTTATGGTAAAGCCAGCCCGGTTAGACAAAACTTTTATTCAAATCAAATTACGACTACCGTGCATAGGAGAGTAATCTGTGGCGATGCGCGAGTGGAACGGTGTGATCATCACAGCCGTTGACATTTACAATGATCTCTCTGTGTTGTGAAAAATTATCACAAATTGAACTCATAGATGCATGATAAAACTGATTTAAGTAAGTAATTAAATTTAGTTTTTTCTCGTTTCTGCACATTTGTAGGCACGTCCCGCTTTTTTGGCCAAGTCCCGCATAAAAATTTCTAAGGTCCCGGATATCTGTTAATGGGAGTTGGCGACTCTAGGTATGGTATAATAAAATAAATAAATGGTACATGATGTTTTAAACACTACTGAATGCTCACTTCAAGTGATAAGCACCTTGAAGGAATTCAATATGATATTCAGAAAAAAAACAAATTAAATGTTGTTATATAAACTCGACAGCACATCACAACTGCGATAACAGCTTTTATTACCTACGTAGGCCATAAAGGCGGTCTGAAGGTCAACATGTACATATAGTCTGGTATGCTGCTGTGTGTACCTAAATTAAGTTTTGCAACATTTTAAAGATCATTTATCCTACTTATTTAATATTATAAATGTGAAAGTTTAGATGTTTGGATGTATGTTACTCAATCACGCCAAAACGGCTGAACGGATTTGGTTGAAATTTGGGACATATATACTTTAAAGCCTGGAGAGGAACATAGGCTACTGCTTATCACGGAAAAATATCACATCCCCGCGGGATAACGTCGTGTAGTTCACGCAGGCGAAGCCGCGGGCGGAAAGCTAGTATGACAATAAACCTTGAGTTGATTACCTACCAAACTTCAAATGTCAAGTGAAGTGAAACCCATGCTCATATCCATATTTTTTAGCCGGTAGCCCCCCAGACTACCATCAGCTTCGAAAGAACAATATCACAATATCACATTGCAACTACCTTGTCTTTTCACAGGATGTATGGAAAAAACTACTAGAACTGCCATATGGATCAACTCAAACTTATGGAGACCTGGCTAAAGGACTAGGTCGATCAGCCAGTCATGCTCGAGCAATTGGTGCAGCTTGCGGCGCTAACAGTCATTTGTTGGTTGTCCCCTGTCACCGATTAGTTGCTAGTGGATCTAAGGGTGGGTTTAGTAGTGGAATTGATCGTAAAGAGTGGCTATTGGATCATGAGAAAAAGAACTCATCATAATTACTGTGATTTTCTGGTGATGATTTACTCGCCAATTAGCAACCGTTTGACAAGGATGTCAGATTACTATGCTTTGTATTTGTCTATTCTGAAAGTGAGTGACAGAGCAATAGGCGCAATAGACGTCGAGTTGCGGAAACTGCCCGTACTGTTAAGAAGTTAAGAGTGACAGAGCATAGGTACATTATGCTGTCGGGAACGCATCTAACGGTTTGTGAATAAGGGGGCTGATCTGTTTGATTTGAATGTGATTTTTAAGTTTAAACAGGAATATTTAGACATTAAAACAGAATTAAGAACAATCAACATTTATTAAAAAATCTTTTTTAAGTACCAGTAATCAAAGACTTTTCACTTTAAAAATATACTTTTCAGTGATTCCTTAAGGGTAGAATGTTTTGTTGCTTGCGCTGCAACCTTTTTATAAAACATGATAATTTAAAACAAATAGTCAAATAATAAAATATTTAAAAATAAACATCAATACAAACAATAGAGAAATGTCTACAACTAAAATATTAAATCAGCCGTCTTGGTTACACCTTAGTGGGATAAGCAAGACAACTTAACGTACCATATCATATCGCGCGATAAAAGCCGCTCATGCTAGGTCGGCTGGTTAGTATACAGAAGTACAATAATTGTGATAAAAATTAAGTACACAATAATAATAAATAATCAGTTTTTGCAGTTATTATTAGTTTTAAGTATAGTGTTGTCCTTGCCATAATTTGAAGAAAAGTAGTTCTTAACTAGCTAAGTTAGGATATTTTCGATAAAATAGTCACATTGAATGCTTTTTGATGCTAACTTTGTAACAATATCGAAAATATGGTATCTCAATACAGTTATTCTATTTTGTACAGATAATAACTTGACAAAATGCAACATTGTGTAATTATCTATTTAAATATTAATACCTTACCATTTTTTGGCTAGAAGAAGAAAACCTGAAGCATATCAAGCAAGATAGCTATATTATTTATCACAGAAATAAATGGTATAAATAGGAACCCTGGCAGTTTATAAATGTTACATAATTCTAGTATTTGCTACTATTGATTCTGCTCAAAAGGAAAGAAATTATGTAGCCTCCTTTGAAGTTATTCTGATTTCTATAGGTTATAATAATATAGAATAATTTCAAAAAAGACATTTGCAATTGCAACTGAATTACAATACAGCATAAACATCCCTTTGGCATGCATACATTACAAAACCATCACAGACATGTGCATAAATCACAAACATCACAGTATTATCAATAATCATCCATACTTATTATAAAATACACTCAGTGTCACCATCATCAATCAGTTTCTCATAGCTATAAAAATTATTCTAACAATTGTGATTTTGTTAGCGTACACTTACATGCTATACATAGGCACTAGTGTTATTGTAACTGTAATTGTACATTAAGTAGTTTATATGACAAATTCTTAGCTTACTTTTAATTGACTACCTCAGTGTTAATGTAAATTCACAATAATTGTAATAAATATTTTGGTAGTTTATTTTTTTTGTAAGTACTAGTTAATAGCCTCAACGACCACAACCATTTCAACTATTTACATAAAATGTTATTGTCTCACTATTCAAACAAAGGCGTACGCTGCGTCATTTCAATTGCGTAAATTCATCAAAATACAAGGCACCGGTAGCTAGCGCGCGGCGTACGACCACGCGGTGCTCTTGTATTTTGCTGAATTGACTACGCGCGCGCGACGTCGCGTGATCCCGCCTGATGCAGCCTACGCCCTAAGTCTTGCTTTTAAAGGCCACTAAAAACAAGGATGTTTTGATACAAACAAAGGTTTAATACTATATTCCGATACTACATGTCGTCACTTATAGTGCGATTCTTAAAAGCGATTGTGAAAGCAAATAAAGATTATGATTATGAAGTTCCGCTATGCACAGTAGAGTACTCCGCAACCTTCTTTCTCTCTCTTCCTCCATACATACAACTGAATTGTGTAAAGACCAGCCCCCTGATTCACGAACCGTCGGATATACTCCCGACAGCGGAATGTATGCATTGTCTTTGTCACTCACTATAGACAACGACAAAGCACCAAATTCGAATACGATTCCGATTCCGGCGGTTTGTGAATCAGTGGGCTGAAAAATAAAAAACCTCGCCACGTTGCGGAAATGTGACGGAACAAATTTTTCCTATAGAATTCCACATTTCC
The DNA here is from genome assembly GCA_949710035.1 of Crambus lathoniellus. Classification (NCBI taxonomy): domain Eukaryota; kingdom Metazoa; phylum Arthropoda; class Insecta; order Lepidoptera; family Crambidae; genus Crambus; species Crambus lathoniellus. Next base: position 10,602,913 of record OX453303.1, on the reverse strand, counting down.
CAAGTGAATTAAGTGAACTCCAGGATATTTGTAACAGTGAAGAGGCGAAAGTGGCGCCTCAAGGCATTTTCTGGTCGGACTTTACTGTGCAACGTCTCGTGTGGTGTGATGTTCCGAGACACCAAAAAGTTTGAATCGGACTGTAAACCTTGTGTTTATAGAAACTATACAAAAGGAACATTTTTTGCAAAATATTAGTACTTTTTGTGACGCACATTTTACTTTCTATAATACAACACGTGCATAATTTGACCTACGTAATACGTTAGTAACAACAACAAATATAAAATATATTTTTTTTGCAACGCAACTCCTATAGTCACGTGATTATTAATCTAACGATCTCGATTTACAAGAACATACTTTACTTTTAAGACTATTATGTTTGGGGGGGCGAGCAAATTTGGTTGAGGGGGAGGCAAATATGAATGAGAGTCGCTGCTTGCGACCTAATGTGTCGCCCAAGGAGATTTAACAAAGGAAACTGTAGTAACACTACAGTTACTAACACTTTTTTGTAGACTGTGGCTGTCTTCCGTCTCACCTATTTGAAACAAAACGTATGGTCATATAAGACAACAGACAGCCACTACGTAGTTAAATGTCAAATTTTTTGGGTACACTTTTTTATTCAACTCCAGTTCCCTTGTAGAATCTCCTTGGTGACGCCACCCTCGGCGCTTGCCTACGCATATCCGCTCCTATTGAGGTTGTAGTACAGCCCCTTGAGCGCGATGAGTTGCGCGTGCGTGCCGCTCTCTTTCTATAAACGTGCATAATTGACCTACGTAATACGTTAGTAACAACAACAATTTTTTTTTTTGCAAAGCAAGTTTTGTTGAGAGGGGGCGGGGTTTTAACTTGTTGTTTGCTTTGACTTTTATACATATTTTAGTCGCGCGGCTGCAGCGCTATTGAAATATCTGTGGAAGCCGCGCGGCTGTTGCGCTGCTTGCGACCTAACGTGACGCTCTAACCCTCGTCGCTAGCCTACGCATATCCGCTCCTGTTGAGGTTGTAGTAGAGCCCCTTGAGCGCGATGAGTTGCGCGTGCGTGCCGCTCTCGGCCACGCGGCCGTCGCTCACGACGCAGATCACGTCGGCGTCGCGCACCGTGCTCAGCCGGTGGGCGATCAGCACGCACGTGCGGCCCGCTTTGGCGGCGTCTAGGGCTTCTTGTACGACCTGTGGGGGGAGGACGTTTGAGGAATCATGTTTGGTCGAGTTTTATGGCCGTTTTCACCAAAACGAACGACGTTTTCGAGTCATGTAGTTGCCGAACAAGTTAACTCGGCACCTGGCTCGAAAACGTCGCTTAAACTCAGGAGGAGATTGTCATATCGGACCCTCCACAGTGCGGCTCCTACTGTCGGGGCGGTGAGAGCAAGTAGTGAGGAGTTTAGTGGGTATTCCCCCTTTCTGACCCCCCATCGAGTCCATGTCGCTGGATGGGGGGTCAGAAAGCGGATAGGTGAGTCTCACATAACCACCGCCCGCACACACCGTACGCGGGCGGGGTATGCGTAAACGCATTCCCCTCACTATAAAAAAAAAGGTGCCAAGTTAACTTGTTCGGGTAGAATTTAAGCAGACTTAGGCGATTCATAAGTTTTGGTGAAAACGGCCATTAGTGTATTTTCTTAACGTATCGATGATAAAAATAACTACTTTTACTGGTCTGGTAAAAGACAAAAAATGTAAAGAGCGACCCAACTAACGGCCCGGTCACGAACATGCTGCTGCAGCGGTAGCGGCGAGTGGTTTTCGCATTTATGGCGCGCCGGCGAGTCGCGACAGACGTCTAATCAAATATATGCCAATGTGACGCACCAACTGATGTGCAAATCGCTCGCCGCCCCGCCCCGCCCGCCGCGACATGTTCGAGATGGGCTGTAAGAGGCCGTTACAAACCTGCGAATACGGCATTATTAGTACCTTCTCGCCCTTGGTGTTGAGCGTGCTGCTTCTGCCCGCCAGACAGCTGCGTGCCCGAGTGCCGGTGTCGATGCCAATGTAGCTATGGTCACAGTAGGTATACCTTCTCGCTCTCGGTGTCGAGCGCTGCTTCTGCCCGCCAGACAGCTGCGTGCCCGAGTGCCGGTGTCGATGCCAATGTAGCTATGGTCACAGTAGGTATACCTTCTCGCTCTCGGTGTCGAGCGCTGCTTCTGCCCGCCAGACAGCTGCGTGCCCGAGTGCCGGTGTCGATGCCAATGTAGCTATGGTCACAGTAGGTATACCTTCTCGCTCTCGGTGTCGAGCGCTGCTTCTGCCCGCCTGACAGCTGCGTGCCCGAGTGCCGGTGTCGATGCCAATGTAGCTATGGTCACAGTAGGTATACCTTCTCGCTCTCGGTGTCGAGCGCGCTGGTGGCCTCGTCCAGCAGCTGCGTGCCCGAGTGCCGGTGTCGATGCCAATGTAGCTATGGTCACAGTAGGTATACCTTCTCGCTCTCGGTGTCGAGCGCGCTGGTGGCCTCGTCCAGCAGCTGCGTGCCCGAGTGCCGGTGTCGATGCCAATGTAGCTATGGTCACAGTAGGTATACCTTCTCGCTCTCGGTGTCGAGCGCGCTGGTGGCCTCGTCCAGCAGCTGCGTGCCCGAGTGCCGGTGTCGATGCCAATGTAGCTATGGTCGCAGTAGGTATACCTTCTCGCTCTCGGTGTCGAGCGCGCTGGTGGCCTCGTCCAGCAGCTGCGTGCCCGAGTGCCGGTGTCGATGCCAATGTAGCTATGGTCACAGTAGGTATACCTTCTCGCTCTCGGTGTCGAGCGCTGCTTCTGCCCGCCTGACAGCTGCGTGCCCGAGTGCCGGTGTCGATGCCAATGTAGCTATGGTCACAGTAGGTATACCTTCTCGCTCTCGGTGTCGAGCGCGCTGGTGGCCTCGTCCAGCAGCTGCGTGCCCGAGTGCCGGTGTCGATGCCAATGTAGCTATGGTCACAGTAGGTATACCTTCTCGCTCTCGGTGTCGAGCGCGCTGGTGGCCTCGTCCAGCAGCTGCGTGCCCGAGTGCCGGTGTCGATGCCAATGTAGCTATGGTCACAGTAGGTATACCTTCTCGCTCTCGGTGTCGAGCGCGCTGGTGGCCTCGTCCAGCAGCTGCGTGCCCGAGTGCCGGTGTCGATGCCAATGTAGCTATGGTCACAGTAGGTATACCTTCTCGCTCTCGGTGTCGAGCGCGCTGGTGGCCTCGTCCAGCAGCTGCGTGCCCGAGTGCCGGTGTCGATGCCAATGTAGCTATGGTCACAGTAGGTATACCTTCTCGCTCTCGGTGTCGAGCGCGCTGGTGGCCTCGTCCAGCAGCTGCGTGCCCGAGTGCCGGTGTCGATGCCAATGTAGCTATGGTCACAGTAGGTATACCTTCTCGCTCTCGGTGTCGAGCGCGCTGGTGGCCTCGTCCAGCAGCTGCGTGCCCGAGTGCCGGTGTCGATGCCAATGTAGCTATGGTCACAGTAGGTATACCTTCTCGCTCTCGGTGTCGAGCGCTGCTTGTGCCCGCCAGACAGCTGCGTGCCCGAGTGCCGGTGTTGATGCCAATGTAGCTATGGTCGCAGTAGGTATACCTTCTCGCTCTCGGTGTCGAGCGCTGCTTGTGCCCGCCAGACAGCTGCGTGCCCGAGTGCCGGTGTCGATGCCAATGTAGCTATGGTCACAGTAGGTATACCTTCTCGCTCTCGGTGTCGAGCGCGCTGGTGGCCTCGTCCAGCAGCTGCGTGCCCGAATGCCGGTGTCGATGCCAATGTAGCTATGGTCACAGTAGGTATACCTTCTCGCTCTCGGTGTCGAGCGCGCTGGTGGCCTCGTCCAGCAGCTGCGTGCCCGAGTGCCGGTGTCGATGCCAATGTAGCTATGGTCGCAGTAGGTATACCTTCTCGCTCTCGGTGTCGAGCGCGCTGGTGGCCTCGTCCAGCAGCTGCGTGCCCGAGTGCCGGTGTCGATGCCAATGTAGCTATGGTCACAGTAGGTATACCTTCTCGCTCTCGGTGTCGAGCGCGCTGGTGGCCTCGTCCAGCAGCTGCGTGCCCGAGTGCCGGTGTCGATGCCAATGTAGCTATGGTCACAGTAGGTATACCTTCTCGCTCTCGGTGTCGAGCGCGCTGGTGGCCTCGTCCAGCAGCTGCGTGCCCGAATGCCGGTGTCGATGCCAATGTAGCTATGGTCACAGTAGGTATACCTTCTCGCTCTCGGTGTCGAGCGCGCTGGTGGCCTCGTCCAGCAGCTGCGTGCCCGAGTGCCGGTGTCGATGCCAATGTAGCTATGGTCACAGTAGGTATACCTTCTCGCTCTCGGTGTCGAGCGCGCTGGTGGCCTCGTCCAGCAGCTGCGTGCCCGAATGCCGGTGTCGATGCCAATGTAGCTATGGTCACAGTAGGTATACCTTCTCGCTCTCGGTGTCGAGCGCGCTGGTGGCCTCGTCCAGCAGCTGCGTGCCCGAGTGCCGGTGTCGATGCCAATGTAGCTATGGTCACAGTAGGTATACCTTCTCGCTCTCGGTGTCGAGCGCGCTGGTGGCCTCGTCCAGCAGCTGCGTGCCCGAGTGCCGGTGTCGATGCCAATGTAGCTATGGTCACAGTAGGTATACCTTCTCGCTCTCGGTGTCGAGCGCGCTGGTGGCCTCGTCCAGTAGCAGCATGCGCGGGCGGCGGACCAACGCGCGCGCGATGGCCACGCGCTGCTTCTGCCCGCCAGACAGCTGCGTGCCCTTAGCGCCGATGTTGGTCTCGTAGCCCTGTCAGACATTATCAATAAGTAAGCAATCTTAAAACTTCCGTCGCCAAGTGAAGAAATGAAGGAGTGGTGTCCACTGAACGCTTCATGTATCTCTCAGCAACTCTTATTCAGCACACTCAATTTCATTCATGCATGCGCTATAGTTTGAATCGGTGGCGTTTGCCGCACATGTTCCGCCTGTCATGGGGGGGGGGGGGGGGAGGGTGCTTTGATCGCTCATCGTATACGAGGAGGTGTTCATATGACATTAACAAAATATGCGCGAAATGACAGTAACAAAATATGTCCCCCCCCCCCCCTATACACCTAAAGCGCCTACTGATGTTTTTGTAGCATAGGTGGTCCAGCCGGATTTGCAAGACAAAGTGATCTTATACAGTGTGTTGTAAGAAATAAAGCGCCGAATGCTATCATTCTAATACAATTAAAAGACACAACCATGAAAGAAACCAAGAATTAACAATATCCAATCCAAAAGCACATTGCCTGAACCACTTACCAACGGCAAAGAAGTGATGAAGTTGTGTATATTAGCCTGCTGCGCGGCCTCAATGATCTCGTCGGTCGTCACTCGCCGCGAGTTGTCGCCGTACGCGATATTATCGCCGATGGTTCGGTCGAACAGGATCGGCTCTTGCTGCACGAAGCCGATGGTGCTTCTGACGTCGGCCAACCGAAGTTTAGGTATGGGATTGCCGTCTTGAGCCTGGAATATAATATTTATTTATAATCGGGTTGAAAACAGAACATATCGCCATCATTGCGGATTTTATAATGCAATATGTAAGTGTTAAGGGGCCGTACACATTTTTAAGCAAGGATTTCACATAATATTACAAGATTTATTGACCCCAAAAAAATAATGTAGAAAGTAGACTATGGTATGTACTTTTTTTTGGGTGAAATGGTCCCGACCTAGGTGACTGATCACCCGTCCGGCTTCGCTGGCGTCCCCCCTATAAATAATGGTATGTACTCAGTTATGTGATTGACAGAAACATGATAGCTAAAACTTTTCTCGATAGAAAAATATCGTAAAGTGACTTAAAATTTTGTAGTTTTTCAATGCTGTGTCAACCGATAATATATACCTATAACCTTTAAACTATAATAAAAAATACCTTAGCTAGATTTCTAGTTTTGTGATTGACAGTTTTTACAAATTTTGAAATAGTTCATTAGTAAAACGATAATGTATTTTTTAAGCAGACACCGGTGTTTGCATCTCTCTCGCATGCGATATTTTACCGCTTTTTTCTCCTCATCTTTATTTCTTCTAGCTTTGTACGGCCCCTTAAGTTTGGTTTGCCATGAACTAAATTATGGCTCGTCTACATTAATCGTTCAGACCGTATACGGCTGCAGCGTTTATTCGGTCAGAGACTAATGTAAACTGGTATTTATTCTGTTGGCCGAATTTGGTCGCAGACCGTGTTTAGTGACGAGGGCGAGAGAGTTCAACCGGATAATGTAAAGAACCCATTTTGGTTAAGTGGCCGACCTAAACGCGCCATTATATTAATACTTACCACTATCCCCGAATCCGGATCGTAGTATTCTGCAGCAGCAGCTGTATAACGGTGCTTTTGCTTTTGCCTTTTGCTGCTCTAGGTCTAAGCCATTCACGACTTGTATAATAGGGCGAGTGGGGTAACAGAACATAATGGCTTGGAGGCTCAAAACATCCTTATTGCATACGTAATTAGATCTCTTTTTGCACGCAATGTGATGGACAACGTTTATACGTACAACTATTCCTGAATCCGGATCGTGGTATCTCTGCAGCAGCTGTATAACGGTGCTGTTGCCGCAGCCGCTGCTGCTGACCAGAGCGACCGTCTTGCCGCGTTGGATCTCTAGGTCTAAGCCGTTCAAGACTTGTATCATAGAATGCGTGAAGTTACGGAACATAACGCCTTGGAGGCTCAAAACAATCCTTATTGCGTACGTAATTAGAGGTTTTTGTACGCAATGTGATGGACTACGTTAATACATACAACTATTCCTGAATCCGGATCGTAGTATCTCTGCAGCAGCTGTATAACGGTGCTCTTGCCGCAACCGCTGTTGCCGACCAGAGCGACCGTCTTGCCGCGTTGGATCTCTAGGTCTAAGCCGTTCAAGACTTGTATCATAGAATGCGTGAAGTTACGGAACATAACGCCTTGGAGGCTCAAAACAATCCTTATTGCGTACGTAATTAGAGGTTTTTGTACGCAATGTGATGGACTACGTTAATACATACAACTATTCCTGAATCCGGATCGTAGTATCTCTGCAGCAGCTGTATAACGGTGCTCTTGCCGCAACCGCTGTTGCCGACCAGAGCGACCGTCTTGCCGCGTTGGATCTCTAGGTCTAAGCCGTTCAAGACTTGTATCATAGAATGCGTGAAGTTACGAAACATAACACCTTGGAGACTCAAAATAATCGTTATCGCGTACGTAATTAGATCTGTTGTTGCATGCAACTGTTATGAACAACGTTTATACGTACAACTATTCCTGAATCCGGGTCGTAGTATCTCTGCAGCAGCTGTATAACGGTGCTCTTGCCGCAACCGCTGCTGCCGACCAGAGCGACCGTCTTGCCGCGTTGGATCTCTATAGTCGGATTTTTAATTAGACGAAGTAATCTGACGTTTACTGGGTTGTCAGGTTTTGACGAAAAATAAATAGTGAATGAATGAATGAATGAATGAATGAATGAATGATATATTTATTTGCAATAATTTTGAGTACAAGAAATGGTGTTCGTTATGAAGAAAGTTCGTCAAAATTTACTTATATTTAAGCATGCAAATATTATGTAGCGCCTGTAAGGCATATAGTACCTAATTTCAACATCGAGTTTTAACTTAATATCTATAAATGTATTTAAAAAACCAGAAAAGGGATCCCCATTAGATATTATTATTAAGATATTCTGTTATTGAGTAAAAGCAATTTTCGATGAGATATTCATTTAGTTTTCTTTTAAATATTGGTCCATCTAGCTGCCGTATATGATTAGGAAGAGCATTAAAAAGCTTAACGGCCATTCCATAGGAATTTCTGTGTGCCAGACTGAGTTTATATTTAGGCACTTCAAGTTTATGAGTTGGTCTTTCACGAAAGGCCTTATACTTAGAGACTTGTTTTATACTAAATTGCTCTATATTATCTTTAATGAATATGCATATCTGTTTTATATAGAGACCAGTAAGTGTCAAAAGTTTATATTTTTTAAATAAAGGTCTGCACGAATCTAGCCGGTATGCACCAAATAAAGACCTTAGACACTTTTTTTGGCTTCTGAGTAATGTTTCTGACTCTGAACAATTTCCCCATAATAAAATGCCATACTGTAATATAGACGCTACATGCGCATGGTACGCTAAGAGTGCCGTTTCTACTGAAGAAACTTCCCTTAGGCGCCTGAGAGCAAAAGAGAATCTGCTTACTTTCTCACAAAGCAAACTGATGTGATTCTTCCAAGTAAAGGTTTCGTCAATATTCAATCCTAAAAATTTAAATGATTGTACCTTATCTACTATTTTATTCTCATGTTTGATATTGAGTAAGAGCTCTCTTGTCCGGTGTGTGCGAAATTGCATATATTTAGTTTTTTCAATGTTAACGTTCAAATTATTATCTTTCATCCATTGAATGATATTATTTAATGTCAAATTTATTTCGTCTTCATATTCTTTTACATTTAAGTTCTTGTATTTCGTGCATCCTTGCACAAGGACAGTAGTGTCATCTGCGAATAATATGGTTTCATGTTTAGTCGCTGTTGGCAGGTCATTTATGTAGAGAATGAAGAGCAAAGGTCCAATCAATGTTCCTTGCGGAATTCCACATCCATTAATTTTATACTCTGATTGTAGAGCTGTTTTCCTGTAATTATTGTTACCATGACGACATGTTTTCGATATTTCAACACATTGATTTCTGTCCTGTAAGTAACTAGTAATCCAGTTAAGCGCTGTACCTCTTATGCCATATCTGTAGAGCTTATCACATAGTCTTTTATGCTCTACAAAATCGAAAGCTTTACACATGTCAAGGTAGAGCGCAATAATTGGGATCCCATTGTCCAAGCATTCCATTACCGATTTAACTAATTTGAAGTTAGCTAGGGTTGTGCTCTTATTTTTTCTAAAGCCGTATTGCTGGTTGTTTATTAATTTAAATTTCTCACAAAATGTGCTGAGACGAACAAGAGCTGCCTTTTCAAAAAAATTTGCCATTATTGCAATTAATGTAATAGGCCTATAATTGTTTGGGTCCGTTTTATCACCCTTTTTATATATAGGCTTTACTATGGACAATTTTAATTTTTCTGGGAAAACGCCTTGAGTCAAAGAGAGATTTATAACATGGCTAATTACAGGTGCAATGTAGTCAGCTACAGATTTTAGTATTTTGGTTGGGATTTCGTCATATCCAACTGAGTTGGTGTTTTTAAGGCTAACTATAATTTTATATATTTCTTCAGATGTCGTAGGATAGAAAAAAAAGGAATGTCCACACATGTCAATTGGTATGTCATTTGTTGTTACAATATCACTATTTTGCTTAGTCATGTCAATAAAATATTCATTAAAAAAGTTTGCAATGTCTAAGGGACGGGGCAAAGTGAATGAATGAAACAAAAATATTATAATTATTTATATAAATATCACGTGTAGTTCTTTCGGTAGCCTATGGAGTGGTTAGAACACCGGGCTAATGATATCGAGTCCCGGGATCGAATCCTAGTTGTGCTATGTAGGCACATTTTGTTTGTGGGTTGATTTTGAAGAAACTCGGTTTTCGGTACTATTTTGGAAAGAAAACGGCAACGCAATGTTAAAAACATAAATAAATCCAAGATGGCCAACTTTTTTGTTGGTGGGCCGATTTCGACGAAACTTGGTTTTTGGTACTATTTTGACAAGAAAACAGTAAGGGCGCTTGTGCACTACACTGAATTTTACCGTCCCGGAAAAGAACGGATGCTTGTATTTTAATAATAAATCATTTACAATAGTAAGAATTTATTTATTTCGAGTAGTTTCAATGTTTCAAACCCAAAACTTCACGAGATAAATAAATTCTATAATTTATCCTTAAAATACAAGCATCCGTTTTTTTTCCGGAATGGTAAAATTCAGTGTAGTGCACAAGCACCTTAACTCAATGTTAAAAATGAGAAATGGTCAAGATGTTTGCCAACTTTACTTTTTTAGGGTTACGTAGCCAAAGGTTAAAACGTTATTATTAAGACTCCGCTGTCCGTCTGTCTGTCCGTTTTTCTGTCTGTCACCAGGCTGCATCTCATGAACCGTGATAGATACAGTTGTAATTTTCACAGATGATGTATTTCTGTTGCCGCTATAACAACAAATATTAAAAACATTCTATTACGGTTCATGAGATGCGGCCTGGTGACAGACAGAAAAACGGACGGACATACGGACAGCGGAGTCTTAGTAATGAGGTTCCGTTTTAACCGAAGCGATGGCTGGTTCATGCGTCATGCTCGTGAACGGGTGCCACCAGTGGGATGGGTCTGCTCCTGGCTTCTTGTCTCAAAATATGCAGATTTTTAATGTTTTATTGTTATTAGTTTTATTTTATCGTGGCTTGTATGGCACTGTTTATTATTGACTCTTATGTTCTTAAACTATTCAAAGTTTATTTAAATTTTTACTTTTATGCATTCACAATGCAATTTTTATCATAGAAAAATGGAAAATAAAGTATTTAGAAAAAATCGACCCGTCTCACAACCAGCTCCGATGGGACTCGAACCCACGACCTTTCGCTTCCGGGCGACTGCTCTAACCACTGAGCTACGGAGTCGTTACGAGAAGCGTCGAATTTATCAAATACTTCTTACACGCTGTATAGCCAGCGTTAATTTCATCAATGTGAGGATATTACTACCCCCACACGCGAAAGAAATACCTTTCCAGATATTTGACAATCGCTAAAGAAGAAATTACTATGGCAAGTTATTTAAATTTTTACTTTTATGCATTCACAATGCAATTTTTATCATAGAAAAATGGAAAATAAAGTATTTAGAAAAAATCGACCCGTCTCACAACCAAAGGTCGTGGGTTCGAGTCCCATCGGAGCTGGTTGTGAGACGGGTCGATTTTTTCTAAATACTTTATTTTCCATTTTTTTCTATTCAAAGTTTTATTACCCTTGTTTGGTATTTATATATATTATTTTATTTGCTACGTTTTTGGTTGGTGTGTATTTTAAAGAAACTACCTTTTGGATGTCTATTTCTTAGTTACCTATTGAAAATTATTTACTGCTATGATTGCCGGGTTTTTTATTTTGTTTTAAACTTAAGATTAATTTGTGATGGAAAGTGACTTTACATATTATATTATGTTAAAGTCACTTTTCAATTTGACGACTCTATGAAATATGACAGGGAGAAAAAAATAGCCCTTGGCGGGTTTCTTGCCGGTTCTTCTCGTTACAAGGCCTCCCGCCGTAGGATATGCGAACCGATAGCGTAGCTTCATTGACGTTCACAAGTGCTGTATCAGCCTCATCATGTCAGCCGAACGACGCCCACTGCTGGGCATAGGCCTCCCCCAAGGATCTCCACAACGATCGGTCCTGCGCTGCCCGCATCCAGCGGCTTCCCGCGACCTTGACCAGATCGTCGGTCCACCTTGTAGGGGGCCTGCCCACGGAACGTCGTCCGGTACGCGGTCGCCATTCGAGAACCTTTCCGCCCCAACGGCCATCGGTTCTCCGCGCTATGTGTCCCGCCCACTGCCACTTCAATGATGCAATCCTTCGAGCTATGTCGGTTGTTTTAGTTCTCCTGCGGATCTCATCATTTCTGATTCGATCGAGCAGGGAAATACCAAGCATCGCTCTCTCCATTGCTCGCTGGGTGACTTTGAGCCTTCTTATGAGACCCATAGTAAAAGACCACGTCTCACTTCCATAGGTCATTACTGGCAACACACACTGGTCAAAGACTTTCGTCTTGAGACATTGAGGTATTTCGGACGCGAATATATGCCGGAGCTTCCCAAACGCTGCCCATCCGAGCTGGATTCGACGAGAGATCTCTTTCTCAAAGTTGGACTTACCTAACTGGACCGTCTGTCCTAGGTAAACATAGTGGTCAACAACTTCGAGTGTAATGTTCCCAACATTAACTGGAGCGGGTGCAACATGGGCATTGAACATGATTTTCGTCTTGTTTGTATCAGCCTAAAATGAATAAATGATTTTGAATTTTGAATTTTAAACCCTTTAAGTACGTAACCCTAAAAAAAAAGTTAGCAACCATCTTGACCATTTCTTATTTTTATGTGTTTCTGTTTTCTTTCCAAAATAGTGCCAAAAACCAAATTTCATCATAATCGGCCCACAAACAAAAAAGTTAGCCGCCATCTTCGATTTTCTAATATTGTTAGCATTGCGTTGCAGTTTTCTAGTTAAAATAGTGCCAAAAACCATGTTTCATCAATAAAAATGTGATTATAAATATACAACACATAAGATATCGACAAATTATATTAAAGTATTCATTCAGCATCATTCATTCTTGTGAATGAACGAATAGAACACAACACATCACTATTATATTGAACATGGCAGCATTATTTCACCAAGTGACATAAGCAACTGTCAGATTACTTCGTCTAATTAAAAATCCGACTTTAGGTCTAAGCCGTTCAAGACTTGTATCATAGAATGCGTGAAGTTACGGAACATAACACCTTGGAGACTCAAAATAATCGTTATCGCGTACGTAATTAGATCTGTTGTTGCATGCAACTGTGATGGACAACGTTTATACGTACAACTATTCCTGAATCCGGGTCGTAGTATCTCTGCAGCAGCTGTATAACGGTGCTCTTGCCGCAGCCGCTGCTGCCGACCAGCGCGACCGTCTTGCCGCGTTGGATCTCTAGGTCTAAGCCGTTCAGGACTTGTATCATAGGGCGAGTGGGATAACGGAACGTAACATCTTGCAGACTCGCTTCTCCTGTGCCTCTCTGAAAAAAAATTGTTTTTAGTAAAAATGTAATTCTTATGACAAGCTTTTTTGCTAACTGTACTTTAATATTGTATTGTCATCTTAACCAAACTTGCATACAAAATTTCAGCTGAATTGGACACTGGGAAGTGGGTCAAATAAGGCTTGTAAGATTTGACCCAAACGGACATACATGCATACATACATACACACACTGCAAGTTAAATAAAAGCTTGTAATAAAAACAATAGGTTTTTAATGCTAACATACAATGGAGTTTTGTACCAAACTTTAGACAGTAAGGTTGACATTTATTTGTGTTTTATTTATATGCGGCGAATTCAACTTTGCGCAGTGCGCTGTATGACTTGGCAGGGTGAAGAAAAGTTCGTTATCTTTCTCTAAGTCTTTGAATCAAAATTACGAACAATGCAATAACATCTGTAATTCTGGTAAATTTTTCTTCAGAATATTAAGCTAGCAAGAGGTTTGGCCAAAAATTAAATGAAGGATAACCGACCGCCCTAATTATTTGTAACTAGCGGCCGCCTGCGGTTTCATTGCCCGAGGTGCCCTTTCCCGTGGGAAAATCGGGGTAAAAAATATCCTATGTGTCATTCCAGCCTATAATCTATCTCTGTTGCAAATTTCATCCAGATCCGTTCAGTAGTTTTTGCGTGTAAGAGTAACAAACATACATCCATACTCACAAACTTGCACATCTATAATATTAGTAGGTTAATTTTGGATAACATTCTATTGGTGAAGATCTTTAATTGGCTTTCTGTTGTTATGTGTTTCACCTACTCCTGTAATTTTGCTGTTGGTCTTCCGAAAATAAATAAGTAATAATCCATACTAATATTATAAATGTAAAAGTGTGTTTGTTTGTTTGTTTGTTTGTTTGTTTGTCCGTCTTTCACGTCAAAACGGAGCAACGGATCGACTCGATTTTTGGTATGGGAATAGTTTGGGCGCTGGAGAGTAACATAGGCTACTTTTTATTCCGGAAAGTTATAAAATAAAAATGATTATTTTGTATAGAAAATCGATAAACTGTCGTACTATACAAAACTGTCATTTCTTCCATAGCCGCTTCCAAAGAGGTATGTCAAAGAGTATTGTAATCACTGACGTTTTAGCCGCTTTGGATTACCTACTTTTTAATAAGTGACATCTGTGGCAGGCAGTGTATATAAAACTTCTTCGCGATTAATTATTTTCATCTGTCTATCTATAATATTTATAGATGTTGGTGATACGAAGTTTACCGGGTCCACTATAATTAATATGGCAAAACAACGTTTGCCGGGTCAGCTAGTAATAATAATAAACATACAAAGTTATGGACGGCGGGTTTCACAGGGTCAGTGATTTTGGATTCCCTATCCATCAATACGATGACGCGGCCAGCTGCTTTGATGCCCTTCTGGAAGTTGGGCGCGAACGCGAACGCCTGCGCTGCTGACGAAGCACCCATGAGCAGTGCTTGTGCAGACCTGCAAATAAGGAATTCATTAACGGCCAGAATTAAAAATCAATCTACAGATAGGGATAGGCATGATCCAGATTAGTTGCTATTATAACATAGAATTAACGACAGGGCAGCCAGGGTGTTGCTAGGTGTTGCCTAGCAACTAATCTGGATCATGCCTATCCCTATCTGCGGATAGATTATTAATTCTGGCCGTAATTCTATATTTACAAACAGTAAGGTTTTCACTAGATTTCAAATAAACACAATCGATTTTAAAGTTTTTATCAGAGGTGGATCCCCTTCAAGTATTTTCTTGTCAAAAGTGAGCCTATGTCATTTTCCAAGGTCCGGTCTATTTCAACAAAACTGATCAAAATAACTTAAAATTGTCTTTCGTGTTACAATATTTCTTTAATAACTATATCTACTGTATGTACTTGAGTACCAAGTAACCACGTCCAGGCCGTAGTAAACGATGCGCACGCCCCGTAGTACCTACATAGCAGCGGCGTAGATAAAGTAAACAGGCCACGACAGGCAGAACACTACGCCGCGCCAGTGGGCGAGCAGGAGCTCGGGGAGAAGCTACTACGGGACTACGCGGGTATAACTGCGTAGCAGCTAATATCTAACACTTACTTGAGCACCAAAGCGAAGTCTACGTCGTAGTAGACGATGCGCACGCCTCCGTAGTACATAGCAGCGGCGTAGATAAAGTATAACAGGCCCCGAGACAGGCCGAACACTACGCCGCGCCAGTGGGCGGTCTTCTTGGCATACACGAGCTTTGGGAGAAGCTACTACGGGACTACGCGGGCGGTTATAACTACTTAGCAGCTAGTATCTAACACTTACTTGCGCACCAAAGCAAAGTCTAGTAGTAGTACTCATAGTAGACGATACGCACGCCCTCGTAGAACATGGCCGCGGCGTAGATAAAGTTGAACATGCCCCTGGGACAAGCCGAACACTACGCCGCGTCAGTAGTTGGCGCACTTCTTGGCAAGCAGTAGGGCGGGCGGGGAGAAGCTACTACGGGACTACGCGGGCGGGTATAACTGCGGAGTAGCTAGTGTCTAACACTCACTTGAGCACCAAAGCGAAGTCTACGTCGTAGTAGACGATGCGCGCACCCCGTAGTACATAGCGGCGTAGATAAAGTAGAAAAAGCCCCAAGACAAGCCGAACACCACGCCGCTGCCCCAATGGGCGGACTTCTTGGCGAGCAGTAGGGCGGGGAGAAGCTACTACGGGACTACGCGGGTATAACTACTTAGCAGCTAGTATCTAACACTTACTTAAGCACCAAAGCGAAGTTTACGTAGTAGTAGACGATGTGCACGCCTCAGTAGTACATGGCCGCGGCGTAGATGAAGTTGAACAGGTCCCTAAACAAGCAGAACACAACGCCGCGCCAGTGAGGCGGGGAGAAGCTACTACGGAGCAGCTAGTATCCATCACTTACTTGAGCACCAAAGCGAAGTCTACGTCGTAGTAGACGATGCGCACGCCTCCGTAGTACATGGCCGCGGCGTAGATGAAGTTGAACAGGTCCCTAAACAAGCAGAACACAACGCCGCGCCAGTGAGGCGGGGAGAAGCTACTACGGAGCAGCTAGTATCCATCACTTACTTGAGCACCAAAGCGAAGTCTACGTCGTAGTAGACGATGCGCACGCCTCCGTAGTACATGGCCGCGGCGTAGATGAAGTTGAACAGGCCCCTGGACAGGCCGAACACTATGCCGCGCCAGTGGGCGGTCTTCTTGGCGAGCAGTAAAGCAGGCAACAGCTGCTGAGCGTAGTCGTGCAGGAAGGTTTGCTCTCGGCCAAGGGAGGCTACGGTACGGACGTTGGAGACGGCCTCTACTGCGATCTGGTTAGAGAAATAGTAGTGAAGTCAGGCTTAATAAACAATTTGTATTTTGTTAAGATAATGTTCAGCAAATTATAAGTGAAATTTATTGAGAGTATTGACGTATAATAACATTGGGGAGCGATCAGATTTGTAAATACGCTTCGAATACGCCGACTCGCGTGCAGTTTTGTTCAATCGTAAAATGCACGCGCGTAGCTGGCACATGGGTAGCGAGCGGTGCCTTCTCGCGATCTAGACATTTCTGTAAATAGTAATAGTCGACCAAGAAATTGCTTTATCACCTTTACTTTTGAAATTCTTTGTGTGCTGAAGATCGATAAGTGACAATTTCCATTGATGTCTTTGTCTTGTATAGTGCATGACGTTATTGAAATGTCATCAATCGTATTCATTGGACAGTTCTTAATATAATGATAAATGTCATTCCATACAAATTGCAGCCGATTGAATACGATATAAACTGTCAAATTAATACGATTACCTTACGCAATTGCACCCCTGAGCTATAGCGAAATTTTAAATGTATGGGAATTGTCAACTGATAAAGCACTTTCCTGCCTGCCTAGCATGACTATCATCATATCACGCAATATGATATATTAGATAGTGTCGGTACACCCGCACGGCATTGTGGCAGAGCGACACTATCTAAGCGAATGGACTATATATATCTTGCTTACACCTTAGTGGGGTCAACAAGACAGCATGACGTGCTATTTTAAATCGCGTGATAAAAGCCGCTCATGCTAGGCCGGCTGGTCGCCATCGTTGCGGCGTGCACTCCTTGTAGAGCACGCCGGCTATCAGCGGGACGAACGTCATGGCCACGAGCGCGAGTACAAGCGCGAACCCGAACGTGCCGATCGCTTGTAAGAGGAATAGTAGATTTCATTACAAGTGCGGAAAGCCTGTCATTGCAAAGAGTTCCGACAAATGTCTACCCGAGCCGAGGCGCAGCCGAAGGTGAGGGTTGACAGTCGGAACAAGTTGCAATGACGGTTCCGCACGTGTACTGAACAACTATTTTTAATACAGTTGCGAAAAAATTAAGCAATTTAATAAAATAATAAAACACAATAAACTCAACTAACTAATCGTAAAAGAATATAAGCAGAGACTTTTTTTTGTTTTCTTCACCCATTCTGGGTTGGCAAAGGAAACTATGATCATACAGCCAAGGCTTCAGTAGATTTTTTTTATTGATATGAAATGAAAATTAAATTAAATGAGATGAAATGAAATGAAACCTAACAAAAGCAATCCGAATCCTACAGGAGCGCCTTTCCTTATTTCTCTCTTTTACCACATCGTTTTCGATTAAAGCCACATTATTGCACTAATTCCACCATACTAAATACCTACTACAATAAAAACCAGAAAAAACTAATTTAGAAAATTAAGAAATAAGGTCCCTCATTTTCTTTTCACTTACTTGCGCAAACTCCTATATGCAGATACTATGGTAAATAGTGCACGTCATACCATATTTAGTAATCTGTGTGGTCATACAGCCAATTTTATGTATTTTTTATATTCATAAATTTAATTTGGCCGATACTAATATTAATTTAATGTATAATTAAAATTACTTTTAAATCTGATATTGAAACAAATTAGTAGCTTCTTTTTAGAAATATTTGCATGAAAAACTACGTGGTTGGTTTTTTCTTTTGAATATTTGACAGTTGGGAAAGAAAACGCACGAGTTCGGGAAAGGTAAAGAAAAAGTTCGAGTGTGTAATAGCCCACATCCCGAACGCTATACGTCCCTGCAATACGCCACTTTTTGAGCAACTGTATTAAAAAATACTATTTTTTAATACAGTTGCTCAAAAAGTGGTGGCAAAAAGAAAAAACCAACCACGAAGTTTTTACAAAAAAAAAATCATAGAAGTTTTTATGATTCATGCAAATATTTCTAAAAAGAAGCTACTAATTTGTTTCAATATCAGATTTAAAAGTAATTTTAATTATACATTAAATTAATATTAGTATCGGCCAAATTAAATTTATGAATATAAAAAATACATAAAATTGGCTGTATGACCACAGATTACTAAATATGGTATGATGTGCACTATTTACCATAGTATCTGTTTGTAGGAGTTTGCGCAAGTAAGTGAAAAGAAAATGAGGGACCTTATTTCTTAATTTTCTAAATTAGTTTTTTCTGGTTTTATTGTGGTAGGTACTTAGTATGGTGGAATGAGCGATTTTCTGAGAGGCCATTTAAAAAAAAAAAGCTTCCAATTGCTTCACTAGATGGCGTTGAATAAGTATGTACATGTCTATGGTATATTTTGGTATGAAACATATTTAAATTAATTACTTTTTAAAAACCCAAAGGAAACTAATAATATATTAAATAAGTACTACTGTGAGGAACAGAAACGAAATAGGTAAATTTAAAGATTTAGGTAAATAAATAACATCTGTCGGACGTTCCGTTTTACGTAAAAAAGTGGCGTCAAAGTAAAATTTATAACGTTCCGTTCCTTCTAACTGCATAGGTGGAACAGCGCCATCTAGTGACTGAGCTTTCAGAAAATCGCCCATTAGTGCAATAATGTGGCTTTAATGGAAAACGATGTGGTAAAAGAGAGAAATAAGGAAAGGCGCTCCTGTAGGATTCGGATTGCTTTTGTTAGGTTTAATTTCATTTCATCTCATTTAATTTAATTTTCATTTCATATCAATAAAAAAATTCTACTGAAGCCTTGGCTGTATGACCATAGTTTCCTGTGCCAACCCAGAATGGGTGAAGAAAACAAAAAAAAGTCTCTGCTTATATTCTTTTACGATTAGTTATTTGAGTTTCTTGTGTTTTATTATTTTATTAAATTGCTTAATTTTTTCGCAACTGTATTAAAAATAGTTGTTCAGTACACGTGCGGAACCGTCATTGCAACTTGTTCCGACTGTCAACCCTCACCTTCGGCTGCGCCTCGGCTCGGGTAGACATTTGTCGGAACTCTTTGCAATGACAGGCTTTCCGCACTTGTAATGAAATCTACTATATTGTTTCGCCATGTCTGTCTGCTGTTGTCCAACGTTACCTTAGAGCTGGCCTCCATGGTCTTGCTTGACGGTGCTGGAGCTCTCGACGCTGACCATGCCGTCCTCTTTCTAGAGCACGCCGGCCATCAGCGGCACGAACGTCATCGCCACGAGTGCGACTCGCCACTCGTACACCAACGTGAGATCGCTTGTAAGAGGAAGGTACTTATTGTTTCGCCATGTCCGACTATCTGTCTGCCTGCAGTTGTCCAATGTTACCTTAGAGCTGGCCTTCATGGTCACTCGTACACCAACGCGAGTACGAGCGCGAACCCGAACGCGCCGATCGCTTGTAAGAGGAAGGCACTTATTGTTTCGCCATGTCTGCCTGCGGTTGTTTATAATGTTACCTTAGAGCTGGCCTCCATAGTCTTGGCGGTGCCGGAGCTCTCGGCGCTAACCATGCGGCCCTCCTTGTAGAGCACGCCGGCCATCAGCGACACCAACTTTATCACCTTTAGTTTTGAAATTATTTGTATGATGAAAATCGATAAGTGACATTTTCCATTGATGTCTTTGTCACATAGTGCATGACGTTATTGAAATGTCATTCAGATCTGAGCTTTAGCGAAATTTTAAATGTATGGGTATTGTCAACTGATATAGCACTTTCCTGGTCTCCCTCGTTGCGGCGTGCTCTCCTTGTATAGCACGCCGGCCATCAGCGGCACGAACGTCATCGCCACGAGCGCGACTCGCCACTCGTACACCAGCGCGAGTACGAGCGCGAACCCGAACGTGCCGATCGCTTGTACTTATTGTTTCGCCATATCCGGCTATTTGTCTACTCGCTGTTGTCCAACGTTACCTTAGAGCTGGCCTCCATGGTCTTGGCGGTGCCGGTGCTCTCGGCGCTGACCATGCGGCCCTCCTTGTAGAGCACGCCGGCCATCAGCGGGACGAACGTCATCGCCACGAGCGCGACTCGCCACTCGTACACCAACGCGAGTACGAGCGCGAACCCGAACGTGCCGATCGCTTGTAACACTGTGCCGATACGCTGCCCGGTCGCCTGACGGACAATAGGTAAACAACTTTTCTTATTAATGTTTTTTTTTCGAAATATTACCAACACAAAATTTGTATTTATTTTGAATTATCTTGAATATTTTCAAAGTTAATAGGGCATCAAACTTTCTAATTCGACAAGGAGAGACTATATTTGCGACGACGTCACCAAATTAGTAGCGTCATAGCCTCGCCATAGGAGATTTCGTTTTAGAAAGAGACAGCTATAGTCAAAATTAAACAGCTCATAATTCGATTTTTATATAACACACATTCAAAATATTTATCACATTAGGTATTCTTTACTGTAATATTTTTCAACTTTATCATTAAACATCTACATTTAAACAACAGTAATTTAATATCGGTAGAACATGTTGATTTTTAACAGCCCCTTACTCATGAAACAAATTACAACAGCCACTTATCAAATTAATGTCAAACAATGAATCAGTGAACCTTATCGCCTTGAAAAAGAGCGAAATCCTTATTTCTGTCGTTTCACATTAATTCTATCTAAAACTAATGCAATTCGGTTCAAGAGTAAAGGGACAGGTCGTTTAATTACAATTGCACTGCTATTAGATAATTTTAAGAATTCTGAATCCTATGGCTTACAGAAAAGAGCACAAATCGACAACGCAATGACGTCAAAGTTTTATACATAATCACGATGCCATGACATGTATTTAAATAACACCAAGTACTACGCCGGACTAAGTCACAAGGCGACTCCGTAGCTCAGTGGTTAGAGCATTCCCCGGACAGTGAAAGTTCGTGGGTTCGAGTCCCATCGGAGCTAGTTGTGAGACGGGTTGATTTTTTCTAATACTTCATTTTCAATCTTTTCAATAATAAAAATTGCATTGTGTATGGAAAAAAGTAAAAATAATTTAAGCCACAAGGTCTAAGGCCGAGGGCGCACTGGTACGCCGCTGCGTAAAAAAAACTATCAACAGTAAGCGTTGTACGCGTTTGTAGACGTAGTCTAGTATTCGTATGTAGAATTAGATATTAGTACAATAAAAAAATCCTGTTTAAAATAAACTCTTTTACCCCTTGCACTGCAGCGGCCTCTCCAGACAGTTTAGCGCAAAGGGCTCCAGTCGAATGGTCTTTGTCATCATAGAATCCGATTTCGAATTGGAGCAGCTTTTCAAACATCAGCTTTCTCAGTCTTTCAGTTAAATGCTCACCGGCTACTCCGTAGAAGAATACCTGAAATTATTTTTTTATTGATATAATAATTAATTACTAGGTTAGATTGTTCAATAAACCGTGGATTAACTAAAGTCGTGTCCGTGATCCGACCACTGTATCCGCGATCATACCGCACATTTGGACGGGAAATGATACGCGATTATGATACGCAGTTTTGATACGCCACCACGTCCAGGTGATACCGTAATCGGTTCGGGCAAGTGATACATATCTGGACATTCTATTTAGACTCGCCTTAAGGGAGTGAATCTTACGAGTAATTTTCAGTGTTTATAAGTTTATTTTCTTACCGTGATGAAGTTTGAAATCCCCGAGAACACACCGATGCCAACAAATATAAGCGCGTAGCGACGTACTTCTTTTTCAGCTTCTTCTATATTTGGATTAGAGAGAGCCTGCAGAATAATAGAACAAATAAGTATAATATAAATAACAATATATGTGGTCGTCCAAATCAAAAGGAACTTTATTAACAACTTATTGACAACAGCAATAAAGGCGTATGTGCCGAGCGCCACAAGGTCCCTTTTGATTTGGACGACCACATATTTTTATTGCTATAAGGTACTTCATATCATCATCATCATCATGTTAGCCGAACGACGCCCACTGCTGAACATAGGGCTCCCCCAAGAATCTCCACAACGATCGGTCCTGCGCTGCCCGCATCCAGCGGCTTCCCGCGACCTTGACCAGATCGACGGTCCACCTTGTAGGGGGCCTGCCCACGGAACGTCATCCGGTACGCGGTCGCCATTCGAGAACCTTTCCGCCCCAACCGCTATAGGTTCTCCGCGCTATGTGTCCCGCCCACTGCCACTTCAGCTGTGCGCAACCCTTCGAGCGAAGTTGGTTGTTTTTGTTTTCCTTCGAATTTCTTTATTTCTGATGCGATTGCACGGGGAAATACCTAGTTATGACAGATTATATTGTAACTTCATATCTGTTATATTCTATTTTATATGTAGACGACTTCCGTGGCAGAGTGGTGTACGCACCGGTTTCAAGGTGCGGTAAATGTTGAAAGCAAACTTTTCAATATTTCCTCGGGTCTGGGTGTATGTGGTGATACCCGTCGTTGTTTCCAATTTCCATAATACTAGTGTTAAGCTACTATACCTTGGTATTGGAACAATGTATGTGATGGTGTCCAATATTTATTTATTTTATTTGTTATATTTTTTGCAAAACTTACATTCACAAAGTCACCCAAAATCACACCGAGAAGAGGCATAGCGAAACCGCTCATGAACGAAGCGGTACTAGCGACCGTCACCGACTTCCATTCGGGCTTGTTCAGTTTTAGCACATGCCAGAACGCCACACTTCTCTCTTCAACTTCTGTTACAGCGACTTCCTAAAAAACCGATTAAAATAGCATCAAGTATTCACATAAGCCTTATGAATTTGGTCCTCAGCGCCGAATTTATTTATACATCTATCCATTGTATTGGGTCAAGATGTCATTTACAGTTTAGTTATTTAATCATTGATAAATAGTTTTTTAATTATTCATGTTGGTAATTTTTAATGTTAGGTGTTATCTTACTACAGATTGCGGTTCCATTTCCTCTTCATCATCTATTTCACTTCTGACGGATAGTTCTCGAGTAAGCCTGTTAGGTTCTGCGGGAAAAAAATCTCTTTATAAGTATTATAGTGTAGGAGTAAGAGAGATACCTACATTTATTATTTAGTTAGGATACCGTTAGACAGGTCTCAGCGGCCTGTCAGTATAAATAAATAAATAAATAAATAACTTCTTACAATCACACCAATTATCTAAGCCCATGTTAATTCCATTAAGAAACTGTATCATGGAAAACTTGATAACGGATAAATATATAGGTACTTAAATACTTTTTGTTTGTAAATACATACTTAATATACATAGTAAAGTATCAAAATTAGTTTTCGTCTAACGTATTTATTAAATTGTCGTTGAATAACAAAGTAGTCAAGTTTGCGCATAGACTTTGTTGGATAAAGAAAAAGCGCTTTATAAAGAAGCTAGAGTAACTACTGCGAATTTAATGAGAGCGAAGCCGCGAGCAGAAGCTAGTAACTACCTATTATGAAAAACGGGATTTTTACCATATTTAAATTTGTTGTCGAGGTGTGTGTGAGAACGAAAACAGTGGTACGCGTCAAGCGTAATAAACGAACAACAAAAAGTGTAAAACGTTTCGTCTGCTCTTAGCACTACCCGCATTATCTCATTCAGTTACTCCGTGATCATGGCGCGTGTGCAACTGCGCCGAAAAATTTAGGGGACTCTAAAACAATTTAAACATGGTAAAAATCCCGTTTTTCATAATAGTTTCTAGCTTTTGCCCGCGGCTTCGCTCTCATTAAATTAGCAGTAGTTACTCTAGCTTCTTTATAAAGCGATTTTTCTTTTACAAACCATTTTTACAAGCTTTTTATTAACTTGCCATGTTAGTTACTTAGTTAGTTAGCTTGTTAGTTAGTGGGGGACAAATCTTGCAAGCTTAATTTGACCCACTTCCCAGTGTCCGATGGAGCTAAAATTTCGTAAACAGGTTTGGTTTAGATGACAATACAATATTAAAGTACAGTCAGCAAAAAGGCTTGTATGATTTTTTTACCAAAACTTATTCATAAGAGCTATAGTGAAATTGACCATGAAAGTTTAAAAGCTTAGCAGCTAGTAATATGAAAAACTTTGAAAAACGTAAATAAATATAATACAGAGGTGAATAAAACGTACCGATTCCTTCTTTTTCAGCCAGCGGGGAAGTTTGCAGCATGACCATGTCGTAGTAATGGCTCTTCGTCTTCATCAGCTCATCGTGGTTGCCATGTTCCACAATGGTGCCGTCCTTGAACACGTATATGACGTCGACGTGGCGAATAGTCGACAGTCTGTGGGCTATCACGATCGTTGTGCGACCTTCTTGTGCCTAGACGTGAATAGAAATGAATAGGAAATAGAAAAAGGTTTATTCAGCAAAAAAAGAACTACAAAAAAAAACAATACATCAAATAAACACAAGTTTTTTTGCGGAAACGACCTCGTCTCATCTTACACTTATCCTAATAAGGATCCTAATTAAGCATACATTGCTTTCTTTAAGCTCATTTTTAGCAAGTGATGCAAACAAAACAAGCAATGTATGCTTAATTAGGATCCTAATTACGATAAATGTAATAAGCCCTTTATGCCAGCTAGCTGCAGCGCTAGTTTTCGTACGACAGATCATACTTTCGTGTCATATAAATCCTTTTGCAGATAAAAAACGGACACTTGCCTTATTTTCATACAAACACGTTCACCTCATGGTCATTTAAATATTTTCAGTAAGTATATTTCTACAATAATTGCTGTGTCAAATGTGTTGGATTTATGGTTTATTTTCCGATAATAATTTGAAACAACTTTTGCTACAGCGATATTCATTAGGTCCATCATTATTGTTCGATGACATGATAAATCCACACGCAGCGACTTTGATCGATGGCGACTCGCTGGCGACTTATGATTACTATTGATCATTAGTCGCCAGCGAGAATAAGTCGCTGCTAAATTCACGTCCACACGTAATTTTGACATCGCCAGCGAGTCGCTATCAACCAAAAGTCGCTGCCGTGTGGACGGGCCATCAGGCGTATATAAGGCGGGATCCTGAGTGACGGCGCACCGCACCGCGCAGGCGGAATGAACGGCGCATTAAGGGCAGGATCTTCCAAAAACTCTGTCTTTGTCTTTTTTCTTACGTGTGAAGAGTAATGAAAATAACCTCACTTTTCCATTTTTTCAATGTTTTTGTTGTTATTTTGAGCGTAAATTCACTTTTTGAAAAAGCAGCCTGAGAATAGTCTACAATATGTCATTACCTATTTTTCCATATATTATTCGTGAATTAGAGATTAATAATCTAAGTATAAAACCAAAAAAATATATAAATAATGAAAATTTTCTTTGTTTTTGAATTTTTTTATTGTCGAGTTACGATACGAATATAGTGTTTCTAGCCACAAAATAATCAAGATCGTTTATCAAACTTCAACATTATATTTTTATCTGTTCATAATAAAGAATATTTGATTGTTTACTTTTGAATGAAAAATAGGTTGATTTCGATAATTTGGAGGTACGTGCCCTTAAACAAACGTTCGACACTTTTGAAAGTGTCCGGAGTGCGAGCAAGCGCGCACCTTCCCACAAATGTATCGAGTGTAAATCCGCTCCGCAATCCGCCATACGCGGTGCGCTGTCACTCAGGACCCAGCCTCACGGTAGGTTTTGCTGTCAGTTTGCTGCCGATCATGAGTCATGGTCATGATTATTTTAGCCAATCAAAATAAACCATTCATAACGCTGCCCGATGTTCCTCTATCTATACCAATTAGTTAATCACGACTTATGGAATTGACTGATGGATGCAAGACCGTCTAGTGTACGCCTTTCACATCCCTTTGAAATTTTCCATACTAACTTTAAGTTATCTAAGAACTCAATTGCACTTTTACGTTTTTTCCTATTGAAGTAAAGAAAAAAATAATACTCAACCCTTATGTTACGAACGATTATTTGACTATCCCATTAAACTTTTTACAATAGTTTTCTCGATAAGTACAATTTATTGAACATAGTCTTACCTTGTCGAGCGCTTTCTGGACCCTCGCCTCAGAGTTGAGATCCAGCGCGCTGGTAGCTTCATCCAGTAACAAGATGCTAGGGTTGCGCACCAGCGCGCGCGCGATGGCCACGCGCTGCTTCTGCCCGCCCGACAGCGACGCGCCGCGCTCGCCCACTAACGTGTCGTAGCCCTGATTTGTAAGATATAATGTATTGTGCTTTAAAAAGGAAAACATCATGCACTTCATAGAACACTTAACGCTTTCAGTAAAAAATTTCTAGTAAGGAATTCCCGACAGCCATGATGATCTTAATTAATACAGTTATAGCGCGCTGGTATCCTCATCCAGTAACAAGATGCTAGGGTTGCGCACCAGCCCGAGCGCGTTGGCCACGCGTTGCTTGTGCCCGACCGACAGCGACGCGCCGCGCTCGCCCACTAACGTGTCGTAGCCCTGATTTGTAAGATATAATGTATTGTGCTTTAAAAAGGAAAACATCATGCACTTCATAGAACACTTAACGCTTTCAGTAAAAAATTTCTAGTAAGGAATTCCCGACAGCCATGATGATCTTAATTAATACAGTTATAGCGCGCTGGTATCCTCATCCAGTAACAAGATGCTAGGGTTGCGCACCAGCCCGAGCGCGTTGGCCACGCGTTGCTTGTGCCCGACCGACAGCGACGCGCCGCGCTCGCCCACTAACGTGTCGTAGCCCTGATTTGTAAGATATAATGTATTGTGCTTTAAAAAGGAAAACATCATGCACTTCATAGAACACTTAACGCTTTCAGTAAAAAATTTCTAGTAAGGAATTCCCGACAGCCATGATGATCTTAATTAATACAGTTATAGCGCGCTGGTATCCTCATCCAGTAACAAAATGCTAGGGTTGCGCACCAGCCCGAGCGCGTTGGCCACGCGTTGCTTGTGCCCGACCGACAGCGACGCGCCGCGCTCGCCCACTAACGTGTCGTAGCCCTGATATGTTAGATATAATATGTGCTTTACAATGGAAGACATCATGCACTTGACAGAACACTTAATGCTTTCAGCTGTTAAGAATAGAATTTCTAGTAAAGAATTCCCGACAGCCATGATGATCGTTGTCTAGATCTTTTCGTTAATCGGTCCAAAATTAAATGAATGAACTGTGCACTGGAATAATATTAACTGCTTAATTAAACCAAAGAAAATAAAAATATCCTTTTTTTGCAGACATTTTGCTAAGGAATCTAACTATAAATGGAAAAGTCTTCCATCATCTGTGAGATCTTGTGGTCTCGAGAACGTAGCGGTTAATCGTGGTAAGCGTAAGGACCTATTTGTTAAGTTACACTTCGAGTCAGTTTGGCATTTGCTAGTCTTGTTCTGTACTTTGGGCAGTTTCATAATAAACTGGCGAGCGTAGGCCTTCTTAGCGGCTGCCTCGATCTGGTCGTCAGTGACATCTCCGCGGCCGTAGCGGATGTTCTGGCGGACGGTCGTGTCAAACAATACTGGTTCCCATCCCACTAAAGATACTCTATAGAAGTAGTTTGACTATTGCTTATGTAATTAAATACCTTGGGCAGTTTCATAATAAACTGGTGAGCTTAGGCCTCCTTCGCGGCGGCCTCGATCTGCTCGTCGGTGACATCTTCTCGGCCGTAGCGGATGTTCTGGCGGACGGTCGTGTTGAACAATAGTGGTTCTTATCTTACTAAGCCTATTCCATATTGTTGAACTACTCTGTACCTTGGGTAGTTTCATGATGAACTGGTGAGCGTAGGCCTCCTTCGCGGCGGCCTCGATCTGCTCGTCGGTGACATTTTCTCGGCCGTAGCGGATGTTCTGGCGGACGGTTGTATTGAACAATACTGGTTCTTGGCCCACGAGGCCTACTTGCTCGCGAAGCCAACGGACGGATAGGTCGCGCACGTCGTTTCCGTCTACGGTCACCTAAGGATAAGACATATGAGTGAGGCAACATCCCTATATAACAATAAGAATGCGAGGCTATATTATCTATTAAATATAATCTTCCTCACATTAGCACATCTTAGTGGGTAGTTTCCGTGAAAGGAAAGGTGCCGAAACATCGGAAAAAACTAAAAATCTTTTAAAAAACACAACCAATAACAAACTAAATGTGTTTAATAAAGCGTGATTGTATCCGTAAAAGATTGTTTTATTTAAACTTCCTCACATTGATGAAACAATGCCGACAAACAGCTTAGATAAGTTCTAGATAAATTCGACGTTTTCTCTTGGAAGCTTAATAAAGAAAGCAGTTTGGAAATCCAACGGTTGCGGGTTCATATTTCATCTGAGCCACTCATGAGACTAGTTTATATTCCAGTTCCAGTATAATAATTTTGGCGCAGGGGTAGGATACCTGTGCGTTCTGCGCCAGAGGTCTCGGGTTCGATCCCCGAACAAGACAAATATTTGTGTGCATGAACATGTCTATTTGTCTTGGTCTGGGTGTTTTCTATGTCTATTAAGTATGTATTTACAAACAAAAAGTATTTAAGTAGGTATATATATTTATCCGTTATCAAGTTTTCCATGACACAGTTTCTTAATGAAATCAACATGGGCTTAGATAATTGGTGTGATTGTAAAAAGTTATTTATTTATTTATTTATTATATATACTCACGGCTCCGTCGATGACGTCATAGTAGCGAGAGATGAGTTGTATGATGGTGGACTTGCCGCAGCCCGAGTGGCCCACTAGCGCCACCGTCTGGCCGCGCTTCACGTTCAGACTGATGCCTTTTAACACCTGTCAAGAGGAAAATTGATTCACATCTTAGATTTCTGCGCGAAATGTTCATTTAAATAAAACAACTTTTCCACGGATATTTTCACGCTTTATTTAACACATTATTTTAGCAATACCAAAATAATGTCATAAATAAACCGTAAAAATATCCGTGGCAAAGTTGTTTTACTAAAAAAAAAATCGTTGTATATTATAGAAAAATTTGGGAGTGATTTGGGTGGGAGTGAATCGGCTATAAAAAATAAAAAGCTACGGTATTAGGTACAGATTTGTGCCTTTATTTTTTATGCAACTGTATACTTAAATTGGCATTAACGTTCAGTAGTGGGTTGGTTCATAGTGGGCATTTTGGCAAAACATCGTCATTGGGCCCGATTCGGCTAGCACCAATTAGACTAAACTAGACTTAATTTAGGTTTAGTGCTGTCAAACTGGGTTTTCACATCACAATTATACTTGCAACACCATCAAAAATTAGTCGAACTTTAGTCCTTTTTTCGTTTAGATTGGAGTGTCCAACGGAATAGCTTTAGACAAAAATTTGATTAAAATTAGAGATTTTTTAAGGTTAGTTTTTAGTTTAGTTTAGTCGTTTGCACAACTGAATAGGGGTAATTGTCTAAAAACCTAAAAAGATGTAAAGAAACATTGTCTGACCGGAACATCAGATCATGACGGATAGTGGAATACCACATTCGTTAGCTCGATATACAATGAATCGCGGCTTCTTAGCCCCAGCGTCGAGTAGCGGTTGATCGTGGGCGCGTTGTCAATAAGGACTCGGGAATATCTAGCAGATTTGAACAAGTTTTCTTACCGGTACATCAGACCGTGAGGGGTAGTGGAATACAACATTATTCAGCTCGATATTCCCTTGAATGGCGGCTGACTTCGCTCCAGCGTCGAGGAGTGGGTTAATATTGTGAACATTGTCAATATAGACTCATGAATATCTGGTAGATCTTATGATTAGGACAGGTTTTCTTACCGGTACATCAGACCGTGAGGGGTAGTGGAATACAACATTCTTCAGCTCGATATTCCCTTGAATGGCGGCTGGTTTAGCTCCGACGCCGAGTAGTGGGTCGATATTGTGAACATTGTTAATATAGACTCATCAATACCAGAGTAGATCTTGTGATTAGGACGTTTTCTTACCGGTACATCAGACCGTGAGGGGTAGTGGAATACAACATTCTTCAGCTCGATATTCCCTAGAATGGCGGCTGGTTTAGCCCCGGCGTTGAGTGATGGGTTGATGATGTGAACATTGTCAATATAGACTCATCAATATCTGGTAGATCTTGTGATTAGGACATGTTTTCTTACCTGTACATCAGACCGTGAGGGGTAATGGAATACAACATTCTTCAGCTCGATATTCCCTTGTATGGCGGCTGGTTTAGCCCCGGCGCCGAGCAGAGGGTCGATATTGTGAACATTGTTAATATAGATTCATCAATACCAGAGTAGATCTTGTGATTAGGACATGTTTTCTTACCGGTACATCAGACCGTGAGGGGTAGTGGAATACAACATTCTTCAGCTCGATATTCCCTTGAATGGCAGCTGGTTTAGCCCCGGCGTCGAGTAATGGGTTGATGATGTGAACATTGTCAATATAGACTCATCAATATCTGGTAGATCTCGTGATTAGGACATGTTTTCTTACCGGTACATCAGACCGTGAGGGGTAGTGGAATACAACATTCTTCAGCTCGATATTCCCTTGAATGGCGGCTGGTTTAGCCCCGGCGTCGAGTAGTGGGTTGATCGTAGGCACGTTGTCTATCAGGTTGAATATCTGAGCGCCCGCACCGCGCGCTACACCGAAAACCTCCATCAACGTGGAGGATATACCGAAGTTGGCTGAACCCATCAGTACTCCGAAAAATACCTGTAAAGAGATAAACGATTAGGTTGTGTTCCTCTATATAGTCATTATATTGTTTTCAAAATTAGTAAACTGTCTTACTAAGTTTCCTTTACAAGAAGTTGATAATTTGAACAACAAAATCTGCCTCTTAAATATTGTTGGGCATATTTGTAACAAAGTACCGGTAAAATGGGGGTTTGTTTCGGGGGCATGACTTTGTTGACAACGCTTGTTTGACTAAATTATTTTCCAATGTGATTTCAACTGACCAATGGTAGCCTAAATATAACTAAATACTTACCTATAGATAGTTTGCCCATTTATTTTTTCTTAATTACATACAAATAATACTGCGAAGTTTTTATACTTACTTCACTATAAATTATCAAAGTAACCCCATTTTTCCCTAAAGTAGTCCCTAATCTACGTATCTAAGGAAATTATGTCAAAAATTAATATAAAAAAACCACTCACGGCAATCATGGTTTGTACGTCGTAATCGTCTTCCACAATCAGCCTGAAGCCGAACCACAACGACAAGGCGTACGAACAGAAGATGCAGAAGAAGAGGGTCCCCATGGCTATGCCATTGAAGAAACCTGAAACAAACGAAAGGCAATGAAACTAATGAATTAAGGAGTGACAGAGATCACAGAGATGACACTATTTAAGAAGGTTTATCGTTAGGTAACTAGGAGGTTATAAGTAAATAGGACGTCCTCTCCTCATTCACTTGCTATACCCTGCTGGGTCCATAAATGTTCTTTTATAAAATAACACCTTATGTAATCACTTTATGGTATGCAAATAAATTTGAATTGAATTGAATTGAATTAGGTATTACAAGAAAGACGTTAGAATGGAAGTAAGTACTAAGTAGGCAGGGCGCTCGAAGAAAACCCTTTGCTGAAAACAGCAAAGCTTTGATAATAATATGTTTTACCTTTGTACGATATTTTTTTCAAGTTGTCACAGACTCATATCTAAAGGCTAGTTTTCGATTCCACGTTCCAAATTGAATAAAATAAATTGTCGAAAATGACGATGGGCGTTTTCGTCCTCATGTCTAACAGTAATAATAAAATTGTAGTGTCGTTGTAAAGGTCTCTCAAATGAAACATTATTATTTACTTTTACGACTTTTCGGAGTTGTCGCGGTATGCAAATGACTGATATGAAAATAAGATTCAAATAACTCGAAAAGTACAGCGAATTGGTGAAAGTCGCCATCCTACTAATATTATAAATTTGAAAAATTAGATGTTCCTTCCTGAAATTTCGGACACAGATACTTTGTAGCCGGAAGAGGAACCTAGGCTACTTTTTATCCCGAAAAAATATCACATTCCCGCGGGATAACGTCGTGTAGTCCACGCGGGCGAAGCTGCGGGCGGAAAGCTAGTAGTAAATAAATAATGTTTCATTTTTCATTTGAAAGACCCCTCCAACGAAATCGACACTACAAATATTGCTGTAGGCCATGAGGACCAGGGGGCCAAGCCTGCTAACGTTAAGTCATAATCGTGTCTCAATCGTGTTTCAATTGTAGTTCAATTGTAGTGCTTTTTACACACTAGTTACAAGAATTATGACAATATGATGTGATGTAAATTTAGTGTGTGGTGTGACCATCAGTAGTGACGCAAC
The DNA here is from genome assembly GCA_949710035.1 of Crambus lathoniellus. Taxonomy (NCBI): domain Eukaryota; kingdom Metazoa; phylum Arthropoda; class Insecta; order Lepidoptera; family Crambidae; genus Crambus; species Crambus lathoniellus. The sequence continues at coordinate 10,570,653 of OX453303.1, read as the reverse complement.
ATGACCGAATCCTAAGGAGAAGAAGTCGCGGACGGATAGCTTGATCGCTAGTCATAATTAATAAATACATTGCTGTTTTTTTTACATATTCTTGATTTAAATATAAACATAGATTTCTTTTTCATATTTTAATCATTATTTTTTATTATTTCTATTCTTATTTGCCACCGATAGCACTTAGTTCTTAACTAACAGTTGCCAATAATACCTACAATATCTTTTTATTATAGAGGCGATAATAGCCGCCTTCAAGGTCATCAGATTGTACATATATGTTATCACGAAAATTATAAATATCTCATATTATTAATATATCATAAAGTCGATAACATTCAAAACAACAACGGTTAGTCAGTTTTATATACATAGAGTAATAATGTCACTAGAATCCTTATTATGTATCCTGAAAAGCTTTAAGTTTTGGCGGCTATGGTAACCACTGACGACTGTTTTTGCAAGCAAGCAATGGATTGAAGGCGATCGAAGGCGATCGCAATAGACATTGCGAAATCAAATTGGACCCAGTTTTATTCCTTAAGGTGATACTCGGAAAAATATGCTGAAGCGAGATACCAATGAGAAAACGACGCGCGCGTGAGTGAGACCGATTTTGCAGATTAGGCGAAAAAAAACACAAAATCACTTCATATTAAAAAAAAAATGCGATTTTTTTAAAATGCTAAGATATGCTAAGATAAAGTGTGACAAAAAGTCCATACTTTTTGATTTAAAACTATAGGACAGTTACAGTTATTACAAATCTGGTAATAAGATATATATTTCTTCATACCTTTATCTAGATTCGAATAGTTTCAAAAACACGATTTTATGATTTTGCCTCGAAACTTTTGGAAATTGGTTTAATTAGTGTACACTAATAATATTTAGGATCGAATAGAAGCATTTTGTTAAAAATTGCTGTAGTTTTTTAATACGAAGTGATTTTGTGTTGTTTTTGCCTAATCTACAAAATCGGTCTCGCTCCCGCGCGCGTCTTTTTCTCATTGCTAACTAAGCGAGTTAGCAATGAGAAAACGACGCGCGCGGGATAATTTTTTCGAGTATCACCTTGTAAAAATAAATACTTACTAACCTTTTTTGATATTAATTTTGCGCACATCGCTGAGATGGCCCTGATACCTGTCGGCTTCTTTTTGTTGGCCAGTGAAGGCGTAGACGGTGCGTATCGCTGATATAACCTCCTCTGCCACCGAGCCTGCCTTGCCGGAAGCTACAGCTTCTTTCTTAGAGAGTTTCGAAGCCACCTGAGATACAACAAAAATTTGACAATGAAAAAAAAACTATTTATATTAAAATAATGCAAGTTTGGTGTTGATATTTTATGCATAGATTAGGTATTGGGATAACTAGGTACTTATATATTTTCGTATTTTTCAATATTATAACATCCATACTAATATTATAATTGCGAAAATGTGTAAGTTTGTTAGTATGTATGTTCAGTTTTCACGTCAAAACGGCCGAACCGATTTTGAAGAAAATTGGAATGAACATAGTTTGAGACCCTAGCCTAGGAAGGACATAGGCTACTTTTTACCGCGGGAATAATGGCTCATTCTCATGGGAATATAACTTTACCCGCGGGATAATGTCCTGTAGTCCACGCGGGCAAAGCCGCAGGCGGAAAGGCTATTATATTATCCATACTAATATTATAAATGTGAAAGTGTGTTTGTTTGTTTGTTTGTTTGTTTGTTTGTTTGTTTGTTTGTTTGTTTGTTTGTCCGTCTTTCACGTCAAAACGGAGCAACGGATCGACTCAATTTTTGGTATGGGGATAGTTTGGAAGCTGGAGAGTAATATAGGCTACTTTTTATTCCGGAAAATTATAAAATAAAAATTATTATTTTGTAAAGAAAATCGATAAACTGTCATTTCTTCCATAGCCGCTTCCAAAGAGGTATGTCAAAGAGTATTGTAATCACTGACGTTTTAGCCGCTATGGATTACCTACTTTTTAATAAGTGGCATTTGTTGCAGGCAGTGTATAAAACTTCTTCGTGATCATTTATTTTCATCTGTCTATCTATAATAGATGTTGGTGATACGAAGTTTACCGGGTCCACTATAATTAATATGGTAAAACAACGTTTGCCGGGTCAGCTAGTAAAGAATAAATAGGTAATATCAGATCAGGAAATACCATGTTACCATTAGGTAGTATTCCCACGTATGAATACTCGAATGAATACTCTATGAATCAATGTAGATAGGACTGCATTTAAAAGACTTCTAGTAGAAGTATATGTTTTCTACTTATGTGTTTGTAATTGGACTTATGCAAGACTAGCGGATCCTCGCGGTTTCACCTGCGTGGTACCCGTTTCTGTGGGAATATGGGGATAAAATATAGCCTATGTCACTCGGGAAGAATGTAGCTTTTTGATGGTCAAAGAATTTTCTAAATCGGTCCAGTAGTTTCGGAGCCTATTCGATCCAAACAAACAAACGAAAATCAAATCTTTCCTCTTTATAATATTAGTAATAGCACAGATAATATAATACTATACTAGTACAGATGCCTCATCCCATAAAAGAAATGTGACCGTTCCTAGCGGGCAAAAACTTGCGGGCAGTTTAGTTTCCTCTTTTATTTCGCTAGAGGTCGCTATTGAAGGGAGCTGTGCTTTGTAAACCGAGCCCGTTTTTCGCTTCCCGTCAACAGATAGCGTTAGTCATGTAACGAACTGTTTTAAGCCCCTGGACAAAAGGTGGCGCTAGTAACCGCGTATATATGCGAATTCAAACTTTAAAAATAGTATACGTAAGACTTATTTTTTATTGAGTGCTACTTTATGCCCCCAGTACACGATGGCCGATCATGGTCGGCGACCATGACCAATACATCGTACATTGACACTTTTGAACGAACAAGTTTAAAAAGGTTCTTTCAAAAGTGTCAATGTACGATGTATTGGTCATGGTCGCCGACCATGATCGGCCATCGTGTACTGGGGGCATTACTGGGTTGCGTAGCGTACATGAACATGAACACGCACGCGTTGCATTGCAATGCAACTTGCCGATGCGATGATTAGTTGATAAGGTAGGTACAGTCGAACCAATTGAATATGTCATGACCCATTTTACTAATGATTTGTTTGCAAGCGTCAAAGCTATAAAAGTCAGTGTCAATGTCAACAAGTTTAAATCGCAACCTTACAGAATTTTAAAATCTGTTAGGCTGGTTACACAGCTCTTTCACACACCGGATTCGGTAGATTAAGTACCACTAGTCGGGCCGTACGGACCGACCCGCGTTGCTGTGATGTGAAACGATGTTCTAGCGCCTCCCGTTTCTCCGTTCCGGGCTCCCGTGTGCGGGCGGGTGCGAGCGGTTTATGGTGGGTCACGCCACGAACCAATCACGATTCACGATTCAAGTAGTTTGACTGTTGTACCCTACCTACCCAATATAACTTTGCCCGAACAAGCTTTTTATAGTTTTTAATTAAAGTACAGTAACGCAGTTACAGTCGAACTAATCGATTAGTTTACCCACCGAAAGTTCATTTTTTAAAACAGATAATTATTGAAACTCAAACTTATTGACATTGACATTTAATTTACCTTTATAGTTTTGCGTTTTCAAACAAATTAGCAAAATGGGTTGCGATTCAATTGGTTCGACCGTACATAAGAAGAAAATAATACCTATTTTAATAAACATTGAAAAGGAAGTACTTATCAGGAAAAACAATGACTCCGTAGCTCAGTGGTTAGAGCATTCGCCCGGACAGTGAAAGGTCGTGGATTCGAGTCTCATCGGAGATAGTTGAGAGACGAGTCGATTTTAGTAGGTACCTACCTACCTAAGTAAGTAGGTAGGTACTTTTTTTCAAGGTATAGTAAATAAAGTAGGTAGGTAGTTTGTTTGCGATTATCTTGCGTTTGGCTGAACCGATTTTGATGCGGTTTTCAGGAAAGTATTTGTTACATTTACGAGAAGGTTTTAGTATTTTAACCGACTTCAAAAAAGGAGGTTCTCAGTTTGACCAGCATGTATGAATGTTTGTCCGTGAGATGCGGTTTTCAGAAAACTACCTATTTAATACATTTACGAGAAGGTTTTAGTATTTTAACCGACTTCAAAAAAGGAGGTTCTCAGTTTGACCCGTATGTAAGTATGTATGTTTATCCGCGAGATGCGGTTTTCAGAAAACTACCTATTTAATACATTTACGAGAAGGTTTTAGTATTTTAACCGACTTCAAAAAAGGAGGTTCTCAGTTTGACTCGTATGTAAGTATGTATGTTAATCCGCGAGATGCGGTTTTCAGAAAAGTACTTACCTATTTGTTACATTTAGTAGAATGTTTTGGTATTTTAACCGACTTCAAAAAAGGAGGTCAACAGTATAACTATTGCATTAGCATGTCATTCAAAAAGAATTTCGTCATTATGATTTCGTCATGTAGTACACACGGCGGCAAATCAGACTATACATGTTGACCTTGAGACCGCCTTTATGCCCTACGTAATAAAAGCTGTTATCGCAGTTCAACTGTATAACTTGATGGGCTGTCGTGTGTACATTCATGTATGTTATTGTGCGTAATTATCTCACATTTGGCTGAACCGATTTTGATTTGACACACTTCCGATTCCGGTACGCTCTATTGACGTACCTAATTATATCAAAGGTCTGTCTGGTACACCTGATTTCGAACCATAGCAGCACAGCTAAACCATAAGATATATAAATATAGCGTCTTAAGGAAAGTTGTTCAGCGTGATTAGTATTTTTTATTGACCTACAATAATCTAAAGTCTGGTACCTACATCTGATGTCCCTCAAGAGCCCAGCCCTTTATCTTAAACTGATAAAGTTTAAGATATACGAATATAGCGGCCTAAGAAAGGTTGTTTAGCGAGTGAGCACTATTTGTTTAAGTATTCCAGATATTGAGAAAGATAATTTGAATTAGAACCATACTTAACCACACCAACACCACACAGCGTGATATTATACTTTTTACAAACTTCTTATAGGGCAGGCGTACCGGTTTTGGCCACTGCACCGGTTTTGGCCACTTTTTGCTTTAAAAGTTTTCTGAAGAACTTTTAGCCATTTTTGATAAAGGCAATTAAAATAAGGTATTTTAAGGTAGGTAATAATAACAACCGTTAGAATTCCTTATGTCATAAGATTTTTTTTCAATAAATTCCATTTTCTGTTTGAAAAAATGTTTTGTATGAAAATTTTAAGAAATTTGTTTTGGATGAAATACTTTATAAACCTTTGTTTTTTACAATTACATTGTTGTTTTGCAATTGTCTGGTTTCTAGCCCATTAGAATATATTGACTTGGGTTTGGTTTTGATTTTTCGCAATATTTACAAAAGTTTAACTATCAGTAAGTGGCCAAAACCGGTACATTTGGCATCTCTCACACATTGTGTGTAATATAAAAAAAACTATTATACTTTTATAAATTTGAAAAATGTACCTTTAAAGGTAGATAAATTATCTATAATTTAAGATATAATTTGTGTCTTAAATACCTAAGACCATTTAGTACTTAGTGCTTAAAAGTCAAAAAATCCTTAAAGTGGCCACAGAGGGTACCGCTGCCCTACTTAATATCTTGAGAATTCAAATAAAAGATTTTCTTTAGAATTTATTGAAATATCCATGTAAGTACTTACTTTAATCAATTCTTTAAAAAATCTTGATTATAAATTGAAATGAAAATGCATTAATAATAAAAATTCGTAAATAACATAAATTACGAATACCTACCTACCTACCTCTACGTGGTGAAGGCGGAAACAGTATAAGTACCTACTAGTCAAAACTACTATTTTAATACAATCTATTTAAATGCCTTCGGGCTCATTGAAAAGAAATACAAATTAATTACGTCCAGGGGTCTTCCTAAAGGAACCTAATAATAGATGCCAAAAATTCGGTCGATTTTTTCTAAATAGGGCAGGCGTACCGGTTTTGGCCACTGTACCGGTTTTGGCCACTTTTTGCTCTAAAAAGGTTTTTAAACAACTTTTAGCCATTTTTGATAAAGGCAATTAAAATAAGGTATTTAAGGTAATAATAACAACCGTTAGAATTCCTTATGTCATAAGATTTTTTTTCAATAAATTCCATTTTCTGTTTGAAAAAATGTTTTGTTTGAAAATTTTAAGAAATTTGTTTTGGATGAAATCCTTACTTTTTTATATTATAAATGCGTCTCTGTCTGTCTGTGTGTTACACAATCACACCTAAACTACTGAACCGATTTGAATGAATTTTGGTACAGAGATAGTCTAGAGCCTGAGAAAGGACATAGGGCGTTTGTGCACTACCACTGAATTTTACCGATCCGGAAAAAAACGGATGCTTGTATTTCATTAATTACTAATATAAATGATTAATTATTAAAATACAAGCATCCTATTTTTTCCGGATCGGTAAAATTCAGTGGTAGTGCACAAACGCCCATAGGCTACTTTTTATTCCTGAAAAATATCATCTTCCCGCGGGATAACGTCGTGTAGTACACGCGGGCGAAGCCGCGGGCGGAAAGCTAGTACTTTATAAACCTTTGTTTTTACAATTTAATTTTTGTTTTGCAATTGACTGGTTTCTAGCGCATTAGAATATATTGATTTTACCTGGGTTTGGTTTTTATTTTTCGCAATACTTACAATAGTTTAACTATCAGTAAGTGGCCAATACCGGTACATTTGTCGCCTCTCACACATTGTGTGTAATATAAAAAAAGTTATTTTACTTTTATAAATTTGAAAAGTGTACCTTTAAAGGTAGATAAATTATGTATAATTGAACTTAAATACCTAAGACCATTTAGTACTTAGTGCTTAAAAGTCAAAAAATCCTTAAAGTGGCCACAAAGGGTACCTCTGCCCTACTTCATTTTCCATTTTTCACACTAATGAGTGCTAATGATTTTATAATCACTTTGTAATCATCGTAACTCACATAAACTAACGCTGCAAAAAGCACAATGAGAGTGACTCTTTGCTTCTGATATAAACATTTGCATTTTTTTGTTAAACAACAGAAAAAATATGCCGTCGTATTAAGTAGTTCATAAAGAAAAACATTTAAAAACCCCCGACATAAAATAAACTTATAAAAGTAAAAAAAAAAATCTCTATCAATCGGGGGACCACAAAATAGAAGTAGGTAAGTACCTAGGTACTAAAAGGGTATAATTATACGTTGAGGGTCCCCCGACCGAGAAAGAAATTTTATCTTTTTACATTTGTAAGTTTTTTTGAGTCGGGGGTTTTTAAGTTTCTTAAATTTTATTTTTATAAGTAGGTATCTTCCTTTTTAAATTACCTACATACAAAATTAAAAAACACTGCACTAAAATCGCTTGATCCGTTTAGGCACTACGAATAGGTAATAAAAGTTTAGTATAGGTACATACAGACAGACAGAATTTTTTCGCTAGGTACCATTTTTTTATTGCACCTAAATTTGCCCAGGGTGTAGGTAGGTACATCTTCGATCATATAAATCGAAGAGGTAGGTACCTACATTATTTTATTGAAAGCATCACCTCTGTATACCTTTTACCGTTTCGGCAGGCAGTTGACCATCTCCATAAATGGCCGGATAGACTTTCATCAAACGTGGCTGAAAATTGAAAGCTAAATTAATCAAGATGGTTCTTCATCTTGATTAATTTAGCTTTCAATTAAAAAAAACCGCATCAAAATCGGACCAATCGTTTAGGAGCTACCTACGTTGCCCCAGACAGACAGATACAGACAGACAGACAAAATAAAATAAAAAAAAAAAAATACAAACACACGTCAAACTTATAACACCCCTCGTTATGCGTCGGCGGGGGCTAAAAACTTCTAGTATAACACCCCTTTTTTGCTTCGGGGGTTAATCAATACAAACCAATAAATTTAGATCTTTGGGACAATATTTTGAACTAAATCCCGCTAGAATCGAAATTGTGTTGTGCTTGTGCGGCAACGACGACGACGACCGACCGCGACGTTGCCAGTTCGCGTCGCACGCGTTGTCGGCATGCGCTCACACTCGAACGACCCGCGCGGAGACAGAGGTGCTGGGCTGGCAACGCCGCCGCCTAAAGGCCGGTACACACATTCCGATCCGACCGCCCCGCGCCGCCAATTTGGTCTGGGGGTCTACCGGCTAACTGTTTTTCCGGATCTGGATTTCGCGAGTGAATGATAGTCGCGTCTTGTTGCATCATTTCAAATAAATACCAATATTTAACAAAGTATTATTATTTCTCTGCATTTTTTACTCTTATTATTTATATTTTAAATGACAACGGACAAAGTCGATAAAAACAATTAATTTAGTTCTTCATAGTATTAAAAACAAGTATTCCTAAAATAAATAATGTACGTATCAATTAATAACCAAACGCAATTGACAAGCCTTTCTACAGTATTCCACTTATGAAAGATCTTGGTCCAATATGCATTTGATCAAAGAATTTATCAATGAAACCATTCGAAGTTGTCCTCGTCCAATTTCTTGGATCAAATATTTGATAAGTGGAATACCACCCTTAACTTTACTTTTTGAAATATGTAAATAACACAAAATTAATAAAATATAACGAAAAAGGCATATCTTTGATGGTCAACTATGGTTTCTCTTCGATTTGTGTCATTGTGTGCGCTAATTACGTGAACAATTTGACAAATGACCCCGTCATGGCAAAATTTTGTAGAAGTTATTGTTTGAGTCATTTTGTGGTTAATGTTCTTCATTTCCTCTTATGATACTACCCGTAAGGCTCATTATCAGAGCAAGGTTGCAGATATTTATCAAGATTTAAAGAAAAGCAGACCGAATGTTCCTTATAAGTTTAATATTGACATGATGGAATGGACGGCTACTCCAAGACAAGAACATTGTTAATAAGATGATAATTACAGAGAAAATCATTCAACAGAACCTTTAAAAGATAAACAGTACAAAGTATACCGTAATAATGTCTTAAAATATGTGTTGTGAACTTGTGACAATAACAACTTGGTTAATAAATGCATGATGATACCATTTTGATAGTTCTTTATTTCTGGTTGTTAATTTCTTGTACTTACCTACTTATACCTTTGTGTTTACATAAATTATTAGTATATTGTGACAAATTCAGACTAAACAAAGCCAATATTCTCAATTAAGAAGTGCCACAACACAACCCTTCCAGAATTGAAAATAAGCAATGTTTAGTTTCTTGAATTCATATTTTTAACACTTATTTATGTAACATAGGTAGGTACTTATTTTTATCATTATCTTTATTTTATATAAATTTGCTATGAAAGAGAAATAAAATTACTATCATTTATGAGGATGATTAAATAGTTAGACCTGTAAATACATAAGTTATTTATTTCTTCAGCGGCCAAATGTTATTTTATTTTCTATGATTTTTCAGTTTAGCACATTTTATGTTTTCAGTTGCTAACTTAAATATAAATAAGTGGGTTTTTGACATTACAATTTAACAGCAATTAAGAAAATTAACAAATTGTCTATCAACTCATTATTTTATTTGGAGAATATGAGCTTTAAGCGCTGTCTCCTAGAGTTGCACACAAAAGACAGGTATAGATAGTGTTGCCAGGTTCGATTTGTTTTAAATCGGGGCATTAGGAAAGACAAATCGGGATTTAGGGTTGTAGATCGGGACAAACAAAAACATGGTTTTTTAATATTAAGGTTTAATTTATTGCGTGGATTTTATTGAGAAACTTGCGGAATTCGTATCTGTGATTTTGGTTTTAGGCAATAATGCCCCAAATCATAATCAAGTATAGAAAAATAATTTTTGAAAAAATTATTTTACTTAATAAAAATTGTCTTGTAAGTGCTAGAAACTAAAATTATTTCAAAAAGGCATTTTCGAGGTTAAATTGTAAAAAAATCCTAACTGTGTAAATAACTGTGTAGATCTTTTGTATTGAATCCTTAAATAAAAACAAACACTTCCCCATTTCCCAATAGTGGCAAAATATTGAAAGTTTGTTCACGTTCCATGCATTGTTCAATGAAACTCAACTAATGTTTTATATTTGTGGAAGTTTGGAAATGTGAAGAGATTTTCAAAGTTATTTCAAAAGATTATCGGACAATCTAACATTCATCCAACACATTTGACACAAAAAAATTACTGTAGAAATATTATGCTGACAGTTTATTTTATTATGACCATGAAGTAAACATGTTTGAAAATAAAGCAAGAGCCTGTTTTTTTTTCAAAGGAGCATATAAATACGATTTTCGAGAAACTACGCGTTTCGCAATTACTAGTAGGTACTTGCTGGACTAGTAGAAATTATAAAATAAAATGGTACTCTAAGTATTAATTATTATTGACGCAGTTAAGAAGTAATAATTTAAGATTTCTTTATTAAAATTATATTGTTTGTTAGATTTTGTCGCCCTCAAGGGTTGCCTTGTTTTAACATAGTTACGAAATTCACTGCAAGTCATCCAATTCATTTATCGGGACATTTAGTGTCCCGATCAGGTGCAAATCGGGACGCGTCCCCAGACCCCTGAAAATCGGGATGTCCCGCGCAAATCGGGACACCTGGCAACGCTAGGTATAGATGTGCATTGTAGCTATGCTATATTGTACTTAGTAAGTACAACATAGCATAGCATATTATGTAGTTGTACTACTTACTACAAAATACTTTTACAAAATAGCACAAAACGTGGATTAGGTACTTTGAATAGAAATTGCTAAATAAATAGGTTAATAATATGGATTATTTATTCAGTAATTCTGAAATAATTGCATCGTCCCGAAACGAAAAACAGACAAACTAGAGTTAGTCTGTTAAGTATAGAGTATCTAACAAATGATAACAGAAGGGAGCTTTTATTGAAATTTATAACTTAAACTTCTATCGATTAGGTTAAAAATAAAAAATTAATTGTTCGACAGAAATGATTAAAAATAAGCAATGATTAAACTGTTCAAATAAAATAAAATTCCCTTATTTCAGACCATTTCTTTGCTTACTGACTATTTTAGTACAAAATTACAATATTAAAATTAAAATAGGCTACTTATGTTAACATAAAGTTTCACCTAGCAAAATATGGAGAGACTAACTTCTCTCCACTCTCCTCAGAATGCCTTTGAAATAAGAAGCCAGATGCACTGCAGAAACGTGGAAGCGCCATGTAGTGTATAACACACGCAGGGCATTGTAGGAAAGCTGGATAAAGTTTGACCACAGACTACTGGTATAAAAATTTTGACAATAGGCTTTAAATAAAGTAAAATTTACTTCTACTGTACACCAAGCAAACCTGTGTCTCACCATGTTACCACTGACCAACAAAGCCCTGCATCCCTATCCATCTATATCAGAATAAATTGTCATACAGAGTTTCAGTTACTATATGCCCAAGGTATTTAAACTGACTTACACGGCCCAAAGGAATCCTGTTCAAAAGTAACAGCACATTTTCAAGTCTCTTAATGTTACCCCTGAAGATCATGAATTCACTCTATTTCTCGTTGTACCTTAGGCCGTGCTTCCATATATAGTCCTCGCAGGAGCTTTTTGGGCCACCCAGCGATAGGCAGAGCAGCACAGCACCATGTCATCAGCATAACTGATATTATTCACACAGACATTATCTATATAACAACCATGTGTGCTGCTCAGCCCAGCGATGAGCTTGTCCATATATACATATATAAGAGTGAAGTCAGCCCATCCTGTCTAACACCACATAAACTCTTCAGAGCATGTATTTCCCCACTTTACCACATTTTTCTGATTACCATACCAATGTGCCAGTAGGTACATTTATAACCTCAGCCAACGAGAAACATCTTTAAGTTTTGTCCAAAGGTCCAAAGCTTATCATATTATTTTTTTTTATTATTTATTTAATTTATTAACAACAAGAGTAACAAGGGTGTTTAGGTACATACAGTCCCACAAAACCGACTAGTCGGTTTGACTGTGGGGTCAGGAGTCTCTTACAGTAGGTAGTACTTACTTAAAAATTAGCGAGGTATAGGTACATTGTTATGCTATTTACTTAAATGCTGTCTAATAATACTTTATATAATGATGTTTTAAATTTATTCTTGTTTTCTTCTTGTCTTATGTTCATCGGCAAGCTGTTCAGTATATAGGGCAGGCGTTTCTTTAGCGTTCTGTCACCATAATAATTACTGACCCTTGGTACTTCGAACTTGCCGGCGGCTATAGACCTCGTATTATGGTTATGTTTAACCAAGGATGGGTTAAGCTCTTGATTGCCATGCAAATTAACTGCCAATAAATATTTATGTTTTAAACTGGCCGGTAGAATTTTACATATTTTGAATAATTTCCAATAATTTTGTTTGCATTTATTTTTAGTTTTATGGTCTACTAATAATTTTAAGAATCTAATTTGTAATTTTTCTATTTTTTCTAAGTTTGTTTTGCATGTTAATCCATAGCAATCAAGAGCATAACTAACAACTGTATCGACTAAAGCAAGATAAAGGCACTTTAGTGTGCTTTTAGGTATTTTGAAACTAAGGTGATAAAATTTTCCTAAAAGTATTCTAAGTTTTGAACAAATGTGATTTATATGGGTCGTCCAAGAAAAATGTTTATCTACTTTCAAGCCTAGATAGGTGACATTGTCGACTTCTTCAATAGGTTTACACTTGCAAGTAGGTAAGTTATTGTGTATACATTGGTATTCGTGCGAATATAATTGTGTAGATGATACAGGTGGACTGAGGTATGGGGAATGGATAGTGAGAAGCTTAGTTTTGTCGGCGTTGAGTACTATGCCATTGTCGTGAGCCCATTTAACGACTGCGTCTACATCATGTTGCACTAAGGTACGTATCTCTCCAATATCGGTGCCGGCGAGCAGCACGCATAGGTCGTCCGCGAACATGTGTGCTGAACAATGGCGTAGTACTCCGCACAGACTGTTGACGTGCATGAGGTAGCAAACGGGTCCGCATCCGGAGCCCTGCGTGACGCCGCACCGCACCTCCGTCCGCTCGCTGAGCTCGTCACCCACGCGCACACGGTACGAGCGCGCGGTGAGGTAGTCGCTAAACCATTGTTTTAGCGGTCCTCTCACCCCGCACTCCTCCATTGCTTTTAATAACATTTCGGGATCTAAGGTATCAAACGCCTTTTTAAAATCAAAAAATATGGCGACCACATATTTTTTATCCGCTAAATATGTATTTATTTGATCTGTAAATTCTGTCAATAAAGTAGTAGTGCTTTTACATTTTTGGAAACCGTGCTGATTTCTGTTTAATATATTATTGTTCTGAAGGAAAGCGGCCAGTTGTTTGACTATGAGTTTTTCCATAATTTTATCTAAACTTGATAGAATACCTATAGGTCTATAATTGGAAAGCACCTGTTTATCACCTTTCTTATATATAGGTCGGACTATTGCATTTTTTAATTCGCTCGGAAACTTAGAACACTTCACGGACAAATTAGTAAGCCTTGCTAATACGGGACTAACCTTATCAGCTATTGTTTTTACGTCAGACATGCGAATCTGATCACAGCCCGGAGATTTTTTTGAACTCATTTTCTTTATAGTGTTGTAAACCTCTCTACTATTCACGGGCTGCCATCGAATACTCATATCTGATTCTTTTACATAATAATTCCTATACAACCATTTATCACTACAGTTATGTTTAATGAGATCAATTTCACTAGAAAATGTTGATGCAAAATTATTACATATATTTTTAATACTACCTTGATTTTTTAAATTATTTAATATTTGTAAATCTAATGACTTTTTATCTTTACCTAACATTATATTTATTTTATCCCAAATTTTCTTAATATTATTATTACAGTCTAATATGCTCTTCTTTTCATATACACTATTACTCTTAGATATAGCTTTATAACATTTATTCCTATATTTAGTATATGTAATTCTTTTAACCATATTTTTCGAATCTTTACTCCAAACATCAAATAATCTATCTCTCTCTTTAATCATTAATTTTAGATTGTTAGTTATCCAGCTTTTTTTATTTCTATTGCTACTATTATTTTTCACGGTTTTATAACACTCATTATATATATTTACAAATATTAGACAGAATTCCTTATATAATTTATCAGGACAATCATACAATAATAACTTGTCAAAATCGGTAGCCAATAATTTATCTCGAACCATACCATTATCCAGTATACAACGCGTGCCGGGTGCAGGTGGCGAGGTAGCCCCGGTCCGGAGGGGGGGCGGGAGGCCCACGCCCGCGACTCGAGAGCGCGATCGAATATTACCACTATCAGCATTATTTAATGAGTGAGGTTGGTTCCACCGCGAGGTGCGTTTCCATTCCACCGCTGCCGCCACAAAATAATGATCCGAGATTTTATGTTTTATGACAGCAGACTGTATTTTAGCTAATGGGTCCCTGATATAGATGTGGTCTATGCATGATTCCACAATTTTACCATTTAGTACTTCTCTTCGTGTCACATCGTTAATACACTTTATATATCCGTATTCAGATAGCATATTTTCGTATGTTACTACGTGATTAGATTGCATATTTAACAAATTAATATTTATGTCTCCACAAATAATAACTTTAGAGTTTTGAGGTATGCTGCTTAATAAATGATTGAATTCTCCCAAGAATTGAACTACTTTATCTTTTTTGTTAATTTTAGGCGGTCTATAAATTGAAAATAAATAAATTAATTCTCCATTATAGTTTAGCACAGTGGAAACACACTCCGCGGCTCGCATTTCCGGGAAACGCACGGGCAGCGCGTCCGCAGCGCCGCAGGAGCGCGCCTCCAGCCCACTTCGCACGTACACTAGGACCCCCCCGCCACTTCGCCCCTCTCGGCTGTACATTTGCATGTTGAATCCTGCTATTTTATAAAATGATAAGGATGAATGGTTTATGTTACACTCAGTTAATACAATGATATCGATATGTTTTATTTTGTTATTGATCGTTACCAGGAATTCATTGAAATGTTTTTTTAAAGAACGAATATTAACATGTATTAATGAAATATGTTTTTGGATAACAAATGAGTTTAACCAGCTTTCTATATTATCGACACAAGAATAATTTAAGCAACTTAAGTTTATGGAATCGATACAATCGATGTCATCTAGGGGTGTGAATTATTTTAATTAATTTTAAACACGATAAGGACACTGATAAGATTATGATAAAATTATTCACTTTACTTTTAAAAGGTCACTAATCTCACTTTCTCCTCTTACCCAAATAGATTTTTCACCGTCATCTCTTTTCACTAAAATTTTCCCATTAGATACCCATATGTACTTATAGGTTCCATGCAACTGTTTCTTTGCGTTCCATAATAGTGCCCTCGAAGCTTTGGTCAGGTCTTCGTTCACGAAAACCTTGTTCACCTGCGACCCACCTGTGACCGTGCCGCTCGTGACTCCGGCCAGCTTACGCCTTTGAGCCAGCCACTTGTCTCGCGATTCGGTTCCGGAACTCTTGAATTCCACCATGATTGGTGCTGGCTTGTTACCCGGTTTTGTCAGCTTTATTCTTTTTACCGAAGCAATATCACCACAGGTAACATCCATTAATTCTCCTACCTTGGTAACAATACTCTTCAAGTCCTCATCTGGTAGTTGTTCTATACCCACAATTTCAAGGTTATTCTTTCGAGATACTTGCTCGAACTCGTGCATTTTTTGTTCCAGTGCGAGATTGCATTTTTCCAAGTAAGTGCATTTGTTGTTAGTGTTAATAACAATTTTTTCAAGTTTTATTATTTTCTCCTTGTATTGCTCATGTTCGATTAATAAATTATCGTATTTATCAGAGAGGACGCTCATACTTTCTTTTATAGATTCCAACTGCTTCTGCAACCCTGGTAAGGAGCTGACCTTGCGTTGAATATCTTTCAAGATCTTACTAAGATTTTGAGTATCCTCTTCCGACTCTTCTTCCGATGCTTCATCGATTTCGCAATTGTTACAGCAAATGCGGTTTCTACCTGCTTTTAAATCCTCGGTTAATCCTTTTACACAGCCTCTATGAAAGGTTCCACCGCAAGGACCCTGACATAAAAAATGCGATCCCCGTTTTGAAAGTACTTTTTTACACATTAAACACTCCATTTTAACTTTTTAATCGTAACTATTATTATAACGTTTTTCCGCGTACGCGCAGGGTAGGTACGGGTCAACGAACCGTTTACGCGCACACTCTACTCAACGCACCGAGCGAGACTGTGAAAACTTCATAACACACAAGATCAAATGCTTTGCTGAGGTCTTAAAACATGCATTTATAGGAAGGAGTTAGCTTTGTAACATAATAAATAACAGAGAACTTTAACACAGCTCAATATCACTTGTAAAATAATATGTCAATCAAATGCACTTTCCGTAGACAATATCCACAAAAAAGTCGCTATTGATAATATCACACAACACAATTACTCTAAGGAGGATAATAAGTATTGTCTAGCACTTCAGCACACTTCAGCCAGAATGGTGGCTAGGCTAGGCTAGTGATTTGGTTTAATTTTTGTGTTTCGGATAAAAATCCTCAAAGCAGTAAAAACAAAATATATAACCGTACCTACATAAAATAAAACTTTCCTATTTTTTATTTACATAGTATCTTCATTACTTTAATTAAATGCCTAATTTTTATCAAAAGTACGTCAACAATTTATCTTTAAAGTTATGTAAATTCCGATAACGAAACAAGAAACGAAAATTTGAATTTCGCGGGTAAAATTCCATTACATGACTTCGAGAGAAAGGAACAGCGAAATAGCAATTTGTGTTTGTCTCTTTCGCTCCATCTTTTCGCTCTGCTTTTAAACTCTCTTCTGCTAAAGTTCAACGTTTTACAAGTGCTAGGGGTATATTTACTATAAATGAAGTTGATTACACTCAAAAGTAGCAAGTTATTTCACACAAATTGAGAAATTAAACTTTTCCATGAATCTTCCGATACCAAAATACTCGCCTGCTTCATTTGACATAACGATATGAATCTGGGTTTCGAGTTTTTACTTTTTAATTTTTACAAAATACCGATTCTGGGCTTCAACTGTCAAAAATGTATAGAGAATTTTCTTCGTCATTCACTCTTTTTCTGACATATGGGTATGGGAAGAAATATGAAGTCCATGGAATTAGGCGGTACCGCCAAGTTCAGATTATGGGCTTCAAATGTCAAATAAAGCCCATATCCATATCCAGATTTTTTAGGCGGTAGACCCCCTGCTCCGAACCAAATCTGGGGGGCTACCGCGTAACTTTATGGATATGAACTTCATACGTTTTTCCGAACTTTAGGTCAATTTTATAAAAAAATAGCCGCTATCTGTTCCCTCTTTAGTGACGTCGGGTATAATAATTGCTAGCAAAACAAGAACAAAGCAGCAAATATCTATCAAAATAGGGAATTCAAATTACAGTTGAAGCCCATGCCCATATCCATATTTCTTAGCCGATGCCCTCCTGGACCAGTGTAGCGTGGTCGTCCAAGGTTTGAGGGATTTTCAGAGGATTCAATTTAATTGCTCTTTCATTACCTACTTTTGCGTAGGACTGAACGAACAAAAGGTTTTGATCTGTCCATTTATGCAAATATTATTATATAAACTTTTTTGTTTATTTAATTTAATAACTCGCATTTTGTCGTAAAACTTAATTAATATAAAAAAGGCATAACACCTCATCAATAAGTGCTGGTTTAAGTAAATATTAGAGATGTGCCGAGTACAAAGTTTACCGAGTAACCAAGTACCGAGTAATACTGCGTTTTGTCTTTATCAAACCGAGTACTCGGTCGAGTAACTCGGTTCAGTTTATAAGTATAGGAGTAAATACACGAAAAACACGTTCAAACATGACCGCGGAGTGCAGCCGGCGAGCGAGCGGTACCTCGCCGCGCCGCCCTCATCCCCTTCCTTCACCCAGTTGCGTCCAGGTACTTTTACTCCTAGTCAGTCATTTCTTTACAAATTGTGTACGGGTGATGCGTTTGGTGGTTTGGTTTGTAAAATTATTTTATGGTGCCAAAGCAATTTTATTGCTAAATTCTTATACTTGTTATATTTTAAATTACATTTTATATCATAAATAATATTTTCCAGTGTCCTTTTCTGAATTTTTTCTTCATGTGATTCAAATTAATAAATTTTAATGTTAAGTACCTAATTACCCTAAATAAATATGCATAATACTACTATTATCCTATTATTAGGCCTATGCTTAGTAGTGGACGTCGTATGGCTGATGATGATGAGGATGACTACTATTATCGCTCTCAAAATTAAAACCATTTTTTTCTAATGTTTGATTATGTACTCGGCTTTTAAAACGAGTTACTCGGCCGAATACGAGTACTATAAAAATTGCCGAGTACGCCGAGTAACGAGAACTCGGCGCTTCTCTAGTAATTATTTATCAAGTTTTGGTATCTTAATGAAAATAACAGAAAATTAAAAAAAAAATGAAATACTTAGAGTTTTTATAATAATTTAAACAATAAAAAACCGGAAATATTTTTGTTTGTAATC
The DNA here is from genome assembly GCA_949710035.1 of Crambus lathoniellus. NCBI lineage: Eukaryota > Metazoa > Arthropoda > Insecta > Lepidoptera > Crambidae > Crambus > Crambus lathoniellus. The sequence continues at coordinate 10,552,083 of OX453303.1, read as the reverse complement.
TATTTATTGGAGGCAAATCTATGTTTTCAGTATTCAAAAATAATATTAATATTGGGAGATTAGCAGTGGCTGGCAACACATGCAACCACAGCTTGGTGCGGCCTGGGGCCTTGTTATTCTGTGGCCTGACCAAATCGGAATGCCTGTAGCGCCGACTAGATTTGGTGAAGCAGACATTGCTTGAACGTGTGCACCGGCCTTAATACTTTGCCATCACAAAAACGCCTAGCGGCGAGTAGCGCTTTAAGGCAAATAAAATAATATGATAACATTCTATCGGAATCTGTGGATTATATATTATCCTATCCTATTTGCGATAGTTAAAAAAATGTTATTCAAAAGCTTCTTTATGAAATACAATTCCCAGGGTTTATTACGACCTTTAAACTTTATACGAGCGCCACGAGAGACATCTAGTGTTGAATAACAGGTATCACACAACTAAGCGAGCAAAAAGCATAAGCTAAGTGCTTTCGGGCATGCTTGCGGGCAAGAAAGGTATTGATATTATTGAATTTCTAAAAAGCTCCAAATAGTATTGTAAATACGAAAATTTAGTAAATCGATTATTTTTTAAATATGACAGTTAATTTATGACACTTTCCAGTGGCTTTTATTGTGTTTTTTCGTTTAATTTGATATCACAAAACCGTAAGCGAAACACGTATCGCCATCTATTGAGACAATTATGAACTGATTTTTTTTGTTCGCGATTAGACCCCCCTGGTAATAGATAGATATAGATTTGAACAATTACGTGAATTCAAATCCATTCTGCCATTTAAGCGTACCTAATTGAGGTATAAACAAAAAGTTTCTCATTAATTAAATAATATTGATGTTATTTTTATTTATGAAGTGTGTGTTATAAACATAAATTCTCACCAATCCGGCGACTCCGACGAGCGTCAAAGTGATGGGGAACGATATAAGACACAGGAGAGCCAGCTTCCATCCCTTGACTAGCGCCATTATGATCGAGCTCACGAAGGCAGATTGGTAGAACACGAATGTACCCAGTTTTTCGCCAATACCATCCTCCAATTTAACCACATCCCTGCGAAAGCAAAATAGGCTTAGGCGGCAAAAAGGTACTGCTTTTTTTTGCTATTAAGTATTATTAAGTATAATTAATAACCCTCCTTGTATCGGTCGAGTAAGAGTCAGTGTTGAAACAAAAGCGTGTTTAGAGCTTGAGACGAGGGTAAACCAAATATATGATCGAGGAAAAAATAAAAGTATTGGCAAATTATTATTTGTTTAGGCTAACCAAGCCGAATCATAGGCAGGTAAAAGACCACGTGGCAAACAGAGACGGTGATGGCGGGATGATCTTAACACGTATGAGTGGCTTGTTAGGCTAAGATTCAAACCAAATGGCGCGCATTACCCCGGCCCGAACGGCATTTTAAAATGCGGTACAGAAAATTGAAATGTATAAACATGAATCATAGTTCATAATAGCTGCAACCCTCTAATCTCCGTTTGCATTCCACGGGCGCCGGGGCTTCCGCGGCAGTCGTACGGCTGAATCTTACAGTAGGTAGCCCGAAACCTTGCGAAATGGACTAATAATGGGTACGCTGGGCCGGGCCGAGCTTTTCGGCTGAAGAAGGTAGATATAGAAGCCATGTCCGCCATTGTGACAATAAGCACAGGTCATCAGTATTTTCAAAATTTTGCCAAACCCAAGTGGTTTCGTCTTTGTTTGAATCTAAAGAATAATATAATCACAATCACGTAAAATAACTCTGATCATAGTGGGCTTCAAATAAAAAGTGGATATTACTTTGAAATTCTGATCGACCTTTAGATAAGTACTTAGTAAAGATTATACACTTCACTGCATACGTACATTGGTCATTGTTCGATTGTTGTGTGCAAATTATGTGAAATCACAAATGATGAGAGATTCTTATTGAATAGTTACGTACCTATGCGCATAGTGACTTAAATATATTTTAAGCTTCATAGGATATACTTATAGATTTTAAATTATTTACTTAACTACCTATAAACAAAAATTCTAAGAAATCACTTTAAGGACTTCTTGTCGCATACAATAGATAAATGAATAAGTTTGTAATTTTTTTACCACACCATGAACTCGAAATCGAAGATGACGATTTTGACGATCATCAGCAGAAATATGATGCTCACAGCTGGGCAAAGGCCCACCAACCAACAATCAGTGTTTGTTAGATAATGATTTTACTATAAAAAATATTATTAGATAATAGAATAAGTAGTTTAGCCATTATCTTCGCATGAACAAAAAGATACAGTTTTATTACAAATTATGTGAAGATAAGATAAAATATTGTAGGTATAGGTACCTACCCAGTCATTTTCGCAGCAATGTCTCCTGTCTGGTGCGCATCGAAATAGGCAAAGTCCTGATTCAAAGCGGCTTTGAGATATTCTTGCCGTATTTTGTAGACCTGGATAAAAATTGAGTCGAGCATTTTTATAACATACTTTTAGCAGGTTTTATTTTTAAATAGCATTTTGTTGGTAGTAGGGCTTGTTCTTAGTCCGCCTGGCTAGCTACCACCATCTTATCTAAGTCTAACGCCATAAAAATTATGTTTTCAGCATTATTGTGTTCCGGCAGTTAGAGATAAGATAGCCAGTTCCTCAGTGATTGAGGATTCCGGGAGTAGTGCGCTTTCACCTTCAGCCTTATCACCGTTATAACCACTTAGGTAACATCAGGGGGCCAAGCCTGCTAACGTTAAGTCATAATCGTGCTCAATCGTGTTTCAATTGTAGTTCAATTGTAGTGCTTTTTTACACACTAGTTACAAGAATTATGACAATATGATGTGATGTAAATGTAGTGTGTGGTGTGACCATCAGTAGTAAGGTGAAAAAAGTACACATTTCTTGATGTGTAAAAAAGCACAACAATTGAACTACAATTGAAACACGATTGAGACACGATTATGACTTAACGTTAGCAGAATTGGCCCCCAGGTGTGATGAAGGCTAAGTGCTAACCCGTTGTGGATTAAAAAAAAAGCATTTGTTATGCGGTACCTATTAATGTTGTCGTAGCTTGAGGATCTGTTGACTGTCCTTGTTATCAAGCACTGCAGTTCAATTAGTAAGTAGGTAAATCTGCTATATTGGATGATGCATTTCGTACTATGAGTAACGTATCAGTAAGTACTCTATTTCAATTAATTTATTTATTCAAGGCATGATAATATCTTTTATTTAAGTAGGGCAGAGGTACCCTTTGTGGCCACTTTAAGGATTTTTTACTTTTAAGCACTAAGTACTAAATGGTCTTAGGTATTTAAGACATAAATTATATCTTAAATTATAGATAATTAATTTAAAGGTACATTTTTCAAATTTATAACAGTAAAATAGTTTTTTTTATATTACACACAATGTGTGAGAGGTGCCAAATGTACCGGTTTTGGCCACTTACTGATAGTTAAACTTTTGTAAGTATAGCGAAAAATCAAAACCAAACCCAGGTAAAATCAATATATTCTAATGCTCTAGAAGCCAGTCAATTGCAAAACAACAATTTAATTGTAAAAAAAACAAAGGTTTATAAAGTATTTCATCCAAAACAAATTACTTAAAATTTTCATACAAAACATTCTTTAAAACAGAAAATGGAATTTATTGAAAAAAAAAACTTATGACAGAAGGAATCGGTTGTTATTATTACCATAAAATACTTTATTTTAATTGCCTTTATCAAAAATGGCTAAAAGTGGTTTAGAAAACTTTTAGAGCAAAAAGTGGCCAAAACCGGTACAGTGGCCAAAACCGGTACGCCTGCCCTATATTACTTAGAACTAAATGGCTTATTATTATTTGATTTAACTTTTTTAAATTATTTATGGTATTTTACATTTTTACAAATTTTTTGGATCAATTTTTTTTTTTTTTTTTTTTTTTTATTTATTTAAAGATTACAATAGCAATACATAGAAAAAAAATTAAATTTAGCAAGCACCTCAAAAACCTATGTCGGTTTATAGTGGGCGCTTAACTTTGGCTTAACATATTAAATTACAATTTTTTCTTAAATTAAAAGTTCGCAAGTACCCCTAATTGTTCATTTCAAATGTTTAAAAAGTGATCTTTATTAATCATTAAGTGATCTTTATTAACTCTTGCCCCAACACCGCTGTCTCTCTTATGGAATCTAGTGTGAACAAGTGCCAGGAAACATTTAGTTTTAGCTATGTCACTACCGAAGATATTATTAAAGCATTCAAAGCAATAAATATTAAGAAAACAGAAGATCTCTGGGGCATATCTACAAGTATCATCAAATCAATAATTGATGTGATAGCTCCATCATTAGCAATAATTTTTAACCAATGTATAAGTGAAGGGGTCTTTCCTAATTTAATGAAAAATAGTAAAATAATTCCTCTGTTTAAAGCTGGTGACAAAAGTGACCCAGCAAATTTTAGACCTATATCCATACTACCAGCAATAAGTAAAATATTTGAGAAATTAATTTATGCTCAACTTTTAGAATATTTTAAATTAAATAGTATACTGCATGAGAAACAGTTTGGTTTTTCAAAAGGTAAAAGTACAACTGATGCTGGGGTTGCATTTCTAAAACATGTACTTGATGCCTGGGAGGACAAGCAGGATGTAATCGCTATTTTTTGTGACCTTTCCAAGGCATTCGATTGTGTTGATCACCAAACACTATTAAGGAAGTTAAAACATTATGGTGTTTCTGAAATGTCAGTAAGCCTTATGCATTCATATCTGTATGAAAGAACTCAGAAGGTAGTTATTAATAAAACTGAGTCTACCGGAGCTCCCATTACTATGGGCGTACCCCAAGGATCAATATTGGGCCCGCTGTTGTTTTTAATATACATAAATGACCTTCCTTACTACGCGAAGAATTTATGTGAGACAGTGCTATTTGCAGATGATACATCTCTAGTCTTTAAAGTAGATAGAGGTGATGACTGTTCTGACGAAGTAAATAGTGCTCTTTCAAAAGTGTCACATTGGTTTAATAGTAATAATTTATCATTAAACTCAAAGAAAACTAAGTGTTTAAAATTTTCGTTACCTAATGTAAGACAAGTTGATTTTCATATAAGACTAGACGGCGATATGGTCGAATTCATTAACAATACAAAGTTTCTAGGTATTATATTAGACTCGCGACTACAATGGGATCCTCATATCGAAGCCTTGGCGAGTAGACTCAGTTCGGCCGCATTCGCAGTAAAGAAAATAAGGCTCTTAACCGATATTGAAACGGCTAGAATAGTCTATTTTAGTTATTTTCATAGTGTTATGTCCTACGGCCTTTTGTTGTGGGGCTCAGCCGCTAACATCCAAAGTATATTCGTGCTCCAAAAAAGGGCTATTCGCGCCATGTACAACCTCCGATCGAGAGATTCTTTAAGAGATCTATTTAAAGAAATAAACATTTTAACTGTTGCAGGACAATACATCTATGAAAATATTATTTATGTGAAAAAATATTATAATACATTTGTAAAGCAGAGCGATATTCATCGCTTTAACACAAGAAATAAAGATAAACTTGTCGTTCCCAAGTTTAGGCTAGAAAAATCCAGAGCCTCATTTCTGGGGAAAAGCATATCCTTTTTTAATAAAGTTCCACAGCATATTATTGAACTACCATTGCATAAATTTAAATGTTACATTAAAGAGTCGCTGATGAGCAAAGGATACTATAAAGTAGACGATTATTTGAATGACCGCAATGCATGGTCATGATGTAACACATAACATAATCACTGTTTAAATTGATGTATTTTTATACTAAGCAATTGTTGTATTAGTAACGATATGTTTTTTTTGTAAATGTCGTTACCTAACTAAGAAACGCTGGCAAGTTTCTTGCGCCCATTCTTCTTGTCAGTTAAAAAAGTCTTGAATGGGTGGTAGGAAAATATTGACGATTCATAAGTACATATTTATTATGTCTAAGTGAATAAAGAATATTTTTATCTTTATCTTTATCTTTAATCAATTTTGTTGGATAAATGGCATTTTTAAATTAATAAAAGGGCGTCCGATTTTGTTAATGCGGCCCCTCGCGTTTTTCTACGGGCAAAAGCTGAAAACCAGTAGTGTTTTGTTCTTTCGGGGCAAAATATACGCTGAGCTTTTGCCTCTTTGTGTCGCTGTGACAAAAATGCACACAATCATATACCTGCTTGTAGGAAAATATTTGCCTAGTTATTTTTGTTAGTCAGTAAGTAGTTGGTTTGTTTCTCTTTCCTTTTCTTTTGTTTATTTGCATGTTATGTTTGTGATGCAAATAAATGATTTTATCTATCTTATCTAAGTAAGTACCTACTGCTACATTTTTATTTTTCTTATCTTATTTTCTTTCACTACTCATCACAATCAGTCATTTAATGTCCCGACTGCTGGGGTACAAGCCTTCCTTATGGTTGGATAAGGAGAATAGACCATGGCCATGACCTCATGACCCATCACGCGGACCCAATGCGGATTGGTGGGTATTGACGACTGCAATGTAGCCGGGACCAACGGCTTACCGTGCCTTCCGAAGCACGGAGGAGCTAGAGATAATAAAGTTTTGGTCACCCATCCCGTGACCGACCGTTGCGAAAGTTGCTTAACTTCAAAGATAAGATAAGATAAGATACAAACATTCTTTATTCACTTAGACATAATAAATATGTACTTATGAATCGTCAATATTTTCCTACAACGATCGGACACCGAGCGCGCGAACCCCCTGCGCCACGGGTTCCGAACTTCACTTCTAACTCATAAAAGAAATTATATTCGCATTTTAGTGTTGTAAAACTTTTATCTGTCTATACAAAAAGCGAAGTGAATCACCAAATTAGCAACTGATAACTCGTTATCTATCTCACTCACCTGGTTGTACGCCGCCATGTTCATGAGCACCGTAGCCGTGTACGAAGCGATAACAATGGCTGCTCCAACAACGCTGTTGTATATTGCGAACTCTGTCACTGCTTGCATAAACACATCCCCTTGCGGATCCCCCAAAAGAAGGGATATGCCGTAGTCCACCATCGCTTGCAACAAGGAGGCGAACAGGAGAGTGTTCAAAGGCGTTGTACATCCTGCGGCTATTGAACACAGCAACCCTATTACTATGTAGCATTTGTCCCTTGTTGTCGCGAATCTGAACTGAAAGGGAAATAAATAATTAGCCTCTTGGTTGTCTAACTCGAATATTTATCGCGACTTATTGCTGCACTATTTGGATCGAGCTGCCAAAGGAGCGTATCTGGACTGGACTGGACTAAAGCAATTCACGGAACTGGCGCAAGACCGAACGAAATGGCGTGTTTTACATCGGAGGCCATGATCCACTTCGGGTCGCTGAGCCAGCGAAAGCAAGCTAGTTGCCATGACAACTTAAAGAAATCAGAAACCGTAAACCAAAGGTAAAATGTATGGAGGGTTTGCGGTTTTGAGCAAAGGGTGTTTCACGTCCGCCCCTAAGATCCCATCTTGCTATTACTATCGTCCTTCTTGTGTTCTGTGGATTAGCTTGTCAATGTTAGCATTCCTTCGTGTAATGTAAAGCCCCCAGTACAGGATGGCCGACCATGGTCGGCGAGCATGACCAATACATCGTACATTGACACTTTTGAAAGAACCTTTTTAAACTTGTTCGTTTAAAAGTGTCAATCCTACGATGTATTGGTCATGGTCGCCGACCATGGTCGGCCAACCTGTACTGGGGGCTTAAAGGTTGCCGTGCCGTGCCGAGCGCTGCCGAGCGTCTCGTCCGTGATATTTTGTATGGCTACAGGCTTAGTTGTCTGTGGGACACACTCATGGTAGGTATACAGTGCCACAACCTTTTCTGTGCCGGTGACAGCGGCGCTACGTACGTTTTTCTTTTTTTTGTAGTAATTTAACCGGCCCTGACTTCTAAGAACTTCAGCCGCCAGCAGCGCTATGGTTGGACATCAACTTGACAGCAAAATGACATTAAAAAAAATCACGTTAGTTTCAAATTTTGGCCACCGGCACAGCAAAGTTTGTGGCACTGTACCTACCGAGCGGCATCTGACTGTCAGTCGTCCAAGCAACGTATAAATTACTAGCTATCCGCCCGCGGCTTCGCCCGCGTGGACTACACGACGTTATCCCGCGGGAGTGTGATATTTTTCCGGGATAAAAATTAGCCTGAGTTCCTCTCCAGGCTTCAAGATTCAAGATTCAAGATTCAAATTTGTTTATTCAATTTAGATTGTTATATACAATACTTGTGAACGTCATAGAAGCTACGCCATCGGTTCGCAAACCCTACAGCGGGAGGCCTTGGAGAAGAACCGGCAAGAAACTCCAAGGGTTGTTTTTTTCTCCCTGTTTTATTTCACACAGAGTCGTCAAATTGAAAAATGACCTTAACATGGTATGACTAAGGTCAGTTTCCATCACAATTACACAATGGGTAATGATAAATACAATTAAGTATAGGCGAACTAATGATCATAGCGGTAAACAATTTTCAATTAAGTACTTAGGAACTCTACTTAAAGCTTTAATATTAGTTAAAAACAAAAGACTAATTCTACTATATACTGCAAGTTGCGCCATACATGTTTCAAATGTAATTCTTAATAAAATGAATAAAAACAAAAGAAAACACATTTTAAGGCAAGCAGATAAGAGCAGACCCATTCCCACTGGCAGCACCCGTTCACGAGCATGACGCATGAACCAGCCATCGCTTCGCTCAACCATATTTTGGGGAACGTAACGACCCGCATCAAAGTATCTGTGTCCCAAATTTCAGCCAAATCCGTTCAGCCGTTTTAGCGTGGTTGAGTAACAAACATACAGACATCCAAACATCCAAACATCTAAACTTTCACATTTATAATATTATAGTAGGAAGTAGGATGTAATGGGCTCGGCTCGGACCTGACTCATTCTAGCTAGCGTGTACCGTGAGTCATCCTATAAATCGTACTCTTGAAGACCTATTAATATTATCTGAAAGATCGAACCTGAAACCTCTGGTAATGATTCTTTATTGTAAATGAAAGAGGTTCTTAAAATAGACTAGTGTTCAAAGATTGCTGTAACCGATAAGACGTCTTTTTGAATTATTTTATTTAAGGCTTGTATCTTTCTTATCTTTGTTTTTCTGTCTGCAATATGTCTTTCATTTTTTTCGCTTGATTGATAGTAACGTATTGAAATTGAAAAATGAAGTTCTAGAAAAAGTTTAAAACATAGATAGACCTATCTCACAACTAGCTCCGATAGGACTGGAATCCACGACCTTTCACTGTCCTTTATTCGTGGGTTCGAGTACCATCGGGGCTAGTTCTGAGACGGGTCGATTTTTTCTAATAGGTACTTCATTTTTCAACAATAAAAATTGAATTGTAAATCCAAAAAGGTAAAAATAATTCGAAACGGATTAATAATTTTTACCCGACTACGGCAAAGCAAAAAAAAGGAGGGTTATGAGTTTGACCGGTATGTATGTATGTATGTATGTTTGTATGTATGTTCATCTGTTCCCACATAAGTTCTAAACTGCTGATCATATATTCACAATTGAGGTATCGTTGGAAGCGTCTTGATTGTCTGCTGGTTATAGGCTATGTCACGTCACATGAAATTGAATACGGCGCCCTCTAGACGACATAAAGTTGTGAACTAAAAAACTTTTTTCTGAGAAGAATATCGTGTTTGGTATCAAATGAAAGCTCTTGGTGAGCTCGTTCCAAAAATATATATTTTATTAGTTGTTGCTTGCGGCTTTGCTTGCATAAATCGAATTTTGACTTTATCACGAAATTCATCATCATCATATCGCCGAACGACGCCCACTGCTGGGCATAGGCCTCCCCCAAGGAACTCCACAACAATCGATCATACGCTGCCCGCATCCAGCGGCTTCTCGCAACTTTGACCAGATCGTCGGTCCACCTTGTAGGGGGCCTGCCCACGGAACCGGTACGCGATCGCTATTCAAGAACCTTTCCGTCCCAACGGCCATCGTTTCTCTGCGCTATCTGTTCCGCCCACTGCCACTTCAACAGTACAATCCTTCGAGCGATGTTGGTGGTTTTAGTTCGCCTGTGGATCTCATCGTTTCTGATTCGATCGAGCAAGATAATACCAAGCATCGCTCTCTCCATTGCTCGCTAGGTGACTTTGAGCCTTCTTTTGAGACCCATAGTAAAAGACCACGTCTCACTTCCATAGGTCAGTAAGCCAGTAATGACTGGCAACACACACTGGTCAAAGACTTTCGTCTTGAGACATGGAGGTATTTCGGACGCGAATATATGCCGGAGCTTCCCGAACACCCGAGGTGAATTCGTCGAGAGATCTCTTTCTCGGAGTTGGACTTACTAACTGGACCGAAGTGGTCAACAACTTCGAGCGTAATGTTCCCAACGACTGGAGCGGGTGAAACATGGGTATTGGATATGATTTTCGCCTTATCCATGTTCATCTTTAGACCCGCTCTTTGAGAAGCATTCCTGAGATCTTCGAGCATTAAGTTCAGGTCTTCCAAGGTCTCAGCCATAAGAACTACATCATCGGCAAACCGTATGTGTGTTAGGTGCTCGCCATTGATGTTGATGCCACATCCTTTCCAATCAAGAAGCTTAAAAATATCCTCCAACGCAGTTGTGAACAGTTTCGGACAGATGACGACGTCTCCCTGTCTCACACCTCGCTGTAGTTGGATAGGATTACAGCTCTGGTTCTGTAATCGGATTGACATGGTGGCGTTTTGGTATAAGTACCTGAGCACATACATGTACCTGTGGTCTCCTTGGCACCTCTGGAGAGACTGCAGCACCGCCCAGCTCTCAATAGTATCAAAGGCTTTCTCGTAGCCCACGAACGCCTAGCAAAGTGGCAAGTTGTACTCTTCGGTTTTCTGTATAACTAGCCGCAGCGTATGAATGTAGTCTTTGGTGCTATTATTAGCCTTTCCAGAACCCGGCTTGTTCGGGACGTTGGAAGTCGTCGAACATCTTATAGATAGCTCAGAAACGTGATGGGTCTGTGGTTCTTCAAAAGAGTCCTATCACCCTTCTTGAAAAACGCTTCTGCCCCATGCCTTTGGCGTTTTGCCCTCGAGGATGATTGAATTGAAAAGCTTTAAGTATCAGCTTTCCGCCCGCTCTCAGAAGCCCGCCCGCCGCCTTGTTGTTTTTAAGCTGCTTGAGAGCCATTGTTTTAAATTTGAGCCGGTATTGGTCGGAGCGTGGATTTTTGCCATAATCGCCACGCTTAGCCTGCCAAGTGTTGGCGATCGCAGTACGTCCTGCTGTTCGCGAAGCCTATTGGGCTTGGCGGGAGGGCTGAGCGTGGCGAGAGACAGACCTTGTCTGACTGAGTCCAACATACCGTTAGCGGTATACGAAAAGACTGTATTTGCCCTCACTATAAACAAAGAAATATAAAAAATATGTCCTGCTGTTACATGGAGACGCTGCTGCCCCTCTCTTGATGGCAGTTTTCCCTCTGTCGCCTCTTACGACACCCTCGAGAAGAAAGGGGGTAGTGCTATTATTTTTATGTGCCGGCACTACACAGCGCAAAATTATGACCTCAAAATAATGTAAATAAAAATTAAGTTCAAAAACTAAAACCCGACTACTGAAAAATCACGCTTTAAAAATATGAAACAAGAAAATATTCTCATCTGAAATTGCCGTGGTCGTATGCCCACGACTATATAATATAACAAAACAATATTTTCATTCTAGGGAAAAGTGGCATACGACCACGGCAATTTCAGATGAGAATATTTTCTTGTTTCATATTTTTAAAGCGTGATTTTTCAGTAGTCGGGTTTTAGTTTTTGAACTTAATTTTTTCAGATATTTGTCCTAACACTTAGATAAACCTGTAATACTTACACGCGAAGGGTACGCGAAGGCGATTCCCCCAGGAAAAAAAAAAAAAAAGGCCATCATTCATGTTGAACAACGCACATCAAGAATTTTTTGTCGGAAATGAAGTTATGGCAACGGCATCCCTAACACCCTGTATACAGAATGGACTTTGTTCACTTACTTTTTCTTCCCCCCAGGTTTCCACCTGGGAAAGTACACTAACTAAACAATGGAGATAGCAAATTCCGCTCAAAGAAACCATTTCTAAATTTTTGGAAAGAAATGAAACTGCATTCAAAGATTTTGCAAAATACATTTCTCAAACCAAGGAATTGAACCGGCTTAAATTTGAAAAACAACCTACAAAATAAGGATCAAATCTCTCTAGCAAACATAAATTTTATTCTCTAGCAAAAAATACTTTAATAAAGTATAAAATAATGTGTACATTATGAATTCGATGTCGAGTCGATGTTGTACTTTTCTATGGAACAGCTCATTAAAAAAAACGATGAATGCAGTTTTGTCAAATTTTTGCTATCGGCACCGTGTATTAGATACTTATTTAGTTTATTTAGTTACTTAGTTAAAATTTTGACGACCGATTTGGCGCAGGGGTAGGCTACCCACCTTCTGCGCCAGAGGTCTCGGGTTCGATTCCCGAACAAGACAAATATTTGTGTGCATGAACATGTCTATTTGTCTTGGTCTGGGTGTTTACTATGTATATTAAGTATGTATTTACAAACAAAAGGTATTTAAGTATATATTTATCCGTTATCAAATTTTCCATGATACAGTTTCTTAATGAAATTAACATGGGCTTAGATAATTGGTATGATTATAAGAAGTTATTTATTTATTATTTATTTATTATTTCTATAGAAATCGGCGGGGCCGAACGCAAAAGCCAAACTGAATGCTACCTCAGTTTGGCTTTTGCGTTCGGCCCCGCCGATGCTTCACAACAGGAGCCGTACTCTGAAACGCCAATCCGAAACTTCGGTTAGCCCCGCCCCTTTCACTCGATTTTGTCATGACTGGGGAGAGAGAGGGACGGGTATAACGAAGTTTCGGCTTTTGCGTTTCAGAGTAGGCCCTCAGGTTGTACCTACGTAAGTTTAGCCGCGTCCGTCACTCGCTCAAGGACGCGAGATAAGTGCCTATGCCTACCGCTTCGCGTATATCTCGGGATTAGTGATGGGTTTTTATCCGGATAAATACTCAAAATGGATAAATACTCATAAATATCCATTTTTACTCGAGTATTTATCCAAAATGGCGGATAAATACTCTTTGAACATTTTTATTTCTATTTAACGTAAATTTTGAAATTAGAATGTAGGTAAATAGTATTTTTAAGATAAAATATGTGTTTCTGAGTTTTTGAAATTACAAATAATGAATAATAGCAAAAGAACTATCTATTATTTGAAGTTATTTATATTTTTTCTTCTTGCATTCACAATGCAATTTTTATTATTGAAAAAATCGAAAATAAAGGACACTATGAAAAATAAAGTTATTTTTCGCTGGTTAAAAAAATAGTGGTAAGTATACCCGACTCTATTACGACAAGATTTTGGTACTTTGGTTTTGTACTTTGTTTTCTTGTCAAAATAGTTTCAAAAACCGAGTTCCATAAAAAGCGGCCCACATTCGTCAAATCTAGTCCAGCAAAACAAAAGTTGTGCGTGGATACAGCTAAAAAGATATTTATCCGTGATTTTGAGTTAAACGCGATAGAATATATGCGATAGAAAGAGATGCAACGTCTAGGCGTTCGTAATTAGAGCCATACAAGCTGAATTTTACTTTATCGTGTTGAAGTTAGAGTTGCTATTTGTTTAAATGGTATTGCGGAGTGCAGCTTCTGGTACTATCATTTATTCTGTGGTTTAGCGCTGACCGTGACGTGGAGTGGAGGGGATAGCTGCGCATGTTAATGGTATGGCGCAAGGCCCAAAATACCTTATTTTTGACTTCTGCCGCTTCTGCGCATCCCCTCCACGTTCGGTCAGCGATAAAAGATTTAAGCGCACAGAGACGGGGCGGCGGGAAGCAGCTTTATATTTCTTTATTTTTTTTTATTAATTGAGTGAGTCCAATGCTTGCGGTCGATTTTGCCAACCGTTTGGATGGTAATGGTTCATAAAGTTAGGACTGCACTGCATGTACCAGCGGCTGAAAATGGAAGTCGCCAAGACTTCTAATAAGAGGTAGGTATGTGAAATTGTAATTGTTGTTATTTATTGGCCCTAATGCTCTTGACGTATCAAAATATATTACGCTGATTAACACGAAATTAGAAATACGTTTTACTCGTGCGCGAGTCCCTCTATTGACTTATATCACATTTAGCTCTAAAGTTTTACGTTCGCTCAACAATGACTGATTGACTGTGCTGTGCCAAGCCAAGGGCACTTTGCCGATCCCAAAGTATTGTCATAGTCATAGATGTTTAAACTAACCTTCACTATACATTGGAGCCAACTTTGATCAATGAAAACGATACTTATGATACCTCTTCATTAATATTTGATTCCGATATTGGCGATGAATCCGACGATTCCGACGGAATGGAGCTTGGAATAATATTTTTTCTAGGGAGACGCGATCGAATTTTTTTTGGCGAGCGAATTCCACACAATTAAAACTTCTAAATAATAATAGTATAGTATTATATTATATCTGTGATAATATCTAAAATAGCGACTATTATAAAATTTTGAATCCCAGGCCTCAGGTGATGCTAGGCGGTTAGCGACATGAGCTTCCTTTCGCTTTATAACACTATGGTATGGTACTTATTACAAAATCATATGTGTACAGTCCGATTCAAACTTCTGTGGCGTCTAGGTCGCGCGAGACGCGTCGTAGTACTTATACAATTCGCTAACTTCTACTTTTTTGTGATCGCTTTGACGGTTCACATTCAAAAGAATGCAGCTTCCTGGAGTCATGGACTATTTGTATGATTTTTGTGTGGCGGTTAGTAGATTTTTTTTAAACAAATTGGAAAAAAACCCATTTACTTTTGCATTACTTTTGGATTACTGCTACAAGCTTCTTTTAATAGGGAAGTGAAGGAAAGGCTTTTTCGCATGCCTACCTATTACACAGTTTCCAATTTATCAGTGATTTTAAGATGATGACTTACTAAAGTGAAGAAAGATACACTTGGTACTTCTTCAGTTTTAGCTTCTGGTTCTCCATCTCCATCTCTGGAACAAAGTAAAAGAACATTTTAAAAACAAATAAACTTAAAATAATTATGATCGGCACATTATTCTGACTATCACAAATAACTAACATTCTAGCTCAATCCAGGTTCATTTATTACACTAAGTGCCTTTTCACATGTATACGGTTTCGGCCCGGTTGCGGTGCGAAATGTATGTACGGGTGACATGGACGGCGACGACCGTGCTGTCACCCAGCCATACATTTTGCACGGCGACGGCCGAAAAAACCGTGTACGGTACACGGTCACACTTAGTGCCCTTTCACATGTAGGTACACGGTGTACCTACATGCGAAAGGGCACTAAGCCTGGCAGCTTTTACCGTCGCTGCACACGAGTCACACGCGACAGCCACAAACGCCGTCACTTAAAGCTAGAAGAAGAAACAAATGACGACTAACTGCGGCTGCGGGCGTCAACCGCGTGCGGCGAGTTCATAATAAATTGTATGAAAGCTACAAGAAATAGGTAAGTGGCGGCGGCGGCGGCGGCGGCGGCGGCGGCGGCGGGCGGCGACGTTTTGTGGTTGTGGTTGGTGGCCCGTGTACGGAGAGGCTTACGCTGGGAAAACACGTCCGATTTTTCTCCCCGATATATTTGATTTTGATTAGTTGTTAACAAAAGAACAACCAATCAAAATCAAGTCTGATCAGAAACATACGTGTGTACGAATACTCATATTCAGTTGTCTGTCAATAAATAACGACAATGAAGATATTACAAGATCACATCCTGATATTCATTAAATGGAACAATAAAACATCTTCGTCTTATTTCTGTATCTTGTGTACTTACTGACATATACCTACAAAAAAATTATTATCAATCAATCCCAATCAACAAGTCATTCAGCATCTAGTGGACTGAATTTGCTCACTATGATTATTATTAGCAAGTATCAGTTAAAATAGCAATCAAACTCATTGTTACCGAGCACACATTGAATCTTTAATGTAGGTACTCATAATGTTACAGAATTCATGATAAGTATATCCCTATTAAGTACTTTTAACTACCTAGAGATTGGATTTTTATAAAATACCAGCTGTCTCACGGCGAACTTTGTACTGCCATCATACCGACAGCAGCGTCGCTACTAACTATACTACTGGGTCCAATTGTGTTTTCAAACCATTTAGGAACCCATTTATATTATATTTATATACACAAAAAAAAATACTTATATCGGTCCAGCCATTTAGGAGGAGTTCAGTTACATACACATGAAGAAAGATATACAGTGGCAGTCACATAATTAAAGACACCAGTCGATTTTCATACAAACGAGGTAACTTTGAAGCCTTGGTTCTCCGCCAGGGATTGACCTAGCTGTGATCTGCTGATGGCCATCTAGAGAGTAAATGGAGGAGACTCAGATCGCTATACACACCCAACTGATCTGATCAGCGTTCTAAGAGCCTCGTTTGTTTGAAAAACAACTGGTGTTTTTAATTATGTGACCACCACAGTATAAAGATAAAAATATACTAGCTGCGCCCCGGGGCTTTGCTCCTGTGGAATTTCGGGAATAAAAAATAGATAACGACCTATTCTCAGACTTACCGAATATACATATAAAATTTCATCAAAATCGGTCAAGCAATTTCGGAGGAGTATGGCAACTAACACTGTGACAGGAGAATTTTATATATTAGACTAGCTGATCCGGCAAACTTGGTACCACCTTAACAATAGCATGTCACCTACCGGGTCCAATTGTAAATCTAAACCATTCTTGAATCCACCTGAAGACATACAAAAGAAGTAAAAGAAGTTCAGTTACATACACATACACAGAATAATTATATATATAAAGATATGGATGGCTCCACACGGATATACCCAAGTCAAGTGGTTCCCGTTCGTGGGAATATGGAAAGAATATGGCAAAACTATAGCCTACTAGCGGAGCCTTGCTGTTTCACCCGCATGGTACCTGTTCCCGTGGGAATATCGGGATAAAATAGCCTATGTCACTCAAAAAGAATGGAGCTTTTTAATGGTCAAAGAATTTTTTAATCAGTCTAGTAGTTTCAGAGCCTATTCGATGCAAACAAACAATGAAATCTTTCCTCTTTATAATATTAGTATCTCTTAGTATTAAATAATAATAATACTAAGAGATGACACGTCGCTGGATGTGCATTCTCCAAAAGTCCAAGAACAGAACATCCAATCTGATTAAAGCTAACAGGCTGATAGTAGATAATAATAATAATATAAAAAATATATATATAAAAAAAAATATTAGTATAGATGTCACTAGGGATTGATGTAGGTAGTTTTCTACTGGTGAAAGAAATTTTTGTGATGACTACTTACTATAAAAATGTTTTTAATAACGATGAGCGCAACATTATGAAATCACTAATAAATACAAAATGTCTACATAATTTGAAAACTAATAGGTACTGCGTAAGAATAAAGAAACGTCTTAAATTTTGTCAGTGTCGTAGTTTTGCATAATTAGTAGTTTTAGGATATTTTTTGTTAATTTAGTAACATATCTAATAGGTACCTACTTATAATTTATTGGCAATTAGTCAAACTTTTTAGAGGTTAGGTATTTTTATTTCATCCCCTAATTAAAATAAATAATGCAAGAAATACTTACAAATCACTTTCGTTACTAACTTTTTCCCACAATTTTCGTTTTCTTATTTTTTTGGGTGTTTCCGAAATAGGAAATTCGTTTATTGCAACATTTAGATAATTTTGTTTATTAAGTGCACTTTCTTTGTTAGTCTTATTGTAGCAAACAGAAGGTGAACTGGGCATTTTATTATCTACATCAAACCACTATACTTAAAATTCTTATTCAAATAAATAAAGTTTTAATAAAAGTAGCACGGCAAGTCTTAAAAATTCCGCGTAAAGTAAACAACTGGTGACAGTGACACAGGGTTGCCAACTCAATACCACAAATTGGTGCTAAACGTTATCTGAAATAGTGCTAGATAAGTATGGATTTCGAAAAATAGTGCTAGATAATTAAAAAAAAACATAAAATTATAAAAAAAAAGTTTTTGATTGTGAATGACGCTTATTTCGATTATTTTTGCATTCATTTCTGTTTTGCAAAATATACACATTGCTTTCAAGCTATTACCGAGTGGTCTATCTAAGCCATTTCTTGTATTTCGTATCGAACGATCCGATCCCACTTTTTTCTGAAACTTTGAGCATACCTGACTTTTTTGCTTAAAGGAATATCCATTTTTAGAAGCAAATCATCAATCAACAAACAAGACAAAGAAAGACATAACTATCTTATGAAAGAAAATGTAGTCAGGCAGGTCAAATTATAATTGCCGTTGCATAAAGCGTTTTGTTACTGACCGCGTGACTGCATTTTGTTCTGCGGTAACCAGAAAATAATCACCATGAGTAGGTACTATCTAGTGCTAGATTTGGTGCTAGGTGCTATATGCCGTTTTTTTGTGCTGGACTTATGAAAATAGTGCTAAATCTAGCACCGAAAGTGCTAAGTTGGCAACACTGCAGTGACAACATGACAGACAGACAGGGGACAGATGTCAGATGACAGCACGCCACAGATTAGATATTAGTTACTACGTTAATGCTGAGGCTTCACCTGCGTGTAATGCCATTAATGGGCGATTTTCTGAAAGCTCGTTGTAATCAGCTCACTTAGATGGCGCTGTCCCACCCATGCAGTTAGAAGGAACGGAACGTCATAAATTTTACTTTGACGCGACTTTTGTTTCATAAAATGGAACGTCAGACAGATGTTATTTATTTACCAAGTAAAAGTAATTAATTTAAATATGATTCATACCAAAATATAGGTACCATAGACATGTACATACTTCGTTCAACGCCATCTAGTGAAGCTTTTGGAAGCTTTTTTTTTTAAATGGCCTCTCAGAAAATCGCTCATTAGAGCGCTATTTGATATTGTAGTACGCAGGCTTAAGTATTCTTTGACGCAGGTGTGGCGTGGCCGGGTCTTAGCACGGTAATTTGCATTAATTACATTAGACGTTAGGCGATAGCTCAGACGGGGTCACGGGGCGGTAACTTTCGACACATCAAAGGGATTTAACGGGCTTCTAGTGCGTTGTTGTAGCTTCACCTACACCACACCTACCGAATGACTGATTCGGTATACGAACTGGTCAAAACACGGTCGCATTCAAAAACTCTGAGAAGTAATACTCTCGTAATATTTTCGTAATACACTGAGTGCATAGTCATTGGGTTTGGTTAAGATGGATTGGACAAATGAGTCTGGCATGGTAATTTAATAAATTTAAATAATAATTCTTCAAGCAGCCGCCACCACCATTTTAGTTTTTTTAGCCACAGATCACACGCTAGACGCTAGAATCAAACATCAAATGAGTGTGGTGTGGACACACATTTATCGCATAGTTTAGTGTAAGTATACAATTTATATATTTTTTTTTATCTCCTTATTCATCCATAAGGAAGGCCACTGCCCCAGCAGTGGGGACATTAAATGGCTGATGATGATTATGATGATACAATTTATAGTCCGGCTTCATAACTTGGCATTTTTCAAAGGGGCGCTGATCGTCAAAAATAAACCTTATTCCCATCTCATAATTTAGTTCCAGAAATAGACACGTGCCAAGTTATGTGTGTGCGCGTATTCTAATGTACGTTAATCATGCCGTTATTTGAACGTAAGGCGTCACGCAGGTGAAGCCCCACATAACAGAAAGCCAAAGAGTATACTCCTTTTTTTCGTTCGTTCCATAGGAACAGGCGAGGGTCTAAAGACCATACTGCCAAGTCATTTGTGCAGTGAAATAATAGAGATGAAATATTTTTTTGGAGAATTTTACCTAGTCCTGCTTCCTAATACCTAATACATTCAGCCGAGTGTTTATCACGCTGGCATTTCACATCGGTATTCATGTTCACCGTGTGTGAAATTCGCGTGTTTGATTTATTCGCACAAATATAAAGTGGTACCTTTATGAAGTGGCTCTATTGGTCTGTATTAATGTATTGCCCCATATTCGCCGAACTATTATAAATACACGAATAAATACGTCTCATCAAAGTACAATATTGGGTACATATTGTATTCAATTCGATTTATGGTACTACCTATATCTAAAATCATATTTTCACCAACAGTTGGTTAAGTTAACTGATGGTTTGTTGTTTGGTTAACCAACCAACTAACCGATGGTTAACCAACGGTTAACGTTACCGACAGTTGGTGAACTCAGGCCTAGCTAAGTCTGACGCCATAAAATAACATCGCTGTTTTCAGCATTGTTGTGTTCCGGGGCCGAGAGATAAGTAACTGATAAGACAGCCAGTTCCTCAGTGCTTGAGGCAGTGTACGTAGTAACTATTTAGTAATCTGTGGCAGTGTGGCGTAGCTACGTAACTAAAGGCCCCGGGGTGAAAATTACATTGGGGTCCTATTTAATTAAACTGGTAAGTTTTATGTAAATACTAGCTTTCCGCCCGCGGCTTCGCCCGCGTGGACTACAGGACGTTATCCCGCCGGAATTTGATACTTTTCCGGGATAAAAAGTAGCCTATGTTCCTCTCAAGCTACAAAGTATCTATGTCTCAAATTTCAGCCAAATCCGTTCAGCCGTTTTGGCGTGATTGAGTAACAAACATCCAAACATCTAAACATCCAAACATCTAAACTTTCACATTTATAATATTAGTAGGATAAATACTTTGAATGTGCAAAACTACTTCATCATCAGCTCTTTTGTTCTTTAACACCCTCATGGGTTTGTACCAAATGTGGCCACTTTTAACATAATGTAGTCATTTGTGTAAAGATTCACCTGTGCCGCAAAAGCTATGAAACCTACAGAAACTGTTCGGAAAATTTAACCCGGGCGGCGCACTTGCTAGGTATTTTCAGACAGGAATACCTACCCGCTACCATACCGGGTAAAAAATACCACACAATAAAGTTACGGCGTTTTTTACCTACTTTTTCATGATGACATAGTGTTTTTTAGGATTTATCTCACAAATGAAATGCTTAATTAAGGTTGTAACAATGGTAAGTAGGTACTTATATTATGGATAAGACCAAATCTCAATAAGGGTACAATAATTGAAAAAAAAAACAACAAAAACGTAGGCACTTTCTTCTTAGGTAGGAACAATCAAAATATTACCAAAATAGATTTATTACACTAACAAATTACCAACATAAATCAAACTTTTTAAAAGACGTGAACATTGAGAAAAAATAGCTTGAAATTCAAGTATTAAAAGGAACAAATATGAAAAAAAAACTAAGTAGGTAAGTAAGTACTTAAATAGTTCTACAAAAGTTAACGAAAATATGTTTTTCTTAGGAAGTTTCTGTAATCTATTGATCGGAAGCTACTTAAGACTCGCGAGTCGATGCGGCGCCGGCGGGCGCTCAGCCCCCTGATTCACAAACCATCGGAAACGGAATCGGAAACGGTATCGAATTCTGTGCTTTGTCTTTGTATATTCTTTAATGAGTGAAAGAAAAAAGCAATCGTCGAAAATATACCCTCTGTGGTATTTTTTACCCAGTAGCGAGTATCCGAGGGTTAAAGGTGTTTAAGGTAAATCCAAACAAAATATGTAAAAACAAGATATTATTGCATAACGAGGTCGTAGTCTGTCTTCGTTCAAAATTGGAGAATTGAGCCCCATTATAATTCGTCTTACTTTAATAATAATAGGTACCTAGCTGTAAATGCAAAACTTTAAATGTTTATTACTCAATTGCAACGAAAGTTGACGAAAGGCTCAACGGATCTAGATGAAATGTGGCACAGAGATAGAATAAGGTCTAGAATAACAAATAGGCTTCTTTTTACCTCGGGAAAATATCTGATTCCCGCGGGAAACTACCGGGTAGTCCAGCAAAGCCGCCGAAAGCTAGCTCAATATACATGTAAACAAAATAATGTACCTACCTACCTAGGTACTCTAAAACGTGAAGCTTAATAAAGTTAGTTTTGTATTTAGCATAATTCTAATACTTACGATTTCTTTGTGTCTAGTTTATTTTTTGATAAATCCTTTTCTTTCACCGTTCCATTCAGATCATAGGTTTTCTTCTTCATGGTATTGAATTTTCACTTGGCACAGATCACGATAAAAGGTTTATTGCAGCCAAAATGGCTTGAGACACAAATTGTGTGGTTGTTTTCACTGACTCTAATTTTGTAGCTATTTCAGGTGCGATCGTTCGATCCGTATCCGATCGACTAAACTATTGATGATAGGTGTTATCTATACCTAACTGATAAATTTAATATGACAGACGCAATCATATCTTAATTTACCTATTTCAGCTTTTTGCGTTCCGGGTTATTGTGGCATGTGTGAAAGATTTCTAGAATATTTGGTGATTCATAAACTATTTTGACATTACCATGATAATTATTTAATCCGATTATCGTTACGAGTCTTTACGCCTTATTATTTAATCGCATGTTATTTTAAATATATTTTTTTGCGTAAATTAAATAGTGAAACCAATTTTGATATATTGATGAATATTCTTTTTTATCTGGTAAACGGCAATGGTTGACCATTTGCAAGACTGTTCAGCTGGCCTAGCATGAGCGGCTTATAGCACGCGAATATGATATGGTACGGCATGCCGTCTTGCTTACACCTTAGTGGGGTAAGCAAGACAACTTGCCGTACCGTATCATATCGCCCGATAAAAGCCGCTCATGCTAGGCCGGCTGAAATCTAAAAACCCGGAATCGTAAGGTACACACGGCGGCACATCAGACTATACATGTTGACCTTGAGACCCGCCTTTATGCCCTACGTAATAAAAGCTGTTATCGCAGTTTAACTGTTTAACTTGATGTGTTGCGATTGAACAATAATAACTTATTGATTTTCTGCTAGTATGATAACGTAAAACCCCGTAGACAACTGGTAGATGGGGACGTTTTTTATCATTCCATAAAAAGTACCATTGACCCACACCGTAGTTCGTAGAAAGATAGCTTCTACGGCGTAGTTTGGCCTCGTAGTACAGCTACACAGTCGTAGACCTGTGTCGTAGACGCCCCGTAGCAGGAGACATTTTATAAATTACACTATGAAAATACCAGTGAATGTCAGAGATCCTCAGTTGTGTAAGCATGTTCTAATATAAAACAAAACTACAAATCAAAGCAATTTGTTTACACTAACTTCAAACAATGAAGAAATCGATCGCTAAAGTTTGAATCAGTACCTACATTTAATTGGTCCACTTGGGTTTCTTAGTAGGTACGGCCTTTTCAACCTATTGATTTATTTTAAGGTTTACATTCTACTGTCTCGGTTTTTTTAGTTATTCTTAATGATAGGCCAGTGTTTCCGCGCGTATTCTCATGGCCTAGTTTACGCAGTAACTGTTGTCGGTGAAAAGCGTTGCGTGTTAAGCGTCTATATTTAGACGATGTCAAACCGTGTGCTTCGGTTTACACGCTGCTATAGCTATACCTCTGGTTTAAGCTTTGTGTGTACAAACTTTACTATCGCGTTTGCTTTAAGAATTTTATTTTATTTTATATTCTTTCTTTATTACTACCTACGATCCATCTCAAAAATTATAAAAGAAAGAAACCCATTCAGCCCGATAGCGGTCGTAAAATCTACTATGCTGTTGTGAGTTTTTTCAGTGTCAATTTTTTTATACTTACACGAAACGTAGGTACTAAGGTATAGTTTAAATACGATCTGTAGGTTTCTATCTACAATATACCACTAGATAAGCGGTTGGAGGATAAAAAACTTCCGAGCGAATAAGAGCGCATTAAAAAGTTGCGCTCTTATTTCACATCGATTTCTGTAGTTTTTGACGTAAGATCGTAACATTCGTAACTATTTCCCCCGTTCGTTTTCTCCGTTTAGTCAGGTCTGTATGTAGGTCAAAACTTAATGATAGATCACCCAGAGTCCTGCTGGCAGGACTTCTAGTCCTTTTGGTAGGTTGCAACTTTTTTAGATCATAATAATTTTCTTAATTTTATGTAGTAAAAAGTTCAAACTTGCACGAAAAGGTGGAGTATATATATCTATCCATTCACAGTTTATTTATAGACTGCATTTGCTTGACACGAAATACCTTCAGTCAGGCCACGATGGCGCATGACCGCATGAGCATGACTATACATAGGGGCACCGTATTTTGATGTGCACTGACAACGGGCACTGACAGTGACAACACATGGAGTTGTCAACATTTTGGGTAAAGAGAATGAGTACAAAACTCATGGTCACGGTACTGCTGAAAGGACCAGGCATGATTTAATACAAATACCAGACAGCTAGCAGAACTCGAGGTAAGTAATCTTCTGGCAGGACATAAACTCGTCCTTCCAAAAGAGCTTCTAGTTGGCGGGTGATTTTTCCTTTTCTAACTTATACTCAGGCGTCTGTTCGATAGCTTTGGATAAAGGTACTAAGTACCTATTTTGTACTAATCTAAACGCTTCCATAAGCTGCTCGAGTTTGATAGCGATATCACAAAGAGCACCGAATAAAGCGGAGATATTTAATACTAGCCTTTCCACCCGCGGATTCGCCCGCGTGGGCTACACGACGTTATACAAAAGTAGCCCTATGACACTCTTCAGCTCCCAAACTAACCCCATACCAAAAACCACGTCGTCGAACCGTTGCTCGGTTTTGACGTGAAAGACGGACAAACAAACAAACCTAGAAACACTTGCACATTGTGATGAATTAAGCGAACATGAGCATAACAGATACTTTTATATTGTAAACAATGGCCATAGTTGTTTGTTATGTCCCTATGTGGTTCCTAAGTGACTTTTTGTTATTCTTCATAATATTTTATAACTAGGAGTTTCCCACGGCTTTACCCGCGTAGTTAATAAACTCCTAACTAAATCTACAATAAAATATAGCTTAAGTTACTTGAGAAAAATCTCTTCTACTCTACCTACGTGAAATAATTTTTTAAATCGGTCCAGTGCCAAAAAAGATTTAACTGTCGATTAGGTAGATAAATAGCGAATCTTTAAGTAGTATGTTTGTATAAAGTTTGTTCAATAATAAGTAAAGTAATTATATACATAAGTAGGTACTATAATAATTATAATGAAATAATATGATAATTGTCATCAAAGTATAAATATGCCGTATCATCGCGTGTTCGCGTGTTTGATAGCTAAACTATTTGAATATCTTTGTCTACGTGTATTTTTATCATTATCGCGTCCTCGATATTAATTGATATGATTATCATTATCATTTTGTAGGTTTACAGATAATTTAATATGTAGGGAACTTGAATTCTATGAATGTGTTTTAATTTAATGAATCGACACTGGTTATCCACGTAAAATCTTTGTCAGATAACTCTGCGCGCGACTGGGTAATTTTTGGCGCTAGTTTCAGTACATTTTTTATTCCAAGGTAACAGATTGACTTATCCATAGATTAGCGAAAAAATTCTAAATCTATGGACTTATCTGATTTGGTAGGCACTTTAATCACAGGAGTAGGTAAATAACTTATTTGTATGTATTTAGTTTTTTTTTACATATTTCTGTCTGTTTCGGTGACAGCCGTGACGGAGGAGCCATTGCAATGCAATACAAAATTAGCTGTCAAAATGGACACGGTCCAGTTTCCATCCTTATGATTTTTTTTTAGTTTCAAATATTATTACCGGAACAGATACCTACGTTTGTCTCACTATAGGTAGGTACATTCCCTTTTGCTTGATATTAGCCAACATCATGTGATATAATTATTACTAAGTACAGTCCTTAGCACTATTATTTATTCTGTGGTACAGTCACGAGCAATAAATTAGAGATTACGTAGTAACTATTAAGTAAAATGTGCTGTGACTATGTCTTAGTACGATGTTGAATGAATTTAGCATAGATGTATTATTCCTGTAGATGGAGCATAAAAATTTGAACGATTCCTTCTATAATCGACTCTCGTCTCTCAAATGGCGACATTTCGTGTGTTAAAAAGAGATAACAATAGCCCAACGTGTGCGTCTTAATGAGCCGCGCGCCACTTAAAAGTCAACGTCATATTTGTTTGTTAACCAGCTGGTTACAAATGCTTCAGAAAGAAAATCTTTTTTTGTAGTAAATTATAGAAAGATTTGTTGGTGTGGTGCGGTAAATCTGTTGTTTGTTAAGAATGGCCTGTACTGTTCCCGGTTATTCAAGCAGAGTGAGTGTTTTGAAAGAGAATAATGAACACATATCATTTCAGAGGTAAGTCACACTCATTGTTTTGTGTTTTTGCGAACACATTTTTATAGCTTACTGGTCCGTATTTGCAAAAACTAAATTGCTGTACGTGTATACACAGTTTAACATTGACTTGGTTGAAGAAAATCGGGTGTTTTTAGGCTAAAAATATATAATTTAAATCCAATTGGAATTTTTTGACATTTGACCAACCTGATAGTGTTGTAGTCCGATTTTATTATGTAATATCGATAAAAAATTGTAGTGTTAACAATTTTGTATTTAAACTTAATTTTCTCAATTTTAAACAGATTTCCCACCGCCGCGCCGCCGTCGATGTAAAGGAAACGTGAATAAGAAACGTAAGAAAAGGCGACGATTGGAGACCTTCGCAACAAACAAGAATATGCTCGATGCACTTATTAAAGCAAATTGTTTAAGAGTATAAAAATTAGCGTGAAATCTGTATTTTTTACTTGATATCATTCAGCAGATTATTTAATTTAATAAATTGATTAGAAATCTCGTTCAGTTTTACGACTATACCTCCTAGTATAAATAGTATAATTATCATCATTATCATATTAATGTCCTCACTGCTGGGCTATAGGCCTCCCCTGTGCATGAAAACACCACAGGTAGAACGGGCCACAAGTGCCATAACCCACCACGCGAAGCCAATGCGGATTGGTGGGTGAGGGTGCCAACGACTGCTAATGCAACCGGGACCAACGGCTTAACGTGCTTTCCGAAGCACAGAGGAGACCGAGATAATAAAGTTTTGGGTCACCATTCAGATGTCCACGAATGTTGCTTAACATCAAGGTCGTCACAGACGGTGAAGATACTATAATATTTTATCTTAACATAGAATATCGCTCGCCATACAATTCAATGGACCATCACACACGCCGAAGATAACATATATTTTCATATTAAGTATCTTAAGATGCTAGGCGATACGGCAAAATATATATTTCGTATGTTAAGATACGGAAATATATATTTTGCATGTTAAGATACTATCTTAACATACGAAATATATATTTTGGATACGAAAAGATGTGTATACAGGTTGTCCCGTTTTCGGTGCTGGGCATAGAGAGAACTAGCGGCCCGCCCCGGCTTCGCACGGGTGGACATTTATTTTTTAAACATTTTGGGATAAATACGAAAAAGTCAAAACATTTGTAACGATGCCGTTTCGTTCCAGTCATTATGGATGGTTAGAAACTCCATAGTGGCTGGAAAGTTTTATAGTTTTACGTACCTACTGGCCATCAATTTTATGCTGTACCACTGTTCTTTCGTAATTCTTCGCTCTACGTGCCCTATTCAGCATTTTGATTCAGTCCTACCAGAACAATCAAGCTGAACAGAGCTCGCGTGCGAGCTAGCGTACCAAAAATTTATAATTGAAATGTAATAACTATTAAATAGCCAATTAATTAATTATAGTAACAGTTCCTATTCTTCATATTCTTTCATATTGCTAATTTACAATATTTGATAAAACAACTCTCCAAGTGCTGAAACAATCTTTTATATTCTACAACATCTTCTAATTGAATACTATGCGGTGACTTCCGACGTTCCGGCTAGTGTACCGCTGGCCGACGAGGGGGTCCCGTAACACATTCATAATAAACGAAGAGTAAGTTTATTATACACCTAGTTTAACCAAAAAGTTTGCTTAGAAATAATGACGCTTTGAAACGTCAAACGTAAGGAGTAGGTACCTACCTAATGATGATAGTATGATTTTCTATCCAAACTGATCTAAAGTTCGAATTATCTATAGCAATTATTATATCAAATTCCAGGTCAGAATCATCTTCTGATGAACTGTCCAATAAGTGTAATAGCAAATCCGAATTACTCATTTTTGATCAGCCTGTATAAGATGGTTTACAGAATATTCGTCCGCTACCTAGGACGGATATCAAGAGAGTGAAAAGATTCCAAAATATATCGTATCTTAACCGTGTGTGATAGTTTAAGATGCTATAATATTTTATCTTAGGATATCTTAAGATAAAATATTATAGCATCTTCACCGTTTGTGACGCGCTTCAACCACCGGATGCAGAATGCGCGTACCAATGAGCCATCGATCTCCTCAAGTATAATTATAGTACCTACTTCATATTTGGCACTGATTCAAAATTAAAGGGCTTGCATAGACCAAGAAACTGAACAACTTTCCCTTTGGAGCATAGCATACGTCGAATTATATAAAAAAAATTCTGCCACACTAGATCGATCAGCTGAGCGTGCGCTTTTGTCTGGAGGGAAGACATTTTTGCCATATTTCGACCTATGCCGAAGTTTCATAGCATAAACAAAATTCTAAGGCCGTGAGCACTTTGGACACGATTAGTACTAAAAACTGTCAGAAAAGAGGATTATGAACCGCCCAATTACATTAAGTCTAGCTGCATTGAAAAGCGCGAAGCGCTCTATCACAATTAGTGATGTACGTCTGGGAATATTGCCACTGCCGGCAATTTTCCACTCCCAATGTGCCCGGGAAATTTCCGGGCACATTGGGAATATTGCCCAAAATTCCCAGTAGACTTTTTGTAGTTTTGTTAAATTATATAAATAAATAATGTATTTTTCTTCTCTGTCTTACAATTTTATAATTTGTTGATAATTATGGCAAGATTATTTTGTTTTGTTTTCTTAGTTTGTTGAATAAAAAAATAAACCATTTTATTTCAAACTGTTTTTCATTTCATATGTGCTTACCTCTGATGTTGGTGGCTATTTATTACGAAATTCAATATAATCAAACAGTTTTAAAGTCTTATTTTAAATTGTCTTGCATGGTAAAATATTCATCTACAAAATGGTGCTTGGGAATATTGCCGGGAACTTTGGGACACTGCCGGCAACGCTGCCGGCAAAATTTCCAGTCCTTGGGAACGTGCCCGGGCACGGTACATCACTAATCACAATGCGGTGCTGTTTTCCAATACAGCTAGTTGCTATGTAACACGGTGAAATATACAATACGCCTGCGATATATACATATAGCCCGAGAGCCAAACTAATTCGTTCTATGGAGACTCAACAATAATTCTATATCAGTAATTTCTTAACATTGAAAATTAGATTATCTAGTTTAATAAATAATTCATTAGTAATCCACCAATATTTATGACCGCGACATTAAAAAAAACAAATACAAAGCTTAAAAAAATCTTTAAAAAAATAGGCAAAAATGGTATAAGTGTTATTCACTTTACATTTGAATACATTTATTATTATCTTTCGTAAAAGTATTTAATCCCCCTATATGTGTAAATGAAAAACAAATAAACTTTAAAAAAAACTCTCTACGTAAACTCAAATTGGCATTACACCTATGTTAAAAATGCTATCAGAAACAACCGACTTCTTCCTAAAGTATTAGTTTCCCGTTTTATATCTTTATGGATTTCGACTTTGGTGCTTAGATATGGTGAACATAAACACATGTTAACGATAAAATTGGTGATAGCATATTTGCTGAAAGAATTGCACCATTTTCGGGGTATAACTTTTCTTTTATACCTTCCAATGCGATATTATGTTGGATTCCAAAATATAGTCTCTTAAAATTATATTTAAGGGCCGTTTACAAAAATTTGGCCTGTTATTGAATTTTTTACAAAAATATCGGATAGTTCTTGGGGTAATATGCATTGTAATTTTATGTATCGCATTGCATTTAACTTATTTTTAAATGTTTTATCGATAACTTCTAATACAAAAAAACCACAGCACTATCATTGCATCATCATCATCATCTAATGTCATCTAGCATTGCATAGTCAAAATGGAGACATTCACTAATTACGACGCAACAGATTAACATGTATGTCTCTTTCTATCTTATGACAATTTGAAAGTGTTAGAAGGGGTAAAGGATGGGTGAGTTATAGCTTATTTTTGTGATCCATCTACAGGAATAATACATCTATGGAATTTAGAGCCACAGATATTTTCGTTTCGTATCGCTTCAATGTGACAAATTCTATGTCATCTATTATTCTATGTTATCATTCTATGGCATGTATATCGTGCCACAGAACGGAAAGATTTTTTCTGTGATCGTGACTGTCAACCTACTGTAAATTTTTGAAGTGAAAACTTCTTTAGCGGCGTTGTGCACTTTTTGTGGTGGGTAAAAAATGTTAAACCCGCGTCAGGAACTCAGGACACGTGACCGTCAGATCGAAAATTCGTAAGACGGATACGTGACCCTGATCGAAAAACTGTTACAATGTCATTAGAATACGAAGGCAAATTTTGCCACCGTTTCCAAAGGCTCAGGTTAGAAAACGGGCGGCGTTGAAACCAGAAGACCTCGGTTCAAATCCAGTCCGATTTTTTTCTTTTTTTTGTCAAATTCCTTTTTTTTGTGAAAAAGTCTAGGGAGCTCTTTTCACTTCTGCCGGCACTCCCGGAGTGCAACCCGTTGTTTTTTTATTTTAATAATAAAAACATCACCCTTATTGTAGGCATAGTTACCATTAGCAATAATGTTAAAGGCGGAAATGACAGGCGATTGTCTAGAATTCTAATTGGCGGGGCGGTAATCCACCCCTTAAGGGGGCTGCTCATAGTTTAATATTTGACCTTAGTAGGACCTTTAATTTATGTCCACTTGCAGGGCCTGGGTTAGTGGCGTTGAGTCACAATTAAAGTATACTGCTTTGGTACCATCGCACATGTAGGTATATATGTCACCGGAAAATAACAAGAACCGCAAATTTATACATTTTGCCACCGTTTCCAAAGTTTGACGACCGTTTTGACGACCGATTTGGCGCAGGGGTAGGCTACCCACCTTCTGCGCCAGTGGTCTCGGGTTCGATTCCCGAACAAGACAAATACTTGTGTGCATGAACATGTCTATTTGTCTTGGTCTGGGTGTTTTCTATGTATATTAAGTATGTATTTACAAACAAAAAGTATTTAAGTATATATTTATCCGTTATCAAGTTTTCCATGATACAGTTTCGTAATGAAATTAAAATGGGCTTAGATAATTGGTGTGAATGTAAGAAGTTATTTATTTATTATTTTACATTTCCTAGGAAATTTATAAATTTACGGAAGTTCTGTAGAACACGTGACAGATTAGAAATATAAGAAAGAAATTTAATTTCGTGGTATTTTTTTGGAATACTTATAAATTTGCGGTTTTTATTATTGTCCGGTGACATATAAAGGGTGTCTCAAAAGTACGTATAGGGTTTGAATTTCGCGCTATTTCCGAAATATTCTAGATGGCGGGTTGAAATTTGACATACGTCATCTTGATTCATGTAAAATTAATCGTGGAGCGTTTCACAATAAAACAGCGCCAGCGCATAGAAGTTATACAAATATTTAACGAAAATTCACGATCAATTACAAACACTCGTCGAAAGGTCGAAAAATCTCGTAATTTCAAGAAGAGGTGAAGTCAAGAGCATTTCAACAAAAGGGTTCTTTTTTTCTCAATTCGGTGGTTGATTTGATATTTGGTTTTTTAAGTAGTTTGAATAATAAAAATTCAAGTTTATTCCATCCTTAATCTAAAAATAACAATGGGACTAAATATTGTGAAGTTGTTTATGAGAAAAGTTAAGCACTTAATTGAGAATGCACCGAATTGAGAAAATGTATCACCGAATTTCAGAATTGATGTACTTAATGTAGAACAATGTATTTGAATGATCAAAATAATAAATACTATAAACGTTTTGTAAACTGACTGCTGGTCTATTAGTTTATTAGATGGTTAATTTTAGGATTAAGTGCGCCTATCTTTAATGTTTCTATCTTCAATTGAAATATAAATAATAAAATAAAACAAAAATTCAAATCAACATGTTTAATTTTTCAATAGAGACCTAAGAATTAGTCTTAATTTTTATTTAAGAAGAATTTTAATAAGTCATGAAGAATCTGAGTCGCCATCCTATCCATTCCAATACCAAATTATTTATTTATTTATTTAACAAAAATATCTCTCAGAACGTTCCATGGCTTCTCATGTAGCATCAGGGATAAGGTCGGTAAACCACCTCTTACTTCTTTTCGTGTGGCTAGCCTCTCACCATTCATTTGAAGTCTCTATCCATAAATTGTTTATGCATTGTTCTAACCCATTAATACATAACCAAATAGTAAAAGGATTTAGGCGATAATGGCGTGGCACCAGCCAGATATACTCCACAAAACAAGCAAACCGGGTAAGGAAGGTAATATCGAATCAGGCTGATGGCTCTATGAATTTGGATCAGGAGGAGACGAATGCCGTTTTCCTACAAACCCACTTCCAAAACTGCCATCCTCTACAACATATCGAGTGGCAGGACGTAACAAGTCATTCAACAGATGACCACTGGTCTTTGGCTAAAAGGGTGACAAGAAAAGGTAAGATGCGCAATAAACAGTTTCTCGCCTTTCTCGTTAAGTAAACAGGGACGGCCAACATCTTTCTTGCCCTTCTACAATGAGGGGATCAGCAACTCGTTGCGGTCATCACCCATCTTTTTCAAGCCTGCCTGGCGCATGGCTACATCCTACACCCCTGTAGGGAATTCAGGGTAGTGTTTATACCAAAACCTGGTAAGTCCGACTACACGAACCCGAATGCTTTCCGACCCATTTGCCTTTCCTCCTTCCTATGTGAATGGTTTTTACGAGATACAATACTATCTGCACATCCTTTACATAAGCACTAGCACGCCTTCAGTGCTGGCAAATCCACAGAATCGGCACTCAATCAACTAGTCGGTAAGATAGAGGAAGCGTTTCAAAACAAACTGATATGTCTTGGTGCGTTCCTCGACATTGAAGGGGCCCTTGACAAGACTACCTTCAGTAGACTGAAACACCAAGGTACCCTCAGGTTTACAAAGGAAAGACACATAAAAGGCCTACTGGAGGAATGGTTGGACACACTCCTTGTGAAGGCCTACTGGAGGAGTGGTTGGACACACTCCTTGTGAAGGCGTTGTGTGTTAAGGTCAAACCATCCTTCATTTTGGATAAGAAATACAAAATAAAACTGGATGACTTAGAAAGCTCTCAGGCACAACACAGAGTGCTTCTGATATACACCGATGGCTCCAAGACCTCTAATGGAGCAGGGACAGGTGTGTTCTCAGAAAACTTAAACATACAAATTGCGCTGCCACTAAGCTCATACAACACTGTCTTTCAAGCTGAGTGTATGGGCATTTAACTGGCAGCTCAAGCAGTCGCAACCAGGGAAGTAACCGACTATGATATGCTCTATTGATTGCCATTATCATTTAAGAATGGCCCTTACAGCTGAATCCATAATATGTCAAAATCTCAATTCGGTGTAAGTTTTCTCAATTCGATGCCCCATTTTCCGTGGAATTGAGATCCACGGAATTGAGAAAATAACACAATTCATCAATTTACTCGAAAAATTATAAATTACAACAATTTATATAAAACATACTGGCAGATATCAGTTAAACACTCGATTAATTTACCACAAATCTTATTAAATATTTCATAAACAAAATTAATGTCGCACACCGATTTGAGAAATGACCCGACCCCAAAAACACCGCATGATTTCGAACCTTCGAAAAATGCTCCTCAATGCGACAAGTCCCTCGTCCACACTGCTCGGCCGCTCGGGCGCAACCCCCGGTTGGCGAGAATCAGTAGTGTGCATTCGTACTGCGCGTAGTTAGTGATATAGGTAAGCAAAAGTACACCGAATTGAGGCACACGCTTCGGACAAAATTTAAATGCGTTACTGTATAAAAACCCAAGGATGTACAATAAATATAATAACGTATATGGCTTTATTGTCTATCCCTTGTTCTGTGAATGTGAGAATTATAAGGAACAAGTTATTATTTTAAAAGTTATGAAACAATAACGAGTAAATTCTGGAAACCGGACACTCCATTTTAAGCCAAATTCTGCCCGTTTTTGAACTTTCAGATTTTGTTTAGGCGATATGTAAAACCTGGCAGTCTTCTAAATATGCTCTCCATCAGGTCAAGAGTGCTATAAATATGTGTAATTTTTTTCAAGTACGTAATTCAATTTTAAAGGTACTTTTATCGCTCCAGTAGGTCAATCGTTCGTCCCCGTAGACATGCCCTCAAATCTTGCCATCTGATGCCACTGGATTTCTTTCTTTGGGGCTACGTCAACGATAAACCAACGATCCACAAAACATAGACAATTATTGACAAAATATTCGCCGAGTTATTGGTGAAATAAGTAGCGAAATGTGTGAAATTAGCAGCGAAATGTGTGAAAGTGTCATGAAAAACTTGCACAGTCAAGAGATAAAATTGTACAAGTCTCTTCTTTATAAAATAAAACTACGAAGAAATTCCAATCCATTCGCGTTTTATTGAGACAAATCATCCTATACTTACCTACTTTTGGGACATCCGTTATATATGGATCATTTTTTTATCAGTGCACAAATTTTTCGGATCGATTCAGAATCGATAAGTGAACAACTTTCTCCTAGAAACATGGGTCGAAAAACGACAAAAATTTTTGGTTTTCCCATACTAATTCGATCACGTGATCATCAGTCCGATTTGTATGAAAGGTCAATTTTTTTTGGCATATTTCGACCTATGTTTCTAGGAGAAAGTTGTTCACTTACCGATTCTGAGTCGATCCTAAAAATTTGTGCACTGATAAAAAAAATATCCTGTATAGGTACTTTAGCATTGTTTCATAGCTCGTTCGTGGTAAGGCTCCTGGAAGCAGGGTCGGCCGTCCTATACCTAGGCGACCTATATCTAGGCGAACAAGGCGACCGGCAATACGGGGCGGCTCGTCTTTTCTGTTTGTAGATACAATTTCTCGAAATGTTTGCTGAGGGCGCTGTAACACAGTTTCGTCAAGGGCGCTAAAATTGCTAGGGCCCTAAATATGTATAACCAAATTATTTAGTTTTCTTTACCAAAAAATATAGAAGAAAGCTAGATAATATAATAATAGCTTGTTTTATAGTTAACGATAGTCGTTGTCGTCCACAGAACAGAAACTGTGTTGTCGTCATAATAGGAGTAGGTAGTCACGAAAAAAATATTTCCGTGTTCTGTGGGAGTAGTATATTATGGAGTCTTTTACGTTATCTATATCTATATATATAAAAATGAATCCCTATTTCCCTTGGTCACGACATCACGCGTGGACGGCTGGACCGATTTGGCTAATTTTGGTCTTGAAATGTTCGTAGAAGTCCAAGGAAGGATATAGGGGTAGGGTAGGAGTAGGATATGGTAGGGGTAGGGTAGGAGTAGGGGTAGGGGTAGGGTAGGGGTAGGGGTAGGGTAGGGGTAGGGTAGGGGTAGGGGTAGGGTAGGGGTTTGGTAGGGTAGGGTAGGGGTAGGGGTAGGGGTAGGGTAGGGGTAGGGTAGGGGTAGGGTAGGGGTAGGGTAGGGGTAGGGTAGGGGTAGGGTAGGGGTAGGGTAGGGGTAGGGTAGGGGTAGGGTAGGGGTAGGGTAGGGGTAGGGTAGGGGTAGGGTAGGGGTAGGGTAGGGGTAGGGTAGGGGTAGGGTAGGGGTAGGGTAGGGGTAGGGTAGGGGTAGGGTAGGGGTAGGGTAGGGGTAGGGTAGGGGTAGGGTAGGGGTAGGGTAGGGGTAGGGTAGGGGTAGGGTAGGGGTAGGGTAGGGGTAGGGTAGGGGTAGGGTAGGGGTAGGGTAGGGGTAGGGTAGGGGTAGGGTAGGGGTAGGGTAGGGGTAGGGTAGGGGTAGGGTAGGGGTAGGGTAGGGGTAGGGTAGGGGTAGGGTAGGGGTAGGGTAGGGGTAGGGTAGGGGTAGGGTAGGGGTAGGGTAGGGGTAGGGTAGGGGTAGGGTAGGGGTAGGGTAGGGGTAGGGTAGGGGTAGGGTAGGGGTAGGGTAGGGGTAGGGTAGGGGTAGGGTAGGGGTAGGGTAGGGGTAGGGTAGGGGTAGGGTAGGGGTAGGGTAGGGGTAGGGTAGGGGTAGGGTAGGGGTAGGGTAGGGGTAGGGTAGGGGGTAGGGTAGGGGTAGGGTAGGGGTAGGGTAGGGGTAGGGTAGGGGTAGGGTAGGGGTAGGGTAGGGGTAGGGTAGGGGTAGGGCAGGGGTAGGGTAGGGGTAGGGTAAGGGTAGGGTAGGGGTAGGGTAGGGGTAGGGTAGGGGTAGGGTAGGGGTAGGGTAGGGGTAGGGTAGGGGTAGGGTAGGGGTAGGGTAGGGGTAGGGTAGGGGTAGGGTAGGGGTAGGGTAGGGGTAGGGTAGGGGTAGGGTAGGGTAGGGGTAGGGGTAGGGTAGGGTAGGGGTAGGGTAGGGGTAGGGTAGGGTAGGTGTAGGGTAGGGTAGGGTAGGGGTGGGGTAGGGTAGGGTGGAGTAGGGGGTAGGGCCACGGGAACGAAGTCGCGCTGGGTCAGCTAGTATTTTAATAAAAAAAGCCTCGTTTTATACGTGTCCATAAGGAAGGCCTGTGCCTCAGCCAGCAGTAGGGACATTAAATGGCTGATGTGATGATGATGATAGTTAACAAATTAACTTTTAAGAACATAAACTAAAAAAGTAAATAACTATATTTTTATTTTCGATGGTCACTTTCGCTTTTCATTCCATTACCATCTCCATAAATTGTAAAGTACATAAATGCCAGTAATCAAATAAATTTGTATTCAGCTACGATAAGATATTAACAATTCAATTCCCCTTGCTTTCTATTTAATTAACGTACAAACGCTCACGCAGTCAGCTTAAAAACAATTAATTTATTAACGTACAAACGCTTAAAAACAATTACATAATTTAAACACACTTTGTCTGTAAAGACCATAAAGTTAATATACCTATCGGAATAGAGAAACAAAGAGCTGAGCGAGCGGGATGTCACTAGCAACAACACTGTGAGATAAAAGGAGATGCGTGATGCAACGTAACAGAACCGTTTTTGGCTACTGTTTGACAGTTCGTCAGCACTTATCAGCACGCTGAGAATTTAGGTATTTTATTTTTTTCGGATTTTACGTGCAATCTTAGATATTTTTAGCCAATATTGATATGGAAACATGGTGACTTGCTCAGTTATTGATTGTTGTACAACACAATGAAATAATCCCGCAAAATTTTCAGTTCACAGGTAAATTATTCCAAACCGACACCTCCCTTCCTAAGGTTTATTTTTGCCAATGCGCTTCGAATTTAAAGCAAGAAGTGTGATAATGCTCTTCAACAAACATTTATTTATGTAACAAGCAAATATTGATTACACATAATGCAGTATTTACGAATATTTTGTGTAAAGAAATAATTTTCGTTTTACACTAGGGCTGCATCAAGTTATCGATATTTCGTGTCCACAGTCTATCACGCGGTAAAAAATGAATATGTATTAGGTACTGTAATTAAAGTACCTGTAAGACGTTTAGATATGAATTATCTGGGAATGTAATTCCATTTAAGATACTTAACTGATCCATAGGTATCAGTTTTTGACTGTTAGAATAGGTACCTACATATACTATCATTAGTAATATAATTGTCTTTCAGATTACATATTAACTTGGATACCAGAAACTAACTGGACTAAATTGATTATTATGCAGTAAGCATTTTGATGAAAAATATTTCCAAACGCGAGAGGTGAAACGTACTATCACTGTGGAAGCACCAACAAATTGTTCAAAGGATTGTGCGAAGCATGGCCGGGTCGCTAGTGTATAATAAATGATTTAAAATCTCTGGGAGTTTTTCTTAAATATGCATACTTCACCGCAGAATCGAAGTTTTAGCCATGCAAAATCCCTTCCCAAGATGGGAATTTTAGTTATATTAATAATATTACTATATATTATTATTAGACGACCTCCGTGGCCGAGTGGTGTACGCACCGGTTTCAAGGTTCCCGGGTTCGATCCCTGGGGGGTACCGCGTATAATTTTTATTTTATTTATTTTATTGAGAAAAAGTGCTTTACAATAAAGTACAAAGCATATCCTCCTCTCTTTTTGATGTTGTTGCAGTGCCCAACAGGGTCTATAATGCTCCTCTGTATTAATATAAGACCAAAATGTGTACCTACATTATAGTTGCAATGAATAAATGAATATCAATATGAATATGAATATGAATAACTT
The DNA here is from genome assembly GCA_949710035.1 of Crambus lathoniellus. NCBI lineage: Eukaryota > Metazoa > Arthropoda > Insecta > Lepidoptera > Crambidae > Crambus > Crambus lathoniellus. The sequence goes on along the minus strand of OX453303.1, from coordinate 10,513,647 downwards.
TATGGATATGAACTTCATACGTTGAACTTTAAGTCAATTTTGTAAAAAAAATAGCTACTATAAGTTATTTGTTTTGTGACCTTGGGTATAATGATAGCTAGCTAGCAACGTTCAACAGAACAAAGTAGCAAAATCTATCAAAATAAGGAATTCAAGTGACAGTTGAAGCCGATACCCATACCCATATTTTTTAGCCGGTAGCCCCCCAGGTCGGGTAAATGTTGAAAACTAATTTTTCTATATTTCCTCGGGTCTGGGTGTATGTGGTAATTACCCGTCGTTGTTTCTAATTTCCATAATAATAGTGCTTAAGCTACTATAAATAAAGAATAAATAAATAAATATTTTCTTACAATCACACCAATTATCTAAGCCCGTAGTTAATTTCTAAAGAAACTGTGTCTACTTGAACTTGATAACGGATAAATATATACTTAAATACTTTTTGTTTGTAAATACATACTTAATATACATACAAACACCCAGACCAAGACAAATAGACATGTACACAAATATTTGTCTTGTTCGAGAATCGAACCCGAGACCTCTGGCGCAGAAGGCAGGTAGATTACCCCTGTCAAATCGGTCGTCAATATATATACTTTGGTATTGGAACAATGAGTGTGATCGTGTCCAATATATATTTATTTATTACTGTAATTATTTAATATTATCGATATCGATATTAATCTGAAAAGCGACATGACGCACATCACTGACACGCATACATAAACAATTTTACACACACAAATGCGATCCAATTTCGGTTTCGTTTGACAGCTCGTGGTTGTTCCTCTATTCCATAGATGTATTATTCCTGTAGATGGATCACAAAAATAAGCTATAACTCACCCATCCTTTACCCCTTCTAACACTTTCAAATTGTCATAAGATAGAAAGAGACATACATGTTAATCTGTTGCGTCGTAATTAGTGAATGTCTCCATTTTGACTATGCAATGCTAGATGACATTAGATGATGATGATGATGCAATGATAGTGCTGTGGTTTTTTTGTATTAGAAGTTATCGATAAAACATTTAAAAATAAGTTAAATGCAATGCGATACATAAAATTACAATGCATATTACCCCAAGAACTATCCGATATTTTTGTAAAAAATTCAATAACAGGCCAAATTTTTGTAAACGGCCCTTAAATATAATTTTAAGAGACTATATTTTGGAATCCAACATAATATCGCATTGGAAGGTATAAAAGAAAAGTTATACCCCGAAAATGGTGCAATTCTTTCAGCAAATATGCTATCACCAATTTTATCGTTAACATGTGTTTATGTTCACCATATCTAAGCACCAAAGTCGAAATCCATAAAGATATAAAACGGGAAACTAATACTTTAGGAAGAAGTCGGTTGTTTCTGATAGCATTTTTAACATAGGTGTAATGCCAATTTGAGTTTACGTAGAGAGTTTTTTTTAAAGTTTATTTGTTTTTCATTTACACATATAGGGGGATTAAATACTTTTACGAAAGATAATAATAAATGTATTCAAATGTAAAGTGAATAACACTTATACCATTTTTGCCTATTTTTTTAAAGATTTTTTTAAGCTTTGTATTTGTTTTTTTTAATGTCGCGGTCATAAATATTGGTGGATTACTAATGAATTATTTATTAAACTAGATAATCTAATTTTCAATGTTAAGAAATTACTGATATAGAATTATTGTTGAGTCTCCATAGAACGAATTAGTTTGGCTCTCGGGCTATATGTATATATCGCAGGCGTATTGTATATTTCACCGTGTTACATAGCAACTAGCTGTATTGGAAAACAGCACCGCATTGTGATTAGTGATGTACCGTGCCCGGGCACGTTCCCAAGGACTGGAAATTTTGCCGGCAGCGTTGCCGGCAGTGTCCCAAAGTTCCCGGCAATATTCCCAAGCACCATTTTGTAGATGAATATTTTACCATGCAAGACAATTTAAAATAAGACTTTAAAACTGTTTGATTATATTGAATTTCGTAATAAATAGCCACCAACATCAGAGGTAAGCACATATGAAATGAAAAACAGTTTGAAATAAAATGGTTTATTTTTTTATTCAACAAACTAAGAAAACAAAACAAAATAATCTTGCCATAATTATCAACAAATTATAAAATTGTAAGACAGAGAAGAAAAATACATTATTTATTTATATAATTTAACAAAACTACAAAAAGTCTACTGGGAATTTTGGGCAATATTCCCAATGTGCCCGGAAATTTCCCGGGCACATTGGGAGTGGAAAATTGCCGGCAGTGGCAATATTCCCAGACGTACATCACTAATTGTGATAGAGCGCTTCGCGCTTTTCAATGCAGCTAGACTTAATGTAATTGGGCGGTTCATAATCCTCTTTTCTGACAGTTTTTAGTACTAATCGTGTCCAAAGTGCTCACGGCCTTAGAATTTTGTTTATGCTATGAAACTTCGGCATAGGTCGAAATATGGCAAAAATGTCTTCCCTCCAGACAAAAGCGCACGCTCAGCTGATCGATCTAGTGTGGCAGAATTTTTTTTTTATAATTCGACGTATGCTATGCTCCAAAGGGAAAGTTGTTCAGTTTCTTGGTCTATGCAAGCCCTTTAATTTTGAATCAGTGCCAAATATGAAGTAGGTACTATAATTATACTTGAGGAGATCGATGGCTCATTGGTACGCGCATTCTGCATCCGGTGGTTGAAGCGCGTCACAAACGGTGAAGATGCTATAATATTTTATCTTAAGATATCGTAAGATAAAATATTATAGCATCTTAAACTATCACACACGGTTAAGATACGATATATTTTGGAATCTTTTCACTCTCTTGATATCCGTCCTAGGTAGCGGACGAATATTCTGTAAACCATCTTATACAGGCTGATCAAAAATGAGTAATTCGGATTTGCTATTACACTTATTGGACAGTTCATCAGAAGATGATTCTGACCTGGAATTTGATATAATAATTGCTATAGATAATTCGAACTTTAGATCAGTTTGGATAGAAAATCATACTATCATCATTAGGTAGGTACCTACTCCTTACGTTTGACGTTTCAAAGCGTCATTATTTCTAAGCAAACTTTTTGGTTAAACTAGGTGTATAATAAACTTACTCTTCGTTTATTATGAATGTGTTACGGGACCCCCTCGTCGGCCAGCGGTACACTAGCCGGAACGTCGGAAGTCACCGCATAGTATTCAATTAGAAGATGTTGTAGAATATAAAAGATTGTTTCAGCACTTGGAGAGTTGTTTTATCAAATATTGTAAATTAGCAATATGAAAGAATATGAAGAATAGGAACTGTTACTATAATTAATTAATTGGCTATTTAATAGTTATTACATTTCAATTATAAATTTTTGGTACGCTAGCTCGCACGCGAGCTCTGTTCAGCTTGATTGTTCTGGTAGGACTGAATCAAAATGCTGAATAGGGCACGTAGAGCGAAGAATTACGAAAGAACAGTGGTACAGCATAAAATTGATGGCCAGTAGGTACGTAAAACTATAAAACTTTCCAGCCACTATGGAGTTTCTAACCATCCATAATGACTGGAACGAAACGGCATCGTTACAAATGTTTTGACTTTTTCGTATTTATCCCAAAATGTTTAAAAAATAAATGTCCACCCGTGCGAAGCCGGGGCGGGCCGCTAGTTCTCTCTATGCCCAGCACCGAAAACGGGACAACCTGTATACACATCTTTTCGTATCCAAAATATATATTTCGTATGTTAAGATAGTATCTTAACATGCAAAATATATATTTCCGTATCTTAACATACGAAATATATATTTTGCCGTATCGCCTAGCATCTTAAGATACTTAATATGAAAATATATGTTATCTTCGGTGTGTGTGATGGTCCATTGAATTGTATGGCGAGCGATATTCTATGTTAAGATAAAATATTATAGTATCTTCACCGTCTGTGACGACCTTGATGTTAAGCAACATTCGTGGACATCTGAATGGTGACCCAAAACTTTATTATCTCGGTCTCCTCTGTGCTTCGGAAAGCACGTTAAGCCGTTGGTCCCGGTTGCATTAGCAGTCGTTGGCACCCTCACCCACCAATCCGCATTGGCTTCGCGTGGTGGGTTATGGCACTTGTGGCCCGTTCTACCTGTGGTGTTTTCATGCACAGGGGAGGCCTATAGCCCAGCAGTGAGGACATTAATATGATAATGATGATAATTATACTATTTATACTAGGAGGTATAGTCGTAAAACTGAACGAGATTTCTAATCAATTTATTAAATTAAATAATCTGCTGAATGATATCAAGTAAAAAATACAGATTTCACGCTAATTTTTATACTCTTAAACAATTTGCTTTAATAAGTGCATCGAGCATATTCTTGTTTGTTGCGAAGGTCTCCAATCGTCGCCTTTTCTTACGTTTCTTATTCACGTTTCCTTTACATCGACGGCGGCGCGGCGGTGGGAAATCTGTTTAAAATTGAGAAAATTAAGTTTAAATACAAAATTGTTAACACTACAATTTTTTATCGATATTACATAATAAAATCGGACTACAACACTATCAGGTTGGTCAAATGTCAAAAAATTCCAATTGGATTTAAATTATATATTTTTAGCCTAAAAACACCCGATTTTCTTCAACCAAGTCAATGTTAAACTGTGTATACACGTACAGCAATTTAGTTTTTGCAAATACGGACCAGTAAGCTATAAAAATGTGTTCGCAAAAACACAAAACAATGAGTGTGACTTACCTCTGAAATGATATGTGTTCATTATTCTCTTTCAAAACACTCACTCTGCTTGAATAACCGGGAACAGTACAGGCCATTCTTAACAAACAACAGATTTACCGCACCACACCATCAAATCTTTCTATAATTTACTACAAAAAAAGATTTTCTTTCTGAAGCATTTGTAACCAGCTGGTTAACAAACAAATATGACGTTGACTTTTAAGTGGCGCGCGGCTCATTAAGACGCACACGTTGGGCTATTGTTATCTCTTTTTAACACACGAAATGTCGCCATTTGAGAGACGAGAGTCGATTATAGAAGGAATCGTTCAAATTTTTATGCTCCATCTACAGGAATAATACATCTATGCTCTATTCCGATAGGTATATTAACTTTATGCTAATAACAGGGTTATACAATAGGGTTGCCAGGTATTTTTTTCAGAAATTCGGGACATGTACTTAAATTGAATAAAAAAATCGGGACAAATAATTTTGCCGCGGGACAACAAGAAATAAAAAGATAAAAAATTTAAAGTATATTTTAATGAATTATTGCTTTTATTGATAACGTTCCTTTTTTAAATAATATTGTTTGTCATATTTCAATTCACTTTTTGCTTTTTTCAGCAATTGTTCGTATTTTTTTCTTCTCAGAATTTTACAAGATAGTTGAAAATTGAATGTTACAGCAACTCCAATCGGATAAGTTTTTGTAAACTGCGATTTCGCACGTCTGTCCATTTAATATTCATTTGAGACAATACTCTCTACACAAAATAAAACTGAGAATAGGTACCTACTTAAAATGTTCAAAATTTTAAATTTCGTTAATTGTTTCTACCTACAGCATGGTCCACAGCTGCACACTGCTTAACCAAAAACACTGTGAACTACAATTAAAATAGGTATTCAAAATAATTGATTAAAATGTATATTCGGTTAAATATTACTCTGATTGTTTTGTTTTTTTGTCTAACTGAAAAATATCATAATGCGGGACACATACCTGTCCCGGCGGGACATTGTAAAAATCGGTTGTTTCGCGGGACGTCCCGCTAAAATCGGGACACTTGGCAACGCTATTATACAAGGTTGTACCCATGAAGTTTGACTTAATACTCTGAGGTAACCAGTATTAAGTCGAGCTTCATGGTTGTACCTGTTATGACAAGAGGGTATAAATGAGATTTGAATTTTGAACAGCTTCATAACAGGGTCCAAAACGATGAGATTTGAATTTAGAACATAATTAAAGAAGCATTGGTTGGAGTTTAGCAAAGGGTGTGCAGTACTTAAAAAAAATAAAATTGAGAATGTCTCGAAAACGGTGAGTCGTAGCTAAAATCTTACAAAATTTTCAACCCCCCTACTACGGCATCCCCGGAGATACTTATAATAAGGAATCTGATGGACATATATTTTTTTATTTTTTTTTTTTTTATTTCAAAACTAAATTTTTTTTTCTTGCCCGACTAGCGCTATGTATGATGTATCTGAACGACAAAGAAAGGTAGGTAGTTTGAGTTGTCTTTACTGCTTTTCTTATACAGGGGGATGATAAGCAGAGTGTATTACTCGGCCGCAAAATTATTTTCACCTCGGGCGGCGTATATTGAATCCCTCGCTGCGTTCAGGATTCAAAATAGCGCCCTCGCCGTAAATATATTATTTTGCTCCCTTGTAATACAATCTACTATTTTCTTATTTGTGAAACTGAACTGTGAACTGACTTCAATAACTTTTATTTTGAAGACGAGGGATGAAAATAGGTACGATTAAAATGCTTCGGCGTGATTTCAAGTTGTAATGATAATGACGATTAACAAACGTCTGCTACACTAGAACTCGAAAACATTGAATGCCATGGAAGTTTCATAATTCCACACGTACCTATGTCGAATTAGTATTAGGTACCTTTGTTTGTACGTAGCATTAGCATGCAGTCAAAGAGCATGTAATCACTACGTTAACATGCAGTCAGACGCTCGGTCGGACCGGACAACGGATTTGGTTGGTTCGGACTTGACATTGACAGAATAGTAGATTGTATTACGAGGGAGCAAAATAGCATATTTACGGCGAGGGCGCTATTTTGAATCCAGAGCGCAGTGAAGGATTCTAGAGTAGAAACCCGAGCGCAGTGAGGGATTCTAAAGTAGAATCCTGAACGCAGCGAGGGATTCAATATACGTCGCCCGAGGTGAAAATAATTTTGCGGTCGAGTAATACACTCTATTTTTCATTTCGAATATAAGGAAATAATCCTACTAATATTATAAATGTGAAAGTTTGGATGTTTGGATGTTTGGATGTTTGGATGTTTGGATGTTTGGATGTTTGTTACTCAATCACGCCAAAACGGCTGAACGGATTTGGCTGAAATTTGGAACACATATACTTTGTAGCCTGGAGAGGAACATAGGCTACTTTTTTTCCCGGAAAAATAACAAATTCCCGCGGGATAATGTCGTGTAGTCCACGCGGGCGAAGCCGCGGGCGGAAAGCTAGTAAAAAATAAAAATTGATACCTATGTCCATCGGATGCCTCCTAAGGATATCCGGGGTACCGTGGGGGGTTGAAAATTTTGTTAGATTTTAGCTACGACGCACCGTTTTTGAGATATTAAATTTTTTATAAAATTCATTTTTGAAAAAGTCCCGGCCCCGCGTAAGCGAAGCAAAGAGTTATTAATCTATGCCGGCCCCATACAAAATCAGTAGAAAACTTTTTCATTGCCGATGAGGTAACTCTATGGTTGACTGTAACCAACATGGAGCTATACAATACTGTTACCTCAGTATTAAGTTTAGCTCCATGGTAACCAAATTCAGTTCTATTTAAAAAAAATACCACCCTAGGGTTAACGCAGAGTTCTGAACCCGCTGCTCAGTTTAAATATACATCACTTTCCGAATATGAGAGATGAAAAATAATTGCCATAAGTATCATAATAATAATATTATAAACGACGGACGAGATGGGTATTTTTAAAATAATAAGATCCCAGGGAACGCATATAAGATCCCACCAAATATTTTGAACCGTAACTATCCCGTTTGCTTTAGGAATTAAAGCAAATTAGGTACGATCTATCTGTCAATTTGCACACACACTCAGCCTCAGATCTCTTGTAAAGCCAAGCTTCTAATTTGAAACTTTCCTAACTTCTAAAACTACATCTTAGTGAAAATATGTGGCTTGGCCGGTTCGCCAGGTATGGGCCATATCATATTGTGCTATTGTTGATCGAAGCATATACACCACAAAATTTTAATATTTTTTTTTTTATATAAAACTGGGCAGGCATTTTACCACCATCTTGTTTGTTAACAGGATGTGGCCTAAGATGTTGCATGCTTGTCCAGGAGATGCCTGTTCACTCTGGCCTTGAAGATACCAAGGTTGTAGTTATCTGGGAACACATAGGCAGGCAACGCATTCCATTCCTTAGCGGTTCGCATAAGAAACGAATCTGCGAAGCGTTTAGTGCGGACAGGTGGAGTGTCAACAACGTAAGGGTGATAAGCTAGCCTGCGTCTGGTTCCCCGATGGTGGAAAGGGGCTGCGGGAACAAGGTCGTGCAGTTCTCGAGCACACTCCCCAAAGTGTATTCTATAAAAAACCGATAGACACGCAACTTTGCGACGGTGACTAAGGCTCTGAAGAATTATGTATAAATAAATAAATAATAGATAACTTCTTACATTCACACCAATTATCTAAGCCCATGTTAATTTCATTAAGAAACTGTATCATGGAAAACTTGAAAACGGATAAATATATACTTAAATACTTTTTTGTTTGTAAATACATACTTAATATACATAGTAAACACCCAGACCAAGACCAATAGACATGTTCATGCACACAAATATTTGTCTTGTTCGGGAATTGAACCCGAGACCACAAGCGCAGAAGGTGGGTAGACTACCCTGCGCCAAATCGGTCGTCAGATGTATGGAACAGCAGATTTTTTTTCGCGATTCTGTGGTTGGACCCCTAGTAAAAATTGATCGTATTGATGGACACTATCATCCTCTAAAACCTTTGTAATAATAATTATATAGTACATTAGTACATTTCAGTTTTCAGTCGAGTCGATGTTGTACTTTTGTATGGAACAGCTGATTTTTTTTCGCGATTCCGTGGTTGGCCCATCGTAAAATATGTTCGTATTGATAAACGGGTGAAAATCATTTAAAATGACCATTTTGACATCAAAATTTGTCCACGCGCGATATTTTACAAAATATTCTTTTAAATAAAGCAATGAGTACCCACGTTAGTAGAATGAAACATTACTTAAATAAATATATATAAATTTCAATGTACCTTATCAGTATTTAACAAATATACTCCTATATTCGCTCCGAGCCCGGATTTTCTCCATACAAAATAATTTGTCCTCTGCGTGACTAGCGTTACAAAGTACACCTAAATAAATATAATAAAAAACAGTATTCAAACAAATGATTATTTTTTGTTTAAGACACTATCATCCAATAAAATTTTTGTACTAATTAAAATTAAATGGTGTAGTATGGTTTCGTCTTGGCAATATTTTACATGAAAATGTTTTTGGTGGGATTTCAATTCTTTTTGTATTTAGTTGCTAACGCCAATCATTTTAAGTCTGACCTCTATAATAGAGAAAATTTAAGATTTTCTAAGCTCCAAACTTTCATATTACGTTATATAAGTTAAAGTTAGTGCACATCAATACACACAACATAAATATGAGGCGTATGAGGCTATCCTAGAAATCCTGAAAATAATCAGCTATATTTGTTACATTTTGGTCGAGTCGGTATTGTACTTTTGTACCTATGGAATAGCTGATTATTTTTTGCGATTGCGTTTTTGTTCTTTATTATTAATTATATAATGACTGTGAATACCTGTTTCGCACAAGTACAATGTCGCCAATATTATTAATCCATACATATAATAAAACAGAAACGGAAAAAAAGTCTGTACATGAAAGATTTAAAAAAAATAATTACTGCTATGTGATGTGTACAGGATATAGACCCCAAAACGATATTTATTAAAATTTTTGTCTGTTTGTCTGTTTGTCTGTTTGTATGTTCGCTTTTCACGCAAAAACTACTGGACGGATTTTTACCAAATTTTGTGAAGTAATAGCTTATAACCCGGGTCAACATATAGGGTACTTTATATTTAATAAAAACCCCTTATTCCTACGGGAAAATACAAAGACTGATTCTTACTAAAATAGATGGCGCCACATGATTATGAAAATACGTTATATTTAATCGCTGTCTCAATTAATAATGAATCATGTTATTTTTTTTTACCTGCTTCAAAACATAATATAAATTGAAACCCATCCAGGCACATATAAAAACATAAAAATAATTTCATGTTATTTACGTCATTATATCTACTAAGCAATAGATGGCGCAGGTAGTCAGTAAGATATACCTCTCACAAAAGTACATTCGAATGATTATTTTAATTAGGGTGAAAGCCCTCTCTGTTGCCACTTTAAGATGTTTTTCACTTCTTTCGCATCATAACTACTAAGCAATAGATGGCGCAGGAAGTCAGTAAGATTACGATATACCTTTCACAAATGTACATTCGAATGATTATATTAAGTAGGATGAAAGCCCCCGCTGTTGCCACTTTAAGATGTTTTTCACTTCTTTCGCCTATGGTCTTAAGTAGGTATCTATAAAATACAAAATTTATATCTAAAATTGTCAAGAATGTATCTTATACTTTTCTTTACATTTTTAAATTCTTACAATACAAAAAAACTACTTAAAAAAATGTTACAGACTCCAAAAAGTATTTGTCAACTGAAAAGGAAAAATATAATATCTATAATTTAGGTACCTTTTTGAGGTCGGTGCCAGTCAGTTTATTTTTTTAATTACTTTTTATTTCTTAAGTTTTAGTGTACAATAACAATAAGTTTTAGTGAATTGTACTATAACATACCCACGGAAACTACTAAACTGATTTTGATGAATCTTAGACTGTTGCTAAAGTTAGAATACACCTAATTTAAATCAAATAGAACCATCTCGATATGCCTTAAGATTTCGAGAAATTCGTGGACAAACATAGTAAAAAACATATAACTAAGTATTCATATACTTACGAAATTTACTTTTATTTTAGTAAATTAAAAACCTATTTCTTAAACTTAAAATGTGCGAAGGGTGCCGATTGATGTGTTTTTGTTAATCAAATTTTAAAAAATACATCGAGAAATCAATACTTAACTAACTTAGATAAAATAAAAGAAACATCTAATTCGATGTAAACTGAATTATTACTATTGTTATTATGACTTAAAAGTCATAGATAAAAAGTATACTATCAAGCAAAAGTTATTAACGAAATGTTTTAAGCTAAGTAAGCACTCGGGGCAGTGGCCAAAACTGAAGTTTTCACCCTATTGATGTAATATTTCTATTTCGCATTTCCACTCAACGCTAGATGTCGCTACAGTAAGTATAGTGGTGCCACAAATATATCTGACCCGGTGACAGTGGTCGTGGAGGAGCCACTAGCAATACAAAATTAACTGTCAAAATGGACTGCCGGCAGTCAACAGTATATTTAGTACCAAAAACTAACCACTGTGTGAAATAAGTTTGTCGCAATGTAGACAAAATGTCACCAATGTAATTTTGAAAAATTTGCTCATAAACGCTAAGTGGCCAGTACCTACGTAGATACCGACACCTACCTACCATTTTTTATGTCATTTAACCGGCTCTGGCTACTTAGGCCTTCAGCCGTAGGTACCATCCAATAAAATAAAGGAATATTAAAAATAGTTTTCTATCTAACTTATTTATTCATTTATTTACTAGGAAAGCTTACATAAATGATGTTAAATTAAATAATTAAATGGTAGGTATATCATTACATTTTATACCTGTTACTTAAAGAAAGTTAATTACAAGCTCTCACAAATAGGAAATGTCTCCATATCAAAATACTAGCCTTCCGCCCGCGACTGCGCAAGCTCGGACTAAACGACGACGTTATCCCGCGGGAATGTGATATTTTTCAGGGATAAAAAGTAGTCTAAGGCAGCCATTACACAGTCCATCTAGATCGCGATCACTGATCGTGATCTTGATCGCGATCGAGATTTACTATATAGATATTTTGCGATCAAGATCGCAAACCGTCAATCACCTTCGTACACAGTCAATCTGGATCGCGATCATTGATTTTGATCGCGGATCGCGATCCAGTTTGACTGTCTAATGGCTGCCTAAGTATGTCACTTTTCAGCTGGCAAACTATTCCCATTCCAAAAGTCACGTCGATCCGTTGCATCAATTTTGACGTGAAAGACGGATAAACAAACAAACCCTCTTTCACATTTATAATATTAGTATGGATACACATAATCTCTTTTTCATTTTATAGTAAAAATATGATTGGCCTGATATTATGCATTACTAAGTAAGAACATAAATTTTAGCTTGATACCTCCCACGCATACTTGAGAAAAAGTTTCTTGATAGGTAGACGGACAGATCTATGAATGAGGGCTCAACTACTTATGTTCATGCAGCATTTGATAACAACATACCATGTTCATACCCTAGCCTGCATATTCGATATTCTTTAGACCCTTTTAGTAGAGAATAGGATTTCAAGAAGAGCGTTATGAAATCTGGGCAACAAACACACATAAACTAAACTAACACAAAAGTCACTACACCGCGCGTACGAAGTCGCGGGCAACAGCTAGTTATTAATATTTACTTATGTAGGAATGCTGTAGTATCTATGATATCGATGGCACGATATTCGTAAAAAACTGAGATAAAATACAGTCTCTTACATAAATCGCCTCACAATCACGAGACGCGACGTCCCTGGGTGGGGCAGCTGGGGTAATGTCGACACTCCCCGCACTAAAACCATGTATTTTTCTTTATTTGAACATAATTATATCTGATCCATAATAGAGAATATAAATATAACTTTTGAAGTTTGATGTATATTATCTTAGATTTAAGTTTTTATAAAGAAATACATTCACTTATAAGTACTACTTATACTCCGACAACGACCAAACTACCTAGTGGACACTCTGTAGGAGGATAATGGAGTAGGTAACGACGACTGAGGCGGTGGACAGCAGCAGAGAATAGTCCACTCGGAAAAAGTTAGCTAGGTGGAAGTTCACGGGTCGCGCCTGCACCAGCCCGCGAAGCTCCGACATGGCCGCTCGCACATCAGGATCTGAAAATAAATCAGTTTTTTACTTCGGCCAGTTAGTTTGGTACCTAGGTTACCACCAGTTAGCTATGCGTTTCTTTTATAAACAAAGTGCTGCATAAACTAACAACCAAACTATGTAGGTTAGTTACATACTTACCTAGATTTTTATTGACGAACATATGGTCAATGATGAATATTATTTTGTCGCTATCTCGGTATGTATTCTCGCAGTGAGCCACCAGAGTTACAAGGATCATCGCGCAGGTAAGCAGTCGGCAAATCGTCGACGCTACGGGGAAATACGTCGTGTTGTATGGAATTAACTGTAAAAAGCGTAATGTATTGAAATAAAGGTAATATCTTCTTTGAATTAATAACTAATAGCTTCATCGACTGATTAAGAAAATTAAAAGGGTTTTGTGTATGAAGTATCCACAATAAATTTCAATTTTGTGTGGTTTTGAAAATTAGTTTATTTAACACTATTGTAACTAAGTACTTACATACTTACTAAGTACCTATCTACAATTATAAGCAATTAGAATTACAAACCTGAGACCCAATAAGCATTCGCACCGTTACGTTCGTATATCTCACCATATCGATAAAGGAACTGAGAGTATTAAGAAGGATCTGAAATATATTTTCATTTTATTTATTAAAAGGATTGAGAGAAAGTTAAGCACCAATAGCGCTGTGCTCCTTTGCTAACTACAAAAGAATTGAAAAATTAAAAATGAAGTAACTATTTTAGAAAAAATCGACCCGTCTCACAACCAGCTCCAATGGGTGGACGTTTGTAAGACGGGTCGATTTTTTCTAAAATACTTCATTTTCATTTTTTTATAATAAAAATTGCATTGTGAATGCAAATAAAAAGTCAAAATTTTAATAGGTAACTTACATAAGAATTATCAGGCAAACTTACCCTGACTCCAAACATCTGATTGATGAATGAACATTGCTCCGTCAGTATTAAATAGCATTTTGTGAGATTTTTCGCTCTGATTCTTTCAATTGTTTTTTTCCTCTTGATATCACGTAAATCGTTGTTGTTACAATAAAACCAAATTTCATTTTGAATAAAATCGCATATGGTTCCAGGCAAGTTGTCTGCTGATATGTAGCTGTCGTAGACAATGTTGGATACCATGCGAACTCTACACTGTATGTGTAGAACTTGGGAGATGATATCCAGAGTAGTCAATATTCTTATCAGTAAAAATGGGTACGCCAAGGAATATACCGTAGGAATTTTCCACCCAAAAGTCAAACTCCATGCTGTGAAGTCACATATAGTACTCATCAACCAAACTGCGATGAAAATGCTAGTTATTTTCGTCAGTCTGCTATTGATTGTACTGCTATAGTTTCCTTTCCCAATTATGTCGTCAACGATGGCGTACTGCTTATAATATTCGCAATACACTAATCCTCCATACTTAAATACGTAGATTAGATCAATGATGTATTGGAAATAGTCATATATAGTTTGAACAGTGTCCGTTATTCTCACAGAGGTGTTTATAAGCTTGTTGGCGTGATGGGCTTTATAATAAATGACGAAAGCTACTAATGATCCTAATAATGTTGAAGTTGATATTATTCGAATGAGAAAAAGCTTATTATTTCGCGGTGCCGAGTCACATTTTAACCCAAATATATTTAATAGAACAATAAGAAGAGTATTTTTTTTATTTGTTAAATCATCATCGGAGATGTTCTTTTTGTTTTTGCTGACTTCCATAACTCTCATTTCGAATACGCGAGACGTGAGATGAAAATACGATATAGGTACCTAATTGTTTAAAGCGGTTTTCTAAGTTGCCTACATAAACGACTAACAAACGTCTGGTACCTACGTACACTCGAACTCGATTACATTGAATGACGTTAGTTTATTAAGGACACACATGGATGTTTTATAAGTCCACACGTGAGCTTTTAGTAAATTACCTACTTTTCATGTATAGGTACATGTTCGTTAACAGAGCCTAATTATCGAGAACCGCCTGGTAGAAAAGTTTTAAGAACGAAATAGGTACGAAAATAATAATAATGGTAGGACTATAATTATTCAGTCAGACGTAATACATTGACAGGTGCGGTGCGGGATAATGATATAGTGCCTAGCGTAGACAGACACATCAATCCTGTTGCTAAACAATAACCGTTCTAATTTTATACGCCATAAGGCCGCGTAAAGCGTGAGTGATGTCTACTGCATCTACACGATTGGACGTTTCTACTTTCAGAAAATATCATTCAGACACATCAGACATAATTATGACGGCGGTGTTTCTATAATAATATAATATTCAAAATACTTACTTCCAATGTTAGCGTCAGGGGGTTGGGCAAAGCAAAATGTGAGTAAAAATGTAAGTTGGGGGCAATGGTTGGCAAGGCAATTGACCCCGTTTTGCCTTCCCCCCCCCCCCCCCCCCTCCAGACTTTGTCTTTACCAAATACCTAGACAAATCACTTTAGGTAATTAAGGCGGGCATTCCCCAAAATAGGGTATTTTAAATTATGGATTACTCTCAAACCACAAGTACTTAAAACTTGGAAAAAATATATGTTATTTTACAGCTATTTATCTAGTGCTTCCGGCCGTTTTTTTTCGATTGGTGATATTTTACTGTGTCAAATAAAATCCCAAACATCCGTCTAATCGTAATCCAAATATCGTATTATTTGCAAAATACTTGGTTTTAGTTCATGAAAAATATACGAAAATAATTGTCTTTGAATAGCCGAGGGATTCCGGCCGTCATAAGTAAATTTTTTTTAAAGCATTGTTTATTTTCGAAAAAAACCTATTTTGCTACGTTGACGGTCGTAATTTCAATCAATCAGTCCCCTGCGGAATGAGTTAGAGGTCGGACGCGTGCCAATTTTTGCGGCGCAGTTACCTGCGACGAGCGAAATTAAAAACAATTCAAATATTTGATTGTGTAGAGAGTTCAGTAAGCTATATAGATACAAATAATTATCTGTGGTGTCGTGTAATGTACCTAGTTATAGTTTGTACAAATATATAATAATAGTTTGTAGGAAAATATGTATTTTAAATTTATTAACTAGGTTCATTCAAGAATAATTCTGTAAATATTTTATAGTGATTACGATAAAATGGCCAATAAAAAGAATAAAAAAAAACAAGATTTCGTCGCAGACTCTGCGAAGGATAAACAAACATAAAAGGTAACTAAGTGATTTGATTTTTTTTATTCATTTGGAACGAATCAGATATTAATCTACATAGATTTCTAAATAGTAAGTAGTGTCACAGTGTATAGAGATAAGTGAGGCAGTGTACGAAATTAACCTAGTGGACCCCCACAGTAATTCCTTAGTCAGGGAAAACTTTACAGCATGATGATATATGTTGTAGCAATAAATTAAAAGTATTGTATAACTTTCCAAAGATTAGGTATTTTTAATAAAGTTTTATTTCATTGATCTTTTTCAGGAAAAATTATCCGTTTAAACTTTCTTCACCGGACATATTTATATAACGTATAAAATAATTTAGGCAATATCCAAAAAAATATCCCAACAGAAAAACCAAATTGTAATCAAATATGAATTTTTGGTGTTAATTGAAATGGACTTTTTGATTTGAAACTATAGGACGGTTACAGTTGTTACAAATTTGGTAATAAGATATATATTTCTTCATACCTTTATCTAGATTCGTATAGTTTCAAAAACACGATTTTATGATTTTGCCTCGACACTTTTTCTTTTCGAAAAGACCTCTAAAAATACGAAAAGTCAAGATTATTCTTAAATGGGGTTACTTACACTATTGGAAATTGGTTGTGTTTTTTTTGCCTAATCTGCAAAATCGGTCTCGCTCCCGCGCGCTTCTTTTTCTCATTACTATCTCGCTTCAGCACATTTTTTCCGAGTATCGCCTTAAGATTTGTGTTTATGTGACTACACATAATTTTAAAAAGCAATAATGCTGAGAAATTTTACATAGGTACTGAATTTGTGTTGTTTAAAATAAATTAATATTCGTATGCATTTGTTTGGATTTTCTTACTCGTGACGCCAAATTTCATTCTAAGATCATATAAGAAAAAAAAACAGCAATTATTAATGAAAATGAGGGTCAAAAAAAGGAATTGCCATAAGTACAATAGCAGTAGGTACTCATGTTTGGAAAATGTTTTGGATTTTTATCAAGTATTACATACTTACTGGTATAGATAAGTCATTTTATGTACTGCGAAATTACTCGGTTAAATATATAAACAGATTTGTATATTTAGGTATAACTTCGGCCACAGTCTCTAGCAGCGGTGCGGCGTGCGGTGCTGCAAAGCAGGGTACTCATCTAGCTTGTAGCTCGTAACCTAACTGATACTGTATAAACCTGAAAGTGAGTTCGGCTCGTCCACGGTCACCGCGTAACCAGCTACGAGTTCCCGGATCCGCAGTGCTTGTGACGAAATCACGCCGACAACATTCTGCTCACTCCATGATTGCGTTCGTTTGAAGTTCGCGTCGCGCCTACGTACTCACTGCACAAGAGGTCTTGTCGTAGTCCACGCGCACACTGCGAGCCGCCTTTGTGTTCGTAGCGATACCGCCACTCGGCGGGTCACTGCGAGCTTACTGCGAACCACGCGCGAGCGGCTCGCACGCAGCGAGCTCGTGCCTCCTATGGACTCACTTGACAGTAGCAGTTACGTTACGTTACGTGTTACACAGCTCGGTGAGTATCCTGCTCAAGAGGCGCGGCGGGCGGTATGATTTGCGGTGGTATGCTATAATAGCCCGACTAGTTGCAACCGCGGCGGCCTCAGCGCTGGACGTTTTAAGAGAATTTGGAATGGCACTATCAAAAATGGGACGATATTGCCTTGACACAAGTGCGTTCTCAGCTCAAGATATCATTGAGTCCAGATTCTAGATTTAAGCTAATTTTAATAAATGTTTTACCATTATTATTGTCATGATTTTAGAAGGTTTTTCATATTTTTTAATAGCAACACTGGTAATGCCGTTTCTTGCCGCCATTTTGTTAAATTTAATAGGCTAATCTGTGGTAAAATTGGTGGGGGGGTAGCTAGACTTGAGCCCGATTAACGAGCAAAGAGAGGTCATTCTTAAAACTAGCCTCGAGGGGATAAGTTCACTAAGACGTCGACTGTATCTATATTGTTATACCTGTACTATGCCTGTACCTGTAAGTTGGATCAAAAATTATATGAGTGTTATCTGGAGTCTGCGTTTTCTTCATATTTCAGAAGCGGTAAAGTACCCACGTAAGTTTATTTCTAAACCTGATAATAAGAATAATTTGCTTATTCTGTGCTATAGTAATGCCAAACGAGTTATTTTATTCTCTTCACGCAGAGAAAGGATAAATATTCCAGATTCCATGTTAATGCGTTTTTTTTTTTATCTAAATGACATTTTAAATACCTTTGCGGTGGATTGTGTTTTGTACATGGTCGGGGCTACTCTCCGACGGAACGGACATAAACTAAATCGCATTTGTGTTTTAATTGATTGTGTTCGTATACGGTCGGGGCTACCCTCCGACTATACTAACATAATTTAAAAAGTCTATATGCGTAGCTTAGTACTAAGATTTTACTAATTCGTGTTCGGGGCTACTCTCCGATCGTGTTAGTTAAATCTAAAGCGTTAAAATTGGAATATTTGTGTGGCGGATTGTGTTCCGTACATGGTCGGGGCTACTCTCCGACGGAACGGTCATAAACTAGATCACACTTTTATTTGAATTGATTAATTGTGTTCGTGTACGGTCGGGGCTACCCTCCGATTATACTTACATAATTTTAAACGCGGGTATGTAGTAGATATTTTCGTATGGCACGATCATAGCGTACCATGAATCTGGCATAATATCTTGATTGTTGTTGTTTAATTTACATGATGTATTAAATGAGGATTGTACAGAATTAATGGAGATGATTGGCATTATTATATTATTAGAGTACTTGCTGTTTATGTTGTTTATAATCTTACACATGGAGCTAGGACTGGCAGTTTTGGCTGTGTACCTACATGTAATGTTTTAAGTAATTAGTGCTAGCACTAATTGGAGCTAGTTTTGATAGCCTTTACTGTTGCACAGAGTGAAATCACTTATGGCTACTAAATCTTGCATACAATCCATGTTTTAACGTGGTATCTAATACCAACAGTAAATAAAAGAAAACTATAAGTTATGAAGCTAGTAAGAAGTAGTAAAGAGTAAGAATAATTTATGATTGGTTGCTCACATTTCATTTATCTTAATATTATTAAAATTAATTATTACTAATTTTCCTTTGTTTTTAATGTATTGAGCGAACGTGTTGTTCTCTGGGTTGAGTGAGTCATGTATGCTTACTGGTTACCTACGTTACCTGGTAAGATTGGTTTAATATAACGGTTTTACAAAACAATAAAACCGATATTATGTGCCGAGAGGGAAAACATACAGCATTGTCTATGAAGAAGCAGTGTGTACTTAGCTTTACGATGGTGTGGTCTGGCCTTTAGCCATAGACAAAGTCGATCTTCCACTATTCGTCCGCTATGTGTCGCCTGTGTCCCCAGCTAGGGCGGAAGGTGTTTGCCGCCATTCCGAGTCTCATAGTCTTCACCAGGAAGAACTTCCTGCAATGCTGTATGTTTTCCCTCTCGGCACATAATATCGGTTTTATTGTTTTGTAAAACCGTTATATTGATGTGCCTCCGGAAAACATACAGCATTGTCTATGAAGACGTGTTTGTTATCTGCTGGTGAAAATAATTAACACAACGCTATGATGATTAAGACATTTTATATTTATGTCTAATAAAAATAATGTTAAATTGTCATTATAATATAATAAGAAAGTTTTCAGAGTTAAAGAAAACGATCAAAATGGTTTTTACTTATTTCTAGGGAGACTAATCGTTTGCAATAATTGTTACAAAAATTATGTCTTGGACAATTTCCAATTGCCCCTAAAAAGTATTTTTTACCACCTCAAAGAGGCGAACAGATCTGCAGCTTCCTGAAGCTATCAGTAAGCACATTTTATACTTAATTTCATTTACTGCAGTATTAAGCTTTAATTAATTATTTAATTTAGTTACTTTGTCTTTTAGTCATGACCTAAAAGAAGTATTCTCTAATTATCTCGAGAAGTATTACTGGTATTACTGCCGGTATATTTGAAATGGTTTCCAAGCTGGCTATGAACATGTGAGTCAGTTTCAAGCCCAAAATATGGAATAAGAAAACTGTTTTAATGGACTCTGCGTCCAGATGATAAGAATAGTACTTTGCTGATATACTAGCGATATCGAGGAGTTAATAATCTTAGACTTGGTTGGCAGAAAGCCACTTTAGGAATAGACTTGGGTCCCAACCACATTTAAAATTTCGTTTCAAGTTTCAGTTGGAGAATTATAGTTTTTCTCTGTGAAGTCCAAAGATTATAATAATTTTTCTGTTACAATAGATTTATCAAGAATTTATGCGATATTATAAGGCTTAGTCAAGAGATGTTAAGGATCGTCTTGATTATCACCATCTAAAATATCTTCTACTTGCTGGCATATAAGCCGTTTAGGTAGATTTACGTCAGTTTTGTTTTTATTTAATAAATCTTTTCCTTCTTATGACCACTCATATTTGACTACCCCACCCCCAATTTTTTAAATTTTCAGGTGATTTGTAATGCTTGAACCTGTGGAGGTGGCAGTAACAACGTTATACCTATCAGCGTCTTGGACAAGTGCAGGATTTCACGCGTGTGATCCAGAGATCGCGATTTCGGAACTTGTGATCAGAGAAAGAAAGCTCGAGTACACTCTGGCTCGACTATCATGCATGTTCTGTATAGATGAGTGCCCCAACTCTACTCGGAAGCGTCCGTTAGCTAGAAAGTGAGTAACTGGAGGTTCTAGTATTTTTGTCGAGTGGTTTATGGCTCCGCGCCACAACACACACAGCTGTGTGGCTCCGCGCCACATCATCTCTTGGCATACCTTTGTAGGAATCGAGATAGTATGTCGAAGTTACATTTTGTCGAATTAGCGTTACAATATTTGTGAGTAGTAGCGGCAGTGCGGCCGTGCCGTGGCCTACAGAATCTCGCCGGCCTCGCTATTACGCATAACGAAATTGGCAAAGCTCCGCCAGGGTACAGCAGACTCTAAAGTGCACGCAGGCCAGGCAGTACCTCTGTTCTATGAAGCGATCTAGACTCCTGTTGAATTTGTCTACTTGCTACTAAATTATTCGCTATATTTTGAATTTTCTGCTGTATTTCGCCGAATTCGGGAATATTCCCAGTGTTGAGAGGGCGTTAGGGTAGGTTTTTAGTAACTGACTGTACAAACCAGGTTTCTCCAGGTGTCTAACGGCCTCCGCAGTTTCTTGGTCCATCGGTCTATTAGTAGGCAGGTAAGACCTTGACGAACTTCCGGGTCGGGATAGGGTGTCCGCGACCCTGCAGGTAAGACCTTGACAAACTTCCGGGTCGGGATAGGGTGTCCGCGATCCGGCACGTTACTGGGTCTCAGCGACCCAGCACGTTAGTGTTGCAATAATTTTCTACGAACTTTCGCTGGTAGGGTCTACGCGACCCAGCACGTTACTGGGTATCCGCGACCCAGCACGTTGCTGTTGCAATAATTTTCGACGAACTTTCGCTGATAGGGTCTCCGCGACTCAGCACGTTACCGGGTCTCCGCGACCCAGCACGTTGCTGTTGCAATAATTTTCAACGAACTCTCGCTGATAGGGTCTCCGCGACCCTGCACGTTATTGGGTCTCCGCGACCCAGCACGTTGCCGTTGCAATAATTTTCGACGAACTATCGCTGATAGGGTCTCCGCGACCCAGCACGTTACTGGGTCTTTGCAACCCAGCACGTTGCATTTGCAATAATTTTCGACGAACTTTCGCTGATAGGGTCTCCGCGACCCAGCACGTTGCTGTTGCAATAATTTTCGACGAACTCTCGCTGATAGGGTCTCCGCTACCCAGCACGTTATTGGGTCTTTGCGATCCAGCACGTTGCAGTTGCAATAATTTTCGACGAACTCTCGCTGATATGGTCTCCGCGACCCAGCACGTTACTGGGTCTCTGCGACCCAGCACGTTACTGTTGCAAAAGTGTATCAGCCTCCGCGTCGCAGCCTGTAGGCGCAACTTAGTAGGTGTAGGTCGTCATGACCTGACCTCTCAAACACTAAGCGGTTATATGAGACTGCGCTGCTGTCAGATCCCACAAACGAAAATGCAAACACAAAAACGAACCTTGATAATTGGTCCTTAAAACCACCCGATGCGATTGTGCAGTAGGGATACGAGTGTAGATTCCTTTACTCTAGTTTTATATCTAGGTTTTTTTTTTCCATTCAGTCTCCAAGCTGAAGGAACACCGACTTCACGGAATGTGAAATATGACAGTGACTAGTTCTGACAAGTTATATGTGTTGGTGATGTAATTATAATTAGGTACTGTCTGCGCAAGTAATAATAAATAAAAAAGTGATGAGTTATTTTAATTAACTATTCGTTCAGCTTTCGAAGATTGGATGCATTATTCCATTGCTTTTCTTCCGCAGAAAAGGCTTGGAAATGAGACTGGGAGTCTTGTTTATAACAAACAGACCATAATCCTTCCTTTCAAAAGTGCCCGGATCAATCTGTTGTTACTGGTAATGTCATTGCATGTACATGTACTGGTATTGTCATTTAATGTTTCACTGTTACTTGTGAAGGCATTATTTTCTTTAAAAAAATGGTTAATGTGTGGCAAGAGCAAGATACACACATGAGATTCACTATTATTAACCCGCACAGATCAGTTTTGCGTATATAGAGGTAACTATATTGTGTTGACAAAACACACAGTTGGTAGTACGACCATAATGAAATACTATATAAACGTGTATAAAACAAACGTTACCTGTAATGTGCAAGATAGTGAAAGCCCAATTTACATGTGGGGTACTAACATTACGTTCTAATAAGATATATGAAGAAAATAATGTCAAATGTACGAAATAGCACATTGCTTTAATTTTTCAGTCTGTTTTATTATATTTTCGTTGCCGATGTGAAAGGAATTTGTTCCGTGAACATTTCTTAAATAATTTCAAAGATGAGGGTAGGTAAAAACCCAAGCTCATTTCTGGGAGCAAACGTAGCCTTTTTAATAAAATTCTACCGCCTTTAAATCAATTCACCTTTGTGTAAGTAAATTCAAAAGTTTATAAAGATTCACCCATGGGCAAAAGGGATAAAGACCCGCAATGCATGGTATTGATGTAACATAAACACTAGGCATTATGTTTTTTTTTTCTCTTTTTATTAATAATGTGTAATGAGTAACGATATAAATATCCTTAGCTCAGAAAACGCTAGCAAGTTTATTGTGCCTGCTATTCATGTTGGTTAGAAAAAACCGTAAACATAACTCTTTATTATTTTTAATTTCAATACCGGGTTGGTTAAAACATATCATGCAAAGCTTAAGCTTAAGCTTCCCTACAATTGTAGTGAACGTATTGCCGATTTTAAGAGTAACAAGGTTGAAATTCCATCATAAGTTTGAAAAGTTTCTTGTCAACTGGTTTGATGAACTTTTTATGTACATTTACTTAGTTCTAACAGTTTTGCATATCCAGTTGGTGTCTTGACATTGATACAAATCGGCTTAGTCAAGTTCTCATCAGTATTGTATTTGTAAAAAGACTGACCTGATATATCACGCATCGATCTGAGGATCGACCGTTACCTCAGCTCTTAGTTTCCTTTTCTCGGTGTTTGATGCTTGTTGATCAGTCTCACTGGAGCTGCTGGTCAAACTTTCCTCTTGTACTGGATCCCTCTCGTCGATGTCGATGTAATGGAGCCCGTTGACCAACGCCATATTTTTCCGCAAATTCCGTAATAACCGAGAAAAAAATAACAAATTTAATATAGATCGTTTATGAAAGACGTTAACAATTAACGTGTGAGTTGAATTTCCGATCTTTATTTGAAGATCATGAAGATTCAGGACGATTTTCGTCCGTACGTGACGAAAGTACACAACGCTATGAGACTCGGAATGGCGGCAAACACCTTCCGCCCTAGCTGGGGACACAGGCGACACATAGCGGACGAATAGTGGAAGATCGACTTTGTCTATGGCTAAAGGCCAGACCACACCATCGTAAAGCTAAGTACACACTGCTTCTTCATAGACAATGCTGTATGTTTTCCGGAGGCACATCAATAGGTACGTATTACTTACTTACAATTGAATTCTGGCTTTCTATTTATTGATATATTAATTAATAGATACAAATTTTGTGGATTCAATTAATATGAACACCGTGAATAGCAATATAAATTGCTTGAACTATGAATATGAGTTTAAATACAAATATTTTAATATGGTATCTTTAAATATTTAAATATGAAAGTCTTTATGTGAATTTGGATATCTCTAATGTGAATATTTTTAATTTTTAATGATGAGCGAACAAATATAAGGTGTTCACTGGGTTGAGTGAGCAAGCTATGCATGCTCACTGGTTATAAGAGATACATTGAATTTGTTTGTTGAAATGCATTAAATTGAATTTGATATTAGGGAGCGATGTATGTATGTTGCATACACTCGTCGGATATTAGAGGGCGATGTATGTATGTTGCATACACTCGTCGGATATTAGGGGACGATGTATGTTTGTGGCATACACTCGTCGGAATTAAGGGGGCGGTATATGTTTGTGGCATACACTCGCCGGATTTTAGAGTACGAACGATGTATGTTGGTGGCATACATTCGTCTGAATATGTTTAAATGTTAAGTGAGTACGTTTCTCACAGGCTGGTTAAATGAGTACCTACTTATGTTTCATACTGGTTTACTACCCGTATGGCCACTTTTAAGATTATTAGATTTAAATGAAACTACAACAGAACAAAGATAATTTCAAACGTTTTATTCTTGTTTTTACAATACTCATTTTACATTTTTGCACTAGATAAGTAGCTCTTAATAAAAGAAATGGTTTTTGTAAATAATAAAGGATGTAGGTGGCTACTGTAGCTAGTGAACAGTATAAATCATGAATTTTCCTGAAGGGCATATTGTGTTGATAACCTAATGATTTTATTATAGAATGACACGGAACGATCTTTTGCCGATGAATAATGTATACATTCCAAGGTAAATAGCATCTGAGGACGAATACGGCCCGCGCCACCTGGTGCGCCGCTTGGTAGGCCTCCAGGGTGACGTGGCCGACCCAGGGGAGTCTTGAGCGAAGGAGGAATACCCTTTCTTCGTAGCTGAATCTGGTCAAAGAGGATTTGAGATGATGCAGAGCATTTTGTTTATGGGCAAGTATTGAAGTTGTTTTGATTAAAATGTTTCATGTTTATTTATTTGCATATCGAATAAAACTATTTAAGATTTAATTTTCATCTCGCATAACCGACTAAATTGATTGTAACACCCCCTTAAATAAAGTTTGTAAAGGTCTACCTAAAACAAAACAAAACTATAAAAACTTATCTTTTCATAGAATCATTTAGATGTTATCAAAATACTTTTAGGGAAGAATGAAAAGCCTTTTAAATCTACAGTTGCCTACGTGCTTGACATTGAGTATCTAGTAGGTACCACAGCTGTAGCAGTAGATACCTTTAAAGTATTATTGTCAATATGCGCTCTAATTATCGCAACATAGTACCTACTTACTTATAAAGATATTTATATACTAAATTATGTTTGCATCATTTCTTTTTCCTTGCATAATAAGTATCCACATGCTCCACAATTTGAGTAGGGGTTATTGTCTTATCTATTTAAGATTTTTATAATTACCTTAGTTTCCATTTATACGAAATCCATACCATATCTTGATTCTCATGAGTGGTCAATATCCATGAGCTAGGTTTGTTTTTCTATGCCTAGGTCTATGCCCAGGTGACCTTTACGCAGAACTGGATGTATTTCTGATCTTGATAAGATTGGACATGATGACGATTCACTTTTGAATAAGAGCACACTATTAGAGTCGCGAATTTAGTATTCCAAGATTGCGATTGGGTAATACTTTTATAAACTGTGATCTGTGTCACTTAGATTGTTATAGACCTTTTAACTATGGAAACAATATTAGTTTCTGGTATAAGCTTAACAATCTCCATAGCAGTGTTGTAGATACGGTGTACGTACGCATAGTTTTCGGGGTGCCGCTGTCTCTGAGGTACCTACCGGGTTCGATTCCCTGTCGGGTGAATGTTTAAAGCGGACTTTTCAACATTCTGCCCGATTGTATGTGGTAATCCCCGTCGTTGTTCCCAAATGCCATAACACAAGTGCTTGAGTTACTTAGTTCGAGATGGAAGCAATGTAGGTATGCAAAGATATCCAAAATTTACTATTTCCTATTACTTATTTTATTTTTTGTAACTTTGTTCAAGTGGACATTTCGTCTATTCTTTTTGTTATATGTAGCTTAATTTAAAAGAATTCACTATGCTTGACTTTTTAAATTTGAGTTTAGTGGCAAACTTAAATCTCAAATTTTATTTAAATTCAAACTAAATTGTGGATGAGTGCTAGAGAAAGTTTATCAGGAACATACTTTTCCGAGTCTTCTACATAATTAGACAATAAAGCCATAAGACTGATTAGAAATCATCATTCTTTACATTTTTCCGGGAACGTCGAAGATTCTTTATCTAAGTAGGTACCTAGTTTGATAGATACATAGATTAATTCTTTATTTGTACACAATATTACGAACGGAACAATCACACACGAAATAATAATAATAATACAAAGATAACAAACTGTTAACCAAATGGTGGCCTTATCGTCTTACTGCGGTTTCTTCCGGGCAACTCAGTTTTGGTTTAGACGGATGGAAAATTTTACAGCCAAAATCACTAGAAGCTATTTTGCTATTTGTGCGTACTGCGTAGTGTTCTAGATCTCTCTTAATGATTTAGATGCAAATCAAAAGCAGAAATACTTAGTTGCTTAGACAGCACTGCAAGAAGCATTCACTGATATCTATTCTAGTTGTTTTCATTAAGATAGTGATGAAATTATGTTTTTAATGCAAAAACATGTAAACAGTCCATAGTGCATTTAAGTAGATCGTGTTTATTACACTGTCAAGTTGTAACTGATGTTTTCCTAATTAAGCAAAATAAAGTAAAACGATTATTGCTCAATCACACCTCTCAATATATTAAAATGTTCTATACAGCTTCATGCAAACATTTTAATTCATGTTTTAAACTTGTTCTAACAAATAAAGCCACAAGTAACCACTGCTGTAGCATACCAAGTTAGTTTTGCCGTGTTTTTGTTGTTATTGGCGGTATGATTTATAATTAGTTTTTGAGGATTTTAATACTACCGTCCTAGTGTACGTATTGACAAAATATGATTTCAAATTATGTGAATCTAATTTATTGTTATTTTAATGAGAATTTATATCTTTATTAAACCAAAAATCAAGTAGATCTGTCAAATTTACCGTCTCATTTGGTAGGCTCGTGATACTAAAATTCTTAGCAGTTTACCATTCTCACGGACCTTTGAAGTTCCTTCAAATATTGTGTAGTAATCATTTCCATATTTTTTTAGATCTGGTCAGTTGATCATTTGTTTCTACTATGGTTGAAGTTACTAAGTACCTTACATACTAATGTTTATAAAAGAATATGAGAATTCATATACTTACATTTATTTCTATTGATTCATTATCAGATACATCTATTTCTTTTGAATGGTTAATAAAATTGATTTGGTTACTATGTGTGTTGTGAGTTTACTGCTTTCAGATGCCAATTGTAGCATCCAGTAGGTACTTATCATGAGCTAGCATCGAGTTAATATAATAATGAGGATCCCGCTACCCTTGAACGTACGAACCAACACAGCATACAAACTGGAGACAGCAGAGTGTACGTGCTGTGGTAATGAGAGGAGATAATATGATACTGAAGGTGCAGATCACAGAGTGATCGTTGTTGTGATGATGATCATCGTGGGCTGTGGTTGTAAGTCGGATATTGAGACGAGTGGATCGCTGATACTGAAGTTGACTTATATTGAAGTATATATTATCATGTCATGTATCTTATCTCATTTTACTATTATGATTGCAAAAGCTTGTATGTTTGTTCCCCAATCACGGCTATCGGCTGGACGGATCTTTGAAATCTTTTGTCTGTGGAATAGCATGTCGGCTTCTTTTGACCCCGGGAGGATATTTTATTCCCACGGGAAATCATCGTGTAGTTAATTCATTTGGGCGAAAAGCTGTTCATGATTTTACTTGTTCTATTTCTATCCATGGTAATATACTTCTTCATATCCCAATTATAATTATTAAATCTATTTACACTAATATTATTCATAGTAATATGAATATTTGTTGATAAGGATGCGGGTCATGCTCGTATGAGGATACCTTGTAGACATTTTTAAGTTTTGATATTAAATTGCGAACTTGTTTAAAATCATTAACTTATTCATTAGAAATGATAATAATATGATCTTTTGATTTTCATGTACGGAGTGGAACCATGTATTGTGCTATTCTAACAGAGGCAGAGAATAGATGCATTTAAGATTTGGTGCTGGAGAAGAATGCTCTGGAAACCTTGGACAACTGGTTGACAAGTTGAAAAAGCAAATTGTTGCTGTGACGGTTCAAATTGTACCTGCGGCATCTTCACTATCAGTGTAACTTCCTTATAAGAATATTTAAATTAATCGGTAATAATGCCTATTACGAACATGCCTTTAAATAATTCCTTTAGTTGTCCTAATTCATATTTAGATTTAATACCAATTGTGCACTATGGTAAATACGTATCTATAACTTGGTTTGTTACTCATATCTGGGTAAAAATTGGTAACTGTGCAGAGGCCTACAGTTGTTTTTGTAAGGACTAAACTAGGTCAAACTTAGCGATAGTTAAATTCATCTAATATTAGGTCTTTAATCCTTTCATGACTCGTAGTTGCTTTTTCCACTATTTGAGTGAAGTGATAAGGGTGTCTAGTTATCAGGTTAAAGTTAAATTCTGTACCTACCTATTCCTAATGTAACATTCTTAGGGATTTTGCTTCTGACACCATCTAATATTCTTGAATGTAGCTCCTGACAATGCATTGATGTAAACTAGTACCAAGCTAATCCATTTTTCTTTTATGACCCATAACTAATGCTTATAGATTATAACCAGACTTTACTTTATCCATTCCATATACTTACTTACACATGATTATATAACGAGTATAGTTTCAAAATAAGTTTTCTAAGTAATAATAGTCGCTTGTTAACGAATGTCATGATTATGTTAATTTATACATTGATTCAAATAGTTTTAGATTAGTTTGTTATTGATAATTTATTTTATTTGATTATGTATTACTTAACGATTTACTAAAACAATATTTTCACGATAATATCTATATTCTAAACAAGTCATCGGCTTCCTTAAAAGATTATTGTTGAGCATTGTGTAATATAATGTATTTGTTTCAATTATGTTTTAAGTTTTAACTTAAGGTTTTTATCACTATAAGATTAACCTAAATAGGTACATAGTTGTAAGACTTTACTATTGAGAATAGTTGTGTATCAGTATATTAGCTGTATACTTACCTAATTAATTGATTCTAAATAATTTTTATGTGTGCGTCGGGAGACAGCACGTTATCAGATGGCCGAATGTCATGATTTTAGAAGGTTTTTCATATTTTTTAATAGCAACACTGGTAATGCCGTTTCTTGCCGCCATTTTGTTAAATTTAATAGGCTAATCTGTGGTAAAATTGGTGGGGGGTAGCTAGACTTGAGCCCGATTAACGAGCAAAGAGAGGTCATTCTTAAAACTAGCCTCGAGGGGATAAGTTCACTAAGACGTCGACTGTATCTATATTGTTATACCTGTACTATGCCTGTACCTGTAAGTTGGATCAAAAATTATATGAGTGTTATCTGGAGTCTGCGTTTTCTTCATATTATTGACATACTTATTTATTTTAATTTTACTCCTATTCACTTACTCCGATCACCATAATGATTTCCTCTACGATCCTCTCTTCCATTTCCAGTCCCACTGTAATCCCCACTCTGACACCCTTTCCGATTCCCACGCACTATCCATACCTACAAAAAGTAACTCTATCTGCCTATTTGTTCGTCCATATGTTACTTTTTGGGCCTATGCCCAGCGGTGGGCGTCGTTCGGCTGCCATGATGATGTTACTTTTTACGCCAAAACGTCTGAACCGATTTCGATGAATTTTGGTACAGAGATTACAAATCTTGGAGAAGGACAAAGGCTACTTTTTTACGCGATATAACCGCAATTCCAATACAAATGCAATGTCCAAAGTTCATGCAGACGAAGTTACGGGCCATAGTTAGTATATCAAATTACTAGATGCAGCCCGCGACTTCGCCCACGTGGATTTCGGTTATCGCATGAACAATATTCTATGACTATCTATGATTTCAAAATTCCAAAATTCATCATCATTCAGCGTTTTGGCGTGATAAAGTAACAGACAGGCAAAGTGACATTTGCATTTATCTACGGGTTAAGCTAGTACTATAAATGCGAAAGTATAGTCCATTCGCTTAGATAGTGTCGCTCTGCCACAATGCCGTGCGGGTGTACCGACACTATCTAACCGAACGGACTATAACTCTGTCTGTCTGTTAGGTTTCATCCCAAAACCGATAAACCAAGTTTGAATAATTTTAGCATAGAGATAAATAGGACGATCGAGAATGATATAGGGTACTTTTTAACTGAAACGCATGTTTTAACTGAAATACAAGCGGACGAAGTCGAGGGCAACAGCTTGTTTACTATAATTCTATTCTAGAATCGATCATTTCGCTTGAGATTCATAATAACACCCTCACCGTAACAATATTGTAATACATTCAATGTAATATTATAGTATGGTATACAGTGGTAGGAAATAAAATTATTTGTACTACAGTTATCTACCTATATCGTTTTAAAATAATAAACATATTACATTAAAAATGAAACTTGAGTGGTTCTACTGAATATCGGTCACTACTGTCTTGCGTGTCCATCGTTCCAGCAGCGCCACGGTCTCCGATTTGCTTGAAAGAAATACACCATGCAAGCCAATTTTTTACCAGTCGGGAAAAAATACGATTGATTTTTTCCCCCCACTGGATCCGAGGATATACGGGGATTTCTGTGGCGCTGCTGGAACGACGTCGTCCTGGCAGCGCCCCGCTATTTCTCATTAATTACAAAAGCTATAATAAATCTAATAAGACACATATTTTTTCCTTTTTTTTCCATTTCACATAAGCTAATGTCCACCTGTAAATGTCGACAGATTCAGGAGTAATCGTAGGTCACTTGGGGCGCTGCTGGGACGACGTCGTCCCAGCAGCGCCACGGCCGAATCTCAGCAATTCGATTTTTTTACTGAAAACAGTGTGCCTGTATATTTAGTTCCTTCATCATAGGGTACGGAAAAAATTGAATTTCTACATTTCATCATGGAATAATGATTTTATAGGCATCGAAAAATTATAACCTCAAAAAAAATTTTTTTTGCTCTAACGCCTTTAATTGACGTATTAAATAGCATTTGCGCATTCTTTTATCTTCCTATAAAGGGAAAAAAATAAACCACTCTCGCAGCATTAACTATTCCAGAGAAATCCTAGGTTTAGATTGTGTTCATACATTTAGGCATCGTTCCAGCAGCGCCACACCCAGTACAGCATGATCCAGGGCACCTGTCACCAAACTGAGCATGCCAATATTTACTACTACCATAGCGAACACGGGAAAAAATCTGATAACGAGTATAACACAGCGAATTTCCGAGAAATAAGCCTTTGATTCAATATGCCATACAATTGGTACATTCGAGTAGAAAAGTTTTATTTAAATTCTTTTTAGTGCCACAAACTTGGGGGCTTTAAGCCCCCAGTACAGGCTGTCCGATCATGTTGGCCGACCATGATGGGCCATCGTGTACAGGGGCGGTTTGCGTGTGATTGCCGTCTGCGAGCAACGCAAACCGCCCCTGTACACGATGGCCCATCATGGTCGGCCAACATGATCGGCCATACTGTACTGGGGGCTTCATACTTCATGTTTACCGGGCTTGTCAAGCATTGCATTGCATCATTGGGGCACAATATCGGTATCGCTATGCGGATCGCAGCTCAGCATTATGGTGCAAATAATGCAATGCAAGCAAAGTAATATTAACGTAATATAGAACGTACGAGCCAAAAAAAACGTTGGCCATTTGTTTCCACATGCCATAGAGAAAGGTTAACCTATGGAGTGTAGGATAGAAGCATGATAGAAGTGGGTAAACCACATCATCCATCATAGCCTGACAAGGAATAGAGTCTAATTTTCTAGCGTAAGCTACATTGTCATAAAAAATATCTGATGCGGTTTTTCTTGAGCTTTGCACAAATGAGCTGCTATTCCAACCATGCCAAATTTTACAGACTGTAGTGTCATATAGTGACATGACAATGACAGTACAGTTACCTTTGAATTGTAGAGTTATTTGGGCGGTAATTTAGGGCCGTTTATTTATTTATCTGTCGTTGTTAAAAAGTAAATTTCGTATTTGGACGCATTTTGAGAAGAGAGGGGGAACTGGGGGCCACGTGCAAAACTTGTAAAAGAAAAATAAAACTTGTAAAAAGAAAATAAAGCTTTGTGGAAACATAGGTACCTAACAAATCTTCGAGATCATTTAAAGAGACTACACTGCATATCAGATAACTCTGAGGAGCCTAGTATAAGTTTAGGATTCTGTGTTCTCATAAAATTAAGACAATTTCATTTTCAAATAAATCCGTTAATTAAATTTTTATCGCTCTTATTATTCGACGTAGGTATATAGTGATTGTTGCCGGATAATCGATTCCGAATCGATTAATGAGCAATTTTCTGAGGCTTTTTAAAAAAAAAGCTTCCAAATGCTTCACTAGATGGCGTTGAACGAAGTATGTACATGGTATACTTTGGTATGAATCATATTTAATTTATTTACTTTAAAAAACCCAAAGGAAACTTAAAATAAATTAAATAAGTACTGATAGGTACTACTGTGAGGAACAGAAACGAAATAGGTAAATTTAAATATTAAGGTAAATAAATAACATCTGTCTGACGTTCCGTTTTACGTAACAAAAGTCGCGTCAAAGTAAAATTTATAACGTTCCGTTCCTTCTAACTGCATAGGTGGGACAGCGCCATCTAGTGAGCGAGCTTTCAGAAAATCACCCATTGTATTGTAGATTATTTTTGGGGCTCAAATAATCTAAGTATCGATTACCCAATCAAAAGTATCTGACGGGACCAAGTTAATGTTGTACCGAGCTCGGCCGAGTACTGTGTTTACATGTACCTAGTATTCGGCCGAGCCGAGAGTACTTGTCTCCCCACTCTACTCGGTAGGTGTAATCAGGCTATGATGGATGATGTGGTTTATCCACTTCTATCATGCTTCTATCCTACACTCCATAGGTTAACCTTTCTCTATGGCATGTGGAAACAAATGGCCAACGTTTTTTTTGGCTCGTACGGTCTTTATTACGTTAATATTACCACAGTTAACTTTTCATACAGTAGGCCGACGGAGACGTCTAGACAGGTCAATCGTGCGGGGCTTGCGGGGTGAGACGGGGGAGTGGTTGTCCCGAGTTACATACAACGCCGTTCATAGTAACTCGGGACAAGTCTTCCAGGGCTATCACGTCTTTATCGTTATAATTTTTTTAAAACTATTATTATGGTGCATACGACATGTAGTGTGAGTGCGTGCAAATCTTCATCTCGCTTATTAAAAAAAGGCAATTTCCAAAATCCAAGATGGCGGCCAACATTTTTGTTTGCGGACTTTGATGAAACTTGGTTTTTAGTACAATTTTGACAAGAAAACAACAACACAATGTCAAAAATAAAAAAAAAAAACAAGATGGCGGCAAACTTTTTTATGGTAGGCCGATTTTGATGAAATTTAGTTTCTAGTACTATTTTGAAACGAAAACAACAACGCAATGTTAAAAATATTAAAAATCCAAAATGGCGGCCAACTTTTTTGTTTGTAAGCCGATTTTGATCAAACTTAGTTTCTGGTTCTATTTTGACAAGAAAACAGCAACGCAATGTCAAAAAAAAAAAAAAACAAAGTGGCAGCCAACTTTTTAATTTGTAAGCCGATTTAGATTAAACTCGATTTTTGGTACTATTTTGACAAGGCAACAGCAACGCTAAATTATATATATATAAATGTTACAATTACCACAGTATAACCAATGTTTTGTTTAGGCCAACGCCCTTGAAGTTAGGCGATACCGACGTCTGTAACAACGTCTGAAAAGAGAGAAACAAAAACAAAAAACGGCCACCATCTTGACCATTTGTATTTTTTTACATTGTGTTAAGAACGGTTTTCTTGTCAAAATAGTATAAATAACCGAGTTTTATCGAAAACGGCCCACAAACAAAAAAGTTGGCCGCCATCTTGGATTTTTTAATACTTTTAACATTGCGTTGCTGTTTTCTTGTCAAAATAGAACCAGAAACTGAGTTTTATCAAAATCGGCCCACAAACAAAAAAGTCGGACGCCATCTTGGATTTTTAATATGTTTAACATTTCGTTGCTGTTTTCTTGTCAAAATAGTACCAGAAACTGAATTTCATCGAAATCGGCCAGCAAATAAAAAATTTGGCCGCCATCTTGAATTTTTATATTTTTAACATTGCGTTGCTGTTTTCTTGTCAAAATAGGTACCAGAAACTAAGTTTCATCAAAATCGGCTTACAAACAAAAAAGTTGGCCACCATCTTGGATTTCTTTCTATTTTTAACATTGCGTGTCTGTTTTCTTGTCAAAATAGAAACAGAAACTGAGTTTCATCGAAATCGGCCTGCAAACAAAAAAGTTGGCCGCCATCTTCGATTTTTTAATATTTTTAACACTGCGTTGCTGTTTTCTTGTCAAAATAGTACCAGAAACAAATCGGCTTACAAACAAAAAAGTTGGCCGCCATCTTGGATTTCTTTATATTTTTAACATTGCGTTGCTATTTTCTTGTCAAAATAGTACCATTAAGCCTAGCATGACCACCCAAAACGCGATATGTATCGAATGATAAAGCGACTTATCGACATTCAAACGTCAAAACCCATAGTCTTTTGACAGTTAAACCGGAT
This sequence comes from Crambus lathoniellus, assembly GCA_949710035.1. Classification (NCBI taxonomy): domain Eukaryota; kingdom Metazoa; phylum Arthropoda; class Insecta; order Lepidoptera; family Crambidae; genus Crambus; species Crambus lathoniellus. The sequence continues at coordinate 10,478,433 of OX453303.1, read as the reverse complement.
AACTTATCATATCATATCCCATTTTGTTGGTCATGCTAGGGGGGCAGAAATCGAGTTTTATCGAAATCGGCCCACAAACTAAAAAGTTGACCGCCATCTTGGATTTAAATTTTTTTGACATTGCGTTGCTGTTTTCTTGTCAGAATAGTACCAAAAACCGAGTTTCATCGAAATCAGCCTACAAACAAAAAAGTCGGCCGCCATCTTGATTTTTTTAATATTTTTGACATTGCATTTGCATTATTAAATTATTTTATTAATTTAATATCGCAATACCAATGTACCTACCCGGGGTCGTTAAAGGTCCACCGTCACATTTTAAAGTGACAACCCTTACGTACTTACGTAAATACCTATACAGGCGTCGGCATCGCCCAACTTCAAGGGCGTCGTCCAACTGTATAGAAAGATTGCTTAAACTGTGATATTACTTTGCTTGCATTGCATTATTTGCACCATAATAATGCTGAGCTGCGATCCGCATAGCGATACCGATATTGTGCCCCAATGATGCAATGCAATGCTTGACAAGCCCGGTAAACATGAAGTATGAAGCCCCCAGTACAGTATGGCCGATCATGTTGGCCGACCATGATGGGCCATCGTGTACAGGGGCGGTTTGCGTTGCTCGCAGACGGCAATCACACGCAAACCGCTCCTGTACACGATGGCCCATCATGGTCGGCCAACATGATCGGACAGCCTGTACTGGGGGCTTAAAGCCCCCAAGTTTGTGGCACTAAAAAGAATTTAAATAAAACTTTTCTACTCGAATGTACCAATTGTATGGCATATTGAATCAAAGGCTTATTTCTCGGAAATTCGCTGTGTTATACTCGTTATCAGATTTTTTCCCGTGTTCGCTATGGTAGTAGTAAATATTGGCATGCTCAGTTTGGTGACAGGTGCCCTGGATCATGCTGTACTGGGTGTGGCGCTGCTGGAACGATGCCTAAATGTATGAACACAATCTAAACCTAGGATTTCTCTGGAATAGTTAATGCTGCGAGAGTGGTTTATTTTTTTCCCTTTATAGGAAGATAAAAGAATGCGCAAATGCTATTTAATACGTCAATTAAAGGCGTTAGAGCAAAAAAAATTTTTTTTGAGGTTATAATTTTTCGATGCCTATAAAATCATTATTCCATGATGAAATGTAGAAATTCAATTTTTTCCGTACCCTATGATGAAGGAACTAAATATACAGGCACACTGTTTTCAGTAAAAAAATCGAATTGCTGAGATTCGGCCGTGGCGCTGCTGGGACGACGTCGTCCCAGCAGCGCCCCAAGTGACCTACGATTACTCCTGAATCTGTCGACATTTACAGGTGGACATTAGCTTATGTGAAATGGAAAAAAAAGGAAAAAATATGTGTCTTATTAGATTTATTATAGCTTTTGTAATTAATGAGAAATAGCGGGGCGCTGCCAGGACGACGTCGTTCCAGCAGCGCCACAGAAATCCCCGTATATCCTCGGATCCAGTGGGGGGAAAAAATCAATCGTATTTTTTCCCGACTGGTAAAAAATTGGCCTGCATGGTGTATTTTTTTCAAGCAAATCGGAGACCGTGGCGCTGCTGGAACGATGGACACCTGTCTTGCTACTACACTGTGGCACGATAGCGGCCGCCGGCCAGGGCCGCGCAAGTATACTGAGACGCGCGGGGTGTCCCTCCGATGGGCGGAGCGTATGCGACGTTCTTCACCCCCTCAAATTATTTCTGCGCTCGGGATTCCTAGCCTTAAATGCAAGTTTCCTGTTGTAGCAAAAATTAAATTTAGAATCTAAACACGCGGCAGCGTGTCAAGCCAAGTTCAACCTAACAGAGAAATGGCGAGGCGAGCAGCACCGTCTGTAAGTAATATTAGGGCCCTTCCACAGTCCACACTTGCGCGCATTTGTATCGATACAAACGTAAGTCGAACGCTCAGCGAACGCAAGGAAGCCCGCAAGTTCTAACCTTAACACACGATCCTTGCGTTGTATCGATATGTCGCAGGGATATGAGGAAATCAGGGATTTCGCGAAATTGTTTTTCAATTACTTAAGAACTCTACTTAAAGCTTTAATATTAGTTAAAAACAAAATACAATTCTACTATATACTGCAAGTTGCGCCATACATATTTTAAATGTAATTCTTGATAAAATGAATAAAAACAAAAGAACAAAAGAAAACACATTTTAAGGCAAGCAGATAAGAGCAGACCCATTCCCACTGGCAGCACCCGTTCACGAGCATGACGCATGAACCAGCCATCGCTTCGCTCAACCATATTTTAGGGAACGTAACGACTAACGTAACGACCCGCCTCACACGCCACCACCGTAGAAATGTTTTAGTGAGCATGACATACTTACTCAAACTGCCTACCTTAAACGCTAATAATATAAAATATAGGACACGACTCACAATATCATACTAGGAACATTTGTTACGAGTGTTACGACCAAGGTGTTTTGTCGTTCAAATAATCATTTACAGTGTAATAGCCTTTTTTGAGGAGGCCACTCTTTATATGATTCTTAAACTCTAGATATGGTAAATACAAGATATCACTTGGGATTTTGTTATTTATGTGTAGGTATACCTTGACCAACGAAAGATCCGTGCACCTTTTCTAAACGGTAGGTACCGAGGCATGACGAGCTTGTTTCTATTTCTAGTATTACGATTGTGTAAATCACCATGTTTGGTAGGTATACAAGTTAATATTGCGACGTCAGTATACCTATTTCCTTGAACTTGTCTCTAAGTCTAACTGTCATTTGAATTCCTTATTCTGATGGATTTTTGCTGCTTTGTTCTGTTGAACGTTGCTGGCTAGTTATCGTTAAACCCGACGTCACAGAACAAGGAACTGATAGCGGCTATTTTCTTTATAAAATTAACTTAAAGTTCCCAAAAACGTATGAAGTTCATATCCATAAAGTTACGCGTTAGGCCCCCAGCACGGGTAGCATGACGAACTCGAGAAAGCTTTTGTCTATATCGAAACGTCAAAAATGACATTTCATCGTAGACAAAGCTTGGACAAAGCTATTGTTCTGCTGTCAATTATAGACTTTCGAGGTAGACAAAACTCTTCTCGGGTTTGTCATGCTACGCGTGCAGGTCAAAGGAGTTGGCCAACACGCACAAACAGACCCTCCCTCCACACATCAGTGTCGTCACTTCTCTCAATTAATGGATTACTTATAGCCGCTACACACGTTCCGATCCGACCGCCGATTTGGTCTGCTCCAGACCAAATCTGGACGTGTGTAGCGTAGTCGTCCGACCATATTCGTGTTTGACGCGGTCGGCCGGATTTGGTTCGCACGAACTTCACTTCCTACCAAATCGGAACGTGTGTAGGCTTCCGACCGGACCAACTTGGCAGTGTTGACAATTTTGGAGGTTTTCCCCTAGATTTAGGGAGAAAATATGTAAAAGCGGAAATATTTAAAGCAGATAGAATTACTTTAAGGGATTTTCAGAGGATTCAATTTAATGCTCGTTCATGAGTTTTACGTAGGACTGAACAAACGAAAGGTTTAAATATGGCCATTTATGAAAAGGTTATTTTTATCTACTTATTAGTTTTTTTTTAGAATATTTTATTTAAAACTCGCAATTTGTCGTAAAACTAAATATATATAAAAAGGGCATAACACCTCATCAATAAGTGCTGCTTTTAGTAAATATTTAGCATGTTTTAGTATTTTTTTGAAAATAACAGAAAATTTAAAAATAGGTAATGAAATTGTTTTTTTATAGTAATAAAACATTAAAAACCGAAAATATTTTTCTTTTTAATTTATTTATTGCAAGCAAATTGATGTTTTCAGTATTTATAAATAACTAGCTATCCGCCCGCGGCTTCGCCCGCGTGGACTACACGATGTTATCCCGCGGGAGTGTGATATTTTTCCGGGATAAAAAGTAGCCTATGTTCCTCTCCAGGCTTCAAAGTATCTGTGTCCTAAATTTCAGCCAAATCCGTTCAGCCGTTTTGGCGTGATTGAGTAACAAACATCCAAACATCCAAACATCCAAACATCTAAACTTTCACATTTATAATACTAGCTTTCCGCCCGCGGCTTCGCCCGCGTGGACTACACGATGTTATCCCGCGGGAATGTGATACTCTTCCGGGATAAAAAGTAGCCTATGTTCCTCTCCAGGCTACAAAGTATCCTTGTGCCAAATTTCAGCAAAATCCGTTCAGCCGTTTTGGCGTGATTGAGTAACAAACATCCAAACATCCAAACATCCAAACATCCAAACATCTAAACTTTCACATTTATAATATTAGTAGGATTAGTAGGATAATATTGGGAGATTAGCAGTGGCTGGCAACACTGCAACAACGGCTAGAGGTCGGCCAGACCAAATCGGAACGTGTGTAGCGCCGACCGATTTGGTCTGGCAGATTTGGTTTGAACGTGTGTAGGCGCGGATCAGATCTGTAGTGAAGTTCGCCCGCACCAAATCGGCGGTCGGATAGGAGCGTGTGTAGCGGCTATTACCTACAACAATTTATTTCAAGCTTAAACAAAATACCTACCTACTTACCTTGTTCTATTACTATGTATACTTATAGCCGCTACACACGCTCCTATCCGACCACCGATTTGGTGCGGGCGAACTTCACTGCAGATCTGATCCGCGCCTACACACGTTCAAACCAAATCTGCCAGACCAAATCGGTCGGCGCTACACACGTTCCGATTTGGTCTGGCCGACCTCTAGCCGTTGTTGCAGTGTTGCCAGCCACTGCTAATCTCCCAATATTATTATTATTTATAAATACTGAAAACATCAATTTGCTTGCAATAAATAAATTAAAAAGAAAAATATTATCGGTTTTTAATGTTTTATTACTACAAAAAAAAACAATTTCATTATTTTTTAATTTTCTGTTATTTTCATTAAAATACTAAACATGCTAAATATTTACTAAAAGCAGCACTTATTGATGAGGTGTTATGCCCTTTTTATATATATTTAGTTTTACGACAAATTGCTAGTTTTTAAACAAAATATTCTAAAAAAACAATTAGATAAATAGAATCTTTTCATAAATGGCCATATTTAAACCTTTCGTTCGTTCAGTCCTACGTAAAACAGTATTATATTATCTGTGGTAAAACTCATGAACGAGCATTAAATTGAATCCTCTGAAAATCCCTTAAACGTAATTTACCTGCTTTAAATATTTCCGCTTTTACATATTTTCTCCCTAAATCTAGGGGAAAACCTCCAAAATTGTCAACACTGCCAAGTTGGTCCGGTCGGAAGCCTACACACGTTCCGATTTGGTAGGAAGTGAAGTTCGTGCGAACCAAATCCGGCCGACCGCGTCAAACACGAATATGGTCGGACGACTACGCTACACACGTCCAGATTTGGTCTGGAGCAGACCAAATCGGCGGTCGGATCGGAACGTGTGTAGCGGCTATTAAGGTCAAACGATTAAGTCACAAAAAGCTGAAGGCTCGTTAGATGGCGCTACTTTCGCTATTTAGTAGTTTTTATTTTTTTGTTAATTATTCTTTATATCTTTGTAACTCAAAATACTTTTTGCGCCTTTTATAAATAAATATTGAATTTTCGAAACCAACACTTAACTATTTGTAGTACAAAAATCATCCAAATATGTTAAAGGAGTTTTTCTGTCATCCAATTTTACTAATCACTCACACATGCATACCATAAATCCGAGTTTCTAGTAACAAAACATTTCGATCCAGCTAAAAACGACAATGTGGCCCAGCGGTCTATATGCTTGACTCAGGCATCAGAGATTTAAGGTTCAAACGTCAGGAAGCTAATTTTTTTTTATATTTATTATTATTGTTTTAAAAAAAATCATTAACATATTAATTTAGATGTATAAATTGCAACAAATGCAATTGCATTATTTTTTAAATTACACAAGTAGTCTATCAACTAATGTATCAAAAACGTATACAGGGAAAATAATGCTTGGAACACCATTTTTAGTGTTCCTTAGCCGAATGGCCAAAACCGGAATCCCTATAGATTCGTCATGTCTGTCTGTCCGTCTGTCCGTATGTTACAGCCACTATGATCCAAAACTAACTAAAAAAAAAAACTATTAAGACTACACATTTGAAACTTGGTAGGTAGATGTATCCTGTAAACCGCTTAAAAATTTTTATACGAAAATAATAATAATAACCCCATACATAAAACTGAAACTAAAGGACATTTTTCATTTTCGGCTAGGACATTGTACACTATTCGTGCTAATAGTAAAAAACATAGTTAAGTCAAATAAAATATTAAAATTCTCATTGTCTTTCTGGATAAATGGTACAAAAATAAACTTTGAAATAAAAATTCTTTGCCATCCATGGTCACACTGGCAACCATATTTAAATCACGTTCGGAAACTTTGATGTTTCTGTACGAAAAAACGATGACATTGACGACTGATGATAATCTGTCAATGTAAACCTTTTTTTAATGTTAGTGTGACGTTTTACCGCCATATTGAATCGGGGTTGCATAATTATTAAGACTAGATAATGCTTTTGTACCATCAAACGCGTTAGCTTATTGCGATATAATTAGTTTTCAGTTATTATATTTATCTTTTGCTTGCCTATGATATAGTGTACAAAGTCCTAGCCGAGGCTCCATACAAAACTGAAAAATCTCCTTTTTTTTCTATATTCGCGTGGGGTGCCTATAGATAGGTCTTCAAAAATAATATAAAAGTTTCTTTAACCATTTTTAGGGTTCCGTAGCCGAATGGCAAAAAACGGAACCCCTATAGATTCGTCATGTCTGTCTGTCTGTCCGTCTGTCCGTCCGTCCGTTCGCATGTCACAGCCACTTTTATCCAAAACTATAAAAACTACTCAGTTGAAATTTGGTAAGTAGATGTATTTTACAAACCGCTTTACGATTATAATACAAAAATCCCGGGGGCTTCCGATACATGAAACTGAAACCGAAAAATACTTTTTTTATCAACCATATTCGTGTGGGGTGTCTATAGATAGGTCTTTAAAAATGGCATAAAGGTTTCTCGAACCATTTTTTCTCAAAGTCAATCTTTTGAAAGATAGAGCCTTCCAAAGCGATAAAATGTGTCCCCCCCCACCACTCTAACTTTTGAAATAAATTAGTGAAAAATCTAGAAAAAATATATACTGTACATCTTTATAATAACTTTCAACGAAAATTAGTTTGAATGAGATGTAGTAAGCACTTTTTGAGATATAACACATTTTCGAAAACCGCTAATGTAAATGAAAAACAATGTTATATTTTGCTGACGAAAAATGATAAGTACCTAATAGAATTTTGGGTTGGTATAGGCAATCGGTACGTTAAGTTTGTACGGAACCCTTCATGGGCGAGTCCAACTCGCACTTGGCCGATTTTTCCTTATCTATACTAATATTATAAAGGAAAGATTTCCTGTATTCCCGTTTTGTATGTATTCAGGTATGTATGTAGGTATGTATGTATCAGGTATGTAACGAATAAACTCAAAAACTACTGGACTGATTTCAAAAATTCTTTCTGCTACATTATCCCTTTATATATTTAACATAGGCTATAGAATATTTTGAAAAAGTTAGAGATTCGTATGAAAACTTCGATAATGTAACTCAAGGTATGAAAAAAGATTACCAAAAAAAAACCTATATACCTCGCGGACCGAAGTATGATAAGGGGCGTGTGCACATCTATGAGATAGATAACTGCAGCACTTTCTTTCAATTGTAGACATAGGTTTCCATAGTAAAATGTATTTCTAACAATCTACACAATCAACTTTCGTAATAAAATAGCATAAGTAATAGGTATTTTAGTTTCGAAAACTGACAAGGTTCGATTTCCCACTACCGACCGAGTACCGACCCATTTCCGATTCGTGTAGGTATGTGTTTTTTTTTAAATCATTGAATGCAGTTTCTCTAAACTCTAATATCGACGACATGGTTCCATAAATCAAATATATCTCTATCTCTTATAGTTTCAAACTTTCCCATACTGACCCGTTGTCCGGTCCGGTCTAATGTTGTCTATCTACACATATATTATAAAGAGGAAAGATTTGATTGTTTGTTTGTTTGTTTATTTGCATCGAATAGGCTCCTAAACTACTGGACCGATTTAGAAGATTCTTTCACCATTAGAAAGCTACATTCTTCCCGAGTGATATAGGCTAAATTTTATCCCGATATTCCCACGGGTACCGAGCAGGGACCGGAACCGCTTACCCTAACCCGGGTTTTTATAGGGTATTTTAAAGACTTGTTTCTACAAACCCTTTCAAATTGATAAGCATATCATCGACTTACCGTATTGACAGGGTAACCAAATGAATCAAGTTAATTCGGGTAAGCGCTTACCATAAACGAAAAACCCTTTTAAGTCTTACCCTGCGACAGGGTTTTGAAGCGTCAAAGCAATTTAAACTTCTGCGCGCACTACATTAGACTTATTATTGTATAACAATTTCAAGTGTGATCGCGGCATCGACAAAATCTTCGCTACGTCAGATAATAACGAATCATGCGTCGTTCACGCTAAAGTTCATTTTCGCGTGATCCGTCGGTCGCCGCCGCTCGCAAGTGTTTATCCGAGTGGCCGCGGCGCCGGCATTTAAAAACGGAAGGAAGGAACTTGTTTAATATGACCGCTACATTACACGTGTTTGTTTGTTTTTGTTACTGACGATCGTTTTTAATTATTTGTAAGCAGTGAATTCTTTATATATATATAACTCTTCTGTGCGTGTGTATGTAACTGAAGTCCTCCTAAACAGTTTCGATTTCAATGAATTTTTTTGTGTCTTCAGGCGGATTCCAGAATTATTTAGATTTACAATTGGACCCGGTAGGTGGAGTGCTGTCGATAAGGCGGTACAAATTTCGCCGATCGAGCAGCTAGTAGCTTTTTTTTTTTTTATTTATTACAGAACCATGAACAAGTTTACAATTTGCTTAGGTCTAGTAAATTACAAAATTTTAACAAATTATAATAAGTTATTGTAAACTCAACAATATGGCTACATTTTAAGTTAATAATGTATAGTTACAATACAAGACTCGAAGTAGGTACCTATAAAAACTTATAAATTTAAATATTGTACAAAAACTCTAGCGTGAGAAATAGTAAGCTTTATAAAATAGCTTTATAAAAAAAGTAATATTTGATATAATGCTACTTTGTAGAAACGTTTTTCATATAAATTTAACTGGCTATAGCTTCTGAGGCCTGCAACGTTATTAGTCATTTGAAACAAAAATTATCAAAAAGAAATAAAAAATCACTTAATTTTTTGGATTCGCCTATTTTTGTTAATCTACGTAGGTACTAATAGTATTTAGCCTTCTTTAACATGTGATGCAATCTCGACGCAAACTAATATTTTTTCATACAAAAAAACTAGGTTTTTTCTCAATAACTGCGCATTTGTCAGTTTTTTCGTATAAAAATTGTTAGGAAATTCATTATCTGTCATGAAAAAAAAACAGTTCGATACAGCGATTTTGGTGGACTTTGGTGGCCATGCACGGTGTTTCCAAAACCCTTAAAATCGGACATCCCCCTTTTTTTCAATAATTGGAAAGAGTTAAGCTTTACAAATGCAAGAGTAGAACTCCCGTGTTTCAATTCCACTTGGTTACCGAGTAATAAATTTTTGAAAATGGGCATTATTAACACCGGTAAATCGAAACTTATTTGTTATTAAAAAGGTACGCGCTAGAAATTTGATTATTTGAAAAGTTCGTTTTCAATATTTAGGCCGATATCGACCGAGGATCGAACCCGGGACCTCTAGAGATAGCGGCACCTTGAAAACCGTTGCGTACACCACTCGGCCACGGAAGTCGTCAAATGTCGTCAAAGTAAAAAAAATAAAAATCCAAGATGGCGGCCAACTTTTTTGTTTGTGGGCAGATTTTGATGAAACTCGATTTTTAGTACTATTTTTACAAGAAAACTGTAACACAATGTTAAAAAAAATATAAACCAAGATGGCGGCCAACTTTTTTGTTTGTGGGCTGATTTCGATGAAACTCGGTTTTTGGTACTATTTCGTCAAGAAAAGAGTAACGCAATGTTAAAAAAATAAAAAATCCAAGATGGAGGCCAACTTTTTTGTTTGTGGGCCGATTTTGATGAAACTTGATTTCTAGTACTATTTTGACAATAAAACAACAACGCACTGTTAAAAATATTAAAAAATCCAAGATGGCGGCCAACTTTTTTGTTTGTGGGCTGATTTCGATGAAACTCGGTTTTTGGTACTATTTCGTCAAGAAAAGAGTAATGCAATGTTAAAAAAATCAAAATCCAAGATGGCAGCCAACTTTTTTGTTTGTGGGCCGATTTTGATGAAACTTGATTTCTAGTACTATTTTGACAAAAAAACAACAACGCACTGTTAAAAATATAAAAAATTGAAGATGGCGGCCAACTTTTTTGTTTGTGGGCTGATTTCGATGAAACTCGGTTTTTGGTACTATTTCGTCAAGAAAAGAGTAACGCAATGTTAAAAAAAAACAAAATCCAAGATGGCGGCCAACTTTTTTGTTTGTGGGCCAATTTTGATGAAACTCGATTTCTAGTACTATTTTGACAAGAAAACAACAACGCACTGTTAAAAATATAAAATATCCAAGATGGCGGCCAACTTTTTTGTTTGTGGGCTGATTTCGATGAAACTCGGTTTTTGGTACTATTTCGTCAAGAAAAGAGTAACGCAATGTTAAAAAAAATTAAGATCCAAGATGGCGGCCACCTTTTTTTCTTGTCGGCCGATTTTGATGAAACTCGATTTCTAGTACTATTTTGACAAGAAAACAACAACGCACTGTTAAAAATATAAAATATCCAAGATGGCGGCCAACTTTTTTGTTTGTGGGCTGATTTCGATAAAACTTGGTTTTTTTTACTATTTCGTCAAGAAAAGAGTAACGCAATGTTAAAAAAAATTAAAATCCAAGATGGCGGCCACCTTTTTTTCTTGTCGGCCGATTTTGATGAAACTCGATTTCTAGTACTCTTTTGACAAGAAAACAACAACGCACTGTTAAAATTATAAAAAATAAGTTGGCGGCCAACTTTTTTGTTTGTGGGCTGGGCTGATTTCGATGAAACTCGGTTTAAAAATATAAACTAATTTTTAATATTGCGTTGCTGTTTTCTTGTCAAAATAGTACCAAAAACCAAGTTTCATAAAAATCGACCCACAAACAAAAAAGTTGGCCGCCATCTTAGACTTTTTTATTTTTAAAAGTGCGTTGTTGTTTTCTTGTCAAAATAGTACTAGAAATCGAGTTTCATCTAAAACGGGCCACAAACAAAAAAGTTGGCCGCCATCTTGGATTTTTTAATATTTTTAACATTGCGTTGCTGTTTTCTTGTCAAAATAGTACTAGACTTCGAGTTTCATCAAAATTGGCCCACAAACAAAAAAATTTGCTGCCATCTTGAATTTTTATTTTTTTAACATTGCGTTAAGTACTCTTTTCTTGACGTAGTACCAAAAACCGAGTTTCATCGAAATCAGCCTACAAACAAAAAAGTTGGCCGCTATCTTGGGTTTTTTTTTATTTTTAACAGTGCGTTGTTGTTTTCTTGTCAAAATAGTACTAGAAATCGAGTTTCATCAAAATCGGCCCACAAACAAAGAAGTTGGCCGCCATCTTGGACTTTTTTTATTTTTAAAAGTGCGTTGTTGTTTTCTTGTCAAAATAGTACTAGAAATCGAGTTTCATCTAAAACGGGCCACAAACAAAAAAATTGGCCGCCATCTTGGATTTTTTAATATTTTTAACATTGCGTTGCTGTTTTCTTGTCAAAATAGTACTAGACTTCGAGTTTCATCAAAATTGGCCCACAAACAAAAAAATTTGCTGCCATCTTGAATTTTTATTTTTTTAACATTGCGTTAAGTACTCTTTTCTTGACGTAGTACCAAAAACCGAGTTTCATCGAAATAAGCCTACAAACAAAAAAGTTGGCCGCTATCTTGGGTTTTTTTTTATTTTTAACAGTGCGTTGTTGTTTTCTTGACAAAATAGTACTAGAAATCGAGTTTCATCAAAATCGGCCCACAAACAAAGAAGTTGGCCGCCATCTTGGACTTTTTTTATTTTTAAAAGTGCGTTGTTGTTTTCTTGTCAAAATAGTACTAGAAATTGAGTTTCATCAAAATCGGCACACAAACAAAAAAGTAGGCCGCCATCTTGGATTTTTTTATATTTTTAACATTGCATTGCTGTTTTCTTGTCAAAATAGTACTAGAAATCGAGTAAAGATAAGATAAAGATAAGATAAAAATATTCTTTATTCACTTAGACATAATAAATATGTACTTATGAATCGTCAATATTTTCCTACCACCCATTCAAGACTTTTTTAACTGACAAGAAGAATGGGCGCAAGAAACTTGCCAGCGTTTCTTAGTTAGGTAACGACATTTACAAAAAAAAAAAAAAACATATCGTTACTAATACAACAATTGCTTAGTATAAAAATACATCATATTAAACAGTGATTATGTTATGTGTTACATCATGACCATGCATTGCGGTCATTCAAATAATCGTCTACTTTATAGTATCCTTTGCTCATCAGCGACTCTTTAATGTAACATTTAAATTTATGCAATGGTAGTTCAATTATATGCTGTGGAACTTTATTAAAAAAGGCTATGCTTTTCCCCAGAAATGAGGCTCTGGATTATTCTAGCCTAAACTTGGGAACGACAAGTTTATCTTTATTTCTTGTGTTAAAGCGATGAATATCGCGCTGCTTTACAAATGTATTATAATACTTTTTCACATAAATTATATTTTCATAGATGTAATGTCCTGCAACAGTTAAAATGTTTATTTCTTTAAATAGATCTCTTAAAGAATCTCTCGATCGGAGGTTGTAAATGGCGCGAATAGCCCTTTTTTGGAGCACGAATATACTTTGGATGTTAGCGGCTGAGCCCCACAACAAAAGGCCGTAGGACATAACACTATGAAAATAACTAAAATAGACTATTCTAGCCGTTTCAATATCGGTTAAGAGCCTTATTTTCTTAACTGCGAATGCAGTCGAACTGAGTCTACTCGCCAAGGCTTCGATATGAGGATCCCATTGTAGTCGCGAGTCTAATATTGTAGTTTCATTGAAATCGGCCCAAAAACAAAAAAGTTGGCCGCCATCTTGGATTTTTTAATATTTTTAACATTGCGTTGCTGTTTTCTTGTCAAAATAGTACTAGACTTCGGTTTCATCAAATTTGGCCCACAAACAAAAAAAATTGCTGCCATCTTGTTTTTTTTTAACATTGCGTTACTCTTTTCTTGACGAAATAGTACCAAAAACCGAGTTTCATCGAAATCAGCCTACAAACAAAAAAGTTGGCCGCCATCTTGGATTTTTTTTATTTTTAACAGTGCGTTGTTGTTTTCTTGTCAAAATTGTACTAGAAATCGAGTTCAATCAAAATCGGCCCACAAACAAAGAAGTTGGCCGCCATCTTGGATTTTTTAACATTGCGTTACTCTTTTCTTGACGAAATAGTACCAAAAACCGAGTTTCATCGAAATCAGCCTACAAACAAAAAAGTTGGCCGCCATCTTGGATTTTTTTATTTTTAACAGTGCGTTGTTGTTTTCTTGTCAAAATTGTACTAGAAATCGAGTTTCATCAAAATCGGCCCACAAACAAAAAAATTTGCTGCCTTCTTGAATATTTTTTTTTAACGTTGCGTTACTCTTTTCTTGACGAAATAGTACCAAAAACCGAGTTTCATCGAAATCAGCCTACTAACAAAAAAGTTGGCCGCCATCTTGGATTTTTTTATTTTTAACAGTGCGTTGTTGTTTTCTTGTCAAAATTTTACTAGAAATCGAGTTTCATCAAAATCGGCCCACAAACAAAGAAGTTGGCCGCCATCTTGGATTTTTATTTTTTTAACATTGAAAATAGAGACCTTATTTCTATAGAAATAAGGCAGCATTTAGTTGGCATGTCGGGTGCCTCGAGGCCCCCGCCGATGCTTCACAGGTACTGCAATGAGTGAAAGTTAACATTATGACGTCACACGTGCTCAAGTGTGTTCGGGAGCTGTTTTGGCGTGTCTTCAGTTCGATTCAAATACTAATTTTTATTTTGATATAACTTTTGAATTATTGCAAAAAAAAACAAAATAGTTTATTAGAAAACTTATATTATGATCTTTTGATTTATCACAAGAAAAAAAAATCACATCCCTAATTTGAGCTTTTCTAATATGGTACTTACCTATTTTAGTCCACGGAACTTTACTTTATACATAACTAGCGGCCGCCCGCGGTTTCACCCGCGTAGTACCCGTTCCCGTGGGAATATCGGGATAAAATATAGCCTATGTCACTCGGGAAGACTGTAGCTTTCTAACGGTGAAAGAATTTTCTAAATCGGTCCAGTACTTTTTGAGTTTATTCGTTACATACAAAAATACAAATCTTTCCTCCTAATAATATTAGTATAGATAGATATACCACAAAAAAAAACCAAATGCGCTTTAAACATTATTAGTATCCACAACACACAACACATTGAGATAAAAGACAACACAACATAATTATAACCGAGACGGACGCCCACCACCCCGAGATACGGTATGCAGAATGCGCGGAAAAGAGACAGGAGACCATTGATGCGATGCAGGAGACAATAGGGTAACCCAATTATGTGGTAAGTGCTTAATTCAAAACCCTTTCGATACGGTAAGCCCATTGGAAAGAAGTTAAGTTAATTCGAAAGGGTTACCCTTTCTTGAGTCTTACACTATCGATAGGGTAACCCTATAATACGGTTACCCTTTAACAAGGTTTCCCTAATAATAAGCTTAATCAAAAACAGGGGTTTTCCGGTCCCTGGTACCGAGTACCACGCGGGTGAAACCGCGAGGATCGGCTAGTATAGAATAATATTGTGTGTTATAATTAGTGTATATTGTTGTATAGACAATGGTAGTAAGTGTTCGCGCGCGCTTGCGAGCGGGCAGTTGTCATTGTCAAGGTCACTGGACAATGCGCTCGGGCCGCGTGTAGGATTTTCAGTTCGCCGTACGCCGCCGTGAGGCAAGGTTGTGTGTTCCTGTAGCGACGTGCCGCGCCAGGAAACCTACAGACTTGTGACCCGTGTGTGTTCGCTTTGAAAAGCGCCGGGAAAGTTTTAGCTGTCTATTAGGGCATTGTGTAGTTATAAGAGTGTTAGCTATAAGAGTCTCCCATCGGGGGTTGCGTGAAGACCTACTTGTCAGGCGCGCGCGCGCCGGCGAGACAGCGATCAGCCCCCCTGGATTACGAACACTATCTTCTAGTAAGGTAGGACTAGCTTAATTTACTTAATTTTGCATGAGAAACATCCGTTTCAATAAACTGTGGAACACAGTAGATGGTCACCACAATTGTGCGTGATCATGTTTTGGTAGCAGAGCGTACCTAAAAAGCGTACCTAAAAATTATTTTTTTTTTGTTAAAATCTCGAGGGTAGATTTGAAGTACTAAAAAATTGTTCTAGTAAATTCTCGAAGCGAATGTTTCTCACTTGGTGGATCCGATAATAGATAGACACTTATATAATTGTGGTCACATACTAGTGATTTGATACGAGTTTACTCGCCTAGATGTGTATATTTTTTTTTTGTGTGTCCGGATTTATTTGACGAATAGTTTCGTTCGAAAGTGTTGTTTATTAGTACCACATACTAGTGTTTGTGTCCGCTTGCCTAGTTAAAAAAGTGGAACTAGTTTTAATTATTAGTAGTATTAAATTACGAGTATCCTACTAATATTATAAATGTGAAAGTTTAGATGTTTGGATGTTTGGATGTTTAGATGTTTGGATGTTTGTTACTCAATCACGCCAAAACGGCTGAACGGATTTGGCTGAAATTTGGGATACAGATACTTTGTAGCCTGGAGAAGAACATAGGCTACTTTTTATCCCGAAAAAACGTCACATTCCCGCGGGATAACGTCGTGTAGTCCACGCGGGCGAAGCCGCGGGCGGAAAGCTAGTTATTATTAAAAATAGTTTTGTTTTTGTTTGTTGATAACGGTTTAGTAGTTGATTTGCGAGGTTGACTTGGCCGTGCCGTGTATGCCATACCGTTAATCCTATACGTTTTGTTTATACCGTTATATTGTTAGCCCTTGAAATTGGTAAGTTGTTAATAATTTATGAAAATAGTAGGGTCCGTGTATGTCGTCCGAATTTTAATTGTGTTTTATATTATCGTGACGCGACCTATTTCTATTGTTTTTTTTTGTTGATGTTTACCACTTTTATATTTCTTTGTTTGCTTTGTTTATTAAACGGAGTATAAATGGCTCCTACGAATCCGCTCGCCGTATCCAGGGCTGGCATCCAAGGAGTTTTGCGTTGGCTTGCTTGTGCGGTCACATTAATAGACCGAGCCGACCGGGTAGGCGCGTTGCTAGCTCGGTATGGCGGGCTGGCAGCTCGGCTGCAAGACCTGGAGCGCCACGCCATGGAGTGTCGCGCGTATTATTTAGAGAACCCCCCAGCTGATGATGCCGTGTCGGAACAGCTGGAGCAGGATGTAGCCCAGGCCTATGAGCTGGCTGACCAGTTCACGGAGGCGGCTGAGAGGGCCCTGGCTGTTCGGAAGGGGGAGCCGGTTTTGAGCGGGGAGGTCAAACCTACCCCGACGGCGTTGC
Organism: Crambus lathoniellus; assembly: GCA_949710035.1. NCBI lineage: Eukaryota > Metazoa > Arthropoda > Insecta > Lepidoptera > Crambidae > Crambus > Crambus lathoniellus. The sequence goes on along the minus strand of OX453303.1, from coordinate 10,461,716 downwards.
TAGGCCGATTGCCTACTTTGGAGATTCCCACTTTTAATGGGGATCTGTCAGCCTGGATGGGCTTCATTAACCTGTTTGACAGCTTAGTGGATTCACGACGGGACTTATCCCCTAGTGAGAAGTTGGCCTATTTGCGCTCCTCCCTGCGAGGAGAGGCCAGCGCGGTAATCCAGCACCTGCTCATCAGCGACGACAACTACCAGGTGGCTCGCCAGCTTCTGGTTAGCAGGTACCAGAATGTCCGGTTACTGGCGGACACCCACGTGGCCACGATTTTGGCCCTCCCGCGAATCACGCGGGTACACCTGTTACGGAGGGAGTTGCTGAACCCGCTACTGTCAGCGGTCAACTCCCTAAGGCGATTGGACCTGCCGGTGGATCAGTGGTCCTTTGTACTGCTGCACATAGTCCTCGCCAAATTGCCCGCTGAAATGAAGGGGCGTTTCGAGCAGAGGTACGGAGGCGACAGCGCCTCGTATCTCCCGCCCTTCGCGGACCTCCTTCGTTTTTTGGAGGACGAATGTAGGGTGACGGACCACCTGGAGCCCGCCCCGGTTCCAGGTGTTGGTCGTATGGTGGCGGCGAGGGAACAGCCCCGTCGCCCGACCAACCGGTATGCTGCCTTCCAGCAGTCCCCTCCCCCCGCACCGAGTGAGCGGTGCAGTTATTGCAGGGGAGATAGGCACGTGGTGCACGAATGTGCCAAATTTAGAGGCCTCCGCCCAGAGGGACGGAGGGCCGTTGCGAGACAGCGCCAATGGTGCTATAGGTGTTTGGGGGGACACATGCAGTCGGCGTGTCCCCAGACAGAGGATTGTCGTCTTTGCGGAGGGAGGCATCACCCCCTCCTTTGTTTGGACCGCAAGGACGCCGGGAGCGACCGGGGTTCGAATTCCTCGCGCACGGGCGGGGGCCCGGCAGCCCGGAACCGGTCCCTTAGAGATTCGGCGGGGCTTAGCCCCCCCGTTCAGTCCCCCCCGGAGAGGGGGAACTATAGGAGAGACGCCCCCGCCACGGGCGGGGGTAGGGGGGTACCACAAGAGTACGCCACGGTGGCGATGGGCACGGGCCCTATTTGCTACTCCCCCCCCCTAATGGAGAGGCCTCGATTGGGGTACTATGTACCGAGGCACGCCCCACACGGGTATTACCCTGCACCTAGGAGTGCTGTTGGTCGGGGCCAGTATGTACCCGATTGGGACCCACATTTGGCGCGCCGACTCAGGCGCGAGGGGGACAAGTACCCCCCCAAAATTTTTAATGGCGCCCCTGTCGGACCCAACCACCCCTCCGGAGCTTGTGCTGTTGCCAACAGCCTCCGTGAATGTTTGGGGACCTAAGGGCAATGTTGTCACGGTGCGTGCCCTTTTGGACTCAGGTGCCCAGGGGTGCATAATGTCCAGGTGGCTTATCCGACAGCTGGGTCTTTTGCTTGTGCCGCATCACGAAGCGGTACGGGGGGTGGGAGACTCGCGGATCCCTGATCCGATTGGTCGAGTTGAGTTCTCCTTCTCCCCCCACTTCACGCCAAGGCCGAAGATCGGTGCTTCGGCGATAGTTTTTGATAAGGTGGTTGGACCACTCCCGCAAGTGCGAGTGCCGCCATCCACGATTGAGCTGACGTCTGGACTGGCTTTGGCTGATCCTTCCTTCCACCGACCGGGCCCAATACACTTGTTGATTGGTGCGGATGTCCTCGGTCGTGTACTGTGTGGAAGCAAGCGAGTTTTGCAGACAGCCGATCTTGTCGCCTTGTCCTCGTCGCTGGGTCATGTGGTGATGGGAAAGGTACCACAGACACCAGAGACCCCGTCGGTAGACCGCCAGACCATTGTCGGTTCTACTTTGTCCGACGTTCTCCAAAAGTTTTGGGAGGTGGAGGAACCCCCCACTGCCAAGCGGTTGGATCCGTTAGCGGAGGAGTGCGAATTGTTCTACCAGAACAACACTGGGCGCCTCCTCTCGGGTCGCTTGATTACCCGCTTGCCCTTCTTGGCGGTTCGCCCTCCTTTAGGGAGCTCCCGGCCGAAGGCCGAGAAGAGATTGTTGTCCATGGAGCGTAGGATGGCCAGGGATCCCGCATTCAAGGAGAAGTATATAGACTTCATGCGGGAGTATTTGGACCTTGGGCACATGTCCATCTCGCAGTTGGACTGGCGTAATGTGGAACATTACTTCCTGCCACACCACGCTGTTTTGAAGACTTCCAATGGGAAGATCCGCGTGGTCTTTGATGGTTCAGCGCCCACGTCAACCGGAGTGTCGTTGAATCAGTGTCTGCATGCGGGGCCGAAGTTGCATCACGATGTCTGTGATGTTTTGACCAACTTCCGCCGGCACGCTGTCGTCTTTGTGGCCGATATCCGCATGATGTTCAGACAGACCGTGATTCACCCGGAGGATAGACGATACCAGCTCATCCTTTGGTGTGAGGATCCCCAGGATCCGATGTTGGCTTACGAGCTGAACACCAACACTTATGGTTTGCGGTCGAGCCCCTTTGTGGCGATCCGTTCGCTTTTGGAGCTCGCAGAGCGCGAACGGCTACGCTATCCCCGGGCATCTGCTCTTATTGAGGGGGGGGCCTTATTTGTCGACGATATCTGCACGGGGGCCTCGAGCTTAGATGAGGCTCTCGTCTTACGTGATGAGCTGATTGCGCTCTTGAGGGCTGGTGGCTATGAGTTGCGGAAGTGGCTGTCTAACTCACCGGACCTCTTGGCAGATTTGCCTAAGGACCACCAGCAAGAGCCGCTCCTCTTTGAAAATCCGGAGACTCCAGACATGCTGTCTGTTTTGGGAGTCCAGTATCGACCAGTCCCGGATTTGTTCACATATAGATTGGAACTGCCAGACCCAAAGGTCTGGACTAAACGCACGGTGCTGTCTGAAAATGAAAATGAAAAATGAAAAATATTTATTTACGGTATTACAAACTTTCAGTAATTTTATGTGGTTGGGACCAACCTGTTAAGTATATAAAATACCTGTTTCAGGAGACCCCGCTCTTCACTAAATAAATTACAATTCTTAAACTTACGACTGAATTTATAACCTAGAAAACAATTTCATTTTTTAATTAATTAATTTCAGTAGAACATTTTAGCAAATAAGCAATTAAGCAAAATTTTATTATAAGTGTTGTCTTGTGTGAGTGTCTCTCTCTATGAGTGTGTGTGTGTGTGAAGGTGTGTGTGTGTGTGTGTGTGTGTGTGTGTGTGTGTGTGTGTGTGTGTGTGTGTGTGTGTGTGTGTGTGGATGTGTAGGTGTGTGTGTGTGCGTGTGTGTGATTGTTAATTGATAACCATAATTTGTAAAATAAGTATTATTATATTTCATAATTTAATTACAATTTGTACTGCAAAATCTTTTCAGTTTCGTCATATGATTTTGTTAATAGCCATTTTGTTAACAAATCTTTACATTTATGTAGGTTAAATTTATGAATTTCTAAGTCTTTATTTAATTTATTATAAAGAAATGCTGACTGTCTCACGTATTGACGTTTGGCGAAGTCAGTTCTGGATTTTTCGATTTTAGCTGCATTATATTTTCTTCTTTTATTCAATATACTATAAGCATTGTACGGCAGAGATTTATGTAATCTTAAAGTTGCTGAGAGAATATACAACCTCCTGACCGAGAGCAACTGTGAAAACCGATAGAGTTCGTTTGTAGAAAATCTAAATGGTTTAAAATAAATGACTTTGAGTAGACATCGCTGACTTCTCTCCAACTCCAGGAGTTTAGTCTTACTTGCACCTCCCCATATCGAGATACAATAGCCTATCAAAGATTGAGCCAGAGCTATGTATATTTGGCTTATAAGTTTCTTGGTAGTAACATATCTTAATTTTCTAAAAATCCATGTTAATTTTCGAACTCTACCGCTCATTGATTCTATGTGATAGTGCCAGTTTAAATGTCGGTCCAAAATAACTCCCAAGTATTTAGCTGTATCAACTCTCTCTACAATAGTACATGCACAATTAGAAGCATCAGTCCCATCGCAGTTATGTATCTTCAAGGATAAGGAACTACTTGGTTGTGTTTTATTATTGATGGTGAAGCATACATAATTAGTTTTACTCGTATTTAGTGTAAGAAGGTTAGCCTGTAGCCATTTTGACACTTTTACAAGTCCAAGTTCGGCACTATTGAAAACTGAATTCCAGTCAGAGCCTGTAAACACTAATGCAGTGTCATCAGCGTAAGAAAGTACTCGTCCATTTTCAATATTTAGGTTCGTCAAGTCATTGATATATATCATGAATAAGGTTGGGCCGAGCACGCTACCTTGGGGGACACCAAATGAAACTGACGAGTCCCGACTTAAATATTTATCGATTTTTACAGACTGTTTTCGATCCTGCAGATAGTCCTTCAAAAGAGCCAGGGGAATACCTCTTATTCCAATTGAATCTAGTTTTTGCACAAGGGTGGGTAGAGAAACCGTATCGAACGCCTTTTTAAGGTCGAGAAAGACTGTCAAACATTTCCTACCATCATCCAGGCTATTAGTTATTAAAGACGTTAAGGCTGAGACTGCGTCTTCCGTTGATTTTCCACGCCTAAAACCAAATTGATTTTCCGACAGAATATCAAAATGATCGAGGTAGCTAATGAGACGAGTATTTATTAACTTCTCTATGATTTTGGATATGGCAGGCAAAACGGATATTGGCCTATAATTATTGACGTCACTTCTCTCTCCACCCTTGTACACCGGTGTAATTAAAGATTTCTTAAGACATGAAGGGAAAGTGCCCTTTTGGAAGCAAAGATTTGCTATATGACTGATTACGGGTACCACTGCAGATCGTGCTAGCTTGAGAAATTTAGTTGGAATGTTATCCCAGCCTGGCGCGCTTTCTGACTTAAGACTTGACAGAATGCTGTCGACTTCATGGGGATCAGTCTCTAAGAGGACAAAAGACGACAATTGAGAACCAGGCCGAAACAATTTTTTGTCAAAACGAGTAGTGGCATTCTTTTTAATGATATTTTCGGCAAGTTTCTTACCAATGCCTGCAAAGTAATCACAAATATAGTTAACCGAGTCTTCTTGAGTAGCCTTTATATTTAAAAGATCGGATTTTGGTTTATTATCAGAGTTAAGATGTGTTATTGTTTTAATAGTCTTCCAAAGTATTTTAGAATTTTTTACACTGTTTGCTAATTGTTCACTTTCATATTTTCTTTTTAATTTTTTTAGTAATTTGTTGCAGTAGTTGCGGTATCTCTTATACGTTATTTTTAAGATTTCATTAGATGGATCGAGTTTAAGTTTATATTGCATTTTATTTCTATTTTTAATACAGCGTATTATACCCTCGGTGATCCATGGCTTAATGTTTCGTTGACGTTTTGGTAGGTTTTTTACAATTTGACTTTCTTCCAGTGAGTCGGCTAATTTTTTTATGAGATGTTCAGCTACTATTTCGGGATCTTTACAAAATAGCAATGAGGATAGATTTTTTTCCATTAGTTTAGTATACGCTTTATCATAATCAACATATTTAATAACTTTTGGACAACTAACGTCTTGTTTTAATTTGGATATCTTCACAAGTATTGTATCGTGGTCAGTGGTTGTTGTATTAATAACTGCTATGTGTGAGCCCAACTTTTTTTGTTCCAACTTAAGCATGCAGTGGTCCAAACAGCTATCTTTTCTTGTTGGAAGAATATGACCAGGAAGAATACCGTGCGTAGACAGCATACCCAGGTATTTGTTCCTATTGTTGATGTCGTTTATCGAATCTGTGTCTTTTGGAATTAGATTGATGTTTATATCTCCTATTATGATTATGTTACGACAAGACTTAATCGTTTCCAAGTGGTCGTTAAGAGAATTAATGAAATGTATTGCATTCGAATTTGATGGCGAGCGGTATACACAAAGGATAATTTGGTCACTTATGTTTAACTGAATACAGGTTGCTTGCTCCAATTTTACTTCTTTCATTTTAGAATCTATATTGTTCGTAACATACGTCACTACGCCATCGTTTTGGTTAAGGTTAAATTTTGTAGCATAAGATGTATAATTTGGTAGGTTAGGTATCGGTTTACCAGAGTTAAGCCAGCACTCAGATAGTATTAACACATCTGAGTCAAAGTTCAAACTACATAGTGTAGCCTGAAAATCATCAAAGTTTTGATGTATACTTCGTATATTTTGAGAAATTAAAGTTAAGTAATTTTTGCCAAAATCAATGTATTTATTTAGGTCATCTATGTCACATTTAAATGAACTTGCTATTTTAGATTCATCAATTTCATTTAAAGTTAATTGTATGTTATTATTCATAATTTATTAAATAAAAGTATAAGAGCATTAAAAATATGATAGTATGTGATGATTGTAGTACATTTAAATCATTTAGTAAATTGGTTATCAATATAAGCTGTTGCGTACTGTGAGAATGTGTGTAGGTATGTATTGATAGTGTAAATGAAAGGTGAGTATTTATATGTGTGTGTGTTTTACTATTAGCAGATTTATAGTGAGCTGCAGCAAATAATAATACAATTTGAAAATTTACCTTATGTAAAACTATGTCTAGTCATATTCCATTTATTATTTGATGTATCTGAGCTTCACTGGTGATTAAAATGATCCTTGTATTTTCTTCTTTTCTTATGTAGACTTTCCCATAGGCTGTCCAGCAAAATTTATACGAGTGGGATTTAACCAAGTCGCGCGCCAAAAAATATAGTCGAGCAGCTTTTGCCGTCAAGTGCTCCGAGGCAAAAATGGGAGTGTCTTCATCACTTCGCAGGCCTAGATGTTTAGCGCAGAGTTTGGATTTGTGTTTAGTATTAAAGGCCTTACACATTTTTAGAAATTCATTTTTAAGAATCGTTGAAGAAGTCTCCACAATTATAGGCGTATTTTTAATTTCTTCTCTCTTCCCGCGAACTCTGTAGATATCTTTAATATCGGATTTTACCATCTGGCATCCTATATTATTTGATAGGGTTATTAGCATGTCGATAAGGTCGTCTTTTGTTTCGTTTGACTTTCTTGGTACATTTTTTATTTCCAAATTTGCTTTGCGTCCGTCTTTTTGCATATCCTCAATCCTATCTTCAAGTAGTGTTATATATTTTCTATCCTCTTTAGCTTGCCCTTCTAACTTCTCAATTTTTTTCTGGAATTCTTTATTTTGTTCGGACAAGAAAGTAATTGAGTTTTCTATGTTTAGGTTGGTTTTTTGAATTTCCTTGAGAGTGTTTGCATTTTTCTGAAATTCAAGTTTTTGGGCTTCCAGTAGCGATGAAAACATGTTCTTCATTTCTTCCTTTAATTCCGCTATGGGATCCTCTTCTCTTTTCCTCTTATTACGTGTCATAACGAAATTCGGAGGAGTTACTTGAACCGCTGATCCGCGCGGTACCATGTCACATTCCGAGTCCGATAGTGATTTGTTCATATTTATATTCGTTGCACTAGGAGATTATGAATTGACAGAGGTAGGTAATAAGCGATGTGACTGGGTATTTCACTCACCGTCAGCTGCTTGTTTTAAGTATGTTCGAGTCCAAAAGTACCAGGATGACAGAAGCGTAGTGGAGGTCTCGCTACGATGCAAATGCCGTAGTATAGCAGTGATGGCCGTAGCACAGTCCGTAGCGGCCCGCTACGACAATGCCTGTCGGCTACGACACGTGGAGGGTGAGGTAGTGGGACGAGGTGCAGACTGGTCGACGACGTAACTTGACACACACAGAGCGTAACCTCCTATTCCGTTATGCACTCCTATTTTATCGGTTGAATTTACTTGCTAAAATTTAGATTTTATTGTTGAAATAAATAAAAAATTAAAGAAGCAGTGTTCGCGTGCACTCAGTGAGCGGTCCGAGGGGGAAGAGGACTGTCTGTCTACTGTAGCCCGTACCTTTGATCCGAACAGTTGGCTCAGCCCTGTAGTGTTTTCGATGAAGTGCTTCCTACAGGAGCTCTGGGCTGCGGAATTGTCATGGGATGAGCCCCTCTCTGGTAGCCTCCTACGAGAGTGGGTGAGGTTCGTGTCATCCCTACCCGACGTCAATCGGGTTTGTATACCGAGGCAAATGCTGCCTTCGGGAAAGTTTAAAGCCTCCCTGCACGGCTTTTGTGACGCGTCCGAAAGCGGATACGCGGCAGCCGTTTACATCCGAACGGTGGATGCAGCAGGCGTTGTCGCCGTACACTTAGTTACGGCCAAGAGTAAGGTCGCCCCCCTTCGGACTAGGCTAACCATTCCGAAGTTGGAGTTGTCCGGCGCCACTCTCTTAGTACGGCTACTCAATCATGTTGCCGACACCTTGGGAAACGGTGTCGACTTGGAGTCGATATTTGCGTGGTCTGACAGCCAGGTCGTCCTTTGTTGGCTGAAGAGTTCAGTCCACACCCTTGAGGTTTTTGTGGCCAACCGGGTCTCACAAATTCAGACTTCAAAGGCCCCGTTGATTTGGCGCCACGTACCGGGCGAATTGAACCCCGCAGATTGTGCCTCCCGCGGCTGCGAGGCGCCTGAGTTAGTGGACCACCACCTATGGTGGAGTCCATCATGGTTGTTACGGCCTGAGCGCTCATGGCCTGCCACCCCGGCTGTGGCCAGAGTCCCAGACCTAGGCATGCGTGTTCACGCCGTGGAGACGGTGGCGGCTCCGCAGATGGAGTTTTTGTTAGACCGCTACAGTTCTCTTGATAAGTTGCTCGGCGTGACTGCTTGGATGAGGCGCTTTGTGCGAAATTGTCGCCAGCCTCAGGAGAAATCGTTGTCTCCGGTCCTCGCCCCACAAGAGCGGCAAGACGCTCTGTTGCATTGGTTGCGAGTGACGCAACAGCGAGAGTTTGAACCGGAGCTGAAAGCCCTGTGCTCAAGTAAGTCCAAGTTGAAGGGACCCTTGGTGCGGTTGAATCCCTTCTTGGACAGTACCGGATTGCTGCGTGTCGGAGGTAGGCTCAGACATGCCAACCTGCCGTACGGATCACGCCACCCTTTGTTGCTCCCCAAGGATGGACCGTTAGTTAGACTGTTGATTACAGACCGACATGTAAAGAATGCTCATGCCGGTTGTAATGCTTTGACCGCGCTCCTCCAACGAGAGTTCTGGATTTTGTCAGCGCGGAGAAGAATCCGATCCGTTATTTTTCGTTGTCTCCCGTGTTATCGTTTGCGCGCCGATACGATGCAGCCCCAGATGGGTGATTTGCCTGCCGATCGAGTGAACGAATCGATGCCCTTCTCAGGAGTTGGAACGGATTTTTCGGGGCCATTTACCGTTAAGACATCGCGGCTTCGTAATGCTAGAACGGAAAAGGCTTACTTGTGTGTATTTGTTTGTTTGGCCACTAAAGCGGTCCACCTGGAGGTGGTTAGTGCCCTCACCACAGAAGCCTTTGTAGCCACGTTGAATCATTTTGTGTCTCGCCGCGGAATGCCGTCGTTAATAAGGTCCGATTGACCAATTTCAAGGGCACCGATAGGTATTTAAAGGAAGTTTGTGAATTTTTGGATAGGAATAATTTTGAGATCGGATCCACACTCTCTCGCAGAGGGGTACGATGGCAGTACTCCCCGCCATCCTGCCCCCACTGGGGAGGGATTTTTGAAGCAACTGTAAAGGCCGCTAAAACTCACCTTCGTCGCGTTATTGGGGAGACGGTCCTCACGTTTGAGGAACTCGCGACCGTATTTTGTAAGGTTGAGGCGGTCCTCAACTCGCGTCCGTTGTGTCCGTTGTCTTCGGACGCGAATGATTTAGAGGCCCTTACGCCGGGCCATTTTTTGATTGGCAGACCGCTTAACGCCTTGCCGGAATATCCTTATTCCGAAGTGCCCTCCGGACGGCTCTCGCGATTTGAATTGCTCCAGCAGCTTACGCAGAGTTTTTGGCGCCGTTGGCATCTGGAGTATTTGCACATTTTGCAGCAACGCGTTAAGTGGTCGGACAGGACGACCCCACCCAAGACCGGGGACCTCGTGTTGGTAAAGGATCCAAACTTGCCGCCCCTCCGCTGGCGTTTAGGACGCATTGTTCAGCTTCATCCGGGGTCGGATGGTGTGCCCAGGTTTGCCGAGGTCCTGGTGGGGGACTCTGTTTTGAAGCGAGCGATCGCTACCCTCTCTCGCCTACCCTTAGATTGAGTTGGCGGACAGTTTGCTACTGTCCGGGACGGGGGGATGTTCGCGCGCGCTTGCGAGCGGGCAGTTGTCATTGTCAAGGTCACTGGACAATGCGCTCGGGCCGCGTGTAGGATTTTCAGTTCGCCGTACGCCGCCGTGAGGCAAGGTTGTGTGTTCCTGTAGCGACGTGCCGCGCCAGGAAACCTACAGACTTGTGACCCGTGTGTGTTCGCTTTGAAAAGCGCCGGGAAAGTTTTAGCTGTCTATTAGGGCATTGTGTAGTTATAAGAGTGTTAGCTATAAGAGTCTCCCATCGGGGGTTGCGTGAAGACCTACTTGTCAGGCGCGCGCGCGCCGGCGAGACAGCGATCAGCCCCCCTGGATTACGAACACTATCTTCTAGTAAGGTAGGACTAGCTTAATTTACTTAATTTTGCATGAGAAACATCCGTTTCAATAAACTGTGGAACACAGTAGATGGTCACCACAATTGTGCGTGATCAGTAAGGGTTCCCCTTAGTGCGCGAGCCCGACTCGCACTTGGCCGTTTTTTTTAATAAATACTAGCGGCAACATTTTGATAGGCAACCCTATAGATATATATTCTCCTAATCATTAATAGAAGTACGTAAAAATTAGGTTATTAGCAAAAACTCGATGAGCGCACTAATTTGCAGTGGGATCTAGTACTAACTCAAAATAGTCTAGTTCAGCCTAGTACTAAGGGTAAAAATTTTAATTGCCACTCCTCTAAATACCACGACGGGTATCGTTCGATTCGCCATGGTCTCCAAATTATGAAACTGTGAGTCGTAATGTAAATTTTTGGTGGAGGGGGGAGGTAGGGGGGGTTAAAGATGGCGGATCAGTACTTCAGTTAAACGCTCTAGTCTGAGAAATACTGAACCGATTTCTTTGTTTTTGGTCTCATTTGAAAGAGGATAATGTAAACTAAAATCGTTTATAGACATCAAATACTGTACTGCACTGATTGAGGCGCAATAAAAGAAAAACATATTTTTTACTTAATTTCATTTTTTTTATTGTGAATCATTCAAAAAATAGTAAGCTTTCGTGAAAATTATGTTACATAAAAATTATAGGAAATTTAATAACCTATTCAAAAAGGTAAGCATCTTTACTCTAAACATATATACGACCATTTAATAGACTTTATGAAGTAACACGGCGCAGCATATCCGAGCCACCGCGACCGGGAAGCCGCGAGTCTATGCCTTAATTAAAACGCTCTATTCTGAGAAATACTAAACCGATTTCTTTGTTTTTGGTCTCATTTGAAAGAGAATAATATAAACTAAAACTTGTTTATAGACATCAAATACTGTACTGCATTTGTTGAGGCACAATAAAGGAAAACACTTTTATTTTACTTGATTACATTTCTTTTATTGCGAATAATTAAAAAAATTGTAAGTTTTTGTGAAAATTATGGCGTATAAAAATTTATAAAATTTAAAAACCTATTCAAAAAGGTAAGTATCTCTACTCTTACATTATAGATTTTATAAAGTAACACGGCGCAGCATATTCGAGCCTCAGGCGACAGGGAAAAGCCGCGGGTCGTTGCTTTAATTTAAGCGCTCTATTTCAGAATACAGCATTTAAATACTTATTAAATAATATAACTTATACTTAAAAAAATTTTTTTCGACAGATATCTTAACTACGTACTTAAGTAGGTACAAACTTACCTACTTATATAACTGACCAATGTATTGTCATAATTAAATTGATTGACACAAACGTCTTGATTAACGTGACAAACACCTTTCATTCAATTTTTGCTTATTTTTTACACAGCCATATCTAGCTGTAGTAGATGCCGATCGAATCTACTTTTGCACTGGCATACCACCAACTCTAGTCCTTTAATAGATATTGGAGACTGGAGGCTAGTTACTGTTATCATGCCAACCCCAAAGTTCTGGTGAATGCAACATTTGTAATGCTTTATCGGCAGTTTTCCAAATGAATGTTTGATAGTTTGCTCTTTGTAAGTGCTTCAGATCTGGGTGACAACTTATCTAAGCTATTTATGTTTGGAAATATTGCAGCTCCAAGTTGATCGATTTTATTTATTTTACTATTAATTTGGTCTATTATGGAGTGTTCATTTTTAAACCAAACTTCTCAGCACTCTCTATTTCATCATCATAGACGTGTGTATTATTGCCGAACGTTTTTAAAAGGTCATAGTGTTCCAATAGGACGGGCTAACAAGCTTTTCTTGACAATCCAGCAAAAGAACTCGTTGTATCACTGCCCGTAATGACGTGGTAAGCAAGCAGAGACTGCTTTTCAGCACCAAGACTCCTGCGACTTGTACTATTTTAGTATTCTGTGCTCCTGCTGATATCGTGCACAGGAACATATTTAGGTATTGTGCTACATTGAACCCATACTTTGTTTGGTAACTTATCGATTTGATGAATCAGCAAAAGCAGAATCAGTATTAAGTAGTATAAGTATTAAGACTGTGAATCACTACTGTTTCAAATCTTCGCTGGGCAGATAGATAGATATTTTTTGAATGATGAATGAAGCGATCCCATTTCTTAGGTCGTATCTGAATTAGCGATACTTTTGACTGCAGGCAGGTGGTGTCAAAGACATACCTATTAACAGTTTCCACGAACACTGAAAAATAAACTTTTCATTTGCAAATCGATCACGAGGAAGGTGACACGAGGATCATACTACATGCTACAGACGCTGCCCAGCGAGGATTTAAAACAGTAGTGATTCAGAGTCGTCATACATACTAATGTTCTGCTTTTGCTGATTCATCATATCGATAAGTTACCAAACAAAGTATGCGTTTAATGTGGCATAGCCACATTACCTAAATATGTTCCTGTGCACGATATCAGCAGGAGTCTTGGTGCTGAAAAGCAGTCTCTGTTTGCTTACCACGCCATCACAGGCTGTGATACAACGAGTTCTTTTGCTGGGTTGTCAAAAAAGCTTGTTAGCCTGTCTTATTGGAACACTATGAGCTTTTAAAAACATTCGGCAATAATACACACCTCTAACATGATGAAATAGAGAATGCTGCGAAGTTTGTTTTAAAAATGTATACTCATACGAAACCAAATTATAGAGAAAATATATAAAGAAAATACTGTGTCACCCAAAATTATGATAAAATTTTACTTATTTATTAAGTACTAGCAGATCCTCGCGGTTTTACCCGCGTGGTACCCGTTCCTGTGGGAATATCGGGATAAAATATAGCCTATGTCTAATGGTCAAAGAACTTTCTGAATCGGTCCAGTAATTTCGGAGCCTAATCGAAGCAAACAAACAAACAAACAATCAAATCTTTCCTCTGTGTAATATTAGTATATATAAATAAAATCGATCAACTTAGAGCTGCAATGTTTGTAAACATAAACAGCTTAGAAAAGTTGCCAACCAGATCCGAAGCACTTGGCCATCATCTACAAAGAGCAAACTATCAAACATTCATTTGGAAAATTGCTGATAAAGCATTACAAATGCTGCCTTCACCAGAACTTTAGGGTTGGCATTTAAGAGAGGGTAATTTCATAACAGTAACTAGCCTCCAGTCTCCAATATCTATTAAAGGACTAGAGTTGGTGGCATGCCAGTGCAAAAGTGGATGCCGAATGATGCTAGATATGGCTGTGTAAAAAATAAGATTTTTTTTTATGAAAGATGTTTGTCACGTTGATCAAGACGTATGTATCAGTCAATATAATAATTATGACAGTACATTGGACAGTTAAATAAGTAAGTACCTAGTTAAGATATTTGTCGACAAAAATATTTCATTAGTAAGTTATATTATTTAATAAGTATTTAAATGCTCTATTCTGAAATAGAGCGTTTAAATTAAAGCAACGACCCGCGGCTTCCCTGTCGCCTGAGGCTTGTATATGCTGCGCCGTGTTACTTTATAAATTATATTAAATGGTCGTATATAATATAAGGGTAGAGATACTTACCTTTTTGAATAGGTTATTAAATATAAAAAAAATTTTATACGGCATAATTGTCACGAAAACTAACTTTTTTTTAATTATTCGCAATAAAAGAAATGTAATCAAGTAAAATAAAAATGTTTTCCTTTATTGTGCCTCAACCAGTGCAGTGCAGTATTTGGTGTCTATAAACGAGTTTTAGTCTATATTATCCTCTTTCAAATGAGATAAAAAACAAAGAAATGGGTTTAGAATTTTTTAAAATAGAGCTTTTTAATTAAGACATAGACCCGCGGCTTCCCGGTCGCGGTGGCTCGGATATGCTGTGCCGTGTTACGTTATAAAGCCTATTAATTGATCGTACATATGTTTAGAGTAAAGATACTTACCTTTTTGAATAGGTTATTAAATTTCCTATAATTTTTATGTAACATAATTTTCACGAAAGCTTACTATTTTTTGAATTATTCGCAATAAAAAAAATGTAATTAAGTAAAAAATATATGTTTTCCTTTATTGCGCCTCAACCAGTGCAGTACAGTATTTAATGTCTATAAATGAGTTTTAGTTTATATTATCTTCTTTCAAATGAGACCAAAAACAAAGAAATCGGTACAGTATTTCTCAGACTAGAGCGTTTTAACTGAAGTACTGATCCGCCATCTTTAACCCCCCTACCTCCCCCCTCCACCAAAAATTTACATTACGACTCACAGTTTCGTAATCTGGAGACCACGACGAATCCAACGATACCAGTCGGTATTTAGAGGAGTGGCAATGAGAAGTTTTCCAGTAGGTTCTATAATGCTCAATAGATGTCGCTGCGACCACTTTTCTTTTTTTTCTTAATTTTCATGTATAGTGCCACAAGCTTTTTTGTTCCGGTGACAGTCGTGACAGAGGAGCCACTTGCAATACGAAATTACCTGTCAAAATGGACTGTCGTATGAAAACTGTTTTAGTTCCAAAGAGAATCACCGGAACAGAAAAGATTGGCACACTATATGGTATGTTTTTTTTTGCGTTCCCCAGTTTACGGGAAAGTTGAATGTATTGTTTCACGAATTTTGTTGCGTATATATATTAATGAGTTATCGTTTTTTTCTTATTTTACCTGATTTTGATTATATTTTAATTTAAATAACTGTTAATGTCAGAAAGAAAAGAAAATGTGGAAAAAGTGGCATTTTCATGAAAAAGTTGAAATTAATAGCTCAAATTAATTAAGAAGTTAGTACCTAAATATGTACTGAATTATCATTCTCTAGATGCAAAAACAAACTTGAACAAACTTTTCAACTTGACAGTTATTGTACATTTTTATAAGTACAACAAAAATAGGGAAGTACCTATGGATAAAACCTACGGTTGAACTTTAAGTCATATCCTAAAAGTAGTAATTTAGAAATAAAACCTTATATAACAAGATTATTTACATATTTATTTACATTTTAAAATTTTATTTTGTTTTGCGTAGGCTGAGGCTGACAAACGTCCAAGGTATTGTTATTAAAAAAAAAAAGAAAAGTTTCGCTAGCGCCATCTCTTGCACCTATTTGAAATAAGCTTACGATACCTTTTGGAAAATTCCTCATTAAAACTCACGATTTAGACGACTTTTTCACAAAACTTCACTAGACTAAAAGAGAAATAAGTAAATTATAATTGACACAAACCACATGACACAAACGGAAGAGCGGCATCGCGCGTTACGCGTCTTAAGCCCCCAGTACAGGATGGCCGATCATGTTGGCCGACCATGATGGGCCATCGTGTACAGGGGCGGTTTGCGTTGCTCGCAGACGGCAATCACACGCAAACCGCCCCTGTACACGATGGCCCATCATGGTCGGCCAACATGATCGGCCCTCCTGTACTGGGGGCTTTAGCCGCATGGAACGGCAACCTGGGCAATGTCGCAAATTCGCTCGCAATGTTTGTATACGTACACGACTAATGTCACACACACATGCGTAAGTTTCATGAAAATTTTGAGTTGATTTGTGATATAATTCTGAATGAAAGTATGTAAAATTATTCATTTCGCTGCTACTTAAACATGAGAAAAGACTATAGAACACATAATTTACCATAAATGGTGAATCCTAACATAGTTAAAGGTGAACGTTTTTTGTATGGTAATCGTTTGACCTTAACATCCACCATCTTCGTTTCCTGAAGGCATACCTATATCAGTGGTTATTGTCTGTGACATTGTGAGCAACAAGCTTTTCTGTTCCGGTGATTATCTTTGGAACTAAAACAGTTTTCATACGACATTCCATTTTGACAGCTAATTTCGTATTGCAAGTGACTCCTCTGTCACGGCTGTCACCGGAACAGAAAAGCTTGTGTGGCTTTTGTATTCTTGATTGTTATATACCAATGACATGAACTTTGGATGAAAACTTAAGAAAGAAAACCTACTAATGACGAGGCGGTATGGTCTCAGACCTTAGCCTATTCCTTTAGTAGGAAAGAATAAAAAAAAAGTAAAGTACCTTGTCTACAGCCTGCCGAAACCAAAGATATTATAATATAACAAGATTGCGCACTCATGAGTTACAGCCGGGCCGAGCGAGATAGGCCTATTATGGTGTGCGTCCCTCTCTAATGAGAGAGACGTGAGTGACTACACGATTTGGTTTTTTCGAGGAAAATTTATAGTTAACAAGACTTGGCTCACGTAGGATTCGAACATCACGCTTCCTAGGGAGCTCTTGTATAATATTAGTTAAGACGAGGACTCCGCGAGGCAAAGCATTTGCACCACTTATGAGGCAATAATGTGACAATCGACACATACATACATACGACGATACATACGACGAATACATATGCTTTATAAGCATACTTACTTTTGAACCGACTTCAAAAAAGGAGGTTGTCAGTTTGACCTGTATGTACTTATATGAAATGTATGTCTGTATTTCTGATAGGCGTATTTTGCTAAAATGGATAGAAATAGAAAGTCCACGTACAGTAATAAAAATCTGTTTATTTGTTAGACTATACATTGCTAAACAAAATTTTCTTTCGGATCTTTTAACGCATGGAGGCTTTGTGTCCAATTAATTTTAAAGATTCGTTTTTTGCGTACCTACTTTTTTAACCTTAAATTAAGATACAGATGTTATATAATACATTTAATAAGTTTTGTTTCATGCCTATTTTCTGATAAAGTTCTTCTTCTTTTTCTTCTTCCGCTGAGTATTGTGTAATTTTTTCAGATATGAGGTTAAGCCAACCTTTTTTAATTTCTTCATCTTTAGGAAATCTGAAACAATGAAAATTAATGTTTGGGTTAAGTAAGAAAGTAAATTCCAGTCTATAGACTAAAAACGAAATGGACACCCTACTATACGCAAGAATAAAAGTTTGGCTAAATACTTACCTATGAAAAGATACACCGCTCCGTTTAAATGATTCGCTTTTGCATCCTTTCACACATCAAGTGAGAACCATTTTTATTGATTTAAACGTAATTTTAAAATGATAATTAAGATCCACACACTAACTTTACACACATAAATTAATTTGCCGTCGCCATATTGATGATGTTTTTATTTTTATTAAAATTGTCCAGACGCAAAGTGTTGCAAATTTATTATAATTAAAACTACCATAACACCGACTCTTACATTAAAAAAATAGTTTTTCAAGGTTTTAAATAATACAAATGATATGGACTTTATTATTATCAGCTTAACATTCCTTTTAATTAATTAATATTTTGAAAATTCTCGAGAACAGGAAATATGAATTTAAATTAAGTTCTACTACAACCAAAAATATTTCATGGTGGCAGCCCAGTAGACAGGGATGCAATCCTATTTAGGAGCCTCTCGCTCGGCTCGTTTATCCGTTTATCGAAATGTCATACGAAAATAAACCTTATTGTAACTGCATAGAATCGAATTGACATTGCTTTTATTTTCATAGTGCACAATCTTGTTATATTATAATATCTTTGGCCGAAACTCAATACTGCAGAAAAAATGTATGGACTTCAAGCAATTTTTTATGGCGACTTGTTTTGTCTCTTACTTCCTATCTACCTTCCTTGTCTCGGACTGCTGCAGTGTCAATGTCAAGTCAAGCAAGTGTCACTATGGCCGTATGTAAAAACTGAAATCTAAACAACGCGTCGTTTTGGTTTATTTTACCGTCAGTGTGCGTATTTATTGTCTTCGGTGACTATTATCAATATGTGTATACCGCTTTGTATCATTTATTTAAGTGCATAACAGCAAAATGTACCTATTATAAAAAATGTGAAATATGTGGACTAAAATCTGGTAGGAAACTGAACCAAAAGCGGGTGTTCATGGCTCAATTCCCACTAGATGAGAAGCGGTAAGTAGTTTTTCATGTTATTTAATTGACGCTAAGTAATAAGAAAAAGTTCTGGTCACTTTAATCTTTTGCCTAAAAATTCATAACTAACAACCATATCCGCCATAGTGATGTCTTTACTACGTTCCAAATTATCGACTAAAAAAACTATTTTTCTAAATTTGAGTATTTCGTATTTAGAAAAAATCGACCCGTCTCACAACCAGGGGGGCTACCGCGTAACTTTATGGGTATGAACTTCATACGTTTTTTGGAACTTTAAGTCAATTTTATATAAAAAATTGCCACTATTAGTTTCTTGTTTTGTGACGTTCGGGTATAACGATAGCTAGTCATCAACGTTCAACAGAACAAAGCAGCAAAAATCTATCAAAATAAGGAATTCAAATGACAGTTGAAGCCCATACCTATACCCATATTTTTTAGCCGGTAGCCCCCCAGCTCCGACGACTAACGACTCCGTAGCTCAGTGGTTAAAACAGTCGCCCTGAAAGCGAAAAGTCGTGGGTTCGAGTCCCATCGGAGCTGGTTGGGAGACGGGATGCTTTTTGTAAATACTTCATTTTAAATTTTTCAATAAAAATAAAGTCCTATTTCAATAAAACTTTCTCTCTACAGTATTTGGTGCGCACGTGTGCACCAAATGGGACCGCGTCATTGGACGCACTGGGGGCGTCCCACGACTATTACACAAATTATATTCAAACATTTATAAAACAATCGAGCTGGTGTTACTTAACACATTATAACTTTATCAAACACTTATGATAGGGAAATTACGTATAATTGCTCCAATCTTCACTCATTAGTAATACATTGAAATGTTAAAGTTTTGAGCACAACAGTCACAGAAAAGGCTATTCATAACGCTGCACAAACTTGTTATTCAACATTAAATGTCAAATTTCGTAGTCATCCTTTTATTTAAAATGCTATGTTATTTAAAAGAAATGCTTAGGTATAATCGAGCCTTTCGATCGGTACAATAAAATTTGAGAATTTTTTTTTACATTCAGCGGGTTCGATTCCCAGTTCAGACAGGCGGTTATTTAAAATTCTTTGAATGCAGTTCGTTTTCTTTTAAAAATAAAAATGAAGTCTCCTTTCAGCAAAATTTTATATTTTCAGTATTTAATGTACTTTCCCTCCATGTGACATAGTTTTGGGACGCCCTGTATACTGACAGTTGCTTGGATACGCGTTGTTATGAATTACACGTCATGTGAATAAAGATTGCTATTGTAATATAAAATTGAATATTTATTAAACCCCATTTATATTTCAGATCTCAACGTGACTGCCGCCTTGCAACACGGCGCCCGTCGGGTGTGATCGTTGCCTGCAACCGTATAAGCACGGCTCGTAAAGGGTGGAGCCCTTGGTAAGCTACATACCTTATGTTCCCGACGTGGTTTGATAGCTCAATTCCTGAAGCTAATGAGTGGTTTATTTCAGGACCAGATGTGACTTCGATTGGGCACCAGCCCTGAGCACGCGTTACCCATATTCCGCGATGGTAAGTGGTAAACTATAATTTGAATTGATAATTATCAGCGTAATTACAATCAGCTGTTTTCTTTCAGAAACACTTGAGTACCCCTCATATCGTTTGAGATCAGTGTGTACTCAAACGATTCTGTCTACTAATCTCTATTTATGTATTACTAGCTGACCCGGCAAACGTTGTTTTGCCATATTAACTTATTAAAAAGTAGGTAATCCAAAGCGGCTAAAACGTCAGTGACTACAATACTCTTTGACATACCTCTTTGGAAGCGGCTATGGTAGAAATGACAGTTTTGTATAGTACGACAGTTTATCGATTTTCTATACAAAATTAT
The DNA here is from genome assembly GCA_949710035.1 of Crambus lathoniellus. NCBI lineage: Eukaryota > Metazoa > Arthropoda > Insecta > Lepidoptera > Crambidae > Crambus > Crambus lathoniellus. The sequence continues at coordinate 10,441,433 of OX453303.1, read as the reverse complement.
TATTTTTATTTTATAATTTTCCGGAATAAAAAGTAGCCTATGTTAATCTCCAGCTCCCAAACTATCCCCATACCAAAAATCGAGTCGATCCGTGGCTCCGTTTTGACGTGAAAGACGGACAAACAAACAAACAAACAAACAAACAAACAAACAAACAAACACACTTTCACATTTATAATATTAGTATGGATTTCAGGTATATAAAAATCTGCCCACTTGCTCACACAACAGTGCAAAAACGTATGTCGATCGATCAGCTAACATCTGAAAACTCCGCCTAGAAAATGAGATTAGAAAATAACAAACAATTTATTCCCACATTGTAAACCTAACTTTATTATTTTTTGTTATTACATGAATTGTATTATAATTAATTAATAATAAATTTGTCAAACTAACAGAGGCTTTTATTTTCCTTTTGTATAATAAAAAACCTGCCTGCAACTTCTGCAAGGCAGGTTACCCATTCTTTTTTTATCGTATCGATACATTCTGTAGCGTACATCACATCACTATTTTGCTTTTGTAGCTTGTCATGTTGGCATTACTTTTTTGTCTGTCTCTGTTGGTTGGTTGGTACGAGATCTTAGCGGGAACTGACAATCAAAAAGCTTGTATGAAGTCCCGACTCTTATAAACGTAGTGATTATATGCTCTTTGCTTGTCTATGGTGATGTGATGTGAAGGAAAGAAGGAAATAAATATGTTTTTTGTAAATTTGGATTGGAATTGGGGTTTTTTATGCATTATATGATCAGTTTTCTATTTAAGTTCAATACACAATATAATTTACAGTACTACCATAGTTTTAAGGGTAACAGTAATAAAGCTGGTTTATGAAGAAAGGGCTGCTGAAGTATACTTACGTGAGATATTTTCACTTTTAGCGTACCTAGTGGTACTTATTTCCTGCTAATATTACATTATATTATGTCTAAACTATATTAGAATCTACCAGACCCATGTAATGTAACAGCTAAATCGTGTCTCTTTCTACAAAATGCAAAAATAACATTTTAGACAGGTCTGTCAGTCGGTTTGGTTTTTAATTATATGCATAGATACATATTAGGTAGGTACCTAGGTATAGTAAAGACTATGATCATTTTAAATTTTTCAATAATATTTTTTTTATTGTGAATGCAAAAAAATACTTGGTTGGAGTGTCGTCATTAGAAAGACTAAGAAATTTCTACTGTAATGTAATTGGATGCAAGCATTTATCAGTTGTCTCAACTGCTTGCCTGAATTTTTCAGATCCACCATCATGGGAGGCTGTCGCTGCAGTTATCGCCTCTGTTCAGTGAAGTCTGATAAAAAGACTCACATGTTTCACTTTCCCGTATTTGAGAAGCTGCGCTGCTACCAATGGATTGTCAACTCGCATAGATATGAATTCCTAGACAATCTGACAGTATCTCAATTGAAGAATAGAGTGGTCTGCCAGCATCATTTCAGAGACGATTGCTTTATGAATTATAAGGTAAATTTACTTCTAATAATTAATTTTGTATGAGATTATTTTTACTTTTTTGGTATTGGTTAAATTCGACATGTCTACTAACGACTCCGCAGCTCAGTGGTTAGAGCATTTGTCCAGACGGAGAGTGAAAGGTCATAGGTTCGAGTCTCATCCAAGCTAATTGGGAGACGGGTTGTTTTTTTTTATTCATTTCAATAATTTTATATAGGTACTTTTTTAATTATGTATATCTCTTAGTCAAGGGCGTCGCCAGCCCATGGCCATGGGGGGGGGGGGGGGGGGGGGAAGTTGGTGACTGTCTGACTCTGACCCTCTTAGCGACGCTCCTGCCTGTGGTTTAATATTAAGAAATTCATTTGTGGGAAAGATTTATGAACTTGTTAGTCTCCTATAAAATTGCGATGTAGATAAAAATGTTAGTTGATAATTACTAGTCATTAACAACTTTTTTTTTTTTTTTTTGTATTTTTGTCTACGATCAGTCTTAGAACTTTGAGTAGGCTTGTTGTTCCCCCGTCAGTCAGAAACACTCTAGACCCTGGATGTCATGGCGCTTGAGGCGTTTGCGGTATGTCACATTTGATAGGGCGGTAGCCAGTTCATTCGGGTGGTACTCAAGACGAGTTTTGTAGCTTGAAGCTGATCGTATTATCTCTTCCTTTACTGTTGTGATATTCAGTGTCTCGTGTAGTTCACTATTGGTAACGAACCAAGGAGCATTGGATATTGTACGCAATATGCCTATATATTTACTTTGTAATGTAGCATTATTTACGTTTTCCAGCATTTGTTTTAGTTCTACAATGGCTTTGTTGAGCGCTGTCTTGTCACTTCTATGCCTCGATTGGTGCCAGATCCTTCTTAGCCTTCTCTTTTCCAGTACCTTTTGCTTAATTTCGAGTGGTATATCTCGCCTAATGTATTTTTTACTCTCAGTTGGAGTATTAAGCCAGCATGCATTTTGTATTAGGTTGGTTATATAGGCAGTTGCATCTTCTATCTCCTCATGCGTTTTTAAGGAAATATGTAGTTCAATATTTTTTTCTAAGTAGTCTCTGAAACCCTCCCAGTCGGTAAGTTTGTTATATAAAAATTCTGGTCTTTCATAATGAATTACGGTTGCGCTCATTGTCAGTATGACTGGCGAGTGATCAGAATCGCTGTCAAAACATGATTAAGCCTTGAAGTAGTGCTTTGATAGACCTTTGGTGATAAAAAAGTCTAGAAGATCGGGCTTTTTATTCGGGTCTGTATGCCAATACGTTGGTTCACCAGTTGAGATGTAGGATTGGTTTTGTGTATCATTGCTAAGTTTGAGCTGTCTTCCTCTAGTTGTTGTCAACCTTGAGCCCCAGCAGGTGTGTTTGGCGTTCCAGTCACCACCTGCAATAAATCTGCCTCCCAATGTCGAAAAATAGTCATTGAATTTAGCGGAATCTATGTTAGGCCTTGGTGGACAGTAAACTGCCGATAGATTAAGACATCCACTTTTGGATTTTACTGACACAGTGGTTGCCTGGATATGGTAGCTTCTATAATCAGGTAATACTTGGTGTTTAATAGACTTTCTTATCACGATGGCTGTTCCAGCATGCCCGGTTCCATCAGGATGCGTAGTGACGTAGGTATTGCAACCTTTGATCCTTACATCACTTCTTTCTGTACAATGCGCTTCTGATATAAGTACAACATCAAGTTGGTTATGGTTCATCAGTACTTCTAACTCCGCCTTGTTCGGGGCTAGCCCGTTTATGTTCCACGTGGCTATCCTGAGGTTTAGATCCGTGGTAGTTTGTTAAGGAGTGTAGTTACGAGGCCCAAGAGGGTACTCATCTGTTGTAGGATGGTATCAAATTTTTCAGACTGTTTGATTAGCAGTTGTTCTAGACGATTATATGCATTGGTGTCGGGTGGTGTCTCTTCTGGTTTTTGTTTTAATTTATCGGCGTAAAGAGCGCGTATGTTTTTTCTTTCTGAATCGCAGGGTATTGTGTCATCTACGTGCTTTTCTGGTAAGTCTTGTTTTATATTATTCCTTGTTGTTTTGTTTTTCGGCATTCGTCTTGAGAGAATCTCTTTGTATATTTCGCAGCCCTTGTAATTCGCTGGGTGTGCGCCTTGACACAAAGCACACATAGCCGGTGTACTACGAACTTTTTTTGGACAGTCTGCCGTTTTGTGTCCTTGAGCACATTTTACACAGCGGTATGGTCTCATACAGTAATTCTTAGAGTGTCCATACTGTTGACATCTTTGGCACTGTGTTATTGTTTTTCTGTTTTTTGGATCTTCGATGATGACCGACTGGTGGTAAATGTATTTAATATTTTTAACTTCCTTGTTATTTGGGCCTGGAACCACGTTTACGAAGAACGTCGATGTAGGTTTTTTGTCTGGTCCGTATTTAGCGTTGATAATTTCACCATAGACTTCATTACCGGATTTTGCTATTTCATCTTCAATGGCTGTATGTGGAGTTGTGTGGTGTAAGTTCTTTATAACTACTCTATATCATCGTTGGTCCTTCAGATTAAAGGTATGGCCTATTAATCCTTTGCTCCGAACAATGGTGATTATGTTTTTGTAGACCTCTACATTATTGCAGGTGATTCTAAGTTGGTTCCTGTTCACGATTTTTAAAGTAAAACTTTCTTTGTCTGCAGAGGATTCTAACAGTTCGGTCAGTTTGTTGATATCATCGATACCGTAGAGAATTATGGGTGGAGGCTTACTAGGTCGTTTTACCTTTGGGGCCACAGATTCTTCAGTCAGGTCTACTGGTAGTTCACTGAATCGGTTTTTTGTTTTAATACCTTCTGGAGATGGTGTGTGAGACAACTTTTTTCTCTTATTGGTTCTAGGTACAGGAATTCTTTGCCAGTTGGGAGGTTCAGGAGTTGTAATTTCTTTATCCTTGTCAGTAGGTAATGGTGATTAGGGTTGCCAGGTATTTTTTTCAGAAACTCGGGACATGTACTTAACTTGTATAAAAAAATCGGGACAAAGGACTTTGCCGCGGGACAACAAGAAAAAAAAAAAAAAAAGTATGTTTTTAACAAATTATTGCTTTTATTGATAACGTTCCTTCTTTAGGATTCCGTACTAAAATGATTAAAAAGGAACCCTTATGGTGCGACTCAGTCTGTTTTGCAACTGGGGCTGAAAGGGGGTCTTAAAAGTTCGAAGTGGGGCTACTAGGGCATATGGGCTATCATATAAAAGAACGCTGCTTGCACATGCACACAAAAATAACGTCCCCCGTCCCCCTTATGTCCGAAGTTTGCAAAGAGAAAAATCTGAAATTATGTTATGTCATAGAAGTTTAAGTAAAGATTACTTAGTTTAGTACAATACAGTAATACAGGAAAATAAAACGATGTCTCCAAATAGTAAACTTTTTCAGAAATTATTAACAAAAATTACATTACTTCCACTATCAATCAAGAGATGGCGCTGACCTAAAACTGCAATAATCTGCACCGCAAATTCTTCCCCTGACGAATATAGACTCGCCGATGAAAACATTTTCACGTTTTATTTATTTATATTTATGATGGTACGGAACCCTCGGTGCGCGAGTCCAACTGGCTTTCGACCGGTGTTTTAGCACTGTTCGTTTTTTGTCACATAATTTTACAAGATAGTAGAAAATTTAATGTTACTGCAACTCCAATCGGATAAGTTTTGTAGCACGTCTGTTCATTTGATATTCATTTAACACAATACTCTCTGCAAAAAATAAAACTGAGAATACCCAGTACTTAAAATATTCAAATTTACTCAAAATAATTGATAAAAATGTATACTTATTCGGTGAAATATTACTCTTTGATTGTTTTTTAACTTTGTCTAACTGAAAAATATCATAATGCGGGACTCATACCTGTCCCGGCGGGACATTGTAAAAATCGGCTGTTTCGCGGGACGTCCCGCTAAAATCGGGACACTTGGCAACGCTAATGGTGATAGTAAATCCAATTGTGTTTTATTTCCCAGTGATGCGCTTCTACTCCTTATGAATAGGCTCGGATGGAACGCCTGTTGCACAAATTTACGCTTCCCTGTTACGTGGTTGCTTTCTTCATTTGTCAGATCCATTTGCGGCAAAACTTTGCCCCCCCCCAGAGTACGTGGGGCTGCCTGAGCTAGGCTCAGGGAGGGATTCTCCAACGTTATCGCTGGTACCCTCCTGGGGTAATACCTCTTTTAGTTTTGCTTCCATGGTTAAATATTTTTAATTCGGGGTTTTTTTCCCCTAGCCAGTTATTCAGTTATAGCGCTGAAGGCTCGCTTTTGCCCTTCACATTAGCTATCGTGGTCCGGAGAAGTAGGATGGGGGAGCTCCATTCGGACCTCGACATTGCCCAGGGAGGACGACTCACTGAGAGTGAGTCCATCACTAGATTGCGGCGGCATTCTAGTGACGGCGGGGACGTGATGTGAATAGGACTGGCCAGTGCGCGCCTGTAGCCTAGCTCCTTCTAGACGTGCGCAACGGCGTTTCTCGGCTTTTTGTAGAAGAATGTTCCCTGACATGAACACTCTCCACCGAGGCCAACACTGACTTCCCCCCCAAATTATCAACTAAATTACTATCTGATCTAGATCAAGGGGCCAAGCCTGCTAACGTTAAGTCACAATCGTGTCTCAATCGTGTTTCAATTGTAGTTCAGTTGTAGTGCTTTTTTAAACACTAGTTACAAGAATTATGACATTATGATGTGATGTGAATGTAGTGAGTGGTGTGAGTGTGACCATCAATAGTATTGTGAAAAAAGTACATATTTCTTGTAACTAGTGTGGAAAAAAGGACTACAACTGAACTACAATCGAAACACGATTAAGACACGATTGTGACTTAACGTTAGCAGACTTGGCCCCCTGATGCTATGTTAACTGCAAACATAGTTAGGACCAATTGCTTAACATTCCTTTGCTTCAGAATTTTATTTTTTTGTCACCCATCCCATTACTTGCCATGGTACAGTTGCAAAAACTACTTCACCACTGAGCCCTTAGCAATGTAATGAGTCACACCAAGACATCAAAATATGACTATAAAAATTACTGCATTTAATGCGCGTACTCGTGCAAGTAATAACAGTTTTTGTTTCATCGAAATCTGGCCAGGATTTCCAAAGTTACAGCGTTGTATAGTTTCACCAGCTTTTGTAATTTGCTTTCCTTGCGCGCTATTGCGATGACGTCATGTCGCAATGACATCTCCGATTGCGGCTGCTACGGGTGATTTCTGTCCAACTGTACCTACATAGAGTCCGTCCATGCGCAATCTGCGCGCAACTGGTGCATTTTTGCCGCTAGTTACAGTACATTTTCTTTGTTCTAAGGATAAGGTAAAAGATTAGTATTCGATTTCGACCGCGCGCAGACGCGCTCTTAAACTGTCACCTACTGTCAATACCGAAAGACATTTCTATCCTACAAACTTATATGACCCAGTGGTGGAGGAGCCACTAGCTGTACAAAATTATCGAAATGGCTGTCAGTTTTGGTTCCATATTTTGACCACCAAGTCAGTTAAGGTTGTAAGTACAATTTGTTTTGGCAGTTGCTATATTGACAGAATACCGCCCGCCATTACGAGTTGATTTAATTTATTATTTCATAACACGAAAATAACACATGTATTTGAAGGTGTTTTTCACTGGAGTTGGTACACATGGGCTCAATACTAAATTTCTTAACCATTTTATTGATCGACTATAAGAAAAAAAAATTTTATTACGAAACCGTGAGAGCGCAACTATATAGCCAAAGGATTCTATGTAGGTCGGAAGTGCGACGTGACGTCACACGTTAATGCCATTGGTTCACCTGAATTTTTCACGGAGGCCGTACTTTAAAGTTTAATATCTCAGTCATTTTTGAAGATAGGAAAAAATAAAAACAGGTTCTTTTTTCTCGAGTTACATATTTTTAGTTATGCTGATAACAAAAATCGTTGGTGTGACTCATTGTGGTTGGAATATATTGTATGGCAATAGGAGCAGCGCGGCAGCGCCTCTTTCGGTTGTATAAGAAAGCTGGCAAGTTTATTGCGCCTGTTCTTCTTGTCACTTAAAAATGTCTTGAATGGGGTAGGAAAATGTTGACGATCCTTAAGTACATATTTATTGTCTAAAGTGATTTATTTTAAATTTTTATTCAACTAAAATTCATTCAATATTTTATAACAGCACGTTAACAGCTTTTTTACCATAACAACAGTTTTCGTGCAACGACTACTGATCTCATTCACAAAAAATAAAATTCAAGTCTAATTAAATTTATTTTTCGTTACAGAAAGATAAACTTACTTTTGAAGCAATACCTACAGAAGATGGGCCTTACTGTGATTCTAGTAAAGAACTTTATATTGATAAAAAAGCTGCAGAGAAAGCTTCCATGATCATAAATGATATTGAGGTAGAATCAACTTATATAGATAAAAAAGCTATTTCGTCTTTAAAATACATAGAATTTTTGACCAATGTTGATGCTCCTGATGAGAAGTCTAACGTTTGGATTGATGTTCCTAATGATGAACATTTGATGCCAAGATTTTCGAAAATAATTCAGATAGATAGAATAGATCCCGAAATTATTAAGAAGACCCATTTTACAAGAAAACCTTTAAATTCCACTAAATGTTCGAAAGACAAAGTACAAGATACGCAGAAAGAGATACAGGTAACTATTGAACCACAAACAGAGCAAACCATGGAAGTAGAACAAGACATGAAAGTTCTTAACCTACAAAGCTTACCAGCTAAAAGAGATTTAATAACCTTTGAGGGCAATGAAAATCAGGAAATTCACAATATATCAAATTTATCATTGGCTCCTGTCCATGGAATAGAAAATATGAACCAATATCAAGAACCACCAATGTTAATAGTTCCCCTAAATCAGAGTACTGATTTAAATTCATCACAGCAAAGCTATTACAGCAATAATCAACAAATTTCATCTTTTAATCAACCAAATTTATCTTATAATCAACAAAATTCCTCTTTTCTCATACAAAATTCATCATTCAATCAACCAATTCAAATTAACAATGATAATTTCACTTTAAATAGGTCGCATAATTCAGAACAACCGCATAACAATGAGAAAGTAAAAATTCTCTCTGAAAAAACAATATATCAGCCTTTATCGATTGTTGGTCAATTTCTTCCAGTTTCTCCTTCTTTGGTTTTACAAGTACCAAACAGAATGAAACAGGTACAAAATAATTTCCAAATGGATCAAAATAATGCGCAAGCCTCTATTATAAGTAATGAAATTGAATCAATGGCCATTGAACAAAAACCTAATATTTGTGAAACTGATACTTGTGAAGACTTAAAAAATATGGATGTAGTTTTTAAAGACCCACCAAAAGTTGATATATTAGAAATAGAGCAGTTTGTTCAAAAGGATCCTCCTAGTGCAATGAACAGTGTTCATGCAGAGTTAATAGAACAAACTGAACACATAGAAAAATCGCAAGATCATGTGAAAACTGAAGGTAACGACAATGATCATAAATCGCAAACTAAAAACGTTGAGTATAAAAACAAATGTAACGAAGTAGTATCCAAAGTGTCGCTTTTGAAAAATAAAGTACCTCCTGAACGACTTGCTGCTATAGAAAAGAAGAGAATATTCAATAAAAAACTAAGAGACATTGTAGAGTCGTGTTTGGAAAAGCCTGATGATAGTCAAAAAACCTTGAATAGCAGATGTATTTTGAAACCGAAAGACACTGAAAATGTCGATACTTTACATTCAAGAGACAATAGTTTATCAAACTCACAGGATAACACTTTAACATATTTAGAGGCTAGACTGCAAAAAATGGAAAATGTTTTACTTAAGAAAATAGAACAAAATTCCAATCGAATAACAGATTTAAAGAACTGTATAGCACCTGGTAAGCGTACCTCAGTTTATACGCAAACTCCCTACAGCGATCAGGCTAATAAGATATTTTTATATGAATCAATTTCAAAATATCTAAGCCCGAAAGCTAAAGACTTGGTCTACGAAGAATTATTTATTTATAACTATTCAGACAACCATTCGGAAGAAGACTCTAAACCTAAAAGAAAAAGACGAAGATGATATGAATACTTTAATTTGTATTTTGTTTGTATTAGACTTTTTTTATTATTTAATGAATTTGTAAATATATTATAATTTTACACCTTTACAAGTGATTTTCCGATATTTGCTCCCGTGAATAATCCTCTGAAAGCTTCGACAGCTTTCTCGAATCCATCATATATGTGTTCTTTGTATTTCAATTCGCCTTGCTTCACCCATTTCAAATTTTGATTTATTCCTTCTGTTGAGCGATCAGCGAATCTATTTACTTGGAATCCTTCGATTTTTAATTGTTTTCCGACTATGTATGGCTGCAATATGCTGGCTGTAAAAAATAGTGTTACAATTTAAATACTTAAGTACTAGAAAAAATAACAAATCTAGTTGCGTCTGTAATGGTAGATCCACAAAGCCCGGCGGCGGCGGCACTGTCGGCGGCTTGACCATATTATGCATAACCGCCACAGTAGCCGCCGGCTGCACACAAAGCCGGCAGTACGGCCACCGGTACTTACATATCACTGTTTTGTGGATCCACCATACTTAATGTGTATAGTTTTTACCTTTTCTCTTCTCTGGATTGGTCTCATTATAAGCAGATATAGCTCCACAAACTGCTACTCTGCCATACGGATTCATTTTAGATATAACTTTACTGCTGATTTCTCCACCCACATTGTCGAAATAACAATCAACTCCGTTTGGGGCATTTTCTTTTAGAAAGTTATCAATGTCAACATCTTTGTAATTGCCAGCAGCGTTGAAACCAAGTTCATTTACCAACCAATTGCATTTCTCGTTTGTACCAGCGAATCCAATGACGCGGCAACCTGATACATAAAGTAATTATTGATAGGGAGTTGTTTTTTTTGAAAATCTATTTTGGGAAGAATCATTCTTGGCAAAGTTACAGAATTAATTAAGGTAGGTACCTAAAATCTTAGCGATTTGTCCAACATGCGATCCGACCGCCCCGGCAGCGCCTGATATCACCACCGTCTCTCCCTGTTTTGGCTGGCAGATATCGGTCAATCCGAAGTAAGCTGTATTTCTATTAAAAAGGTAAGGTTATATATGAATTGCACGCTGCATTGTGATGAGAGTGAGTCCTTTCTTATTATTATAATAATTTTAAATCTTGGATTTTGTTGGCATATGAAAATATGCTTTAGGTACATATGTCTGGACGGATTCTTACATTTAACTTCTCGTTAAACGTGTACAGAGTTAAGCTGTCGCAAGATACGAAGGTAAATAAATATATCTACATCTTACCCGACCCTGCCACAAACGCCCAATCCCAGAGAAACGGGCAGAGAACCGAAGTCCGGCAAAGCAGACAGGTATGGCTTTTGATTACAGTACTTCTCGTTATCTGGATGAACGACTGTATGCGTTCTCCAGCCGAAGTGTCCCATTACCCACGTACCAACTGCGTACTTGCTGTTTTTGCTCTCAATCACTCTGGAAATACGAAAGTTTCAGGGTACTTATTTTACGAATGAAACAAACAATGTATAAGTAGACACAGGCGGCCTTAGAAGTAAGCAAGAAAGTTTTAGATTGTTGAAAGGATGTAGATACCTAGGTAGTTTATTACCTATGTAACAGCTACTATGTAAGTAGGTATTGCTCTAAATTCTTAAGTTGCATAAGCCTATTATTTGAATCAAGTATTGATGTGAGGGTGTGCATGTGATGTGCCACAGTAATATATTTAGTATGTTATTTCTGGATATAGGGGCCAGGGCTGTTCATTGAAATTGAGAACAGAAAATAAAGCAACTCATCAATCATCAAATCTGATAAGTAGGTACTAATAATAAGTACAAAAATTTCAAACGGAAGAAGTAGGAATTGTAAAATATCAAGTTTAAAATCGCATCTTACTTCGCAATCTGTCCCCCGATCATATCACAAGGGAAGGCACTGCCCAACTTCATTCGTTGGTATGGATCCACGCTTAGAAATGCTGCTTCTGCTAAAAATTCTGTAAAATAGGCAGGTGTAAACATGGTTTTAAAATATAAATAGACCTACTTGGGTTGAACATATATTCAGTTCAGTACTTATAGGTTGTACAAGTAGCGGCACGTAAGTTTAGCGCCGACCGTGACGTGGGTGGGATAGCTGCGCATGTTTATGGTATGGCGCAAGGTCCAAAATACTTTATTTTTTACTTCTGCGCATCCCCTCCACGTTTCGGTCAGCACTAAACTTGCGCGCCGCTACTTTGTAGTCACAGTATGTACTTCGATGAAGTACGACCGGGTAGGTACAGTCGAGTTCAATAATATCTGGGCACTTTTGAACTTGTGTGTGGTAATATTTGGACATCGAAAGACGATGTCAAAAAACTTGATGCGCCAAAGTCCAAAAATGCACAGATATTATTGAGCTCGACTGTACCTAGGTAGTTATGATTAGTTAAGGTGGTTCGATCAGCTCAGTAGCGCCACCAATAGAAATAAATCATTTACGATTTATCAAGGGTTTAGAATAAAAGTTTCGGTTATTTTGCGCAAATAGAAGAGTAAAGTGCAATTTTTAAGTATTTTTTCATGGCCTCAAATATGAGCATTAAGTTATGGATTTCGATATTGCTAAATGTGGCCACTTTTGGCACTATTGAAACTCACGACTTATTGCTTAAGTTTGAGTTCTTGAAAGTATATTTATAAAAATCTCTTTTATTTGCGCAAAATAACCGAAACGAAAAGTTTTTAACCGCCTCTGTGGTCTAGTGGATCACAACACTGGTTACAGACCCAGAGGTCCCTGGTTCGATTGCCAGTGGGGGAACATATTTTATTCGGTTTGGTTGGTGGAAGTAAGTACTTGTTCTTTCTTAAGCTGCGTCCAGACTTGTAACATTTCACCGAACATTACCCCGTACCGTGTCAGACACGCGTGTCAGAACGGATAATGTGGACGTCTTTTGACACGCGAACAAGTTCGCGTACATGTTACAAGCTTCAAATCCATTCCGAACACTGGAAGAAACTGCTAGACACAGATAAATATACGGACAATGTACGGAGTTACGAAGGTGCAGTGTGGACGCTGGTCTGTGTGCTGTTATGCATCGAAGTTACGTGTTACGAGCCGATCCATCGAGAGTCGGTTTTTATCAAAGGATTTCGCAATTGTTCGCGTGTCAAGGAGACGTCCACACTTGTGTTTATGACACGCGTCGAAGTACGCCAGATGACACAGATACAGACACGGGATAGGAATGGATCAGGTCGTGACATGTGCCGGCATCACAGAATAAATACAAGTACAGAATATGATTATTTTATAAAAATGTCAATATCTCGAAAACGGTGCGTCGCAGCCAAAATCTATTGACATTTTTGATACACTTTTAACAACCCCGGAGGTATTTGAGAGACATCGAATGGTAAAAAAAAATTTTTTTTTGTTATCTGTTAACTCAAAAATTTTTTTTTAACTTTATAGGTTCTGAATTCAGTCCCCGAAGGTACCTATTTGAGAGACATCCAATGGTAAACAAAAAAATTTTTTTAGGATCTGTTGACTCAAAATTTTTTTTTTTTACTTTATAAGTTCTAAATTCAGTTCAAATGGATGAAAACAGAGGAGCAGGGGGACGGGGCCGCAGCCCCCCCACCAAGAGGGCTCGGGGGGCTAAGCCCCCCGCCGCCGCCCCCCGAGCCCAAGAGATCCTAACAGTCGTTTTAGGTTAGGTTAAGTTAGAACTGTGACCAAAACGCAGCGCGAGCCGAGCGAGCGAAGGCAGCGGCCGGCGAAGCGGCAGAAAAACTTTTTTTTTCCAAAATAAAAATAACTTTTTGTTTTTTCGTCAGATCTTTTTTCGAAAGCTATGATTTTTTCACTTTTTGAAAAAAAGTTAGTGTTATTTTTATGCACCCCCTTTGCGACACCTGGACGGCCTAAAGCGTATATAAATAACTAATAAATAAATAAATAACTTCTTACATTCACACCAATTATCTAAGCCCATTTTAATTTCATTACGAAACTGTATCATGGAAAACTTGATAACGGATAAATATATACTTAAATACTTTTTGTTTGTAAATACATACTTAATATACATAGAAAACACCCAGACCAAGACAAATAGACATGTTCATGCACACAACTATTTGTCTTGTTCGGGAATCGAACCCGAGACCACTGGCGCAGAAGGTGGGTAGCCTACCCCTGCGCCAAATCGGTCGTCAAAAGTATATGCAAAATAATTAGCCTTTAAAATTTAAAATGCTGCTGAAAGTCACAATTCCACGCGGACGAAGTCGGGGGCACAGCTAGTAGGTATTAAATACTTATAATCTTTATTTTTTATTCCATCTTTGAACTCAGCAGTTCTGGTGCCTTGCCACGCAGTCTTGTTCGATTGACACCATGCGTCTACACTTGTAACATTTTGGCGTGTCTGAACACCGTGTCTTTATAATACATTGTCTCTTTGATACAGTATTACCACAGCGCATGCCCAACAAAACTAGCGATGCATGATAAAGACACGGTGTTCTGGTTCTGACACGCCAAAATGTTACGGCAGCACAACCTAGACCGTCCACATTGAGCGTAACAAGTCTTGTACGATGACACGGAGTCCGGTCCGATGTCATGACACAAGTCTGGACGCAGCTTTAGTCCGCGTGGCTAGCTACCACCATCTTATTCAAGTCCGACGCCATATAATATAACTGATGTTTTCAGCATTATTGTGTTCCGGCAGTTAGAGATAAGATAGCCAGTTCCTCAGTGATTGAGGATTCCGGGAGTAGGGCGCTTCCACCTTCTTTCTATCACCGTTATCACCACTTAACATCGTGCGATGAAGGCTAAGTGCTGCCACAGAATAATGTGCTGCCACGTTGTCTACTAAAAAAAGTTGCAATGTATGTATTACTAGCTGTGCCCGCCGACTTCGACTGCGTGGAATACTGACTTTCGGCAGCATTTTAACTTTTTTAGGCTAATTAATTTGTTTTGCAAATAAAACAACATCATCATCATCATCATGTCAGCCGAGCCGAACGACGCCCACACACATTTTACCACTTTGGAAGGCTCTATATTTCAAAATATTGACTTTGAGAAAAAATGGTTTGAGAAACCTTTGTAATTTTTAAAGACCTATCTATAGACACCCCACACGAATATGTATAATAAAAAAAGATTTTTCAGTTTCAGTTCCATGTATTGGGCTATTATTACGCTTGGCTAAATTCAGCATCTAATTAAGCATACATTGCTTGTTTTGATTGCATCACTTGCTACAAGAGAGCTCAAAGAAAGCAATGTATGCTTAAGTAGATGCTGAATTTAGCCAAGTGTAATATGCCATTATGGAAAGCCCCCCTTAACTTTTTACTTTATTTTTGTATTAAAATCGTAAAGCGGTTCTCAGAACACATCTACCTACCAAGTTTCAGCTGTGTAGTCTTTAAAGTTTTGGAATAAAGTGGCTGTGACATACGGACGGACGGACGGACAGACATGACGAATCTATAAGGGTTCCGTTTTTCGCCCCATTCGGCTACGGAACCCTAAAAAGTAAGGATTAAATTATACAGGGCACGCACGCGTAATTAAAATAAGTATGATGTCGGGCGGGTCGGGCTGTCCTTCAAAGTTTTCTTCTGAACTCGATAAGTAAAGGTAAGTACACACGGCGGCACATCAGACTATACATGTTGACCTTGAGACCGCCTTTATGCCCTACGTAATAAAATAGTCCAGTCAAAATAAAGTTTGGGGTCACATTAATGGCACCTTTAACAAATTTATTTTTAAATAATAATATTGCCTTTATTTTGAGCACTCATCGTGATTTTGTAGGTATACTGGTGTCCGTTCGAGAGAAATACCTAAAGTTGTGTTTTGGCCGTTTATAATTAGACAAAAAAGGCACTTTAGGTGAATATTATAATATAATCTATGGATACCCTTTAAATTATGTTAGGTAAGTAATCCCTGACGTGAGCACAATATTCTGCACATTACAACGTTTTTTCAGTCACGACGTAAAAAATGAGACTTACAAAATCGCACTTTCAGAGATTTTACTACTAATACACTATAAATAAAAACCTCGAACCTATTTTAAGTTTTCACCTAGGTGACTTTCTTGGAACCTGGTTAAAAGTGGTTTTTTGCGTTAAGTCGGTTATACATTAAAGTCACTTCAGTTTTTATGTAAGATTTCTATTAACATATTTTTCACACTTATGCTCTGAAATGTTAATATTATATTTGAGAAAAGAATGCAGTACGTGGCACTTTTCCGAGGTAAACATTCTAAATTTGAAAATCACTGCAGTAATGAATTTCAGTACTTACTTACTGCACTGATTTTAGTGCAGTAAGTAAGTACTGAAATTCATTACTGCAGTGATTTTCTATGGTACTACCAACTTTTTTTCTTTATTTTTTCTTTAGTTCTTTCTGTGTATAAAAACAGAAAAAGCAAAGGGACATTTGCACCATACAGCCACATTATTATTATATCATAATTAGGTTAACTTTTTTTTAAATACGGTGCGCACAGAATATATTACTTCGTATTGTACCACAAGCGCTATGTACCCTTAGCACCATGAAGCTCGACTTAATACAAAACCTCAGTATTAAGTCGAGCTTCATGCTTAGCACGAACATCAATCGAAAAAACAAAATGAGATTTATCATAGACAAAATATCCTTTAAGAGTAATTTTGTATGGGAAATATATACAGCGCCATCTACCGCCCAGAAACGGGTATTGAAGTTGCGCATTTTAGTAGCAAGTAACTAGTAAGTATCACTAGGCTGTATGACCGTTCGACATGGCCTCACAAACCAATATTAAAAAACGGCGGGAATGATTTTCAGCGGTTGATTATATATCAATACAGTTTATATTGTGTAATAAATTATCAAAATGAGTTCTGCCAATGAAACATATACAGACATTGTATGTACCTACTCCACCACATTTGAGAGCAGAAGCAAAATTAATAACAGAAAACTTACTGCCAGCAAAATCAAAAGAAAGATATACCTACTTATGAAAACCTACGATCTGATTTGGAAAAGTGAAAAAAGGCGCATACGTTTTCGGAATCTGTGTTGTTGGCGTATTTTAATGATACATCATTAAAATAATATTATTATGAGCGATTTATACATAAGTGTGCCCGGGAAAACAATAACATTTACATTTAATAATTGCCCGAACATGTGTGTTAAAATTTTTAATAAATATTATTTAGTTAAACAGTTTTTTTATTTCCTCGCATTTCTTGAGAAAAGCACTATACAAGCCTTGTACGGTAAGCAAATTACCTTGCCTCGAATGATTAAAGCCCTCGCCTGCGGCTCGTGCTTCAAACCATCCTCGACAATGTAATTTCTTACTTACCTGTCCTCGGCTGTAATGTACTATATTTTATATATAAAAAAATCATAATCCCCTGATAACATGAGAAAGATTCCTCAAAATATAAATAAATGCACAATCACCGCAAAGTAATAAAATAACTCATTCAAAATCCAAATTACGCGTGACCTTGACGGAGCGTCCGCATGGCCAGTCGGTGTGCGAGAGAGACGGAGTTATCGGGCGTGAAAAGGATGGATAGACGCGGCGCATTGGCGCGCGGCGGCAATTCATCCTACTTCCTAATTAAATTGATTATGTGAAAGTTTAGATGTTTGGATGTTGTTTGTTACTCGATCACGCCAAAACAGCTGAACGGATTTGGCTGAAATTTGGAATCTAGATACTTTGTAGCCTGGAGAGAAACATAGGCTTGTTATTTTATTTATTACACAAATTCGCATCTTATTATCTAAATTTCAAAAAAGTTTGCTGCGTATTGTGCGCAGACTAGCCGGAGTAAAATTATTGATACTTTAATTGCGGATGTGATTTTTTACAAGCTTTTATTTAACTTGCAGTGTATGTATGTAGATGTATGTCCGTTCGGGTCAAATCTTACGAGCTAAATTTGACCCACTTGCCAGTGTCCGATTGAGCTGAAATTTTGCATATAGGTTTGGTATGGATGACAGTACAATATTAAAGTAAGGCCAGCAAAAAAGCTTGTCACAAAAATGGTTTTTTTACAAAAAACTTATTTTTGTGATAATTAGAAAGATCATATAATTATTTAAGTTTTATAACAAACTATTTTTATTTTATTTTTTTATTGCAATTCAAGTTTTGGAACTATTTTGACAGGAAAATAGCAACGCAATGTTAAAATATTAAAAAATCCAAGATGGCGGCCAACTTTTTTGTTTGTGGGCCGATTTTGATAAAACTCGATTTCTAGTACTATTTTGAAAAGAAAACAACAACGCACTGTCAGAAATATAAAAAAATCCAAGATGGCGGCCAACTTTTTTGTTTGTGGGCTGTTTTTGATGAAACTCGGTTTTTGGTACTATTTTGACAGAAAAATATCAACGCAATGTAAAAAATAATAAAAAATCCAAGATGGCGGCCAAATTTTTTGTTTGTTGGCCGATTCAAGATTCAAGATTCAAATTTGTTTATTCAATTTAGATTGTTATTTACAATACTTGTGAACGTCATAGAAGCTACGCCATCGGTTCGCAAACCCTACAGCGGGAGGCCTTGGAGAAGAACCGGCAAGAAACTCCAAGGGTTGTTTTTTTCTCCCTGTCTTATTTCATACAGAGTCGTCAAATTGAAAAATGACCTTAACATGGTATGACTAAGGTCAGTTTCCATCACAATTACACAATGGGTTATGATAAATACAGTTAAGTATAGGCGAACTAATGATCATAGCGAAGAACAATTTTCAGTTACTTAGGAACTCTACTTAAAGCTTTAATATTAGTTTAAAACAAAAGACAATTCTACTATATACTGCAAGTTGCGCCATACATGTTTCAAATGTAATTCTTAATAAAATGAATAAAAACAAAAGAAAACACATTTTAAGGCAAGCAGATAAGAGCAGACCCATTCCCACTGGCAGCACCCGTTCACGAGCATGACGCATGAACCAGCCATCGCTTCGCTCGATTTCGATAAAACTCGATTTCTAGTACTACTTTGACAAGAAAACAGCAACGCAATGTTAAAAATAATAAAAACCCAAGATGGCGGCCAACTTTTTCGTTTGTGGGCCGATTTTGATAAAACTCGATTTCTAGTACTATTTTGAAAAGAAAACAGCAACGCAATGTTAAAAATAATAAAAAACCCAAGATGGCGGCCAACTTTTTTGTTTGTGGGCCGATTTTGATAAAACTCGATTTCTAGTACTATTTTGAAAAGAAAACAACAACGCACTGCCAAAAATATAAAAAAATCCAAGATGGCGGCCAACTTTTTTGTTTGTGGGCTGATTTTTATCAAACTCGGGTTTTGGTACTATTTTGACAGGAAAATAGCAACGCAATGTCAAAAATGATAAAAATCCAAGATGGCGGCCAAATTTTTTGTTTGTTGGCCGATTCTGATGAAACTCGATTTCTAGTACTATTTTGACAAAAAAACAACAACGCAGTGCTAAAAATATAAAAAAATTCAAGATGGCGGCCAACTTTTTTGTTTGTGGGCTGATTTTTATCAAACTCGGGTTTTGGTACTATTTTGTCAGGAAAATAGCAACGCAATGTCAAAAATGATAAGAATCCAAGATGGCGGCCAAATTTTTGTTTGTTGGCCGATTCTGATGAAACTCTATTTCTAGTACTATTTTGACAAGAAAACAACAACGCACTGCTAAAAATATAAAAAATCCAAGATGGCGGCCAACTTTTTTGTTTGTGGGCCGATTTTGATAAAACTCGATTTCTAGTACTATTTTGAAAAGAAAACAACAACGCACTGCTAAAAATATAAAAAAATTCAAGATGGCGGCCAACTTTTTTGTTTGTGGGCTGATTTTTATCAAACTCGGGTTTTGGTACTATTTTGTCAGGAAAATAGCAACGCAATGTCAAAAATGATAAGAATCCAAGATGGCGGCCAAATTTTTGTTTGTTGGCCGATTCTGATGAAACTCTATTTCTAGTACTATTTTGACAAGAAAACAACAACGCACTGCTAAAAATATAAAAAATCCAAGATGGCGGCCAACTTTTTTGTTTGTGGGCTTATTTTGATGAAACTCGGGTTTTGGTACTATTTTGACAGGAAAATAGCAACGCAATGTTAAAAAAATTTAAAAAATCCAAGATGGCGGCCAACTTATTTGTTAGTAAGCCGATTTTGATGAAACTCGATTTCTAGTACTATTTTGACAAAAAAACAACAACGCACTTCTAAAAATATAAAAAATCCAAGATGGCGGCCAATTTTTTTTGTTTGTGGGTCAATTTTAATGAAACTTGGTTTTTAGTATTATTTTGTCAAGAAAACAGTAACGCAATCTTAAAAATATAAAAAAATATTCAAGATGGCGCTTTTTTTTTGTGGGCCGATTTTGAAGGAACTCTGTTTTAAGTATTATTTTGACAAGAAAAGAGTAACGCAATGTTTTTGTCTGTCTGTCAGTCAGTTTCATCAAAATCGGCCCACAAAAAAGTTGGCCGCCATCTTGGTTTTTAATATTTTTAACATTGCGTTACTGTTTTCTTTTCAAAATAGTAGTAAAACTGAGTTACATCAAAACCGGCCCACAAAAAAAAAGTTGGCTGCCAGCGTGGTTTTTTAAATATTTTTAACTTTGCGTTGCTGTTTTCTTACTGCTGTATGGAAAAAATGGATAAACTGTGTCTTAGCCTTCGATGCTATTATTCAAGAATATTTACATAAAAAAGGTTGACACTGCGAGTAGTACCTATTGGGAAAACGAAAATAGCGTTTGAGTATTAATAGAAAATAGCCTAAAAGACTTAATATAAACCTATTACTAGAAAAAATCGGCCAAGTGCGAGTTGGACTCGCTCATGAAGGGTAACTTACTGCACCGATTGGTTATACCTAGCCAAAATTCCACTATAATTTTTCGTCAGCAAAATATAACTTTGTTTTTCATAGTGTTTTGCGGTTTTTGAGTATGTAGTATATTATATCTCAAAAAGTGCTTACTATATCTCGTTCAAACCAATTTTCGTTGAAAGTTTTTATTAAGATCTACAGCATTTATTTTTTCTAGATTTTTCACTCTTTTACTTTAAAAGAATTTATTCATATAAAAGATCTTTCTTTTCTACATTCTCTAAATATTCCTGCGGTGGTGTCGTGTCAGTCGGGTCGTTACGTTCGTTCCCTAAAATATGGTTGAACGAAGCGATTTGGCTGGCTCATGCGTCATGCTCGTGAACGGGTGCTGCCAGTGGGGTGGGTCTGCTCGTGTCAACTTGTGTTAAAGGTGTTCGGGATATGGTTTATAATAGTATTATACTCGTAATATAGTTTTGTTAGCGAGCTGGTGTATCTCATAGTAATTTTGGTAAGTACTCGTGTCTTACAGTAACAGCAATTTTTTCTAATTATTGTTGTAAGTACTTAATATTTATTCAAAAATTCCTTTTATTTGTTAATACTTATAGATTTGAATATACGGCGCAGCTTGCAGTTTCCTTTTTATTAATCCTATAATATAATGTAAATAAGATTAAGATTAGTGCGTCCATTAAACTATTTGATTCCTCGTTTAGTTGAAATTGTTTACTGTTTTAGGTAGGTAATAAGCAAAATTGTACTTACTTTAAGCGGTATTCTGTATTGTGATGGAAAGTAACCTTACTAAGATGTAAAGGTCACTTTTCAAATTTGACGACTCTGTATAAATTAAAACAGGGAGTAAAAAATAGCCCATGGCGAGTTTCTTGCCGGTTCTTCTCGTTACAAGGTCTCCTGCCGTAGGATTTGTGAACCGATGGCGTAGCTTCATTGACGTTCATAAGTGTTGAAACAAACCTAAATTGAATAAACAAAATTAAATTTAGCTTTTTTTTGTTTGTTTCAGGTTTATCACAAAGTACAGTTTGCAGAATTGTAAAGTTTGATAATCAAAGTGGTGGAAAATTCATGACTCCAGCTAAACATTTTACTGCAAAAACGTCGAATACAGGAATTCTGCAAAGATTTCAGAACAGTGTGCTCAAAACACTAGTGAATGCCCCATGGTTTACAAAAATGGAAGAAGTCCATGACTATCTGAATATACCAACCGTCAAACAGCACATAGCCAATGGCATTAGTTCGTATAAAGATCGAATTGGTATTCATAAGAACAAACTGGCCCAGTGTCTTATTGAACCATTGCAAACAAGACGCCTGAAAAGACTGCATCCTTGGGACAGCATACAATAACTATACCAGTTAGCAAAACACAAAGGCAGCCTGACACTGGAAAGGCATGCCTACACGTCTGCATTAAAACCCAAACCATTTGCTTATGGTCTCAAGACCGATTGCATGTTTGCAAACGTATTATATCGAAGTCATCTAAATTTTTAGGAGTGTTTAGCTGGAGTCGAGAATTTTTCACCACTTTGATTACCAAACTTTACAATTCTGCGAACTGTACTTTGTGATAGAAACAAACAATAACAGTCTAAAATTAAATCAGGGATAATAGTTTTCAATACCTACAATGTTTTCTACGAATTAACATTTCATGCTCAAGATATTTTGGTCGCACTATAAAACTAAGAGTATTTGTTTATTTTAGTATAACTGGTATAACCTCTTAAGTTAGGATAAAAGTATTAAAAATTTACCTATGTGGGGTAATTCTTAAAGGACTAACATCCAGGATCAATATAACACTTTGTGAATACGCGTCGTGCAACTTACTTACTTACCCGTGAAATCCGCGGTGCGTTGGTAAACATCGTCGAGACTACTGAGCAACTTTCCTGCTTGGAACTCCGCCAAACATCGTAAAAACACCTAGAAAACTATATCACGGGCACCGCCACGGATTACCTTATTCATAGTTATGAAATTTCCACTTCTCTTCTACGAAATACAATAAACAAATAATACTTATAAATAGTCATAACTTTAAACTTTTTAAAAGGCATTCTTATGGCCGTTTTGACCAAACGTGAACGTCTTAACGTTTGGTCAAAACGGCCATAAGAACTTACGGCCTAAGGCAATGCTTATCGTTAAGCGATTCTTAAATGGAACTTTTACGTTTCACCACAACTTAAGAATGCCCTAAGTAGTTAAGAAGCTCCTAAAGTTAGGACACAGAAAACGGCCGCCTAATTGTTAAGGATCAACTTAATGTCAAATGAAACGTCAAACTTGACTTGAGTTATCTTCGTAAATCTTGGATAAAGTTTAAAATAATCATGAATTTGTATAATAAAAAATGAATATACTGTAAGATTTGTTTGAATTTCTGAATTTCTTTGAAATTTTTGACGACGATGAAGGTGATATTTGTACGCATAAAGACAACGACGGATAACGCCAATACACACGAAGCGCTCTCATGCTGTGGAAATATACGAGAACTTGTATCTACATTACGGAAAATGTTGGTTTCCTAGAACTTTCAAGACTTTCAAAGGAACTTTATGGTACCTACCTAATCTATGCTAGAATTCATTTTTCAGAAGTGACATTCTATAGAGAAATTGAAGGGTACAGGGGCAAAACAAGAAATGTCACAAACAGGTTTTTTGCTATTTTTTTTTTTTTTTTTTGTCTTGCATAATTATTTTTTATTAATTTACTGATAGGAACCTAAGTTTACTTTACAAAGATCGGCTGTAAATACAAATAAACCTTTGACAAATGTTCACAAATATACTTACATTAAAATGTAAATTACACAAAAATCTGTTTTGTGA
Source organism: Crambus lathoniellus (assembly GCA_949710035.1). Classification (NCBI taxonomy): domain Eukaryota; kingdom Metazoa; phylum Arthropoda; class Insecta; order Lepidoptera; family Crambidae; genus Crambus; species Crambus lathoniellus. The sequence goes on along the minus strand of OX453303.1, from coordinate 10,418,080 downwards.
CATTCCTTGTTTTGCCCCTGTACCCTTCAATTAAACTTAACTAAGACGTTCCTATCTAGGAATCTTTTTAGTAGTTTTGGTTGGTGAAACGTAACAGTATCATAAGGTACTGTTTAAATTAAGATATTCTTAGCTAAGAAATACCTTACGAGTGTTTGGTGAAAACAGCCATAAATTTTCAAAATTACTTATTTTGCTAAGTATACCTACTGAGACGCACGGGGGTCCCACCCCACTGATAATGCGATGTTCTTCAAATTGTATCTGCGGTTGGGAATTCTTGCCTTAATGACGCGCGCGCCTCACTTCATTTGCGTTTTTGATAATAATTATAATTAAATAACTATAACATATTGGTACGGGATTTTTATTGTTTTGAGTTTATATAAATTATTTCTACATGGATTACTAAAAAAATTCGAGGTGACTTTAATGTGCGAATTTTAAAATCAAATAAAACTTCATTAAAAAAAAGTACCAGAGTCACCTTGGTGATAATTGGTATACTTATTAGTATTATTTATATACATGCTTTGATTAAATATCACTCGGTGTGCCATTATTGTTATAAAGTTAGAAATAATTTGACATAGTATATTCGAAAAACACTCAATAAATCGACCTAGACGAGAGATTATTTATTCCTTAATTAAAGCATTCTAAAAGACTCTAAAATGAACAAAATCACCAGTTTTCCATTTTTTGTTCACACCCAAATTATTTTTTCTTACTTTATTGATTAATTAACCGACAAGTACGAAGTTAATATCAGAGATTATTCTGATTTCCGGTTTTTCAAGTATTCATTTATGTTATTCCAAATTATCACCCAAAGTGCTAATATTGCAACCTACTCCATACAAACACATTTATTTTGACTGGACTAAAAGCTGTTTTCGCAGTTCAACTGTTTAACTTGACGTGCTGTCGAGTGTACATTTATTAAAAAATTATTAAGTGACAGACGCAAAAATGTCTATCCGTATGTAGGTACAGTTAGGGCCGACTTAGCTGAACCACTTCTTACTTTTCGTGTGGCTGGTCAGATGGTGCCTTGCCATACACGCGCAGACCCTTTTACGTATGTTATGTCTTAAACAGGGTAAGTAATTAGTACCTACAATACATAAGCAATTAGAGATAGGAACTGCAAGTGACCGGTGAGACGCTAGTCAGACGAAACAAAATAAGAGTTGGTTCACCGAATTTGTGCCTGTTTGTACCTAGGTATACCTAGGTACTCTTTAGGTATAGACATTATAAGTACCTACATTAGACACTTGAGAATCTATACGAATCTTGAGATTAGACTGGATTTGACTTTTAAAACTGGCAAATCTAATTTTATATCGATCTATCTAAGTAAATAAGTAAAAGTTCTGGGAACTAAGTAAGTACCTAAGTAGGTACCTAGGTACTTAATTTTGTTATTATCAAAGTGACAATCTTACCATTATCTTCAAGCGGTGGTAATATTTCTTCCACTATTTGGAAATCACTTTCCTTGGGTTCACCATTGAACGAGTTTAGAACTATATATTTCTTGGCGACAACCATATTTGAAGCTGGCAAGGCAGACACTGAACTGACTGGCTGAAGTGGCTGATTTTGATGTTTATTTGTTATTTTAAAGATAACCTATAAATTTCGGTAGGGAAAACGCGGGAACTTTAAAATTAAGTATGTAATGGGAGTTTTGTTTTGTTAATGTTTCAACTTTAAACCGATGGTATGTAATGTATGACAAGATGAAAATAAATTCACAATATGATAGGTATTCAGTTATGTATAGTACCTACTTAATACATGATGTAATCATGATGCAGCATTTTTTAGTTCGATAAGACTACAATGGTTACGATAAGTCTTAGATTATTTTCAAGACATAAATATTCAGAAATTTGTAACATAAGAAGACGTACCTAGTCTGAAAGACGTGATAAAAATACCATCATGTTATGCACCTATTTAATATGTTTTGGGAGTTTTGTAATTTAGGGTTTTGGCGATCAAGTCAAGCCTACGAACCATTTAACAAAACAAAATGACGCCAAATAGCACAGCGATTAGTAGTGCCACAAACTTATCTGAGTAAGTGGTCTTTGGAACTAAAAAAACAAAAGATGTATGGACGTATTGGCCGGTGAAATCGAGAGGAGCCGGCGACGGCCATCTTTCTGCTCGCGTGCTACCTATGTTGGGACGATACTCCAAATAAGAACACCGAACTGAGCAGAAAACGTATATTGTTCTCGGCGCTAACGCCACCAGAAAACCTTGACACCGTTAACTAACAACACTAAACTGACTAAACACTACATTTATATTTTCAACACACTTGCTCATAAAGTGAGCCTTATTACATCGATCTTAGGGCCATAAACCGAACTATAACACTCGCGTGTGATAGAATATCATGTTTTGACATTGATTCAATTTAGTATTTATTACACCTAAATCCATTAAACTAATTTTGGGGATAACATCGTACCTTATTTATCGTGTTTTCATTAAATAGTAGTTTGATTTGTGTTGGTGCCATCCGACAACAAAGCGATATGATATGGAATTTTGTTATTAATCTCATATAGTTATTCTTACATCTAAATTCATTATATTAAATATGGAGATAGCATTTTACTACATGTATCCTGTTTCTAATAAAAAGTATTTTGATTCGTGGCGGGGCCAACCGTCAACAAAGCATGATCAAGCAATTGTACTTTAATTTGCCTATAAGTACTGAATAATGTGTATAAAATCATGTTATTACTTTTAATATTCATATCTATTAATTTATTACTGAAATGTAATGTAATATAAAGTATCTAAGTGGCGTGTACTTTTACGTTAGTAAGTACACGTTACTTCCGGTTGAAAAGAAAACAAATATAGATAATTATTGTAATTATAAATAATGTTATGTAAAATCATTATTTGATTTTATAATACTTTTTCATAATTGTTATATTTATATTGTGGTGTTTCTGTAATTTTCTAAAACAATAATTATCTGTTGAATTGGCGGTAGACGCTAACATTTATAAGGTGAGGCAGCCATTTTATTTGGTTAGTCTGGTTCGAGCCGTGAGCGGTGTACAAGTTAAGTAACTATTCCGTTGTTTCATATTTCTCATTCCTTGTTTTTTCTTGCTGTTTAATGCTGATGTATTGTCTAGTAAATATTGCTGAAGATTTGCCCTTGTTCGAAGGATATTCGGTAACGTGTTAAACGTAAATGCTTATTTGTTGATAATATTAAATTAAAGTTGTCTTTATCGGTTTCGAATAAATTATGTGAGTACTGAAATAATATAAAGTAACTGTTTATAGAAAATGCTTGATGATATTCGTAAATGTTGTTTAATCTTTTATCATGAAAAGTAATGTTGTTGTAAATGTTGTTAAATGTGTTGTATGTTCAACAACGACATGATTATTTCTAAATGTCGTTGTTTCTGTTAAAGCTGGTGAGTTTTTTCGCACGTTTTTCTTGTCAGCTAAAAGATGTCCTTAACGGGTGGTAGATAAAAAAATAAAAAGACGATTAAAAGAATAAAATAGTTTATTAGAGATTTGAGATTTTTATTAATCCTGACCTTATTGAAATAGAAGCTTTATAGTTTTGTTTATAGTTATTTGAATAGTTTGATGCTTTTATCAGAATAGTTATATTTAGATTTGAGATTTTTATTAATCCTGACCTTATTGAAATAGAAGCTTTATAGTTTTGTTTATAGTTAATTGAACAATTTAATGCTTTTATCAGAATAGTTCTATTTCTATATTATCCGCCCCAAATCTATCATCAGAAGTGGGATGGTCTTGCTCCCATTATTAATACATATATGTTTTATTTTTCATGGTGCTGCGGTTTCGGCTTATCTGCTACAATCAGCGACGCTGCCGTTTCAAACTATGGTTATCCATCGTGCCAAGGTGGCGCTGGCGTTCTTCTATCCAACCTGGCAATGGAGCTGATTCCTGGTGATGTACAGATACCTCGCCAATGGAGATGAAACCGCATCTCGACGGTCGCTAAATCTGGTATAGCCTTTCGGGGCTTCTGTATTTTATTTTGGTTTTATTTTATCATACCTTCGAATAGTTTACTTAGCTATTAGCTTACGTTGTTTATTCAATAACATTGAAAATTACCTACTAGATGATCATACCAAAGATTTTTTTTTTGTAAAGTAGTCATTGTTGTGATAATATGACTCGCTACAGATATTTATTTTAAAATGCTAGAAACAAATAAACCTAAACAGATAAACCTCATTTCTGAAAATCTTGCCGGATAGATAATTATACAATAGGTAATAGTGTGGTGGCTTTCCAGTGTTCCTTGATTAACATTAGTCATTTGCAACTAAAAATAAATAAGAGGCGGTCTTTGGAGCAATGTGAAAAATCTGTGATATAATTTTACTTAACCTTAGGTTTAGAAAGGTTTAAGTTCGTGAAAGTCAGTGTTATTCTAACAATTAAGTCGTAAAATATAGTGGAATGGAACCGGGTAGGTACATAAAATTATCATTTTCTTGTCGTCCTATTTTGCCAATTCAAATCGTGATTATACCTCCTTTAGTGGTTTGTAAAATAAAGGGTTTCTGGTGGTGCAACTTGGTATTTTGAACCGCGTAGTAATTTAATCATTATTGAATCAAAATAATGTAAGATTAACTAGATTTTGCTAATAACAATGACATTTTACATTTTAGTACTTATTCAAATCTTTGCTTTATGTTATACAACAAATATGGGCAATTGAAAAGTATTGTTGCCATATTTATTTTATAAGGCTCTAATCTGGGGGCACGGCAGTGCCCCCGCCAAGTCGAGTTTCTTTTTCAGCATAGCATTACTTAGATTTTCAATTAATAACCTATTGCAAGAAATTTAATCAAATCTAGGTAGGTACTAAAGTTATAAAGTTTTTTTATACCTGCTACGAATTCCCCATTGGTATACTATCTTACAAAACTTTGATTTTGAAGTGGCTTCTAGAAAGTGATAGTTAATTATATAAGTTATAACATGTGTTAATAGGTTTTAACACTGTACGACAAAGTATACCTGTTGTTAAAAAGCTTACCCATTTAAGTTTAAATAGATTGCTATGGTTCTTTCGTATTACCTAGTTGCCACCACAACCATCTTTAGACTTGTTCCTTAATAGACGGAGTACAGTGAGATTAGATTTATTTTTATCCTTTTTTTTTATTTAACTTTGATCTTACGGAACGATTTGCTCCACTATAATATTATTGATGTTAAATAGCTTTCTTATGATAAAACGGCCACGTAAGAACGGTACACAAATTTGAAAAACAACTAAGTTCTGTCTTTTGTCTAACGGTATGTTATTATATTACAGTTTGTTATCAATGTTAATTTTGTTTTTCCTGATGAAAAAAAAAAAACAAGGTTTCGGTTTGTTGGTTTTAATCAAAAAAATGTACTACCTAGTCTTAGAATAATAACGCCGAAGCGAAGCTGTTATTAATCTATGTACCTAGTAGACTAGGAACTGATATCTGTCCATAAGTACATTTTCCATACGTTTTTCATGGATTTCCAATAGGTTTTCCATAAGTTTCCCATACGTTTTCCATACGTTCTCCATGGGTTTTCTTTGGGTTTTCCATACGTTTTCCAAACGTTTTTCATATGTTTTCCATGGGTTGTTCCATACGTTTTCCATGGGCTTTTCATACGTTTTCAATGGGCTTTCTTATACGTTTTCAAATAGCTTTCCATAGGTTATCCATGGGTTTTCCATACGTTTTCCATGGGTTTTTCCATACGTTTTTCATTGGTTTTCCGAACGTTTTTCATGGGTTTTCCAAACGTTTATATGGGTTTTCCATATGTTTTCCACGGGTTTTCTGTTATCCATAGGATTTCCATAGGTTTTCATAGTTTTCCATAGTTTGCGGTAGTTTCCGATGGCTTTCCATGGTTTTCGATGGTTTTCGACGGTTTCCGATGGTTTTCAATGGTTTTCGAAGGCTTTCGATTTCTGTCGATGGTTTTCGATGGTTTTCGATGGTTTTCGATGGTTTTTGATGGTTTTCGATGGTTTTCGATGGTTTCCGATGGTTTCCGATGGTTTCCGATGGTTTCCGATGGTTTCCGATGGTTTTCGATGGTTTTCGATGGTTTCCGGTGGTTTCCAATGGTTTTCGATGGCTTTCGATGGCTTTCGATGGCTGTCGATGGTTTTCGATGGTTTTCGATGGTTTCCAGTGGTTTCCGATGGTTTTCGATGGTTTCCGATGGTTTCCGATGGTTTCCGAGGGTTTTCGATGGTTTACGATAGTTTTCAATGGTTTCCGGTGGTTTCCGATGGTTTCCGATGGTTTCCGATAGTTTTCGATGGTTTTTTGATAGTTTTCGATAGTTTTCGATAGTTTTTCGATAGTTTTCGATAGTTTTCGAGTTTTCGATAGTTTTCGCTAGTTTTCGATAGTTTTCGATAGTTTTCGACAGTTCTCGATAGTCCTCTACATTTTTCGATAATTCTCGAAAGTTCTTCAGAGTTCTGGATAGTTGTCGATAGTTTTCGATAATGTCAGATAGTTTTTGATACTTTTCGATAGCTTTTGATAGCTCTCGATAGTCCTCGACAGTTCTCGATAGTCCTCTACAGTTCTCGATAGTTCTCGACAGTTCTCGATAGTTCTCGACAGTTCTCGATAGTTCTCTATAGTTCTCGACAGTTCTCGACAGTTCTCGATAGTTCTCGACAGTTCTCGATAGTTCTCGACAATTCTCGACAGCTCTCGACAGTTCTCGACAGTTCTCGACAGTTCTCGACAGTTCTCGACAGTTCTCGACAGTTCTCGACAGCTCTCGACAGTTCTCGATAGTTCTCGACAGTTCTCGACAGTTCTCTATAGTTATCGATAGTTCCCGATAGTTCCCCACAGTTCCCGATAGTTTTCGATAGTTCTCGATGGTTTTCGGTAGTTCTCGTTGGTTTTCGGTAGTTCTCGATGGTTTTCGGTAGTTTTTGATTTACGATGGTTTTCGGTAGTTCTCGATATTCCTCGATAGCTTTCCATAGAAATTTCCATACGTTTCCATAGAAGTTTCCATACGTTACCATAAGTTTCAAAAGAGCTGTTAATTTAAGTCCTGTCCTTTTGACGATCATTGTAAGTTGCTAGGGCCGATGTAAATTTCGATCTTTAAATGTTTCTTGGGAAATTTATAAAAGTATAAGTGTTACTTACTGGGGCGCTAATTTTGGTTCTCGTGAGATTTGGTAATTGTAAGGTTGAACCAGTTATTATCATGATCCACTTAACAATTAGTTTATAGCGGCAAAACTATAATACTCGGTGTCAATGTCGGTCGACAAGTAAGTATTTTCAGCACACCTTGTAGTAATCATGGTTAAGGTAAGGAGATGATGTTGCGACAGTAAATAGATGGATACATTATATTATCAGATTGGCCGAGCGGTTTAAAAAGAAAATTGGTAAACAATGTCATACAAAATTTAACTTGATTATTTTATCGATAGGCCTTAAGATATAGGCCTTAAGATATCTTTGGTATATTATATTTGATTCGAAATATTCATAACGATAGCGAATATTTCAAGATGCTTAAAGGGGTGTTTTCACTGTTGTGAAAATGTAGATATTTAATGATGAAGTTTGAGAAAATATAACTTTAAGAATACCAAATTTAATGTGAAAATTATAATTTGAATCTGTTTTATAACAGCCAAATTTTACTGTAGCCTATTATAATTATAACGTAATATAAGTAATGGTCCAGGCAATATAATAAAAGTGAAAGTTTTAAGTTTGTGTAAACAGATTTGGATGAAATGTTAATTTCATTTTGATTGATGGTTTTTGTCTATACGTTCCCACGGGAACGTATACCATGCCAGTGCAGTTTAGTTTGCAGTACGTTTGTATAGGCGTAATAAAAGAAAATTCCAACTAAAATATCTTGGACTTTGTTTCCAAATGACCGTTTCATTCTAAGATGTAGTGTTTATCTTGGGAATGTAATAGTGGCGATAAGAAATATTGGATATTGTTCTAATGATTTAGTATAAATCATGAAAAGAATTGTACAATTAATGTAGATGTACAATTAATGCAGATCTGTTGATGAAATTTTATAGTTCAATGTTGATTATGACACGGATAACCATGATAGAATATTAAATAAAACTAAAACTTACAGACTATGACGATGACTCATCACTCTCCTGCCCTTATCCCATTTTGTTTGGGATCGGCGCAGCATTACTGTGACTAACTATACTGACTGACAAAGACCCCTGCTGCTGTGGGCTTGGTGTCTTTTTGGTCTTCACCGACAGGGGGTGATGCCATTGACATGTCGAGGTTCACAGTAGGTAAAGAAGCTAGTTGATAGTGTGTTTGACCCTGCTGCTGTGGGCTTGGTGTCTTCTTGGTCTTCACCGACAGGGGGTGATGCCGTTGACATGTCGAGGTTCACAGTAGGTAAAGAAGCTAGTTGATAGTGTGTTTGACCCTGCTGCTGTGGGCTTGGTGTCTTCTTGGTCTTCACCGACAGGGGGTGATGCCGTTGACATGTCGAGGTTCACAGTAGGTAATGAAGCTGGTCGATAGTGTGCTTGATGTCGGTTTGGTCTTCACGGGCAGCGGTGATGGAGCCGTACATGTCGAGGCATACTATTCATACTGACTGACTGACTATATCTACTACTGCTGTGAGTTTGGTGTCTTCTTAGTCTGTGCCGATAGAGGGTAAAGTAGCTGACATGGCGAGGCTCACAGTAAGATCGAAAAATCTACGTTAGATGTGACACATGAGATTAATTAAGTACTTATGCTGATCTAGTACTTCGAGAACGAAGTACTTGTCAGTATGGCCGTGATAGAATATCATGTTTTGACATTGATTCAATTTAGTATTTATTACACCTAAATCCATTAAACTAATTTTGGGGATAACATCGTACCTTATTTATCGTGTTTTCATTAAATAGTAGTTTGATTTGTGTTGGTGCCATCCGACAACAAAGCGATATGATATGGAATTTTGTTATTAATCTCATATAGTTATTCTTACATCTAAATTCATTATATTAAATATGGAGATAGCATTTTACTACATGTATCCTGTTTCTAATAAAAAGTATTTTGATTCGTGGCGGGGCCAACCGTCAACAAAGCATGATCAAGCAATTGTACTTTAATTTGCCTATAAGTACTGAATAATGTGTATAAAATCATGTTATTACTTTTAATATTCATATCTATTAATTTATTACTGAAATGTAATGTAATATAAAGTATCTAAGTGGCGTGTACTTTTACGTTAGTAAGTACACGTTACTTCCGGTTGAAAAGAAAACAAATATAGATAATTATTGTAATTATAAATAATGTTATGTAAAATCATTATTTGATTTTATAATACTTTTTCATAATTGTTATATTTATATTGTGGTGTTTCTGTAATTTTCTAAAACAATAATTATCTGTTGAATTGGCGGTAGACGCTAACATTTATAAGGTGAGGCAGCCATTTTATTTGGTTAGTCTGGTTCGAGCCGTGAGCGGTGTACAAGTTAAGTAACTATTCCGTTGTTTCATATTTCTCATTCCTTGTTTTTTCTTGCTGTTTAATGCTGATGTATTGTCTAGTAAATATTGCTGAAGATTTGCCCTTGTTCGAAGGATATTCGGTAACGTGTTAAACGTAAATGCTTATTTGTTGATAATATTAAATTAAAGTTGTCTTTATCGGTTTCGAATAAATTATGTGAGTACTGAAATAATATAAAGTAACTGTTTATAGAAAATGCTTGATGATATTCGTAAATGTTGTTTAATCTTTTATCATGAAAAGTAATGTTGTTGTAAATGTTGTTAAATGTGTTGTATGTTCAACAACGACATGATTATTTCTAAATGTCGTTGTTTCTGTTAAAGCTGGTGAGTTTTTTCGCACGTTTTTCTTGTCAGCTAAAAGATGTCCTTAACGGGTGGTAGATAAAAAAATAAAAAGACGATTAAAAGAATAAAATAGTTTATTAGAGATTTGAGATTTTTATTAATCCTGACCTTATTGAAATAGAAGCTTTATAGTTTTGTTTATAGTTATTTGAATAGTTTGATGCTTTTATCAGAATAGTTATATTTAGATTTGAGATTTTTATTAATCCTGACCTTATTGAAATAGAAGCTTTATAGTTTTGTTTATAGTTAATTGAACAATTTAATGCTTTTATCAGAATAGTTCTATTTCTATATTATCCGCCCCAAATCTATCACGTGCATAATAATATTACAGTTCTAGTTGCGTAATAGAATTATCCCTACAAAGTTAAGTAAGTACCTAACTGCAAATTATATGCGATTAAACAGACCCTGTTTAATCGCATATAATTTGCAATTATAATTTCACCGGGTAATACAGTATCCCTACAAAGTTAAGTTAATATAACTGCAAGTTATATGCGAGTAAACAGAGCATTTTCAATTTCACCGGGTAATAGGTAGGGTAAAACCACCTTGTATCGGCCACCTCAACAATATTTCACATTGATTTGCTTCCTATTCTCACATTTATTAGCCTAGCTTTCTAGGAGGTATTTTTTAATAAACTGTTATTATTTGACTTTCCTATGAACTAATAAAGTATTTGAAATTTGAATAACATTTTTATATATTGATGTTTTTCTTTGTACACACCCAATTTCCCTAATATCGGCCACTTGCGCCCAAAAATCGCCCACCTGTTTGCCTTGTATCGGCCTAGGCTTACATTATGAGCAATACAAATATACTTCGAATTAATAAAGAAAGATATAGATATACAAAGATATACATAGATATATATAAAAAACATACATAATATACCGTGATTTTTTTTAACAATCCAAACATAATTTAACGTGTTTAGAATAAATAAAAAAAATATGATTTAGTTTTTTTCTTGCATAAAGATATTCTTACCTAATAGTAACAAATAAATTTTGAAGTCGGTTTTTTTTTTTTTGAGATTTTAGATTATTTTACAAACTTTAATAAAGGAAAGTCTATAAATCAAATACTATTAACAATTTATTTTAAATTTAATATTACAGTTTGCACATCAACAATGATACTTCCACATAAAAGTAACTAAACAAAAAATCGAGATTTTTTAAATATTTTTTTATTATAATTAAGTACCTAAATTAAGTATCTAATCTAGTGTACCTAGATTTGTATGAAGTAACATTTGTATCGTCCATGACTTAATGTTTAGTGGCCGATATCAGGATTTTGACTCGCCTTGTATCGGCCATCACCATTTTTAACGGCCGATATCAGGCGTTTTTATGAAATAATCAACCCTAAATCCGGCCATTCGATTTTTTATTAAAATTTAAAAAAAAACATAAAAAAATTTATCAATAATGTTGCGTTATAATCTCTTTAACCTTCACAAGCAAAAATCAACGTTTTAAACCTCCTAGATAAGTTGCAAACCCTTTCCCCCGTAACCTCGAACTCGTCATTTTTGACTAGAAAATGGCGTGAATTTCGACACGAATGCGCAGGTTACAACATCCAATGCCACTGAACTGTCAAATGAACTTTGATCACCACCTCATTTAATTCATTTAAAGACAACAATATAATGTTCATTATAGAGCAAAATTTGTGCAAGTATATCGAATATTAAATAGTTTTTGATCAAATTCGTAGGAAGTGACCGATACCAGGACGTGGCCGATACAAGGCGGTTTTACCCTACAGTTCTTTTTTTGTAACAACAAAGAGGTTTTATACGGATGAAAATCCATTTACGTTTTTAGAATAAATAAATGTGTCCCTAATTAAGACAAAAAAACATAATTAAGTGTCTTGTTATCAAATTATTTATAATTCACAATAATTTGTTATAAAACATTTGCATTTTATCACTATTATTATAATTATTATGAAGTAGGCTGTATGGCTGTATGTAATCAATCACCTTACATTTGGCGCGTGCGAAAAAAAAACTTGCGCGCTTTTTCCCCTAGCTAATATTAAGTTATTCTAATTATGTTATGTATTCAATAAATGTTTGTTTTTCCTCGCAAGTGTGTTGAAAAAGTGCGTATGAAACTCGTGAGCAACTTACTCACTAGACACTCGGCTGATTTACGCCCTCGCCTGCGGCTCGGGCTGCAACCAACAGCCTCGTGTATAATGAGCAACCTTAGCTCACTTGTATCTTAATATACTATTTCAACACACTTGCTCATAAAGTGAGCCTTATTACATCGATCTTAGGGCCATAAATGGAACTATAACACACTCGTGCATAATAATATTACACACTAGTGCGTAATAGAATTATCCCTACAAAGTTAAGTTACTATACTACCTAACTGTAAATTAAATGCGAGTGAACAGAGACTTTTCAATTTAACCGGGTAATACAGTATCCCTACAAAGTTAAGTTAGTACCTAACTGCAAGTTATATGCAACTTTAAGTATTTTTTTGTCCTCTGTGACTAAACATAGCATTTTCAATTTCACCGGGTAATAGGTACAGTTCTGAGGTTTTATACGGCTGAAATAGTAGATTGTTTAGCAAGGGATGTATGGCACCCTCTCGAACTATCGGCGCACGAACGAACAAAACACTTGACTGTTATGGGTCCATACGCCCGAAGTAACATTATACTTTTCATTTTGAATATGAGGAAAGTAAAAATAAACAGAAATAATCTAAAAAATATTTTTCCTATGGCCGCGGAATTTTCGAAAGACTAACTTTTTTGTTCATTTTCTCTATCTTAGGGAAGGCAAGGGAAACTAAGTCCATACAGCCTTGTTTGGTGTTTGACCCGTACGCAATTCCATGAAATGATTTTTTGTTACAAATTACTCATTCGGTTTAATCAGTTTCTAATAACGCATTCTTAAAAAAACATTGCTTTAGATATTAAATTAATAATTCTACGATATTAATTATTTTATATAATAGCAAAACAGGCTGTAAAGGCTATGTGACTTTGCTTGCATACCTTTGGTAAATAAATGTCCAAAGAGATACTTACAGATTTTGACATGACCTCTCCTATTCCTTTTTTAAATTTCATACTTTTTATCCCGGAAAAATATCACACTCCCGCGGGATAACGTCGTGTAGTCCACGCGGGCGAAGCCGCGGGCGTAAAGCTAGTTCGTTATAAAACATTTACATTTTATCACTATTATTATAATTATTTTGAAGTAGGCTGTATGGCTGTATGTAATCAATCACCTTACATTTGGCGCGTGCAAAAAAACTTGCGCGCTTTTTCCCTTAGCTAATAGGTATTAAGTTATTAATTAAGTATAATATGTATGCAATAAATGTTTGTTTTTCCTCGCAAGTGTGTTGAAAAAGTGCGTATGAAACTCGTGAGCAACTTACTCACTAGACACTCGGCTGATTTACGCCCTCGCCTGCGGCTCGGGCTGCAACCCACAGCCTCGAGCAACTTAGCTCACTTGTATCATAATATACTATTGTATCACGAGTTAGTTTACAACACAATCCTCGTCGTAGCGAGCGGGTCAGCGTGGCAGTCTTCATACCAAAGGTATGGTGCGGGTTCGAACCGGAGTTCCTTTCCCGGGAGGGATCTCCGGGAGCTACAGCTCCCGGGTGACTATAAGCCGTGACTACACGGCCGTCCTTCTACGGACGAATGGCTGGTCGAGAAAATTTTCCTTCCTCTCTTCGCTGCTGGCCATATGAGTGGCTCTGGGAGAGATGAGGGGGGGATTTTCGGCGCTGCGACTCTCGGCGCGGTCAGCCTGCCGGGTGAGACCCCATTGGGGGAGGCCCAGCAAGCGCCAGCGAGCGAGCCGCAGCATGTGCCTAGGCTAGCTTAGGAGATAGAATATTTGAGAGAAGGGGGGGGGGGGGGGAGTTATGGGGGAAGGGATGGTGTAGGCGGAGTAGAGTCCAGAGCCAGGAGGTTGCGGGGTAGCAGCTTTTTCCCCTGTTCGGACGTGGTGGCTGGTGCGATGTTTTGTAGGTGGGAATGACGACCGTTGTCGGCGCGGTCGAACATCTTCTTCGCGAGCCTGGCCGTAAAGGTCTTCAAGAGGTCGATATGGAGATCGCTGTGGATCCTGTCGTTTCTTATGTATCTCCCTGCCCCGGTGATCAGCCGCAAGGAGATATTTTGTTGGGCCTGAAGTTTTGCGGCGTTGGTTGGGCTGACAAGACTGTACCAGGCTGGAGCTGCGTAAGTGAGATGAGGCCTGATATATAGTTTGTATATCTTGATCTTGGTTAGCAGCGGGAGTCTGGATCGTAGGACCGGGTGTAGTCTACCTCTTGCTTGTCTACATCGTGAGAGTGCCACTTCCACCTGCCCCCCCATGGACAGGTTCTGATCTATGTGGCACCCAAGGTAGACTACTGACGACTGCCATTTCAGGGGGTGGCCGTCTAAAGATAGCTGCGGAGGGTGTTTGCGAGTTGATCCGACTCGGAGGGCCATGGTCTTTGCGGCATTCACTGCAATCCTCCTGTTCGGAAAAGATCGACGTTTCTGAACGCAACTCTAATGTCACGTCAAATTGACATTAGCTGTCACTTGAAGTTGACAGGGACACTTGATTGGAATTCTTCTTGGAAAAATGTCGGAATAATTTTGCTGAATTTGTTAAAAATCGGTCGCGTTGAATGTGCCTGGCATATCGAGTTTGAATACATCTTAAATTATCTATGTGATCCCGTTTTGTACGACCAAGGTTTTGATGCCATCTCTGGAGTGGCCGGTCGCGGATGCTTTGAAAGATAACCTTTTCTACCACACGCGCTTGTTGTCGGGACACTATATCGTAATAAAAAAAGCTCCCACGTGTGTGTCTTTGTGTATCTATTGTTGAAACGCCCAGTGTCTTGTGAACGCTGTTATTTGTGTTATGAGTGAGGTGACTAATTGGTAAGGTCTGCAGAAGAAGACGGAGCCACAGGGGGGGCCCCCCTCTCCCCACGCTGCCCAGGGACTTTCTACAGCACAGACCACAGTATGTAAAATCACCTTACTTCACATTCTCTCCGCTGTGTATCGCAGTCCAATTGTTCAGTTTACATCCCCGCTGAAACCTAGTTTTTGTCCGGAGTCTATATTAGTAATACCAGCTTCCACTGCGCTAGCCGACTCCGCGGTATAGGCAGGGGTGTACTGAACATTTCTTGGTAGCAAGAGCGTAGCTTGAAGGCCTGAGAGGCCCACGCCAAAAGTTTGTCTATTAATCAGTGCCGTTTGATGACCATCTGGTCCGGACTAGATTAATTTGTACTTGTAAATGGTAATTAACTTGCATTTGAAAAGTAAAGAGCATTCCTTTGTTATTGGTTCCATGTCTTGTAATTAATTGTCATGTATTGAGGTTCCAAAATGTAAACAGATGCCTTTCTTTGCTCATAATAATTATTATTCAGGTTTGTTAGCAAATTTGAGTTGTGAATATTGACAAGTTTGTTGCTAAAATAATAGCTAATAAAAGGTTAGCTAATAAGTTTGCACTCAATACTTAGTGAAACTTAGATGATTTAAGACATTGTTTACACATTGAAACTCATTGAAACTTGTGCTTTGAAATAATTAAAATTAATTTGTTGTATGTTGATATCCAAGTGAGTTTCAATAGTCAGTGAGTTTTGTTGTTTTCTGATAACCTCCAGATATTTAAGAGTTTGTGTCATTATAAATACTTTGTTGTTGTAATATTGGAATTTTGTGGTTAGTAATAACCTCCAAATATTGGAGATTTTGTGTTATAGTGAATATTTTGAATTTGTTGGTTTTGTTGATAAATTTGTGACGTTACAATGACGGCCTCCTCTGCTAAAGCCAAAATACGTTCTGAGTTACGGTGGTTAGCGTCTGCAGTCGCATTGTTGGATCGACCTGATAGGACGGAGGCCTTGTTGAACAGATACGTAGATCTGCCCGTACGTTTGGCTGTTGTTGATGAACAGTATGCCTTATTTTTGGAAAGGACTGTTGAGGCCGATGTGGAAATGCGACAAGAAGTCGGTTTGGATGTGGACCAGTGTTATGATTTTGCGGACAGAATTACCCAGGTAGCTCGACCTTTGCAAGTGGCAAGAGAGAATGAACCGAGCCCGTCCCCGGTCACATCTAAGAGTATGCCCCCTCTCTTTGCTAGATTGGCCCCCTTAGACTTAAGGCGTTTTGCTGGTCGTCTAGAGGACTGGGAGGGCTTTATTAATATTTTTGATAGTCTGGTACATGCCCGGGATGATTTGACCCAGGGCCAGAAGTTAGCTTATTTATTATCCGTGTTGGAAGGGGAGGCCCTTGAATCAGTTCAACATTTGGCCCCCTCGGATGAAAACTACCCTATTGCTAGGGATTTGATTGCCCGTCGGTACCAGAACGTACGACGTCTGGCGGACAACCATGTTGCCGCCATTTTGAATTTACCCCGCGTTGCCAGCGTGATGCACTTGAGAGTGGCTTTGTTGAATCCGCTGTTGGTGGCATACAACGCATTAAAAAACTTAAAACTCCCAGTGGAGCAGTGGTCGTTTTTGTTACTGCACATTGTCCTGGGAAAGTTGCCGGACTCTGTTAAGGTCCGTTTTGAGCAGCAGTATGGTGGGGATAGTGCGACTTATCTGCCACCCTTCTCGGACCTCTTGACGTTCCTGGAAGGAGAGAGTAGATTGGCAGATAATTCCTCTCTGGCCGGTCCTATGGGACCCGAACGACCTGTGCCACAGAGTAGATCCCCCACCGGACCCCCCCGTAGGGGGCGTATGGCCCCTCGCGCGCCCGGCCGCTATGCCGCCGTCCAGGAGACCGCCCGCTGCTTGTACTGTCGGGAACCGGGTCACAGCACGACCCGTTGTGATAAGTTCCTCGACCAGCGCGTCCAAGGCCGTCGAGCGATCGCGCGACAACGGACATGGTGCTACTCGTGCTTGGGCCTGCACATGCAGCGCGAATGTACCCAAGCGCACCCATGCCGCTTTTGTAAGGGCAACCACCATCCCCTCCTCTGCATGAACAGCCCAGAGGGCGGCGGAGCGCCGCAGCGCGTCGCTGCAGGATCCCCGCGTATGGGTGGGGGTCTCGGACCCCCCGCGGTGTTTGCATCCCGCAGTAGTTCTAGTGGCCACCAGAGTGGCCCCAGACGCTCTCCGCCACGTTTGGACCCTCAAACGGGCGGGGGTCCCAGGGACCCCCCCATGGGAAACCGATCCCCAAGGATGGGGATGAGTTATGCGGGCGTTGCCGGAGGTCGTAGAGGCCCCCCGCGACGTTTTGAGCCTCGCACGGGCGGGGGTCCCACGGACCCCCCCATGGGAAATCGGTCCCCAACTAGGGGGTTCGATTTTGCGAGCGTTGCGGGAGGTCGTAGAAGCCCCCCGCAACGTGTTGAGCCTCGCACAGCCGGGGGTCCCCGGGACCCCCCCTCTGAAAATCGGTCACCGTGCCCCCGCGACTATGGGGCGACGTACACGGTGGATGATAGGCACCGATTCTCGCCGCCGCTCGCCGAATACCCGCGTTTGGAGCGGCGCCCGCCCCGTCTTCAAGGGGCCGGGAGATATAACCCGCCTGATGCCGGGCGAATTGGACGTAGGCAGTATGTGGGAGATTGGGACCCACTGGATCGCTATGAGCGACCCCCTTACCATGGGGGGACGCCTGGGGACCCCACATACTAGCAATCAACGTGTTTACGGTCGATTGTAGCCACCCCTCCAGAGACCGTTTTGTTGCCCACGGCCTCTGTGCTTGTCAGGGGATTGAATGGCGACCTTGTGGAAGTTCGCGCCTTGTTGGATTCCGGTGCTCAGGGGTGTGTTGTGTCATCTTGGTTAGTTAGGCGGTTGGGCCTCAAGGTGCACCCCCACACGGAAGGCGTGAGAGGTGTTGGCGATGTGAAAGTCCCCGGGTTGTTAGGGCATGTTGACTTCACATTTACCTCACGTAATAAGTCCACGCCAGGCATTAAGACCTCGGCGATTGTGTTGGACACAGTGGTTGGCCGTCAACCTTCAGTTGACTTGGGACCGAGTATGTTGTCTTTGGTGTCTGATTCCCCACTCGCCGATCCAAATTTCTTCCGCCCAGGCCCGATTGATGCTCTCCTTGGAGCCGATGTCCTGGGGCGAGTTTTGTTGACGGGGAAGCGAGTTTTGCAGCCAGATGGCTTGGTAGCTCTGCAGACGACACTCGGTACAGTTGTGATGGGCCCTGCTCGCCGCGTTTTGGATTCCCTTGATGAGGATCGCGGTCTTGTTTTTAATGTGTCTCTCTCCGAAGTGGTGCAGAAGTTTTGGGAGGTTGAGGAACCTCCACCAGCCCCGCGGGTTGACCCAGTAGCGGATGAATGCGAGTTGTATTACCAGAATAACACTGGTCGCCTCCGCTCTGGTCGTTTGATCACCCGTCTCCCCTTTCGTGCCGGCCGACCTCCTCTGGGCGAATCCCGACCGCTAGCGGAACGTAGGCTAGTGGCGATGGAGCGTCGCATGAGCAAGGATCCGGTCTTCCGCCAGAAGTATGTTGAATTCATGCGGGAGTATGAGGAGTTAGGGCACATGTCCGTGAGCGATTTGGATTGGCGCTCCGTTGAGCACTTCTTTTTGCCGCACCACGCCGTTTTGAAATCCGGAAAGATTCGGGTGGTCTTTGACGGTTCGGCTCCCACCTCTACTGGAGCGTCCTTGAACCAGTGTCTGCATGTAGGTCCCAAGCTGCACACGGAGATCTCAGACATTTTGACCAACTTCCGGCGGCACCAAATTGTATTTATGACTGACATCCGGATGATGTTCAGACAAACGGTCATCCATCCAGAGGATAGGAGGTACCAATTGATTTTGTGGAGAGAGAGTCCTAGGGACCCCTTGTTGATTTATGAATTGAATACGAATACGTACGGTTTGGCTTCGAGCCCGTTTGTTGCGATTCGTTCTTTGTTGGAGTTGGCCGAGAAGGAGCGCTTGAGATACCCTCGCGCCTCCGCCATTTTGGCCAGTGACGTCTATGTGGATGACATTTGCACGGGCGCCTCATCTGTCTCAGAGGCGATTGTCCTGAGAGACGAACTCACCGCCCTTTTGAAGTCGGGAGGTTACGAGTTGAGGAAATGGATATCCAACTCGCCTGATGTACTGGTAGGTTTGCCCGAAGAGCACCAGCAGGACCCCCACCTATTCGAAAATGTTGATAATCCCCATGTGGTGACCGTCCTTGGCGTACAGTACAAACCGGTCTCTGACACGTTCACTTATTGTGTGGATTTACGACCACCGAAAGTCTGGACCAAGCGTTTAGTATTGTCTACTGTCGCACGTACCTTTGACCCCAATGGGTGGATTTGCCCCGTGCTGTTTATGGCCAAGTGTTTCTTGCAACGGTTATGGGCTTCGGGTGTGTCGTGGGATGAACCCCTCTCGGACGAGTTACTCCGAGATTGGTCGAGCTTCGTTTCATCCCTCCCCGAGATTAATGAAGTGCATTTGCCGAGGCTATTCCTCCCTTCTGAAAATTGTAAAGTTACTCTTCACGGCTTTTCCGATGCCTCCGAACGTGGATTTGCTGCGGCCGTGTACCTCCGCACCGTTACTGTTGACGGAGTTGTTGCTGTGCATCTGGTGATAGCGAAAAGCAAAGTCGCTCCCCTTCGGACTCGTCATACGATCCCGAGGTTGGAATTGTGTGGAGCTGCCCTCCTAATGCGTTTGTTGAACCACGTATGGCTCACATTAGGTCGATCTATTAAGATACAAGAGGTTTATGCTTGGACGGACAGTCAGGTCGTCCTTTGTTGGTTGAAGGCTCCGGCGCACACCTTGGACGTGTTTGTGGCCAATCGAGTGTCGCAGATTTGTAATTCCGACATCGAGTTGATTTGGAGACACGTGCCGGGAACCATGAATCCCGCGGATTGTGCGTCTCGGGGTTGTGTAGCCCCAACCCTACTTAACCACCCCCTCTGGTGGGGCCCACAGTGGTTGATGCGGCCTGAGTCGGAGTGGCCGCCCTCTCCAGCGTTGTCGAACGTAGCCGTTCCTGATATGCGGGCATGCGTCCTGGAGACTAACCCCGCCGGGGAAAAGGATTTGTTGTTGGATCGGTACAGCTCCTTACAGAAGCTGCTTGGTGTTACCGCTTGGATCAGACGTTTTGTGTACAATTGCAGAAACCCACGCGCGAGGCGTGATTCGTCGGTTCTCACTCCGGACGAGCGTAGGGACGCGCTCTTGTTTTGGGTCCGGAGAGTACAAGCTGATAGTTTTGAGTCCGAGATTGAAATTTTGCGTTTAGGCCGTCGCAGGTTGAAGGGCGCGGTATCGCGATTGAATCCCTTCCTGGACGAGAGTGGGCTTTTGCGAGTCGGCGGAAGACTTCGAAATGCGAACCTGCCGTATGGAGCTCGTCACCCCCTTTTGTTACCTAAAGCCGGACATTTGACTCAACTGATAATAACAGATCGCCATGTGAATGCACAACATGCTGGCTGTAATGCTTTGTTGGCCATTTTGCAGCGTGAATTTTGGATTTTGTCTGCTCGTCGAGCCATTCGCACTGTGGTTTTCCGTTGCCTGCCTTGTTATCGATTGAAGGCCGCGACCATGCAGCCCCAGATGGGTGATTTGCCTGCTGATCGCGTCACGGAATGTAGAGCTTTTGCCGGAGTCGCCACCGACTTCGCCGGTCCCTTTACTGTAAAGGCGTCGAGACTGCGTAATGCTAAAACCTATAAGGCGTACTTGTGCGTGTTTGTGTGTTTGTCCACCAAGGCTGTCCATTTGGAAATTGTCTCGGAATTGTCTACCGAAGCCTTTGTCGCCGCCTTGAGCAGATTTGTTTCCCGTAGAGGACTGCCGACATTGATACGTTCCGATTGTGGTACTAATTATAAGGGAACGTGTAATTATCTTAAGGAAGTAGTTAAGTTTTTTGTTGATAATAAAATAGACATTGGAACCACCCTCTCCCGGCGTGGGATAATCTGGAAGTTTAGCCCTCCAGCTTGTCCGACCTGGGGAGGAATTTTTGAAGCTTGTGTAAAGGCTGCCAAGACACACTTGCGTCGCGTGATTGGAGAAACTATTCTCACGTTTGAGGAACTTGATACGGTATTTTGTAAAATTGAGGCCGTCCTCAACTCGCGACCCTTGTGCCCGTTGTCTTCGGACCCGAATGACCTGGAAGCGTTGACCCCAGGTCATTTCTTGATCGGACAGCCCCTTTTGGCGTTGCCTGAATATCCGATTCAGGATGTAGGATCCCATCGTTTGTCGCGATACCAACTTTTGAAACAGATGTCCCAAAACTTCTGGGCACGTTGGTCGATGGAGTATTTGCATATCCTGCAACAGCGCGTGAAGTGGACAGATAAAACCACCCCACCCCAGACTGGCGACCTCGTGTTGATTAAGGATGCTAACCTGCCGCCCCTATGTTGGCGAAGGGGGCGCATTGTTAAACTCTACCCCGGAACTGACGGAGTTCCTCGTTTTGCTGAGGTTTTGGTTCGAGATTCGGTTTTGTAGAGAGCAGTTAGTGGGCTCTCCCGATTACCCGTAGATTGACGTACCGTTCTTAACGGTCCGGGGCGGGGGGATGTTCGGAAAAGATCGACGTTTCTGAACGCAACTCTAATGTCACGTCAAATTGACATTAGCTGTCACTTGAAGTTGACAGGGACACTTGATTGGAATTCTTCTTGGAAAAATGTCGGAATAATTTTGCTGAATTTGTTAAAAATCGCTCGCGTTGAATGTGCCTGGCATATCGAGTTTGAATACATCTTAAATTATCTATGTGATCCCGTTTTGTACGACCAAGGTTTTGATGCCATCTCTGGAGTGGCCGGTCGCGGATGCTTTGAAAGATAACCTTTTCTACCACACGCGCTTGTTGTCGGGACACTATATCGTAATAAAAAAAGCTCCCACGTGTGTGTCTTTGTGTATCTATTGTTGAAACGCCCAGTGTCTTGTGAACGCTGTTATTTGTGTTATGAGTGAGGTGACTAATTGGTAAGGTCTGCAGAAGAAGACGGAGCCACAGGGGGGGCCCCCCTCTCCCCACGCTGCCCAGGGACTTTCTACAGCACAGACCACAGTATGTAAAATCACCTTACTTCACATTCTCTCCGCTGTGTATCGCAGTCCAATTGTTCAGTTTACATCCCCGCTGAAACCTAGTTTTTGTCCGGAGTCTATATTAGTAATACCAGCTTCCACTGCGCTAGCCGACTCCGCGGTATAGGCAGGGGTGTACTGAACACCTCCATTTTGCCAGCCAGTCTGGGAGCAAGTCAAGCTGCTTCTGCATCCTCATTTGGGCAGCTTTTGGCCAGGGGGCCGCTGTGTAAAAGGCGCAGTCGTCAGCGTACAATGCCGTCTCAACCATGGGCTCCCAGTTTTTAAGGGTTGGATTTAATGTCGGGATGTCCGAAGTATACAAATTGTAGAGGGCCGGGGACAGGCAGCTGCCCTGGGGGACGCCCGCCTGGATGATGCATGCGTCTGACAGTGAGCCCTCCACTTCCACCTGGAATGTTCTGCTCTTCAGGAAGGAAGCGATCAGGTGAACCAGTGCAGGAGGCAGCGATGTCTGGTGGAGCTTGTAAATGAGACCGGGGTGCCATACCCGGTCAAAGGCCTTTTCAACATCTAAGAAGACCGCCACCGCTGCGTATCCTCAGTTATGGGCTTCTGTAAGATGGTAAATCAGCCTGGTCAGTTGGAGAGTGGTCGAGTGGCCGCTGCGGAATCCGAACTGCTCCTCTCTGTCCGGAAGGTGTTTAAGAAGCCTCGGAAGAAGAAGGCGCTCGAAGAGCTTGGCGAGGTGGTCGAGGAGGGTAATGGGCCGCTGGTTTTCCGGTCTTGTGCGGTCCTTTCCAGGCTTTGGGATTGTTATAACTTTCCCCAGCTTCCACGGTGTGGGGAAGTGATTTGCTCTAAGAGCGGCATTAAGGAGTTTTGTGAGGGCCGCTATAGCTCTTCGTGGAAGTTCAGTAATGGCGGCAGGAGGTAAGGAGTCTCCCCTGTGCGTCAACTATGGGGTTAGTGGGGGGCTTTGCGCCTGTGAGCGCTTTGTTTAGTTTGTAGAATTCCGCTTCGCTGTCTATGGCCCTGTCAATAGCGGACTCCCACTCGTTGTCGCGCCATGTTTTTACTGCTTCTGCCATTTGGTTGGAGGCTGCATTCAGGAGGGTTTTTGTGTGAGGGCACCTAGAGGTACACCAAAGCCTTTTAAGCTCTCTCTTTTTCTTGAGGAGCGCCCTTAGGTGTAGTGGAAGAGGTTCTCTTTTGGCTGAAGGGGCGGGGGGGGGGGGTCGTGGTGTGCTTTGATAGTGCGTCCTTCAATCGGCCCACCAGCTGTTCCTCGGCGGCGTCGATAACATCCGGGGTATCCAGGGGGCCCTCTAGGGATATGTCTTTAAGTTCAAGGTTGTATGCGATCCAGTCAACTTTCTTCGTGGGCTTCTTGGGTCGCTGGATCGATGGCATTGTACAGATAGTGGCTAAGATTGGTAGGTGGGGGGTGTTTGCTTCAAATATTGCTTCCACGTTGATTATCGTGGAGAACCCCTTGTAAAGGGCGATATCAATGACTTCTCCGGCGTGTGAGTCGGTGTGGTAGTGGGTGGGGGTGTCAGGGCCAATCGCCTCGATGTCCCGGGTCTCGATAGCCTCCAGCAGTCTACGGCCATCGGTCGAGGTGGTGGTGGACCCCCAAGCTGGATGTTTGGCATTTATGTCTCCCATCAGCACCGTTGGCGTGGGTCGGTTGAAGATGGGATCCAGGTCAGTTGCATAGATGCCAGTCTTTGGTGGGCGATATGCAGCGTAAACACAGAGCTCTCCGAGGGTAGTGTGTACCCTTATGCCTATGCTGCGTAGGGTTTCAAACTCCGGCCATGGTAGCTCCTCGTGGATGAGATCCCTCCGGACGAGTGCTGCTGTGCCCCTATAGGCCCGTCCTTGCTGGTTCATCTCGTCTCGTCTGTAGCAGTGGTAGTTCGGGAGGCTAAGCTTTTTCTTGGGCGTCAAGAATGTTTCTCCCAGGAGTATGATGTGGAGATCCTGCGTCTGGGCTAGCAATCTAAGCTCCGAGAGATGGGGTACCACGCCCCCTGGATTCCAGTACAGGATCCTCAGTTCCTTCTGGGCTGCTGGTGCTGTTGTTGCTGTTGATGGTGTTGCCGATGTTGGTACTGCTGGTGTTGTTGAACGGCTAGTAGGTGGAGGAGGCCGTTCATTAGAGCTTGCAGGGGATCCACCCCGGACTGCATTTGGGTGAGTACTCCCAGCAGGATGTTTATCGCCGCCGTGATTGGGGTGTTGAACTCCGTCTGGTGTGGGGCGATGGGCTGGCTGGTCTGGCAGGGGGTTGGTAATGAACGTTGTGGTTGTGTGCCCTGCTGGGCCAAGAAGGTTTGGGGCCCCTGAATAATGGGCTGAGGCCTGGCAAGGTGACGGGGCTTGGGGGGGGCTGGTCCGGGGATAGGGTTCGCCCCCCCGGTGTGAAAATCCTGTTGTTGATGTTGTGTGAAATGGGCATAAGATTGAACAGATGGGGGAAGTTGAGTAGGCAGTTGGGGCCTTGGTGTTTGAGGGGGAGGTGGGGGGGGAAGCGATATTGGAGCAGCTTCCACAGCCGTATGAGGTTGAGGTTGAGAAGGGGCTGGTTCCTCCCATCTTCTTCGGTTCCTCCTCCTTCTGCGGTTGGGAACTGGGACGCCTCTGTCGGTGGGGGGGTTGGCCGGGGGGGCCAATGTTGCGCCGGCCTGGGTGCCAAAAGTATCGGCGGTGGGCGGCATGGGCTGGGTCGACTGGTTAGGTCTCGGTTGGTCCTCTTCTGTGCGGGGGGCGGACGGTCTCTGGGGGGGAACTCTAGTTCCCATGCGACGGGCCTCCCTCAGGTAGACCCGGCATCTCCGGTCGCTCGCGGCGTGGTTCTGCGCGCAGTTCGCGCAGGTGGGCTGGTTTATCTCTCTGGTGCAGTCGGCCACGGGATGGTTTTCAGCGCAGCGGACGCATTTTTGGGGGCGGTGGCAATTGGTAGAGGAGTGGCCGAACGCTTGGCAGCGGTGGCATTGCGCTGGCCCCCTCCTGGGGTTCCATGCCTCCACGACTACACCCATCATGTTGAGGAGCGCGTCGGTGGCGTAGAGTCTGGCGAATTCTGGCTGCTCCATATGCTCGAATTAAGCGAAGAAGATGCAGCCGTATCTTCCTCTGGCGTCTGTAATAGGCCTGACATGGTTCACAGGGAATCCGTGCTCCTCCAGCGCTTCGGGAGGGGGGGGGGGGGCGGAGACATTACGGCTTGGGCGTAGGTCTGCGGCGGCTCCTCCTCGTTAAATTCCAGTGTGGCATAAGTGGTCGATCTAGAATCTTCGTAGTTCGGAGATGACGAGTGGGGGGGAAGAGGGGGGCATGGTTGCCCAGCCATCTCTCCCTCTGTGTCGGTGTCTGATGAACTGTCTTCATCCGATCCGGATGCGGATGATGGTGAGGAGCAGCTTGTGCTTGGTGCGGGTTGGGAGGGCGATGGCCCTACACGGGGGCGCTTCTCGTCCCCGCCGGCAAAGTCGTCATCGTTGTCGTCGGCTTGACGGCGCTGTAGGCGCGGGTCGCGTGGATTTACTCCCGTTGGGGGGAACAGGGGATATGGTTGTCCAACAACGTTTCCACTGGTCCTGTCAGCGGGAGGTTTGCCTTGTTTTGCCGGCGTCTGTGGCGGTTTAGTTGTAATCGGCGTGGTATGCTTGGAGGGGCCGGGTCGGGGTAGTCTGGAGCTTCTCGTTCCTGGGCGGTCCGGTGGACGATCCCTGTGAGGGAGCAACATTTTTGATTGCGCTTGTAATCAAAACTCACTCCACATTGAGGTGACAAACAGTCTTGATAGCAGTTAGAAAATACAAATACTGCATGTGGGTAGGTCGAGAAAGTAGCAGCGACGGGATAGAGGTGTGAGGGAAATACTAAAAAAGTGGAGGGTAGTTGAAGAAAACTGTGAGGTACACTGTGAATTTTCCAACAGAAAAATATTAGTGTATAAGGAGTGAAAAGTCACACACAGATAAAAGTCACAACACAACACTTAAGCGTCAATTTCGCGAAACAGTCACTATCTGGGATACTTTCACTTTTTGTTTACGGAATGATTATTTGCTGCGGAGGCGAGCTCGACGCAACAAATAGGTAGGTTCGCAGGACGGTCACTCGAAGGCGGGGGGGCTACAACGCGAGCGGAGCACACACACAACCGGCGGCGACGAGGACTCGAACGGAACCCTGGAAAAATATCACACTCCCGCGGGATAACGCCGTGTAGTCCACGCGGGCGAAGCCGCGGGCGTATAGCTAGTTCGTTATAAAACATTTACATTTTATCACTATTATTATAATTATTTTGAAGTAGGCTGTATGGCTGTATGTAATCTATCACCTTACATTTGGCGCGTGCAAAAAAAACTTGCGCGCTTTTTCCCTTAGCTAATAGGTATTAGGTTATCCATACTAATATTATAAATGTGAAAGTTTGTTTGTTTGTTTGTTTGTTTGTTTGTTTGTTTGTTTGTTTGTTTGTCCGTCTTTCACGTCAAAACGGAGCAACGGATCGACTCGATTTTTGGTATGGGGATAGTTTGGGAGCTGGAGAGATATAGGCTACTTTTTATTCCGGAAAATTATAAAATAAAAATGATTATTTTGTATAGAAAATCGATAAACTGTCGTACTATACAAAACTGTCATTCTTCCATAGCCGCTTCCAAAGAGGTATGTCAAAGAGTATTGTAATCACTGACGTTTTAGCCGCTTTGGATTACCTACTTTTTACCACACTTTTATTAGCTTCACTTGTAACTAAGTCACAATGTAAGAAAATCTTGGAATTCAATTTTAACCTTCTTCTCATTGTCGCATTGATTTGAAACTTTGCAAGTCTATATGAATCCGATGACAATACAATAATTTGCCACCATCGAGCTGATCTGATGATGGAGTCAAGAGGTGGGCAATAGAACTCATCAATGGCTGCTAGGAAACCCCTCGACTTTAGGCTCATTTGTTTTGTTTTGATGAGACCTATTCGCTACACTTGATGGTGAGGATCTGATGATGGAGCAGGGAGGAAGCCAGTGGCACTTCTTAATGACCACTAGGAAACCCCTCGAGTATGTACTCCGTTGTTTCGTTCAGATTAGACTTATTCGCTACACTTGGTGGTTATGGACTGATGATGATGAGCAGGGAGGAAGCCAGTGGCACTCCTTAATAACCAACAGGAAACACCTCGAGTTCTGGCTCATTTGTTTCGTTCTGATGACACCTCTTCGCTACAATGGGTGGTGAGGGTCTGATGATGGAGCAGGAAGGAAGCCAGTGACACTCCATAATGACCAATAGGAAACCCCTCGATATTGGGCTCATTTGTTTCATTTTGATAAGACCTATTCGTTATACTTGGTGGTGAGGGTCTGATGGTGGAGCTGGGAGGAAGCCAGTGAAATTCCTTAATGACCACAAGAAAACCCCTCGAGTTTGGGCTCATTTGTTTTGTTCTGATGAGACCTATTCGCTATACTTGGTGGCGAGTGTCTGATGATGGAGCAGGGGAGGAAGTAAGGGTTCGGCTCGCGCATCCGGTAACTTATAGACTCCACTTGAATTTGTAAAACTAAATACATACAACCACTCCTTTGAGTTATAATGTTTACGTGGTGGGCAGACACATGAATAGACTGTGAAATCCATTACCATCCATCCATGGCTTGCCATTTATTAAACTAAAAAGTAAAAAATAAATATGTAGTTTAAAAAACTAAAACAACACACTTTTATAGGAACAGACTAAAAGTACAAAATAACCGACTATTCAGTAACTAAAATTAAAAAGAGTGGTGCGCCCTTTGCAAAGCATGCATTCAAGTAGGTACTTAATATTGACAACGCGCACCACGCTTTTTAATTTTAGTTACTGAATAGTCGGTTATTTTGTACTTTTAGTCTGTTCCTATAAAAGTGTGTTGTTTGAGTTTTTTAAACTACATATTTATTTTTAATAAGTGACATTGTATAAAACTGCTTCGCGATCATTTATTTTCATCTGTCTATCTATAATTAATATGGCAAAACAACGTTTGCCGGGTCAGCTAGTTAAGTATATGTATGCAATAAATGTTTGTTTTTCCTCGCAAGTGTGTTGAAAAAGTGCGTATGAAACTCGTGAGCAACTTACTCACTAGACACTCGGCTGATTTACGCCCTCGCCTGCGGCTCGGGCTGCAACCCACAGCCTCGAGCAACTTAGCTCACTTGTATCACAGTTTAAGCAATCTTTCTATACAGTTGGACGACGCCCTTGAAGTTGGGCGATGCCGACGCCTGTATAGGTATTTACGTAAGTATGTAAGGGTTGTCACTTTAAAATGTGACGGTGGACCTTTTACGACCCCGGGTGGGTACATTGGTATTGCGATATTAAATAAATAAAATAATTTAATAATGCAAATGCAATGTCAAAATTATTAAAAAATTCAAAATGGCGGCCGACTTTTTTGTTTGTAGGCTGATTACGATGAAACACGGTTTTTGGTACTATTTTGACAAGAAAACAGCAACGCAATGTCAAAAAAATTAAAATCCAAGATGGCGGTCAACTTTTTAGTTTGTGGGCCGATTTCGATGAAACTCAGTTTCAAGTACTATTTTGACAAGAAAACAGCAACGCAATGTTAAAAATATTAAAAATCAAAGATGGCGGCCAACTTTTTTGTTTGTGAGCCGATTTTGATGAAACTTGGTTTTAAGTACAATTTTGACAAGAAAACAACAACACAATGTCAAAAATAAAAAAAAAACAAGATGGCAGCCAACTTTTGTTTTGTAAGCCGATTTTGATGAAACTTAGTTTCTTGTACTATTTTGACAAGAAAACAGCAACGCAATGTTAAAAGTATTGAAAAATCCAAGGTGGCGGCCAACTTTTTTGTTTGCAGGCCGGTTTTAATGAAACTCAGTTTCTGGTACTATTTTGACAAGAAAACAGCAACGCAATGTTAAAAGTATAAAAAAATCCAAGATGGCGGCCAACTTTATTGTTTGTGAGCCGATTTGATGAAACTTGGTTTTTAGTACAATTTTGACAAGAAAACAACAACACAATGTCAAAAATAAAAAAAAACCAAGATAGCGGCCAACTTTTTTTTGTAAGCCGATTTTGATGAAACTTAGTTTCTGGTATTATTTTGACAAGAAAACAGCAACGCAATGTTAAAAGTATAAAAATCCAAGATGGCGGCCGACTTTTTTGTTTGTAGGCCGATTTTGATAAAACTCGGTTTTTTGTACTATTTTGACAAGAAAACCGTTTTTAACACAATGTAAAAAAATACAAATGGTCAAGATAGTGGCCGTTTTTTTGTTTTTGTTTCTCTCTTTTCGCTTAAAATGAAACAGGTTTTTATTTGAAAGCTTGAGACAGAGTCAAGTATTATCATCATCATCATCGTGTCAAGTAAAAGATTTAATTAATTATTAATTTGCTTTACCACAAGCACAGTAAATTACGACGTAATATCCTTCGTAATTTACTGTGTTTTTGACAGCTGTAAACCCTATTTAAAAAAAAAGTAAATAAAATAATAATTGATATTAAGTTACAGAGTTTGAAAATAATGATTGTGAAATGGGATGATTTTGATATATAGACGAAGGCGCTTTAAAGGTTAAGAAATATGAATCGGCTTATTTCCAACTAGCTTTCCGCCCGCGGCTTCGCCCGCGTGGACTACACGACGTTATCCCGCGGGAATGTGATGTTTTTCCGGGATAAAAAGTAGCCTATGTTCCTCTCCAGGCTACAAAGTATCTATGTCCCAAATTTCAGCCAAATCCGTTCAGCTGTTTTGGCGTGATTGAGTAACAAACATCCAAACATCTAAACTTTCACATTTATAATATTAGTAGGATCTGAATATTTTTCTTTAACAAAACTTCAACCCATTCAAACGTCAGGAGTAGGTCAAATTTACCTTGCAAAATTTCATGGCAGACAGACAGACAGATACAATTATAGATGAAACTAAATAAAACATGTAATATATTTTATTTTGATACTTCTAAAATGCTAACCATAATTATTTATTTTATTTTATTTCGCAATACACCAAAATGTACCTGCCACATTTTAATTTTGTTACAACCCTTCCTTAGTTACGGAAATACCTATACAGACGTCGGTATCGCCTAACTTCAAGGACGTTGGTCTACTATAAAATTCGTTATACTGTGGTAATTGTAACATAACATAAATGTTACAATTACCACAGTATAACCAATTTTTTTATATAATTTATATATATAATTTAGCGTTGCTGTTGCCTTGTCAAAATAGTACCAAAAATCGAGTTTTATCCAAATCGGCTCACAAATTAAAAGTTGGCTGCCACCTTATATTTTTTTTTTGACATTGCGTTGCTGTTTTCTTGTCAAAATAGAACCACAGACTAAATTTCATTGAAATTAGCCTGCAAACAAAAAAGTCGGCCGCCATCTTGGGTTTTTAATATATTTAACATTTCGTTGCTGTTTTCCTGTCAAAATAGTACCAGAAACTGAGTTTCATCGAAATCAGCCTGCAAACATGAAAGTTAACCGCCATCTTGGGTTTTTTTAATACTTTTAACATTGTGTTGTTGTTGTCTTGTCAAAATTGTACTAAAAACCAAGTTTCATCAAAATCGGCTTACAAAAAAAAAGTTGGCCGCCATCTTGGATTTTTTTA
Source organism: Crambus lathoniellus (assembly GCA_949710035.1). Lineage (NCBI taxonomy): Eukaryota > Metazoa > Arthropoda > Insecta > Lepidoptera > Crambidae > Crambus > Crambus lathoniellus. The sequence continues at coordinate 10,387,265 of OX453303.1, read as the reverse complement.
TACTTTTAACATTGCGTTGTTGTTTTCTTGTCAAAATAGTACCAGAAACTAAGTTTCATCAAAATCGGATTCCAAAAAAAAAGTTGGCCGCCATCTTGTTTTTTTAATATTTATAACATTGCGTTGCTGTTTTCTTGTCAAAATAGTACTAGAAACTGCGTTTCATCGAAATCAGCCTGCAAACAAAAATGTTGGCCGCCATCTTGGAATTTTTAATACTTTGAACATTGCGTTGTTGTTTTCTTGTCAAAATAGTACCAGAAACTGAATTTAATCGAAATCGAACAGCAAACAAAAAATTTGTCCGCCATCTTGGATTTATATATTTTTAACATTGCGTTGCTGTTTTCTGGTCAAAATAGAACCACAAACTGAGTTTCATTGAAATCGGCCTGCAAACAAAAAAATCGGCCGCCATCTTGGATTTTTAATATATTTAACATTTCGTTGCTGTTTTCTTGTTAAAATTGTACCAGAAACTGAATTTCATCGAAATCGGCCAGCAAACAAGAAATTCGGCCGCCATCTTGAATTTTTATATTTTTAACATTGCGTTGGTGTTTTCTTGTCAAAATAGAACCAGAAACTGAGTTTCATTGAAATCGGCCTGCAAACAAAAAAGTTAACCGCCATCTTGGATTTTTTATACTTTTAACATTGTGTTGTTGTTTTCTTGTCAAAATAGTACCAGAAACTAAGTTTCATCAAAATCGGCTTACAAAAAAAAGTTGGCCGCCATCTTGGCTTATTTTTATTTTTGACATTGCGTTGTTGTTTTCTTGTCAAAACTGTACTAAAAACCAAGTTTCATTAAAATCGGCTCACAATCAAAAAAGTTGGCCGCCATCTTGGTTTATTTTTATTTTTGACATTGCGTTGTTGTTTTCTTGTCAAAATTGTACTAAAAACCAAGTTTCATCAAAATCGGCTCACAAACAAAAAAGTTGGCCGCCATCTTGGATTTTTAATATTTTTAACATTGCGTTGCTGTTTTCTTGTCAAAATAGTACCAGAAACTGAGTTTCATCGAAATCGGCCTGCTAACAAAAAAGTTGGCCCATCTTGGATTTTTTTATACTTTTAACATTGCGTTGTTGTTTTCGTGTCAAAATAGTACCAGAAACTAAATTTCATCAAAATCGGCTTACAAAAAAAAGTTGGCCGCCATCTTGTTTTTTTTTTATTTTTGACATTGTGTTGTTGTTCTTGTCAAAATTGTACCAAAAACCAAGTTTCATCAAAGCCGGCCCGCAAACAAAAAAGTTGGCCGCCATCTTGAATTTTGGAAATTGCCTTTTTTTAATAAGCGAGATGAAGATTTGCACGCACTCACACTACATGTCGTATGCAACATAATATTAATTAAAAAATAAATTATAACGATAAAGACGTGATAGCCCTGGAAGACTTGTCCCGAGTTACTATGAACGGCGTTGTATGTAACTCGGGACAACCACTCCCCCGTCTCACCCCGCAAGCCCCGCACGATTGACCTGTCTAGACGTCTCCGTCGGCCTACTGTATGAAAAGTTGCTTATTCTGTGCTTGTATCATAATATACTATTATATCACGAGTTAGTTAACAACACAATCCTCGTCGTAGCGAGCGGGTCGGACAACATACAATGGTCTTGCCCGGGCGCGACTGAAATGGAAGCTGCGCAGGCGACAACATTCCGCGCGGAACCCTTGCGGCAAAACGGTGCCGCCAATATACAAATTATGCCACGGAGAGAAAAAGAAAGGCTATTCGAAAGGAATTTTAAACCTAACTTGTCTGCCGGACCTGGTGACATATGGTGCAGGTGCAGGGGCAGTAGGAAGAATGGTTGGAATAGTGGGATCTGGAAGGGCTGGAGAGGAGTTGATGGATGGAGCTGGTACGGGTAGAGGACAGGGATGTGAAACAGTGGCTGGAAGTAGCTCAATGAAGGCATGGTTTGACGAGATCTACGGAAACTACCGCCGGCTTGCCCTTAAAACTGATGGTAATGGTTTTTTTATCGTTGTGTTTGTCTATTACCTGGTAAGGACCAGAGTATGGGGGCTGAAGGAGACGACGACCGGCGTCCCGTAAGAAAACATGTGAGCACGTGGAGAGATCTTTGAATACAAAGGTCCCGGGTAACCTGGGCCGGGTTGTGAGTGTCGTGACGCGGGTACTGGTGGAATTTCTGCCATGTGCTGTCGTAATCTGACGACAAAATCTGCGGCATCTTCACTGTTGGCGGACGCAGGGACCTCAACCAGGAGCTCACCTGGCAAGCGGAGACTTTCGCCGTAAAGCATCTCGGATGAAGTGGCTTTTATATCTTCCTTGAAGGCTGACCGCATCCCTAATTCCCTAGGAGCACCAATGGTAGGGCCTTTGTCCATGAACCACCATGGCACATGAGGGAAGCCTTCAGCTGGCGATGTACACGCTCTATCATTCCGTTTGCAGCGGGGTGGTACGCTGTGGTGCGGATCCGTTTCGTGACGAAATTGCACATAAGTCGCCGAAACAGATCAGATTCAAATTGAGCGCCTCGATCCGTTGTAATGACCGAGGGTACCTACACCGTATCTTGACACCTACTGGCGAATGAACGTGTCGGCCACTTCTTCGGCAGTAATCGTCCGCATAGGCTTTCAAGTCACTCTGTCGATGGCGGTCAAACAGTAGCGGAATTTGTCGCAGACTGATAGTGGACCGATAATGACCATATGGACGTGAAGGAAACGACCGGATGGCGTATTGAAAGGAACCGAGTGGGGCTGATACGTGCCAAGTGATCTTACTCTTCTGACAGGCGAGGCATTCACGGGCCCAAGAGCGACAGTCACGGTCGACACCAGGGGGCCAAGTCTGCTAACGTTAAGTCATAATCGTGTCTCAATCGTGTTTCAATTGTAGTTCAATTGCAGTGCTTTTTTACACACTAGTTACAAGAATTAAGACAGTATGATGTGATGTGAATGTAGTGTGTGGTGTGACCATCAGAAGTATTGTGAAAAAAGTACATATTTCTTGTAACTAATGTGCGAAAAAGTACTACAACTGAATTACAATTGAAACACGATTGAGACAAGATTATGACTTAACGTTAGCAGGCTTGGGCCCCTGGTCACATGTAGCGTGAAGCAACAAAGCGTGCGGAAGCGCGAGAGCCAGGATGGCTAAGTCCATGAAGGCGGTTGAAGGTTGAACGCCGAAGTTGCAGCGGCAGGTAGGGTCGCGATTTTCCTGATGAAGAGTCACAGTATAGAGAAATGTCTGTGCCTGGCACAGTAACCCTGTCTAGTTTGAGAACAGGGGAATCGCGTAACAACAGATCCTTGAGTTTTTGGTCGGACTGTTGTGCCTGGGCAAGGGTATCGTACTCTTGCTCCAAGCTTATAGACGTGACTCGGGACATGGCGTCAGCGACCACATTGTCTTCACCTTTGATGTGACGAATGTCAGCGGTGAACTGACTAATAAAAGTGAGTTGATTATTATCCTCATTAACAAAATCATCCGCCATTTATTGAATTCATTTGTTACAAAAATTTTATAAATGAAGAACAGCTCGACCGATTTTGTGCAAACTTCACATAAACCATCTACTAAGTAGTCTGAACAAAGCCTAAACATTTGGTTCGGATAGGTGAGCCCGTTCTCGAGTTACAAAATTACAACGAAAAGTGGCATTGATTTTTATAAATATAGATTACAATTTATAATATTTAAAAGACCTACACCCACTTGCAGGAAGCTCCATTAAAGTTAATGCTTCATTAAGTCTATTGCTGTCACTTTTCGTTGTCAAGAAATAAAAAGTGACAGCAATAGATTTAATGGAGCTTCCTGCAATTGGGTGCTAAAAGGCTTTTCTATAAATTGTTATAAGTCCTAACGTATTGTCTATTAGAAAATGTCCTAATAAAATTAAATTTCTGACCTACTTATCACGTGTTCTGCAGGACTTCCGAGGAGTGTAGGACTGTTAAATTTACGTTAAAACCTGCGCATTTCGTACTTTTACCGAGTCTATGTGGTAAATCCTTTTAAAAAATTTATTTAAAAGATTTACCAAGTAGGTACATAGCGGTAAAAGTCCGAATTAAACTATGCTCACCGGATTTTTCGGGCTTTTACCACAGCTTTTACCATTGATAGGTGCTAAATCCTAGGTTTGACCAGTAAATCCTAGGATTTTACCATACATTTAGAATTTTTTCGCTACGCAAACTATGGATTTTACTGTAGTTCCGAGTTTTACAGTAACATACACGTAACTTATATGAAGATTGCGCCGCCTGATTTCTGACTATCTATAACGTAGCATGATTACATACCAAGGAATTTATAAGTACCATCATCATCTACCTATACCTACATCCATAGAGTAAGATAAATATAACCTACATCTATTGCACACTCTTTGATCACAAAGTAATGAGCCGTTTTCTTGGGATGACACTGGGCGTGACAGGTGCGTATTTGGCGCTAGTTACAGTATATTTTTTTGTTCTAAGCTTATGTAAAAGATTAGTAGGGTGATTACGCCAAACGTCGCCCCCCCCCCCCCCCCCCCCCCCCAAACCTCGGCCCGGCCGTCTGCACATTTTCAAATTGCGTTCATTCAAAAGGTACTTAAATGGAAATTTTTCCACTCGAATTGCAACCTTAGTTCATACTCTATACGTACAAACGGTTACTATCCGATTACGTCTCTCGCTCTTCGCACACTGAGCGTCAGTAGCGATCCCGTCGTTGAAGCGCTAGGTTCATTGTGAACCTTTGATTGATAGGATTTGGGATTGATATTACACCTATAAGGCGTTTCTTTTTTTTGCTTTAAGCTTTGATATCACTAATAAGTAAATTTTACTATATTTTAAGATAGTTTTTTAACGTTTTGTATAATTGGATTATGAGAAAAATAGGGGGCCGCCATTAGAATATCAGTTTTGACTTAAAACCCTATACACGGCCGGGGCCGACTTAAAGTAAATGCAGTCTGTTTTATAAATTAAAATTCTAATAATCACATTGGCTGAATAGGAGAATTCGCAAAGCCTTAAGGTATAAATCCATTTTACGTTTAATAGCCAAATACCGGCCGGGGTGATATTAGTTTAATCACGAGATATAAGGTACACTAAACTGGGGCCGACTTTAGAAATATTAAAGGTCATAATGTCGGCCATCCTCAAATTCGACCGCCACTATACAGGAGGATTACTTTTGTGTTTAACACAGCATAAAAAAACTATAAACCTTTATTTTTATTTTATCTGACTTATTTTATCATTCTTAAATACTATTAGGAAGACGTCATAGTTATTTTATCATTCTTAAATGACGGTATCATTTTTAACGGTGACGTGAAAGTTTAACTAACAATCACTGTTGATATACCTTAGTAATAGGTCTTTACCTATGAAATTGCCGTTTTCTATGGGGAAATTGTAGGAAGTTGGAATCGGCATACAAAGATATTTGGGGGTTTCTTGGACATGTGAACTCCGAATTCAACGAAACTATCGAGATATGATCAGACAAAATTATTCTAACTAGTTATTGTCTATAATCACTTTGGACTGTCTTAGAATAAAAAAAAAACTTTTCAAAGCTGTCATATTGACGACAACCAAAGAGCGGTACTTTGAAGCAGTTATAAAAAATTTGGACGCGTGTTTAATTATTCTTTTCTTAGATGTTTAACATGACGACATACTCTATTTTCGAAACTGACTATTAATTTTGATATATTGATATTAATTAAAAAATTAGAGACTAATAAACATGTGAGAAAAGGGCGGCAATTTCATATGTAAAGACCTATTATTTTTTTAACCTCTTTGATTACTAAATTCTGTTTTAAATTCAAATTTTTATGACATAAGTACTTACTTAGTTATTTACTTTTATTTAGTTTTATTGTGATGTTTAACTTTGTTATTTAACTATAGGTACCTAATTTAATTATACTAACAGTGTTAAAGTGTAAAAACAACAAAAACAAAATATGTAAGTATACTTACTTAAAAAAATAATCATGTTAATATTTTTCATTGTCTTAATTTGAAACACCCTATACCCGGCCGACATTTGGGAAAAACGCGACCGACTATAGGCAGTAAACGGCCGACTTTAGGGTTTTTTCGTTCTCGACGCTTTAGTACCCTAATACTTTTTTCTTATAGTAGAGAAGTCAACCTTATGCCTAGAAACATAAAATAGATTTATCAACCTGTCTCAAAACGCATCACAATCTATCTTTAGTTCCAAACTGATGGAGCCAGAGCGATCCAAAGTGAGAAAATCCGTAAGGGGGCCGACGTTTAGCGTATTCACCCTATTTGATTTTGACCGCGCGCCGACGTATCATTAAATTTCTCTATGATCTGGCGTCAAGAAATTTTAGTTACATATGTTGTGGTTTGACATTGACAGAAAAGTTTTGGTGAGTAGTCCGCCATCTAGCGTGTGATTACAGTACCTTTTTGTTATTTTAGAAAACGGCTCATTGTCTTTGATACAGTGGCGTCGTCGTGACGTCTTTCGTAGAGAGAGACGCTATTTATCATCTATTTATTTACTTTCTCAGTATAATAGAGGCTTTGAGTATTAAAAATAGAGGCAAGGAATTTATAAGTACCTACTACGTACGTAGTACTTATAAATTCCTTGAATAGAGGTCAGTATCTGTGTATATCAAAGAAGAGCAATACTCACGTAGTGATTACATTGCTCTTTGAAATACTCTATGGTGTCGTCCCTGTCGTGTCATGTTGAGATTGATAAAATTACAAGAAAGATTTGAAATAGCACGAAATTGATGAGAATAGTAAGCTACAAATCAACATGCCACGAAGAATTAAAGATAAGACCAGGTGAAAAGTTAAATATTTTAATGCTTAGACTACTGACGACGAGACGGTTACAGATTACCCTATCTATGGTATTTTGTATTTTAATAAATAATAACGGTCGAACTAACTCGCATATCTCTATATAGGTACCTATTATTTGTGGGAGGGAGCGTTTTAATTGCGCACCTATAGAAGCAAGTTCTAGACCTAAGTAGAAGGAGGTCTCTGAGGAGCACAGCACAAAAATAAAGCCGTTCCACGCGGGCGAAGTCACCGTTGCTCACCAATCTTATCGGTGTTACTCCTCGCCTCGATAACCGATCTAATTAAGTAGGTACGAAATAAGGGTCCTTTAATGATTGCTAATACCATTACAGTATTGTCGCTACCTAGTCGATTAAGTATGTATCTACTAGTGGATAAACAAAAAAATATAGTCGGAGTCGCCTTCATCTAAATCGATGAGGAGGACTATAGGTATACATAATAATACTATTGGATGCCTGCTACAACTTCGTCTCCGTGGAATTTCGTCGGATTTTTTTATCCTGTGCTCCTTTTTGAGACGTTTAATAAAGCCCCCAGTACTGGACGGCCAACTATGATCGGCGACACGGCGAACATGATGGGCCATCGTGTTGGGTGTGATTGCCGCCTGTGAGTCTTGTTTTCATTGGGGACATTTTGTCCCACTACCTTGTCGCCCGACACGAATTCTACGTGCCTGGCGACGTCCGTCGCGGGAGACATCGCCCGACATCATAGGCGACCTCTACGTGTCGCGGGCCATGTCGCGAGTCGACGCTGAGGAAGCGTCGACCTTGCGCGACTTAGTATCCCTCGACCGACAGTCGCCCGTCAGGCGGCAAATGCCGTCATTTTAGTAGTGAGGACGCGTGTCGCTCTGTGTTTCGCGACATCCGCGACTATAGCAGAGTGTGGCGACATCGCAAGCTTCGTTTTCATTAGGGGACATTTTGTCCCGCTACCTTGTCGCCCGACACGAATTCTACGTGCCTGGCGACGTCGCGGGAGACATTGCCCAACATCGTAGGTGACATCTACGTGTCGCGGGCTATGTCGCGAGTCGACGCTGAGGAAGCGTCGACCTTGCGCGACTTAGTATCCCTCGACCGACAGTCGCCCGTCAGGCGGCAAATGCCGTCATTTTAGTAGTGAGGACGCGTGTCGCTCTGTGTTTCGCGACATCCGCGACTATAGCAGAGTGTGGCGACATCGCAAGCTTCGTTTTCATTAGGGGACATTTTGTCCCGCTACCTTGTCGCCCGACACGAATTCTACGTGCCTGGGGACGTCGCGGGAGACATTGCCCAACATCGTAGGTGACGTGTCGCGGGCTATGTCGCGAGTCGACGCTCAGGTAGCGTCGACCTTGCGCGACTTCGTATCCCTCGACCGACAGTCGCCCGTCAGGCGGCAAATGCCGTCATTTTAGTAGTGAGGACGCGTGTCGCTCTGTGTTTCGCGACATCCGCGACTATAGCAGAGTGTGGCGACATCGCAAGCTTCGTTTTCATTAGGGGACATTTTGTCCCGCTACCTTGTCGCTAGGGCATCGAAACTCGGTTCAATTTTGAAAACCCGGGTTTTCGGGTCTAAGAGTAATCAAAACCCGGGTAGACCGGGTTTTTCGAGCTTTTCGATCTTTTGTTATAATTTTATTAAATACAAGAAACTGTGTTATAATATCAATTTTTACAATGAGTACAAGATGTTAAGAATGTGGAAGGATTGTAATAAATGAAAAATAGTACTTTCCAAATTACAAAAACAGTTATCTAATATAAAAAAGTCATAGATATTTATTTTTTCAGAATATCTTAAAATTAAAACTAAGTAAGTATAGATTACTAACTTAGCGCCTTCACAGACTTGCAGGACTGGCCATCATAAATTTCGGGCCTGGTTGCAGACGATTTTTTATATTTTTTTTATATTTGTACAGGGTATGCAGTATGCATGCATTTGACCTCCATCCAGCATAGCAGACAGTATGCAGTCTAGGATGTTGTATGCTTACCCAGGAGGTGCCCATTCACTCTTGCTTTGAAAAGGCCAAGGTTATAATGGCCAGACGCGCATCCGGCTCGACCCCTGTTGGCCCAGAGACGATCGCGCCTATCCCGACAAGCTGGTTTGCAAATAAGATCCGTGAACGCACTATAGAATTACATCAACTGAACTGGAGCTCGCTGGATTCGTGCAGACAGGCGAAACTCGCACAACCGCTCGTGGACGTGCGTTTAACCAGGGCCCTGATACAACTGTGCAGATCGCAACTTCGCCTGGTAACAGGTGCTATTACTGGTCATGGACAATTTAACAGACATCTTATTAATTTTGATGTCACCGACAGTCCCCTATGCAGAGGGTGCATGGAGGAAGAAGAAACAGCTGCACACGTACTGCTGGAATGCAGGGGGGTGGCCCCTACCGGGCGTGGTACCTCGGCTCGCCGGGCAGCGTCAAGGAAGCGATCACGAATGTGAAAGCTCTTGGAGCGTTCCTGGCTGAGCTGCGCTGGCTGGAGTGATCTGGCCGCGCGCCCTCCAGACGCAAAATTGGCGCAATAGACGTCCAGTTGCAAAAACCGCCCGTATTGATAAGAAGAAGAAGAAAGATCAGGGAACGCATTCGCAGGTAGCGCATTCCAATCTTTAGCAGCTCGCATAAAAAAAGTACTGGCGAAGCGCTTACTACGGACAGGTGGTATGTCTACGATGTATGGATGGTAAGCTGACCTGCATCTGGTAACCCCATGGTGGAAAGGGGCTGGAGGAACAAGATTTATTTATTTATTTATTTATTTATACTTTATTGTACACACAGATAATACAGATAGACAAAAAAAAATATACAAAGGAGACATACAATTGGCGGCCTTATCGCTAAAAGCGATTTCTTCCAGAAGATTGTGCAGTTCCTGTGCGCACTCTCAATAGTGAATCCGGTAAAACACCGACAGACCAGCAACAGCAACTCTACGGCGATGACTGAGAATTTGAAGTTTAGCTTTTTCTAAAGTTGTGTCTTCAATGAACTTCTTTGCGCGGTTTTCAAACGCATCTAAAACTGCCAGTTGGTACTTCAAAAATCTAATCAAAATTGTTTATTTGCTTGAAAACACGGGTAATGCAATAAGATACATGTAAAACTACTACTAAAACTTTAGCGGAGCCATCTCAAAGGTGACAGCAGTACTCCATGCACGGATGAATTTGTACATTGTAAAGAACTTTGAGAGGACGCCCAGTTTATTGGTAGCAGTTTTACCAATTGAGTCGATTTACTCACCGAAGTTCAGCCCCGATTATAGAGTAACGTCAAGTTGCAGGTTCTCGGTTACTGGTAAGGATACGCCCAGGAAAGTCGGAGCTAGTTGAAAGGGACTCCGTTTATCTGAGAAAAGACACGCCTGCGTGGCGAGGCGTTGAAACTGACAAGGTTGGCATTTCCCCAATCGGAAGTGTCTGAAGTGCCAGGTTCTTTTTTTTAACTAGTGACTCTCGACAAGACTGAACTTCATCACTAGTAGCCCTTGCATCTGAAAGATATCTGCTAGACACACTGTTGTCATCGTCATAACCAAATGTACCAGACATCAACAAGTCGTTAATGTGAAGAAGAAATAGTGTTGCAGATAATACCGAACCTTGGGGAACTCCAGCGTTGATGTTCTTCAAGTCAGATGTCTGACCATCCACGACTCGAATTGAACGGTTCCTAAGGGAGTCGGTGATCCAGATGCAGAGGCCGTCAAAGATTCCATATGAGGGAAGCTTGCCAATTCGGCTATCATGCCAGACCCTATCAAATGCTTTGGAAATATCAAGCGAGACAGCAAGTGCTTCGCCATGTCTATAGAACGCTTGATTCCAAAGGTGGGTGGCGTACACGAGAAGATCTCCAGTCGACCGTCCGCGGCAAAAACCATACTGGAAGTCACTAGGGAGCTCGTTAGTTTCAAGTTACGCCAATAGATGTTTATTCAGTACATGCTCCGTAGTCTTGCAGAGTATGAAGGTGACTGAAATCAGCCTGTTGTTTGAGGGGTTGGCATGGTTATATTTTTTAGGTATGGGCTGCACATTGGCACGCTTCCACGACTGAGGAACAAGACAAGTCCTGTCTCAAGTGAGAGGCGGCTTAAGATAGGAGACAACTAGGGCGCACAGTTACGCAGGACTATTGCCGAGATTCCATTAGGACCACTATTGCATTCGAAGTGGCTTGTACTTCCTACTAATATTATAAATGTGAAAGTTTAGATGTTTGGATGTTTGGATGTTTGTTACTCAATCACGCTAAAACGGCTGAACGGATTTGGCTGAAATTTGGGACACAGATACTTTGAAGCCTGGAGAGGAACATAGGCTACTTTTTATCCCGGAAAAATATCACACTCCCGCGGGATAACATCGTGTAGTCCACGCGGGCGAAGCCGCGGGCGGATAGCTAGTAATAAATAACAAAAAGAAAAGTATTAAAAATATTTAATTGTATCAGGCGTCACTTGGCGGAAGTCCCTAACCATTGTGAAAAACGAACTATATGTAGCTTACTTCCGCAAAAAACACAATATGCAAGATGCACCGCCCGCCCGCCCGCAAAAAATTGCACATGCACACCACTAAAAAACCAGTACACGATACCTGCATTTAGCAAGACAGCAATACACCTTGCACCTTCACCGATTAGACTACCTACACGTGTTTCGCCCCAAGCCAACCCGGGGCCTCCTCAGGAGATAGTTCGTGGTTGTTTTTTTGCGGAAGTAAGCTACATTTCAGCTATATTTCGTTTTTCACAAAGTATTAAAAATACCCGAAAAACCCGAAAAAACCCGGGTTTTAAAAATCAAACCCGGGTTTTTTGAATTCCTTAAAACCCGGGTAAACCCGGGTTTTTCCGGACCGGGTAAACCCGGGTTCGATGCCCTACTTGTCGCCCGACACGAATTCTACGTGCCTGGCGACGTCGCGGGAGACATTGCCCAACATCGTAGGTGACATCTACGTGTCGCGGGCTATGTCGCGAGTCGACGCTCAGGTAGCGTCGACCTTGCGCGACTTCGTATCCCTCGACCGACAGTCGCCCGTCAGGCGGCAAATGCCGTCATTTGAGTAGTGAGGACGCGTGTCGCTCTGTGTTTCGCGACATACGCGACTATAGCAGAGTGTGGCGACATCGATGATTGCTTGATGTGTCTCGTTTTCGTGCACGATTCAAAGGGAGTTTGTCGCAGTCACAAACAGCGTTCACTCACACGTTGGCCGATCATTCATTTAGTTTATCTGAATATGACTTTGGCAAGACCTCGGTGACTGACGTGTAGGTACATGTTGTAAGTAAATGTAAATTAAACACAAGATGCTTTTTTTTTCGACTGTAGGAACTTCAAACCTTTTTGCCTTTTTTTGTTAATCACACAAACTTTTCCAATCAACAGTGACGAGAAGAAAAATACTCAAAACGTAGTTCCCAGCATATCATATTTTACTCTGGTAAGTAAGTATTTTAAAAAATCAATGGATTTTCGCGCATTGTATGCTTTTATCAACAATACAATAACACTAGGTAAGTATTGTTGATCGAAGATTGTATGCCATAGTTACCTTTTGTTTGCCCCTGTTTTAATCAGCTAAATGACTGCAGTATTTTATGGCTGAGCTATGACGATAAGAACGGCAAATGTACCTATGCATATATTCGCTAAACTTTTGATTGGTGTTTGTTTCTGGGTGCCAATAAAATTATTTCTATATTATTTCTATCGCCTAGTATCTACCTATCGCATGTAGCATAGTAGGTACTTATGTTGTTATCCAACATAGTACCTACTATGCTACAACTACTGCTACTAATCGAAGTAAGTAACTTTTTCGCTATTACTTTACTACTATTTAGTTTTCCATAACATTCTTAAGCTAAATAATGAAGAAGGACCACATTTTATCCTACACTATCTGACCCAGCGCGACTTCGTTCCCGTGGCCCTACCCCCTACTCAACCCTACCCTACCCCTACCTTACCCCTACCCCTACCCTACCCCTACCCTACCCCTACCCTACCCTACCCCTACCCTACCCCTACCCCTACCCTACCCCTACCCTACCCTACCCCTACCCTACCCCTACCCTACCCCTACCCCTACCCTACCCCTACCCTACCCCTACCCTACCCCTACCCTACCCCTACCCTACCCTACCCTACCCCTACCCTACCCTACCCCTACCCTACCCTACCCCTACCCTACCCCTACCCTACCCCTACCCTACCCCTACCCTACCCCTACCCTACCCCTACCCTACCCCTACCCTACCCCTACCCTACCCCTACCCTACCCCTACCCTACCCTTACCCTACCCCTACCCTACCCCTACCCTATCCCTACCTTACCCCTACCTTACCCCTACCCCTACTATACCCCTACCCTACCCCTACCCCACCCCTACCCTACCCTACCCTACCCCTATACTACCCCAACCCTACTCCTACGCTACCCTACCCCTACCCCTACCCTACCTTTACTCTACCCCTACCCTACCCCTACCCTACCCCTACCCTACCACCTAGCACCCTTGGCACCCAGAAACACCCCTTTACTTACCCCTCGTTCCTCTATTTTCTCACCGTTAAAACCTTCCTTGGACTTCCACGAACATTTCAAGACCAAAATTAGCCAAATCGGTCCAGCCGTTCACGCGTGATGTCGTGACCAAGGGAAATAGGGATACATTTTTATATATATACTAGCTGACCCAGCGCGACTTCGTTCCCGTGGCCCTACCCCCTACTCCACCCTACCCTACCCCAACCCTACCCTACCCCACCCCCACCCTACCTTACCCCACCCCCACCCTACCTTACCCCTACCCTACTCCTACCTACCCCTACCCCTACCCTACCCTACCCCTACCGCGACCATACCCTACCCCTACCCTACCCCTACTCTACCCCTACCCTACCCCTACCCCTACCCTACCCTACCCCTATTCTACCCCTACCCTACTTCTACTCTACCCCTACTTACCCCTCCTTCCCCTATTTTCTCACCGCTAAAACCTTCCTTGGACTTCCACGAACATTTCAAGACCAAAATTAGCCAAATCGGTCCAGCCGTTCACGCGTGATGCCGTGACCAAGGGAAATAGGGATTCATTTTAATTATATAAATATATACTAGCTGACCCAGCGCGACTTCGTTCCCGTGGCCCTACCCGTACTCCACCCCTACACTACTCTACCCCTACCCTACCCCTACTCTACCCCTACCCAACCCTACCCTACCCCTACCCCTACCCCTACCCCTACCCCTACCCCTACCCCTACCCCTACCCCTACCCCTACCCCTACCCCTACCCCTACCCCTACCCCTACCCCTACCCCTACCCCTACCCCTACCCCTACCCCTACACCTACCCTACCCTACCCTACCCCTACCCTACCCTACCCTTACCCTACCCCTACCCCTACCCCTACCCTACCCTACCCCTACCCCTACCCTACCCCTACCTTACCCCTATATCCTTCCTTGGACTTCCACGCACATTTCAAGACCAAAATTAGCCAAATCGGTCCAGCCGTTCACGCGTGATGGCGTGACCAAGGGAAATAGGGATTCATTTTTATATATATAATTATATTATACTAGCTGACCCGGCGCGACTTCGTTCGCGTGGCCCTACCCCCTAATCCACACTACCCCTACCGTATCACTACTCTATCCCTACCGTATCACTACTCTATCCCTACCCTACCCCTACCCTACCCCTACCCTACCCCTACCCTACCCCTACCCTACCCCTACCCTACCCCTACCCTACCCCTACCCTACCCCTACCCTACCCCTACCCTACCCCTACCCTACCCCTACCCTACCCCTACCCTAACCCTACCCTACCCCTACCCTACCCTACCCCTACCCTACCCCTACCCTACCCCTACCCCTACCCTACCCCTACCCTACCCTACCCCTACCCTACCCCTACCCTACCCCTACCCTACCCCTACCCTACCCCTACCCTACCCCTACCCTACCCCTACCCTACCCCTACCCTACCCTACCCCTACCCTACCCCTACCCTACCCCTACCCTACCCCTACCCTACCCCTACCCTACCCCTACCCTACCCCTACCCTACCCCTACCCTACCCCTACCCTACCCCTACCCTACCCCTACCCTACCCCTACCCTACCCCTACCCTACCCCTACCCTACCCCTACCCTACCCCTACCCTACCCCTACCCTACCCCTACCCTACCCCTACCCTACCCCTACCCTACCCCTACCCTACCCCTACCCTACCCCTACCCTACCCCTACCCTACCCCTACCCTACCCCTACCCTACCCCTACCCTACCCCTACCCTACCCCTACCCTACCACCTAGCACCCTTGGCACCCAGAAACAAACACCAATCAAAAGTTTAGCGAATATATGCATAGGTACATTTGCCGTTCTTATCGTCATAGCTCAGCCATAAAATACTGCAGTCATTTAGCTGATTAAAACAGGGGCAAACAAAAGGTAACTATGGCATACAATCTTCGATCAACAATACTTACCTAGTGTTATTGTATTGTTGATAAAAGCATACAATGCGCGAATAGATTAATTTAAATTTAAATAAATATTAGGTACTTAAGTACCTATGTTATATTTTTCGAAATATTGTGCTACAAAAGTCAGTGACAGAAGCGAATCGCTGATAAACCGACTGCAACTAGTCTTGAATGCCCTACTCCTAGAGAGGGGCGAGGCGGCCCGCGAGCTGAGGAGCAGGTGGTCTAACGCTCGCCTAACTAAAGTGGTTTAACGTGCGAAAACATCTGCGTGCGACGATAAGCTCGCGTGGGACCACCGGAGAGTTGTCACATTGATTCTTACTAACGCAGCACTGCAATCTAACTGTCATTGCAATCAAATTTGACAAGCAATCGATTGCTAATTAATAAGTTACTTAATCAGCCCGCCGCCGCCGCAGCGCTGGAGCTGTGACAGAACCTATGCCTGCTGCATGTTACATGCTTGCTTGCATGCTGCATGCTTGTTTGCATACTGCTGCTTGCTTGCATGCTGCAAGCTAGCCTGCATGCTGCTTGCATGCTTGCTTGCATACTTAATTTTTGCTTGAATGCTGCATGCTTGCTTGCATGCTGTTTGCATGCTGCATGCTTGCTTGCATACTGCATGCTTGCTTGCATGCTACATACTTGCATAAGTACTACTTGCTTGCTTGCATGCTGCTTACACGCTAACTTGCATGCTGTTTGCTTGGATGCTTAGATTCATAAGTCAAAAAGTTAAAAGTAGGTACATAACATGAATCAAGGTTCATAATTTTTAATGTAAAAATAAATCTAAGCCCGCATAAATATTAGAATTCAACGTGTACCTACTTACAATTTAAGCGAAGTGAAATAAAAATTGTGATAATATGGGAAACATGTTTCTGGAAACTAAATCATCTATCATTAATAGCTTCGGCTAAAAGTTGTTTGATTTCAAAACGTATAGAATTTAATTAAATTTACTTATTTGGAATTCCAAAACTTCGGTGAAATGAAAATTATGGAATGAAATTGGCTAAACGATTTCGGGAAAGTGAAATTCGTTCTAAAAGAATTCGAATTCATGATAGTGTCACGTTCTTACCTCCTTCACCCTAAATCTACCGGGATAAGGATAGGAAAAGAAACGCGAACAAATATTAAGTTTAGGTATGTTTTTATATTAAAATAAAATACCGATGAGAGGAAGCGGTCATGGGTGAAGCCCAAAGAATTTATAAGGTAGACTTGGCTCGATTTCCTGCTAGTCGGGTACTTCCCGTGTTGAGCGCCTCGGTGAGGGACAGGAGCACAGTAGGGACGCGACAGGAACGGTGTCGGGCGCAACAGGAGCGCAGCCCAAGGTGATCTTCAGGTAAAGGTAGCAGTGACCTCGGACCCCAATCTGGGGTTTTCCAAACACAATTCACTATTTTGGCCGACTAGGCACGAAATATTATAATATTAATAACTAATTTAAATAGGTTAGGCTGCCAATAATTATATCTTTATTCATTATTTCAATTTGAGGTAAAGAGCAGCTAGCTACGACTGTTGCCGGTCAGGAAATGAGTCGCCGGTGTAAGTGAGCAACGAGCGAACCGCCGTCGAATGAATGAATGGATGGCTTGCGAACGAACAGGTGATCGGTTCTACAGACGAAACGTCAAACGCGACGGCAAACTAAATGAGCGCTAAAATGAAATATACCTTTGATTTTCTAACGTATTTATATTTCATGTTATTAATATTTTGTTACTTATAAGCTTTTAGTTTATGGTTTTATATGATAATTCAAGTAAATATTGTTAGATTAAGTGTGTTTAGTAAAATTATAAGTTTTATTGTGAAGTTGTAATAAAATCAAAAATTGTAAGTTATCTTTAACAACAACAGCGATTTTATACGCTGTTAACGCACTCTTTCATAAAAAAAGTTACCAACAGTGACACATTGATTACTTTTGCCAACGATAAGATATTTTCTAAGCGAGATGTAACTACCCGTGCATTTTAATTTTACCTAATTATTTTTATTACCTACTGTTTTAAAATCTTTAATGTGCCAAGCTCCTATGTTCTTACCAGACAATACGTCTTCCAGTACATAAACTAGAGGAGAACGTTTTTCAATAATACGGCACTTAATAAACTTAGGCGCTAACTTTTTACTGAAGTATTTATCTTTGTCACTCAAGATAAAAGTACGCTTATAGACCAAGTCACCGACGTTAAATTCCGAGTGTTTCCTACGCAAATTATAATGACTAGTATTTTTAACATGAGCCTGCCATAACGATGTCTGCACTTCATCGAAAACAACCGAAAGGCAACCCAGGTTCTCAGCGTAAATATCGCGCGGAAGGAATAAGACTTCATCGCCCAAACCGATATCTGTATAATGAGATCCACATCGGACCAATTCCCTACCATGGACCAAAAATGAAGGGGTAAAACCAGTAGCTTCATTCACAGAATTATTTATGGCGAACTGCACCTTGGGAATAAAAATGTCCCAAGAGCGATGGTCTTTTTCGACAAATGTGGCCAAACAAGTTACTATTGTTTTGTTATAGCGCTCCACCGTATTGATTTGAGGCGTATACCTCGGAGTAAAATAGATGTTAGGGATCTTATAGTTCTCAAATAAAGTATTAGTTACAGAACTAATAAATTGAGTACCATTATCCAAGAAAATTGTTTGGGGTACGCCATGAACTACGAACACCGAGTCTTCCAAAATTTTGACAACAGAATCTGAAGTAGCGCGACGTAACGGAAAAATCATACAATACTTTGAAAAACAGCAAGTGACGACGAGCATATAACTATTTTGTTTCCGGGTAACTGGAAGTGGGCCGACAAAATCAATTGAGATCATTTGGAAAGGTCTTGAGCACTGCTTTGGACGTCTCATATGACCCAATGTAGTGTGATTTTGGGCTTTATATGATAAGCAGGTGGAACAAGATCCCACAGCTTTCACGACATCATGGTACATGCCAGGCCAGTAATAGCTTAAAGATAAGCGCCTGTAAGTTTTAAAAATACCAAGATGTCCTGCTGTTGGTTCCGAATGATTTTCTATTATTACCTTCTCACGGAACTCCTCGGGAACAACTTCTTTCCACGCAAACTCAGAAGTTAATTGACATTTATTTTTAGATAAGCGATACAATGAATTATTTTTAATAATGAAATTAGGAAATTTAGTTGGCGAGTTCAAACAACCATTATAAATCTTTTTATACCATGAGTCCTCAGTGTTGAGTACGGAATTCGAAAGCGATAAGGCAGCAAGAGGTAAGGCACGAGAGAGAGCATCAGGAATGACATTATCTACTCCCTTCCTATGCTTGATTTCGAAATTAAAAGCAGACAATCTTACACCCCAACGAGCTAATCTACCTGTAGGGTTTTCTAACGACATGAACCACTTCAATGCAGAGTGATCAGTGTAAATGGTGATCGTCTGCCCATTTTCCACATAGCAACGCCAATGTTCGAGTGCAGTCAACACAGCTAGAGCCTCCCTTTCAGTGATACTGTAATTCTGTTCGGGCTTACTAAGAGACCTACTCATATACGCTATGGGATGCTCCTTACCATCTATATTCTGCGTTAGCATCGCACCAATGCCATAATTGCTTGCGTCCGTGTGGACCTCAAAAGGTAACGAATAATTCGGACAAGCGAGAACAGGCGCAGACACTAAGCACTCTTTAAGGGCATTGAAAGACCTATCAGCTTCAGGCGTCCATTCAAAAGCGGGCGAACGCTTGCCATTAGATGTCAATCTATTAAGTGGTGCTGCCACGGTACTGAAATTGGGAACGAAACGCCTGTACCACGTAGCAGTTCCAAGAAAACGCTTCAACTCTTTTTTATTTGTGGGAGTCGGGAAGTTGAGAATGGCCTCCACCTTTTCAGGGTCCGTACGCAAGCCTTTGGCATCAACCAAATAACCGAGATATTTGAGTTGGCTACGGAAAAAATTACATTTTTCAAAATTTACTGTGAGATTGGCATTCTGCAGCTTATGTAAAACGCGTAATAGAGCTGCAACATGCTCCTGAAAAGAGGAACTAACGATTATAATATCATCGAGGTACGCAAAAGCTTTAGACTCCATGTCAGCAAAGAGAAAATCGACCAATCGCTGTTGTGTAGCCGGAGCATTGGTCAGACCAAAGGCAGTAGTCTTAAAACGGAATTTTCCTCGGCCAGGGACATAAAACGCCGTCTTGTCTCTGTCCTCAGGAGCCAAAGGAATCTGCCAGAGCGTTTGGATAAATTAATGCTGGACAAATACTTAGCATCACGAAGATTATCGAGGATTTCTGAAATGTACGGCAAGTTGTAGGCATCCTTCTTCGTAACTGCGTTCAGCTTACGACTGTCCAAACAAAACCTGGGCTGACCATTCTTCTTGTTTACGATAAGCACGGGTGAAGACCAGGCGCTCTCGCAAGGCTCTACTACATCCAAAGACAGCATCTCATCTACCTGTTCAATTAAAATTTTCTGTTTTTCGGGAGACATTCTGTAATAACGCTGCCTGATGGGTTGAGCGTTACCGGTGTCAATACGATGTGTTATAAGATGCGTTCTACCCAAGCCCTTAACTTCAGTGGATAAAGTTTTAAATTGTGAAATGACATTATCGGCTAATATTTTTTTTGAGTCGGATAAATTATCATAAGAATGAATAAAAGTTTCGCTAGTATTACACTTTACCTCGGCTATCTGGACATCGGATAATGTGATGCTACCTAAATACTTAGGGCATAAATTAAAAATTCGCCAAAAATCTACACCTAATATGATAGAGTTGAGTGCGAGCACGTATTTCAGGAATAAAATTATAATCAAACTCCCGCGATCCAAACGTTTCCTTTAGCTTTACTACTAGCTCGGGCCAGGAATTAACTTTACTTTTGATTGAGCGATACCAATGCAAGGCATCCTCTTGAAAAATTTCGGAAGCAAAACTTAAAATTTTTGTCAAAGGAATATTTCGAGCCTCAACAAATTCATCTACACGCTGTATAAACGCATTTACGCAAGTCTTTCCATTAAACTTCAATTTGGACGAGTCAGCCGAACTTCGATCGCATGTTACCGAGATCACATTAGACACATCCGTTACAACAGGTCTACTCTCACTGCTAGTGCTAGGGTTTACCGACGAAACAGGTAAGGGCTTGTTAACTGAAAGTGCAGTAAGTTTTTGAAGTAAAAGCTTATGACTTTTAACAACGCTGTCGTATTCTTTTTTAATATCGTCGGTGCAAGTTATTCTCGCTATGCGATTATGTAAATGGTTTAATAAATTTTGCGTTCTCAAAAGTACTGGAATACTAGGATCAGCAATGTCAAGATTTAATTTAATGTTAGACACCACGTCCATACAACCAGTAAGATCCTGTTTTATTTCTAAAGGCGACTCCAAAATGTGCTCTGAAGGGAATGCTGGAGCCAATTTGACGATTTGTTTGCGTAATTCATCAACAGAGGTTGCAGGAGTGGCTCCTCTAATGCCCACCTCGTACCTACTCCAGCTCCGACTTTTGCAGAGATAGGTATTTGATTGGCAACATAGTAAAATTTAAAATATAAAAAATAAAAATAGTTAACGCCCGATGGAGTAAGTGGTATTTATATAACAAATTATAATCTAAAAATAACTAAAGCACAATCTCCGCACCGTTACAAAATCAATTAAAATACGTTTTTTTTATTAAACACACAATAATCAACTATACTAATCAACAAAAAATAAAAGCACACAAAAAAAAAATTAATAGCAACTAAAAAACAAAAAAGCAAAAATCAAAAATTCTCCGTGCTACTGGAATGCACCTTACAAAACGTCAAAAATACTAACAAAAATAATTAAGTTGATTTCACAATTTACATGTAAATTAATTAAATAGAAATTAAAGCGCCATATTAGGGCTCCGGTAACAATGTTAATGATAATATATTAGAATGAAAAGACGAAACAAAACTAACAGTTACGAGACAAAAATGTGCGTCGTATAAAGACCGTTACTTATTTTTAAATTTAGTACACTACAGCAGCACGGGAAAAAAAACACAAAAAAAACGCTTCACAAAAAAAAAACACCCACAAACACAAAACTAGCTACGTTGCGACTAAAAAGCAGGAAAGAGCCAAGCATAAAAAAATTCAACCACGTTAGGCGCCAATGTCACGTTCTTACCTCCTTCACCCTAAATCTACCGGGATAAGGATAGGAAAAGAAACGCGAACAAATATTAAGTTTAGGTATGTTTTTATATTAAAATAAAATACCGATGAGAGGAAGCGGTCATGGGTGAAGCCCAAAGAATTTATAAGGTAGACTTGGCTCGATTTCCTGCTAGTCGGGTACTTCCCGTGTTGAGCGCCTCGGTGAGGGACAGGAGCACAACAGGGACGCGACAGGAACGGTGTCGGGCGCAACAGGAGCGCAGCCCAAGGTGACCTTCAGGTAAAGGTAGCAGTGACCTCGGACCCCAATCTGGGGTTTTCCAAACACAATTCACTATTTTGGCCGACTAGGCACGAACTATTATAATATTAATAACTAATTTAAATAGGTTAGGCTGCCAATAATTATATCTTTATTCATTATTTCAATTTGAGGTAAAGAGCAGCTAGCTACGACTGTTGCCGGTCAGGGAATGAGTCGCCGGTGTGAGTGAGCAACGAGCGAACCGCCGTCGAATGAATGAACTGATGGCTTGCGAACGAACAGGTGATCGGTTCTACAGACGAAACGTCAAACGCGACGGCAAACTAAATGAGCGCTAAAATGAAATATACCTTTGATTTTCTAAAGTATTTATATTTCATGTTATTAATATTTTGTTACTTATAAGCTTTTAGTTTATGGTTTTATATAATAATTCAAGTAAATATTGTTAGATTAAGTGTGTTTAGTAAAATTATAAGTTTTATTGTGAAGTTGTAATAAAATCAAAAATTGTAAGTTATCTTTATTATTAGTTTATAGAAATAGGTCTCATAAACTTAATTCAAATTATCATAGACGTTTACACCGTTACAATAGGTAACTATTTTAAATGCGTCCCTGTCCCTGGGCTATTCTTCTTCTTTTGGTGCTTCTCCAACTAGTGAAGGTTGGCCACTAGCTCGCGAAATGAATCTTTTGTGTTTGGGGAGGCGGGGCCGCGCTCGCGTTTCCGTCCACTCCCTGATGTTGCGGCGTTTCTTGACAACGAATTTGCCTATCATAATAATTTGTAGAACGTTGTATCTATGATGCCTAAGCCCCCCTAGATAAGTCGCTTTCTATTATCGACATCGCCAGTAGAATAGAAAGAAAATTTATGCGATTGACATAAGCGATCGAAATGTCAAGTGACCGCTAATGTCAATCCTATACATTGTCTTTCTATTCTACTGGCGATATCGATAGTAGAAAGCCACTTGTCTAGGGGGGCAGGTCAGATCAGAACGTAGCCAAAGTAGGTCACTTGTCACCTTTGTATGGACAAAAATCTGCGCTCCTGATTAACTCGTCGCAATATCTCGACGTTAGTGTCCTTTCGTGTCCACCCCTCACGTAACATACGTCTGTACACCCACATTTCGAACGCCTCCACCCGTTTTCTCTGGTCTTCTTTCAGAGTCCAGCTCCCTGATTCACAAACCGTCGGAAACGCTCCCGACAATGTAGAGTATGCACTGTCTCTGTCACTCACCATCACCATAGAATAGACAAAGCACATCAATTAGAATCCGATTATGATTCCGACGAATCGTGTCAGGGGGCAGGACTCGCATCCATAAAGAATAATAGGCCAGGCGTAACAGAGTAGGAGACGTGCACGCAACCCGATGTCACAGAATAACGATGTAAAGGATTCGGTTGCACAATACAACCTTCATATTGCGTGGAAATCGCCCGTAGTGCCTATTACGGGCTATTTCCACGCGAGTTTTAATTTCTAATCGCTGTTCCACTTTTCTGTCAGCCTTGTGCCCAAATAATTATATATTTATATTTTTTTCTTTATACCTGACACTGTAATGTTTGGGTTGCGGTTGAGGTCTCTGGAACTTGCCAATAGCTTTGTCTTACTGACGTTCATCTTAAAACTAGCTCTCTCGCTACACTTTATTGACTCGGTCTATAATCTTTAATAATTATAGGGTTCTAAGTATGCTCAACTCAAACAAAATTTCGTCAAAATCCAGCAGTTTTTGCGTAATTGCGAACAGACAATTTTAACAACTACTTAAGTATTTGTTTTTTTACTTTCTGTATAAATATTATTAACTAAGTATATGAAATGTCTTTAATATTTATTTCTATTTCTTTCTATTATTTGTTTATCTTATCATACATAAATAGCTGCTTTATACCCACATATACTCATGTTTGATTACTCTGTCCTTTTTTACGATTAATTTCAGTAACTCTTTTTTAGTATAGATTTGCATCAGGATGGGATAAATGTTTACTATTAATAGCGATACTGGCTACTGTAGTGGCGGGTAGCATTATCCCTTACGCCATAACGATGGTGGCGGCTGTATTTCAAAACATGATAACGTACGCGAAAGATTCTCGAAATGGTGTTGCCGACAAAGAGAAGTTTTTAAGCTCGATGCACGTTTTCGGCCTGCATTATTCTGGCATCGGATGCGTTATATTTTTGGGCGGTTACTTGGGCACTGCTCTTGCCAAGATTGCAGCCTTGAATCAGGTACGAGTTTTTGTATTTTTGTATCATTATTTTTTTATATTGATACCCCATCTCAGCATATTGCTGCTGGGTCTCACCCAGTTGTTACTGAAACTAACTTTTTCGGAAAAAAATAACAACAAGAATAAAATGACCACTTATAACTATGTTTGAACTAAGGGTAATTTTGGTGTTTTTTTTTTATCTTTATAACGATCGGTCGCAGTAAATGGGTAGATGGGCAAAGTGACCCAGCAGCGCTGCTATTCTTACGGGGGTAACACTCATCCTACACAACCGAACTCTCATTGGGCTACTGGATCTAAGTTTTCAGCGCTCCACTTTGACTTTTTGACCTGTTTAGAGGCAATGGGTCAACGTGTAACGCTTGATGTTTAATAAAATACAGTGTGCCTCTCGATATGGTGCACAAACGAAAAGGGCGTTGCCTATACCCTATTTTATCGACAAATAAAAAAAAATAAAAAATAATAATAAAAAAAAATTACATGTTACGAAATATTAAAAAAAATATTGTTTAAGGTCCTTTTGACATACAAAATTAATCATTTTCGAACCAAAAGATATATCGTTATGAAATGCATAAAATGCAACTTTATTTGGTCGATTAACGCTATTCAACATTGACTTTTTTTGTTGACGTCCGCAGTTAACTGTGTATAGCAAGCAAACGGTACGGGATAGAGCGTTGATTTTTTTTATTACAAAGCAGATGCAATGAAGAACAAGAAAATATGGACAAAAAAAATGTATATTAGGATTATTTTGCAAAAATCGATAATAATGAAAAAAAGGGTAAAAAAATCACGAATAGGTATGTTTGATTTTGTCTCATTTTTGTAATGTTAGTTATCTTTTAGGAATTCATTTTAACTACTCTTCCACTTATTTTCCAATCCTTCACAAGTATTTTAGCGTTTGTTTTATGACGATTTCTCTGTTGGTTCAAAAACTATTAACTTTTTATGACAAAAGAACCTAAACGGAATTTTATTTTTTAAATACATTGTAACATGAGCAATATTATTTTTAAATTTTTTAAATATTTATTTTGTCGATGAAATCCGGTATAGTCAACACCCTTTTCGTTTGTGCACCATATCGAGGGGCACACTGTATGTTGCATAACTAAAGAGTCCTTCACTACCAGATTAGGTAAGTTACCTAATAAAGATAGTCCTAACAGTAAAATCTGTTTTGCAGATATTCAAATTACGGCAAGAATATTTAAGATGCGTTTTAAAACAAGACTTTGGCTACTTTGATCTTCATCCGACTGGCGATTTTGCTTCTAAAATGACAGAGTGAATATAATTTTACTTCTTCATTTATTAGGGTACTAAAACATCAATTCAAAATTGCTACATCTCTTTTTATAAATACTCCCACTTATTGCAAAACGTGAACTAAAATCACACTTGGTTTTAAATCTGATGTTCTCACTGTCTTTAATGTAGCAAATAAAAGTAACAGCGTTAGTTTTAACCCCAGTTTGTTAAAGACCATGTCTAACTAAAAATGTTCTTATCAGTGACATCATAAAAGTGGAAGAAGGCATTGGCGACAAAGTGTCAGCGTTTACGTTGAATCTGACAATATCCTTGGGGTGCATCCTCATGTCTATGTTGAAAGGATGGAAGCTAGCTCTGTTGTGTCTCACCACCACGCCTGTGACCTTCCTGCTCGTCGGCCTGACAGGGAAAGTGAGATATATTCACATGTAATTTTACAAAAAAATAAAAAAATAGGTAATTCCATTTGTCTAGTGAACCTACCCTAGGGTGTTTGGCAGTTAAAGGGGTTTGAAGTACTTACATAACGAAGGTATGAAATATTTTTTCATTCCTTCGTTATGTAGCACGTTTTTTATAGAAAATTCAAACCATATTATGCTGCTGCTGATTCTACCCCCCTACCGCCTAAGCACCGTCGCTCGGCTTGAAGCCGATTACGACGCCATCCTTGTCCTGCCTTACCAAATGTGTTAAGACAAGACAAGGATAGCACGATGCGTCGTAATCGTAATGAAGCCGACGGTGCTTAGGCGATAGTCCCCCTAGTCGTTCTTGACATACCTAACTCTGCGAATTCATAACTTTTTTTTACACCATACGAGAAGCAACAACATTTAATTTTAAATTTAGAGTTTTGATGCAGATAGCTGACAATCTATCAAAGAAGGGGGCATTGGAGAAAGGTCGTGCGAGTGCTATTGCTGAAGAGGTTTTGAGTTCAATAAGAACGGTTTACGCCTTCAGCGGGCAGCATATAGAGATGGAACGATACCGGCTGCCTCTGAGCAGAGCGCGCCGCATTTATATCAAGAAAGGTGTATGGTACTTCTTGCTCAATGCTAACTATTTTTATGAATAGAATATATTATAGATACATTAACAAGAGTAGATAGAAACAAACATTTTATTTGAAAAAAATTGGATATGGAAAATTTTGCCCCAATGTCCAACATTAAATCGGCGAAATCCTTACTCTCGATGTCTGGCATTTGCGGAAGGATTGCCCAATGCAATTTCGTTCAAGAGTAACCCGAGGTGTACGTGTATCGTAATCATGAAATTGGTGCGGTAAAAGATGAAATACGATGATGCTCGCATATGACGAGTATTTATATAAAGAAGAGCTTTGAAAATATGGAGTTCCAAATTGTTTTTACTTATTTGCATTCACAATGCAAATACTATTGAAAATGAAGTATTAGAAAAACAAAATCCAAAAAAATGTCCCATCGGAGCTAGTTTTAGCTTATTAGCTATTTTTCTAATATTTCATTTTCAAATATTTTCAAAATCACTGAGACGTATTTTACGAAATTCCTGCAATTTTATTTTACCAATATTTTTCCAGATTTGTTTACGGGTCTTTCGATGGGATTTTTATTCATGTGCGTGTTCTGCTCTTATGCGCTGTCTTTCTATGTCGGCATCTTCCTAATTGTCAATGATCCTGACCATTACAATGCTGATGTAATGTTTTCGGTTAGTCTTAACATGAAGTTTTATCCAATACCTGACATTATTTTCACTGTTACGTAAACTGCATGTATATGTTATGTAAATCTTAGTGTCCAAACCTATAAAAAAGGGCCTTCAAAAAGTTTGCTGGAAATCTTTTTCACTTATATTTACACAAATTTTTGTTTGAGATTAATTTTATCCTTGATTCTCTAGTTTTTGGTAGGTACTTCTAATTACCTAGGTACACTCATGTATGTACGAAAAATATTTAAGGTATTCTTTGGAATAATGACGGCGTTAACCAACTTGGGTATGGTGGGCTCACTCATGTCCACGTTTGGATCAGCGCGCGGTGCAGGCGCCCAGATCTTTCAGCTCTTGGACAATGTGCCCACGATAAACCCACTCCTGGATCGGGGGTTGCAACCTACAAGCTGCAAAGGGAATATAGAGCTAAACGATGTCTTTTTCCATTACCCCTCTCGCCCAGAAGTGCCTGTAAGTACAAAATTTTTGATAACATTCACCAACAGACAACATCCGTATATTACCTAAAAAAATTTTATGAATTCCGTAGGTAGTTAGGTATTCTGTCTTTTTACCATTCCATGGACAAAATATTGTACAAGTTACAATGCAAATATCGCCCTGTAACAATGTGCTCCTCAAATATGTGCTGAATAATTAGTCTTAGACGAGTTATGTAGATGAAAACCCAATCATGTAGGAAACAGTAAGTAGCTTTTATTATTAGCAACCTTATGGCAAAAAAAGATTCCGAAAGTCTTAACAATAACTTGACTTGATACATAGATTCTCATCTCAAGCTCAACATTACCGCACGTTCTGTCTCTTATGTTTTATCAATAGGATAACTTATTTTAGTTATTGAAAGGCGTAAGTCTGACGGTGAAGTGTGGTCAGACTGTGGCGTTAGTGGGAGGCTCAGGCAGCGGCAAGTCCACCATAATACAACTCATCTCACGCTTCTACGACGTAGTGGATGGCAGTGTAAGTACCTACATTTATAAGACTTTTTAGGGTTAAAGCACAAAGTAAGCGCGAAATGCAGGAAATTCCACGAATGTACAGCATCGGCAATTTTGACAATTAGGTAATATGGTTTAGTAATAGTAACTTTAGTAAAAAAATCATACTTTCGTTACAATTCAACAATTGGAAGTTAGGTCTGAAATAGCATATTCGAACACCGAAATAGAACGATCTCACGTTTTACTTCTAGATAGTTTCTGGAAAGATTAAAATTTGTATGTATTTAACTGATTGACTAACTGACCTTTTGTCACACAGGTGATTGTATTATAGGGGTCAGGGCCCAGCAGCGAAATGCGTATGTGCTATTCCAGGCTGTTCTCTAACTAAGTATCTCTGTTCCAAATTTCACCCAGACCTGTCAGCCGTTCTTAAGAGATTGAGTAACAGACATTCAATCCATCCAAACTTAGTCAGATAGCTAAGCAAGATAGCCAACAGCTTTTTACGATTTTGATATTGAAGAGCAGGCGATACCGAAATTCTGGTGTTTATATTTTTCTTAGGTATGCGTAGATGGGAACGATGTGCGCCAACTATCAGTTAGTTGGCTCCGTAGTCAGATCGGCTTGGTTGGTCAGCAGCCGATACTCTTCAATGTGTCCATCCGTGAAAATATCCGCTATGGCCGCGAGGATGCCACCGATGGTGAGATTGAAGATGCTTCAGAACAGGCATTTGCCCATCAGTTCATCAAGAAATTGCCTAAGGTTATTACATCTGAATCAATAATTTTCATCTAGCTCTCCTATATCTCAGTGTATGCAAACGCATCCAAGAGCATCTCGGCTCTATGTATATCTATACTAATATCACAGTCTACTTGTGCTAATATTATAAAGAGGAAAGATTTGTATGTACCTATGTAATTAATAATCTCAAACACTACTGAACCGATTTTAAAAATTCTTTCACTTTTAGAATGCTACATTATCTCCTTGATTAACATAGGCTATATTTTATCCCGATTTTCGCACGGGAACGGGTACCACGCGGGCATAGCGCGGGTATATATCGCACCCTCCAAATGACAACGTTCTAACTGCAAAATCTTGATTTTACAGGAGAGGCGTTCAAAGTTTTTAGAACTCGAAAATAAATTTTAGCTTTTTTTCTATAAGAGATAAGTAACTCATCTTCTGAAATTAGTAATGTAGTATTAGGAGTTATTTAATAGTACACTTTATAGTTAAATTAATCACATTGTTTAGGAAATAAGAGGATCCATGTATCTTTGTTACGTTTTTCTACGGAAATCAACAGAAAAGAAATAGACATTATGTGTAGATAGAACTTTTGACATCGTAATATATATTTAAAAAAGTTGACATATGTTAAAGTAGAACGTTGTTTGACGGACATTGAAGGAAAAATGTACGTTCCATGTGTAGTAATAATCTTTTTTGAGGTACAAAAGAGAGTTCATCTGTCAAATGTGACACTTATGGTTATTGAATAATTAGTATACCTAATGAAGAAAAAATAATTCTGCGAGGTATTTATCCTTTCCTAATTTCCCATAGGCATCTACATTTATTTTTAACTAGCTTTCCGCCCGCGGCTTCGCCCGCGATGACTACACGAGTATGATGACGTTATCTCGCGGGAATGTGATATTTTCCGGGATAAAAAGTAGCCTAAGTTACTCCTTATTACATAAGCTACCTGCCAGTGAAAGTCCTGTCAAAATCGGTCCAGCCGTTTCAGAGATTAGCCGGAACAAACAGACAGACAGACAGACAGACATACAAAAAATGTAAAAAAAAATATTTTGGTATATGTACCGTGTATATAATCATATGCATGTAGTAAAAAGCGATTATTTTAATATTACAAACAGACACTCCAATTTTATTTATTTGTATAGACAGACAGACAGACAAAAATTGTAAAACATGCCATTTTGGTATATGTACCATATATATAACCCTATGCATGTTGTAAAAAGCAGTTATTTTAATGTTACAAACAGACACTCCAATTTTATTTATTTGTATAGATATTGTTTGAAAAAACTTAATAATATAAAAAACCCAATTAAATAGTAGGTATATTAGAACTTTAAATATTTTTTTTAATAAATATTTAATACAAAATCATAAAAATTATACTATAAAGGTACCCACTTAATTAAAATCCAGTACAGACTTATTATCGATATCAAATCATAATAATTATATGAATTAACTCCAGCTATAATTTGTAATTTTTACCTTTAGTAAAAATATGGTTTCTATAAATGAATTTGAGCAATAAATAAATTATGAGTTATAAACAAAGAATTTATAGTACGGTTAGTAATGATTAATACTTTTATTGCAAAAACGACATACTAAATCAACATCAAAATAAGAAATCTCTTGATATATGTGTAGGAACTCGATCTTTATAAAGTTAACAAATCGTGTCTTTACAGGTAAAGGCACATAAAAATCAATTTAATTTGGAAATTAAAGAAAACATCAACTGCTTATTCGGTTACCTACCTTATCATACTATGTATTTGGTTTCTTTCATTCATAGGATAGTATATTTTTTTGATGTATTGATAGTTCTATTCTAACTTCAATCATAGATAAAAAGTTACCCTAAATATTATTTTATAAAAGATCAGTCTTTATATAATTTAAAGATTTACCTTGATCATTCAACAATCATGGTTATTTATGCATGACTAAAAATATTAATTCAGTTACAGGTAAAAACTTGAAAAAGCAAATATTAGTTAAGTAATTTAAAAAATGCTTTTCAAGTTATGATGTCAATTAACTAAACAGGCACTTCAAACTAAACAGAACCTCAATATTTTTTGATCATTGACACAAGTGTTCGTTTTTCGTTTGTTATTCATGCACGATGCAATAAATAAATTCAATTACACACAGGTAAAAACTAGAAAAAATGATTGAAGAGCAAATGTCTGTTCAGCAATTTTCAAAGTAAGCTTATTAAGCTATCATAATGTCAGCTATTTATTATGTCAATAACATTAACTTAACAGGCACTTAAAATTTAACAGAATAATTAATATTTATTTAAATACAAGTGTTTTACTTTACTGTTATTCATTCATGAATGATATACCTAAATTAATCAAACACAGGTAAAAACTAGAAAATGATGTTTTATGAGCAAATAATTTTAAAAGAAAGTTATTTATCCTATAAAGTTATTTAAGTATTATCAATATGCTTACTGCTTAAGCACAAACCATACAAATACACAATTACTTTGTCAAAATTAACCTTTTAATCCTACATTCATACGAATTAAACTACCTACTTCAAGTTCTGATAACCTTTTTCATTCTTAATTCTACAATGATTGTATTAAACAATGGTTAAAAAGTAGTAAAATTAAAATAAAATTCAATCAGAATCAGAATCATCTATTGCTTTAAATATGGTCATTAGTCATTACAAGATGTAAAGTAAAAATAAGTATTATTTTTCACGTTTAGCCAATTAAAATTGGTATGCAACACATTAAGCTTTGCAGGTCTTTGTGTTTAGCTTTTGAAATCGGTAAGGGTGCACTATACGCTCTAGGGATCTCAGGAATCGGTCGTAACGTGCCGGCACAGGTCGATGACTGTAGAATACAGTGGAATAGGCAGCAAAAAAACAACAATAAACATCCCAAAATACTCTGAAGAGTTTTATGCATCACTCTTTTATACCTTTGCATACAATTTGCTGACAATGCTGAGAATCCTGCCGTGGCCCTTTCCTTTTGTGCAGCGGTACAACCACGGCTTTACGGCAGACTTCCGGCCGCTATTCCAACACTTACTAAAGATCAGGCACACTTACTAAAGATGGAATCAGGTCTTTACCACCTCTCAGCATTTCAACAGTTATCCTGTCATATCCTGCTGCTTTACCCTTTCTCATGACCTTTATTGCACTGTTTATAACACGTATATCTTCTTCACTCACTTCTGTCTCTTCCATATCCTCCACCCTTTCTTCTAAGTCTTTAGGCATATAGCCATCCGCCTCAAACAAACTCTCAAAATATTTCTTCCAATCTCTAAGTACTCCCACTTCATCTGTCACTATTTATCACCTTTTTATCTCTTATCACATTTATTTCGAACTTATTTGACCCACTTCGAGACATCATCACTTGTTTCCAGAACAGTTTTATATAGTCTTGGAAGTTGTCAGAGAGTTTGAAGTCATACTTTTCTTTCAGCTTTCTCTGTTTCCAATAAACTTTTTATTTCACCACTTTCTTAATTCTCTTATACTTTCTTGCAGCTGCATTTACATCCTCTTCTGTAACACTTGCATTCACCCTTTTACGGGCTTTAATTGCCAGCAAATCCTGCCATACTTTTTTCTTTTCATTCACCAACTGTCTTACCTCATTATCCCACCAGTTTATTGGAGGAGCATTCTTTCTTTTACTGACTCCACATACTTCTTCCACTGTTTCAGTCACACTTCTTTCAAACTTTTCCCAAACTTCCCATCTTTCATTTCATCTATATTGCTCAATCGTTCTTTCAATTTGCTTAAATACAACTCATGCACTTCCACTTCCGCCTGTTTATCTACTTTTACTCTAGCCAGCTCCGTTGTTGACACTTTGGGGCGATGGCGATAACCCTTGAGTAGACCACTAACCTGAGATACTACGAGAAAGTGGTCCGTTCCAATGTTAGTACCTCTAAAAACCTTGGTGTCTGCAACCCTGTCCTACAATCTTTCGTCTACTACCACAAAATCAATTATACTCCTCTCATTCTCTCTCTGCCAAGTATACATATGAATATCCTTATGTTTGAATATGGTGTTCGTCACCACTTGAAGTACGCTTTTATTTTTTAAATTTCTTTAAAGGTGACTACGGCATAAAGTGTGTTATTAAGAGAAGTCACATAAGTAGAAGGATACAAAAAATATTTTTTCAATGTCCGAACAAAAACGTTATATGTTAACATAGAACTCAAATTTACTATGGGTTGGTGTGTGGATGACTCTAAATAAAATGTTCAACTTACGTGAATAAAACGTATAATGTTCCAAGGCACACACAACACGTATAAAAGTCAGAAGGAAGAGAAGAGATAGGCAGATAGAATTAAGCTAAGCGTTACACAGCACAGCACAGCACAGAAGTTCGTAAATAACAATTAGGACAATGCGAAAGCGTTATAATACAGCGTCGAGGTAAAAGCGTACGGGAGCAGCGAGACGTGGGCTCCGCAGGTGTATCGATCCTGACTGGCTATCGATTTTATTATCGATCGCGCGCGGCGTGGATCGGCGGCGGCGGCCGACGGCAGCCGAGCGTTTCCGAGGGCGCGCATTGCGAAATCGATTGCAAGGAATGTGCGTTTCCTCAACACACGACGAGAGGGCTTGTTGTCATGCGTCAATATTATATATCTATAAAATTTAAAGTGTTTGTAAATATTTAATGTTATTTATTTATAATTTGTATTAGGTATATAATTTTAGATATTGTAAATAAATATAGTTTAAGATAGTTTTAAGTGTGCTTTGATTAGTAATAGATAAGACATTAATATTAAATAGATGTAAGTATTTATAAGTAATACTTAAGTATAAGTTAAGTTATGTAGGTTGTATAAATATTGTTAAATATAAATATAATTATACAAGTTACCTACATCACTCCCCTCCAGAGACCGTGTCTACGGGCGATAGTAATCTGGGAATTTTACACGTCGCCCTGAACGAGTTGTTTTTACCGAGCTGGGAGGAGGATTATTATTATTATTAGATTCCGTGTAATTGTTTAAAGGGAGAATGTTTTCAGCTAGTAGATATGCTGGTTTCAAACGATTAATAGAAACGTTTACATCTTTCCCTTGTACACGAATTTTAAAAACTTTAGGACCTCTTTTTAAAACTTCGAAGGGACCTTTGTATGAGTTTTGAAATGTACCTTTTAACGTATCATCTCTAACGAAAACGTGAGAACTGGTATTAAGGTCTTTATAAACAAAGATTTTATTTGTTGTATGATGCGAAGTTGGTACAGGTTTTAAGTTTTCGGCGAATGAACGCAAACGAGCAGAAAAGTCTATAATATCGGTCGTGTGACAAGTGGTTTTATGACCAAAGAATTCACCAGGCATTCGCAAGGTTTCGCCGTATAGCAATTCTGACGATGTAGCTTGCAAATCTTCTTTGACCGCATTACGAATACCGAGCAAAACTAACGGTAACGTTTCTGCCCAGTTCAGGTTGTTGTGACAGGTTATTGCAGTCTTTAATTGCCTGTGGAATCGTTCGACAAGTCCATTGCACTGAGGGTGATAAGCCGTAGTCTTTCGGTGCTTAAATCCAATAAGTTTGGCTAAGGATTGGAATAAGGCTGACTCAAATTGCCTTCCACGGTCAGTGACAATGTCAGTGGGGCAACCGAATCGAGATACCCAGCTTGAAATAAATGCTTTTGCTACAGCCTCTGCCGTGATTTCGGTTAGTGGGACAACTTCCGGCCATCGCGTGAAGCGATCGACGGCTGTCAAACAGTACCGATAACCGGCGGATGGGGGTAAAGGGCCTATCAGGTCTAAGTGAACATATTTGAATCGTGCTTTCGGCAGATCGAGAGTACCTAAAGGTGACGATACGTGCCGATTCACTTTAGCACTTTGACAAGGCAAACATGCTTTAGACCAGTCGCGACAGTCGCGTCGCATCGTGGGCCATACATATCGCTGGGCTACTAATTTAGCACTAGCGTTGGCACCGGGGTGGCTAAAAGAGTGCAGTTGGTCAAATACCTGCTTACGGAACTGCCTAGTGACGTAAGGCCTGGGAGTATTTGTACTGACGTCGCAGTATAAAGATGTACGACTTCCAGGTATGGTCACTTTCTCCAAACGAAGTGATGTTTCGCCGTGAAGAAGCTGTTCAAGTTCCAGGTCATTGGACTGAGATTTGGCCAAGGCTTCTAAATCGATTGGCATATGCAGTTCATCGACACGGGAAAGGGTGTCGGCTACGACATTATCTTTCCCTGCTATATGTTTTATGTCGGTGGTGAACTGCGATATGAAGTCTAAATGCCTATATTGGCGAGGTGAACATTCGCGCTTTCGTTCATGAAAAGCGAAGCACAAAGGTTTGTGATCAGTAAAGATCGTGAAATGTTTGGCCTCGAGCATGTAACGAAAGTATTTGATACTTTGGTAAATGGCAAGGAGCTCGCGATCGTAAGGAGAATATTTCCTTTGCGATGGGCTCAACTTGCGAGAAAAGAATGCGAGGGGTTGCCAGGAATTATCCTTATACTGCTGCAAGACTGCACCAATGGCAGTATCTGACGCGTCGGTAGTTAAAGCGAGTTTAGCGTGAGGATCGGGATGCGCTAGTAATGTTGCATCGCACAAACTCTTTTTACACTGTTCGAATGCGGTTAACGAATCTCCATTTATGACGACAGGGTGTGAACCTTTGACGGAACCAGTCAACAAGGCGTTCAAAGGAGCTTGGATTTGGGCAGAGTTTGGCATGAAACGCCTATAAAAGTTGATCATGCCCAAGAATCTCCGAAGCTGCTTCACCGTCATTGGGACTGGGAAGTCCTGTATCGCCTGAACCTTACTATGCAGCGGTTTGGTACCAGAAGAAGAAATGGTATAGCCGAGAAAAGTTAGCTCTGGCTGACCGAATACGCATTTGGCGGTATTAACGAGTACGCCGTACTCCTTCATTCTGGTGAAAAGCTGTCGTAGGTGGTCCTCGTGTTCGGCCTCAGATTTGGAAAATACTAGATAATCGTCGAGGTACGGATAGCAAAAATCGAGGCCACGGGTCATTTCATCAGCAAAACGCTGGAAGGTTTGACCGGCATTTCGTAAACCAAACGTCATAAATGGAAATTCGTATAATCCGAAGGGTGTAGAAATCGCGGTTTTGGGAATATCCTCTTTCGCGACGGGTATGTGATTGTATGCTTTAACTAAGTCGATGGTCGAGAAAATCTTACAGCCAGATAAGTTGTGGGCAAAGTCGTGGATGTGACGTATAGGGTATTGGTCCGGGATGGTCCTGGAGTTAAGTAACCTATAGTCGCCACATGGACGCCAACTATTGTCTTTTTTGGGTGCAAGATGTAGTGGGGAAGCCCATGGACTGTCGGAAGGACGAGCTGTACCGTTAGTTAGCATGGCATCAAACTCTAACTTTGCGATCTTAAATTTATCAGGGGCTAATCTACGCGGTTTGCAAGAAACTGGGGGGCCTGGAGTTGTGCGAATGTAGTGCACGGTGTTGTGTAATGTTTGTCGTGGTGAGCCCACTGGTCGAGTGATTTCCGGGAATTCACTAAGAATGCTACTAAACTTACCGACTCCGCCGGTCAAGACCTTTACACTTGAAACAAGGCTGTCTGTAAAAGAAATAGCTGCTACAGTGGACAAATTAGTTACACTATCTAATAAGCGTTGGTTTCTAATATCAACAGTTAAACTAAAGAACGACAAAAAATCAACACCAATAATGGCCTTGGTTACGTCAGCTATAATGAACTGCCATACAAAGTCGCGACGTAAACCAAGGTTTAAATTAAGTTGCACAGTACCATAAGTGTCTATAGTTGAGCCATTGGCTGCACACAGTTGGTAAGTTGTCTTCGCACGACGTTCGGGGAATGTTGAACGTGGGATGACACAAAGATCACTTCCGGTGTCTATAAGAAATTGAACCTTAGATCTCCGGTCAGTCACGAACAGGCGGCCAGTTTTGTTTGGGCAATCGTCAGCCACCATTATCGACCGCCCTGGTGGTTTTCCGCCTTGTAGTCGCAGGGGCTGATACACTTATTGGCCCTGCTGCCAAACTTTGCGTGGTACCAACAAAGGGGGTGCTTGCTGTAGCGGGAACTGGATCTCCGAGCGGATGAAGAACGTCTTCGATGGCGAAAGTTGGATTGGTCACGTGATCGGGATCTGGATCTGTCTGACATCAGTTCATCGACCTTCCGGGTGAGCGCAGCGATCGTACGTACCATCTCGTCCATCGTACTGCTGGATCTACTGGCAGAAGAAGTTGAAGCTACCACTGGAGCTGGAGGAGCGATATCCTGGATCCGGTCTGCAAGATCAGCTAGGGTCTCGAGAGTGGCAGTCTGCGAAGCTATGATCTGCTGCATGTTGTGCGGAAGTCGGCTGGACCAGATCGTCTTCACAAAATCCTCTGGAACTCCAGGTCCTGCCAGGTTCTGTAGGTGACGGAGGAACTGGGAGGGTTTCCTATCACCAAGTTCCTCGTGCATAAGGAGCTGTTTAACCTTCTTTTCCTTCGATGCGGAGAGACGTTTAATAAGTTCGCTTTTAAGCCTCTGGTACTTATTAGTTTCCGGCGGTGCGACGATAATGTCTTCTACTTCGGTGGCGAACTGGTTATCAAGTTGAGAAATAACATAATAAAATTTCGTGGTGTCCGCAGTAATGTTTGAAATCGCAAATTGACCTTCTAACTGCGCAAACCATATTGCAGGCTTGTCCGGCCAAAAAGGTGCGACTCGAATTCCAACACGAAATATGTCGGACGGCGGCGCAGTGGACACGCGCACTTCCTTATTGCCGTCTTGGTGTACGTGACTCGACGTAGATTCTCGAACCGTCTTTGCTGAATCATCGCTGTCGCTTGCCATCTTCAAAATGTGCACAGGCGGTGGTCACCAGTTATGGGTTGGTGTGTGGATGACTCTAAATAAAATGTTCAACTTACGTGAATAAAACGTATAATGTTCCAAGGCACACACAACACGTATAAAAGTCAGAAGGAAGAGAAGAGATAGGCAGGATAGAATTAAGCTAAGCGTTACACAGCACAGCACAGCACAGAAGTTCGTAAATAACAATTAGGACAATGCGAAAGCGTTATAATACAGCGTCGAGGTAAAAGCGTACGGGAGCAGCGAGACGTGGGCTCCGCAGGTGTATCGATCCTGACTGGCTATCGATTTTATTATCGATCGCGCGCGGCGTGGATCGGCGGCGGCGGCCGACGGCAGCCGAGCGTTTCCGAGGGCGCGCATTGCGAAATCGATTGCAAGGAATGTGCGTTTCCTCAACACACGACGAGAGGGCTTGTTGTCATGCGTCAATATTATATATCTATAAAATTTAAAGTGTTTGTAAATATTTAATGTTATTTATTTATAATTTGTATTAGGTATATAATTTTAGATATTGTAAATAAATATAGTTTAAGATAGTTTTAAGTGTGCTTTGATTAGTAATAGATAAGACATTAATATTAAATAGATGTAAGTATTTATAAGTAATACTTAAGTATAAGTTAAGTTATGTAGGTTGTATAAATATTGTTAAATATAAATATAATTATACAAGTTACCTACATTTACCTTATCCATTCCGCTGAAAAACGGCCTATATTTATTAATAACGCCTAATTTGTTCATTCAAATTATACGTATTCAACTATTAAAAAATAAAAGCTATAACGTAAAATACATTGAAGTACCATTACAAAGTATAAATTAAGTCTTGTTAAAATTTCCGCGGAAATACGACCCATAGAAATAAAAAACGTTTGGATAGGTACGGAAGCTTACGTAATTCATATTTATATTCAATATTTAACCACAAAATTCAGCTAAATATACAACACATTATCTGATATCATATACTTCCTAAATTACTTCTCAAAAAATATCTAAATATTGATTTTAGGGATAACCCAAATAACTTCAAATCAAAACCAAAGGTATTTTTTTAATATGAATCTCTGAATTTTATCAAAACATTGTAGTTCCAGTTATAAAACATAATAATATTTGATCACTTGCAGGTTTATGTTTTTTTTTAATCCATTCTAGCACTGCAACTTCTCTCAAATTCACTCGACTGCATTTCCACACAAAAACGGAACGATATGACTGTAGGACGTGGCTCGCGCGCACGCTAGTGGGCGGCAAGGACAGCATAGAACGATGCGAATGGTTTTTGAAACGCTTTTAGCGGGCGGACGATTCAAATGTGACGTTTTACAAATCACTTATTATGAAAACTATTCATTAAAAAAAACAGATTTTTTTCTAACAGAAAGAAAACCCTTTAAAAACCATATTTTCGTTAAAAAATCGTTTTTGTTCTAAAGTGATTTGGAACGTTGTCATTTGGAGGGTGCGATATGTTATAAAGGTAGGTAATTTGAAAAAAGAGCATAATGATATTAATTTACTAATGTTTTATGGACGACTTTAGCTGCTTTAGTGCGGTCGGTAGGCACATGGCGTTTAAGCATATTCGTAGAACCTAATAAAATAATAATAATAAACTTATGTACTTACTTTTATCGTTATAAAACTTAATAGGGCTATGACACATATGCTGGTGAAAGTGGCGCTGCAATGTCAGGTGGTCAGAAGCAAAGGATAGCAATAGCCAGAGCTTTGATAAGAAACCCTAAAATTCTTTTGCTGGACGAAGCCACAAGTGCACTTGATCTGGCTTCTGAAGCAAAAGTACAGAAAGCTCTAGATAAGGTTTGGTTTGGTATGATTTGACTAGGCTTAAACTCTGTATAAGCTTGTTTTGAACTACGAGAAACTATAGTTTCTCGTTTTAAATGTCCAAATCAAAACGTAAGAAAGATACATACCTACGCCATGATGAGTATAAAGCTCCTAAAGTTAAGTAGCATTCGAGTATTAGTGGCATTATAGTCTTCAGATTCTAATTCGAGTGGAGGTTTATTTTCAAAGGCTGCGAAAGGTCGAACGACAATCATCGTGGCTCATCGTTTGTCGACAATACGCAATGCGGACATGATATACGTGCTAAAAGACGGACTTGTCGTGGAGAAGGGCAATCACGACGAGCTGATGACTCTCAAGGGTTACTATTCGGATATGGTAGCTCTGCAAGATCGACACGAGCAGATGAACATTGGAGGTATAACTACACTACACAATCTACTTTCAATGTGTAAAGTTGTAAGTTTGTATGTAGGAAGAAATCTCTATAAATTCTTAACCGTTTTAGAAAATTCCTTTGCCACTAGAAAGTTTCTGTTTCTTACTATTCCTGAGCTACGTAGGCTATAAGAATTTATCTCGATATTACCAAGGGAATGGGAACCACGCGGCTAATACCTCGAGTTGTAGTTAGTTAGAAATAAAGATAAACACTTAATGTCGATAAAATAAATAATAAATTCAAGTTTTATACTGTACAACCGGTGAAGGCAGAAACAATTTCAATGGAAATATTTTTCTTTATTAGTGGACGATGACGTCACAAGAGAGCAATCGAAAACCTCTCAATACAGCGTCGCGCCAAGCATTGGAGCTACTGACGTAATAATAATTTATTTTAATTAAGTCATTTGGTGTTTGCTTACTAATTTATGATTTTAGAATTTTGCCTTTTTTAGTCATTGGATGAGGAAAAACCACCACCAAAAGCATCATTTTGGCGTGTGGTTCGTTTAAATGCTCCTGAATGGAAGTGTATCACTGTTGGATGTATCTGCTCTGTCATAATTGGGTTTTCGATGCCATTGTTCATAGTACTCTTCGGAGATCTATTTGGTGTAAGCAAGTAGTATTTCTTTTATAAATTTAATCACCAACTTAACACATACTCCAAGATTGTTATAATGCTACTACATAGATGCGTATTCAATCAAGTAAACGGTAATATGGTAGTGATTGCCCACGATCTTGTGTAGACGTGGTATTGATTCAAATATTTACATTTTAGTTAATTAACAATACTTTCTGATCATACCCCCTTTTGTTACAGTCCATGTCAAATCCTAATCCAGCTGAATTAATGGCTAAAGTAGAGTTTATATCTATTACTTGCGTTTTAATAGGACTTGGAATGGGAATATCTAATTTGATAGAGGTAAGTTCGAGTTCAGAATTATTGTGGACTGTACAAGCTTTGAAGCCAGTATGTACCAATGTGTCCGTAGTCCGTACTGTCTTTCCTAACAGCACAAGAAGAATTTCTTTTAAGTATTATACTGTACAGTACAATACATACATACTTACAAATCATTCTTAACCTTTTCAGCGCCAAGGTCATAAAAGACAGAAGTTTCCGTCTCCTCCCCGCCACCTTTATTAGACGACGACAATATCTAATTAATTTTATTTTGTCTTTTTTAAAAGACGAAATAAAATTTGGTAATTCTCATAGCCATAATTCTCATCATCTTCATTATCATCACTCATCATTCATGGCACGGCATAAAATCACTTACGCCATTAAACTGTTTGACACGAAGGTGACGATGAGAATCGCGGCGATGAAAATTACCCAGTTCCTCAGTGATTGTGAATTCTGGGAGTAGTGCGCTTCCACCTTCGTCCTTATCACCACTTAACATCAGATGTGATGAAGGCTAAGTGCTACACCGCGGTGTAAAAAAACAACTTCTGAGTTTAGATTTGAGAAGTCGCATTTCAGGCGACATCGTTTGGTGCTGCTGGCGCGTACCTGACGGAGAGACTGCGCGTGCTCATGTTTGAGCACCTGCTCCGGCAACACGTGGCATTCTACGACGACCGATTCAACTCCACTGGCGCCTTGTCGGCCCGACTCTCCGGAGAAGCGGCCCGGGTTCAGTCGGTCAGTAAGAATTATCATTATCTTTTAAATATTTTTAGGTAAATCGAAGTCACCTAGGAAATTAAATTAATTGACTGCTTATGCTTATTCGTAATAGTGTAATTTGTGGTTTGTGCGACTTACTTGTGGTTACCAAATTGTCGTAAAGCTGCTTATAATTAGATCTTATCATTCTAATAAGTGGATGAATATGGGAAACGACCGTAGGATAGAACAGACAACTCAATGAATATTATTAAGTACTAGCGGCCGCCCGCGGTTTCACCCGCGTGGTACCCGTTACCGTGGGAATATCGGGATAAAATATAGCCTGTGTCACTCGGGAAGACTGTAGCTTTCTAACGGTGAAAGAATTTTCTAAATCGGTCCAATACTTTTTGAGTTTATTCGTTACATACAAAAATATAAATCTTTCCTCTTTGTAATATTAGTATAGATTAGTATTATAATATAATTATGTAAGTATTTTTTAAACATTTTTCTCAGGCGACGGGTCAGCGCATAGGCGTGGTTCTGCAAGGTGTGGGCTCGATAGGTCTGGCAGTGGTGCTGGCTATGTGGTTCGAGTGGCGCGTGGGGTTGGTGGCGCTATCCTTCCTCCCGTTGGTGGCGGTGGTGGTCTACTACCAGGGCAAGGCCATGGGCGAAGAGTCACGCGGCGACGCGAAGAGTCTAGAGAGCAGTACTATGGTAAAGTTAAGCATGTTGTGCGCTTGATAGGTCTGGCAGTGGTGATGTGGTTCGATTGGTGCGCGGGGCTGGTAGCGTTGTCCTTCCTGTCGGTTGTGGCGGTGGTGGTCTGCTACCTGGGCAAGGACATGGCTGAGGAGTCACGCGGTGATGCTAAGTGTCTTAAGGATAGCACTATGGTAAAGTTTAACTGCTATTGTAGGTATCTAATTAACTTTCGGATTTATGCATTTTCTTAGGTAGGTGTTTTTTTTTTTATATTTACTTTGTTGCCCGAATGTGGAAAATTTATTAAAGAGATTTGTTTTGCTGACCGAATTGAGTGTACCTATTGGGACTGGAAGGTGTCCCAGGTTTTTGGGTTTTTCACCCCTCGGAACCGGAATTCCGTTTCCATACATTCCGGCCGAACCTTAGGGTGGATTGTGGAAGGAGGGTAGAGGACGAAGATATTAAAGAAAGAAAGACAGAAAATAGGAAAGACAGGAAAGGAAGGAAGTGATAGATATAAATAATTAGTGGGTTGCCTGAGTGGCGATTAAGTTTACTTGTTCGATTAGTGTAATGATGTATGTAAGTGTAGTAATGGCTTTAGGGGAAAATGATTATTTAAAGAAAAACGAATGTAAGAAGCAATATTTACAATGGCATGTTACTATTGTTGAATGTTTTTAGTCTCGAGTAGATGTGTTCAATGAGTTTGATGAAGAGTTTTAAAATTTTGGGCTTTTGCATGATTTCGGTCAATATGAAGGG
This sequence comes from Crambus lathoniellus, assembly GCA_949710035.1. NCBI lineage: Eukaryota > Metazoa > Arthropoda > Insecta > Lepidoptera > Crambidae > Crambus > Crambus lathoniellus. The sequence goes on along the minus strand of OX453303.1, from coordinate 10,344,037 downwards.
GGATATCCCTAGACTGCTACATTGGGAGGTGTAATTGTGCCTTGCCGCGGAGAATTTGGGGCATGCCTCGACCAAATGTTCTGGAGTCTGAGGGGAGGTTCCGTCGCAAGGGCAGGTATCGTCGTCAATGATTTTAAACCTATGCAGATAACATTTGTTTGCACCTTGGCCGGTAAGATATTGAGTGAAGAAGAACGAGGGGGATGTGGAGGAGAAAAGGGCGCGTGGATCGCATCTATAGTGGGAAGGAGATTGCGGGTGTGGGAACCTTGGGGTGATTCTGAGTACCTCTCAGCCCACGCCTCAAGGGATTGGGATTTGGAAAGGGCTTTAGGGTAAGAAATGGGAAAGTGTAGATAGGAAAGTCTGCTGCGCAAAGAAGTAGCAGCGACGGCGGCGGAGTCGGCAAGGCAGTTGCCCGCAATTGAAAGCACAGCTGAAAGCTACTTATAGGGCTCGTGGTTTTTTACTATCACACATTTTTCCTATAAGCACAGCTCTGTTTCGCTTGTGTAGAGATGTGCTACGTTGCTGAAAACTAGGTCGTGATGTTCAAGACTAGATCTTTTATTTACAAACCGTCGGAAACAGGGGAATGAAGGTATGATTGTCTCTTGTCATTGCCACTAACTTTAGAATACAGAAAGCACAATAATTAAAATCCGATTACCTTTCCGTACGGTTGTGAATCAGGGTGAAGTTTTGCAGCAACAATGACAGCCATGATAAATAGCAGAAAATGATGATCATTACTTACAAATTAATTTGGTAGATAGCAGTGGAAGCGGTTTCTCAAATCCGCACGGTGGCGTCGCTGGGCCGCGAGCGGCAGGTGCTGGCAGAGTACGCGGAGCGGCTGCGGCCGGCGCTGAAGCCCGCGCGCCGCTCCGCTCACTGCCGCGCCGTCGTCGCCGGCCTCTCGCGATCCATGTTCAACTTCATCAACGCCGCTGCCCTCACCTACGGAGCACACCTTATTGTCAGCGAAGGAGTGGCGTATGAGAACATCCTTATGTAAGTGTAATGCATAAAAGCCCGCGCGCCGCTCCGTGCACTGCCGCGCCGTCGTCGCCGGCCTCTCGCGATCCATGTTCAACTTCATCAACGCCGCTGCCCTCACCTACGGAGCACACCTTATTGTCAGCGAAGGAGTGGCGTATGAGAACATCCTTATGTAAGTGTAATGCATAAAAGCCCGCGCGCCGCTCCGCGCACTGCCGCGCCGTCGTCGCCGGCCTCTCGCGATCCATGTTCAACTTCATGAACGCCGCCTGCCCTCACCTACGAAGCACACCTTATTGTCGGCGAAGGTGTGGTGTATGAGAAGAACATCCTTATGTAAGTGCAATGCATAAAATCCCGCGCGCCGCTCCGTGCACTGCCACGCCGTCGCCGGCCTATCGCGATCCATGTTACATGGATGAGGGCAGCAGCGTTGATGAAGTTGAACATGGTCCATGTTCAACTTCATCAACTCCACGCTGCTGCCCTCACCTACGGAGCACATATCTTATTGTCAGCAAAGGAGTGGTGTATCAGAACATCGTTATGTAAGTGTAATGTCGCAGGCCTCTCGCGCTGCATGTTCATCATCATCAACTCTACGACGCTGCCCTCAACAACGGAGCATACCTCATTGTCAGCGAATGCGTGGGTGGTGTTCCAGTACATTTTTTTGTAAGTGCAATGCATAAAAGCCCGCAAGCTCCGCAAACTGCCGCGTAGGATACGGCGATACTGGACGTAGGATACGGCGGACGCACACCTCATTGTAAGTGAAGGCGTGGCGTATCAGAATATCTTTATGTAAGTGTAAGGCCCAACTCATACCGAGATGGACCGATAGACCGCGAACGGCCGCGACGCGGCAAGCACTTTCAGTATTTAATAATTTTCATACATAGTTAGGTACGTAAAAAGACCAGTAAGTATTGTTTGAAAACACCGGAAGAGGATAATTTGTTTAAAAAGCGTCAAATTCAATAGATTCGAAATTCACGCTTGTTGACTGTAATGAGCTTTATGGTTTTGACGCTTTCAAACAAATTATCCTCTTTCAGTGTTTTCAAACAATACTGGATAATATCCGTTGGAAAATTAACTTATGTTGGGTCACGAATTCACTATTCAATTGGTTCGACTGTACTTATTATTTAATTTATGTTTACTTACGATATCATTTTCACAGTACGACTCAATCCCTGCAAATGGCGTCTGGTCAAGCCCAGAACGCGTTTACATTTGCGCCCGACTTCCAGAGAGGTATCACCGCCGCCTCCCGCATCATAGAATTCCTCAACTCAAAGCCACAAATCGTCGACCCCGAGGACCCAATCAGGAACTTTGTGAGAATCATTTTCTCCCTTTCTTCCTTATTCACAAACCGTCGGAATCGTTCCCGACAGCGAAATGTACCTAGGTACTTGTACCTAGGTACTTGTACTCCTTCGGGATAGACAAAGACGATACGAATTCGAATCCGATACCCTTTCCGAACGGCTGGTTGTGAATCAGGGAGCAGTTGACTTACTTGCGGTTTTGATAATTTTAAAATATCACTTTATTTTGATGTACTTAGGTAGATTGGTTTTTCTTTCGGATTCGGGATTCCGGTCTTCACTGGGCAGATAAAAAAAAATCACATCAATACTTTTTACGTCTTCTAACTTTCAAAAAATGTAGTCTATTGCAATAATCCTACTAATATTATAAATGCGAAAGTTTAGATGTTTGGATGTTTGGATGTTTGGATGTTTGGATGTTTGTTACTCAATCCCGCCATAACGGCTGTACGGATTTGGCTGAAATTTGGAACACAGATACTTAGTAGCCTGGAGAGGAACATAGGCTACTTTTTATCCCGAAAAAAAACACATTCCCGCGGGATAACGTCATGTAGTTCACGCGGGCGAAGCCGCGGGCGGAAAGCTAGTATAAACTAAGTATGAAAGTCTTGCTATGAGGGACTTATTGAAACTGCCTTATCAATAACAATTCTTACGGAAAAATGGAAAATGAAGTATTTAGAAAAAATCGACCCGTCTCACAATCAGCTCCGATGGGACTCGAACCCACGACCTTTCGCTTTCCGGGCGACTGCTCTAACCACTGAGCTACGGAGTCGTTACGAGAAGCGTCGAATTTATCCAATACTTCTTACTCGCTGTATAGTCAGCGTAAATTTCATCAATGTGGAGATATTACTACCCTCACACGCGAAAGAAATACCTTTCCAGGTATTTGGCAATCGCTAAAGATGAAATTACTATGGCAAGTTATTTTAATTTTTTTTAGTTTTTTGCATTCACAATGCAATTTTTATTACGGAAAAATGGAAAATGAAGTATTTAGAAAAAATTCGACGCTTCTCGTAACGACTCCGTAGCTCAGTGGTTAGAGCAGTCGCCCGGAAAGCGAAAGGTCGTGGGTTCGAGTCCCATCGGAGCTGATTGTGAGACGGGTCGATTTTTTCTAAATACTTCATTTTCCATTTTTCCGTAATAAAAATTGCATTGTGAATGCAAAAAACTAAAAAATTAAAATAACAATAACAATTCTTTTTAGAAAGCGACGGGAGAAGCCAATTTTACTGGAGTGCAGTTTAGATACCCTAACCGGCCAAACGTGCGGGTGTTACGTGGCTTAGACATGCATGTGAGTATCTTTTCGGGTTTAGTTTTCACGAAGAAAGTTTCAGTTTTTATCCAAGAAAAATTAGAGTGGCTAAAGATAATGATGTATTGTATTGTAACAGCTGGAACGAGGCACTACAGTGGCGCTAGTGGGTCAAAGTGGTTGTGGGAAGAGCACCGTGGTGCAACTCCTTCAGAGGTTTTACGATCCTGATGCAGGTGCCGTGGTGAGTTCCACTTCTGTGGCATGATTTAGTACGGGTTATATGTGAGTAGATAGACGAGCACAATAAAAACAAATATCGTTGCTGTTTGCCGATACGAGGTGTATCGGCCAAAACCACTACTTTGTTAGGGATATCGTATAGGAGGAGTCGCCATATCCCTACATATATAGGAGCTGTATATAAAGGGAGTTTACAGATTTTTGAATTGTCATGAAGAGGTTGTGGTTATGGACAGGACGTTGTTTTTTACATGTCCTGGACCAGCATGTCCTAAAAAAACGCAAAATCCGAAATATCGTCATTACCGACCTTCTCACTCTCCAGTCATGCATGTCATGTCATGACAGAATCGAGTGAAATGGGCGGGGCTAACCAAGTTTAGGATTTTGGGTTTTGAAATAGGGTCCCAGACTCTTGGTCATATAATGATAGATTTGATAATACTTCATCTTTTATAACGGCAGGCGTTGGATGACGTGCCGCTGCATCAGTTGCGTCTCCAGGACGTGCGCGCGCCGCTCGGCTTGGTGTCGCAGGAGCCCGTCTTGTTCGACCGTACCATCGGCGAGAACATCGCCTACGGTGACAACTCGAGGAGCTTGCCACAAGACGTCATAGAAGAAGCAGCAAAACAGGCCAACATACACAGCTTCGTTGTGGCGCTACCGCAGGTGTAACAATATTTTTTCAAAGAAATGCAGAGCGTTTCCTATTAGCAGCAGACACCGGTGGCCAGCGTTTTACAAGGTAAATACAATTTACACGATGCTTAATACACTTCGTTGGGTGTTGATTGTTGTTTATACACCTCTAAATTTTAATTAGTACAAAGTTTTTTAGGAGATGATAGTGTCTATCAATACGAACAATTTTTACTATGGAGCTAACCACGGAATTGCGAAAACAAAATCAGCTGTTCCATACAAAAGGACAACATCGACTCAACTAAAATGTATGGAACAGCTGATTTTGTTTTCGCGATTCCGAGGACAGCCCCATCTATAAATATAAGGGTCAGGCCGTAGATTTTGCCACAAATAGCGCAATGGTGACGCAAAATTTTCTACGAGTCGGTCGCACAAAGTGGCGCAAAATGGTAGCGCAAAATTATTAAGGAGCACGTACATTAATGTGATTTTATTTAACAAACATGTACTAACAAGAGGTATTGCATCAAACTAGAAAAAGAAACACGATGTTGGTATGAAAGTATGTTTAATTAATAATTAACAATAATGTACCTATGAGTAATTCTTTTTTATATATTGCGCACAATGAAAAGTTAAACAGGATGACAAAAACTAGTAAGTATGTATGATTTGTACAATTTACAAAAAAAATACATTTAATTTGTTAGATGGAGGTATTTGGTATTATTCATTATTAATTATATAAATATAATACAACTTTAAAATTTATTTCAACGCTTTTCAATGTTTGAGAGTCCATTACTTTGACTCTAGCAACAACCTGCTTGAAGTATCACTTTTAAAAGGACCTGCCAACCATTAAGATGCCAAAAATAAATAAATAGATAGAAATAAATAAATAGATAAAAAAATAGATCTGTCAATAAAAAAAAGTTAGTAGCCCGAGAGCCAAACTAATTCGCTCTATGGAGACTCAACAATAACTCTATATCAGTAATTTCGTAACATTTAAAATTAGATTATCTAGTTTAATAAATAATTCATTAGTAATCCACCAATATTTATGACAGCGACATTAAAAAAAAAGAAATGCAAAGCTTTAAAAAATCTATAAAAAATAGGCAAAAATGGTATAAGTGTTATTCACTTTACATTTGAATACATTTATTATTATCTTTCGTAAAAGTATATAATCCCCCTATATTTGTAAATGAAAAACAAATAAACTTTAAAAAAAAACTCTCTACGTAAACTCAAATTGGCATTACACCTATGTTAAAAATGCTATCAGAAACAACCGACTTCTTCCTAATGTATTAGTTTCCCGTTTTATATCTTTATGGATTTCGACTTTGGTGCTTAGATATGGTGAACATAAACACATGTAAACGATAAAATTGGTGATAGCATATTTGCTGAAAGAATTGCACCATTTTCGGGGTATAACTTTTTTTTTATACCTTCCAATGCGATATTATGTTGGATTCCAAAATATAGTCTCTTAAAATTATATTTAAGGGCCGTTTACAAAAATTTGGCCTGTTATTGAATTTTTTACAAAAATATCGGATAGTTCTTGGGGTATAGATGGGTTTAAAAGTTAGTATGAAAGTGACGAAATTCCAAAACTTATAAAATACAAAATAAAAAAACTTTGGACCTAGGTAAAATCTTTGGGGCTGGTTAGGTAGCAGACCACCGCACCTACCCCTATTTTCGTATGTTTAACGTTCTGCCGAACACCCTGTACTTATAGAATAGTAATAAAAGCTAACAAATCAATTAATAGTAATGCTAGTCATGTTTTTTAGCGGAATTACAGCTAAAAGTAATTTCAAAACAATAAAAACACTTGAAAACCTTGTGTGCATGCACTATTATTCAATAGCGTAAAATAAGTGGCGCAATTTCTACGCAACCGGTATCGCAAAGTGCCATAAAGACAGTTTTGCGGAACCGAGGCGCAAATGAAATCGATTATAACTCTTAAAATATACTATTTTACAAGGCTAATTTAACATATACAGATCACACACATCTAATTAAACCATGCGCAACAACAATTATAAGTTTTAATCAAAAACTTACCTTGAAATCTCAAAAAATGCACTCGGCAAAGTAGGCGACACTTTTGACTTTGATCGGAGTTGACACCGAAATGTCAAAAAATATGGTCGTCAACGCTGCATTGACCATAGAATACGATACTTTGGTGATGCCAGCACTCAAACAAAATTTTAATAAATGTTTTAAAACCATAAAATGGGTGAAAATGGTTGCGCAATATAAGTAGCGCAAAGAAATGGTTTTTCAAAAAAAAAATCTTATTGCCGAAAATTTATCTTTTTTCTTAGGAAACACGCAAAGATATTAAAGGAATGGCAACCTTATTATTATTTTATAATGTCAAATCAAACAGCTCATCAATAAGTTAAAAAATGATAATTTTATCGATGTTTAAGCTGTACACCTACCAATGCGGATTCGCGGTTTTTATCAAAAATCCGTCACTTTTGGGTGGGAAATGTCAAATAGTTTTCCAAATATATAAACTTATCCAAATATCTATATCTGCCTTGGTTTGCTATTTCTTAGGAAACACGATGATAAGATTGAGAAATTTCTAAGAGTACTATATTTAAAATTATATGAGGCGGAGACTTTTGTACCCTCGAATGTGGCAAAATCTACGGCCTGACCCATAAATCTTCGTACTAATTAAAATTTAGAGGTGTATGAAAAATCGTGTAGGTAAGTAACTGTTTGTCGTTGGCCACTGGTGGTTGTGGTCAGTGGCCCGTTGGTGCCGAGCCTAAGACATTCATCTTGTGTTCTGTGAAGACTTTGGAGAGACTGGTCACTGGTTTGATTTGAATTGTACCCAAATTTTGACTGCGTAGTACCACGAAGCCTAACCTATACGCTAGGTCGTCACATTTTTTGTTGAAAAACTCCTTACCGTCACCGCACACGAGCCACACGAGACAGCCAGAAACGACGCCACTTGAAGCTAGAAGAAGAAACAAGTGACGACTAACTGGCGTCAACCGTGTGCGGCGAGTTCATATAAAATGTATGCAAACTACAGGAAACAGGTCGGTGACGGCGATCGTTGGCCCGAGTTCGTACGGCCAGGCTTACTCTTTATAAAGCACCGACTTTAGTTAAGGTGATACATAGTACTATTATATATTCTGTGGCGATACTCGGAAAAAATATGCTGAAGAAAGATAGCAATGAGAAAACTACGCGCGCGGGAGCGAGACCGATTTTGTAGATTAGGCAAAAAAACACAAAATCACTTCGTATTAAAAAAAATTAGTTATAGCGATTTTTAAAAAATGCTTCTATACGATCCTAAATATTATTGGTGTCCACTAATTAAACCAATTTCCAATAGTATATGTAACCCCATTTAAGAATAATCTTGAAAGTTAGTATTTTTAGAAGTCTTTTCGAAAATAAAAAGTGTCGAGCCAAAATCATAAAATCGTGTTTCTGACACAATACGATTCTAGATAAAGGTATAAAAAAAATACAAATCTTATTACCAGATATGTAACAATTCTAACCGTCCTATAGTTTTATATCAAAAAGTCCATACTTTTTCCGAGTAGCGCCTTAATAATCGATGAATAGGTGTGATGCTTACTGGCCCCATATACAAACGGAACGTCTTGTCATCAGGGCTACGACACCAACATAGGTTCGAAGGGCACGCAGCTGTCGGGCGGGCAGAAGCAGCGCGTGGCCATCGCGCGCGCCCTGGTGCGTAACCCCAAGATATTGCTGCTCGACGAGGCCACCAGCGCACTCGATTCAGAAAGCGAAAAGGTTAATATTGCTATGTATGTACGACAAGCCGGAAACATACTTCTTTGGTGTGGTTTGTTGAATATTGATGCGACGATGCGAGCATTTAACTAGTAGGACCTGTGAAATGACAGATAGCACTGCACAACTTACTACAGTCGAATCAAATGAACCATAAGTTCATTCTAACAGATATCAGCGGGTTTGAGTAAGGCCGTATACAGAAAGAAAGCTGGCAGCCTATCAGCGCTTATAGGAACCGGTCCGCGCAGGTAACCGGCGAGGCAGTCTCTATGTACAAGCGCCGATAAGCGCTGAACGTCGCAGACAAGTTCCGACACGCGCTGGTCAGCGCTGGCATGGCCCTTTTGTAATGATGAGTATCTGCTTCAATCGGCTTGCTATAAGTAGTTGTTACCTGAATGGACCAGCGCTTATAAGCGCCGGCAGATCGGCATCGGCTTCCAGCTTTCTGTCAACACACCAAACCACAGAAGTACTTTCACCATAATCATTATTTCAATGCGTTATGGTAGTTATGTGATAATTTTCACTGTCAAACTTGATGAACATGCTTAATTATCGAGTAGAAATTATTATTGTTTGGCCAAGCCGTGCTTTTCGGTTTATATTGTTCAAAGATAACTTTGTTACCTTCATTCAATGTCAACTGAGGAATGTTAAAAAATGAGGTAGGAATGAATTGATTGTTACAGTCATGAAGCTCGACTTAATACTCTGAGCTGAGGTAACTGGAGTTCTCACCCTGAATAAAAAAGTGTACCCAGCAAATTTGACATTTATGTATGTGGTGGCTGTCAGTTGTCTCATATGACCATACGTATTTTTTTAAAGTGTAGGTGAGACGGAAGACAGCCACTGTGTAATTTTTGGTGACAAAAAAGTGTTAGTACTGCACTCTCCAGTAACCTCAGTATTAAGTCGAGCTTCATGGTTAAGGCGCTACTCGGAAAAAGTATGGACTCTTTGATATAAAACTATAGGACGGTTAGAGTTGTTATTACAGTTGCAAAACTTCTGAAGTATTCGGAATAATTACGTAATACTTCTCATAAAGTTTCTTTCCATCAGAATTTTTCAAAATAAATTCGTTTGAAAATATTGGCATTTTTTTATCTTAGGTCAATCTTGCTAGAAAATATCGTGCCCGAGTCCGGCGGGCGACGACGACGACGGATGAACAAACAACTCGTGCGCGGCGCGCGGCGCCCGCCGCAGAACAAATTCTATTCTAGTTGGTGCATGGCAGGCGGCGCGCGCGGCGCGCAGGGCGGGCGGGCGAGAATGGGCGTTTTCACATTGGACGATAACGGTAACGACACGATATCGGCACGATATCGTCGGACTGGCAGTTTCATACAATCACTACTAAATGCTTTCACACTGTGTCGTTACCGTCAACGATATCGTCTGTCGTGCCGATATCGGTGACGACACAAGTGCGGAAGATGCGAAGCCGGTTATTAACGAAAGTAACCAAGGGTAATTAACAGTTTATCTGTTATTTACTGCATTTTTGGGTTTTTACGCTAAAAGCCACCACTAGGTAGCGCTTTTTTTCTTGATTTGCTAGGTGTGAGTTCCGCGACGATTATGCCTGCTTGTTGATTGGTGGAGAGGAGAGAGGAGGTGGATCTCCTCCCGCCTCACCTCTCCCTTCTATTTCGAGTATGTAATATCGACAATGACCGAACGATAGTAATAATTTTTAAGTGACTTCAAAAAAAGAAGCTTCTCAGTTTGACCTGTATTTTTTTGTATGTTTGTTTGTCCGCGATTATCTCGCTTTTGGCAGAACTGATTTTAATGCGGTTTTCAGGAAAGTATTTGTTACATTTAGGATAAAGTTTTAGTATTTTAAACGACTTCAAAAAAGGAGGTTCTCAGTTTGACCTGTATGTATGTATGAAGGTTTGTCCGCGAGATGCGGTTTTCAGAAAAGTATTTGTTACATTTAGGAGAAGGTTTTGGTATTACAACCGACTTTGAAAAAGGAGGTTCTCAGTTTGACCCTTTATGTACATTATGTATGTTTGTCCGTGAATATCTCACGTTTGGCTGAATCGATTTTGATACGTTTTACATCAGGTGAGTATTTGTGATTGATGCGGTTTATGTGTACATCCTAACATACTATAGGTGTGCTATAGGTATAAATAAAACACTTTCACGGATTTTTTCACGCAATTTATTTAACAACAACCAAGTTGTTAAATAAATTGCGTGAAAAAATCCGTGAAAGTGTTTTATTTATATGGACAGTTCGCGCAGAAATCTAAGATGTGTTTATACTATAGGTACTATTTACCAAGATAATAGGTAGGTACACGAAAATTGCCTGCATGATGCACTAAAAAGAATGACATAAAAAATATTTTTATAAAAAATAAAAGTGCCTTCAAAAAAATGCCGCCAAAAAGTCAGAAATAATACCTCTAACTCTAATACTGTATTCACAACAAATAACTTAAGTAGTACTTTGAAGTGCCCGACGTATTGAAAGTACTTACTTACGTTATTTGGTGTTAATCCAGTATAGAGGTATTATTTATTTCTTACTTTTTGGTGGCACTTTTAAAGGCGCTTTTTTTATATAGGTAAGTAATATGTGCATGTAAAAATAATGTGCCTTATTGGTGTGGATCTATAATTGGTTTACTGTAGCTATTTATAGTTTCATAATTGGTATTTTAACTGTTGATCCACCAAATAAATAAAATGTCCTCGAAAGTGTCCTGGCTTATTCGAAAAAAATTATAAAACATTTTAATTCGCGCACACAGTTTATCGAAGAGAAGGTAATATTATGTTTCCTCTAAATATCGCACTTGAAGAATAGGATCAACTAAAAATGTTCTTTGACGATATCGTTTTTTTCGCCGTAAATATAAAAGATAAAGCAAACGTAATTTGTTTACTGCTGCCATTATTACCTCGAATATCTATACTAGTATAATAACTAATATAAAACTTGGAGCCGCGCGGTTACTTTAGCTGGCGTAATGCGACAAACCGCATAGCAAGCTGCTGGTTATCGTTTCACACACCGATATCGTTCCGATATCGTGACGATATCGTGACGATATCGGTGTAATATCGTGTCGTTACCGTTATCGTCCAGTGTGAAAACGCCCATTAGCGGGGCGGGGAGTGGGAGGCGATGCCCCCCGGGGAATTATTCGACCGCTCCCTTCCCCGCAGAGAAGGATTCATAATGTTTCGCAATAATTCGCGGTCTAAGAAAATATTTCAATTTCGATAAAAATAAACGTGAGCGTTGTTTTTAAAAACGAAGTGCTTACCTATTTGCTCAGTGATGGATTGATGGTGAATTGGTTGTTATTATTATTGTAGCGTAATTAGCGTAAGTAAAATTTGAATGTTTATTTTATTCATTACCTATGTAAGGCGACATTAACAACAAAAGTAGGTAGGTACCTACTTACAGCAAAACACTAATTTTTATAGGTACCTACTAGCGGCCCAGCCCGGCTTCGTTTGAACAATTTGTGGGTGCTTCGAATCTGTGATAACTTCTAAAGTGTTCATTTAAATGAAAAACGGTAAAGGATAATTTTGATCTACCTCAATGATATCGTTTTACCTACATTAAATGGCCAAGGTAACTTATATAGGTACTTATTTGGATAAGGATTAATACTGATTAGGAGACATTAGCTTTGCAAATAAAGTAATATTTTTAAATAACTTAATAAATATAAAAATTACTGTGAGTCAACCTATAGAAATAAGGCGACTTCGGGTCTTTTTTGTAGGCCTCTATGATATACAATGCCGTAGTAAATTATTTTGATGTAGGTAGGTATCTCATACGGTTAAGGGTGGTATTCCACTTATCAAAGATCTTTGTCCAAGAAATTGGACGTCGAATGTATGAAATTGGACGTCAAAGTTGTCCAATATGCGTCCAATTTCTTGGATCCAATGCATACTGGACAAAGAGATCTTTGATGAATGGAATACCACCACCCTTAGCCAGCAGCGTTCGCAATGTACCTAAGCGCTCGAAAAATCGTTTTTTGACGGCTTCATCAAAAAACATGTAATTTTTCTCTATTATATAAATACGTAATTAGAATGTTTTGTATGTAGGTATTTATTTATAAACCTTCGAGAATAAATTTTCTAAATAACAGTGACAGCTGCATCGAAATCCGATGCGTGGTTTAAAAGAAGAAAGGTTAGAAACAGACAGACAGAGGCGGAGAGTGACTTTATTTTATACTATGTACCTACCTACTTACCTACCTAGTGATAGTGAAGTGATGACCTAAGCCTCGGCACGGCACTTGTATTGCTAGGTACGACCACTTATATTGTGGTTCGACGGCTATGCCGATTACGGCTATACTCCGTGACTCCGTGCCGAGTTTTGTACCTACCTAGCAGTGGCAAAACGAAAGGGTACATACCTACAAGCCGATTCTAATCGGCTTACCTTATTATAGTTTAAAACCTTTTATCATAGTTTAAAAATATGTTTTCATCCGTTTCAAGCAATTCAAAAACATTAAAAATTCGCTAAAATAATAGTTACTTAGGTAGAGTATATGTGCCTACTTAAGTACCTACTTCTACACTTAAAACTTCCACAGACATTTTATTTAAGAGGTACCTAGATAGTAAGATATCCATCCATACTTCTTTTACTATGATTGACTATTTTTCTTGCTTAGGTAGGTATTTAAAAATAAGTGTCAAAACTGCTTTCTACTGCTTTTTTACCGATTGCTGCTTTTTTATCGTTACCTACTCCCGTATTTTTCGACGATCGAAATATTCCGAATGTTTCGTAATACTTCGGAATATTTCGTAAGTATTCCACGGGAAAGATTCGGAATTATTCCCGACTGCAACTGTAGTTGTTATAAATCTGGTAATAAGATATATATTTTTTCATACCTTTATCTAGAATCGTATACTTAGTTTCAGAAACACGATTTTATGATTTTGGCTCGACACTTTTTATTTTCGAAAATACCTCTAAAAAATAAGAAATATCAAGATTATTCTTAAATGTAAGTGCGACACATGTAAGTACTATTGAAAATTTATTTAATTAGTGGACACCAACAATATTTAGGATCGTATAGAAGCATTTTTAAAAAATCGCTATTGTTTTTGAATACGAAGTGATTTTGTGTTTTTTTTTCGTAATCTGCAAAATCGGTCTCGCACCCGCGCGCGTCGTTTTCTCATTGCTATCTCGCTTTAGCATAATTTTTCCGAGTATCGCCTTAATGAGAGTGGAAGTATTAGGGCGTTTGTGCACTACCACTGAATTTTACCGATCCGGAAAAAAACGGATGCTTGTATTTAATTAATTACTAATATAAATGATTAATTATTAAAATACAAGCATCCGATTTTTTCCGGATCGGTAAAATTCAGTGGTAGTGCACAAACGCCCTTAGGGCCTAAACCGAGTAAAGCGGGCACCCGCGACGGGCACACGTCGCGGGTCTCCGTCCGTAGACACGCGCGCGGGCCGCGTGGACACGCGCGCGGGCTCCGTGGAACCACATAGCGCTATTGACTGAACAAGCCCGTGCGTGCTACCGCTGGCCCGCTGGCCGGCCCCGTCGCGGGCACCCGCGCGGGCGACCGTCGCGGGGAAACGGGCCACAAACCCGCCTCCCCGCGACGGGTGCCCGCGACGGGGCCCGCGACGGAGCACTTTTGTATGGAACCGCGCGGGCGTCCGCGTGACGCAGTTTAGGCCCTTAAGTAGGTTGTAAGAAAGTTATGTCAGTATTAAGTAGGTAGGTATAGCATTTGGAAATAAGTAAGCTCTTCCTACTCTTATCGAATTAGGGTGTGGGACTAAAATTGTAGCTAAGATTAATGTAAGGATGTTTACAGGTGGTTCAGGAAGCTTTGGACAGGGGGAGAGTTAATCGTAGTTGTGTGACCATCGCCCACCGGCTCAGCACGGTGTACGATGCGGATCTCATCTGCGTCGTGCGCGGGGGGCGGGTGGCTGAGAGCGGGACGCACACCGACCTCATGGCGAGAAAGGGTCTTTACTATGAACTTCACAATGCCAGCACTAATTGATGTAAACCTGTTGTCGTAATAAATGTTAACCAATGGTTTTCTTTGTTTCTATTTTGCCGGATTTTCATCTATACTAATATTATAAAGAGGAAAGATTTGATTGTTTGTTTGTTTGCATCGAATAGGCTCCGAAACTAGGTAAGTACTGGACGATTTACAAAATTCTTTCACCATTAGAAAGCTACATTCTTCCCGAGTGACATAGGCTATATTTTATCCCGAAATTCCCACGAGAACAGGTACCACGCGGGTGAAACCGCGAGGGTCCGCTAGTATGTGATAATACGATAAATTTGCCTCTAGGCCAGGGCGTCGACGAGCCCCTGATCTAAGGGGGGGACAGGTTAATACCTACTATGGAAAACAGTGTAAGAGAAAGCTAAGACGGAATTTTGAGTCTAGGTGGTCGCGGAGCATGAGGAATCCCGTACAATGATCCGAGTTATTACCCGGTCATTCCCGCGTAAATATAAGTAGTGCGTTAACTTTCACCTGTTCCCCGTGGAACAACCGTTGGTCTAACTGGTAGTACCATGGGGATTTTTTCACCTTTAACTATACAGGATGTTTTTCTATAAGCGCAAAACCTCTTAGGTGGTGATTGTGCTCATGAATATGAACAACTTTTACTATGGGGCCAACTCTGCAACTCGACAAAAAAAATTAGCTGTTCCATACATTCTGGTCGAGTAACTAGGTATTGACAATTTGTATGAAACTGCAGATTTTTTTGGTGAGTTGCACAACTCTGCAAAAAAGTTGTTCATAACTTGAAAAAAAATCGAGTCTTCATAGAAATTTAGCAACCGATCGGGACATTTTGTATGGAGAGTCGAAATATTTTTTTCATTTCCGACAAAAAATCTTGCTCATGCGTTGTTCAGTTCAGCATGATGGCCTGAAGCCATGGTTAAAGTTTTCGCAACGGTGCTCCTGACACCCTGTATATACGTACGCGGGGCGGGAGCGACCGACAGGTAAACTTCCCCCCTGGTGACGCCCTTGCCCCTAGCTAGAGAGACCTAGAGAATTGAGACTAGGTAATAAAATGCCCTCTGCAGCAGAAGGACAGATAAGCATAATCCGGGTTTCGCATTCACAATGCAATTTTTATTATAGAATAAAGTTAGAGTTAGGTATACCTACCTTCTTCTTAGAGTTGGAGTCGGTTAGAGCAGTCGCCCGGATAGCGAAAGGTCGTGACGTGAGTTCGAGTCCCATCGGAGCTGGTTGTGAGACAGGTCGATTTTCTGTATGCATGTAACTGAACTTCCCCCTAAACGGCTTATATGAATAGATTTTTATGAAATTTTTAGTGTTTCTTTAGGTGGATTCGAGAATGGTTCAGATTTTTACAATTAGACCCGGTAAGTGGCGTGCTGTCGATAAAGCGGTAAGAAGTTTGCCGGATCAGCTAGTTTTCATTCTTCTTCTTAGCGTTTCGATGGGCGCTACTCGGAAAAAGTATGGACTCTTTGATATAAAACTATAGGACGGTTAGAGTTGTTATAAATCTGGTGGGGCGATCGCGTTAATTTAAAAGATAAAAGTTTGGTTTCGTTTCGATAGTGTTTCAGTTCTGATAAAGATCCGATTAAGGTTCAAATCGGTATTGCCATAAAGTTTAAACGTCAACCAAAGTTTAACCATTTCCGTACCAATAACGGATCAAAAACGTTAGAGATGCCATTCGTATATTTTCATTCGTATATGCTTTTGTGTACAATCGACGGTCGACTTATCAATTTTACCACAACACTACTTGTTATTTGACCTCGCAAAAGTGACAGTTCTAAGGGCGTATTCCACTTATCAAAGATCTTTGTCCAATATGCATATGATCGAAAAAATTATCAATGAAACTATTCATAAATTCGTCCTCGTCCAATTTTCTTTGACCAAGTATTTCTTAAGTGGAATACCACTCTTCACTATCACTACATAGTATAAAACAAAGTCGCTTTCTCTTTCCCTATGTCCCTTTGTATGCTTAAATCTTTGAAACTACGCAACGGATTTTGATGCGTTTTTTTTTAATAGATAGAGTGATTCAAGAGGAAGGTTTATATGTACTTTTTATCCCGATATTCCCACGGGAACGGGAACCACGCGGGTGAAACCGCGGGCGGCCGCTAGTAAGATATATATTTCTTCATACCTTTATCTAGAATAGCATAGTTTCAGAAACACGATTTTATGATTTTGGCTCGACACTTTTTATTTTCGAAAATACCTCTAAAAAATAAGAAATATTAATATTATTCTTAAATGGGGATACATATACTATTGAAAATTGGTTTAATTAGTGGACACCAACATTGAGTTATAATGTACTAACGTACTAGAGAAGCTATCCCAAACAAAAATCTTGTAGTATTTTTGCTAAACTAAGAGTTAGCCTCGCGACCAATCGAAAGCGCCCGTGCAGAAAGCGGCAACCAATAGTAGTGCAACCAGACATAGATCAAACATTGCAGAACAGGGGGCCGATTCTCAGGCAATCGATAAAAGTTCACATTTATAGCTCGAAATTCAAATATAACACAGTTTTTGTATTGTCAGAATTTCACAATCGAAAAAGTTCGATCGAAAACCAGTCGAACGCTACGAGTGCTAAAAACCAATAGATGTTCGTATACGAACTTAGCTGTCAAAATGAATTTGTTGACATGTGAGACAGCTTAGTTGTGTGATCCTCTGTGGCCGGACCACATATCAGTACCCAGATGCTATATTGTGCAATAACAGCTACCTGTAGTCTACTTTCATAGGAATGTATTAAAATTAAAAGTACCTCAACAGATTATGAAATATTCAGTAGCTTTTGTGGTCCGGCTGCAAAGCAGTGCTCTCTGGCCGGACCACCTCGAATTCAGAAAAGTGTGATGCACTTTCCAAGAAACTAATACATCAAAAAAAGCTACTTAAAAAGTACCTTCCATACATACAAGTGTGGTACGATAGAAGTCATTGGTTCCGAAGTTACTAGTCGTAGATTGTGGTCCGGCTGGAGAGTATACTCTGCAGCAAGTCATTTTGATAATTTTAAATATTATCGATACGTGAACCTATTTAAACATAATCTACCTATTCTCTACCTCTCGTTGCTACTATTTTTTTTCTCGTGAAGCTATTAATTTGTTTGATTATCCGCAAAATATGTGGCGCGGCTAGGGAGAACTACTTTTGCGCGAATAAAAAGAAATTTGACTTTTTCTTTATAACAACCAATACTGCATAAAAAGTACTTTATAAAAAAACCATGACTTCATTTAAAATCTTTTGTTTTAAGTACCACTAACGATTTACAGGAAGTTCGCTTGCATTATTAAGGAGAATGGGCAAAAATGTTCGAACACACTTCATGGTGGCGGGCGGAGCGCGTTCACTTCAAGCATGCACAGTGCATTGAGTTATAATACACCAATGGCACAGTGACGTTATTTTGGTTTATATTATTATTTACATGGTATTTAAAATATACATGGTTTTTCTTGCCAAGTTTCCTAAAAATAGCTCACAATATAAAAAAATAACTTTTATTTAAAAAAAAATACTTTGAAGCCAAATCTATAATTAGCTTTTTTTCTAAGTGGATTTCAGAATCGTCGTCATACAAAGAAATGTTTCTCTAATTGGTTGCTTTTCAATGACATATAGCCCAAAGGGCTCGAATATTTTGTCCAATTTGTCCATTCTCCTGTACAAATTTTATTATTGCTGTGTTAGGCATTTTTGCAGCAGTAGTGGTATCTTCCATTATAGGCACTGTGCACAAAATTTAAAAGTTTCAATAACAACCATTTTTCGTCAGCAAAATACAACTTTGTTTTTCATAAAGTTTGTATGAATGACAAAGTTACATTTGCGCTTTTTGAAAATGTGTTATATCTCAAAAAGTGCGTAATATATCTCGTTCAAACTAAAAAATAAAGTATATTTTCACGAGATTATTTCACTAATTTAATTCAAAAGTTAGAAGGGCGGGGGGAGGAAAACCATTTTACCATTTTGGAAGGCTATATATCAAAAGATTGACTTTAAAAAAAAGGTTTGAAAAATCTTTGTCCTTTTTAACCGACTTCAAATTCAAAAAGGAGGAGGTTCTCTATTCGTCTGTATGTATGTTTTTTTATTGTGTATGTCCGCCGATTACTCGAAGACGGATGGACCGATTGAAATGTTTCAAACGTCATAACATCAGGTTTTTCCCAAGTTGGTCCCATATTTGAAATTTTGAAATCGGTTCAGTAGTTTTCAGGAAATCTTGTAAATACTGTCGTTTTCGTTACCACTTTCTGTGAATTTATTCCGTATCTTTAGGCATAACTCCTTTGTTTAAAAACCGATTTAGATGATTCTTGTTTTGTTGGAAAGGGGATACCTTAAGGTATTTTAACCTACTTCAAAAAAGGAGGTTCTCAATTTGATCACACACCTATTTACCAGAATACACGTAAATTGCCTGCATGATGCACTAAAAAGAGTAAAATAAAAGTTATTTTTATAAAAAAATAAAACCGCCTTCAAAAAAAGACATCAAAAAGTAAGAAAAAATCCCTCACCAAATAACGTACTTTGAAGTCGGTCGTACATGTTTCACGCCCGACTTCAAAGTACTTACGTTATTTGGTGAGGGATTATTTCTTACTTTTTTGATGTCTTTTTTTGGAGGCGGTTTTTAAAGACGTCTCTATAGACACCCTACACGAATATGTTTGATTAAAACAATATTTTTCAGTTTCACTTCCATGTAAGTAAAGCAAAAATCTCATCCCTAAGGGGGTAGAAAGGGGGGTTAAATTTTATATGGAAACTTCCACATTTCTAGGCTAAGGAGTCATCATTTCATCATCATTTCAGCCGTACGACGCCCACTGCTGGGCATAGGCCTCCCCCAAGGATCTCCACAACGATCGGTCCTGCGCTGCCCGCATCCAGCGGCTTCCCGCGACCTTGACCAGATCGTCGGTCCACCTTGTAGGGGGCCTGCCCACGGAACGTCGTCGTCCGGTTCACGGTCGCCATTCGAGAACCTTTCCGCCCCAACGGCCATCGGTTCTCCGCGCTATGTGTCCCGCCCACTGCCACTTCAACTGAGCAATCCTTCGAGCGATGTCGGTCGTTTTAGTTCTCCTGCGGATCTCATCATTTCTGATTCGATCGAGCAGGGAAATACCAAGCATCGCTCTCTCCATTGCTCGCTGGGTAACCTTGAGCCTTCTTATGAGACCCATAGTAAAAGACCACGTCTCGCTTCCATAATTCATAACTGGCAACACACACTGGTCAAAGACTTTAGTCTTGAGACATTGAGGAATTTTGGACGCAAATATATGCCGGAGCTTCCCAAACGCTGCCCATCCGAGCTGGATTCGACGAGAGATCTCTTTCTCGAAGTTGGACTTACCTAATTGGATTGTCTGTCCTAGGTAGACATAGTGGTCAACAACTTCGAGTGTAATGTTCCCAACATTAACTGGAGCGGATGCAACATGGGCATTGGACATGATTTTC
This sequence comes from Crambus lathoniellus, assembly GCA_949710035.1. Taxonomy (NCBI): domain Eukaryota; kingdom Metazoa; phylum Arthropoda; class Insecta; order Lepidoptera; family Crambidae; genus Crambus; species Crambus lathoniellus. The sequence goes on along the minus strand of OX453303.1, from coordinate 10,324,099 downwards.
GTCTTATGCATGTTCATCTTCAGACCCACTCTTTGGGAAGCATTGCTGAGATCTTCGAGCATTGTGTTCAGGTCTTCCAAAGTCTCAGCCATGAGAACTACATCATCGGCAAACCGCAGGTGTGTTAGGTACTCGCCATTGATGTTAATGCCGAATCCTTTCCAGTCCAGTAGCTTAAAAATATCCTCAAACGCAGCTGTGAACAGTTTCGGAGAAATGACGTCTCCCTGTCTCACACCTCGCTGTAGTTGGATAGGATTAGAGCTCTGGTTCTGTAATCGGACCGACATGGTGGCGTTTTGGTATAAGTACCTCAGCACCTCGATGTACCTGTAGTCTATTTGGCACCTCTGGAGAGACTAAGGAGTATGGAAATTGATATGTAGGATACTGGTCAGGTTTAAAAATGTTCTGCCTTAGCAAAGTTAAAAAAAGTCTCCACTAATGTTTAGATGGGGGAATATCAAACATACTGAGTTTGGACATTTGTGGTTCAGTCACACAAAACGGCTGACTCGATCGCGATAAATTGCGCTCTGGCCTGGAAAATTTTATACGGTATTTTAACTCAGGGAAAAAGTACCGTAAATGCATACAACATGAGACAGTTTTCAGCAGTAATTGATTATATCTTTTTTGATATTTGATACAATGCTATCAAAGTATAACATAAATTTGAGTCTATGGTTCAGGATGAAGAAGCACATCACACGCGTGGACAAAATAGCATGCTAGAGTTTTTTTTTATTTTTTTTGTCGTTGTCTCAATTTACCTTCAATTGTTGCAATCATGAGACAGTATAACAAACTCATAGTATCTCATGTAACATTTCACTGCTTTTAACATGAGACACTAAAAATAACGAAATATTGAATTTCCACTAATAATTTTGTAAATATGTTGAATACAACTCGAGAAATTATAAAAAACAAATTTTCATCTGCAAAACCTGGTTTATAATTTTAAATGGTTAGAATATGTCAAATATAAACAAAATAAAATAAAACCAAAAATAAAATCGTCCAAAAATTGACAATAAACAAAAAACTATTTTACATAAAATAGAGAATGCGGGTAACTTGAGACATGTCATGTCTCAAATTAACCACATGTTTTTGTGCTCTCATCCTCAGTTTTCTTAACAACTTAGTTTTTTTTTTGAGATAATTACTTAAGATTTTTTCGATATATTATTATGTGTTTGGCACTTAGCTGAACAATTGACTAGGTATATTCAACTCATATATTTCTATAAAAATACGGGTAATTTCTATAAGGTTTCGCTCCAGGAGCTCTCGGTCTACCCGGACGCGTTGCCATATACTGTTAACCTTGAACAAAAAACAAACCTTGCTAAAATAATTATTACCTACACCCAGTAAAATAGGTATTTGAATGCAATTTGAGACTTGCTGTTTATTTGAGACTATGCACTTAATTTGAGACTCAGTCTCAATTTACCTTCCAATAAAAAAAATACTTCTATCTGTGAGAAAATTTAATTTAAATATGGTAAAACTATGCCAAAAATGTCAAACATGCTCTCAAATTATCCTTGGTAAAGTGTCTCACAAGATGGGATTATTAAATCGATATGAATCATTGCAGTTTTTACCAATAACCAGAGTTTTGAGGCATATGTAATTCAGAAATATATTGGAATAAAAATTCAGCGGCAATTTCTCAATGAATGCCACTTGCTGCGTCCAAGTTTCTTCTTGATAGCAAAATGACGTTCACACGTAACAACTTTGGAAAGAAACTGTCAGTATTGCTATAGTAGTAATGATATCACATGCAATAATATATGCCGCGGAAGTTTTGTCTCAAATTATATTCAAGTCTCATGTTGTATGCATTGACGGTACCGTTCCCTTGGGATATAGTTTTTTTTCACTTTCATTTGTTTAATGTCTTATGACAGCTCATTTTCGCGCAAAGCAAAATTTTGTTTCTTAACAAGAAATAAGGTCTTGAGGATTGTTTTTCTGAGAGGTGAATATGTTGTGTCATAGTAATTGTGGACAAGCCACAGAACTTAAAATTCGTCACTTGTTTATTTTTCTTATAAAAATTAATTGCTTTATAAATATAATTCAAGTGGCAACATTGAGGTACGTGTATCTTTAATGTATAGAAAAAATCATATCTGTAAAGCAGTACTGCGTTTTCAGCCTAGACGCATAAAATGTTCGCCTGAAAAATTCACTCTAATAATGTAATAATTAGCGTTCTAAGACACGAAAATAGTTCAAATATTATGGGTTATATCTATATCGGATTTTGTTGCTCTCTTAAAGTAGAGCGGAAGCCTCGGTTTTGGCCACTGTGCCGGTTTTGGCCACTTTTTGGCAAATTTGTATGAGACCCGTCCCCCCCTTCAAGATACCTTTTATGTGCGTCGACAATTTCATACGTATCTATAAAGAGATTAATAGCTATAATTTCAATGTCAAAATCATTTTTTTATTAACTTTGGTTTTACTTTTGTAATAAATAACAATTTTAAAATAATATTTTCCCAGAATTCCCACACATTTGAGGGGTGTCGCCATAGTAAAAAGTTGCCACTATATTATCTTTCATACATACAATTCAAATCTAAATCTTTAAATCTTTAAATAAATCTTTAAATACATTTCAAATCTATTGGTCGGAAATGGGTTTTGGAGGACATTTTGTCCCATCGTTCTATTCTATTTAACTTTTCGTCCTTATTGCCAAAGCTCAATTAAAATAAGGTTTTTTAAGGTAATAATAACAATCGTTTGAATTCTTGATGTCATACGATTTTTTTTAATGAAAATCATTTTTTGTTTAATTTATTGAATGAAATTTTTAAGAATTTTTTTATGGATTGTATTAGAATTTTTTTTTACAATTAAATTGTTGTTTTGCAATTGATTAGTTTCCTTTTATGTATGACATAAGGAATTCAAACGATTGTTATTATTTCCTTAAAATACCTTATTTAAATTGAGCTTTGGCAAAAAGGACGATGTGGCCACATCGCTCGAAGAACCGGCCGTTGGGGTAAACGAGTTCTGGAGTGGAGACCGCGTTTAGGCAAATGTAGCGTAGGGCGCCCTGCTACCAGGTGGAGCGATGACCTGCGAAAGATGGCAGGCGGGGGCTGGCTGCGAAGAGCTGAAGACCGTGCTCAGGATGTGTGACGAAAACGGGCTGATGATGATGATGATGAAAAAGGACGAAAAGTTAAATATACAAAAAGTGGCCAAAACCGGGTGCTTCCGCTCTACTTTAAGAGAGCAATAAAATCCGATATAGATATAACCCATAATGTTTGATCTATTTTCGTGTCTGGGTACGCTGTTACCCATTGTCCTTTACAGTAAGACACTTGAGTATAGAAATTTAAGATATATTTTTGTTTTATTTTTTAATAGTTAATAAGAAAAAAGAATAAGATATATTTTAGTTTGTTTTTTTTAAATGGTACTTACCTAGTTAATAAGAAGACGAATTTTTGTTTTTTTATTAGTACATAAGTGATACATAAGTAATGGGAGTCCATTTGGTTAAGGAATATATGATTTGTTTTTAGTATTTATTTGGTCTTTATTTACCTGAACATTCACCTATTACTTATTATAAAATAGGTAAGTAATACCTAACAGGTGAACCTATTCTTGCCCATTCTCCTTAATAATGCAAGCGAACTTCCTGTAAATCGTTAGTGGTACTTAAAACAAAAGATTTTAAATGAAGTCATGGTTTTTTTATAAAGTACTTTTTATGCAGTATTGGTTGTTATAAAGAAAAAGTCAAATTTCTTTTTATTCGCGCAAAAGTAGTTCTCCCTAGCCGCGCCACATATTTTGCGGATAATCAAACAAATTAATAGCTTAACGAAAAAAAAATAGTAGCAACGAGAGGTAGAGAACAGGTAGATTATGTTTAAATAGGTTCACGTATCGATAATATCTAAAATTATCAAAATGACTTGCTGCAGAGTATACTCTCCAGCCGGACCACAATCTACGACTAGTAACTTCGGAACCAATGACTTCTATCGTACCACACTTGTATGTATGGAAGGTACTTTTTAAGTAGCTTTTTTTGATGTATTAGTTTCTTGGAAAGTGCATCACACTTTTCTGAATTCGAGGTGGTCCGGCCAGAGAGCACTGCTTTGCAGCCGGACCACAAAAGCTACTGAATATTTCATAATCTGTTGAGGTACTTTTAATTTTAATACATTCCTATGAAAGTAGACTACAGGTAGCTGTTATTGCACTATATAGCATCTGGGTACTGATATGTGGTCCGGCCACAGAGGATCACACGCTTAGTTTGTTTGAAACGTTCTAACTTTTCAATAGAAACCACAAACAAAATGTTCGACATACGAATTACCACACTGAAAAAGTTCGAATGCCTGAGAATCGGGCCCCAGACATAGCTTTCGTGCGTGTTTTCTGCCTACAACATTTTATGAGAATTCATATTTTGTTTAATTAATTATTTTTTTAAGATTAAACATTGACATCGTGAGAGAAATAGGTACTTACTAATCGAGTTTATTTTTGGTACTTATATACGTTTAAATACATGAATACTATTAATTATTTTACATGCGTTTATTTAACTTGCAGTATAAATGTAAGTTCAATGTTCAAATGTTCAATAACAAAAAAACATCAAACTTCCATCAAAACCTGAACCCAAGTAATCACCTAAAACCTAGTACCTAAAACGTTTAAACTGTCACTTCTGCACCACAAAATAACCAATTTCGTTAATCTATGACTCTATCGAAATATGGCCGTCGCTTAATTTCTCGGGCGGCGACCTAATGAAATAATTACTCAGTAGCATGTTATTAGATACTTTAGTGAGTACTTACTAGTGAAAAGTAATTCCTTGGGCTTTATTAGTATTTTTTGAGTTATTTAAACAGTACCTCAACCCACATATCGGCATTTTTAAATAAAATAGAACAGAGTACACACACGTGTTGTTGCGTCTATCGCTTGCCACAGACTAAACGAGTTGAGTCCACGTGGACTCAACTCGTGTTGCAAAGATTCTAGTTGAGATGTCTCCTCTATTCTTTTATCTCAATGGACACCAATAATATTTAGGATCGTATAGTAGCATTTTTTAAAAATCGCTATAGTTTTTGAAGTGATTTTGTGTTTTTTTGCGTAATCGGCAAAATCGGTCTCGCTCCCGCGCGCGTCGTTTTCTCATTGCTATCTCGCTTTAGCATAATTTTTCCGAGTATCGCCTTAACCTTTCCGAAACCGAACCACCAAGAAATTTGTATGTTGTTTGAAATTTGACACCGCGTGATGTCATTTTCTTATCGCTATGGTTTGTTTTTGTTCGTGACGCCAGATGATGTAAACACTTAGAACGCTCACACTTACATTTCTGAGAAGGTTATGAATAGATCTATTGAGACATTGATTGAGTGTTTTTGTCATTGTCAGTTTTCATTTAAAAAACAATACGAACTGCATTCAAAGATTTTTAAATAATCGCCTGTCTGAACCGAGAATAGAACCCGCACCAAATTACCCAAACTTTCTCAGACTAAACGAGATGTTACTTATCACATTGTAACTACCTACCAAGTCAAACATTTGTAGGTATTTTGGAAATTTATAATTGATCAAGTCTTCCTTCACTCATTATCATTATTAATTAGTAGGGGGTGCGTAATGAAATGAATGATATAATTTCATTTGGTATAATTTCATTTCAATAACGTTCATATGACATAACAAACGTTTGTCATAACAACACTTCAACTAATTTCATTTTACATAATGTTTATTTCATATTATAATCATCATTTTATATAATATCATTTAACATAACGCTCATCCTTACTTCCTTACTTCCTTACTTATATTATAAATGCGAAAATGCGAATCTGTCTGTCTGTGTGTTACACAATCACGCCTAAACTACAGAACCGATTTGAATAAAAATTGGTACAGAGATAGTCTAGAGCCTGAGAAAGGACATAGGCTACTTTTTTATGTGAACAAAGGGCTGTAAGGGGTTGAAATAGAGGATGAAAGTTTGTATGGAAATTACGTCATTTTTAAAGCTAGAAGCATCAAAATTATTTTATAGGCTTTTGATTAGATAAATAAATACGACATTCAAAGTTGGTAAAAAAAACTACCCTAAAGAGGGTGAAAACAGGGGATGATTTTTTTCGTGTGATGACGTCGGCAAAAAAGTTTACGGAACGGATTTTGATGAAAGTTTTTTTGTTATAAGTACAGCTATTGGTCCTTGCCAACATATAGCTATAACTTATTTTGAAGATCGCAATTTCTGATGTGGAACCATAGCAGTCCAGCCAAACTGTGAGAGATATAAAAATACCGTTTTAAGGAAAATTGTTAAACGTGATGAGCACTTTCTATTGACGTACAAAGTTTGAAGGTCTGGTACACCTGATGTGGAACCCTAGCAGCCAGATTAAACTATATGAGATACAAACATAGCGTCTTAAGAAAAGTTGTTTAACGTCATGGACATTTTCTATTGACGGAAAAATATCGAAGGTCTGGTACTCCTGATTTGGAACCCTTGCAGCCCAGCTTAACTATAAGAGATACAAATAAAGCATCTTAAGAGAAGTTGTTCAGCGTGATAAGTATTTTCTTTTGACATACAATATATACTGATATTATAAATGTGAAAGTGTGTTTGTTTGTATGTCCGTCTTTCACGTCAAAACGGAGCAACGGATCGACCTGTTTTTTTAGTATGTGGATAGTTTAGGAGCTAGAGAGTCCCATAGGCTAATTTTATCGCGGAAAAATATCACATTCCCTCGGAAAAACGTCGTGTAATACACGCGGCAAAACCGCGGGCGGAAGGCTATTTGATATAAATTTTTAATGTGTTAATACGTAGGTACCTACTGTTTATGTAATATACACGGTATTTTTTTATCACCCCGGATATTTTTAGGGATTGTTTTACTCATGAAAACAAACAACTTTTATTATAGAACCAACACTGAAATCACGAAAAAATATCAGCTGTTCCATACATTTTGATTAAATATTTTTGTACTTTTGTATGGAATAGCTGTTTTTTTTGCGATTTTAGTGTTGGTCCCATAATAAAAATTGTTTGTTTTCATGAGCAGAATAATCATTTTAATTTTATCCGGGGTAATAAAAAAATTACCGTGTATATTAAGTAAATTAAATAAAATAATTCATACTTATTATAAAAGTGTATGCGATTCTATTCAGGGGGCTACCGGCTAAAAATTATAGGTATGGACATGGGCTACATTTGACATTTGAAGCCCATATTATGCCCTTAAAAGCACAAAATATGGGCATCAAATGTCAAATGAAGCCAATGTCCATATCCTTATTTTTTTTTTCCGGTAAAGAGGCTGTATACATTGAAAAGAAATAGAAAAAAATACCACCAAGAGTCTTCTTAAAGGGAACAGATACCAAAAATATAGTGGTTGAATTTTTTGTCTGTCTGTCTGTTGTCCACGTTTCAGGCAAAAACTACTGAACGGATTTTAATGATACTTTTTTTGTTATATAGCTATTAGTTGTCGCCAACTTATAGGTAGGCTATAATTTATTTAGAATATCGAAATGGCCGATGTGGAACCATAGCAGTCCAGCCAAACTATGAGAGATATAAAAATACCGTCTTATGGAAAATTGTTAAATGTGATGAGCATTTTCTATTGACGTACAAAGTTTGAAGGTCTTGGTACACCTGCCTGGCTAGCATTACCATCATTATATCACGCGATATGATATAGCACGTCTTGCTGTCTTGCTTCCACCTTAGTGGGGTAGGTACGCAAGACAGCATGACGTGCTATATCATATCGCGTGATAAAAGCCGTTCATGCTAGGCCAGCTGATGTGGAACCCTAGCAGCCAGGTAAAACTATATGAGATAGCATCTTAAGAGAAGTTGTTCAGCGTGATAAGTTCTCTCTTTTGACATACTGTTTGTATTGTTTGTATATCCGTCTTTTACGTCAAAACGGAGCAACGGATCGGCGTGTTTTTTTAGTATGTGGATATTTTAGGAGCTAGAGAGTGACAAAGGCTAATTGATATCCCGGGAAAATATAACTTTCCCTCGAGATAACGTCGTGTAGTACAGGCGGGCGAAACCGCGGGCGGAAGGCTATGTGAAATATTTTTTTAATGTGTTAATATACATGTATCATAGCGCTAAACTAATATATATAAAATAAATACACAAAAAAACGAAAAACCTTATCAGCTAAAAAAATGAAAAATGCTGCCGAAAGTCACTTTCCACGCGAACGAAGTCGCGGGCACAGCTAGTTATATTATAAATGCGAAAATGCGAATCTGTACAGAGATAGTCTAGAGCCTAAGAAAGGACATAGCTACTTTTTTATGTGAACAAAGGGCTGTAAGGGGTTGAAATAGGGGATGAAAGTTTGTATGGAAATTACGTCATTTTTAAAGCTAGAAGCTTCAAAATTATTTTATAGGCTTTTGATCAGATAAATAAATACGACATTCAAAGTTTGTAAAAAAAACTACCCTAAAGAGGGTGAAAACAGGGGATGAATTTTTTCGTGTGATGGCGTCGGCAAAAAAGTTTACGGAACGGATTTTGATGAAAGTTTTTTTGTTATACAGCTATTGGTCCTTGCCAACATATAGCTATAATTTATTTTGAAGATCGCAATTTCTGATGTGGAACCATAGCAGTCCAGCCAAACTATGAGAGATATAAAAATACCGTTTTAAGGAAAATTGTTAAACGTGATGAGCACTTTCTATTGACGTACAAAGTTTGAAGGTCTGGTACACCTGATGTGGAACCCTAGCAGCCAGATTAAACTATATGAGATACAAACATAGCGTCTTAAGAAAAGTTGTTTAACGGCATGGACATTTTCTATTGACGGAAAAATATCGAAGGTCTGGTACTCCTGATTTGGAACCCTTGCAGAAGAGATACAAATACAGCATCTTAAGAGAAGTTGTTCAGCGTGATAAGTATTTTCTTTTGACATACAATATACTAATATTATAAATGTGAAAGTGTGTTTGTTTGTATGTCCGTCTTTCACGTCAAAACGGAGCAACGGATCGACCTGTTTTTTTAGTATGTGGATAGTTTAGGAGCTAGAGAGTCCCATAGGCTAATTTTATCCCGGAAAAATATCACATTCCCTCGGAAAAACGTCGTGTAGTACACGCGGCAAAACCGCGGGCGGAAGGCTATGTGATATAAATTTTTAATGTGTTAATACGTAGGTACTGTTTATGTAATATACACGGTATTTTTTTTATCACCCCGGATATTTTTAGGGATTATTTTACTCATGAAAACAAACTTCTTTGATTAAAGGACCAGCACTGAAATCGCGAAAAAATATCAGCTGTTCCATACATTTTGATTAAATATTTTTGCACTTTTGTATGGAATAGCTGTTTTTTTTGCGATTTTAGTGTTGGTCCCATAATAAAAATTGTTTGTTTTCATGAGCAGAATAATCCTTTTAATTTTATCCGGGGTGATAAAAAAACTACCGTGTATATTAAGTAAATAAATAAAATAATTCATACTTATTATAAAACTGTATGCGATTCTATTCAGGGGGCTACCGGCTAAAAATTATGGGTATGGACATGGGCTTAGTCTTGACATTTGAAGCCCATATTATGCCCTTAAAAGCACAAAATATGGGCATCAAATGTCAAATGAAGCCCATATCCATATCCATATTTTTTTGCCGGTACAGGGGCTGTATACATTGAAAAGAAATAGAAAAAATACCACCAAGGGTCTTCTTAAACGGAACAGATACCAAAAATATATTTAGTTTTTGAATTTTTTGTCTGTCTGTCTGTTGTCCACGTTTCAGGCAAAAACTGCTGAACGGATTTTAATGAAACTTTTTGTTATATAGCTATTAGTTGTCGCCAACTTATAGGTAGGCTATAATTTATTTAGAAGATCGAAATGGCCGATTTGGAACCATAGCAGTCCAGCCAAACTGTGAGAGATATAAAAATACCGTCTTATGGAAAATTGTTAAATGTGATGAGCATTTTCTATTGACGTACAAAGTTTGAAGGTCTTGGTACACCTGCCTGGCTAGCATTACCATCATTATATCCGTCTTGCTGTCTTGCTTCCACCTTAGTGGGGTAGGTAAGCCGAAAGTCACTATTCCACGTGAACGAAGTCGCGGGCACAGCTAGTTTTATATAAAAATATTTTATATAAAACTCATTTGCTATAACGGTCATTTGATATAATTTTATTTCATATTATCATCATATGTAATAATTTCAATTGATATAATTTTGTTTTATATAATCATCAATTTAGTCAATTAAATGTATAGTGTGGGTGGGCAAAGGAGCAGGGGGCACGGGGGGTACAGTGCGCTCGAAGGGGGGCTCGGGGGGCGAAGCCTCCCGCCATATAAAGCCACAACCGTGACAAAACAATTTATAATAGGTTAGGTTAGGTTAGAACTGTGAACAAAACAAAGCGCGAGCCGAGCGAGCGAAGCGAGCGTGCCGCGGCATCGGCCGGCGAAGCGCCAGAAATAGTTATTCGTTGATTATACTAAATGAACGTTATATGAAATGATGTTATGTTATATGACCATTATGTGTTTTAAATATTATACAATGTAAGTGTTATAGTAGTTTAATGTTTATTATATGAAACGTTTTTATATCAAATGTTCATTATACGGTTTAAAATTATATATTTTGAATTTATATCATTCGTTGATTATACAAAATGAACGTTATAATTATGAAATGATTTTATGTAATGTGTTGTTATATTTTGTGAGTATTATACGAAATGTTGTTATATCATATACTAGCTTTCCGCCCGCGGCTTCGCCCGCGTGAACTACACAACGTTATCCCGCGGGAATGTGATACTTTTTCGGGATATAAGGTAGCCTATGTTCCTCTCCAGACTACAAAGTATCTATGTCCCAAATTTTAGCCAAATCCGTTCAGCCGTTTTGGCGTGATTGAGTAACAAACATCCAAACATCTAAACATCCAAACATCCAAACATCCAAACTTTCACATTTATAATATTAGTAGGATTACACACCCATTCGTAGGTCCTAACTGAATTTAAAATTGAAATGTTAAATTCACAAACTTAGAAAAAGCTATCCATAATGCTGATGTTATTTAAAATTAAATGTTAAGTTTCGTAGTCTTCCTTTTATTTAAGATGCAATGTTGCTAAGAAGAAATAGATGGTTATGCTCTTACCTTTAAATCGGAGCAATAAAATTAATGAAGTTTTATTTTTAACATTCGGCGGGTTCGATTCCCACAGGCAATTATTTAAAATAGGTACTTTGAATGCAGTTCGTTTTGTTTTTAAAATAAATAAGTTTTTTGTAAAAAAATCATTTAATGACAAGCTCTTTGCTAGCCGTACTTTAATATTATAATGTCATCCAAACCTAAACCCGTGTGCAAAATTTCAACTCAATCGGACACTGGGAAGTGGGTCAAATTAAGCTTGCAAGATTTGACCAGAACGGACATACAATACTTACATACACTGCAAGTTAAATAAAAGCTTAAAGAATAAAAGCTTGTAAAATGAATTCTTCTTACAGTAAAAATTTATATCACCTAGATATAAATTTTTACTGTAAGAAGAATTCATTTTACAAGCTTTTATTCTTTAAGCTTTTATTTAACTTGCAGTGTATGTAAGTATTATATCTAGGTAGGTACAGTATTTAAGATACTTTCCCTCCATGTCAAAAATAATCGGGTGATAAATGAAGACACACTTCAGAAGCGTAGGTAAGTAGGTACTATGAGTTTAATTCTGCTTACATTAGAAATAAACTTAGCACATAAAATTAATAGTAATTCTCCGGCGAAGTCGCGAAGTAGAACATCTCGGCTTCAGTTATCTGAAAAATAAAAAAAAATTAGTGGGTAAAAGGCTCTTGATAATTTTGCTGTTGGATTCAAATAGGTACTTCAAATAATTATTTATTCAGTCAATCGGATACAAGACGGTTAGGTACCCTTGGGGGCATTCGAATCGAAGTACACCAACGGAAAAATAAGGGGTAGATAACATAGTGGCGTTACTATAGGACGGAAGAGAGGTGTCAAAATACAGGCCTTCGGCCTAAGAGGCCCCTCGTCACTATTTATCTACCCCTTATTTTTTCGTGTGTGTCGCCAATCTTAAAATAGGGAACTTGCATTATTTCATAAATGTAGTCTATCTGAAAGATTTAAGGATTGCATGAAGATATCACAAGCGAAAAAGTTGAAATATGCTTAAATTATTTATTTAATGCAAATCAAAAATTAACATTTCAAAGTCCGCGCGTAAACGCTCAATGACCGGACGTGACGTCATTTCTTAGGACGTCAAACTTTTCAATGTGCATCTGAAAGGAGTGACAAAGAAATTTTGACAACTAACGACAAACGCTAAAAGTGAGTGACCAAAGATTTCAGTTTTACTGACTAGGCCTCGCCAGATAGGTAAATGAAAGAAAACTTATGTTTTTTAGCGAAATCTTTACTAGAACTTGGTTTATCATCCGTTTCTCTAAGTACTTACCATACTTTTAGGGGTTGAATTTTTAATTTTTGTGAAAACGAAATTGACAGAATATGGCTACCATCATTTTTTACTGTTTTTTAAGGTAATTAAAAATTAAGTAAGCTTTACGTAAAACGCACTAACATATAAGTATTGAAAATATGCCTATTTTGCATTAGTCTAAAATATTGTGAACTCTAACATTGACAAAGGCAAAAATACTTGTTGTTGCTTGATTGATTATATTGATACTTGATTTATTTCTGCTGCACACTGGAGTAAAGATACTGTTACATTGTTATAAATATATTGTTTAAATGAAGATGTTAATGTTGGTAGAAAATATAAGTACTGAGGTATATTTACTACATATGTATATGTATCAGTCAGCAGGCAGGCCGCCTGCAGTCCTTAGTCGAACAGGCCACCTGATATTCGGTTTTTAAGTGCGCGCACTAGGCCACTTGCAAAAGTAATAACTGCAACGGCCAACTGCAAAGTAAATGCTGCCTTATTTCTATATATACCCCAAGAACTATCCGATATTTTTGTAAAAAATTCAATAACAGGGCAAATTTTTGTAAACGGCCCTTAAATATAATTTTAAGAGACTATATTTTGGAATCCAACATAATATCGCATTGGAAGGTATAAAAAAAAAGTTATACCCCAAAAATGGTGCGATTCTTTCAGCAAATATGCTATCACCAATTTTATCGTTAACATGTGTTTATGTTCACCATATCTAAGCACCAAAGTCGAAATCCATAAAGATATAAAACGGGAAACTAATACTTTAGGAAGAAGTCGGTTGTTTCTGATAGCATTTTTAACATAGGTGTAATGCCAATTTGAGTTTACGTAGAGAGTTTTTTTTAAAGTTTATTTGTTTTTCATTTACAATTAGAGGGGGGTTATATACTTTTACGAAAGATAATAATAAATGTATTCAAATGTAAAGTGAATAAAACTTATACCATTTTTGCCTATTTCTTTATAGATTTTTTAAAGCTTTGTATTTGTTTTTTTTTTATGTCGCTGTCATAAATATTGGTGGATTACTAATGAATTATTTATTAAACTAGATAATCTAATTTTCAATGTTAAGAAATTACTGATATAGAATTATTGTTGAGTCTCCATAGAGCGAATTAGTTTGGCTCTCGGGCTAATAATTCTACGGCACTATTCGGCCGGTCCGGAATAAAGAAATAAAGGAAATTCTTTTTTTAAAAGGATATTTAAAGGTTATTTACAAAAATATATAAGGTCCTTCTTAAATAGTGCACATAATTTTAAGGGGTCAATGTACTCACGCATACAAAAAAACTTTTACTATAGTACCAACATTGAAAACGTGAAAAAGAAATCAGCTGTTTCAAAGAAAATATTAAATCGAATAGATTAAAATGTATGGAACAGCTGATATTTTTTTTGCGATTTCAATGTTGGTACCATAGTAAAAGTTGCTTGTATGCATCAATGACGTTTTATTAATAGACACGTTACACTCGAATAAATTGCATTTTAAAATGGCGAATTTGTTTTTCATGACGTACAAGAATCAAAATCCAAGCACAAGTAGTCAAAATATATTTATCTCTTCCTAACAACAGGCATTTCCGCATATCTATCTCTTTTTCACCAAAAATAATGTTAATTAGAGACATATATACACAAACCCCCACTGTCAAAAAGAGATAAACAATTATTTGCAAGCACTGTCTTATGTGTCAGTTTTCTGTCTCTTTCATGCGTTCACAAAACTTTACAAGCTTACTCGCTCATGCATGTCGAACTGGCAACAGCGCAAAAGTCATCACTAATTATTTAATTTTTAATTTAAATTTATAATTTCGTATGAAATGAATCAATTTTCTTGTCTTTTAAAGATCCGGCATAGATTTTGCAACTTCTCTAAACACAGGAAGGCAGTAAGTTTATTATTTGAGGCGTAATCGAAAAATTGTTACAGCGCGTTGCCACGACAAGGGTCTGTGTGTGACTGAGTAAACTTCGGGCAATTACCTTACTTTTTCGTCGCCACTTTTTAGTTCAGATAACGTATCTACATATAAAATATCATTGGTATGCATGAGTTAATTTTCGTTGGCATATAAAACTGTGGGTGTGTGGGCGAATGTGGCCAATGACAGGCCATTGCATGCAGGTGGACTGATAGTCGGTTGCATTGCATTGCATCCTTTATACTTGCGACCGCATTCGCATTGCCTTGAACTTTCTCGTAAATATTTTCATAGTGTCCACACACTTGTGCACTCGCGACGTTTACCGCTGTGCTTCACATTCCAATATTTGTCGCATGACAGGATGGACAACAACGTTACAGCGGCATTTAAAATCCTTAAAAAAAAGTAATAAATGAGGGTAACCATCTGTCAATAGTGTTTTAACAAAAAATAAAAATTCAATCTCTAAAAGTATGGCACCCTCAGAGAAACGGATGATATGCCAACTTCTAGTAAAGATTTCGTAATAATTAATAAAAAACTAAAAAACCCGAGAAGTAAAGAGCTGGTTTTTTTCATTTTTAATAGGAAATTTTTGTAGTCGTGTTTTTAGTTTTTTAAATATTACCTACGTTTTTATTTTAGACTTTTTAGTTCATTGTCAATAAATCATCTTTTTTAAGTAAGAACTTACTAGTTTAAAATTCGTAAATTCTTTTCTTTTTTAGATAAATTAATACAAACTGCAAGTTATAGATGTTTATGGAATCGCTATTTAAAACTCTTCATTTAATACCTACCCCACTCGATGAGATTTAAAAATATTTTTTTTTACAATGCACAGAATAATATGCCGCCTAAAAGCCGCCATTTTGTTTTTTGTTAATATTGATGTTCTATTTTCACTCGGGCTATTAAGTCGAATCTGATGACGTATCAATTAACAAAATCAGTCTATCCGTTTAGTAGTTACGAGGGAACATAGGAACAGAAACACATACATTCAGGTCAAAAACGTAACACTTTTTGGGCTTCGCCCGCCGCAGTCAGGTACTTTTTGACTTCGCCCGCCGCAGTCGAGTAAAAAAACTTAAGCTTACTTTCATTTATCTATGTGGCGAAGCCTAGTCATTAAAACCGAAAACGTTGGTCACTCAGTTCAAACGTTTGTCGTTAGTTGTCAAAATAGATAAATTCCATTTATTATTAAACTATTAACGTTTGTACCATTGTTTCTTCATAAGGTGCTAAACAATTAGATATTTAAAGTAATTTTATGTATTTCTTTAGTTTACTTGCAAAATTTGAGAGATTCGATAATGCACAAATTGTATGAACTCAGTGACCAAGCTAAATTCTTTACTAGATTCGAATTTAAAAATAATTAACACACAATGCTTAATTACTTTGACAGGTGACAGTAAATTTTTAACAGTTGCTGAACTGAGTGTCCAACTCAGAATTAATACGAATTATTTGGAGTTTTGCTTAGGAATCAACAATTTTTTTACTAGATTCTCTGACAGGGTCTCAAGCTGTTTCTCTTTTGGTGGTCACTCCTTTCAGAAGCACATAACTTTTCATGTCGCGTAAAGATTCTCTGATGGGCTCTCAACCTGTTTCTTTTTTCGTGGTCAGTGGTCACTCCTTTCAGATGCACATAACTTTTCATGGCGCTTAAATATTATTTTTGTAAGACAGAATTAATTTATTTCAGGAGTTTTTTGGCGCCATCTTGGCGGGTTAGGTTAAGTGGATATTTTAATTAATCGCAATTTGTTTCATAGTGGACTTTGTGACTCAAGATAGGTGTAGTTTTGTGCCCCAAGTGTTTACGCAACTGGACGATGTGTGGAATGATTAAAATATGCGCTATCTCGGTAACGTGATGCCGAGTGTTTTATTGTAGTGGTGACTACCTCAGCAAGAATTACCGAGAAGACCGACTCGACATACTTGACGCCAAATACTCCAAGAAGCATTAGAATGTAACACACCTACATTCTAATGAAAACATAAGAAACTATAATAACATACATAATACATAATACTCAAGAATTGGCAGTATGGCTTGATGTCTTCGCCTGTCCAAAAAGGACGAACTTTTTTACAATACAATAATTTATTTCAGTTTTATTTGACATACACAAAAGTCAGTAAACGATACTTTATTACTACTACAATGGATAATTCTTTTACAAGTAAAGCTAAATCTCACAAAATAGAGTGTGCAGTTTTAACTGTGCCTCAAGAGCCTAAACTTAGAGAAAAGTGGATGAAAGGAGCTATACATAAGACAACATTCACCCTCTTCAAAATCTGTCTTGCAATGTTGTGAAGATCATTTTGATGTAAGTACGTTGTATTCGTAAAAATCATAACCTCGTTAGATCTTGCATCAACAGTGTATAAAGTAAACAGCAATCTCTACACTTGGAAAATTTGAATTTTCCATAAATAACCACCGCACTATGTCCATATAAACCTTAAGCAAATCTCGCGAGTCGAATTTAGTCAAGCCTTTTTCCATTTTGTAGATATTTTTAATGTTTTATGACATGATTTGAATGTATGATACGTATGATCACCTATAAGTTTTTGAACTCGGCTTATGTGACTAATGGAATGACGTCACTGCGCGCTGATTGGTGTTTCAAATCACGTTTCAATTTACGTAACTTTACATTAAAATATTTTGCAAAATAATAATAATTTTGGAATAAATCTTCCACAAATGCACTTTTAATGGCTATCATCATTGGATTATTAATATAATTTCTCAAAATAATTTTAATGCAAGTTCCCCATTAAAAATTTTTATACAACATTAATTCTACCTCAATTGACGACTGCTTTGGCCTCTTACAAACGCGAAGAAGATCTACCGAAGTGCTGCTGGCGATGGCGTCTCGCTTCGCTACCATGCCATACTAATGAGATGCAGTTTAGGAGCAGCCACAGAACATCTTTTTTCCTGTTCTGTGGGAGCAGCTATGGCGGCGGCAGTCAGTTGGATATGATGCTCCCAACGACCAGGTTCCCATATTAGGCCTGGGCTGCCGCTGCAGAGCTGCCGGCTGCGATGCCCGCTATCAAAGCCCAGCGTTGACTCCACCCATGGGCGACAAACCTTTGGCGTAGCCGGGGTCTCTTGGCGATGACTTACGTAGTGGGGAGCAGCCATGGCGGTGGTAGTCAGTATGTATATGATGCTGCCAACGATCAGGTTCCCATATTAGGCCTGGGCTGCCGCTGTAGAGGTGCCGGCCGCGATGCCCGCTACCAAAGCCCAACGTTGACTCCACACATGGGCGACCAACCTTTGGCGTAGGGATCTCTTGGCGATGACTTACGTAGTGGGGAGCAGCCATGGCGGTGGTAGTCAGTTTGCGTATGATGCTGCCAACGACCAGGTTCCCATATTAGGCCTGGGCTGCCGCTGCAGAGCTGCCGGCCGCTATGCCCGCTACCAAAGCCCAGCGTTGACTCCACACATGGGCGATCAACCTTTGGCGTAGGGGTCTCTTGGCGATGACTTACGTAGTGGGGAGCGGCCATGGCGGTGGTAGGTAGGTAGTCAGTTTGCTTATGATGCTGCCAACGACCAGGTTCCCATATTAGGCCTGGGCTGCCGCTGCAGAGCTGCCGGCCGCTTTGCCCGCTACCAAAGCCCAGCGTTGACTCCACATATGGGCGATCAACCTTTGGCGTAGGGGTCTCTTGGCGATGACTTACCTTGTGGGGAGCATCCATGGTGGTGGTAGTCAGTTTGGATAGGATGCTGTCAGCGACCAGGTTCCCAATTCACACAATACGTCTGGGCCGCCGCAGCAGAGCTGCCGGTCGCGATACCCAGGTTGATAAACCGTAAAACCGAGCCAGGCTGCCAACCAAAAGGCTTCGGAGGTATGATGATGACTTACGGAGTGGGAGCCACCATGGCGGCGGCAGTCAGCTGAGATATGATGCTGCCAGCGGCCAGGTTCCCATAATACGCCTGGGCCGCCGCTGCAGCAGTCCCGGCACCGATGCCCGCGCTTCCGAAGCCCAGCATTGGCGCCACCAGACCCGCACCAAGTCCGCCCGTCCCGTAGATTACAGCTCCACCGATCACGTTCACAGCTATGGCCGCTAACAATCCCATTATGCTGAAATAAGACAAACAACAACCAAATAACGGTAAATTGTAATACTTATCAAATTAAAAACAACAAATCCCCAAGTCTCCCCGAGGTCTCTCGACTGCAAAGAGGGGTGTTGTATGTGTAGTCCACGCGGGCGAAGCGGCTGGCAGAAAGCTAGTAGCTATTACAAGCTTTTAATTAAAATAACTTCCGTTTATTTCATTTTTTTACTTGTTTTCCAAGGTTTTAGCTAACTACTTCCTGTATTATGAGTCCTAAACTTTCCTATAAGTAAGTAAATAAAAATTTACTCTTTATTGAACAAAAATTCAATGGTCTTCCTTTGATTTTTTGGGCAATTTGGACTACAAAGAAAAGTAATACTTACTACTTTGGACGTTTAACCAACAGAATCGAATTAATGTACAATTTTACATTTTATACATCACATTTTTATGGTACTTACATAAAGGATATTTTTCAGTTTTGTATGGAGCCTCGGCTAGGACTTTGTACACTATACCATAGGCAAGCAAAAGATAAATATAATCACTGTACACTAGTTATATCGCAATAAGCTAACGCGTTTGATGGTACAAAAGCATTATCTAATCTAGTCTTAATTAATTATGCAACCCCGATTCAATATGGCGGTAGAACGTCACACTCACATTGAAAAAAGTTGATATTGACAGATTTTCAAGTCGTCAATGTCATCGTTTTTTCGTACAGAAACATCAATATTTCCATACGTGGTTGCCAGTGTGACCAAGGATGGCAAAGAATTTTTATTTAAAAGTTTATTTTTGTACCATTTATTCAGAAAGACAATGAGAATTTTAATATTTTATATGACTTTACTATATTTTTTACTATTAGTACGAATAGTGTACAATGTCCTAGCCGAAAATGAAAAATGTCATTTAGAATATAAACTTATAGTTTTAATAATAGGTAGGTATACTGAAGTATTTATAATTTCTTACTATTATTAAACGACATAACTTATTTTTGTTAATGTTGGAAAGTTATGTTACTTACTTATGTTATTATGGTTTGGGTGAGCCCTACGCCCAGCAGTGGGCGTCATATGGCTGATGATGATGATGATAAATTGATGATGTTTATGGGTTATTTATTAATGATGATTTTAAGAATCATCAATCATATTGTACCTACCTAGGTATATTGAGAACTTCGTTAAGTTTCATTTCAATCAACAGGTACCTACCTAGTACCTACTTATAACTACAACCCGAGACAAATTCGGTAAACCACTAATTAGGTAGGTACCTAGGTACATCTTTTCGTGTGTTTGGCAACCCACCCACCGTTCACTTGCAGTCCCTACACTCCCTATCCGTATTTGCTTATGCAATACACTGGCAATATTAACCAAATATTAAATATTTAATACAAAAAGGTGGTTCACCGAATTTGTCCCTGACTGTAGCTACAATTAATTAAACCTAAAAGGAAATGAAGAGTGAAATAAAAACTGATTCAAGCAGCGCTACTCGGAAAAAGTATGGGCTGTTTGATATAAAACTATAGGATGGTTACAGTTGTTACAAATCTGGTAATAAGATATGTATTTCTTTATACCTTTATCTAGAATCGTATAGTTTCAAAAACACGATTTTATGATTTTGGCTCGACACTTTTTATTTTCGAAAAGACCTCTAAAAAATACGAAATTTCAAGATTATTCTTAAATGGGGTTAGATATACTATTGGAAATTGGTTTAATTAGTGGACACCAATAATATTTAGGATCGTATAGAAGCATTTATTAAAAATCGCTATAGTTTCTTAATACGAAGTGATTTTGTGTTTTTTTTGCCTAATCTACAAAATCGGTCTCGCTCCCGCGCGCGTCGTTTTCTCATTGCTATGGGCGTTTTCACATTGGACGATAACGGTAACGACACGATATCGGCACGATATCGTCGGACTGGCAGTTTCATACGATGGGCGTTTTCACATTGGACGATAACGGTAACGACACGATATTACACCGATATCGTCCCGATATCGTCCGCCGATATCGGCACGATATCGGCACGATATCGGCACGATATCGTCACGATATCGTCACGATATCGGAACGATATCGGTGTGTGAAACGATAACCAGCAGCTTGCTATGCGGTTAGTCGCGTTACGCCAGCTAAAGTAACCGGGCGGCTCCAAGTTTTATATTAGTTTTTATACTAGTATAGGTATTCGAGGTAATAATGGCAGCAGTTGTTTACTGCTGCCATTATTACCTCGTTCTTACTAATTACGTTTGCTTTATCTTTTATATTTATGGCGAAAAAAACGATATCGTCAAAGAACATTTTGGGTTGATCCTATTCTTCAAGTGCGATATTTAGAGGGAATATATACCTTCTCTTCGATAAACTGTGTGCGCGAAGTAAAATGTTTTATAATTTTTTTCGAATGAGCCAGGACACTTTCGAGGACATTTTATTTATTTGGTGGATCAATAGTTAAAATACCAATTATGAAACTATTAATAGCTACAGTAAACCAATTATAGATCCACACCAATAAGGCACATTATTTTTACATGCACATATTACTTACCTATATAAAAAAAGCGCCTTTAAAAAAATGCCACCAAAAAGTAAAAAATAAATAATACCTCTATACTGAATTAACACCAAATAACGTAAGTAAGTACTTTCAAGACGTTCGGGCACTTCAAAGTACTTACCTACTTAAGTTATTTGTTGTGAATACAGTATTAGAGTTAGAGGTATTATTTCTGACTTTTTGGCGGCATTTTTTTGAAGGCACTTTTATTTTTTATAAAAATATTTTTTGTCATTCTTTTTAGTGCATCATGCAGGCAATTTTCGTGTACCTACCTATTATCTTGGTAAATAGTACCTATAGTATAAACACATCTTAGATTTCTGCGCGAACTGCCCATATAAATAAAACACTTTCACGGATTTTTTCACGCAATTTATTTAACAACAACCAAGTTGTTAAATAAATTGCGTGAAAAAATCCGTGATAGTGTTTTATTTATACCTATAGCACAGAATAAGCAACTTTTCATACAGTAGGCCGACGGAGACGTCTAGACAGGTCAATCGTGCGGGGCTTGCGGGGTGAGACGGGGGAGTGGTTGTCCCGAGTTACATACAACGCCGTTCATAGTAACTCGGGACAAGTCTTCCAGGGCTATCACGACTTTATCGTTATAATTTATTTTTAAATTAATATTATGTTGCATACGACATGTAGTGTGAGTGAGTGCAAATCTTCATCTCGCTTATTAAAAAAAAGGCAAATTTCCAAAATCCAAGATGGCAGCCAACTTTTTTGTTTGTGAGCCGATTTTGATGAAACTTGGTTTTTAGTACAATTTTGACAAGAAAACAACAACGCAATGTCAAAAATAAAAATAAACCAAGATGGCGGCCAACTTTTTTTTTGTAAGCCGATTTTGATGAAACTTAGTTTCTGGTACTATTTTGACAAGAAAACAACAACGCAATGTTAAAAGTATAAAAAATCCAAGATGGCGGCCAACTTTTTTGTTTGCAGGCTGATTTTGATGAAACTCAGTTTCTGGTACTATTTTGACAAGAAAACAGCAACGCAATGGTTAAAATATTAAAAATCCAAGATGGCGGCCAACTTTTTTGTTTGTGAGCGGATTTTGATGAAACTTGGTTTTTAGTACAATTTTGACAAGAAAACAACAACACAATGTTAAAAGTATAAAAAAATACAAGATGGCGGCCGACTTTTTCGTTTGCAGTCCGACTTCAATGAAACTCAGTTTGTGGTTCTATTTTGACCAGAAAACAGCAACGCAATATTAAAAGTATAAAAAAATTCAAGATGGCGGACAAATTTTTTGTTAGCAGGCCGATTTCGATGAAACTCAGTTTCTGGAACTATTTTGACAAGAAAACAGCAACGCAATGTTAAAAATATTAAAAATCCAAGATAGCGGCCAACTTTTTTGTTTGTGAGCCGATTTTGATGAAACTTGGTTTTTAGTACAATTTTGACAAGAAAACAACAACACAATGTTAAAAGTATTAAAAAATCCAAGATGGCGGCCAACTTTTTTGTTAGCAGGCCGATTTCGATGAAACTCAGTTTCTGGTACTATTTTGACAAGAAAACAGCAACGCAATGTTAAAAATATATAATCCAAGATGGCGGACAAATTTTTTTTTTGCTGGCCAATTTCGATTAAATTCAGTTTCTGGTACTATTTTAAACAAAAAATTTGGCCGCCATCTTGAATTTTTATATTTTTAACATTGCGTTGCTGTTTTCTTGTCAAAATAGAACCAGAAACTGAGTTTCATTGAAATCGGCCTGCAAACAAAAAAGTTGGCCGCCATCTTGGATTTTTTAATACTTTTAACATTGTGATGTTGTTTTCTTGTTAAAATTGTACTAAAAACCAAGTTTCATCAAAACCGGCTCACAAACAAAAAATTTGGTCGCCATCTTGGATTTTTATATTTTTAACATTGCGTTGCTGTTTTCTTGTCAAAATAGAACCACAAACTGAGTTTTATTGAAATCGGCCTGCAAACAAAAAAGTTGGTCGCCATCTTAATTTTTATATTTCTAACATTGCGTTGTTGTTTTCTTGTCAAAATAGAACCAGAAACTGAGTTTTATCAAAATCGGCCCACAAACAAAAAAGTCGGCCGCCACCTTGGATTTTTATCATGTTTAACATTTCGTTGTTGTTTTCTTGTCAAAATAGTACCAGAAACTGAATTTCACCGAAATCAGCCAGCAAACAAAAAAGTTGGCCGCCATCTTGTTTTTTTATATTTTTAACATTGCGTTGCTGTTTTCCTGTCAAAATAGTACCAGAAACTGCGTTTCATTGAAATCGGCGTGCTAACAAAATAGTTGGCCGCCATCTTGGATTTTTTAATACTTTTAACATTGCGTTGCTGTTTTCTTGTCAAAATAGAACCAGAAACTGAGTTTCATCGAAATCGGCCTGCAAACAAAAAAGTTGGCCGCCATCTTCGATTTTTTAATATTTTTAACACTGCGTTGCTGTTTTCTTGTCAAAATAGTACCATAAATCGAGTTTTATCGAAATCGGCCCACAAACTAAAAAGTTGACCGCCATCTTGGAGTTTAATTTTTTTGACATTGCGTTGCTGTTTTCTTGTCAAAATAGTACCAAAAACCGAGTTTTATCGAAATCAGCCTACAAACAAAAAAGTCGGCCGCCGTCTTGAATTTTGTAATAATTTTGACATTGCATTTGCATTATTAAATTATATTATTAATTTAATATCGCAATACCAATGTTCCCACCCGGGGTCGTAAAAGGTCCACGGTCACATTTTAAAGTGACAACCCTTACGTACTTACGTAAATACCTATACAGGCGTCGGCATCGCCCAACTTCAAGGGCGTCGTCCAACTGTATAGAAAGATTGCTTAAACTGTGCCTATAGTATGTTAGGAATGTACACATAAACCGCATCAATCACAAATACTCATCTGATGTAAAACGTATCAAAATCGATTCAGCCAAACGTGAGATATTCACGGACAAACATACATAATGTACAAACAATACAAAACATAATGTACAACATACATAATGTATAAAGGGTCAAACTGAGAACCTCCTTTTTCAAAGTCGGTTGTAATACCAAAACCTTCTCCTAAATGTAACAAATACTTTTCTGAAAACCGCATCTCGCGGACAAACCTTCATACATGCATACGGGTCAAACTGAGAACCTCCTTTTTTGAAGTCGGTTAAAATACTAAAACCTTATCCTAAATGTAACAAATACTTTCCTGAAAACCCGCTTTAAATCAGTTCAGCCAAAAGCGAGATAATCGCGGACAAACATACATACAAAAAAATACAGGTCAAACTGAGAAGCTTCTTTTTTTGAAGTCACTTAAAAATTATTACTATCGTTCGGTCATTGTCGATATTACATACTCGAAAGAGAAGGAAGAGGTGAGGCGGGAGGAGATCCACCTCCTCTCTCCTCTCCACCAATCAACAAGCAGGCATAATCGTCGCGGAACTCACACCTAGCAAATCAAGAAACAAGCGCTACCTAGCGGTGGCTTTTAGCGTAAAAACCCAAAAATGCAGTAAATAACAGATAAACTGTTAATTACCCTTGGTTACTTTCGTTAATAACCGGCTTCGCATCTTCCGCTCTTGTGTCGTCACCGATATCGGCACGACAGACGATATCGTTGACGGTAACGACACAGTGTGAAAGCATTTAGTAGTGATTGTATGAAACTGCCAGTCCGACGATATCGTACCGATATCGTGTCGTTACCGTTATCGTCCAATGTGAAAACGCCCAATCACTACTAAATGCTTTCACACTGTGTCGTTACCGTCAACGATATCGTCTGTCGTGCCGATATCGGTGACGGTGACGACACAAGTGCGGAAGATGCGAAGCCGGTTATTAACGAAAGTAACCAAGGGTAATTAACAGTTTATCTGTTATTTACTGCATTTTTGGGTTTTTACGCTAAAAGCCACCGCTAGGTAGCGCTTGTTTCTTGATTTGCTAGGTGTGAGTTCCGCGACGATTATGCCTGCTTGTTGATTGGTGGAGAGGAGAGGGGAGGTGGATCTCCTCCCGCCTCACCTCTCCCTTCTATTTCGAGTATGTAATATCGACAATGACCGAACGATAGTAATAATTTTTAAGTGACTTCAAAAAAAAGAAGCTTCTCAGTTTGACCTGTATTTTTTTGTATGTATGTTTGTCCGCGATTATCTCGCTTTTGGCTGAACTGATTTAAATGCGGTTTTCAAGAAAGTATTTGTTACATTTAGGATAAGATTTTAGTATTTTAACCGACTTCAAAAAAGGAGGTTCTCAGTTTGACCCGTATGTATGTATGAAGGTTTGTCCGCGAGATGCGGTTTTCAGAAAAGTATTTGTTACATTTAGGAGAAGGTTTTGGTATTACAACCGACTTTGAAAAAGGAGGTTCTCAGTTTGACCCTTTATGTACATTATGTATGTTTGTCCGTGAATATCTCACGTTTGGCTGAATCGATTTTGATACGTTTTACATCAGATGAGTATTTGTGATTGATGCGGTTTGTGTGTACATTCCTAACATACTATAGGCACAGTTTAAGCAATCTTTCTATACAGTTGGACGACGCCCTTGAAGTTGGGCGATGCCGACGCCTGTATAGGTATTTACGTAAGTACGTAAGGGTTGTCACTTTAAAATGTGACCGTGGACCTTTTACGACCCCGGGTGGATACATTGGTATTGCGATATTAAATTAATAATATTATTTAATAATGCAAATGCAATATCAAAATTATTAAAAAATTCAAGACGGCGGCCGACTTTTTTGTTTGTAGGCTGATTTCGATGAAACTCGATTTATGGTACTATTTTGACAAGAAAACAGCAACGCAATGTTAAAAGTATGTTAGTTGTTGTTTTCTTATCAAAATTGTACTAAAAACCAAGTTTCATCAAAATCCGCTCACAAACAAAAAAGTTGTCCGCCATCTTGGATTTTGGAAATTTGCCTTTTTTTTAATAAGCGAGATGAAGATTTGCACTCACTCACACTACATGTTGTATGCAACATAATATTAATTTAAAAATAAATTATAACGATAAAGTCGTGATAGCCCTGGAAGACTTGTCCCGAGTTACTGTGAACGGCGTTGTATGTAACTCGGGACAACCACTCCCCCGTCTCACCCCGCAAGCCCCGCACGATTGACCTGTCTAGACGTCTCCGTCCGCCTACTGTATGAAAAGTTGCTTATTCTGTGCTATAGGTATAAATAAAACACTATCACGGATTTTTTCACGCAATTTGTTTAACAACTTGGTTGTTGTTAAATAAATTGCGTGAAAAAATTCGTGAAAGTGTTTTATTTATATGGACAGTTCGCGCAGAAATCTAAGATGTGTTTATACTATAGGTACTATTTACCAAGATAATAGGTAGGTACACGAAAATTGCCTGCATGATGCACTAAAAAGAATGACAAAAAATATTTTTATAAAAAATAAAAGTGCCTTCAAAAAAATGCCGCCAAAAAGTCAGAAATAATACCTCTAACTCTAATACTGTATTCACAACAAATAACTTAAGTAGGTAAGTACTTTGAAGTGCCCGACGTCTTGAAAGTACTTACTTACGTTATTTGGTGTTAATTGAGTATAGAGGTATTATTTATTTTTTAATTTTTGGTGGCATTTTTTTAAAGGCGCTTTTTTATATAGGTACTTAAGTAATATGTGCATGTAAAAATAATGTGCCTTATTGGTGTGGATCTATCATTGGTTTACTGTAGCTATTAATAGTTTCATAATTGGTATTTTAACTGTTGATCCACCAAATAAATAAAATGTCCTCGAAAGTGTCCTGGCTCATTCGAAAAAATTTATAAAACATTTTACTTCGCGCACACAGTTTATCGAAGAGAAGGTAATATGTTCCCTCTAAATATCGCACTTGAAGAATAGGATCAACCCAAAATGTTCTTTGACGATATCGTTTTTTTCGCCGTAAATATAAAAGATAAAGCAAACATAATTTGTTAACTGCTGCCATTATTACCTCGAATACCTATACTAGTATAATAACTAATATAAAACTTGGAGCCGCGCGGTTACTTTAGCTGGCGTAATGCGATTAACCGCATAGCAAGCTGCTGGTTATCGCTTCACACACCGATATCGTTCCGATATCGTGACGATATCGTGCCGATATCGGCGGACGATATCGGGACGATATCGGTGTAATATCGTGTCGTTACCGTTATCGTCCAATGTGAAAACGCCCTATCTCGCTTTAGCATATTTTTTCCGAGTATCGCATTGCGGCCGGTACTTAGAGTAGCGTCAGCAAAAAGGTCAAATGGCAGCCAAATAATATTAACCTAGCGACTATTTATTTTATTCAATACATAATAGTGAACATGCAAAGAGTAGGTATACATTGTCCCGAGAATTATATTTAAAATTATATTAAACTTGCTTTCCGCCCGTGGCTTCGCTCGCGTGGTCTACACGACGTTATACCGCGGGAATCTGATATTTTTCCGGGATAAAAAGTAGCCTATGTTCCTCCTCAGGCTACATAGTAGCTGTGTCCCAAATTTCAGCCAAATCCGTTCAGCGGTTTTGACGTGATTGCTCAACAAACATCTAAACATCCAAACATCTGAGCTCTCAAATGTGGGTAAGTATAATTAGTAGGACGATTTAATACAAATAATACTATAAAAATTTAATAAGTAAGTACATAAGTACTAAATAAACTTCCGCGTCATCCCCGGCCGCCGCAGGACATTTAAAAAATTTCAGAAAATTTTGGAGAAAAAAAATATGGTCGGAGTAGTAAGCCTCCATTTTTTTGGTTTTATTCGATGCGGGATACTTATAAATGTACAATTTAATTATTCCCTTTTACTTCTTGCGTAAAGTCCATACCTATTTAGTGAGGTAAGTATTTGAAAATTAAGCAAAATGTAAAAAAAAAACCCATAATGTATTTACTTTACGAATAACTTACATGACAAAAATTGTAGCTGTAAGTGCCCTGCATTGAAAAAGATCAAGAAAAGGGGTGGACACCGGTAATGACTTTTTGCGACTGAATTTTCCAAGTTTGTGTCAAGTCGATCGTGCCCGTGTAGGTACGAAAGGGTGCGAAGAAAAATTTCAACTGATTTTGTAAGGAGCCAGGACTTGTAAAATTTTCAGAAAATGAGACCGGCGAAAATCGCCCTAATATTTTACGAAGTCGTACACTTTCAGAAACATGAAAATTAAATTAATTTAAACTCCTACAATTAACTTTTACAAACGCCTGATTTATTAAAGAATGGAATAAAAAGATAAATAATATTCAAATCGCAAATAATTGACTGAAAAGGGCAAATTAACATTGAAACACTTCATAAATCCGTTTCATTTGACGCAGTAGTCATGTAAAACAAGGTCACTTATTATTTACATATTATTAGATAAGTACCTAAATCAAAAACTAATGAAGATCCGCACGCAAAGCTTAGCGCAGATGGCGCCAGCGGCAGCGGTGCGAAACTTACCTATGTCTTTATTAAAATAATGATTCCTTTCGTTATTTGTCTTTGTTATTACCTACCCATTTATCTATTTTATCATTCATTATTTATTAGTAAATCATTATTTGCGTTGTTTTTAAATAAAATGTATAAATGATTTTTACCCTAACCTCAATATTTCTAGGTTATTGACCATATCTCTGTTGTTTCAACTTTAAAAGCATATAAACAATTAACTTTTTTGTTAGTCTAGCATAGTTCTTTAAGTACCATTCGATTTTTTCCATGAACGAGACCTATAAATTGTGGTCTGAAAATACATAGAAGTTCACCAGTCTCCTTTGGAGAAAAGAATAATAGGTAATGGTGATGGTGATCCCCCATTTTTTAGTTAAATTCGATGCGGGGCATAGAGAGATATTTCCAAATTAAGCAAATCTAAAAAATAAATAATCTCATAAAATACCTATCTACTTATATATTAACGAAAAAACTTTAAGTAGGTAGTGTACTTGACAAACTTGTAGAAGGGCATGCATGACATTGCATTATCTACGGATGCGGATTGCGGGACGTTAATAACGGAAAATATAATCGTAGGTAATTTGTGATGTATTTTCCGTAGGTAGTAGGTTATTCCGAATCTTTCAGAAGTTTTGCAACTATAGTAGTAGGTACCTAACCTACTTACCTAGTTATTTATTTTTAATTTTGCATAAAAAAAACAAAGAAACCAAAATAAAATGGCCGCCGGGTTAAGCAAGCGCCGTCCGTGGCCGGCATTGAGATAACTCAATGGTGGCCGGCCGGTAATTTTTATCAGATGTGTATTTGCGATTTCCGTATTATTTTGTCTTTAATCTAGATTACAATAGTTATATTCGGCCGGTATAGATTTACATACCTTTTTTATTTTAGCTCGCTCGCTGTCCCTAGACACTACAAACTCACTCAATTAATTCGCAAAAATATAGCGCACCGAACTTATGTTAGGCAAGCAAGTCTGCAACTGCACTGCAAATACAAAACAAAAAATGGGATTTTCCTTTTATCTACCTACTCCAGTAGTAACCCACTGTTGCCAACATTATCGCGTGGAGAGCAGTGAATAGGTAGTGCAGCAAAACAAAAAGCTTTTATCGATAGCCAATAGGGGACTGGACTGTTTTTTTTTACTTAGGTATTTATAAATATCAGCAACACAACACGGGCTATTTTAAAATATTTTCAGAAATAGAGCATCAAAGATTCTACTTGTGACGTCACACCTAAGTAGGTAGCGCCCATTGGCGCCATATAAATTTATTTATTTTAAATACCTAGTTATTAAAATTTGTTGCACAAAAAGGGTACAAATGGCGGACTTAATGCCATAAGGCATTCTCTATCAGTCAACCAGAGAGCTGGGTAGGTACGAGATCAGTAATTGGGGATGTGATATTTTTATTGATTTTTCTTATTTATTTTAAAACTTCACTAATAATATTGATATTTAATGGTAAAACTTAAAATAAAACTTTTTTCAATAAAATGATAAAATTTGAAAAAAGATCACATGACCAGACTATGAACGCGCCACGATTGGTCGCCATAGTTGTGACGTCATAATGTTTAAGCTATTTTCCAACCGTACAGCGTTTACGGCTTTTACTAGTGTTTCCGAAGACCTAGGCTTTTAGACCTTAATTAAAGCCTCATCATCATCATTTCAGCCGTACGACGCCCACTGCTGGGCATAGGCCTCCCCCAAGGATCTCCACAACGATCGGTCCTGCGCTGCCCGCATCCAGCGGCTTCCCGCGACCTTGACCAGATCGTCGGTCCACCTTGTAGGGGGCCTGCCCACGGAACGTCGTCCGGTTCGCGGTCGCCATTCGAGAACCTTTCCGCCCCAACGGCCATCGGTTCTCCGCGCTATGTGTCCCGCCCACTGCCACTTCAACTGAGCAATCCTTCGAGCGATGTCGGTCGTTTTAGTTCTCCTGCGGATCTCATCATTTCTGATTCGATCGAGCAGGGAAACACCAAGCATCGCTCTCTCCATTGCTCTCTGGGTAACCTTGAGCCTTCTTATGAGACCCATAGTAAAAGACCACGTCTCGCTTCCATAAGTCATAACTGGCAACACACACTGGTCAAAGATCTTAGTCTTGAGACATTGAGGAATTTTGGATTAAAGCCTATTGGTCCTTTTATTAGGGCTATGCTTATGAGGTAGCCTTTTAAATGGCTAGCCATTTTATAAAGGCTATAGGCCTAATTAGGTATTTTTGCGACTGAGCCTTTTTTCTAGTAATAGGTTTATATTAAGGCTATAGCTTCTTTTAGGCTTTTTTCTATTAATACTCAAACGCTATTTTAGTTTTCCCAATAGGTACTACTCGTAGTGTCAATCTTTCATTTATTATTTTGATATTCTTGAATAATAACCTCGAAGACTGACACAGTTTAACCAATTTTTCCATGCAACAGCAGTAGCAGTAAGAAAACAGCAATGCAATGTTAAAAATCCAAGATGGCGGCCAATGATGAAAACGAGAAAAAAAGTTGGCCGCAATCTTGGATTTTTTAAATATTTTTAACATTGCGTTACTGTTTTCTTGACAAAATAATAATAACAAACGAGTTTCGAATGAATTATAGTTCTTTCTTTCTTTCTTTCTTCATCAAAATCGGTTCACAAAATAAAAATTTGTAAATACTAAGGCGAAGTAAGTAAAACTTGAAGTTTTTGTCTGTCTGTTTATCAGTTGTCCGCGTTTCATGCAGAAACTGCTGAACGGATTTTGGTGAAACTTTTATTTAGGCTGTAATTTATTTTGAAGATCGAAAAAACTGTTTTTTATCTTCCAAATTTATTAAATTCCACGGGATGACGTCGTGTAGTCCACGCGGGCGAAGCCGCGGGCGGCCGCTAGTAGCTAATAATAATGGTGTTATGCAATACTTTGAGTAGGCCTTTAGGCTTTAGGCCTTTTGTTTATTTATTTATTATACATTTTATTCTATTGTACATTTATGATTTTATAAGTATTAATATTAATGATATAATTTGTAAATATTTCCATATCCCGTTGCCTGCAGGCGGACCGAGATAGTCTATTATGTATGCCTTGCCTTTAGGCCTTTTGTTTATTTATTGACTATACATTTTTATTCTAAAATATTTATGATTTTATAAGTATTTATATTTATGATATTATTTGTAATAATTTCCATATCCCGTAAATCCCGTAAATCTAATAGGCCTTTAGGCCTTTTGTTTATTTATTTATTACTTATACATTTTTATTCTATTATACATTTATGATTTTATAAGTATTTATATTTATGATATTATTTGTAAATATTTCCATATTCTATGTACTGCTGTTATTGTGAGTGCCAGCCAATCTTGTGCCAATAAAGTATTTTAATGAATAATCAAATCGATCGTATAATACTTGTATAATACATAGTTATCAAAAGTACTTTATGGTTATTATGGCTAGGATCTGACAATAATATCGATAGCCAAAATATTTACTGTCCTACAATACAACACTATGCATATACGAACTGAAATCTACTGGTATATCCCCTTTCATAGACAAATGCATTTGATTTTTTGGTGTGTTTACATGTTGGGCGAGCCATCACGAGCGGCCAGCATGTAAGCGGTTGTTTGTGATGGCTCGCCTTGGCTTGCCATGGCTCGGGCCGGTGTCGGTTTTCTGTACCCCAAGTGTAAGTTTTTATGTCAAGCAAACTCAAACTTTTTCGATTCCGTATTTATGTCAATTTGTATGAAAACTATATAAGCGCGCTACTCGCCGCTAGAGGCGCTAATACAGTTTTCATACAAATTGACATAAATACGGAATCGAAATAGTTTGCGTTTTTTGACATAAAAACTTACACTACGGGCACAGAACACGAGTCAAAGTGGCTCGCGGCTAGCGTTTGCGACCCGTTTACATGTTGGCCAGCGTCCATCCAGCGTTTTTAGTGTCACTCAAGAGTACCTCGCGCTGTACAAATGGATGTATACCTATGCCTAATATTTTATGCACAACTTGTACCCTCTCGGTCGGGCGAACATAATATACGATTTTGGTACCTACTAACTAAAATTAAATTAAATATGAACGTACATACATCATCATCACTACATAGTATAAAACAAAGTCGCTTTCTCTGTCCCTATGTCCCTTTGTATGCTTAAATCTTTGAAACTACGCAACGGATTTTGATGCGTTTTTTTTAATAGATAGAGTGATTCAAGAGGAAGGTTTATATGTACTTTTTATCCCGATATTCCCACGGGAACGGGAACCACGCGGGTGAAACCGCGGGCGGCCGCTAGTTTATTATAAACTAGCCTTCCGCACGCGGCTTCACCCGCGTGGAGTACACAACGTCATCCCGCAGGTACCTACACAATATTTTTCCAGGATAGAAAGTATTTTTTGTCACTTTCCATTCCAGCTCCCAAACTATCCCCATGCATGCCATAAATCACGTCGATATGTTGCTCCGTTTTGATGTCAAAGACGGATAAACGATTTACGTCCAATGTTTGATAGCTGGTTTGTATGGGAAAAGAAAAGTGTTGTTTTTACTATTTTCCACGCAATTTTTATGTTTTTTCTCTCTAGAAACCTTTCGTGGGGTTTAAGGCGCCGATTCCCGAAAATAGGGTATTTTAAATTATGGATTACTGTCAAACCACAAGTACTCAAAATTTGGAAAAAATATATGTTATTTTACAGTTATTTATCTAGTGCTTCCGGCCGTTTTTTTCGATTGGTGATATTTTACTGTGTCAAATAAAATCCCAAACATCCTTCTAATCGTAATCCAAATATCCTTTTACTTGCAGTATACTTGGTTTTGGTTAATGAAAAATATACGAAAATAATTGTCTTTGATTAGGTCATAACTTCATAAGTTTAAATATTTTTTTATTTAATTTTTTATTGAATTTTAAGTGATTTTCGATTTGCGGGGCGCTTGCGAGTTCACAGTTCACTGCCGGCTGCCGCTGCGTCCTCGTCAAGTGTATCGCGCGCATACGAACAAGCGTTAGCGTGCCTATTTTGGTCGGGAATCATCGCCTTAAGGAAAATATGAAAAAAAAACATGCCGAATTGGTTCAGCCGTTCTTCAGTTTAGCGCTTAGCAACATTCATTATGTAACTTAATTAATCAATTACTAAACCAACACAATTTACGATGTCGATAACTATTACGATTACGATAAGGATAACAATAAAGATAACGATTACGTTTACGACAGTAAATTACGATAACGATATCTTTTACGATAACGATTAAGATACCTAGTGTAATTTTTTTATTACGATAACGATAGTTCATCGTGCTAAAAGTTGTTTTATTTCATTCGCATTATATTATTAAACTCATTTAGAAATATTTGTCATGTGTTTTTAATGCCGCGTACACACCGCGCCAACGAACGCCACCGAAGGATATTCAGCGTTGGCTACCGCACGCTCGTTGGCTATCGAAGGACAAAGCACAAACAACAAATGTTGAGCAAACGATCGTTGGCACTTGATTCCGGCTCCAGTGTTGCCAGGTTACTTTTGATTCCTTTTAGGTGATTTTTAGCTCCGTGGTTACTTTTAGTTTAAGTTACATTTAGGCGGTTCTCACACTGCACCGCACACCGTTCCGGTTTGTGGTAGTGCGCTTCTTAATTATGGCTGTAGAATCTTGATGCGCATAAAAAATCCGCAGTGTGTAACAAACTCACGCCGCATCTCCGTCCACCGGAATGGAAACCGCAGCAGTGTGAAAATCGCTTTAGCTGATTTTTCAGAATGTTCATGAAACAGAGTGTGCAACTCCCAAAAAATTTGTAGGACAACTCCTCAATCTAACATCTGTTTCTCTTTTTCACACCAATGCATGAAGTCATCCGTCCGTTGTTATTATTATACACTCGTCCGGTCAATGGGATTCGTTCGTATCTTGTCGGTTGCTCGTGGTGAGAAAGTTTCTTCCCTCCATCTATTCCTAAATACTATATATATGATTCCTAATTTTCCATAAACTCACTCACTCACTCTAGTTTTGATTTTGTTTTGTATGAAATTTTGTAGGAGTTGATTTTGTAAAAAAATAAAAATAAATTATAAAAGATTCCTGCTGACTCTAATAAAAAAATATATAAAGAAAATGTTACTTTTTTGTACATTTCAGGTATCTTTTGACAAGACCTCGCTGGCAACACTTGGTAGAAACTATGCTTCAACTGAGCGTTCGTTCGTTGGCCTTCGGCCACCGTCCACACCGAGTTCGATATAATGGCTCAATGAGCGATTTTCTGAGAGGCCATTTAAAAAAAAAAGCTTCCAATTGCTTCACTAGATGGCGTTGAATAAGTATGTACATGTCTATGGTATATTTTGGTATGAAACATATTTAAATTAATTACTTTTTAAAAACCCAAAGGAAACTAATAATATATTAAATAAGTACTACTATGAGGAACAGAAACGAAATAGGTAAATTTAAAGATTTAGGTAAATAAATAACATCTGTCTGACGTTCCGTTTTACGTAAAAAAGTCGCGTCAAAGTAAAATTTATAACGTTCCGTTCCTTCTAACTGCATAGGTGGGACAGCGCCATCTAGTGACTGAGCTTTCAGAAAATCGCCCATTCCTTTGATGTTACCGCCACGCTCCGGATCGCCGGCACACGCCAACGAACGATCGTTGGCGTTCGCCAAACCGTCCAAACAGGATTACAGGACCAACGAAGGGCATCGAAACCCATTCGTTGGCGTTCGTTGGCGCGGTGTGTACGCGGCATAACGCACTTTAATCATAGATAATAGTAGTGGTCGCCCGCGTAACCCCCCACTTCGTTCGCATGAAATTCAGCCATACACATAATCTTACATCAAAATTGGTTCAGTTTGAATGTTTCCAGTGTTTACTCATTAAAACCTTTCTACGATACCTGAACCATATGTTTAAGCCTGATTTATTAACATCTGATCTGCACGCGAAGCATGACAAACTCGAGAAGAGTTTTGTCTAACTCGAAAGTCTATAATTGACAACGGAACAATAGGTTTGTCTACGATGAAATGCCATTTTTGACGTTTCGATATAGACAAAACCTTTCTCAAGTTCATCATGCTACCCGTGCAGATAATCATACATGTCCATTATCCATATCTGCTATTATTGCCTTTCCGGAATACACTAACGCACGGCCACGGCCAGCCCAGCCACTCCAGCCAGCATGTACCTAAACGGCATCCGAGGCCGAGCTCTTGTGAAGGCTCGTGGCTCGTGGAAGCTCGCCGAGCCAAGGCCAACATGTAAACGGGGCATTATGACTAGTAGAACCTACAAATATTATTCTGTGGTAGAACCTTCGAATCGAAGGGTAGAACACAAGAAATTGAGTCAATGGGCGTTTTCACATTGGACGATAACGGTAACGACACGATATCGGCACGATATCGTCGGACTGGCAGTTTCATACAATCACTACTAAATGCTTTCACACTGTGTCGTTCGTTACCGTCAACGATATCGTCTGTCGTGCCGATATCGGTGACGACACGAGTGCGGAAGATGCGAAGCCGGTTATTAACGAAAGTAACCAAGGGTAATTAACAGTTTAAATCTGTTATTTACTGCATTTTTTGGTTTTTACGCTAAAAGCCACCGCTAAGTAGCGCTTGTTTCTTGATTTGCTAGGTGTGAGTTCCGCGACGATTATGCCTGCTTGTTGATTGGTGGAGAGGAGAGAGGAGGTGGATCTCCTCCCGCCTCACCTCTCCCTTCTATTTCGAGTATGTAATATCGACAATGACCGAACGATAGTAATAATTTTTAAGTGACTTCAAAAAAAAGAAGCTTCTCAGTTTGACCTGTATTTTTTTGTATGTATGTTTGTCCGCGATTATCTCGCTTTTGGCTGAACTGATTTTAATGCGGTTTTCAAGAAAGTATTTGTTACATTTAGGATAAGAGTATTTTAACCGACTTCAAAAAAGGAGGTTCTCAGTTTGACCCGTATGTATGTATGAAGGTTTGTCCGCGAGATGCAGTTTTCAGAAAAGTATTTGTTACATTTAGGAGAAAGTTTTGGTATTACAACCGACTTTGAAAAAGGAGGTTCTCAGTTTGACCCTATAAGTACATTATGTATGTTTGTCCGTGAATATCTCACGTTTGGCTGAATCGATTTTGATACGTTTTACATCAGATGAGTATTTGTGATTGATGCGGTTTATGTGTACATTCCTAACATACTATAGGCACAGTTTAAGCAATCTTTCTATACAGTTGGACGACGCCCTTGAAGTTGGGCGATGCCGACGCCTGTACCCCTAGTGTAGCAAACGCAAACTATCGCGAGTACGTATTTATGTCAATTTGTATGAAAACTGCATAAGCGCGCTACTCGCCGCTAGAGGCGCTGATACAGTTTTCATACTACTTTCCCCTAGTGTAAGTTTTTATGTCAAAAAACGCAAACTATCGTGAGTGCGTATTTATGTCAATTTGTATGAAAACTGTATCAGCGCCTCTAGCGGCGAGTAGCGCGCTTATGCAGTTTTCATACAAATTGACATAAATACGTACTCGAAATAGTTTGCGTTTGCTTGACATAAAAACTTACACTCGGGGTACTGTATAGGTATTTACGTAAGTACGTAAGGGTTGTCACTTTAAAATGTGACCGTGGACCTTTTACGACCCCGGGTGGATACATTGGTATTGCGATATTAAATTAATAATATAATTTAATAATGCAAATGCAATGTCAAAATTATTAAAAAATTCAAGACGGCGGCCGACTTTTTTGTTTGTAGGCTGATTTTGATGAAACTCGATTTATGGTACTATTTTGACAAGAAAACAGCAACGCAATTTTAAAAGTATTAAAAAATCCAAGATGGCGGCCAACTTTTTTGTTAGCACGCCGATTTCAATGAAACGCAGTTTCTGGTACTATTTTGACAAGAAAACAGCAAAGCAATGTTAAAAATATAAAAATCAAGATGGCGGCCAACTTTTTTGTTTGCAGGCCGATTTCAATAAAACTCAGTTTGTGGTTCTATTTTGACAAGAAAACAGCAATGCAATGTTAAAAATATTAAAAAT
The DNA here is from genome assembly GCA_949710035.1 of Crambus lathoniellus. NCBI lineage: Eukaryota > Metazoa > Arthropoda > Insecta > Lepidoptera > Crambidae > Crambus > Crambus lathoniellus. The sequence goes on along the minus strand of OX453303.1, from coordinate 10,286,202 downwards.
CCAAGATGGCGGCCACCTTTTTTGTTTGTGAGCCGATTTTGATGAAACTTGGTTTTTAGTACAATTTTGACAAGAAAACAACAACACAATGTTAAAAGTATTAAAAAATCCAAGATGGCGGCCAACTTTTTTGTTTGCAGGCCGATTTCAATGAAACTCAGTTTCTGGTTCTATTTTGACAAGAAAACAGCAACGCAATGTTAAAAATATAAAAATTCAAGATGGCGGCCAAATTTTTTGTTTGCTGGCTGATTTCGGTGAAATTCAGTTTCTGGTACTATTTTGACAAGAAAACAGCAACGAAATGTTAAACATGATAAAAATCCAAGATGGCAACCGACTTTTTAGTTTGTGGGACCATTTTGATAAAACTCAGTTTCTGGTTCTATTTCGACAAGAAAACAGCAACGCAATGTTAAAAATATAAAAATCAAGATGGCGGCCAACTTTTTTGTTTGCAGGCCGATTTCAATAAAACTCAGTTTGTGGTTCTATTTTGACAAGAAAACAGCAACGCAATGTTAAAAATATAAAAATTCAAGATGGCGGCCAAATTTTTTGTTTAAAATAGTACCACAAACTGAGTTTCATTGAAATCGGCCTCCAAACAAAAAAGTCGGCCGCCATCTTGTATTTTTTTATACTTTTAACATTGTGTTGTTGTTTTCTTGTCAAAATTGTACTAAAAACCAAGTTTCATCAAAATCGGCTCACAAACAAAAAAGTTGGCCGCCATCTTGGATTTTTAATATTTTTAACATTGCGTTGCTGTTTTCTTGTCAAAATAGTACCAGAAACTGAGTTTCATCGAAATCGGCCTGCTAACAAAAAATTTGTCCGCCATCTTGAATTTTTTTATACTTTTAATATTGCGTTGCTGTTTTCTGGTCAAAATAGAACCACAAACTGAGTTTCATTGAAATCGGCCTGCAAACAAAAAAGTCGGCCGCCATCTTGTATTTTTTTATACTTTTAACATTGTGTTGTTGTTTTCTTGTCAAAATTGTACTAAAAACCAAGTTTCATCAAAATCCGCTCACAAACAAAAAAGTTGGCCGCCATCATGTATTTTGGAAATTTGCCTTAATAAGCGAGATGAAGATTTGCACTCACTCACACTACATGTCGTATGCAACATAATATTAATTTAAAAATAAATTATAACGATAAAGTCGTGATAGCCCTGGAAGACTTGTCCCGACTCCCGAGTTACTATGAACGGCGTTGTATGTAACTCGGGACAACCACTCCCCCGTCTCACCCCGCAAGCCCCGCACGATTGGCCTGTCTAGACGTCTCCGTCGGCCTACTGTATGAAAAGTTGCTTATTCTGTGCTATAGGTATAAATAAAACACTATCACGGATTTTTTCACGCAATTTATTTAACAACTTGGTTGTTGTTAAATAAATTGCGTGAAAAAATCCGTGAAAGTGTTTTATTTATATGGACAGTTCGCGCAGAAATCTAAGATGTGTTTATACTATAGGTACTATTTACCAAGATAATAGGTAGGTACACGAAAATTGCCTGCATGATGCACTAAAAAGAATGACAAAAAATATTTTTATAAAAAATAAAAGTGACTTCAAAAAAATGCCGCCAAAAAGTCAGAAATAATACCTCTAACTCTAATACTGTATTCACAACAAATAACTTAAGTAGGTAAGTACTTTGAAGTGCCCGACGTCTTGAAAGTACTTACTTACGTTATTTGGTGTTAATTCAGTATAGAGGTATTATTTATTTTTTACTTTTTGGTGGCATTTTTTTAAAGGCGCTTTTTTATATAGGTAAGTAATATGTGCATGTAAAAATAATGTGCCTTATTGGTGTGGATCTATAATTGGCTTACTGCAGCTATTAATAGTTTCATAATTGGTATTTTAACTGTTGATCCACCAAATAAATAAAATGTCCTCGAAAGTGTCCTGGCTCATTCGAAAAAAATTATAAAACATTTTACTTCGCGCACACAGTTTATCGAAGAGAAGGTAATATGTTCCCTCTAAATATCGCACTTGAAGAATAGGATCAACCCAAAATGTTCTTTGACGATATCGTTTTTTTCGCCGTAAATATAAAAGATAAAGCTAACGTAATTTGTTTACTGCTGCCATTATTACCTAGAATACCTATACAGTATAATAACTAATATAAAACTTGGAGCCGCGCGGTTACTTTAGCTGGCGTAATGCGACTAACCGCATAGCAAGCTGCTGGTTATCGTTTCACACACCGATATCGTTCCGATATCGTGCCGATATCGGCGGACGATATCGGTACGATATCGGTGTAATATCGTGTCGTTACCGTTATCGTCCAATGTGAAAACGCCCATTGTTTTTGACCATGTTCATAACACCGTAGACACACCACATAGTACGATACGAGTATGTGTTATTTATTAATGTACTAGCTGACCCAGCGCGACTTCGTTCCCGTGGCCCTACCCCTTACTCCACCCTACCCTACCCGTACTCTAATTCTAATTTATATCCTACTATAATATTATACAGGATATTTTTTTATCAGTGCACAATTTTTTAGGATCGACTCAAGACAGAATCGGTAAGTGAAAAACTTTCTCCTAGAAACATAGGTCGAAATATCACTACATAGTATAAAACAAAGTCGCTTTCTCTGTCCCTATGTCCCTTTGTATGCTTAAATCTTTGAAACTACGCAACGGATTTTGATGCGTTTTTTTTAATAGATAGAGTGATTCAAGAGGAAGGTTTATATGTACTTTTTATCCCGATATTCCCACGGGAACGGGAACCACGCGGGTGAAACCGCGGGCGGCCGCTAGTGACAAATAATTTTTAACTCTTCATACAAATCGGATTGATCAGTGATCGATTTAGAATGGGAAGTCAAAAAAAATTTCTTCTAGGAGAAAGTTGTTCATTTACCGATTCTGAGTCGATCCTAAAAATTTATGCACTGATGAAACATTTATCCTGTATAATAAATGTGTGTTTAGATGTTTGGAAGGATGTTTGTTAGGTACTTAGTCACGCCAACACGGCTAGACGGATTTGGCTGAAATTTAGGACACCGATCGATACCATAGCCGATACCGATACTTACATAGTAGGTATCGGTATTTTCGATTGTAAAATTTGTAAATATTCGCGGGACTGTGATATTTTTCTGGGATAAAAAGTAGCCTATGTTCTTCTCCAGCTTCCAAACTATCCTTATACATTCTGTGCTTATACCAAAAACGTTTTTGAAAAAAAAATGTACTTAACCACCTTCAAAACGGATCTTCAAACAAAAATTAACAAACACTAAAAAACGAAAAAAATAATAAGATTTTTTTAATTCAAAGGACGATGATACGTGACTTTTTCTAATAATTTATCTTGGTACTTACAGTACCCCTAGTGTAAGTTTTTATGTCAAGCAAACGCAAACTATCGCGAGTACGTATTTATGTCAATTTGTATGAAAACTGCATAAGCGCGCTACTCGCCGCTAGAGGCGCTGATACAGTGCCCGTAGTGTAAGTTTTTATGTCAAAAAACGCAAACTATTTCGATTCCGTATTTATGTCAATTTGTATGAAAACTGTATTAGCGCCTCTAGCGGCGAGTAGCGCGCTTATATAGTTTTCATACAAATTGACATAAATACGGAATCGAAATAGTTTGCGTTTGCTTAACATAAAAACTTACACTCGGGGTACTGTTTTCATACAAATTGACATAAATACGGACTCACGATAGTTTGCGTTTTTTGACATAAAAACTTACACTAGGGGTATGTACCCCGAGTGTAAGTTTTTATGTCAAGCAAACGCAAACTATTTCGAATGCGTATTAATGTCAATTTGTATGAAAACTATATAAGCGCGCTACTCGCCGCTAGAGGCGCTAATACAGTTTTCATACAAATTGACATAAATACGCATTCGAAATAGTTTGCGTTTTTTGACATAAAAACTTACACTACGGGCACTGAACTGTTTGAAGTCGGTCGGTGCCGTCTTATACGTATTGAGGTAATTACCTCCTACACCCTACACTACACCTCACGCTTGGGACCGGGTTTTTTTTTATATGTTAGTTATTTCACTCAGTATATTTCGTTCTTATTCTTTTTGGCTTGCCACCGACTTCAAACAGTTCAGTAAGTACCAAGATAAATTAGAAAAAGTCACGTACCTATCATCGTCCTTTGAATTAAAAAAATCTTATTATTTTTTTCGTTTTTTAGTGTTTGTTAATTTTTGTTTGAAGATCCGTTTTGAAGGCGGTTACATTTTTTTTTCAAAAACGTTTTATTTTTCGATTTTTAGTGAAGTACCTAGCTTAAGAAACTACATGGTGATTATGATAAATTGTTGTAAATATCCTATCTGTTACGGAATTCAGCTTTCCATCTTTAGCTACTTAGATAACTTGAAGGAATACAACTGAAGGTCCATTCGTGCATATGGTATTTATAAAAAATCATAATATAACTCCTAACTGTTGAGGAGTTTCACCTCTCATCAGCAGCTCACCCTAATAACCTGAAAGAATATAACTATTGGCCAATACGTACGATTAATACTTAAATAAATATTCTCCAGCTCCTAACCATTAAGGAGTTGTAGCTTCCATCACCAGCTCATCACTATGAGATGATGACTACCAGATGCAAATACTTGACTAACTTCAAAAATAAATGGAACGCATAAGGCTTGCCTATATTTGAGAATTTCTCTCAATTTTCCTGGGATTTGATCCCCTGGTCCTGACTTGGTGAAAGTAAGATCAGGTCAGAAGTACCAACTTACGAAAAAAAATATATTTTGAAAATGATCCCCAATTTGATGAAACTATGAAATAAAATAAAATAAAATAAAATAAAATAAAATAATGTTTATTTCTCCTCACAAACAGTATGGTAGGTAAGGTACAGCAAAAATAGACACTTATACTATTGTATAGATGTTTTACATAAGTTTTGTGAGGAGCTGGTGTTTGATATGGGTAAAACCGGTATTACAAATCACCAGGTCCCCACATAGAATGTCATTATAAGATCTGATACAAGTAGGTATGGCTATTATCCACTGGTTTAATGTTTCATACATACTTACATTAAGATGAGGAAACAAACTTGAGTATATTATATTACTTTCTGTGTCATGTGTGTGTGTGTGTGTGTGTGTATGTGTGTGTATTTGTGCGTGTATGTGTATATGTGTGTGTGGGTGGGTGGGTGTGTGTGAGTGTTTGAGTGTGTGCATATGTTGTGTTGTTGTTCAGTATAAGGAAGGTAAAAAATTCTGGAACTATTATTATTATTATGACTTTTCTTCCAGTCTGGTACAAAAGTGAATTTAAAGTAAGTTTTCGGTAGATGTAAGTACCTATAGTTTAATTTTTGTAACCAATCCTTCACAACAATTTTACATTTACTTTTAGGTAGTGAGTAGATTGAGATGATTCTATTGATTTTATTGTACAGGTTGGAAGATTGATAACAGAAAAAACGATGCGAAAAGGTAGTGTTGAACTTTCTCCTGACACAAACTATGTCTTTCCTTCTCTTTTTATTGATTTTGTCAGGCTCATAGCTTAAAGTGAGTGCTGCTTGAGCACAGTTTGCAAAATATAAAGTTGGCGCATTGTCAGGCAGGACTCCACTCTTTTCGTAGAGGTCAGTAGTAGGATAACGGTACGGCAACGACATGCTAACTTTCAAAATTGATCTTTGTGCCCTTTCGACTTTTATAAAAACTGATTTCGCGGCGCCACCCCATACAACTATGCAATACATAAGCACAGACTGGCAGAGTGCATAATAAACAACCTTAATTAAATTTGAATCTGCAATGTGTCTGAAAATGACCATGAGCTTGCGGACCCTAGAAGCTACCATGTCAATATGCGACTGGAAATTAATTCTGTTGTCCATCATCACACCCAAATACTTTATTTTCGATGAAATGAATGATGAGATGAAATCGTCCATATACCTACCCAAATAAAGTCTGAATACACATTATTCAGGATAACTCCTGAACTTCTTGCCAGTTCTTGATAAAATTTGAATGGGACCACACGAGAAGCGTCACCTTTTAAATAAAAAAAGAATTATCCAAATCGGTTCATTAACTAAAAAGTTCTGAGGTAACACACATAAAAAATAAAAAAAATAAAAATACAGTCGAATTGATAACCTCCTCCTTTTTTGAAGTCGGTTAAAAATCACGTCGATCCGCGCTGGGTCTTTAGTCTATTGGCCCTACGCAGGCAGCGTGTCCCGCGGGGTACATTTACCAAACAGTGTAACATTGAATCGGTAAATGTGGCCCGCTGACAGACTTTAGGAGTTTGTACAATCGTGAAGATAAGTTTTACGTGGTTTTACTAAAATTAATAACACTACATGAATTGAATAATTTACTACTTGTATCAAACATGGCAGCACAAACGCAATAGCGTGCCAGCTTACCTGTCACGGGATCAAATTACATGCTCGGTTTGCCAACATCCCGTGGCGGGTACTATGACCTTCAAGCGATTTTATTAGCTAAGTTAGTGAATATAGAGTCTATTTTACCGTGTTTTTTGGACTCTAATGACAAATAATGTAATACGCTAACACCACAGACCATCCTTACACTTTTATGCGTCACTTGGATTTAACTATAGACGTTTTAAAGTTCAAGGTCATTCAAGGTCACGCCTGATTTGTTGCCGTTTTTGTATTTTTTATAGTTTTATTAGAATAAAACCATTTAATTGTATTATTTTCTAATCATCATCATCATGTCAGCCGAACGACGCCCACTGCTGGGCATAGGCCTCCCCCAAGGATCTCCACAACGATCGGTCCTGCGCTGCCCGCATCCAGCGGCTTCCCACGACCTTGACCAGATCGTCGGTCCACCTTGTAGGGGGCCTGCCCACGGAACGTCGTCCGGTACGCGGTCGCCATTCGAGAACCTTTCCGCCCCAACGGCCATCAGTTCTCCGCGCTATGTGTCCCGCCCACTGCCACTTCAATGATGCAATCCTTCAAGCGATGTCGGTCGTTTTAGTTCTCCTGCGGATCTCATCATTTCTGATTCGATCGAGCAGGGAAATACCAAGCATCGCTCTCTCCATTGCTCGCTGGGTGATTTTGAGCCTTCTTCTTCTTCTTAACATTACGGGCGGTTTCCGCAACTCGACGTCTATTGCGCCTATTTTGCGTCCGGAAGGTACGCGGCCAGATCACTCCAGCCAGCCCAGCTCAGCCAGGAACGCTCCAAGAGCTTTCACATTAGTGATCGCTTCCTGGACGCTGCCCGGCGAGCCGAGGTACCTCGCCCGGTAGGGGGCTACCCCCCTGCATTCCAGCATTACGTGGGCAGCTGTTTCTTCTTCCTTCATGCATCCTCTGCATAGGGGACTGTCGGTGACACCTAAATTAAAAAGATGTCTGCTAAATTGTCCATGACCAGTAATGGCACCTGTTACCAGGCGAAGTTGCGGTCTGCACAGTTGTATCAGGGCCCTGGATAGACGCGCGTCCACGCGCGGCAGTGCGAGCTTCGCCTGTCTGCACGAATCCAGCGAGCTCCAGTTCTGTTGGTGTATTTCTGTAGTGCGTGCACGGATCTTATTTGCATACCAGCTCGTCGGGATGGGCGCGATCGGCTCTGGGCCAACAGGCGTCGAGCCGGATGCACGTCTGGCCAGTTCGTCGGCTGCATCGTTTCCACGTGATCCGCTGTGGCCTTTGATCCATTGGATAGTAATAGTATTAAGTGCACCTACTGTATTTAAGGCGTGGTGACACTCAAGTAAAAGGCTCGATGTGATGCGACTTCCCTGGAGAGCCTGTAGGACGGATTTACTGTCGGAGAGAATTAAGATGTCGCGGTCTTTTACCTCTCTTGTTTCGATTGCCCGAGCCGCCATTATTATGCCCATGCACTCGGCCTGAAAGACCGTGTTGTATGAGCCTAAGGGGGATGCAATTTGTATGTTGAGGTCCTCTGAGAAGACACCCGACCCTGTGCCCGATGAGGTCTTGGAGCCGTCAGTGTAAATGAGGAGAGCCTTGTGTTTTTCCCTGAGCTGATGTCGTCTATCTATACTATCAGGTGTATTCTGTACTTTTTGTCGAAAATGAAGGTAGGCTTGACCTTGTCGCATACTGCTTCGATAAGAGGGTCGTTTAGCCAGTCCTTCAGTAATACACTGAGATGTTTTACCCTTTCGAATTTTAGAGATCCCAGTTGTTTTAGTCTTAGAGCTGTTTTGGCTGCCTGTGAGAGCGCAGCAGGCCTGACGTTGTAGTCCCTGTAGTTTTTTTGCGCCAGTGGTTTGAGCGGCCTTTGGCCACCATACTACAGATCCATAGCTTACCAGGGGTTATATGATCGTGTTGTATAGTTTGGGTACTAGACCCCAGCGTTTGCCAATCATCTTCCGGCACTGCCATAGTATGACGCTGGCCGACTGCGTTTTATACTCCAAGTGGCTGTTCCAGTTTAGTTTCCTGTCTAGGATTATGCCTAGGTACTTTACCTCGTTAGATAGTTGTAGTGTAGTTCCAAACAGCTTCGGCAGACGGAAATCGCCTACCAGGCGCTTGTTCGTGAACATTACCATTTCCGACTTTGAGCCTTCTTATGAGACCCATAGTAAAAGACCACGTCTCACTTCCATAGGTCATTACTGGCAACACACACTGGTCAAAGACTTTCGTCTTGAGACATTGAGGTATTTCGGACGCGAATATATGCCGGAGCTTCCCAAACGCTGCCCATCCGAGCTGGATTCGACGAGAGATCTCTTTCTCAAAGTTGGACTTGCCTAACTGGACCGTCTGTCCTAGGTAAACATAGTGGTCAACAACTTCGAGTGTGTAATGTTCCAAACATTAACTGGAGCGGGTGCAACATGGGCATTGAACATGATTTTCGTCTTGTCCATGTTCATCTTAAGACCCACTCTTTGTGAAGCATTACCGAGATCTTCGAGCATTGTGTTCAGGTCTTCCAATGTCTCAGCCATAAGAACTACATCATCGGCAAACCGTAGATGTGTTAGGTACTCGCCATTGATGTTGATGCCGCATCCATTTCAGTCCAGCAGCTTAAAAATATCCTCCAACGCAGCTGTGAACAGTTTGGGAGAGATGACATCTCCCTGTCTCACACCTCGCTGTAGTTGGATAAGATTAGAGCTCTGGTTCTGTAATCGGACCGTCATGGTGGCGTTTTGGTATAAGTACCTCAGCACCTCGATGTACCTGTAGTCTATTTGGCACCTCTGGAGAGACTGCAGCACCACCCAAGTCTCAATCGAATCAAAGGCTTTCTCATAGTCCACGAACGCCAAGCAAAGTGGCAAATTATAATACTCTTCGGTCTTCAGTATAACTTGCCGCAGCGTATGAATGTGGTCTATGGTACTGTAGCCTTTCCGGAACCCGGATTGTTCGGGAGGTTGGAAGTCGTCGAACCTGCGAGCGAGACGATTCGTAATGACTCTCGAAAACAACTTATAGATATGGCTCAGAAGCGAGATGGGTATATAGTTCTTCAAGAGAGTTTTATCACCCTTCTTGAAAAACAGCATCACATCGCTTCTGCCCCATGCCTTTGGCGTTTTGCCCTCAAGGATGACTGAATTAAAAAGCTTCTGGAGGACTTTAAGTATCGGCTTACCGCCCGCTCTCAGAAGCTCTGTTGTGATTCCGTCATCGCCCGCCGCCTTGTTGTTTTTAAGCTGCTTGAGAGCCATTCTAATCTCGTACAGGCTGACGTCCGGGATATCTTCGGTATGGTGTCGGGTAAGCTTGGCTCTAGGGTCTGTAGCCTTGCTTTCAACAGGTGTTTGCGTGGAATATAGCTGTCCATAGAAACTCTCAATCTCCCTCAGGATTTCAGGTGTTGACAAAACGATGCTACCTTCCTCAGTTTTCAGCCTCGTCAATTGACTTTGCCCGATAGACAGATCTCTCGCGAACACTTTGGAGCCTTTGTTCCGCTCAATGGCTTCCTTAATACGCTCGGTATTAAATTGACGAAGGTCGCGTGTCAAAGACTTAGATATCTTATTTTCTAATAATTTAGTCTATTTATTATCAAGTAATAGTGAAATACTTTGTTAAACATGCTAATTAAAATTTTGTGACATCATTTTTTTTTTGTAAAATACTTATAAATAAATAAATAAAAAATAAACAAATTTAAAAATAATAATATACTGCGCAAATAAAATATTTTGATTGATTATTTTATAAAGATACCAATAATATATAACTACTTAAAAAATTTAACCGACTCCAAAAAGTATTTGTCAAGTGAAAAGGAAAAATATAATATATATATTTTTAAATTACTATTTATTTCCTAAGTTTTAGTGTATATTGTACAATAACATACCCACGAAAACTACTAAACCGATTTTGATGAATCTTAGACTGTTCCCAAAGTTAGAATACACCTAATTTAAATCAAATAGAATCATCTCGATATGCCTTTAGATTTCGAGAAATTCGTGGACATACATAGTAAAAACATATAACTAAGTATTCATATACTTACGAAATTTAGTTTTATTTTAGTCAATTAAAAACCTATTTTTTAAACTTAAAATGTGCGAAGGGTGCCGATTGATGTGTTTTTTGTCAATCAAATTTTAAAAGATACATCGAGAAATCAATACTTAACTTAGATAAAATAAAAGAAACATCTAATTCGATGTAAACTGAAAAGCGTTTATTGAATAATATTCCTATGTCATAAAGAATTATTACTATTGTTATTATGACTTAAAAGTCATAGATAAAAAGTATATTATCAAGCAAAAGTTATTAACGAAATGTTTTAAGCTAAGTAAGCACTCGGGGCAGTGGCCAAAACTAAAGTTCTTACCCTATTGATGTAAAATTTATATTTCGCATTTCCACTCGACGCTAGATGTCGCTACAGTAAGTATAGTGCCACAAATATATCTGAACCGGTGACAGTGGTCCTGGAGGAGCCACTAGCAATACAAAATTAACTGTCAAAATGGACTGCCGGCAGTCAACAGTATATTTAGTACCAAAAAATAACCACTGTGTGAAATAAGTTTGTCGCATAAATCTCGACCTACGGCTGAAGGCCTAAGTAGCCAGAGCCGGTTAAATGACATAAAAAATGGTAGGTATAGTAGGTAACTACGTGCTGGCCACTTAGATACTATATCTATGTTTGAGCAAAATTTTCAAAACTACATTGGTGACATTTTGTCTACATTGCGATCATTTAACCGGCTCTGGCTACTTAGGCCTTCAGCCGTAGGTCGAGATTTACTTTGTAGATATTTTGCGATCAAGATCGCGAGCCGTCAATCACCTTCGTACACAGTCAATCTGCATCGCGATCATTGATCATTGATCATTGATCCAGATTGACTGTCTAATGGCTGCCTAAGTACCTATGTCACTTTTCAGCTGCCAAACTATTCCCATTCCAAAAGTCACGTCGATCCGTTGCACCAATTTTGACGTGAAAGACGGACAAACAAACAAACCCACTTTCACATTTATAATATTAGTATGGGTAAAAATCTTAAAATAAGTCGCCTCGCTAGGGTTTTTTTAGGAGGTGGGTGGGGGAGGGGAGGGTCAGGGGAACCTCCCTCTTCAAGTTTCACCTGCCGGAAATGCGTAGTTTTCGAGTTATGGGCGATAGAAGTTGGTATTAAAATCGTTACAAGTCGCCTCAATAGGAATTTTTTGGGAGGGAGGAGGATGGGGGGGGGGGGAGTTGACCCTCCTCTTCAAACCCCACCTACCGGAGTTGCGTAGTTTTCGAGTTATGAGCGATAGAAGTTTAGTATGAAAATCGCTGCCGCCTACAAGTTTCCCAGATTACGCTTCGCCGGCCGCTGCCGCGGCACGCTCGCTTCGCTCGCTCGGCTCGCGCGCTGGGTTCATGTCAACCTAACACGCTCGTCGCTACGCTCCTCGCACCTATCACGTGACCTACGGTCTACGGTTTCTAAATCCCAGCCCCTGCCCCCCTCGGTGCAGAATTAAATTAAGCAAAATAATCGTTATCATTATACACTGTTATGTGTGATACATGCATTTTTGCGTATAAAAACCATATGAAAATATAGATAAGTTATCACAACTTACTGTAAATCGAGATTTGACAGCCTAAACCGACCTAGATAGCGGTTTATATTTAAATCGGGATCGGTAACAAGTAGCTAAATGGGATTTAAAAGAAAATCGAGATCCAAGTGGCCCTTTTGAATTATGAAGAAGAGAAGAGAAGTTTGTTTTTTTTTGTCGCCTCTAAGGTATTGCAGACTTCAGTATTTAATTTGACATACCTACATTTTAGCTTGATACCTCCCACGCATACTTGAGAAAAAGTTTCTTGACAGATGGACAGATCTTTGAATGAGGGCTCAACTATGTTCATGCAGCATATGATAACAACATACCATGTTCATACCCTAGCCTGCATATTCGATATTCTTTAGACCCTTTTAGTAGAGAATAGGACTTCAAGAAGAGCGTTATAAAATCTGAGCAACAAACACACATAAACTAAACTAACACAAAAGTCACTACACCGCGCGTACGAAGTCGCGGGCAACAGCTAGTATTTCATAAAAAAGGAATTTAAAAAATTTAATCCTGTCAACTGAAAAGGAAAAAATAATATCTTTAAAGTATTTTAATTTTTTAGTTTTTTGTTTTGTGAATGCAAAAAACTAAAAATTAAAATAACTTGCAATATTTCATCTTTAGCGATTGCCAAATACCTGGAAAGGTATTTCTTTCGCGTGTGAGGGTAGTAATATCTCCACATTGATGAAATTAACGCTGACTTTACATAGTGTAAAAAGTATTGGATAAATTCGACGCTTCTCGTAACGACTCCGTAGCTCAGTGGTCAGAGCAGTCGCCCGGAAAGCTAAAGGTCGTGGGTTCGAGTCCTATCGGAGCTGGTTGTGAGACAGGTCGATTTTGGTTGGTGGTAGGACTTATTCTTAGTCCGCCTGGCTAGCTACCACCGTCTTATCTAAGTCTGACGCCATAACAATGAATGTTTTCAGCATTATTGTGTTCCGGCAGTTAGAGATAAGATAGCCAGTTCCTCAGTGATTGAGGATTCCGGGAGTAGTGCGCTTCCACCTTCAGCCTTATCACTACTTATCATCAGGTGTGATGAAGGCTAAGTGCTACCCCATTGTGGATAAAAAAAAATAAAAAAAAAATCTAAATACTTCATTTTCCATTTTTAATCTTTAAAGTAGTCCAAACCATGTAGTCAAGTCAAGACGTCAGAAAGTGCTTTTTTGAGGTCAGCGCCTATAGCGGCGAGTAGTGCGCTTATACAGTTTTCATACAAATTGACATAAATACGGAATCGCGATAGTTTGCGTTTGCTTGACATAAAAACTTACACTAGGTGTATAAGAGCTGGTACACACTGGGCGTTAGCGTTAGCGTTGGCGTTGCATTTTGTATGCAAATCTGTACAGCGCCTCTAGCGGGCAGTAGCAGAACTACAGATTCTCATACAAAATATCTCGCGTACGCTCACCAAACGCTCGCCGAGCGCCCAGTGTGTACAGGGGGTAAGGGCTAGCCTTTTGTGTATTTTACTTTTGTCACGTCACGTCACGTGGGAATACCCGGCCATAGACAGACCCGTTTATGGTTATCTTACTTTTTAGGGTTCCGTAGCTCAATAACAAAAAATGGAGTTTATCATCAATCCATATATAGAATAGAATATAATTCAATTCAATTCAATTTTTATTTATTTGCATAAATATGGTACAATACAAGATAGTAGGTATAATATTTTTTCCGCATATTCTGTCGAATATTTCGACGTGCAAATATTTAAATGTCTAAATGTCACAATATTTAATTCTTTAAAAAAAATATTTTATATATTAATTAAAGTAAAATGTCAGAAAAAAATTAATCTAAATACAATGTCCTTTGCAAAATTATTAAATGTCATATTGTTTTATCATTGAAGTAGTCATTAATACAATAATATGTCCTTTCTAGTAATATTCCAAATAATTTACCTTTAAATTTATTGAGAGGTAAATCCGTTATGTTATTTGGCAATTTATTATAAACTCGTATAGCCATACAAAAAGAGTTTTTTGAATATAAAGTTAATTTTTGGTCAGGAATGCACAACTTATTTCCATTTCTACCTCTGTAACTCGCGTCACATTTTTTTTAAATAGACCGCCATGTTTTTTTACAAAGACACAGAGTTCATAAATGTAAAGACATGGTAAAGGCAAGATATTTAATGTTTTGAAAAGTGGTTTACATCTTTCCAAATAGCCAGCACCACAAATTGCACGTATACATTTTTTTGTAATTTAAAAGCTCGATGCATATCCACTGAGTTTCCCCACAAAACAATACCATATCGCAGGACCGAGGAAACATATCCATGGTAGGCCATAAGCGCAGCTTTCCTTGATGCAACATGTTTCACTCTATTTAAAACGTACACAAAACGATCCAATTTATTTACCATTAAATTAATATGTGATTTCCAATTACAATAACTGTCAATATTTATACCTAAAAATTTAACTTCCGTCACCTCTTCAATATTATCATTATTATAACCAATGTCAATATGCTTACGTATAGAGTTATGAGTTTTAAATTGAATTAGTTTTGTTTTATCTATATTAATTTTAAGGTAATTTAGTTCTAACCATTTAATTACTTCCCTTAAATTATTATTTGCAATATTTTGGATGTCATTCTTGTTGTCATATTTAATTATTATAGTAGTATCGTCAGCAAATAAGATGCATTGTTGATTGATGACGTCCGGCAAATCATTGATGTATAGCAGGAATAGTAAAGGACCAAGAATGCTACCCTGAGGTACACCGCAGCCATTATGAATATAGTCTGAGGAAAAGGTTTTCTTTAGATTACTGGATGTGTTAGAAAACCCACTGATTTCCACCTTTTGCAAACGATCTTTTAGGTAACTTTCCAACAAATTTAGAGCAGTTCCTCTTATCCCATACCGTTCTAATTTTTTTAGCAATAGTGAGTGCGAGACAAAATCAAAGGCCTTGCTCATATCTAAAAAGAGGCCTAGTACGTTGCTAACTCTATTTAGTGTTTCAGTTATTTGTTTAATTAATTGGAAACAAGCAAGAGTTGTAGAACTACCTCGTCTAAAACCATATTGTTCTGTATTAAGTAATTCACACGATGATATGAAAGCAAATAATTTATCAAATATAACTCTTTCATAAATTTTCGCAAAAATTATCATTAAAGCTATCGGCCTATAATTATTCAATTCATTTTTAGGTCCCTTTTTATGATATAGATTCGTCATGTCCTCAGACTGTGGTCTACGCTGACCCTAACTAACTCATGGCAAGTTAAATAAAAGCTTGTAATAGACTTTAAAAATATACCTACCTACTTAAATAAAATTAAGGGGGCTCCCCATACATTGAACCTAAAATTCTTCTTACCTAATTTGAGTGGGGTGGTCTATAGATAGGTACCTAGGTCTTTAAAAAATATACACTGTAATTTTTTATCTTTCCATTTTTCAACGTCTTTTAATTATTACCACACTTTTATTACAGTGCTTCCGTGTGCTCCTACACTAGTCACTACAGAGTGATAGCTTCACCCACAGAACAGAAAAAAGAGGCTTCACCTATGTAACTAAAGTCACATAATGTAAGAAAATCTTGGAATTCAATTTTAACCTACTTCTTGATTTGAAACTTTGCAAGTCTATATGAATCCGATGACAATACAATAATTTGCTACCATCGAGCTGATCTGATGATGGAGTCAAAGGTGGGCAATAGAACTCTTCAATGGCTGCTAGGAAACCCCTATATTTTGGACTACATAGTTTCGTTCTGATGAGACTTATTCGCTAAATTTGGTGGTGAGGGTCTGATGATGGAGCAGGGAGGAAGCCAGTGGCACTCCTTAATGACCACAAGAAAACCTCTCGAGTTTGGGCTCATTTGTTTCGTTCAGATGAGACTTAGTCGCTAAACTTGGTGGTGAGGGTCTGATGATGGGACTGGGAGGAAGCCAGTGGCACTCCTTAATGGCCAATAGGAAACCCTTCGAGTTCTGGTCTGGCTCATTTGTTTCGTTCTAATGAGACCTATTCGTTACACTTGGTGATGAGGGTCTGATGATGGAGCTGGGAGGAAGCCAGTAGCACTGCTAATGACCACTAGGAAACCCCTCGAGTTTGCGCTTATTCGTTTCGTTCTGATGAGACCCATTTGGTAAACTTGGTTGTGAGGGTCTGATGATGGAGCAGGGAGGAATAAAATAGTCTTATTCTTTATTACATGTAATTATGTAATTTATTACATCTTATTAAGGAAGTCAGTGGCACTAATTAATGTTAATTTGGTTTTCCATTTTATTAAACCAAAAATTTAAAAAAAGAAGTAAGTTGGTAAAAAAATGTTTAGTTTAAAAAACTAAACAAACACACTTTTAATAGTAACAGACTAAAAAGTTAAAAATTACCTAATTAATCTAGATACGCGGAAGCGTATCAAAGCCAAGTTCAAAAGCAAACAGAACTGGCGAGCAGCACCGTGTGTATCTTAACACGAACCATTTGGAGCCACTTTTGACCCCTTCATAACTCAAAAACTATTACACAGAAACATGTCAAATTTGGCTTATGTATTGAGACTAGCGAGATAAATATGTGCTCCAAATTTTATATACACACCTCAAACGGTTATTTAGATATTTACGTCCAAAAATCGTTATTTTTATCACTGACTCACCTATAATCAAAACTCTAACCCACTTCCAGATGACCTAGAAAGCTGAAATTTGGCATGCAGACAGGTAATCTGGTAAATACAAAGGAAAAAATCCGAAACTAGTATTTTTTTTAAATAAAACGTTGACAAACTTATATTTGCGTTCTCTGTGCACTTATCCTGTTTAAGATCTTGTATAAGATGAAGTACAAATATAAGTTTGTAATAGTTTTTATTCTGTTATATACCAATATTTCGTCATACCTCTTGAAGTTCAGCTAGCGCCGACGGCGTAGTGGCCATTCAATATTGAGGACTCGAGAGAACCAAGTTCGAACCCCAGATTACCCAAATACTTTTTTGTCCTCGCGTTAAATAAATTACAAGCTTGCGCCATCTAGCACGATATCCATATTATTATTTATTAATTATTAAATTTATATAAATTATAAAGTTATTGAAATTTTTACTTTTTTGCATTCACAATCCAATTTTTATTATTGAAAAATGGAAAATGAAGACTTTAGACAAAATCGACCCTCATCTCACAACCAGCTCCGATGGGACTCGAACCCACGACCTTTCACTTAAAATAATTATTAATATTAATATAAATTATAAAGTTATTAAAATTTTTACTTTTTTGCATTCACAGTCCAATTTTTATTATTGAAAAATGGAAAATGAAGTATTTAGAAAAAATCGACCTTCATCTCACAACCATCTCTGATGGGACTCGAACCCATGACCTTTCGCTTTCCGGGCGACTGCTCTAACCACTGAGCTACGGAGTCGTAATGATAAATGTGAAAGTGTGTTTGTTTGTTTGTTTGTCCTTCTTTCATGTCAAAACGGAGCATAGTACTTATAACCCGACCACCAGGGGACGCAATCTTCATACATTCAAATGGGAACTAACGAGAAGCCAAAAAATGCGAAAGTTGCTATGTTCTCCCTGTAGGTGCACACTTTGCACATAAATAGTTCACTAAAGTAAAGTTCAAAAAACGATAGATGGCTCCAAGTTAATACACCCACCCACAGTTTAGAAAAGAAGAGAAAAATCCTTTTTTTCTTTGAAAGTTGATGGAAGAGTATAAAATTTAATGAGAGTAAAGTGTACTTATGGAAAATAATGTCAAATAATCTAAATTATACTTTTGTTTGTTAAATTTGTTATTTGCTATGTTCTGTTTCGTAAAGATCCGTAATTCCGTTAGCAATTACATAGTTTCGTTACTCGGAGTACCGCTTTTTGAGAAAAAGACTCGTTTGTGTTGAGTGTGTATGTAAAATTCTTTGGTGATGTGCTGTGTTTAAAAAAAGACTTCTTTGAACATTGTTAATGCCTTTAGTGATGTATATTTGTTGTTTTATTGTTAATAAAGAGTGCAGTGTAAACCTATGTTTCATTTACATTTACTATGCCTATCTGTGTGTCTGTGTTTATATGCCTTTGTAATTTCCATATCGTCGGCGGGCTGTGAAAACCTCGCATGTGCATTACTCCAAATTTTACAGGAGATGAAAAAAACCGTACAGTGAAAATTTTTGAATGAAGCCAAGTAAAACATTTAGTGGATTTTTCATGTTTAAAACATTATTCAATGATTCTGAAGACAAATATTCGCTAATAATTTACAGAAAAGTGTCTAATGTTACTTGAGAGGTTTTCATAGACAACAAAATATCTTAGTACTGTCGTATACTACGTATGATAAACACGTATACATTCTTACAAGCTCTGCATTTTTTTCCATACTAAATATTTTTTTTATAAGAGGTTATGAATAAAACCACGGGATGAACCGCGTAGCCGAGCTTTTTAAACCACACTGGTCAACGCGACTTTTTCACGAGGTTCTCATTTACTTCAATAGATGGCGCTACAATTATTGAATCTGAGTTTCGTTCCGTGTACGACAGAGACATGTATTACGAGGTTTTCTCACGAAAATCAACTAAAAGTGTTTTTCACTAAATTTGTGACTTACAAGCTTTTCACAGCCCGCCGACGATTATGTGTGTGTTTATACACCAAATGGAGTGTGAGACTATAACTTCGATACAAAACTACAAAAATGTCATCTCTTCCATGGCCGCTTCCAAAGAGTATGTAATCAATGACGTCTGCGCGCGGTCAAAATCGAATAGGTACTAATCTTTTCCATAAGCTTAGCATAAATAATGTACCGTAAATGCATACAACATGAGACAGTTTTCAGCAGTAATTGATTATATCTTTTTTGATATTTGATACAATGCTATCAAAGTATAACATAAATTTGAGTCTATGGTTCAGGATGAAGAAGCACATCACACGCGTGGACAAAATAGTATGCTAGAGTTTTTTTATTTTTTTTGTCGTTGTCTCAATTTACCTTCAATTGTTGCAATCATGAGACAGTATAACAAACTCATAGTATCTCATGTAACATTTCACTGCTTTTAACATGAGACACTAAAAATAACGAAATATTGAATTTCCACTAATAATTTTGTAAATATGTTGAATACAACTCGAGAAATTATAAAAAACAAATTTTCATCTGCAAAACCTGGTTTATAATTTTAAATGGTTAGAATATGTCAAATATAAACAAAATAAAATAAAACCAAAAATAAAATCGTCCAAAAATGGACAATAAACAAAAAAACTATTTTACAAAAAATAGAGAATGCGGGTAACTTGAGACATGTCTCAAATTAACCACATGTTTTTGTGCTCTCATCCTCAGTTTTCTTAACAACTTAGTTTTTTTTGAGATAATTACTTAAGATTTTTTCGATATATTATTATGTGTTTGGCACTTAGCTGAACAATTGACTAGGTATATTCAACTCGTATATTTCTATAAAAATACGGGTAATTTCTATAAGGTTTCGCTCCAGGAGCTCTCGGTCTACCCGGACGCGTTGCCATATACTGTTAACCTTGAACAAAAAACAAACCTTGCTAAAATAATTATTACCTACACCCAGTAAAATAGGTATTTGAATGCAATTTGAGACTTGCTGTTTATTTGGGACTA
The DNA here is from genome assembly GCA_949710035.1 of Crambus lathoniellus. Classification (NCBI taxonomy): domain Eukaryota; kingdom Metazoa; phylum Arthropoda; class Insecta; order Lepidoptera; family Crambidae; genus Crambus; species Crambus lathoniellus. The sequence continues at coordinate 10,266,390 of OX453303.1, read as the reverse complement.
TGCACCTAATTTGAGACTCAGTCTCAATTTACCTTCCAATAAAAAAAAAAACTTCTATCTGTGAGAAAATTTAATTTAAATATGGTAAAACTATGCCAAAAATGTCAAACATGCTCTCAAATTATCCTTGGTAAAGTGTCTCACAAGATGGGATTATTAAATCGATATGAATCATTGCAGTTTTTTACCAATAACCAGAGTTTTGAGGCATATGTAATTCAGAAATATATTGGAATAAAAATTCAGCGGCAATTTCTCAATGAATGCCACTTGCTGCGTCCAAGTTTCTTCTTGACAGCAAAATGACGTTCACACGTAACAACTTTGGAAAGAAACTGTCAGTATTGCTATAGTAGTAATGATATCACATGCAATAATATATGCCGCGGAAGTTTTGTCTCAAATTATATTCAAGTCTCATGTTGTATGCATTGACGGTACTGTAACTAGCGCCAAAAATGCACCAGTCGCGCATGCGCGCAGAGTTATCTGACGCGCACTCTACTTTACAGAGTAATTTATATAAATGTAGGAAGTAGAGACCAATCTTGGCCCTTTTATTGGTAGTGTATACTTAACTAGCGCTATCTATCGTCTGGTGTAGGCAACTTTTGGTGTATAAACACACACATTAGACATAGTCTTCTTACGAGTATTATTTATTCTACTTTAGTCCACTATAATTTATATGACAAAACAACGTTTGCCGGGTCAGCTTAAGCTAGTTAGCAAATAAAGAATCAATAAGCAAGATTAGATGTCAACAAAAATGGCTACATCCATAAATTGTCAAGAGATAGCGCTAAATGATAAATGTAAAAGACAAACTACTGCTATATACACTGATCTCTATTATTTACAAACTGGACTGGCTGACATAAAATATTGTCGACTGCGGTAATGATTGTGTCAAAATTAGTTCTCGGGACACTCGTAGTGGCGGCTTAAGCATACAAAGGGACATAGGGACAGAGAAAGCGACTTTGTTTTATACTATGTAGTGATATTGTTTTATAAAAAAAAAAAACCGCCTTCAAAACACAAAACTACAAACAAAAAATATGCGCTCATGATAGAAAGAGTACAGCGCAAGTTTGCTCGCTGGACGTATAAACAACGATATGGTTACTACCCATATCAATATCCGTCGATGTTTGTATCAGGTATGGTAGATATGGACACCCTCAAATTAAGAAGAGTTATGATGCTCTTGAATCATTCATCATCATCATCATCATCAGCCATTTAATGTCCCCACTGCTGGGGCACTGGCCTTCCTTATGGATGAATAAGGAGAATGAGCCATGCATGACCCACCACGCGGGCTCAGTGCGGATTGGTGGGTATTAACGACTGCAAGTCCATTATTTGTCTCTAATTCACCATAAAATAGATAGTCCGGTAATAATAGAAAATATAGGCCTACTAGTTCCAAGGAATATTCAATGTGATGAAGGTGGATCGGTAGCGCCGCGCCGCAGGCCGCGGTTACAGAGGGCCTACTCTGAAACGCAAAACCCGAAACTTCGTTATACCCGTCCCTCGCACGCTCGAGTCATGACAGAATCGAGTGAAAGGGACGGGGCTAACCGAAGTTTCGGATGTGCGTTTCAGAGTACGGTCCCTGGCCCGACCAGCAACGCAACGCGCACTAAGCGTGCCGACTATGCGCCTACCAAACCGTGCACTGCGCTGCTTCCGAGACTTGCTCGCTCAACACAATGATATTGACATTTTCGCTGACCATTTAGGATATATAATTAATAAATTTCGTTTATATTTGAATAGCATTGTGACAAATAAAATGATACTTAATTATTAAAATGCTCTGACTTATCACTGCCGTTGACATAAATAAAATGTAAGTATCATGTTTTGACGTATTGATTCTATAATGTGTGTATGTTTTTTAATTTATTGTTTGTACCTTTAATTTTGACATTAATTTGTAATAATTATTTGACCATTCTTCCGACATTGATTTTAGATTTTGTTTTTATTTTGACATTTCCGATTATTAAATTCTACGATTTTTCAATGTATTGTTTTAAAAAGTGTATGTAATTGACTTTTTAAATGTTACTATTATACTATAAATTATTGTGTGTTAATTAGTTGTAATTCTAGCTTGTAGACGACTTTTTTAATCTGTAAGTGTACAAGTTAAATAAATAAAAAAATTTAATTAAACTAAATTTAATTAAACAAAAACTCACTTCCCAAAACACGTAAAAATGAAAACTAAATTGACGAAAATGCTCGACTTTTTCTAACAAATCTTGGAACTTACTGATCTGTTTGAAGTCGGTGTCAAGCCCTAAATATGAATTTGATAGGTCCACATCACTCCGCGCATGGAAGCAGCATTTTATTATTATTTATTTTACTTTTGGCTTGACACCGACTTCTAACAGATCAGTAAGTTCCAAGATTAGTTAAAAAAAGTCGAGCATTTTCGTCCTATGAATTAAATGATTCAATTTATTTTTCATTTTTACGTGTTTTGGTGAGTGAGTTTTTGTTTGTAGTTTTTTGTTTCGAAGGCGGTTTAATTTTTTTGAAAAAATTTGTTTATTTTTCCATTTTTAGTGTAAGAAATCTACCTTAAGAAACCACATAATGAGTAAGTGTACCGTAAAGTTCAACGATATAACTGTGTCCAATGGTTTTCCATATCTAAATTAGAACACTAAGACAAGCTCCGCCTTCGAACTCTTAACTGTTATGCAGTTTAACCTTGCACTAGCTTCCACCATCAGCTTACCTAAAATACTTGAAAGAATACAACTAAAGGTCTATTCGTGCATGATGCTCTTACTCCTAAGCGTTAAGGAGTATCATCAGCTTACCTAAATAACCATAAATATTACAACTACAAATCTTTACGTATTAATGATATTTAAAAAAAAACATCCACCAACTCCTAGCTATTGAGGAGTTGTACCTTCCATCACAAGCTCATTATCATGAGATGCTGCAAATACTTGAAATACTTAAAAAATATATAAAATACGTAAATTATCTATAAAATTTAAGAGTTTTCCTCAATTTCCCCTGGATTCCACCATCAGATCCTGACTTGGTTACAATGGAACCACCTCAAGAGTGGTATACTCTTATACTCTTTCAAATGAAAAAAGAATCATCGAAATTGGTTAATAGTTCGCGAAGATATTAAAGCGTAAAGCAGGAACTACCAGACGACAACAATGTGTTTTTTTCAGGATTCTGAAGAAACTTCTGGTTCGACTACTGTAAATTTTTTATGGGACCAGATTAAAACTTTGGTCTATCAGATAAAAATACAATTATCAGAATCGGTTCACAATTGGCGGAGATATCGTGGAACATACAAAAAAAAATCAGATGACTTGAGAACCTCCTCCTTTTTTTGAGGTCGGTTAAGAAATGCATTATAATTTGGGTAAGTTCTGACAAAAAATTACATACCTATTATTATTTTTATCTAATATCTAACACATAGGTACCTAACATTAACTAATGGCTGGATTGGCTGGGGTTGTTGTTCTGCTGTGTGTACTCGAGGCTTACGTAACGTAGTTTAACGTGAGATTTCATTCTATTAATATTTTCTGCATCTCTTTGCTACATTTTTGCACAAAGCCCATAGCCCAGTACATATTTTTTGTCTTAATACAAATAAAGTATGACCATGTTGGATCTTTCTAACGAGGCATTTTACAAATTCAACTCAATGAATAATATTTAACAAACTAATGACACTCGAGTTTAGGTACTCAAATACTCAACTTTGAATAACCCGAACTGAATTTTTCTTCTAAGGGGAATCCCCATGCCACGTTGACACTTCGTGCTTGCGTTCGAATAGGGTAAAACCGCCTTGTATCTGCCACGTCTTGGTATCGGCCCCTTCCTACGAATTTGATCAAAAACTATTAAATATTCGATCCACTTGCACAAATTCTGCTCTATAATGAACTTATATTGTTATCTTTAAATGAATTAAATGAGGCGGCAAATCAAAGTTCATTTGACAGTTCAGTAGCATTGGATGTTGTGACCTGCGCAGTTTTGTCGAAATTCACGCCATTTTCTAGTCAAAATTGACGAGTTCGAGGTTACGGGGGAAAGGGTTTTCAATTTATCTAGGAGGTTTAAATCGTTGATTCTTGCTTGTGAAGGTTAAAGAGATTATAATGCAACATTATTGCTTAATATTTTTGTGATATTTTTAGAATTTTAATAAAAAATCGAATGGCCGGATTTATGTTTGATTATTTCATAAAAAATCCTGATATCGGCCGTTACAAATGGTGATGGCTGATGCAAGGCGAGTCAAAATCATGATATCGGCTACTAAACATTAAGTCATGGACGATACAAATGTTACTTCATACAAATCTAGGTACACTAGATTAGATACTTAATTTAGTTAATTATTAGACTATTGTGTGCGATAATTTAATGACAGTGTCACCTTCGTTGCTAGTTAGGTACTTACTGACATTTTTTTTCTAAAAAAATGTTTTTAAATTTTTAATTTTGAAGATGAGCAAACTGTAATATTAAATTCATAATAACTTGTTAATAGTATTTGACTTACTTATAGACTTTCCTTTAAGAAATATTAAAGTTTGTACATAATCTAATATCCCTAAAAAAACCGACTTCAAAGTCTATTTGTTACTATTAGGTAGGAATATCTTTATGTATATCTATATAAATAAAATCCTTTGTCCTGAATCACTGACGGATAAACGCACAGCCTAAGCCGCTGATCGTAGAGATCTGAAACTTGGAGGGTGTGTTCCTTGTATGATGTAGGCATCCGATAAGAAAGGATTTTTCGAAATTCTACCCCTAAGGGGGTGAAAAACGGGGGTAAAGTTTGTATGGGACAACGTGATTCCTTTGTCCAATCTTATTTAAATTTTGCATAAACATTCTTTAACAGAATTAATCGAAGTTGTGTTTCATATTTCATTGAAACTCATCGCCTAACAGGGTTAAAAAGGGATAAAACAATATTTTGGGGGTCATTTGCATCGAAGTTGATGTCAATACTCCTTAGTGCTTTTGATTTTTAATTTCATTTTGTTTTGACACATGTTTGAAAATTCAATCCGTTTCTACCATGAAGTTTGACTTAATACTCTGAGGTAACTGGAGCTCTCACCCTGAATAAAAAAGTGTCGCCAGCAAATTTGACATTTATGTATGTAGTGGCAGGTAGTGGCTGTCAGTTGTCTCATATGACCATACGTATTTTTTTAAAGTGTAGGTGAGACGGAAGACAGCCACTGTGTTATTTGTGGTATTCAAAAAATTGTTCGTACTGCACTCTCCAGTTACCTCAGTATTAAGTCGAGCTTCATGGTTTCTACAGTGCGACGTACGTCATTGCCACCAAAGAGTAGTTATGTATCAACTAGCGTACAGTGCCACAAACTTTTCTGTTCCGGTGGCCAAAATGTGAAACTAGCCTGTTTTTTTTAATGTCATTTTGCTGTCAAGTTGATGTCCAACCATAGCGCTGCTGGCGGCTGAAGGTCTTAGAAGTCAGGGCCGGTTAAATTGCTACAAAAAAAAGAAAACCGTTCATAGCGCCGCTGTCACCGGAACAGAAAAGATTGTGCCACTTATATTGCCACTATTTTTGAAAGGCCACTATAGAAAAAAAGCTTCGCTTTGCACGAGAGAGCTGTCATAGAACCCATGCCACATTAAAAAGTACCTTAACAAAGTATTGACTTGATTTTTTGCATTTTGGTAGGTAGTTCAAGAGTAGGAGAATGTCCGAATTTTTGAACTTTCATCTTTGGTATAAAGTATAGGTAGCGTGCTCGGGCTGCGATCGCTGAGGTTATGTGACTTTCGCAGTGGTCTTTCACGGGATGGCTGTTCAAAAATATATGGTGCTTCGGAAGACACGATAAGCCGATGGTTCTGGCTGCATTTGGATTGGTTAATACCCCATAACTGCAATGGGCCCGTGTAGAAGGTCATGGTCCATTCTCCTTATCCATTAATATGAAGGCCTGTACCCCAGCAGCGGGGACATTAAAATGGATTGATGACGGTGCTGACGAGACCTTAGAGAACGCCTGTCTACCTACTTTTTGACATGAAATTTTGCGATGTACCCAATTTTAATTACTCACGGACGGACGTAGTCGCGGCCGGCCAATCATATTATTCATATTTCTACTATCCCTAATATTCGGTTCTGTTCTGTTCTGTTTTTACGTCAAAACTGCTGAACCGATTCAGATGAAATTTGGAATGGAGATATTTTGTGACCTCAGGTAGGACTTTTTACTGCGGGAATAAGGATCAATCCCATGGTAAAATAAGTTTTAGCACGAGCATAGCTGTGGAATAGAATTAGTATTAAAAGTGATAGTTTAAGTAAATGGAAAGGATTATATTTAGAATAGAGTCAGTTTAAGGAAAAGACATACTTACCTAGCACATTTTACCGCGCGAAAAATCTCATTCCCATACGAAAATCATTTAAGGCGCGGGTTAATTTGCGGCTTGAAATTGGTACCTATTTAAGTAAATAATTTGAGACGCTGGGAAGGATTATAATAGGCTACCTTTTCTTTTTACCACAGGAAAGTAGGTATCATATTCCCACGGGAAAACCAGTAGGTAGGTATTTTTGTAGGTAGGTAGGTAGTTATTTGTTTGTCCGTCTTTCACGTCAAGACGGAGCAACGGATCAATGTGATTTTTGGTATGGGGGTAGATTGGGAGCTGGAAAGTGACGTAGTTTATCCCGGAAAATATCACATTCCCTGAGGATAATGTCGTGTAGTACACGCGGGCGAAGCCGCGGGCGGAAAGCTAGTCGTTATATATAAACCACTCAATTCACCTGTAATTTGACTTGTAAAGTTGAGTACTTACATATATTTTCTACAATTTGTACCTCTTAATATCCTTAAATAGATCACAATATCCTAAAATCTAGCGTGGTCGTGCCAGAAAACTCGTCCCGGGCACGACCACTTTAGGTATGCCAGAACGTCGAAACCAGAAGAGTACATTTTTTTGTTCAAGAGTAGGTACATTAAAGTACTTACACCTTCTTTCATGAATATGTACCACAAAAATATTAAGAAAATCCTCCGTGGTCATGCCAGGAATCATCACACGTTTTACCCTACACGCAAGTGCGGAAATAGACGTTCAAACAGGGGGCCTACCGCCGAAAACGCCCAAAATGGTTTTTCTGCAAATCCAATTTGGATTTATGACGTAATGATTCTGTCGTACCGCCGAACGACCGTAAAACGCGAAGCCGGTTTTATGACGTCACATCATCTTGGGCAGGCCGATTGAACGAATGATTTCATATATTTGACAGTTGTTTGACAGTTGGCGGTACCGCCGAAATTATCCAAGTTGGGAATTTGAAAGCTATTACGGATCTAGCTGTCAGTTGATTGCGGGAGCTCTGTAGTAGCCGACATCAATATTTTTTCATATTTTTACCACAGTTTTACTGTTTTTATCAAAACGGTAACATCTTTTTAAACTTTTCTTACAATTTTATATTAGCTACGTGGATTTTCTTGATAAAATACCGTAGTAAATTCCTGAAATTGTTCGTCATGGAGAGAATGATTTTGTGGGCTGCTGCCTTCGATCAACAATAACAGCTGCTGAAGAAGACCGTCTTCAGAATCTCGAGCGAATTGATCGCAGGATACTTCGAGAGAATAGCTAGCCCATGCTCCTCACAGGTAAACCTATTTCTTACATTTTTTCTGACAAATAAGTATGTTGAGAAAAGCTATATTTAAGTCATTACTAAGTATTGTTTTGTTTCAGAAAGTAGCTTCATTGATAATTTTCGCCTGACAAAAGATGCATTTCGCACTTTGTGCACGCACATGATTTGTGACATAAATGTTGACCAAATTACCATAAAGACAAAATGAGGTTATTTATAATAGTACAACCTTTAATACACCTATGTGTATTTATTACAGGTATTGGCTGCTTTCACACTACCAACACTGACGGCAATCAATGACTATAAATTTGGACATGGACAGCAGACTGTTTCAGATAATCTTTCAGAGGTGACAAAACATAATGAGCCTAACATCATAAGCAAATAGGTACATCAAGTTTCAATCCATAATGGTTTTCATAAATTGAAGTCTGGAAATTTGCCCGGTACGAAATAATCGTAATCAAAAAATTTTAATCGGGATCAAATGCCCAAGTTGGGCGTTTTCGGCGGTAGGCCCCCTGTTCACTTTCACGAGCGCATTTTTTTGTTATAATCAATCGATAATTATCCATCTGTTATTATCACGATAATTATCATGATAATTATCAAGATAATCATCAATGATAGTTATCCTTTCGAATCCTGACCTGATAGCATTGTATTTGTCATGGATTTGCTACCCTTAGCAATATTAATAAATCTTTATTGCACTAACACAACTGACTGAATTAAAAAGCGTGGTGCGCGTTGTCAATATTACTTGAATGAAAATGTGCATGCTTTGCAAAGGGCGCACTACGCTTTTTAGTTCAGTCACTGAATAAGACGGCATCACTTTAAGCGTAACATGATAATTTTAAGTGAGACCGAAATTTATAAGATTTCTCATTATCCTTAATTAAATTGTAGGTATGCGTTCAATAGTTTCAAAATGGGTATGAAACCAAAAATGGCCACTTTTAACAAAATCCCGTTTTAAAACTGCTTGATGTTTTTCAAATTGTCTTAAATTATTCAATAAATATTAGATGAAATTTTAATAAGACTTTGACCGATTCCTTTTATTGGAAATCGGGCTTATTTTAAAGAAAACAATAAAATCGATTGGTGGCTCTATTGGCTCATGTCTGTCACCCTTTTGCAAAATATACCAAAATAAATTCTTATGTCGATTGAGTAGGAAGGTAGGTACCTAACTGTGGTTTGAGTAATCATCCGTTTTATAAAAAAATATGCCCCAATTAGCCCCACTCTTCGGTATCGGTACGGTACCTATGTATTTTTAAAGTTCCAATTAATGATCACCGGTTCACATTTTGTGGCACTTTACTGACTGAAATCCACCAAAGCAATAAAGTTTAACAGTAAAATGATTAATATTAATTAAGAGTAAGTAAGTAGGTAGGTAGGTACCGTAAACTGCTGCAATTTTGCCCCTTAGCTTCAACTTTGCCTAATCTATTAAAACTAACATAACTTCACCACTGCCATCTATTTTTTACTTTTGATAATGGGAGAAAAACCTTCGTTTTAATGGCAACCCATTTCATTATTATTCGTTGTGGCAACACCGTCACTTTTTTGTCTGGCACCTTTCAATGGTCACAAGAAGTGTGCATGTTTTTTAAGTCAGTGCAAAACTTTTTGTTTTTCATTGGAAAAATCGAGAATTTCAGCTTTCTTAGTGTTTACGGGGTAAGCAAATGTGCTCTTTCTCATGTTTATAATGGTTATTCTTGTAAATGTGATCATTTACGACTAGAACGATGGTAGGCAATGTTGTGAAGGCTTCTCGGTCACTTAGTGACTCAAGTTTGCCTAGTCCTAGGGTTGTCACTAGTTACTCAACTACAGTGAAGTGTTTGGAGGGTTTTTGATTTTAGCAGTACATATAGGTATGTTTTGTTTAGTTATTTAAAAAAAAGATATATTTACATCTATTACATAGATATACTTACGCCTATTTCCCACGTGGTAGGCAGAGACTATGGATCGCCAACTGCTACGATCCTTGCACAATTCTTTCGCTTCATTCACATCCATCAATCTTTTCATTTCATACATGCCCGGCGATTTTTGTCACTGCGTACTGCGTCTTTTTTATTAAACCTCCTACTTGGTCCATGTAGGTTTTGTTATACCTACTTACCATTTTATTTCACTTTTTGCAAAAATAATTTATATTATTTAGAATTATACATCTTTTGTTTTCATAGTGGCATATAAGGTATATTAATATACTATTATTTGTTACTTTTGTTTTGTGATTTTAATTTGACTTATTAAAACTTAAATAAAGAAAACTAGTTTATTCCTGTCAGATTTGTTTGATTGACCTATTATAACGTTTGTTTTGGTCAAAAGAGTATTCCACATGATGGTACAAAAAAACTAATTGTTTTTATTGAATATACCTACTTAGTCTTTTACATTTTGTGTTTTTCTATTTGGAGCAACCCTAACCATGCTTAAAACTTACTATGAAAATATTTACTGATACTTCTCAAACTGTGCCTGCTTGTGGCCAACTTTGCCTGCTTGCCAGACAACTAAATTGATGGTTCTATGTGGTAACCCATGCACATCTTTATGGTAACACATTCTTTATGGCTCTATAATTAAGATCAGTTTTTAAATGCGGCTCGTATTTTTGCTAATAATCTTCTAGGCAAAGTTGAGGCTTTTCATCACAATTTTGCCTACAACTTTGACGGTTTCTGGTGATCAATTTAACAGCAGTTTCGGCGTTATGAACCTTAAGATTTATGGCATAGATCTCCAATTAGACCGCTAATGTAAACATGGACACAGATAATAAATACTTGAAGAGATATTTTCAAAAAACCATAAATTTCGTGCAAAGTTGCAGCAGTTTACGGTACATAAAAGTAGTGTTGACTAATAAAAAGAAATAAAACTCAAATACTTAGTCAATAATATTATTTTCAACACACTTGCTCATAAAGTGAGCCTTATTACATCGATCTTAGGGCCATAAACCGAACTATAACCCACGCGTGCATAATAATATTACAGTACTAGTTGCGTAATAGAATTATCCCTACAAAGTTAAGTAAGTACCTAACTGCAAATTATATGCGAGTAAACAGAGACTTTTCAATTTAACCGGGTAATACAGTATCCCTACAAAGTTAAGTTAGTACCTAACTGCAAGTTATATGCGAGTCAACAGAGCATTTTCAATTTCAGCGGGTAATAGATACAGTTCTTTTTTTGTAACAACAAAGAGGTTTTATACGGCTGAAAATCCATTTACGTTTTTAGAATAAATAAATGTGTCCCTAGTTAAGACAAAAAACATAATTAAGTATATTATTATCAAATTAGTTATAATTCACAATAATTTGTTATAAAACATTTGCATTTTATCACTATTATTATACTTAATTATTTTGTAGTAGGCTGTATGGCTGTATGTAATCAATCAACTCACATATGGCGCGTGCAAAAAAAAAACTTGCGCGCTTTTTCCCTTAGATAATATTAGGATAATACAATATGTACTATGCGATTATTATAAGAATAGGACTGTCAAACGGCATTTTTGATCTTTGTTCCTTTTCTTGCACATCCTACACCCTGAAGTGGAAGCGAAACGCAAACAAATATGGCCGTTTTGACAGTCCTATTCTTATAATAATCGCATAGTATGCAATAAATGTTTGTTTTTCCTCGCAAGTGTATTGAAAAAGTGCGTATGAAACTCGTGAGCAACTTACTCACTAGACACTCGGCTGATTTACGCCCTCGCCTGCGGCTCGGGCTGCAACCCACAGCCTCGTGTATAATGAGCAACCTAAGCTCACTTGTATCATAATATACTATTATGATACAAATACAAATTATAAATTAGGTCATTATTAAATTTAAAATTTCCAAAAAGCGCCCATAGTCTACGTCCGCACACTCTGGCTGCCAGTCGAGTGATTAAAATTAAATGCTCTTTGGTCGACTTATCTGAAACAAAAACAGTGATACTTAAAAATAGATACGTAATCATAGGTTTTATCAAGAAAGGATCATTCACGTTTCATACAAAGTTGGGCCCAAAATTTAAAAAGCCAGCCAACAAAAAAAAATGTGTCAGCCTCATCGGGTAAGTCTATCTCATAAACTTATTTATAATATGGTCTATCTAAGCATTTTTACAATGGCGCCAAATGTCTACAGCTATTCCTTCTACTGTTTTTATTCAATTGAAAAATCGATTTTACATTATTTATTTTTTTAATCCACAACGGGTTATCAGTAAAATTATTTTTTTAATAAAACGTGAAACTAACTGTTAAGTACTGAAAAATAAATGAAAAATACTACGTACTCCTATGTATTAGTGCGACATATAATTTATTTTTCACTAACAGTTAGTTTCACGTTTTATCAAAATGTATGAAAAATCAATTTTTCAATTTAAAACAAACAGTAGAAGAAGGAAAAGCTCTAGACATTTGGCGCCATAGTAAAAAATGCTTAGATAGACTTCGCGATGAGGCTGACACATTTTTTTAGGGTTCCGTGTCCGTATGTCACAGCCACTTTATTTCAAAACTATTAAGACAACACAGTTGAAACTTGGTAGGTAAATGTATTCTGTAAACCGCTTTACGATTTTAAAACAAAAATAAAGGGTCCCCCCCTCTAACTTTTGAAATAAAAGAGTGAAAAATCTAGAAAAAATATATGCTGTAGACCTTAATAAAAACTTTTAACGAAAATTGGTTTGAACGAGATACAAAAGGTACTTTTTGAGATATACTACATTTACAAAAACCGCACTGTGGCCGGCACTTTGGATTTTGGCCCCAATATGAATCATCTCCTTTGTATGTTGATATCGTATGTTGGTAATATTGATTTCTTATAAGTAAGAAGGTAGTTTTCACTCCATTCTAGATTTTTAGTAAACAACTTGATATGTCTCTTTATCTAAGAAATGCATTTAAAAAAAGAAAGATTGTGAAAAACTAAATATATGTAGCTTACTTTCGCAAAAAACACAATAGGTATGCAAGATGCACCGCCCGAGCAAAAAAAATTGCAACCAGCACCAAAGTTCTGGTGTTGGTTTTCGCTCGAACTATCTCCTGAGGATGCCCCGGGTTGGGGCGAAACACGTGTCTAATCGGTGAAGGTGCAAGGTGTATTGCTTTCTTGCTATATGCAAGTATTAGTGCACTGGTATTTTTGTGGTGTGCATGTGCAATATTTTTGCAGGCGTGCGGGCGGTGCATCTTGCATATTGTGTTTTGTTGCGGAAGTAAGGTAAGTACATATATTTCGTTTTTCGCAATGGTTAGGGACTTCCGCCAAGTGACGCCTGATTCAATCAAATAAAAACAAAGATTTATTTTACATACATTTTCCTTTTTTTAATATGAAAACAGAGTTAATTTGAATAAATAAGTGTTTCATATTTTTATTATTGTATTTTATATTAAAAGACACGAAAATTATTTAGGTAAAAACGTTTTAAAAAAACAATTCAACCGCCTTCAAAAAGAATCTTCAAACAAAAATTAACAAACACTAAAAAACGAAAAAAAATATTAGAATTTTTAATTCAAAGGTCAAAGGTTGTTTAAAGATTCTTTTTGAAGACGGTTGATTTTTAAAAAAAATACCTTTTAAATTCGATTTTTAGTGTAAACATTCGTAGCTTGCCTTAAGAAACTACATGGTGATTATGATAAATTGTTGTAAATATCCTAACCGTTAAGGAGTTCAGCTTTCCATCTTTAAAGCTACCTAAATAGTTTAAAAGAATACAACTGAAGGTCCATTCGTGCATATGGTATTTATAAAACATCATAACTCCTAACTGTTGAGAATTTTCACCTCTCATCATCAGCTCACCCTAATAACCTGAAAGAATAACTATCGGTCCATACGTACTATCAATACTTAAAGAATTATTCTCCAGCTCCTAACCGTTAAGGAGTTGTACCTTCCATCACCAGCTCATCATAAGTATAAATAAACTTTCGAAAAAATAATAATTTTGAAAATGATCCACACTATGATGAAAGTAAGAAGTCGTCTATATACGCAAACTAAAGTCTAAATACGCATTATTCAGGATAACTCCAAAACGGCTGAACAGATTTGGCAGAAATTTGGGACACAGCAAGGTACTTTGTAGCCTGGAGAGGAACATAGGCTATTTTTTATTCCGGAATAACATCACATTAAATTCCCGCGTGATAACGTCGTGTAGTCCACGCGGGCGAAGCCGCGGGCGGAAAGCTAGTAGCTCAATAAAATTTATCAAGTGCCGTTAAACACAGCCAATATGCAAGTGTCAAGAAGAGATAAAAATTTATCTACAATGTTAAATCTACAACATCTGTTTATGCTAATAGGGGTTTTATCCGCGTTTCCGTGGAAATATCGGGCTCAGACCAAGTATAATTTGGTCTGATATAGCAAAGCCAATGTCACTTCGGAAGAGTAGGTACCTACCTAGCTTTCTTGTGAAAGAAGTAGTAGTAGTTTGACGACCGATTTGGCGCAGGGGTAGACCCACCTTCTGCGCCAGTGGTCTCGGGTTCGATTCCCGAACAAGACAAATATTTGTGTGCATGAACATGTCTATTTGTCTTGGTCTGGGTGTTTACTATGTATATTAAGTATGTATTTACAAATAAAAAGTATTTAAGTAAGTATATATTTATCCGTTATCAAGTTTTCCATGATACAGTTTCTTAATGAAATTAAAATGGGCTTAGATAATTGGTGTGAATGTAAGAAGTTATTTATTTATTTAAGTTTATCCATTGCAAACTACTTGTACTATAAAATGACTTACAGAGTGGGGGCAACCATGGCGGCAGCAGTCAGCTGGGATATGACGCTGCCAGCCACCAGGTTGCCATAATAGGCCTGGGCCGCCGCTGCAGTGCTCCCGGCGGCGATGCCCAGGTTTCCGAAGCCAAGCAGGCCGGCCACCCACGGCAGGCCCAGCCCGCCAGTCAAGTAGATCACCGCGCCACCGAACAGGTTCACAATCAAAGCAGCCAGAAGACCCATAGTTTCTGAAATAAAAAAAAATATTTAAAATGGAAAATGAAGTATTAAGAAAAAATCTACCCGTCTCACAACTGTCTAGCTCCGATGGGACTCGAACCCACGACCTTTCGCTATCCGGGCGACTGCTCTAACCTCTGAGCTACGGAGTCGAATCTATCCAATACGCGCTGTAAAGCCGGCGTTTATTTTATCAATGTGAAGATATTACTACCCTCACACACGAAATAAATATCTTTCGAGATAGGTACCTATTTGATAATAGCTAAAGATGAAATGATTGCTATTGCAAGTTATTTAAATTTTCTACTTTTTTGCATTCACAATGCAATTTTTATTATTGAAAATGAAAAATTAAGTAGGTTTTTAGATAAAAATTGCATTGTGAATGCAAAAAAGTAAAATAAAAATATACTTAGGTAATTTGTTTGAAAATATGGTTTAGCACTTTCTGCCCTATATCCGACGCCCCACTGAAACTTTGCCAAGTCATTACTTATATTCTATCTGTATCCTATCCACAGTAAAGGGATATAGGGGTACAGTATTAGCCCGCCTGTTGGCAAAGGCCCTGTCAGTTAGCCGCGACGCGACAGGCCACAGGGCACAGCCACACACTCACTAAGATTATCACTACATAGTATAAAACAAAGTCGCTTTCTCTGTCCCTATGTCCCTTTGTATGCTTAAATCTTTGAAACTACGCAACGGATTTTGATGCGTTTTTTAATAGATAGAGTGATTCAAGAGGAAGGTTTATATGTACTTTTTATCCCGATATTCCCACGGGAACGGGAACCACGCGGGTGAAACCGCGGGCGGCCGCTAGTCCAAAATAAAAATGGAGGCTGTTCAGTTAGAAAGCCAAGATATTGTTTTTTGATATTGGCCGTTATACGTAGGTAGGTAGCCGGATAAACATACCAATTTAAGTAAGTTTGCTTTCAGAAACAAAGATAAGAAAGAAAATCAATAAAGATGAATGCAAATAAGTAGGTACCTGCATTCAATTTATTTAAATATTACCTATTTGACATTTTATAGATTAATTATTATATTTGGCTATCTAAATTGTAACTGAGTTAAATTGTGAGTTTGTTTGGCAGAACAAAGTTTGATTCAATTTCAATAATTCGAACAACGTTTGAGAAAATATTAACTTTGTATAATATCGATTGACATAATTTTCATTTCATCGAATATTCATTTGCGATAACAACGTTTGCGCTAATGATCGTAAAATAGAATGTTCATTTCATCGAATATTCATTTGCGATAACAACATTTGCGCTAATGATCATAAAATAGAATGTTCATTTGATATCATAATCGTTTGGAAGAAAAGCCGACTCCTCGGAAGTCCTGTAGAACACGTGATAGGTTAGAAATTTAAACTTTAATTACGGGGTTATTTTTTTTTGTATCAATACAAATTACTTATGGATCGATTCACAAAAAAAATAACCACGAAGAATAAAATTAATTAAAGGAGATCAGTCAAGCTTCATACATGTTTGGACCAAAAAAGTAAAATGGTCGGCCAACAAAAATAAATTACACATTACTATTGTAAACACTATAACGATCATTATTTGTTATGACGTCAACAGCGTACGACTAGTGGCCAAGCAGTTATTCAAGTTTAAAAATGTCATTTATTCTTCATTTTCAAACTTGAATACAGCTTGGCCAAAGTGCGGCCAACGAAAATAAATTGCACATTACTATTGTAAACAGTGTAACGATCGTTTTTTGTTATGACGTCAACAGTGTACGATTAGTGGCCAAGCAGTTATTCAAGTTTGAAAAGGTCAATTTTTTTCTTTTTTTTCAAACTTCTATACAGCTTGGCCAAAGTGCGGCCAACTAAAATAAATTGCACATTACTATTGTAAACAGTGTAACGATCGTTTTTTGTTATGACGTCAACAGTGTACGATTAGTGGCCAAGCAGTTATTCAAGTTTCAAAATGACATTTTTTCTTCATTTTCAAACTTAAATACAGCTTGGCCAAAGTGCGGCCAACAAAAATAAATTGCACATTACTATTGTAAATAGTGTAACGATAATTTTTGATTATGACATCTTTGTTGGCCGCACTTTGGCCAAGTTGTATTCAAGTTTGAAAATGAAGAGAAAAAAATTACCTTTTCAAACTTGAATAACTGCTTGGCCACTAATCGTACACTGTTGACATCATAACAAAAAGTGATTGTTACACTATTTACAATAGTAATGTGCAATTTATTTTTGTTGGCCGCACTTTGACCAAGCTGTATTCAATTTTGAAAATGAAGAAAAAATGTCATTTTCAAACTTGAATAACTGCTTGGCCGCTAATCGTACACTATTGACGTCATAACAAAAAATGATCGTTACACTGTTGACAATAGTGATGTGCAATTTATTTTCATTGGCCGACACTTTTACTTTTTTGGTCCAATTTGACTGATCTCCTTTCTAACATATCACGTGTTCTACAGGACTATCGAGCCATTCAAATATTAACGATCTTTCGACTAAATCATTATCAGTCTAGTTAAACATTCGTTTAAATAAAATTAGCGCAATTGAAAATTCGGTAAAATGACATTCGTCCAAATAAAATTAGCGCAATTTTACCTAGAGTGTTATACCTATTTGTTTTTTTTATCCACAACGGGGTAGCACTTAGCCTTCATCACACCTGATGATAAGTGGTGATAAGGCTGAAGGTGGAAGCGCACTACTCCCGGAATCCTCAATCACTGAGGAACTGGCTATCTTATCTTTAACTGCCAGAACACAATAATGCTGATAACATCATTGTTATGGCGTCATACTTAGATAAGATGGTGGTAGCTAGCCAGGCGGACTAAGAACAAGTCCTACCATCAACCAAACCGAATATAATATGTACCCCCACTGGGAATCGAACGAATCCGTGGTACTAACCACTAGACCACAGAGGCGGTTAAAAAAGGCGGTATTGCCAAAAAGATGTTTGTTTTCATTAATCTGCAGATTAACTTTCTAAGATTTTTTTTAAGTTGCGATTGCTATGTAAAAAACCATAATTTAAATTGTTATTGTATGATAGCACTTATTTCGAGTTTCATAATTTATTTTTGTTAACTGGTACACCCCTCCTCAAAAATAGCAAAAACTGTAACTTAACGGAGCTAAAAAGAAATAAAAATAAATTAAATAAGAGCAAAACTCAAAAGGTAGTGTAGTGTTTCGATAAAAAAACTAAAAGTAAAATATTTCTGAAATGGTGGTAACCCCTCCTCAAAAAATAGCAAAAACTGTAACTTAACGGAGCGAAAAAGAAATAAAAATAAATTAAATAAGAGCAAAACTCAAAAGGTAGTGTAGTGTTTCGAAAAAGAAACTAAAAGGTAAATATTTCTGAAATGGTTAACTTTTGGATATAGTACATTATTAATAACCTAAATAGTGGTGTCGTTTAATATTAAGGTCGAAATTCCCTGTTACCCTGTACATTCATATTATTGATGTAAGTAACAATACAAACATAAAATTGCTCGGGCACAAAAGACGCCCAGGCTGCGGGTCGGCAGACCAGTATTTTGTAGTAGGTTGGCCTAAGTTACAGTAAGACGTTAGTTTGATACTGGTACCCCATGACATGAAAACCACCCCGCAAGCCGCCGCTAAAATCGCTCGAACTGACAAAGTGGCCAAGACGGCGCGTGGCAGACCACATTTTTCTAGTCTATCTATCAATCCTGATCGTATGAACAGCGTATCATGCTGATACCTGATGCCATATTTTCTCATCATTTTAGCCGCACTTTTTTCATGAATATACTAAGAGGCTTGCCTAGCCGCCAACCTAACTTGGGGGGCTACCGGCTAAGAAATCTGGATATGGGTATGGTATGGGCTTCAACTGTCATTTGAATTCCTTATTCTGATAGATGTTTGCTGCTTTGTTCTGTTGAACGTTGCTAGCTAGTTATCGTTATACCCGACGTCACAAAACAAGTAACTGATAGCGGCTATTTTCTTTATAAAATTGACTTAAAGATCCCAAAAACGTACGAAGTTCATATCCATAAAGTTACGCGGTAGCCCCCCAGCACCATCAACTCAACTTTTTTAACGTAACTTTTTGCCTTCTAACAATGAGTATGTCATTGTGGTACTCTATAGTAGGTAGAATTACCGACGGTCGCCTCTCGGTCTACCATTTATACAACTATTTGGTAAAGACAATGTCAACATAATTATTTTGCCTCGACGATTGATACGTGAAAATAGAATAGATCGCGCGAGCGGACGGCGGCGGCGCGGCGGCGCGGTGGCAGGGCGGCGGGAAACTCGTCCTGTACCCCTAGTATGAGTTTTGATAGTTTTCGAACAGTTTGATGGTATCGTTTTGTTTTCATACATTTCACACTAGCGCCTCTAGCGGAAACTATTATGAACTAAAAATGGCAGTATGAGTTGAATCGAGTAAAAGTTTTCGAAAACTTTGTATGTTTTCGAGTAGTTTTTGATAATTTGGTAGTATGAGTTACTGGTTTGACATCTAACCTATAGTAAACGGAAACGAAAACCAAAACTTTTATAGTTTTCTTCGTCACTGAAAATTACTTAGTGAGTTCATAGAAATAATTGTTTTTAACGTGAATTTATGTGAAAATATTTAAAATGAAGTATTACAAAAAGTGGATCCGTCTCACAACTAGCTCCGACGGGACTCGAACCTACGACCTTTCGCTGTCCGGGCGAATACTATAACCACAGAGCTACGGAGTTGCTAAGTAGCGGAGCGACTCATTTTCAATAATAAAAATTGCATTGCGATGGCAAAAAATAAAAATAAGAATAACCCCTACTAATATATAAACTAGCTTTCCACCCGCGGCTTCGCCCGCGTGGACTACACGACGCGACGTTATCTCGCGGGAATGTAATATTCTTCCAGGATAAAAAGTAGCCTATGTTCCTCTCCAGGCTAAAAAGTATCGATGTCCCAAATTTCAGCCAAATCCGTCCAGCCGTTTTGGCGTGATTGAGTAACAAACATCCAAACAAGTGTGTTCGTTTGTCCGTCTTTCACAACAAAACGGAGCAACGGATCGACGTGATTTTTGGTATGAGGATAGTTTGGGAGCTAGAGCCAAAGGCTACTTTTTATCCCGGAAAATATCACTATCCCATGGGATAACGTCCACGCGGCCAAAGCCGCGGGCGGAAGGCTAGTGTGAATAAAATGTGTTAAAATGCCCGATGGTATTTCGCCTTTACATTTCTATGTAGCACATTAAGGACTTACAGCGGCTTTCAAAGATCACAAAGAGAGAACTAAGGTATGTTTATTTCTTGTCTATGTTGATTGACTTTCTTTTGACTAATATAGGTACCTATACATAAGTATAACAATAATTAGAATTTTGCTTTTTCGGTGTTGTCTGCGTTATTGTTCTATGAGAACGGAGACTGCCAATGCCAACGGGTGGTTGGGCTGGCTAACCACTTTTCGCAAGAAGCTATGAGTGGATTTATCAGCAAGGTTACTACAGCCCTTACCCACCCTCAAGTCATTCACTTAAGACAAGCAAGGGGGCAAATCAAACAAAGGAAAATTAAAAAACTTATATATTATTAAATTTATGTTTATATACTTATAGACTACAAACTTAGTTCCTAATCTTCTTTATTTCAGATGTCTTATTCATGGTTTTTCTTGCTTCGTAGGTTGTGTGGATGCCTGCAAAAGCCTGCATGCAGGGCCACCACCTGTTCCACTGATAGAGCGGTGGATTTTGGCTGCCTTCCATTTTGTATTGCCACATCTTTACATGCAAACAAAAAACCAATAATTATTAAACAAACTTGTCAACATGCAATGATGTTTTTATTGACATGAAAAACCATACATAGCTAATACCTTTGTCCACTTTTCAGCCGGCTTGGAACTGCCGGTTGTGTCCAAATAAGGGACACTTGTGAGTTATACCCCCTTGTTGTGGGCCGTTTCTCATCCATGGGGGTCCTCACCAAATTGATTTAAGTCACCATTTCTGAAAAATTAAGCAATATTGTAAACCGCTTTCATAAACAAATGTTTCAAGACATTTCATACCTATTTAAACAATATTGGATTAATTTTCTCGGTCGAGATTACGTGTTAGAGGTATTTCATATCTTCTAGTGTAAATATCTTGTTAAATAAACCAGTAAATAGCATTTAAAATGCAAAAAATATGTGTAACATTAGTTCGTACAAAATTTGTTAATTACCTTTCCATGATCACAACATGACCTCAAATTGCGAAGGAATTGTTCGCGACATATGAAGAACAAAATTCAGACACTGAGAATATGTTAAATTATGTAATAAGTAATGTATTTTCATTTATTTAGTCTGAAAACCACAAAACAAACAACACTGACTGACATTTTGAACTTAAAACTATAAGGAAAACGTCAAAGTATTTGAGTCTTGCGTCTTTATCTATTTTGTAGTGTAGAAGTGAGAAAAAGTATATAGATTCACTCTATATCGTTCGTTCGTTCTATCGTATAGTCGATGGTCGATATAGTTTAAACTACAGTCACTCATACTACCAACGATGTAGTAAACTGAAAGTTTCACGTTTAAACGAAAACTATCGTAGTTTAGGTTTTTGTAAAACTCGTACTAGGCCTACTGTACGGCTCCCGCGCCCCGCTCCTACGCCTTGCTTCGTACTCACAGCTCCCGATTGCTGAATTAAGTTTTTCTATGTAAAATGCTTTTAGGTTTTGGTTTTTTTTTTGGATATTGTTGTAGTTGAAAATAAAGTGAACTGTGTACTTAAATCAATAAATAAAACAGATAGAGAAATTTTCCACGGCGAGTAAAACGGCAATTTTTAAAATAGTTTAATTACATGGTTTATATTTTAGATTTTCATTTTGTGGTTATAAAACTTCAATAAAATAGCATTTCCGTAAAAAAGTTCGACGGAGAAATTTTACGGTTCGAGTCACACCAAAAACACATATTTTAGTAAAATTTAGTGTTTCTGCTGGGATATTTTTTTGGATATTTTATAAATCATTTTAATACGTTACATGAATATGTATGGTGAAGAAAGTTTCAACGGAGCATTTTTCCTCAAAAAGATATCTATGAAATATGACTTTCATTAAAAAAACCTAACTTCTATTATTATTATTCTTTGGAATTTTATACAATACTTTTAATTTATTGATACTTTATCACGTTGTAAAGTTTTTTCTGACTGACGAATTACTGTGGGGGTCAACTTGCTTCATTTCCTACACTAAATTGAAAATTCGGTAAAATGACATTCGTCGAAATAAATAATTATATGAAATAAAATTATGACAAATAAACATTCGATCAAATGAATAATTCTGTGAAATGACTTTATTGTAACTAAAATTAGTCGATCCGATTTTCGACGAAACGTTGTTCTACCAAACAAGGGTGAACCATTTGCACGCCATTACATTTACATTTGGCAAAATATGTGAAGCTGTATTTTAGAAGTTTAAGATCTCAATGTAGGTAGGTACTTACCAAATTTTGTGCAAATAAATTATATATAACTTATAAAAAAATGTACTTAGCTACTTGCAATGGAAAGAAAAGGTGTGTAGGTAGGTAGGTACTCGTAGTTTTACATTATGATTGAGAAAAAATCAACTTAAATACTTACTTACCTGATCTTTTACGACACGAATTAAACACACTGCTACGTACACTTAAAAATAGATGATAATATCAATCGAGCTGTACTTGTACGATAATAAGATTAATAAGACAAGTTGAAATTAAAATATGGCGGGCGAATCAGTGAGCGAGCGAATGGATGTGGATGGCGAAGCGAATGGCGATTTGGCGATGCAAAACGGAATGCAGCTAAATTTTAACACAGGATGGCTGTTGACTAACTTCAGATGATTATGTACGGTTGGAAAAAAAGTAGCGATATGATTTAGATTTAGAAGCGACTTTTCACTCTTTTATTAACATACATACATAATATACTCACGCATGCCTATTTCCCACGGGGATAGGCAGAGACTTACTACTCTTTGGCAGAGACTATGGATCGACTTCTTTTCTTATGTATAGAAAAGACCAGTTTTGTTTTTGTATCTGACTTGTAAGAGAGAAGATGCTTTTCGCGAGTTTCTACATGTGTAAATGTTATAACAGCAACAGAGATAGGTACCTAGATTATATCTTGGACTTGGTTGATTAATGGTCTATAAATTGCCTATTTATATCTGCCTAACCTATTGAAATTTTCTGAACACGCTAGTTAGGTACCTACATTATATCCTTCAAAAAATTATAAAGTGTGCCAAATAATCTATACATATAAAATCCTTTGTCCTGAATCACTGACGGATAAACGCACAGCCTAAGCCGCTGATCGTAGAGACCTGAAACTTGGAGGGTGTGTTCCTTGTATGATGCAGGCATCCGATAAGAAAGGATTTTTCGAAATTCTACCCCTAAGAGGGTGAAAAACGGGGGTAAAGTTTGTATGGGACAACGTGATTCCTTTGTCCGTCGTGAAATTTTCTTCTTCAAATTTTGCATAAACATTCTTTAACAGAATTAATCAAAGATGTTTCATATTTCATTGAAACTCATAGCCTAACAGGGTTAAAAAGGGATAGAAAGTTACTTTGGGGGTGATTTGCATCGAAGTTGATATCAATACTCCTTAGTGCTTTTGATTTTTAATTTCATTTTGTTTTGACCTTTGAGTATTCAAAACGTTTTGTTTGAAAACTCGATCCGTTTTTACAGTGCAGTGCAACGAATTATGAAGGAGAAAAAAAGCTTTGCTTTAAAATTGGAATGTCAATGAAATAAAAGTGTGGTAAAAAGAAGTAATTATCGGATTAGAATTCGCTACTAATATTATAAATGCGAAAATGTATTTATGTTTGTTTGTCTGTCTGTCTGTTTGTTCGGTTTCCACGTTAAAACGGCTAAACCGATTTTGATAAAATTTGGAATGGAGAATTATTAATTCAAAATAGTAAATTTCAACTGTAATAGAATTGGATACAGGCATCTATCAGTTGTCTCAACTGCCTGCCTGAATTATAGATAATAAGAAAATAAGAAATAAGATAGTTTGAGACCCTAGGAATAGGAAAGATATAAGCTACTTCTAGCGCGGCTCATTCCCATGGGAAAATAAGTTTTAGCGCGGGCAAAGCCGTGGAATGCAATTGGTATTTAAGGTGACAGTTTAAGTTCATGGGAAGGATTATATTTAGAATAGAGACAGTGTAAGGCCCTGGGAAGGATAAGTATAGCTTACTTTTTACTACGGGAAAAATCTCATTCCCATGGGCAAATCACTTTAAGCGCGGCAGAAATTAATATTTGAGTAAATAACTGGAACGCTACTGGAAAGGATTATAATAGGCTACTTTTACTTTTTACCACAGGAAAGTATCATATTCTTACGGGAAAATCATTAGGTATTAATTGTGTGTCCGTCTTTCACGTCATAACCGAGCGGATCAATGTAATTTTTGGTACCTATAGGGGTAGATTGGGAGATGGAGAGTGACATAGGCTTCTGTTTATCTCCGGAAAAATATCACATTCCCTCAGGTTAATGTCGTGTAGTACACGCGGACGAAGCCACGGGCGGAAAGCTAGTTTATGTATATTACTAGCTTTCCGCCCGCGGCTTCGCCCGCGTGTACTACACGACATTATCCTGATGGAATGTAATATTTTCCGGGATAAACTATGTCATTCTGCTCCCAATCTACTCCCGTACCAAAAATCACATTGATCCGTTACTCCGTTTTGGACGTAAAAGACGGACAAACAAATAATACCTACTTATTGATTTTCCCGTGAGAATATGATACTATCCTGTGGTAAAAAGTATAAGTAGCTTATTATAATCCTTGCCAGGATCTCAAATTATTTACTTAAATACCTAATTTTTGTGCCCCCAAATTAGCCAGCGCTTAAAGTGATTTTTCCATACAATGAGATTTCCCGCGGTAAAAAGTAAAATATACCCTTTCCAGGGCCTTAAACTGTCTCTATTCTAAATATCATCCTTCCCATGAACTCAAACTATCGCCTTAAATACCAATTCCATTCTACAGCTTTGCCCGAGCTAAAACTTATTTTACCATGGGAATGAGCCTTATTCCCGCTGTTACAATTTGCCTATGTCCTTCCTAGCATCAGGACATGGGTGTCCCAGTGCTCCTATCAGTAGGAGTAATTAGAAGGAGCACCCGGAAGCACTGTCTCAAACTATCTCCATTCCAAATTTCATCAAAATTGGTTCAGCCATTTTGACGTGAGCATATACAATTTCGCATTTATAATAATAGTGGGGATAGTAGAAATAGGAGTATGAATGGCCGGCCGCGACTACGTCCGCGAGTACTACATCGCAAAATTTTGTGTCAAAAAGTAGGTAGGTAGGCATTCTCTAAGGTCTCATCAGTACCATCATCAATCTATTTTAATGTCCCCACTGCTCGGGCACAGGCCTTCATATAGATGGATAAGCAGAATGGGCCATGACCTTCCACACGGGCCCATTGAAGTTATGGTGTACATACCAATCCAAATGCAGCCAGAGGCATCGGCTTATCGCGTCTCTTCCGAAGCACGATATATATTTTTAACAGCAATCCCATGATAGACCATTGCAAAAGTCACATAACCTCATCGATCGTAGGCCGAGCACGCTACCCGTGGTTTAGGCATAAGAAGGTAACGATACCTAGACAAACAGGAGCTACTATCGTATAATAATATTCATACATTCTCCTACTCTTGAACTACCAAAATGCAAAAAATCAAGTCAATACTTTGCTAAAAAATGTGTAATACTGATTTTCTATCGGATACCGGCCAGAGTTCAATTATCCCGATCGATTTAGCCGTTTAGTTGTGATTGAGCCATAAACATCCAAACTCTGTATCTTTAATACCTCCCCACCCACCCTATATAAACATTAGCCCCCCCTTTCTACCCTATTAGGGTTTTTTTTTATTTTGCCTACTCAGATCATTTTTAATCATAACCTAGTATCCTTCATACCAATTTCCATACTCCTAAGTCCAGAAATGAGGAAGTTTTCATATAAGCCTTAATCCTACCTTTCTACCCTATTAAGGGATTTTTTATAACTTCGCATACGCAGATCATTTTCCATCGTTACCAGTATCCAACATACCAATTTTCATACTTCTAAGTTTAGAAATGAGGAAGTTCCATATAAGCTTAATCCGCCCGTTTTACCCCATTATCGGGGAGTTTTTTTTAACTTCGCTTACGCAGATAATTTTCAGTCGTGATCAGTATTCAACATACCAATTTTCATAGTTCTAAGTTCAGAAATGAAGAAGTTCCATATAAACTTTATCTCCCCATTTTACCCTATTAAGGGGGAGTTTTTTTTACTTTGCTTACTCAGATCATTTTCGGTCGTAACCAATATCCAACGTACCAATTTTCATGCTTCTAAATCCATAAATGAGGAATTTCCATATAACCTTAACCCCCCCATTTTACCCCTTTAGGGGGGGAGTTTCCTAAAATCCGTTCTTAGCGGACGTCTCCTAGGCATAATCTCCTTCCTGCCAAATTACATCTTCGTTGGTCCAGTAGTTTTCGAGATTTCGTGATGAGTGAGTTATGTCCCCTCGATTTTATATATATAAGATCACTTTACTTGTATACCATAATATATTTATTTGAATATGAAGCTATCAAGTGACTGTAGATAGGTCCTTCATCATCATCATCATGATGTCAGCCGAACGACGACCACTGCTGGGCATAGGGCTTCCCCAAGGATCTCCACAACGATCGGTCCTGCGCTGCCCGCATCCAGCGGCTTCCCGCGATCTTGACCAGATCGTCGGTCCACCTTGTAGGGGGCCTGCCCATGGAACGTCGTCCTTATATTAAATAAATACAAATAATAACAGCTAAGTAATATAGGTACTCAAAAGTTTAATCAGAATTAATGAAAAAAGTACCTAATAAATTACAAAGTATTTATTAGTTATTTAAATTTTTACTTTATTGCATTCACAATGCAATTTGCAATATTTGTGTCCAAAATTACAATACATGTGTAGGTACCTGTCTACCTACCTTCAATATTACATACAGCACTATTAAAATAACGTAAATAACTGCATTAATCATAAACTGTATTGCAGTTATTAGCGCCCGCTCGAACTTATTGTAAAAGTATAGTAAAACAGACAGAATAAAAAAAAATAAGAAATAAGAAAGTAAAATTCTACACTTACTGCCGATTGCTTTTTTTGCACATCTTATCATGGTGAAGTTGGCGTAACAAGGATGACAACATGAAAATAGCGGAGCGGCTTGTTTTTGTCCGTGGGAGGGGGAATTCCCGTACCGATACTACCAAATCGTGTCCGTCCACAGATTACTTATCGCTGTGAAATATCCGTGTACTCAAGTCTGGGTGGGGAGAAACAGGCAAAGCTTTCGAGGTATGAATGAATTGATGAAATGTTATAAACTATGGTCTACCTACTTCATAGAGTAGGGCAGGCGTACCAGTTTTGGCCACTGTACCGGTTTTGGCCACTTTTTGCTCTAAAAGTTGTCTAAACAACTTTTAGTCATTTTTGATAAAGGCAATTAAAATAAGGTATTTTAAGGTAATAATAACAACCGTTAGAATTCCGTCATAAGTTTTTTTTTCAATATATTCCATTTTCTGTTTGAAAAAATGTTTTGTATGAAAATTTTAAGAAATTTGTTTTGGATAAAATACATTAAAAACCTTTGTTTTTTACAATTAAATTGTTGTTTTGCAATTGACTGGTTTCTAGCGCATTAGAATATATTGATTTTAGCTGGGTAGGGTCGAGTGTTCAACGTTGAAACAGTCGTACACAATGAAACGGCGCCATATTTTTGAAATGCGACGTTACCAGATAATGCAGTATGGCTAGGCGAGAGTCTCGCCTTACCCCCCGCTTCTTCCCACTTTGCGTTCACGGCGGTAGTGAAACAACGTGTCTGTGGAGCAATATTGGATTTTTTGGCAAAAAAGTAAATATTTTTTTCAGATTTATTTGATTTTTCTATTTAATCCTTACTTATATTATAAATGCGAAAATGCGAATCTGTCTGTCTGTGTGTTACACAATCACGCCTAAACTACAGAACCGATTTGAATAAAAATTGGTACAGAGATAGTCTAGAGCCTGAGAAAGGACATAGGCTACTTTTTTATGTGAACAAAGGGCTGTAAGGGGTTGAAATAGAGGATGAAAGTTTGTATGGAAATTACGTCATTTTTAAAGCTAGAAGCATCAAAATTATTTTATAGGCTTTTGATTAGATAAATAAATACGACATTCAAAGTTGGTAAAAAAAACTACCCTAAAGAGGGTGAAAACAGGGGATGATTTTTTTCGTGTGATGACGTCGGCAAAAAAGTTTACGGAACGGATTTTGATGAAAGTTTTTTTGTTATAAGTACAGCTATTGGTCCTTGCCAACATATAGCTATAACTTATTTTGAAGATCGCAATTTCTGATGTGGAACCATAGCAGTCCAGCCAAACTGTGAGAGATATAAAAATACCGTTTTAAGGAAAATTGTTAAACGTGATGAGCACTTTCTATTGACGTACAAAGTTTGAAGGTCTGGTACACCTGATGTGGAACCCTAGCAGCCAGATTAAACTATATGAGATACAAACATAGCGTCTTAAGAAAAGTTGTTTAACGTCATGGACATTTTCTATTGACGGAAAAATATCGAAGGTCTGGTACTCCTGATTTGGAACCCTTGCAGCCCAGCTTAACTATAAGAGATACAAATAAAGCATCTTAAGAGAAGTTGTTCAGCGTGATAAGTATTTTCTTTTGACATACAATATATACTGATATTATAAATGTGAAAGTGTGTTTGTTTGTATGTCCGTCTTTCACGTCAAAACGGAGCAACGGATCGACCTGTTTTTTTAGTATGTGGATAGTTTAGGAGCTAGAGAGTCCCATAGGCTAATTTTATCGCGGAAAAATATCACATTCCCTCGGAAAAACGTCGTGTAATACACGCGGCAAAACCGCGGGCGGAAGGCTATTTGATATAAATTTTTAATGTGTTAATACGTAGGTACGTACTGTTTATGTAATATACACGGTATTTTTTTATCACCCCGGATATTTTTAGGGATTGTTTTACTCATGAAAACAAACAACTTTTATTATAGAACCAACACTGAAATCACGAAAAAATATCAGCTGTTCCATACATTTTGATTAAATATTTTTGTACTTTTGTATGGAATAGCTGTTTTTTTTGCGATTTTAGTGTTGGTCCCATAATAAAAATTGTTTGTTTTCATGAGCAGAATAATCATTTTAATTTTATCCGGGGTAATAAAAAAATTACCGTGTATATTAAGTAAATAAATAAAATAATTCATACTTATTATAAAAGTGTATGCGATTCTATTCAGGGGGCTACCGGCTAAAAATTATAGGTATGGACATGGGCTACATTTGACATTTGAAGCCCATATTATGCCCTTAAAAGCACAAAATATGGGCATCAAATGTCAAATGAAGCCAATGTCCATATCCTTATTTTTTTTTCCGGTAAAGAGGCTGTATACATTGAAAAGAAATAGAAAAAAATACCACCAAGGGTCTTCTTAAAGGGAACAGATACCAAAAATATAGTGTTTGAATTTTTTGTCTGTCTGTCTGTTGTCCACGTTTCAGGCAAAAACTACTGAACGGATTTTAATGATACTTTTTTTGTTATATAGCTATTAGTTGTCGCCAACTTATAGGTAGGCTATAATTTATTTAGAAGATCGAAATGGCCGATGTGGAACCATAGCAGTCCAGCCAAACTATGAGAGATATAAAAATACCGTCTTATGGAAAATTGTTAAATGTGATGAGCATTTTCTATTGACGTACAAAGTTTGAAGGTCTTGGTACACCTGCCTGGCTAGCATTACCATCATTATATCACGCGATATGATATAGCACGTCTTGCTGTCTTGCTTCCACCTTAGTGGGGTAGGTACGCAAGACAGCATGACGTGCTATATCATATCGCGTGATAAAAGCCGTTCATGCTAGGCCAGCTGATGTGGAACCCTAGCAGCCAGGTTAAACTATATGAGATAGCATCTTAAGAGAAGTTGTTCAGCGTGATAAGTTCTCTCTTTTGACATACTGTTTGTATTGTTTGTATATCCGTCTTTTACGTCAAAACGGAGCAACGGATCGGCGTGTTTTTTTAGTATGTGGATATTTTAGGAGCTAGAG
This sequence comes from Crambus lathoniellus, assembly GCA_949710035.1. NCBI lineage: Eukaryota > Metazoa > Arthropoda > Insecta > Lepidoptera > Crambidae > Crambus > Crambus lathoniellus. Next base: position 10,236,296 of record OX453303.1, on the reverse strand, counting down.
AGTGACAAAGGCTAATTGATATCCCGGGAAAATATAACTTTCCCTCGAGATAACGTCGTGTAGTACAGGCGGGCGAAACCGCGGGCGGAAGGCTATGTGAAATATTTTTTTAATGTGTTAATATACATGTATCATAGCGCTAAACTAATAAATATAAAATAAATACACAAAAAAACGAAAAACCTTATCAGCTAAAAAAATTAAAAATGCTGCCGAAAGTCACTTTCCACGCGAACGAAGTCGCGGGCACAGCTAGTACTACAATAAATTTCTTTTTTCTCAGTATTAAGTCACTTCGTACATGTATCATTGCCTCACACGGACTAGATAACCTATTCAATTGTTTGACTTTGGTAGGTTATTTTTGAGGTTATTGTAAAATACCCAAGGTGTCCAACAGTGACACAGTTTAAGGGTGGACACAGTGAAACACTGTTTAATAGTGTACCACTGTGTTTCAATAGTGTACCACTTTCTATAGAATACCATGTCATGTTATAGGGCAGGCGTACCGGTTTTGGCCACTGTACCGGTTTTGGTCACTTTTCACTTTAAAGTTATATAAATAGGAATTAAATAATTATTGCTTATATTTATTAATGGCGAATAAAAGATTGGACTTTTAGTTAATAATTACAGCACTTAGCTTTTTTATGTAGTACGATATTTTAGAAATAAACACGTGTTATGTTTCAAAGTTAACATTTCGTAAAATTCTTAAGCAAAATGTTAAGGGTAAAGGTTTTGTAAAATCATTTTTTTTCTACAATAAAATTATTTAATGGTTATTTAATATTTTATATCATATTGGAATATGTTTCTTCTAGATGGATTAAGTGTTGTTTTTTAACTGTTCTTACAAAAAGTTGGGAAACAATAAGTGGCCAAAAGTGGGGCTAGAAATTTTAGCATTGTGCCACCTTTGGCCACTTTGGCATTAGTAGAAAGTTTCCAACCTATCATAAGGTTCATTTATTTTAAAAGACTCACAACTCACTTTTGTTAGCTAACGTACTAGAAAATTAGCGGATTGAGGCTCTGTAGTCTAGTGTAGGCACTAGCCTACACTAGACTCAATCCGCTAATTTTCTTTTAATCAAGTGATAAAAGTATACTTATAAAATTGTAGTAAGGAGCTAGCTGTGATTGAAATACTATTTCATGTAGTGTTTTAGTCCAGAACTCTAATAAAACATCAATTAAGCATAAACTCAACTTATAAATATAGTAATTTTATGAAAGTGGCCAAAACCAATGCAAACGGTGTATTTGGCCCCCTCCGCAGAATTTGTTCTAAATAAAAAAAACTATTGGTTTTTTTTACTTTGTAGATTGTACCCTTAAAGGTCGATAAATTATCTATAACTCTACATTATAAATTTTCTCTAAAATACTTAAGATCATTAAGCACTAAGCGGTTAAAAGTGAAAAAATCCTTAAAGTGGCCAAAACCGGTACGCCTGCCTACTTATCAATGTGGTTGAATCATTAGGTATAATTTTACTTTTTAATAAACATTTTAGGTAAGTATGTATGTAGCTTAGCATTAATTGTGATTTCTTAAGATTTGATTGCTAAAAGTTGTGATTTGTTATGTTTTCATTGCTAAAAATAACAGTGTTTTATTGTAGGACACAGGGTGTTTCATTGTGTCCACCCAGGTGGACACAATGAAACAATTCCCATTTTAAGAAAAAAACCTTCTTAAAGATTATGTGTCTGTTTATTTATGAAACTATAAATTGCATATTATACTTAATTAAGTAGACTCCGTTCCTGTAAAAAACGGAATCCACATCTACAAAAATGAAAGAAATACGCGACTCAGAATTTTTGGTGTTTCATTGGGCGTTTTCACATTGGACGATAACGGTAACGACACGATATCGGCACGATATCGTCGGACTGGCAGTTTCATACAATCACTACTAAATGCTTTCACACTGTGTCGTTACCGTCAACGATATCGTCTGTCGTGCCGATATCGGTGACGACACAAGTGCGGAAGATGCGAAGCCGGTTAGAAAGTAACCAAGGGTAATTAACAGTTTATCTGTTATTTACTGCATTTTTGGGTTTTTACGCTAAAAGCCACCGCTAGGTAGCGCTTGTTTCTTGATTTGCTAGGTGTGAGTTCCGCGACGATTATGCCTGCTTGTTGATTGGTGGAGAGGAGAGAGGAGGTGGATCTCCTCCCGCCTCACCTCTCCCTTCTATTTCGAGTATGTAATATCGAAAATGACCGAACGATAGTAATAATTTTTAAGTTATTATTTTTTATTTATTTCTTCAAAAAAAAGAAGCTTCTCAGTTTGACCTGTATTTTTTTGTATGTATGTTTGTCCGCGATTATCTCGCTTTTGGCTGAACTGATTTAAAGCGGGTTTTCAGGAAAGTATTTGTTACATTTAGGATAAGGTTTTAGTATTTTAACCGACTTCAAAAAAGGAGGTTCTCAGTTTGACCCGTATGTATGTATGAAGGTTTGTCCGCGAGATGGGGTTTCCAGAAAAGTATTTCTTACATTTAGGAGAAGGTTTTGGTATTACAACCGACATTGAAAAAGGAGGTTCTCAGTTTGACCCTTTATACATTATGTATGTTGTACATTATGTTTTGTATTGTTTGTACATTATGTATGTTTGTCCGTGAATATCTCACGTTTGGCTGAATCGATTTTGATACGTTTTACATCAGATGAGTATTTGTGATTGATGCGGTTTATGTGTACATTCCTAACATACTCTATAGGCACAGTTTAAGCAATCTATAGGTATAAATAAAACACTATCGAGGATTTTTTCACGCAATTTATTTAACACCATTACCAATGGAGGTAAATGCGTTGCTTCTGTTAAAGCTGATGAGTTTTTTTCGCCTGTTTTTCTTGTCAGTTAAAAGATGTCCATAACAGGTGGTAGGTAAAAAAATGTTGGACGATTCATAAGCATTAATTTTATTTAATCTATATGAATAAAAATTTATTGACTTTGACTTTGACCTTGGTTGTTGTTAAATAAATTGCGTGAAAAAATCCGTGAAAGTGTTTTATTTATATGGACAGTTCGCGCAGAAATCTAAGATGTGTTTATACTATAGGTACTATTTACCAAGATAATAGGTAGGTACACGAAAATTGCCTGCATGATGCACTAAAAAGAATGACAAAAAATATTTTTATAAAAAATAAAAGTGCCTTCAAAAAAATGCCGCCAAAAAGTCAGAAATAATACCTCTAACTCTAATACTGTATTCACAACAAATAATTTAAGTAGGTAAGTACTTTGAAGTGCCCGAACGTCTTTAAAGTACTTACTTACGTTATTTGGTGTTAATTCAGTATAGAGGTATTATTTATTTTTTACTTTTTGGTGGCATTTTTTTAAAGGCGCTTTTTTTTATATAGGTAGGTAAGTAATATGTGCATGTAAAAATAATGTGCCTTATTGGTGTGGATCTATAATTGGTTTACTGTAGCTATTAATAGTTTCATAATTGGTATTTTAACTATTGATCCACCAAATAAATAAAATGTCCTCGAAAGTGTCCTGGCTCATTCGAGAAAATTTATAAAACATTTTACTTCGCGCACACAGTTTATCGAAGAGAAGGTAATATATTCCCTCTAAATATCGCACTTGAAGAATAGGATCAACCCAAAATGTTCTTTGACGATATCGTTTTTTTCGCCGTAAATATAAAAGATAAAGCAAACGTAATTTGTTTACTGCTCCCATTATTACCTCGAATATACTAGTATAATAACTAATATAAAACTTGGAGCCGCGCGGTTACTTTAGCTGGCGTAATGCGACTAACCGCATAGCAAGCTGCTGGTTATCGTTTCACACACCGATATCGTTCCGATATCGTGACGATATCGTGCCGATATCGTGCCGATATCGGCGGACGATATCGGGACGATATCGGTGTAATATCGTGTCGTTACCGTTATCGTCCAATGTGAAAACGCCCATTGTTGCACACTGCACCCTACTGACTGCCCTACCTATTCTTAGTTGAAGGGAAGAGACTAAAAAAATGGCCATACAAATGTGCAAATCAAATCAATCAATTTGCAAGCAAACACGGTAGGTACAATGTTGTTACAAATAGGTAGGTACCTATATGATCGATCGCGTGTTGCACTGCACCAGGTACTGGCACGCAAATATAAAATAATTGAGTTTACTTCTATAGAATCTAAATATCACAATTACCAATAAAGTCATATAAAGTCAATCCCATAATTATTAAATGTCATAGGTATTATTATTACAAATTATCATCAGGTAAGTAGGTAAGTAAGTATGTCAAATTAAACAATTTTACAGTTATCAATCACCCGTTACCTATGTCAATTGAAGATTTCGAGTCATATTTTTATTAGCATTACAATATTCTAGTTAAATAATTTAAATCGTAATTTATAACAATTTGTCATTCAAAAATTCATTTACATTATAATAACATTTGCTTAGAAGAAACTGCCACAATTGTTTCTTAAATATGTTTGAAGGAAGTTTTAATGTCCTTAGGTAGTTTATTAAATATTGTTATTGCCATTGGATTGCAAATATAGCTGATGGGGTTTTGTATGAAAAGTCAAAACGGTTTATTTCTTTTGGTAGGTACTTAATTGATAGCGCCTGCTAAAATACTACAGTCGTCACAAAATAAGATGCCCGTTTTGACACATGCTAAAGTGACGTGATTAGGCATGTAACCATACGAGTCTGTGATCGATTCTCGCGATTAATCGATCAAGGTTCTGAGTAACTAATCGATTATAGTAGGTTTGCAACTTAAGTGGATTAAGACTAAAGTTATTATTATAAAATGTTAAACTTACTTTATATGTACTTATACTTTTAATAAACATATTATTAAAGTATAAACTGATCTTTTATGATAAATAAACTTGAATCGAATCCACTTAAATTGCATAATTTATATAAGAGCGAACGCGCACTTGTGATTTTTAATCGGGCGATAGTTTAGTCGTTCTCGGATTCAGTATAGAGTTATATGGCAGTGGCAATCGTCAGTGCGCTTAAACTATCGACCGATCAAACTATCGAAAATGACTGGCCGATAGTTGTACGATCAAACTATCGCACAACTATCGGCTGGGCGGTAATGTGCATGAAGGACTATGTGAGCGCGCGCACTGCATTCAACTAAACTATCGCCCAACTATCGGTAGACTGCGCATTTAGTATTGAACTATCTAAAATGACTGGCCAATAGTTACTACAACTATAGTTATAGTTACAGTTATACAACTATCGGACAACTATTGGCCTGTGCATGAAGGACTATGTGAGTGCGCGCCTGGATTCAACTAAACAATCGACCAACTATCGGTCGACTAAAAATCACAAGTGCTCGCAGATTATCAAAACCAAACTATCGGCCGAAAGTTTGATCACGATCGTCTTACGATTCCGACTAGTTTAGTCGGAATCGTAAGACTATCGGTCGACTAAAAATCACAAGTGCGCGTTGGCTCTTAAGCCCCAGTACAGGATGGCCGATCATGTTGGCCGACCATGATGGGCCATCGTGTACAGGGCCGGTTTGCGTTGCTCGCAGACGGCAATCACACGCAAACCGCCCCTGTACCACAGAACCCCTGTACCCAACCTACTATAATCGATTAATCGCGAGAATCGATCACAGACTCGTATGGTTACATGCCTAATTATGTCACTTTAGCATGTGTCAAAACGGGCATCTTATTTTGTTTGTGACGACTGTAGGATAATGAGATGTTAAATATTTGCTTGACATTTCAAATTAAAATTCGGTAAAAATACTGGTGGTCATATAACATTTTTGGGCTTATAATGATAAGTATGGAGTCATGTGTTTTAATAGGATAGCAAGATGTTATAATTTGGGTTATAATTTTGGAAAAAAGGAGTTTACGTTTTGGCGCTCACTCATTACCTATTTTTGGGTCACCACACCAATGATATGTTTGGAGACTTTGTCTTTAATTAATTAGATAGTAGGTAATATCACAGATTACTAAATAGTTGGTAATATGCTATTTTTTGGCTTTAATTTCCCATTAAAATGGTGTTTTAATTTTGGTGATGGTTTACTATTTTTTGCAGTAAAAATCTTTTTTTTTGGCGTTCTATTTACTTTAAACATAAGCCTAATTAAAATACTAGCTGTATGTACTCCACAGTTTTCTTTTACCTGCGTGTATTAAATAAAATAAATAAATATTTATTTTAATATTAAATATTGTATTGTCATCTTAACCCAACCTGTATACAAAATTTTAGCTCCATCGGACACTGGGAAGTGGGTCAAATTAAGCTTGCAAGATTTGTCCCCCACTAACTAACAAACTAACTAACATGGCAAGTTAATAATAAGTTTTAGTAAAAATTACATTTTATGACAAGCTTTTTTGCTGACTGTACTTTAATATTATATTGTCATCTGAACCAAACCTGTACACAAAATTTCAGCTCTATCGGACACTGGGAAGTGGGTCAAATTAAGCTTGCAAGATTTGTCCCCCACTAACTAACATACTAACTAACTAAGTTAATAAAAAGCTTGTAAAAAGGAAAAAACCAAGGTACAAAAAATTTTTTTTTTCCCGTTTTGCAACATTTTTGATCATAGAGCGTGATGTTATAGGTAAGTATTATAGCCTTTAGCCTTCCTCGATAAATGGACTATATCCAACACTTCGATCATATAAACCCAAAAAAAAAACAATTCGGTTTAGTAGTCTCTGAGATTAGCGTGTTCAAACAAACAAACAAACTCTTTAGCTTTATAAATTAAGTAGAGATGTGCAAATTATGAAGACTTTTTTTACATAAAATTGGGCAGAGGCAGAGATGCCTATTCATTCTGGCCCTAGCCAAACGCCAAAGAACAATATAATAGCCAATGCCGACTTTCTGGCACGGTTTTCGATCGATTCCAGAAGTTCTAGCTGATACCTACTTAGCAGAACCATAAGCTAAATTTCGCTCACCCGGGTGGGAATTAAACCAGGTAAAAAACAATACCTACTTAATTTAAACTTAAAAACACGTCTGCCAAAATCGAACTTAAAAGTAAAAAATAAGTTCTTATTGCAGTCGGGGGACCTTTTAAATAGTAGTTTATATGATTGTCGCATACTAAAAACTCGGATACTCGTGGAATACTAAAAAACTCGCCAAGGCTCGATTTTTAAACTCCCACTCGTGTTTTAATACCGAGTTATGTGCAGTCTCATACACTACTTTATCTACACTCATTACATCCATACTATCCATACTATACTATATACTATATACTATATACTATATACTATATACTATATACTATATACTATATACTATATACTATATACTATATACTATATACTATAATATTATAAATGTGAAAGTGTGTTTGTTTGTTTGTTTGTTTGTCCTTCTTTCACGTCAAAACGGAGCAACGGATCGACGTCATATTTGGTATGGGGATAGTTAGGGAGCTGGAGAATAACATAGGCTACTTATTATTCCGGAAAATTAAGTAAAAATTGTAATTTTCTATGAAAAATCGTTTAACTGTCGTACCTTCGATACAAAACTGTCATTTCTTCCATTGCCGTTTCCAAAGAGTATGTAATCACTGACGTATGCGCGGTCAAAATCGATTACTAATCTTTTCCATAAGCTTAGAATAAAAAAATGTACTGTAGCTAGCGCCAAAAATAACCCAGTCGCGCATGCGCGCTGTGTTATCTGACCACAAATTATATAGAGTATCTGACACTCACTCTACTTCACAGAGTAATTTTTTATATGTAGGAAATAGAGACCAAGCTTGGGCCCCTTTATTGGTAGTGTGTAACTAGCGCTATCTGTTGTCTGGTGTAGGCAACTTTTGGTGTATAAACACACAAACAAGATGTTGGTGACCGGGTCTACTATTATATGGCAAAACAACGTTTGCCGGGTCAGCTAGTTTATTATATACTAGCTATCCGCTCGCGGCTTCGCCCGCGTGGACTACACGACGTCATCCCGCGGGAATTCGATATTTTTCCGGGATAAAAAGTAGCCTATGTTCCTCTCCAGGCTCCAAAGTATCTATGTCCCAAATTTCAGCCAAATCCGTTCAGCCGTTTTGGCGTGATTGAGTAACAAACATCCAAACATCCAAACATCCAAACATCTAAACTTTCACATTTATAATATTAGTAGGATTTCAAAAATAAAGCAAATCAATATTAATTATAAAATGTGAATTGGTGCCAAACCCCACTCATAGGAGTCTATATACGCCGGTCTATTCCTTCTAAATTCAAAATTCAAATTTTAAAAGAGTTTCTGATTGTTGCCGGCTAAAGAAGGGCTTAAAAGAGTTGGGGCCGGTAAATCCTACGGTTGCCATGAAGACTGTAAAATTATAGTATATTATGATACAAGTGAGCTAAGGTTGCTCATTATACACGAGGCTGTGGGTTGCAGCCCGAGCCGCAGGCGAGGGCGTAAATCAGCCGAGTGTCTAGTGAGTAAGTTGCTCACGAGTTTCATAGGCACTTTTTCAACACACTTGCGAGGAAAAACAAACATTTATTGAATACATAACATAATTAGAATAACTTAATAATAGTAATAGTGAAATATGTTGAAAAGTAGATGGAAGTTGGGTGCGTATCAAGTAAAACCAGATGTTTGTAGTAACATGTTGTATTGTCAAAGGTTACAATACAAGAGCCCGATTTAATTAAAATACATTATATTTAACTATACTAATTAGTAGGTCATCAGCGACATACGTCATGTTGCAGAGCGTAACAGTAAGTTACGGTGCAAGTCTAAATACGGCTATACTACACCTCCCCCGAAAGTCATTCTTTACCCCCGGAGAAAAAGAAAAAAAAAATGTGACGTACATCGTTGAGAACCTAATTACACAAAATAAAATACAAATAAAATAAAAACAAATTACACATTTTTTTGTCCTTATAAAATATCACAACATTTTTATATAAAAAACAACTTAATTACAAAACAATTTAGTGTTATTCTTATGAGTTACATATTCTTTATTATTTAAAAAAAAAATATACATTTGGCGAAATTTCTTCTATAACTAAAAAAGGACCATTCCAAATTGGATCTAACTTATTGCCAACTTTATTCTTAATTAACAAAAAGTCACCAGGTTTGTATGTTAGTGTATTTATTTTCTTATCATATGTTAGTTTTCTGTGGGTCTTACTTATTAACAAATTATTCTTAGCATCTGTCTGTGCTTTTTGCAACCTATACTTAAATTCCTTAGGATAACTATCGTAATTATAAAGAGGGTCGACAGAAGTACTCAAATTAGTTGGTAAATTACACAACTTTCCAAAAACTAACTCGTGAGGAGTGTATTGTGTCTCTGTATGAACTGTGGTGTTAAAAGAAAAACACCAATAACTTAACCAACTACTCCAATCAGATTTGTTATTACTACACATTATTCTGAGATAAGCACCTAGATGTTTGTGTGTATTTTCTAGTGCTCCCAATGTCTCATGGTGGTAAGCAGTAGAATTTAATTTTTTAACTTTCAATAAGCTACAAATATCCGTAAACACATTACTCATAAATTCGGTTCCCTGATCTGTAATGATCTCTTTTGGGACACCATAGCGCAATATGAAGTTATTCACAAATGACCTACTCACTGATTCCGAGTCTTTCTTTTCTAAAGGATACGCTTCTACAAACTTAGTTAAGTTGCATTGAATGGTTAATATATAACTAAAATTTAAATTATCTACATCTAAGGGGCCCACTAAATCTAAACTTATACGCTCGAACGATGTGTTCGGAGTCGTCGTAATCACCATCGGTTCATGGGTATTTTTATTTGTATGTTTCTGGATTTGACAGTCCTTGCACTTTTTAACATAATCATGGACGTCACGGCTCATATTTGGCCAAAAATAATATTGTTTTATATTATTTAACATTCTATTCACGCCAGCATGGCCACTGGTCGGTAATAAATGGAAATCATTCAGTATGACTCTAATTTCATCTGAGTCGTATACTTTTGTAACATTTTTTGTTACTAAAATACGAGGATAATCACACTTGCGTTCTAAAAACTTCTTTAAAAATATTTGATTTCCTTTATCTTTCACAATAACTAGTTCATCAATACTTAGTTTTCTGCAAAATTCTTCTAATTCCCTCGCTAACACGCCTACGGTAGATAACGATCGGGATAATAGATAAATGCAAAACTTAGAAGGCACATATACAAAGTTACCTTTAATACTTATTATTTCCTCTTTTTCCTTCTTATATAAATTACTACTCAACACTAGTTCTATACATTGTCGTGGTCTTTTCAGTATTTCCACAGTTTTCGGTTGATCAGACCTAGAACTAATGGAAGCCTCAGTTGTCAAGTCTGTGTGGCTTTTGTCATTATTAATTAAACGTTTACGATTCTGTGCTCTCGTCGTGACTGATACAACGTGTTCTCTCATATTTTTTAAATCATCACTATTGCTCGGCAGCCGGCTCAATGCGTCTGCAGCTGCATTTTGCCGTCCCGGAATATATGCTATGTCGAAATCGTATTCTTCTAAATATAATCTAAATTTAGTCAATCTACTCGATGGATCAGTCATTCCGAAGAGATAAATTAATGGCTTATGGTCTGTTATAATTTTAAACCTTTTGCCATAAAGATACGGTCTAAAATGTTTAGTGGCCCATACTATCGCTAACAACTCTAACTCTATCACTGGATATCGCGTTTCTGCGGGTTTAAAGTTACGACTAGCGTACGCGACAACCTTGCCGTTGCTATTAGACAGTACGGCGCCTAAACCTATCTTTGATGCGTCTGTATGTAAAATAAAAGTGTTATTCTCTGAAAAATCTGGGTAATCTAAAACTTGTGGACTTATAAGTGCTTCTTTTAATGTAAGAAATGCAGTTTCGCATTCAGAAGTCCAATTAAATTCGACATTCTTTTTCGATAAGTAATTTAAAGGATAAGCTATATCTGCGAATTTATGAATAAACCGTCTATAATAGTTAGCAAATGCAACGAATCTTTTTACGTCGTCAGTACTTTTCGGTCTTGGATAATTTGTCAAAGCAATTATTTTCTCAGGATCAGGTTCGACTCCCTGTGAGGTTATTTTGTGACCTAAGTACATAATTTCTGTCCGTAAGAATTCGCACTTTAATGGATTTAGTTTCAGATTACTACTTCTAAAACGCTCTAAAACACTTATTAAATTCTTATTATGGTCAAAAATAGAATTCCCTATTACTATGCAATCGTCCAAGTAAACAAAGCATTGTTTATAATTAAGACCTGACATGGCAATAGTCATAAGCCTAGAAAAAACACTAGGACTGGTCTTAAGTCCCATTGGACAACGCTTCATTTGGTACATTTTATCTGTTGTGAAAGCAGTGAATTTACGAGACCGATTATCTAATGAAATTTGATACATTTTGTCGAGGTTAAAAGCGGTGTATTTTCTAGAATTTTCATCCAAAGAAAGTTGGTAATAACTTTGGGAAAGGTCAAGTTTTGAAAAATATACATTTCCTGACAGAGAATCTAAAATTTCGACTATGTTAGGTAATGGAAACTTGTCGTCGACTATCTTGTTATTTAACTGTCTATAATCGACAACTAATCGCCATTTTTTCTCTCCATTTTTATCAGATTTCTTAGGAACAAGCAAAACCGGGCTAGACCACTCGGATGTGGGCTCCTCTATAATGTCGTTATCGAGCATTTCCTGAATCTGTTTTTGAACCTCCTTTTGCAACGCGTTTGGGATTCTGTAAGGCTTGACGTACACTGGACTTGTATTATCTTTTAACTTAATCGAATGTTGCAACAAGTTTGTAGTACTGAGCTTGTCGACTGGCTAGTGAAAAACGTCAGCGTACTTAGCACAAATCTTCTCAATACTTAACTGCTCATCTTTATTTAACTATGAACTTAAGTTAAGCAAATTAAATAAAGTCTTTACCCTATCGACACTTATTTTTTGTTTGTCAAAACTACATTCGTCAAAATAATTTAAACTATGATATTCTAAACTTGAAAAGTCTACCTCTATCTCGTTATTATTTGTATTTAAAATACGTATAGGGATTCGACCATAGGTTGGTTTAGATATCAAACCTGCAACAAATACACCTTTCTGTATTTCTTGCGCCAAAGTAACACAGTCTGCGCGTTGACTGGTAGGGATGTATTTGATTATCTCGCACCGTGGCGGAATAATATGGACAAAACTACTATTGTTATTATTTATAGGTACCTCTATAGTACAAGTATCATTACATAATGTTAAGGAACTATTCTTATAATTAATTACAGCTCGGTAACGCTGAAAAAAATTCTGACCTATAATACCATCAGCATAACATGTTAAATCCCTAAATATATAAAACTTTTGTTTGAAAAATAATTCATTAAAATTTAAATCTAAATAAATATATCCTTCTGATACTAAATTTCCACTAATTCCCTTTATAGCTTTGCAATAATTCGGGATACATTTGAAGCCATTCGTATTTCAAAACGCATAAACTAGCTCCACTATCTACTAATAAATCAATCAAATTGTCAGGGGCGTATTTTGATATTTGGCGCCCTGGGCCAGTTACGTGGGCCGCCCCAGACAGTCAAGAAAGAAATTTTTTAATAAGTTACAAAAAAAAAAGCTCAAAAGAATAAACATCACACGCGCAGCAGCAGCAGCAGACTATATGAGAGCTAAGCAACCGGAAGCTAACTTAACCATTTATGCTGATGACACTAACGCTATAGCATCGGCAAAAACAATAGAGGAACTAAATATAAAATTAAATGATATGCTTTACGACTTTGAATATTGGTTTACTTGCAACAATCTCATATTAAATACAAAAAAAACATCAGCTATCTTATTTAAGACCAATGCAAGGGAAAAAGAATCCCTTAAAATTAAAGTAAATGACTCTAATATTGATTCCATGGAATCAGTCAAATTCTTAGGGATGCATATTGATAGAGACTTACGCTGGAATAAGGAAATAGAGGCTTTAGAATCTAGCATAAGTTCTGCATGCTATGCTATAAGAATTTTGAGAGATGAAATAACTCTAGCTCAGCTAAAATTAGTTTATTTTGCACTTGTAGAATCCAAACTCCGTTATAGTATCATGTTCTGGGGAAATAGTTATCAATATAATATTTCATCAGCTTTCGTGTTACAAAAGCGAGCAATCCGAACTATGAAATGCCTTCATCAGACAGAGTCATGCAAATCCCATTTTGAAATGTTAGGTATTTTAACTGTCCCTTCCTTATATATTCTAACTCTTTTGACATACCTACACAGTAAAACATCTACATAAATTGGAAACAAAGGAGGATAGAATACGAAGAGAACTCACCCGTCTGAAAAACTTGCAAATCGTTTTGGTACCAAAGCTAAACATTGCTAAGCATTGCGTCCGGTACCAAGCCATTAAATTATTTAATGCATTACCAGTTGAGCTTAAAACTACCTATAATCTCAACAAATTTCGAAATAATCTAAAATCATTCCTGTTGAAAAAGTGTTATTACACCATCGATGATTATGTAAATGAAAGAAAATAATTTAATACCGTTACTTTCGTTTTTGGTGCCCTACTTTATCATTATCTTTTAAATACCTAGCTTTTATTTCCTGTGTGTTTTTTCTATTTAATTTTGTAATATGTAATTGTCTTTCTATTTAATTTTGTAATAAGTACTTATGTTATTTCCAATACAATTTTATTGTTTGTGAATAAATGACTATGACTATGGCTCTAAGATAAAACAAAAAAAAAACAACCAAACAATAATTGCAGTTTATTTTTAATTTTTAGTTTTTTGCATTCACAATGCAATTTTTATTACTGAAAAATGGAAAATGAAGTATTTAGAAAAAATCGACCCATCTCACAATCAGCTCCGATGGGACTCGAACCCACGACCTTTCGCTTTCCGGGCGAACTGCTCTAACCACTGAGCTACGGAGTCATACTCCGTAGCTTCAAATACTTCATTTTCCATTTTTCAATCATTGCAGTTGTTTTTTTTGTTTACATCAATCAAGAAAGAAATTTTTTAAGTTACAAAAAAAAAGCTCAAAAGAATAAACATCACACGCGCTCTAAGATAAAACAAAAAAAAAACAACCAAACAATCATTGCAGTTTATTTTTAATTTTTAGTTTTTTGCATTCACAATGCAATTTTTATTACTGAAAAATGGAAAATGAAGTATTTAGAAAAAATCGCCCATCTCACAATCAGCTCCGATGGGACTCGAACCCACGACCTTTCGCTTTCTGGGCGACTGCTCTAACCACTGAGCTAAGGAGTCATACTCCGTAGCTTCAAATACTTCATTTTCCATTTTTCAATCATTGCAGTTGTTTTTTTTTGTTTACATGTACTTACCTAGATAAGTAATATTAGTTTTAGGTGTTGTTGACAATTAGGTAGACAGGTAAACTTTTTGAATTTCTTCAGACAAATGAGAAATAAAATTAAAGTAAAGATCATAACATGCGGGCACCCAAAGCTGAGCGGGGCGACCCGAGCCGCACTGGTAAAGATTTTGAATTTCATCAGACAAATGAGAAACAAAATATAGGTAAAGATCCTAACAGGTGGGCACCCAACCACCCTAGTAAACTAGAATTTTATCAGACAAATGAGAAATACAATATAGGTAAATATCATAAGAGGTGGCACCTAATGCTGAGCGGGGAGGCCCGAGCCGCCCTGGTTAAGGTGGTTCGATCAGCTCAGTAGCGCCACCAATGGAAATTAATCAATTACGTTTTATTAAAGGCTTAGATTAAAAGTTTCGGTAATTTTGCGCAAATAAAAGAGTAGGAAAAATGAGATAGTAAAAACCACGAGCTCTATAAGTTGCTTTCAGGCGGGATTCAAACCCGCGCCTCCGGGAATCCGGCCCGATGCTCTGACCAACTAAGCTACCGAAAGGCCAAAGCCCCCAGTACACGATGGCCGATCATGGTCGGCGACCATGACCTATACATCGTACATTGACACTTTTGAAAGAACGTTTTTAAACTTGTTCGTTCAAAAGTGTCAATGTACGATGTATTGGTCATGGTCGCCGACCATGGTCGGCCAACTTGTACTGGGGGCTTTACACGTTACTCTTTTACTCTTTTTACTTTCACATTTTTCCTATACTTACAGAATTGCATTGTGTATGCATAAAAATAATTTAAAAATCAAAATAAAATAGTAAAATGCATTTTATAAATATACTTTTAAGAACTCAAACTTAAGCAATAAGTCGTGAATCTCAATAGTGCCAAAAGTGGCCACATTTAGCAATATCGAGATCCATAACCTAATGCTCATATTTGAGGCCATGAAAAAATACTTAAAAATTGCACTTTACGCTTCTATTTGCGCAAAATAACCAAAACTTTTATAAACCCTTGATAAATCGTAAATGATTTATTTCTATTACTGAGCTGATCGAACCACCTTAAGTGTTTGAATTTCATCAGACAAATGATAAATAAAATATCGGTAAAATCATAACAGGCGGGCACAAAAAGCTGAGTTGGACGGGCAGCCCGAGCTACCCTGGTAAACTTTGAATTTCATCAGACAAATGAGAAATAAAATATAGGTAAATATCATAACAGGCGGCACCAAAAGCAGAGCGGAGCGACCCGAGCCGCCCTGGTAAACGTTTTGAATTTAATCAGATAAATTAGAAATAAAATAAAGGTAAAGGTCTTAACTGGCGGGCACACAAAGCTGAGCGGGGCGGCCCTAGCCACCATGGAAAACTTTTTGATTTTCATCATACAAATAAGAAATAAAATTTAAGTAAAGATCATAACAGGTGCCTAAATTTCAAACGCAAAGCTAAGCGGGGCGGCCCGAACCACCATAGTAAAGTCTTTGTAAGTATTTCATTAGATAAATGAGAAATAAATTATAGGTAACGATCATAACAGGCCCGCACCCAAGCACCCTGGTATTTTTTTTTAATTTCATTAGACAAATAAGAAATAAAATATAGGTAAAGATCATAACAAGCGGGTACCCAAAGCTAAGCGGGGCGGCCCGAGCCGCCCTGCCCCTGTACCGGCTTAAAAATATAGATATGGACATGGGCTTCATTCGGCATTTGAAGCCCATATTTTGTCGTTATATGGGCTTCAAATATCAAATGAAGCCCTATGTCCATATCCATATATTTTGCCGGTAGCACAGAGTCGGTAGCCCCCCTGGTAAACTTTTTGAATTTCATCAGACAAATAAGAAATAAAATATTGGTAAAGATCATAACAGGCGCACCCAAAGCTGAGCGGGGCGGACCGAGCCGCCCTGGTAAACTTTTGAATTTCATCAGAGAAATTAATGAGAGATAAAATTTAAGTAGTTAAATATAAAAACAGGTGGCCGTGCTGAACTGAGCGGGGCGGCCGGCCCGAGCCGCCCTGCCTCGTCCTACGAAGCGATCGATCGCCCTACTTGGTATAACCAGACAATGATTATTTATTACTAGATCTATGAGTTTTAGATGTTGTTGACAATAATTTATTAGTAAGCTTTTTGATTTTCTTCCTACTTCCGATGACAAGTGGGCGCGCTAGGCTGAGCGGGGCGGCTTGCGCCGCCCCTAGCAGCCTGCCGCCCTGGGCCATGGCCCCCTTGGCCCTTAGGTAAATACGCCTCTGCAAATTGTTAC
Organism: Crambus lathoniellus; assembly: GCA_949710035.1. Lineage (NCBI taxonomy): Eukaryota > Metazoa > Arthropoda > Insecta > Lepidoptera > Crambidae > Crambus > Crambus lathoniellus. Next base: position 10,219,535 of record OX453303.1, on the reverse strand, counting down.
CTATCTTACAATTAACTATGCTCGTATTATTATAACTAAAAATACCGTTATTTAATTTAGGCAGAAAAACGTGATTAAAATTATGGTTATGACCTACATTGTCATTTTGTTGCACTTGGTGGATCCGCGGGGCGGGCGGGGCGCGGGCGGACTGCGAACCTCGCGCTGACCGTGCAAAATACTGCGTAGTGCGTTTACCTCTGTGACCTGTATTATTCACAGCTGGTTGCGAAATATTATTTCTATTCATAGCGCTATAGTTTCGAGAAAAATTGTTTCCCTGGCCACGATTAAAATGTTGTCCCCTTACCGAGGAATACTTACCTCTATTGTTGAAAAACTGGGGAGCACGATAGGGACGGCGCTCCTGTGAATAGTGAGCGACCTGGTCGTGCCCTGAGGACAAGACTTGTTCATCGACAGCAGTTCTTATAGCCTCTGATAAAGATGAAAATTGCCTCGAAGCAATTATAGTGCTAAGTCTCGTGTCAGACAAACCATTAGCGAATAGCTTAATCGCCGTCTTTTCGTTCATTGATCTTAAAAACTCAAACATGCTATCATCATTATCTGCTTGTGAGATAGTCAAATTAACAAAAAGATCCTCAATCTCGGACCCAAATGATTCTATGGACCTTGGTCCCTGTCTAATTCTAAATAAGTAATGGTTGCGATTCCTCATTTATTATCGAACTATACATTCTTATTCCATCTATTAATTGTTTCGTGATATCCTCTTGTCCCGTCATGTTGGGTAACAAGGCAATTGCCGTTTTTATATCGAAACTTGATTTAGCCATTTTACTGGTTATTTATTTGACTCGTTATCAACTTAAAAAAATTACTCAGTACTTATATCATACTTGTACGGCTCATTGACCACTTAAACTGTTAAATAACTTAATTCTTATCCCCAAGTACTGAATTAAGAAAGAATTAAATAAAACTAACTTTGATTGTTTATTCAATCGAGACACAATACCTATACTCACTTGAAACATACTATTATGACTTTAAATACTTATTTTAAAATAAAATAGCGCAATAATTAATTTTAAATCAACTAGGTACATAATTTCTTATTAAAAAATAGCTTACCAAATAAAATAAAATACCGTGAATAAATCGAAGAGTGACGCAATAACGCATCGCAGCGATGTGGCAAGCCGGGAGCGACGACATGTCGGCAGCGCGGGGCACGTAGGCAGCTGGATGTAGGGCACGGGCAGCAGCACGTGGGGCGGCAGGCAGCAGGCTGCTCGACGAGTGGGCCGGGCTATACCCTGGACTCCGTGGGCCGGGATAATCCCTGGACTCCGCTCCAACTGGGCCGGGCCCTGTTGGCCCTGTAATATACCCTGGACACCATCCTTGACCCGTACGCTTCTTTCTTCTTTCTTCATATTCTTCTATAATGTTTCGGGAATCTTCTATATTGTTTCAGGAATCTTCTATGATAATAATTTCTTCTACAAAAAATGATATTTATTCTTTTAATCTTCTTAAAAATAATATTTTCGACAAAATTGTGTTTCTTCTTTATTCCAGATGTTTGTAGTAACATGTTGTATTGTCAAAGGTTACAATACAAGAGCCCGATTTAATTAAAATACATTATATTTAACTATACTAATTAGTAGGTCATCAGCGACATACGTCATGTTGCAGAGCGTAACAGTAAGTTACGACGGTGCAAGTCTAAATACGGCTATACTACAATAGCTAAGTTAAAAAGCGCGCAAGTTTTTTTTTCGCACGCGCCAAATGTAAGTTGATTGATTACATACAGCCATACAGCCTACTTCAAAATAATTATAATAATAGTGATAAAATGCAAATGTTTTATAACAAATTATTTTGAATTATAAATAATTTGATAACAATACACTTAATTATGTTTTTTTGTCTTAATTAGGGACACATTTATTTATTCTAAAAACGTAAATGGATTTTCATCAGTATAAAACCTCTTTGTTGTTACAAAAAAAGAACTGTACCTATTACCCGGTGAAATTGAAAATGCTCTGTTTACTCGCATATAACTTGCAGTTAGGTACTAACTTAACTTTGTAGGGATACTGTATTACCCGGTTAAATTGAAAAGTCTCTGTTTACTCGCATTTAATTTGCAGGTAGGGACTTACTTGTAGGGATAATTATATTACGCAACTAGTACTGTAATATTATTATGCACGCGTGTTTAATAGTTCGGTTTATGGCCCTAAGATCGATGTTATAAGGCTCACTTTATGAGCAAGTGTGTTGAAAAAAAATATAAGTGTTTTATAATGAGTGATAGCTGTATCCGTTTGTTGCATAATGACCATTATGAAACAAATTTATTTTTTAAAGTTGACTATGGCATAAAGTATATCATTTCATTATACGTTCAGGCATCCTACTAATATTATAAATGTGAAAGTTTAGATGTTTGGATGTTTGGATGTTTGGATGTTTGTTACTCAATCACGCCAAAACAGCTGAACGGATTTGGCTGAAATTTGGGACACAGATACTTTGTAGCCTGGAGAGGAACATAGGCTATTTTTTATCCCGGAAAAACATCACATTCCCGCGGGATAACGTCGTGTAGTCCACGCGGGCGAAGCCGCGGGCGGAAAGCTAGTGAGTTCATAATTCGAATATTATAACATGAGTGTAAAGTCGGATTTTTAATTAGACGAAGTAATCTGACAGTTGCTAATGTCACTTGGTGAAATAATGCTGCCATGTTCAATATAATAGTGATGTGTTCTATTCGTTCATTCATTGGAATGAATGATGCTAAATGAATACTTTAATATAATTTGTCGATATCTTATGTGTTGTATATTTATAATCACATTTTTATTGATGAAACATGGTTTTTGGCACTATTTTGACTAGAAAACTGCAACGCAATGCTAACAATATTAGAAAATCGAAGATGGCGGCTTACTTTTTTGTTTGTGGGTCGATTATGATGAAATTTGGTTTTTGGCACTATTTTGGAAAGAACACAGAAACGCAATGTTAAAAATTAGAAATGGTCAAGATGGTTGCTAACTTTATTTTTTTAGGGTTACGTACCCCCAAAGGATTAAAACGGAACCGCATTACTAAGACTCCGCTGTCCGTATGTCCGTCCGTTTTTCTGTCTGTCACCAGGCTGCATCTCATGAACCGTAATAGATACAGTTCTTATTTTCACAGATGATGTATTTCTGTTGCCGCTATAACAACAAATATTAAAAACAGAAAAAAATAAAATATAAATATTCATAAAATCACATTTGTTGTATAGGAACAACAAACGTGATTTTTTTGCCGTTTTGCCAAATTGTACGTAGGTCGTCAGTGACCAAAATTTTGTGGGTGTTCTATTGACCGTTGAGCAGTTATCTCGTCTGGAGCCAACCCTGGGTATACAATCAGATCTTGCTTATCATAACAATGCATTGTCACCGGAACCAATCCAACATACAAAATTTCAGCTCATTTAAAAGTCAGAAAGTAGGTCAAATTTACCTTGCAAGATTTCATGACAGACATACACAGGGATAGGTGAAAATAAATAAAAGCTTGTAGAATATTATATTTTGATACTTCTTACCCCTAATATGCCACCCCGAATATATTATTTTGTAACTTTCCGTACTTACGCAAATGTTTATACAGGTGTCGGTATCGCTCAACTTGGCAAAACGGCAAAAAAATCACGTTTATTGTTCCCATTGAACAAACGTGATTTTTTTGAAAATTTATATTTAATTTTATTCTGTTTTTAATATTTGTTGTTAAAGCGGCAACAGAAATACATCATCTGTGAAAATAACAACTGTATCTATCACGGTTCATGAGATGCAGCCTGGTGACAGACAGAAAGACGGACAGACAGACGGACAGCGGAGTCTTAATAATAGGGACGTACCTTTGGGTACGTAACCCTAAAAAAGTAAAGTTGGCAACCATCTTGACCATTTCTCATTTTTAACATTGAGTTAAGGCGCCCTTACTGTTTTCTTGTCAAAATAGTACCAAAAACCGAGTTTCATCGAAATCGGCTCACCAACAAAAAAGTTGGCCATCTTGGATTTTTTAATGTCTTTAACATTGCGTTGCCGTTTTCTTTCCAAAATAGTACCGAAAACCGAGTTTCTTCAAAATCGACCCACAAACAAAATGTGCCTACATAGCACAACTAGGATTCGATCCCGGGACTCGATATCATTAGCCCGGTGTTCTAACCACTCCATAGGCTACCGAAAGAACTACACGTGATATTTATATAAATAATTATAATATTTTTGTTTCATTCATTCACTTTGCCCCGTCACTATTTATTTTTCGTCAAAACCTGACAACCCAGTAAACGTCAGATTACTTCGTCTAATTAAAAATCCGACTATAGATAAAAGTACTTACTCCACACCGGTCAGCGGCTATGCAATGAGGACTTGAAGTGTAATTAACCGCCTTAAAAAAGAGGAAGTTCTTAAGTCGTCTGATTTTTTTATGTACTAGGTGTGTCTGCCAATAATTACCCGATTTTGATAATTCTTATTTTTATCTAATAGACCAAAGTTTCAATTTGGTCCCACAAATACAGTACGGTTACAGTTCAATTTACATTTCAAAAGTTTTTTCAGAATCCTGAAAAAACCTTGTTTTCGACTGGTAGGTAGTTCCTGCTTTACGCGTCAATATCTGCGCGAACTATTAACCAAGTTAAATGATTCTATAACAACCAGATAACAATACTTTAATTTTATTGAGAGTATTTCATAGGTATCCATATGTCCCATCGGAGCTGGTTGTGAGACGTGTCGTTTTTTTCTAAATACTTCATTTTCCATTTTTCTAGTATTTCATACACCAAATGTTTAATAAAGAATATTTTATTTACTCAAGATGAATTTTACTAAGCGCAAAACATGAGAACGGCTGGATCAAATCGGCATTTTTTTTCATAATTTATGTTCCTTAACGCACACGGAAGGTTTTTTTTATAGAGAAAAACATTAAAATTGCGTGTAAAATAGTAAAAACAACACTTCTTATCGTTTCCCATACAAAACTGCTATAAAACATTTGTCGCAAATCATTATTTCACGTCAAAACGGAGGAACGACGTGGTTTTTTCCACGCTCCATATACCGTTATATTATATGGCATATGAAGTTTGGTTTTTCCTTTTTGAGAATATTGAGCGGTTTTTGAAAACGAGATTCTACTTAAAAATCATTGCAGAGATGCAAAAAGCTCATCTATGAGACGCTTAAAGGTTTGCTTAATTGTTTCATCTTAATTAAAAATGTTTCTTTCGGATGCGAGGGTTTCCTCACATTGATGAAACAACGCTGGCCTACAGCGTAACAAGTGATAGCTAAATTCGACGAGTCGTGTAAGCCTTTCGGTAGCTTAGTTGGTCAGAGCATCGGGCCGGATTCCCGGAGGCGCGGGTTCGAATCCCGCCTGAAAGCTACTTATAGGGCTCGTGTTTTTTGTAGAAACTTTACCTCGGGATAACGGCTATGTTATGTAAATTTTTTATGTGCTTATATGTATTATAGCATTCATAGCGCTGTACTAATATAAATTAAACTAGCTTTCCGCCCGCGGCTTCGCCCGCGTGGACTTCACGACCTTATCCCGCGGGAATGTGACATTTTTCCGGGATAAAAAGTAGCCTATGTTCCTCTCCAGGCTACCAATGTATCTGTGTATATCCGTTCAGCCGTTTTGGCGTGATTGAGTAACAAACATACAAACATCTAAACTTTCACATTTATAATATTATGAAGGATAAATAAATAAAAAAAACAAAATAGCTTATTAGCCTTAAAAATTAAAAATGCTACCGAAAGTCACTATTCCACGCGGACGAAGTCGCGGGCACAGCTAGTACTTAATAAACCTTTGTTTTTTACAATTAAATTGCTGTTTTGCAATTGATTGGTTTCTAGCGCAATAGAATATATTGATTTAACCTGGGTTTGGTTTTGATTTTTCGCTATAAGTACCTACGTATAAAAGTTTAACTATCAATAAGTGGCCAAAACCGGTACATTTGGCACCTCTCACACATTTAGTGTTATATACAAAATGCTATTTTACTTTTCTAAATTTGAAAAATGTACTTTTAAAGGTAGATAAATTTTCTATAATTTAAGATATAATTTGTGTCTTAAATACTTTTTAGTAAGTACGAACCATTTAGTACTTAGTGCTTAAAAGTCAAAAAGTCCTTAAAGTGGCCACAAAGGGTACCTCTGCCCTACTTATTTAATTTGTAGTTTACTATTGGTTTAAAATTTCAGAATGTTAAGTGTATTTGCGTGCTATTTTAATGGCAAAACATGCTGTAAGTACTTTTTTAAATCTTGTAATATTTAATATCTTGTTTTAAGGCAAATAAAAGCTTTCTATTTATTTTGTTATAATAAAGAGGATAAAACGAGGGTTTGCGTATACCCTGAATAGCACGCGAGCGAAGCCGCGGGCAAAAATTACTCCTGAATAATATGTAATCCTATCAACGAGTATGATAAAAAACCGAGTGTTTATAAAGTTTAATGAGTAGGTACCTATCTATATAAATAAACATATGATTGTAAAGAAGTACCTTGTCCGAAAAATACGAACGGGGCTGATTTTTTTCTATTAGGTACTATTGTTTCCTATGGTTTAAACTATTTTCTTTTACCTATCTATGGGCTGTGTGTGGCTTGTAAGTTTCATCACAAGTTAAGATGGCATGAAGCAAAATAATTGTATTACCAGTTAATTTAGAAAAGATTTTCTTAACTAAGCTTATACTTTGAGACAGTTGATCTCTAACAAAATTGATACGAATAAAAAAAATAGGTACCTATGTAGTACTGATACTTACAATTTTTATTGTCTAAGCTAACTTTATCTACACTCGAATTATGAACTCATGCCTGAAAGTATACTGATACACTTTAAGCCATAGTCAACTTTAAAAAATAAAACTGTTTAATAATGGTCATTATGATACAGCTTTCACCATGAAGTTTGACTTAATACTCTGAGGTAACAGTATTTTTCAACACACTTGCTCATAAAGTGAGCCTTATTACATCGATCTTAGGGCCATAAACCGAACTATAACCCACGCGTGCATAATAATATTACAGTACTAGTTGCGTAATAGAATTATCCCTACAAAGTTAAGTAAGTACATAACTGCAAATTATATGCGAGTAAACAGAGACTTTTCAATTTAACCGGGTAATACAGTATCCCTACAAAGTTAAGTTAGTACCTAACTGCAAGTTATATGCGAGTCAACAGAGCATTTTCAATTTCAGCGGGTAATAGATACAGTTCTTTTTTTGTATCAACAAAGAGGTTTTATACGGCTGAAAATCCATTTACGTTTTTAGAATAAATAAATGTGTCCCTAATTAAGACAAAAAACATAATTAAGTATATTATTATCAAATTATTTATAATTCACAATAATTTGTTATAAAACATTTGCATTTTATCACTATTATTATACTTAATTATTTTGACGTAGGCTGTATGGCTGTATGTAATCAATGACCTCACATTTGGCGCGTGCAAAAAAAAAACTTGCGCGCTTTTTCCCTTAGTTAATATTAGGTTAATACAATATGTATGCAATAAATGTTTGTTTTTCCTCGCAAGTGTGTTGAAAAAGTGCGTATGAAACTCGTGTGCAACTTACTCACTAGACACTCGGCTGATTTACGCCCTCGCCTGCGGCTCGGGCTGCAACCCACAGCCTCGTGTATAATGAGCAACCTAAGCTCACTTGTATCATAATATACTAAAGTCGAACTTCATGGCTTTCACTCATTATAAAACACTTATTTTTCTTAATTTTACCATCTCCATGGCAACCGTAGGATTTACCGGCCCTGACTTCCAACTCTTTCAAGCCCTTCTTTAGCCGGCAACAATAAGAAACTTTTTTAAAATTAGAATTTTGAATTTAGGAGGTATAGACCGTATAGACACAGTATCAAAGAATATATACACTTACGCGAAATCACTACATAGTATAAAACAAAGTCGCTTTCTCTGTCCCTATGTCCCTTTGTATGCTTAAATCTTTGAAACTACGCAACGGATTTTGATGCGTTTTTTTTTAATAGATAGAGTTATTCAAGAGGAAGGTTTATAATAATATGTACTTTTTATCCCAATATTCCCACGGGAACGGGAACCACGCGGGTGAAACCGCGGGCGGCCGCTAGTACTATATAAATATACTTAACAGTATATAAATAATGCTAGTGGTATAGACTCCTATTAGTGGGGTTTGGCGCCAATCCACATTTTATAATTAATTTTTTTTTGCTTATTTTTGAAATATATGATAAATGTAATGAGTGTAGATAAAGTAGTGTATGAGACTGCACATAACTCGGTATTAAAACACTCGTGGAACCAAGGCTCGTTTTTTAAACTCCCACTCATCGTGTTTTAATACCCCTCATTATGCGACAGTCACATAAACTACTATTATGATAGCGCTACATAGGTTCATGTTTTCGGACTTTCCGAGTGAACCCGTAATGAAGTAAGAAGTAACGTATGCCAGTTAGCATGGCTGGATGCTATCCGTTGTATTGTATGCCCTTAGATTAGACCGGCATGCGGCATCAGGCAATCCGCGCGCGGCAGTCCGCGGGCCGACCACGTCAGGAACACACGCCACCTGCCGTCTGCGCGACCAATTCCTTATCTCTTATCACGCGATAATGATATATACCTACCATTACCTCACCTCATCGCTGTAAACAATTTTAAATTTCTGAATCAGTCTCGCATTGTGCTTCAAGTGACTGTTATGACTCAAAATGAAAGGGTTGCTAATTTTTTTGCTGGTGTCTGCTGTGCAGTGTAACCCTTGCAGTGTGAAGGAGAGTTTGAATGTAACCAACGGGGAGTTGTTTGCTAACGGTTCGGTGGTTTACGACGGAGTGGAGTACGGGAGAAGCGTGTGGTATGAGTCTGAGGAAGATGGAGTGGTGGTGAGACGCGGCTGCCCGTGCGTCGGTCGCGTCTGTGTCTGGAAGTGCTGTCCTGAAGGCCAGGCGCTTTACGATAGAGTGTGTGAGGACTCTGGTCTGGAGGCTGTGAACCCGTTCAGCCCTCCTGTGTTTAAGGGAATGAATCCAGTCGACGTGAAAGCCCACGAGCGCTTCATCTATATGAACAATCGCCTTTGCGACGACAGATACATTGTGGACTCCTCTTGGCCCAATAATGAGATATATATTCAGGAGGTAAGTTTAAGAACTAGTTCTGCTTGTCAAACGTGTCATGCTGTTTTGAATTAAGTTACCTATGTACTAGGTAGGTTCCTCTACTAATATTATTCTTTCGATAAAAAGTAAGTAACAATGTCTTTCGATTTTTTCAGAAAAAACTTTGTTGAATCAAGGCTTGTTGAGCGTCACTGATAAGATTTTGATAACAACAAACAAAATTATCCTTCGTTGGATTATCAGAAATATAAAACTCCGAATATCAAATAACAATTACAATTTACCAAACAATACAATAAACGTCACTGCTAGCCGAGTTGCCTAGCTTTATTAGACTTTGTAAGACAATCTTGTAAGTTTTGAAAAAAGGCTTTGGTTTCAACTCCAATTTTGCAGAAAAGTAGAGCAAGAATCCTATCTACATAATATTAAACTTAACAAAAAAAACTATAGTTTTGAAAAATGGAAAATGAAGTAAGTATTTAGAAAAAATCTTCCCGTCTCACAACCAGCTCCGATGGGACTCGAACCCACGAAATTCCGCTTTCCGGGCGACTGCTCTAACCACTGAGCTACGAAGTCGTTACAAGAAGCGTCGAATTTATCCAATACTTCTTACGCGCTGTATAGTCAGCGTTAATTGCATTGTGAATGCAAAAAAATAAAAATTAAAATAACTTGCAATAGTAATTTCATCTTTAGCGATTGCCAAATACCTGGAAAGGTAAGTATTTCTTTCGCGTGTGAGGGTAGTAATATCTCCACATTGAAGAAATTAACGCTGACTATACAGCGCGTAAGAATTATTGGATAAATTCGACGCTTCTCGTAACGACTACGTAGCTCAGTGGTTAGAGCAGTCGCCCGGAAAGCGAAAGGTCGTGGGTTCGAGTTCCATCGGAGCTGGTTGTGAGACGGGTCGATTTTTTCTAAATACTTCATTTTCCATTTTTCAATAATAAAAATAGCATTGTGAATGCGAAAAACTAAAAATTAAAATAACTATAGTTTTTAGTCAAAAAATCATTTACATACGAAGTTCTCGATTACCTATGTATTATATGTTGTCGTGTTATATACAGTCTTATTAATGTGTATTATACCAACTTTCATAAAAAAATACCTAGCAAGCAATATTTTTACTAAAGTGTCAAGCAATCAATGCACTTAAATGCAACTAAACTAGAATGTATGTGAATGGACTAGACTAGGTACTATTTATTAGTACTACGAATAGGTTTAACGTAGACATTAGAAGAAATCTTCTTTTGTTTGTTTATTCTAACATGATCAATGAGATAAGATAACACAATGCCAAGCAGATAACATTTATGGCTTAAACGGAAAACGGCCTTCAAAATAAAAAATCAAACAATAAATGAAGGTGAATCATGTTTCTCAAAAGACGACCTAGTAATGGAAAATGTCATTAAGTCACTGACCACAAATGTTTAAATAGACGCACGTCGTCGTCCAGTACATCTCCATGGAAAATGTTGTTTATTTCGTAAACATTTTGTAGAAATTCTTACGAAAAGCGGGTTTTTATTCTTTTACCATGTTTTGATTTGTTGTAGAGTTCCCGATATTTCAGCACAGTTGCATGCGCCGCCATGATCATGGAGTTAAAAAGTTATTTTGCAGAAAGACTTGAGTAGAGATTGATAATCGGATGCATCAGGATGCATTATACGATATAAGTACGTTAAATTAGTAAAAATGAAGTGTTAGAAAAAATTGCGGCTCACCGCTGATTTCATTTAAACACCGGTGCGGTGACCCCTACTTCACAACAGACAAGAAATGTACAAGAAATGTGTACTTTTTTCACCATACTACTGATGGTCACACCACTCACTACATTTACATCACATCATATTGTCATAATTCTTGTAACTAGTGTGTAAAAAAGCACTACAATTGAACTACAATTGAAACACGATTAAGACACGATTATGAATTAAGGTTAGCAGGCTTGGCCCCCAGATGACCTTTGTCTTAGAGTCTGTGACTTACACGAAGATTTAACTTTATGCACTAGAGCATAAAAAGCGATTTTATGCAGCCTATACCCAACATAAACACGAACTTTACGAGCATGAGAAGTGAAAAAATAATTTTGTAATCCTGAAATTTATGTTTTAACTGTCGGAATAAAAGCTTGCAAAACTAAAATCAAGATATATACCTACTTACAATTACAAATAAAAGCAAAAAAACTAACCACGTCTACTCAATAAAAATTAAGACGGGCGGGCGGGGGCTCGGGAGGCGCCGCCGCCGGCGGCCGGGGCGCGGCGTTGAAATTCTAAAATATATGTAGGTGTGTAAGTATGTTAATTGATTTTTAATATATCAATTAAGTAAGTAGGTAAGGTACACGCTAAGAATTATTCTAATTTAAAAATCGTTTAGACCCAAAATTATAAATTAAAGACCATTTTAAGCATTCAAAATAATTTATTCATGTTGCTGCCAATGTGGTTAAAATTTCATGACGTTTTATAATATGTTAAGTACCTATTGTCTTATTGGTGAGGAACGTGCTTGGTTTTATTTTCGCGCGCGTTAACTTTTTTGCGATAGCTCCTTAGATAAGTATTCATTAAAATTATATGGTGAAAACAGGATGTAAAGAGCTAAAATAATATGCATGAAATGCCTACCTAACGAACAAATTTCAATGGTAAGGATTAAAAGGGTATCAGTCTAAAAAGCCTTCCAATTAGGTACTTACCGCATTGTATTGTAGGAGACCACTTTTTTTAATGGGGATGGGTAGTAAGTTATCATTTAAAGATAGATGCCATCGCGGACTTTTTTGTAGATCTATAAAAGAGGAATATACCCCCATGAATTGTTTTGTTATAGGAAAAGGCAGCGTTTTATGTTGAAAGCTTTCAGGTGGCTTGACTGTGGCCGACACTTCCAAAAATTATCGTTATATTTTAACCAATATTACACAAAACCTTGATAAATGATATACCTACTATAAAACCTTCCCCAAGAACTACTATCTATTGGCGAAAACCGCATGAAAATCAAACATAATGAAACATCAAAAAGTATATTATTGCCATTTTTCTATATTTTTAGTTAACTTTATCTATACTAATAGTACCTAACTGTGCTACCAATGCCACGTATAAAACAAAAGAAAAAGAATGTCTTGCCGCCAATATGGTGATGTCTTTAATTTTTCTTTTTTGCAATATTGCTATTTATTTTCCTCACAATCAAAGTGAAAAGCAGAGTGTATAACTCGTACATAAAACCTATTTTGCCCTCGACCTTACTATCCGTCACACTCGGGTAAAATGATACGTTTTATGCACTTGTTGTACAATCTACTATTTGTGTTGGATAGACCATTTAACGAGGAAGGTTTATAGGCTTTTATATTATTACTATTACTATTACTATTATATCACGCTACGACCAACAGAAGCGGAGCATTAATGAAACATTTTGCAAAAACGGGAATAGTAGATTGTATTACAAGGGAGCAAAATAATATATTTACGGCGAGGGCGCTATTTTGAATCCTGAACGCAGCGAAGGATTCAATATACGCCACCCGAGGTGAAAATAATTTTGCGGCCGAGTAATACACTCTGCTTTTCATCCCCCTTTATAAGAAAAGCAGTAAAGACAACTCAAACTACCTACCTTTCTTTGTCGTTCGGATACATCATAGCGCTAGTCGGGCAAGAAAAAAAATTGAGTTTTGAAATAAAAAAAAAAATAAATAATAAAATATATGTCCATCAGATTTCTTATAAGTATCTCCGGGGATGCCGTAGGGGGGTTGAAAATTTTGTTAGATTTTAGCTACGACTCACCGTTCACGAGATATTCTCAATTTTATAAAATTCCGTTTTTGAAAATTTCTCGGTCCCGATAAACCGATAAAAGTCCCGGCCCATACAAAATCAGTTGAATTTTTTTTTAAGTACTGCACACCCTTTGCTACACTCCAACCAATGCTTCTTTAATTATGTTTAAATGTTCTAAATTCAAATCTCATTGTTTTGGACCCTGTTATGAAGCTGTTCAAAATTCAAATCTCATTTATACCCTCTTGTCATAACAGGTAAAAAATGAATCGTTTTGGACCCTGGTATTAGATAAACAATCATCGCTTTTCGAATCGATGGGATGAAAAAGTATTTCTTTTTTAAGTAGGTTTTTACCTTTTCCTCAACGCATGTGAAACTGCGAAGCACAACTAGAATTCCATAGTTATTTAAATTTTTACTTTTTTGCATTTACAATGCAATTTTTACGGTTGAAAAATGGAAAATGAAGTATTTAGAAAAAATCGACCCGTCTCACAACCAGCTCCGATGCGACTCGAACCCACGACCTTTCGCTATCCGGGCGGCTGCTCTCCGCGCGCATGCCCAACAAAACTAGCAATGCATGATAAAGACACGGTGTTCGGATCGGACACGCCAAAATGTTACAAGTGTGGACGCACATTTAGATACATTGCTGGCTCAAGATACGGTAAGAAGTGTATTATACATCTTAGCAGTTTAAAAAAAAAATAACAAATAGAGGCGAAGTATCGATTCCATGAAAAATTTTGTTTGTTTTTTTTAAGATTTGACGATGGATATCGGTCATGGTCGCTTCAAACGTGTTTTCTTAATAAATCAATCGTTTATTGACTAACCGATACCGTTTTAACGCTTTAAGAATGTTCATAAAAAAACTTTTTTAAGATTGCAAAAATTAAAGAAAACTAGACGAAGTGTAGCAGCTTTATTGCGCCAGTTAACTTTTACTTATTGTTTGTCTATATCTACACTATCAGCTTTACTATTATTATAAAGAGGAAAGATTTGATTATTTGTTTATGATCGAAGGTTTGTTTGCATCGAATAGGCTCCGAAACTACTGGACCGATTTAGAAAATTCTTTGACCTTTAGAAAGCTACATTCTTCCCGAGTGACATAGGCTATATTTTATCCTGCTATTCCCAAGGGAACGGGTAACACGCGAGTAAAACCGCGAGGATCCACTAGTAATGGATAAACTCAAAAACAAATAGACAGATTTTAAAAATTCTTTCACCATAAGAAATCTACATTTTTCCTGACTCCTGCGAGTGATTTATATTTTACTGCCACGGGAACGGGTCCCACGCGGGTAAAACCACGAGTTACAGAATTTAAAAAAAAGCGGTGCAATCCAATTCAACCAAGATATTAGACTGTATTTTATGGTGCGAATTGTGATGCGAATATATTGAAGCGAATTTTACTAAGAATTCCCGCTTTTTCATACTTTCATACCAATATTATAAAGAGAAAAGATTTGTCTTTGGTTTTTGTTTGTAACGATGAAACTCAAAAACTACTGGACCAATTTATCCTTTTACCATTAGTAAGCTACATTCTGCCTGAGTAACATAAGGCTATATTTGATCCTGATATTCCTATGGGAACGCGTACCACGCAGGTAGGTAAAACCGCGGAGAGCCACTAGTCTTCCATATAAATATTGAGAAACTGTTTTTATCCCGAAAATATGGTAATATCGCCCCGTCGGATGAGAAGGATAAACAGTTGTACTATAACTGACACCGAGTCTGTCTTTTGGAGTGCGATTTTTCATTTTGTAAATAACTTCTCGGAACGTAAAATATTACTGCTGAATTTTTGTTTTCTTGAGAGAAAATTGTCACTTTTTCTCAGCAGGCAAACTTTTTTATGGATAAGTGCATAGAATTTTATGTAGAAATTTTATGTAGTTAATTTGTCAAATGCTTTATAGTTAAATGATGTTTTTTTATGTTAAAAGATAAAAATAAATACATAAAAACGTGGTAGTATTATTTTTCAACTAAAATGTTTATCATGATACCATGTTTTTACGGTAAATGAATCTTATAAAGATTCAAAGGCAAAAAATTGTAAAATACAAACGTTAAAAAGTTACCAAAGTAAAAAAACGACACTTAAAATACAATCATCAACACTGGCTGTTGATGTTGGCACGGAAATACACAAAGGGGTAAATATTTATGTAAGGGAAACATTTCATGAAAGCTCCGACAGGGTTTCATGTTGAAACACAGAAAGGCATGAAAAGTTGCCACTAAATTATTTTCAAAACCATTTTCAACACTTTTATCGCACAATATTTACAAAGTGCAGTGCCAAAGTTTATAATTTTATTCTTGTAAACTTAAATGTTGTTTTTATAAATAATGCCCGTTTTCTACGTTTTCACAGCGGAGCAGGATTGGAATGCTAACAAATTTATTGGGTCTAAATAATGAGTTCGGATCTAAATGTTTATTATTGCAGGTGTGTGTTTGGAGGCCATGAGCCGTGCCATATGCCGGCAAACTTAACTTCCAACGTAATAAGTACGTTTGAGAAGAATATAACAATACGCGTTCTTAGATGCGTCAAGAGTGAACTCTGAACATTATTGGCTATGAAATTCAGCAACTATTTGTAACGCAAAACAAAAGTAGAGTAATTTCGCGCAAGGCAAAAACTAACGCACAAAATACGACCAATTCAAATAGATCTATTCTATCTACAATTCCTCATCTCTTGTAGGTACTTATGAAAATATAAGTACCTACGATACAAAATTTCCGCTTGCAGCTTTGACTGCGTGAACTACATAAGTACTCGATATTTTCCCGAGG
The DNA here is from genome assembly GCA_949710035.1 of Crambus lathoniellus. NCBI lineage: Eukaryota > Metazoa > Arthropoda > Insecta > Lepidoptera > Crambidae > Crambus > Crambus lathoniellus. Next base: position 10,203,619 of record OX453303.1, on the reverse strand, counting down.
AAATGATTTCTTCGTTCTGAGATAGGTTCTTTGTTCACAGGTGTTATTTTTGACACCAATTAAGTAAACTGAAAATATGCTAACTAATTGAATAACAACAAACGGTATTCATTTTCTCGTCTTCATCTACATTCACCAATTACTCATTTATTAGCATACAGTTATCATTGCGATTTTTAAATTTCGCTTTATTATATTTTTCACACACTTGCTTTTGCTAGCGACTTCGCTCGATTGAAATTCGGGGTAACTTTCAATTTTTTTTGTGTACATATATTCGGTAGGTCTGAAATTTTTATACTTACCCCTACGTGTATATAAGGGTGGCCCACCCCAAAAAATTTATTCTTTCTTTTTATTATTTTATGATATGGCTTCTACCACCAATCCATATTTTTTCATAGCGATATCTCTAGAAATAATTTTAAGGCAAAATAACGTTTGTCGCGTAGGCTAGCTAGTAGGTATTATACAGGAACATTTTTTGACCAGTGCACAAATTTTTAGGATCAACTCAGAATCGGTAAGTGAACAACTTTCTCCTAGAAACATGGGTCGAAATACGACAAAAATTTTTGGACTTCCCATACTAATCCGATCACGTGATCAGTCCGATTTGTATGAATAAATTTTTGTCATATTTCGACCTATGTTTCTAGGAGAAAGTTGTTCACTTACCGATTCTGGGTCGATCTTAAAAATTTGTGCACTGATTAAAAATTTACCCTGTATAAACGATGTTCTTTTATTTACTAATTCTTCATACAAACTTAGCAACCCCGATTCATTCCCTGGGGATAGTGGGGATGCATTTTAGAAAATCCTTTCTCAGCGGATGAAAATAAAATATAGTCTACGCTATAGTAAATATTTCAGCGCAATCCGTGAAGAGGTTTGAGCCAAGTGTTGATAGATCAGTCTGTAATGGTTGCCTTTTCTATATAGAGATTCTTTAAAATATCTCGGTGTTAAAATATTCTTTTTCATCCCATCCATTCGAAAAGCGATGATTGTTTATCTAATAACTGGGTCCAAAATGATTCATTGTTTACCTGTTATGACAAGAGGGTATAAATGAGATTTGAATTTTGAACAGCTTCATAACAGGGTCCAAAACGATGAGATTTGAATTTAGAACATAATTAAAGAAGCATTGGTTGGAGTGTAGCAAAGGGTGTGCAGTACTTTAAAAAAAATTCAACTGATTTTGTATGGGGCCGGGACTTTTTTGGGATCGAGAAATTTTCAAAAACGGAATTTTATAAAATTGAGAATATCTCGTAAACGGTGAGTCGTAGCTAAAATCTAACAAAATTTTCAACCCCCCTACGGCATCCCCGGAGATACTTATAAGGAATCTGATGGACATATTTTTTTTGATTAAAATTTTTTTTATTTCAAAACTCAAAATTTTTTTCTTGCCCGACTAGCGCTATGATGTATCCGAACGACAAAGAACTTACTTTACTGGTTTTCTTATAGAGGGGGATGAAAAGCAGAGTGTATTACTCGGCCGCAAAATTATTTTCACCTCTGGCGTATATTGAATCCCTCGCTGCGTTTACGATTCTACTTTAGAATCCCTCGCTGCGCTCGAGATTCAAAATAGCGCCCTCGTCGTAAATATATTATTTTGCTCCCTTGTAATACAATCTACTATTAATGTAAACTAGTGACTGCCCGTAACTTCATTTGAGTGGTATAAGAAGAGAAAGGAAACACATTATGTTACAACAATGATTCAACTAACTATATATTGCAATAGTCACATTACATCGCATTAGTCACCAACGTTGTTGTTTATAAGTCACAACAACCACACATAAAATTTTATAAAAATCTGTTTTATTACAAAAGTAGGTATGTTTAATCCATCTTCATTCAGCTAAGAATATAGCGATTATTGCTTTTGAATTCATATACAGGCGCCTACGTTATTATTTTATAACACGCACCAACAGGTATACATGATGATATTTAAATTAAACCAATAAAAATAGACGTAACCAATTGATCTTAGTTGTACAAACGGTTCAAAACAGCAAATAAATTGAAAAAACAAATAAAGTCTACAACAATCGTTACTGTACCGACGGACAATGAAATAGTAGCTATATTGTTTGTTTTCACTGGACGTAATGGGCAAAACAATCTTTCTAGCGAGAAAAACGTTCCTCAGATTATTGTTATTATTATAATGTGATTATAATGTTTCCAATGATAAAAAGTATCAATCTATCAATCAGTTGGACAGCTAAAATCAAATCGATTATGAAGTGAATTAGGTAGAGCTTTTTAGACTCAAGAAAGTGGTGATTAATTTATGGATAACTAGCGGATCCTCGCGGTTTTACCCGTTCCCGTGGGAATATCGCGATAAAATATAGCCTGTCTGTCACTCAGGAAGAATGTAGTTTTCTAATGGTCAAAGATAAATAGGCATATTCCGCTGGGAATCAATCATCAGCATCAAAAATATTAATCCTTATTAATATTTTTATCTAGGTGTCACATTTTTCCTATAAGTACTCACAAAATTGCATTGTGAATGCATAAAATTATATTAAAATCTCATTTTTTATATACAGGGTGTTGGGGCACCCTTGCAGAAACTTTAAGCATGGCTTCAGGCCTTCTCATGCTGAACAACGCACAGCAAGATTTTTTGTCGGAAATGAAGAAAATATTTCGACTCTTCATACAAAATATTCTTGCTGTACGTTGTTCAGCATGATGGTCTGAAGCCATGGTGAAAGTTTTTGCAAGGGTGCCCCTAAATAATTATACCTATCATTTTATTTATAGTTATGTGCTGGTAATGCTTTAATTTTTTGACCTCAATCGTTTTTGCGGTCTCCATCTTTCTCTCCATACATCAACATTAATTTCCAACACCTTTCTAGCAGGTAACATGAAATCTATCCATGTCCATTCCATTCCATCTTATAATAAACGTACCTACGTTGTACAATATGTACCTACCTACCTTACTACCTAAATTTCGTTTATTTACAAAATGGCGCCAAGATGTTTAACTTTGATGAGTTCTCATATTAGTAGGTACTTAATCATATTTAACCCCATCTTTCAATGAGATTTCTATTTATAATGTGCTTTATTCTAAACAGCCCATCATTAATAGTTTGAAAAGTTTATTTGAGGAAAGTTTATTTAAAACACGCAGCACTTAAATCTGTCTGCCTGGGAAACTAACCTTTCATTTACGAGTATCTAGCGAGTCCGAATTAGAAAACTTCCAAACAAACTGAAACATGTCTAACTACCATTCAGTAAAAGTAGGGTAAAACCACCTTGTATCGGCCACGTCAACAATATTTCACATTGATTTGCTTCCTATTCCCACATTTATTAGCCTAGCTTTCTAGGAGATATTTTTTAATAAACTGTTGTTATTTGACTTTCCTATGAACTAATAAAATATTTAAAATTTGGATAACATTTTTTTATATTGATGTTTTTCTTTGTACACACCCAATTTCCCTAATATCGGCCACTTGCGCCCAAAAATCGCCCACCTGTTTGCCTTGTATCGGCCTAGGCTAACATTATGAGCAATACAAATATACTTCGAATTAATAATGAAAGATAAAGATAAGTATACAAATATATACATAGAGATATAATATAAAAAACATAGGTACTTACATATACCATGAATTTTTTTTAACAATCCATACTTAAAGGGTAGGCAATTTAACGTGTTTAGAATAAATTTCTTTCTTTTTGTTTTTTTCTTGCATAAAGATATTCTTAAATAATAGTAACAAATAAATTTTGAAGTCGGAATTTTTATTTTAGAGATTTAAGATTATTTTACAAACTTTAATATGTCTTAAAGGAAAGTCTATAAATCAAATACTATTAACAAGTTATTATAAATTTAATATTAAAGTTTGCACATCAACAATGATACTTCCACATAAAAGTAACTAAACAAAAAATCGTAATTTTTTAAATAAATTTTCTAAAAACATTTCACGTAACTAGAAACGTAGGTGACACTGTCATTAAATTATCGCACACAATAGTCTTATAATTATCTAAATTAATTATCTAATCTAGTGTACCTAGATTTGTACGAAGTAACATTTGTATCGCCCATGACTTAATGTTTAGTGGCCGATATCAGGATTTTGACTCGCCTTGTATCGGCCATCACCATTTTTAACGGCCGATATCAGGCTTTTTTATGAAATAATCAACCCTAAATCCGGCCATTGGATTTTTTATTAAAATTCTCAAAAAAACACAAAAATATTAATCAATAATGTTGCTTTATAATCTCTTTAACCTTCACAAGCAAGAATCAACGATTTAAACCTCCTAGATAAGTTGCAAACCCTTTCCCCCGTAACCTCGAACTCGTCAATTTTGACTAGAAAATGGCGTGAATTTCGACACGACTGCGCAGGTTACAAGATCCAATGCTACTGAACTGTCAAATAAACTTTGATCGCCGCCTCATTTAATTCATTTAAAGACAACAATATAATGTTCATTATAGAGCAGAATTTGTGCAAGTAGATCGAATATTTAATAGTTTATGATCAAATTCCTAGGAAGTGGCCGATACCACGACGTGGCCGATACAAGGCGGTTTTACCCTATAAGAAGTGCAGCCAGGTAGGACTCATTCATTGAAATGTTGTTGGTCTCTGTGCTCTATGTGTATGTTTATTAGGTACGTCTTTTGAATTTATCGTCAGGCAGGGCTATCTAAAGTATTTTTAAATATTCTTTACCGGCCCTAATCATCACTACATAGTATAAAACAAAGTCGCTTTCTCTGTCCCTATGTCCCTTTGTATGCTTAAATCTTTGAAACTACGCAACGGATTTTGATGCGTTTTTTTATAATAGATAGAGTGATTCAAGAGGAAGGTTTATATGTACTTTTTATCCCGATATTCCCACGGGAACGGGAACCACGCGGGTGAAACCGCGGGCGGCCGCTAGTAATATATAAAAGCTATCTTTCCTTTCGCCTATTTTTAAAAGTTTTCACAGCTGGGCGGTAGGCTCTCCTTGTGCATGACATGCTCAATAAACTGTTGGTATTTATTTATAGTATTTAACACGTTCGCTGCGGTTGAAACACCTGATGCATGTGCTCCCACTGTGTGCGGAGGTGAGAAACGTGAAATTTCTCTCGGTACTATGAGTATTTCTGCATGTACAAAAGAGACAAGTATAGTTTTGAGTTTAGGACCTTAAGGGCAAAAACCTTAAGCTAAAAATTGTGTTTAAGGTTTTTCGGCCCGATAACGCGCTGGTTGATATTTTTTTCAATTCCTTGCGGATACCGGGTCGAAAGACCCATCATAGATTACAAGGTTATTCCACCCCCTCCCGCACTGTTGTAGGTGATTGCATTTTTTATTTACTTTCGATTAGTGTCGTGACGTTATTATCGGGAACGGACGCATTACGATAGTGCATTGGATAATTCAAGACTTTCGAGTGTCTGTGTACGTTTTTGTGTAGTTTAAAACCTTTACTAATGCCGGTAATGCCTCGACCAAATAAACGATGTCCAAAAATGCTAGAATAGGTAATCGTTTCAACAAGAAAAACGAAAAAGTAAAAGTGAAAATTCTAATGTAGGTATTAAAGTAAAAAAGATTAAATCTTTCTGTGTGGAATGTAAAAAAGGATACTGATGGTCATGTTTCTATCAAGCCCATAAGTATTATTTTATTAAACGATATTATAAATAATGTCTCGATAACTTATTGCACATCACTAATAATTCTCCAATTGAACCTGTTATTCAGTGCGGTTTTGGGTTGTAAGACCTTACACTTATTTTCACATATACCTCTGAAGTCGGTCATTCTCAGCAGGCCTGTTTTTTGAGCGTCCATACAAATATCTGACTAGTTTGTAATATTTTCGAGCTGGATTTTTTTTGGGACTACGTCTAGCAATTGCCTTTTATGAATTGATTGGTATTATATACACATAATTTGGTAAAAGAACACTCAAAATATTTTTCTCTAAGTTGTTCTCGTATTTTCCGTTCGCTGTCCGGTACCCAGTATCAAGCTTTCTAGCTTCAACACTCGCGAAGTTAGCTACGATTGGTACATTTCAGTCGATGCAATTGGGAAGTTAATAAATACATTTTATTATTCACAAAAAATAATCTGTTTAAATAGTATATTTTCTTTGATAGAACGAAAAATATGTTTGTCCTTTCATTATACATAATTTCCGTCACCAGTCAAAAAGTAGCGAATATCTCACTAGCAGAGTAAGTAATTCGCATCACTACCGCAACGTCGTCTTTCTTCAGTTAGTGCCGAGGCAGGCAAGCGACACGGTCCTGTGTCACCTGTTCCGCTGGCGAGCTACGACTGGAAATACCTCATTTCTGTTCGCATGGTATACTACTATTCTAATTTCCGTTCGCTCTTTTAATTAATGTTTGAAATGCATACAAATTTAGCTAGTTAGATTATTTTTATTTTTTATTTTATTTATAATAGGGGTAGTAAGTACACAGTTCAAAATAATTTGCAATTACATATTGAATAAAAGATTCTGTAGGCCAATTACGACTATCCAACATATTACATTTTTATGTACGAGAGCGAAACCTAAAAGTGTGTCGAAGAGCAAACATAGTACTTACTATCAATTCATGTAAAGAGAGAGAAAGAAAATTGTAACTTATTAACTAATTATTACATATTTTAGAGAAATAGTGCCCAAGAGAAGGATTATGTCAATACTAGTTTTTTATATTATTACTTATTTATATATTACCCTATAAAAAGAAGTGGTATTGATAAAATAATAATAAATATATAGGTGCATACATACTTTAACTTATAATGATTGTCTAAATATATAAATATATCATAAAATTACCTAGCGTATACGTTGTTTACCGTGTTGTATTAGCTAACTATCACTATGACTATCAGGGTCAAAAAATTGTCGTCTGATATTATTTTGAAAAAGTTTCTTGGAGCCAATAAAAACTATCAATGTCGTTAAATTTTAAATTATATAAATTAGGAAGTCTAGTAAACACGGAATTCTGTCCGTAATTAGTGTGGTGGTACGGTACATGTAGCAGGCGAGTACTCCTCGTGCACCGCGGACATGCATTTATTGAGATGCTCTCAACCAGTTCCGGACAGTCCAGGCGGCCACGGATAATGTCATATAACAAGCTCATGTCTAACACATTTCGCCGTTCCGCTAAAGTAAGGAGATTGAAAGCACGACAGATCTCCTCGTATTCAACGTTCGTGTTAGTTTTTCTACATTTAAAATTCAGATGTTTAACAAATTGGTTGTATTTTTTCGAGGCGCTTGATATAAACATCGTAATGTGGCGACCATACATGGGCGGCGTACTCTAAGATGCTACGCACGTATGCATAATATACTAATTTGAGACTCAGGGGATCATGAAAGGGACTGCAAGTGCGTATAACAAAACCAAGATTCTTATAAGCCCTGCCTCTAATTATGTCGACATGATTCGACATTAACATCTTACTGTCAAAGTGCACGCCTAGATCGCGGACCACCTCGACCCTCTCAATCTCGATGCCATCAAAGTGGTATTTGTAGACAATAGGATTCTTTTTTCGTGTATAACTTATAAATTTACATTTTTGAATGCTGACTGTTATTTTGTTCTTAGCATAATAATTATATAAGTTATTGAGATCTTGTTGCAGCAGCTCGCAATCGTTGATCGTTTCCATCTTTATATAAACTTTTTTATCGTCAGCATATAGGAGGTGTTTAGAATTCACGAGTGGGCTCCCTATGTCATAAATGTATGCATTGTAAAAGAGAGGACCGAGGTGGGACCCCTGGGGTATTCCAGAGGGGACAGAAACGTAATCTGACCTGTACCCGCCAAGAACAACTGCCTGAAAGCGGTTGGTCAGGTAAGATCGTACCCAGCGCAACAGATCTCCGTGTATTGCGAGGTACTGGAGCTTTTGGAGAAGAATGACGTGGTCCACACGGTCGAAAGCATTTCAAAATCCGTGTTGACCACGTCCACCTGCCCACCGCGCTCCAGAAATTCCAGAAATATTATATGCAGAAATTCGTTGTTGACCTCATGCTTGAATCAATATACCGTATTCCTTACCATTCAAATTTTATCTCATAAATACCGTCGTGGTCCTAATTTACGTCACCCGGTTCCGTCACGCTAAACGTGACAGAAATTATAAAAAACCACGCAAAACGTGACGGAAATTATAAAATAATACAAATGTTCCTTGACTCCCAAAATGGTTCATTCAGTTATTTTGTAGACTGGACAATTACTTGTAAGGTTTATTTTATATTGTATAGTATTCATTTTCTGTTTGAGTCATATAACAATAAAATATATAATTTTTATTTAGCAATTTTCTAATTTCCGTCACGTCCAAAACTTTGTTAGTTCATAAATCCTAAACCAGATACTACATTGAAGTGCCAAATACATAATTTTCTTCAGTTTAACAGCTTTTCTAAAAAAAAATGGAAAATAAAGTATTTAGAAAAAATCGACCCGTCTCACAACCAGCTCCGATGGGACTCGAACCCACGACCTTTCGCTATCCGGGCGACTGCTCTAACCACTGAGCTACGGAGTCGTTACGAGAAGCGTCGAATTTATCAAATACTTCTTACACGCTGTATAGCCAGCGTTAATTTCATCAATGTGAGGATATTACTACCCCCACACGTGAAAGAAATACCTTTCCAGATATTTGACAATATCTGGAAAGGGTCGGGTCGATTTTTTCTAAATACTTTATTTTCCATTTTTCTATGATAAAAATTGCATTGTGAATGCAAAAAAGTAAAAATTTAAATAGCTTTTCTAAACTTTAATTGCCTGTTTAGAGAATTGATTGAAAAATAAAAATCGTGATGGAAATTATGCAAAGAACACCTTGTCGTGAGAATGACCGAAGTAAATAGCAGAAACCCGGGGCGAGGCAAACACTGAGACAATCAACTCTTCTACCTACTAGCAATATTGATAGGTAGGTATCCAAAATTTTAAGCTTTCGCATAGTTACAGTTATTTATTTCCGTCAATACCTTACTAGGCCTATGAACCCCACAACGCAGTGGTGGAGAGTTTCAGTAACAGGCCAATCGGCCTTTTAACTCACCTTACAAAAAAACGCCAGTTTCGGTCCCGCTGCCGTTTTCCACTTTTGCTGAATTACATTATGAAAACTAGTTAAGTATCGAAAAAAATATTTGCTTTCAAATACACGTAAAAAAAATAAAAATAAGGAGTTTTTCGTACCTCTCTTTTTATTTTTCGACTACGCGGATGAACTGCATTCCCTATAGACACTAATGTTTCACTTTGAAATTAATTATAAGTTTAAATTATTTTTAATTTAATTAATTAAATGCGTATGGGGCTTTTACAACGAGTTGGCGTACCGAACAGAATACGAAAATATTCAACAACTAAAACAAAGTTCACAGAAGTGCAAAATCAAATAAGATCGCTTGACACCTTAAAAGAAACATCCTGTATAGTGTGTTTCTTTCAGACATTCATTATTCAGAAAGTTAGATTTATTCAGAAAGTTTAGGCTGTTGCGCAATTTTTAAAGTTAATCAGAAGATATGGAAATGATGAAAAGGATGAAATTTTAGCTCCAAGCTCCAAAAATTATGAAAAAAATTATAGCTACAAAACTACGAAAATCGCAGAACATACATGGGGATTAAATGGTTAGGTATCGTACTCGGCTATCACCTCGCAACACCCTGTATATAGAATGATTGAGAATGGTATATGAATGGAATTTGTTACTTATTATCGCGTATTGTACTAGTTTTACCACGCTCACCCCCCCAAGAATCACTACAAATTCCGACAGAAGGAATCTTACGTCCGTCTATCTCTATGCCAAAATTTATCAAATTGGTTCAATGTTTAGGTGTGAAACGGTAGAAAACATACAGAGTTATTTTTACATTTATAATAATAGTTATATATTAGTTTATTTATAGTATAATTTGTACCGCATTCGTTGTTTTCTGCTTCCCAAAAGTTAACTGGCTAGAGAACACTTTTAGTATTAAGTCCGCATTGTATATTACATTACGTATTATGTACAAAAGTTTCAAAAATAAAATAAATTAGTGAGTATGGAAATTCAAATTATATTAACTAGTAATTCTACGTGTCGTAGGTGTCGTAGAAAGTTTTTCACCAGTGCGTAATTAATTTCATTGTGTTATTTTTATGGTGTAGCTTAGTGGGCGTGCTGCGGAGAGGGTTGAATTATGGTATTTCATTAGTTTATATAAATCCTTATACGCTCAAGAATGTATGAGCGAGAAGTTAGAGGAACTTTTTCTAATAATTTTTACTTTGTTGCATTCACGATGCATTTTTTTATTATTGTAATTATAATGTTGTATTAGAAAAAATCGACTCGTCTCATACACAACTAGCACCGATGGGACACGTATCCACGACCCTTCACTGTCCAGGCGAATCCGCTCGGACGAGCATCTTTTCACAGCTTTCTTCTTGTTTTTATTGTGCTCTATTCCTGTAAATCTAATTATCAATTCGGAAGTTAGTGCCTAAACCGTAGACTATAAAACATCCTTATAGTCTTGGCTTCCATTATTGTTGATCGAAGAGTCTTCAAGTCTTTCAATCTATTGATTGATTTATACAATACCTAGCTTCGACTACATTATTCAAGAATACTTCACTATACATATTTATATATATATATATATATAGGTATTCTATGGTCTTGCATTAAATTTGCTACGGAAATAATTTGTATAAAATGTTTCGCTTTATATTGTTTTTACGCTTGATTGAGCACATAGCTCGTTAAATAAACGGGACTAGTGTTGGTGTTGCTGGCAGGAAATCTAATGACGCAATAAACTATCTCTGAAGTGAAAATTAAATAAAAGAAATAGTAAGTACAGGCATTAGTGTATGTGTCGCAGCCAACTGGTTGAATCCGCCATTCAATTAAACGCCTAGGTCGATCATTTTTTCTGTAACCTATTTTATCTTCCCATAAGTTGACGGATTCTCAACAAAAAAAAAATAACCACGAGATCTAAGACGATCGCTTCGCTGCGCTTCGCGATCGCCATAAATTTCTAACCTATCACGTGTTTTACGGGACTCGAGGGTTACATGCTACCATACTTAACCATCCGGCGGATTTAACCATCCGCCTGTAATACCTGTGGTGTACTACATATTTGATAATAATAAATCATAATAAATATACTGTTTGCTAGTATACCGGCTGCACACTCTGCTCTGTGACGCGAGTTCTGTTTATCTAGTCTGTGATACACAACTGTCACTGTCACCTGAGCCTGCAGCCGGTAGCAAGGGCAGCTAACCGAAATACTATTGTTTTATTTAAATACCTCATTAAATAAGTACACCCCTTGTAACCAGGGACAGCACAAATTGGCGACGAGGATAAAACGTAAGCATTTAGTTGCATTTTACAAGACTAACCTGAAGTTATCATACGGAAAATTTATAACCAAATACACTGTCAATATTTTGACAAACTTTTTGAAAAAAAGGAAAAGCTTTATAATAGAAGTACTTACTTATGTACACGTCTATAATCTTTGCATTGTCACGCTGGTGACAACTGCTCATTGTCAATGAATGAAATGATGCAATGTACTGCAATAAAATTGTAAACACATCCGTATTGATAACATAAAGTTTACACATGTTCATTGTCATTACAAATATAACTAATATATACCAAAATAAGTTGTGCGGTATAATTGAATAATAGTAAGTAACAGAAAGTAGTTTAAACTAGGTACCTACTTTGCTTTATGATGGTGATGTATCTACATAAGCAGGTATCTGATAGATTAATGTTCAAGTTGTTGATGACTACCAATTATACCTACAACAAGATGTGCCTGTATATATTAGTCTAGTCAGGATTTTAATCTGACCGAGTAGAGTACACCGATGCACCATACAATACAACAAGTGAACTGATCAAGTTAAATAGATCTAAATGTTCAAGAGTTATGGTAAAAGTGGTCTAAAATTCAGTCTATGGGATTTAAGCTACTAATAAGTAGTTTCAATTTTAAATTGAGTTTGCTTCCATAAAAAAATGACAAATGTAATTTATGAATTAAATGACAAGATATGGAAATACAAAATAGGTACTTCTAATAGTAATTCCTGTCTTACTCTTACTTTATTTGGTGCAATGAAAATTTAATTTCAATAAAAGACAAGATTTCAATTATTGAATGATTTACAAAAAATGATCTAGCGTTATGACAGCACCCTTCAGTTTATTATCACCTGTACAGCGCTATCTTTTGTTCCATTTATTTCTTCAAGTTTTGCCATCACATTATTAGTGCTAATAACAAAACAATGTGTTGCAATTTCAAATAGGTACATATTAAGGTTATTAATTGATAATTATTGTTAATTACATTACCTACTACTAATATAATGTAACAGACCTTATACTGATATATAAATGGAATGTAGAATAAAATAAAGAAATAAATATAAGAGGTATATAAAATTTGCAAATAGAAATTTGATTTATTATAATTATTTTATGAAAGCACTGAAAAGAACAAAGTTGTTGTGAAAGCAAACTCGAAAGGAAATTGAAGGGGTTTCAAGGAAAACCCGAGCTAGATGTGAATAAAATTGAGATTTGACCCAAAAATAAAAGCATGCGGTGTGCTCGATGTGGAAATTAATACTATGATAGTATTCAATATATGGCAAAAAGTAAAACCAAATGTGTGGTTAAATCCAAACCTAGTGGGTATCAAGGCCATTTATTTTGAAATCAATGCCGCACCAGGCAAATAAGGCGAATGGGGATACATTCCTGACGCTTATAGCATCCAAAGTGGAAAACAAAAGAAACAAAGTGTTATGGACACAAATAGGGTTACCTACGATTTAAAAAAAAATATTTAAAAATTTAAGATCCTGAAAAAAAAAAGCCTGACAGTTGTCTGGACATTTTAGTCACAAAATGCACACATTAGTTTCCCACTCTGTACCTAACAGTAATAAATAAAGTTAAATACGCTCGCTCAGGGCTGTTTTAAGATGAGTGTTTTGTTAGATGAGCGGGGAGTTAATAAAGATGAAAGACTGATTTGATATTACCCATGTACCTAAGTTTTATTACTCATACTCCATGTAATCTAAAAATCAGGACAAATTAAAAGGCCGGACAAAGTCCGGTCAAAAGTCTATTAAGTCCGGACATGTCCACAAAAATAGACGTTTGGTAACTCTACACACAAAAGAAATAATCACAAGTAGACAAATGATAAATAGAAAAAAAAACATGAAGGTGGCCTTAATGCCTTAAGGAAATGGCTTCCGGGCAACATTGGCTCGAGTGAAAGAAAATAAATAAATCAACAGGGTGCTATCAAAAGTTGGTGCATAAACCTACTGATATTACTGATAAGCATCCAATTAAAGTACTACCCTACAAACTAAAAAATCAAATTAGTGAAAATGATTTTTTCCTTGTATGAATGAATGTTAATGAAATATGTATTAAGATTTTTATGTTTATGATAAAATGACACTAATAAAACGAATACAATATAATAGATTTTGGTAAAATCAAATAAGATAAGATTAATTCATTTAAATTGGATTAGAAAAAATAATGAAAAAAAATCCCATGTAAATTATATACTTAAGTACCTACTTAACTTCAAACAAACAAATTTAAAGACAATGGTTTGTAGCAAACAATGTCAAAGAAATTAGCAGGTATGATTTATGATTGCATAAATCATATGATTAATCAAAGGTGATTCATGATTGGTTCCACACCTACAACCAAACAAATTTAAAGACGTTCAGCTTGACTGACGTCGCGATTGATAAGTCGGTAACCCCAAATTTGTCAGCCATACAGGCGGGACTACGGCAGACTCTGTTTGTTAATGCTACTTATAATATGGAGTTCTTCACAGAAATATGACTTCATAAATCTAACTGAATTATCAGAAACACCATTCGGGTTTAGCTTCAATAAAAGCGTTTTCGTGATCATCACAATGCTTTGGAAATGTCACAAAAAATATCGAATAAACATCTCTTTAATGGGTATCAAAATAAATGTGTATTCTAGAAGTGCGACCGTAGCATCAGTACAGTAGCGCCTTTGACTTAAATGTTTTGTGTACTACTCAATGAAAAATTAACTCAATGAAGTTTGGTTTATAGACTATTCCATTTCACATTACACTGGAAAAAAATAATTAATTGGCTATTTTCAGGAAATTAGGAAAGACTCCCTCACAAATACTTACGTTAGGAAAAATAGCACTAAGTTATGGAACCGTTACATATAAGATGTACGGGTATGGAATTGATAAAACTGAAATATATAAACAAGGCAATGAAAATTCATTATTAAATTAAATTTTGCCCTCCTCCCTTCTAATTTTGCTTTGGTCAGGGTCATGTACAGCGTCCATGATGTACTATTTGTTATTCTAAGATCCAACAACCATTGTGGATTAGCAATAAAGAATTGCATTGATAATAATAGAGACACGCCCTAAAGATGTAATTTTGCATTAGGTACTTGCTTTGATGAGAGAACTCGTCACAAGTACCAGCTACCTTAGTTCAGCATCACATAGTGAATGATTCGCTGTGTAAGAATGATTGATGCTAAATTTTATATAAAAAAGAAGGAAAAACAAAAAAAGGCTTAAATACAAGAAATATCACAGTGGTTTGGAGCGGATTGTTTGGTGGGTATGCAGTGTTACCGTTTTAACCACTTTGTGGTAGCCAATTTTCTACGAATTTAGCAACATTTATAATTGAGTTAGCCACAAATAAAAATCTAATCAGGGCCAGTTCTAGTGTTTTAGATTACAAAAAAAAATATATATATATAAATTAAAAACATTTTGGTAACATTTAATAAGAACACGATGGTAACATAAAAAAAAATCCCTGAAGTTAATATCCCGAGGGGTTTAACTAACAGTCATTAAAATAATCAATAAAGATAAATACTCTCGAAAAACATATTATAACCAGTCTGTCGCAGTTGGATAAAAATATGGTATTATCTTAAGAAAAGGGTAAAGTAAAATAATATTTAGCCACATAGCTTTAGCACCTTTTCGAAAGAGTTTATTTAATATAGCCGATTTTTTTTTTAAATAATTTGCCACTAAACAAGTCCACTAAAAAAAAAACTGCTAGTATGGTCAGATTCAATGGAATTTAATATTGATATTTCAAAGGCGTTACAATTGAAAAATGTTGAAAAAAAAACAAGATGCTGATGTAAAACTATGTAACAAATCAAAATATTGGAACAATGAGTTAATGAATCTACTGGAGAGTTGGGTTAATCTAGAAACCTACACAGTATTTTATATTAAAAAAAAAAAAACCTCTGTGTTAAAACTATTTAACAGATCAAAATATTTGATCAAAGAGTAATATAAATGAATCAACGGTAGAGTTGAGTTAATTTAAAATCCTACACAGTATTTATACCAAAACAACCCTCTCATGGTAGTGACAATGTATTTTCTAAGCATCTTTCCACTCCACAACCGACAAAGGTACCACTGGGTAATTGACCAGTGGTACTAGTCTATTAACAAATACCTATTCAAGAACACTAAATGTACGAGTGTTTCAGAAAGCTCAATAATTATGGTTTAATAGAAATTGATATCAATGTCTTCTGTCCTATGTTGTATGTAAATATTATGATAACCACTAAGAAAATTTTAAATGACATCTTGGGATATTAAAACTAATAAATAGTGTCATAACATATACCATACCTAATTCGTATAGGTAGGTATATAAAAAGAACCAGTTCTACAAACGGTAGATACGTAGGTGACACTTTTATTGTTTTATCTAACGATAGATTATGTGAGTGACACCAACTCGTAAAGATAGATATTTAAATGGTGATTTTCACCATTATCATTTACAGTTAGCTACCGGAGGAAAATCTTTGTTTCAGAGAGCTCGCGGCATCTGTGCTAGCAAACATCTAGCTGCTGCGCTTCGACATGTCGAGCAAGTACTGCAGCAAAGTAACAAATGTCACAGAATGTAGAATGCCAACCTGCCATTCTACCATATATGAACGGTGTCTCTGACAAGATTTGAAGGATTTTGAAGCGCGCATCGATTATACTTACTTCAAGCCACTGTATAAGATCAACCAAATCTCACAGTGCGCGATAATAAGTCTACAGTGTGTGAGCATGCTTTGAGAAACAGATTTTCACCAGAGAACTGAAGTTTTTACCAGAACGCTACCCGAAGCTGTTGAAATCGACAAATATCTAATTTTCAATAGTGAAGATGGTTGGAAGATACCACCAGCTTTGTACCTTATGTTCCATCAATTAAGGCAGAAACCCAAACCACACACTGCAAGACATAAAGATACGGTTAGTTCTTTTGTAGATAGATTTAAATGGAGATCGTCCCCCTTCGTGAGTTTTCTTGCCAGTTCTTTCTTCGAAGGGCCTCCAAACTTTGTGAACTGGTGGTCGAGTCAGTAGTTTTTCCTTGCAATAAACTAATAATACATAACTTACCGAAACAATAAAAAGAAATGCCATACAGCCATACAGTTAATTTAATAACTTCTAAAAATAGTCTTAGTTATGCCTAACCGTATCCGGAAATAAATATTTACCTATGTAAAATGAAAAAAAATGGAGTAACCAATATGTGGCTGGTACAATAAAATATTATAAAATAAAATCCAAAAACCTTATAAAAACAAACCTTATAAAATGTATCACACTATAATATTAAATAAAAAAAATTGTTGAAAAGGAGAGATGTGGTGTACTACATATTTGATAATAATAAATCATAATAAATATACTGTTTGCTAGTATACCGGCTGCACACTCTGCTCTGTGACGCGAGTTCTGTTTATCTAGTCTGTGATACACAACTGTCACTGTCACCTGAGCCTGCAGCCGGTAGCAAGGGCAGCTAACCGAAATACTATTGTTTTATTTAAATACCTCATTAAATAAGTACACCCCTTGTAACCAGGGACAGCACAATACCCGTCATTGTTTCCAATTTCCATAATACTAGTGCTTAAGCTACTACACTATACTTTGGTATTGGAACAATGTGATGGTGTCAAATTTATTTTTTAAAGTTCTGTAGGAGGTCACTTAGAACACAACCGATGTTCCCAGACTGAACTGAAAGGGATACTGAAAGGATCGAATTCCAAGATATTATAATAATGTCGGATCTAGTTCGCAAATAAAAATATAACGGGTACTTCCACTTTTAAGTCGACTTGTTCTGGATTCGAATCGGACACAAAGCGGAACTTGGCGGAACCCTCAAGTGCTTACTCATTGAACTTTATTCAATTGATTGTTTCAGAACGCGACGTTACACGAGGTGACGAACGGCGTGCAGCAATGGCACGACCCCAACACGTACTGCGTGGACATGATGACAGACGCGAACGGCACGGAGCAGCCTCGCCTCATCGCCGCCGTGTGCTACCCCGACCCTGAGGCTATAGATGACAGTCGGACTCTTTACATCGCGTATGCTGTTGGTGAGTGTCTTAAAGCTGGGCCCATCCATATAATAGGAAATTAGGATATAATGGCTGATGCGAATGGGACGGAGCAGCCTCGCCTCATGGCTGCCATGCCGAGTGCTACCCCGACCCTGAGGCTATAGACGACAGTCGAACTCTGTACTTGTACATTGCGTATGTTGTAGGTAAGTATCACACGAACACGAGACCTTACCACGTATGAGTGACGTAGCGTACATGACCGCGCCGACACCACCGACCGTGGGTATCATAGAATACGAAACCAACACGTAAGTAGGTAGCACTTCGACGTGAACATGATGACGGACGCAAACGGGACGGAGCAGCCTCATCTCATCGCCCCGCCGAGCCGTCCAACAGTTGTGCGATTCTCTAATGCCCCCAGTACACGATGGCCGATCATGGTCGGCGACCATGACCAATACATCGTACATTGACACTTTTGAAAGAACCTTTTTAAACTTGTTCGTTCAAAAGTGTCAATGTACGATGTATTGGTCATGGTCGCCGACCATGATCGGCCATCGTGTACTGGGGGCATAAGATTCAATCAACAAACTCTTCGTTCTTTTTCGCTTGACTTTCACTTGTTTAATATGAATTTTGACATAAAGAATCGAAGTGAACGACGATGTGGCGGTGAAACTTCGTTAGAGAATCGCACCCCAGGTCAGAATTGTTGGCGTGGTGCTGCAAGCAGCAATGGTCTTGACGGGTTGGATGTGCATGGTGCATGCATGTGCAGGTGCATGACCGTGCAAGGTACAGCAAGTCGAATCGAATGTTCTAACCAATATTTTAAAATAACATTATTTAGTGTATAAAATCTTCTACATTGTTATTGTTATTATTTTGTAGCTTGTTTCTTTCGTTAGCAGATCTCACCTTTTATTATTAGAAAATTAATTAGGCACTCACTACGCTCCACTGTTTGTTTAATTTAATAATGCTACTTAAGTAAGTAAAGGATTATTTTAAGCCGTTGGAAAACATAAAACGAGCGCTAACTACTAACATTAGAAGCATACGTATAAAATAAACCAATATTAAAAGAGAATACAGTTTTACTACTGCAGCGAGTAAAAAACTTCGAAAATTACTTTGCCGTTAGTCCACAGTCGTTGAGAGCTTTTTTAAAGCTCTTTCAGATAAAAAAATGTGAATTATTTGGTCACTATTCCGTAAGATAAGATTGTAGTTATAGGTCATCATTTTGTTTTATTTGTTTTACAAGATTTTTTAAATACACAACATGATCATTTCGTTTCGTGTTTACGTTTGAATGCAAATTTGTAAGTGAACTAACGTGACTATAATGTACAATAGTTGAATAGTGTATTTCTGTAATTTAAAACTATTAAGGCTTCTAACAACGACCAACCGAGGAAGTTTTGTGAGCATATATCGTATACAAGGTCTCGAAAGCAAAATAAAACGCTAGTAATTTGTTCTGCAATGTAAGCTCTTCTGTTATTGGCACTGTCGGAAAATGTATAGTTATCTTTCAGAAATTGCTAGTATAAATTGCAAACTGAACTTTAGAGCCGGTAAAAGCGATTATTCTTCAGTTAAGGCAGGCTTAAATTTAGCAGTGAAAGCGAGAACCTTATACCAGATTCAGCTGATACGGAAAAGCTTTGTTTGTTTATAGTCACCTCACAACCGTTTTACCACGAAATAAAAATATAAATAGAAACTTATATTGATTCATCAATTCAATATGGAAGTGAAATAATTTAAACGGTAAAAACAAATGCATTGATTCGGTTTTGCTTGGGTTTCAATTACTGGAAAATATTTACTATAAAGGAGAATCGATTGCAGATTCTAGCAAATTATTTTCCTGATTTCAAATAAATACTTATAACTTATTAGCTTAGATTTTTTAAGTCACAGTCACACACAAAAATCTAAGTAGATTTGAAAATCTCTTCCATTGGATACACCAAATTCTGATTTGATGCTATTCCTAAAACTACTATGATTTGTAGGTAAGTATAGTGAAGATATAAAAAAGTTAAGTGACATATTTTCGTAAGGATTTTACGGCTTGTCTGCCACTGTCATATATCTTTAAGGGCCCGCTATAGGCCAACGAAAATCAGATTGCTTTACATGATCGTCTGTAATATCAATAGTAATAAAAAACTGAATTTCAAATTAAGATACAGCAAACTTCAGGACTAACACTAGTGACTATGTTACTCAAAAACACGATTGCAAAAAAAAGTCTCGATAGAAAAAATTGCGATGTTGCCTCCTTCATTTCTTCATTCCAGACCGGCCGAATGGGGCCGGAGAATTATATAGTTACCTACATACAGTTGACCGTTGCAATTATTACTTTTGCAGTCGCGCGCCCTTAACAAAAGGATAAAATTGACAAATTTTATTACCATGCTTCTACATCGAGAATACTCGTGAAATATTCATCAACACCTATTGCATAAAAAATACTGAAGTAACTATTTATGAAAATTTTACATTTGATTCATCGCCTAAGCAAATATCGTTGACTAAGCGTATTTCTGATAATCCTGAGGCACATGAAACCGACTTAAGCCCTTAATCTAAGCTGTTGAGGCAACAAGAAGTGATTGTTCATTCTGATTATTTTTGAACCTTTCCCGCTACTGAGAGCCTACTCTGAAACGCATAACCCGAACTTCGTTATACCTGTCCCTCTCACTCCCCAGTTGTGACAGAATCGAGTGATAAGGACGGGGCTAACCGAAGTTTGGGGTTTGCGTTTCAAGAGTACGGCTCCTGATTCCACCGGATGGGAATAGGAATACTTTTGACCAGGTTATTAAAAATAGTACTTAGCTCACTATTATGTATTTTATTTAGAAAATAAATAAACTAAGCTTAGCTTTATAGCAGTTATCGTAGCTACGGAACTACAGATTGTTCTTTACCTATTTATGACACTTGTTGTAGTAAAGAAGATCGATTAATTAATGACACGTAGAAATGTCTTTAAGTATAACCTTTTATTTCTTTTTAGGGATGTTCCTATCAGTGCCGTTCCTCATGGCCACCTTCTTGGTGTACGCAATCATCCCTGAGCTGAGGAACCTGCATGGGATGTGCCTGATGGCGTATTGCGCCGGTATGACGGTGGCGTACCTGTTCCTGGGGTACCTAAAGCTGCATGGCAGTGAGATAGGGGTGGTCATGACTGGCTGCCTGGTTGTTGGTGAGTTTTGTTACATTTCATGGCTGAGCTGAGGAACCTACACGGGATGTGTCTGGATGGCGTACTGCACAGGGTTGTGCCTAGTAGCGTATTGCACTGAAAATCTGGGATACCTCAAACTAAAGGAAAAGGAGATAGGGATGTTAGTCATCATGACTGGTTGCCGGGTTGACGGTGAGTTTCGTTATTTTCATTTTTCACTGAAATGAGAAACCTGCATGGGCTGAGCCTGATGGCGAACTGCGCTCGAATGGTGCTGGTGTACCTGTTCCTCGGGTACATACCTGAAGCTGAAGGGAAGGGAGATAAGAGTGGTCATGACTGGGTGCCCTGTGTTTGGTGAGTTTTTATTACATTTCGTTACTGAGCTAAGGATGTGCTGTGCCTGATAATGTATTGCGCTGGAATTCAAAACTACTTTTATGTGACAAATTTAATTATTGCAACCTTATTTTAGTTAATAATGAATGGTAAGTAAGTAGGTATTACTTGTTTTGTTTGGTTGTGCAACGGCAAAGCGTTTACGTGTTTACCGCCAGTTTCTGAAACGCCAATCAAAATTAAAATTAGCAAACAGACTGTCACAATTAATTCCCAATTAAAAGAACCTTGGGTTTCTGAAACGAAAATTATCTCACAATTAGGCTTAGATTTGTATGGGCACTGACAGACTGTTAACAGACTGTTGACAGTCTGTCACATTTTTACCACACTTTTATCAAAGAATACTATAATATTACTAACGTAAAGAAGCGACACTCACCTCCCCCCGCCAATTCATTTCCCCCGCATTGAGATAGTAAACCGAGGAGTAAACGTCACACGTTTGTCGGTTGTCTTGTCAGTCATTCAGTCAACAAGAATGTAACCAAGTCAACGATGTCATTATATTTCGTAAGCAAACTTCGATTTGAGGATCGTGCGATATAACCTTGCAGTGGCGTTCGTATATGCAGTTGAATCGTAGATGATTGATATCAAATTTAATATTAACAGAAAACAAATATTCCAATACGAATTGTTTGACCAAATAATAAATGTTATGATACGATTAAATTCTATGAAATTAGAGGATCTTTTATTGATTTGATTTAACTTTCATTAGGTGCAAGTATTGGATTAAAGAAATTGGTCGAATGGACTTAAGGCGCTACTCGGAAAAAGTATGGACTTTTTGATTTAAAACTATAGGACGGTTACAGTTGTTACACATCTGGTAATAAGATATATATTTCTTCATACCTTTATCTAGATTCGTATAGTTTCAAAAACACGATTTTATGATTTTGTCTCGACACTTTTTCTTTTCGAAAAGACCTCTAAAAATACGAAAATTGTAGATTATTCTTAAATAGGGTTACTTACGCTATTGGAAATTGGTTTAATTAGTGAACACCAATAATATTTAGGATCGTATAGAAGCATTTTTTTAAATCGCTGTAGTTTTTTAATACGAAGTGATTTTGTTTTTTTTGCCTAATCTGCAAAATCGGTCTCGATCCCGCGCGCGTCGTTTTCTCATTGCTATCTCGCTTCTGCACAATTTTTCCGAGTATCGCCTTTTAAACCAAAAAAGCGTGGAGACACTTCATACTAGTTATTTTGTTTGCGAACTTCATTTCCCTAATTCTGACCGCGCAAAAAGAGTGTCTAAGAAAAATGCAGCCCCTACCCTATTATTACTGCAGCCAGAAGACTCATCTGGTACTCGTATTTACATCAAAATTTACTCAAACTGATAATAGCCTTTTAGAGTACTTGCAAATCTCAAACATCAACAGAAATTCCAAGTACAAGTACTTCACAGGTGTCACACTCAGTGCAGAAAACACAGATTTTAAGTGAAAATTCACCCCGGAAAAGGAAGTTGCGGCTTGACTTTAAATCAGAGGCTAAGAAACGAAGATTATTGGAATCGTCGGTAATAGGAAACCCCAAGTAGGCTGATATGTCACCTCTGCCAAAAAAAAATATTGATGCTCAAAAAGTATTTAAAACGAAAGTCTCAGGGAAACAAATATGACCAAGAGTAATAATGTTTGCATTAAATATATATTTATATAGTATTTGGCGCAGTGGATAGCGCACTTGGCCTGCGATCGTTGAGGTTAAGCAACTTTCGCAATGGTCGGTCACGGGATGGGTGACCAAAAAACTTTTCATCTCGAGCTCCTCCGTGCTTCGGAAGGCACGTTAAGCCGTTGGTCCCGGCTGCACTTGCAGTCGTTAATACCCACCAATCCGCACTGGGCCCGCGTGGTGGGTCATGGCCCATTCTTCTTATCCATCCATAAGGAAGGCCAGTGCCCCAGCAGTGGGGACATTAAATGGCTGATGATGATGATGATTTATTTATTTATAAAAATATAGTATTTATTTTTCCTTCAATAAAAAGTATGGCTTACTACAGTCTGTGACTGTGACAACAGTCACATTTCTTTCATTAGCCATGTTTAAAAAATTTGAGCCTTGATCTGATACAAAGGCTACATTACATGAACTCCAATATTTAAAATTTGTGAAATAACATGATCTAACCACGCACTAAGTTCTTTGTAATTTTTGCTTTAAGCCAAAAGACAGTATGCGATTGGTTGTTTCCAATTTTAATGTATAACTCTGGCAATGATTACAAAAGCTTGCGTTGCTGGTTCTCCAGTTTGTGTCCCGTCAATCTCATGAAACCCTATAATGTTATCCTCGTTAATTTGATGATATAAGTACCGTTTTAATGAAATTTCGTCAGCGCAAATAATGCAGTATTTTTCTGAGTCTTTTAATATTTTAATTTGGTCTCTAAACATTGTGAAACGTTAGGTGAAAATTTTGTATCAATGTTGATATTCATTCGGCGCAACGTCCTTTCGCTTGGCATGTTTAACGTTTGCTAAGACTCTTTATGCTAATGGACTGGCAATATAAATTTAAAGCAAATAACTGTAAATCTTTAGTGTTTCTATTGCCATGACTGTTTTGTTTTAGACGGGTTTGAAAATTGATATTTTTTTGTAATTGAGAGGACATATTGGTATCTTTTTGAGATGCACATTCTTGCCGAGTATCCAAATTTTTTCGTCTTTTGCACTCTGTTTATAAGTCACTTAACAATTTCCTTTTACATGGTGTGTTGGCTGACAAAGGACTTTGTGCACGATGTATAGGCCGTTTGGCTTAACATGCACATTATTTAAGCAATAAAACTATATGTTTGGAAGTTTACACTACGAAGAAACTATTTATCATTTTTGTTTTGTGTCAAATAATAAAAAGCTTAGAAACAGACAGACAGAAGCGAAGAGCGACTTTGTTTTATACTATGTAGTGATAATTAAAGACAATTTTATTTGTTGGATTCATTTCATTTTTTATTAAATTAGTTAGTACCGTACGACAGGTGCGTTTCTGAAGATTTCAATACAAAGTACATTGTGCCATTCACACGGCCTTTTGACAATCGCTTTTGTACTGAAAAAAGCTTGTAAAATGATTGCTTCCGAACATACCCGACATAATATAAACATACGTAAATAATAAATTGGGACGCTCTTGCAAAGTTATTTCGTGACGCACGCGGCACACGCCATCTAGTCGATATATTTTGTACCACTAGCTCCGGAGTGTGCTACGGCGGATGTCATCCCTGCATCGTTGACGCACACATTTGACGCGTATACACACGTTATGTCAGTTACGTAGTAGTAGAAGGTTATAATGCGGGGGTCGTAGTATGGAGTGTCGTAGGTGTGCTTTTATTATCTTCACTTGTAACTAAGTCACAATGTAAGAAAATCTTGGAATTCAATTTTAACCTACTTCTAATTGTCGTATTGGTTTGAAACTTTGCAAGTCTATATGAATCCGATGACAATACAATAATTTGCTACCATCGAGCTGATCTGATGATGGAGTCAAGAGGTGGGCAATAGAACTCTTCTATGGCTGCTAGGAAACCCCTCGAGTTTAGGCTCATTTCTTTTGTTCTGATGAGACCTATTCGCTACACTTGATGGTGAGTGTCTGATGTCTGATGATGGAGCAGGGAGGAAGCCAGTGGCACTTCTTAATGACCAATAGGAAACACCTCGAGTTCTGGCTCATTTGTTTCGTTCTGATGAGACCTATTCGTTACACTTGGTGGTGAGGGTCTGATGATGGAGCTGGGAGGACCCAGTGAAACTCCTTAATGACCAATAGGAAACACCTCGAGTTCTGGCTCATTTGTTTCGTTCTGATGAGACCTATTCGCTACACTTGGTGGCGAGGGTCTGATGATGAAGCTGGGAGGAAGCCAGTGGCACTCCTTAATGGCCAATAGGAAACTCTTCGAGTTCTGACTCATTTGTTTCGTTCTGATGTGACCTATTCGCTACACTTGGTGGTGTGGGTCTGATGATAGAGCAAGAAGGAGGTCAGTGGCACTCCTTAATGACCACTAGGAAACCCCTCGAGATGGGCTCATTTGTTTCGTTCTGATGTGACTTATACGCTACACTTGGTGGTGTGGGTCTGATGATGGAGCAAGGAGGAGGTCAGTGGCACTCCTTAATGACCACTAGGAAACCCCTCGAGATGGGCTCATCTGTTTTGTTCTGATGAGACCTATTCGCTACACTTGGTGGTGAGGGTCGGATGATGGAGCAGGGAAGAAGTCAGTCGCTCTCCTTAAGACCACTAGGAAACCCCTCGAGTTTGGGCTCATTTGTTTCGTTCTGATGAGACCTATTCGCTACACTTAATGGTGAGGGTCTGATGATGGAGCAGAGAGGAAGTCAGTGGCACTCCTTAATTACCACTAGGAAACCCCTCGAGTTTGGGCTCATTTATTTAGTTCTGATGAGACCTATTCGCTACACTTAATGGTGAGGGTCTGATGATGGAGCAGAGAGGAAGTCAGTGGCACTCCTTAATTACCACTAGGAAACCCCTCGAGTTTGGGCTCATTTGTTTTGTTCTGATAAGACCTATTCGCTTCACTTGGTGGTGATGGTCGGATGATGGAGCAGGGAGGAAGCTAGTGGCACTCCATAATGACCACTAGGAAACCCCTCTAGTTTGGGCTCGTTTGTTTCGTTCTGATGAGACCTATTCGCTACACTTGGTGGTGAGGGTCTGATGATGGAGCAGGGAGGAAGTAAGGGTTCGGCTCGCGCATCTGGTAACTAATAGACTTCACTTGAATTTGTAAAACTAAATACATACAATCACGCCTTTGAGTTATAATGTTTATGGGGTGGGCAGACACATGAATGGACTGTGAAATCGATTACCATCCCCATCTAACATAGCTTGCCATTTGTTAAACTAAAAAGTAAAAAATAAATATGTAGTTTAAAAAACTATAAAAACACACTTTTATAGGAACAGACTAAAAGTACAAAATAACCGTCTATTCAGTAACTGAAATTAAAAAGCGTGGTGCGCCCTTTGCAAAGCATGCATTCAAGTACTTAATATTGACAACGAGCACCGCGCTTTTTAATTTCAGTTACTGAATAGACGGTTATTTTGTACTTTTAGCCTGTTCCTATAAAAGTGTGTTTTTATAGTTTTTTAAACTACATATTTATTTCAAGTTATTTTTAACTACCACACACTTTATGGACTCAAATATATTTAATACACAAATTTGATTAAAATACGTTGAAAAGGCACAATTTAGGCACTTTTGGAATGTCCAATGTCATAAACGACTTTAGTAGAACTCTTGAATATTAATTTTAAATCTATGAGCACTTATTATTCACTGCAACAAGTTTAATTTTTTTCTTCACAATTCATTAAGTTATTCGCCACTTTTAATTCTTCCAAACGATACTACACTGAAGTTACACTTAAAACTTAGTGTTAAACATAAAATAAACTTTTCAAATCAGAAACAACTATTTTTAATTATGTCCAATACCAAGTGCATCTCAGAATGAATTGTTTTGAATTCTTATTACTACCATCGCTCCAGATGAACCCTACCTAGTTGCGGTAAGCATGTGGTGGATAATAATAGATTGTATAAGTCAAAGTCTAATTTGATCAATCTAAGGCCTATAATATCAATTGATCAATTTGAACTATGGCCTGCTGTGATGTGACACTATGAAAACTAGTCGCTATAGGAATCGAAGATTGAGCACTACTAAATTAAGGCTCAATTTTATTATCCTCTCCGACTAATCAGAATAAATATGTAGTTTAAAAAACTATAAAAACACACTTTTATAGGAACAGGCTAAAAGTACAAAATAACTGTCTATTCAGTAACTGAAATTAAAAAGCGTGGTGCTCGTTGTCAATATTAAGTAACTTGAATGCATGCTTTGCAAAGGGCGCACCACGCTTTTTAATTTCAGTTACTGAATAGACGGTTATTTTGTACTTTTAGTCTGTTCCTATAAAAGTGTGTTTTTATAGTTTTTTAAACTACATATTTATTCTTTCAGAAACCCAAACTACAATTAATTGGAGAATAATTGGAGATTAATTGGGAATTAGGTACTTAATTTAATTTTAATTGGCGTTTCGGAAACCGGCGGTAAAAGTGTTTCAGCTCTACTCTAACATATTTAAGTTATTTTCCATTTGTTTACCCCTAATAATGGTATAAAAGTACTTTCACATGTAAGGCGCGCTAATATGTGTCATTCATCAACGGCACCCATGTAATCTGTTAAAACATTTTTAATTAATGTGTTATTTATGAAAGATCCGGCCGCCCCCAACCATTTACACGATTACTTTCATTTCATTCACGAAACAAACGGCTCAACACGGAAGTTTAATTTTTTTGTAGTTTTTGAATTTTAATTAATAAAACATTCATAAATTACCAATTATTAGATGCCAGGATGTTACGAATGTTACGATACGATACGTAAAAAAAGTAAGTGCTAAATAAAACACTGGCTGAAACAATCAGACTGTTTCCCTCCTTATACCATAGAATATTAAGTATATATAGATATTAAGTATTGGAAAACGTGGCCTATACTAACATCATAGTCTATAGCTAGGTTCTAATTAACAAGGCTCATTTGAACGTTAAATGATGGCTCTTAAGGCACACCTTCGTTAAGTACCAGCTTAGCACGGAGGAAATCTACTCAAATTAGTCACTCAAACACATTCCTAATTACACTCGAACTAATTAGGACGAACTGCTTTTTGGGCGTGGAATGGCAATAACATTTAACACAAAGAGAGTGGTTCCGTCATTACCATAATATTCAAATAACGTAAATAATTATGTTTACTTCGTGTTTGTTTGGGTAATCTGGTCGAATTGAAATGTTTAGATTATGAAAAAATTCCTTTCCATACCCATACTTGTTTATGTTATTTATGTGAAAGTGTGTTTGTTTTTGTCCGTCTTTTTTCACGTCAAAAAGGAGCAACGGATCGACGTGATTTTTACTCTAGGTGGATACTTTGGGAGCTGGAGAGTGACATATCATATTCTAGTTATTTAAATTTTTACTTTTTTGCATTCACAATGCAATTTTTATGGTTGAAAAATGGAAAATGAAGTATTTAGAAAAAATCTACCCGTCTCACAACCAGCTCCGATGGGACTCGAACCCACGACGTTTCGCTATCCGGGCGACTGCTCGGAGGTCGTGGGCTCGAGTCCCATCGGAGCTGGTTGTGAGACGGGTCGATTTTTTCTAAATACTTCATTTTCCACATATCATATTCTACTTTTTAACTCGATAAAGGTTTACTTTTCCGTGGGATAACATCGCGTCAGATAACGTAAATAATTATGTTCCATTCTCAGGTCATATAAATAGTATTATATTATGATCTAAGGTTCCATTTGTGTTCGTGAAATCTGGTCGAATTAAAATGAAATTCAACTATGAAAAAACTACTTAACTATTCATATTTTGATATTTCCATACCCATACTTAAAGTTATAAAAGTGAAAGTGTGTTTGTTTGTTTGTTTGTCCGTCTTTCACGTCAAAAATGATCGACGGATCGACGTGATTTTTGGTATATGGATACTTTGGGAGCTGGAGAGTCACATAGGCTACGTTTTAAATAAGAACGTTTTAAATTCCCCCGCGGTATAACGTACGTGTAGACCACGCAGGAAAGGCGGGTTTGGAAGGCTAGTGGTTGATATAAATTATAAATTCATTCACATATTGCTACACTACTATAAAGTATCACATTTACTATACATTTTTTTAGACTATATTACTTTGAGACATGCAATAAATAATAAATAAATGTTAGTGGATCGGAAATGTGATAAAAAATATATGATGTTACGTTGTATGTAGTTTGTAGTCTCGGGGAAACGGAGAAATATAGTATTGTGTGGGAAGCTTCGCCGGGATAAAAAATGTTAGCAGTAAATTTATGCGTCCTCGGGAGCAATAAAGGCTTTACAGGATACACTTTCGTTTTTTTTATGTGGTAATCGAATAATATGTGCAATATAATGTCGTCTTTATGCCACGGATACTTGAAGATATATCATTAAATAATGAAGTAAAAACGTTTGTTTTATTATATATACTTACTTAGTTTAAATTTATGAGACCATGGAAAAATTATAATTTCAACGAGGCACTTTAGTGACTGTGAATGTTTTATAGTATACTAGCTGCTCCGCGCGGTTTTACCCGCGAGTGACCCGTTTCCGTGGGAATATTGGAATAAAAAGTAATCACAGGTGCCGCTACGCTAGCGACGCGTCGCTAGTAGTGCTCGCATAATAGCCATAAGAATACTAACAAATGAACGCACTGTACTGCACCCACGCATTCTGTGTAGATCGATCAAGACCCAGACATGTTAATAGGCCAAATTGCCCGTAAGTGTCCTTACTTCTGTTTGACATCCACTTTGTGACGATCTACGTAATTTGGTCATCACGCTTGACAAAGAGGAATATTTTGATACATTAACTTAACAAATTTGTTAACCAGGTACTTTCTTATTTGCTAAGAATATAGCACACAAAATCTAAAAAATATTTATTAGAATTAGGTAAGTAGTATAAGTACGTAGGTAATTTTTGTCAGTAAGCTTGACATACCTAGGTAAGTACTTATAAGAGGGAAAGGGCACATTAACTACTAGGTACTCTACTACAGAATTTAGTATTGTTTTTATTTTGTTTTTGTCAATTCTCAGAATTCTTAAAGAAATATTATTTGTTGTAGTAAATAAGCTCTTTAATTTAGGTATTCGATGCGGAAAAAAATTTGAAGATTCTTAAAGTCCACGTTTCCAACCAAGTTTCTTAAGCAAAGTGAGATAATTTGTATTGAGTTTTATATAACACAACATTTAGGATGGAAATATGTTTTATATTTCCATCCTAAATATATAAAATATCAAGGCTTTCAGTTTTTGACCCCTATTACTGCTTTAAATTTTTTTCCGCCTGTAATACCTAAATTAAGGAACTTATTTACTACAACAAATAAATTTAACTTACTTCCGCAAAAAAAAATATTTAGCTTACTTTTTTGCGGAAGGACTAAATATATTTCTTATTTCATAATAGATTCGTTATCGTTCATAGGTAGGTATATGCACGAATTCATATTCCTTGCTTACATAATATACAAAAAAATGCTCTATCTAAAAATAATAAATTGTTTACTCACATAATGAAGTACTTAATAGAATAGATAGGATAATGTAAACGCTATGTTTGTTTGAACTCATTAGGGAATTATTGATAGCTTTGCAAACATATCATCCAACTTGTTAGGGTTGCCAAAAACTTAAGTTCTTTTATTGCTATGATGTGACAGTTGTGTGTTTAGTCTTAAAAACATTTTTTTTATTTGATTTATGGTCAGGTTTATTATTTGTGGTCTAGTGACTTCGAGTGATTACTTATATTATAGTCAGTAATTTCTTTTACCTGAGCATTGAATAGTAATAGATAAGTACCTACTTATTCAAAAGTACAAAAATTTTATGTTAGTTTTATTAGCCGAGACTAACCTTTACGGAAGCTCTTCGACAATCCAAAAATCGTTATAATCGTAAGTAATCGTAATCAGTAATCGTCAAATATACCTAACTACTTACTAGATGTTATCATTTTTGGCGACTATCCAATATCGTTACAGTTTGTTTCTATAACAAAACAACCTACCAGTTTCTGTGACCTTAGGTGTAGTGGGTTTTTCCATTTTCTCAATTTTGACAACGCATTTCTCCACCTGCAAGATTTATTGTTGCAAGAGAAAGGAACCATTTATCCCTATATTATTTACGGAAAATCTTAAACTAGTTTGTAAATGACCAATCGGTTTAATAATTCGACGACCGATTTGGCGCAGGGGTAAACTACCTGCCTTCTGCGCCAGAGGTCTCGGGTTCGACTCCCGAACAAGACAAATATTTGTGTGCATGAACATGTCTATTTGTCTTGGTCTGGGTGTTTTCTATGTAAGTATATTAAGTATGTATTTACAAACAAAAAAGTATTTAAGTATATATTTATCCATTATCAAGTTCATGTAGACACGTTTCTTAAAAAATAACTACGGGCTTAGATAATTGGTGTGATTGTAAGAAAAATATTTATTATTTATTTTAATAATTAATCTTACAAATACAATTACAAAAAAACTTAAGTAGTTATGCTTTCGTTTGTGCAACCTAGAGCTTACTTACTTCGCTGGCTCAGCGACCCGAAGTGGATCTCTTATAACCTGAAATTGGCAAATTGCGTCAAAAGGTAGAGGTTATCCTACTAATATTATAAGTGCGAAAGTTTGTGAGTATGGATGTATGGATGTATGGATGTTTGTTACTCTTTTACGCAAAAACTACTGAACGGATCTGGATGAAAATTGCAACAGAGATAGTTTATAGACTGGAATTACACAAAGGATAATTTTTATTTCAATATTCCCACGGCAACGGGAACCACGTGGTTGAAACTGCGTGTGGCCGCTAGTATGTAATAAATAACGTTAATAAAGTTACACATGCATAATGTTACCAAAAGTTTTCTTGTAAAGTAAGTGCCAGGCCTCCGTGCCAGCCCTAGTAAGTCCTCAATTCCGCTTTGGGATTATTATGTTGACACAATAATCGTGACTGGGACGAAGATGAAAAGCGAAGCGATACGTGTCGTGCGCAATATCAACTAATTTTAGTCCGTCTATTCCAATGAAGTACATACTTTCCTTATAAGTAACGTATTTTTACAGTTTTACGTTACTTACCTTTAACTTGTTACTAGGATAACAAGACATACAAATGTATGGTTTCATATGTAAAATAGTAAATTTTACATATGAAACCATACATTTTCCTTATTTTTTGGTCAATCGAGACTTTGATCCATAAAATTACAAAAAAGAGTGGGTGTAGAATACTACCAAAACTTTTATAAATACAGGTATTTTAACTTTTAAAGCACTTAACAGTAATTTTATATGCTTTTAAAGTTATCTTTTATGTGCGATTAAGGCATACCAAACATTAATTAATCAAACATTAAAACATAACTGTTCAAAGCATGATGATCGATCATGTAACGATTATGTACATTATGTCTAATGCTGAATTACATTTCTTAAGGTGCTTCGATGAGCTCAGTAGCGCCATCAATGGAAATAAATCAATTACATTTTATTAAAGGC
The DNA here is from genome assembly GCA_949710035.1 of Crambus lathoniellus. Taxonomy (NCBI): domain Eukaryota; kingdom Metazoa; phylum Arthropoda; class Insecta; order Lepidoptera; family Crambidae; genus Crambus; species Crambus lathoniellus. The sequence goes on along the minus strand of OX453303.1, from coordinate 10,171,152 downwards.
TTAGATTAAAAGTTTCGGTTATTTCGCGCAAATAAAAGAGTAAAATGCATTTTATAAATATACTTTTAAGAACTCAAACTTACGCAATAAGTCGTGAATCTCAATAGTGCCAAAAGTGGCCACATTTAGCAATATCGAGATTCATAACTTAATGCTCATATTTGAGGCCAAGAAAACACAATTAAAAATTGCATTTTACTCTTCTATTTACGCAAAATAACCGAAACTTTTATTCTAAGCCCTTGATATATCGTAAATGATTTATTTCCATTGGTGGCGCTACTGAGCTCATCGAACCACCTTAATGCAACCGTGAGGGCGAAAACATGTGTTTTCTCCCGTACTTTCCCAATGATGCAAAGTTTCCTACTGAACCAGGAGATATAGGTTTGGTGCCTTACATTTTACATTTTTGTCATTAATAACTAATTGTCGACCTCCGTGGCCGAGTGGCGGTCGCACCGCATTTCAAGGTGCCGCTAACTCTGAAGTTCCCGGGTTCGATTCCCGTCGGGTAAATATTGAAAACGAAATTTTCAATATTTCCTCGGGTCTGGGTGTATGTGTCTGCTTAAGCTACTAAAGTTTGGTATTGTAACAATGAATGAGAACCACAAGCAATTTGTAAAATTATATAAAATCTTAATTTTTGGATTATTTTCCATATTTTGCTACTTCCCACGGATTTTTATTCAGGTTTTTGGCACTAAAATGATACCTACTGCGCCAAGGGTTTCATCCTCTTCAGGGACAAATATGAGTGTTATGAATATTAAATAAATAAATAATAATTATGGGTGTGTCTGCGTGTAGCTCGAAAGAATAAAAAAATCACATTCTTTTATACCCTTGCTAAACTTTGTTTTTTGTTTATTTTGCATAATCGATTGTACCAACAACCGTTAGCTGTGTCAAGTTCGAATTAATTTCATTTTTGACCATGACATTTTCACTGGACGGTGTTCGCGTGTTTGTTTGAAGAAAGGTTATTTAAACTTTTCCACGAATGCAATAGCTGTTTATTTTTATGTGACATCAACTTTACCTACATCATTTATTTTACCTTCTGTCGCAGGAACGTGGTATTATTCTGGGATAAAAAGTAGCCTATGTCACTCTCCAGCTCCTAAGCCCCCATACCAAAAATCACGTCGTTCCGTTGCTTCGTTTTGACGTGGAAAATGGACAAACAAACACTCTTTTACATTTAAGTATTATATTAGTATGATTATGGATACCTATTTCATATTTACTTGTCTTTATCAGGGCTTTTTATATAAGTAATTTATTATTAATTTAATTATCTTCCTTTTAAAATAATGTTCAAATATTGAGATATATATTTTTGATAATTGGCATAAATTGTCGATATTGAAGTGAAATAATTCGAGTCATTTGGTTCATTACGCGAACGAGGCGGGCGATTCAATATTTTTAGCACTCCCGTTTGTCAATAAATCACGGAAATATATCGTTGCAATATGAGGCATATATGCCAATGAGCGGTTTTCCTTTGACAGATAATACGTCAAAATTAGTTCCAAATCTTTTAATAGATGTCACTATTTCGAGTCAGCTGTCAAACCATTATATATTTTATGGTCGTTGGTAGCCATAGATATAGTTTGGTAGCACAGTTTATATTAGCATATATATTTACTGTGTTGGTAGTATATAAGTAGTCTGTGGTTCTATCAATAAGACAATAAATTGTATTATTTATTAAATAAAGATTGAGATTGCAGTTTAACATAAAAAAGCATACAAACAACATAGAGCATAAAAACTATGAACCTTTGCACAAGAATAGCTTTTTTCCCCGTAAGCTTCGCATTTCTTTTCTTCAGCTCTGCTTTCAAAGCAGCGAATGACCACGATCCGTAGTCCTTGTCCATGATGCACGGCACGGCCAATCCCGTTCAAACGTTTTGTCCAAATCGCAAAGGCAAACTCAAAGTTCGTAGAATACGCCAAGGGTTTTTGTCTCCGCAACTATTTTGTCACTCGCATTAAGTCTACAGGTTAGTATGAAAGTGCGCGCACGTAGCGACGCGACACCCGGGCACAGAATAATGACCCAGGGGAGACTTTCTGGTCCGCGGGTTCGAAGACAAGCCCGCGACGCAACTGTCTCTTTCTCTATTGGTTTCAATGCAAGTGCGCGACAAACAAGTTGCCGGTCGGCCAGTACTTAGCTACTCAACCGTCGCCCGGGGTGATAGCGGTGATAGTGTGAAGTAACGGAAAATCTACATACGCTTCCTACTATCGATCTAAAATATAGTTAATTAGTTTTCCGCCCGCGGCTTCGCCCGCTAGGACTACACAACGTTATCCCGCGGGAACGTGATATTTTTTCGGGATAAAAAGTAGCCTATGTTCCTCTCCAGGCTACAAAGTATCTGTATCCCAAACTTCAGCCAAATCCATTCAGCCGTTTTGGCGTTATTGAGTAACAAACATCCAAACATCTAAACTTTCACATTTATAATTTACTAGCTTTCCGCCCGCGGCTCCGCCCGCGTGGACTACACGACGTTATCCCGCGGGAATGTGATACTTTTCCGGGATAAAAATGTAGCCTATGTTCCTCTCCAGGCTACAATGTATCTATGTTCCAAATTTCAGCCAAATCCGTTCAGCCGTTTTGGCGTGATTGAGTAACAAACATGCAAACATCCAAACATCTAAACTTTCACATTTATAATATTAGTAGGATAATATTATATATAGTAGGAAGTAGGATATCTTTAATATTATTAAAATACTTTTTAAAATACAAGTAGTAGAAGATATTGATATGATAACTGTTATACAATAAAAATATAAAAGTATATTCAGATGTTCATGCTAAATCTTAAGCTTAGGGAGAAGTTTGCCAGCAGCTATTCCAGGTTTCCAGGTTTTTCCAAGTGTCAGTCTATCACTCCATAATGGATGCACCCCTTAGAGCTAGCGCGCACGGGTGACTTTTGTCACCGTGACTGTTTTGTCTCTCACACCAATAGTATGAAAAGTCGCGACGTTCATGCGCGCACTTTCATACGAACCCGTAGACTTGATGCGAGTGACAAAATAGTTGCGGAGACAAAAGTCACCCGTGCGCGCCCGCTCTTATTGCTTTTATTTTGTTGTCGTCTTCGGCTTCTTTAGACAAGTGCACAGACCACAACCGCCTCTTCGAAATCCATGTTGATGACTGCGAGCAAAAATTACAAAAAAGTTGTGTCGCTGTCGCTCTCGTGTGCGCATCTTTTCGCGGCGAAGAGACGGCCGGCGACAGTGACAATTAAATTGCCGCGTAACTAAGTCACCCATGCGCTAGCCCTTATCTTATCATGCATAGAAGAGTCGTCAGGACAGGCACCAGTAGGAAAAGCCAAAGTCGTCGGTTATAATAATCCACGGAAAATACAAACGAAAACAACGAACCACAAACAGAAGCGAACAAAACACACTGACACTATAGTTTTTTTACCCTGTGACACTGACGAGACAAACAAGAGACAAACAAAAACATAGAAAGCATAGATTATTTTTGCTTGAGCGAGTGAGCAATGTTTATGGTCTATAACATGCCTCTACCTTTACAATTTTTGACAGCTTAGTTTAAAATGCGACATCTATTGATGAAAAAACGTACTAAAATCTCTACCTATCAGAAAAACGCTCATTGCCAACGGTCCAAAATAAAATCAGATTTCAAATCGATTTGCTGAAAAAAGACTGATCTCAAAATATAGTGGTATGTGGTGTGATTATAGTATATTATGATACAAGTGTGCTAAGGTTGCTCATTATACACGAGGCTGAGGGTTGCAGCCCGAGCCGCAGGCGAGGGCGTAAATCAGCCGAGTGTCTAGTGAGTAAGTTGCTCACGAGTTTCATACGCACTTTTTCAACACACTTGCGAGGAAAAACAAACATTTATTGAATACATAACATAATTATAACTTAATACTAGCTAAGGGAAAAAGCGCGCAAGTTTTTTTTTTTTGCACGCGCCAAATGTTAGGTGATTGATTAGGTACATACAGCCATACAGCCTACTTCAAAATAATTATAATAATAGTGATAAAAAAGCAAATGTTTTATAACAAATTATTGTGAATTATAAATAATTTGATAATAATATACTTAGTTATGTTTTTTGTCTTAATTAGGGACACATTTATTTATTCTAAAAACGTAAATGGATTTTCAGCCGTATAAAACCTCTTTGTTGTTACAAAAAAAGAACTGTATCTATTACCCGGTGAAATCGAAAACGCTCTGCTGACTCGCATATAACTTGCAGTTAGGTACTAACTTAACTTTGTAGGGATACTGTATTACCCGGTTAAATTAAAAAGTATCTGTTTACTCGCATATAATTTGCAGAAAGGTACTTACTTAACTTTGTAGGGATAATTCGATTACGCAACTAGTACTGTAATATTATTATGCACGCGTGTGTTATAGTTCGGTTTATGGCCCTAAGATCGATGTAATAAGGCTCACTTTATGAGCAAGTGTGTTGAAAAATCATTAATAGAACAAGCCTGTTACATCACATATAACAATATACATAAAGAAAACAGATAATACCACGCACAATACACCCTTGTAGCTCGCTCTATAGTAAAAGTCTTTCGTACTGATGGGCACTTTCATGCACTGAAAAATGTGTAGGTACTCAATAAAAATTATGGCCAAATTTTAAAGTTCGACTCAGAATCGAACATGGGTCGAAATATTACACTTATTTTTTATTTTTATATAAATCATACTGATCACATGATCGATTTAGTATGGGAAGTCCAACAATTTTTGTCGTATTTCGACCCATGTTTCTAGGAGTAAGTTGTTCACTTACCGATTATGAGTCGAACTTAAATAAAAATTTGGCCAGTGGTTTCAAAATAACCCTGTATACACGCATACTACCTATATTTAAAAAAAAGTTACAGGAATAACCATCTACCACGGAGCCGCCAAAATTGTTAAAACTGATTTTTACTCAGTTCTCACAACAAACTTTAGTGTTGAGTTACCTTTTACAGCGAGCAAACACAATGATAGTGCCCATTACAAACAAGAGAGGTTTTTCCATTTGTTTGCGGAGTTCAGCAAACTGGGAAACACGCGAAATAGAGCCAGTCCGGTCGAAATGACCGGGAAGTTTGTATAACGGTTAATTAACGAAAAGGTCAGGAAACAATTGCTCAGCACTCTCGTAAAAGTGCCCATCCCCATGATATACAATCTTTATTTGAAATAAGTACAAGCATTGTTTAACACAATGACAAAGTAATGATAACTAATTAATAGTAGATTGTTTAGCAAGGGATGTATGGCACCCATAACAGTCGAGTGTTTTGGCGCTCGAACGAAGTGAGGGCGCCGATAGTTCGAGACTGTTATGGGTCCATACGCCCGAAGTAAACACTCTACTTTTCATTTTGAATATGAGGAAAGTAAAAATAAACAGAATAAATCTAAAAAATAATTTTCCTATGGCCGCGGAATTTTCGAAAGACTATAACTTTTTTGTTCATTTTCTCTGTTTTAAGGAAGGCAAGGGAAACTAAGTCCAAACAGTTTTGTTTGGTGTTTGACCCGTACTCTATACAATTACATGAAATTAATAGCCTGATTTTTTATGTTACAAATAACTTATTTGGTTTAATCTGTTTCTAAAAACGCATTCTTAAAAAAGACAATGTTTTAGATATTAAAACAATAATTCTACGATATTAATTATTTTATATAATAGCAAAACATGGCTGTATAGGCTTCTGTGCCTTTGCCTGTATACCTTTGGTAAATAAATGTCCAAAGAGATAAGACTCTACACACGTTCCTATCCGACCTCCGATCCGATTCGGTCTGCTCCCAGACCAAATCGGAACGTGTGTAGCGCAGATTTGGTCGGGGAGCAGACCAAATCGACTGTCGGATTGGAACGTGCGTAGATGCTATTACAGATTTTGACATGACCCCTTCTATTCCTTTTTTAAATTTCATGACGGCCCTAGGGCCGCCACATACCACTTTCAACCCGCATTTTAGGCAAGTTAGGAGCTACTTTCAGAATATGAGATATGAAAAAGCTTTTATTTAACTTGCCATGTTAGTTAGTTAGTGGGGGACAAATCTTGCAAGCTAAATTTGACCTACTTCCCAGTGTCCGATTGAGCTGAAACTTTGCATACAGGTTTGGTTTGGATGACAATACAATATTAAAGTACAGTCAACAAAAAGGCTTGTCATAAAAACGAAATTAAAAAAAACTTATTCCGAGATTTAAAAAATGTACAAATGTCTAAAATTGTGTATTGTCTTGCTGTTGTCAGATAACATTTTGTTTTTTTAAAATAAATCTAAATCTTACACAATATAATTTTTTTAACCCTCTCTTTCTTTTCAGCTTTTATCGTGTATGTCTCGCTTCAAACGAGTTTCTTCTGGCTGAATGTGATGTGCTTTGATATATGGAGGACATTCAGGTACGTACCCAACCTATTAATTTCATGTAGTAATTGGTTCGTACTGTCGTTGTAAGGCACCGAAGATAACTTATATGTTTCAAAAATGGCAATTGAAGCCGGAGGAAGATCGATTTGAGATTAAGGCTCGTGAAAAAAACAGTTAAGGTGTTTTCTTTTCCATGTGATGAGTATCTAAGCTATGTTACCGTCACGCCATAAGCTGTACTTAACGCTTACTATCTTTCTGAAGAGTCTGAAGTAGTAAAATGTTGGTAAATGAAAATAGCACTAGTTACTTTAGGTTAAATAATACAATTGGCTGACAATTGGCAAATGAAAATGGTATAACTATTTTTCCGACGTTAATCAGTACACTTCGCAAATTTATGCGACTACGTTAAGTGGTTACATTGCTATTGCGAGGTTGAGTAATTACAAATTTTCCGAGATTAAATAGTACAATTTGGCAAAATGTGTGTGACCACGTTAAATAGTACTATTGGCAAATGTGTGTGACCACGTTCCAGGACGGTGAGGCCTGCCCCTCCTGGCGCCAGCGTGCGAGTGTAGGTGAATAATGCTCGCAGCAACTGCTGCCATAGCATGAATAAACCCTTGGTAGAAAAGCAGAACTTTGTAGCAAATGAAACAAAAAGTTCCACAGCCATCGCATATTCAAACCAAATAACTATTAAAACTGAAGTAAAAAAAAACGAAAAAGAACAAAACAATACTTACCTACATCAATATAAAAACGTCCGTAACAAAATGTTTACAAATTTATCAGCTTGAGATTAAACTTATCTGTACAAGGATACAGGTTTTCTTAATATTAATTATAAAACATTAAACTGCACTATTAAAATAATAATAGGAAATCACTGATCTCTGGGTATAATAGAGGTCAGTGTAGGAAATACATGTTATTCACGTAGAGAATTTTGATGGACTGCCTATGTCAAAACCAAATAAAATGAAAATTCAAATTATTGCTTTTCAGAACAATCGTAGTTTGACAAATAGTTTAGTATTTCATAAAGAAGACTATAAATACATAGAATAAAAATATAGAATAACGTCAAGGAGGTTGTAACGACATCGTTACAAAACTCAATAAAGATGGTCGGAATAGGTTAAGAAAGGGTTTAGTTAAGAAGGATTTTGAGATGCGGAATACAGAATTATGAGACTATCTTTCTAGAAATTTGAATACGAAATTAATGAACTTAAATTACAACATATTATTATTCGAAATTAATATAATGAATCTGCATTCATATCACTTATTCCGATCACTGATAATGCTATTCTTCATTCATTCTTACTTCACCTTGAACGTATAATGTCATGTCATGCAAGGGATAAGCATTTAAACTTCATTAGCAACGAAAAAGCACTTGGAGATAAATGTAAAAATTTGCAAATCACATTAATTTGCGAACATAAATCATTAAAGCACTGTTCGAAATTCTGGATATGAGGATTTGTGGTGCTTTCCAATAAATATCATAGTACGGGGGATAACATGGTATTTTTGTTACCAGTGAAAATTGTAAGAGAATGCTATTGCCATATGATTTCGAATGCAAATACAGACTGTTCTTTTCTACCAAGGGTTCGGGATACCAGCATGATTGTCGCTGTCGGCTGCCTTGATGTTTAACATGCCACATTGACAGTTAAATGTTGTACCAATAAATCTATTGTAAGTGCATGTTTACGAGAAAGTAGAATTTTATAGACATTTTGTAGAATCTCATACTTTTTTACAGCATCTACAAAGTAAAACTCATAAAAATATAGAGCAGGTAATCTAAGACCGAAGTTGAAAATAAAAATGAGTGTTTCCAATGAGTTTGTCTAACTTTTATTATCAGACCACTCCATAGATTGACACGAATTCACGCTATTCCATTCTTTACTGCTATTTACATAAAGATTTTTATCGCTCGTAATAAAGGCTAATTTTCCTGATATTGCCCTCATAGCCGATAAACTGACTCGATGGTACTTAAAACAAAGTACTATGAAAATTAAGATATCATACGCCGTCCATATGGTTTTCATTAGAACCGTACTTATCGTGTTAATCAAACATTATCTTTTTTATTTTGTGATTGCAATATTGATTAAAATATATAACACAATTATGGCTTATACTTAGAGGACACGATTTTTTTATTTTGGTCTTTAAATAAAGGATTGCATGTTTATGAAGCACTTTATGCATTTAAGGCGCTACTCGGAAAAAGTATGGACTTTTTGATTTAAAACTGTAGGACGGTTACAGTTGTTAAAAATCTGGTAATAAGATATATATTTCTTCATACCTTTATCTAGATTCGTATAGTTTCAAAAAACGTTTTTAAAAAAAATGTAACCGCCTTCAAAAAGAATCTTCAAACAAAATTAACAAACACTAAAAAACGAAAAAAATAACTAGAATTTTTAATTAAAAGGATGAAAATGTGTGACTTTTTCTAACTTATCTTGTACTTAATGAACTGTTTGAAGTCGGTGCCAAGTTTAATAGGTATTTGAGGTAAATACGTCCTACACCTCACGCTTGGGACCGGTTTTTTTAAATGTTCGTTATTTCACTCAGTATAATTTGGTCTTATTCTTTTTGGCTTGGCACCGACTTCAAACAGTTCATTAAGTACAAGATAAGTTAGAAAAAGTCACACATTTTCATCCTTTTAATTAAAAATTCTAATTATTTTATTAGTTTTTTTGTGTTTGTTAATTTTGTTTGAAGATTCTTTTTGAAGGCGGTTACATTTTTTTTTAAAACGTTTTATTTTTCGATTTTTAGTGTAAATACCTAATCGTAGCGAAACTACATGGTGATTATGATAAATTGTTGTAAATATCCTAACCGTTACGGAGTTCAGCTTTCCATCTTTAGCTTCTTAGATAACTTGAAGGAATACAACTGAAGGTCCATTCGTGCATATGGTTTTATAAAACATCATAATAACTCCTAACTGTTGAGGAGTTTCACCTCTCATCATCAGCTCACCCTAATAACCTGAAAGAATATAACTATTAGTTCATACGTACGATTAATACCTAAGGAATTATCCGAATTATTCTCCAGCTCCTAACCGTTAAGGAGTTGTAGCCTTCATCACCAGCTCATCACTATGAGATGATGACTACCAGATGCAAATACTTGACTAACTTCAAAAATAAATGGAACGCATAAGGCTTGCCTATATTAGAGAATTTCTCTCAATTTTCCTGGGATTTCATCTCCTGATCCTGACTTGATGTTAATAAGATCACATTAGAAGTACAAACTTTCGAAAAAAAATATAATTGAAAATGATCCCCACTTTGATGAAATTAGGAAGTCGTCTAAATAACCAAACTAAAGTCTAAATACGCATTATTCAGGATAACTCCAGAACTTCTCGTCAGTTCTTGATGAAATTTGAATGGGACCACACGAGAAGCGTCACCTTTCAAATAAAAAAAGAATTATCCAAATCGGTTCATTAACTAAAAAGTGCTGAGGTAACACACATAAAAAATAAAAAATAAAATAAAAAAAAGTACAGTCGAATTGATAACCTCCTCCTTTTTTTGAAGTCGGTTAAAAACACGATTTTATGATTCGCCTCGACACTTTTTCTTTTCGAAAAGACCTCTAAAAATACGAAAATTCAAGATTATTCTTAAATGGGGTTACTTACACTATTGGAAATTGGTTTAATTAGTGGACACCAATAATATTTAGGATCTTATGGAAGCATTTTATTTTAAATTGCTGTAGTTTTTCAATACGAAGTGATTTTGTGTTTTTTTGCCTAATCTACAAAATTGGTCTCGCTCCCGCGCGCGTCGTTTTCTCATTGCTATCTCGCTTCAGCATAATTTTTCCTAGTATCACCTTAAATCTATCGTTTTATGTGAAAATTCAAAGAAGAAATCTGAACAAATTTTTTGATTAGGCTTTGAATTGGCAGATCTAAATTTATTTTCACTCCTACTTCCGATAAAACAATCCACAATTAAAAATAGATCTTTTTCAGTTTCCTATATAAGACGACATCCTTAAACATCGCGTAAAGCTTACAAAGCCTCGATAAATAAGGGCGAAGTTGTTAAGGAGTTTCAGGGAATAATTCGGGACTGACAAAGAGATATTTGCCTTAAGCCGTTGAGAAAAAGTTTAAGATAGGCATGATACGTACGAAGCTATAGAAGTTAGAGTGTTTGGGATGAATTTAATACTTATTTCTGTTTGGTATCAATTATAGGTTTTTTAAAAATATTGATACATATAAAAATTTGGGTGTATTTTTATAAAACTCTTGTAGAAGCATATTTTTTATCTTACATCACAGATAGCGTTCAAGTTACAAAATTATACTCACTATCATTCGGTATTCTGAGTGTTACTTGAGTATAAGCAAATTAGCGAGTAATACAATAGCACGGTTATGATACTATTTAAGAAGAATAGTTAGAATTTATAAGATTCTAGTGAAAATAGACTTTATGTAATTTTGAAATTAGCTTTCTTGCATTTTCTGGCATGTTTTTTTCTTAAGCTCCTAAGTAGCCTTTAAATTATGTACAATAATTAAGTAATATGTAATTCGTTTATTTGTTGCTAACACGGAAAGGCCTGCTTCAGGCTCATTGCCTCACACAATCTGGTAAGATCGAAATTAGGTTCATAAAATGTAGATTTTGATATATTAAAATCACTAGCTCTAATGCTATGGTATTCATTTAATCATACACACAGTTATACACACACATATTACATAGATAACTAGTATGAACTAGAAGAAATAACAAAACTTATTCTATCTATCGTACCAAAGCGATATCAAAAAAATTTACTACGAAATTGCTACGAGACTACGAACTACCCGACTACGTGACCGTGTGACCAAATGTAGCCTTTCTACGAGAAAATTACGTATCTTTGATTCGATTATCGTTTAGTTACTATATTGGTTCTTATTCAAACCAACTAGGTGGAAGTAACGTCGACCCGTGATTTATTGTTTTTAAACTAAATGTTATAAATAAAGCAAATTCTTAGTAGAGTACGTGTACGTACAGTACAAAACCAATTTTTGTTTTGTTGTTACGAGTTTAGTCGAATATGAATGGAATTTATTTATTATGCAAGCTTTTTACAAGCATGTCGTATGTCATATCCATTACAGTCCTACTAATATTATAAATGTGAAAGTTTAGATGTTTGGATGTTTGGATGTTTAGATGTTTGGATGTTTGTTACTCAATCACGCCAAAACGGCTGAACGGATTTGGCTGAAATTTGGGATACAGATACTTTGTAGCCTGGAGAGGAACATAGGCTACTTTTTATCCCGAAGAAACGTCACATTCCCGCGGGATAACGTCTTGTAGTCCACGCGGGCGAAGCCGCGGGCGGAAAGCTAGTTATTTTATATATAAGTACATACTTCACTGCATATTTTAAATTGAATCAAATGTATTGAAAATAAAGTTCTAGCCCGGTCAAAATAGACATTCAAGGTTATAATAATTCACATAGAGCTAAAAATTTGTACGGATGTAACACATACACAAAAAAAAACTATGGGTTTTTTGCATTGTTCAGCCAAACGGTAGGTATGTTTTATCATAAAAATACATCATCATGCAATCTTCTACAAAAACTAAGTTTTCATAGTTTTTCGTAATGTGGGGATTAAACCCCTGGCCCTGTACCAAATTTAAGGTCTCTAGCTAGTCTAGGTATGCGACGAATTAGTACAACTTTGCTTTCGCATAACTTCGAAACGTAAATGAAAAAACGGTGAACTGGTTCCATAGAAGGATGTTACGGCAGTGTTTGTTTCGCGCTCGACTTGGCAGGGGCACTACCCAGATTAAAAAAAACACTTTTAGTACCTTAAGGTGGCATGGAATGGAAACGTGTGCACTGTGCATTGCATGATAAGTATACATTATAAATACAACTTCTGTCCACTTTAAAGTCGCTTTTTCTCATAAATGGTGAATGTTAGGAATAAAAATGTTAATACCATTTTCGTAGATAATTGTATGCTCTACAATTTTTCTGCTATATTTTTATGAAAAATCTTATAGTTTGGCTGAAAAACGCAAAATGCAGATGTGAGATTGATGGGGATTTTTCACATTTCATTTAACAGCTATATGGTGTCCCAAACATTCGTACACATTTTTAGTTGGCGAATTATTGTGATCGTATTTTGGGCTAACTTGACCGGACAATACAGTTTAGTGTACCTATAACTTATATTGGTACTCTAACTACCTTGCCATATAAGTAGCCATATTATACTTAGTTTACAATAGTACTAGGTCTTATGGAAAAAAGCTGCACTTTGTGATAAAGGAAAGCCGCTTTGCACAGTGATACTAGGGACCAAAATAATCGATTTCACCCGCAGCAGCGAAATTTTCATCCCTTAGGAACAGAGATGGCGCCACTTCTTTAAAAAAATAATTAAAAAATTCTACAAGCTTAACCACGGCACCGATTTTGATAAAGTAGGTGTCAAATGAAAGATAATTACATAATCTATCAAAAAAATATATATTGTATAATCATACATTTAAAAATGCCAAAATATTAGCTTTGCTTGGAAAAATATTGAGAAATTTGTCGGATTTTACTTAATTTAAAAAAATAATTGTTCAGTGGGGTATCTTTTTATCCACTAATATTGTTGACAATTTGATAGAGTATTTGATAAGAAAAACTGCTTGTCGATATCTTTAATAACTATGGAGATATAAGATTACTAATGAGGGCAGTAATTTCTCGGGCGCACCGATTTTAATGATCTATGTATGAAACGACTTTTTTTTCTCTTTATGCATATTGCATATTTCTTATATGCATTTAAAAATATATTTTAAAAAGTATGTAAAAGTTTATTTTTGTGAAGTTTAAAAAAAATTACTGAAGTAATACTCTAGAAATACCTAATGCAAGTAAAATACATATCAAAATAATTTTATTTAATCATAATCTTCTTTAAAACTGACGATGGTACTATTTGAACTGAAAAAAAAAACAAAATCTTATTATTTAGTGCAAAATGCAATAGTTTAAGGATTTTAATTTAAATAAGCATCTACTCAATGATAAAGGTAATTGTTAAATTTTATTGGAAATAATTTTGAATTGTGTATCTTTTATACATTAACCTTGGATTTTCACAGCCATTATTACAAAATTTGCACTGTAGAGTACATGGTAGGCCGATGCATCGAGAGCTACCAGCGCATAGTATTGCAGGAAGTTCTGCACCCGCAATAGTCGAGAAGGTTTAATTTTGACCCTACTAAATCGGCGTAGCAGTGAACCATTTAGGAGTCCATCCCCATTGCGAATTTTTGTGCCATTCCCAAGAAGATGGACATGGAATTGAGGCTCCTAAACTCAAAACGTTACCCCATCCCATATACGGTCTGCTTGGTAAGCTGCACGCAAGGCATGTTTGTTGAGTGCGGCTAATGTTGGGGGTAGGCTTGTCACTAGCCTATTTTTTCCGGCAAACATGTCTTTGCGTACAGCATTGACACTGTTAGAGCATCATATAATTTGCAAATAAATTTCGAAACAATCTAACTATTATTTATATACATATATTCTTTCCTCTTTTAAGCATGAAATCCGTTCCAATTGAGCCATTGCCTCTTTGGAGAGGGTATCTGGTGGATAAGACATGTTAGCAAAAGCTGTTCTTACTTCAGGGTATGACCAGTATGACATCCAAGTCTGGAAACAAGATTTTTTCCCTTTCAAATTAAAGTAAGACGTGATGTCACACCCTGTTTAAAGTATGAAACTTCGGAGTGCAGTAGACATATTGAGACCCAAAGCATTGCTATTAATTTCTTGGTTTCAAATTCCTGGATGGATTTTTCACACCTTTTTTTTTGAACACAAAAATAGGCTAGTGACAACCCTTCCCCCGACATTAGCCGCACTCAACAAACATGCCTTGCGTGCAGCTTACCAAGCAGGCGATATATGGGGTAACGCTTTGAATTTAACCATGTCCAGCTTCTTGGGGATGGCACATAATTTCACAAGGGGGATGGACTCCTAAATGGTTCACTGCTACGCCGATTTGGTCAGGTCAGAGTTAAACCTTCTCGATCATTGCGGGTGCAGAACTTCCTGCAATACTACTATGCGCTGTAGCTGTCGATGCATTGGCCTACCATGTACTCTACAGTGCAAATTTTGCAATCGTGACTGTGAAAATCCAAGGTTAATGTATAAAAGATACACAATTCAAAATTATTTCCAATAAAATGTAACAATTACTTTATCAGTAGCTTTCAGGCGGGATACTACTACTACGGGCTACTTATAGGGCTCGTGGTTTTTTACTATCACATTTTTCCTATAAGTACCTACTTACAAAATTGCATTGTGAATGCATAAATATAATTTAAAGTCTCAATTACCTTTATCATTGTGTAGATACTTTAAAATCATTAAACTATTGCATTTTGCACTAAATAATAAGATTTTGTTTTTTTTTAGTTCAAACAGTACTATCGTCGGTTTCAAAGAAGATATGATTAAATAAAATTATTTTGTTATGTATTTTACTTGCTTTAGGTATTTCTAAAGTAAAACTTCTGACATATTTTTTTTAAAACTCACAAAAATAAACTTTTACATACTTTTTAAAATATATTTTTAAATGCATAAGAAATATGCAACATGCATAAAGACAAAAAAAAAGTCGTTTCATACATAGATCATTGAAATCGGTGCGCCCGAAAAATTACTGCCCTCATTAGCAATCTTATATCTCCATAAGTATTAAAGATATCGACAAGCAGTTTTTCTAATCAAATACTCTGTTAAATTGTCAACAATATTAGTGGATAAAAAGATACCCCACGGAACAGTTATTTTTTTAAATTAAGTAAAGTCCGACAAATTTCTCATTATTTTTCCAAGCAAAGCTAATATTTTGGCATTTTTAAATGTATGATTATACAATATATATTTTCATCCCATCGATTCGAAAAGCGATGATTGTTTATCTAATAACAGGGTCCAAAACGATTCATTTTTTACCTGTTATGACAAGAGGGTATAAATGAGATTTGAATTTTGAACAGCTTCATAACAGGGTCCAAAACGATGAGATTTGAATTTAGAACATAATTAAAGAAGCACTGGTTGGAGTGTAGCAAAGGGTGTGCAGTACTTAAAAAAAATTCAACTGATTTTGTATGACCGAGAAATTTTCAAAAACGGAGTTTTATAAAATTGAGATTTTCTCGTAAACGGTGAGTCGTAGCTAAAATCTAACAAAATTTTCAACCCCCTACGGCATCCCCGGAGATACTTATAAGGAATCTTGGACATATATTATTTTTATTTAATTTTTCTTTTTATTTTAAAACTCAATTTTTTTTTCTTGCTCGACTAGCGCTATGATGTATCCGAACGACAAAGAAAGGTAGGTAGTTTGAGTTGTCTTTACTGCTTTTCTTATAGAGGGGGATGAAAAGCAGAGTGTATTCCTCGGCCGCAAAATTATTTTCACCTCGGGCGGCGTATATTGAATCCCTCGCTGCGTTCAGGATTCTACTTTAGAATCCCTCGCTGCGCTCGAGATTCTACTCTAGAATC
The DNA here is from genome assembly GCA_949710035.1 of Crambus lathoniellus. Lineage (NCBI taxonomy): Eukaryota > Metazoa > Arthropoda > Insecta > Lepidoptera > Crambidae > Crambus > Crambus lathoniellus. Next base: position 10,155,036 of record OX453303.1, on the reverse strand, counting down.
CTTCACTGCGCTCTGGATTCAAAATAGCGCCCTCGCCGTAAATATATTATTTTGCTCCCTTGTAATACAATCTACTATTTTATGATAGATTATGTAATTATCTTTCATTTGACACCTACTTTATCAAAATCGGTGCCGTGGTTTGGCTTGTATAATTTTTAATTTTTTTTTTTAAAGAAGTGGCGCCATTTCTGTTCCTAAGGGATGAAACTTTCGCTGCTGCGGGTGAAATCGATTATTTTGGTCCCTAGTATCACTGTGCAAAGCGGCTTTCCTTTATCACAAAGTGCAGCTTTCCGACGAAATATCGCCATAAGACCTAGTACTATACAAAGGGCTTTCTCATTTGTATTTTTTGTTGTATTTCGTATTGTCAATATTACTCCCTGATATTATTATTATTGTCACAAAGTTTCGGTTTTCAATCTACAGAGCAAAGTAGTTTATAGTTTGGTTATTTAAATTTTTACTTTTTTGCATTTAGGTACAATGCAATTTTTATAATTGAAAAATTGAAAATGAAGTAAGTACTTCTTTAGAAAAAATCGACCAGTCTCAACCAGCTCCGATGGGACTCGTACCCAGGACCTTTCGCTATCCGCAGATAGAGTAGTCAGTATATAGAGCAGTCGCCCGGATAGCGAAAGGTCGTGGGTTCGAGTCCCATCGCAGCTTACTGTGAGACGGGTCGATTTTTTCTAAAAACTTCATTTTCAATTTTTAAAGGTACCTAGTTTTGTTTACCAAATTTTATATATTGTAAATAGGTAGTCGCGTACTAACTGAGCAAGCAGTCTCGCGAGTTTTCCACGTGAGGCATATCCTCGGTCAGTCAGGACGAGCTTTACCCGAGTCAAACACACGCGCTGCCTCTGGCCAGCGTTCCTCAGACGTTTGCCACGCGAGCCTGTTCGCTCATTCAGTACAAAGCTATTGGTTGTATATATACTCTAATAAATAAACAACATTGTTGTTGTCTGTAACAGTGGCTACCGCGGCGGTAGTTCAAACAAGCAGCGCGATCGCCGTCGCTTCCTCCTGTACGGCTTGTACGCGTGGGGTGTGCCGCTCGTACTCGCATCGTGCACCGTCGGAATGCAGTTCGCTGACCTGCCGCCGGGCATCCTCCGGCCGGGGTTTGGCGCCAAGAAGTGCTGGTTTGAAGGTAAACAACAAAACAAACTGCGGTAGCTCAAAAGGCGGCACTTTCTCCTTTACGGCTTGTACGCGTGGGGCCTGCCGCCACAGTAAATATATATATGCTACTGCCGCTCATCCAAAACTTGCATCGTGCACCGTCGGCATGCAGTTAGCTGACCTCCCGCCAGGCATTTTGTTGCCGATGGTTTGTGAATCAGGGGGTTGGTCCATCTGTAGTTGATTGATATTTACGCAAAACACATAAAACGTGAATATAGCCAATAAGTGCCATGCCAATAAAATTGCGGCCCTACTTTTTCGGGTAGGCTTTGTTCGTAAGCGGAGTCGTAATAATGTCGCTCGTAAAAGCTTCTAATTAGAACTACAATCGGTTTTGTTTTTACAATCAGTTTTTTCTACAGGATCGATTTCTTACTGATTTTCCATTGTGCTGTCGTTCTGAATGTCATGTTACATGTTGGGGGGGGGGGGGGGGATTTAAACATTGTCATCCACCCAAGGAATTTATCGTAGTACTTATAAATTCCTTGCATCCACCATAGAAGTATACACGCCGAAACCATCGACACGAAAGAAGAAAAATTATTTCAGCCTGTGTTGGGTTCTAATTGCTTAAATTTTTTTCAAGATAGCATGATTGCGATCCAAAGGTTCAATAAAAGGCGGGTAGATTTGTTTCTTAAAAAAACTAACACAATAATGTCTTCACTCAAATATTTATACAAAGCATTATTTCCAGGCTGGCTTGGCGAGCTGGTGTACTTCTCTCTCCCGGTGTTTCTGCTGCTGATTACTAACGTGGTGCTGTTCGTGGTGACCTCGTACCGCATCAGGTCAATCCGCCAGGAGACCGCCATCCTGAAGGGCTCGGAGTCGGCCAGGAGCGACAGGTTCAACAGGGATAAGCAAAGGTAAGATACAAACGTATAAATACTGTGAACTGGCTAAACTAGCTGGTGTTTCATCTGTTGATTACCAAAGTGGCACTGTTCTTGGTAACGTCACACTGCATCAAGTTCATACGCACCGGTTCAACAGGGATAAACAAAGGTAAGATATAAAATTTAGATATACTATGAACTGTTTAGGCGAGCTGATCTATCTCTGTTTTTGCTGCTGAACACCAACGTAGTGTTGTTCGTGGTCATGTCGTCGTACTGGATCAGGTCCATAATATCCCAGGAGACCGTTATCCTGAAAGGCTCGTTTATAACGCTTTCCCCTTTCTACCATCGAACATACAGACTAACTACGTGCTACCACTTCTACATGGTTTCGATTCCTGGATTTTATTGATGAAATGAATGAAATTATGGAACTCTCTCACTGTGTCCGTGTTCCAGAAAACATGTAGGTACATCCCAAACGATTGCAAGATTAGAGAACCCAAAGGCATCTTCTGGGTGAGCCATCTTCAACGTAGATTTCATTATGCTTTTTTTATCCACAACGGTGTAGCACTTAGCCTTCATCACACTTGATGTTAAGTTGTTGTTCTAACGAACAATATTGGTATCAAGAGCGTACCCATTGTTAAATAAAAAAGTATTAGACCTAAGTAAGTGTTACCTAATTTATTAACAATTAAGTATTACCTTTCCGAACAAAAAACAAAGACAATTAGAGTGGGTATATTCTTTTATTAAAATCAAAAAATAGTGGGTAGTTTTCCGTGACCACGGCCCCTGGAAAGGTGCCGAAACGTCGGATAAACCAAAAAATCACAAAAAACAACTAAAATTTAACCAAGTTGTTGAATAAATTGCGTGAAAAAATCCGTGAAAGTGTTTTATTTATATGGACAGTTCGCGCAGAAATCTAAGATGTGTTTAAATTAAGTATTATCCCGCCGAATTACACTTAAGTCGACTTTTTGGCAATCAGTGATAATAATATTAGAAAGTAGGTAAGTACGTACCTACTTACGAACAACAATGATTATTCTGATTAGTCGGAGAGGATAATAAAATTGAGCCTTAATTTAGTAGTGCTCAATCTTCGATTCCTATAGCGACTAGTTTTCATAGTGTCACATCACAGCAGGCCATAGTTCAAATTGATCAATTGATATTATAGGCCTTAGATTGATCAAATTAGACTTTGACTTATACAATCTATTATTATCCACCACATGCTTACCGCAACTAGGTAGGTTCATCTGGAGCGATGGTAGTAATAAGAAAAGGGTAATAGTATTATCTCACCAAAATCATCCTATAAAAAACTGACCAACTCTCGCTGGAGCTGCTTAATTATTTCTTTACAAAAAGCGTTGAAATCTCTCAGTAAAGTCAAGCCAACTCTAATGTTCCTTTCTGCGATTTCTTTATCGATATAGTTATGTTTTAATTTTATGTGACTTGGACGTTGAACATTCTACATGTTGGTTAGTTTGGTGGGCACAAGTCAACGACCTCTCGAAACGACTCTCATAATCTTACTACCTACTTAACTATCAATAAAAATATAACAAAGAACATTTTCAAAAAGTTATTTTGTACGCTTCGGTGCACGTTAATTGTTTGGTTGAGAAACTAATATTTATCGTAATCAAAATGTTCTTAAGTATTTTAAGTTCATGATTTTGAGTCTATATCTTAGACATTTTGCAACAGATTATTTACCAACATATCGTATCGTATCGCAGGGAAATAGATAAGACCAATGAGGTGAAGTTATCGGACATCTGCCCTTAAATCTACTGTGTACTTACTTATATTGGCAAAGCAAAATATTATCATTTTATCGTGCATGACGATTTCTATATACTTACCTACTTGTAAAAGCAAAATAAGAGGTGTAGTTGGTGTAGTTATGTGTCTCGTAGATAACCGTGACAGGGATTTCTTTGACTTTAGAGACATTAAAATATAAGTATAAGTATAGGTAGTAGTTAGATATACTTACTTACTGCCTAATTACCTTAGCTAACTTAGATTCATAAAAAACCATAACTAGTTCCATAATTAGAAACCATATCTGTGGCTTGCTGGGTTGCTTGCTGCGGTTTCAATACTATAATATACTCGTATATGTCGCAGGGATTTAGTCAAAGTTGTGATATTATAATTCCACTAGTGAAATTATAATTTCGCGTGATATTATAATTTCACTAGTTAAATTATGAATAGACAATGAAGCAATCCATAAGTTGTATTGATACAAAAAAATTAACCACGAGAAATTTAAGGCGATCGCGAAGTGCAGCGAAGCGATCGCCTTAAATTTCTAACCTATCACGTGTTCTATATGACTTCCGAGGCTCGCAGCCGTGTGCATACTGTCTCGTACTGTCTATTCATAATATCACGCGAAATTATAATTTCACTAGTGGAATTATAATATTACGACTTTGACAAAATCCCTGCGACATTAAATATAATACCAAACGTTCGATCAACATAATGCAACTAGCAAATTAAAGACTCTACTTAAAAAAATAAGGAGAAGAAATCCTGTCAAAACTTCAGCAGGCCTACTCTAATTCAACGAAAAACGAAATTTCGTTATACACCTCCCTCTTACTCTCGTGACAGAATTGAGTGAAAGCGCGGTGGGGTGGCAGAAACGAAGTTTCGTTTTTCACTGAGTTAGTAGGGCTTCTCGCACCCTCCAAATGACAACGTTCCAAATCACTTTAGAACAAAAACGATTTTTTAAAGAAAATATGGTTTTTAAAGGGTTTTCTTTCTGTTAGAAAAAAATCAGATTTTTTTAATGAATAGTTTTCATAATAAGTGATTTGTAAAACGTCACATTTGAATCGTCCGCCCGCTAAAAGCGTTTCAAAAACCATTCGCATCGTTCTATGCTGTCCTTGCCGCCCACTAGCGTGCGCGCGAGCCGCGTCCTACAGTCATATCGTTCCGTTTTTGTGTGGAAATGCAGTCGAGTGAATTTGAGAGAAGTTGCAGTGCTAGAATGGATTCTAAAAAAACATAAACCTGCAAGTAATCAAATATTATTATGTTTTATAACTGGAACTACAATGTTTTGATAAAATTCAGAGATTCATATTAAAAAAATACCTTTGGTATTGATTTGAAGTTATTTGGGTTATCCCTAAAATCAATATTTAGATATTTTTTGAGAAGTAATTTAGGAAGTATATGATATCAGATAATGTGTTGTATATTTAGCTCAAATTTGTGGTTAAATATTCATTATTAATATGAATTACGTAAGCTTCCGTATCCAAACGTTTTTTATTTCTATGAGTCGTATTTCCACGGAAATTTTAACAAGACTTAATTATACTTTGTAATGGTACTTCAATGTATTTTACGTTATAGCTTTTATTTTTTAATAGTTGAATACGTATAATTTGAATGAACAAAATTAGGCGTTATAAATAAATATAGGCCGTTTTTGAGCGGAATGGATAAGGTAAATTTGAGTTCTATGTTAACATATAACGTTTTTGTTTGGACATTGAAAAAATACTTTTTGTATCCTTCTACTTATGTGACGTTCTTATCGGGAATTCGATCGACAGTATAGTGTTTTATACACATATGTAACGTTCTTTTATCTACACTCATGTTATAATATTTGAATTATGAACTTACACCTGAACGTTTAATGACACACTTTATGCCATAGTCAACTTTAAAGGAATTTAAAAAATAAAAGCATACTTCAAGTGGTGACGAACACCATATTCAAACATAAGGATATTCATATGTATACTTGGCAGAGAGAGAATGAGAGGAGTATAATTGATTTTGTGGTAGTAGACGAAATATTGAAGGACAGGGTTGCAGACACCAAGGTTTTTAGAGGTACTAACATTGGAACGGACCACTTTCTCGTAGTATCTCAGGTTAGTGGTCTATTCAAGGGTTATCGCCATCGCCCCAAAGTGTCAACAACGGAGCTGACTAGAGTAAAAGTAGATAAACAGGAGGAAGTGGAAGTGCATGAGTTGTATTTAAGCAAATTGAAAGAACGATTGAGCAATATAGATGAAATGAAAGATATGAAGTTTGGGAAAAGTTTAAAAGAAGTATGGCTGAAACAATGGATTAAGTATGTGGAGTCAGTAAAAGAAAGAATGCTCCTCCAATAACTGGTGGGATAATGAGGTAAGACAGTTGGTGAATGGAAAGAAAAAAGTATGGCAGGATTTGCTGGCAATTAAAGCCCGTAAAAGGGTGAATGCAAGTGTTACAGAAGAGGATGTGAATGCAGCTGCAAGAGAGTATAAGAGAATGAAGAAAGTGGTGAAAGAAAAAGTTTATGAGAAACAGAGAAAGCTGAAAGAAAAGTATGACTTCAAACTCTCTGACAACTTCCGAGACAATATAAAACTGTTCTGGAAACAAGTGACGATGTCTCGAAGTGGGTCAAATAAGTTCGAAATAAATGTGATAAGAGATAAAAAAGGTGATAAATAGTGACAGATGAAGTGGGAGTACTTAGAGAATGGAAGAAATATTTTGAGAGTTTGTTTGAGGCAGATGGCTATATGCCTAAAGCCTTAGAAGAAAGGGTGGAGGATATGGAAGAGACAGAAATGAGTGAAGAAGATAAACGCGTTATATACAGTGCAATGAAGGTCATGAGAAAGGGTAAAGCAGCAGGATATGATAGAATAAATGTTGAAATGCTGAGAGGTGGGAAAGACCTGATTCCATCCTGGTTGTGCCTGATCTTTAATAAGTGTTGGAATAGCTGCCGGAAGTCTGGCGTAAAGCCGTGGTTGTAACTTGTACCGCTGCACAAAGGGAAAGGGCCACGGCAGGATCCAAAAAAATACCGCGGGATTAGCCTTCTCAGCATTGTCAGCAAATTGTATGCAAAGGTATGGATTGAAAGAGTGATGCATAAAACTGTTCAGAGTATTTTGGGATGTTTATTGTTGTTTTTTCGCTTCCTATTCCACTGTTATTCTACAGTCATCGATCTGTGCCGGCGCGTTACGACCGATTCCTGAGATCCCTAGAGCGTATAGTGCACCCTTACCGATTTCCAAAGTTAAACACAAAGACCTGCAAAGCTTAATGTGTTGCATACCAATTTTAATTGGCTAAACGTGAGAAATAATACTTATTTTTATTTTACATCTTGTAATGACCATATTTAAAGCAATAGATGATTCTGATTCTGATTGAATTTTATTTTAATTTTACAACTTTTTAACCATTGTTTAATACAATCATTGTAGAATTAAGAGTGAAAAAGGTTATTAGGACTTGAAGTAGATAGTTGAATTCGTATGAATGTAGGATTAAAAGGTTAATTTTGACAAAAGTAATTGTATATTTGTATGGTTTGTGCTTAAGCAGTAAGCATATTGATAATACTTAAATAACTTTATAGGATAAATAACTTTGTTTTAAAATTATTTGCTCATAAAACATTAATTTCTAGTTTTTACCTGTGTGTGATTGAATTTAGGTATATCATTCATTAATGAATAGCAGTTAAGTAAAACACGTGTATGTAAATAAATACTAATTATTCTGTTAGTTTTAAGAGCCTGTTAAATTAATGTTATTGACATAATAAATAGCTGACATGATAGCTTAATAGGCTTACTTTGAAAATTGCTTAACAGACATTTGCTCTACAATCATTTTTTCTAGTTTTTACCTGTGTGTAATTGAATTTATTTATTTATTTATATTAATTTATTTATAGAAATTTATTTATATATTTGTTATTCATGCATCGTGCATGAATAACAAATGAATAACGAACACTTGTGTCAATGATCAAAAAATATTGAGGTTCTGTTTAGTTTTAAGTGCCTGTTTAGTTAATTTACATCATAACTTGAAAAGCATTTTTTTAAATTACTTAACTAATATTTGCTTTTTCAACTTTTTACCTGTAACTGAATTTATATTTTTAGTCATGCATGAATAACCATGATTGTTGAATGATCAAGGTAAATCCTTAAATTATATTAAGACTGATCTTTTATAAAATAATATTTAGGGTAACTTTTTATCTATGATTGAAGTTAGAATAGAAATATCAATACATCAAAAAAATATACTATCCTATGAGTGAAAAAAAAAAATATTTTTTAATAGAAACCAAATACATAGTATGATAAGGTAGGTAACCGAATAAGCAGTTGATGTTTTCTTTAATTTCTAAATTAAATTGATTTTTATGTGCCTTTACCTGTAAAGACACGATTTGTTAACTATATAAAGATCGAGTTCCTATTCCTACACATATTATATCAAGAGATTTCTTATTTTGATGTTGATTTAGTATGTCGTTTTTGCAATAAAAGTATTAATCATTACTAACCGTACTATTAATTCTTTGTTTTTAACTCATAATTTATTTATTGCTTAAGTTCATTTATAGAAACCATATTTTTATTAAAGATAAAAATTACAAATTATAGCTGGAGTTAATTCAATTATTATGATTTGATATCGATAATAAGTCTGTACTGGATTTTAAATAAGTAGGTACGTATAAAGTATAATTTTTATTTTATGATTTTGTGTTAAATATTTATTAACAAAAATATTTAAAGTTCTTATCTACTTTTTAATTAGGTTTTTTATATCATTAAGTTTTTTTAAACAATATAATTAAAAATAAATGTAGATACCTATGGGAAATTAGGAAAGGATAAAAACCTCGCAGAATTATTTTTTCTTCATTAGGTATACTAATTATTCAATAACCATTAGTGTCACAATTGACAGATGAACTCTCTTTTGTACCTCAAAAAAGATTATTAGTACACATGGAACGTACATTTTTCCTTCAATGTCCGTCAAACAACGTTCTACTTTAACATGTGTCAACTTTTTTAAATATATATTCCGATATCAAAAGTTCTATCTACACATAATGTCTATTTCTTTTTTGTTGATTTCCGTACAAAACGTAACAAAGATACATGGATCCCCTTATTTCCTAAACAATGTGATTAATTTAACTATAAAGTGTACTATTAAATAACTCCTAATACTACATTACTAATTCCAAAAGATGAGTTACTTATCTCAAGAAAAAAAGCTAAAATTTATTTTCGAGTTCTCAAAACTTTGAACGCCTCTCCTGTAAAATCAAGATTTTGCAGTTAGAACGTTGTCATTTGGAGGGTGCGTTCTGACTTTTTCCACTTTTCGGCACGGTAGGAGAGGATCCACAAAATTACTTATTAATATAGCTATAAATATTTGTACAACCTTTAATTCTTGCCCGGCAGCCAAGCCGGTGTCGTCTTAAGTAGTTAGTACAAAAACCAAATTTCTACTACTACTAGAAATGAGGTCCTAGTCTATTACAATTTTAAAGGCCCTGTAGAAGTGACGAAAAGTGTCCAAGTCCAAGTGGCTAGCTATTATAAAATTCGCCAGTCGAATAGAAAGAAAATGTTTGGGATGCATTCATACGTGCCCGCTAATGTCAATCCCATACATTTTCATTCTATTCTACTGGAGAATTCGATACTAGAAAGCAACTTGTACCTATAGGGGGGCAGTTTTTTTTTCGCTCATGCTCTGAAAGGTTAACATTCCATGTTAACAAAAAATAGTATTTGAAAAGTTTTATACAAGCCTTGTTCTGGAAGCTATTTGCACTGCCTCGAATGATTAAAGCCCTTGAAACCATCCTCGGCAATGCAAATGGCTAGCTTCCCGTACTCGGCTGTAACGTACTATTATCCACAACGGGGTAGCACTTAGCCTTCATCACACCTGATGATAAGTGGTGATAAGGCTGAAGGTGGAAGCGCAGTACTCCCGGAATCCTCAATCACTGATAGCCATATCTTGGGCCTTAGCCAAAGTAACAATTCAAAAACGATAACGAAGTTCGAAAGAAATTCAAGGTATAGGATTGGCGGATTGGTATAAGCTGCGCTAAATCACGTGGTCTTGCCGCAAGTTGATTGGAGCATAAAGACGATAGCGAATATATTTGTCGTTTCGCCACATAACGATGTTACTTTGGCTACAGGCCCTTATCTCTAACTGCCGGAAAACAATAATGCTGAAAACATCATTGTTATGGCGTCAGACTTAGATAAGATGGTGGTAGCTAGCCAGGCGGATTTTTTTCATTAGGAAGTCAATGGGAATGAAACTACGCTGATAAAACCGCGCGGCGTAGCATGTTAAGCAGATTAATTAATTTTTTTTTTTATTGAAAGAGATAGATTTTGTTGAAGATTTAGCTTACAATCAAACAATAAATGAAAGAGCGGGCTCCTCCTAATACAGGTTTAATCAAACTTCAAAGGAGGAGCCCAACCCCTGTAATAATGTTAAAATAACTGGAAACAATAAAGAAATTTTTCATTTTTTGATTTTTGTGACGATCGCATTTCAAAAGAGAGTGTTCTGTCCAACAGGTACGGACTATACGTGAAGCTGTTCGTCGTGATGGGGGTGAACTGGACGGTAGAGGTCATCAGCTTCGTGGTGGGCGGCTCCAACTGGTACTGGATCTTCGTGGACATCTCCAACATCGCGCTGGGCATCTTCATATTCCTCATCTTCGTGTGGAAGAAGAGGGTACGCAACTTGGTGGCTAAAAGGTGAGCGGTTTTTTTTGTATAAGTAAATTTTTTTTAAACAACATATAGGCATTTTGTACCTACCTACCTACAAGACAAACGGTAGATAGTGTGTTGAAAAATTTACCTAACAAAAATAGGTTTCTGTCACAGAACATGGAAAAATCTTTCCGTGTTCTGTGGTTTCTGTATTTTACCAAATTCGTACATCATTACAAAGCAAGCGTTTCTGTAAAAGCATTTTCTTATGTATTTTAAAATTAGCAAAAAATATATGTTATTGTTTTTATACGATAATTCTTTTAAAAATGCATTTTGTTTCTCTTATGTGTTGTGAAAAGATAGACGGAGATACTGTCGGACTTATATAAACTATCTACTTAATATATAAAATTCTCTTGTCACAATTTTTGTAACCAAACTCCTTCGAGACAGCTTGACTGATTTTATTGTATGGCTTGGCTTATTTGTGTTTATTCGGTAGGTCTGAGAATAGATCATAAGCTATTTTTTATCTCAAAATTCCATGGGAGCGAAGCCCCGGGGCGCAGCTAGTAAAACCCATATCCCATACCCATACCAACAAACGTCGATAAAATAAATCAAATCACGACATAATCACGGTTTAATCGCAAAAGAGCCTCTTCAACCCTTCAACATCGCTACTAAAGTGCTTTACAAACAAGCTTCAAATTACAAGCGGTGTTCACAATAATGACACCTCATGACAACGACGTAGATACTAGATAGGATAAGATTTGATTGATACTCCTAATGGAGACCACCGCACGCTCGGTGGCGTAATCTGATCGCTTGTGGCTTCGGTAGCGTGTCCAGTATGTGGACATGAATCAGTACTTAGAGAACACTTGGGGATATCACAAAGTTCAAGATAACGTAACGTAATAAAGATAATTAAGAGGTAACGTAATCATTTCACTCTATGTATATGTCACCGGAAAATAATAAAAATTGTAAATTTATAAATTTCCTAAAAAAAATAACCACGAAAGAAAGGAAATTTATAAATTTGCGGTTCTTGTTATTTTCCGGTGACATACCTATACTTCATTGTTCTTTACTATTTTCTACATACCAACAAAGGTTAGACCATCGTTTCATTCCCATAGGCCACAACACAACAGACAAATAAATTAGGTTATTTATTACTAAAATGTATCGTGAATAAGGTAAATTAGGGGATGGTAGTTATACACGGCTAAATTTTAATTAGCATAAATATTTTAGGGGATGTTAGTGCCCATCAATATGAACAACTTTCACTATGGGGCCAACCATGGAATCGCGAAAAAAAAATCAGCTGTTCCATACAAAAGTACAACATCGAGTCATAGTAAAACAATATAAGTACGTTGACTGCCTGGACAGGCACCCCAAACGGTTTGTATGTGAGCGCGCCCGTACGTATGCGTCGTCATGCGTCGTCGCACGCACACACTGACAAAATTTATCGGTGATAACGGGGCGACAGTCATGCGTGGCAGCGCCATATTATTCTGTGGCAGCGCCCGCCGCCCGCCGCCCGCGCGGCGCCGCCACCGGCCGGTCGCCCGCGACCGCGCATAATATTATTAAGGTAAAACTGTCCGTGCCCACCACACGCACGCTCCGCGCCGCTGCGCTGCCTCCCTCTAATAATTTTGTATTTGTATTTGTAATAATTCATGCGTGTACCTACGATGGCTAAAAATTCGAGTAGAAGTAAAAAATATTGTAGTGTATACGGATGTCTCAGTAGCGGGTTGTCTAATCCAGAACTATCTTTCTTCGCATTACCTAGCGAACAAGAACGGTGAGTACAATCTACCTACTATACTTATCATACGTAGATACGTACATAATATTGTTCGTTCCGGCAGTTAGAGATAAGATAGCCAGTTCCTCAGTGATTGAGGATTCCTGGAGTAGTGCGCTTCCTCCACCTTCAGCCTTATCACCACTTAACATCAGGTGCGATGAAGGCTAAGTGTTACCTTGTTGCGGGTAATAAAAAAAGAAACAATCTTTAGCATGCGGGGAGTAGGTAAACAGATAACATGACGTAGGTAATGAAAAATTTTAGTCAGCCCCTGGTCTATGTACAAAAATAATTAAAAAACTTTGTATTATAGATTCCTGACACCCACCCTACAGGGGAAAACTGTTTTGTATAGAGATTGACTATGCATTTTTGACGATTGAATAAACTCTAAGCGACAGCCCTACGTGTTTAGCCTATTATCGCTCGCTCAGGGCTCCAGTCCGCTTACTTATATTGTTTTACTATGATCGAGTCGACTGAAATGTATGGAACAGCTGTTTTTTTTCGCGATTCCATGGTTGGTCCCATAGTGAAAGTTGTTCATATTGATGGGCACTAACATCCCCTAAAATATTTATGCTAATTAAAATTTAGCCGTGTATATTCAATAAAACTTATACAGGTAGCTGGGACACAAATTATAATATAATCGAAGCACGTGACTATTATTTTTTATGGTGTTTATTTATGTCCCATTCTCACATTCTGTAGGTAAGTATTGAGTTGTTTAGGCGCAGCTTGAATTTCACACGTGCTAAAAGGCAATATATCATAAAGAAAATGCGATTCGGTCATATCATCGATACAGTATATCTGTATCATCGATACAGATGTGCCAGAGCACACAAAGGATAAATTGGTTGGCAAACATTTTGGTACGTAGACTACGAAGGTAATTAAGTTTTTCGTAAACAATATAGGTACGAGTATAAGTACATACAAACACCTATACATTAGGTTGTAGCTAAGGGTTTTAGTTTTCAATCTATAAGTACTTACTAACGCAGTAAAAAATTAAGTATCGCAAATAAAAACTGAACTAATAAAAACAGTAGTTTCAAAACTTCAATAAAAACTTTTAAACTTTACCTACACCCGCAAAAATCCGCCTGGTAGTGCTGTAGTACTGGAAGTTAGAAGTAAGGTAGGTAATTGAAAAGTCTTCATCATTATCATCAGCCGTACGTCGCCCTCTGCTGGGCAAAGATAGGCAGTAGGCTTCCCCCAAAAATCACAACGTTCAGTCCTATACGCTCCCTACATCTAGCTTTTCCCGCGGCCTTCACCAGATTATTGTTTGAAAAGAAATAAAATAAATATCATGCAAATTTTTCAGGTTCCGAACGATGTTCGGTCTGCAGACCTCTACTCCGGACGCCAGGAAGAGTCCTTGGACGAGCAGCTCCCACACCGAGGACACCAGGGTCTCGGCTTCCGCTGACGACCCCAGCATCCGGCTGAAGGAGATACGTTGATTACTATAGGTAAGCTATTAATTCTGTCTAAGAACACAAAATGCCACTCTTAGCGTTCACATTATACCTCAGGCCCGGATTGGCCATATGGGCAAATCGGGCAATTGCCCGATGGGCCGGATGCCCGATGGGCCGGTCTGGCCGTTTGCCGGTCGACTTTTTTAAGCTATTTAGAAAAACATCGCAATACATTCGATTAGAATAACGTACTACGTTTGCTACCGTCAAGTCCAGGAACACATTAAATTTTCGGTATCTCGTTGGGCTCTATCTCTAGTAATAATAAAAAGGAATATTAGTATGGAAGTAATAGCAGCTGGCATGTTTTCTTTACCATCGCTTCTGAGCCATATCTATAAGTTGTTTTCGAGAGTCATTACGAATCGTCTCGCTCGTAGGTTTGACGACTTCCAACCTCCCGAACAAGCCAGGTTCCGGAAAGGCTACAGTACCATAGACCACATTCATACGCTGCGGCAAGTTATACAGAAGACCGAAGAGTATAACTTGCCACTTTGCTTGGCGTTCGTGGACTATGAGAAAGCCTTTGATCCGATTGAGACTTGGGCGGTGCTGCAGTCTCTCCAGAGGTGCCATATAGACTACAGGTACATCGAGGTGCTGAGGTACTTATACCAAAACGCCACCATGTCGGTCCGATTACAGAACCAGAGCTCTAATCCTATCCAACTACAGTGAGGTGTGAGACAAGGAGATGTCATCTCTCCCAAACCGTTCACAGCTGCGTTGGAGGATATTTTTAAGCTGCTGGACTGGACAGGATGCGGCATCAACATCAATGGCGAGAACCTAACTCACCTACGGTTTGCCTATGATGTAGTTCTTATGGCTGAGACCTTGGAAGACCTGAACACAATGCTCGAAGATCTCGGTAATGCTTCGCAAAGAGTGGGTCTTAAGATGAACATGGACAAGACGAAAATCATGTTCAATGCCCGTGTTGTACCCGCTCCAGCTAATGTTGGGAACATTACACTCGAAGTTGTTGACCACTATGTTTACCTAGGACAGACGGTCCAGTTAGGTAAGTCCAACTTTGAGAAAGAGATCTCTCGTCGAATCCAGCTCGGATGGGCAGCGTTTGGAAAGCTCCGACATATATTCGCGTCCGAAATACCTCAATGTCTCAAGACGAAAGTCTTTGACCAGTGTGTGTTGCCAGTAATGACCTATGGAATTGAGACGTGGTCTTTTACTATGGGTCTCATAAGAAGGCTCAAAGTCACCCAGCGAGCAATGGAGAGAGCGATGCTTGGTATTTCCCTGCTCGATCGAATCAGAAATGATGAGATCCGCAGGAGAACTAAAACAACCGACATCGCTCGAACTATTGCATCATTGAAGTGGCAGTGGGCGGGACACATAGCGCGGAGAACCGATGGCCGTTGGGGCGGAAAGGTTCTCGAATGGCGACCGCGTACCGGACGACGTTCCGTGGGCAGGCCCCCTACAAGGTGGACCGACCATCTGGTCAAGATCGCGGGAAGCCGCTGAATGCGGGCAGCGCAGGACCGATCCTTCCGACCTTTCCGATCGTTGTGAAGATCCTTGGGGGAGGCCTATGCCCAGCAGTGGGCGTCGTTCGGCTGACATGATGATGATGATGATGATGTTTTTTTTACAAGTTGATACAACACAAGATATTTCATGCAAAGATCAATGCTCAATTATTGTACGCTATGTGTCAGAAAATCCTTTATATCCTTTTCCATGTCTAGAAATGTCTAACACATGGAAAAGGATATAAAGGATTTTCTGACACATAGCGTACAATAATTGAGCATTGATCTTTGCATGAAATATCTTGTGTTGTATCAACTACCGTATCTATTTGTAAAGGCATTCCTTTACAAATAGAAAACCAAGAAGAAGAAAGATTTGTACCTTGTATGACACGACGTACATGCAAAAATTGCTCCATTTTCTGCTATTTTTGCACAGATACAATCTATTGACCAACGCCTACAATTTAGTTGGTCTAGCGTTCAAATATCTTCTAACGTTATCATTGAGTTGCTTGGGAAAGATCTTTTTCTACCCTAAAATTATCAAAAATCGCATGAGGAGTACCTTATTATCCTCTGATAATTTAAATTCTTTTATGATAATGGCGGTAGAAAAAGATCTATTGATAGCGAGTCGACGACATAATTGATAAAGAAGCCGAGAGTAGTGAGCTTTTCGGAAGTCATTGACTAATGATTAACTAGGTATGCCATGGTTAAAATTGAAAATATATGATTCAAAATTTACAGTAAGTAGTTTTCCTTTCTCTTGAGAGTGGAGGGCCGACCGTCTCTAAAATGCCCGGGCCGGTTTCGGGTCCCAGTCCGGGCCTGTTATACCTACCTTAGTACTATTATATATTCTGTGTTATAACTAGATTGCTTGATTAGCAAGAATTAGAGAAGTACAACGATTGTTTCAATGAGTCGAAAGTTTTTTGGTAATTCATATGTAGATACTGTACGAGACGAGTCGATGGCCGGTATAAAGTAGAATAATCGCCGGTCGAGTGGAATATCAAGGGAATAACCCACAATTTTCTGAAAAATAAGACATTGTCTCGTCTCTCGAGTCATAATTTTAGTTTTATCACATTCGTCGGTTTTCACTTGTGACGCGCACTTCACGTGCAGTTTAGGTCCTTCTTTATTCTAAGAAAACGTGACAAACTCAGAACACAGAATTTGTGTGATCTGTGGTGACAAACGTCCGTTTATTTGTTTTTGGATTCAGTATAAACTTTTCCCCCATTTAAAAAATAAAAAATATATCTTTTTAGGGTTTTTTTTAACTATTATAAATACGGTTGTTCTAAAAATAAGTTAGAGTAGGTAGGTAGGTATTTTTTTGAAAAATTGAAAATGAAGTATTTACGACCAGTCTCACCAGGCTCCGATGGGATGGGACACGAACCCACGACCTTGCGTTGGTTAGTTGTGAGACCGGTCGATTTTTTCTAAATACCTACTTCATTTTCAATAATAAAAATTGCATTGTGAATGCAAAAAAGTAAAAATTTAATTAACTCATTAAAGTGTTTATTTTTTTTAGTTACAGTGAATTGAAGTAGCGGAGAAGAAGAATTCTCATGACGAAAACAAAATATATTATTATACCAACTTGCTGATTCTAGTCCTATTTCTTAGGAGGCTTTAGTTATATATTAATCGTGTACAGTTCACGTTACAAATTAATTATAAGAACTAAAATAAGTAGGTTAGTTAAGAACTAAGCTAAGTAAATAAGCCCTTTTTAAGTGTTGTGTATTTTTCTGATAGAGCACCATGAACACCGTTTACGTTAAGTTATTATTATTATTTTGGATGTTTACTATATCAAGAAAAAAACACTTTTACGGATTGTAATGCGTTTATTTGTTTTCTACCTTCTCTACTTTGTTAAAGATTTTTTCATTCATTATGTAATTAAAGTACTTTTATAATTTAATTGAACAAGATTACATATGTTGAAAAAATCTTACAGCGTACCTGATTAAAATGCTTACTATGCATGCATAAGTAAATAATTTTCCAAGTTTGTTATGTAGACTTAGTTAACAATAAGTAGCCAGCCAGACTAATCATATTATATTTCTAATAATAAATTAAACTCGCTATCGTTAAAGTGTTTCATTCCGATTATTTAGTTATTATAATAGATATTGCCTACTCGCGAAAGTGTATTAATTACATAAGTGATTGTTTAGATGTATAATCCCATAAAAAATCATTCTTAGATATTAACACCAACTAAGTATGAATCAAACTAAGTATTATGTAAAAGTTTGTTAAAAGTTGTGACTTCTAAATTTTAGTTGTAGCCGTTGTATGTTCTCTTAAGTACTTTTCTTTTGTTAAAGTCCAAAGATATAGCCCACCTTATAACTTGTCGTATTTTTTTTATCCGTACATACCTATACTTATAATTATAACATAAGTAATAATAATATGTAAATTATTTTGTACACGGAAAATGCGTGATCTTATTAAATAAATTTGTTGCCCTTTGTTAAACACATACTTACGTAATTTTTTCATGGAAAATTAAAACTTTTTAAGTTATGGTTTGAAAGTTTATTGCTTTTTGCTTCGTAGCTTCTAGCAAGTTTTAAAAAGCTCATTAAACTTTTAATGGCTTCAGCTGAAACTTCACACCTGAATCTAGAGTTGCGTAGCTCTAAGTATAGGTAGGTACTTATTTAATTACATTTAAACTATTTTTCGTCAATAGTAGTTGGCGCAGTACAAATTCCTCATTGGGAACATAGTTACTTAAATAACGTTGTCAGGGTGTGTGAAACCGGTAGTAGGTATCTATATTTAAATAATAAATAAATAATATACTTAAATCTTCGATCAACAATAGTACTAGATGAAGGCTCACGAACTAAATGAAAACTTTACATGGCACAGACTGACTTTTTTTAAATGGAGAAAAAAGGTTACGAATGTTACGATCTTACATTTAATATCCTACTAATATTATAAATGTGAAAGTTTAGATTTTTGGATGTTTGGATGTTTAGATGTTTGGATGTTTGTATGTGTCAGCGACGTCTAAGGAAAACACGGAATTCAAACATACGCGCCACTACGGGGTCAAAGAAGGCCTAAGAAAAAATCCTGGGTCCGCGCCACTGCAACGCTACGCAGCAAAAAGCCCGCGAAATCATTTCGCTGCCTTATATAGGCAAGGAGGCCAAGGACATTGCCAGAATATTCGCCCGCCGAAACATCGCGCGCGAGTGATGCGCCGCGCGGGGCCCGCAGGGTCGGGAACAATCGAGCATAAGTGTCGCGAACGTTCCAAAGGACTCTCGACTCTCCGCGGACAGTATAAAAGCGAGAGTCGGCTGGCACATGCATGCAGTTGAAAAATAGTCAAAATCGGAATACGACTTCGAGAGCAAAGGAAGAAATCTAAGTGCGAAGTGTTAAAATAAGTGTTCTAAAGTATTAAGAAAAGCTTCTAAGTGCCTGTTTTTGAAGTGTTTATGCAGTAATTCAGTATTAATCACAGTTTTAAGTGCCGGATTAATTAATAGTGGTCGCGTTTTTAACCTATAGTTAAATTAGTGTTTTTGCCATCCATAGTTTTCCTTAATAGTAGTCTCAGTCATTTTAAATTCTTTGTAAATTAGTTTTGCCGTGAAATAAAAATCCACAGTGATTTTAAGAAGTGTTTTTTGTTTATCTGGACGACATCATATCGGACAGTTTTCTCCAGACCTACCTTTTGACGTCATATCCAACCAGCAACATCTTTAAGTGCCGTTGTGCGACTAAGCGCCCGTCCATAACATATTTTTGGTCCTTTGAGCCGGATTTGGAGAGTGAAGATGATCACCAGGTCGGAGAAGTTAAGGTTGAGGATGGTGGAAGAACCATCTACAGCTGATGTCGGCAACACGATGTCACCGCGGCAATCGACGTTCACGAAGAGGACACCGCCGCAATCCGTGATTGTCGAAGAAGGAGTTGGATCAGCGCCACTGGTTCACATTACCGGTGTGCCCGATATCCAAGCAGCTGCAACGCGTCCTGTCGTCACCGAAGTGTTCCACCCACCGCGCCCAAGCTTGGCAAAGGGCAGTGCCGTTGAGATCTCGCGCTCGAAACAGCAAGACGAAGAGTTATTGGCGCACATTGCGGAAGTGGAGAAAAGAAGACGCTCCCGCATGGGAGAGGAAGCCCACCTTGCAGCCTCTATGGCCGAACCCAAATCGACACCACTGCTGCACAGGCCTGTCAACGATGGGTTTGCGGGGAAAGATTGTGCTTCACGCGCCGATGCGCTATCGAGAAAGCGTGCAGAAATCGAAGCTAGAATGATACTAGCTAGAAGGGAAGCGGAAGCCGCCGAAGCCAGATCAAAGATGGCACTGGCTGAACTGGAGCTACTAGAGCTCGAATCCGAAGAAAGCGTTGGACAGAACCATGTTGAAGAATGGCCCGACATTAATCGAAGAGTGTTCTATGAAGCGACCACGGAAGTGCCTACGAAGGAAAAACGAAGCGAAATATTGGAACTGGCAGATGCAATAGCAAAGTTAAGCGAAAGAGCGTCAGAACCAAGGGCCATTGAACTACCCTATTTCAATGGTACCAGTGAAGAGTGGTTGGCGTTTAAGAGATCATATGAAGATACCGCCAAGGCCTTTAGCCCTGCTCAGAACCTTGCAAGATTGCGCAGGGCCTTACATGGAAGCGCGCGAGAGGCTGTGAAGAGTTTATTGTTTACTGCGGAGGATCCTGTTGAAGTTTTGAGAAGTCTAGAAGCTCGCTTTGGCAGACCTGGTGCGATGGCCCTGGCAGAGCTAGACAAATTGAAGAACCTGCCAAGAATATCGGAGAGCCCTAACGACATTTGCATATTTGCTAACAAGGTCAAGAATGCGGTAGCGACAATTAAAGCTCTTGGGAAAGTGAGTTATTTGAGGTCTCCGGAAACAATGAAGGCAATCCTGGAAAGAATGCCACCAGCAATGCGATTCCGCTGGTATGTTTATTACAAGAGCCATCAAAGTGAAGACTTGCCAGAACTACTGCTCATCAGTAAATTTTTAGAAGAAGAAGCGGATATGTGCGCCGATTTTGCTACAATCGAAGTGTCAGTACCACGGGCAAGGCCGCAATGGTCCTCCGTACCTACAAGAGGACAAGAGCATAGAAATAACGGACCCGAAAGGTTATATCACGTGACATATGAAGGTATAAGAAAAGAGAAGTCTTGTCCCGAATGTCATAAAGAACATTTTCTATATGAATGCAAGAGATTTAAGGATGCGAACACGGATAACAGATGGGAAATTGCGAAAAGAGCAAAGTTATGTTTTAAGTGCTTGAAATACACGCATTTGAGGTTGAACTGCACAGCTTACGCTTGCAAGAAATGTGGAAGTTGGCATCACACTATGCTACATGCAGACAAACCATCAGCAGTGGAGAAAATATATGAAGAATCTTCGGAGCAGAAGGGCAGCCGGTACCAGAAAGGAAGCGGGTACCAGAAGGGAAGTGTTTACCACGTTCGCGTCGGTCAGGAAGGGTTCAGTAAAGACGTGAACATTTGTCCAGCATGTAGTGGAAGCCATTATCTGTTTGAATGCATGAAGTTTAAAAGTGCCAACGTAAGTGCCAAATGGGACATGGCAAAGAAGGAACATCTCTGTTTTAAGTGTTTGGTGTTTAGGCACTCGCGAATTAATTGCCGAGCTGCCACTTGTAAGAAGTGTGGGAGATGGCATCACACAACGCTGCACTCAGATATACCGCCAGCAAAAGTGAAGGAAGAGCCACAGGACAAAATAGAAAACCTAAATGTTGGAAAGTGCCACCCGCCGTGTCCCAGAGCTGGACGTCGCACCCAGAAAGAGAGGTGCTGCGCACCGCGGGGGAGAATGTCAGCGACGTCTAAGGAAAACACGGAATTCAAACATACGCGCCACTACGGGGTCAAAGAAGGCCTAAGAAAAAATCCTGGGTCCGCGCCACTGCAACGCTACGCAGCAAAAAGCCCGCGAAATCATTTCGCTGCCTTATATAGGCAAGGAGGCCAAGGACATTGCCAGAATATTCGCCCGCCGAAACATCGCGCGCGAGTGATGCGCCGCGCGGGGCCCGCAGGGTCGGGAACAATCGAGCATAAGTGTCGCGAACGTTCCAAAGGACTCTCGACTCTCCGCGGACAGTATAAAAGCGAGAGTCGGCTGGCACATGCATGCAGTTGAAAAATAGTCAAAATCGGAATACGACTTCGAGAGCAAAGGAAGAAATCTAAGTGCGAAGTGTTAAAATAAGTGTTCTAAAGTATTAAGAAAAGCTTCTAAGTGCCTGTTTTTGAAGTGTTTATGCAGTAATTCAGTATTAATCACAGTTTTAAGTGCCGGATTAATTAATAGTGGTCGCGTTTTTAACCTATAGTTAAATTAGTGTTTTTGCCATCCATAGTTTTCCTTAATAGTAGTCTCAGTCATTTTAAATTCTTTGTAAATTAGTTTTGCCGTGAAATAAAAATCCACAGTGATTTTAAGAAGTGTTTTTTGTTTATCTGGACGACATCATATCGGACAGTTTTCTCCAGACCTACCTTTTGACGTCATATCCAACCAGCAACATCTTTAAGTGCCGTTGTGCGACTAAGCGCCCGTCCACAACAGTATGTTTGTTACTTAATCACGCCAAAACGTCTGAACGGATTGGGCTGAAATTTGGGACACAGATACTTTGTAGCCTGGAGAGGAACACAGGCTACTTTTACAAAAATATCACATTCCCGCGGGTTAACGTCGTGAAGTCCACGCGGGCGAGGCCGAAGGGCGGAAAGCTAGTACTATATATATATCTATGATCTTACATTATAAGTGACAGGAACCGTTCCAAGTTTGAAATACCTTAGTATTATTGACACTGTCAAAATAATCTACTTATCTCCTTTGCTTATCTCGGCCATATCTGTCACTTCAACTATGTATCTAGAACTAAATTATTGTTGATCGAAGACTTAAATCACAGCCGTCTCTATCGTCTTCTAACGATAGAGAAGGCTGTGCTTAAATAAAATACTTTCACGGATTTTTTTCACGCATTTATTTAACAACTTGGTAAAATTTTTAGTTGTTTTTTAAGGTTTTTAAAATAATATACCTAAATAAATGTTTATTAACTTCACAAATTTGGTTTACAAAAAAAGGGGGGTAGACTTCTTCTATTTGGTACAATAGCACCTGTATCAGAGGAAGCCACTCTTCCTTAACTTAATTATCATAACGATATAAGTACCACTAGAACATATCAATGTAGCTAGTACATTTTCCATTTTTCTATAATAAAAATTGCATTGTGAATGCAAAAAACTAAAAATTAAAATAACTTGCAATAGTAATTTCATCTTTAGCGATTGCCAAATACCTGGAAAGGTATTTCTTTCGCGTGTGAGGGTAGTTAATATCTCCACATTGATGAAATTAACGCTGACTATACAGTGAGTAAAGAAGTATTGGATAAATTCGACGCTTCTCGTAACGACTCCGTAGCTCAGTGGTTAGAGCAGTCGCCCGGAAAACGAAAGGCCGTGGGTTCGAGTCCCATCGGAGCTGATTGTGAGACGGGTCGATTTTTTCCAAATACTTCATTTTCCATTTTTCTATAATAAAAATTGCATTGTGAATGCACAAAACTAAAGATTAAAATAATAGTACATTTATTATAAATCTTAAAAGTAATAATATACTTACAAAAAAAAGGTAAGATTAAAAGTAAACTGAAATTATTAGAAAAATAATCGTGTGTATGTGTGTGTGTTGTGTTGTTGTTGTGGAGATCCTTGGGGGAGGCCTGTGCCCAGCAGTGGGCGTCGTACGGCTGAAATGATGATGTGTGTGTGTGTGTGTGTGAGAGTGTATGTGTGTGTGTGTGTGTGTGTGCGTGTTTTGGGAAAAATTAATTACAAAAAAATAGCGAATTAGCAGTATGAGAGATTTTTTTCAGTTCCGTCATAATCTAGTGATTTTAGCAATAGGTACCTACTATTATTATCTTCTTGCACTTCCTTTGATTCATGGAATATACTTATATTTAAAATTTTATTTTATTGTAAATTTGAGATGACTTAGGCGAGAACTGATATTGAGCGAACCTAGTCTTCATATTTACTTCAGGGGCTACCTTATTTTTCCTTCTTCCACTTATTTTATCAGGGCAGAAGCCAACAGATTTGTGGGTTTTCAAAATTATGTGTAGTAGGTACGTAAAGTTTTCTAACAGTTTGTAAGTCTGCGATTGAGTACCTACAAGCTTTCAGTAGGAAACCTTCTTCGTTTAAAGTAAGTACATAACTTTTAATAATGCTCGTTGAGCACGCAAAATTTGGTTTTGAGTGCTCCTCCCTACAAAGTAATACAATACCTAAATAGTTATTGACTGGGCCAGTGCTACATATATTTCATTTATTAGCAATATGACGCAGTTCTTTGAAAACCCAAATCAACTTCCGCAACCTACTGGAAAAAAGGTCTATGTGATTATGCCAGTTCAGTACCCCGAGTGTAAGTTTTTATGTCAAGCAAACGCAAACTATTTCGAGTACGTATTTATGTCAATTTGTATGAAAACTGCATAAGCGCGCTACTCGCCGCTAGAGGCGCTGATACAGTTTTCATACAAATTGACATAAATACGCACTCACGATAGTTTGCGTTTTTTGACATAAAAACTTACACTAGGGGTACAGTCTTTGATCCAGCGCGACACCGAGATAATTTTATTGTTTGGACTTTATTAATGGCAGGACATGAACAGTCTGGGTCTGCTTGGTTACAGTAATGGATTCTGATCCCAAAGTCTGCGTCCGGCTGATTTTTATCTTGGATTTAGAAACACATGTAAGTAATTAGTTTTTGCGGTGTTGAGCGAGAGAAGATTGGAGTTTAACCACACTGCAATTTTAGCTAGCCCTTTTTCAGCTAGATTCTTCACTGAGTTCCAAGAGTGTCCAATGAAGACAACCGCAGTGTCATCTGTATATGAAAATATCTTTGTTTGTGGGATCACCATATCTCAGAGGTCGTTTAAATAAATAAGAAACAGTGTCGGTCCTAACACGCTTCCCTGCGGAACTCCGTAGTTAATGCTAGTGGCTCGACTCACAAACTCGCCAAGTTTTACTCTCTGAGATCTATTGCTCAGATAGCTCTTTAAGAGTTCGAGTGGGATGCCCCTAATTCATATGTGTTCTAACTTTTGCAAAAGGAAATAAATAACTATATGACCCATTTAAAAATATATAAAGGTAACTAGCGGCCACCCGCGGTTTCAGTCGGGTGGTTCACAATGCCGTCTTTACCATAAGGGCACACGGGGCACGTGCCCAGGGCCCCCTTCCTCAGGAGGGCCCCCTAAGGACCGACAATTTGTCTCACATTTATTCTCTATTTCTATCTCATTATTATACACTCCTTTGCAGAAAAAATCGGGTGCTTGCTTTATTTTCATACAAACATGCTCACTGCAAATCCTATTGCAAATCATCTTCTCATCATTTGTCTACACTATCACTAGTATTAAAATGCAAAATGACTCCCCTTTCGAGTAAAAGCCTCAAATAAGAACAAACGCGGAAAAATATTGAAAGTGTTTGTATTGAGTATTTTTTTCAGGGGGAGGCTTTCCTCGCAATGATGCAGCGTCATAAGTGATAGATAAATTCGATGAGTCTTGTAAGCCTTTCGGTAGCTCAATTGGTAAGAGCATCGGGCCGAATTCCCGAAGGCGTGAGTTCGAATCCCGCCTAAAAGTTACTTGCAGAACTGGTGGTTTTTTACTATCACAATAAATTTTTCCTATACTTAAGTAGGTAATTACAGAATAGCGGATGCATAAAAATAATTTAAAATCTTATTGAAAGTTTGTTAACGATCTATACAACTATTCTATAAAACTCAACAAACGTTTTACATTTTTGGAAGTTTGGGAATAGGAAGAGATTTTCGAATTTATTTCAAATGATTATGTAGCGGAAAAACATATTATACAGTGTGCCCCTTGATATGGTGCACAAACGAAAAGGGCGTTGACTATACCGGATTTTATCGACAAATAAAAAAAAAGAAAGATATTTTTTTATAATGGGATTATTTTGCAAAAATCGCTAATAATGAAAAAAAGTGAAAAAAAAACTCGAAAATGTTTGATTTTGTCTCTTTTTGTCTTGTTAGTCATCTTTTATAAATTCATTTTACTCTTCCACTTATTTTCCAATCCTTCACAAGTATTACAGCGTTTATTTCATGACGATATCTCTTTTGGTTTAGAAACTATTCGTTTGTTATGACAAACGGACCTAAAAGAATTTTATTTTTTAAATAAGTAATGCCACAGGTTGTTGACAAACTTCACTCTGAAAAGGTACAGTTCGCAAGAAAGTGCGAAACAAAATGAAAATAGTTTTTTTTTTATTTTGGTAGAAGATGGTTTGGGTATTGCCACTTTCAATTCGAAGTGTTTTATTTTTTAAATCCACCTACTTACTTCCCTTTTTCTTCGTACACAATTTTACTACTCATGCCCTTCGTTATGCCGGCGCCAGACATAGCACAAACATTTGAACAAATGTTTGGACACATGTGTAGCAAGGGTATTTGAGTATTTGTTTAAAGCTTTGATAAAATACTAGAAAGAAAGAAAGAAGAAAGAAAGAAATAGATTTATTGACACACACACACACACATATAAAAAATAATAATTTAAAGACGGGACAACAAGGTACGCAGACAAAGACAGGTGTGGAATAGAAAAAGAATAATAGAAAAGTTGTAAGGAGGTGTGTGTGGCCAAAAACCCTGTCTCAGCGAGATGCTTCTTAGTCACACACAGGTGGGCGGAGTGACGAAGAAGCGCTGTTCATTCTGACAGGGTCGATTATTTAGAACTAATCAGTGAGCCAGCGGGATACAAATGAATAAATAAATAAAAGATATTAAATATATATATTATATGAATAAGGCAGTATAGTTGTAGGTTGTTTGCCTAGTGTCACTTTGAATACGAAGTATTACGTAGTACTAGAACATATTTCTGCAGTACTTTGCAATGTCAGTCAGAAGGAAAAGTCTTCAATGTCTTTGTAGCAGTAGCAGCTGCAGTAGCAGCTCAGACCAGCAGCGGGACGATGATTCTCAAATGCGTGGAATAGAAGAGATGGAATAGCATTAGCAA
Source organism: Crambus lathoniellus (assembly GCA_949710035.1). Taxonomy (NCBI): domain Eukaryota; kingdom Metazoa; phylum Arthropoda; class Insecta; order Lepidoptera; family Crambidae; genus Crambus; species Crambus lathoniellus. The sequence goes on along the minus strand of OX453303.1, from coordinate 10,128,339 downwards.
GCATAATGTGTTTTGATTTACAATTGGCGGATTCACGAAAGGCGCCTCCCCGAGTGGCTTGAATGAATCGTTCCCCGTGATACCAATACCCGGCGCACCCTGGTAACAGCTAGATTCTGCCGAATCTAACTTCAATCAACGTGCAGAATCTAGCTGGCCAATCCTTTTACCATGGTAGACCAATGCAATTTTTCACTAAACCCCCAATTTACCAATTTTATTGTAAAGTTGATTATTAAATTATTTTCATAACTTGAATTCCTGTTTTATTTAAATACTTAAACCAGTAAATAGAATCAAAATTCAATTTATTCTGTGTTATTGAAGCATAGTATTAAAGTACCCCGCAGAACAATGTATGAAAAAATGGTTTCAGTTAAATATCACAAAATGTTAATTTGATTGAGATTCAAATTACCTGATCATTTTCGTAAAAGCATACTTTCATGAGTTCTATACTTTCCGAAATAATCAAGTTAGTGATTTGTATTTATCTGCAAATTATTCATATGTTTTGGTTTGCACGAACATCATTATTTATCGTAAGCTATGATGACATGATCAGCCCCGATTCACGATAAATTTCTTTTTTGCACACCATACTGAAGTGAAGTGAAGTTAGTTTGACAGCACTTAGACAGCTTGACGTCACAACATGGCGGTGTCCCTATCCTATTCTTATAATAATCGCATAGTAAGTATAAGTATTGTAACCATAAACTTATTATACTTTACCCCTAGTATAAATAAGTTTATGATTGTAACATGAGCAATTTTTTTTATTATTTTTTTTCAAATTTTTTTGTCGATAACATCCGGTATAGTCAACGCCCTTTTCGTTTATGCACCATATCGAGGGGCACACTATATTTATCCAACTAAATTATTGTAGAAATATACTCACAGTTTTATTTTGTAAATGACCATGAAGTGAGCATGTTTTTATGAAAATACCTAAGGCAAGTACACGATTTTTTGCAAAGGGGTTTATTTGATACTAGCGGCCGCCCGCGGTTTCACCCGCGTGGTTCCCGTTCCCGTGGGAATATCGGGATAAAAAGTACATATAAACCTTCCTCTTGAATCACTCTATCTATTAAAAAAAATTGCATCAAAATCCGTTGCGTAGTTTCAAAGATTTAAGCATACAAAGGGACATAGGGACAGAGAAAGCGACTTTGTTTTATACTATGTAGTGATAGTGATGATAATCAATAGAAGATCATAGCAGAAAAATGTTAGTTTAGTTTCCAAGAGGGCCCACAATGCTTATGTGCCCAAGGGCCCCCCAATAGCATAAGACGGCCTTGGCTGGTTCACGTTCCCGTCCGTGGGAATATCGGGATTAAAGGTATCTTATGTGGTATCCCAGTCAATAATCTATCTCTGTTGCAAATTAGTAGGATAGTGTGTTACAGAAGAAAAAATCAGAAGATAATAAGTACTTACCTAATTATAAAAAATCATGCTTCTAGTCTCTAGACCCATTGTTACTCTATCACGCAAAAACGGCTGAACGGATTTGGCTGAAATTCGGGACATAGATACTATGTAGCCTGGAGAGGAACATGGGATACTTTTATTCCCGGAAAAAGATCACATTCCCGCGGGATGACGTCGTGTAGTTCACGCGGGCGAAGCCGCGGGCGGAAAGCTAGTGTGTTTATAAAAGGCTTGTTCTTCTCTCTGTACTTATATTATTGTATTAGTGCATTATGAATTTATGAGTAGGTAAGTATATTAGAGACAGTTTAAGTCCAGAAAAATGCAAGAATTGAAATAAGCGCTATCTCGGTAGGTAAAGTGATGCAGAGTGTTTATTGTAGTGGTGACTACCTCAGCAAAAATTACCGAGAAGGCTGACTCGATACACTTGACGCCAAATAGTTACTCCAATAATAAATACACATAAATATAACACACCTACTTACATTCTTATGAAAACTCATAAACTTATTTATACTACTAGAGTATAATAAGTTTATGGTGAAAACTTATTTATACTACTAGAGTATAATAAGTTTATGGTGAAAACTTAAGAAACTATTAGGCCTCATTTCCATCCACCTGCAAGTAAAATGTCCGACAGTCTGTCAGATAGCAACTTGCAAGTGTAAACTACAACTTGCAAGTGTGTTTACACCATAAAGTTAATATACCTTACCTTAGTATATTAACTATAAGGTTTACACTTGCAAGTTGCTATCTGACAGACTGTCGGACATTTATCGCAAAAGACTTACTTGCACCTAGTAATAATACTCAAGAATGGGCGATTTTCTGAAAGCTCAGTCACTAGATGGCGCTGTCCCACCTATGCAGTTAGAAGGAACGGAACGTTATAAATTTTACTTTGACGCGACTTTTTTACGTAAAACGGAACGTCAGACAGATGTTATTTATTTACCTTAATCTTTAAATTTACCTATTTCGTTTTTGTTCCTCACAGTAGTACTTATTTAATATATTATTAGTTTCCTTTGGGTTGTTAAAAAGTAATTAATTTAAATATGTTTCATACCAAAATATACCATAGACATGTACATACTTATTCAACGCCATCTAGTGAAGCAAATGGAAGCTTTTTTTTTTAAATGGCCTCTCAGAAAATCGCTCATTGCCAGTGTGGCCCGTGTATGGCCACAGTAAAATGAGTATGGCTTAATGTTTTCACCTGTCCTACAAAAGGACGAATTTTTACAACTACTACTAGTGAGTGAGTGTCAGTCAGTCGAGTTTTGCGCGGGAAGAGGCAAGAAAAGTACGGGGCTTCATTTCTTAATTTTATAAATCGTTTTTTGGGGCCTTTATTGTATTAGTGTTGTGGAATTAGCGCAATAATGTGCCATTAGTGAAGAACAATGTAGTGAAAGTAAGAAATAATGAGCATTGATCCCTTTGCCTACACAGAATGGGTAAAGTCTTTGAAAAAAACGAGTGTCAGTGTCAGCTGTCAGTGTCACTGACTGACTGACTGATTATTTTATTATCAACATAACCTACAAACAAAACTAAAATCTTGAAAAAACATTTACAAGAGTTAAAACATATTTAAACTAAATGAACTTCGGAATATTTCCATGAACGTAGTTGTCACTTGTTAGGTAAAGAACTGATTTATTTGTCATGGCAGTCTTAGCTCATCTAATTCATTAATTATTGCTATAGAGATAGAGTACTTATGTACTTGTTTATTAAATACAAACTAAATTAATCTTTGTATAATATTTTTTGTATGTGGTAAAGTTTTGTTTGTGTTGTCGCTTAAAACAGAAGAATTTGGTTGATAACCTATTCAACACCTCATGCTAAGATACCTAATGGTTACATATTCAAAGACCTTTGACTCTTTGGTTGGAAAGTTAACCTTTGGACTCTGTTTATGATGTATAGCATTTTAAGTGGCGTGCAATTATCAGTTTTATTGCTTTCCATATTTATATCATACATTTTCATAATGAACAATAAATCAGGTAGGTGAATAAATACTAATTATGATCAACACTGAAAGCTAGGTAATTTTTAAATGTTATACTACCATGTTTTTATTTATTTGCAGAAGAATCAATGGCGAAAAATGGATTGTTATTTGTATCTAATGCAGCAAAGGCTCATCATGTTTGCCAGAAAGCCGCCAAGTATGTTCAGAATATGTTGTACATTAACATAAAAGATAACCCACAAAACACATTACCAATATTGAGCAAACAAATTGTGGAACTATACACAAAGGTAAATTGCATGCTTTTTTCAACTACTTATCAAAATTATTTGACAAGTTTTCGTATACAAAAACTTTCAATAGGTAGTGATTGAAAACCAGTCTTCAAAGAATGAATATAATGGTACTCAAAATTCAGGCATCCAAACTATGTTAACAATTCCTTTAGTAGCTATTATTATGGAGACTAATAGATACATCAAAAATAAGTGATTATCTTATCTTATCTTATCTTATCATTGATAACTAAGCCATTGGGCTTAGTTTACAAATTGCATAAACTACAGTTTTGTCAATTTACAAAAATGAGAAATGAAATGCATTTAGTGTATTTAGCAGAAACAAATTTTGTCTTTGGCTGTGCAACTGTGCACCATACCATATTAAAATTATGCACAAGAAAACATTTGTCTGCATGTGCTCAATCTAAAAATAAACCAAATAGAAATAATAGAATTTATAAAGTATGTCTATTTGTACATTTAAATGAAACTGACACATGCTTTAGTGCAGAATTTTTGTTCATATTCAACTCTTGTTTATTATAGTGTGATAAGCATAATATCTATTTCTATTATATATATATCTTTGGAACTGAAACATTTTTCATACTACAGTCCATTTTGAAAATTAATTTTGTATTGCAAGTGGCTCCTTCATCACGGCTGCGGCCTGCCACTAGAGCAGACAGTAATGTGGGACTATAGGTGGTAGCAATCTATATTTGTATTGTAATGACTTTTTATTTTGTTTAAATACAGGCAACATCACAATGTAATAACTTGGACGTAAGATTAATGTTGAAGCTAAGTGAAATGGGGAAACAAATTAAAACTAAAAATCCAATTGACGTAATTTTATATGACAGTGATTTATCACAGGAAATAGAACAGCTGAAAAGGTTATTGACCTCTGTTAGTCCTGAACACAGACTTCAAAGTGTTGGTAAGTAAAAAATATCTTTCTCTAATTTTATGCCTTCACAGTGCAGGTATAGGAAAAATTTAAATAGAAATAAACTATCTGCACTACAACTAGCCTGCCTGAAAGGTACTTGCAGGGCTGGTGGTTTTTTCTACTACAGTTTTTCCTATATTTTTTCAAGTTTTGGAGTTGTTCTTCATAATACCATTTTACTAAACTGGTGCTGTCACTTTTATTTGCCAAATAAGCATCAGTTTTAGACCAGGTTTAACTTTTACTCCACATTTTGGAATAAGGGGGTAAGCATTTAAAGCCAAATACAGTAGAATCACTTTTGTTTTGAAAGCTGTCTATCTTTGACCCTTTAGCACAGAATAATATATAAAGGATGACTGGGTTTCTTCCCGTTTTCCCGATCCCGGGAATACCCGAAATCGGGATTCCATGAAGACCTGAAATCGGGAACCCGGGAATACCCGGGAAAACTATCGATCTCGATTTCATTACCGATCCCGATACATTAGCCGGCCGTATTGTTAGTAAATTTTAATAACAGATTGTATTCTCATACAAATCATACAATTCGGGATTAAATACAGTGTGGTTGACTCTTCTTTTGCTTAATGCCAAAACAATTAATGCCCTCTTAGTGTCTTCTGTTGAACTATTATTAGGTATTTATGCTATGATGTCACATCATTTGAGTGGTATATTGTGTCTCTCAAAGTTTCATAATCACAATACGACTATGCATTTATTCCCATTCTATGGAATCACACAAAGTCTAGTTCGCCTCTAGAAGTGTGGAAAACTTAAAAGCTTTTTTTTCTATGAATTAATTGCAGATTTCAGTGATGCTGTATCTCCAAACACTAATGAGGAAATCGTGAAGACCTATGAATATGTAGCATTGGGTGGAACATTTGACCGTCTTCATAACGGTCACAAGATACTTTTGTCGCAAGCTGTTCTTCGAGCAACCAAACACGTCACAGTAGGAGTCACTGATGTAAATATGATTAAGTGTAAGGATACATACAACTTCTTTTAAATGTGTCCTGTTCTTCGAACAACAATAGTACTAGATGAAGGCTCACAAACTAAATGAAAACTTTATATGGACAGACTGACTTTTTTTAAAACGGAGAAAAAAGGTTACGAATGTTACGATCTTACATTATAAATGACAAGAAGCATTCCAAGTTTGAACTAAGTAGGTACCTTAGTATTATTGACACTGTCAAAATAATCTACTTATAATTATACTCTCAAGTGGGCTTATGAGGCTTGGACATATCTGTCACTGCAAGTATGTACCTAGAGCTAGGTGTTATTGTTGATCGAAGGTCCTGTTATATTAAATTCTAGTATTATTACTTAGTAGCTTTCCGCCCGCGGCTTCGCTCGCATGGACTACACGACGTTATAGCGTGGGAACCTGATATTTTTTTGGAATGAAAAGTAGCCTATGTCACTCTCCTGCTCCCAAACTATCCCCATACTAAAAATCACGTCGAGCCGTTGCTCGGTTTTGACGTAAAAGACGGACAAACAAACAAACACACATTCACATCCTTTCTATTATAAATGCGAAAGTTTGTGAGTATGGATTTCTGGATGTATGGATGTTTGTTACACTTACACGCAAAAACTACTGAACGGATCGGGATGAAATTTGCAACAGAGATAGATCATATGCTGGAATAACACAGAGGATACGTTTTATCCCGATAATCCCACGGCAACGGGAACCTCGCGGGTGGAACCGCGGGCGGCCGCTAGTTTATAATATTGGTATGGATATCGAAAAGGAGATATGTCGCAGAGATACTGGGCATAATACATACCTGTACGGCAAGCTTGCGCATCATGTGAAATTTTTTTGACTCTTATCTAACTGTCAGCTTGATTGTCCTTACACACATCATTGCTGTTTTGCTTATCTTACAAGTGAAACAGCAACACGCTCTCGCGGATGAGAAACGACAAAATATCGCGTGGTGTAACCTACTGAAATTTAATGTTCAGTCAACCTTCTAAATGAGTAACTTTAGCATCTTTGCACCCACTTCCAGTTAGGTACTGAACTTTAAATAAACTTTAGTCCCTCTCTTGTTACCACACTATAAGTCCATCTGATCTCCTAAGCGGTGTCATAAAACTTGTCAGTGTCTCACTGCGCTTGCCGCAAACGACCAATACCTATAATAATATATTAACCATTTTCTAGCTAAAAGGCTATGGGAATTAATTGAACCAGTAGAGAAAAGGATGCAAGCTGTCTTAAACTTTCTCACTGATATTAATCCAGATTTGGAGTATCACGTATTCCCGCTTCAAGATTTATATGGGCCAACTAAGGATGACCCCAAAATACAGGTAAACTTGTTACCGTATTATATTTTTTATTTAAAATAATAATTCACAAATTACGTCAACCCGCCTCCCAATTACCTAACTCGGGATTCGAACACGCGACCTTTCACTGTCCGGGCTAATGTTCTGTTCCCTGAGCTACGGAGACGCTAGACGAGAGAAAGATAATGGTCAAAATATATCGCATATTTATATTATATTCCAGATGATAGTTGTAAGTGAAGAAACGCATAGAGGTGCTGTTAAAATTAACGAGAAACGAAAAGAGAATGGTCTCCAACCATTAGATACGCACGTCATTAGCCTCGCTCAAGACCCGCTTAAGTTCGAAGAGGAAGAACAAAAAGTCAGTTCAAGCAATCAAAGAATGAGGCTGCTGGGAACTCTGTTGAAACCGCCGATGGTATGGTAACAAGATAAAAAATCTATTGTGAAAAGTTTTTTCCTAGCAACATTAAGAAGAACTATATTTACTACGCGTTCGCTTAGAGATGACCTCTACCTCTCTTCCCGCCTCGCCGCACCGCTCTCCTAAACAGACCTTAAACGACGTAGAAAGGTCTGTTAATAATAAGGTCTATTACGTCGGACCTTATTACGTCGTAATAAGGTCTATTTAGGAGCGCTGTGCGATGAGGCGGGGAGAGAGGTAGCGGCCAACTCGAAGCGAACGCGTAGTACTAATAGATCTTTTAGGTCGCAGCAGGTCGCAGTGACTTCATCTCCTACGGGAGATGCATAGCCCTTTACATTCAAATAATAAATACAGTTGATAGCACATTATGCTTAGCAGTTGCTATACGAAATTTGCTCCAAACTCGTACGCTACAAGGATTAAATTTGATGTGCCAGCCATCAAATAAATCGAGATTTTGTTAAAAGTTTAAATGACTTTACTAGACCAACACCAATATTTATTTTGTCTTTTTCAGCCAAACCCTAACATTCCTGACTGGCCTTACGTGATAGGATTAGCCGGTGGCATTGCCAGTGGGAAAAGTAGCATTGCTGAGAAATTACAGTAAGTATAGAAAGCGCGCCGTGGACGCGCGTGTTTATTGCTAAAGTAGCAGTAAACCGACCGACAGACCGTCGCGGAGCACGAAGAATCCCTTGAGACAGGTTATCGCATCTGTGCAAGCGTGACGCATTATATTTGCGCGGGAGCGACAGGGACAGATAATAACAAATCATTGTACGTGATTCTTTCTCTCTTTCTCTTTCGTGCTACGCGACCGCACTTTGCAAAAGCCCCGCCCAATTTCTTAATCAGAATGAATATGTATGCAAGTGCGCACACTAGAACGATTCGGTATAGCCTTTAAACTAACCAGTCGGCCAGCTATCGGCCGATAGAAAGTCTGCAGTTTGCGGCGACTCTTAAGGTCATAGCTCACTTATACCGCACCGCTCCCACCCAACCAATGTATGAGCAGTCAAATATGGACTTAATGTCGTGCTCTGTAGACGCACTTTAGCTTGCGGCAGGCTCGCTTACCGCGCGCTGTCTGCTATTGCATATTGTTACTGTAAAGTGCATCTACAGTGAACGATATTAAGTTCATATTTGGCTGCTCATACTTTGGTTGGGTCGGAGCGGTGCGGTATAAGTGGGCTATGACCTTTAGTCTGATACTGGTGGTGTGTACCACAGACCACTAGACTACAGAGGCGGTAAAAATGTTACTTCTCCCAACAGGCGCAAGGGCGCAGGCCTAGTGAACTGTGACATAATAGCCCACGACCTGTACAAACCAGGGCTGCCACTAAACACGACGCTCGCGGGGACCTTTGGCAAGCGCATCGTGAATAGCAGTGGCGAGATCGACCGCAAGATACTGGGACAAATCGTGTTCAGCAACAAGGTGAATCTTGCTTTTAAATACGAGATATGTTGTGTGTGACTTGTGTGTATTAGCGAATGTTATGGGTGCTTATTTTAATTATCCCTACTAATATTATAAATGAGAAAGTAACACTGTCTGTCTGTCTGCTACGCTTTCACGTCTAAACTACTTAACCGATTTTGATGAAATTTGGTACAGAGATAGAGTTGACCTTGATCCCGGAAAAACGTGTACTCTGTAGTCACTGCGGGCGAAACTACGGGCGGAGCTAGTACTATCATAAACGAGTAAAAAATAGAACTCAATTCGGACGACGACGATGGTGTGATGATTTAGGCTTAGTTGCACCGTTCGCTGAAATTTCCTTCTTGAATGTAGATCCTCTAATGTTTCTTCTTTTCCCACTTTGGTCTAAAAACTATCATAACACTGCTGTAAACTGCAACCCAAAATGATTTTATTCCTTAAAACGAGAAGCGACAAGATGGTTACAACGTTTTTATTACCTACGTATTTATTTTTTTGATAGGACCAGCTCGAGAAGCTGAATAGCCTGGTATGGCCAGCCGTCATAGCTGAGGCTCAGAGGCAGGTCAAAGAATTAGGAGAGAAAGGCCACAAAGTGGTGGTGATAGAAGCGGCCGTGATGGTGCGAGCCAAGTGGTACACTCGGTGCCACCAGCTGTGGGCCGTTATCATACCGCCTGAGGAGGTGAGTTAGAGCGAAGTAGTGTTGTGTTTGTCCTCTTGGGTGTTATCATCTTTATTTGCTATATCTTTTAACTGACTTAAAAAAGGAGGTTATTAGTTTGACCTGTATGTATGTGTATAGGTCGGGATTGGATAATATTTGAGTAAAGTGTTAGGCCTATGCCCAGCAGTGGGCGTCGTTCGGCTGACATGATGATGAAAGTGTTCTATTTAGGCTTCCAAGCACGTGTGCTAAATTTCTTAACTGTATGTTTGCACATTTGTGTGTGTGTTCACGAATTTGTTTGTATTCTTAGGGAACAGTCCAAGTTGTATCAAAATCGGTTGAATAATATTTGAGATATGAGTATTTTATGGTACAATCTGCACTAAATTATTTAGAAGTAAAAAAGTAATCTAAAAGATAAAACCGACTTCACAAAGTACCTGCCTAATGAAAAGAAAAAACCTACCTTTTTGAAGTCGGGCCAGTCCAGCCGGTCTTTTCAGTTGGCAGACAATTATTTTTAAAGTCGGTTTAATTTTTAAAATCAAAAGTTAAGTAAAACTTAGCCTTCATCAAACCTGATGATAAGTGGTGATAAGGCTGAATCGCTGAGAAACTGATTATCTTATCTCTAACTGGCGGAATAGAATCATGCTGATAACATCATTGTTATGGCGTCAGATAGATAAGATGGTGGTAGCTAGCCAGTCTGACTAAGAACAAGTCTTACCACCAACCATATAACATTTCAGGGTCATCAGCTACTTTTGTACGTTACGGTAGGGCTTTTAAATTCATGATAGGTAGTAATACCATTATTGGAACCATAGATTTCATTCATGTATATAAAATTTTAATAAACCCCCGACAAAATTAAACAAAATTAAATTAAGGAATTTTATTTAAATAAAATAATGTGATTTGAAATGTTTAATAGAACGTATTTTTCTTAATACTCCTCCTACCAGAAAATAAAAAAACATAATGACATACTATGTGCTATTACAAATGAATGATCTCGATTCTCGATATTGTATTGAGCATAGAGTAATCGTATATTGTAGTAACCAATTTCTTTGACCACACCCTTATGCCCAAAATGTCAAATCGTACATTTGAAAATAAACGAACTGTACCTATAGTTTTTAATTAGACGAAGTAATCTGACAGTTGCTAATGTCACTTAGTGAAATAATGCTGCCATGTTCAGTGTACTAGTGATGTGTTCTATTTGTTCATTCACAGGAATGAATAATGATGAATGAATACTTTAATATAATTTGTCGATATCTTCTGTGTTATATATTAACTAGCTTTCCGCCCGCGGCTTCGCCCGCGTGTACTACACGACATTATCCTGATGGAATGTAATATTTTCCGTGATAAACTATTTCATTCTCCAGCTCCCAATCTACCCCCGTACCAAAAATCACATTGATCCGTTGCTCCGTTTGGACGTGAAAGACGGACAAACAAATAATACCTACTTATTGATTTTCTCGTGGGAATATGATATAATCCTTGCCAGGGTCTAAAATTATTTACTTAAATACCAATTTCTACCCCCAAATTAGCCCGCGTTTACAGTGATTTTTCCATACAATGAGATTTCCCGCGGTAAAAAGTAAAAAATGTCCTTTCCAGGGCCTTAAACTGTCTCTATTCTAAACATCATTCTTCCCATGAACTCAAACTATCGCCTTAAATACCAATTATATTCTACAGCTTTGCCCGAGCTAAAACTTATTTTACTATGGAAATGAGCCTTATTCCCGCGGTTACAATTTGCCTAGGTATGTCCTTCCTAGCATCAGGACATGGGTGTCCCGGTGCTCCTATCAGTAGGAGTAATTAGTAGGAGCACCCGGAAGCACTGTCTCAACTCAAACTATCTCCATTCCAAATTTCATCAAAACTGGTTCAGCCGTTTTGACGTGAGCATATACAATTTCGCATTTATAATAATAGTAGGGATAGTAGAAATAGGAATATGAATGGCCGGCGCAAAATTTTTGCAAAATTTTGTGTCAAAAAGTAGGTAGATAGGCATTCTCTAAGGTCTCATCAGTACCATCATCAATCTATTTTAATGTCCTCGCTGCTGGGGCATAGGCCTTCATATAGATGGATAAGGAGAATGTGAAGGTCACTTTTCAAATTTGACGACTCTGTATAAGTTAAAACAGGGAGAAAAAAATAGCCCTTGGCGAGTTTCTTGCCGGTTCTTCTCGCTACAAGGTCTCCTGCCGTAGGATTTGCGAACCGATGGCGTAGCTTCATTGACGTTCATAAGTGTTGTTAAACAAACCTAAATTGAATAAACGATATTGAATTTTGAATTTTGAATTTTGAATGGGCCATGACCTTCCACACGGGCCCATTGAAGTTATGGTGTACTAACCAATCCAAATGCAGCCAGAAACATCGGCTTATCGTGTCTTCCGAAGCACGATATATTTTTAACAGCAATCCCATGATAGACCATTGCAAAAGTAACATAACCTCATCGATCGCAGGCCGAGCACGGTACCCGTGGTTTAGGCATAAGAAGGTAACGAACGATACCTAGACAAACAGGAGCTACTATCGTATGAATAATATTCGGACATTCTCCTACTCTTGAACTACCAAAATGCAAAAAATCAAGTCAATACTTTTTAAAAAATGTGTAAAACTGATTTTCTTGAGTTTTATTCCAATGCATAAAGAATTGTTTGCTTTGCACGAAAATGAGCTGTCATGGGACCCATGCTTCATTGAATAAAGTAAACAAAAAAAACTTTACTTTTTCCCGAGTTAAAAAAACCGTATGAAATTTTCCCGGCCAGAGTTCAATTATCCCGATCGATTTAGCCGATAAGTAGTTGTGATTGAGCCATAAACATCCAAACTCCGTATCTTTAATACCCCACCCACCCTATATAAACATTAACCCCCCCCCCTTCTACCTTATTTGTTTTTTTTTATTTTGCCTACGCAGATCATTTTCAATCGTGACCAGTATCCAACATACGAATTTTCATACTTCTAAGTTTAGAAATGAGGAAGTTCCATATAAGCTTAATCCGCCCGTTTTACCCCATTATAGGGGAGTTTTTTTAACTTCGCTTACGCAGATAATTTTCAATCGTGATCAGTATTCAACATACCAATTTTTATACTTCTAAGTTCAGAAATGAAGAAGTTCCATATAAACTTTATCTCCCCATTTTACCCTATAAAGGGGGAGTTTTTTTTACTTTGCTTACTCAGATCATTTTCAGTCGTAACCAGTATCCAACGTACCAATTTTCATGCTTCTAAATCCATTAATGAGGAAGTTCCATATAACCTTAACCCCCCCACTTTACCCCTTTAGGGGGGGAGTTTCCTAAAATCCGTTCTTAGCGGACGTCTCCTAGGCATAATCTACCTTCCTGCCAAATTACATCTTCGTTGGTCCAGTAGTTTTCGAGATTTCGTGATGAGTGAGTTATGTCCCCTCGATTTTATATATATAGATAATAATCATATTTTTATAGATGAAAGTCGGTTTTTGGCACTATTTTGACTAGAAATCTGCAACGCAATGTTATAAATATTAAAAAAATTCAAGATGGCGGCCAACTTTTTGTTTGTGGGCTGATTTCGATGAAACTCGTTTTTTGGTACTATTCTGGCAAGAAAACAGCAAAGCAATTTAAAAAATATTAAAAAATCCAAGATGGCGGCATACTTTTTTGTTGGTAGACCGATTTTGATGAAACTCTGTTTTGGGCACTATTTTGACGAGAAAACTGCAATGCAATGTTAAAAATATTAAAAACTCCATGATGGCGGCCAACTTGTTTTTTTGTCGATATTGATCAAACTTGGTTTTTGGCACTGTTTTGACGAGAAAACTGCAACGCTATGTTAAAATATTAAAAAATCCAAAATGGCGGTCGATTTTGATGAAACTTGGTTTTTGGTTTCATCAAAATTAGCCCACAAACAAAAAAGTTGGCCGCCATCTTGGATTTTTTAATATGTTTAACATGGCGTTGCTGTTTTCTTGTCAAAATAGTACCAAAAGCCAAGTTTCATCAAAATCTTCCCACAAACAAAAAAGTTGGCCGCCATCATAGAAATAAACCCAACAAAAAAAAAACTGCCGCCATCTGGGATTTTTTAATATATTTAACATTGCGTTGCTGTTTTCTTTCCAAAATAGTACCAATAGCAGATCCTCGTGGTTTTATCCGCGTGGTACCCGTTCCCGTGTGAATATCGGGATATTATATAATATAATATCGTCACTCAGGAAGAATGTAGCTTCCTAATCGTCAAAGAATTTTCTGAATCGGTCCAGTAGTTGCGGAGCCTATTCGATGCAAACAAACAATCAAATCTTTCCGCTTTATAATATTGGTATAGAAAAACAGAGTTTCATCAAAATCGACCCACAAACAAACATGGCACGACTAGGATTCGAACCCGGGACTCGATATCGGTAGCCCGTTGTACTAACCACTCCTTAAACTACCGAAAAAACTAAACGTGATATTTATATAAATAATTATAATATTTTTGTGTCATTCATTCACTTTGCCGCGTCACTATTTATGTTTTGTCAAAACCTGACAACACTGTAAACGTCAGATTACTTCGTCTAATTAAAAATCCGACTTTACCTGATTTATTAACATTAAAATTGTGTCTGTAGGCAATAAAACGCCTCGCTACTCGCAACGGGCTGTCCGAAGAGGAAGCGAGGCAGCGCATCGAAGCGCAGCCGTCGAACCAAGAGCAAGTAGCGCTGGCCAACATCGTGTTCAGCCCGTACTGGAGCTACAAACACACGCAGGGGCAACTGGACCGCGCCTGGGATCACTTGCAAGAGTACTTGGCTAAAAGGAAGTAAGCATCTTTTACCAACTTTAAAAAGAAGGTTGTTTTTTGAAGTGATCGTCGAACCAAGAGCAATTAGCGCTGGCCAACATCGTGTTCAGCCCGTACTGGAGCTACAAACACACGCAGGGGCAACTGGACCGCGCCTGGGATCACTTGCAAGAGTACTTGGCTAAAAGGAAGTAAGCATCTTTTACCAACTTTAAAAAGAAGGTTGTTTTTTGAAGTGATCGTCGAACCAAGAGCAATTAGCGCTGGCCAACATCGTGTTCAGCCCGTACTGGAGCTACAAACACACGCAGGGGCAACTGGACCGCGCCTGGGATCACTTGCAAGAGTACTTGGCTAAAAGGAAGTAAGCATCTTTTACCAACTTTAAAAAGAAGGTTGTTTTTTGAAGTGATCGTCGAACCAAGAGCAATTAGCGCTGGCCAACATCGTGTTCAGCCCGTACTGGAGCTACAAACACACGCAGGGGCAACTGGACCGCGCCTGGGATCACTTGCAAGAGTACTTGGCTAAAAAGAAGTAAGCATCTTTTACCAACTTTAAAAAGAAGGTTGTTTTTTGGAGTGATCGTCGAACCAAGAGCAATTAGCGCTGGCCAACATCGTGTTCAGCCCGTACTGGAGCTACAAACACACGCAGGGGCAACTGGACCGCGCCTGGGATCACTTGCAAGAGTACTTGGCTAAAAGGAAGTAAGCATCTTTTACCAACTTTAAAAAGAAGGTTGTTTTTTGAAGTGATCGTCGAACCAAGAGCAATTAGCGCTGGCCAACATCGTGTTCAGCCCGTACTGGAGCTACAAACAAACACACGCAGGGGCAACTGGACCGCGCCTGGGATCACTTGCAAGAGTACTTGGCTAAAAGGAAGTAAGCATCATTTACCAACTTTAAAAAGAAGGTTGTTTTTTGGAGTGATCTTCGAACCAAGAGCAATTAGCGCTGGCCAACATCGTGTTCAGCCCGTACTGGAGCTACAAACAAACACACGCAGGGGCAACTGGACCGCGCCTGGGATCACTTGCAAGAGTACTTAGCTAAAAGGAAGTAAACATCTTTTACCAACTTTAAAAAGAAAGTTGTTTGTTTGGAGTGATCGTCGCATCAAGAGCAATTTAGCGCTGCCCAACATTGTGTTCAGCCCGTACTGGAGCTACAAACAAACACACGCAGGGGCAACTGGACCGCGCCTGGGATCACTTGCAAGAGTACTTGGCTAAAAAGTAAACTTCTTTTTCGAACTTTAAAAAGAAGGTTTGTTTGTTTGGATTGAATTAAAAAAGGCAGTTTTCGTTAGGACCCGTATGTTGTGCAACTCCAACAATATCACTTTATTGTTGGAGTTGCACAACATAGTGTAAGCTAGCTACATCTTAGCTTGTTAAAAAACCAACTATTAATGAAGAACTGGATTTTTGCTGTCGATTCCCCGATATTTCGACGCAGTTGCATTCTCCGTGATCATGATCATAATTATCTTGGTCTAGAATTGTAGTACTTATGAGAGTGGTAGTAAAAAATAATAACAACAAAAGTTATCTGTAACTACTTAACTGAAATATACCACATTATACTTTATCCCCCTTATTAATAAACGAAGAGTAAGTTTACACCTAGCTTAAACCAAAGAGTTTGCTTAGGAATATGACGCTTTAAAACGTCAAACGTAAGGAGTAATATTGCTAAGCAATATTTTTGGTTTAAACTAGGTGTAAATTTACTCCTTGTTTATTAATAAGGCCGCATAAGTATACTTGGACAATTTGTTCTCGCCGCCATAAATGCTCTATATAATAATAGTTTATAAATATAATCGTTTTAATATATGAGGAAACGTTCAAACAACTGAATTAGTTCAAATCCAACAAAGCATTCGTTCTAACGATCCGAGTGGCATGCATAAGCAAAATACTAAGTAAAGATATTCTAAATTTGTTTTGTAATTATGGCTATTTATTATAAATTATGTTTTGTTACGGGTTAAAGGTTAGAGTGTATATAATGTGTAAAATGTAGTTAGATGTTAGTATAAATTCTATTTAAGACACTAATAGTCATGTATAATTTCTGTATTATATTGTAATATAAAAACACAACTAAACTTATTGTGTAAGTAAATAAACTAAGAAAATTGAAATATATTCTTAACTATCCTTAGATTTGTTTGTTATATTTTGAACACTCCGGCGAATATAAGGATCAGTTAACATACAGTGTACTGGACAGCATACAAACTATTGTAGGTTGACCTTTAGAGTACGCCATAAAGAGCATTTTCCTAGTGCAGAATCGAACTTTGTTCTAGTAAATTTTTATCATCATCTGCCTTCCTTATGGATGGAAACAGTGCGACAACGTTGTCTGTTCCGGTGGCCAAAAACTGGAACTAACGTGTTTTTGATGTCCAACCATTGCGCTGCTGCCGGATGAAGTTCTTAAAAGTGAGGGCCGTTTCAATTGCTACTTAAAGAAGAAGAAAAAAATTGCGCCGTCGCGCGTCGTCACCGGAACAGAAAAGATTGTCGATGGACCATGTGACATGTCACATGTCCCATCACGCGGGTCCAATGCGAATTGGTGGGTATGACGTATGTACGATTGTAAATACAGCCAGACCAACGGCCTATAGCGTGTTTTTCGAAGCACGGAAAGCTCGTGATAATAAAGCTGCTTAACATCGACGATCGTGGCCGAGCGCTATAACCACTGCGCCATGGGCCCTCTATATCGGGACAGTAAACGTAGCGCATTGTAATTTATAAAAGAGAACATGATTTCTTAATACAGTAATCTGCCCTGATTATCCAAATCGATCTCATTATTACGACTATGTAGGTAGGTACTCGTAAGTTATAATGTCTACTTTACTTGATTGGATTCAACTCGTCAGTTTCACTCCAGTAGTGGCTTATCAAGTTCTTTATACGATTGTTGTTCCATATAATATGACTAAAACAGTGTTATGAATCAAACGTTAACATTATGAAGGTACTTCGAGTGCTCTTTATTATTTTTAACTTGGCTTCTCTACATTGTGCTATATTACCAAATGATCACGAGGAAAGGAAAATGGCTTTGATTGTAAGTACCTACTTGCCAGCACCATATTAGGTAGTAGTAAAAACTTTTAAAATTTAAATATGAGTTAATTTAGGCAGTAGTAGAAAAATTTTAGGTTCCTTGTGCCTATAAATGAATACTTAATCGGCTTTGAGGGGTTAAACCTTCTTAATTTTTTCTCAATAAGCAAAGCAGGTGTTCAAGTTTAAGCATTAACTTCAAAACTCCTAACTGCTTTTTTGCTTGACTCAAAAGGCCTTGAATCTTTATACGAAGCCACCTAATAAGTCAATCAAAAATGCACTTAAGAACTTAGAAGTTAAGGCTTAAATAAGGTTATCTGCTTTGCTTATTTAGGAAGGTGTAATAACCCCTTTAGCCAGACCTACTGCAGTTCTTACAACGCTGGCTAGATGGATGTAATCTTGCCTTCCATCAGATGTAGATATCCGATTGTTTTTCTTCTACACGGATTACATCCAAGCGCCAAGACTCTCGCGACATCCGTTTTTCCTCAAAGGTTATGCAAGGTCATACAGAATTTGGATAACATCTATCGGCTTGATCTGACGGGAGGCAAGATTACAGCGCCCTAGCCAGCGTTTTAAGCATAATTCAAACCTTTTTTTTTTCAGGGTGATATAATTGCTTCTAATTACAATTATAAAGGATGGACGACCGTGATTACTATGGGATCGTTTCCCAACGAATTTTACAAGATTGGTCAAAATGTACCCGTTACTTTTATTAGCGCAAATGATGAATTTTCTGCTTACGAAGTCAATGAAACTTCTCAATATAGAGCTAATACCGCCATCGTAGATTGCACGGATATCGAAGACTTTGAGAATAAGTTCAGCGTGTTACGACTTATGCCATTCTGGCATCCCCACTCACATACAATTATTTATTACCATGGCCCGCTTAGCAAAGAACTGACGGCTAAAATGTTCTTCTACATGTGGTACTATATGTGTGCAAATGTGATCATCATTCAGTACAATGATCAAGACGAGAAACTATTGGTCACCTATTTCAGTCCGTACATTTATGTAAACTACACACTGGACTATAATTTCGGCTGTTGGACAACCAAGAAAATCTCATACCCAATAGAAAACTTTAAAAACAATTTTATTTGCAATGAAAGCTGCAACAATGTAACTTTACCGTATATAAAAACAAACCATTTAGGCACGTGTATCGGGTTACGAACATATACCGTTGATTACCATGACAGAGAATTACTCAGAAACCTTGATTTATTTGAAGAAAAAGGCAAAAATCTCCATGGGTTCCCTTTAAGAGCATTCGCTGTTCAAATAGTACCTTTCCTATTGGTTGATGAACATGCTGATGGGACATTTAAACTTTATGAGAGAGATGGCAAAATATGGTACACAATGGCAGAATACATGAACTTTACACTCGATCTTACACCTAGCAAGGACTTCATCAAACAGCCGTTCAACTACGAAGTAATCATTCGATGTATATTCGATTTTTCTATGAGAAAAGCAGATATTTTAGTGATGCCTGTTTATCAATTTAATTTTGTCGTAGTCGACGTCGATATGGCAGTACCGTACAAAGAAAGCGGTGTGTGCTTTATAGCCCATCGTGCTGGGTTCGAGACCACTCTGTTTGACTACAAGTTTGTCAACAAAGATTACAAACTATTGTTAGAGGCCGTTTTCTGTTTCATAGGAACATGGCTAGTATTTTTCATATTCAATGCCGTCGAAATAGGCGTTGTTAGTTTCGATCAAGCGGGTAAAGATTTGATCAATGCCATAAGAAATATTCTTTCAATATCTTTGTACAGACCTCCAAAAAGAAGAAGCTTTCGAATTTTCTTGATAGTCTCAATATGGGGCTTTTTCATGATAAATTTTGCCACGCAGGCGGTTATAATTTCTTTTTTTAGTGCCTATAAGAGAGGTAAAGATGTGGAAACATTTGAAGACATAATCAATAAAGGTTATGATATAGAAGGAGTTGCTTCACCTGATGTGATGCTCCCGGAAACCGAAGAGATTTATAAGAAAATTAATTCGAAAATTGTCCCGGTCAAGGATTTATTCGAATGTGTTAACAAAATAGGCAGAGACAACCACCGATTTTGTATTAACGATTGTTCTGTTGGTCGTTATTTACAAAGAAATGTTTTGAACGATAACGGAGAGCAATTTTTGCATATAGCTAAAGATCAAATACACAACCACTATTTGATAATGATACTACAAAAGAATTCCCCTTTCACCGACCATTTCAATAAGTACATGTTGAGGATTATACAGGCTGGTCTCATTAATAAATGGGAGGAATACCGCTTTCATGATATGAGAGATGAAGTTACTGTAAAATCACTAAGCATGACCGATCTTTTAGGAATTTTCGAATCTTTCAGTTTTTTACTTTGTGTGTCATGCGTAATTTTCGTGCTGGAAATTATGATAGGTAATGCTTTAAAATTAAAACGTATCTTAACATTTAGATACTTGCGTTGGCGCAAAGTGCGTAATGTCGTCAAAGCTATAAAAATTCAAAGAAAGTTGGGAAAAATTAGAAAGGTCGACAACTTTACCCAAACACCAGCATAACTTTCTAATACCTACCTAGATAGGCAGGGCCGCTCCGCCCCTGTGTGCGAAGTGTGCGGCGCACACAGGCGCCAAGACAATAGGGGCGCCGCTATCGAAATTATTCATCGAAAAAATTATGCTGAAGCGAGATAGCAATGAGAAAACGACGCGCGCGGGAGCGGGATTTTGCAGATTAGGAAAAAACAACACAAAATCACTTCGTATTAAAAAACTACAACGATTTAAAAAAAAATGCTTCTATACGATCCTAAATATTATTGGTTTTCACTAATTAAACCAATTTCCAAAAGTGTACTTAAGTAACCCCATTTAAGAATAATCTTGAATTTTCGTATTTGTTAGTGGTCTTTTCGAAAAGAAAAAGTGTCGAGGCAAAATCAATAAAGTGTTTTTGAAACCATACGGATCTAGATAAAGGTATGAAGAAATATATATCTTATTACCAGATTTGTAACAACTGTAACCGTCCTACAGTTTTAAATCAAAAAGTCCATACTTTTTCCGAGTAGCGCCTTAACGCCCGCCGATGATTTGTGTGAAGAAATTATGTCATGTCAATGTTTTTTCAAAAAATTTTATATAATGATGTGGCGAAAAGTCAAATAAGACCAAAAAAATAAGAGTGAAGGTACATTAATTCGCAAGAAGCTGAAATTTGGTGAAATTGTTCAAAACATTATTATAAATGATATTTAAAAAGCCCTCATCGATCCGGTACCTGGAAAAAAAAACTCTAAGTCAAAGGTAAAAAAATGGGTATTTCGCGATATTTGTGATCGCGGGTACATTTGGAAAGGTGTCATGATGACGATTACACCCATGAAGCTCGACTTAATACTGAGGTAACCAGTATTATGTCGAGCTTCATGATTACACCTTTCCAAATTTTTTTATCGATATATCTCAGAAACGGTGGCGCTTAGAAAAAAGTATTGAGTCATTTTTATAGATAACTAGCTGACCCAGCGCGACTTCGTTCCCGTGGCCCTACCCCCTACTCCACCCTACCCTACCCGTACTCTACCCCTACCCTACCCCTACGCTACCCCTACGCTACCCCTACCCTACCCCTACCCTACCCCTACCCTACCCCTACCCTACCCTACCCCTACCATACCCCTACTCTACCCCTACCCATACCCCTACCCCTATATCCTTCCTTCGACTTCCACGAACATTTCAAGACCAAAATTAGCCAAATCAGTCCAGCCGTTCACGCGTGATGTCGTGACCAAGGGAAATAGGGATTCATTTTTATATATATAGACTATCTGACCCAGCGCGACTTCGTTCCCGTGGCCCTACCCCCTACTCCACCCTACTTTACCCGTACCCTACCCGTACCCTACCCCTATCCTACCCTACCCCTACCCTACCCCTATCCTACCCTACCCCTATCCTACCCTACCCCTACCCTACCCTAACCCTACCCTACCCCTACCCCTACCCCTACCCCTAACCTACCCCTACCCTACCCTACCCCTACCCCTACCCCAACCCTACCCCTACCCTACCTTTACCCTACCCTACTTCTCCTCTACCCCTACTTACCCCTCCTTCCCCTATTTTCTCACCGCTAAAACCTTCCTAGGACTTCCACGAACATTTCAAGACCAAAATTAGCCAAATCGGTCCAGCCGTTCACGCGTGATGTTGTGACCAAGGGAAATAGGGATTCATTTTTATATATATAGATTACATGATTTACAATTTTGTCTTTGCTAATTTTACGATAAAACTTACCGTTTTGCTGAAAAAACGCGAATTTGACATTTGACCTCGAATTTTTTTTTCCAGGTACCGGATCGATGAGGACTTTTTAAATTTCATTTATAATTATGTTTTGAAAAATTTCACCAACTTTCAGCTTCTTGCGAATTAATGTATCTTCGGATGTCTAAATTGACTGGACTATTTTATATTCTAACACATTTTAGACTCTTGTTGTTTTTTAACATAGAAAACGTAATAGTAAAGTAAATTAGTATTATTAGAAAAAAGTAATTTATTTTGTTATTAATATATAAGTAAGTATACGATTAGATAGATCATCATAAATAAAGTATGTAAAAATTTAGGAAAAAAAGGATTTTTTTTGAAAAACCTATTTAGGAAAATATTATCTAATTACCTATATAAAACTAAAGAAAATTTATTTCGGTCAAAATTAACAAAAGAAATAAAAATAATTAGTTAAAACATTAAGATTCGTGAAAAAAAGAGGCGCTTCATAGGTTTCGCACACAGGCGCTGTGGGGGGTCGGAGCGGCCCTGTAGATAGGGCAGTACACAGACCGAAAGTGGCGCCGCCGCGTTGAATTCTATTTAATACTAGCTGACCCAGCGCGACTTCGTTCCCGTGGCCCTACCCCCTACTCCACCCTACCCTACCCTACCCCTACGCTACCCTACCCTACCCCTACGCTACCCTACCCTACCCCTACCCCTACCCTACACTACCTCTACCCTACCTCTACCCTACCCATTCCCTTACCTCTACCCTACCCCTACTCTACCCCTAGCCTACCCCTACCCTACCCTACCTTTACCCTACCCTACTTCTACTCTACGCCTACTTATCCCTCCTTCCCCTATTTTCTCACCGTTAAAACCTTCCTTGGACTTCCACAAACATTTCAAGACCAAAATTAGCCAAATCGGTCCAGCCGTTCACGCGTGATGTCGTGACCAAGGGAAATAGGGATACATTTTTTATAAGGTCCTTCTTAAATAGTGCACATAGTTTTAAGGGATCAATATACTCATGCATACAAACAACTTTTACTATGGTACCAACATTTAAATCGCGAAAAAAAAAAACAGCTGTTCCATACATTTTGATCTATTCAATTAAAATTTTTCTACGGAACAGCTGTTTTTTTTTCGCGATTTCAATGTTGGTACCATAGTAAAAGTTGTTTGTATGCATGAGTACATTGACCCCTTAAAATTATGTGCACTATTTAAGAAGGACCTTATATATATAGATTGTAATTCTAATACCTAAACAATTTTAATGAAACTTTACATGAAATTTTTAGGGCCCGTAGTCTAGTATTTTTAGACGATATCACTAGATTCCCTCGGTCTCACTGCTAGAAGTAGCTATTTTATATTCTGTGGAAGTAGATAGCAAAACTGCTAAAAGTGGCCGTTTTTGACACATTTGCTTCCTAATTCTACGAATGACTATGAGCACAGATAATATAATACTGCCTAATACTAAATTAAATGTGACTAAAATACCACGACATACCTGAAGTTGAAGCCTCCATAGCTTAATTATGATAATTTAGTCGATTTGATAGTGTCAAATGAAGCATTGGTATATAGTTTAATAAAGGCTGTTGTAGGTAATTCAAAATCGAGTTTTATTTTTTTACAATTTCTGTCGCATATAAGGGTATCTTGCCCCAGTGTGCGTCTGTGGGCTCCTTTAGTGACATGACAAATTAAAAAACTAATTACTTTTCGCTCCCTAGGGACTAAAGTGGCTACTTTAGTCCCGCTTCGTAGGGCTATATTGGCGTACTTTTAGAACATGAGAAGTGAAAAAGTATTCTTGGTGTAACGGCAAAAAAATATGGATATGAGTATTGGCTTCATTTCTCATTTTTTTAGTCGGTATCATGTCGGTATTCATGCAGCATACTACGCGTGTTGGGGGCATGTTAATATACTATATCTATGGGGGCATGGAACTGTACAACATACACTTGGTTGGGGGCCGTGCTGCATGATGACAAACCCGAGAAAATTTTTGTCTACTTCGAAAGTCTATAATGGGCGATTTTCTGAAAGCTCAGTCACTAGATGGCGCTGTCCCACCTATGCAGTTAGAAGGAACGGAACGTTATAAATTTTACTTTGACGCGACTTTTTTACGTAAAACGGAACGTCAGACAGATGTTATTTATTTACCTTAATCTTTAAATTTACCTGTTTCGTTTCTGTTCCTCACAATAGTACTTATTTAATATATTATTAGTTTCTTTTGGGTTTATAAAAAGTAATTAATTTAAATATGTTTCATACCAAAATATACCATAGACATGTACATACTTCGTTCAACGCCATCTAGTGAAGCAATTGGAAGCTTTTTTTTTTAAATGGCCTCAGAAAATCGCTCATTGACAGCTGAGGCTGAACAATAGGTTTGTCTTTGTCTACGATGAAATGTCAATTTTGACGTTTTGATATTGCTCATTTGTTAGGTTAAAGGTTATATTATAATCAAGGAATTTATAAGTACTACGTACAACAGGAAGGTGCACTGCTGCTAAAAAACGGTCCTAATGAGACAGTCAGAACGAGGTCAGTTTATCTCACTCTATTCCATTACGACCTGGCCACGAACATGCGCGACGGGCGGCGGGCGGCGACGAGCGAATTGCGGAATCATTGCGCGCTCGCGACAGACGTCTAATCAAATAAGTCAATGAGACGCACCAACTGATGCGCAATTCGCTCGTCGCCACCGCCGTCGCGCATGTTCGTGTCTAGGCCGTTAGGGTGACCATAAGTTTTAAAAGAAAAGACTTGTTTTTTTTTTGTTATAATTGGTTAAAATTATAAATGCGAAAGTGGTTTTCGGTTGTGCTTTCACGCTTCGTGTAGTGAACCGATTTTGATGAAATTTGATCCATGAATAAATTGTCAGAATATTGAATATAGGATATTTTATTTTTAAAATACGATAGCATTCGAATATTTACGTAATACGGATGTATTAAACAACACACTAGATTAACAATAGTAACAACTTGGATGTTCGTGGCATCACGTAAGGGCCCGTGCAGCGTATACGGTCGCACCGACTCGCAGCGACATCCGGCGTGCCTGCGACTGGTGACCTCTGATAAACAGTCAGTGCCACCGCACCGACGCCGACGTCGGTAATAATTATTCTCTACTTATATACCTAATTCTCCGGCCCCATTTGGCCATTCCCACTGGCAGCACTCATTCACGAGCATGACGAATGAGCCAGCCATCGCTTCGCTTAACCATATTTTAGAGAAGGTAACGACCCGCCTCACACGGTCACACGCCACCACCGCATTAGAAATAAAAACAAAAAAAAACACATTTAAGGCAAGCAGAGAAGAGCAGACCCATTTCCACTGGCAGCACTCGTTCACGAGCATGACGCATAAGCCAGCCATCGCTTCGCCACTTTTTGGGATGAATTAAATTTAAAATTTAACCCAACCATGCCCGTAAGGACCATTCGGTCCTCCATACTGCCGACCTCTGTCAACGCCCGTAAGGACCATTTGGTCCTCCACAGACTTGCCACCGATTATCGGTTTTTTCTCTATGATTGCGTCATTTCCTGTATGGGACACTTTATTTCATTGAGAAGCTTGATAAATTTGCGTTAGTCTGTGACAAAAATATGTTTCCGATCTGTGTTTTCCAATTGACATAAAAAAAAGAAAGTCGACAAATTTTCTCGGTGTTTGCTAATCGTGGTAAATAATTTATTGTGAAAATTTCTGTTGTTTCCAAGTTTTTAGCAAGTTATGTTCCATTTTACTGTTATAAAAGGTGTTCGTTTGGTGTTTTACATAGGAATATATAGGAATAAAATCGTTCAAAATCTGAAAAATTCTCAAAAATTCGGCGAAGTTTATTGCTGCACTTTGACCACGTAGAACTATTATACTGTAGAGTTCTGGTGTTAGGTCTTAGTACCTAAAAATGGCAAAAACATTCATAAGATAAACACACTTTACATAATGAAAAAATATAACCTAATTCCGAAATTATCGGGTTTTTCGTGAAAGACGGCATTTTTTTTTTGCGTGGCGAAAGTGGTGAAAGTGGAGCGGGTGCTTTTCGTTAATCTAGCGCAAAGTGTTCTGTAACGAGGGGTAAGAAAAATTGCCCTACTGCGCTCTTTTGTTGATTTTTTAAAAAACAGCTAGGTAACCTAATAATTTTTGTACCCTTTTGGAAAGCTTATGAAACTAGTTAGACATTTTACTTATTTGTACGCCAACTTCCATGCAGTTTTTTTCCAATAATTTAGGGCGAAGTTGGAGAAAAATGCAAAAAATAAAAATTATTGTTACTAAAAATCTTTTATTTCTGAGATTATGTAAGTTTTTTTTTTAAATGATCACTAATTATTAAGCTTTCAGAAAAGTATTGATTCAATGTTAAGAGTAGAGTAGTTTATTCACAATCAATGATTTTTGGTAACAACTCAGAAAATTTTTAAGAAATCGAAGAACCGTCACAGCTCGGTAACCATCTAGTTTTGATCCCTGGTTCACTGGACTTAATTTGTTGCTAATGACCTCTAGTATAACCCCTTTCAAGAAATAGGTCCAGTTTCCCCGTCAGCCTGTATAATAGTACCAAGATATATGGTTCGAAACACTTATGCAGTGTGGCGCGACTCTTTCTGTCTCTGTTGTGTCCATACTAAGTGCATGAAACAGACATTCTGGCGTCGCGCCACACCACAGAAGTGTGTTTCCGACTTTAAACTAGTAGGAATGCCAGGAAATAGGTGCCAGTAAATAAAAGAAATAAATCATAATAATAGTTTATTGTTACACAGATGTTTAACAAAACATGATTACCTATACATTACTGAATAAAATTGTAAGATACGAATCAGACAATAATTTTAGGTATAAACGTTTTATTATAGAATCAAATGAAAAGAAAAAGGAAATTTGTTGTCACCCTAATTGTTCCATAGTAAGAACTCGTATCATTTTCAATAAATTCTATCTCACCTGTGAAAAGAAATATTGCAACCAGCAAATGTTTCATTTCCACAGCCCATAATTATTAACGCAACACCTTTTCACGATATTGCAAAAAACACCACCACCCACAAGGCAAAATATTTACGCATAACCAACTTTACTTGACACAACGAAGACGGAAGATGTCATTCAGCTAATCAGCTTGTCATGTTGCCACTTTAAAATTCTGAAATCTATCATTCAATTTTTTTCTAGGATAAGCCGTAAAAAAACTTGAACGATCTGATACATTTTTATGCATAATACGCTAATACCTAAATTAATATACGATGTTTTCTATTGACTAAAAATAATACGAAGCGAAAATTTTACGAAATTTTATTTTCATAACGAAAGTTGTGTACCATAAATCTACTAAACCTGTTATTTAAGAGTGCTGGCAATTTGAAAGAAAGGGACACCCTCACCTCGTTCTTGCGGTCTCAGCTGGACCGTTGACATTTTGTATTGAAATATAAACCTTATCTTTTCAAGTTAAAGTGTATTTTTAAATACACAGAAATACGGAGTGCACCTTCCTGTTGTAATATAAATTCCTTGATTATAATATCTTTGGGTTAAAGTCTGTTAAAGTCATTAAAAAGTTATGTATTGTATGACAAAATACGTCTGATATGTTCGATTGGTTACATTCGGAGAAACATCGACAGAATTCTATTTCTGATAATTTTCGCTAGATGGCAGAAATGTCGTTATTTCAATGACACACTATATTGTGGATTTGTGGATTTTCTGAGGACACACCGACCGTCTCGCACTAATACACAGCATTTCTTTTATACCCTGTGTGTGGCCGACCGGCAGGTGGCAACTTACTTGTCGCCGTGCGCGCACTTGCATTAAAACCAATAGAGGTTGCGTCGCGGGCTTGTCTTCGACCCGCGGACAAGAAATTTTCCCGGGTGTCGCGTCGCTACGTGCGCGCACGTTCATACTAACCCGTAGACTTGACGCGAGCACAAATTATATAGACTAGTACAGATAGGAATCAAGCCTTATAGCGGCCGTTTGTTAGTGAATGACGGACCCCGATTAGATTTTGACAACATAGTGCTGCCAGAACTATCGACACCCTTGATTCGTTATCGACAGTTGTGCAAATCATCGACGTTTGGTACAACCCTAGTAATATACTATTTTAAATTCTGCTCAAATAAAAAACACATTTGATGAAAGAAGGCATTTATTACTTGCTATTATAATTTTATCAAATACAAAGTACATAATTAGTATAAGTTGAGATTTATACAAGACAAAGAATGAGAGTAATGAAATTACTTACTAAATTGACTTAGTAGATAAACTAAGATATATAAATACTTTATCAGCCACAAGAAAAATTAAACTAATGCTATTTTTCCTACAATTTTTTCCTTTGTAGTAGTATTATTTAGTATCTGCCATTTCATTATTTACTGTTAATATCACTTTCAATGCAAGACGCAATAACCTAACTCTAATAGTTAAACATTTAATGCAGTAAGTAATCAATATAGCAACTAACAGCAGTAATTTGCACCATAATTCTGATTTGATAACTTATTACCGCAAGAATAGGGGCATCTTCGCAGCACTTCACGAACCTCGTTGAGACTCAAGTTATCTGAAAAGATTAGATTTGGTTAGTATAGATTCTACATATTGTTACTATAATCTGCCATAACATTTTATAAACAAATAAGTGATAGTTGAACTGAAAAGTTTGTAAATCAAGAAAGAGTAGTGTGTATAAAGCACATTTTGTTTGTTGTGCCGCTATGCACAAGTTATAGATAATCAATGTTTATAGTTAATAACTGTTATTAAGTAGATAAGCTTTGTACATAGACTGATGAGAGGTAGTATATATAATTAAGTAAGATCTAAGATAGTAGGTAGCAGTAACAGTTATAACAGTCATAAGACAATCACAATAAACCATCATTCGTACCGACAACAATCATATATTATCCCACCGGTACATTTGTTATAATTCTGTTCTGTTTGTCAGAATCAGAAATATGAATTTGATGTTAAGGCATTTTAAATGTTTTGACAAAGTTATTGAATTACTTACACTGTTATTTTCTCTTGACTTGGTATTAACAACTTCACGAAATTGAAACTTGTTAAATGTAACAATTGATTATTCAAATTTAATCCCAACAAGTCATCTACTGTGCTTTATCATTATCACCATATGATATCACTTCTTAATGTATATTGAAATAAGGTATTAGGAAGGTTTTTTTAACAAAACTAATCAATAATTAATTACACATACCTACTTACAGTCATATAAAAAGAATAAACAAACATTACCTACCTTTCATTCATAACTTCTTCTTCAACATGTCAATGACAAGTACAAAATCATATACTGTTGTTGGCCCAAAACTGTGCCACTCTCACTGCATTATCTGCAGCCAACATGAGGTCCTCACGCGTGCAGGTGTCCGGGCATAAAGAGCAATCAATGAAGTGGGCCATGGTCTGTGGAGTGTAACCACACCTGCACGTGAGATCCGTGTTACTGGTGAAGCCCCACCTGGACAGGTTGTCTTTACTTCGACCAACTTGGGTACGGAGTCCATTTAAAGATCTCCATAATGATCTGGGAAGTTCAAGGCCAGGAGGGAGCTTTTCCTGGATGAGCACATATGGGTGTGAAAGGGTAGCAGACTTTTCCCACAGTTTAACTTTGGTTAAAGAGGCCTCCATGGTGCCAGGAATGACGCACTCTAAAAACTATTGCGACTCTTTAGCCTTTGATAAATTTCATAACTTTCTGAGAAACCGAATCTTCTTTACTCCGGTTAAGTTGTGAACTGTATTTTCTTTTGTTTTGGTTAGTTTCAAGAAATACAATGTTGCCTCTTGGAATTACCTAAAACAACAAAACTCAAATTTAGGTTAATGTCATAAATAATTGATACATAAAACTACGTAAATAGATTTACTTACGTGTACCGAAGGCATCTTCGAATAATGTATCCATATTTCTGTAAAGAAATATCTGAGAAAAACTGGAAAAACATCTAAAGAATACTAGAAAACCGAAATGAGTAAAAAAACACAAACTAAATAAACGTCATCTTGAAATTCTTGAAAAAAGTGACAGCCTTAATTTTAGCCAATGGGGGCACCCCAACAAAATGGCGGTCTTAATTATAGCCAATGAATGGGTATCGGGGCTACCGCCCACTAAGTTTTGACCTATTCTATGGGTGATTCCAACGCCTGGACGCGAGTGACAAAATAGTTGCGGAGACAAAAGTCACCCGTGCGCGCCAGCCAGGGGGGCTACCGGCTAAGAAATATGGGTATGGGTATGGGCTTCAACTGTCATTTGAATTCCTTATTTTGATAGATTTTTGCTGCTTTGTTCTATTGAACGTTGCTAGCTAGTTATCGTTATACCCGACGTCACAAAACAAACTTTATGGGTATGAACTTCATACGTTTTATAAAGAAAATAGCCGCTATCCGTTCCTTGTTTTGTGACGTCGGGTATAGCCAGTTCCTCAGTTATTGAGGATTCCGGGAGTAGTGCGCTTCCACCTTCAGCCTTATCACAAACTTATCATCAGGTGTGATGAAGGCTAAGTGCTACCCCGTTGTGAATAAATAAATAAATAAATAAATAAACTTGCTAGCAACGTTCAACAGAACAAAGCAGCAAAAATCTATCAAAATAAGGAATTCAAATGACAGTTGAAGCCCATACCCATATCCATATTTCTTTACTAGCTACAGTCGTCACAAAATAAGATGCCCGTTTTGACACATGCTAAAGTGACGTGATTAGGCATGTAACCATACGAGTCTGTGATCGATTCTCGCGATTAATCGCTTAAGGTTCTGACTAACTAATCGATTATAGTAGTAACATAAGTGGATTAAGACTAAAGTTATTATTATAAAATGTTTAACTTACTATATAGGTACTTATACTTTTAATAAACATATTATTGAAGTATAAATTGACCTTTTATGTTATGTAAACTTGAATCGAATCCACTTAAATTGCATAATTTATATAAGAGGGAACGCGCACTTGTGATTTTTAATCGGGCGATAGTTTGGTCTTTCTCGGATTCAGCATAGAGTTATATGGCAGTGGCAATCGTGAGTGCGCTTAAACTATCGACCGATTAAACTATCGAAAATGACTGGCCGATAGTTGTACGATCAAACTATCGCACAACTATCGGCCGGGCGGTAATGAGCATGAAGGACTATGTGAGCGTGCGCACTGCATTCTACTAAACGCTACGCTTCGAACAAGCCGAACGAAACGTGTTTTAAGAAATCTCTGGAAAGGTGAACGTGACGATTCGACATGGTGAGGTGTGCAAGGTTGTCTAGGTTTTATTTAAAGCCACCAGTACAGGATGGCCGATCATGTTGGCCGACCATGATGGGCCATCGTGTACCGGGCCGGTTTGCGTGTGATTGCCGTCTGCGAGCAACGCAAACCACCCCTGTACACGATGGCCCATCATGGTCGGCCAACATGATCGGCCATCCTGTACTGGGGGCTTAAAGTTTTTTTTTTCATTCGGTTCATTCGAAACGTTCTCCTTGGATAAGTGTGCGTTTGCCTAGAAACCGTTTTATCGAAATCATTGTTGCCAATTCATAATTTCACTAATGCTTTAAGCGCCAATCTAGTTTTCACACAAATAAGATCAATTTTACAAATTAATCTATTAAAGTGGTTATAACGATTATTTCGATAAAATTGAATGAAGCTGGAGAAATCCTGCACACAACGGTTACAACACTAGTATTTAAAAAAATAAAGACTGAGAACGTAACTGTTTTTCGAGACGTTTCGTAGTTAATCGAATCTGCGTTTACTTTAGAATAAACGCAAAAATAATACGCGGAATACACTTTGCCTTAATTTATGATGCGTTCAAAAATGTAACATATTATTTTCATACACCTTTGTTATGTAATCAGCATATATTTGATTTTTTGGTTTTCGTAACAAGTTACATTCTAGGGTCATTACCATGTGTCAAAACGTGCATCTTAATTTGTGACGACTGTAGTTATCGTTATACCCACGAAGCTCGACTTAATACTGAGGTTCATGGGTATAACCATGAAGTTTGACTTAATACTCTGAGGTAACTGGAGCTCTCACCCTGAATAAAAAAGTGTCGCCAGCAAATTTGACATTTATGTATGTAGTGGCTGTCAGCTGTCTCATATGACCATACGTATTTTTTTAAAGTGTAGGTGAGACGGAAGACAGCCACTGTGTTATTTGTGGTATTCAAAAAATTGTTCGTACTGCACTCTCCAGTTACCTCAGTATTAAGTCGAGCTTCATGGTTATACCCGACGCGGCGACGTCACAAAACAAGGAACTGATAGCGGCTATTTTCTTTATAAAATTAACTTAAAGTTCCCAAAAACGTATGAAGTTCATACCCATAAAGTTACGCGGTAGCCCACGGTTACTACAAACTGTCAAATTTCTTTAAATAAAATTCAACCTTATGTCCAACGCATAGAGTTCAGTTTCAATTAATAAATTTTGACATTTTGTAGTAACCTGACGTGCTGGCGACCGTACATAAACCAAAGATGTAGTATTAAACATAGATGGATACTAAAAAGTTGAACAACGAAACGATATATCTTTCCTATCCTCCTAAATGACAGTTCAGCGTGCATTGAAAAGAGATAGCAATATAGGCAACGCTCCGTATTGAAACCTAGCGCGCCACCAGCCGAGTTTCTGTAGGCCAGAGTGGACTACATCAGTGTTGATCAGTGTTCGTGGTTTTTTATTAATTGTAGTTAATTTATGCAAGATTAGTGAAAAAAATCTTTCTGTGTGTATTGCCAAAACACCATGGCTTGTGCTGTAAAGAGCTGCAAAAGTTCCTACAGTAATTTAAAGGACAAACTCGGAATAATATCCCTTCATCGGTGAGTGAACCTCCGTTTTTTCGAATTATTCAAATAACTAGGCCATTTTTGGTAAGCCTTTCTTTGCAAAAATACTGTAGAAAACTCTTATCTTTTATTTTCATACACGTAACTATACCTGAGGATAAAACAAATAAATGAAAATCTTTTGTTAGATATCGATCGACATTTTGTTTGACATTTCATTTACTCGCCATTGGTCTTGTAGTGTTGGTACTTTGCAGATAAGATATCGATAATCGAATCAATATTTTTTCGTTCTCAGTATTCAATCATAGTACTTTTATTTTATGTCTGTAAGTACCTATTTTATCGTTCGTATGGCAAATTTAATTTTAGGTTTAGGTTTAACATATTTATTTCTCTAAAAGAATACATTATTCACTTATAAGAGAAATACAAAATAATTAAAGTAAAAAAGAATATAACTAAGCCGTCTTAAACTAGCAAGTGCACTTAAAAAAAAAAACAGTTACTCCTGTCATACATAATATTACATTAAAAACACACACGAAAATAGAACTTCACTTTATACATTTACATATCATCATGTCAGCCGAACGACGCCCACTGCTGGGCATAGGGCATTTACATAACCTAACTAAAATAATAATAACATTTATATAATTAAAAAGGTAAGTACCTGTAATCCGGAATCGGTAGCAAGTCTGTAGCAAAATCGACACAAACATCTATCATCTATCAGCAAGAGTACCTATGCAGTTAGCATTATGAAAAAAAACGAGTGCTACAAACAATATGCACGGATTTATGCTAATACGGATTTTTAAAAATCAACCAGCAAACGTTCAGCAGGTAGTTTTTGTATTCTGAATTTATGTTATCTATAAAATTTCATTCTGTACCTAAGCTATTCATTTTAGAAGTGTACCTAAGTATATGATGTAGGTACATAGGTATGTATAGATAATGTATGATTATTTTATAAACAAGATTTTACAAAATTTACCCGTATTTTGTTTTAAGAAATAATAGTGATTTTTAGTAAAAAAAATGATAGTGTAATTGCTAAAGCGCCTACTGACATAGCCCGGAGGACCCATTAGTTTGCACAACTTTGCTACTTTGCATGGACGGCCGATCTTTTAGTATCCTTTATGTTTCGCTGTCGGACTAGTTGTAGCTTGGCACGTAGGTATGGGGTAGCTAGTAATAAAAAGTGCCTTCGTCTGACATAGTAAGGAACCTGCTCACATAATAGAACTAGAAAGGTTTCCTTTTTTCTACCTAAAATAAGGATTTTAGGTATAAAAATGTAACTTTTTCCAATCCGGCACTTAAATATTTAAAAAAATCTTTCTGTTTTAACTAAGATCGGTTCTATTATCTTATGGCCCTCTTGTATTGGGCTCACTCACGTCAGGTTGACTGATCGTCACTAGAGTTGCAGTGTAGGTAACTGCAATTTTTTTGATTTTTGGTTAATTTTGTAACATGTTTTATACATACTTATGTCTTACTTTTTTCTGTTAACAGGAAACATAATAACACGCGATCACGAGTACCACGATCAATGAGAACATTGACATCGACCATTTCGGAACCTACCAGATTTTCTTCACATAGTCAAGCAAGCCCCAGAAAGATTCTAATTCGTTTCTTATGAATAAAATTTTGTTAATGTTTGCTCACATACTCATTTTAATTTTATGTATTTTACTATTTATATTACAAACCTAAAAAGCGGACCCATTCAGAGACAATTTCATATAATGTATATGTCGCAGGCGGATGGTTGAATCCGCCGGATGGTTAAGTATAGCAGCATGTGCTTCTCGAAAGTCCTGTAGAACACGTGATAGGTTAAAAATCTTAGGCGATCGCGAAGCGCAGCGAAGCGATCGCCTAAGATTGTATTTTTTTTATTTCTTTTCATTTTCCTCTACATCTCCTATAATAAACAGATACACAAATTCACCTTTGCATCGTTATTTTTATCCAAAAAAAGGTTTTAGATTGTAGAAAACTAGCTGCCCTTCCGCTTGTAATTCCCGAGGAAACTTGAAATTTGCGGGATAAAAGACAGTCTAAGAAAGGACTAACTAGCTACGAGGTCTTCATTTTGTTAACTGATAAAATGAAGTTATCGATACTTTTCATTACGAATGGTGCATCACTATAGCTCTATATCATAATAAGTAAGTATGTATAGACAAAACGGTGCCACTTCGATATTAAGTAGCAACAAAGCTACTATGTTTGTCTCTTTTTTTCAAATGACTTCCATAGTGAGTTAAAAAGAGATGCAACCTGCATTGTACATTTCACTTTCTACTATCCATCTACGTTTATTAGTACATCTTTGACATAAACCCACACATCTCATTCACCGTGCGTGTTTATTCTGCGATGCGAAATGTTAAAAGCTATCCAATCCAGCCGGCCTAGCATTACAGTTGCAAAACTTCTGAAGTATTCGGAATAATTACGTAATACTTCTCATAAAGTTTCTTTCCATCAGAATTTTTCAAAATAAATTCGTTTGAAAATATTGGCATTTTTTTATCTTAGGTCAATCTTGCTAGAAAATATCGTGCCCGAGTCCGGCGGGCGACGACGACGACGGATGAACAAACAACTCGTGCGCGGCGCGCGGCGCCCGCCGCAGAACAAATTCTAGTGGCGCATGGCAGGCGGCGCGCGCGGCGCGCAGGGCGGGCGGGCGAGATTAGCGGGGCGGGGAGTGGGAGGCGATGCCCCCCGGGGAATTATTCGACCGCTCCCCTTCCCCGCAGAGAAGGATTCATAATGTTTCGCAATAATTCGCGGTCTAAGAAAATATTTCAATTTCGATAAAAATAAACGTGAGCGTTGTTTTTAAAAACGAAGTGCTTACCTATTTGCTCAGTGATGGATTGATGGTGAATTGGTTGTTATTATTATTGTAGCGTAATTAGCGTAAGTAAAATTTGAATGTTTATTTTATTCCTTACCTATGTAAGGCGACATTAACATCAAAAGTAGGTAGGTACCTACTTACAGCAAAACACTAATTTTTATAGGTACTAGCGACCCAGCCCGGCTTCGTTTGAACAATTTGTGGGTGCTTCGAATCTGTGATAACTTCTAAAGTGTTCATTTAAATGAAATACGGTAAAGGATAATTTTGATCTACCTCGATGATATCGTTTTACCTACATTAAATGGCCAAGGTAACTTATATAGGTACTTATTTGGATAAGGATTAATACTGATTAGGAGACATTAGCTTTGCAAATAAAGTAATATTTTTAAATAACTTAATAAATATAAAAATTACTGTGAGTCAACCTATAGAAATAAGGCGACTTCGGGTCTTTTTTGTAGGCCTCTATGATATACAATGCCGTAGTAAATTATTTTGATGTAGGTAGGTATCTCATACGGTTAAGGGTGGTATTCCACTTATCAAAGATCTTTGTCCAAGAAATTGGACGTCGAATGTATGAAATTGGACGTCAAAGTCGTCCAATATGCGTCCAATTTCTTGGATCCAATGCATACTGGACAAAGATCTTTGATGAATGGAATACCACCACCCTTAGCCAGCAGCGTTCGCAATGTACCTAAGCGCTCGAAAAATCGTTTTTTGACGGCTTCATCAAAAAACATGTAATTTTTCTCTATTATATAAATACGTAATTAGAATGTTTTGTATGTACCTAGGTATTTATTTATAAACCTTCGAGAATAAATTTTCTAAATAACAGTGACAGCTGCATGCATCGAAATCCGATGCGTGGTTTAAAAGAAGAAAGGTTAGAAACAGACAGACAGAGGCGGAGAGTGACTTTATTTTATACTATGTACCTACTACCTACTTACCTACCTAGAGATAGTGAAGTGATGACCTAAGCCTCGGCACGGCACTTGTATTGCTAGGTACGACCACTTATATTGTGGTTCGACGGCTATGCCGATGACGGCTATACTCCGTGACTCCGTGCCGAGTTTTGTACCTACCTAGCAGTGGCAAAACGAAAGGGTACATACCTACAAGCCGATTCTAATCGGCTTACCTTTTTATAGTTTAAAACCTTTTACCATAGTTTAAAAATATGTTTTCATCCGTTTCAAGCAATTCAAAAACATTAAAAATTCGCTAAAATAATAGGTACTTAAGTAGGGTATATGTGCCCACTTAAGTACCTACTTCTACACTTAAAACTTCCACAGACATTTTATTTAAGAGGTACCTAGATAGTAAGATATCCATCCATACTTCTTTTACTATGATTGACTATTTTTCTTGCTTAGGTAGGTATTTAAAAATAAGTGTCAAAACTGCTTTCTACTGCTTTTTTACCGATTGCTGCTTTTTTATCGTTACCTACTCCCGTATTTTTCGACGATCGAAATATTCCGAATGTTTCGTAATACTTCGGAATATTTCGTAAGTATTCCACGGGAAAGATTCGGAATTATTCCCGACTGCAACTGTACCTAGCATGAGCGGCTTATAACGCGCGATATGATATGGTACGGCATGCCGTCTTGCTTACACCTTAGTGGGGTAAGCAAGACAACTTGCCGTACCATATCATATCGCGCGTTATAAGCCGCTCATGCTAGGCCGGCTGGCGTTGGAATCACCCATATAATAGGTCAACACTTAGTGATTACAGTAGTGGGGATGCCCCCATGGTCAGGCGTTGGAATCACCCATAGAATAGGTCAAACTTAGTGGCCGGTAGCCCCGATACCCATTCATTGGCTATAATTAAGACCGCCATTTTGGTGGGGTGCTCCCATTGGCTAAAATTAAGGCTGTCACTTTTTTCAAGAATTTCAAGATGACGTTTATTTAGTTTGTGTTTTTTTACTCATTTTTCGGTTTTCTAGTATTCTTTAGATGTTTTTCCACTTTTTCTCAGATATTTCTTTACAGAAATATGGATACATTATTCGAAGATGCCTTCGGTACACGTAAGTAAATCTATTTACGTAGTTTTATGTAAGTATCAATTATTTATTACATTAACCTAAATTTGAGTTTTGTTGTTTTAGGTAATTCCAAGAGGCAACTTTGTATTTCTTAAAACTAACCAAAACATAAGAAAATACAGTTCACAACTTAACCGGAGTAAAGAGGATTCGGTTTCTCAGAAAGTTATGAAATTTATCAAAGGCTAAAGAGTCGCAATAGTTTTTACAAGTGCGTCATGCCTGGCACCACGGAGGCCTCTTTAACCAAAGTTAAACTGTGGGAAAACTCTGCTACCCTTCCACACCCATATATGCTCATCCAGGAAAAGCTCCCTCCTGGCCTTGAACTTCCCAGATCATTATGGAGATCTTTAAATAGACTCCGTACCCAAGTTGGTCGAAGTAAAGACAACCTGTCCAGGTGGGGCTTCACCAGTAACACGGATCTCGCGTGCAGGTGTGGTTACACTCCACAGACCATGGCCCACCTCATTGATTGCTCTGCATGCATGCCCGGACACCTGCACGCGTGAGGACCTCATGTTGGCTGCAGATAATGCGGTGAGAGTGGCACAGTTTTGGGCCAACAACATATGATTTTGTACTTGTCATTGACATGTTGAAGAAGTTATGAATGAAAGGTAGGTAATGTTTGTTTATTCTTTTTATATGAATGTAAGTAGGTATGTGTAATTAATTATTGATTAGTTTTGTTAAAAAATATACATTTTAAATATACATTTAGAAGTGATATCATATGGTGATAATGATAAAGCACAGTAGATTACTTGGGATTAAATTTAAATAATCAGTTGTCACATTTAACAAGTTTCAATTTAGTGAAGTTGTTAATACCAAGTCAAGAGAAAATAACAGTGTAAGTAATTCAATAACTTTGTCAAAACATTTAAAATGCCTTATCATCAAATTCATATTTCTGATTCTGACAAACAGAACAGAATTATAACAAATGTACCGGTGGGATAATATATGATTGTTGTCGGTACGAATGATGGTTTATTGTGATTGTCTTATGACTAGGTATGTTATAACTGTTACTGCTACCTACTATCTTAGATCTTACTTAATTATATATACTACCTCTCATCAGTCTATGTACAAAGCTTATCTACTTAATAACAGTTATTAACTATAAATATTGATTATCTATAACTTGTGCATAGCGGCACAACAAACAAAATGTGCTTTATATGAAATATGAAATATACACACTACTCTTTCTTGATTTACAAACTTTTCAGTTCAACTATCACTTATTTGTTTATAAAATGTTATGGCAGATTATAGTAACAATATGTAGAATCTATACTAACCAAATCTAATCTTTTCAGATAACTTGAGTCTCAACGAGGTTCGTGGAGTGCTGCGAAGATGCCCGTGTCTGCCTATTCTTGCGGTTATAAGTTATCAAATCAGAATTATGGTGCAAATTACTGCTGTTAGTTGCTATATTGATTACTTACTGCATTAAATGTTTAACTATTAGAATTAGGTTATTGTGTCTTGCATTGAAACTAAAGTGATATTAACAGTGAATAATGAAATGGCAGATACTAAATAAAACTACTAGGAAAAATAGCATTAGCATTTGTGCATAATAAATATTTGCAAGCAGTTTAATTTTTCTTGTAGCTGATAAAGTATTTATATTTCTTAGTTTATCTATAAAGTCAATTTAGTAAGTAATTTCATTACTCTCATTCTTTGTCTTGTATAAATCTCAACTTATACTTATGTACTTTGTATTTGATAAAATTATAATGTCAAGTAATAAATGCCTTCTTTCATCAAATGTGTTTTTTATTTGAGAAGAATTTAAAATAGTATATTACTAGGGTTGTACCAAACGTCGATGATTTGCACAACTATCGATAACGAATCAAGGGTCGATAGTTCTAGCAGCACTATGTTGTCAAAATCTAATCGGGGTCCGTCATTCACTAACAAACGGCCGCTATAAGGCTTGATTCCTATCTGTACTAGTCTATATAATTTGTGCCCATGGTCAT
This sequence comes from Crambus lathoniellus, assembly GCA_949710035.1. NCBI lineage: Eukaryota > Metazoa > Arthropoda > Insecta > Lepidoptera > Crambidae > Crambus > Crambus lathoniellus. The sequence goes on along the minus strand of OX453303.1, from coordinate 10,088,562 downwards.
ACATTGGCTATAACTACGACCGCCATTTTGTTGGGGTGCCCCCATTGGCTAAGATTATGGCTGTCACTTTTTTTCGAAATGACGTTTAGTTTTTGTGTTTTTTTTTACTCATTTCGGTTTTCTATTATTATTTCCGACGTTCCGTGGGCAGGCCCCCTACAAGGTGGACCGACGATCTGGTCAAGGTCGCGGGAAGCCGCTGGATGCGGGCAGCGCAGGACCGATCGTTGTGGAGATCCTTGGGGGAGGCCTATGCCCAGCAGTGGGCGTCGTTCGGCTGACATGATGATGATGATGATGATTATTATTATTTAGTTAATTTTATAGTTTTCCCATGGTTTTTCCACTTTTTCTCAGATATTTCTGTACAGAAATATGGATACGTTATTCGAAGATGCCCACGGTACGTAAGTAAATCTATTTACATAGTTTTTTGTATCAATTATTTATTACATTAACTTAAATTTGCGTTTGTTGTTTTAGTTAATTTCAAGAGGCAATTTTCTATTTCATAACAAACCAAAACAAAAGAAAATATAGTTTACAACTTAACCGGCGTAAGAAGATTCTCAAAGTTATGAATGAAAGGTAATGTTTGTTTATTTTTTATAAATGAATGTACCTATGTGTAAGTAATTTAAATATTGATTAGTTTTGTTGAAATCTATTCTAATACCTTATTTCAATATCCATTTAGAAGTGATATCATATGGTGATAATGATAAAGCACAATAGATTACTTGGGATTAAATTCAAATAATCAGTTGTTACATTTAACTAGTTTCAATTTAGTGAAGTTGTTAATACCAAGTCAAGAGAAAATTAGGTACAAATTGATTCAATATATTTGTCAAAACATTTAAAACTGACTTATCAGCACATTCATATTTGTGACAAGCAGAACAGAAATATGACAAATAAACCAGTAGGAAAAGAAATGATTGTTGTCGGTACGAATGATGGTTTATTGTGATTGTCTTACAACTATGTTATTACTGCTACTACCTATCTTAGATCTTAATTAAGTATATAATTTATACTATACACATCCACTCAGTCCATGTACAAAGCTTATCTACTTATTAACTATTATCTAGAAATGTTGATAGCTATAACTCAAACGCACATCAAGTTAAACAGTTGAACTGCGATAACAGCTTTTATTACGTAAGGCATACAGGCGGTCTGAAGGTCAACATGTATAGTCTGATGTGCTGCCATGTGTAGGTACATACCGGCACAATAAACAATGTGCTTTAGCCACGCTAGTACTCTTTCTTGATTTACAAACTGATCAGCTATCACTTATTTGTTTATAAAATGTTATGGCAGATTATAGTAACAATATGTAGAATCTATACTAACCAAATCTAATCTTTTCAGATAAGTTGAGTGTCAACGACGTCAATGGAGTGCTGCGAAGATGCCTGTGCCTGCCTATTCTTGCGGTTATAAATTATCAAAACAGACTTATAGTCTAAATTATTGCTGTTAGTTATATTGATTACAAACTGTATTCAATGTTTAACTATTAAGCCCCCAGTACAGGATGGCCGATCATGTTGGCCGACCATGATGGGCTATCGTGTACAGGGGCGGTTTGCGTTGCTCGCAGACGGCAATCACACGCAAACTGGCCCTGTACACGATGGCCCATCATGGTCGTCCAACATGATCGGCCATCCTGTACTGGGGGCTTTAGGAGTTAGTTATTGTGTTTTGCATTGAAAGTGATACCTATTAACAGTAAATAATGAAATGGCAGCTATACTGATTAAAACTACTACGAAAACTAGCAATAGCGTTTGTGCGTAAAAACTATTTGCAAGCAGTTTAATTTTTCTTTTATTGGTTGTTAAAGTGTTTATATTTATTGGTTTATTCATAAAGTCAATTTAGTAGGTAAGTAATAATTTCATTACTCTCATTCTTTGCCTTGTATAAATCTTAACTTACACTTCAGTACTTTGTATTTAATATAAAATTATAATGTAATAAATGCCTGTTTTATCAAATAAATGAGTTTTTTTTTATTTTGTCAGAATGAGCGATTTTCTGAGAGGCCATTTAAAAAAAAAAGCTTCCAATTGCTTCACTAGATGGCGTTGAACGAAGTATGTACATGTCTATGGTATATTTTGGTATGAAACATATTTAAATTAATTACTTTTAAAAACCCAAAGGAAACTAATAACATATTAAATAAGTACTACTGTGAGGAACAGAAACGAAATAGGTAAATTTAAAGATTTAGGTAAATAAATAACATCTGTCTGACGTTCCGTTTTACGTAAAAAAGTCGCGTCAAAGTAAAATTTATAACATTCCGTTCCTTCTAACTGCATAGGTGGGACAGCGCCATCTAGTGACTGAGCTTTCAGAAAATCGCCCATTCTAAAAAATCTATCACTAGGGTTGTATGTAATTAAATATCGATACCACTATCGATAACGTATCAAGGGCGTCGATAGTATTGTCAGCACTATGCTGTCAATTTCTAATGGGGGCGCGTCATTCACTAATAGCCGCTACACACGTTCCTATCCGACCGCCGATTTGGTCTGCTCCCAGACCAAATCGGAACGTGTGTAGCGCAGATTTGGTCGGAACAGACCAAATCGGAACGTGTGTAGCGCAGATTTGGTCTGGGAGCAGACCAAATCGGCTGTCGGATCGGAACGTGTGTAGCGGCTATAACAAACGGCCGCTATAAGGCTTGATTCCTATCTGTACTAGTCTATATAATTTGTGATCCAATCTGCCTGTGGTCTATGGGTAGTTATATATACAAAATACTCTATGGGTAGTTTATGGTTCGGAAGATCACACAATAGTTTTTCAACAGAAAACAAAAATAAATTGCTATCCAAACTCAGAGGACCAATTTAATTAGTTTAATGGGAAATACGCATAACAAAAGTAGTCAAAACAAGGGTAACCAGCAATCCACACACGGAGATCGTGACGGGCCAGCGTTCTCAAATCAGGTAGATATTTGGTTGAAAACTTGCTAATGTCATCCTCATCAGCTGAATTGAACGCACGTAATAATATTCTATTCTTTGTCTCTTGATCTACTCACAAAAGTCCAATTTTGGGTTTGCTGGGTGTCATTTTGTTGCAAAAGCTGTCAGTTCTTTGTTTTGTTTAGATGTTTGACAATGTAAACATGTAATAACTTTGTATGTGCAGTTTAGTTTGTCGCATTTCGTCGGGAATCTAAGTGGTCGCTCCTTCGTTAGCGTGACCAGTAACCAGTCTGTATACAGCGCATCTCGACCTTGGTCTCGGGTATCACGACGAAGGTTGGTACCAAACCAAATAAATGTAGTTCCTAGCCATCTTGTAAAGTGGTTTCCTGTTACACATTTTTGACACAATAATTAATAATACTAATACATTTTGGTGAAAAAAATAATACTCATTGGCATTAAGATTCACTTAGCAGGACACAACACATAATACAAGTGTGTTATTTGTAGGTGGAATGATTCAACATTAAAAAATCCCCTGGAAGGGAGTAAAACTGCATGGCCAGTAGCTCACAAAGAATCAATCTTCCTACCTGAATTCCCCATCACCACCAACTTATTACAAAAGGACTTCCAAATTGATGATATAATTGCAAATGGAGCTTTCGGCAAAGTTTATAAAGTGATAAAACTTAGTGACAATAAAGAGTACGCACTGAAAGTGCTTAGTAAAGCACAGGTAAGATATCTTTATTTTACTCATGACTTTTTTCTGGTACTAAATTCTTTAAGTCGTAAATAAACACTTCCTTTACTTATATTTTCATATTTATAAATACTAACTTTCCAATTTTCCATATTGTGCGTGAAAATAAGTTTTTTATTCTTCTTTGAAAATACAAATAAATATTAACCATAATATTGATTTAGGTGTGGTATTCATCATTTGAGTAAGCAGGTGTTTTAATAAAAGTTAGAATGCAGTTTTATTTATTTTTTATTAACAGTTAGTTTATAACATATCATGATAAACTTTAGAAAATTTCTACATGTGTTATTACTGTGGTGTTAATAAGTATGACGTCAATATGTACCTAGGTACTTTTAATCATAAAAATTAAATCATTAACATGTGTTATGGGTCATTCCATGTAACGGGTGTTACAGGTCGTACGTCTTTACTTGACGATTAATTAATGATGCAAAAAGGAAACATATCCTTTTTATTAGCTTAACACCCTCCACCTAGGTCTAAGTTTCGTCATCCGTATTAAAACTAACAGTAATAGCTAGCAGTAAAGAAATTAGGAACAATATATGTGCGTAACGGGCGTTACACGATTTTGCCTATGCTTTCCGGATTACCCGCAACAAAAGCAAAACTCTGCGAATTGTGTTTGTTTTTGAAGGGAATAAAAATGTAAACGCATTTCTAAATAAATTCTAAACATTATAGACTATTCATATAAAAACAAAAATACACATAGGATTTTTCATGGAAATTTAAAAATGTAACGGGTGTTACAGCTCAATGTAACGGGTGTTACGAGTACGAAATTAAACCAATATTTCTAGTAATAAATGTTTATTTGATCAAATTTTTGGCATTAAACAATATAGGAACTTAGTAGAACTTAGTACCATGCCTAAACTGCTCTCTAACATCAATATTTTTGGAAAAACTGTTATAGGTACAGTTCCCTTTTACAACACCGAAAAAAGAAAATAATTGTCAGATTGACATTGCGCGTTCCGCCGTCGCGCCGTTAGAAAGGAAAAGTTTTAGGCAGCCGCATTATTTTATATGTTTAATAATTTCTTAGAACTTTTAAAGCATGCCTCGTACGTGTAACACCCGTTACAAGAAAAGTGCATTTGTTTATTTAGCGACTGAGTTAATGTACGCATCATAAAACGCATTGAAAGGTTTTTAGATGCAACAACCATGAACCAGCACAATCAACCTTTTATTAGTCCTAATAAAGTCATATAAAAAATTGGTAACACCCGTTACGTAACGGGTGTTACCCATCATTCCCCACCAATATTTCACGAAATAAATAAGCTGAACATCAAATAAATAGAAAATATTAGCAGTTCTTAATCATAATCTTACTTTCCCAAATGCGTTTTATGATGCGTGCATTAACTCAGTCGCTAAATGAACAAATGCTCTTTTTTTGTAACGGGTGTTACACATAAGAGGCCTGCTTTAAAGGTTAAATAAATCTAAGAAATTATTAAAGTATTCAAATAATATTTCAGGCACTGGTTGCTTAAAACTTTTCCTTTCTAACAGCGAAACGCGCAATATCAATCTGACAGTAGTTTTCTTGTTTTGGTGTTGAGAGTTTTGATAAAAATAATTCTACCATCAATCGTATACAGTAACCTGACTTTGATATGTAAAAACAGGATAAATTTGAAACTAAATTAAAAAATTAAGGGTGGTCTATTAAAATATAGGCTTTTATGATTATCCTAAGACACATTTTCTTTTAAAATCAACATTTTAAGAAAATATGTTGCGGTAGCGTTTTCCATGGAATGACCCTTATGTAAATTGTCTCCATACTCTTTAAACCAGATGTTGCCAAATGGTGAATTTGACTACTATTCAAACATCATTAATTATTAAGTGTTTCATCAGAAAGTTTTCACAAAATTCATTTTTGCTAAAGTGACAATGTTTGTTAGGAAAGAAATACAATACACGGTTTATTTTAATTTTTAGTTTTTTGCATTCAGAATGCAATTTTTAATATTGAAAAATGGAAGATGAAGTATTTAGAAAAAGTATTTAGATGTAAGAAAGACGGGTCGATTTTTTCTAAATATGTACTTCATTTTCCATTTTTCAACAATACATGGTTGTTTTTAACCGACTTCAAAAATTTATAAGGAGAAGGTTATCTATTTGTCGCGTTTTTTTATGTTTTTAAAAAATGTTAAATATTTTGTGAATATCAAAAATGGTAAGTTCAATTGAAATATTGTTACACTACAATTCAGTTATATTTGAAGAGAATGCAAATTCACATTATTTAAGTAAATTTAATATGAAAACAATTTACATGACCATTATTTAAAGTAAGTGCTTTAAATTAAAATGCTGTTGTACATATTTTGAACACTTTGATTATTTATATCTTAACACAAATGGTGATAAGACCAACTTTGTCTAGTGATTGTATTATGCTAACTGCTCAACCCAGTTATGTCTGTGGCCTGTGCTATCTGAAATATGCTTAATTTATTAAATCGGTTTGCCCATTCAGAGAACAGGACCTGAATTGCTTATCCTTATCAGCTTTTTGCTTATCATGCTGACCTGTTTACCTAGTTTGTTTGTATTTCCTAATGAAATTTATATGAAGCGATTAGCTGGGACCTGTTATTGCCTGTTGATAGTCACAGTGCATTTACCTTACCATATCTAGAATAATCTTTCAGGAACTACGAACCTAGACACAAGGGAATTTAAAATCAAATTGAAGTTATTTTTTATTAATAATGCTTTTTACACAATTAATGAATTTATGCAAATGAAGTTGACTGAAGGCGATTTTTTTTTATGTAAATAATATTGTATTGTTTTAAATTATTTATTATAGTTTTGTATAATTACCTTATTTTAGTGTTTTGTATAATTGATTGTCAATTTATTTTTTAAAACTTTCAATTTTAATCAATTTGTAACTTACTATTCATAAAATTTTAATTCATTTTCATTTTTTAATAATATTTTTAATCAATTCTAAATTAATTTTAATTCAATTTTTATTTATTTTAATCTAAGTAATTTTCATGTTTATAGATTTTAAATTTGATTAATCTAATGTTTAATTAAATGATATACATGTTATTTATGACTTACCTAGTGTAACGTACTCTGTTACAAGGTTAATAAAGTTTGATTTGATTTGATTTGACTATTTTGGATAGCTAGAACATATAAATTTTCACAAATTGCCAGTTTGGTTACTTCATTATTTTTATGTTAATTTGACTAATCTTGCATAAAACATTAGAGTAGAAAGAAGACTTTTTATTAATTTTGGTTAGTTTCAGTTTGTGCAAAGTTTTCTGTGTTGTTGACGTTTTTGATGTTGTTGACTTTTTGCAACTAAGTTATTGATAGCCTAATTTATGAAACTGAGATTTTTGATCTGCGTGTACAATGTTAGTGTTTGATTGAATGAACTGTATTTTTAATAATTTTTAATTACAGATAGTGCATGAAAACGCTGTACGTCAAGTGAAAGAAGAAGCACGCATACAAACTCTTTGTGGCCATCACTCCTTCATTGCCAGAGCAGTTTCCCGTTGGCAGACAAAGAAAAGATTATATATAGGTGAGAGATAAAACCTGTTTTGAACTGTAATTTTTATGTTTGTCTACCATAGATTATGAGTTCATCAAAATAACCCAAATAATTAATTTCTTCAACAATATTTACGTTAGATATTTTACCTAATCTTAAATCAATAATCTCAAATAATAACTAGTGTCTAATAATAAACAATGTTTATTTATATATTTCCAATATACCTTGTGTGATGTCATAAATAAGTAGATGCGTAAAACGAACTGTCTGACATTTGCTGTATTGGTGATAATCAGCCGAATGCTGGCTGATTCCTTATCTTTACTCTAAATAATAATGTACTGAGAGTCAGGGGCTGGGGCATACATTCAACAAGTCTTCAATTTGATATGAGGTATTCTACAATTTGATTATTATTGAAGTCATTGTCAGGATCAGATCAGGAAAAGGATGTATGGATGTTTGTTACTCTTTCACGCAAAAACTAATAAACGGATTTGGTTGAATTTTGGCACACATATGTGGCGGGACCGGGATTGTCAGTCAGTAACGCGGCGGACGCTGTCAGTTTATCTCTTAGACGTAAGCAACCACGACACCCTGAAACTCTACCTAACCTGACTGAATTTAAACCTAATTATAAACCCAATTTTTCAAATTGTTGTTGCCATACTTAACTATCCGGCGGATAAATACTACCAGTACTTATTCCATCTTCATATGAAAGGTAGGAATGCGAGACAAACTGATTCCACGTACGCAACGTATGCAAATGGAACGCATTATGACATCTAGACCATTGAATTTGTATGACTAGAAACACACTATCATATGCAACGCAACGTATGATAAGAGTGTTTCTAGTCATACAAATTCAATGGTCTAGACTAGATGTCTTATTGCTTTGCATACATTGCGTACGTGGGATCAGTTTGTCTCTACCTTTATTATGACTCATATCTCTCTCTCTCTCGATATGGTATCTCAGCGCACAGTGAACCGAGATCCTTCCACATCATACCGAGAGAGAGAGAGAGAGAGAGAGAGAGAGAGAGAGAGAGAGAGATACATAATATATGAGTCATAAAACTCATACATAACTCACGTTCCGACTTTTTATGTGAAGATTGCCTTCCGCCCGCGGCTTCGCCCGCGTAGACTACACGAACGACGTTATCCTGCGGAAATGTGAGGTTTTCTGGGATAAAAAGTAGCCTATATCACTTTCCAGCTCCCAAACTATCCCCATACCTTAAATCACGTCGATCCGGCGTTGCTCCGTTATGTTATGACTATGACGTGAAAGACGGACAAACAAACAGACACTTTCACGTTTATATAATATTAGTATAGATGTAATACTGATAGTATTTATTCTGTGGTATTACCGTAGGTTATGTTCTTGTTATTATTTTTATCTATGCTTATGATTGCCGCTAGACTGGCGAGCGATATCGGGTTCGCTTTATCGTATCAATTCGTATCACTCGATTTCAGCACGAGCGTATACTTTACAATGGCAGACTTAAAGTTCATTGCCGCCTTTGCAACATATCTGGTAATAATGACGGTTTTTTATTTGTTACGAATGCGTCATTGTGTTAGATTTAATTGGATTTTAGCAATGTAATATGAACGGGTTTTAATTATTGTACATATGCTAGCTGACTTTATAAGATACCAATTAGGTTTAACAACTAATTGGAATCTTTCCAATTCTTTTTTTATTTAACTGATTAAAAAATTATATTATTATGTTGTTACCATTTTATGTTGTTGACTGTACCTATTAACTTCTATTGAACCGATTTCAATTAAAAATCAAGCTAAACTTTCTTTAAAAAAAAGTTTACTTACAATTCTGTCAAAAAAACTAGGCTAAATAAATTGGTGGGATTGTATCGAATTTATTTGTTTTTTGTTTAGTTTCAGAATACATTCCTGGTGGAGAGCTGTTAGCCTTGTTAGACAAGTACGGCAAGTTACCTGTGGACCTAGTGAAGATATTTGTCGCTGAGATTGGTATTGCTTTAGGTAAGTTATTATTATTATTACTATTTGTAATCTGTCACAAGTCATAATATCGCTATATAGTAGGGTTGCCATCTCCAAACTTTGAAAGCCAGGATTTGAAAGTACAAATACCAGGACATTTTGGTTTAAAGCCAGGACTATATACATATAAGCAGGGTCGGACTAGGGCCGGGTTAATGCACTATGTATTGGATTCGGGGGTCCGCGCAAAAGCAAAAACCCAGGACGATACTTAGTAACTATCCAGGACAGCCCAGGACACCCCAAAAACCAGGACATGTCCTGGGAAAACAGGACGGATGGCAACCCTAATATAGAGCGACAAGCATTTCTGTTCCGGTGATAATTTTTGGAACTAAAACAGTTTTCATACGACAGTCTTCTTCTTTTTATGCGGTGGCGATTCCCATTTGGATTTCGCCAATGTCCAGTTTTTAGCTCAGCTTTTTTTCCTGCAGACTCTGCTTCTTCAAGGCGTCTCGTAAGAATGCTAGGTATCCACCTAGTCTACCCATCCTGGTAGAGATTCTATTTTGACAGTTACTTTCGTATTGCAAGTGGCTCCTCTGTCACCGGAACAGACCGGAGTGTGGGACTATAAATTAGATACATGAAGTCTTTTCTTTATGATTTTTCTTTTAACTTTAGTGTTATTTCGGTCAAGTAACTTTTGCAAAGGTTGGTCACGGGATGGGTGACCAAAATTTATTAAAGCGAGCTCCTCCGTGCTTCGGAAGGCACCTTAAGCCGTTGGTCCCGGCTGAATTTGTAGCCACTTAGCCTTCATCACACCTAATGTTAAGTGGTGATAAGGCTGAAGGTGGAAGCGCACTACTTCCGGAATCCCGGAATCACTGAGGAACTGGCTATCTATCTCTAACTGCCGAAACACAATAATGCTGAAAACATCGTTGTTATGGCGTCAGACTTAGATAAGATGGTGGTAGCTAGTCAGGCGGACTAAGAACAAGTCCTACCACCAACCAAACCGAATACAATATGTACCCCCACTGGGAATCGAACCGTAAGTAAATATTGGACAACATCACGCACATTGTTCCAATACCAAAGTATAGTAGCTTTAAGCACTAGTATTATGGAAATTGGAAACAACGATATATACTATCACATACACCCAGACCCGAGGAAATATTGAAAAGTTCGTTTTCAATATTTACCCGACCGGGAATCGACCCGAGACCTCTAGAGATAGCAGCACCTTGAAAACCGGTGCGTACACCACTCCGCCACGGAGTTCGTCAAGTAGTAGAGTATTTGTGATATTGACTTATAATTATTTCTTTATTTTCCCACAGATTTCCTCCATAACGCCGGCGTCATATACCGCGACCTGAAGCCTGAGAACATCCTCCTCGACGCCGATTACCACGTGCAGCTGATCGACTTCGGCCTGTCCAAGTGGCTCACTCTCGGCGCGCGGACCACCACGCTCTGCGGCACGCTCAAGTATATGGGTAAGTCCATTGTTTACTATAGTCGGATTTTTAATTAGACGAAGTAATCTGACGTTTACTGGGTTGTCAGGTTTTGACGAAAAATAAATAGTGACGGGGCAAAGTGAATGAATGAAACAAAGTATTATAATATTATTTATATAAATATCACGTATAGTTCTTTCGGTAAATGGAGTGGTTAGAACACCGGGCTACCGATATCGAGTTCCGGGTTCGAATCCTAGTTGTGCCATGTAGGCACATTTTGTTTGTGGGTCGATTTTGATGAAACTCGGTTTTCGGTACTATTTTGAAAAGAAAACGGCAACGCAATGTTAAAAACATTAAAAAATCCAAGATGGCGGCCAACTTTTTTGTTGGTGGGCCGATTTCGATGAAACTCGGTTTTTGGTACTATTTTGACAAGAAAACAGTAAGGGCGCTTGTGCACTACACTGAATTTTACCGTCCCGGAAAAAAACGGATACTCGTATTTTATTAATAAATCATTTATAATAGTAAGAATTTATTTATTTCGTGTAGTTTCAATGTTTCAAACCCTAAACTACACGAAATTAATAAATTCTATAATTTATTATTAAAATACAAGCATTCGTTTTTTTCCGGAACGGTAAAACTCAGTGTAGTGCACAAGCGCCCTAACGCAATGTTAAAAATGAGAAATGGTCAAGATGGTTGCCAAATTTACTTTTTTAGGGTTACGTTACGTACCCAAAGGGTTAAAACGGGAACCCATTATTAAGACTCCGCTATCCGTCTGTCTGTCCGTCTTTCTGTCTGTCACCAGGCTGCATCTGAACCGTGGTAGATACAGTTGTAATTTTCACAGATGATGTATTTCTGTTGCCGCTATAAAAAGAAAACAGAAGAAAAAAACAAAAGAAAGAAAACAGCAACGCAATGTTAAAAATATTAAAAAATCCATGATGGCAGCCAACTTTTTGTTTGTGAGTAGATTTTGATGACACTTTGTTTTTGGTACTATTTTGGAAAGAAAACAGCAACGCAATGTTAAAAATGAGAAAATTGTTGTATGGGTGTTCCCATACAACAATCTGTTTTTAATGTTTGTTGTTATAGCGGCAACAGAAATACATCATCTGTGAAAATTACAACTGTATCTATCACGGTTCATGAGATGCAGCCTGGTGACAGACAGAAAAACGGACGGACAGACGGACAGCGGAGTCTTAGTAATGAGGTTCCGTTTTAACCCTTTAGGTACGTAACCCTAAAAAAATAAAGTTAGGAACCATCTTGACCATTTCTCATTTTTAACATTGCGTTGCTGTTTTCTTTCCAAAATAGTACCAAAAACAAAGTGTCATCAAAATCTACTCACAAACAAAAAGTTGGCCGCCATCTTGGATTTTTTAATATTTTTAACATTGCGTTGCTGTTTTCTTTCCAAAATAGTATCAAAAACCGAGTTTCATCAAAATCAGCTCACAAACAAAAAAGTTGGCCGCCATCTTGATTTTTTATTATTGTTAATATTGCGTTGCAGTTTTCTAGTCAAAATAGTGCCAAAAACCAAATTTCATCATAATCGACCCACAAACAAAAAAGTTAGCCGCCATCTTCGATTTTCTAATATCTTTAGCATTGCGTTGCAATTTTCTAGTCAAAATAGTGTCAAAAACCATGATTTATCAATAAAAATGTGATTATAAATATACAACACATAAGATATCGACAAATTATATTAAAGTATTCATTCATCATCATTCATTTCTGTGAATGAACGAATAGAACACATCACTATTATATTGAACATGGCAGCATTATTTCACTAAGTGACATTAGCAACTGTCAGATTACTTCGTCTAATTAAAAATCCGACTTTAGGGCCTATGGACGAAAATCTATCGAATCAACTATAGCAATAATTGAAGATAATACAATTGAAACTTGTCCACAATTTCAACTTCCTGTCTTCTATTTTGCTGTACCCTTAGGCAAAGGCCGCACCGCAGCGCAGGTGGCACGCTTAGCGGCAAGAGGTTAGCTGATCGCTTCGACGACTCATCCTAGTGAACCAAGACAAGGCACGTTATGTGCGCGGCCCCACCGCTCGCTGAGTCGCTTTGACGCCTCGATAGTAGCATAGCGGTTAGCGAAGCGAACGGACATGTCGGTTATTTGCTTGGATTACTGGGATGCAATATGGAAGAACTAGCGGCCGCCCGCGGTTTCACCGGCGTGGTTCCCGTTTCTGTGGGAATATCGGGATAAAGAGTATCCTTTGTGTTATTCTAGTCTAATCTATCGCTTTTGCAAATTTCATCCAGATCCGTTCAGTAGATTTTGCGTGATAGAGTAACAAACATCCATGCATCCGGACATGCATCCATACATCCATAGTCTCAAACTTTCGCATTTATAATATAAGTAAGATTGATACTTAAGATCACCAGACACGAGCTTTGTAGCCAGGCAGTATGGCCACTATACGTATCGAAGCGTCTCTACAACTAAGCTTGCCTCCTAGCTAGCCTCTTAAGCGTGCTACCTGCGGTGGGGCTTTGGCCTCAGGGCCCACAACGAACTGTACTATAATTAAGATCTTTTATACATTGTGGAATAGCAATAAATGAATAATAATGAACTTACTTTTTCTAGTTATTCGATACAGTTTACTGTGAATAATCAATGTTTCATAATGGTGTAGTCGTAGGTAGTACTGTAAAAGCCTGAAAAGTACTTGTTTTAATTTAATAGGATTTCTATAGGTTTTCGTGCTTAGACCACCACTGACGGCATAGATATCGAAGCATAAAAAACGGTCATTTTCCATTTCAGCTTGGGACTTGACCCGTTGCATAGTTTAGAAATGGCTCAGCGTGTAGTATCCGTTCGCGCGTCGGCCGGCGGCGTGTTCGCGGCGTAGGGCGGTTCGTAGGGTGATTATGTGCAGTGCGCGAGCGGCCGGAGCGCGCCTCTGAGGCGTCGCCACCATGAACGCCCGCACCATCGCCTTCGAGCTGGCCATGGAGGGCCGCCAGGTCGACGAGGTGGTCGCCAGCATATTCCACACCGTCCTATTCCACCGCTCCAGCGGCAAATTCACCTACAACAACGAGGAGAGCTACTCCATCCGAACGGTCAGCTACGTCGACGTCGACTGCGATTTCATAGACTTCACCTACGTCTGCTGCGAGTCGGAGGCTCTCGGGCGCGACGTCAAAAGAGAGATCTCGGATTTCTCGGACCAACTCCGCGCGGTCGACGGCACCTCCTCGCCGCCCCGGGGCTCGATAAGCCTCGAGTTCTTCCAGAAGAGGCGGGCGCGTTGGCCGTTTCAGCCGGAATGTGTCCCTTGGGAAGTGTGGACGGTGTACTGCGAGCTGACCGAACGCAGCGATCACGATATGCACAGCAAGCACGAGAGCGTCGTCGAAATGCTGCAAGACAAAATAGTCTTCATAACCGAGATCATCAACCGTCACGAGTACGTGCCGAAGATGCCGAGCCGTTCGGACGCGGATTTGATATTCGACACGACGTACACTGATATACAGCCGTACCTGTTCAAGATACACTACAATCTGTCGGGCGCACCGCCCGTGTCGCACATCAACACGGTGCGCAAGCTGATACGTGACACTCTGTCTTTGTGATGCCTGCTGCCTCTGCTCGCGTGAATGGGTTTATACGTTTATATTCGACGCTATGAAGTATACGCGTTCGATAGTCTGTGGAAGGGCTGCCTTCTCCACAAGGCGCGCATATTCGTCCGTCTAGCACCGGTCTCGTTGCCGCCGGCTACTAAACATAATTATTGTAAAAAGGGTGATAAATAAGTACGAGTTAAGATTTATTTTTATGAACTAAATTGCTGTAAATACTAGGTACGAGTTTTTAAACGTTTGTGATGAGTATGAATAGGTCCTTGACTCTTAATCGACATTCGGGTAATATTTCGAAAATATTAATGTAATTTCCGAACTCCTTTTAACTTAAATATGTCTAAGCAGCACTTTTTTGTACTTATACGTGTTTGCGCAAGATTTGTGTCGTAAGTGCCCTTTGACCAAAAAACTTGGTTTTAGTTATTGCCACTATATTGTAGTTACATTTTTTATATCAACTGACTGCTAATTTAGTAGAGATGTTTTCACTAGATAGCACTATTTCTTATGCGATGATTTTATAACGAAAACTTTGTGATTAATAATCAATGTGGTTTGCTTTAATGACGATATCTGTATCTATGACTTATTAACATTTGCCTGTTGTAATATTAGTGTTAAAGTAAATTTAGTTGTAATGATTTTAGAGCTATGACTCGGAAGGCTGGTTGATGTGTCCACACTATATGATTTATTTAGAGTTTGAATTCGTCTTTATGTAACTTTAAGTTTTTTTAGTACGTTTAACGGTGTAAGTAATAAGTTGATTCACAATGCACTTTGTATAGATAGGCGAGTAGATTTTAACGAATAGTTACCTAGTTATGGTGTAATTAGGATTTGTTTACTGCCGCCAATTGTAATATTAACGACTGAGTTGGTGCACCTTAAAGTTTGAATTTACCCATTAAGGCTCTGTGTATTCATGCGCGTTGTATTATAGTTGAGTGTAGTCCCACTCGGTGTAATATAGTAGGTATAGTCTTTCGACTATTATGTGTTTTTTATATTAAAATAATCGCTTTGTGATATTGCCGGCGAGAATTAAAAATGTAAAAATTATATTAATTTGATTGTGTGAGTTCAGATAGTGGAAATATAAAATTTCGCAGTTAGTGTACGATGTGTGTAAATAATGTGTACAGATTTTTTCTCATTTTATTAAGTCTTCGAATAATGCGAGATGTTGGAATATTGAGAGCTTTATCGAACTTATATTTCAGCTATAATTGAATAAAATGATCGTTATAGAGCGTTCGTGTATCGTATTAGTTGGTTAGAGTACTAGATGGTGCATGGATTTCTCATTAGTAATTAAGAAAGCATATTGTAAGAAAACTAACTGGGCAACTGTTTCTATTCTTCTCTTTTAAACTGACACTGCTATTGTCTATGTACAGTTGAACCAATTGAATCGTGGCCCACCATAAGTTAATTTCATAACAGATATAAAAATTCAATAACGTCGAAGTTCAAACTTGTTGATTGACATTGACACTGATCTTTGTAGTTTTGACGCTTTCAAACAAATAATTAACAAAATGGGTTATTTGAAAAAATGGAAAATGAAAATGCATTGTGAATGCAAAAAAAGTAAAAATTTAAATAAAATGGGTTATGCTTCAATTGGTTCACCTGTAGCTTGGTTACTAAAAAAATTTAAAGTAGGCTTGTAAAAACGCTCTCGACTTGTTTGTGTAGTTAACCCATTATTCTTATTACCTAATAATAAACATTTGATAACTCTTTTTTATTTTTTATGGCGTAATTGGTTTAAAAACGCTTAAAATTAAACTATAAAAAAATGTCTTTTGAAAATGCATGAACAATTTCGTCTTTTGAAAATGCATGAACTGGGTTTTATAAGGGTTTTGGTAGACTAGGCCCACATAATAGAATTCAATTGTTTCTTTTTTTGTTAGTTTTAATGATAGAATTGTAGAAAAAGCATCCAGTGATCTAATTGTTTGGTCTGCCGTTTGCTTTTCAGTGTTGCCTTGCGTAAGGGTACTCTCACTTTGGATGCGAATACGTAAACGTACGATCGAGGTCGTACGATTTGACATTTGTATAAGTACGACTGACTCGCCCTTAAGGAGCTCGTGGAGCAATGGTTAGCGCGTTCGGCTTGTTATCGTTAAGGTTAAGCAACTTTCGCAATGTTCGATTACGGGATGGTTGACCAAAAACTTTTCATCTCGAGCTCCTCCGTGCTTCGGAAGGCACGTTAAGCCGTTGGTCCCGACTGCACGTGCAGTCGTTAATACCCACCAATCTGCACTGGGCCCGCGTCGTGGGTCATGCATGGCCCATTCTCCTTATCCATCCATAAGGAAGGCCAGTAATGCAGCAGTATGGAAATTTAATGGCTGATGATGACTGACTCGCAACCAGTCTGCGCACCGCGCACCCATAGTACTTGTAAGGTTTGGAGCATTCGTGCGTGTTCGTATGAGTTCGCAGTTCGAGTTCGAGATTCGTAGGAAAACTCAATCGAAGTGAGCGTAGCCTAAGTCATTAAGTTCTTCAGTCACATTTCTGATTTTACTGTCCTACCTCATTTTGTGACTAGCTTTGTAACTTATTATCAGTGGTAGGGATTGTTTGAGACTGGCGTCAACTATTGTATTCATTTTTATATGGATTGGATAAATATTTATCATTATAATAATATGTATATAATATAGGGGTAACGAAAATGTTTGCGTATGAATGTTTGAATATGAATAGGTTTTTTAATCCGCAAAAGCTGAAATCCCAAAACAGGGGAATGCTTGAGTATATTTGTGTGCAATACGATTAAATGTAATCTTATATTTTATGTTTGCGACTTGTGAATGTAATAACACGCAGTGACGTCATTGCCAAGCAATTACTGACACTGTTTATTACTTATACCTTGTAACTGCAGAACACAAGAAGGAGGTTAGAATGAGCGTGTCAATCTTAAACATGCTAGTTGCCATGACAACTTAAAGAAATTCTAAATCGTAAAATTTTAGGGTTTGCTATTTTAAGCATAGGGTTTTATTTACTACGCTTGCCCCGCCCACTTGCTACTTATGTCGTCTTTCTTGTATTCTGTGCTTGTGACCTTACCTGTAATTTATCACAATTGATATTATTTTGTCACCAAAGATGAGGCTGTATCGCTACTCGGTCCTGTTATCCCTTAAATGTGTTAGCCAATGGGCGTTTCTTCATTAGTTGACATGACACCAGACGTCGATATCAATTATATGAAACTAGCCTTCCGCCCGCATCTTCGCCCGCGTATAATACACGACATTATCCCGCGGGAATGTGATACTTTTCCGGGATAAAAACTAGCCTTATGTTACCCTCCAGGTCCCAAACTATCCAAATACCAAAAATCACGTCGATTTGTTGCTCCGTTTTGAAGTGAAAGAGGGACAAACAAACAAACACACTTTCAAAAGTATGGATTGTCGGCACCAGCATGTCGTGCCAATAAGACAGCGTACCATACGACTTCATAGAAAAATGCGTCCAGAGATGTTGTTTTTGAGTGTCGTGTCGTATCGTTCTATAAAGAAACGCTCAATGTTGCGGCAAGATAAGATTAGAGTCGACAACTAGTTGAACCTTTAGTGCTCTTTTTACGTTGTATTGTAACACTAATATATTGATGAAATGATTTGTTATTTTACTTTAAACTAATACTGAAGTGTTCAACAAGTTCTGTGGCCCACTACTGAATAAATAATAGTATCTTTACACATTTTTTTTCAAATTTCGCTCCTTTGTAACCTTGGTCTGCAATATAATCTGGTTAAATAGCCTCGTTAAGGGGAATTGTTTTAATAAAAAAGGAGTAATAACTTTATTTTAATTACTTACACTCCTTTTGTTTTTCTCTGTGGTCTTGTCATAAACAATATTCTTTCACAAAATGAACTGTATTTTATCATGCCGCTTAATTATTATAGTTACTATTTGTTGATAAACATTTGTAATTTTCATATCAGCGAGTACCTTAAAAATGTAAATTGTTTTAAAATTTTAAACACAATTCTGGTGATAAGACAATATATTTTATTCTATTCTAAATACCTTCATTGTGTGCCTCGTTCTATGATGTGTGGTATTTTTCATGCACATTTTTAACAAAAAAATACTATGATATCACTGCACATAACATTCTATGGCCTTATTTGAAAGATATTTTAGAATTATACGTCAATAGCGTGTATAATAATGGCTGTTACATACTAGAGTATATGGTAAATGAAAGATAGGAGGTATATGTTGTGATGTATAAGTTCAAAAAATAATAAGCTGAAAAATCTTAGTCTTGTGATAATTTATATGAATATGTGAATAAATGATGAAGTATTATTTAACTGTTTTTTTATTTCCTTTTGATTCAATAATTATTTAAAAGGGCACCACAAAATTATTTTTTGTTGAATTTTGTTTTTGCTCATACTTACCTTGTCTTCTTGATCACCATATTTTCACCGTTTAACAGGAAATAAAGGTGCTAATAAAAAAAAATAACAATATTTATTTCAAATAGCTTTTTTTAAATATTTACTTTTTACTAAGTATCTTTATTTTAACTATAGTTTAACGATATGTTGATTAATATTATTAATGCTAAAGTGTCGTTTGAAAAAAACATACTAAAAAGATAAGACACTATTATGGGAATATTAAATAATAATAATAACAAAGGGTTACACTGAGTCAAAGTACTTACATTAAATATTTAATAACAGGTTAGGTCAACAAAGAGTGGTTTCATTCATACCGTATATTTTGACAATTTGGACTAAAACTATTGAATAAGCTCATTTAAGCTTTGGTTGTTAAGAAACAAACCATTTATGGTTTTAAATTATTTAAATAGTAGAAAAAGCACCACTAGCCTCACAAGCAGTCCAGCCTAAAAATCTTGTAAGGATTCTTCTTTGTATTAAAAATTAAATATGTATTAATAAAAGTATATAAATATAATATAAGTAAATATTCGAGTGTCGAGGGTCTTCACATTGATGAAATAAACGCTGAATGAAAGCTTAAGAAATATAAGAGAAATGCGACGCATCTTCTAACAACTTCGTAGCTCAGGCGGTCACAGCATTCTCCCGGAGAGTGAAAGTTCCCTGGTTCGATTCCCGGCGGAACGACTAGAGAGATGGTTCAGTTTTTTCTAATAATTCAATTTCAATATAATTTGAAATAAAATGGCATTGTAAATGCAAAAAAGAAAAAAAAGAGCTTCTTTTCTAGTCTTATATTAATGTCCCAAGAAATTCAGTAACTAAAAACAGTGAAAGACATAATACAGTGTGTTGTGTTAGAAGAGGACTTCGTGTGCTACGCGACATCAAGAACTTCCTTCCATCGATAAAAGACATAAGTAATTTTACTGTAATTTTTCATAGAAATAAGTAACAAGTATGAATGGAGGAATGCTAGGTGCGCAGAGCACAAGAAGTGTGAAAGTTCAATAATTTATTATTAATAATAATGCTGGTAATAACGCCATTTTATTATAAACCCATTTGCAGAAAAAACGGGCACTTGTCTTATTTTCATATTAGATATAATTCATACGATTATGCTCACTTTATGGTCATTAAAAAAAACTTTGAATAAGTCGGTATATTTCTGCAATAATTTCTGTGTCAAATCTGTTTTTTTCGATAATCCTTTGAAACCACTTTGAAAATTTCTTCCAAAACTGAAAAACATTAGTTGAGTTTCATGTATGAAAAGTGAACGAACTTTCAATATTTTTCCGCTGTGGGGAAATAGAGAAGCGCTTGTTCTTATTTGAGGGTTTTATTTGAAAGACGAGTACATTTGAATTTTGATAAGAGTGGTCAGGTCATGTAGATAAATGACGAGGAGATTATCAGCAATAGAGACTGAAGTCAGCATATTTGTATGAAAATAAAGCAAGTGCCAGTTTTTTCTACGAGTGAGTGTTATGTTAGGAATTTTTTTACTACTTTCAAAACTTGTCTAATTGTCTAACTTGTATATTTGCTTGTCATTAG
Source organism: Crambus lathoniellus (assembly GCA_949710035.1). NCBI lineage: Eukaryota > Metazoa > Arthropoda > Insecta > Lepidoptera > Crambidae > Crambus > Crambus lathoniellus. Next base: position 10,068,092 of record OX453303.1, on the reverse strand, counting down.
CTCCGGAGGTGCTGAGCCGGGAACCGTACGGGCACGCGGCGGACTGGTGGTCGCTGGGGGTCGTCGCTTGTCGGATGCTCACCAATGAGGTTAGTGCCTTGTTAATCTGTCACTGACCTGTTGTGTCGAAACTCGAGACACACCATACCGAAAATACGCGGGTTGTAAGCAATTAACTGATCACGATCACCAAACTAACCTAACCCACAAACATACCAAGTGAGCACCTAAAAATACTGAAATGGACACTGCGTGCCACTTTCTACTACGGACGTCTTGCGTTCTGTGAGAAATTCATAATTCGTGTGCTGCCTGCGTGAGCGTGAGGTAAAGGAACTGTTATACTTTGTTTAATGTATCATGGGACCTATGACAGCTCATTTTCGTGCAAAGCAAAATGTTGTTTCTGAACAAGGAATATGCTAGATATAATATTGTAGCATAAGCAGTAACCAGTGAATTCTCTTTTGAAAAGAATGCTCGCCTTTTTCTACTGGATGGCTTGAACTCGTAGTTCTTACATCATAAGCTCATCATCATCATCGATGTATTTATTTCACTTTTGATTTAATCCCTTTAGTATGTAGTATAATATTTTATGTATTTTTTATATATTTATTCACTGCATGTATTTGAATTATATTTTTATAATAAAATAATAAATATAAGTATATATCTATCTATACTATATTTATTGATATTTGTATAATATATATATAATATATATATATATATATATATATATATAATATATATAATAGCGCAAACGTTTTAAGTAGCTGTTTAAACATAAACGACTCTTTAAACAAAGAAGATATTATAATATTATCAGTAGGATCAAACGATAAAAATCCATATAGTGTAATTTCTAGTCTCTGTAACACATTATGTCGTATAAATATATGTACAATTTATGTATTAGGTGTAATAAAAAATGATTATCTAAATGTAATAAAATTAAACAATAAATTAATTTAATTGTCAATAACTATAAAAATTGTACATACATTGACTTGAAGGATTTGTTCAATTATAAACTAAAAGATATGACATTTAAGAACTTAATCAGTTTTAAGCTGAATATAGAAATAGATCAGTTAAAATATGATAATGAATGTATTAAAAATATTACTAAGTATATGAAACAATATTATATAGACATTAACTCAAGAATTTCTGGATCTGACATGAAACAAACACTACAACTTAAGAAAGGCACAATACCGTATTATTTTCCAGCTGTCAATAAACCGATGACTGCACCTGATCAGTGTCTAAATGAGGCAACGTTTTTTCGATCGTAATACTCGTAATCAACATAGAAAATTTTGTATATTACATCAAAATATTCAAGGTTTGTTATCAAAGAAAGAGTTAGTTGAAGTTACACTGTCAGAACTTAAATCGAATGTGTGCCCAGATGTCATTTGTTTCACAGAAACATTTGTGAAAAAAGGTGAGGAGAAAAATATAATCATCAATATGAACTGGCAGCTCATTTCGCAAGAACAAAAAGAAGAGGGGGGTCTTGTATTTTGATAAAAAAAAGGAATGTTCTTCGTTAAAATTTGTGACTTTGACGAAATTTCACAATCTTTTCATTTTGAATGCTGTGCAATTAGTATACCGGTGCAAAACATCATTATAGTATGCATATATAGGTCCTCGACTGCTACAAAACGAAGACACTATGAAATATTTTTTGATAAATTGCAGAGATTACTGTACGCTTATTTACAAAAATTCAAAAAGAAACGAATAATAATAGTAGGCGATATTAATTAATTAATTTTTAATCTAAAACAACACATTACTGAACCTACAAGAGGAAAATCGTGCATAGATCACGTTTTTAGTAATGTTCCAAATGCCTCGGGTTCTTTACTTCCACTCTGTATTTCTGACCACGATACGGCCCAGATTTTAGTCTTCGATAGCAAAGCTAAGCCAGTTATACCAAGAGTTATTTTTGCATTTAAACGTTGTTACTCCCAAGAATACATAGAAATATTCAAACGCTACTTAAAGAGTTCAACTTTCTCGGATGTTTTTAATGAAAAGACCCTGACAAAGCGTTTAATGATTTTTATGACTGGTTTTGCTTATTATACAAGCTTTGTTTCCCGACTAACAAGGTAAAAATAAACACAAAACAAAATCTTTCTTGGATTACAAAGGGTATCAGGAAGAGTTGTCTTACAAATCGAAATTTAAGGTTAAAATACTATAAGAAAACAAAGAAACAAACAAAATAAATCACAGTATAAAAAATACTCTAAATTATTGAAAAAGTGCTTATTTATGGCTAAGAAACAGACAAATAATAAATATGTATTAAAAAGTAAAAACATCTGTAGAGCAAGTTGGAAGGTAATAAAAAGTGAAACGGCTCCTGAATTACAATGTAACAATTATATAAATGAAATAGAACACAAAAACATAATTGTAAATAAACCAAATGAAATAGCTACTATTTTTAATGACTTTTTTATAACAATGACAAATAAAGACAATAATAAAAATAATAATGACCATAATATTTTTAATAATAATGACTTGAATGGACATAAAATCATAAATGACAATTTAAATAATTCTATATATCTTTCACCTATTGATGAATATGACATTAAAAAATATATAATGGCATTAAACAATACGAATTCAGAAGGGTTCGATGAAATAAATACAAAAGTGATTAAATTGTGTAAGGATCAGATAGTTTCAGTGCTAGCTTATTTGATCAATCTATCCTTTAAAACTGGGACTTTCCCTGAGAGACTAAAATTATCAATTGTGAAGCCTCTATTTAAAAAAGGTTCTAAGTTACTACTAAATAATTTTCGGCCAATAACAATGATATCGATTCTAGCAAAGATATATGAGAAAATAATGTATAATAAACTTATATCATTCTTTATAAAATACAATGTTTTGAACGACAACCAATTTGGTTTCCAGAAAAATAAATCGACTACACACGCAGCTTTTACTCTGATAAATGACATTTTACATAGCATAAATGATAAAAATTTAACCACAGTTCTTTTATTCGATATGTCGAAAGCTTTCGACTTTGTATCCCACAGTCAACTGTTAATAAAGTTAGAACGTTGTGGAATTAGAGGTAATGCGCTAAATTGGATTAAATCATACCTGCAAAATAGGATGCAATCGGTAGAAATCACCCAACTGGATGATAAACAAGTAACAAAAAAATACCGCTCTGATTTCAGGGAAAATAAATTTGGTGTTCCTCAAGGCAGTATACTTGGTCCTCTTTTGTTTTTAATTTACGTGAATGATCTGCCTAAAGTTACGAAACATAAATGCATCTTATTTGCGGATGATATATCAGTTGTAGTTACTACCAAAGATAATAAAAAGAATAATATAATTGACCATAATAATGACATTAATGAAACAATTAAATCTATAATAAATTGGCTAAATAATAATAATTTAATCATAAACATTGACAAAACAAATTATATTAATTTCAATAATAATCTGACATTAAATGTAAATTATTTAAATAATCCTTTAAAAAACGTAAGTAATGCCACTTTTCTCGGTATTGAACTCGATCAAAAAATTGATTGGAAACCACACGTGAATAAGGTGTGCAATAAAATTAATAGATTTGTTTTTGCTATTTTTAAATTGACGAAAGTAGCTACAAAAAGTACTGCCCTTACAGCTTACTTTGCATACGTGGAGTCTGTGCTACGATACGGCCTCATTATCTGGGGCAACAGTACAGACATACAAAGGGTATTTGTGTACACAGAAAAAATGCATTAGGGCTATATGTGGTATTGCACCGGATATGTCATGCAAGCCTTTTTATAACCAGTTAAATATTTTACCACTGCCTTGCCTATATATTTTTGAGATTGCGAAGTTTGTGAAATTGAATTTAAGCAATTTTAAAACTGCCAAGGATACGTTTCCCAGAAATACTAGGAACTGTAATAGGCTAGTCATTGACATAATTCCAAAAAGCACACGGATTACAAAGAATTGCTACTGCATGGGGATCGCAATATACAACAAGATTCCGCAGTCCATTACAGAATTGCCTTTTAATAAATTTAAGACTGCTCTGCATATATGGCTTATGGATAAGTTGTTCTACTCGGTCCAAGAATTATACCAATTAAATTTAATGACATTTTTTATTTATTTTTTACTTTTGTAATTTTTTTTTATCTCGTATTATTTAATTTGACATGTTTCATAATTTATCTACGACCTGTCGTTCGTTTAATTTTGACATGTTTAATAAGTTTACCTTGACATGTTGTTTCGTGTAATTTTGACATTTTTGTATTTTGATGATTTTTATTTAACAGACATTGTATTAACTTCAATTAATAATTCACTTTTTGCATGCTATTGACTATAGCTGAGTGGGCGATCACACTATAATTGTTTTTCTTAAAACTGTTGTCATCTTTTATATGTACCCTGTTCAAAGCAAATAAAATTTCATTTCATTTCATATATTTTAGTGTGTATATATAGCATGTATTATTTGGTTTTGTACCGCATTCGTTGTTCTCTGTTTCCCAAAGGTTGACTGGCAGAGAATACTTTTAGTATTAAGTCCGCCTTCTATATTTTACTGTGTGTATTTTGTACAAAAGTTAAATAAATAAATAAAAATAAGCTGCATAATAAATGTCTAATGCTGATTTTCTTTTTGCTTTGCACGAATGCGCTGTAATAGGACCCCTGCTACATTGAACAAAGTATAGGTCCTACATTTTTGTTAAAAACTTTTTGCCCTCGTGTTTATAATATTTTCTGAAACTAGATCAGCCCCCTGATTCACGAACCGTCGGAAACAGAATCGGATTCGAATTCTGTGCTTTGTCTTTGTCTATTCTATAGTGAGTGATAGAGACAGGGCATACATTCCGCTGTCGGCAGCGTTTCGGACGGTTTATGAATCAGGGGGCAGAAATGAGAGGCCTAATTGAATAAATGATTATCAACGTGACATTAGGACCCATTTTAATTACCAACTATTAGGAAATTATAGGGTAAACATAAAACAATGCAAAATAATGAACAAGGAAGCACGTGTCTTTGACATCGCGAAAAATCAGTATTAAGTATATCTTATAGTTTCAATTTCAAACTTTCCCATACTGACCCGTCCCGATGGATCACCATGTATATTAAATAAGGTTTAAAGTGCTACAACACTGGGCCCATATTGCACCTTGTTCTTTCACTGAAATGAACTATTCCTTTATTTTTGACAAGAAATAAAACTGCATTAAAAGATAAATAAAACTTGCATTCAAAGATTTTTTAAATACGATTCAGGAATTGAAATCTTCTAAAATCTTTGTCTTTGTATTTTTCTTTGTGTTTGAAGAGTAATGAAAATAACCTCAGTTTTTCAATGTTTTTGTTGTTATAAATTCACTTTTTGAAAAAATAGCCTGAAAATAATCATCTTTATGTCATTACCTATTTTTATATATAATATGATTCGTATATTAGAGATAAAAAATCTAAGTATATTATCCGAAAAGTATAAAAATTATGAAAATTTTCTTCGTCTTTGAAAATTTTTATAGTCGAGTGTTTTAGCCTCAAAATAATCAAGATCGTTTATCAAACTTCAACATATATTTTTACCTGCTCGAAATAAAGAATATTTGATTGTTTACTTTTGAATAAAAAATAGGTTAACTTCGATAATTTCGAAGATCCTTCCCTTAAAATTCGAATTAACAACACCAGGGGCCCGATTCTCAGGCATTCGAACTTTTTCAGTGTGGTAATTCGTATGTCGAACATTTTGTTTGTGGTTTCTATTGAAAAGCTAGAACGTTTCAAATAAACTAAGCTGTCTCAAATGTCAACAAATTCATTTTGACAGCTAAGTTCGTATACGAACATCTATTGGTTTTTACCATTCGTAGCGTTCGACTGGTTTTCGATCGAACTTTTTCGATTGTGAATTTCCGACGATACAAAAACTGTGTTATATTTGAATTTCGAACTATAAATGTGAACTTTTCTCGATTGCCTGAGAATCGGCCCCCTGTACTTTCATGACATCAATCGATAGCGCAACTCATACGGAGTAAATCTTTCTAAGATCTCTTCTCTTTTGTTTTTTGTCAAAAATAAAGGAATGGTGCCTTTCAGTGAAATTTGTTATCTCCATTATATTTAGAGTAGGTACTCTCCCTTCTTATCCTATAGGTATTTCTGGGACGGCTTGTATAATCCCTTATTTCTAATATGCTAGCCAAATAAACCCGGCTGGTACGACGAAATACTTCTTACTCATATTTGTTTGCAGAATTGGAATCTGTATAGCATAGCTTAATTATTAATGTAAAAGTAGCTAGTACTTTGTTAGTATTTGGTTGTCTGAGAGACATAAATAGTTGAACTTCACAGAAGGAGCTGTATAATTGATTCAGTAGTTTATGATTATGACAAGAGATGGACAAGAGTAGCACGAAGAAAATAAGATATACATTTCGTCATTGATGTAAAAAAGTTTCGCGTATAGGTATTTAGGCTTAGAATAAAAATAAAATCCTTGTATTATAAAACATATTTTATTATTCTTACTTATAGTACCTACCGGAAATTCGATAATTTACTTCGAGAAATATTAATTACAACGCAGGTAATTATTCGATTCGGCTATTTAAATAAGTCTCTAGGTCTTCTAATGAATAGACGGGGATATCCACGCTTAACGCGTGGCGCTCGTTCACACTGTCACATGTTCGCACATGCATCACACTTCATTCGGCACAGCGCGCGGAGGCGGCCGGTGCGACCGGCGCGGGTCCGACGCGGGCCCAGCGCGGGGGGCGCGTGTCGAGGGCCGTCGACACACGCCCGCCGCAAGCGCACCTTCAAATTAACCTAAGATTTGGAAAGAGGCTTGTCGACCTTCTCGGCGCTTTCTTCTGAAGAGTCTTTTTCCCCGCTGTCGTCTTTCTTCTCTTCCTCTGCACTACTCTCTTCAGAACTGGGAGCGGGAGCATCGCCTGCAGGCTTCTCCTTCTCTTTAATGTCAACAGATTTCGGCTCTACTACGGGTTTAGGTGCTTCTTGTTTGTCGGGCTGAGATGTTTCAGCGGGTGTGGGTAAAGCCTCAGCTACTGGCGCTTTGGCTTCGCTTTCTTTAGGAGTTTCGTTTACTGCAGCGGATTCAGCGGCTTTTCCTTCTTTCTTGTCAGCTACTTTATCCTTAGGAGATTCTTCAACTGGCTTGACTGGCTCAACTGGCTTGACTGGTGTAACAGCCTCAACTTTCTTTTCTTCAACTACGGCGGCCTTCGCTTTGTCGTCGACTGTATCACGAACGACTCTTAGGCTGTCGTCGATTGCAGGTTCGGCAGATTTGGCAGCAGGGGCTACTTCAGCTGGCTTAGGAGCAGCAGGTTCAGCTGGTTTGACAGCTTCTTCAGATTTCACTTTAGCGGGCTTGGTTTCTTCGGGCTTAGCTGGTGCTGCAGCCGGTTTCTCTTTCTTCTCCTTCTTCTCCTCAGGGATGGGTTCAGCGGGTAAATCAATTTTCTTTTCCGGTGTAGGAATAATAGCAGCAGGGTCGACTACGTCATCAGCAACAGCAGCTGGTGATTTGATAGCGGTTATGACATCGATAGACTCTTCAGCTACTGATTTAGCTGATGGGACTTCGTTGGGAATCTCTTCTACTTTAGCTGCGACTTCAGCAGGCTTTTCTTCGGGCTTAACACTCTTTTCTTCAACTTTAGGTTCTACTTGACTAGCTTCAGGTTTGCTTTCTGGTTCAGGTTTAACTGGCTCAGCAGCTTTAGTTTCGAGTACTTCTTCTTTTTTAACTTCGGGCTTTGCCTCCTCTTTTGGAGCTTCAGGCTCAGCTTTAGCTTCTACTGGTGCAGCACTTTTAGCTTCAGGCTCAGGTGCTTTCTCCTTTTCTGGCTCAGCCTTCTTTTCCTCAACAGGCGCGGGTACAGAAGCTGCTTCTGGCTTGGGTGCATCAGCTTTGACTTCGGCAACAGGTGCTGGTACTTCACTAGCAACAGGCTTTTCCTCAGCTACTGGCATGGCTAAACTCGCGGCCGCAAAGGCCAGGCATAATAAGGCGACCTTCATCCTGCAAAAGAAGAAAACATACTATTAGTGGTTTGACATGATAATAGTTGCAACGTGATTGTAAATCTAAAATCACGTCTATAGATCGTGAGTGTGGTAAGGCCAATGTTACGCGTCGACCGGATTCGATGTTTCGCAGCAATTTTCCAATTACGATTGAATCATCTAAGGGTCTGATGCGATGGGGAACAAGTACCTATTTTGTAGTTACTATAAACGATTGTTAAATAGGATGTTAACTGATTGAGAAAGCGAGCTGCTTTCGGAAATATCAATACCATTATTAGTGTCGAGTTTAATTTCTTATTTCTCTTTTTGACAGCCTGAACAATAAAGGAAGTTTTAAAACAAACTGGCTGAAATAATATATCGTACGCTACAGTCCTTAAATTGAAATGATTCACCATTGTTAACACGATATTAGAACCGTCACTAACAAAGAGATATCATTATTATGATTAACATAAAATATTGATAGGACCACAATAAGTGCGTACCTACATAAATTTTTGTAGCAATGTTCGATAATTCTATGTTGCCGACCTTACACAAACAGGAAAAAAGTTGATGTTTCATGGACAGCTCATCTATTTTCCATTAGCTAGAAGGGTCGAGTACCCCAGTCGTTGCTATTTATAACGAGGTCTAGGTAAAGGTAGGGTATTAAGGCGGTATCCCGACTCCTGTTGGAATGCGGTCTGGCGCCGCACTCTGGAAATAGATTATAGCGTCCGTTGAGGATAATCATTTAAAATAACGAAGGTAACTTGAGTACTTTTTTATATTGCAGTATAAATAGAACCTCGCTAATCTATTTAAGAATTGCAATCTATTTTAGCAATTAATAGCTGACCTGTTCATATACAGAGTGCTGTCAAGCAGGATGCGAAATGCGCGATAGAAATATGGATGATTTGACCAGACGTGGTCAACACATTATGTGAATTTTAATTGGCTCATTGACTTGAATTGTCCACTAGAATGCATCACAGCATGTCACCGTATGAATGATTCACTAAACGAACGACGTACGTCTCGTTTTATTGCTATATAATATAACAGAATTTATTTTAGACAAAGTGCATCAAGTCGTGTTCTTCTTTTAAGGCTGAAAGGATTGGCTAAAGTGCTTTTTTTTTCATGCGATTTGTTCGTAGGTCGTAATGAGTCCGGTTTCATAACTTGGTCTCGTCCCGTGGTTACTTATTATTACGTGGGTACAACCTGTTTTTCACATAATAGGATGAGTGCTCCGATGCTCTTTTTCAGTTAGGGTCCTTGACCTTAAAGTGAACACGGCAATCCTGCCATTGTATCAAATCATACGGATTTTACCTTACGTATATAATATATTATTATTTAAAGGGCAAATTTTGTTGCCAAGCCTGTAGAGCCATATTATCTAGACGAAAAATTATATTCTTGGTATCAAATTAAAGGTCTCGGGACTGTTCTTTGCCAAAAACTGATATTTTGATCTAGTGTTGAGGAGAAGATAATTATTTACCGTAACAAATACTTCGATATAAAACTCTTGGATAGCAAAAAGGTTAAATATACTTTTCACTTCTCATGCTCGTAAAGTTCGACTTTATGTCGGGTATAGGCTGCATAAAATTTTTATGCTCTAGTGCATCTTTATGCACTAGAGCACCTTCGTAAAATCTTCGTCTAAGTCTCAAGACTTTAAGACAAAGGTCGTCAGGTAAACAGTCACACACGCAATTAAACTTCATTATATAAACTTGTTACTTCATCTGTTTCTTCAATTTGTTAGGTACATAATCCATGTGAAATTACTAAATTAATAAAAGTTGGCAAAATGTAATGAGTTTTTTAAATTTTGCGTAGTTTTATTAATAAGTATTTCAAGAGCATTATGGACTACGATCTATGCTAAAGTCACTCTGCTGCCACTGCCACATATAAAAAGTAAAAGAAAGTCTTCCCGCCAATATGGCGAAGTCTTCATTTTTACTTTTTTGCAATATTGTTATTTATTTTCCTCACACTCGAAGTGAAAAGCAGAGTGTATAACTCGTTCATAAAACCCATTTTACCCTCGAATTGACTATCCACCCTCGCCTACGGCTCGGATGGATATATACGTCTCGGGTAAAATGGTACGTTTTATGCACTTGTTGTACAATCTACTATAAGTGTTTTATAAGCCCGTTAAAAAATAAACGTACTGCCTAAAATACATTTACCAAAAACGAAAAAGTGAGCTGATGTAAATAACCGCATCGTCCAATCAACCCTCTCAAAGAAGATTCACTAACAAAAAGTTGATAAATTTTGTCTGACCGGCCATTTCGCGAAACTTGTTCCAGACAGTGCAGCCAGTTAAATAAGTAAGTATTGATTTATCAACTTGCTCTGCGGGTGTACGTAGTATTAAGGGGCATGTATCCCGTATGCACATAAATAAAATTTATTTCGGTAGAAACGGTTTGTCTCAAAAACTATTATGAAGGTGACGATAAAAAAAAGTTAAACTACGACATATAACATGTGTCGTCGTTGTTTTATTAGATTGATTTTTTTATTAAATACATTTAACAATAAAATCTGCTAATTTTTCACTTCAAACGGTTTCGCTCGGTTCATATTTGTTAGAAGATTGTATTTGTCAGTGACAATGTAAGTACATAACAACGGAATATAGTGGTTGTTTTAGATTTTAGATACCTAAGTCTCAAATCATTTTTTAAAACACCATGTATTGCTTTTTGAGTGATCTGAATCCTCCCCTGTCCTAAGTTCCTTACAAATCGCAGACCCAAGCGTAAGAGCCTTAAGGAGTTATAATGCCGATGCAATCATCCTGTTTGTTCGGCCATTGCCTCCATAGAACGCAGATCTGCGCATGATTACATTTAATGTAGGTACCATTATTATTGTTGCGTACGTACGTGACTTTCCATTTCAGGATTTTTTTGTTGAAGGATCGTAATTACGTTTCTGATATCTTATGTTTTGTGCATGAGGTCATTAAAGTTATTTGATGAATAATATTTTATATTTTCTTTTACAAAACATGATATAAGTACTTATGTTTTGTGATCAAGTTTAACGGTCTACACTGAAGGCATATTTTTCTTTTCACAATTATTAATAATCGTAGTTAGATACCTACTGTAATTTTCTACTCTATCTCTCTTTTTAGATTCGATTATACTGTATTATTAATTACTTATTATTGTTTTTGGGTTGCAATTTGTAACTTTTGGCTTTGGAATGATTACATACATTGCAAAGTATTCTGACTACTTTCCTCTCTACCACTGTATTAAAAACTTCCTTTTTTACAGTACTTGTCACCTACCTACTATAGTTTTAGCGCTTCTATCATTCTTCTTAATTTAATTATTCTGAATCAAGATTGTTTTTGAGCCGCATTTATTATTCTTAGTTTGGCACGATAATCTTGTACTTATAGTAAACTAGCTCTCCTCTCGCGGCTTTGCTCACGTAAGCTAGATGATGTTTTCCCGTGGAAATGAGACATTTTCTGATAGAATGAGATGTAAAAAGTAGCCTATATGCTGATCTAGCTAGACTATAATCTAACTCTAAACCAAATTTCATCCAGGTCCGTTCAGCTGTTTTGCCGTGGTTGAATAACAAACATCCAAACTTTCGCATTATAATTTTAGTAAGATAATATGGTATTCTGCCTAATTTCCTAATGTCGGCGGTCCTGTTATTTTCTGGAAGGATATCCTCGGTCTGAGGGCAACATTGTTGCTTCCCACACAGAGAGCAATCTTCCAATTGACTAGCGCATGCCGTTATATTGCTTTAATGAAAAAATTTGCCGTTGCGTCGGTTATGTGCTCGGGACCTACATAAACATGGACCTACACGTGATATGGAGCGTGGATACGCACGTTTTATCCCTATACTGTCCATTTTCTTGAAGTGTTTGTATGTTGTCCGTTCGGGTCAAATCTTGCAAACTAAACTTGACCAACTATAGTAGGCAACAGCCGATGGAGATAAAATTTTGCAAATAGGTTCGGTTTGGTTGTATGAAAATACAATATTCGAATACAGTCGGCGATAAAAGCTTGTCATAGTTTTTTTTTTTACAAAAATCTTATTATTCATAATTAGCGGATCCTCGCGGTTTTACCCGCGTGGTACCCGTAATATCGGGATAAAATATAGCCTATACTCTATAGCTTTCCTCGATAAATAATAGGCTATCCAACACAACAATAATTTATTTAAATTTTTAGTCTTTTGCATTCACAGTGCAATTTTTATTACTTACTGAAAAATGGAAAATGAAGTAAGTATTTAGAAAAAATCGACCCGTCCCTCAACAATAATTTTTTAATTCGGTCCAGTAGTTTCTTAGATTAGCGCGTTCAAACAAAGTCTTCAGCTTTATAATATTAGTATAGACACAGAAACTATAATAGTACGTATAGACTCATAATTACAGGTTCTTATCACATGGGTGCGTCTCCTTTCACATACCTACCTAAGCTGAGCGGAACTGAGCTGTGTTTCCATACATTTGACAGTAAGAGCTGACACCGCTGGACAATGCCTGTTGTATCAAATGTATGTAAACACAGATCGGCTCCGCTCCGCTCGGCTCGCGGCTTAAACCTTCCTTAAAGGGCTTGAACCATGTAGTTCGTACAGTAAAACAAGTAAAACTATAGCTTGGGACGGAAAATGTAGAACTCCGCGTTTTTCAAAGTTGAGCAAAACGGACAAGATTATTTGGAATCAAAAATTATATTTTATACAATTTCTTTGGTCTTGCTGGGCCCACATCCAGCTTGGCCTCCCGGGGCCCCCAACAGGCTAGTCCGCCACTGCCCGTAACATTAACCTATACCACCGGGTAAAAAAAACTACTACGTATCCTATACGAAACCTCGAAACCTATTGCGAAAATATTTATTAAGCAACGGGCTGGTGCACGTGATCACTACAATCATTTTTACTACGTATGAAACACCTATTTTAAAATAGTTATTTTTACTAACAGCGCTCTACGTTTATAATAATATTATTAATTATTAATCTTAAGTCGTAATGCCTGAAAACCTTACAAAACCGTAATCAGAATTAAAATATGTATCTTTTTATTTAAATTTTTACTTTTTTGCATTCACAATGCAGTATTTATGGTCCCATCGGAGCTGGTCGTGAGACGGGTCGATTTTTTGGGGTTCTAAATACTTCATTTTCCATTTTTCAACAATATGTATCTTTTTTTTAAGTGTTTGATTAAGTCTGCTTAATATTTAGCATGAAAATAGAGCACAAATAATAATAAATAAACATCATAATTTGTATACAGTTACATTATATTGCACTAGCGGCCGCCCGCGGTTTCACCCGCGTGGTTCCCGTTCCCGTGGAAATATCGGGATAAAAAGTATGTCTTATGTTTTAATCCAGGCTATCTACTATCTGTGTGCCAAATTTCAACCAAATCCGTTTAGTAGTTTAGTTTAAGAGTAACAAACATCCATACATAAAAACTTTCGCGTTTAACATTGTGGTGTATACCTACAGCGTTATTGGAACGTTTTTTTTTACAAAACTAAACTTTGAAATTAAGTAAGATAGCGATATTTTTTCATTCGATTATCTTTATTGCTCAGTCAATGAAATTGCTTTTGATAATAGTTATTCAAAGTGCAATGAAATATGAGGACATTTATCTAGAAACTAGACATTTGTAGTTGTGAATAGGTAGTTTCTAAATGGTCCAACTTACGCGGCGGGCCTTGTAAAGTTTGTTCTATTATTTATATTGCGACACCACGTCCCAATTCACGGCTGACTGGCGATTTATGCGAAATACACATATTTTTGTGATCAACCTAATTCGAGCATGACAGAGGTTTTTGCTACATGACTGTACGAATTAGAATAGCAAATTGATAAGTTAAGTTATTCATTATCGACGTTTGTTTAATGTATAATAAGTAAATTAATTTTAATGCTGGCCTTGACATATTTTTTTTATTAAAAGCATTTAATTTTTTGTCAACAAATTCTTGTGTTTGAGGTTAAATTATAATTAAAGTCTCGGTGACGTTGACGTATCGTTTGAAGCAGTCGTTTGCATAGTAGTTTTGTAAAAATAAAATTAACAGTACAATTCTCATTTAAATTTATTCTAAAATTTTATACTTAGTTTTGAAAATGTAACATTTCCATGTAGGTATACCTACCTACCCAACCCAAAATCAATATAGATAGGTTGGTTATTTAAATTTTTAGTTTTTTGCATTCACAATGCAATTTTTATTACTGAAAAATGGAAAATGAAGTATTTAGAAAAAAATCGACCCGTCTCACAATCATCGGAGTCCCATCGGAGCTGATTGTGAGACGGGTCGATTTTTTCTAAATAAGTACTTCATTTTCCATTTTCCATAGATAGGTTGGATATCAATACATAGCATTCCGTTATGTGTTTATTTCAATTTATATACCTACGCGCCAATAATAAGGGCGATCGTGTTGTACTAATAATGCCATTGGGACGCTATAATATGCCATGCGCAATCGGTAAAGCTGACCTATTGCTTAGACTAAGCAAAGACCTAGACCTTACGGTGCACATAGGGGTGTTCAAACAATCTAGCTGGCCGAATTTCAATTTTCAGAATTACGCTCAGGTAAAAAAGAATGGGTTCCCAGAAAATCCAGGTAATTGGGTGACTCAACCCCATCATTTTTATTTCCCTAACGTTTCTCTCGACATTTTCTTCTCATATTTAACTGTCTGTTATTTAATGTTCTGTTGTGATAGTGACGGTATATATAAATTTATTTTAGCTATGGATTCTTAAACTGCTGAAAAGTGAGTTATTTTACACGTTTGATACATTTCATTTTATTACATAATTTTTCGCCATTTTAAAAAATGCGTTTAAAATCATTGATTTTACGCGCAATCGAAGTTTTAAAAGGCTGTCGATTATGAGACCGGCACGGTCCGCCTGTGATTTTTAAAATATAGACATTGTACTTTAAAAAAAAAATTGTTTCCAACTAATTCCAACTCCGCCATCTGGAACGATTTTATATCTCTAACCCTAAAATGTAAATAAACACATTA
Organism: Crambus lathoniellus; assembly: GCA_949710035.1. Taxonomy (NCBI): domain Eukaryota; kingdom Metazoa; phylum Arthropoda; class Insecta; order Lepidoptera; family Crambidae; genus Crambus; species Crambus lathoniellus. The sequence goes on along the minus strand of OX453303.1, from coordinate 10,052,863 downwards.
AACTTACGATATATATAAGTAGTAAACAAACTCAATAAAAAACATGTGTTGTGATGAGATCACAAAATGATTTCAATTTTACTCTAAATTTAGAAAAGAAACAAAGTTCTCATAAAGGCAACGTAAGCAACTTAAATAGGTATGTGAAGAATGTTAAGGCTTTTATTTTTAATATTTTAATTATTAAATTTCTATGGTGATATTTGTGATACCTAGTTATTTATTATTTTCAAATACTATTCTGTATTATAAAACTTTCTTTTTATAAAGCTATGAACTTTATTTTCAGCGCATTTATTCCTATACATCCGTATTTATTTTGGTATAAGTAATACCCCTTGCCCTATAATTGGAAATTAGCAGTGCAGTACACTTAATTTTAAGTTTTTATGCGTTACTGAGCCAATAACTTTGGCCAGCTAGATTACTCAAATGCCCCTATGTGCGGTGATGATCCTTTTAATACTACCAGTGTACCGTACCAGCCTGTGTCGTGGTGCCTAGGCCTAAAAAATAGGGTTCAGGTACCGTTTAAAAAGGTCTTAACATGTCTTAATTAGTATCCGGCAAGACTATATACTAAACCAATTTTTATTTAGACTGGATATACCTACCTAGATATAACTGAATTACTCGTACGAAGTCGCGAGCGGGCACTATTCTGTTATTTGTAGCCATAAGTATAAAAAAGTCGTGCTATTCGTTCAGATTTCTTGCAGTAGTCATCGAAATGTTACAAGGACTTCGTGTAATCATGTATAATATGCATGATTATGTGCAAAATAACAACAGCTTGCGTTATCTGCTAAGTGCATCTATCCGTTTATAAATGTTCTTACGTAAAAAAAATATGTATGAACGAAAAGTTTTTAGGTGGCTTTGATAATTTACATGTAAAAGTTTAAGCATCCGATCGACATATTACAGACTAACTGGTAGGTACTCGTTTCATTATGGGACACTACAGTAAAAAAGCTCTTTCAAATTTTTACTTTTATGCATTCACAATACAATTTTTACTTTTGAAAAATTTAAAATGTAGTAGGTATTTTAGAAAATATCGACCTGTCTCACAACCAGCTCCGAAAGGTCGTGGGTTTGAGTCCCATCGGAGCTGGTTGTGAGATGGGACGATTTTTTCTATAATACTTCATTTTAATTTTTTTCAAAAGCTCTTTCGTTTCGTATAATGTACCTACCTAAACCAGCTTTCCGCCCGCGGCTTAGCCCTTTGTATGAACAACATATTTTTTCGTAGAAATGAGATTGGCCATGTAGGTAGTCATATGCTATCTAAACTATAATCTATCTCCATGCCTTTAATCCAGATCCTGCAGGTCAGACAGTTCGTAAAAAAGCCCATTTCAAAATTACGCGATGATTGATTGATTGGGTAGGCTTGTGCTTTCCCATGGACCAATCTTTCTCTGTAGACGTATCAAAAATACTTTAAACCAACGAAATAATCTCTTCAACTTCATTAAAAGTATAGATTTACTGAATCTAGGTGGTTAACTATTATCAAAATTTATATAAGTACGTGCTCAAAACATTTCAAAATGTATGTCTTCTTCCTGTGTTAAAGGTTATGAACACAACCTTTGCTATAGTGAAAGTCCCACTCTAATCATTTTAGTGTTAAGAATTACACGAAATATATGCATAACATTGTTTATGTAAGCTTGATGTACCTATTATAAAACTATTAGCCTGGGTATTGACGAATCTTACTTTATTCTTGATAGTTACCTATTTATTATTTTTATTTTTGGAAATTTCTTGCAAAATATAAAACAATAGTAACAAAGCTATTGATTAGGAGCTTATTTACCATGGGCATATCGGGACTAAATGTATCCTTTTCTATGTCTTCAAACCTTCATGCACATAAGTTAAGCCCTTACGCGTGATTGGGAAAAAACGATCTTCATAAATAAACTATTCATTTATAATGTACTAGCCTTCCGCCCGCGGCTTCGCCCGCGTGGTTCCCGTTCCCGTGAGAATATCGGGATAAAAAGTACATATAAACCTTCCTCTTGAATCACTCTATCTATTTAAAAAAAACGCATCAAAATCCGTTGCGTAGTTTCAAAGATTTAAGCATACAAAGGGACATAGGGACAGAGAAAGCGACTTTGTTTTATACTATGTAGTGAAGTAAGGATTTGACTCATTGCAGTCCACTAGAAGTCAGCAAGTTATGCTATAAATAGTGAAATCAAGCAGCATGTAATTGTTTGCGGCATTGGAAACATCCATCAGTGTGAAAATGTGTTAAAAGAATAGGTACTTAAGTTGCAAAAGATTTAACCACTTTGCACAGCTAATTTGAACTTGTTGATTGTTCGAACTTAAGTAAACGAATAGGTAATTCGAACCCCTAATTTCGTATGGATTTTTTCTATAAAACTGGCTACGTGTTTCCCCAATACTGAAATGTTTTTGCCATTTCTCTATCGCTATTCAGTCTTTATATGTCTCAATTTTCAGAGTGTAAATATTGTTTTAGTTGTGTTGTCTTATGCACATCTATACTAATATTATAAAGTGGAAAGATTTGATTGTTTGTTTGTTAGTTTGCATCGAATAGGCTCCGAAACACTGGACCGATTTAGAAAATTCTTGACCATTAGATAGCTACATTCTTCCCGAGTGACATAGGCTATATTTTATCCCGATATTCCCACGGGAACGGGTACCACGCGGGTAAAACCGCTAGAATCTGCTAGTGTTTCAATTAGATGCAATCCGAATCGTTCTAGTGCGCTCGCTACAGAATGATGATTGCATACATCATCATTCTGATTAAGAGCCCGACTAAACTATCGGCCGATAGAAAGTCTGCTGTTTGCGGGGATTATTAAATGATCTATGGGTGTGCAAAACGCTTGCGTGCTACTTAGAAGTTTAGAAGTTTCTAGGCTAAGCCAAAACTTAGAAGTCAGGAGTTGTTAGAAACACAATCGAAATAATATAAAATTAAACCTCTGACGCGCCTTTATACGTAAGAAGAGCAAATTTACAATTTTTATCAAACTTGCTGTGATATCTACTGAACAATTTCTGTGCGCACGGACCGCGTCTACTTATGATCGTTTTTATATTCCAAAAATTCCATTACACCTGACCACTAACAAAATGAGTCATATTATTAACGCAGACAAATAAAACTTATTTTGATTCGTTCACATGGGAATCACGTAATATGAGGCAATTCTCTCCGTTTGATAATGTTTTTAAAACAATGCCGCTCATACGGCTCCGTTTCCTTTCAACATCACAACCGATAATATTTTTAAACAAAATCAATTTGAATTGCTTTAATTGAAAACTTGACACTTCATATGAAATTACACTAAATACAATATTCATATTTTTGTGTGCGCACAGATTGTAGGTAACTCGTGCCCGTGCTGTTTGTGGCAATGCTGTATCAGAATTAATTAAGATTTAATTATGTGATTTATGTTATTATTAAACACTTGAATGTCTCGATCGGGTTGGAATTTGCACCAAAAGTTTATTTACTTTTAGTGCCAATGCAGCTACTTTAAATATGTATGAAATTATATAAATGAACTATTAAAAGTATTTATCGTATTGTGCTCAAAATAACTAAGTAAGTATTATATTAGTATTAATTGGCTTGCATTTAATTAAAACACTACGTAAAATTATGACGATGGATGTACTTATGTATCCATCCCAAATATAATTTTTATTTTAAAACACCGTGCTTTATTTAAATTTAAAACGAAGTAAGTGTTGTTGTCCCATACTATACAGCCAGTATTGTGAGAAAGAAAACTTTTCTTTATCTATGGAAATTTATCAAATACAATTTGGTTCCCGAATCCCAAATGTCGTCATGGGCATAATTTTATTTCAAAATCTCGAAACAGGTTATACTTTCTCCATCAGAATGCAGCAATATTGGGAAACCATGAAAGCGTTATCAATTTACATGTGATTGCGTTAACGTTTGAATATCGTTATTTATTACGATTTGTCTTTAAAACGTATTTGAACGGTGGGTGGTCAATAGTGGTATTTCTTGCCGCTGTATTATTTTAGGGAAATTTTAGTGATTATGCATAACATCGTCTCCAACCTTTTTATGATATGTATAAAATACATCAACTTAGTTAATCCCCTCGAGCATGTAGGCAATGAATCTGTATGAGATTCCATACCGTTTTCTAAGATGATAAATAAGATGTTAAAATACTAAAATACTGTTTTTTAAAAGTATCCAAACTTCAAGGAATTATTTTAATTAGGATCTGTTTAGAAGTTAAAATTACGATTATTGTAGAGCAATAAAAAAACTATTTTTATTAACCGATTTTTATATTTTCATTGCTTATTTATTTGAATATTTTTTAACAGTTGGTATTGCTATACTTGATCCAACTTTGTAATAGGAGCAGTTATCAAATATTTCTGGAAAATAATAAAAGATACGAATCAGCGCATCAGATAAAGCCGAACAGCTCTGATTTAGAGGCGGGGCTAGATCGTGACCTAGACACGTTTTACGCTTTCTCTGTAAAAAACGACCTGACATTCTAAATTGTTCTTAGGTTGCCTACTTTCTATATTTAGGTCAATATAGAAACGAAGCATTCGCTTTATGCATCGATCTAGAATTTTCTCTCTCTTGATTGTCTAATTCGAATATCTATCGCGATCGATTTCAGTTTGAAAGATGTTTACAACCATTGCTGCAGAAATACAAATATTTTGTTCAACTGACAACAACAAGTGATGGATGTTCAGTTTAACATCCATCACTTGTTGTGGAAGGGATAGCAATAGATGTTGAGTTAGACAATTAGCCCCTGTTTTGAATTTAAGAATAAAAGGTTGGGTATTATTTAATGGTACAATGACATTAATTCGATTAACGGCACAAATGGCGGTGTAACTCCCGGTGGTTGGGATATAACGATGCTGTCAGCTAAAGCCGTTGCAGTTGTGTCGAAACCAGTTATTCGTGTTGTAGGCAGATTGTGTAACGCGACCCACGGTTCATTGTCGACTATTGGAGTATTGGGACCATGGATCGGCCCATTGTGTGAATTCATTCAATAACATCTCACTCTGAATAAATCAAGCTGTCGGGATGACAGTTGACAGCTAGGTGGAGTGGAGGCAGCTAAGCACAGCCGCGCTATTAAGAAATCGCTACGAAACTAAATCGGCTATAGGCTTTTGAGTTATTGTTTGAGATTGCTGTTGCGGTTGGGATTATGGACTATGATCGTTTTATGTTTGATTGATGGCTTTTGTACTTCTTGAGAATTGGTGAAAATTTTATATTAGTTGTGAAAGAGAAGTATTAGAAGTAGAAGAGAGTATTTCGCAAGTATATAGGAAAATTCACAAGTAGGAAGGTTTAAATGTATACTTAACCAATAAACATACAACCGATAAACATAACTATGGGTAATACAAGGAGTGCTGCTGTGATTGGCTGTGTCTTAGGTAATGTTAAAGCTGTTGATCACTACCAGGCACTAAAAGATTCAACTTAAATACCCAATAACAAATCAAGCTATTAGCTCAATACAAGAGCTTACAATCAGTCTAATTTACTGTTGATTAAGACTTAACAAATGCAATGGAATTAAAGAGAAATACTCGGAATTAACCAAAGAGTCACGTTCGAAAATAAAATAAATAAAACATGACTGTTCGATTACTGTATAAGTAAAGAAGACTTATCTAGTACCTAGAGATGTTAGTTAGCCTTTCGCAGCGGTCAATGCCAGCGGAAGACCGCCAGTTTGTATAACGGCACAGGCGGCCTGAGCAAGTGCGAAATGTCAACAGTACCACTCGATTCAATAAGTGATTTGGATATCTGAAGTCTTCGGATATCTTATATCCGATCGGGAGAGGCGCGTAGGCATTTTCAGTCATCAGTTTTATCTCGCGACGCTTTAAGCGGATCTTAGAAACATCGGAGTGCGTTGGGAAAATATTATATCCATAGTAGGTAATATTATAAAGAGAAAAGATTTGTATTTTTGTTTTTTTGTTTGTAACGAATAAACTCAAAAACTACTGGAGCGATTTTGAAAATTCTTTCACCAGTAGAAAGCTACATTCTTTCCGACTGACAACGGCTATATTTTTCCCGATATTTATCGAATAATCTAAAATTACTTTTGTGAAATGAAATGCGATACTTAGCTGGTAAAGTTAACTTTGTTTAACATAAACTTAACTCATCTACCAAAATTATTAGATAGAGTCTAAAACTACAATACAAAGTAAGAAAAACGTGGAAACCAATAAAAATGTAAAATAGCAAAAAATATTCATCCGGCAAAATATGCGAATAACTGCTGGATGCAAACGTCGAGATCTATGACGGCCTTGCTGCTCCAAAATAATTACGAGACGAAGAAGCATTGTTGTCTAAATACCCATGATCCGTGGCAATCGTTATCATTATGTTGGATAATTGATGCGGCACGTTGCCTTGAATACCGTTCCTTATTGGATTTTTTTGTTTATGCTGATAAGATTTTTTGTTTATGCTGACGCGAAAGATCCATTCTATGATTCATAAGCTATTTTGGAACTGTTAAAAGTCGACGAAAATTGTTATACTAAACGTTAATAAAGTTATAATGATGCGTTAATATAGATAGAATATAAAAAAATATTTATTTACTGTCTAAACTTGCCTAATTAATATAAAATTACGATCATCGGGCCAAATTGATTTATCAGGTAAAATACGAGTAGGTATATATACTTACCGATTCGCAGATATATTAATATTAAAATTCCTCCTTATTAAAGAATAATTGGATATTTATTTTTATATTCTAAAAATATATTAAGTTCATATTAAATTCCTAAATACCGCCATTCACGAATCACAAACTCCAAACCGTAATTAAAGTAGGCATGCATATTAGGTAAGGTTCCCACCAAAATGGATAATAACAATAAGTAGTTAAAATACATCACGTGTACGGAAATGTACTGTGCACATTACGATTAGGCGTATGCGTCACAAATCATACATACAACATACATACACGACAAGAATTGATGAAAGTGTCGTCAGGAACGATTTATGGAACACCGGTGTCGGAGTTCGTTCGTAGTCGATCGACGAATTTGATTAACGAACCGATTGTCCATTGTTTTCCTACTTTTTAAATATGGCCGTGCTAATTTTTTATCATTTTTTAAGGCACGAAACGGCCAGCTCTGTTTCTAACTCTTTCTTGTTGATCGTATTTTGTTTTGTACGAGTATGTTTATCATTGACAAAAATGTAAAACTAAAGATGTAAGTAAGTTAGTACAATTTTATTAATAACTAGCGCTCGCGACTTCGACTGTGTGAACCCCCTTTTTTACCCCATTAGAGGGGGAATTTTCAAAAATGCTCTATTAGTGCTCCCCTTCACTCCTTATGGATGGAATAAACATGCCAAGTTTCAGCTTCTTGCGCCCAGTAGTTTCGGCTGTTCGTTGTCTGTCAGTCGTAACGCAAGAGTTTAAAATAATGTATATCGGTAGATAGATACGAGTAGATATAAGTAGATAATACTTACCACAATTTTTGAATTGGCATTTCTAAGAGCTATTAAAATCATTACTTTATATTTTCTGGTTGAGTCTATTGATCGTAAATAATTATAATATCCTTTAATGGTGTTTTTAAAAAAAAATACCACGTTGTTTGTTATCAATATGTATTGTTATGTCCTACAGAAGAATAATAGTAAAGTTGTTTCTATTGTTAACTTTGATTTCAATAGGAGAAGAACTAATTGTAAATTCTGGAAGGATTTCCTGATAAGAATAATCTAACGTGCAAAAATTTCTCTTGTCAACTTTTATACTTACTCCAATTATTTTAAGACAAAAAGATTTAAGGACCTTAAATAGAAGTACTTAAGTAAGTAAACGGTAACTGTACAATGACGATATAATGATTCATATTTTCTACTCTAATTATCGTCAATTTGTTGTCATCAATAAAAAACACATTACAAGATCCGTACTAAATTAATAAAGTTAAAGAGTTTGTTTGTGTACCCTAACTAGGTGCACTAACTAAAATCCAATTTTCGATGCAGAGAAAAAATTTATACTTATAGGTATAGTCCATTCGCTTAGATAGCGTCGCTCTGCCACAATGCCGTGCGGGTGTACCGACACTATCTAACCGAACGGACTATAAGTAAGTACTTAATAAATTTTTTACGTAAGGGAACGACAACTTTTATAGCTCTATAGAAACTTTAAAATGTAATGAAAGTCAGAAAAGCTAGAAAATTCGATATACTCCGAAGACATAATCGGTACCTATTAACGTTTCATTACCGACCAAGCTTTATTCATTCGAGCTATAGTTATTACCAAAACATTGGTTTTTGTATGTTATGATTACTTTTAAGCTCCGCTTGTTGTTTAACAAGTTTCTTGATCGCTTACTTATTTTTCCTTTAGTCTCAGTGGCGATTAGGGTCTTTTTTTAACAAAATATAATAACATAGAGAAAAGGCAAATTCAATCATTCGGCTATGGTAAACAAATTATATCTATTAAACTTGACATGAAACCCCTCCAGTTATGATTTGTAAGGCAGTTGATTTTAATTTCTCGAGATGTTTACCCACAATTTTCTTTCATGTCTTTCAGAGCATTGGACTAAATAAAAAAGGGTGTGGGTTCGAGTGCCGTCTGGCAATCTACTTGTGGGATTTGTGGGTTTTTCCATTATCTACAAATTTTCCTATGCTTTCAGTGTTTTTCAACACATCAAAATATTTTCAACCACTATCTTTTCTGTTTTCCTTGATATAAATTTAATTCGCGACGTATTTGTTATTTATGTCATGACTACGTAGTGTTTTATAATTCATTTTAAGATATATAACAAAGAAATTAGTGTAATGTCCTGCCGTGAACGTTTAGCACGTTCGATCGCCGGCATATCGATCAAAAATCGATTTTCCAACGATTGGTCTCGGCGCTGAATGGCCGGCAAGTCATTTGTGATTTGTGAGAAAACAATTAAATGGCGCGGTCTGTAATGAATCACAAGTCCCCTAAGATTTTTGTACTTACTTTGAATGTTATCTTTTAAGCACACTGATTTGGGTTGTATTGTTTTCACATTATTTTCGGAAATACTCTAAAGCGCGTTACATAGTTTTATATTTGACTTTTAGGAAAACGCAGGTTTTCCTCCAATACAATTTAAATATTTTAAACTTTATATATTTCTAAAGCTTAGTTCAAAGTTAAGTATCTAAAATTATTCATGTCTCATATTATAATAAGTATGCGAGAAAACTAAAAAAACTTTGCATAAATTGAGATAAGTAACTAAACTTCAGTTCGAATTCATGAAAATAATTTTTCTATTAAGACTTAAATTTTCACGTACTTATTGAAAACTATGCAGGCTAAACAGAATTCTCTTATTTTTTTGAAATAAAAAAAAAGTTTATTTGATTCTCAAAAATTGAACACAAAAGACAAAATTAAATAGGTACTTATAAATAACAAAATAAAACTAAAAGTGAATCTAAAAAACTTAAACAACAAGTTTGGTACACCGAACAGGCCTCTGCTCAGTATAAGCCGTGACAACGAGTGTTCTTCCTAAAGAACTTGTAAGTACAATAATTATTTATAAATATTGTACAAATATCCTGCCTTAATATAATGTTATATTTGTAAACACGGTTGTAAGGAATCTGCGGGTCATTTGCAATACAATCGTGTCCGCCAATTTGTTTTTAGGAATGTTGCGTTTAATAGGAAACAAAATGTTTATCTAATAAATAAGTAAGTAAATCATTTTTAATATTCTATTTTAATATCTGTGATTTTATTCCTCAGACTAAAGAGTAGGTTTTATTTGAAAATTAAAATTAAAGAATAAGTATAAAAGCTTCAGGAATGTTAAGTTTTACAAAAGCTCAAAACTTTAATTTATGTAAAAGAGATAGAGAGATCTCGTAGGTAATGTAGGTAAGTAGGTATATCAAAACTTCTACTAAGTATAAGCTATTAGAGATATAATAAATTAATATTGTAATAATTAATATCTTATTTAATTTAATAAAAATATTAGCTGATTTTTAAATGCACTTTCAAAGAAAATAAAATAGAAAACTGCCACTCTACAGTTAATTAAGTATTATAAATCTATTTCCTAAATTATTTATTCAAGATATTTTCTATACTCACTTGAATTTAAAGGTCCTGTGATGATGATGTACAGAAAGAGGTTGCAATCACTCACACAAAATTGAGAAAAAAATAGTATAAATTACAAATTTGAATAGCTATGTTCGAACGGCGCGGCTGCCGGGTTTATATTGGTGCTGCTGATAATGCGAGTGCCTTTATATAGGTCTCGCCTTGACAGACACTGCATACGGCCTGTCTGAGCATCTCTACGTTTGGGAGCTTTGGCGTCCATCTCCAGAGTTAAAACTTCTTTTTATTAACATTAAAAACTCTTTAAAGTTTTCTTTTCTTTTTTATATAGGTACAAGAAACCCAACCTCTTCTCTATAAGTTTAAAAAGTTTGGATTACATGAAGTCGTCTTTTATTTGAACGTTAATTCAAATACGGCTTAAAGAAACAAAATACTGTCAGAACAAATCTTTTCTTAATTTTAATTATGTTTATTTGGAAATATAGGCAATTAGATTTGTAATTAAAAAACCTACATAATGTGATAAAAATTGCGTAAAATAGGTGTAGTGTATCAATAGTTTAGTAATGGCAATAGATAAAAAAATTGCTTTAGTTTTATCATCATTTTACTCTATCAAAACTAGATTATTGTGTGAACATAATAAAAAATTGCAGTTAATCGGTTAAGAAATAGATTGCTTTAAGTTGATTTAGGAATATTTGCTTGGTCTTCGTAATAATTTCCATTTTCCTGCATAATAAAAAAAAAATTGTTTTGAATATTTGTCTCTATGACAAAATTTATCAAATTACATAATTGGTTCAGGCGTGAAATGTTATCAGGAAGAGAGATTATTATGTTACGTGTTCATATTAGAATGGACATGCGTGGACACTAAACACTTATTGAACACCATCACATGGCTACATTTGCTCTAATCCGAAACTAAGAAGCTTACGCACCTTTGTTATGGCAATTGGAAACAATGACGGGTATAACAACATACACCCAGACACGAGAAAAATATTGAAAAGTTCGGTTTCAACATACTACCCGACCGGGAATTAAACCCGGTCGACTGCGGAGGTCGTTCAAATCTCGTATAAATAAGCAGATGCTTTTACAGAAATAAAGCGTTCGATGCGACAGAAAACACTATGAAATACTTAGCATAAGTAATTTTCCTCAGTTTTCAGCATTGCTTCCGGGGTTTTTGTACAAAAAAACTGCGTTGTTCTGTCGGTTTCGTATACGACTTTTAGCCTGCAACTAGGTACATCTGTGTGGATCTCTTTTTTCTCTTTCGCTTTGTAATTTTGTTATATTTTCTTATTTTTAATTTTTTCTGCAAATTATTTGTTATGTGTTTAAGTTAAGTTTTAGTTATTATAGTTCGAGGTGGGCGCTAATAACTGCAACTCAGTCTATGACTAACGTAGTTATTAACGTTGATTATATTGCTGTATAGCTATAATTTTAGACACTAATAAATATTTTTGAATTTGAATTTTGAATTTTTTGATTGAGTTTTTCAGTCGGGAAAATTTTAGATGTAGGTAATGACCAGGGGCCTTACTGCAAGCTGTAAAACAATGTTAAAGTAATACTGTAAGCAAGATGGCGCTATACGCATTATATAGCTCCTTCCTGTAATCAACATTACTTCAATATTACGATGGTAGGACATTAGGGACGGTAGGGCCCGTACAGGACTGAACATCTATCACGATCGCTTTCAGTTTGTCGTCCATCGCTTGTTTTTGAAGGCAGTTGAAAAAAATATTTGTATTACTGCAGCAATGGTTGTAAGATATCTTTCAAACTGAAAGCGAACGCGATAGATATTCGAGTTAAGCCCCCAGTACAGACAGGATCGCCGATCCCGCTGGCCGAGCATGTTCGGGGATCGTGTACAGGGCCAGTTTGTAAAGGTATGCCTTTGTAAACCCTGATCAGCAAAATAAAAAACCTCGCCATGTTGCGGAAATGTGACGAACTATTTTTTCTATAGAATTTGACATTTTACAAAGAAGAGCCGAAAGTGGCGCCTCAAGCCAGGTTTTTATTATTTTGGTCAGGCTTAAACGCACACAAACTGGCCCTGTACACGATCTCGATCATGCTCGGCCAACGGTATCAGCGGGCGATCCTGTACTGCCAGGCTTTAGACAATCAAGAGGCAGGCAAATGTAAGTCGTCAAGCTGCGATATTAAAAAACACTTCAATTTTAAAAAATAAAAACATTAAGCATAAGAATATAAATTACAAAGAGAAGAGATTATTTTATTGTATTCAAATTACTAAGGTGTTTCGTGGTGTTTTTTCTAGTTTTCCGTTTATTTGTGTACATTGCCCTTAGATTATTTATCATAATATAAAGCCTTAACAATACTCAAAGTTGAAATTTAACACATGAACGATTTTAAATCGTTTTCATAAAAAAAACCTGAATATCTACTATTATAGGGTTGTGTGATTTTTACAAGCTTTTTATTAACTTGCCATGTTAGTTAGTTAGTATTTAAGTTAGTGAGGGACAAATCTTGCAAGCTTAAGGAGATGGTAAAAGCTTGTATGGAGTTTGGTACCACTTGTGAGCACCATTTTTTCCTAAAGATATCATCCCAAGAAATCAGATTCTCATTAGATTTTCTTATTATTTTACCAAATAACGCGGCAAATAAATTTTTAATTTCGGCTTTATAAAACGTAGGAAGCCATTTTAGGGTGTATTCCACTTATTAAAGATCTTTGTCCATTATGCATTTGACTAAAGAAATTATCAATGAAACCATTATGAATTTGTCCTCGTCCAATTTCTTTGATCCAATATTTGATAAAAGAGTCGAAGTTCTTTAAAAATAGTCCATGTCTAATAGAAAATTAAATATTTAAATGGGATAAGTGTTATAAAAGAAGTTCTCTAATAAATAACTCTGATGCTAGCTTAGCTATTGAATGAACATTTAAGTGTATGGTTAAGGAAGTCTTAAGCTTGAGACTTTTAAATTATTTTTATGCATTCACAATGCAATTTTGTAAGTATAGGAAAAATGTGATAGTAAAAAATGTACAGGATGGCCGATCAGGGGGGCTACCGCGTAACTTTATGGGTATGAACTTCATACGTTTTTGGAAACTTTAAGTCAATTTTATAAAGAAAATAGCCGCTATCAGTTCCTTGTTTTGTGACGTCGGGTATAACGATAACTAGCTAGCAACGTTCAATAGAACAAAGCAGCAAAAATCTATCAAAATAAGGAATTCAAGTGACAGTTGAAGCCTATACCCATATTTCTTAGCCGGTAGCCCCCCAGGTTGGCCGACCATGATAGGCCATCGTGTGTACAGGGCCGGTTTGCGTGTGATTGCCGTCTGCGAGCAACGCAAACTGCCCCTGTACACGATGGCCCATCATGGTCGGCCAACATGATCGGCCATCCTGTACTGGGAGCTTTACAGTTGACCGCGTCATAGTAGTGGCTCTCGTATGAAACGGCCCCCGTACCGGCTAAAAACTCTGGGTATGGACATGGGCTTCATTTGACATTTGAAGCCCATATAAGATGCAAATAAGCCAAGGAATTTATAAGTACTACGTACAACTACTACTTATAAATTCTTTGTTGTAGGGACAAAATATAAGTTTCAAGTGTCAAATAAAGCATAGGCTTTATTTGACACTTGAAATTGTCAAAATGATCAAGATAAGGAACTCAAATGACAGTTGAATGGGGGGCTACCGGCTAAGAAATATGGATATGGGTATGGGCTTCAACTGTCATTTGAATTGCTTATCTTGATAGATTTTTGCTGCTTTGTTCTGTTGAACGTTGCTAGCTAGTTATCCTTATACCCGAAGTCATTGTTTTGTGACGTCGGGTATAACGATAGCTAGCTAACAACGTTTAACAGAACAAAGCATCAAAAATCTATCAAAATAAGGAATTCAAATGACACTGAAGCCCATACCCATATCCAGATTTTTTAGCCGGTAGCACCCCCGGTCTAGGCCGACAGGCGACGACCGTTTGTGGGCTCATTTAGTATGAGTTTGGCGAACTGTATTCGTCTTTGAGTATTCACAAGTATTAGTAATTGAAAACTATCGCTCTTTCTCCTTCATGTCCTTTGACTGCTTTACCGACATGATCAGGTGGCTTACCACAAGCTCTAATAGCAGTTATTTTTAAGTTGAGAGAGTGAGACGCCGCTATACGGCGTGTAAAGCGGCGTCTCACTCTCTCAACTTAAAAATAACTGCTATTAGAGCTTGAGGTAAGCCACCAGTTCATCCGAAATCAACTGATATGGGGTTCTGACAGGCCGTTGCCGACAGGCGAACTGACCATCTGTGGGGCGCTTAAGGACACTGACAATGACAAGCCATTCCCAACAGGCCGACTGATCATCTGTGGGGCCCTTAAGAATGTTGCCGAAGTCACGCCGAACCAAGGAATTTATAATACAACAGGAAGGTGCACTGCTGCTAAAAAACGGTCCTAATGAGATAGTAAGAACGAGGTCAGTTTATCTCACTCCATCCCATTACGGCGGCCACGAACATGCGCGACGGGCGGCGGGCGGCGACGAGCGAATTGCGAACTTGAAACAACGAAGACGGAAAACGTCAGAAAACGTCATTCGGCTTGTAATGTTGCTACTTTAACATTCTGAAATCTATCATTCAAATTCTTTTCTAGGATAAGCCATAAAAAACTTAGACGACCTGATTCATTTTTATGCTTAATACGGTAATACCTAAATTAAAATGCGATGTTTTCTATTGACTAAAAGTAATACGAAGCGGAAATTTTACGAAATTTAATTTTTATAACGAAAGTTGTGAACCATAAATCTACTAAACCTGTTATTTAATAGTGCTGGCAATTTTAGAGAAAGGGACACCCTCACCTCGTTCTTGCGGTCTCAGCTGGACCGTTGACATTTTGTATTGAAATATAAACCTTATCTCTTAAAATTAAAGTGTATTCTTAAATACACAAAAATACGGAGTGCACCTTCCTGTTGTACGTAGTACTTATAAATTCCTTGCGCCGAACTTACCGAAGTTACCAGTTCATAAAAATAACCATTCTTATTTATTTATTTGCCAATTATTCTAATAACTTTGAATTTTTTAAGGGGCACCATGTTATTTTATACATTTTTCCGTAACTTTTGTGTATATGCTCACGAGTGGTACCAAATCTTTACCATCTCCTTTAACCCACTTCCCAGTGTCCGATCACAGTCTAACTAGGCTGTGGTCCGATGGAGCTGAAATTTTGTATACAGGTTTGTTTCAGATGACAATACAATATTAAAGTACAGTCAGCAAAAAAGCTTGTCATTAAAATGAAATTTTTACTAAAAACTTGTTTTCTATTAAAATTCCCATATAAGTGAAAACCCTTTTCCCCCAGTTAGGTATCCTTGTTTGTGAGTGTTTTTTTTTCCATTTGAAATATTAATATTTTCTTTTAGAAAAATGTCTTCGCGGACGAAGTCGAAGAAACGCACGTGTAGTGTAGTAGCACATTTAGATGAGAAGGAAACGTCAATAATACGCGAGTAGTATGATCTAGAGGTCAATGTGCGCCCGTTGCATTCGATTCGGGTAACGGTTGTGAAAACTTCTTTCGCAAACGGCTCTGTGGTCTAGTGGCACACCACCCCGGTATCAGACCCAGAGGTCCCAGGTTCGATTCTCAGTGAGGGTGCATATTGTATTCGATTTCATCATCATCACCATACACCATTATAAGTCTTCAGTGCTGGGGCACAGGCCTACGTCAATAAAAGGTACGCGAGTAGTATGATTTAGAGGTCGATGTGCGCCCGTTGCATTCGGGTAACGGCGGTTGCGAAAACTTCTTTCGCGAACGGCTCTAAAGACCCCATAGGAACTCAATATTGAAACCATGCAACCCCATCGAGTTTGGGCTCGTTTGAATTGTCTTGACGAGTACTCTATTGGAAAATATATCTAGTTTTAAAAACGTGGTTTTAAAAAATTTAAATTTTAAAAGAAGAGATTATTTATGTCTGACGCCACTCCATAACAACGATGTTTAGAGCATTGTTGTGTTTCGGCAGTTGAGATAAGATAGCCAGTTCTTCTATGATTGAGGATACCGGGAGTGGCGCGCTTCTACCTTCAGCCTTATCTTCACTTATCATTAGGTGTCTCCCTTGTGGCTAAAAAAATATAACTGCCATCAGCTGTTAGGTTACCGGTTATCAATGCGGTTGTTAATGAAGAATATATACTTACGTTATTGAGCGTAGATAATCAATAGATAGGTAGGTACTTGTGCTATATTTGATTTTTCACACATTAATACGCATTTTTAAACCGCCAGTAGGTTTATCCTTCAAAACTAGCATAAACTAAGAGACGCAGGCTCAGTAGTTGGTCGAGAAAGGCGGATGATGATGATGATGAGGAATCCTCATTTGGCATTCTCTTTATCCATCCAAGACCTATGCCATGTCACCAGCAGTGTGTATATTAAAAAGGAGATGGTGATGATTTTTTTATTTAAAGCCCCCACGAAAAATGTGCTTCAGGCTTCAGGTAATAGACAAATTTTAATAATCTCGCAAGTATTTCGTTCTTGGCTGTTTTGATGAATATTATTAATCTGTAAATCTTCGAGATGTCTTCGTTAAATCTCGTACTTCTGAGATTATCTTTAGGTGTGGGTGTGTATATTATTATTATTATTATTTAGGTGGATTATCAGTTGGTGTAGGCGTTGTTTTCTATACTGTTATGTTTTATAATAAATCTAGGTAAGTATAATGTTTTATTTCTATTCAATCGAAACATTTCAATTTGGTGCGATATTTTATAGTATCATTGTTATACCTAGTCACATGAGTTGGGTAAATATCCTGCCCCTTAACTTAGGTACCGAATATTTACAAGCCAAATTAAGATATTATCCAATAACATAAGGATGTGTGAAACTGTGCATGTTCTTTGTTTTGTCATAGAGTAGGTAACTCACTTATGTCGTTCGTGTCATTTCTATGAAAAATCAAAATTAGCATAGTAGAACTAACAAGTTGCCTGCTATTATTGTTGAACCTTGCAAATAAACTGAGTCTATCGCAAACTTAAATAGGTAGGTAGGAACTTATGAGATTTTAGGTCGAAGTATTATTGTAGGCAAGATGGCAATAAACGTTGTGTACCGTGCTATAGATCCGTTTTATAATTAAACATTACTTAAAAATACGATAACAGCTGATACTGAAGATAAGCATGTTAATTTAACCAAAAAGTTCGCGTCTCTAAACTTTCATTTTACCATCGTTTTCCTTGATACGATCGAGATTCGAAAAAATTGAATTAAAATTGGTAGGCATTCAATTTCAGCCTTGATATAAGATGACAAGATAGACTAGACTCTAGCTAGAGTAATTTTTCACATTTTTAATGCTAGTATAAAATAAAACCTAAAATAAATAAATAGGTACTAGGTTTTACGAACTATCTAATTTTCAATCTTTAACGAAAGGAAAACTTATTTTATGCCAAAATATAAGTAATACTTAGCTATTATACATAAGTAGGTAGTAGGTACCGAAGTAATTTGTCACAAATACTGTTCAAAACTAAATCTTTTATTGTTTCACGAACGATATGTCTTCTGTTCTATTTTACAATGAACTGAGGAGGTTACTACTAGTGATGTACGCCTGGGAATATTCCCACTGCCGGGAACTTTCCACTCCCAATGTGCCCGGGAAATTTCCGGGCACATTGGGAATATTGCCCAAAATTCCCAGTAGAGTTTTTGTCGTTTCATACATATGATAATGCAAATTACTAAGTCGCTGCCTTGTCGTGCAGCGATCCCAAATTCAAAAGGTCAATCACGTTCCCAAATTTAAATTTAGGTCAGACACAGAAATCTTTGAAAGTCCTCTTTTGAAAGTTTTGGAATCAATGATGATACTGATCCTCTTAATTTAGGGTATTCATTATATTAGTGCCAAGGAAAATGAGTCACATCACATGAGATTTTATTTGATTTCATTACAATAATTTACCTATATGAAGACTGAAGACTACTAAAAATATTGATTTTCTTTTATCTTACAATTTTATAATTTGTTGATAATCCTATATAATAGACAGGAAACGATCACCGCATGGTCAGAGACATATTGAATGTCAACATCAAGCTTGAAAGATTGCGACTGATAAAATCCACGAACCACGAAACAATACCTGCTTAAATTCAAAACCCCAAGTGCTATCAGCTCGAACTTCAAAACCGCTTCAAAGCCCTTGAGAACAGCATAGATGTGGACGATCTATACAACATGGTGGTGGATACTGTCCGCAGGGCTCCTACTCATGGATCAGAGACCAGAAATGAAACTACAGAACTCAGCAGATGCCCATCGCTATCGACTGCTTAATAGACAGATATCTAAGTCTTTGTTTTTTTTTGCGACCTTCGCCAATTTAATACCGAGCGTATTAAAGAAGCCATTGAGCGGAACAAAGGCTCGTAAGTGTTTATGAGAGATTTGACTATCGGGCTAAGTCAATTGACGCGGCTGAAAACTGAGGATGGTATTATCATTTCGTCAACATCTGAAATCTTGAGGGAGATTGAGAGTTTATATGGACAGCTATATTCCACGCAAACACCTGTTGAAAGTAAGTCTACAGACCCTAGAGCCAAGCTTACCCGACACTATACAGAAGATATCCCGGACGTCAGCCTGTACGAAATTATAATGGCTCTCAAGCAGCTTAAAAACAACAAGGCGGCGGGCGATGCCGGAATCACAACAGAGCTTTTGAGAGCGGGCGTAAAGCCGATACTACTTAAGGTCCTCCAGAAGTTTTCAATTCAGTCATCCTCAAGGGCAAAACGCCAAAGGCAAGGCAGAAGCGATGTGATGCTGTTTTTCAAGAAGGGTGATAAGACTCTCTTGAAGAACTATAGACCCATCTCGCTTCTGAGCCATATCTATAAGTTGTTTTCGAGAGTCATTACGAATCGTATCGCTCGCAGGTTTGATGACTTCCAACCTCCAGAACAAGCCAGGTTCCAAAAAGGCTAGAGTATCATAGACCAAATTCATATGCTGTGGCAAGTTATACAGAAGACCGAAGAGTACTACTTGCCACTTTGCTTGGCGTTCCTGGACTATGAGAAAGCCTTTGATTCGATTGAGACCTGGGCGGTGCTGCAGTCTCTCCAGAGATGCCAAATAGACTACAGGTACATTGAGGTGCTGAGGTACTAATACCAAAACGCCACCATGTCAGTCCGATTACAGAACCAGAGCTCTAATCCTATCCAACTACAGCGAGGTGTGAGACAGGGAGACTTCATCTCTCCGAAACTGTTCACAGATGCGTTGAAGGATATTTTTAAGCTTCTGAACTGGAAAGGATGCGGCATCAACATCAATGGCGAGTACCTAACACACCTACGGTTTGCCGATGTTGTAATTCTTATGGCTGAGACCTTGGAAGACCTGAACACAATGTTGGAAAATCTCAGTAAAGCTTCTCAAAGAGTAGGTCTTAAGATAAACATGGTTAAGACGAAAATAATGTCCAATGCCCATGTTGCAGTCGCTCCAGTGAATATTACACTCGAAATTGTTGACCACTATGTTACCTAGGACAGACGGTCCAGTTAGGTAAGTACAACATCGAGAAAGAGATCTCTCGCTGAATCCACCTCGGATGGGCAGCCTTCGGGAAGCTCCGGCATATATATTTACGTCCGAAATACCTCAATGTCTCAAGACGAAAGTTTTTGTCTAGTGTGTGTTTCCAGTTATTATGACACATGGAAGCTAGACGTGGTCCTTTACTATGGGTCTCATAAGAAGGCTCAAAGTCGCCCAGAGGCAATGGAGAGAGCGATGCTTGGTATTTCCTTGCTCGATCGAATTAGAAATGATGAGATCCGCAGGAGAACTAAAACAACCGACATCGTTCGAAGGATTGCATCGTTGAATTGAAGTGGCAGTGGGCGGGCCTCATAGTGCGGAGAACCGATGGCCGTTGGGCCGGAACAGTGGTTCTCGAATGGCGACCGCGTGCCAGACGACGTTCCGTGGGCAGGCCCCCTAAACGGTGGACCGACGATCAAGTCAAGGTCGAGGGAAGCAGCTGGATGCGGGCAGCACAGGACCGATCTTTGTGGAGATCCTTGGGGGAGTCCTATGCCCAGCAGTGGGCGTCGTTTGGCTGACATGATGATGATGATAATCATGGCAAGATTATTTTGTTTTGATTTTATAGTTTATTGATTGTAAAAAATAAATCATCTTGTATATAACTGTTTTTCATATCATATGTTCTTACCTTTAATGTTGATGGCTATTTATTAGGTAATTCAATATAATCAAACACTTTTAAAATCTTAATTTAAATTGTGTTGCATGGTAAAATATTTTTTATATACATCTTAAAATGGTCCTTGGGAATATTGCTGGGAATAAACTGGGCATATTGCCGGGAATTTTGCCAACGTACTGGGAATTTTCGTTTAAATGTCAGCTGACGTTTCTAGTACTTAGTTCATCATAAAATAATTCGAGTTCAATTAAAATATCTTAAAAAGTTAAAGAATATAACCAAAATTCCCAGTTAATTCCCACTTTGGGAACATTGCCGGCAACGCTGCCGGCAAAATTCCCAGTCCTTGGGAACGTGCCCGGGCACGGTACATCACTAGTTACTACTAGGTATTATCAGTTTCCAATCCCAAATGATTTCATTTAACACATTTTCTAGAGATTTTTCTTTGTAAATGCTCCCCGCGGTTTTACTTGCGTGGTATCCGTTCCCGTGGGAATATCGGGATAAATATAGCCTATATCACTCAGGAATAATGCAGCTTACTACTAAGTAGTGAAATAACTTTTAAAATCAGTTCAGCAATATTTAAGGCTTCCACCCACCAGATGCGTGAGCAACACGATGCGTTGCATCTGCAGCACGCTGCGACCTAAAGCAATTCACACCGGCGCACCACGGTGGGCGTCGCACACGCATCGCAGTGCATCTGCGACGCCGCCCGTGCGTCAACGACGCCGTGTGTTGCTTTCGGATCGCGGTTGTCATTTTCTTTCAATTCGTAATTCCCTTCCTATTCTATCCCACAAAAGAGAGATTTTATCTTGTGGATCGTATATACATTTGTATCTGCGTACTATATTAATTAATTTTTCGCGTATTTCAAAATCCATGATGACAATTTGTAAATATTGACAACTGACGTGCCGCAGTCAGCGTCGCAGCTGCACGCAGACGTATAACGTCACCGCGGTGTGTCCTCAGTTGAGAAATCCTATAGAATACAACGTCACTATGCCGGAGCGCGTGTGCGGCGTTGCCGTTCCGCTGTTGCGCGGCCGCGCCGCGGTCATTTCGGTTTGTATCTCGCGGACGGCCGTGCGGCTGTCGCACGCAAACGCATCGCAATGCAGCTGCGATACTGTTGGTGTGAACCTACGCGTACAAATTCATATATTACAACTCAGCACGTCTGCGTGCGTTTTTGGTGTGTGGCAGCCTTAATTACAAATATTAGATATTACAAACAAATAAAACATTTTTAGGTAGTTAGGTCGCCATTTCTATAAGCGCTTTAAGTAGGCATTAACCACAGTTATTACGAACATTAGTTAAGTATGTGATTAGAATCATTACCAATGGTGTGTCATCAGTATCTGTTGTGTCTTTTATCTATCTGTCTGTATTTTTAAATAATAGTAGGGTAAAGTACCCAATTATCAGCACTTTAAGAGTAAAGTCCTAAATTACTCCCGTTTATGATATTTAAAAATACGTTTTCACCCGTTATGACGAGTTTTCTAGTTTCAATATTTAATCAGTATGATTATTTATTTAAAAAACATAGTTTATCCTTGTCCAATTTTTTTTTAGATAGGCAAGAGCAAAAAATGACCATCTCACCATTTATCAGCACCATCACCACCAATTATGAGCATAGAGTGAACCAATTATCAGCACTGTGATAGTTGTATTTAAATTATATGTTTTTTTTAAATTAAATATGTTATTATATAGGTAGGTTTCTCTGTTAATAAACATAAAAATATATAATTTACATATAGTCTAACAGTATTTATAAACTTAACATCTTTATAGTTATGTAGGCATTTAAATAATTTGTTCAGACTTAGTAGTTAAATCTCACTAGAAAGCGACTAACTTAAATAATCTGGATGGTAGGCAAGTATTACTAGCTGATAGGTAGGTACTACTATTATGGAACATTGCATAGCAATAAGAAAATTTAAATAAACAAGAAAAGTTCTTGGTCTACATCTTCAATCAATTATAATCTTTTATTTTCTTCTTCTATTCTCTTTCTTCTATTCTTTTTTCTTGTTCTTGATTTACATTTGTGCATTTTTCTCTTTTATTTGGTTTATTTAATTCCTTTGGTTTCATGGTAACTAAGGGGCTCTGAAAAAAGGAAAGATGATGAAATACTAGGATAACCAAATTATCATCATGCTTTTGATCTAATTATCAACACTATGCTGACAAATGGCAATTAATGCAATTTCAGCACCTTGCTAAGGTTTAGATACCGAAAGTGTAATCTACTTTTATCAAAAAAGTTCATTCTATACAAAAAATAGACACGGTATGCAAAAAATAGAATAAGTAGGTATTTACGTACTATTTTCTATTTATCAGTACCAGTGCTGATAATTGGAAATTTGCAAAACAGTGGATCCATATATCAGCACCACATTTTTACCAATATATCACCATAAACGCAAATTCTTCTTTTCAGATTATCCTCATAAACTATCTTATAAATCAGAGAAATCAAAAGATTGAGTATAAAATATCTAAAATATCTAATATAGTATAAAATGTAGACACATGAACTTACCGTCGATCACAAGGAAATGGCAAAAACAGGACAAACTGCAGGATACAAACGTTTAATCACCAGTTTTTCGCCATTTTTAAGTCGGAAAGTATGGTATTGCCGAGAGTAGGATTCCAAAAACATCAATTTATTTATTTTCCAAAGTGGTAACTCAAATAAGTTAGTAAAAACTTATAATTTTACTATTTATTCAGAGTGCTGATAATTTGGTGCAGTGCTAGCAATTGGCTCCGTTACCCTACTTACATAATTTTACAACTTGTAATAAGCGTAGTTAAAATACAATGAATTTAGTTTAAAGTAAATAAATATTTTTTCTAATGACTAAAGCGACCTCCCCCGCGTTATCCTCAGCATTAGGGCTCCCACACACAAAATACGAAAAACATACTGCGATGCGCCCTTATGTGCTGCGCCATATTGCCTGTCAAATAACTACTTGACACGCATCGACGCACGAACTCGCAAGATATGAATAATCTATTATCGGGATAAAAAGTGTATAATGTCCTATCCGTATCACTAGTATTGTATCAGCATATAGATTTCAGGATTTCAGAGACAAACAATTGTGATAAATCTTTATACCTAGGTATTCCGTAGACTAGTTAAAATCTTGTTTGTATGCGTGTGTGTGTTTCTGTATATGGTCAAAACAGTTAAGCATGAATATCCAAAGAACCGTAGAGTAAGCATAGAGCTGTAGCACCAATATTTATGTCGAATTTTACTAAGACAATGGAAAATAGCGTGTCGGCAAAATGTAGCTCTGTTATAGGCTGTCGTTCTTGTTAGCTACAAGTAGGTAACTGAAAAACAGACTAAATTGCATGTAAAGCAGAGCAAGTAAACGCCTTTTAGCTAAAATTTTCTAATACCCGGAAGGAATTTTAAAATGCGGTAAAGAAAACTAAAATGTATAAGAAAACAGGAATTACAGTTCATATTAGCTGCACCGCTGATCGCCGTTCGCATTCGGCCGTCTCGTCGGCCGGGTAGCCCGAGAGCCAAACTAATTCGCTCTATGGAGACTCAACAATAATTCTATATCAGTAATTTCTTAACATTGAAAATTAGATTATCTAGTTTAATAAATAATTCATTAGTAATCCACCAATATTTATGACAGCGACATTAAAAAAAAAACAAATACAAAGCTTTAAAAAATCTATAAAAAATAGGCAAAAATGGTATAAGTGTTATTCACTTTACATTTGAATACATTTATTATTATCTTTCGTAAAAGTATATAATCCCCCTATATTTGTAAATGAAAAACAAATAAACTTTAAAAAAAACTCTCTACGTAAACTCAAATTGGCATTACACCTATGTTAAAAATGCTATCAGAAACAACCGACTTCTTCCTAAAGTATTAGTTTCCCGTTTTATATCTTTATGGATTTCGACTATGGTGCTTAGATATGGTTAACATAAACACATGTTAACGATAAAATTGGTGATAGCATATTTGCCGAAAGAATTGCACCATTTTCGGGGTATAACTTTTTTTTTATACCTTCCAATGCGATATTATGTTGGATTCCAAAATATAGTCTCTTAAAATTATATTTAAGGGCCGTTTACAAAAATTTGGCCTGTTATTGAATTTTTTACAAAAATATCAGATAGCTCTTGGGGTAGGGGGCGCCGCGCCGTTCAGCCACTAGGTACGGCTCCGTGCCGGGCCGAGCCGATGCATTAGTTGAGCCTACTACCCTGCAGTCGCCGCCGTAGCCAAAATCGTCTCAGGTCTACATATTATTAGGTAATGTTATTAATAAGATAATAATATTTATTTATTTATTTATTCACAACGAGGTAGCTAGCACTTAGCCTTTATCACACCTGATGATAAGTGGTGATAAGGCTGAAGGTGGAAGCGCACTACTCCCGGAATCCTCAATAACTGAGGAACTGGCTATCTTATCTCTAACTGCCGGAACACAATAACGCTGAAAACATCATTGTTATGGCGTCAGACTTAGATAAGATGGTGGTAGCTAGCCAGACGGACTAATAACAAGTCCTACCACCAACCAAACCGAATACAATATGTACCCCCACTGGGAATCGAACCCGGGACCTCTGGGTCTGAAATCGATGGTATGAACCACTAGACCACAGAGGCGGTTAAATAAGTATTAGGAATATACCTAAACTGTTTTCGAGTTCATTCAATATGATATTTTAACACACTTCCATCAAAATATTTTATACTAGCCCTCGCGGTTTCACCCGCGTGGTGCTCGTTCCTGTGGGAGTATCGGGATAAAATATAGCCTATGTCACTCGGAAAGAATGTAGCTTTCTAATGGTGAAAGAATTTTCTAAATCGGTCCAGTAGTTTCGGAGCCTATTCGATGCAAACAAACAAACAAACAATCAAATCTTTCCTCTTTATAGTAATACTAGCGGATCCTCGCGGTTTTACCCGCGTGGTACCCGTTCCCGTCGGAATATCGGGATAAAATATAGCCTATGTCACTCGGGAAGACTGTAGCTTTCTAACGGTGAAAGAATTTTCGAAATCGGTCGAGTACTTTTTGAGTTTATTCGTTACGTACAAAAATACAAATCTTTCCTCTTTATAATATTAAGTATAGATTAGTATAGACTAGTGGATCCTCGCGGTCTCACCCGCGTGGTACCCGTTCGCGTGGGACAGGGTTGCCAGATGCAATTTTCTACTTCTCCCCAAATTTGAAATTATTTTTCTCCAAAACGACACTATTTTCTTTAGTTTTACCCAAAGGCCAAAAAACAGCTGTGGAGTGAGTGGAGCGAATAAAATGAATGAAGGAAGGACGTTTCTTACGTTGAGTAATTACATAATCTTTGGAAGGAAGGAAGGAATAGAACCTTCGAAATTTATTTTAATGGACAAGTTCGTAAAATGCGTGTTTGTTTCATATAAACACGGATGCGTTTCAAAACTAAAAATTTAATTACCGAGAATTCTCCACAATTTTTATTTCTCCAAACATTTCTCCAAAGTTTCTTTTTCTCCAAAATTTCTCCAGGAGCCAAATTTTTACCCAGAATTGCGAGAAAAATACCCAATCTGGCAACACTGGCGTGGGAATATCGGGATAAAATATAGCCTATCTCACTTGGGAAGAATGTAGTTTTCTAATGGTGAAAGAATTTTCGAAATCGGTCCAGTAGTTTCGGAGCCTATTCAATACAAACAAACAATCAATTACTTATTTCCTCTTTATAATATTGGTAAGTATAAATTAACATTTTCTTCTATTTACTTACTCGCTTAAATACGCTATTTACTTACCCGCTAAACTTACTTGAATTTACCTTATTTACATTTCAGATACGTTACGTCACATAATAAAATGTAATCATAATCAACGTCATCCGATATCGTAGCATTCCAATGTTTATTCTGGTATACCTATTAATAAGAAGTGAAATTTATATTGGTTTACTTGAACTGTCGTAACCTTGACTTCTACGTTATCTTCCGTAACGTGAAAGCAATATTGGTCGCACCCGGTTTTTAGGGTTCCGTAGCCCAATGGCAAAAACGGAGCCCATATAGATTCGTCATGTCTGTCTGTCTGTGTGTCCGTCTGTCCGTATGTCACAGCCACTTTATTCCAAAACCATAAAAACTACACAGTTAAAACTTGGTAGGTTAGATATATTCTGTGAACCGCTTTACGATTTTAATACAAAAATAAAAAAAATAAAGAAAAATCAGGGGGGCTCCCCGTACAAGGAACTGAAACGGAAAAATATTGTATAAGTAATCAAATATATTCGTGTGTGGGGTGTCTACAGGTAGGTCTTTGAAAATTACCTTACAGGTTTTTCAAACCATTTTTTCTCAAAGTCTTCCTCAAACCTCCTTCAACCCTCTTGAAAGATAGAGCCTTCCAATGTGGTAAAACATGTTCCCTCCCCCCCACTAACTTTTGAAATAAAAAAGTGAAAAAAAAAACTCAACGAAAACTGGTTTGATTTGGAAGAGATATAGTAAGCACTTTTACCGCAAATGTAACTTTGTCACTATGAAAACCAAAGTTATATTTAGCTGAAGAAAAATGTTAGTGGAATTTTGGCTATAGATATAGGCGATCGGTACGTTAAGTGGGTACGGAACCCTTAATGGGCGAGTCCAACTCGCACTTGACCATTTTTTTATTACAGTAAGCAATGGCTTATATACATATTGCTTTATGTGATGGTTTATTTCACTATTGAATCACTATTGCTGAACTTTAAAGGTTATAATAAAATTGATGTAGGGATTTTAGAAGCTCCGCAACATTGTTTAACAGTAATTTTGTTTAACCAAATCATCATCATCATCAGCCTGTTTTCGTCCACTGCTGGACATAGGCCTTTCCTAATTTACGCCAAATTTAATTTGAGCTCGGTCTTCAGATCTTCGCATCCAGCCCCCGCCTGCCATCTTTCGCAGGTCGTCGCTCCACCTGGTAACTAGCAGGGCGCCCTACGCTACGTTTGCCTAAACGCGGTCTCGCTCTCTCTATAACGAAATGATGGAGTGCATTTGTAGATAGATAGATAAAATACCACTAACACTATTAATTTAAACAGATCACAGGAAATCTTCGATCAAATAGCACTAGATGACGCCTCATGAACTAAAACACAACGTAAATATGGCACTGAAAGACTTTTTTTAAACGGAGAAAAAGGTTTCAAATGTTACGATATAACGGCAAAATAAAAAAGCGCACTTTTGAAGTGCGCTCTTATTCGCTCTGCCGTTTTGACACTCCAACCGGTTATCTAGTGGTATTGTTGATCGAAGCAGGAAATAGAAATAAAATCTAACGAAGACCGCTTTATCGCTGAAGCTGAAGCGACCTCTTCATTATTCAATACTTTCAGGCTGCTTAGATGTTTTTTATTTATTTTTTACTGATTTTTCAATTATCCAAATATCTACCCAGCTTTCTTGCAAAATAAGAATTATCGAGTTTTTTTAGGAGCAATAAAAGAGTGATATTGTTTTGTTTTATTGTAAAGTTATGGAATCCAGAGATGATTTTTTACGCCATTTATGTTGTCTGTAGGCTAAAACAAAATTTTACATTTTGTTTTTCAACAAAGAAAACGTGTTTCCTAGTTTGCCCTGAAAAACGGTACGTTTAAAAAGTTCGTAACAAATTAAAATGACACGATTATTTGCAAGCAATGTTTTGCCTAAGTGACCGTATATTTATTCTCCAGGTAACGCCGTTAATTAAACTAGTATTGTTACGATTATTTAATTAGTGACATGAACTAAGCGTTTTTTTATAGTTCTTTGTATTTTTTTTGTAGCCGAATACGTATTTCGTTCAGATTATACGAATTCGGCGAATTCGTTTAATCTGAACGAAATACGTACATATACCATCCCAAAAACGCTGTATGCTTTTAGTTCTAAATTTATAGCTAGCATATGAGTAAAAAATGTTTTACTCAATGCTAGCTGAACTCTAATTAAACAATCGTTACGTTAAATCAGTGTTTCTCAACCTGTAGGTCTCGCTCGCGACCCCCTGGGGGGTCGCGTAGCCTACTACTTACTAAAACTACTTCAGTACCGTCTTCAGTGCCGTCTACTAGGTATTGAGGTAAATACGTCCTACACCTCACGCTTGGGACCGGGGATTTTTTTTTATATGTTTGTTATTTCACTTAGTATATTTCGTTCTTATTCTTTTTGGCTTGGCACCGACTTCAAACAGTTCAGTAAGTACCAAGATAAATTAGAAAAAGTCACGTATCATCGTTCTTTAAATAAAAAAATCTGATTTTTTTTTTCGTTTTTTAGTGTTTGTTAATTTTTGTTTGAAGATCCTTTATGAAGGCGGTAATTTTTTTTTTAAACGTTTTATTTTTCGGTTTTTAGTGTAAACAATCGTAGCCTAAGAAACTACATGGTGATTATGATAAATTGTTGTAAATATCCTATCCGTTACGGAATTCAGCTTTCCATCTTTAGCTACTTAGATAACTTGAAGGAATACAACTGAAGGTCCATTCGTGCATATGGTATTTATAAAACATCATATAACTCCTGGGCCGGATTAAGCCTCCGCCATCTGAATATCCTAACCGTTAAAGAGTTTAGCTTCCATCACCAGCTCATCACTATGAGATGATGACTACCAGATGCAAATACTCGACTAACTTACAAAATAAATGGAATGCATAATGGCTTGCCTATATTTGAGAATTTCTCTAAATTTTCCTGGGATTTTATCTCCTGGTCCTGACTTGGTGAAAATAAGATCAGGACAGAAGTACCAACTTTCGAAACAAAAATGATTTTGAAAATGATCCCCAATTTGATGAAAATATGAAATCGTCCATATACCCCAATAAAGTCTAAATACACATTATTCAGGATAACTCCTGAACTTCTTGTCAGTTATTGATGAAATTTGAATGGGATCACACGAGAAGCGTCACCTTTTAAATAAAATCTGTCAAATAAAGAATTTATGATATGATATTATATGATTACTTATGAAAAAAGAATTATCCAAATCGGTTCATTAACTAAAAAGTTACACACATAAAAAAAAATATACAGTCGAATTGATAACCTTCTCCTTTTTTTGAAGTCGGTTAAAAAGGTTGAAAAACACTGCGTTAAATAATTGCATCTAAAACATTAATTTGTTAATACTAGACTGTTGCAAAAAAAAAACAATATTTTATTTCTCTCTTATTTGCAAAATAGTTGGGCAAACGTCATCTAAAACTATTCGAAATTTCAGGTTGATAGCATTAGTAGTTCTCGAGATATCCAGTTGTGACAGACAGACAGATTCGCACCATAAGGGTTCCTTTTTACCATTTTGGTTCGGAACTTCGGTACCCGAAAAATGATACTAGGTATATGTATAACTTGCGGACGCCCGCGGTTTCACACGCGTGGTTCCCGTTCCCGTGGGAATATCGGGATAAAAAGTACCCTGTGTGTTATTCCAGACCCAGATCTTTTCAGTAGTTTTTGCGTGAAAGAGTAACAAACATCCATACATCCATACCCACAAAGTTTCGCATTGATAATAAACTACACGACGCTATCCCAAGGGAATTTGATATTTTTACTCCTTATTAAATTAGCTACCTGCCAGTGAAAGTCCCGTCAAAATCGGTCCAGCCGTTTCAGAGATTAGTCGGAACAAACAGACAGACAGACAAAAATTGTAAAAAATGTCATGTCGGTTATTTTAATGTTACAAACAGACACTCCAATTTTATTTATTTGTATAGATGAATATATGAATCATTTAATTGAGTAATTATTTTGTGATTGGTGAATTGGCGCTGAATGATAAACGAAATAGTGCGAAAGCAGGCATTTAATTAGTAAGTAAATAAATTAGAAACTAGATTTTTTATTTGGTGTTTTTGTAAGCGTGTGAACCAATATTCTGGGAGCCCAAAGTCACGGACAATACCTATGTTTGTATATAAAAGTGACGCGTATGCTCATATCCGAAATCGAGTGACGATTGTACGAAAACATGTGAAATATCGTGTCAACAGTATTAAAACATTACGTTCGTCGCGTCCGTTTGGTTGTTCAACAAAACAACAGAGTGACAGCCGTGGCTGTTGCTCAAAGTTTCCACAGCCACATCGATAAACATTATTTGTACTTACCACTTTATAATAAAAAAACCCGACCGCAAAATATTAACCACTATTAAGTGCTTTTTTCGTTTACCGCTATTAATGGAAAAACAAGCTCTTTAATTTTTCATTGCAGTCAGGGGACCGTTCCGTGAAACACTTTATAATTTAAAACGTCCCCTGCCTGACTGCAATGAGAAATTAAAGAGCAGGTTTTTCCCTTTATTGTGGATAATTTTTTGCAGTCGGATTTTTGTTTTTATTTAAATGATTATGTTTTAAGACTATTTAGTTCATTATCAATAAATCGCCTTTCTTTAGATAAATAATGGGGAGAGTTCTGCTAAATTGCAATTTATATGTGGTCGTCCAAATCAAAAGGGACCTTATTGCGGCCGGCACACACGTCTTTATTGTCGTTGTTTTGTATTCGAACAACAGCAATAAAGGCGTAAGTGCCGAGCGCCACAAGGTCCCTTTTGATTTGGACAACCACATATATATTTATGGAATCGCTATTTAAAACCCTTCACTTTGAAACCCCACTCGATGAAATTGGACGCCATCATAAATCCGCCATTTTGTTTTTTAGGGACCAGTGTTACTCGCGCTATCACGGCGAATCTACGTTATCTTAAACGTTAAAATCTTTCTAGGCTGTAGCAGGGACCATAGCAACCCACATACATACCTACATGCATATATACTCTCGAAAAACATAACCCCTTCTGTCGCACTCGTGTAATAACCCTCCTTCGGTCGCAGTTAGGAAAAAGAAAGCCGAAGCAAGTTATTGTTGTTCGAAATAAACAACAGAAACAACAGTTTGAGGCGCCACGCCCGCCCCATGAGAAAGTAAATTAGTAATAAAATGTATTTTTGTTCTACATTATATAGAAAATTAAGAATTTTCTAATTATTAAGAATCCCCAAAATTAACAAAAACAATACTTTGAACGCAGTTCGTTTTGTTTTTAGTAAGTATAAAATAAGATTTTAGTAAAAAAATCTTTTTTATGACAAGCTTTTTTGCTGACTGTAGGTAATTTAATATTGTATTGTCATCCAAACCAAACTTGGATACAAAATATCAGCTTCATCGGACACTGGGAAGTGGGTCTAATTAAGCTTTGAAGATTTGTCCCCCACTAACTAACTAACATGGCAAGTTAATAAAAAGCTTGTAATATAAGCTTTTAGTAAACATTTAATTTTTATGACAAGCTTTTTTACTGACGGTACTTTAATATTGCATTGTCATCTAAACCAAACCTGTATACAAAATTTCAGCTCCATCCATCGGACACTGGGAAGTGGTCAAATTAAGCTTGCATGATTTGTCCCCCACTAACTAACAAACTAACTAACTAACATGGCAAGTTAATAAAAAGCTTGTAAAAAAGAGCTGTTCGCGCCATATACAATCTTCGGCGAATAGATTCTATAAGAGACTTTTTTAAGGAAATTGATATATTAACCTTGGCAGGACAGTACATTTATGAAAACTTTACCTATACCTACCTATAACTTTATATTTGTTTAAAAGGAAAATATTCTGAGAAAATTTTCCTATTTATGTCATTTAATAATATTGTATAATATGTGCTTTATGCTATAAGCAATAATTGTAATAAGTAACGATATGTTTTTTTTTTGTAAATGTCGTTACCTGAGAAACGCGCTGGCAAATTTTATTGCGCCAGTTCTTATTGTCAGTTAAAAAAAGTCTTGAATGGGTGGTAGGAAAATATTGACGATTCATAAGTACATACTTACATGTTTATTATGTCTATGTGAATAAATAAATATTTGATTTGATTAAAAGTTAAATAACGAAATAACACACCAACATCTCAGTTACAGTAGAAAAAAATCACTTTCCACATTTTTCATCACGTTTTCCTTCAGTAACGGTTTATATTTGAGGGTATATCTGACATACAAATGAACGCGGCGTTTGTTCTCTAGAACAATGAAACAAAATATTTTTGTAAATTATAAACAAAACAAATAGCTTTGAATATTCATGACGACACGTTACACTGTCCTCAGAAAACGTCGACATTAGCCAGGCCGTGAGCTCGACCTTAGTTTAGGCTATTAGTTTAATGCCGGCATTTTAGTGCATATGACTACGGAAGAATGCTTAAATAATAATGGCCATTTCGGATCCACCATTTGTTTTCAAACTTAACATTACCTACTTGTCAACTACAATCCTTACTAGGTAATGTAAATATTACGTAAAGCGCGAGTTTAACCATGTTTTGATTTGTTCAAGTCCCCGATATTTCGGCGCAATTGCACACGCCATGATCATGGAGTAATTTGAACTGTAAAAATTACGCTTTACGTAATATTTAGTGATAATGACCATGAGAGTTTAAAATGTTATTTTACTAGGTAATATTTATTTATCAATGCGAAAGTAAACTCTTTCGCCTTTCTGTCTGTCAATCACCTTTTCTTATAATGTCCATACCACTGAACCTATTTTGATGAATTTTGTCACAGAGTTTGATCAGACTTTGGAAATGGAAAAAGGCTACTTTTGTTTTTTTACAAGCTTTTGTTTAACTTACATTGTAGGTAGTATGTAGATATGCCGGTTTGGGTCAAATCTTGCTAGCTAAATTTAACCCCCTTCCCAGTGTCTTTATCATCATCATTTCAGCCGTACGACGCCCACTGCTGGGCATAGGCCTCCCAGTGTATTATTGAATTGAAATTTTGAATGGCAAATTAATATTAAAGTACACGCAGCAAAAAAGGTTGTCGGAAATATTTATTCCCTAAAAAAACATTTACCCCAACCCCAACTATTCGAAATTGTAGATGCGCATATTGAAAACTCCTGAAATACAGGGTTTCTCTAGTTTAGGCTCCAGATCTCACACTCGAGGCAGTTATTGTACCTAACTTACTGGTTATTGTACTGTACCATCTTGATAAATGTCTTTAAATTATTATACTCGATAGTTTCGAATCTATGTAAAACAGATCTTCCGACCTCTGGATTTTTCGAATTCTACGTTGTTTCACGGATATGTCGAAAGTTATACTGCTATCCTCTTTGGAGTCCATACCCAAAGGGTAAAACCCTATTACTAAGACTTCGCTGTCCGTCTGTCTGTCGGTCTGTTTGTCACCAGGCTGTATCTCATGAACCGTGATAGCTAGACAGTTGAAATTTTCACAGATGATGTGTTTCTGTTGCCGCTATAACAACAAACACTAATAATAAAATAAAATAAAATAAATACTTAAAGGGGGCTCCCATACAACAAACGTGATTTGTTTGCCGCTTTTTGATATTAATAACGGCAACAGGCAGACGGTTGAAATATTCACAGAATATTTAATTTTATATTCTCTTTAAAAATAAATAAGTAAGTAATTAAATTAAAAATAACATAAAATCCCATACAACAAAGGTGTTTTTTTTGTCGTTTTTTGTTCGATATTAATAGCGGCAATAGATGACGCTTAAAAAATTCTCAGAATAATTATTTGTATATTCAATTTGGTACGGAACCTTTCGTGCGCGAGTCTGACTCGCATTTGGCCGGTCTTTTATTAATCTCTAGTAGAGAGTTCTGTCTTAAGAGCTCAGTAGCGCCACCAATGGAAGGAAATAAATCAGTTACATTTTATTAAAGGCTTAAGTATATTAAAAGTTTCGGTTATTTTGCGCAAATAAAAGAGTAAAATGCATTTTATAAATATACTTTTAAGAACTCAAACTCAAGCAATAAGTCGTGAATCTGAATAGTGCCAAAAGTGGCCACATTTAGCAATATCGTAAATGATTTATTTCCATTGGTGGTGCTACTGAGCTCATCGAACCACATTAAATGACTTTTCTCCATTGGTTTTCAGATTTTGTCCCAAAAAAGCATGCCTAATGATGACTTAGGATAGTAAGTTTTCAGTTCATACTATAAATTTGCGATAATTTTTGCGTACCTAACTAATAACTAGAGATGCACCGGATCCTACTTTTGCCGGGTACCCGGCAACCGAGTACCCGGTGCAAGCTTATGCCGGGTAGCCGGGTACCTAACCGGCAAAATTACCCGGCATGAAAAGACGTTACATTCCCTTCCCTGTTTGGGCGCGCGCGACTGACGGTCAGGTAAAACGGTTCGCACCTTTGGCGTTCGTGCCTGCTGGCAGATGCTCGGTATTTTATTTAACCACTCTCGCCAGCTCCGTATATAGTGAAAGACTTCGGCGGCTGGTAATATCTATGAGAAAAAACGCAACAGACGTAACCCATATCGTGCTGAACAGCTTGTATATTTTCAAAATAATTTATCTATTTTGAACTCCGATCATCAATAACACCTAGTTCTAGATATACTATGCGATTATTATAAGAATAGGACGGGTTGTTGACAAACTTCACTCTGAAAAGGTACAGTTCGCAAGAAAGTGCAAAACAATTTGAAAATAGTTTATTTTTTTATTTTGGCAGATGGTGGTTTGGGTATTGCCATTTTCAAAACGAAGTTTTTTTATTTTTTAAATCCACCTACTGCCCTTTTTCTTCGTACACAACTTTACTGCTCATGCCCTTCGTTATGCCGCCGGCGCCGGCGCCAGACATAGCACAAACATTTGAACAAATGTTTGGACACATGTGGTATTTGAGTATTTGTTCAAAGCTTTGATAAAATACTAGAACATATTTCTACAGTACTGTGCGCCTCCCCGAGTGGCTAGATTGAATCGTTCCCCGTGAAACCGATACCCGGCGCACCCTGGTAACAGCTAGATTCTTACGAATCTAACTTCAATCAACGTGCAGACTCTAGCTGGCCAATCCTTTTACCATAGACCAATACAATTTTTCACGAGACCCCCAATTTACCAATTTTGTTGTAAAGTTGATTATTTTCGTAACTTGAAATCCTGTTTTATTTAAATTCTTAAACCAGTAAATAAAATCAAAATTCAATTTATTCTGTGTTATTGAAGCATCAGAACAATGTATGAAAAAATGGTTTCAGTTAAATATCACAAAATTTTAATTTGATTGAGATTCAAATTACCTGATCATTTTCGTAAAAGCATACTTTCATGAGTCCTATACTTTCCGAAAAAATCAAGTTAATGATTTGTATAATTTTATTATCTGCAAATTATTCATATGTTTTGGTTTGCACGAACATCATTATTTATCGTAAGCTATGACATGATCAGCCACGATAAATTTCTTTTTTTGCACACCATACTGAAGTGAAGTGAAGTTGGTTTGACAGCACTTTGACAGCTTGACGTCACAACATGGCGGCATCCCTATCCTATTCTTATATTAATCGCATAGTACATAGTTGGAGTGACAGACATGGCGTATACTCCCACTTGAGAGTATAATCATAAGTAGATTATTTTGACAGTGTCAATAATACTAAGGTATTTCAAACTTCGAACGCTTCCTGTCATTTATAATGTAAGATCGAAACCATGAAGTTCGACTTAATACTGAGGTAACTGGAGAGTGCAGTACGAACAATTTTTTGAATACCACAAATAACACAGTGGCTGTCTTCCGTCTCACCTACACTTTAAAAAAATACGTATGGTCATATGAGACAGCTGACAGCCACTACATACATAAATGTCAAATTTGCTGGCGACACTTTTTTATTCAGGGTGAGAGCTCCAGCACAAAGTAACTACGCGGGCGGGCGGTCGCCCTAGCAGAGAGTCCGCTTAGAACAAAGTGCCATTTTCGTCACGCACACATAGACGTCACATATACAGGCAAAATGGGACAGTTTGGGACAGTACTCAGTCGCGAGTATCGCAAAGAGGTCAGTGATCGCAAGTTCCAAAGAGCATTTAATTGATCACTTCACGTCCGCGCCGCTACGTGTCACTGTGACACTTATATACCTATTTTACCATTAATTAACAAAAATTAATAACCAATATTATTACAGTTGCAGTGTATTTGGTTGTCCAAATACCTACGACTAAAAACTGTGCATACACGTTCTTTAAATTTCCAAACGATATTGAAAGGTAAGTTATGTCAAACTGTTTTCTCTTGTTGGTAGGTGAGTATACCTAGGTACTTTTGGGACTAGCCGCTTTGATAACGACTATGAACCATACACATTCATCTTATAGTTAGCTGGTTGTGGTAAAACGCCAGTAATTGGGTTCTATTGTCCTTATTTAGATGTTATAGTATTCTCAAAACTTCTTGGCGGTTCAGCGAACACAGCCACAAGTCATGTTGACGAATTTTCAAGTAAAAGTTGTCGTTGCATTTTCTTTTATTTTAGCAGTGTTATGAAATCCTACTTACATTTTAGAGACTTCAGTTATTAAACCCCAAATAACATTTTACTTGCAGTATTTTTTTTCATCTAAGCGCACGGCAGTGTGCCAGCCAAGTTCAGGAAAGGACGCCAATCAATAAATCCCAAATAACATTTCACTTGCAGTAAAGTTTTCTTTATCTAGGCGCACGGCAGTGTGCCTGCCAAGTTTGGGAGAGAACGCCAGTCATTATACTTACCCCAAATAACATTTTACTTGCAGTAAAGTTTTTTTTGACGCACGGCAGTGTGCCAGCCAAGTTCAGGAGAAAACGAACCACGCACGATTATGCGTATACCTATTTATTTTAACGTCTTAATCGTAGGAGTGCCATAGGCTATTTTCGTTGCAAAACTAACTAGTTCATTTTAAAAATCAAATGATATTTTTTTTCAGACGAACCTTATGGATAAGTTTAATTGATCGAGAAGATGTACGCAACAAATGGTCAACATATCTTCGAGTTTGTGAGGCCCATTTCGAAACCAATTCTATAATCAAGACATCGAACCGAACTGTCCTGAAAAAGGCATTAGTGCCTTTTTCAGGACAGTTCGGTTCCCAAACTTTTGCTACCGGTAAAAAAAAAATTAAATGAAGAATCGCAAGCAACTGTGGAGACTAATGAATCTTGTACACAATATGAAAAAGTTAAATGTGACTCAAATTCACAAATAGCAACTCACGTTTCTGCAAATTCTCCCAGAAAAAGAAAGCTGAAAAACTATATTCTTGAGTGCAAGAAAAGACTATGAAGAACAGCTGCGCCAGAAACAAATATGAACCCGTTTACATCTCGATAGCGTAGCTTCTATGACGTTCACAAGTATTGTAAAAACCAATCTAAATTGAATAAACAAATTTGACTTTGACTATTAAACTACTTATATTTTTTTATTTACCTATATACGATAAATACACAACATAGGTATTTAAATACACTTTCTTGTTTTCAAAATAGTTACCACTATTGCTTGATACAGTTCTTGCGTTATAAAGGTTTTTCAATTTTTGAAGATGACAAGTTATAAATTCAACATTTAAGAAAATATTAATTATTTGAAGTGCTTGAACGAAAAAGTTTATGGAACTTGTAACCCATTTAGATTTCAACTATTTTTCGCTGAACTTGGCACCTTTTTTACCTTTTTGTTTTCGTCGAACTTACTTAGTGCCTTTTTCACGTTTATGTTTTTAGTGGGATAACTATCACACCATATTTATATCTTGTTCATAGAGTACATTATAACATTATAGGAATGGAATACATTACAACATAATAGGTACGGTATAGGTACAATAGGATCTTGTCTTCGTCGTGTGTGGCGTCGGGACTTTAAATGGATATTAGATGCTCTGTTTACCATCTAAGCAGCATCTAAGGCATGTAAACTTGTTACGATGTATGTATAAACGAATTTATTTATGTATGATTGTTAACTTTTACTACTTACTCCTTTTTAAATTCAGAATCAATACAGAAGCAACCCTAGTGAGTCAGACAAGGATAGGTATAGATTTTCAAAAATGGTGGGAGCGGTCCTTCTGTAAACTCTTTATTTTGTGGCTCCAGTTACCTCAGAGTATTAAGTCAAACTTCATGATCGAAACATTCGTAGCCTTTTTCTCCGTTTAAAAAAAGTCAGTCTGTCCATATAAATTTTTCATTTAGTTCGTGAGCCTTCATCTAGGTAGTACTATTGTTCATCGAAGATTTTGAATTATGAATAAGTATTAAGAAATTCTTCAACTGATTCATGTTTAATTGAAATAAATGTCCGTTTTTGAAATAACTTTTTTTAAATTTTATCCTATACGTAATTACCCGGCAGTGTCGGTTATCCGGCGCTATTACCCGGTACCCGGCCGGATCCTGAAAAAGTGCCGGATCCGCCGGGTACCAGATCCACACCGGGTCATATCTCTACTAATAACATAACAAACAGTCAATCAAAAATTTTAACGAATGTTTTCGTTTCTCCTTGCTCAAAAATAAAGTAAGTATTTTATTTACCTAATAGCACTAGGTAGTTCACTCACTATAAAATCAAAATTTCGTTTATTCAAATTAGTTTGTTTTGTTTAACAACACTTATTGAACGAGTTGTTAAAGTCTACGCCACCATCGGTTCGCAAATCAACAGCCGGAGACCTTGTAACGAGAAGTACCTATAGGTAACTTCGTTACCATTTTATTAAATATAAAGGTGTATAGACAATGGTTTTTGCCACAAAAAATGGGTATTATTCACGCTCCGTCACATAGAAGTGACTGGGCACTTATAAAATGGAGACAAAATAATTTGACTTTACCAAGAACGGAGGTTGTTCTGGTAAATCGCTTAAACGGGTGATTTAGAGAATAAACCCACTAATGGATGGGCAATTTTGAACACTGTCATTGCAGTTTTGGTATAAGAAGTTGGTAAAATTTTCATCGAGTTAGAAAACCTTAGCAAGTGACTCTTTCTTTAATGACAACAAAATTAAGTATTTTTTTATAAAATTTGCAATAAAAATAGGCAGCCAAAAACTTACAGGGTGTATTTCAGTAGATAGAGCATTTAAAATAAATATAAATCTCAGATTTTGTTGGAAGGAAGTACTTAGTAATTATATTTTGACGACTTTGAAATTTCTTCTTGCTTCTCGGAAACTCGTATTGTTAATTTTGTTATTCTTTTTAGGGTTCCGTACCCAATGGATAAAAATGGGACCCTATTTCTAAGACTCCACTGTCCGTCTGTCTGACTGTCACCAGGGCTGTATCGCATATAAGTACCGTGAAATTTTCATAGATGATGTATTTCTGTTGCCGCTATAACAAAAAATACTTAGGTACTAAAACAGAATAATAATAATGTGTAATGGGGGCTCTCATACAACAAAAGTGATATTTATGCCGTTTTTTGCTCGATATTAAGAACGGCAATAGGTATAGACGCTTGAAATACACACAGAATATAAATTTACTTGTTGTATATTCACTTCAAAAATAAATAATTAAATTAAAATAAATAAATAGTTAAGGGGGGCTCCCATACAACAAACGTGATGTTTTTGCCGTTTTTTTCTCGATTTTAAATTTATATAGGTACTTATAGTTCTTATGCTGTGTAGATACCTAATGCTAAGGAACCCTTTATGCGCGAGTCTGAGTCGCACTTGGCCGGTTTTTTAATGTATCATTACTACATAGTATAAAACAAAGTCGCTTTCTCTGTCCCTATGTCCCTTTGTATGCTTAAATCTTTGAAACTACGCAACGGATTTTGATGCGTTTTTTTTTAATAGATAGAGTGATTCAAGAGGAAGGTTTATATGTACTTTTTATCCCGATATTCCCACGGGAACGGGAACCACGCGGGTGAAACCGCGGGCGGCCGCTAGTAGTATATAAAGCGTTGCTTTTATTTTATGGGGTTTTATCGGTTTTAACTTTTGTGTAGGTAAGATTATAGTAATCGTTTGCACCTATTTTTCTTATAAACGAACAAAAGACGGTCACAATAATATTCAAAATACGAATGTTTACTGTTTTTACAGTTAATAGTAATCGGGATAGAACGAGACAGAGCGATACCTACACCAGTTTAGCATTTTGGCAAAATAATAAAATAATTGATTCGTTCCGTGAAATTGTTTAAATTAAACAATAACGACCGCATTTTATTTGATTGAAGTCGTGCGAGTTCATGTGATCGGTTCAATTTGTATGGCATGCCGAAACAGCTTGAAGATGATCTTTAAGGGACTAAGGTCAAAAATACATCCAAATAAAATAATGGTGATGTCCTATAGAAGTATAGTCCATTTAAACTTTTAGAGGGGGTATAAAGGTAAATCGCCAATCTTAGATTTTTACAATATTTACAAATTAAACCACGAATTATTTGGAAGAAAGTTTATAGATTGAAAGGGACTGGACTAACTGAAACCATAAAATAATAACATTTTGTCGATAAAAAACAGCGAGTTGCACTCCGGGAGTGCCGGCAGAAGTGAAAACTTGAATATTACTTAATGCTGTGCATATTTGATATTCTTAAATTTTTTAACCCGTTGATATTTAGAAAATATACTTACTTAGAGATGAATTAGATGCGTTGATAAAGGGCTCCCTAGACTTTTTCACAAAAAAAAAGGAATTTAGACAAAAATATAAAATAATATGAACTGGATTTAAACCGAAGGTCTTTTGTTCTGCCGCCGGTTTTCTAACCGAGGTGCCAGAGCTATCACAACATTGGGAAAGATGGCGAAATTTGCCTTCGTATTCTAATGCCATTGTAACAGCTTTTCGATCAGACGTCTTACGGTTCCTGACGCGAGTTTACAAGTTTTTACCCATCACAAAACGTGCACAACGCCGCTAATGAAGTTTTCACTTCAAAAAAGCCACAAAGTTCTGGTCTAATTTTCAGCCTTAATCAATTTATTTTCATAAATATTACTGAGCCAAATACATAATATCAAACTATATTATCTAGCGAAAAATAATTTTTAATTTACGAGTAAGTACTTAGGAATTCAAATAAAACTAATTCGGCGTTTACTAAGTTCTTACAGCAGTAGCACCTGACGCGAGGTGACAGCTAGTGGTGACAGGCACAATCAAGCACGTACCCAGGATTTTTTGTCGGTGGGGGGGGGGGTCCGTTGGGGGGGAGGGGGGGTAGTTTAGATGTTTCTTGCTGAATCATGCCTGAACGGATTGGGCTGAAATTTGGGACACAGATACTTTTTAGCCTGGAGTGGAACATAGGCTTCTTTTTATTCCGGAAAAATATCACATTCCCGCGGGATAACGTCGTGAAGTTCACGCCCATCCCGCGGATTAATGGATTTCGGGGGGGGGTCCAGACCCCCTGGACCCCCCTCCCCCTGGGTACGTCCTTGGGCACAATATTATGTTTCATTCATCCAGCGGCAGCGCGCGGGTGAATTCTGATTTTTTTTAAAGTTTATGAGCCCTCTTAAATAGTTTTTTGATTAAATCAGGCGGTACTTGGTGGAAGTCTCTACCCATTGTGAAAAAAGGAAATATATTTTTAATTACTTCCGCAAAAATTTTACTTTTGCGGAAGTAAGCTAAATAGGTATAAGTACGTTTTTTTTTCACAATCTTTAATTAGTTATTTTTCACATTAGACATTTTGTTAAGTTTGAAGCAGTGCCAAAATGAAAATGAAAATGAAAAACCGGCCAAGTGCGAGTCGGACTCGCGCACGATGGGATTCCATTCCATTATCTATATATTATTATATTTTAACGTACAATATTAAGGCTGGCATTCCCCAAAATAGGGTA
Organism: Crambus lathoniellus; assembly: GCA_949710035.1. Lineage (NCBI taxonomy): Eukaryota > Metazoa > Arthropoda > Insecta > Lepidoptera > Crambidae > Crambus > Crambus lathoniellus. The sequence goes on along the minus strand of OX453303.1, from coordinate 10,010,471 downwards.
TTTTAAATTATGGATTACTCGCAAATCACAAGTACTTAAAATTTGGAAAAATATACTTATGTTATTTTACAGTTAAATCTAGTGCTTTCGGCCGTTTTTTTCAATAGGTGATATTTTACTGTGTCAAATAAAATCCCAAACATCCGTAAGACATTTTGTTGTAAACTAGGGAACAAATAGATTTAGAGTAGTTTACTAACACACGAATTCTCGAACGATACTCAGCTTCTGGAGCGCCTTAAACATCATAGCATCTCTTTCATACGTTTGACATTTAAAGCGACACGCAGGACGATGTCTGAGATGCTGCTAAAAAGCGTAAAGGGCCCCACAGTCTATGAACCCCACGGCCATGAAATTCGGATGTAAAACTGATTGTGTGGCCGATTGCGGCCAACTGACAGGCCGTTCCCTGCTGGAGCATGACGGACTGATGGTCTGTGGGGCCTTTAAGACATTATCAAAGTGGCGGTGGCTGCCAGGTGGCGGTACTTCCATCAAATCAAGCTCAAACATAAACTCCATTCAAGAATTCAGCAATTACAAACAAAACACATGAGATACAGCGTGCTCCTGTCCATAACCTATTTATTTGGGTTTCCATTCGTCACCTCTGCCGTCACCCCTTTCTTGCACCTATCATCTTTCACGCAATCCATTCTTCTTTTATTTGGCCTTCCTGCGTGTACACGCGCGAAGATTGTTTTTCAATAAAAAATCACACTTGAGCTTTGAGTTCAAAGTCAGGAAACATAGACGTAGCTATTTGAATTTGAAGATTCATAATTATTTTCCCTTAGGAAAGTACTTATGTCTCTGATCTGACTGCAACTAATAAAAAAATACTAAATAACTGGGAGTCTGCGCCCATGTAATGACTATATTGTATTATCTTGGTTGGGCGAGATTTATGAAAATGTTTTTAGCCACCCAGCGCACTTTTAGGCAATGTTTTGATAGACATAGAATGGGAATAAATAAGTTTTTTTCATTTAATTGTTTTATTTAAGTACACCTTGGATAAGAAAGCAAATCGACTTAAAATGTCGCAGATGTCCATTTGTTTAAACTTCATGACATCTCTTTTCCACTCTTTTATGGTCTTTAGGTACCTAAAGACATTTACATCATTGAAAGTAAAATATTTTAGAGTAGTATTCTGCGCCTATTCAGGCGGATCCAGAATCTTTGGAGCAATTTCTAAGTATGTTAGCCAGTAAGGATGACAATCGGAGGTGAGCAGTTTGTTAATAACTACTTTTATCTATTTTTTGAGATATTTTTCTTAGCTGTGCGACGTAGGTTAATTTTATATGGAAGCTGCAACTTCTCCTTTGTTTCTACTATGAAAATACGAACGGCTAATATTATGGCCTTTAATTTGTATATCTAAAACAAATAAATTTAATGGTAATATCAAAATCTTATACTTAATGTCATATTGGAACCAAAGCACCGTGCATTTCAATAAGGATAACCCTCGCGTGACACACTTTCCAAAGTTCATTCTTCGTGGTGATGCGTGTCCGATCGACCTTTACGAGTAGGTACTTTCTGTTTCGGTGACCGCTTCTTTGTCCTTGACTTCTAACTTAACCTTCATGGAAATCCATATCCAATTGGAGATTCCCTTAATATTTTTTAAACATGGACTGTGACATTTCTTTTCTTAAATTTGAGTTTGTGATGATTAGGTATTTAAAATGATATTTTTTTGGGATAACTTCCTATGTATGGCTGTGCGGGAAAATTCAGTTCAGTATCAAATTATTGTATAAATATCTGTTGTTAATCTTTACGCCCTCACATTATCAATTCTTTGCCACGACGACTAATGAAATTGTAAAAATGAAAATGTTTTCGAGCCTTTTAAAAGCTAAACTAGCTAGGTATATAAGTAATTAAAAATTTTTGTAACTAAATTAATTGCGCCATTGTAAAAGGAAAGTAATGAGGAGTATTGATTTTGAAAAATATTGAATATCGACTGACTATGAGGAAAACTGAAGTTCAAATAATTATATTTATTTACGTCCTGCCTGAAGGCATTAAATTCGCCACAGTGTGTCTCCTTCCCAATGATTTAACCGTTTGGTTGGATCCCAGACAGGGGCACCGTCTAGCACTAAACTATATGAATTAAACGCAACTAAAACAACAGCAAACGTTAACTCGGGAAATAATTATGAGCCGTTTTCCGGTTTACCCGTTAGCTTAAGAACCGTTAAAGTATTACTTAATCGCTTAATGTTTGTCGTGTATGAGAACATTCTTAGAATAGGCGTAAAGACAAAACTAGATTTTGCTGTTACTAATGCGGAATGCCAATTTATTTAAATCTGTTTTAAAGCTCTATTTATACATAAATAATGACTTTGGTAACCTACTCTGTTCACTCTATATTTTGTAATTAATTAGTGTCAACCTGCTATTTTGACCGCGTGAACTTTCTTGTAGGTTGCTTTTACGGGGCCTAGGGCATACTCGGGACCTGTTCATATATTTATTGTTACGGGTTGAGGTTTGGGTTTAAGAAAAACTTAAAATGAGTTATCTGGGCTACCTACCCTACCCCATAATTTCGATGGGTATGTATCATAATAACTACGGTCGAAGTAACTATGGTCAAAAGACCTACTGATCAAAATAACTACGGTCAAAAGAACTACTGTTCAAAATAACTACTGGTCGTTACACCTATTTTTAAAATACCTAATGGACGAAATCACTACTGGTCATCTCACCTACGGTTATCTCACCTACGGTTGATTGAACTACTGGTCATTTTACCTACGGTGAACTCATCTACGCTACGGTTTATTTATACATATAAAACTCTAAATTGATTGACTGATGATTGATTCATTGTTGGCATAGGCATATAGCCCTAACGGCTGACGTCAGAGACACCATTTTTAGAGGGTAGATACCTTTCATGCTGTAGGTGAGCACAAAGAAAGTGTTTTGGAAAATTCCCGTTATACAGGATGCTACAGGTTGTTCAAGTTTGTATGAAAATTTGAATAGGGCTGAAGGCAGAGACACCATTTTTGGAGGGTAGATACCTTTCATGATGTAGATGAGCACTAAGAAAGGATTTTAGAAAATTCCCGTTATACAGGATGCTACAGGGTGTTCCAGTTTGTATGGAGATTTGTATAGGGCTGAAGGTAGAGACACCATTTTTGGAGGGTAGATACCTTTCATGCTGTAGGTGAGCACAAAGAAAGGGTTTTGGAAAATTCCCGTTATACAGGGTACTACAGGTTGTTCAAGTTTGTATGAGAATTTGAATAGGGCTGAAGGCAGAGACCATTTTTGGAGGGTAGATACCTTTTATGGTGTAGGTGAGCACTAAGAAAGGGTTTTGGAAAATTTCCATTATACAAGGTTGCTAGAAGGTGTTTCAGTTTGTAAAGAAATTTTCATTTAGGTTGAAGGTAGAGACACCATTTTGGAGGGTAGTTAGCTTTCATTCATAGTGCATGTTAATTGATAGTAAAAAAACCAAGCGAACAAAGACTCTGACCCACTATGTCAGAAGATAAGTGAGCATGGAACAAAATAAGGTCTACTGATAAATGAATACCTTGATAAGTACTTATATTGTTAATCCGTGACTTTCAAAATAAACGCACAACTATCTTAATCACGCGAACGAAGTCGCGGGCAAAAGCTAGTTAAGTATAAAATCTAATCTAAACTCGTCCACGTCTAAAGTCTCCGAACCACGAATACACAGAGCTACGAGATGGTACTTCATCACCAAACGCCAGTTGAAGTCTCTGGCAACTCTCTTGTAGACTTAAGCCGCAGCGAAAATCATAAAAAATCATTGAGCGAAAATTTTCACGTTTTAATTTCATTATAATAGCGACACACAACTCTCTGAACCCCGCCAAATTGAAAAAAACAAATGATAGTCTCGAAAATTAAAAAGTAATATGTTCCTAGAGAGTTCCATTTTCAAATTCTGTTATTGCTTTTTTATTTTATTTATTGTAAGTGGCCAGTTCCAGAAACTTTTAGTATGCCCCACGTATTTATATTCAATTAATTTTTTAAAACGTAGGACAACAGACATACAGACAATGAAATGGTTCTTTAGTTAATAGTAGACCGTTTTCCCCTTGAGATTCAGAACTTTTTTCAAGAACAAAAGACATAATAACAAAAAATAATAATAGATTTATTTCTCTTATCACGAAACTTGTTTCAAGTTTTTTTGAAAGCGTTTTAATTTTGGCAGCTACTTTTGTATTGTCAGTGGTTCCGCCATAACCGCTGTCTCCGGGTCAGCGATTGCTGCACTCTAATCTATCGTGCTATCACAGCCTTACTACGTGCTATTCTACCGTTTATCTACTCTACCCGTGGACAGCAGGCTTATTTAGTAATTTGCCAGTTACAATTAGTCGTGTGCAGGAAACCGTAAGTGCAATCTGACCCTGGAGGCGGCGTCAGCGCAGCGAGGGAAGAGCAATGACATTGCACCGCGTGATTGCTGCCTGGCTACGTACAACTAGGGACCAATTCGCTGAACCAGCTGTTACTTATTTTCTTGTGACGAGCGTCTCACCGTCCACATGTAGTCCCTATCACTAATTTCTTATACATTGTATGTAATACTCTATTTTAATACATAATCAAATAGTAAAAGGGTCTGCGCGTGAAAAGCGAGGCACTAGCCACACGAAAAAAGTAAGAAGTGGTTCACCGAATTTGTCCCTGACTGTACAATCAACGAAATCCCGGGCAACTACTTTAGAGCTATATTTGCTTAGCACACCATTTTGATAGCGCGTACTTATTTGTAGCGTGCGCGTAGAACTTGTCCAAACGAATGGCCGGGAAGTTTCTCTGTTGTAGTAGTAACTATTTAGTTATCTGTGGTTGTAGTAGGTACCAATTGTGGTCTCCAACAGACGCGGACAGTAGCGTCAGAACTGCACGCCTTTTTACTTGCTACAGCCTGCGTAGTAAGGGCCAATTTCTTTCAAGCGTTTAGCACGGCGAAATTATAGTATCATCTGGAATTCCTGCTAATCTGGAGTGTAACTGACCCTAATTAGAGTCTGCGGACCCTCGTACATCAATTTTAACGTGATTACCTCTCGCTGTGACGCATCTTGCTACGTATTTTTAATTTGACATGCTCGCTTTATCTTGTCCGAGCCCTTGAATGCGAAATTTCATCTCGTGTTTACTTTTGTTTTACTTTACTCAAGTATTGATTTCATGTAAGGATTTCGTATACCTACCCTACGAGATAAACAATGGTGTTGGTTTTAGAACTTGAAAATGTTTTTAGCTATTATTTTAAAGGTCTTAATTATTAATAATTTTAAGTTTTGAATAACTTACTTGATCCTATTTCACATTGGCGGTCGACCGTTCGAGACATAGGTACCTATACCCAAAGGTGATAAAATTTCTTAAAGCTTGGAGCAGTCCTCTGGACCAAAAGAATTACTTGAACTGGCAGGCGAGTTACAATAGATTATTTCAGGTTTCAGGCTGCAGAACCCTTAAAATAATGATAACAACACTTGACTCTTGACTTACTTCATAGTACTATTTTTATTGATTAGAAATCCTACTAATATTATAAAGTATGTGGAATTTTGTGAGGATGTATGTATATTTGTTACTCTTTCACGCAAAAACTTCTAAACGGATTTGGTTGAATTTTGGCCCATAGATAGTAGATAGCCTGGATTAAAACATAGGATTCTTTTTAGCGGGTGAAATCTCGGGCGGCCGCTAGTTTGTTATAACCATTGGAAAATGTAGAACTAATTAACCGCAGATAAAGTCGCAGACACTCGGTTGTGAATTGTGATTGCAGTTCCGCATTGGGCCCGCGTGGTGGGTCATGGCCCGTTCTCTTTATCCTTATCCATTAGGAAAACCGTTGTCCCAGCAGTGGGGTCATTAATTGTTGGTGATGATGAAGTCGCAGTCAGTCGTTAGTAGATAAATACCTAAATTAGAGGAAATTATGAAGGTTTGTTTTCAAGTAAAGTCTGGAAAACGTCTGTTGTTTTTGCGGTTTTCCGGTGTGTGCTGCCTGCGGAATTGTTATTTCTTATTTCCGATTAGCGCCAAGACGTTTTTTTTTTGCTTGCTCCGCGAAGGAGTTGCGTCGTCATACTCGACTGATGATAAAAAGTTTGTTATAATTATAATCTTATTTTAATTACGTTTTTGTGGTTCTTGCTTGTTAATCAGTTACATTAGTTATTGTCTTTCGTGAACAGTCAATCGTTTGACTTTCTTATTTTTCATATTTCTATTTAAAACATACTTGCGTTCCTATTGAGGACGAAATAAATCTCTCTATAAGCTTCCGTTTAGAGTTAGATTAGAGCACAGTAGATAAGTAGAGTTTGACTTGTTCCTTTCTCCCAGTGAAACTTTCACTCTGTAATTCGCTCTCCAAAATTCACTTTTGCCCAGATTTATGTTTTTAAAACCGAATTGGATCAAAGTTCTTTTTTTTTATCAGAACGGGGTAGCCTTCATCACACACACCTGATGTTAAGTGATGATAAGGCTGAAGGTTGCAGCGCACTACTCCCGGAATCCTCAATTACTGGGACTGGAAGGAAAGTAAGGAAACTGGAAGAAACTGGCTATCTTATGTCTAACTGCCGGAACTCAACAATGCTCTATCTTCTATACCTACATATAAAATCCTTTGTCCTGAATCACTGACGGATAAACGCACAGCCTAAGCCGCTGATCGTAGAGACCTGAAACTTGGAGGGCGTGTTCCTTGTATGATGTAGGCATCCGATAAGAGAGGATTTTTCGAAATTCTACCCCTAAGGGGGTGAAAAACGGGGGTAAAGTTTGTATGGGACAACGTGATTCCTTTGTCCAATCTTCTTCAAATTTTGCATAAATATTCTTTAACAGAATTGATCGAAGATGTGTTTCATATTTTATTGAAACTCATCGCCTAACAGGGTTAAAAAGGGATAGAAAGTTATTTTGGGGGTGATTTGCATCGAAGTTGATATCAATACTCCTTAGTGCTTTTGATTTTTTATTTCATTTTGTTTTGACACATGTTTGAAAACTCAATCCGTTTTTACCATGAAGTTCGACTTAATACTCTGAGATAACTGGAGTTCTCACCCTGAATAAAAAAGTGTCCCCAGCAAATTTGACATTTATGTATGTAGTGGCTGTCAGCTGTCTCATATGACCATACGTATTTTTTTAAAGTGTAGGTGAGACGGAAGACAGCCACTGTGTAATTTGTGGTGGACAAAAAATTTTTCGTACTGCACTCTCCAGTTACCTCAGTATTAAGTCGAGCTTCATGGTTTTTACACGTGATGCTCTACAGCGGGACCACCTTGAGCTACGTTAATTTAATTATCATCAAAAAAATGTAGAAAATTTGTATATAATTGTATACGCAATTAAAAAAAATGTATATCTATAGCTTCGTTGTAAAAACGAAATCAATGTGGTCCCGCTGGGGAGCATACTCTACAGCGGGACCACCACTATAATTCCGTTACTGAAGGCTTTTCAAATTTGTTTATGAGACCAAAAAAATGTATATTAAATGTATATTAATAAACTTCAGTCAATTTGATATTTAGTTTGATCTATACCAACTTACGGCCACTTTTAAAATTTCCTTACGAATATTAGGTGTCCGTTACCCCAGCCGGAAAAGTTTCTAGAGGAAAACGAGTTGATATAAAATATCTTCCAAACCCTACTAGCTAAGTCACCTACATTCAATTTGAAATTGAGGTTTCATGCTCAAAACGTACTAAGTTAAGTAAATAGTACATTTTGGAACGAATCTGTAATGACTTAGCACGTTTTGGCCTTGGCTTTGGCACTAAACGCTATCAGTCAATATAAAAAATAGCGGACTGCAAGAATGCAGGAAGAGCTCGAAAACGTAAGAAAACCAAAGTAGGAAAAAAATATGTAAAAAATTCCAATATGTGCTACTTAAGTAAAGAACTTAGCTCATTTCGGAACAATCGGTAATATTTTTTTTTTTTAAATTTATATTATGCACAGAGTACCTACCTAATAACTACATTACATTCACTAAACTACATACAATAAAATCAAAAACAATAGAATATAAAAATCAACATTACTTTGAGACAAGAAGCCAGGAGCAGACCCATCCCACTGGTGGCACCCGTTCACGAGCATGACGCATAAACCAGCCATCACTTTCGCCCGACTATATTTTAGGGAACGTAACGACCCGCCTCGCACGACACCACCGCAGTAATGTTTACAGAGAGCATGACTTACTCAAACAACTCATCTCAAAACACCGAAACCAATGTAAGAATGAATGTAGTACATGATTAATTTTGTAAAACAAGACTCACAATCAACTACAAGAAAAAACCTTGTCTGCTTATGACCAAGTTGCTTTGTCATTTAAGTTATCACTTACATAGTAGCCCTTCTTGAGGAGGCAATTTTTCATATGATTCTTAAACTCTTCAAAGGGTAACATATCACTTGGAATCTTGTTAAAGATGGGACCCATGTACCTTCTCTAATCGATACCAAGGCATTCCTATTTCTTGTATTGCGACTATGCAAATCGCCATGTTAAGTAAGTATACAAATTTATATTACGACGCTTACAAAAAGAATACAATTTAATATAAATTGAGATGCAGCTGTCAGTATACCATCTTTTTGAACTTCTCCCTAAGATAAGGTTTAGAGCTTAGTTGATAAATTACCCTTATTGCCCGTTTTAGCAAAATTAATATAGCATCCTGGATACCTGTGTCATAGCTATATTCTATATTATATAAAGAAATAAAAATTCGTCCCAGGGCCATTGTGAATTCGTTGCGAAACTAATAATTTTACAGTAGTTATGTTACTTATTTTAACTGGCAACACTACTCCTAACAGTGATTTGAATTTGACACATGGTATAAACAGATCCATAATACAACAAAAATTTTACTTTTGTTACAAAATCATAAGATTCATCATCATCCTGGATCTTGCTCAAGGCGGGAAAAATGGATATTACCTGGGTCTTCCTTGTTCCCATATTTAAATAATTGAATATTTTTCTAAATTTCATACAGTTCATTTCATTTTTATAAAGTCAGGAAACATTCCTTCAGCAATGCAATCTTTAAATATAACAGCAAGATATAGAGCAATGGTGTAAATAATGCTTTTATGAATAGTTACAGATAAACCCCATAAATAAGTTACCTACACGTGAAGTTGGGATGTATTTTTTTTCTTATCTACACGATAGTGTGGGGTGTCGCTGAATAGCAGTTTTAAAAATATTGCGGGTTTGTAAAACAGATTTTTGATTGAGGCATCCGTTTGTGAATTATTAAGCTTTAAAGTAGTCCCCACCCTCTGCCAGCCAAATGGTAGTTTTTGGATACGTGGAAAAATTCACGATAGTTGTATTTAATATGACGAAGTTAAAAGGAAAACTATCACAGCTAAGAAGGCTTTACAAGTTTTTTTTTAATATAATCGTTTTCGAAAACAGCAAATATAACTTTGTCATTCATACAAATACTATGAAATACAAAGTTATTTTTTTCTGGCGAAAAATGATAGTAGGTACTAATTTTCTAGGTGTATGTTATCGGTACGTTAAGTGGGTACGGAACCCTTCATGGGCAAGTCCGACTCGCACTTGGCCGATTTAAAATTTTAAAGTTAGTTAAAAAGTAGTTATTATGTTTTCATGAATGACTGAGTAAATATTAACGATGTAACTAACTGGAAAAGAAGTTTAATTAGTTCCTTATTCTTATTGTTCTTACATTAAACGAGTGAGGATTTCTAAATAGTGTGGCTACTTGGAATAAAACTCCAACTAGTTACATTAATTATTTGACGACCGATTTGGCGCAGAGGTAGGCTACCTGCCTTCTGCGCCAGAGGTCTCGGGTTCGATTCCCGAACAAGACAAATATTTGTGTGCATGAACATGTCTATTTGTCTTGGTCTGGGTGTTTTCTATGTATATTAAGTATGTATTTACAAACAAAAAGTATTTAAGTATATATTTATCCGTTATCAAGTTTTCCATGATACAGTTTATTAATGAAATTAACATGGGCTTAGATAATTGGTGTGAATGTAAGAAGTTATTTATTTATTTATTTATTTATTTATTTATTTATTTATGTAACTAGATGGAACATACGCAACAGAAAGAGTTTTTTCCGTTTTATTCCGAAAGTATAAGGCCCACTCATTTTACATTTGGCGCATATTAGTGCAAAATATGCCTTATATGCAATCAAATAGTTTTCCTCTAGAAACTTCTTTCTGGCTGGGGTAACGGACACCTAAAATCCGTAGGGAAATTTTAAATTAGTCGTAATTTGGTAAAGATCCAACTAAAGATCAAATTGACTGTAGTTTATTAATATACATTTAATATACATTTTTTTGGTCTCATAAACAAATTTGAAAAGCCTCCAGTAACGGAGTTATAGTGGTGGTCCCGCTGTAGAGTATGCTCCCCAGCGGGACCACATTGATTTCGTTTTTACAACGAAACTATAGATATACATTTTTTTTAATTGCGTATACAATTATATACAAATTTTCTAAATTTTTTTGATGTTAATTAAATTAACGTAGCTCAAGGTGGTCCCGCTGTAGAGCATCACGTGTTTTTACAGTGCGACGTATACCTCATTGCCACCAAAGAGTAGTTATGTATCAACTAGCGTATTGAAGGAGAAAAAAAGCTTTTCTTTGCACGAATGAGCTGTACTTTATTTTTTGCATTTTGGTTTTTGGTAGTTCAAGAGTAGGAGAATGTCCGAATATTATTCATATGAAAGTAGCTACTGTTCGTCTAGGTATCGTAAACTTCCTATGCCTAAGCCACTGATCTGACTTTCATTTTTGGTATAAAGTAAGTAAAGGTAGCGTGCTCGGCCTGCGATTGCTGAGGTTATGTGACTTTCGCAGTGGTCTTTCACGGGAAGGCTGTTCAAAAATATATGGTGCTTCGGTAGACACGATAAGCCGATGGTTCTGGCTGCATTTGGATTGGTTAATACCCCATAACTGCAATGGGCCCGTGTGGAAGGTCATGGTTCATTCTCCTTATCCATGAATATGAACCCCAGCAGCGGGGACATTAAAATTAATTGATCATAGTGAGACCTGAGAGAACGCCTATATCTACCTTCTTTTTGACATGAAATTTTGCGATGTACCTACCCAATTAAATTACTCACGGACGGAGACGTAGTCGCGGCTGGCCAATCATATTCATATTTCTACTATCCCTAATATTATTATAAATGCAAAAATTTATGTTTGTTTGTTTGTTTGTCTGTCTGTCTGGCTGTATGTTCTGTTTTTACGTCAAAACGGCTGAACCGATTCAGATGAAATTTGGAATGGAGATATTTTGTGACCTTAGAAAGGACTTTTTACCGCAGGAATAAGGATCATTCCCATGGTAAAATAAGTTTTAGCACTGGCAAAGCTGTGGAATGGAATTGGTATTTAAGGTGATAGTTTAAGTTAATGGAAAGGATTATATTTAGAATAGAGACAGTTTAAGGCCATGGGACAGACAAAACTTTTTACCGCGGGAAAAATCTCATTCCCATACGAAAATCATTTTAAGCGCGGGCTAATTTGCGGCCAGAAGTTGGTTAAATAATTTGAGACCCTGAGAAGGATTATAATAGGCTACTTTTACTTTTTACCACAGGAAAGTATCATATTCCCACGGGAAAACCAGTAGGTAGGTATTATTTGTTTGTCCGTCTTTCACGTCAAAACGGAGCAACGGATCAATGTAATTTTTGATACGGGGGTAGATTGTAAGAAAATATTTATTTATTTATTTATTGGGAGCTGGAAAGTGACGTAGTTTATCCGGAAAAATATCAAATTCCCTAAGGATAATGTCGTGTAGTACACGTGGGCGAAGCCGCGGGCGGAAAGCTAGTCTTAGATAAGATGCCTGGAAGAAATTGCTATTTAGCAATAAGGCCGCCTTGTTGTATGCTTTCTGTGCTTTTGTACCTAATGTTTCTTTCTTTGTAATTTGTTTTATCTATTGTGTTGTGTGCAATAAAGTGTTTTATTATTATTATAAGATGGTGGTAGCAACCAGGGGACTTTGAACAAGCCCTACCACCAACCAAACCGAATAAAATATGTACCCCCACTGGGAATCGAACCCGGGACCTCTGGGTCTGATACCGGTGGTATGTACCACTAGACCACAGTGCTGGTTACACTACATAAAACATTGTGAAAGTAAACAATGCAGCTGTAAATCAACAGCTACTTAGCCGTAGTTTTATGAGTAACAGGTAGATAAATAGATAGGTACATAAAGTAGTTAACTTAAGCTGTATCGGTGGTAATGAGAAAATTGTCTAGACAGCCTCGGTTGACAATCTATAATGATTATCTCGTCAATATCCTCATCCTGTAACAAGTGATCGTTAAAAATTATGTTTACAATCTAGGCAACACAACTATTTTTGTGATGGGTTACAGGAACGGCAAAAAAGTAGCTGTACTTGCTGCTATACTTACCTAATTAATTAGGTAGGTAAGTCTAAGTACTTACTTATGAAAGCAAATCGCAGTTTCAAAGTTTGCGTATTGCAACTGTTTCATTTTATTATTGGAGAAATTAAAATACTTCATACCTACCTATTCTTCGTAGTAATCATAAAAAAAATAAAAATGGTCGGTCGGATTTTTGTTGCAAGAAATATCCTAAAATGATTTTTAGTTACTTAGGGTGAATAAGTGAAATTGATTGTTACTGAACATCGGGAGTTCTAAATAATTTATTCAAAAGAGTCACGACAACTAAAATTAATTGTAAATTGGAAAGCATTCAGGTAAGTTCTCATACAAAAACTTTATAAAAAATCTATTACTTTTCACTATGCATGAGATATTAAATATAAATTAATACTTACTTAATACATTTTTACTTTTATGGATGCACCCCGTGGCGCGTCTCGCTCGGCGCAAGCGCAGGTAGGTAGTACCTAAGTACAGTACAATGTAAAATCGAGGGCACCCCAAACTAAACAGTTGAAGCACGAAAATAGCTCTTATTACATATACAATAAGATGTTACCTGATGTGTGGTTGACTGTACGTTAACTACAAAATATGTGGCACCAATAAAAATATCCTCACTGGAATATTTTATTGAGATTTCTCCTAGGGACGTTTATGTCTCAGTACTTAAAAATGCATTAACTTCATAATAGGTAGGTACTTATTTTAAACTTAAAACGTGTTTAAGTTATGTTATTAATGAACTTACGAGTGGTTTGGTATGCATAATTTTTATGGGTCAAACTAAATACAGAAAAATGCAAATTGACTCTAAGTCCTAGGTACCTAAGTCACAGATTAGAAAATAGAGTAAGTATCTAAAACGGGAGGAAATTTTTATATGTATTCAAGTGAAAAATCAACTTTTGTAGTAGGAGGTAGGTAAGTTAAAAATAAATTAAGTAAGTAAGTATAGCAATAAAGTTGATCTTGAGCAAAGTTGTTTCTGTTGTATAATTTTTAATTTAATTTATTTTATTGAACCATAATAACTTAATAAGTAATTTATAAGAACAATGTGTCTATAATTAGACTTAATCTTTTCCTTGAATCTGTTAAATTTTGTAATCTTCTTTGTCACGCTCGTCAAAGGGACGTTCTGCCTATTTCCTTGATGGAGTAAAGGCTATACGATCATTACAAGCTCCAAATGATGTTTTAATTTTATTGTTTTATTTACCACGACGACAAAAGTTGCGCATAATCACTTATTAGCTATTTATTTCCACTGAGATTATTAGTTGTGATGTGAGTTTCTTTTCTTAACACTTGCCCACTGATTCACGAATCACGAACCGTCGGAAACGCTCCCGACAGCGGAATGTATGCACTGTCTCTGTCACTCACTTTAGAATAGAAAATTCAAAATTCAAAATCGTTTATTCAATTTAAGTTTGTTTAACAACACTTATGAATCAATGAAGTCAATGAAGCAACGCCATCGGTTCGCAAATCCTACGGCAGGCAGGAGACCTTGTAGCGAGAAGAACCGGCAAGAAACTCGCCAAGGGCTATTTTTTTCTCCCTGTTTTAACTTATACAGAGTCGTCAAATTTGAAAAATGACCTTCACATAATAGTTAGGTTACTTTCCATCACAATACAGAGACAAAGACAAAGCACAGAATTCGAATCCGACTCCGTTTCCAACGGTTTGTGAATCAGGGGGCTGGTTTCTGAAACGTATGTCATCGAAACCAATCGAAACACTACGTTACAACTGTTACAAGTGTACCTTACCTAAATCTTGAAGTTAGATCGAATTTCTGACTAAACCTAGTCAAAAGCTGTACAACAGCCAGAACGTAGGTACAGTAAATAATTATTGCAATTGCTTTTCGCTATTCATCCAAAATTTACTGATCGGTTTTTAATGATTTCTTGTAAATTCATCGTTTCGTAAGAAAAACTGCAATGTCAAGTTCACGCATACGGGAAGGTAACCATAGTTACCTACAGGTATTATGATACCTATCTATATAATGTTATTACCTGCTCACAAACGATATTATGACTAATAAAGGTAAGTACTAATCTAAAAATATCGTCTCTTTTGAATGAATCTCACGTTTTTGCGATCATACGATCAACGTAGCATGTTTTCTTTTTTACATATTAATCATTTTATTACATCGTAATATTTAAATAGTTGAAAACCCATTTTGATGTTCTTTTAAATGCGCAATCAGTTTTGTTATTAATTAAGAACAGGGTGGATCCTAGAATACTTCCTTGAAGAATCTCCAAGGACGTGTTATTCTGCTCAGCACTGAGAACACTGTGATTGTGATCCTCACAAATTATTAAGCTCGTTCTTTCAGATAACTCGTAAAAAGTTTCAGCTATGTTCCTCTTGTGCCTATAGTTTTGTGTTTGCGTAAAAGTAGATATAGGGATGGAAACTGCATCGAACGCTTTCGCAAGGTCAAAGGAGATACATAAAGTGCACTTACTTTTAGTCAGTGTTAGTAAAGAGATGTATACTACCCAATTTAGAAAGATGTGGAATGAAAAAAATAAGAGGTTGTACATACCTATATTACATTTTACCTTTTAATATCTATCATTTCCATTTTTAGCCCCTAGCTTAGCATGACAGCATAGTAATAAGGCTGGGATTCCCCAAAAATGGTATTTTAAATTATGGATTACTCGCAAATCACAAGTACTTAAAATTTGGAAAAAATATATGACATGTTATATTACAGTTATTTATCTAGTGCTTCCGGCCGTTTTTTTCGATTAGTGTTATTTTACTGTGTCAAATAAAATACAAATATCCTATTACTTGCAGTATACTTACTTGGTTTTAGTTAACGAAAAGTATACGAAAATAATTGTCTTTGAATAGCCGAGGGATTCCGGCCGTCATAAGTAAAATTTTTTTATTATTTAATTTTTAATATAATTTTAAATGATTTTCGATTTGCGGGGCGCTCGTGAGTTCATATTTCACTGCCGGCTGCCACTGCGTCCGCGTGAAGAGTATCGCGCGCGGCTGAGCAAGCGTTAGCGTCCCTATTTCGGTCGGGAATTATCGCCTTAACCATTCGCCGATAGTTTGATCTGGATAATAGTACCTACAATAGCAAATAAGTACCATAGCGATCCAGAATAAACCTATGAAAGAGTGATCGCTGGTAATTCTAATTTGACTTTAGAATAGTTATTTTCTTTTGTTTCTATTTTCCTATTTTTGACTGCCTGTAATAGTTTCAAGACTTATTATTATCTCAGTAATAGTTGCTGTTTTACTAATACCATAAGAATCCTATATATTTGAGGCATGGTGATAATCACCGCGACGCGACGTTTTAGCAGTTAGCAGTTATCTTCCGAGCTATTAAGAGCTTTAAAAGAGTTAACTATTCATAATAACGGAAGGTTTTTCCGCAAAATTATCATATTATGGTCGAATTGTTTTTAAAAATATTGCGTTTAATATTTTGGGCCAGTCTACACCTTCAACTGAAACGATTGGGAGTGATGTAGTTATGAAAGCAATGATTGACTTGTTATGAAGAAGTGTAAGTGATATGATAAATGTAGTTAGTATTATTATCTGTTAAAAATAAGACATTATTTTTAACATATTAGTTTTACTGCCACTGCTGGGGTACCTAGATAGACATCACTTCGTATTGGAATTCGTATTTGTAATTTAATTGTATTGATTTCTAATTTATATTTTGTTAATATTTGTATGCTGACATGTTCAGCTAAATGTGCGTTTTTCAAACTCACCTTCCACCTGTATAATATACCTTTATTACAAAAAAATAATTCTCTTATGTTATCTTATCTTCTTCTTCACTTGCTTCATCTATAAAATACTATTTAACGCGTTAATTAAGCTCTTGTCCTAGGTAGTTTCAGTACAATCGCCACGCCATAGGTACTACCCTAGTGTGCTTTATAAAGTTCTTATCAAAATATCATATTCCTATTCCAATGTCAATATGAGGAAATGTCCCTCCCTAATACGCATATTTGATCGTCCTCGACAATTATAGTAAAGGTGATTCATCCACCAATTAAGTTAAATTCAAAACAAACGAATAATTATTGTGTTTATTCTAAGATCAAATCAATAGAAATATCAGTGGAATAATTAGTAAATGCGTACGAGAGACTGCTTTTAATCGATATGACCTCTACGACCGTAATTAAAGTTTTGTGTGTCTTGTTTTTAGAATCTAAAAAATGGGGAAAAAAATTTAAGGCTACTTTATTATCAAAGATTCTAGGCGCTTCAATTGGTAGACTTTTATCCACAGCACAGAGTAAGGTTAATAAAAACGTGGAAACTTATGTGTCTATGAAAATTAATTTTCGATCCCGGTGGTTAAACAAACAGAACAACCACAACAGTCACAACAACCAATTTGAATCAAAAAAGAAGGAAGAAAAAGAGTTATCTCTTCGCCAATCCAAAGCTTAATAATTATTTGAATGATGAATGTTAAATTCAAAAGTAGTCTGTTTTAGTTTTACAAAAATTATAACAAGTACCTAGGCATAACTTTTTCCTCTTAATCGGTTATGCTGTTTAGAAAACATTGGGTTATCGCCGGTATACTCGTCCAAACTCGAAATGAGTCCAATGTCAAGGCCGATGACCGAGAGCTTACGCACGAACATATTTCATTAGCGGCCCGGAGCCGAAATACATTGCCCAAAACCTTTTTATTTTGACCTGTCATAATACGAAGCTTTCTGCGGATTTATCTGTGGCGAGTTTGTGATTACTTTATTTATATGTTAATTTAATCTGACCTGCATTAAGTTTGACTGACTCCGATCAGTGTAACACTTTACCGTGACTCTGCCAAAGTATTTTCTATTTTTTTCTGAATGTTTTGATATGTAGAGGCAATGTAGAGTTTTGGCATGATTTTGTCCGTTTTATTTTGTTTGTATAGTTTTACAGAGCACCGGCGGCGTCTCGGTTTAACTGTATTGCTTCATTTTTATGAACTTAATCCTAAATTTGATGTTTAATAGGTACTAATTCCATTCGTTAGCGAGACGTCTGAATTAATTTCGCAATCATATTGCGTGAATTTCATATAATTATGCGATACCTAGTTGTTACCTACATCTATATAATCTGGCTGGGGCTTACACTGCACAGCATCTATCAGTGCCTTTTAAATTTAAATAATTAAACAATTCTTACATTATTCAATTTAAAAATATCTGATACTATTTGTAGCTTTTATAAAACCTTAGAATTCTCCTAATAAACAATACTGTTTTCCTCCTCATTGTGATATTACTGTCAATATCATGTCACATCGAGGATCGTGGCATCTAAGTAAATCATAAAAGCAATTTTCAAGCACTGGCAGGCTATTACTCTTCTACTTATTTAGCTAATTTGCTTTATCAAAGTACATTATCATGCATTTTATGGTCATTTTCTTATGCTCCCATAAGAAAATGACCATGATTTACATGATACACCTACATAGATTAATGGCATTTATAAGGAACAACCTTAATTGCACGACCACATAAATAAACATTGCAAATGAAAATAGATAGAATAGAAAATAGTACCTTTAGGACTTTTGCAGTTATAGCGGACTGAAAAAATGTGCTGATTTTGATAAAGTAAAAAAGAGTAGGGCAAGGTCTTTTTTACTTTCGTAAAAAAAACCGCTTAAATTAGAAATAAAGATAATAGGTACTTTACGTGCTTAAGGGCTTCTATAGCAGCATAATTTACGTATTTCTTTACTAACTACAACTAAAACAACTGGTTGCCAGCGACTTCATCCGCATGGAATTGAGCTAATCCAGTCTGATCGTTCGGCTCTATTTTTGTCCTGGGGCCTTACCGCTAGCTGTCAAACAATATTATAGTAATATTGTAAGCGAAATTTTCGTACTCAATCAAATTTATATAAAGCACATTTCATTGAAGGTCGATCCCTATTCGTATCTTAGACCATACGTAGTGTAACTTTGTCAATACGTGACTGATTAAAGTGATTAATAATACGTTCCTATATGTAAAGACTCCTGTACCTAAAGACTGTAACTTTAGATACTTACTGTAAGTAATGTTTAGAAATTATAAAACAAGTACAAATTATTTCTTATACTTACGCAGATTATTCGGCTTATTTTGTCGAATAGTCGCTGACTACAAACGATTCCGATTGGTCGGCTTTCCCGACTAGTCGGCCCATCTCTACTTAGTATCGTAACGATAAAGGAAATTAGTCCTCGACTAGAATTCTAATGAATAACTTTTATTCAGTCTAGGCCACAGATCACTTGTAATCTGTAGTCTAGGCTGATCAGCACTTGCACAGCAAAAAAACTACGCCGATCGGTTAGCAAACCCTATACGGCGCCGGCGCCGGCGCCCCGGCGGGAGACTTTGGAGAAGAACCGACAAGAATGGATTTATTTTGAGATTGGATTATTTTTAACCGACTTCAAAAAAAGGAGGAGGTTATCAATTCGACTGTATATTTTTTTTTTTATTTTTTTTTTTATTTTTTATGTGTGTTACCTCAGAACTTTTGAGTTAATGAACCGATTTGGATAATTCTTTTTTTATTTAAAAGGTGACGCTTCTCGTGTGGTCCCATTCAAATTTCATCAAGATCTGACAAGAAGTTCAGGAGTTATCCTGAATAATGTGTATTAAGACATTATTTGGGTACATGGACGATTTCATATTTTCATCAAAAAGGGGATCATTTACAATTTTTTTTTTCGAAAGTTGGTACTTCTGACCTGATCTTATTTTCACCAAATCAGGACCAGGAGATAAAATCCCAGGAAAATTGAAAGAAATTCTCAAATATAGGCAAGACTTTTATGCGTTCCACTGATTTTTGAAGTTAGTCAAGTATTTGCATCTGGTAATCATCATCTCATAGTGATGAGCTGGTGATGGAAGCTACAACTCCTTAACGGTTAGGAGCTGGAGAATATTTCTTTAAGTATTAATCGTACGTATGGACCAATAGTTATATTCTTTCAGGTAATTAGGGTGAGCTGATGATGAGGTGAAACTCCTCAACAGTTAGGAGTTATATGATGTTTTATAAATACCATATGCACGAATGGACTTTCAGTTGTATTCTTTCAAGTTATCTAAGTAGCTAAAGATGGAAAGCTGAATTCCGTAACAGGATATTTACAACAATTTATCATGTAACTAGCTTAAGAAAGTTTCTTAAGCTACGATT
This sequence comes from Crambus lathoniellus, assembly GCA_949710035.1. Lineage (NCBI taxonomy): Eukaryota > Metazoa > Arthropoda > Insecta > Lepidoptera > Crambidae > Crambus > Crambus lathoniellus. The sequence goes on along the minus strand of OX453303.1, from coordinate 9,990,643 downwards.
ATGTACACTAAAAATCGAAAAATAAAACGTTTTTAAAAAAAATGTAACCGCCTTCAAAAAGGATCTTCAAACAAAAATTAACAAACACTAAAAAACGAAAAAAAAATAAGATTTTTAATTCAAAGGACGATGATACGTGACTTTTTCTAATTTATCTTGGTACTTACTGAACTGTTTGAAGTCGGTGCCAAGCCAAAAAGAATACGAACGAAATATACTGAGTGAAACAACAAACATATAAAAAAAACCCGGTCCCAAGCGTGAGGTGTAGGCAGGCAGTGGCGTGCATTGCTTTTCAGAATAGGTAGGCACTATACGCCGCGTGGTGTCTAACCTATAGGCAAGGCAGAAATGTAAAAAAAAAATTTTTGAATATTCAAAATTTCAAAGAATTTTCTCACGAACTATGTGATGTGGCATGTGCCTTAATCCTACTAATATTATAAATGTGAAAGTTTAGATGTTTGGATGTTTGGATGTTTGGATGTTTGTTACTCAATCACGCCGAAACGGCTGAACGGATTTGGCTGAAATTTGGGACACAGATACTTTGTAGCCTGGAGAGGAACATAGGCTACTTTTTATCCCGGAAAAATAACACATTCCCGCGGGATGACGTCGTGTAGTCCACGCGGGCGAAGCCGCGGGCGGAAAGCTAGTCAGTGTATAAATCCACCAACGATTCCAACGAAGTATAACGGCAATGTATACTGTACAACAATTAAATTAAGGACAACAGGAGGTAGGTAGCAAAATATGTAAATAGAGTAAACAAAGTATCACCGCCATGTAGAAACGTACAGAGCCATCTTTGGACAAAAAACAAAACTAAATATAAACACCGCCGGTGCTTTTGTAGGCATACCTACTTAAGGGTGTCAGTGTATTACGCGTGGGAAGTACGACATTTTTATTTCGTCGTATTCATTTAAATAAAAAATATTAATGCCAGTGATAGTAAATTGTATAGGATTCAAGTAGGCAGACGGGCAACTGCCTACTGTCGCGCACTGCGCGTTTTTTATGAAGGAAGTTTTTGTTTTATGCACGAATAAATAGAGGTTAGTGGTTATAAGTAATAAAAATTAGGTAAGTATCATAATTTAGTAAGCTCAACCAATAATAATTGGGGAGCAAGGATACTAAAATTTAATGGTAATTTTTTCGATTTTGCGAGGTAGGCACTGCTTAAATGCCTATATGCAATGCACGCCACTGGGTGTAGGCTGTAGGACGTATTCACCTCAATACCTACTAGACGGCACCGACTTCAAACAGTTCAGTAAGTACCAAGATAAATTAGAAAAAGTCACGTATCATCGTCCTTTGAATTAAAAATCTTATTTTTTTTTCGTTTTTAGTGTTTGTTAATTTTTGTTTGAAGATCCTTTTTGAAGGCGGTTACATTTTTTTTAAAAACGTTTTTTAGAATAAATAATGGACACCATCACCATCACCTAGTAGATGATCACATAGTAAGACCTACATTGTTCCAATACCAAACTTTAGTAGCTTGAGCACTAGTGATATGGAAATTGGGAACAACGACGCCCAGACCCGAAAACGTATTAAAAAGTCCGTTTTCAATATTTACCTAACCGGGAATCGCACCCGGGACCTCGGGTAGATAGCGGCACCTTGAAATGCGATACGTACACCATTCGGCCGTTAGTACTATTATATATTCTGTGATTCGGCCACAGAGGTCGTCAGGATTAACAAGATCACACAGAAGAACAAAACGCTGAGCTATTTGAAACAAGCTTGATTATGCAGGGAAACTCTAAATAGCCTTGGTTACGGTAAACCGTCTACCGATACATATCTAATAGGGTAATTAGTTGAATTCTTCAAATAAACAAAACCTGTTGTTAAGTTTCATTAATTCTCGTTCGTTGACATTCGGGGACATCTCCGCAAATATGCAGACCACCGAGTACCTGACTCAAACCAGTATCCTGTCAGGGTAAGATCTGAGATAAGCACCAGATATAAATCTGTAAAATCAGCGTTACTGACATTTGGACTAAGGACTTTCTTGAAATATGAATTTTATTGTTTACTTCTGAATCTGGTGAATAATTTAATAATAAATAGAAATTATCTTTATTCAAATAGATCTAAACAGAGAAGGTGCTTTTGAATCGTCAACATTTTCTTTGAAGACTTTTTTGATTGACAAGATGACAACTTGATAACTATTCGGTAAGGCACAGCCGTCTCTATCGCGATAGAGATGGCTGTGGGTAAGGTAATAACACATTATTGTGTGATTTTATGTACTACCTTCTCAGAAAAATTTATACTTACTACTTATTTGTTAACACCTAAAATAGAGCTAAGGGAATTTACATCATTTATATTACTACTAGCCTTCCGTGGTGGTCCGTTGTGCAAGGACTACACGACGTCATCCCTCGGGAATGTGATATTTTTCCAGGATAAAAAGTAGCCTATGTCAGTCTCCAGCTCTGAAGCTATCCCCATACCAAAAAGCACGTCGATCTGTTGATCCGTTTTATTTTGTCTCTCTCATTTGATAAAATTACTTTTTTTTTTCATTTACTGAGCTCATCTAACCTTATGCTCAATTTGATCATAAGAATGACAAAAATATGCGAAAATATTAACAAATCATAAAATATGAAATTTACAAGATTTTCGATTCTCAACTTTCAGAGACAGATTTCAGCAAAAAATGCCCCATCATGTACTTACCTACATATTGTTTTGTATTATTCAGAAAGTTTAGGCTCTCGTGCAGTTTTTAAAGTTAATCAGAAGCTATGGAAAACCTTTGAATCATTTTATTTTTTAAATTTAAAATATATTTCTGTGCCGTTTGTTCCCAATTTTTTTTACTATCGATAAAAAAATTTGTATCCTGTATCAAAGTAAGGAATAGTATTTTACTCATCAAACCAAGTACAATCAATAGGTATTAAAGAAAGAAGTTACCGAGAAAAGCCTATCCAAAGAGGACATTATAACTTTTTAAAGCCGTTCCATCGTTATAACTCCAAAACTACGAAAAATCGCGGAACACAGATAGGTATTATGGTACCCGGCTATATTTGGGGTGTGTGGGGTGTCTGGGGGGTTCGTCAGTCGACCCTGATGGGTGACGAACTCCCTAGCGGACAGCCTACAATCTCTCACCGGTGGCTCCAAGTAGTTGTAATGCACACAACGGCCACACCCCGGTAAACCACGTTGACTCGTGGGCTAAACCCGGTGAGGGGGCCTGAAAGCTTTGGCAAACAGGTTTTACACGCGGATACCTCCCGCATCGTGCATGAAGTCTAACTCGGTGGAGAAGGCAGGTCACGCTGATAAGCCCCGGTCAATGGCGGATCCGGCGAGTTAGCAAGGCAATGTTGATGGCCTAGGGCGGCAGTTGAGGTCACGAGCGGCTGCCGGCCAGATACTGCATCCGAACCTCTCCCCAGTCGTAGCGGATTCCGTTCCATTGGATCACGGGGGGTAAGGACGAGAGAGGGCATCTGCGGTTGCGCGCCCGCTCATGCACTAAAAATGTTCCTGCGTGACTGACTGCTTTACGATTTTAGGACTCCGAGTTTTTAAAGACCCATGGCGATGGGCTGAAGTAGAGAGGTTCGGCTTGATGCCACCCGGGCTTTGTCTGAGGCCTGCACATGGGCGGCTCTGGGGGTGTTCTTAGAACATCGTGGTCGCCTCCGCTCTGCACCTGGGGGGACAGAGTGGACTCGGCAGCACCTGGAGTGACAGAGCAGCCCTATTTAGGGATGGCACTGCTCTCCTTGCTCAGCCTTGGAGGGGGCTAGAAAAGGTGCCCTAAAAAAATGCTCACCCCAACCTTAAGGGATGGTAGTAACCGCGGCTGCCTCCGCATCAAATAATACGTGGTCGACGCTACAAAAGAAACAAGAACAATATTACAATATCTGAAATGACCTTTGGCGCATGGAACGTTCGAACGCTCCTTGATCACGATGAAAACGCCTGTCCCGAGCGAAAGACCGCTATTGTGGCTCGAGAGCTTTCTCGCTATAATGTGGATGTGGCTGCCCTCAGCGAAACACATCTTGCCAACGAAGGGGAGCTGGTGGAACACGGTGGCGGGTATACTTTCTTTTGGAGGGGACTCGCCTCCTCTGAGCCGCGACGGTCGGGCGTGGGATTCGCCATCAAAAATCAACTCGTTGGGCGGTTACAGGAGTATCCGGTGCACACCTCGGATCGCGTTACCTCCCTGCGCCTTTACCTAGAAAATAACAACTTCCTGAATGTCATCAGTGTGTATGCTCCCACGCTAGACAAATCTGATGAAATTAAGGAACAGTTTTACGAGGAGCTGACTCACTGCATCGAAAGCGTACATTCTAGGGAGCAAGTACTGCTGCTAGGCGATTTCAACGCTAGAGTTGGGCAGGACTTTGTTGCTTGGCCTAAAGTCTTGGGCAGACATGGAGTAGGCAATATGAATGACAACGGTCAACTACTATTAAATTTTTGTGCACAATTCGAACTAGCGATCACGAACACTATGTTCAGACTTTCCGCCAAGCACAAAAATACGTGGATGCACCCAAGATCCAAGCACTGGCACTTAATAGACTACGCAATTGTGCGGCAAAAAGATGTTTCCCAAGTCCAAATCACCCGCGTCATGCGTGGTGCACATTGTTGGACTGACCATAGGCTTGTTGTCACGAAGTTATGTCTTCGCCTCCAACGTCCTTGCAGATCCAAAGGCAAAACGAAGCCGATTGCATGCATTAACGTGGGTGGGCTGAAAAACCTTGAGACGCGGGAGAAATACACCGGTGCCATGGCAACCTTGCTGTCACAAATAGACAAAGAGACCGGTGACGTTGACGCTGACTGGAGGACTTTATCTGCTCACATTTTAGACACCGCTACAACAACCTTGGGTCTAAAAAGTCGTAAGAACGAAGATTGGTTTGATGAAAACGACGGAGTCCTTAAGGAAGCTATAGAAAAACACCGACGTCTTCTTCGGCTGCAAAGAAGAGGAAGCCAACGTGCTGCGGAGACCAAACAAAGTGACTTGGAGCTACGTAGACTATCACGGGAAATAAAGGACAAATGGTGGCAGGATAGAGCTCGACACATGCAATGGCTCGCGGACACAAACCAGCTTGGAGAATTTTACGGCGAGGTTCGAAAGTTAATAGGTACGACTTCTCTTGCAAAAGTGCCGCTAAAGCCTACTAGTGGTGGAGGCCTTCTTAAGAGCAAGGAAGAAATTCTAAAACGATGGGCGGAACACTTCAACACTCTGCTAAACGTGGATCGGTCGGTTGACCTAGAATCCATTCGTTCGACACCTCAACTCCCCGCTGCTATCGAGCTGGATGACCCGTTGTCCCGTGATGAGGTCGTTTTTGCCGTCAAACAACAGAAGAACAATCGCGCGGTTGGCGTCGATTTTATACCGGGAGAACTGCTAAGGTACGGCGGTGAGCAATTGCATTCGGCCTTGTGGGAGCTTTTTGATCGTATGTGGAAAAATGAGCTAATCCCACCTACTTTCAAAGTATCACGAATCAGGGCCCTATATAAGAATAAAGGCGACCGCTCTGATTGCGATTCCTACCGTGGTATTTCACTTTTGTCAGTCCCTGGAAAAGTCTTTGCCAGAACACTTTTGAACCGCCTCATCCATCTCTCTGAAAAGCTACTACCAGAAACTCAGTTCGGCTTCCGACCTGAACGAGGCACCTGCGAGGCTATATTTTCGGTACGGCAACTGCAAGAAAAGAGTAGAGAACAGGGTCGCCATTTGTATCTCTGTTTTGTCGACCTTGAAAAGGCTTTTGACAGTGTGCCTCGAGAAGCCCTCTGGATTGTGCTTGGGAAAGTAGGATGCACGGAGAAGTTTGTGAGACTTTTGAGACTCTTGCACGATAATATGGAGTGCTGCGTCGCCGTCGACTGTGAACAATCGGAATTCTTCCCCGTTACCTGTGGGGTGAAGCAAGGTTGCGTCCTAGCGCCCACTTTGTTCGCGTTGTACTTCGCGGTTGTGGTTCGGGAGGTTTTACAGGCTACTTCTGATGGTATCCGCATCCGCTTCCGAACTGACGGCAACATCTTTAACTTGGCGAGACTCAAGGCTCGCACGAAGGTGTCACACGCAATGGTTGCTGAGATTATGTATGCAGATGATTTGTGTTTTTTAGCAGAATCCCCAGACGGCCTGCAACAGCTAATGTCCGTATTCGACGAGTCTTGCCGCAAATACGGCCTAAAGATCAGTGTCAAGAAGACGAAGGTGATGTCTTTAGACATCGACGGTCACGAGGCACTGACCATCAAACTCGGCGACGACAAACTGAAGCAGGTCGAAAAGTTCCGCTATTTGGGGAGCACATTAACATCTAAGTGCGACCTTGATGCAGAGATCAACAGCAGAATCGGCGCTGCAGCTGCAGCGTTTGGTAAACTGGACACCAAGGTCTTTCGCTCGCATGATCTTAAACTATCTACAAAGATCTCAGTATACCTTGCGGTCGTGTTACCCAACATTTTATACTCAGCCGAAACTTGGACTGTGTACCGCCGGCACATCCGCATGTTGGACCGATTCCATCTCAGATGCCTACGGAAAATACTAGGGATTCAATGGTCTGATCGCGCACGGAATACCGAAGTGCTGCGCAGAGCCAATGTAGGCGGGATTGAGGCTTATCTTATGCGGCGTCAACTTCGGTGGTGCGGTCACGTGTCTCGGATGTCAGAACAACGAGTGGCAAAGCGCGTCTTCTACTCGGAACTTAAGGAGGGCAAGCGTAAGCAAGGCGGACCACTCCTTAGGTATAAAGACGTGCTAAAGCGCCACATGAAAAAGTGTCGCATAAAGCCATCTCAATGGGAGGCGCAAGCTGCTAAACGACCGGAGTGGCGGTCTTTGGTTCAAACTGGAGTCCGGTACTTCGAGGAGCAACGATGCCTCGAGCTTGATGCCAAGCGTGATGAGTTGAAAGCCCGACCACCTGTGGCAATCAATTATTTATATAATAATGGTGTGCTCACATGTCCGCAATGTGCGAGAACCTTCTCAAATAAGATTGGATACGTAAGTCACATGCGAGCGCATCAAAGACACTAACACGGAGACTGAAGCGGTCGCCGTAGCCGAAATCGGCCGGATTACATCATCACCCGGCTATCATCTCGCACCAGCTTGACACCTTAAAAGAAACACCCTGTACCTATACGAGTAAATATTTGGCCAGAATAGGGTGGGATTGATACTCCTCTATCGAGTTGATCGATCGTCATTGATGAGTTGATTGAATTGCTTCTAAGAAATACTAAATCTGTGACTATGTATGTAGGTACCGAGTCGGTACCTACATACATACGTATACAGGGTGTTTTTACCGACCCACTGCGTAAGTGGATTTTAATAAAATGAGCTTTTATGAAAGTTAACTGTTTTAATGAAATTCTTGTGTATAAAAAACAGAGTCATTAAAAGCTACAATATTTTTAAATCGAATAACTAAATATTTCTTATTAATCCAATATTTAATAAATAATTATAATTGTCAAAGGTTAGTGGTGGTTGTTGTGGTTTATTTCGAATCACTTGATTTGTCACAAAAGGGTGTTTTTGTTTTCACTGCTTAAAGATCTCCATCCGTTCCTGAAAATAGTAGACATGCCTACCCTACCAGTAGGCAGAGAGACAGAATATACCTATTCACACAAGAAATGTAACTAAGAGTAGTTATAAAATATCTGATTAACCAACTTTAAAAGAAGAAACATTCATTAAATTTTCTATAATACTTCCTCCTTCTTTTTGGCACTGACTATATTTTTTCTCGTGTTTATTCAATTTTCCTTTTAACGATGCAATTCTTTAAATAAAAATAACTGACAATAATAAAGAACCATTTGTTGAAGGTAATCATAGTCTTGAGGAGTTATGTTTAGACTAAGGTTGACATTCAGTTTTTTGTCTAACCTTTAGCACGAATCACAGCTGGGCATTGACTCTGTTAGTCTGTGACAGGAAAACAACGCTGTTCCAAGTTTTTTGGGTACTTTTTGCCGTTTAATTTTATACAGTAGGTAATCTTTTAATGGGAGAGGTTAGATAAGTTACTTTAATGTTTTGAAAAGGACTACTTGAATCAAAATAATTAAGTAGTACTTAATCAATCATTTATTAGGTGGTACTAATTACTCCTTTCTAAGTGCACTTCTTAATACTTTAGCTGCCGTGTATTTTTTTTTAAAGTAGGTCACAGGTAGCCCTACCGGTGACCTACTTTAAAAAAAAAAAAATTCCCCGAAGGAAGTTCTCGTTTATTTTTGGTTATTAATAATATTTATTTATTGTATCTAAAAACTATCGTTTTTCTAATTGTCCATTTATTTTTTGCGTTTAATTCATGAATTGTAAAAATATATTTGTATGGTGGCAGTACCTAAGGTTGTTCAAATACTTAACACATCTTTTATGGATAACTAATGTGTGACTAACAACTCCAACAACTTAAGTTACCAACATTTATCACAAAAATAGGGAGACAGTGAAGGCTCAAAGTTAAAAATAAAATACTTCTTGTTACAATACAATACCTTACTTCGCATTTCCTACCTTCAGTAAAATACCTACTTACCTATTATCATGCTCGTATAAAAAACAAAGGCTTATCGATATTCGTGTGAAAATTTCGCAATGGAATACCTTCGTATCATCAGTCAAATCTCAGGGCCAGAGATGACACTCAAACATCTGACAAACTGACACGCAATCACACATTATATAGCATTTAATTAACTGTGATTGTGGAAGATTGCGAAAGTATAGAAATGCATTTCGCACGTTCGTATCAAAATATTAGGCGCACACTTACGACTTTAAAACTACGAAACCAAGGTTGCCTGGAAGAAATTGCTATGTAGCAATAAGGCCGCCTATTGTGTATTTTTCTTGTCTCTTTTTACTTGTCCGTGTATTTATTGGTGCAGTTTATTTGATTGATTTGAAACATCTCAGAGATGACGGTCAGTTCGTAATTTTGTATTATAAAGTAAAAGTAACGTATCTCGTACAATACGTTAATCGCGTTAAAGTTTAGTTTTGGTTTAGATAGATCATAATATTACTGTACGGAACTATAATTCTTTATAGAATTCAAGGATGTCGCACGTAGGTAATACGTTTTAGGGCCCACGACCACAGAACATTGAGTTATAATTTAACTCAAGCCACAGAACAATATGTTGCGCCAGCTAACGAGCTAGTGGTATCACACAAAATTATTTCGTACATGCTTTTAGAACTTTAAAGTTTATCCTACTAGTCCTAACTCCTACTTAATATTATAAATGTGAAAGTTAAGATGTTTGGATATTTGAATGTTCTTACTCAATCACGCCAAAACGGCTAAACGGATTTGTTTTATCCCGGAAAAATATCACATTCCCGCGGGATAACGTCGTGTAGTCCACGCGGGCGAAGCCGCAGGTGGAAAGCTAGTTGTTAATTATAATGTTAAGTTTTAAACTTGTTCGATCGACTTTTTAAAATTGATGAACTCTAGCAAGGCTTACACGCTTTATTTGAAGTTAGTGTGCGCTTTTCAAAGAAGTGCAAACTGCAAAGATTAGCGGAGCTCCAATCCAATTGACCTTGACAAACTTTCCATGTATCAAGACAAGGGCAATACGTACAAAAGTTTGACCACGATTGTATACATTACCGCAGATTCACTAAATACATACAATAGTTAATAATGACGACTGTCTGTTAAAATAAGTTATAAATTACCGAGGGGCTGAGACGTGAGCCAACTAGCGCCGCCAATCGATTTTATTTTATTTATTCTTATTTAATAAGGCCTATTTATAAAAAAAGGATTCAGTCAAGGTCTTGTGAATAACGTCTAATATTTATTGAATAACTTTACACAATTTGAAAAGCATTCAAACAGTTTTAAAACGGGATTTTGTTAAAAGTGGCCACTTTTGGTTCAAACCCGTTTTTCAAATATTGAACGCATTTTGTAATGTTGTAACGTTAGGTATTCAAAAAATATTAGACGTCATTCAAAAGACCTTGACTGATTTCTTTTTTTTTAAATGGGCTTACCTATCACTACATAGTATAAAACAAAGTCGCTTTCTCTTTCCCTATGTCCCTTTGTATGCTTAAATCTTTGAAACTACGCAACGGATTTTGATGCGTTTTTTTTAATAGATAGAGTGATTCAAGAGGAAGGTTTATATGTACTTTTTATCCCGATATTCCCACGGGAACGGGAACCACGCAGGTGAAACCGCGGGCGGCCGCTAGTTTGGAATAAATAAAATCGAATGGCGGCGTTAGTTGGCTCATGTCCTTGCGATCGGCATTCATGGGAATTTTCTTGCATTTTCCGCATAGGTAGGTAGGTACTTCTGTTTATTGGCATATAAAAAACAGGAACTTTAAATTGGTCACCTATGTGCAAAGCAAGTAGTGCGAAACAAGTTTGAAATCTGATTATAGTGAAAGACATTATGATTGATCATTGTAGTGTCCAACAAAGTTGCAGCGTTCCCGATCTGGAACGTATCATCAGGTCCTGCCTCCTGCGGTCACGTTACGGGCCGGTTGCGGAGGTGAATGATCCCGACGAGATTCAGGGCTGTGGCTGCCCAGGTTACTCTTGAACGAAATTGCTTCGGACAACCCTTGCGCTAATGTTATCCATCATAGTGCCACAAACTTCGATTAACAGAACTAGGTATTATTGTTGAACGAAGGCCACAAACCTATCTGACCCGGTGGTCATTTTTGGTACAATATTTTTTTATACTCTTGTCCATTTTGACTGCTATTCTTTTATTGCGAGTGGTTCCTTCGTCATGGTTGTCACCGGGTAGGATGTTTGTAGGTGTTTCTTTAAGTGCAATTCCTCTTAGGTGGTGATTGTGCTCATGAATATGAACAACTTTTACTATGGGACCAACTCTGCAACTCAACAAAAAAAAACAGCTGTTTCATACAATTTGTTAAAACCTACCTGACCAGAATGTATGGAACAGCTGTTTTTTTTTGTGAAGTTGCAGAATTGGCTTCATAGTAAAAGTTGTTCATATTCATGAGTACAATCACCACCTAAGAGGTATTGCACTTATAGAAAAACACCCTGTATTTAGGAATTGTATTGCAAGACGTTATGGTTCACAGATGTAATGTATGTCGTTAGTACAATGAATAACATTGTTTGCAATTTCGTTCAAGAGTAGGTAACCCATATTAAACGAGTTGTAGTTATGAGTCGACGGAAGACCAAAATATTTGACAAAATGTTTTGGAGCATGAGAAAAGTTTAGAGTACCTAGTCTCTTCATGTTTTTAAATGGAATCCATCATATTATTTAGACGCCATTTTTAGATATTTCGTATATAGACGACGAAATTTGTGTCTTGTATGATGGATTCTAGGGATCATTTATGTATCCAATCGATATTGAATTGATCCGTATGAAAAGTCATGGCAAGGGAAAATATATTATATAGCAACAAAACAAGACTAACTAAATTAATTGTTACCTAATGATTTTTTGAGAACTCACTCAGAAACTAGAGTGTAGGTCTTGGTTCTTTTATATCTGTCCACGTCCTTATTTTATTCTGTCTGCGAAAATGCGATCTTATAATATGAACGCTTAGCGTACTTATTGAAATTGAATATGTCGTAGAGTGAGGCCGTAATTTCCTTATGGATGTATTGTACCTAGCTTCGCTGTGGTCCAGACCTGAATAATTGCGAAGCACGACCTCCGTGGCCGTCTCGGTTGGATTCCCGGTCGGGTAAATATTGTAAATGAACTTTTCAATATTTCCTCGGGTCTAGGAGTAGGTATGGGGTTATACCCGTCATTGCTTTTAATTCCCATTATAAGTAGCAGTGCACAAGCTACTACAGTTTAGTGTGAAAAATTTATGTGATGGTGTTCAATGTATGTATGTATAGTGCCCAGTTGTCACAACCTTTTTCTTTTTATTGTAAGTATCTCTTCGCTAACCATGATCACAGGATGTGACCTTTTACTTAAGATAGAAAAAAAGGATGCATTCAGTAAGTAGTTTTTTTAACTAAATTTCTAACCTTGCAATCACCAACTGAACAAACTAACTTAACTAATATTTATTTTATATGCCGGAATTGATAGAGAAGCTATTCAATCATCGTATAATGCACAAAATATATAAGAATTTAGTAAAATTTACCAGACAATACTGACAAACTTGACATAGGTAGGTATAGGCGTAAATAATATAATTTAATTGTTAATTCGTGGTCGGCAATTTTTTTCATTCTTACAAAAAGCAAGGAAATAATAGTTAAATAACACTTCGTGTTTTATTTGACTATATTGGGTGTTATATAGCTATTCAGAATTATTATTTTAATAGATCGTTAACACCTGCGATTCGTAACGGTAATTAATTAATTTGTATAAGAGTTTTTATTTGTAAATAGCCTTATTATTATTTTTGTTGGCCCACTACATTTTTCAGTGTGGGGTTTTAATTAAGTTATGAATGATGAATGACAAACAGAACTGAAAATAGATATTACTTGGGCAGTTTTAAAGTAAATTGGAAGAAAACTTCAAACAAAGCAATCTTTTTATTTACACAGAATCATTAATTCCAAAAACTAAATGAAACTAATTCTTAATTGTTCATATTTATGAGCACAATCACTACCTAAGAAGAGGTTTTGCACGTTGTTTACTAATCCAACCAAAAGAATGCGCGAACGAACACTGAGGTAAAACTGCTCGTGAAAATTTAATTAATTTAGAGTGCTTACGCGTGAAAATGTAAGAGATAAATTACCTACCCATCGTGTGAAAATTTAAGGAAATGTAGGTACGCGTGAAATTGTAAGAAGTGATGAAATTACAAATTCAATTCAAACAAATAAAACACTGACCACTATTAACTTTGTGCTATTAGTGTGTACCTACCTAACCTACTATATTCATAGGTTTTTCATATCACGTGATGGGCCGGTCATAGGTACCTACAATTGTCAAATCCGGCCTTCGTATTTGGTGCCCTACAAACATAGCGGGCTAACGGGTCTTCTAATGATGGAAGACCAGTTTGGAGATCTGGTCCTGTTCTGTCACCAGCCGGCGTTAACGGTGATAATACTGGCGCCATGGTGTCATGGTAACCGGTCCCAAACTAGCTGTTTATAAACATACTTACTTCACTAGTTATAATCACATACTTAAACTCATGGGGCGTTTTAATTAGATTGCAGATTTAACCTGTGCAGTCTATCTATTCAATTAGAAGGTGGTAGGTGCTTCAGTTGAGAGCTAGATGACTACCTAGTAGACCTACTTACCTTAGTGGTAGACTTCGTAGCGTAGGCTTTTATTACGCCAATTTATTGATAAACACTCTCACTTCACACCCATGAATAAGTTTTGTAATCACCATAATGTATGGGTATTTTAATAGTTACTTATATATGCGGAGCGCAGGACCGATCGTTGTGGAGATCCTTGAGGGAGGCCTATGCCCAGCAGTGGGCGTCGTATGGCTGACATGATGATGATGGGTATTTTAACCTATTCTATTTGACTCTACCTTTTTTTGTTTATAGTGAGGGCAAATAAATACAGCTTTTTCACATACCGAAAACAGGCCCTAATTTACTAGACGTAACCACCAATGGGGTTGGGGAGGCCTATGCCCAGCAGTGGGCGTCGTTCGGCTGACATGATGATGATGATGATGAACCACCAATAGTGTTATACTTACTTACATAGGTACTTTGCTATTCATATACCTACTTATAGGTATTTTCTTTCTATTACATAAGTGTATGAATGATTTCCAAATGTATAGAGAGGTATCAGTCAAGTCAGGAATTAGACAAATATTAACTCAGATATAGGGCAGGCGTACCGGTTTTGGCCACTGTACCGGTTTTGGCCACTGTACCGGTTTTGGCCACTTTTTGCTCTAAAAGTTTTCTAAACGACTTTCGCAATACTTACAAAAGTTTAACTATCAGTAAGTGGCCAAAACCGGTACATTTGGCACCTCTCACACATTGTGTGTAATATAAAAAAAACTATTTTACTTTTATAAATTTGAAAAATGTACCTTTAAAGGTAGATAAATTATCTATAGGTAATTTAAGATATAAATGTGTCTTAAATACCTAAGTAAGACCATTTAGTACTTAGTGCCTAAAAGTCAAAAAATCCTTAAAGTGGCCACAAAGGGTACCTCTGCCCTACTTTGCTATTCATATACCTACTTATAGGTATTTTCTTTCTATTACATAAGTGTATGAATGATTTCCAAATGTATAGAGAGGAATCAGTCAAGTCAGGAATTAGACAAATATTAACTCAGATATACCTACCTAGGCTTAACTTCCAAAGTAGGATGGTGATTAATTGATTACGCTTAGATAACAAAATGGAATTAGCATAACAGACTACCTAGGTATATCTTTATTACATTACTAGCTTTCCGCCCGCGGCTTCGCCCTCGTGGACTTCACGACGTTATCCCGCAGAAATGTGATATTTTTCCGGGATAAAAAGTAGCCTAAGTTACTCCTTATTACATCAGCTACCTGCCAGTAAAAGTCCCATCAAAATCTGTCCAGCCATTTCAGAGATTAGCCGGAACCACAGAACAGAAAAAAAGAGGAACAAACAGACAGACAGACAAAAATTGTAAAAAATATAATTTTGGTATATGTACCGTATATATAATCATATGCATGTAGTAAAAATTATTACGGTTATTTTAATATTACAAACAGACATCCAATTTTATTTATTTGTATAGATTTGGTCTTCCTTTACCTTTATTATTCAACATACCTACTTAAGCAAAAAAAAGCATCAAAGCATCAGAATGAGCTACTTAGCTGTGCTACTAGATTATAATCTAGAATTCTAATAATAGCAATATGAATAATATTTGAAACGTGACTGACTTTTGTATAACAAAGGGTTCTATAAGTAGTATATAGTAACCAGTATTGGTATCAAATCGAAAAGCAGCATTCCTAAATACTCCAGGTGCTCGAATCTATTAAATGTCAATGCTAATTAATTAAGAGAAAAGATTTGTTTTTTTTTGTTTGTAACGAATAAACTCAAAAACTACTAAATCCTTTCACCATTAACGCCGGCGCCACTAATCGATTTTTATTTTATTTCTTCTAAATAAGATCAAGTTACAAAAAATTGAATCAGGGTCTTGTGAATGACGTCTAATATTTATTGAATAACGTTACAACATTACAAAATGCGTTCAATAGTATTAAAACGGGTTTGAACTAAAAGTGGCCACTTTTACAAAACTGCATGCTTTTCATATTATGTAAAGTTATTCAATAAATATTAGACGTTATTCACAACTTTCACAACACCTTGACTGATTTTTTTTGGGCTTATTCAGAAGAAATAAAATAAAATCGATTGGCGGCGCTAGTTGGCTCATGTCAGCCTCTGAAGCTACTTTCTTCCCGAGTGACAATAGGCATTATTTTTATCCTGATATTCCCACGGAAATCAAGCAAAAAGTCTTCAAAACTTAGGTATAAGTACTTTTATTACTCATCAGCTATTGTAATTTAAAAATACATACATAAAAGTAAGTACGAGCCTCAGGCGAGGGCTTTAATCATTCGAGGCAATGCAAATAGCTTCCAGAACAAGGCTTGTATAAAACTTTTTCACGAAATGCGAGGAAAGAGGTACTAACATTTCAGAGCATGAGTGAGAAAAAAATTAAATAATACCTGATATCAAAAAAATCTCTGTAGGTACCTACTATGCGATTATTATAAGAATAGGACGGGTTGTTGACAAACTTCACTCTGAAAAGGTACAGTTCGCAAGAAAGTGCAAAACAAAAAGAAAATAGTTTAGGAGAGATGGCGCTGCCGTCACGCTAAACATTAACTCCGCATATAAGTTTAAATTAAAAATATTAATCGTTGCAAAAATAAGTCAATTAGCTTTGCAATAACTAATTTAGATGCCAGTGAAGTGGTGATATTGTTTTACAAGTGATACAAAGCCGATTTGTCCATAACTAACAAAAATAACAACAGTGTTATAAAGTGACTAATGTTGCTCAAAAAAGAACCAAAAGGATTTTATGTTTATTGTCAGTGTAGTGCAGAGAACATTGTTATCCAGTTATTGTGTTATTTCTATTTATATTAAGTGTAATTAAACTAAAAAAATCTGTGTCAAAATACAAAAGTGTACCTATTCTTATCTACCTTCGGAATACGAACTTTTATTTGCAACTTTGAGCTACACAGATATGAACCTTATTATCAATAGTTAAAGACAAACTAAACATAGTGACTCAAGATTTCGCACGTCCCGTCATGCTCTGTTTGGTCGAACATATTAGTGCTCTGGTGTGACCTCAGGCGGTCCGTGGATCGATCCTCGTGCACCTCGAACTTTTTTAACTTTCATCTTTATTTATAAAATGAACTTCTTTGAAAATATCACACTCCGTCGCCAAAGGCCGAAATCACAATCAGAATCAATATTGGAAAGCGATTCTCAGGACGTGCCTTGCAATGAAACTTGCAATATGACGATAGATGGCACTACTACTAGTCTTCCTAATCTGAGCACCATAAGTAATAATGAAGAAATAAAAGATCTAAAAACACAAATAGAAAAATTGACATTAGAGTTAACAACTGCACATCAGGAAATAAACAACTTGTCACTTGAAAACTCACAGTTAAAACGAACAATAGAAGAATTAAATAAGAAACAAAAGATACTACACAAAACATTAAATGATACTTTGAGCTCCCCGACTAACAAAAGGATAAAAACTTCGACACCTCAAAAGCCAACGACCCCCAAATCATCGACTATCAATGTGAATAAAAACACAGAAAAACAATTACCGTCGCTTGAGAAACCGACACAAAATGAAGAACGCATTAATGCGAGTAATAATAAGACAATAAAACCAAAACTGTGTATTATAAGTAGCAATAATAAGAACCGAATACTACCTATATCGGAATCAATTTTCTATGATTTTCAAATATGCCATTATAAGAAACCAAATTGTAACATAGTAACTCTGCTAGAAGACCTCGAGAAAAAAATTGAAACCTTTTCCCGCGATGATTTTTGTGTCATTATGATCGGGGAAAGTGACTTTACAAAGACTTCAAACAACGTTGAAATTATAAAATTTCTGAGAAATAAATTACTGCCGTTGACACATACGAATATAATAATTTGCCTTCCTACCTATATATGCCACGAGTATGCAACGCTGTATAACTATAGAGTCGAAATTTTTAACAATTTATTATGTATGGATAACCAGTTACATGAATACGCATACATAACTGACACAAACCTAAAATTAAAGTATGATTACGACATGTTCTCAAGACGTACAGGAAAAATAAATGATTTTGGAATAAAAAATGCATTCATTCATCTACGGCAATCAGTCGAAATAATTCAAAACTTTGAATATCAAGACCAAATAAACTATATAGAGACTACACATTTTTTTCGTGAATGACGGCTGTCTAAGAATATTACACCAAAATATCGCTGGATTAATAAATAAGACAAACCTGCTCATTACCCATATAGACCAATTGAACCGAGAGGGAAAGCCCCCAGAAGTCATCTGCATAACAGAACATTTCATTCAGAGCGGTCACGAAGATCTATTAAATGTACCTAATTTTACACTAGCAGCTTGTTACTCCCGAGAGCATCAAAAACGCGGAGGAGCCTGTATATTAATAAAAAATGGACACCAGTGGAAAGAACTACCTAAAATTGCCACGTTCTCAATTTCAGGCATTATGGAATGTTGTGGAATTGAATTAATTTCTTACAATGTTATTGTTATCTGTTTGTATAAAGTCCCTGGAAAAACTAACATTGACATATTTTATGAAAAATTATATACGCTGCTAACAAGCATATGTTCTAAAACTAGCAAAAAAATTGTTTTATGTGGCGATTTTAATATTGATAGATTAAAACGTAATAATATTGCATTTGAGTTTGAGAATTTTTTACTTAGTTTTGGTCTTACTTTAGTAATAAATCAACCTACTAGATTAATAAGCAAATCCTGTCTAGATAATTTTGCTCTGAACACGAAACGAGGATGCAAGGGTGAAGTGCTTGATTTTGGATTGTCTGACCATACCGCCCAGCTACTGACGATTCCCGTTAAGAACTCGTATCTAATTAACTCGTGGCGAATTAAACAACGGGATTATTCACTAGAAAATATGAACAAATTTAAAGCTCATTTACAATCTCTGAATTTTTCGGATGTTTATGAGACCAATGACCCAAATATTGCATACAATTGTTTTTTTGAATACTTTCAATTGTTATATGACCTTTGTTTCCCATTTAAAACAGTAAAAAAAACTTTGAATAAAAAATGTAAATGGCTTTCGAAAGGCATAAAACTATGTTGCAAAAAAAGACGTGAATTGCTATGGAAATATAGACGGTCACCTTCTTTAAAAGAAAAAAATCTATTTCAAAATTACTCTCGTAAACTGAACAAAATTATTAAATTGACACAAAGAGTACAAAATAACTACCTAATACAAACATCTGACAATAAAACAAAAGCAACATGGGATATTATTAACAAAAATAAAAAACAGAACCCTAAAGAGCCAATTCTTAAAATAACAGACGAAAACATAACAGTAACAGATCCTTTATTAATAGCAAACTATTTTAATGATTTTTTTATAGACCAGATTATAGAATCACCTTGCACAAATAAAAATATTACTAGCAATAACAGCAACTCGATGTTTATGTCTCCAGTGACTTGTGAATCATTAATACAAATTATTAAATCTTTAAAAAATACGTCTAGTGTAGGATATGATGGAATATGCACAAAGGTAATAAAACATGTAGTCGAAATTATATGCCCTCATTTAGCCTTGTAAAATAATACGGCTGATAGTTTTGATTGTCTTTTATTAGAGTCAATGTGACATTTTAGTATACACAAAAGTATAAAATACAATTGTTACTTTTGTGGCCAGAGTGCGTGGTATCCATGGTATGTTAAACACGTGGGTTCAACACCTCCCCGTGACATGAACACCATGAACACTCTGTGCTATACACATAATTACAGGACAAATAAAACCATATCAAAGTAACACTACTCCCTACACAAAGACATGCCTACCCTTAACAAATTTTACAACACTATATAATAACTTAACCTATTTGTACAACCCTTAAAAATAACAACAGAAGGAGACCTACCTAGCCGACCTAAATTAAGCCTAAAGACTGTACACATTTACAGTGGGAAGGCCTAGCTAACGGTTTGGTGAGTACGTCTGCCGTCATGTTCTTAGTGGGAATGTACTCCAGGTCAAAATGGTGTTGTGACAAAGCATCCCGGATGAAATGATGTCGAATGTCGATATGTTTGGTACGGGCATGAAACGTGTTGTTCTTTGTAAGTTTTAATGCACTTTGGTTGTCCGTGAATAGGGTGATGGAATGGTTAGCACTGAAAACTTCTTTCACTAAGGAAGATAAGTATATGGCTTCTTTGCAGGCTTCGCTAAGAGCCATATACTCAGCTTCGGTGGTTGATAGTGCAACTGTGCGTTGTTTGCGGGATTCCCACGAAACAGCTGCTCCACTTAACTGAAAGTTATAGCCAGTGTAAGACCGCCTATCAACTACGTTACTGCCGTAGTCAGCATCAGCGTATCCAACGAGCTGACTTTGATCCTTAGTAAAGGTAAGGGCGAGATCTCTAGTGGCTTTCAAATACCTTAGAACGCGCTTGGCCGCTCTCCAGTGTGCCTCCCCGTAATGTGTATTGTATTGGCTAAGGTAAGAGACCGTGTACGCAATATCTGGTCTTGTGCCTATTGCAATATACATTAAGGAGCCGACAAGCTGCTGATATGGAAGCTCTGGTTTCTCGTCGTCCTTGGTAGGGAGTAAGAGTTTTATGCCAGGTTCCATTGGGGTTGAAACTGGAATAGCGTCAGACATGCCGAACTTTTCGATGAGATTATCTATGTATAGCGTTTGGTCAAGAGTGATTTGACCATCGCTTTGTACTATTCTCATACCTAAGCAGTCCTTGACTGGTCCAAGATCTTTTACGACAAACTTTTTTTTCAGTTCAGTTTTAAACTGATTTTTCACTGCTTGATCGTTGCAGAGGATGAAAAAATCGTCGACGAATACTGCCACTACTAAAAGGCTATTGCCGTCTCTTTTGTAGTAAAGACAGTGTTCAGAAGCCGCTTGAGTAAGCGAGAAGCTAGTCATCGCCTCACATACCTTTTTATTCCACTGTCGCGGGGCTTGCTTAAGGCCATAAAGTGACTTTTTCAATAAGCAAACTTTACTGCGTGGGTCAGTGGTGAAGCCTTCAGGTTGCTCCATATATATCTCTTTATCGAGATCCCCATTTAAAAATGCAGTCTCTACATCTAAGTGTTCGATGTGTAGGTTCAGCTTCACTGCAAAAGCCATTAAAAGTCTAATGGAGGATAGTCTTGCGACAGGAGAGAAAGTTTCTCCATAGTCAATACCATAGACTTGTGTAAAACCTTTTGCTACTAAACGAGCTTTGTATTTTACAATTTCCCCATTAGTGTTTCTTTTAATTTTGAACACCCATTTACTCTTGATAGTTTTTCTATCAGGAGGTCTATCAACTAATGTCCATGTGCCATGTTTCTGAAGCGAGTTGTATTCAGCCTTCATGGCGTCCAACCATTCTGCTCTGTGGCTGTCCTCTAGAACTTGTTTATAAGTTTCAGGCTCACAGTCAGTACTAGTGAGATTCGCTGTCTCAGGGTACCTGACTGGTGCCCGTCGAATTCGTAGAGGATATCGCTGCTCTGTTTCCTGGTGTCGGTCTTCGGAGAGGACTGACGGACGTTCAGATGGTGTTTCTTCAGTTTCCGTGAAGACTTCTACTGATTCCGTTACTAGAGATTCATCAGAAACCTCATCACGTGTCATCTCCTCAGGCTGAGAACTGGAAACAGGTGGAGCAGTTAGGACATCAATTTCTATTTGTGTATCACCATTATGTTCTTCTGACGCACTGTCATCGTCAGTTGATTGTGAAGTACAATCAGAACTACTAGATCCCGGAAGTTTATCTTCTATGAAGACAACATCCCTCGCGATAATGACTTTCCGCGGGTTTTGTGGATCAATAACACGATAGCCTTTGCTTTCGGTAGAGTACCCTACAAAGATGCAGGCTTGTGTTTTTGAGTCAAGCTTTTTGCGCTTCTCCTTAGGGATAAGCACATGCGCCTCACAACCAAATACTTTTAAATGAGATAGGTTGACGGGCTTGCCTGTCCACAACTCTTCTGGGATTTTGTTATTTAAGGCTTGAGAGGGCGAGTGATTTTTTAAATAAATCGCAGTATTTACTGCTTCACCCCAATATGCCTTTGAAAGCTTAGAGTCTTGTAGTATGGCTCGAGCTTTCTCTATTATTGTGCGGTTGACTCTTTCTGCAACACCGTTTTGTTGCGGCGTGTAAGGGACGGATGTCTGGTGAACGATTCCGTTCTCCTTAAGAAGAGTAGACATTGCACTATTTACAAATTCACAACCGTTATCAGAGCGCAGAATTTTTATTTTTAAACCACTTTGGTTTTCCACCAAATGTTTGAATTCTAAGAACTTCTGAAACACTTCGGATTTCGCTTTGAGTAAATACCCAAACGTTTTCCGGCTAAAGTCATCCGTAAATGTAAGCAGGTATAGGGCACCGCCCCAGGATTGTGTGCTCATGGGACCACATAAATCCGTATGCACGATACCTAATTTGGAATCGGACCTACTTAATGACTTATTGAAAGGTTTTCTTGCCAATTTACCTTGAATGCAAGGAATGCAGGTTTCGTTGAGTTTGTCTATGAAATTTATTCCTAACTTTTTAATTTTAAGAATATTCATAGACTTGACGTTTAGATGTCCCAAACGTCTATGCCAAAGAGATGATGACTCTTTGACAGTTGTCAAAAGTGCTGTCTCTGTCATGTCAAGTGTAAACATTAAAACATGATAAAAGTGAATCGGACGTATAATTAGTACGACTACCTATATGTACATTCTCACTAAGAGCAGGTTTCTTCCCTTTACGCTTACGGCAATTTTTATAGAAATGACCGTTCTTTTTACAAAAAGTACACTTCATTCCTTTAGGTGACGGAGTAGATACAAGGGCACTATCAGATGATGTAGACTTCATAGGTTTGCGCCTTAGGTCCTCTTTGAGCAGCATTGAAGCGACTGAGTCTGACGATATCTTCACGCCGGAGTTCTCGAAAGCCATAACCATTGGGTTATACTCCTCTGGTAGACCTGCCAGCATAATAACGCCGACAAATTCGTCTTCAATCGTCTCGTTTATCTGAACCAGATTCTGATAAGTGTTGCGTATTCCGTTCACGTATTGATCCATGCTTTGCACCTGAGCATTGAACTTAGCACCGAATAATTCTCTAAGAAGTGAAAGTCTACTGAGTAGCCCACAGTCAGCGTACTGCACTCGAAGCCTTTTCCAAGTGTCGGCCGCTGAGGTGGCAGACATTATAACTGGGTAAATATGTTCCTTTACCGATAAACATAGCTTCGACCTTGCTTTTTGGTCCTGACGTTTAAAATCGGACACCTCCTTCTGATACTCCTCAGGGCGCTCTATGCAGTCCCAGAGGTCGTTGTCAATGAGGTACATTTTAATAGCAAAACTCCACGTCGAATAGTTTGCAGACCCTTCAAGCTTTTGCACTGGAAAAGATGGTTGAGATGTTACCATTATTTTTCCTGGTGTGGTTGCGGCTGCAGAGGCAGAGGGAACGTCTGTATTAGCATTTACAGCCATATTTTTCAATAAAAAGCTAAAATTCCCATAACCTGTAAAATAATACGGCTGATAGTTTTGATTGTCTTTTATTAGAGTCAATGTGACATTTTAGTATACACAAAAGTATAAAATACAATTGTTACTTTTGTGGCCAGAGTGCGTGGTATCCATGGTATGTTAAACACGTGGGTTCAACAAGCCTACATAATAAATTTGTGTATAACAGAAGGTAAATTCCCTGATGCACTAAAATTAACAATAATTAAACCTTTACATAAAAAAAATGATAAAGAAAACATAAAAAACTACCGTCCAATTGCTTTAATTTCTATTTTTTCAAAAATCTTGGAAAAGGTTATTTACATGCAGATGTACAGTTTTTTTGAAAAATTTAATATCTTATGTCAAGAACAAAAAGGATTTCGAAAAAGTAAAACTCTAAATATGGCCATTCATGAACTACTTAAGCCTATAATAACTGGAATGGATAAAAAAACTCCAGTATGTGCCATATTTACTGATATGACAAAAGCATTTGATTATGTAAATCATACAAATCTGTTAAATAAATTAAATCGTTATGGAATCAGAGGAAATATTCTTAAATTAATCGAGTCATATCTTACTAATCGTGAACAGATGACCGAAATAAGTAGGATCTGTCCAATAAAACGTATGGAAATAAAATATGTGTCCGATACAAGAGTGGTAAAATGTGGTGTACCGCAAGGTAGTGTGCTTGGACCCTTATTATTTTTAGTTTATATAAATGACATGCCAACTAATGTTCGTAATCCTATGATACTTTTTGCTGACGATAGTACCGCTATAGTAAAATATGATGACTGTAATAATTATGAAAATGACATTAATAGTACTTTAGAAGACATCATTAATTGGCTTAATAACAATAACTTAAAAATTAATCTCTCTAAAACTAAAATCATGCATTTCACGCAAAATCCTAAAAAAGTTGACAATTTGAATACAAATTATCAAAACCAGAGCATAGAACGCACGGACGTAACAAAATTCTTAGGACTACTTATAGATGACAAATTAACATGGAAACATCAATCAAACGAAATTTGTCAAAAATTATACAAATCAGCATATGCCTTGTTTAACCTAAGCAAAATAGTGAACAGAGATGCAGTTCTATCCGCTTATCATGGATTAGTAGGGTCAGTATTGAGGTTCGGTGTAATTTTCTGGGGAAACTGTAGTGAGCGTGAACACATATTCAGAGCACAAAAACGATGCATTAGGGCAATTTGCGGGCTTGGCACTAGGGATAGTTGCGAACCATACTTTAAATCACTAAAAATATTAACACTGCCTTGCTTGTATATTTTGGAAATGGCGTTATTTGTTCAAAGTAATGGACATTTATATTCTAATTTTCGTATGTGTAGGAACACCCACCACACGCGCACAATATGCAAATAAATTAAGAATACCACCTTGTAAAACAGCACTTTTCGAAAAGGGCGTACTGCACCTAGCACCTCGCATTTATAATAAGATTCCTGAAGCACTAAAGCACTTACCAGAGCCAATTTTCAGGAAAAAAATGAAACATATACTTATTGAGAAATGCTATTACTCTATACAGGATTTTCTTTGTGACAATTTATTAATGTGATTGGTAATTTGCCTAGATATATTTTTTTTTTGACATTATATAACATTAGGTACTTACTTTTAATTTTTGACATTATAAAATTTACATCTTAATTTTTGACATTATATAATTTTAATTTTCTTTTCTGACATTTTTTTTAATTTCATTTGTAATTTGCCTAATTCTTCAAAAATGTTTTTTGACATTATATAACATTAGTTTTAATTTTTGACATACATAATTGACTTTAATTTTCTTTTCTGACATTTTATAATATTAATTGATTTGCTGACATACTATTTGATTAGATTTTTTTTAAATATTTTATTACTATTGTTTTGCACACCCATTATGGGTAAAATATGACGGATGCAATATTGTACCTCTTACGACCTTTTATGTACTCATATTTATGCAAATAAATGAATTGAATTGAATTGAATTGAATAGTTTTTATTTTTATTTTGGCAGAAGATGGTTTGGGTATTTCAAACGAAGTTTTGAAGTGAGTGAGTGGAATAGAAGAGGTGGAATAGCATTAGCAAGCATAATGTGTTTTGATTTACAATTGGCGGATTCACGAAAGGCGCCTACCCGAGTGGCTTGATTGAATCATTCCCCGTGATACCAATACCCGGCGCACCCTGGTAACAGCTAGATTTTGCCAAATCTAACTTCAATCAACGTGCAGAATCTAGCTGGTCAATCCTTCTACCATGATAGACCAATACCATTTTTCACTAGACCCCAAAATTACCAATTTTATTGTAAAGTTGATTATTAAATTATTTTCATCACTTGAATTCCTGTTTAATTTAAATACTTAAACCAGTAAATAGATTCAAAATTCAATTTATTCTGTGTTATTGAAGCATAGTATTAAAGTACCCCGCAGAACAATGTATGGAAAAATGGTTTCAGTTAAATAACCAAATATAAATTTGATTGAGATTCAAATTACCTGATCATTTTCGTAAAAGCATACTTTCATGATCATGAGTACTTTCCAATAAAATCAAGTTAATGATTTGTATTTATCTGCAAATATTCATATGTTTTGGTTTGCACGAACATCATTATTTATCGTAAGCTATGACATGATCAGCCCCCTGATTCACGATAAATTTCTTTTTTTGCACACCATACTGAAGTGAAGTGAAGTTAGTTTGACAGCACTTTGACAGCTTGACTTCACAACATGGCGGTGTCCCTATCCTATTCTTAAAATAATCGCATAGTACTTAAACTCATTTTATTTATCGTACGTACGTAACCCAAGATGGTCGATGAATAAATGAATTGATTGATTGATTGATTAAAGTGAAAAAAAAAATCTCTCTCGGAAGGTAGGACCCTCACCATATAATAAGCCTACCCTTTTACGCCTACGAAATTTCAACATTTACCCGACCGGGGATCGAACCCGGGACCTACCTCTAGAGATAGCGGCACCTTGAAACCGATGCGTGCGTACACCACTCGGCCACGGAGGTTGTCAAATAAGTAAAATAAATTTATTAAGCGTTTTATTTTTTTATGATTATAATTTAACAGTTAGTCTAGAAAATTAACCGCTAAGACTGCTAATACCTAGATAGTTTATTTTCCAATTACCTATTAGTCTTACTAAATGACTAATAGCAAAATCGTTCTAGATTGATTAATGATTGAATCCGAACAGTGTTAATAAATTGAGGTTTGCAGGAAGTTAACGGTTTGGTGAAATATAATGTGAAAAATATGTTTATTTATAAGTTACGATTTGTTTTAGACAGGCAGTGAAACAAAAAATCCGACAAATCAAAATTGCATTAACCAAATCACATTGTTTATTAAATAACTCCTTTGTAGGAGATGTTTTTAATAATTTAATTTACATGATTGAAATTGAGTACTTGATGAGTGTAGGTAGATAACATTATTTGGGTAAAACAGTAAAGAGATATTGTATATTTGGATGTGCGTAAAGACTGGATTAGCGCGCCGCGGCCCGCGCATGATAGTGAGTTTCAGAAGATGCTAGCAGCAAAATAGTACATTTTCTCATCTGCCCTCCAATTCACAAACCGTCAGAAACGTTTCTAACAGTGGAATGTATGCACAGTCACTGTCGCTCACTTCAAAATAGACAAAGACAATAGAATTCGGATCCGATTCCGTTTCCAAACGATTTTGAAGTACTTACCCCTAGTGTAAGTTTTTATGTCAAGCAAACGCAAACTATTTCGATTCCGTATTTATGTCAAGTTTTCATACAAATTGACATAAATACGGAATCGAAATAGTTTGCGTTTTTTGACATAAAAACTTACACTACGGGCACAGAGCTTTAAACTAACTAGCGGATCCTCGCGGTTTTACCCGAGTGGTGCCCGTTCCCGTGGGAATATCGGGCCTATGTGACCCGGGAAGAATGTAGCTTTCTAATGGTCAAAGAATTTTCTAAATCAGTTTTGAGTTAAGCGCGTTCAACCAATCAAACAAACAAACTCTTCAGCTTTATACATAGACTAGCTTTCCGCCCGCGCCTTCGCCCGCGTGGACTTCACGACGTTATCCCGCGGGAATGTGATATTTTTCCGGTATAAAAAGTAGCCTATGTTCCTCTCCAGGCTACAAATTATCTGTGTCCCAAATTTCAGCCAAATCCGTTCAGCCGTTTTGGCGTGATTGAGTAACAAACATCCAAACATATATCTTAACTTTCACATTTATAATATTAAAGTAGGATAATAAGTATTAGTATAGATTTGGAACCAGTTTGGAACTACATACAAATCTCTATACCTATATCTCTGTACCTATCTAGTTAAAATCTTACTACCTGTACACTTGTTTTGCTCATAGTTAATTGAAAAGCAACGAACCAAATAATAATTGAGTTTAAAATGCAGCCAGGTTGACGTCAAGTCTTATTCACAAATGCGGTCGAATCGTGACTAGGCTAAAACGTAAACAGATTCAGATCTTTTTATAAGATGCGATTTTTATTGTTATTTGTTCCATAATGACGAGAGTACCAATGCAAAACATAAATGTTTTGCATTGGTACTCCGCGCCGGCCGCGGGCGGAAGGCTAGTGTATTCTAAAGAATACACTAGCCTTCCGCCTGCGGCTTCGCCCGCGTGGACCACACTACACGACGTTATCCCGCAGGAATGTGATATGTTCCGGGATAAAAAAGTTGCCTAAGTAGTGTAGTCGGTCACTCTCCTGCTCCCAAACTATCCCCATACCAATAACCCTCCTTTTGGGCTTTGCCGCAGTCGGGTAAAAAAAATATCACGTCGATCCGATGCCCCGTTTTGACGTGAAAGACGAACAAACACACAAACACACTTATGGGGTCCCTAGACGATCAAGCATGCTTGACAAGCATTTACGTGCTTGACAAGCATGCTTGATGACGCTTGACGGTAGGTGTACATCAAGCGTGGTTCCCAAGCTTCCGCAATAATTTTCATACTTTTCATCAAGCATCGTCAAGCACGTAAATGCTTGTCAAGCGCATCAAGCTTCGTCCTAGATGGTCAAAATTGCTTGATGTGCATTGAAAATTTACGTGCTTGTCAAGCACGCTTGATCGTCTAGGGACCCCTTTACACATTTACAATATTATTATTAGATGTGGGGATTAGTGATCTTGCCTAGATTTCATCGTAAATTAACCAGTGTAGGTAGGTACTTACAGTTACAATACTAATTTTGAATCTATAAATTGTAGAACAATCAGTTTGTGCAATCAGTTAGTTATAGAGAAGCTAGGAAACATTTTTTTCTCTTAGAAAAGGCCTTAACTGTATTTCATTGTTTTAGCAATTATTTTAAAAAGATACTTACATAGGAATGTATTAAAAATTATTTTAATACATAGTATAGTATAGTATAGTAGTACTTATAGTATAATATTTTTTAAATTAATAGGTAATAGGTACATAAGTACCTACCTATGTATTAAAAATTCGTACCGGCTAAAATAGTCGTTTAGTATAAAGGCAATGCTAGGGTTACTAATACTTACAGATTATACTTGCTTACTTATGTATAATATTATTATACTTAGTTAAATACCTAAATGTAGTCAAGTCTGACGCCGTAACAGTGTATTGTTCCTAATTATAGACTGACGGACAGCTAACCGACTTTATTGGGTCGATTAGTTGATGCTGCGTTAGAAAAGGTGCTTTGGACATTTTTAATTATTTAAGTTCATACTTTCGAAGAGTGGAGACTCGACGTAGCTTTTTTAGATTCTTTATTGATATAAAAAAATACCTTTGGCTTATGTTTTTTTTTATCTTTGGGTTATGTTTTTTTTATGGCAGACTAATAGCCTTCCGCCCGTGGGATTACGCGACGTTAATAAACACGGTGGACGGGAATGTGATGTTTTTTCCGGGTCAAAAGTAGCCTATGTCACTCTCCAGCTCCTAAACTCTACATAGGTACCAAATATCACGTTGATCCGATGCTCTGCTTTGCCGTGAAAGACAGACAACAAACACATAAACAAACAAACTTTCACATTTATAATATTATTAGTAAGTATATTAGTATTAGTATGGATAACCTTAACGTATGTTATGGTTCCCCTAAAATTAGGACGAAAGAAGTGACGTACCTACTTTTATTTTCTTTACCCGGAAATCAAAGCGAAAGCCTTATAAATACTTAGGAAATAATTTGCCTGCACTTAACATAGGACTTAACAACAAATTTTAAATAAGCAATAACAAATTTTGTTTAACGTCTATAATATATCCAAGCCGCACCCTCTAGAAATTCTAGAATCCTGCTATCTTTGAGCATCGCAGTACCTAAGTCCATTTTTATCTTCGTAAAATAGTTACTTCACATTACGGCGTCAAACATTATCCTCCCATCCCAGTAGTAAAAAGTTTAATGTAATAGTTGTGCTAATTGCCTCCTGTGTTAGTGCGTGGTAGCACAGATAATATAATACTATACTAGTAGTGGTAGTTATCGGTGCATCACGTGCAGTAAATTCCGAGAGTGCAATTAAGCCTGGATCCCTATTTTTAGCAGCGGACGAGACTTGCTTTTTTCTTTCGTCTGCAGGCTAAGGTTGGTAGTATTCTGGGATTGAAAAACTTGTCTAATTTAATATTTCGACAACGAATCTTCGGCGACCTGCTAGTCAAACTCTACATTACACTCCCTACAAGCAAATATTAAAAACGACTGCTTTTAACCCACATTACGACTTCCGACAATGCATTTAAACTCACGGGTCACATATTCAGCAACTACCTACTCAAATAGTTTTTCCAAAAAAATCATAGTCTTTTACGCCATTACCTACACACTGATTTTTGATTCTGTCTGTTGACACTATTAATCCCTGCGTCATGCATGTCAACACTATCTGCTTTTGGCTCATTCTGACTGAACATATTAAACAGAGGTATTGTAGGTACCAATTAATGGTGAATTTTATTCCGTTTTTGACACTGCCGCGTTATGTATTTTGTCCTGTTTCTTTTTAACCGACTTCTAAATCAAAAAGGAGGAGGTTCTCTATTCGTCTGTATGTATGTTTTTTTTTTTTTTTTTTTTTTTGTATGTCCACCGATTACTCGAAGACGGCTGAACCGATTGAAATGGTTCAAACGTTATTACATCAGGTTGGTTTCCAAGTTGGTCCCATTTTTTGAAATTTTGAAATCGGTTCAGTAGTTTTCAGGAAATCTTGAAAATACTGTCGTTTTCGTTACCACTTTATGTGAATTTAATACGTATCTTTAGGCATAACTCCTTTGTTTATTAACCGATTTAGGTGATTCTTGTTTTGTTGGAAAGGGGATACCTCAAGGTATTTTAACCGACTTCGAAAAAGGAGGTTTTGAGTTTGATCACATACCTATTTACCAGAAAACACGTAAATTGCCTGCACGATGCACTAAAAAGAGTGAAATAAAAATTATTTTTATAAAAAAATAAAACCGCCTTCTAAAAAACCACATCAAAAAAGTAAGAAATAATTCCTCACCAAATAAATAACGTAAGTACTTTGAAGTCGGGCGGGTTTTAACAAAAACAACAAAACATTGTACATGTTTCACGCCCGACTTCAAAGTACTTACGTTATTTATTTGGTGAGGAATTATTTCTTACTTTTTTGATGTGGTTTTTTAGAAGGCGGTTTTATTTTTATTTACTTATATGTTGTCATTATCTTTATTTCGTCCGTAAAAAATAAAAATACACAAAAAACAGATTAAAAAAAGTCTGTGGTGATAATGAGCCAATCAGCCCCCTGCCCCCTGATTCACGAACCGTCGAAAACGTTCCCGATAGCGGAATGTATTGCCCTATCTCTGTCACTCGCTATAGAATAGACAAAGACAGCACAGAATCCGAATCCGTTTCCGACGGTTTGTGCAGCAGGTCAGGACCCTCCTCAGCTAATGCTATTACAGTGTGCAGCATTGCTCATTTCTTATCTCTGTCGTCTCTGACAGCCCTACGTTCCCGAGTACCCTCGCTCCCTGCGATGGCGTCACCAGGGTGCCCACAGCCTAGCTGCACTCCCGTCATTATATTACCGCCTGATCATTATTACCTTGGTTACAGGCCCATTTTACTTCGCAAGTGATTAACGGTGATGACATATTTTTTTACTGAAGAAATTACCTAGGTGCCCATAAAAATCTAATTTGTTTTTTAAGTGACATAGTACCTACGATATGATGCGAAAGACAGTAAAAGGGGTTTTGCAACCTGTTTTAGTTGTTGCTATAAATTTAAGACGGTTTTAATATAAGTCTAAGCTGTTCCACGTAAGAAGGACTTTGTTTATTAAGTAGGTAGGTAAGTAGGTTAGTTATAGCACAGATAACATAATAGGTAGTACCTATAGAGCTGAAGTGAAGAGTTTGTTTGTTTGATTGATTGAACGCGCAAATCTCAGAAAGTAGGTACCTACCTACTGGACATAACTGAAAAATTATTTTTGTGTTGGATAGTCCGCCCAGTTAACGAGGAAGGCTATAATAACATCACGCTACGAGCAACAGAAGCGGAACATTAATGAAAAATGTTGCAAAAACGGGAAAAAAACATATCTTTTTTACCAGGTTTTTTCTTTATCTCAAATTAACGCAGGTGAAACTGCAGAGCACAGCTAGTTAATCTTATAAATATGATTTTGTGTGCCGTAGCGATGCAAATAGGTGAAAACTCAGTGGTACATTCACTCGTAGAGTAACTGATTTTCAGTTTCCCCCCAAAAACTATAGAAGTCTGTTACTTTTCACGCAAAAAACTATAACGGATTTGGTTGAAATTTTGCACACGATGGTAGCGTCTGAATTTACTTTTTATCCCGATATTCCCACGGGAACGGGAACCACGCGGGTGAAATCGCTAGTACTTATAATTTATAATATAAAACTGGGTGTTGTCAAATCTTGTGGTAATAGGTCTTTACCTATGAAATTGCCGTTTTGTAAGGAGATTTCTGTAATTATTTTTTTTCCATACTAACGTTTTTGTTATTATTTAACGACTAATATTATGTAAATTTACAAAATTTTACACACGTATTTATGGACATTTTAACTACTAAATGACACATTCGTTAAGAAAAAAAAAATTTTTTTTCACTAAGTTACAACTAATAAAGTACGAAATTCTGGAAACAAAAATAGTCGTAACTTTCGGAATAAGTTTTTTCTATGTAAATAATCAAATATCGTGGTTATTAAATTATCAAAAGTTGCTCGATACGGTCTTAATGTAACGCAATATTAAAGAAATTATATATTTCTAATATTATAAAAGTTGTTAAGTTATATGTACAAAAGAAAAAAACGGCAATTTCATATGTAAAGACCTATTATTTACTCTTTTTTTAGTATCCAGCGCCTGCTGTGGTTCCAAGAGCAATATCCAGGGAAAATGGCAAATCAGGCGTTAATGCAGACGAAGAGGTACCGGGTGAGACAAGGTGAGATAAAAATCCATATTTCCATAAGTACCTACTAATATTATAAATGTGAAACTGTGTTTGTTTGTCTTTCACGTCAAAACGGAGCAACGGATCGATCGAACGGATTTTTGGTATGGGAATAGTTTGAGAGCTGGAGCGTGACATGGCTAGGTAGGTACTTACTTTTTGTTCTGGAAAAATACCATTTTCCCGCAAGGTAACGTTGAGTCTTCGACGAAGCGTTGAGTAGTCCACGCGGGCGAAGCCGCGACGGGAGGCTAGTATAATTATAATATGCGCAGTAAATACAACTTCTACTTCTTTTTACCTAGGTATGTTCGTTCTGATGAAGTTAACAATAATTCAAAGTTTTCAAAATTGTTTTACCTCCGAGAACATTTTTAGATTTACTTAGGTAGATGTAGACATTAATTAAGTTCACTTTAAATTAAATAAATATTAAATAAATATTGGACACCATCACATACATACATTGTTCCAATACCAAACTTAAAAAGATCGTTTCGAAATATCTACCCGACCGGGAATCGAACCCAGGACCTCTAGAGATAGCGGCACCAAAGAATACTATAGGTATTGGCGGCACCTTGAATACCGTTGCGTACCTACACCACTTGGCCAAGGAGGTCGAAATGTTAAGTCTATCAATTAAGCTTTTTAAAAACGCTATTTTGGATTGGGTAAGGGTGTACAGTCACGAGCAATAAATGTACTTAGGACCACAGAACACGGATTATTTTTTTCTCTCCATGTTCTGTGTAAAAATTCAAAAATTCAAAATCGTTTATTCAATTTAGGTTTGTTTAACAACACTTATGAACGTCAATGAAGCTACGCCATCGGTTCGCAAATCCTACGGCAGGAGACCTTGTAGCGAGAAGAACCGGCAAGAAACTCGCCAAGGGCTATTTTTTTCTCCCTGTTTTAACTTATACCTACAGAGTCGTCAAATTTGAAAAATGACCTTCACATAATAGTAAGGTTACTTTCTATTACAATACAGAAAACCGCATACATTAAGTACAATTTTGCTTATTAGGTACCTAAAACAGTAAACAATTTTCAACCAAACAAGGAATCAAATAGTTTAATGAACACACTAATCTTAATCTTATTCACATTATATCGATACCTTCCGGCTCAAAGGGCGTAATCACCAAAACACGACTTTTCAGGAGAGCCAAAAAACTAAAATTAAAATTTTGTATTTGTCACAACTTTGCTGTTATTGATCCTATAAATAAGATTCTTACACCAAAAGTCGTTAATTTTTGTGATGCATAATATCAAAACATAATGTTTTAAGAAATATTTATAATTTAAAAGTTAGCTGGTGGATACGCCGCACAAAATCAAGCATGTATGTCTTTTATGCCCCATAAAATGACTGCTGCGTTAGTAACGCTGTCTTTTACGCCCAAAAAAAGACTGCTGCGTTAGTAACGCAGGGTGTAACCACCAACTTTCAAAATTAAAACTGTAGTTTTTATCGTTCTGTTATGAGTTATTAAATTGTTTGGGTTTATATTACAATACTTACAACTGTTATAAGTAGAATAGGTCAATTTGGCAACCCTTAGTCCATCAGAGGCTTGTATTCTATACTGATATTTATAACTAGTGAAGATTTTTATTTTTGGATTTTAGTTATGGCAAAATAAATTTGGTATTTTATAGTTATTTACTAGAAAAAAGTTAGGAGTAAAAGGCTAAACTTTTTCATATTGCAAAACAATCTTGATTGTTAGCAAGTCCTAAAGAAGGTTGGTCCTAAGGAAGGAAAGAATAATAAGAAAAATTAGTTGTTAAACTACAAATTGTTTATTTTCTACACAGTAAGATTTAACTAACCATAACCTACAAAATTTGCGAGCTTCATAACTTTGTTAAATGTAAGCCACATTACAGCAATGATGAACTCTGTTATCCTCGAGGGCAAAATGCCAAAGGCATGGGGCAGAAGCGACGCGATGCTATTCTTTAAGAAGGGTGATAAGGCTCTCTTGAAGAACTACCAACCAATCGCACTTCTGAGCCATATCTACAAGCTGTTTTCAAGGGTCATTACGAATCGTCTCGATCATAGGTTCGATGACTTCCCACCTCCCGAAAATTGAACTAACCATAAGGTACAAAATTTGCAAAGCTTCATAGCATTGTCAAATGTAAGGCACATTACAGCAAAGATGAAATCTGTCATCCTCGAGGGCAAAACGCCAAAGGCATGGGGCAGAAGCGATGTGATGCTTTTCTTCAAGAAGGGTGATAAGACTGTCTTGAAGAACCAATCTCGCTTTTTGGCCATATCTACAATAATATCTATTTTCGAGAGTAATTACAAATCGTCTCGCTCGCAGGTTCGACGACTTCTAACCTCCAGAACAAGCCGGGTTCCGAAAAGGCTATAGACCACATCTATACGCTGCGGCAAGTTATACAGAAGACTGAAGAATATAACTTGCCACTATGCTTGGCGTTCGTGGACTATGAGAAAGCCTTTGATTTGATAGATTTGCATGGGTAGTACTGCAGTCTCTCTAGAGGTGCCATATAGACTACAGGTACATCGAGGTGCTGAGGTACTATACCAAAACGCCACCACCTCTCGGTCCGATTACAGAACCAGAGCTCTAATCTTATCTAACTACAGCGAGGTGTGCGACAGGGAGCAATATTTCTCTGAAACTGTTCACAGCTGCGTTGGAGGATATTTTAAACTCCTGGACTGGAAAGGATGCGGCATCAACATCAATGGCGAGTACCTAACACACCTACGGTTTGCCGATTATGTAGTTCTCCTGGCTGAGACCTTGGGAAACCTGAACACAATGCTCGAAGATCTCAGTAATGCTTCTCAAAGAATGAGTCTAGAGATGAAAATGGATAAGACGAAAATCATGTCCAATGCCCATGTTGCATCCGCTCCTGTTAATGTTGGGAACATTATACTCGAAATTGTTGACCACTATGTCTACCTGGGACAGACAGTCCAATTAGGAAGTTCAACTTCGAGTTGGAGTCCGAATTCGAGCTAGATTCGACCAGAGAAAGAGATCTCTCGTCGAATCCAGTTCGGATGGGCAGCGTTCGGGAAGCTTCGGCATATATTTGCATCCAAAATTCTTCAATGTTTCAAGACTAAGGTCTTTGACCAGTGTGTGATGCTATGCCAATTATGACTTATGAAAGCGAGACGTGGTCTTTTACTATGGGTCTTATAAGAAGGCTCAAGGTCACCCAGCGAGCAATGGAGAAAGCGATGCTTGGTATTTCCCTGCTCGATCGAATTAATGAGATCCACAGGAGAACTAAAACAACCGACATCGCTCGAAGGATTGCTCAGTTGAAGTGGCAGTGGGCGAGACACATAGCGCGGAGAACCGATAGCCATAGCCGTTGGAGCGGAAAGGTTGGCCGAACCGCGAACTGGATGACGTTCCGTGGGCAGGCCCCCTACAATGTGGAATGACGATCTGGTCAAGTCGTGAAGCCGCTGGGTGTGGGCAGCGCAGGACCGATCGTTGTGGAGATCCTTGGGGGTGGGAGGCCTATGCCTAGCAGTGAGCGTCGAGCTACGGCTGAAATGATGATGATGACTATTTGATAACACATTCAGCACTTTGTAATCAAATTTGTATTACCTACCATATAGCTTTTCAAAGTAAAAAAAACACATAGATGTTAGATATTAATGCGCGCACTTCGTACAATGATTGTTTTCATACCAATTTATTTATGTTATACTCTATAAACTAATCGTCACTGCACTGACTACACCACACGTGGGCGTAACCCCCGCTATCCGCACCGCGCCCCACTGCTATCCCGCGCGTTATGTGTTGACATTCCATTTATTTCTATACGTTCTAGTTGCAAGAATACTTTATTCGGGCGTAAAATCATAACATATTTTCAAATATAAAAGAATTATGGGAGTAAATACCATTTTATTTGCATCAAATCAAACTGACTGGGGCATAAGATTCTATCAATTTCAAAACACAAAAACTTTTTGGGCGTAAACACCAATGTTAAGATAAAATTTAATAAATCTTGGGCGTATATTCTTTATGGCTTAAAGTCATACGGATATACGCCCTACAATTTTATTTGAGTGTCGTTTACGCTTTTACGTCCAAAAATACAAAAAAAACAGCATTACCAGCCTTAAAATTTGAGGTCGTATTCACCATTGTTTTCAGAATTTGAGAACTTTAAAAATACAGTTCGATAGCGCAGAAAAAACTGAATAAGATGGCATTCAAAACTCATTTTGGCCAAAATGGTGGTTACGCCCTTTGAGCCGGGAGGTATCGATATTATAGGATTAATAAAAAGGAAACTGCAAGCTGCGCCGCATATTCAAATCTATAAGTATTAACAAATAAAAGGAATTTTTGAATAAATAATACAATTAAGTATTAGAAAAATTGCTGTAACTGTAAGACACGGGTACCAAAATTACCATGAGACACACCAGCTCGCTCATAAATCTATATGATACTATTATAAACCATATCCCGAACACCTTTAACACAAGTAGACATGAGCAGACCCACCCCACTGGCAGCACCCGTTCACGAGCATGACGCATGAGCCAGCCATCGCTTCGCTCAATAGGGAACGTAACGACCCGACTCACACGACACCATCGCAGGAATGTTTAACGTAGGTAGGTTTAATGTAGGACATAGGACTAGGTATGCCAAGAGTGTACAGGACCACTGTGTGCAGGACCGATCGTTGTGGAGATCCTTGGGGGAGGCCTATGCCCAGCAGTGGGCGTCGTACGGCTGAAATGATGATGATGTCAAGAGTGTACAGTCACGCGCAATAGGTTAATGTCGGACCACAGAACACGGTTTTTTTTTCTCTCCATGTTCTGTGTGTAGGACATAGGAATAGGTACTTATGATGTCATATTACAATTTTGAGTGACTTCTGTGACACTGATCGTTTTCTTTCGGGAAGTTTCAATGTGACAAAGTTCTATGTTGTATACATTTACATATTATTGCTCGCGTGACTGTACTTAGTAAGTACCTACCTACCACGTAAGTATGTAGTTTAATCATTCGCACTCGTAATAAAACAACGACCGATACGAAATTGCAAACTTTCGGGAATCGACGAAAAAGTAATTTGAGAAATTGTGTTTGTTTTATAAATCTTCATAAATTTTTATATATTACCTAGGTGTATCACAAAAGTAAAGCTAGTTAATATTATCTTAAAGATATTTACTTTCATGAAAAATTAAATTTTTAAAACGTCCATGTCAAGCTTTTTAGCCAATGGTAAACAATAAAGGCTTACGAATTAATTATGTTCTTTTATAGGACCCTAGACTACAAAACAGGTAGACAGCTGGCTCCAGGCACTCTACCGGAGAGCGCTTCCCTCTTGCCAGATTCGGCCAGGAGCCTTCTGATGAGGCTTCTGGAGCGGGATCCTAAGATGCGCATGAGAAATCTGAGACAGCTGCAGCAGTCCGCCTTCTATATGACATTCAACTTCGAACAACTTAAGGCGAAAAAGGTACTTAACTTACTTAAATACTGTTCACCATCACCAGGTACCTACTTAGCGCTAATACTTTCTATTAGCTAATGGACAGTCAAATCAAAGATAAGTAAG
Source organism: Crambus lathoniellus (assembly GCA_949710035.1). Classification (NCBI taxonomy): domain Eukaryota; kingdom Metazoa; phylum Arthropoda; class Insecta; order Lepidoptera; family Crambidae; genus Crambus; species Crambus lathoniellus. Next base: position 9,952,473 of record OX453303.1, on the reverse strand, counting down.
TAGGTAGGTACTTAGGTAAGTACTTACTATGGAAATGGGGAAAAAACTGAAATACATTTTGTCATGTACCTACCTATTTAGATGATTTTTCTGTAGGTCACAATACCTAAGTAGTTATAAACTCATTGTTTACTTACAAGACTGTGTGAGTAGAGATTTTCACTTGAACGAGAACTCGAGCACATAATTATCTGCTCAGGTGTTATTGTTAATCGAAGTCTGCTGAACATATCTACTTAGGTGGTCTTATAGTAGAAATGCGCCCTTATTTACTATTATTAACGCAGCCAATTACTCGTGTGATGGCGTTCATGCATCAGTCCAAATACTTTCCAATACCAATGCCAGCGCGCACAATCAACTTTTGTCTCCGCAACTAATTTGTCTCTTATCAATCAAGCTTACAAAGCTCTCACATCAAGTCTATTAATTTGTATGAAACTGCACGTAGATAGCAACGCAACCATTGATAAACTGTGCATTTTTTTTTCTGGCTCATAGGTAGGTATGTACATTAACTCAAGTAAAGGTAGGGAAATCAAGAGGGATAATGAAAAAACAGAATCGGAAATTAGATCAGGATAAAGCATATTATGCATATAAATTAAGTATGATACAAACCAATAGACTTGATGTGAGAAACAAATAAAATAAGTCGTGTAGACAAAAGTTAGGCAGGTCCTACACCATAGAGAAAAGTACACCCCCACACTAGCCAGACATGATGATGATGATATTTGAAACGCGTCACATATACCTACCTAACTCTCCCTTATATGCAAGCACGCACACCAATGACACATTTGTAGTGGGTAGGTGCACAATGTGCATGCAATTTGAATGTCTGGTGTGTGGCCTGCCTGCCTACTCGTGCGCGCTGCTACCACTAAGGCCCGAGTAGACCAACAGATGGTTACGTTAACCGTCGGTTAACCCTACGTACACCAATCACGTGCGTTAACCAACCAACAGACCAACGGATCTAAGTATCTAAATGCGTTTGCTTTTTACAGGTCCATCCTCGATCCCTACTAGACTGCCATTTTCCTGATGGTCCTCCGAAATCAGTACGGGCATCCCACATCTCTGATGACGTATTGACCACGTTTGATCAAGTTGTCTCCATTTAGCGTCGAAACCTCGAATCAATAATTTTTAAAATATAGTGTAGTATTAGTGTCATGTTGATGTTATTGTAGTATCCATAAGATGGGGTAAGAAAATCTCCTTGGGTAAGAATAAGAATGCTAAACTTCCTATTTCTTTTCAAACCATTATGATTTTTAATTATTACTTAATATAAATTATGCAAAAATATTAGCATAATAAAATTTATAGTAATAATTACCTTTAGTAGTCTTAGACTACCTATGTGTAGTCAAACCATGGAGCCGGTGGAGGTGGAAAGGAATTTTCTTAAAGACAAATAATTATTTGTTTAGTACCTAGTGCATGTTACAGAATCTCATGTTTTTAGTGATAAATTAACCTTATTAAGTTAGGTCTCCAGGTGCCATTCCTTTCCTTATATTATTATTTTCCGTCCAAAGAAATATGATCAACATTCCAATATGTCCAATGTTATTATTATATAAGTTCATATTAAAAAAGATTAATAAACGATGATTTGGTTTTATTTTCTCAACACAAACATTTGTGCCTATTAGCACAGAATAGATTATAAGTACTACCGTCTATTAGTTTATTTATAATGTCGTATCAAATTACAAAATTAAATAATCTAAATAAATATCTAAGCAATAAAAACATCAAATGAAAAAAAGAAATGTTTAATAGACTATCACACAATAAAGTAACTAATATATGCCTGACGTAAATCATAATGTCTGTACCATAAAAACACTTTGGTCAGAGCTACTTGCAGGATATACTGCTAATGTGATAACTGTCATTCAAAGAAATAATGGTTTTCAACTTATTTATTGACATATCACATCATAATTTTACTAATCACTCCAAGCTCCGGCACGTTCCCACTAATGCTGATAGTAATGTCCATGATTAATTAATGCTCATAGCCGCTGGGCAGGGCATTGACATGGGGGTTGTGGAAGAGGGATTTCTGGCCATCACCCCATGGGAAGCGCTGAAAACAATAATAAATTAAAAAACAATTGGAAAATCTTGGTAATAAAACAAAAGCTGAGGTAATCATATTAATTTGACAGTTTAATCGGCTGCAATTTGTATGGAATGACATTAAAGGCTGACACACCAAAAAGTGTCGCAGACGTGCTGCATTGCGTATGCGTGCGCAAGGACGGATTTAAGGGGGATTTTTTTATTTTTTTGCCTGTCTACCACTTATGCCTACCGACCGGTGTGAACCTACGCATTTTTCTGAGGCCCCTCCTCAGAAAAAAATCCTGAATCCGCCCTTGTCACAAACGCCCAGACGGTGTCGCAGACGCATTGCGATGCAACACTGTCGGTGTGAACCTATGCATACAAGTTCAAATATTACAAATCATGACGCACGCAGACGCAATGTAGAATGTCTGCGATACTCTTTGATGTGTGGTAGCCTTTATGATACATTATGAACTGTCAAATGATACGATTGACTTTACGCAATGAGAGATTTTCTGCCAGCAAATAAATAAAAAAAAGTTTATTTATTAGCTCGATAGATGGCGCTGACCTGACATGTATCTCATCTGATCTGACCTACACTTGTATTTCAAAGTTGTGCAAGAAGGTGCAAGGCCAAAAAAAAGATGACGTATTGACGGAAGAAAAGAAATGTCAAATAATTCTATTCCTCTTGTTTTGCGTTGCAATACCATACCGACCATACCGCGAGTTGTAGATAAGCCTTTTCAGTCCTGTAATGTTTTTTTCCTTCTGCAAGTGTTTTTTTTAACATTGACCGTCTTAATGTAGACTCCTTGCCCAAAAAAGCAAACCCATGTCTGATGAACGCCATCTGTTGAGTTTTTTGGAACTAACTTTTTCTTTTTTAATCATCTGTCAGAAAATCCCTCATTCCATTCTTAGCTGATTTGTTCTCAATTTTAAATTGTAGAGGATTACAATATACCTAGTCATTTTACTTACACACTATGGTGCTACTAGATAATGCCTCACAATCTAAAACAAAACGCAAATATGGCACCAACTGACTTTTTTCAAACAGAGACAAAAGTTATTCAAACTTTCTCTCTTTTGCATTCACAGTACAATTTTTATTATTTATTGAAAAAGAAAAGAAGTATTTAGAAAATATACATACTGTTATGTTTGGCTATACAGTGCGTAGAAGTATTGTATAAATTCGACGCATCTCGTAACAACTCCGTAGCTCAGTGGTTAGAGTAGTCGCCCGGATAGCGAAAGGTCGTGGGTTCGAGTCCCATCGGAGCTGGTTGTGAGACAGGTTGATTTTTTCTAAATACTTCATTTTCAATTTTTAGAGAAAGAGGTTACGAATGTTACGATCTTACATCATAAATGACAGAAAGCGATACGAAATAAGAGCGCACCTTTGAAATGCGCTCTTATTCGCTCAACCGTTTTTTACACTCCAACCAGTTATCTAGTGGTATTGTTGATCGAAGTTTACACATCAAGAAAGTCATATTAAAGATTTTTTTTAGGCTAGATAACAAATGGTGCATCATTTTTTAATCATCAGTTTATTAAACAACAGTACAAAGCTCGGAAGTTACAACGCGTTGGTGCACCAACCCCGGGCACACCTGTATTCACAGACTAAAGGGCTTATTACACTTGGCTAAATTCAGCATCTAATTAAGCATACACTGCTAGTTTTGATTGCATCTCTTCCTACAAATGAGCTCAAAGAAAGCAATGTATACTTAATTAGATGCTGAATTTAGCCAACTGTAATAAGCTCTTAAGTAGAGAAAAAGTTCCTGTATTCATCTACTGCTTAGCGTTCTGCGCGAACTTCCGAGTCGCCAAGTTATTTTGCGCCTATTGTACCTACCTATTCCAAGGCTAATCCTTGAATACTTTAACCTAAAATTAGAAGTAAGACACCTGCCTAATAGCTTTCGTAAGCTTCAGCCTGCCTAGCACGACCATCAATATATCATGCAATATGATATAGCACATACTTACACCTTAGTGGGGTAATCAAGACAGCATGACATGCTATATCATATCGCGTGATAAAAGCCGCTCATGCTAGGCCGGATGCATCGTTCCACTTAACTTAAGGTAAGATAAAACTTTTTTTTTTATATGAATTTTTGGAGCTTATAATATGCTACCATACAAAACCTTAACATGAAGTTTTACAGAATTAATATATTATACTAACCAATATATATGTACCAGTATTGTAAGTAGTTTCAAATAATATTTCATAAATGAATATTGCAAAGCAGGTGATTGTATGATATTATGACTAATTATTTTACTTTGTACTGTGTGTTACTATGTTGTTCGGCTGACATGATGATGATGTTGTAATTACCTTGGTGCGGACACGCAGGTACTCATAAGCGACAAACTCAGGTTGTTCATGGTGCTCGTGGGACAGGTAGCAGTTCAGCATGCCGAGACCAACTGCTGGCATAGCTACGAAGAAAGACAGCCTCTTCCACAACAGCCAGCCACCTGCATAACGTAAAAATATACAAAATATTAAGTAAAATAATAATAATTTTATTTTTTTATTTTATTTTATTTCATCAGGGACAAAAAACAGTCATACAATATGAAATTACTTAAAATTACACTTAACAGTTTTGACTAATTGTAGGACCAGCATCAATGTCCACATGTTACTTGATACAGCAAACGTTTTGACATGCAGTATACTTAACAAATACATTTAAGTTTAAGTTAGAGACAAAAATAAATTGAAACATCAGCTACCATTACTCAAAACATTACAAGTACTTGGTTAAAAGAAAAAAGTAATCATAATATATTCATAAATAGGATCACAACAAAATTAAATAAAAAAAAACAAATTTAAAACAAATTTTGGCTCACTTGGATTGTAATTGTGGTTGTGCTTGCGACAGTGTACTGAGGATTGCACTCTTGAAAGAGGGCAATGAAATTAAAAAGATATCGACTTCAGATTCTTTAAGTCGTTCATTGAATGTACGCATGATTCGTTGCAGGGGTGCGCGTAAACCAGCATTAGTGTTATTATTATCTAGTTGAAAAAGCGAATGCGGATAGTTGCTACGAATGCGATGAGAGCGGCTAGGAATCTTGTACGTAATGCAGTCAGTTAACTCAATACAATAATAATTAGCCCACGAGATTGTTGACATGTGGGACATCGATTCAGCAATTGTTGTTCTGATAGTCGCCCATATGCCATGGTCTGATAGCCAAGAGCCTTGATAAACACCTTATGAGGCTTGTGTTAGGTGGCTGAATCAAGAGTCAAATGCAGAAGGCGGTACTTCTGGACATGGCCCGTATAGTAAGAAAATTCCTGTCTCTGGGTCCTTAACCACCGGTAGCCGGGACCCTGATCTTGCTACCGTTGGAGAACTGCATTTTTGTATTTTTAAATGTTATATTTTTTAGTCTTATACATCATAAAAATTTAATGTTTAGAAATATAATTTTGTATGTATTTTAAATGTAATAATTAATAATTAAGGAGATCGTTGTGGAGACCCTTGGGGGGAGGCTTATGCCCAGCAGTGGGCGTCGTTCGGCTGACATGATGATGATTATGGTGATGGAAGGAGATAATAATAATGATAAAACACTCTAGTGCACATGATAGATAAAACAAATTACAAAGAAAGAAACATTACAAAAGCACAGCAAGCATACAAGGCAGCCTTATTGCTAAATCGCAAATTTTTCCAGGAAGATAATATAATGCCAATTGATTTTTATATGATTAGTGTAAGGGCAGGTCATAATGTGCCACTCAAATGAAGATAAAAAATTTAATGGTTTTCTGATCTTTCATAAGTGCCGGCAACGAGCGACCTTACAGTGCATAGACCATCAATCATCAAAATTAGAATATATTTAGGAAATCTGCTAGTGATTCCAAGATAAGAATCCAAATAGGTTATGTGGTTACATAATTTCATAAAAATTCTAAATATTATTTACCTCCATGTCCACCAGCAGTAGCAGCATGGGTTGATGAGCGAGCGTTGTTCCTAAGGTAGGTGAGGGCAGCCTTCTGCAGAATTGTAGCCATTTTGATCAACAACAGCAGAAAGAAACAACAAGAAAATATATTCGTCAACTTCGTCAGTCAAGTCAATAAAAATGTCTTCGTTTGACGCACGTTTGACGCTTGACTGACGGTTGTTTGTTTGACGTTTAACTGTCACAAACAAATTATGGCCGTGTTCCGTTTTGAGTCAATAGTACTGTTGGCGCTGTGACCGCTAAAAGCTGTTCCGATTTGATTATCGCGCTGACAGCACTGTTGACGCGATTTCAATTTGGAAGATTTACTCAAAGATTTGCACGCATCGCGAGCGAGCGTTGTTTTGATTTGAATTAGTAAGTAAATAATCACCGGTTTAGTATGGATATTCGTCAATTAGTATTTTTTTTTTTGATAGTAAACGTTTTATTGGACTGCGATGATGATAGTGATCCGTGCTTAAATTTAGAGTAATGTCTCTACCCGTCGTCTCATCTTTAATAAGCACTATCATTTTTATCACAACAGCCACAGCCTTCATAGAGGAGGCTGTGCAACAGCGATAATATTACTGCTATCGCGCTCACACATCGTTCCGATTTGTTGTGAGCATGTTTGTTGTGGTTTTGTTTGAGTAATCTCTGCGTTTTAGGTATTATTTAGGTATTTTTTTGTTTATCCCGAAGCAGAAAGCCAGAAAAATGATAGTGCTTATTAAAGATGAAACGACGGGTAGAGTGCTCGTCAGATAAAGGCTTGAGCACACCAAACGCAGGTCAGGAGCAGCGCTGTTTGAATGCGGGCCCGCGCATGTTGTAATACAAGAAACTCTATAAATTACGTCACACTAAATTTGAACACGGGCCCGCGCTCAAACTGCTCTGCGCCGCACCGCGCCGCACTGCAACTGCCGGACTACAAACCAGCGGCAGCGGCGCGGGAGCGGGGCAGAAGCAGGGCAGGGGCGGCATAATTTGTGGGCGCGGCGCAGAGCAGTTTGAGCGCGGCGGGCCCGCGCTGTAGTATAACTATGGCGGCCATGTTAGCATGAGTCATGACACACCGAGGCAGGGCGTTTGCAGTGCAGCGCAGCGCGTCGAAAGCAGTTGACGAGAGTTGTATTTTTGATATTCGTGATGGATTCCGGTGAAAAATTAATAGAATTAGTTCGTAAATATAAATGTTTATATGATTTAAAGGACAAATATTATAGGAATGTAATATACAAGCTGCGATTGTGGGAGAACGCGGTTTGAACGCGGGCCCGCGTTGCAACTGCTTTGAAACTGCTGCTGCGTTCAGTGTGCCGACTACCGCGCGCTCCCGCGCTGCTACTGACCTGGGGGTCTACCGGCTAAAAATATGAAGTTCAGATCCATATTTCTGATTTCAAGCCCAGACCCATAATATGGGCTTCAATTGGAGCTACCGGCTAACTGTTTTTCCGGATCTGGATTTCGCGAGTGAATGATAGTCGCGTCTTGTTGCATCATATCAAATAAATACCAATATTTAACAAAATATTATTATTTCTCTGCATTTTCTACTCTTATTATTTATATTTTAAATGACAACGGACAAAGTCGATAAAAACAATTAATTTAGTTCTTCATAGTATTAAAAACAAGTATTCCTAAAATAAATAATGTACGTATCAATTAATAACCAAACGCAAATGACAAGCCTTTCTACAGTATTCCACTTATGAAATATCTTTGTCCAATATGCATTTCATCAAAGAATTTATCAATGAAACCATTCGAAGTTGTCCTCGTCCAATTTCTTGGATCAAATATTTGATAAGTGGAATACCACCCTTAACTTTACTTTTTGAATTAATTAAATAACACAAAATTAATAAAATATAACGAAAAAGGCATATCTTTGAGGGTCAACTATGGTTTCTCTTCGATTTGTGTGCGCTAATGCGCTAATTACTTGAACAATTTGACAAATGACCCCGTCATGGCAAAATTTTGTAGAAGTTATTGTTTGGTTGGGTCATTTTGTGGTTAATGTTCTTCATTTCCTCTTATGATACTACCCGTAAGGCTCATTATCAGAGCAAGGTTGCAGATATTTATCAAGATTTAAAGAAAAGCAGACCGAATGTTCCTTATAAGTTTAATATTGACATGATGGAATGGACGGCTACTCCAAGACAAGAACATTGTTTATAAGATGATAATTACAGAGAAAATCATTCAACAGAACCTTTAAAAGATAAACAGTACAAAGTATACCGTAATAATGTCTTAAAATATGTGTTGTGAACTTGTAACAATAACAACTTGGTTAATAAATGCATGATGATACCATTTAGCAGTTCTTTATTTCTGGTTGTTAATTTCTTGTACTTACCTACTTATACCTTTGTGTTTACATAAATTATTAGTATATTGTGACAAATTCAGGCTAAACAAAGCCAATATTCTCAATTAAGAAGTGCCACAACACAACCCTTCCAGAATTGAAAATAAGCAATGTTTAGTTTCTTGAATTCATATTTTTTACACTTATTTATGTAACATAGGTAGGTACTTATTTTTATCATTATCTTTATTTTATATAAATTTGCTATGAAAGAGAAATAAAATTACTATCATTTATGAGGATGATTAAATAGTTAGACCTGTAAATACATAAGTTATTTATTTCTTCAGCGGCCAAATGTTATTTTATTTTCTATGATTTTTCAGTTTAGCACATTTTATGTTTTCAGTTGCTAACTTAAATATAAATAAGTGGGTTTTTGACATTACAATTTAACAGCAATTAAGAAAATTAACAAATTGTCTATCAACTCATAATTTTATTTGGAAAATATGAGCTTTAAGCGCTGTCTCCTAGAGTTGCACACAAAAGACAGGTATAGATGTGCATTGTAGCTATGCTACATTGTACTTAGTAACATAGCATAGCATATTATGTAGTTGTACTACTTACTACAAAATACGTTTACAAAATAGCACATAACGTGGATTAGGTACTTTGAATAGAAATTGCTAAATAAATAGGTTAATAATATGGATTATTTATTCAGTAATTCTGAAATAATTGCATCGTCCCGAAACGAAAAACAGACAAACTAGAGTTAGTCTGTTAAGTATAGAGTATCTAACAAATGATAACAGATGGGAGCTTTTATTGAAATTTATAACTTAAACTTCTATCGATTAGGTTAAAAATAAAAATTTATTTGTTCGACAGAAATGATTAAAAATAAGCAATGATTAAACTGTTCAAATAAAGTAAAATTCCTTTATTTCAGACCATTCCTTTGCTTACTGACTATTTTAGTACAAAATCACAATATTAAAATTAAAATTGAAAAAGTAAATTTTTAATTTACTTTTTCAATTTTAATTTTAATAGGCTATTTATGTTAACATAAAGTTTCACCTAGCAAAATATGGAGAGACTAACTTCTCTCCACTCTCCTCAGAATGCCTTTGAAATAAGAAGCCAGATGCACTGCAGAAACGTGGAAGCGCCAACAAGGATTTAAAGATGTTACTGTATAACACACGCAGGGCATTTTTATTTATTTATTTTATTTTATTTTCAACTAGCGGCCGCCCGCGGTTTCACCCGCGTGGTTCCCGTTCCCGTGGGAATATCGGGATAAAAAGTACATATAAACCTTCCTCTTGAATCACTCTATCTATTAAAAAAAAACGCATCAAAATCCGTTGCGTAGTTTCAAAGATTTAAGCATACAAAGGGACATAGGGAAAGAGAAAGCGACTTTGTTTTATACTATGTAGTGAAGACACAGTAACAAACAACAGAATAAAACACATACAAAACAACTTAAAAATAAATAACACACATATTCTGATGTTCGATTATAACTATGTTCATCATTTAAATAAACAATTAATCACTGTAGGAGCGAGCACCTACAATACGTATCATTTACGCGTAATTACCTATGTAATTCCCGCTAACGTAGCATATTTGTAAATTAATGTAATTTATATTTAGTGGCAATAAAACTATTATTGGTGACACACGTGTTATACATTTTTCCTAACGATCCTGCGAACATTTAGCTACGTGATTACGTCATCACAGAACATCATCTTAACATCAACGTCATTACATCATAATATGTAGAGTTAGCGACTCTACATATTGGTCCTTCGATCTAGTGAAGTGTTGTGTGTGTGTGTTTTTGCTGCTGCGATCGGTTCACAGGCCTCCCAGAAGCGGGTCTCACCTGTTGAATTGAGAAGGCGCCGACGCAGTAAAGGTACATGCGCGCACGCTTTTTATTGACCTGGCGATCATCAGAAGCCCAACATCTGCCACTGAACTAAACATCAACATTATTACAACACTAACTTCAACTACTCAAGATGGAAGCTGTACTAGAAAGGCAAACACAGATAGCTACCAGCATTGAGAGAATCATCACCAACTTTAAAAAAGACTCAGCAACGCGGAAAACATCCGATTATCTAAAGACGAGAGAAGAAACACTTATCAACCTGTGGGGTGAGTTCGTGTCAAACAACGCTCTTTTGCAACTAGAGGAAGATAAGTCAAACGATTACTTTACCCTTAACATTTTTCAAAACATCAAACTACTTTACATTGATGGCCTTCAACTGATATCAAGTACGAAGCCATACAAAAAACCAGGTGATGATAACATGGGTGCTGAAGAAAGCACTGGGGAAAGCAAGGTCAGATCCAGAAACATAGAAAGCACTGGATCTACATCCAAAAGTGACGAACTGTTGTGTCAACAAAAAACGAACTTTCGCGCCTTCGATAGGGTGGTGAAAAACATAAACATCGACAAGCTTGTGGAAAAGTGGGAAATTGACGATAAACTTCAAATGATTCAGTCTCGCTGGAGAATTATCGATGATCTTCACTGGCAACTTGACAATCTGCTAGAAGGATCTGACGAAAACTACGAAAAGGATTTCTCTCAATATGAAGAATCTTACGAAGCAATTAAGTCAAAATTGCATCGGAAATTAAACTCCGTCAAACACCAACAAGAAACAACGCCGCATATCGAATTACCCGTATTTTCCGGAAATTACACCAACTGGTTAACTTTCTCCGATTTGTATTGTGAAGCAATACATAACAACCCTAACCTGAACAAGTGTCAGAAAATGCAACACCTAAAAGGCAAACTCAAAGGAGAAGCCGAACGTCTAGTGCAGCATCTCACCATCTCAGCCGATAATTACGATACCTGCTGGGAGATTTTGAACCGAAGGTACAATAACATTCAACTTTTATTCACAAAACAAATGCAAATTTTCATGAACCAACCTGCCATGCAAAAACATAACGCATACGAAATCAAACGTTTACATGATGTGAGTCTGGAGACAGTACACGCCGTTCACAACCTTGGAGTGGACACATCCACCTGGGACCCGATTCTGGTGCACATCATGACCGACAAAATGGATTCAGAAACATATACAGCTTACATGGACGCCCGAAAAAACAAGCGTGACCTTCCATCATTTGACGAATTAGTTTCAATATTAGAATCCAAATTCACTGCATTAGAGCCGCTGCACAAGAAAACCAAACAGACCAAACAAACAACGAATGCAAGGGAAAATGAACCTAAACAACAACGAAACTACATGGATACGAAGCCTACATTCGTTAAATCGTTCAAAAGCCAAGTCGAACGTATTTGTCCATTGTGCAAGACAAACGATCATGTTTTAATTACGTGCAAAAGGTTTTTGAACATGACACCTGAAGCGAAGGTTAATACCATCAAGACATTGCCCGTGTGTGAAAATTGCTTATTCCATCACAAAAATAAGTGTACTTCAACCAAGAAATGTAAGATTTGTAACAGCCCACATCATACCATCTTACATGATATGTATGACCATCAACCCTCATTGAGCAGTGAATTTCAACCTTCAACTTCAACACCTATGTTAACAAAACGCAAGTCAAACCACGTGGCCGGAAACTACGACGAAGTATTACTTTCTACCGTGGAACTGAACGTAAGAGCCAAGGATGGCACCTTCATCATGATGAGATGTTTATTAGATCAAGGCTCTCAGATCAATTTAATAACTGAATCGGCTGCGCAACGTTTGAACCTTGACCGATGTAACCAAAGCGCTTCAGTATTCGGGGTTGGAATAACAGCGTCTCAGAGTCACGGAGCCGTACAGCTGATTTGTGAATCGAGATATAACAACTATACATTTATAACAGATGCATTGGTTATGCACAAAGTGGTTGGAACCTTACCTAACTACACATTTGAAAAACAATCATGGCCGCATCTACATAATATTAACTTGGCGGATCCTGATTATAACATCTCAAGGCCAGTGGACATCTTGCTGAACGCCAAAGTTTACTCAGAAATAGTAATGGATGGAATACTACGGGGCTCCGCCACCGCCAGTGCTCCTATTGCGCAACAGACCAAGTTAGGCTGGATCTTGGTCGGTCACGTGAAAACATTTAATTGCCATGCCGTCCTTAATAACTTAGAAGAAATTTCTCAATTTTGGGAGCTGGAAGAAATCACACAGAATAACAGTAACATGACACCAATGCAAGATTATTGTGAAACTTTATACCAGTCAACAACAACAAGGCGAGAAGACGGACGCTACGTCGTGAAACTGCCCATGAAACCTAACTTTGAAGAACATTTAACGCCGTCAAGGCCACAAGCTGTAGCACAGTTTAAACAACTCGAGAAAAAATTTACAAGAGATCCGGTCCTAGCTGAAAACTATAAAAAGTTTATATCTGAATATATAAAACTGGGCCACATGAAACAATGCACAACAAACCAGGAACCAAGCTGTTTTCTTCCACACCACGGGGTCATTAAACTGGATTCCCTTACTACCAAGTTGAGAGCTGTATTCAACGCATCCAGTAAACTTAAGTCTGGCTACACACTAAATAACCTGATGGAATGCGGCCCTAAACTACAAAATGATTTGCAAGCTATCATATTACTGTGGAGAACCTTTCAATTTGTATACACTGCAGATATAGAAAAGTTTTACCGCCAAATACTTGTGAGCGAAGAAGATCAACACCTCCAAAAAATAGTATGGCGAGACGCGTCACCTGACACTTTAAAGGACTATAAACTTTGTACGATAACCTACGGAATCAAAAGCGCGCCTTATCTCGCTATGCGAACCATACAACAGCTTATACAAGATGACGGTGATCAATACCCGCTTGCTGTCGACATATTAAACCAACAACTTTATGTCGACGATTTACTAGGGGGAAACAATAACATCGAAACTGCAAAGGAAACTCAAAAAGAAATTATTAGCCTCCTGAATGGAGGCGGCTTTCCGCTGAAAAAGTGGGCCAGTAACGACTCCAGATTATTAGAACACTTACCGCAAGAAAACATTAGCCAAAACATGTTTGATTTTAAACACGCCGAAACAAACAAAACACTGGGCTTATCATGGAATCCATGCAACGATCAATTTTCATTCTCGAGCTCTGTAACAACGAGCGATAAGGTTGAAAATCCACAAACAACAAAACGATTATTATTGTCTGAGATTTCTAAGTTGTTCGACCCGCTCGGCTGGCTGTCTCCTATTACTATTAAAGGAAAATTACTATTTCAAAAGGTGTGGGCTATGAACTTAAACTGGGATGATTATTTACCATCTGATTTGCAACATGACTGGAACATACTGAAACAAGACCTGCCAAACATCGCTAAAGTGAAAATATCTCGTTGGATAGGTGATTGCGAGAAGTCGATCGAACTACATGGATTCTGCGACGCGTCGGAGAAAGCATATGGCTGCGTGATTTATTGCAAATCTGTGGACAAAAATAACGAACCCGTGATAAAACTTATTGCTGGCAAAACAAAACTTGCGCCGCTAAACAAGGCCGTGTCATTGCCCCGGTTGGAACTTTGTGCATCATTATTACTAGCACAACTAATGAAGAAGGTCATAAAGTCAACAAAAAATCAGACAGGACCATTAAAAATTCACGGTTGGACTGACTCAATGGTTGTTTTGGGTTGGTTGCAAGGTGACATCGGACGTTGGAAGTCGTTTGTCGCAAACCGTGTTGCAAACATTTTGGAAACTATGCCACCATCCTGTTGGAAATATGTGAAATCTGAAGAAAACGCAGCAGATTGCGCCAGTAGAGGCTTATTACCATCTCAACTACTCACCCATCAACTGTGGTGGGAAGGCCCAAATTGGCTGAAAAAAAACGAAATAACACAATCACCAACTCAAACCGACATCCCAATTCCTGACGAAGAAAGAAAGTCAAAGGTGTGCATAACTCAACATCAACAACAGAATATTGACCCATCATTAATTGAAGAATATCTACAGAAACATAGCTCTATGGAACGAGTGACGCGTACGATAGCATGGTTATCGCGTTTCATTCACAACTCGCGAAATGCTGACAAACGGAAATCTACTTACTTGAAAGTAAATGAACACACTGAGGCACTCAAGTTAATTGTCAGGGTTGTACAATACAAACATTTCAAACAAGATATTGACAATCTTTCAACACAGAAGAAACTTTTTAGTAAAAGCCCATTATTGAACCTAAACCCATGGATTGATGAAGATGGAATATTAAGAGTGGGTGGACGACTCGAAAACTCGATTTTGAAACCGCAAGAAAAACATCCCATGATCATACCTAACAACAACAAACTAACCACTCTGCTGATTCAATGGGCTCACAAAGTAACGTTGCACGGAGGGGCAAGATTAACTTTAACATTCTTGCGAACAAGATTTTGGATAATCGGAGGCATGAGTGCCGTAAAACATGAAATATTAAAATGCGTCAGATGCGTGCGATTCAAAATTTCGAACAGAAGAAACCAAATAATGGCTGACCTGCCAAAGCCACGTGTAACACCCTCACGGCCATTCACTCATACTGGGGTCGACTTAGCTGGACCGGTGGACGTGAAATCTAATAAAGGCAGAGGAATAGCTACATCTAAAGGCTACGTTGTCATGTTTATTTGTCTATCGACGAAGGCGGTGCACCTAGAGCTGGTTTCCGACCTCAGCTCAGTGACATTCTTAGCTGCACTGAAACGCTTATGTGGAAGGCGAGGCATGCCGAAACATATCTATAGCGATTGTGGCACTAACTTTATTGGAGCATCGAACAGCCTTAACCGAGAACACCAACTAGCACTGAAACAATACTTGTCTGCGTCAGACGTCATGAACCACTTAACAACCTGCAACATAGAATGGCATTTTAATGCGCCGTCGTGGCCCACAGCTGGGGGGTTGTGGGAATCAGCAATAAAACGGATGAAATTTCATCTGAAGAGAGTTCTGGGCGAGCAAAAGATAACATATGAAGAGTTTACCACTCTACTTACCCAAATAGAGGCATGCCTTAATTCAAGACCATTGGTAGCGCTCACGAACAGCATTGAAGACCTAGATATTCTCACGCCCGGCCACTTCCTTGTAGGAGATCAACTTTTAGCACCACCAATCTCTCAAGAAGTTGAAGACATCAGCCTTGGTACACGGTGGAAATTGATGGAAAAAATGCACAAAGATTTTTGGCGAAGGTGGTCCACAGAATATCTTCAAACACTCCAAGGTCGAAGCAAATGGCATTTCGCAAAGAAAGACTTTTGTGTTGGAGACCTTGTGATAATTCAGGAAGACAACGTCCCGCCTGCGCGCTGGCTCTTGGGAAGGATCGTAGAGACGCACCCTGGAAATGACGGCCGAGTACGCGTGGTCACCCTACGAACTAAAAACAACAATCGCGTGAAGCGACCTATTGGTAAATTGATACGATTACCGATAGAATCTGAAACGCTTTCACCACCGAAAAACAACCCTGAAACACAAAAAAGTGACCCACAACCATCACAGCCTCAACCGGAACAAGAACCTGTAACAGAAAAAACAAACATTAGTTACGCAAAAAACAGTCAACAAACAAGAAAGAAGCAGAACAAACGAGTGAACATAAGCAATATTTTTATGTTATTACTTACTTTATGCACTACAGCTTATGGAGAAACAACTCACCAACTTGGAAAAGTGACAACCCTACAACAAAATCAACCATTATATTTCGATAAGCTCGCCGACATGCTTCTGGTACAGGACGAGTGGAAAATGGTCGTTTATTACAACCTAACAACATACTGGCACAGTCTTGGTAATATCGAGTATCATGTTAACCTCCTAAAAGAACTGAGTAAAGAAGAACCATCTTTTACATTTATTACAACGCAACTGCAACATGAAGTTCAAGAACTCCAACATAACAATTTACTGCTGAAAACCGAGCACGGCCGCCGTTCCAAACGAGGACTGTTCTGTGACGTAGTATGTAGTCAAGTATATAACCATTTCACACTTATTATTTGTGGCTGTAATAAACTGTACTTAGTCGAGATGACATCTTTCATTGGCCCGATCCCATCCTTATATGGCGACCCTGCCATTTGAGACGGGCTCGGTTCGTTCGGTCGCGTCGCGATGTAATATTTAAAGTGCAAGTAATTATTGTACGAGTGTATTGCAAACAAAAAATGTGCCGTTCTACAGTTCAAAAAGACGAGGTTTTTATAACCCAGTCAGGCGGAGTGAATTCTGCAGAATATCATCTGTCCAACATTAGTATTGTGATGTTTCTTATTTGCACCATGCTGGCTATTGCTGGACTTTATGGATTTTATTTATTATACAAGAGATGTCACCACGGATGGATTAGAAACGAATTTATGTCGCAAAGTCTGATGCGATCCTTTCGACGAAGGCCAAACGAGGAGGCTCGGGTGTGCTATAGTTGCCGACAGCAGCCTTTGGAACCAGCACCGGCAGCAGCGGTATGCGTTGGAAAAAGTGGTTAAAGTGGTGTGAAAAGAATTTATTTTTTCTATATATTTTTTGTGTGTGCGAAAAAGTGTAACAAATACGTAACGGTGCAGAAGTGTCAAGAAGATGAACTTTGAGTAAGAAAGAACTTTAATTTTAATAATTATTTTTCCTTGATTATTTTATGCTTTTTTTAAATTATGTACTATTATAAGAATATTAAATACAGCCTTACAAAGATAGGTAATGGCAGACGAAATTAAAATTATTCATGATCGTCTTAAACTAATCAAAGAAAATTTAACAAAGTTAAGTTATGTTAAAAGAACTGAATCTTTATTAAAATCTAAGTTAGACGAAGCTACTCAGTTACTTAATCGTTTTGATGAGTGTACAAAAACTGTTGAAAGTTTAATAATAAGGAAACAGATCGAAAGTGAGGCATTAACAAATATACAAAGTTATTGTGACTCAATTAAAGCTTTATATTTGCAAATAGAACTTTTTTGTTCTAAAACTTATACTGCTGATACGGTCGAAAAGTGTGACATAACCATGGCTTCGTTTGATTTTAAGATCGCAACTTCATTGTTGCCAAAAATGGATGGTAGGGAGGATGTCACTAAGGACCTCATTGACTCCATCGAACTTTACAGTTCCTCACTTAGCGCGGAAGGTAATAATATGCTAATAAAGTTTGTTTTAAAATCACGTTTGAGTAATAGTGCAAAGTTAAGGTTGTCATCATCTTACGATTCGTGTAAATCATTAATTGACGACATGCGTAATCATCTCCTTACAAAACAATCTAGCACCACTATTCATAAAGAGTTGGTAAATAGTAGGCAAAATGGTAATTCTATTGATTCCTATGGTAAGAAAATTGAACAGTTGTTTGTCGAGTTGACGTTATCTCAAGCCGACGGTGATGAAGAAAAACATAAGACCTTAGGTCCTATCAATGAAAAACTTGCAATCAAAAGTTTCACCGACGGATTGCGAAATCGTCAACTCAGTACTGTGTTGCTAGCTCGTAACTATTCTTCCCTCAAAGACACCATAAGGGCGGCTAAGGACGAAGAACCTAGTTGCAGCCGCCGAGAGTCTGAAGTATCGGTGTATTTCGGACAGCGAACTATGTCAGGTAATTATCGACATTTTCGTAACAATAACCGAGGTAATTTTGTGGGGCGGACCAACTACTCTAATAGACTTCCATCATTTTCTAGGGATATGAATAACAGTCAA
Source organism: Crambus lathoniellus (assembly GCA_949710035.1). Lineage (NCBI taxonomy): Eukaryota > Metazoa > Arthropoda > Insecta > Lepidoptera > Crambidae > Crambus > Crambus lathoniellus. The sequence continues at coordinate 9,934,236 of OX453303.1, read as the reverse complement.
AGACATGTCTCATATAATCGTGGCTTCGATTCGCAAAGGGGTAACCCTAGCCGAGGCCGGGGTACACGAATTTTTAGTAGAGGGCGTATGACTAGGGCTAGACATACTACTGGTCAGGCGATAAGGTATGTTAGTCAGGATCCTGATTTTAGTGCCAACCCTAACAGTGACGAAAACAGCACAAGAAATGAACCATCAATGTTTTTTCGATCCTAACTATGTATTAGCTTGCGAATATAGCAATGCGGTAGAGTTCTCGGTAGAAGGCTCCAAATATAGGTGGTTAGTTGACACTGGAGCCTCTATGTCAGTCGTCAAATATGACACCGTTAAGCACTGGAACGTTCCAATACACCCAGAAAACATTTCCATTAATGGAATCGGAGGTAAGTTAATAACTGAAGGTTTTGTTTATGTTACGCTTTCCCATTATGGAATGGAATTCAAACACAAGTTATATGTACTCAAATGTTTGCCTTGCAATACGGATGGAATAATCGGGCAAGATTTCTTAGTAAAAAATAAGTGCATAATTAACTTTGAGAATAATAATTTAACTTTAAATTATGAGGATTGCCAAAAAATTACATTACCATTAATTATGGGTAGGTTAGGTAGCAATACGTTCTTAAAAGTACCACCGCGATGTGAAAAAATATTTTATATCCACACTTCTTTAAAGGAGACTGGCGTTATTTTGCCTCTAGAATTATGCGAGGGCGTGTTTATTGCAGGAAGTATTGCAACACCCTTTAACGGACAAATACCGATCCAAGTATTAAATACGCGTGAAAATGAAGTTGGACTTAGTTATTTCAATCCACAAATAGAAACGCTATCGGAATATACAGTGTGTAGTTTTGAAAAGTGCAATATTGACGGCAACCGCGTTCGGAAAATGTTTTCATCACTAAATTTAAATCATCTAAATGAAGAGGAAAGAAAATCTATTGAAAGCATATGCGCTAAATTTTCTGACGTTTTCCATCTTCCGGGCGATAGATTGACAACATCGAATTTATGTGAACAAAAAATTACTTTAAAACCTGATACTCAGCCAGTATATACAAAACAGTACAGGATACCTTTTTCTCAACGTAATGAATTAGAAAGTAATGTACAAAAAATGTTGCAAGATAATATTATTGAACCGACAAAAAGCGAATGGTCAAGTCCTGTATTACTGGTGCCTAAAAAATCAGAAAACAATACAAAAAAGTGGAGGTTAGTCATTGACTTTCGGAAACTAAATAACGTAATTTTGAACGATAAATTTCCCCTTCCAAATATTACGGATATTTTGGATTCTCTTTCCGGTGCAATGTATTTTACGCAGTTAGACTTATCACAAGCCTATTATCAGGCAAAACTCAGCCCCGAAAGTAGGAAGTATACGGCCTTCACGACGCCGTCGGGACAGTATCAAATGACGCGCCTACCGATGGGATTGAAAATAAGCCCGAGTGCATTCTCTAGATTAATGACAGTGGCCATGTCGGGTTTAAATTATGATAAAATGTTTATTTACTTGGATAATTTAATATGTTTTGGGAGAAGTTTAGACGTACACAATAAAAATCTAATCGATATTTTAACCAGATTGAGACGAGTAAATTTGAAGCTGAATCCGGATAAATGTGAATTTTTAAAGAAGGAAGTTTTATTTCTTGGCCATGTTATTTCTCAAGACGGTATTCGACCGGACCCGGAAAAAGTGAAAGTTTTAAAGGAATATCCAACACCGACAAATTCTGATGAAGTTAAGCGATTCGTAGCATTTTCAAATTATTACCGAAAATTTATTCCAAATTTTGCGGAAACATGCGTACCATTAAATAACTTATGTCGAAAGAATGTCAAATTTAATTGGGATATAAATTGTAAAAAATCATTTGACTCTCTTAAACTTTCACTTTCAACACCACCGGTATTACAGTATCCAAATTTCGATAAAAATAACGTTTTTATTCTACAAACAGACGCGTCGGGATACGCAATAGGATCAGTGTTATGCAATAGCGATCGTAGGCCCGTAGCCTACGCTAGCCGTAGCTTAAACGATGCCGAACGCAGATATCCTACCATTGAGAAAGAACTACTGGCTATCGTCTGGTCAGTAAAGTATTTTAGACCTTATCTCTATGGAAGAAAATTTATAATAGAAACAGACCATAAACCCTTAGTGTATTTGTATAACCTATCAAACCCCTCTAGCAGACTTTTAAAGTTTCGGTTATTGCTCGACGAATATGATTTTAAAGTTGTTTATGTGAAAGGCCGCGATAATGTAGCTGCAGATACATTATCTCGGATATCGATTGAAAGTGATGAGTTGAAAGCGATGAATGAAAATATTATTTCGGTACTTACGAGAGCGCAAAGACGAAAAATAGACGAACAACAAAGTAGCACCCCTACAGTAACTCAAACTCCCCGCGACGATTGGACTGATCACCCAAGAGTTGTGGAAATGTTAAAGTTACCAAAAGAGTACACGGAGTTAGTTTTTGTTAATGAGGAAGAATGGGAGAGATTAAAAAATGATATGACTACAGATAGTGGCGACTTTGCTTATTTCGCCCCAGGTCGTACAGTTTTTGTTAAAATATTTACCCAATCGCAGTGTACACGAGCTGTCTCTGTGCGGGAAATGGAATCGTTTTGTACGAACCTTAAAATAGAGACCTTATATGTAATATTGAATGAATATAATTCTGTAATAATAAAAGAGCTAGCTCAACATATAAATAAATTACCAAAGTGGTCGGGGCCCCGATTATGTGTAATAAAAGGTGTCAAGAGAATTACGGATAAAGATACTCAGAGAGTAATTTTAAATGACTACCATATATTGTCAACAAGTGGTCACGCAGGAATTAGAAAAATGTTGAACGGTATACGTAGGAAATATTTTTGGACAGGACTTACAAGGGATGTGATAGATTTCGTTAAAAGATGTGACAAATGTCAACGTTACAAATATTTAAAAACTATCAAGGAGCCGATGGTAATTACTAACTGCGGCTCCTCAGCTTTCGATAGGGTTTACTTAGATTTAGTTGGTCCCCTCAGTCGAGATGATAATTATAACTACATTTTAACGCTCCAATGCGACCTTACAAAATACGTAGAAGCGTATCCGATTACAAGCAAGGAGGCGCATAGCGTGGCAACAGCGTTTGTAAACAACTTTATACTTAGGTATGGAGTACCACGCGAAATTGTTACGGACAGGGGAACTGAGTTCATCAATGCTACTTTGCAAGAGGTTTGTAAAATTTTAAATATTAACCACATACCATCTACAGCATTTCACCATCAAACCTTAGGTTCAGTAGAGAATAGCCATAAGCACTTAACTTTTTACCTTAGAATGCAATGTAATAGCCAAAATCACGATTGGAGTCATTGGGTACCTTTTTGGTGTTTTTCCTATAACACCACTATCCATTCGGAAACAAAATTCACACCCTTTGAACTAGTATTTGGCAAGTTATGTAATTTACCGACTAACCTTACGAATAGCATTGATCCTGTATATAACTTTGATAGCTATCCATTAGAATTAAAATACCGTATTCAAAAGTCGCAAGTAGAAGCACGAAATAATTTATTGGAAAGTAAACAGTTAAGAAAGTTACACTATGATAAATATGTTAACCCTATCATATACAGAAAAGGAGATTTGTTACTTGTAAAAAATGAAAATTGTCATAAATTAGATCCATTATATTTAGGACCATTTTCAGTTGTCAGAGATAATTCACCCAATGTTGTCATTTATGTTAACGGCAAGGAAAAGACTGTGCATAAAAACCGAACTAGACTTTATACCATATAGGTATTTCCTTTTTAAATAAGTAAGTAACTATTATTATACTTTAGATATTATATAAACTTAGATTATTAAAAAGTGGTACCACTACTATTATAAACTGACATGTTAGTATAAGATAAAGTTTTTGATGTAAAGGTTAGTACCTAGTGTATTACTTATTTACACATTAGTATTGTCTTTAATTTTCTGGTATCAACGTGTTAATTTAGAAAACACATTATATTATTGTTTACCATGACTTTTTAATTTCCTTAATTTTTCATATCTTTATTATTGTATGTTAAAAAAAATAGCACTACAGTGTATTTTTTTTTATTTTTTTGGTGGGGCGTGTGACGTAGTATGTAGTCAAGTATATAACCATTTCACACTTATTATTTGTGGCTGTAATAAACTGTACTTAGTCGAGATGACATCTTTCATTGGCCCGATCCCATCCTTATATCCCATCCTTATAGTTCAATGGAGTTGGATACGTCGCAAACGAACTATTTGGAATTCTCGACGAACGCTCTGCTCAAAAGTACGAGAACGACATTAAAACCATACAAGAGAACGAAAATCATCTGAACGACCTGTACAAAAAACAAGTTTCCATCTTAGAAGGTGAACACAACATACTGAAACGAAATGAAGAACTGATGATACAACAATTTACCAGCATAAGTCGTCAAATATCGCGTTTGAATAACCTTGTAGAAGAAGAACATAATAAAACAATGTTTATTACGGGAGCAGTACTAACAGCAAACCTCATCATAGATAACCTGCGAAGGTTGCAACAGCAACTACTGGACCTTGTCACTGATGTTCGCAGTGGGCGAATTGATACACACTTACTACAGCCTGAAGAGTTTGAAAATCAGCTGAACATCATAACGGCTCAAATCGCCCCTGACGTCACATTACCATGTGTCAGCAGTCAACAGGATTGTATCCGAGAGATGTACAAACTTTCAAGAGTACACGTCAGACTGACAGAGTATTTAATATTCGAAGTTAAACTGCCTCTCATTAGCAACGATCACTTTGAACTTAATCGCATTATACCTATTCCGAGACTAAACAACCGTATCGCTACAACTATTATACCTACTGCAAGGTACTGTGCCTTAAGTCTCAGGAAAGATATGATTATACCCATAACCGAGGAAGAGATGCATACAAGTTGCATATCATTCAAAGAAAACAAAATGATATGTAGACTGAATCTACCTATACATACAATAACAAAGGAGTTATCAATTCTATGCGAGGCACAAGTTATTAACAATAATAACTTATCTAACTGTGGCACGGCAGTGTCGACTTGTCGTAACGACTGGATCATGTTACACAGCCGCGCCGAATGGTTGTTTACATGTTGCCTGGAATGCACTGTGCGCATATTCTGCCCCGGCGCCACCGTGTCTACCGAAACATTAAGCGGCACAGGAGTAATGAAATTAAAACCTGGATGCATGCTTAAAGGAGAAAACATCATCATTCACTCTCCGAAACTTTACCGCTCTGAGATATTTATCAATAAAGATACCGAAGATTACATTCCTGAATCCGGAGTGAACAACATTTTGACAAACTTTAACTTCACATACGTGCCTGAGCCACATGAACACCAATTTCGATTATTACAGAATCAAATAGAATCGGTGAAAACGTCGCAAGAAAATCTGCACATTCATACCACTTCCCATGACGTACATCATTATGTGGCTTACACCCTGATTGGGTTGGGCGCTATTATACTTACCATCATTTATGTATCCCGGAAGATATTGCAATACAAATCGAAACAAAACTACATACAAGAAGTAGAACTGCAGAGTGTTCGGTGTAGCACTCCGAGCGAGGGAACAGACGAGCACCGACGACGGGACTCGGAGCGCCGTTCAACTCGACGAGTCAACAGACGGACTTCGCCTTAAGATTTATTTTTCATAGTGTTATTTTCTATTTGTTTGTTTTGTTGTTTATCTTAAATTGGGCAGCATGTAGGAGCGAGCACCTACAATACGTATCATTTACGCGTAATTACCTATGTAATTCCCGCTAACGTAGCATATTTGTAAATTAATGTAATTTATATTTAGTGGCAATAAAACTATTATTGGTGACACACGTGTTATACATTTTTCCTAACGATCCTGCGAACATTTAGCTACGTGATTACGTCATCACAGAACATCATCTTAACATCAACGTCATTACATCATAATATGTAGAGTTAGCGACTCTACAATCACTAATAAATCAAATTACAAAAAAAAAGGAAAATAAAGGGAAACACTAAGCACAATAAATAAACAAATACATAACTTCAACCGTCCACATGACAATTTTTCAACAATGCATTTCTGAAAGTGGTGGTCTCATTGTTAAAAACATCAAACTCAGCACATATGTTATTGTAAGATCTACACATTCTGTGCAGTGGGTTGTTCATTGACACATTATTTTTACATAGAGGTATACTAAATAGCTGTGGATTACGAGTTGATCGGGTAGGCACTTTGAAATGTAGCATTTGTAGTAATTTAGAGTCATACTCCCCGTTAACAATACGGTGAAGTAAGGCCAGGTCGGTTATCCATCTACGTTTTTCCAAGCTCAGCATATTGATATACCCTAATCGGTCATTATAATGTGGGAATTTACGTCTTATGCCAAACCTAGTGCACAGAGCTCTTAGAAATCTACGTTGGATTGCTTCAATTCTATTGATGTGAGAAGAATACAAAGGAGACCATACAGAGGAACAGTATTCGAGTATGCTACGGACCAGGACTACATACAATATTATCCAAGTCTTTACATTTCGAAATGGCTTTGCTTGACGCAACACAAAAGAGAGCGTACGGGTAGCCCTACCACATATGTTGTCGTAATGAAAACGAAATGAAAGATGTGAGTCAAAGTATACTCCTTGATCACGGATGACGTCAACTCGCTTCAGCGCAGAACCCAAAATGTAATAGTTGTAAGTAATAGGGCGTTTACTTTTTGTAAAAGATATAACTTGACATTTGTCAATACTGAGAGACATACGATTGTATTTACACCATTCCACGATCACGTCAATATCCTCCTGCAAAGATTTACAATCGTTGTCACTTTTAATTTGGTTAAATAGTTTTATATCGTCAGCGTAAGCGAGACACTCACTGCTAATCTGAGTTAGAAGATCATTAATAAAGATTAGAAACATAAGGGGACCCAAGTTAGAGCCCTGTGGGACGCCCGAGATTGCAGTAAATGGCGCTGAATCATAACCGCCCAAAGCCACTAACTGAGAGCGATTCGAAACATAACAAGCGAGCCAGCGAAAGAGGCTACCATGGATTCCCAAATGATATGCCTTAGACAAAAGAATTGAGTGGTTAACACGGTCAAAAGCTTTAGCAAAATCTGTGTAAATAGCATCGACTTGCGTACGAGTGTCAAATGCATCACATAAAAAGGTGGTATAAAGTAATAAATTGGAATTAGTTGATCGTCCGCTGATGAAACCATGCTGATTATGGCTAAGAAAGACGCTGATGTGACGATAAATGTGCTGGTAAACGAGGCCTTCAAAAATCTTACCGAACCAACTCAAAATGTTTATTGGACGATAGTTCCTGATGTCTCTCTTATCACCCGATTTATACACAGGCGTAATCTTTGTTATCTTCCAAAGAGATGGGAATACTCCTTCGGTAAGCGATTTATTATAGATTAGTGTCAGGGGATCAACCAACGCAGAGGAACACAGTCGGATAAATATTGGTGGAATACCGTCTGGTCCAGCGCCCTTTGATACGTCAATACCTTTTAATCTGGCCATTACCATCTCTTTTGACACTTGTAGGTGATTGATAACGCTATTTGATGGAGGAAAATTTGGTTCATACGCACAATTCGTGTTAGTATCATACACGGACGAGAAGAACTCGGCAAACAAATTGACCGTTTCAGCACCGGTATGAGCAACACGATCATGGAAATACATGCTTTTGGGTATAGTGTTGGTAACACGTTTGCTCTTAGTGTATCTCCAGAAAGTTTTAATATTTATCACAATATCCCTTTCAATGCCTGTAATGTATGTCTTAAAACACTGATCCATCAAGATTTTCGAACGTGCCCTCAACATGCTGAAGGTATCATAGTCTCTGGGATTATTATATCGTTTGAAGCGCTTGTGGTACTTAGACTTCTGCCTCAAGACGCTTCTTAAACCAGGAGAAAACCAAACTGGATAAGTCGTGCTGCGAATTTTTATCTTAGGAGTGTGTTTTTCTATAATTGAAGTCAGCTGATTGTAAAAGAATTGTACAAATTCGTCACAGTCCATTGAGTCAGCGCAACGGTCCCACTCCATCTCCTGAATATCAGCCTGACAGGCTTCGTAGTTGGTCTTATGAAAACAGAGCTTATCAAACATGACATTTGGGCACAGCAGGGGTGGAGGTCCGAGATAGTCTATTACAAACGGAGGGTGATGAGTATCAATACGGCTTAAAGCTGTCGTCAGAGTCACCGTAAACAAATCAGGGGAGTTAGTTATTGCCAAGTCTAATATTCGGTTATTAAGGTTTGAAAGATTATTTAACTGACTCAAAGAATGTAAGTTGAATAGATTGAACAAAGATTTAGATTTTTCACACGAGCAGTTAGATGGTATTGATGCAATAGACCAGATCACATCACCCAAATTGAAATCGCCTACCACACACGTTACCTCATCTGGATACGATGAGAAAACACCGGCACAATTAGAAATAAATTCCTCAAAATCAGAATTTGGTAGATAATCAGGTAAATAAACGGTGCAAAAATTAATAGTATTGTTGTTGATTTTAATTTTTACCCAAAGGTCTTCAACAAAGTTTGATTGCCTCTCATTCACTACCACAACGTCAAGAGTCTTGGAAACTGCGATGAGTACACCGCCACCGTGATGCTTATTAAATCGTTTGAGGAATCTACCATCCCGATCCCTACGAATCACCACATACCTGTCATCAAACAATTCAGATGAGAGAAGCATTGTAGGAAAGCTGGATAAAGTTTGACCACAGACTACTGGTATAAAAATTTTGACAATAGGCTTTAAATAAAGTAAAATTTACTTCTACTGTACACCAAGCAAACCTGTGTCTCACCATGTTACCACTGACCAACAAAGCCCTGCATCCCTATCCATCTATATCAGAATAAATTGTCATACAGAGTTTCAGTTACTATATGCCCAAGGTATTTAAACTGACTTACACGGCCCAAAGGAATCCTGTTCAAAAGTAACAGGGGCACATTTTCAAGTCTCTTAATGTTACCCCTGAAGATCATGAATTCACTCTATTTCTCGTTGTACCTTAGGCCGTGCTTCCATATATAGTCCTCGCAGGAGCTTTTTGGGCCACCCAGCGATAGGCAGAGCAGCACAGCACCATGTCATCAGCATAACTGATATTATTCACACAGACATTATCTATATAACAACCATGTGTGCTGCTCAGCCCAGCGATGAGCTTGTCCATATATACATATATAAGAGCGAAGTCAGCCCATCCTGTCTAACACCACATAAACTCTTCAGAGCATGTATTTCCCCACTTTACCACATTTTTCTGATTACCATACCAATGTGCCAGTAGGTACATTTATAACCTCTGCCAACGAGAAACATCTTTAAGTTTTGTCCAAAGGTCCAAAGCTTATCATAACTTCATAACACACAAGATCAAATGCTTTGCTGAGGTCTTAAAACATGCATTTATAGGAAGGAGTTAGCTTTATAACATAATAAATAACAGAGAACTTTAACACAGCTCAATATCACTTGTAAAATAATATGTCAATCAAATGCACTTTCCGTAGACAATATCCACAAAAAAGTCGCTATTGATAATATCACACAACACAATTACTCCAAGGAGGATAATAAGTATTATCTAGCACTTCAGCACACTTCAGCCAGAATGGTGGCTAGGCTAGGCTAGTGATTTGGTTTAATTTTTGTGTTTCGGATAACAATCCTCAAAGCAGTAAAAACAAAATATATAACCGTACCTACATAAAATAAAACTTTCCTATTTTTGATTTACATAGTATCTTCATTACTTTAATTAAATGCCTAATTTTTATCAAAAGTAGGTCAACAATTTATCTTTAAAGTTATGTAAATTCCGATAACGAAACAAGAAACGAAAATTTGAATTTCGCGGGTAAAATTCCATTACATGACTTCGAGAGAAAGGAACAGCGAAATAGCAATTTGTGTTTGTCTCTTTCGCTCCATCTTTTCGCTCTGCTTTTAAACTCTCTTCTGCTAAAGTTCAACGTTTTACAAGTGCTAGGGATATATTTACTATAAATGAAGTTGATGATTACACTCAAAAGTAGCAAGTTATTTCACACAAATTGAGAAATTAAACCACAAATTATATAGACTAGTACAGATAGGAATCAAGCCTTATAGCGGCCGTTTGTTAGTGAATGACGGACCCCGATTAGATTTTGACAACATAGTGCTGCCAGAACTATCGACCCTTGATTCGTTATCGATAGTTGTGCAAATCATCGACGTTTGGTACAACCCTAGTAATATACTATTTTAAATTCTGCTCAAATAAAAACCACATTTGATGAAAGAAGGCATTTATTACTTGACATTATAATTTTATCAAATACAAAGTACTTAAGTATAAGTGGAGATTTATACAAGACAAAGAATGAGAGTAATGAAATTACTTACTAAATTGACTTAATAGATAAACTAAGAAATATAAATACTTTATCAGCCACAAGAAAAATTAAACTGCTTGAAAATATTTTTTACGCACAAATTCTAATGCTATTTTTCCTAGTAGTTTTATTTAGTATCTGCCATTTCATTATTTACTGTTAATATCACTTTCAATGCAAGACGCAATAACCTAATTCTAATAGTTAAACATTTAATGTAGTAAGTAATCAATATAGCAACTAACAGCAGTAATTTGCACCATAATTCTGATTTGATAACTTATTACCGCAAGAATAGGCAGACACGGGCATCTTCGCAGCACTCCTCAAACCTCGTTGAGACTCAAGTTATCTGAAAAGATTAGATTTGGTTAGTATAGATTCTACATATTGTTACTATAATCTGCCATAACATTTTATAAACAAATACCTAAGTGATAGTTTAACTGAAAAGTTTGTAAATCAAGAAAGAGTAGTGTGTATAAAGCACATTTTGTTTGTTGTGCCGCTATGCACAAGTTATAGATAATCAATGTTTATAGTTAATAACTGTTATTAAGTTAGATGATGATGACTGATGAGAGGTAGTATATATAATTAAGTAAGATCTAAGATAGTAGGTAGCAGTAACAGTTATAACATAGTCATAAGACAATCACAATAAACCATAATTCGTACCGACAACAATCATATATAATCCCACCGGTACATTTGTTATAATTCTGTTCTGTTTGTCAGAATCAGAAATATGAATTTGATGATAAGGCATTTTAAATGTTTTGACAAAGTTATTGAATTACTTACACTGTTATTTTCTCTTAACTTGGTATTAACAACTTCACTAAATTGAAACTTGTTAAATGTGACGACTGATTTAATCCCAAGTAATCTACTGTGCTTTATCATTATCACCATATGATATCACTTCTAAATGTATATTGAAATAAGGTATTAGGAAGGTTTTTTTTAACAAAACTAATCAATAATTAATTACACATACCTACTTACATTCATATAAAAAGAATAAACAAACATTACCTACCTTTCATTCATAACTTCTTCTTCAACATGTCAATGACAAGTACAAAACCATATGTTGTTGGCCCAAAACTGAGCCACTCTCACCGCATTATCGGCAGCCAACATGAGGTCCTCACACGTGCAGGTGTCCGGGCATAAAGAGCAATCAATGAGGTGGGCCAGGGTCTGTGGAGTGTAACCACACCTGCACGCGAGACCCGTGTTATTGGTGAAGCCCCACCTGGACAGGTTGCCTTTACTTCGACCAACTTGGGTACGGAGTCTATTTAAAGATCTCCATAATGATCTGGGAAGTTCAACGCCAGGAGGGAGCTTTCCCTGGATGAGCACATATGGGTGTGAAAGGGTAGCAGAATTTTCCCACAGTTTAACTTTGGTTAAAGAGGCCTCCGTGGTGCCAGGAATGACGCACTTGTAAAAACTATTGCGACTCTTTAGCCTTTGATAAATTTCATAACTTTCTGAGAAACCGAATCTTCTTTACTCCGGTTAAGTTGTGAACTGTATTTTCTTTTGTTTTGGTTAGTTTTAAGAAATACAATGTTGCCTCTTGGAATTACCTAAAACAACAAAACTCAAATTTAGGTTAATGTAATAAATAATTGATACATAAAACTACGTAAATAGATTTACTTACTTGTACCGAAGGCATCTTCGAATAATGTATCCATATTTCTGTAAAGAAATATCTGAGAAAAAGTGGAAAAACATCTATAAAATACTACTAGAAAACCGAAATGAGTAAAAAAACACAAACTAAATAAACGTCATCTTGAAATTCTTGAAAAAAGTGACAACCTTAATTTTAGCCAATGGGGGCACCCCAACAAAACGGCGGTCTTAATTATAGCCAATGAATGGGTATCGGGGCTACCGGCCACTAAGTTTTGACCTATTCTATGGGTGATTCCAACGCCTGAATTAAACTTTTCCATGAATCTTCCGATACCAAAATACTCGCCTGCTTCATTTGACATAACGATATGAATCTGGGTTTCGAGTTTTTACTTTTTAATTTTTACAAAATACCGATTCTGGGCTTCAACTGTCAAAAATGTATAGAGAATTTTCTTCGTCATTCACTCTTTTTCTGACATATGGGTATGGGAAGAAATATGAAGTCCATGGAATTAGGCGGTACCGCCAAGTTCAGATTATGGGCTTCAAATGTCAAATAAAGCCCATATCCATATCCAGATTTTTTAGGCGGTAGACCCCCTGTACTGGGGGCTTTACAGTTGACCGCGTCATAGTAGTGGCTCTCGTATGAAACGGCCCCCGTACCGGCTAAAAACTCTGGGTATGGACATGGGCTTCATTTGACATTTGAAGCCCATATAAAATGCAAATAAGCCAAGGAATTTATAAGTACTACGTACAACTACTACTTATAAATTCTTTGTTGTAGGGACAAAATATGAGAAATTGTCAAAATGATCAAGATAAGGAATTCAAATGACAGTTGAATGGGGGGCTACCGGCTAAGAAATATGGATATGGGTATGGGCTTCAACTGTCATTTGAATTGCTTATCTTGATAGATTTTTGCTGCTTTGTTCTGTTGAACGTTGCTAGCTAGTTATCCTTATACCCGAAGTCATTGTTTTGTGACGTCGGGTATAACGATAGCTAGCTAACAACGTTTAACAGAACAAAGCATCAAAAATCTATCAAAATAAGGAATTCAAATGACACTGAAGCCCATACCCATATCCAGATTTTTTAGCCGGTAGCACCCCCGGTCTAGGCCGACAGGCGACGACCGTTTGTGGGCTCATTTAGTATGAGTTTGGCGAACTGTATTCGTCTTTGAGTATTCACAAGTATTAGTAGGTAATGGGCGATTTTCTGAAAGCTCGGTCACTAGATGGCGCTGTCCCACCTATGCAGTTAGAAGGAACGGAACGTTATAAATTTTACTTTGACGCGACTTTTTTACGTAAAACGGAACGTCAGACAGATGTTATTTATTTACCTAAATCTTTAAATTTACCTATTTCGTTTCTGTTTCTCACAGTAGTACTTATTTAATATATTATTAGTTTCCTTTGGGTTGTTAAAAAGTAATTAATTTAAATATGTTTCATACCAAAATATACCATAGACATGTACATACTTATTCAACGCCATCTAGTGAAGCAATTGGAAGCTGTTTTTTTTTTAAATGGCCTCTCAGAAAATCGCTCATTGAAAACTATCGCTCTTTCTCTTTCATGTCCTTTGACTGCTTTACCGACATGATCAGGGGCTTACCACAAGCTCTAATAGCAGTTATTTTTAAGTTGAGAGAGTGAGACGCCGCTATACGGCGTGTAAAGCGGCGTCTCACTTTCTCAACTTAAAAATAACTGCTATTAGAGCTTGAGGTAAGCCACCAGGTGGCCTACCACAAGCTCTTATAGCAGTTACTTTTAAGTTGAGAGAGTGAGACGCCGCTATACGGCGTGTAGAGCGGCGTCTCACTCTCTCAACTTAAAAATAACTGCTTTAAGAGCTTGTGGTAGGCCACCAGTTCATCCGAAATCAACTGATATGGGGTTCTGACAGGCCGTTGCCGACAGGCGAACTGACCATCTGTGGGGCGCTTAAGGACACTGACAATGACAAGCCATTCCCAACAGGCCGACTGATCATCTGTGGGGCCCTTAAGAATGTTGCCGAAGTCACGGCGAACTTACCGAAGTTACCAGTTCATAAAAATAAACATTCTTATTTATTTATTTACCAATTATTCTAATAACTTTGATTTTTTTAAGGGGCACCATGTTATTTTATACATTTTTCCGTAACTTTTGTGTATATGCTCACGAGTGGTACCAAATCTTTACCATCTCCTTTACCTATTTCGTTTCTGTTCCTCACAGTAGTACTTATTTAATTTATTATTAGTTTCCTTTGGGTTGTTAAAAAGTAATTAATTTAAATATGTTTCATACCAAAATATACCATAGATATGTACATACTTATTCAACGCCATCTAGTGAAGCAATTGGAAGCTTTTTTTTTATTGGCCTCTCAGAAAATCGCTCATTAATAATGAGGTAACTGGGTAACTGGAGAGTGCAGTACTGTGGCTGGGTGGTGAGTAAAACGCCAAATCCACAGCAACAATTTATATTTTAAAATAAAGATAAAAATAAAACCTAAAAAGAGAATCATAAATTAACATTTTTATAAAATCCGAATACAAATAATTACACACAAATTTAGCTAGAAACAACACACAACAATATCAAACTTACCTGTAAATTACAGGTTTTATAACCATTTAATAACAATATAATTTATAAAAATGGACCGAAACAGATAAAATGCACTTTACAACTCAATACACAAAAACAATGTCATGGCAACGACATGACATTCCAAATATTATTTTTCAGGACAGACGCATAAAAATTTGACAAATAGTTTCGAATTATATGAAAGGAGGATAGTAGCGAGCGACGCTACAGTACTAACACTTTTTTGTCCCCAAAAATTACACAGTGGTCTTCCGTCTCACCTACACTTTAAAAAAATACGTATGGTCTTATGAGACAACCTGACAGCCACTACATACATAAATGTCAAATTTGCTGGGTACACTTTTTTGTTGAGGGTGAGAGCTCCAGTTACCTCAGAATTAAGTCGAGCTTCATGCTCAGAACAATAACTTTATGACGCAATCAATGACGTCACATGGGATGTCGTTGTCGCGCTCACGGTGATTCGGTACGCAAATCAGCGCAATGAAATCGATTTTGGTCTGAATCGGAATGCACCCTATGTTATATCTTTCTTTGGTCATGTCATGTCATGCATGGCATGTCACCCACCTGTCAGTGTCAAGTCAACCGGATAGAAAGCAAAGCAAACACAAAATATATAATTTGTGCACAAAATAAAAAAGCAGGAAAGAAAAACGCTGTACAAAAAAGAATATCTTCAAGACAAATGATGTAAATAAAAGATTCTACAAAATGACGGCGTCTGTGAAAGAGTTTGGTAAGGCCTGGTGGTCCGAGGTGTACAACAGAATAATCGGGGCTGCAGTGTATTTAGACGACTCAAGTTCAGAATGTCTTCATTGGGACGGTGGCCTCTTGAACCTATTATTTGGTGGGGCAGTCGCTGTGAAAAGTCTGTCACCCTTTGAGGTAAGTTCTGCCAACAGCTGCTTGTCAGGCTAAGGCTACACTACAAATAGCCTTGCTTATTGCTAAGAGCCAAGCGGTTCGCTCAGGTGCTTGGTTATAGTCACCTAGCTAGGCGCGCCGCCGCTCGCAGTGTGGCCAGCTCGATAGCATATAATACATCTGTTAGGGTGGTATTACATTTATCAAAGATCTTTGTCCAATATTGCATTTGATCAAAGGAATACCACCCTTATTACCATAGTACTAAGAGTGGTATTCCACTTATCAAATATTTTATGCACCCTTAGTACTATGGTAATAAGGGTTGTATTCCTTTGATCAAATGCAATATTGGACAAAGATATTTGATAAATGGATTCCACCCTTAGCTAGTCACTAGATTAGTCACTAAGCGAGTTGCTGGGATCTTAGCAATAAGCGAGGCTCTTTGTAGTGTGGCCTTAGCCTAACTTGTTTTTAGAGTGAGTTTGGATTTCTGGTCGGTACAGCGCTCCCGTGTTACATGGGAGTGCTACTTTGATAAATAAAACTATGTTTTGTTCATTCTGTTTTTATATTCAGTATTTAATTATTTTTTTTTTATAACTTTTTATCTCCCAAGTAGGGCATGCTCCCGGTATTTCCCGGGAAATTGGTCTTTTACGCAGTACCGATACTGAGATTTCATTTCCCAGGAAATTCGGTACTTTCGGTACTTTTGTTATAACTTACAATTACGCCAATGTTAAGCTCCGTGTTTGCAATATTGAGCGTCTATTAGTTTAAATATGTCCCTATTTTGCGATGAGAACAAAATTAATGAATGACGCGCGAAGTAATTTGATTACTGATTTCTTATTATATTGTGTTTTGTGTTCGTTTTATATTTAATCGCTATTTCGCTTACTTCGTTATTAGCAATAAAGGTATTTGATTCCTGACTTTAGTTATAATATCCTACTATAATATTATAAAGGTGAAAGTTTAGATGTTTGGATGTTTGTATGTTTGTTACTCAATCACGCCAAAACATCTGAACGGATTTGGCTGAAATTTGGGACACAGATACTTTGTAGCCTGAAGAGGAACATAGGCTACTTTTTATTCCGGAAAAATATCACATTCCCGCGGGATAACGTCGTCCACGCGGGCGAAGCCGCGGGCGGAAAGCTAGTAACCTATAAGACTGGAAAGGACGTGGCGTTAACATCAACGGCGAATACATCTCACACTTGCGATTTACGGACAAAATCGTCATTGTGGCCGAAACGTTGCACGTTCTTCAACACATAGTGAACGGTCCAGCTGATTCCTCTCAACTCATCGGCCTTAGGATGATCTTGGACAAAACCATTATTATTATTATTATTATTTATAGGGGGGACGCCAGCGAAGCCGGACGGGTGATCAGTCACCTAGGTCGGGACCATTTCACCCAGTTCCCCAAGTCCCCTAAAAGCTGAAAAATCAGGGGGGGAGGCGGGTTATCATTTACCCCACCGGCGTCGGACCCTCGAACCTACCTGTGCGCTTACAGTACCTGTTGAGTTGACTTATCGTTAACTTCTTTAGATCCTCTTCCTTAAGCTTGTCCGTTCCAAAGAGCTCCCAGCGCAGTGATGCGTACATCGGGCACTCTGCCATGAAGTGGTAGCTTGTTTCTTCTCTTTCTTTGCATTGCGGACAGATAGAGTCTTCTGTCCGTTTAATCACTGATAGGTGTCTGTTTAGTGGGCAGTGCCCAGTGAGTACACCTACAATCGTTCTTATATTTCTCCTACTCTGTTTCAGAAGTTCTCTAGTTTTCTTTTTGTCAACCGATTTGATGAAGATCTTAGACTGTCTGCAGTCCTTTCTTCTCATCCATCTTTGGTTTGGACAAAACCAAGGCTCCAGAGTAAATTGTTCATTGAGCATATTCAATGAACATATTACTCTGGAGCCGATTGCAGTACAAGGTTGTACTCTTGAAGTTGTCATGGAGCATGTGTATACCTCGGGCAAATTCTGCAATTAGGTAGTAACAACTTCGAGAAGGAAGCCAAGAGAAGAATACAGCTGGGCTGGGCAGTATATGGGAAGCTTCGTCGGGTCTTTACGTTGCCTATTCCACAGAGTCTAAAGACGAAACTCTTCAACCAGTGCGTCCTACCTGTTATGACATACGGAGCCGAAACGTGAACACTCACGGCAGGTTTGGTTCACAAATTCAAAGTTGTTCAGCGAGCTATGGAAAGGGCTATGCTCGGAGTTTCTCTGAAGAATCGAATCCGGAACGTGGAAATCCGACAGAGAACCAAAGTAATCGACATAGCCCACCGGATTAGCAAACTGAGGTGGCAGTGGGCCGGCCTTATAAGCCGCAGAACCGATAACCGCTAAACGAGTTCTAAGATTGGAGTCCGCGTATCAGCAAATGTAGTGCCTACACTACGTTTGCCCTCAAACTAGGTGGAGCGACGATTTTTGCAGGGTGGCTGGTAAGAGCTGCGTGAGAGCAGCCACTGATGCTTGATGGCGTACTCTTGGAGAGGCCAATGTCCAGCAGTGGACGATGATGATAACTTAATATCCTTAATAATGAATAATGAGGACGCTGAGAATGCTGCCAATATGCTGATAAATAAACTTTCTGTTGTAATCGAAGCCAATACGCGCACTATACATATACCTAGCAGAAAGCGCATTTCCAAACCCTGGATTACTCCAGGATTGCTACGATGCATCCGGCATAGAGATAAGTTGTATCGCAAAACCAAAAAATATCCTAACAATGATATATTACACATTTCTTATAAAAGATATAAAAGCTTTTGTAATAAGTTACTGAAAAAAATAAAAATGGAATATGAGCGCGCAGAATTTGATAAACATAAGAAGGATCCGAAAAAAATTTGGAATTTCGTAAAGAATGTCACTAATCTTAAGCAAACTGATTCTACTTCCTTCTGTGATGATTTATTGTCAGGTTACAAGGATCCGATTACTGCTGTATCATCAATAAATAACTTTTTCGCTAGTGTTGGTAAAGACTTGGCCTCAAATATCAAAAATAACCTTCCGGATAACTCTCCCTGTAATTCTATTGATGCTTGTAGAAACTCTGATTCAAACTCGATGGCTTTATTTCATGTTGACGACGCCGAAATTGAAAACCTAATCCTAGGGTTGAAACAGGATTGTGCAACAGGTTGGGATAATATTCCAAATAAATTAAATAAAGATGCTAGGCATGTACTTATTCCAGTCTTAACGCATTTGTATAACTTATGTATCACCTCTGGTGTCTTCCCATCAGTGTTTAATAAGGCAATTATTCTTCCTATATTTAAGAGGGGAGATAGATGCAGTATCACTAATTACCGACCAATATCAGTTTTGCCGGCACTGTCGAAAATTTTTGAAAAGCTTCTTAATAATCAACTGATTAACTACTTGCACTCTAAAAACTTGTTGGCTCCAAATCAATTTGGCTTTAGGTCTGGCAAATCGACAGAAGATGCGGTATTGGAACTAACTAGTACAGTAGTAAATAATCTTAATACTAAATTAAATTCGCTTTGTGTTTTTTTAGACATCTCTAAAGCTTTTGATACTGTATCTATCCCCATTCTTCTTGCAAAGCTTCAACAGATGGGAGTTAGAGGCATAGTACTCGATTTGTTTAGGAGTTACCTAAGTGAGCGTACGCAGTGTGTTCGTATTGCCAATTACACTAGCAATGAAGAATTAATTGAATATGGCGTGCCACAAGGCAGTGTACTTGGTCCGACCTTATTTTTGGTTTACATCAATGATCTGTGTCGGTCAAGTTTGCCAAACTGCAAAATTATAACGTATGCTGATGACACAGCTATCATAGCTCATGGGAGAAATTGGGACGAGGCTAGGTACTCTGCTGAGTCAGCGCTGAGAACAGTCATATTATGGCTTTCAAATAATTATCTGACTATAAATATCAGTAAAACAAATTTTATCACCTTTGCGCCACAAAAGTCCTCACAGCCAGACTCAAGCTTTAGCTTAATTGCACACAATGAGTCACACCAACACATCAAAATATGACTATAAAAATTACTACATTTAATGCACGTACTCGTGCAAGTAGTAACAGTTTTTGTTTCATCGAAATCTGTCCAGGATTTCCAAAGTTACAGCGTTGCAAAGTTTCACCAGCTTTTGTAAATTTGCTTTCCTTGCGCGCTATTGCGATGACGTCATGTCGCAGTGACATCTCCGATTGCGGCTGCTGCGGGTGATTTCCGTCCAACTGTACCTACATAGAGTCCGTCCGTGCGCAATCTTCGCGGTGCGTTTTCGGCGCTAGTTACAGTACATTTTCTTCGTTCTAAGGTTATGGTAAATGGTTAGTATTCGATTTCGACCGCGCGCAGCCGTACTCCAAAACTGACACCTACTGTCCATTTGACGGCTTCGTGTTATTGTTGATCGAAGTTTGACGGTTGCTATTTATATTGACAGAATACCGCCCGCCATTACGAAAGTTGATTTGATTTATTAAGAATCACGAAAATACAACTTATGTATTTGAAGGTGTTTTTTCACATGGCCTCAATACAAAATTGATCATTGATCGACTATAAGAAAAATAAATAAATTAATTGCGAAACCGTGAGAGCGCAACTAAATTATAGCCAAAGGAGAATATGAAGGGCCAACTCGCGATGTGACGTCACACGTTAATGCCATTGGTTCACCCGAATTTTCCTCGGAGGCCGTACTTTAACGTTCAATATCTCAGTCATTTTTGAAGATAGGAAAAAAATAAAAACATTCTTTTTTCACGAGTAACATATTTTTTAGATATGCTGATAACAAAAATCATTGGTGTGACTCATTGTAGCATTTCCCCTAACAATGCCTTCTCATGCCTTTCAATCTCACGCACACACAGTGTAAGATATCTGGGTCTAATTGTCGACAGCTTGATGCAATGGACTGAACATATAAGACAAATAACAGCCCGTATCAGGAAACTCATCTTTGTCTTCAGTAAGTTACGCGTATCTGTTGATTCTGCCACTCTCAGAACTACATACTTTGCTCTGGCGCAGTCGATTTTATCGTACTGTATCACGATTTGGGGTGGCGCTGGTAAGACTAAGATGCTGTGTCTTGAGAAGGCCCAGAGAGCTGTCTTGAAGGTTATGGCTTATAAACCTATTAGATACCCAACCCAGTTAATGTCCGAAAACTGTTCATCCAACAAGTTATCATCCGCAAACACGTAAATCTCCCCTATGATCCTTCTATTCTAGTGAATAAAAGGAGGAAATATAAAATTTGTGAAGTTCGTAAATTTTGAATAATATTGATAAAACATCACTATGACTATATTTCTTCATTATTATATAATAAAATTAATAAAGATCTGAATATTTACCCTCTCTCGAAGTATAAATGTAAGACTGTTTTGTTTAAATGGCTTCTTGAGCTTGATTACGATACTGCGGAATCCTTGATAAAATGAGTGTTTTTAAGTTCAATCGAAATCAAATAAACACACACCCAATTACACATTTTTACTATTTTTACTAATTTCCTAAGTTTTAAGTTATGTAAGCACCATTGTGTTTATAATCATGTTGCTTGTCCATAAGGAGGTGGGCGCTAATAACTGTGACACAGTCTTTGACTTCTACAGATATTACCGTATTATATGTTTCTGTACCTATGTCATGATTATAAATAAAGATTTTATTTAAAAAAAAAAAAACATAACTAATTTGATTACATAGAGAAGCCTGAGTGCAAGTTGTAAATGACTTGATCTCGTTTCACATTATTGAAAAATTGAAAATGAAGTGTTTAGAAAAAGTCGACCCGTCTCACAACCAACCGATGTAAAAACCACAATAATAAAAATTGCATTGTGAATGAAAAAGTAAAACTTTTAATAACTCGTTTCATATTGTTTTTTATTTCTTTATTTATTTAGGAACTTTTAACATTATAAGTTTAAGCCAGCCTCATCATAGTTTAGTTACTAGCATGTCAATTAAAACTAATTCGATTTCGACTTATTGATCTTGTTTTAAGTTATGTTTTCTGCTCTATTTAGATTTAAGCCTTAGATTAGTCAGATGATTATAACGAATTACTAATAGTACAAACGTTATTTTTACTTTATTTTACTTACGATACATAAAAAAAATCTCAGTACCGAAAAGTACCGAATTTCCCGGTTTTCCCGGTACCAGAGTTAGCGCAGTACCGGGAATTCCGTTTTCTACCCAGTACCGGGAAATGCAACCCCTACTCCCAAGGCCCATGTCTACGCCTGACACGGCTCTCCTTTTCTTAATTTTTCAACAAATAAAACCAGCCAGCAAGGTTGTGTATTGGCCTGCTTGCAATGGGATAGACATATTCGGTCTACCTACAGTACCACAGACATAATGTCATCTCTGTGTACAGTACCTATTAGTATCAAACCCAATATTGTTCAATTTGTATTTAATGCTCCTAATTATTTAAATTTTTGTGCAAATACATTGAATATTATGTACTTTCAGTTTATCTTAGTTTGTGTAGTTAGTTGTGAAAAAGCCATAGATATAATACTTTCTAAAGGTGTACAGGATGAAGCCTGCCAAAAATTCTATGTTGCTTCAAGTAGGGTTGTCATGCACACTGATGGCATACACCATCAAGCTTGCCTAATACCGCTTAATTGTGTAAGGTAAGGCTTAATTAAACGCCTCTGTTTAGTTTTCAGGCAAAGAACATAAGAAGGCTGTATTCATAACTCAAGCTACTTCAACCCAGCTCAAAACAATATGTGAAATAATAAAAAGCAGTGATTTCACTCATTGTATTCTTATTTCTTGTGTAAGCCTGGATGTCGTATTCTTGGAGTTGAATGATGGCAAGGATGTAAGTGATATTATAGCAGCAGGAAAAGGACAGGCAGAATGTACTAAACAGCTGGAAGGAATGCTTTTAGAATGCATGGATAAAAGGGTAAGTGTAAGAGACTCTTTTTCTCTCCAGTTCCTACGCTTTGTTCAGCTGCTTTATGTGTGATTACATCAGCTACCTGCCAGTGAAAGTCACGTCAAAATAGGTCCAGCCGTTTCAGAGATTAGCCGGAACAAACATACAGACAGATAGACAGACCACAATTTAAAAAAATGTTATTTTGGTATATGTAATATATATATATATAATATTACAAACAGACACTCCAATTTTATTTATTTGTATAGATTTGTATAGATAATTATGTTCTTCAATAAGCCATTGCATGCTTACTAAAGCTTTTTTTTCTATTAAGTAAAGGAGATCAGTCAAGCTTCATACATGTTTGGACCAAAAAAGTAAAATGGTCGGCCAACAAAAATAAATTACACATTACTATTGTAAACACTATAACGATCATTATTTGTTATGACGTCAACAGCGTACGACTAGTGGCCAAGCAGTTATTCAAGTTTAAAAATGTCATTTATTCTTCATTTTCAAACTTGAATACAGCTTGGCCAAAGTGCGGCCAACGAAAATAAATTGCACATTACTATTGTAAACAGTGTAACGATCGTTTTTTGTTATGACGTCAACAGTGTACGATTAGTGGCCAAGCAGTTATTCAAGTTTGAAAAGGTCAATTTTTTTCTTTTTTTTCAAACTTCTATACAGCTTGGCCAAAGTGCGGCCAACTAAAATAAATTGCACATTACTATTGTAAACAGTGTAACGATCGTTTTTTGTTATGACGTCAACAGTGTACGATTAGTGGCCAAGCAGTTATTCAAGTTTCAAAATAACATTTTTTCTTCATTTTCAAACTTAAATACAGCTTGGCCAAAGTGCGGCCAACAAAAATAAATTGCACATTACTATTGTAAATAGTGTAACGATCATTTTTGATTATGACATCTTTGTTGGCCGCACTTTGGCCAAGTTGTATTCAAGTTTGAAAATGAAGAGAAAAAAATTACCTTTTCAAACTTGAATAACTGCTTGGCCACTAATCGTACACTGTTGACATCATAACAAAAAGTGATTGTTACACTATTTACAATAGTAATGTGCAATTTATTTTTGTTGGCCGCACTTTGACCAAGCTGTATTCAATTTTGAAAATGAAGAAAAAATGACATTTTCAAACTTGAATAACTGCTTGGCCGCTAATCGTACACTATTGACGTCATAACAAATAATGATCGTCATTTTGGACCACTGTTTACAATAGTGATGTGCAATTTATTTTCGTTGGCCGACACTTTTACTTTTTTGGTCCAATTTGACTGATCTCCTTTCTCTTTTTAATATAAAAAACTCCATAATTGAGTCAATTGAGTTGTCTGTACATTTTGGTTACTTGTAATGAGCATTCTTGCGAATGTTAAATTACAGAAAAATAAACGAGAGCATTTGGCAAGCATTCTAACAAAAGGCCAGTACTTTAAGTTTAAGTATATTTGATTCGAACTGTCTTTCTTTTTCAGCAATCTGCTGTAGAAGTAGTCCACATACCAATCTGCACAATAGCTCCAACCAATGTTGTATTTCTGACTCCTCCCTACCACCAAGTTTATCCGAAATTTGATGGCAAATTGATCCCAGACTCACCATCTATTGACTTGTATACCTTACCAAAAGGAGAGAGGTCACAGGTCAGGAGATTGGCCAGTAGCCTAAATAGTATGATGGACGCAATGAATTTGAAAGAAGATATTTATTATATTGGAACATATAGCTCGTTAGTAGCAGGGGTGCTTGAGAATTCACCAGTGTGTATATCTAGGAGAAAGGTAAGTTCCCTGTTTTATATTTTACTAGCTTTCCGCCCGCGGCTTCGCCCGCGTAGACTTCACGACGTTATCGCGCGGGAATGTGATATTTTTCCGGGATAATAAGTAGTCTATGTTTCTCCCCAGGCTACAAAGTATCTGTGTCCCAAATTTCAGCCAAATCCGTTCAGCCGTTTTGGTGTGATTGAGTAACAAACATCCAAACACCTAAACTTTCCCATTTATAATATTAAGTAGGATGAACACTATTTTTGTTGCTAAGTTTTATGTTTGTTTTTCATACTTCTAAATTTTCACAGTGTGATAAGCTATCTAAAGTTTAGTTAGAGTAATGTTAACATCACATGATTAATGGACAGCCGTCAGCCCCCAAGCATTGATTTGGTAATGTTCAATGTAACCATTTTTTATGAAAGAATTAACTTGAATTGTCTGCCAGATGCTAAAATGAGTCTTATTTTTACAAGCTTTTTATTAACTTGCCATGTTAGTTAGTCTGAGACAAATCTTGCAAGCTTAATTTGACCCACTTCCCAGTGTCCAATGGAGCTGAAATTTTGTATACAGGTTTGGTTCAGATGACAATACAATATTAAAGTACAGTCAGCAAAAAAGTTTGTCATAATAATGAAATTCTTACTAAAGACTTATGTTATTCTTTTCTTAAATATCTCTTAGCATAGCTAGTCAATTGCTTACTGTCATTTTAGAAATTCGATGAATATTTTCTGCAAAACAATTAAAGTGCTTAGCTGACCTTACTTTTCATCTAAATTTATGTTTTGATAATTGTGCCAGTTTGTCTCCAAATTTTATCAACATTCATTTTATTCCAGAATTCAACAAATCCAACATCTCTCATAATCATTGATCGAACTTTGGATGTATGTGGAGTAACAAGTTTCTCAATGGAGTCAGTTCTAGATAAAATCATGGCAGTCTTGCCAAGGTTTCCAGGACATTCTAACGAAGTTGCTGTGGATATGTCACCACTTTGTGAGGCCAATGTGTGAGTCTTAAATATAAAGCTAAATTATTCCTGAGTGATATATGGAATATTTATTCTGAATTAACACAGGAACAGGTACCACGCGGGAAATATAATGTTGGTACTTTTATTATTTCAGAGTCAATCATCCAGACGACATCCAATTAAGTTCGGGCTGCCTTTTTCACGCAAATGACGAATCTTGCACACAGACATTCGACCACATGATCAATAAGTCGCAAAAAGAGGTTATGTTCGACTTGTACAACAAGCTGTCTAAAATAGACGTGCAGAAATCCCCCAGCCCAAAGTCACTGCTTAAGGTCACACCGCAGAGTGTGGAGAAAATTGTGACGGCGTCTAAAGGTAAGATTGTTAATTAATTTATTATCTATTTCTAAAACTTAGTTGAGCCACTTACCACCATACTTAAACAAACCGTATGCCGTGAACCGTGCGCCGTTGTGGCAAGGTCGTGGCCGTGCAGTATAGTAGATTTCATTTCATTACAAGTGCGGAAAGCCTGTCATTGCAAAGAGTTCCGACAAATGTCTACCCGAGCCGAGGCGCAGCCGAAGGTGAGGGTTGACAGTCGGAACAAGTTGCAATGACGGTTCCGCACGTGTACTGAACAACTATTTTTAATACAGTTGCGAAAAAATTAAGCAATTTAATAAAATAATAAAACACAATAAACTCAACTAACTAATCGTAAAAGAATATAAGCAGAGACTTTTTTTTTGTTTTCTTCACCCATTCTGGGTTGGCAAAGGAAACTATGATCATACAGCCAAGGCTTCAGTAGAATTTTTTTATTGATATGAAATGAAAATTAAATTAAATGAGATGAAATGAAATGAAACCTAACAAAAGCAATCCGAATCCTACAGGAGCGCCTTTCCTTATTTCTCTCTTTTACCACATCGTTTTCCATTAAAGCACTAATTCCACCATACTAAGTACCTACCTACCACAATAAAAACCAGAAAAAACTAATTTAGAAAATTAAGAAATAAGGTCCCTCATTTTCTTTTCACTTACTTGCGCAAACTCCTATAAGCAGATACTATGGTAAATAGTGAACGTCATACCATATTTAGTAATCTGTGGTCATACAGCCAATTTTATGTATTTTTTATATTCATAAATTTAATTTGGCCGATACTAATATTAATTTAATGTACATAACATAAAGTATATTAACTTTATGGTACATAATTAAAATTACTTTTAAATCTGATATTGAAACAAATTAGTAGCTTCTTTTTAGAAATATTTGCATGAATCATAAAAACTTCTATGATTTTTTTTTTGTAAAAACTTCGTGGTTGGTTTTTTCTTTTTAATAGACAATATTTTGACAGTTGGGAAAGAAAACGCACGAGTTCGGGAAAGGTAAAGAAAAAGTTCGAGTGTGTAATAGCCCACATCCCGAACGCTATACGTCCCTGCAATACGCCACTTTTTGAGCAACTGTATTAAAAATACCATATTCCATTAAGATACATCGCCAGTGTCCAAACATTTGACAGCTGCTGTCGTCGCCGCTGGCGTCCCAACGGAATAGCCCTTAACTAATATCTGATTAAGTTTCTGTACATTGAACATGTGTTGCTTGCAGGGAATTACGACGTGATAGGAAAGAACTTAGGCGTGCTACAACAAGCCCTCGCCGTCGTGCAGACACTGAAGTCTCCCCAACGCGCCCAGATTGAGTTGCTCATGAGCCTGGAGAAACAGGTGCAGCAGAACCTTGCCGCCAGTAGGGACTCCACTAGTGTGTTGCATCAGGTAGGTGCTGTAATTATTATAAGAATGTGATAGGAAAGAACTTAGGCGTGCTACAACAAGTCCTCGCCGTCGTGCAGACATTGAAGTCTTCCAAACGCGCCCAGATTGAGTTGCTCATGAGCCTGGAGAAACAGGTGCAGCAGAACCTTGCCACCAGTAGGGACTCCACTAGTGTGTTGCATCAGGTAGGTGCTGTATTTATTATAAGAATGTTTACGTGAAATCTGATGTGCTGATTATGTGAACAGACAGATTTTTATTTTATTTAAAATGTTTTTAGAAAAATCAGCTAAACAACACGGGTATTTATTTTGAAATAGTTTACATCCCGCCATACAAAATTTCGTTTTAGAAACAGATCTACGGCTAGGCATGCATAGTTGGTCAAAATTCAGCAGCTTATTACTTGATTGTTATTAAACAGATTAAACTTCAATAACAATGTTATATTTTTTAATACTATATTGACATATTAATCGGGTCCCCTATTTCACCTGGAACTACGCCGCAACAGGAAAGAACCTCGGCGTGCTGCAACAAGCTCTTGCCGTCGTGCAGACATTGAAGTCTCCGCCCTTATTGATAAATGTAGGTATTACGTACGTAGCCATACATTGTTGCCGTGCCAACGGCTTCTCATGCACTTTTCAAGCATCAATTCGGTGACGGTATCTAGGGCCGTGTTCCGTTTTGAGTCAATAATACTGTTGGCGCTGTGAGCGCTAAAAGATGTTCCGTTTTGATTATCGCGCTGACAACACTGTTGACGCGATTTCAATTTGGAACGGCTATTTGCACGCTAAGCGAGCGAGCGTTGTTTTGATTTGAATTTGTAAGTAAATAATCACCGGTTTAGTATGGATATTCGTCAATTAGTAAACGTTTTATTGGACAGCGATGATGATAGTGATCCGTGCTTAAATTTAGAGTATTGTCTCTACCCGTCGTCTCATCTTTAATAAGCACTATCATTTTTCTGGCTTTCTGCTTCGGGATAAAGAAATAAAATACCTAAATAAAACCTAAAACGCAGAGATTACTTAAACAAAACCACAACAAACAATGACGTTTGACAACAAAACGTCAAATATGACAGCCCGCTCACAGTGCTAACGCTTGAGAATGATATCACCGTGATCGCAAAATGGCGGCGGTAGTGACGTCATCCGTGACGTAATTACTGCTTTCGTTGTCGCGCTCACAACAGATCGGAACGATGTGTGAGCGCGATAGCAGTAATATTATCGCTGTTGGCGCAAAACGGAACGTAGCCTAGGTTGCGTCACGTTCGCACAGATGCGATGACCGCCGTCTCAAGGGATCCGTGCAAGCGTGACGTACTATATTTACGCGGGAGCGACAGGGACAGATAATAACAGGTCATTGTACAGGATTCTTCGTGCTCCGCGACCGTACTTTAGTAGTAAATCAATGGGTCTATTTATCACGGCCACATACATTGATAATATTGTTTGCATTGTCTTCTTCAATCGTAGTCTTCAATCAACAATAACACCTAGGTCTAGATACATAGTTGGAGTGACAAACACGGCTGAGAAAATATGCGCCCACAGAGCCACTTGAGCGTATATTATATAAGATCGTACATTATTAAACTTTTTTCTCAGTCATAAAAAGTTTTGATTTACTTCGTGAGCCTTTATCTAGTACGAAGATCCTAGTATTTTGTTGTAAAAAAAGTTTCTATTGTTTTTTTAAACTTATAGGTGATCATGATTCATCGTTATTTTAGGTCAGTCACCTTATCAAGACAAGGAAAGATCGCAACATATCTCTCACTAGTTTGTTGGCTCTGATCACCCATATCTATTCCCTGACCGGAACAGAGATGTCCTTCTCCAAGCAACATGAGGATAGTCTCACTGAGACCTTGAGTGTGGCGATATTCGAAGATCATAAGACACTGTTCGCTAATGAAGATGCAGGGCACATAGTGACGCCGGAGCAGTGCGATGAGATGTCTAAGAATATTATGGCAAAGTGGAAAGATGTCGCTCAGATGAGGAAGTCATTGCAGAAGTAAGTTTTACACCGATTTTATTACTACTTTTCTTGTAAGTAAAGCTTTTAAGTTTAGTAATGGATGGTAGTAAATAAATTGTAATCTGCCCTGTCAGAGTTAAGTAAATGTTTTTCTTGGTAGACCGTTTTTGATAGAAGTTGTAGGTATAATATAAGACACGTTTATTAAAAATTTATTTTAAATACTACTATGAAATCTATGTACTAGAATTGCACCTTTACAGTTAAATATGTTTGGGGAACTAATATTTTGTTAGCACTTTTTCTTGCCAAGCGAACCGTCCTTCAAAAAAACCTACCTGTTCCAGATACGGATCAGTACTAAAAGCATGCGAGTCGGGCGTTGGGCACGAATACCGTGGTGTGACGCAACAGCTGGTGGACGATCTAGTGCACGCCGCGAGACGGGAGTTACCCGACCTGAGGCATCGGAACGACGGCATCAAAGAACTGCTGCGGACGGGGCTCAAGTGAGTTCCGTTATTTATCTGCTGGTATGGAGTGTAGATAGTCTGTAAAATATAGCTTGATTAGAATGACAGCTCATTCGTGCAAAGCAAAAAGTTCTTTATTTTATTGGAATAAAGCTCAAGAAAAACAGTATCAGAAATTTTGTTAATGTAGTTATGCTAGAAAATTAGACCCCATTCCTTGACCCTTGTGCAGAAGCATCGTTTTGCTTTGCACGAATGAGCTGTCATTCTAATCAAGCTATATTTTACAGACTATAATGAATAATGACTATCTCTGCCCCCTAGCATGACCAACAAAACGCGATATGATATAGCGCTTCATCGCGTTTAACTGTCAAAAGACGATGGGTTTTGACGTTTGAGTGTCGTTATATCACGTTTTGGGCGGTCATAGTAGGCTTACAGTAGGTAGTGAAAAAGTGGCCGTCAAATTGCTTTAAATTAATAATAATAATATTTTTTTTATTTCTTCTCATCACAATCTCATGTTTTACACAAATAATTTAAAACTTAAGTTAAATTAAGATAGCGCCACAGTAGACTGCTCCGATATGGCGCACTTTTCAATATAAGAAACTCGAACACGTTATCGTTCAAAATCAATTTAAGATATTTATGAAAACATTCAAAATCCCAATTATATCTTTTCAGCATCCTAACCAGCAAGAAGAGTCGTAGCCAAAAGCACCCATTAGACAGTCCCACTGTGGTCCTGTTCATCATCGGAGGCGTCACAGCGGAAGAATGCAAGCGGTTACATCGCAGCGTCATAACCAGCGGAGTGGATAACACTGTTCTGATAGGCTCCACAAAGTTCGTCACCCCTGAAGAAGCTATGAGGGATGTTTTAGAGATATAACTTTGAGGCAAGTCGAAGGACCAAGAAATTACTACTCTATTCTAAGCCGTATCAAGCACCCGTTAGATAACTTACAGTGATCCTGTTCATCTTAGGAGGTGTCACGGTGGAGGAATGCAAGCGGTTACATCGCAGCGTCATAACTAGTGGAGTGGATAACACTGTTCTGATAGGCTCCACGAAGTTCGTCACCCCTGAAGAAGCTATGAGGGATGTTTTAGAGATATAACTTTGATGTAAGTAAGTCGAAGGACCAAGAAATTACTACTCTATTCTAAGCCGTATCAAGCACTCGCTAGATTGTCTCACACAGATTCTGTTCTTCATCGGAGGCGTCACAGCGGAAGAATGCAAGCGGTCACATCGCAGTGTCATAACTAGCGGAGTGGATAACACTGTTCTGATAGGCTCCACGAAGTTCGTCACACCTGAAGAAGCTATGAGGGATGTTTTAGAAATATAACTTTGGGGCAAGTCGAAGGACCATATAAATAAACAACTGGCTATTATATCCTCATATCTATGTCAGTGTCAAGATCAGTGGAGTAGACTACATTGTTCTGATAGACTTCACGAAATTCGTCACTCCAGCTGGCCTAGCATGAGCGGATTTTATCACGCGATATGATATAGCACGTCATGCTGTCTTGCTTACCCCACTAAGGTGTAGCCAGACAGCATGACGTGCTATATCATATCGCGTGATATAATTATGATCATGCTAGGCAGACTGAAAAAGCTATGTGGGATGTTTTAGAGATATAACTTTGAGGCAACTTGACGGACCAAAAAGTATCAAGCACCCGCTAGATAACTCACAGTGATCCTGTTCCCCATAGGAGGCGTCACGGTGGAAGAATACAAGCAGTTACATCGCAGCGTCATAACTAGCGGAGGTGGTAACACTGTTCTGATAGGCTTCACGAAATTCGTCACCCCTTGAAAATGCTAAGTGGGATGTTTTAGAGATATAACTTTGAGGCAACTTGACAGACCAAAAAGTATCAAGCACCCGCTAGATAACTCACAGTGATCCTGTTCACCATAGGAGGCGTCACGGCGGAGGAATGCAAGCAGTTACATCGCAGCGTCATAACTAGTGGAGTGGATAACACTGTTCTGATAGGCTCCACGAAATTCGTCACCCCTGGGCCCTGAAGAAGCTATGGGGGATGTTTTAGAGATATATCATATAACTTTGAGGCAACTTGAAAGACCAAAAAGTATCAAGCACCCGCTAGACAACACTGTGATCCTGTTCTCCATCGGAGGCGTCACGGTGCAAGAAAGCAAGCAGTTACATCGGAGCGTCATAACTAGCGGAGTGGATAACACTGTTCTGATAGGCTCCACGAAGTTCGTCACCCCTGAAGAAGCTATGAGGGATGTTTTAGAGATATAACTTTGATGTAAGTAAGTCGAAGGACCAAGAAATTACTACTCTATTCTAAGCCGTATCAAGCACTCGCTAGATTGTCTCACACAGATTCTGTTCTTCATCGGAGGCGTCACAGCGGAAGAATGCAAGCGGTCACATCGCAGTGTCATAACTAGCGGAGTGGATAACACTGTTCTGATAGGCTCCACGAAGTTCGTCACACCTGAAGAAGCTATGAGGGATGTTTTAGAAATATAACTTTGGGGCAAGTCGAAGGACCATATAAATAAACAACTGGCTATTATATCCTCATATCTATGTCAGTGTCAAGATCAGTGGAGTAGACTACATTGTTCTGATAGACTTCACGAAATTCGTCACTCCAGCTGGCCTAGCATGAGCGGATTTTATCACGCGATATGATATAGCACGTCATGCTGTCTTGCTTACCCCACTAAGGTGTAGCCAGACAGCATGACGTGCTATATCATATCGCGTGATATAATTATGATCATGCTAGGCAGACTGAAAAAGCTATGTGGGATGTTTTAGAGATATAACTTTGAGGCAACTTGACGGACCAAAAAGTATCAAGCACCCGCTAGATAACTCACAGTGATCCTGTTCCCCATAGGAGGCGTCACGGTGGAAGAATACAAGCAGTTACATCGCAGCGTCATAACTAGCGGAGGTGGTAACACTGTTCTGATAGGCTTCACGAAATTCGTCACCCCTTGAAAATGCTAAGTGGGATGTTTTAGAGATATAACTTTGAGGCAACTTGACAGACCAAAAAGTATCAAGCACCCGCTAGATAACTCACAGTGATCCTGTTCACCATAGGAGGCGTCACGGCGGAGGAATGCAAGCAGTTACATCGCAGCGTCATAACTAGTGGAGTGGATAACACTGTTCTGATAGGCTCCACGAAATTCGTCACCCCTGGGCCCTGAAGAAGCTATGGGGGATGTTTTAGAGATATATCATATAACTTTGAGGCAACTTGAAAGACCAAAAAGTATCAAGCACCCGCTAGACAACACTGTGATCCTGTTCTCCATCGGAGGCGTCACGGTGCAAGAAAGCAAGCAGTTACATCGGAGCGTCATAACTAGCGGAGTGGATAACACTGTTCTGATAGGCTCCACGAAGTTCGTCACCCCTGAAGAAGCTATGAGGGATGTTTTAGAGATATAACTTTTAGTAACTGGAAGGACCATATAAATTGGCAACTGCATTTTAAACTGTCTCTTGTTCTAAAAGTAAACTTTGTACATAATATGTCTAACAGAAATCATATTGAAAGCTTGTTATTAGGGCGTAGCTCATTGAAGTATTTAATCAATCTTATAAGCGCATAGCGTTGAAGTACTATTAAAAATCGAAATAATAAAGCTAGTAAGTACATATAAGTTGTTGGGTTCTTAATATTATTTGTATAATAAAAATGTTATACTTGGAATGTTTTTATGTTGTATATTTGACTCTCGTGCAATGCAATTACAATGCAGTTTTAAACTAATTATGATTAATATTTGTATATTTATGAAATTAAGTTATTTGTAAGCTAAGATACGATTAAGTTCAACACATTTGTGTAAATAAACAGTACGAACGCAACTTTTGAGTTTATCTCTGAGAAACCTGTAAGCTTTGTTGTAACTTTGGTGTAAAAAAGGAGGCACCAAATATTCAGGTGATTCAGTGATCCAAGAAATATTTCTTGTTTTTGATTCTGCCTTTTTTACACTTTTATTTGGTTCAAACGACTAAAATGTACGATATATAAGCTGCATAGATGTTTTAACAACTTAACTGTTCTTATACAATTATATTTACAACTAGGTACCCCACGTCCATAATTTTTCTTTGGTGGTAGGCTAAGTAATATTTTACAATCTCTTAAAATAAATAAATTTCTCAAAGATCAGTTTATTTGCTATATGTTCATGTAATTTTTAAAAAGTTCATTATGGCACGCTCATAATAAAAATATGTCCCAAAATATCATTAAAACATGAGTCACATGTGACTCCTGACTCCTGAACTTAAGATTATAAATTATTTTTATGCATTGACAATCCTATATTGTAAGTAAAGGAAAATTTGTGATAGAAGAAAAAACTGGTCAAACAAAGACAAAAAAGCTGGTGGGTTTTAACTATGACAATTTTTCTTTACCTACTCTTGAACTTATTCCTAAAGTTCCCAATGAGTCGTATAACTAAAAGGACTAACATGGAATAGTTAAGTTGTTACGATAGCTAAGAAGAGGAGGGTGATTAAAGGAAAAACACGTATAACATGTAAAATTTTATTGATAACGACTTCAAACCAGTCATTAGGTATTCCATACCATTAATACTAAGATATTACTGGAGCGGCGGGCAACATTTGTAAGCTTAGGACGAACATCGTATTATACACGCTAACATGCATACATACACGTATCAGAGAAAGTACAAGCGTACAATCGCAGTTTCAACAGAT
The DNA here is from genome assembly GCA_949710035.1 of Crambus lathoniellus. Taxonomy (NCBI): domain Eukaryota; kingdom Metazoa; phylum Arthropoda; class Insecta; order Lepidoptera; family Crambidae; genus Crambus; species Crambus lathoniellus. The sequence goes on along the minus strand of OX453303.1, from coordinate 9,899,714 downwards.
AAATCTTAGTAGTTAGGTAAAATTATTGAGAATTTAATGATAAAGCAAACGCGAGAGTAACGCTTGCACTTTTGAAAACTTGCACTGCTGTTGTTACAAAATAATCCAGCTAAACTACGACTTCAAACCTCAAGTATTGGGCTTTATGTCTTAGGAATAGTGTTTAAAATCAACAGAAAAGTCCCAAATTCTGGCAAGAAATGCTTTAGCTTGAGTTGGCAAATTATATAGAAATACAATAATATGTATAGGAACATAATCTTATAATATTAGCACTTATTGAAAAAATCAAAGACAGTAAGTATACCATTGTAGGTAAAGATACCTACTAATTTTGTATTTTTGTCATATTGTCAAATGTTACCAGATTTTAAAGTTACTCGAAAGTTACTAAATAACTATTTCAACTATTTTATAGAAGGTAACACTAACACTCGAATAATTGTACACAAATTGACTTGTAAATAGCCTGCCTAAATTGTTTATGATCTATTCACCATCTATCTAATTTATCTAATAATTAGGTAAGTATATTTATTGTGACTCAGATAATACTAGTAATAGTTATTTTATTGATCAGTTCATAAAAACATATTTTTTAGTATTTGGAATGGTTTTTACATCTAAACCTAATTTTATGAAAGTCAGCGTTTTTCGTTCATTTTTTGCTAAATTAATGTTAAAGTAAAAGTATTTGAGACCTTTTATAGCTTAGCTATCTAAAGTTTATTAATTATTATCGTTATGTTGGTAATTTCATCAAAGATAGATACTTAGATATGTCTTAGTAAGTACTTAAATGTAATTAATGTTAAGTAATAAGGGATTGTCATACAGCTTTCTATGTCTACGTTTAACTTTAGAGACAGCGGTTTGTCTGCAGCGTAAAGGCGCGCTCATACGGGCAACTAAAATTGCACAATTTCTGTCAATCCCCGCCAAATATGACGTCACGACCACATCAAGCCATTATGGGCGATCGCAAGATGTCAAAATGTAGCAACCTGTTGCTGAGATACGGCCACACAATAGGTAGGTACAGTCAGCGTCAAATTGATATAAGCGTCTAGATAATGTACAACACCATAGTGCACAGATATTTTGAGAGCTTTGTTTGCTTAGATGATTTTGAACACTCTGACCGCTCATATAAATATGAAACAATGAGTGCTTAGATATTTTGAACACCTTGTGCGCTTACAACAATATGATGATTCGAACTACTTAGATCAAATTGCATTTATGTTTTTCAGATCTTTTTGACTACTCTAGACGCTTATATCAATTTGACGCTGACTGTACCACGAAATATGGAGCAAATTAGCTTCACATAATTGCTTTAGATTCATCCATTACAGTTTGCAGATATTTGCCTGCACGTGGCTCCAGATTTTTATGTATGGATTTACCTTGAGCCAGATCCCAACCAATTTTATTCAAGCTAATAACAACAATAGCAAATTGCAATTTTTTTGCTATCACAATCAATTCAAATTCAAGATAATTTTTACTTTATTTTTAATACTTATCTGTTTTCGAAGCTTACTGCTGCAGACAACTGCTCTAATTGCTAATGCAATAAGTAGGTACTAGTAGGTACTTATACACGAATTTAATCGCTTTTGGACTATCCCTTATTGCCTTTGCATTGTATTTGAAACACATCAGCTATCAGAAGACACCATTAATAAAGACTTAAGTCAATATGCTTAAGTCTTCTTAGGGAAGTCAGACTTTAGAGCCACAAGATTCATACGTTTTAATAAGTATTAGGTAGGTACTACCTACTCTACCTTAGAGATTATCACATTTCCTTTCTTTTTTATTCGCACCAATATCGAAACTGCCGCCTCCAATTTTATGTTGACTATTATTTTTCTTTTAAGGCTGCGATTCCCCAAAATAAGGTATTTTAAATTATGGATTACTCGCAAATCACATGTACTTAAAATTTGGAAAAAATATATGTTATTTTACAGTTATTAATCTAGTGCTTCCGGCCGTTTTATTTTTCGGTTAGTGATATTTTACTGTGTCAAATAAAATCCCAAACATCCGTCTAAGTAATCGTAATCCAAATGTCATATTACTTGCAGTATACTTGGTTTTAGTTAATGAAAATATACGAGAATAATTGTCTTTGAATAGCCGAGGGATTCCGGCCGTCATAAGTTTAAAAATGCTATTATTTAATTTTTAATTGAATTTAAAGTGATTTTCGATTCGCGGGGCGCTCGCGAGTTCACAGTTCACTGCCGGCTGTCGTTGCGTCCGCGTGAAGTGTATCGCGCGCGGCCGAGCAAGCATTAGCGTGCCTTTTTCGGTCGGGAATCATCGCCTTAAGTGTAATATTGTCATCACGTACCTAACAGCCTCGTAAGAACATGAAAATAATGAAAATGTCAAGCAAGGAGGATCGGGGGTCAATATCGAAAACCAATCGCAATCAACAAAAATTATGTAGGTAAGTAATTTTAAGTATGATGTGTTTAACAATATTCGGTAAATATAAACTTTAAATTTAGGTACTTTTATTTTTTTAACATGATTAATTTTCTATTAGTCTTTGCCGATTAATGCAGGCCCTCTATGTATATTGTATAGCAACTGCCAATCCGAGTGATTCATGTTCGGCAGCCGAGCGTTCTAAGGGCCCCACAGACTATCAATCCGCAGGCAACGGCCGGTCAGTTGGCTGGCTGCAATCGGCCACATCTAAACACATCCAATCATCCACATCCAATCGTACATCTAAACACATAGTCGGGTTAATTACTTGGTTCTTATCAACTACTGTGATCTCTGATTCGACTTCTACCATTATCAATCTGAATTAACTAGATATCATAAACATGGCTCCCACTAATGAACCCACTACCTCTGGGGGAAGGACTAATGATGCCGTCTGGAACCTGCCATCCATCATTGAATATTTCCGAGCTGACCCCGAGATCGGAGGTAAGGTCACTGAGGATGATTTCAAGAGCATGATCAATTATGACTATGGGTGAGTTAAATTGGTTAAGGTGGCTCTTGAGTACCAAGGCTTCGATCCAAGGGTCATTCTCTCCCAAATGCTACGAAATAGGGCAGCCTATGAAAACCAGAGGCTTGCTGAACAGGTTTGGGATCTGGCCAACGTCGGTGATGACCTTAAAACGCATGACAAGTCTCAACCTGGGAACCTGTTCACCAACAAGGAGCCATTGTCTAAGGATGTAAACTTCCTTATAACCGTGTTTCTTTCTAGGACCAATCACATCCATAAGATAGTTGAAAAGGCTCGTGGAGGTGTGTCTTCCATTCTCAGTATGCTGAAGGAGAAATATAATATTGATGACGATGATAGGAAGAGTGGTAAGGCTATCAGTTCCAGGATTATCACTCTCCCCAGAATAGCAGGGGTATTCCCAGCAACTGCTGCTAAGATGTTCCATGATGGTGTGGTCAAGGAGATAGTTCCTTACACCACTTTTCCTGGTACCACCAAACCTGAGTCCCATGCCATCTGCTGCCCTCTGTTGCCATCCTTAATTCCTACAATTTATACAAATGTCGATGGTAATAATTTCCACCCCATAACCATCTGGGTTGCCATTAAGCTTGATGATATCCACAGGAAAGAGTCTAATCATACATCCTTGATTGACCTCCTGTGTTATTACAGGGCTGCATTTCAATCATCTGCTACTCCTGAGAAGGCCCGAGAAACGGTCTTCATAAACTTGAAACTGGCCACTGGTAAATATGACAAAGATGCTGCCAGTAAGACAGTCCTGTCCACTGAGTCTCAGGCCTTGGTCACCTGGTAAACTTCCTTATAACACACTCACAGTTTTACATACAAAAATTGAAAATCATGGCGACAGGCCTGCTGGCGAACTGATAGTCTGTGAGGCCCTTTACAGACCTTTTTATCTCTAAAAACCCAGATACGGACTTCGATCAACAATAACACCTATTGTTGATCGAAGGATACGGAACAAAAATCACCAAATGAATGGTTATCCCCGATGCGGATAAACCCAATGGTCCTATCCATCCCCTGATCCATCAAAGTCTGTTTAAGGTTTAATAATTTTGAATGTCCATTCAGAATGGAGTGAAAGCTAATATTATCCTACGTCTTTCAAACAGCGGGCACTACTGATCGCTTTGGTTTTCGACTTTCTACATAAGTATTTGTGCTCCAAGTTTATGAAATTAAGATAAGTAAGTATTACTTAGATTCAGTACCGAGATGAAAACTTTTTGCTGAACCTCAAACACTGACATCCTGCACGATTTTTGGTAATAAGAGCTTTATAGTTTTTTTCTATCCAATGTGGCTGATTATTGGACTGGCCACTACCGGTAATACTATTCGCCTTGTATAAGCGTCAAAACAAAAGGATTACTTAATTACAAGCGGTTTCACAATGTCCGACTAATGGCCGGTTTCAATAACCTACTCCCCGGTAAAGATTACCGAGCTTAGTTACCTAGATATTTTTGTTAATTATGTAGTGGAATAAGGGGGTTAGTGTTTTTTTCTTTAGGCTAGTTAATAAGTTTAAGTTACAAAAAAATAAATGCTCATCCATTTCCAAAAATGGAACAGGTTTCGAGATTGCCTTGCAAAAAGTTTCAATGTATTTTTGTCCTAAGAGGTTAGAGTTCGGGCCTGTTTAGTCCATGCCCGCGACATCGCCTCCTTTTCTGAAGTCAGCGTTGGCGTATATGCCCGTGCTGTTTCTGAAGAGAGCGCAGATGATAGACCCTCGCCCTTTGTAGCGTACCACTTCATGTCCTTTCGCTCTCAGACCCTTAACGACATCCTGTGAAGGGCAATGAATGAAAATTAATAATCGATTAAATAATAAAAATATCTTGAGAAGAGAAAAAAATAGTTACCGCTAATACTCCATATTCGTATTGAACTCTCATGGGGGCTATTTGGTGATGGATTCTAGCTTCATCTACCGCCTCCTTTATTGTTTGGTCGAACCATAGTTTTCGCATGATGACCTGAAATACAGTTTTTTTCTATTTAGGTAGTTATGCAATAATAAGTAGGTAGTTAAAAAAAAGTTATTGTTAGAAGTTAAGTGCTAGTCATCCAACGTGTATTGTCTTTCAGCGAAAAGGTCATTCTGATAGAGAGGGATTGATTCTGATATAATAATTGATGGTAAAGCATATTAGTCTCTTGCACCCACTTGCACCTTAGTATCCGGTCAATCGATTTTACTAACTAACTAAAGCGAGGAGCCCGTAGCGCAGTGGTTAGCGCGCTTGGCCTTTGATCGTTGAGGTTAAGCAACTTTCTCAATGGTCGGTTACGGGATGGGTGACCAAAAACTTGTCATCTCGAGCTCGTTCGTGCTTCGGAATGCACGTTAAGCCGTTGGTCCCAGCTGCGTTTGCTGTCGTTAATACCCACCAATCCGCATTGGATCCGCGTGGTGGGTCAGGTCCATTTTCCTTATGCATCCATAAGGAAGGCCAGTGCCCCAGCAGTGGGGACATTAAATGGCTGATGTTGATGGACTTAAGCGACAGCAGTAGGATCTAAGTTTCGCCAAGAACATCGAACACCATCTTGACGTTCCCAATCTTGTCCACCAGGACGTCTGGGCTCATGGAAGACAGTGGTTTCTTCCCGGGAGTTATAAAGTTGGCCGAGGACGGACCGAAGAAGTTGGCGAACAAAATCTTAAAATATTTTACTAACCAATGCAACAGCAGTAGTGATCTGTGCCGCCAGAAGCGCCGACTACCATCTTGGCGTTTCCATTTTTGTCCACCAGGGCGATAGGGCTCATGGAAGACAGCGGTTTTTTCCCGGGAGCTATGAACTTATGGTAGGCGACTGCGTATCAAAAAATTGCTGAACAAAATCTTAGAAAGAGTTGACTTACAAAAAAACGACAGCTGTAATGATCTTGGTGCCGCCAGAAGCGTCGACGACCAAGTTTGCGTTCCATTTCTTGTCCACTAAGAAGCTTGAGCTTCTGGTAGACCGTGGCTTCTTCCTGGGAGTTATGAAGTTGGCTAGGGACGGCGCCAGACGGAAGGTGTTGGAAAACCAACTTGTTCAAAAAGTTTTTACTAACCAATGCCACAGCAGTAGTGATCTTGGTGCCGCCGGAAGCGCCGATCACCATCTTGGCGTTTCCATTCTTGTCTACCAGGATGCCAGGGCTCATGGAAGACAGCGGTTTCTTCCCGGGAGCTATGAAGTTGGCTGGGGACGGCTTCAGACCGAAGGAGTTGGAGAACCCGGGCGATGAGAAGTCGTCCATTACGTTGTTCATGATTATCCCCGTCTTGAGGGTTGTGAAGCCAGCACCGAAGCTACGGAAAGAGGATAATGCGTTGATGATTTAGATTTAGAAGACAATTGATATTTTTTAGGTTGTTTATTAGGTCCCTGTAAATTATGTTTACCTACTGATATCAAGCAATAAAATATTTTAACCGCCTCTGCGGTCTATTGGTACACACCACCGGTATGAGACCCAGAGGTCCCGGGTTCCACTCCCAGTGGGGGTACATATCGTATTCGGTTTGGTTGGTGGTAGGGCTTATCCAAAGTCCGCCTGGCTAACTACCAACCATCTTATCTAAGTCATATATGCGCCATAACAACGACGGACGTTTTCAGCAATGTTGTGTTCTTGCAGTTAGAATCAGGAGCTTTTAAAACTTTAAATTGTTTCGTAGCTGACGTTTTGGGTTAGTACGTTTATATGATCGAAGGTTAGTTTAGTACCTACTATTATATATTCTGTGGTTTTGGTAAGATTACGACCACTTAAAGTGGAGTGATCCTAATTTTATGTTACACGTGGTTAGACGGTAGACCTACATATCTAACTAGCGGCCGCCCGCGGTTTCACCCGCGTGGTTCCCGTTCCCGTGGGAATATCGGGATAAAAAGTACATATAAACCTTCCTCTTGAATCACTCTATCTATTAAAAAAAAACGCATCAAAATCCGTTGCGTAGTTTCAAAGATTTAAGCATACAAAGGGACATAGGGAAAGAGAAAGCGACTTTGTTTTATACTATGTAGTGATGCATCACAAGCTGAGTTCAAAAATTCGATTGATAAAATTTAAATGACAATAATAAGTCATTGTCATCCAGCTTAATAAGTAACAAAACCTTATCAAATTGGCTTTAGTTAAAGCAACAATCATCATCATCATCATCATCATGTCAGCCGAACGACGGCCACTGCTGGGCATAGGCAAAGCAACATTAGGTAGTTCAATAAAATAAAATAATGTATGATAATGAAATTATAAATTGGCATTATTGAAAATAGTATACTAGAAAAAATCGACCCTTCTCACCTCACAACTAGCTCCGATGGGACTCAAACCCACAACCTTTCACTGTCCGCTCGAATGCTCTAACCACTTTTCAATCCTACTAATATCCTACTAATATTATAAATGTGAAAGTTTGGATGTTTGGATGTTTAGATGTTTGGATGTTTGTTACTCAATCACGCCAAAACGGCTGAACGGATTTGGCTGAAATTTGGGACATAGATACTTTATAGTCTTGAGAGGAACATAGGCTACTTTTTATCCCGGAAAAATATCACACTCCCGCGGGATAACGTCGTGTAGTCGGAAAGCTAGTACCTAATAAAAATTGCATTGTGAATGCAAATAAAGAAAAGTAGCATTATTTTACTATAGTGTGGACAAAGGTGTAGTTAAATTAAAATATTTCCAGTCGGTAAAGGTTAAAGCAGGTGACATCCATCCGTAGAAAGATAAATAATTGAACCAAAATAAACCGCAGACGACATTTCATGATAGGTATTTAGCTGATAACCCCTCGAATGACGTGGAATGGAAATCTTTATCTTTATGACCGGACAACAATGTATCTATTTAATTAATGTAAAGTAACTGGCTGATGAAGACGGAAATTATAGAATCACTAGCTTTCCACCCGCGGCTACGCCCGAATGAACTAAACGAAGTTATCCCTTGAACTTGATATTTTTTCGGGATGGAAAGTAGCCTATGTAAATTTACAGCTCCCAAACTATCCCCATACCAAGAATCACGTCGATCCGTTGCTCCCGTTTTGACGCGAAAGTCGGACACAAACAAAGTAACAAACAATCAAACAAAATGCACAATAATTTGTAGTATTAGGGATATGAAGGCCTATTCTTCCGATAGAACTACATATGTATGCTACTTATGTTCTTTATCACCGTTTCGTTCGTTTCGTTTAGTTCTAGAAAGAAAAATCCTCGAGACAGACAGGCGGACAGACAAGATCTATAGGTATTAGCATTACCATTACGTATAGCGATCCGCTTTTTCCCCTTATGTTGATGGAGTTGATGACGGGCACAGCAGCCCAGTTGGGCGTGATTACCACCGGATCCGGACGCCTTCGTGTCTTTGCGGGTCTGTGAAAACGACCATCCGTCTCAGAGTAGACAAACCCTACAGCGTTCTTCTTCTTATCATCATCATCATTATCATCAGCCGTACGACGCCCACTCCTGGGCATAGGTAAGCCTCCCCTTAGGTCTACAGCAATCGGTCCTGCGCTGCCCGCAACCAGCGGCTTCCCGCGGCCTTGACCAGATCGTCGGTCCACCTTGTGGGGGCCCTGCCCACGGAACATCGTCCGGTTCTTCTTGTGGTAATAAATAAGACTTACTAAAAATTTACTGAGCTGGTGACAGACACCGCATCTCCGTTGGGAGCTATGATGGATATGTGCGCGGTGCCCGCATCGGGTGGCATGTACAGCTCCGCTCCGTACGCTTTGGTGTCATTGCTGGTCTGAGAATCGTTGATGCGACGGCGGATGGACTTGCCGTAGGCTGGGTCAGTGATGTTCGTGATGAGCTGGAAGAGGGCCGTGGTCATGAGATTATATTATGGCATTGAGGTTGAAGTAAATTTTTAAAGTAAAATAATTTGACTATCGGACATGCTGATGAAAAAAAAGGTTTTTTTGCACAACAGTTACCTATCATTAAAAAACAACGTCTTGTTTCCTGATATCATTGATACAGCTGCATTTCTCTTAGCTAATGTTAATATATGCAATTGATGATAATATGAGACATAAGAGTAGGTCGTATTTTTTCTTTGTCAATATACCTATTATGCTAGTTGCACCACATGCACTGCAATGCAATTTATCGCGATTTTTTATAAGTAGTAAATATAGGTAGCCTATATTATTTGCAGTATTTAGATTAGAACGATAGACCGAAAATAAATATAGTCTTATAGTTTCTGCATCTTGCCTAAATATATAGATCTACCTACTGTATGAAGCAGTAGGTATGCATGCTTGTTATACCTAAATTTAAATTTTGTTAGTTTTATTTTTAGTTTTATGTTTCTTTTAATTCTTTAAAATGCATCCGTATCGACATCGACATGTCAATCAAAAAGGGGTCTAGTTGAAAACCAGCGTCAGCTTCAACACTGACACATGCTGAACTAGATCCCTTTTGATGCAGCCATGTGGTACATTTTATAGTGTTTTTTTGTGTATTTTTGTTTATATAAGTTATGTCCATGTCCACTGTCTGTGTCAAATAAATGTTATGATTTATGATGATTTATGATAGGTACGGCTTCCTAACTGCAGTATTCTACAAAAAAAATAATACCTATTACCTGTTCCAAGTCCAAAAAGTTCATATCCCCAAGTCTGGTTCTCGTAGCATAAGCAAACTTGAACGCCTCTATAATTCTATGGTAGGTGAGGATCTGGTTGTCAGTGGAGTTGATGCTGGTCGCGTTGAACCGGTACCCTTGCAGGATGTTCAGGATGTAGCCCAGGATCACCCCACTGCTGGGCGGAGGGGGGGCGTATAAGGTGTCCCCGTTGCCTAGGGAAAAGGTTACGGGGTCTTTTATCTCCGCCCTGGAAAAGAGAGATTACTTTGCTAAATACCTAATTAAAAAGATAGGGCAGAAGCCCCGGTTTTGGCCACTGTACCGGTTTTGGCCACTTTTTGCTCTAAAAGTTTTCTAAACAACTTTTCGCCATTTTTGCTAAAGGCAATTAAAATAAGGCATTTTAAGGTACTTAATAATAACAACAGTTAGAATTCCATAAGTCATACGATTTTTTTCAATAAATCCCATTTTCTGTTTTAAAAAATATTTTGTATGAAAATTTTAAGAAATTTGTTTTGGATGAAATCCTACTTAATATTATAAATGCGAAAGTTTAGATGTTTGGATGTTTAGATGTTTGGATGTTTGTTACTCAATCACGCCATAACGACTGAACGGATTTGGCTGAAATTTGGAACACAGATACTTTGTAGCCTGGAGAGAAACATAGGCTACTTTTATCCCGGAAAAAAACACATTCCCGCGGGATAACGTCATGTAGTTCACGCGGGCGAAGCCGCGGGGGAAAGGTAGTACTTTATAAACCTTTGTCTTTTACAATTAAATTGTTGTTTTGCAATTGATTGGTTTCTAGCGCATTAGAAAATAAGTATTAATTTAACCTAGGTTTGGTTTTGATTTTTCGCTATAGGTACTTACAAAAGTTTAACTATCAATAAGTGGCCAAAACCGGTACATTTGGCACCCCTCCCACATGTTGTGTTATATACAGAAAACTATTTTACTTTTTTTTATTTGAAAAATGTACTTTTAAAGGTAGGTAAATTATCTATAATTTAAGATATAATTTGTCTCTTGAATACCTAAGACCATTTAGTACTTAGTGCTTAAAAGTAAAAAAATCCTTTGAGTGGCCACAAAGGGTACCTCTGCCCAACCTACTTACGATAAAATTGGTAGAGCCAACCAAAAATTACTACGCACTAATTTAATTTGACTGTTACCTTTGTTACGTTATCTACGAGATGAAATATTTGTTGAGACCTAGCAGGGTGTCGATCTGCTAGCGTTAAGTCATAATCGTGTTTCAATTGTAGTGTTTTTTACGACACTATTTACAAGAATTAGGTATGACAGTATGATGTAAGTATGTGATGTGAATGTAGTGTGTGGTGTGACCATCAGTAATGTATTGTGAATAATGTACACATTTCTTGTAACTAGGTAGTGTGTAAAAAAGCACTACAATTGAAACACGATTTTGATACGATTATGACTCAACGTTAGTAAATTCGACACCCAGATGTTCAGACCTACAGATCACCGCTGTACCTATGTAGCATGTTCAGACCCAAGAGAGTTCCATAAAATAAGACAAAATAAGAATAATAAAGTATTCTTCTGCTGAGTGTTGATCTAAAAATTAGTCCATATTGAAAAAAATACTTACAAAGTTTTATCTTCGTTGGTTTTACATTCATCTAAAACTTAAAAGTTAAATCAGCTTTCATCAGCCATTATAGCCGCATAAATGTCTCCCTATTTATTTACCCTCTTCTTTTTTAAATAGGCTTAAATTTGTATACTTACTTACCTATAACTCAATGCTTACTTAGTTCGACTATAAAACAACAAGTTTCAATAAATCAAGTTTATGTAATAATAAATTGATTACATAAACAGTGTTTTATCTGCTTATCATGTTCTTTTCATTTCCTTTCAATGCACAGAATTACGCGCAATATTTTCCTATCGTTTGCCATTCCTGATTGAATGATGCAACATAAAACGTGGATTTCAAAATGTTTTGTTAATGAAACGTTCTAGCTGAAACCGAATAACATGAGTCACATTTCATATTCTTATATTACAGGTGATTCAATATTTTTCTTACTTTTATTACAATAAGTTATGAATGTTATGATTAATGAAATGATAAGAGCTGTATGTTGTTTAACATCGGCATTGAAAAATCAGCCTTATTGTTAAGGTATTTCAAGTAATCTTCACTTAGCAATGGTGGTCACATAACTCATTCTAAGTTCCTGAAAAGTTGTGAAACATTATGAAGGTGAAATATTTTCATGTTTTTCTGACTCATTGCGCTCGTGCCTAAGAATACATTTTATCGACATTATTATTTATCGTATGAGTGGATTTGGTATAAGTAGTTAGGTTTTCTTAGCGTGTCAATGGCGGACATAACATTAAAATAACATTTCATAACAATGATGTTTCAGCATTATTGTGTTCCGGCCGTTAGGGACAAGATAGCCAGTTCCTCAGTGATTGAGGATTCCCGGAGTAGTGCGCTTCCACCTTCAGCCTTATCACCACCTAACATCAGGTGTGATGAAGGCTAAGTGCTACCCCGTTGAGGAAAAAAAAACAAAATGGTTGCAGACTAGAACTCGGCCACTTTGACAGCTTCATCGGTTGCCGTCATGTCAACCCGCGTGCAGGTGTTGGAACACGCAGAGCATGATGATAAGTGGTTCATCGTTTGAGCTGCACTGCAAAGACTGTCCACAGACAGAACCACCCCCAAATCCCCAACTGACCATGTTTTCCTTGCTCCGGCCGGCCGGTCTGAGTCCAAAGTCTATCTAATGGCAACGGCAAATCATATCCGGGGGGCAGGCTTTCAGGAGCAGGTACGCTAGAGATTGCACCTCGCTTGATTAGGTTCAATAGAAAATGGTTTGACGTAAAGTCTATTTCGGCTTTTCAGCATCGATGGCATAATAATTAGGTCGTAGATACATGCGACATTGCATGTGAATAAATAACACCATAGACATAAACAAAAGAATGCCGAAAGAAAAACAATCGCGGCTGTTAGGTAACTGACATTTTATTGAGATTATAAAAAACGTGAGTATTTTAACACTTTATACAGTTCTTTTTCATACAAATCCACAATCATACAACTGGGTCTGGAACTAGAGCGCTAAAATTTTTCCATGGAATTTTCATTATTACTTACCTTAACTCAATATTTCATACAATTCCTTTTCCTCGCAATAACAGAAACCGTAAAATGATTTCAACAAACTCGTACTCTTTGTAAGTATGTAGAGTCCGCGCGTAAGTAAGTATATCTTAATTCTTCCGGCCTTTTACATAGGTAGGTAAGTACAGTTTTATGCGCAGCTGCTAAAATAAAATAAATTATTATATTATTTGCGACGTTTGAAAGGTTTTATGGTCGCCATTGAAACGTTATCACAGAATTTTAACCGACCGTGCTCCGGAAATAATTGAAAAAACTTGTCCGCTTTTCTTGTAATTACATTGTTAAATAAGTAAGTAAAAATATAGTCTGTAAAGTATGAGTTGGCGAGCGGTAGAAAAAGGAACTAATTTTGGACCTAGGCAATAAAGCTCAATTTGACATAATAATAAGTAAAATACAAGTAGGTACGGTGGCGGCGACGCCCTCGATTGCCAACTTAATACCTAGGTAGGTAGGTACCTACTTGACAAAATAAAGTTGAAGTTTTATCTTGAAAGAAAAGTTACAGTAAAATAATAGGTTCCAAGAAATACAGAATGCTGAAAATTCGTTTAAGCATCCAGAAGGTTCTGATCGGTTTTGAATGTGTCTTTTAAAAATGGATGTGTGTAAGCATTAATGATGTCTTTATTGTATTATAACCCCCGATTTCCGTGTATGGTGTAGACAATATCTAAATAAATAAACAAATTGTTATGAATTTCACGGTTTTATGTAAGCGATATATTTAAATATGTAATAGGTACGTATCTTAAGAGAAAAAAATCTTTCCATGTTCTGTGCATCTTATCTTATTGGACAAACGACATCAAATCTATTGACATGAGCTTGAAGCTGCAGCTACTTCTCGCGTGCTTACTATGAGCGTTTTTCCGTGGTTTTTCCAACTGACACTGTCAAGCTTGTTGTTCTGCTGACTGTACAAGACAGATAACTTAGTTATTGCAGTGTCATTATCTTTCTCCATAGACTCCATATCACTCCGGTTACCTAACCATTGTTTATTTGGAATTGTTATCAACATAATCTGCCACCTATCTATTTACTTTAGATAACAATGTTTTGTGGTCTTTATTTATAAAGTAAACAGTGTATTTATCAATGTAGTTTACTTATATAACGAAGTAGGTAGGTATATTCGAGGTTTTCCTATAGCCGATTTACTTTAGATAACAATGTCTTGCGGTCTTTAGTTACAAAGTAAAAGTTTATCAATGTAGGTAGGTACCTACTTTTTTTTTTTTTTTTTTTTGATTAATTAGTTAATTTATCTAATTTTTTTGGAATCTGTCTTTATTTTATTATGCTAACGCTTTTGTATTGTGCTTTGGGTGGGCGCTAATAGCTGCGACACAGTTTGACTATTGCAGTTATTAACGTTTATGTTGTTTGTGAACTTTTTATAGATGCTCAATAAAATATTTGTATTTGTATTTGTATTTGTACTTAGTTAACTTATAGGTAAGTATAACGAAGTTTATCGAGGTCTTCCGATAGCTTGTCTGCTTATAGGTTTATCAATTTTATTCGTGACAAATATTATTAATACTGAGTATTTCCACAATTATTCGAAGATCCAGCTGTGTAAAACTACTTATGAGTAAACAATTCTTAGTCATTATTTCCTAGGTAAAAAAATATGTGTTTAGGTTGTAAAATATATACTTATTTATGACTTCCATTTCCCTTTTTGTCGTACAAATTAGGTACATAGGTACTTCTATTTTTAAAACCGTAATAATATTCTATAATAAAATATTTCACCAAAAATACCGAAATGACTTGAGGTGAGACAACCCCAGAGAATAGGGCAGAGGTACCCTTTGTGGACACTTTAAGGATTTTTTGACTTTTAAGCACTAAATGGTCTTAGGTATTCAAGACACAAATTATATCTTAAATTATAGATAATTTATCTATATTTAAAGGTACATTATTCAAATTTATATGAGTAAAATAGTTTTTTTATATTACATACAATGTGTAAGAGGTGCCAAATGTACCGGTTTTGGCCACTTACCGAAGTTAGTAAGTGGCCAAAGGCCACTTAAGTTAAACTTTTGTAAGCATTGCGAAAAATCAAAACCAAACCCAGGTAAAATCAATATATTCTAATGCGCTAGAAACCAGTCAATTGCAAAACAACAATTTAATTGTAAAAAACAAAGATTTATAAAGTATTTCATCCAAACAAATTTCTTAAAATTTTCATACAAAACATTTTTTTCAAACAGAAAATGGAATTTATTGAAAAAATATCTTATGACATAAGGAATTCTAACGGTTGTTATTATTACCTTAAAATACCTTATTTTAATTGCCTTTATCAAAATGGCTAAAAGTTGTTTAGAAAACTTTTAGAGCAAAAAGTAGCCAAAACCGGTACAGTGGCCAAAACCGGTACGCCTGCCCTACCTAATGGAATACTTGTGTTAGGGTGTACCTCGGTCTGTACCTTAGTGCCACTCTGAAACGCTAATCCGAAACTTCGGTTAGCCCCGCCCCTTTTGCTCGATTCTGTCCCGACTAGAGAGTGAGAGGGACGGGTATACCGAAGTTTCGGGTTTTGCGTTTCAGAGTAGGCCCTCAGATTACATAATGGGGATGAAATTAACTGAAAACTAAAGTTCTTACTTTACGTCCAAATGTCCTGAAAGTTTTCTATGGTGACCTTTTAGTGTCCTGATCATAAGTCTCTATGGGTGCTACCACTGTTTCCGAGTACCTTTCAAAGTTCCGACTGATTTTGTACCATTATGATCGCCTCTGTGTTCCAGCAGTTAGAGATATAAGAAAGCCAGTTACTAAATACTAATACATAATTGAGAATTCCGGGAGTAGTGCGCTTCTACCTTCAGCCTTATCATCACTTAACATCAGGTGTGATGAAGGCTAAGTGCTACCCCATTGTTGATTAAATACTTATATAATGAAGGACATTTGACTGCAAACACATTTGACTGCTAACTATAGGTTGGGGGTCTTTAGATATTGAATTTGAATCTGTGTTGTACAAAATTATAAGATGACAGACAATGTGACCTCGACGTTGAGCTGGTTAATCTGACGCAATATTTTGCACTATAAAATAATGAAATCTTTTACTGAATTTATATGCAAACCTAAAAAATATTAAGAAGCTGAGTTCCAGTCGACACGCATTATATATATATTCTTTGGTAATGGCTTTACAAATATCGACTTCCAACTTTAAAATCCAAGTCATTGAGCTCAAAAGTGATTGAAGAAATTACTTACTTACAAAATTAGAAGTAGGTAAAGTCAAGTTTTCAAGCGTTATGATACTGCTGGTACTATTCAGGTCCTCAGCGAAGGTGGTAGCCAGGCTGCAGTTGTACAGATCATCCCAACTTTTCTTCACTATCGTACCGTACATGCAAACTGATGATTTCGTTTACTTACTGATAGTTCCTCAAGTCTTCAAGCGTGATGATGCTGCCGGCAGTGTTCAGGTCTTCGGCGAAGGTGGTAGCCAGGCTGCCGTTGTACAGGTCGTCTCCACCCTTCTCCGCGATCACCTGGAGGCTGTTACACAGGGCTTCCGACGGCTTCACGATGGTCCCAGGAGTGTGGAACTTGCCCTTCGTTGTGTACTGTTTGCTGTAAGGAGATAAGGTTTTATTAACATCAGGCATGTTTTGAACTATCCAAATTAAATTTTAACGGAACAAAAGCCTGCTTATGGATGGAATATGGCTCATGCAGATAAATGAGTGATTACAATGCTATTGCAGACGAATGTAGAAACGAAAGAGAAGAAGAAGAAACGAATAAGGAAGACACTAAATCTAAATCAATCGTATTTTAATTTTAGAGATAGAAAAATGTTTTACGTGATACAACTATTTAAATAATAATAACATTTTACTCGAAATCAATTAATTTTTAAAAGATATTACATATGTATTGTAGTAGTTTCACTTTAACGAATCATTATAATCGTTTAAGATTAGCTCAGGAAAATTATTTGACTTCCGTGCACGAAGGGCAGGAGGAAGTCCTTGTTATTTAAATATTTCTTTAGTACGTGTACCAAAAACTATACAGATGACTTTTCCTCATGCATTTAATTCTTAAAATAATTTACCTACTTGTCCGATGCAGACAAAATTAATAACTGAAGCTGGAACATTACTGTGTAACATTGTTGGAACAACACAACAAAGCTACATGTTCAAACAACTTGCAGGTATTTGTCTTACGTACTTTATAACGTACCTATATTGTACATTTGTGTATGTATGTAACTTGTCATGATCATGAAATGTCATGGTCTTGGTCATCAAACGATGTCAGACATTGGCTGTTTCCTTTATTGGCCGACACAACACGTCGCACTTGGTGCATCACCGACATCAATTGTATGAAATTGTCGTGCCTACAGTATATACTTCTACTATGCTACAGTCATGTCGTGCCAATGGGACAGCGTACCATACGATTTCATAGAAAAATGTGTAATTTTTGGGTGTCGTGTCATCTCGTGTCAGCCAAACTGTATGTAGGTATAAGTAGGTACACTACACATCCAGTGCCTTAATAGTATATTATGATACAAGTGAGCTAGGTTGCTCATTATACACGAGGCTGTGGGTTGCAGCCCAAGCCGCAGGCGAGGGCGTAAATCAGCCGAGTGTCTAGTGAGTAAGATGCTCACGAGTTTCATACGCACTTTTTCAACACACTTGCGAGGAAAAACAAACATTTATTGCATACAATAACCTATTATTAGCTAAGGGAAAAAGCGCGCAAGTTTTTTTTGCACGCGCCAAATAATGTAAGGTGATTGATTACCTACATACAGCCTACTTCAAAATAATTATAATAATAGTGATAAAATGCAAATGTTTTATAACAAATTATTGTGAATTATAAATAATTTGATAATAATATACTTAATCATGTTTTTTGTCTTAATTAGGGACACATTTATTTATTCTAAAAACGTAAATGGATTTTCAGCCGTATAAAACCTCTTTGTTGTTACAAAAAAAGAACTGTATCTATTACCCGGTGAAATCGAAAATGCTCTGTTGACTCGCATATAACTTGCAGTTAGGTACTAACTTAACTTTGTAGGGATACTGTATTACCCGGTTAAATTGAAAAGTCTCTGTTTAAGCGCATATAATTTGCAGTTAGGTACTTACTTAACTTTGTAGGGATAATTCTATTACGCAACTATTACTGCAATATTATTATGCACGCGTGTGTTATAGTTCGGTTTATGGCCCTAAGATCGATGTAATAAGGCTCACTTTATGAGCAAGTGTGTTGAAAAGAAAGTAATTGAAGTTATTTGTGTTACAATGAAACTGAAAGATTACTTACAACTCCACTCAAAGGTTACTAAACTTTAAGCACATCTGAAAATTCATTTCTGTTTCTTAAAGGTAATTTCAAAGCTATAAGACAGACGGCAAGAGTAAAGCCGGTATTACACTACACGGTATTCAGGGCTAGTTAGGTTAGGACCCTAATTCCGAATACATTGCTCTCTTTGAGCTCCTTTTTAACAAGTGATGCAATCAAAACAAGCAATGTATTCTGAATTAAGGCCCGGTTGCTACATTTTGACACTTTGATATTGTTACCATATTCTAGCAAATAAATGATTTTGATTTGATTTGATTTGATTTGCCATCGCCCTTAATTGCTTAGACTGCGTTCCGTTGTTTTGGTTGAAAAACAACCGGTTGTTTGGTTGCTGCACTCTGAGCCACAGAACGGGTGAAACCATAGTGAAACTACACTCTGACAGCTGTCAGAGTAAAATTTCACCGAGCCACGGAACGGCTAGAGCGCGCCCCGGAGTGCGCTCGAGTGCACTCGATCGAAGCGACGGAACGCACGACAGCCGGCCTAGCATGAGCGGCTTATAACGCGCGATATGATATGGTACGGCATGCCGTCTTGCTTCCACTGCCGCGAAGCCATGACTGAGCTTTGCAGATTCGTGGTTACAAATGACATAGACATCGCCCTGCTACAAGAGCCTTATGTTAACACTGTAGGCCGTGTGGCTGGCATTGGATGTCTGGGAGGGACTACCATCTACTGTCGTGATGGTGAGTCGAATCCTAGGACATGCATATACGTCAGCGAAAGGGCAAGGGCATTAGGCTTAATAGAAGTTGAATGTTACAGAGATCTTACGGCAGCTATAGTCACAATATGTGGTGCAGATGGGCGCAGGAAAAGGATGGTCTTCATGTCGGTCTACATCCCGAGTGAGACTGACTACGAGCCACCAGGGACACGCCTAGAAGAAACAATAGCGAGATATAGAGGTATGGACATCCCCATTGTGGCAGGCTGTGACGCAAACTCTCACCACACGGTGTGGGGAAGCACAGACTGCAACAATAAGGGTAACTTATTACTTGAATATATCCTTAGTACTAACTTAGAAATAATGAATGTAGGTAACACACCGACGTTCGTCACAAGAACAAGGAAGGAAGTATTGGACATAACACTTATGTCCAGAGAAGAAAGCCATCTGATGAAGGACTGGAGGGTTGACACCTCACACTCCTTCTCGGACCATCGCACAATCACCTACAGTTTGACTTGTCAAGTCGAAACTGTAAGCTATAGAAACAATAAGAAAACCAACTGGGAAAAATTCGATCAAGAAATGAATGAATGGAAACCCGGCAATGGTAGGCTAATTAATAACACAATAGAAATCGAAAAAGAAGCAGACAGGCTGGAAAAGTCCCTTACGAAAGCCTATCTATCGGCCTGTCCGCTGAAACAAGTTAAGTCAGGGAAGGGACAACCCTGGTGGAACAAAGAACTTAAGAAATTAAGGAAAAGAAACAAGAAGGCACTCAGAATTGCCCTAGAAAAGGACGACGACGAGAGCTGGAACAAGTACAGAGAAGAACGTAACAACTTCAAGTACACAAGCCGAAAAGAAAGCAGAAATGGATGGGAAGCCTTTTGTGAAGGCATCTCTGGACAACCTGAATCGGCCAGGTTGGTGAGGATGCTAGCAAAAGATAACACCTGTAAACTAGGAAGCCTCAAAAAAGATGACACTATTTTAGTGGACCCTAAAGAAATACTTACGGAAATGATGGCCACTCACTTCCCGGACTGTATAGAGCATACAGAGGAGGAGATGAACACTCTGTCGGCAGAAAATCTATCAGACGGCGAGGCAGAGGTCAGAAAAGTAATTACAGAGGACATGCTAGTGTGGAGCATTTCTTCCTTTCAACCATATAAAGCAGCAGGGCCAGATGGCATCTTCCCAAAGATGCTACAAGCTGCCTTAAGGTTTATAAAGGAGGACCTCCTAGTTCTATATCGAAGCAGCCTAGCAACTAACTATATACCTAGTTGCTGGAGAAAAGTTAGGGCCGTTTTCATACCGAAACCAGGGAAGGCCACGTATCAAGAGGCGAAGTCCTTCAGATGCATCAGCCTTTCCTCGTTCCTACTGAAGACACTAGAAAAAATACTAGATAGACACATAAGAGAAACCATAGGCAAAAGTAAAAAACCACTACATGACAATCAACATGCCTATATGGAAGGGAAATCCATTGAGACAGCCCTCCACAACATGGCAGTCAGAGTGGAAAGATCAATCACAAACAAGGAATACGCTCTAGCGTGCTTCTTCGATGTTGAAGGCGCCTTTGACAAAGCGTCTGCGCAATCCATCGTGGAGGCACTAAACAGAGAAGGCGTAACAAAGCAAATATCAGGTTGGATCACTAACATGCTACAACACAGATCCATACAAGCAGAACTAGCAGATATCAAATACACCATCAAAGCCTGGAGAGGCTTTCCCCAGGGAGGTTGTCTGTCTCCACTGCTTTGGTGTATCCTAATAGATGAACTAGTAACTAGAATCACTGCTATGAATATATACATCCAAGCGTACTCGGATGATGGCCTGTTACTTGTAAGAGGCAAAGTTCTAAGCGTGGTCAGAGATATAATGAGAAGTGGAATTATGACAACACTGAGATGGTGCAGGGACAAGGGATTGAACCTCAACCCTAGTAAAACCAAACTGATGTTGTTCACTAACAAAAGAAAGATTGATAGCATGATCCCAATTAACATTGAGAATGTAGAACTCGAGATAGTAAAGGAGTTTAAATACCTAGGGATAGTCTTAGACAGTACCCTAAGTTATAGGACACACATAAAAGAAACCAGTAAAAAGGCAATGACAGCTCTCATGCAGTGCAGAAGAGCCGTTGGCAGGAACTGGGGCATGAAACCCGAAGTGGTCCAATGGATCTATAGGGCAATCATCCTACCGAGCATCCTTCACGGAGCACTAGCATGGTGGCATAAGGCAAAACTAGAATACAACAGAAAAGAACTCACTAAGGTACAAAGACTAGCTAGCGTCATGGTATCGGGAGCCATGAGAACAACTCCCACGGCCGCCTTAGAAATGATACTAGGCCTTAGTCCAATAGATCTTGAAATCGAAAAGAGAGCTACAGAACAATGGTTTAAGCTGAAAAGCACTAACCTGTGGATAGGAAGGCACAATGATCATGGTCACGCTGAAATAGGAAAAAAGTACGAAGAAAACCTTTCCATGATACTGGTTAATAATGACCTAATAAAAAAGGAAAGGATCTTCGACAAAAAGTACAGAATAAGCATCAGATCCAGAGAAGACTGGAAAATAGAACATGACAATCTGGATAGCACTGCAGTATGCTACACAGATGGGTCAAGAAAGGAGTCAACTGGACTATCGGGAGCTGGGGTATACATAGCTAAACCCAACACTATAAGAACTACTTTTAATCTGGGCAAGTACGCCAGCGTGTTCCAGGCGGAAGTATTCGCGATACTGGAGTGTGCGAACATGATTAAAAGTGAGATAGGCAATTATAACGTAGGAAAAATAATAATATATAGCGACAGTCAAGCTGCCATCAAGGCCCTTGACAAAGCGGAGACTACCTCAGCCCTGGTGAAAGAATGCAAGCAAAGCATTCAGGCACTTGCCAACTTGGTTGAGGTAGAAGTTGCCTGGGTACCTGGACACGAAGGTAACGTAGGCAATGAGGAAGCCGATGAATTAGCCAGGGGAGGAGCTGATGAACCCTTTATTGGCCCTGAACCAAGACTACCAATCGCATATAGAATTACTAAGAACATTATCGGGATCAGAACAATCAAAGAAACCAACCAAAGATGGATGAGAAGAAAGGACTGCAGACAGTCTAAGATTTTCATCAAATCGGTTGACAAGAAGAAAACTAAAGAACTTCTGAAACAGAGTAGGAGAAATATAAGAACGATTGTAGGTGTACTTACTGGGCACTGCCCACTAAACAGACACCTATCAGTGATTAAACGGACAGAGGACCCGATCTGTCCGCAATGCAAAGAAAGAGAAGAAACAAGCTACCATTTCATGGCAGAGTGCCCGATGTACGCATCACTGCGCTGGGAGCTCTTTGGAACGGACAAGCTTAAGGAAGAGGATCTAAAGAAGTTAACGATAAGTCAACTCAACAGGTACTGTAAGCGCACAGGTAGGTTCGAGGGTCCGACGCCGGTGGGGTAAATGATAACCCGCCTCCCCCCTGATTTTTCAGCTTTTAGGGGACTTGGGGAACTGGGTGAAATGGTCCCGACCTAGGTGACTGATCACCCGTCCGGCTTCGCTGGCGTCCCCCCTATAAATAATAATAATAATAATAATAATAATAACATTCTTTCCCCATTTTATATCTAATATTTTATTCAGAGATCGAAATTCTCATATATTCTGTAATACTTCGATCAACAATAGCATCCAGTTTGTAATACCACAATTATTTCATATTTATTAGACCTAAAATACCAAAAACAAATAGAAAATTTACTATGACATTTGAGAATGTCATCACCAGTCATCATCATATTGCCAAATTACGAAATCAACAAATGGGATAACGAATGAAGAAATAGATGTTGACGAGAAGCCGAGCAGCACGTCTTCCACCTCCGGGCTCGTCACCTCGCTCCGCCTCGCAGTTGTCGGCAACTGCCTCAGTGCCGTGTGTTCAGCTGACATCTGCAGTTGCGTCGAGTGATAGTGACGAGTACTTCTCTCCGCCGACGTCGCCACCGCCTGTACGCCGGAGGAGGGGCCGGCCACCGAAGAGTTTGGGGCTTCTGGGGCAAACGGCTCCGGTCAGGGCCCCCGCTCCCGGTGGAGTGCAGCGCATGCGATGGACAATTACCATCAATGAAAATGTCATGCGCGCATATTTTGAGGCAACAGAGGCAGGAACTAATCTTACTGCGTATCGTGTTCGGATGCTTTCTCTGTTTCAGGCTCTCGAACCATCAATCAACGTTTCGGCTCAACGACTGTCGGATCAGGTGCGAGCCATTCAACGGGGTCACTTGTTGGATGACTCGGTACTTGATCGGCTCCGTACAGAGGTGCAACGTAACCGTATCATTACTACTGCATCGCAGGCGGCAACTCAAGCTTCTGCCGCGGCCACATTGCAAGCTGACGTTGCTGATAGTGATCGTGGAGATGATATGGTTACTACTGTAAGTCCCCAATACAATGATATATTGAGGAGTACTCTTGAAGATGTAGTTCGGGAATTTCGATCGACCTCGGTTCACCTTAGACCTCGGCTTCCACGTTTTCCCATGCACTAAAAAAATAGGGCGCTGATGTGTGCTTTAGATTTGCTACTACCAAATTACTTTGATAGTAGTGAAGACCTGACTGATACTCATTCGATCCTGTACTGTGCGGCTAGGCTAGGGAGGGCAACATGCGCCCTAGGGTCATGCGCTTTGTGAAACGTGCATTCTTGGGGACTGGTATTAGTCCTCAAAATTATATTTCATGTGTCACAGAGCGCATCGACTTCCTGAAGCAGAAAATTTGTGCATGGGCTAATCGTATTCGAAGGTATAGGGTGCGAGTCGATCGCTTTACTCAGAACCGCATGTTCGAGAGAGATCAACGACGTGTTTATGCATCCTGGGAGCGATCGTATCAGAGTGATACTGATATGCATCGGCCGGATGATGAAGCCATGATTTCTTTTTGGCACAACATCTGGTCCGTGCCTGTCACTCACTCTGAAGGCGCGTGGATGGAGGATGTTGAGCGTTCGTGTGAGCTTATACCTGATATGAATGAAGTAACCATTGACTACCAAGACGTAGTTTGTGCAGTTCGTTCCTTACCCAACTGGAAATCTCCAGGCCCGGATGGACTGCACAATTTCTGGTATAAATGGTTACCTAGCTCGCACGTTTGCTTAGCATCTCAATTTCAATGTGCTTTATTATCTCGATCGCTTCCAGAATTCATGACAACAGGCATAACCCATCTGCTCCATAAATCTGGTAGTACTGCGGACCCCAAAAACTATAGACCTATCACCTGTCTGCCAACAATTTATAAAATTCTTACGTCCATTTTGAGGTCGAAGATTAATGAACACATTAATCAAAATTCTATTATGGTCGCCTCTCAGAATGGATGTAGGAATGGGGCCCGTGGTACTAAGGAGCTACTCCTCATTGACATGGCTATTAACCAACAGGTTCGTCGAAACCGAAAGAACCTGTCGACTTCCTGGATAGATTATAAGAAGGCCTATGATTCCGTGCCGCATTCGTGGCTCATGAGGGTGCTGGAGTTGTATAAAATAAATACAACTCTACGCACTTTCTTGATATCGTGCATGCGAAAATGGAGAACGGTCCTTTCCTATCCAGGATCTCGACGGATTCTAGGTCATGGCGATCCTATAAAAATAGAGCGAGGAATCTTCCAGGGTGACGGTTTGAGTCCATTGTGGTTCTGTCTGGCCTTGAACCCTCTGAGTACACTTCTCGAGAGTTCAGGGTTAGGCTATCGTTTACGGAGAAATGGTCAAGTAATATCACACCTGCTGTACATGGATGACCTGAAACTATTTGCCCATAGCAGTTCTCATTTGACAGCGTTACTGAAGGTTACTGAAGCTTTCAGTAATGCCATTAAAATGGAATTTGGTGTGGACAAATGTGCAGTCATGCATGTAAAGCGTGGTCAGATAATGGAATCTACGGGTATACAACTCTCGGATTCTATTCATCTTAGATCTCTCTCCGTAAACGAAACCTATAAATATTTAGGTATGTCACAGGCATTAGGCATCAACGATGCTGACATGAAACAGTCGTTGCGTGAGCGTTTCTTGGGGCGCCTTTCAAAAGTCCTTAAAAGTCTTTTGTCTGGCGGAAACAAGGTTCGCGCATACAATGGATGGGTCATGCCGGTACTAATGTATTCCTTCGGCATACTTAAATGGACTCAAACTGAACTGGATGCCCTGGATAGAAAAGTTCGTACATTGCTAACAGCACACCGCATACATCACCCACGTTCATCGACCATGAGATTGTATATCCCGCGGAAGTGCGGTGGTCGTGGCTTCTTAAATGCTAAGACATTGCATAACCGCGAGATATGCAATCTTAGGGAGTATTTTCTCCAAGTCGATATGGGGTCTCATAGAGATGTAGTTGCTGTTGACAATGGACTGACTCCTCTATTTTTAGCAAAAGAAAACTGGCGCAAACCTGTAGTACTTAGTACTTCCGACCGCAGCACTGTGTGGCAAAGCAAGGAGTTACATGGCAGATTCTACCGGGCTCTCCATGGGCCCGACGTAGATTTATTAGCCTCAGTATCCTGGCTCCGCTTCGGTGATCTTTTTGGCGAAACCGAAGGTTTTGTCTGTGCAATTGACGAATAACTACCGAAAGTATATCCTAAGGGATGGCACAGTGGATATTTGCCGAGCGTGTCATCGTCCGGGTGAATCCCTTAGGCATATAATCTCCGGTTGTTCTCGTCTCGCAAACGGCGAGTATTTGCATAGACATAACCAAGTGGCCAGGATAATACACCAACAACTTGCTCTGAAACATAGTCTTGTGGCATCCGAGGTGCCGTACTACAGGTATGCACCAGAACAGGTCCTTGAAAATAGCCATGCCACATTGTATTGGGATCGATCTATCATTACAGACAGGACTATTGTAGCTAATAAGCCTGATATTGTATTGATAGATCGACACGAACGCCGCGCGATAATTGTTGATGTCACTGTTCCCCATGACGACAACCTTGTGAAAG
This sequence comes from Crambus lathoniellus, assembly GCA_949710035.1. Taxonomy (NCBI): domain Eukaryota; kingdom Metazoa; phylum Arthropoda; class Insecta; order Lepidoptera; family Crambidae; genus Crambus; species Crambus lathoniellus. Next base: position 9,873,688 of record OX453303.1, on the reverse strand, counting down.
CTGAAAAAGATAAAGAAAACAAATATCTTGATTTAGCTCACGAGATTGTTGACATGTGGGACATTGATTCAGCAATTATTGTTCCGATAGTCATATCTGCCCATGGTCTGATAGCCAAGAGCCTCGATAAACACCTTAAGAGGCTTACGTTAGGTGGATGGATCGGGAGTCAGATGCAGAAGGCAGTACTTCTGGACACGGCCCGTATAGTGAGAAGGTTCCTGTCTCTGGATCCTTAACCATCGGTAGCCGGGACCTTGATCTTGCTGCCGTTGGGGAACTGCATTTTTGTATTTTTAAATGTTATATTTTTTAGTGTTATACATTGTAAAAATTTAATGTTTAGAAATATAATTTTGTAAGTATTTAAAATGTAATAAAGGGAATAATAATAAAAAAAGTCAACGTGACAGGTTATTCATTTCCCATTCTATTGTATTTTATTAAATTATATTTTATCCAAAGGTCAAAATTCACATTTACTGTATAATATTTATTACCCTGTAACAATAATATCAAAAACAAAAAGAAGACACATTTACAACAACATATTATAAGTATTAAAAATGAATCTGTACCTATGCCAAATGTCATCACTATGACATATCCAATATAAATCAAACAAAATTAAAAGGGATATGAATGAAGAAATCTGTAGAAGAAGAAGTAATAAATGTTGACGAGAAGCCAAACAGCACGCTTACCACCTCCGGGCTCGTCACCTCGCTCCGCCTCGCAGTTGTCGGCAACTACCTCTGTACCGTGTGTTCAGCTGACTTCTGCAGTTGCGTCGAGCGATAGTGACGAGTACTTCTCTCCGCCGACGTCGCCACCACCTGTACGCCGGAGGAGGGGCCGGCCACCGAAGAGTTTGGGGCTTCTGGGGCAATCGGCTCCGGTCAGGGCCCCCGCTCCCAGTGGAGTGCAGCGCATGCGATGGACAATTACCATCAATGAAAATGTCATGCGCGCATATTTTGAGGCAACAGAGGCAGGAACTAATCTTACTGCGTATCGTGTTCGGATGCTTTCTCTGTTTCAGGCTCTTGAACCATCAATCAACGTTTCGGCTCAACGACTGTCGGATCAGGTGCGAGCCATTCAACGGGGTCACTTGTTGGATGACTCGGTACTTGATCGGCTCCGTACAGAGGTGCAACGTAACCGTATCATTACTACTACATCGCAGGCGGCAACTCAAGCTTCTGCCGCGGCGACATTGCAAGCTGGCATTGCTGATAGTGATGGTGGAGATGATATGGTTACTACTGTAAGTCCCCAATACAATGATATATTGAGGAGTACTCTTGAAGATGTAGTTCGGGAATTTCGATCGACCTCGGTTCACCTTAGACCTCGACTTCCGCGTTTTCCCATGCACAAAAAAAATAGGGCGCTGATGTGTGCTTTAGATTTGCTACTACCAAATTACTTTGATAGTAGTGAAGACCTGGCTGATACTCATTCGATCCTGTACTGTGCGGCTATTACAGCTTGTCGTGTTGCTCATGTAAAATTTCCAAATACTGACCCAGCAACACGCCCTCGCCTGGCTGTACCAGCCTGGCAGTGTAGGATTGAGCGTCGTATCAGTGAGGCTAGGGTACTCATCGGTAAGCTCAGCTGCTTTAGGGAGGGCAACATGCGCCCTAGGGTCATGCGCTTTGTGAAACGTGCATTCTTGGGGACTGGTATTAGTCCTCAAAATTATATTTCATGTGTCACAGAGCGCATCGACTTCCTGAAGCAGAAAATTTGTGCATGGGCTAATCGTATTCGAAGGTATAGGGTGCGAGTCGATCGCTTTACTCAGAACCGCATGTTCGAGAGAGATCAACGATGTGTTTATGCATCCTGGGAGCGATCGGATCAGAGTGATACTGATATGCATCGGCCGGATGATGATGCCATGATTTCTTTTTGGCACAACATCTGGTCCGTGCCTGTCACTCACTCTGAAGGCACGTGGATGGAGGATGTTGAGCGTTCGTGTGAGCTTATACCTGATATGAATGAAGTAACCATTGACTACCAAGACGTAGTTTGTGCAGTTCGTTCCTTACCCAACTGGAAATCTCCAGGCCCGGATGGACTGCACAATTTCTGGTATAAATGGTTACCTAGCTCGCACGTTCGCTTAGCATCTCAATTTCAATGTGCTTTATTATCTCAGTCGCTTCCAGAATTCATGACAACAGGCATAACCCATCTGCTCCATAAATCTGGTAGTACTGCGGACCCCAAAAACTATAGACCTATCACCTGTCTGCCAACAATTTATAAAATTCTTACGTCCATTTTGAGGTCGAAGATTAATAAACACATTAATCAAAATTCTATTATGGTCGCCTCTCAGAATGGATGTAGGAATGGGGCCCGTGGTACTAAGGAGCTACTCCTCATTGACATGGCTATTAACCAACAGGTTCGTCGAAACCGAAAGAACCTGTCGACTTCCTGGATAGATTATAAGAAGGCCTATGATTCCGTGCCGCATTCGTGGCTCATGAGGGTGCTGGAGTTGTATAAAATAAATACAACTCTACGCACTTTCTTGATATCGTGCATGCGAAAATGGAGAACGGTCCTTTCCTATCCAGGATCTCGACGGATTCTAGGTCATGGCGATCCTATAAAAATAGAGCGAGGAATCTTCCAGGGTGACGGTTTGAGTCCATTGTGGTTCTGTCTGGCCTTGAACCCTCTGAGTACACTTCTCGAGAGTTCAGGGTTAGGCTATCGTTTACGGAGAAATGGTCAAGTAATATCACACCTGCTGTACATGGATGACCTGAAACTATTTGCCCATAGCAGCTCTCATTTGACAGCGTTACTGAAGGTTACTGAAGCTTTCAGTAATGCCATTAAAATGGAATTTGGTGTGGACAAATGTGCAGTCATGCATGTAAAGCGTGGTCAGATAATGGAATCTACGGGTATACAACTCTCGGATTCTATTCATCTTAGATCTCTCTCCGTAAACGAAACCTATAAATATTTAGGTATGTCACAGGCATTAGGCATCAACGATGCTGACATGAAACAGTCGTTGCGTGAGCGTTTCTTGGGGCGCCTTTCAAAAGTCCTTAAAAGTCTTTTGTCTGGCGGAAACAAGGTTCGCGCATACAATGGATGGGTCATGCCGGTACTGATGTATTCCTTCGGCATACTTAAATGGACTCAAACTGAACTGGATGCCCTGGATAGAAAAGTTCGTACATTGCTAACAGCACACCGCATACATCACCCACGTTCATCGACAATGAGATTGTATATCCCGCGGAAGTGCGGTGGTCGTGGCTTCTTAAATGCTAAGACATTGCATAACCGCGAGATATGCAATCTTAGGGAGTATTTTCTCCAAGTCGATATGGGATCTCATAGAGATGTAGTTGCTGTTGACAATGGACTGACTCCTCTATTTTTAGCAAAAGAAAACTGGCGCAAACCTGTAGTACTTAGTACTTCCGACCGCAGCACTGTGTGGCAAAGCAAGGAGTTACATGGCAGATTCTACCGGGCTCTCCATGGGCCCGACGTAGATTTATTAGCCTCAGTATCCTGGCTCCGTTTCGGTGACCTTTTTGGTGAAACCGAAGGTTTTGTCTGTGCAATTATGGATGAGGTTGTGATGACGAATAACTACCGAAAGTATATCCTAAGGGATGGCACAGTGGATATTTGCCGAGCGTGTCATCGTCCGGGTGAATCCCTTAGGCATATAATCTCCGGTTGTTCTCGTCTCGCAAACGGCGAGTATTTGCATAGACATAACCAAGTGGCCAGGATAATACACCAACAACTTGCTCTGAAACATAGTCTTGTGGCATCCGAGGTGCCGTACTACAGGTATGCACCAGAACAGGTCCTTGAAAATAGCCATGCCACATTGTATTGGGATCGATCTATCATTACAGACAGGACTATTGTAGCTAATAAGCCTGATATTGTATTGATAGATCGACACGAACGCCGCGCGATAATTGTTGATGTCACTGTTCCCCATGACGACAACCTTGTGAAAGCTGAAAAAGATAAAGAAAACAAATATCTTGATTTAGCTCACGAGATTGTTGACATGTGGGACATTGATTCAGCAATTATTGTTCCGATAGTCATATCTGCCCATGGTCTGATAGCCAAGAGCCTCGATAAACACCTTAAGAGGCTTGCGTTAGGTGGATGGATCGGGAGTCAGATGCAGAAGGCAGTACTTCTGGACACGGCCCGTATAGTGAGAAGGTTCCTGTCTCTGGATCCTTAACCATCGGTAGCCGGGACCTTGATCTTGCTGCCGTTGGGGAACTGCATTTTTGTATTTTTAAATGTTATATTTTTTAGTGTTATACATTGTAAAAATTTAATGTTTAGAAATATAATTTTGTAAGTATTTAAAATGTAATAAAGGGAATAATAATAATGCCGTCTTGCTTACACCTTAGTGGGGTAAGCAAGACAACTTCCTGTACCATATCATATCGCGCGCTATAAGCCGCTCATGCTAGGCCGGCTGATGTGGTTGTTGTGATGTGACGTCATATTTGGCGGGGATTCACAGGAACTGCGCAATTTTAATAGCCCGTGTAGGCCCTGAAAGTTGTTTGAACATATCCGTGGCTTTAGGGCATAATTAAGTCACCCAAATAAAGACTAAGTCGTGGGCCACACTGGAGCGGCGCGTCTTGCGTCCGCGTTGAGCGGGAAAAACAAAATATATTGAGACGGACGGGAGGGGCCACACTGGCGCGGCCGGCGGTTGCCGCAACCGGCGGCGGAGGGAATAGTACGTGTTCGCGCGTCCTGCGGATCCGCAGGTCGCCTCCGCGCCCCGCGGTCGCTCCAGTGTGGCCCACGACTTAGTAAACATACCTCAACAGTGGGTCATTTTTGATGTAAGGAGCTGCTTCTAATCCGTCGTAGAGAACATTGGAGATTGGGAAGCCATATTTGCAGAACTCTAGAGTGGGGGTGACCACGCTCTTCCACGGGAGCTTGCCCCATCGCTGGTGGGCTGCCCACATGCCCCTTAGCTCCCCAGGAACCCCTACAGCCAGTGGACCTGAAGATAAAAGGATAGCGTTATTGATTGCATTTTTAACCGAATTCAAAATCAAGAAGGAGTAGGTTCTCTATTCGTCTGTAAGTATGTATGTTTTTTAGGAGTTTATTATTGTTAATGGTGTGTGTATCTGTAATGAAAGTTTATTACTTGTGCGTTAAGTATGCCTTACCACATACACTCTGATAGGTAGGTACCTACGAGAAATTTTTGAAAGGATACTTTTCTACATTTACCCGACCAGGAATCGAACCCGGGACCTCACCTTGAAAACCGGTGCGTTCGGCACTCGACCACGCAGGTCATCATACTAACATTTTAGTTATGGTGAGATTATTATTTTTATGTTATTTTGTGTATTTTTTTTTAATCTTAATTGTTTTACATTGCATTATTTCAACAATACCTGATGAGCCTTGTCATCTCAGGAAGGAACTGGCTTCTGAGACACAAGTTAACTTAAATTCAGAAGCCAGAGTTTTATTAATATGTTATCTGGTAACTGTTGCAATAAAGATTTTTTCATTTTCATTTTGTCACTCATCCCGTCTTGAAGCTAACTGCTTCTTAATGGTGTCAATTAGATAAAAGACTGATTACAATTAAGACAGCCAAGATTAATTTAAAAAAATAAAGTTAGACATAATTGTGTACTGCAAAAGTCGCTTAGTCTTTGCTGAACCAGATTTTAGAGAAAGCTTTGGAGAAATTCACGAGTAGCAATCGCGCGCTCTCTCGTCGCATGGCGCTATGTTTGGACTGTAAACATATATCATTTAATTGTAACGAGAATTTTATTATTTAATTTTTGAGAAAAAATATGTTGGGAAAAAGAATCGGTCGAGAGCAAGTCAGACTCGCGCACCGAGGGTTCCGCACCATTATAAATACAGTAGGTAGGAAGGAGGACATTTTGGTCGTAAATAAAACGTGAAAAATTTGCGGTGTAGAATATTGCAGCTTTAGGTCAGCACTATCTTGATGATTTCTGAAAAACTTTACTATATAATATAGAGACATCGATTTATTTTTCCTGTAATCTTAACTTAAACTTCTATCGCATAAAATAAAAAAAAATCTCTATGCAAACTTCGGAGATAAGGGGGGAGGGGGGACGGTTTTTTTTCATTTTTCATCAAAAGTCGAAACCCGCAGGCCGCATTTTTTTAGGCCGCATCCTAAAAAAAAAGGAAAAGTGTTTGAGAATGTGCATGCAGCGCTCTTTCATATCATAAACCCATATGCCCTAGTACCTAGTAGTCCCAGTTAGTCGTTGGGCAAACGTCATCTAAAACTACTTATTCCAAATTTTCAAGTAGATAGCATTCTGAGTCGCACCATAAGGGTTCCTTTTTACCATTTTGTCACGGAATCCTAAAAATTATAAATTGTGGAAGCAAAACAACCACAATTCAAAATCTTAAAAACATAAGAGCTCAAACCTTTTTGTTGTTTGAAATCTCAGGAATTGACTGTTCTTGCTTTTTAAGTTTCGTTCATATCATGATTTGCTGAGATTGTAAGTAGGTACCTACATTAATGAAGATGAAAATGTTGGTATTTAGCCAGGCTTAGTAGCCGTATTTAACCTTAACCGCCTTTAACCTTAGTTATAACAAACAAATGAATCTGATACTAATGCAGAGGTAGAATATGAACAGCAGAGATAATGTTTAAATGTGGGTTTTAATTAGGTGTGTGAATAACTATAGAACTTTGTCAAAACGAATTAATATCAAAGATTTGTAAGTAAGTAGGTATGTTGTACTATAATAAGACTTTAGCTTTTAGTTTCACAAACTGCAGTAAAAAATGAGCATTTTTATATGTCGTATGTAGGTATTCGTGTATTACGTATTAGGTAGGTATACCTACCTACCTGCTTACCTGCAAGTAGCATGGAAAATTTAATAAAATTTAATGCAGTTTTATGTCTTTGTTATTCATATCGTGCTGGTTCATCGTCCTAATTTAAAACAAAAATGTTATTGTATTCACCGTTAGGTATAAAACGTTGTAAGCTGACAATTATTTAAACAATTGTTTCTAAATAACAATGTGCACGTAATTACTGATAAATTTAAAGATAGGAAATATCTAGAACCGTGTCATTAAAATATGCTAACCGTTGTTAAAATTTTCCATGTCTTTGTATCTTTTGCGGTCACGATTTCATATTGTTTATGTGACTGCAGAATTTGAATGATATCCGATAACAGTGTGGCTTAGCAAATATTATTACGATAGGTCTAACCAAATTATCTATAGATTTACAACTTTTTTATTTTATACAAAAGTTTTTTATTTTTATTCAGTTGTATTAACAGCTGTGGATCGCATAAGGCCTAAAATGGATGAAACAGCAACTAGGTATAATATTTTTAAAACGTAGATAACGATAAAATAAAGATAATAAGACTTTATTTATCTACGGACTAGAATGTGCTAGATTTAACAAATTATATTATCATTATCAATTTTATTTACTTAAGTATTTATTCGTTTTGTTCACACGTTTCGTTGTTATTTTAATTATTTATAGATAGCGAAAAATGAAATTGAATGACGTTATATTATAATGTGCACCATTTGTAAAATAATAAAAACAAAACAAGCATCATCAAGTTGCATCATTGTTTTTGTTTTTGTATTACTTTTCATAGGGTACAATGACTTCAACAGTCTATGCATGTTTTTCCTACATAAATTTTTAGCTGAACATCAGAAAAAGCAGCAAGTATAGTATAATGACTGCTTTTCTTCATCCATGATTGGTTTTTTATCTTAGTACGTATAGGATTTGAATTTCGCGCTATTTCCGAAATATTCAAGATGGCGGGTTAAATTTGACATACGTCATCTTGACACATGTAAAATTAATCGTGTAGCGTTTCACAATAAAACAGCACATAGAAGTTATACAAATATTTAACGAAATTTCACGATCAATTACAAACACTCGTCGAGAGGTCGAAAAATCTCGTAATTTCAAGAAGAGGTGATATCAAATGGCCACCGAGATCTTGCCATCTGATGCCACTGGATTTCTTTCTTTGAGGCTACGTCAAAGATAAAGTCTACACTAACGATCCACAAAACATAGACAATATAGACAAAATATTCGCCGAGTTATTGGTGATATAAGTAGCGAAATGTGTGAAATTAGCAGCGAAATGTGTGAAAGTGTCATGAAAAACTTGCACACAGCAAAAATGCCCGTGGCGGCCATTTAGCAGATATTCTATTCAGATAAAATTGTACAAGTCTCTTCTTTAAAATAAAATAAAACTACGAAGAAATTCCAATCCATTCGCGTTTTATTGAGACAAATCAGGTATAGGACCTACTTTTGAGACACCCGTTATTAGAGAAAAGATTTGATTTTTTTGTTCGTTTTGACTGGATAACTAATCTAAAAAGTACAAGACCGATTTTAAAAATTCTTTCACCACTTGAAAGCTACATTACCTACCCCCAATTAACATAGTCTATATTTTGTACCGCTGAATAGCGGGAATCTAAGGGAAAGGGAACCACGCGTGTAAAACCGTGGGAATCTTAAGTACCTATTTTGATTTGTTTAAATTGGATGGATGTTCCACTGGAACAAAGTTATTTAACTATGATCTTGAGTTATGTAGAAAGAACTAAACGTTCTAGAAGTTGTATGGAATCAGTTTTTAAAACTTTAAAAGTGTGCGCAAGAGATAGATTTGAGAATTTCTCGTGAAGACTACTTATTTGTAGGTTTCGTGATGTTAGACCGGGCTTATAGGGGTCAAATAGGGAATGAGGGTTCGTGAGGATTTCTAGAAAAATTCAAGGCGGAGGAAGTCGGTGGGTGGCCGTTTTATTACATTAAATTATTTGATTAATAATAACTTCTAAGTACTTATTTAAAATTCAATTCAATATTGTCTTTGGTATATGACTCTCTTTATCATTCCTTTCTACGAATAACGTTTACCTATAAATCGAGACATTGAACATCCCTGGTAGTGTACATGGCAATAGTGGCAGCGGCCGGGGCCTGTTCTCTGGCGTTGACAGTGTAGGCTTTTTCCTCGGCCTTGATGAAGAGAGTCATGAATAACCTCCCGCCGAAGCCCTGCTTTGCTGTATTTTCTGATAGTATAACTTTACGAGTATGAATCTATTTGAAAAGAAAATCTGATTGATAACCTTTAGCAGCTTTATCCCGAGATCCCTGGTACATGTCAGTAGTGGCAGCGGCCGGCGCCTTCTCCCTGGCGTTGACTGTGTAGGCCTTCTCCTCGGCCTTGATGAAGACCGTCATGAAGAACCCCCCGCCGAGACCCATGCTCTGCTGGTTCAGAAACCCGTTGCAGAACATGGCGGCCACTGCTGAGTCCACTGCACTCCCGTTTATGGAGAGGATGTGCCTGGAAAGGGAAATAAGGTAAGATAAGACTAATCTTAAATTAACTTTTTTTCGGATTAATTCCAACGCGTGTTTTTGTTTTATTTCGAATTCAAGATTGTCCGACCCGATTTAGCAGGGAATAAACATTACAAAATGGAGATGATACTCTTAAAAAAAATATTATCCAACATATAAAAATTTGTTTGAATAGGTACTTCGAATACGTTCCACATCAAGTTCGTTCCTATTGAAGTCCATACGAAATCGAAATCGTCATCATCATCGTCATGTCAGCCGAACGACGCCCACTGCTCGGCATAGGTCTCCCCCAAGGATCTCCACAACGGTCGGATCTGCGGAGGCTGCCCGCATCCAGCGGCTTCTTGCGACTTTGACTAGATCGTCGGTCCATATTGTCTGCTCACGGAAGGTCGCCCGTTACGGGGTCGCCATCCGAGAACCTTTCCGCACCAAAACGGCCATCGATTCTCCGCGCTATGTGTCCCGCCCATTGCCACTTCAACGATGCAATGCAATCCTTCGAGCGATGTCGGTTGTTTTAGTTCTGCGGATCTCATCATTTCTGATTCGATCGAGCAGGGAAATTCCAAGCATCACTCTCTCCATTGCTCATTGAGTGACCTTGAGCCTTCTTATGAGACCCTTAATAAAGATCCATGGTGCTATAGTTATAATGGTTGCTTTCTTTAGTTATCGTAATTTAATTACTTATATTTTCGTTATTGTATTTTCTTGTAATAAGATGCTTAGTAACTAATTTAATTGAAATAATTCGTCTGATAGTAATTTTATTGTAACACGATTGAAATCAGCCATTACATAGTTCTGTTTTTATCTCTTTGTCTATGTTAACCGTGTGATACGACTGCAGTCACGTAGTTATAAAATAGGTACGTGTTAACCTTGTACATCATGTTCCGATATAGATATTTACTGCTATGATTAATGTATAGCTGTTTAACTTTGTTATTTGAATTCCTAATATGGACCAATCTTAATAATAAGGTGGCTGTGACATACGGACGGACAGACATACAGACATGACGAATCTATAAGGGTTCCATTTTTTGCCATTTGGCTATGGAACCGTAAAAAAGGTAGGTTAGGTATATTGACAAAGGCACCCAAAAGTAACCCGTATGTAGAAGCATAGAAGTAAGAGCCAGAGGGCGCAGTGGTTAGCGCGCTCGGTTTTCAATTGTGATTGTAAAGAAACTTTTGAGTAAAAAAAAATAGGTATATCAAGCACCTCCGTGCTGTTATACTCAGTAGGCTGTTATACAGTATGCACTTTAGTATTATATGATCTGAGAGTATGCACTTAATATGAAAGAGAATATAAATGATAAGTACTATTTTGTTCAGACTTAGTTTATTACGAACTTGCGCCGGCTTTCACTGGCTACTACAATGGAATGGAATGGATCAAACTTCCATAAAGAAAGATAAATATCAAACTTCTATACATTCTACTGTTTGACGGCATGATGCGTTCCACTCAAACCATCTATAAAAATAAATAAAATTGGAGTGTCTGTTTGTAATATTAAAATAACCGCTTTTTACTACATGCTTACGATTAAGTATATATTATATAAGTACGGTACAAATACCAAAATAACATTTTTTTTCAATTTTTGTCTGTCTGAATGTTTGTTCCGGCTAATCTCTGAAACGGCTGGACCGATTTTGACGGGACTTTCACTAGCGGCAATAAGGAGTACCTAACTTAGGCTACTTTTTATCCCGGAAAAATATCACATTCCCGCGGGATAACGTCGTGTAGTCAACGCGGGCGAAGCCGCGGGCGGAAAGCTAGTTTAAAATAAAATCAATATCCTAGACAATAAAGAGTTCGCATTGTGATGCGAACTGAACGATAGTGTAGTGTGTGTACAGTACCTACCGCCTGTATTGGCATTTGGCAATATCGTTAATACAAACCATGTATGGTATAGTATATTGGGCTCATAATAATATGGTGGGTCAAGAACCATTCTTCTTTCCATCCATAAGAAAAACCTGTGCCTCAGCTGTGGGAATCTTAAAATTGCTGATGTTGCTGACTAATGCTAAAGGAGAATGCCCAAGTTGCAATGGACGGCCGTCTAATGTTGCATCAAAGCCATACCAGGGGGCCAAGTCTGCTAATGTTAAGTCACAATTGTGTCTCAATCGTGTTTCAATTGTAGTTCAGTGGTAGTGCTTTTTTAAACACTAGTTACAAGAATTAGGACAGTATGGTGTGATGTGAATGTATTGGGTGGTGTGACCATCAATAGTAATGTGAAAAAAGTACATATTTCTTGTAACTAGTTTGTAAAAAAACACTCTAACTGAACTACAATTGGAGCACGATTGAGACACGATTGTGACTTAACTTTAGCAGACTTGGCCCCCTGTTTTATTATGTAGGTAAACTATCTAATTACCTACTTCTCTCCATCATTATATTGAAAGTAAAAACAAGGGTCTAGAAATTATTTCCTAAAATGTAACAGTAAGTATAAACAGCGATTGTTTCAGTCGAACATTCTTCCAAATAGCAATGCACCACGCGAATGATTCGATATTTTTATAGAACATATCACGATTCACAAAAATACCACAATTTAAGGTTTAAAAGTCTACACCAACGATTTTTAAATCAAAATAACAGAAATCTAGTTCTTTAAGCTCCGTCCACGAAGCTCGACTTAATACTGAGGTAACTGGAGAGTGCAGTACGAACAATTTTTTGAATACCACAAATAACACAGTGGCTGTCTTCCGTCTCACCTACACTTTAAAAAAATACGTATGGTCATATGAGACAGCTGACAGCCACTACATACATAAATGTCAAATTTGCTGGCGACACTTTTTTATTCAGGGTGAGAGCTCCAGTTACCTCAGAGTATTAAGTCAAACTTCATGGCTCCGTCCGATGTCGATCAAAGAGTATGTAATCACTAAAGAGTATGTCGCGCCAAATAAGTCTGCGCGCGGTCAAAATCGAATACTAATATTTCCCATAACCTTAGAGCAAAAAAATGTATTGTAACTATCGCCAAAAACGCGCTAAACGCTAATCGCGCGCAAAGTTATTACTCTTTGGTCGATATTGTCGATGACCAATCGATGACTGACAGTCAGTGTTGCCGCCTATCAAACTAGAAAAAGTCCGTAACCGAATCAGAAATTACCCGGATTCGTCGAGGCTAGGGCAAATAGGCTAATGAGTGTTTCAAGTAACATAATAATATGAACTTTCATAAAAAAATAACACACAATAGTTACTATTTTAAATAGTGTTGGGTTCCTGCCTGTAGTTGTCATTTTGGCTTTTTCTATACAATCGCCACAAAAATACCCATATTTATACGACAGTCGTCGCTACCCGTAAACGTACCCGCTCAAAGCCTAAATTATCCGAAATCAGGTAAAAATAGCCGCAACGGCATCACCGCTGACAGTGGCAGTCACACAGCAGTGTCCTGGCTAGTGATGTGCCGCTGAGAACGTTCTCGTTCCCGGCAACATTGCCAGTGAGAATATTCTCAGGAAACAAGAACGCTGCCGGGAATATTCTCAACGTTCTCAACAAAATTTTAGTTTATAATTTGATATTTTTGTTTAGTAATAGATGATATTATGTACAATGTTTTTGCTTTACTATCTAGGCTTTAGGACAAGTCGTTAATCTATACTAATATTATAAAGAGGAAAGATTTGATTGTTTGTTTGATTCTCGAAGGATGCCAGGCAATAATAAATATTGCACAGTGCAGATATGAGTCAAACAGACCAAGAATCCATGAATATTTATCAAATTATGAAGGACGAACTGGAATTTATGATAAAAGTTTTCTTTGGGAGTCGGCATGCACAATTCAACCTTTATCTTGGTGGAATTCAGTTTCTCCCAACTCAGATTTGGGAAGAGCTGTTCTAAAATTTTATCAATACCCATCAACTTCGGCAACTGTGGAAAGGAGTTTCATGACATTTTCTAACAAGAATATTTATCCAGAAAAGAAACAAACTACTGACTGACCGGGCTGGAAATCTATGTTACGTGGCTCATAGTTAAGTCCTCAAATAAGACACAACAACGGAGCCATCCATCATCTTCTTCTACAATTCAATCGTCGGCTACCTCAGCAAACCACGAAAGTGACTCAACATGCATTATTATCATTATTTATAGGGGGGACGCCAGCGAAGCCGGACGGGTGATCAGCCACCTAGGTCAGAACCATTTCACCCAGTTCCCCAAGTCCCCTAAAAGCTGAAAGCAGGGGGAGGCGGGTTATCATTTACCCCACCGGCGTCGGACCCTCGAACCTACCTGTGCGCTTACAGTACTACCGTTACCGTTACTACCGTTCCAAAGAGCTCCCAGCGCAGTGATGCGTTCATCGGGCACTCTGCCATGAAGTGGTAACTTGTTTCTTCTCTTTCTTTACATTGCGGACAGATGGGGTCTTCTGTCCGTTTGACCACTGATAGGTGTCTGTTTAGTGGGCAGTGCCCAGTAAGTACACCTACAATCGTTCTTATATTTCTCCTACTTTGTTTCAGAAGTTCTCTAGTTTTCTTCTTGTCAACCGATTTGATGAAGATCTTAGACTGTCTGCAGTCCTTTCTTCTCATCCATCTTTGGTTAGTTTCTTTGATTGTTCTAATCTGGATAATGTTCTTAGTAATTCTATATGTGATTAGTAGTCTTGGTTCAGGGCCAATGAAGGGTTCATCAGCTCCTCCCCTGGCTAATTCATCGGCTTTCTCATTGCCTTCGTTACCTTCGTGTCCGGGTACCCAGGCAACTTCTACCTCAACCAAGTTTGCAAGTTCCTGAATGCTTTGTTTGCATTCCTTCACCAAGGCTGAGATAGTCTCCGTTTTGTTAAGGGCTTTGATGGCAGCTTGACTGTCGCTATAAATTATTATATTGCCTACGTTATAGTTGCTTATCTCACTTTTAATCATGTTCGCACACTCCAGTATCGCGAATACTTCCGCCTGGAATACACTGGTGTATTCGCCTAGATTAAAAGTAGCTCGGTTCGGTTTAGCTATGTATACACCAGCTTCCGATAGCCCAGTTGATTCCTTTTTTGACCCATCTGTGTAGCATACTGCACTGCTATCCAGATTGTCATGTTCTAGTTTCCAGTCTTCTCTGGATCCGATGCTTATTCTGTACTTTTTGTAGAAGATCCTTTCTTTTTTATTAGGTCATTGTTAACCAGTATCATAGAAAGGTTTTCTTCGTACTTTTTCCCTATTTCAGCGTGACCTTGGTCATTGTGCTTTCCTATCCATAGGTTAGTGCTTTTCAGCTTAAACCATTGTTCTGTAGCTTTCTTTTCTATTTCAAGATCTATTAGACTAAGGCCTAGTATCATTTCTAAGGCGGCCGTGGGAGTTGTTCTCATGGCTCCCGATACCATGACGCTAGCTAGTCTTTGTACCTTAGTGAGTTATTTTCTGTTGTATTCTAGTTTATCAGCATACATGCTAGTGCTCCGTGAAGGATTCTCGGTAGAATGATTGCCCTATAGATCCATTGGTTGGGCCACTTCGGGTTTCATGCCCCAGTTCCTGCCAACGGCTCTTCTGCACGAACAATTAGAGAACACGAAACACGTGTAGAGTAGTCTAATCGGTGACGGTGCAAGGTGTATTGCTGTCTTGCTAAATGCAGGTATTGTGCACTGGTATTTTCGTGGTGTGCATGTGCAATTTTTTGCGGGCGGGCGGGCGGTGCATCTGGCATAATCATAATCATTTATTTTCAGGCTGCAATGGCCCATAGATATATACCTTAAAATAAAATAAATACCGAAAATAACAACAATTCTGTTAGTATACAAAACTTAAGATTAGGTTAGTAAGAAAAACTTTAGGTGACTTTCGGCGTCGAATCGGTGGCTTCTGGCAAAGTCCCACGGAAGCGCCGGTAATAATGTGTTTTTTGCGGAAGTAAGCTACATATATTTCGTTTTTCACAATGGTTAGGGACTTCCGCCAAGTGACGCCTGATTCAATCAAATAATATTTTTTAATCAGATCTCAGCGTTTATTTTTTTTATCACATTTCAGAGTGTTCTTTCTATCTCATGGTCGGTAAATATTGTTAAAGTTAATATTTTTTTTTGATTTATACATGTTTAGTTTTGATTTGATATTTTCTAATTATAATCTGTTGATTATTTCGTTAGATACCTAGTTGTTGATTAACTTGGAGTTATTGACCATTAATCCGATTGAATTGTCTTTTTAATATTTTTAAATCAGATATAAGAACGTTCAATCAGAGTTCTTAGTCAATATTGTAGTTCTAAAGTTCTCCTTATCCATCCATAAGGAATTAAGGAATGCCAGTGCCCCAGCAGTGGGGACATTAAATGTCTGATGATGAAATTAATATTTTCTTGTCTCATTAAACGGAATTATTAGCAAAAAATTGTTTCATTTTGATCATTATATTTGTATCTCCAAAATTTATATTTAATGTCAGGTAAACGAATAATTTAACTGTCCTTTATTTAATTACGTGAAAAAAGAAAGTGTTGGCATCGTCCATATCAATAAAACAATATTTCCGACGGGAAAAAACAAAATTTACTAAAGGTCCAGCTATGCTGAGAATATTCTCGAGAATACTTGCTAACACCGAGAATATAGTATGTTACTGCAAATAGAGTGTATTGTTTTATACACAATTATCTGTCGACTTTATTTGATACTATTTTAAATAAAAAAAGTTGATTTTTTCAATTTTAGGAGAATGATTCTCGACCGTTCTCACTTAGGAGAACGTTGCCGGGAACGCTGCCGGGAATGCTCTCAGCTAGGAGAACGTTCTCGGGAACGGTACATCACTGGTCCTGGCTTCCGTGGTTGATAAATACACTGTTACTTTAATACCTAAAAAGTAAATCCCTGTTCAAAATTAAAACTCTGGACCATGAAAAATGGTCAAATATTAAGAAATTAATTATAGTATGTTTTTTATCTTGAAGCATGACACAAATGAGTACCGTCCATGGGCATTCTCCTTTGCTAGGTTAAATTCTTTCATCTATACATCTATACAAATAAATAAAATTGGAGTGTCTGTTTGTATTATTAAAATAACCGCTTTTTACTACATGCATATGATTATATATACGGTACATAAACCAAAATAACATTTGTAAAAATTTTTGTCTGTCTGTCTGTCGGTCTGTCTGTCTGTCTGTCTGTTTGTTCCGGCTAATCTCTGAAACGGCTGGACCGATTTTGACGGGACTTTCACTGGCAGGTAGCTGATGTAATAAGAAGTAACTTAGGCTACTTTTTATCCCGATATTCCCACGGGAACGAGAACCACGCGGGTGAAACCGCGGGCGGCCGCTAGTTTTAAAATATAGGTAACTGTTCTCAAACTGTTCTACGGAAGAATACAGCTATACATCGTAAAAGAAAAGGTAAACAACCAATAAAAATATACCTAAGACTCTTGAAAGATTAGGCCAAGGTTGAAAGCAACGAGTCAAACACAATAAAAGATTAGATTGAGACACAATGTTTTTTTAATTAAGTAAAGTGATTTTTAAGTGTTAAATAGAACTTTGTTTACTATCAAACTAGCTTTCCGCCCGCGGCTACGGCCGCGTAGACTACACGACGTTATCCCGCCTAATATGTTCCTCTCCAGGCTACAAAGTATCTGTGTTCCAAATTTCAGCCAAATCCGTTCATCCGTTTTGGCGAGATTGAGTAACAAACATTAAAACATCTAAACATCTAAACTTAATAAAGGATGTCTCAAAAGTAGGTATAGGATTTGAATTTCGCGCTATTTCCGAAATATTCAAGATGGCGGGTTGAAATTTGACATACGTCATCTTGACACATGTAAAATTAATCGTGGAGCGTTTAACAATAAAACAGCGCATAGAAGTTTTACAAATATTTAACGAAAATTCACGATCAATTACAAACACTCGTCGAAAGGTCGAAAAATCTCGTAATTTCAAGAAGAGGTGATTTCAAATGGCCACCGATATCTTGCCATCTGATGCCACTGGATTTCTTTCTTTGGGGCTACGTGAAAGATAAAGTCAACGCCAACTATCCACAAAACATAGGCAATATAGACAAAATATTCGCCGAGTTATTGGTGAAATAAGTAGCGAAATGTGTGAAACTGTCATGAAAAACTTGCACACAGCAAAAATGCCCGTGGCGGCCATTTAGCAGATATTCTATTCAGATAAAATTATACAAGTCTCTTCTTTAAAATAAAATAAAACTACGAAGAAATTCCAATCCATTCGCGTTTTATTGAGACATATCATCCTATACCTACTTTTGGGACGCCCGTTATTAGTAGGATTTTTTCTCCTAGATAGACAGTCTGTCTAAAAGAACTATTAATACGGTTCTATATACCTATGCTTGTTACAAAAATATACCAACAAGACCAAAAAGATAACCTACAGTTTTCCTGATTCCGATGAAACTATGTCATTCTGTGTTGTCTATTCTTACAAGAATAAGGCGAAAATATTACTGAATACCAGACCACGAAACATTCATGTTTTGTCTGTTTCTTGAACATGAGGAGGATAAACAGATTTTGACTGACATTACTAATACTGACATACAAACAATATAAATTGTGATCCTACTGAAATTTTAAAATTGTTTTTATAATACTTAATTATTTTTATAATAAAAAAAGGTAGGTTAGTTTATTTTTTATTTCATTTTTAATGCTTTTAAATGAGATAAAAAAAAGTAATAAATTCAACGCAGAAACAGTCCTTCAATTAAATTCTATTTAAAGGGATTTTGATCAACTTTCTTGACGACACGAAATTGGAACAGCGTCTATTAATAAAGAGAAACAGTTACAGTACAAAATGTGTCGTAGAAATGTTAGTAGGCTAAAATTATACGTCTATCGTAACCAACGAGTGGGGATATACTTCTTATAGATGACATGTTCCAGTCCCATTGATCCCAACGACAGTTATAAAAATTAAGAGGATTGTGAATCAAACGGTCTCCATATTATTTTTATTAAAAAAAAAAAACCGCCTTCAAAAAAACCACATCAAAAAAGTAAGAAATAATTCCTCACCAAATAAATAACGTAAGTACTTTGAAGTCGGGCGTGAAACATGTACAATTTCTTGTTGTTTTTGTTTAAACCCGCCCGACTTCAAAGTACTTACGTTATTTATTTGGTGAGGAATTATTTCTTACTTTTTTTGATGTGGTTTTTTTGAAGGCGGTTTTTTTTATAAAAATAATTTTTATTTCACTCTTTTTAGTGCATTGTGCAGGCAATTTACGTGTTTTCTGGTAAATAGGTATGTGATCAAACTCAAAACCTCCTTTTTCGAAGTCGGTTAAAATACCTTGAGGTATCCCCTTTTTGACAAAACAAGAATCATCTAAATCGGTTTATAAACAAAGGAGTTATGCCTAAAGATACGTATTAAATTCACATAACGTGGTAACGAAAACGACAGTATTTTCAAGATTTCCTGAAAACTACTGAACCGATTTCAAAATTTCAAAAAATGGGACCAACTTGGAAACCAACCTGATGTAATAACTTTGAACCATTTCAATCGGTTCAGCCGTTTTCGAGTAATCGGTGGACATACACAAAAAAAAAAAAAAAAAAAACATACATACAGACGAATAGAGAACCTCCTCCTTTTTGATTTAGAAGTCGGTTAAAAAACGACCGTGGTACCTATACGATGACGAACGACGCAACGTTTTCCACCCTCTAAACCTTCGACATGTTGTCACAGAATATTAGTACTTACCTACATGTTGTTGAACTTGTTGAAATGCATAAGTACTAGGTCTGTACGTTTTTTTATATAACTATTATAGATGTTGAAAAATTTTGAAAACAAAAAAAGTGCCAAATTTTTTAAATCTACAATGAATATTAAAAAAATACAAAACGTACAGACAGACTTAGTACATAGGTACCGAAAATTCATTGCTGTGTGTTAAGGTTTAGAGGGTGGAAAACGTTATCTCCGTTTTTATGGTGACCGTTTGCTTCACAATCCTCAGAGGTTTACATTTTGTTTTTCAGGAAGTAAATAATAAAATAATAATAAATAATAATAGTAAGTAAATAATATCTGACGAAAATTTCAAAGTTTTGGCAAAGTTGCATTAACTATGTAATGAAGTATTGTCACATTGTTTGTCGTTAGTTTAGTGAAAATATTATTTTATTTTTTGTTTTTATTACCACAGTCAAAAGCTGTTTTAATTGAAAAGCTCGAAGATCTCAGTAATGCTTCTCAAAGAGTGGGTCTGAAGATGAACATGGATAAGACGAAAATCATGTCCAATGCCCATGTTGCATCCGCTCCAGTTAATGTTGGGAACATTACACTCGAAGTTGTTGACCACTATGTCTACCTGGGACAGTAAGTCCAATTAGGTAAGTCCAACTTCGAGAAAGAGATCTCTCGTCAAATTCAGCTCGGACGGGCAGCGTTCGAGAAGCTCCGGCTATATTCTCGTCCAAAATTCCTAAATGTTTCAAGACTAAGGTCCTAAGGTCCAGTGTGTGTTGCCATTTATGACTTATGGAAGCGATAGAAATGTGGTCTTTTACTATGGGTCTCGTAAGAAGGCTCAAGGCCGATGCTTCGGTATTTGCCTGCTCGATGAATCAGAAATGATGAGATCCGCAGAATAACTAACGCCCAGAATTAATAATCTATCCACAGATAGGGATAGGAATGATCCAGATTAGTTGCTAGGCAAAACCTAGTAACACCCTGCCAACTGTCGTTAATTGTATACACTAGCATTGTATATACTAGCTGACCCAGCGCGACTTCGTTCCCGTGGCCCTACCCCCTACTCCACCCTACCCTACCCGTACTCTACCCCTACCCTACCCCTACCCCTACCCCTACCCCTACCCCTACCCCTACCCCTACCCCTACCCCTACCCCTACCCCTACCCTACCCCTACCCCTACCCCTACCCTACCCCTACCCTACCCCATACCCTACCCCTACCCTACCCCTACCCTACCCCTACCCTACCCTACCCCTACCTTTTTTTTTTATTTGTATCAAGAGGAGAATGCGATCTTTAGGCATACCAAACGGCATGTTGGACTCGGTCACACCGAGGGCATGTTCCTCGCCGCACCCAGCCCTCCCGCCAAGCCTAATAGGCTTCGCGTCAGGGCTGGGCGGTTCTAACCCCTGCCCCGCCTACTAACGAGCTCGAAAGCTCGAGAGGAGGCCGGGCAGGAGGAGGAAGCGTCCTCCCCAGCTCCCCACGTGGCTACCCGCTCGTGGGGGCAGGCCAGGTGGGGCGAATAGGAGGATGCACCACTACCAACTAAACTCCTCTCGAAGACCTGCGCCTTACCGCCGGGTCTGTGGGAACGTTGTGGCACGCGCCACTTGACCCGGGGAGAGTGGCCCGTTAGGAGTCCAACCCTTTGGGGGACAGAGGGCCTTACTGCGCCCCCCCTTGCGACACGGGGAGATCGAGTCGCGCACGTTGTCGTCTCGCTCTCCCCGGCCGCGCACGTCGGAGTTGGCTCGCTGCGACGTCCGCCTCGCGAACCCTCTCCGCGGCCTCCTTCTGCGAGATGACGTCCTCGCAGAAGGAGACCACGGCCTGCCATCCCCCCTCGCTTCCCAGCATCGCTATTGAGATATCGGGAAGCGAAAGGTCCGGCCCAACCGCAGCGACCAACTCCTGGCGCTGCACCGCCCATGCCGGACACTCCATGACTGTGTGTCGTGTGGTGTCTTGTGGCGCGCCACAGTGGTGGCACGCCTGGGACTCCTCCCTCTGGATTTGACACAGGTACTTTCCGAAACATCCGTGTCCGGAAAGTACCTGTGTCAATCGGTAGGTCATGGTGCCGTGCGTCCTTGACCTCCAATCTCTGAGGACGGGGCGGATCGCCTCTATCGTCCTTATTCCGGCGTCAGGTGTCTCTAGCTGGCGTACCCATTCTTCGAGACACCTTTCCTCCGCAGCGCGTCTCGCCGCAGCCCACTCCTCTGGGGCCAACCTGTCCCCGTTCTCTCTGTGCTCGCACCTCCGCTGATAAGCGTCCGCGAGCACTTGCGCCTCCAACTCCCATGGCGGCGTGCCTGCAAGGGCGCACGATGCTGCCCATGACACCGTGCGGTACCCGCGGATCATGCGGGAGGCCACGATGCGTTGGGAGCGCTGGAGGGCGGCCCTATTCGCCGCGTTTAGTGCGTCGGCCCAAATGGGGGCTCCGTACAAGGCCATACTTCGGATACCCTACCCCTACCCTACCCTACCCCTACCCTACCCCTACCCTACCCCTACCCTACCCCTACCCTACCCCTACCCTACCCCTACCCTACCCCTACCCTACCCCTACCCTACCCCTACCCTACCCCTACCCTACCCCTACCCTACCCCTACCCTACCCCTACCCTACCCCTACCCTACCCCTACCCTACCCCTACCCTACCCCTACCCTACCCCTACCCTACCCCTACCCTACCCCTACCCTACCCCTACCCTACCCCTACCCTACCCCTACCCTACCCCTACCCTACCCCTACCCTACCCCTACCCTACCCCTACCCTACCCCTACCCTACCCCTACCCTACCCCTACCCTACCCCTACCCTACCCCTACCCTACCCCTACCCTACCCCTACCCTACCCCTACCCTACCCTACCCTACCCCTACCCTACCCTACCCCTACCCTACCCCTACCCTACCCCTACCCTACCCCTACCCTACCCCTACCCTACCCCTACCCTACCCCTACCCTACCCCTACCCTACCCCTACCCTACCCCTACCCTACCCCTACCCTACCCCTACCCTACCCCTACCCTACCCCTACCCTACCCCTACCCTACCCCTACCCTACCCCTACCCTACCCCTACCCTACCCCTACCCTACCCCTACCCTACCTACCCCTACCCTACCCCTACCCTACCCCTACCCCTACCCCTACCCTACCCCTACCCCACCCCTACCCCACCCCTACCCCACCCCTACCCCACCCCTACCCCACCCCTACCCCACCCCTACCCCACCCCTACCCCACCCCTACCCCACCCCTACCCCACCCCTACCCCACCCCTACCCCACCCCTACCCCACCCCTACCCCACCCCTACCCCACCCCTACCCCACCCCTACCCCACCCCTACCCCACCCCTACCCCACCCCTACCCCACCCCTACCCCACCCCTACCCCACCCCTACCCCACCCCTACCCCACCCCTACCCCACCCCTACCCCACCCCTACCCCACCCCTACCCTACCCCTACCCTACCCCTACCCTACCCCTACCCTACCCCTACCCTACCCCTACCCTACCCCTACCCTACCCCTACCCTACCCTACCCCTACCCTACCCCTACCCTACCCCTACCCTACCCCTACCCTACCCCTACCCTACCCCTACCCTACCCCTACCCTACCCCTACCCTACCCCTACCCTACCCCTACCTACCCTACCCCTACCCTACCCCTACCCTACCCCTACCCTACCCCTACCCTACCCCTACCCTACCCTACCCTACCCCTACCCTACCCCTACCCTACCCCTACCCTACCCTACCCTACCCCTACCCTACCCCTACCCTACCCCTACCCTACCCCTACCCTACCCCTACCCTACCCCTACCCTACCCCTACCCTACCCCTACCCTACCCCTACCCTACCCCTACCCTACCCTACCCTACCCCTACCCTACCCCTACCCTACCCTACCCTACCCCTACCCTACCCCTACCCTACCCCTACCCTACCCCTACCCTACCCCTACCCTACCCCTACCCTACCCCTACCCTACCCCTACCCTACCCCTACCCTACCCCTACCCTACCCCTACCCTACCCCTACCCTACCCCTACCCTACCCCTACCCTACCCCTACCCTACCCTACCCTACCCCTACCCTACCCCTACCCTACCCCTACCCTACCCTACCCTACCCTACCTTTACCCTACCCTACTTCTACTCTACCCCTACTTACCCGTACCCCTCCTTCCCCTATATTCTCACCGTTAAAACCTTCCTTGGACTTCCACGAACATTTCAAAACCAAAATTAGCCAAATCGGTCCAGCCGTTCACGCGTGATGTCGTGACCAAGG
Organism: Crambus lathoniellus; assembly: GCA_949710035.1. Lineage (NCBI taxonomy): Eukaryota > Metazoa > Arthropoda > Insecta > Lepidoptera > Crambidae > Crambus > Crambus lathoniellus. The sequence continues at coordinate 9,850,077 of OX453303.1, read as the reverse complement.
GAAATAGGGATTCATTTTTATATATATAGATTATTAATATAAAGCGTTGCATAACAAGTAATCTGGATCATGCCTATGCCTATCCCTATCTGTGGATTGATTATTAATTCTGGCTGTTAAACAACCGACATCGCGCGAAGGATTGCATCGTTGAAGTGGCAGTGGGCGGGACTCATAGCGCGGAGAACCGATGACCGTTCGGGCGGAAAGGTTCTCGAATGGCAACCGCGAACCGGGCGACGTTTCGTGGGCAGGCCCCCTACAAGGTGGACCGACGATCAAGGTCGCGGGCAGCCGTTGGATGCGGGCAGTGCAGGACCGATCGTTGCGGAGATCCTTGGGGGAGGTCTACGCCCAGCAGTGGGCGTCGTACGGCTGAAATGATGATGATGAAATAAAAACGAGCTTTTATTTATGTCACTCACCTATATACCTAGTGCCACTCATATGATTGAGAAATAAAACTACTTCAGCTGCACGAAACTAAATTTATACTTATAGCTAAATTTTAGCCAAAACAAAATAACCTTCATTCACACCAGGGGAGACCTGGCAACTCAGGCAAAATACTTCAAAAATGGCACAGACGCATAAAGTTATATAGTATTTGGTGCCAATTGTTACATAAAGATTTACTGGCACGTGGATTATTATTATTATTATTTGCAAGGCAATGTACGTTTTTTTTTTTTTTTTTTTATAGTGAGGGCAAATACGGTCTTTTCGTATACCACTAACGGCATGTTGGACTCAGTCAGACAAGGCCTGTCTCTCGCCGCGCCCAGCCCTCCCGCCAAGCCTAATAGGTTTCGCGTCAGGGCTGGGTCGTTCTAACCCCTGCCCCGCCCCCTGACGAGCTCGAAAGCTCGACAGGAGGCGGGGCAGGAGGAGAGAGCCTCCTCTCAATCTCCCCATAAGGTTACCCACTCCGGGTGGGCTGACCAGATGGGGTGGTTGAGAGCAGGCACCACTACCAACTAAACCCCTCACTACTTGCTCTCCGCCGTCAGTTTTAAGCACACCGGCTGTGGGGGGCCGTGGTGGTATGCACCCCCTGCGGCCTGACGGTTGGCCCGTTTCCGGGCCCCTGCGCGGCGGGAGATGGCCGAGCAAGCGGGGCCATCTCCCAAGACAACTGGGAAGGCAATGTACTTGCTATAAATTGTAATTGTTTTCGCTGGGTGACTTTGAGCCTTCTTCACTATATCTAATTATTACCTAGTATGTATTTGAGGTGAAGAACATTTTTAGCAGAAGCTAATTAACGAAAAACTAAGAGAATTGGATGCTTTTTTTAACGTGTAGTAGGAATATGAAACCTTTCCATATGATGAATGAATATGTTACACTATGGTTGAAGAGGGGAGACAGTATTGTGGTGATGATAAATTGATTAACTTATATCCCACGTGGTCAAAAAACCACGCGGAGTCGTTTTGTAAATTAATTATAGTCACCAAACGTGTGGTTCATTACGCAACAAGTTAAGTTTGGAGGCCATTGACTTATGGGCTGGTCACCGCTTTGGATGCTGCTAGAAAAAACCAGCAATGGAGAATGCGAGATGAATGATAATGTGGCGGTTCTACAAACGACTTACTAAAACTACGCGGGCGAAGTCGGGCGGAACGCTAGACTACACTCATATTAACATTAACAATTAACAATACGGAGCGTGAGTCATTCTACAACCTACGTACCTAATTTCTAACATCTCAAACAAAACTAATTGTAATTTCTTTTTATTACTTACAACGTAAAGCTTTTTTTTTAATTAATAACTAACAGATCGATAAATAATTATATTAATAAATATTTAAAATGTAACGTATTTAAACTTAGGATGAATAGTTAAGTTTAGTTACCTATGTAAGTTTGGATTTCAGAAGGGAAATCTATTATTGGCCCTACTATTTTTTATAAACTTAGCATTAATTACTCTCATGTAGGTAAGCGCTGTTGATTTTCTCAATAAAAAAACATAAACATAAGGTAAAGTAAAGTTTTAACAGATTGCTATCTAAGGCACATCCTAGATTTCTGCATGAACTGTTTATTGAACTAACCATAACAACTTTTTACGAATTAGTCACACAAGTTTTTGAAAGGATTTTTAGTTTATAGGCCGCCTATTTGTGTGTTTACTTTTGATTGAAATTTCTCTGTATTTGTCACTTTTTATGTGCAATAAAGTCTTTTATTACCTATTATAAGTAATTAAAGTTTGTATGTAGGAAGTAATATCTGAAACTACTGAAGCTATTTTGAAAATTCATCACTAGAAAGCTACATCATTAGGCAACACCACGTGAACTGGTACCACTTAGTGCTGTTATTAGCGTTAGAATAATAATTTGTTTCTACAAATCTTTACACTAAATTACCTACAGAAGGACAGTCTGTATTTATGTACTGGCTTTCCGCCCGCGGCTTTGCCCGCGTGAACTACATGATGTTTTTCTGAGGGAATGAGACTTTTTGCCCGGGCAAAAAGAAGCCTGTATGCTATTCTAGATCACAATCTATCTCTGTGCTTTTCATCCAGATCCGTTCCGCCGTTTCGCCCTGATTGGGTAACAAACATACAAACTATTACATTTAAAATATTAGTAGGACACGTTAAATCTTAAACTATCACTACAACCACAACCAATCAATTTGCAAAGAAGAGTCTTGTCTGAGATGTGGTTTTTCAAAAGATCGTTCCACGGAGGAGACCATGGGATACTAGGGGAAAATATTATTTAACAGGGTGTTTAAGGGATTTAACCGTATCTGGGATTTCTTCGCTAATAAACTCGCAGGTTAATGCAAGGCTAATCTTTCCTCTTATGATATTTGTACCTACCTATAAGTATGTACAGATTTAAAGTAATAAACTTACACTCCTTTACAGAAAAAAACGGCCACTTGCTATTTTCATGCAGTTAAACAGGCTCACTTCACAGTTTTTATTGCTGACCATCTATACTCGTTATTTCTCTATACTTAGATCTATTATTAAAATGCAAAATGATTCATTTTTCGAATAAAAGCCTCCGAAAAATTCCCAACTTAAAAAATATTGAAACTTTGTTCACGTTCCATACATTGTTCTATAAAACTCAACCAGTGTTTTACATTTTTGGAAGTTTGGGAATAGGAAGAGATTTTCAAAGTTGTTTTAAATGTTTATCGGAACAACAAAATTTATCCTGCACATTTGACACATAAATTACGTTGAAATAAACTGAGTTTAATTTAAATAACCATGAAGTGAGCATGTTTGTCTGAAATTAAAGCAAGTTTTCTATTTTTCTGCAAGGTGGTTTATTTTGATTTGAAGATGTGGCCATAATAAAATAACACAAGTTAACTTGTAAGTTAGTGTGATTAACAACATTACCGTCTCTTCTAGCTTCTCGAATGATCAATACAAAGTTCAATGACTACCATAACAGTCCATCAAAATTAAATTCTAACATAAAAAAAGAACCCTAGAGTGATGATAATCCGTTATTTCTATTTAATCGTACCTCAGCTAGAGTAACAGCAATTTAAAAATCTTGCACTGTTTTTTTAGGCCTTTGGAACTTTTGACTTGGAATAACTTTGAGTTGGGAACAAGAGTTTTTTTTAGGTTTTCAGTCTCTGTCAATCATCTTGCTGGAGCAAAAAACATATCGTTGTTCTTTTTTTTTCGTAATACGATATAGTAATAATTACGATAGACAATATTCGTACGGACTACTTTTAAATTGTCGACTTTGAGTTTTCATTTGCAAAACTATTCGGCTTAGGTAAGGTAATACCGCTGTCTGGTTTTTTTATTTGTAGGTTATTTGTACATCTGATTTAACTATAATTTATTTATAGTTCAACATGTCATTCAGAAAAAGCTATAGGTACAAAACACGCCTTAAGTAGGTAAGTACCTACTTGTTTTTATACATTTAAACTGTTAAAATATTACCTATATATTTTTATCATACCCTGTCATCCCAAATCTGTGGAAACTTGTAGTAATAACTAATAAGCCCTCAGTGAATATTAGTATTTATGATTATGTATTACAGATAGCTATAAGTTTTTCTAAAACTAAATTTTATTATAAAATAAATTTATTTACCAACAAATGTTACCAAAAGCAAAACTAGGTACTTAGGTAGGTACTTATTTAAATTTTTACTTTTTTGCATTCACAATGCAATTTTAATGGTTGAAAATGGAAAATGAAGTATTTAGAAAACGACTCCGTAGCTCAGTGGTTAGAGCAGTTCGCCCGGATAGCGAAAGGTCGTGGGTTCGAGTCCCATCGGAGCTGGTTGTGAGACGGGTCGATTTTTTCTAAATACTTCATTTTCAATTTTTTTACTTATGTACACCTACTACAAAAAGTTGACATTTCACGGAAACAAACAATAACCAATTTCCAGTTACGAAACGATACAGTTCAACATATTTGCGTAATAGTCGTTTAAATGCTTACGTTACGACTCAAATCCATGGATTTAATCTCGTGTGCACATTGGTTCTTTTTTATCCACAACTGGGTAGCACTTAGCTTTCATCAGACCTGATGCTAAGTGATGATATAAGGCTGAACGTGGAAGCGCACCACTCCCAGAATCCTCAATTACCTACTAAGGAACTGGCTATCTTATCTCTAATTAGGTTTGATGAAGACTAGCGAAGCGCTACCCCGTAGGTAGTGGATAAATATGTTATTGTTATTCCTATGATCTTTAAGAAATAAATGGTTGACCGGTTAACATAATAAACGTTTACTTTCCAGTCATCTTCACTGTAATAATAAATAATATAGAAAAGGTCTAAATAATTTAAATACTTAATTCATAACAAAGTAAAGTTTTTGTGAATGTTTGAGGTAGGTAATATTTGAAACTACTGAACCGATAAAACAAATTATGATTATATTCCCGATAATCCACATGAATGGGTATACCTACCACGCGGGTAAAACCATGTGAAGCAGATAGTTTTTGATAATTTTATGTCTAAGTAGGTAGGTAGGGGTATAACTTATCTGAATCGGTTAATCAAGAGGCTTTTCCTAACAGAAAACCATTCAAAGCAGAATTTTCCTCGACAGAAAGAATTTATAAACCGTCTTCAATAGTTTTCCCTAGGTTAAGTAAAATAGTTATCATTGATTAGTTTTACGATAAATGTGTCATGTCTGTGACACTCACACACTAGAAATTTTTATTTGAAGCAATTTAAATGTGATTTATAACTACCTGTCAAATATATTTGGTAAATAGAAATCAATTAGGTAATGTCTTCTAATTAATTATATCTATGATACGATACGAAACAAAATTAAAAATATTAGTATCAATTTGACTCGACAAATAATATTTTCTTTTGTTTTTAGAGTTATCGGCAGAATAAAGAAGCTGATTATTAGATTCTATGTTGTTGTTTTGCTACGACGCAGTAGCCGGTCGACTGGTTACGTTGGCAAGCTGATAATAGCGCAAGGCCAGCCACCTCGGCGCCCAAGGTTCTATTTGTGTGTAAACACTACACACCTACAATACAAACCAACCGGCTGATGCCTCTCAACAATTACTTCCTGCTATATCTAAAGCACAAAGGAAAACACAAAAATATATCCTTAAAGTTTATTAATAAACCTTAAATTATTATTACAGTCGTCGAGTACCTCCTTAAAGATACAGAATTAAACGTATAATAATCTAGTTAGGAATTAGTAACACAGCAAGTTTGGGCTTTATAACAAGCCCGTTCAGGTTGAGATCAGTTCACGGAAAGATGTTGAGTCCGAAATAGTTGTACACACTAGCTTCCCGGTTCACCGCGGCCTCGGCCTCGTTCTACACCGCATTTTGAAGTTGTGGTGCGCCGAATAGAAGCTCTGCGTCAGAAGAAACCGCTTCGGAAGTTCCCATGATCTCTGAGATGAGCGGCGGTCCGAAACCTCCTCGGGGATCCGCCATAACATCCTCCTTTCGCTCGGCAAAGTATCGTCTATCCGTTTGCAAGCCATTGTCGCCGTTGGATCAAAGCCTCATTTATTGCTTGTTTGGCTTCTTATTGTTCTGTGTGTTCACGAGTTTCGTGACGATCTTTCTGGAATGGCCGGACGGGTCGAAGTGGTTCGTGTGCTCGTTCACCTCCTTCTTCGTGCGTTGCTTGCCACTGTGTCCAGAGAAGATGTGCTTGTCGTGGTCGAAATTGTAGTAGTCGTATTCGTCGAAGAAAGCCTCGGACATATTTGTTTTGGTTGAATTAAATTGAATAATACGAGAGTTTATCGCGGTGACGACGGTGTCGCTTGCAGTTCCTTTTGACAGAATGTTCGCTGCGTTGGGTTGAGTGCGGCTTTTATAGTGTCTGCGCACCACGTCACTGACCGCACGCGCGTGGATAATATTCTCGAAACGTGATTGGTGGAGCCGAATGCCGCGACCGACCTGGTTATGCATGAAGGTTTGTTTATTTATGTGGTTGGGCTTGTGTGGGTAAGCCGGGGATATCATTGTAAAATTATTCATTATTTATCTGCCTCATTGTTTCTTCACAACACGTCTCGATTTCTTTAATATGCTCAAACACGATTTTATCCTGGTCCTTAACTTGGACTTAATTTCGTGGTTATGTTCAACTTTCCATCAAGAGGCCGAATTTAATTGGTGACTTGCATGTGACTTGTGATCTTTTTAATTAACTGAAGTGTGGCTCCACGAGGTAGTCTCATTTCTATCTTTACCTATGTTTGACTTGATAGGACAAACATGATTAGGCAGGTTCTTTTTGACAAGAATGCATTTTTACAATGGAGTCCCAAAAATGGTACCTAAGTACGATACGATTAATATTCTGGGTAAATATCAATCCAGAAACGCTATTCACATGTTACACATTTGTGATTATTGTAAACAGATTAAAATAAAAATAGCATAGTACAAACTTATCTTGTTTTGACTAACTACAGCAATTCAACTATCAAAAAATTGTTTGCTATTTAACTTCAAAGTGACCTTTTACTGAAGTACCTACTGACTTTTCAGGAAAAGGGTTTAAGTTGGCAACATTAAATTTCTGCAGAGGTGCATGAATGCACGTAGCTACGTTAAAATCTACGATCTCGAATCTACAATTTTTTTAAACACAAACGTAACTGAATCATGTCACGCATAACGAAACGATTGATTGTTTCCGTAAAAACATAATGTAGGTGATTTAGATTATTATTCACTATTGTTTCGATATTGGACAACAAGTGCTGCCATCTATTGCCGCTTTGGTAAAAACAACGATAAGAAAATTGCAAGGCGCTTTTCCATCCACCGGATTTTTATAATGTAGTGTCGTGTCATACTCGATAATTATTGTAACACTACAAATTAAGATCGACTCAGAATCGGTAAGCGAACAACTTTCTTCTAGAAACATGGGTCGAACTCAAAATACGACAAAAATTTGTTGACTTCCCATACATCGATGTCGTGATCAGTTTGATTTGTATGAAGACTCAAAAAAATTCTGTCATAATATTTCGACCCATGTTTCTATGAGAAAGTTGACCAATTACAGATTCAGAGTCGATCTTAAAAATTTGTGCATTGTTTAAAAATTGATGCTGTAGTAATTAAAAGAAAGTTAAGATTAATAGACCATTTATGAAGCATTAACCGCAATACGATTAATTTTCTTGTAAAGCTTAGCTCCTACGTTAAAAACATAGCATACTTTTTTTTTCTACACAATAAAGAAAAAATATCAAACGTACCTATTAGACTAGTATAGTATTATATTATCTGTGCTATTAGGTAACTTTTGATCTTCTACTCGATATATTTCGTTTAATATGTTCGTATATTATTTACACAACTGAACACTACGGACACGGAACAATCGCCAAGTTGTCCAAAGTCTTGTCAAATTTGGTAAAAAAGTTCTTGTCAAGTGTCTGCTCAACCATCCATACTAATATAATAAATGTGAAAGTGTGTTTGTTTGTTTGTTTGTCCGTCTTTCACGTCAAAACGGAGCAACGGATCGACTCGATTTTTGGTATGGGGTTAGTTTGGGAGCTGGAGAATAGCATAGGCTACTTTTTATTCCGGAAAATTATAAAATAAAAATCATTATTTTGTATACAAAATCGATAAACTGTCGTACTATACAAAACTGTCATTTCTTCCATAGCCGCTTCCAAGAGGTATGTCAAAGAGTATTGTAATCACTGACGTTTTAGCCGCTTTGGATTACCTACTTTTTAATAGGTGACATTTGTGGCAGGCAGTGTATAAAACTTCTTCGCGCTTATATATTTTCATCCGTCTATCTATCTCGTGGAACTGTACTACAACAACATACAAGTTTCTTGATCTATCTATCCACCATAATTATTATGGCAAAACAACGTTTGCCGGGTCAGTTAGTTAGAAATAAGTGTAAGACCTAGCCACAGTGTTAAGATATTCCCCTTCGATCAACAATAGTAGGTAGGCACTAGATAGATGAAGGCTCACGAACTAAATCAAAACTTTTTAGGCTGAGAAAAAAGTTAATTTATGTCATAAACTAGCTGACCCGGCAAACGTTGTTTTGCCATATAAATTTTATTGGACACGAACTTCGTATCACCTGCCTGACACAATGTCAATTATTAAAAAAAAAACCTAAGCGGCAAAAATGTCAGTGATTAGGTACATACTCTTTGCCATACCTTCTCTTTGGAAGCGGCTAAGAAATGACAGTTGTGTGAAGTATGACAGTTTAACGGTTTTCTATACAAAATTACCATTTTTATTTTATAATTTTCCTGGATAAAAAGTAGCCTATGTTACTCTCCAGCTCTCAAATTATCTCCATACCGAAAATCTCGTCGATCCGTTGCTCCGTTTTGAGGTGAAAGACAGACAAACAAACAAACAAACAAACAAATAAACAAACAAACAAACACACTTTCACATTTATAATATTAGTATGGATGACAGGAACTACTTATACATATACGCTCAAGTGGCTCAGTGGGCGCATATTTTCTTAGCCATGTTTCACTTCAACTAGGTGTGTATTTAGACCTAGGTGTTATTGTTGATCGTAAACCAAGCCTTAGTAGGTATTATAACAACTTATATTTATCTACTTTTGTCCAAAACCAACCATTTATCCCAGTAAGTTTATACTACCTTCTTTCTTGATCCATATAAAGAGAGAAAAAAAAGATTTGTATTTTTAGGCGACTTAAAAAAGGAGCTTCTCCGTTTGACCTGTGTAAGTATGTTTGTCCGCGATTATCTCGCGTTTGGCCACAGAATAATATGGTTTGGCTAAACCGACCTTTGATGCGGTTTTCAGGAAAGTATTTGTTACATTGGAGACGGTTTTAGTAGGTACTTATACCGACTTCAAAAAAAAGAGGTTCTCCGTTTGAACAGTATGTATGTAAGGTACTTGATACAAATTAGGCCTACCTAATTTGAAATGATTATAATTCAATAAATATGGTTACTAGTTATTACTAATAAAAACATGGTTAATTAGCTTCTCTCATTCTTTAATTGTAGGAATCTATAAAAAAAATTAACAGTTTCTAGCTAAATCTAAGCAAAATAATGAAATTCCGAAGACATAAATTTTGACTTTATTAAATCGGCTGTATTTATTAAGGCCTATACTAATTTCAATGTAAAAAAAATGAAACAAAATTAAACAAACACAAACATTATCAATGAAATTAAATACCTATTTATTAGAAAAAAGTAAAGAATTCTACTATAAAAAAAAAAGATCTAACTTACCGCCGGTTTCTGAAACGCCAATCAAAATTAAAATTAGCTAACAGACTGTCAACAGACTGTCACAATTAATTCCCAATTAAAAGCACCTTGGGTTTCTGAAACGAAAGTTATCTCACAATTAAATTTAGATTTGTATGGGGACTGACAGACTGTCAACAGACTGTTGACAGTCTGTCACATTTTTCTCTTTCAGAAACCCAAACTACAATTAATTGGAGATTAATTGGGAATTAGGTAATTTAATTTTAATTGGCGTTTCGGAAACCGGCCGTTAGTCTCAAAAATTTGTATAGCCATTGTAGGACATATTAAATACTTTTCACTTCTCATGCTCGTAAAGTTCGTGTTTATGCTGGGTATAGGCTGCATAAAATCGCTTTTTATGCTCTAGTGCATAAAGTAAAATCTTCGTCAAGTGTCAGATTCTAAGACAAAGGTCGTCAGGTAAACAGTCACATTCGTTATATAAACCTGTTATTTCATTCTGTTTCTTAAATTTTGTACATAATCCATGTTAAATTACTAAATTAATAAAACTACTTGGGCAAAATTAATGAGTTTTCTAAGAAATAAGTATTTCAAGAGCATTATGGACTACGAGTTCGATCTATGCTAAAATCACTGTGCTGCCACTGCCACGTATAAAAAAAAGAAAGTCTTCCCGCCAATATGGCGAAGTCTTTATTTTTTCTTTTTTGCAATATTGTTATTTATCAAATTTTCCTCACACTCGAAGTGAAAAGCAGAGTGTATAACTCGTACAAAAAAACCCATTTTACCCTCGAATTGACTATCCACCCTCGCCTACGGCTCGGATGGATATATACGTCTCGGGTAAAATGGTACGTTTTATGCACTTGTTGTACAATCTACTATTTATTTCATTCCTATAGTTTTAGATAGGTAACGCTGAACAGGACGCTAGTGCACTCGGGCGGGTTATAGGGCGTTTGTGTACGTGTCTATGAAGAATTTTCAGTGTTGGATTTATTTATCTAGGTTTTCTAGCGCATAGGCCTTATTCAAACGTAGGCCTTATTTGTATCAAGTACCTATACCTTATGTTTGTCCGCGAGATGCGGTTTTTAGAAAAGTATTCGTTACATTTAGGAGAAAGTTTTGGTATTACAACCGACTTCAAAAAAGGAGGTACTCAGTTTGATCGGTATGTATGTACCTATGTTTTTCCGAAATTACCTCACGTTTGGCTGAACTGATTTTGATACTTACCTACGGTTTTCATCAGACGAGTATTTACTGACATTCTGAAAGTACTTTCGTTATTTGGTATGAATACAGCATTAGAGGTAGGTACTTAAGTATTATTTCTTACTTTTGGTGTCATTTTTTTTGAAGGCGCTTTTTTTATAAAAAGTTTTTTTGTTTCTTTGTTTGTAATGAATAAACTACCGATTTTAAAAAAAGTATTTCACTGTTACAAAGCTTCATTCTTCCTGAGTAGGTAACATAGGCTATATTTGATCCCGATATTCCCATGTGAACGGTAAGTACCAAGCAGGTGAAACTGCGGAGTGCCACGTGCCACTATAATTATGTTTTATAAAACTCCAAATAGTAAACACAACAAAAAATAACTATGGCCTAGTACAAATTAAGGCACTTTAAAATTCTAATTGCACAACAATTGATTGCCAGAAGTATCTTTGGATGCCAGTATTTTTGTAGATATTAGTAAATTAAAGTAGGGCAGAGGTACCCTTTGTGGCCACCTTAAGGATTTTTTGACTTTTAAGCACTAAGTACTAAATGGTCTTAGGTATTTAAGACACAAATTAAATCTTAAATTATAGATAATTTATCTACCTCTAAAGGTACATTTTTCAAATTTATAAAAGGAAAATAGTTTTTTAATATTACACACAATGTGTGAGAGGTGCCAAATGTACCGGTTTTGGCCACTTACTGATAGTTAAACCTTTGTAAGTATTGCGAAAAATCAAAACCAAACCCAGGTAAAATCAATATATTCTAATGCGCTAGAAACCAGTCAATTGCAAAACAACAATTTAATTCTAAAAAACAAAGTTTTATAAAGTATTTCATCTAAAACAAATTTCTTAAAATTTTCATACAAAACATTTTTTCAAACAGAAAATGGAATTTATTGAAAAAAAAATCTTATGACATAAGGCATTCTAATGGTTGTTATTATTACCTTAAAATACCTTATTTTAATTGCCTTTATCAAAAATGGCTAAAAGTTGTTTAGAAAACTTTTAGAGCAAAAAGTGGCCAAAACCGGTACAGTGGCCAAAACCGGTACGCCTGCCCTACTTACCTATAAAACTCTGCGTTACTGACTGACTGACAGATGCTGACAGACAACGGACATCCGAAACTATCAAATAACAATATATGCGCGAAATTTGCCCCTCCCCCCCCCCCTCCAAATCTGCCGCCATAGGCCTATTCAGACAACTGGTAAAACCGCCTCTATATACTGGAAATTTCTGAAACCTTACCTGCCGATATCTGAGCAGGCAGGTGCATCCGTGCATACAGCCGCTTTCTGGAAGACGTGCAGCCATGATGGAGAAGGAGGCAGTGGCTGTACTGGATCTGGAGGTTCAGCGTTCATCCTGGCATAGTAATCACTCCTGCCGATAAAGTAGCCGCTCAGGGCTGAAGCTATGACCAGTATCACCAGTCCTCCGATGATCAACTTCGTCCGGAGCTTGTAGGGCCTGTGAAGAAAAAAGAACATATAGGTACCTATACAAACTGTTTGGATGACACTTTTTGAATGTAGGTTTTATTCTATAGTGATTAAAGCCTTTAAGCAACGCGGGCCTTCCGTCCCGGAACGCGTTGCTCGAAGATTAAAACAAACTGTTTGGCGAAGACTTTTTAAAAGTAGGTTCTATTAAGGAATTAAAAAAACAACGTGACGAACTTGGTGCTGTACAAACTTTTTATAAATATTTATTTTTAATTTGCAAAGTACAAAAAAATTCAATTATTTTCTTCAACATTTTCATAATTGCAATAGGATCTAATCTGATTTATACCCAAATCTTTTATTATTGAATAAACGAATACGTGGTTGTTAGATATGTAGTGGTTAAGCTATTGTAAGCCGTGGCCTATATTATTGTTTTGTTTGCTATTACTATTATCGAAATTAGCCAAAAAGTGGTCATCTATTATAATATACTTACCTAATTTCTAATCTATAGTGGAATTATTTGAGTTTTTGTTTGTTTGTATGTTTGTAATGGATAAACTCAAAAACTACTGGATCTAATTTAAAAATTCTTTTACTTATAGAAAGCTAGGTTCTTTCTTTGTAAGTAACAGAGGCTATACACGGTAATTTTTAATTATACGGGGTGATAAAAAAATATATCGTGTATTTTACCCCGACATTCCCCAAGGGTTTCATACGAGTAAAACCGCGGGGCGCCACTATTTGATCTATGTCAAGTTGAACTATGTACTAAGGTTATTTATAGTAGTTTAGTGACATAATAACAAAAAACATTTCCTTATTATTCAATACTATATAATAACTTACTTTTCCGGGTAATCATCATCATCGCTACTAAAGTTTCCTTGAAATATTGCAAATCTATTTATGGGTGATACCAAACGTATAGTATCCATGGGTATATCATCAATCCGTGTACTAATAAAATTTCTTCTATGTAAGCCACTACGGTGCTCCATGTTTTGTAAATTAAACTGCAACCTGGCAGCCTTTATCGCACTTGAATCACTAACATAACCTTAACCAGCAAAATATTAACACTTTCAACTTCTTTTCACTTTATGTTTCCATACATTTTCCTTTGATTTGGTGGTCAATCACTAAAATTAACTGTGTGACTATAAAAGGCCTTTTTTGTATGACCGTGACGTTTCATGCACCGGTAGGTGTTCAGTGAACTTGCTTGCTGAAAACGGGAAAATCGATAAAGGGAACAGCTGTCTCGTCCGCCCGGGGTAAAGGCCATGTAAGATTACTCTGTGGTGGGATAGATGGCGCCTGTTACAATTAGTTGTAAACAAAACACGTTAGTTTTACGGGAATCTAAGCAACAATTTATAAATTATAAAAGTTAGTAAAAGATTCAACGCCTGAAATGTTTCAATAGCAATCGTGATGAAAATTTCAAGTGCAAGGCTGTGTGATTTTCTTTCATTAGCAATGTGGCATATTGCTAGTGTAAAATTTGTAGGAGACAATTTCCCTCTAGTTTTAATTCGTAATCTAAAAAAGTCACTTAAAATATATTTTTGTAAAAGTCTACTGAAAGAAAACTCGTTCATTAAATTAAAACTATGAAAGAATTTCTTTTGTATGAATATATAAATAAACTGATTATACGACGTTTTATGACGAAAGGTCGTTCTTAAAATGGAAAGTTCTTTGAAAGCATCACACATTTGCATCTTTTCGAAGAATAAACAAAATTAAAGGTGTTATTTTCTTTTTATAACTTAGGTTTATATACTTACTTAGCTAGTTTGTCAGCAAAATACAAAGAATAATTTTGTATTTCAGTGACGGTAAAAAAGACGGTCGGTCGTTTTTTTACTTCATCACTTTTGTTTGAGAGTTACGATACTGAAGTTTTCAGGGGCGGTAGTCACAAGATTAACTGACCTCGGATATCCGGTAGTCACGGGACTTTTTGACTCTCTCTTGGCTGCATTTTTATGAAGCTTGATTTATTTCGAGATTGCTCCATGCCTGACTTTTCAGGGACTGTAAGATATAAGATTTACTGACCTTTAGAAAACCGGTAGTCACGGGATTTAGGTTTTTTATATAAATATACTTATTAGAAACTAGTTTTGGTTCATGATTTCGTCTGCGTGGACAAAGAGGTACTTTAATTTTACAGAGATTAATGAATACAATGAATATGTTGGAGTACCTATAACAAAACATTCCGATTATAGTTTTTGTTAAAGAATGAAAGAAACTAAAGTTATTTTCAGAATTAGAATTGAGATCAAACAAATTTTGGAATAATTTAAACGGTAAAATATAAGCTCTGAGCACAGATGGGCCAAAACATTCTATCAAAACATACGTAAGCGATTTTACTCACTTTGTATGTAAATTAGGTGTTTACCTATGGACCAAAGTGTAAGTTGATAACTTGGGCCTAATGTATATAGGGTTTTGTCCTGTAATCAGGAAGTTGTTTAATAAGCCTGAGAGGGAACAGATTACAATATGATGCGTGAGTTATGTAATAATATGTGGTTATATGTCACTGATATTATAAATGGAAATGTATGTAACTGTCTATCTGTTTCTTTTTCTGGACTAAACCACTGCATAAATTTGATGAGGCTTAGCAAGTTATTTAAATTATTACTTATTTTCATTAACAATGCAATTTTTATTATTGAAAAATTTAAACTGAAGTAGCTATTTAGAAAAAATCGACCCGTCTCACAACCAGCTCCGATGATGGGACGTGGTTGTGAGATGGGTCGATTTTTTCTAAATACTTCAATTTCAATTTTTCGAAGTTTAGCAATGTGATAAATACGACATCGGTATTTATCATACGACTACGATATAACCGAATTACTCGGAGTACCGGCAGGACGCTAGCATTACATTAAATATATTGTGTAAATACATACTGTCTATTAGACATCTAGTAGACATCGACTGAAAGGATTTTTCGAAGTTCACCCCCAAAGGCACAAAGGGGGGGTCCAAAGTTTGTGCGGCGCAACAGTCATCTAATCTAAATATACCTAGAAAACAAAAGACTGATCTATGCACGCACAGCTCAAACTACTGGACGGATCCAGCGAAAATTTAGCACGCAGATAGGTATTAACACCTAGGCGTCAGATAAGAAAGGATTTTGTTTTTAACCTCTATCTAAGGGCATGAAGCGAAGGTAAACGTTCCACGGATCGTACGTGGGCGAAGCCGCGGGCAATTTAGTATTAATATAACTATTATTAAAAGAAAAGTGTTCTTGTAAGAACTCGAATTGACAACTTTCGAACTAATGAGATGGAAAATCGTATCGAAGAAATGAGTAGAATAGAATAGAAACTTATACCTAATATAAATTGTAAGGTGTTTCAAGCGAAATGTTTTTATTAATAAAATTTATAGTGATGCATAAATTAAAACACTGATTTATCGTCCGTCATAAACATTGTCATTGCAAATTTTTGATGTCTTTACTAGCATTTTGTACTTACTCATCTGTGTCCGCTTCCGGCACCCTAATAAGGACATGTTGATTTTTCCGCCTGACGCTTCCGGGTTTCCTCAGGGAACTCTCTCTCAGTAATTTTTTCTCACTCATTTTCTCACTACTTTTTATTTAAAACACTATTTTATATTACAGACTGATGATGTGTGAGCGAGGTAGCACTGTAAAGCCTGTTTTAATTATATGATTCTGTTTGACTATTGCGTTTATTTTTGAAATGGTTAAATTATACGAAAAACAGTGGGAAAAAGTACATAAACTTATATTTTAAATAAAATTTGTAATACTTATATAATAACTTTACATGATCGTCTCTATCATTCATCATCAGTTTTTAATGATGATGATGCTGGGGCACTCCATAATGATTGAAAAGAATTTTATCTTCATTCGTTTTCATAAAAAAATATTCTACATATGCCCATTGGAAAATTAGAATGTAGTACGCTCGGTACGTCTAAAATCTATGTTTAAAACAATGTTATAATATTCTATCCTACCCCTTCAAGTGGTTTTGTTGTTGTATTATAACCTATCCTAAAGAGGTTATTATACCATCCTAAATATCGGATACTTAGTTAGGATCCTAATTAATCCTAATTCACTTGGGTTACGGATATTCAGTCACGTTTGTTTCGTGCCTTATATTAGTAGTATGTAGATAGAATACTCGTTGTCGTTGGTACTCTGAGGAAAGTAATCGTTATTTGGTAATTATCTTTTCAAAACTCTCGTAAATCTCGTTTCATTAGATTAACAAGGTCATCAGAAATAATAAAGTTCATTTAACTATTGCAGTTGAAAGTGTTTATTCTATATAATTTAATATTAGATGGAAATAAATGTTTGAATTTCATTGATCACCATACAAACAAATTACTAACTATAAAGGACTGCACATGTTTTATTTGCAAATACATTTATCAATGTGCAAATAACTTATGAAATATGGCTGTAATTTTTAACATTGAAAATGTTTTTTCGATCGCTCCGGTAGGGCCCCATTTTCGCTAAAAGTGTGTTTGCCCCGTGGTATATAGTGGTTTAGGGCCATGAGGACGCATGAGGGCTCAAAAGACGCAAAATTTAAATGGCTTTCAGATGGTCAAACATTTTTTTGTAAAAGTCGAAAACTTTTTTCAAAAATTGATGAAAACCCAAAAAAACCTTGATTTTTTAACACCTTCCCTCGGAATATCTTCGATATCTCGTGAACGAAGCAGAAAATCGAAAAACTGAGAGAGACGCCTAGAGATATTGAGACGGGGAACATTTTATGTCTTCTACTTTTATTTGCGGGAGTGATAGGTATGCTCCCCCTTAGCGACGCGTGGAGCGTCGAAGTGCGGTATTACTCGGGCGTCATAGCCCTGCTGTGGAACTTCGCAGCTTTGAAATGCGAAGATCTATTAGGACTTAATAGACGCGGAAAATTAAGGGCTTTAGGATAGTATAAACAAATGTTGGAAAAACGATTATTTCTTTTAAAAATAAAAAATAATCTATTTTTTATACGAAGATCTTTTAGGACTTAACAGACGCGGAAAATTAAGGGCTTTACAAATGGAAAACACATAAATTTTTTTTGAAAATTAAAAAATATCAAAAAATCTATGTTTTATAACATAAGTACCCATATTTTTTAACAACGGAAGAAATTATTCTAATAAGTACATAATAGCTCACATTAGATTTGGAGAATTGCATAGGTAGGTAGGTAACACGAGGAATATTTGAGTTTTGTGACAAATGTACGGCGGTGACGGCAAATAAAAATAATTAAAAATATGATTTTCTTTATTTATTTTTTTCATTAATAATCTATAATAGCTAGGTTCATTTACTATGCCCTTTCAAGTCGTGTAGAGCACGAGATCTGTTAATTTTTAAATATTTTTTGTTACAAACATATTATGTTTCTTACAAAAATTATGCCAGGCAGTGTTACCATGTAAATATTTTATAAGCTGCCTTGTAATTTAGGGAAATAATCTTTTAGTAAACCTAAACAGCTGTTGGCTGAATAAAGATCTTTTTGACAATACGGTATTTTACTGATTTTTTTTTATTTCTTTAAAATGTTTTTCGAAATATTAGCTACACAAAACAAGTTTTCATTTTGAATTATCTTGAATATTTTCAAAGATATAGGACTTCAAACTTTATAATTAGACAAGGACAGGACGCTATCTTAGTGACGTCAGTGGGTTAGTAGCGTCATAGTCACGCCATAGAAGATTTCGTTTTAGAAAGAGACAGCTATAGTCAAAATCAAACAGACTATAATTCTTTTATTATAAAACAGATTCAAATTATTTTTTCACATTTGGTATTCTTAATTGCAATATTTTTTAACGTCATCATTAAATATCTTAATTTCAACAACAGTAAAATACCCTATTACTCAACATGATTGATACCTAAATCTTAAATATTAATCAGGTAGGTACTGACATTTTGGTTTTTTAAATGTAATGTAAATTTTTTGATTAACATGTAAGTAATATTGTTTTTAATAAACTAAATGTTTAACTTTTTGTGTGCCATTAATTTGCGGCTTACAAATGTAAATAACCAGGTTAAGTTTACGAAACCTAACAATATGGATATAAGTTTGTGCTTCCCAAATATTATTTTTTCAATAACTGCACATCTAAGTAGGTAGGTAAACCCACAGTAAGTTTCTTTAACAATCTGTGTTGTTTTAACTAAACAACCCAAATTATAAATCGAACGATTTTTTTTAAACGATTAAGTATTATTATAATTTTATCCCTGCGTCAACTATTATATATTCTGTGCCTGCGTGATACCCGTTCCAATGGGCATATCGGGATAAAATATAGCCTTTGTCCCTCAGGAATAATATATCTATCTATTGGTAAAAATAAAATATACTTAATCACTTCAGTAGTAAACAAAAGATAAAAAATTTCCACTTTGTAATATTAGTATAGTATCTACCTATAGAAAAGGTATAGGCGTATTAGTCATACAAAAATGGTGTAAAATTGGTGTGATAAACGAACAATTTAGAGTGTAGATGCCAAATAGAGTAACTACAGTCATAGGCAATAATATGTACCTACCTATTACACCATAGAACTTTGTAACATTGACGCTTTTATAAACAAAACTGTCTGTGCTACAAAAGTCATTTAATATTGCAATATGACATAGTCCTATGGTGTTATATAATCATTGTTCATGAGATCATGAGTGTACGTGACAACAATATGGTTTTTGTTTGTTTTTATTATATCGTAGGGAGTATATAGCACATACCTTTTAATAATTAGCCTTGAATAATGAATGAACTCATATACTCGTATTATTATCACATAATCTGGACACCGAAATAACCAGATTTTTTTTTTCCACGAACTACCTAGAAACTTGATTTTAATTTTTGTCTGACTTTTTTGTTTAATTATGCAAGCAATCTCTTTACCAACGTTATTTAAGGTTCTGTTGCTACAGTATATGAAAACATCTGTAGTGCTAGCACAACAAAGTGCGACTCTTTATCGCGCTCCTTCCAACCAATCAGCACGTCGCCTTAAGTCACGCGCGCTATCTACGAGCGATCTGATTGGTCGAAAGTGCCTGCGACTCTTTCTCACTCGAGTCGCGCGCGAGTTGTGCTAGCACTACTGGAATACAAACTTGATGTATGATAGGATACTTTTGTTATTGACCGTAATTAAAAGTAGGGCAGAGGTACCCTTTGTGGCCACTTTAATGATTTTTTGACTTTTAAGCACTAAGTACTTAAGACACAAATTATATCTTAAATTATAGATAATTTATCTACCTTTAAAGGTACATTTTTCAAATTTATAAAAGTAAAATAGTTTTTTTTATATTACACACAATGTGTGAGAGGTGCCAAATGTACCGGTTTTGGCCACTTACTGATAGTTAAACTTTTGTAAGTATTGCGAAAAATCAAAACCAAACCCAGGTAAAATCAATATATTCTAATGCGCTAGAAACCAGTCAATTGCAAAATAACAATTTAATTCTAAAAAACAAAGGTTTATAAAGTATTTCATCCAAAACAAATTTCTTAAAATTTTCATACAAAACATTTTTTAAAACAGAAAATGGAATTTATTGAAAAAAAATCTTATGACATAAGGAATTCTAACGGTTGTTATTATTTCCTTAAAATACTTTATTTTAATTGCCTTTATCAAAAATGGCTAAAAGTTGTTTAGAAAACTTTTAGAGCAAAAAGTGGCCAAAACCGGTACAGTGGCCAAAACCGGTACGCCTGCCCTAATTATCCACTTATATGAAAAAAGGTTTGTTTAAATTAACTAACATTCCGATTTCACAAAATGAAATCACCACTATTTCAATGAAATTATTTATTGAAATATTAGATTACAAAGTTTTTGGACCCAGAGAGGCGTGTTTTTTTTCGACAAATTGTTATTATGGTTTATTATCGTGATGTTATTGCGTATATTTGGCAATAACATGTTGTTAACTATGTTCATGTACCAATGTAATGTTTTACTCAGAAAATTGTACGTACTTAATGTATTTTTTTTACCATTTCCCGTGAACCAAACTTTTTCTTTAGCTAAATTATCACAGATGGACTGGATGTAGGTAGGTAGTTCCAGAGATAACTTCGTTCAAACAAACTCCATTATTGATTCTATTAGGTAGTATACATTACCTACTTAATGAAACTCTAGAAGAGTAAAGTAACATGATGCAACGAGGTTATAATGTTACCTAGTGCCTACACATTAGGTATTAGAGGGGAAAAAAATTGAACGTTATCGATAGAAATTCACGCAATTTATCAACGTCATTTCTATGAAATACTCGTGTTTCCTCATCCATTTTAAATGCTTCCGCAATTTCATTTTAATATCAAAGATTAAGTTATCTATGGGAATATATTTTTTATTTGACCTAAAGCTCAAAAATAAAACACAGCTTCTCAGACTTCGCTCACACATACACTTTTCCGAACCACACTGCACAGTATTTTTTTTTCACCACTCGCGTCGCTCACTTATGTCACTTAACCACCTGTCGACCACACTGGAGGATAGTCAGATTAAAACTGATGATTGGTCATGATGATGTGTAAAAATTGTGCGACTTGAGTAAAGGTTAGACTCCGTCATTCACAATGACTATTGTAAAGAGAGGAACCCGTGGCGCAGTGGTTAGCGCGTTCAGTTCAGCCTGCGATCGTTGAGGTAAAGCAACTTTCGTGATGGTCGATCACTAGATGGGTGACCAAAAGTTGATTATCCAATGACTATTGTAAAGAGAGGACCCCGTGGCGCAGTTCTTAGCGCGCTCGGCCTGCGATCGTTGAGGTTAAGCGACTTTCGTGATGGTCGATCACTAGATGGGTGACCAAAAGTTGATTACCCAATGACTATTGTAAAGAGAGGAACCCGTGGCGCAGTTCTTAGCGCGCTCGGCCTGCGATCGTTGAGGTAAAGCAACTTTCGTAATGGTCGGTCACGAGATGTGAGACCAAAAGTTGATTATCCAATGATCATTGTAAAGAGAGGAACCCGTGGCGCAGTTCTTAGCGCGCTCGGCCTGCTATCGTTGAGATTAAGCAACTTTCGTGATGGTCGGTCACTAGATGTGAGACCAAAAGTTGATTATCCAATGATCATTGTAAAGAGAGGAACCCGTGGCGCAGTTCTTAGCGCGCTCGGCCTGCGATCGTTGAGGTTAAGCGACTTTCGTGATGGTCGATCACTAGATGGGTGACCAAAAGTTGATTACCCAATGACTATTGTAAAGAGAGGAACCCGTGGCGCAGTTCTAAGCGCGCTGCGCCTGCGATCGTTGAGGTAAAGCAACTTTCGTAATGGTCGGTCACGAGATGTGAGACCAAAAGTTGATTATCCAATGATCATTGTAAAGAGAGGAACCCGTGGCGCAGTTCTTAGCGCGCTCGGCCTGCTATCGTTGAGATTAAGCAACTTTCGTGATGGTCGGTCACTAGATGTGAGACCAAAAGTTGATTATCCAATGATCATTGTAAAGAGAGGAACCCGTGGCGCAGTTCTTAGCGCGCTCGGCCTGCGATCGTTGAGGTTAAGCAACTTTCGTGATGGTCGGTCACTAGATGGGTGACCAAAAGTTGATTATCCAATGACTATTGTAAAGAGAGGAACCCGTGGCGCAGTTCTTAGCGCGCTCGGCCTGCGATCGTTGAGATTAAGCAACATTCGTGATGGTCGGTCACTAGATGGGTGACCAAAAGTTGATTATCCAATGACTATTGTAAAGAGAGGAACCCGTGGCGCAGTTCTTAGCGCGCTCGGCCTGCGATCGTTGAGGTTAAGCGACTTTCGTGATGGTCGATCACTAGATGGGTGACCAAAAGTTGATTACCCAATGACTATTGTAAAGAGAGGAACCCGTGGCGCAGTTCTTAGCGCGCTCGGCCTGCGATCGTTGAGATTAAGCAACATTCGTGATGATCGGTCACTAGATGGGTGACCAAAAGTTGATTATCCAATGACTATTGTAAAGAGAGGAACCCGTGGCGCAGTTCTTAGCGCGCTCGGCCTGCGATCGTTGAGGTAAAGCAACTTTCGTAATGGTCGGTCACGAGATGGGTGCCAAAAGTTGATTATCTCGAGCTCCGCTGTGTTTCGGAAGGCACGTCATGCCGTCGGTCTTGAATTCTTTTACAGTCGCTAATACCCACCAATCCGTGACTGCGAAGACTGCGTGGTGGATCATGCCCCATTATCCCTCCTTATCCATCCACAACGAGGGCCGATGATGATTAAATTAAGATATTATCCATAATACACAATAACTATTTTAAAGAAACAAGAAGAGCTTTATGATTTTCTTTAATTGTGATATTACTTTACTGCAGATGTGAATGCGCCTGCTCAAGTTTCCTGCGTATCCTTTAATGAAATTTTACTGAAAACCTATACTAAATTTAAAGATTCTTAAATACTAGAATAATGACTTAAACTCAATACTTAGATCAATGAGCGAATAAGGATAATTTTTGTCACATCTTTGGATGAAGAATGAAGAAGATGAGAATGGTAGGTAATGTAGGTATGTTGTTATGAAATTTTATATGGAAAAGCAATGTTAAGAGTTATTTGTTTTATTTTCTTATTTTTATTCATATTTTACTATATCTATTGCATTTTCAAAGGCGTTTCTAACATAGAAGCGCACACTGAAAAAACTACTGAACCGATTTCAAAATTCCAAAAAATGGGACCAACTGTAATAACGTTTTAATCCTTTCAATCGGTCCATCCGTCTTCAAGTAATCGGTGGACATAAACAAAAATACTTACATACAGACGAATAGAGAATCTCCTCCTTTTTGATTTAGAAGTCGGTTAAAAATAATAAAATAACAGAAAAAACATTAGATGATGTGTTTCTTTTGGATGCGAGGGTTTCCTCAAGTTGATGAAGCAACGCTGGCCTACAGCGTAACAAGTGATAGCAAAATTTGACGAGTCGTGTAAGCCTCGGTAGCTTAGTTGGTCAGAGCATCGGGCCGGATTCCCGGAGGCGCGGGTTCGAATCCCGCCTGAAAGCTACTTATAGGGCTCGTGGTTTTTTACTATCACATTTTTCCTATACTTACAAAATTGCATTGTGAATGCATTAAAATAATATAAAATCAAAAACATAAGAGTTATATAATAATTTATAGTGCGTCAATTGCTATACCGATAACGTGAACGTGAACTAAACCGTAAAATTGATTGGTCAAGTTAACTGCCTAATTATTAACTTACTTTTATCTATGTGTATATTTATCAAAATATACATTTTCTTTAGAAGTTACTTCTTAGTCCAGTGAATAGAGGGTTTTTAGCTTACAAGACAAGTGGTCCGGTAGTTTTGAATTTTTGATATGTTGTCTAAGATGTTAAGTATTTTTTTCCAGGTACCGGATCGATGAGGACTTTTTAAATTTCATTTATAATTCTCTTTGAACAATTTCATCAAATTTCAACTTCTTGCGAATTAATGTACCTTCACTCTTATTTTTGGTCTAATTTGACCGGACTATGTACTATAATTTTGAATTATTGTACCTAAAATAAACTTGACAATTATGTCAAGTTTATTTTACGTTAATTCCAATATTATTAATAAATAATATTGGAATTAACGTAATCTAATTAGAAAATTGACATATACCTACCTAATATTTTAAATTTTGACATAAATGTGTTAAAGTTATTTTAAATTTGCATGCTTTTAGTTAACGGCAAAACATGTGACCACACCTATTTTGTAATATCATTTGACACCATGTTTTATGCAAATAAAGAATTATGAATTATGAATTATGAATTATTATTATTATTATAAAAGTAATTTATTTACCTACTGAAAGTAAGTCTCGGAACAATCAAAACGAACATGAAATCACTCATTTTAAAGCCTTGTGATGTGAATGGATAAGGAGCAGGTAACCAATCACTTTTAACACTCTGCCATAAATAAAATACGAGTATTAAATAAGATAGCCTTATCGCTAAGTAGTAAATAATACTGGGAAAACCTATATCTAGTAATAGGTACTAATATTATAAAAAGGGAACATTTTATTTTTTGTTTCATTGTTTGTAGTGGATAAACTCAAATACTACTCAGCTAATTTGGAAATTCACTCACCAGTAGAACGCTAATTCTTATTTTACCTCGATGTACCCGCGGGAAAGGGAACCACGCCGGTAAAACCGCGGGAAACCACTAGGTAGGTACAGATAATACTTATAGCAAAACTAGCTTTCCACCCGCGATTTCGCCCGCGTGGACTACACGACGTTAGCCCGCGGGCATGTGATATTTTTTCGGGATGAAAAGTAGCCTATGTTCCTCTCCAGGCTACAAAGTATCTGCGTCCCGAATTTCAGCCAAATCCGTTCAGCCGTTTTGGCGTGATTGAGCAACAAACATTCAAACATGTAAACTTTTACTTTAATGAAATATTAGTAGGATTAATCTTATAAGTAGTTTATGAAGGAAAATTGATAAATCAGGTTAACTTATAAAATATCAAGTGTGCATTGAAAATGAAAATGAAAATCATTATAAACTCTAGGCTGATAAAGCACTTGTAAACTACTACTCCCTTTCGTTAACATAATATATGTATTCCTAAAATGTTTTGGCACAATGAATTTGGCATAATTTTATACTTGGTCATAATTAATTTTTAGCAGCATATGTACTGTGGAATAATTATATTTAGGCCTAATATATTTATGCATAGTTATAATTTGCACAATGTTTTTAGGCATAGTGTAATAGTATATTTTACTAAAACCGGCAAACGAAACAAGGAAACAAAAAACGAGTTTGCCATAAAGTCCTGTAGGTAGTGATAGGTTAGAAATTTAAAAAAAAAAATAACAAAGAAATTTAAGGCTTCGCTGCGCTTCGCGATCGCCTTGAATTTCGTGGTTATTTTTTTTTCACACCACAGTACTTTGGTGTTTATAGATTATGACTAGATTCATTATAGTTTGATACTTTTATGCCTGTATAAAGCTATGCATATAAATTTTATGCTTAAATATGATTATGCGAATTTTATTTATGATTAAGACAATTATGCTTAATTTGTTATGGAAAAAAATTATGTATAAATATCATTAGTCTAAATTACCATATGCCAAAATATTTTATGGTTATTTTTTTATGCAAATGGATAGTGAACCGAGCGAAACATCGGTTCGCAAATCCTTCGGTAGGAGACCTTGTAATTAAAATCCTACTAATATTATAAATGTGAAAGTTTAGATGTTTGTATGTTTGTTACTCAATCACGTCAAAACGGCTGAACAGATTTGGCTGAAATTTGGGACACAGATACTATGTAGCCTGGAGAGGAACATAGGCTACTTTTTATCCCGGAAAAACATCACATTCCCGCGAGATAACGTCGTGTAGACCACGTGGGCAAAGCCGGGGGCGGAAAACTAGTTGAAGATAAATCTATCGATACTGTTTCACGACAAAACGGCTGAACAGATTCGAATAAAAATTAAGTTCATAAACAAAAAACTGAAAAATCACGCTTTAAAAAGTATGAAAAAAGAAATTATTCTCATCTGAAATTGCCGTGGTCGTATGCTCCTTACTATACTGATCGTTAACACCGTCGAAAGATCAGACTGATGATCGATCGCGTCGCTAAGTGGATCGAAGTCATACTAACCAAAGATATTACAGCAGAAAAAGTCGCCAATAAGTTCGTAGAATATCACGGATATCACGATATTGTTGTCCTATTAGAATAACTACCATTCAGGGCAGACAGTTCTTTCGAATTTCAATTATTCATGCAGATAACCAAGCGCTTAGGTATCGAAAAAATACATACTACCACCTTTAACCCTAAAGCTAATGGTCAAGTTGAACGGATGCACCGCACACTCAAGTCAGCAATCGTTACACGCTGTGACAACTCAAATCACTGGAATAAATAATTACCGATTGTACTATTGGGATTAAGATCAACAATCAAAGAAGATTCCGGATTCAGCCTTGCACACATGACGTTTGGCAAATCAATCCGACTACCAGAAGATTTTTTCGTCCAAACAAACAGATACATAAGACACCACACGGATTATAATATCAAACTCATGGATGCATTTAATGATATACAACCAAACCAACGAAAAGAAGGAATCAACAGAAAATTTCCATACACGTCGACCTGAAGAATTCCGATTACATTTTCGTGAGAAAGGAAATATGAAGGTCCATTCTGAGTTATCAGACGAAATCCTATACACTAAACGCTACAAGTCCGTTCTCGTAATGTCTTCATCTCTCTAGATCGTCATAAACCAGCTTACGTTATAAGTTCGCCGAATTCAGAATCGGCAATACCGACACCGCTGCCGCCATTAACACCCGAGCCTGAACCGATTCCGACAACACCGACAGCGACACCTGAGCCTGAGGGCCTATATACTCTTGAAACGCAAAACCCGAAACTTCGTTATACCCGTCCCTCTCACTCCCCAGTTGTGACGGAATCGAGTGAAAGGGACGGGGCTAACAAAACTTTCGGATTTGCGTTTCAGACTACGGCTCCTGAATCGTTTTCTAGAAAAACGACTGTCGACGCCGCGCCTAAATCACCGGTCATTACGTGATCCGGTCGCATCATTAAGAAGACCGTGAGATTTGACATATAATCTCGAACTCATGATGATTGACAAAGCTTAAGGTCATCCGTCCCTTCTAGCTAGTAGAACGGCTAGCTAGCGGTAGTAGCAGTCATTCTCCAAGTCCCGCAACAGGCAGGCACACATTTCCACCGTCGTCGTCATCACCATGGGCAACCCTCGGAGCCGTACAACCACAGAACACGGAAAGATTTTTATGTTCTGTGCGTACAACAGTGGTGGCACAGACCAGTGCCCAGCTAATATGGAAGAGGACGACCACTTCAATACGCGCACCATGTCTAGCGTGTGCTCTCCCGTATAATTATAATTACGGTATTTTACTGATTTTTTTTATTTCTTTAAAATGTTTTTCGAAATATTAGCTACACAAAACAAGTTTTCATTTTGAATTATCTTGAATATTTTCAAAGATATAGGACTTCAAACTTTATAATTAGACAAGGACAGGACGCTATCTTAGTGACGTCAGTGGGTTAGTAGCGTTATAGTCACGCCATAGAAGATTTCGTTTTAGAAAGAGACAGCTATAGTCAAAATCAAACAGACTATAATTCTTTTAATATAAAACAGATTCAAATTATTTTTTTACATTTGGTATTCTTAATTGCAATATTTTTTAACGTCATCATTAAATATCTACATTTCAACAACAGTAAAATACCCTATTGAGAATTTCGGAGAACTTTAAATAATCTTATTAATTTCATACAAGATATTTTTTTAATTGAAATTAACCTCTTATTATATCATAAACCATTATTAATTACTAATTTAGTTTATCCCTAATCAGCTTAGGCAGAATAAAAAAAAAATTACTAAATCACTCAAAACCAGGAAAGGCCTCTTAATTTAATCGCCATTTATAAAAATAATTAATAGTTATACATTTTTTTTATTCAAAGTGGCGTGAATATCTAAATTCTATGCAGACGAAGTCGCGGGCGGAGCGTTAGTGTGTATATTAAAACGAAAGATGATTGACTGATCTATTAACGTACAGCTCAAATTACTGGACGTAGGCGTCAGCTAAGGAAATATTTTGTAAAACTCAACCTGTAAGGGGATGAAATGAAGGTATCCCTTTCAGCACGAGAAGTCTTTTTTTTTATTTTGATATATTTATTGACTAATACAAAGTCGTTAGGGGTTGGGGTACCTCAGAAAAATAATTAAAAAAATCTCCCCCCCATGCCTTTCTCTACAACCCCCCCGCACGAATGTGCGTTCCCGGTTTTACTGTACGAATGTGCGATCGTGCATAACTAAGAAATGACGGTAATTAAAACAGTTTGTTGACACTAAAACATATATTTCTTGTTTTTATTATAAATCAATAGTATTACAAACCTTTGAGATCAATGTTCGGGAAACTCACGGCATATACGCGTCCGAAATACCTCAATGTCTCAAGACCTCAATACCTCAAAGTCTTTGACAACTGTGTGTGTTACCAGTAATGACCTATGGGAGCGAGACGTGGTCTTTACACTATGAATCTCGTAAGAAGGCTCAAGGTCACCCAGCGAGGAATGGAGAGAGCGATGCCTGGTATTTTCCTGTGCGATCCAATCAGAAATGATGAGATCTGCAGGAGAACTAAAACAGCCGACATCGCTCAAAGAATTGCTCAGGTGAAGTGGCAGTGGGCAGGACACATAGCACGGAGAACCGATGGCCGTTGGGGCGGAAAGGTTCTCGAATGGCGACCGCGTACTGTACGTACCGTACCGATGTTCCGTGGATATGCCCTCTACAAGGTGGACCGGCGATCTAGTCAAGGTCGCGAGAAGCCGCTGGATGCGAGCAGCGCATCGTTGTGGAGATCCTTGGCGGAGGCCTATGCCCAGCAGTGGGCGTCGTTCGGCTGACATGATGATGATACACAGGATACCATTGCAATATCGTCGAAAACGGGGAAATGTTCGAATTTGTCGAACCGTTTATCGAAAGACGGAACTGCTGCCGGCTTGTACCTCTTCCCAGGTATCTCGACCAATGGTGAAGCTTGCTGATGCTGATCTTCCGTCGTTTCAATGAAAAAGAAGTTAGAGGAATTCATGACAGAGTCTGCTGAATTCACCCTGAACCAAAGCGAGTCTTTAGATTTAGATTTTATTTGCGTCATTGTCAATTTTGTATTGCCTCCTTGGTAGTAAAGGTTAGTGCAGTCAGCAAGGTATTCTAAAAAACCTTTATTGAAATAATTTTCTAAATACTGCAATGGAGTCTTGACTTTGTTAGCACTCAGGAACTTAGAATAATCATGATCCTTATCAGTGGCCCTCCAAAAGTCTTGACCTTTGTGCCTGTCGTGGTCGATTGCTTGGTTGGTGTTCCTGCTTCACAGCTGTTCCTGGCGCCCACGGTTGTTCGAGCTAGCGGCAGTTGGTGGTGGGTTAGGTAGTAGATTTACCTGTTCCTGATGCCCACGATGTAACTGATTTAACGGCACATTTAATTCAGGATCACTATCATCATCGTCAGGGGAATCCTGCACAGGTATATCCTCATCTAGGAGACGAGGGACCTGAATTACCGGTTCAGTATCTTCAAGAGAGATGTTCAGGTCCGAGTGACATCCATCACCAAGCAATTCTTCTAATAAATTGTCTTCTAGTGGCCGTTTTATGAAAAAGAAACAAGCATTACTTGTAAGAATATTCAGTTTCATAAGTACAATTTCAAACGACAACGCACGATCGTGCGTTCAAACTTCATGGACTCATTGTTATTTCAAATATCATTCACCGAAAGAAAATAATATATTATAAATGTAGTTTAACATTTAAAGTAACTATTGAAACTAAAAAAGGTACTAATTAATTAAGTTTAAACCAAAAAATAAATTCTTACGCCTACAGGTGTCGTCCACAAACTTAACCTACATTTTGGAACACGTTTCGAATGTCCTCTAATGCCCCACTGCCCCGCAACTGCCCTTGCACTATGTACCCAGACAAACGCACGAATGATCGACACCGTGTCGGTAGCTTTATAATGAAATTTCGCGCTAAAATATTTTTTTGAACGTGAACGCACGTTTAGTACCGTCAGTGTTGAAAGGGGTATGCGTTCCCTGAATCGCAGGCGGGCAAAGCCGCCGGCAAAAGGTAGCATAAATATGTAGCTGTTATACTCGTACTTTGTTTTTAGCTTGGTTTTATACCCATGGCCAAAGTTTCAGCAAAAGAAAAATATTCATAAAATAAATATTTTTATTAGGTTTCAAGTTTTGTAAAATTGGCAAATAACTTGACATCAGTTTCAGTTGAAAAGATCAATAACTATTTATGTCTATATTGCTATAATGTTCTCTAAAGGAGTAGTCGTTTAACCTACACTTCTTATTTAATTTAAAAAATAAACCGCCTTTAAACAAAAACTGCCACCAAAAACTCACTTCCCAAAAAAACGTAAAATAAAAAAATAATTGAATCATATTCCATTCATAGACGAAAGGGCGGGGCCCCAAGTCTGCTAATTTACAAATGGTTCAATTGAATCTTAATTGGATCTCAATAGCGGTTTTTGACATTTTTGGTATTCTGCTACTAACTTAAGACCAATGGTATACGACTGAACTGCCATTGAACTGCCATCGGAATATTTGCTAGTCTGCTCTTCAATCGTATTACAATCGTAGCTCGTCGGTATTCTACTCTCATTTGACATTTGTTTGACAGTACTCTCAATGGGGTATGTATCATAATAACTACGGTCATTACGACTATGGTCGAAATAACTACGATCGATTCACATATTTTCATAATGACTATTGAACGACTCAACTACTGTTCATTTCGCCTACGGTTGATTGAACTACAGTTGATTCAACTAACGGACGATTGGCCTAATGTTTATTTCATCTACTGGTTGTTTCGACTATAAACGACTCGCCTACAACAAGCTTATGAATTGGAAAGTTTATTAAATGGATTTGGGCGCGTTGGATTGTTTTTTTGGTTAGGGTGTCGCAAACATAAAATTTTTTACTGTTTTAGTATGAAGCGGGGACTGGCAAAATTATCAAGAATGAATTTTATAAATATGCAAATATATCGAAAACGGTGCGTCATAGCTGAAATATAACAAAATTTTCGATCCCCTATGGTATCCCGGAGATACCTAGGAAGCATCCGATGGACATATAAATTTTTTTTTTTTTTTTGCTCAAAAAAATGTTTGTTATTTCAAAATTTTTATATCTTTTGGGAAAAACAAAAGGGGGGACAGGGGGCGAAGCCTCCCGCTAAGGGGGCTCGGGGGGCGAAGCCCCCTGCCACCCAACAAAATGTAACAGACGTTTTAGGTTAGGTTAGGTTAGAACAGTGACCAAAACGCCGCGCGAGCCGAGCGAGCAAAGCGAGCGTGCCGCGGCAGCGGCCGGCGAAGCGCCAGAATCGACTTTATACACCCCCCCTACCCCCTACTTCAGTTTAATAGGAAATGGGAATATGTATATAGTCGTTTCTGGCGCTTCGCCGGCCGCTACCACGGCACGCTCGCTTCGCTCGCTCGGCTCGCGCGGTATGTTCATGTAAACCTGACATGCTCGTCGCTTCGCTCCTCGCACCTAACAGCAATACAGTCACGACCAATAATATGTATACAACATAGGACTATGTCATATTACTATATTGAATGACTTCTGTGACACTGATCGTTTTCTTTTGGAACGCTACAGTGTGACAAAGTTCTATGTTGTATTGTATACATAATATTATTGCTCGTGTCTGTACATGAGTCACTATTTTTAAACTTAATAAACCGTGTAGGTGAGTTGACCGTAGGTGAAATGACCAGTGTAGTTCAATCAACCGTAGGTGAAATAACCGTAGGTGAGTTGTTCGTAGGTGAGATGACCAGTAGTGATTTCGTACACTAGTTATTTTAAAAATAGGTGTAACGACCAATAGTTATTTTGAACAGTAGGTCTTTTGACCGTAGTTATTTCGACCATAGTCGAAACGACCGTAGTTATTATGATACATACCCGAAGGCAACACTATTAACTATCCAACTGAGACTCCATTACGATTCAATTACGATTCAATTGCGATTCTATTGAGCTGACGTACAAGTTTTTACAGAATACCCAATTTGTTTTAATCGTAATGGAATCGTAATTGAGTCTCAATTGAATATCAATAGAATATTATTTAAAATAAAATTAGCAGACTTGGGGCCCGGGACTTTATCTAATTAATCTTGGAACTTACTGACATTATGTTACTGATCTTGAAGTCTTGCTCATTGCAAGCGTCACACAACACAACACAATGTGCAACGTTTAAAATAACCCACATCTAAATTAGAACACAGACAAGCACCACCTTCCAACTTTTAACTGTTATGCAGTTTTTTAACCTTCCACCATCAGCTAACCGAAATTACATAGTAGAATTCAACTAAAGGTCTATTCATGCTTAAGGTACCTATTTATAAAAACATGCTTTAACTCCTAAGCGTAAGGAGTTGTACCTTCCATCATCAGCTCACCTAAAAATCTTTACGTATCAACGATATTTAAGGAATTATCCTCTAAATCCTAACCATTGAGGAGTTATACCTTCCATCACCAGCTCATCAGCATGAGATGATGACTACCAGAACTTGAAAAACTTTAGAAAATCTATAAAACACACAAATACAATTTTCGGGTTTTCCTCGACTTCCCCTGGATTCCACCATCAGATCTTAACTTGGTACCAATGTGACCACCTTAGGAGTTTACTCTTTCAAATAAAAAAAAACATTGAATTTGGTCAATAGTTCGCGTGTAAAGCAGGAACCACTAGTCGCCAACTATGTGTTTTTCAGAATTGTGAAAAAACTACTGATCTGACTACTGTAAATTTTTTATAGGACCACACATAAACCATTTTCGGTAATCATAAAATCGGTTAACAACTGGCGAAGTTATGGTAAAACATACATAAAAAAAAACCGTCGACTTGAGAACCTCCTCTTTTTTTTGAAGTTAATAAAAACCGGTCAAGTGCATGTCGGGCCACGCGCAGTGTAGGGTTCCTTAGCCCATCTCAATAATGCGGACTCTGAGGTTTCTCACACCTGACAACGATTCCATACAAAAGTGCAAACATATTTAATCAAAATGTGCTATGGAA
Source organism: Crambus lathoniellus (assembly GCA_949710035.1). NCBI lineage: Eukaryota > Metazoa > Arthropoda > Insecta > Lepidoptera > Crambidae > Crambus > Crambus lathoniellus. The sequence continues at coordinate 9,816,748 of OX453303.1, read as the reverse complement.
CAGCTGTTTATTTTTTCGCGATTACAGTGTTGGTCTCATAATAAAAGTTTTTTGTTTTCATGAGTAGAACAATCCCTAAAATTATCCGGGGTGATAAAAAAATAACCATAAATATAAATAATAGTAAGTATATAAAAATGAGAGAAAAAAACTTTAATTTCGAGAGTAATATAATAATACTTAAGTACCTTTAAATGTATTTAGTAATAATTAAGCACAAGTTTCTAACTAATAATCACATGTTTTAATTAAATTAAAAAGCAGATAGTACTAAATCATAACTTAGTAGATAGGTAGGTAGTAGTCGATTTATCAGATATAATATACTTAGCAATGAAAGAGATTGTTGATAGAACAAACCTACTCTTTGTATGGTCCTGCGAGTGAAATCATGAACTCATTAAAACTTGAATGCACATTCATATCTTACTTAAGTATTTTATTTACGAACATAATTAAAAAAATATGGCTCGGCTCAAATGGTCACTTACCACAGCCACCTATGGCCAGCGACAGCGACAAACACTTTACAAGATTTTTCAAACTTAGCTGTACGTTTAGTAAGGTCGCCGTGCCCGCCTCGTGTCGCATGTGGGGCGAGACCCTACTAAATGTTTCCCTTTTTTTTTTTTTTTCTTTGTTTCAAGAGGAGAATGCGATCTTTAGGCATACCAAACGGCATGTTGGACTCGGTCACACCGAGGGCATGTTCCTCGCCGCACCCAGCCCTCCCGCCAAGCCTAATAGGCTTCGCGTCAGGGCTGGGCGGTTCTAACCCCTGCCCCGCCTACTAACGAGCTCGAAAGCTCGAGAGGAGGACATTACTAATTCATCGAATCATTTTATAGAAATTCTATAACAATTTAAAAACTTAGGTCCATGTTTTGATACAATATAACGTAATTCCAGGCGTCAGTCGTCGTCGTCTTTTGTAGCGATTGTAGAAGAGCAATTACTTCGGAATCCATATCCGAAAGTATACTCGCCCTAGCGCTCGTCGAAAGCCATAGCGCTGTGTGTGTACGCTATCAACGCTCGCCAAACGCAATATCTAAATACTCACTCAGAATATAAATTATAAAAAAGGTACCTATTTAGCAAAAGTTTTTTTTCCTTTTTGCACTTAAGTCGCCGTTTCATTATAGTTATCTATTAATTTCATAATTACCTTGTCATACTGAACGTATCCGAATTCCCCATCCCATCTTGAATTAGAAGGTATTATTTAGTCTACATACCTACTTGCAAAATTTTAGCGATGACGAGACGGGAGAATTTTCCGGCTTTTAAGCCCCGTTGGCAGTTGGTGTTATTGTTGATCGAAGCCCGTTGATCTGAATATTGTTGGTAATTACTTACCCCTTACATTCTGATGGTCTTTTATTGTTTCTACTTGACTCTCCTTTGCTCACACCTGTCATAATGTTCCACTCCACTGAATTCTTTTAACTTAAACTAAAGACTTTTTTCTAATCTATTAATTAATTGTCAATTATACATACACGCGCTCATTACTAAGTGCAACTAGTTTCACGACCAACTCGATTTGAAACAAGACTAGCGTAATGTTATTTTTCGAGTTATTACATAAATAAAAATATTTAACCATTTATGATGATGATGATGGTAATTAAGAACCGGTATAGAAGTACGCACCACCGGAAACAGACCCAGAGGTCCCGGGTTCGATTCCCAGAGGGGGGGGGGTACATATTGTATTCGGGTTGGTTGGTGGTAGGACTTGTTCTAAGTCCACCTGGCTAGCTTGGTAGCTATATCCTTATTCTATAACGGTAGACGCCATAACAACGATGTTTTCAACATTTTTGTGTTCCCGGCAGTTAGGCATTCCATCTTTCGGCCTTGTGTTCACTTAACATCAGATGCGATGAAGGCTAAGTGCTACCCCGTTGTGGATAAAAAGTAGGAGGTGTAAAATTATCTTGATAGATAAAGATATTTCTTACCCTTTGCAACATTTCTCGGTCGTGGCGTTGCGGGCATCTGTGACACTCATGCTTTGAATTGTCATTTTGATTTTCTCTTAAACTGTAAATAAAATAATAACAAGTTTGAGAACAAGAAATTTTTTGTGATATCATTTAAACATATTATGTTAGACTACTTAATTATACTCTTTTGTTTGCCGTGTTTACCAACCATGATAAACATAGAAAACACCTAGACACACGGAGATATGTACACACAATTCAATTAAAATTTTAATAAATAAAAATTAAGTTCAAAAACTAAAACCCGACTACTGAAAAATCACGCTCTAAAAAGTATGAAACAAGAAAATATTCTCATCTGAAATTGCCGTGGTCGTATGCCACTTTTCCCTAGAATGAAAATATTGTTTTGTTATTATATATAGTCGTGGGCATACGACCACGGCAATTTCAGATGAGAATATTTTCTTGTTTCATACTTTTTAGAGCGTGATTTTTCAGTAGTCGGGTTTTAGTTTTTGAACTTAATTTTTATTTACATTATTTTGGGGTCATAATATTGCGCTGTGTAGTGCCGGCACATAAAAATAATAGCACTACCCCCTTTATTCTCGAGGGTGTCGTAAGAGGCGACAGAGGGAAAACTGCCATCAAGAGAGGGGCAGCAGCGTCTCCATGTAACAGCAGGACATTTTTTTTTTGTTTATAGTGAGGGCAAATACAGTCTTTTCGTATACCGCTAACGGTATGTTGGACTCAGTCAGACAAGGTCTGTCTCTCGCCGCGCTCAGCCCTCCTGCCAAGCCCAAAAGGCTTCGCGAACAGCAGGACATACTGCGATCGCCAACACTTGGCAGGCCAAGCATGGCGATTATGGCGAGTTTTACACCAAATCAATCAGCCCCCAGTCCACGGCGGCCCCGCTATTCCTAGCTACTAGCGCCTATGGTAACGGCGGGGCAGGGGGTGCTGAGAATCCCCGGGTAAGACCAGGCTACCAACACAGACGACTTGACCTGGCAACCTAAAACACGAGCATATTGCGGACTTTCTCGAAGCTCATAGAGTTGGAAGAGGTTTAGTAAGTTACACTGGGACATCATTGGATTATCTGAAGTCCGAAGAGAACTTGATTATCCTGCAATCCGGTAACTTACTTTACCACCGGGAGGGCGAACAACAGACCCTAGGTGTTGTCCACATTCCACAAGTCCCTAGTCAACAACGTGATAACCATCGGAAGCGTGTCGAGCCGGGTAGCGTACCCGATACTCAGAATATCGAAACGGTATTCGCTAAATGTATACGCTCCGACCTCGACACAATGGCGATGACGAAGTGGAGTCCACGTATGAGTAGGTTTCGAAACCCATGCATAGCTATAAAACCCACTACACGGTTGTGATGGGAGATTTCAATGCTAAGTTGAGGCAACGTTGCAGTGATGAGTTAAGAGTGGGGCAATTTGGATTTGGGCAATGGAACGATAGCGGCCAGATGTTGGCAGACTTCATGGAGACGGAAAACCTCTTTATGATGAACTCCTTCTTCAGGAAGCCCGTAACTGGCAAATGGACCTGGATCAGCCCGGACGGTACAGTCAATAACGAGATCGATTTAACATGTCGACCAAGAAGCACATCCTCAATGATGTCAGTGTGATCACCGCTGTTAAGACAGTAAGCGATCACCGTATGGTCAGAGGCACATTGAATATCAATGTTAAGCTTGAAAGATCGCGGCTGATAAAATCCACGCTCCGACCAATACCGGCTCAAATTTAAAACAATGGCTCTCAAGCAGCTTAAAAACAACAAGGCGGCGGGCGGGCTTCTGAGAGCGGGCGGAAAGCCGATACTTAAAAAGCTTTTCGATTCAATCATCCTCGAAGGATAATGCTTCTCAAAGAGCGGGTCTAAAGATGAACATGGATAAGACGAAAATCATATCCAATACCCATGTTTCACCCGCTCCAGTCGTTGGGAACATTACGCTCGAAGTTGTTGACCACTTTGTTTACCTAGGGCAAACGGTCCAGTTAGTAAGTCCAACTCCGAGAAAGAGATCTCTCGACGAATTCAGCTAGGATAGGCAGTGTTCGGGAAGCTCCGGCATATACTCGCGTCCGAAATACCTCCATGTCTCAAGACGAATGTCTTTGACCAGTCTGTGTTGCATTCAGTCATTACTGGCTTACTGACCTATGGAAGTGAGACGTGGTCTTTTACTATGTGTCTCAAACGAAGGCTCAAAGTCACCTGGCGAGCAATGGAGAGCGCGATGCTTGGTATTTCCTTGCTCGATCGAATCAGAAACGATGAGATCCACAGGCGAACTAAAACCACCGACATCGCTCGAAGGATTGTACCGTTGAAATGGCAGTGGGCGGAACAGATAGCGCGGAGAAACGATGGCCGTTGGGGCGGAAAGGTTCTCGAATAGCGATCGCGTACCGGTTCCGTGGGCAGGCCCCCTACAAGGTGGACTGACGATCTGGTCAAAGTCGCGAGAAGCCGCTGGATGCGGGCAGCACATGATCGATTGTTGTGGAGTTCCTTGGGGGAGGCCTATGCCCAGCAGTGGGCGTCGTTCGGCGATATGATGATGATGAATTTCGTGATAAAGTCAAAATTCGATTTATGCAAGCAAAGCCGCAAGCAACAACTAATAAAATATATATTTTTATATAATTTATATTTTTGAAACGAGCTCACCAAGAGCTTTCATTTGATACCAAACACGATATTGCTCTAAAAAAAAAGTTTTTTAGTTCACAACTTTATGTCGTCTTGAGGGCGCCATATTAAATTTCATGTGACGTGACATAGCCTATAACCAGCAGACAATCAAGACGCTTCCAACGATACCTCAATTGTGAATATATGACCAGCAGTTTAGAACTTATGCGGGAACAGATGAACATACATACAAACATACATACATACATACATACATACCGGTCAAACTCATAACCCTCCTTTTTTTTGCTTTGCCGTAGTCGGGTAAAAATACATGGTTTTTTCTTGTCGTGGTTACCATGCTATGGAATACTTAAATTTGAGAGGTTCCCCCGACTGCAATGAAAGCTTGTGTTTTATTTTTTAGTTATTTATTGTATTCCGTTTAGTGATAATGTATATAAATTATGCATTTTTTAATTGTGCTCGTCGAGGCCTTTCATTTGATATCCATATTACTATAATTGAAGAAAAAAAATCATTTATCTTTATTATGGCGCCACACGTCCACCATATTCATATTTAAAAAAATATAGCCACTGTTATTCGGGCCGGGCTGACATAACGTTTCATAAATTAAGATTCGTGGTTTTTTTACTATCACATTTTCCTATAAGTAGGTATGTATAAAAATTGCATTGTGAATGCATTAAAATAATTTAAAATTGCAAATTAAAATTCGTTAAGGCTTTCAAAAGATATGGTGGAATAAAGAAACTCACAAACATACATTAGCCCTAAACACAATAGACTCCTTGGGCAAGTCGTGTAAAAATAGTGGAGTTCCTATAGTATCTTGTCCTTATTGGTCAGTAGGATTTCAATCATACTCAGGGTTCCCTGATTACATGCGATACGAGACGCGACGTTTGTTCGTCACCGAGCAATCTTCACAGGAAATTCTCAATTCCATTGATGTAGACTTATAGACGATTCAACGACTCATTCAATTACGAACTAAGTTAGTTTAAGTCTGAAATTATTAAGGATTTTCTTTTTCTTTATTATGTACGTTTTCTTTGTTTGCGTAAAGGGTTTTTATAACCTTCAGTATTTTTATAAAATAATATACAGGGTGTTAGGGGCACCGTTGCAAAAACTTTAACCATGGCTTCGGACCATTGCATCATGCTGAACAACGTACAGCAAGAATTTTTTGTCGGAAATGAAAAAAAATCGACTTTTCATACAAATTTAGCAACAAATCAGGACATTTTGTATGGAGAGTCGAAATATTTTTTTCTTTTCTCACATTTTTCCTATAGCTTTGACAGATGTTATAGTTTAATACCTCAATAATACCCTTATAGCATTAACCATAACGACAGTTTTCGTGCTCTACTGCAGTTAAATGCATAACCGTGGGTTTGCGCTCAAAACTCCGACAAGGCGGTACATCGCGCCCCGGGACTAAATCAATATGGTATGACAGTTCCGGTCAATGAATGCCCTCACCAAAAATTTAGGAAGTAGTAAAGTGCGAGTGACCCTTACTATACAAAACATCTAAATTATGAATCGAACATTATTAATTTGTAGAACTTATTTTTTTATAGAATTTAAAACAAATCTATATACGAGTACTTATTAAGTTCTTCTGCCAATAAAAACATGTAATTAGTGTATTGTTAAACGTTCCAACACGTTACAACTACTTTAGTACTGTTGCGTGATCTCCTGAATGGTCTTAGAACAATTCTTCGCTTCGCCACTGAGCTACGGAATCGTTGAGCGGTTAGAGCAGTCGCCCGGATAGCGAAAGGTAGTGGGTTCGAGTCCCATCGGAACTGGTTGTGAAACGGGTCGTTTTTTTTCTAAATACGTCATTTTCAATTTTTCAATAATAAAATTCGAATTGTGAATGCAAAAAAGTAAAAATTTAAATAACTTAACCACCTTTATTTACATAAAGCATTTCCATAATACACCTAGCTAAACTATTTTGTTATTCTGTTGCGTCTGTTTCATCGAACCTTTGCAGACAACACATAGTAAGTTGAGTAAGGTCAAACCGTAATTTGTCCCTTAGATATTTTACAATACCTACTTTTGATGTATTCTGTTTGTTACCTACAACGTTATTCTGAAATAGGAGTATTTAACTCATATTCCAGTGGTTTCATCTGGGTAAGGTAGGATTACGGTCACAATAGTAAATCCTGCTATCCTACTGATATTATAAATGTGAAAGTTTAGATGTTTGGCTGTTACTCAATCACGCCAAAACGGCTGAACGGATTGGGCTGAAATTTGGGACACCGATACTTTGTAGCCTGGAGAGAAACATAGGCTTCTTTTTATCCCGGAAAATATCATATTCCCGCGGGATAACGTCGTAAAGTCCACGCGGGCGAAGCTGCGGGCGCAAAGCTAGTCCTACTAATATTATAAACTAGCTTTCCCCCCGCGGCTTCGCCCGCGTGAACTACATGACCTCAGATCATATAATTACATGACGTTATCCCGCGGGAATGTGATTTTTTTCCGGGATAAAAAGTAGCCTATGTTCCTCTCCAGGCTACAAAGTATCTGTGTTCCAAATTTCAGCCAAATCCGTTCAGCCGTTATGGCGTGATTGAGTAACATACATCCAAACATCTAAACATCCAAACATCTAAACTTTCGCATTTATAATATTATACTAGCGGCCGCCCGCGGTTTCACCCGCGTGGTTCCCGTTCCCGTAAGAATATCGGGATAAACCTTCCTCTTGAATCACTCTATCTATTAAAAAAAAACGCATCAAAATCCGTTGCGTAGTTTCAAAGATTTAAGCATACAAAGGGACATAGGGACAGAGAAAGCGACTTTGTTTTATACTATGTAGTGATGTGAAAGTTTAGATATTTGGATGTTTGTATGTTTGTTAGTCAATCAAAAATTCAGTCAGTTAACAATACAAAATTTCTAGGTATTATATTAGACTCGCGACTACAATGGGATCCTCATATCGAAGCCTTGGCGAGTAGACTCAGTTCGGCTGCATTCGCAGTTAAGAAAATAAGGCTCTTAACCGATATTGAAACGGCTAGAATAGTTTATTTTAGTTATTTTCATAGTGTTATGTCCTACGGCCTTTTGTTGTGGGGCTCAGCCGCTAACATCCAAAGTATATTCGTGCTCCAAAAAAGGGCTATTCGCGCCATTTACAACCTCCGATCGAGAGATTATTTAAGAGATCTATTTAAAGAAATAAACATTTTAACTGTTGCAGGACATTACATCTATGAAAATATAATTTATGTGAAAAAGTATTATAATACATTTGTAAAGCAGAGCGATATTCATCGCTTTAACACAAGAAATAAAGATAAACTTGTCGTTTCCAAGTTTAGGCTAGAAAAATCCAGAGCCTCATTTCTGGGGAATAGCATAGCCTTTTTTATAAAGTTCCACAGCATATAATTGAACTTCCATTGCATAAATTTAAATGTTACATAAAGAGTCGCTGATGAGCAAAGGATACTATAAAGTAGACGATTATTTGAATGACCGCAATGCATGGTCATGATGTAACACATAACATAATCACTGTTTAATATGATGTATTTTTATACTAAGCAATTGTTGTATTAGTAACGATATGTTTTTTTTTGTAAATGTCGTTACCTAACTAAGAAACGCTGGCAAGTTTCTTGCGCCCATTCTTCTTGTCAGTTAAAAAAGTCTTGAATGGGTGGTAGGAAAATATTGACGATTCATAAGTACATATTTATTATGTCTAAGTGAATAAAGAATATTTTTATCTTATCTTATCTTAAATCACGCCAAAACGGCTGAACGGATTTGGCTGAAATTAGGGACATATACAGGGTGTTAGGGGCACCGTTGCAAAAACTTTAACAATGGCTTTAGACCATCATGCTGAACAACGTACAGCAAGAATTTTTTGTTGGAAAAGAAAAAAAAAGAATTTTCATACTAATTTAGCAACTAATCGGGACATTTTGTATGGAGAGTCGAAATTTTGTATGGAGAGTCGAAATATTTTTTTCATTTCCGACAAAAAATTCTTGCTGTGCGTTGTTCAGCATGATGGCCTGAAGCCATGGTTAAAGTTTTTGCAACGGTGCCCTTAACACCCTGTATACTTTGTAACCTGGAAAGGAACATAGGCTATATTTTATCCCGGAAAAATATCACATTCCCGCGAGATAACGTCGTGTTGTCCACGCGGGCGAAGCCGCGGGCGGAAAGCTAGTAATGCATAAATAGGCAAATAAATTTTGAACAACGTCACACACATTGTTCCAATACCAAACTATAGTAGCATAAGCACTAGTATTATGGAAATTGGAAACAACAACGAGTATTAGCACGTACACCCAGACCCGAGGAAATTTTGAAAATTTTGTTTTCAAGATTTACGCGACCGGGAATCGAACCCGGGACCTCGAAAACCGGTTACCTACCTACATACACCGCTCGACCACGGAGGTTGTGATGATCGGTTAATGTGGAAGTTTAAACAATAATGTTTCCTCACTCAATTCTTTTGACAAAGACAAGTCCTCATTCCACTTATTACAACTATTCCCTCATTCATATCGGGGGGGTAATTGTCTAACTCAACATTAATCGCAATCGCTTTCAGTTTGACATCCATCATGCATCCATCACTTGTTGTTGAAGAAAGTTGTAAATTTTTTTGTTGACATAAGCAGCAATGGCCGTGCAATATCTTTCAAATTGAATGCGATTGCGATTGATGTTGAGTTAGACAATTATCCCCCGGGTTTCGTGAATCTTACTTAGAGCCCAATAAGAAGTTCATTAAAATTTCATATGAATAATTCATTGTTTTATTGTAGCTGACGACCGTCTGTGTACCTGTCGCATGGAATATACCTCGTTGACGAGTAAAACCGGTTTCGCGATAGAGTGTCAATAAAATTATAATTTGAGCACAGTACCCCGAGTCTCGGCCGGTTTCCGAAACGCCAATTAAAATTAAATTACCCAATTCCCAATTAATCTCCAATTAATTGTAGTTTGGGTTTCTGAAAGAAAAATGTGACAGACTGTCAACAGTCTGTTAACAGTCTGTCAGTGCCCATACAAATCTAAACCTAATTGTGAGATAATTTTCGTTTCAGAAACCCAAGGTGCTTTTAATTGGGAATTAATTGTGACAATCTGTTAGCTAATTTTACTTTTTGATTGGCGTTTCAGAAACCGGCGGAAATTTGTCAATGTGCAAGCGTAACTATCGCGTTCGCGTTATACCACTTATTCGATTTTATTTCTTTACAATAACGTACAATCTGTCAAAATTTAACTTAAATGTGATAGGTAGTAGGTATGCGTATTTATTATACTCAGCTCTCAGTCAATACTATTTGTGACATGAAATACAAAATTGCAACTGTTGGTGTTTTATCGTAACTTGGTGTTTTATTAGTAGTATGTTTTACAGGTTTAGACATAGTACTTACCTCGTATTATATAATATATAAGTTCACTTATCGAAACTTAGACTCTATCGCCATATCTTTTCGCTATTTAGAGTTTAAACCAAGCAAAAGCCTTCAATGTGCAATAAAAATAAATTGGCAGTTAATATTTTGTTTTGCACTAGAGTTATTTTTTAAATTATAGATAAGTTATATAAGTTAAAACATACTTAAAGTAAGTATAAATAAAACTTCTATAAGACACACTTTCACACTAATAAATTTATCTATAGAAACCTCTTAGTGACATAATTTCATAGAATAGTATGATCTGAGATAGCATTAAACTGTGACACGAGCTTTACGTTAGGTAATAAAATATTTAACCAATTAAAAAATTCAGCAGACAATCTTTCAAGTGAAACAATTGGATCAAAACAAATTGTAATAAAGATGACGTGATACTTAAATGGAATGAAATTTTTGCTCGACTTCCTATTATATCATCGGGAATTACTTATTTTGGTTCGACATTCATTGGATAAGTCTGAATTACAGTACTAAGAATTTCGTAAGTATATACCTATTGTTTGAAATTTATTTTCCTGTTTTGTCTCTTATAAGGTTTTTACAACAAACGTAGACGTCAGTCTACGTTTCTTTATTTACCTTGTAAACTTAACCTTCTCTTACGAGTTAAAAATCACGAGTAAATTTTATTGCTCACGACGACAAAAAAGATAATTTTATTAACTGATATGAAAAAAGACAGCTTATAATGGCTGATATGAATTTCAAATAAGTTTTGAGTTGTCTTGTCAAATCGTAGTGCTAAGTTCAGTAATTAATTATTTTATAGATTTTAATTAATATCGATCCCATACAAAAAGTAGCTGTATTTGAACAACAGTTTGTCTCTAAAATCTTATTGAGCATAAATCCTTAAAATATTTGATTCCCGTCCATATGGATATTGAATTTTCTCGAAAAATATTTGATTTCGCATTTCATTCGAAAGTTGATATTGTGTAATATTTCCATCATTGACTGAATATAGCACAAGGTAAGCCCAATTGTTGACGATTTATTCGCAAATATGACTCACAATTTTTAACTGCATGTGCATTATACGACGACTATTAAATTTTTGCAAAAAATCTAATTTCCTATTTACGAACAATGTTATTGGATTGCTGTCTTTTGATTCTTAGGACCTAAGTATTTGAATAGGGCAAAGGTGTAATTTATAGGTTTCTTTCTTTCCATCTAATCTACCTACCTACATTGTTTCCGAGTGATAAACAGTCGGGAACAATGTAGATTTCTACTGTGAAATATTTTTTGAAATCAGTTCAGTAGTTTTTGGGTTTATTCATTATAATCTTTCCTCTTTATAATATTACTATAGACTACTATATTGTAGTATAGGTTTGTTATTTTGCTTTTCCTATATTTTGTGGCTAAAAACTTGATGATATGCTTAAGAATAAAAAACGATAAGGTGTAGAACAAAAATGTTTCATTCACTGTTTTAGATACTTTTTAACGGAGTGATAAATCATGTAATATTTTGGTATAATCAGTAGTACTTATTCTCACATCTAGTAAATAATTTTAGTTTTTAGTTATTATACTAGTAGTTGAATCAGGTCTTTCTGATTGAATTTGTGTGTTTAACATTATGTCAAATGTCAATAACTTAAATTAGGTTGTAGAAAGTCACTCAATTCACAGTATAGAATAGGTAGGAAGGTAGGTAAGAATAGATAGGTTCTCGGTAAGGTCTATAACAATTCAATTTCATTCAACATTAATTTAGTAGAAGTTTGTAAACAATATGTATTTAAAGTTATCAAACTACGATTATCGACCCATCATTTATCTTAAACCTAAACTAAAATACAACTTTTGAAGCAGCCAAGCAGGTAACAATACTCACTTTATCTTAGCAGTTTCATGTAATCGATTGAAGCGAATCAAACACTGCACACGATAAAATTACATCACAAAACTTTCACTTGAATACCTAACCTTGACTTTTAGAACTCGTTGTATAAAACGTGAATTACGGGTAAAGGTATATAACCTTTTTATGTAGTCAGCTCTTTTTTCTTTATTTAAATTTTAAGAATATAAAGGAGGTTCTTAGTCAAGTTTTTATATTTTGTTTTTTCTTTTTCGATAAGCACGTGAGGTGGCCGGTTAGTTGCGGCGCGCGCGCTCAGTATTTGGCGCGTTTGATGACTGTGGACGGATGACAGATGAGTCGGAACGAGGGTTAGGTACGAACCGAAGCCGTGTTAAGTTTTTATGTCCTATCCATTTAGGGATCAACTGGCTATGCCACCTTTTTTGTGCAACCGCAAGGCTTGCGCCTACGGTACGGTGAACTCACTGAAGTTGAAAGACATCAACATAGTTGTTTTAATTTTTAGGACTGTTTAAGTTTGTTTTGAGACATCCAATTAAATTACTTTACAGATAAATAATTTGTTGTAACTAAGTTCCGTTTTTTCTAAAACTGGTAGATGGTGCCTTGCCTTACCATGGATTTTTTAACAGGCACAGATCGTTTAGGCGCTACGCGCTAAAATTACAACGCATTTCTTGCATTGCATCGCACTCACGTTTCGTCTAAAATGAAGCACTAACAATACATAAAATGACAAATAAATATGTATTAACACATAGTTTTGAATTTTTTATTGTACCTGTCTTTGCATCATAAAATACGATTATAAAGTACCTACCTACTTACATAAATACTTACTCATCAATAAAACCTAAAATATAACCACAGCCTAGTAGGTACTCGTACCTACGTGACTTTACAATGGCAAAACAATAATGGTTATTGTAATGTATGAGTAGGTATATCTACGACGGAATCGAGTTGAGATCAAAATCGAATTAAGGCGAGGATTCCCGACCGAAATAGGCACGCTAACGCTTGTACGGCCGCGCGCGACGCGATACACTTCACGCGGACGACGCAGCGGCAGCCGGCAGTGAATTCTGAACTCGCGAGCGCCCCGCGAATCAAAAATTAAAAATTAAATAAAAATAAATGTAAACTTTTGACAGCCGGAATCCCTCGGCTATTTAAAGACAATTATTTTCGTATATTTTTCATTAACTAATACCAAGTATACTGCAAGTAATATGATATTTGGATTACGATTAGACGGATGTTTGGGATTTTATTAGACACAGTTAAATATCACCAATCGAAAAAAAAACGGCCGGTAGCACTAGATAAATAACTGTAAAATAACATATATTTTTTCCAAATTTTTTGTACTTGTGGTTTGCGAGTAATCCATAATTTAAAATACCCTATTTTCGGGAATCGGCGCCTTAAGATCGAAAATCACCATAGTGTTGTTATTTCATGCAAAAAATCGCACCTTCGATATTAGTATTATTCTGTGCTTTCGATAACAAAAAAGTAGCTTGTGGTAGATCGAGGGTTATGTTATGACCATGTTAAGACATATTATTATTATGTTTTCGCTTCTGTTATGACAATAAATTCGACTCAATGGCGTCAGTTGTACCTGCACCTCTATCGGCGGGTTTCGATTTCATATAGTTCGGTATTCGACCACTAGGTACTCGATTGGCACTACTTACAAGCTTTTTCCAGAGTACTAGAATGGTGATTCTCGATCTTGATTCGATTCCGTCAGGACTCAGGAGTTAGCCTGCAGAATTATGTTTTTTCTATGATTAAAAATGCTAATACATTTTATATAAAAATATAAGATTTAAACATACTTACTATCTATTACTGACTTGAGAAACCCCTCCGGTACATCTCGTCTTGGACATTGTCGCCTACCAACCACTATGCGAAAGGCGTTTGTACGGGAAAAAAGGGGTTGTGGGTTCGGGCCCCACCCAAGCAGGATGTGATTAACAAACATTCGTATTTGTTCCGTGTCTGGGTCTTATTATTATTCTATTTATGTATTTGTTATTTATACTATCGTTGGTTCTTATATATATACGTAACAAGAGTAGGTATACGCTACTTATCGGAGACAGATCAATGTCACCGACCGCAGAAACATTTGAAGAACAGCCCATTTCAGTGGGACCCTCGCCGCCCGCGCGTCTCAGTATACTTAGAAAAAAAGGGAATTTTGGAAATGAAGAATGATTTTTTTTAAAATTAACCTTATGACGGCCGGTATCCCTCGTCGTATATTTTTAATTTACTAAAACCAAGAATAATGCAAGTAATAGGATATTTTAATAACGATTAGTTAGACGGATGTTTAAAGTAGTAAGCAGTAAAGTATGACTAATAGAGTATTGAATGGCCGGAATCACTAGATATAAGACTGTAAAATAACATAAATATTGTTCCGGAGTACTTGCGATTTGCGAGTAATCCATAATTTAAAATACCCTATTTTCGGGAATCCTAGCCTTAACTAAAACTTTATAACTCGCGCAGATAAAGAAACAATCTGTAAATGGCGGCCAAGCATTAAGTGTGAGCGCGATAGCATGACCTACCCACGTGCTCTACATGCAGCATGACGGTATGTGTGAGCGAGATAGCATGACCAGACGGCCGCCATTTCCATATTGTTTCTTTATCTGCGCGGCTTATAAAAATTCAGGGGTGGAAGTCTCTTCCGCGATAGCGATCGTTAGTTATCGAATTCGGTTCGGTAAGTCAGTGCCGCCAGGTTGTGGTGATTCCTCACAAATTAAGGGTTTTTTTATTGAGGTGTGTAATATACGATATAACAACATTTCGTATAATACTCACAAAATATAACAACACATTACATAAAATCATTTCATATAACGTTCATTTTGTATAATCAACGAATGATATAAATTCAAAATATATAATTTTACACCGTATAATGAACATTTGATATAAAAACGTTTCATATAATAAACATTTACTATAACACTTACATTGTATAATATTTAAAACACATAATGGTTATATAACATAACATCATTTCATATGATGTTCATTTAGTATAATCAACGAATAACTATTTCTGGCGCCTCGCCGGCCGTTACCGCGGCACGCTCGCTTCGCTCGCTCGGCTCGCGCTTTGTTTTGTTCACAGTTCTAACCTAACCTATTATAAATTGTTTTGTCACGGTTGTGGCTTTTTATGGCGGGGGACTTCGCCCTCCGAGCCCCCCTTTCGAGCGCACTGTACCCCCCGTGCCCCTGCTCCTTTGCCTACACTATACATTTAATTGACTAAATTGATGATTATATAAAACAAAATTATATCAAATGAAATTATTACATATGATGGTTATATGAAATAAAATTATATCAAATGACCGTTATAGCAAATGAGTTTTATACAAAATATTTTTATATAAAATGAGCGTTATGTTAAATCCTCATCCTCACTTCCTTACTTATATTATAAATGCGTCTCTGTCTGTCTGTGTGTTACACAATCACACCTAAACTACTGAACCGATTTGAATGAATTTTGGTACAGAGATAGTCTAGAGCCTGAGAAAGGACATAGGCTACTTTTTATTCCTGAAAATATCACCTTCCCGCGGGATAACGTCGTGTAGTACACGCGGGCGAAGCCGCGGGCGGAAGGCTAGTATATTATAAATGCGAAAATGCGAATCTGTCTGTCTGTGTGTTACACAATCACGCCTAAACTACGGAACCGTTTTGAATAAAAAAAAAATTGGTACAGAGATAGTCTAGAGCCTGAGAAAGGACATAGGCTACTTTTTTATGTGAACAAAGGGCTGTAAGGGGTTGAAATAGGGGATGAAAGTTTGTATGGAAATTACGTCATTTTTAAAGCTAGAAGCTTCAAAATTATTTTATAGGTATTTTGATTAGATAAATAAATACGATATTCAAAGTTTGTAAAAAAAACTACCCTAAAGAGGGTGAAAACAGGGGATGAATTTTTTCGTGTGATGACGTAGGCAAAAAAGTTTACGGAACGGATTTTGATGAAAGTTTTTTTGTTATACAGCTATTGGCCCTGGCCAACATATAGCTATAATTTATTTTGAAGATCGCAATTTCTGATGTGGAACCATAGCAGTCCAGCCAAACTATGAGACATAAAAATACCGTTTTAAGGAAAATTGTTAAACGTGATGAGCACTTTCTATCGACGTACAAAGTTTGAAGGTCTGGTACACCTGATGTGGAACCCTAGCAGCCAGATTAAACTATATGAGATACAAACATAGCGTCTTAAGAAAAGTTGTTTAACGTCATGGACATTTTCTATTGACGGAAAAATATCGAAGGTCTGGTACTCCTGATTTGGAACCCTTGCAGCCCAGCTTAACTATAAGAGATACAAATACAGGATCTTAAGAGAAGTTGTTCAGCGTGATAAGTATTTTCTTTTGACATACAATATATACTAATATTATAAATGTGAAAGTGTGTTTGTTTGTATGTCCGTCGTTCACGTCAAAACGGAGCAACGGATCGACCTGTATTTTATCGCGGAAAAATATCACATTCCCTCGGAAAAACGTCGTGTAGTACACGCGGCAAAACCGCGGGCGGAAGGCTGTGATATAAATTTTTAATGTGTTAATACATAGGTACTGTTTATGTAATATACACGGTATTTTTTATCACCCCGGATATTTTTAGGGATTATTTTACTTATGAAAACAAACAACTTTTATTATAGGACCAACACTGAAATCGCGAAAAAATATCAGCTGTTCTATACATTTTGATTAAATATTTTTGCACTTTTGTATGAATAGCTGTTTTTTTTTGCGATTTTAGTGTTGGTCCCATAATAAAAATTGTTTGTTTTCATGAGCAGAATAATCATTTTAATTTTATCCGGGGTGATAAAAAAATTACCGTGTATATTAAGTAAATAAATAAAATAATTCATACTTATTATAAAACTGTATGCGATTCTATTCAGGGGGCTACCGGCTAAAAATTATAGGTATGGACATGGGCTTCATTTGACATTTGAAGCCCATATTCAAATAACATTTATAACTGTATAAACGCTGTACTACGAAAATTTTAAAGACTTTAGGATGTTCAACTTTGCTGTATTTGGGCTGTATATCCGGATATTCAGACGTTGTAACTCAAAAAGAGGCCCCAAATTATACAGCTCTAAGTGTAGGTCTAGCTGTCTAACAGCTGTGCAATAGCTGTACAAGCCGAAGCATTTAGCTGACTTAGAGGTTAATTATATACCATTATACAGATATTGTTCTCTAATTTTGCGTGTTTTACTCTTATGTACAGTTTTAGGCTACAAAGCGTCTGAATATAAGAATAATATTTCGACCGAGTCTCTGACATAGTTATTTTCTAACATTTTATTTATCGGATAATGTCGGACACACGGCGGGGCGGCCATAATATAATTTGTGAAGTGAACAAATATTTATTTTGCTACTGGTAAGTACCGATTATTAGTTTTTGGTTGTATTTTGCTTGCGGCTGCTACTTCTTCGTGAATATGTATACTAATAGTAAGCCAAAATTCATACGCCCTCGAAATAATAGATATTATCGAAAATATCTATGTAATGAAAACCGTTTAACCAGACTTGAGACTAATTTTTATGAGGTCCCAGTTCTTTTCTATTTAAAATAAATTAATTGTGTTTAGTCTTCAGTTAAAATGCTCTGTATATTTTATTAAAATTGTTCAAAAACTAACATTAAAATATCTTATGAAATATGAAACCATGTTTATAGGTTATGATTTAATGGCGTCCCAATTTAAATAGCTCTTACTCTTCTAGTACTCGATAATGAAGCTTTTTGCGTAACTAAGTCGTAATTTAAGAATATACTACAGCCTATAAAGTAAAAATGTCTGTACCTTAGAATTTAATTACTCTAATAGCTTCTTAAAAGGGTACATTAAGTATATAAATATTAAAGCAATTTAGGGTTCAATTAAAACAAAGAAGAAACCAATTCACTGGAGAACACATCAACCCAGATTAGACTTCCACCGCGATCACTGATCAAGCGTTAGAATAGTACTTACCTACTGATCGTGTCTGATTGGGTTTAATAAATAATTATTATCTACACTCATGTTATAATTTTCGAATTATGAACTCATGCCTGAACGTATACTGATACACTTTATGCCATAGTCAACTTTAAAAAATAAAGCTGCTGTATCCGGGTGTTTCATAATGACCATTATGCAACACCCGGATACAGCTGTCACTCATTATAAAACACTTATATTTCTTAAATTTACAGTCTCCATGGCAACCGTAGGATTTACCGGCCCTGACTTCCAACTTTTTCAAGCTCTTCTTTAGCCGGCAACAATCAGAAACGTTTTTAAAATTAGAATTTTGAATTTAGAAGGAATAGACCGTATAGACTCTTATGAGTGGGGTTTGGCACCAATTCACATTTTATAATTAATATTGATTTGCTTTATTTTTGAAATATATAATAAATGTAATGAGTGTAGATAAAGTAGTGTATGAGACTGCACATAACTCGGTATTAAAACACTCGTGTTTTAATACCCCTCCTTATGCGACAGTCACATAAACTACTATAAAAGATTCAACTAAGAATCTTCAATAGAAATACTGAAGTAGTGTAGACAGACATATACAATAAACAGAACCCTAACCCAAACCAACCAAGGGAAAGGGATAATTGTAAGGCGCCAAATCACAAATATAGTTTTAACCGTAGAATATGCATTATAGCGCAGACCACTGCTATTCGGACTATATTTAAAATTGTATTCTTTAGTTGTTTCAGGTACTTCATCCAAATAATGACCCACAAGAGTCGACTATGACGTGGATTAACATCAAAAACTGTTTCCGGTCAGGCTTCTAACTAGGGATGCAGCGATACGGCTATTACGATACCAATACGAATGACGAATTCATCGTAATGGCCCAATATGATAACGAATTACGATACGAATGCATTACGATTTGTTTTTGATAGCATTTTGTTGAATTTATTTGAAGCTCTGTTTGAATGTACCTACATAATATGTATTATAGACTGAGTAAAACAAAAATAAATGGCACATTTTTGATTTATTTATTTATAATAACGTTACATACTTTTTTTTAAAAGGCCCATTTTGTATTGTTACTGTTACTGCATGCAGAAATGTTCTTGGATCCTGCTGCGGTAAAAAAATCTTGAAAGCTATCGTTACAATTTCAATTAAATTCTTTACTGCAGCTTGAGAAATATTCTTGTCTATAGCCTATTTTTTTAATCTTACTGCGAAATAATAAATGACGATCTGCTTCATCTTCATCTGATGAACTTTCAGATTCAGGAATTTCGAGACAATTTTTGTAAGTAGAGTCAATATTTTCGTCACTATCCATATTACCCAATTCTGATTGTACGGGAGCCTCTTATTACTGATCCAATACTCCTATCTTCAGCAGTACCTATGGCCATATTATCATTGTCCAATTATTTTGGTTGTTTGTACGGAACCTTCCTGGCATGATGACGATGCTAACTTTTGGATTGGCTGACCATGTACAATTATACTTTGTTCCGTATAAAGTTCTACTGTTTCACGTTGTGAATATGCTTTTATTAGTTTCATTTTTATTCATCCGGTCCTTTATTTTATTTTTTCCATAGTTTGATGATTCACAATGAACAATGAATATAATCACCCTTAACAGTATGCAATTAGCCAAAACTGACATTATGCGATAGTAGGTACATAAGTTTTACTTCGGAATTAAAATAATCGATAAGCTGAATAATTCTCAATATATGCACTACCAAAATTATAATAATCTCTTGTAACACCGGGGGCTGTATATAGGGAAAAATTTACGCTAATCGCGTTAGCTTTATAATAGGGTAAGACTGAACTTTTATGAAGCAGACGGCATTGTATTACACTCTTGTAAAGAGATTTGCTTTCTAAGGGTTTCCTAGCTAACCATTGAACAGTTATTATTAAGCCTATTAACACGACTTTATAATAGAGTACTTCTACACCAATATGCAGATTATAGCAATATTTAATGCTCTTAAACAGAATTAGGCAATAGAGAAGTAGAATTCAAGAGTAGTATCCAGTCGATATGCTGCTCTAGTCTTCTAACCTTGCTTGTAGTAGTTTTTTACACTACATGCTGTATTTCAGTGTTTTTACGTCCTATTTAAAAGCCATAAGTAATAATTTCGACTATATACAGCCGTACACCAGCTCTACTGTATAACACTACACAATTAATGCTATAGTACAGCCCTAAATATATTTTTACGCTTTTATTCATCGTTTATAAAGCTTATAGCTGATAATTAACTGGTAAAAAGATATTTTGTCAGCCTAAATGTTTATTGGGTTATGCCCTTAAAAGCACAAAATATGGGCATCAAATGTCAAATGAAGCCAATGTTCAAATCCATATTTTTTTGCCGGTACAGGGGCTGTATACATTGAAAAGAAATAGAAAAAAATACCACCAAGGGGTCTTTTTAAACGGAACAGATACCAAAAATATAGTTTTTGAATTTTTTATCTGTCTGTCTGTTGTCCACGTTTCAGGCAAAAACTACTGAACGGATTTTAATGAAACTTTTTTTGTTATATAGCTATTAGTTGTCGCCAACTTATAGGTAGGCTATAATTTATTTAGAAGATCGAAATGGCCGATGTGGAACCATAGCATTCCAGCCAAACTATGAGAGATATAAAAATACCGTCTTATGGAAAATTGTTAAATGTGATGAGCATTTTCTATTGACGTACAAAGTTTGAAGGTCTTGGTACACCTGCCTGGCTAGCATTACCATCATTATATCACGCGATATAATATAGCACGTCTTGCTGTCTTGCTTCCACCTTAGTGGGGAAGGTAAGGTAGAGTAGAGTAGGTAAGCAAGACAGCATGACGTGCTATATCATATCGCGTGATAAAAGCCGTTCATGCTAGGCCAGCTGATGTGGAACCCTAGCAGCCAGGTTAAACTATATGAGATAGCATCTTAAGAGAAGTTGTTCAGCGTGATAAGTTGGCGTGTTTTTTTAGTATGTGGATATTTTAGGAGCTAGAGAGTGACAAAGACTAATTGATATCCCGGGAAAATATAACTTTCCCTCGAGTTAACGTCGATAACGTCGTGTAGTACAGGCGGGCGAAACCGCGGGCGGCAGGCTATATGAAATAATTTTTTAATGTGTTAATATGTATCATAGCGCTAAACTAATATATATAAAATAAATACACAAAAAAACGAAAAACCTTATTAGCTAAAAAAATGAAAAATGCTGCCGAAAGTCACTATTCCACGCGAACGAAGTCGCGGGCACAGCTAGTGATATTATATAAAATGATGATTATATGAAATGAACATTATGTAAAATGAAATTAGTTGAAGTGTTGTTATGACAAACGTTTATTATGTCACATGAACGTTATTGAAATGAAATTATACCAAATGAAATTATATCATTCATTACGCACCCTTTTTAAAGATGTAGGTATTTTTTTTTGGAGAAATAATTTTCTGTTGGAGATTGTTGAGAGAAACGTATCTGAGTTTCGGTTGATGTGTAGTTTTAGTTACAGTAAATGTGTATGTTTAGTAGTTATGCTTTTTATGTTTGATTCGTACCAAGCCACTAAATTATTATTATTATTTTAAAACAAGATTTTTATTCAAATGACAGTGGTATAACATTGATTTTACTGCATATAGAATCAACCGATATTTGGATTTAACATCTTATAAAATAAACCAATATTTAGATAATATTCCGCTCAAAGAATACTCCAAAAGCAGGTGTAGAGTGCGTGAGCTGGAACCTAAGAAATATCTTTAGAAATTTGTTCAGGATGCTTAGAGAGTAAACATACTAAAAATCCCCGCCTCTAGGAGGGGCGCCGGAGTGGGGGGAGGGGGTTAAAGGTCCCACTTTTGAGTTTTTCTCTAATATCTTAAAAACGGTGCGTCGTAGAGAAAAAGCGTCTTCTACGTAATGAAAGCTAATAAAATTTCCTACAACTTTTGTGCTACATAATTTTCGAATTCGCAACCATATTTGAACTACACGTTCTGGAAAAGTGAAATTTTCGAAAAAAAGACGACTTATCAAACACTACCTCTTGCCTGCTACTTCAATCGTGTTATTTCGGGATAAAAAATAGCCTGCATGGTAATCCAAGTCCTAATACATCTACATACCAAATTTCATACAAATCTGTTCAGCCATAGAGCTATCGAAAGGTTTTTCACACTTTTTTATTTTATATCTTCATCCGTTTAGGCCGTGACTCTAGTCCGCTGCTCTTTAACACTGTCTTGGATCACCTTGGAACAGTCTGTACGCTGATGACGTTGTTCTGATTTCTGACATCATAGAAGACCTCCAGCTAAATTTAAATTCCTGGATTGAGGCACTAGAAACAAATGGCCTAAGGATCAGTAGGAAGAAAACAGAATCAATGTCATGCATTTTTGATGGTATCACCGAATCAAGTAAATGCAAGATCTCAATAGGAAACACATTTATACCACCTGTGACCTAATTTAAGTATCTGGGATCGATACTTTGTAGCGATGGCCAAATCGATAATGACTCCAGATGAAGTGGAGACAGCTCACTGCGTCATGTGTGACAGAAAAATGCCTCTTAAAATCAAAGGGCAGCTATATTTATTTATTTATTTATTTATTTATTTATATAAGACAGCTATTAGACCAGTTACGCTATACGGGTCCGAATGCTGGGCTACTAACAAAAACCACAAATAAACTGCACACATCAGAAATGCGTATGCTGCGCTGGTCAGCGGGCGTCACACTATTAGAAAAAATCCGAAATGAGTACATCAGAGGAAGTTTCATAATCGCACCTATCGTAGAAACGGTTAAGGAGAAACGCCTGAGATGGTATGGACACGTTCAAAGACGAGACCGAGACGACATGGTGAAGCTTGCCCTAGACATACCAACGACGAAACGTTCGCGTGGAAGACCACCCGCCACATGGTTGACAACGATCGAAAAAGATCTAAAAGATGCTCATTTAGATACGGACGCAGCACAAAACCGTTCTAAATGGAAAATGCGGACAAGGAAGGCCGACCCCAAGTAAATGGGACCAGGTCTAGTAGGAAGAAGAAGAAGATCCGTTTAGACCGTGAAGGTCCTGACAACGGTTCTTCTTCCAAAGCACCCTCATCTTCAGTGGATGGTTCTTGCTGGAGGGGCTCTACGTCATCTTCAACATCGTCTTCGTCAAGAGACACGCCTTTGAGACATTTCCCTTGGCAGTGGAGGCATGCCGCAGAACATTTGAGCATTGCTTTCCGACATCCACATTTGCCACTACCACAATCCTTAGCGCAGCGGCAAAATATTGTTTTAGTAGAACCTCCGGTGCGGGCGAATCTTCAGTTGTTATTGGCACCAGGCTGTCTCCTACATATTTCCAACGCCATTCTTGGGGAGGCAGCTCATTCCCAAGCCACAGCTGCACTTGGTGGTAGGTGCGCCGTGAATGCTGTTTAGCTGCGTTCTCAGTTGGTGGCAGGGAGCTGAAGTCAGGCTTAATATTTGCCACTGATCTCATGAACAACTGAAAGCGGTACTGGTTGAGGGAAGTCAGTCTTGTTGGCGCCCCATACCATTTGAGAAAGCACATCTTCCCAGCGTCATCAACTTCACTGTGCGTGGAGGCGGGGTTTTAAAAGATTGCTGCTGCTTCTTTGATGATATCTGACTTCAAGTACAGCTTTGAGAAACCCACTTTGCTTCTTCTGAAAGTTGCAGTGCAGATGCACCCGACACGCTAAAAAACATTCATTTTTACTATTTCGGAGCGTGATGCTCGAAAACTGATGAGAATTTCGAAAAAGTGTATAGAATAAAAGTTGTAGGAAATTTTATTAGCTTTCATTACGTAGAAGACCCTTTTTCCCTACGACGCAACGTTTTAAAGGTATTAACGAAAAACTCAAAAGGAACTTTAACCCCCTCCCCCCACTCCGGCGCCCCTCCTAGAGGTGGGGATTTTTAGTATGTTTACTCTCTAAGCATCCTGAACAAATTTCTGAAGAAATTGCTTAGGTTCCAGCTCACGCACTCTACAACTGCTTTTTTGAGTGGACTATAATATATTATGTGTCCTTGTATTATGCGGGGAAATGCAAGACGGGCATCTGGCACATGAAGCTCGACTTAATACTGAGGTAACTTCATGATCTGGCACGTCATTACGCGTCAGTAATTGACAAGCCGCCGTTGACACGGCCGCGCGATTGGCCAAGCTAAAATATTCGCCCTCTCTCTCACTCTCTCGAGCATTGCCATAGCATTGCGGTGACGGCAGATACGTACCGACAATATTCGTTATGTTTAAATAATATTTGTGGTTAGCTCAGCGGGCTTTCAAACCACGCTATGTTTGACGTAAACATCGCTAAGTTCTTTTTTAAATCGTTAAGGTGGTTCGATGAGCTCAGTAGCGCCACCAATGGAAATAAATCATTTACGATTAATCAAGGGCTTAGAATAAAAGTTTCGGTTATTTTACGCAAATAGAAGAGTAAAGTGCAATTTTTACGTATTTTTTCATGGCCTCAAATATGAGCATGAAGTTATGGATCTCGATATTGCTAAATGTGGCCACTTTTGGCACTATTGAGATTCACGACTTATTGCTTAAGTTTGAGTTCTAAAAAGTTTATTTATAAAATGCATTTTACTCTTTTATTTGCGCAATAAACCGAAACTTTTAATCTAAGCCTTTAATAAAATAAATTGCTGTAGCAATTTACACGAATTAGAATACAAAACTAGTTTTAACTATTATTTAGTGGCTTGCTATCGCTCAAATAAACTATAAAACACACTTTTACCAAATTCCTCATTTTGAGTTAACGACACCCGTCGATAACTAACGATCGCTATCTCGGAAGAGACTTCCACCCCAGCTGCTTTCCAGATCATTCCGCCAAACTTTAACTTCCAAATTGGAGAATGATTTTGTTCAATAATTATAGTCGCTCGCGTCCGAACATTTAATAAATATTGGTCTATTATTATCCGAGACCTTTTTGACTTCACGGCTCACGCTTGGTAAGTTTTGTTTCATTTGCTTCAACCATTGTTCTAAGTTATTGTGAGAAGCATGTTGTTTTCAGGTATTTTTCTGTGGTGTAAATATTAGATAACCAACTAGGGGGTCCGCGCGGTTTTACCCGAATGTAGATTTCTATTGACCTGCATTTTGCTTCTAATTATAATATACCAAGCCCAAAAAGTATTTTTTTGACTCCACTAGTAGAAAATGACACAATATACAAAATTATCAGCTGGTTATGAGGTAGTTCTACAACTCTTGCTTTTTTTAATTAATTAAACAAATAACTTAATCACTAAATAAGGGTAGCTACGTACTAGGACTCTTTTTAGACATAAGTAAGGCCTTTGATTTTGTCTCGCACTCACTAATGCTAAAAAGTGAGAACGGTATGGGATAAGGAACTGCTTTAAATTTGTTGGAAAGTTATCTAAAAGATCGTTTGCAAAAGATGGAAATCAATAGGTTTTCTAACATCCAGTATTCTTAAGAAAACCTTTTCTTCGGACTATATTTATAATGGCTGCGGTGTACCTCGGGGTAGTATTCTTGGTTTATTATTATTCCTGCTATACAACAATGATTTGCCGAAAGTCATCAACCAACAATGCATTTTATTTGCTGAAGATACTACTATAATAATTAAATATGACAACAAGAATGACATCCAAAATATTGCTAATAATAATTTAAGGGAAGTAATTAAATGGTTAGAACTAAATAACCTTAAAATTAATATAGATAAAACAAAACGAATTCAATTTTTTTTTTATTTATTTAAGGACAGCTAGCAAGTACATACACCAAACACAAGGTAAAAATACATTTGAAACTTACAAGCTACAGTGTTGTCTTATTATTAGCTGCCACGACAAGTAAGACAACAAGTAAACTTAACTAAGCAATTTGTTACATTCACAAACGCTAATTATTTTTTTTAAATATTACTATTTGCATAAGTTATATAATACTTATTAGTTAAGCATGCAAATCATGTAAAAAAAGAAATTTACCGTTTTTTAAATATATCTAATAATAGATGTTTAAAAGTGACAAATTTAGAATTAATATCCAAAACAGAATCTTTAGCAAGATTTAAAACTCATAACTCGTATACCTACCTACGTAAGCATATTGACATTGATTATAATAATGATAATATTGAAGAGGTGACAGAAATAAATTTTTTTGGTATAAATATTGATAGTAGTTGTAATTGGAAATCACATACAGTATGCAAGCGATCGAAAGGCAAAGAATAAAACCCGATAATGTTAAGACGAGAAAGATGAATTTGGAACCGAATTTACTGAAATCTGGAAACTTTTTATAGACAGCGTTAAAAATAAATAATAAGTTAATCAAAATGTAACTCCCTGTATAACTTTGTTTACAATCTCACCAGTGACGTCTCGCTCGACATCGACAGTGATTTAAGTTGTAGTGTGACGAGTTTCAACAACTTAAATGTCAATAATTTATTATGTTAAATGCGATGTAGTTCGATATGTCGTCAAAGAAACACAGAATAACACTGCACCTTACTTTATTAGGAAGAAAATAATAAATAAAACTTACATAACCAAAGGCTTTTTCAATTTTTAAACAAGTCTTTTCTGAAACAGCAAATCACACTAAACACAAACGAGTCCTATCGCGGTAGTTCAAGCAACGAAATAATTTTGTGAAACGGTTTAACTAAACTAAACTGAACACAGTAAAACACATTGAACAAAGAAAAATAGATGACATAAAAACACTTCTCAATCAAATTGACAGGTCTGAAACATCAAACTCTTTACTTTTACTCTCTTTGAAATTTTATTACTCTAACAAATCTCTTCAGTCATAAATACAGAACTGAAAAAAGGATTTTTCTCTTTTTGCTCTTCTGTAAAAGAAGTTTTTCGTTTTATGTTCGTTTGACAACGCGTTGTCTACGGCATTTTGAAAAAAATATCAAAGATGATTAGGTACTGTTAATCACAGGATGTTACTAAAATCATTAACCAACTGATGATAAAAAGGTAAATAATTTCATTAACTAAAATTAAAAAATTAAACTAAATTAAATTGTATTTAAAAAGGGTGCCATTGTATTATACCTGTTTTATACACCTACTAGTTTTAAGGTTTGCCTTTCGATCGTTTACATACTGTATTAATTTAATGGTAATTAAATTGGATCGTTTTGTATACGTTTTAAATAGAGTAAAACATGTTATTTAAATTTTTACTTTTTTGCATTCACAATGCAATTTTTATCATAGAAAATATATGTGAAGGTCATTTTTCAAATTTGACGTCTCTGTATAAGTTATTTAAATTTTTACTTTATTGCATTCACAATGCAATTTTTATGGTTGAAAAATGGAAAATGAAGTATTTAGAAAAAATCGACCCGTCTCCCGAGCAGTCGCCCGGATAGCGAAAGGTCGTGGGTTCGAGTCCCATCTGAGCTGGTTGTGAGACGGGTCGATTTTTTCTAAATACTTCATTTTCCATTTTTCGACTCTGTATAAGTTAAAACAGGGAGAAAAAATAGCCCTTGGCGAGTTTCTTGCCGGTTCTTCTCGCTACAAGGTCTCCTGCCGTAGGATTTGCGAACCGATGGCGTAGCTTCATTGACGTTCATAAGTGTTGTTAAACAAACCTAAATTGAATTTTTTTTTGAATTTTATAGTTCCATCGGAGCAGGTTGTGAGACGGGTCGATTTTTTCTAAATACTTTGTTTTCCAGAGTGAAACATGTTGCATCAAGGAGAGCTGCGCTTATGGCCTACCATAGATATTTTTCCACCGTCCTGCGATATGGTATTGTTTTGTGTGGGAAACTCAGTGGATATGCATGAGGTAAGCTTGTGCCCAGCAGTGGGCGTCGTTCGGCTAACATGATGAGGCGCCAACATTTATAGGTCACCATCATCATCAGCCTATTTACGTCCACTGCTGGCCTCTCCAAGAGTACGCCATCGAGCACGATCAGTGGCTGTTCTCATCCAGCTCTTGCCAGCCACCCTGCAAAGATCGTCGCTCCACCTAGTCTGAGGCCGTCCTACACTACGTTTGCCGATTTGCGGGCTCCACTCTAGAACTCGCTTACCCCAGCGGTTATCGGTCCTGCGGCTTATATGGCCGGCCCACTGCCGGCCACTTCAGTTTGCTAATACGGTGGGCTATGTCGATTACTTTGGTTCTATGTCGGATTACCACGTTCCGGATTCTATCCTTCAGAGAAACTCCGAGCATAGCCCTTTCCATAGCTCGCTGAGTGACTTTGAATGTCATAACAGGTAGGACGCACTGGTCGAAGACTTTGGTCTTTAGACTTTGAGGAATAGGCGACGTAAAGACCCGACGAAGCTTCCCACATTTATAGGTACAGGTACATAATGTGACCTGCACACTGCTCTACCAGTATGCCACAAGTCATACAGTACAAATGACTATGTATCCACGACTGGCGTAGGATACCGTCTATCGTCTGTAAGTTTCGTAAGTTTTGCGAGGAAATGTAATTAAAATTGTAAATTGTTTTTGTGTAATAAAGTTTTTAATAATAAAATAAATAATCACAGACATAATATACCTATTTACTTTGTGAAGAACGTTATCGTTACGTACTTTGTCTAGACAAGTTTGTCTGCCAGTATTGTTTTACATCGAGAAAAATTGACAGTTAACTACAAATTAACATACAATAAACGCATATAATATTTACAAAATTCATAGGTACCTACATTAGAAGTGACACGTCTCAAATAATAAGTCCTATTGAACATAATGTATTATACTTAATTTTTAACGACCGATTTGGCGAAGAGGGAGGATACCTGCCTTCTGCGCCAAAGGTCTCGGGTATGATCCCCGAACAAGACAAATATTTGTGTGCATGAATATGTGGGTCGGGGTAGGGTAGGGATAGAGTAGTGATAGGATAAGGGTAGCGTGGAGTAGGGGGTAGGGCCACGCAAACGAAGTCGCGCTGGGTCAGCTAGTTTAAGTATATATTTATTTTTCCATGATACAGTTTCTTAATGAAATTAAAATGGGCTTAGATAATTGGTGTGAATGTAAGAAGTTATTTATTATTATTATTATTATTTATCCGTTATCAAGTTTTCCATGACACAGTTTCTTAATGAAATTTACATGGGGTTAGATAATTGGTATGATTGTAAAAAGTTATTTATTTTATTTTATTTATTTATTTAATTAGGAATTATTATTTATGAAAAGTATATAGAAAATACACATATTTTTTTGTTAATTGTAAGTATGTAAAATTATCTGTATTTTTTCTTTAAAACAAAATCATTCTATTTTATAGTTTTCTATGGAACTGCTACATAAGTACGAACATATAAGTAAGAACATAAGTAAGTATATGAAGGCAGTTTTTGCCTGAAATTTGCTATCTCCATCATAAAATAATTCCACCCGTATTACTTACTTACCTATTCCGAAAACAACGTAAGGGAAAGATTCGGAAAAAAAACAACATACTTACTGAAATGCGAAAAGAATATTAAATCGTTAGTCACGAATCACAATACGTTTAAAATAGCCAAAATCTGGCAAGTCAAGCGCGTAGCAAACACTGTTGTATCCTTTTTTTAACCATTTCAGCATATTTTCAATCCTCTATTCGAGGATTAGAGTTTAATGTCCACATAATGAAAAAACTATCGAAACTGGGATCATGGAATATCCTGAGACCCTGAGGTGAAACCATAACAGACCTGCGCCAAACTCAAACAAACAAACAATCATACAAGTTATTGGCACGTTGTCTACAAAATAAATTGAGCGTGCCTGGTTGGACCTTTCTTTTGAGATACAAAATTTCAAGTATGGAGTATCTGATGAAGAACCCGAAGAGCTCAGTTAAACTTTCTATTATGCTGTGGTTAAACTATGGGAGATATGGGAATGTCATTCAAACAAAAGTTTTTTAGTGTGAGTGATGAGTCCCTTTTATTGAAAGATTTCTTTATAATAAGTACCTATAGTTAGATTTTAAGTGACTTGGCCGTTGACTTGTCTCCACCAAGAATGTTCATGTTCAATGAAGAAGGAATTCAAGAAGGAATCGCTGTAAGGAACGGGTGTTATTATTTGGCCTGCTTTTACATGATGTTTTCGATGGGATTATACTTATAAAATAGTTATTTTTGGTGTCGTAATCCAAAAATAGACTTTAATTTGGAACAAGATTAAATAATTATTTTAATTTTCTTGTCTAGTGGATGTTAGCCATTATACTTAACTGTTTTGTCACTTTTATTAACCCACAAAAAATTCAAGGCCCAGTGCCAATTGTTGATGAATCATGAATGGTATTGTATGCTCAATGGGTTTATGCTAGTCACCTCTTTTATATGTTTAGGAATTAATTATAATCATACTGTATTTTATCTAAGCTAGTGATTATCTAGCCGGCGCGGCGGCGTCTGTTTTCTCCACCACATACAACCCAAACCTCTTCAAGGTGCAAGTGAACTTTCTTCTGGGCGAACTCACTCCATCTTAGACCTCATCTCCGCCTTTGAGCCAGATTGAGGTCAAGAGTAAGTAATCCCATTTGATATAATATATTAAAATGTTTGCCCCATACCGAATTTGGTCCACGTGGTGGGTCATGATGGCCCATTCTTAGTAGACATCCATAAGAAAAGTTTGTACCCTAGCCATTTTTAATATTCCTATACCTTAAAATGGCTGCTAATAATTGTTTTAAAATTTTCAAAATACCAGTATGAACCTAAAATAAACCTTATCTTAGAGAATAAGTTATCTAACAATGTAATCCCTATTAACTGGGTACTCATTAGTCGAACTTTATCAAGATAATCAGGGTAAAAGGAACTAAAATAATATTAGGTATTCGATTCGCCAGAGACAAATCCTGAAAGTTACCCGAATCGCCAAATCCATACTAAGTATAATCTGTACTAATATTACAAAGAGGAAAGATTAGAATTTTTTGCTTGTGTAATACAATTATACTAATATTATAAAGAGGAAAGATTTGATTGTTTCTTTGTTTGTTTGTTTGCATCGAAAAGGCTCCGAAACTACTGGACCGATTTAAAAAATTCTTACATCATTAGAAAGCTACATTCTTCCCGAATGTCATAGGCTATATTTTATCCCAATATTCCCACGGGAACGGGTACCACGCGGGTGAAACCGCGGGGATCCGCTAGTGATGGATAAATTCAAAAACTACTGAACTGATTTAAAAAAATCTTTTACCATTAGAAAGCTTCATTCTTTTTGAGTGTCATAGCTTTATTTTATCCCGATATTTCCGCGGGAACCACTTACCCGCGTGTTACTACACGCGGGTAAAACTGCGCGGAACCACTAGTAATGTAATGAAAGGGTGTTTGTTAGTATGTTCGTCCATCTTTCACGTCAGAACGGAGCAATGGGTCGCCATGATTTTTGGTATGAGGAGCTGAAAAATTACATTGGTTACTTTTTATTCCGGAAATATACCTATCGCATTCCCGCAGGTTGGCTCGTAAACCATAAAATCGGCTTGACAACTGAAACTACACACCTACACTCAGACTTATGTAATCAATTAGTCCTAAATTCTTCTACATCAGTAAATCTATATTAATTGGTAAGGAGCGGCGGCGGCGGTGTGCCAAAGAGACTTTAATCAGTTGGAAGCACAAATTAAACTTCGCATGACTCGTCAATATCGCGTTACTTCTAATATTGTCAGTAAGTACTTACTGTTGGTTTGTATACATAAAGATAATTCTGAGAACACGCACGTGTGCTGTGGGACAAAAATTAATTGAACAAGGATCCTTTGTTCTACAGTTAGTGTTATTATTTCTTGGAGCTATGATTATGGAATTTTAATCTCTGAAATAAAACTATTTAGTTAGTTCAGTTAGTCTCCCGCAGGCCTCCATGGTGTTAAGAGATCATTTCGTTCGTTCCCATAAACTTATTTATATTAGGGGAATAAGTTTATGTTCGTTCCTTGTGATTGATAAAGCTGAATATATGGGTTTATTTCATCACAGCTATACATATTATTATAGTGAAGTTTTATTAAAGACCCATCCTACTAATATTATAAATGCGAAAGTTTGTGATTAGCGATGCATGGATGTTTGTTACTCTTTCACGCAAAAACTACTGAACGGATCTGGATGAAATTTGCAACAGAGACAGATTATAGGCTGGAATAACACATAGGATACTTTTTATCCCGATATTGCCACGGGAACGGGAACCACGCGGGTGAAACCGCGGGTGGCCGCTAGTTTCCAATACTTGCAATTATGGATGTTTTAATAAAGATTGAGCAGTTGAGGAAATTAGCAATTTATTTATTTGCTTTAAACAGGGTATACATTACTGTAGAGTAGTAATATTATAGGAGCCAGTAGAGTAGTAATTCATAGGGCACACTGAAAGTTCTGCGCTCCTGGCCGCGCATAAATGTTTGAATTTCGAATGTTAGTTACGCAAACCTTTCAGTGTAGAGCCAGTAGAGTACCTAGTAATAGTAATATTATAGTATTATTTGGTAGTGGTATCGCTACGCAACTTTCGCAATGGTCTGCCAGTGGATGGATTATCAAAACTATTGAGTTCCTCCGTGGGTTAAAATCTGCTGGCCCCGGCTGCATCAGCAGTCCATCATCAGCTATTTAATGTTCCCACTGCTGGGGCACTGGTCTCCCTAATGGATTGATAAAGAAAATGGGCCATGACCCACCTCGCGGACCTAGTGCGGATTAGTGGGTATTAACGACTGCAAATGCAGCCGGAAGCAATGGCTTTACGTGCCTTCCAAAGTACGGAAGAGCTCGAGACGAAAGTTTTTGGTCACTCATCCCGTGGCTGACCATTGCGAAAGTTGCTTAGCCTTAACGATAGCAGGCCGAGCGCGCTTACCACTGCGCCAAAGGCTCCTCAGTGTAAATACCCTCCAATTCACATTGGGCTCACGTAGTGAGTACTCATTCGCCTTATCCATATGGAGGGTCAGTGCCCCAGCGAAGAATGAAGCCAAGCTTTGTATAAGCTGATGATGATTGGTTTGATGTCCGAATTTGAAGTTTCATAGTAATGAAATAACGTTACAAATTACCTCACGTTGCCTTTTGTATTTTATATGCAACTTTGACATGCGGGTGTATAAAAACTCGGAAAATCTGAAACCAATTTGTGTTTAGTTATGCTCATTCGTTTACCAGCTAATTCGCTGTTTCCTTATTAGTTATGTAAAAATGTTACCGATATGTCAATCCAGCCTAAGAAAGTATCTTTCGACTTAACAGATTTATCTTCTTAAACCTTTTTCTGTTTTACCTTTTTCATAAAGTATTAAAAAAGCAGATTTATGCCAGAAATACGTAAAACTTATAAATCTTAAAAGGTTTGTATTTCAAGAAGCTTTGTTGGAACAGTAATATATTTTGGTACAGTAATTTATTTATCTAGTAGTATCCAATGGATCGACTAGAATCTATCTCCATTAATCTTCATTGCCTAGGTCCGTCCTAATGCTCAGCTATACGCTATAATAACACCTAGAATATTTTATTAGCCTATACCGGAGATACTGAAACTTGCGTGTATGTATAGTATACATTTTATGTGTTTTTGTGGTACATTTAGAGTCCTAAGCTTCTAAAACTAACTAGTCATCTTTCTAGAGAAAAATGTAGACAGCTACCTTTTAGATGGAAGGTATTCTACCCTTATCTAAATAGCTGAAGCAATCATCGCAATCGGAAACAGATGAACAACCACAGGTATCGCAAACGGTTCTCTATTTTCTTTGTTCCGATCCGAATGATAACTTGCTATAACAAATATGACAAGCTCTAAAATTGGAATCCCGAAATACAAAATGTCCTAAAATTATTTAGTATCTATATTATAAATTATAAACAAAAATATTTAAAAGACATGAAACACTTTAATATAATATAATACTTAATTATAAGTTTGTCATTACTAGCTACATATTTGCCTCCTCCTCAAAGAGCTAAAGCACCTCAAAGAGCTCAAGCACGTCAAAGATGCTGATTCTAGGAAAATGGTTTTCTACCTCAACTCGTAAGTCTCTATCAGAGTATTAACGACAATTCATTAGTATTGCACTTATTGTACATCTAATCATCAATAAAGGAATTATCTCTAGTGTTAATTCAGAGGATTCGAAATCGTTGCTATGGCGTCAGACTTAGGTTAGGTAAGATGGTGGTAGTAGCCAGGCAGTTGTAAGACAAGTCTTGTCACCAACCAAAACAAACAAATAGTTAGGGTTACACCATCTTTGACGACCGATTTGGCGCAGGGGTAAACTACCTGCCTTCTGCGCCAGAGGTCTCGGGTTCGATTCCCGAACAAGACAAATATTTGTGTGCATGAACACATCTATTTGTCTTGGTCTGGGTGTTTTATATGTATATTAAGTATGTATTTACAAACAAAAAGTATTTAAGTATATATTTATCCGTTATGAAGTTTTCCTTGATACAGTTTCTTAATGACATTAAAATGGGCTTAGATAATTGGTGTGATTGTAAGAAGTTATTTATTTATTTATTTATCTAGTGATCAGATCATACGCGTCTTGGCATGTTGTCATTTTCACAGTGCGTAGTGGTCTTAAAACATGACAGCCACGAGTGCCACGACACAAAAGCAATGTGGTCTTTTGTGATTCCCACAACGCGTAACGCGTCGTGAGCGTTTTCATCAGAGTCGTAACACCATAAGATAAGATAAGATAAAAATATTCTTTATTCACTTAGACATAATAATATGCAATGGTAGTTCAATTATATGCTGTGGAGCTTTATTAAAAAATGCTATGCTTTTGCCCAGAAATGAGGATCTGGATTTTTCTAGCCTAAACTTGGGAACGACAAGTTTATCTTTATTTCTTGTGTTAAAGCGATGAATATCGCTCTGCTTTACAAAAGGTATTATAATACTTTTTCACATAAATTATATTTTCATAGATGTATTGTCCTGCAACAGTTAAAATGTTTATTTCTTTAAATAGATCTCTTAAAGAATCTCTCGATCGGAGGTTGTACATGGCGCGAATAGCCCTTTTTTGGAGCACGAATTTACTGTGGATGTTAGCGGCTGAGCCCCACAACAAAAGGCCGTAGGACATAACACTATGAAAATAACTAAAATAGACTATTCTAGCCGTTTCAATATAGTTTTAATTTCGTGATGTGGATATTTAACAGTGACCACAACGCGTTGTGAGTTGTTTTCTCGCTCAATTCGTGATAACAATACAAACCATTTCGATTAGCTGTTCAGTTGTGATTGAACTCAGGCAAGTGTAATGCAGTACAATTTAAGCTTGTCTCCGATCCATGGTAGATGGAGAAGAGAAAACCCTTGCAGCATCGCCTGGCACAGCTTTAGGATCCTGGAGACCAGAATGCTGAAAGCCAGGGTGCCGATGTTAGTTCGGTTGCAGGTTTTTTTTTTAATAAATAATTAAGGCCTATTTGTAGACTTTCGAATGGGACTTCAACCTGTTACCCTGGAAACCCGGTCAAATGCTCTGGTTCGGTTGTATAAAAGGTTCGGTGTAAAACAGACAGAATGAACGTTCGAAAAAAAGACGAGTTATGTACATATTTTTATTAGCTGTTCAGGCGAGATTGGACGACTCATTCATGTGTAATGCAGTAAAATTTTAGGCTCTTCTCCGATCCAGGGTAGTTGGACTATTTCCTCTTGCACCAGCGCCTGGCCCAGCCTTAGGATCCTGGAGACCAGAATGCTGGAAGCCAGGGCGCCGTTAATGGTCCGGTTGTATTTAGCTTCGTCCGACTCTAAAATGGGGATTTTGAGGTGGTGGTTCGCGATGTATGTGAGATTGCCTCTTACTGTAACAGAAGAAGACTGGTTGGATTTCAGCATCACATTTTTCCAGAGAGCAGTCGCCCGGACAGCGAAAGGTCGTGGGTTCGAGTCCCATCGGAGCTGGTTGTGAGACGAGTCGATTTTTTTCAAAATACTTCATTTTAAATTTTTTAATCACATTTTTTATAAAATATTGACTTGGACAAGATTTAGTTCAGTACGTAGTAGTAAGTACAGCCGGTCTACAGATCAGTCTTAAGGGCCCCATAGACTATCAGTCCGCCGCAATCTGTTACTCACAGTTTTACATAAAAAACCGAATGTCAGGCGGCCTGTTCGATCGAGGGCTGCAGTTGGCCTGCCGGTGGACTGATAGTCTGTATCACCCTTGCGTTTAAGCAAACAAGCTACAATATTGGTTCTAGAAGAACATTTTCTTCAGTTCATTAACTGATCTCCAAACTTCAGTAGGTATGACGAATAATGACGCATAATGATTAAAAAATTGTAAGTTTTTCTTCAAACTTCAATCCTTAAAACTTAAACAACGTAATCACGAAATAAGATAAAAAGTTTCAGACACTAATATATTATTTGTACTCTGCTAAAATATATCAAACAGCTCTCACACATTTCCAGTGTTAGCGGTACCTACTATATTATACAAAAAGCCGTTCCTAATGACGAGTTCTACAAATAGTTTTGAGCATTGTATAGACAACATACCAAGTCCGAATCCAGAGTGATGCTCCAGGTACGTAGCAGTAGGAGAAGCCTATGACGAGGCCAATGGCGACGGCTTTGCGGCTGACGCGGTAAGTGCGCACATGCCTAACGCGAACGACAAGCAGGTCGCCTACTGAGGTTTACTGACGAGTTCTACTAGCTAGTTAATAGTTTTAAGCATTGTTAAGATAGCATAGCATATACCAGGTCTGAATCCAGAGTGATGCTCCAGGTAGCAGTAGGTGTAGCCTATGACGACGCCAATGATGACGGCTGACGCGGTGAGCGTACATATACATGTCTAACGCGAACGACAAGCAGGTCGCCCACTGAGGCTTACTGACGAGTTCAACTAATAGTTTTGAGTATTGTTAAGATGGCAGACCAGGTCTTAATCCAGAGTGATGCTCCAGGTATCAGTAGGTGAAGCCTATGACGAGGCCAATGGCGGCGGCTGATGCGGTGAGTGCGCACATGCCCAACGCAAACGACAAGCAGGTCGCTTACTGAGGCTTACCTACTGTCGAGTTATATATCGTTGAAAGAAGACGCGTAGCCGATATCTCATATCTGCTTAACATAGCGAGTGGCGTGGTGGACTGTCCCGAGCTTCTGAGCGGCATTGGTTTGCGAGTTCCGGTGACCTCCTTTCGTAACCCGAACACCTTGCATATCTCCAAATATAAAACAAATTATATGAGAAACTCGTATACCATTAGATCAAGCGAGTATTTCAACGTTCTAACAAGGCATTTGGACGTAGACTTTTTTAATACGTCATCCAACAGGCTAAAGCGACTTTTAAATAATACATTTTTCGAAAAAAGTAGCAAATCCATTGGTTTTTTTTTCTTAATTTAGTTAGCATGTGTAATGTATTTAATTTTTCTTTATTTAGTTAGTTTGTGTAGAACATCAACTTAAACTTCTTGTTATATTTTATTTTATTTTATTTATTGATTTATCAACATTTGTATACACTATTACATTAATATTAAAAGCATGACAAGAGTTATAAACTAAGTGATACAAACAATTATAGATAAACACCTCATGACCAGTAACAACATGATATTCACATATTAAATTACTTACATAACTAAAGTTTAATGAAATGCAAATAAAAAAAGGCATAAAGGAAACTAATTTTCATTCTCCATTAATTTAAATAAGCGAGCACGAATGTTTTTGGGTGAATCGGTAAGGATATCAACCTCGGTGCCATATTTATTTGCCAATTTACTGAGTCTTGCAATGGGAGAATTGCAACCAAAAACTGTTTTACGACTAGGTATATAAAAAGGCCTTATTTTGCTACGGGGACACCTAACTGGAACGCGCAATCTGAATTTACTTAGCAACTGAGGACAATCTATATTATTATTAAAGATTTTAGATACAAATAGCAAGTCAATAATGAGTCAACGTTCTTCTAAAGATTGAATTTTGAAATGTCTTAAAAAAAGTTTTTTATAGGATGGCAGTTTTCTCTTTGAGATCCCTTGTGTATATATCAAGTGTCGCATAAATCTTTTTTATATGCGCTCCAAGCGTAAAGAGTGAGTTGCATAGTGAGGTCTCCATACGACGCGCGACGGTGCAATATTCTAAAATACTTCGTACAAAGGTGTTATAAAGAGTTATTTTGGCTCTGCTACTACGGAAGGCCTTGGCATTTCTGAGAATAAAACCTAGTGCTCTTGATCCTCTGGTAAAGACGTCCTCCATACGAGGTAAAAAGTGAGTATTTTGTCAAAGATCACACCTAAGTCACGAATCTTATCTACTTCTTTGATTTTAGTTGAAGCAGTTCTGTACTGGTAATGGATGAGATTTCGTTTTCGCCCGTATTGCAGGAAGAAACATTTTTCTGAGTTAAGATCCATTCCGTTCATCTCACACCACTTAACAAGCTCATCAAGATCTGTTTGAAGCATGCTCGAGTCATGAGGAGAATCAATAATTCTACCAATTTTCAAGTCGTCGGCGTACTTGTAAATACTCGAGAATCGTATGATGTTAGTTATGTCATTGGCAAAGATGGTGAACAGTACTGGCCCCAAATGTGAGCCTTGGGGTACACCAGATGTTATTTTTCGAGACTTTTATTGGTACCCATGGACAACAACGTAAAATGATCGATCATGCAGATACGATTTTAACCAGTTTAACATTGAATAAACAAAACCGTACGCTGATAGCTTTTGTAATAGAATTTCTGGACACAGACGATCGAACGCTTTGCTAAAGTTCGTATACACAACGTCCACTTGTTTGTTAGCATCAAGTGCTTCCAGTAAAGTTTCAGTAAGATCAACTAAATTGGTACTAGTGAATCTAGACTGAA
The DNA here is from genome assembly GCA_949710035.1 of Crambus lathoniellus. Taxonomy (NCBI): domain Eukaryota; kingdom Metazoa; phylum Arthropoda; class Insecta; order Lepidoptera; family Crambidae; genus Crambus; species Crambus lathoniellus. The sequence continues at coordinate 9,777,619 of OX453303.1, read as the reverse complement.
CAAATCCAAGTTGGTGATCGCTAAGTGCCTGCTTAAAGTGGCGCTGTATATACGGACATATAAGAGACTCTAACAGTTTTCCTAATGTTGATAGAATAGAAATAGGCCTGTAGTTTCTGATAAAATCTTCGCCTCCTGACTAATGAATTGACACTGTCTTAGCTTTTTTCCATTCCGTAGGAAATATTCCCGTAGTTAAAGACCTATTGTAGAATTTGTAGATAATTAAAAGCGGCACCACTAGATGTTCAGCACATTTTATTAAAAATATGGGTGGTATTCCGTCTGGACCTGCTCCCTTAGTAGCATCAAGTTTCTTTAGTTTATTCAGAAGGGTTTTAGAGTCTATATTTGGGACCGACAAATTATTGACTATAGTTTTCCAAATGTTTAAGATAGCCAGAGTGAATGTAATTTTTGATAGTCTCACTATTATCCCTGGTATCGGGAACATATAAGTGGAAGCTTGTAATTGGCCTTCTATATTAAGGTTAGTACCTACTTTTTGTAATCCCACCTAGCTGTAAGCTTTCCTAAGATTGTAAAATAAATAAACAAATAAAATAAATAAATACTAATACCTAGTTTTGAGCATCGTATACATAGCATACCAGGTCTGAATCCAGAGTGATGCTCCAGGTAGCAGTAGGTGTAGCCTATAACGACGCCAATGGAGACGGCTGACGCGGTGAGTGCGCACATGCCCAACGCGAACGACAAGCAGGTCGCCCACTGAGGCTTACTGGAAAACGTCGAAAAAATAAGTAAGTATCACAAAGTTAGGAAAAATCGACTTGTGAGGCTAGGTCGCTAGTGGTATTTTTCTAGTACAACTTTTTTGGTACCTAATTAAGTACATAATTTTATTGATTTTTTATTTTTTTAATGAATGAAAGAGTTACTTCTTGTAAGAATTAAGGTTTCGGTCCGAACCGGGCGTCGGACGACAACTGCAAGCGACATGAAGGACGCCGCGCCTTACTTAGTTTCTATCCTATTTGTATGAAATCGAGCGTCGACGCTTTGCATTTGTCGTCCGACGCGGCGGAGACGCCCGGTTCAAACCGATACCTTTACAAAGTATTTTTTCAGCAGTTTGTCACACCGCAGACTGCAGACTACGTTTTAATACGTTATAGATACGTTAGTATTATACCTTTAAAAAAATTGTAGCAAAAGTTTCTTTAAATTACATGATTGTAGATTAACTGTTATGTTATGTTATAGTATTTAAATTTTTTGTTTTTATGCTTTCACAATTCTATTTTAATTATTGAAAAATTTAAAATGAAGAAGGTATTTAGAAAAAATCGACCCGTCTTGTTATAACAAATAACAATATATGTTATGGTGTATAATTAGGGCAATTGCGCTATTGGGTCTTCATCATCACCATCATCAGCTATTTTAATATCCCCACTGCTGGGGACTGACCTTCCATATGAATTGATAAGAAGAATGACCATGACCCACCACGCGGAGGAGAAAAATACTTCGTCTGGGGTTGGCATTACCTACTGGAAAGTGGTCCAGACTAAAGACAGCTGGACTTAATGATATAGCTCATATCTTAATTAATATGCTAGCACAGATCACCTCTAGCTGTAGCACAAAGTAACTACGCGGGCGGTCGCCCTCCTGTAGTAGTGGATGCAAGATGTAGTGACACCAGCAGCGATGCCAATCAAAACAATAATAGTGTCTTATCTATGATGTCAAATAGAAGTATTATCGAATCGTCGCCGAGTGGGAACTTGGCGACCAGACGGTGACGGCTTGGTGCCTCATGGAAGCGCTGCTGGCGTCGCCTTTTATGAATGAGAATGGCTATTATTACTAAAGACAGCTACAGTCAATTTATTATTATATAGTCTTTTAAAATAAACTTTAACTTACGCCTTTAATACATCGGGTATATTATCCATATGCAAAAGCTTATAACTCATCATTGTGACAAGGGAAGGGACCTATATTTAGTAAAAAATAATATAAAAATAAAAAGTTTACTTTAACAAGCATAACATAAGTCATAATTAACATATTTATCTTTCTCTATGGTCATACTCATAAGGCAATTTCAAAGAGTAATATTTGTTTTTATTTAGGCGCTGATTCCCGAAAATATGGTTCTTTTAAATTATGGATTACTCACAAACCACAAGTACTTACTCAAAATTTGTAAAAAATATATGTTATTTTACAGTCTTTTATCGAGTGCTTCCGGCCGTTATATTTTCCATTAGTAATACTTTACTGTATCAAATGAAATTCCAAACATCCGTCTTATAATAATTCAAATATCATATTACTTGCAGTATAGGTACTTGGTTTAAGTTAATGAAAAACATATGAAATTAATTGTCTTTGAATAGCCGAGGGATTTCGGCCGTCATAAGTTATTATTTTCGATTTGCGGGGCGTTCGCGAGTTCACAGTTTACTGCCGGCTGCCGCTGTATCGAGCGCGGCCGAGCAAGCGTTAGTGTGCCTATTTCGGTCGGGAATCCTCGCCTTAACAGAAATGCAAGTGTAGTAAGTGAAGTAAGTAAGTAAGTAAGTATAGTTAGTTGGTTTAGATTTCACGAGCAATGCATAAGTTTAAATACATTGCTATTACAATACCTACATGCATGAAATCAGCCCCTTATCACGCACCGTGCGGACGAACGAGGGCTAACTTCCACTGATTCATATTCATTCACTAATACTTATTCTAGCTTGTCACATAGAATAACTTTTTATATTTAGGAAAGCTTGTATCCAACAAGCCCACAGCCACAAGACACAAAAGTGCCTACGTTTGCGCAGCGCCTAAAGGCCTCTACACACCAAACCCGCTGCCGCTGGCCCGCCAGCTTAGCCTAGCGTCGACTACAGCAGAAGCGCGCCGAATCGAAGAGAATCGCATTTCTTCCTGTGCGTCCATCTCTGAAGAATCGAATCATTGACAACTATATTTGTTCATAAAGTGTGACCACATTTATTTTAGTAAAACTACCTGGTTATTGAAAATGAAGTATTAGAAAACAGTTTGTATGGGGATTTGTATAGGGCTGAAGGCAGAGGCACCATTTTTGGAGGGTAGATACCTTTCATGGTGTAGGTGAGCATTAAGAAAGGATTTTGGAAAATTCCCGTTTTACAGGATGCTACAGGGTGTTCCAGTTCGTATGGGGATTTGAATAGGGCTGAAGGCAGAGGCACCATTTTTGGAGGGTAGATTCTTTCCATGTTGTAGGTGAGCACTAAGAAAGCGTTTTGGAAAATTCCCATTATACAGGGTGTTACAAGGTGTTTCAGTATGTAAAGGAATTTCCATTTAGGTTGAAGGTAGAGACACCATTTTTGGAGGGTAGATAGCATAGCTTTCTTGATACTTATATTGGTATTCGTAACTTTCAAAATAAACGCCCAACTATCTTAATCACGCGAACGAAGTCGCGGGCAAAAGCTAGTTTAAATATGTAAAAAGAAACTAAGGTGCCATAAACACTCAGGCCCGTATTATAGAACGACCACGAACGACTCTCAAGTGGAGATCTGTTCTCAAGTACAGTTATAAAGGAATGACTGTATTCGTTGCATGTATTTGCATCCCTTTCTAACTGTACTTGAGAAGAGATTTCAACTTGGGAGTCGTTCATTCATAATACGGGCCGTAAAGAGTTCACCTGTATCGATATCGATACATCATACCACGGTAGGTACCTACCCAATATAGAAATTACGTTGGCGCGCTTTATCCGCTTCTCCACGTCCGTCGACTGAGGCGCGCTGAGTCGATCGAATCGTAATTTATGCAAATTACTAACCTGAAAATCTACCTTTTTTAGTTTTTTCAAAAAATTATTTCTACTTAAAATCTACCAAAAAAGTAGAAAACTATCGCATGTGGTCACGCTAGTTCATCAGCGTGTGACGTTGGCGCGCATCCGCTTGCCCGCGTCGACTGAGGCGCGCCGAGCCGAATCGAAGAAATTCGCCTCGGCGCGCATCCGCTCCCCGCGTCCACTGGGGCGCGCCGAGTCGAATCAAAGATATTCGGCTCTGCGTGCATCCGCTGCCCCGCGTCCACTGAGGCGCGCCGAGCCGAATCGAAGAAATTCGCCGGACAAGCAACTCGCGCGGTCGACTCGATTCGGCGCGCCGCGCTTCTACTCTAATGGACGCAGCTTCATAGAAAATGTATAGCTGGCGACTTTCTGCGATTCGGCTCGGCTCCGCTCGGCGCGCCTAGTCGAACACGCCAAAGGTACGCGTCCATTGGCCCGCCCCGGACGCACCGCACGCACCAGCACGCAAGGCAAGCAGCGGATTGATCGGATTTAAGTAGCTAATAAGTAGGTACCAGAGACGGGGCTGCGTTCAGTGCGGGCGGCGCGCATAGTGGATGCTGCGCTATGTGAAATCATTAAAGCAAACTAAAATCCGTTGCGTGTAGGGTTGCCAGGCGTTCGGATGAAGCCGGACAGGGTCCGGCTTTTTGGATGCTTGTCCGGCCAAATTAGTGTCCGGACTGCTTAACGGAGGTAGTTTTTGTCCAATTGCTCCTCCTTGGCCAACTTCGCGAGTTGGCCAAGAGGACCAACCAAACTCGCTGGTCGTGCGCCACGGCGAGAGTCGAACAAGTGCGAGTTGCGTCCGCCGGGTAAAAAAAAATAAAATTCTTGGTTTTAGGGTGTCCGGCCTTGATATCTAAAAGTCCTGATAAACTAGCTGGCTAGTCCGACTTTTCAGTTTTAAGAACTGGCAACCCTCATTGCGTGCTGTGCGTGCGGTGCGTCCAGCGCGGGAAAGTTATTTTTAAAAAGTTACTCTATGGGGCCAGTGGACGCGTACCTTAAAACGAAACCGGCGACCAAAGCCGGCGACCAAGAGTAAAAATAAAGTGCGCGCCAGATAAGTCTGCTCGCGGTCGAGATCGAATATTAATAATTTACCACAAACTTAGAACAAAAAATGTACTGTAACTAGTGCCAAAAACGCCCCAGTCACGCGCATACTTATCTGACACTGTTGTTGTCTTCGAGCCAGTTCGAGCATGGTTCGAGCAACGCCGGGTCTTCCGTTCCGGGACGGAAGGCCCGCGTTGCTCGAAGGTTGTTGTTATGACTACCTTATCGATAGTCTTCATACTAAAGCTTCGTCAAAAGTGAAGCAAAAAATCAGATTTATGTGTGTGCGAGCATTACGTGCCTACGTGCGCCGACCAGCCCCGACACGCACACAAACAAAACTTTGAAGTTAACAAAACGGGACGTTCGTGTAAAGTCGGGGGCCGACTGAGCCAAATTGGCTCAGTTTGAATTGCTTCATTTTCTTAGGCCTACTCGGTTTCTAGGCGTTATTATTATATGCTTCGAGCAACGCGGGCCTTCCGTCTCGGAAGGGAGTAGGCATACGAAGCATTTCCCCTCTGTCAAAGTACTAGCCCAAGTGGGCATAGGCGTTTATAAAAACTAGTGCACTCAGATTTTTTACTAGACCGAGTCCAGTCGCGCAAGTGAACGCCGCAGTATTAAAAATGCCGAATTGCTCAGTTTTTTGCTGTAGAAAAAAGGTCTGGAAAATCAAGTTAACAAAAAGATGGTGTAACATTTCACATGCAAGTAAATTCTGATCATATTATTGCTATTTAATTACATCTAAATACGAAATTCGCATATTTTATTCTTAAATTGTTGACGGATTTGTTCAGCAACATCAAGTCCGCTCGCCCATATAACTCTGTCGAGCAAACATGACGCCTGCAGTTTATACTCTTCTCTTTCAGTCGATTCCGCATGCCCGGAGAGTGAGAAGGACGGGTATAACCTGCAGCTGTCATGTTAGCTCGATCGGTTTATACAAATTTCAGATCGGTCGCGCGATAAATCCGACTTCTCGCCGACGATGGGCAACACAGTGATGTTACCGTTACATGTCATCATGTTTGTCGATAAATTTGAGAGGCAGTTGGCGACGCGACGAGACGTTATTTATTCATATGTACAAATGATTGTTATCATGGTTTTATATGAACTATAGTACGTTATTATTATTGGGTTACCTAGCATGTAATTAGAATAAACAAAAACCGATCGAGAGCAAGTCAGACTCGCGCACTGAGGGTTCCGTAACATCAAGTATGAATGAAGACACGGCGGTGTAGAATATACGTTATAAAAATAATAGGCCCGTCCGATCGATTACGGCCACGGCGGCCTATTTTTTTTTGGATAAAATATGATGAAAGCATTATGATTTCATTGTTTATTTATCGCACTTTTTGTGTTTACAGCTTCCATAAAAATCCTGAATTAAAGAATTTATGGAAAAGTTTTTGCAATAATAAGCAAACCTGGGATCTCAAGCGGAGCAGTGTAATTTACTCGACCCATTTCATGTCATCCGATTTTCAAGCCCTTCCAAAGAAAAGGAGAATAATAACGGAGAATTCAATATGTACCAAATTTAATAACAGACTGCATTTTTGCCACAAGTCTTCTAAGTATTCTCAGTGTTTTAATAAAGTCACAAAATTGCATCTCACTGTTATACTTATTTTCCAGAGCCATTCATAACCCATTGAACCATCTTACAATACTGCTGGATCTACAAGTTCAGCTATGCCTAACATGTTGACATATTTGATTTCTTGTTTAGTTGAAAATGGTTTACTGTTACGTTATATAATATTAAGAGAAAATGTTACTACTTAAATTAAGTATTCTATTGTGATGGAATTCAATTTCAATTTGACGACTCTGTATAAAATATAACAGGGAGAAAAAGATTGCCCATATAGGTTTTCTTGCCGGTTCTTCTTGCAAGGTCTCCCGCCGTAGGATTTGCGAACTGATGGCGTAGCTGCTTTGACGTTCACAAGTGTTGTAATCTCAACCTAAATAGCAATTTTGAATTTTAATATCTCGTGTCACAGCGCGTATGTGGTCGCACTCTTACAAAACAGATCATCAGTAGCGATTGCGGTATAAAATCATCAGCTCTTAGAAATGGCGGTATAATATTAAGTCTTATTACTATTCTCGTACCTACCAAGAAAAAAAACATTACTACAAAATCTTTCGAACCGTTTTGGAGAAGCGCAACCACAAACACCGTGACACGAGATTTTTATATAATAGAATATCAAAAACTGTTAGTAAGATCCTACATAAATACCTAATAATAATTATAAGAAATCTTAACTAATATTATAAAGCTGAAGAGTTTGTTTGTTTAAACGCGCTAATCTCAGAAACTACTGAACCGAATTGAAAAATTCTTTTATTGTTGGATAGTCCATTTAGAGAGGAAGGCTATAAATAGACTATATTTTATCCCGACATTCCCACGGGAACGGGTACCACACGGTTAAAACCGCGAGGATCCACTAGTTAAGCAATAATTGTTTAACCGATAAATAAAAATAATATTAGTAATATGTTTCAGTTTGTTACCTTTATTAGTCCTTCTTCCGAAATTGAAATTTATCGATATTGCTGCATCGACAGTTGAGTCCAGCCCTATTTACGTTGAAATCGAGGCAATGTGTGAGTGAGTTGTGACTCATCCGTACACGAATTGTCGCTGTATTGTTTCATTTTCTATGTGTTAGTGTCGTCTTTACAGTATTGTTTTTGTATGTAAGTATACGCAATTGCACTTGTGTGCACATTTCCCCCCCCAAAAAACGACAGAACTATTTGAATAGAGTAAACTCGCTAAGGCTACTCCCTTCCGGGACGGAAGACCCGCGTTGCTCGAAGATTATATGTGACTACCAACCTGGGTTTTTTTTTAAATAAAACGTGAAAAACATATCTAGTTCTACGTTTCTATGTGAAAAACCGTTTTTAACATCTATGGTTTTTATATTTTATGTGATGAAAGAGTATAATAATATTGTAATATTTGTAAAAACATCTGTCATTTTTAATTGTCCATGGTTTATGCGATGTACAATGTCGATTTTATAAAATTTTTATTATTTTACTTGTATACGTCTGCTTTTTATATTTAATTTTGTAGGATTTTTAATTTTCATTTAGTTTTATTGAACTTTTTGTAGTAAATAAAGTTTCACATTATGGGTTGTTGCGGTCAGTGGTTTTGTGTCGGAGATGTATTTTATATTTTTGAAAAGTAAGTCAATAAAATAAAAGTGTGAAAATTTGTATTTGTTTACTCGTCGGTTCATCATTCAACTTATTCGTAGTTACGTTCATATTTCACACATTATGTAATCCAGTTCTATGTTGTTTACCTACATATTATTGCTCGTGAGTGTAATAAGTATCAATTGCTGCCATCAAGTCGCTTAAACTGCAAAAGGTGCAGTCGCCTACACCATCTGGGTTTTATGGGCCTCCAAACTTACTTAAATACTTTTTACAATCACACCAATTATCTAAGCCCATGTATGTAAATTTCATTAAGAAACTGTGTCATGGAAAACTTGATAACGGATAAATATAGATATAAGTACTTAAATACTTTTTGTTTGTAAATACATACTTAATATACATAGAAAACATCCAGACCAAGACAAATAGACATGTTCATGCACAGAAATATTTGTCTTGTTCGGGGATCGAACCCGAGACCTCTGGCGCAGAAGGCAGGTATCCTACCCCTGCGCCAAATCGGTCGTCAAAACACTAGCCTGCGCCATCAAAGAAATGAAAATGATTGTGTTCTAAAAAATAGTCGCCCGGACTCATGTCGGGGGCTCGTGGCTATTTGCCTCTCTCTGCCACAGAATATATACCTATAATAGTTGCCTCTGCCACCATATTACGCCACTACTTACTGGTTGGTGGAATACAAGGCACTCCAGGCAAAATCCACATTAAATCATAGGCACTGCATTGACATATTAATTGTTACATGGACTCGTATGTACAAGTACATACCATCGCGAACTGTGATTGTTGAGCCATTTGACAACATTCATAATCTAGTCATGTAATGCAAAAGTGTAAAACAACCATAATATGCCCAAACCAAAGTACGCCCAATAGGCTTGACGATAATTTTTTTATTTTGTTATAGTATAATATAATAACCTCTCCAAAAAGACACATTGGAAAAAGAATAATTGCGCTAACAGGAAAACTGCCCGAGATATCACAGTGTGAAATGCACACAATTGGACTCTTCCACAAACGCTCCACACTAACGGCTACCTAGTTCTTTGCGACTTGCGTTGCGACGTTATAGATTAAGTAAAAATATCGTAATTATCAAAATGGTTTCTTAGAGACAAATATGATACCTATACATTTTACAGACTAATTAGTTATTTATTTTTATTAATTTCATTCTTTTTAAATGGACTTGCTTGGCCACCCAACTTTGAAGGGTCATAAAACTAATAAAATGCGATATATAAAACCAAGAGGTATACAAGAACGTATTTTGTAATTTGAGTCATCAGTCGTCATCCCTATTTGCATTGTAGAAGGCTTAATTAAGAATGTTGGCAAGTGGCTCAACAATCGTTGTTCGCGATGGTACACTACGATGAACTCATGCCTTTAACTATGTATATAGGTTTAGGCACAGTTTTATTTCTTTTAAATTATGTGCCTCAAGACCTGCGTTGAATTCACAATGTGTTACAAATACTATATTTGTTGATTGAAGGCTTGCAGCGATCTGTGCGCTTGTTGCTGTAGTGGCGTGTATCATGTTCACAATAACTACTAGCATCGGGTTGGGCATTGGAGTAGGTTATAACTATTGTGCCGTGGAAAAGAATTTGGCTGACGCGGACAGAAGACGTCAAGAAGACGAGACATACAGGGCTTCTATTACTACAACAACCAAGACCACCATTTCTCCACGCTGGAGAAAACAGTTTAGTTCATCTAACTTAAAGGAAAATAATGGTTATTATTTTATTATGACATATTTTTTTTTGTGTGTAGTAAGTAGAGAGCGCGCCAGATAAGTCTGCGCGCGGTCGAAATCAAATACTAATCTTTTCCATAACTTTAGAACAAAAATATACTTATCTGGATCGGACTCTAAATAATATTTTTTAAGGCTGTATATGCATTAAAAGCATAAGTCTTGAATTGAAACTAAACGCTATAGTCCCTGGGATAATTTAAATTGATGCAGTTCCTGGCACCAATCTCACAGGGTTGCCATCATTTGGCATGGAGAAGGACCTTTATATCATCATCATGTCAGTCGAACGACGCCCACTGCTAGGCATAGGCATGCATATCTTAAGGTATATAAATAAACTACGGTATTCCCAGTTTCCTACTAAAAACATTTTTTTTACATAAACTTTTATTTCTGCAGGAGAAGAGCTGGATAATATTAGCAGAAGGCTTGATACCACCAACAATGAACCTCCAGTCAATCCGCCGGAGCCCCAAGTGTTGGTGCCCAGTTCACAACTGAACACGTCAAGCTTAATATCAAAAATCTTAGATCGAAACCAAAATGTGACTATACAGTTAATAAATATGTGAAAAAGAAAAAAATATCTAGTTGTTAATTAATATTTGATCAGACTTTATCCATTCTAGTCTGTCCGTACCGTAGCATGCATTTACATGGAGACAATACTTGAAACAATCCACTAAGCCAGTGATTAATGGTAATGCAGTATTTACACTCTTTGAGCTCTTTCAATTGATGGTATTATACTCGTAATATAGTTTTGTTAGCGAGCTGGTGTATCTCATAGTAATTTTGGTAAGTACTCGTGTCTTACAGTAACAGCAATTTTTTCTAATTATTGTTGTAAGTACTTAATATTTATTCAAAAATTCCTTTTATTTGTTAATACTTATAGATTTGAAAATACGGCGCAGCTTGCAGTTTCCTTTTTAGTAATCCAATAATATAATTTAAATAAGATTAAGATTAGTGCGTCCATTAAACTATTTGATTCCTCGTTTAGTTGAAAATTGTTTACTGTTTTAGGTAGGTAATAAGCAAAATTGTACTTACTTTAAGCGGTATTCTGTATTGTGATGGAAAGTAACCTTACTATTATGTAAAGATCACTTTTCAAATTTGACGACTCTGTATAAATTAAAACAGGGAGTAAAAAATAGCCCATGGCGAGTTTCTTGCCGGTTCTTCTCGTTACAAGGTCTCGTGCGTAGGTGCCTCTCGGTGCCGTAGGATTTGTGAACCGATGGCGTAGCTTCATTGACGTTCATAAGTGTTGAAACAAACCTAAATTGAATAAACGAAATTAAATTTAGCTTTTTTTTCTATGTATTTCAGAAACTATGGATACAGTACTTTGTGCCCATACAAACTTTTTTAAGAGAATAGAAAAATCTAAGAAATGAGACTATTTTTTGAAGTGGCCGCGTAGGCTACCAATTTGCCCATTGACCTTTATACAATAAAATATTATGGTCAAAATAATACAATATGGTTATACTAAAATAAACAAATACTTGTAATTTTATAGTGCGAGCATGAAATATTAATTCGTAGGTATAGTTGTTTAATATTTTCGCTATTATCCCTGATTTAATTTTAGACTTTTTTTGTTTGTTTCAGGTTTACCACAAGTACAGTTTGGAGAATTGTAAAGTTTGATAATCAAAGTGGTGGAAAATTCATGACCCCAGCTAAACATTTTACTGCAAAAACGTCGAATATAGGAATTCTGCAAAGATTTCAGAACAGTGTGCTCAAAACACTAGTGAATGCCCCATGGTTCACAAAAATGGAAGAAGTCCATGAGTATCTGAATATACCAACCGTCAAACAGCACATAGCCAATGGCATTAGTTCGTATAAAGATCGAATTGGTATTCATAAGAACAAACTGGCCCAGTGTCTTATTGAACCATTGCAAACAAGACGCCTGAAAAGACTGCATCCTTGGGACAGCATACAATAACTATACCAGTTAGCAAAACACAAAGGCAGCCTGACACTGGAAAGGCATGCCTACACGTCTGCATTAAAACCCAAACCATTTGCTTATGGTCTCAAGACCGATCGCATGTTTGCAAACGTATTATATCGAAGTCATCTAAATTTTTAGGAGTGTTTAGCTGGAGTCGAGAATTTTCCACCACTTTGATTACCAAACTTTACAATTCTGCGAACTGTACTTTGTGATAGAAACAAACAATAACAGTCTAAAATTAAATCAGGGATAATAGTTTTCAATACCTACAATGTTTTCTACGAATTAACATTTCATGCTCAAGATATTTTGGTCGCACTATAAAACTAAGAGAATTTGTTTATTTTAGTATAACTGGTATAACCTCTTAAGTTAGGATAAAAGTATTAAAAATGTACCTATGTGGGGTAATTCTTAAAGGACTAACATCCAGGATCAATATAATACTTTGTGAATACGCGTCGTGCAACTTACTTACTTACCCGTGAAATCCGCGGTGCGTTGTTTACCAACGCACCGCGGATCGTCGAGACTACTGAGCAACTTTCCTGCTTGGAACTCCGCCAAACATCGTAACAACACCTAGAAAACTATATCACGGGCACCGCCACGGATTACCTTATTCATAGTTATGAAATTTCCACTTCTCTTCTACGAAATACAATAAACAAATAATACTTATAAATAGTCATAACTTTAAACTTTTTAAAAGGCATTCTTATGGCCGTTTTCACCAAACGTTAAGACGTTCCTAAGGCAATGCTTATCGTTAAGCGATTCTTAAATGGAACTTTTACGTTTCATCACAACTTAAGAATGCCCTAAGTAGTTAAGAAGCTCCTAAAGTTAGGACATAGAAAACGGCCGCCTAATTGTTAAGGATCAACTTAATGTCAAATGAAACGTCAAACTTGACTTGAGTTATCTTCGTAAATCTTGAATAAAGTTTAAAATAATCATGAATTTGTATAATAAAAAATGAATGTGTAAGATTTGTTTGAATTTCTGAATTTCTTTGAAATTTTTGACGACGATGAAGGTGATATTTCTACGCTTAAAGACAACGACGGATAACGCCAATACACACGAAACGCTCTCATGCTGTGGAAATATACGAGAACTTGTATCTACATTACGGAAAATGTTGGTTTCCTAGAACTTTCAAGACTTTCAAAGGAACTTTATGGTACCTACCTAATCTATGCTAGAATTCATTTTTCAGAAGTGACATTCTATAGAGAAATTGAAGGGTACAGGGGCAAAACAAGAAATGTCACAAACAGGTTTTTTGTTTTTTATTTTATTTTTTTTATTTTTTTTGTCTTGCATAATTATTTTTTATTAATTTACTGATAGGAACCTAAGTTTACTTTACAAAGATCGGCTGTAAATACAAATAAACTTTTGACAAATGTTCACAAATATACTTACACTAGCTTTCCGCCCGCGGCTTCGCCCGCGTGGTCTACACGACATTATCCCACGGGAATGTGATGTATTCCGGGATAAAAAGTAGCCTATGTTCCTCTCCAGGCTACAAAGTATCTGTGTGCCAAATTTCAGCCAAATCCGTTGAGCCGTTTTGGCGTGATTAAGTAACAAACATCCAAACATCTAAACTTTCACATTTATAATATTAGTAGGATTAAAATGTAAATTACACAAAAATCTGTTTTGTGACATTCCTTGTTTTGCCCCTGTACCCTTCAATTAAACTTAACTAAGACGTTCCTATCTAGGAATCTTTTTAGTAGTTTTGGTTGGTGAAACGTAACAGTATCATAAGGTAGTGTTTAAATTAAGATATTCTTAGCTAAGAAATACCTTACGAGTGTTTGGTGAAAACAGCCATAAATTTTCAAAATTACTTATTTTGCTAAGTATACCCACTTAGACGCACGGGGGTCCCACCCCACTGATAATGCGATGTTCTTCAAATTGTATCTGCGGTTGGGAATTCTCGCCTTAATGACGCGCGCGCCTCACTTCATTTGCGTTTTTGATAATAATTATAATTAAATAACTATAACATATTAGTACGGGATTTTTATTGTTTTGAGTTTATATAAATTATTTCTACATGGATTACTAAAAAAATTCGAGGTGACTTTAATGTGCGAATTTTAAAATCAAATAAAACTGCATTAAAAAAAAAGTACCAGAGTCACCTTGGTGATAATTGGTATACTTATTAGTATTATTTATATACATGCTATGATTAAATATCACTCGGTGTGCCATTATTGTTATAAAGTTAGAAATAATTTGACATAGTATATTCGAAATACACTCAATAAATCGACCTAGACGAGAGATTATTTATTCCTTAATTAAAGCATTCTAAAAGACTCTAAAATGAACAAAATCACCAGTTTTCCATTTTTTGTTCACACCCAAATTATTTTTTCTTACTTTATTGATTAATTAACCGACAAGTACGAAGTTAATATCAGAGATTATTCTGATTTCCGGTTTTTCAAGTATTCATTTATGTTATTCCAAATTATCACCCAAAGTGCTAATATTGCAACCTACTCCATACAAACACATTTATTTTGACTGGACTAAAAATGTTACAAGTGTAGACGCATGGTGTCAATCGAACAAGACTGCGTGGCAAGGCACCAGAACTGCTGAGTTCAAAGATGGAATAAAAAATAAAGATTATAAGTATTTAATACCTACTAGCTGTGCCCCCGACTTCGTCCGCGTGGAATTGTGACTTTCAGCAGCATTTTAAATTTTTAAGGCTAATTCTTTTGCATATACTTTTGACGACCGATTTGGCGCAGGGGTAGGTTCATCAGGTTGGCCCACCTTCTGCGCCAGTGGTCTCGGGTTTGATTCCCGAACAAGACAAATATTTGTGTGCATGAACATGTCTATTTGTCTTGGTCTGGGTGTTTTCTATGTATATTAAGTATGTATTTACAAACAAAAGTTTTCCATGATACAGTTTCGTAATGAAATTAAAATGGGCTTAGATAATTGGTGTGAATGTAAGAAGTTATTTATTTATTTATTAGTTATTTATATACACTTTAGGCCGTCCGGGTGTGGCAAAGGGGGTGCATAAAAATAACACTAACTTTTTTTTCAAAAAGTGACAAAATCATAGCTTTCAAAAAAAGATGACGAAAAAACAAAAAGTTATATTTTTTTTGGAAAAAAAAAAATCTGCCACTTCGCCGGCCGCTGCCTTCGCTCGCTCGGCTCGCGCTGCGTTTTGGTCACAGTTCTAACTTAACCTAACCTAAAACGACTGTTAGGATTTCTTGGGCTCGGGGGGCGGCGGCGGGGGGCTTAGCCCCCCGAGCCCTCTTGGTGGGGGGGCTGCGGCCCTGTCCCCCTGCTCCTCTGTTTTCATCCATTTGAACTGAATTCAGAACTTATAAAGTAAAAAAAAAATATTTTGAGTCAACAGATCCTAAAAAAAATTTTTTGTTTACCATTTGATGTCTCTCAAATAACTTCGGGGACTGAATTCAGTACCCCGAGTGTAAGTTTTTATGTCAAGCAAACGCAAACTATTTCGAATGCGTATTAATGTCAATTTGTATGAAAACTATATAAGCGCGCTACTCGCCGCTAGAGGCGCTAATACAGTTTTCATACAAATTGACATTAATACGCATTCGAAATAGTTTGCGTTTTTTGACATAAAAACTTACACTACGGGCACTGAACTTAAAAAGTTAAAAAAAATTTTTTTTGAGTGAACAGATCTCAAAAAAAATTTTTTTTTTTACCATTCGATGTCTCTCAAATACCTCCGGGGCTATTAAAAGGGTATCAAAAATTTCGATAGATTTTGGCTACGACACACCGTTTTCGAGATATTGACATTTTTATAAAATAATCATCTTCTGTACTTGTATTTATTCTGTGATGCCGGCACATGTCACGACCTGATCCATTCCTATCCCGTGTCTGTATCTGTGTCATCTGGCGTACTTCGACGCGTGTCATAAACACAAGTGTGGACGTGTCCTTGACACGCGGACAATTGCGAAATCCTTTGATAAAAACCGACTCTCGAATCTCGATGGATCGGCTCGTAACACGTAACATCGATGCGTAATAGCACACAGACCAGCGTCCACACTGCACCTTCGTAACTCCGTACATTGTCCGTACATTTATCTGTCTCTAGCAGTTTCTTCCAGTGTTCGGAATGGATTTGAAGGTTGTAACATGTACGCGAACTTGTTCGCGTGTCAAAAGACGTCCACATTATCCGTTCTGACACGCGTGTCTGACACGGTACGGGGTAATGTTCGGCGAAATGTTACAAGTCTTTATTTATATAAGCATAATTTATATAAGAGCGGACGCGCACTTGTGATTTTAATCGGGCGATATTTTGGTCGTTTTCGGATTCAGTATAGAGTTATATGGCAGTTGCAATTGTCAGTGCGTTTAAACTATCGACCGATCAAACTATCGAAAATGACTGGCCGATAGTTGTACGATCAAACTATCGCACAACTATCGGCCGGGCGGTAATGTGCATGAAGGACTATGTGGCGCGCGCACTGCATTCAACTAAACTATCGCCCAACTATCGGTAGACTGCGCATTCAGTATCGAACTATCGAACATGACTGGCCAATAGTTACTACAACTATAGTTATAGTTACAGTTATACAACTATCGGACACATATCGGCCTGTGCATGAAGGACTATTTGAGTGCGCGCCCGGATTCAACTAAACTATCGACCAACTATTGGTCGACTAAAAATCACAAGTGCGCGTTGGCTCTAAAAGTGCAAGTATTTTAACTACAGCTCACAGCATAGACATGGTCATAGAGTAGCTACATTACTTATTATAGCGGCCGGTACACGTTGGCCCAACCATTGGCCAATACGTCGTATATTAAGGCGATACTCGGAAAAATTATGCTGAAGCGAGATAGCAATGAGAAAACGACGCGCGCGGGAGCGAGACCGATTTTGCAGATTAGGCAAAAAAACACAAATCACTTCGTATTAAAAACTACAGCGATTTAAAAAAAAGCTTCTATACGATCCTAAATATTATTGGTGTCCACTAATTAAACCAAATTCCAATAGTGTAAGTAACCCCATTTAAGAATAATCTTGAATTTTCGTTATTTTTAGAGGTCTTTTCGAAAGGAAAAAGTGTCGAGGCAAAATCAGAAAATCGAGTTTTTAAAACTATACGATTCTAGATAAAGGTATGAAGAAATATATATCTTATTTATTACCAGATTTGTAACAACTGTAACCGTCCTATAGTTTTAAATAAAAAAGTCCATACTTTTTCCGAGTAGCGCCTTAACACTTTTAAAAGAACCTTTTTAAACGTCTTGTTCGTTCAAAAGTGTCAATGGTACGATGTATTGACCAGTGGTTGGACCAACGTGTACAGGCCGCTTATGGTGAACGCACGCTTGTCCGATGCGAACGCTTCGAACAAGCCGAATGAAACGTGTTTTAATAAATCTCTGGAAAGGTCAACGTGACGATTCGACATGGTGAGGTGTGCAAGGTTGTCTAGGTTTTATTTAAAGATTTTTTTTTCATTCGGTTCATTCGAAACGTTCTCCTTGGATTAGTGTGCGTTGCGTTTGCCTAGAAACCCTTATATCGAAATCATTGCTGCCAATTTAGTCCGGTCGTGGGACACTAAATTCCATACAAAATGATTTTTTATAATTCTAAAATTTTTCATTTTTGCATGTGTATTGTGAGCTATTTTTGAAAAGTTAGAAGTTTGCTGACAGTGCTATAAGTATGGTATAGGCATTTCGTAATATTTCGTGTAACGTAATTTACGTAATGTATATAAAATTAAAGTTTGAAATTTTTAGTGTTTCATAATAAGAACTATCTTAGCTTCACTTTGAAAAATTATTAGAAAGTTAATATAATATATACACACATATTATGTGTAACTGCGTGAACCACAAAATCACTAATTTGTCTTTGAATAAAATTCTAAAATTTCTGAAATCATATTTTAAGACTTTTAGTGGTGTGATGTATCTGCTGAACAAAAGTTTAGAAATATGACTAGTGTGCTTTTTTAATAGTTTCATTTTTCTTTCGTAACAGACGCAATAATGAATTAAAATTGATAAAATCGCTCTTACATGACCTTTTCAATCCGCTTTTATACTACACAAAAAGTTAGAAACACACATAATGTGCATTTTGTTTAATTTACGAATTTATTATGCGCGCGCAGCGCAGGGCGGCCGCCCGCCTTTACAGCCCCACTGGCGCGCGAATTGTCTAGGTTAGGTCAAGCCGAGACGACTCCTATCTCCTATCACGAAATGGTATTTTTATGATTCCATAGGGCGCTTGTGCACTACACGGAATTTTACCGTCCGGCTGTCCAATTTTGTAGGCAGGACCGTAAAAAAACGGACCGCCGGACGGTAAAATTCCGTGTAGTGCACAAGCGCCCTATGTGTGTGTGACTCTAAAACTACCTAGCTCTAATGTACCTACCTCACTAGTATTTTTTTTCCTCTGTGCCTACCTGCCGAACATACTTAGTTGAAAGTTTAGTGGTTTAGTTCTGTTTGTGCGGCTACGTTTTGCCAGCTCGCCGATTATACTTCGATCCGTTGCCGTTCTTCCCACGAGCGATCGGGTCGCGTCGCGTGTGTTGCAAAGGTGACAATGTTATAAAATCTTTCTTGTTTACAAAAATAATTATACCCATGAAGTGATCCTTATTTTCATCACCTATATCTTTGGGGAGTTGCCAAGAGCACTTTCCTACATTAGATTTTTTCCGCCAATTTTGGGGGGAGACGAGGTACACACGCACAGCACACAACTTCAAATTCACGCATACTCTTGTAGAAAAAGTCCTATTGTTACACACGCACACGAAAACAAAAAGACCACAAGTTATATTTGCGAGTGGCCAAAATTTGGAACTAAACATCATAGTACACATTCTGACAGCTCACTCAGACGGCAGCGCCAAACGAACCGAAAAAATAAGTCAGCTCTTGCGTCAAGGTTAGTGATGGGGCGTAAAGAGACCGATGAAATTGAATGATTGGAAGATTTATGATTACGAACAAAGATTTTTTTAATACGGTCTTCATTTGATTTTATTATTTGCACCAACAAAATTACTAAAAGCAGCTTATAAATAAATGTTTAAAGGGTCCCACAGACGATCCATGAAACCCGAAATCCATGATATTCGGTTTTTGTATGAAAAACTGGAAGTGTGTGGTCGATTGCGGCCAACTGACAGGCCGTTGCCTGCTGGCGGACTGATCGTCTGTGGGCCCTCAACATACATAAAACATAGTTCTGCCCTTATATCTTCAAATAATTTACAGAAAAGAAATTCCGCTCGTGTTAGTTGGCGCAAGTAGGTAGCATTTTTATTAGATAAGATATTATTTTATTTTTTAAACTTTTTATAAACAGTACCTAACTTATCTACCCGAACCACAAGTTTGAATAATCTACACTTTATTATCTTATTGTTAGCGGGAAAGCGATACGCGTAGATGGCGCGCAGGTGCTCGCAGAGGGCGCTCGAGTGCACGCAGATGGCGCGCGGATAGCGCGATGACGCACGCACTATAAAACCGGCTGCAGAGCTCTTGCGGGGCTTTTTCTCTCTTCTGCATCGGGACGCCGCCGAGGTGTCGACAATTTACCACCAACTGCTGTCCATTTGTTCCTTGTAAAAGTGCCTACTCTTTGTTAGTTTCGGAATTCGGTTAAAATCTGATTGTACGTTTTAGTTGAAGTTAGTTTCTAATAAAATTGTTGTTTTTTGTGAATAAATTTGTATGTTACCGTTCATTTTTCTTATCAATCCCTACTGATTCCTAAAATTATCTTAATTTCCAGTCCAAAAGCTTAAAAAGCTGAAACAGGGCATATCTTTGCGGATAATTTGTGTGTGGATTGCTTCGACAGAAATGACAAAAAAACTGTTAAATAGGTAAAGTACCCAAAAGCTGTAGTTACATAGATTTTTAGTTTACATAGTTACAGTTCCTTAATGTTTTATATTTCTATTGATTTTAAAAATGAATTAATTTGTTATATTACTTATATAATTTTGTAATTATATAACAAATTAGTTCATTTTAAAAATCAATAAAAATATAAAACATTATGTAACTGTAACTATGTAAACTCACAATCTATGTAACTACAGCTTTTGGGTAACATATATAAGTTATATCTGTTACATATTCATTTCTGCGGATCTGTTTTCTCATCAGATAAGATAGTCGGGTATCTGTGTACTTTTGCTTCACTAGATGCAAAAGTACACAGATCATCATTTTCTCTTCCTAGGCGTATCACTCGGTTGAGTTTGAGATGATGACTGCATAGGATTTGACAGCGTGTTACTTGGGCTAGAATTTGATATGGATTCCAGTTGAGTTTGAGATGATGACTGCATAGGATTTGACAGCGTGTCACTTGTGCTGGAATTTGATATTGATTTCCTACAAAAACAATTAAACTTCGATGGTTTCGCGCCCTCAATCAACTTTCTTCTACTAGATACTGATTCAAAACATGAAGAATCAAAATGCTCTGGGGGCCAAGTCTGCTAACGTTGTCACAATCGTGTCTCAATCGTGTTTCAATTGTAGTTCAGTTGTAGTGCTTTTTTCCCACACTAGTTACAAGAAATACCTATGTACTTTTTTCACAATATTATTGATGGAAACACCACACACTACATTCACATCATAATACTGTCATAAATTCTTGTAACTAGTGTTTAAAAAAACACTACAATTGAACTACAATTGAAACACGATTGAGACTCGATTATGACTTAACGTTAGCAGACTTGGCCCCCTGAACAAGTGACGCTTGTTCTTTTCGGTACCCAACAGTTTTTAATTCTGCAAAACTCTATCCATTGGTTTATAAATATTTTATTGAATTAAAAAACTAATTTATGTGCTTTATCAGAACGCATCAAAATAATAGTTCATAGAGCATACATTCGTTCTTCTTGTAACAGCACTATGACTTGTACCACGGTGTTTGGTATCATTTTGCTATCGCAATGTCTTTCGTTAGCATACACAAACAAACTACGTTTTCTTCGTGATTATATTATAGTTTGATAATAAAATTATACTTAAGTGTGATAGGAAATTCCGTCCTTTGTAAAATTTGAACTTTCTGATCGTCTTTTGCAGAAATACACTGCACAATACACCATTTTAGCGGAGCTGCGTTCGGCGATATGTGTTCTTACAAAATGACGGATGGTCGTGACCAACTAGTTTTTATAAAGTGACACGAACTAATTGGTCATGTACTTTGGTGAAAGGGGGTGCGTGTATATGTCAACTCCCGTTTTGAATACTCAAAGACCTATATCAATGCGTTAACAGCTCGGCATGTACTGTCACAGACTCATTACAAAAATAAGTCGACAGGGATCCAGAGTTCAAATCTATTAGAGCTCTTTGCGCTTTACTTATTGTTTTCTTTTCAACACTTTCATCATCATCATCATCATCATGTCAGCCGAACAACACAACACAACACTTTATTACACATTAATACACGAGACATCTTTTAATTTTTAAAATTTTTGTAGAAATAAGAGATACTTAATAAAAGCTAGCTAGATAGCAAAATGTCGCAATTATCATGGGGTTGTTTCACAAATGAAGATTCTGATGGAAGTGATGAATTTATAAACTGCACGAATTGTAGAAAATCTTATAATTTTCCTCTGTTTATCTATCCCCGAAATATCCAAAAGTTTTCAGTACTATACAAAAAGTGGAGATCTTATCATTTAATCTGTTTATCTATCCCGGAAAATAAATATCAAAAAGTTCTCCAGTATACAAAAAGTGGAAATTATAAAATGAACAAAATGTTACTTTGTGGGCTATATTTTTCCAGCTCATGAACATGCACTGTACCTACTGGAAATCGAGTTCAAAAACAGTAGTGCGGTCAGAGATTTGAACCTGATACCTTTGGTATTCCAGCCGAGACGCTTACGCGCATAGTCAAAGCACGGCTTTAAATAGATGCCGAAATTTACTAACGCTTCCGTTTACAACTAAATCTATGTATCAGTGTTGGCAAAATGTTATATAGTCGTTAATCAGATTAACATTTTAAATGAATGGTTAAAAGTTAGTCATGACTAACGATTAAAACTAATTAGTCGTAATCACAATTTTGATGATTACGATTATCAATCATAATCGTTCGAATCACCTTAAGCATCTTAATAAAATTTTTCGTATCGTTGAAATTAATATAATTTAAAGAGATACCAAAATGATACTAACCAACTCTCGACAAACAACATAGGCGGCGCGTGGCAGTCGGCGGCCTCTCTGCACCCGCCCGCATCTCGCATTACTCGTATGTTAGCGCAATAATGAATCCGTAAATTAAACAAAATGCACATAATTTATGTTTCTAATTTTTTGTGTAGTATATAAGCGGATTGAAAAGGTCATGTAAGAGCGATTTTATCAATTTTAATTCATTATTGCGTCTGTTACGAAAGAAAAATGAAACTATAAATAAAGCACACTAGTAATATTTCTAAACTTTTGTTCAGCAGATACATCACACCAATAAAAGTCTTAAAATATGATTTCAGAAATTTTAAAATTTTATTCAAAGACAAATTAGTGATTTTTTGATTTACGCAGTAACACATATATTAACTATCTAATGATTTTACAAAATGAAGCCAAGATAGTTCTTATTATGAAACACTAAACATTTCAAACTTTAATTTTATATACATACGTTACGCGAAATATTACGAAATACCTATACCACACCTAAAGCATTGTCATAAAACTTCTAACTTTTCAAAAATAGCTCACAATCCACATAATCTATACGCTCAGCAAAAATGAAAACTTTTAGAATTATCATACTTAAGTAATTTTTTTCCGGCTACGCGACTAATTCATAATTTCACTAATGCTTTAAGCGTCAATCTAGTTTTCACACAAAAAAGATCAATTTTACAAATTAATCTATTAAAGTGGTTATAACGATTATTTCGATAAAATTGAATGAAGCTGGAGAAATCCTGCACACAACGGTTACAACACTAGTATTTAAAATAATAAAGACTGAGAACGTAACTGTTTTTCGAGACGTTTCGTAGTTAGTCGAATCTGCGTTTACTTTAGAATAAACGCAAAAGTAATACGCGGAATACACTTTGCCTTAATTTATGATGCGTTCAAAAATGTAACATATTATTTTCATACACCTTTGGTAAGTAATCAGCATATATTTGATTTTTTAGTTTTCGTAATAAGTTACATTCTAGAGTCATTACCATGTGTCAAAACGGGCATCTTAATTTGCGACGACTGTAGGTGTTATTGTTGATCGAAGTATGTATGTAGGTATAATATTTACGTAAGTATTCTAACTACATAAAGCTTCAATATGAGGCTTAAATGAGAATGTTACGTCAATGATAATACCAAAATATTTCAGATTTTTAGTAAGAAGGGTCTTTACAATGGTGGGCACACAACTGTGCTAAACAGGAACTAAAAAACTATCTATATTGCTTTCTCTATGCACTGTAGTGGATGTTCTGTAAATACAGTGCCACAACCTTTTCTGTGCCGGTGACAGCGGCGCTACGTACGTTTTTCTTTTTTTTGTAGTAATTTAACCGGCCCTGACTTCTAAGAACTTCAGCCGCCAGCAGCGCTATGGTTGGACATCAACTTGACAGCAAAATGACATAAAAAAATCATGTTAGTTTCACATTTTGGCCACCGGCACAGCAAAGTTTGTGGCACTGTAATAGAGGTCAGTGCCATGTCAGTGCCAATAATCCTGTCAGACAGCTGTCAGAGCATTGTTTTGAAGAAACATCTATCACATGCCTGTCTGTTTCGGTGTCAGCCGTGACAGAGGAGCCACTAGCAATACAATATAAGCTGTCAAAAAGGACTATTGTATGAAAAATGATTTAGTTCTATAGGTTATCACCGGAACAGATATGCTTGTCGCAATATATTTTGTATGTAGCGAGCTTTGATAATACTTTATATTTGTAAATAATATCAACATAAAGACGCCAAAGAAAATGGGGATAATACTACGCACTCTTTCACATGTTATGCAGATTAGTGAGAAGTAAGCATCTCTTTTGATTTTGCCTTTTGCCTCGCGATTTAATTCCCTTAATCCGCATTTTATGCCTGTATTGACTCAAGGTCTATTTGGTAGAAAACCCTATAAAAGTATGTTTTTTCAGTTATTCAGTAGTAAGTTCATTACGAAGATTGCCTTGCAGTTTAGCCCACCAATTATAGTGATGCTATCGTGAGAATTATTATTATTTTCTTCAGAGTCGATTACAGAACTCTGCAGGCACTCAGATAAATTCACAAACTCGCTCGTAAGTAAGCGAAAATTCTTTAAAAAATGAACTGGGGCTCTATTTTTATCTTTCTGGGGATTCGGAAACTGGCGTCCTCCTGCTCAACCATTACAAATCCCAAAGTCTACCATTGACCCTCAAATTCTAAACAAAGTCAGAATTTGCGAACCGATGCGATGATGGCGTACCTACTTTGAAGTTTACTCGTTTAGTTTACTTCTTGAACGGTCTATAAAATAACTGAATTATTTTTCAAATGAAAATAAACGTAACCAAGCTCTTTACGTAAGATTAACTGATCACGATCAAAATTTTTTGGCCATAGTACTTAGTAGTTTAGACAAAAATTATCCGATAAATCAATGCTAGTTTCGTCTTGTTCGTTCGTATGCCCATTAGCTGAAAATGAAAATAATTTATTTTGCTGATATAACACCTTTTGAACTTAAAAGAAGCTACGCCATCGGTTCGCAAATCCTACGGCGGGAGACCTTGTACTTAACGAGAATAACCGGCAAGAAACTCGCAAAGTGCTATTTTTTCTTTTAGCGAAGGTTGAAAATGCATTTTGTATATCGTGGTCTATAGTACCTTTTGACGACCGATTTGGCGCAGGGGTAGGCTACCCACCTTCTGCGCCAGTGGTCTCGGGTTCGATTCCCGAACAAGACAAATATTTGTGTGCATGAACATGTCTATTTGTCTTGGTCTGGGTGTTAACTATGTATAATATGTATGTATTTACAAACAAAAAGTATTTAAGTATATATTTATCCGTTATCAAGTTTCCATGATACAGTTTCTTAATGAAATTAACATGGGCTTAGATAATTGGTGTGAATGTAAGAAATTATTTATTTATTTATTATTTATTTACCTACCTAATAAAATACCTTTTTTATCAGGTTCGCGATATGCCTAGCTGCAGCCGGCGTTGTCTCGTGCCTCGTGTTCACCTTCACCATGATGCTGGTCCTGGGCATCGGACTCGGTTACAACTACTGCTTTGTTGATTTTAAAACGAGACACAAGTATGGTAAGCAACCAAGAAATAGAAGAAGAATATTTACAAAACATACTATTATAATATTTACTACAAAGTAATAATCATAAGACATTATGTAATGTCCTTCCTTACAGCAAAAGATTAGGTCTCTCTTATGAGTGTGGTAGGGAGAATTGGCCATAAGCTACCTCACGGACTTAGTGCGAGTCGATAGAAACTATTCTAACGTGTCGACCGGTTGGATTTTCTGAAATATTAACTAACATGCCTATTGAAGGTAATTTGTTAATCATGCCATTCTAGTTGGCGCCTAGCCTTCCTTTTGGTTCCCTGGCCTCTTTGTAATGAGACACCCACTTGACACGGGCCTTTTGTTTTTTTAAACTTATTCTATGCTCAAGTGATTGCTAAGCATTTGAGAGACTGAGGAATTAACAGGCTAACTGGGGAAAAAAATTATACGGATCTGAGCCTTATAAAAAAAATATAAATTCGTTTTTTGAAAAAACTTTGAGCGCTTGAATTCAAGCGCCGGGACAGGAGAGGTTAATCACTGTAGTCGCAGTAAAATGCAATTTTAGCAGTTTTATAACTTACACAACTAGAAAACTCAGTTCGCCTAGTCAAAATAAATAAACATACTCGTAAGTTGTTATGGTGTCCCAAAGATTTTGTGTGTATTTTGTTTTGGACAACATTATGTTCCTTTTTATGATTCCAACTTGTATGTTTTTCAGTGCCCGGTTATTATAAGGACACAGCATTATCAAGTACGCCGTACCCCACTCTTTACCCACCACAAAATGAATGGTTTCAAATCAATCAGCGACGACGGTCGAACATCGCTAATGAAACCGAGACCTTCGAATTTAATATAGAAGATCTTAATGGTACTGATTTTGAGAAACTTAACACGTCTTTGGCTCTCAATAGATTAAATTTGCTACTGAAAGAAATGAAATATAATAACACATTGCCTGAAAGCGTTGCAGATTATTATAGAAATGTAGATACGGAATCTAGGTCTATTAAAGATGGAACCAGTACTATGACGACACCGATGTCGATCGTGTCGCCGACATCTACTCCGATCATGATATGGTTGATGATGACGTCAAAGTCGACACCGACACCGAATTCGACGCCGACACCAGCACCGCCTACACAGTCCAACATGTTGACGACAGTGGCTCCAGAGCGGTTACAAGCACGTTATTCTCAAAATGTCATAGAAACACTATCGAATCACTCAAAAACTGTTTTGCACCTAAACGGATTAGACCTATTTGCTTTGTTAGCCAAGCTGAAAACAGAGAACAAAAATTACACGGTGAAAATAGAAACCAACTGAGTAATAAGGACGAACGGGGCTAATTAAAGTGATTAGAAGGTTTTCCTCTGTGATTTTTTCTATTTATAACATTGTACCTACTTGTACTGTTTTTTTGTAAGTTTTGTTTAGTTTTAATGTATTCTTTCTGAATAAGTTTTATTTAGTTTTAAATAATATTGAATAAACATTTTTAATAAACTTAAGTACCTACTTATTATTAAGTAAGTATATTTTTTTCACCATAGTAAAACATAATAAGATCCAAGTTATTTTAAGGAATTGAATAGGTATGCAAACACAATATTAATATTTTCGACAGTATTTTAGCAGTATTTTTAGGGGTTTTCAAAATTTTGCACATGTACGGTCCAACCAATTAAATCGTGACCCATTTTGCTAATAATTTGTTTGAAAGCTTTATAGTACATTACAGCCGAGTACGGGAAGCTGGCAATTTGCATTGTCGAGAATGGTTTTGTCTTTAATCATTCGAGGCAATGCAAATAGCTTCCATAACAAGGCTTGTATAAAACTTTTCTCATGAAATGCGAGGAAATACAATTTTTTGTTAACTTGGAATGTTAACATTTCAGAGCATGACTGAGAAAAAACTATAAAAGTTAGAGTATTGTCAACAAGTTTAAATTTCGACCTTATTGATTTTTAATATCTATTAGAAAATAGCCATATTATGGGAGGTTACGATTAAATTAATTCGGCTTACGTTTAGAAATAAAGTTCTAAATAGCGCTCGAGCACTTAAACAATATTAACCATGATTATTATGTCCAAAAAACTTTTCTGGTCCTGTGTTGCCATAATTAAGTTGACACAAACTTCCATAAGAGTAAATAAAGGTTGAAACTCGCGGTAACAAACATACCCGCAATATTCGATACTCTGCAAACAATTAGATTGAAAACCATTGTGTATCAATTTCAGTTACACTGACTACATCGAAGCAGTAAGGCAATTTACCAAAGTGCCCTACAGCCAAATAAACTTTTGGTAGGTTTTATTATGACTTCGTAATAATATGTCAGGACCACTGAACGCAGGAAAAAGGTAGGAAGGAGTACGTCACAAATCTATACTAATATTATAAAGCTGAAAAGTTTGTTTGTTTGTTTGTTTGAACGCGCTAATCTCAGAAACTACAAGCACTAGTATTATGGAAATTGGAAACAACGACGGGTATTACCACATACACCCAGACCCGAGGAAATATTGAAAAGTTCGTTTTCAACATTTACCCGACAAAGGATCCAACCCGGGACCTCTAAAGATAGCGACACCTTGAAACCGGTGCGTACACCACTCGCCAACGGAGGTCGTGAAAGCAAAAATCTGATAAAAGTTACCTTCAACCCCCCTTACACCCTCAGCACACCCTCCACCCTTGAGGACTTTTAGTATGTTCATCTGGATACCGCAAGGTATAAGTATAACTGCACCAATTTCCTAAACTACCTATACACGAATTATTTCCCCTGATTTTATTAAGTTTTGCTGGACTACATTATTTTATATTGATAGTTGCAAATTGTCGAAATTTTCATTTTAAATTTTACTAGAATATTATTTTATAACATATTAATCTAATAATCTATTGTGTCTAAGTTCTATTAACTTCACAAGAAACAGCAACGTTAAGAGTAGTAGGTTATTTAAGTTTTCTTTCATCCGTAGTGGCAAACTGAGTAGAAGATTTCTCATTTAAAGTTACTCGGAGATGCCAAAGTTTACGTTCTCTGTAAATGGACAATGATTACAAAGTACAGACAGCGATGAAAGTAAGTACCTAACTTAGTATTTATAAGGTCAAATTATATGACCTTTTTAAATATTCCCCCTCAGTCATCCCCCTTTAATCCCTACTTAGATTTCCACACGTAATTAATAGAAGTGCTCTTATTACGTTTTATTTACTAAAGTACTTTATTTAGTAATATGTTTATTTTGATGAATAATTTTGATTTTGTCAATGTTTCGGCGGTTTACGTGAGGAATACTTTAAGGATTATTTAACTTTAAAGCACAGTGGTAAATGGTCTTAATAAAAATAATTCTAATGTGCTTAAAACCAATAAATTCCAATACAATACTTTAATTGTAAGAAAAAATTATTTTTAAGACTTTCCTTAAAAACTTATTTTTAAATTTGAAAATGGCGTTTATTGAAAAATAGTATGACGTAAGTAACTCTAGCGATTGTTACTATTAAAATTCCTTCTTTTAGTATTGTCATTGGCAAAAATAACAAAATGTTATTTAGATAGCTTTTAAACTGGCCAAAACTGCCACAAACAATGAACTAGGTAAGTGGGGGCTTCTGCACTATTTGTTGTTTTGAGTTTATACATATTTTTTTTACAGAATCGATGATCACGAGATTTTGTTAATGTGACGGGATCTTAAATTATGTCAGTTTAAACTGTTGCAATGATGTATTATTAATATTGCTATATGTATACCTAGAGGTTTCAATACTCATTCACAAGATATAAAATATAGCCTAATACGATTTATAGTGCACATCTTGCTGTTTATCTAATAAAAAATGTAGAATTCTAAAAATACCCACTCATATATTTAATTCCCTTAACATTTCTTTGAAATCTTGTTAAATATTGAACATTTGTAGTGACTGTACTTGCCCAGTTTATAAGAAAGCGACATCGAAACCAAATGGAGTTACCACTTTGAAAGGTTTCCGGACCAAGTAGATTAACAAACATACCTAATTACCACTAATCAAATAATGACCTAAGTATAGCTTGCTTACTATGTCACACTTCGGTAAGGCAAACTAAAGTGTTATTAACTTTCGCTTTATTTAATGTTAAGTAACTTTGACTATATCGACCTCTATCGTGTAACGTCTAAACACACCTGCATAGATTAAATAATTCGCTTACTTAACAAATTTCTCGGAAGTCTAAAAATAGCTTGCATTCTACTATTATTTTAAAACAAATATTTCTCAAAATCTTTTTACATCTAAGAATAGGTACTTACCAAAAATATTAAGCTACAATTCCTCCTAGACTTCCTCCCCTTTATTCCAAAACGTAGACAGTACACATATTAACATACATATTAATCTGGTGCTATCACTTTCATTTCCCAATTGAAAGGTCAATTTTAGTCCATGTTTTGGAATAAGGGGGCCTAGGTCTAACTAATAGCATAACATTCACTGTTCTTCGAATCGAATTTCGAAGAAAATATCTATCAAAACAGTGAAAGCTGGTTTCGAGTCCCATCGGAGTAAGTAGTGTACTGGGTTTATTACAAGCTATTTAATAACTTGCCATGTTAGCTAGATAGTAAGTGGGGGACAAATCTTGCAAGCTTAAACCCACTTCCCAATGTCCGATGGAGCTGAAATTTTGTATACAGATTTGGTTTAGATGACAATACAATATTTAAGTACAGTCAGCAAAAAAGCTTGTCATGAAAATGATTTTTTTTTAATAACTTGCCATGTTAGCTAGATAGTAAGTGGGGGACAAATCTTGCAAGCTTAAACCCACTTCCCAATGTCCGATGGAGCTGAAATGTTGTATACAGATTTGGTTTAGATGACAATACAATATTTAAGTACAGTCAGCAAAAAAGCTTGTCATGAAAATGAAATTTTTACTAAAAACTTATTTTTTCTTATAAATACCCAGTTCTAGTTCTAGTTCAAAATTAGTACCTACGAGATCACATTTACGCATGAAAACACTTCAGCGAGTTTGATGGATGAACTATAAAGAAAGACGTTATTCCAACCTTTTATCACAAAAGTCTATAAAGTTGCAGTCCTCGTCTTTCAAACCTCAGTAGTAGAAGCTTTCTGAGATCAGAAAATTGCATTTTCTTGTTTTGCTTCAGTAGTGTTCCGATAATATGGTAGCAAAAAACTTTACTGCAACTTCAAACAAGCAAAGCTCTTGAGTTTGTGCTTTTAAGATGACAGACCTTTTATTAATATGATATTCTTCTCTATTACTGTGTCTGTCATTATGGTCCCTTGGCAACTTTCTTTTTATTAACCGACTTCAAAAAAAGGAGGAGGTTATCAATTCGACTGTATATTTTTTTTTTTATTTTTTTTTTTTATGTGTGTTACCTCAGAACTTTTTAGTTAATGAACCGATTTGGATAATTCTTTTTTATTTAAAAGGAGACGCTTCTCGTGTGGTCCCATTCAAATTTTATCAAGAACTGGCAAGAAGTTCAGGAGTTATCCTGAATAATGTGTATTCAGACTTTATTTGGGTATATGGACGATTTCATAGTCTTATCAAATTGGGGATCATTTTCAAAATATTTTTTTTTCGAAAGTTGGTACTTCTGACCTGATCTTACTTTCACCAAGTCAGGACCAGGGGATCAAATCTCAGGAAAATTGAGAGAAATTCTCAAATATAGGCAAGCCTTATGCGTTCCATTTATTTTGAAGTTAGTCAAGTATTTGCATCTGGTAGTCATCATCTCATAGTGATGAGCTGGTGATGGAAGCTACAACTCCTTAACGGTTAGGAGCTGGATAATATTTATTTAAGTATTAATCGTACGTATGGGCCAATAGTTATATTCTTTCAGGTTATTAGGGTGAGCTGCTGATGAGAGGTGAAACTTCTCAACAGTTAGGAGTTATATTATAATGTTTTATAAATACCATATGCACGAATGGACCTTCAGTTGTATTCCTTCAAGTTATCTAAGTAGCTAAAGATGGAAAGCTGAATTCCGTAACGGATAGGATATTTACAACAATTTATCATAATCACCATGTAGTTTCTTAAGCTACTTCACTAAAAATCGAAAAATAAAACGTTTTTGAAAAAAAATGTAACCGCCTTCAAAACGGTTCTTCAAACAAAAATTAACAAACACTAAAAAAACAAAAAAAATAATAAGATTTTTTAATTCAAAGGACGATGATACGTGACTTTATCTAATTTATCTTGGTACTTACTGAACTGTTTGAAGTCGGTGCCAAGCCAAAAAGAATAAGAACGAAATATACTGAGTGAAATAACTAACATATAAAAAAAACCCGGTCCCAAGCGTGAGGTGTAGGACGTACTTACCTCAATACGTATAAGACGGCACCGACTTCAAACAGTAGTAAGTACCAAGATAAATTAGATAAAGTCACGTATCATCGTCCTTTGAATTAAAAAATCTTATTATTTTTTTCGTTTTTTAGTGTTTGTTAATTTTTGTTTGAAGAACCGTTTTGAAGGCGGTTACATTTTTTTTTCAAAAATGTTTTTTAATATTATAGCGTTGTAGAAAAATACGGTCTTTAAGAAATTTAACACGAACTAGATCACTGAAACTCACATTTGAATGAATTTCTTTTACAGGACCCTCCTGTATAAATAAATTCGCTCATTGGTTTTCGTCTCTGTATTTGTATCAACACCTAAGTAGGATCCATGAGCAATCAGTGTCCTTCGTACCTACAACGAGATAAAACCGTAGGATAATATCTCTATAATTGCACCCAAGTGTCCATTTGTCTCATATATCTAATAAGTAGGTACTTCTCAAGATTGTCCGGATTTATCCTTTTCTGGGCTTTCTATGGGTTCCATCGTTTAAAACGTAATACGAATTTACGAAGAAAATGCTCAGATACAATGTGATTAGCATTATTTGTTTGGCATTTCTAATTTTGATTTTATAAATTTCATTAAGATAAGTTAAATCCTCTCATCTCAATTAGCTAATTACAATAAAACGACATTAGAATCCGCTTTTAAAAAAAGCAACAGAACCTAAATGGAATCATATCACATCCCAACAGCAATCATTGCATCATTGCATCATTGCATCAATGCATTGTTTCTATAGGGAAATTCATCCTTTGAACACTTGCAACTAACTTAAAAAGAACCTTCGACGCACTTCAGTTCGTACAGCCTTTGGAACTGAGGGCTGAGTGTACCTAAGTCTAAGTGTACCTAAGTACTAAGTCCTTAATACAGGATCCAATCAAAACAGGTATCCCGCAGGGAAGTATTTTAGGCCCCGTTCTGTTTATACTATTTATAAATGATATATTTGACATTACCAAACATAAATGCATATTGTACGCTGATGACATTTCTATAATTGTGACTACAGAGAAAAAGAATAATTCGTTGACTGATCATGAAACTGACATAAATAATAGATACAATTGACATATTGACTACATGGTTAAAATCAAACAATTTAAAAATTAATTTAGAAAAGTCGGTATTCATACAATTTAATGCATCTGAGTATAGTAATTCCAAAATAGATTTAAATGTTTGTAAAATCAAAGAAGCGTCTCATGTAAAGTTTCTTGGAATCATAATAGATAGATATTTAAACTGGAAAATCCAAATTGAAAACATATGCAATAAAATCAATAAATTCAGTTATGCATTATAGCAGGTAACAAAAGTGACAAATAAAAAAACTGCTGTGTTATGCTATCGTGCCTATGTCGAATCCGTCTTGCGATATGGATTGTTTGTATGGGGTAATAGTACGGATTGGAATCGAGTATTCGTAGCACAAAAGAAATGCATAAGAGCGATATATGGAATTCTACCCGATGAATCATGCAAACCTATATTTAAAAACAAATTTTTTCAAAAAAATTAAACCGCCTTCAAAACAAAACTGCGAACAAAACTACAAACAAAAAACTCATTTTCCAAAAAACACGTAAAAGTGAAAAATAAATTGAATCATTCAATTCAAAGTACGAAAGTGCTTTTTCTAATTAATCTTGAACTTACTGATCTGATTGAAGTCGGTGTCAAGCCATATCGTAATATGTATTTGATAGGTATCACTTCGAGCATGAGATATTGTGTATTATTGATTCACTATTTCTTGTTACAAATTTACAAATTGTAAAATTTTGTATTTTATTAATATTTCCGATGACCATCTATGGTCCTCATCATCAGTTCCATTCCACTACACTAAATGGTGCTTACCGAAAGCAATTGCTCGAGTTATTTAAGAAAATACAATAATCGCTATAGGTTTGCCTATAAAATTTGAAGAGTTCCCTTGATTTCACCAAGATCCCATCATCAGATCCTGACCGTATGACAATGGGACCAATTTGTAACTATATGCTTTTGAATAAAAAAATAATTTCTAAAATCGGTTTACAATTGACAAAGTTATGAGGTAACAAACATTAAAAAAAAAAAAAAAAAAATTCAACCGAACTGAGAACCTCCTCCTTTTTTTGAAGTCGGTTAAAACGAAGGTCTTCTACCATTTCCATCTCTGTATTTAAACGAGACGTGTAATTTCGTACACCGCAACAAATATTTGTTTTCCAAAGCATCTGACGCTGCGAATTCTAGAGTGCGTAGATACAAACACAAACTAGTTATAAGTAATGTACCTAAGACTAGTAAATATAATAAGAGTTGTGTTGCAATGTGCGTAAGAATATACAATAAGATTCCGAATGATTTGAAAATGTTAAATAATTATAATTTTAAGAAAAGCCTTTTTAAATGGTTAAACAGAAACAACTTTTACTCTATTAAAGAATTTATTGACAGTTAAAGATGATGATGATGAATATTGATGACATTACCAAAATTAAATTATTACACAAATTATTTTACTTCAGATTGACATTATTTTTATCAGGGAACTATTAAATTATGACACAATTATTTTGCTATTGACATTATTTTTTATCATGGAAATAGGTATATTTGACATAATTATTGTATTGAATCGGATTATTATTGTATTGAATTGAATTTGTGTTTAAATTGTATTTGATTGATTAATAATTTGCATGTTATTTTTAATAGTGAAACATAAGAACTAAATTAAATAACAACTTTTTATACCATGTTTCAAGTGAATAAATGATTATGATTATGATTATTATGATTATGAATACATATAGTATTATAAATACACACACTACATATAGCGTTTTCGTTAAATTTTGACAGATATTTTGTATCTTATAATAAAGCAATAAGGTCTAGAATAGAATTCTTAACGCGAACGCGATACTAACGTTTGCACATTGACAAACTGACACTCGGGGTACTGAAATTCCAATCAACTTTACAAGAAATAAACTTTGGATCGTTGTCGAATTTTGTGAGCTCTATTGACCCGGGATAAAGTTCTATTTATGTTGTTTTTTCAGCAAAAATACTAGCTAATTTCTCTTGAGGGCAGACCGCCGATGGTCTCGGGGGACTGCGCGATTGCCACGACCATAAATATTAAGTTAAGTTTGAGGGAGACTCAATTTCGAGGCGACCGACGACGGAGCGTCTTGGGCAGACTTAATAGCTATCGTTTACAATCCGGTGGCCCTGGGAGGAATAGTTTTACTAGTTTTTAAGCGTCTGTGGACGTGATTGCGTCGAATGAATTTGTGAATTCATAGTGTTTGCCATTGAGCAACGTATATTTGATTAAACATTTGTGGTTTTGGTGAGACAGGTTCAAAGCAATCAGAAACTTAGGATTGAAGTATCAACTCATCAAAGTAGTTGGTACATTATACAGATATAGGTTTAAAAATTTCATGATGTTAGGATGTCGTCTCACGACCACAAACAACCAACTCCAATAAACAACCCCTGCAAATGTCTGGTAAATTAAATGTGCGATAATAAATTAAACGCATCGTAACCGAATACCTACCTATGCGAATGTGTAACGAGTTGAGGTAGTATAGGCGATACACGTCAAAATATAAAGCCTTAGGTGCATAAAATACTGTAGTTAAATATTATTAACATGTCTAGTCTAGTACAGCAATAATCTATTGTAATTGAAGCTCTCTAGAGATCTAGCTCACTATAAGTTCAATTACTTAACGCCGAATAAACTCCCAATTTTTTCATGACGACGGATATTGTATTACATCGACTACTTGGTGACGTAAACGTAACCAAATTACTCGTGCCAATTTTCGATAACGGCATATTGTTATCGTTTCGACAAGTTTCAATTTCATCCGTTTTCAGGGAACATACCTACCTTGAGCTGTCATCGCAATACTGAAGTAGTGTTATGTTATGATGCCCACGTGGACTACACGACGTTATCCCGCGCGAATATATTTTTTTCCGGGATAAAAAGGGTATGAAAAAAAAAGAATGACTTTTATTACAGCACTTGTATACAGTAATACAGTATAGTATACAGTGAACGCCAAAGAAGCTACGCCATCGTTTCGCAAACCCTACGGCGCGGTAGACATTGGAGAAGAACCGGCAAGAAACTCTTCAAGGTTATTTTTTTTCATACAGAGTCGTCAAATTGAAACATGACCTTAAAATAGTAGGTATAATAGGGTCAGTTTCCATCAAAATAACATAATAAATTATGATAAATAAAAACTAGGTGTTTGAATCAATGACAATAGCAGTAAACAATTTTAAATTAAGTCTAGTGAGTATACAATGTTTAATTATGTACCTACTGTTAATGAAATCACTACTATGCGCTGCAAGTTGCGCCATACAAATAGCTTCAAATATAATTAAAACAAAATTGAAAGAGAAAAAAAAGAGAAAAGAAAACCACTTTAAGACAAACAGCTGATAAGGGCAGACCCATTCCCACTGGCAGACAGCACCCGTTCACGAGCATGTCACTCTCTAGCTCCAAAACTATCCCCATACCAAAAATCACGTCGATCCGTTACGTCGCTCCGTTTTAAATGGACAAACACACAAACACACTTTCACACTTATAATCTATACTAATATTATAAAGAGGAAAAGTTTGATTGTTTGTTTGTTTACATCGAATAGGCTCCGAAACTACTGGACCGATTTAGAAAATTGTTTGACCATTAGAAAGCTACATCCTTCCCGAGTTCCTTTCATCTTTGACGTATGATCCTCTAACCTAACAGTCATTCGGTGTCCCCATACATGGAACTGAAACGAAAAAATATTTTTTTCATCAAACATATGTCTCTCTATAGATAGGACTTTAAAAATAATATGCAGGTTTCTTGATTCATTTTTCCTTTTAGTCAATATTTTGAAAGATAGACACTTTCCAAGGTGGTAAAATGTGCCCCCCCCCCCCCCCCCCTCCTGTCTAACTTTTTAAGTAAGATAGTAAAAAATCTCAAATAAATATGTGTTGTAGATAGAAAAATGGAAAATGAAGTATTTCGAAAAAATCTGGGGGTGGGTTCGAGTCCCATCGGAGCTAGTTGTGAGACGGGTCGATGTTTTCTAAATACTTCAATTCCATCCTACTAATATTATAAATGTGAAAGTTTAGATGTTTGGATGTTTAGATGTTTGGATGTTTGTTACTCAATCACGCCAAAACGGCTGAACGGATTTGGCTGAAATTTGAGACATAGATACTTTGAAGCCTGGAGAGGAACGTAGGCTACTTTTTATCCCGGAAAAATATCACACTCCCGCGGGATAACGTCGTGTAGTCCACGCGGGCGAAGCCGCGGGCGGATAGCTAGTTTTTCTATAAGTATTAAAAATTGCATTGTGAATGCAAAAATCTAAAAATTAAAATAACTATGTTGTAGATTTCAATTAACACTTAGAATGAAAATTGGTTCGGACGAGATATGTTCAGAAGTTTTTGAGATAATATAACACATTTTCAAAAACCGCAAATATAACTTTTTGGCTAGGTGTATGTAATCGGTACGCTAAGTAGATACGCAACCTTTCATGAGCGAGTTCGACTCGCGCTTGGCCGATTTTTCAGAGCTGTTCAAGTGCTTTCCCTAAATTGACTACCTACTTCGGACGCGGCGGGCAACTCTACATTTGTAATCTATCAAACGCTGTGTTTTTAACCGATTTCAAAAAATAGAGTGTATGTTGTTTTTCAGTTTGTTCAATTTATGCTATTGTATGTAGGTGGCTTTTTCATGATATGGGATAATATATGTATCACTATTTAAGTGGCAGTGGGCGGGACACATAGCGCGGAGAACCGATGGCCGTTGGGGCGGAAAGGTTCTCGAATGGCGACCGCGTGCCGGACGACGTTCCGTGGGCAGGCCCCCTACAAGGTGGACCGACGATCTGGTCAAGGTCGCGGGAAGCCGCTGGATGCGGGCAGCGCAAGACCGATCGTTGTGGAGATCCTTGGGGGAGGCCTATGCCCAGCTGTGGGCGTCGTTCGACTGACATGATGTTGATGATGTATTACTTAAGTATTTGGTGACGTAAATAACCTGTTCCAGTGTTCGGTAATGGCGGTAAGTATTACATTTTCACTTTTGCATTCAACGTTCAATGCAATTGAATGTAATTTAAATGATTCACTAGTTGTTTATTCGCAATGTGTGCTACCTGATTGGTAGACATTTTAAAGCAATGCGAATTGAATGGTTCACTTGTAACGGTACAGAATTGCACTTGTTATTATATTTCAAATATTTATTGGCTTTTGTATAAAATAGAATGATAATACAAACCTTGGGTTCTTGGGAAGTTTTGGGTGATGTTTTGGAGGTGAAAGCTCGATACAAATTGGCTTAGAAAACAAAAATTAGCTTTATTTGCGAAATGCATTATATCTTCAGTGGGTATACATTCATTCTTGAAGTCTTGAGTCTTAAATAATTGTTCTCAAATGTGCACGGGTTGATTTCTGAAAAAAAAGAGGTTTAAAAGTAAATAAAAACAATAGTGATTATTTATATCTGTCCTTGGAGGTAGCAATTTAGAGATTATAATGGATCTCACCTTGAAACAATAGCTGTGCAGATCGTATAAATCTTGGAGCATGTTATTTTAGACATATTTGTAAACTGACAGGTTTGTAGGCAACAGAGTTTGTAGGCATGTTTTGAATACAGGCTGCGTGTTAGTGGCACAATATGTGTTCGGCATATTTATTGGTTACACATGTGAACTTTGGTTTAATTACATCACATCAGTCTAATTATTATGTCTGGAGCTAAATATTTATTTTATACAATGTTAGCAAAATACTGGAATAGGTTATGACAAGTAAACAAAGATGCTCCTAGCGGCAGAGTTGGGAACTAAAGCAAGTCAAATGAGTGCACATAAGTATAGAGAAAAGGTTGTACTCACAGAATGTTAAATTAACATTATGTATAACTTAAATAAAAATATGGGTTAAATAATCAAAAGTACAGAATATTGTTTTCTATCTTAGATAAGGTTCAAAGTTTCAAATATGGGGAATGTATATTGGCTAGAGGTGACACGTTCGGAAATTATGTTCGAAAAATTACAATTTTGATAATAGTTTTCATTCGTAAATAAAAAAAGGAATCATACAAAATAATGTGTTTATATTATGTGAGAAGGTAGTATTTTGAATAGTTTAGTAAATTTTATAACTTAATATTAGATAGTCTTGTAGCTATCAAAGGTTTCTGAACGAAATTGAGGATTTTTTAGAAGCTGAGGTTGGTAGTCATGAAAACATATCTTCTTCTCTTTCGCTCATTAGGCAGAGGTGATCAAAAGTGCGCCTTATTTTGTTTAGATCTCAATGATTTATATAAAAGTAGAGGTTTCCAAAGAAAAGAAAAGCTGTTATATTAGATAAAAACAAAATGTACTGTTATAACGGAGGCTTCGCATTATTATTTATTGTGTACCAACGCGCAACCCGTTTATATAAAGTTATGTGTTTGATTATGCTGGTTAGAGTAAGGAGTAGAGCAAGCTAAAAAGGGGAGGTTAGCTTGTGGTAATTTAAACAGGTTTTTTTCAAAAAAGGGGCGTGGCGAGGGAAAGTTTTTCAAAAAGAGAGCGTTGAGGACGCGACGCTACGGATAGCGTCGCTTGGGAAATCGAGAGGTATAAAAGGTTTGGAGGGGCGACGCTCGGTCTCTTATATTCTCCGGTTCTACGGGCGGCAACATCTGAAAATTGCTCCCCCGGCGTGCGACGCCGCTTCACTCTCCTCTGTAAGAAAGCGTCGTTTTTGAAGAAGTTTTATTTTAAATCAAGCAAGAATTAGTCTTCAAGAAAAGTGTACAGTGAATTCTTGCCAATCATAGGGCGTTTTTGGGTTCGTGATCTTCTAAACGTTTTAATTTTGGAATTCTGACTGGTAAATTAGATCCGAAATTAAAAAGTCTAGTTTGATTACAGAAAGCATTTCAATTAAAGTAAATTATTCCCAAGTAAAATCTTAGAAAATGGGTGATTTGAATCAGAGAGGGTGAACCTTTCACTTGGGCGCATAGGGATTTGTTTCTTCAGGAGTACATTTGCTCATGACTCCGGGCTTTCTTCAGGCAAGATTCACGGGGGGGAGGGCTAGGTCCAAAAATCCAACGCTGTGGATCGTTGGGTGAGCGTCCAGTGGAAGATGCTTTGAGTTCCACATGGTTTGAGGAAGCGGGCTGCAAGCGAGGGAATTGACAGTTAACAAGCCTGGGACAATGTGGAGGGTACCTCCGGAATCGCGAACAGTTGCGGCTTTTTCAAACCATACACTTGCTAGGGCGTCTCGCTGTTCCTTCCCACACAGCGAGACCAGGGATGAGCGATAGGATTTCAGGAGGGCGCACTCACCCACGCTGTACAGAATTGGGCTTCAGTTTTGGTGAAACAAGCACCAAACCTTTGTTTGTTAGGAAAGTCGCATTTAGTCGAAAAGTAGGCAGGTCAAAAATTATAACTAGCGTGTTAGTAGGTTTGGCTTCCTGCAGTTGGGGGGGTGTATTGCAGAAGCTAAATGTACACTGTACGGTTTGGTATACAGAGTAGGTAGATTGAGTGTAGAAAAACAGCGAGTCAGGAAAAATTTACGCGCCAAAAGTTCGTTGCGTTGCGTAGGAAAAAGGCGGGAATAATGACCAGGACGCTAAGTCGAGGTATCAGTATAGATTTCCAAAGTAGATTCATAAAGTCTATGAGAAAGTTATGTTTAGGTACCTTAGAAATTGAATTTGTGAAAGAAAAGCGATCGTAGACAACCCTAGGGATATTTTGGTTGAACCTAGAGGAAAATGCAATTAAATAAAAATTACAAGATGGCGGAGAGACGCTTTGATCGAGTCGCTTGGACTTGACATGACGCTTAGTAGCTAAACTTGTCATTCGAGACAAATATCTAAACGAACAAACCCGGGCGATTGTATGAATAGTTCTCGTGAAATTAACTACCATCAATATGAATTGTGGATGAAATTAGCTTTGGAGCAAAATAATGGTGTCCTTGCTGAGACAGAAGCATAACTTGTGTGCGTGAATTTAGTGCTGTGAATTGCCTAGAGTTTGTCTAGAAACTAGCTTAGGGCTTGGTACTACCTAACCTTTATCAGTCGCCCGGAAAGCGAAAGGTCGTGGGTTCGAGTCCCATCGGAGCTAGTTGTGAGACGGGTCGATTTTTTCTAAATACTTCATTTTCCATTTTTCTATATTAAAAAATTGCATTGTGAATGCAAAAATCTAAAAATTAAAATAACTTGCAATAGTAATTTCATCTTTAGCGATTGCCAAAAACCTGGAAAGTTATTTCATTCGCGTGTGAGGGTAGTAATATCTCCACATTGATGAAATTAACGCTGACTATACAGCGAGTAAGAAGTATTGGATAAATTCGACGCTTCTTGTAACGACTCCGTAGCTCAGTGGTTAGAGCAGTCGCCCGGAAAGCGAAAGGTCGTGGGTTCGAGTCCCATCGGAGCTAGTTGTGAGACGGGTCGATTTTTTCTAAATACTTCATTTTCCATTTTTCTATATTAAAAAATTGCATTGTGAATGCAAAAATCTAAAAATTAAAATAACTTGCAATAGTAATTTCATCTTTAGCGATTGCCAAATACCTGGAAAGGTATTTCATTCGCGTGTGAGGGTAGTAATATCTCCACATTGATGAAATTAACGCTGACTATACAGCGAGTAAGAAGTATTGGATAAATTCGACGCTTCTTGTAACGACTCCGTAGCTCAGTGGTTAGAGCAGTCGCCCGGAAAGCGAAAGGTCGTGGGTTCGAGTCCCATCGGAGCTAGATGTGAGACGGGTCGATTTTTTCTAAATACTTCATTTTCCATTTTTCTATATTACTTATAGTTGTCTATATGCAGGTGTCACATTGCTTGTAGCGTTCATAAGCACCAGCTGTATCTCAGTGATACTTACAGGAAAGGTCCCATAGGTAATAAATAAAACATGAGATTAGTCGCTAAAGTCAGTCAGAATCCTGTGGTTAAGCCAGTATAACCAAGAGGTCAGCATGTTAAAAAATCAGCTGTTCCAACATATAATCATTACTTAGATTGGTCGTCTTGACCTTAATATGCACTAAATTACATTATAGTAGTCATATGAATTATTATTGAACAGAAATACTGAGTTGTAAATCATTATGACCATAATTAAAGCTAAAGCTAGCAATTAGCTCACTCACAGTAAAGGAAAGAGTGTAACTAATATTGAATCATATTCTATTTAGTGCATTAGGAAAGTCTGGAGGAGATAAAAATGCTTGGACGAAATCACTGAATACGCGGTGGAATGGGGCGTATTCCTTTGCCAGACATAGAATAATAATTTAAATGAATTTGAAAGAATCTATCAAGATGAAAGTAACTATATATTGATTTTCTAACCTCAAAACATGCTGGTCTAACCTGGAATTCTGAACCTAGGCTTAGATCTATGATAATGTTAGATTAGACTGTATATAAATATGTAAATAGAGCACAACATGGGTTTCATTTAATATAATTATGTTAGACAGCTGTCGGGAGGGTTGATGCACAGGACTGAGCTGTAATTTCATTACAGTCTGTCATGATTGGAAAGCGGTGAGCAAAGACAGGAAACACACATAGTGTTGGATCCTAAATAATCTCTAAAGTAGTATATCAAAGAAATAGCATTCTGCAATGTTTTGGTTCTAATATTCAGTTAATCAAGTAGTGGCATCATAGGTTTTCCTTTATATCAGTAGTATTTTATTGACAGGTGTTGTACTGGTCGCTTCACTTAGTGTGCTAAAGCTCTGCATGACACCAGGGAACCTTCAGAATCAATTCATAACTTCCACCACCAATTCATCATATGGAATAGGATTAGATAGGGAGAAAGTAGGTATAAAATCATTCACTTCAGTTAAACATTCATAGCAACCCAGCTGTTCTATGATAATGTCTAGGTATGAGTGGAGAGTAGGTAACTGGTACTAAGGTTTGTACCATAGCCGGAAGCAGTCGTTGTTCTAAGAGAAATAGAGTAACCAGATGGAATTGTATTTGTATATTTAACATGACTATCCATAAACTACTCAGGGAGCTAGGGAATTTAGTATCCAAAATTATCTATACTAGAGGCAATTAGTAGTTTACCACCATTTGACTACACAAACAACTAATCTATATAAGCAAAGTAGGAGACCAGAAGTTGGTTATATTTGCTAAGGGAACAGAGAGATTAGTACTTACTTTAGTCATCTATTAGTCATCCAAGATCTAGACCATTAGTTTGATTAAGTACTTCTAGAGTACTATTATTAACCTATATAGTCGATAAGTTATGAAAGTTCTAGTAGATGAGATAATAGGTTAAATTGGTTAACTTAGACAACCATATAGGAAGCTATCAATTCCTTGGAAGGATTTTATACTAAGGAGGCTAGTAGAATTGTAGGATATTAGTAGAGTTCAATAGGAAGAAACTTTGTTAGTTAGAACGCTAAGTTGCTTCTCTGAACGAACCAAGGGTTCTACGCTAATCAACCAGGGTATCCACTAAACTTCACGTGCCCCCTCAGATCTATAAAAGCTTCATTAACTAACTTACTATC
Organism: Crambus lathoniellus; assembly: GCA_949710035.1. Taxonomy (NCBI): domain Eukaryota; kingdom Metazoa; phylum Arthropoda; class Insecta; order Lepidoptera; family Crambidae; genus Crambus; species Crambus lathoniellus. The sequence goes on along the minus strand of OX453303.1, from coordinate 9,734,234 downwards.
AAAATTAGGGTTAGGTTCAGGTTCGGTAAAATAGTCATAGTAATTTGTAGGTCATGATAATTATTTTTTACTGAATTTCTTAGTTAGTTAGATAGAACATACATAAAGAACTTCTATTAAAATACAGGGTACAAAGTAGGATTGTTTATTGTATCGGTATTTTATTATATAGAAGCGTTATTAAATAGAAATAAGTAACTAGGTAGTTAATTAGAAATTAGATATTCCAAAAAAAATTAAGGTAGGAGGGGTAAGGGTTACATACACTTTATAATTTAGACAGTTCATTTTTAAAGATAAAAGTATCTTTCACTTCTGCGCCTTTTAACCAAAGTGAATCAATTTGGTTGAACTGGCAAATAATATCGGCATAACGACATATTGTTATCGTTTCGGAAAGTTTCAATTTCATTCGCTTTCAGAGCTGTCCAAATTGCTTTCTCTTTGACTACATTGGACGCGGCGGGCGACGCGACGCTCTGGTCCAAACATTTGTATTTGATCAAACGCTTTATTTGTCTGCCAACGTTTGAATCGAACAAAATAACGAACGCAAACACTATAGAACGTGTCAATGGACTGCAGTTTAGCTTATATCTGTTCTTTACCGATTTCGAAAAAATTTGGTATGTTTACCAATCGTATACCTACCTGTATAAATAACGGTTTACTTATTTTATCCTCGCTTTATTCTGAAACTTCTGGATTTTAAATTATTTTTAAGCATTTACAATGCGATGCAAGTTTAAAAACAATAAAATTGTAACAACAGGTAAAATTCCCAGAGTTCGAATTCCGTCCGAAAATGGGGATGGTTGTGTTTTCTTATACCAAGGTGGGCTGTTTTGTTAGTTTCATACGTGTCATATATTATTCTGTTGAATTTAGAAATCTAGCTCTATTTCAGTATTTCCAGCTGTCTGGTTATTGGCTTATAGCGATTTTTTCCAGGTCATCCGTCGGGCTCGATACGGTGCGATCTATTTTAACAATTCGGCAACATTTAACTGGCTTGTATGTGTTCACAATTAAACGTGTTGGCTTTTAATGTTTGTATTTAGATTTAAATTTTATTATTTACTTAGTTACACGCTTGATGGCTAAATTATTTTAAAACATTGTGAGTTCGCCATTCAAATTAAGCATATATTTTCACAACATAAGTTACGCTTTGTCCATCTCTGTGATTTATTTACCAAGATAATTGCATTCCAGTGAAAGTTCAATACATTTTAAGAAAATAAAATTTTCGTGTTGAATCAGTCAAAGAGAGTACGCCACTTTTTAAAACAGACAACATCTTCATGTGTGTTTCTTTATATTAACAGTTAAGTACATATCTACTGGCTCTTGCTGAAAAAATATTCTTGAAACATTGACCTAGTCTGTGCTGTAGACAACACAAATGTCAGTAAACTTTAGGCTAAATTACAGAACTTTTCACATTCATTCACAATAAAAATCAATGTCAACATAGTACGTAAGTATTATTTTTAGCGTGTTTGGGCTTAGAGAAATACATAGTGCAGTTGAAACCAATAAAAATGCAATAGCAAACTCAGTAGCATTGTAGAATCAAAAAGTGAAAAAATTGCGAAGCATTCAAAGGTAAATCCAATCCAATCCTTGGAGATCCAATCAGCGTCAGCTCGACAGACCGAGAACAATTAAGAAGTCGTCACGAAATTAGATTTCACACAATTTTAAGGGTCACGGAATATATTTTAGAAGGGGTAAGAGAATAAAAAGAATAAAAGCGTTACTGTAAAAATTTCTGCACTTAAATAAAGTCAAAGAACAATCAACAAACATAAAAGTAAAATACTAATTAAAATGTTAAAAATCCCTTATTAAAATTTTAAAAATCCCTTATGCCTAGCAGTAGGTTTCCAGCAGTTGGAGATAGAGATACGTAATTTTTTTAGGGTTCCGTAGTCAACAAGGAACCCTTATAGTTTCGCCATGTCCGTCTGTCCGTCTGTCTGTCCCCAGTCTAGCTCATAGACTCTTAGTACTAGAAAGCTGTAATTGGCATGAATATACATATTTATCACGCCGAGAAAGAGGTACTTAAAGTAAAATTTTGAAAAAAAAATAATAATAAGTGGGTATGTAATTTTTTTTCTTGTCTACCCCATAGTGTGGGGTGTCGTTGGATAGCAATTTCAAAAATATTGTGGGTTTGTAAAGACAGTTTTTAGATTGAGGCATTCGTTTCTGAATTATTAAGCTTTAAAGTGCAAAATTTTGTTAGAGTCATGTGTGTGTCCCCCCCTGCCAGCCAAATGGTTGTTTTTACAAGTTAGGCTTTACAAGTTTTTGAGATATAACACATTTTCGAAAACCGCAAATATAACTTTGTTATTCATACGAATACTATGAAAAACAAAGTTATTTTTTTCTGGACTTCCGACTCGCACTTGGCCGATTTTTTAGTCTGTGAAAACAGTCAATATCCAAAACAATAAGTTCATTTTAAATAAATGATTTTTATTTTATTTTATTTTATTTATGCACTCTAGTTTCGATATTTCAGATATTCAATTTATAATACTCTCGAAAAGGCATAATACTTACCTAACTTGAATTCCAGTTAAAGGTACCTAGTTGAATGTTATTTCATATGCCTATAAACAGCTTTAAATATAAATGAAACTAAACTATGAATACCTAAGGTGCACTATCTTCGAGAGTAGATGCCTAATTTCATGAATTTTACATGAGTTGTTCACTGCCGTCTGCCATAATACTATTCCGAGCCGTTTTAAAGCTTTCAGAATTTTATCGTATTGATACGAGCCTTTCGTATTTTCCCCGTTTTTTAGTTAGATCATAAGTATTACGTTCATTGATTCTCTTCCAGAATTTTATTTGACCTTGTTTCAAGATTTCTTATTAAATAAACGAAATTGTAATGTAATAAGTAAATAAGTAGTTTCTTTTCACACAAATTACGTAATAAAACTAATTCGCTGTTTCGAAAAAATAATATTGTTTTTTTCCAATTTTACAAACATTTTTAATTTTGCCACGACCGGGGACAGACACTAGTGATATGAATACATTATTATTAGCTCGATGGGGCTTGCACTGGAGTCACGCCCCAGTGCCCCCTTACAAGGATTTCTTTATTATTAAAGTTAGATATAATGTAGCTTGGCCGTTAAATCTAATTAAATACCTAATCAAGAAATCCCAGTAAGGAACATTTGAGTTGGCTTAGCTTTACTGACAGATTTTCACTTTTTATAGAGAAATATGCAGGTCCAGCGACATTTGGCTAGTTTTTTACAGGATGTTTTTGGTGGGATGTTAAAGTGAAAGTGCTATCCACTCCACTCCACACATTTTGGGTGGAATTTTCCACCTGAAAAACAGCGTCACACTTTCTGTGGCAAAAGCTGAGGTTGGGGCCATTTCGGCTGAATATGTGTCATGATTTTAGAAGGATTTTCATATTTTTTAATAGCAACACTGGTAATGCCGTCTCTTGCCGCCATTTTGTTAAATTTAATAGGCTAATCTGTGGTAAAATTGGTGGGGGGTAGCTAGACTTGAGCCCGATTAACGAGCAAAGAGAGGTCATTCTTCAAACTAGCCTCGAGGGGATAAGTTCACTAAGACGTCGACTGTATCTATATTGTTATACCTGTACTATGCCTGTACCTGTAAGTTGGATCAAAAATTATATGAGTGTTATCTGGAGTCTGCGTTTTCTTCATATTTCAGAAGCGGTAAAGTACCCACGTAAGTTTATTTCTAAACCTGATAATAAGAATAATTTGCTTATTCTGTGCTATAGTAATGCCAAACGAGTTATTTTATTCTCTTCACGCAGAGAAAGGATAAATATTCCAGATTCCATGTTAATGCGTATTTTTTTTTATCTAAATGACATTTTAAATACCTTTGCGGTGGATTGTGTTTTGTACATGGTCGGGGCTACTCTCCGACGGAACGGACATAAACTAAATCGCATTTGTGTTTTAATTGATTGTGTTCGTATACGGTCGGGGCTACCCTCCGACTATACTAACATAATTTAAAAAGTCTATATGCGTAGCTTAGTACTAAGATTTTACTAATTCGTGTTCGGGGCTACTCTCCGATCGTGTTAGTTAAATCTAAAGCGTTAAAATTGGAATATTTGTGTGGCGGATTGTGTTCCGTACATGGTCGGGGCTACTCTCCGACGGAACGGTCATAAACTAGATCACACTTTTATTTGAATTGATTAATTGTGTTCGTGTACGGTCGGGGCTACCCTCCGATTATACTTACATAATTTTAAACGCGGGTATGTAGTAGATATTTTCGTATGGCACGATCATAGCGTACCATGAATCTGGCATAATATCTTGATTGTTGTTGTTTAATTTACATGATGTATTAAATGAGGATTGTACAGAATTAATGGAGATGATTGGCATTATTATATTATTAGAGTACTTGCTGTTTATGTTGTTTATAATCTTACACATGGAGCTAGGACTGGCAGTTTTGGCTGTGTACCTACATGTAATGTTTTAAGTAATTAGTGCTAGCACTAATTGGAGCTAGTTTTGATAGCCTTTACTGTTGCACAGAGTGAAATCACTTATGGCTACTAAATCTTGCATACAATCCATGTTTTAACGTGGTATCTAATACCAACAGTAAATAAGAGAAAACTATAAGTTATGAAGCTAGTAAGAAGTAGTAAAGAGTAAGAATAATTTATGATTGGTTGCTCACATTTCATTTATCTTAATATTATTAAAATTAATTATTACTAATTTTCCTTTGTTTTTAATGTATTGAGCGAACGTGTTGTTCTCTGGGTTGAGTGAGTCATGTATGCTTACTGGTTACCTACGTTACCTGGTAAGATTGGTTTAATAGGTACGTATTACTTACTTACAATTGAATTCTGGCTTTCTATTTATTGATATATTAATTAATAGGTACAAATTTTGTGGATTCAATTAATATGAACACCGTGAATAGCAATATAAATTGCTTGAACTATGAATATGAGTTTAAATACAAATATTTTAATATGGTATCTTTAAATATTTAAATATGAAAGTCTTTATGTGAATTTGGATATCTCTAATGTGAATATTTTTAATTTTTAATGATGAGCGAACAAATATAAGGTGTTCACTGGGTTGAGTGAGCAAGCTATGCATGCTCACTGGTTATAAGAGATACATTGAATTTGTTTGTTGAAATGCATTAAATTGAATTTGATATTAGGGAGCGATGTATGTATGTTGCATACACTCGTCGGATATTAGAGGGCGATGTATGTATGTTGCATACACTCGTCGGATATTAGGGGACGATGTATGTTTGTGGCATACACTCGTCGGAATTAAGGGGGCGGTATATGTTTGTGGCATACACTCGCCGGATTTTAGAGTACGAACGATGTATGTTGGTGGCATACATTCGTCTGAATATGTTTAAATGTTAAGTGAGGACGTTTCTCACAGGCTGGTTAAATGAGTACCTACTTATGTTTCATACTGGTTTACTACCCGTATGGCCACTTTTAAGATTATTAGATTTAAATGAAACTACAACAGAACAAAGATAATTTCAAACGTTTTATTCTTGTTTTTACAATACTCATTTTACATTTTTGCACTAGATAAGTAGCTCTTAATAAAAGAAATGGTTTTTGTAAATAATAAAGGATGTAGGTAGCTACTGTAGCTAGTGAACAGTATAAATCATGAATTTTCCTGAAGGGCATATTGTGTTGATAACCTAATGATTTTATTATAGAATGACACGGAACGATCTTTTGCCGATGAATAATGTATACATTCCAAGGTAAATAGCATCTGAGGACGAATACGGCCCGCGCCACCTGGTGCGCCGCTTGGTAGGCCTCCAGGGTGACGTGGCCGACCCAGGGGAGTCTTGAGCGAAGGAGGAATACCCTTTCTTCGTAGCTGAATCTGGTCAAAGAGGATTTGAGATGATGCAGAGCATTTTGTTTATGGGCAAGTATTGAAGTTGTTTTGATTAAAATGTTTCATGTTTATTTATTTGCATATCGAATAAAACTATTTAAGATTTAATTTTCATCTCGCATAACCGACTAAATTGATTGTAACACCCCCTTAAATAAAGTTTGTAAAGGTCTACCTAAAACAAAACAAAACTATAAAAACTTATCTTTTCATAGAATCATTTAGATGTTATCAAAATACTTTTAGGGAAGAATGAAAAGCCTTTTAAATCTACAGTTGCCTACGTGCTTGACATTGAGTATCTAGTAGGTACCACAGCTGTAGCAGTAGATACCTTTAAAGTATTATTGTCAATATGCGCTCTAATTATCGCAACATAGTACCTACTTACTTATAAAGATATTTATATACTAAATTATGTTTGCATCATTTCTTTTTCCTTGCATAATAAGTATCCACATGCTCCACAATTTGAGTAGGGGTTATTGTCTTATCTATTTAAGATTTTTATAATTACCTTAGTTTCCATTTATACGAAATCCATACCATATCTTGATTCTCATGAGTGGTCAATATCCATGAGCTAGGTTTGTTTTTCTATGCCTAGGTCTATGCCCAGGTGACCTTTACGCAGAACTGGATGTATTTCTGATCTTGATAAGATTGGACATGATGACGATTCACTTTTGAATAAGAGCACACTATTAGAGTCGCGAATTTAGTATTCCAAGATTGCGATTGGGTAATACTTTTATAAACTGTGATCTGTGTCACTTAGATTGTTATAGACCTTTTAACTAAGGAAACAATATTAGTTTCTGGTATAAGCTTAACAATCTCCATAGCAGTGTTGTAGATACGGTGTACGTACGCATAGTTTTCGGGGTGCCGCTGTCTCTGAGGTACCTACCGGGTTCGATTCCCTGTCGGGTGAATGTTTAAAGCGGACTTTTCAACATTCTGCCCGATTGTATGTGGTAATCCCCGTCGTAGTTCCCAAATGCCATAACACAAGTGCTTGAGTTACTTAGTTCGAGATGAAAGCAATGTAGGTATGCAAAGATATCCAAAATTTACTATTTCCTATTACTTATTTTATTTTTTGAAACTTTGTTCAAGTGGACATTTCGTCTATTATTTTTGTTATATGTAGCTTAATTTAAAAGAATTCACTATGCTTGACTTTTTAAATTTGAGTTTAGTGGCAAACTTAAATCTCAAATTTTATTTAAATTGAAACTAAATTGTGGATGAGTGCTAGAGAAAGTTTATCAGGAACATACTTTTCCGAGTCTTCTACATAATTAGACAATAAAGCCATAAGACTGATTAGAAATCATCATTCTTTACATTTTTCCGGGAACGTCGAAGATTCTTTATCTAAGTACCTAGTTTGATAGATACATAGATTAATTCTTTATTTGTACACAATATTACGAACGGAACAATCACACACGAAATAATAATAATAATACAAAGATAACAAACTGTTAACCAAATGGTGGCCTTATCGTCTTACTGCGGTTTCTTCCGGGCAACTCAGTTTTGGTTTAGACGGATGGAAAATTTTACAGCCAAAATCACTAGAAGCTATTTTGCTATTTGTGCGTACTGCGTAGTGTTCTAGATCTCTCTTAATGATTTAGATGCAAATCAAAAGCAGAAATACTTAGTTGCTTAGACAGCACTGCAAGAAGCATTCACTGATATCTATTCTAGTTGTTTTCATTAACATAGTGATGAAATTATGTTTTTAATGCAAAAACATGTAAACAGTCCATAGTGCATTTAAGTAGATCGTGTTTATTACACTGTCAAGTTGTAACTGATGTTTTCCTAATTAAGCAAAATAAAGTAAAACGATTATTGCTCAATCACACCTCTCAATTTATTAAAATGTTCTATACAGCTTCATGCAAACATTTTAATTCATGTTTTAAACTTGTTCTAACAAATAAAGCCACAAGTAACCACTGCTGTAGCATACCAAGTTAGTTTTGCCGTGTTTTTGTTGTTATTGGCGGTATGATTTATAATTAGTTTTTGAGGATTTTAATACTACCGTCCTAGTGTACGTATTGACAAAATATGATTTCAAATTATGTGAATCTAATTTATTGTTATTTTAATGAGAATTAATATCTTTATTAAACCAAAAATCAAGTAGATCTGTCAAATTTACCGTCTCATTTGGTAGGCTCGTGATACTAAAATTCTTAGCAGTTTACCATTCTCACGGACCTTTGAAGTTCCTTCACATATTCTGTAGTAATCATTTCCATATTTTTTTAGATCTGGTCAGTTGAACATTTGTTTCTACTATGGTTGAAGTTACTAAGTACCTTACATACTAATGTTTATAAAAGAATATGAGAATTCATATACTTACATTTATTTCTATTGATTCATTATCAGATACATCTATTTCTTTTGAATGATTAATAAAATTGATTTGGTTACTATGTGTGTTGTGAGTTTACTGCTTTCAGATGCCAATTGTAGCATCCAGTAGGTACTTATCATGAGCTAGCATCGAGTTAATATAATAATGAGGATCCCGCTACCCTTGAACGTACGAACCAACACAGCATACAAACTGGAGACAGCAGAGTGTACGTGCTGTGGTAATGAGAGGAGATAATATGATACTGAAGGTGCAGATCACAGAGTGATCGTTGTTGTGATGATGATCATCGTGGGCTGTAGTTGTAAGTCGGATATTGAGACGAGTGGATCGCTGATACTGAAGTTGACTTATATTGAAGTATATACTATCATGTCATGTATCTTATCTCATTTTACTATTATGATTGCAAAAGCTTGTATGTTTGTTCCCCAATCACGGCTATCGGCTGGACGGATCTTTGAAATCTTTTGTCTGTGGAATAGCATATCGGCTTCTTTTGACCCCGGGAGGATATTTTATTCCCACGGGAAATCATCGTGTAGTTAATTCATTTGGGCGAGAAGCTGTTCATGATTTTACTTGTTCTATTTCTATCCATGGTAATATACTTCTTCATATCCCAATTATAATTATTAAATCTATTTACACTAATATTATTCATAGTAATATGAATATTTGTTGATAAGGATGCGGGTCATGCTCGTATGAGGATACCTTGTAGACATTTTTAAGTTTTGATATTAAATTGCGAACTTGTTTAAAATCATTAACTTATTCATTAGAAATGATAATAATATGATCTTTTGATTTTCATGTACGGAGTGGAACCATGTATTGTACTATTCTAACAGAGGCAGAGAATAGATGCATTTAAGATTTGGTGCTGGAGAAGAATGCTCTGGAAACCTTGGACAACTGGTTGACAAGTTGAAAAAGCAAATTGTTGCTGTGACGGTTCAAATTGTACCTGCGGCATCTTCACTATCAGTGTAACTTCCTTATAAGAATATTTAAATTAATCGGTAATAATGCCTATTACGAACATGCCTTTAAATAATTCCTTTAGTTGTCCTAATTCATATTTTGATTTAATACAAATTGTGCACTATGGTAAATACGTATCTATAACTTGGTTTGTTACTCATATCTGGGTAAAAATTGGTAACTGTGCAGAGGCCTACAGTTGTTTTTGTAAGGAATAAACTAGGTCAAACTTAGCGATAGTTAAATTCATCTAATATTAGGTCTTTAATCCTTTCATGACTCGTAGTTGCTTTTTCCACTATTTGAGTGAAGTGATAAGGGTGTCTAGTTATCAGGTTAAAGTTAAATTCTGTACCTACCTATTCCTAATGTAACATTCTTAGGGATTTTGCTTCTGACACCATCTAATATTCTTGAATGTAGCTCCTGACAATGCATTGATGTAAACTAGTACCAAGCTAATCCATTTTTCTTTTATGACCCATAACTAATGCTTATAGATTATAACCAGACTTTACTTTAATCATTCCATATACTTACTTACACATGATTATATAACAAGTATAGTTTCAAAATAAGTTTTCTAAGTAATAATAGTCGCTTGTTAACGAATGTCATGATTATGTTAATTTATACATTGATTCAAATAGTTTTAGATTAGTTTGTTATTGATAATTTATTTTATTTGATTATGTATTACTTAACGATTTACTAAAACAATATTTTCACGATAATATCTATATTCTAAACAAGTCATCGGCTTCCTTAAAAGATTATTGTTGAGCATTGTGTAATATAATGTATTTGTTTCAATTATGTTTTAAGTTTTAACTTAAGGTTTTTATCACTATAAGATTAACCTAAATAGGTAGTAGTAGTAGTTGTAAGACTTTACTATTGAGAATAGTTGTGTATCAGTATATTAGCTGTATACTTACCTAATTAATTGATTCTAAATAATTTTTATGTGTGCGTCGGGAGACAGCACGTTATCAGATGGCCGAATGTCATGATTTTAGAAGGATTTTCATATTTTTTAATAGCAACACTGGTAATGCCGTCTCTTGCCGCCATTTTGTTAAATTTAATAGGCTAATCTGTGGTAAAATTGGTGGGGGGTAGCTAGACTTGAGCCCGATTAACGAGCAAAGAGAGGTCATTCTTCAAACTAGCCTCGAGGGGATAAGTTCACTAAGACGTCGACTGTATCTATATTGTTATACCTGTACTATGCCTGTACCTGTAAGTTGGATCAAAAATTATATGAGTGTTATCTGGAGTCTGCGTTTTCTTCATATATGTATGTTATTTTACTGTGTATTTTGTGTTTTGATGAGTTCGTTTTTATTTCTTAACTCTAAGAACGAAAGTAATTAACTTTCTTACGGAAAATGCTTATTGGTTATAACCTTGTTCTTCCCCAGATTTGTTTGATAAAGCCGAGTGTACAAACAGCGAGTAGTTTATTTCAATTACCCGTGAATGCTGCAATAACAAGCTGGTCTGGGTGCCTACCATCAACTTTAATACAGCGATTCAAAAATAGCGCGATGCAGAATAGGTTCCTAAAATAAATTGCTTTCTTTCGTACTACGACCTTCTGAAAACTGGATCGCAAATGAATTGCTAAATGTGAATGACCGAACGATTTGTGTCCTTATTTCTTCTACCCGTTTCTTTCACTCGATTCTGTCATGCCCGGAGAGTGAGAGGGACGGGTATAACCTGCAGGTGTCATGTCAGCTTGGCCGAGTTATAAGTCAAATAAGAGATCTGACAGCTTAGCGGCTGTGAAATGTCATTGAATGATCACTGAATCGCTGTCATTTATATTAAGCTGTCGTGGTACGAATAAGCGAAGCAGATCAGTTTAGGTCCTAAACAAAACCGCAATAAGAGTTGATGGTAGGCACCCTGGTATTGAACGCAATAATAGGTACAAAGCTTCGTCATAATGAGTGAGCACAAATATTAACCATCGATTTAATGAAATAAACTGCAGGCAAGAAAGACTTTACAATCGCTGCGTTGTTTTTTTCTGTTTTGCCTCTACAGTAATTAGGAAATTGTTAGCATAATTTCAGAAAACGTTATGTAGGTACGTAGACCGGGATTACTTTAGGAAAAAATGGGGCTACTTTGATAACTTAAAATGTAGTAAGTATAAAACCAGTAATATTCGTTATTAAGTAAAAAATGGGCATACTGCCTATAGTTATATTTAGGCTACCAAAGGTCAGTTGAAAAACAATGGAAAACAAAAATAATTCAGTTTAATAAGCGTTGTCAACAAAGTCCCTCGAATAAAAGTAACCCCAGTTAACCGTAAATTGATTTGCCTCTGAAATAAGTAACTCAAGCTCTTGCGTGACGGATTTAAGAACATACGAGTATGCCATATGCCAACACTTACAGGTAATAACAAACCTACATACATACAAATATTTTACGCCTGTTTCCCATTCCCATGCCATTGGGGTAGGCAGAGACTATGCATCGCCACCTGCTACGATCCTTGCACCCTTCTTTCGCTTTTTTCACATCCATCCTCAGATCATATAATACTATACTAGGTTATATGATCTGAGCATCCATCAAACAAACATAATACACGGGCACGAAATTTGCTATCCACATTTCAGTTACACTTCATAGAGAAAGAAATCAAAAAAGTTTAAGTCTTGACGCATTTTTGCAGACGGTAGTTTAGTAGGTATAAAATATGTTTTTATAATTACAAAAAATGTAAATAGGTAAAAGGCTTTGTGTAACATATCAGGCAGTCGTAGTAAGATCGCTTTGCATACTTTATACTAGCTTTCCGCCCGCGGCTTCGCCCGCGTGGACTACACGACGTTATCCCGCGGGAATGTGATATTTTTCCGGGATAAAAAGTAGCCTATGTTCCTTTCCAGGCTACATAGTATCTGTGTTCCAAATTTTAGCCGTTTTGGCGTGATTGAGTAACAAACATCTAAACATCCACATTTTAGCCCAAGAACTATCCGATATTTTTGTAAAAATTCAATAACAGGCCTAATTTTTGTAAACGGCCATTAAATACAATTTTAAGAGACTATGTTTTGGAATCCAACATAATCTCGCATTGGAAGGTATAAAAAAAAAGTTATACCTACCCCAAAATTGGTGCAATTTTACAGCAAATATGCTATCACCAATTTTATCGTTAACATGTGTTTATGTTCACCATATCTAAGCACCAAAGTCGAAATCTATAAAGATAAAAAACAGGAAACTAATACTTTAGGAAGAAGTCGGTTATTTCTGATAGCATTTTTTTTTAGGTGTAATGCCAATTTGAGTTTACATAGAGAGTTTTTTTAAAGTTTATTTGTTTTTCATTTACATATAAAGGGGGATTATATACTTTTACGAAAGATAATTAATAAATGTATTCAAATGTAAAATGAATAATACTTATACCATTTTTGCTCATTTTTTGTAGATTTTTTATAGCTTTTGTTTTTTTAAATGTCGCTGTCATAAATATTGGTGGATTACAAATGAATTATTTATTAAACTAGATAGAAATTACTGATATAGAATTATTGTTTAGTCTCCATAGAGCGAATGAGTTTGGCTCTTGGGCTATTTATAATATTAGTAGGAAGTAGGATATTAGTAGGATAGATAAATAAATTCCTAGTTTCTTGTAATGATAACAGATATTTTTACAAACTCTTAGCACTAACCGTTCAGTCGTATATTCAGCCTCAGTTTGCTTCAAGTCTAGAAAGACCACAACGATCGATCTCATCACACGTTGCTGGCACTGCATCAAGCAGTTTATTCCGCTTTATTCACCAGCTTTCATATTACTTTGGGCACAAAGAGCCCGCTAATTAACCCATTACCATAGACAAAACCCGTATGCTCTGCCTTCACTTGTTAAAATGTTTAAAAACTTACAGAAGAAGAACGTCCTTCGCAATTCAAGTAGGTACATATTCATCACTACCAGAGATCTAAGAAAATCATGTTTTATTTGTAGCACAAGTCTTTTGTAGGTATAGGTTGTACCTAGGACATTGGCAGAATCCCCAAAATAAAAAGCAACTATCGTTTTCTACAATCGGTGCGGTGCATGTAATTTTTTTCTGTTGGACAAGTAATATGGTTATGAATGGGCCGCGGTGCATGTAATTTTTTTTCTGTTGGACAAGTAAGATTGATATGAATGGATGTATTTCCAGCTACCTTGAAATCAACATAGTCTGACTTTTATGGTTCGCGCACATTATGCCTTGGATTAATAATAAATTGGATGTTTCCGAGACGACGTCTGACAGTACACTGTACTCAAAATCCGTACAATGCGATGCGGCCCGGCCCGTCCACTGATGTGATAAGTAAGCATTGCGCTGCGCTGCGCCCCGGCATAATGTGCGCGAACCATTATTGAACATAGGTACTATGATTTTATATTCACTCGAGCTAGTACAGGAACTTGGCCCAGTCTACCCAAACGGTACAGTTAACAGAGAATAATAATATGTTTGTAAACTATCGAGTTTATGAGGAGCTAATTCCTACGGTAGCTTTATCGCTTTTCGTGTATAACGTTGTTGAAAGTAAACTATTCGATAGGTTTCAAAGGCAGTTTGTGGTTTGAATGCCGACCAGATATTTATGCTTACCTTATAAACTAAATTGTTTACGTCCAGTTTTAGTTGTGGGTTGGCTAGATTTGAGCTAAGACTTGACTGTTTTGAAAAAAAAAATACTTTTAACACTTTTGTGTCGTCTGGAGTTGGTAAAGTACGTCCGTATGGATTGAGGAGCCACGTCAGATTTTTAAGGATAGCTATCACCCTTATTTAGTAGCCATGCAGATAATTTTGTAGGTCAAATTCTGAAATTTGTAGTAAAATACATCAAAAGTTATATCACTGCAAAGGTGGCTCCTCAATCCTGATGTTTAGATTGAGGAGCCACCTAGAACTCGTAATGTATTGAATGTAGGTTGCTGAAACTTATGTATCAATTTGTAGCCATCACGTAGGATATCTACTAGAATTTTGAGCACTTTAGTTCTAAAATTCAAGAAACTACAACACTTTTGTTGTGGCTCCTCAATCCATACACAATAGAGTAAATTTCTATGAATATTTGCAGTCAATTCAGATATTCGACATAATGATAATTTAGAAGGAGGTAAATTCTATTGCCAACAATATGAATGAAATACTAAAACATAGTGATTTCCGTAAACAAACGTATATTATTTGGCTCCTCAATCCTGACGTTTATTTACCTGAGATCACAACGAAATCAAAAGCCAGAGACTCTAACGTTTAGTAGGCGTGCATACTAAACGGCTACATACAATTCATTGCTGTATTCGTTTTAATTGCTGAAAAATAAAGCTTTTTGGTATTGCTCAAGGATCCGTTTTGAGGGGTGACCATAATTATGTGAATGAAACTAGGATAAGTAATTTTTATCAACATTTAATAATTTGTTTTTACAAAATATAGGTTAGCAAATGGATAAGAACCTTTTGGGTCTTCTGTGCTCTTACGAATTCTGGATTCATAGTCATCGTAACACAACACCTCATCCTTTGCTAGAATATGACATTTGTAGTGACCCATGCCAGTGATACTAACTCTGGGAAAGAATTCTATAGCGCCCATTAATGTGTATGAGCTGCCTAGAACTATTATAGATTCTGGTATCTCCTTCAAACAATTTTTTTTGCAATCATTCAAATCGAACGAAACCGTATTTGAAAGTGTTTATTAACAGACTGTTACTGTTGTTTGGTTGTTGCAAGTCTTACATGCGTTTTTATCTTCTGCAATACAAATAGCATCTTCTTTCACCGTTGATGCCAAATACAGAAAACATATTAGTCTCGCGACAGTAAACACACGGCTGCGTTGATATTTCAGAGATTTTTTTGTGACACAATCCATCATTTTTTTTTCACAAATAAAGTAACCACGTAAGGCCTTTTTCTAACCTATCATGTGTTCTACAGGACTTCAGAGGCAAACTTGCTCATACTTGTCACCTCAAAATAGCCTAAAGTACACATTTTGCAATCTCATATCTCACAAACTAGTTATCTCCGCGCTCTGAGAGTGGTGTCATTGGAAAGGGGAGATAAAAATCTACATTATCTGTACAAAGACTCTACAAAAAGCCTGCGGCTGGATACTAGAGTGTGTGTCAGATAACTCTGCACGTGCCTGGCGCGTTTTTGGCGCTAGTTACAGTGCATTTTTTTGTTCTTATGTTATAGAAAAGATTAGTATTCGATTTTTACCGCGCGCAGACTTATCTGACGAGCACTCTAATACCAACCCTTCCAACACGATGTATTGTCACAGAATATACAGGGCGTCTCAAAACTATGCCATATAGAGGGAAAGTACCTTAAATGCTGAAGATATCAAATTTTACTGAAAGGAGACTTCATTTTTATTTTAAAAAGAAAACGAACTGCATTCAAGGAATTTTAAATAATCGCCTGTCTGAACTGGGAATCGAACCCGCTGAATGTAAAAAAAAATTCTTTAATTTTATTGTACCGATCGAAAGGCTCAATTATACCTAAGCATTTTTTCTAAGTAACATAGCATCTTAAATTAAAGGAAGACTATGAAATTTTACATTTAATGTTGAATAACAAGTTTTTGTAGCGTTATGGATAGCCTTTTCTGTGAATGTCGTGCGTGCTCAAAACAACTGACTTTAACATTTCAATATTATTACTAACGAGTGAAGATTGGAGCAATTATACCTAATTTCCCTATCATAAGTGTTTGATAAAGTTATAATGTGCTAAGTAATATTACCTCGGTTGGTTTTAAAAATGTTTGAATATAATTTGGTAGAGTCTTTTCCATGTGGGATAGTCGTGGGACGCCCTCAGGGCGCTCTCAGGGCGTCCAATGACTATGTCACATGGTGGCATAGACCGCACCAAATACTGAAGATAGAACATTTTATTAAAAAAGGACTTTATTTTTATTTACAATTATACGAACTGCATTCAAAGATTTTTAAATAATGATGCATGCCCGAACCGAAAATCGAATCCGCAGCAAATTATCCAAACTTTTTTAAACCTATCGAGGTGGTGTAACTTATCACATTATGAGTTTATGAAACACTTATGATAAGGAAATTAGGTATAATTGCTCCAATCTTCACTCATTAGTATGTAATATATTGAAATGTTAAAGTCAGTTGTTTTGAGCACGACATTCACAGAAAAGGCTATCTATAACGCTGCACAAACTTGTTATTCAACATTAAATGTTAAATTTCGTAGTCTTCCTTTCTTCACCCGTTTTTACCCTTTGGGTACGGAACCCTAAAAACAAGAAAGAAAGCAATGGATGAAAAAGTTATCGCTAGCTAGTTATTTTTATATTTTCGGTCCGTCACTTTCTACTTGTAAAAGCAAAAACAATACACAGCACGCTCGACCACCGCACCACCGCGGACTGGCGCTGCGAGCGAACTGACGCGATTGGAATGACGATCACACACTGACGGTCAGTTTGATTTATGATAGCCACGGAAAATTCAGTTAAAACTCTGGCGTGACGATTCGACATTCACGATCAAATTTTGGATTGACGCCGGAGTTTGACGCCACAGTTTTAGGAAAATTTTACCTTCAATGGCCAGCTCAGACTAATTTTCTTGCAATCATTCAAATCGAACGAAACCGTATTTGAAAGTGTATATTTACAGACTATTGTTTGGTTGTTGCAAGACTTACATGCGTTTTTATCTTCTGCAATACAATCTTCTAAATCTTTGATGCCAAACACAGAAATAGTGCCGTGTAGTGCCGGCACGTAAATAGAATAGCACTACCCCCTCTCTTCCCGTGGGTGTCGTAAGAGGCGACAAAGGGAAAACTGCCATCAGGAGATGGGCAGCAGCGTCTCCAGGCTTCAACAGGCTATACTGCGATCGCCAACCCGCCTGCCAAGCGTGGCGATTATGGCAAACCCCCCCTGAATGCTTACACAAGAAATACATCGGCCCCCAGTCCCCGGCGGCCCCGCTATTCCTAGCTACGGTAGCGGCTATGGTAACGGCGGGGCAGGGGGTGCTAAGAATCCCCGGGTAGGCTCCGGCTACCAACACCGACGACTCGACCTGGCAACCTACAACACGCGCACATTGAGGCTCGACGAGAAGCTCGTAGAGTTGGAAGAGGCAATAAGTAAGTTACATTGGGATATCATTGGGTTATCTGAAGTCCGAAGAGAGGGGGAGGACTCGATAACCCTGCAATCCGGTAACTTACTTTACCACCGGGAGGGCGACCAACAGTCCCTTGGTGGTGTCGGGTTCATCGTCCATAAATCCCTTGTCAACAACGTGATCACCATCGGAAGTGTCTCGAGCAGGGTAGCGTACCTGATACTCAGATTATCGAAACGATATTCGCTGAATGTTATCCAGGTCTACGCTCCGACCTCGAAACACGACGATGTCGAAGTGGAGGCTATGTATGAGGAGATCGCTAAAGCCATGCATAGCTATAAAACCCACTACACGGTTGTGATGGGGGATTTCAATGCAAAGTTGGGGCAACGTTGCGGTGATGAGCTGAGAGTGGGGCAATTTGGATTTGGGCAACGGAACGATAGAGGCCAGATGCTGGCAGACTTCATGGAGAGGGAGAGCCTCTATATGATGAACTCCTTCTTTAGGAAGCCCGTAAGCCGCAAATGGACCTGGATCAGTCCGGACGGTAAAGTAAAAAACGAGATCGATTTTATCATGTCGACGAAGAAGCACATATTCAATGATGTCAGTGTGATCAACGCTGCTAAGACAGGAAGCGATCACCGTATGGTGAGAGGCACATTGAATATCGATGTCAAGCTCGAAAGATCGCGACTGATAAAATCCACGCTCCGACCAATACCAGCTCAAATTCAAAACCCCGAGTGCTTTCAGCTCGAGCTTCAAAACCGCTTCGAAGCCCTTGAGAACAGCATAGACGTGGACGATCTATACAACGTGGTGGTGGATACTGTCCGCACGGTAGGGTCTAAGTACTATAAAACCCGCCGTCCCAAATTGAAGAAACTCTCCATTCAGACTCTCCTACTCATGGATCAGAGACACGAAATGAAGCTGCAGAACTCAGCGGATGCCCATCGTTATCGACAGCTCAATAGACAGATATCTAAGTCTTTGACACGCGACCTTCGCCAATTTAATACCGAGCGTATTAAAGAAGCCATTGAGCGGAACAAAGGCTCCAAAGTGTTCGCGAGAGATCTGTCTATCGGGCAAAGTCAATTGACGAGGCTGAAAACTGAGGAAGGTAGCATCGTTTCGTCAACACCTGAAATCCTGAGGGAGATTGAGAGTTTCTATGGACAGCTATATTCCACACAAACACCTGTTGAAAGCAAGGCTACAGACCCTAGAGCCAAGCTTACCCGACACCATACCGAAGATATCCCGGACGTCAGCCTGTACGAGATTAGAATGGCTCTCAAGCAGCTTAAAAACAACAAGGCGGCGGGCGATGACGGAATCACAACAGAGCTTCTGAGAGCGGGCGGTAAGCCGATACTTAAGGTCCTCCAGAAGCTTTTCAACTCAGTCATCCTTGAGGGCAAAACGCCAAAGGCATGGGGCAGAAGCGATGTGATGCTGTTTTTCAAGAAGGGTGATAAAACTCTCTTGAACAACTATAGACCCATCTCGCTTCTGAGCCATATCTATAAGTTGTTTTCGAGAGTCATTACGAATCGTCTCGCTCGCAGGTTCGACGACTTCCAACCTCCCGAACAAGCCGGGTTCCGGAAAGGCTACAGTACCATAGACCACATTCATACGCTGCGGCAAGTTATACAGAAGACCGAAGAGTATAATTTGCCACTTTGCTTGGCGTTCGTGGACTATGAGAAAGCCTTTGATTCGATTGAGACTTGGGCGGTGCTGCAGTCTCTCCAGAGGTGCCAAATAGACTACAGGTACATCGAGGTGCTGAGGTACTTATACCAAAACGCCACCATGTCGGTCCGATTACAGAACCAGAGCTCTAATCCTATCCAACTACAGCGAGGTGTGAGACAGGGAGATGTCATCTCTCCCAAACTGTTCACAGCTGCGTTGGAGGATATTTTTAAGCTGCTGGATTGGAAAGGATGCGGCATCAACATTAATGGCGAGTACCTAACGCACCTACGGTTTGCTGATGATGTAGTTCTTATGGCTGAGACCTTGGAAGACCTGAACACAATGCTCGAAGATCTCGGTAATGCTTCGCAAAGAGTGGGTCTTAAGATGAACATGGACAAGACGAAAATCATGTTCAATGCCCATGTTGCACCCGCTCCAGTTAATGTTGGGAACATTACACTCGAAGTTGTTGACCACTATGTTTACCTAGGACAGACGGTCCAGTTAGGTAAGTCCAACTTTGAGAAAGAGATCTCTCGTCGAATCCAGCTCGGATGGGCAGCGTTTGGGAAGCTCCGGCATATATTCGCGTCCGAAATACCTCAATGTCTCAAGACGAAAGTCTTTGACCAGTGTGTGTTGCCAGTAATGACCTATGGAAGTGAGACGTGGTCTTTTACTATGGTTCTCATAAGAAGGCTCAAAGTCACCCAGCGAGCAATGGAGAGAGCGATGCTTGGTATTTCCCTGCTCGATCGAATCAGAAATGATGAGATCCGCAGGAGAACTAAAACAACTGACATAGCTCGAAGGATTGCATCATTGAAGTGGCAGTGGGCGGGAGTGGGAAAGGTTCTCGAATGTCGACCGCGTACCGGACGACGTTCCGTGGGCAGGCCCCCTACAAGGTGGACCGACGATCTGGTCAAGGTCGCGGGAAGCCGCTGGATGCGGGCAGCGCAGGCCGATCGTTGTGGAGATCCTTGGGGGAGGCCTATGCCCAGCAGTGGGCGTCGTTCGGCTGACATGATGATGATGATGATGAAACACAGAAAAGATATTAGTCTCGCGACAGTAAACACACAGTAAATAAATTTAAAAAACATGTTAAAAAGACGCTCTCAAGCAAAGGCTATTACAAAGTAGAAGATTATTTAAATGATCACAACGCATGGTTGTCATAATTATAGTAACACTAACAATGTATAAAAGGAAAATATTCCTATACATAAGTATGAGAAAACTTTCCTTCAGCATTAGCTTTTCGTATAAATTTTATTATTGTACCATTTTGTCTAGCAACGACATAATTATTTTGTAAATGCGTTGCTTCTGTTAAAGCGGATGAATTATTTTCGCCTGTTTTTCTTGTCAGTTAAAAGATGTCCATAACAGGTGGTGGGTACAAAAATGTTGGACGATTCTATATGAATAAAAATTTATTGACTTTGACCTTGACAGCTGCGTAGATATTTTCCCAGCGGACTCGCTGTCACACCGTTTTGTCACACTGGTTTGACTACGAAGAATTTTTTTCCTATTTTTCACACTGGTGTGACTACGAAGAATATTTTTCTTATTAGTCACACCACTTTCAAAATATCATACTTGACGTAAATCACTTGATAATTTGATACCACTTTGATACAATATACTTACGTTATGATACTAAATTAAATATTATATTAAAATATTATTAGCTGAAAGTACCAGGGTTGCATAGCTGACCAGGAGTTATTTTAGATGTTTCGAGTTTTATAGGCAGCAGCATTTTAAGTAGGTATACTCGTAATAACTCCTGGTTGCTTAGGCTGCCCTGATACTTTTTGTTCAATATTTTTCCAATATGCCTAGTGCCTAGTACTTCATTGGGGAAAAAAAATCTCCCGTACTACTACAGCCGTTAGTATCAGTAGTAAGGTCTGGTAGTCAGGAGGGTAACGAAGGATATTGTATAGCTTGTATCTGACTGTACATAAATAAATGTGCTGACTGTACGTAAAATCGGAAAGTGCCAACTCGCGCGCGCTCAAGCATAGTTTCCATTAGTCGAGCAGCTCGGCCCAGTGAACTGGGCCGAGTAACTGAGGTACTACTCGACTCGGCTTCCACCGTTTACATTGGTCAAGTAATTGGGCCCAGCAGGGTTGCCAGATGTACATTTAAATCGTATTTGTACGATTATTTACAACATTGTTCGATCCCAAATTTTCAGAAAATTTTGGATTTTGTATTAAGTACGATTATTATACATATATTATATACTTGAACATATTTTTTTATGTTTAATGTACGATTCTCGATTTTTCGCACCTGGCAACCCTGGCCCAGGAAACAACTCGGCCGAACAACTATGCTCCGCGCGAGACCACTCGACTCGCTCAGTACTCGCCCTATCGTTTACATTGGTCGAGTTAGCCTGCTTTTTGTTCATCGCTACTCGACTCGGCCGCCTACTCGACCAATGTAAACTATGCTTCACGAGTTTCACACTCGCGAGTTGACGAATAAGTCAGTTTGCAATCCATGTTATAAAATATGCACATACAGGGTATTTAATTTCCCCGCACTAGTAGTGTGACAACAAGTCTCATGTTTTGGTAGCTTTCTAATATTCACACCAAACAGTGTGACTACGAAGAAAAAATGCTTCGTAGTCACACCAGTGTGACAAAACGGTGTGACAGCGAGTCCGTTGGGGATATTTCAATTATTTTTTTTGTGAAACAATCCATCAGTTTTTTTTTTCACAAAAAAGTAACCACGAAAATTAAGGCCTTTTTCTAACCTATCATGTGTTCTACAGGACTTCCGAGGCAAATTCGCTTATCCTTACTTCCTTACTTATATTATAAATGCGTCTTTGTCTGTCTGTGTGTTACACAATCACACCTAAACTACTAAACCGATTTGAATGAATTTTGGTACAGAGATAGTCTAGAGCCTGAGAAAGGACATAGGCTACTTTTTATTTATATTAAAAATATCACCTTCCCGCGGGATAACGTCGTGTAGTACACGCGGGCGAAGCCGCAGGCGGAAGGCTAGTACTAAATAAATAACCTAAAATACGATATTTTGCAATCTCATTTCTAACAAACTAGTAATCTCCTCGCTCTGAAAGTGGTGTCATTGGAAAGGGGAGATCAAAATCTACATTTTTCATACAAATAATCTACAAAAAGCCTGCGGTTGGATACTAATACCAACCCTTCCAATACGATGTATTGTTTTTGCAAATACTCTTGCGAGTATAGTGATACCCAACCACAAAGTAAAATTAGATAATTGTATAGTCCGTTCGGTTAGATAGTGTCGGTACACCATACACGGCATTGTGGCAGAGCGACACTATCTAAGCGAATGGACTTTACCTTACCTTTTCTTGTTATAATTCCAGGTCTGTCATATTTTGTGATCAAATTAATATAGAAATAAAGTAGCTAATAATGTACTTATGAAATTTTGATGAATTAGGTATGGCATTTGACAAGACCGCCTCTGTGGTCTAGTGGCTAGTGGTTTACATCACACCACCGATTTCAGACCAAGAGGTCCCGGGTTCGATTCCCAGTAGGGGAATATATTGTATTCGGTTTGGTTGGTGGTAGAAAGGTGGTAGGACTTGTTCTTAGTCCGCCTGGTTCAATTTATTGTACCAACTTGTATATACCGTATTTTAAGAAAATAAACAATTTTATTATTAAATTATTATTTATGAGACATGTATTATTATGTCAAATATAAATTATTTCAAATGATATTTACAATTACTTATAATTATAGTATTTGTTATTAAGGCATCTCATTTTATGGCAAATGAGAGTTATTGCTACTAAATAATTATATCATGCTTTATTAGTACCTAAGTACAAATAGTGTTAACAAATATTATGACCAAGGATCATTATGGCAAATGAAATGATTAAAATTTTGTAAAAACAAATTATTAAATGTTGATAAAAATTACTTATCCTAGTTTCATTCACATAATTATGGTCACCCCTCAAAACGGATCCTTGAGCAATACCAAAAAGCTTTATTTTTCAGCAATTAAAACGAATACAGCAATGAATTGTACGTAGCCGTTTAGTATGCACGCCTACTAAACGTTAGAGTCTCTGGCTTTTGATTTCGTTGTGATCTCAGGTAAATAAACGTCAGGATTGAGGAGCCAAATAATATACGTTTGTTTACGGAAATCACTATGTTTTAGTATTTCATTCATATTGTAGGCAATAGAATTTACCTCCTTCTAAATTATCATTATGTCGAATATCTGAATTGACTGCAAATATTCATAGAAATTTACTCTATTGTGTATGGATTGAGGAGCCACAACAAAAGTGTTGTAGTTTCTTGAATTTTAGAACTAAAGTGCTCAAAATTCTAGTAGATATCCTACGTGATGGCTACAAATTGATACATAAGTTTCAGCAACCTACATTCAATACATTACGAGTTCTAGGTGGCTCCTCAATCTAAACATCAGGATTGAGGAGCCACCTTTGCAGTGATATAACTTTTGATGTATTTTACTACAAATTTCAGAATTTGACCTACAAAATTATCTGCATGGCTACTAAATAAGGGTGATAGCTATCCTTAAAAATCTGACGTGGCTCCTCAATCCATACGGACGTGATAATTTTGAATGGTTTTAATAGCATACACTTTCCAACAATTACTTTCGTAAAGTAGTACCGTAGATCGGGGCTAATTTAGAAAAAAGTTAGGATACTTTGATAATAATTTGTAATGTAATAAACAGTATTATTTGTAATTAAGTAAAAAATGAGCATACTATCTATTAGTTCTATTTTGGCTACCATAGGTCAGTTGAAAAAAAATATGGAAAATATAATAATTTAGTCAAACAAGCGTTTTTAAGTAATAAGTTTTCAATAAGCTCTCGAATCAAAGTAACCCCACGGTACTATAAAATGTGAAAGTAGGTACCTAGGTTATAGTTTGAGCATGAAATATTTTGAGAACACTTTTGTCCAAAGCAAAACAATGACTTTTTTCCGTTTAGCGCTTTTTTCTGCCAGACATTTTAAAGCTCTCATCAAAGTTTAACTTTAACCTTTAACGAAGTGAACAAGACCTATGTCTATTCATAATATGTATGAAAATAGAAAAAAAATGTTCCGCAGTAGACGAGTTAAATTATAGTAATGAAAGAAAAAACCATATGTGTGTGTTCTTTAATTGTTCACCTTTAACTTAAATTAACACAGATACAATAAAACAACAGCTTCCTGACTAGAATAACAATTCGTATTTATCTGCTTAAACATTTATCATTAAATAACGACATTTAATCTCTTAATAAATAAAGTGTACTATTTTTTATCTACTTCACATATTACTTTCTATACTGAAACACTGCGAAAACTAGATGAAAAACCGTCCTATTTAAAATATACAATTAAATTTACATTACAAATCGAGACTGTATGTAACTTGACTAGTTTATGTATAACAAATTAAAATATAAAAAATAAAGTCATAAATGCTATCATTTTGGAAAGCATGTCTTTAGTTCAAATCAAAAAAGATATTATGTACCTTATACTTTTATGACAACAGCTGGCATGAAAATACATGTATCTCTTAAATTTCAATATATTCTGTAATTCGATGTAAGTATAGAAAACAACAGATTCAAAATTAATGACTGAAGTAACTTTTGTCAATATTTAGGCGATCATACACTTTCACTTTGCAAATTAATTTCTTGTAACAGTAATTTATATAAGTACGTAAATACAGTGTAAATAGGATTTTTGAGCGAAGTTATACTTTGCTTTTTACAACAATTATTATTAGTGTAAGTATTTAGTTACTTTTTGAATAATGTTGCAATTGGTATTTAAGATACGAGTCCTATTGACACGAGAAAAATAAAAATGCAGTTTCTAAAGTTTATTTGGATATTTTGTTATATTTTAAAGGGAAATCTTATCCCATGTTCGGTTGCGATTTCGGCCTCTGATTCTTTGAGAATAAAGAATATAATAGAAGAAAGTCGATGAAAGTGTAATGTCCCCTAAGAGGCTACTTTCCAAACTTTCAGAAACGGAAAGTTGGACGGCCGTGTTTATGAATAAGCTTTGCTTATAATTGCATAAAAATATATATTTCATTATTTATAGACTAGAATGTGCAATGCTGTATATATGAATATATTTGTCTAATACATAATTTATGACTCCCTATTTTTTAGAAATTAACTCAATTTTACAAATTGATAAATATTTGAAACTATTTTAAAATAAAACTCAACAATATCAATAATTAATACCCTAAAAACTATGGAATATTTTCAGAAATTATATTTAGAGAAATATACACTAAAGTAATACTTTAGTCGGTAAAGCTAACGATATGGAGGAACCCTGTAGGAGAAATCATTACGTCTAATAAAGTAGTAAATAGAGTAGGAAATATTCAATATTTGGTCACGGCTTGGTCGGGGAGCTCGAGTAGACGGGTATATACAAAGCGAGTAAAAAATAATTTCTTTAACACCGAAGCTGACTCGATCTCGAACCGCACTTATTGTCCTTATGCATGCCATCTGAGGCTAAAGATACCCGTTTTATAAAGCGTCGTTTTTAACATGTTGGTGTTGTGGCCACGTGAGAAGAAGCTGTTCCTCAGGGTGGTCGATGTGTATGTTTTCTGACAAAGCTGGGGAATAGGACAGTCCACCGAGCAGGGCGCCGCTCGAGCGCGAGTGCTGGCGGCACAAAGGGCGGCGAGTCGGAGATTCGCTCTCGTCAGACATTGCTCTTGTAACTGTTATTCTCGGAGACTGCCGTCGTCGACCTCTGGTATTCATCTCCTCGAGCCCAAGCGCTCTACCAAGCACAACGTGTGGTGGAGCGCGGATGATGGGAATAGCGGACGTCCGAATTCTCGGAGGATCTTCGTCTTGGGAGTCCTGCAACATATTACACGAGATCGCTCTTTGGGCGGGTCTTTCTGAGCCCCGGGAACCCATCGCTGCTGCGTCCGACAACCTCCTCGTCGTCGGCGGTCGGATGCACCCCGAGCCCGCCGACAGAGACGGCCGGCGCGACCCACAAGCGCTCGGAGTACGTGCCTGTATCTCTTGAGTCACTTCGCTCTTCGTCATGCGCTTGCGTCGATAGTTTCGTAGAGAATCTTTTAACGCACGACTCCGAATTCCGTAAAGAATGCCATTCACCGGAGGTGCTGCAGCCAATAGAGTGGCAGCTAATGCAGCGACTGGTTGCGGTGGGATCGCTATGGCCGGCCATATTAACACACAATAATATGGGAAGTAAAGTATTGCCAGGGAACACAGAGGTTGCAGTACTGCGGATAAAGCCCGTCGTCGTGGCGGAGGAGGTGGCGAGAAAGGGTTTCGTTGATGCGTCACTGTCACTTGTGCTGATAATGTTACTTCGTATATCGCTGCTGCTATCCTGTGTCGGTGGTACCTCGCAATTCGGAGTATTTTGAGGCTGCAGAGTACGACTAGGCTAACGGGGAGTAACAGAGTGAGGATCGCGTAAAGGATGCAGAATGCTAGGGCTACTGGTCCTGCTCCACAATCGGGAGCACAGCTGCCGAACCCAGCACTGTAGGCCAATGGGGGTTGCGCAGCAGCGAGTGGAGCTAGCAGCGCAGCTGTGGCCACCCACCCGCTCGCCACGCATATCATCACCTGCAAGTAAACAAGTTGCTATCACACACAGCCATTACCCTCAACGTAAAACAATATACCTCAGTTACAATCAAAACATTTTGTACAAAGCGTTTTTATCTGGTCTGCGACTTTGATGTCCAACTAAGCGTATGAACTTTCGCAAACAAAATAGCTTTGTAGGAACGTTTCACTTAAATATTTTCAGTCACAAAAGTGACTGTTATTATTTATCTACAAAAATACCTTTGGAAACTGGATACTACCTATGTTTTTCTTTTACTTTTCCTCATTGTCTCTTACATAATCACTAGATTAAGATTTATTTTTCTGGCACAACACAGTCATATTAGGTAATGCAAGACGGTCAAACAGTAGGTGTATCAGGTTTAACAAACCTGTAAAATTTCATTGATTTTAGATTATGTCAGCTTAGCTTAGATCTGTCGTCAATTAAATGAATGTATTGACGACCTCTGTGGCCGACTCGTCTACGCACCGGTTTTCAATGTGCCGCTATCTCTAGCTAGATGTCGATTCGATTGTTCGATTTCGTTCTCGAGGGTTCCGCCCACAGATGCAGTGTATGCAGCGCGTGCAATAGTGCAGTTAGCGCACGCTCCTAACTGCTAGTGTCGGATTCACATGTTTGCCGCCTGTAGGTTAGGAGGGGGGTGCTAGTGATCTAATTTATCTAAACCACCACTAAAACGATATTTGTAAGGTCTAATTTACGTGCAATAAAAAAAAACAGCGAGTTGCACTCCGGGAGTGCCGGCAGAAGTGAAAACTTGAATATTAACGTTGTGCATTTTTGATATTCTTAAATTTTTTAACCCCTTGATTTTTAGAAAATACACAGATGATGATTAATGCGTTGATAAAGGGCCCCCTAGACTTTTTCACAAAAAAAAGGAATTTGGACAAAAAATCATAATAATACGAACTGGATTTGAACCGAGGGTCCTTCTGTTCTGCCGCCGCGCGCCGCCTGTTTTCTAACCGAGGTGCCAGAGCTATTACAACATTGGGAAAGATTGCGAAATTTGCCTTCGTATTCTAATGACATTGTAACAGTTTTTCGATCAGACGTCTTACGGTCACGTGATCCTGACGCGAGCTTACAAGTTTTTACCCATCACAAAAAGTGCATAACGCCGCTAAAGAAGTTTTCACTTCAAAAATGCGCAAAATTTGCCGCACCCCTAAAATTTACCGCTATAGGATATATACCGATATATCGATTAGCCTTGCTTGTGGTAAATCCGCCACTGCTAACTGCCTTTAACGCGCTTGCGCCACAGAATAATATCTTGCGCTAACCTTTTTAGCTGAAACTATTGCAGCGTAATGCAGCGGCGCGGCGATAGCGGCAGCTCTGTCCGCGTGCAGGCCGCACACGGTCCACAGCTGCAGCGGGTGCAGCGCGTGCAACAAGGCGCCGCAAGCGCACGCGCCGCCGTTGCCACCGCAAAGCGCTGCGCCGCTGGCTAGCGCACCCACTGCGCCCAGGTGGACCAGGAGTACCGATGATGCTGACGCTGGCTGCCGACAAAGATAAACAATTCTTAAAAACCAGAAGTGTTGTTGATTTTTAAAAAAAGACACGAAAGTAGCTTAAAAACGATTTAATTTCATATGTTTCAACAACAATCAATATGCACTAGAGAGCACGTCCTTCCCGTCCGAGCGCCGCAGCAAAAGTGATTAGACCCGTCGTCGCTAAGTCACTAGTATCTGCCCAACGCCGCCAGGCGGCGCCTGCGTTGTGTTGCAACTTCACTCCCGACAGTGGCGCCAAACTGGTTGCGGAGAAGGGGGAACTTGTAAGACAATTTTATTGAATTTTGCTAACTGATTGTTAACTCATCCATCACCGTCATCAGCAGTTTAAATGTGTGTGCTCTGCTGGGGCAATAGGTCTTTGTTTTTGAGAAAAGGCATAGCCTTTTTAATAAAGTTCTACCAGGTAATTTGAATTGCATTTGCATCGAAACATGTCAAAAATACGGTTTTGAGTAATGGCTATTACGATGAATATGATTATTTGAAAGACTGAAATGCATGGATGTGACAAAGCCAGCCTTCGCAATGTAAGCGCTCGAAAAGTCGTTTTTTTACGGCTTCATCACCAAATTCTAAACATTCTAAAATTAAACATATACTTAATTTTAGAATGTTTTGTAAACCTTCGGGAATAAATGTTCTATTTACTTATCAGTGAAAACTGCATCAAAGTCCATTGCGTGGTTTAAAAGGAGAACGCTTAGAAACAGACAAACAGGGCGGAGAGCGACTTTGTGTGATTTTGTTTTATAGGTACTTACTATGTAGTGATAACAATCAGAACGGAAACAATAAAAAATGGATAAGTGAACTTATAAACAATTAATGTGATATATTTCCAAACACGTTATCTATTTTCTTTATACGAGCACATTTGGTTAACTTACAAAACAAAAACTTGTATCAATTCAGGAGGATTTACGATGCCCAACAAAGTACTTACTACGTACTTAACCGTTACAACTGTAGGTCGTTATATCACAGCTTGGGAAAAAACATAATTGGAAAATGTTTTTTCTCCGCTCAGAGAAACGATGTAAAGAAGGAATGTAGTAGGTAATTGGTTCAGTAATCTTTCCTTTTTCGTAAGTGTAATAAATCTACAGAATTGGAATTATATCAGATGTGATAGATACGTAATTGGAATTGGAGCTTTCTCTCAATAATAGACGAATACGGTAACTCCAGGGGGCCAAGTCT
Source organism: Crambus lathoniellus (assembly GCA_949710035.1). NCBI lineage: Eukaryota > Metazoa > Arthropoda > Insecta > Lepidoptera > Crambidae > Crambus > Crambus lathoniellus. Next base: position 9,704,521 of record OX453303.1, on the reverse strand, counting down.
GCCGTGTCTCGATCGTGTTTCAATTGTAGTTCAGTGGTAGTGCTTTTTTAAACACTAGTTACAAGAATTAGGACAGTATGATGTGATGTGAATGAAGCTCAGATCATATAATACTATACTAGGAATGAAGTGTGTGGTACATATTTCTTGGAACTGTGTGTAAAATAGCACTACAACTGAACTACAATTGAAACACGATTGAGACACGATTGTGACTTAACGTTAGCAGACTTGGCCCCCTGATATAATTCCTTTGAAATTTTAATCAAATGTGCCATGTCATTTTATTAAATAAGTGACGAAATACATTTATTTTACTAAGAAGAAACCAGTTTTAATTTTATTGAAGTGTAACCATTTTATTAAATCTGTTTTGTTGATCGAGTAAGCCAAAAGGCTAGCATTTAATTTAAAAAAAAAAAAATACCTAAAGACTAATTTTTACACGACAGCCCAATGGCCCAGGAGTGTAATGTGTTCGGGGTTAATGTATATGTATATGAGTTTCTTTATTCCACCATAATTTTTTAATGCCATTACATTTTAATGTTTGATGTAGGTACTTAAGTATCATTAGCAACGTTATGCGTGGTTATGCCATCCCGAGTAGCACTGGCAATTTTTAAAAAAAAATATTCAATATGGCGGACCTGTCGTTACATAAAAAAAATATATGTTTTTTTTTCTTCAATTACTTATACCAATACGGGTATCAAATGAAAGGCCTCGATGAGTACATTTCAAAAATATATAATTTATGAACATAATTACTAATTACAACTTTGGAAACGGTGTCGAAATTTGCCTTCGTATTCTAATGACATAGCAACAGTTTTTCGATCAGGGTCACGTGTCCGTCTTACGACCTTACGGTCACGTGTCCTGAAGCGAGTTTAACATTTTTTATCCACCACAAAAAGTGCACAACGCCGCTAAAGAAGTTTTCACTTCAAAAATGTTAAAAACATTCTGGATTTATTGCGTAAATATATTATCATGCAATATATTTGCAAATATATTTTCAGCTGACTCTAATAAAATCACCCAACATCTCAAGACGAAGGTCTTCAACTTCTTCTTGCGCTTGCCTGTCTTCACCTATGGGATGGAGACAACGACCCTGACGGAGAAATCTGCTGAGAAGCTTCGTGTCGTTCAAAGGGCTATGGAGAGAATCATGCTCGGAATCCGCCTTATCGACCGCAAAAGAAATGAGTGGATACGGCAGATACCTAACTAAAGTCGTCGACGTGGTCGAGGAAATCGAGCGCAGAAAGTGGAGATGGACATATTGCCAGGATGAACCACAGCCGGTGGCCGAGAAAACTACTTGAATGGCGACCTCGCGCTAACACCCGCGGGAGGGGGCGGCCACCCAAGAGATGGACTGACGATATCCGGCAGCAAGTTTGCACCAATTGGCTGCGCGTGGCAACAGAACGGCAGGAGTGGAAAAAGAGAGAGGAGCCTATGTCCGAAAACGGGCGCTACACGGGCTGCTATGGATAAATTATCATGCACAGATATAAATTTTATATGATGTTAAGAACAATTTCTGTCAGGGATTAAAGCTTCTAATTTTTATACAGAACTCAATATAGGTAAAATCAGGCAGGGGCGTAGAAGTACTTTACCAGTTCTTTACCAGTAACCAGTAAGTAAAATAACAGTAAAATATTAGAACCACAACGAACTTACTCGTAACAAGAAATGTGTACTGTCCGTCTATAAATTAACTATACAACAATTTAAGCTGACCCATTGTGTACTCGACAAAAACGAAACGTTTTACACATTCAACGCCATTTCATTAGTGAAAACGACCAAAAGGTTACGCAAACAGAAATAGAAACCTGTATTAACTACGAATAAGGTCAGAGTGAATATAAAATATTCAGAGCGCCCTTATGGTAAAGTTTCATAGTATGGTACGTAACTGTGTAATTAAAGAAGAAGAAATAAAAGTACCGCCAGCCTTGGAATGTCGGTCTTGATTATTGTGAGCTTATAATCTCAGTACATATTAACATTAACTTAAGGTACGAGACAGGAAATTGTAGCAGTTGCTTTTTTTTAGTTGTTTTACGTACTTTCTTGGGAGCTCGTGAGTCTAAACGCGGCAGAAGAATTGGTGCCTGTTATGATTTAATTGCAAAATAGTATAATTCTCTTATTAGAGAATAAATTACACAATAATATTACATTATTAGGTCTGCCAGAATTGTTGAAAGGTATTTGTTCAAGTAAATAGGTACTTTTTTTAAAGTACAATTAAAAACATACATACCTCAAAAAGCATCTTATTACTTCTGCAGTCACCTCTTTCTTGCACATATCATCCTTCACACAATTCATTTTTCTTTTATTACGCCTTCCACGATTAATTAATTATTTCAAGTTTAAAAAAGCCTATTGTATGCTATAAAAATATCTAATAAACTTCAGAAGCTATTGAAAAAGTTGTTTCAGCATTGTGATGTGAAAGTAGTCGTGCGGAAGTAACGGAAGTGCAGTTTCCGCTGTGAAGCTTTCTAGCGCCCTCTGTCTTCCGGTTGGTGGCAACAAGTGGCTATATGCTATATTGGCTAAAGAGGGCGGTACATCCGTATCCGTTGTATGTTAATTTAGAGGCCATTAACTTGCCCATGAAGCATTTATGTCCTAAGTCTGCTGATACAAAGACCCTTTGTTATGATTATCACATCACTTACAACCCTGTGCAGAATTACGAGCGTATTAGACACATTTTGACATACATCGTTCGCTAGGTATTGGCGGTCCGTGTCTCATCTGCCACATTGACAATGATGTAATCAAAATCGCCGTTGCTGTCGCGGCGAATTCGCTCCACACTGTGTAGTTTGCCCTCGAATTTACCGATCCGGAAAAATTCAGTGTAGTGCACAAATGCCCTTATTTAGTGCTGCTACTGCTGCAGATTGACCTCCTAGTGGTCGCCACTGAACGTGGCCACAAGCTACGGACGATTGTTTTCATACATTTTGAACGCAGTAATTCGAACGCTCAGTTTGCGCCGATGCTATGCTATACAAAATGTATGGATAAATTAAAGTAGTAACTTTCATGTGTTCAAAACCCCGATCGCGTTAGTTCTAGTTATGTTTGGGCACGTAGTTTGGGTGTTAAAGTATAGAAAGCAGTACGACCGTATCCTATATGGTTAACATGATAGTATTAACTTACCCAATGACTTGCCATTGACTTACCCAATGGAGCATTTAGCATTGCCTGCACCAAGAGCAGAGATCACCTGTAGTAGCAAGCTAGTGGCCAAGAGCTAAGCGTGCGTGCCTGTTTCTTCTGTGGTTTGGAGCTATTACGATTTAAAATATACCTACTGGAATTTTTTATGGGCCCTGGAGAGAAACTGCTTTTAGTTAGCTCATTTTACTGAAAGGAAACATTATTTTATTAAGAAAAAACTGCCTAGATTTAAAAAAATATATTTTCCATAGAAAAGTTCAACATCGTCACGACTCGACATCGAATCCACCATCTTTTATTACCACACTTTTATTAGCTTCACTTGTAACTAAGTCACAATGTAAGAAAATCTTGGAATTCAATTTTAACCTACTTCTAATTGTCGTATTGATTTGAAAGTTTGCAAGTCTATATGAATCCGATGACAATACAATAATTTGCTACTATCGAGCTGATCTGATGATGAAGTCAAGAGGTGGGCAATGGAACTCTTCAATGGCTGCTTGGAAAACCCTCGAGTTTAGACTCATTTGTTTGTTCTGATGAGACCTATTTGCTACACTTGGTGGTGAGGGCCTGATGATGGAGCAGGGAGGAAGTCAGTGGCACTCCTTAATGACAACTAGGAAACTCCTCGAGTTTGGGCTCATTTGTTTCGTTCTGATGAGACCTATTTGCTACACTTAGTGGTAAGGGTCTGATGATGGAGCAGGGAGGAAGTCAGTGGCACTCCTTAATGACCACTAGGAAACACCTCGAGTTTGGGCTCATTTGTTTCGTTCTGATGAGACCTATTTGCTACACTTGGTGGTGAGGGCCTGATGATGGAGCAGGGAGAAATTCAGTGGCACTCCTTAATGACCACTAGGAAACCCCTCGAGTTTGGGCTCATTTGTTTCGTTTTGATGAGACCTATTCGCTACACTTGGTGGCGAGGGTCTGATGATGGAGCAGGGTGTAAGTAAAGGTTTGGTTCGCGCATCTGGTTACTAATAGACTCTACTCGAATTCGTAAAACTAAATACATACAATCACGCCTTTGAGTTATAATGTTTACGGGGTGGGCAGACACATGAATGGACTGTAAAATCGATTTCCATCCATCTATAGCTTTCCATTTATTAAACTAAAAAGTAAAAAATAAATATGTAGTTTAAAAAACTAAAAAAACACACTTTTATAGGAACATACTTCTTCTTCTTAGCGTATCGATCAACTAGGAAAATACTAAAAAGTACAAAATAACCGTGTATTCAGTAACTGAAATCAAAAAGGGTGGTGCGCCCTTTGCAAAGCATGCATTCAAGTAAGTACTTAATATTGACAACGCGCACCACGCTTTTTAATTTCCGTTACTGAATACACGGTTATTTTGTACTTTTTAGTATTTTCCTAGTTGATCGATACGCTAAGAAGAAGAAGTATGTTCCTATAAAAGTGTGTTTTTTTAGTTTTTTAAACTACATATTTTTGTTTTCCTTTCATTTAATTTCATAGTTTGTGAGAAGATTTAACCCTTATGTAAGTATGTGATATGATTGACCTCATCGATTGATGCGATAAAACTACAGGGTGTTGTTATTTTCTAATTTTAGCTGGTTCGATCCTGGGGCAAATCAGGCGAATTTTAGTATATATTTGAATGCAGTATTGTTTTCTTTTAAAAATAATTGAAAGTTTCTTTACAGTGAAATGAGCTTACTAAATGATTTTAGGTAGTCTCCCTCTAGGGTCTACAAATTCATTTCTCCCTGTATTTTTATTATACCTTTGAGTGTTTTGATACTCGTTTCACTTTCTTCGTAGCCAATTTTAAAAATGGTATTTCACACGGACTACCTATGTGTGAAATACCATTTAAAAAATTTGTGATGATTATTGGTTGATGCTCTGTAGACAAGGACACATAGGGCTTCACCACGACATACAGTTTACAAGTTAAGCTTTACATACATGTCGATTGTCGATCTTTTCGCTTATGTAACAAGAATAGACTTCGAGATGGTATGCTGTTGATTGTACTTGGGGTTTATGTGGGGCTTAGAAAAGCGACAACCCTGTATGTACCTTTTATGCGAATGAAAACTCGAATTTAATGAGACAATTTGACTTTATTATTCTTTGTTGAACACTGCGAGTGTTGCATTTAAATTGCTACAATACTATGTAACTCTATTGTCATTACTTTTATTGTTCAGGGAACAATAAAAATACAGAGAGAAGATTTTATCTTAGTAAGTTACAGTGGAGTTGTGAACAAGCTACCGAAGCAATAGTTAGTGAGACTAGAATACTTAAGTATTAGTTTTTTGATGATACACACATGCTTGTATTAACTGTATTTGTTTACACAATATCTTTGTGGAAACCTTTAAAATATGAAACATGCAATTATTGCAATCCCTATGATAAAAAATCGGCCAAGTGCTAGTCGGACTCGCTCATGATTCATGAAGGGTTCCGTACCCACTTAACGTACCGATTAGGCGATTACATACACCTAGACAAAAAATAATTTTGTTTTTCAGTGTTTGTATGAATTACAAAGTTACATTTGCGGTTTTTTGCAATAACTTTGTTTTTCAAAGTGTTTGTATGAAAGAGAAAGTTATGTTTGCGGTTTTTGAAAATGTGTTATATCATCTAGACTTTTCTCTCTCTTACTTTAAAAGTTGAAGGGGGGTGGGGGGGGACACATTTTATGGTTTGGAACAACAAAGGTGGCTGTACATACCACTGACGTACATCCATACGAACGGACGAACAGACAGACAGACATGACGAATCTATAAGGGTTCATTTTTTTGCCATTCACGAAACGGAACAGGCTACGGAACCCTAAAAAGTCTACTTGTACAAACTCTCGAACGGGTTATTGAAAGATTCGCACGAATTTAGAATTTAACTCGCCCGAAATTAACCCAGTAAATAGAGACTACTAGCTTTCCCCCCGCGGCTTCGCCCGCGTGGACTACACGACGTTATCCCGCGGGAATGTGATGTTTTTCCGGGATAAAAAGAAGCCTATGTTCCTCTCCAGGCTACAAAGTATCTGTGTCCCAAATTTCAGCCAAATCCGTTCAGCCGTTTTGGCGTGATTACGTTAAAAGTTAAAAGTTAAAAGTGAGTATGATAGGCAACGGATAAACAACGCGAAAAATAATAATAAAGAACTTTGGAAGACAATAAAAGAGATAACCTTCACAAAAAAACCGAAAGAAAGTCCATCTGAATTACTGAGTAAAAATGATCCATTACAATCAATTAATACTGTGAATTACTTCTTTGCTAATGTAGGCAAACAGTTAGCTGAAAATATTGTGATTACTGCTGGTGCAAATCTGCCGAGACCTTCTATTGGCAGCTCTGGTTCATTTGTTTTACTACCTACAGACTGTGATGAAGTAAGAACACTCATTAATAACCTTAAATTAGACTGTGCTGTTGGATTGGACCAAATCTCAGCGGACATTCTTAAAACTTTCGTTGAAATTTTAACACCTCCCATTACATACATTTGTAATCTATCTCTTTCAACTGGAGTTTTCCCCACTGCATTAAAAAAGGCAAGAATCCACCCGATTCACAAGAGCGGCGCCAGAGACTGTGTCAACAATTATAGGCCTATATCCATTCTGCCAACGTTGTCCAAAATCCTGGAGCGCATAATTAATAAAAGGTTAGTTAGATATCTTGAAGATAAAAATTTGCTATCTCAAGCTCAATTTGGTTTCAGGACTGGAAAATCTACAGCTGACGCGGTCCATGAAGTAACAAACTATATTGTCAATAACCTAGATACTAAAAAGAAAACAGTGGCAGTATTTTTGGACTTGGCGAAAGCATTTGACACGGTCTCTGCTGCTATTCTGATTAATAAGCTGGAAAGTCTTGGTGTTCGGGACCTCCAGTTGAAACTTTTCACCGGTTATTTGTCTGATCGCACACAATGTGTCCAAATCGATAACCATATAAGCGAAGAACTTCCTATACACTTTGGAGTCCCACAGGGTAGTATCTTAGGTCCAACCCTATTTTTGACATATATTAACGACCTGTGTCAGCTGAGTCTCCCTAATGCTAAAATTGTCACCTTTGCTGACGACACAGCATTACTTTTTACTGGGGACACATGGGATGAAGTTTTCTATTACGCCCAGCAGGGATTCAATCAAGTAACGCAATGGTTGGAAACAAATATCCTGACACTCAATGTCGATAAAACTTACTTTATGACTTTTTCCTTGAGAAACGGTTATCTCGACACCTCTAACCATAGCATAATATCCCATAGTTGCAACAATGTAAATGATCCAGCATGTTCATGCCCAAGATTACTCAAGTCATCGAAAATAAAGTATTTGGGTGTGATGATGGACAACAGAATTAATTTCCAGTCGCATATTGACATGGTAGCTTCTAGGGTCCGCAAGCTCATGGTCATTTTCAAGAACCTCAGACACATTGCAGGTTCAAATTTAATTAAGGTTGTTTATTATGCACTCTGCCAGTCTGTGCTTATGTATTGCATAGTTGTATGGGGTGGCGCCGCGAAATCAGTTTTTATAAAAGTCGAAAGGGCCCAAAGATCAATTTTGAAAGTTAGCATGTCGTTGCCGTACCGTTATCCTACTACTGACCTCTACGAAAAGAGTGGAGTCCTGACGGTGCGCCAACTTTATATTTTGCAAACTGTGCTCAAGCAGCACTCAACTTTAAGCTATGAGCCTGACAAAGTCAATAAAAAGAGAAGGAAAGACATAGTTTGTGTCAGGAGAAAGTTCAACACCACCTTTTCGCATCGTTTTTTCTGTTATCAATCTTCCAACCTGTACAATAAAATCAATAGAATCATCTCAATCTACTCACTACCTAAAAGTAAATGTAAAATTGTTGAGAAGGATTGGTTACAAACATTAAACTATACATCTACCGAAAACTTACTTTAAATTCACTTTTGTACCAGACTGGAAGAAAAGTCATAATAATAATAATAGTTCCAGAATTTTTTACCTTCCTTATACTGAACAACAACACAACATAATATGCACACACTCAAACACCCACACACACATATACACATACACGCACAAATACACACACACACACACACACACACACACACACATGACACAGAAAGTAATATAATATACTCAAGTTTGTTTCCTCATCTTAATGTATGTATGAAACATTAAACCAGTGGATAATAGCCATACCTACTTGTATCAGATCTTATAATGTCATTCTATGTGGGGTAGGGACCTGGTGATTTGTAATACCGGTTTTACCCATATCAAACACCAGCTCCTCACAAAACTTATGTAAAACATCTATACAATAGTATAAGTGCCTATTTTTGCTGTACCTTACCTACCATACTGTTTGTGAGGAGAAATAAACATTATTTTATTTTTTTATTATTTATTTATTGAGTAACAAACATCCAAACATCTAAACTTTCACATTTGTAATATTAGTAGGATTAAGGGGGGTTCTCTTACAAGTGGTCCGGGAGTTCTGAACTTTTGATATGTTGTCTAGGATGGTTAGTGACGTATTAAAAATACAAAATGCACAATTTCTCACCCTCCGCCCCCGCCACCATATTGCAAAAATCGGCAGTTTTTCAGATTTTCGCTTATACCTTCGTTTAGGTGCATTTGAGCCAGAAGCAATTGTTGACAATCTTGTAGAGAATTAAATTTTCTATAATTAACGGTTTAAATTTTGTTTCTAGGACAGATAGTTACGCAGATATTTACTTTTTTTTTAAATGTTTTTCCAGAAATTTGTCAAACTTCAGAACAGGGTTCAAAATGGGCCCAGAGTCGTAGCACTTTGAAACCCTATTTAATATATACAAATGAATAATAACAACATTTTATTATATGGTGACGAAGTTGAATTGTGAAAAATAAAAAGTTATAGTAGTTCAAAAAGTTTTGAAATGAGCTAAAAATGTTCGCTTATATCTAATTTCTGGCTAAAATGCACAAAACGAAGATTCGTTTTGTGCATTTTAGCCAGAAAAATTCTCCACAATGTTGTAGAGACTTAAATTTTCTATAATTGATGTTTTAAATTTTGTTTCTAAGACAGATAGTTTCGAAGATATGCACTTTTTACGAATTTTTCGGAAAATTTATGGTGACCGCGCAATTTCAAAAAGTGCATATCTTCGAAACTATCTGTCTTAAGGTAGACTTCCGAGCATCGCGGCCGATCGCAGCCGCGCGCGATCGATCGCGTGCGACTGAAGCGCGCGGCTGATGCGACAATAGTCAGTGTATGAAAATGTATGGCGCCGCTTCCGAGGTATGCGACAGACGCGTGCGGCCGACGACAAACGTCGGCCGCACGCGGCCGTAACTATAATGAAAACTTCTCTTTGTATTGTATAGATACTCACTTTCTGACTTCACGCTTAAAAAAAAGAAATTGCAGTCTCTTGAATCTCGGTGGGGTCGAAAACGCTTCGTACCGCCACAATGTCTGGTTTAAAAAACTGCTGGTCTAAACGCCGTGTACCGCACCAATGGAAAGAATAGCTAATTCAGTGCCGCAGTGAGCGTGTTACAGAAAAGGTGTTTGTGCACTACACTGAATTTTACCGTCCGGCGGCGGTCCGTTTTTTTACGGACCGGCGTGGCATGAAAAACACGGATGATTGGCTTGTGCACTTGTCCGTCTTTACTCGCCGGGGCAGCGCAGTGATTATATACCCCCTCCCCCTCATGAATATCACGTTTTCAGTTCAATATCACAGTTTCAATGTTTCAAAGCCGAAACTACACGAAATAAATAAATTCTTACTATGTATTATAAATAATTTATGATTAAAATACAACCATCCGTTTTTTTTTCGGACGGTAAAATTCAGTGTAGTGCACAAGCGTCCATACGTATTTCATTGCTGTTATCTCGGAACGGAAAAAAACGGACCGGAATGGGGAAAAGTAAAATGACGGACGGTAAAATTCCGTGTAGTGCACAAGCGCACATAAATATTCTATGGCCTGCCATATCGGAACGTAAAAAATCGGACTGCCGGACGGTAAAATTCAGGTAACGCCCAAAAGGAGAGTTTATAAAAATCATCTCAATCCAGCGTTGACACATGAATTTTCTAACAGTGACAGACAACCAAAAATTTGAGATTAAAATAAGGAAGATGACAGAAAAGTGAGTATCTATACAATACAAAGAAGTTTTCATTATAGTGACGGCCGCGTGCGCCCGACGTCTGTCGTCGGCCGCACGCGTCTGTCGCATACCTCGGAAGCGGCGCCATACATTTTCATACACTGAGTATTGTCGCATCAGCCGCGCGCGTCAGTCGCACGCGATTGATCGCGCGCGGCTGCGATCGGCCGCGATGCTCGGAAGTCTACCTTTAGAAACAATATTTAAAACATTAATAATAGGAAATTTAATTCTCTACAACATTGTAACGAATGTTTTCTGACTAAAATGCACCTAAACGATGTTTTAACCGTCTCTGCTCTGTGGTCTAGTGGTTCACACCACCGATGTCAGACCAAGAGGTCCCGGGTTCGATTCCCAGTGGGGGTACATATTGTATTCGGTTTAATTGGTGGTAGGACTTGTTCTTAGTCCACCTGGCTAGCTACCACCGTCTTATCTAAGTCTGACGCCAAAACAATGATGTTTTCGGCATTATTGTGTTCCGGCAGTTAGAGTTAAGATAGCCAGTTCCTCATTGAGGATTCCGGAGGTAGTGCCCTTCCACCTTCAGCCTTATCACCACTTAACATCAGCTGTGATGAAAGCTAAGTGCTACACCGTAGTGATTAAAAAAAAAAGAATCGACACTTTAAAAATATTACTTTTCTGTAGGCGATTCGCACGAAATTAATTTAGAGGTCAAAAAATAAAAAGAACAGCGTGCACGTGACGTAAATAATATGAAGAAAAATAATCAAAGTTTAGGTATGGGCCAACTGACTACTACATATTTTTGAGGGTGTCTGGGTGTTTGACTGTTGTTGAAATGTAGATATTTAATTATGACATGCGAAAATATAACATTATTGAATAACAAATATGAAAGAAGAAATTCAATATGTGTTATAACAAGCGAATTATGAGCTACTTAATTGTGACTCTAGCTATCTCTTTCTAAAACGAAATTTTCTATGGCGAGAGTATGGCGCTATAGAAATGTGACGTCACGTTTCTATAGCGCTCTCCTTGTCTAATTAGTAAGTTTGATGCTCTATATCGCTGAAAATATGCAAGATATTTGAAAATAAATATCTATGTTGTGTTGCTAAAGTTAATAAAAAAAATTCAGTCAAATACCCAATTCGCACGCTTATAAATTAATTTAGTGCAAATCGCCTACAGAAAAATAATATTTACAAAAAGTGACGATTCGCACATTTAGGGCGAGTTAAATTCGTGCGAATCATCCAATAACTCAATCGAACTAGTACAATTTTCATTTTCGCACAGATATTAAAATTCAATAAAGTCGATATTAAAACTTATTGATATTGATATTTTCCATTATAGTTTTGATGGTTTCGAACAAATTATTCGTGGGAGTGGGGGCCTGATGTCCTTTACACGGATATTTTTTGTCCACCTCAGGCATCAGTCTCACACAAACTTGTAAGCTTAAATAGTATTTATTATTAACTTTATAAGTGCTTGTAATTTTGTGATGAGAAATAAACTATTTTTATTATATTATTATTAGCAAAATGGTTCTTTCATTTTATTTTCAGTTTATGGTTCGACTGTAGGTACATGCAACATCTGCACGCTGATTGCTTGATCTGGCTCTTCTCATATAAATAAGCATTATAAATAATCATTTCAGCCGTACGAACGCGACACGAGACCCACAGCTAAGAAGCATGCCTCCTCGGTTATAAGCATGCAACCACGAAAAAAATCTTTCCGTGTTCTGTGCATGCAACGTTCGGTCCGGTTATCAAATCGAGTGTGAGCTAGGTTGTAAACTCTTGGGTATATTTATTTTGAGCTCATTTTGATCATCAGCTGTATCATATCGACCTATTTGTAATAATTTTGAAACAAACTTTTTCGTTCGGTTAACATAAAACATTTAATGTACTTAAGTATTTATTATTCTGTATGTAACTTCGAACGTATTCATTGAAACAAACTTTTGATTGATTTGTTCAAAAGCAAACAGTTATATTAACTCACTTCTCAGTTAGGTACTTTTATTGTTGGATTTCGCGAGGAGTTTCATATGAATGAATATTGCTATCAAAAGTTTGAAGTTTTTGATGTTTGATTTGATTAATTTCAGAAGTTATTACAACCAACCAACTTTAGACGAATTAATTGAACATTTACGTTAATTATTCCTACTTACTTTATTGTTTGAAATAATAATCTTATTATGACTTATTTTCTTATAATTACTTTTAAATTACACAAAATTAAAATTAAGTAGAAAAGAAAAACGTCAGTATTAAATTATAGATGTCTTAGTTAAGTTATCGTTTTTTAAGAATAGTTAGAATTCTCTACGTGTTTCTTCTTAAAGTGTTCGTAACTCGAGCTGTCCTTTTTCAGAATGTCCTTTTCTCAAATTGATCATGGAACTGTACAAGGTTAGTAAGTTACTATTTACATAATAGCGAAACACGACTTTAGTGAAGACTCGCAAGGCTCGCATGTGTTTCGCAGCCAAGCTGTGTTTTTGGGCATCTGGAACTTATGTGTGATAATGATACAAATGTGTCTGCTGGGCACTAGCCGTCCTTATGAATGGATATAAATTGGTGGGTGTCGACTTCAGCTTATTACAAGCTTTTCTTTAACTTGCAGTGTATGTATGTATGTATGCATGTATGTCCGTTCGGGTCAAATCTTGCAACCTTAATTTGACCCACTTCCCAGTGTCCGATTGAGCTGAAATTTTGTATGAAAGTTTGGTTCAGATGACAATACAATATTAAAGTCAGCAAAAAAGCTTGTCATAAAAATGAAATTTTTACTAAAAACTTATACTTAACTATACTTACTCACAATTTAATTATTATAACTAATATTCGTTGAGCGGACTACTTTTTTTTTTTTTATCCACAATGGCTTAGCACTTAGCCTTCATCACACCTGATGATAAGTGGTGATAAGGCTGAAGGTGGAAGCGCACTACTCCCGGAATCCTCAATCACTGAGGAACTGGCTATCTTATCTTTAACTGCCGGAACACAATAATGCTGAAAACATCATTGTTGTGGCGTCAGACTAAGATAAGATGGTGGTAGCTAGCCAGGCGGACTAAGAACAAGTCCTACCACCAACCAAACCGAATACAATATGTACCCCCACTGGGAATCGAACCCGGGACTTCTGGGTCTGAAATCCGTGGTATGAACCACTAGACCACAGAGGCGGTTACTACGCAATAAAACGCCAATATTAGAAATACTATTAATTAATAATAAGAAATTAGTCTGATGGCACACAAGGTTTATTATGTAGGTACTAAACAAAACATTTTTATAAACATGCACTGTCAAAGTCAACATTATGAGTACCCCAAATGGCATTTTTACATTTCATGCAACGATGTTTGGAAATCTTCGAGTTCGCCCTAGGACCGTGTCGGTGACGACATAGCCGTAGCTCACTACTGATTGAACAGTTGACCGCGATTAGGTCACGCTTCGCACTATTTACACTAAATAAAGGTAGAAAAAGCGGCGGCGGAAGGGGTTACTAATTTGAACTCGACTTTGGCGGGAAGGTGTTTCGTCGTGGGGACGAATGTTTAGTTATCTAGGGTTAAGGCAAATTTGCGTCCAAAATTCCTCAATATTTGCGTCCAAAATTCCTCAATGTCTCAAGACTAAGGTCTTTGACCAGTGTGTGTCGCCAGTTATGACTTGCGGAAGCGAGACGTGGTCTTTTACTATTGGTCTCATAAGAAGGCTCAAGGTTACCCAGCGAGCAATGGAGAGAGCGATGCTTGGTATTTCCCTGCTCGATCGAATCAGAAATGATGAGATCCGCAGGAGAACTAAAACGACCGACATCGCTCAAAGGATTGCTCAGTTGAAGTGGCAGTGGGCGGGACACATAGCGCGGAGAACCGATGGCCGTTGGGGCGGAAAGGTTCTCGAATGGCGACCGCGAACCGGACGACGTTCCGTGGGCAGGCCCCCTACAAGGTGGACCGACGATCTGGTCAAGGTCGCGGGAAGCCGCTGGATGCGAGCAGCGCAGGACCGATCGTTGTGGAGATCCTTGGGGGAGGCCTATGCCCAGCAGTGGGCGTCGTACGGCTGAAATGATGATGATGACGAAGGCATAGCCATCTTCTATCTCACTCGTTGCAGGGGGGGCGCAAGCAGCCGAGAAATAATAGCTGGCCATGGTTAAGGACATTATATTGCTTAAGTTGCTTAGCCACCATAGTCGCAGGCCAAACGCGGTGACTGCACCACTAAACTTCTAGTGTACCTAAGTGTCGCAGTACGATAGATAAAACCGTGATATAGTTATATCCTGAGGGATATAATTATCAAAACAAGTACCGTAAGATAGTTATACGAAAGCAACAAGAGTTCTGTGGTGTGAAAAAAATAACCACGAACCTTCACGTGTTCTACCGGACTACACTCCTACAATTATTTTATGAAACAAATCTTGTTATATAAATAGATCACTAAACTTGAACCGTATTATAATTATATTCCTAGTAAGATAGTTATACGAAAGCGAGTCATTACTATCTTACGGGACATAATTATATCCCTAGGGATATAACTATATCACGGCTTTATCTATCTTACTGCGACATATGCATGTTTTGAATCTTTAGTCTGAAACACGTTACCAAGTGTTAGATAGAATATTCTTGACCAGCCAACGAGCAAACATATTAAATTGTTAGTGCGATCACGTAAGCGGTCCATGAAACCCCAATCAACGTAACATGATTTATTAAGCGTATGAATCACCAGAGAGATCTTATCGAATTATATCATAGTGCTAGAATGATAGTTCTTACAAAAGGTCAGTAAGAGGTAGTTTATTTACCTAACTGTTTAAGAGGTTTACCATTCATACATATGAAAAGAATGTGTTCAAACAAGCATCTGCCCACAGAACACGGAAAGATTTTTTTCATCCCATCGATTCGAAAAGCGATGATTGTTTATCTAATAACAGGGTCCAAAACGATTCATTGTTTACCTGTTATGACAAGAGGGTATAAATGAGATTTGAATTTTGAACAGCTTCATAACAGGGTCCAAAACGATGAGATTTGAATTTAGAACATAATTAAAGAAGCATTGGTTGGAGTGTAGCAAAGGGTGTGCAGTACTTAAAAAATTCAACTGATTTTGTATGGGGCCGGGACTTTTTTCGGGACCGAGAAATTTTCAAAAACAGAATTTTATAAAATTGAGAATATCTCGTAAACGGTGAGTCGTAGGCCGTAGCTAAAATCTAACAAAATTTTCAACCCCCCCTACGGCATCCCCGGAGATACTTATGAGGAATCTGATGGACATATATTTTTTTTATTCAATTTTTTTTTTATTTCAAAACTCAAATTATTTTTCTTGCCCGACTAGCACTATGATGTATCCGAACGACAAAGAAAGGTAGGTAGTTTGAGTTGTCTTTACTGCTTTTCTTATAGAGGGGGATGAAAAGCAGAGTGTATTACTCGGCCGCAAAATTATTTTCACCTCGGGCGGCGTATATTGAATCCCTCGCTGCGTTCAGGATTCTACTTTAGAATCCCTCGCTGCGCTTGAGATTCTACTCTAGAATCCTTCACTGCGCTCTGGATTCAAAATAGCGCCCTCACCGTAAATATATTATTTTGCTCCCTTGTAATACAATCTACTATTTCGTGCATCTGCCTTTGATACGTGCATTTTATTCCGTATTTTTTTATTGCATGAATTATCAATGGAGGACTTATTGCTAGTGAGCTTTCTCTACCAGTCAACCGGAAAGAATGTCAGTGAGAAAAACTATTATTTATTTGTATTATTTTTGTTAGTTTCAGAGATTTATGATAAGTCTTCGCTTTTGTTAAAGTTCTTTAAAGTGCTAGTTGAAATTATAAGTTAACAGAAGCTGTTGCATAAAGGAGAAGCTCTGCAGACAGCGGGCGTGGCGTGGCAAGATGGGACGGCCCATGGACGGCCCGTACCGCCACGACGACACACAGTCCTATCTGTTCGGTGTCAGCCGTGACTGAGGAGCCCATGAAGCTCGACTGGAGAAGCCATATGCGAATGGACTAAGCTGTGTCGTATGAAAATTCTAGTTCCGAAGAATATCACCGGAACAGAAAATGCTTGTCGCACTATACGCCCGCTGTCTTTATTGTAGCTGCACTCTAAATAGAGATCAGTGTAACTTCACCAGACAAACGTAATGCCTATAACATAGCATAAATATATACTGAGGTAATGCTCTTTGAGCACAGATCACATGTACCTATTCTATGTAACCAGAGACCTTAACTAAAGAGAGAGTTAACAAAGAGTCACTAAATTTAAAGAGCATAACGAATTACTCTCAGAAAGTCATAAAAAATCTGTGAGATTATTTGACACCTGACATGTGATTACAAAAAGGAAACTTGTGCAAAATTAATGACCTGGAAAAACTCTAAAAATTATCCGTTATGTCTAAGTGGTACGAAGCTTTGAAACCTAGGAAAGAATTGACGTAAATGCTGTCGTCAGTTCTTTCGAAAAGTATAAAATTGTAAGTCGAGTGTTTGTATTTTATAGTGGGAACTTAGATTCAAAATTTATTATGTCTCTGAAGAGATTAGGATTTGGTTCCTCGCTAACCAACAGCATTATTATCATTAAGTACTTATAAGTCGATCATCATCACCATTATTCTCTACACCGACTGCTTGCTACATCCTCACCCAAATGGGAGGTTATTATGAGGGTGAGCAGTCGCAGTCTTCAAGAGTCGCAATCTTCATTCTTTACTAAGTTTGTAGTATTAGGTATATTGCATGTGTTCCATATGTGGTATTGGTGTTTGCTAATACAACGTTCAGTTCTGTCTACAGAAATTGTTATTGACTATCAGATACTTACGAATTTTTTCAATAATGACAATTTAAAAAAAAATGCGATAAAAGGTAGCCTGTAACTGTAACCCTTCCATTGTCAATAACTCTAAGGCCCGATTTCACCAATGATATTTAAACGCGATTAACGCTAAACGTGTTTAAAACGTATTTCTGTCCCTGTCACATTCAAACAGATGACAGAGGCAGAACTATGTATTAAACACGTTTAGCGTTAATCACGTTTAAATATCGGTGATGAAAGTCGCCCTAAGTATCATGTGGTCCCTTTTTAATTTGTTTTAAGCGATGAGTTCATTCAGTATTAATATAATATCAATATATTTTTAATACGCAATTCATTTGCGCATACCATGATCGGTTATGTTGGATTTCCTTAGAGTTCTGGGCCAATAGTCCTGAGAGTTTAATACTGTCTTTCTTTGTTATAGTTTATAAATTAAAATGCTTTAAAATTAGCACCAATCAAGAATCATGTGTTGCATATTCACCTGCTGTGGATGGATGCTCGATCTTATTCAAAGGTATTTATTTCATGTACTTTTATTTTACAAGCTTTTATTATATACCTAAGTTGCAGTGTATGCATGTATGTATGTCCGTTCGGGTCAAATCTTGCAAGCTTAATTTGACCCACTTCCCAGTATCCGAATGAGCTGATATTTGTATGCCAGTTTGGTTTAGATGACAATACAATATTAAAGTACAGTCAGCAAAAAAGCTTGTCATAAAAATGAAATATTTACTAAAACCTTATTATTTTATTTGTTTACTTCCATAGTGCTTAAATACCTACAATCTTCATGCTGCTTGAGCTTGATTATGTAAATGTTGGTATCGAATAGAGAATTAAGGAAACAAACTCCTACTAATATTGAATTACTAGCTTTACGTCCACGGCTTCGCCCGCGTGGAATACACGACGTTATTCCGCGGGATTGTGATATTTTTCCGGGATTTAAAGTATCCTATATTTTAATCCACGCTACCTACTATCTGTGTGCCAAATTTCAACCAAATCCGTTAAGTACTTTTTGCGTGAAAGAGTAACAAACATCCATACAATACACACAAACTTTCGCATTTATATATGTAGGAAATGGATAATATGTTTTGTAAAATTCTGTACAATTTTTTCTTTACAATCATTAGCCATTTTTCACGCCTGCTAAGTCAGCAGCAGCAGTTCATAAATAACAAGCTTCTTGCAATGATAACTGAAATGACTGTCGCGAAATAAAATCTATTTTAGCCCAACCAGTCGCTTGTTCTGTATCCCAACGGTGCTCATATTGAATGATAAACCAATTTCTTAAGGTGTCGATCATGGCTGCAGAACATTATTTGTAGACTTTTTTCATAACGTAAAATATATTTCCATTGTAATAAAACTAGTCAAAGAAATTTCACTTTACATAACCAAACAAATTTATATAATTTTCGTTAGGTGAGTATTATAATATCATTGCCTAACGTTTGTTCCTCAGATGTTGGGTGTTTGCAATGTCATGCTGCATGTGCTCAGCCGTATGCCTGTCGGTGATGACGGCCTCGATGTCAGGCATAGCCATGGGCTACAACTACTCATTGGCTGAGTACATCGATATGAAAGGTTGGTTATTTAGAAGTATAAAGCAACTAGCTGCAACGCACGGCTTTACCCGCGTAGTTCCCTTCTCGTGGACATATCGGGATGAAATAGAGATATCCTTGTCACCCAGGAAAAAATTTGCTAAGTATCTACTGGTGAAAGAAATTGTCGAAATCGATTCAGTAGCTTCAAAAGTTGCTTTCTACAT
Source organism: Crambus lathoniellus (assembly GCA_949710035.1). Taxonomy (NCBI): domain Eukaryota; kingdom Metazoa; phylum Arthropoda; class Insecta; order Lepidoptera; family Crambidae; genus Crambus; species Crambus lathoniellus. The sequence goes on along the minus strand of OX453303.1, from coordinate 9,685,411 downwards.
ACGTACTTAAACTGCTTACAATAATAATATAAAAGCTTTGGGATTTTGCCTACAAATTAATTTTCTTTTCCTATCAGAACTTTTGTATTAAAGTCTATGTACTACGTTATCCAGTACTCCCTTTTCCAATGTCCTATTTTTCATGCCCAAAATTGTTGGTAAATTTTGGGCATGTTCGAGTATGTTATATTAGTTGCAAAGTAGCATCCATAAAAAAATTGAGTAGAACTAATCATAGAAATAAAATCTGCTGTAAAAAAGCGTCAAATAAAAACTATTTTGGAAAAGTTTAGCCAATGCCAGATTACATTGGTTTAGTGATAAGCAAAGGTAGATAAATACATTAAGTAATTACAGTGATGTAAACTAATCGACGAATAGTAATTCGCGAGGCCCTTGCCATCTTCTGTACTTTTACTTGTAACTGTACTTGACCTGTGTAAATCGGCTACAGTAACTGTAGACTTTTAGAGTAAGTATAGAGTTAGTTACTTTTATGACAGAGTAGAACAAATGTAATGTAATGTTACCTATGGTAGTTAACTGAATGGATGAAACTTTAAACCATTGGACACTCAAAGTCAGCCCATCTATTAATCCCAGGACAATTATTATTCACACTTAACGTTAATAGATGTCTTCTTAGTCGTCACTTGATGTTGCATTAGGGAGTCTACGGGACCATGCAGTATATTATTCTTAGTACCCATACATACTGGTCCTGACTATAAATCTGATAAGCTTTTTGCGTTATTCCTTTAAACTTCAATTTATCTTAAATCCTAAAAGGGAGATAATAAATAATGTGTCAGAGTAAAGATTATAATTTGTTTTCTTTCAGAGACAAACGTGTCTGTGTTCTTAAAACGTGGTATTTTCGACGACGATTTGGGCAGCGACATGGGCTTCCGAAGAGCTGGTCATGGACCAGTGTCTGGGTTGCTCAAGGAGTCGGACCGTAAGTTGACATTTATTAATCATTGTCATCAGGTCTGCGTTTTGGATTGATTGAGAGGTAATAAGTATGCGTGATTAATTCGTGTAAAATACTGCAAATCTCACTTTAAACAGTTCTGTTGGACGTTTCTTTCATCACGACTCTGTAGAAAATGAGACAGAGGGGTTAAAATAGCCGGTAGATGATTAACAAGGTTTTGTAAACCGATGTCGTAGCTTCTTTGACATTCACGATTGTAATAGTTTACCTTCTACACTAAACATATTTATTGATTTGATTTCTAAGTAGGTACAGTGAAGACCGAATTAGTAAATTCTTGATTACCCATGTAATTTTCCGCAAAATTAAAGTTTTAAACTGTTAATCCACGTATTTCACATTTAGCACAGAAATTCATTTGAAATTAGTAGTTCAATATTATTGTCATAAAAAGTTATAAGTAGGTACCAAACTGATTAATTACTTGAAATTATGTTGTCACTATGTATTGTTTTTTATTAATGTTTCCAAGAGCATATTCATTCACGTTAACATCCTTTTAAGATTTCACTCACGTCGCCTCTAGACATGAATTACTTATTTAAGACATTATTATCAGTCGCCGAAATCAACCGCCTGGTACCTACATATTCTTAAAAGGTTTATCGTCATCTTGAAAAGTAGGTATATTTATCAAAATATCTTATTTTCATAACAAGAATCTTTCTGAGAAACTGTTCTTGCTCATTAGAAGAATATTTGAAAATATTTTTGTATTTACATGAGATTATTACCGTGTGATATAAGAGTGATAAAAGTAAATCAATTTTGAGGATACCTTTGGGCATTAGCTCTGTTTTTTTATGAGTAATCGCAATATTTTATGAAATTTATCTTGTGAAGACTTACAGCTTATTGATTTTGTGTAACTTCTAATTTTATCATTAAGATAAGTAATTTAAAAAATGTATAAGTACTTTTATTACTATTTCTTACTGTTTATTACTATTTCTTTTCTGTATTGATTCAACAAGGAACATTGAATGAAATTCATAATATTATTATATTTTTATCCGAGGTGTTCGTGTTCAATTTCAGGTAAAAATATTAATAATTTCTTTTCACTTCTCATGCTCGTAAAGTTCGTGTTTATGTCGGGTATAGGCTGCATAAAATCGCTTTTTATGCCCTAGTGCATAAAGTAAAATCTTCGTCTAAGTCTCAGACTTTAAGACAAAGATCGTCAAGTAAACAGCCACACACGCAATTAAGCTTCGTAAAATAAACTTATTATTTCATTCTGTTTCTTCAATTTTGTACATAATCCATGTTAAATTACTAAATTAATAAAACTAGGCAAAATTAATGAGTTTTCTAAGAAATAAGTATTTCAAGAGCATTATGGACTACGATCTAATGCTAAAGTCACTGTGCTACCAATGCCACGTATAAAAAAAAGAAAAAGAAAGTCTTCCCGCCAATATGGCGAAGTCTTTATTTTTTCTTTTTTGCAATATTGGTATTTATTTTCCTCACACTCTAAGTGAAAAGCAGAGTGTATAACTTGTACATAAAACCCATTTTACCCTCGAATTGACTATCCACCCTCGCCTACGGCTCGGATGGATATATACATCTCGGGTAAAATAGTACGTTTTATGCACTTGTTGTACAATCTACTATTTCACTTCTCATGCTCGTAAAGTTCGTGTTTATGTTGGGTATAGGCTGCATAAAATCGCTTTTTATGCTCTAGTGCATAAAGTAAAATCTTCGTCTATGTCACAGACTCTAAGACAAAGGTCGTCAGGTAAACAGTCACACACGCAATTAAACTTCGTTAAATAAACTTGTTGTTTCATTCTGTTTCTTAAATTTTGTATATAATCCATGTTAAATTACTAAATAAATAAAACTAGGCAAAATTAATGAGTTTTGTAAGAAATAAGTATTTCAAGAGCATTATGGACTACGATCTATGCTAAGTAACTGTGCTGCCACTTCCACGTATAAAAAAAAGAAAAAGAAAGTTTTCCCGCCAATATGGCGAAGTCTTTATTTTTTCTTTTTTGCAATATTGTTATTTATTTTCCTCACACTTGAAGTGAAAAGCAGAGTGTATAACTCGTACATAAAACCCATTTTACCCTCGAATTGACTATCCATCCTCGCCTACGGCTCGGGTGGATATATACGTCTCGGGTAAAATGGTATGTTTTATGCACTTGTTGTACAATCTACTATTAGTAACTCATAAAACTCTTAAATTTAGTTGTAACTGCCGATGCTGAAGAGGAGGTTATCCCGAAAGGATCAGGCCGAAGGTTGGATGATTCGGTGCTACACTCTAACGACAATAGTAATTTTGAAGGCTCTCTGATGAGGCTCACAGTCAAACCGCCAGCAGCCACTGACGCTCCATCGACGTATAAAGGCGATGAAGAAATGGGAGAAGTTAGTATCTTGTTTTTTAATCATCATTAAAAATGAAATGCACTACCTTAGTGTTTCCCGATAACAACGACGGACGTTAGTCTCTTCATGGCGAGAGTGAACAGGCATATCCTGGGCAAACATGCAACATCATAGACCACATCCTGTTATTTAACAAGTTGATAGTCAAATGCCTGCCCAGATTATTATTAAAAACAAAATGTTCATAATGCCTACACCACTGAACACAAGAAATACGCAAAAACATTGTAAGTGGACGTGCACTTAGGTACAAGCCGCCCACTCACTTTTTCTTGCCTTTGCTTTTTTGCTGACAACAGCAAAGTCTCCAAACATTTGACTTATGTGTTAACGTTGTAGTCATGGCAACTAGCATGTTTTCGATGCCACAGTTAAGGCGAGGATTCCCGACCGAAATAGGCACGCTTACGCTTGCTCGGCCGCGCTCGATACACTTCGCGCGGACCCAGCGGCAGCCGGCAGTGAACCGTGAACTCGCGAGCGCCCCGCAAATCGAAAATCACTTTAAATTCAATTAAAAATGAAATTATAAAAAATAAAAAATTATGACGGCCGGAATCCCTCGGCTATTCAAAGACAATCATTTGCATATGTTTTTCAGTAACTAAAACCAAGTATATAATATTTGAATTATTATTAGACGGATGTTTGGGATTTTATTTGACACAGTAAAATATCACCAATAAAAAAAAAAACGGCCGGAAGCACTAGATAAATAACTGTAAAATAACATATATTTTTCCAAATTTTAAGTACTTGTGATTTGCGAGTAATTCATAATTTAAAAAAAACCTATTTTGGGGAATCGGCGACTTAATGAAGTTATTATTAATATGCGTACCTAACGTGCTCTTTTTTACCTTTTTCAAGTGTTCTGTGCTAATCCAAAACATGACGCTTAGTAACATAGACATATTGTGATATTCTAACAATAGGGTATTTTATGAAAAAAAAATTATTTATTTAAAATGTTTTGGAAATATTAGCAACACAATGTACAGTCGAACGAACTGATCGATTGCGACCCACCATAAGTATTTTTTTATCCACAACGGGGTAGCACTTAGCCTTCATCACACCTGATGTTAAGTGGTGGTAAGGCTGAAAACTCCCGGAATTCTCAATCAGGGAGGAACTGGCTATCTTATCTCACTCCGCCGGAACACATTAATGCTGAAAATATCATTGTTATGGCGTCAGACTCAGATAAGATGGTGGTAGCTAGCCAGGCGGACTAAGAACAAGTCTTAACACCAACTAAACCGAATACAATATGTACCCCTACTGGGAATCGAATCCGGGACCTCTGGGTCTGAAATCGGTGGTGTGAACCAATAGACCACAGAGGCGGTTAAGTTCATTTCCTAGCAGATATTAAAATTCAATAAGGTCGAAATTCAAACTTGTTGACATTGACCTTTATAGTTTTGACGCTTTCAATCAAATTATTAGTGTCATCATCATCATCATTTCAGCCGTACGACGCCCACTGCTGGGCATAGGCCTCCCCCAAGGATCTCCACAACGATCGGTCCTGCGCTGCCCGCATCCAGCGGCTTCCCGCGACCTTGACCAGATCGTCGGTCCACCTTGTAGGGGGCCTGCCCACGGAACGTCGTCCGGTTCGCGGTCGCCATTCGAGAACCTTGCCGCCCCAACGGCTATCGGTTCTCCGCGCTATGTGTCCCGCCCACTGCCACTTCAACTGAGCAATCCTTTGAGCGATGTCGGTCGTTTTTGTTCTCCTGCGGATCTCATCATTTCTGATTCGATCGAGCAGGGAAATACCAAGCATCGCTCTCTCCATTGCTCGCTGGGTAACCTTGAGCCTTCTTATGAGACCCATAGTAAAAGACCACGTCTCGCTTCCATAAGTCATAACTGGCAACACACACTGGTCAAAGACCTTAGTCTTGAGACATTGAGGAATTTTGGACGCAAATATATGCCGGAGCTTCCCAAACGCTGCCCATCCGAACTGGATTCGACGAGAGATCTCTTTCTCGAAGTTGGACTTACCTAATTGGATTGTCTGTCCTAGGTAGACATAGTGGTCAACAACTTCAAGTGTAATGTTCCCAACATTAACTGGAGCGGATGCAACATGGGCATTGGACATGATTTTCGTCTTATCCATGTTCATCTTCAGACCCACTCTTTGGGAAGCATTGCTGAGATCTTCGAGCATTGTGTTCAGGTCTTCCAAAGTCTCAGCCATGAGAACTACATCATCGGCAAACCGCAGGTGTGTTAGGTACTCGCCATTGATGTTAATGCCGAATCCTTTCCAGTCCAGTAGCTTAAAAATATCCTCCAACGCAGCTGTGAATAGTTTCGGAGAAATGACGTCTCCCTGTCTCACACCTCGCTGTAGTTGGATAGGATTAGAGCTCTGGTTCTGTAATCGGACCGACATGGTGGCGTTTTGGTATAAGTACCTTAGCACCTCGATGTACCTGTAGTCTATTTGGCACCTCTGCAGAGACTGCAGCACTGCCCAGGTCTCGATTGAATCAAAGGCTTTCTCATAGTCCACGAACGCCAAGCATAGTGGCAAGTTATACTCTTCGGTCTTCTGTATAACTTGCCGCAGCGTATGAATGTGGTCTATGGTACTATAACCTTTTCGGAACCCGGCTTGTTCGGGAGGTTGGAAGTCGTCGAACCTGCGAGCGAGACGATTCGTAATGACTCTCGAAAACAACTTGTAGATATGGCTCAGAAGCGAGATGGGTCGGTAATTCTTCAGGAGAGTCTTATCACCCTTCTTGAAGAACAGCATCACATCGCTTCTGCCCCATGCCTTTGGCGTTTTGCCCTCGAGGATGACAGAGTTGAAGAGCTTCTGGAGGACCTTAAGTATCGGCTTACCGCCCGCTCTCAGAAGTTCTGTTGTGATTCCGTCATCGCCCGCCGCCTTGTTGTTTTTGAGCTGCTTGAGAGCCATTCTAATCTCGTACAGGCTGACGTCCGGGATATCTTCGGTATAGTGTCGGGTAAGTTTGGCTCTAGGTTCTGTAGCCTTACTTTCAACAGGTGTTTGCGTGGAGTACAACTGTTCATAGAAACTCTCAATCTCCCTCAGGATTTCAGGTGTTGATGAAATGATACTACCGTCCTCAGCTTGCAGCCTCGTCAGTTGACTTTGCCCAATAGCCAGATCTCTAGCGAACACTTTGGAGCCTTTGTTCCGCTCAATGGCCTCTTTAATACGCTCGGTATTAAATTGGCGAAGGTCGCTTGTCAAGGACTTGGAGATCTGCCTATTTAGCTGCCGATAACGAAGGGCATCCGCTGAGTTCTGTAGTTTCATTTCGTTTCTCTGATCCATGAGTCGGATAGTGTGGCTGGAGAGTTTCTTTAATTAAGGCCGGTGGGTTTTGTAGTGCTTGGACCCTACCGTGCGGACAGTGTCCACCACCATGTTGTATAGATCGTCCATATCGATGCTGTTCTCAAGGGCTTCGAAGCGGTTTTGGAGCTCGAGCTGAAAGCACTCGGGGTTTTGAATTTGAGCCGGTATTGGTCGGAGCGTAGATTTTATTAGTCGAGATCTTTCCAGCTTGACGTTGATATTCAATGTGCCTCTAAGCATGCGGTGATCGCTTCCCGTCTTTACGGCGTTGATCACAACGACATCATTGAATATTTGCTTCCTCGTTGACATAATAAAATCTATCTCGTTTTTGACTTTACCGTCCGGACTAATCCAGGTCCATTTGCGGCTTACGGGCTTCTTTAAGAAGTAGTTCATCATGTAGAGGTTCTCCCTCTCCATGAAGTCTGCCAGCATCTGGCCCCTTTCGTTCCGTTGCCCAAATCTAAATTGCCCCACTCTCAACTCATCACCGCAACGTTGCCCCAACTTAGCATTAAAATCCCCCATCACAACCGTGTAGTGGGTTTTATAGCTATGCATGGCTTTAGAGATCTCCTCATACATAGCCTCCACTTCGACATCGTCGTGTTTCGAGGTCGGAGCGTAGACCTGAATGACATTCAGCGAATATCGTTCCGATATTCTGAGTATTAGGTACGCTACCCTGCTCGAAACACTTCCGATGGTGATCACGTTGTTGACAAGGGATTTATGGACGATGAACCCGACACCACCTTGGGACTGTTGGTCGCCCTCCCGGTGGTATAGTAAGTTACCGGATTGAAGGGTAATCGAGTCCTCCCCCTCTCTTCGGACTTCAGATAACCCAATAATATCCCAATGCAACTTACTAATTGCCTCTTCCAACTCTATAAGCTTCACGTCGAGCCTCAACGTGCGCGTGTTGTAGGTTGCCAGGTCAAGTCGTCGGTGTTGGTAGCCGGAGCCTACCCGGGGATTCTTAGCACCCTGCCCCGCCGTTACCATAGCCGCTACCGTAGCTAGGAATAGCGGGGCCGCCGGGGACTGGGGGCCGATTTTTAGTGTGTGTAGCCATTTCGGGGGGTTTTGCCATAATCGCCACGCTTGGCAGGCGGGTTGGCGATCGCAGTATGGCCTGCTGGTAAATGGAGACGCTGCTGCCCATCTCCTTTGGCAGTTTTCCCTCTGTCGGCTCTTACGACACCCACGGGAAGAGAGGGGGTAGTGCTATTCTTTTTATGTGCCGGCACTACACGGCACAAAATTAATTAATTAATTAATTATTAGTGTAATGGGTCACGATTCAGTGGTTTGACCGTTAGTAGTAATATTGAATTATCTTGAGTATTTTCAGAGATATAGAGCATCAAACTTTCTATGTTTAGACAAGATGGAAATAACGACAATCTTTGTACCGTCAGTAAGTTTGTAAAGTCAGTAGCGTCATAGTCTCGTCATAGAAGGTTTTTTCTTCTTTCGTCTTGAAGATCTTGACGCCAAACGCCAGATCCAAAAAGCTCGGCCCAAGCCCTCCTATGACTACACATATAATTCAAGTGGGTCTCTTTATTGTGCTTCCTGCAACAAGACTTTCAAAACCAAGTTTGGCTTTGCTAGTCACGCTCGCGCCCATGCAAGGGCCCAGGCTAACGTGAGCTAAGCTAAGGGCTTCGCCAAAAATCTTAGACTACATACTGAGGTAACTGGAGAGTGCAGTACTAACACTTTTTTGTGTCACTGTGGCTGTCTTCCGTCTCACCTACACTTTGAAAAAAATACGTATGGTCATATGAGACAACTGACAGCCACTATGTACTAAATGTCAAATTTGCTGGGCACACTTTTTTATTCAGGGTGAAAACTCCAGTTACCTCAGTCTAAGTCTTAGCTTTTTGGGTGTCGCCGTCGACGGATACGTCTAGGAGGACATCATCATCATAGAAGATTTCGTTTTAGAAAAAGACAGCTATTGTCACAATTAAACAGCTCATAACTCGCTTGTTATAAAAGTGATTCAAATTCTATTTTCAGATTTGGTATTCAGTATAACATTTCAACAACAGTGAAATACCCTATTATGTTATGATTTTGTAGCGTAATTCATTGGTTATAATCTAGGGTAAATTGAATAGTGTAATAAACTCATGTGATTATTTCAGATATTGCAAAAATTCCCTGCCGAGTCCTTAGACCAGTTGAAAGAAATTCAAAGTCTTATGAACTTGAGGAAAAACAATCAACGTAGAGTAACTATAGACTACGATAAGGTATATTTATGTTTTTTTAAACGACGTAGTATTAGATAGGTAAGGTAGTAAGAAATACTGAATGCATTGTCTATTGAAGGTGGCAAAAGGGCCCCTCATTAGTTAGATCTACATCTTATCCTTAAAACCAATTTTATCAATTCATCGTTTCCAGTGGGGAGAAAAACTAACTTTTAATCATGACAGAGGGCGTAGGGGATGAGGGGAAATACTGATTGCATTGTCTATTGAAGGTGGCAAAAGGGCCTCATTAGTTGGTACTACATCTTATCCTTAAAACCAATTTTATCAATTCATCGTTTCCAGTGGGGAGGAAAACTAACTTTTAATCATGACAGACGGCGTAGGGGATAAGGGGGTGTTTTGTTGATTGGTTGTTATTGTGACATAACAGCCAATCATAACAGCTGTCAAAATCGATGCACGAATGTGTTCATTAGTGTTAGTTCATGTGTTCACAGATTAGGTAGAAAGTGGACCCCCAATCACAAAAACGCCATCTACAAAAAGCTTTGCCTGTTTCTCCTCATTGAGATCCTGCTATGAACGGGAATAAACCTCTCTGGTCTAAAACAAATCGCAGTTCTATTCAAAAAATTTAAAAGCCAATGCAAATTGCGTCTTTTTGTATCGCCATAAACGCTCGTCGATGGACGGCCCGTTTTTTACGGTGCATTTTGCATAGATACACACGCGCGTCAACGTCGCGTTTTGTTCAATCCACAATCGGGTGCTAGCCTTCATCACACCGGATGTTAAGTGATGATAAGGCTTAAGGTAGAAGCCTACTACTCCCGGAAAAAAATCTGAAAATATCTTTGCTATGGCGTCAGACTTAGATAAGATGCTGGTAGCTAGCCAGGCGGACCGCGGACTTTGAACAAGCCCTACCACCAACTAAACCAAATACAACATGTACCCCCACTGAGAATCGAACCCGGGACCTCTGGGTCTGATACCGGTGATGTGTACCACTAGACCACAGAAACGGTTAAAATAATTTAGGTGTTTGAAGGTCTCCAGGTCTGCATAGTCTGCAGACTGCGTCTGACTTACGTGCGTATCGCGTGTGTATCGATACAAACGTGCGTCGACGGCGCGGCGCGGCAAAAAGTGGCGCGATGTCGTATATAGGCTCTTAGGCGGTTCCCACACTGCACCGCACACCGCTCCGGTTTGTGGTAGTGCGCTTCTTAACTATGGCTGTAGAATCTTGATGTGCAAACAAAACCCGCAGTGTATGACATATCACGCCGCATCTCCGTCCCGGTAGTGCGGAAACCGGAGGCAGTGTGCTGGAAGCCTTAGTTATAAAAGTTGTATTGTATGGCACGTGACATTATAGGTACGCGTGGAATTGTCTTACCAATCTCTAAGCATTGTTTCACTAAATAATATAAAGAGTAGAGAACCTTATAATACTAATTAAATTACCTCTTGACAGACGACCAGACTTGATCCAAGATTAGCTACTAAATTCATACTGGGAAGACGATCTATGCTAAACGCCGATCTAGAGTCTCCGCAGGACCACCATATATACAATGACAAAGCTGCGATTCCGATCGAGCATTTAAAGCGTACCGACATCCTCAGGAATCCTGCCAGGCTAGCAGTCCCTCCAAGTAATATAGGGTTCTCAGAAAATTGGATGCTTCCGCGATATTTGAATGAAAAACTGGGACGCACGTCATTATTTCCGGGTGAAGATGGACCTTCCACCCCGCACACTTACCCACCACCTATCAGATATAAAACTGATGTAGTAAGACCAACTTTATCAATGCCACCAGCTACACAGAAACATCCAACATTATTAGGACCTGATGAAAAGCCGGATTACAGAAGATTAGATGATTCGGATGTTCAAGTCAAAGAGAAACTACTGATGGACAAGGCTCAGTTCCCAAGGTACCTTTATTTTTAATAACTATAATCTATACTTCCATCAAAGTATTCGTGTCTGTAATAATAGTACGAGATCCCACTGCAAATTATTGCGCTCATCGAGTTTTCGTTAAAAACCAAATTTTTATGATTAGGAGACTATATGGTTGCCTATCAAAATGTGGCCGCTAGTATTTAAAATATACCACTACCATTTTTGCGGGTTTTGAAAAAGTGTAAACATACTTTGTTCCATTACCAAAGTATAGTAGCTTATGCACTAGTATTATGGAAATTGGAAAGAACGACGGGTATTACCTACCACATACACCCAGACCCGAGGAAAAATTTAAAAGTTTGTTTTTAATATTTACCCGACCGGGGATAGACCCCGGGACCCTTAGAGATAGCGGCACTTTGAAAAGTGGTACGTACACTACTCGGCCACGGAGATCGTCGATTTATAAACTCTTGCGTTACTGACTGACTGGGAGACAACGCACAACCGAAACTACTGGGCGCAAGAAGCTGTTGGCATGTATGTTCCTTAGGGAGTGCAGGGGAGCACTGCGAGAGGATTTTTGGTAATTCCTCCTCTAAAGGGTAAAAAAGGGGGTCTACGCAGACGAAGTCGCAAGCGGAGCGCTAGTCTATCTATACTAATATTATAAAGAGAAAAGATTTGATTGTTTGTATGTTTGTTTGTTTGCATCGAATAGGCTCCGTAACTAATGGACCGATTTTGAAAATTCTTGGACCATTAGAAAGCTACATTCTTCCCGAGTAACATAGGTTATATTTTATCCCGATATTCCCGCAGGAACGGGTACCACGTAGGTAAAACCGCGAGGATCCGCTAGTAATATATAAACTTTGTTAGATTTCTTTGATGAATTTCCATATCTAAATTTGTATATTTATTCTTATTACAGCTTCAAGAAGATGGACAGTAAATCAGATAATACAGACAACGAGAAATCGGATGAGATGGATTACGAAGAAGAAGCTAAACGAGGTATTCGAGTAAGAAAGAAACGAAACATAAAAATGTCCTCAAAAAGGGTGATTGTCGAAGAATCACGGTACACTCCACCAAATACATTGTTGAACCAATATATTAATGAGGGTGACGATCTCAAGCCAAACAAGATATTTGATCAATATAAATCAAAGGTGGCATCATATTTAAGAAGTTCAAACAGCAGTTTATACTCTAGTAACGATACTAAGAACAGTTTTATAAGCTACGAAGATGACAATCGTGGTAACGCGACAGAATCCCACACTCTGGTATTTGGTTTTAATAATTTCACGGAATATACACATGACACTTTCAGAAATGATACGTTGAGAGAAATGGTTAATGATACGTTGAGAGTAATAGGAAATGATACAATGAAAGAAATGGGAACTATACAGCTCAATAAACTTAACTATTCTCTCCCTGCAATCGTCAAAGTAAAATCAGATACGTCTGTCATATCTTTCATAAAGTCGTTGTTAAATTAATCCTGATATTGGTTCATGTTTGTCTGTGGCGTTCATGAATGTTTGTATTTGTTTGTCCATGAAGTTTTATGTCTGTCTTTTATTGGTTGTTTTATTGGAAATCACAAATTCAATTCATCTATTAAACTCCAAATAGTTTGACAATTTTGAGACAATTTTTAGTCAAAAACAGTATCAAAATTAATTTAAAAATCCAATGCAAGTCGTATCCCATTTATCAAATAGCAAAGATTTTCAAATATTGAAACTGTTATATTTTAGTCCACAAACTTGCACTAAAAGTAATAATACCTATATACAGCAAAATTTTAATGTCAGTCCGAAATGAATCTGAGAATTCTTATATTTTATGTACCTTATAATGGCAAAATAATTCCTTCGAACTGTCCAGAATAATTAGTTTTCTAGTTTATTTACCTCAGCCTCGTGGATAAACAGTAGATCCTCTAGTTTCTTTGCGCAGAATTGAATTGCATTTAATTCTAGAAATAGATTCATCTCATTTTACCTATTTAATTGCACTGCTTTTGCGCTTAGTCCGTTTATTCACCCTAAAACAGCCACCTTAAGGTGGATACTCGAAAATGCGTGTCCATCTATCCACCCTGCACGGGATAGATAATCGGAATGCACTTCTGATTGATTTGTTCTTTTGACTTTTTACCCCAAGTACAGGTAAGTAAACAAAACTATTTTCAGTTTTGACTTTTCAAACAATAAGTATGTATTTCTAAGTATTTTAATGTTCACTAAGTATCTTGGGCCGGGTTTGTGTAACCTATCCTACTTCCTACTATCCTACTAATATTATAAATGTGAAAGTTTAGATGTTTGGATGTTTGTATGTTTGTTACTCAATCACGCCAAAACGGCTGAACGGATTTGGCTGAAATTTGGGACAGAGATACTTTGTAGCCTGGAGAAGAACATAGGCTACTTTTATCCCGGAAAAATATCAAATTCCCAAGGGATAACGTAGTGTAGTCCACGCGGGCGAAGCCGCGGGCGGAAAGCTTGTGTTTCTATAAATGACTGTACACAAGCGGGGGGGAGAAAATCAGAAGCAATATATTATGTGCATTCCGATTCGACGGAAAATCACTTCGATCGGAAACGCCTGTCCATCTATCCTTGTGAATTTATGGTTGAAAATTATGCTTGTGTTACTAATTGATCGAAAATAACTTATTCTACTGCCAAGGGAAAGCTAAGTAATCGTTAAGTGCTCTTTAGCATTGATTTCTTAGTCATAACAAACGTACTAATAGATAAAATAAGTGATCTTACATAGGTCTTTCATTATTCTCGGAACGAACAGGGCGTCAATTCTGCTAACGTAAAGTCATAATCGTGTCAAAATTGTGTTTCTTTTTACACAATAGTTACAAGAAATTATGACAGTATGATGTGATGAATGTAGTGTGTGGTGTGAGTGTGACCATCAGTAGTTTGTGAACATTTCTTGTAACTAGTGTCTAGGGCGACCGCCCGCGTAGTTACTTTGTGCTAGTGTGTAAAAACACTAGGTACCTACAATTGAAACTCAATTTTGACACGATTATGACTTAGCGTTAGCAGAATCGACGCTCAAGACAGTATATCTATCTATGTAGGAATACAAATAAACTTAAAAACTGAAGCTGTAAATGAACAAAACTCACTTTATATTGTAAAAAGCGCGCGTAAAATACCTTTAAAATAAGGGATTGTAATAAACACAAATAAATTGAGGTATCACGCCGCTTTAGTCCTACCTCTACGACAAATTGCCCAACAAACTTCGCATGAAGGCTGAGATTACGACGAATTGTAACTCTAATTATTACCACGGGAAACTTGCGCACTTTAAACTGTTTCATGTATATGTGCCTTAACGTGATTTTTGTAATTTGTATGGAGTTGTTACCTATAATGTACCTATTTGATTTCGTTTTGATAATTTTTTTGTTAAGATTCGTTGCCTATCACAAAACAATTGGACATCAAAAACTTATGAACCTTTTACTTTACACATTTACATTGTATACCTAGTTTTAATACAGTAGGTAAATAGTAAATTGTATTACAAGGGAGCAAAATAACCAATATAACCTATATAGTCGTTGATTAGACTTTAATTTATCATCTTGTTTCAAAATAAGCACCACGTACTTGTACTAAGATAAGATAGTAGCTCTTAGCAGGATTGAAAAGACCAGGAGCTCTATTTTTGAATCACTCGTATGACACCGAGTTGCCGCATGCGACATAAGTCGCACTCGTCTTCCAAGTCGCATGACGCCGATTTTCCGTATTTTTGAATCGTTCGTTTCCAGTGCTGCCAACATAATACGATATGTCGGGTTTTATCCGTTTCACGCAGAATTTAGAAAAACCGGTAACTTCCGCAACGAAAACGGAACGTAATATTTATGTTTAAAAAACTTTTTTGACTGTCAACCAATGTCACAACATAAGAAATAACTGTTTTGATTGTGAATTGTGAATTTGTGTTGCACTTGCACCGCATTTTTAAGTTGTTCCTTCTTAAAGTATATTTTGTGCTTTTAGTTTTGTGACTATGTCGTCAAAACAATAAATTGTTTTTTACTAACAAAACGAAAAGATTTGCTTGTTTTCACAAACTTGACAAGAACAAGTAACGTGAGATGTGACACACGCATTGATTTTGACAGTTAATCTATCGCTCGCCTGTCTGCAACGAGTGGGTAGGGGCACTCGTTGCGGTCGAGCGATTCAAAAATACGGAATTTCAGATTCCGAACGAAAATCAGTAGAAATCGAGCGCTCGTCTCGACCCGAGTGATTCAAAAATAGAGCTCCAGTACTTTACCGAAGCATCACGCCACGCAGTCTGTTGTAAGAAATAAGTAAAAATATTTTTGCCCGTGTAACAGATTTTAGTACGTTTACAGAACGAATTTCACGGTAATTTTCATTAAGTTAATCGCTCCTGCTCGCTTATCTCAGGCCACAGACTAAATGACGGTGGTGCTTTTAACGTTCAATTGAAATAATAAATAAGAGTGGTCTGGATTTGCTAGTCTCTACAGTGTCTTGCTTGAATATAAATTCTTTGAAATTGGTCGTTGGCGGTAAATACTTTCATATAAATCGCATTTCAGTGGTTTTTCTTTGAAAAAGGTGTTAGAGGGCTAGTATGGTGTTTTTTTAAGATTCGACCTAATTTTAAGTAAAGTTAAATAAATACAGAAATGCCTACACTTGACACCACAATCAACCTTAGCAAAAAATTCTCTTATTACGTAACCGGACCTTGTTATGGTAACTGTTCTATTTGTATTTCGATTGCAAGCCATTTCCAATGGCCAATTCCGCTACCCGTGACCACTGCCCACAGATCACCTGTAGTATAGCAAGGTTATCTGTGCCACGGCCCCTGAAAGGGTGGCGAAACGTCGGGAAAATCTTTTAAAAACTCAATTCTAAACTATCAACGATGTGTGCAATATATGCGTGATTAAATCCGTAAAAAGTGCTTTTATTAGAATGAACAGTTCGCGCAGAAATCTAAGATGTGTTTATGCAAGCCATTTGTTACAATGTTAAGAAATATTTTTATGGTAAAGTTAGGTAACAATTTCTACACCAAAAAATTTAGGAGAAGCAATTAGGAAATCTAACAATTTCTAACATTTCTGTGTAGGTAAATGTATTATAGGTATTTTTGTAAAAATATTTATATATATATTTTGTAGATAATATTCTAACAGCAGTGTGGAAATACCATTAGAAATAAATCCAAAGCTAATAAAGACTACTCCATTTTATAAACTTACGCTCAGATTCAATCGTACTAATCCGCTTTTCATTATATTATGAATGTAATTAACATATAAACGGTTCATTAAAAAATTTCATACCCACAGCGAAGATTAAAGAATTTCTCTTCGCTATAATTTTGGAGCATCAGAAAACCCGACAAAATTCCGACATAATTTGTCCTCTGATCTCACAGTGGGTCACAGAGAAATGAATTTGCATGACAAAATAGCAGACCCAGACCAGCAGGTTAAAACGGTGCATATTTACATGAGCATAAACATCCATACTAATAACATTTTTGAAACTTTTACGATTCACTCATTATTATAAAAATTTAAAGGTGATTCTATGTCTGTTTTTTTATTACCTCTAAGTAACGCTTAAACCAAATTAATTAATTTGAGAAAATGTTCCTGTTTATGATAATATTCGTGAAAATATGAAGTAATCCCTAAAGGAGCGCGGTATCTACTTAACCGGAAGCGCTTTTAACCAAACTTCGCGAAGGAAGTGCTCACCAGAAAAATAAAAATCCTAGCTAGAGGCGCCACTAAGATAAAAGATAAAAATATTCTTTATTCACTTAGACATAATAAATATGTACTTATGAATCGTCAATATTTTCCTACCACCCATTCAAGACTTTTTTAACTGACAAGAAGAATGGGCGCAAGAAACTTGCCAGCGTTTCTTAGTTAGGTAACGACATTTACAAAAAAAAACATATCGTTACTAATACAACAATTGCTTAGTATAAAAATACATCATATTAAACAGTGATTATGTTATGTGTTACATCATGACCATGCATTGCGGTCATTCAAATAATCGTCTACTTTATAGTATCCTTTGCTCATCAGCGACTCTTTAATGTAACATTTAAATTTATGCAATGGTAGTTCAATTATACGCTGTGGAACTTTATTAAAAAAGGCTATGCTTTTCCCCAGAAATGAGGCTCTGGATTTTTCTAGCCTAAACTTGGGAACGACAAGTTTATCTTTATTTCTTGTGTTAAAGCGATGAATATCGCTCTGCTTTACAAATGTATTATAATACTTTTTCACATAGATTATATTTTCATAGATGTATTGTCCTGCAACAGTTAAAATGTTTATTTCTTTAAATAGATCTCTTAAAGAATCTCTCGATCGGAGGTTGTAAATGGCGCGAATAGCCCTTTTTTGGAGCACGAATATACTGTGGATGTTAGCGGCTGAGCCCCACAACAAAAGGCCGTAGGACATAACACTATGAAAATAACTAAAATAGACTATTCTAGCCGTTTCAATATCGGTTAAGAGCCTTATTTTCTTAACTGCGAATGCGGCCGAACTGAGTCTACTCGCCAAGGCTTCGATATGAGGATCCCATTGTAGTCGCGAGTCTAATATAATACCTAGAAACTTTGTATTGTTAATGAATGCGACCATATCGCCGTCTAGTCTTATATGAAAATCAACTTGTCTTACATTAGGTAACGAAAATTTTAAACACTTAGTTTTCTTTGAGTTTAATGATAAATTATTACTATTAAACCAATGTGACACTTTTGAAAGAGCACTATTCACTTCGTCAGAACAGTCATCACCTCTATCTACTTTAAAGACTAGAGATGTATCATCGGCAAATAGCACTGTCTCACATAAATTCTTCGCGTAGTAAGGAAGGTCATTTATGTATATTAAAAACAACAGCGGGCCCAATATTGATCCTTGGGGTACGCCCATAGTAATGGGAGCTCCGGTAGACTCAGTTTTATTAATAACTACCTTCTGAGTTCTTTCATACAGATATGAATGCATAAGGCTTACTGACATTTCAGAAACACCATAATGTTTTAACTTCCTTAATAGTGTTTGGTGATCAACACAATCGAATGCCTTGGAAAGGTCACAAAAAATAGCGATTACATCCTGCTTGTCCTCCCAGGCATCAAGTACATGTTTTAGAAATGCAACCCCAGCATCAGTTGTACTTTTACCTTTTGAAAAACCAAACTGTTTCTCATGCAGTATACTATTTAATTTAAAATATTCTAAAAGTTGAGCATAAATTAATTTCTCAAATATTTTACTTATTGCTGGTAGTATGGATATAGGTCTAAAATTTGCTGGGTCACTTTTGTCACCAGCTTTAAATAGAGGAATTATTTTACTATTTTTCATTAAATTAGGAAAGACCCCTTCACTTACACATTGGTTAAAAATTATTGCTAATGATGGAGCTATCACATCAATTATTGATTTGATGATACTTGTAGATATGCCCCAGAGATCTTCTGTTTTTTTAATATTTATTGCTTTGAATGCTTTAATAATATCTTCGGTAGTGACATAGCTAAAACTAAATGTTTCCTGGCACTTGTTCACACTAGATTCCATAAGAGAGACAGCGGTGTTGGGGCAAGAGTTAAGTCTGCTAGTAGTTTCTAACGGAATTCGAGCAAAGAAACCTTCAAAAGCACTAGCCACCTCAATATCCGATTCAAAAGTCTGATCACTAATTTTTAAGTTAAATGAATTAATTTTGCATTTTGTTTTGCCAGTCTCTTGGTATATAATACTCCAGGTAGCTTTTATTTTATTTTCAGATGATTTAATTTTATTTGAAATATACCTAGATTTTGCCAAAGCACATACTTTCCTAAATGTTTTTGAATATTTCTTGACATATTCAATGAAGCTAGGATCACAGGAAGTCGTTTTTTGTGCATAGAGTTTAAATAACTTTCTTCTACTATTATAGATACCAGGTGTGGCCCAGTCACTGAACTTCTTACGATCATTACACTTTATAACTTTTTGTTTAAAATTGTTACTAAATTCTTTTTCAACAATATCAAATAATGATTGATAAGAGTTATTAGCGTCAGCAGAAGCTGGCAAACATTGAATTTTATCTTGTACATTATTTCTAAATTTATTAATACCACGTTTCGGTATTGGCCTGCAAATTACTTCGCGTTTAGGAGTAACATTATAGTGCTCAAAAGAAGCTAGTTGTCCACTGTGGTCGGATTTAATAATATTAATTACCGATTTCTCAATTAAGTTACAGTTGGAAAAGATGTTATCTAAGCAAGTAGCCGATGTTGGCGTAATTCGCGTCGGTTCATTAAAAATGTGAAGCAAATTAAATGATTTAAAAAGGTTAAGGAATTTACTGGAGAGTTGTGCTAATTTAATATCTAAGATGTCTATATTAAAATCTCCACAAACTACAATTTTTTTATTCTTACGACAGCATATTTTCAACTCTCGCCTCTTCATTGTTACAAATGTCAAATTCTATAAAAAAATATATTAGTTTCTTATTTTTCTGATTAGGCTTTACTGCGCATCGTCTCGCGCATGTTCTGAGATGCAATGAACAAAGAAGTTTGAATTGGGCTGTTACTGTGATATGGATAGATATCAAACGAAGCGTCTTTTTAATGTAGTCTTATGCTAAATGCATGAATGCTTTAGGCCCAATTTATTATTATTTATTATTATACCCAGACGGCAGCGAACGGCCTCCAACAGCCGTGACGCGGCGAGCACCTACTTTATACTTACATACGTACTATATGTAGTCTGAAAAGACCGAAAGAGGCGCACAGCCGTCCGCCGAGAGCATTCGAACGGGCACGAGCGGCTTTTTGCGGCACCGCTCTGGCAGCCGCGCACCGCGCCCCGATACAAGGCGCGTCGTCGGTTCAGGAGGCCGCCGCTAGCGGTCGCTCGTTGACGCCGACGGTCGCCACTGCACGCGGCTCTTCGCTGCCATCTCGGTTTGAATTAGGCCTTATTGCCTGCGTGCACTGCACGTGGCGTGCACTCAACTGTAGTTCTATCAAATCTACGCTGTATTTTCATTGTTCAGGCATTCGCGTAATTGTCTTCCCGTCAAATTGTTTTCCAATTAGCGGCAACGGTAGATGTAACGGAAAATGACAGAAAAGCCTTTGTTGGATTTCAATGAGCCGTATACCTTACCTTCTATTGGCTCATTTGTAAAATATGTTCATTAGTCCTCAGTTCAACAGAACGGCTGTTAAAAGCTCGTGTGAATTATTAACATTATACGATCAACATTCAATTAACCAATGTGAATAATTATATTTGATAAATTACCTACTAACAGAACGATTTGAGCTTTAGGGCTACTTTCACATGTTTTAAACTTAATTAATAAATATTTTCATAGTCTTCCTTATGGATGATTCTTGAGTATTAAAAAGTGCAAACGCAGTCGGTACCAACAGATTAACGAGCCTTCCGAATAAGTTTTTTGTCATCCATCTCGCGACCGACCATCGAGAAACTTTCTTAACCTCAATGGCCGTAGGCCGAGTGTGCTAGCCACTGCATCCCGGGCTTCTCAGAAGTCTTCTCTTATAAGTGACGTTCCGCGTCCACCATCGCCGTCGCTACCGCGCTCTTCCTGTCCTGTCCTGTCTGTCACAGACATTGATCTTTTTTTTATCCACAACCGTGTAGCACAGATGTTAAGTGGTGATAAGGCTGCAGGTGGAAGCGCACTACTAGGTATACCGGAATCCTCAATCACTGAGGAACTGGCTATCTTATCTCCAACTACCGGAACACAATAATACTGAAAACATCATTGTTATGGCGTCAGACTTAGATAAGATGGTAGTAGCTAGCCAGGCGGACTAAAAACGAGTCCTACCCCCACTGGGAATCGAACCCGGTACCTCTTGGTCGGAAATCGGTGGTGGAACCACTAGACCACAGAGGCGGTTAAATCGATCTGATAAAGAACTTGACAAATATATACATATATACCTATTTATATAACATCCAGACAAGAAACAAACACAAAATATGCTCATCACATAATCCCGGGTGGGGATCAAACCCACAACCCCTGGCTCAGGAGAGGTATGATTTATATCATTATATATCAGTAGGTATTATACCTTATTTAAACACTTATTATTATATCATTAGATACCATTATATATCAGTACCACTGCGCCAACGAGCCCGTCAAAAATATCGGGTCAATAAAATATTCATAATACACTTTACCTACTTATATCCAGACATCCAGCATACAGACTACATCCTGCGCGTATTTCCCATCAGCACTCTGAACAAAGAAGTAGGTTTTCCGTCAAGAAGTCGAGATCGATAGTCGCAGTCTTAATCCCTGGCTCACAGGGCTGCTACTACCGTTCTTTGTATTAAAATTTCAGAAATAAATCATTATTATATAAAAAAAATCTTAATCAATATGTAAATGTTGTGTTCGGTTTGGTTGGTGATAGGACTTTGAACAAATTTCGCCTGCCTATCTAAGGCCGCCATAACAACGATGTTTTAAGCATTGTTGTGTTCGGCAGTTAGAGATAGTTAGCCAGTTTCTCAGTGGTTGAGGATTCCGGGAGTATCTTCACGTATTATCTTCACTTAGCATCTAGGTGTGATGAAAGCTATGTGCTGCCCCGTTGTAGATAGGAAAAAAAACTCGCAAAATTAGTGCCTGTTTCACAATTAGGAGATACCTACTTTCGAAAATTGAAAATGTAGTATTTAGGAAAGATCAGCTGGCTGTGAATAAAGGCTCACAACCAGCTCCAATGGGACTCGAACCCAAGACCTTTCGCTATCCAGGCGACTGCTCTAACCACTGAGCTACGAAGTCGTTAAATTAATTTTTTTCTAAATATTTCATTTACAATTTTTCAATAATAAAAATTGCATTGTAAATGCAAAAAAGGAAAAATTTTAATAAGCTAGGTAGATACTTTCCAGTTTAGTTGACAGCTTTGTATGGACTACCCGTCAAGCCACAGCCGTCTCTATCGTCTTCTACAAGCCATGCTATGATACGGAACGGCAACATTGCTGTGAACCGGTTTACTCCTCCGAGTACTAAATCCTATGGAGGTGGCATACCTACGAAAAAGTGAGGTGCTAGTCATTGTGACTTAATCTAAGAAAATCTTGGAATTCAATTTTAAACTTCTTCTAATTGTCGTATTAATCGGTCCAGCTGTTTCAGAGATTAGCCGGAACAAACAGACAGACAGACAAAAATTGAAAAACATGTCATTTTGGTATATGTACCGTATATTTAATCATATGCACGTAGTAAAAAGCGGTTATTTAATGTTATAAACAGACACTCCAATTTTATTTATTTGTATAGATGTATAGAAGATATGCTATCTCCATAGGATTCAGTACTCGAGGTTTACTCGCCGTTTACCTGTAAAACGGTGCAAACGGTGTCAAATCGGTTCACTTAAAACTACGTTGCCAACTTTATGCGCATGGCTTAGAAGACGATAGAGATGGCTGTGGTCAAGCTAATGAGAATTTACGACATTGTGAAACAGGCCCTAAACTTCATAAAAAGCTAGCAACCCTGTCTGTACAGAAAATATATGCGTCCCTAGAGCCCGACACACCTGCGACAATCTCCCGAAAGCGATTAATACCAAACCAGCAACGTCTCCGATCAGTATTTATTGCGTGAGAAAGCTTTTAATTTCCTTTTGTGATAATATCACAATATCCCTCTGAGAAATTTACAGCTTTTTCGTATTTTTGTAGTAGCTAAGTGATATTATAAGAGGGTTTTTACTGAAAAGGTACTTAGTATTTTTATAACCGTATTTCACTTAAGATTCTTACAAGAAGATAATTTCGGAGTAGGTAAATAAAACACTTTGCATTCCGGGAAAGGATGTTTCACATATTCACAAATTATAATACAACATAATTCAGTCAACCGGACTAACAACCGAACTACTGATACTAAAGGAATATTCTTCAATGGTGACATTTTTTTATTGATTATCTGCTACACCTCTTATTTTCAGCGTGATTAACGACTGCTACGCGGCTACGGGCCGTAGCTTAAAGGATTCGTAGCTTGTAGCTCGTAGCTTCTACGAGAACCGTCCACCAGTGGCTTCGCCTACGAGAACTACACGTTTTTTCTGTAGGAATGTACCTACACTCTTTGTAGGGATACAACATCGATGCAAGCAAACGCGATGCATTGATTTAATTAAAAAACGTAAAATTCATTTAAATTAATTAGAATTAATGCTTATGAATCGTCCAACATTTTTTACCTACCCTTTACCCATTAACCCGTCCCACGCCTTACTAAAAGCAGCTATACAATCGCGATGCAGTCTCGCGGCTTTAAACGTGCGTTTGTCAATTGAAAGGGGCCCTAATGAGCACACGAATGCATGTCGGTCTCCTTCACGCTCGAATATCAACATGTTGCATATCCGCAAGCTTAGACACTCTTTAGTTTGAAGAATACTTCACAGCGCTCGGAGCTGCGCTAATACCTTAGAAGAGCTTTTAGCGGCTGAGGTTTCTGGGATTTCTTATGCAAAATAGAGACTATGCCACGTAAGATGTGAGCCACGGTAAGATGTGGTTTGAAACATTTATTCTCTAGTAGTACAGACAAAAGAAAATTTACTGTGGATTATTGTGAGTATTAATTTATTGATGTTGAAAATATTCCTTTAAACATTATTTTGGCATTTGGACAATTTAAATTTATTATTTATTTTACCAATATTGCGTTTTTTGAGGTGTTCCTCTAAGCGCACACATTTTAAGCGCACCTAACCAAACGCACCTAAATATAAGGTGTGCTTGGAGGAATCAATTAAAAATATTATAACGTTATTCCTCGAAGCATTTCATTGTTCAAATTTTGAATAGAGATGGGAAGTAACTGAAAATTATCGACATCATACCACATGACTAAATAATCTGGAAAATAAGCTTTCCATATCAGTGCAAAATGATTACACTAACTACTACAAGCATGCTGGGCATGTGTTAGTGTCCACTAGCCGCTTGTCACTGGCTTGAAACGTACGCGGCGCGACTGTTATGTATGACAGCTCGGCTTAGAGGAATACCTCCGTTTTTAGGGTTCCGTAGCCGAAGGGTAAAAAACGGAACCCTTATAGATTCGTCATGTCTGTCTGTCTGTCTGTGTGTCTGTCTGTCCGTCCGTCTGTCCGTTGTCACAGCCAATTTATTCCAAAACTATAAGAACTACACAGTTGATACTTGAGCCTTCCAAAGTGGTAAAATGTGTCCCCCCCCCCCTCTAACTTTTGAAATAAAAGAGTGAAAAATCTAGAAAAAATATATGCTGTAGATTTTATTAAAACTTTCAACGAAAATTGGTTTGAACGATATATAGTTAGTATTTTTTGAGATACACATTTTCAAAAACCGCAAATGTAACTTTGTCATTCATACAAACACTATGAAAAACAATGTTATATTTTACTGATCAAAAATTATGGTGGAATTTTGGCAAGGTATAGGCAATCGGTAGGTTAAGTGTGTACGGAACCCTTCATGGGCGAGTCCAACTCGCACTTGGCCGATTTTTAAACACGCTGTCGACGCGCTTATGTATCGATATCAATACACACGCGTTTTTACGGCGGTGCAAAGGTGGTTTGCATAGATAAGCTCTTAGGTCGCCTCAAAAAAAAATGTTATAATAATTTGAATATTTACATGTGATTTTTTCCGAATTCATCTTTACCGCGGTACAGGAAATATGGTGTTTCCCAGTTTCCTAACATCCGCTGAAGTCTAAACTTCTTATTGAATTGCATTGCCAGTGTGCCATGAAAAGAAGTAATAGCCAACCGCCACATTGGAAAACGATAAATGTTTATAGCTCATAATATTTAATATCATAGTGTGTAGGGTCAGTCGGTAAAACACCTAATTGTATTTTTATAGTACAGCACTTTTATAGTGTTTAAGGAAGCATTTTAAGATAACGCCAAAGTGCAGGCGATCGTTAAATAAGACTTTTACGCAAATAGACTTTCGTTGTACACACGATAACACGTCAGACTAAACAAATTGTAGTAGGAGCGGCATTTTTTTTGTTCAAACATGTGCAGTAAAAAAGTAAGTTTCTGGTTCGATTCGAACTCCAGAACCTCGGTAGTTCAGGCCAAAACGAAGTGCGTAGCTTGCTTGTTAAGTTGCTTTTCAAATTATGATTATGTTCTTAAACTAGTTCAAGCAAAACCCGCGCCCACGGCTGCGCTTCAACTTGACTGCGGACATACAAGATGTGCGTGTTTCCGCACCCGCGCTGATTCCCGCTCCGCTTCCCGCGCTGATTCCCGCGCCGCTTACCGCGCCCACGTTGTGGTCTGGAAGAGCACTAAAACCAGACGGTTGCCTATGGCACTACCGCTTGGCACTACTAGTAGTGTCAAGGGAAATTTTACTTTTCCGTGACACTACTACCTACTCTGATTGGCTGATTAACGTATAAACCTTATTAATTAGACATCAATATCGTGATCAGTGAAATACAGGAAAATTGTTTATTCGAAACGATGTTAAGAATCTTGGAATGTTCAAAAAAGATTTTCACATCCGAAGTTGATGTGAAAAGTCGTACAAAGAAGTCGATTCATTAACCCATATCAATCACTCTGCTCTGAGTTAGCAATCGGAAAACGATAGAACACATCCGTTTAAGGAAGAATAAAGGAACTTTTCTCATTCTCATGAATCTTGTTCTACATGTTTTTAACAAAAAAAGTGTTCAAACCACACTTAAAATAAATAGATAGATTTAATTAACTGTTTTACAAGTCTCGGCCTGGAGTGTTGACTTTATCATAACGAGCCGAATAGGCAAACGCTAAACAAACACTTGACTTGCCCGAGAGGTAATCACAGATTTCCAGCTTTGAAAATGCAAAATACCGTTTGACGTTTAGTAGAATTTTCTAGGAGTTTCAATCAGGCAAGATTTGTAAATAACTCATTATTATTTTTCTATTTTATGACATATTATTATACCGGGTTAGCGCCCTTAAGCCTGACTTTTTATGCTTTTTGGAATGCTGTTTAATGTCAGACATTCTAATATTGCATATAAACTTTTACAAAACCCAGTACGTACCTATATAAAAAAATTACGCCAAACATTTTTGCTATACTTACAACTAAGAGCCGGCCAATGGCGGGTATTACCCGCGCCCCACCGCTATGACCCACTGGTGGGTCCATGGGTAATTTTTATTTCCCGTAGACCCACTGCTTCACAGTGGGGCTACGGGGAATTGAATCAAAACTTATTTTAACCGTGGCCCCACTGCTATCATGTTCGGAAAAGTATCATCATCATCATCATGTCAGCTGAACGACGCCGACGCCCACTGCTGGACATAGGCCTCCCACAAGGATCTCCACTACGATCGGCCCTGCGCTGCCCGCATCCAGCGGAAAAGTATAAATAATAATTATGTGATTTTATATTTTATTTAATTTTTATTAATATAATATTTTACTTATTAACTTTTTTATGAATATTTTTTTATGTAAGTAGTTTTGTGGTTTTTTATTTTATTTTTTAGAGCATTGCGGTGGGACTACAGTCAATAAAGGATAACAAAATGCAAAAAATATGGCATATGTGTAGTGCAGTGGGTCTACGGGGAAAGAAACTACCCGTTCAATTACCCGTGGACCCACGAAAATTGACGAATTCAAAAGCATGCTACAAAACTCTACTGCAGTGGGTATTTGGTATTTGGTGTTGACAGTTTTCCGCATTTAGACTCATATTTGGTCCGTTATGCGTGAACATGGCTAGTCGAGCCATCCTAGCTCCTTCCAGAAGCGCAGAAGCCTCCTGGGGCGTTCACAGGCTTCTAGGAGCGACCTCACCTCTGTGAGGATTTCTGTTCGTTGTGCGGCCAAACCTACGCACTCCAGGATCACGTGGGCGGCAGTTTCCTCTGCGTTCAGGCAACCTCTACATAGAGGACTGTCTGTCGCATTCATAATAAATAGTTGTCGGTTTAAGGTAAGGTGACCTGTAAGTGTACCAACAACTATCCGGAGGTCTGGACGATTGAGACTGAGCAGCCTGCAGGTCAAACGCGGCGAGACTGCAGTCATCGCCATCTTAGACTGTCTACAGCTTGTTAGAGCTACCCAACGAGTATTATGTGCAGCACGAGTTCGTTGCCTTACCCATGAGCGCAGTTGGCTGAATGGGAGTGGCAGAATGGGTGTAGGTCCTGCCACTATTGTGGAGGATCCCATTCTAGCCAGCTCATCGGCGGCGTCATTCCCGTGTGATCCACTATGCCCTTTAATCCATTGTAGGATTACTCCGTTGTTGGATGCTAAACGATCCAAAACTTTGTGGCATTCGTAGACGATACTGGAGTTGATGGTGTTGGCCTTCAGTGCTGTTAGGACGGCCATGCTGTCGGTCAGTATGCGGATGTTTAGTTCCTTCATACCTCTAGACAGGGCCGTGGTAGCGGCGTTTATTATTGCAACACATTCGCATTGAAATATCGAACTGTGTTGGCCCAGCGCTAGTGATATTTTGATATTCAGATCTTGTGAGAATACTCCAGCTCCAGTTCCAGTCCCCATCTTGGAGCCGTCCGTATAGATTCGGACTTCATGTATGCCAGAGTGATCTCGGTCATTTTCAAATAATTGTATTTGGTATTTCTTTTCGAAAATGTATTGCTTGGGTATCCTATCGCATGGGGCAGCGATTAGTGACTCATGTTTCACTAAATCATTCCACAATGTGGAGTGAGGACCCTCTCGATTGTACCACAGACCCAGGTGTTTTAGCCTTATAGCAGCCATGGAGGCTTCCTGTTGTATAAACAGATCCAAGGGTGTTAAATCCAGGGCTACTTCTAGAGCGGCTGTGGGGGTGGTTCGCATGCAGCCGGTTGTCGCAGAGCATGCCAATCTTTGGAACTTCTGCAGCTTGTTGATGACGGTGCTTTGTTCCGTTTTGGACCACCAGGCAACGGCTCCGTATGTGATTATGGGACGTATAACAGTTTTATACAGCCACATCGTTATTTTCGGTGATAGTCCCCAACTTTTGCCGAGTAGTCTTTTGCATTGGCAGAAGATGATTGTGGCTTTGTTTAGTTTGCTTTCGAGGTGTCTATTCCAGAGGAGTTTGTTGTCTAGTATCACTCCTAGATACTTGACTTTCTTGCTTAGGGAAAGACTGGTATTAAAAAGTTTTGGGAGTTTAAGATTTCCTAGACTCCGTTTGTTTGTGAACATGATCATTTCTGTCTTTGTTGGGTTCACTGTTAGATTGTGTTTAGTGCACCACTGTTCGACGACCTTTAGCGCGGACCTCATTCGGTCACATATCACGCTCTCAACTCGCCCGCTGATGAGTATGGTCAAGTCGTCTGCATAGTCTACTGTGAGAAAGTTGTGGTCGTTGAGCCTACTAATCAGCTCATTTACCACGATGTTCCATAAGAGAGGTGAGAGGACACCCCCTTGGGGACATCCTTTGGCTACTACTCCTCTGGTAGTATCATTCACAGTAATTTGTATGGCTCTGTCTCTTAACATGCTGTCAATCCACCCGGCAATAGTAGGATCGACACCATGTCTGGAGAGGGCCTGGCTTATGCTGGTAAAGTTGGTTTTGTCAAAAGCTCCTTCTATGTCGATGAAGGTGCCTAGTGTTGATATTTTGTGTTTGAGATTGTCTTCTATATAAGAAACCACCTTATGTAGGGCGGACTCTGTTGATTTGCCTGCAGAGTAGGCGTGTTGGTTTGGATTTAAGGGGTTCCTGACCAATACAGTGCTCCTTATCTCCCTGTCTATTAGTCTCTCCAACACCTTTAAAAGGAATGATGTGAGGCTAATTGGTCTGAATGATTTAGGTTGAGTGTAGTCTCCTTTGCCGGGTTTAGGGATAAAGACTACTTTGACTTCCCTCCATTTCATAGGAATATGGCGGTGTGCTAGGCAGCTTCTGTAAATGGCTACGAGGTGGTCAACGAGACCTCCGTCGCTCCACCTCATCAGCCCTGGGAAGATTCCGTCTAGTCCCGCTGATTTGAATGGAAGGAAGCTGTTGATTGCCCATCTTACTTTCTCTGGGTTTACAACTTTGTGGGCGGTGATCCAGTCGGTTTCAACAGGTGTAGTCTCCTCTTTTCCTTCCCATGTGCGACTTTCCGTTATGCGGCATCCTGGGAAGTGAGTGGTCATTAACAGTTCTGAGGTCTCTTGGTCTGTTTTGGTGTATGTTCCGTCAGGCTTTTTCAGGAAACCAAGATTATGAACTGGTTCGCTGCACATAATGTTTTTCACTCTGTTAGCCTCGTTGTTGCTTTCAATATTGGTGCAGTAGCGTCTCCAGCATTCTCTTTTACTGAGGCGAATACGCTTCCTGTAGTCATATTGGGCTTGTTTATAGGCGTCCCAGTCATGCGCTTCTCTAGAGTTCTTTGCTTTGTTAAACAACTTTCTTAACTTCCGGCGTAATTTCTCCAGGTCAGGTACCCACCAGTGATGTTTGTTGTCTGGCCGGGAGCTGGGAGTAGAAAGTGGGCATGTTTCTTCAAAGCTGGTGATTAATGTTGTTGTTAAGCGATCAACGTGGTTGTCAATATCCGATTTAACCGCGTGAGTTGTAGGTGTGTCTAGACACCTTAGCTTCTCAGCGGTCATAAGCTCATACTTACGTCGGTCCATCTTGCGTGGATTACGTCGGGGCTTAGGCGGTGTGAGAGTCGTATTTAGGTTGTATTTGATCCAGCGGTGATCGGAGCACGACGCCTCATCAGAGACATGCCAATCAGAAATGTGATGCGACGCGTGTTCACTTGCTAAAGTAATGTCAACGATTGTCTGGGCTCGTGATGTTACGAAAGTCGGTTCCGAGCCCCTGTTGATTATATTCATATTGGTCGCGAGTAAAAAAGAAACGAATTCCTCACCTCGCGTGTTGTTTTCTTTGCTACCCCATAGCACATGGTGTGCGTTGGAGTCAGCTGATATGATCAGTTCTAGTCCCTCGCGCTCGCAGTGTTGAACAAGCGCGGCCAGTTCAGGTGTGGGGACATCCGCGTCGCCCGGCAGGTAGGCGGACGCTATCACCACGTCAGGCAGGCCTGGGGAGGGGTCATTACGGAGCCTGATGGTGGTCAGGTCTCTGGAACAGAACTCGGTCATTAAGGTTGTGTTTGCGTGTTTAGGTGTGTAGATACATGTACGCGGGTTGTCTGTGGTGGTGTCTAGGAGTAGCTTACCTCCGATGTTGTTTAGACCGCATATTCTGCCCTTCCTAATCTACGGTTCTTGGATTAGGGCCACGGTCTTGGAATTGACCTCCAGCATTCTGCGTATGGTGGCTGTTGCAGTCTGGCTGTGCTGGAGGTTGGCTTGGAGGACGGGGAGGTTATTGCTGAGGGGTGCTGGCAACGCCATCGTCGCTGTCAAGCATAACCTCCTCGTCTACGTCGCTCTCACCGCTTTCATCTTCGTCAACCCCCATCCCCTCCACCTCCTGGGGGACTTCCCTGGGGTTGACTATAGGCGGCTTAGCGTCGTCGGTCGTGTGTGTTGGTTGTGGAGGGATTTGTAGTGTGCTGTGGTGGAGTGTGCCGCTGCCTTGGTCAATGCACATGGGGAGGTCACTAGACCTCCCCATGTGCATTGGGGTTCGGCGGGGGCGTGAATGTGTTGTCAAGGAAGCGGGCGTAGATGTTACCCAGCTTGTAGTAAACTCTACGCTCGCTTGCCTTGAGTTTCTCAACGTCTTCTTCCGGGATTCCAAGCACGAGGAACAGGCATTGTTTCTCCTCCTGCTCCTCGGCGTGGTAAACAGCCCAGTTGGAGAC
The DNA here is from genome assembly GCA_949710035.1 of Crambus lathoniellus. Lineage (NCBI taxonomy): Eukaryota > Metazoa > Arthropoda > Insecta > Lepidoptera > Crambidae > Crambus > Crambus lathoniellus. The sequence continues at coordinate 9,654,500 of OX453303.1, read as the reverse complement.
GTTAAGATGGGTGTTTTGGCACGTGAGGCGTCTGCGTACCCGGTCTGGTGTGTCGTCCGGTCCATATTGTAGCACCAAGAGCCCCGTCTTGACGCGTTTGGGGATCTCCAGCTGTCGCTTGACAACCAGTTTGGTGCCAGGACGCGGCGAACCGATTTTCGCAGTTGTGCGATGGAGCCACTTGAGCGAGAAGTCGTCCCTGCACCAGAATTTAAGGACGCCCTCACTATAGAAGGCGTTCGCCTTAAAAGCCGGTCCGACATATGGATGGTTTGATGAACTCGGAGCAAAAATCTCCTCGTCCAGCAAACCATCCACCTGCCTCTTGACGACTTCAGCCTGCTCCTTGGTAAGATGGTAGGGCTCCACCATGATCGCGACGCTTAGGTCCGATTTCAAGGCATCGGCGTATGCAATGGAGCTGGTGGTGGTGGGATGGGGCTTACTACGCTTGCCCTCGCCTCGCGGTTATTATGTGGCGTTGTTGTGTGTTATTGTGTGGCGCTACACTCGGGTTGTGCACCTGAGGAGCTGCCGGTATGTTGATTGGCGCAACACTCGGGTTATTCACCAGAGGTGCAGCCTTGGTATGCGTGGGTTTTGGTTTTTTGTTTTTGGTAGCCATGAGTTGGTGATAAAGATGTTCGTCTTTGCTGTTTTCCACCCTCCTTGGAGCCCTCAAATGGGGACGCTGCGGCAAAAGGCACACAAACGCCAGAATTACAGCAAAGATATAGAGCCCCAATATAGCAGGAAGTGAGCCGAACAGAGCCGGAAGACAAGTCGTCCCGCCCGTCGTTCACTCCCACCATATCAGGACTCTTGCCTGACAGCCCTCTGACGGGAAGTCAGAGCCGATTGACCTTGGATGGCTAGTCCTAGGCCTCCCGTGTGAGAGGAAATCCGGGCCAAAGTGATGTATTGTCTCAGGAATGTTTAAACAACCTACACTCCATCGACTCAATCACCAGGACACCTTCATCCCCCCGTACGGGTCCCCGCGCACGGCACAAACACGCGGGTGGTTGTCCCCCCCCCCCCCCCCTCACCATCAGTCATGTTTGATGATGAGGCCGCAAGTACCAACCACATATTACCCGCAGTAAGGTGTTAGGGTAGGATGGAAGGATGGGAAAGGTCGGGAGGGAACGTCTAAGCCGTTTCAGTTACGTCTGTTTCAGAGGAACCAGACCAATAACAGGCAGCAACCGCGGGAAGGATAATCAGCTAGACTTGCCATGGGGATCAGCGACTGTTGCACTCCTCCCATGGCCATTCGCCATGTCAGCTCTCCGGACAGGAGGGCAGACTAGGGTTGGATCTGCTCTCGGCGATCAAAGGCCATGGGGCAAACCCCATGAGACCACATCCAACCCCGCTACTGCAGTGGGTCTACGGGGAAAAAAAATACCAGTAGACCCACCAGTGGGGCAAAACGGTGGGGCCACGGTTAATACGTGGCCAATGGGCCAAACTTTAAATCGATGATTAATATAACTCTAATTACTCCACCGCATAATTGTTTTCTGTTATTTTTTAGTTTAGTTTTACTTTTGAGTGTGCTTTCGGTTGGTGGTAGGACTTGTGCTTAGTCCGCCTGGCTAGCTACCACCATCTTATCTAAGTCTGACGATGATGTTTTCAGTATTATTGTGTTCCGGCAGTTATTAGAGATAAGATACTCTGATAATAATTGACGATTCCGGGTATTACGCTTCACCTTCAGCCTTATCACCACTTAACATCAGGTGTGATGAAGGCTAAGTGCTACGCCGTTGCGGTTAAAAAAAAACATTATTTTCATCGCTTTCCGCGAGAACTTCACATAGAGCTAAATCGCTATAATAGCCGTTCCTTTAAGCAACTCAATGGAAAAGGATCCATTTCGGAGAAAAATAGGAAACTTGACATTAAAGTGAATTGCTATCAAAAGCAATCATCGAAATTACTGTTTTGTTAACGTTTTTAGGAGACTTTTCATATGGTATGGAAAAGCTGTACCTACGTGTCTACTAAAAACATAAACTGGATACACCTACGTGCAATACAATTATTTTCATCACTATCCATGTGAATTGCTTATTGCAATATAAGATAATGCGCAGCTCCTGATGTGGATTTCTTCTTCTATTATTCTAAAAGGTGTAAGTATTTATTTCTCGTTACCATTCAGAACACTGTCTCCTCGTCTACAACAAACAAAAAATTAATTTTATAAAAAAATAAAACCGCCTTCAAAAAAACCACATCAAAAAAGTAAGAAATAATTCCTCCCCAAATAAATAACGTAAGTACTTTGAAGTCGGGCGTGAAACATGTACAATTTTTTGTTGTTTTTGTTAAAACCCGCCCGACTTCAAAGTACTTACGTTATTTATTTGGGGAGGAATTATTTCTTACTTTTTTGATGTGGTTTTTTTGAAGGCGGTTTTATTTTTTTATAAAAATAATTTTTATTTCACTCTTTCTAGTGCATCGAGCAGGCAATTTACGTGTTTTCTGGTAAATAGGTATGTGATCAAACTGAAAACCTCCTTTTTCGAAGTCGGTTAAAATACCTTGAGGTATCCCCTTTTTAACAAAACAAGAATCATCTTAATCGGTTTATAAACAAAGGAGTTATGCCTAAAGATACGTATTAAATTCACATTAAGTGGTAACGAAAACGACAGTATTTACAAGATTTCCTGAAAACTACTGAACGGATTTCAAAATTTCAAAAAATGGGACCAACTTGGAAACCAACCTGATGTAATAACGTTTGAACCATTTCAATCGGTTCAGCCGTCTTCGAGTAATCGGTGGACATACACAAAAAAAAAAAAAACATACATACAGACGAATAGAGAACCTCCTCCTTTTTGATTTAGAAGTCGGTTAAAAATTGAGTTGAGTGCTCTCTTCAAAGGCGGGTCGGAACGCTCGGCATTCCGCTGATTCCTCGTTAAAACCTTACAATAGACGCTTTGACTAATGCCCCTGGACAATCAAGCTCAGATACCAGACATGTAACGTTTGTAAGCCCTACTTTTGCAGACAGTATTATGTTCTGGTTAGACTAAAATGTTTTTGCAAATGCTGCATTTCTTATCTGTTAGCCCATTCTCTTAATACGAAACTTACGGTACGTACTTACGAACACTGTCTCCTGGTCTACAACAAACAGAATTGAGTTGAGTGCTCTCTTCAAAGGCGGGTCGGAACGCTCGGCATTTCGTTGCTTCGTTGCTATAACCGAAACCCACAGGCGCTTTGACTGATGTCCACGTGACAATGTCCCTAGACAATCGCACTCAGATACCAGACATGTGATGTTATGTTCATACCAGACTCGTAGTCAGTAAAACATAGGGTTAAATAAAGTGTTGTAATACCTCGAATTGACTCTAAATCTTAACAAGAGATTTCAGACTGATTGATGTCGGGTTAGTGTACGTACTAAGATTTTTTTTATTTTATCTAAAGCTGCGTCCAGACTTGTTACATTTTGGCGGGTCCGAACACCGTGTCTTTATTATGCATCGCCAGTTTTGTTGAGCATGCACTGTAGTAATACTGTATCAAAGAGACAATGTATTATAAAGACACGGTGTTACGCACCGTGTCTGACGCATTGTGGACGCACCTTAAAACGGGGTAACTAGCACTTAGCCTTCATCACACCTAATGTTAAGTGATGATAAGGTTGAAGGTGAAAGCGCACAACTCCCGTAATACTCCATTACTAAGGGACTGGCTATCTCTAACTGCTAGACAACAATAATCGAAAACATCGTTGTTATGGCGTCAGACTTAGATAAGATGGTGGTAGCTAGCCAGGTGATTTTAAACAAGCTTTACCTACCATCAACCAAACCGAATTCAATATGTACCCCCACTGGGAATCGAATCCGGGACCAATGGGTCTGATACCGGTGATGTGTACCACTAGACCACAGAGGTGGTTAAAATGCGGTTTATATATGACACTAGTCTCACTAGCCTTCCGCCCGCGGTTTCGCCCGCGTGGTCTACTCTACCCCACGTAATCCCGCGGGAACTTGATATTTTACCGGGATAAAACTAGCCTATGTCACTCACCAGCTCCCAAGCTATCCTTACTGAAAATCACGTCGATTCGTTACTCCGTTTTGACGTGAAAGTGGGACAAAGAAACAATTACACTTTCTCATTTATACTTAATATTAGTATGGATTTATGACGTAAGGAGATGCTACGTCTATTTGAAAATCGAAGTAGGTATTTAAGTTCGCATAATATCAAACTAAGTTTAGTGAGTGTGTTTTGCTCTGCGGACCACCCCCTCTGAATTGGTTTGAATCGCGTGTAAACTCCAATCCATCCGCGTGAAACGTCATGTTCGATACCATGGGAAAAACTGAACCACAGCAGTTAAGAGTTAAGATAAAAATAACTGACAAAGATGATAATAAGTAACAAAAACTCGTAATCAGACATCAAAAGGAGATATGTTTTGCCGCAGTTATCACTAAATCACCATTTTCATAATACTCCCAGCTCTCAGACTACAGAAAAAGGAATAGACTTGAAAGGTCTAAATAACTTTCCAGTTCGTTTAACTGTTAATGAAATTACAATCTAGCCAGTAATCTTTGCTAAGCAGACAAGCGATCTGATAAGCTTAAATTAAATCAAGACCTATTTAACTCTGACTCGATAACGAGATGAAAGGTAATCTGTTAAATAGATATTTGGTGCGATAAGAGAGCTACGCGAATCGAAAAGCGTCAAAGTTAAAGACGCGAAATAATATTGTAAATTGTTAAAAGTATGATGACTTCCGTGGCCGAGTATGCACTGGTTTTCAAGGTGTTGCTTTCTCCCGGTTGGGTAAATAAATATTGAAAACGAACTTTAGAATATTTCCCTGGGTATGTGGCAATACCCGTCACTGTTTCCAATTTCCATAATACTTGTGCTCAAACTACTATGGTTTGGTATTGGAACAATGTGTGTGATTATTTTTTTTTCTTTCTGTTCGGGTGAAACCGCGAGGATCCGCTAGTGTATAAGAAGTATGTATTTACAAACAAAAAGTACCTAGTTATTTAAGTATATATTTATCCGTTATCGTTTTTCAAGACACAGTTTCTTAATGAAATTTACATGGGCTTAGATAATTGGTGTGATTGTAAAAAAATATTTATTATTATTTATTATTTCCTTTATTACATTAAAAAAAACGTACAAAATTATATTTCTAAACATTACCATTTATTATTCCCTTTATTACATTTTAAATACTTACAAAATTATATTTCTAAACATTAAATTTTTACAATGTATAACACAAAAAAATATAACATTTAAAAATACAAAAATGCAGTTCCCCAACGGCAGCAAGATCAAGGTCCCGGCTACCGATGGTTAAGGATCCAGAGACAAGAACCTTCTCACTATACGGGCCGTGTCCAGAAGTACTGCCTTCTGCATCTGACTCCCGATCCATCCACCTAACGCAAGCCTCTTAAGGTGTTTATCGAGGCTCTTGGCTATCAGACCATGGGCAGATATGACTATCGGAACAATAATTGCTGAATCAATGTCCCACATGTCAACAATCTCGTGAGCTAAATCAAGATATTTGTTTTCTTTATCTTTTTCAGCTTTCACAAGGTTGTCGTCATGGGGAACAGTGACATCAACAATTATCGCGCGGCGTTCGTGTCGATCTATCAATACAATATCAGGCTTATTAGCTACAATAGTCCTGTCTGTAATGATAGATCGATCCCAATACAATGTGGCATGGCTATTTTCAAGGACCTGTTCTGGTGCATACCTGTAGTACGGCACCTCGGATGCCACAAGACTATGTTTCAGAGCAAGTTGTTGGTGTATTATCCTGGCCACTTGGTTATGTCTATGCAAATACTCGCCGTTTGCGAGACGAGAACAACCGGAGATTATATGCCTAAGGGATTCACCCGGACGATGACACGCTCGGCAAATATCCACTGTGCCATCCCTTAGGATATACTTTCGGTAGTTATTCGTCATCACAACCTCATCCATAATTGCACAGACAAAACCTTCGGTTTCACCAAAAAGATCACCGAAGCGGAGCCAGGATACTGAGGCTAATAAATCTACGTCGGGCCCATGGAGAGCCCGGTAGAATCTGCCATGTAACTCCTTGCTTTGCCACACAGTGCTGCGGTCGGAAGTACTAAGTACTACAGGTTTGCGCCAGTTTTCTTTTGCTAAAAATAGAGGAGTCAGTCCATTGTCAACAGCAACTACATCTCTATGAGACCCGATATCGACTTGGAGAAAATACTCCCTAAGATTGCATATCTCGCGGTTATGCAATGTCTTAGCATTTAAGAAGCCACGACCACCGCACTTCCGCGGGATATACAATCTCATGGTCGATGAACGTGGGTGATGTATGCGGTGTGCTGTTAGCAATGTACGAACTTTTCTATCCAGGGCATCCAGTTCAGTTTGAGTCCATTTAAGTATGCCGAAGGAATACATTAGTACCGGCATGACCCATCCATTGTATGCGCGAACCTTGTTTCCGCCAGACAAAAGACTTTTAAGGACTTTTGAAAGGCGCCCCAAGAAACGCTCACGCAACGACTGTTTCATGTCAGCATCGTTGATGCCTAATGCCTGTGACATACCTAAATATTTATAGGTTTCGTTTACGGAGAGAGATCTAAGATGAATAGAATATTTATTATTATTATTACCATAACAAAAGTTTGATGTTATACAAAAATCATTTAAATGATCATTGCCTAATATTCGGGAAACATTGCAAAGCTATTTGGGTAACATCACGCCATCTAGGCAACTAAAGACCCGAGAGACCACTTGTTTACAGTATTAATATGAATTAGTCGATCGACTTCCTAAAATAATAGGATAATATTTCCACTTCATAATATTATTATATCTGTGCCTTACTATTTTGATAGCTCTGGGACTACAGGGCCTTGACCTCCATCAGCCACAGCCAGAACTCGGATAACTCGCTGACACAAAGCTTAATGAAAATCCACTACCCAGTGCTCTTATTGTGATAAATCAAAACGTTTCTGTTCCACTATACCCGTAGATAAAATGTTTATGCTGCATTTTTCTCGAGGAAATTTTTGTTAATTTCTTGTCTTTGATATAAGTTCCTACCTACAATGGTTAAGGAAAGTACACACTAAGTACACCTTGTTTAATGTAGCTTATTTTCGTGAAACTTGAATGTTGTTGTGTGTTATTATGTCTCAAAAAATTGTAAAGCCTACTTAGCTGTGATAGTTTTCCTTTTAACTTCGTCATAATGTACTACTATCGTGAATTTTTTCATGTTTCCAAAAACAACCATTTGGCTGGCAGGGGGGGGGGGGGGACACATGACTCTAACAAAATTTTGCACTTTAAAGCTTAATAATTCACAAACGCATGCCTCAATCAAAAACCTGTCTTTACGAACCCACAATATTTTTGAAATTGTTATCCAACGACACCCTACACTATGGGGTAGACAAGAAAAAAAGTTACATCCCCACTTCACGTGTAGGGGAGGTAACCTAACAATTTTTTTTTTCAAAATTTTACTTTACCATTTTGTTGGCGTGATGAATATGTATATTCATACCAAATTACAGCTTTCTAGTATTAAGAGTCTATGAGGTAGACTGGGGACAGACAGACGGACAGACGGACATGGCGAAACTATAATGGTTCCTTGTTGACTACGGAACCCTAAAAAGGACAAAGACACACGTACATAATCAAACGCTCTAAAAAAACAAAAATTAAGATTAGAAACAAAGAAAAGATTGATAACAAGTCCTAGTTTAAGTTTGTCTTACTTCATTACTAAACGAAGTCAGTCAACATTCCCATCAGTTTTTCAAACTGTCATTAGAGGGAACTGATTGCTTACTCAACACTTTTGGATTGTTAAGAAGTTTTCGTTACTTTTGCTAGACAGATGGAAAGTTTAATTAAAGTTTGAGAGAGCAGCGAGAAATTGATATTAATTTGTCATAATGAAACTAATTAAAGCTATAAGTGGCAAAGGGTACAAACCGGTCGATTCCTATCGGCTTCCCTTTTAAGAATACCGAAAAACCCCACCTCCCTGATCCACTATGCTCGTGCGTGCACGGGTGCTGCCAGTGGGAATTTCTCTTTTTTATTTTACTTTTGTTTTTTTTTGTGTCGGGGCTAGTTTAAAAAAAACCGGAGGTGCCTATAACTTTAATACTACTTTACATGTTCTGCCTAGAGCACCTGCATTATATTAAAAAACTTTATATTTTTAATTTATTTACGGCCAGCAAAGACAAATTTGAACGAGTTTTAATTAATCCGCCCTAATTAGAACACACGCGGAGTTTCCCGTCTTTGAGATTATTGCGCGAATTCGAGGGAACAGAACCCACATTATGATTTCAGTCTTATATTATTCGGTTGGAGTATTATATAAACAAACCACTTTATTTATTTCATATTTTTGATAAACTCTAAATTAGCTGTCATTTCTTGGACTTTAATTTACATACAACCATAAGTAAACCTAACCTACCATTAATTAGGGTTTCCGTATCAAAATGGTAAAAAGAAACCCTTATGGTGAGACTCAGTCTGTCTGTCTGTCACAACTAGACATCTCGAGAACTACTAATGCTATCAACTTGAAAGTTGGAAGAGTTTTAGATGACGTTTGCCTTTAAAAATATTTTAAACTATTTTGCAATAAAGGGAGAAATAAAAATATTTACTTACTTATATTTTTTTTGCAACAGAGACTGAAAGGGGTCTTAAGAAATCGAAGTGGGGCTACTAAGGCATATGGGGTATCATATGAAAGAGCACTGCTTGCACATTCTAAAACATAGTTTTTGACTTTTGATGAAAAACGTAAAAAAAATACCATTCCTTTAAAAACAAGTCCTGCAAGTAGCGGCACGAACCTCTAGCGCTGACCGTTATTAGATGTCAAAAATTAGGTATTTTGGGCCTTGCGCCATACTATAAACAGGCACAGCTATCGCCTCCACGTCACGGTTAGCGCTAAACTTACGAGCCGCTACTTATACCACCAACCAAACCAAATACAATATGTAGGTATAGTAGAGACACCAAAGAGTACGCGCTTTTAAAGAGTACGCAGGGTGTTTAGTAGTTTTACTGTGAGACAAGGATCTTTTGACACGCGGTCGAAATGGGAACTAACTGTTCTCTAGCTATTCAATCAGTCAACTAGCGCTCTTGTCAATGTTATCCAAGTGCCAAAATATGATCCTTGTCGCATATGACCATGAAGCTCGATTTAATACTGAGGTAACTGGAGAGTGCAGTACGAACAATTTTTTGAATACCACAAATAACACAGTGGCTGTCTTCCGTCTCACCTACACTTTAAAAAAATACGTATGGTCATATGAGACAGCTGACAGCCACTACATACATAAATGTCAAATTTGCTGGCGACACTTTTTTATTCAGGGTGAGAGCTCCAGTTACCTCAGAGTATTAAGTCAAACTTCATGAATATGACTAAACGCACTGCGTACTCATTGGTAGCGCGTACTCCTTGGTGTCTCTACCCTACTCAGTGGTATCGAAGCCGGGAACTCTTGATCCATAACCGGTAGTGTGAACCACTAGACCACAGAAGAGGTTAAAAGGAGTGGTTATTTTCGGTGTTTAATAGCTATTCTTGTTTTTGTTTGACGCGACGACCTCCGTGGCCGAGTGGTGTACGCACCGCCGGTTACAAGGTACCGCTAACTCTAGAGGTCCCGGGTTCGATCCCCGGTCGGGTAAATGTTGAAAACGAACTTTTCAATATTCCTCGGGTCTGGGTGCATGTGGTAATACCCGTCGTTGTTTCTACTAGTGCTTAAGCTACTATGCCTTGGTATAGGAACAATGTATGTGATGGTGTCCAATATTTATTTATTATTATTTATTAACATTATTAAGAGTACTTTCCCTTCATGTCCCATAACTCTGCGAGACGCCTGCTATTTCCAAATTTCTAACTCACAAGTTTAAAGCACGTGAGCAAGGTGGCTCATGATACTGGAAACTACTGATAAACTAATTTAATGAAGAAACAATGTAATAGGTACTTAAATTTGAACTTTGTCAACAACGATTCAAGACCCAAATTGAATTTAAAGTTGTGTACTAACTTGATCATAGTAGCCCAAATCTAACAATGAGATAACTGGAACCTATATAACTTTTCATAGATAAAAATTTAATCTTGTACCGAAAGTAAAAAGGTTTCTCGAGAATATAGTATTTTATTGAATTCGTGATCTGTTTTACAAACGGTATTCTTATTCATATCACATCTTTGATGTTTCAATATCATATTGTAAAGATACTCTACCCTTATCAGATTATTTGGTCCTTCAATTGAAAATGAGTAGTTATACTTAAAAAAATTGACTTTACCATTTTTAGTATCGTTCAATCAGTATTTAAGTTACCTATGTTGAATAATCGAACAAAAAGGAGAAACAGCTGAACATGTTATTCGTCATAGTATAATTTGAACCAACTTTAGAGTCTATGCACGAAAAATGTTTAAACATTCAAATCTGACAATAATAAGGAACATTAGAGTTCGCTTGGGTTTACTGAGAGGTTTCATAACTTTTTATTGAGAAACTAGCTGACCCAGCGCGACTTCGTTCCCGTGGCCCTACCCCCTACCCTACCCCTACGCTACCCCTACCCTACCCCTACCCTACCCCTACCCTACCCCTACTCTACCCCTACCCTACCCTACCCTACCCCTACCCTACCCCTACCCTACCCCTACCCTACTCCTACCCTACTCCTACCCTACCCCTACCCTACCCCTACCCTACCCCTACCCTACCCCTACCCTACCCCTACCCTACCCCTACCCTACCCTACGCCTACCCTACCCCTACCCTACCCCTACCCTACCCCTACCCTACCCCTACCCTACCCCTACCCTACCCCTACCCTACCCCTACCCTACCCCTACCCTACCCCTACCCTACCCCTACCCTACCCCTACCCTACCCCTACCCTACCCCTACCCTACCCCTACCCTACCCCTACCCTACCCCTACCCTACCCCTACCCTACCCCTACCCTACCCCTACCCTACCCCTACCCTACCCCTACCCTACCCCTACCCTACCCCTACCCTACCCCTACCCTACCCCTACCCTACCCCTACCCTACCCCTACCCTACCCCTACCCTACCCCTACCCCTACCCTACCCCTACCCTACCCCTACCCTACCCCTACCCTACCCCTACCCTACCCCTACCCTACCCCTACCCTACCCCTACCCTACCCCTACCCTACCCCTACCCTACCCCTACCCTACCCCTACCCTACCCCTACCCTACCCCTACCCTACCCCTACCCTACCCCTACCCTACCCCTACCCTACCCCTACCCTACCCCTACCCTACCCCTACCCTACCCCTACCCTACCCCTACCCTACCCCTACCCTACCCCTACCCTACCCCTACCCTACCCCTACCCTACCCCTACCCTACCCCTACCCTACCCCTACCCTACCCCTACCCTACCCCTACCCTACCCCTACCCTACCCCTACCCTACCCCTACCCTACCCCTACCCTACCCCTACCCTACCCCTACCCTACCCCTACCCTACCCCTACCCTACCCCTACCCTACCCCTACCCTACCCCTACCCTACCCCTACCCTACCCCTACCCTACCCCTACCCTACCCCTTTTTTTTTTTTTTTTATTAGAGTGAGGGCAAATACATTCTTTACGTATACCAGTGACATTCTGGCATGCTGGACTCGGTCAGCGCACAGGAAGCCGTACGTCCCGGTTATACCGGGACTCCTAGGCTGTCTCTCGCCGCCCCCAGCGCCCCCGTCGAGCCTGAGTAGTATGCTCGGCGGGGGAGCCAGGGGGTTCTTACCTCTCCCCAGGAGGGGGGGAGGGAGAGAGCCTCCTCCCGATCCCCCCATAAGGTTACCCACTAAAGGTGGGCAGACCAGATGGGGGTGGTCGAGAGTAGGCACCACTACCAGCTAAACCCCTCACTACTTGCTCTCTCTCCGTCGATTGGTCACGGGGGATGTGGTGACAGTCTCCCCTCCGACCCGACGGGTGGCCTGGCTATCCGGGCCCCTACACGGCGGGAGACGACCGAGCAAGTGTGATCGTCTCCCCAGACGACGTGCGCCGTGCAATGCCAACGACAGAACGCTCCATCGCCGGCCAGCGACACTAGGGAATGCGGCGGTCGTACTGACGCCTTCTTCTCCCCAACCGTCTGCGGCGGATGAGGGCCGCCTGAGCGTCCTCTTCGCGCGCCCTCTCCGCTGCCTCCTTTTGAAGGAGCACGTCCTCGCAAAAGGAGACTGCCGCTTGCCAGCATCTGTCACTGTCCAGCATCCGGCTAACGATGCTGGGCAGCGAGAGATCCGGCCCTACCACTGCCACGAGGTCCCGACGCCACGCTGCCCACGCAGGACACACCTCAAGTGTGTGCTGCGCGGTGTCCAGCGCCCCGTCGCACTCGTGGCATTCCGGCGTTTCCTCCCGCTGTATTCGGTGCAGAAACTTACCGAAGCATCCGTGTCCGGTAAGAATCTGCACCAGTCGGAACGTCAGCGTTCCATGACGCCGCTCCACCCACTCTGCCAGAAACGGGCGCACCGCGTCTACCGTCCGCACGCCCGCCGACGGAGTCTCCAGCTGGAGCCGCCACTCCACCAGTAGCTCCTCCTCCTCCCGCCGCCTAATCACAGCGACCTCAGCCGGGGCCAACCGTTCCCCTCGCCTGCTTGCCTCACTCTTCTCCAGGTACACCTTGCTGAGGACCCGTGCCTCCAGCTCCCACGGGGGTGTGCCTGCGAGCAAACATGCCGCCGTACCGGAGACCGTCTTATAGCCGCGTATGATGCGGGTGGCTATAGCCCGTTGCGGTCTTCTCAGGTGGCGGCAGTTCTCCTCGTTTATGGAATCCGCCCAAACTGGCGCCCCGTACAGGGCCATGCTGCGCACCACCCCAGCAAACAGCTTGCGACAGCTGACGTTTGGGCCGCCAATATTCGGCAGAATACGCCCCATGGCCATCGCCACCCCCTCTAGTCTGGGCGCCAGCTGACGGAAGTGCTCCGTAAAGCGCCAGCGTCCGTCCAGGATGAGCCCCAAGTATTTGATGTGGGGCTTTAGAGGGATCTGCACCCTGCCCACGACTATATTGGCCCCGGCAGGAGGCCCTCTCCTGGGACCGTGGAAGATGATGGCCTCTGTCTTGCGGACCGCCACCTCCAACCCCAACAACTGGATCCTCTCCATGACCAGCTGGGTTCCCACGCCAGCCAGCCGCCTCGCCTCCCAGTAGTCTTCCCCCCTCGCAGTGACAAGGGTGTCGTCCGCATAGCAGAGGAGGCTCATCTTCGGGAGTAGAACTCCGCGGAGAACCCAGTCGAAACCGAGGTTCCATAACAGCGGGCCCAATACCGAGCCTTGCGGCACCCCACGCGTCATACCCCGGCTCACTAACCGACCCTCAGCGTCCACAAAAATAACCTTGCGGTCCTCGAGGTATGACTCTAGGATCCTCCTTAGGTACGCCGGCACGCGGTGGTACCTAAGGGCATCCCTGATCACGGAGTAACCCCTACCCTACCCCTACCCTACCCCTACCCTACCCCTACCCTACCCCTACCCTACCCCTACCCTACCCCTACCCTACCCCTACCCTACCCCTACCCTACCCCTACCCTACCCCTACCCTACCCCTACCCTACCCCTACCCTACCCCTACCCTACCCCTACCCTACCCCTACCCTACCCCTACCCTACCCCTACCCTACCCCTACCCTACCCCTACCCTACCCCTACCCTACCCCTACCCTACCCCTACCCTACCCCTACCCTACCCCTACCCTACCCCTACCCTACCCCTACCCTACCCCTACCCTACCCCTACCCTACCCCTACCCTACCCCTATATCCTTCCTTGGACTTCCACGAACATTTCAAGACCAAAATTAGCCAAATCGGTCCAGCCGTTCACGCGTGATGTCGTGACCAAGGGAAATAGGGATTCATTTTTATATATAAGATAAGCAGCTCCGGCGAGATTTGGCTAGTTTTTAGGGTGTCAACATAACGGGATGCCTCAAACCAACCTCGCGAAGCATGCTGTAGAGAGAGAGATTGGCAGGCATAGCTCCACCAGACGTCCGGCGGGAAATAGCTTGTGCTGTGGAGAAATTAAAACAGAAAACTGACCCTAGACATCTTTTGCACAACTAATCCTTACCTCGCGCTCGTCTGAAAAGCCGGATAAGCTTTCTGAGGGGTACAGCTGCGTCAGATACCTACCACCACGCCAGAACGCAACTATGGAAAACCCGTTAGCCAGTCCCATCTCAGTTTATTCCACCAGTCGAGGCTCTGCCAGAGGGGCACAAATTACCGTGGCAAACGTGGAAATCCCTAAACAGACTGCAAACTCAGGTCGGGTGCTGCAAGTATAAGTCTACGGCCAGAGTGCAGAGCGTGGAGCGGGGCGGGGCGGGGCGGGCAGCGTTCAGCCCGTGGTTGCCGAGACGCTCCGGTCTCCGGCCGCTACTCAGGACATCACATGCGTTAGCATTTGTTTAACACGAACGCTGCCACGCTCTACACTCTGGCCGTACACACATGGCAAGATGGGGCTTCATCGACAACACGCATACGTACTGCAACTGTGGAGCCCCGTATCAAACTATGGCGCACCTATTATAGAATGCCCTCTGTCGCCCACCGTATGCAGCAGGGAGCAGCTGAACTTGGCGACTGATATGATAATGCAGTTGCCGTCGTCACCCGGGTGGGAGAGGCAGATATAGATATAAATATTTGAACTATTTGCCTCAAGAAGAAGGGTTCCGTACCGAAAGGAAACAACTGGACCCTATTACTAAGACTCCGATGTCCGTGTGTCTGTCACCAGGCTCTATCTCATGAACCGTGATAGCTAGACAGTTGAAATTTACCATAGTAAATATGTATGAATTTTCACAGATGATGTATTTCTATGTTGCCGCTATAACAACAAATACTAAAAACAGAATAAAATCAATATTTAAAGGAGGCTCCAATACAATAAACGTGTTTTTTTGCCGTGTTTTGCACGGAGGAGCTCGAGATGAAAGTTCTTGGTCACCTATCCCGTGACCGACCATTTCGAAAGTTGCTTAGCCTCAACGATCGCAGACCGATCGCGCTAACCACTATACCACGGGCTCCTCAATTACCTGTTTAGTGATGACGATAACAAACAGTATGTAGGCGTTGAGCAGCAGGCCGACCGCAGAGATGACGGTGACGGCCACGCTAAGCGCCAGCACCACCGCCTCTTCGCTTCGTGTCTCCGTCCCGTTCATCTCCATGCGGGCTGCGTGTGTCCGTCCCTCTCGCTCACGCTACCCGCCGCATGGTGGCCGGTTCGTCACCTCACCGCCGACGCAGCGCACCATCGCGCCATTTCTGTGGATCTGGAAATAAAATTAATGAACATAAGTATCGATGAATAGAGAGGAAGAGGAAGACCACATATTGATAGTTTGTAAATTATAATTAAGGCGAGGATTCCCGACCGAAATAGGCACGCTAACGTTTGCTCGGCCGCACGCGATACACTTCACGCGGACGCAGCGGCAGCCGGCAGTGAACTGTGAACTCGCGAGCGCCCCGCGAATCGAAAATCACTTTAAATTTAAACTTATGATGGCCGAAATCCCTCGGCTATTTAAAGACACTTATTTTCATATATTTTTCATTAACTAAAACCATGTGTACTGCAAGTAATAGGATATTTGGATTACGATTTGACGGATGTTTGGGATTTTATTTGACACAGTAAAATATCACCAATAATAAAAACGCCCGGAAGCACTAGATAAATAAGTGTACAATAACATATATTTTTTTTAAATTTTAAGTACTTGTGGTTTGCGAGTAATCCTAATTTAAAATACCCTATTTTCGGGAATCTGGATATTTCGCCTTAATGAGAAAGGAGTTATCATCTCAGCCGTACGACGCCCACTGTTGGACATGAAGCCGCTGGATACGGGCTGGATACGGGCTGGACCTTGACCAGATCGTCACCTCACCTAAGGAGTAAGAAAAAGATGCAAATGCAAAAGTGGAGCACAGGATAAGGATAAACTGTAATGACTCTATATATTTTTTTATGAATTCATTGAAACTGCAACTTGTTCCAGTTTTTTGTCTGCGCTGAAGTGCATTTGTCTTCTTATAAGTTCTATATTATTATTTTGCGAAATATTTTGAAAAAGTGACTGAAACTTTATAACTTTTTCCAGGATTTCCTTCTTTAACGTTTAAAGCTTAAATTATCCGAAAAATATTTTTATTTTTTTGCTGCCACAATGCAATTTTCATTATTAAAAATAAATTTACGACTCCCAAAGCTCAGTGGTTAGAGCATTCGCCCGGACAGTGAAAGCTAGTGGGTTGGAGTCCCATCGGAGCTAGTTGTGAGACGGGTAAATTTAGTTCAAACAGGTATTTCATTAACAAATGCTTCTTTTTCCAGAAGAAAATTAACTCACTACCTATTTAATAAAATCAAATAATACATTGAAAGTAAACCCCATGTTAAACCTTTATTGTGATAGAAACTCATTCATATATAATTGGTGGTGTGAATGTCAGACACAAACATTATAGTAGCCGAATTCGAGCCGCTCTGGTTTAAATATAAATTTCAATTTGGGACAATCGAACGAAAACGAGCCAGCATCATTTCGAATGCAATATTGCAACCTTTATTTCCGCCGTGTTAAATAACTGTCATACCAGCTTTACCGATACTTTTCGCAAATATTAAAATGATTTATATTTTCATGCCTCAACTCGAATATAAAAGCAGGTTTAATAGCTACCCTAACCATTATTAATACTACTTTCTAAGTAAATACTTAGAAGTTGAGTGGATATCACACTTCTCTTTTTAGATTAAAATCTGAGGTAAGGGTAGGTCCACGGTAGGTCTAACTTAAAACTTTATGTTCGTTTCTTATAACTGATTTAACATGATATTATCTTCTCCGCAGTGACATTTTAAATGGACCAGTTTTGGACAAGGTACATGATATTTTTTGTAGGAACCGCTTTCATTTCTATCGACAAACAAACAAAATACAAGCATGATACTGCTGTACCTAAAAATAATCGGAATTGTTGCCAATTGTCATAGCAACCGTAAGCCGAAGGACTACAAGTCTACAAAGGATTATGTATAAGTTATTATGTCAGACGCGAAGATACCAACATGGAGCAGGCTCGGCAATTCACCAGCAGCGTGACGCAATCTTGCGTTATGGTCTATTACTGGCGTTAATATGTAACTTTATGTTTTCTGCAACCATGTAATATTATTTTGAGATTAATACATGCTTAAAATCAGATTAATAACTTATTTAATGTGGAAAATATGGTACTACACACTTGAGTGCTTTTAAGATGGCTTGGATAGTTGCAGCTGGCCAGTATCCAAGCCAACAAAATACAAGTATGATACAATGTCAATGTCATGACACTGTATCTTACCTATAAATAAACATTTCTATCGACAAACACACAAAATACAAGCATGATACTACTGGTACCGAAAAATAAACGGAATTGATGCCAATTGCAATAGCAACCGTAAGCCGAAGGACTACAAAGGATTTGTACAAGTTATGATGTCAGACTTGAAGATACATGGAGCGGACTCGGCATCTCAGCAGCGTGACGCAATTTTGCGATATGGTCCATTACTGGCGTTATTATACGTTATTAAGTAACTTTATGTTCTCTGCAACCATGTAACATTATATTGGGATGAATACGGGCTTAAAATCTGCTTAATATAATGTTTAATGGGCAAAATATGTTTCTACATACTTGAGTGCTCTTGGATACTTGCCGACTATTATAAATGTAATGGTGGCATTTCACTTTGTATGTCGAGGAAATACATTTGCTTAAAGCATTCGGACAATAAATAGGGTAAATGACGGGCTCGAGTAGTTTTTCGAATAAGTTTATCTAGCAACGGGTTTCCGATTATGGGAATCACTTCTTTTTTTATAATGAACTTTGACAAGTTCTGTGCAATAGGTAAACAGTTTTTTTTAAGTTTAATTTATTAATTCATTGTCTATAATATTCTTATATTCAGAACCACACTAAAAGATCCATCTTGGATCGAATTTGTTCTCTTGCGCGAAGCACGTCCACACCATGCGCTCCTATGGAGCTCCAGTGGAGCGCAACTTACCGCGCGCGATATGAAAAACTGATAGTAGTAAATAACAACGAATAAATAATG
Source organism: Crambus lathoniellus (assembly GCA_949710035.1). NCBI lineage: Eukaryota > Metazoa > Arthropoda > Insecta > Lepidoptera > Crambidae > Crambus > Crambus lathoniellus. Next base: position 9,636,137 of record OX453303.1, on the reverse strand, counting down.
ACATTTTATCGAATAAAACATTTCAAACAAAATACATTTGAAACAAAATACTAGATCTAGAAGTCTAGATTTTTACTATCCATGTTAAAGCTGGGTATAAAAATAGCATGGCCTTATAAAATACGATATCGTTTATGTGTTCATATGTTCTCGATGTATTCGTATGTTACCGTTGCATGGGTGGAATGATTGTGGCGTCACGCCACTGCAATGTCATCGATAAATAAATCTAGAAAAATAACGATCAAACCACACGAACGAGAGTTTACGATTCAGGGGTTACAAACTTTAAAAGACACTCGCTGACACAGTCTTAAGGCTTTTGTTTTAGTTCGTGAGGCGGTAGTGGTGTTAGTGGTATTTGTTGATCTAAATTACCAACCAGATTGTTTTACAACCATTGTTCAGTACACCCCTGCTAAATCCGCGGAATCGGCTTAGCGCAGTGGAAGCTGGTATTACTAATATAGACTCCGGACAAAAAACTAGGTTTCAGCGGGGATGTAACTGAACAATTGGACTGCGATACACAGCGGAGAGAATGTGAAGTAAGGTGAGGTTACATACGGGTCTGTGTGTCGAACGTCTCCAAGGCAGAAGTGGTGTAAGGGGGCGCGCGCGCCCCTGGTGTCCTTTCTTCGTCTGCAGACCTTACCAATTCGTCACCTTACTCACAACACAAATAACAGCGTTCCCAAGACACTGGGCGCTTCAGCAATAGGTACACAATGACACACACGGGGGAGCCTCTTTTATTACGATTTACAGTCCCGACAACAAGCGCGTGGTGGACAATTATCTTTCTTTCAAAACTCCGCGACCGGCCCGATGGATGGCGTCAAAACCTTGGTCGTACAAAACGGGATCACATAGATAATTTAAGATTCAATTCAAACTCGATATGCCAGGCATATTCAACGCGAGCGGTTTTTAACAATTCAGCACATTTTAATCCGACATTTTGTTACAAGAATTCCAATCAAGTGTCACTGTCAACTTCAAGTGACAGCCAAATGTCAATTTGACGTGACATTAGAGACGCGTTCAGAAACGTCGATCTTTTCCGAACATTCCCCCCTCCCCGGACCGTTAAGAACGGTACGTCAATCTACGGGTAATCGGGAGAGCCCACTAACTGCTCTCTTCAAAACCGAATCTCGAACCAAAACCTCAGCAAAACGAGGAACTCCGTCAGTTCCGGGGTAGAGTTTAACAATGCGCCCCCTTCGCCAACATAGGGGCGGCAGGTTAGCATCCTTAATCAACACGAGGTCGCCAGTCTGGGGTGGGGTGGTTTTATCTGTCCACTTCACGCGCTGTTGTAGGATATGCAAATACTCCATCGACCAACGTGCCCAGAAGTTTTGGGACATCTGTCTCAAAAGTTGGTATCGCGACAAACGATGGGATCCTACATCCTGAATCGGATATTCAGGCAACGCCAAAAGGGTCTGTCCGATCAAGAAATGACCTGGGGTCAACGCTTCCAGGTCATTCGGGTCCGAAGACAACGGGCACAAGGGTCGCGAGTTGAGGACGGCCTCAATTTTACAAAATACCGTATCAAGTTCCTCAAACGTGAGAATAGTTTCTCCAATCACGCGACGCAAGTGTGTCTTGGCAGCCTTTACACAAGCTTCAAAAATTCCTCCCCAGGTCGGACAAGCTGGAGGGCTAAACTTCCAGATTATCCCACGCCGGGAGAGGGTGGTTCCAATGTCTATTTTATTATCAACAAAAAACTTAACTACTTCCTTAAGATAATTACACGTTCCCTTATAATTAGTACCACAATCGGAACGTATCAATGTCGGCAGTCCTCTACGGGAAACAAATCTGCTCAAGGCGGCGACAAAGGCTTCGGTAGACAATTCCGAGACAATTTCCAAATGGACAGCCTTGGTGGACAAACACACAAACACGCACAAGTACGCCTTATAGGTTTTAGCATTACGCAGTCTCGAAGCCTTTACAGTAAAGGGACCGGCGAAGTCGGTGGCGACTCCGGCAAAAGCTCTACATTCCGTGACGCGATCAGCAGGCAAATCACCCATCTGGGGCTGCATGGTCGCGGCCTTCAATCGATAACAAGGCAGGCAACGGAAAACCACAGTGCGAATGGCTCGACGAGCAGACAAAATCCAAAATTCACGCTGCAAAATGGCCAACAAAGCATTACAGCCAGCATGTTGTGCATTCACATGGCGATCTGTTATTATCAGTTGAGTCAAATGTCCGGCTTTAGGTAACAAAAGGGGGTGACGAGCTCCATACGGCAGGTTCGCATTTCGAAGTCTTCCGCCGACTCGCAAAAGCCCACTCTCGTCCAGGAAGGGATTCAATCGCGATACCGCGCCCTTCAACTTGCGACGGCCTAAACGCAAAATTTCAATCTCGGACTCAAAACTATCAGCTTGTACTCTCCGGACCCAAAACAAGAGCGCGTCCCTACGCTCGTCCGGAGTGAGAACCGACGAATCACGCCTCGCGCGTGGGTTTCTGCAATTGTACACAAAACGTCTGATCCAAGCGGTAACACCAAGCAGCTTCTGTAAGGAGCTGTACCGATCCAACAACAAATCCTTTTCCCCGGCGGGGTTAGTCTCCAGGACGCATGCCCGCATATCAGGAACGGCTACGTTCGACAACGCTGGAGAGGGCGGCCACTCCGACTCAGGCCGCATCAACCACTGTGGGCCCCACCAGAGGGGGTGGTTAATTAGGGTTGGGGCTACACAACCCCGAGACGCACAATCCGCGGGATTCATGGTTCCCGGCACGTGTCTCCAAATCAACTCGATGTCGGAATTACAAATCTGCGACACTCGATTGGCCACAAACACGTCCAAGGTGTGCGCCGGAGCCTTCAACCAACAAAGGACGACCTGACTGTCCGTCCAAGCATAAACCTCTTGTATCTTAATAGATCGACCTAATGTGAGCCATACGTGGTTCAACAAACGCATTAGGAGGGCAGCTCCACACAATTCCAACCTCGGGATCGTATGACGAGTCCGAAGGGGAGTGACTTTGCTTTTCGCTATCACCAGATGCACAGCAACAACTCCGTCAACAGTAACGGTGCGGAGGTACACGGCCGCAGCAAATCCACGTTCGGAGGCATCGGAAAAGCCGTGAAGAGTAACTTTACAATTTTCAGAAGGGAGGAATAGCCTCGGCAAATGCACTTCATTAATCTCGGGGAGGGATGAAACGAAGCTCGACCAATCTCGGAGTAACTCGTCCGAGAGGGGTTCATCCCACGACACACCCGAAGCCCATAACCGTTGCAAGAAACACTTGGCCATAAACAGCACGGGGCAAATCCACCCATTGGGGTCAAAGGTACGTGCGACAGTAGACAATACTAAACGCTTGGTCCAGACTTTCGGTGGTCGTAAATCCACACAATAAGTGAACGTGTCAGAGACCGGTTTGTACTGTACGCCAAGGACGGTCACCACATGGGGATTATCAACATTTTCGAATAGGTGGGGGTCCTGCTGGTGCTCTTCGGGCAAACCTACCAGTACATCAGGCGAGTTGGATATCCATTTCCTCAACTCGTAACCTCCCGACTTCAAAAGGGCGGTGAGTTCGTCTCTCAGGACAATCGCCTCTGAGACAGATGAGGCGCCCGTGCAAATGTCATCCACATAGACGTCACTGGCCAAAATGGCGGAGGCGCGAGGGTATCTCAAGCGCTCCTTCTCGGCCAACTCCAACAAAGAACGAATCGCAACAAACGGGCTCGAAGCCAAACCGTACGTATTCGTATTCAATTCATAAATCAACAAGGGGTCCCTAGGACTCTCTCTCCACAAAATCAATTGGTACCTCCTATCCTCTGGATGGATGACCGTTTGTCTGAACATCATCCGGATGTCAGTCATAAATACAATTTGGTGCCGCCGGAAGTTGGTCAAAATGTCTGAGATCTCCGTGTGCAGCTTGGGACCTACATGCAGACACTGGTTCAAGGACGCTCCAGTAGAGGTGGGAGCCGAACCGTCAAAGACCACCCGAATCTTTCCGGATTTCAAAACGGCGTGGTGCGGCAAAAAGAAGTGCTCAACGGAGCGCCAATCCAAATCGCTCACGGACATGTGCCCTAACTCCTCATACTCCCGCATGAATTCAACATACTTCTGGCGGAAGACCGGATCCTTGCTCATGCGACGCTCCATCGCCACTAGCCTACGTTCCGCTAGCGGTCGGGATTCGCCCAGAGGAGGTCGGCCGGCACGAAAGGGGAGACGGGTGATCAAACGACCAGAGCGGAGGCGACCAGTGTTATTCTGGTAATACAACTCGCATTCATCCGCTACTGGGTCAACCCGCGGGGCTGGTGGAGGTTCCTCAACCTCCCAAAACTTCTGCACCACTTCGGAGAGAGACACATTAAAAACAAGACCGCGATCCTCATCAAGGGAATCCAAAACGCGGCGAGCAGGGCCCATCACAACTGTACCGAGTGTCGTCTGCAGAGCTACCAAGCCCTCTGGCTGCAAAACTCGCTTCCCCGTCAACAAAACTCGCCCCAGGACATCGGCTCCAAGGAGAGCATCAATCGGGCCTGGGCGGAAGAAATTTGGATCGGCGAGTGGGGAATCAGACACCAAAGACAACATACTCGGTCCCAAGTCAACTGAAGGTTGACGGCCAACAACTGTGTCCAACACAATCGCCGAGGTCTTAATGCCTGGCGTGGACTTATTACGTGATGTAAATGTGAAGTCAACATGCCCTAACAACCCGGGGACTTTCACATCGCCAACACCTCTCACGCCTTCCGTGTGGGGGTGCACCTTGAGGCCCAACCGCCTAACTAACCAAGATGACACAACACACCCCTGAGCACCGGAATCCAACAAGGCGCGAACTTCCACAAGGTCGCCATTCAATCCCCTGACAAGCACAGAGGCCGTGGGCAACAAAACGGTATCTGGAGGGGTGGCTACAATCGACCGTAAACACGTTGATTGCTAGTATGTGGGGTCCCCAGACGTCCCCCCATGGTAAGGGGGTCGCTCATAGCGATCCAGTGGGTCCCATTCTCCCACATACTGCCCACGTCCAATTCGCCCGGTATCAGGCGGGTTATATCTCCCGGCCCCTTGAAGACGGGGCGGGCGCCGCTCCAAACGCGGGTATTCGGCGAGCGGCGGCGAGAATCGGTGCCTAGCATCCACCGTGTACGTCGCCCCATAGTCGCGGGGGCACGGTGACCGATTTTCAGAAGGGGGGTCCCGGGGACCCCCGCCCGTGCGAGGCTCAAAACGTCGCGGGGGGCTTCTACGACCTCCCGCATCGCTCGCAAAATCGAACCCCCTAGTTGGGGACCGATTTCCCATGGGGGGGTCCGTGGGACCCCCGCCCGTGCGAGGCTCAAAACGTCGCGGGGGGCCTCTACGACCTCCGGCAACGCTCGCATTACTCATCCCCATCTTTGGGGATCGGTTTCCCATGGGGGGTCCCTGGGACCCCCGCCCGTTTGAGGGTCCAAACGTGGCGGAGAGCGTCTGGGGCCACTCTGGTGGCCACTAGAACTGCTGCGGGATGCAAACACCGCGGGGGGTCCGAGACCCCCACCCATACGAGGTGATCCTGCAGCGACACGCTGCGGCGCTCCGCCGCCCTCTGGGCTGTTCATGCAGAGGAGGGGATGGTGGTTGCCCTTACAAAAGCGGCATGGGTGCGCTTGGGTACATTCGCGCTGCATGTGCAGGCCCAAGCACGAGTAGCACTATGTCCGTTGTCGCGCAATCGCTCGACGGCCTTGGACGCGCTGGTCGAGGAACTTATCACAACGGGTCGTGCTGTGACCCGGTTCCCGACAGTACAAGCAGCGGGCGGTCTCCTGGACGGCGGTATAGCGGCCGGGCGCGCGAGGGGCCATACGCCCCCTACGGGGGGGTCCGGTGGGGGATCTACTCTGTGGCACAGGTCGTTCGGGTCCCATAGGACCGGCCAGAGAGGAATTATCTGCCAGTCTACTTTCTCCTTCCAGGAACGTCAAGAGGTCCGAGAAGGGTGGCAGATAAGTCGCACTATCCCCACCATACTGCTGCTCAAAACGGACCTTAACAGAGTCCGGCAACTTTCCCAGGACAATGTGCAGTAACAAAAACGACCACTGCTCCACTGGGAGTTTTAAGTTTTTTAATGCGTTGTATGCAACCAACAGCGGATTCAACAAAGCCACTCTCAAGTACATCACGCTGGCAACGCGGGGTAAATTCAAAATGGCGGCAACATGGTTGTCCGCCAGACGTCGTACGTTCTGGTACCGACGGGCAATCAAATCCCTAGCAATAGGGTAGTTTTCATCCGAGGGGGCCAAATGTTGAACCGATTCAAGGGCCTCCCCTTCCAACACGGATAACAAGTAAGCTAACTTCTGGCCCTGGGTCAAATCGTCCCGGGCATGTACAAGACTATCAAAAATATTAATAAAGCCCTCCCAGTCCTCTAGACGACCAGCAAAGCGCCTTAAGTCTAAGGGGGCCAATCTAGCAAAGAGAGGGGGCGTACTCTTAGATGTGACCGGGGACGGGCTCGGATCATTCTCTCTTGCCACTTGCAAAGGTCGAGCCACCTGTGTAATTCTGTCCGCAAAATCATAACACTGGTCCACATCCAAACCGACTTCTTGTCGCATTTCCACCTCGGCCTCAACAGTCCTTTCCAAAAATAAGGCATACTGCTCATCAACAACAGCCAAACGTATGGGCAGATCTACGTATCTGTTCAACAAGGCCTCCGTTCTATCCGGTCGATCCAACAATGCGACCGCAGAAGCTAACCACCGTAACTCAGAACGTATTTTGGCTTTAGCAGAGGAGGCCGTCATTGTAACGTCACAAATTTATCAACAAAAACAACAAATTCAAAATATTCACTATAACACAAAATCTCCAATATTTGGAGGTTATTACTAACCACAAAATTCCAATATTACAACAACAAAGTATTTATAATGACACAAACTCTTAAATATTTGGAGGTTATCAGAAAACAACAAAACTCACTGACTATTGAAATTCACTCAAAATCACTGACTATTGAAATTCACTTGGATATCAACACAACAACAAGTTAATTTTAATTATTTCAAAGCACAAGTTTCAATGAGTTTCAATGTGTAAACAATGTCCCAAATCATTTAAGTTTCACTAAGTATTGAGTGCAAACTTATTAGCTAACCTTTTATTAGCTATTATTTTAGCAACAAACTTGTCAATATTCACAACTCAAATTTGCTAACAAACTAAATAATAATTATTATGAGCAAAGAAAGGCATCTGTTTACATTTTGGAACTTCAATACATGACAATTAATTACAAGACATGGAACCAATAACAAAGGAATGCCCTTTACTTTTCAAACGCAAGTTAATTACCATTTACAAGTACAAATTAATCTAGTCCGGACCAGATGGTCATCAAACGGCACTGATTAATAGACAAAATTTTGGCGTGGGCCTCTCAGGCCTTCAAACTACGCTCTGCTACCAAGAAATGTTCAGTACACCCCTGCTAAATCCGCGGAATCGGCTTAGCGCAGTGGAAGCTGGTATTACTAATATAGACTCCGGACAAAAAACTAGGTTTCAGCGGGGATGTAACTGAACAATTGGACTGCGATACACAGCGGAGAGAATGTGAAGTAAGGTGAGGTTACATACGGGTCTGTGTGTCGAACGTCTCCAAGGCAGAAGTGGTGTAAGGGGGCGCGCGCGCCCCTGGTGTCCTTTCTTCGTCTGCAGACCTTACCAATTCGTCACCTTACTCACAACACAAATAACAGCGTTCCCAAGACACTGGGCGCTTCAGCAATAGGTACACAATGACACACACGGGGGAGCCTCTTTTATTACGATTTACAGTCCCGACAACAAGCGCGTGGTGGACAATTATCTTTCTTTCAAAACTCCGCGACCGGCCCGATGGATGGCGTCAAAACCTTGGTCGTACAAAACGGGATCACATAGATAATTTAAGATTCAATTCAAACTCGATATGCCAGGCATATTCAACGCGAGCGGTTTTTAACAATTCAGCACATTTTAATCCGACATTTTGTTACAAGAATTCCAATCAAGTGTCACTGTCAACTTCAAGTGACAGCCAAATGTCAATTTGACGTGACATTAGAGACGCGTTCAGAAACGTCGATCTTTTCCGAACAACTATAAAATTCCACCAAAGACTCAATCTCAGCACTCAATCGTTTCAAAAAACTTGACTTAAAGGATATTAAATATTACACACATACAAGGATATTAAATATTACATACATTCTTCGACTTGTTGGATTGTAATGGTTTCCTAACGTAATTAATTAGGTACCGTAAACCAAAAACTTATTAGATAGTTTAGGTTCAAAACGTGTGGACACGAAATCAAGGATTTAAGGTGACTTCCGGTGATTTGAATTTTATTTTCTTAGAGGAAGACAACAGGCAGCGTACATGGTATAAAGATTTTTTTTGTATCTTTTTCACACCTTGAGTTTCATTATCGAAGTTTTCATACGGATTCCTAACTTCTTTCAAAATATTTTATAGCCCATGTCAATCAGGGATAATGTAGCATTCTAGTGGTCAAACTTTTGGAATCAGCCCAGTAGCTTTTGAGTTTATTCGTTACATACATAATACACACAAATCTTACCTCTTTATAATATTATAGTATAGATTATAGATTTCAGTATGTACCTACATACATGTCTATTATATAAAACGTATATCGGACGTAGTTACTATTTAGTAATCTGTGATATCGGTCACATTATCTACATACATACATACATAATACTCACGCCTGTTCCCCACGAGGGGTAGGCAGAGACTATGGATTGCACCTCCTATTTGGTCCGTGTAGGTTTTTCTGGGACGCCCTTCCACATTCGCATAATACCTATATCTCTTTCGTGACTCGCCTTTCATTCATCCTCTCTAAGAGAACAAAACACCGGAGCATTCCTTTCTCAAATGTCACTATATCATCTTTCAGTCCACACCTTTCACGAATCACATCATTGCTCACATTACCTCTATGGTACAAAGTTGCTACATGCACACTTGTAGTGTTTCCCTGCTACATAATATACATGTTGGCTGAATGACCAACCAGGGACGAGGGTCTGAGGCACTCTTGGGTAATCTGGTAACCGACAATGGCTCTGGCACCTACTATGACTATAATCATTAAATAGAATAACCTTACTTTATAAAGCCAAACAAAAGAAATCAAAAGTAATTTTATTGGTTCGTTACGAGCGGTGGTCAACAGAACCTTAATGAAAAAGTTCAGTTAGTCTTTTCATTGTCAAGGTAACCGCTTCCGTGCGTGTTTATTTTTCCATTAAAGTGTCCTTGAGTTGTCTATCCATCCAAACTAAAGGTTGATGGGCGCAGAGGTACTGACCATACTTTCTGAGCCAAGCGTCGTGGTGATAATTTGCGTTTGTCCCTCAGGTTTTGGTGTCTACTCTTTTTTTTTATTATCCACAACGGGGTAGTACTTACCCTTTATTACACCTGATGTTAAGTGGTGATAAGGCTGAAGGTTGAGGCGCACTACTCTCGGAATCCTCAATCACTGAGGAACTGGCTATCTTATCTCAGGCGGACTAAGAACAAGTCCTACCACAAACCAAACCGAATACAATATGTACCCCCACTGGGAATCGAACCCGGGACCTCTTGGTCTGAAATCGGTGGTGTGAACCACTAGACCACAGAGGCGGTTAACTCTTAACCGCCCCATCTGGTCAGCCCACCCGGAGTGGGTAACCTTATGGGGAGATCGAGAAGAGGCTCTCTCCTTCTGTTCGGCCTTCTCTCGAGCTTTAGAGCTCTCATGGGGCTCTCAGGTGGGGCAAGGGTTAGAATTGGAACCACCCAACCCTGACACGAAGTCTATTAGGCTTGGCGGGAGGGATAGGCGCGGCGAGAGACAGAACTGTGTCTGACTGAGTCTAACATGCCATTAGCGGTATACGAAAAGACTCTATTTGCCCTCACTTTAAAAGTTAAACCAAAATAAGGTTTGTCCCGTGTCTGGCTGGGTGTTATTATGTAGTTTTATATTAATTTTTGTAATAACATCGTTGGCTCCAATATTCGCTACATAAGTATAACTTAATACAAATATTATAATTACTTTTTATTTACAGTCATTTTACGAAGCTTGGTCCATGTTTGGCCGTGTTAACAAAACCGAGGAAATTGGCATTTGATTTATTTACAGCTCATTCATATCCAATACAACCATAATCCTGTGGGCCTACTCTGAAACGCAAAACCCGAAGCTTCGATATACTTTTCAGCCATGACGGAATCGAGTGAAAGGGGCAGGGCTAACCGAAGTTTCAGATTTGCGTTTTAGAGTACCGGTCCCTGGTACAACCGTGCGTAATCGAATTAGGTTTTTGTAATACCCAATGAATTTTTAAGAGAATGGCTGATCGAGCGATTGAAATTAAATTGAGGTTTATTTTAGAAGTGTTACATTCGGTAAATACCGAAAAAACAACGATTTCATGATTTTTCTTCAAATGTTAAAAACTTCCTATTATATTCTATAAGTACTAAATAAACATAAACAGGTATTTTACCGTCCACACACACTTACATTAACCCTTAAAAGAATACACGTACTCCCTTTTGTGCAGTCGTGTAAATAAAACAAGAGTTATTATTAATTAATATAAATAATGATACACTAGCTTTCCGCCCGCGGTTTCACTCGCGTGGACGAACGCGACTTTATCCCGTGGGAACCTGATAGTTTTTCAGAATGAAAAGTCACATAAGTCACTCTTCAGCTCCCTAACTATTCCCATACCAAAAATTACGTCGATCCATTCCTCCGTTGTGACTTGATAGACGGACAAACAAACAAACAAACACACTTTCTCATTTATGATATTAGTATGAATTTACAAGTATTATATTATCATTCTTACTAAAACATTTATAAAAAAGTTAAAGCTTCAGTAATATTTCAATCGAGTCTAGAGCTTTATAGACCGGATATTGAATCCAGATCGTCTGCGAGATACCTCCGCGTTTATCCTAAAATCCACCAGTTCTTATCCGTTTACGCCAGATGGAAATGAAAGCTGTTCCTATAAATAGTGCCTGAAAATATGTAATTTTTATTTTAATAATAAGTACCGTGAAAAACGTGACAGAAACACGAATCGGTATGGGTTGTTGAGGTTCAAAACCTTTGGCAATGGTCGTTCACGGGATGGTTGACCAAAAATAAGGCACGTTAAGCGTCCTGCGCTGCGTTTGCAGTCGATCATCATCATCATCAGCCAGACGCCCACTGCTGGGCATAGGCCTCCTCCAAGGATCTCCACAGCGATCGGACCTGCACTGCCCGCATCCAGGGGCCAGACCAGATCGTCATTCCACCTTGTAGGGGGCCTGCCCATGGAACGTCGTCCGGTACGCAGTCGCCATTCGAGAACCTTTCCGCCCCAACGTCCATCGATTCTCCACTCTATGATGTGTCCCGTCACTACTACTTTAGTAGAGCAATAATTCGAGCGATGTCGGTAGTTTAAGTTCTCCTGCGGATCACATCATTTCTGATTCGATCGCGCAGGGAAATACCAAGCATTGCACTGCACTCTCCATTGTTCGCTGGGTGACCTTGAGTCTTCTTGTGAGTAGTGATAAGGATCCATCGACTAAGATCCTACCACTCCTTAACTAGATAGCTTGATAAAGTATGGAAACTGACAGCTCCTTGGTAGCATTTTATCGGATGGTAGGTATCGCTTGCTATATAATTCCCATAACATCTCTCTTGTTATGGGAATTATATAGTAGGTACTGAGCTCCCTAAAACTATTACTTGCGATCCAATTTCAGGTTTACAGCTGCTTAAATTGAATACCCTATTGACTGGCTATTCGTTTACAAGGCAATATAAATCACTCTTTATTTCAGTGCGAAGCTGGTGCGAAGTGAATTCTAATTCTTGTTTATTCTGGCATTCATTAAGCTGCGAGAAGGATAAAAACAAGTAAACATTTAAATACACATTACAATAATTATTTCTTTGTTGTTTAACCATCATTTGCGTTTAAGCCGCAATTTAATTAAAGCATTAGGACGCTGTTAAGTAAAATAAAGCGTTTAATTTTACTAAGATCAAAGGATGTATGAGGGCTACTGAAAATTTACAAACATTGTTTAGTATGTATAGTAGGTAGGTATAACGAACGAGTTGTGAATCTTCCTATGATTCGTCTAATGTAAACTTTTACAAAGCTAATGATTAAGGTTTGTAAGTATTTAAAGGTTAACCAACTAAACTTAAGCCAAAAAATAATTAATTTGGCTCCTTAAAATATTGAAATAATACAAATCAACAATTATTCTTCTTGTGTCATTTCTTTGATTCGAATGACCATCGTCGTTTAATCAAGAACAATTACTTAAGTTTTTTTGTAAAAACTTCTTTTTTATGACAATATTTTTTGTTGACAAAAAATTTGTAAACAATACTTTAATATTATATTGTCATCCAAACCAAACCTGTATGCAAAGTTTCAGCTCAATCAAACACTGGGAAGTGAGTTAAATTAAGCTTGCAAGATATGACGAACGGACACACATACACTGCAAGTTAAATAAACTTGTAAAAGCTTGTAATAAAACTCTTGTTTTAAACAATAATTCTCCAAGCTACTAATATTATATCTATTAAATAAAGTCAGAATCAGAATTATTGTATTATGCAATTACAGAATGTTAAATTACTTAAGTACCTATTATTATTTTTCAGAATGGTTATTTATTACCATTTCAATCTCAGCAAACGAATGGTTTAGTTTTTTAACTATCTTTAGTTTCATTAGGATACTAATTAATTATTTCAGTTAAAAGTAAAGCCTGGAACTTCCCAAGCCTGTAACATTAAAAATAGTTTGGGAAAATGACAAATTTATTTCTCAACTATTTGCAATGGCTGCGGGCCTTATAATTGTCATAATTATACCTACATCAAAATAATTGTGGTCCCGATTGTCCCAGTAAGTAATAGATATTATGGAAATAATAATAACTTGCAAAACAGTGGTAAAATACAATAATTCAGAAGCTCTATTTGTTTTTGCCTCTTAGAAACATCATTTACTAGAACGAAATTTTCATGACAATGGAAAAATGTGTTAATCAATATAATTATTATACCCTTTTGGCACTTACAAAGTAATTCGTTAGTAGTCCTGGGTCTCCGCGACCGGCGTATGATGTATGATACCAGTCATCTGAGTATTAATGTAAGACTGGGCTAAATAATTTGCATCAAATTTTTAATAATCAACCAAAATACTAGAATGTCAAAACACACTACATACATGGTGTTTACATAAACGTTAAACATCCCTGTTCTATTTCTTGATAAATACCCAACATGAGATACAACAACGTCAAACAAATTCTAAACTCGACCGCACCGGGAGCACGAACACTCAACCTTATTAATTCGCCGTAATTGTTGAAACTTTGTTACCAATTTATGGACCGATTCGATTCTGAGCGCACGTGAATTCGACCCCGTCTTACTATTAAACAGGAAAAGATACTGAAATTGCAGGGTTATAGAAAATATCGACGACTCGTAAGACTTGTAGCTTAAATTAGTTGACAAACACAAATTTTTGATTTGTACAAATATTTCAGGGTATGAAATAAAAGTGTCCATTCATACAAAAACCATGGGTAGGTACTACATAGATACGTTACTACTACTACAACTACATACGTTACTACTACCACAGATTACCAAATAGTTACCTACTACATTATACGTTTGGGTCGAGTTGGTATTAAGTACAATACCATCTCGACCAAAATTTATTAGATTTAGTAGCATCAAAGAAATGCTGAATTTAATAGAATTTGCAAACACAGGATACACTGCTTTATTATAATAGGATGTCTTATTTCTGAAACTAAGAGATACCTTCTCAGATGATGCCTTTTATCACATACCTAGCAATAAGGAGCTTCCCAATAATACGTAAGTTAGTCAAGTTTATCTGGATGTGTTCCAGGATAGTAATGGAATCAGGAAACGTCGATGTTGTTTGTCAAAAGGTTAACATATTTTACTACGGCTGGATCTATTTTGGTGTATTCCAAGTTCAACGAAGGACAAAATAATAAAGTAAATCGTGGTCGTAAGTTAAGAGCAACTGTAAGGTAATTATTACTTTGAAGATTTATCCATCGCGTTGTTTGTTTATCCATTGGTAGAGGAAACTGCCGTAACTCTTCAAGTTTCTCCTAAGCCTAATGATCAGCCTAATATTGATCAGCAGCATTATGCTGTTACGGGTTTTTTGATGGCCCATACACACACCTAAGCCACAGAATAAGCAACTTTTCATATTGTTTGTGCTTTCTCTTATTTTTTATTGTATCAGTAATTTTTTAGTTTAATTGTTTTCTTTTTTATTGTTATTAAGTGATTGTCCAATAAATGTCTTTCTTTCGTTCTTTCTTCCTTTGTGATCAAAACATGGCACTGAACGCAGCTGAAAACTATCAATGTTTTTCTTAAGCACCACGAAGCTCGAGATATTATTAACTTCTGGTCACCCGTGTTTAAAGTTGGTTAACTACTGCGCAAAGTCAACACTTTCAAGTAAAGTTATTTCCAAACTAGTATACTCAGAAATAGCCATTATTTATAGTTACTCTGATTTACGCTGCAACTGGCCAATAGTGTCAATTCAGTTGTTATTTTATCCGGCCACTAAAAATCTTCTTATGCGTTGTTGCTCTACACTTAAAAAAATTGGTATGAATGTCACAAATCCAAGAAACATGGAATAAAAATTTAATAAATAAAATTAATATTACAAAAACGCTACATCTTCTAAACTGTACGTAAATCAAAGCAACAGGACAAAATAGAATAACAATAAAAGGGAGGTTTTATCGAATCAATTTGGGGGTTAATACAGATGGAAGAGTGTTGCTACATTAGCAGGAAGGACGACGGAGCCATTGCCATTGATATACCTATAAAATATAATAAACCTTATAGATAGGAGTGATACGATGCATTTTCCTTTTACAGATTTCCTGTAAATCGGTAAACCGTAAAAGCAGAACTATAGCGTCCAAATATTGGTACAATTACGGCTTTTAGTCGTTATATTGGATCTAGAATATATAGTCAACAGCCCGTAGATATAGGAAACTATAGCCTTCCGCCCGCGGCTTCGCCCGCGTGGGCTACACGACACTATCCCGCGGGGTTGTGATATTGTTCCGGGACTAAAAGTAGCCACATTAAGCAACCAATCCGCATTAAAGCCCGCGTATGAGGTCATGGTCCATGCCATCCTTCTTATTCATCAGTAAAGCCGAAAACAAATTATCGGACGCGGCTGACGAACGCGGCTGACAGTCGCGACTGATAAGTGTGCACTCTTTTGTTTGGGACGTTGCTTCGGCTGACATCCAGCGCACCAGATTCCTATCGGACGTCCGATGACGTCATATTAGTCTATGGTTGCGTCCGCGACTGACGTCCGATAGTTTGCATACCTCAGTGTATTTTCATAGTCCAGATATCTTTAAGTCGCGGCTGCCAGCCGCGTCCATAAGCCGCGTCCATAAGCCGCGTCCGATAATTTGTTTCCAGCTTAAGGAAGGCCTGTGACCTAGCAGTGGGGACGTTTATGGGTGGAAGATAATGATGATGAGCACACCTTTACCCCATACGTAATATAATAAGAGATATTTATGTAGTGAAGCGGTTTAAATTCATGTGCTGTTAACTGACGTAATTCATGTGGTATCTGAGACTGGGTCTCTAAGATAAGCCGAGTCTGCGATATGTAGACGATAGAAATATACACTTTTTGTTTTTTTTTTATTTATAGTGATTTATTTCTTACTTAATTATGATAAGGGCCTGCGCCCCGATCGCGGTAATCTTATGACGCATTAGTCAAGTGTACGTGCAGTTGACGTTCACGCTACGTGCAATACCGTTTTTAATAACGCGCGGCTTTGACAGTGCGACAACGTTTTGTGTTCTGGTGATAATCTTTGGAACTAAAACAATTTTCATACGACAGTCTATTTTTACTGCTAATTTCGTATTGCAAGTGGCTCCTCTGTGTCTGTCACGGATGTCACCGGAACAGACAGGATTGTGGGACTATAGGTTTGCGTGACGTGTGCGTCGTTATGTCATTACGGCAATACGAAGTCAAACGTCATGGCGCAAACGTGGTCAAGACGCGCTGCATAAATTACCGCGATCGGGGCGCTGACTAGAGTCAACTTGTACTGCCAATCGCTTTTATTTAATTTCTTCTAAAAAGGCCCAATCCTAAAAAAGGATATCAGTCAAGATATCTATACTAATATTATAAGTTTATAAAGAGGAAAGATTTGTATTTTTGTATGTAACGAATAAACTCAAAAAGTAGGTACTGGACCGATTTAGAAAATTCTTTCACCGTTAGAAAGCTACAGTCTTCCCGAGTGACATAGGCTATATTTTATCCCGATATTCCCACGGGAACGGGTACCACGCGGGCGGCCGCTAGTTGAAAATAAAATCTAACATTTATTAAATCTAAGTAGTTTATCTACTTCTATAAATAACTCACACTAGAAAAATAATTGTAAGTTTTTTTAACATGATTCCTAAAATTTGCCAGGGAATGATGTAAAAGCCTCTTTAAATCATAATCTAAATATTCGGTTGCCAACATTACATCACGTCAACATCTGGTAAATAAAGATCAAAAAATCTTCCAACACAATAAAAATGTTATTCAACAGAGAAGGTCAAACAAAAAGCGAACTTGTAAAATAAATACAAAGAGAAACTAAAATGTCTTATTGGTGTTATTGTTATTTTGTGACAATATGACCCTCTCTCTCTCTTTTCCACAAATAATGTTCAAAAGTAGTTATTATCCTAAACAGAAATTATTTCGAACATTTTCCCGTTAAAAATAATAATAAAAACATATTACTTGGACATATGTAGGTATAATAATAGAGTATCATATGAAAGAGCGCTACTTGCACATTCTCGAACAATTTTTATTTTTTTCTTAAACCGATGCATAAAGTAAAAAAATACCGCCCCCCCCCCTCCCCCCTTATCTCCGAAGTTTGCATAAAGAAAAATCTAAAATTATTTTAGGTGATAGGAATTTATGTAAATATTACAGGAAAAATAAAACAATATCTCTAAATATTTTACTTTTTCAGTAATCATCAACAAAAAATATAATTATTAGTTCCACTATCGGCCAAAAGCTGGCGTTTTAACCTAAAACTGCAATATTCTACACCGGTACGGAACCCTCGGTGGGCGAGTCCGACTCGCTCTTGACCAGTTTTTTTTATTTATCATGCATGACTGAACTAAATAGAAAGTAAAGTAGGAATGTCGATCTTTTAGTGTTAGCTAGCTGATGCCCGTGATTTCATCCGCGCGAGTGTAATCCAGTGTAAGTTTTTATAAAGCGCATGATTTACGAGTTAAGATAAAATAAGTGGTGGTGAAAATAAGGCTTAGCAGTTTCTTTTTTCCAAGGACTTGTAAAATTTAAATAGGTTGTACAATATTTCTAACTATGCCCGTTTTTTTTATAAATCTATTAAGAAATATTTATAAGTAGTCGTCTTCTAAACTTTAACTTTTGAGTTTTGAAATACATTTTTACATGATTTAACTGTAGAAGATCAAAGTACAGATATCATTCCCATCTACAATCTCGCCCAAAGATCCTTAGAGTATTTCCAGATTAGTGAAACGTAAATGCAATATATGATTCTGGCTTTCATTGCATGTTCATTGCAATTTGCAAGCGTGGGCGCGTAGCGCGCACGTTTCGCGCCTTCACTAGAACCTCCCACGTATGTCTGGAGTACGCCAGACATACTTACGTCAGGCGTCCGTCACTCGCTCAAGAACTCGAGATAAGTGCCTGCCTACCGCTTCGGGTATATCTCGGGATACCAATTCAATACAATTAAAAGCGGGCCTCCCGCCTGAGCGCGATAGAATATATGCGATAGAAAGAGATGCAACGAGTGGTCATTCGTAATTTGCGTCGTACAAGTTGAATTCCACTTTATTGCGATATAGTTAGAGTTGCTATTTATTTAAATGGCTTAGCGGAGTGCAGTATCTGTTACGTAGTTACTATTTAGTATAGTCTGTGCCCAAAGGGGTACGCCAGACATACTAACGTGGCGTTCGTGGAATTCGTCGAAAAACCGACAAATCATGGATCGCCCCGCGCACGGTTTGAAATGCTCGTTGCCTGCGCGTGAAATGCTCTCAGTTTGTGCGCGCAAGACGTCCAAACTATGAGAAATTGTTACATTGCACTTTGCAGTCATTTGGGAGGTAGTTAAATTCTTTCATGTCGCGACCTCGGTGTAATGTTCGACTCCGTCTTGTCTTTTCAACATCACTACGATAATATTTGTAGTAGGGCTAACAAAATGCTTGCATTCATTATGCGACAATCCAAACCATTTAGAATACCTAACTCAATTTTACTGCTTTATAATGCATTGGTTAGAAGTTTATTAGAGTATTGTTCTAGTGTTTGGTCACCAGTGTATAATATTCATATTGACAGGATTGAATCAATTAAATGTCGCTTTTTAAGGAATCTTTGTGCCCGGCTGGGTCTTAGAAGTATAAGTTACGTCATTATGAAGACCGGCTTAAGAAGTTTTCAATATTTTCTTTGGAAAGCGCAGATTAGTTGCTGACTTAAGCAATTTACATTAAATAGAAAAATGGAAAATGAAGTATTTAGAAAAAATCGACCCGTCTCACGATTTTTTCTAAATACTTCATTTTCCATTTTTCTATTATAAAAATTGCATTGTGAATGCAAAAAACTAAAAATTAAAATAAGTTACATTAAATAGTTAATGCGAAATATTGTAATCAACTTTTAAGTCAAATAGGTGCCGCTATCTCTAGAGGTCCCGGGTTCGATTCTTGGTCGGGTAAATATTGAAAACGAACTTTTCAATATTTCCTCGGGTATGGTTGTATGTGTTAGTGAAAGAATTTTCGAAATCGGTCCAGTAGTTTTTAAGTTTATTCGGTACATACCTACATACAAATCTTTCCTTATTATAATATTAGTATACACTAGAATATGTATTCTAGATTTTAAAGTCGCTTCTATAAGTGTGTACAAATTGGAATGCTTCCACAAATAACAATTGGAATATTAAATTATATTATTATTGTGTTAATAATACCCATTGACTACCGTATATATCAATGATAATACCTAAGATATTATATCACGAAAACAGTAACTGAAGTCCAAAAAGATCTCATAAATTACAATAAAAAAGTTACTCAACGCCAATACAAAGAAAACAAAAGGAATCCAGTGAAATTGTTTACAATACCCCGAGTCAAAACTCATACTTCCAAGCCTAAATATACAATCAAAGGATGCCTCACTTGAAAGGAAACATAATTACGAATAAAACTTGACCCTCCAACTTGTAAAGTTTGTTAGTTAACCTAGTTAACCTAAAGTTGCGTAATTAACACTGGTTCCACCGTTAATCATTTAAACGTGAATAATTGCAGACATATCTAGTTTTCGATATTATTATCTTTATTTATCATTTATTATAGATATTCATATCTGCATTTTATAGTAAGAGCCACAATGCCGTGCTTTTACCGACACTATCTAACCGAACCGACTTTACATTATCTCCGTCCTGTAATTAACATTACCTACTTAAGGAAGAAGACCCCTTTGTGGCCACTTTAAGGTTTTTTTCACGTTTAAGCACTAAGTGCTAAATGGTCTTAGGTATTTAAGACACAAATTATATCTTAAATTATAGAGTTAATTTATCCACCGTCAAAGGTACATTTTTAAAATTTAAAAAAGTCAATTATTGTACACAAAATGTGTGAGAGGTGCCAAGTGCTTGGCCACTTATTGATAGTCAAACTTTTGTAAGTAGGTATACCTAGCGTAAAATCAAAGCCAAACCCAGGTTAAATCAATATCTTCTAATGTGCTAGAAAACAAACAAATGCAAAACAACAATTTAATTGTAAAAAACAAAGGTTAATCCAATACCATTTTTTTTTAAACAGCAAATGGCGTTTATTGAAAAAGAATCGTATTACAGTGCCACAAACTTTGCTGTGCCGGTGGCCAAAATGTGAAACTAACGTGATTTTTTTTAATGTCATTTTGCTGTCAAGTTGATGTCCAACCATAGCGCTGCTGGCGGCTGAAGTTCTTAGAAGTCAGGGCCGGTTAAATTACTACAAAAAAAAGAAAAACGTACGTAGCGCCGCTGTCACCGGCACAGAAAAGGTTGTGGCACTGTACATATGGAATTCTAAGGCTTGTTATTATTACCTAAAAATACACTAACTTACTTGCCTTTGGCAAAAATTAAAAAAAGTAAGTAACTTAGAAAACTTTTAGGGCAAAAAGTGGTCATCAATTTGAACTACTTTTACTACTTATGTCGTTTAGGTTTTAAGTAGTAATTTTCAGGTACTTAACTCATACTTATTGAAAAGTCTTCAAATATTTTTTTTTACCAAAGAAATATAAAAGAAAAGCTAGGTACTTACGCAGTTTACGTGCGATCACCAGCCTGATGTGATTACGCTAACTCATTAAGCAAAAACGCCAACTTTTGGTGTGTTTACAGAACACACCTGGGACGCCATTATAAAAAACGCATGATTTGCGAGTTTCAAGATTAAAAAAGCTTTTCATTTCCTTCTTTCCAAGGACTTGTGAAATTGAAATAGATTGTACAATCTTTAGCTGGTAGACTGGCATACTTACTTATCTATTAACTTTTCTTCACTTTTTATTAGATTTCTTTATAAACATAAATAGCTAGTTATTCATTTAAGACTATATTTTGATTTATTAATAGTTGCAGGTAAAACTTAAAGTAAATAAAATATTAACTTTTTCCGCCCGCGGCTTCACTAGCGTGGACTACACGGGGCGTTATCCCGCGGGAATGTGATCTTTTCCGGGATAAAAAGTATGCCAGTCTCCAGGTCCTAAACTCTCCCAAACTTTGACGTGAGCGACGGACAAACAAACAAACTCACTTTAACATATTTATAATATTAGTATGGATTAGGTAGATACAAACAAAGACTTTAATTTGTTTCGTTGTCCCCGATGATTAAAGCGCTACTCGGAAAAGTATGGAATTTGATTTAAAACTATAGGACGGTTACAGTTGTTACAAATCTGGTAATAAGATATATAATAAAATAAATAAATATAAAATAAATCTTTATTTCTTCTCTCACATAATAGGTAGTTACATAGATATATAAACAAACTAGAAATAATTAAAGTTGACAACAATATTATGTGAAAGACTGGTCTCTGTGCAAGGAAGCCCTGTGTGACAGATAACCAGTCTCTCCTCGTCCGGACCAGGCGGAGCCAGGTTAGAAGTGTTTTCTTATTCTAAATTTGTACAAAATCATATCAATCTGATACTGCTAAACGCTGGAAGTAATAAAGATAGGTAACAATACAAAACAAGGAACTGTTACAAGATACTTACAACAAAATCAACTAAGGTATATGTTTGTGTATGCATGTGTGTGTGTATGTGTGTGTATGTGTGTATATATTATATATATGTTTGTGTGTGTGTGTGCGCGCAAGGATGAGGCATTATTATGAGGAAATATTTAATAGATTTTCCGTTTGATCGTAGTCCAGTGATTTTAGCCACGTCGTCGTGATTTTTTTGCATCGGTATTTAGTGAGTGAGTAGATTTTATTTAGTTCATTTACTTTATTATATAAATAGCTTCCAAGAAAACCGAAATATTTATTTGAGTATGCTGTAACCCACTGTGTGATTGGGCGGCATACTTTATGCTTTAATCTCTTATTTGCATTTAAAGTGGGATCAAATTCCGTGAGGGAGTGCTGTTTTAGAACCAGGTTGCGAATGTACAGTTGGCGCACCGTTAGGACATCACATAGAGCGTAGAGATCTTTTGTAGGGAAAGTAAAAGGTAAGCCATGAATCACTTTTAACACTGCACGTTGAGCTCTTTCCAATTTTAACAACTTGGTTTTATTAGTACCTCCCCACACTGTTATACAATAACTCAAGATTGATTGGCATAGAGCCTGGTAAACCATTTTCTTGACACTTTGATCTGCTACATGTTGCAATTTCTTAAATATATACATGAGTTTGCGAGTTCTTGAGGAAAGGAGGTCTAAGTGGTAGTTAAAACTAAGATTATTATCAATCACTACACCTAAATACTTTATGCTAACGGCTGGTAAAATTTTCATACAGTGACATGATAAGTCAGTTAAGCAAGTGTGAGCTGTTAAGGAGAGATTTTCGTGAGTGGATAAAGCAACATTATTTATGGAGAAGGGGATAAATTTAGTCTTGTCAACATTAAGTGTTAGTCCATGAGTTTTTAACCATGACGTTACTTGGGTGAAGCCAATCTGAGCATGTTTATAGACATCATCCCAGTTGTCACCACTAAAGATAAGGGCGGTGTCATCAGCAAAGGATACTACTTTACCTTTATGCAACTTGAGACCGCAGAGTTCATTGATAAAGCTTAAAAATAGTGTGGGCCCTAAAACACTGCCCTGCGGAACACCGTGTGTCATAAGTAAATCATCACTAACGAGTTCACCAACCCTTACTCTTTGATATCTGTTGGTTAAGTAGCTTTTGAACAGATTTAGTTGTGTACCTCGTATACCTAGAGATTCTAGTTTATTAATAAGGAGTGGGACGGAGACTGTGTCAAATGCTTTGGCGAGGTCTAAAAATATTGCTATTACTTTCTTTTTCCGATCTAAATTTACAACAATATAATCTGTTAATTCGTGTACTGCATCGCTTGTAGAAATGCCTGATCTAAAACCAAACTGTGAACTTGATAGGAGATTTTTTGTTTCAAGATAGTTTATAAGACGCTTATTTATTAGTTTTACTATTATTTTAGATAAAGTGTGTAATTTTGAAATTGGTCTATAGTTATTGACACAGCACCCGTCACCACTCTTATGAATTGGAATTACTTCTGCCAACTTTAATTGATCTGGAAAGACACCCGAGGATAAAATCAAATTAAATACAATGGTAAGTGGTGGGACAAGGATGTGGTGGTAGCGCTTAAGAAAGGCACCTGTAATATTATCTCGTCCGCTAGATTTATCTCTTTTTAAACTAAGAATGCAATTTGATACCTCAAGTTCATCAGTGGGATTTAAAACAAAAGAAAACGGAGTTTGTGTCGACGAGAATACACTATTGGAGCTACTTGAGTATGCTTTTTCGGCTAAGTCCCTCCCAATAGAAACAAAAAATTTGTTTATTTCATTAACTGAGTCAATTGGATTTTCAGAAGAGATTAGTTGAACAGCAGTTTTATTAACTTTGGACGTGTGTGTGACTTTTTTTATAGTGTCCCAGAGCGCCTTATTATTAGTCTTAGCAGATGTTTGTAGCTGTTCACTTTCATACTCTCTTTTTAGTTTTTTTAAGAGACAGTTACAGAAGTTTCTGTATCTTTTGTATACTACCTTGATAGTTTCATTGTTTGGGTCTTTTTTCAGTTTTTTATGAAGCCTGTCACGATTTCTCACGCATCTTAAAAGACCAGAGGTCATCCAAGGCTTTTTGATTCTCTGGCGATTAGGTAAGGTGATAATTTTAGTGTGAGCTTTTATTTTGGTGTTAATTTCAGATATCAGATAGGAAGTGGCAGCATTCGCGTCAGACATTTCATAGATAGAGTCTAAACATAGTTTACTCATATCGTTATCCAGGCCAATATAGTCAATTTTCTTACTAAGATTTTTTGTGTTATTTGGTGAGATATGTTGGTACTCAAGGATTAGAATCACAGAGTCATGGTCAGTCACCGATATATTTCTTCATACCTTTATCTAGATTCGTATACTTAGTTTCAAAAACACCATTTTATGATTTTGCCTCGACACTTTTTCTTTTCGAAAAGACCTCAAAAAAATACGAAAATTCAAGATTATTCTTAAATGGGGTTACTTACACTATTGGAAATTGGTTTAATTAGTGGACACCAATAATATTTAGGATCGTATAGAAGCATTTTTTTTAAATCGCTGTAGTTTTTAATACGACGTGATTTTGTGTTTCTTTGCCTAATCTGCAAAATCGGCCTCGCTCCCACGCGCGTCGTTTTCTCATTGCTACTTATGTCGCTTCAGCATAATTTTTTCGAGTATCGCCTTACCTTAAGTATATGCGGTCACTGTTGCGGTGGGTGTTCTTTGTTTAGTCTGTTGTAGCAGTCTGAAGTTTATTATACCAAACGTTGACTTCTGAAGTTTTTAATTTGAAGTACATATCATCACGCTTTAACTGTGAAAGTTCAAAGTACAGATACCAATTCTACCTACAATATCTCCCAAAGCTTCTGGCGATGCATTATATTCGAACTGGACAGTCGACTGCACAACAAGTTTAGCCGTGTATCTACTAAACCCGCTCTTGTTACGTATGCAATAAGGGTCAACATGTTAAGCTTCGTGTACCGTACATCTACGTATTCGATGTATTTAACAAGCTAACAGGATCACCTGTGTCCGTCCTCGTTAGTTTAACTTCATGTCACGTTGCCGACTATGTCAGACAGAGGTTAAAATTAAGCTGTAGGTATCAGTCAGAGGTCACAAATTGCGATCCTCTTATGCAGATAAAATCTCATGGAGAAATAGTAGTTCAAAGTTTTTTATTACAACATCTTGTTAAGCTGTTATGGCGGTTCACCCACTGCTACGCGCTCTGTCACGCGTAGCGCGGGTTCGCAGATATTAATATTGTATGCAAGTACATCAATTATTATAGAAAACACGCCTTGTCTTGTCCAACAACACACCGAAAAGGTTTCCATAGCACATGAAGTGTCCATAGTACCGTCTCGTTGCCGCCCGCCCCGCGAGATTTTCCGCTACGCGCTCCGCGACAGGACTCGTCACCTAAAGTTATCCAAAAAGTAAACATTAAATATCTTATATTTCTTTATTTGTAGCTTCACGACAAGCATTTTTATTCTTCACTTTATGCATATTACTAAGTTTAATCTAGGAAAAATAAAACTTATAGGTACCTATGCAACTTGCAAAAACTGTTTAGTGTCAAAATAGGTAAGTACATATCAACGACCCAAAATAACAGATACTTTTTATGTTCATATTCTCACGGGAAGGGAAACCAATTGGATAAATCCGCGAGGCAAAGTTAATAAGCTATAAAAATTTAAATAATAACAATGTTGCATACCGCTTTACGAATTAATCAGCGGTAACGAAGTTATCGTAAACCGCTTTTACGGTGCGGCTTAAGACGGCGAAATTAAAACCGGCTGCCAATCAAAATGGCTACCCGAAGCTACCCGACCTATTATAATAACGGCTAATATCTCAAAGACTTTTAATGTAATAACAAGCTTCTTTCAATATTGTTCGATATTGGAAGAAGCCAAAACAATATTACATTAAATTAGACTTTTAATTAACAAATATCGTGTAAATACCGGCTCTACATTTTCGGCAAAACATAGGCCAATGTAACGCACATTGACACTTTTGAAAGAACAGTTTGGGCGAGAATGTGGAGCCGGCTTAAACCGAAGCAAACATAAAAGAATGGATCATAAACTAATCTATGTAATCAGATTTTAGGTACTTCATTGTACTTACCTACTACTTGTTAAAAAACTAAATTGAATATAAGCTTTATTTTAATAGTTCGACAGTGGCTGCAATATTTGTAGTTGTAGATACTTTTTGCTTCGAATTCCAAAAGAATAAAACAAGATATTATTAATCTTTATCGAACTATTAACGACGAGTGATGACTTGTATATATGTATGTGAGTCAATCGTAATATAAATTAGTAACTATAACATAGTAGGTGTTAATTTTCAGAAAAAAACAATAAAGTCTCACTAGATAATATAGGTATTTTCTGTAGAATGTTTTAGTAGTCAGTACCTAAGTAAAGTAAAGGTGTGTGTTCACTTGGGACGTACAGAATAGCTAAAATCTAACTACCTACTGTCGCACATTTTAGGTGTAAACATCAAATTAAGTTACCTATTATGGAGATACCTACTACAACGTCCGTTGATGACTTGTGTCTTGTGTTGTGTTGTGATCGTCATATCGTATAGGTATAGCAGCCTTAGTAAAAAAAATACGATTCGTTTTACTGTAAATGTTAAATGTTCAACGTTTTAATAGTCAAAATGCCAGATTGCACCTCTAATAGTGTAAGTGTTCGCTTACCGGATAATAAAGGCTAGCTGCAGCCTTAATTGGAGGCCAGCGGAGACTCTGACTGCTGTAGCACTTAAATAAATAAATAATAAGTACTAAGTGTCGTGTTGCGTGGAGCGTAATTCGTTACGATTGCAATTTGTCAACTTAATTGTGTTTGATTGAATTAAAGCAACTTTTAAACACATGGATTTAGACGTGCTTTAAATATTTACAATGTATTTTGTTAAGTTTTGGATTTTCCCGACATTTCGGCACCTTTTCAGGGGCCGCCGTAGCGTAGTCGCAGGGGTACTCAGTGGTAATGCCTTTGTTATATTCGTTTAGATGAATTAAAAACTACATACAATCACAAGCGAATAGTTAGAAGGAGTGTTAAGTGTCATGACATTTATTTGTTTACTTTTATTACAAGCTTTTATTTAACTTGCCATGATAGTTAGATTGTTAGTTATTTAGTGGGGAATAAATCTTGCAAGCTATATAAAGACCCACTTCCCAGTGTCCGATTGAGCTGAAACTTTGCATACAGGTTTCGTTTGGATGACAATACTATATTAAAGTACAGTCAACAAAAAAGCTTGTCATAAAAACGAAGTTCATAACATAAGATCCGAAAGTGCCTTGCCTACTACAGAACGCAAAAAATAGAAAATAATGTCGCACTATTTTCATTTATTCACTTCTTTTTTATTTTTAAAATTGTTAGGACGTGCTTAATGATTACTAACATAAAAAAAAACTGTAATGCATGCATACGGAAATGCACCCGAACTAAAGTTTTAGTTCAGTAATTTTAGCTGCCAACTTAGTATTTTTGTGATCAATTAACGCCCGAATTCTCGAACGCAAATCATCTTTGGGAGCCTCTCAAACATCATTGCATCTCTTTCATACGTTTGACATTTAAAGTGACAGGGCGATGTTTGAGACGCTCCCAAAGATAAGTAGCGTACGAGTATTCGGGCATAAATTAAACAAATTTTATAACTACTTACACTTTAAAAATTTGTAGTAATTAAACTACACTTTAAAATGTACTACTGTGTAGACTAAGCTCATACCTAATTTAAAACTAAAACTGTCTCTTGTATTATCTACAAGAAAAACAGAGGCAGCATCAGCTTCACACATCGCAAATTAGCTCGCTAGTTTAATTTTCTGCCAAAGTAGAGAGGAAAATGCGCGATGCAGGGATGTGGAAGCTGCTATGTGCCAGAGTGCTTTGAAGATGCCGCTACCTAGGGTTACCACTCAAAGGAACTTTGGAGACTGCTGACATGGAGCACTTTATCGGAAACCAATAGTTAGTAACTTCATTTCGTACTTTTGATAAAGTTCTTTCCTTAAATATAGATGTGACATATTTTTAGGGTTCCATTCCTCAAAAAAAAACGAAACCCTTATAGGATCACTTTGTTGTCCGTCTGTCTGTCTGTCTGCCTGTCCGTCCATCTGAATATCAAACTTCTCAGTGAACTCAAAAAAGATACCGCCGTTTATGCCGCAAAAAACGGATATTTCGACACTCCAAGGGAATCAAAATTCATAGGGTACTTCCCGTTAATCTAGTCTAGATGAAATTTGACAAGTAATTTCGTATTTTAGGTAAATCATAAAAAATATACTAAGTCCCTATAGGTAATTCTTTTTAAATAAAAAAATTGCATTGTGAATGCAAAAAAGTAATAAAAAATATTGTCAAATGTTGTGTAGATAATGGTACGGAACCCTCCGTGCGCGAGTCCGACTCGCACTTGGCCGGTTTTTTTTTACTAATGTGTACAATATTTTTCCTTTGACCACTAAATTCTCTCACTGCTTTAGTTAGTTAGTTACTGCTGCGTTAGTTTTTAAAACTTATTTCGGATAAGTAGTATTTTAAAAAGGTACATACCTACTTAGGTATCCATTTACAGTATTTTTAGCAAAATTACTTAGTTATGGAAGATTAAAAATTAGTATTACACTACTAACGGTATGAATCTATTACGTTTTAAAAGTCTTATTATAAGAGAAAAGTAAATAAAGCTACAAAAAAAATTGTCACCAAAAGTATTGAGTACCTTCTTATTATTATACAACTGTTGTTTTGATGCATTTCAGTATTTTAAAATGCTTACTTATCATTTTTGTATTTACATTGGCTAACCATAGTTTGGTGATATTTTAAATACTACCCGTAGTTAATTTGAAGTCAGGGTATCAGCCCTTGTACCCTTTATAGACTCTTGTCAACAGATGTCGAGGCGAAATTGTTAACCATTTTTCATTACTTTTTTCCTCCTCAACTCTAATTAGGCTTCAAGTCGCTTGTTGTTGTTTCCAGTCACAAATTGAATTTAATTTAGTCAGTTGGTATATAAAAAATTTAGGTCACTAACGGCCAGAATTAATAATCAATGCACAGATAGGGAAAGGCATGATCCAGATCACTTGCTATGCAACGTTTGATATTAACATAGTATTAACGACAGTGGCCTGGGTGTTGCCTAGCTACTAATCTAGATCATGCCTATCCCTATCTGTAGATAGATTATTAATTCTGGTCGTAAGAAAGAAAATAGAGCCCTAACCGTCGCCACACACGAGCCACAATACTATGCAGAAACGCCGTTACTTGAAGCTAAAATAAGAAACAAAGTGACGACTACTTATGAAGAGTGGTCAGTGGCGGCGTTTTTGAGAGTATGTTTCTGTAGTTTTCATACATCCTACTTCCTACTTAATATTATAAATGGGAAAGTTTAGATGTTTGGATGTTTGGATGTTTGTTACTCAATCACACAAAATGGCTGAACGGATTTGGCTGAAATTTGGGTCACAGATACTTTATAGCCTGGAGAGGAACATAGGCTACTATTTATCCCGGAAAAATATCACATTCCCGCGGGATAACATCGTGAACTGCACGCGGGCGAAGCCGCGGGCGGAAAGCTAGTAATATTATAAATGTGAAAGTTTAGATGTTTGGATGTTTGTTACTCAATCACGCCAAAACGGCTGAACGGCTTTGGCTGAAATTTGGGACACAGATACTTTGTAGCCTGGAGAGGAACATAGGCTACTTTTTATTCTGGAAAAATATTACATTCCCGCGGGATAACGTCGTGAAGTCCACGCGGGCGAAACCGCGGGCGGAAAGCTAGTTTTATATAAGCGCCGACGCAGGTACCTAGTCGTCACTTGTTTCTTGTTTTCAAGTGGCGGCGTTTATTTGCACAGCACTACGAGTTACGACCAAATACTGTGCGAGGACGGTATTTGGTCGTAACTCGTAGTGCTGGCTTTATTGCATGTCTCTGAGAAAATGTTATGGTTTTTATGCTCTTTTACTTGTCTTTCTTTGAGACATCTTAGTCTGTTGTTGCAGTATGGTGGGAATCTTTCGTTAAAGGAGTGAAGTGAGGGAGAATCTCGGAATCTTTCTGATTTTTATTATACTTCAGAACTACAATAGCGACTTTTCTCAAAGCGTGAAATACACATTTTAATTTTAGTACGTTTTATTGGTCAAGAAATACATTGGCAGAAAAATAGGAAGACGGCCTTTGAGTTAGAACATTGTATTTTTGGTAAGGCAAGTCAACTTTCCGTCTTAAATATATATACTTAGCAATAAAGTCTGCCAATATCATAAAATGCAGAAATTCTAAAAAAGTTCGGCTCGGTTGATCATCCATTTTGAAAAATTCTTTAGTGTGTCCGGCCATCTTTCAAATTTCGTGCAGTGAAAACATTACTTGTGTATAAAAATACAATGATTAGGCCAATTAAGATGCAAATCTCTTTGCTGTGCAAAAAGAAAATACTAGTTCAATTGTTAAAAGCTGCGATAATACATCTATCACCAGCGGCATCTTAAATCAAAGACAGCAATTTGGCTCTCTACCAACATAACCAAAGAAATTTACGCAAAAGAACACTTTCAATGACAAAGTACAATAAGTTTACGTAACTTCTGATAAAATCTGTACTAGATTTTCTCGTTTGAACAACACATTTCAGTATCCTGTAGGTACTGAATAATATACTGAAATGTCAGGACAATCTGACGAGAAGTCCCAAAAATTACAGTTATAGAAAACATCGCAAATTGAAAACCGATACATAGGTATAATGCTTTTGCACGTCTCAGAAATGTAGTGCTCTACTCTCAACATGTCAGAGTCAATCATTTTCTTCGACTTGAATTTCGTCTAGCTATTATATTCATAAATGCACGAATACAATAATATAAGTCCAGAGATATTAGAACAACCCTTTTATTTAATACTCTTATGAAATATTTGTCGAGCTTAACATATTTTTTCTTTAAAGAACAAGTTTTGGGCCTTTATGTCCAGTATAGGTAGTTACAGAACCGATTTTTAAAAATCTTTCGCCACCAGAAACCTACATTATTCTTGAGTAACATGCTATATCGTTGTAAGTATAAAACCTATAACTCTTCTGTACGTGTGTTTGTCACCTAATTCCTCCTAAACTGCTGGACCGATTTGGTTGAAATTTTGTACATATATTTCAATGGGCTTCTGGATGGTTTCAAAACAAAATTGGACCCGGCAGGTGGCGCTGCTGTCGGTAAAGACGATACAAAGTTCGCCAGGTCAGCTGCTGTTAGAAATAAACGAAAAACGACGTTTTGGTGTGTGTCTAGAGTATTTATTTATTTATTTATTCTTTGGAAGATTTACAGACAAATATATATTATTACTAGCTCTCCGCCCGCGGCTTCGTCCGCGTGAGCTACACGACGTTATCGCTCGAGAATGTGATATTTTTCCGGTATAAAAAGTAGCCTATGTATCTCTCCAGGCTACAAAGTATCTGTGTTCCAAATTTCAGCCAAATCCGTTCAGCCGTTTTGGCGTGATTGAGTAATAAACATTCAAACATCCAAACATCTAAACTTTCACATTTATAATATTAGTAGGAATACAATCTGTAGTTTAAAACAATGCCATTTACAAATCTCCACCAATAGGTATCGGACCAAAGTTATGTCACGCTTATATATTATTAATATATTTTATTTCTTAGAACATAGGCATTTATCGATATGATTTTGATTTCTCATACCTTGGAATCTGAGTCAGTGCGCTCCAAACATCCGTATCTACGTGTAGGTACTAGGTAATGTTAATTATTCAACAACTCTTGAACTAAGTCAGAACTAGTTGCACCGCAATTATGTGACTCGATGGTAGCGGGTCGGAACTGCATGATATTGCATTAGTTGGTCGGTATTCTACACTAACTTGTACGTGCCAGTTTACGTTCTATATGTCTTTATTAAGTAAGTAAGTATTTAACATTCGAACTCTATTTGTATTATTGCTATTCTGTAGTGTGACTACCTACACTGAAAATCAAATGTGATACAAATTCGAATGTAGGGGAAAATCGCGAAAATCTTTGAACAAGTTTTCGAACAACAGTATTAACACCTTCAGCGCCACGCGTTTATGTCGCAACTCTAGTGCAACTCTCACAGGCCAATGTATATCTGGGGGCCAAGCCTGCTAACGTTAAATCATAATCGTGTCTCAATTGTAGTTCAATTGTAGTGCTTTTTTACACACTAGTTACAAGATATGTGTACTTTTTTCACCATACTACTGATGGTCACACCACAAACTACATTTACATCAAATCATATTGTCATAATTCTTGTAACTAGTGTGTAAAAAAACAATACAATTGAAACACGATTGAGACACGATTATGACTTCACGTTAGCACGCTTGGCCCCCTGGACATAAATAAGTACCCCTTGAATAGAATAGAATAGAAAGTCAACAAAAAAAGTCAACTTCAGACGCCAGTGATAGCCAGCCAGATGTAAGCAAATAATGATGATTATGATTATGATTATTAATGCAAAAAAAGTGATAGGTATCCACAACATCTGCCTCAGTGGTGACGTGGTGCTGAACATGTTAAAGCTCTTGAATTGAAGTAACTTTCTTTTTTTATATGCTAGGTACTTTCAAAATATCTACTGTGTCTTATGCAGAAAGCATTATAGTACATTACAGCCGAGGACAGGTAAGTAAGAAATTACATTGTCGAGGATGGTTTGAAGCACGAGCCGCAGGCGAGGGCTTCAATCATTCGAGGCAAGGTAATTTGCTTACCGTACAAGGCTTGTATAGTGCTTTTCTCAAGAAATGCGAGGAAATAAAAAAAAACTGTTTAACTAAATAATATTTATTAAAATTTATATCACACATGTTCGAGCAATTATTAAATGTAAATGTTATTGTTTTCCCGGGCACACTTATGTATAAATCGCCCATAATAATATTATTTTAATGATGTATCACTATGATACGCCAACAACACAGATTCCGAAAACGTATGCGTCTTTTTTTTTACTTTTCCAAATCAGATCGTAGGTTTTCACATATCTTACTTTTGATTTTGCTGGCAGTACCTAAGTTTTCTGTAATTAATTTTGCATCTGCTCTCATATTTGGTGGAGTAGGTACATACGATGTCTGTATATGTTTCATTGGCAGAACTCATTTTGATAATTTATTACACAATATAAACTGTATTGATATAAACCAACCGCTGAAAATCATTCCCGCCGTTTTTTTTATTATTGGTTTGTGAGGCCAAGTGGAACGGTCATACAGCCTATTGATACTTACTACTTGCTACTAAAATGCGCAACTTCAATACTCGCTTCTGGGTGGTAGATGGCGCTGTACATATTTCCCATACAAAATTACTAGTAAAGGATATTTTGTCTATGATAAATCTCATTTTGTTTTTTCGATTGATGTTCGTGCTAAGGGTACATAGCGCTTGTGGTACAATACGAAGTAATATACTCTGTGCGCACCGTATTTAAAAAAAAGTTAACCTAATTATGATATAATAATTACCTATATAATAATAATAATAATGTGGCTGTATGGTGCAAATGTCCCTTTGCTTTTTCTGTTTTTAAACATAGGAATAACGAAAGAAAAAATAAAGAAAAAAATTTGGTAATAATATCTTTGGGTAGT
Organism: Crambus lathoniellus; assembly: GCA_949710035.1. Lineage (NCBI taxonomy): Eukaryota > Metazoa > Arthropoda > Insecta > Lepidoptera > Crambidae > Crambus > Crambus lathoniellus. Next base: position 9,602,734 of record OX453303.1, on the reverse strand, counting down.
ACCTTTTCCGAAGTAAACATTCTAAATTTGAAAATCATTGCAGTAATGAATTTCAGTACTTACTTACTGCACTGATTTTAGTGCAGTAAGTAAGTACTGGAATTCATTAGGTCCTGCAGTGATTTTCAAATTTAGAATGTTTACCTCGGAAAAGTGCCACGTACTGCATTCTTTTCTCAAATATAATATTAACATTTTAGAGCATAAGTGTGAAAAATAGTATTTTTAAAATGTGGGTATAGCTTGCCCCAACGTGCGACGTAGCACATCGATAGTGCATCGAGACAGTTAGAGCGGTTTCAGTTTATTTATATTGTGTAATAAATTATCAAAATGAGTTCTGCCAATGAAACATATACAGACATTGTATGTACCTACTCCACCAAATTTGAGAGCAGAAGCAAAGTGAATAACAGAAAACTTACTGCCAGCAAAATCAAAAGAAAGATATTTGAAAACCTACGATCTGATTTGGAAAAGTGAAAAAAGGCGCATACGTTTTCGGAATCTGTGTTGTTGGCGTATTTTAATGATACCTACATCATTAAAATAATATTATTATGGGCGATTTATATATAAGTGTGCCCGGGAAAACAATAGCATTTACATTTAATAATTGCCCGAACATGTGTGATATAAATTTTAATAAATATTATTTCGTTAAACAGTTTTTTTTTATTTCCTCGCATTTGAGAAAAGCACTATACTTTAGCTTTCCGCCCGCGGCTTCGCCCGCGTAGACTACACGACGATATCCCGCGGGAATTTGTCATTTTTTTCGGGATAAAAAGTAGCCTATGTTCCTCTCCAGGCTACAAAGTATCTGTGTCCCAAATTTCAGCCAAATCCGTTCAGCCGTTTTGACGTGATTGAGTAACAAACATCCAAACATCCAAACCTCCAAACATCCAAACATCTAAACTTTCACATTTATAATATTATATAGTAGGATATTATTTAGTTAAACAGTTTTTTTTATTTCCTCGCATTTCTTGAGAAAAGCACTATACAAGCCTTGTACGGTAAACAAATTACCTTGCCTCGAATGATTATAGCCCTCGCCTGCGGCTCGTGCTTCAAACCATCCTCGACAATGTAATTTCTTACTTACCTGTCCTAGGCTGTAATGTACTATTACGCATTACCTCCGTATACCTTGCCCCAGTGTGCGACGTAGCACAATCGATAGTGCATCGAGACAGTTAGAGCGGTTTCAGATTAGCGTTTTTTTCTGCGCGTATACGGTCGTTTCAGCATACGCGCTTCAAAAAACCGGGCTCTCATACCCCCGGGCATATTTCGGCGTGTTCGCTCGAATTGATAGTGGTGTCTGGGTCTCTTTGAATAATACAAGCTTACAAAGGCAAAAGGTGCACCTACAAGAGAAAAAATCTTTCCGTGTTCTGTGGGTGCACCTATACACGCCTATTGCCCTTCCAAAAACGAGGTTATACGCACGTATAAACGCTACTCTGAAACCGTTCCTAGGTATATTTTGGATACAGTATCTGTTTGCGCAAACTCCTGATCAATACATATCGTTATTGTCGAGCGAGTGCCCCGCGGTCTGCGCTGAAGGGCCCCGTAATGAGCACCCGACCATATTGTGCCCAACGACAACTTGCAAGACGTATTTCAGTCGACATCACATCGAACTTGGCATTTGCACTAGAAAACCACTCTTATTAGTTACAGAATAAGAGAGCGCTGAAAGTCTACGAGTATGTTGACATTTTGTGACAAACTCAGGTCATGTGGCCAACGACTGCTAGGACTTGAGCAACAAAACACAAGCTAATATCTTTTTTGGCTCTTTTAGCTCTTATAAAGTCTGGTAATTTCTGAGTCTTCATGTGAATTATATGTTTACCTCTTTGTTTTACTCGCCTTTAGTTGTTAAAATTTAATTTTTAATTATATTTATGTCTTAAACTTTCCTTTCTGCAAAATTAAACTTTAAAAAAAATAGTATTGCCTTGCTTTAATCTTCAAAAACTTATAAACTTAAACCCATTGTCATCAATTTTCAATTAATTTACAATTAAGCTTTCAAAGTTTAATGAAACGGTGCTTTGGCTCGCCTACGCTCTGCCCCAAAGGGCAGAAATGAAAGGAACCTACTCAAAAGTAGGCTAATTTCAATACAATCCATACTAATATCACAGAATATATAATAGTTGGTAACAGGCTCTTTCTGACATTTTCTTTTTCTTAATTAAACGAAGATTCTGGTAAATCCGAAGAAATAACCAAAACATCCAAAACAATCTCAGAGAAAACAAACACTTTTCCAGAGATTGAAAAATGAAAAGGTTTCTCAGTCTTCCTATTGAATGAAGTGCGGAACTCCAATGAACGAGCTTATAAAAGGTTTTATCCTTTAAAAGCGGGGTGAAGGCGTTTAAAACCCATCTTCCATGTAAGGGTGAAGCAGTGTTGTCGTCTGAACTGCTGTTACCGTGAAATATGGGAAACAGATAAATCAATTTGTCAGTTGTGAAGTTTTCAAAACAAGTCTGTTGTGCCTTAGGGCTCGTGCCCACTTGACGGTTTTTCGCCGGTGCAAAAAGTACAACTGTCTTTATTATAGAGGTGTTGACAGACAAAGACAAACATATAAAACCGGCTTTGAGTCCAGCGAAAAACCTTTTCGTGGGCACGAGCTCTAACACAATTGTCTGATTTATTTTAATACGGAAATCAATTAGAGCGTGGCGTGCGTGATATATTACGTAGGTATATAATATAAAAGAAGATGTTTCAATTAATTATAAAAACTTATATGTACTTACCTACTTATGTGTTTATCATTAATCCAAGTAGGGCAGGCGTACCGGTTTTGGCCACTTTTTGCTCTAAAAGTTTTCTTAACAACTTTTAGCCATTTTTGATAAAGGCAATTAAAATAAGGTATTTTAAGGTAATAATAACAACCGTTAGAATTCCTTATGTCATAAGATTTTTTTTCAATAAATTCCATTTTCTGTTTGAAAAAATGTTTTGTATGAAAATTTTAAGAAATTTGTTTTGGATGAAATACTTAAACCTTTATTTTTTACAATTAAATTGTTGTTTTGAAATGGACTGGTTTCTAGCGCATTAGAATATATTGATTTTACCTGGGTTTGGGTTTTGATTTTTCGCAATACTTACAAAAGTTTAACTATCAGTAAGTGGCCAAAACCGGTACATTTGGCACCTCTCACACATTGTGTGTAATATAAAAAAAACTATTTTACTTTTATAAATTTGAAAAATGTAACTTTTAAGGTAGATAAATTATCTATAATTTAAGATATGATTTGTGTCTTAAATACCTAAGACCATTTAGTACTTAGTGCTTAAAAGTCAAAAAATCCTTAAAGTGGCCACAAAGAGTACCTCTGCCCTACCTATGTGTGTGCCTTTCAGAAAGCCTGCAGCAAAAGCCTATTGATCCAACCCACACAAAAACAAACACTAAAGGAAGAAATTATAAGATTTTTTTTTTCTGGTATTTATATTTTGCACATTTATTTTTTTAGTGTTTCTCGGGAACCCGTACGCTAAGCATGGCAGCCCCAGATTTCCCACTATATAACAACGCAGGCGGGCGGGAGGCACCATTAGCGGCAATTTCCATGATGGCATGGAATTGCATGGCAGATCTACAGCCTACGAACCATTATTTTTTGATATGGTTCGAGATTTCGCAATAAAAGGTCATCCCATCCTCAGGCTATAATATTAATAGTTTTAATTTACAGTAAATAATAAAAATCACTAGTAATCTGAATCAGCTTCGTATATTATATTATTATCATAAATTTAATGTCAAACACAGTTATTTTTTCTTTAATGAGTCACACCAATGATTTTTGTTATCAGCATATCTAAAAAATATGTAACTCGAGAAAAAAGAATCTGTTTTTATTTTAGTCGACTCCGTGGTTTAGCGGTACACACCACCGGTATAGGACCCAGAGGTCCCGGGTTCTTTCCCAGTTGGGGGTAGGTAACATATTGTATTCGGTATGATTGGTAGTAGGCACCTGTGGTGGTAGGGCTTGTTCAAAGTCCTGCCTGTCCCGCCTGGCTAGCTATCACCATCTTATCTAAGTCTGAAGTCTTAACTACTATGTTTTTTCGGCATTGTTGTGTTTCTACAGATATAATATTGATCTAGGAGTAGTTCGCTTCCATATTCAGCTTTATCATCACCTTACATCAGATGTGATAAAGGCTAAGTGCTACCCCGTTGTTGATAAAATAAAGTTACAAGCTTTTATTTAACTTGCAGTGTAGGTATATATGCATGTATGTCCGTTCGGGTCAAATCTTGCAAGTTTAATTTGACCCACTTCCCAGTGTCCAATTGAGCTGAAATTTTGTATGCGGGTTTGATTTAGATAACAATACAATATTAAAGTACAGTCAGTAAAAAAGCTTGTCATAAAAATGAATTTTTTACTAAAAACTTATTATTTTTTTGTTTGAACACTAGGCATGATAGCAATTTAATTTGAATCGGACACTTTCATAAATATTATTCATGCCCAACCAATCTACATAGGTACGTTACGTACGTACCGATCTTTGTTTCTATTTAGTAAAATGTAGGTAGGTATAGATAGAGTATTTTCAGAAAAACAAGAATGGTACATGTCTATAACCACAAATAATATAATACATAGTACTCTTTCATCCATCCAACATCGCCAACTCTGCAACTTAACAAAAAAAATCAGCTGTTTCATACATTGTGGTCGAGTAGGTATTGACAATTTGTATGAAACAGCTGATTTTTTTTGTTGAGTTGCTGAGTTGGCTCCATAGTAAAAGTTGTTCATATTCAATAATATTCATGAGCACAGTCACCACCTAAGAGGTTTGGGTTAATTCATTAACAGTTACGTGTTAATGAAGTGGGGCGTCCCCCACTAACTAACTTACTAACATGGCAAGTTAATAAAAAGCTTGTAAAAATAATGTCCTCGTTGATAGGGTTAATAAACATACAAATGTAATATCGCACCCACTGAGTCCGGTACCAAGAATCCTCCCAGACACATTAATAAAGAGTCGGTCGCTATTGAAATTCTTGCACAAACAGACAGACATTTCAACGCCTAATTAATTTTCTCCATAGAAATCCCGATCTCAGATTAAGAGCAGATTTAATGAACGATTATTCGGTTCAGCAATTTAATAAAGCAAATGGTTATAAGATTTTTGAAATCGTTCTGGGCTTATTAAAATATCTACTTGGAGGGGTATTACATCTAATATCATGTATGATATGAAAATTTCCGAGAGAGAAGAGAGCGAAAATTTGAGAGAGAGAGAGAATTTAAAAAAAGTACCTATATACAAATTTTTCATGGGATGCATGTGTCCATTTAAAGGTATATCTGTATAGAAAAGTACTATTATCACCTTTTGTTTTTATTAATTTTATCTAACAACGGGGTAGCACTTAGCCTTCATCACACCTAATGTAAAGTGGTGATAAGGCTGAAGGTAGAAGCGCACTACTCCCGGAATCCTCAATCACTGAGGAACTGGCTATCTTATTTAAAAATGCCGGAACACAATAATGCTGAAAACATCATTGTTAAGGTGTCAGACTTAGATAATATGGTGGTAGCTAGCCAGACTAATTAGCCGGACTAATTACAAGTTCAAGTCCTACCACCAACCAAACCGAATAAAATATGTACCCCCACTGGGAATCGAATCCGGGATCTCTCGGTCTAAAACCGGTGATGTGAACTACAAGACCAGACAGGCGGGTAAATAATACTCGAACTAAGTGTATGAAACAGCTGATTTCTCACTGTTTCGTAGAGCTGGCTTTATAGTAAAAGTTGTTCGTATTGATGGACTTTCAAACCTGAAATATTTTTAGGTATGGGAACTTATTAAAAATTGAGGATGTATAAATGTAATCAAGGCTAATATAACTAATGAGTTTAAAAGAGTTTGAAACACTAAACTAAAATAATTAATAATATTATAATAATAGCCTACTCAAGGAGATACTCGGAAAAAATGTGCTGAAGCCAGATAGCAATGAGAAAACGACGCGCGCGGGAGCGAGACCGATTTTGCAGATTAGGCAAAAAAAACACAAAATCACTTCGTATTAAAAAACTACAGCGATTTAAAAAAAATGCTTCTATACGATCCTCAATATTATTGGTGTCCACTAATTAAACCAATTTCCAATAGTGTAAGTAACCCCATTTAAGAATAATCTTCATTTTTCGTATTTTTAGAGGTCTTTTCGAAAAGAAAAAGTGTCGAGGCAAAATCATAAAATCGTGTTTTTGAAACTATACGATTCTAGATAAAGATATGAAGAAATATATATCTTATTACCAGATTTGTAACAACTGTAACCGTCCTATAGTTTTAAATCAAAAAGTCCATATTTTTCCGAGTAGCGCCTTAATATACATAGTAAACACCCAGACCAAAACAAAATAGACATGTTCATGCACACAAATATTTGTCTTGTTCGGGAATCGAACCCGAGACCACTGGCGCAGAAGGTGGGTAGCCTACCCCTGCGTCGTCGAATTACTTATAGGCATGGCAACACTGTAGGTGCCTACTTAAAAAGCTACCTACTTATTTTTTTTCAACTGTATTTTCATAAACAATTTGAAATTTTTTATTGTATTCAGTTGTAGAATCCGAGCTCTACTTATTTTGTCGTGGCAAATTGGGAAACAAACACCTGTAAGGCTTATATTACCTATATCCAGTCAAAATAAGGTTTGGGGTCACATGAATTGCACCTTTAAGAAATTTATTTTTAAATAATAGTATTGCCATTTATTTGAGTACTCATCGTGATTTTGTTGGTATACCTACAGACTGGTGTGCGTTCGTGAGAATTTTAAGCTCTTTATTAAATTCACTGGATTTACCAGTGGGTAAACTGGGTAATCCAAACATGCCGAATGCTTAAATGAAAGGTAAATAAATCTGTGTTAAGTATAGTTCATTATTAATCTTTATTGAAATACGGTGTGGAAATGAAATTTCAAAGAAAATTATTTGAAACCATTATTTAAAAATGCTTAGGTACCTATATGTACATGTTGGTCAAACGTTTTTTTCATATTCCAAAAAAGCTTTCAAGGGTTAGAATTTGTTGATCGACGTGTATTATTCAACTTACTTATACATAATATAAAAACCGGCCAAGTGCGAGTAAAACTCGCGCACGAAGGGTTACCTACGTAACCTGCATAAAAAATATCACGTTTGTTGTATGGGAGCCCCCCTTGAGTATTTATTTTATTTTAATTATTTATTTTTAAAGTGAACCTCATACTACCAAATTGTCAAAAAATGCTCAAAAACTTACAAAGTGAACGAAAACTTTTATTCGATTCAACTCGGACTGCCATTTTTAGTTCATAGTTGTTTCCGCTAGAGGCGCTGGTGTGAAATGTATGGAAACAAATTAAGACGATCGAACTATTCGAAAACTATCAAAAGTCATACTAGGAGGGAAGTTTCCACTTCGTAACGATCATAAAGTTATCGACGGTTTGTCGTTAAGTGAAAATGAGGAGTTTGGTGGGATATGAGGCTATTTTTATAGTAAAAGTGTGTTTTGTAGTACCTACATTTAAGCGGTAGCAAGCCACTAAATAATAGTGCAAACTAAACTAGTTTTGTATTGTAATTCGTGTCAATTGCTACAGGAACCATCGCTGACTTAACGATTTAAAAATACTTTGCGATATTATACGATATTATTTAGCGATAACGACGTCAAACATATAGCGTGGAAATTTGAAAGCCCACTGAGCTAACCACAAATTATACAACGTGTTAATGAACAAGCGCAAAACCTCTTAGGTGGTGATTGTGCTCATGAATATGAACAACTTTTACTATGGGGCCAACTCTACAACTCAACAAAAAAAAACTGCTGTTCCATACATAAATACTTACGTTTCTCTCTTTCTGATCTCAACAATCCAACCGAAAAATTTTCTCCAAAAAATTTCAAGTTCCTAGGAAGATCTACGTATAAAATCACCCCTTATTTATGAGGAATCACCACAACCTGGCGACACTGACTTAACGACGGAGTTCGATATCATAACGATTGCTATCTCTGTTCAGTCAGACTGTCCCCAGTACCTACCGCTAGCGTTCGCTTGCGGCCTTTCGCAGCCCTTCGCTTCCATATCGGTATGCATTGGGCCTTACTGGTGGTACAGTGAAACAATCGTCTGTAAGTATCGTACGAAATGTAATAGCCGCTACACACGCTCCTATCCGACCGCCGATTTGGTGCGGGCGAACTTCACTGCAGATCTGATCCGCGCCTACACACGTTCAAACCAAATCTGCCGCACCAAATCGGTCGGCGCTACACACGTTCCGATTTGGTCTGGCCGCACCTAGCTGTTGTTGCAGTGTTGTCAGCCACTGCTAATCTCCCAATATTAATATTATTTAATAATACTGAAAACATCGATTGGCTTGCAATAGATACCTAGTTTAAAAAGCAAAATAGTTTCTGTTTTCAATGTTTTATTACGTCTAAAGAATTCAATTTCAATACCTACCAATTTTTTAGTTTCCTGTATTTTTCATTAAAATACTAAAACATGCTAAATATTTACTAAAAGCAGCACTTATTGATAAGGTGTGTTAATATTTAGTTTTACGACAAATTGTGATATAATAGATTAAGGAATCTTTGCTTAAATGGCCATATTTAGATCTTTCGTTCGTTCAGTTATACGTAAAACTCATGAACGAGCATTAAATTGAATCGTCTGAAAATCCCTTAAACGTAATTTTACCAGCTTTTAATATTTCCGCTCTTACATATTTTCTCCCTAAATCTAGGGGAAAACGTCCAAAATTGTCAACACTGTCAAGTAGGTCCGGTCGGAAGCCTACACACGTTCCGATTTGGTAGGAAGTGAAGTTCGTGCGAACCAAATCCGGCCGATCGCGTCAAACACGAATAATAATAATTATGGTCGGACGACTACGCTACACACGTCCAGATTTGGTCTGGAGCAGACCAAATCGGAGGTCGGATCGGAACGTGTGTAGATGCTATAAGACTGCACTAAGAAGAAGGTTTTTAAAAATTAGTTAGGTAGGGCAGCCCCGGTTTTGGCCACTACCCCGGTTTTGGCTCTAAAAGTTTCCAAAATAACTTTTCGTAATTTTTGCCAATGTCAATTAAAATAAGGTATTTTAACGTAATAATAACAATGTGTTAAAATTCCTTATTTCATACGACTCTTTTTTCAATAAACGCAATTTTCTGATTATGTTTTGTTTTGTATGAAAATTTTAAGAAATTCGTTAACGATGAAATTTATTTTGACAATTAAATAATTATTTTGCATTTGATCGGCTTCTAGCACATTAGAATATTATGAAGTACTTATATTGATTAAATCTGGGCGTGGCTTTGATATTTCGCTATATTTACAAAAGTTTGGCTTTCAATAAGTGGCCAAAACCGGGACATTTGGCTCCTTTCGCACTTTTTATGTTATAATTACAAAAAACAATTTTTTTATTTTTTTTATTTTAAGGATGTAAGTACCTACCTTTAAATGTAAGTAGATTATTTATCTATAATTAAAGATAATACTTACCTAAGACCATTTAGCACTTAGTGGCAAGCAATAAAATCCTTATGTGGCCACAAAGCGGTCTCTGGTGTTGCCGGTGTTATTCAACCTGTGCTATTCATAACCTGTGTTATTCATAATTTAGAATTTTTCTTCATCTATAGGTACGTGAGGAGCCCGTGGCGCAGTGGATAGCGCGCTTGGCCTGCGATTGTTGAGGTTAAGCAACGTTCGCAATGGTCGGTCACGGGATGGGTGACCAAATACTTTTCACCTCGAGCTCCTCCGTGCTTCGGAAGGCACGTTAAGCCGTTGGTCCCAGCTGCACTTGCAGTCGTTAATACCCACCAATCCGCACTGAGCCCGCGTGGTGGGTCATGGCTCATTCTCCTTATTCATCCATAAGGAAGGCCAGTGCCCCAGCAGTGGGGACATTAAATGGCTGATGATGATGATGATGATGATGATAGGTACATACAAATTGTAATTTGTAAAAATACAATTGTAAACCAATATCGAAATTCAAGCATTATCTTTAACAAGAAACTTTGTATAAATTCGATTGCTATCATAAATGTTTCGCCAACTTCTTTACCCAGAAATTTTACTACAAAACAAGAAACTCGTAAAACTCCCGCAAAGTTGAAGACCTCATAACGCGCTTTATTTGGCAATTCTTAAAGTTATTAACTTGTTTTATTTCATTTAGGTACAATAAGAAGAAATGCTATAACTTAAGTATTTGATTCGGTCTTAGTCTTCATATAAATAAAATAAGCTCAAAATGTTAATTTCATCTGCATTCCATACCGATTGTTGCTGCGCATAAACAAACACAAAGTGCATTAAAGAGTTTATCACAATTGGGTATTTGACTGTGTTGTTGAAATGTAGATATTTAATTATGACATTCAGAAATATAACATTATTGAATAACATATTATGTGAAAAAAGAAATGCAATCTGTAATAAAACAAGCGAATTATGAGCACTTAATTGTGACCTTACTATCTCTTTCTAAAACAAAATTTTCTATGGTGAGAGTATGGCGTTATAGAAATGTGACGTTACATTTCTATAGCGCTCTCCTTGTCTAAAAAGAAAGTTTGATGCTCTATATCGCTGAAAAAAAATAAAAAAATGCAAGAAATTTGAAAATAAATAGGTACCTACCTATGTTGTGTTGCTACTAATTCAATCAACATTTTAAGTCAATAAATAAAATGCAGTCAAATACCCTATTATGTAGTGACGAGAGACTGATTTACCGTCACCGCATTGACCGAACACGTTTCCGAGGAAAATGGTAACAGACATACTTACAAACACACAAACAACCTCTAACCCCAAACGCATATACCGCCTCCGTTCCGTTCCGTCCGTAGTAGGTAAAAAGAAGAAACAAGTGACTGTAAATATGCCGCTAGTCGTCACTAAATTGTTAATTTCTTCTTTAGCGTCAAGTGGCATGGCAGCGTTTGTGACTATTGCAATGTTCTTAATTTGATTTGAACGCGTACCTACAATATTTTGTGACGCGAGTTCAGTGTCATCAAACCAACATCAAACTATCTGCTGATACAAATCACAATAATAAAAAAATACTTAGCTCCAATAAAATTGATCGACAAAAGACTCGTATGATGTACTATTGCGTGATCGCTGAAGGGCCAAGGGCGGCCGCGGGGCTGAACACACTAATTTGACGCTCGCAATTTTCCTCATACAAGTTTCAATAACATAAATGACTGGAACTACTGCCTTACTGTCGCTTGCTTTATTGACGGGCATTTTCAAGACAAATTGTTGAAAAAATGAATTCCTCTTAAGTATTTGCCTCAGTCTGGGGCATGAAGTTCGACTTAATACTGGAGTATTAAGTCAAACTTCATGGTCTGGGGGCTAGGTGCGAACTGCCAAACATTGTTATTAGTAGGTAATATTGTAAGAGAGGTGGCGCTACACGTTCGCGATTTGATAATTTGATGTTTATCTTATCGAAAGAATATTAATACAAATATTACAAACATCATGAGGAATCAGAATTAACATACTTATGACTAAAACGTATACCTACGTATTTATCTAAGTCTATCGCCAAAGCAACAATGTTGTTGTGTTTCGGTAATTAGAATTAAGATCTTAGCCTATTCCTCAGTCGTGGAGGATTTGCGGATAAGCGTTATTCTATCTGCACCTGCAGCCTTATCATTTCTTAATAACAGGTGTGATGAAAGTTTTTAGACTTCTGCGTTGTGGATTTAAAAATATAAGTAAACTAGCTGACCCGGCAAACGTTGTTTTGCCATATAAATTTTATTGGACACGAACTTCGTCAATGTCACTTATTTAAAAAAAGAAATCCTAAGCGGCAAAAATGTCAGTGATTACATACTCTTTGACATACCTTCTCTTCGGAAGCGGCTAAGAAATGACAGTTGTGTGAAGTATGACAGTTTAATGGTTTTCTATACAAAATTACCCTTTTTATTTTATAATTTTCCTGGATAAAAAGTAGCCTATGTTACTCTCCAGCTCTAAAATTATCTCCATACCGAAAATCTCGTCGATCCGTTGCTCCGTTTTGAGGTGAAAGACGGACAAACAAACAAACAAACAAACAAACAAATAAACAAACAAACAAACACACTTTCACATTTATAATATTAGTATGGATTAAATACAAAAAATACTGATCTGCCCCCTGATTCACGAACTGTCGGAAATGGAATCGGATTCGAATTCTATACTTTGTCTTTTTCTATTCTATAGTGAGTGACAGAGACATTGCATACATTCCGCTGTCGGGAGCGTTTCCGACAGTTTGTGAATCAGGTTCTTAGTTAGAAAGTCGATTTGTCAAACAGATCAATCTAATACACACCATATAATACACAGTGTAGCCTGTTTTGTAGTCATAAAATGTAAGTAAGTCGAATAGGTACTTAATCCCTTGCGTCGTCGAAACTTTGTAAAGTTGCATGTCTTGTCTCCCAGTTCTATCGTTATAAAGTTTTGTGGGCCACCACGGTGCGCTTATCGACTTTGTATTGTATTGTAAATGCATAAATTTGTATGTCCAATATGCAATACTAATGATACTTTAACACGTATTTCGGTTTAGGGGCGTTGACACCTAGGGATGATTTAGGGCATCTAAACGTCCAAACTTTAGCATTTATAATAATTATGGGTAAGATAAATGACATTGACTCAAAAATGCAATGCAACTGGTATTAAATATTAGTGATGTTGGAATAAGTGTTATCTTGTTACATTCATATTTATTAGGTCTAATACATGGTTTCTGACGGGCAAATATAATATTGACGACCGATTTGGCGCAGGGGTAAACTACCTACCTACTGCCTTCTGCGTCAGAGGTCTCGGGTTCGATTCCCGAACAAGACAAATATTTGTGTGCATGAAAATGACAATTTGTCTTAGTCTGGGTGTTTTCTATGTATATTAAGTATGAATTTACAAACAAAAAAGTATTTAAGTACTTATATATTTATCCGTTATCAAGTTCACATAAACACAGTTTCTTAAGAAATTTACTATGGGCTTAGATAATCGGTGTGATTGTAAGAAAATATTTATTTATTTTTTATTTAATATGTACTTTTATATTTTGTCAGATAATACGCAAAACTACCACCGGAACATCTCGCAGAACAAAACCGCTGGCTCGTGAAATACGCGCAATGTTTTCCACTAACATGTCCAATGGAAATAATAACAAACGGGAGAAGTGATTTATCAAACAGGGCCAACACACGCGGGTTCTTCAAAACAACTATTATTCATGGACAAACATAATGATAAGGAATAATGGAAAAAGAAAAGTTGCTGTCTACTTAAGTACCTACACTCGAAATTGCAATGAAAAAATGTGAAAAGTACGATATGAATTATTATTGATATAGGGCAGAGATACCCTTTTTGGCCACTTTAAGGATTTTTTTACTTTTAAGCACTAAGTACTAAATGGTCTTAGGTATTTAAGACACAAGTTATATTTTAAATTATAGATAATTTATCTACCTTTAAAGGTACATTTTTCAAATTTATAAAAGATTTTTTTTTATATTGCACACAATGTGTGAGACGTGCCAAATGTACCGGTTTTGGCCACTTACTGATAGTTAAACTTTTGTAAGTATTGCGAAAAATCAAAACCAAACCCAGGTAAAATCAATATATTCTAATGCGCTAGAAACCAGTTAATTGCAAAACAACAATTTGATTGTAAAAAACAAAGGTTTATAAAGTATTTCATACAAAACAAATTTCTTATAATTTTCATACAAAACATTTCTGTAAACAGAAAATGGAATTTATTGAAAAAAAGTCTTATGACATAAGGAATTCTAACGATTGTTATTATTACCTTAAAATACCTTATTTTAATTGCCTTTATCAAAAATGGCTAAAAGTTGTTTAGAAAACTTTTAGAGCAAAAATTGGCCAAAACCGGTACAGTGGCCAAAACCGGTACGCCTGCCCTACTTACCTATAAAACTCTGCGTTACTGACTGACTGACAGATGCTGACAGGCAACGGACATCCGAAACTACTGGGCCCAAGAAGTTGAAATTTGGCATCTATATTCCTTGGGAGTGTAAGGGAGCACCTAGAGAAGGGATTTTTGGAAATTTTCCCTCTAAGGGGTACAAAAGGGGATAATAGTTTGTATTCAACCTTTTATTTCTTCGATGGATTTAGTAGCAACTTTGTATATAGATTTAGCAAAAGAGGTAAGTGAGCACTACTAAAGGATTTTTGGAAATTCACCCCCTAAGGATTTATCTTTTCTGTTTTGTAACTCAAAGTTCAAACGCGAGAGAAGCCGCTACTACTGGACCGATTTCGAAAATTCTTTCATTTGATTAATTTAATAGCCTTTTAAAAAAAATAGTTATTTGAATTCTTTTTTTTATATAAATTCCACGCGGACGAAGCCGCGGGCGGAGCGCTAGTTTTTGATAAAACCGAAAAAGTCTCTAAAATATACCATTAAGAATACTAGAAATGCCTAAGTATATATAATTTAAAGCAGGAAGTCTTTCTCTGGAAACTATAAATTTAATTTTAAATAAACATATTCTTACGTTTCCTTTACAATGTCGGTATTTGCTATTTCTTATTTTCGCATGTTGACGCTAACAGTTATTGGAAAATTCATTTGTACTGAGACAAGAATTGTTATCATGAACGATAATCCCAGGTGGGAATTGAACGCAATACTTCATCTCGGGCCATTCATTTTGTTGAAGGCATGAACGTCAATATCAAGTAGCATCCAAGATCTACAACAACCTACAACTTTCTTGGTACCATCATAATATATTTTGGATTCACTATTAATCATAGCAGATTGCGTTCTTAGTGTCGGTTCGTCCCAATCAGGACGATGTGAACAGCCAAAACAAACTGGGACGCCAGACATCACGTAATATTCATATCGCAATCGGCAAGCAGTCATTTCGCTGGCGAATCAAAAGCTAGTATAAGACACTGTTCAGACAACGCACATACGGGTATTTGACCCTTAAAGCTGGCCAAAATCATTTTCGCGTAATATCGTTGATATTTAGAAACAATTTGGTGGCTTAAATAGCTAATTGTATCGCGCACCATGTGACATCCATTGTATTTGACTCGACTCACGCGCCACCCGCTGGTTTCACAGTCGGAAGTTACCGTTCGATTGAAGTCTGCGCGTGATTATTCGATATTCTCCTAGTATAATCTCACAATACTTATAATATTTTTTGTTTGGAAACTGCATAAAAAAAATGTGTGATGGATCCGTCAAAACCAGGTATATAGATGCATTTTTAACCGTTTTTAGTTAAATCTACTTTGAGTTTTAGTATTTATTTTAAATAATAAAAGGTTATAGAACATATCTAAATTTATGCGTTTTGAATATAATCTTTAAGTGGTTTAGTTAACTTCTAAGCTTTTTTATTCAATGAAATATAGACATAATTGAAGAAGAAAGAAAGAAGATCCAGTAACACGCTTATTAAAATTTCGTCGTCACCATTTAATAAATTTAAATTTTGTTATAATGTTTGGTTTTATTTATGATGTGTGACGAAATAAATGAAATACCTACATTAAATTTGTAATAATTGACACCTATAGGCCCATTTAGAGACAAAAAATTGTTTGGCCAGCTTTTACCTTCAAATACCCCTATCTGCAACGGCGGGAACCGCTCGATTTTGGTTACACTGTTGTGAATATTTCACAAGTTACTGAACTCGCTGATCCTGAGCGAACAGTGTAGAACAAATCGCGTGTTTAACCGCGCGGTTCCCGCCGTTGTCTGAACAGTGTCTTATTAAGACTGCGTCGACCTTTTAACGCGGGCAAAGATTAGGTATTAGCATGTATTAGCGGAGCATTCCACCTGTGTGTGCGTCATCACGCACACTAATGCCGCCTCGCTCGCTCGATCGGTACGGTGTCGGTGGTAAAAGTTAGTACAGTGCCACAAACTTTGCTGTGCCGGTGGCCAAAATGTGAAACTAACGTGATTTTTTTTAATGTCATTTTGCTGTCAAGTTGATGTCCAACCATAGCGCTGCTGGCGGCTGAAGTTCTTAGAAGTCAGGGCCGGTTAATTTACTACAAAAAAAGAAAAACGTACGTAGCGCCGCTGTCACCGGCACAGAAAAGGTTGTGGCACTGTAACAAAGATGTACTAATAAACGTAGATGGATACTAAAAAGTTGAACAACGAAACGATATATCTTTCCTATCCTCCTAAATGACAGTTCAGCGTGCATTGAAAAGAGATAGCAATATAGGCAACGCTCCGTATTGAAACCTAGCGCGCCACCAGCCGAGTTGCTGTAGACCAGAGTGGACTACATCAGTGTTGATCAGTGTTCGTGGTTTTTTATTAATTGTGGTTAGTTTATGCAAGATTAAAGAAAAAAATCTTTCTGTGTGTATTGCCAAAACACTTGGCTTGTGCTGTAAAGAGCTGCAAAAGTTCCTACAGTAATTTAAAGGACAAACTCGGAATAATATCCTTTCATCGGTGAGTGAACCTCCGTTTTTTCCAATTATTCAAATAACTAGGCCATTTTTGGTAAGCCTTTCTTTGCAAAAATACTGTAGAAAACTCTTATCTTTTATTTTCATACACGTAACTATACCTGATGATAAAACAAATAAATGAAAATGTTTTGTTAGATATCGATCGACATTTTGTTTGACATTTCATTTACTCGCCATTGGTCTTGTAGTGTTGGTACTTTGCAGATAAGATATCGATAATCGAATCAATATTTTTTCGTTCTCAGTATTCAATCATAGTACTTTTATTTTATGTCTGTAAGTACCTATTTTTTCGTTCGTATGGCAAATTTAATTTAACAACAATATGTTTAATTTTCAGCTTTCCGTCAGACTCCGATTTCAAATTAAGGTGGTTGAAAATATAGGAAGAGCAGACTGGCTTCCCCCAAAAAAATGCAAGAGTACCTATGCAGTTAGCATTACGAAAAAAAACGAGTGCTACAAACAATATGCACGGATTTATGCTGATACGGATTTTTAAATTCAACCAGCAAACGTTCAGCAGGTAATTTTTGTATTCTGAATTTATGTTATCTATGAAATTTCATTCTGTACCTAAGCTATTCATTTTAGAAGTGTACCTAAGTATATGATGTATGTACATAGGTATGTATAGATAATGTATGATTATTTTATAAACAAGATTTTACAAAAAATACCCGTATTTTGTTTTAAGAAATAATAGTTATTTTTAGTAAAAAAATGATAAAGTAATTGCTAAAGCGCCTACTGCGGCTATGCCCGGAGGACCCATTAATTTGCCCAACTTTGCTACCTACTTTGCATGGACGGCCGATCTTTTAGTATCCTTTATGTTTCGCTGTCGGACTAGGTGTAGCTTGGCACGTAGGTATGGGGTAGGTAGTAATAAAAAGTGCCTTCGTCTGACATAGTAAGGAACCTGCTCACATAATAGAACTAGAAAGGTTACATTTTTATACCTAAGGATTTTAGGTATAAAAATGTAACTTTTTCCAATCCGGCACTTAAATATTTAAAAAAATCTTTCTGTTTTAACTAAGATCGGTTCTATTATCCTTTGGCCCTCTTGTATTGGGCTCACTCACGTCAGGTTGACTGATCGTCACTAGAGTTGCAGTGTAGGTAACTGCATTTTTTTATTATTTTTGGTTAATTTTGTAACATGTTTTATACATACTTATGTCTAACTTTTTTCTGTTAACAGGAAACATAATGACACACGATCACGAGTACCACGATCAATGAGAACATTGACATCGACTATTTCGGAACCTACCAGATTTTCTTCACAGAGTCAAGCAAGCCCCAGAAAGATTCTAATTCGTTTCTTATGAATAAAATTTTGTTAATGTTTGCTCACATACTCATTTTAAACTTATGTATTTTACTATTTATATTACAAACCTAAAAAGCGGACCCATTCAGAGAAAATTTCATATAATGTATATGTCGCAGGCGGATGGTTGAATCCGCCGGATGGTTAAGTATAGCAGCATGTACCTCTCGAAAGTCCTGTAGAACACGTGATAGGTTAGAAATCTTAGGCGATCGCGAAGCGCAGCGAAGCGATCGTCTTAAATTTCGCGGTTATTTTTTTGGGAAAGATATGGGAAGATAAAATAGCTTACGGAAAAAATTATCGGCCTGGTAGGCGTTTCATTGAATGGCGAATTCAACCATTTGGCTGCGATATATATAACTGTAATAATAATTAAGTAAGATTGAGAAGATGTAAATTCGTTTTAAACATAAAAGTAAAAAATAAACTGATGTTTGTTTTATCTTTCCATTACTAGAGTTTCCATTAGTAAAGTATTTATATTATGAAAACAAACGGTTCAGTTCAGTACAGTATTTTTTTATTTATTTTCTTTTTCCTCTACATCTCCTATAATAAACAGATACACAAATTCACCTTTGCATCGTTATTTTTATCCAAAAAAGGTTTTAGATTGTAGAAAACCGCTTGTAATTCCCGAGGAAAGTCTTGAAATTTCCGGGATAAAAGACAGTCTAAGAAAGGACTAACTAGCTACGAGGTCTTCATTTTGTTAACTGATAAAACTGAAGTTATCGATACTTTTCATTACGAATGGTGCATCACTATAGCTCTATATCATAATAAGTAAGTATGTATAGACAAAACGGTGCCATTTCGATATTAAGTAGCAACAAAGCTACTATGTTTGTCTCTTTTTTTCAAATGATTTCCATAGTGAGTTAAAAAGAGATGCAACATGCATTGTACATTTCACTTTCTACTATCCATCTACGTTTATTAGTACATCTTTGGTTAGTAACTCATTATTCTGTAATAGTTCATCTCAACTAGGTACTCCTAGAAACCTATGGATGGAATGAATCCATACTAATCCTACTTCCTACAATATTATAAATGCGAAAGTTTAGATGTTTGGATGTTTAGATGTTTGTTACTCAATCACGCCATAACGGCTGAACGGATTTGGCTGAAATTTGGGAGACAGATACTTTGAAGCCTGGAGAGGAACATAGGCTACTTTTTATTCCGGAAAAATATCACACTCCCGCGGGATAACGTCGTGTAGTCCACGCGGGCGAAGCCGCGGGCGGATAGCTAGTATTATAAATGTGAAAGTGTGTTTGTTTGTTTATTTGTTTGTTTGTTTGTTTGTCCTTCTTTCACGTCAAAACGGAACAACTGATCGACGTGATATTTGGTACGGGGATATATTTGGGAACTTGAGATTAGCATAGACTACTTATTATTCCGGAAAATTAAGTAAAAATGGTAATTTTGTATGAAAAATCGTTTGGCTGTCGTACCTTCGATACAAAACTGTCAGGGACTTTTGTTCACCGACATAGGTAACCTAAAAGTGGAAACTTTTGCTGCGAATGCAACGTAAAAGAAGATTGTTCTGCCAATGAACCTCCTCCTGCCTCCTTGCTAGATCTTAACGAACGAAGTAACCGTCGTCATGCATTGAGTTCGTGGCAAAAGTTTCCACTTTAAAGTTAGTCCGGTGGACAAAAGTGCCTATATTTTATTCAAAGGGGTTGATGCCACTCAGCCAATAGCTTGGTCCAATTTCTATGTCCAATTGATCAAAATATTTATTTGTCAGGTGCCCATGCCTGGTACATTTGATCCAAGTTCCAAGTCTTCCAATTTCTTTGATCAAATGCACATACATATTTGAGTAGACTACCGTAGTCTCTGACGCTGACGTCCGACGCTGACGCTCGCTATGAAATACATAGAAACCAGTAGTGGCGCGGGCGCCATGTCGCGTGCAGTCACGACGCCCAGTTTGAACCGATACCTTTAGAATGTTTGTTGTGTAAGCGACTTCATCTACGCAAACAAAGTCGCGGGCAGAATAGCTTATGTTACTCAGGGTTAATGTTGCATTCTAATGGTGAAAAAATTTTTTTTTTCGGTTCAGTAGTTTTTGAGTTTATTTGTTACTAACATAGAAAAAAAACTAGTTTAAAAATTAAAAACAGACTGCCAAAATCGAACTAAAAAGTACAAAAATTAAACCGCCTTCAAAACAAAAAACTGCAAACAAAAACTCACTTTCCATAACTCGTAAAATTAAAAAATAAATTAAATCATTCAATTTATAGGACGAAAATGAGTGCGCTACTTTTTCTAACTAATCTTGGAACTTTCTGATCTGTTTGAAGTCGGTGTCAAGCCTTATACCTAATTTATTTGATAGGTTACAACTCACATCACTCACATTATTATTGTGTATATTGTTTTACAAAGTATTTTTCTTGTTACTTTCGGCTTGACACCGACTTCAAACAGATCAGAAAGTTCCAAGATTAGTTAGAAAAAGTCGCGCATTTTTATCCTGATTTTATTTATTTTTCATTTATACGTGTTTTGGGAAGTGAGTTTTTGTTTGCAGTTTTTTGTTTTGAAGGCGGTTTAATTTTTTTGAAAAAATATGTTTATTTTTCTATTTTTAGTGTAAGAAATCTACCTTGAAACCACATAATGAGCAAGTGTACCGTAAAGTGCAGCGATAAAACTGTTGTCACTTGGTGGTCCATATCTAAATTAGAACACCAAGACAAGCTCCGCCTTCCAAATATATGTTATGCAGTTTAACCTTCCACTGGCTTCCACCATCAGCTTACCTAAATTACTAGAAAGAATACAACTAAAGGTATTTTCGTGCATGTGGTACTTAAAAAACATGCTCTTAATCCTAAGCGTTAAGGAGTTTTACCTTCCATCATCAGCTCACCTAAATAACCTGAAATATTACAACTACAAATCTTTACTTATTAACGATGTTTAAAAAATTACCCTCCAACTCCTAACCATTGAAGAGTTGGACCTTCCATCACCAGCTCATTATCATGACATCATGATTAGCAGATGCAAATACTTGAAAAATATATAAAACACGTAAAATACCTATTAAATTTGCGAGTTTTCCTCAATCTCCCCTAGATTCTACCATCAGCTTTTAACTTGGTTACAATGGAACCAATTCAGGAATATACTCTTTCGAATAAAAGAAGAATTATCGAGATCTGTTAATAGTTCCCGAAGATATTGAAGCGTAAAGCAAGAACTACCAGACGAAAACAATGTGTTTTTTCGGGATTCTGAAGAAACTTCTGAACTGACTACTGTAAATTTTTCATGGGACCAAATTGAAACTTGGTCTATCAGATAATAAAAGAATTATCAGAATCGGTTCACTATTGGTGGAGCTATCGTGGAACATACATACATAGTCTCATTGCAGTCGGGGGACCTTTTAAATTTTAGAATTCCACAGCATGGTACCCCGACTGCAATGAGAGCTTTTTTTTACTTTGAGGTTTTTATATTA
Source organism: Crambus lathoniellus (assembly GCA_949710035.1). Lineage (NCBI taxonomy): Eukaryota > Metazoa > Arthropoda > Insecta > Lepidoptera > Crambidae > Crambus > Crambus lathoniellus. The sequence continues at coordinate 9,581,202 of OX453303.1, read as the reverse complement.
TGATTTTTTATTATATTATTTTTAGTGATTATGCATACAAATTATATAATATATTTGAAATGTACTCGTCAAAGCGTTTCATTTGATACCCATATTGCTATAATAATGAAAAAACTACATTTTTTTTCACACGTCCACCATTTTGAGTATTTAAAAAATCATTAGCCATTAAAGCAAGCACATCCTGCAAAAATGGGGGTACGTGAATAGCTCGGAGTGCGAATGTGGGGAGCCATTTCAAACGATGTCCTACCTATTGGAGTGTTCCCTATGCCCCTCCACCTGCAGTGCAAGCGACCTGATGAGGGCAACCGATAGGGCAGTCCAGGTTGCCACATACTGGGCGAAACAGATTTGAGTGTGAAATAATCGACACGAAGAAGAAGAAGCCATTAAAATCCGTTGAGGCATTCAAAAGTTATGGTGGAAAGAAACTCGCATACATACACACAAACATACATACATTAACCCTAAACACATTACACTCCTTGAGCAGTCGTGATAAGAATAAATCAAAACCAAAATTGAGTAAAAAAAATTATTACAAATTTATACTTACGCTGTTTTGCTGCGTGTAACACAGAATACGTACACGATAGGCAACGAAGTCTTTCTAGGTCAAGTCGCTCCGCATCGAAACGTGGCCTCTCTCTGAGCTCTCGTGGGCGACTGAATATTTCGTGTGTTGCTCGCTTGTTATATTCAACGTCTCGAGTCCATAGTAATTTTGTATGGCGGATTTAAGAAGCGTTTAAAAAAAATCATAATTAAATAACCAAAGCATATTATAAAATAAAACAATTGATAAGTTGTAGTTATTACTTTTGAGATTTGTTTGAGTAGGCTTTTGAATCTAATATATCGAATTTTTTATTCAATTTTACCTTAACGCCGACACACGTTTTCTCATATTTTGTGCAACTTTACGTAGTTGTATCTTTTATACTGTAAATGATTTTAGATTATTAATAGTGATACATTGTAAACACACCCTTTATGATAGTAATTACAACCATTTTAATTATTTTTGAAAATAATTGTGAACTCCAGCGATTTAACGGTGACTGCCGTTTTAGCTGATTTTGATCGGCCGGCCCTTAATGCTGCGAATTTGGTGTTTCAAATCCTATTTTATCTAAAATTATAAAAATATGCTACAAAAAGTTGTCCTTACACAGTTTTAACTTTCAACATATCCACGCTTTCCTGCAAATGAGTCTTGACACAGTCTTAGATGGGAGTTGTGTGCAATTTTTATTATTGAAAAATTGAAAATGAAGTACCTATTAGAAAAAGTCGACCCGTTTCACAACCAGCTCCGATGGGACTCGAACCCACGATCTTTCACCGTCCGGGCGAATACTCTAACCACTGAGCTACGGAGTCGCTGGGTTATATACTGAGCTACGGAGCTCAGTGGTTAGAGCATTAACCTGGACAGTGAAAGGTCGTGGGTTCCATTTTCATCGGAGGTGGTTGTGAGACAGGTCGACTTGTTCTAAAACTTCATTTTCAATTTTTCAATAATAAAATATAATTTGAAAAGCGGGAACCTAACTAAGGATTTAGTATCAGAAGGCTGCCGGGTTCGCTGGGTCGGTGCCAAGGTTGGTGCCAATAACAAAAGCAAGATTAGGTATCTACCACCCTTACACAACAACGCGAAAATACGTAACAGTACCGCTTGTATTTCAAACACGAATTATTACCAGCTAACGTTTTATCTATTGTTCAGAGTTTCCGGTTTGTATCACTGTTGAATTTCAACGTTCTAAAGTAATTTTGACTTTCAAGGCAGTACTTACGACAACGTGTCAATATGGCAATCAGCTATTTTTTATCGTGTTTTTTATTTAAGTAAATATATTATCGCTATAATTCTTGATCACGAACCATGCGTTACAATATCGTGATTGAAAAACCGTGCGGTTATTAATAATTGCCGTGCAAGTGTGCATTTGGCGTTTTCAGGGTTCACTACACTTACTTGTTATTGTCTATTGTAGGTGACGTTGCCTAACATTACAGTACTCGTATTCATGAGTTTAAAATAAAACATTAACATTTTTCAGTCTTCCCACCAATTAGTAGAACATTCGCGACTGAGACGTCAGGAGGTGCCAAATAGACTACAGGTACATCGAGGTGCTGAGGTAGGTACTTATACCAAAACGCCATCATGTCGGTCCGATTACCAGAACCAGAGCTCTAATCCAATCTAACTACAGCGAGGTTTTAGGCAGGGAGACGTAATTTTTCTGAAACTGTTCACAGCTGCGCTGTTGGATATTTTTAACCGACTTCTAAATCAAAAAGGAGGAGGTTCTCTATTCGTCTGTATGTATGTTTTTTTTTTTTTTTTTTTTTTTTTTTATGTATGTCCACCGATTACTCGAAGACGGCTGAACCGATTGAAATGGTTCAAACGTTATTACATCAGGTTGGTTTCCAAGTTGGTCCCATTTTTTGAAATTTTGAAATCGGTTCAGTAGTTTTCAGGAAATCTTGAAAATACTGTCGTTTTCGTTACCACTTTATGTGAATTTAATACGTATCTTCAGGCATAACTCCTTTGTTTATAAACCGATTTAGATGATTCTTGTTTTGTATATAAGGGGATACCTCAAGGTATTTTAACCGACTTCGAAAAAGGAGGTTTTGAGTTTGATCACATACCTATTTACCAGAAAACACGTAAATTGCCTGCACGATGCACTAAAAAGAGTGAAATAAAAATTATTTTTATAAAAAAATAAAACCGCCTTCTAAAAAACCACATCAAAAAAGTAAGAAATAATTCCTCACCAAATAAATAACGTAAGTACTTTGAAGTCGGGCGTGAAACATGTACAATTTTTTGTTGTTTTTGTTAAAACCCGCCCGACTTCAAAGTACTTACGTTATTTATTTGGTGAGGAATTATTTCTTACTTTTTTGATGTGGTTTTTTAGAAGGCGGTTTTATTTTTTTTAAGTTTCTGGACTGGAAAGGATACGGCATCAACATCAATGGCGAGTACCTAGCACACATGCGCTTTGCCGATGATGTAGTTCTTATGGCTAAGACCTTGAAAGACCTAAACACAATGCCCGGAGCCCAAGTTAGGTAGCCCAAGAAAAAATATTTATTGCATGTTCTTTTTTTCACAATTTGATTACTTATACTTTTTAAAGCAAAAGTTACATTTATAATTGAGAATTTAGTTTCGAGACAGATCTGAATGAAATATGGCAAAGAGATAGATTGTGGTCTAGAACAGCATGCAGGCTACTCTTTACCCCGGGAAAATATCTTATTCCCACAGGAAAACATTGTGCAGTTTACTAAACTAGTATAAAATAGGTAATAAAAGCTCAATCGTAGTTTGTAGTCGCCATAACCGATTATGTCACCAACTGCGCGACGCAGAGTAGGAAATCTGCGAAATGTATCGACAAGCAGCTGGTGTGACTGTGACCCGATGTATAATTAGAACTTTTATAGTTTTTTTACGCTCTAACTGTGTCACTGGTCGCCTCTTCAGGTGCAGGAATTTCGCGCGGTGGGTAAACAAGAATTTAAGATCGGTACATAATATACGTGCAAAAATTCAATAGGTATACTTAACAACTTTTACCAAGTCTTTGTTGAACATTGTCGAAGTACCTAAAATGAGTAAAATAAATCGCTTGTATTCTCTAACATTTTCATATAATTTTATAATATAGGAACGTAGTTTTCCATATCCCACATTTCCTACCTTTTATAAGATTAACAGATTATTAACCGAAACTTTCCTACTCCAATCTCAAAGTGTAAATTACGTAGTTCTTAAGTACAGTCGACTTATTGTATCGGGACCACATCGGGACCAACCAAAGGTTCATTTTCTAACAGATATAAATATTCAAGACCGTGTTCTGTGTTCAAGAATTTAAAACTACATAGTTGACAATGACACTGGCCTTTACAATTTTGACACTTTCATACAAATTGTTAGCAAAATTGGTCACGGTTCAATTGGTTCGACGGTACATAGGTCTAATTATATTTATTTTAGTATGTAATGTTTACCTAATTGGGCATATGGATTAAAAAACAAAAAAAAACAATGTGTCTAATGCTATTGCAAGAACAACATCGTTAACGAAAACCATGACCTACGCTCGCCACCGTGTCATCAGAAACAGAAAATAAACAATAAAATGTTTGCCATGCTCGGAAAGTGTAATTTTGTGACAGCTGTTGTGTTTTATGGCACTCTGACACGATTTAAGGAAACGAGTAGGTAAAGACTTACATTACAAAGCTAGGCACGCAATTATAGTTGTAAATAATAATAATACTTTGTATTAAGTAAGTGCACATAAAACTTATAAGATATGGGTTACTACATAGGTAAGTACCTACTAGCATTTAAATATCATCATCATCATCATTATGTCAGCCGAACGACGCCCACTGCTGGACATAGGCCTCCCCCAAGGATCTCCACAACTATCGGCCCTGCGCTGCCCGCATCCAGCGGCTTCCCGCGACCTTGAGACTAGATCGTCGGTTCACCTTGTGGGGGGTCTGCCCACGGAACGTCGTCCGGTACGCGGTCGCCATTCGAGAACCTTTCCGCCCCAACGGCCATCGGTTCTCCGCGCTATGTGTCCCGCCCACTGCCACTTCAACGATGCAATCCTTCGAGTGATGTCGGTTGTTTTAGTTCTCCTGCGGATCTCATCATTTCTCGATCATTCATCATCGAGCAGGGAAATACCAAGCATCGCTCTCTCCATTGCTCGCTGGGTAACTTTGAGCCTTCTTATGAGACCAATAGTAAAGGGCCAACGCCTCACTTCCATAGGTCATTACTGGCAACACACACTGGTCAAAGACTTTCATCTTGCGACATTGAGGTATTTTGGAGGCGAATATATGCGAGCTTCCCGAACGCTGCCCATTGCGTTTAAATATTTTTCAACACACTTGCTCATAAAGTGAGCCTTATTACATCAATCTTAGGGCCATAAACCGAACTATAACACACGCGTGCATAATAATATTACAGTACTAGTTGCGTAATAGAATTATCCCTACAAAGTTAAGTAAGTACCTAACTGCAAATTATATGCGAGTAAACAGAGACTTTTCAATTTAACCGGGTAATACAGTATCCCTACAAAGTTAAGTTAGTACCTAACTGCAAGTTATATGCGAGTCAACAGAGCATTTTCGATTTCACCGGGTAATAGCTGCAGTTCTTTTTTTGTAACAACAAAAAGATTTTATACGGCTGAAAATCCATTTACGTTTTTAGAATAAATAAATGTGTCCCTAATTAAGACAAAAAACATAATTAAGTATAGTATTTTCAAATTATTTATAATTCACAATAATTTGTTATAAAACATTTGCATTTTATCACTATTAACATAATTATTTTGAAGTAGGCTGTATGGCTTTATGTTATCAACCACCTTACATTTGGCGCGTGCACAAAAAAAAACTTGCGCGCTTTTTCCCTTAGCTACGAGTAATATTAAGTTATTATAATTAAGTTATGTATTCAGTAAATGTTTGTTTTTACTCGCAAGTGTGTTGAAAAAGTACGTATGAAACTCGTGAGCAACTTACTCACTAGACACTCGCCTGATTTACGCCCTCGCCTGCGGCTCGAGCTGCAACCCATAGCCTCGTGTATAATGAGCAATCTTAGCTCACTTGTATCATAATATACTATGCGATTATTATAAGAATAGGACGGGTTGTTGACAAACTTCACTCTGAAAAGGTACAGTTCGCAAGAAAGTGCAAAACAATATGAAAATAGTTTATTTTTTTATTTTGGCAGAAAGTGGTTTGGGTATTGCCACTTTCAAAACGAAGTTTTTTATTTTTTAAATCCACCTAGGTACTTCCCTTTTTCTTCGTACACAACTTTACTGCTCATGCCCTTCGTTATGCCGCCGCCGGCGCCAGACATAGCACAAACATTTGAACTAATGTTTGGACACATGTGGTATTTGAGTATGTGTTCAAAGCTTTGATAAAAAACTAGAACATATTTCTACAGTACTTTGCAATGTCAGAAGGAAAAGTCTTCAATGTCCTTGTAGCAGTAGCAGCTGCAGTAGCAGCTCAGACCAGCGGGACGATGATTCTCAAATGAGTGGAATAGAAAAGGTGGAATAGCATTAGCAAGCATAATGTGTTGTGTTTTGATTTACAATTGGCGGATTCACGAAAGGCGCCTCCCCGAGTGGCTAGATTGAATCGTTCCTCGTGATACCGATACCCGGCGCACCCTGGTAACAGCTAGATTCTGACGAATCTAACTTCAATCAACGTGCAGGCTCTAGCTGGCCAATTCTTTTACCATGATAGACCAATACAATTTTCCACGAGACCCCCAATTTACCAATTTTATTGTAAAGTTGATTATTAAATTATTTTCATAACTTGAAATCCTGATTTATTTAAATTCTTAAACCAGTAAATAGAATCAAAATTCAATTTATTCTGTGTTATTGAAGCATCAGAAAAATGTATGAAAAAATGGTTTCAGTTAAATATCACAAAATTTTAATTTGATTGAGATTCAAATTACCTGATCATTTTCGTAAAAGCATACTTTCATGAGCCCTATACTTTCCGAAAAAATCAGGTTAATGATTTGTATAATTATTATCTGCCCATTATTAATATGTTTTGGTTTACACGAACATCATTATTTATCGTAAGCTATGACATGATCAGCCACGATAAATTTCTTTTTTTGCACACCATACTGAAGTGAAGTGAAGTTAGTTTGACAGTACTTTGACAGCTTGACGTCACAACATGGCGGCGTCCCTATCCTATTCTTATATTAATCGCATAGTACTATTGTCCGTTAATTGTATGGTTCCTCTAAAGAAAAATGTACTTACCTTTCATGATAGCATTAATAAAATTATGAAAATTATTAATAACTTAATCAATAGCATAATTTTACGAGACACTTTTCTTTTCAACCATAATCTTACTAATATTAAAAATGCGAAAGTTTGGATGTATATTTGTTAAATCACGGAGAAACGCTGAACAAATCTGGACGGAATTGGACACAACACAAAGATAATGGTCAAGAATAGCATATAGGATATAAGTAAATATAACTTTTACCCCGGGAAAATGTCTGATTCCCACGGGAAAACGTTGTGTAGTTCACGCGGGTAAAGCCGCTGGCGGAAAGCTAGCTATTTGTAATTTCCAACGTAAACTTCTTATATAACAAAGGTATCACTATGTGTGGAAATTTTTTGTTAGCATGATTGTCCATGGTCAATCATAGCCCTTAAAGCTATTTGGCTGTAAATTTCCCTAAAATAATAAAATAAAATAAAATTCGTAGCATTTCCTTTCTATACTCCATATAAAGTCTTCTTGTCGTGTGTTCTTTTATTTTATTTCATTTACATAGGCGATCCTCGTTCAGTTTTATTAGTTCGCAGTCAGCACTGTCTGTGAGTAGCGTTTATTGCCAATGCGAAGATTCCTTCGGAAATATTGCCTGAGTATATCTTGACGCAATTTATTTAATCTTATCTTTTACATCTACTCGCATACTCGTATCACGTAATACATAAACAAATCTAACGTAAAATGAATTGATCCTTTGTAATCCAAAGTAGGGCAGAGGTACCCTTTGTGGCCACTTTAAGGATTTTTGACTTTTAAGCACTAAGTACTAAATGGTCTTAGGTATTTAAGACACGAATTATATCTTACATTATAGATAATTTATCTACCTTTAAAGGTACATTTTTCAAATTTATAAAAGTAAAATAGTTTTTTTTTATATTACACACAATGTGTGAGAGGTGCCAAATGTACCGGTTTTGGCCACTTTTGAATTACTATTACTATTGAATTTATTGAAAAAAAAATTTATGACATAAGGAATTCTAACGGTTGTTAGTATTACCATAAAATACCTTATTTTAATTGCCTTTATCAAAAATGGCTAAAAGTTGTTTAGAAAACTTTTAGAGCAAAAAGTGGCCAAAACCGGTACAGTGGCCAAAACCGGTACGCCTGCCCTACTCAAAAGTAACATCTTTATGTAGACACTTAGGTAAGTACTTAATTGAACGAAAAAATTGAATTGTCTAATAAAATAAAAAAATTACTCATAATTAAAACTAGTATCACGTGGAGAATTAATTACAACATTACGTTAAGGTGTATCGATGAGCTCATTGGCGCCGCTAATGGAAATAAATCAATTGCATTTTATTAAAGGCTTGGATTAAAAGTTTCGGTTATTTCGCGAAAATAGAAGAGCAAAATGCAATTTCTAATTGTTTTTTCATGGCCTCAAATATGAGCACCAAGTTATGGATCTCGATATTGCCAAATGTTGCCACTTTTGGCACTATTGAGATTCACGACTTATTGCTTAAGTTTGAGTTCTCAAAAGTATATTTATAAAATGCATTCCAGTCTTTCACCTGCGCGAAATAACCGAAACTTTTAATCCAAGCCGTTAATAAAATGGAATTGATTTATTTCTATTGGCGGCGCCACTGAGCTCATCGATACACCTTAACAGCGAGTTTATGAGAGTCAAGCTTTCTACAAAATATTTTATTTACGCTGCTGTTGATACTGGGAATTCAAACAAATACTGCTACTTACTTACTGCAACTGCAGTGCTAAGAACTTAACAAAAATTTTATTAAATATATATCTTTATAAAAACATTTTGGAACCAGGAAAGGGAATTTGTACGAATGTTGCCAGTAAGACTTCGACAAATACACTTTACATACCTATAATAAACATGATTTACAGTAGCTGTAGAAAAGTTCACAGTGAGTAAGCTATGCGATGCTTAGGGCAGGGAGCCAAGACCACTAGCTTTGTTGCCAAGAGTGACAATAATTTGTCCGTACTTACATGCAGACTGTCTTTGCTTATTTATAACTTAGGATATATTTTTAAACCTGACACAATATTTTTACCTAATTGTAAGATTCCTTAATGAGTTAATACAAAAACGTTTTTGAAAAAAAATGTAACCGCCTTCAAAACTGATCTTCAAACAAAAATTAACAAACACTAAAAAACGAATAAAATAATAAGATTTTTTAATTTAAAGGACAATGATACGTGACTTTTTCTAATTTATCTTGGTACTTACTGGACTGTTTGAAGTCGGTGCCATCTTATACGTATTGAGGTAATTACGTCCTACACCTCACGCTTGGGACCGGGTTTTTTTTATATGTTAGTTATTTCACTCAGTATATTTCGTTCTTATTCTTTTTGGCTTGGCACCGACTTCAAACACTCCAGTAAGTACCAAGATAAATTAGAAAAAGTCACGTATAATTGTCCTTTAAATTAAAAAATCTTATTATTTTATTCGTTTTTTAGTGTTTGTTAATTTTTGTTTGAAGATCAGTTTTGAAGGCGGTTACATTTTTTTTCAAAAACGTTTTATTTTTCGATTTTTAGTGAAGTAGCTTAAGAAACTACATGGATATTATGATAAATTGTTGTAAATATCCTATCCGTTACGGAATTCAGCTTTCCATCTTTAGCTACTTAGATAACTTGAAGGAATACAACTGAAGGTCCATTCGTGCATAAGGTATTTATAAAACATCATAATATAACTCCTAGCTGTTGAGGAGTTTCACCTCTCATCAGCAGCTCACCCTAATAACCTGAAAGAATATAACTATTGGCCCATACGTACGATTAATACTTAAAGAAATATTCTCCAGCTCCTAACCGTTAAGGAGTTGTAGCTTCCATCACCAGCTCATCACTATGAGATGATGACTACCAGATGCAAATACTTGACTAACTTCAAAAATAAATGGAACGCATAAGGCTTGCCTATATTTGAGAATATCTCACAATTTTCCTGGAATTTGATCCCCTGGTCCTGACTTAGTGAAAGTAAGATCAGGTCAGAAGTACCAACTTTCGAAAAAAAAAATATTTTTAAAATGATCCCCAATTTGATGAAACTATGAAATCGTCCATATACCCAAATAAAGTCTGAATACACATTATTCAGGATAACTCCTGAACTTCTGGCCAGTTCTTGATAAAATTTGAATGGGACCAGACGAGAAGCGTCACCTTTTAAATAAAAAAAGAATTATCCAAATCGGTTCATTAACTAAAAAGTTCTGAGGTAACACACATAAAAAATAAAAAAAAATATATACAGTCGAATTGATAACCTCCTCCTTTTTTGAAGTCGGTTAAAAAGAACATTCATTATTAATAGTCCTTCAGTCATTACAATTTGACTGTCCGAAACTTTAAATATGAAATGAAGAGAAATAGTATTTATATACCTTTCTTCAGTTTTGCCCTGCCATTCAAGACTCTTTTACAAGCTTTTTACTAACTTGCCATGTTAGTTAGTTAGTTAGTTAGTAGGGGACAAATCTTGCAAGCTTAATTTGACCCACTTCCCAGTGTCCGATGGAGCTAAAATTTTGTAAGTATACAGGTTTGGTTTAGATGACAATACAATAATTAAAGTACAGTCAGCAAAAAGCTTGTCATAAAAATGAAATTTTTACTAAAAATTTATTAATATTTATGTTTTGTTTTGGTATGGTCGGTCAATTTCACCAAGAATATATTATCTCTGGCTTCTTCCAGTCGTAAAGGGCCATTCCCCTGCAGTTGGCCAAAACTAACAACAATAAAAAAAACATTTTCATTTCATTTTCATTTTCACATTTGACTCTGACACATTATAATTTCCTTATGAAGGACGTGAAGCCGCAATCATCATAATTATCGGGAAGAGGATTTTAAAATGTACGACTTTGAACGCAGTACTTCCTGTAATCAAAGAATACGTTTCATAAATTAGGTAGGTATAACGTCTGGAATAGTCCAAAGGTGTAATAAAAGGCACTCCCGTCATAACTAACACACCGCAACACACGACTCAGGCTGCACCTTCAAGACTAATCACAGAAAGTGCAGTATTCTTCCATCAATGGCTGCTTAATTGACAGTCTATTGCAACGCTGCACGCATTCTGCATAATGAAATGTAATAAAGTCTGGATTCTAATGAAGCGTGCAAGGTTTCATTCTGTCGTTAGCAGGGAGCTCGTTTTCAGGTGTCAGAATGACTGTTCTAATTTAACACCCTCTGCAGTTATTACCCTAATTTCCGAATGCAACATCTGTTAATAAACGAGTAATTAAAAACCTTCTAGACTCTAACAATAGAAAGTGCAGTATTGTTCCATCAATGGCTACTTAATTCGTTCGTTAGCTTACGGGTATCCGTACTTATGAGTTTTCTCCAATTTGTCTCCCTTTGCATTTAAAACAATGACCGTCTGAATGCAATATCAACTAACAAATGAGTCTTCAGGAGTGAAAAAAAAATAACGTATCTTATTAGGGTTTCCAAATTAAGGACTCCAAGTAAATTAATTGAAGGCGACACTTGCAATACACAATAAAAGTTGTATATTATGTAACTGAAAAAAGCTCTACTGAAGTTGAAGATGGACAGTCCAGGAATTATCTTTGGTTAAGGGTCGGCTGTAAGCCAGCGCGTAGGTATTGACGAAGCTAATCTGTATATGTGTGCCTTCACGCACACAAACTTCTCCGCCCTAGCACGAAAAAATGTAATTCAGAAAATTAAAAAAGTAATAACTGTTTTTTTTTTGTCAGAAAGTAACTTTACGTATTTGATGCGTTTCATTTGCCATGTTTGACATTTGGGGGCTGAAGCAGCATCTTACAGACAGTCAAAATAACTCCTCAACATTTCAACGTAACCAGTTGGAGTTTGGGCTCATTTGAATAGTCTTGATGAGAACTCTTGTGCCAAGAAGTTTCCTACGTCTGATGCTGGAGTCAGGAGGTGGTTGATGGAACTCTTCAACAATTCAAACTTTTGTGCCAAAATGTTTCGAAGGTCTGATGCTGGAATCAGGAAGTGGTTGATAGAACTCTTCATCAATTCAACGTAACCACTTCGAGCTTGGGCTCATTTGAATGGTCTTGATCAAAACTTTGGTGCCAAGTAGTTTCCAAGGTCCAGTTCTAGAGCTAGTAAGTGGCTGATAGAACTCTTCATCAATTCAACGTAAACACTTCTAGTTTGGGCTTGTTTGAATAGTCTTGATGAGAACTCTTCTGCTAAGTAGTTTCAAAAGTCTGATGCTGGAGTCAGGAGGTGGTTGATGGAACTCTTCAACGATTCAACGTAAACACATCGAGTTTGGGCTCGTTTGAATGGTCTTGATGAGAACTCTTGTGCCAAAATGTTTCAAAAGTCTGATGCTAGGGACAAGAGGTGGTTGATGGAACACTTCAACAATTCAACAAACACTTCGAGTTCGGGCTCGTTTGAATTGTCTTGATCAGAACTCTTGTGCCAAGTAGTTTCCAAGATCTGAAAGCTAGAGTCATGAACTGTTTGATGGAACTCCTCAACAAATCAACGAAACCACTTTGAGTTTGAGCTCGTTTGAATTGTCTTGATGAGAACTCTTGTGCCAAGTAGTTTTCAAGGTCTATTGCTGGAGCCAGGAAGTGGCTGATGGAACTCTTCAACGATTAAACGTAACCAGTTAATTTTTGGGCTCGTTTGAATTGTCTTGATGAGAACTCTTGACAAGAAAATAGCAACGCAATATTAAAAATATTAAAAAATCCAAGATGGCGGCCAACTTTTTTGTTTATGATCCGATTTTGATGAAACGCGGTTTATGGTACTATTTTGATAAGAAAACAGCAACGCAATATTAAAAATATTAAAAAATCCAAGATGGCGGCCAACTTTTTTGTTTGTAGGCCGATTTTGACAGCACTCGGGTTTTGGTACTATTTTGTAAAAAAACCAGCAATGCAATATTAAAAACTAGCTATCCGCCCGCGGCTTCGCCCGCGTGGACTACACGAAATTATCCCGCGGGAATGTGTTAATTTTCCGGGATAAAAAGTAGCCTATGTTCCTCTCCAGGCTACAAAGTATCTGTGTCCCAAATTTCAGCCAAATCCGTTCAGCCGTTTTGGCGTGATTGAGTAACAAACATCCAAACATCCAAACATCCAAACATCCAAACATCTAAACTTTCACATTTATAATATTAGTAGGATATAAAAAATTCAAGATGGCGGCCAACTTTTTTGTTTGTGGGCCGATTTCGATGAAACTCGGGTTTTGGTACTATTTTGTCAAGAAAACAGCAACGCAATATTAAAAATATTAAAAAATCCAAGATGGCGGCCAACTTTTTTGTTTAGGAGCCGATTTTGATGAAACGCGGTTTATGGTACTATTTTGATAAGAAAACAGCAACGCAATGTTAAAAATATTAAAAAATCCAAGATGGCGGCCAACTTTTTTGTTTGTAGGCCGATTTTGACAGCACTCGGGTTTTGGTACTATTTTGTAAAAAAACCAGCAATGCAATATTAAAAATATAAAAAATTCAAGATGGCGGCCAACTTTTTTGTTTGTGGGCCGATTTTGATGAAACACAGTTTTTGGTACTATTTTGATGAGAAAACAGCAACGCAATGTTAAAAATAGTAAAAAATCCAAGATGGCGGCCAACTTTTTGTTTGTGGGCCGATTTCGATGAAACTCGGGATTTGGTACTGTTTTGTCAAGAAAACAGCAACGCAATATTAAAAATATTAAAAAATCCAAGATGGCGGCTAACTTTTTTGTTTAGGAGCCGATTTTGATGAAACGCGGTTTATGGTACTATTTTGATAAGAAAACAGCAACGCAATGTTAAAAATATTAAAAAATCCAAGATGCCGGCCAACTTTTTTGTTTGTAGGCCGATTTTGACAGCACTCGGGTTTTGGTACTATTTTGTAAAAAAACCAGCAATGCAATATTAAAAATATAAAAAATCCAAGATGGCGGCCAACTTTTTTTGTTTTTGGGCCGATTTTGATGAAACGCGGTTTATGGTACTATTTTGATAAGAAGACAGCAAGGCAAAGTTAAAAATATTAAAAAATCCAAGATGGCAGCCAACTTTTTTGTTTGTGGGGTGATTTCGATGAAACTCGGGTTTTGGTACTATTTTGTCAAGAAAATAGCAACGCAATGCTAAAAATATTAAAAAATCCAAGATGGCGGCCAACTTTTTTGTTTGTTGGCCGATTTTGACAGCACTCGGGTTTTGGTACTATTTTGTAAAAAAACCAGCAATGCAATATTAAAAATATTAAAAAATCCAAGATGGCGGCCAACTTTTTTGTTTGTGGGCTGATTTTGATGAAACACGGTTTTTGGTACTATTTTCATGAGAAAACAGCAACGCAATATTAAAAATAATAAAATATCTAAGATGGCGGCCAACTTTTTTGATTGTTTGCCGATTTTGATGATACACGGTTTTTGGTACTATTTTGACAAGAAAACGGTAAGGTAAAGGTAAAAAAGGTTGTTAACTTTAGTTTTTTCTATCTCTTTTGCCGTTATTAAAATTTAACACGCTTTTATTTAAAAGCTTGAAACAGTGACTAGTACATAATTCATATAAATTGAAATATAGTACATACTACGTACACAAATGTTTTAAATGCAAAAGTAACTCTGTCTGTCTGTCTGTTACGCAATCACACCTAAACTACCGAACCGATTTTAATGAAATTCGGTTTAAAAATTATGACAGTGCCGTGCAGTAACATGAAGTAGGTTTCTTTGAGAAGTGTGTTTATTTGAAAAATTTTCATCGTCAAGATGTAAAGACAAACTGCGTCAAATACCGCACGAAACTGCTCTTTTTCATAATAATATTTATGGTATTGCTTCAAATTTTTTTAATAAAATAATACCAAAGGACATACGAGAAATAAATGATGTAATGAAATTTAAAATGCACCTTAATATTTTTTTGTTAGAAAAAGCCTATTATACTATCAATGAATACTTGTGTGATCCTGACATTTAGATTTTATTTTTTGACATTTTAATTTTAATGATTTTGTAATGTGTGATTTAATTATTTGTAATTTGTGACTTTGACATTGTGGATTATTATTCTTTTATTTCTTTACTTTCATTATAAATAATTGTAACAAGGACATTTGCATGCTATATAAATGGCTAAATAGGATAAGAACAAATTGAAACAAAGTAACATCAAAGCCCTATTTATAGCAAATAAAGAATTTGTATTTGTATTTGTATTTGTAGAGCCTGAGAAAGAACATAGGCTGCTTTTTAATGCGAAAAAAGGTTTGTAAGGGGTTGAAATAGGAGATGAAAATTTGTCTGAAAATAACATTAATTTTAAAGCTGGAAACTTAAACTTATTATTTAGGCTTTAGATTAGATACAAATAAATACGACATTCAAAGTTTGTATAGATTTTACTCTAAAGGTGGTGTCTACTAATTCGATGCGTTCGAATAAATAAAACTACATTTTCACTGCCACTAAAAATCTCCATTTTTCTTCGACCATGTCACAGATTGCATTTACACGGTAGCTTCTAGAGATGGCACAGAGAAGAGCATTAAAAAAAGGACGGTGCGATTCTAACTTTTAATTTAAAATTGGTGGAACGGAAGTAAGCAAAATTACTGTAAGTATTGAAAACTAAGCAGGTGGTAAAAATAGGGAATGAAAGTTTTTGTGTAATGACGTCGACAAAAAGCTTACGGCCCACAAAATACAATGATAATAGAAATACAAAGATTTACGGAGTCATTACAAAATGTGAAACTGAAATTAACGGAAGTAAAAAACTTGCCAAACGCCGCGCACTATACACAATGAGCGGCGGCGGCGTAGCGCAGCGTATGTGGGGAAACGGGGAATATGCCCATAGGCCTAATCAGACGACGGACTGTCCTTCGGGTACTTTTTTGTCCATCGATATAGATCTCTTACAAATTGTGTCGAATAACGTACACGAGGAACTAAAAGTACCGCGGACAAAAAGTCCGCTAAATTACCGCTGACACCAAGAGACTGGACTGGACAAAAGTTCGCGGTAGTCCGCGAAAAAAATAGAACGAACGTAACTAGGCGCAACAACGCACACAACGAACTTTAGTCTGCATTGAGCGCTCGATAGTGAAGTACGTTTCCGTGCAACAAATGACCGCACACGGCATGCGTTGAGTCCACGACAAGTCCTCGGAGGACATATTTTGGACGTACAGGGACTTTTTGTCCGCCGGGGACGAAAGTCCCTCGTTTGATTATGCCTTAAGTGTATTTGCAAAATAATAAGCCGAAAAATAAAAAATGCTGCCGAAAGTCACCATACCACGCGAACGAAATCGCGGGCACAGTAAGTAAATGATATAAAGTTCCAAGGTTATAAAATATGTAATTGTGATATGGGATTATTTTGATATAGACGAAGGAGCTTTGGAGGCTAAGAAATATAAAACAGCATACTTACAATCTGAATTAAATATTTAGTAAACTTTTTAGTTTAAACTCATAAAAGCTTGTATATTTTTTTATTATTGAATTTTTTTAGTTATAATTATTTAATTTTTACTGTTGAACTAAATCAAACCATCAGGAACTTAACAGGCCATCACAAAGGATTGCTTATACAAAATTTCATGGCATTGCTATTGACCATTGCAGAGGTCTCGCGTCCGGAGCCAACCTTAGGTGCAGGATCACCCACCATAATTGAATGCATATATAACATTTCGTGTCAGTGCTGATGACTGTGGAAGAGTTTCTCGTCTGAAGTCAATTTTACTGTTTTCATGTTCCAAAAATCAACTTTTATCAAAATCGGCAAAAAAGTCCCATAAACAAACAAAAAAGTTGGCCGCCATCTTGGATTTTTTAATATTTTTAATATTGCGTTGCTGTTTTCTTTTCAAAATAGTACCATAAACCGCGTTTCATCAAAATCGGCCCATAAACAAAAAGTTGGCCGCCATCTTGGATTTTTTAATATTTTTAGTATTGCGTTGCTGTTTTCTTATCAAAATAGTACCATAAACCGCGTTTCATCAAAATCGGCCCATAAACAAAAAAGTTGGCCGCCATCTTGGATTTTTTAATATTTTTAATATTGCGTTGCTGTTTTCTTTTCAAAATAGTACCATAAACCGCGTTTCATCAAAATCGGCCCATAAACAAAAAAGTTGGCCGCCATCTTGGATTTTTTAATATTTTTAGTATTGCGTTGCTGTTTTCTTATCAAAATAGTACCATAAACCGCGTTTCATCAAAATCGGCCCATAAACAAAAAAGTTCGCCGCCATCTTGGATTTTTTAATATTTTTAATATTGCGTTGCTGTTTTCTTGACAAAATAGTACCAAAACCCGAGTTTCATCGAAATCGGCCCACAAACAAAAAAGTTGGCCGCCATCTTGGATTTTTTAATATTTTTAACATTGCATTGCTGTTTTCTTATCAAAATAGTACCATAAACCGCGTTTCATCTAAATCGGCCCATAAACAAAAAAGTTGGCCGCCATCTTGGATTTTTTAATATTTTTAATATTGCGTTGCTGTTTTCGTATCAAAATAGTACCATAAACCGCGTTTCATCAAAATCGGCCCATAAACAAAAAAGTTGGCCGCCATCTTGGATTTTTTAATATTTTTAATATTGCGTTGCTATTTTCTTGTCAAGAGTTCTCATCAAGACAATTCAAACGAGCCCAAAAATTAACTGGTTACGTTTAATCGTTGAAGAGTTCCATCAGCCACTTCCTGGCTCCAGCAAAAGACCTTGGAAACTACTTGGCACAAGAGTTCTCATCAAGACGATTCAAATAAGCCCAAACTCGAAGAGTTTACGTTGGATCGTTGAAGAGTTCCATGAACCACCTCCTGACTCCAGCATCAGACTTTCGAAACTACTTTGCACAAGAGTTCTCATCAAGACTTTTCAAACAAGCCCAAACTCGAAGTGGTTACGTTTAATCGTTGAAGAGTTCCATCAACCACTTCCTGACTCCAGCATCAGACCTTCGAAACTACTTGGCACCAGAGTTTTCATCTAGACGACTCAAAGTGGTTACGTACGTTGAATTGCTGAGCAGTTCCATCAGCCACTTCCTGGCTCCAGCATTTGACCAGATATCTGATGTGATGACGTATCAAACAAATTGTTAAGTGAAAAACTAATTATGTCCAGGGGGCCTACCGCCGAAAACGCCCAAAATGGTTTTTCTGCAAATCCAATTTGGATTTATGACGTAATGATTCTGTCGTACCGCCGAACGACCGTAAAACGCGAAGCCGGTTTTATGACGTCACATCATCTTGGGCAGGCCGATTGAACGAATGATTTCATATATTTGACAGTTGTTTGACAGTTGGCGGTACCGCCGAAATTATCCAAGTTGGGAATTTGAAAGCTATTACGGATCTAGCTGTCAGTTGATTGCGGGAGCTCTGTAGTAGCCGACATCAATATTTTTTTATATTTTTACCACAGTTTTACTGTTTTTATCAAAACGGTAACATCTTTTTAAACTTTTCTTACAATTTTATATTAGCTACGTGGATTTTCTTGATAAAATACCGTAGTAAATTCCTGAA
Organism: Crambus lathoniellus; assembly: GCA_949710035.1. Classification (NCBI taxonomy): domain Eukaryota; kingdom Metazoa; phylum Arthropoda; class Insecta; order Lepidoptera; family Crambidae; genus Crambus; species Crambus lathoniellus. The sequence continues at coordinate 9,562,687 of OX453303.1, read as the reverse complement.
ATTGTTCGTCATGGAGAGAATGATTTTGTGGGCTGCTGCCTTCGATCAACAATAACAGCTGCTGAAGAAGACCGTCTTCAGAATCTCGAGCGAATTGATCGCAGGATACTTCGAGAGAATAGCTAGCCCATGCTCCTCACAGGTAAACCTATTTCTTACATTTTTTCTGACAAATAAGTATGTTGAGAAAAGCTATATTTAAGTCATTACTAAGTATTGTTTTGTTTCAGAAAGTAGCTTCATTGATAATTTTCGCCTGACAAAAGATGCATTTCGCACTTTGTGCACGCACATGATTTGTGACATAAATGTTGACCAAATTACCTTAAAGACAAAATGAGGTTATTTATAATAGTACAGCCTTTAATACACCTATGTGTATTTATTACAGGTATTGGCTGCTTTCACACTACCAACACTGACGGCAATCAATGACTATAAATTTGGACATGGACAGCAGACTGTTTCAGATAATCCTAATAAGCCTAACATCATAAGCAAATAGGTACATCAAGTTTCAATTTTCAATAGGAAGTATTACTATTCACTGAATACTGGTAAGTATCATGCATAATTTTTATTTAATTATTATTTATTAAGGAAACAAACAGTCATACATAATACATTGTACAATGTTAAATGAATCTAAAAAGACCTATAGTTCCATTAAAGTAAGTTACAAAAAAAAGTAGTAACAAAATTTTTTGCAATCTAAAAGATATTTCAGAGCAAACAAAAGAAATTGTACTTAAGTGTTATATGTTAGAAAGTTTAAATTGATTTATAAACCTAACCTATAATGGCAGTAATACATGGTTCACTTTTGCTTTTCAATTTGGATGAAGCAACCAAATTTAACAATATAAATGTAAAAGTGAATCGTTCAATATCATTATGCACTTGTATTTCTGTGCCTTTCCACCAAAGTGAATCAATTTGGTTAAACCATGTTACTTATATTACCATTAGGTACTGAATTTGTTTTAATTCTTATGATAGTTAATTAAAAAATAATTAAATTTTCTTTTCAGGTTTGTGATACTGATGCGAATAAGTGCACTAAGTAGGTACATAGGTATTACGATGTGCCATAATGCCAGCCACAATTCCCATATTTGGAACAGCAGCGCTCTGAAAAGGAAAATGAATCATCTCCATACCCTAGGCAATTCATACTGGCTTTTGGGAGACGTTATTAAAATTGATTAAAGTTAAAATGTATGTATTTAATAAGCTTGTATGTAAATAAATTAAGGTATGTTATCTTAGTAAATGGTCCTTTAAATGTTATACATTTAGTTAGACCATAAATATTTATGATTAATTATGTTATCTATGTTGACTTGTAACATCCTTGAAATATCCTGAAATACATAACTGTCTTTTTACAATAAAATTTGCAAGTGCCCCACGTCCATCAGTTTTTCTTTTGTGGTAAACCTATCACACAAGCTAAGAAAACCTTAGCTTAGTATTTTTGATGAAAACTATTTTATAATTTTAGGGTGTAGTGTAGTTTGGTAAATACTTAAAATTAAAATGACTAGTTACATATTTATGTGTCATCATTTCACTCATTCTCACGCTGCACCGCACATCGCTCCGGTTTGCGTGGTAGTGCGCTTGTTATCTATGGCTGTAGAATCTTGATGGGCATACAAAACCCGCATTGAAAAACCAAAAACGCCTGCCACTTTTCGAGAGCAAATTTATTCTACTAAAACTTTGCTCTTTCATTTGTTCAGGTGTTGTAGAAGTGAAAATGTTAAGTAACAAAAAGACTTAGCTGTGGCTCAAACAAACTGAGCTTATGTGATGTTACGTCCGTCAGAAGACATCGGTTTTCATAGTAAATGTATGCACTAGAACCCTGTTTTCTCGTGGGCACACTTCTGTGTGTGACGTGTTATAAGATATGTAAGTGCGTTTCTAGCTGAGTTTGTTTGAGACTTGCAACTTAATTCCGGTAATGTTACACGACTTTCGAGAATTATTATCTGAGTTCTAAATCTAAGAGTAGTTGGTTCAAAGAAATTAATAGTAGTTTTGTGATAGCAGCTTGATTCAACCAACTTCACAACAAATCTCCAAGTTTTCAAGAAATGAATCATGGCAGTAAAACCCTACTAATATTATAAATGTGAAAGTTGTTGTGTTTGAATGTTTGTTACTCAATCACGCCATAACGGCTCAACGGATTTGGCTTAAATTTGGAACACAGATACTTTGTAGCCTGGAGAGCAACAGAGGCTCTCAACAGAGAAAAATATCACATTCCCGCGGGATAACGTCGTGTAGTCCACACGGGCGAAGCCGCGGGCGGAAAGCTAGTTACAAATAAAACTATAAAATACTAGCGGATCCTCGCGGTTTTACCCGCGTGGTACTCGTTCCCATGGGAATATCGGGGTAAAATATAGCCTATGTCACTCGGGAAGAATGTAGCTTTCTAATGGTCAAAGAATTTTCGAAATCGGTCCAGTAGTTTCGGAGCATATTCGATGCAAACAAACAAACAATCAAATCATTCCTCTTTATACTATTAGTATAGATTATTTTCTTATATAGGTATTGATAAATAAAAAAATAAAATTCTTTGTTGCCAAAACGGTAATCTTAAATACATACCTCAATAAAAAACTAGTGTTAGCGATAGAGTTTAATTTAACACTTCTTATACATAGTTTGTTTGTATTATTAAGTAATTTACTTGAAGAGGTGTAAATAATTTTCAAATTAGAGATCATTTTTGTTCCATATTTCCATTTGGCACATACTTCATTATCTTGAATTGAGTTGGATATGAGATTGAGGTTAGAGGTCGGGAGCGTTGAATCTGTGAAAGAGAATAAAAATTACAACATCATTCTAATTTATTTATTTACTTACTTAGTGCAAAGACATACAAGTAAAACTAACAATAAAGAAGTAAGTAGATATAAGTGTTGGCATTGTCTTTTAATTTTAATTTAATATTAAAATATAGGTATATTAGGGAAAGGTATTTTGACACCTTTGAAACTTAATCACCTCATGCCATTTGGCATTTTGCCTGGTAGTTGACATTCACATTTTTCGTTAGGTAGGTATATATTTTTTTTTAATGAATCCATAATTCTTCCTCTACAAACTAATGTTGGATGTACCAGCATTGGTTAATTACACATCAAGCACCCTGCTTTGTAACACATAATGCAACTGCTACTGTATCAAGTACGTTGGCATGAGCCCGCTCGCAGTGAACCATCGAGTGGCGTTTTCATTGCGAACACAAAGGCAGCTAGTACTGCGGATCCGAGAGCTCATAGCGCAGTGACTGGACGAGCCATACTCACTTGCAGGTTGACACAGTAGCAGATATGTTACATGCTACAAGCTAGATGAGTAGGTACCCTGTTAACACGGTTGCATTGGAAAACAATGATTGTTTTAATGTTTTTCCAGTTAAGTGAATGTTTAGTCCTTCATATGAAAACATAATATTGTAAATCATGTGTAACGTTAATGTAAAGGTTAAAACTTACATTTACAATACCTACTGTGAGCTTGTTATATCTCCACCATTAAGAAAACGCGAAATCTGGGTTTTTCTGCATTAGTTGCAGGAGAAACCGTTCTTGTGCACCCGGCAATGGTTATGTGCAGGCATCTGAAAACAATCGGAGCTATTACGACGCTGTTAAAATACTCAAAATGAAAGCTCACTATATAAATAAGTAGGTAAACAAATTGATATTAGAACAAAATATCAATTGTACAAAAAACATTCACTTACCTAGGTATACTATATTTAGCACAGCAGCTTAGAGATATAGAGTTATTTCTGTTTATCTCTTTAAAATCAACCATCATACCAACAATGAAGCAACAACTTTGTTAAATTAATATCATAACATAACCTCTTTGCTTTCTTGACTTGCGTTTAGTTTTTGTTTTGTTGCGTTAGTCCATCGTTGCGTTTTTCTTTTATTTAATCATTTTAAAGACTTCACAAAGTAATTATCATAAAATATCATCATGTACATAGAAATAGCATACAAAGTCAGTCTGTGTTTTAATTTTTATTAAAGTAAAAAATGTTTAAAAGTTTATCAAAATCTATAATCGAAACGCAAAACAAAAACATTCGTTCAAACCGTCGCCACACTAGAATGTCTACTATTGTCTATGGATCCATAATGGTTTTCATAAATTGAAGTCTGGAAATTTCCCCGGTACGAAATAATCGTAATCAAAAAATTTTAATCGGGATCAAATGCCCAAGTTGGGCGTTTTCGGCGGTAGGCCCCCATATTGGTATCGCTTTTCGGATTTCTGGAAATTTTACTTTACCTACCTTTTCTTTACCACCGCTCAAAGTGTTTGTGTACAGATAGTCTGATTACGAGTGTCAGAAGCTGAGAAAAAGCGACGTGCTCTCACCTTGAAATCAGCGGGCTTACTAAATTTTGCTGCTAGTGCGGCTTGTATTTATACAATGTTTTATTTATCTTCGCGTTCTATACAAAAATGTATGAGCGAAGCGCGCTTCAAAATTGACAATCTTTGACGCCAGATTGTTCTCAATTTATATAAAAAACGGAAAATATGGCGCGGTGAATCAATTCTATGTTTCATTGTCATTTAATTTAACATTAAATATTATTAAAAAGATTATTTTTCTTTAACAATATCTTTAAAACAAAAAACGTTGATTTTGCTGTTTTTAATGAAGTTTGCGTTTTTTTTTGCCATTAACGTGAGTAAAATATTTAAAATTTTCCACGGTGTTATTGTAAAGTAACTATTCCTGTTCACTATCATATTTTTTAAAGTAATATCTGTCCTTAATTCTATGCTCTAAGTTTAAAACCCTGAAAGCTGTTTTACGCGTTTCACTTACCGCCTGCCCTTAAGTAGGTACCTACATTATAATTTTGAAGGGTCTTATTTACGTTCTCAGGAATGGCGTTATAAATCAACTAGGCACTCAATCTTTTTTACACTTCGATAAACAATAACAATTTTACATTAATTTATTTAACTCTAAAATCCGTCACTTAAATATGATAGGCACTTGAAAACAAAACAACGGTTGCACTCCGGGAGTGCCGGCAGAAGTGAAAAGGGCTCTCTAGACTTTTTCACAAAAAAAATATGGACTGTATTTAAACCGAGGTCTTCTGGCTTCAATGCCGCCCATTTTCTAATGACATTGTAAAGGTTTTTCGACAACTTGCCGTACCATATCATATCGCGCGATAAAAGTCGCTCATGCTAGGCCGGCTGGTCACGTGTCCGTCTTAAGAATTTTCGATCTGATGGTCACGTGTCCCTGACGCGAGCTTAACATTTTTTACCCATAACAAAAAGTGCACAACGCCGCTTAAGAAGTTTTCACTTCAATATTTTTTTTTTATGCAAAAATATTTAGAAGACAAGGCAAAGCCCTTTGCTAGTGACTAACCAATTACTATACAGAATCGATCAGATTGACAAAAATAGAAATTTATGGCACCCCGCGACCGTGGAACTATAATAACAGTCGGACGTTAATGGGCACTCTCCTGATTATGAAGTAATGGATCGAGTCTATGACTATTTCACTGCTAATTTATCTATGCAGGCTAGAGGCTAGCCAATTGAACAAAAGAAATAAGGATGACAGTAGAAAAGAAAATTGCAGTAACCAAACCATTATTATATCCATACTAATATTATAAATGTGAAAGTGTGTTTGTCCGACTTTCACGTCAAAACGCACCAACAGATCGACGTGGTTTTTGGTATGGGGATAGTTTGGGACCTGGGTGCCTACCATCAACTTTAAGACAGCGATTCAAAAATAGCGCGATGCAGAATAGGTTCCTAAAATGAATTGCTTTCTTTCGTACTACGACCTTCTGAAAACTGGATCGCAAATGAATTGCTGAATGTGAATGACCGAACGATTTGTGTCCTTATTTCTTCTACCCATCTCTTTCACTCGATTCTGTCATGCCCGGAGAGTGAGAGGGACGGGTATAACCTGCAGGTGTCATGTCAGCTTGGCCGAGTTATAAGTCAAATAAGAGATCTGACAGCTTAGAGACTGTGAAATGTCATTGAATGATCACTAAATCGCTGTCATTGATATTAAGCTGTCGTGGTACGAATAAGCGAAGCAGATCAGTTTAGGTCCTAAACAAAACCGCAATAAGAGTTGATGGTAGGCACCCTGGAAAGTGACATAGGCTACTCTTTATATCCCAGAAAAATATGACATTTCTGCGGGATAAGGCGTCGTGAGTAACAACGCTAGTAAGGTATATTGATATGGGTTTGTAAAAATATGTAAATAAGTAATTATTATTATATACAACTATTGCATTGGAGTATTCTGTAATAATAGTTGTTAAGAGCCAATAAATAAATAATCATCCACAAATAGTTACCAGTTACAAAAAGATTTCCACCGCTACTTCCAGACCCAGACCTACTGATCTAAAGCAAAAAGCCCATGAGTTAAGTCTTTGTTGGCAAACATAGTGTTAGAAAAATCTCTTGATTGATTTTCAGATTAACGGCCTATCGAATTTAATGGTGATTCTGCGAATGTTGCAAATGTTGATGATTTTATTATTTTGCGAATTCAATGGAGCTTCCACACTGCTGTTAGAAAATGTTAAGAAACATTATGCAACGTATAAAAAATACGCAATAATGGGAAGTGATTCTACCCATAAAACTGCAAAACATAAAACAAACTGAAAAACATGATATATGTCAAAATATATTATAAAAAATCACAGATCTCGTGCTCTACATGACTTGAAAGGGCATTCAAAAGGAATCTACCTATTATAGATTACTAGCTTTCCGCCCGCGGCTTCGCTCGCGTGGATTCACGACGTTATCCCGCGGGAATGTGATATTTTTCCGGAATAAAAAGTAGCCTATGTTCCTCTCCAAGCTACAAAGTATCTGTGTCCCAAATTTCAGCCAAATCCGTTCAGCCGTTTGGGCGTGATTGAGTAACAAACATCCAAACATCTAAACTTTCACATTTATAATATTAGAAAGGATATAGTAGGATAGGATTAAAAAAAAACACTTTTCCACAATATTTTTAAATCATCTGAAAGCCCTTCAAATTCCTCGTCTTTTGAGCCCTCATACGTTTTCGTGGGTGTTTTCGTTTTCGTGGCCCTAAACCACAGGGTATCACGGGTGAGTCGCACTTTCAGCGAAAATGGGGGCCTATATACTGGAGCGAATGAAAAAGCATTTTCAATGTAAAAATTTCGTCATCCCATACAAAATGGATCAGGGGGCCAAGTCTGCTAACGTTAAGTCATAATCGTGTCTCAATCGGTGCTTTTTTACACACTAGTTACAAGAATTATGACAGTATAATGTGATGTGAATGTAGTGTGTGGTCTGACCATCAGTAGTATTGTGAAAAAAGTACACATTTCTTGTACCTCATTAGTGTGTAAAAAGCTCTACCATTGAACTTCAATTGAAACACGATTGAGGCACGATTACGTCTTAACGTTAGCAGACTTGGCCCCCAGGTTGATGGGCGGAATAGTATGGGACGACGAAAAAATATTGTTATATTTCGACATGTTTCTATGGTAAAGTTTTGCACTTTTATGGGTAGAATCACTCCCTAAAATATTATTGCTTATTTTTTACACGTGGTATAACAATAAAACATTTCCTAACAAATTCTGATGTTTTATACCTTCTACCTTTTGTATAGAAATGTTAACCAACATCAACAAATAATTGTAAACATTTTCTAACAGCAGTCATCAGCAGTGTGAGAGTACCATAATGCTCACAGAACTTTCACTGCATCTTGGATTATCTAATAAATATCCTACTAATCCTACTAATATTATAAATGTGAAAGTTTAGATGTTTGGATGCTTGGATGTTTAGATGTTTGTATGTTTGTTACTCAATTACGCCAAAACGGCTGAACGGATTTGGCTGAAATTTGGGACATAGATACTTTGTAGCCTGGAGAGGGACATAGGCTACTTTTTATCCCGGAAAAATATCAGATTCCCGCGGGATAAAGCGGACGAAGCCGCGGGAGGAAAGCTAGTTATCTAATAAATAAGTATAACCCCCTGCCCAGCCCCCTGATTCACGTTCCGTCGGAAATGCTCACGATAGCTGAATATATGCACTGTCTCTGTCAATCGCTATAGAATAGACAAAGACAAAACACAGAATTCGAATCCGATTCCGTTTCCGACGGTTTGTGAATCAGGGGCCTGGTCACATGAAACACACTAAAGTAAAGAAAGATAAAGGTCCTTGCAATCTCATACATAATGCCTGACACATGTGGGTGACACATTTAATATTAAATTATTTTGCTCTAGAATTGTAACCTATAATGCTGAAAGCTGAAAGGTAAATTTGATTTAGTACTACCTACACCTTATGTCTTTACATTAAATGTTACAGAATGTTGTTTTTAGATTAATTATTACAATCTTAACAAATGATCCTGCAACGCATGTTGCGTTCACTGTCCTGAAAGCACTGAAAGCTAAATATGTATTTTTTGCTACCTATATATCTCATAAAATGAGCTACTTTCACTTGTTTATGTATTTAGATTTAAATATAAAATTGTTATAGTCTACAACTATAACAACAGTCCGTTTACCCACGGTACAAAAAGGTAAATGTGATTTTTGTACTACCCACAGAACAGTAAAGTACTACCTACATCCCGGCTCGTACTACGTCTTTACCTACATTCATGTGTTACGAGTACCCAGGTAGGTATATTATTTTGATTTAGAACCGTAACGCGTGTAGGTAAAAATGTAATTTTTGTACTTCCTACGGGCTTTATTATGACTTTCAATTATTTTTAAGCAATCACAATGCACACAGCACTACTGAAAATCTGGTTCTATACCCTTTCAATTCAAGTGTAGTGGTAGTAGACAGGATTTCAATGGAATCGATGAGTTTTAAGACCCCACATGTTACAATTGTGTTACATGTGGGATTTTTACACGAATCAATAAATAAATATGTTTTACAATCACATAAAGTATATTGAGTTATCACACCAATTATCTAGCTCATAAGTAGGTATAGTTATTAAGAAACTGTGTTACGGAAACTAGATAACGAATAAATAATATACTTTTTTTGTAAATACATACTTAAGGCGATACTCGGAAAAAATGTGCTGAAGCGAGATAGCAATGAGAAAACGACGCGCGTGGGAGCGAGACCGATTTTGCAGATTAGGCAAAAAAAACACAAAATCACTTAGTATTAAAAAACTACAGCGATTAAAAAAAATGCTTCTATACGATCCTCAATATTATTGGTGTCCACTAATTAAACCAATTTCCAATAGTGTAAGTAACGCCATTTAAGAATAATCTTCACTTTTCGTATTTTTAGAGGTCTTTTCGAAAATAAAAAGTGTCGAGGCAAAATCATAAAATCGTGTTTTTGAAACTATACGATTCTAGATAAAGGTATGAAGAAATATATAACTTATTACCAGATTTTTAACAACTGTAACCGTCCTATAGTTTTAAATCAAAAAGTCCATATTTTTCCGAGTAGCGCCTTAATATACATAGAAAACACCCAGACCAAGACAAATAGACATAAAATTTGCCTTGTTCGCGAATCGAACCCGAGACCTCTGGCGCAGGAGGCAGATATCCTACCCCTTCGCCAAATCGTTCGTCAAAAATTGGCAGAATAGAGACCATAGAAACCAGTAGTTAACTCAAATCTGAAAAAAAACGAACATATGGGGTTTTAGAACCCATCGATTCAATGGGTGGATTCGAATCCCATCCGAAAAATTACCTGTGAGCCTTGAGTTTTCTTTCCTCTACTTTTTATTTACTTATCCTTTACACAAACAAGTCCAACGTTACAAACAATATCACGTTATAAAGGTAACAATGTAGGCGCGATATATAACAGAGCAATTTATCTTACGACAGCCGAGAACGTGCGAAGCAAATACACTACAAATATTTAAACAGACTGCGGCCATAAATGTCAGCACACTCCAGGAATGGGGAAAAATAGGGAATACTAGGACTGATATATCCCTTGCTTTTTTGAATTACATAAGTAATAAAAAATTCTACAATCTGAACACGACACCACAAGACTGTGGATGAATATAAATATCAGATAAATATTTACATTTATATTTTTTTGTCATGGTCTGTTTAAATACCAAATCAGAAATTTCATATTCATAAAAAAGGGTTTAGACTTAGGGTTTTCGGGATCTAAGGCCTGGTTTACATGTGAAACACTACGTTAGTAAAACCGCAGAGGGTTATACGTTACGTTAGACGCTAGAACTTATTATAATTCTAGGTCAAGTGGCTATAGTGTGTATTTTCACTGTTGTTGAAATGTACATATTTAATGATGAAGTTAAAAATATAACATTTAAGAATCAAGAAATCTTAATTTCTTAAATGTGTAAAAATTATTTGAATCTGTTTTATAACAAGCGTATTAAGAGCTGCTTAATTTTGACTAAGTATAGCTGTCTCCTTCTAAAACGAAATCTTCTACGCTACTTACTGAATTAGTGACATCACAAAGAAAGTTGTTTTCTTCTCGTCTGATTAGAAAGTTTGATGTCCTATAACTTTGAAAATATTCAAAACATTGAAAAATTAAACTTATTTTGTGTATAAGCATTTTAAATAAATAAAAAAGTATCACTAAAATGCCCTATGTGTTTGCCCTACCCATTTTTAGGTAAAAAAACGCAGTTGGGTATTTGAAACCATCTGATCAATAAAACGATAAGCTCTTATGTTTTAATTGAGTAATTGAAATTATGTTTCATGTATAGTCAGGGACAAATTTGGTTAACCACTTCTTACTTCTTTTTGTCTGGCTTGGGTGGTGCCTCGCCATTCACGCGCAGACCCTTTTACTGTTTGGTTATGTTTTGAACTAGGGTACTACAATATATACTTAATCAAATCAATTTATATGGATAGGGAGGGACTGTAAGTGAATGGTGAGACGCCAGCTACACGAAAAGAAGTAAGAAATGGTTTACGATTATGCCCCTGACTATACCTGCTTAGCCTTCGAATGACGGTGAAACATTATAATACCGCGACGCGGACGGTACCAGTGAACAGCATATTCCACTATACTTACATGTCAAGATCTCATTAGGATGACCTCCGTGGTCGAGTGGTGTAGGTACGTAAGCACCGGTTTTCAAGGTGCCACTGTATCTGACATCCGGGGTTCGATTCCAATATGAGTAAATGTTAAAAACTAACTTTTCAATATTTTCTCGTGTCTTGGTGTACGTGGAAAACCGTCCGTTGTTTCTGATTGCCGTAACACAGTGGCTTAAGCTACTTAGTGTATGGGATTGGAACAATATAATATGTGATCGTGTCTGATAGTTATTATTAGATTTCTGCGCTAACTGTTCATTTAAATATAACAAAAAATAATTTGTTTTATTTAAAGGAAAAGTTGTTTTATAAAAAACAAGTTCTATAAAACAACTTTTTAAAAATGAATGTACAGTTCGTGCAGAAATCTGAGATGTGCTTGGTTATTATTATTATTATGTCGCTGGTAATGTTTCGCCAGTTTTCTTAGAACACATAATATTTTAAAGCATGACCTGCTCTTGGCTGTACATTAATGCTTAATACAATGTGAACTAGGTCTAACATTATCTGATTTCGGTCGTCGATGAAGTATCAAAGAGAATGTAAATTAAAAATGCTTTTAAGAGTCTGATGAAAGAAGGTTCCAAAAGCATAGAGTAATTCACTCCACAAATTGAATTACTTCTTTTAATTAAAGTATTTTACAACCTTGGAAATGATAATCCAGGAATTGGAAATGAAAAATTATCCATTGTAACGGCTTTATGGATGTGAAATGAAAGGAAGTTTTTAAAAAAAATATATAAAGTTATTAGAAACTTCCTCTTTTGATGCTTACTTAAAATCATTGATCAAATATAATTGAGCGTTTTATGAAAAAATAAACGAATTATATTTTTTTATTCTAACACACGTTAACGTAAACGTTAAAGAGAAATAAGACATGTCTTATGTTTTACTTACATGTTTTGAATACTCAAAGACTTACATTGTGTGAATATCATGATTCCAGAACACCTTATTTGTGGAATAAATAAAAGAGAGGGTTGAAACATCGAATCCTTCTTTTTTTAAGTCGGTTAATAAAAGCTTTATCTCGTCTGAAGGCTTTAAATATCGTTTTTATTCTGAGTGCATTTAGGCGTTACTTGTTCGTATTATAGAATCTGTTTCAAACAATACATTTTGAGCTCACACTGTCGATGTCGAAGAAAAGAGCAGAACCGAGTGAAAATTAAAAAAGTTTCGAGCGCCATACTTTATTCAAGGTTACGCTAAAAGTCTGTCTAGACGAGACGGCACAAGGGCTAGGATTAAAAAAGAACACTGGTTTGTCTCATTTTAAAGTACAAACAAAGCAACAAGTGGTTCTTTTTTTGACAAAATATTTACTTTGGTTTGAAATAAAAGTTAAAAAAGAAATAAACAAACACACTTGCACATAACAAAAGCCACTCGAATTATAAAAGCGGCAGCCGAAGGTTCCAAAAAAAATCAAAGTTTATTCTTAAAATTTTATTACAATAAAAATTACAATTAAATGGCGTGACTAATGATCGATGTGGGAAACAAAAGTGGCGTGAATATGTGTATCTTGAGCCGGCGACGGGCGGCGCGGGGCGGCGGCGGCGGCGGCGTCACGTTGTGCTGCGTCGGCGCCTCGTGCAGGGTTATTTCCATGTGGCCCAGTAATAAGGTAAACTCCGGTCAGCAATTCATATGTTGCACCGATATGTAACACCTCCCCCCGTACTTCAGTGACTATTGAAAACCTTTGGTTGAGATGGTCGCTGAGATTTGACTGGGATCTACTCTTATTTCTCGCTGGTCCATGATCTTCGGATTCGGTAATGCATAAATCGCATCGGGCACCTTGTTCTTACTTCCTTCGGGGCTGTTGCTGGGTCTAGCACTACGGGTTCGTAGTCGTCGGACTGCTACGACAGCGATCAGTGCTACGACGCTCAGTAGTAGTATGACGTAGATTGGGATCGTAGTATGATATAGCGATAGGTCGGTTACTTGTTCCAGATGAATCGGAGCCTGCGCGGAGATCTTCGTATTGATGGTGTGGAGATTTTTCAAGTCGACGGTGTTTAAGATGAAGTGTGGATTTTCTTGGTGCCTCGACTCATCATACTGAGGCATTTCCATGATCTTCACGGGATGTCCTTCGATTCGCTCGTTAGTGTTAGCTACAGTATATAAATATTATTTTCTTTCTTTCTTTCTTTCTTTCTTTCTTTCTATATTCCGGCGTTTTAAGATAACAGTTAAACGGAATGACAGCTAAGTAACTTCCCTGGAGAGTTTTGTATAGTTCTTGACTGCAGGTAATCTTGACTTTGGTTGGCTTGGGAAAGCATAGTGTGTAGTGTCGATCGTCTAGTTGTTCGAGCGCTTCTTTCTTTAGTAATATTGAGGTTGGCTTACAGGATTCGTGTAGTTGCTGTTTGCTGATAAGATGCTGGATACAGTCGGGATCATTCTGGATTCTATACTGGGATTGCGCTTCGCAGAGAAACCATGAATTTACCTTCGGGCATTCAGCCTCCATGTACATATAATCTGTCCCAGAAGTTGCTATGTAGGGTAAGGATGGTATTAGGACTTTATTATTCTTATTTGGGATAATGGCTAATTTATAAAGGGAAAAATTGGATGGGTAGGCAATCGGCACTTTAATAACTATAGTTATCTGATTATCTACGTAAAAATAGCCTAACTTAACTATGTCATAGAAATCTCTATATTCTACGTCAATGACCTCATCTTTAGGATATAAAGTCATAAGTTTACTTAATATATTCCTTACCTCGCTAATACTTAATATAGAATGTGGTGTACCTGATGTACGAATAAAAGCTAACGTATTTTCTAACTTATATAACTCCTGAGATAAGTCTTCAACATTATCTCCTAAGATAATAAGATGCTGCGCCAGATGGGCATATTTAATAAGATCGTTATCTTTGCTACTATCACTGTCCATTATAACTTTAAGAACCTGGTTGATTTTTTCTTGGTTTTGCACTAAAATATTTATTGCCTTTGAACTATGGAAAATCCAATTTTTATTAAGCGTTATATGGTTATTTATTTCAGATTCTAATTTCTGTTCGTTATTTTGCAGAACTTTAATTGCATTAGTGTACTTAATAGCATCCGTATAATCGAGATTACCGGAAATTGATTTAATTACGGATCCGAGACCGTCGATGAGACCTCTCTTATTACGATTTGGCTTAAAACTTAATAACTGCTCAGAAATTTTATCTAATTTAGAACGTAAATGCTCGACATGTGGATCGTACAAAGATAGTGTTTTATTACTTAGTTGCGGCTTTAGTTCATTTAATTGTAGTTTAACTAAATTAATTTGTGAAGAGATATTATTAAGGTCGATATGGTTTAGAAAGGAGTGATAATGAGCTACAATCTTCGTGGGTCCTAGTCTGAAAGGGAGGATTCCTGGTCCATCGTCTAAGGAGTCAATCGTTATTTCTTGTCCTCTGGTCAGTTGAAGCAGGATCGGTAATAGAAGTGTCCTGTAACAATGTCGGGTCGTTAGGACTTCTTTTCAGGCGTGACTTAGCGACGGGGCCACGTTTCTTTTTAGTAAATATGTGGATTGGGAGGTCAGCAAGTACAGTGTCCTGAGTATAACGGGGTGCTAATTTCTGTCGGTTAGCTAGGGGATTTCTAATAAAAACTTGTTGGTTAGGGAGATATTCTTTTTCAGGTTCACGGTCTTTGTTCCTATTTTCAGTTAGTTCCGTCCTGTTATGTAAGGCTGTTTCGTTTATTAAGTCGTACACGTTGGTCATTCGTTTTTTATGTTCTAATGTGTATTGTTGTAGGAGGTGTTCAGTTAAGTCAACGTCTAACGGGTCGCGTGGGTCAAAATGTCCTGTTATCAAATCTATGGGTCTACACTTGGTGAAGCTGTGAATGGAGCTGTTGTATGCGAGTATTGCGTAAGGCATTAAATTAATAATTGGTTCATTCTTCTTTTCAAGTTTAAGGATTCTTAGGTGCTCCAGGATGGTTGAATGAAACCTTTCTACTATACCATTGTCATTGGGAGTATGAGCAAGAATTTTATGATGCTGAATTTTATGCAGCCTCGTGAACTCGGAAAATAGCTGGTTTGAGAATTCAGGGCCTTGATCTGTAACTATTGTTATGGGAACACCATGGTGAGTACAAAATTGAAGTAATGATTGAACTACGCTTAACGCTGTGCCATCTCTTAGATAATACGCTTGAGCGTATTTGGAGAAAGCATCAACTAGAGACAGGTACTTTTCACTTTGAACTGTGAAAAGGTCGAGATGAAGTGTTTCAAATGGTTTACTAGGAGGGGGCACTATACAAAATCTCTGCTTAATGGGATGACGATCGTATTTAGCTCTACCGCAAATATTACATTCATTTATATACTTTGTTATATGCTCCTTCATCTTTGGCCAATAAAATTTCGATGATAAGGCCAACAGACATTCATTAATACCACGATGGTTCGTCTTACCTTCGTGATATTTTTGTATGATTTCTTGTTGACGTAAGTATTCTTTTATATTTTCTAACTCTACTTTGGTTAAGATTAGTTTCATAGCGGAATTTTTAAATTTACTTTGAATTATAGGGATTATTTTGTACATAGCTAGTGGGGGATGGATTATCAAGCCAGTCTGGACTTTCGGGTTCACATATTCTTTTACAGCATTGACAACATCTTCCTCAAGGTTAGACTCAGTTAATTGAATAGTGGTTCTAGTATGTGTCTCGAAAGGTTTAGTTACTGTCGGTCGTTTTTTAATGTCTCCTACTACAATAAAACATATCTGTCTGTTAAATTTGTTTAGGGGATCGTCTGAGATGGGAATCTCAAGTATAGGGTTTTCAGCACTGGTGTGGGCTGATGCTGTACTGGATCCCAATGATGGTGGTCTTTCAGAAGGATTGACCAAAATGGAACTGGTGTCTTCGTTATTTATCTCAATGCGAGATAAAGCATCGGCGTTGGTGTTAAGCTTGCCCTGCTTATAAACTGTAGTGAAATTATACTCGCTTAATTTTAGTCTCCAACGTGTTAGTCTAGAATTTGGCTCTTTTAAACTCATAACCCATTGTAACGGTTTGTGATCTGTAACTACCTTGAATTTTCTACCGAATAAGTAGGGTCGAAAGTATTTCGTAGCCCATACTATTGCCAAGAGTTCTTTTTCTATTGTACTGTAGTTAATTTCACTAGAGTTTAAGGTACGTGACGCGTAAGCAATTGGCTTATCACTGCCTATGGTACCCTGGGAGAGCACAGCACCAATTGCAAAGTTCGAAGCGTCTGTGGTAAGTACAAAGTCCTTGTCAAAATCAGGATACTGTAAGATCGGGTCATTAGTCAATAGTTTTTTACATGTCTCGAAACAGTTTACGTAGTTCATGTCGTTAGGTGTTATCTTTGAACCTTTCTTTAAGCATTGAGTCATAGGTTTCGTTATCTTGGCGAAGTCAGGGATAAACTTCCTATAGTAGCCTAGTAGTCCTAAAAATCGTTTTATTTCTGTTGCTGATTTTGGTAAGGGAAATTTCTGGATAGCCGCGATCTTGTCAGGGTTTGGTTTTATTCCGTCTTTGCTGATTATGTGACCAAGGTAAGCGGTCTCTAATTTTAAAAATTCGCTTTTGTCCATTTGAATTTTGAAGTTCGATTCTCTGAGTCTATTAAATACCTTTTCTAAATTCACCATGTGCTCTTGTAATGAAACGCTAAAAACTATAATATCATCAAGATAAACCAAGCATACTACGTTTTGCAGATCTCTTAGGACATTGTCCATAACGCGTTGAAATGTGGACGGTGAATTTTTAAGTCCCATGGGCATCCTTAAAAATTCAAAGTGCCCATGTTCCACGTTAAATGCTGTCTTCTGTACATCGTCGGGGTTCATCTCGACTTGGTAAAAGCCACTGGCAAGATCTAAGGTGGTAAAGTAGTGACAGTTGCCAAGTTTGTCGAGGACATCTGATATATTCGGAATCGGGTATTTATCATCGATAGTTTTTTCATTAATTTTTCTAAAGTCTATAACTATGCGCCATTTGGTTTTTCCTGACGCATCAGCTTTCTTTGGAACAACCCAGATAGGTGAGCTCCAGGCTGATTGTGAAGGTTGAATTATACCTTGATCTAGCATTTTAGTTATTTGATCCTGTACCTCCTGCCTATGAATGAAGGGGTAGCGATAAGATTTAGTATAAACAGGAATCTCATCAGTGGTACGTATACTGTGTTTAATTTTATTGGTGAAGGTCAAGGGTTCACCTTCTATGTAAAAGACATCTGCATAACGAGCACACAAGTTTTCTAAGTTAGCACGTTCTTCAGGATTCAAATGGTCTGTACGAAGGCGGGATAAAACTTCAGACACGCGATCGGATGGTTGATCGGTGCGCGTGCAATCGATATTAAATACTTTCGCACTAACGGGTCTATCCATAGAAAAAATTATGTCGTGTCTAGTGGGATTACTGACTTCTACGAAACAGCGATTATTAGTAACAGTTGTTACACAATAATTTATAAAGCAATTAGAAATAGTTTGCTCCGGGATATACGCATCGCCATCTTTGAAGTTTACTGGTACTCGTATTATCTTAGATGAGTTCGCGGGTATTATCTCCTCATATAAATTACAATTCCGAGAGTCATACATAAGTAACGGGATCTTAGACTGCCTTGTAGTTAGCACTTTATTTTTTAAATCAATACTAGATTCCAATTTTTCTAATAAATCGTAGCCAATTAGCCCGTCAAAATAATCGTGAAATTTATAAATGAATAAGGTAATATCATCTCTTTCGTTTAGTTCTGTAAAACAAGGTAATGTTATAGAGTAGTCATTTCGCGTTGTGGCATGAATATTAGTTACTTCAAATGGATCGTAATTGCACGGTATGTGAGGATAATACTTTTCTACGGCTAACGGGCTTATAAAGGACTGATTAGCGCCTGTGTCGATAAGAAACTTAAGGGGTGGATTTGCTATTTGAATATAGGGTAGTTGACGTTGCGTATGTAAGTTAATTTCTATTTTGGTTTTTCTGACTTTGTCATGATCTGAAAATCCTCGTTATTATTATCTGTAGCGTTAACGTCGCCAGTCTCGTCTACCGGGGGTTGAGTTTCGGGATAGCAAGAATAGTAAGGGTTATCAGTAAACTCGGATTGGTCATAATAGTCAGGTTCGTATTGGTAACAGTCGTAATAGTCGTGATAAGGTTGGTACTGTTCGGTCTGGTCGTATAACTCGTTAAAATGTAGCTCTCGCGTTTTAAAATAATTAGACGGGGGCGGATTCCCGTGTTTGGTCCAATCATGGGGTGCTCGCGGGGTGAACGGCTTACTGACGTAATGACTGACGCCGCTCATGGGTGTAGGTACGGCGTTTGAATTATTATAAGTGAAACCTGGATTTCGGGGTGGTAATCTAAACACATTACTTTGAGGTCTATAGTTCGGCGGGTGAGCAGCGAACATTTGTTGAGTACGCGACGGGCCACCAAAATGAGGCGGTTGGGGTCTCCAACTCGGCATTGGCCTCTGTGGTGGTTGTGTGTTAAATGGTCGAGAGGGTCCAGCGGGATTATTAAATGGCCTTGACGGACCGGGCATATTAAAAGGCTTTGGGGGGTTAAAACCGAATGTTCGAGGGGGTTGTGCATAAGGCATTGCGGGTGGTAAGCTGTAAGAGAATTTTGGTTGGTTATTGAATGAAGACGTAGACTGCAACTTTTTCTCGGGAAGATGATCATTGCGCTGCTGTAAGTACAAGGTATTCATCTCATCGTTGACGTACTCAAGGGCGTCCTCGATGGTTTCAGGTCGCATACATCTTATTCGAGCACCAAGGGGGTCGCGTAGACCACGCAGGTAAGATCTAAGGGTTAACTTTTTATACAAGGTGCGTTTTGCCTCGATTGTAGTTGAAACTTCGTCGTGTAAATTTACGTATGTCATTATTACACTAAATAAATTTTGGCATTGTTCATAAAATTCCCCAGGTGTGGACGAACCTTGTGTAAGAAGCGACAAGTCGTTGTAAAGCGAGGCCTCATCGCGCTGGTCTGCAAAATTATTAATAAGCGTCTGACGTATCCCTGACCAATTTCCCGGGGCTCCATTGGAGTTTATGGTGCGGGCCGCGGGACCTGTTATTTTATTTAAAATTCCGTTTATTACGGCTAGGTTGCCGAGATCGTGACCGGGCTCAACTTTCACGTACTGCGACACGATAGTGTCGCACAAATTAATAAATCGCGTTAGCACTGCCGAATTTCCGTCGAAATCGGGAACGATTCTAAGCACCCTATAAATTTGGTCGACGTAAGAGTCGTTAATTCTAGTAGAAAAACTAGCCTCTGACTTAGCTTCATCTATTCCGACACCTGGTCCTCCCATGATTGATTCTAAACTTAAATCTCTGTTCGAATCTAAAATTGCTAACCTACTTGAATTACTTACACTACGTGACCGAGATTGCCGTGGGTGGAAAATCTTGGAAAATTATAAGAACACTAGGAATAAAAAGGAGAGCAACTCTAGTAAGATCTAGGTACTCACATATACATCTTTGATTTCTCTGCCGATCGATTTTCTGTATCTCCTCCGGACTGCAGCTTCCGTAGATTCGGGACCGCCGTTAGGACGTGATCGATTCACTGACTCTACTTTACAGCGATCCTACCGACTGCGCCAATTATAAAAGCGGCAGCCGAAGGTTCCAAAAAAAATCAAAGTTTATTCTTAAAATTTTATTACAATAAAAATTACAATTAAATGGCGTGACTAATGATCGATGTGGGAAACAAAAGTGGCGTGAATATGTGTATCTTGAGCCGGCGACGGGCGGCGCGGGGCGGCGGCGGCGGCGGCGTCACGTTGTGCTGCGTCGGCGCCTCGTGCAGGGTTATTTCCATGTGGCCCAGTAATAAGGTAAACTCCGGTCAGCAATTCATATGTTGCACCGATATGTAACACTCGTGTAAACAACCAGTCGTTCTCAAATAACACAATACAGTTTTCTCGTTTCAGCACATCAAAATGTGAGCACAAATGTAAAGATCGCGTGTGGTCCGCAATAATATTCCTCACTCTGTTATCGCAGTGCATCGCACAAAATAAAACTTTAATTAGCAAGTGCCGAACTCATAAAATGAGCAGTGGTATTAATTAAGTAAAACAACGTTTAACAATGCTGGTAACGAGATGCAGTGGTTAGGTAACGGCAAACGATCATGGAGGTTAAGCAACTTTCCCTGTACTAGTTGTTGCTAAGATGGGTGACCAAAAGCTTCCGTTCATCATGTCAGCCGAACGAGACGCCCACTGCTGGACAACGGCTATATAAATATACCATAAAGCTTCCATTAACACCGAGAAACTACGTAATTAACTTTATAGTCTCACAAGCTCTGATTAATTTAAAAAAAAACCTATCTCAGCACCCGTAGAGAAAATTACTTACGTAACTTATGAAGCACAGAACAATTTGATAACTAGGCTTTGTCATTAATGTAGGTTCTACTAGCTTTCCGCCCGCGGCTTTTCCTGCATCAAGAACTCAATGTTTTCCCAGTAGGGCTAGCACAACTTGAGCGCGACTCGAGCGAGAAAGAGTCGCGGCCACTTTCAACCAATCAGATCACTCGTAGGTAGCGCGCGTGTCTTAAAGCGACGTGCTGATTGGTTGGAAGGAGCGCGACAAAGAGTCGCGCTAAGTTGTGATAGCCCTACAGTTAGTCCATCTATATCTTTTCTCATGAAAAACGAAAAAGTCCTTCAGATAGTCTACGAAGACTTTCCAGAGTCTATAGAGATATCTTTTTCATAGACTACTCGTATACCTATGCAGAAAGCTTTCTCATTTGTTACATGGAAATTGGTCATTCGGAGCGCGACCTCGCGTATTGATTGTGGACGTGAATAGACTTTTCAAGGTGCACCGATATTAAGGTAGTGTTATAAGCAAAGTGCTGGTGGCACTATGGATACTTGCCGTTTGAACAAAAAAAGAGTTGCATTCTTTTATACACAACGGGGTAGCACTCAGCTTTCATCACACCTGATGTTAAGTGGCGGCAAGACTGAAGGTGGAAGCGCACTAGTCTTGGAATCCTCAATCACTGAGGAACTGGCTATCTTTTCTCTAACCGCCGGAACATAATAATGCTGAAAACATAATTGTTATGGCGACAGACTTAGATAAGATGGAGGTAGCTAGTTACGCGAACTAAGAACAAGTCCTACCGCCAACCAAACCAAATACAATATGTATACCTACCTACTGAGAATCGAACCCGGGTCCTCTTAGTCTGTAACCGGTGGAGTGAACGACTAGACCTAAGAGGCGATTAAATGAAATGCATGGAATTTAGAGTCTAACAAGATGTTATTGTTAAAGTTCTTGTATTCAAATTTAGGTCTCCCATACAAAACTGCGATGTGATCTCGTATCGCAAAAAAGAGCACCAATTTTTAAGCGCATCTAATCAAGCGCGACTTAACTTTTCCACATAGCGCACTTTTAAGGCGATACTCGGAAAAATGATGCTGAAGCGAGATAGCAATGAGAAAACGACGCGCGCGGGAGCGAGACCGATTTTGCAGATTAGGCAAAAAAAACACAAAATCACTTCGTTTTAAAAAACTACAGTGATTTTTTAAAAATGCTTCTATACGAACCTAAATATTGTTGGTGTCCACTAATTAAACCAATTTCCAATAGTGTAAGTGACCCCATTTAAGAATAATCTTGAATTTTCGTATTTTTTAGAGGTCTTTTCGAAAAGAAAAAGTGTCGAGGCAAAATTATAAAAGCGTGTTTTTGAAACTATACGAATCTAGATAAAGGAATGAAGAAATATATTTCTTATTACCAGATTTTTAACAACTGTAACCGTCCTATAGTTTTAAATCAAAAAGTCCATACTTTTTCCGAGTAGCGCCTTAAGGTGTGCTAACAAAATCAATTATCTCAAAAAGGTGATAACGCTATGTGGAATAGATTAGGTAGTAGGTAATTAGGTGCGCTTTAAAATGGGTGCGCTATGAGGAATACCTCGCAAAAATAAGCAGCGCGCCATACTAATTATTTTAATATAAACTGTATTGCCTGTCAAATACTTCAGTTTTGTGTGATAGCCCATGAATAGATAGTTGTCACGCACGATGATCTTATAACCCTGCAGAGAAAACAAAAGACCACATAAAATATTTCATATCATTTGGGAAACAATTGACGACTGCACAAAGAGAAAAAAGTAGCCTTTGACGTGTTTCTTGCCGGTTTTTCCCGTTACAAGGTGTAACCCCCTCGTAGGGTTTGTGAACCGATGACTTAACATCTATGACATTCACAAATTGCTGTACTGTAGTAACCTAGACTGATTAACTGCCGCACTCAGAGACGCCATTGAAATCTAATTGGCAATTAAATATCTTTCCTATTTTAATCAATACCTACTACATAATAAAATCGGCCAAGTGCGAGTCGGACTCGCTCATGAAGGGTTTCGTACCCACTTAACATACTGATTACGTACACCTAGCAAAAATACCACTGAGAAATAAATGTTCATTCATTCATTTCACTGTCATTTTTTGCCAGAAAAAATAACTTTGTTTTTCATAGTAACTATTCGTATGAATGACAAAGTTATATTTGCAGTTTTCGAAAATGTGTTATATCTACTAAACTTGTAAAGCCTACTTAGCTGTTTAGATTAGCCTATTTAGCTGCTGATAGTTTTCCTTTTAACTTCGTCATAATGTACCTACTACTATCGTGAATTTTTTTCACGTAAGTATCCAAAAACAACCATTTGGCTGGCAGGGGGGGGAGGGGAGGGACGCATGACTCTAACAAAATTTTGCACTTTAAAGCTTAATAATTCACAAACAGATACCTCAATCAAAAAACTGTCTTTACGAACCCTCAATATTTTTGAAATTGCTATCCAACGACACCCCACACTATGGGGTAGACAAGAAAAAAAATTACATACACCCACCCACTGCACGTGTAGGGGAGGTAACATAAAAATTTTTTTTTTTTTCAATATTTTACTTTACCACTTTCTTAGCGTGATAAATATGTATATTCATGCCAAAATACAGCTTTCTAGTACTAAGACTCTATGAGCTAGACTGGGGACGTACAGACAGACAGACGGACATGGCGAAACTATAAGGGTTCCTTGTTAACTACGTAACCCTAAAAAAGAGACAGAATGGATTTATTGACAACTAGCGGATCCTCGCGGTTTCACCCGCGTGGTACCCGTTCCCGTGGGGATATCGAGATAAAATATAGCCTATCTACTACTCGGGAAGAATGTAGCTTTCTAATGGTGAACTAATTTACTAAATCGGTCCAGTACTTTCGGAGCCTAAATTCGATGCAAAAAAAAACAATCAAATCTTCCCTCTTTATAATATTAGTATAATTAAAAAAATTTAACTGGCGTCTCTAAGTGCGGCAGTGAATGATATTGATACTTGATTCTAATTAGTTTAGATCGACCTATAAATACAGCTGAAAATCATAAAAGTATTTTCTAATAAGTATTCTAGGAAATTGATAAGGAGCGCTGATTCTATTTACCTTATTCCTTTAGATAGGTGCGTACATACATAGTCTCGATTAAATATTCATACAGGATGGCAAGAAATATGAGCCGTGATTAGATCAAATTGGCAGATGAACTAGATGCGGGACTGGAGAGGTCGGTTCCATTGTTGATTTATTGTATGGACCTCTCGCGGGTCCATTAGGCAATGCGAGCATGGCTTTGGATATGAATGTCTTGTTACCAAGGAGCTATTTGATACGTAATATATACTATTTGTAGTATATTGATAACATTTAGAATAGGGTTGAAATGGTAATGTTATTGTTGAAATGTAGATTTTTAATGATGAAGTTATAAATACAACATTTAAAAATACCAAATGTGTAAAAATAAATAAAATTAAACAGTTCATACTTCGCTTGTTATAAAACACTAGAGGATCCTCGCGGTTTTACCCGCATTGTACCCGTTCCCGTAGGAATATCGCGATAAAATATAGTCTATGTCACTCGGGAAGAATGTAGCTTTCTTAAGGTCAAAGAATTTTCTAAATCGGTCCAGGGTGCTTACCATCAACTCTTATTGCGGTTTTGTTTAGGACCTAAACTGATCTGCTTCGCTTATTCGTACCACGACAGCTTAATATCAATGACAGCGATTCAGTGATCGATCAATGACATTTCACAGCCGCTAAGCTGTCAGGAACTCTTATTTGACTAATAACCCGGTCGATGTAACATGACACCTGCTGGTTATACCCGTCCCTCTCACTCTCCGGGCATGACAGAATCGAGTGAAAGAGACGGGTAGAAGAAAAAGGACACAAATCGTTCGGTCATTAACATTTAGCAATTCATTTGCGATCCAGTTTTTAGAAGGTCATAGTACGAAAGAAAGCAATTCATTTTAGGAACCTATTCTGCATCGCGCTATTTTTGAATCGCTGACTGAAAGTTGATGGTAGGCACCCAGGAGTCTCGGAGCCTATTCGATGCAAACAAACAATCAAATCTTTCCTCTTTATAATATTATACAGCTAACATAGTATGAGCTGTTTAATTATGACTATAGCTGTCTCTTTCTAAAACAAAATCTTCTATGGCGAGACTATGGCGCTACTGACTTGGTGACGTCACAAAGACAGTCGTTCTCTCCTCGTCTAATTAGAAAGTTTGATGCCCTATAACTTTGAAAATATTCAAGGTAATTTAAAACAAATACTTGTTTTGTGTTGCTAAGTCTTTGTACACGCTTAATAAGTATGCAAATAAATAAATATGAAATATAATATATTGAAAAAAGTTTTGAATAAATAAGAAAAGTGCCGCTAAAGAAGTTTTCACTTCAAAAAACCGCGGTGTCCGGTCAGCCGGACGGTGGTTAACCGTAGTTAAAACTGGACTATCAAACTGTACCACGGGCAAAAAGTGTTTTCCGTGGTACGGTTACCGGACCACCTGTTAATAAAAAAAACGCGTAGTCCGGGCAGCCGAACGACGGTTAATTTATTTTAACCGTGGTCCGGTAACCGTACTATCCAACTGTACCACGGGCAAGAAATGGTAAAATATACTGAACAGAGGAACATATAAAATGCCATACCTGACAAGGCTATCTTCCGATTAGGTTAGTTTAGTCTATCTATTTTCTGTATCGTATCGTATTATGTGTACCATATTTCGGTATTTGTATTCAAATGATATTTAATTTTATGAAATAAAAGGTAAATAATAAATACGTATTAAATAATATAATAGGTCTTTACCTATGAAATTGCCGTTTTGTATGGAGATTTCTGTAATTATTTTTTTTCCATACTAACGTTTTTGTTATTATTTAACGACTAATATTATGTAAATTTACAAAATTTTACACACGTATTTATGGACATTTTAACTACTAAATGACACATTCGTTAAGAGAAAAAAAATTTTTTTTCACTAAGTTACAACTAATAAAGTACGAAATTCTGGAAACAAAAATAGTCGTAACTTTCGGAATAAGTTTTTTCTATGTAAATAATCAAATATCGTGGTTATTAAATTATCAAAAGTTGCTCGATACGGTCTTAATGTAACGCAATATTAAAGAAATTATATATTTCTAATATTATAAAAGTTGTTAAGTTATATGTACAAAAGAAAAAAACGGCAATTTCATATGTAAAGACCTATTATAAGTACGAAACGCCGAAACTCACTCATTTGTCCCATTTAATTGGTTGAATATTTCACAAAAAATGTTGTTGTGTCAAAAATGTTTTTAAAATAAAACTTAGATTTTTCTTTCAATATTTTTTTAAATTATATTTCAGTTTCTGTAACAATTGAAATCAAAAGACATCCACATGTAACACTCACTGCGAATAGTTTTTAAAGCAAATATTGCATGGTACGCAATAAATGTTGACTCTACGCGGCACCGAAGATGGAGCTCTTTAAGTGCTTATTCAGGTTTGCCTGAAAAGAGCCAGATTGTATGATCTGGGTGCATGCTGGAGATGAAGCAAATACAAACAGGAACGTACGGAAGTTTCAATAAGTGCTTTTGCGAAGATTCACGTCACGCCTCGCCTGCAACTGGGAAAACTTGATTCTTGTTGGATTGTGAAGTTTTGAAGGTTTGAACTTCGATCATCTAATAATGTTACGATCTTAGGTCATAAATGACAAGAATTACTTACAAATATACGCTCAAGTGGGCGTATATCGCTCAGCCATGTTTGTCACTCCAAGTACTCCAACTATGTATCACCTAGGTCATCACTGTCTAGTCGTTACAAGATACCGAAACGTTATCCAAAATGATATTATATTGAAATTATTATTATAATAATCTTAGATAACTATCGAATATTATAAAATTCTCGTGTCACAGTGATTGTAACCGAATTTCTCAAAAACGGCTTGACCGATTTTTATGAATTTTTTTGTGATACCTATTCGGAGGTCTATTATTCCCCTATGTGATAAGGGTAGTCCACCCCAAAAAT
This sequence comes from Crambus lathoniellus, assembly GCA_949710035.1. NCBI lineage: Eukaryota > Metazoa > Arthropoda > Insecta > Lepidoptera > Crambidae > Crambus > Crambus lathoniellus. Next base: position 9,535,924 of record OX453303.1, on the reverse strand, counting down.
AGTACTTTTTTTACTTTTAGCACATTTTTTTTTTATGATTGTCTCAAAAAAATACATATACTAACCCTTAATTCTCACCCTTCTAACACCAACCCCCATTTTTAATACCGATATTAGTATCTCTAGAAAAACCTTATTTAATGGCAAAACAAGTTATATGACACCTAGTTATATTAGGGGTTAAAGTATCAATCAAATTGTCGTTTTGTATACAGATTTTCGTATTTTTTTTCGTACGAAATTCTTGATCTAAATCTACTTCTTCGATCAGCAAAGATAAGGGGCCACAAAATTGTTGAAAAAATCAGCTGATCTATGCATTTTGGTCAACTCGGTATTGTACTTTCCTTTATACAATAGTTAAATAATTAATAGTTGTTATAACAACTGTTTATTATTATAATTTGCGATTTTGTGATGGCCTCATACTAAAAGTTGTTCGTATTGATGGACAGATTCATCAGTAGGTACTTAGGTAGGTACTAATTAAAAAAATTTTGTTCGTTTTAATTCAGTTTCTTAGTTTTAATTTTATTTTATTTTTTATTTTATGTTCAAGGGAAACATACAGCATGAAATAACACAAAAGTTATAGTACACTTAGTCAATACAAAAGCCAACAAAGTTTCCACAACTAAATAACTCAAAAAATGTTGAACAGACATCCGCAAACTAGCCGCTACAGGCGCGGGCGGTGCACACGTGCACACTAATAAACTAAGATATATTACTATTATAAATTATTCCGTTAAACACTTAACTACTTCAATCTTAAATTTAAACAACTTTATATTATTGTAATTATTATTGTAATTAGGCTCTTTTTTCTTTTAAATATTTAGCTGTATCGTGATCTGTCGCGATATTATGTAAATTTGCTTTTGGCTGACATCCCAGCTTATTATTTTCGTGTAACTATGTAAAGTATACGTAACCTTTAAATTTTAATGTACCTGTGAAATAAAATAAAAATTAAATAAAAATAAAGAGCGTAGGTACCTACTCGAAACTAAACTAAAAGTCATTCAATTTCGAATTTTCCGCCGGTTTCCGATACCTAGTAAGAAACAATAAGTACTTTATCAATACATAATTTGCATATTACATCATTTCTCAAACCCACAACGTTCTCACGTTAATCATCATGATGTCAAAAAAAAAAATAACTAAAGTCGATCTCTGAAAAGCTATTTCAGTATTATCGATCGTATCGTTTACGGGTTTATGTGTTGGTATAAACAGACTGTCATGCCATTTTTACGTTTCAATATTTCGTAATAAGTCTTGGGCGAAGCAGTTTTATGATACTGTTATATTCCGTTTATATCGAGCTATTAAATGTTTATTTGGCCAAATATTATACTTAACCAAAATAACATACATTATCACGCAAAAATATTATATAAATCGTAATTAGAGCTTCTGATACTTCGAATGATAACATTCATAAACTTACTGGGAATTTACTCCTACAAATATTTTACGTTATAATTTTTATAAATACCAACTTTCGTATATTATGTTTGTTTACTGATTTTTTTTTTTTTTTTTTTTTATCCGCAACGGGGTAGCACTTAGCCTTCATCACACCTGATGTTAAGTGGTGATAAGGCTGAAGATGGAAGCGCACTACTCCCGGAATCCCCAATCACTGAGGAACTGGCTATCTTATCTCTAACTGCCGGAACACAATAATGCTGAAAACATCATTGTTATGGCGTCAGACTTAGATAAGATGGTGGTAGCTAGCCAGGCGGACTAAGAACAAGTCCTACCACCAACCAAACCGAATACAATATGTACCCCCACTGGGAATCGAACCCGGGACCTCTTGGTCTGAAATCGGTGGTGTGAACCACTAGACCACAGAGGCGGTTAAAAAGTGATTGAAGTATTTTAGTATTTATTTTATTTATTTATTTAAAAAAGGCTTACCAACAGTTTTGTATCATTACATGCATTAAATTGATGATGATGATGATGAAACATTAAAAGTAAATACAAAAAACCAATTAATGGTAAACACAGCATACAAAACAAAAAAAAGAAACTTAACAACGTCCGATATACAGTAAAAAAACATTCAATTATTTATTGGACTTGGTCAAATAAAATGAGCGCTTCACACTCCCAATCTTTGCGTCAAATAAGTCTAAACTTGTGCTATGGTGGTTGACTATTCTGCAGAGTCTTGGAATAGCGGAATTGGCTCCAAGGACCGTACGACGAAGTGGGGGGCAGAGTGGTGTTATGGGTTTCCGTGGGCACCTACGAGGGACTCTGAAGTTAATTATTTCCAGCAGTGGCGACCAATCTATTTTGTTATTAACTAACTTCTGGACAAATTTAAAATCAATAAAATCAAATCTTTGAGCAATAGATGGCATTTTAAAATATTTCAACCGCTCAGTATACGACCTCACCTGTTTGGCTAGTCCTTGCGAATAAGTTAGGTGCCACATAAACCTTTTCTGAATTCGCTCTATTCGTAACATATGTACCGCATAGTGTGGGCGCCATATTACACTAGCATACTCCAATAAGCTTCGCACTATGCTGAAGTACAGATTTATCTTTGTTTTGGGTCTCCTTAAAGCCTTTCCATTTCTAATTACAAATCCTAACAATTTAGACGCTCTTTTTACAGTTTCATCAATATGTGGGACAAAAGACATTTTTTTATCGAAAATGACACCTAAATCTCTAACCGAGTCCGTTTCATCTAATTTAACACCACCAATAAAATACTGGCTTTGTATGGGCTGACTCTTACGAGTAAATGTAATTTGTGAGCATTTACTGGGGTTAACTTGCATACCGTTCCTAACACACCATTCGGTTAATTCATTTAAGTCTTCTTGTAAAAGGTTGGCGTACTTCTTTTCATTTATGACGCGTAGTAACTTTAGATCATCAGCGTAGAGAAGAGCGGAGGTATTCCTAAAGCACCGGCTTATATCATTCAAAAACAAATTGAACAGGATAGGTCCTAAGTGTGACCCCTGTGGTACACCGGATGTAATAATGAATTTGTCTGATTCAAATCCATTAGCTACCACATAGAAATGCCGATTTGTTAAATAAGATCTGAACCAGTCTAACATCGTTCCTGAAACACCATACCAAGACAACTTTTCTAGTAATGCACAATGTAGAACTTTATCGAATGCCTTGCAAAAATCAGTGTATATGACATCCACCTGACCATTTGCATCCATAGCTTCAACTATCATATTTTTAAACAAAATCAAATTGGTAACCGTCGATCTTGCCTCCAGAAAACCATGTTGATATTCGGTTAATATTTTCTTGCAGTAAGATTGTAAATAAGGGCATATCAGTGACTCAAACGCCTTGGCAAAGATATATAACAAAGATATTGACCTATAGTTCGTGACAGAAATTGTTTCTCCACCTTTGGGTATGATATGCAACCTCTTCAAAAATGTTAAATTACATATTTATTACAGCTACAGGTAAATATTTTTTAATCCGTGTTATCGTTTTTTGTTAAACGTCGTTCTTAAACGTCATCTTTTTCAAACAAATTCCTGTATTGACTAAGCATGGTTTGTATAAAACTCGTTTATCGCCCAATGTTCCTTGAACTTTTTGTAGAATTTGCGCATAAAGCAAAGCATTCTAGGTATAATATTGGAAACGTCACTTGCGTTTTTTTTATAACTTATCATAGAGACTTATCAAAAAGGCAAGATAGAGTCCCATATAAATAATAAATGACCCGGTGACAGCGGTGCGGTGGTCTCGTAGCCACTTGCAATCTTGCAATACAACATAGAGCGGTTTCAGATTAGTGCAGAAAAAAACGCTAGTCTGAAACGACCCATAGAAATGCGTTTAACGAAAGAAGTCCCCCAGACTCGGCGCCATTGTCATACAACGGCGTGTTGATATTCTATACAATTTAGGTATGGTAATTTCACTTTTCAGCGCAGGACTTCATTCATGAAACGCAACGCACTCTACGAATTTCTTGCTTGCAATACAACTTAAGCTGCCAAAATGGACTGTCGGCTGTCAGCAGTATAAAATACTTTGTTACAATAAAAATATTATTATTATTATTAAAAAAGACCATCGGGTCAAATAATTTTGTGACACGCTTTTTTATAATATAACATAACATAACCATCTGAACTGGATTCAGCAAGGTTTACCAAAATTAATTCTACTTTACATATTACTGTTCAAAACAAAATAGGGCCAAATTAACATATATTTATCTTTCTCTATGGCCAATTAATGATTTTCTAAACTTTTTTTTACAATTAAGTAGTGTTTTTTAAGATTATCGTAACATTAAAAACCGACCAGCATGCTGTCAGGCTATCAAGTCGAATTCATAAGCACCTAGTTTAAAAGTATCTATTTAAGAAAACTCAATACAAAGAAAGAATGCAAAGAACCGAAGTTCCTGTTTTGTTTTGAGAAGTATACATAGTAGGTTCTCATAAATGTGTAACTCACACAGGTTGACACTTAGCGATCAAGAAATTCGATACGAAATAGCCGTTAAGGAGCCTGTCTTGGAAAACCCACATCACATCCGGCTACCGACGCGACGAGGCACGAATACAGGCATCTAGGTATCCAAGTTTGACGAATATCAGAAGCCGCTTTTTATGTTTTTGTAAACACTTTGTGTCATTGTCCATTGCTTCGCATTTGCAGGAGTTTTGTGCTGAGTCAGCACCCTTTAACGTCACACTCACACCATGTGCTTGTCTGTTTGTTGTTGTTTTTTTTACTTAGCTATGTACTTTGTTGATTGTTATACTCTGATACTTGTTTTTTTATATAAGTAATTTGGGATAGGTAGTAAGTCACGCTTCTCGTGTGACCACAATATCCACGCAGTATCTTATCTTGTGACAAGTCACAAGACTGACATTTCACAAAGAAAATTAATGACAATTTTACGTTTCGCAAGTCATAGGCGAACGCAAGCTTATCATTCTGCCACTAATAAGTATCCATATTTTTTATACTTTTATAATTTTCTTTGCCATAACATTTTATTTATATTATTAACATTATTATTGAACTATGTCTAATATGTATGATGAAGGCTAAGTGCTACCCCGTTGTGGATAAAAAAAACATTAAATCCCATTTAACGGTCATTGGAAGAACTGTGTCATTCGGGTTTGTAGCTCGCGTGCTGCCAAGAAGTGATAAGGTCGTAGCCCATCACTTATACCGCACCGCTCCCACTCAAGCAAAGTATGAGCAGCTAAATATGGACTTAATATCGTGCACTGTAGATGCATTTTACAGTAAGAATATAAAATAGCGGACAGCGCGCGGTAAGCGAGCTTGCCGCAGGCTTGCCTTGCCAACCAATAGTTGTCGTCTCGCATACTAAGTATATACTTACCTACCACACGCTTCAAGACAGCAGCGGCCCGCGCGCAGCAAGCACGGCGGGCCCGGCGCGGGCGGCCGGCATCTCTGCTCGCTTGAAGACTATGGTTACGGTACGGACGACGTAGAAGCGAATCTTAAGCGCAGGGATAGCGAGTTGTCTGCTAGCTGAGGCGCGGGGACAGCGAGCTGTAGGTGCATGGACGGATGTGAGAGGGAGCTGTGTTGGAGCCGTGGCGTGTCTATCTATAGGCTTCGATTTTATGTTTTACTCGCTTTCCACTCGCGGCTTTGCTCGCGTGAACTATACGATGCCCATGGAAATAAGATATTTTCTGGGGTAAATAATATTATGGTCTAGAAAAGCCTACCTATATGCTGTGGCGTTAAACGCACAATCCACTGAAGCTACGGGCGATTGTAGCCATACCGTTGTGCTCCAGTAAAGACACGTTAACACTGGCAACTAAATTGCGCAATTCCTGTCAATCCCCGCCAAATATGACGCCACGACCACATCAACTTAAGGGCGATGGCAAAATGTCAAAATGTAGCAACCTGTTGCTGAGATTCAACCACACAATACTAAAAATAAAAAAAAATGTAAATAGGATTTAAGAATGCAAAATGGAAACAAAAAGCCTGTAACAGACGTTACAACGTGTAAAACCTTTATTTACCCTGCTTAAAAATTAAATAAATAAAGAATAAAATAGATAGATTAGACTAGGCGGGCATCCCATCCCACCCGTTAAAGTGAGAATGAGGATGAATGAAAGAAAGAAAAAGTATGCGGAATAAAAGTACGAGAGGAATGTATGATGGAACTGGAATGAGAGAGAAACTATATTTGTAATAAAAAAGGCTTGGACCTTATGTCTAAGGAGTAGTAATAAAAAAAATAAAAAAAAACACAATACTACGAAATATGGAGCAACAAGGCTTCAGATTGTTCAATTACAGTTGCCATTGCCAGGTAATATTGCCAAAAAAATGCCCGTGTACGTGCGCCATACTTACTACGAAATGAAGTAATAAATATGAGCTTTCATATGAAATGTATTTCGATTTTGTTGATTGAACGTCCAATTAGCCGGCACAGACAGAGATTATGGTCTAGAATTAATAGCATACCTATTGGTTATTTTTCCCCGGGGAAAATATCTCAAAGCCGCGGATGAGTTAGTTAATAATATTTCTGCCGGCCATATTGTTTACCGGACGCCAAGCACAGAAACTAACATCGCACTATCCATATCATTCGACCAACTTTTACAATAGAACTTAACTTACAGTGTGCTTACAGTCCGTAGGGAGTGCATTCACGGGTCGTGTTTTTAACTGCATGCAGTTCGAATGCAGTGCTTCGTTAAGTAAGTTTGAAATGTATCATTCGTTTTACAGAGTTGTAATTTGATTGTACTTTGTTATGTTAGTTTAGACAGAAAACACAAAGACAGAAATAAATACCCAAGTATTTATAATATTTGTATTATGTAGCTTATTATAGGTACTATCATTTTCTACTTACTAGGTATATCTGTGGTATATGTGTTTTAAACATAAAATACATATTAAAAATACAACACGAACGTCTAGGTATCCGCGGTAGATGCTCGAAACCACATTCTAGATCAGTAAGTGTAATCTCTCTTTTTATCCACAACAGGGTAGCATTTAAGCCTTCATGACACCCGATGTTAAATGACGATAAGGCTGAAGGTGGAAGCGCACTATTCAAGAATCTTCAACCATTGAGGAACTGATTGCTGTCTTATATCCGGAACTCGAAAATGCTGAACCCATCGTTGTATTCAAAGAAAACTATTACTTTTTCTAACAGCCACAATGTCAGGTCTATTTTAAGGTTGTATTCAAGCACATGTCGATAAATAGCTAACCACCCGGTCATGGGCCACTGCCGCGGCCTCCATACATTTATCATGGCCTCTTGTAAACAACCCAGAACGAAAGAGCCGAGGAAATACGTAAATTTATAATGCACACTACCTGCCACTCCAACCCCTATTTTTATATCTGTAAGGATCAAAATTGAATGATTAGGCAATCACTTCGCGTTAAGGTACTGAGAATAGCTACCCGTTAAATTATTCAAGATACTCAGTTTTCCGTCACATCGAGTATTAAAACTGGTACCATTATGTGTTGCAGCTTTTACGAAGCTATTATAAGGCCTTTTGTTAAGAAAACACCTTGACATTATTTTTATTATGGTGTGGGCTATATTTTCAATTAAGTACGTCATAGCTGAAAGCACGTGCTCCACCGCGAACTAACGAGGCGGATGAGCGAGCGAGCCTCGTTTGACGTTGCATCCCTTTGCATACTTCGGTTCATACCGCGATCTACAGATACAGATACTACGGTAGGCGTCACAAAGCTCACTCGCCTCTCCCGCCTCTCCCGCCTCGCTAGCTCGCTCGCTAGAGACGGCGGTGTGGCCCGCGCTTAATCCTTTCAACATGTCTTTTATTGGCTTTCAAACATCGACGGATCTGATCTTCCAATTTTTTCCAAACCCATGGTAGTTAAGTAAATACTTATACACTATGTACACAATTTAGAAATGGTAAAACAAAAAAAATCACTTCAATTAATTAAATTAGTAAGTGTACTGTCAAAGGTAAATTTTCTATGATAAACGCGAAATGTCCAAGGGTTATATTACAATAAGCAGTGAAAGTAGTCAGTCACCCAACACTCATCTCACAACTACTATTCTCACAACGCAAGCCGCTTGTCATGCTAATGAGAAACATATAATTTTCCTTTTAACATCGTTCTCCACACGGTTCACAAACCCATTTATAATTTGCAAACTTTCGCAAAAGGACTGAGATAAAAAAATACATGAGTAAAAAGTTGCCTTTTGTAAAATGTATGTATGCGGTGTGGAACGGAACGCAATTTATGTGTAAAATACCTGTTTTTAAGGAAAGGACATTATGCTGAGGCACTTTGCTTTTAATAGGTTATACTGTAACTGTTAACAACTGAAATTAAATAAAAAAGGTTTTATTAGTCATCAAGACTTTATTACCTAGGTTGTGTTATGATTTTCCCGTTGAAATAGCATTCCATATTTTGCGAAAAATTTAAATGTCATTTGTTACCTCTGTTAAAACTTTGCTGGCTGTAGCCCGCGACTTCGTACCTACGCACGGTGTAGTACCTTTTGTGTAAGTTTAGTTTATGTGTGTCTGTTGCTATAAATTGCCTAGATTTCATAAGGCTCCATTTTGAAGTCATCATCATGTCAGCCGAACGGCGCCCACTGCTGGGCATAGGAGTCATATTCTCTACTAAAAGGGTCTAAAGAATATCGAATACGCAGGCTAGGGTATGAATATGTTATGATATGCTGCGTTAAAACATAATTGAACCCTCATATATCTGTCCGTCTGCCAAGAACCTTTTTCTCAGGAACGCCTGGAGGTATCGAGCTGAAATTAATATCAAGTCAAATACTCAAGTCTGCAATCCCTTAGAGCCGATAAAAAATTAAACTTCTAAGTCAAATCAAAATATACGGCCGTTTATGCGCCGCATATTTTAACCCTCGCAAGGTTGTCAAAACATAAAGGGTACTTCCCCTTGACCTATAATCATGAAATTTGGCAAAAAATTAGATCTTACATGTGATACAAATAAACGGAAAAATCTGAAAAATGGTAATTTGTAATTATATCACAGAAAAATCTATTAAAAACATACATTTGTAGTTCATTTCATACAAAATGATTGCATACGCCCGCAAATATAAGTTTGTCCGCTTTTTATAAGTTGTCAAGAAATCTTCCCGCAATATAAGGCACTCCTAACGTTGCCCTGGTAATTAATTATCACTACACAAAGGAGATCACCCATTTTGTTTAGAGATTTGAGATAAAAAAAACAAGTTCGCGACCCGAAATAAATTATATTTTGTTTGAATGGGGACAGGAATAGAATCATTTTTTAACCGACTTCTAAATCAAAAAGGAGGAGGTTCTCTATTCGTCTGTATGTATGTTTTTTTTCTTTTTTATTTTTTTTTTATGTATGTCCACCGATTACTCGAAGACGGCTGAACCGATTGAAATGGTTCAAACGTTATTACATCAGGTTGGTTTCCAAGTTGGTCCCATTTTTTGAAATTTTGAAATCGGTTCAGTAGTTTTCAAGAAATCTTGAAAAGACTGTCGTTTTCGTTACCACTTAATGTGAATTTAATACTTATCTTTAGGCATAACTCCTTTGTTTATAAACCGATTTAGATGATTCTTGTTTTGTTAAAAAGGGGATACCTCAAGGTATTTTAACCGACTTCGAAAAAGGAGGTTTTGAGTTTGATCACATACCTAATTACCAGAAAACACGCAAATTGCCTGCACGATGCACTAAAAAGAGTGAAATAAAAATTATTTTTATAAAAAAATAAAACCGCCTTCTAAAAACCACATCAAAAAAGTAAGAAATAATTCCTCACCAAATAAATAACGTAAGTACTTTGAAGTCGGGCGGGTTTTAACAAAAACAACAAAAAATTGTACATGTTTCACGCCCGACTTCAAAGTACTTACGTTATTTATTTGGTGAGGAATTATTTCTTACTTTTTTGATGTGGTTTTTAGAAGGCGGTTTTATTTTTTTATAATTGTACGGCGACAACACTCTCACAAATACAGGTAACGATCTATAAGTAGCGAAACCAACTTTTTTCTATCAAATATAGTATTTTCGAAGCTATTAAGTACCTCTAAAAATATAGTAGTTGGCAAAAAAATAAAAAAAAATATAGTGTGGTTAAAATATTAATTTTGTAAAAGAATATTTGTTTGTGAATCGGCTTTACACCAATAATAGCGTTCGTAGAGTGGAGCGGGCTATAGGCAGAATACAGTAATTTCGCCTGCTATATTTTTTTTTGAAATATAGTATTTGATACCCTAATATAGTAGGATACTATATTATATAGTAGGATTGGCAACCCTATCTATAAGTGAAATAAATAACATCATCTATCATTTTGTGTACGATCTGATGATTATTAATGTACGCCGTATGCCATAGTAAAAATAATGAGTTTCGTGTGTATTTTGCAATGTGCAATTTTGTAATTAAGTATAGTTCAAGGCCGCCCAAAAAAATAATTTGGTAATAATCCGTTCAGTAGTTTTTGCGTGAAATGTGAACATACAAACAGACAACAATCTTTCGTTTTGGAGTCTATATCCTGTACACATCACATAGCAGCTTTTATTTAAAAAAAATATGTATGTACCTACAGATATGTTTACCATTACTGTTTTATTCTATATATATTACTTATACCTATTTAAATAGATAATTCGAGCAATTTTTTAACTATAATAATGTGCCACTACTTATTATTCCAGGTGTTACAAAATCGCGCAATTAATAAATTTGCTGTGGGTGGTATCTCCTAATCTCTTAGGTCATTCGTTTAAGGCGATACTCGGAAAAATTATGCTAAAGCGAGATAGCAATGAGAAAACGACGCGCGCGGGAGCGAGACCGATTTTGCCGATTACGCAAAAAAAACACAAAATCACTTCGTATTCAAAAACTATAGCGATTTTTAAAAAATGCTTCTATACGATCCTAAATATTATTGGTGTCCACTAATTAAACAAATTTTCAATAGTATATGTATCCCCATTTAAGAATAATCTTGATATTTCTTATTTTTTTGAGGTATTTTCGAAAATTAAAAGTGTCGAGCCAAAATCATAAAATCGTGTTTCTGAAACTATACGATTCTAGATAAAGGTATGCAGAAATATATATCTTAATACCAGATTTATAACAACTCTAACCGACCAATAATTTTATATCAAAGAGTCCATACTTTTTCCGAGTAGCGCCTTAACTTCCTTTCTTTTCACTTTTCATGAAGTCAAGCGCGTAAAAATGAACTAAGTTCGTGTGTCATTGTGAATTTGTATCGGTCCATATGTCACCATTAGAGGTGTTACGAATCGATGTCAAGCCAGCAAGGCCACGCTTACTGACATGCCGGTCACCGTACACATCGTTAAATATCTAATACCGTGCAGTTACTACTGAATGAAACCTGTCTTTTTACAGATATTGATTTTTAAAGTCATATTTTTAGGGTTCCGTAGCCGAATGGCAAAAAACGGAACCCTTATAGATTCGTCATGTCTGTCTGTCTGTCTGTCCGTCCGGCCGTATGTCACAGCCACTTTGTTCCAAAAATTATAAAAACTATACAGTTGAAATTTGGTTGGTAGATGTATTCTGTGAAACGCTTTACGAGTTTAATACAAAAATAAAATTAAAACTACGGGTTGCACTCCGGGAGTGCCGGCAGAAGTGAAAAGGGCTCCCTAGACATTTTCACAAAAAAAAAACAAAGAATAGAAAAAAATACGGACTGCATTTGAACCGAGGTCTTCAGATTCTGGCTCATGCGTCATGCTCGTGAACGGGTGCTGCCAGTGGGGTGGGTCTGCTCATGTCTACTTGTGTTAAAGGTGTTCGGGATATGGTTTATAATCTTTTATATATAAAATTTTAAAGTCCTGACTGACTGACTGACTGACTGACTGACTGACTGACTAAGATATCAACGTACAGCCCAAACCGCTGAACCTAGAGACTTCAAATTTTGCACATAGATACGTTATACAGTGTAGGCATCCACTAAGAAAGGATTTTTGGAAATTCCACCCCTAAGGGGGTGAAATAATGGATAAATGTTTGTATGAAAGTCCGTCAGTTTTGAAGTTAGGATCTTCAAATTTTGTATTTAGGCTGGCAAATGAAAATTAATATTTACCTGTGTCAGCGTTTTTGACAGTTCCACCCCCAAAGAGGTGAAAAGGGGATGAAGTGTTGTATCTGAAAAGTCCTTCATTTGATTTATTATTTAGGCTTATGGTCGGAAAGTAAAACAAATAAGGAAACACATCTTTTGTATTTTTTCGAAAATCAACCCTTTAGAGGTTAAATGGGATAAATACACCTAAAAATTGATATGGATGTCGTTATTGAGGTTTTATGGGATGACGATTGCAAAAACGGCATTTATTTTGATGTTTAACACGCTGAACATGATTCAACCCCTAAAAGGTTGAAATAGGGGTGAAATTTTGAATGACAAATCAGGGGTAAAATAGACATTTCAACTTGAAACTTTGTAGGCTTACTTCTTAAAACAAATAGGCAACCCATTTCGTAATTTTTCCAAAATCAAACCCAGGGGTGAAATAGGGGATGAATATGTGTATGAAAGTCCGTCAGTTTTGAAGTTAGAATCTTCAAACTTTGTATTTAGGCTGGCAATTGAAAATAAATATTTTCCTGTGCCAGCGTTTTTGACAATTCCACCCCCGAAGGGGTGAAAAGGGGGACGAAATGTTGTATCTGGAAAGTCCTTCATTAAATTTATTATTTAGGCTTATGGTCGGAAAGTAAAACAAATAAGCAAACACATACCTATTTCGTAGTTTTTAGAAAATCTGCCCCTAAGAGGTTAAATGGGATAAATAAACCTAAAAATTTATATGGATGTCGTTATTGAGGTTTTATGGGATGAGGATTGCAAAAATGGCATTTATTTTGATGTTTAACACGCTGAACATAATTCAACCCTTAAAAGGTTGAAATATGGGTGAAATTTTGAATGAAAAATCAGGGGGTAAAATAGACATTTCAACTTAAAACTTTGTAGGCTTACTTCTTAAAACAAATTGACAACCCATTTCGTAGTATTCCGAAAATCAAACCCAGGGGGTAAATAGGGTATAGAAACCTAAATCATCTTAAGTACCCTAAAAGTTCTTGGTAACTCAGAACTAAGTTTTTGATTGTGAAACAGACACTTATTATTTACTAGCTTCCACCCGCGACTTCGTCCGCGTGGACATTCGAAAAAATACTTATAGGGGACCAATTACCAGGATAAAAAGTATTCTTTGTTTTAATTTCATAAAAATCCGATCAGCCGTTTTTACGTGATTAGGCGGGTCCTCCCTCACCAAGTGAGCAGACTCGTGCGAGGCCCGCCGCACGTGACTTTTCGAATGTCCACGCGGACGAAGTCGCGGGTGGAAGCTAGTAGTATTATATAGATTTATGAGCGAGCTGGTGTGTCTCATAGTAATTTTGGTATCCGTGTCTTACAGTAACAGCAATTTTTCTAATAATTTATTTATTTATTCAAAAATTCCTTTTATTTGTTAATAATTATAAATTTGAATATACAGCGCAGCTTGCAGTTTCCTTTTCATTAGTCCTATAATATATTGTGAATAAGATTAAGATTAGTGTGTCCATTAAACTATTTGATTCCTTGTTTAGTTGAAAATTGTTTACTGTAATACGTTAATAATCAATTTAAGCGGTATTCTGTATTGTGATGGAAAGTAACCTTACTATTATGTTAAGGTAATTTTTCAAATTTGACGACTCTGTATAAGTCAAAACAGGGAGAAAAAAATAGCCCTTGGCGAGTTTCTTGCCGGTTCTTCTCGCTACAAGGTCTCCTGCCGTAGGATTTGCGAACCGATGGCGTAGCTTCATTGACGTTCATAAGTGTTGTTAAACAAACCTAAATTGAATAAACGATATTGAATTTTTAATTTCTAATGACATCATAACAGTTTTTCAATCAGGTCACGTGTCCGTCTTACGAATTTTCGATCTGACGGTCACGTGTCCTGACGCGAGTTTAACATTTTTTACCCATCACAAAAAGTGCACAACGCCGCTAAAGAAGTTTTCACTTCAAAAAGGGGGCTCCCCATATATGGAACTGAAACTAAAAAATATATTTTTAATTAAACTCGTGTGGGGTGTCTATAGATAGGTCTTTAAAAATGTCATACTTACTTAACGGTTTCTCAAACAATTTTTTCTCAAAGTCAATCTTTTGAAAGATAGAGACTTCCAGGTAAATGTGCATAAATGTAACCTTGTGCTATAAGTAGGTACCTACCTAACTCTGTGTAAGCTGTACTTTTTTCAACTTCTCAGTACAAATAATGATTGATTATATTAATCTATATATATAAAATCGAGGGGACATAACTCACTCATCACGAAATCTCGAAAACTACTGGACCAACGAAGATGTAATTTGGCAGGAAGGTAGATTATGCCTAGGAGACGTCCGCTAAGAACGGATTTAAGGAATCTCCCCCCCTAAAAGGGTAAAATGGGGGGGTTAAGGTTATATGGAACTTCCTCATTTATGGATTTAGAAGCATGAAAATTGGTACGTTGGATATTGGTTACGACCGAAAATGATCTGAGTAAGCAAAATAAAAAAAACTCCCCCTTAATAGGGTAAAATGGGGAGATAAAGTTTATATGGAACTTCTTCATTTCTGAACTTAGAAGTATGAAAATTGGTATGTTGAATACTGATCACGATTGAAAATTATCTGCGTATGCGAAGTTATAAAAAAACCCTTAATAGGGTAGAAAGGGGGGATTAAGGCTTATATGAAAACTTCCTCATTTCTGGACTTAGGAGTATGGAAATTGGTATGAAGGATACTAGGTCATGATTAAAAATGATATGCGTAGGCAAAATAAAAAAAAACCCTAATAGGGTAGAAAGGGGGAGCTAATGTTTATAAAGGGTGGGTGGGGAGGTATTAAAGATACGGAGTTTGGATGTTTATGGCTCAATCACAACTAAACGGCTAAATCGATCGGGATAATTGAACTCTGGCCGGGAAAATTTCATACGGTTTTTTTAACTCGGAAAAATTACAGTTCCCGTGGGATACAGTTTTTTTTTGTTCACTTTATATAATGAAGCATGGGTCCCATGACAGCTCATTTTCGTTTCAAAGCAAAAAATTCTTTATGCATTGGAACTTCATTGGAATAAAACTCAAGAAAATCAGTATTACAAATTTTTTAGCAATGTATTGATTTGATTTTTTGCATTTTGGTAGTTCAAGAGTAGGAGAATGTCCGAATATTATTCATACGATAGTAGCTCCTGTTTGTCTAGGTATCGTTACCTTCTTATGCCTAAACCACGGGTAGCGTGCTCGGCCTACGATCGATGAGGTTATGTGACTTTTGCAATGGTCTATCATGGGATTGGTGTTAAAAAATATAATAATATCGTGCTTCGGAAGACACGATAAGCCGATGCTTCTGGCTGCATTTGGATTGGTTAGTACCTACACGATAACTTCAATGGGCCCGTGTGGAAGGTCATGCCCCATTCTCCTTATCCATCTATATGAAGGCCTGTGCCCCAGCAGCGGGGACATTAAAATAGATTAATGATGGTACTGATGAGACCTTAGAGAATGCCTATCTACCTACTGTTTGACACAAAATTTTGCGATGTAGGTAGTACTCGCGGACGTAGTCGCGACCGGCCATTCATATTCCTATATCTACTATCCCCACTATTATTTCAATGCGAAATTGTATATGCTCACGTCAAAACGGCTGAACCAATTTTGATGAAATTTGGAATGGAGATAGTTTGAGACAGTGATTCCGGGTGCTCCTACTAATTACTCCTACTGATAGGAGCACTGGGACACCCATGTCCTGATGCTAGGAAGGACATAGGCAAATTGTAACCGCGGGAATAAGGCTCATTCCCATGGTAAAATAAGTATAAGTTTTAGCTCGGGCAAAGCTGTAGAATCGAATTGGTATTTAAGGCGATAGTTTGAGTTCATGGAAAGGATGATATTTAGAATAGAGACAGTTTAAGGCCCTGGAAAGGATATATTTTACTTTTTACCGCGGTAAATCTCATTGTATGGAAAAATCACTTTAAGCGCAGGCTAATTTGGGGACAGAAATTGGTATTTATGTAAATAATTTGAGACCCTGGCAAGGATTATAATAAGCTACATACTTTTTACCACAGGATAGTATAATATTCCCACGGGAAAATCAAAAAGTAGGTATTATTTGTTTGTCCGTCTTTCACGTCCAAAACGGAGTAACGGATCAATGTGATTTTTGGTACGGGAGTAGATTGGGAGCTGGAGAAGGACATAGTTTATCCCGGAAAATATTACATTCCATCAGAATAATGTCGTGTAGTACACGCGGGCGAAGCCGCGGGCGGAAAGCTAGTACTTATATAAAACGTGCGTTAGGTACTGACTGACACTAAAAGAAATCTGTTCACTAGTTTTTGCGTGTAAAAGTAATAATTATATAGCGAAGCCAGCATTTTGAAGATTTTAATTTAATATCTAATACCATATCAAAGCTATAATTCGACTTATTGAAATTTTTACTATCTTCTATTTTTAATTAATTAGAAGAAACGCGAATGAAACCTTGATACCTAGGTTGAACCCATAAACTTATTTATACTAGGGGTAATATAATAAGTTTATGGTTGAACCCTATGCCGATTCATAGAGCTCGTATCAATCAATAAGTGAAACCTTCAGTTTTACTTGAGGACAACCACAAAGGTGAAGCAATTACGAAGGTGACTGAAAAAGTACAAAATAAAAAAGGATGCTCGAAAACACTATATTTCAGAAATCACCTGTGACTTCGTCTACGTGAAAGTTCTTTTAGTTCCTCGAATCATTTAGGCCCAATACATACCGAGATGTAAGTAGTAACTAACTTAAGTAGTAATTTTTGGCGACGGGCTGCAAACGGCCGCGATGCGGCGAGCACTCTCAGTGTTAAATAATTTTCAACTTCATTATACATATTATGGAAAAAGTGCAGTAAGTATTGTTGGCAAGACCGCAAGAGGCGCGCGTTGACGCGCGTCGTCGAGAGCAATGGGCGATCGTGTACAGGGCCAGTTTGCGAAGGTTTGCCATCAAAATTGCCCACTAACTGGCCCTGTACAGATCGCCGATCATGGTCGGCCAACGGGATCGGCGATCCTGTACTGGGGGCTTTAGGCGCGTGGGTTCGGGAGGACGACGCTAGTGGTCGCTCGTTGACGTCCGAAGTCGCGGCCATTCGCTATTCGCTATCATCTCGGTATGAATTAGGTTTTATTTTTTTTAATCTTTGGGTATGCTGTACTTTATTTTAACTTCTCAGTATAAAAATAATAATTTACTATCACCGGTAAAAAGAACCGGTATAGCTATGTTATACATAACAAGAGTGTTAATTAGTACCTACAGTGTTGAAAATTGATACGGATGTCTAATTAGAAGTTTATGTGACTGTCACATAATAGGGGTTTTAAAAACACGAGTGAGAGTTTAAAAAACCAGCCTTGGCGTGTTTTTTAGTATCCCATGAGTGTTTTAACCCACTTGTTCGTGAATTAACTTTCTTTGCACGATCGATTTGAAATTTCGTAGACTTACAAATTAAATTAACGACAAATAATATATAAAAAAAATATTGCATTGCAGACACAGTACGAACATGCCTTACCTACCTACTTTGCCTTTTGTCATTTTCAATTCCTTATTAACATAATAAATCATAAAAAACAACTGTAAAATACATGAATCTTTAATTTACTATTTTTATATATTTATCCAAGTGATGATGGTACATAGACATAGACATTTATGCATCGACTAGCTTTTGCCCGCAGCTTTACCCGCGTGCGATTCGGGGAACGCATACCTTCGTTTCATCCCCTTTGAATTTTACGAAATCCTTTATTAACGGACGCCTACGTCATTGGATTGCCAAACTGCTATGGGTTTCTCCAATAATCCTTACGAGTCTGTAGTATCAATCATAACAGTCCTTTTCCTAACCCAATTCCATAATACCCTCGGCGTATTATTCACCATCGCCCATATTTTTTGGCTTTCTTGTCAGTTAAAAGATGTCCATAACAGGTAGTAGGTATAAAAATGTTGGACGATTCATAAGCATTAATTTTATTATTATATATGAATAAAAATTTTTTTACTTTGACTTTGACTTTGACATTTTATCTTCCCCTCCACCAATCCATGGTCTACCGCACCTGTGCTGTGTGTGGATGAAGTATCAGGAGCAAATCTAGTCACAAGCCTACCCAAAGAACATTTAATCACTACGTTTGAGCCTGCCCTCAAGATATCAATAATCTTGACTATAATGAATAATAGATAAATCATACAAAAGTCTATAAAGTTCTCTTAATACAAATTTTAATTTTTAAAAGTTTCTTGTTATTGTCGCCTCAAAAAGGGCTTGGACGACAGGGGAGGTAAATTCTACGGTTGCCATGTAAATTGTAATATTAAAAAAAGAAACTGTATCGTAAAGACCATTACGATACAGGTTGTTTTTTTTTAAAGCACTTATGTCATTATATGTTCAGGTATGAGGTCATAATTCGAATAGTATTAACATGAGTGTAGATAATACTTATTTACAATGTAACATGATGCGTTAATAAATAAGTATAAAAATAACACCGCTCTTTGAATACCTACTATCAATCACTTATCGCGTTTTACGATGTTTGTTGTAACATAAATGAAAAGATCATTAACACGGCTGAATGTGGGACACCTGAAAATACTAATTTACCCAATCAATACGTTAACTTCATTAATAATGCGCGAAGGTCACGTAAAGTATCATGGTTTTATATTGGATACCAATTATTGGTATTTTTTCCTGCAATAGGTTCCTGCAAGAAACATGAATGTGTTTAGCAAACAAAGATATTATATAAGTAGGGCAGAGGTACCCTTTGTGGCACTTTAATGTTTTTTTTTACTTTTAAGCACTAAGACCATATGGTCTTAGATATTTAAGACACAAATTATATCTTAAATTATAGATAATTTATCTACCTTTAAAGGTACATTTTTCAAATTTATTAAAGTTCAATAGTTTTTTTTATATTACACACAATGTGTGAGAGGTGCCAAATGTACCGGTTTTGGCCACTTACTGATAGTTAAACTTTTGTAAGTATAGCGAAAAATCAAAACCAAACCCAGGTAAAATCAATATATTCTGATGCGCTAGAAACCAGTCAATTGCAAAACAACAATTTAATTGTAAAAAAACAAAGGTTTATAAAGTACTAGCTTTCCGCCCGCGGCTTCGCCCGCGTGTACTACACGACATTATCCTGATGGAATGTAATATTTTCCGGGATAAACTATGTCATTCTTTCCCAATCTACCCCCGTACCAAAAGTCTCATTGATCCGTTACTCTGTTTGGACGTGAAAGACGGACAAACAAATAATACCTACTTATTGATTTTCCCGTGGGAATATGATACTATCCTGTGTTAAAAAGTAAAAGTAGCCTATTATAATCCTTGCCAGGGTCCCAAATTATTTACTTAATTACCAATTTCTGCCCCCAAATTAGCCTTCGCTTAAAAGTGATTTTTCCATACAATGAGATTGCCCGCAGTAAAAAGTAAAATATATCCTTTCCAGGGCCTTAAACTGTATCTATTCTAAATATCATCCTTCCCATGAACTCAAACTATCGTCTTAAATACCAATTCCATTCTACAGCTTTACCCGAGTTAAAACTTATTTTACCATGGGAATGAGGCTTATTCCCGCGGTTACAATTTGCCTATTTCCTTCTTAGCATCAGGACATGGGTGTCCCGGTGCTCCTATCAGTAAGAGTAATTAGTAGGAGCACCCGGAAGCACTGTCTCAAACTATCTCCATTCCAAATTTCATCAAAATTGGTTCAGCCGTTTTGACGTGAGCATATACAATTTCGCATTTATAATAACTAGCTGTGCCCGCGACTTCGTTCGCGTGGAATAGTAACTTTCGGCAGCATTTTTCATTTTTTAACTAATAAGGTTTTTCGTTTTTTGTGTATTTATTTTATATAAGTACATTAGTTTAGCGCTATGATACATATTAACACATTAAAAAAATATTTCACATAGCCTTCCGCCCGCGGTTTCGCCCGCCTGTACTACACGACGTTATCTCGAGGGAAAGTTATATATTTCCCGGGATATCAATTAGTCTTTGTCACTCTTTAGCTCCTAAAATATCCACATACTAAAAAAACACGCCAAACCGTTGCTCCGTTTTGACGTGAAAGACGGATATACAAACAATATGTCAAAAGAAAGAACTTATCACGCTGAACAACTTCTCTTAAGATGCTATCTCATATAGTTTAACCTGGCTGCTAGGGTTCCACATCAGCTGGCGTAGCATGAACGGCTTTTATCATGCGATATGATATAGCACGTCATGCTGTCTTGCTTACCTACCCCACTAAGGTGGAAGCAAGACAGCAAGACGTGCTATATCATATCGCGTGATATAATGATGGTAATGCTAGCCAGGCAGGTGTACCACGACCTTCAAACTTTGTACGTCAATAGAAAATGCTCATCACATTTAACAATTTTCAGACGGTATTTTTAATCTCTCATAGTTTGGCTGGACTGCTATGGTTCCACATCGGTCATTTCGATCTTCTAAATAAATTATAGCCTACCTATAAGTTGGCGACAACTAATAGCTATATAACAAAAAAAGTTTCATTAAAATCCGTTCAGTAGTTTTTGCCTGAAACGTGGACAACAGACAGACAGACAAAAAATTCAAAAACTATATTTTTGTTATCTGTTCCGTTTAAGAAGACCCTTGGTGGTATTTTTTTCTATTTCTTTTCAATGTATACAGCCCCTGTACCGGCAAAAAAATATGGATATGGACATGGGCTTCATTTGACATTTGATGCCCATATTTTGTGCTTTTAAGGGCATAATATGGGCTTCAAATGTCAAATGAAGCCCATGTCCATACCCATAATTTTTAGCCGGTAGCCCCCTGAATAGAATCGCATAGGTACAGTTTTATAATAAGTATGAATTATTTTATTTATTTACTTAATATACACGGTATTTTTTTATCACCCCGGATAAAATTAAAAGGATTATTCTGCTCATGAAAACAAACAATTTTTATTATGGGACCAACACTAAAATCGCAAAAAAACAGCTATTCCATACAAAAGTGCAAAAATATTTAATCAAAATGTATGGAACAGCTGATATTTTTTCGCGATTTCAGTGTTGGTCCTATAATAAAAGTTGTTTGTTTTTATGAGTAAAATAATCCCTAAAAATATCCGGGGTGATAAAAAAATACCGTGTACATTACATAAACAGTACCTACGTATTAACACATTAAAAATTTATATCACATAGCCTTCCGCCCGCGGTTTTGCCTCGTGTACTACACGACGTTTTTCCGAGGGAATGTGATATTTTTCCGGGATAAAATTAGCATGTGGGACTCTCTAGCTCCTAAACTATCCACATACTAAAAAAACAGATCGATCCGTTGCTCCGTTTTGACGTGAAAGACGGACATACAAACAAACACACAAAAGAAAATACTTATCACGCTAAACAACTTCTCTTAAGATGCTGTATTTGTATCTCTTATAGTTAAGGTGGGCTGCAAGGGTTCCAAATCAGGAGTACCAGACCTTCGATATTTTTCCGTCAATAGAAAATGTCCATGACGTTAAACAACTTTTCTTAAGACGCTATGTTTGTATCTCATATAGTTTAATCTGGCTGCTAGGGTTCCACATCAGGTGTACCAGACCTTCAAACTTTGTACGTCAATAGAAAGTGCTCATCACGTTTAACAATTTTCCTTAAAACGGTATTTTTATATCTCTCATAGTTTGGCTGGACTGCTATGGTTCCACATCAGAAATTGCGATCTTCAAAATAAATTATAGCTATATGTTGGCAAGGACCAATAGCTGTATAACAAAAAAACTTTCATCAAAATCCGTTCCGTAAACTTTTTTGCCGACGTCATCACACGAAAAAATTCATCCCCTGTTTTCACCCTCTTTAGGGTAGTTTTTAATACAAACTTTGAATGTCGTATTTATTTATCTAATCAAAAGCCTATAAAATAATTTTGAAGCTTCTAGCTTTAAAAATTACATTATTTCCATACAAACTTTCATCCCCTATTTCAACCCCTTACAGCCCTTTGTTCACATAAAAAAGTAGCCTATGTCCTTTCTCAGGCTCTAGACTATCTCTGTACCAATTTTTATTCAAATCGGTTCCGTAGTTTAGGCGTGATTGTGTAACACACAGACAGACAGATTCGCATTTTCGCATTTATAATATAAGTAAGGATAGTGGGGATAGTAGAAATAGAAATATATGAATGGCCGGCCGCGACTACGTCCGCGAGTACTACATCGCAAAATTTTTGTCAAAAAGTAGGTAGATAGGCATTTTCTAAGGTCTCATCAATCTATTTTAATGTCTCCGCTGCTGGGGCACATGCCTTCATATAGATGGGCCATGACCTTCCACATGGGCCCATTGAAGTTACTAACCAATCCAAATGCAGCCAGAAACATCGGCTTATCGTGTCTTCCGAAGTACGATATATTTTTTAATCCCATGATAGACCATTGCAAAAGTCACATAACCTCATCGATCGTAGGCCGAGCACGCTACCCGTAGTTTAGGCATAAGAAGGTAACGATACTTAGACAAACAGGAGCTACTATCGTATGAATAATATTCGGACATTCTCCTATTCTTGAACTACCAAAATGCAAAAAATCAAGTCAATACTTTGCTAAAAAATGTGTAATATTGATTTTCTTGAGTTTTATTCCAATGCATAAAGACATTTTTGCTTTGCACGAAAATAAGCTGTCATGGGACCCATGCTTCATTATCTAAAGTGAACAAAAAAAACTGTATCCCACGGGAACTGTACTTTTCCCGAGTTAAAAAAACCGTATGAAATTTTCCTGGCCAGAGTTCAATTATCCCGATCGATTTAGCCGTTTAGTTGTGATTGAGCCATAAACATTCAAACTCCGTATCTTTAATAGGTACCCCCCACCCATCCTATATAAACATCAGCCCCCCCTTTCTACCCTATAAGGGGTTTTTTTATTTTGCCTACGCAGATCATTTTTAATCATGACCTAGTATCCTTGACACCAATTTTCGTACTCCTAAGTCCAGAAATGAGGAAGTTTTCATATAAGCCTTAATCCCCCTTTCTACCCTATTAAGGGTTTTTTTATAACTTCGCATACGCAGATCATTTTCAATCGTGACCAGTATCCAACATACCAATTTTCATACTTCCAAGTCAAGAAATGAAGAAGTTCCATATAAACTTTATCTCCCCATTTTACCCTATTAAGGGGGAGTTTTTTTTACTTTGCTTACGCAGATCATTTTCGGTCGTAACCAATATCCAACGTACCAATTTTCATGCTTCTAAATCCATTAATGAGGAAGTTCCATATAACCTTAACCCCCCCATTTTACCCCTTTAAGGGGGGGAGTTTCCTAAAATCCGTTCTTAGCGGACGTCTCCTAGGCATAATCTACCTTCCTGTCAAATTACATCTTCGTTCGTCCAGTAGTTTTCGAGATTTCGTGATGAGTGAGTTATGTCCCCTCGATTTTATATATATAGATTTCAACCAAAACATATTTCTTAAAATTTTCATACAAAACATTTTTTCAAACAGAAAATGGAATTTATTGAAAAAAAATCTTATGACATTAGTAATTCTAACGGTTGTTATTATTACCCTTAATAATACCTTATTTTAATTGCCTTTATCAAAAATGGCTAAAAGTTGTTTAGAAAAAACCGGTACAGTGGCCAAAACCGGTACGCCTGCCCTACTTATTTTTTATGTAAGTGTACTTGCTGATTTTTACTGAATAAAAAGGTATATAGGTAATAATCTAAGTTTATGTATAAGTAATTAATACTTTTAATTCTAAATAAAAAAATCCAAATAAATAATTTCAACTAAATTGTACCTTTTACTACATCTCTTAATTGAAATACTAGTTTGTTATTCAACTAGTATTTCAATTAAGTAATTTAATTATTAAAATAAACAGAATGTTTTAAAGGAGCTTATTAATTAACGAAACTAACCTAACCTAACCCACAAAAATACTAACTTAGCACTTAAGCGTCCATTTCAGTATTTTAGATGCTTACTTATTATTTTTTGTGGCTCAATTAATTATGCATTTAATAAGTGTGAAATTGTTCCATTATGAAAGCGCCAATGTTATTTACTAAATAATAATATATATTTTTTTATTTCAAACCACAATCAACTTACCATACGTACCTACCATACGTAACAGGGACCGTACTCTGAAACGCAAATCTGAAACTTCGGTTAGCCCCGCCCCTATCACTCGATTCCGTCATGACTCGAGAGTGAGAGGGACGGGGCTAACCGAAGTTTCGGATTTGCGTTTCAGAGTAGGCCCTAGGTACAATACAAACAATGATATATTATAAAAGAAGACTGTGGCGGGCTGATACCTGAACTCGGAAGGTTCCTGTAAGTATATCAGGTTATCATGTTATTTAATAATAAATAATTATGATTAAATAATAAAGTACAAATAAAGGAAAATGCAGGGTGCGCTCTTATTTGCTCGGCCATTTATGACACTCGTACCGTACCGGCTATCTAGTGGTATTTATTGTTTGAAGTTCTAAACTAATATGAGAATATTACGCTTCAGTTATTACGTGGAAGAGAGCAGAGTAAAAAGTTGGGTATTCAGTTTTTAAGCTGCTTACTGTGGAGTTTCGAATAAAGCTGGTTACATGCTTGTCAGCCCGCCGCCGCCGCGCCGCTTTACCTACAACGCGACAAATTAACCTGCGAGATTACTTGAAGTGCCCTAATATTAAAAAAACCCTGTGACATAAACTGTAGTCATATCAAAAACTTCTTACATGTATTTACTTCACTTTATAATTGACATTTCTATATCTTTTCTATATTAAGCCACAAGCTCACTGTAAATGAAATGAAGCACTGAAAGTGATTTCTTAAAGAAAGAAGAATTTTAAAACTTTGAGCTGAATAGTGACAGAGTGACTTCACAAGTGACCTCTTCAGAACCAATATTAAATGAATTTTAAGTTAATATTTTAAATATTGGTTTAACCCTAGACACCTAACGTTCGAACGTACCCCTTTATACCTAACCATTCGTCGAATCGACGACTATTTTTGGTGGTTCAAAATTATATATATATATACATTATTCTGTTACGTTTAATACATACATAGTTTAATAAGGTATTATTTTAGTAAATAAAACAATAAGTAGTGTTTCAGATCAATATATTTATTTAAGGTAAATTTTTGGTAAGGCACTTATGAAACTAGGCCACATGAGATCACTTACTTAAAAAAAATATTAAAAATAAATCAACAAAAATAGCCTATTCTTCTTTGGCGAAACATAATTATAATAGTTTTCTTATTTATAAGAAAAAATAAAAACTAATTTTTTGAAGCACATTCTTTAATTTATGCAATGAGCACATACTTTAATTTATGAGTTTTTAAGCAATTATTCTAAAAACAACGCACTTACCTGGGCGACACGGCCTCCACCGGAAAGAGCTCGGCGAGCACCGATTTAAATAGCGACGGCACGACGATCGGCGCTCTCGATAAAAAGATATAGCTATATTTGCGACGGGTATTCGTCGATTCGACGAAGGTTAGGTGTCTAGGGTTAAGTAATAAAAAAATAATTTTTAAAAACCCCCGGGAAAAAAGTCAAATAATAAAATTTCTCTCTCGGTCGCGGGACTACAAAACCGCAAAAAATCACATCAAAAAAGTAAGAAATAATTCCTCACCAAATAATTAACGTAAGTACTTTGAAGTCGGGCGTGAAACATGTATGATTTTTTGTTGTTTTTGTTAAAACCCGCCCGACTTCAAAGTACTTGGTGAGGAATTATTTCTTACTTTTTTGATGTGATTTTTTTGAAGGCGGTTTTATTTTTTTATAAAAATAATTTTTATTTCACTTTTTTTAGTGCATCATGCAGGCAATTTACTTGTATTCTGGTAAATAGGTATGTGATCAAATTGAAAACCTCCTTTTTTGAAGTCGGTTAAAATATCTTGAGGTATCCCCTTTTTAACAAAACAAGAATCATCTAAATCGGTTAATAAACAAAGGAGTTATGCCTAAAGATACGTATTAAATTCACATAAAGTGGTAACGAAAACGACAGTATTTTCAAGATTTCCTGAAAACTACTGAAGCGATTTCAAAATTTCAAAAAATGGGACCAACTTGGAAACCAACCTGATGTAATAACGTTTCAATAATTTCAATCGCTCCATCCGTCTTCGAGTAATCGGTGGACATACACAAAAAAAAGAAAAAGAAAAAAACATACAACAATAGAGAACCTCCTCCTTTTTGATTTAGAAGTCGGTTTAAAAAGAGAAATACTGAAAGGGTGTATTATACGTGGAGGTCCCCCGACCGAGAGAGAAATTTTATTATTTGACTTTTTTATCTCGGGGGTATTCAAATTTTTTTTTATTAAGTATTTCATTTATTTAAATTACATTCAAAATTTAAAAAAAACCGCATTGAAATCGCTTGATCCGCTTAGGCACTACGAATATTAGTACAGACAGAAAGTCATTTTTGCCGCCATTTTGTTTTTTTTATTGTACCTAAATTTGCCTAGGGTGTACTTTATTTTAGTCAAAGCACCACTTCTGTATCTTTTACCGTTTCGGTAGGCAGTTAACCGTCTCCATAAATGGCCGGATGGATTTTCATCAAACGTAGCTAAGAACCACGCCTCGATTAATTTAGCTTTCAATTTAACAAAAACGCATCAAAATCAGCCCCGTCGTTTAGGAGCTACGTTGTATCAGACAGACAGACAGATACACACACACGTCAAACTAATAACACCCCCTTTTTGCATCGGGGATTAAAACTTAAAATACATTAAATAAATTGTATCTCTATTATAATAAAGTTGAGATAATACATTTTCAGGCCAAAAAACAGCCATACAAGGTAGGGCAGGCGTACCGGTTTTGGCCACTTTAAGGATTTTTTCACTTTCAAACGCTTAGTGCTTAATGATCTAAAGTATTTAAGAGAAAATTTATATCTAGAATTATAGAGAATTTATCGACCTTTAAGGGTACAATCTACAAAGTAAAAAAAAATCAATAGTTTTTTTTTATATAACACAAATTCTGCAGGGAGGGCCAAATGTACCGGTTTTGGCCATTTTGCACTGGTTTTGGTCACCCAGTTTGCATTGGTTTTGGCCACTTTGATAAAATTACCATATTTATGACTAAACTAAACTCAAGAGTTTAAGCCTAATTGCTATCTTATCCGAGTTCTGGACTAAAACACTACATGAAACA
Source organism: Crambus lathoniellus (assembly GCA_949710035.1). NCBI lineage: Eukaryota > Metazoa > Arthropoda > Insecta > Lepidoptera > Crambidae > Crambus > Crambus lathoniellus. The sequence continues at coordinate 9,508,356 of OX453303.1, read as the reverse complement.
GTATTTCAATCCCAGCTAGCTTCTTACCACAACTTTATAAGTATACCTTTATCACTTGATTAGAAGAAAATTAGCGAATATAGGCTATTGTAGGCACTAGCCTTCATCCGCTAATTTAGGTAGATGGGGCAAAAAAACAATAGTGCCTCCATTTTTGACATCAGAAACACGTCGATGTCATTTTTGGATAAGATAAGTGTCACTTAACTTTAGTCTCGGGTTCGATTCCCGAACAAGACAAATATTTGTGTGTGTTCGGGAATCGAACTCGAGACCGCTGGCGCAGAAGGTGGGTAGCCTACCCCTCCGCCAAATTGGTCGTCAAAAAAACATCAAAACAATCTTTGACATCAAAACACGCCGATTTCACGTTAATATGAGTGTCACTTAACTTTAAGGGGCACTTAACTTTAAAGGACACTTAACTACTATGGTGGTTTCTATCTTTGGCATCAAAACACGCCGATTTCACGTAAATATGAGTGTCACTTAACTTCAAGGGCCACTTAACCCATTTAAGCCCGCTGGCCCCATTTGGGGCCAGTTATTCAGGAACCCACATTTTTTATATTTTATTAATATCTTTTGCTTAAAAGCGAATTTGTGGAGCTAAGACATGTGATGTTGTTTTAAAAATAACAGGTACTAAAATTAGTGACCAAATTAGTCAATAATAGTTGTTTATGTACTTCTTCAGCCATATAGATTTTCGGTTAAACGTAAGAGATATTTTTTTAAGACTGCATTAGCATATACTATATATTGCTTTATAATTTACTTGTTCATAGTATCTAGTAGTCTATAATGCCAATCGGTGAAATATTTTACAAACATTGATATAATTATTGGTATTTTTGTAAAGTGTCCCCAAATGGGTCCAATGGGCTGATTCATAGTATTTTTTTAATATTATTGCAGATATAACTTTGGTGTAAAAAACGACGAAAAGACAGTTCAATTTTGCAATTGAGTATAGGGGACTAGAAGAAGCGGTTAATAGTAAAATATATTGTGTGGAAAGGATGATCCTGATGTGAACTATGACCTAGTGGTACTTCCTCCAGACCCAAGTATTTGAAATTCGAAAGTTTTGACACACTTTTTACATTGCCAGCGTGCTTTTTGGCACTTGATACATCGCAACTGACTCTGCAGCTTTTGGGGAAAGTGTCCAACACCATCTAAGCTCATACTTGGCATCGCTGAAGATAGTTTTCGACGTCTGTCATGGGGTCTTTTAGGTTCCGCATTCCTTAAATACAGTCGGGCGATACTTCACCGAAACTGCAGCTGGACTTGTTTGTCTTCCGCAATGAGAGTATGGAGATGCCAAGCATTAGCTACTGCTAAGTCAAGCATTCATTCCCATTCAGAATGGACGGAGTTGATCAGGCAGACTAGTCGATTGCCGTGTATAGAACAGCTATACGAGGGAAAAAATAGTGGTGGGGGGACCCACCTCTATTTTTAAGTCAAGCATGTAAGTGAACGGGAGTTCACTTACATGCTTGACTTAGCAGTAGCTAATGCTTGTCGTCCGTCTCCACATCCTCGCTGCTGAAGACAAACAAGTCCACCTGCAGTTTCAGCGATGTATTGCGTGACTGTATTTGAGGAATGCAGAACCTGAAAAACCCGATGAAAGATGTCGAAAACCACCTTTAGTGGTACCAAGCATGAGCTTAGATGGTGTTGGCAATACTTCGCTGAAACTGCAGGTGGACTTGTTTGTCTTCAGCAGCTAAATAACCTAAAAGACCCCATGACAGACGTCGAAAACCATCTTCAGCGGTGCCAAATATGAGCTTAGATGGTGTTGGACACTTTCCCCAAAAGCTACAGAGTCAGCTGCGATGCTTCAAGTGCCATAATAAAGCACGCTGGCAATCTAAAAAAGTGTTAAAACTTTGTGTATTGAAAAAGGTTATTTAAAAAAAATACCACACTTAAGCCCAATGGCCCCAATTGAGGACGGTGTTTTTATATATATAAGAAAAAATAATATTTTTATTTTTTTCTTCTATAATGTCTTACTAGCCCCTAATAATTATGTTTATAAAGTTTTTTTCAAAATTCTGCTTCTACTTTGTATTTGGGTCTAAATGGGTTAACTACTATGGTGGTTTCTATCTTTGACATCAAAACACGCCGATTTCACGTTAATATGAGTGTCACTTAACTTTAAGGGGCACTTAACTTTAAAGGACACTTAACTACTATGGTGGTTTCTATCTTTGGCATCAAAACACGCCGATTTCACGTAAATATGAGTGTCACTTAACTTCAAGGGCCACTTAACTACTATGGTGGTTTCTATCTTTGACATCAAAACACGCCGATTTCACGTTAATATGAATGTCACATCACTTAACTTTAAGGGGCACTTAAATTTAAGTGACACTTAAACATGATAGGGTCTTCTATCTTTGATATCAGAAACACGTCGATGTCACGTTCAGTTGAGTGTTACTTAATTTTAAGGGATACTCAGCTTTAAGCTTTGTTTTTTTAATAAAGTTCCACAGCATATAATTGAACTACCATTGCATAAATTTAAATGTTACATTAAAGAGTCGCTGATGAGCAAAGGATACTATAAAGTAGACGATTATTTGAATGACCGCAATGCATGGTCATGATGTAACACATAACATAATCACTGTTTAATATGATGTATTTTTATACTAAGCAATTGTTGTATTAGTAACGATATGTTTTTTTTTTTGTAAATGTCGTTACCTAACTAAGAAACGCTGGCAAGTTTCTTGCGCCCATTCTTCTTGTCAGTTAAAAAAGTCTTGAATGGGTGGTAGGAAAATATTGACGATTCATAAGTACATATTTGTTATGTCTAAGTGAATAAAGAATATTTTTATCTTATCTTATCTTATCTTAAGGGGCACTCAACCACGAGGTTTTTTCTATCATTGATATCAGAAACACGTCGATTCGATGGACGTCAAATTCAAGTGTTGCTTAACTTTAAGAGACACTGAAGTTCCTAGGAGTCCGCTACAAACTTAAACCTTATTCTTATACACTCATTCCAAAGTACACTCGACAGCACATCAAGTTGAAATGCGATAACAGCTTTTATTACGTAGGGCATAAAGGCGTTCTCAAGGTTAATATGTATAGTCTGATATGCCGCCGTGTGTACCTAGTAGGTACACCTACATACAAAATTTTGTGACTTTCCATATAATAAAGCGGAGCGGAGCTGTGTTTTCATATATTTGACTTCAAGGTGGAGTTAGGTTCTACTTTCAAAAGTATGGAATCGCAATTCCATTTCCCTCTACTTCAGTGGACAGGCAGCCTTTAGTTAAAAGGAGTTAAAAGGAGTGAGGTAGCCGAGCGGAGCGAGGTAGCAAAACAAGGGTTTTATGAAACACTAGAAACAGAAGAATAAAAAAGGAGCGGAGTGAGGAAACCGAGCAGAGAAGCGGAGAGAGAGAGCCAAGCGGGGCAAGCAAGCTCGGCTTCCTAACTCCGCTTCTCCACTCGAGTTGCTCGCTTCATTTCCTCTACCGCTTCACTATAAAGCACGGAGATTTATACTTATAACTTTTAAAGTGAAAAGTGGCCCTAACCAATACTATTGATTCCGAAGCAGAAACAGTCCGCTCTGCATTGCTGACTCGCTCCGCTCCGCTACCGCGACAGCGGACAACCTAAACATAAGTAATTTAAAAGTGAGTTGTGAGTCTATTAAAATAAAATAACTTTATGAAAAGTTGGGAACTTCCTACTAATGGCAAAGTGGCCAAAGGTGGCACAATGCTAAAATTTCCAGCCCCACTTTTGGCCACTAATTGTTTTCCAACTTTTTGTGACAACAGTGAGAAAACAACACTTTATCCATTTGGAAGAAACATATTCTAATGTGATATAAAATATTAAATAACCATAAAATAATTTTATTGTAGAAAAAACATTTTGCTTAAGAATTTTACAAAATGTTAACTTTGATACATAACATGGTGTTTATTTCTAAAATATCGTACTACATAAAAAAAGCTAAGTGCTGTAATTATCAACTAAAAGTCCAATCTTTTATTCGCCATTAATAAATATAAGCAATAGTTTTTTAATTCCTATTTATATAACTTTAAAGTGAAAAGTGACCAAAACCGGTACAGTGGCCAAAACCGGTACGCCTGCCCTACATCAAATACTTACAGCATTTTTATTTTTATTCAACTTCTTCCATTTTGTTGTTGTAAGTACTACATATTTCACTTTACACAAAAACATTCTTAGTTACCAATAAATAACCTTAAAACAAGATATTCAGGAAAGTTTTGTGCAAGGAAGAAATTAACAAGAATTGTTACAAAATACCGTAGTTTCCTTCATCTGCGGCAAGCCAGTAAAAATTCCTTGGTTAATAGCAGTTTTATAAGAAAGCTGGTTATTAAATCTTTTACACCGATCATTACCGTGTTATTTTAGAACTAACAAACTGTCAGGAAGCTTTAAATCAATCAATATCCGTGGATATTGGATGAAGGTCGATCGATCATAAGTACCTACAGCAGCGCGGTAAATTGTTTACATCAGAGCCCTATTCATTAAAAGCTACAATTTGTTTCACACGAGAAATTATTAAAAACGGGAGTAAATAAAAAAATTAAAAATGAAGAATTAAAAAAAAATCGACCCGTCTCACAGCGCGTAAGAAGTATTGGATAAATTCGACGCTTCTCGTAGCTTCTCCGTAGCTCAGTGGTTAGAGCAGTCGTCCGGAGCCGGCCCCATCAGAGCCGGTTGTGAGATGGTTCGATTTTTTCTAAATACTTACAATATTTAATTTTTCAATAATAAAAATTGCATTGTGAATGCAAAAAAGTAAATATTTAAATAACAGGAGTTTACTTAGCTCTTAGATCGAATGTATTTCATTATACCTACATATTTAATTTTTTAACTACGAAATTATTTTACTATTTGATATGATTAATGATGATATTCAAGCCGTGTAGTACCAGCTTAGAAAAATAATAGCACTAAGTTTTAAGACCACTAACCCCTGATTTATGCTGTGATGCCCCCAGGGCAGTTTAACATTTTAGGGGAATTCCCACCGACCCGAAATACCTGCTGAAAGTATGCTCCATTACTCCGAAAGGTAAAAGTACAGTCAATCAGTAATTTGAAGTTAGTATATTTTTTTATACATGTCAAAAACTAAAAAAGTATTTAAATAATCTGACGATTATTGAAAATCATCTTTCAAATAAATAATTTAAAAGTAAGTGAATTTTTCAATTTACAGACTACCTATACTGAAAAATTACAAATAAAAGCAAAAATATTCAATTTAAACTACCAGGGTAGAATGGTCACACAATGGTTAGTTAGAGGGGGGTGGGGGGGATACACCTTTTGCCACTTTGGAAGTGTCTATCTTTCAAAGAGGTTTGATGAAATATATTTATTTAGTTTCAGTTACATGTATGGGGAGCCCCACCTTATTTTTTTATTATTATGTAAAAATCGTAAAGCGGTTCTATGTATAATATGTATGTATTTACAAACAAAAAGTATTTAAGTATAAATTTATCCGTTATATATATATGTATAATATGTATGTATTTACAAACAAAAAGTATTTAAGTATATATTTATCCGTTATCAAGTTTTCCATGATACAGTTTCTTAATGAAATTAAAATGGGCTTAGATAATTGGTGTGAATGTAAGAAGTTATTTATTTATTATTATTAATATTATTTCTCACCAATAACACGTAATATATCTAGCACCAAAAATATGGTTTTTGAAATTTTTGTTTGTCTGTCTGTCTGTTGTCCGTGTTTCACGCAAAAACTACTAAGCGGATTTTGATGAAACTTTTTTTTGTTATATAGATAGCTGTAGACATTCGATAGTAGTTAAAAAATAATTTTTCATCCTGCCTCAATTAGTTGTGATTTCGGTAAATGACCCTGCCAGGTACCTTTCACTGATAAGAGGATGAACCCAAAATTCTTTCTGTCTTCTACGTCTTCGTACATAAAGCAATAAAGCAAGTAATTGCCGACGTTCCAAGGAACTCATTATTCCTCTCGTTTAAAACGCGTCCGTAGAGTGTAGTTTCAAAGAGATCACTGCGCTGCCCCGGCCAGTAAAAAACCGGACAAGTGCACAAGCTACTCATCCGTGTTTTTCATGCCACGCCGGTCCGTAAAAAAACGGACCGCCGGATCAGTAAAATTCAGTGTAGTGCACAAACGCCCAAACTCATATAAACTTAATTTCGGTGGCCGCACTGCAGAAACGACAAGCGAAATTTATTTGTTCCTATCAGTGCGGTCTCAGCATTCAGCCACAACTTCTAACTTAGCGTTTCAAAACGATCTGCTTTATAAGAAATCAACGAAGCTTTACCTCTATAATGACTTGAAGAGACTGCTAATGGGCAGGATGTCGCGATAAAATGTCACCAAGAGCTTAGGTAGGTACTTACTTTCTATGAAACTACCACCACTAACTTTAAAACATCCACCGGTAAATTGTAAAGTAGGTAAGTAAACTTAGTTTACTTTCTACTCCTGTAAGGAAAAGTTTGTTTGCGTATTTAGTAAGTGCTTACCTAATAGGTACTTAATGGATATGTAGATAATAATGTGCTTTGAACAACAGGTAGACAATTTCCATAACAGCAAGTAAACCTATAATACAGAATTTAGGTAAATAGTGTTTTAGGTTTTAAACAGGGTGTTTCGAAGTACAATTGTTGAGTTCTCATACAGATTTATCGATATATCAATACTGACTATTCCTAGACGCGTCGTCGTCCTGTTAACAAACGCTGAAAATTATAAATTAGCAGTAGCTAAGCTAAGCTAGTGTTTTCAGAATTCTATTAATTTTTTTAGCAACTAAGTACCTATTGTTGCTAAATACAATAGCCTATGTAGGTATAGTATAGCCATTTTAATAGGTCACATTTGACAGCTGTCTTAGTCAGTCATTGAAATCAAGAAACGCATTTTTTTATTAAACAGTAAGTACTTACAATTCCTTATAGTTTCGCCATGTCCGTCTGTCCGTCGGTCTGTCCCTAGCCTAGTTCATAGACTCTTAGTACTAGAAAGCTGTAACTTGGCATGAATATTACATATTAATCACGCCGACAAAGTGGTGATGTAAAATTTAAAAAAACATTTTTTTTAGATTACCTACCTCCCCTACACGTGAAGTGGGGATGTAATTTTTTTTCGTTGGATATCTATTATGACGGCCCTACTAGTTTTTATTTAATCATGTGGCCCAACCCTAATTTCTAGGGTCAGAAGCTACGGAAGTAAAGAAGGTGAAGATAAAGCAGCACTGGTTCCAGCGACAGTAAAAGTGCAGGGTGCTGCACTGTACAGTAGTAGTAGTTTCGCACTGCGAAAGTAAACTAAATACTTATTATTTTAATTTTTAGATTTATGCACTCACAATGCAATTTTTAATATAGAAAAAATGGAAAATGAAGTATTTAGAAAAAATCGACCCGTCTCACAACTAGCTCCGATGGGACTCGAACCCACGACCTTTCGCTTTCCGGGCGACTGCTCTAACCACTGAGCTACGGAGTCGTTACGAGAAGCGTCGAATTTATCCAATACTTCTTACTCGCTGTATAGTCAGCGTTAATTTCATCAATGTGGAGATATTACTACCCTCACATCTACACATTTCATCTTTAGGTATTTTTTTCGCGTGTGAGAGTAGTAATATCTCCACATTGATGAAATTAACGCTGACTATACAGCGAGTAAGAAGTATTGGATAAATTCGACGCTTCTCGTAACGACTCCGTAGCTCAGTGGTTAGAGCAGTCGCCCGGAAAGCGAAAGGTCGTGGGTTCGAGTCCCATCGGAGCTAGTTGTGAGACGGGTCGATTTTTTCTAAATACTTCATTTTCCATTTTTCTAAATACTTATTTAGATATTTTCATATTTATAAGTTCATAATGTATGAAATGTCTGTACGTAATGTTGTTCTTCTATTAAAACACTGGCATCCACATGTTCTCTGCAGACGTCGGTCGCCGTCGCTCGTGGAGTTAGTGGAGACACTATGAAAACATCACTGGATTCACTGCTAGTCGCTGCGGGGGATGGTTAATTGTTTCAGCACAATGTATCTCAAGACGGCTCACTTAAAGTACCTATCTTCCCGATGGGACATAAAATGAGATGTACCCTTTACTTTTATACAACTCGTATTGCATTAAACGTTCGTTTTGTAAAGAATAAATGTAGGTAGGTAAGTAGGTATGTAGTAAATTAGCAAAATGTCGTATAGGATTAGACAAGGCGTTTTGATGCAGTTATGTAGTTGTAGGTAAAGTACGGTCGCGGAAAACGAAGAATCTCGTACAATGTTATTTCCTGTCCCTGTTGCTCCCGCATAAATAATTAGTGCGTCACGCACGCACACAAGCGATGACCGCCGTCTCAAGGGAACTGTGTGAGCATGATAAACTATACACGGTAATTTTTTTATCACCCCGGATAATTTTGGGGAATATTGTACTCATGAAAACAAACAACTTTTATTATGGGACCAAAACTAACATTGCGAAAAAAAGGAGCTACTCCATACATTTTGATTAAATATTTTCGCACTTTTGTATGGAACAGCAGATTTTTTTTTCGCGAATTCAGTGTTGGTCCCATAATAAAAGTTGTTTGATTTCATGAGTAGAATAGTCCCTAAAATTATCCGGTGTGATAAAAAAATTACTATGTATTTACGTGGTGTATTTGTGCATTTAAATAAAGGGCCCCGACTTGGCACTAAAAACTTCTACAAAGCAACAGTCTTGTCATAAAAAGAATTATTGAAATCGGGCGGATCTATCGTGGCACATACATAAAATATCACACGTATTGAGAACCTCCTCCTTTTTGAAATACACCACAAGACTTCGCTTGACCGCGTCAGATCAAACAAATGATACATTATTCAAGTGGCTCAACAAAATTACTTCTATGTTATATTTCTTCTCAAAGTTTCAACTTGTTTTCATCAAAATTCTGCACATGTCGTGATTTCAATGGATTGGTATAATATTATGCTTCAAGCTTTTATAAAACTTTGAGCGACCGTCGTCGTCTCCAGTGCAGAGCACCCACACTCATCTACCATAATACTGTTACTTTAATATTTTAAATTCCATCCCAAGCTTAACTTACTACATATTTGTGTGATGAAAAATTCATACCAAGTGCGGTACAAAGCTGGTGACTGTGCAATATAAAACGATTTAACATTGAATCCTTTGCGCACGCCAAATGTTTTGCTAGACACCTACTCATTACCATTACTTCTACTATTGTTACTTAGTATTTAATTGAATCAGGCGTCACTTGGCGGAAATCCCTAACTATTGTGAAAAATAAATATATGTAGCTTTCTTCCGCAAATAATCATTGAGTTATATTGCATACGGACAAACATCTCCTCTCCATGCAAATTTTTGAGATTATTTGCGGAAGAAAGCTACATATATTTAGTTACTTAGTTTTTACGACCACAGAACACAGAAAGATTTTTCTCTTGGTTAAGACTTTAACTGAAAATGCACCACTCTTACTTCGTAAAAACAAAGAAAAAAATAGTTGGGCAAACGTTATCTAAAACTATTCCTCATATTGATAGCATTAGTAGTTCTCGAGTTATTCAGCTGTGAGGCTGTGACAGATAGACGGACAGTCTGAGTCGCACCATTTAAATTCGCTTTCAGTGAGGCCAGAGCTTTATTCGTAGCCTTGCATGTATGGAGAAATGTTGTACAGACGTACAGAATTATAAATACAGACATAGTTTTATGATAAGGGTTGACCATTTTAGTACGGAACCCTTAAAAGGTAGTAAGTAGTATCTCAAAATATAAAATGGAAATAACAAGTTTTGGTCTGACCGAATGGAAAGAACATGTTTTGTTCCGAATAATTATGGAAATAACATGTTTTGAATTGAAGTGTTTTGGAAATATTAGCTTACTTTCCGAAACAATACAAAATATTTTTTTAACCAGCATGTTAAATTTATATTTACTAGACATATTAAACTTATATGAAATATTTTTAGACTTATACTAATTTAAATAATTTTAAACCTATAGGATAATATAGGAAAAATGTGATAGTAAAAAAAAAACTTAATTTTAAACTTATACTATCCATTAAAAAATTTAAAATTTGTGGGTATCAATTTCATTTTTTTTCATGGAAATAACACATTATTATCAGAATTGTATTTTCGATACCAAAATTTCAAAGAGTTTTAATCGGTAGTACCGTATTCTTTAAATGGAACATAGAATCGTATCATAGGAAAGCACTGCCGCATGAAACAAAATAAGGGTGGAAAGTGGAAATAACAGGATTTGTCCCAACACTCCCCAACCATAGAAAAACCAACTAGGAAACTGTACACTTTATGGGACTTTCAAGATGAGCATAATTTTTGTTCTTTGTTAAAAATAACAAGATGCAAATAACTAAATTTTTGACATCAAAGGTGAAAAGGAATATGACAAGAATTATAGCTATGCTGAATCTCAAAGGTGATCACAGCTGGATCACAAGGAAATAAGTTATTTCTGGCACATCAAATGTAAACCAAATAAATCAAACCCTTTATGACGAAACGCGCGGCAACATAAAATTAATGTGTGAAGGATGGCATATTTTCAAAAATACTTTATACTTGTCTTTTATCCAACCGATTCTTTTAGTGGCGTAAAGAAATATAAAAATTTGTAGTTCTAATAAAAACGTGGTAAGTACTGAAATAAAATACTAGCGGACCCGCCCGGTCACCTTCGTGGAGTAGGTACACGTACGACGACAGTCAAAACGATTTTCCATACAAAATTACCATATTTATTTTATAATTTTCCGGAATAAAAAGTAGCCTATGTCACTCTCGAGCTCCCAATCTATCCCCATACTAATTATACACGCCGTGATCTACATGTGAAAGTGTGTTTGAATGTTTGTCTGTCCGTCTTTCATTCAAAACAGAGCAACGGTGCTCTGTTTTGGCGTGAAAGACGGACAAACAAATAAACAAACACACTTTCACATTTATATTATTAATTTGGATTATCATGAAAGCTTTTGGATGTTAAGTACCTATGGCAGGCATAGTTGAAAAAAAATTAAGTGTTGCAACAAATAAATTGTAAAAGATTTTATTTAAGGGAATCGCCATGTGACCCTTCGTGACTAATTAGGTACTTAAGTAGGTAACCCTCCTCGTATTTTCTTTTGGGCAAATGTGACCAATGCGAAAATTCTCATATGAACCAAGATTATATCATTTCTACTAAGGTGTGAACTGAATGGTTAATCATTTTTGTGGTAATTGTTTGGTCTTCATTATTATTACTTCCCATATTTCAACCTTCAGTTATAATTATGTATATTAAGTACCTAACTTGTCTTTATCCAGAAGGCCAGTACCCCAGCAGTGGGGGCATTAAATGACTAATGATGATGACCTAACTTTAAAAACTCAACGTTCTAAAACTTTGTCTTTTTTACAACCTTTTTATTAACTTGCCATGTTAGTTAGTTTGTTAGTTAGTGGGGGACAAATCTTGCAAGCCTTATTTGACCCACTTCCCAGTGTCCGATGGAGCTGAAATTTTGTATACAGGTTTGGTTTAGATGACAATACAATATTAAACCCTGTACAGTGCCACAAGCTTTCCTGTTCCGGTGACAGCCGTGACAGAGGAGCCACTTGCAATACCAAATTAGCTGTCAAAATGGACTGTCGTATGAAAACTGTTTTAGTTCCAAAGATAATCACCGGAACAGAAAAGCTTGCTGCACTATACAGTCGGATAAGGAACACAAACGTTCTAAACAAAATATCGACATATTACTCGAATACATAGATAGGTACATGTGCCTCCTCAGCCAACCACTCGAAAAAAGGTTTAATAAAACTTTAACGTCAATTTATAATACATAGTTCTTAGAGTTTTCTTACGTTACAATGTAATAAAGTTTGAATTTCGATTTCCGCCACCACAAGTTCGAGACTGACGACGGGTGACAAGTTGTTGATGACTTGACACATCTCACAGGTAGTACCATGGAGCTAGACTTAATACTGAGGTAACTGGAGTTTTCACCCTGAATAAAAAAGTGTACCCCGCAAATTTGACATTTAGTATGTAGTGGCTGTCAGTTTTCTCATATGACCATACATATTTTTTCAAAGTGTAGGTGAGACGGAAGACAGCCACAGTGTAATTTGTGGTCACAAAAAAGTGTTAGTACTGCACTCTCCAGTTACCTCAGTATGTAGTCTAGCTTCATGGGTAGTACAGTCAGCAAAAAAGGTTGTCATGAAAATGTTTTTTTTTTTACTTTTATAACGGCCAACGTTTTCATTTTATTTACTTTGTGAGTCTGGTAAGGTTAGTCCTGTCACAAAGTAACTACGCGGGCGGGCGGTCGCCCTAGCAGAGAGTCCGCTTAGAACAAAGTGCCATTTTCGTCACGCACACATAGACGTCACATATACAGGCAAAATGGGACAGTTTGGGACAGTACTCAGTCGCGAGTATCGCAAAGAGGTCAGTGATCGCAAGTTCCAAAGAGCATTTAATTGATCACTTCACGTCCGCGCCGCTACGTGTCACTGTGACACTTATATACCTATTTTACCATTAATTAACAAAAAATAATAACCAATATTATTACAGTTGCAGTGTATTTGGTTGTCTAAATACGACTAAAAACTGTGCATACACGTTCTTTAAATTTCCAAACGATATTGAAAGGTAAGTTATGTCAAACTGTTTTCTCTTGTTGGTAGGTGAGTATACCTAGGTACTTTTGGGACTAGCCGCTTTGATAACGACTATGAACCATACACATTCATCTTATAGTTAGCTGGTTGTGGTAAAACGCCAGTAATTGGGTTCTATTGTCCTTATTTAGATGTTATAGTATTCTCAAAACTTCTTGGCGGTTCAGCGAACACAGCCACAAGTCATGTTGACGAATTTTCAAGTAAAAGTTGTCGTTGCATTTTCTTTTATTTTAGCAGTGTTATGAAATCCTACTTACATTTTAGAGACTTCAGTTATTAAACCCCAAATAACATTTTACTTGCAGTATTTTTTTTCATCTAAGCGCACGGCAGTGTGCCAGCCAAGTTCAGGAAAGGACGCCAATCAATAAATCCCAAATAACATTTCACTTGCAGTAAAGTTTTCTTTATCTAGGCGCACGGCAGTGTGCCTGCCAAGTTTGGGAGAGAACGCCAGTCATTATACTTACCCCAAATAACATTTTACTTGCAGTAAAGTTTTTTTTGACGCACGGCAGTGTGCCAGCCAAGTTCAGGAGAAAACGAACCACGCACGATTATGCGTATACCTATTTATTTTAACGTCTTAATCGTAGGAGTGCCATAGGCTATTTTCGTTGCAAAACTAACTAGTTCATTTTAAAAACGAATGATTTTTTTTTCAGACGAACCTTATGGATAAGTTTAATTGATCGAGAAGATGTACGCAACAAATGGTCAACATATCTTCGAGTTTGTGAGGCCCATTTCGAAACCAATTCTATAATCAAGACATCGAACCGAACTGTCCTGAAAAAGGCATTAGTGCCTTTTTCAGGACAGTTCGGTTCCCAAACTTTTGCTACCGGTCAAAAAAAAATTAAATGAAAAATCGCAAGCAACTGTGGAGACTAATGAATCTTGTACACAATATGAAAAAGTTAAATGTGACTCAAATTCACAAATAGCAACTCACGTTTCTGCAAATTCTCCCAGAAAAAGAAAGCTGAAAAACTATATTCTTGAGTGCAAGAAAAGACTATGAAGAACAGCTGCGCCAGAAACAAATATGAACCCGTTTACATCTCGATAGCGTAGCTTCTATGACGTTCACAAGTATTGTAAAAACCAATCTAAATTGAATAAACAAATTTGACTTTGACTATTAAACTACTTATATTTTTTTATTTACCTATATACGATAAATACACAACATAGGTATTTAAATACACTTTCTTGTTTTCAAAATAGTTACCACTATTGCTTGATACAGTTCTTGCGTTATAAAGGTTTTTCAATTTTTGAAGATGACAAGTTATAAATTCAACATTTAAGAAAATATTAATTATTTGAAGTGCTTGAACGAAAAAATTTATGGAACTTGTAACCCATTTAGATTTCAACTATTTTTCGCTGAGCTTGGCACCTTTTTTACCTTTATGATTTCGTCGTACTTACTTAGTGCCTTTTTCACGTTTATGTTTTTAGTGGGATAACTATCACACCATATTTATATCTTGTTCATAGAGTACATTACAACATATAGGAATGGAATACATTACAACATAATAGGTACGGTATAGGTACAATAGGATCTTGTCTTCGTCGTGTGTGGCGTCGGGACTTTAAATGGATATTAGATGCTCTGTTTACCATCTAAGCAGCATCTAAGGCATGTAAACTTGTTACGATGTATGTATAAACGAATTTATTTATGTATGATTGTTAACTTTTACTACTTACTCCTTTTTAAATTCAGAATCAATACAGAAGCAACCCTAGTGAGTCAGACAAGGATAGGTATAGATTTTCAAAAATGGTGGGAGCGGTCCTTCTGTAAACTCTTTATTTTGTGGTCCTGTCCAAGTTTGTATGTTGTTGTAGTATGGAAGCCACACCCTGAATTAAAAACTGAGGATGAAAAATTTGACAATTCCTTTTTGTTGGGGCTCCTTCATCTCTTTCTAAGTACACAGAAAGATGGTGTCCACAATTTCTTTTCAGACAGGACTTCGTTTGGGACTTGGGTAGGGGGTGTCAAGCGGGAACTCAATATTTTTTTTGTTTTAAGCTTACCTATGGAAAAGATTTTGACCGCGCGCAGGCGCGGAACAGGCCATGGAAGAAATGACAGTTTTGTATCGTACGACAGTCAAAACGATTTTCCTTACAAAATAACCATTTTTAGGTATCCGTACCTCAAAAGAAAAAAACGGAACCCTTATAGGATCACTTTGTTGTCCGTCTGTCTGTCAAGACTCTTACTTACTTACTATCTTATTACATGGAAAGCTCAGATGGTCGGCCGACGCTAGACAGCGAATCGTATTTCGTCATATTTGCATCTATGTCTTACTAACGCAAATAGAAGAAACGGTTGCGCGGCAAGGAATATTGCAATATTTTAGTATAAATAATGAAATTATGATAGTTTCAGTAGGTACATGTTTGACTTTTAATTAATTGTGCAATTATACTTACGTTCAATACTGACTGAAAATATTATATTACTTCTCTTTTTTTCCTTTTTTCCAATTGTTTTTGCGCATCTACACAGCACATTTAGGCATCGTTTCGCCGGGCGGTCAAATGACTACTGAGGCGATCTAATGCCCAATTTCGAATTGGGCATTCGTTGGCGGCTTCACTTTCCGTGCGTTTACGCTGTATCTAGGGTTTATATGATCGAAGATTATTACGTATAATATTTTACCAGCAAATACCAATATATTGATAATTCTGTTATTTTTTTATAAATTCCCTCATTTTCCTACCACAAACGAGCTTAATTTTGCGGTCAAAAAGTAGTGGCAACACAGTCGGTTGATGGTTTATATAGCTTTATTATAGATATGTATAGATGAAGGTATGGAATCCTCAGTGGGTGAGCCCGGCTTGCACTTGTCCGGTTTTTATTTATATTATCAAAAACTTATAATTTATGTCGTCAGACAAGCGGTTTCTATTTTTGAATCAGGCGTAGTAGGGAACACAAGGCGCATTGGATGCCGGAATAGCATAAAGGGACAATATTGTTGACAACTGAATGGCGCAGAGGTTTGGATACCCTTTATTTATTAATTCTATTTATTAATGTACTGTCCCGCATAGGTTCTTTTTTTTAATTAAGGGACACGGTCAAATTTATAGCTGAAAAACGGGACGTCCCAAAAAATGGGGACACTCTTGGTCAACCTAGTAAACATCCACCATTTCGAAGTTCAAAATTTGACATCATTCGATCAATGTTGACATTTACAATGAGTTAGAAAGAGACGTAGGGGCCTTGAAAACATTCAAATGTCACGGAATTTTGTCTTCAATCTTTTGTTCGAAGTGTGGCTTCCAGCTTTACCTACAGTTCCATGGTCCTGTCACGGTCGCCACTTGTGAAAACTAGATAAATAATAATAATAAATAAATATAATAAATAACTTCTTACATTCACACCCATTTTAATTTCATTACGAAACTGTATCATGGAAAACTTGATAACGGATAAATATTATTATTATTATTTATTTATTATTTATTGCTTTATTGTACAGAATACAAAGTAAGGTACAAAAGGCGGGCTTAACGCTAAAAGCATTCTCTACCAGCCAACCTTCGGGAAAACAGAGAAAGCTCAAAAGCGGTACAAATAAAAATAATTTATACATACATAGAACATAGCAAAGTATAGACATAAATATATAATATACCTACATACATACATACATATAATATAGTAACTTAAACAGTGAAGATGATCAAAACTACATTCCACATCATGACTGAGATCCTTCAAGAAGGAACGCATGAACATTTCTTTTAAATGCGAGCTTGGATGGAGATCTTCTTATGGAATCTGGGAGACTGTTCCAGAGACGGATAGCATGCAGTGTGAAAGAGTCGGCCATATAGCCAGAATGGAAGAGGGGAGTTGAGAGTGCTAAAGAATCGGAAGAGCGAAGGTGACGATCGTTAGACTTACAGAGATATTTAAACTTGCATTTTAAGTATTCAGGTGAGAGGTGATTATTTAAAAGAGTGTAAAGAGTACTCAGCAGCCTCAACTGTCTACGCTGACGAATGGGGAGCCATTTAAGCTGCGACCGGTAAGAGGAAATGTGATCAAACTTACGAAGGCAGAAGATAAAACGAATGGCATAGTTTAGAAGCCGGTCCAGCTTGTTGAGAAGATCCTCATTCAAGTTAGAGTAACAAACATCAGCATAATCAAGGAGAGGGAAAATAAGGGAGGTAACAAGAGTGACCTTTATTTTAATAGGGAGAAAATTTTTGAAGCGGCTAAGGAAGCGGAGAGAAAAAGTAACAGCTCGACTCACCTCGGCAACTTGAGTTGTCCAACTGAGAGAGGGGTCAATATAAAGGCCGAGATTTTTGACGCTGGAACGAAAAGGGATGATGGTGTTATCCAGCGTTATAGACTGGATCGAACTGGTATCAATTTTGGCGAGCTGTTTCGAACCGCCAACAATTATCGCCTGGCATTTTGCTGGGTTCACTGCAATACCGAACTCTGTTGACCAATTGCTTATAAGTTGTAAGACATTGTTAAGTTGGCAGATTACAGAGTCGATACCATCAGCTGGTGCTTGCATATAAACTTGGAGGTCATCAGCGTAAAAATGGTAAGAACAGCTAAGCAGTGAGGAAAGGGAGTTAATAAAAAGGGAAAACAAGAGAGGGGACAGAATGCCACCCTGTGGAACACCGGCAGAGAGGCTGTTCCAGCGGGACAAGTCCGATCCTACACGAACCGCCTGCTGGCGACCACGAAGGTAGTTGGAAAACCACTCCAGTGACAGTGAGGAGAAGTTTGAGGACTCGAGGATGGCGAGCAAGATGTCATGATCGACCATGTTAAAAGCGTTGGAGAAGTCAATAAGAACAATGATCGTCACTAACTGACCTTCCATCCCAAGTCTTACGTCCTCAATGACTTTGAGGAGCGCCGTTGTGGTGCTGTGACCAGGGCGGAAACCTGATTGTTGGGAAGAGACAAGGCAGTGGGAGTAAACAAAGGATGAAAGCTGTTTGTGAGCCGCAGCTTCGAGGATTTTGGATAGAAAGGGGAGGATGGAGATAGGCCTGAAATTATTTAATAGTGTAGGAGAGGAAGTTTTTGGCAAGGGAGTGACGTATGCTTTACGCCAAAGGAGGGGAAATTGACCGGACTCAAAGGAAAAATTTATAATATGGACTATAATCGGGAGAATTTGATCGAGGATGCAAGAGATCATTTTCCTGCTAACATCATCACACCCAACAGCTTTGGATTTGATAGATGTAATAATCTTCCTGACATCGTCGGTTGTCACTGGAGTGAAGGAAAAGGACTCGGGAAGCTGAACGCCTTTAGAAGTAATATGTGAAATGGTGTTGTGCTTAATGTTGGGATCAATAGAGGGAGCAGAAGAGAATTATTTAAGTATTTAAATATATACTTAAATACTTTTTGTTTGTAAATACATACTTAATATACATAGTAAACACCAGACCAAGACAAATAGACATGTTCATGCACACAAATATTTGTCTTGTTCGGGAATCGAACCCGAGACCACTGGCGCAGAAGGTGGGTAGCCTACCCCTGCGCCAAATCGGTCGATAAATCGTCGAATATTTTGTAGAGAAATGAAAAATTGCTTTAGTGGCCTTCGATTATTTTATTGACAGTAAGAAAACAACGACAAAACCAAAGCCTATAAAAATCATAGTATAAAAAAGACTCTCACGAGGTTTCAACCATGTTTCAACATCCTTATTTCGAAAATTCGTTTTTAATATTGAAGTAGGTACTTACCTATTTCAGATTATATTTTTGATGGAACCATTAGCTGCCGCTACATTACTAAAGTGCTCGTCAGATAAGTCTGCGCGCGGTAAAAATCGAATACTAATCTTTTCTATAAAATTAGAACAAAAAATGCACTGTAACTAGCGCCAAAAACGCGCCAGGCACGTGCAGAGTTATCTGACACACACCCGCTTATTTGATTCGTATGTATTGGTGGTCCCACTCTGCTGTCGGAAAATGTTCACAAAGTTTTTGTTTTGAGAAATGTTTTTTGAACAAAGAATTTTAGAAAATTTATTCTATTCATGTTAGATAATGTTAGTAAAAAAATCTAAGCAAATGCCTACATTATATGCAGCCACTGACCTCTATATGCAGCACTTTTATCAAAATTTACATTAAAAAAATGTAATCATTTCTAACATTTGTAAGGAAATATATTACCTACAGAATATTTATAATAGTATCTACTGGTAACATTTTTTTGTATACATTTTCTAATTAGGTAAGCTTATGCTTTGTGGGAGCATCATAATGTATTTAACTGTAAGTGCCTACCTTAAGGCTTCTAAATCATGAGTAGGTGTGTCTTCTCCTCAAATCTCCTCGTCCATAAAAATTTTATGAAATTTTTGTGTGTCTTCTTCAGGTATATTCGAGTTTGGTTTAGATTTTTAATTTGACCCGGTAGGTGGCGACTTCGCCGGATCAGCTAGTTTATAATATTAATAGGATTTCGCTAAACAAAACGTTTTCAACTTTCAAAGGGCTAATTGTATTTTGTAGTCTCTAAAACTGACAAAAGAGTTTAACTAGTTTACTTTATCGTTCAAGTGAGGTGAAGTAAAGTTAACGTAAGTAACGCGGCTTCGCCCGCGTGGACTACACGACGTTATTCTGCGGGAATGTAATAACTTTCCGTTATAAAAAGTAGCCTATATTACTCTCCAGCTAACAACGATCCCCATGCCAAAAATCACAACGATACGTTGCTCCGTTTTGACGTGAAAGACGGACAAACAAACACTCAAACAAACTTTCACATTTATAGTATTACTAGCTGACCCGGCAAGCGTTGTTTTGCCATATAAATTTTATTGGACACGAACTTCGTATCACTGCCTGACACAAATGTCACTTATTTAAAAAAAAGTAATCCTAACCGTCAAAAACGTCAGTGATTACATACTCTTTGACATACCTACTCTTTGGAAG
Source organism: Crambus lathoniellus (assembly GCA_949710035.1). NCBI lineage: Eukaryota > Metazoa > Arthropoda > Insecta > Lepidoptera > Crambidae > Crambus > Crambus lathoniellus. Next base: position 9,488,517 of record OX453303.1, on the reverse strand, counting down.
CGGCTTAGAAATGACAGTTGTATAAAGTATGACAGTTTAACGATTTTTTATACAAAATTACCATTTTTATTTTATAATTTTCCTGGATAAAAAGTAGCCTATGATACTTTCCAGCTCTCAAATTATCCCCATACCGAAAATCTCGTCGATCCGTTGCTCCGTTTTGACGTGAAAGACGGACAAACAAACAAACAAACACACGTTCACATTTATAATATTAGTATGGATGGATAGTATCACAGTCATCTCTATCGTCTTCTACAAGCCATGCGCATAAAGTTGGCAACGTAGTTTTAAGTGAACCGATTTGACATCGTTTAGTTTGCACCGTTTGACAGGTAAACAGCGAGTAAACCTCGAGTACTGAATCCTATGGAGATGGCATATCTTCTATACGTCTATACAAATAAATAAAATTGGAGTGTCTGTTTGTAACATTAAATAACCGCTTTTTACTACGTGCATATGATTAAATATACAGTACATATACCAAAATGACATGTTTTACAATTTTTGTCTGTCTGTCTGTTTGTTCCGGCTAATCTCTGAAACGGCTGGACCTATTAATACGACAATGAGAAGAAGTTTAAAATTGAATTCCAAGATTTTCTTACATTGTGACTTAGTTACACCTCACTTTTTCGAAGGTATGCCACCTCCATAGGATTTAGTACTCAGAGGAGTAAACCGGTTCACAGCAATGTTGCCGTTCCGTATCATAGCATGGCTTGTAGAAGACGATAGAGACGGCTGTGATAGTATGGATATGGATAACGTAGGACTAGCCCGCTTTTGTATGATATTTCTAGTGGGTAAGTACTATGATGTCATGTTTTGACTTGTTTACTTTCCCCAGTACAAACTGACGTTTATGTCTAGGCAGCCACAAATTACTTTCAGTTTTATTATCATAACCTCGCGAAGAATTTTTCGTGAGAATTCGTGATGAAGAAGTTAAAAGTCGGTGTATTAAGTACTAATATACGCCATCAATTTATTTGTAGACCAGTGGACCCGGTAAACTTCGTATCACCTCTGTCGTTTTTATTGTTTTCCGTTACTTACTTACTTATTATTTATGTTTCTCACCGTTTAAACCTTCCCTGAACTTTCGCAAATATTTCAAGATCTTAATTTGCCAAATCGGTTATAAGCCGTTTCTGAGATTAACGAACAGTAATTCATTTTTATATACTCACATAGATTTTTGTAGTAATTTCTTGTAAGATAAAACTTATAAATCTAACATATAAAAATCTAGTGTCACAGTGTTTTTTATCAAACTCCTCCGAAACGGGTTGACACCGACTTTTATGTTTTTTTTTTTGTGTATATTTTTTATAGAGAGGTTGGCCTAAGAATAGGTCGTAAACTATTTTTTATCCCGAAATTCAACAGGAGCAAAGTCCCGGGCGCAGCTAGTATTTTTACATATTTCATCAAGTAGTGTTATATCGTCATAAACTTATGCTTATATTGTCCTTAGAAAAATCAGCACTTAAAAAGAAAACCTCTTCAACAAAATTGCAGCATTTAGTACTTCCTAAAAGTAGTTACTGTAGTTAAACTAAATAAAACTTATCATTTAAAATTACCTTTACAAAGATCCGAATCAATGCTGACACCAATCAACACTAACCATTCACACCACCAAACGATATATCCACAGTGATCACAGTTAATAACTGACCGAAAAGAAAAAAAGAAACTTTCGATAGCTTCCGGAGCGCGCGGTAAAAACGGCGCGCTGTTTGGGCGGGCGGGACGACCGTAGCAGCCCAAACTTGAAGCAAAACTGATCGTACGACGCTCCGTCGCCAACCGAATACCTTGGCTATTAAAAAGCCAATTTATTATTTCTTTTCTCCAATTCAATTCCAACCTCATCATTAATGCGCCTCTAAAATGTCATATCTAACCTACTTTCGCCATCAAAGAAATTCGGTAAATAAATGTTTTTGTTGAGCTGCACTTTGCCCTTGCAATTTCTATGAAGTATAAATTCAGTAGCACACTGAATCTTGGCTGGAATTCAAAATGAGTGTCTGAAAAGTCAATCTTGTCAATTAATGCAGAGTAGCGGAGGGCTTGCAATGTACGAACGTGATTAGTTTATGGATAAAAGTACTAAGTGCAAATGTCTTTAGGTTTTAGTTTTAGCGCAGGTTACCTAATTGTCAATCCATATAGGTATAGCGTGATCAATTCAAAGTAATTTTTAAAACATTATTAAACTAAAGTATCAAACCAACCACAAATTATAAAACTACTAGTTTAGCAACATTCATGTTCCAGTATTTAGAATGTATATTGCAGTAAATCTACCTAGTTTCCCTTTGCCAAAATAAAGGTCCTAACAGACTGACCGACTAGATGCCGTCGTCGCCGCCGCCCCGTCCCCAATTCTACTCGAGTCACTACAATGAGGATATGTTAAATTTGCTGATTTGAAAAAGGGTTGGAGGTTTACACATATTTGAAAATCAAACGAACTTACCAAGTGAAGTTCGATTACAGATTATGTAAACAGCTTTATTCGACGCGATTTGTGGATAACATTAGCTGCTAAGGATACACATTTTTATAATGTACATACATACAGAACAGTTAATATAATTATTAATGAAAACTTTTCAAAAACTTATCTATAGGTACTTCTCATCGATTTCGATGAAGACGACCACGATTATATTTTGAAATAGGCATCTTGCCTAAGCTGGGCTCTAATCTTATCTATTTATAGAAGTACTTATTTAAATACCTAACCAATTAGATGTTTTTCTTCCTAACACGAAACACTTTAATGCCCTATTGTTATTTTTTTAGACATTAGAAAATTTTATTGTGAGTTAAATTTATTTCGTACTAGCTGACCCAGCTCGACTTCGTTCCCGTGGCCCTACCCCCTGCTCCACCCTACCCTACCCCTACCCTACCCCTACCCCTACTCCTACCCCTACTCCTACCCCTACCCCTACCCCTACCCCTACCCCTACCCCTACCCCTACCCTACCCTACTCTACCCATACCCTACCCCTACCCCTACCCCTACCCCTACCCCTACCCCTACCCCTACCCCTACCCCTACCCCTACCCCTACCCCTACCCCTACCCCTACCCCTACCCCTACCCCTACCCCTACCCCTACCCCTACCCCTACCCCTACCCCTACCCCTACCCCTACCCCTACCCCTACCCCTACCCCTACCCCTACCCCTACCCTATCCCTACCCTACCCCTACCCTACCCCTACCCCTACCCTATCCCTACCCTACCCTACCTTTACCCTACCCTATTTCTACTCTACCCCTACTTACCCCTCCTTCCCCTATTTTCTCACCCTTAAAACCTTCCTTGGACTTCCACGAACATTTCAAGACCAAAATTAGCCAAATCGGTCCAGCCGTTCATGCGTGATGTCGTGACCAAGGGAAATAGGGATTCATTTTTATATATATAGATTACGTGGCAAAATAATCCCATGTTATCATTGGCCAAGTGCCAAATATAATTGTTTCAGAAGTTTCAGAACGACTTATTACAGTGACAGTGACCAGAGAGAACGTAAACTCTTTCAGTGACTTTTTACTTCACCGTAAAACGATTTTGTAAGGACAATTTTACTAAAAGTTTTATAATTATTTACTTACGAGATTATTTTCTATGGAGTTGGTATGTTGCGATTTATTTGTTATGTTAAAAAGTTAGCCTTAATTTTAATACGTTCAATTCATCACAGTATAATAGATTTTGAACCAGACTAAAGACACATAATAAATGTTCATGCATACAAATATTTGTCTTGAGCGTGGTTCGAACCCGCGACCTGTGGCGCAGAAGGCAGGTGTACGTTACCCCTGTGCCATACAAGTCGTGAAAATGTTTTTTTTTAACTCACAATAAGTAGTTTTAGTCTAGTTCTGCTTAGGTTTGGTAGTAAGGCTTTGGCCGTAACTTCTTGAGTAAAACAGCGGGATATTTTTCGTACAAAACTTATATCAATAGCTTACCTTACAGAGGGCTCAAATAAACTGAGCATGAAGGATAACCATACAAAAAGTTTTATTATCTAGTCTTCTGCCCGCGTGAGCTAGATGTTTTCCCGTGGAAATGACATATTTTCCCGGAGTAAAAAAATAGGCTATAGGTACCTACCTGCTATTCTACATCTCTGTGCGAAATTTCATCCACATTCGTTCAGCCGTTACGCCATGATTGAATAAAACATCCAAACTTTCGCATTCATAATATTAGTTGTACTTACTTATCACAGAACACGGTTTTTTCCTAGTTACCATCTTTATTAACTTTTACGCGCGGCTACTCTCGCGTCAAATTCAGTAATATTTCATCCATACCATATTTCATCCAAATCAGTTCAGTCTGAATTTTGGTAGTAACCGGTGCGAGTGCGAGACCTTGAAAGCGGCAAATAAATCTTCTTTTATTTTGTGTAAAACATTTCGTCTTTCATCCTTTATTGAAGATCACTTCATTATATTGCGATGACAGTAGATAGCAGGGCTCGGCGGCTCTCACCACAGTAGTGGTCACCAAAGGTGAGGTGAACAAACAGAAACCTAGAGACATTCTGAAACAGAGTAGGAGAAATGTAAGAACGATTTTAGGTGTACTTACTGGGCACTGCCCACTAACAGACACCTATCAGTGATTAAACGGACAGAAGACCCTATCTGTCCGCAATGCAAAGAAAGAGAAGAAACAAGCACCACTTCATGGCAGAGTGCCCGATGTACGCATCACTGCGCTGGGAGCTCTATGGAACGGACAAGCTTAAGGAAGAGGATCTAAAGAAGTTAACGATAAGTCAACTCAGCAGGTACTGTAAGCGCACAGGTAGGTTCGAGGGTCCGATGCCGGTGGGGTAAATGATAACCCGCCTCCCCCCTGATTTTTCAGCTTTTAGGGGACTTGGGGAACTGGGTGAAATGGTCCCGACCTAGGTGACTGATCACCCGTCCGGCTTCGCTGGCGTCCCCTCTATAAATAATATAAATAATAATAAAGGTGAGGTGACCCATGTGTGAGGAAACACCCAAGGGTTTGAGTGGGTTGGAATCCCACATAACCTCCACGTCTACCCGGATGAGAGGTGCGCGCGCTCATGTCCCCTTGTAAAAAAAGGGACTTAGAGGTAATTCCGCAGAACTTGCGACATATAGCATGCAGGTTGAACCACAAATCATATTACAGGCAACCGTCCTTAGCGTAATATTGAACAAAAGAAACAAAACCAGTCGGTTTCCGCGGAGCGCATACCCAATGAGACGTACATACACCGGTCAGGGCTTCCATGCATGATTTATACTAAATTGTGTGTCTGTAAACATTGTGGCGCGTTACACGAGCCACAGAAACCTGAAAATCGCATTAGAAATGTCAGACAGAATAAACACCGTGTGTTTCATGAATAAATAATAAAATTGTAAATAATCTTTTCAACACACTTGCTCATAAAGTGAGCCTTATTACATCGATCTTAGGGCCATAAACCGAACTATAACCCACGCGTGCATAATAATATTACAGTACTAGTTGCGTAATAGAATTATCCCTACATAGTTAAGTAAGTACCTAACTGCAAATTATATGCAAGTAAACAGAGACTTTTCAATTTAGCCGGGTAATACAGTATCCCTACAAAGTTAAGTTAGTACCTAACTGCAAGTTATATGCGAGTCAACAGAGTATTTTCAATTTCAGCGGGTTATAGATACAGTTCTTTTTTTGTAACAACAAAGAGGTTTTATACGGCTGAAAATCCATTTACGTTTTTAGAATAAATAAATGTGTCCCTAATTAAGACAAAAAACTTAATTAAGTATATTATTATCAAATTATTTATAATTCACAATAATTTGTTATAAAACATTTGCATTTTATCACTATTATTATACTTAATTATTTTGACGTAGGCTGTATGGCTGTATGTAATCAATCACCTCACATTTGGCGCGTGCAAAAAAAAAAAACTTGCGCGCTTTTTCCCATAGTTAATATTAGGTTAATACAATATGTATGCAATAAATGTTTGTTTTTCCTCGCAAGTGTGTTGAAAAAGTGCGTATGAAACTCGTGAGCAACTTACTCACTAGACACTCGGCTGATTTACGCCCTCGCCTGCGGCTCGGGCTGCAACCCACAGCCTCGTGTATAATGAGCAACCTAAGCTCACTTGTATCATAATATACTATTTCAACACACTTACTCATAATGAGCCTTATTACATTGATGTTAGGGCCATAAACCGAACTATAACACACGCGTGCATAATAATATTACAGTACTAGTTGCGTAATAGAATTATCCCCACAAAGTTAAGTACCTAACTGCAAATTATATGCGAGTAAACAGAAACTTTTCAATTTAACCGGGTAATACAGTATCCCTACAAAGTTAAGTAAGTACCTAACTGCAAGTTATTATTGCATTTTATCACTATTATTATAATTTTGAAGTAGGCTGTATGGCTGTATGTAATCAATCATCTTACATTTGGCGCGCGCAAAAAAAAACTTGCGCGCTATTTGCCTTAGCTAATATTAGGATATATGTATGCAATAAATGTTTGTTTTTCCTCGCAAGTGTGTTGAAAAAGTGCGTATGAAACTCGTGAGCATCTTAATGAACAACTTAGCTCACTTGTATCATAATATACTATTTTAGTTTTCTTACATTCTGCTCACGCGGGCAAAGCCACAGGTGGAAAGCTAGTAATTTATATCTCTTTCGTGTGATATATATGATTGTCTAGAGTCGTGTGAATAATTTTATAATGTGTAAATAAATAAAATAACAATACGCCAAATTAGCATTTTCATGTACAGTTATTGAAATCAAAACTTTGCTGAAATTTAAAAATTAGATGCCACTTTTAGCATCTCGTCTAGTGAACACGCTAAAACAAAAGGCACCCATCTGTAGTGAATGCCAATTTGACAAACCTACACAACGAACATTGGCTAACGGCTCGTTCACACGACAACGTTTGACTTACTCATCGTCTTTTTCACGAATCGTGATTTTGGACGGCGGTAATGCTTTTTATATTATCGTTTTCACACGATGACGAATCGTGAAAAATGACGGATAGTCAGTAGAGCTTTTTATATGATCGTTTTCACACGATGACGAATCGTGATCGTGAAAATTGAGGGATAGTCAGTAGATCGTTTCTATATATTTGACATTCGTGTTTTTAGACGAATCGTCAATGACAAATCCCGTTTGAACGACGCGTAGCAATACAAGGTTCTGCTTTTAAAGATTAACCTTTAAAAAGTTTTCTCGTATTAAAACAATCAGCCTTCTGTTCGCCCACGTAATGCGTCTGAAAGGCGAGCATTCTTCTTTCTCACTGAAATGCGGCGACCGTGAGACTTTCTAAAAGTTTTTTTCTGATAAACATTTTCACCGATCATTTATACAACCTTGGCCTCTTCTAGGCCAGAGTGAATGGGCACCTCATGGGAAAGCACGCGATACCTTAGACTGCATCCTGTCCTGCATTCGTCACACGAATGTTTTTTCATTACATTATGGATGTAATAAATACGCACACAGCTCACCGTAATTTATCTGTTAATGATTCTTAACAACATTAACGGTTAAGATTCCAATTGTTGTTGCTATTTAGGATAAACTGACTATTCTAATTGACTGCCTAACTTCAATCAACAATACAACTAGAAAACGACAGGCTGATTATGTTATTAGCAATCACTTAGCAATCAGAAAATTTGGAATTGCATTAGCATTGCTGCTTTAGTAAGACAATAGTCACATTGATTCTTACTAAGCCAGCAATCAAACTGTCATTGCAATCACATTTGACAAGCAATCGATTGCTATAAGTTACATAATCAGCCCACACCGGTGGGAGTGTAAAAAACGGCCGAACGAATAAGAGCGCACTGCAAAGGTGCGCTCTTATTTCTTATAGCTTTCTTTCGTTTTTGACGTAAGATCATAAAAAAATTACAGTCGGTGCCATAGATTTCGTAGGTACGTACCTTACCACCTGCGGCTTCGCCCGCGTGGACTACACGACGTTATCCCGCGGGAATGTGATTTTTTGGGATAAAAAGAGGCCTATGTTCCTTTCGAAGCGATTCGTTTAAAAACATATCTCCAAGAGAGTATTTAAAACTACTTTCTTCACAATATGAAATGTAAATAAAAAGTGCAAAATCTACCCTGTCGGGCATTGCAGTTTGGATATCAAGAGAAAGTTGTTTTTGCTCGTAGTAAAATTAAATTTGTCTTCAGTTTTCCCACGAGAACAACAGTGGATATTTTTATAATGGTAATGCTTGCTTTTACATTCGCAGATACTAAAGTAGATGTATTTTTGCTAATGCGTGTTGTACTTACTTACTTTATTTGTACTTCTATCATTTGATTATGAAACATTTTTCAAATCCCGCGAGTATAATTATTTCTACTTTTAGGTCAGGCAAATTACCTACATCGCATTTGTATCATATTAACTAGTTACTAATCGACTGACACGTATGCCATAACGACATGCAAAACTGAAAATTGGTCCAATTTAATTTATTTAAACACAGTAATTTTTTTAGGATCAAAACTGAAATGGCGAAAAAAATTATCAGCTGTTTCATACAAAAGTGCAAAAACATTTATTCAAAATGTATGGCACAGCTGTTCTTTTTTCGCGATTTCAGTTTTGGTCCTATAATAAAAGTTGTTTGCTTTCATGAGCAGAATAATCACAGAAATTATTCGGGAAGATAAAAAAAATACCGTGTATATTAACTAACTGCGTCCCGAGACTTCGTTGAATTTCGGGATAAAAAATAGCTTACTGCCTATTCTCAGACCCACCATATATACTGACACAAAAATAATCATAAAAATCGGTCAAACCTTTTCGGAGGAGTTCGATACAAACACTGTGACACGATCTTTTTATATAGTAGGTATACAAGGAAAACTAAAACACGAAAAACAAGTGCCTGTAACACATATATACTTATGTGTTAAAACTGGTAGACTTATTTGGTCACATACTTCCTAAATAAGTAGGTATTGGGTTAAATAAAAAAAATAAAGACGCCACTATATCAGTTTTAAAACCAATTCTGCAAATAAATGTGTTAATTCTCATGGTTAAGTGGTGAAAAGGTAATAGGCAGACAGCTGTCTGTTATCTTTTCAAAAGTTTGAACCAGCGTTACTGAATTTTGTCATAGTCGTAGATTAGACTTTGGAGTATAATAATAATAAAATTCTTTATTCATGCCAAAATACAGTCACATGCAGTGGGTAATAGCTAAAATAACAAGTTTGGTTAAGTTATAAGGCAATTAGTGAAAAAGTGAAAAATGAAAAATAATTTATTTATTTTGACCCACACAACGGGTACACAGTATCACACAAAACAAAAACATAGACACTAACTTATGCTAACATTTAACACTGTGTACCGCCGCGTGACGCCAAAACTGTGCCCAACTCAGTATACGCAGCAAACAAGGCTTACTGCACTGGTTTTCAGTTTCAATTAAGGTAACAATTATTGTAAAAGTGATCGTAACTGACCCTTAAATGTTATGACATATAACCCTGTAACTAGGGATTCAGCCCCTTTCAGTATGATACGAGCTGTGAAAAATAAATGTTCATGCGGGCGAAGTCGCGGGCAGAACGCTAACTACACTATTATTGCGACAAAAGCTGACATTAAAGGCACAAAGGGGGCTAAATCCGACTAACATAAAAGTGACCGCGCGGTCTCAAACAGTCGCCCGCATGTGAAACAGGTCAACAGACTGAACAGACAAACAGATCGAAGTGGACCATTAGTGGGCCGGTCTTCAGCAAGTCCATAGTTTTGACGAATCACTCTCAAATGAGGATCAGTGATGAAAATAACCTTAAGTTTCTGACCAGACTTTGCTGAATTTGGGCCTATAGGTTGATAATAACTTGGAGAAGGACACGAGCAAAAAAAATTTTCACGCAGACGAAGTCGCCGGCGGAACGCTATTTATACCATTATAGCGACAGAAACTGACCGACTAACATACGTAAGTGGCCGCGCGGTTCAAACAGTCACCCGCATGTGAAACAAGTCAAAAGACTTACCAGACAAACAGACCGAAGTGGGCCATTAGTGGGCCGGCCTTCAGCAAGTCCATATACGAGCCAGCCACTCTCAATGAACATCGTTACAGATCTAGTTTTTACGAGCCAGCCACTCTCAATAAACATCGTTACACATCTTCCGCACTAATAGACAATGCTTTAACGCGACTATTTAAATAGACAATGCTTTAACGAGACTATTTCAATATTCAAGGTTACACATTTCTACGAAGTCATATTTTTTCATTATCGCAACTCCATACAACAAAGACATTTGTTTTAAAAATACATTCATACATAGAAGACATAAGAAATATATGGTCGTTTCGTGAAAAGTGATCGTTAAAAATGAGTCATTAAAATGAAAATAACACCCGCGACAGTTCATCTCATCATCATCATTATTCTACTGATAGAATCTGAAGCATACCAACAAATACATTTTCTATTAAAGTATTCTACTTAACAATAAAATTTACAGAACTTAAACCTGATAGTTTCGCTACGATAAAAGATCGCATATGTTACATTTGTTAAACTGGCTGTAATAAACACTACGAACATTTTAAATGAAATATTGCTTTCAAAATTACAGGTTTTGAGTGGCACCTCCGAACTACACTCGTTAAAAAACACATTTTTAACGAGTGTAGTTAGAGCGTAGTTTTAAACTAGGTATAGTTTATTCAGAATTTTGAGTTGAGTGCGAAACCCATTCCAGCTTGCTACATACTTATTATTATTATTATTTATAGGGGGGACGCCAGCGAAGCCGGACGGGTGATCAGTCACCTAGGTCGGGACCATTTCACCCAGTTCCCCAAGTCCCCTAAAAAGCTAAAAAGCAGGGGGGAGGCGGGTTATCATTTATCCCACCGGTGCGGCGTCGGACCCTCGAACCTACCTGTGCGCTTACAGTACCTGCTGAGTTGACTTATCGTTAACTGCTTTAGATCCTCTTTCTTAAGATTGTCCGTTCCACATACTTGCTTCGACAGATCCTTGGAAAACCCAAAAAAATATTACTACTTCATCATGACAGCAAAGGCCTCCCCATTTACTGTCTTACTAATATTATAAATGCGAAAGTTTGGATGTTTGTTAATTACTTACTTATATAATCAAGGTAGAATGGCTGAACGGATCCAGATAAAATTTGGTATAAATATGGCCTTGAATAGTATGCCGGTAAAATATCGCATTACCACGGGAAAACAGCGCTTAGCTCACGTAGCCGTATGCGGAAAGCTAGTTTATTATAAATGCATGCAATGCATGCCAATGCAAAATGCACCAGTAATAAAAAGAACATACGAGTACATTTACGCTGAATTTGTATTCAATTAAACGTGCTGAGCCACATAATTTAATAATCTGATAGGAAAAATTGTAAATAGAAACGACCACCAACCCAGCAAGTAGCTTTCAGGCGGGGTACAGCTACTTGTAGAGCTGGTGCTTTATTCTATCACAATTTTTCCTAAATTAACGCAATTTTTTGCATTGTGAATAAAATCTTTTTAAAATACAATTTTATTACTTTTTTTTTATCGCAGAGCAGATAGCAGGGAAACCACTAATGATTGTATCTGTGCTGACGAACCCTGCTCGACATCCGTTGGTCGCCGTTCCAACCACTATCCGACTGCTGTCCGACCATCCGACTGCCAACCGACCGAGCATACGATTTATTCGACCAGTGCAAGACTGATCATAGTGTCCTGGGCGCGTTATGTGCTACATATTCAACTGCTTTGGATGGACGCTCGACCTTATACAAAGGTGGGTACATTTTAACCTAGGTTTAGTATGTTTAACATGATATTTAATGTTAGATAGGATAGACGCCCCGCGAGATTGATAGCCTAGAATGGGACTCTTTCACCCTTACCTACCTGTTTGCATCGTAGCTTTATAAGAGTCACAACTACAAAGGGAAAATGAGCGCTGTAGTGTCATCCTTTCCAAACTGTCTACAACATTTAGATTTCAACCTGTTTGGAAACGTTTGTGTTTTAAGGGCCTAGTGAATTATACTTTTTATCATCATCATCATCATTTTGTATTCTAAGATATAAGCAAATATATATTCACTACACTATCATTACACTACAGTGTAATGATAGTTGTAAGTTTGTTGAAATAAATAAATAAATTTTAGCCGTATGACGCCCACTGCTGGGCATAGGCCTCCCCCAAGGATCTCCACAACGATCGGTCCTGCGCTGCCCGCATCCAGCTGCTTCCCGCGACCTTGAACTGATCGATGGTCCACCTTGTAGGGGGCCTGCCCACGGAACGTCATCCGGACGGCCATCGGATCCCCACGCTATTTGTCCCGCCCACTGCCACTTCAACGATGCAATTCTTCGAGCGATGTCGATTGTTTTAGTTCTCCTGCGGATCTCATCATTTCTGATTAGATCGAGCAGGGAAATACCATCGCTCTCTCCATTGGTCGCTGGGTGACCTTGAGCCTTCTTATGAGTAGACCCATAGTAAAAGACCACGTCTTGCTTCCATAAGTCATAGCTGGGAACACACACTGGTCAAAGACCTAAGTCTTGAGACATTGAGTATACTTTTTATATGTAGTGGCAATACCTGTTGTGACCTTATTTCTTACGATTTTTCTGTAACTAAAAAACATAATCGCTGTTGCGGTAGAACTAAAGAGGTAAATGTTAATTCATGCCACAAAAGCTTATTTTCCTTCTACAATATTCACTTTCCATGTTTCCCCGAGATTCTCGCTTAAATGGTATTTGGAAGCACGTCTCACCTCCCATAAAATGTATGAGGCGAAAGCCCTGAGTTTTGGCACAAAAAATTTGAATGGAACCAACACGGCGGAAGGTGTGAGAAGTAATAAATTGTTTGATGAACGAACGTGACCCACGTGAGAGGAATCCAGATTTGGAAATCAAATGGTGCTTTAAGGATTTGTGCTTAAAATTGTTTTAAGCAATGCTGTTACCTTTTAGATTCTACGACGAGTTGTTGATAGATAGATCGTTTTATTGCTGCATATCACAAATACAAACCTTTTAGATTCTACGAACGGTTATAGATAGATAGATCGTTTTATCGTTTTTCAGCTAGAGTGCTGAAACTCTGCGTGCCTGATTTTTTATTATTATTTCCTTTATTACATTTTAAATACTTACAAAATTATATTTCTAAACATTAAATTTTTACAATGTATAACACTAAAAAAATATAACATTTAAAAATACAAAAATGCAGTTCCCCAACGGCAGCAAGATCAAGGTCCCGGCTACCGATGGTTAAGGATCCAGAGACAGGAACCTTCTCACTATACGGGCCGTGTCCAGAAGTACTGCCTTCTGCATCTGACTCCCGATCCATCCACCTAACGCAAGCCTCTATTATTATTATTATTCCCTTTATTACATTTTAAATACTTACAAAATTATATTTCTAAACATTAAATTTTTACAATGTATAACACTAAAAAATATAACATTTAAAAATACAAAAATGCAGTTCCCCAACGGCAGCAAGATCAAGGTCCCGGCTACCGATGGTTAAGGATCCAGAGACAGGAACCTTCTCACTATACGGGCCGTGTCCAGAAGTACTGCCTTCTGCATCTGACTCCCGATCCATCCACCTAACGCAAGCCTCTTAAGGTGTTTATCGAGGCTCTTGGCTATCAGACCATGGGCAGATATGACTATCGGAACAATAATTGCTGAATCAATGTCCCACATGTCAACAATCTCGTGAGCTAAATCAAGATATTTGTTTTCTTTATCTTTTTCAGCTTTCACAAGGTTGTCGTCATGGGGAACAGTGACATCAACAATTATCGCGCGGCGTTCGTGTCGATCTATCAATACAATATCAGGCTTATTAGCTACAATAGTCCTGTCTGTAATGATAGATCGATCCCAATACAATGTGGCATGGCTATTTTCAAGGACCTGTTCTGGTGCATACCTGTAGTACGGCACCTCGGATGCCACAAGACTATGTTTCAGAGCAAGTTGTTGGTGTATTATCCTGGCCACTTGGTTATGTCTATGCAAATACTCGCCGTTTGCGAGACGAGAACAACCGGAGATTATATGCCTAAGGGATTCACCCGGACGATGACACGCTCGGCAAATATCCACTGTGCCATCCCTTAGGATATACTTTCGGTAGTTATTCGTCATCACAACCTCATCCATAATTGCACAGACAAAACCTTCGGTTTCACCAAAAAGATCACCGAAGCGGAGCCAGGATACTGAGGCTAATAAATCTACGTCGGGCCCATGGAGAGCCCGGTAGAATCTGCCATGTAACTCCTTGCTTTGCCACACAGTGCTGCGGTCGGAAGTACTAAGTACTACAGGTTTGCGCCAGTTTTCTTTTGCTAAAAATAGAGGAGTCAGTCCATTATCAACAGCAACTACATCTCTATGAGACCCCATATCGACTTGGAGAAAATACTCCCTAAGATTGCATATCTCGCGGTTATGCAATGTCTTAGCATTTAAGAAGCCACGACCACCGCACTTCCGCGGGATATACAATCTCATGGTCGATGAACGTGGGTGATGTATGCGGTGTGCTGTTAGCAATGTACGAACTTTTCTATCCAGGGCATCCAGTTCAGTTTGAGTCCATTTAAGTATGCCGAAGGAATACATTAGTACCGGCATGACCCATCCATTGTATGCGCGAACCTTGTTTCCGCCAGACAAAAGACTTTTAAGGACTTTTGAAAGGCGCCCCAAGAAACGCTCACGCAACGACTGTTTCATGTCAGCATCGTTGATGCCTAATGCCTGTGACATACCTAAATATTTATAGGTTTCGTTTACGGAGAGAGATCTAAGATGAATAGAATCCGAGAGTTGTATACCCGTAGATTCCATTATCTGACCACGCTTTACATGCATGACTGCACATTTGTCCACACCAAATTCCATTTTAATGGCATTACTGAAAGCTTCAGTAACCTTCAGTAACGCTGTCAAATGAGAACTGCTATGGGCAAATAGTTTCAGGTCATCCATGTACAGCATGTGTGATATTACTTGACCATTTCTCCGTAAACGATAGCCTAACCCTGAACTCTCGAGAAGTGTACTCAGAGGGTTCAAGGCGAGACAGAACCACAATGGACTCAAACCGTCACCCTGGAAGATACCTCGCTCTATTTTTATAGGATCGCCATGACCTAAAATCCGTCGAGATCCTGGATAGAAAAGGACCGTTCTCCATTTTCGCATGCACGATATCAAGAAAGTGCGTAGAGTTGTATTTATTTTATACAACTCCAGCACCCTCATGAGCCACGAATGCGGTACGGAATCATAGGCCTTCTTATAATCTATCCAGGAAGTCGACAAGTTCTTTCGGTTTCGACGAACCTGTTGGTTAATAGCCATGTCAATGAGGAGTAGCTCCTTAGTACCACGGGCCCCATTCCTACATCCATTCTGAGAGGCGACCATAATAGAATTTTGATTAATGTGTTCATTAATCTTCGACCTCAAAATGGACGTAAGAATTTTATAAATTGTTGGCAGACAGGTGATAGGTCTATAGTTTTTGGGGTCCGCAGTACTACCAGATTTATGGAGCAGATGGGTTATGCCTGTTGTCATGAATTCTGGAAGCGATCGAGATAATAAAGCACATTGAAATTGAGATGCTAAGCAAACGTGCGAGCTAGGTAACCATTTATACCAGAAATTGTGCAGTCCATCCGGGCCTGGAGATTTCCAGTTGGGTAAGGAACGAACTGCACAAACTACGTCTTGGTAGTCAATGGTTACTTCATTCATATCAGGTATAAGCTCACACGAACGCTCAACATCCTCCATCCACGCGCCTTCAGAGTGAGTGACAGGCACGGACCAGATGTTGTGCCAAAAAGAAATCATGGCTTCATCATCCGGCCGATGCATATCAGTATCACTCTGATACGATCGCTCCCAGGATGCATAAACACGTCGTTGATCTCTCTCGAACATGCGGTTCTGAGTAAAGCGATCGACTCGCACCCTATACCTTCGAATACGATTAGCCCATGCACAAATTTTCTGCTTCAGGAAGTCGATGCGCTCTGTGACACATGAAATATAATTTTGAGGACTAATACCAGTCCCCAAGAATGCACGTTTCACAAAGCGCATGACCCTAGGGCGCATGTTGCCCTCCCTAAAGCAGCTGAGCTTACCGATGAGTACCCTAGCCTCACTGATACGACGCTCAATCCTACACTGCCAGGCTGGTACAGCCAGGCGAGGGCGTGTTGCTGTGTCAGTATTTGGAAATTTGACATGAGCAACACGACAAGCTGTAATAGCCGCACAGTACAGGATCGAATGAGTATCAGTCAGGTCTTCACTACTATCAAAGTAATTTGGTAGTAGCAAATCTAAAGCACACATCAGCGCCCTATTTTTTTTGTGCATGGGAAAACGTGGAAGCCGAGGTCTAAGGTGAACCAAAGTCGATCGAAATTCCCGAACTACATCTTCAAGAGTACTCCTCAATATATCATTGTATTGGGGACTTACAGTAGTAACCATATCATCTCCACGATCACTATCAGCAACGCCAGCTTGCAATGTGGCCGCGGCAGAAGCTTGAGTTGCCGCCTGCGATGCAGTAGTAATGATACGGTTACGTTGCACCTCTGTACGGAGCCGATCAAGTACCGAGTCATCCAACAAGTGACCCCGTTGAATGGCTCGCACCTGATCCGACAGTCGTTGAGCCGAAACGTTGATTGATGGTTCGAGAGCCTGAAACAGAGAAAGCATCCGAACACGATACGCAGTAAGATTAGTTCCTGCCTCTGTTGCCTCAAAATATGCGCGCATGACATTTTCATTGATGGAAATTGTCCATCGCATGCGCTGCACTCCACCGGGAGCGGGGGCCCTGACCGGAGCCGTTTGCCCCAGATGCCCCAAACTCTTCGGTGGCCGGCCCCTCCTCCGGCGTACAGGCGGTGGCGACGTCGGCGGAGAGAAGTACTCGTCACTATCACTCGACGCAACTGCAGATGTCAGCTGAACACACGGCACTGAGGTAGTTGCCGACAACTGCGAGGCGGAGCGAGGTGACGAGCCCGGAGGTGGAAGACGTGCTGCTCGGCTTCTCGTCAACATCTATTTCTTCATTCGTTATCCCATTTGTTGATTTGTTGATCGTAATTTGGCAATATGATGATGACTGGTGATGACATTCTCAAATGTCATAGTAAATTTTCTATATTTTGTTTTTGGTATTTTAGGTCTAATAAATATGAAATAATTGTGGTATTACAAACTGGATGCTATTGTTGATCGAAGTATTACAGAAAATATGAGAATTTCGATCTCTGAATAAAATATTAGATATAAAATGGGGAAAGAATGTCCTGTCACGTTGACGCTTCTTTTTTTTTTTTTTTTTTTTTTTTGTTTTTTTTTTTTTTTTTTTATTATTATTATTATTATTATATTACATTTATTACATTATTAAATAAACAATATTTTTACAGTTAAATGTCAAAAATAAAAAACGGAATGTCAATACTAAACATACACTTACATTAATGATTATTATTATTACATTATTAAATAAACAATATTTCTAAGTATGTTGGAGGATTACACATCTCTTAACAGCTTCACTACCTTATCGCGAAATTGTCGAAAAGATTTTTTGTCTCCTGTTTTGACATGCCTGTACCGCCTTTCCCTGCGTAAGAAATCGGTTCCGAAAGTCCTGTAAAGTTGCGAATATCCAATCTGTGCCCAAGAAGGATGACCGTACCGACCCCTCCAACTAAAGACCAATAGGTTTTTTATAATAAGCCGCTATCGTACCTTGTAGCGAACGACCTACTCAGTGACCACCAATATGACTTTGTCGTGGTCGGCCAGCTGGGGATCTTCTTGTGTGCGTTACGAATTGCTAGGGCTGGGCAATTGAAAAACATGGTGACGCACTTGCTGTTTCGCTTCACATTCAGGAAGCCTTCGACCAGGTCTGGCACGCGTACGCGTACGTAAGCGTATGTTATTTCTACTGACTTTTGTGTCTGGATTTCAGATTTCCTGAGTGAGCGGTCGATCATAGTCGTCATCGACGGCTACTGATCTGACCTTATGGCTATCGATGCCAAAGTTTCTCAGAGATCCGTTCTCTCTGCGACTCTCTTTTTACTGCACATCAACGATCTGTTTCTGCCCGGAATTGTTGGGTAGGTATGCTGACGACAGCACCGTCACAGAAAGATATCTATACAGCGCAAAAGCCAGCAGTGAGGAAGTCCGTTCTCGTAGAGAGGCCATGGTAGAGCAAACAAACTTGACTTTAAGCCTATGTCGCTCAATGGGGTGACGATAATATGGTCAATTTTAATGCCACCAAAACATAGGCGTGTCTTTTGACCGCAAAAGGAGAAACTCCTACTTTCCGTGGTTCAACTGTATCAGTTACCGACAATATAGATCTTTTTGGCATGAAGTTAACATCGGACCTTAACTTTGACAAAAACATTGAGTGTAAAGCTCAAAATGTGGCCAAAAAGCTGGGAATCCTGAATAAGGTTAAGCGATACTTCACGCCGGGGCAGCTTTTGACTCTTTACAACGCGCAATTCCGGTCATGCATGGAGTATTGCTCTCAGTTCTGGGATGGTTCGGCTATATATATACCAGTTAGCTGCACGTGACTCAGTAGAACGCAGAGCCAGAAAACTGTAAGAACTACCAGAGCTGGTAAATACCAAGCTCCATAGTCCAATCCATCGACGTAAAGTGGCTTGCTTGTCGGTATTTTACAGGCTGTACTTCGGAGAGTGTACTTCTGAGCTGCATGCGAGCTCATTCCGCCATCCCCGTTCTACCACCGAATCTAGATGCACAACGGGCTATCATCCTTACTTGGTTAACATCCCGTCCGTGGATGCGTACCAAGACACAGATTACTAAATAGTTACTAGTACCAAGCGCTATTCTTCTTCCTTTGCGATGCGCACCGCCAAGGAATATAATACACTGCCCGTGCCCGCATCTGTTTTCCCGAATAACTACAAACCTATAATTTTTAAAGCTACAGTGAATAGGCTGCTTCTGGGTAAGCTCGCTCCATCTTATGCTTCTTCTCGATCCTAAGGTTCAATGTGAAGCCAAGAGCAAGCCCCTAAAATATATAAAAAACTGTTATTGGTGCATATCACACAACACACCTTTTAGATTCTATGAAGAGTTGTTGATAGATAGATCGTTTTATCGTTTTATTGCTGCTTAACACACAACAAACCGTTCAGATTCTACGAATCCTTTTATTGCTGCATATTACACGTACAAACCTTATAAATTCTACGAAGGGTTCTACATAGATAGATCCTTTTATCGGTTTATTGCTGCATATAACACATACAAATATTTAACAAAAATAATAAAAATACAAAGTACAATGAAAAATAATTTTATTGATTTTTTTTTAAATGAGACTATGAATATATAATAATTTATTTACTACTTCTACTGTTACAATTATGTTTCATCTAAAATTCTTTCAATTTGAACTTGGTGTTTTTATTACCAAATCACTTTTAATACCACCATTGTGTTTAAAAATAATAATAAGTTCATACACAGAAAGACAACCTCCGGAATACTTAAACATTTTATTTAAAACAAAAGTCTTAGGCCTGATTTCACCAATGATATTTAAACGCGATTAACGCTAAACGTGTTTAAAACTTATTTCTGTCGCTGTCACATTTAAACAGATGACAGAGACAGAACTATGTATTAAACACGTTTAGCGTTAATCACGTTTAAATATCAGTGATGAAAGTCGCCCTAAAAGACAGACTTTTATTTTAAAGATCGGAAAAATAAAAATGTACGGGAAATTTTCAAAGAATATTCTAATGAGCTTCTAGCAATCGGTCAAAGCAATCGCCTGGATTACGAGAATCGCAAGTTCGCTTTCTTTTCAAGAATGAGTTATAATTAATATTAATATTATTATTATTAATTATAGTTCTATTTTTGAAGTTATTACACAGTATAAGCACAGTCTAAATATAAGTATTGAATTAATATTTAAGTATTCCTGTTTGTAACCATTTTGGGGGGTTTTGCCATAATCGCCACGCTTGGCAGGCGGGTTGGTGATCGCAGTATGGCCTGCTGTTAAATGGAGACGCTGCTGCCCATCTCCTTTGGCAGTTTTCCCTCTGTCGGCTCTTACGACACCCACGGGAAGAGAGGGGGTAGTGCTATTCTTTTTATGTGCCGGCACTACACGGCACAAAAAGGAGCGATCGTTGTGGAGATCCTTGGGGGAGGCCTATGCCCAGCAGTGGGCGTCGTACGGCTGAAATGATGATGACGATGATTCCTGTTTGAGAAATTAAAAAAATTACGCACTGAAACAAAGCCGCCCTTGGAACAGTTTATTTATATCTAATGAACTAGCCTTCCGCCCGCGGCCTCGACCGCATACGTGACAATATCCCCCGGGAATATGATACTTTTTAGGATAAAAAGTAGCCTACTTATGTCACTCTCCGCCTCCCAATCTATCCCCATACCAAAAATTACGTGAAAGACGGACAAACACACAAACAAACAACTTTCACATTTTTTTATCCACAAACGGGATAGCACCTAGCCTTCAAGCATCTGACGTTGTATAAGTGAAGATAAGGCTTCACAACCTTATCCGAAACACTCAGGAACTGGCTATCTTATTGCCGGAACACAACAATGCTAAAAACATCGTTGTTATGGCGTCAGACTTAGATCAGATGGAGGTCGCTGGCCAGGCGGACTTATAACAAGTCCTACCACCAACCAAACCGAATACAATATGTACCCCTACTGGGAATCGAACCAGGGACCTCTTGGTCTGATAGTTGGTAGTGGTACACACCACCATCAGACCAAGAGGTCCCTGGACCCCTATACACCTGGTGGTGTGTACCACTAGACCTCAGAGGCGGTTGCGATTTATAATATTAGTAGGATATTCTCATGGAGTGGTTCTTAAGATGATCATGGATAAGGTGAAATTCATATCCACTGCCTATGTTGCTCCCACTCCAGTTAATGTTGGGAACATTACACTCGAAGTTGTTGACCACCAATATTTACCTGTGGGACTGACAGTCCAATTAGGTAAGTCGAACTTCGAGAAAGAGATCTCTCTTCGAATCCAGCTCGGATGGGCAGCGTTCGGGAAGCTCCGGCATACATTCACGACCGAAATACCTCAATATCCAAATACGAAAGTCTTTGACCATTGTGTGTGTGTTGCTAGTTTACTATGAGCTCAAGATCAACCAGCGAGCAATGGATAGAGCGATACTTGGTATTTCCCTGCGCGATCGAATCAGAAATGATGATATCCGCAGGAGAACTACCGACTAACAACCGACGTCGCTCGAAAGATTGCTCAACTGAAGTGGCAGCGGGCGGGACACATAGGCCGTTGGGGCGGAGAGGTTCTCTAATGGCGACCACGTAACTGACGATGTCCTATGGGCACGCCCCTACAGCGGAGCTACCCGGTGGAGCGACGATCTGTTCAAGGTCGTGGGAAGCCACTGCTGGGTACGGGCAGCGAAGGACTGATCGCCGCCGTGGAGATCCATTGGGGAGGCCTATGCCCAGCAGTGGGCGTCGTATGGCTGATATGATGATGAATATTCTTGATGTTAGCTATGCCTGGAAGAGATTGTTGTATAGCAATAAGGCCGCCTGTTGTGTATTAACTTTTTGTTTGTATTTTCTCTTAACGTGTCTGTTTTCATGTGCAATGAAGTATTTTATTTTTATAATATTAAATAGGTAGGTACCTACAACAGTATTTTGTATTACCTACTTCAAACTGAATTCTACGAACTCTTCTTCTTCTTCATCGTGTCGATGATTTCACAATATTAGATTTGTTTGGCCCAGTATGTGGCAACCCGGACTGCCTCATCGGTTGCCGTCATCAGGTCGCTCGCACTGCAGGTGGAGGGGCATAGGGGACATTCCAACAGGTGGGACATGGTCTGCAATAGCTCCCCACATTCGCACTCCGAGCTAATCAGATACCCCCAATTTTGCAGGATGTACTTGCAGCGGCCAACTCTGGTACGCAGGCGGTTGATTGATTTCCAGATTGGCCACGGTAGGTTATGCCCGGGAGCCCTTCTCTAAGCGGAGTGTAGACTGGCGGAGGGGGGTGGTCGGTGTTCCACTTCTTGACTCTGGCTTCGGCAGGGAGGGTGTCCAGGGGGGTGACGCATCTCACAAAGCTTTTCCGGCTTTTAAGTCGGGCAATTGGGATCTGATGTTGGAATAGTGGGTGTCGGTGGTCGGACTCCTGTTTACCTTTTTCCACGGCGCTGGCAACATCGCGACGAACCAATGCTGGGGCTATTCCTGCCAGAAGGTAGAGGCTGTCTAGTGGAGTTGGTTTGAGACATCCGGTAATTATCCGCAAGGTCTCGTTTAGAGCCACGTCAACCTCCTTAGCGTTGTGGGATCGATGCCACACAGGACTCGCGTACTCAACTGCTGAGAATTAAAGAGCTAGGCCGGTTGTCCAGAGTACGGTCGGGGATGCTCACCATTCAGATCTTGTGAGGCGGCCAAGGAGGTTATTTCTTGACCTGACCTTCTTTTTCGTATTGATGCAGTGTGATTTGTATGTGAGAGTGCGATCCAGCATTACTCCTAGATATCGTGGGTTTGAGCAGTGTTCTATATTTACTCCCTGCCGAGATAAATTCAGTCTACGGTTCGCATGTCTGTTGCGGAGGTGGAAACTGCAGGATTGCGTCTTTGATGGATTTGCCCGAAGAGCATTGTTCCTATAGTATGTGTCCAGTTCCTCGAGTGCACCTTGGAGTCTACGAAAACGAACTCTTTACAGGAGTTCAAAGAATTCAGTTTGGACCTGAGTTCTGAGCTGAGAAAAATATATAAATACTAGCTTTCCGCCCGCGGCTTCGCCCGCGTGGACTACACGACGTTGTCCCGCGGAAATGTGATATTTTTCCGGGATAAAAAGTAGCCTATGTTCCTCTCCAGGCTACCAAGTATCTGTGTCTCAAATTTCAGCCAAATCCGTTCAGCCGTTTTGGCGTGATTGAGTAACAAACATCCAAACATCTAAACATCTAAACTTTCACATTTATAATATTATATAGTAGGATTGTTTGAACTCAGATATTTGTATCAGACTAACAAGACTGGAAAAATTCTAAATTACCTACCTACTTTAAAAGAAATATTCTGCTCGTACATGTTTTATGTTTCATAAAAAGAAGCAAATTAATAAGCAATATTTTCTTTGATTTATAAGATAAGTGTTCAAAATATCGAATAAATTTCTTTGGTGTAGTGAAATAGAAAATGATTTTTAACAGTTCTTATCTGAATTTACTTCAAAGAATAACATGGACGTTACATGAGAAAATAATTTTCGTTGCATATTTGAAATAAATATTAGTTAGTGAGGTCCTTACTTTATATTAAACTAAGGGTGCGTTCAAACCTAAGCGTTTTCCGCGCGCGCGCCTTCCCACATGCTATATACCTACTGGACTGGAATAGAGAAAACGTCATTTTTTTTTATAAACTGTCTACTCAGTTAGACTTGTGCTAATTCAATGAAAGAAAGAAAGAAAGAAAGACATTTATTGGCACATCACATCACAAGTTCACACTACAATAAATTCAAAAACAAAAAATACAATTTACATAACAAGTACATAATATAAAAAAATAAAAATGAAAACAATTATTAACTTCGTGATGGGCCAATCAGGACCCTGCCTCAGCATAATATATGTTGACAATGAAACGAAACCAAATGGAATTTAATGATTAAGTACTACACCCTTAATAATTAAAATTAAGAACATGATTTTCGTCTTGTCCATGTTCGTCTTAAGACCCTCTCTTTGCAAAGCATTACCGAGATCTTCGAGCATTGTGTTCAGGTCTTCTAAGGTCTCTCGGCCTCACGCGAGTGATGCGGTTCCTGGATCCGAGACCGAGCGCGTCCCCCAGGTGGTGGATAGGGGAACGGCCTCCAGTGGGGGTTACCGGCCTAGGCCGGCGCGAACCAAAACCAGGACTATACCGTAATCCTGTACGTGGTGCAGGAACGGGGGCTGCCGTGTTCTGTCACGGGGGCCGCGGGGAGCGAAACCCCTTTAAAAATGCAAAATCACACCGTAACCCTGTACGTAGTGCAGGAACGGGGGCCGTCGTTGTACTAACACGGGGGCCGCGTGGAGTAAACCACTATAAAATAATCCTCAAAGGTCCGGCGTCGGGGACGTGGGCGTCGGACCGCCTGAAGGTGGCAGGCAGAGGTGTCTGCCAACTACCGAACGACCCTGGGGTACCTCCCGCCCCCCCAGTGTATGTAGGGTTACCCGGGTACTGGGATCTCTGCCCGGGTGGACTGACGTTTCTCCCATACTCGTGGGTCTAGATATGGATACATTAAATAATAAAAATAAAACTTGTAAAGTAGTTTTGGAGAGGACGGACAATGCCCAGGGTCCGAAGAAAAACTGTGGCCAAAATTCTGATGATGTGTCGAGCGCTGAAGGCGCTGCAAATGCAACGACTCCCAGCCCAACAGTCGAAAAAGAGGCGGAGTTTACAGCCGAAGAGATAAAGAATAGGGTTGATGGTCTCTGCAATGAGATGGCCGAGCATGTTGCCGATTTTACAGAGTTTGCTGGCAACATTAAGCTTACGACGCCAGAGGCGAAACGATTTGACGACTTTGTCAGTCATTTTACTGTCATGTGGGATGACCTGGTCGAGACCTTCGCGATGGAGGACAGGCGCCTATATAAAATCAAAAACCTTGCCGTCGAAAGGTACAGGCAAGTCCGAGATGAGCTCGCCACCATAAAGTCGAACCGTTATGAGACGCGTGACCACATCGAAAAGCTCATGGCGAACGTTAAGGATTCGCTACTCTCTTCTATGGAGGTCAAGATGGATGAACGGTTTAATAGAACCGAGGCTCTGCTTCTTGCAGCCCATACACAACCGGAGGTTCCAGCCGAGTCGAGAGTGCCAACCCCCACGGTCTCCACGGAGGTCACCTGGTCGCAGGTCGCTGCACGGGGAAAACAAAAGGGACGGGCGCATGCCCCCGAAAAGCCGCCACCACCTATAGAGCCGGCCCCAAAAACCAAGACGCCGACGCAGCCGACTCGGTCGACGAAAAAACCCACTCGCAAGCTCCCGAATCTCAGTTATCCGGGCACCTCGGCGGTGGTGCTTACCCTCCTGCCGGAGGCTGAGGCGAAAGGCTTAACTTACGCCGAAGTCATGGCCAGGGCGAGGGCTGAGGTCTCCCTCGATGACGTCGGCATAAAGGAAGGCGTTAAAATAAAAGAGTCGCAGACCGGAGCACGGGTGCTGCAGCTGGAGGACCCGAGTGGAACTAAGGCGGATGCCCTCGCGGGGAAGCTACGTGAAGTATTAAAAGACGTAGCAAATGTAAGACGCCCAGAGCTAACAGTCGGGGTCCAGGTTTCCAGCCTGGATGAAACAGTATCAAAAGACGAGGTTGTTTCGGCGGTGGCGGCCAGGACGGGCTGCGCGTCGGGCAGAATAAAGTCAACTGAGCTTATGACGGCAAGGGACGGCACGCGGTTTGTGCGGCTAAGGTGCCCATTAGACGTGGCGAGCTGGTTGTGCCAAGAGGGCAAAATACGCGTGGGATGGAGCGTAGCCCAAGCGAAGCTCCTGGCCCCTCCCCCATTGCGCTGCTACAAATGCATGGGGGTTGGGCATACGAAACCTAGATGTCCGGACGGGGCTGATAGAGGCAACCTCTGCTTCAAGTGCGGGGAGCCAGGCCACATGGCGGCCGGGTGTGAAGCCGAATCAAAATGCCTGGTTTGCGCTGAGAGCGGACGGCCAGCCGGGCATGTGATGGGGAGCCGGTGGTGCAACCCGCCGCTGGTCAAAGGTATACGCCCTGAAGGAAAACCCCTGGAGACAGGGGGCGATCGGTCTGAGCAGGAGAGGGAGACAGCCATGGAGGTGGTGTCTCCACACAACACGGAAGGGGAAAACAGAAAGAGAGGGAGGGCAGTCGGCCCACGGAATCGCCAGACAACAGACGGAAAGCTGGGCGGCGGGACAAGAGCCGTTCCCCGCTCAGCGACCAGGACAGGGGGACGTCCACAGAGGTGGCGTCTCCACAACAACACCGTGAGGTGCAGCACCCTGGTGCGCAGCGCCCGCAGGTCCGTCGCTCCGCGCGCCTCTCGAGGGAGAGGCAGCGTCAGGACGCGGCGAAATAGGTAGGGGGTCGGGCGGCGGAGCGGGGAACTCTGTCGTCCACCATGGCCGGAAGAGGTGGAGGAGCGCGCCTGGAGTTCTCGGCGCGCCACACCGGAGGTTGGACGCAATGGCGTCCTATGACTAGGTCGGAGCGTCGCCCATGGACGCTGACACGGGGCGGAAGGCGCGGATTGAGTGACAAACCGTCCCCGCAGCCTCCGTCCGCGTGGGTAGAGAACACTCCGGGGGTTTTAGTGGGTTCGAGCCCCACATATCCCCCTCGTCTCCCCGGGCGGGGGGGAATGCGACGGCATTTCCCCCGGGTAAACAAAAAAAAAAAAAAAAAAAAAAAAAAAAGGTCTTCTAAGGTCTCAGCCATAAGAACTACATCATCGGCAAACCGTAGGTGTGTTAGGTACTCGCCATTAATGTTGATGCCGCATCCTTTCAAATCTAGCAGCTTAAAAATATCCTCCAACGCAGCTGTGAACAGTTTGGGAGAGATGACATCTCCCTGTCTCACACCTCGCTGTAGTTGGATAGGATTAGAGCTCTGGTTCTGTAACCGGACCGACATGGTGGCGTTTTGGTATAGGTACCTCAGCACCTCGATGTAGGCCTGTAGTCTAATTGGCACCTCTGGAGAGACTGCAGCACGGCCCAGGTCTCAATCGAATCAAAGGCTTTCTCATAGTCCACGAACGCCAAGCAAAGTGGCAAGTCAAGTTAAAAGTGGCTCTTCGGTCTTCTGTATAACTTGCCGCAGCGTTTGAATGTGGTCTATGGTACTGTAGCCTTTCCGGAACCCGGCTTGTTCGGGAGGTTGGAAGTCGTCGAACCTGCGAGCGAGACGATTCGTAATGACTCTCGAAAACAACTTATAGCTCATATGGCTCAGAAGCGAGATGGGTCTATAGTTCTTCAAGTGAGTTTTATCACCCTTCTTGAAAAACAGCATCACATCGCTTCTGCCCCATGCCTTTGGCGTTTTGCCCTCGAGGATGACAGAGTTGAAGAGCTTCTGGAGGACCTTAAGTATCGGCTTACCGCCCGCTCTCAGAAGTTCTGTAGTGATTCCGTCATCACCCGCTGCCTTGTTGTTTTTGAGCTGCTTGAGAGCCATTCTAAATCTCGTACAGGCTGACGTCCGGGATATCTTCGGTATAGTGTCGGGTAAGCTTGGATCTAAGGTCTTTAGCCTTGCTTTCAACAGGTGTTTGCGTGGAATATAGCTGTCCATAGAAACTCTCAATCTCCCTCAGGATGCTTGCCTTAAATAGGTATTTTATGTCCATCAAGAAATTGTCGTAAACTTTTAGCATTGTAATTGATCATTGAATTCCACAAATTGCATAATTAATTAAATTATGCAATTTGTGAGAATAGTATCTTAATTCTTAAATAGTACTGTCAGCTTTTATATTTTACTAGCTGCCCCGCCCCGGATTCGCACGGGTGGCGCCATCTATGAATTATGTTTTATACAACCCTTGTTTTGATAATACCAAACACAAAAAATATATAATTATCTAATTTGGTGCAGTCGTTCTAAAGTTAGCTTACATACATTTCGACGATTCATTTTTATTTAAATGGATTATAATTATCTATACATATAATAAAACAGAAACGGAAAAAAAGTCTGTACATGAAAGATTTAAAAAAAATAATTACTGCTATGTGATGTGTACAGGATATAGACCCCAAAACGATAGATATTAAAATTTTTGTCTGTTTGTCTGTTTGTCTGTTTGTCTGTTTGTCTGTTTGTCTGTTTGTCTGTTTGTATGTTCGCTTTTCACGCAAAAACTACTGGACGGATTTTTACCAAATTTTGTGAAGTAATAGCTTATAACCCGGGTCAACATATAGGGTACTTTATATTTAATAAAAACCCCTTATTCCTACGGGAAAATACAAAGACTGATTCTTACTAAAATAGATGGCGCCACATGATTATGAAAATACGTTATATTTAATCGCTGTCTCAATTAATAATGAATGATGTTATTTTTTTTTTACCTGCTTCAAAACATAATATAAATTGAAACCCATCCAGGCACATATAAAATCATAAAAATAATTTCATGTTATTTACGTCATTATATCTACTAAGCAATAGATGGCGCAGGTAGTCAGTAAGATATACCTCTCACAAAAGTACATTCGAATGATTATTTTAATTAGGGTGAAAGCCCTCTCTGTTGCCACTTTAAGATGTTTTTCACTTCTTTCGCATCATAACTACTAAGCAATAGATGGCGCAGGAAGTCAGTAAGATTACGATATACCTTTCACAAATGTACATTCGAATGATTATATTAAGTAGGATGAAAGCCCCCGCTGTTGCCACTTTAAGATGTTTTTCACTTCTTTCGCCTATGGTCTTAAGTAGGTATCTATAAAATACAAAATTTATATCTAAAATTGTCAAGAATGTATCTTATACTTTTCTTTACATTTTTAAATTCTTACAATACAAAAAAACTACTTAAAAAAATTTTACAGACTCCAAAAAGTATTTGTCAACTGAAAAGGAAAAATATAATATCTATAATTTAGGTACCTTTTTGAGGTCGGTGCCAGTCAGTTTATTTTTTTTAATTACTTTTTATTTCTTAAGTTTTAGTGTACAATAACAATAAGTTTTAGTGAATTGTACTATAACATACCCACGGAAACTACTAAACTGATTTTGATGAATCTTAGACTGTTGCTAAAGTTAGAATACACCTAATTTAAATCAAATAGAACCATCTCGATATGCCTTAAGATTTCGAGAAATTCGTGGACAAACATAGTAAAAAACATATAACTAAGTATTCATATACTTACAAAATTTAGTTTTATTTTAGTAAATTAAAAACCTATTTCTCAAACTTAAAATGTGCGAAGGGTGCCGATTGATGTGTTTTTGTTAATCAAATTTTAAAAGATACATCGAGAAATCAATACTTAACTAACTTAGATAAAATAAAAGAAACATCTAATTCGATGTAAACTGAATTATTACTATTGTTATTATGACTTAAAAGTCATAGATAAAAAGTATACTATCAAGCAAAAGTTATTAACGAAATGTTTTAAGCTAAGTAAGCACTCGGGGCAGTGGCCAAAACTGAAGTTTTCACCCTATTGATGTAATATTTCTATTTCGCATTTCCACTCGACGCTAGATGTCGCTACAGTAAGTATAGTGGTGCCACAAATATATCTGACCCGGTGACAGTGGTCGTGGAGGAGCCACTAGCAATACAAAATTAACTGTCAAAATGGACTGCCGGCAGTCAACAGTATATTTAGTACCAAAAACTAACCACTGTGTGAAATAAGTTTGTCGCAATGTAGACAAAATGTCACCAATGTAATTTTGAAAAATTTGCTCATAAACGCTAAGTGGCCAGTACCTACGTAGATACCGACACCTACCTACCATTTTTTATGTCATTTAACCGGCTCTTGCTACTTAGGCCTTCAGCCGTAGGTACCATCCAATAAAATAAAGGAATATTAAAAATAGTTTTCTATCTAACTTATTTATTCATTTATTTACTAGGAAAGCTTACATAAATGATGTTAAATTAAATAATTAAATGGTATATCATTACATTTTATACCTGTTACTTAAAGAAAGTTAATTACAAGCTCTCACAAATAAGAAATGTCTCCATATCAAAATACTAGCCTTCCGCCCGCGACTTCGCAAGCTCGGACTAAACGACGACGTTATCCCGCGGGAATGTGATATTTTTCAGGGATAAAAAGTAGTCTAAGGCAGCCATTACACAGTCCATCCAGATCGCGATCACTGATCGTGATATTGATCGCGATCGAGATTTAGGTACTATGTAGATATTTTGCGATCAAGATCGCGAGCCGTCAATCACCTTCGTACACAGTCAATCTGGATCGCGATCATTGATTTTGATCGCGGATCGCGATTCAGATTGACTGTCTAATGGCTGCCTAAGTATGTCACTTTTCAGCTGCCAAACTATTTCCATTCCAAAAGTCACGTCGATCCGTTGCATCAATTTTGACGTGAAAGACGGATAAACAAACAAACCCTCTTTCACATTTATAATATTAGTATGGATACACACAATCTCTTTTTCATTTTATAGTAAAAATATGATTGGCCTGATATTATGCATTACTAAGTAAGAACATAAATTTTAGCTTGATACCTCCCACGCATACTTGAGAAAAAGTTTCTTGATAGGTAGACGGACAGATCTATGAATGAGGGCTCAACTATGTTCATGCAGCATTTGATAACAACATACCATGTTCATACCCTAGCCTGCATATTCGATATTCTTTAGACACCCTTTTAGTAGAGAATAGGATTTCAAGAAGAGCGTTATGAAATCTGGGCAACAAACACATAGACTAAACTAACACAAAAGTCACTACACCGCGCGTACGAAGTCGCGGGCAACAGCTAGTCATTGATAAAATGACTAATTACGATAGAGCCAGCGCGCACTTGTAATTTTTAATCGGGCGATAGTTTGATCGTTCTGGGATTCAGTATGGAGTTCGGTCGATTTTTAATCGTCTAATGATACTTATATCACCCGATTAAAAATCACAAGTGCGCGCTGGCTCTAACAGTGCGTTATTTTTTCACTACCTAGGCAGTTTGTTAGTCCGACAACGACGTTTGAAATCCTTACCTCTCATGCATGGGCCAAAAGGATGAATACCTATGAAACTAATGAATGAATGAACTGATGAATTATAAAACTTTTCATTTCAATTCTATAACGTTGCATAAATTGGTCGTCATTCACAGTAAATATACATATTAATTAGGTACCCATAAGTATAGCTACGGTGACTGTACCAGAAACTCGTAAGTACCCAACCATTAAAGCCGAGGGCATAATTTGATTTGTTATGGAACCAAAATTGTTTGCTTATAACATTAAATTTACATTATTAAGTCCGACGACAAGACAAGACCGAGTCAGAAAATTAATTTATAAAGTTAACAGGATGGAATCGGTACTAATATGCGTTCACATCGTCTGGTGCCCACAAATTGATTGAAATTAACTTAATTCTTTGGGAACAACAAAGTCATTATACAGGGTCACCTGTAAAACATCAACAACTCGCAGGACTAGATCTATCATAATAAACAACAACATTTTTGTTCTACAACTTTTCAAAAAACGAAAATAATTTTTCGGCTTTTCATATACAATGTCCGAACAGCGGATAGAGTTTTGTATGAAATGACGAAAATTTATATTGTGTTTTTTGAAAAGTTGTAGCACAAATGTTGTTGTTTATGATGTTAGTTATCTAGACCTGCGAGGTTGTTGATGTTTTATAGGTGACCCTGTATAGCTACGCATTGATTTATAGGTTAAGAAAAAAATACGTATTTTGGCTTTATGCAAAATTATTTTTTTGTGGTTTTAATCTTTATCCTACTAATATTATAAATGCGAAAGTTTGTGAGTATGGATGTATGGATGTTTGTTACTCTTTCACGCAAAAACAACTGAACGGATCTGGATGATATTTGCAACAGATATAGATTATAGGCTGGAATAACACATCAATACTTTTCATCCCGATATTCCCGCGGGAACGGAACGGGAACCACGCGGGTGAAACCACCGGGCGGCCACTATTAAGATATAGTTTCGCACTTTGTGCGAGTGAAAAAATATGTCGTATATTTTTGCAGAAAAAGTTCATTTCGAAAAGTGATGATCTTAAATTCGCTACGATATATCTCATGGCGACTGTTCCACCTTGGGATGATGTACAAAATATTAATTATAAGTAGTTGATTTTTCAGGTTCATCACATTCTTCCTAGCCTGCTGTTTGTGTTTCGCCATTTGTGTTGGATTTGGGGTGGCTCTGGTCGCCGGCATCGCCTACGGCTATAACTACTCTTTAGCAGAATTCATCACTTTTACGAGTTAGTACCTACTAGACATCTTATAGAACTAGAGTTTACCTTACTAAAATCCTTTGCGAAATCAAAGCATCTTATTACACGGAAAAGGCAATAAGTACCTACATGGAAGTAATATAAACGGCTACCCGCAAATAAATTTAAATTCACAAACGATCGTCACCAATTACTAAAATAATTTTCTTGCATTTTTTAATTATATAAGTATATTTCTGGTATTTATATTTAGACCAATTTCTCAACATAATACTAACCTGGTTATTGTACTGTCGGCCTTCGTTTCGAGCAATGCCAACGTAGGCAGATGTTCATTTGTCAAAATTAAACCTCAAGCCACGTAATATATTCAGATTCAAAAATAACATCAAGTTTTACATTTTGACGTGACATTCTTAGAAGTAACATAACGGATTTATAAGGATTACTCTACGCGCTTGGCTCGCAGGATCTGTAATTCTATAAGCAAACACTTGTTGGAATGGAAGACAGGATCACAGAATTAATACTACCAGTATTCCGACTTCATGTAAAAGGTCGAAACGCGAGTTATGATATGACTCATATCACACCAAAATCAAAACTACTATCTACTTTATGTTAAAAACCATGTTCCGAGATAAAGCCTATACTTACAGCCAATTCTCAATTCCAAGTAATAATTAGTTAGCTTGAAATTATGTTGTTATGAAGATTAACTCTTCTACTTTTTGTTCGGTTTAAATAGAGACATATGGGCTGGCTTTTGGAGATTTCAGGATATTTTTCACGATCAGGATCTAGCAAAGACACAGATTACTAAATAGTTACTATATATGTAACAGATAGTTCACTCCGCTTAGTCATTTAAATAAATAGCAACTCTAACTATAACGCAATAAAGTAGAATTCAGCTTGTACGGCGCAGGCAAATACGAACGGCCACTCGTTGTCGTTGCATCTCTTTCTATCGCATATATTCTTGCTCTTTTGCGGACCTAATTTCTATGGATTTACAACGCCGGCGTTGCCGCCGCGTTTTCGAGCCGACACGGCGAGTGAAATAGGCCTGGCAAAAAGTAAAATACTAGTATACACAGTATTAGGTACCTTCGTAAGAATTTTTTTTTAGTTGTTACCTTTTGACTTGGTTAACGGATTTTCAAAATTAAATAATACCATATTCTATGATCATAATTTTATTTTGCGAAAGGAAATCAGTTTCATCTTTACTAATATTATAAAGAGGAAAGATTTGATTGTTTGTTTGTTTGCATCAAATAGGCTCCAAAACTACTGGACCGATTTTAAAAAATATTTCACTATTATAAAGCTACATTCTTCCCGAGTGAAATAGGCTATATTTTATCCCGATATTCCCACGGGAACGGGTACTACGCGAGTAAAACCGCGAGGATCTGCTAGTGTAACATAAATTTAAATACAAATTAGAATTATTTTCCAATATTTAATAATAGAGTATTACATTATTATTATGTATGTATGTATCTCTGTCTGTCTGTCTGTCTGTCTGTCTCTCACTCTCTCTCGATATGATCTGAAAGGATCTTGGTATGCGCTTCATACCGAGAAAAAGATACATATTAGTCATAACTCGCGTTCCGATCTTTTATTATGAAGACTAGCCTGGACTAAACGACGGGAATGTGATATTCTTCCGGGATAAATAGGAGCCTATGTCACTCTCCAGCTCCCAAACTATACCCATCCCAAAATCACGTCGATCCGATGCTCCGTTTTGATGCGAAAGATAGACAAATAAACACGCATACCTACACACTTTCACATTTATAATATTAGTATAGATGGAATACTGGTAGTATTTATTCTGAGACGAGATTATCAGTATTTATCGTAACGGGGCGTGGGACGTCGAATAGGAAAACAATACAGGCTATAAATACAGATTTGGAGACATGCAATGTGTAAACATTGTTCTTGTCACAAACATTGTCCTTCAGCTACTTCTCGGAGACACGTGTGCTTTTTACGACCGTCTTCAATCAAAGTAAAAGTGCGAAAAAGATTAGCATTGGTACTTATATTAATTGTTACTTAATACTTACACGAAACTTCTCCTTATCCATCCTTAAGGAAGGCCAGTGCCACAGCAGCATAAAATGGCTGATGATGATATGAAACTGACAACAGTAAGTAAAATTAAGCGAGAAATGCATAAATAAATATGCCCAGAAATAGACTTGGCCTAAGATACGAATGGGATCGACCTTTACCCCATCTTTTTAATAGATGGAATGTGTTTTGTATCTATTTTAATAACTAGGTACGCTAAATAATATATCACTAGTGGGTTGGCAAAAATTTTCTTGTCAAGACATATTTTTTAAATATTTTCTACGAATATTGCACCTACTTACCTAGTTTTTTTAATCAGTTTCATACCAATCGGTAGTATGAGGTCTACAATGGGTCTACAGAATTAATTATTTAACAAACAAATTGGTGCAAATTACAATTTTTTAAATTAAACTTTCAATCGCTGCCAGCCAACCCTATGTTCTGACAGGAATAACATGTATCAGGAACAGCTGATTTTTTTTCGCGATATCGCACTTTGTCCAAAAGTAAAAGTTGTTTGTATTGATGGGTACTTTCACCCCCTGAAGTATGTCCCTTGTTTAAACTAACAGCCTGTATATAAAATGTACGAAAACTACAGCAAGGAGGTCGGTGGCGGCGTTTTTCGGTGACCCATGTGCGGCCAGGCTTACCTTTTTACTTCATTCTGTTTCTTCAATTTTGTACTTAATCCATATTAAATTACTAAATTAAATAAAACTAGGCAAAATTAATGAGAAATAAGTATTTCAAGAGCATTATGGACTACGATGTATGCTAAAGTCACTGCGCTGCCACTGCCACGTATAAAAAAAAGAAAAATAAAGTCTTCCCGCCAATATGGCGAAGTCTTTATTTTTTCTTTTTTGCAATGTTGTTATTTGTTTTCCTCACACTCGAAGTGAAAAGCAGAGTGTATAACTCGTACAAAAAACCCATTTTACCCTCGAATTGACTATCCACCCTTGCCTACGGCTCGGGTGGATATATACGTCTCGGGTAAAATGGTACGTTTTATGCACTTGTTGTACAATCTACTATTGTTCATTCATTTCAGGGTCGGTCTTTATTTTTCTTTCCATTTCAGGGTCTGACGTGACGGTGTACATGAAGCGGGGTCAGTTCTATGACAAGCCGGACCTCGCGCGGGGGAAGGGAGGCCGAAGGTTGGGCGGCGGGGACGTTGACATCTTTGATACCCGTAAGTTTATTTGTCTTCAATGGAGTAGCTCTTGTTTTTCATAGTACACACGTTCAGTTTTCCGTGTCAGTTAAAACTGACAGTTAAAAGTAATCGTGTGTAGCGCCTATTAACCTTTCACACCTGTACCCCGAGCCCGAAAAACTCTCGTCATGTTAACCGTAATGGTAAACTCAACTGTCACAATGCTAGTAAAACTGTCAAAGTGCTGCTTCTTTCTTTCCTTTTTTCTTTCTTCTTCTTCTTCTTTCTTTCTATTGAATTTCAGTACCTACCGTAAACGACTGTAACGGCGCTGCTCTGGTTTACGCATAAACTAATAATAGTAATAATCGTGATTACGATGGAGAGAGTCTTTCGTGCTTGGGGAAGTAATGTTAAGACTGAAGTCCGAAGCGCGCTACCGCCGAAAACCTCAATCACAGACGAACTGCATTTCTAAAGTCTGGCCCATGAAGCTCGACTTAATTCTGAGGTAACTGGAGAGTGCAGTACTAACACTTTTTTGTGACCAAAAATTACACAGTGGCTGTCTTCCGTCTCACCTACACTTTAAAAAAATACGTATGGTCATATGAGACAAGTGACAGCCACTACATACATAAAATTAAATTTGCTGGGTACACTTTTTTATTCAGGGTGAGAACTCCAGTTACTTACCTCAGAATTAAGTCGAGCTTCATGGTCTGGCCGCTCAGACAATGCGATCCTGACGTTTACCAGAGAATATATAATAGTGCGTTTAGTTATTTCGTTGGAGTAAAGTTCAATTTTGAATGAATAGGTTTTTTTTCTATTGTTTCTCGACCTGTCAGGATCGCATTCTCTGAGCGGCCAGACTGTAATGGCTGAACTGACTGCTCTTCGGGTCGAACATTTTCGAAATGATGTAAGTAGTTAGTTTTATAAAACTCAATCAAAATACTGGCTTCGTTATCCGATTTGGAAATAAAATTGCGATCGAAAAAGTTTGATCAAATACCAAACATTCTGAATTTACTAGAGTATTAAATTACAATTTCAAATTTTTTTCCCCTCAGGCAGCGCATAAAACTATGGCTGAGAATACAATATAAGCTTTGATCTTGTTTCACTTAGCAATTGATCCCGTCTGTTTTCATAAACTTTCGTGAGTTAAGCCAAATTAAACACGTATGTCTACTGAACAGAGTTTAGCAAAGCTTAACTTACTCGTATGTTCGCGTACAAACTCAGAGCACTCAATCCAATACTAAGAAGAATATTTGAAACGTGCAAAGAATACTATATTATACCTATATTGCAAATCTCAACTTTCAAGCGTACTTTCAATTAAAATAAAACAACTTTTACGGTTTATAACCTCCAATCAACAATATGTTGATAACTAGATAATACGCCGCACCGATTGACTTTGTTTTAAACGGAGAAAAGAAAGAAAGAAAAACCATTTATATGGAACATTCAGACATAAAAAACAGTCAACAACCTACATCTATTAAAAATGTCCCAACACGGTCCCGACTCAGCATAATGCTAGGCAAGTACTATACTTCTTGGTCTTCCGTCGGCTGCGAGTCAAATGAGGATCAACGAGGATTTTAGTTAAATATGTAGATTTACAGACACACCAAAACCAATTAAAGAATTATTAGAATTGGACCAAAAATTACGAAGTAATAGCGATTTTCGTGTCGTATTCTCAAAAACGCTCAAAAAGGTTACGAATGTTACGATCTCATGTCATAAATGACAGAAATTAGAGCGCACCTTGTCAGTGCGACCTTATTGACTCGGCCGTTTTTGAGACTCCAACCGGTTATCTAGTGGTATTGTTAATTACAAATCTCAATTTTGATTTTTAATATTAACACGTGTTATCTTTTGTTTCCCCAACATTTCGGGACCTTTGCAGGACCGTGATCACAGGGCAAAGGATATAAAAAAAAATTATAATACTGCAATATAAAAATCAAGCAATATTTTATTATATCACCCTATTTTGTAGTTTGAGCCATGTCATGACACTCTTTTTTAACTTCACTACATTCTTACATTGAGTAGGATAATTCACCATATTCTTGTATCGATTAACTTAAAAGTTTATTTTAGAATTATCGAACCTAATACGATACAAGCCTATTTACTAAAATATTGAAGGGCTCCAGTTGTTAAATTATAAAGTGTCACAACTATGTACCTATATCGACAACGTTTGTGACCGAAATGTAAGTACATCAACTTCGACCGGCGGGCACCAATAAGCGGAAATAACACTGAACCTTGATGAATTTTTAATCTACACACATAAAAAATGTCTAGGCATCAAGTACATTTTAAGTATCGTTGTTATCAACGTCCTGCCGTGGCCTGCATTCACCAGACCTGAACCGAATTGAGCATGCATGGGACATGCTCCAAAGAAGAGCTCTGCCGGGTATGGATGCCTTCACAACCCTGACACCCCACAACTTTTTGACTTGTTAGAAAAAACGTGGGCGGCTATTTCGCAAAGTGATTTGGATGAACTGATTTTAAGCATGTCAAATCGCTGTGCATGTGTGAATGTTAGAAATATAGATTAGTATTTTTATCACAATAAATTTTTAAACAATCAACCTTGTTCTTGCCTTTTTTTTGCCAATGACGACCTTAACAGAAGCTAATTTTCCCCAATTTGTTAAAATTGCAATTTTTCTTTTTTTTCAACATAGGGGATAAAATTGTTAAAAAAATAAAGCCGGCCTGGAAACCAGATTAGGTCAATATTATTAGATTTGTTTATAGCTTAAAATGTGTTTGTCCCACTATATACTTTGGATGTGTGTATTTGATTCTTATATGTCATGATTTTATTACGTTCTAGAGGCACAAAATACTGGAATAGACTACAATGATATCAGAAAGCAAAGCAATGATGTTAAGTTGGAAGAAAATGAAGTTTTAACCGACGCCTTGAAAAAAACCAAAGAGACCAGCAACTATGCCGGTAGGTTGGTCAAATACGAGTACAAGCCAGAGCGTCATCCAGCGGAGATGAGCGATGAGGCGGTGCAAGCAAAAGTAAGTAGAGACAATTAGGACACAATGGACATTTAAACTGATATACTAAATATAAAACATTAGATTTGTTTGTTATTGTTTGTAATGGATAAGCTCAAAAACTAATAAACCGATTTTAAAATTACTTCACCATTAGGAAGATTCTTTCTTCCTGAGTGACACAGGCTATATTTTATGCCGATAGTCCCACGGAAACTAGTACCACGCAGGTAAAACCGCAGAAAACCATTAGTTTCTCTTAAGTTGAAAAGGATATTTTAGCAATGGATTGGATGCCTCGTGGATTGTCGCTACATCCAATGCACGTTTAGCTAACTACTGAGCATATAAAAGTGATATATAATTTTAGTTTCTAACGTAAAGACACCTTCCAAGTTTGCAAGCCCTACTTCCAACACGGAAATATTACGAATAGGCTAAAGTCTATAAATTTACATGCCTAACTTTATACTTATTGTCAATACAATTTTTGTTGATTTATTAAATACTCTTAATGCCTCATGTTTTTACAGGTATTCACGGAAACAATTAGCACAATGGATCAAGATGAACCTACGGAACCACAAGTTTACTATAAGATTACTGATCAGTCAACACCGTCACAATCGATAACACCGCCTCCACATGGGACCACAATGCTTCCACTCCTCTACAATAAGCTGTTACACCGAATCACTAAGACTTCAGACGAGGTCACTACGCCTCCACATTGGTATAATACGCCAAAAACCTTAAAGCCCCGAAAACAAGAATACATGCCACCACCCAGAACACCTCCCCGGAGAACCCCTGAGCCACGAAATCTCGAAGACGTGCCAATTCCCAAAACAGCTCCTCGAAGGACCCCTACCCCAATATCGATAAAGCCTAACCCAGCTATATTTACTGCCATCTACCGCAGTGGAAGCTCACCGATCATCATGCGAAATTTTAGACCCATTGACAGCGTTGAAAGTCGAGGAAGCACTAGTCTTGAAGATTATGCTAACAAAGGCTTTGATAGATTAGGAAATATGGAGTTAGTTAAAGGCCCAGATAACGTCAAACTTTCGGATTTAAAAGACTTTGATACTTCGATTCCTAGAACACAATTCGTCAACAGAGTTAAACCAAAAAAGAACCTTCCTTCCAGGGATATGGAAGAACAAGATAACAGTGAAGAGTACGAAGAAAGGTAATAAACATAGTAATAACACAAAAATAACACATTACATAATATCATGACTTCTACAATATACCTGCGCCATAGACCCAATTAATAATAGATTTCTGTGTATGGTTGTTAATCTGAGAGTCTTAAATAAGACTCTCGCAAGAATACAAAAGCAAATCAAATAGAATTTTCTTAAAAAGGTTTCCTCGATTCTTATGTCCTTCTAAAATGGATATCCATTTTATTATTTTCCCCATTTATCATAGGGCCTATAAATATGACACATTTTATTAATTTATTTATTTTTAATATTAATCGTAATTCAATTCGGAATATTATTAATTGCACCACAAAAAATACTAAGTTTCACATCTAAAATACTGAAATGCTCACCGTTTGCGTTTTTTTGTGTTTTATGTGTGCATTTCAGTATTTTTTGTAAGTTAGGTTAGATTGGTGAACTAAGTTAAAGTTAAATACTAGCCATTCCATTCTATTAGAGCTTATGCAAATTGCGTGTTTTTGCATCGTCGCAAAAAAATCTCGCGTTGACGCAACGCGACGCGATTTTTCCTGCAGGGCAGTTGGTTTGCGTTTGCGTTTACATCGATCGATACACGCGTGTCGCGGCGCGTTTTTTTTTTAAATCCAAAACGTAGCACTTAGCCTCCATCACACCTGATGTTAAGTGGTGATAAGACTGAAGGTGGAAGCGCACTACTTCCGGAACCCTCCATCACTAAGGAACTGGCTATCTTATCTCTAACTGCCGGAACACAATAATGCTGAAAATGTCATTGTTATGGCGTCAGACTTAGATAAGATGGTGGTAGCTAGCCAGTCGGACTAAGAACAAGTTCTACCACCAACCAAACCGA
Source organism: Crambus lathoniellus (assembly GCA_949710035.1). Classification (NCBI taxonomy): domain Eukaryota; kingdom Metazoa; phylum Arthropoda; class Insecta; order Lepidoptera; family Crambidae; genus Crambus; species Crambus lathoniellus. The sequence goes on along the minus strand of OX453303.1, from coordinate 9,447,804 downwards.
ATACATGTATCCCCACTGGGAATCGAACCCGGGACCTCTTGGTCTGAAATCGGTGGTGTGAACCACTAGACCACAGAGGCGGTTGAATAAATAATTTAAGCGTGCAAAGGTCTGTGACTGCGTGACTTGCGAGCGTATCGCGTCTGTATCGATACAAACGCGCGTCGAGAGCGCTAAAGGTGTGCACCTCTTAAACGTTTTGTTGTAGATCCAAAAATATCAAAACATTTTATGGTTGTTTTTGCTTACACTACTTAACAAAAGGGGGATTTAATCGTTTTTATGTTTTTTTTTTTCAGTGCAACACGAGTGCATTCAGTGTCCAAGAATTGGAGACAAGGTAAAAATAGTGAGAATTACTCAAATGAAGAATATTACGTATCCTGAAACTGTTTTTTGTAATGATAGAGATTTAGAAAAAGAACTCATTCTGTTGGTTGTTATACTTATCAAAGCTGTTATATTTTTCGTATTAGATTTTATCGTTTATGTATAAATAAACAGAACACACATTAACTTTCTTTGCATTTATATGAATACTTAGAATGATTGTGCTGTGCAGGACGTTCTATTTTTATTATTGTCAGTGTTGTAAACGACTTGAGTTTTTCAGTCATTAATTCAAATCTCGAGTAATTTTGCATGACACGAGATTATTAGTTTCGCGAGTCATGAGTCTTTACAGTCTTTTGAGTATTTTTAGTCCTAGAACAGACAATCCAATTAGGTAAGTCCAACTTCGAGAAAGAGATCTCTCGTCGAATCCAGCTCAGATGGGCAGCGTTTGGGAACTCCGGCATAAGTTCGAGTCCAAAATTCCTCAATGTCTCAAGACTAAGGTCTTTGACCAGTGTGTGTTGCCAGTTATGACTTATGGAAGCGAGACGTGGTCTTTTACTATGGGTCTCATAAGAAGGCTCAAGGTCACCCAGCGAGCAATGAAGAGAGCGATGCTTGGTATTTCCCTGCTCGATCGAATCAGAAATGATGAGATCCGCAGGAGAACTAAAACGACCGACATCGCTCGAAGGATTGCTCAGTTGAAGTGGCAGTGGGCGGGACTTTCGCTTTCGACCGGGATGGAGGGGACCAAAAATTTATTATCTCGAGCTCCTCCTTGATTCGGGCACGTTAAGCCGTTGGTCCCGGCTGCGTTTGCAGTCGTTAATACCCACCAATCCGCATTGGACCCACGTGGTGGGTCATGGCCCATTATCCATCCATAAGGAAGGGCTGTGCCCCAGCAGTAGAGACTTATATTGGCTGATGATAATGAAGTTAAAGGCTCGGAGGACTAAATCCCGAGTTCATTCGAAAAGACTCAGTCACGAGTTTTCGTAGTCATGTCTTAAGTATTTTTAAAAGGCTTGAAAAGGCTGGACTCCCTCGAGTCTTTAATAAAAGAACTGAGCCTTCAAAAAGAACTCGAGTCCCATTGTTATAAGACTTCAGCCCCCCTAGACAAGTGGCTTTCTATTATCGAATTCGCCAGTCGAATAGAAACAAAATGTATGGGATTGACATTAGCGATCGAAATGTCACGTGACCGCTACTGTCAATCGCATACATTTTCTTTCTATTCGATTGGCGAATTCGATATCCGCTCGCCACCACCCACAAATCTGCAATAGGCCAGCGTGTGGTGGGTTATGTATGAGTATGATAGGACATTTTTGGAACTAAATAACTTGTCACCGGGTCAGATATATCTGTGGGACAAGTTTTAATATTAAATAGCCATTTTGGCTTATTTGTGGGTATGTAAATAGGATTCTAATAGGTACTAGTTAAAAATATTGTTATAATTTATTTTTATCCACTACGGGGTAGCATTTAGCCTTCATCACACCTCATCTTAAGTGGCGATAAGGCTGAAGGGGAAAACGCACTACTCCCAGAATCCTCAATTACTGAGGAGCTGGCAACACATCTCTAACTGTCGGAACACAATAATGCTGTGAAAACATCATTGTTATGGCGTCAGACATAGATAAGATGGTGGTAGCTAGCCAAGCGGACTAAGAACATGTCCTACCACCAACCAAACCGAATACAATATGTACCCCCACTGGGAGTCGAACCCGGGACCTCTGGGTTTGAAATCGGTGGTGTGAATCCACTAGACCACAGAGGCCGTAAAAAAATATCATGGTTATAATATCACGTTTGGTCATATATCATAGGACCTTGTAACGGTTCAGAATCGCACCTGAACTATCTCGAATATTTCTTAAAGATTTAAAAGTCGAAATGTATTAATGTTACTTACCTCAATAACTTTTTAATAGTATAAATGGATCCTGGTGTGGGAATAAATCACAAAGTCAAATTGGGTTGTGTCAACTGGGTTGTATTGAACAAAATTAGCCATTTACCATGTTGTTGCGCTGGGAATTTGCTTCATACTTTGTCAACACAGTGTATATGGGAGGGAGATTCTGTCTATAAGGCTTGGGGCTTGTTTAGTGGTTTCAGATTGCTTGAGGTAAACACTGAAAAAGAAACGGGTTAATGGTAGCGGAGCAGTTGTGGTCATTTGCATTTAATTTGGAAGTTAACACTTAAAGTTTTATGATTAATCTGATGAAGTTAGATACAGTAAATTTGTTTGAATTAGCGAGAAAAATATAGTTAATAAATACCTGAGATTCAGGGATCGAAACAATGATGTTTCACAATATTTGGACTCTGTGACAAATTATTTCATATAAGAAGATGCACTTTGTTGAGGGTTTTGTCGGTCTAATTTGCTTCACGGGAGTGTGGACAATGCTTGTGTTTCGGTATTGTTTCACGAAGTAATCGACACGAACTGTTATTAGTTGGTAAAATTATAAATCTTGGAGCGTGTTAATTTAGACATGTTTGTGGACTGACAGGTTCTAAAACAGAGTTTGTAGGCATGTTTTCAATATGGGCTGCGTGTTGGTGGCACAATGTGTGTTCGGCATATTTATTGGTTACACATATGAACTTTGGTTTAATTACATCACATTAGTCTAGTTATTATGTTTGGAGCTAAATATTTATTTTATACAATGTTAGCAAAATACTGAAATAGGTTATGACAGGTAAACAGAAATGCTCCTAGCGGCAGAGTTGAGAACTAAGACAAGTCAAATGACATCACATAAACATAGCGAGAAGTTTTTACTCACAGAATGTTAAATTAACATTATGTAAAACTTAAATAAAAATATGGGTTAAATAATCAAAAGTACAGAATATTGGTTTCTATCTTAGATAAGGTTCAAAGTTTCAAATATGGGGAATGTATATTGGCTAGAGGTGATTCGTTCGGAAATTATGTTCGAACAATTACTATTTTGATAATAGTTTTCATTCGTAAATAATAAAAAAAGGGATCATACAAAATAATGTGTTTATATTATGTGAGAAGGTAATATTTTGAATAGTTTAGTAAATTCTATAACTTAATATAAGATAGCCTTGTAACTATCAAAGGTTTCTGAACGAAAGCCAAACGGGGCGTTCAGGATGTTTGAAATGGTTTGGCGTTAGACGCTAGATGGCCTATCAGTTTTGTGGGGGGGTGAATAGGGATTTTCAATGAAACGTCTCCTATTGGGTAGGCAGGAATAGTTGGGTTGCCATGTTGTGAGAAATAAATACCTTATTTATAAAACAGGGAGAGGGGGTAATTATTGATGTATGGTATTCACACAAGATTAAAAGTAAAATACTTTAATTGTTGTAAAGGGGAAAAAGAAATATTTATAGGAAATAAAATTTGGAAAAATGAAAAATAATTATTCTAGAATGTACAATTAAGACATTAAAACTAATAAACCATAGTCAAATTAGTATTTCAAAGTTAAATAATTAGACATGAGACATTTAAGAGACGGATTAGAAATATACTGAAAAGTTTCCATTAAACATAGGGGTAAAATTTCCCTGAGAGTGGGGAGAATTTCTAGGATGTAAAAGAAAAAAAAAGAAAAAAGGACGCTAACTTTTGGCGCGGTTTGAGTAGGTCTATATAAGCAAAAACGACGCGACGCCCGGTCTTATTTCTCCGGGATAGACTTCGAGGCAACACGTATGGAAGACGAAGCACTTTTTGAAGAAGTTTTCATTTTAAATCAAGCGAGAAGTAGTCTTCAAGCAAGTGTACAGTGAGTCCTTGCACCATAGGGCGTTTATTGGGTTCGCGATCTTTTAAACGTTTTAATTTTGGAATTCTGACTGGTAAATTGGATCCGAAATTAAAAGGTCTAGTTTGTTTACAGAAAGCATTTCAATTAAAGTAAATTATTCCCAAGTAAAATCCTAGAAAATGGGCTTAATTTGAGTCAGAGAGGGTTGGAAGCATAGAGTTTGTTTCTTCAGGAGTACATGCTTATGTCTCCGGGCTCCAGGCAAGGCTCACGGGAGGTCGCTAGGTAAAGAAAGTCTGGCATTGTGGAGTGTCAGATGAGCGTTCAATGGATAACGCTTAGTAATTTCCACATGGTTTGATCAGGCGGGCTGTTTTCATTGACAGTTTTTCAGTTAACACGTCTGATGGCGCGGGGCGTATGCCCCAGATTTGGAGGCAGTTGCGGCCTGATTGAACCATACCTACCTGTAGGGTGTCTATCTGTTCCCTTCCCAAGCAGATGGACCACGGCATGAGCGATAGGATTTTAGGGGGCTCTCTCACCCAAACTTGACAGAATTGGGGCGTCAGAACTGGCGATACAGGCGCCAGGTTTGTGTTTGATAGGAAAGTCGCATTTAGTCGGAAATCAGGCAGGTAGGTACCTACTTAGAATCACGAGCTAGGTAACTCGAAGACCTTTGTTCTGGCAGAAAGGGGGAGGTCTGCTGGCGCAAGGCTACGAGGGGAGTCTGGTATACAGAGTAGGTAGAAAGAGTAGGGTCGCTGTAGGTCTATAAGTAGCATTATGTGTTATCACAAATATATCTACGATCAAATCCGAATTTTGTTGACATCCCTAGCCATAGATTCTTGTGACAGACGAACAAACCCGGGCAATTTGACAGAATGATTATAGATAGTGGGGAAAAGTCCGATTGACAGTTTCCAGCAAAATGGCTGTCTTTTATCAAACAAAATAATGTTACATCTTAAGAAGAGAGATTAGGTAAACTAGTGCTTTCAGTATTTGGGAAATGATTTGTGAAGTAACAATACTAGTGGAACAGTCCAAAGAGCTTGATTAGAGTAATCTTTATAGGTTCACGCATTGCAAAGATATGAAGGTTGAAATAATCTATCAAACATAAGTGGAGAATCTAAATTTACCTATATATTTGGCTTGACAAAAGGTAATATTTTCCTATGATGCAAAAGGCACCTATAATAATCTATAAATTGAGCTGGTTGCGGAAGAGTTCTCTGGATCAGACTACTGCTATATTAATGTATGAAAAGGATTTTGTTCGGTGGCGGGAGAAGATGTTTAAACTCGAAGGAACTCGGTGTAATGTTGGCCAGTGTCTTATGGAAGCTGATGTTGAATCAAGGTTTTTCCAGATACTAACCTATTGAGTTGGAACATGGTTCTATTTTAGCCATAAATTATGTAAAGCTATCGGGGTGAGGCGAAAGCTTCTGTTCAATTTGGTTGGATTCTTAAGTTATTTCCAAGACCAGTCCAATGGTGAGATTAAGGATATATTACCATGAGTGAGATTCTTTAGAGACAAATTTTAACCAACAAGTTGCAAGAGTTCAATAAGATCCGAGTCAGACACGTAGACATAACTAGGGAATTTAGTTCTACGGGGAAACTTGGTCATAGAAAAGGTTAGGAGAGTCTATATTTATATGTACTTACTATGAATTAGATTTGAGTTCTCTCCTCTCAGGAGTCAGACTTGCTGGTGCTCCTAATTTAAGCACTCAACCTGTTGGATTTATCCCTATAAGGATTATTCAACAAAAGGAAAAGAATATGTCAATTAACATTAACTTTTAACTGCTGCTGCCATGAAGGAGAAAGATCTCTTCATGTAGACCAGCAAGTCGCTTTGAAGCATTTAGCTTGGTCCTCTTTTATTTATATATACAGAAAGAATTAACGAACATGACAGCTTGACTTTATATGTTGAAGTTTGTTTCTTATATAAAAATTAAATAAAGCAGCGCCGGGAGAGGAATGTCCCAGTCAGGCGACGAGTTCCATCGTTATGGGCGGGGCGGTGCCCATGACTTTACCGGTTAAATAATATTGCTGGAGCATTTGTATTAGGCCAAGATGGTGATTAAGATCAATAGACTCTCTTCACCCTAATTATTATACCAATTTCCATCTCTGACTTTGCAAGCAAAACCATATGCTGAAGCTAATAGGTACTATTATAGATATAGTGTTTCCATCTTCCAATAGATATAACAAATTTTCATCTCTAACTTTGCAAGCAAGGCCATATGCCTAAGCTAGTAGGTACGGTTATAGATCTGATATAGTGACTCAGTCTTCCAATAGATATAACAAATTTTCATTTCTAATTTGCAAGCAAAGCCATATATGTTAAGCTAATAGGTACTATTATAGCAATGGTGTCTCCATCTTCATATAGGTATATCAAATTTCATTTCAAACCACACATGCCAATTTCACCTTAGTCCTTGCAAGCAAATCCGGATGCTGTGACTAGTTTCAGTTCCATGGTAACCTAAATTATTAAATTCCACCAGTTTTAATGGACAGTTAACCTTGGGTCAGTAACCAGAGAATTAGCACGGTGGACTCAGCAAAATAACTCACCAGGTTTTCAAAGTACATTGGACCTAGGAATCGGTTAGGACCTAACTGTTAAATGTCCAAGCAATGTAGGGGTAAACTAATGTTAGATTTATACAAGAGTATTAACTTATTTTGAGTGTCTTGGTCGCTATAAATGAGGTTAGAAAATTAGAAGCAACGGCCATGTAATATGAACAGCTGTTAAGTTGATGTAGGCATATAGGCAGTTCAAAGTATGAGTTAGTTAGTAGTAAGGTTAGTCTCTGTCGCTTCATTTAAAAGATCATGGGTCTACGCCTTACAACCAGGGTTCTCCATTATGACATCACAGGCCACTTCAGAGTTGATTCAGAGCATCCATAGTAGTTTTCTATATATTCATCGGTCAATAGTTAGGTATTACAGCGTTCAGACTAGCTAGGTATTTTTGTAACTAATAGAATCCTTGACAGAGGTTCAGTATTAGCTTAGAGTAAATACTAGAATGGTTTGTTAGTATTTTTAGGTCATCTATTATTTAGGTTAGGCTAAGCAGTTAGAAAGTATGTAAAGGGGGGTGGTTACAACCTATCATATCGAGGCCTATAATTTTCTGAAATGTTTAATCCTCTAAATATTATAAATGTGAAAGTTTAGATGTTTGGATGTTTGTTGCTCATTCACGCCAAAACGGCAGAACGGATGTAGCTGAAATTTGGGACACAGATACTTTGTAACCTGGAGAGGAACATAGGCTTCTTATTCTTATCCCGGAAAAATATCACATTCCCGCGGGATAACGTTAGTAGTTTTTTTTTACCCTGTGATAACGTTGCGTTGTGTACCTAGTCCACGCGGGCGAAAAGCTAGGAAAAGTAAGAAAAGGATTTTTTATAACTTTTTATTCTTGTAAAAATCAAGAACTTATTCGGATGTTGATAATAATGTTATCGGAGTTATCGGAGGTTTTGATACTCTTGCGTACTCTTCTGCTAAATTAGGTGTCATCACTTAACTGAAAAAGAATGTAATTTTAAATCAATGATCATTTCGATAAAATAGGTTATATGATTGAATGTTTATTTTAAAAAAACTTTTTTTGAAATACTTAAGTATTATAATTTCAAATATCTTGTAAATTTTCGGAAAAATAGAGTGAAGAAGAATGTCAGTGTTTGTTTGATAATAGGACATTTGTCCATTCAATTCGCAAGCTCGATCGTGCACACACAGGGTGTCCCAGAATATGTGATGGGAGATAATAATAATTGATTGCTTACAATCACACCAATTACTGAGCTTATTTATAAAGGTTTTCATTAAGAAATTGTGTTATGGAAACAAAATAACGGATAAATATATACAAAAATACTTCGCCGTCCACCCCGCGGTGGACCAGGGCACCAGGGCACCAGGCCCCCGTGGTGGAGGAGCGCGCCTTGTGTTCCCGGCGCGCCACACTAGAGGTGGGACGTTTTTGTCGTCGAGACGAAGAGAGGGAGCGTCAACCACGGACGTGGACACAGCGCGGAAGGCGCGGCGATTGATACAATTGTCCCGTAGCCTCTGTCCGCGTGTAGAAGAAACACCCTGGAGGTTTTAGTGGGTTCGAGCCCACATAATACCCTCGTCTCCCTGGGCGGGGGGGCATGCGACGAATTTCCCCCGGGTCAAAAAAAAAGGTATCCTATCCTGAAAAATGGACCCGTCTCACAACCGGCTCCGATGGGACTCGAATCCACGACCTTTCGCTTTCCGGGTGACTGCTCTAACCACTGAGCTACGGAGTCGTTATAAAAATTGCATTGTGAATGCAAAAAACTAAAAATTTAAATAACTAGTACCCTAACCTCTCATCCTAGGTATCTCAAGTGCGCTACTTAGATTAAAAAAACATCGGAGCTGGTTGTGAGACGGGTCGATTTTTTCTAAATACTTCATTTTAAATTTTTCAAATAATAATAGAATGAAAAATAACAAAAAATACTCTAAAATAAGGGCGATTTGGTCGAAAGACTAAAAAAAGAAGTAATTACCTACTTTTTGAGTAGTTCTGACTTATTTTAATTTTTTGTTTTTTTTTTGCATTCACAATGCAACTTTTATTACTGCAAAATGGAAAATGAAGTATTTAGAAAAAATCGACCCGTCTCACAACTAGCTCCGATGTCCCATCGGTAGTTCTGACTTTTTGTTTTCACTTAATTAATTCAATTAATTTTTATTAACCGCACTTGACAATTCGATTCACATATTCTGAGACAGCCTGTATAGTATGACCGTTAGGGCGTTTGTGCACTACACTAAATTTCACCGATCCGGAAAAAAACGGATGCTTGTATTTTAATAATTTAATCATTTTTAATCGTAAAAATTTATTTATATTAATTAATTATTAAAATACAAGCATCCGTTTTTTCCCGGATCGGTAAAATAATTAATAATTAATTAATATAAATAAATTTTTACGATTAAAAATGATTAAATTATTAAAATACAAGCATCCGTTTTTTCCCGGATCGGTAAAATTCACTTAATATTAATCATTAAAATACAAGCATCCGTTTATAATAGTAAGAATTTATTTATTTCGTGTAGTTAAGGGTTTGAAACATTGAAACTACACGAAATAAATAAATTCTTACTTTTATAAATGATTATTAAAATACAAGCATCCGCTTTTTTACGGATCGGTAAAATTCAGTGTAGTGCACAAACGCCCTTACCGTTGTTGTGCCGCTTATTGCGTAGGCGCGTATGCGTGTGCGTATACAGGGACCGGTACAGCGCGTCTGGTCAAACTATACCTACCTGAGGCATCGTCTTTCCCAAATAATGGTCTTTTAAACATTTTTTCGGGTTTGCTCTTGTGTACAAGCTTTTGTTTTTCGGATGAAGGGTCATCACCTGAAATTTAAAATTAATCTTATCATTAGAAAAGAGCTAGCCTGCCGGTGACAATGCAATGCACTGTAGGAATTGCCACCATTGAATCTGGATGGAGGATCCCTAGTCCTACTAATATTATAAACTAGCGGATCCTCGCGGTTTTACCCGCGTGACACCCGTTCCCTTGGGACTATCGGGATAAAATATTGCCTATGTTACTCGGGCAGAATGTAGCTTTCTGTTTCGGTCAAATATTTTTTTTAATCGGTCCAGTAGTTTCGGAGCCTATTCAATGCAAACAAATAAACAAGCAATCAAATCTTTCTTCTTTATAATATTAGCATAGATGTAAAAGTTTAGATGTTTGGATGTTTGTTGCTCAATCACGCAAAACGGCTAAACGGATTTCGCTGAAATTTGGGATACAGATACTTTGTAGCCTAGAGAGGAACAAAGGCTACTTTTTATCCCGGAAAAATATCACATTCCCGCGGGATAACGTCGTGTAGTCCACGCGGGCGATTTCGCGGGCGGAAAGCTAACTAAATATATTTCAAAAACAAATGAATCCTCTTTTTCTTATATTTCATTTTCAAGAATCAAAATTGCATTGTGTATGCAAAAAAGAAAAAGTAATTTGTAACAGATAAATAAATACCTTACTAGGTAAGTGTTTAAAAATATAATAGAAAGACATCACCAGGTCCACAAGTACATTTACAACGGGATTCGACACCTTTGGTAGCTCAATTAGTTAGGGTATTGGACCAAACTACCAAGGGTGCTGGCATAGTTTATATATAAATGAAGTAACATATATATTTACTGTGGTGCTGGTTTGAATCCCGTCCAAAATATACTTGAGGAACAGGGTTGCGATTGCGTAAGGTAATTGCATTAATTTGACAGTTCATATCGTACTCAATCGGGTGCAATTTTTATGGAATGACATTTATTATGATATAATATGAACTGAAAAATGAATACAATTGACATTACGCAATCCCATAGCTGGTCTATTATCTATTTAAAGGACGATGCGTCAAAACGTCCCCCCAAAACCCATTTCTGACCAACTGATTTGAAATGTATCTCAGGTGAAAGATATTATTTAATCATAACTTTTTACTATGGCAACATCCCTCAGATGTGTGGGACTGCTGGGAAAATATTATTTTATTATTATTATTGATTACAAAAGTAACACCTACGTTAATCAAAAATTCTTTGATTTTTAACATTTTTAAGCGCACCATTTGTCACATTTAGGAAAGGTTTTGGTATTTTGACCGACTTCAAAAAAGGAGGTTCTTGGTTTGACCCGTATGTATGTATTGTCCGCGAGATGCAGTTTTCATCAGAAAGCTACACAACACTACACTATTCAAGGTATCTCCCGTGACGATTTGATTCACATATTCTGAGACAGCCTATACAGGGTAATTTTTTTATCGGTGCACAAATTTTTAGGTTCGACTCAGAATTGGTAAGTAAACAACTTTCTCCTAGAAACATAGGTCGAAATATGGCAAAAAATGTTTGACTTTTCATACAAATCGGACTGATCACGTGATCAATTTAGTATGGGGAGTCCAAAAATTTTTGATGTATTTCGACCCATGTTTCTAGGAGAAAGTTGTTCGCTTACCGATTCCGAGTTGATCCTAAAAATTTGTGCACTGGTCAAAAATTTATCCTGTATAATATGACGTTGTCGTGCCGCTTATTACGTAGGCGCGTATACCTATGCGGGGACCGGTACAGCGCGTCTGGTCAAACTATACCTACCTGAGGCATCGTCTTTCTCAAATAATGGTCTTTTAAACATTTTTTCGGGTTTGCTCTTGTGTACAAGCTTCTGTTTTCCGGAAGAAGGGTCATCACCTGAAATTTATAATTAATCTTATCATTAGAAAAGATCTAGCCTGCCGGTAATAATGCAATACACTGTAGGAATTGCCACAGTAGAATTATTTTATAAAGTTGCAATTTTTGTAAAAAAAAACACCTCTTCTTATTAAAAAAATTTAAAACTATAGAGGCAGAAGAGGAGAACATACAAAAATACCAGATCAGAGATTAGCGTTATACTCTAGGAATGTCAATTGCAAGGCTATTAAAATATTCAGCCATTTGCCTGATGATCTGAAATTGCTGACAATAATTAACAAATTTAAATCTAAATTATTCGACATATTAATGGACAAACTGTATTACAAATATTGACATGTATTTTTTTTGTTTTAGTATATGTATGACATATTTTAAGATTCAATCAAGGTGGACAAAACAGCTGACATTCTTAATGATAAATTGTTTTTATTAATCTATTTTTATACCTAAGTACTAGCTTTCCGCCCGCGTGGAATACACGACGTTATCCCGCGGGAAGGTGACATTTTTCCGGGATAAAAAGTAGCCTATGTTCCTTTCCAGGCTACAAAGTATCTGTATTCCAAATTTCAGCCAAATCCGTTCAGCCGTTTAGCGTGATTGAGTAACAAACATACAAACATCCAAACATCTAAACTTTCACATTTATAATTAGTATAGGATTTGTTTTTTTGACATTTTAATTGTTATTGTTATGATTTTAAATAGAATTTTTATGATTTTCATTAACATTAATCCTATTTTTTTCTGATTAGTCTGATTGTGGTTACACAATATTAAATATTTGCACATCGAAGTAACGATAGAATATGTAGGGAACATATATTTAAGATCAAAATGTAACCATATTCTGGCAAATAAATGACTTACTTATTTACTTACTGTGGCATTTTGTGGGAAAGTAACTTTGGAGTGGCGTTCAAATTAAGTACGGCAGTAATTTTGGGAAGCTCAACAATAGAAGTCATATTCGTAAAAATGAAATTACTTATGTACATTTCGGTTTTATAAATTAATTAAACTGTTTATATAATATTCTTCATTTCGAGCTGCGTTTTACAATGGTTTATCGTAATTCGACTGGCAGTATTTGTTTTCAAAGGGTAATTTGGGGTATTTTCGCTAATGGGGTATTTTCGCTAATAAGGTAAATCGGTTTTGCTCTTGAGAGATCTACTAAACTTACCCATTTCTCTGCTCTGGCCACACTCCGGATGAAGGATCAGCTAGTCCTACTAATATTATAATTATAATTTAGCGGATCCTCGCGGTTTTACCCGCGTGGCACCCGTTCCCTTGGGAATATCGGAATAAAGTATAGCCTGTGTTACTCGGGCAATTTTCTAAATCGGTCCAGTAGTTTCGAATCCTAAGCCTGGAGATTAACATAGGCTACTTTATATACCGGAAAAATATCACATTCCCGCGGGATAACGTCGTGTAGTCCACGCGGGCGAATTCGCGGGCGGAAAGCTAACTAAATATATGTCAACAACAAATGAATCCTTTTTTTTTCTTATATAGGGTGTCTCAAAAGTATTTATAGGATTTGAATTTCGCACTATTTCCGAAATATTCAAGATGGCGGGTTAAAATTTGACATACGTCATCTTGACACATGTAAAATTAATCGTGGTGCGTTTCACAATAAAACAGCGCATAGAAGTTATACAAATATTTAACGAAAATTCACGATCAATTACAAACACTCGTCGTAAAGTCGAAAAATCTCGTCATTTCAAGAAGAGGTGATGTCAAATGGCCACCGAGATCTTGCCATCTAATGCCACTGGATTTCTTTCTTTGGGGCTACGTCAAAGATAAAGTCTACACCATGAAGTTTGACTTAATACTCTGAGGTAACTGGAGCTCTCACCCTGAAGAAAAAAGTGTCGCCAGCAAATTTGACATTTATGTATGTAGTGGCAGGTAGTGGCTGTCAGTTGTCTCATATGACCATACGTATTTTTTTAAAGTGTAGGTGAGACGGAAGACAGCCACTGTGTTATTTGTGGTATTCAAAAAATTGTTCGTACTGCACTCTCCAGTTACCTTAGTATTAAGTCGAGCTTCATGGTCTACACCATGAAGTTTGACTTAATACTCTGAGGTAACTGGAGCTCTCACCCTGAATAAAAAAGTGTCGCCACCAAATTTGACATTTATGTATGTAGTGGCTGTCAGCTGTCTCATATGACCATACGTATTTTTTTAATGTGTAGGTGAGACGGAAGACAGCCACTGTGTTATTTGTGGTATTCAAAAAATTGTTCGTACTGCACGCTCCAGTTACCTCAGTATTAAGTCGAACTTCATGGTCTACACCAACGATCCACAAAACATAGACAATATAGACAAAATATTCGCCGAGTTATTGGTGAAATAAGTAGCGAAATGTGTGAAATTAGCAGTGTGTGAAAGTGTCTTGAAAAACTTGCACACAGCAAAAATGCCCGTGGCGGCCATTTAGCAGATATTCTATTCAGATAAAATTGTACAAGTCTCTTCTTTAAAATAAAATAAAACTACGAAGAAATTCCAATCCATTCGCGTTTTATTGAGACAAATCATCATATACCTACTTTTGGGACACCTGTTATTTCATTTTAAATAATAAAAATTACATTGTGAATGCAAAAAACTAAAAGTAATTTGTAACAGGCAAATACCATACTATGTAAGTGTTTAAAAATATAATAGAAAACACCACCAGTTCCACAAGTTAGTTTAAAACGGGATTCGACACGTTATTTAAATTTTTACTTTTTTGCATTCACAATGAAATTTTTAATATTGAAAATAGGAAAATAAAGTAAGTATTTTGAAGAATATTCGGGATTCGACACCTTTGGTAGCGTAATTAGTTAGAGCAGTGGACCGGACTCCCAAGGGTGCTGGTTTGAATCCCGTCTAAAATGTACTTGAGGAACAGGGGTGCGATTGCGTAAGGTAATCATATTAATTTGACAGTTCATATCGTATTCAATCGGCTGTAATTTGTATGGAATGACATTTATTATGATACAATATGAACTGACAAATGAATGTATGTTGGAGGGGGGAGGGACGGGTCCCATACAAATTCGGACATTATCCTTTTCACAAAAAAAAAATATTATTAATTGCAATACTTACTCAATACGTAACCATAAAGGAAACAAAAGGGAACCAAGTTACGCTGGGACAAGAGAAGTTAGTTTTAAGGAGGTAATTACCAATGATTTGGAATAGTACTATTTTAGGTGAGTTTTCATTAAGCGCTGTGCAAACCGTAGACTTGTGTGGGATACAAGCATTACTTATGAAATCAGTTCTCCCTGCGCAGACGTAGACACTTTTATGTCCAACATTTATTTTCAGTTTGTTCTAAATTAAATTGTCTTTAGGCCTTCACCGGCACGGCCACGGCTGTCACCACATTTGGCGCAATACTTTTCATTTATTCTTCTTCTTAGCGTGTCGATCGTGTCGGCTTTAAATCTTCTCTGACCTGGGGGGGCTACGGCTAAGAAATATGGATATGGGCATGGGCTTCAACTGTCATTTGAATTCCTTATTTTGATAGATATTTGCTGCTTTGTTCTATTGAACGTTGCTAGCTAGTTATCGTTATACGCGACGTCACAAAACAAGGAACTGATAGCGGCTATTTTCTTTATAAAATTGACCTAAAGTTCCCAAAAACGTACGAAGTTCATACCCATAAAGTTACGCGGTAGCCCCCCAGGTTCGCGCGGATCGCGCCACACGTACTGCGTTCTCAGTGGCGGTACAGAGGTTTCAGGAGGCCTTTCAGATCATTTGTTTGCTACTCGTCCAATAAATAGTAACATGATTGACTTCCTGTAGGCCTAGCTTGTGATTTAATTTATTTGTGATTTTTTATTTGTCATTAAGTCGCTTAGAATTATTACAGTTATTACACTACCTCCTATTAAAGTGTTTTGCGCTCAGATCATATAATACTATACTAGATCTGCGTAAACAAGGGCACGCGGATTGTTCTCATAACAGCAACATTGACGTCAAAGTGGCCAAGTTTTGGGACGCAACAATTTAGTGTCCGCCATCGACACGCTTAGAAGAAGAAGTTCCTGCTACCTCGTATCCTACCAAGACAAAATCCGCATTCCTGGAAGATGATTACCCACCTCAATCTTTCATCAACAATCAATGCTTTGATGCACCTGCACCTAACGACTTTCCATAAACTTTGTTATCTACCTACATCTACCTACCCACATTACTATGAATGTCAGTGTTTGTTTGATAAGGACTTTTGTCCA
Source organism: Crambus lathoniellus (assembly GCA_949710035.1). NCBI lineage: Eukaryota > Metazoa > Arthropoda > Insecta > Lepidoptera > Crambidae > Crambus > Crambus lathoniellus. Next base: position 9,432,038 of record OX453303.1, on the reverse strand, counting down.
TTCAGTTCACAGGCTCGATCGTGCACACACAGGGTGCCCAGAATATGTGAATCCAATTGTCATGGGAGATAATAATAAAAAATTGCTTACAATCACACCAATTACCGAGCTTATAAGAAGTTTTTATTGAGAAATTGTGTTATGGAAACAAGATAACGGATAAATATATACAAAAATACCTCGTCGTTCACCCAGGCCCCCGTAGTGGAGGAGCGCGCCTTGTGTTCCCGGCGCGCCACACTGGAGGTGGGACTTTTTGTCGTCGAGACGAAGAGAGGGAGCGTCAACCACGGACGTCGACATAGCGCGTAAAGCACGGCGATTGATAGAACTGTCCCGTAGCCTCCATCCACGTGTAGAAGGAACACCCTGGGGGTTTAAGTGGGTTCGAGCCCACATAACCCCCTAATCTCACTAGGGGGGCATGCGACGACATTTCCCCCGGGTCAAAAAAAAGGTATCTACAGGTAATTAAAAAACATCGGAGCTGGTTGTGAGACGAGTTGACTTTTTTCTAAATAAGTACTTCATTTTCAATTTTTCAAATAATAATAGTATGAAAAATAACAAAAATTACTCTAAAATGAGGGCGATTTGGTCATAAGACTGAAAAAAGAAGTAGGGCAGGCCAAAACCGGTACAGTGGCCAAAACCGGTGGTTTTGGCCACTGTACCGGTTTTGGTCACTTTTCACCTTAAAGTTATATAAATAGGAATTAAATAATTATTGCTTATATTTATTAATGGCGAATAAAAGATTGGACTTTCAGTTAATAATTACAGCACTTAGCTTTTTTATGTAGTACGATATTTTAGAAATAATCACGTGTTATGTTTCAAAGTTAACATTTTGTAAAATTCTTAATAAAAATGTTAAGGGTAAAGGTTTTGTAAAATCATTTTTTTTCTACAATAAAATTATTTTATGGATAAGTATTTAATATTTTATTTCATATTGGAATATGTTTCTTCTAGATGGATTAAGTGTTGTTTTTTCACTGTTCTTACAAAAAGTTGGGAAACAATAAGTGGCCAAAAGTGGGGCTAGAAATTTTAGCATTGTGCCACCTTTGGCCTTAGTAGAAAGTTTCCAACCTATCATAAAGTTCATTTATTTTAAAAGACACACAACTCACTTTTGTTAGCTAACGTACTAGAAAATCAGCGGATTGAGGCTAGTGTAGGCACTAGCCTACACTAGCCTCAATCCGCTAATTTTCTTTTAATCAAGTGATTAAGGTATACTTATGTAATTGTAGTAAGGAGCTAGCTGTGATTGAAATACTATTTCATGTAGTGTTTTAGTCCAGAACTCTAATAAGACATCAATTAAGCATAAACTCAACTTATAAATAATAAATATAGTAATTTTATGAAAGTGGCCAAAACCAATGCAAACGGTGTATTTGGCCGCCTCCGCAGAATTTGTTCTAAATAAAAAAACTATTGATTTTTTTTTTACTTTGTAGATTGTACCCTTAAAGGTCGATAAATTATCTATAACTCTACATTATAAATTTTCTCTAAAATACTTAAGATCATTAAGCACTAAGCGGTTAAAAGTGAAGAAATCCTTAAAGTGGCCAAAACCGGTACGCCTGCCCTACTTACCTACTTTTTGAGTAGTTCTGTTTTTTGTTTTTATTTAATTTGTATTTTTATTAACCGCACTATTCAAAGTATCTCCCGTGACAATTTGATTCACATATTCTGAGACAGCTTGTATAGTATGACCGTTACCGTTGTTGTGCCGTATATGACATAGGCGCGTATGCGTATACAAGGACCGCTACAGCGCGTCTGGTCAAACTATACCTACCTGAGGCATCGTCGTTCCCAAATAATGGTCTTTTAAACATTTTTTCGTGTTTGCTCCTGTGTACAAGCTTTTGTTTTCCGGAGGAAGGGTCATCACCTGAAATTAAAAATTAATCTTATCATTAGAAAAGATCTAGCCTGCCGGTAATAATGCAATGCACTAGAATGCACTGAAGGAATTGCCACAGTACCTTTAGACCGATTATGTAGCCTAGACTTGTTTATTTTGTCCAACGATAGAATTATTATAGGAAGTTGCAATTTTTGTAAAGGAAAAATATTCACTTCTTCAAATAAAAAAATATTAATGTTATCTATACCTATAGGCAGAAGAGGAGAACATGTAAAAATACCAGACCAGAGATTAGCGTTATACGCTAGGTATGCGAATGCAATTTGCCTGATGATCATAAATCATAAATCATTTATTCATATACATAATGCTACAAATTTACAACAGAGAACATCTTCCGAGGCACTCATGAATTAATTATACTTAAAAAATGAAAAAATAATATAATATTATGTAGAATTAGATTGAATACAATAGCATTATACTTTTAGTAAAAAAAGAAATGATTAAAATATTCATACAAATTATAAAATGGAAATAAATAAAAATGTTGGCATACTAGCATTATACTTATAGTTAAAAAATTTCATTAAAATATTTATTTAAATTTTAAAATGGTTTATCATACAGAAATTTTATCAGTGCATTTTCAAACTTTTTACCCTGGAGGGCCTTCAAGGAGTTAGGTAGATGATTATAAATTTTTATGGCCATATAATAGGCACCATTTTTAAATAGGGTGAGGTATGGCGTGGGAAGAGCAAGATCATTCTCCCGACGCGACACGTAGCGTCTTGACATTTCATTGATTCGACAAAAATATTTTCCGTGCGCTGTCACAAATCGGCATAACTCGAATATATAAATACAAGTAATTGTGAGAATATTAAGTTTGGTAAAAAGCGTTCTACAAGAGGCTCTCGGTGCTGCTAACGATATAATTCTGAGGCATCGCTTTTGTAAGACCGACACAGCGTGTATGTCAGTCGAGTTTCCCCAAAGTATGATACCGTATCGTATCCAGGCGGCAGCATGACTGTGGTACGCAATGAGGGCGCATTCTTCGTTAGTGCTTTTACGTAGTTCACGCAGAGCGTATGTAAAGCTACTCAATTTTTTTACAACAGTCTCCACGTGCTGCTTCCACGTCAGAGTCGAGTCCATTGTTATACCAAGCAGCTTAAATGATGAAACTTCCTTTATTCGATGACCCTGCCGGGATAATATGTTCATGGATAGTTCAGCTCTCTGATATGGCCTAAATTGCATAAGCTTTGTTTTTTCAAAATTCAATGCGAGGCCAAGCTTCTCCAAATGAGTGTCTATTCTACCTAGACAATCGTTTATAAGGTCTTCCAAACGATCCTTTTCATTTTGACTACACGTGACTAATAGGGTCGCGTCATCAGCAAATAAAACTATCTTGTGTGGCGCTACAGATGGGAGGTCGTTGATATACGATAAAAATAGAAGACAACCGAGTACACTACCCTGTGGTATAGATTCGGCTATTGTATCAATTGAACAGGTTACTTGCTTAATTTCATGAGCTTTTTCATTTACATAGGTTATCTGCACACACTGTTTTCTATTTTCTAAATATGAATTAAGCCACTTTAGTGCCTTACCACGTATACCTAACGATTCTAACTTTTCTGATAAGATGTTATGTAGGACCCGGTCGTACGCCTTAGACATGTCCATAAAAATAGCAACAGCACACTTATTTTGGTTTAGGGCTTTCAAAATTTCTAGACTGAGGTCGAAAACAGCTGTTGTGGTAGAGAGATTCTTGATCTGAAATTGTTGACATTTAACGAATTTAATTCTAAATTTTTCGACATATTAATGGACAAAATTGTATTACAATATAGTTGATTTTTTTTAAATTAGATTTTGACATGTCATGTATTTCTTTTTTTTGTTTTAGTAATTGTATGACACATTTTTTTAAGATTCAATCAAGGTAGAGGTAGACAAAACAGCTGACATTTTGAATAATAAAAAGTTATTTTTAGTCTATGTTTTCTTAAATTTCTGGTACTTTTACCTATTGTTTTTTTTTTCATTTTAATTGTTATTGACTTATAAGTAATTTAAAATTGAATTTATATTATTATCATTAACATTAATCCAATTTTTTTCTGATTAGTCTGATTACACAATATTAAATATTTGCACATCGAAGTAACAATATCATATGTTGGAAACTATATAGCGGGTGTCCCAAAAGTAGGTATAGGATGATATGTCTCAATAAAACGCGAATGGATTGGAATTTCTTCGTAGTTTTATTTTATTTTAAAGAAGAGACTTGTACAATTTTATCTGAATAGAATATCTGCTAAATGGCCGCCACGGGCATTTTTGCTGTGTGCAAGTTTTTCATGACACTTTCACACATTTCGCTTCTAATTTCACACTTTTCGCTACTTATTTCACCAATAACTCGGCGAATATTTTGTTTATATTGTCTATGTTTTGTGGATAGTTGGCGTAGACTTTCTCTTTCACGTAGCCCCAAAGAAAGAAATCCAGTGGCATCGGATGGCAAGATCTCGGTAGCCATTTGACATCACCTCTTCTTGAAATTACGAGATATTTCGACCTTTCGTCGAGTGTTTGTAATTGATCGTGAATTTTCGTTAAATATTTGTATTACTTCTACGCGCTGTTTTATTGTGAAACGCTCCACGATTAATTTTACATGTGTCAAGATGACGTATGTCAAATTTCAACCCGCTATCTTGAATATTTCGGAAATAGCGCGAAATTCAAATCCTATACCTACTTTTGAGACACCCTTTATTTAAGATCAAAATGTAACCATATTCTGGCAAATAAATGACTTACTGTGGTATTTTGTAGCGAAGTAACTTTGAAGTGGCGTTCAAATTACGACAGATAATTTTCGGAAGCTCCAACAATAGAAGTAATATTCGTAAAAATGTAATATGTACATTTCGATCTTATAAATTTAAACTGTTTATATAATATGTTCTTCATTTCGAGCTGAATTTTCAAGGGTGTATCGTATGGCACTTTTTGTTTTCAAAGAGTAATTTGGGGTATTTTCGCTAATGGGGTAAATCGGTTTTGCTTTTGAGAAATCTACTAAATTTACCCACCCATATCTCTGCTCTGGCCACACACCGGATGGAGGATCTGCTAGTCCTACTATAATAGTTCAGATGTTTGGATCTTTGTTGCTCAATCACGCCAAAACGGCTGAACAGGTTTGGCTGAAATTTAGGACACAGATACTTTGTAGCCTGGAGAGGAACGTAGGCTACTTTTTATCCCGGAAATATATCGCATTCCCACGGGATACTGTCGTGTAGTACACGCGGGCGAATTCGCGGGCGGAAAGCTAGTATATAAATATATTTTTTGGGACAAATTTAAATAGATAACATACCAGCTATGGAATTGCGAAATGTCAATCGTATTCATTACGCAATCCCATAGCTGACTCGAATGGTGCTATGGTTTCAAAATGACGCCAATTATTTTTAAATTTAAAACATGTTTCCGAACGTCAATCATTCACAATTAATAATAGTATGAAAAGTAACAAAAAATACTGTAAAATGAGGGCGATATGGTCGAAAGACTGAAAAAAGAAGTACCTACTTTTTGAGTAGTTCTGTCTTTTTGTCTTTACTTATTTTCTATTTTTTATTAACCGCACTATTTAAGGTACATCCCGTGACAATTTAATTCACATATTCTGAGACAGCCTGTACAGTATGACCGTTACCGTTGTTGTGCTGCTTATTACGTAAGCGCGTATACCTGTGCGGGGACCGGTACAGCGCGTCATGGTCAAATTATACCTACCTGAGGCATCGTCTTTCCCAAATAATGGTCTTTTAAACATTTTTTCGGGTTTGCTCTTGTGTGCAAGCTTTTGTTTTCCGGAGGATGGGTCATCATCTATAATTAAAAATAATCTTATCATTAGAAAAGAGCTAGCCTGCTGGTAATAATCAATGGAGTTATTGGGTAACTCGCCATCTTAGTCGTTAGGTGAGTTACCCAATAACTCACCTAACGACTTTCCATAATCTTTGTTATCTACCTACACCTACCTACCCACATTACTATGAATGTCAGTGTTTGTTTGATATTGGGACTTTTGTCCATTCAGTTCACAGGTTCGATCGTGCATACACAGGGTGTCCCAGAATATGTGAATCAAATTGTCATGGGAGATAATAATAATAAATTGCTTACAATCACACCAACTACCGAGCTTATAAGAAGTTTTTATTAAGAAATTGTGTTATGGAAACAAGATAACGGTAAATATATACAAAAATAGTTCGTCGTTCACCCAGGCCCCCGTAGTGGAGGAGCGCGCCTTGAGTTCTCGGCGCGCCACACTGGAGATAGGACGTTTTTGTCATCGATACGAAGAGAGAGAGCGTCAACCACGGACGTGGACACAGCGCGTAAGGCGCGGCGATTGATACAACTGTCCCGTATAGCCTCCGTCCGCGTGTAGAAGGAACACCCTGGGGGTTTAGTGGGTTCGAGCCCACATAACCCCCTTGTCTCCCTTGGGGGGGCATGCGACGAATTTCCCCCGGGTCAAAAAAAAAGGTATCCTACCTAGCCTTTCATCCTAGGTATCTCAAATGTGCTACTTTAATTAAAAAACATCGGAGCTGGTTGTGAGACGGGTCGATTTTTTCTAAATACTAAATTTTCAATTTTTCAAATAATAATAGTATAAAAAATAACAAAAATTACTCTAAAATAAGGGCGATTTGGTCGAAAGACTGAAAAAAGAAGTAATTACCTGCTTTTTGAGTAGTTCTGACTTTTTGGTTTTACCTAATTTGTATTTATATTAACTGCACTATTCAAGGTATCTCCCGTGACAATTTGATTCAGTTATTCTGAGACAGCCTGTATAGTATGACCGTTCAGCGCGTCTGGTCAAAATATACCTACCTGAGGCATCGTCTTTCCCTAATAATGGTCTTTTAAACATTTTTTCGTGTTTGCTCCTGTGTACAAGCTTTTGTTTCCCGGAGGAAGGGTCATCACCTGAAATTAAAGATTAATCTTATCATTAGAAAAGATCTAGCCTGCCGGTAATAATTCAATGCACTATAAGAATTGCCACAGTACCTATAGACCGATTATATAGCCTAGTCTAGTTTATTTTGAAATTATTATAGAAAGTTGCAATTATTGTAAAAGAAATATATTCACTTCTTCAAATAAAAAAATATTAATTTTATCTTTATAGGCAGAAGAGGAGAACATATAAAAATACCAGACCAGAGATTAGCGTTATACGCTAGGAATGTGAATGCAATTTGCCTGATGACCTGAAATTATTGACATTTAACGAATTTAATTCTAAACTATTCGACATATTAATGGACAAAATTGTATTACAATATAGTTGATTTTTTTTTTAATTAGATTTTGACATGTCATGTATTTCTTTTTTTTTGTTTTAGTAATTGTATGACACATTTTTTTAAGATTCAATCAAGGTAGAGGTAGACAAAACAGCTGACATTTTGAATGATAAAATGTTAATTTTAATCAAGGTATTTTTTCTTAAATTTCTGGTACTTTTACCTATTTGTTTTTTTTTTCATTTTAATTGTTATTGACTTATAAGTAATTTAAAATTGAATTAATATTATTATCATTAACATTAATCCTATTTTTTTCTGATTAGTCTGATTACACAATATTAAATATTTGCACATCGAAGTAACAATATCATATTATGTTGGAAACTATATAACGGGTGTCCCAAAAGTAGTTATAGGATGATATGTCTCAATAAAACGCGAATGGATTGGAATTTCTTCGTAGTTTTATTTTATTTTAAAGAAGAGACTTGTACAATTTTATCTGAATAGAATATCTGCTAAATGGCCGCCACGGGCATTTTTGCTGTGTGCAAGTTTTTCATAACACTTTCACACATTTCGCTGCTAATTTCACACTTTTCGCTACTTATTTCACCAATAACTCGGCGAATATTTTGTTTATATTGTCTATGTTTTGTGCATAGTTGGCGTAGACTTTATCTTTCACGTAGCCCCAAAGAAAGAAATCCAGTGGCATCAGATGGCAAGATCTCGGTGGCCATTTGACATCACTTTCGTCGAGTGTTTGTAATTGATCGTGAATTTTCGTTAAATATTTGTAATACTTCTACGCGCTGTTTTATTGTGAAACGCTTTACGATTAATTTTACATGTGTCAAGATGACGTAAAGTATGTCAAATTTCAACTCGCTATCTTAAATATTTCGGAAATAGCGCGAAATTCAAATCCTATACCTACTTTTGAGACACCCTTTATTACCCCTGAGGCCCCTCGCCATCTTACTATAAACGAACGCACCGCCCGCGCTACTAGGTAAAATGGAAAAAATTGCCGTGTTTTACGAAAAACCTGATAACTTCGGAATTAGGCTATATTTTTTCATTATGTAAAGTGTGTTTGGCTTATGAATGTTTTATCTATTTTCAGGTACTAAATTATACTATATTACTATAGTAATATATTAGTTCTACATGGTATAAGTGCAGCAATAAGCTATTTGACTGAATTCTTTGAAGAATTTTTTGGACATTTTTTGACATTTATTATTAGATTTGATTCCTATAACTTCCTCTGTAAAACACTAAAATAACACTTTTTATAACAGTAAAACACAATTTACCTTGCTTTTTGCTTCGAAATAATAAGATTACAAATATTATAAATATTTGCAGAGGCAGAGCGAAAAAAATGAGACTTTCTTTTTTCTATATCAATTCGAACGAAACATGCAGAGGGATATGAATTTTACAGCCTATAGCAAATGTATGCAGCTTCTATATAAAATAAAGTGTCCCATACACGTATAGACTCCTTTATGGAGTAAAAAAATGTAATCTGTGCCGGCCGGCGCCTGGTCAATATTGGCCGCCCCGGGTTTGACGGAATGACGCGATTCGTAGCCCCGGTGGAATTCTCCCGGTTGGGGATAGAGAGGAGATCAAAATGTAACCATATTCTGGCAAATAAATGACACTGTGGTATATTTTTACGACGACGGATAATTTTCGGAAGCTCCAACAATAGAAGTAATATTCGTAAAAATGTAATATGTACATTTCGATCTTATAAATTAATTAAACTGTTTATATAATATGTTCTTCATTTCGAGCTGAATTTTCAAGGGTGTATCGTATGGCACTTTTTGTTTTCAAAGAGTAATTTGGGGTATTTTCGCTAATGGGGTAAATCGGTTTTGCTTTTGAGAAATCTACTAAACTTACCCACCCATATCTCTGCTCTGGCCACACACCGGATGGAGGATCCGCTAGTCCTACTGTAATAGTTCAGATGTTTGGATCTTTGTTGCTCAATCACGCTAAAACGGCTGAACAGATTTGGCTGAAATTTAGGACACAGATACTTTGTAGCCTGGAGAGGAACGTAGGCTACTTTTTATCCCGGAAATATATCGCATTCCCACGGGATACTGTCGTGTAGTACACGCGGGCGAATTCGCGGGTGGAAAGCTAGTATATAAATATATTTTTTGGGACAAATTTAAATAGATAACATACCAGCTATGGAATTGCGAAATGTCAATCGTATTCATTACGCAATCCCATAGCTGACTCGAATGGTGCTATGGTTTCAAAATGACGCCAATTATTTTTAAATTTAAAACATGTTTCCGAACGTCAATTATTCACAATTAATAATAGTATGAAAAGTAACAAAAAATACTGTAAAATGAGGGCGATATGGTCGAAAGACTGAAAAAAGAAGTACCTACTTTTTGAGTAGTTCTGTCTTTTTGTTTTTACTTAGTTTCTATTTTTTATTAACCGCACTATTTAAGGTACATCCCGTGACAATTTAATTCACATATTCTGAGACAGCCTGTATAGTATGAGCGTTACCGTTGTTGTGCCGCTTATTACGTAGGCGCGTATATCTATGCGGGGACCGGTACAGCGTGTCTGGTCAAACTAGCCTGCCGGTAATAATCAATGGAGTTATTGGGTAACTCGCCATCTTAGTCGTTAGGTGAGTTACCCAATAACTCACCTAACGACTTTCCATAATCTTTGTTATCTACCTACACCTACCTACCCACATTACTATGAATGTCAGTGTTTGTTTGATATTGGGACTTTTGTCCATTCAGTTCACAGGTTCGATCGTGCATACACAGGGTGTCCCAGAATATGTGAATCAAATTGTCATGGGAAACATAAAATAAAAATAATAAAATTCTTTATTCATGCCAAAATACAGTCACATACAGTAGGTAATAGCTAAAGCTATGGTAAATAAATAACAAGTTCTGTGTTGGTAAGGCAAAAATAAGATATTAATAATAAATTGCTTACAATCACACCAACTACCGAGCTTATAAGAAGTTTTTATTAAGAAATTGTGTTATGGAAACAAGATAACGGTAAATATATACAAAAATTGTTAATCGTTCACCCAGGCCCCCGTAGTGGAGGAGCGCGCCTTGAATGGGACGTTTTTGTCATCGATACGACGAGAGAGAGCGTCAACCACGGACGTGGACACAGCGCGTAAGGCGCGGCGATTGATACAACTGTCCCGTATAGCCTCCGTCCGCGTATAGAAGGAACACTCTGGGGGTTTTAGTGGGTTCGAGCCCACATAACCCCCTTGTCTCCCTTGGGGGGGCATGCGACGAATTTCTTCCGGGTCAAAAAAAAAGGTATCCTACCTAGCCTCTGATCCTAGGTATCTCAAATGTGCTACTTAAATTAAAAAACATCGGAGCTGGTTGTGAGACGGGTCGATTTTTTCTAAATACTAAATTTTCAATTTTTCAAATTTCTACTTTTTATCCCGGAAATATATCGCATTCCCACGGGATACTGTCGTGTAGTACACGCGGGCGAATTCGCGGGTGGAAAGCTAGTATATATATATATATATACTTTTTGGGACAAATTTAAATAGATAGTATACCAGCTATGGAATTGCGAAATGTCAATCGTATTCATTACGCAATCCCATAGCTGAAAAAACTCGAATGGTGCTATGATTTCAAAATGACGCCAATTATTTTTAAATTTAAAACATGTTTACAAACGTCAATCATTCACAATTAATAATAGTATGAAAAATAACAAAAAATACTGGAAAATGACGGCGATATGGTCGAAAGACTGAAAAAAGAAGTACCTACTTTTTGAGTAGTTCTATCTTTTTGTTTTTACTTAATTTTATATTTTTTACTAGCTTTCCGCTCGCGGCTTCGCCCGCGTGAACTACACGACATTATCCCGCGGGAGTGTGATATTTTTCCGGGATAAAAAGTAGCCCATGTTCCTCTCCAGACTATAAAGTATCTATGTCCCAAATTTCAGCCAAATCCGTTTAGCCATTTTGGCTTGATTGAGTAACAAACATCCAAACATCTAAACATCCAAACATCCAAACTTTCACATTTATAATATTAGTAGGATTAGTAGGATTAACCGCACTATTTAAGGTATCTCCCGTGACAATTTAATTCACATATTCTGAGACAGCCTGTATAGTATGAGCGTTACCGTTGTTGTGCCGCTTATTACGTAGGCGCGTATACCTATGCGGGGACCGGTACAGCGCGTCTGGTCAAACTAAACCTACCTGAGGCATCGTCTTTCCCAAATAATGGTCTTTTAAACATTTTTTCGGGTTTGCTCTTGTGTTTTCCGGAGGAAGGCTCATCATCTGTAATTAAAAATTAATCTTATCATTAGAAAAGAGCTAGCCTGCCGGTAATAATACAATGCACTGTAGGAATTGCCACAGTACCTTTAGATCGGTTATATAGCCTAGACTAGTTTATTCTGTCCAACGATAGAATTATTGCATTTTGTGGGGAAGCAACTTTGGTGTACATAGAAGTAATATTGTAACATGTACACACGGCGGCACATCAGACTATACATGTTGACCTTGAGACCGCCTTTATGCCCTACGTAATAAAAGCTGTTATCGCAGTTCAACTGTTTAACTTGATGTGCTGTCGAGTGTACATTTCGGTTTTATAAATTAATAAAACTATTATTTAATTTTATATAATCGGTCATTCTCAGCAAGCCTGTTTTTTGAGCGTCCATACAAATATCTGACTAGTTTGTAATATTTTCGAGCTGGTTTTTTTTTTTTGGGACTACGTCTAGCAAATAGCAATTGCTCATGAATTGGTATTATATACACATAATTTGGTAAAAGAACACTCAAAATATTTTTTTCTAAGTTGTTCTCCTAATTTCCGTTCGCTGTCCGGTACCCAGAATCAAGCTTTCTAGCTTCAACAGTCGCGAAGTTAGCTACGATTGGTACATTTCAGTCAATACAATTGGGAAGTTAATAAATACATTTTATTATTCACAAAAAATAATCTGTTTAAATAGTATATTTTCTTAGATAGAACGAAAAATATGTTTGTCCTTTCATTATACATAATTTCCGTCACCAGTCAAAAAGTAGCGAATATCTCACTAGCAGAGTAAGTAATTCGCATCACTACCGCAACGTCGTCTTTCTTCAGTTAGTGCCGAGGCAGGCAACCGACACGGTCCTGTGTCACCTGTTCCGCTGGCGAGCTACGAGTGTAAATACCTAATTTCTGTTCGCATGGTTTACTACTATTCTAACTTCCGTTCGCTCTTTTAATTAATGTTTGAAATGCATACAAATTAAGCTAGTTAGATTATTATATGCAGAAATTCGCTGTTGACCTCATGCTTGAACCAATATACCGTATTCCTTACCATTCAAATTTTATCGCATAAATACCGTCGTGGTCCTAATTTATGTCACCCGGTTCCGTCACGCTAAACGTGACAGAAATTATAAAATACCATGCCAAACGTGACGAAAATTATAAAATACCCAATAACATACAAATGTTTCTTGACTCCCAAAATTGTTCAATTAGTTATTTTGTAGACTGGACAATTACTTGTAAGGTTTATTTTATATTGTATAGTATTCATTTTCTGTTTGAGTCATATAACAATAAGATATATAGTTTTTATTTAGCAATTTTCTAATTTCCGTCACGCCCAAAACTTTATTAGTTCATAAATCCAAAACCAGACACTACATTGAAGTGCCAAATACATAATTTTCTTCAGTTTAACGTCTTTTCTTAATTTAATTGCCGGTTTAGATGTGATGGAAATTATGCAAAGAACACCTTGTCGTGAGAATGGCCGTAATATATTTTTCATTTTGAGCTGCGTTTTACAAGGGTGTGTCTATTGCCACTTGTTGTTTTCAAAGGGTAATTTGTTTTCGCTAATGGGGTAAATCGGTTTTGCTCTTGAGAAATCTACTACTTAAACCATTTCTCTGCTTTGGCCACACATAAGCAAATCACTAAACAAAGCATCTGCTTGTGTGGGGTCAGCCAGGTAATCACGATAAAAACTAGAATTTAACTAGAATAGAACTAGATTTTTCATAGAAAAGTATTTTTTTTGGGATTCCATTATGCATTTACGCTTACCCCGTCCGCGTGCGGGGTGCGGACGGTGATTATGTGGGACTCACCAGACCACTTCCTGACCCTCCATCCAGTGTCAGATACTCGATGGGGGATCAGGGAGGGGGAATACCCACTAAACCCGTCACTTCTTGCTCTCTCCGCCGTCAACTAGGTCATAATGTGGAGGGCCCGAGGTGGCAAGCTCCTCCTACGACCTGACGGTTGGCTCGGTCTTCCGGGCCCCTACGCGGCGGGAGGTGGCCGAGCAAGCGTGGCCATCTCCCCAGGCTGGTGGGCGGGGACAGTGCGATGCGGGCAACAGCTTACAGGCCCTTGCCCGCACCACACGGCCCCGCTAAGGGGGAATGAGGCGCTCAAAGCGCCGCATTCTTGGTCCCACCCGCCTTCGTCGGAGCCGGTCTGCATGAGCATCCCGTTCGCGGATCCGCTCTGACGCCTCCTTCTGCGATATGACGTCCTCGCAGAAAGAGACTACCGCATCCCATGACCTGTCGCTACCAAGCATGGCACGAGTCATGCTCGGCAGTGAGAGATCCCTCCCTATCACGTCACACAGATTGCGGCGCTGCGAAGACCAATCAGGGCACGCTTGTAAGGTGTGCTCCGCACTGTCCACCCCAGCGCCGCAATCGTGGCACCGCGTGGTCGCCTCTCTTCCAATCCGACACAGGTATTTTCCGAAGCATCCATGCCCGGAAAACACCTGCGTCAGCCTGAAGGTCAGCGACCCGTACCTTCTTTTGCACCACTCACGAAGGAGAGGGCGGAAGGAATTGATCGTCCGCCTCCCAAATGGTTCCTCGTCCAGCTTCTCCTCTCAAGTGCTCATCAGCGCCACCTCGGCTTGCCGCCGCCGGCCCACGATCGTCTCCTCAGGGGACACGCTGTCACCGCTTGCAAGCAACGCTCTGCGCTCAAAATACACCGTCCTGAGTAGCTGGGCATCCAGCTCCCAAGGAAGCGTACTCGCCAATACGCAGGCCGCGGCATGCGACATGGTCTTATACCCGCGGACGATTCTGATGGCCATTGCTCTTTGCGGACGACGAAGCAGACGACGGTTTACGTCGTTGAGCTTATCCGCCCACATTGGTTCTCCGTATAGGGCCATACTACGGAGCACCCCCGCAAAGAGCCTCCGGCACTTGCCTCCGGGGCCCCCAATATTCGGCAGCAGCCGCCCGAGCGCGCCCGCAGCCTTTACAACCTTTGGGGCCAACTGCTTAAAATGGGCCTCAAAGTTCCAGCGCCCATCTAGCACCAGCCCCAGGTATTTAATAGACGGTCGCAACGGAATCCTTGCGCCGTCTACGACCAGCGTCGCCCCCGCTGGAGGACCTCTGCGCGGGCCATGGAATAGGACAGCCTCAGTTTTGTCCAGGGCCACGTTGAGCCCCAAAATTTGGATCCTCTCAATGACAAGCGAGGACTCCACCCCCGCCAGCCTTCTGGCTTCCGCGAATGTTTTGCCCCGGGCAGTGACAAGTGTGTCATCTGCATAGCAGAATAACTGCATTCGGGGCAACAGCACGCCTCTGAGGAGCCAGTCATATCCGATGTTCTCCAATAATCCCCCATCGCCAGAGGGGTAGACCACCTTTCTTCCCTCCAGGTCATTATAATCCCCTAAAATATTTGTATTTAATTGAAATTTAGTGCTGTTTGTTACTGTAAAAGCCCGAATTACGGTAAGTCCTAGAATTTACCGGTACAACCTAGGGTTTACCAATACAAGTATGTAAATGTTAGAAATACTAAAAGAAGAATATTTATTTCGGGCTTTTTCCATTAGAATTTGGTAATTTCTAGGATTTACCGAGTGCAGTTGGCAAATGTTGGTTTTGGAATGAAAATCAGTTTGTAGGTAAGTAGGTACTGAAACATTTATTTCAATTTAAAATACAAGACGAGCGTCTCGCGAAAATCTGCACACGGCTGCGATCTCACGTGTTTGCCTTGAAAATCCTGTAGAACACGTGATGTTAGAAATTTAAGACGATCGTGAAGCGCAGGGAAGCGACCTATTACGTGTTCTACAGGACTTCCGAGGCAAACTCGCTCTCTGAAATGTCAATATTTTTACATTTTACAGAATTACCCAGCCAGAGTTGGGTAGACCTAGGTGAGTAATGGGTAAAGTCCGAATTAAAGTTTATTTCACCTATTATTCAAAGTTAAAAATAATAATAATAATAAAAAAAAAAAAAAAAAGGAGCGTCAACGTGACAGGACATTCATTCCCCATTTTATATCTAATATTTTATTCAGAGATCGAAATTCTCATATTTTCTGTAATACTTCGATCAACAATAGCATCCAGTTTGTAATACCACAATTATTTCATATTTATTAGACCTAAAATACCAAAAACAAATAGAAAATTTACTATGACATTTGAGAATGTCATCACCAGTCATCATGATATTGCCAAACTACGAAATAAACAAATGGGATAACGAATGAAGAAATAGATGTTGACGAGAAGCCGAGCAGCACGTCTTCCACCTCCGGGCTCGTCACCTCGCTCCGCCTCGCAGTTGTCGGCAACTGCCTCAGTGCCGTGTGTTCAGCTGACATCTGCAGTTGCGTCGAGTGATAGTGACGAGTACTTCTCTCCGCCGACGTCGCCACCGCCTGTACGCCGGAGGAGGGGCCGGCTCCGTACAGAGGTGCAACGTAACCGTATCATTACTACTGCATCGCAGGCGGCAACTCAAGCTTCTGCCGCGGCCACATTGCAAGCTGGCGTTGCTGATAGTGATGGTGGAGATGATATGGTTACTACTGTAAGTCCCCAATACAATGATATATTGAGGAGTACTCTTGAAGATGTAGTTCGGGAATTTCGATCGACTTCGGTTCACCTTAGACCTCGGCTTCCACGTTTTCCCATGCACAAAAAAAATAGGGCGCTGATGTGTGCTTTAGATTTGCTACTACCAAATTACTTTGATAGTAGTGAAGACCTGGCTGATACTCATTCGATCCTGTACTGTGCGGCTATTACAGCTTGTCGTGTTGCTCATGTCAAATTTCCAAATACTGACACAGCAACACGCCCTCGCCTGGCTGTACCAGCCTGGCAGTGTAGGATTGAGCGTCGTATCAGTGAGGCTAGGGTACTCATCGGTAAGCTCAGCTGCTTTAGGGAGGGCAACATGCGCCCTAGGGTCATGCGCTTTGTGAAACGTGCATTCTTGGGGACTGGTATTAGTCCTCAAAATTATATTTCATGTGTCACAGAGCGCATCGACTTCCTGAAGCAGAAAATTTGTGCATGGGCTAATCGTATTCGAAGGTATAGGGTGCGAGTCGATCGCTTCACTCAGAACCGCATGTTCGAGAGAGATCAACGACGTGTTTATGCATCCTGGGAGCGATCGGATCAGAGTGATACTGATATGCATCGGCCGGATGATGATGCCATGATTTCTTTTTGGCACAACATCTGGTCCGTGCCTGTCACTCACTCTGAAGGCGCGTGGATGGAGGATGTTGAGCGTTCGTGTGAGCTTATACCTGATATGAATGAAGTAACCATTGACTACCAAGACGTAGTTTGTGCAGTTCGTTCCTTACCCAACTGGAAATCTCCAGGCCCGGACGGACTGCACAATTTCTGGTAAAATCCCCGAAGAAATAAAGAATATAACTTCAATAAATAAATATAAAACGACATTTAAAGAATTTTTAATAAAGAAAAGCTTTTATACTTTGACAGAATTTTTTGAGAGCAAATTATAGATATTATGAATTGGATGTGACATAATCTTTTATATTATAAGAATTTTTAGTTCCTATTTTCAGTGTGAGTTTATTATGTTATGTTATTATTTTATTATATTATTATTTTAATGATTATAGTTGTTAGGAAATTTTACAATAATTTAAATGTACAATAATTTTATTTGATATTTATTTGATTGTGTATGTTGCTATGCCCTAGCAGGGTTCATGTTACTGGTACTGGTTTATCATGTTCACCCACCACCTTTGTAACCACATGATTGCAATAAATATTTTGACATTTGGGTCAGGCCGTAGATTTTGCCACATTCGAGGGTACAAAAGTCTCCGCCTCATATAATTTTAAATATAGTACTCTTAGAAATGTCTCAATCTTATCATCGTGTTTCCTAAGAAATAGCAAACCAAGGCAGATATAGATATTTGGATAAGTTTATATATTTGGAAAACTATTTGACATTTCCCTCCCAAAAGTGACGGATTTTTTATAAAAACCGCGAATCCGCAGTGGTAGGTGTCCAGCTTAAACATCGATAAAATTATCATTTTTTAACTTATTGATGAGCTGTTTGATTTGACGTTATAAAATAATAATAAGGTTGCCATTCCTTTAATATCTTTGCGTCTTTCCTAAGAAAAAAGATAAAATTTCGGCAATAAGATTTTTTTTTTGAAAAACCATTTCTTTGCGCTACTTATATTGCGCAACCATTTTCACCCATTTTATGGTTTTAAAACATTTATTAAGATTTTGTTTGAGTGCTGGCATCACCAAAGTATCGTATTCTATGGTCAATGCAGCGTTGACGACCATATTTTTTGACATTTCGGTGTCAACTCCGATCAAAGTGAAAAGTGTCGCCTACTTTGCAGAGTGCATTTTTTGAGATTTCAAGGTAAGTTTTTGATTAAAACTTATAATTGTTGTTGCGCATGGTTTAATTAGATGTGTGTGATCTGTATATGTTAAACTAGCCTTGTTAAATAGTATATTTTAAGAGTTATAATCGATTTCATTTGCGCCTCGGTTCCGCAAAACTGTCTTTATGTCACTTTGCGATACCGGTTGCGTAGAAATTGCGCCACTTATTTTACGCTATTGAATAATAGTGCATGCACACAAGGTTTTCAAGTTTTTTTATTATTTTGAAATTACTTTTAGCTGTAATTCCGCTAAAAACATGACTAGCATTACTATTAATTGATTTGTTAGATTTTATTAATATTCTATAAGTACAGGGTGTTCGGCAGAACGTTAAACATACGAAAATAGGGGTAGGTGCGGTGGTCTGCTACCTAACCAGCCTTAAAAATTTTACCTAGGTCCAAAGTTTTTTTATTTTGTATTTTATAAGTTTTGGAATTTCGTCACTTTCATACTAACTTTTAAACCCATGTAACTTTTTTTTTATTGACAGATCTATTTTTTTTATTATTTTTGGCATCCTAATGGTTGGCAGGTCCTTTTAAAAGTGATACTTCAAGCAGGTTGTTGCTAGAGTCAAAGTAATGGACTCTCAAACATTGAAAAGAGTTGAAATAAATTTTAAAGTTGTATTATATTTATACATATAATTAATAATGAATAATACCAAATACCTCCATCTAACAAATTAAATGTATTTTTTTTGTAAATTGAACAAATCATACATAGGTACTTACTAGTTTTTGTCATCCTGTTTAACTTTTCATTGTGCGCAATATATAAAAAAGAATTACTCATAGGTAAATTATTGTTAATTATTAATTAAACATACTTACATACCAACATCGTGTTTCTTTTTCTAGTTTGATGCAATACCTCTTGTTAGTACATGTTTGTTAAATAAAATCACATTAATGTACGTGCTCCTTAATAATTTTGCGCTACCATTTTGCACCACTTTGTGCGACCGACTCGTAGAAAATTTTGCGTCACCATTGCGCTATTTGTGGCAAAATCTACGGCCTGACCCATTTGACATTTGACATTTGGTATAAATGGTTACCTAGCTCGCACGTTTGCTTAGCATCTCAATTTCAATGTGCTTTATTATCTCGATCGCTTCCAGAATTTATGACAACAGGCATAACCCATCTGCTCCATAAATCTGGTAGTACTGCGGACCCCAAAAACTATAGACCTATCACCTGTCTACCAACAATTTATAAAATTCTTACGTCCATTTTGAGGTCGAAGATTAATAAACACATTGATCAAAATTCAATTATGTTCGCCTCTCAAAATGGATGTAGGAATGGGGCCCGTGGTACTAAGGAGCTACTCCTCATTGACATGGCTATTAACCAACAGGTTCGTCGAAACCGAAAGAACCTGTCGACTTCCTGGATAGATTATAAGAAGGCATATGATTCCGTGCCGCATTCGTGGCTCATGAGGGTGCTGGAGTTGTATAAAATAAATACAACTCTACGCACTTTCTTGATATCGTGCATGCGGAAATGGAGAACGGTCCTTTTCTATCCAGGATCTCGACGGATTCTAGGTCAGGGCGATCCTATAAAAATAGAGCGAGGTATCTTCCAGGGTGACGGTTTGAGTCCATTGTGGTTCTGTCTGGCCTTGAACCCTCTGAGTACACTTCTTGAGAGTTCAGGGTTAGGCTATCGTTTACGGAGAAATGGTCAAGTAATATCACACCTGCTGTACATGGATGACCTGAAACTATTTGCCCATAGCAGTTCTCATTTGACAGCGTTACTGAAGGTTACTGAAGCTTTCAGTAATACCATTAAAATGGAATTTGGTGTGGACATATGTGCAGTCATGCATGTAAAGCGTGGTCAGATAATGGAATCTACGGGTATACAACTCTCGGATTCTATTCATCTTAGATCTCTCTCCGTAAACGAAACCTATAAATATTTAGGTATGTCACAGGCATTAGGCATCAACGATGCTGACATGAAACAGTCGTTGCGTGAGCGTTTCTTGGGGCGCCTTTCAAAAGTCCTTAAAAGTCTTTTGTCAGGCGGAAACAAGGTTCGCGCATACAATGGATGGGTCATGCCGGTACTGATGTATTCCTTCGGCATACTTAAATGGACTCAAACTGAACTGGATGCCCTGGATAGAAAAGTTCGTACATTGCTAACAGCGCACCGCATACATCACCCACGTTCATCGACCATGAGATTGTATATCCCGCGGAAGTGCGGTGGTCGTGGCTTCTTAAATGCTAAGACATTGCATAACCGCGAGATATGCAATCTTAGGGAGTATTTTCTCCAAGTCGATATGGGGTCTCATAGAGATGTAGTTGCTGTTGACAATGGACTGACTCCTCTATTTTTAGCAAAAGAAAACTGGCGCAAACCTGTAGTACTTAGTACTTCCGACCGCAGCACTGTGTGGCAAAGCAAGGAGTTACATGGCAGATTCTACCGGGCTCTCCATGGGCCCGACGTAGATTTATTAGCCTCAGTATCCTGGCTCCGTTTCGGTGATCTTTTTGGTGAAACCGAAGGTTTTGTCTGTGCAATTATGGATGAGGTTGTGATGACGAATAACTACCGAAAGTATATCCTAAGGGATGGCACAGTGGATATTTGCCGAGCGTGTCATCGTCCGGGTGAATCCCTTAGGCATATAATCTCCGGTTGTTCTCGTCTCGCAAACGGCGAGTATTTGCATAGACATAACCAAGTGGCCAGGATAATACACCAACAACTTGCTCTGAAACATAGTCTTGTGGCATCCGAGGTGCCGTACTACAGGTATGCACCAGAACAGGTCCTTGAAAATAGCCATGCCACATTGTATTGGGATCGATCTATCATTACAGACAGGACTATTGTAGCTAATAAGCCTGATATTGTATTGATAGATCGACACGAACGCCGCGCGATAATTGTTGATGTCACTGTTCCCCATGATGACAACCTTGTGAAAGCTGAAAAAGATAAAGAAAACAAATATCTTGATTTAGCTCACGAGATTGTTGACATGTGGGACATTGATTCAGCAATTATTGTTCCGATAGTCATATCTGCCCATGGTCTGATAGCCAAGAGCCTCGATAAACACCTTAAGAGGCTTGCGTTAGGTGGATGGATCGGGAGTCAGATGCATTTTTGTATTTTTAAATGTTATATTTTTTAGTGTTATACATTGTAAAAATTTAATGTTTAGAAATATAATTTTGTAAGTATTTAAAATGTAATAAAGGGAATAATAATAAAATTTTATTTCAGTAACACACAGTTTACAAGTAAAAATTTACACACCATAATAATATAAAAAAACAATATTGTGATATATTGTTGATTACATTAATGGGGAAATAAAATAAGGAATATTATGCGTAATCCGGGTAAACCTAGGTTTACTACGTCTTTTAGCATTACCCGTAAGATATACATTACATAAAGAAAATTTACCTTTTTTTCTTATTATTAAAATTTTAACTTCTTTTAACATTCGCAATGAAGTATTTTAGAAAAAATCGACCCGTCTCACAACCAGCTCCGATGGGACTCGAACCCACGACCTTTCGCTATCCGGGCGACTGCTCTAACCTCTGAGCTACGGAGTCGTTACGAGAAGCGTCGAATTCATCCAATACTCCTTACGCGCTGTGTAGCTGTTTTTTTACCGACTTCCAAAAAAGGAGGGAGGTACTCAATTCAACCCGTATTTTTTATGTAATATAGAAAAACAATCTTCCTCATTACAACCTTTTTACAAGCTTTTATTTAACTTGCAGTGTACGAGGGCTGTTCAAAAAATAAGGTGACTTTTAAATTTTCACGGATTATGTTGGTACTCCTGTCCGTCGCTTATGCGGCTTATGCTGACAAGGTCGGCCATTTTGGAACTTTAATTAGTTTTTGACAGCACAAAAGCGCGAAGATGTTTTTTCTCTGCGGCGATTTTTGCCTATTCCAAAAAATGGATCAAAGAGTATGCATCAAATTTGGCGTGAAAACATAATAAAGTGCGCAAAGATACTATGGAAGCAAAAAAAGCATTTATAAGTGGTACAAGTTGTTTGCGGAAGGTCGAGAAGATGTCAATGATGAGGAGCGTCCTCGACGGCCCAGCACCGTTTTCCTCACCGTTTTCTTTGATTGCAGAGGCGTGGTGCGTTTCGAGTTCCTACCACAGGCTCGTACGGTTAATAAAGAGTATTACCTCAAAGTACTTCGCAGTTTGCGCGAAGCCATTCGCAAAAATCGATCAGACATGTGGAAGGATCAGAAGTGGCTTTTGCACCACGACAATGCACCGGCTACACATCGTTCCTTGTGCGCAATGTTTTGGCCAAAAACAACACCGTAGTGCTGTCTCAGCCCCCGTATTCGCCGGATCTGGCCCCCTGCGACTTCTTCCTATTCCCCAAACTGGAGAGGCCCATAAAAGGACGACGATTTGGCACGATTGAGAAAATTAAGACAACATCGCTGGATGAGCTAACATGATCCCGAAAAACGATTTTATCAAGTGCTTCGCGGATTGGAAGAAGCGTTGGCATAAGTGTATTTTATCAGAGGGTGATTACTTTGAAGGGGGCAAAATACAAATTGATGAATAAATAAATGGTTTTCGAAAAAATTCAAAAGTCACCTTATTTTTTGAACAGACTGTGTATGTATGTATGTATGCATGTATGTCCGTTCGGGTCAAATCTTGCGAGCTAAATTTGACCCACTTTCCAATGTCCGATTGAGCTGAATTTTGGAATTCACCTTTAGTTCCGATGACAATGCAATAAAATATATAATCAGTATAGGTATCAATTCAGAATTCTTGCAAATTTTCAAGTACTATATTCTTGTTTTGTTGTGATGGTTACTTGACACGTGCTTGACACATTGTCAATGTACCATAAAGTTATAATCAGCGAGCATTCAGCGAGCGCAATCTTCATAGAGTGCGTGTCAGATAACTCTGCGACTGGGGCGTTTATGGCGCTAGTTACAGTACATTATTTTGTTCTAAGCTTATGGAAAATATTAGTATTCGATTTTGACCCCGCGCAGACTTATCTGGCGCACACTCTAAATTCAACTAGTAATAGAACACACGTCCCAACCCGACACCCGATTTGAATTGGTAATTTGATAAAGAACATGAGTCCATGTCACATAGTTGCTCAGGAGACAAAAAAACTGTCTGTTTAAAAAAACATACCAAGCAGTAAAAATGTTTGATGCAGTTTTGAAAAGTATGCTATAATATACTATTTACATAAATTTGAGATTATCAATAGTATATTTTATAACGAGGGACTAAACGAAGCCATTATATACCAGAGGTGGTTTGGCTCCCGAGCGTGCGAGGGAGTCAATGAAACCGAGGGTAGGTATATTAAATTGGCGTTTAGTCTCGAGGTGCAAACTGTACTTTTAACTTCGAGTGCGAGATAACTAGTCAATTTAGTACAAAAACAATTAACAAATTCTGAAATTTTCGCGGTCAGTAGCAGTAGTAGTAAAAATATTCGCCCTTTTGTAGGACAGGCCAAGACATTTAGCAATTCTTGAGTATTATTAAATCATTATAGTTTCTTATGTTTTCGTAAGAATGTAGGTGTGTTAGTGTTACATTCCAATGCTTCTTGGAGTATTTGGCGTCAAGTGTGTCAAGCCAGCCTTCTCGATAATTCTTGCTGAGCTAACACTCGGCATCACTTTACCGAGATAGCATCTATTTTAATCATTCCACATATCGTCCAGTTGTGTAGACACTTGGGACATAAAACCACATCTATCTTGAGTCACAAAGTCCACTATGAAACAAATTGCGATTAATTAAAATATCCACTCAACATAACTCGCCAAAATGGCGCCAAAAACTCGCAGTCAGTTCTTTCCGCTAAACCAGTCACAAATTAAAAATTTAAAACACATGGCGCCACCTTCCTTGCGGAAAAACCATGAAACAAAAACATCTTAACATTTTCGCAATGAAGATGGTCCACACTTCACAATTAATAGTATATTCACTGGCTGTTTGAGTTTATCTAATGTCTCATGAAGGAAATTAAAAAAGTTATTACATTTTACTCCCTAGGGACTAAAGTGGTTATTTTGTCCCGCTTCGTAGGGCTATATTTGCGTACTTTTAGAGCATGAGAAGTGAAAATTATTATTATTTCTATTAAAACATTAATTTAAAGTCCCTGGACTTAGGCTATTTCTCAATTACTTAAGTAAGTACTTAAAAAAAATTACATTTAATTAAAAATTAAGTTTCCCTGTCAGTTACAGGCCACTCGAAATGGTTTTTCGTCATTCTTTTGTGTCAGGTACCGTTCAACTTTTTTCAAATCCAAGACCTTTTTTTTGTTAATAAGTCTTTTTCTTTACAAGCCCGTTGCATTGGCAAATCCAGGTGATTTCTGTGGGTATTTGCTAAGAGAAAGTGATGTGATACAAGGCCTTGTCCAGTGATATGATACAAAGCCTTGGCCAAGGCCAGATTTGGTGTAGCTTTTTTGTTTTGATTTGATTTTGATTTGGTACGAACGTGTGTAGCACGGATTATATTTGCTTTACAGCAAAGTTCGTGCGCACCAAATCGGCGGTTAGGTCTGGTCTGGACGTGTGTAGCGGCTATAAAAACTAACGAAGGAACTATAAAAAGAAGGAAAAAACGCGAAGTTGCTTTAATCAGACCCAGTGCCACAACCTTTTCTGTGCCGGTGACAGCGGCGGCGCTACGTAGGTTTTTCTTTTTTTTGTAGTAATTTAACCGGCCCTGACTTCTAAGAACTTCAGCCGCCAGCAGCGCTATGGTTGGACATCAACTTGACAGCAAAATGACATTTAAAAAAATCGCGTTAGTTTCACATTTTGGCCACCGGCACAGCAAAGTTTGTGGCACTGCACTTCGCACATAAATAGTTCACTAAAGTCAACGACAGATGGCTCCAAGTTAATACAACCATAGTCTACCTACAGAAAAGAAAAATCCTTTTTTTCTTTATGTACTATGTTTATCAACTTTGATAGAAACTTAAATTAAATGTGTCTTGTTCTTTAGTATTTATTTTTGAAATACTAAAATTTACAACTGAAAATCAGCGTTTGCTTGCGTTGCAAGACAAGTAATATGACGCTGAGCTGCGACCATTGAGTACCTACTGCTGCAGCATGGCACACACACATTTTTATTTGGAACTTTTTGTCTTATTGGGTCTAATTTGTGTTTTCTATTCTTGTTCGTAATACAGTGCTACCTTCTCTTATAAGTACCTATGTGAATATGCTTTGTATTTAATGAATATGTGTGTGTCTGTAGTAAGAATCTACAATCTCTATTTGGTGGTAAAATATATTTGTGTGTTTGCAGACTTGATGCAGTTGAAGAGCTAGCTAGACTGTAGTAAATTAACTGGCAAACGACCATGCAATAATGATGCATAAAATGAAATGAAGCGACTTAGAAACACGTCCAATAATAACTAAAAATACAAAAATAAATTATATTTAAAAAAAACTTTTATTTAAAATCAAGCTTTTATTCAAATGTCCTAAAAAGAATAAAATAAACTTTGTATCAAGTCAAATCCAACAAATTTATTACATTAAACAATTTTTAAAAGCTTGTCGCTTTAATTTCATATGTCAAATATAAGTTAAAGCATTTGTGTTTCGTGCAAGCCCAGTAAAAATAAAATCGCGCGACAAGCTTTTAAAACATATAAATTGTTTAATGTAATAAATTTGTTGAATTTGACTTGATACAAAGTTTATTTTATTCTTTTTAGGACATTTGAATAAAAGCTTGATTTTAAATAAAAGTTTTTTTTTAATATAATTTATTATTACAAGCTTTTTATTAACTTGCCATGTTAGTTAGTTTGTTAGTTAGTGGGGGACAAATCTTGCAAGCTTAATTTGTTCCACTTCCCAGTGTCCGATGGAGCTGAAATTTTGTATACAGGTTTGGTAGATGACAATACAATATTAAAGTACAGTCAGCAAAAAAGGTTGTCATGAAAATGAAATTTTTACAAAAAAACTTGTTAACTTGCCATGTTAGTTAGTTAGTTTGTTAGTTAGTGGGGGACAAATCTTGCAAGCTTAATTAAACCTACTTCCCAGTGTCCGATGGAGCTGAAAGTTTGTATACAGTTTTGGTTTAGATGACAATACATTATTAAAGTACAGTCAGCAAAAAAGGTTGTCATAAAAATGAAATTTTTACAAAAACTTATTTTGTTTGAGCTGCATTTAAAAGGAATAATATCGCATGGCACTTTTTTCTCAATTTTATTAGGGTGCTTTGGAATCTTTCCAATTTCCATAAATGGGGTAAATCCGTTTTGCTCAAAGAAATTTACTAAATGTACCCATTTCTCTGCTCTCGTCACACATAAGTAGATGGCTGAAAAACAAGGCAGCCAGGGAATCGCAAAAAATTTCAGCTGTTCCATTAAAAAAAAATTCGTGGTTCCGTGGCTGGCCTAATAGTAAAAGTTTTTGTAATTGATGAACACGATCATCCCCTAAAATCTTTGTAGGTACCTACTAATTAAAATTTTGTGGTGTATAAAAGTATTCGGTATTATTACGACTACCAGAACCCAAAACGATAGTTTTCGTATCCACTATACCACTAACTATAATTTACCTGCGCCATCGGCTTTTCCATGCAATTCTTTCAATAAATTTTCATAAATTTCATACAACTGATCATAATTGACTGTGGAGAGAGTTGCTTCCAAATCTGAAATGTAAAAAATAATTAAGATACCTAGGTATCTTTTAGTTAAAGCCTGCCGCGGCTCTGGTTAGTTTATCGGATTATTAATAAAAATTGCCCTAGTTTTCATTATTCCTTAAAAATTGGGTTTATTTCAATTTATGACCTTCATAAATTGAAATAAACCCAATTTTTAAAGAATTTAATCACGCGTATATTGCACACTTAATTGGCAATTTCTAGTTATGATTTATTTCAATGGACAGTTCGCGCAGAAATCTAAGATGTGCATATGACAATGTTTTTTTTATTTCTCCGCCACACAACGCCACGAGACGTTTGTTGTCAGCAGAGGCTATCTCCTCATGAGTGGGGTTATTGTTTAGGGTAGGGGTAGGGTAGGGGTAGGGTAGGGGTAGGGTAGGGGTAGGGTAGGGGTAGGGTAGGGGTAGGTTAGAAATTTAAGGCGATCGCGAAGCGCAGCGAAGCGATTGCCTTAAATTTCGTGGTTATTTTTTTTTATTGATGCAAAAATACTGTCTATTCATAATTATGATATCACGACTTTGACAAAATCCCTGCGACATAGATAAATTTCTTTAGAGTTGACTATGGCATAAAGTGTCATTAAATATTCAGGTATGAGTTTAAAATTCGAATTTTTTTAACAATGATACAACTTATATTATCGAAGAAAGCCCTGAACTTCAGGTCCGGTAAATACCACGGCCTTCGAGAAACGCGGGCCTTCCGTCCCGGAACGGAAGCACAGAATATATAATAGTACTAAGGTAGGACGGAAGGCCCGCGTTGCTCGAAGACCACGGCGTAAGGCGCACGTAAAGGCGCAGAAATACAGGCACACATTGACATGGAATGATTCACTTTTACTTTTGCATTGTTCAATTTAGTTGCTTCATCCAAATTGAAAGGCAGAAGTGAACCGTGTATTACCGCCATCAGTCCTCTGACTCACAAACAACCGCTCAGAAAGGCTACTATCGGATTCAAAATCTGTCTATTCTAAAGTGTGTGACTGTGACAATCATGAAGCTCGACTTAATACTGAGGTAACAGCTGACGTATGAGCCAGCTGACAGCCACTACATACATAAATGTCAAAGGAGAATGCCGATTTTTCCATACAAGTTAGGCCATGTTTGCGCTTTGATGAAATTACCGTTAATCTATAGTAATTTTCTCGAGATTATGTGGGAAAAATATCATTAAAATGTAATGCGGGAGAAAAGAGAAATCTCAATCTCAAGGAGCCGTTTTGAGGTTGTAATTTTTTGACATTTTCGTATTTACCTAAATGACGTTTTGTTATTTTCCTCTTTTGTCGCAAAAATATAGGTACCTTGTCTTTTGAAATCAATATAGATTCCTCCATCATTTGCTTGTTGTTTAGCGCTCTTTTTACGTGACGAGATTTGTAAGTATTATTAGGCCTCGTACGCACGTACGCACCGACAGGTGGCTTGCTTAGCGCCAAGCACTTTGATTTGATGCAAGCTATTTGATTTTTCCCTTGCAGGGAAATCGGGTAGGCAGACTCGCATCCCAGCTTCTTTACTCGCACGTCACTGTCACATTAGCACTAGTAACTGGCATGCTAGGCATGTACGTATCAAGCGGGTTACAACTATTTTGAGCGCGACTATACCTGCGCTAAATCCCCTCTACTAGCATTTGACAGTGTTCTTCTTTCGCTGCGCGCACTGTACTTACCTTACTTAAGCGCCCCACAAATGGTCAGTTCGCATGTCGGCAACGGCCTGTCAGATGGCCGCAATCGGCACACACTCACAGTTTCGTAAAAGGTTTAGAACTGACAGCTAATCCGCCGGTATAGTGTGTGGCCGCAGTCAATATTGACAGTTATCGGCTATCAACTGCTCGTGTGTGGCCTCAAAGCCGGCTATTGACGCAGGGAATGACCGGTCTAGTGTGTGGCCGATGGAGGTCTAGGCCGACCGGCGAACTGACCGTCTGTGGGCTGCTTTAGGGCACTTAGGGCTTTGACAACTTGAACAGCATTTTCAAGTTTATAACATGATTTTATCAAGTTTCAGCTTCTATTGTTACATATTATTTTTAGTGTTTTTTTAATAGGTAATGTTATTTAAGTATCTGGATTTTTTCGTCAAACAATGAAAATAAAACATGTTTCCTATTATATTGGCTGTACCTACGGACTTAGATCCCTTTGCCTTTCTGATAATGGAGGAATGTTAAAAAAAAATACAAAATAGGTAAATTCAGTGAAACTATTTTCTCTTATATCTTTTTAACGCCATATTTATTTTAATTATTTTTTGTTTCATATGAAAGCATTTTTTATTACCTTTTTTGTGGTATAAAATAGTTAAGACGCATCATGGCCCGGAATCCGGCATTCTCCTTTGCTGGGGACACTTTTTTATTCAGGGTGAGAGCTCCAGTTACCTCAGAGTATTAAGTCAAACTTCATGGTGACCATGAAGCTCGACTTAATACTGAGGTAACTGGAGAGTGCAGTACGAACAATTTTTTGAATACCACAAACATGAAGTTTGACTTAATACTCTGAGGTAACTGGAGCTCTCACCCTGAATAAAAAAGTGTCGCCAGCAAATTTGACATTTATGTATGTAGTGGCTGTCAGCTGTCTCATATGACCATACGTATTTTTTTAAAGTGTAGGTGAGACGGAAGACAGCCACTGTGTTATTTGTGGTATTCAAAAAATTGTTCGTACTGCACGCTCCAGTTACCTCAGTATTAAGTCGAACTTCATGACCACAAATAACACAGTGGCTGTCTTCCGTCTCACCTACACTTTAAAAAAATACGTATGGTCATATGAGACAACTGACAGCCACTACCTGCCACTACATACATAAATGTCAAATTTGCTGGCGACACTTTTTTATTCAGGGTGAGAGCTCCAGTTACCTCAGAGTATTAAGTCAAACTTCATGATGGTGACAATGCATACCTACGTTCTGCCGTCAGCACGCGTAGCATGACAAACCCGAGAAGAGTTTTGTCCATAAACTTATTATAAGTTTATGGTTTTGTCTTTTTCAAAAGTCTATAAACTGACAGCCGAACAATAGGTTTGTCTACGATGAAATGTCATTTTTGACGTTTCGATATAGACAAAACCTTTCTCGAGTTCGTCATGCTTCCCGTGTTTTACCCAGGAACGTTGGTGAATAAAGGGACTTATCCTGTATATGCCAACAACCACTAAACTTTACCTGGGCCAAACCATTTCACCAGTTCTTTTTTAAAACTTTCAAACATCATGTCGTAAAAGCTTTCGGTTTTGTCTTGTCGTTTGAGCTTTTCTTTCAAATGTCCTGAAATAAAATAAAAAATCTTCGTAGCACTGGTTTTAATAACAAATATAAATAAAAATGGTACATAATTTTATATTTATCGTAGAAAAAAGGTTTTTACGAAATATAGTAGATGTACACTTTATAGTGTTATCGTGGTGTTATCAAAAATATTGGAACTCTATAGGTTTTTTTAACTGTAGTAGAATGTGATGTTTGTAATTGCACTTAATTGTACCAAAATAACAACACCTTAAAGCTCCAGTTATAAGGTTATGATTTTTAATACAAAGATACAAATAAATACATATGTATATTATATGTATTTATTTATGGAGCTGGGATTTGTAATTCAGTGGGTGAAAGTATCAATACAAACAACTAACCAGCTGTTCCATACATTTTGACCCATTCAGTATTGCACTTTGTATAAAACAGCCGATTTTTACCACACTTTTATTAGCTTCACTTGTAACTAAGTCACAATGTAAGAAAATCTTGGAATTCCATTTTAACCTACTTCTAATTGTCGTATTGATTTGAAACTTTGCAAGTCTATATGAATCCGATGACAATACAATAATTTGCTACCATCGAGCTGATCTGATGATGGAGTCAAGAGGTGGGCAATAGAACTCTTCAATGGCTGCTAGGAAACCCCTCAAGTTTAGGCTCATTTGTTTTGTTCTGATGAGACCTATTCGCTAGACTTGGTGGTGAGGGTCTGATGATGAAGCAGGGAGGAAGCCAGTGGCACTACTTAATGACCAATAGAAAACACCTCGAGTTTGTGCTCATTTGTTTCGCTTTGATAAGACCTATTCGTTACACTTGGTGGTGAGGGTCTGATGATGGAGCTGGGAGGACCCAGTGAAACTCCTTAATGACGTCAAGAAAACTCCTCGAGTTTGGGCTCATTTGTTTCGTTCAGACGAGACCTATTCGCTACACTTGGTGGCGAGGGTCTGATGATGAAGCTGGGAGGAAGCCAGTGGCACTCCTTAATGGCCAATAGGAAACCCTTCGAGTTCTGGCTCATTTGTTTCGTTCTGATGTGACCTATTCGCTACACTTGGTGGTGTGGGTCTGATGATGGAGCAAGGAGGAGGTCAGTGGCACTCCTTAATGACCACTAGGAAACCCCTCCAGTTTAGGCTCCGTTGTTTCGTTCAGACGAGACCTATTCGCTACACTTGGTGGCGAGGGTCTGATGATGAAGCTGGAAGGAAGCCAGTGGCACTCCTTAATGGCCAATAGGAAACCCTTCGAGTTCTGGCTCATTTGTTTCGTTCTGATGTGACCTATTCGCTACACTTGGTGGTGTGGGTCTGATGATGGAGCAAGAAGGAGATCAGTGGCACTCCTTAATGACCACTAGGAAACCCCTCGAGTTTAGGCTCCGTTGTTTCGTTCTAACGAGACCTATTCGCTACACTTGGTGGTGAGGGTCTGATGATGGAACAGGGAGGAAGTAAGGGTTCGGCTCGCGCATCTGGTAACTAATAGACTCCACTTGAATTTGCAAAACTAAATACATACAATCACGCCTTTGAGTTATAATGTTTACGGGGTGGGCAGACACATGAATGGACTGTGAAATCGATTACCATCCCCATCTATAGCTTGCCATTTGTTAAACTAAAAAGTAAAAAATAAATATGTAGTTTAAAAAACTATAAAAACACACTTTTATAGGAACAGACTAAAAGTACAAAATAACCGTCTATTCAGTAACTGAAATTAAAAAGCGTGGTGCACCCTTTGCAAAGCATGCATTCAAGTACTTAATATTGACAACGCGCACCACGCTTTTTAATTTCAGTTACTGAATAGACGGTTATTTTGTACTTTTAGTCTGTTCCTATAAAAGTGTGTTTTTATAGTTTTTTAAACTACATATTTTTACTGTTGTTGTTGTTACTTTCACCTCTTAAAGTATGTCCCATCTTTTAACAAACGCCCTGTATATTCCGCTTTGGATTAAGTATCTACTTTTGAATCACTTTGATGAGTGACATCTTAAGGTGTGTCCACACTTGTAACATTTTGGCGTGTCCAAACACCGTGTATTTATAATACACTAGCTTTCCGCCTCCGGCTTCGCCCGCGGGGACTACACAACGTTATCCCGAGGGAATGTGCTATTTTACCGGGGTAAAAAGTATATGTTCTTTTCCTATGTTATATGTTATATGTTCCTTTCCAGGCTACAAAGTACCTGTGTCCCAAATTTCAGCCAAATCCGTTTAGCCGTTTTGGCGTGATTGAGTAACAAACATTCAAACAGCCAAACATCTAAACATCCAAACATCTAAACTTTCACATTTATAATATATAGTATAGTAGGATTAGTAGGATAGTAGGATAGGATAGTAGGATAGTAGGATAAGTAGGAAAATTAGGAAATAACAAACATTCAAACATCCAAACATTTAAACTTTCACATTTATAATATTAGTAGAATTGTCTCTTTGATACAGTATCACCACAGCGCATGCCCTACAAAATTAGCGATGCATGATAAAGAGACGGTGTTCGGACACACCAAAATGTTACAAGTGTGGACGCACCTTTAGGTGACATTCAGTGGCAGGCAGTATCATAGAGAAAGATAAATATTTAAAACTTCTTCGCGATTATTATTTTTTATCTCTCTTATCTTTATTAAATGTTGGCTAAAATTTCACCGTATCCACAATCATTTATATGGCAAAACAACGTTTGTCGGGTCAGCTAGTAAGTAGTAAAATATTTATTATCACTAATAGCCTTCCGCCCACGGCTTTGCCCGCGTGGACTACACGACGTTGTCCCGCGGGAACCTAATATTTTTCCGGGATAAACAGTAACTTTTGTCACTCTCCAGCTCCTAAACTATCCCTATACCAAAAATCACGTCGACCCGATGCTCCGTTTTGATTTGAAAGGCGGATAAACGACTTACGTCAAATGTTTGATAGCTGGTTTGTATGGGAAAAGAAAAGTGTGGTTTTTACTATTTTCCACGTAATGTTTATGATTTTTCTCTCCATAAAAACCTTCCGTGGAAATTAAGGAACATATGAAAAAAAAATGGAGTATTGGTCCAGCGGTTCTTGAGTTTTTTTCATTTTTACAAGCTTTTTATGAACATGCCATGTTAGTTAGTTATATAGTTAGTTAGTGGGGGACAAACTTTGCAAGCTTAATTTGACTCACTTCCCAGTGTCCGATGGAGCTGAAATTTTGTATACAGGGGTGCGAATCAATAACGAAATTTCACCGTCACTTCGTCGTTCACCTTCCATTCTTTATGTCAAATTCATAACAAACAAGTGAAAGACAAGCGAAAAAGAACGTCGAGTTTGTTGATTTTAGAGAATCGCACAACAGGTTTGGTTTAGATGGCAATACAATATTTAAGTACTTACAGTCAGCAAAAAAGCTTGTCATGAAAATGTTTTTTTTACTAAAAACGTATTATTTATATAGATAGATAAGAACAAAGATATACAAATAGTGGACCATGCAAATATTTCTAAAAAGAAGCTACTAATTT
Organism: Crambus lathoniellus; assembly: GCA_949710035.1. NCBI lineage: Eukaryota > Metazoa > Arthropoda > Insecta > Lepidoptera > Crambidae > Crambus > Crambus lathoniellus. The sequence continues at coordinate 9,398,348 of OX453303.1, read as the reverse complement.
GTTTCAATATCAAATCTAAAGTAACTAATTTTAATTAAAATTTTAACATTAAATTAATAATTAATATTAGTATCTGCCAAATTAAATTTATAAATATAAAAAAGTTGGTTGTATAACGTGCACTGCCATAGCCTCTGCTTATAGGAGTTCGCGCGGGTAAGTGAAAAGAAAATGACGGACCTTATTTCTTAATTTTCTAAATTAGTTATTCCTGGTTTTTATTGTGGAACTTAGTAAGGTGGAATTAGTGCAATAATGTGCCTTTAATGGAAAACGATGTAGTAAAAGTGAGAAATAAGGAAAGGCGCTCCTGTAGGATTCGGATTGCTTTTGTTAGGTTAGGTTTCATTTCATTTCATCTCATTTAATTTCATTTTCATTTCATATCAATAAAAAAAATCTACTGAAGACTTGGCTGTATGGGCATAGTTCCCGTTGCCTACCCAAAAGAAAACAAAAAAAAACTCTGCTTGAATCCTTTTACGGTTGGCGCCATTATCCAAATGATTAGTTAGTTGAGTTTATTTTGTTTTTATTATTTTATTAAATTGCTTAATTTTTTCGCAACTGTATTAAAAATAGTTGTTCAGTACACGTGCGGAACTGTCATTGCAACTTGTTCTGACTGTCAACCCTCACCCTCGGCTGGGCCTCGGCTCGGGTATATATATAGACATTTGTCGGAACTCTTTGCAATGACAGGCTTTCCGCACTCGTAATGAAATATATACTATTCCAGAATTCTGATCTCGGTAACACCCTGTAACACCACCCCATTATTATCCGGACTGTGAACAATTGTCATTTATTCGGCTTGTCGTCATAACCGACTAATGAGACTAAAATTGTGGCTGTAGTCCGGCACTGGACTAATTAACAGAACTACTGCGACTAGAGGCCTTGGCCGGTCAATTCTTAATCTCAGCCCCCTGATTCACAACCGCTCCGAAAGGCTGTCGGATTTGAAACCTGTATTTTGTCTTTGTCTATTCTGAAGTGAGTGACAGTGAGAATGCATTCATTCCGCTGTCGGCGACATTTCCGACGACTTGTAAATAAAGGAGCTAATCCGGTATACCAGACCACTATACTTTACCTGCGCCTTCTTGTTCACGCACTATTTGTTGGAAAATTTCAGTCAGCTCCTTAAAATTGGTTTTTCCGTCAAATACGCTGGGAGAGTTTGGGTATCCAAACTTTGTTTTGCCGTTAGAGCCATCATCTGAAATTATAGTAGGACCCATGTCGCAAATCACTGTGCGTTGTAATCTAATCTATAAACCATTATCACTTATCAATTACCACCATTATCCTTGTACGAAGCCTAATGTCTTCAGGCTTCGTACAAGGAGACACGCTGCATCAAGCGCCGAAGCATGCCGCCAGAAACAAAAACATACGACAATGTAAAGAGCGTTTAAGGAGAAGCGTTCTTGCACGCGTTGGTTTGAATTCAAGCGTCGCATGTCGCGGCAAATGAAGCGTCCTGCGCGTCGCTGGCACAGCATATAAATATATCATAATCATAATCATTTATTGCATAAATATTAGTATTAAATATAAAAATGGCGAAGAAAATTATATAAAAGGCGATTGTGTAGTTGGCGAACAGCCCTATCATTAGACGTAGCCTACTCCTCCTCGCGTCGTGTTCCTCATGTCTAAGGGTCGTGACCACCACCTCCTAGCAGTCTTTCTTTGATGATGGCCTTCCGTCGTCCCCTGTCACCGGCAGCGTGCAGCATGCGTCGTAGACTGACGTGTCGAGTCGAGAGTGGTGCGGATCTGCTAGTACCTGATTGATCCACAATCATGACTTTGGTCGTTGAGTGGTATGGTGAGTCCCATGCAGACTGTCGCCGATATCTTCTATTTTGTTTAGTTATGTTACTATTCCAGACTCGTTTGCAGCCAGCAGTGTCGTGTCGTCGGCGTATCGGAGGTTTTCTAACTCGCATTATATAAGGTCCTGCTTAAATAGTGCACATAATTTTAAGGGGTCAATGTACTCATGCATACAAACAACTTTTACTATGGTACAAACATTAAAATCGCGAAAAAATCTGCTGTTCCATAGAAAATTTCAAATCGAACAGAGTAAAATGTATGGAACAGCTGATTTTTTTTTCGCGATTTCAATGTTTGTACCATAGTAAAAGTTGTTTGAATGCATGAGTACATTGACCTCTTAAAATTATGTGCACTATTTAAGAAGGACCTTATATACTATCCGTAGGCGTTAAAGAGAACAGGCGAAACAATGCAGCCCTGGCGACCACCCTTTTCGAAACAGAATGGTTGGGACGTTGTTTCGTCAATTTTAACGACACCTTGACTGTTATGACTCTATTCTCTCCTCTATTCAAGAGCCTTCTATTGGCATCCTCAATTACCCACGCCCACGACTTTAGCTTGAATTTATAAGTGAGCTGCCGGACTTGATCTCTAGCAGGTGTTGATGAGAATGTAGTCTATTTAGTTTCAGTACCTGTTACCTGGAGAACTCCACGTGTAAAGACGGCATGTTGGGAACAGGTATTGAGGACTCCTCAAAAAAATGGATTTTTCGCCATGATCATTCTTGGGTGCCTAGTCTATACTTTCCAGACTCATGGCCACAGAGGAAAAAATTACTTGACATGGCCACCCGGTACGCAAAACACGCAATAGGGCTGCTCGCCTTCTACAGTTTTATTTCTGACTAGCTGACCCAGCGCGACTTCGTTCCCGGGGCCCTACCCCCTACTCCACCCTACCCTACCCGCACTCTACCCCTACCCTACCCCTACCCTATCCCAACCCTACCCCTACCCTACCTTTACCCTACCCTACTTCTACTCTACCCCTACTTACCCCTCCTTCCCCTATTTTCTCACCGTTAAAACCTTCCTTGGACTTCCACAAACATTTCAAGACCGAAATTAGCCAAATCGGTCCAGCCGTTCATGCGTGATGGCGTGACCAAGGGAAATAGGGATTCATTTTTATATATATAGATTGAGTTGATCCCTTAGGTCCGGTTGCTCGAAGCTTGGTTAGGGTTAAACTATGGTTAAAGTAAAATTAACCGGCGGTCAAATTTAAAAAGCGTTGTAGAAGCAGCGGTTACTTTAACGAGCAGTCAAATTACAGATTTAACGGCGGTCAAAATAACCGACAGGGTGGGGGTGGTTTAAATTTTGCCATTAGTAAGTAAGGGAAGGTTAATAAAATAGTACAGACAACACTTTTAACCCTAAAATAACCAATGTATTTTTCTTTTACCGATGTCAAAAGTGACATCAGTTAAATTTTAACTTTTGTCAATTTTGACTAAAGTTAAATGTACGAGCAACCGGACCTTAGAATAATAACGAAGAGTTATTAATCTATGGTTGATCCGTAACACAAGTGCAATAAGCTACCAGGGTGGCGCAATAGAACGTGCAATGTGCATATTCTATCACATTTTTTCGCGGTCTTATGGGCGCGTGCGTGAGAGGAACATACCTAAAGGACACAGCACATTACATCAACTCGGAAAGGGATCGACACCGTATCGCCTTCGCCTCGCCGTCAACCAGGCGTCAACCTAACGCAAGCACGTAACCAAATCGGATCAGCGTCGGTGTCGGTACGTCGGCTCGGCTACGGCTAGGCGACGCTGCGCTTACGGCTAGGCGACGCCGCGCTTACGGCTCACCGCACAGTGGTTCCATATAAAAAAAAGAAAGAATGAGAGAAAAAAATGATAAAAAAAAATAAAAAAAAACAAAAAAATAAAAAAAATGTCAAAAAAAAGAGAAAAAAATTATAAAAAAAATATTTGATGTTCATTTTCATTTTCAGACCACTGTGCGTAGAGCCGTAAGCTCGGGTACGGAGAGACGTGAGCGCGTGGACGACTAGCGGTAAGCGCGGGGATAGCAAGTTGAGCGACCCGCAAAGCGATTCGTGAGCTGGTCCCGAGGCGAGGCGATTACGTTACGATTCCGATTAGTGTGCTTTGCAGTAAGGGGTTTCATACAAAGAATACTGAACCGCTCGAGTTAATACGTTTACGATCCCTTCCCGAGTTGATGTATGTGCTGTGACCTTAAGTGTGTTTGGGTTGTGACACTTGTGACACTAATGCAGTTTTAGTAGCTATGCCACACTTCGACGAGAAACGTCACGAATTTTGTGTACAGTGCCACAACCTTTTCTGTGCCGGTGACAGCGGCGCTACGTACGTTTTTCTTTTTTTTGTACTAATTTAACCGGCCCTGACTTCTAAGAACTTCAGCCGCCAGCAGCGCTATGGTTGGACATCAACTTGACAGCAAAATGACATTAAAAAAAATCACGTTAGTTTCACATTTTGGCCACCGGCACAGCAAAGTTTGTGGCACTGTACGAACGTTTTACGAGAATAGTCGTTTTTGAGGGCGACTAGCTATATTGTTTTGCGTATGGATTACACAAATTTCTCAAGTATCAAAAATATGAAATTGCAAATTTGATTTAAGTTGGGTTGAGTCTTCTTACGTTTTATTGCTTTTAGGAGAAAGAGCCGTCCTAGAACATTTCGGAGCACAGACAACAATGAAAGAGTAAAGCAGTCAGTACAAGAAAATCAGTTGAGGAAATATTTTTCAAACCCACGTTCACGATTAGAGAAGTGCGTATTAGTAACTGTATATTTGTCTTAGGATGTATCTGGGATGCATACTTTTATTTTAACTGTAGATCACTTAATTTTTTTTTTTTATCTTTTAAAAAATGCACGTTCTATTGCGCCACCCTGTATTATTTCCATTTCGGAATCAGATCAATGTGTGAGATGTTGCTATACTCTGTTCACTGAATGAACGCAGCACTAGAGTTTTTGGCTTCCGCACGTGATTGTTTGCCGACTTCTCCCTGACCTCAATTATTATACACTGGACAGGCTGTCTCCACAGCTAATTTTGTGTGGCAATTTGAAACGCCACTACGAGTGTCCCGAGAATTAATTTTGACATAATCATTACCACAGTTGACATAAGAACATCACTAATTTTAGTTACATCGACACTCGTATCTGCCTGCAGCTTGGCCTACAGCGCCAACATGGCGATACTTAAATAGCCACAAAAATATTATGACAGCAGCAGTCCAGCGACTTGCAGAAAAGACGCTTAGGCCGAACCTAATAACAATACAAGTAAAAATTAGTCTGTCGTTGCGCTCGGCTCAGTCGGCTCTGTTTAGACGTCTCCCGCACACGTGCCAATTTAATTGTGATTTCAGTATACCTTAGACCCTTTTTGGAGAAAAAAGTACATACTTACGTGCAATTGAAAATGTTTGAAAAACTGGTAAAAAACATATCTACTAGCTAGCTAGCGGCGACAACCCCAGGGTCGCCGCCGCTAGCTATTCTGGAAAGAACCACTAGCGCGAGCAGGTGAGGGAGGAGATATTATATCCGTTCTCCCTTAGGTACTCCCCAGATATTATATCCGTTCTCCCCTTACTTACTCCCCTATAATAGTGAAACTATTATAGTTGTTATTATTTCAAATTTGCATAATGCTATCTTACCTGAAATAGTATTCTTTTAAATTACAAATAAATATAAAATATTATCATTACATAGTATAATTTTTTTTATTTCAGAATATCCTCATAAAATTAATATAAAATTGAATTCTCACTAAAACATTGACAATCAATATGGACGAGCCCTATGATTCGGGTCGCTAGCGCTCCTGGGCGGAGCTAGTTATTTTTTGGCTTTGTCAGTTTTATACACTAAGAGAGAGAGAGTGCGCTTTGCTTGCCTGCTTCATTCGGTGGATAGAGTATAAATATTTATTTATATATTTTAGAGTTTGATTGACAGTTACCGCTGTGCCGCTCATTACGTAAGAGCGTGTAGGCGGGGACCGGTACAGCGCGTCTTGTCTAATTGTACCTACCTGACGCATCGTCATTTCCAAATAATGGCTTTTTAAACATTTTTTCGGAATTGCTCTTGTGTACAAGCTTTATGTTTCCGGAATGTTCATCTGAAATGAAAAAAAATAGTAGATTGTACAACAAGTGCATAAAACGTACCATTATAACCGAGACTTATATATCCACCCGAGCCGCAGGCGAGGGTTGATAGTCAAGTCGAGGGTAAAATGGGATTTATGTACGAGTTAAGTTATACACTCTGGTTTTTACTTCGATTGTGAGGAAAATAAATAGCAATAAAAAATAAAGACTTCGCCATATTGGCGGGAAGACGTTCTTAAAATAACGAAGTTTAATTGTGTGTGTGACTGTTTATCTGACGACCTTTGTCTTTAGAGTCTGAGACTTAAGTAGATGAAGATTTTACTTTATGCACTAGAGCATAAAAAGCGATTTTATGCAGCCTATACCCAACATAAACACGAACTTTACGAGCATGAGAAGTGAAAAAAATCTTATATAATTACAAAAGATCCAGCGATGCCGTACCGCGGAAATAATACAATGCACCGTAGGAGTTGCCACAAATTATACCTAATTATATAAACCTATTAAAGCCAGATTTACATTGATCCAGTAGCTGGATCCAGCGTCACTGGATTGCGGCGCTGGATTGGTACTGGATCAATGTAAACACTTTTCAATCCAGTACAGCTTCCAGTATCCAGCGCTGGATCGGAATAGAGCCCGTGCCTATTTTTCAATCCAGTGTCCGCCCCCCCGCGCTCCGCGCACCCCGTGGCAGTAGCACTACTGGATCCATGTAAACACACGCGCCAGTCTCTGCCAGGCTCTGGAGGCCTGATCAGCCACTCCAGCCTCGTGCTTGTCTACAGGTACATACCTACATACAGGATGTTTTTGAAGTCATTGGCATCATTCGAACCATTAATGTACTCATAGGTAGATATGTTTTTACGTGAAAAGGGGTGGTGCCCGGCGTCAGCGCGGGCGCGAGGACGTGGGCAAAGCGGGCAATGTGGGCATGAAGCATGGGTAGCATTGCTTGTTTCGGTGAATTCCGTGCGCGAACTTGAATAAATTCACGTTATACTAAAGTCTGCGTTTTATTGGGAGGCCAATGAAGTAGTTTAAGGCTTGTATGTTATTTAAATAATAATTAATCAAATGATTCTTTTTATCAAATTGTTATTTTTAGTTATTTTAATTTTTATTTGTTATAGTGATCAATTACTAAGTAGGTACATTACATTATTTTTCAGGGATTTAAAAAAAAAATACCTCTTGGATTTGCCCCATATTTGGGGTATAGACTCTAATCATGAGTATAGTGCGACAAGCTTTTCTGTTCCGGTGATTATCTTTGGAACTAAAACAGTTTTCATACGACAGTGCATTTTGACAGCTAATTTCGTATTGCATGTGGCTCAGAGGAGACAGCCGTGACAGAGGTCACGGCTGTCACCGGAACAGAAAAGCGTGTGGCACTGTATGTTCTTATTTTAAAAGGATGCTAACGACTTCAATGTCACCCTGTATATCGCGATCGCTTTTAATTTGAAAGATGTTGTACAGCCATTGCTGCTATGCTACGATACAAATCTTTTTTTAACACGTTTTCTATTAGCTTGTCCTGTTTGTAGTAATGTATGTAGCGGAATCTTTTAAAGTAATTTTCACCATACAATTTCTAGACGTCTGATCGCCTTGAAAATATGAACTAAGGTCAAGCGTCAATGACAATACAATAATTTCATATTTTCATTCTGATGTCTGTAAAGATTTTGTGTAAGGTACATCAATAGAAAGTCTAACAATCAAAATAAGATTAAAATAAAAACTAAACTATTAACAAAATTACTTATTTATTTGACGACCGATTTCGCGCAGGAGTAGGATGCCTGCCTTCTGCGCCGAGGTCTCGGGTCCGATTCCCGATCAAGACAAATATTTATGTGCATGAACATGTCTATTTGTCTTGGTCTGGGTGTATTCTATGTAAGTATATTAAGTATGTATTTACAAACAAAAAGTATTTAAGTAGGTATATATTTATCCGCTATCAAGTTTCAGATGGCACAGTTTCTCAATAAAATTAACATGGGCTTAGATAATTGGTGTGATTGTAAAAAGTTATTTATTTATTTATATCACATAGCATGTTTTGTATTTAAATTTTGGGGTATTTCCGCTAATGGGGTAAATCCGTTTTGCTCTAAGAAATCTACTAAACGTTCCTATTTCTCTGCTCTTTCCGCACATGAGCAGATGACTGATAGTAAAGGCATCTGGCATCAGCTGCTTGTGTGGGGCCAGCCATGGAATCACGAAACAAATCATCTGTTCCAAAGAAAAGTTTTTTTTTTTGCGATTATTATTATTATTATTTATTCCGTGGCTGGCTCCATTGTAAAATTTATTCATATTGATGGACACTATCATCCCCTAAAATCTTTGTAAGTACTAATTTGTATTAAGTGATGTATGTAAAGTAAGTTTAGTTTACTATTACGATTAGAAAGAAAGAAAGAAAAGAAAGAAACATTTGACATCTCGATCGAATCGACGTTTTTCTGATATCAAAGATAGAAAAAACCTCGTGGTCGAGTGCCCCTTAAAGCTGAGTATCCCTTGAAATTAAAGTAACACTCAACTGAACGTGAAATCGACGTGTTTCTGATATCAAAAATAGAAGACCCTATCATGTTTAAGTGTCACTTAAATTTAAGTGCCCCTTAAAGTTAAGTGATGTGACTTTGATGTCAAAGATAGAAACCACCATAGTAGTTAAGTGGCCCTTAAAGTTAAGTGACACTCATATTTACGTGAAATCGGCGTGTTTTGATGCCAAAAAGATAGAAACCACCATAGTAGTTAAGTGTCCTTTAAAGTTAAGTGCCCCTTAAAGTTAAGTTACACTCATATTAACGTAAAATCAGCGTGTTTTGATGTCAAAGACACAGACCACCATAGTAGTTAAGTGACCCTTAAAGTTAAGTGACACTCATATTAACGTGAAATCAGCGTGTTTTGATGCCAAAGATAGAAACCACCATACTAGTTAAGTGTCCTTTAAAGTTAAGTGCCCCTTAAAGTTAAGTGACACTCATATTAACGTAAAATCAGCGTGTTTTGATGTCAAAGATTGAGACCACCATAGAAGTTAAGTGTCCTTTAAAGTTAAGTGTCCTTTAAAGTTAAGTGCCCCTTAAAGTAAGATACTCTTATCTTAACTGAACGTGACGTTGACTGACGTGTTTTTGATGTCAAAAAAGGTAGAAGACGCCGTCATGGATAAGTGTCCCTCAACTGATCCCTCATTGACTTGATAAATAAATTAATATTTTTCTAACAACCACACCAATAACGCACATAGTAAATTTCTTAAGAAACTTTGTCTACGTGAACTTGATAACGGATAAATATATATTTATATACTTTTTGTTTGTAAATACATACTTAATATACACAGAAAACACCCAGACCAAGACTAATACACATGTTCATGCACACAAATATTTGTCTTGTTCGGGAATCGAACACGAGACCTCTGGCGCAGAAGGCAGGTAGTTTACCCCTGCGCCAAATCGGTAGTCGTAGATTGATTTGATAGGTTGATTTTAGAGATGAAGACTACAGTCATAATGTTTAAATGTCCCTTAAAGTTATGTGTCCCTTAAAGTTAAGTGACACTTATCTTATCCAAACATGACATCGACGTGTTTCTGATGTCAAAGGTGGAGGCACTATTGTTTTATTGCCCCATCTACCAAAATTAGCGGATGGAGGCTAGTGCCTACACTAGCCTATATCCGCTTATTTTCTTCTAATCAAGTGATAAAGGTATACTTATAAAGTTGTGGTAAGAAGCTAGCTGGGATTGAAATACTGTTTCATGTAGTGTTTTAGTCCAGAACTCGGATAAGATAGCAATAAGGCTTAAACTCAAGTCATAAATATGGTAATTTTATCAAAGTGGCCAAAACCAAACTGGGTGACCAAAACCGGTGCAAAATGGCCAAAACCGGTGTATTTGGCCCCCTCCGACATTTTGTTTTATGTAAAAAAACTATAATTTTTTTTAAAGTTTGAAAGTTGTAACCTTAAAGTTTGATAAATTCTCTATTAATTTTAGATATAAATTTTCTCTTAAATATTTAAGATCATTAAGCACTAAGCGTTTAAAAGTGAAAAAATCCTTAAATTGGCCAAAACCGGTACGCCTGCCCTACCTACTAGGGTATGTCCCAAAACGGTTCCGACTCAGCATAATGCTTGCCCATTAAGTACTATAACGACAGTTTTCGTGTTACATACAGCTACAGGGGGCTAACTGCTAACGGAATCAAGATCGAAAATCACCATTCTAGTTCTTTGGAAAACGATTGTAGCGACAATCGAGTATGTAGTCCTACCGAACTAAATGAAATCGAAACCCGCCGATAAAGGCGTACCACAAACGCCATCGAGTCGTATTTATTGACACAATGGAAGCTAAAACATACTTATGTCAAAACTCTCGATCTGCAACAAGCTACTTTTTTGTGATTGAAGGTGTGATTTTTGACCTTAGGTCTCTAAAGCAGAATATCTTTAACGGCGGGTTTCGATTTCATTTAGTTCAGTATTCAACCACTACTTGATTAGCGTACCTACCTATGGTATGGCGCTTAAATCGTTACTAGAAAGGTTATTTTAGATCTTGATTCGATTTTGATCTCAACTCTATTACGTCAGGAGTGAGGAGGCTGATCGTGTATTATGTACGTACCTTTATCCCAGTTTGACGGTAGTCTACCATCGGTATCGAAATAACTCATCAATTCTTCTCTTATTTCTGTCCACATTTGCTCGAAATCTACATTAGAGAGCTTTGCCTTCTCATCATCTGCAATTTAAAAATAATCTTTAGATATCTTTTAGAGCCTTCTGCGTTTCTGGTTTTTATAACAGACTAGCAGATCCGAACACCACAAGAGGGCCAGCGCAGCATTTTTTTTAGTTCTTAAAATGAGATTAAAGATGCACTTAGTAATATTTCAGAAGACGATGAACAACCAGGTAAATCTCGAATCACTACTGCCCTGAGTCTGTGCAACAAAATGCTAAAATAGGAAACGGGGCTGTATACAGTTTTGGGATGATATTTTGGGTCAAGTGAATAAAACCAGTGAATCTCTACAAAACCCAAGATTGGATGTAAATACAGCTGCCTCAACACTGACATAGCTAAAAAACTTCATAGAAAGTAAACGGGACAGCTTTAAAGACTATGAGGAAAAATCGAGTTAACTACTTGCACTGAATATTAATGCGAAACACAGCGCAAACCCAAAACAAATGTAGGTTTATCTCCTCTGGACTGTGCCGACTGTGCACAAGCTCCTGAAGTCCAAGCTCCAAATTTACACCATCGAATATTTCATACCCGTAATAATAATAATAAACTTGAGAGTGAACTAAGAATAGTCCAGTCAAAATAAATGTGTTTGTATGGAGTAGGTTGCAATATTAGCACTTTGGGTGATAATTTGGAATAACATAAATGAATACTTGAAAAACCGGAAATCAGAATAATCTCTGATATTAACTTCGTACTTGTCGGTTAATTAATCAATAAAGTAAGAAAAAATAATTTGGGCGTGAACAAAAATGGAAAACTGGTGATTTTGTTCATTTTAGAGTCTTTTAGAATGCTTTAATTAAGGAATAAATAATCTCTCGTCTAGGTCGATTTATTGAGTGTATTTCGAATATACTATGTCAAATTATTTCTAACTTTATAACAATAATGGCACACCGAGTGATATTTAATCAAAGCATGTATATAAATAATACTAATAAGTATATCAATTATCACCAAGGTGACTCTGGTACTTTTTTTTTATGCAGTTTTATTTGATTTTAAAATTCGCACATTAAAGTCACCTCGAACTTTTTTAGTAATCCATGTAGAAATAATTTATATAAACTCAAAACAATAAAAATCCCGTACCAATATGTTATAGTTATTTAATTATAATTATTATCAAAAACGCAAATGAAGTGAGGCGCGCGCGTCATTAAGGCGAGAATTCCCAACCGCAGATACAATTTGAAGAACATCGCATTATCAGTGGGGTGGGACCCCCGTGCGTCTCAGTAGGTATACTTAGCAAAATAAGTAATTTTGAAAATTTATGGCTGTTTTCACCAAACACTCGTAAGGTATTTCTTAGCTAAGAATATCTTAATTTAAACAGTACCTTATGATACTGTTACGTTTCACCAACCAAAACTACTAAAAAGATTCCTAGATAGGAACGTCTTAGTTAAGTTTAATTGAAGGTACAGGGGCAAAACAAGGAATGTCACAAAACAGATTTTTGTGTAATTTACATTTTAATGTAAGTATATTTGTGAACATTTGTCAAAAGTTTATTTGTATTTACAGCCGATCTTTGTAAAGTAAACTTAGGTTCCTATCAGTAAATTAATAAAAAATAATTATGCAAGACAAAAAAAATAAAAAAAATAAAATAAAAAACAAAAAACCTGTTTGTGACATTTCTTGTTTTGCCCCTGTACCCTTCAATTTCTCTATAAAATGTCACTTCTGAAAAATGAATTCTAGCATAGATTAGGTAGGTACCATAAAGTTCCTTTGAAAGTCTTGAAAGTTCTAGGAAACCAACATTTTCCGTAATGTAGATACAAGTTCTCGTATATTTCCACAGCATGAGAGCGCTTTGTGTGTATTGGCGTTATCCGTCGTTGTCTTTATGCGTAGAAATATCACCTTCATCGTCGTCAAAAATTTCAAAGAAATTCAGAAATTCAAACAAATCTTACACATTCATTTTTTATTATACAAATTCATGATTATTTTAAACTTTATTCAAGATTTACGAAGATAACTCAAGTCAAGTTTGACGTTTCATTTGACATTAAGTTGATCCTTAACAAGTAGGCGGTCGTTTTCTATGTCCTAACTTTAGGAGCTTCTTAACTACTTAGGGCCAGGGGCGTGCATACCATATAGGCAATTAGGCTGTGCCTACCTCATTAAAAACCTAAATAACATGCTACTAATTTTCCACTAATTTAATTATATACTTAAAGTTAATTTAGTTTAATATGGTTCAGATATTCTATAATAAAACGTCTATTCAACACCTCACCCAATAAGTTTTTCCTCGCTAAATACTAAATACTTAGGTACCTAACTCTAAGGTAGGCAGACTCCGAATCGCCTATTCGATGCAAGCAGCCTTTCATACAACATAAATTAGAAAAAGTACTGGTCAAGGTAATACAACCGCGTATAATGTTTACCGAAAATGTGCGTCGTCCTAAGGACATGCATATGTTCTCAATTTAACCGGGTTAGGTAGTTCAGCTTACTTAGACGAACTGTCGCGAAATGAACCGATGGTTTCCGACCCGTCTCTTTCTAGTTCCGCGCGCTGCAGTGCGTGTTCGTTCAACGAGTTTCAACCTTATTGCGCTGATTTTAAGAGTGATTGTTAACCGCCCGCACCCGTGATTGAGTTATAGAATTATTAATAATTACGGATGTAATTTGCAACAACGAAAGTTCCTGCCATTTTGTTTTTAGTTCGTTTTTGTCTTCTTGGCATCACACACGCGCGAGAACTAATTAGATAATTACTGTTGAGTGATCGAGTGTTTGTACTGTGATAAAAAGAAATTGCTGTGTGTGTTTGTGCTTAATATAGGTAATCAATAATTAAAATATAATGGAGAAATTAGAATGTGCCGATTGTCCGGATTCGATTTGCTTACAGAAATTACGTACGTATCCTTTCGCACAGTTTTCGTTCATAGATAAAACAAAAATTGTTTCATTCAATAGACCTATGCCAAATATTAGTTTAACTCAACAGAAAGGTAAAAATTTCAGACATTTTAATACCAAATATTACGACAGTTATACTTGGTTAGCTGGTTGCCGCCATACGAATTTATTATTTTGCTTTCCGTGTCTTTTGTTTTCTACAGCGAAGACCGTGTGGAATGATACTGGTTACGGTGATTTGAATAATTTAACAAATCTTGCTAAGAAACACGATCAATCCGACAAACATATTCAAGCATGTCTGTCTATGCTTTCTTTTGGAAAAAATCGCGTTGAATTAGGTATTAGTGCGCAATTAAAAGGCGACATTGAGCGCCATAACGCGAAAGTCGACCGCAATAGGAATATTTTTTTTCGTTTAATTGATATAACTTGTTTTTTGGCAAAACAGGAGCTACCTTTTAGAGCACATAACGAAACAGAATCTTCTTTAAATAAAGGTAATTTTATAGAAACCGTTGAACTTTTGGCTAAATACGACGGGCTTTTAGAAAATCATCTTCATAATTATTCGAATGCTTTCACTGGTCTTTCGAATAGAACACAAAATGAATTGATTTCTTCAATTGCCACGTATATGTTACGTGATATTAAAATTCAAATTAGTAAAACTGATTTCGTTGCAGTAATGATAGATGAAACGCCGGATGTTAGTGGAAAAGAACAGTTAGTTCTTATTTTGAGATATTTCGATAATAATGAAATCGTAGACAGATTTGTTGGTTTTATCGATGTCAGTTCGGATCGAACAGCTCAGTTTCTTAGCAAGACTGTTATAGAGTGTCTTAAAGAATATGATTGTATTTCTAAATTAGTTGCTCAAACATATGATGGGGCTAATGTTATGTCCGGGGAGAACGGAGTCCAAGGATTAGTGCGCAAGCACTGCCCTCACGCGTTATATGTATGGTGCTCGGCTCATGTTTTAAATCTAGTCCTTTCCAAATCTTGTGAAAGAATTAGTGAGACGAAACGATTTTTCAACGTTATAAAAACAATAAGTAACTTTTTCAGTAACAGTACTAAACGACTGGCATTTTATAACGAACAACCGGGTGCGAAAAAAATCCCCCGTTGTGCTCCCACGCGTTGGACTTATAATTCTCGTACAGTAAACGTGATTAAAAATGAGCTAGACCTTTTAATACACGTTTTTGAACAAATTATAGATAATCCCGACTCGTGGAACGGTGAAACCTTAACACAGGCAAACACTTTTTTAGTGACTTTAAAAGATTTTGAATTTATTATTCTATTACAAATATTCAGCGAAATATTTGAAAAAACTGATTTACTTTACAATTCTTTGCAAAAGCAAACGTCTGATATTGCTTCTTGTCTTAAACAAATAAATGCTTTCGAAAATTTTTTGAGTCACTTTATTGAGGAATTTAATACGATTTTCCAAAATACAAAAAGGTTGTGTGGCCCTCCTAAACGAAAACGAAATGTTGACGATGTTAAAATCCATTACAGGCGGATTTTAATAGCTATAATCGATAACATTTCGATGGAGTCGCGCAATAGATATAGCGACATCAAGAAGTTAGTATTTTTTCAGTTACTTTCCAAGGAAAATTTTGCAAAATATTCTGCAGATTTTCCGGAAATTGCTTTTAACGATTTAAAAAGTCGTTACGGGTCATTTAATTTTAATTTTGATCGTTTGCACAACGAACTTAAATGCATTTATAATAATGACGAATTTAGACAATTGAATCCTTTAGAAATAATAGACCATTTGTATCAAAATAATATGTATCAACTTTTCCCTCAAGTCATTCGTTTAGCAAAACTAATAGTGACAATACCGGTTAGTAGTGCATCGGCCGAGCGATCTTTTTCTTGTTTAAAGCGTATTCATACGTATTTGCGTAATACACAAGGGCAAAATCGTCTCACTGATCTCTCACAAATTTCTATAGAAAAAAATCTTTTGACGAGTTTGAAACGATCAGGAACTTTCCATAAAGACGTGTTAGATATTTATTTACAAAAAGACAGACGAGTTGATCTTGTATATAAATAATTTTTAGAAATACAATTATAATACAAACCGAAAAAGTACGTACGATCGACACAAACTGCAGCAATATCTTTTTTACTCGCATTATTTCTAAATTTTATTAAATCTAGTTAAATTTAAATACCTCTCAATATGTGTGTGTTATTACTCGTTTATTAATTAATTAAACCCGGTATTCGTGATCGTGAGTGATGTGAAGTGACATAAAACAAATACAACGGCTTTTCTAAAAGCCACTACGGCTATCGCTCAAATGACATGTGTGATTCTTTACGAGTCAAGTTATATTCATGCATTTTTGAGATATCTGTGGTGGTTAAAAATTCGCTCCACCGCACACGACCGCCAGGTGCCAAAGGATAAGAGCAGAGCAAGTTCACTAGGAAGTAAGTTCACATAACATACAGAACATTAGTTACAGTCTGAAGAAAGCGGGAAAATATATGGTAAGCGAATTTATATCCAACATAGCTTTCCGCTCGCGACTTTGTCCGCGTCACGTCGCCGTCGCTCGGCCTAAATATTACGAATTTTAAAATGATAAGTGCAACTACCACTAGTTACATCTACAGTGCCTACTGCGCTGGAAAACTGATGCACGCCCCTGCTTAGGGCATTCTTAAGTTGTGGTGAAACGTAAAAGTTCCATTTAAGAATCGCTTAACGATAAGCATTGCCTTAGGAACATCTTAACGTTTGGTGAAAACGGCCATAAGAATGCCTTTTAAAAAGTTTAAAGTTATAACTATTTATAAGTATTATTTGTTTATTGTATTTCGTAGAAGAGAAGTGGAAATTTCATAACTATGAATAAGGTAATCCGTGGCGGTGCCCGTGATATAGTTTTCTAGGTGTTGTTACGATGTTTGGCGGAGTTCCAAGCAGGAAAGTTGCTCAGTAGTCTCGACGATCCGCGGTGCGTTGGTAAACAACGCACCGCGGATTTCACGGGTAAGTAAGTAAGTTGCACGACGCGTATTCACAAAGTATTATATTGATCCTGGATGTTAGTCCTTTAAGAATTACCCCACATAGGTACATTTTTAATACTTTTATCCTAACTACCTCCTTAGGACCGGGGTCCTTTTTTTATGGCCCGTTTTTTACGTAAACAAAACACTTGAGACTGCCGCTATCGCTATCCTGAACATCTGGTTATACTTAGGCCGTCTTTGGTTACATTTATCGTAAGCTGAGTAGCAAACGAGATAAACTAACAATGTCTGACAGTTTTACGATGTGTTTTGTTTTTATAATGGTCGTTCGAAGTCGACCGTTGAGTAAACAAAGAGCAATAGTGCGGTCCATGCGATATAAATTTTTTTCACATAGTTATCGATAAAATAACATATAAGAAGTATATATATTTAGAATCTACATGAAAAAACCTATCTGAAAAGAATATAATATACGGAAAAACAAGTTTTTATTTTTTTTTTGAAATTTTCAAAAAATTAATTACTTCCGGTTTCCAAAAAAATCAAAATTCAAAATTTTTTTGTTTTTTTTTCTTCAGGATCACATATTGTAGTGTATTTTTACGGTACGACGAGTTTATCTCTCTTTTGAACATCGAAAACCGCATTCAAAAAATCAAAAAATTGCAGAAGTTACAAAAAAAAATTATGGGGGTAGTTGTAAGAGCACCATATGATGCTCCGGTCCTTGCAAGGTTAAGAGGTTATACCAGTTATACTAAAATAAACAAATTCTCTTAGTTTTATAGTGCGACCAAAATATCTTGAGCATGAAATGTTAATTCGTAGAAAACATTGTAGGTATTGAAAACTATTATCCCTGATTTAATTTTAGACTGTTATTGTTTGTTTCTATCACAAAGTACAGTTCGCAGAATTGTAAAGTTTGGTAATCAAAGTGGTGGAAAATTCTCGACTCCAGCTAAACACTCCTAAAAATTTAGATGACTTCGATATAATACGTTTGCAAACATGCGATCGGTCTTGAGACCATAAGCAAATGGTTTGGGTTTTAATGCAGACGTGTAGGCATGGCTTTCCAGTGTCAGGCTGCCTTTGTGTTTTGCTAACTGGTATAGTTATTGTATGCTGTCCCAAGGATGCAGTCTTTTCAGGGGTCTTGTTTGCAATGGTTCAATAAGACACTGGGCCAGTTTGTTCTTATGAATACCAATTCGATCTTTATACGAACTAATGCCATTGGCTATGTGCTGTTTGACGGTTGGTATATTCAGATACTCATGGACTTCTTCCATTTTTGTGAACCATGGGGCATTCACTAGTGTTTTGAGCACACTGTTCTGAAATCTTTGCAGAATTCCTATATTCGACGTTTTTGCAGTAAAATGTTTAGCTGGAGTCATGAATTTTCCACCACTTTGATTATCAAACTTTACAATTCTCCAAACTGTACTTTGTGATAAACCTGAAACAAACAAAAAAAGTCTTAAATTAAATCAGGGATAATAGCGAAAATATTAAACAACTATACCTACGAATTAATATTTCATGCTCAAGATTTTTTGGTCGCACTATAAAATAACAAGTATTTGTTTATTTTAGTATAACCATATTGTATTATTTTGACCATAATATTTTATTGTATAAAGGTCAATGGGCAAATTGGTAGCCTACGCGGCCACTTCAAAAAATAGTCTCATTTCTTAGATTTTTCTATTCTCTTAAAAAAGTTTGTATGGGCACAAAGTACTGTATCCATAGTTTCTGAAATACATAGAAAAAAAAAGCTAAATTTAATTTCGTTTATTCAATTTAGGTTTGTTTCAACACTTATGAACGTCAATGAAGCTACGCCATCGGTTCAAAAATCCTACGGCAGGAGACCTTGTAACGAGAAGAACCGGCAAGAAACTCGCCATGGGCTATTTTTTACTCCCTGTTTTAATTTATACAGAGTCGTCAAATTTGAAAAGTGACCTTTACATAATAGTAAGGTTACTTTCCATCACAATACAGAATACCGCTTAAAGTAAGTACAATTTTGCTTATTACCTACCTAAAACAATAAACAATTTTCAACTAAACGAGGAATCAAATAGTTTAATGGACGCACTAATCTTAATCTTATTTAAATTATATTATAGGATTAATAAAAAGCCAACTCGCACTTGGCCGATTTTTTCTAGTAATAGGTTTATATTAAGTCTTTTAGGCTATTTTAGTTTTCCCAATAGGTACTACTCGCAGTGTCAACCTTTCTTATGTTAATATTCTTGAATAATAGCATCGAAGGCTAAGACACAGTATATCCATTTTTTCCATACAGCAGTAAGAAAACAGCAACGCAAAGTTAAAAATATTTAAAAAACCACGCTGGCAGCTAACTTTTTTTTTGTGGGCCGGTTTTGATGTAACTCGGTTTTACTACTATTTTGAAAAGAAAACAGTAACGCAATGTTAAAAATATTAAAAAACCAAGATGGCGGCCAACTTTTTTGTAGGCCGATTGTGATGAAACTGACTGACAGACAGACAAAAACATTCTTTTCTTGTCAAAATAATACTTAAAACAGAGTTACATCAAAATCGGCCCACAACAAAAACGCGCCATCTTGAATATTTTTTGTATTTTTAAGATTGCGTTACTGTTTTCTTGACAAAATAATACTAAAAACCAAGTTTCATTAAAATCGGCCCACAAACAAAAAAGTTGGCAGCCATCTTGATTTTTTATTTTTTTAACCTTGCATTGCTGTTTTCTTGTCAAAATAGTACTAGAAATCAAGTTTCATAAAAATTGTCAATCAAAAAAAAAATTGGCCGCCATCTTGGATTTTTTATATTTTTAGAAGTGCGTAGTTGTTTTTTTGTCAAAATAGTACTAGAAATCGAGTTTCATCAAAATCGGCTTACTAACAAATAAGTTGGCCGCCATCTTGGATTTTTTAATATTTTTAACATTGCGTTGCTATTTTCCTGTCAAAATAGTACCAAAACCCGAGTTTCATCAAAATAAGCCCACAAACAAAAAAGTTGGCCGCCATCTTGGATTTTTTTATATTTTTAGCAGTGCGTTGTTGTTTTCTTGTCAAAATAGTACTAGAAATAGAGTTTCATCAGAATCGGCCAACAAACAAAAAATTTGGCCGCCATCTTGTATTTTTATCATTTTTGACATTGCGTTGCTATTTTCCTGTCAAAATAGTACCAAAACCCGAGTTTGATAAAAATCAGCCCACAAACAAAAAAGTTGGCCGCCATCTTGGATTTTTTTATATTTTTAGCAGTGCGTTGCTGTTTTCTTTTCAAAACAGTACTAGAAATCGAGTTTTATCAAAATCGGCCCACAAGCAAAAAAGTTGGCCGCCATCTTGGATTTTTTTATATTTTTAGCAGTGCGTTGTTGTTTTTTTGTCAAAATAGTACTAGAAATCGAGTTTCATCAGAATCGGCCAACAAACAAAAAATTTGGCCGCCATCTTGGATTTTTATCATTTTTGACATTGCGTTGCTATTTTCCTGTCAAAATAGTACCAAAACCCGAGTTTGATAAAAATCAGCCCACAAACAAAAAAGTTGGCCGCCATCTTGGATTTTTTTATATTTTTAGCAGTGCGTTGTTGTTTTCTTTTCAAAATAGTACTAGAAATCGAGTTTTATCAAAATCGGCCCACAAGCAAAAAAGTTGGCCGCCATCTTGGATTTTTTTATATTTTTAGCAGTGCGTTGTTGTTTTATTGTCAAAATAGTACTAGAAATCGAGTTTCATCAGAATCGGCCAACAAACAAAAAATTTGGCCGCCATCTTGTATTTTTATCATTTTTGACATTGCGTTGCTATTTTCCTGTCAAAATAGTACCAAAACCCGAGTTTGATAAAAATCAGCCCACAAACAAAAAAGTTGGCCGCCATCTTGGATTTTTTTATATTTTTAGCAGTGCGTTGTTGTTTTCTTTTCAAAATAGTACTAGAAATCGAGTTTTATCAAAATCGGCCCACAAACAAAAAAGTTGGCCGCCATCTTGGATTTTTTTATATTTTTAGCAGTGCGTTGTTGTTTTTTTGTCAAAATAGTACTAGAAATCGAGTTTCATCAGAATCGGCCAACAAACAAAAAATTTGGCCGCCATCTTGGATTTTTATCATTTTTGACATTGCGTTGCTATTTTCCTGTCAAAATAGTACCAAAACCCGAGTTTGATAAAAATCAGCCCACAAACAAAAAAGTTGGCCGCCATCTTGGATTTTTTTATATTTTTAGCAGTGCGTTGTTGTTTTCTTTTCAAAATAGTACTAGAAATCGAGTTTTATCAAAATCGGCCCACAAGCAAAAAAGTTGGCCGCCATCTTGGATTTTTTTATATTTTTAGCAGTGCGTTGTTGTTTTTTTGTCAAAATAGTACTAGAAATCGAGTTTCATCAGAATCGGCCAACAAACAAAAAATTTGGCCGCCATCTTGGATTTTTATCATTTTTGACATTGCGTTGCTATTTTCCTGTCAAAATAGTACCAAAACCCGAGTTTGATAAAAATCAGCCCACAAACAAAAAAGTTGGCCGCCATCTTGGATTTTTTTATATTTTTAGCAGTGCGTTGTTGTTTTCTTTTCAAAATAGTACTAGAAATCGAGTTTTATCAAAATCGGCCCACAAGCAAAAAAGTTGGCCGCCATCTTGGATTTTTTTATATTTTTAGCAGTGCGTTGTTGTTTTATTGTCAAAATAGTACTAGAAATCGAGTTTCATCAGAATCGGCCAACAAACAAAAAATTTGGCCGCCATCTTGGATTTTTATCATTTTTGACATTGCGTTGCTATTTTCCTGTCAAAATAGTACCAAAACCCGAGTTTGATAAAAATCAGCCCACAAACAAAAAAGTTGGCCGTCATCTTGGATTTTTTTATATTTTTAGCAGTGCGTTGTTGTTTTCTTTTCAAAATAGTACTAGAAATCGAGTTTTATCAAAATCGGCCCACAAACAAAAAAGTTGGCCGCCATCTTGGATTTTTTTATATTTTTAGCAGTGCGTTGCTGTTTTTTTGTCAAAATAGTACTAGAAATCGAGTTTCATCAGAATCGGCCAACAAACAAAAAATTTGGCCGCCATCTTGGATTTTTCGCTTCGAACTATCAGTGGTGCCACATGGTACACCAGGAACACTGAAATACATGAATATTTGGAAGTACCGACGGTTAGCGAAGAGATAACCAAATATAATAATAAACACAAGGATCGCCTTTGTGCTCACCCGAATCCTCTTGCTAAAGCGCTGGTGGAGACCAATAGAAGTGACACCCAAAGACTTAAACGAAGAAAAGTATTTGATGATTAAGAGAGGCTGAAGCACTGGCTTTCTTCACTCTTGAACGTGACTAGCACTCAACGCAATTACTTATAGTCTGGCGACTGATTGTATATTAAAATTATAAAAAAAAAAAAAACTTGGATTTTTATCATTTTTGACATTGCGTTGCTATTTTCCTGTCAAAATAGTACCAAAACCCGAGTTTGATAAAAATCAGCCCACAAACAAAAAAGTTGGCCGCCATCTTGGATTTTTTTATATTTTTAACAGTGCGTTGTTGTTTTCTTTTCAAAATAGTACTAGAAATCGAGTTTTATGAAAATCGGCCCACAAACAAAAAAGTTGGCCGCCATCTTGGATTTTTTATTATTTTTAACTTTGCGTTGCTGTTTTCTTGTCGAAGTAGAACTAGAAATCGAGTTTTATTGAAATCGGCCAACAAACAAAAAATTTGGCCGCCATCTTGGATTTTTTATTATTTTTTACATTGCGTTGCTATTTTTCTGTCAAAATAGTACCAAAAACCGAGTTTAATCAAAAACAGCCCACAAACAAAAAAGTTGGCCGCCATCTTGGATTTTTTTTTATTTTTAGCAGTGCGTTGTTGTTTTCTTTTCAAAATAGTACTAGAAATCGAGTTTTATCAAAATCGGCCCACAAACAAAAAAGTTGGCCGCTATCTTGGATTTTTTAATATTTTAACATTGCGTTGCTATTTTCCTGTCAAAATAGTACCAAAACCCGAATTGCAATAAAAAAATTAAATAAAAATAGTTTGTTATAAAACTTAAATAATTATATGATCTTTCTAATTATCACAAAAATTAGTTTTTTGTAAAAAAATCATTTTTGTGACAAGCTTTTTTGCTGGCCTTACTTTAATATTGTACTGTCATCCATACCAAACCTATATGCAAAATTTCAGCTCAATCGGACAATGGAAAGTGGGTCAAATTTAGTTAACTCGTAAGATTTGACCCGAACGGACATACATACCTACATACATACACTGCAAGTTAAATAAAAGCTTGTAAAAAATCACATCCGCAATTAAAGTATCAATAATTTTACTCCGGCTAGTCTGCGCACAATACGCAGCAAACTTTTTTGAAATTTAGATAATAAGATGCGAATTTGTGTAATAAATAAAATAACAAGCCTATGTTCCTCTCCAGGCTACAAAGTATCTAGATTCCAAATTCCAGCCAAATCCGTTCAGCTGTTTTGGCGTGATCGAGTAACAAACAACATCCAAACATCTAAACTTTCACTTAATCAATTTAATTAGGAAGCAGGATGAATTGCCGCCGCGCGGCAACGCGCCGCGTCTATCCATCCTTTTCACGCCCGATAACTCCGTCTCTCTTGCACACCGACTGGCCATACGGACGCTCCGTCAAGGTCACGCGTAATTTGGATTTTGAATGAGTTATTTTATTACTTTGCGGTGATTGTGCATTTATTTATATTTTGAGGAATCTTTCTCATGTTATCAGGGGATTATGATTTTTTTTATATATAAAATAAATATGTTAATGGAAATCTTACATAAAAACTGAAGTGACTTTAATGTATAACCGACTTAACGCAAAAAAACCACTTTTAACCAGGTTCCAAGAAAGTCACCTAGGTGAAAACTTAAAATAGGTTCGAGGTTTTTATTTATAGTGTATTAGTAGTAAAATCTCTGAAAGTGCGATTTTGTAAGTCTCATTTTTTACGTCGTGACTGAAAAAACGTTGTAATGTGCAGAATATTGTGCTCACGTCAGGGATTACTTGCCTAACATAATTTAAAGGGTATCCATAGATTATATTATAATATTCACCTAAAGTGCCTTTTTTGTCTAATCATAAACGGCCAAAACACAACTTTAGGTATTTCTCTCGAACGGACACCAGTATACCTACAAAATCACGATGAGTGCTCAAAATAAAGGCAATATTATTATTTAAAAATAAATTTGTTAAAGGTGCCATTAATGTGACCCCAAACTTTATTTTGACTGGACTAGAAAGAGGGTTGAGACCTCTCCTACAAACTTGTCCATGAACGTTTTGAGTTCGTCAATAAATTAGACACGCTCTGTGACGAAGATATGTTAGCAGCAAGTAGAAAATTACTAGATATAGATGAAAATGACCAAAGTCTGGCCGCTCATAGAATGCGATCCTGACGGTTACTTATTTCGTTGGAGTAAAGTTCAATTTTAAATGAAACGGTATATTTTTATGGTTTCTCGACCTGTCAGGATAGCATTCTTTGAGCGGCCAGACTTTTAAGATGACAGTTTAGGCAACGAGGTCATACTGTTCAAACGTTTTTACATTTTGAATCAGACTACGAAAAAAATAAGAAAGTTATGAGCAAAGAAAGATGTTATGAGCAAAAAACTTAAGTTTGATAACGTGTCAAAGACTGCTTCCCAAATGTGGGAGTTGTACATCAGCTGAAAGATCATTCTCTAAACTGAAACTGATAAAAAATTGCCTTTGGACGGCCATGACGGAAGACAGGCTTAACTTTTTGACTTTAATGAGCATCGAATGACGTTTTGAGGCAAATTAACACGAAGACAAAGAATATATACACTGACGAAGACGTTATCAGCGACTCCATTAAAATTGAAGTGTGGACGAAAAGCGATTTAAAGAAATTAGTTATCTACTACGTTACGTATTTTATGTATTTACATGATTACCTATCCCATAATATTAAATTATTTATGAAATATTTGGAAAAACAAGAACCCTCGACTAAACAGCACAGCCTACATCGACTGACAACAGCAAAATGACGTTTTCAAAATGGCGTCAGTAGTTCTGCTTTTGGCCGTTCTATAGAATAAGTTGATGGCACTTAGCGACATACAGGTGATCTGTGGGCAGGGCTAACCGAAGTTTTGCATTGTGAATGAAAAAAAGTAATAATTTAATATAAAAAATTTAACGCTTTGATCATTAGTTCGCCTAATTACCTGTATTTATCATAGCTCATTATTGGAGTTGTGATGAAAAGTAACCTGAATCATGCTAATTCTTTTCAATTTGACGATTCTGTATGAAATTAAATCAGTAAGAAAAAAACAACCCCCTCTAAGAGTTTCTTGCCGGTTCATCTCCAAAGTCTCCCACCGTCTAAATTGAATAAACAAATTTGACTTTGACATTTCGATGATGGGACTTTTGGCCGCTCAGTCAGGTTCAGAGGCTCGGCTCAGGCATGGCTCAGGTGATCTGTGCTCAGCCTCCTGAGACATAACTGTTCAGAAAGGCTATCGGATTTAAAATCCGTCTATGTCTGTTCTAACATAATAATAAAATAAATTAATAATTAAAAGTAAGTGTCTATGTCTATGTCTATGTCTATGTCTGTGCTAACATAATAATAATAGTAGTTTATGTGACTGTCGCATAAGGAGGGGTATTAAAACACGAGTGGGAGTTTAAAAAACGAGCCTTGGCGAGTGTTTTAATAGTATTCCACGAGTGTTTTAATACCGAGTTATGTGCAGTCTCATACACTACTTTATCTACACTCATTACATCTATTATATATTTCAAAAATAAAGCAAATCAATATTAATTATAAAATGTGAATTGGTGCCAAACCTCACTCATAGGTAGACTCCTACTACTCCTACGGTCTATTCCTTCTAAATTCAAAATTCTAATTTTAAAAAAGTTTCTGATTGTTGCCGGCTAAAGAAGGGTTTGAAAGAGTTGGAAATCAGGGCCGGTAAATCCTACGGTTGCCATAGAGACTGTAAAATTAAGAAATATAAGTGTTTTATAATGAGTGACAGCTGTATCCGGGTGTTTCATAATGGTCATTATGCAACACCCGGATACAGCAGTTTTATTTTTTTAAGTTGACTATGGCTTAAAGTGTATCAATATACGTTCAGGCATGAGTTCATAATTCGAATATTATAACATGAGTGTAGATAAAATAAATTATTAATTAAAAGTGAGTGACAGTGACGCTGCATACATTCCGCTTCGGGAACGTTTCCGACTGTTTGTGAGTACAGATCGACAATCTTTTCTGTTCCGGTGACAGTGGCGCCATGTATTTTTTATCTTCTTTTTGTAGCAATTTAAGCAGCCCTGACTTCTAAGACCTCCAGCTGGCAGCAGCGCTACGGTTGGACAACTTGACAGCAAAATTACATTAAAAAAAATCTCATTAGTTGCAGGTCTTGGCCACCGTAACAGAAAACGTTGTCGCACTATAATGGTGCTAATCGTGGGTGTCGGTCGGCCGAACTCACCGAAAAAAAACTCACCGAAAATAACTCACCGAAAACCAAACTCACCGAAAAGTTTTCTCACCGAAAAAAACTCACCGAAAAAATCTCACCGAAAACTTTTCTCAACGATAAAATCTCACCGAAAAAAACTCACCGAAAACCAAACTCACCGAAAACTTTTCTCACCGAAAAAAACTCACCGAAAAAAACTCACCGAAAAATACTCATCGAAAAAAGCTCACCGAAAACTTCTTGATTTACGACAATTTGAATAGTATCGGGATAGAATTCTGCTCGGAAAATAACAATAAGAACCGCAAGTTTATAAATTTTACGGAAGTCCTGTAGAACACGTGATAGGTTTAAGGCGATCGCGAAGCGCAGCGAAGCGATTGCCTTAAATTTCGTGGTTATTTTTTTTAGGAAATTTATAAATATACTATTTTTATTATTTTCCGGTGACATAAATAAATAAAATAAAATAAAAATATTAAGACAATATACCTTTCACTGTCCAGGCGAATGCTCTAACCAATGAGCTGCGGAGTCGTTCGATGGGACTCGAACCGACGACCTTTTATTGTTCGGGCGAATGCTCTAACCACTGAGCTACTTGGTCATTCGATGGGACTCGAACCCACGACCTTTCACTGTCCAGGCGAATGCTCTAACCACTGAACTGCGGAGTCGTTCGATGGGACTCGAACCGATGACCTTTTATTGTGCGGGCGAATGCTCTAACCACTGAGCTACGGGGTCATTCGATGGGACTCGAACCCACGACCTGTCACTGACCAGGCGAATGCTCAAACCACTGAGCTGCGGAGTCGTTCGATGTGACTCGAACCGACGACCTTTTATTGTTCGGGCGAATGCTCCTACCACTGAGCTACGAGTAGCACAAAAGCCATATAAGAATTGTCTTATATTGCATCGAGTCATTTAAAAGTTATGTAGTTGCGATTTATGCAGTACATAATTGTATAAAAGCACAATATATTGTTAATTAGCTTAACTTAACTATAAATGTTGTGTAAACGTTGACTCAGCGTTTCTTTAATTGCTGTCACATAATGGCTTTTAAAATAAGTTGTGTGTAAACGTTTATGTGTCTGTTGTAAGCAACCATTTTAAAAAAGCTAGTTATATTTCTATTAATCGGTTGTTCGCTTTATAAATGTGCTGTAATTTGCTTTAATATTGCGTAACAGCCACGTAACGGTTATATTAATAACATTTACCTGATATTTTGCATTAGTCAAATAAAAGCATGATTAAATATAACTAATATGCTTCTGTCTTTTTAAGCAGCGTTTAACTAGTAATAATATGACTAAGAGATGTTTATACGAACATTAATTTAATAATAGTTATTTAAGTAACATCTTTGTGACTTCCGGGGCAGTAAATTATTCTTAAAATGCTTAAACTTTGGTAAGCAAACTCCCGTTCTGTATTTTGCGTGAGTAACTATTATAATATATTTTTTAAATTATGGATAAAAGACAGTTACAATTTCTTCAAATTAATTATATTTTTTTGCAAACAACTATTAAGCAAACAATTATTAGCTACATAATCTAATGCTATATAAAATGGCTAATATTATAGCTAATAGCAATATTTTGCTTGATAGATGTTTCTTATACTGCATTAAGCAGAATTAAATGCTTTTTTGTAATGTAATCAGCAACGCCATGTTTCTTTATTTTTCTATTGTAGAATGAAATTGCAGTAAAACTAAACGTACTTCTACGTGGTATCCTACTAATATTATAAATGTGAAAGTTTAGATGTTTGGATGTTTGGATGTTTGGATGTTTGTTACTCAATCACGCTAAAACGGCTGAACGGATTTGGCTGAAATTTGGGACACAGATACTTTGAAGCCTGGAGAGGAACATAGGCTACTTTTTATCCCGGAAAAATATCACACTCCCGCGGGATAACGTCGTGTAGTTCACGCGGGCGAAGCCGCGGGCGGATAGCTAGTTATCCATAATTAAGCGTATTATATTGTTGCTCCAATACCTTATCTTGCATTTACGATTTTTTTTCTATTTTAATAAAAGTATCTAATTTAAATTATTTTTTGTTTAGATTTTTTTACTTTTAACTTATTTTAAAACAGACAAATTCTAAAGGCGCATCAAAATTTCACAGCAAACATAGGTATTTATTATCAGTAAAATTAAATTCCCTTAAGAATTATGCCATATTAATCATATTATCTACATATATAATGTGCAATAAAATAAATGCTTGTCGCCATGTTTATAGTAATTCTGTTTCGATATTAAACATTGTCCGCGTCCATATTTTTAGAACAGTTGAAATTTTTTATTACTTTAAGCTAGGAAAATAAACAATATATCATTTTATGTCAAATAGAAGCCGTATGAAAAGCCTTTATTCGCTATTTTAATAGCGTTTTATATTGCTGCTTTAAAGCCTCTATACATCAAAATAGCTATATAAAACTGCGCCTAATTCGGCTGTGTAGAAGATGTATAAACGTTTGCAAAGCGCTTTTATGGAAATGAAAGCTATTTAAAAAACGTTTCCCTGGCTTTTACTCGACCAGATTGTGCTACCTGGCGGAGTCGTTATTTTCATTTTCAATAGGTACTTTTTTTATATTACCTAATTCCAAATTTTTGATTATTTATTCATTTATTTACATTAATATGAGCAGAAATCTACCCAATACGTCGATTTAGATGATTTAGATTGTCGTAAATCAAGAAGTTTTCGGTGAGCTTTTTTCGGAGTGTTTTTTTCGGTGAGTTTTATTTCGGTGAGATTTTTTCTTTGAAAAAAGTTTTCGGTGAGTTTGGTTTTCGGTGAGTTTTTTTCGGTGAGCTTTTTTCGGTGAGAAAAGTTTTCGGTGAGTTTGGTTTTCGGTGAGTTTTTTTTTCGGTGAATTTGACTGGAACCCTAATCGTGTATACCATGTCACCGTACCGCTATACTTTACCTGTGAGATTTTCATCCATATATTTTTTTAAACTTTCATAATACATGTCGTCAAAGCTTTTGCTCTTAAGCTTTTCTACCAAAATATCTGAAATTTTAAAAATAATCTTTAGTTGTCTTTCAGTGCCATAAGTAAGTAAATACCGGGTGTTAGGGGCACTTTTGCAAAAACTTTAACCATGGCTTCAGACCATCATGCTGAGATAAGATAAGATAAGATAAAAATATTCTTTATTCACTTAGACATAATAAATATGTACTTATGAATCGTCAATATTTTCCTACCACCCTGAACAACGTAGAGCAAGAATTTTTTGTCAGAAATGAAAAAAAGAATTTGACTTTTCATACAAGTTTAGCAACTAATCGGGACATTTTAACTCCATCAGCCTGAAGCCATGGTTAAAGTTTTTGCAACGGTGCCCCTAACACCCTGTATAAGTAAGTAAGAAATTATTCTAAACGGTTATAAAGCGAGTTCTATATTGTTTATGCTTCTAATCTAAGTTATTTTTTTTATTCGTCGTAGAAAAAACGGTTTCCGATATTTCGTAATAGAGTACGAGACAAATAAGTCTGCGCGCGGTCGAAATCGTATACAAATCTTTTCTTAACTTACGTAGTAACTATTTAGTAGTGCCTTATCCTTAGAACAAAAAATGTACCTACTGAAATTAGTGCAAAATTTGCCCGAGTCGCGCGCAGAGTTATTATAGACGCGGACTCGACACTTTATGTTTTCAAACATAATTTAAAATGTTCAATATCTAAGTATGGTTTTGGAGTCTACATCCTGTTCACATCACATAGCTGTAATTATTTCTAAAAAATATTTCATGTACCTACAGATTTTTTTTTCCGGTACTGTTTTATTATATGTATAGATGTTATTTTTATAATGTGTGGTAGAAGCAGAATAAACTCTTTCCCTATCAAAAGATCCCACAGACTGGAAGATGATTACCACCTACTTCAATCGTGCATCACGTGCATCACTAACAATGCATTGGTGCAGCTGGGGGCTACCGGCTGAAAATATGGATGCGGACCACTGATCTCTTAATAAACAATAGAGGTCAGTGATGCGGACATAGGCTTCATTTGACATTCAAAGGCCATGTCCATAAAATGGTCTTCAAATGTCAAGTGAAGCCCATGCTCATGACCATATTTTTTTGCCAGTAGCACCCCTTATGAAAGGTTTTCATTATTATCTTTGTAACATACACCTACCCACCTATATTACTATATATAAATGACAGTGTTTCTTTTAGTAATGACACTTTTGGCCGGGCAGTTCACAGCCTCAGCTCAGTCATTGATTTATATAATTATTTAACTCATTTACCTCAGCAGCGCCCTGATTCAAAACCGTTCAGAAAGGCTAACGGATTCGAGATCAGTGTTTTGTCTTTATTTATTCTTAAGTGTGTAACAGTGACAACGCATTCATTCCGTTGTCGGGAACATCTCCGAAGGTTTGTAAATAAGGGTGCTAATCGTGTATTCCATAATATACCACTATACCTTACCTCCACCATCGACTTTTTCAAGCAATGTTTTTTTAAACGATTGAGCCACCAGCTTAATATTGGGTTTTGTGTTAAATCTTGGGTGGCCGGAAGAGCCATCATCTGAAATTATAGTAGGACCCATGTCACAAATCACTATGCGTTTTGTTAACTAATCTATAATGTTTCCATACGCGTCATGGCTTTATATCATTGCCAAAATGCGATGCGGTGTCCTCTAGCCTCTAGTGGCGTCATGCCACGCCACGACATGAATTTTGCTGTTCAAAATTTAAGTTTTGAATTATTTAAATTCCCAGAAATTCCCTTGAAACCATGTCATTTGTAGATGGCACTGCGTACGTTGGTTCCTAAATGGCATCAAAAGTATGCGTTGGGTGTCCTTTTGTAAACAATGCGAACAAATTGTATGTTGGGTAACAGAATATATATCTAACTAGCTGACCCAGCGCGACTTCGTTCCCGTGGCCCTTCCCCCTATTCCACCCTACCCTACCCGTATTCTACCCCTACCCCTACTCTACCCCTACCCCTACCCTACCCTACCCCCTACTCCACCCTACCCTACCCGTACTCTACCCCTACCCTACCCCTACCCTACCCTACCCTACCCCTACCCTACCCCTACGCTACCCCTACCCTACCCCTACCCTACCCCTACCCTACCTCTACCCTACCCCTACCCTACCCCTACTCTACCCCTACCCAACCCTACCCTACCCTACCCCTACCCTATCCCTATATCCTTCCTTGGACTTCCACGAACATTTCAAGACCAAAATTAGCCAAATCGGTCCAGCCGTTCACGCGTGATGTCGTGACCAAGCGAAATAGGGATTCATTTTTATATATATAGATAGTACAATTACGTGCTGTGTGATATTCCGGTTGTTTACTTTCAGGATAAATGAAGAAACTTACTGCTCTACTCACTACTATAATATACTACATGCCCTGGCAGGGTTTCTTAGTTAAAGGGGGAATTAGGACGTCGACAACGGGTAAAAAATGGGCTTGATTGTTTGGGTTTGAAATCTTATCTGCAGTGAACCCCAACAGTTTTACAGCCACTTACGCAGTACTTGGTCATTTCAGAACAAACATTTTATTTAAACTAACCAAAATTGATTTGACTGTTCTTTTAGAACCAACGATCGCAGCGCCTCAATGACAGTTGCCCCTGTTGCCAGCCCCATTGGCTAAGAAAAGTAACAATGATTATTAAAACCATAAGCCGCACTATACAGGGTGGGGCTAGAAACACGAACAAAAAATTTAAACACATACATAATTATATGCGTATAAAGTTTGTTTTTGTAATTAAAACTTATCATGTCAATTAAAATAATAATGCTCTTATGAATCTTGCGTACTACAGAAGTCCAAAACACGTAAGTATTAAAGGCTTACTTTTATACGTTTTTATTTTGAAAATAACTTACATTAATGAAATAAAATAGGTACTGACAGATAGCCCGGTACCAAGACATCTTACGACCATAAAGCGACAATTTCGCAACATGGAAATTCACCGATTGTAAACATTAACTTTAAATTACTTTTTCTCCTAACTTAAAACTTTAGGACCACTTTGTAATAAATAACTGTGGATACTATATAGAAGGCCTGTTTTCTTTTTTTGATCGTGTTTCCAGCCCCACCCTGTATATTGTACCTACTTCATAAATAATGAGGCAGGCATGCTCTCAGGATATTCAGTAGGCCTCCCTACTTTAATTCAACGAAAAACGAAACTTCGTTATACCCGTCCCTCTCACTCTCCGAGCATGAAAGATTCGAGTGAAAGCGGCGGGGTTTGTTTCCGTTGAGATTTCCGTAATGACAATAATCAATAGAAAAATAATAGTTTCTTATTCAACATTGATTGAGATAGGTACATATTTCCGTCTTCCATTTCAATCAAGAACACAGTTGGCCTACTCTCTAGATTACGTTTTACCTGTCCTCTCCCTGTCCGATCATGACAGAATCTAGTGAAAGTAGTAGTATTCTAATTCTAGTTTCGTTTTTCGTTGAATTTGAGTAGGTAGGCCTACAATTGGGTACCTAGAATTGCGCGAGTACATTTTTATTCCGTTACTATACCTGATATAACATCATTGGACATATTTTCCGCAGAATCTTCGAATTTCGCAGGATTATCTTGATAGTGATATGGATCTTGGGCTTCTTTAGATGGATTAGGATTAGCTGGAACTTCTTTAGATCCAATTTCTCTAGAATCGGGGATTGTGAGAGATGCTAGAGGCTGTTCCGCGTGTCTAATAGCATCCTTCATATGCTTAGACATGTGTTTCACTATCACCACAGGGGCCCGATTTAGAAGAACGCCCGTCATCCAGGCGTATGTGTCTATTGCTGGGGACGGCGGACCAAATATTTCCAGATTCCTAGAAATTAGGAACATTATTTTGTTTTTATACTAGATTTTCACTCGCGGCTTTGCCCCCATGAGCTAGACGATGGTTTCCCATGGATTAAGATATTTTTCCGGGATAAAAAGAAGACTATTCTACACCATAATCTATCAGTATAACCGTATCGCTGTGATAGAGAAACATCAATCATCTAAACTTTCGCATTTATAATATGATAAGTAGATAGATAATAGTAGATTGTATTACAAGAGAGCAAAATAACATATTTACGGCGAGGGCGCTATTTTGAATCCAGAGCGCAGTGAAGGATTCTAGAGTAGAATCCCGAGCACAGCGAGGGATTCTAAAGTAGAATCCTGAACGCAGCGAGGGATTCAATATACGTCGCCCGAGATGAAAATCATTTTGCGGCCGAGTTATACACTCTACTTTTCATTTCGAATATAAGGAAAGTAAATACACTCTGCTTTTCATTCCTAAAGATATAAGAAAAGCAATAAAGACAACTAAAACTATCTAGAAAAATAAAAGAAAGGTGGCGGGGGGCTTTGCTTTCTCTGTTTTTTCTATATATATAAAAAAATTGAAGATTTGAAATAACAAAAAAAAAATTTTAGAACAAAAATATATTTTTTTAATAAAAAAAATTTTTGACCAATAAAAATTTTTGATCTATTTTTTTTTATGTTTATCGGATGCCTCCGAACTATCTCCGGAGTAGCATAGGGGGTTGAAAATTTTGTTAGATTTTAGCTACGCTACGAGACGCACCGCTTTTATAAAATTCATTTTTTTTTTAATTTTGCAAGTCCCGTCCCCATACAAAATTTGTTGAAAACTTTTTCATTGCCGATGCGGTAACTCTATGGTTGACTGTAACCAAATTCAGTTCTATTCTTAAAATTCATTTCCACCCTAGGGTGAAACGGATAGTTTTGGACCCGCTGCTCAGTTTAAATATACATCATTTTCCGAATCTGAGAGATGAAATAGTAGATTGTATTACAAGGGAGCAAAATAACATATTTACGGCGAGGGCGCTATTTTGAATCCAGAGCGCAGTGAAGGATTCTAGAGTAGAATCCCGAGCGCAGTGAGGGATTCTAAAGTAGAATCCTGAACGCAGCGAGGGATTCAATATACGTCGCCCGAGATGAAAATAATTTTGCAGCCGAGTAATACACTCTACTTTTCATTTCGAGTATAAGGAAAGTAAATACACTCTGCTTTTCATCCCCCTCTATAAGAAAAGCAATAAAGACAACTAAAACTATCTAGAAAAATAAAAGAAAGGTGGCGGGGGGCTTCGCTTTCTCTGTTTTTTCTATAATAGGTATATAAAAAAAATGAAGTTTTGAAATAACAAAAAAAAAGAATTTAGAACAAAAAAAAATTTTTTGAATAAAAAAATATTTTTTGAAAAAAATATTTTTTTTTATATGTTTATCGGATGCCTCCTAACTATCTCCGGAGAACCATAGAGGGTTGAAAATTTTGTTAGATTTTAGCTACGCTACGAGACGCAGCGTTTTTGAGATATTCTCGTTTTTATATTAAAAAAAAAAATTTACTTTGCAAGTCCCGTCCCCATACAAAATTAGTTGAAAACTTTTTCATTGCCGATGAGGTAACTCTATGGTTGACTGTAACCAAATTCAGTTCTATTCTTAAAATTCATTTCCACCCTAGGGTGAAACGGATAGTTTTGGACCCGCTGCTCAGTTTAAATATACATCACTTTCCGAATCTGAGAGATGAAAAATCATTTATTTGCATCACAAACGTATGTTTGCATGTATATGCACATAAACAAAAGAAAAGAAAAGAGAAATAAACAAACTACTTATTGAATACCTAATAATAATAAGTAAGCAAATAGGTTCCTACAGAGACCCACCTATGAAATTAAATTGTTAGTTTAACATAAGCACATCTTAGATTTCTGCGCGAACTGTTCATACTCTTTCACGGATACTATCACCACAGTGGACTATTAGTATTTTTTTTACCTTGTGCTATCATTAACACATTTAGTTAGTTGTTGGTTGTGTTTTTTAAAGGATTTTTAGTTTTTTCCGACGTTTCGGCACCTTTCCAGCCCCTGCTGATTCATTGAACCAACATAATTGATAAATTAAGAGTTTAAAACTTCGAGTTCCTGAGATTTCGGCGCAGTTGCACACGCCATGATCACGGAGTAACACCAAAACCAAATAAACATGGTAAAAATCCCGTCTTTCATAATAGTTAAGCGCGTCACAAACGGTGAGGATGCTATAATATTTTATCTTAAGATATCGTAAGATAAAATATTATAGCATCTTAAACTATCACACACGGTTAAGATACGATATATTTTGGAATCTTTTCACTCTCTTGATATCCGTCCTAGGTAGCGGACGAATATTCTGTAAACCATCTTATACAGGTGATCAAAAATGAGCAATTCGGATTTGCTATTAGACTTATTGGACAGTTCATCAGAAGATGATTCTGACCTGGAATTTGATATAAAAATTGCTATAGCTAATTCGAACTCTAGATCAGTTTGGATAGAAAATCATACTATCATCATTAGGTACCTACTCCTTACGATTGACGTTTCAAAGCGTCATTATTTCTAAGCAAACTTTTTGGTTAAACTAGGTGTAAACTTACTCTTCGTTTATTATGAATGTGTTACGGGACCCCCTCGTCGGCCAGCGGTACACTAGCCGGAACGTCGGAAGTCACCGCATAGTATTCAATTAGAAGATGTTGTAGAGAATAAAAGATTGTTTCAGCACTTGGAGAGTTGTTTTATCAAATATTGTAAACTAGCTTTCCGCCCGCGGCTTCGCCCGCGTGGACTACACGAAGTTATCCCGCGGGAATGTGACATTTTTCCGGGATAAAAAAAAGGCTATGTTCCTGTCCAGGCTACAAAGTATCAGTGTCCCAAATTTCAGCCGATTCCGTTCAGCCGTTTTGGCGTGATTGAGTAACAAACATCCAAACATCTAAACTTTCACATTTATAATATTAGTAGGATTTGAAATATGAAAGAATATGAAGAATAGGAACTGTTACTATAGTTAATTAATTGGCTATTTAATAGTTATTACATTTCACTTATAAATTTTTGGTACGCTAGCTCGCACGCGAGCTCTGTTCAGCTTGATTGTTCTGGTAGGACTGAATCAAAATGCTGAATAGGGCACGTGGAGCGAAGAATTACGAAAGAACAGTGGTACAGCATAAAATTGATGGCCAGTACGTAAAACTATAAAACTTTCCATCCACTATGGAGTTTCTAACCATCCATAATGACTGGAACGAAACGGCATCGTTACAAATGTTTTGACTTTTTCGAATTATACCAAAATGTTTAAAAAATAAATGTCCACCCGTGCGAAGCCGGGGCGGGCCGCTAGTTCTCTCTATGCCCAGCACCGAAAACGGGACAACCTGTATACACATCTTTTCGTATTCAAAATATATATTTCGCATGTTAAGATAGTATCTTAACATGCAAAATATATATTTCCGTATCTTAACATACGAAATATATATTTTGCCGTATCGCCTAGCATCTTAAGATACTTAATATGAAAATATATGTTATCTTCGGCGTGTGTGATGGTCCATTGAATTATATGGCGAGCGATATTCTATGTTAAGATAAAATATTATAGTATCTTCACCGTCTGTGACGACCTTTATATTGATAAAATAATTTTCAAATCAAATAATAATAAGCCATTTAGTATAATATAAATAAAATATATTATATTATATAATATGGTAAGATGTTCGTTCGTATATTCCTTCTTTAGATCAGACTTCATCAGACACAGTCATAAGCTTGAGGCAGTTAGGTACAAGTTTTGCGACTTAAGTATTTGATTCTTGGCAAACTTAAAGAGATAAGGAATTTAGGTTCTATAACTAGGTGTCTCGAGTTTTTATGTATCTCACTTAATTTATGATAAAATTTTAGCCGGTAGGTTTAACTATTATGAAAAATTTATTGCCAGGTTCCGTTTTTACGGCGCAGTTGGATTTAAACATGGTTATAGTGATAGATAATATACACAATAGTTATGTAAGCTTAAAATGTTATTTCAAACAAATGTTATTTTGTTTCAAAACTAACCTCCATCCACTCATCTGAAGTCTCTGAACCTCTTTGGGCAGTGCCATCGGTTTCTGCGGTGAGTTTTCAGCTTCAATTTTACTGATTTCTATCACTGTTTTACACATTATGTCTTGCATTTCAGTAGAAAATTTAAACTGGTTTTTTATTTCACCCATATTTATGTATGCTATTCCATGAATCTGAAAATTTTAAGTGAACTGAACTTTTTAAGAAACTAATAACTTCATAATAATAAGGTTTATTTATTTTGAGTAAAAATATTAGAATAAAAAGCCTATGTTTGCCAGCCCACCTATTAGATAATCTATCTCTGTTCCAAATCCAGATTCTTTTAGCCGTTTTTTGAGTTATTGAGTCACAAACACCCAAACATTCATCCAAATTATTAACTAATATTACAAAGAGGAAAGATTTGTTTTTTGTTTAGGTATAATGGATAAGCACAAAAACTGCGGGGTCGATTTTAAAAAATTGTTTCACCCTTAGAAAGCTACATTCTTCCCGAGTGCAATAGCCCAGAGGAAAAAAAATACTACTACTGTGGCAATAGGCTATATTTTATCTTGATATTCCCACGGGCACAGGGCTGCGCATAGTACACAATACATATTATACACTACAGTACCATGCGAGCTTTATCGTGGGAAGCCACTAGAAATACATATTAGTGAAAGATGAGTAACCTGAAGCCCATGGAATCGCAAATCCTCGTAGATTTTGATAGCATCGGTTTTGACGAAGCCTCCGGACCGCCCTGTGTAGGCCGAGTCCAAACCACTCAACATCATGTTTTTCAAAGTAATTTCGTTCTTTGTAACTTTTGCGTCTTTCTGAAAAAAAAAACAGGAGGCTAAACATTTATTCCCATTGCCAGAAGCAAACATGCGTAATTTTATTTAAGGCGCCGATTCCCCAAAATAGGGTATTTTAAATTATGGATTACTCGTAAATCACAAGTACTTAAAATTTGTAAAAAATATATGTTATTTTACAGGTATTCATCTAGTGCTTCCGGCCGTTTTTTTCGATTGGTGATATTTTACTGTGTCAAATAAAATCCCAAACATCCGTCTAATAATAATTCAAATATCATATTAACTACTTGCAGTATACTTGGTTTTAATTAATGAAAAGCATATGAAAATCATTGTCTTTGATTAGGCGAGGGATTCCGGCCGTCATATATTTTTTTTTTATTATTTAATTTTTAATTGAATTTTAAGTGATTTTCGATTCGCGGGGCGCTCGCGAGTTCACAGTTCACTGCCGGCTGCCGCTGCGTCCGCGTGAAGTGTATCGAGCACGGCCGAGCAAGCATCAGCGTGCCTATTTCGGTCGGGAATCCTCGCCTTAATGTTTGTTTTTGTGTAATATTTGATGTAAAATATGTTGGAGATCTCAATAAATAAAATATTAATTAGCCGGTAGCCCCCCTGGCCTCTTGGTCCGCTAAAATTATAATCAGTATTTGTAAATCTTACTTGTTCACTCCACGTTATTCTATGATCCTTCCATTCTTGAGAAGCCACATTTTTTAAAGTGGTTATTTTATTTAAACTCCTAATAACTTTCGTTGCGTAATCGGATGTTAACCTTAAGGTTTCGCGTTGAATCTGCCTGCAATCAAAATAGATAACAAATAGTTCCTTGGAAAATTAAATAGTCCCCAAGTACCCCAGGTGGGATTCGTAGTCATCGCATTTGCTATTCCGGTCTACTGCGACACTAATTGAGCTACCGGGAACTCAACTTTTCATGTTAAATGTGCAAATTGTGTTCCAAGCTTCAACGTTACCTCATCTTGTATCGCTATCTTGGAAGCTCATGGTCTACTTGGACTTACCGAACCTCAGGCAGTAAACTTCCTAAGATAGCCGTTGTGTTTACTGTGCTGTGCACGGCAGCTTGCAGCTTCGGCATCAGCTCGTCGTGCAGAGTCATCATCAGCATCCGTGACAGCTCCATTCCTTAAA
Source organism: Crambus lathoniellus (assembly GCA_949710035.1). NCBI lineage: Eukaryota > Metazoa > Arthropoda > Insecta > Lepidoptera > Crambidae > Crambus > Crambus lathoniellus. The sequence goes on along the minus strand of OX453303.1, from coordinate 9,359,026 downwards.
AAATCCTCTGATTGTAAATATGCAGACTTACGGACCGACCACGTACCTTGATGTATGTATACACATACACTAAACGTGATGCTGAGCGAGATAAGAATGGTCAAACAGTACAAGAGGAGGTGCACAACGAAATCCGCTTTGTCAGTTAGGGTCCATGACCGTCTTTAGCACAAGCAAATAAGCCTGCTGATAGCTCTTTTATACGTAAACACCTTGACTCCCTAATATTGCAATAATAACAGATATAGGTAGTATAGGTCCCAATTTATGGCGCCAGTAAGTTTACACAAAGCCAGAGCTGGATTGCCAGCGACATTGACGCCAGCTGGATCAATTAAAAGCTGCCAAGATCAAGCTATTCCAAAGAGTCTATCGTACTATCGTCTGCGAAAGTGGGCTTACTTTCGCGAAGAAGGCGCGGTCAAGTTCTACATTTGTAAGTTAATTTGTCGTTGACTGTACTAAATGCAAATAGACTTGCAAAGTCTTAGTTTATTATTTATTTAGTACTTCATAAGTACACTTAAATATTTACCTTGTTCTTCTGAGAAGTATGGAACGATCACAGGCGGAGAACCAAGACCCGGCGCTGATATCTATAATATAAAATTGATATTTATTTACTTACTTACTTTATTTTTTACTTTAGGTAAGTACATCAAAGGAGATTTCATAAACGAACGATAGAGACCATTTTCTAGATAGCTGATATAGATAGCAGAGGTACAAAACCATATCATGCTGAACAACGGCCCTATAAAAATACCCTTATTCCTTGGAGATAACTACGGCCAGAGAACTGGTTATCTGTTACGTGCGTGATAAAGGCTAAAGTACTGACCTCAATAAATTAGTAAAAGATTTACCTCTACACTGAATTTGCAGTTATCGAGTTCAAAGTTATTGTAACCCAAGTTGACATTCAGGCCGTGGAGTGTGGCTATAGTTTCTCCGTGAAGAACGCAGTGTTCTGCTATTATACTGTAAAATGGAAAATTAAATATGAATTACGTTACTCTTACTCCAAAAACTATGTTAACATTATAGTTTAACAAAGATAACGTTTGTCTGCAAAGTTTTAACTTTACTTCATAAGAATTTTTGAGTAGCAAAACTCGAAACTCTTGCTGGCTAGATTACTTATGCTATAGCAAATAACTAAAACAGCTTCCTTTGAAAAAATGAAAATTAAGTATTTAGAAAAAATCTACCCGTATCACAACCAGCTCCGATGGGACTCGAACCCACGACCTTTCGCTATCCGGGCGACTGCTCTACTACTACTACTACTAATACTAAGTGCTAACGAGCGTCTGCGATTTCGACGCCAGCTACTAAATCTGCCATTAGGGTCATTTCAGACAGAACGGAAAAATCCTCGCGCAGGCTCGAACCTACTCCGGCCGCAGTTCGCATTGAGAGCAAAAATGTGCTACGAGACGGGCGACATATGAAAGAACATCCTCGAGGACTTCCGAGCGGACTTCTCAAAGCACGCGCCGAATCGCGAGCATAGCTACATACGCTAGCCAACACGGAATGCTGTGGAACTTCTAGGGAAATGTTACTCGCAGAACGCAAAATACACTGCGAAGACGAGGAATGAAAGGAGCAACAGGTTTGGAGATAAGGTGGAGAAGGTGGAAGGAATAGGAGCGTAAGATTATGTAAGTCCCTGCGCCGGCGAACAGTAGGAGTAGTCTTACTTTATTAAGATAGAGTCGGTATAATAATATGTGCATTCTTACGTGGCCTGCCCCTTACTCTGCACCTGCTGCCTGACAAAGGGGGAACTGTTCAGCTCCTCCTGCTTATCGGCGGGGTACACCAGATCGGAGTAGTTCCTGAAGAGATAGTACTCAGCGTGGATTAGCGTCTTGCTCACGGTCGCCTCCACTCGAAGCACGTTCGATGCCAGGGGGAACCACACTCGCGGGTTCCTCAGGTACGGATATCGAGATAGCGCCAGATCTTTGAAGAGGCTGTTGAAACAAATTTGGGTCGGTTATCGGTTAATCGGCGAAGGTAAGCTTGCTTTTAAGAGGCTATAAACATTATTCCGTTTTAGCCAAATGCTTACTGCAGATAAAAAGATACTTTATTGGGCTTTTATGTAATAAAAATATCTTTTATTTTTATTTATTTATTTTATTTTATTGGACACCCAACAATAAGACGTTCATTTATTATTTTGTGTAGGTATTTAGTAAATTACGCTTACTTTCGACTTTAACAATCTTTTAATATACATACATTCTGTTCAATAACACCCGGGAATACTCTAAACAGTACCTAACTATAACGTTGATTACCATAAGGTTCTCCATAGTTTTTAACTGTATTAACCAACAGTATAGTTACTTACACGTAAACCACTCTATCGTGGATCAGGTATCCCTCAGACACCTTGTGTGTGTCATCAACACTTTTCACGTACAAGTTGAGCGCAGGCTTACCAAAGGTCTCTTTTATTGCCTGAAAAGTTTTTCAAAATCTAACACATTTACTCATAGTTACTTATGTCTATACTATCTATACTAATATTATAAAGAGGAAAGATTTGTATTTTTGTATGTAACGAATAAACTCAAAAAGTACTGGACCGATTTAGAAAATTCTTTCACCTTTAGAAAGCTACAGTCTTCCCGAGTGACATAGGCTATATTTTATCCCGATATTCCCACGGGAACGGGTACCACGCGGGTGAAACCGCGGGCGGCCGCTAGTCTCTAATATAACCACACTACACTATCCCGCGGGGATGTGATGTTTTTCCAGGATAAAAAGTAGCACTCTCCCCAGACCAAAAATCACGTCGATCCGTTGCTCCGTTTTGACGTAAAAGACAGTCAAACAAACAAATACACTTTCCCATTTATATATTAGTATGGATTGGAGGAGGCCTATGCCCAGCAGTGGGCGTCGTTCGGCTGACATGATGATAATGATGGATTATATTGAAAGTGAAATATTAGAACAATCGACCCGCCTCCAAAGAAACTCCGGCGGACGAGTTCGAACCCGTGATCTTTCACTGTCCGGGCGAATACTCTGACCGCTGAGCTGCGGAGTCCTTAATGAACCTTTTCTAACAAATCGTAAATACATTTTGATAGGTACAATCGGTAGGTATAGTCGGGGACTCGCGCCTTACCACTTCCTACTTCTTTTCGTGTTACTGTCGCAGTTTCGTGTTACGATGATGCCACGTGAAGCGCCAATCACAGAAAAATAAGTAGGAAATGGTAAAGCGAGAGAATATCTACAGTAACAAGTCGACACATCGACTTATTACAAGTGATGGACCTTATAATGAAGAATTGAAGATGCAACTAGAGGAAAGGGACTTTGACTACAGAAAATATTCATAATTATCGTTATATTGTAGCTGAATGATAGCATGCTGATATCCATATTACACTAAAAACAAACAACGAAAGGTATGCTGATGTGTCTCACCAACTCTAGTGCGCTTTCTGCAGAAATTCTGTGAACCTCCCATTTTTCTTCAAATTCTCTGACTTTTGCTGAAATAACAATTTACATTTATCAAAATTGGAACGAAATCGATTGTTACATAGTTGTTTGTTTAAATACATTTATTTTATAGTATATTTCATTTATATAAATATAGTCAACGTGGCTAGGAAATTAAGTTTATGCCAGCCATAAAAAACAGAGCTGGTACAATGTAATACAATGAAATAAAATAAAATACTAAAAAAATTGTCGTTTTATATTTTGTAGGTAAACTACCTACAAAATTACAAGTAAATTAAATTTCATTGTAATATGTTTATGTATTTTTATTGATATTTGTTGGTAACTTACCGTTATTAAAATAATTGATCACATTATCTCTGATTTTCTGTGAAATACCTGTAGCATATTTACCGTAACTAAATATTAAAACGAAATATAATAAAAATACATTCATGGTATTAGAGTTAACAGTTCTCCATGCCACAATAAATTAGAAGGTCGAATTGACAACAACAAAAGTTATTTGAAATTAATTGAATTTTGTAATAAAAACCAAATGCCCATACAACATAAAGAACAGCAAATAAATTGAAAAGTATGAATTTAATTAACAAACTGTATTGGTAAGGAGCATGAAGTAAGCGAATGTACCTGAAAATATAAATATTTTAGTAACCTACGGTTGGCATTGTGAACAATGTTTCACAACTTATTGATAAGAGTATTATGGTTTTATTCAGTTTTATTTATAATCCATTGTAAATTTGCAGTAAAGAAGGACGAATCGGGTAAGTGTAACATGCATCTTTCAGTCAGTTCTGTCGCAGGCAGGTTAAAAATAAAGCCCAAATGGACCGATATGAATATCCGGGTTCAAGTCCCGTCCAAAATCTACTTTGTGATACAAGTCTTTTTTTTTCAATATAACAACAATAGTTATGTCTTAAATACTTAGAACATTTTAAAAATATAAAATAAAATCAAAATTGTAATAAAGTCCTTTTGACTTATTCGTCAACTCGCGAGTGTAAAACTCGCGACCGCGCGCGAGTTGGCACCTTCCGATTTAAATTATTTTTTTTGACGTCAACTCGCACGCACATTTATTTATGTACACACGGCGGCACATCAGACTATACATGTTGACCTTGAGACCGCCTTTATGCTCTACGTAATAAAAGCTGTTATCGCAGTTCAATTGTTTAACCTGATGTGCTGTCGAGTGTACCGTCAGCTACAACAACCTTAAGAAGTAACGGTTTAAAGTACAAGGACAATGTAGCTTTGCGAATTATCGTTTGGGTTCTAAAGTACCAGGATAACATAGCTATGGAGGAGGTAGTTATAGTTGGTTAAAAAAAAACTTTACCTGTGTGCTATAACTACCGCCTCCTTATCTATGTTATCCTGGTACTTCAGAATTCAAACGATGATTGGACCCATATTGCATCGAATTAGATCGAAATGGTATATGATCGAAGGTTAATACTTATCAGAATCATTCAGTACGGGCAAAACTGCGGGGAATAGCTAGTTATTTATAGTTTTTGTTCGAATCCGTTTTTACTTGACTGTAGTTTATATGTGCGCGCGAGTTGACGACTACAAAAATAATTAAAATTGGAAGGTATCAACTCGCGCGCGCTCGCGAGTTTCACACTCGCGAGTTGACGAATAAGTCCTCTTTTTTTTTAAACTGAAAAAGTGATCCTATTTATGATTCAATGAGATAACATAATAATTTTTCGTCATTAGTGATTACAAACCTACTTAAAACGTCGGAACGACAACTTTGTGCAAATTTTGATAAATCAAACAGATGGTCCGTGTTTTGGAATAACACTTTGTCCCGATGTTCCTACTGGAACGGGAACCACACGGTTGTAACCGGCCACAGGTTCTATGAAAATTTATAATTTTAGGTCGCAATGTTCCAAAAAAGCGTATTTCGCCGATTGAAGAATCCCTCGGAACAGGCCTCAAGGAGGCCCTACGGACTAATGGTGGAACTGAGCAGAACTGCTGGATAACCCTGGACTCTATGCATCACTTCCAAGCTATGGAAGCCTTGGACAGTATGACATTTGACATTTCACTCATATTTCAAACATATTTTGCAATAATTGGGGTTGATTTGTCGGGGTTGAGTGGTCAGGGTTGAGTTGTCGAGGTTGAGTTGTCGGGGTTGAGCTGTTGGGGTTGAATTGTCGGGGTTGAGTCGTCGGGGTTGAGTTGTCGGGGTTGAATTGTCGGGGTTGAGTTGTCGGGGTTGAATTGTCGGGGTTGAATTGTCGGGTTTGAGTTGTCGGGGTTGAGTTATCAAGGTTGAGTTGCCGGGGTTGAATTGTAGGGGTTGAATTGTCAGGGTTGAGTCGTCGGGGTCGAGTTGTCGGGGTTGAATTGTCGGGGTTGAGTTGTCGGGGTTGAATTGTCGGGGTTGAATTGTCGGGGTTGAGTTGTCGGGGTTGAGTTATCGGGGTTGAGTTGCCGGGGTTGAGTTGTTGGGGTTGAGTTGTCGGGGTTGAGTTGTCAGGGTTGAATTGTCGAGGTTGAGTTGTCGGGGTTGAGATGTAGGGCTTGAATTGTTGGGGTTGAGTTGTCGGGGTTGAAATGTTGTGGTTGAATTGTTGGGGTTGAGTTGTCGGGGTTGAGTTGTCGGGGTTGAGTTGTTGGGGTTGAGATCTCTTGGTGTTGAATTGTCTCATGAATATGTGTATGAGAGTCCGTCAGTTTTGAAGTTAGGATCTTCAAATTTTGCATTTAGGCTGGCAATTGAAAATTTATATTTTCCTGTGTCAGTGTTCTTGACAACTCCACCCCCGAAGGGGTGAAAAGGAAGATGAAATGTTGTATCTGGAAAGTCCTTCATTTAATTTATTATTTAGGCTTATGGTCGGAAAGTAAAACAAATAAGCAAACACATATTTGGTATTTTTCGAAAATCAACCCCTTAGAGGTCAAATGGGATAAATAAACCTAAAAATCGATATGGATGTCGTTATTGAGGTTTTATGGGATGACGATTGCAAAAATGGCATTTATTTTGATGTTTAACACGCTGAACATGATTCAACCCCTAATAGGTTGAAATAGGGGTGAAATTTTGAATGAAAAATCAGGGGATAAAATAGACACTTCAACTTGAAACTTTGTAGGCTTACTTCTTAAAACAAATAGGCAACCCATTTCGTAGTTTTCCGAAAATCAAACCCAGGGGGTAAATAGGGTATTACCCTAAAAGTTCTTGGTACCTAAGCTACTCAGAACTAACTTTTTAATTGTGAAACAGACACTTATTATTTACTAGCTTCCGCCCGCGACTTCGTCCGCGTGGACATTCGAGAAAATACTTAGGGGACCAATAACCAGGATAAAAAGTATTCTATGTTTTAATTGCATAAAAATCCTATCAGCCGTTTTTACGTGATTAGGCGGGTCCTCCCTCACCAAGTGAGCAGCCTCGTGCGAGGCCAGCCGCACGTGGCAAGGTTCTGCCTCGCGCGAGGCTGCTCGCTTGGTGACGGAGGACCCGCCTAATCACGTAAAAACGGCTGATCGGATTTTTATGCAATTAAAACATAGAATAATTTTTATCCTGGTTATTGGTCCCCTAAGTATTTTCTCGAATGTCCACGCGGACGAAGTCGCGGGCGGAAGCTAGTGTTTGATAGAATCGAAAGAAAATGTACTTTGAAATAATATTATGATAACTTTATCTCTTCCAGTGATGTACAACAAAATTCGATTGCGTTACCCAGAGCTAGTGAGGGAAGAAACGGAAAAGTTTGATAATGAAACAATTGAGGTAAGTGTGACCAACCCCCTGATTTACAGCTAGCTGTTCCGAAAGGGTATCTGCCCCCCTAGACAAGTGGCTTTCTATTAGCGAATTCGCCAGTCGAATAGAAAGAAAATGTATGGGATTGACATTAGCTGTCACGTGACATTTCAATCGCTAATGTCAATCCCATACATTTTATTTCTATGAATGCTCACTAGCTACCCTAGACAATATGTCAAAGGTTCGGAACTGCCGGACCACTTGTAAGCTAAAAACCCTCTATTCACTGGACTACTAACCAACTATGGATCTTTGTTGTCCGAGTAATAATTTTTTTTTTTTTTTTTATCGTCTGACGAATTCGATAATAGAAAGACACCTGTCTAGGGGGGCCACTGAACTCTATTGTTTATTACCACACCAGTGAGGGGGGCTGATTCGAATTCTATGCTTTGTATTCGTCTATTCTGAAGTGTGTGACAGTGACAGAGCATACATTTTCCTATCGATATGTCGAGAACGTTTCGTACGGTTTGTGAATACCTAAGGGGGCTGGAGGCTCATCATTAGCTGGTATCCAAATATTGAAGACATGTTGATTAGAGGACGATACTAACTGCGTAAGCGTACCATCTCGCTTCTAATTTGTTAATTTGTTGTGTTATGTGTGAGAGCAATTAGGTAATCCAAGAAATATTGTGAACGAAATTTCTCTTTACGCAATGCATCTGCTCTGTTGTTATAATATTCTGGCAGATTGACATTGATCCATTTGGCTGGCGCCAATGTCGCTGGCAATCCAGTGCTGGCTTCGTGTAGACATTTGTTCGTGCCAATCAAGCGCTGGCGCAAGCCCCTAGCAAATATTATAGTATTCTTTGCCCCTAGGATGGAGTGATACCAATGTTTGCCGCCCTAAATCAGCTATTGGAACACGCCACTTGAAGATAGAAGAAGAAACAAGTGACGACTACTGGCGTTGGCGTTCATATAAAATGTATGAAAACTACAGGAAAGAGGTCGGTCGGCCTGGCTTAGATTCGATAGGTTCGATACACCCCAAAGGCTAACTGACTAGATTTAGGTGTTAACACTTGCTACATAATAATATTTGTTTTTTTATTTCCAGCTAATGTTAGCCACGCGCGCCAGACGAGAGGGCAAGGGCGTCATTTACGAAGAAATACCAGCTGGCCTCAACCTGGGCGGCTACTGCATGATACGGATGCCCCAATCTGTCCTGTGTGTACTATGAACATCAATTTCTATTAGTTTTTCCCACAATTCTGTAAGCCTACTGGCCTATCTAGAAAACTAAACATTGAGATTCAAAAACCGTAATTCAAAAATGATGGTCCTAAATTAAAGAAATACGAACTAAGAATGTCATTCGATCATCGTAATTTTTTTATAGTTGGCCCTTATATTCCAAATGTTACCTACTGACTGCCCCAACGCATGTAAATTTTTTAGATTTGATTTTCTTTTTTTTTCTCTTTTTGTGACTCACGGCTCTGGCTTTCAGATTACTTCATGTTGTCAATGTAATTATTTAGTTGTGTTGTTTGTGTGTAATAATTAGAAGATAGTGTGTATGTATATTAAAAAAAAACTATTCCAGTTACGGCACCACTTTGAACCGCACCATTTGAATGGCACCAAAAGCATTCCCATTACGGCACCATTTGGTGCCGTTCGAAAAATGAATTTAAAATATTATTAAAGTATTCCCGTTACGGCACTAACAGTTTAAAGTAGAGGTGTTCACTAAAAACATCGATAATTCTAGTAACAACAGAATATAATACATTATTAAGTATAAAGTACAATGTAGCTGTCCAGATTATTGTTTCGATTCTGAAGTACCAGGATAACATAGCTATAGAGGAGGTAGTTATGGTACATTGGATTTTTTTTAACCAGTCGTAACAATAAATTATTATTTTAGAAAAACATTATTAAAACCTCGTTAGTTTGTAAATACAAGGATTAAATTTCCGATTAAATTAGGATATAATTTTTCGGTTAAAAATAAAAAATAACATTTTAACTAGGTATTTATGCAGACATAAACAGTAATAGTAATTTTGTTTTTTTTATTGCCACCTAAATTTGCCCAGCGTGTACATTATTTTAGTCAAAGCACCACGTCTGTATCTTTTTCCGTTTTGGCAGGCAGTTGACCATCTCCATAAATGGCCGGATGGGTTTTCATCAAACGTGGCTAAAAACCATCTCAATTAATATAGCTTTCAATTTAAAAAAAACCGCAATGAAATCGCCTGATCCGTTTAGGCACTACGAATATACGTACAGACAGACAGACATAGGCCTCAAACTTATAACACCCCTCTTTGCGCTGCGTCAGGGGTTATAAAAAGCCTATACTTAGTCATAGTCATAGTCAGTCATAGTCATAATTTTTTTTTATTTATATAGATTAAATAAAATTAATGCTTATGAATCGTCCAACATTTTTTTACCTACCACCTGTTATGGACATCTTTTAACTGACAAGAAAAACAGGCGAAAAAAACTCATCAGCTTTAACAGAAGCATATACACTATAACTACCTCCTCCATAGCTATGTTATCCTGGTACTTTAGAATTCAAACGATAATTCGCAAAGCTACATTGTCCTTGTACTTTAAACCGTTACTAGAATAACTACTTCAAATAAAGTCTTTAAAAATAATAAAAAAACTAAACGGAGTTATCGATATGTTTTAGTTAGGTAACAGCTCTACTACGCTTCTAACTACTGGTGCCGTAACAGGAATGCTTTAATAATATTTTAAATTCATTTTTCGAACGGCACCAAATGGTGCCGTAATGGGAATGCTTTTGGTGCCATTCAAATGGTGCGGTTCAAAGTGGTGCCGTAACTGGAATACCTCGTTATTTGGTGTGTGTTTATGTTCTGGGAGTTCTTTTGTTATTATATTTATTACATAATTTGTGTCTTGTTATTAATAATTATTATTATTATTATTCTTAATTTGCTTCTTTTTGTCATTGTGTGTGTACAGGCCCTCCAGAATACCAGCGCTGTTACAGTGAGCAATGTTGCACACTGTAACAGCATAAGCTGAGGAGGGTCCTGATTGGCTCATTATCGCCACGAATTAGGTAGGTACTTTTTTTATATAAGTTTGTTATTAGGTATCTGTGTTATGTGTATATTTTCTATTTTTTTTTATTGTATGTGCTTTATGGGCCTATAAAACGCTTACCTACTTACTTACTTACTTACTTAGATGCAAACTCTTTTAATTCAGTTTAGTAAAAGGGGTTTTTGTTGATTTAGTACTATCTAATTTATTAAGGATTTCGCAGTTTTGCAGCAGATCTATTTTACTCTATCGATTCTGAACATACTTTTAGGTTTTATTATAAAACTCCTTATAAGCTACCGATCTTAACAAATAAAATAAGAAATACCATATAACCAAATCCATCTCCATCTCCTCGTGACCATGGTACTAAGGAAATATTCTTTATTGCGTTATGAAATTCCTGCTTGAGATGTGTAATCTGGTGGCCAACTTAATACTGCTCATAAGCTGACGAGATTGGCGCCCAGGGGCGAAACTAGGGCAACGACGAATATAAAAATGCTACTCATTTTAATAAAATTTTATACATAAGTACCTATTAAGAAATTACTCGTCGAACACAATTTAGGTTTGGTAGCGAAGCGACACAAAAAGACGAAGTAACCTTCTAAGAAAACTTGCCCATACAGTGCTTAAAGTTGGAGACAAATTAGTTTATTCTGTTTTAAAATCTATACAAGGAAAATGATTGTGAATGCCAGCACGCCATATACTTATGACTGCTGTCGGATTTATTGTTAAACATGCTACATATTTCCGGTATTATTTCTCTGAATACTTGTCTGTAATTGTCCACTTTCATGTAATAGTCGTATGCAGGAATGTGTAGCCCGTATTAAGTTATAATTTCCTGTAATTCTTGATGGGCGTTTACTATAGCCGTAAAAATAGTGGCTTCGTCTAACTAAATGGTCAACCTCAAACAAAATAATATTTTATGATAACTAAGTATCTAGACAAAAATCTTATCGTGTTGATGGTCGGTTTAGCTGTATTTTGCCTAACCTAATTATATTAATATCATTAAAACAAATGAATAGTGTATAAAGACAAGACAGTTGAAGTCTCAGACTCACACTCTCAGACTTAATCTAGATCGATTTTTGTAGTGCAAATGTTAATCCTATCGATGTCAAAACGAAACGAAAATGGAACAGTTCTTATAATGTCCAACATTAAGTCTGTGAACCTTATCGCCGTGCTAGAAAGTCTTTATCTTTTGATGTTTAACATTAATTCAAGAGATGTCTAATGCATTGCTGCGGGCCCGTGGCATTTTGTAGCACCCTATAGTTACGCCACTGCTTATTTTTTCTGTTTCTCACCAACCAGGTTCTTCCACCGCATGAAGCTACGCAACTCGACGCGGTTCATCATCAACTCGCTGCACACCGACTTCGAGAACATGACCATGAGGGCCGAGCTTAACCTGCAGGACTTGCACCTGTTCGGCTCCTACGAGCGCGCCGTTGAGGTCGGCCGGCTGCACATTTTGCGATACGTGCCCACTTATGGGATGGCTGAGTACGATACAACATCTTATGAAAATCCTAGTGTATGGCTAAGCCTTGAGACCGTGACCATGAAGGCGGAACTGAACCTTCATGCACATGATCGGCACCCGAACGAGCGCGCCATTAAGGTCGGCCGGCTGCATTTGCGATAAGAGCCTACCTACAGGATGGCACTTGGCCATCCCGTAGGTAGGCAAGAGATGCGAGGTCAAGTCTAACATTTAATAGGAATACAAAGCCTAGTATTAAAAAGGTTTTGATTTTGTACTTAAGACGCCACTAAGAAATCTCGAGAAAAAATAACTTACCTTCCTTATTTTTAAACCTGAATGGATGAACAAAAAGCTCTAAAATAATTGAATTTAAATAAAGAATAAAATTTTATAGTTCTAATTGGTCGGATTTAACGTTAATCAAATCAAATCAATTAACCGTTAATTAATTTTATTTCGATAACAATAACTAAACCTCTATTTTTTTGCAGGATTCTCTTGAAAAACGTGAGGTACTCTATGGAAGCAAGATTGAAATTTTTACACGACAGCCCTTACATTGTGCTCATCGCTTCTACGATTAAATTCGAAAAAGCATTGTTGATGGTAGGTAATCATAAATAATAGATGGCAAATCAAGTTTCAGTTATGGCTGATTTACATAAAACAGCAGCTAGCGCCAAAATCGCTGACAGTTCAGCGCTGGCCAGATAAAACAACTGCCTACTAGCTAGATTCATGTAACTGCCATAACAACAATAACAAATGTTTTAATAAATAATTGCTCTGCCGACAGATTCCATGGCCTTAGCAAGACCACCAAAAAAATACGCAACTTTAGAGCTGTCATAAAACATTAATACTTGGAAAGAGAGATAGCTAAAAGATAAATCGCCATATTTGGAAAATGTCGAAGCACAGCCTCAGCCTTCTCTATCGTCTGACAATAGAGATGGCTGTGGTCGAAGTCATTAATATTTTACGAAACAACTGCCGTCTAGGGCGCTGAATTTAATCGTCTCGGTGTCAGCTACTGGTTTCATGTAAATCTGATATTCGACTACGAAAGTCGCTGCAATAGGCGACCGGGCTGATTTCTTTTTTAATTTATTTAAAACTAGCTTTCCGCCCACGGCTTCGCCGTTACTTCGACTACACGATGTTATCCCGCGGGAATGTGATAATTTTCCGGCATAAAAAGCCTATGTTCCTCTTGAGGATACAAAGTATGTGTCCCAAATTTCAGCGAAATCCATCCAGCCGTTTTGGCGTGATTGTGTATCAAACATTCAAACATCCTACTAATATTATAAATGTGAAAGTTTAGATGTTTGGATGTTTGGACTTTTCGATGTTTAGATGTTTAGATGTTTGGATGTTTGATACTCAATCACGCCAAAACGGCTGAACGGATTTGGCTGAAATTTGGGACACAGATACTTTGTAGCCTGGCGAGGAACATAGGCTACTTTTTATCCCGCAAAAACATCACATTCCTGCGGGATAACGTCGTGTAGTCCACGCGGGCGAAGCCGCGGGCGGAAAGCTATAGTCTATAATAAACTTTCACATTTATAATATTAAATAGGATGTTTTTTAGAAATATCAGCAACACAACACAGTTATTTATTTTCAAATATTTTACTATACACTGTAAAATAGAAGAAAATTGTAAACAGAAGTGCTCATTTATTTAACTATTCACTTAAGAGTCCACACCATAGAAAATCCTTTAAATGTGAGAAATGCTTTGCTCACCGTAGTTCATTGACTAACCACTTAAGAGTCCACATCAAACAAAAGCCTTGTATTGAATGTGAGCAATGCATTTCTCGAAAGGAGAATTTAATTATACACTTGAGAGTCCACACCAAAGAAAAGCCTTTTAAATGAGTTGCATGTTAAATGCTTTTCAGAAAGAAGTACACTTACTAAACATTTAAGAGTCAATTTAGGTGAGAAACCTTGATCGTGCTCTTATTGCAATAAAAGCTTTATAACTTGAAGTAATTTAAATTCACTTATTAGACAAAAGCCTTCAAAATCCACAGCAAATAAAAGCATTAAGATATCTGAATAATTTTAACGATTATTGTATTGTAATTTATCAGTAAACAACTGTACACTTGTGTAAGTTAGTAAATGTTAAAACGAAACCATCGCGTTCGCGTTTAGGTTTTATTCTAGATCTTATTGCTTATTGCTATAGCTATTTTATGCTACCAAAGGTTAGTTGAAAAAAAAATGGAAAACGATAATAGTTAATTCAGTCAAATAAGCGTTGTCAACAAAGTCACCCCCTCGAATCAAAGTAACCCCGGTTAACCGTACGTCTTGTTTAAAGATCTCTAATTTATTAACAGATTATTTTTCTTTCAGTGGAGGAACAGACCTACTGCGAGTGAGTGCGATGAAGCCATCGAATTGCTCTATGAGCATATTGGTAAGATTATCTATCGATATTGAGCATGACCTATAATCAAGTACAAAATCTATTTAAATAAAACGCTTGCGGTACTGACTGACTAATAGACAACGCACAGCCAAAACTACTAGGCGCAAAAAATTAAAAGAACAATGGTTACTCCCCATACATATAAGTAAAATATTTGAGAAATTAATTTATGCTCAACTTTTAGAATATTTTAAATTAAATAGTATACTGCATGAGAAACAGTTTGGTTTTTCAAAAGGTAAAAGTACAACTGATGCTGGGGTTGCATTTCTAAAACATGTACTTGATGCCTGGGAGGACAAGCAGGATGTAATCGCTATTTTTTGTGACCTTTCCAAGGCATTCGATTGTGTTGATCACCAAACACTATTAAGGAAGTTAAAACATTATGGTGTTTCTGAAATGTCAGTAAGCCTTATGCATTCATATCTGTATGAAAGAACTCAGAAGGTAGTTATTAATAAAACTGAGTCTACCGGAGCTCCCATTACTATGGGCGTACCCCAAGGATCAATATTGGGCCCGCTGTTGTTTTTAATATACATAAATGACCTTCCTTACTACGCGAAGAATTTATGTGAGACAGTGCTATTTGCCGATGATACATCTCTAGTCTTTAAAGTAGATAGAGGTGATGACTGTTCTGACGAAGTGAATAGTGCTCTTTCAAAAGTGTCACATTGGTTTAATAGTAATAATTTATCATTAAACTCAAAGAAAACTAAGTGTTTAAAATTTTCGTTACCTAATGTAAGACAAGTTGATTTTCATATAAGACTAGACGGCGATATGGTCGCATTCATTAACAATACAAAGTTTCTAGGTATTATATTAGACTCGCGACTACAATGGGATCCTCATATCGAAGCCTTGGCGAGTAGACTCAGTTCGGCCGCATTCGCAGTTAAGAAAATAAGGCTCTTAACCGATATTGAAACGGCTAGAATAGTCTATTTTAGTTATTTTCATAGTGTTATGTCCTACGGCCTTTTGTTGTGGGGCTCAGCCGCTAACATCCACAGTATATTCGTGCTCCAAAAAAGGGCTATTCGCGCCATTTACAACCTCCGATCGAGAGATTCTTTAAGAGATCTATTTAAAGAAATAAACATTTTAACTGTTGCAGGACAATACATCTATGAAAATATAATCTATGTGAAAAAGTATTATAATACATTTGTAAAGCAGAGCGATATTCATCGCTTTAACACAAGAAATAAAGATAAACTTGTCGTTCCCAAGTTTAGGCTAGAAAAATCCAGAGCCTCATTTCTGGGGAAAAGCATAGCCTTTTTTAATAAAGTTCCACAGCGTATAATTGAACTACCATTGCATAAATTTAAATGTTACATTAAAGAGTCGCTGATGAGCAAAGGATACTATAAAGTAGACGATTATTTGAATGACCGCAATGCATGGTCATGATGTAACACATAACATAATCACTGTTTAATATGATGTATTTTTATACTAAGCAATTGTTGTATTAGTAACGATATGTTTTTTTTTGTAAATGTCGTTACCTAACTAAGAAACGCTGGCAAGTTTCTTGCGCCCATTCTTCTTGTCAGTTAAAAAAGTCTTGAATGGGTGGTAGGAAAATATTGACGATTCATAAGTACATATTTATTATGTCTAAGTGAATAAAGAATATTTTTATCTTATCTTATCTTTATCATAGAAAACCTGTCATAGAGTTCGCATGCATAAATTTTCTCTATATTAAATTGTGTTCCTTTTTCCTATAAGTTTATGAGTCTAAAGTCGGGAAATTAAATATCAGGGTAATTCTCATCGCCACGATTCTCATCGTCACCTTCGTGGAAAATTTATTTTTTTGCTTATTTGATCTATTTGTAAAAATAACATAAAGCGCTTAATAAGACGAGTGAGTTCATACGTAAATCAGTCAAATCGAGAGTATCGTTTGGAAGATTTAACGTTTTAAAGTTCTTGATCCCACGAAAGTAACGCGATGATCCACGGAAGTGACGCAGTAACTGTACAGCTATTATTTTTTTGACAATTAACTCCTGTTCATGAGAATAAATGTTCGTGAAATAACAATTTCAATCCTATTTTCGTAATCAAACGGCAAAAACATGATAACAGTAAACAAAATAACAAATAACCAGTTCGGTCTTAGTAAGTCCACACATTCTGCGAAATAGGTTCTAGTATACTGAATACGCTTTGTCAATGAAAACTACAGAATGTTTGTGAAAAGCTTTTATTATATATGTTACTTCTAATAGCCGAAGTGCGGCTACACCTAGTTTTAGCCGGCTACAACTAGGTGCAGCCGGCCCCATGCGGTTAAAATTAGATGTATCCTACCTATCTTAAGTTAGAACTAGGTTTAGCCTTCATCATAGTGGCTAGATCTAGCTACGGCCGCACACCCGTAGTTAAATTTAGATGTTTTCTATTAATAATGTTGTAAATAGGAACTTAACAGTGATTTTATTAACCAGGTACTTCAGAATATAATATTTACCCTCTTTATACCTGTATATTAGGGTAATATATATTAAACAAAGATGATCTCATTCTTAAATACTAAAAATATACTATATTACTATCAAAGCTATACTCAACTATTATCCAATTCTAACAATTTCTCATATATACAGGTCAAAATGATAACCTCTTTCTTTTTGAAGTCGGTAAAACAGTATCATACAACATCGAACTGGCTGATTTTGTGAAAAGATACGCACCAATTTTCATTTGATTCTAAATAAAACAATGCAAAAATCAGTTTCGTGGCATAAAATTACCTTCGTGAATAAAACACCATGAAGGTGATGCCACGAAAGTGACGAAATGATCCTTTTTTATATATATAAATTCCTGCAAAGTTCTGTGCCGCAACGTTTGAAATCATATACTACATTAATATATCGTACGTTTTGAGGTTTCAATTAGCTAACTTTTGTTTTAATTGCTAAAATACAATGCAGTCAAAAACTTTTCATCTCGAGTTCCTCGTGCTTCGGAATGCACGTTAAGCCGTTGGTCCCGGCTTGGATTGGAGTCGTTAATTTCCATCTTAAAGAAATCCATAAAGAAGGCCAGTGCCCCAGCAGTGGGGACATTCAATGGCTGATAATGATGATACTAAAGTATTAAAGTAGCATAAGTAGCAGCAATCAATTATGAAAAAGCGAATAAAAGAAACAACTCTTTTGTTTTTTAGAGGAGTTCATGGACCGAATGAAGGCTGACTTGGACAGTTGGCTCAGAGATTTCTTCAACCACCTCCTCATCTTCTTCAAGCCCTCTGAGACCGAGCTCAGCACGCAATACCGGTGAGTGATATACAAACTTTTACTACCTACTTACCTGATATTTTTTAAGCATTGTATCCTAGATAATATTGCTTAACTTATAACAATTTATCTATTAAATTTTAACGCAAATAACAGTATTTCTTATCTTACACGCTGCACTCTGTGTTCCGACAGTAGGTATTCATACGATAGTCAATAATTCTTCGATGGTTCAGCAATATCCCAACTTAACATCAGATGGGATGAAGGCTAAGTGCTAGAACGTGGTGGTTAAAGAAAAAAAAGTGGGTTTAATTCTACCTTACTTAAAATGCTACAAAATCATTTCTTTATTAATTATTTTAGAGATTATCAAAAGAAGAGGACGATTATTTTGAACGAATACGTTGAAAATGCAACAGAATTCATTAAAAAAAGGTTACACGTCGTCAATGCTACTGTCGTCAGGCTGCCGGACTTCGACATTTATGGCCTCAACGGGGTGGTAAGGTTGTTGTTAATGATTATTCTTGTCGACTTGTAGGAACAATACTTGTTGATTAAAGTTGCAATTATAGTCCCCGCAGTCCTATACTAAACGCAAAGAACCGATTCATGGAAGGACGCGTGGCGAGGTGATACCACACGCGAGGCGGGCTAAATAAACCCTTTTGCAGAATAAATAAATAATAAATAAATAAATAACTTCTTACATTTACACCAATTATCGAAGCCCATGTTAATTTCATTACGAAACTGTATCATGGAAAACTTGATAACGGATAAATATATACTTAAAAAATACTTCTTGTTTGTAAATACATACTTAATATACATAGTTAACACCCAGACCAAGACAAATAGATATGTTCATGCACACAAATATATGTCTTGTTCGGGAATCGAACCCGAGCAGAACCACCGGCGCAGAAGGTGGGTAGCCTACCCCTTCGCCAAATCGGTCGTCAAAAATAAGAATAAACGGGCACTTGTTTTATTTTCATACAAACTGTATAAAATGTGTACAATTGCTGTGTCAAATGAGTTGGATAAATGATACATTTCCCGATAATCATTTGAAACCACATGAAAATCTCTTCACATTCTCAAGTTATCAAACATTTAAAAGTGTTAATTAAAATGAAGAGGATGTGGAAAAAATATAGCAGGACAATGATAGAATTGGTATGCAGTCAAAGGACATTATAGGAGACAACCGATGCGAAAGACTTTATGACAAAGTTGTTGTAGCTCGGGAAGCTGCTGGGATCGCGGTCCTATAAGCACGTTTTAGGTGTAACGAAAATTTCAAAATGCCACATTAAATTCTTTTTTAATATGATTTCAGGTTATAAATATGAAAAACGGTTGGCTGAGAGGCTTGGACTCACTATACAGACGATCCATAGCAACTGGCACTCATAGGGGGAATATTCGCACTGCCGAAGCTGTTGTAGGGTTCAGCAATTTGAAGGTGAACCTATAATTGAAATTTTATTTTTATTATGGTTTTTGCTTTTACTTGTGTGTGTAATGTCATATGTCTTGATTTTTGTTAAGCTAATATAAATGCCTCAAGAGCAATAGCATTGTAAGGAAAGTTGTTATGCTATTATTTGTGTAACATACACAACATATATTTCGTATGAAGTATTTGCTATACATTTTAATTTTATTTTGTTCCCGTATATTTTGCATTATAGTTATAACTTTTCTACATGAATATGAAGTAGAGGAATGCCATTCCTCTGCTTTTGCTTGGACTAACGACCTAATCTGCCTTTTCGAGCACGGAGAAGTTTGATATATATTGTTTTGGCCACCCATCCCGTGACTGAACATAACAAAATTTGGTGAACCGCTATAATGACAGTCCAAACAGCTTCGAAATTCTTCTATCACCATCTAACTTTACTACTATTTTGTAGGTGCACTATAAGTATACCACAAAACTGCCGAACAACATCCCCCCACTCAACGGCCAGCTGATACTATCTGCTGATGAACTGGTGGCCAACATGTACATCACTCTGATTAAAAACATCGCCACCGTGGACATCAACTTCGATTCTTTGAAGCAGCTCAAGTAAGTTAAAAGTACAAAGGCTTTCTAAGTTGTCTCAACAAGTCTGTTGGATATCGTTTTTCTAAATTATCTATCACACTCATCACACTATCAGTGCCCTATCAGCGCCTCTAGCGGCGAGTAGCGCGCTTATACAGTTTTCATACAAATTGACATAAATACGGAATCGAAATAGTTTGCATTTGCTTGACATAAAAACTTACACTAGGGGTACAGACGATCAAAAGGCCGCCGACTTCGATCAACAATAACACCTAGGCTGACCGTAGTATTTTGTATGTAAAACTGTGAGTGTGTGGTGTGGCCTGTTGCAGCTAACTGACAGGCCATTCCTTGCAGACGGACTGTGTTTGGGACCCATTATGAGGCATAATGAAAATGTACTTTTTTTTTATCCACAACGGGGTAGCACTTAGCCTTCATCACACCTGATGATAAGTGGTGATAAGGATAAAGGTGGAAGCGCACTACTCCCGGATTCCTCAATCAATGTGGAACTGGCTATCTTATCTCAAACTGCCAGTATTCAATAATGCTGAAAACATCATTGTTATGGCGTCAGACTTAGATAAGTGGTGGTAGCTAGCCAGGCGGACTAAGAACAAGTCCTACCATGAACCAAACCAAATACAATATGTGCCCCCACTGGGAACCGAACCCGGGACCTCTGGCTCTGAAATCGGTGATATGAACTACTAGACCACAGAGGCGGTTAAAACTTACACTTTTATCCTGTTCCTCGAAGACATACCTTCAAAATCTTTCGGTTACTTAACAACTAACATATTTTTTCAGAGAAGAGACGCTGACAGTCGAAGGTTCTGCCAATAGATGGATTCCCAATTTCAAGCATATTTTGGAACAACATGTTATATCAATAATGTCCAACACCTATCTGTACAATATTAGATTGCTGAGGACTTTAGCTCAATGCGGTAATTATCAGAAAACTTCTTACACAAATAAAATGCTCTCCCCTGAAGCTACGATTGTCCGAAAATTCTCTGGATCCACGCCTGGTAGGTACTTGACCAATGTTAATCGGTCTTTAGATGCTGGAAGTGAAAGGGAGCAAGCAATATGCTCGCATGTACCTACACCATTCGTTCCTTCGTTTTATGACTTCGCGTATCTCGGACAATCAGATAGGCATATGTCCTTACTAATGCTAACTTCACAGTTTTTATTTAATCACGCTTGTCGCGCTTCAACTTCGAATTGTACTAGTATTAACCAATATATTTTTTCTATCTTTCAGTACCGCAATACATTGGCTATAACTACGAAGAACACTACTTTGATAATACGGCAGAACGAACATTCGGCGATTACATAATCAAGAAAGTGGACAGCGTAGAGTTGGAATTAGACAAGAAGTCGGACAAAGAAAAAGCGGGCAAATACCATCTGATACTAGAAGAAATGTTGAGAGTTAAAAAGATAGCTTAATTGTTTGAATACTTTTAGCTAGGTTTATCAGTGTTAGGAGATTTTTGAAATCCTTTTTTTTTTAGAAAAAGGTTCCAGATACAATATTAAAGTTTTCGGAGCTGTGTCTAAAATAGCTGCCTATTGCTTTTCATTTATTCCTAAAAAAATGCCATGGGGGGGAGGCAGTTGACCCTAAAGACTCAAATATAGGTACCTATCTGGTTGATCCACGATCTACAAAACCAATAATAGTATATTATGATACAAGTGAGCTTAGGTTGCTTATTATACACGAGGCTGTTGGTTGCAGCCCGAGCCGCAGGCGAGGGCGTAAATCAGCCGAGTGTCTAGTGAGTAAGTTGCTCACGAGTTTCATACGCACTTTTTCAACACACTTGCGAGGAAAAACAAACATTTATTGCATACATATTGTATTAACCTAATATTAACTAAGGGAAAAAGCGCGCAAGTTTTTTTTTTGCACGCGCCAAATGTGAGTTGATTGATTACATACAGCCATACAGCCTACGTCAAAATAATTAAGTATAATAATAGTGATAAAATGCAAATGTTTTATAACAAATAATTGTGAATTATAAATAATTTGATAATAATATACTTAATTATGTTTTTTGTCTTAATTAGGGACACATTTATTTATTCTAAAAACGTAAATGGATTTTCAGCCGTATAAAACCTCTTTGTTGTTACAAAAAAAGAACTGTATCTATTACCCGCTGAAATTGAAAATGCTCTGTTGACTCGCATATAACTTGCAGTTAGGTACTAACTTAACTTTGTAGGGATACTGTATTACCCGGTTAAATTGAAAAGTCTCTGTTTACTCGCATTATAATTTGCAGTTAGGTACTTACTTAACTTTGTAGGGATAATTCTATTACGCAACTAGTACTGTAATATTATTATGCACGCGTGGGTTATAGTTCGGTTTATGGCCCTAAGATCGATGTAATAAGGCTCACTTTATGAGCAAGTGTGTTGAAAAACATATTTATTTATTTAATAATAATTTAGTACACACAAAAGTTGTAAAGGAACAAAAATATAGACAGAATAAATATTTAATCATCATCATCATCATGTCAGCCGAACGACGCCCACTGCTGGGCATAGGTCTCCCTCAAGGATCTCCAGAAATATAAAATACATAAGTACCTAATTATTAAAAAATCAAAAAACGAGAACCACTTTATTTATTTAATTTAAATTAAAGTGCTCGTTTTTTCCTTTTAAATATATGATTAATTTTTGCAGTCGATTTTTTTGTTTGTTTTTTATAAGTAGGAATATGTTTTTATTTTAGGTTTTTAAGTTCATTATCAATACCTAAATCACCTTTCGTGAAAACCTACTAATTTATGAAATACTACCCTCCTTCTGTCGCAGTCGGGTAAACATTAGTACCTAAGTTCTTTTCTTTTTTACAAGCTTTTATTTAACTTGCCATGTTAGTTTGTTAGTTAGTTAGTGGGGGACAAATCTTGCAAGCTTAATTTGACCCACTTTCCAGTGTCCGATGGAGCTGAAATTTTTTCCCTGAGTTAGTCCTATTGAAGGGCATATCTAGGTGTATGGTATGGAACATTGAGGCCAATCTTTGTTAATAAATTTGAGCAATTAAAGTTCATCATCATCATCATGTCAGCCGAACGACGCCCACTGCTGGGCATAGGCCTCCCCCAAGGATCTCCACAACGATCGGTCCTGCGCTGCCCGCATCCAGCGGCTTCCCGCGACCTTGACCAGATCGTCGGTCCACCTTGTAGGGGGCCTGCCCACGGAACGTCGTCCGGTACGCGGTCGCCATTCGAGAACCTTTCCGCCCCAACGGCCATCGGTTCTCCGCGCTATGTGTCCCGCCCACTGCCACTTCAATGATGCAATCCTTCGAGCTATGTCGGTTGTTTTAGTTCTCCTGCGGATCTCATCATTTCTGATTCGATCGAGCAGGGAAATACCAAGCATCGCTCTCTCCATTGCTCGCTGGGTGACTTTGAGCCTTCTTATGAGACCCATAGTAAAAGACCACGTCTCACTTCCATAGGTCATTACTGGCAACACACACTGGTCAAAGACTTTCGTCTTGAGACATTGAGGTATTTCGGACGCGAATATATGCCGGAGCTTCCCAAACGCTGCCCATCCGAGCTGGATTCGACGAGAGATCTCTTTCTCAAAGTTGGACTTACCTAACTGGACCGTCTGTCCTAGGTAAACATAGTGGTCAACAACTTCGAGTGTAATGTTCCCAACATTAACTGGAGCGGGTGCAACATGGGCATTGAACATATTTTCGTCTTGTCCATGTTCATCTTAAGACCCACTCTTTGCGAAGCATTACCGAGATCTTCGAGCATTGTGTTCAGGTCTTCCAAGGTCTCAGCCATAAGAACTACATCATCAGCAAACCGTAGGTGCGTTAGGTACTCGCCATTAATGTTGATGCCGCATCCTTTCCAATCCAGCAGCTTAAAAATATCCTCCAACGCAGCTGTGAACAGTTTGGGAGAGATGACATCTCCCTGTCTCACACCTCGCTGTAGTTGGATAGGATTAGAGCTCTGGTTCTGTAATCGGACCGACATGGTGGCGTTTTGGTATAAGTACCTCAGCACCTCGATGTACCTGTAGTCTATTTGGCACCTCTGGAGAGACTGCAGCACCGCCCAAGTCTCAATCGAATCAAAGGCTTTCTCATAGTCCACGAACGCCAAGCAAAGTGGCAAATTATACTCTTCGGTCTTCTGTATAACTTGCCGCAGCGTATGAATGTGGTCTATGGTACTGTAGCCTTTCCGGAACCCGGCTTGTTCGGGAGGTTGGAAGTCGTCGAACCTGCGAGCGAGACGATTCGTAATGACTCTCGAAAACAACTTATAGATATGGCTCAGAAGCGAGATGGGTCTATAGTTCTTCAAGAGAGTTTTATCACCCTTCTTGAAAAACAGCATCACATCGCTTCTGCCCCATGCCTTTGGCGTTTTGCCCTCAAGGATGACTGAGTTGAAAAGCTTCTGGAGGACCTTAAGTATCGGCTTACCGCCCGCTCTCAGAAGCTCTGTTGTGATTCCGTCATCGCCCGCCGCCTTGTTGTTTTTAAGCTGCTTGAGAGCCATTCTAATCTCGTACAGGCTGACGTCCGGGATATCTTCGGTATGGTGTCGGGTAAGCTTGGCTCTAGGGTCTGTAGCCTTGCTTTCAACAGGTGTTTGTGTGGAATATAGCTGTCCATAGAAACTCTCAATCTCCCTCAGGATTTCAGGTGTTGACGAAACGATGCTACCTTCCTCAGTTTTCAGCCTCGTCAATTGACTTTGCCCGATAGACAGATCTCTCGCGAACACTTTGGAGCCTTTGTTCCGCTCAATGGTTTCTTTAATACGCTCGGTATTAAATTGGCGAAGGTCGCGTGTCAAAGACTTAGATATCTGTCCAATTAAAGTTACCGTGAATTAACTTATGTAAAGTTAGAAGATCACTCACTTTACGTCTATTCTCTAGCGAGGTCAATCTGAACATTGAGACACAGGTGGTAAAAATGAAATCTGACTATTACTAACACATTCGGTAATATCATTTATAAATAACAAAAACAGTATTGACCCAAGATGTGACCCTTGAGGAATGCCTGAATGGACAATGTAGTCCATTGGTTTATTCCCATATACTACTACAGTATGAACTCTTGCTTTGAGATACGAGTCAAACCAGCGTAACATACAGCCATGAACCTCACACGCTTTTAGCTTAGCTAATAGCAAATCGTGATCCACTCGAAAAATCCACGTAAGCATGTGCGTCAAGTTAGCAGCCTCACAACAGAATTAGATGGTTTTGATTATGTTAAAAAATACTGTATAAATAGTGTTAAATAGTGATGTATATTAAATAAATAGTGTAACTTTGATTCAAAAGATATTTGAGTATCTTAGTGAGGCTGCTAACTTAACGTCAAGTTAGCAGTCACCTCAAGAAATACAGTTCGTATCAATGTGATTTATATGTCAAAAAATACTGTATAAATAGTGTATCGTAAACGCAAAATTTCAAAAGTAGTGCTTTAATACAAGCCGAGATGTTAGGGTCTCTAAGTGGGCTGCTAACTTGACGTTTCTTGCGATGGAGATTCCAGGGAAACAGGTACAAGTTTTAAATAAATTATTACTTGAAAAATTACTGTGTGAAATAGTGAATCTTATGATATAAATAAAAAAAGAATTCTTCTTTGCTATTTTCAAAAAATCTAATGTTAACTTCTACCATACATTCGAATTTAGGTACAGTCGTGTACAGTTTTCTTTAGACGTACTGATATTGTCAAATTTTTTATTCCAGTCATTTTAAATGATACATAATCTATCGTATCATCATCATTTCAGCCGTACGACGCCCACTGCTGGGCATAGGCCTCCCCCAAGGATCTCCACAACGATCGGTCCTGCGCTGCCCGCATCCAGCGGCTTCCCGCGACCTTGACCAGTAGCCCGATTCTCGTAATATAAACCGTGACGATATCGTAGCGATTTAGTCGTTGAAACCATATTCGTATTCACAACTGTCGATAGAACTTGAGCGGCAGCGATTCTATCGAAGTGTCGTCGAAGTGTATTCTGGTACATTAATCGTCCTTCAATCGTTTCAAAACGATAACTCGAAGGTATTCTACTATTTAGATGACCTTTGTTTCGATCGGATTTCAACGACTAAACGTCAAAATAAGCGATCCAAGTGTCGTTGGACAAAAGTTCAATTAGCTGGAACTTTTGTATGTGAAAAATAAGCTTGGGGCTAGCATATTTGTTATTATTTCTTTTTTATTTTATTTAATAAACTTTTGTACATAATACATAGGTAATGTAATATACAAGGCGGACTTAATACTAAAAGTATTTTTTGCCAGTCAACCGTTGGGAAACAGAAAACAATTAAAGCGGTGCAAATTATATAATTATCTATAAGTAAGTACTAATATTATAAAGAGGTAAGATTTGATTGTTTGTTTGTTAAATTGTTTTCATCGAATAGGCTCCGAAACTACTGGACCGATTTAGAAAATTCTTTGATCATTAGAAAGCTACATTCGTTCAGGTACCACGCGGATGAAACCGCGAGAATCCGCTAGTATATTATAAACAAACAAAATATACAAGCTACATAATCGACGCAAACAGCGTAAACGGAGAAATAAATTGAGAGCTGCAAGATGGGACGCTTCCGAAATGCCGGAGAGACTTCAAAATTTTGGTACAAACACTCATTTATTATTTATTATTTATTATTTATTATTTATTATTTATTATTTATTATTTATTATTTATTATTTATTATTTATTATTTATTATTTATTATTTATTATTTATTATTTATTATTTATTATTTATTATTTATTATTTATTATTTATTATTTATTATTTATTATTTATTATTTATTATTTATTATTTATTATTTATTATTTATTATTTATTATTTATTATTTATTATTTATTATTTATTATTTATTATTTATTATTTATTATTTATTATTTTGTTCGGAAAAGATCGACGTTTCTGAACGCGTCTCTAATGTCACGTCAAACTGACATTTGGCTGTCACTTGAAGTTGACAGTGACACTTGATTGAAATTCTTGTAGAAAATGTCGGATTAATTTTGCTGAATTTGTTAAAAAATCGCTCGCGTTGAATGTGCCTGGCATATCGAGTTTGAATAAAATCTTAAATTATCTATGTGATCCCGTTTTGTACGACCAAGGTTTTGACGCCATCCATCGGGCTGGTCGCGGAGTTTTGAAAGAAAGATAATTGTCCACCACGCGCTTTTTGTCGGGACTGTAAATCGTAATAAAAGAGGCTCCCCCGTGTGTGTCATTGTGAATCTATTGCTGAAGCGCCCAGTGCCTTGGGAACGCTGTTATTTGTGTTGTGAGTAAGGTGACTAATTGGTAAGGTCTGCAGAAGAAAGGACCCCAGGGGCGCGCGCGCTCCCTTACACCACTTCTGCCTTGGAGACGTTCGACACACAGACCCGTATGTAACCTCACCTTACTTAACATTCTCTCCGCTGTGTATCGCAGTCCAATTGTTCAGTTTACATCCCCGCTGAAACCGAGTTTTTTGTCCGGAGTCTATATTAGTAATACCAGCTTCCACTGCGCTAGCTGATTCCGCGGATTTAGCGGGGGTGTACTGAACATTTCTTGGTAGCCAAGAGCGTAGTTTGAAGGCCTGAGAGGCCCACGCCAAAACTTTGTATTAATCAGTGCCGTTTTGATGACCCAGTCTGGTCCGGACTAGATTAATTTGTACTTGTAAATGGTAATTGGCTTGCATTTGAAAAGTAAAGGGCATTCCTTTGTTATTGGTTCCATGTCTTGTAATTAATTGTCATGTATTGAAGTTCCAAAGTGTAAACAGATGCCTTTCTTTGCTCATAATAATTATTATTTAGTTTGTTAGCAAATTGGAGTTGTGAATATTGACAAGTTTGTTGCTAAAATAATAGCTAATAAAAGGTTAGCTAATAAGTTTGCACTCAATACTTAGTGAAACTTAAATGATTTGGGACATTGTTTACACATTGAAACTCATTGAAACTTGTGCTTTGAAATAATTAAAATTAACTTGTTGTTGTGTAACAGTATGTTGTGTTGATATCCAAGTGAATTTCAATAGTCAGTGATTTTGAGTGAATTTCAATAGTCAGTGAGTTTTGTAGTTTTCTGATAACCTCCAAATATTTAAGAGTTTGTGTCATTATAAATACTTTGTTGTTGTAATATTGGAATTTTGTGGTTAGTAATAACCTCCAAATATTGGAGATTTTGTGTTATAGTGAATATTTTGAATTTGTTGTTTTTGTTGATAAATTTGTGACGTTACAATGACGGCCTCCTCTGCTAAAGCCAAAATACGTTCTGAGTTACGGTGGTTAGCTTCTGCGGTTGCGTTGTTGGATCGACCGGATAGAACGGAGGCCTTGTTGAACAGATACGTAGATCTGCCCGTACGTTTGGCTGTTGTTGATGAACAGTATGCCTTATTTTTGGAAAGGACTGTTGAGGCCGATGTGGAAATGCGACAAGAAGTCGATTTGGATGTGGACCAGTGTTATGATTTTGCGGACAGAATTACCCAGGTGGCTCGGCCTTTGCAAGTGGCAAGAGAGAATGAACCGAGCCCGTCCCCGGTCACATCTAAGAGTATGCCCCCTCTATTTGCTAGATTGGCCCCCTTAGACTTAAGGCGTTTTGCTGGTCGTCTAGAGGACTGGGAGGGCTTTATTAATATTTTTGATAGTCTTGTACATGCCCGGGACGATTTGACCCAGGGCCAGAAGTTGGCCTACCTGTTATCCGTGTTGGAAGGGGAGGCCCTTGAATCGGTTCAACATTTGGCCCCCTCGGATGAAAACTACCCTATTGCTAGGGATTTGATTGCCCGTCGGTACCAGAACGTACGACGTCTGGCGGACAACCATGTTGCCACCATTTTGAATTTACCCCGCGTTGCCAGCGTGATGCACTTGAGAGTGGCTTTGTTGAATCCGCTGTTGGTTGCCTACAACGCATTGAAAAACTTAAAACTCCCAGTGGAGCAGTGGTCGTTTTTGTTACTGCACATTGTCCTGGGAAAGTTGCCGGACTCTGTTAAGGTCCGTTTTGAGCAGCAGTATGGTGGGGATAGTGCGACTTATCTGCCACCCTTCTCGGACCTCTTGACGTTCCTGGAAGGAGAAAGTAGACTGGCAGATAATTCCTCTCTGGCCGGTCCTATGGGACCCGAACGACCTGTGCCACAGAGTAGATCCCCCACCGGACCCCCCCGTAGGGGGCGTATGGCCCCTCGCGCGCCCGGCCGCTATGCCGCCGTCCAGGAGACCGCCCGCTGCTTGTACTGTCGGGAACCGGGTCACAGCACGACCCGTTGTGATAAGTTCCTCGACCAGCGCGTCCAAGGCCGTCGAGCGATCGCGCGACAACGGACATGGTGCTACTCGTGCTTGGGCCTGCACATGCAGCGCGAATGTACCCAAGCGCACCCATGCCGCTTTTGTAAGGGCAACCACCATCCCCTCCTCTGCATGAACAGCCCAGAGGGCGGCGGAGCGCCGCAGCGCGTCGCTGCAGGATCACCGCGTATGGGTGGGGGTCTCGGACCCCCCGCGGTGTTTGCATCCCGCAGCAGTTCTAGTGGCCACCAGAGTGGCCCCAGACGCTCTCCGCCACGTTTGGACCCTCAAACGGGCGGGGGTCCCAGGGACCCCCCCATGGGAAACCGATCCCCAAGGATGGGGATGAGTTATGCGGGCGTTGCCGGAGGTCGTAGAGGCCCCCCGCGACGTTTTGAGCCTCGCACGGGCGGGGGTCCCACGGACCCCCCCATGGGAAATCGGTCCCCAACTAGGGGGTTCGATTTTGCGAGCGATGCGGGAGGTCGTAGAAGCCCCCCGCAACGTGTTGAGCCTCGCACAGCCGGGGGTCCCCGGGACCCCCCTTCTGAAAATCGGTCACCGTGCCCCCGCGACTATGGGGCGACGTACACGGTGGATGATAGGCACCGATTCTCGCCGCCGCTCGCCGAATACCCGCGTTTGGAGCGGCGCCCGCCCCGTCTTCAAGGGGCCGGGAGATATAACACGCCTGATACCGGGCGATTTGGACGTAGGCAGTATGTGGGAGACTGGGACCCACTGGATCGCTATGAGCGACCCCCTTACCATGGGGGGGACGTCTGGGGACCCCACATACTAGCAATCAACGTGTTTACGGTCGATTGTAGCCACCCCTCCAGAGACCGTTTTGTTGCCCACGGCCTCTGTGCTTGTCAGGGGATTGAATGGCGACCTTGTGGAAGTTCGCGCCTTGTTGGATTCCGGTGCTCAGGGGTGTGTTGTGTCATCTTGGTTAGTTAGGCGGTTGGGCCTCAAGGTGCACCCCCACACGGAAGGCGTGAGAGGTGTTGGCGATGTGAAAGTCCCCGGGTTGTTAGGGCATGTTGACTTCACATTTACATCACGTAATAAGTCCACGCCAGGCATTAAGACCTCGGCGATTGTGTTGGACACAGTTGTTGGCCGTCAACCTTCAGTTGACTTGGGACCGAGTATGTTGTCTTTGGTGTCTGATTCCCCACTCGCCGATCCAAATTTCTTCCGCCCAGGCCCGATTGATGCTCTCCTTGGAGCCGATGTCCTGGGGCGAGTTTTGTTGACGGGGAAGCGAGTTTTGCAGCCAGATGGCTTGGTAGCTCTGCAGACGACACTCGGTACAGTTGTGATGGGCCCTGCTCGCCGCGTTTTGGATTCCCTTGATGAGGATCGCGGTCTTGTTTTTAATGTGTCTCTCTCCGAAGTGGTGCAGAAGTTTTGGGAGGTTGAGGAACCTCCACCAGCCCCGCGGGTCGACCCAGTAGCGGATGAATGCGAGTTGTATTACCAGAATAACACTGGTCGCCTCCGCTCTGGTCGTTTGATCACCCGTCTCCCCTTTCGTGCCGGCCGACCTCCTCTGGGCGAATCCCGACCGCTAGCGGAACGTAGGCTAGTGGCGATGGAGCGTCGCATGAGCAAGGATCCGGTCTTCCGCCAGAAGTATGTTGAATTCATGCGGGAGTATGAGGAGTTAGGGCACATGTCCGTGAGCGATTTGGATTGGCGCTCCGTTGAGCACTTCTTTTTGCCGCACCACGCCGTTTTGAAATCCGGAAAGATTCGGGTGGTCTTTGACGGTTCGGCTCCCACCTCTACTGGAGCGTCCTTGAACCAGTGTCTGCATGTAGGTCCCAAGCTGCACACGGAGATCTCAGACATTTTGACCAACTTCCGGCGGCACCAAATTGTATTTATGACTGACATCCGGATGATGTTCAGACAAACGGTCATCCATCCAGAGGATAGGAGGTACCAATTGATTTTGTGGAGAGAGAGTCCTAGGGACCCCTTGTTGATTTATGAATTGAATACGAATACGTACGGTTTGGCTTCGAGCCCGTTTGTTGCGATTCGTTCTTTGTTGGAGTTGGCCGAGAAGGAGCGCTTGAGATATCCTCGCGCCTCCGCCATTTTGGCCAGTGACGTCTATGTGGATGACATTTGCACGGGCGCCTCATCTGTCTCAGAGGCGATTGTCCTGAGAGACGAACTCACCGCCCTTTTGAAGTCGGGAGGTTACGAGTTGAGGAAATGGATATCCAACTCGCCTGATGTACTGGTAGGTTTGCCCGAAGAGCACCAGCAGGACCCCCACCTATTCGAAAATGTTGATAATCCCCATGTGGTGACCGTCCTTGGCGTACAGTACAAACCGGTCTCTGACACTTTCACTTATTGTGTGGATTTACGACCACCGAAAGTCTGGACCAAGCGTTTAGTATTGTCTACTGTCGCACGTACCTTTGACCCCAATGGGTGGATTTGCCCCGTGCTGTTTATGGCCAAGTGTTTCTTGCAACGGTTATGGGCTTCGGGTGTGTCGTGGGATGAACCCCTCTCGGACGAGTTACTCCGAGATTGGTCGAGCTTCGTTTCATCCCTCCCCGAGATTGATGAAGTGCATTTGCCGAGGCTATTCCTCCCTTCTGAAAATTGTAAAGTTACTCTTCACGGCTTTTCCGATGCCTCCGAACGTGGATTTGCTGCGGCCGTGTACCTCCGCACCGTTACTGTTGACGGAGTTGTTGCTGTGCATCTGGTGATAGCGAAAAGCAAAGTCGCTCCCCTTCGGACTCGTCATACGATCCCGAGGTTGGAATTGTGTGGAGCTGCCCTCCTAATGCGTTTGTTGAACCACGTATGGCTCACATTAGGTCGATCTATTAAGATACAAGAGGTTTATGCTTGGACGGACAGTCAGGTCGTCCTTTGTTGGTTGAAGGCTCCGGCGCACACCTTGGACGTGTTTGTGGCCAATCGAGTGTCGCAGATTTGTAATTCCGACATCGAGTTGATTTGGAGACACGTGCCGGGAACCATGAATCCCGCGGATTGTGCGTCTCGGGGTTGTGTAGCCCCAACCCTAATTAACCACCCCCTCTGGTGGGGCCCACAGTTGTTGATGCGGCCTGAGTCGGAGTGGCCGCCCTCTCCAGCGTTGTCGAACGTAGCCGTTCCTGATATGCGGGCATGCGTCCTGGAGACTAACCCCGCCGGGGAAAAGGATTTGTTGTTGGATCGGTACAGCTCCTTACAGAAGCTGCTTGGTGTTACCGCTTGGATCAGACGTTTTGCGTACAACTGCAGGAACCCACGCGCGAGGCGTGATTCGTCGGTTCTCACTCCGGACGAGCGTAGGGACGCGCTCTTGTTTTGGGTCCGGAGAGTACAAGCTGATAGTTTTGAGTCCGAGATTGAAATTTTGCGTTTAGGCCGTCGCAAGTTGAAGGGCGCGGTATCGCGATTAAACCCCTTCCTGGACGAGAGTGGGCTTTTGCGAGTCGGCGGAAGACTTCGAAATGCGAACCTGCCGTATGGAGCTCGTCACCCCCTTTTGTTACCTAAAGCCGGACATTTGACTCAACTGATAATAACAGATCGCCATGTGAATGCACAACATGCTGGCTGTAATGCTTTGTTGGCCATTTTGCAGCGTGAATTTTGGATTTTGTCTGCTCGTCGAGCCATTCGCACTGTGGTTTTCCGTTGCCTGCCTTGTTATCGATTGAAGGCCGCGACCATGCAGCCCCAGATGGGTGATTTGCCTGCTGATCGCGTCACGGAATGTAGAGCTTTTGCCGGAGTCGCCACCGACTTCGCCGGTCCCTTTACTGTAAAGGCTTCGAGACTGCGTAATGCTAAAACCTATAAGGCGTACTTGTGCGTGTTTGTGTGTTTGTCCACCAAGGCTGTCCACTTGGAAATTGTCTCGGAATTGTCTACCGAAGCCTTTGTCGCCGCCTTGAGCAGATTTGTTTCCCGTAGAGGACTGCCGTCATTGATACGTTCCGATTGTGGTACTAATTATAAGGGAACGTGTAATTATCTTAAGGAAGTAGTTAAGTTTTTTGTTGATAATAAAATAGACATTGGAACCACCCTCTCCCGGCGTGGGATAATCTGGAAGTTTAGCCCTCCAGCTTGTCCGACCTGGGGAGGAATTTTTGAAGCTTGTGTAAAGGCTGCCAAGACACACTTGCGTCGCGTGATTGGAGAAACTATTCTCACGTTTGAGGAACTTGATACGGTATTTTGTAAAATTGAGGCCGTCCTCAACTCGCGACCCTTGTGCCCGTTGTCTTCGGACCCGAATGACCTGGAAGCGTTGACCCCAGGTCATTTCTTGATCGGACAGCCCCTTTTGGCGTTGCCTGAATATCCGATTCAGGATGTAGGATCCCATCGTTTGTCGCGATACCAACTTTTGAGACAGATGTCCCAAAACTTCTGGGCACGTTGGTCGATGGAGTATTTGCATATCCTACAACAGCGCGTGAAGTGGACAGATAAAACCACCTCACCCCAGACTGGCGACCTCGTGTTGATTAAGGATGCTAACCTGCCGCCCCTATGTTGGCGAAGGGGGCGCATTGTTAAACTCTACCCCGGAACTGACGGAGTTCCTCGTTTTGCTGAGGTTTTGGTTAGAGATTCGGTTTTGAAGAGAGCAGTGAGTGGGCTCTCCCGATTACCCGTAGATTGACGTACCGTTCTTAACGGTCCGGGGCGGGGGGATGTTCGGAAAAGATCGACGTTTCTGAACGCGTCTCTAATGTCACGTCAAACTGACATTTGGCTGTCACTTGAAGTTGACAGTGACACTTGATTGAAATTCTTGTAGAAAATGTCGGATTAATTTTGCTGAATTTGTTAAAAAATCGCTCGCGTTGAATGTGCCTGGCATATCGAGTTTGAATAAAATCTTAAATTATCTATGTGATCCCGTTTTGTACGACCAAGGTTTTGACGCCATCCATCGGGCTGGTCGCGGAGTTTTGAAAGAAAGATAATTGTCCACCACGCGCTTTTTGTCGGGACTGTAAATCGTAATAAAAGAGGCTCCCCCGTGTGTGTCATTGTGAATCTATTGCTGAAGCGCCCAGTGCCTTGGGAACGCTGTTATTTGTGTTGTGAGTAAGGTGACTAATTGGTAAGGTCTGCAGAAGAAAGGACCCCAGGGGCGCGCGCGCTCCCTTACACCACTTCTGCCTTGGAGACGTTCGACACACAGACCCGTATGTAACCTCACCTTACTTAACATTCTCTCCGCTGTGTATCGCAGTCCAATTGTTCAGTTTACATCCCCGCTGAAACCGAGTTTTTTGTCCGGAGTCTATATTAGTAATACCAGCTTCCACTGCGCTAGCTGATTCCGCGGATTTAGCGGGGGTGTACTGAACATTTTTATTATTTATTATTTATTATTTATTATTTATTATTTATTATTTATTATTTATTATTTATTATTTATTATTTATTATTTATTATTTATTATTTATTATTTATTATTTATTATTTATTATTTATTATTTATTATTTATTATTTATTATTTATTATTTATTATTTATTATTTATTATTTATTATTTATTATTTATTTTTTATTATTTATTATTTATTATTTATTATTTATGAAAGAACGATCTAATCTAAATAACCTGAAAGAATACAACTAAAAATCTTTACATATCAACGACATTTGAGGAGTTGTACCTTCCATCACCAGCTCATCAGCATGTGATGATGACTACCAGATGCAAATACTTAAAAAACTTTAGAAAATCTTTAAAATACGTAAATTACCATAAAATTTACGGGTTTTCCTCGATTTCCCCTGGATTCCACCATCAGATCCTAACTTGGTAACAATGTGACTACCTCAGGAGTTTACTCTTTCGAATAAAAAAATAATCATTGAAATTGGTCAATAGTTCGCGAAGATATTGACGTGTAAAGCAGGAACTACCAGTCAAAAACTATGTGTTTTTTCAGGATTGTGAAAAAACTACTGAACTGACTACTTTAACTTTTTCATGATACCACACATAAACTACGAGTACCTACCTATTTTCTTTCAGATAAAAAAAGAATTATTAAAATCGGTTAACAACTGGCGAAGTTATGGTAAAACATACATAAAAAAAAAATGTCGACTTGAGAACCTCCTCTTTTTTTGAAGTCGGTTAAAAGTGGGTAGAAATATATTTGTTTAAATACCTAATCAATAGCATTAAACCGATTATACGTATGTATTGACACAATCAAAAATATATATTTCACTTTTTTGCTCGATAGTACGCACTTCACGATTGAAATAAAGTTTGAACCTTATTACTAAGGAGCAAAGTTCAACATTGATCGTCAGCATATATTCAGATTATTATGTAGAAGTTTACATTAGATTTTTTGAAAATAGCAAAGAAGAATTCTTTTTTTATTTATATCCTAAGATTCACTATTTCACACAGTATTTTTTCAAGTATTTATTTATTTAAAACTTGTACCTGTTTCCCTGGAATCTCCATCGCAAGAAACGTCAAGTTAGCAGCCCACTTAGAGACCCTAATATCTCGGCTTGTATTAAAGCACTACTTTTGAAATTTTGCGTTTACGATACACTATTTGATCAGGCACAAGTGTGATGACCATCTACTGTGTTCCACAGTTTATTGAAACGGATGTTTCTCATGCAAAATTAAGTAAATTAAAAGCTAGTCCTACCTTCCTAGAAGATACTGTCCGTAATCCAGGGGGGCTGATCGCTGTCTCGCCGGCGCGCGCGCCTGACAAGTAGGTCTTCACCCAACCCCCGATGGGAAACTCTTATAGCTAACACTCTTATAACTACACAATGCCCTAATAGACAGCTAAAACTTTCCCGGCGCTTTTCAAGGCGAACACACACGGGTCACAAGTCTGTACCCCGACCGGGCACTCGTAGGTGCAAACGCGAAATCTCGGTCACAACACGGGTAGGTTTCCTGGCGCGGCACGTCGCTACAGGAACACACAACCTCCCGGCGGCTTACGGCGAACTGAGCGCGATGTTGCGCGGACGGCGGTTGGCGCCGAACTAACGAATAAATCCTACACGGTACACCCGGCCCGAGCGCGATGACAACTGCCCGCTCGCAGACGCGGCGTGAACATCCCCCCGTCCCGGACAGTAGCAAACTGTCCGCCAACTCAATCTAAGGGCAGGCGAGAGAGGGTAGCGATCGCTCGCTTCAAAACAGAGTCCCCCACCAGGACCTCGGCAAACCTGGGCACACCATCCGACCCCGGATGAAGCTGAACAATGCGTCCTAAACGCCAGCGGAGGGGCGGCAGGTTTGGATCCTTTACCAACACGAGGTCTCCGGTCTTGGGTGGGGTCGTCCTATCCGTCCACTTAACGCGTTGCTGCAAAATGTGCAAATACTCCAGATGCCAACGGCGCCAAAAACTCTGCGTAAGCTGCTGGAGCAATTCAAATCGCGAGAGCCGTCCGGAGGGCACTTCGGAATAAGGATATTCCGGCAAGGCGTTAAGCGGTCTGCCAATCAAAAAATGGCCCGGCGTAAGGGCCTCTAAATCATTCGCGTCCGAAGACAACGGACACAACGGACGCGAGTTGAGGACCGCCTCAACCTTACAAAATACGGTCGCGAGTTCCTCAAACGTGAGGACCGTCTCCCCAATAACGCGACGAAGGTGAGTTTTAGCGGCCTTTACAGTTGCTTCAAAAATCCCTCCCCAGTGGGGGCAGGATGGCGGGGAGTACTGCCATCGTACCCCTCTGCGAGAGAGTGTGGATCCGATCTCAAAATTATTCCTATCCAAAAATTCACAAACTTCCTTTAAATACCTATCGGTGCCCTTGAAATTGGTTCCACAATCGGACCTGATTAACGACGGCATTCCGCGGCGAGACACAAAACGATTCAACGTGGCTACAAAGGCTTCTGTGGTGAGGGCACTAACCACCTCCAGGTGGACCGCTTTAGTGGCCAAACAAACAAATACACACAAGTAAGCCTTTTCCGTTCTAGCATTACGAAGCCGCGATGTCTTAACGGTAAATGGCCCCGCAAAATCCGTTCCAACTCCTGAGAAGGGCATCGATTCGTTTACTCGATCGGCAGGCAGATCACCCATCTGGAGCTGCATCGTATCGGCGCGCAAACGATAACACGGGAGACAACGAAAAATAACGGATCGGATTATTCTCCGCGCTGACAAAATCCAGAACTCTCGTTGGAGGAGCGCGGTCAAAGCATTACAACCGGCATGAGCATTCTTTACATGTCGGTCTGTAATCAACAGTCTAACTAACGGTCCATCCTTGGGGAGCAACAAAGGGTGGCGTGATCCGTACGGCAGGTTGGCATGTCTGAGCCTACCTCCGACACGCAGCAATCCGGTACTGTCCAAGAAGGGATTCAACCGCACCAAGGGTCCCTTCAACTTGGGCTTACTTGAGCGCAGGGCTTTCAGCTCCGGTTCAAACTCTCGCTGTTGCGTCACTCGCAACCAATGCAACAGAGCGTCTTGCCGCTCTTGTGGGGCGAGGACCGGAGACAACAATTTCTCCTGAGGCTGGCGACAATTTCGCACAAAGCGCCTCATCCAAGCAGTCACGCCGAGCAACTTATCAAGAGAACTGTAGCGGTCTAACAAAAACTCCATCTGCGGAGCCGCCACCGTCTCCACGGCGTGAACACGCATGCCTAGGTCTGGGACTCTGGCCACAGCCGGGGTGGCAGGCCATGAGCGCTCAGGCCGTAACAACCATGATGGACTCCACCATAGGTGGTGGTCCACTAACTCAGGCGCCTCGCAGCCGCGGGAGGCACAATCTGCGGGGTTCAATTCGCCCGGTACGTGGCGCCAAATCAACGGGGCCTTTGAAGTCTGAATTTGTGAGACCCGGTTGGCCACAAAAACCTCAAGGGTGTGGACTGAACTCTTCAGCCAACAAAGGACGACCTGGCTGTCAGACCACGCAAATATCGACTCCAAGTCGACACCGTTTCCCAAGGTGTCGGCAACATGATTGAGTAGCCGTACTAAGAGAGTGGCGCCGGACAACTCCAACTTCGGAATGGTTAGCCTAGTCCGAAGGGGGGCGACCTTACTCTTGGCCGTAACTAAGTGTACGGCGACAACGCCTGCTGCATCCACCGTTCGGATGTAAACGGCTGCCGCGTATCCGCTTTCGGACGCGTCACAAAAGCCGTGCAGGGAGGCTTTAAACTTTCCCGAAGGCAGCATTTGCCTCGGTATACAAACCCGATTGACGTCGGGTAGGGATGACACGAACCTCACCCACTCTCGTAGGAGGCTACCAGAGAGGGGCTCATCCCATGACAATTCCGCAGCCCAGAGCTCCTGTAGGAAGCACTTCATCGAAAACACTACAGGGCTGAGCCAACCGTTCGGATCAAAGGTACGGGCTACAGTGGACAGCACCGTGCGTTTAGTCCAGACCTTTGGGTCTGGCAGTTCTAATCTATATGTGAACAAATCCGGGACTGGTCGATACTGGACTCCCAAAACAGACAGCATGTCTGGAGTCTCCGGATTTTCAAAGAGGAGCGGCTCTTGCTGGTGGTCCTTAGGCAAATCTGCCAATAGGTCCGGTGAGTTAGACAGCCACTTCCGCAACTCATAGCCACCAGCCCTCAAGAGCGCAATCAGCTCATCACGTAAGACGAGAGCCTCATCTAAGCTCGAGGCCCCCGTGCAGATATCGTCGACAAATAAGGCCCCCCCCTCAATAAGAGCAGATGCCCGGGGATAGCGTAGCCGTTCGCGCTCTGCGAGCTCCAAAAGCGAACGGATCGCCACAAAGGGGCTCGACCGCAAACCATAAGTGTTGGTGTTCAGCTCGTAAGCCAACATCGGATCCTGGGGATCCTCACGCCAAAGGATGATCTGGTATCGTCTATCCTCCGGGTGAATCACGGTCTGTCTGAACATCATGCGGATATCGGCCACAAAGACGACAGCGTGCCGGCGGAAGTTGGTCAAAACATCACAGACATCGTGATGCAACTTCGGCCCCGCATGCAGACACTGATTCAACGACACTCCGGTTGACGTGGGCGCTGAACCATCAAAGACCACGCGGATCTTCCCATTGGAACTCTTCAAAACAGCGTGGTGTGGCAGGAAGTAATGTTCCACATTACGCCAGTCCAACTGCGAGATGGACATGTGCCCAAGGTCCAAATACTCCCGCATGAAGTCTATATACTTCTCCTTGAATGCGGGATCCCTGGCCATCCTACGCTCCATGGACAACAATCTCTTCTCGGCCATCGGTCGGGAGCTCCCTAAAGGAGGGCGAACCGCCAAGAAGGGCAAGCGGGTAATCAAGCGACCCGAGAGGAGGCGCCCAGTGTTGTTCTGGTAGAACAATTCGCACTCCTCCGCTAACGGATCCAACCGCTTGGCAGTGGGAGGTTCCTCCACCTCCCAAAACTTTTGGAGAACGTCGGACAAAGTAGAACCGACAATGGTCTGGCGGTCTACCGACGGGGTCTCTGGTGTCTGTGGTACCTTTCTCA
Source organism: Crambus lathoniellus (assembly GCA_949710035.1). Taxonomy (NCBI): domain Eukaryota; kingdom Metazoa; phylum Arthropoda; class Insecta; order Lepidoptera; family Crambidae; genus Crambus; species Crambus lathoniellus. The sequence continues at coordinate 9,319,395 of OX453303.1, read as the reverse complement.
TCACCACATGACCCAGCGACGAGGACAAGGCGACAAGATCGGCTGTCTGCAAAACTCGCTTGCTTCCACACAGTACACGACCGAGGACATCCGCACCAATCAACAAGTGTATTGGGCCCGGTCGGTGGAAGGAAGGATCAGCCAAAGCCAGTCCAGACGTCAGCTCAATCGTGGATGGCGGCACTCGCACTTGCGGGAGTGGTCCAACCACCTTATCAAAAACTATCGCCGAAGCACCGATCTTCGGCCTTGGCGTGAAGTGGGGGGAGAAGGAGAACTCAACTCGACCAATCGGATCAGGGATCCGCGAGTCTCCCACCCCCCGTACCGCTTCGTGATGCGGCACAAGCAAAAGACCCAGCTGTCGGACAAGCCACCTGGACATTATGCACCCCTGGGCACCTGAGTCCAAAAGGGCACGCACCGCGACAACATTGCCCTTAGGTCCCCAAACATTCACGGAGGCTGTTGGCAACAGCACAAGCTCCGGAGGGGTGGTTGGGTCCGACAGGGGCGCCATTAAAAATTTTGGGGGGGTACTTGTCCCCCTCGCGCCTGAGTCGGCGCGCCAAATGTGGGACGCTCGTACCGGGCGAGCGGGTCCCAATCGGGTACATACTGGCCCCGACCAACAGCACTCCTAGGTGCAGGGTAATACCCGTGTGGGGCGTGCGTCGGTGCATAGTACCCCAATCGAGGCCTCTCCATTAGGGGGGGGGAGTAGCAAATAGGGCCCGTGCCCATCGCCACCGTGGCGTACTCTTGTGGTACCCCCCTACCCCCGCCCGTGGCGGGGGCGTCTCTCCTATAGTTCCCCCTCTCCGGGGGGGACTGAACGGGGGGGCTAAGCCCCGCCGAATCTCTAGGGGACCGGTTCCGGGCTGCCGGGCCCCCGCCCGTGCGCGAGGAATTCGAACCCCGGTCGCTCCCGGCGTCCTTGCGGTCCAAACAAAGGAGGGGGTGATGCCTCCCTCCGCAAAGAAGACAATCCTCTGTCTGGGGACACGCCGACTGCATGTGTCCCCCCAAACACCTATAGCACCATTGGCGCTGTCTAGCAACGGCCCTCCGTCCCTCTGGGCGGAGACCTCTAAATTTGGCACATTCGTGCACCACGTGCCTATCTCCCCTGCAATACCTGCACCGCTCACTCGGTGCGGGGGGAGGGGACTGCTGGAAGGCAGCATACCGATTGGTCGGGCGACGGGGCTGTTCCCTCGCCGCCACCATACGACCAACACCTGGAACCGGGGCGGGCTCCAGGTGGTCCGTCACCCTACATTCGTCCTCCAAAAAACGAAGGAGGTCCGCGAAGGGCGGGAGATACGAGGCGCTGTCGCCTCCGTACCTCTGCTCGAAACGCCCCTTCATTTCAGCGGGCAATTTGGCGAGGACTATGTGCAGCAGTACAAAGGACCACTGATCCACCGGCAGGTCCAATCGCCTTAGGGAGTTGACCGCTGACAGTAGCGGGTTCAGCAACTCCCTCCGTAACAGGTGTACCCGCGTGATTCGCGGGAGGGCCAAAATCGTGGCCACGTGGGTGTCCGCCAGTAACCGGACATTCAATCAATCAATCAATCAATCAATCAAAATATGTTTATTGCGAATACAGGTAAATTACAGGTGGTAAAAGATTTCACAATAGGTAGCAAATTAGTTCAGCCGTATTCTGCCTTTCTGACATGCAATAATTAAAATAACAGTAATTGAATTTGGTACAATGTCAAATCTAAGTACCTACTTATCAGATAGGTATCACAAATTTTACATTAATAAATTAAAATATTAATAAATTTCAGCAACATGTCAAAGTACAATAATTAAGTATAGATGATGTCAAATTACAAAATAATGTCAAATTATAAGATGAATGTCAAAAAAAAACACAATAAAATACAAATTATTTTATATGTCACAAACAAGCTACTTATGTCACAATAAAAAATCTAATGATTACATTTTATCTTTCAAATATTCTTCAACCGTATAGTATGCCTTATCAACTAGTATCTTCTTAATACTGGTTTTAAAAGTTTCTATTTCATTTGTCTTTTTCAAACTTTCTGGCAGCTGATTATACAGTAGCGGCGCCATGCCAAAGATACTTTTATTGAGCAGAGCAGTTCTACTAGGGGGAAAACAAATATCGTTTCTTTTCCTTATGCTTCTAAAGTGTTGAAACAGATTTATATTTGATTTAACAAATACTACAACTTCATATATATATATAGATGGTAATGTCATTATTTTAAGATTTGCAAAATGCTGCTTACAACTATCCATACATTTTAATTTACAAATTGCTCTTATACACTTTTTTTGGGCTTTAAAAACAGTGTATTTATCGGTGGAGTTGCCCCAAAACATAACACCATACCTTAAAATTGATTCTACATGACTACGGTAGGCAATTATTAACGTCGATAGATTTACAATTTTACTTAATCGGTATAATGCATAAGAAAACTTGTTAATACGAGTACACACAATCTCAACGTGAGTCTTCCAATTAAGTTTATTATCAATATATATTCCAAGGAACTTTGTTTCGTTCATTTCTTGAATTTTTTGATTTCTAAAGTTAACATTGTAGTCCTTTTGAGAATTATTATTATAATTATTAGAAAATGTCATGTGATTAGTTTTGTCAATATTCATACAAAGTTTATTAGCATGTAACCAATTGTCAATATTGTGTAGTGATTCACACATTTTATTGCTTAGGCTTTGGGTATTATTATCAACAAATATTGCTGTACTGTCGTCTGCAAATAGTACAATTTTTTCATTTAGCGCTTTTGGTAGGTCATTAATGTACACAAGAAAAAGTAAGGGACCAAGTACACTCCCTTGGGGTACACCTCGTTTAACACATTTGATTTCAGATGTATACGTTACTTCTTTTTTACTTTTCATACATAATCGAGTGACCTGTGTCGACTGTTTTCTGTTTGTCAGATACGACGTTATTAGCTTTAACACGTTACCCCTTACTCCATATTGCTCTAGTTTGAGCAGAAGAATTTTGTGATCTACAAGGTCAAATGCTTTAGTTAAATCCATGTATATAGCACTAACCAACCTTTTTTGGTCGATATTCTTTACTACGGTGTCCAAAAATTTATAAATAGCTAAATTAATCGATTTATTTGTACGGAATCCCATTTGTTCGTCAACTAAAATATTATATTTCTCAAAGAAATCATAAAGCCTTTTATAAAGTATCTTTTCAAATATTTTAGCAAATACTGTTCCTAGTGCTATGGGTCGATAACATGCCATGTTTTCAGTCTCATTTTTTTTAAAAAGGGGTTTGACTAATGATATTTTAAGATTGTCAGGAAAAACACCGTATTCGATGCACAAGTTAATAATGTGACTTAATATTGGTGCAATTATATTGCTTACATATTTGAGGACTTTTGTACAAATTTCGTCGTATCCGGTGCTGTTTGTGTTTTTTAACGACATAATCGTATCTTTTATTTCATCGGGAGAAGTAGGTCTCATAAAAATTGATTTGTCATTGAGCGTCAATGAGTATTTCGATGTGTTGTTTTTATTGTTTAGTTTAATATCCTGCAAGTCCACATGTGATTGATTTATAAAGAAGTCATTAAATGTCTGTGCTATACAATATGGGTCAGTGATAATTTTACTGTCAACCTTAATTTTAACTATATCATTTCTTGGTAAATTTTTCTTTTTTCTATTAATTATGGACCATGCAGCTTTTGATTTGTTTTTAGCAGATAATATAAAATAATTGTTTTGAGATTTTTGTGTCTGTTTGATAATGCGATTGAGTCTAGAGGAGTACGTTTTAAAATCATTTTTAAGTTTTTTTGAGCGATTTTTTCTATAATTCCAAAGCATTTCACGTTTGCGCTGTGAACATTTTTTTATACCACTTGATAACCATTTAGGTTTTCTATGGGTATAATTTTTAACTCTTATAATGGGAAAGCACAGCTTGTAGAAGAGACAGAACTGATCAAAGAAACTATTGTATGCTTGTTCAGGGTCACTTGTGTTACTATAAATTTCATTGAAACTTAGAGACTGTAGGTGTTTTGAAAATTTTGTCATATTTTCTTTATTATAAGATCTCCTTTCACTATACCAAAAGGGTAAGGAGCAGACTTGGGTGACTGGGAATGTCAGTAACTGAGCTGAATGATCGGATATGGCAAATTCTAATAGTTGAGTCTTTGGTGATTTTACGTTTTGGATAATATTGTCTAGACATGTACCACTCGCAGCTCTAGTCGGTTCTTTGAAAGAGAATTTTAAATTATAGCTATTTAGTATTTGTGTAAACCTTCTTGTATTTATGTCATTGGTTAGGGTGTCCACATTGTAGTCACCACACAAAATAACCTTATTATTGCTCAACCCTAGTTCATTAAGCATGCTATCTAATGTATTGAAAAACGTGTCCAAGTCCTGTTTATTATACCGGGGCGGTCTGTATATACATATAATTATCAACTTATGATGTGTTAACTCTACAGCACAACATTCAAAAATACTTTCTTTGTTGTATTTTGCTACAGCCACTATTGGTTTATATGTATGCTTATTATGTACGAGTATACAAGAACCACCATGTCGATTATGTCTCGAACTAAATGATACAACGTTGTAATTAATTAAATTGCTCAATTGTACATCACTCTCTATCATATTGTGTTCAGTCAAACATAGTACGTCAATAGTATTTCCCTCAGAGTCTAAATTTTCTAGGTGTATACTTAAAAGGTCAGATTTGTTGAGAAAACCATCAATATTCACGTGCAATACATTAAGATAGTTAGATTCGAAAAAGATTTTTTGTGGGCATATTATTTTTAGTTTTGTCATAATCATCATCATTATTATTATTTTCGTTACTTGTCAAATCAAAATTATATAATGTCTCATATTGTTCAATTGAATGCATTAGTTTCAGTATGTCATTAAGTATTATTTTCATCCCTAGATTATTTATAAAACCAGAATTATTAAACATTTCCTTTGAGTACTTTAGATTTCTGTTCGAGTCTAAAAGAAAAGCGTATTCGTGAATTAGGTTATCCAAGTAAAGTCTGTTGTTAAAAGCTTCTATACGTAGATTGAACAGGTTACTAAAATTATTACACTTAAAAGTTGGGACACATAATATTACATTAGTGTGTTGCACTAACAATAATTGATTTTTAATACTATTAATAATTTCAAAATAATCCTTAGTTTCATGAAAGTCGGCATCACCGATGAGTAATATACAATAGTCATTTAAGGTGAAGTTATTCAATTTACATTCAATATTTTGTAATAGTTGCATAATATTACCATTGGGAATCATGTAATGACAAAACTTGTATCCATTAAAAGTTTGTTCCGATATGTTTAGTATGTTATTTTTGTTATTACTACTAATAATTGCAACCTTCCTCGTCGGTTGAATATCTTCTTTCGCGGTCTCTTGTATAGGTTCATCTGACTTGTTTATGCTTGACGTAGTCGGAGATACATACTTCAAATGTGTTGTGTTTGTTCGTTCTGATACTTAAATCTGATAAAAAATCAAATGATGAAAAATAAGAGGTCTACACTGAGGGATCGAACTGCGGGCCTCAACTTCCTCCAGTTTATCGCATGTCTTGATTCACCACGGATGCTTATGTTCGAGCGACAAAAATTGGGATTGTATTGTGCGCTGGTTATTGCTTTTTCTTGATTGTCCTAACGTGGCTACGCACATAGACTACAGATGGCGTAAGTAGTCACTTATTTTATAATTGTTTACAGTGTATAAGGTTTATAATGGCTTAGCACTGGTTCACGTTTGAATAAAAATTAACTGTCTTTAATGATTGAAATTTAAGGAAAGCATTTACACAGCGATTAAATGTTTTGTTTTAATGTTTAGTACTTTATCACTGATTAAAATATTGTTTTTCACTATTAAAAATTGTCATTTGTTGGTATTTGATTGTTTATTGACGAAATTTTACTATCACTTTTCACTGTTTATTGTACGTGATATTCTTCATATATTTTAAAAATAACACTTGTACACTATATTTACATAACACTCTTCACTTTTGAACCATAATAATAACTTAAAACGAATAAATACTATTTTTACGGATTTAAATACACAGAGCTTGATGTTTACTTGACGGCAGCGCCATCTGTTCCTTCTGGTACCTGCTAACCAGAAGCTGGCGAGCCACCTGGTAGTTGTCGTCGCTGATGAGCAGGTGCTGGATTACCGCGCTGGCCTCTCCTCGCAGGGAGGAGCGCAAATAGGCCAACTTCTCACTAGGGGATAAGTCCCGTCGTGAATCCACTAAGCTGTCAAACAAGTTAATGAAGCCCATCCAGGCTGACAGATCCCCATTAAAAGTGGGAATCTCCAACGTAGGCAATCGGCCTAGCAACGCCATCGGGGTAGGTTTGACCTCCCCGCTCAAAACCGGCTCCCCCTTCCGAACAGCCAGGGCCCTCTCAGCCGCCTCCGTGAACTGGTCAGCCAGCTCATAGGCCTGGGCTACATCCTGCTCCAGCTGTTCCGACACGGCATCATCAGCTGGGGGGTTCTGCAAATAATACGCGCGACACTCCATGGCGTGGCGCTCCAGGTCTTGCAGCCGAGCTGCCAGCCCGCCATACCGAGCTAGCAACGCGCCTACCCGGTCGGCTCGGTCTATTAATGTGACCGCACAAGCAAGCCAACGCAAAACTCCTTGGATGCCAGCCCTGGATACGGCGGTCGGATTCGTAGGAGCCATTTATAATCCGTTTAATAAACAAAGCAAACAAAGAAATATAAAAGTGGTAAACATCAACAAAAAAAACAATAGAAATAGGTCGCGTCACGATAATATAAAACACAATTAAAATTCGGACGACATACACGGACCCTACTATTTTCATAAATTATTAACAACTTACCAATTTCAAGGGCTAACAATATAACGGTATAAACAAAACGGTATAGGATTAACGGTATGGCATACACGGCACGGCCAGGTCAACCTCGCAAATCAACTACTAAACCGTTATCAACAAACAAAAACAAAACTATTTTTAATAATAATACTCGTAATTTAATACTACTAATAATTAAAACTAGTTCCACTTTTTTAACTAGGCAAGCGGACTCGGAACAAACACTAGTATGTGGTACTAATAAACAACACTTTCGAACGAAACTATTCGTCAAATAAATCCGGACACACAAAAAAAATATACACATCTAGGCGAGTAAACTCGTATCAAATCACTAGTATGTGACAACAATTATATAAGTGTCTATCTATTATCGGATCCACCAAGTGAGAAACATTCGCTTCGAGAATTTACTAGAACAATTTCTTAGTACTTCTCGTCTCGGATCGGATCGGATCGGAAATCGGATCGGAAATCGTCTCGGAATACCCTCGAGATTTTAACAAAAAAAAATTAATTTTATTTTTACTATGAAATTTTATGTAGTTAATTTTAATATGAAAATTAATTATATCAACTAAGCTCTGCTACCAAAATTATGATCAGGCACAAGTGTGATGACCATCTACTGTGTTCCACAGTTTATTGAAACGGATGTTTCTCATGCAAAATTAAGTAAATTAAAAGCTAGTCCTACCTTCCTAGAAGATACTGTCCGTAATCCAGGGGGGCTGATCGCTGTCTCGCCGGCGCGCGCGCCTGACAAGTAGGTCTTCACCCAACCCCCGATGGGAAACTCTTATAGCTAACACTCTTATAACTACACAATGCCCTAATAGACAGCTAAAACTTTCCCGGCGCTTTTCAAGGCGAACACACACGGGTCACAAGTCTGTACCCCGACCGGGCACTCGTAGGTGCAAACGCGAAATCTCGGTCACAACACGGGTAGGTTTCCTGGCGCGGCACGTCGCTACAGGAACACACAACCTCCCGGCGGCTTACGGCGAACTGAGCGCGATGTTGCGCGGACGGCGGTTGGCGCCGAACTAACGAATAAATCCTACACGGTACACCCGGCCCGAGCGCAATGACAACTGCCCGCTCGCAGACGCGGCGTGAACACTATTTATACAGTATTTTTTGACATATAAATCACATTGATACGAACTGTATTTCTTGAGGTGACTGGTAACTTGACGTTAAGTTAGCAGCCTCACTAAGATACTCAAATATCTTTTGAATCAAAGTTATACTATTTATTTAATATACATCACTATTTAACACTATTTATACAGTATTTTTTGACATAATCAAAACCATCTAATTCTGTTGTGAGGCTGCTAACTTGACGCACATACGTAAGCCGCGTCAGTCTGGATTTTATCATCCAAAGCTTTAGTAAAATTTATGACATATTTTCATTAAATTGCTGACAGTTGGCTATTTTTACAAAATCCGTAATGACTATATACCTACAATGATGCTTTTTTTTCAATCAATCAATCTTTATTTGTGTTAAACATGGTCCATTCTAAAGATGGTAAAAGTTAAAAGTAGCATCTCACATTTAGCCAATATCTGGCATACAAATAATATACTTATTTATATGTTTTTTTTTTTACAATTAAATTACACAATAACATTCAATTTTAAAAATTACTTCATTAAGTAAATGATTAATAGGTACATTTCAAATAATCGTCAATTGAGTAGAAGTTATTTTGTACAAGCCATTGCCTTAGGGTGAACTTGAATTTATAAAATGGTAGTATTTTTATATGATCTGGTATTTTATTGTAAATTTTTATGCACATTGAATAACAATTTTTTAGAAAGGTCGTTGTTCTCGGTGTGATATCTAATATTAGCCTATGAGGGTTTGTACTATTCTTCGTGTAGAAATCCTTTGCTTTAATGAAGATATCGCAATTGAGATTGACGAATTTCCCTATTTCAAATATTTATATAGAAGGCAGTGTCAGTATACCCAATGAGGAGAAATAGGGCTTGCATGATATATCCGGAGTTATGCCACACATAGCCCGAACACAGCGTTTTTGCGCTATAAATACCTTTTGGACGTCTACACCGTTTCCCCAAACTATTATGCCATACCTAAGCAGCGACTCAACATATGCAAAGTACGCTGTAATTGCCGTCTCTCTACCAGCAATTTTCGTTAGTTTGTAAAGAGCATACGAAAAGCTGTTTATTTTTTTACGAATCATCTCTGATTGTGATTTCCAATTTAATTGGTGACTAAGGTGGTAATTTTGGTGACTACAAAACCGGGCAAATAATACACTCGAATATCTAGGCAAACAAACTGTGTATAGCTACCGGTCTATATTTCTCCACCCTATCTGTGTAGGCTGTGTTACCTTTTTAGGGTTCCGTAGTCAACAAGGAACCCTTATGTATAGTTTCGCCATGTCCGTCTGTCCGTCTGTCGCCAGCCTAGCTCATAGACTCTTAGTATTAGAAAGCTGTAATTTGGTATGAATATACCATAAAGTTAATGTACCTAGCTATAACTTTATGGAATATACATTATTCCTGTAGATGGAGCATAAGAAAATGAACAATTCCTTCTATAATCGACTCTCGTCTCTCAAATGGCGACATGTCGTGTGTTAAAAAGAGATAACAATAGCCCAACGTGTGCGTCTTAATGAGCTGCGCGCCACTTGAAAGTAAACGTCTTATTTGTTTGTTAACCAGCTGGTTAACAAATGCTTCAGAAAGAAAAGCTTTTTTTGTACAAAAATATAGAAAGATTTGATGGTGTGGTGCGGTAAATCTGTTGTTTGTTAAGAATGGCCTGTACTGTTCCCGGTTATTCAAGCAGAGTGAGTGTTTTGAAAGAGAATAATGAACACATATCATTTCAGAGGTAAGTCACACTCATTGTTTTGTGTTTTTGCGAACACATTTTTATAGCTTACTGGTCCGTATTTGCAAAAACTAAATCGCTGTACGTGTATATACAGTTTAACATTGACTTGGTTGAAGAAAATCGGGTGTTTTTAGGCTACAAATATATAATTTAAAGCCAATTGGGATTTTTTGACATTTGACCAACCTGATAGTGTTGTGGCGTCACCAGCGCCATCCATAGTGCGCACGTAATGGATGGCGCATGTAGTCCGATTTTATTATGTAATATCGATAAAAAATTGTAGTGTTAACAATTTTGTATTTAAACTTAATTTTTCTCAATTCTAAACAGATTTTCCATCGCCGCGCCGCCGTCGATGTAAAGGAAACGTGAATAAGAAACGTAAGAAAAGGCGACGATTGGAGACCTTCGCAACAAACAAGAATATGCTCGATGCACTTATTAAAGCAAATTATGGATTTATACTTAAAAAATTGAATACATTAAAAGTATAAAAATTAGCGTGAAATCTGTATTTTTTTACTTGATATTATTCAGCAGATTATTTCATTTAATAAATTGATTAGAAATCTCGTTCAGTTTTACGACTATACCTCCTAGTATAAATAGTATAATTATCATCATTATCATATTAATGTCCTCACTGCTGGGCTATAGGCCTTCCCTGTGCAAGAAAACACCACAGGTAGAACGGGCCATAAGTGCCATAACCCACCACGCGAAGCCAATGCGGATTGGTGGGTGAGGGTGCCAACGACTGCTAATGCAACCACGACCAACGGCTTAACGTGCCTTCCGAAGCACAGAGGAGACCGAGAAAATAAAGTTTTGGTCACCATTCAGATGTCCAACCGCAACGAATGTTGCTTATCATCAACGACCGGATGCAGAATGCGCGTACCAATGAGCCATCGATCTTCTCAAGTATAATTATAGTACCTACTTCATATTTGGCACTGATTCAAAATTAAAGGGCTTGCTTAGACCATGAAACTGAACAACTTTCTCTTTGGAGCATAGCATACGTCGAAATATAAAAAAATATTCTGCCACACTACACTGTTCGGTTCTCTCTGCAACGCTGTTCCTGCTGCATATTAATGACCTGCTTATACCCGGTATTTTGGGGTACGCAGATGACAGCACCGTTATAGAGAGCTATATATCTGATGCTCGAGCTGGTGCAGAACAGGTCCAGTGTCTTAGGGAGGCGATGGTTAGTCGCATGAACCTATCACTGCAGGCAGTCTCCGATTGGGGCGATGCCAATCTGGTCAGGTTCAATCCATCTAAGACCCAGGCGTGTCTGTTCTCTGCCAAGAGGAGTAATTTTGACCTGTCTCCTACTTTCCGAGGTGTATCCGTGCCGATTACTGAACATCTAGAGCTTCTCGGCATGTCTTTGACTCCATCTCTCAATTTTGGCTCTTTCATTGAGAGTAAAGCTCAATTAGCGTCTAAAAAGCTTGGCGTTCTGGCAAAGGTGAGAAAGTACTTCACGCCGGAACTGCTGCTCAATCTTTATCAAGCGCAAATTCGTTCATGTATGGAGTACTGTTCTCATCTCTGGGATGGCTCTGCCAAATACCAGCTCCAGACACTAGAAGCTATTGAGCGGAGGGCCAGAAAGCTCATTGGCAATGACTATCTCTTCGATAAAAAGCTCAAAAGCCTCGAGCATAGACGCAAAGTTGCAAGCTTATCGGTTTTTTATCGGATACATTTCGGCGAGTGTGCAGTGGAATTGCACAACCTAATTCCACCATCTCCCTTCTTCCAACGGACAACCAGACGTACGAATCAGCGCCACCGTTTTATAGTGGATATTCCTGGGACACGGACTAAGCGTTTTGCTTCTAATTTTATTGTCCGTACCGCTAAGGAATGGAACTCCTTGCCTGAGTCTGTATTTCCCGATAGGTACAATCTGGGGGTCTTCAAGTCGCGAGTGAACCGGTACCTTCTAGGCAAGCGCGATTCATCGTAGATCGCATCAACGCTTAACATCAGGCGTGATAGCGGACAAGCGCTTGCCTATCAACTAATTAAAAAAAAACACTAGATCGATTAGCTAAGCGTGCGCTTTTGTCTGGAGGGAAGAAATTTTTGCCATATTTCGACCTATGCTGAAGTTTCATTGCATAAACAAAATTCTAAGGCCGTGAGCACTTTGGACACGATTAGTACTAAAAACTGACAGAAAAGCGGATTATGAACCGCCCAATTACATTAAGTCTAGCCGCATTGAAAATCGCGAATGCGGCGTACTTTCGATCAGCCGTATTGAATACGGCGTATCTTGAATCCGCCGCATTACAATGCGGTGCTGTTTTCCAATACAGCTAGTTTCTATGTAATACGGTGAAATATACAATACGCCTGCGATATATACATATACATTCTTATTTTATGTATCGCATTGCATTCAAATTATTTTTACATCTTTTATCGATAACTTGTTATAAAAAAAACCACAGCACTATCATTGCATCATCATCATCTAGCATTGCATAGTCAAAATGGAGACATTCTCTAATGTCGACGCAACAGATTAACTAACATGTATGTCTCTTTCTATCTTATGACAGTTTGATAGTGTTAGAATGGGTAAAGGATGGGTGAGTTATAGCTTATTTTTGTGATCCATCTACAGGAATAACACATCTATGTATACGTAAACCACGCCGACAAAGTGGTGAAGTAAAATTTTGTCAGTTTGCTATCACTCACGATTCTTTTAGCCAATCAAAATGAACCATTCATAACGCTGCCCGAAGTTCCTCTATACCGATTGGTTAGATAGGCATGAGTGATGGAATTGACTGATGGTTGCATGACCGTCTAATGTACGCCTTACTACAGACAGACTATTTTCTTTGCTATTTTCTATTCGGTAGGTAGGTAAAATACCTACTTTTTCGTTTACTTCTTTTCCTCAGAAAAAGTTAGGTCGCTATAGTGGGGTAGTGCCATCTGGTACAGATTTTTGAACTAACGATGAAACGTCAAAAGAAACTTTCTCGTACAAAAAAAACATATTGCTTGTAAAGGAAGGTGCACTCCGTATTTCTGTGTATTTAAAAATACACTTAAAACTTGAAAAGATAAGGTTTATATTTCAATACAAAATGTCAACGGTCCAGCTGAGACCGCAAGAACGAGGTGAGGGTATCCCTTTCTTTCAAATTGCCAGCACTCTTAAATAACAGGTTTAGTAGATTTATGGTACACATTGGGTACACAACTTTCGTTATGAAAATAAAATTTCGTAAAATTTTCGCTTCGTATTATTTTTAGTCAATAGAAAACATCGTATATTAATTTAGGTATTAGCGTATTATGCATAAAAATGTATCAGGTCGTTCAAGTTTTTTACGGCTTATCCTAGAAAAAAATTGAATGATAGATTTCAGAATTTTAAAGTGGCAACATGACAAGCTGAATGACATCTTCCGTCTTCGTTGTGTCAAGTTGGTTATGCGTAAATATTTTGCCTTGTGGTGGTGTTTTTTGCAATATCGTGAAAAGGTGTTGCGTTAATAATTATGGGCTGTGGAAATGAAACATTTGCTGGTTGCAATATTTCTTTTCACAGGTGAGATAGAATTTATTGAAAATGACACGAGTTCTTACTATAGAACAATTAGGGTGACAACAAATTTCCTTTTCTTTTCATTTGATTCTATAAAACGTTTATACCTAATGGTAATCATGTTTTGTTAAACATCTGTGTAACAATAAACTATTATTATGATTTATTTCTTTTATTTACTGGCACCTATTTCCTGGCATCCCTACTAGTTTAAATTCGAAAACACACTTCTGTGGTGTGGCGCGACGCCAGAATGTCTGTTTCATGCACTTAGTATGGACACGACAGAGACAGAAAGAGTCGCGCCACACTGCATAAGTGTGTTTCTAACCATATACCTTGGTACTATTATACAGGCTGACGGGGAAACTCGACCTATTTCTTGAAAGGGGTTATACTAGAGGTCATTAGCAACAAATTAAGTTCAGTGAACCAGGGGTCAAAACTAGATGGTTACCGAGCTGTGACGGTTCTTCGATTTCTTAAAATTTTTCTGGATTGTTACCAAAAATCATTGATTGTGAATAAACTACTCTACTCTTAACATTGAATCAATACTTTTCTAAAAGCTGAATAATTAGTGATCATTTAAAAAAAACTTACATAATCTCAGAAATAAAAGATTTTTAGTAACAATAATTTTTATTTTTTGCATTTTTCTCCAACTTCGCCCTAAATTATTGGAAAAAAACTGTATGGAAGTTGGCGTACAAATAAGAAAAAGGACTAACTAGTTTCATAAGATTTCCAAAAGGGTACAAAAGTTATTAGGTTACCTAGCTGTTTTTAAAAAAATAAACAAAAGAGCGCAGTAGGGCAATTTGCTTTTTAAATTTTAAATTTAATTCAGCCCAAAAAGTGGCGAAGCGATGGCTAGCTTATGCGTCATGCTCGTGAACGAGTGCTGCCAGTGGAAATGGGTCTGCTCTTCTCTGCTTGCCTGAAATGTGTTTTTTTGTTTTTATTTCTAATGCGGTGGTGGCGTGTGACCGTGTGAGGCGGGTCGTTACGTTCCCTAACATATGGTTAAGCGAAGCGATGGCTGGCTCATTCGTCATGCTCGTGAATGAGTGCTGCCAGTGGGAATGGCCAAATGGGGCCGGAGAATTAGGTTTATAAGTAGAGAACAATTATTACCGACGTCGGCGTCGGTGGCACTGACTGTTTATCAGAGGTCACCAGTCGCAGGCACGCCGGATGTCGCTGCGAGTCGGTGCGACCGTATACGCTGCACGGGCCCTTACGTGATGCCACGAACATCCAAGTTGTTAGTATTGTTAATCTAGTGTGTTGTTTAATACATCCGTATTACGTAAATATTCGAATGCTATCGTATTTTAAAAATAAAATATCCTATATTCAATCTTATGACAATTTATTCATGGATCAAACTTCATCAAAATCGGTTCACTACACGAAGCGTGAAAGCACAACCGAAAACCACTTTCGCATTTATAATTTTAACCAATTATAACAAATTGTAAAAAAAACAAGTCTTTTCTTTTAAAACTTATGGTCACCCTAACGACTTAGACACGAACATGCGCGACGGCGGTGGCGACGAGCGAATTGCGCATCAGTTGGTGCGTCTCATTGACTTATTTGATTAGACGTCTGTCGCGAGCGCGCAATGATTCCGCAATGAGCGATTTTCTGAGAGGCCATTTAAAAAAAAAAAAGCTTCCAATTGCTTCACCAGATGGCGTTGAATAAGTATGTATATGTCTATGGTATATTTTGGTATGAAACATATTTAAATTAATTAATTTTTAAAAACCCAAAGGAAACTAATAATATATTAAATAAGTACTACTGTGAGGAACAGAAACGAAATAGGTAAATTTAAAGATTTAGGTAAATAAATAACATCTGTCTGACGTTCCGTTTTACGTAAAAAAGTCGCGTCAAAGTAAAATTTATAACGTTCCGTTCCTTCTAACTGCATAGGTGGGACAGCGCCATCTAGTGACTGAGCTTTCAGAAAATCGCCCATTCGCTCGTCGCCGCCCGCCGCCCATCGCGCATGTTCGTGGCCAGGTCGTAATGGAATAGAGTGAGATAAACTGACCTCGTTCTGACTATCTCATTAGGACCGTTTTTTAGCAGCAGTGCACCTTCCTGTTGTACGTAGTACTTATAAATTCCTTGCTTGTAATAATATTTTAATGAGCTGTTTTCCTTTGACAGATAATACGTCAAAATTAGTTCCAAATCTTTTAATAGATGTCACTATTTCGAGTCAGCTGTCAAACTATTATATATTTTATAGTCGTTGGTAGCCATAGATATAGTTTGGTAGCACAGTTTATATTAGCATCAAGGAATTTATATTACAACAGGAAGGTGCACTCCGTATTTCTGTGTATTTAAAAATACACTTTAACTTTGAAAGATAAGGTTTATATTTCAATACAAAATGTCAACGGTCCACCTGAGACCGCAAGAACGAGGTGAGGGTATCCCTTTCTTTCAAATTGCCAGCACTCTTAAATAACAGGTTTAGTAGATTTATGGTACACAACTTTCGTTATGAAAATAAAATTTCGTAAAATTTTCGTTTCGTATTATTTTTATTCAATAGAAAACATCGTATATTAATTTAGGTATTAGCGTATTATGCATAAAAATGTATCAGGTCGTTCAAGTTTTTTACGGCTTATCCTAGAAAAAAATTGAATGATAGATTTCAGAATTTTAAAGTGGCAACATGACAACAAGCTGAATGACATCTTCCGTCTTCGTTGTGTCAAGTTGGTTATGCGTAAATATTTTGCCTTGTGGTGGTGTTTTTTGCAATATCGTGAAAAGGTGTTGCGTTAATAATTATGGGCTGTGGAAATGAAACATTTGCTGGTTGCAATATTTCTTTTCACAGGTGAGATAGAATTTATTGAAAATGACACGAGTTCTTACTATGGAACAATTAGGGTGACAACAAATTTCCTTTTTCTTTTCATTTGATTCTATAAAATGTTTATACCTAAAATTATTGTCTGATTCGTATCTTACAATTTTATTCAGTAATGTATAGGTAATCATGTTTTGTTAAACATCTGTGTAACAATAAACTATTATTATGATTTATTTCTTTTATTTACTGGCACCTATTTCCTGGCATCCCTACTAGTTTAAAGTCGGAAACACACTTCTGTGGTGTGGCGCGACGCCAGAATGTCTGTTTCATGCACTTAGTATGGACACGACAGAGACAGAAAGAGTCGCGCCACACTGCATAAGTGTGTTTCTAACCATATACCTTGGTACTATTATACAGGCTGACGGGGAAACTCGACCTATTTCTTGAAAGGGGTTATACTAGAGGTCATTAGCAACAAATTAAGTCCAGTGAACCAGGGGTCAAAACTAGATGGTTACCGAGCTGTGACGGTTCTTCGATTTCTTTTTTTCTAAATTGTTACCAAAACAATTTGTTGATTGTGAATAAACTACTCTACTCTTAACATGAATCAATACTTTTCTGAAAGCTGAATAATTAGTGATCATTTAAAAAAAAACTTACATAATCTCAGAAATAAAAGATTTTTAGTAACAATAATTTTTATTTTTTGCATTTTTCTCCAACTTCGCTCTTAATTATTGGAAAAAAACTGTATGGAAGTTGGCGTACAAATAAGTAAAATGTCTAACTAGTTTCATAAGCTTTCCAAAAGGGTACAAAAATTATTAGGTTAGGTACCTAGCTGTTTTTTAAAAAATCAACAAAAGAGCGCAGTAGGGCAATTTTCCTTTTAAATTTTAAATTTAATTCAGCCCAAAAAGTGGCGAAGCGATGGCTGGCTTATGCGTCATGCTCGTGAACGAGTGCTGCCAGTGGAAATGGGTCTGCTCTTCTCTGCTTGCCTTAAATGTGTTTTTTTTTTTTTTATTTCTAATGCGGTGGTGGCGTGTGACCGTGTGAGGCGGGTCGTTACGTTCCCTAAAATATGGTTAAGAGAAGCGATGGCTGGCTCATTCGTCATGCTCGTGAATGAGTGCTGCCAGTGGGAATGGCCAAATGGGGCCGGAGAATTAGGTATATAAGTAGAGAATAATTATTACCGACGTCGGCGTCGGTGGCACTGACTGTTTATCAGTGGTCACCAGTCACAGGCACGCCGGATGTCGCTGCGAGTCGGTGCGACCGTATACGCTGCATGGGCCCTTACGTGATGCCACGAACATCCAAGTTGTTAGTATTGTTAATCTAGTGTGTTGTTTAATACATCCGTATTACGTAAATTTTCGAATGCTATCGTATTTTTAAAATAAAATATCCTATATTCAATATTCTGACAATTTATTCATGGATCAAATTTCATCAAAATCGGTTCACTACACGAAGCGTGAAAGCACAACCGAAAACCACTTTCGCATTTATAATTTTAACCAATTATAACAAATTGTAAAAAAACAAGTCCTTTCTTTTAAAACTTATGGTCACCCTAACGGCTTAGACACGAACATGCGCGACGGCGGTGGCGACGAGCGAATTGCGCATCAGTTGGTGCGTCTCATTGACTTATTTGATTAGACGTCTGTCGCGAGCGCGCAATGATTCCGCAATTCACTCGTCGCCGCCCGCCGCCCGTCGCGCATGTTCGTGGCCAGGTCGTAATGGAATAGAGTGAGATAAACTGACCTCGTTCTGACTATCTCATTAGGACCGTTTTTTAGCAGCAGTGCACCTTCCTGTTGTACGTAGTACTTATAAATTCCTTGATTAGCATATATATTTACTGTGTTGGTAGTATATAAGTAGTCTGTGGTTCTATCAATAAGACAAATAAATTTTATTATTTAATAAATAAAGAATGAGATTGCAGTTTAACATAAAAAACCATACAAACAACATAGATAACTAAATAAAAACTATGAACCTTTGCACAAGAATAGCTTTTTTCCCCCGTAAGCTTCGCATTTCTTTTCTTCAGCTCTGCTTTCAAAGCAGCGAGTGACCACGATCCGTAGTCCTTGTCCATGATGCACGGCACGGCCAATCCCGTTCAAACGTCTTGTCCAAATCGCAAAGGCAAACTCAAAGTTCGTAGAATACGCCAAGGGTTTTTGTCTCCGCAACTATTTTGTCACTCGCATCAAGTCTACAGGTTAGTATGAAAGTGCACGCACGTAGCGACGCGACACCCGGGCACAGAAGACCCAGGAGACTTTCTTGTTCGCGGGTTCGAAGACAAGCCCGCGACACAACTGTCTCCGTCTCTATTGGTTTCAATGCAAGTACGCGCACGGCGACAAATAAGTTGCCGGTAGGCCTCAACCGTCGCCCGGGGTGATAGCGGTGATAGTGTATAGTATAGTCCGTTCGGTTAGATAGTGTCGGTACACCCGCACGGCAGTGTGGCAGAGCGACACTATCTAAGCGAATGGACTATAACGGAAAATCTACATACGCTTCCTACTATCGATCTAAAATATAGTTAACTAGTTTTCCACCCGCGGCTTCGCCCACTAGGACTACACGACGTTATCCCGCGGGAATGTGATATTTTTTCGGGATAAAAGGTAGCCTATGTTCCTCTCTAGGCTACAAAGTATCTGTATCCCAAACTTCAGCCAAATCCATTCAGCCGTTTTGGCGTGATTGAGTAACAAACATCCAAACATCTAAACTTTCACATTTATAATATTACTAGCCTTCCGCCCGCGGCTTCGCCCGCGTGTACTACACGACGTTATCCCGCGGGAAGGTGATATTTTTCAGAAATAAAAAGTAGCCTATGTCCTTTCTCAGGCTCTAGACTATCTCTGTACCAAAATTCATTCAAATCGGTTCAGTAGTTTAGGTGTGATTGAGTAACACACAGACAGACAGAGACGCATTTATAATATAAAATAAAGTAAGGAAGTACGGATATGAGTAGGAAGTAGGATATCCTTAATATTATTAAAATACTTTTTAAAATGCCAGTAGTAGAAGAAGATATTGATAACTATTATACAATAAAAATTTAAAAGAATATTCAGATGTTCATGCTAAATCTTAAGCTTAGGGAGAAGTTTGCCAGCAGCTATTCCAGGTTTCCAGGTTCTTCGGCTTTTTTAGACAAGTGCACAGACCACAACCGCCTCTTCGAAATCCATGTTGATGACTGCGAGCAAAAATTACAAAAAAGTTGTGTTGCTGTCGCTCTCGTGTGCGCATCTTTTCGCGGCGAAGAGACGGCCGGCGACAGTGACAATTAAATTGCCGCGTATCTAAGTCACCCGTGCGCGCAAGCCCTTATCTTATCATGCATAGAAGAGTCGTCAGGACAGGCACCAGTAGGAAAAGCCAAAGTCGTCGGTTATAATAATCCACGGAAAATACAAACGAAAACAACGAACCACAAACAGAAGCGAACAAAACACACTGACTATACTTTTTTTACCCTGTGACACTGACGAGACAAACAAAGACAAAATGACACAGAAAGCATAGATTATTTTTGTTTGAGCGAGTGAGCAATCTATATGGTCTATAACATGCCTTTATCTTTACCTTGTATACAATTTTTGACAGCTGAGGTTAAAATGCGACATCTATTGATGAAAAAACGTACTAAAATCTCTACCTGTCAGAAAAACGCTAATTACAAATCTCCAAAGAACTACGTTACCAAAAATTTGCGATTTCAGCTAGGAGCTAACTTTAAAAAAACATGAGGCATAATTCTTGGTAGGCATTAAAATATTTTTTCATTGCAGAAAAAAAGGAAATTGTCAGCTGTCACTGTCAGTTTGGTTGGAGCTTGTGTCAGTCACAAATTATGTGTCAGTGGCACTTTTTTGTATATTTGTTTGGTGGTCAATTCATTTTGCGATTTTAGCAATATGTTACAGCTGTTACAGTTTTCGTAAATAAATATTTGATATTCTAGTCAGGAACTAAATAGGATGTTCAAGTAAAAATGTCAGAAGATGATAATATAGATATTGAGAAGGAATTGGATGAACTTCTTACTAAAGTGCAGCCGAATTTACAAGATGTTATCAAAAGGGTATAAAAATTACCTACCAAAATTTCCAAGTGGATTATCTAGAAGCAACACAAGTTTATCTACTATCTATAAACATGTTTTATTCCAGAGCTTTACCAATGTTGTGCTGCAGCAAGCTAAAAATGGAGAACAAGTTAAACCAGATACATTGGAAGATACTTCCTATTTCGCTAAAAATACACAAGTGTAAGTATACTTACCAGAGTTTAATGCATAACAATTTTATATATGAATGGGAGAGTTTTCACGTTTCACGTTTTTACATTAATACAAATCTACCTAAGTACCTACGTCAAAAGAATGTACTTAGTCTTAATAAAAACTTAAAAGTAATAGTACTCACACAGATATGGAAATAAAAGTTAGATACAAACACAACTCACATTTTTTTTAATTATTTAACCACAAACAAAAATCCACTTGATTAAAATCTATATAATTCAGCATTATCAAACAATTTTGTTTCAGGAATCTTACAAGGTTAGAGCTAGTGAAACCGCCCACATTTCACATGCAATCACTAAATCTAGATCTCAAGTCTATGGCACTGTCATTGAGGTGCTCACTCGGCGAGGTCAAAGTGAGAGGGCTATACAGTGCTTTCAATGAAAATCTGTATAATTTGATTCCAGTTATGTCTGAAGGGCATGTGCTGTAAGTATTAATAACAGATTGATTCTACACAAAAATAATTTATTTAATAAAACATATTTAAAAACTCTGCTCATAGACCCCTATATTATGGGAGCAGTGATTCGTAGCTAATCGTGGAACTACCTTTCCCTGTCACTCCTGCCCGCATATATATAGTGTGTCACACTTGCACAGATCCCTTGAGACGGTGGCCATCACATCTGTTGGAGTGTGCCGCAACTATAGTTAAACGGGAGCGACAGGGATGGGTAATAACAGATCTTGGTACAGGATTCTTTAACTTGTGACCATATAATAATGATTTATGTTTTGTGCATTTTAAGCCACTGCTAAAAATGTGAAATGGTTTCCTTGTTGTTTAACCCAGTTGTTACTGAAACTTACCTTTTTTATTGGCGACCCAAAAACAACAAGAATAAAATGACCACTCATAACTATGGTTGAACCGAAAGTAATTTTGATAAAAAAAAATTATTGTTAAATGATTGGTCGCTGTAAATGGGTTAAATAATTAATTTCAATATCTGGTAATATCTGGTTGTTTATTTACTATATCTCTATTTTGTCAATGCATTCCTTTCCTTATTTTCATTCATATATTTTCCATTTAGGTCTGACTTATATGGATTGGTGGGTTTAAATTTTTTCTCATAATTTTAATATGTTTTATTATCAGCCAAATACAAGCTTGAAAGTAAACATTGTGTTAACATTACTCACATGTCAACATGTCATAGTATATCAGAAATAAAAAGCAAGTAATTAATTATCTTTAAATAAAGATAAAATTATTTATTTGAAACACACTTTGTTGCTGGTTCATTAAACAATGGCTGTTAATAATACTAATATCATTATATTAATGAGAAAGTAATTTTCAATGTAGGTATGTTACCTTTTACTGCTTGTGACCTTTGATCAACAAAACTCTTAATATGGCCTCACAATCTAAAACACAATGCAAACATGGCACCAACTGACTTTTTTAAACCGAGAAAAAGGGTATTATTATTATTATTTATAGGGGGGACGCCAGCGAAGCCGGACGGGTGATCAGTCACCTAGGTCGGGACCATTTCACCCAGTTCCCCAAGTCCCTTAAAAGCTGAAAAATCAGGGGGAGAGGCGGGTTATCATTTACCCCACCGGCGTCGGACCCTCGAACCTACCTGTGCGCTTACAGTACCAGTTGAGTTGACTTATCGTTAACTTCTTTAGATCCTCTTCCTTAAGCTTCTCCGTTCCAAAGAGCTCCCAGCGCAGTGATGCGTACATCGGGCACTCTGCCATGAAGTGGTAGCTTGTTTCTTCTCTTTCTTTGCATTGCGGACAGATAGAGTCTTCTGTCCGTTTAATCACTGATAGGTGTCTGTTTAGTGGGCAGAGAAAAAGGGTAACAATGTTACGATCTGACGTCAAAAATGTCAGGAATCCAAATGAAATAAGGCAGAGCGAATAAGAGCGCACCTTTGAAGTGGGCGCTTATTCGCTCGACCGTTTTTTATACTTCAACCGGTTGTAGTTGCATTGCATTGTTGATTGAAGCTTGTGACATTTAAAAAAAATTGTCATTAGTACTTTTCAAGTTATAAACTAGCTTCTTTATGGGACATATAAATATACTTACTAAAAGGGTGATGATAAAATATTTTGTTTTGTTATACAATTCTAGAATATCATTAACCAACATGACTGCAGATGTCAATGTTGGTCTTGTCCTGGAGGATGATGCCTTCTCATTTATCAATCCTGGAATAGAATTTGTTCACGATGAAGTAATTGTTAAGGTAAACACCTTTTTAACTTATGAATATTATGTAAAATTGTTGATTTATTCAACATTCTCACTTGAATGTTTATTTTAGCTGTCGTGGCCATCACCGCAAAAGACTGGAGGCTATGATTTTTGTACCACTGAGCAACTAGCAAAACATATAGGTAAGTTATTTATTATATATAACTAGCTGACTCTGCGAACTTCGTACCGCTTACCGACAGCAGCGCCACCTACCGGGTCTAGTTGTGTTTTCATACCATCCGGAAACCCATTGAAATATACATACAAAATATCAATCAAATCGGTCCAGCCATTTAGGAGGAGTTAGGTGACAAACACATGTTTAGAAGAAATAAACAGGGCTATAATATTTTTGACACCTTCAAAATTTTTTCAAGGCATTATTGTATAGGTAACTTTTTTATTCCACCAAATGCTGATAACAGCATGTTACTACATCAAAAATGAAGTTTGGAAAGGCGAAAGGCGTGGAGAAGGGAGGGGGGCGTAATCATCTGCTACGCACAGCGCATTGTGTTAGCGCGCGTACTTTTATTCAGGATAAGTTTAAAAAAGAAAAACATGTATTTCGTAATTTTCTTAAAGACTATAAATAATGTATGTGTTCAAAATGTTTGCAAAAAACTAAAAATTAAAATAAATTTATATGGTGTTAAAAAAATTACCCTGTATAATGTGTAAGTATATGTATAAGGATAAGGTTTTAAAAACAAAAAATACTTTTGAATAAGTATCTTTTGAATATTTTTAATTGCATTTTCAGTTGATAATATGAATAAGTTGCAATATTGTGACAACAAATAGTCATTGAAAGCCTCAAGAAGATAGTAACATGTTAAATAACGACCATAGTGTCATGGCCTCTTTTCACTTGTTATAGATTACATAAATTACCTGGTTGACTGAGCCACAGCTCATTAGCTGCAGCTCTAATTTGAAGTCAGGGCCGTTTTACTGGAAACATTTAAATTTGTGACAAGAAAAGATATGAAACAATCAAAATTGTATTGTGAATGCATAAAAATAATTTTAAATCAGATCCTGAGTACCTGATGACCCTGAGGAGAAACCTTAACAGACCAGTCAGACTAATAAGGTTATTGGCATGTCGTTGTTGTCAAATCGTCTTTAGCAGCATTAAATGCTTCTGTGGTATGTCTCAGTTGCATTTAAATCACTAAATTTAAAAATTTGCATAGAAATAACTAAATTTCTCGCAATTACACAAATTATTTAGCTCAAATTAACATCACTAGATGGTACTATGCGCAGCTGACTCCCGCTATGCGTCCGATTAGAAGAGAGACAGCGGCATATTGTTATCACGTAAAAATTTTAATAGTCGATAGTCATTTGTGTCTATTAAGTTTAGTTATCTTATTTATTGATTTAATTTAATAGCTTCTTAGCAAATGGGTAAAGGTAATTAGAAAACCCTATCCGTTTATCTCATTTCAATTAGCGTTAGTTTTGTTCCTATTCAGGCTCGTTAACTACATAAAGTAGTAAATATATTATTTATACTATCTTATCTCAAGAAGGTCAACAGCCTATGATATACAAGTATTAATACACGGCCGGTTACAGGTATCATAATTCTTTATATAGTTCCTTACGGCTATAACAAAATCAATAATATTGCAATATTGGTAGACGGATCATCGGGTCGGACGGATCATTGGTAGACGGAGGTAAAAGAATCCTGATATTCATTATCCTGACCATCGCTGGGAGAAAGTGTTTTCCATAAAGCCTAATTAAACCTCCACGGAATACTTTCACAACAAAAAAAAGCATTGGTCCTGCACCAGCAGTCGTCGACGTAAAGTTACCAGCTCTGTCGTCCGTCTGTATGAAGCTTAACGTGTTATATAAGAGCACCTGCAAGGTCAAAATGTATTAGCCTGATACGCTGTCGACTTTACAAGAGTTGTTTTGAGAGAATCATAGAATATCGTTCTTTCCAGACGATCTCCCACTTACAGCTGCTATATCGTTACCTCTTTACGCGCTGCTACGCGACAAACTGCAGAGGCACCTGGAAATAGTGCTGAGGCGGGCCACCAGCATCTCTGAGGTCGTGTGCTGCAACCCTAGCCTGTTTGAGGCGTACAAGTAAGAACATGAGTCATTCCCAGATGATCTTCCTCTCACAGCTGCTACCTATATCGTTACCATTGTACTGACATACTGCCGAGGCACCTGGAGATAGTGCTGAGGCGGGCCACCTGCATCTCCGAGGTCGTGTGCTGCAACCCTAGCCTGTTTGAGGCGTACAAGTAAGAACATGAGTAATTCCCAGATGATCTTCAACTAGCAGGTGCTACCTACATCGTTACCACTGTACTGACATACTGCCGAGGCACCTGGAGATAGTGCTGAGGCGGGCCACCAGCATCTCCGAGGTCGTGTGCTGCAATCCTAGCCTGTTTCAGGCGTACAAGTAAGAACATGAATCATTCCCAGATGATCTTCCACTAGCAGGTGCTACCTATATCGTTACCATTGTACTGACATACTGCTGAGGCACCTGGAGATAGTGCTGAGTTGCGCCACC
This sequence comes from Crambus lathoniellus, assembly GCA_949710035.1. NCBI lineage: Eukaryota > Metazoa > Arthropoda > Insecta > Lepidoptera > Crambidae > Crambus > Crambus lathoniellus. The sequence goes on along the minus strand of OX453303.1, from coordinate 9,293,955 downwards.
AGCGTCTCCGAGGTCGTTTGCTGCAACCCGAATCTGTTTGAACCGTACAAGTTAGGACTTGTTTTTTGAATAAATTTGCATTTGCAGAGAACTATAGAGAAGTGGACATGATCAATGTCCTATGTCCATGTTGCACCTGCTCCTGTTAATTTTGGGAAAATTACACTCGTAGTTTTTGACCACTATATTTACCTGGGACATACAGTGTATTTTAAGTCCAACTTCGAGAAAGAGATCTCTCGTCGAATCCAGCTCGCTGGATGGGCAGCGTTCAGGAAGCTCCGGCATATATATATTTGCGTCCGAAGCTTATCCAAAGTTTTTGACCAGTATGTGTTGACAGTAATGACCTATGGAAAGGGACGTGGTCGTTTACTGTGGGTCTCATAAGATGGTTTAATCAAGGTCACCCATGCCAGATGTTTGGTATTTCCTTGCGTGATCGAATCAGAAACGACGAGATCCGCAAGGAGAACTAAACAACCGACATCGCTCGAAGGATTGAGGGAGGCCTATGTGTGCGTCGTACGGTTGATGATGATAATGAAAGAGAAATTAAATAGAAAATTACAAAGTCCTTATTGCAACACTCACGACCAACTTTTTATAGGCCGGCAGCCACATTTCAGAACTTTTTTTAGGGCACCGAAACTTTGCCAAAATACGATTTTCATTCAAACGTGTTTACTTTAGCGTATCATGGGTGAGAAAATATTTGCATCTCTGCAATTTTTTACGTCAACTGACGCCAAACGCCCAAGTGTATCATAGTTACAAAAAATGTTGGCCAAGTTTTGGTGCCGTTGAATATACAATGGTTCATCTCAGTAAGTAGCAGACAAGTAGATTTCCTGTCATAAATTTTTATCTATTTTTTTTTACAAATAAACTGATAATGTTAACTGAACAATTTGGCCATCATAGCAATGTAGGTTATTTTGATAGAATAGAAAGTGTCGTGTTCGATGTCGCACGACGACCTGATTTCTTGTCGATTCCTATTATAACATTTCTTGTAACTTTTTACATTACTTATTTTAATACAATCGGTATAAGTTTCTTTATGAATATCGAGCTTTTAATAGTTATTATAAAAAACCGCACTGATTGCGTAGTTTGCATACCTAGGTACTCGAAAAAGGCGCTCTCAAGGCCAACTTGTAAAGCTTGTGGTACTATAAACTGAACATGGTTAAAAGTATATTTCTTAATTTCACCTATACAATAATCGTAAATTCGTCTAAATTACATGTTAAAATTAATAAAAAAAATCTCGAAGTCTAGGCTGTAACGAGCACTTGTTTGTCAAAGAAACAACGATTCAAAGGACCTAACGCAGGAGACCTTGTAACGAGAAGAACCGGCAAGAAACGCATCAAGGGTTGTTTTTTTTTCTCTGTCTTTTCACACAGATTAGTCAAAAGAACATACAAACCAACCCTAAGTGTAAATAACAGAAAAGTATTTTTTATAGTGACATGGTGGAGACGTTAGCTACAAACGGCAACAAAATAGTGGACATGGTGCTGATCAACATGCGGCGCACTCTGCTGCAAACCTGCAGGGAAATTCTACCGCTGCCGCCGCTGCACGCCACATTCATGCACAAGGTTAGTTGCTGCTAGAGCTATTCGACAAACATTATCATATTTTTTCTAAAAGCTCGGTTTGACCTTACGCTCTCGACACGTGGAGATGGAGACGTGAGAAGAGGGTCTACTTTGCCATGAAGACTCACGGGCGGCTGTAACAGTAATTTCTGACTTACCGAACTAAATACCGCCTTTCATGCACAAGGTTAGTTGCTGCTAGAGCTCTTTGACAAACATTATCTTATCTTTTTCTAAAAGCTCGGTTTGATCTTACGCTCACGAAACGTGGGCATGAAGACGTGAGAAGAGGGTCTACTTTCCCATGAAGACTCACGAGCGGCTGTAACAGTAATTTCCGACTTACCTACCGAACTAAACCGCCTTAAACAGGGCCGGAAATGCCCGGACGACAGCTTCGGCTGTCAAAGTGACGTTTGTGCCGTTTGGCGGTTAAAGCATAAATTAATTAGATATGAGATTCAAAATTGATAAAAAAAATGTGTCAGATAAAAAATGGGCATTTGGCGACCACGCCCTCAAGAGAGGGCGTGGTCGCGGGGCTAAACTTCGCGGAAGTTAATAAAGGCAAACCAAACCAAATAGGTTATGTTAATTGAACTTAGTGTCTAAGGGCGTATACATACTTACGGCCAGAATTAATAATCAATCCACAGATAGGTCAGATCCTGATTAGGTGCTATGCAACGTTTGATATTAAGATAGAATTAACGACAGTTGCCTGTGTGTTGCTAGGTGTTGCCTAGCAACTAATCTGGATCATGCCTATCCCTATCTATGGATAGATTATTAATTCTGGCCGCTAGAAAGCTGGCTACCGGCACCGATCTGAGAGCGCTTATTGGAACTGTCCGCGTAGATAGTCGGCGCAGGCAGTATACATAAAGTATACTTTTCCTACCCTACTAACAGATATCGCAGTAGGCTGGAACTTGTCGGCGCTTATCGGCGTTGGTTCGGCACAAAGTATACAGACTTCCTGCGCCGACAACCTGCGCGGATCGGTTCTGATAAGCGCCGGCAGATAGGCGCCCCGGTAGCCAACTTTCTACCGTACCGTACGCCCTAATGCCTATTATATTTTTTATAAAACTGTTGTGTTAAGTTATAACGCTGTTTTCATATTTATATTTATAGTGTCATCTCCTTTTTTGTGGATAAAAACTGAATATTTTGTATTCGTACTTAGATACTTTAATGTCAAATTCCACAAAAGTACACAAACTGTATTATTGCCTTACAGATAGGGTCGATATCGCTGATAGGCAAGTTCGAGACAGAAGCGGGGTGGGTGAAGAATCTGGCCACGATCAACCGAGTGAGCGATGTGAGCGTGACGAGGCCCGACCCCATGCGGACGTGCTTCCACTTCACGCTCAGGATCAAGGACTTTCAGGTATGAGTAGTAGGAATAAAATATTGTAACGCATCATTAATACATTACATTTACCTATAAGTAATTTCAGGGTATATGTTCTATTTTATGGTATTTTGACCCCCCAACTGGAAAAATAGGGGTGTTATAAATTTTACGTGTCCGTGTGTATCTGTCTGTCTGTGGCATTGTAGCTCCTAAACGAATAGACAGATTGTGATACGGTTTGTTTTGTTTAAGAGCTGACGTGAACGAGATGGTTCTTAGCTACAATTTGTTAAGATCTGGTCAGATGTTTCAAGGTCATCAGCTCTTTTTGTTAGCTCCGGAATGGATCTTAAACAGATAATGGGTATTTATGTACTTTACTGGCTAACATATTTAAGTGTGTAATTTAAAAAGAATGTAATAAAAATAAAATTAAAAATTCCAATCAACCCTCGACAAAAACCCTAAATGTAAATAAATAAATAATGATACGTTATTGTAGTTGGTCACACTCGCATTAAGACGAAGAAATACCGTCTTTGCCGCGTCAAAGGTGATACAGCCCAACTTTTACCGTGTCGGAATATCGCGCGAAAACCGTTTCGCGCGATAATCCGAAACTACCGAGTTTGATATTGTCAAGAGTTCCTGGTCCATATCCAACCTACAGTACCTCTCCTCAGATCGGCTACGACGAGTATCGCGTGAAAGCGATGGGCGTATCATGTAGCGGTCGATTGGCAGCAGCACACGCTCGGGCTTCCTTACACGCCGCCCTCACCGTGGGGCTCGCGCGGTGGGAGCCCTACGCACAGCTAGACGACCTCCGCGTGCAACACATGGAGTGAGTACCTATCACTTAACTTGGGATCACAGAACACGAGATGTCGTTAGAAGAATGACATCTTGCAATGTATGTATCATGTAGCGGACGATTGGCTTCCTTACACGCCGCCCTCACCGTGGGGTTCGCGCGGTAGGAGCCCTACGCACAGCTAGACTACCTCCGCGTGCAACACATGAAGTGAGTACCTACCACTTAACTATACCATAGCTTTAAAACCTTGGGACATCTTACAATGGGCGTAGGGCAATTGGCAGCAGCACACGCTCGGACTTCCTTGCACGCCGCTATTGCCGTGGGGCTCGTGCGGTCGGAGTCCTACGCACAACTAGATGACCTACGCGTTCAACACATGAAGTGAGTACTTACCACAACTTTACCACAGCTTTAAAACCTTGGGACATCTTGCAATGGGCGTATCATGTAGTGGTCGATTGGCAGCAGCACACGCGCGGGCTTCCTTGCACGCCGCCCTCACCGTGAGACTCGCGCGGTGGGAGCCCTACGCACAACTAGACGACCTCCGCGTGCAACACATGGAGTGAGTACCCACCACTTAATTATACAAACCTTGGGAGCACAGAACACGAGACGTCGTTAGAAGAACATCTTGCAATGGGTGTATCTTGCAGCGATCGATTGGTTTCCTTGCACGCCGCCCTCGCCGTGGGGCTCGCGCGGTGGGATCCCTACGCACAGCTAGACTACCTCCGCGTGCAACACTTGGAGTGAGTACCTACCACTTAACTAAACCACAGCTTTAAAACCTTGGGATCACAAAACACAAACCCCCTTGATTATAAACAAGAGTAACGGGACTCAACGCGACATTTTATTATATAGTACATTATGTACTTACAGCTTGACGTTTCGGCTATGTCAAGCTGTAAGTCTGCTTGTGACCACGGCTGTAGCAACAAAGCCGGAACGTCAAGCTGTAAGTACATAATGTACTACATAATAGAATGTCGCGTTGAGTCCCGTTACTCTTGTTTATAATCATAATGGAACGCGAAAGTTTAAAATCTTATACAAACCCCCTTATTCCAAAACGTGGACTAAAATAGTCCTGGTTTAAAACTGGTGCTGTCACTTTCATTTCCCAAATGAAAGACAGAATAAGCATCAATTTTAAACCTGGTCTAACTTTAGTCAGCGTTTTGGAATAAGGGGGATTATGTCGTTAGAAGATCGGCATCTTGCAATGGAAGTATCATGTAGCGGACGATTAGCAGCAACACACACGCGAGCTTCCTTGCACGCCGCGCTCACCGTGGGGCTTGCGCGGTGGGAGCCCTACGCACAGCTAGACGACCTCCGCGTGCGACACATGGAGTGAGTATCTACTACTTAAGTTGGGATCACAGAACACGAGGTGTCGTTAGAAGAACATCTTGCAATGGGCGTATCTTGCAGCGATCAATTGGCTTCTTTGCACGCTGCCCTCGCCGTGGGGTTCGCGTGGTGGGAGCAAAACGCACAGCTAGACAACCTGCGCGTGCAACACATGGAGTGAGTACCTACCACTTAACTAAACAAACCTTGGGACCACAGAACGCGAGATGTCGTTAGAAGAACATCTTGCAATAGGCGTATCAATTGCAGTGGTCGATTGGCTTCCTTGCACGCCGCCCTCACAGTGGGGCTCGTGCGGTGGGAGCCCTACGCACAATTAGATGAACTTGGGGTTCAACACATGGAGTGAGTACCTACCACTTACCTAACAAACCACAGCTTTAAAACCTTGGGATCACAGAACATGAGATGTGGTTAGAAGAAAGACATCTTGCAATGGGTGTATCATATAGCAGACGATTGGCAGCAGCACATCACGCTTCTCGGCGCGGTCGCGGCCACACTATATTCCCCATGCTGCTGTTCGTCTTGCCGCACATATTGCACTAGCCGGCAGACACTCGCCGACTCGTGCATTGGCGCTGGCATTACCGGCATGGCAATCCTTCATCTCGCATCAAAAACTCGATAGACGCGCAACATGAGTTGTATGACGAATATCGCGCTCCATATTACAACTCTGCTCCCTGTCCTAGCTGTTTTACTCGCGACTCGATGTGAGTATGGTTGCGGTATTACAAAGTAACAATTTTTTGCGCGCACTTCCTAAAGTAGCTTCTTTTTATCAGTTCAATGGACCTCCCCTCCACATAACCGGGCTAGGCCCGCTCAATGGCATAGCTAGCGGCAACGTTTCATAAACTCAAACGGCTCTGCTAGATTATGTCCATTACCATCAAATTCCTTTTGATAAATTTTTTGAACTTCTTTTAAAGGTGCGGTCACACTAAGCTCCTTACGTTGCCGCAAATATTTGCCCTCTCACTCATAATAGCATCGGCACGGTAGTCTCTGTGTAGTCTCGGCAAAACTACGTACCTCGCCGCTTTGCGCGCTATTTCCTTGCAATTCGACGAGAGTGTGGGTGCACTGCTACTACGCGCACCACTAAAGTCTGGCCGCTCAGAGAATGCGATCCCGACGTTTACTTATTTCGTTGCAGTAAAGTTCAATTTTGAATGAAACGGTATATTTGCCGACCTGTCATGGGGCCTCCAGACTCACGCCGAGAAACGTGAATGTGATTCGTTTTTCGCCTACTCGTTCTCGGGCTCGCATGTTCTCCGTTCCCTCCCTCCGCTCTCGCTCGCGCTCGTTGTCAGGCCGCACCTTCTCGTTTCTCGGGTCAAGTCAAGGCGAGACTTCTCGCTGACTTCTCGCGTGAGTCTGGAGGCCCCAGGATTGCATTTTCAGAGCGGCCAGACTGTAATACACCCACATTTCCAGCTCAATGGACCTGCACATAACGGGTCTGGGCCCGCTGAGCGGGCTGACCCCGCTGGTGCGCGCGTGGGTGCGCGGCGCGGGGGGCGCGCTGGCGGCGCCGGCAGTCGCGCGACAGCTGCAGCACGAGATGCACGTCGCGCTCGCGGAACTGCCGCTCTGGGACATGCTGCATGGGAAACAGTGACCGACTAAGAATTATGTTTCTATAACCTTTCTGGAGTAAAAGATGGGCTTATAAAGATATAGAGCAGCGGTCGGCAATATTTTTACGGGCAATAGGCCACATACACGTAGTAGCAAAACTAAAATTTTGCGGCCTTTTTTTAGTATTTGTTCATAATTTAACAGGTTCACAGTTCACAGTCCAATCGTAAAATAATACCTCCAAGTCCAAGTAGGTTTTCGTGAAATTTGTGTCAGTTTAAAGTTTGTCCTATCAAGTCCACTTTTGTAAACTCCAAACCTAAACCCCCTTATTCCAAAACGTGGACTAAATAGTCCTGGTTTAAAACTGGTACTAAACTGGTTCTGTCACTTTCATTTTCCAAATGAAAGACAGAATTAGCATCAGTTTTAAACCAAGTCTAACTTTAGTCCATGTTTTGGAATAAGGGGGTATGAGTCCCACCTCACAAAAAAGCATACAAAGTGTACGGCTGAACAGTGAGCGGCAAGATGACGGGATCAAAACCCAATTTGAAATGTATCACATTAAAGTGTTTGAACGGACGACAGCCCACATATGGACTGCGGACTGGTGGCTGTGGATAGTCCACAGCCCATATTTGGGCTGTGGACTGTGAACCTGTGACGCGGGCCGCAATTGTTCATAATTTTAATAAGAAGTAAGGTGCCTCTCTTAAGACAAAAGTCTGGCCCGTGTGTGTTGTCAGAGATGACTTTTAAGACACTGATCAATTTGAGTCTTGTGTGAAGCCTTCTTGTCATTGCTAGTTCGCGGGCCGCAAGGAAAATACCACGAGCCGTGTTGCCGACCGCTGATTTAGAGGCATGTATAGTATAAGGCAGAAATGTATGGAACAAGGTGGGCTACCGGCTAAAACATATGGATATGGACATGAGCTTCATTTGACATTTGAAGCCCATATTTTATGTCCTTTTATGGCCATAATATGGGCTTCAAATGTCAAATAAAGCCCATGTCCATATCCATATTTTGTTGCCGGTAGCTCCCCTGGTCCTCATGGCCAACAGCAATAATTGTAATGTCGTTTGAAAGGTCTTTTCAATTGAAACCTTTTTTACTAAAACGACTTTCACCAATTCGCTGTACTTTTCTAGTTATTTTGAGTTTTGAGTTTTTGACGACCGATTTGGCGCAGGGGTAGGCTACCCACCTTCTGCGCCAGTGGTCTCGGGTTCGATTCCCGAACAAGACAAATATTTGTGTGCATGAACATGTCTATTTGTCTTGGTCTGGGTGTTTTCTATGTATATTAAGTATGTATTTACAAACAAAAAGTATTTAAGTATATATTTATCCGTTATCAAGTTTTCCATGATACAGTTTCGTAATGAAATTAAAATGGGCTTAGATAATTGGTGTGAATGTAAGAAGTTATTTATTTATTTATTTATTTATCTTATTTTTATAATCAGTCATGTTCATACCGCGATAACTCCGAAAGTACAGCGAATTGGTGAAAGTCGTTAAAGTAAATAGTGTTCATTTTGAAAAGACTATTCCAACGACATCACAACTGTTGGACATGGCCAAAACGCCCAACGTTTTTTGTTCCAGCATAATCAATAATGTTCATACCGCGATAATTCCGAAAGTACAGCAAATTCGTTGAAGTCGTCATAGTAAATACTGTTCCTTTTAAAAAGACCTAATCAAAAACGCCCATCGTCCTTTAAGACCGGTCTCGATAATCTATGTTTAGTAAGAGATAGGTATATAACCTATCCGCTCTAAGTTTGCCGGTGCGTGGAATGCACGTCCCCTGCCCCAACCGCAATTTGTTGCTATTATTATTTTACGTTTTATTTATTAACTTGATATAAAAAAAGTATTTTTTTATTTGTAAATGTTTAAAATGTTTTTATGTTAACCTTATTTCGAGTTACGTCACACCATCACTGGCAATCTTAGAGCGCACGTGTTGTATCTTAGATACGTTACTTAACAACCGTAGTTATTTTAGACTGGCTAATAAAAATATCTGGTCAATTAAGCTCTAAAAAAGCCTATATCTTACCAAGGATAGGTTATTGGGACTAACTTTTAAATGAGATCCAAATATTTTTTTATTAAATCAGTGTAAAAGACCAGCCCAAACGGTATAATAATGGACGTCACTGAATTTTGGTCCGGTACGGTAGGTTTGTAAATGATATGAAAAAGGGATGGTTACAATGGTTTTTGAGTACCAAGATAAGCTTACGACTCTTACGAGATAGATTATTGAAATTGATTTTTTTACCATTACGTTGTTATAATAAAATCTATATCACATATTTTATAGTTAAACTGTTTAAATTTTTTATATGTTATAAATTATAACATATAAAAAATTTAAACAGTTTAACTATTAGGTACATATACTGACTATAAAATACATATACCTACTTATTAGCATTTTTTATAAATAATTATTTATTAGTTTTGTATTGATTGACTTACTGCAATTTTTTTTTATTATTAATTACTTAGTTTTAGACTTTTTTATTTTTTTCTAAGATATATTTGTTTCTTTCTTTCTACTTTACTTTTGTTATACTTCTTAGATATTTTTTTTTCCTTTTTCTTTGTGTTTTATCGTTATTTTTCTAATATAACGATATTGTGAGATGTGCCTTGTTTTATAATAGTCCGATCAACGGGGCATATGTAACCCGATAAATTCCCCCGTCGTTCAAATTTGGCACGATTGTAGAGTAAGTAATGCTGATTAAGGATCTGCAAGAATCCAAGAATATTTCCCACGCCAAGTTAGTCATTTTGGACGTGCCGTGAGCGCGTGAAAATCGCTTCCAATTTCTTTGAGAATGGTTCCTTAGCCTCATTACTTTCTGTATGCGTACCTTTTACTAGGTAGAATAAGGTAGTAAAGTTAGAAAATAACATTTCTTGCTAGAAGTTGAGATTTTGACATAAAATTGCTTTTAATTTCTCCGATAATGTTTTCTTGGCCTGAAATACCATCTGCATACGTACGTATTACGAGCTAGAATGAGTATATGCAGGAATCCAATAACATTTCTTACCAGAACTTGAGATTTTTACCTAAACGTGAAAACGTTAAATCGCTTCTAATTTCTCTGTTAATGGTTCCTTAGTCTCATTACTCCCTGTATGCGTACCTATTACTTGATAAAATCACTTTATAAAGGAATTAAAAATAATTTCTTGCTAGAAGTTGAGATTTTAACTCAAACGTGAAAACATAAAATTTCTTCTAATTTCTCCGTTACTGTTTCCCTAGCCTCAAATACTTTCTGCATAACGTATTACGAGTTAGAATGAGTATATGAAGGAATCGAAAAACATTTCTTACTAGAACTTGATATTTTTACCTAAACGTGAAAATGTTAAACCGCTTCTAAAATATCTGTTAATGTTTCCTAAGCCTCAAATACGTATGTATACGTATATACGTATGTATTTATAATAAGAATGATTACATGAAGGAATTCAGAAACATTTCATAATAGAAGTTGAGAATTTTACCTAAACGTGAAACCGTAAAAACGCTTATAATTTATCTGTGAATGTTTCCTGAGCCGCAATTACTTTCTGTATACGTACGTATTTCTAGTTAAAATAAGTAAGTATGTAAAGAAATTTAAAAACATTTCTCACTTGAAGTTGGATTTTTACCTAAACGTAAAAATGTAAAATCGCTTCTTGTTTCTATGTGAATGTTTGTATTATTATGTTGTATAACAAAAGTAGTTTTTAAAAGTTGAGATTTTTACCTAACCGTGGAAACATAAAATTGTCTCAAAACTCTATGGAAATGTTTCCTTAGACTGTCAGGTCCAAAAAGCTTAGACTAAGTACTGAGGTAACTGGAGAGTGCAGTACTAACACTTTTTTGTGGCAATGTGGCTGTCTTCCGTCTCACCTACACTTTGAAAAAATACGTATGGTCATATGAGACAACTGACAGCCACTACGTACTAAATGACAAATTTGCTGAACACACTTTTTTATTCAGGATGAAAACTCCAGTCATCTCATAATTTAGTCTAAGCTCTTTGGTCAGGTATAGGTACGTGACGTGACAGATAAGTCTGCGCGCATGCGCGACTGGGACATTTTTGACGCTAATACAGTACATGGTTTTTTACTAATCTTACGGAAAAGATTAGTATTCGGTTTTGACCGCGCGCAGACGCGAAAGCGGCCATGGAAGAAATTACAGTTTTGTATCGTAGGTACGACAGTTAAAACTATTTTCCATACAAAATTACCGATTTTATTTTACAATTTTCCGTAATAAAAAGTAGCTTAAGTTACTCTCCAGCTTTCAAACTACCCCCATACCAAAAATCACGTTGATCAGTTGCTCCGTTTTGACGTAAAAGATGGACAAACAAACACACTTTCACATTTATAATATTAGTATGGATTGCACTTCATATTGAAACCTACTCAATGCAAGCAAAACATGCGTAAAATAGATTATAATAATGTAAAATAGATTATAATAATAAACACTGACTATTTCCGGCTTAGGAAGTACGTTACAGCTATAACTAAAACAATTATAAAATTACCTTACTAACTAAACATTATACTATAAAATAAAAGTAAAAGTTTTTTGAGAACATATTTTTAAGGCTTTCTTTGCTTAGGCCACAGAACCATTAAAGACATCAAAATTGAATCTGATGCAGTTATGTATGACACATACGAACGATACAGTGGCGAGTGATGACCGAGTCTTGACTTACACAAAGGGAGGGTGAATGTATTGAGAATTTGCGATTGTGCAACCTACTTCCGCTTCGAGGAAGTGTGAATTTTGTGTGTTCAAGTATTTCTGGAGAATCAATATGATCTTGGATCAACTTGAACAGGTACTTAATAACAGAAATCTTTCTTCGCGCATTTCATACAGAAAGACCGTAATTTTTGGCACAACGTGAAAATAAATCAAAACAAGTGACAAATAATAAAGGTTTGTTATTGCTACCCTAGCTCAACATAACACAAAGGTTTTTATTGTTTTAAGGTCAATACCAATTGACATCCATTGCAACACGTGGCACACTTCTAAAACACCGAACACTAAAATTGCCATCCCGTTTCTCTTTTTTTAACAGCCCTATTTTTTGTTGGATACCAAGTAATTTTTTTGCGGTAACTCCTAAGTTATTCATTTGAATGATAATTACACAAAATCTTTATAAATTGTAGTAGGCTATGTGTTATTCCGATGTATCAGCTATATTAGTGTTGCTAAGTATATTTTGCGGGACAGAAAGACTAACAAACAGACAGGCATATACATACATCATTATCATCAAATTGTACCTACTGATATCAATATAAAAAAATACGTTACACATCGTAAGCTGATTTCTTTACCATTTACTGATCACTTACTTACATCATTATCTTACATTATTACCTACACTAAACCAAAATAACACTTTCATTTTTTGCCAGCAAAAAATTTAAGGATTAATATGAATGACAAAGTAACATTTGCGGTTTCTGAAAATGTGTTATATCTCAAAAAGTGCTTAATCTCGTTCAAACACAGGCAGACTTGACGAATCTATAAGGGTTCCGTTTTTTGCTATTCGGCTACGGAACCCTAAAATGAAGTTACAGCTTTGGTGCCATAATAATAAATGTTAAGGAACGCAAGATCTATCAGAATCACACATTTTTAGGGTTCCGTAGGCGAATGGCAAAAAGCGGAACCAACCATCATTTTTCACCATACTACTGATGGTCACACCACACACTACATTCACATTACATCATATGGTCATAATTCTTGTAACTAGTGTGTAAAAGAGCACTACAATTGAACTACAATTGAAACACGATTGAGACACGATTATGATTTAACGTTAGCAGAATTGGCCCCCTGGAGCGAATCCAAATCATCCTGCAATCGCAGACAGTCCTCTACACAATCGATGACTCTGTATATTTTCGTGTCGTCTGCATATTGAACTATAGCATAGGGTCTTGATGATAAAATATCTTTTTTAACACCCTTGCTAGTAAAGCTGATGTAATTCCACCGGTTTTAAATATGAAAAGCGGGCCATAAAAAATGCGTGTGTTACCAAAGCAAATAGTTAAGTTATAGTCCATACAAATTCCATAACAGTATTATTTGCCATTTCAAATATGGAACTGATCGCCGCCGCACGACTCGAGCTAGTGAGCAGCGCGCTGTTGCTATTCAAATTTCGAACTGATCGCCGCGCGGCGCCAGTCAGTAGACAGTGTGCATTCACAGATTGAGTTTATTTAAAATCTCATTGCATATTTAAAGAGACTAAAAATTAACAAAATATTAAATGTTTTTTTTTTCTGTTTCCTCGCAAATGTGTTTAAAAACGTCGTACGATATACTTGCGTATTGGTTATAACATCTTAACGCACTAATATCGTAATGTACTATTATATACTTATTCTAACTAGTAATTTTTACAAGTAATTGAGGCTAAGGAAACATTTACAGATAAATAATAAGCGATTGAGTCTAAAGAAACATTCACAGAGAAATAATTATGTGTATTTACGATTTCGTGTATAAGTAAAAATCTCAAATGCTAGTCAGAATTGTTTTTGATTTCTTTATATACTTATTCTGACTAATAATACGTACGAACACTAAAAGGAATTATGACTAAGGACACATTCACAGAGACACTAAGCGGTTTAACGTATTCACGTTTAGGTAAAACTCTCAACTTCTTTTATGAAATGTTTTTGAATTTCCTTCATATTCTCATTCTTAATACGTACGTATACACACAGTATTTGAGGCTGAGGAAACATTAACAGAGATTTTAGAAGCGATTTAACTTTTTCACGTTTAGGTCAAATATCAAGTTCGAGTAAGAAATGTTTTTTGATTGCTTTATATACTCATTCTAACTCGTAATACGTTATGCAGAAAGTATTTCAGGGTAATGAAATATTATCAGAGAAATCAGAAGCAATTTTATGTTTTCGCGTGTAGGTAAAAATCTCAACTTCTAGCAAAAAATGTTTTTTAATTCCTTTATAAACTTATTCTACCTAGTAATAGGTACGCATACAGAAAGTAATGAGGCTAAGGAACCACTAACAGAGAAATTAGAAACGATTTAACTTTTTCAAGTTTAGGTAAAAATCTCAAGTTCTAGTAAGAAATGTTATTGGATTCCTGCATATACTCATTCTAACTAGTAATACGTACGTATGCAGTTGGTATTTGAGGCTAAAGAAACATTAAAAGAGAAATTAGAAGCAATTTTATATTTTCACATTTCGGTCAAAATCTCAACTTCTAGCAAGAAATGTTATTTTCTAACTTTATTAACTTATTCCACCTAGTAATAGGTACGCATACAAAAATGAGGCTAAGGATCCATTCTCAAAGAAATTAGAAGCGATTTTCACGCGCTCACGGCACGTCAAAAATGACTAACTTGGCGTTGGAAATATTCTTGGATTCTTGCAGATCCTTAATCAGCATTACTTACTCTACAATCGTGCCAAATTTGAGCGACGAGGGAATTTTCCGGACGTCTCCATACAACGAATATCCTCGTTGATCGGACTATAATGCGAATTAAGATAAATTGATAAATTGATTGTCATAGTTTACGAACTGGTTACTGGACTGCCTGTAAACGTAGGTATGTATATTTTGATATTTAATCTAAGATATTAGTTTAGATAAGTAATTTTTATTATAACCAACGATTTATGTTAAAAATATTTTGTATCTCACTACCGTCCAAAAGTTGCTACCATTTTGTTAATATTTTACTTTACAGACACTTAGTTTTACACAGGGTGGAAAAAATATAAGGGCCCTAGGTGGAAACCACAGATTAATAATATGTAGAAAGCTTTAGCTCATTTTACTGCATGGAAACATTATTGCATTTTTTAAGAATTTAACATTTTAACCCTTTGGGTACGGAACCCTAAAAAAAGCTCTTCCATGGAAAGGTACAACTTTGACCTTTCGCATTGACCATTATTCTGTGCTTATGATTGACCTCATCGATTGATGCGATAAAACTACAGAATGTTGGGTTTTTTTCAATTTTTTAGCCGGTCCTATTCCCGGGTAGGGCGAAAAATAGAATTTTAGAAAATCTTTAGAAGCATGTTTTCTTTTAATGAAATGAGATAACGACTTAAAGCAGTTTCCCTCCAGGGGGACCATAATTTTTGTCAATCCTGTGTAATGACTTGAGAAAAAAATGTTTTATTATGAAGCCTCAGTTATGCTACTTTTTTAAAGCATGGAGCATAGATTTATGATTAGTATGGCTTGGAGTAAATACATGGTACAATCAAGATCAGTTAAAGCTTCAATTTGAACTTGAATCAATCGCGAATGTAATTTGGGGCTTTCTCAGTTAAAATGTTAAGCGGGGCTAGCATGCACATCACGAGTAAGTTCGCCTCTCATCCGCGACAACGCAAAAATGAGATGCGACAAAATTATCTCGTTGTTCGCATGTTAGGCCATGAAGCAAATTCGAGTTGAAATTAAAAAGTATCAATGATAAACTGTACATAACTTACATAATTACGTAACCGATTACTGTAACTACATATTATAACATTGTTACCGTAGATATTGTTAGAATAATTTAGTTTTATACATAATGCGATATTAAACTCAAACCTTGTTTTACGCTTTACCCATCGCACATACGCCCTATTCGCCAAAATACGTAAATGATACTAAATTCTGGCGTCTTGAAAATCTTAACTTAAGCAGCAGTGCATCTCTTTTTTACCTTTGATGGGGCGATGTTTGATTGAGGTGCTCCTAAAACCAAGAAGCCCTCGAGTCTTTGGACGATAAAGAATCAATGGCGCCTTCAAATACAATTCCAGATTTCATTTAATGTTTTTTTAGATGTCGCGTCGACTGTGCTACAGTCATAATTGCTCCTAATTCCTGTAAGCCTAGCATGACCGCCCAAAACGTGATATATATCGCATAATATAGCGTTTTACCGACACTCAAACGACAAAACCCATTGTCTTTTGTCAATTAAACGCGATAAAGCGCTATATCATATGGTGTTTTGTTGGTCATGCTTGGGGGACTGTTGTATAAATGAGACGAGTGTATTCAATGGCAATAAAATGTTCCTCTCATGTTTAAAGATTCGGTTGTGAGAGTTTTCTCTTGAGACTGTTGCAGTTCGTACTACCTATATTAAGTAAATAAATTACTATACATATCGTTAAATAAAAATGTTTGTCATTATTTCCGTCTTTATTTTACCACATCTTTTACCCTGTAGGTACTCGAAATGACTAATGGAATATAAGGTGGATGTTTGCTATGATATCTATGGCGTTTTAAGAAGCATGCAAAATCAAAAGTGGCGATTACACACTAGTTAGGGCCCTAATTCAGAATAAATATATCATATATTGCTTGTTTTGATTGCATCACTTGCTAAAAAAGAGCTCAAAGAAAGCAATCTATTCTGAATTAGGGCCCTTACTAGTGTTAGTGTAATCGCCGCTTTGTAGTTGGAGTTAGTGGTTTTTCAACACTTCATGCAGGCGCGAATACAGGGGGGCAAAATTTCATCAAAATTTGCATTAAATTCCACGCCACATAACTTTTCATTTGTCAGAAGGCGCTGATCGTCATGGTCGGTCGGAAAAATACGCCTTATTCCCATGTAGGTACATACCTATATTATTTTAGTTCCAGATACGCCAAGTTAGGTGGCGCGTACTCTACATCTATCGGCTAGATCCGCTAGATCACAGCCTTCTCTATCGTCACAGCTGTCACAGCCTTCTCTATCGATAGAGACGGCTGTGGCTAGATGCAAGGTCACTAAAGAAGTTATTTTTGCGGCATTTTAGTCTTATTTCACAGAGCAAAGAAGATTTGCAACACCGTTATCACAGAAGTAAATAACTAGTTTTTTTTACCCTGTGCCGTTATGCCACAGGGTAAAAAAAACTACTACAGTGGTTATGCCGTGGATATGCCAACTGGTATGCAATAAATGCAGCATTGTTTAAGAATAAAATAACGTCAAAGAATAATCATTAAATGTCACAAATGACTTTAGTAGGTATGTAAAATGGACTTCAACCTATTGTAAGATTTTGTATGCGTAGTTTTAATTAATTACAAAGCAAACGATGATATTTTTCCCACTCTACTTATTAAAAGATTAGTTTGTTATTTATACGTATTATGAAGTAAGTATGATTTGCTGGTATGTACCATTTTTAGCTACAATATTGTCCACACAAAAAAGTTTTCAGGCTGTCTTAAACCTCGCCCTTATTGCATTCGAAATAACGGTGGGTTTCAAATGTTAACTTTAAATTGCTTGTTACGGTAGGTACACTAGGTACATAAAATTTTATTAAACTCAAAATAGCAAGTGATAACTTATTTGTTGCAGTATACACACAGTGGAGTTTTACTTTTTTGACTGAAGATAGCATTTTGAAATTTTAATTTGTAAGGTTTGTATACCTACGTATACAAAAGGTAAACGTACGTTACGTATGTAAAGTTACCTACTTACTTTATTGTTTTCATCTTCCTAAATCATTGAACTTTAATTAAAAACTTTTTCAGACCCTTATAATCAAGAACCATGGGATTAATACAATCTGTATTTTGTTCGGTTACTTTTTGTCTTGAGAGGTAAGAAAATTGAGAAACTACTAAAATTTATAGTGCCATTTTCTTGTTGCTGATGCGTTGTAGCTTTTAATTTATTTCTAAATACATTAAGAACTTCATTGCTCAAAGTAGTACCTGAAGGCTAAAAGTAGTACCTACCTACCTGAAGTACATGCTGTTCTTTCGATACTTGGCCGTAAAACAAAAAAAGATTTTTATATCTCTGTAATTGCAAGTAACTTTTAATCAGACCAGTGGAAGACGTATTCGTCTGTGCCTGTAAGGCTCAGCGCAGACTGAATGGAAAAATCCTCGCGGAAATTTTGAAGTCATTGAAAGTCACCATAGCCTATATATGGCGACATGGTTCATTTTTCAATGACCTCAAAAATTTCCGCGAGCATTTTTCCGTTCTGTCTGCGCCGACCCTAAATTTGTTTTATTTCTTTGATTTAATTGAATTCCTTTTCGCCATATTTTGCAGAGTGCTAACATGGACGTGTTGCGCGTTCGTTCTGATGCTGTTGATGTTCCTGGTTCTGACACTGATGGTGTACGGTATATCCGTGGGGTACCACTACGCACAGAAAGAACTAGCCTCCTTTGCAAGTAAGTCACTTTATTTAAGTGGTGGAAGAAACAAAATAAATAAATGATCACAACATCAGGTGTGATGAAGGCTAAATGCTACACCGTTGTGAATAAAAAAAAATGTTTGGTGGCTAAAATCAATTACCATTTGTTAGATCGAATGAAAGTTTAGGCAGAATGCGGTTAGGTTACACAAAAAATATTAAAGGTGTTCGGAAAAGATCGACACTTCTGAACGCATCCCTAATGTCACGTCAAATTGACATTGCTGTCACTTGAAGTTGACAGTTTCTCTTGATTGGAATTCTTGTAAGAAAATGTCGGATTAAATTTTGCTGAATTGTTAAAAAACGCTCGTGTTGAATATGCCTGGCATATCGAGTTTGAATTGAATCCTAAATTATCCTGTCGATCCCGTTTTGTACGACCAAGATTTTGACGCCATCTACCAGAGTGGCCCGGTCGCGGCGTTTTGAAATAAAGAGTGCCACCACACGCGTTGTTGTCGGGATGATAGATTTTAATAAGCAAGCCCCGCGTGTGTTATTGTGTATTGGTGAAGCGCCCAGTGTCTTGGGACCGCTGTGTTGTATGGGTTTTGTGAGTAAGGTGACGAATTGGTAAGGTCTGCAGAAGAAGAAGGAACTACCAGGTGGGGGGCCCCCACCTTCCGCTGCCCAGGAGACTTTCGACACCCCAGACCCGTATGTTAAATCACCTTAATTCACATTAAGTCGCTGTGTATCGCAGTCCAATTGTTCAGTTACATCCCGGCTGAAACCAAGTTTTGTCCGGAGTCTATACTCATGATAACCTTCCACTGCGCCATGCCGGCCCCGCGGGTCTAGGCAGGGGTGTACTGAACATTTCTTGGTAGCAAGAGCGTAGTTTGAAGGCCTGAGAGGCCCACGCCAAAACTTTGTCTATTAATCAGTGCCGTTTTGATGACCATCTGGTCCGGACTGGATTAATTTGTACTTGTAAATGGTAATTAACTTGCATTTGAAAAGTAAAGGGCATTCCTTTGTTATTGGTTCCATGTCTTGTAATTAATTGTCATGTATTGAAGTTCCAAAATGTAAACAGATGCCTTTCTTTGTTCATAATAATTATTATTTAGTTTTGTTAGCAAACTTGAGTTGTGAATATTGACAAGTTGTTGCTAAATAATAGCTAATAAAAGGTTAGCTAATAAGTTTGCACTCAATACTTAGTGAAACTTAAATGATTTAAGACATTATTTACACATTGAAACTTATTGAAACTTGTGCTTTGAAATAATTAAAATTAGCTTGTTGTATGTTGATATCCAAGTGAATTTCAATAGTCAGTGATTTGTTTGAACTGTATATATATTTATATAATAACTTTGACTTATAAAGTCAAAGTTAGTTTGTGTCTAAGTTATAACCTCTTGAGAGTTAGAGTTATAATTATATACTTGAGTTTTGTTGTTTTCTGATAACCTCCAAATATTTAAGAGTTTGTGTCATTATAAATACTTTGTTGTTGTAATACTGGAATTTTGTGGTTATTAATAACCTCCAAATATTGGAGATTTTGTGTTATAGTGAATATTTTGAATTTGTTGTTTTTGTTGATAAATTTGTGACGTTACAATGACGGCCTCCTCTGCTAAAGCCAAAATACGTTCTGAGTTACGGTGGTTAGCTTCTGCGGTTGCATTGTTGGATCGACCGGATAGGACGGAGGCCTTGTTGAACAGATACGTAGATCTGCCCATACGTTTGGCTGTTGTTGATGAACAGTATGCCTTATTTTTGGAAAAGACTGTTGAGGCCGATGTGGAAATGCGACAAGAAGTCGGTTTGGATGTGGACCAGTGTTATGATTTTGCGGACAGAATTACCCAGGTGGCTCGACCTTTGCAAGTGGCAAGAGAGAATGAACCAAGCCCGTCCCCGGTCACATCTAAGAGTATGCCCCCTCTATTTGCTAGATTGGCCCCCTTAGACTTAAGGCGTTTTGCTGGTCGTCTAGAGGACTGGGAGGGCTTTATTAATATTTTTGATAGTCTCGTACATGCCCGGGATGATTTGACCCAGGGCCAGAAGTTGGCTTATTTGTTATCCGTGTTGGAAGGGGAGGCCCTTGAATCGGTTCAACATTTGGCCCCCTCGGATGAAAACTACCCTATTGCTAGGGATTTGATTGCCCGTCGGTACCAGAACGTACGACGTCTGGCGGACAACCATGTTGCCGCCATTTTGAATTTACCCCGCGTTGCCAGCGTGATGCACTTGAGAGTGGCTTTGTTGAATCCGCTGTTGGTTGCCTACAACGCATTAAAAAACTTAAAACTCCCAGTGGAGCAGTGGTCGTTTTTGTTACTGCACATTGTCCTGGGAAAGTTGCCGGACTCTGTTAAGGTCCGTTTTGAGCAGCAGTATGGTGGGGATAGTGCGACTTATCTGCCACCCTTCTCGGACCTCTTGACGTTCCTGGAAGGAGAGAGTAGACTGGCAGATAATTCCTCTCTGGCCGGTCCTATGGGACCCGAACGACCTGTGCCACAGAGTAGATCCCCCACCGGACCCCCCCGTAGGGGGCGAATGGCCCCTCGCGCGCCCGGCCACTATGCCGCCGTCCAGGAGACCGCCCGCTGCTTGTACTGTCGGGAACCGGGTCACAGCACGACCCGTTGTGATAAGTTCCTCGACCAGCGCGTCCAAGGCCGTCGAGCGATCGCGCGACAACGGACATGGTGCTACTCGTGCTTGGGCCTGCACATGCAGCGCGAATGTACCCAAGCGCACCCATGCCGCTTTTGTAAGGGCAACCACCATCCCCTCCTCTGCATGAACAGCCCAGAGGGCGGCGGAGCGCCGCAGCGCGTCGCTGCAGGATCACCTCGTATGGGTGGGGGTCTCGGACCCCCCGCGGTGTTTGCATCCCGCAGCAGTTCTAGTGGCCACCAGAGTGGCCCCAGACGCTCTCCGCCACGTTTGGAGCCTCAAACGGGCGGGGGTCCCAGGGACCCCCCCATGGGAAACCGATCCCCAAGGATGGGGATGAGTCATGCGAGCGTTGCCGGAGGTCGTAGAGGCCCCCCGCGACGTTTTGAGCCTCGCACGGGCGGGGGTCCCACGGACCCCCCCATGGGAAATCGGTCCCCAACTAGGGGGTTCGATTTTGCGAGCGTTGCGGGAGGTCGTAGAAGCCCCCCGCAACGTGTTGAGCCTCGCACAGCCGGGGGTCCCCGGGACCCCCCTTCTGAAAATCGGTCACCGTGCCCCCGCGACTATGGGGCGACGTACACGGTGGGTGATAGGCACCGATTCTCGCCGCCGCTCGCCGAATACCCGCGTTTGGAGCGGCGCCCGCCCCGTCTTCAAGGGGCCGGGAGATATAACCCGCCTGATACCGGGCGAATTGGACGTAGGCAGTATGTGGGAGAATGGGACCCACTGGATCGCTATGAGCGACCCCCTTACCATGGGGGGACGTCTGGGGACCCCACATACTAGCAATCAGCGTGTTTACGGTCGATTGTAGCCACCCCTCCAGAGACCGTTTTGTTGCCCACGGCCTCTGTGCTTGTCAGGGGATTGAATGGCGACCTTGTGGAAGTTCGCGCCTTGTTGGATTCCGGTGCTCAGGGGTGTGTTGTGTCATCTTGGTTAGTTAGGCGGTTGGGCCTCAAGGTGCACCCCCACACGGAAGGCGTGAGAGGTGTTGGCGATGTGAAAGTCCCCGGGTTGTTAGGGCATGTTGACTTCACATTTACATCACGTAATAAGTCCACGCCAGGCATTAAGACCTCGGCGATTGTGTTGGACACAGTTGTTGGCCGTCAACCTTCAGTTGACTTGGGACCGAGTATGTTGTCTTTGGTGTCTGATTCCCCACTCGCCGATCCAAATTTCTTCCGCCCAGGCCCGATTGATGCTCTCCTTGGAGCCGATGTCCTGGGGCGAGTTTTGTTGACGGGGAAGCGAGTTTTGCAGCCAGATGGCTTGGTAGCTCTGCAGACGACACTCGGTACAGTTGTGATGGGCCCTGCTCGCCGCGTTTTAGATTTTGTCTGCTCGTCGAGCCATTCGCACTGTGGTTTTCCGTTGCCTGCCTTGTTATCGATTGAAGGCCGCGACCATGCAGCCCCAGATGGGTGATTTGCCTGCTGATCGCGTCACGGAATGTAGAGCTTTTGCCGGAGTCGCCACCGACTTCGCCGGTCCCTTTACTGTAAAGGCTTCGAGACTGCGTAATGCTAAAACCTATAAGGCGTACTTGTGCGTGTTTGTGTGTTTGTCCACCAAGGCTGTCCATTTGGAAATTGTCTCGGAATTGTCTACCGAAGCCTTTGTCGCCGCCTTGAGCAGATTTGTTTCCCGTAGAGGACTGCCGACATTGATACGTTCCGATTGTGGTACTAATTATAAGGGAACGTGTAATTATCTTAAGGAAGTAGTTAAGTTTTTTGTTGATAATAAAATAGACATTGGAACCACCCTCTCCCGGCGTGGGATAATCTGGAAGTTTAGCCCTCCAGCTTGTCCGACCTGGGGAGGAATTTTTGAAGCTTGTGTAAAGGCTGCCAAGACACACTTGTGTCGCGTGATTGGAGAAACTATTCTCACGTTTGAGGAACTTGATACGGTATTTTGTAAAATTGAGGCCGTCCTCAACTCGCGACCCTTGTGCCCGTTGTCTTCGGACCCGAATGACCTGGAAGCGTTGACCCCAGGTCATTTCTTGATCGGACAGCCCCTTTTGGCTTTGCCTGAATATCCGATTCAGGATGTAGGATCCCATCGTTTGTCGCGATACCAACTTTTGAAACAGATGTCCCAAAACTTCTGGGCACGTTGGTCGATGGAGTATTTGCATATCCTACAACAGCGCGTGAAGTGGACAGATAAAACCACCCCACCCCAGACTGGCGACCTCGTGTTGATTAAGGATGCTAACCTGCCGCCCCTATGTTGGCGAAGGGGGCGCATTGTTAAACTCTACCCCGGAACTGACGGAGTTCCTCGTTTTGCTGAGGTTTTGGTTCGAGATTCGGTTTTGAAGAGAGCAGTTAGTGGGCTCTCCCGATTACCCGTAGATTGACGTACCGTTCTTAACGGTCCGGGGCGGGGGGATGTTCGGAAAAGATCGACACTTCTGAACGCATCCCTAATGTCACGTCAAATTGACATTGCTGTCACTTGAAGTTGTCAGTTTCTCTTGATTGGAATTCTTGTAAGAAAATGTCGGATTAAATTTTGCTGAATTGTTAAAAAACGCTCGTGTTGAATATGCCTGGCATATCGAGTTTGAATTGAATCCTGAATTATCCTGTCGATCCCGTTTTGTACGACCAAGATTTTGACGCCATCTACCAGAGTGGCCCGGTCGCGGCGTTTTGAAATAAAGAGTGCCACCACACGCGTTGTTGTCGGGATGATAGATTTTAATAAGCAAGCCCCGCGTGTGTTATTGTGTATTGGTGAAGCGCCCAGTGTCTTGGGACCGCTGTGTTGTATGGGTTTTGTGAGTAAGGTGACGAATTGGTAAGGTCTGCAGAAGAAGAAGGAACTACCAGGTGGGGGGCCCCCACCTTCCGCTGCCCAGGAGACTTTCGACACCCCAGACCCGTATGTTAAATCACCTTAATTCACATTAAGTCGCTGTGTATCGCAGTCCAATTGTTCAGTTACATCCCGGCTGAAACCAAGTTTTGTCCGGAGTCTATACTCATGATAACCTTCCACTGCGCCATGCCGGCCCCGCGGGTCTAGGCAGGGGTGTACTGAACATTTCTTGGTAGCAAGAGCGTAGTTTGAAGGCCTGAGAGGCCCACGCCAAAACTTTGTCTATTAATCAGTGCCGTTTTGATGACCATCTGGTCCGGACTGGATTAATTTGTACTTGTAAATGGTAATTAACTTGCATTTGAAAAGTAAAGGGCATTCCTTTGTTATTGGTTCCATGTCTTGTAATTAATTGTCATGTATTGAAGTTCCAAAATGTAAACAGATGCCTTTCTTTGTTCATAATAATTATTATTTAGTTTTGTTAGCAAACTTGAGTTGTGAATATTGACAAGTTGTTGCTAAATAATAGCTAATAAAAGGTTAGCTAATAAGTTTGCACTCAATACTTAGTGAAACTTAAATGATTTAAGACATTATTTACACATTGAAACTTATTGAAACTTGTGCTTTGAAATAATTAAAATTAGCTTGTTGTATGTTGATATCCAAGTGAATTTCAATAGTCAGTGATTTGTTTGAACTGTATATATATTTATATAATAACTTTGACTTATAAAGTCAAAGTTAGTTTGTGTCTAAGTTATAACCTCTTGAGAGTTAGAGTTATAATTATATACTTGAGTTTTGTTGTTTTCTGATAACCTCCAAATATTTAAGAGTTTGTGTCATTATAAATACTTTGTTGTTGTAATACTGGAATTTTGTGGTTATTAATAACCTCCAAATATTGGAGATTTTGTGTTATAGTGAATATTTTGAATTTGTTGTTTTTGTTGATAAATTTGTGACGTTACAATGACGGCCTCCTCTGCTAAAGCCAAAATACGTTCTGAGTTACGGTGGTTAGCTTCTGCGGTTGCATTGTTGGATCGACCGGATAGGACGGAGGCCTTGTTGAACAGATACGTAGATCTGCCCATACGTTTGGCTGTTGTTGATGAACAGTATGCCTTATTTTTGGAAAAGACTGTTGAGGCCGATGTGGAAATGCGACAAGAAGTCGGTTTGGATGTGGACCAGTGTTATGATTTTGCGGACAGAATTACCCAGGTGGCTCGACCTTTGCAAGTGGCAAGAGAGAATGAACCAAGCCCGTCCCCGGTCACATCTAAGAGTATGCCCCCTCTATTTGCTAGATTGGCCCCCTTAGACTTAAGGCGTTTTGCTGGTCGTCTAGAGGACTGGGAGGGCTTTATTAATATTTTTGATAGTCTCGTACATGCCCGGGATGATTTGACCCAGGGCCAGAAGTTGGCTTATTTGTTATCCGTGTTGGAAGGGGAGGCCCTTGAATCGGTTCAACATTTGGCCCCCTCGGATGAAAACTACCCTATTGCTAGGGATTTGATTGCCCGTCGGTACCAGAACGTACGACGTCTGGCGGACAACCATGTTGCCGCCATTTTGAATTTACCCCGCGTTGCCAGCGTGATGCACTTGAGAGTGGCTTTGTTGAATCCGCTGTTGGTTGCCTACAACGCATTAAAAAACTTAAAACTCCCAGTGGAGCAGTGGTCGTTTTTGTTACTGCACATTGTCCTGGGAAAGTTGCCGGACTCTGTTAAGGTCCGTTTTGAGCAGCAGTATGGTGGGGATAGTGCGACTTATCTGCCACCCTTCTCGGACCTCTTGACGTTCCTGGAAGGAGAGAGTAGACTGGCAGATAATTCCTCTCTGGCCGGTCCTATGGGACCCGAACGACCTGTGCCACAGAGTAGATCCCCCACCGGACCCCCCCGTAGGGGGCGAATGGCCCCTCGCGCGCCCGGCCACTATGCCGCCGTCCAGGAGACCGCCCGCTGCTTGTACTGTCGGGAACCGGGTCACAGCACGACCCGTTGTGATAAGTTCCTCGACCAGCGCGTCCAAGGCCGTCGAGCGATCGCGCGACAACGGACATGGTGCTACTCGTGCTTGGGCCTGCACATGCAGCGCGAATGTACCCAAGCGCACCCATGCCGCTTTTGTAAGGGCAACCACCATCCCCTCCTCTGCATGAACAGCCCAGAGGGCGGCGGAGCGCCGCAGCGCGTCGCTGCAGGATCACCTCGTATGGGTGGGGGTCTCGGACCCCCCGCGGTGTTTGCATCCCGCAGCAGTTCTAGTGGCCACCAGAGTGGCCCCAGACGCTCTCCGCCACGTTTGGAGCCTCAAACGGGCGGGGGTCCCAGGGACCCCCCCATGGGAAACCGATCCCCAAGGATGGGGATGAGTCATGCGAGCGTTGCCGGAGGTCGTAGAGGCCCCCCGCGACGTTTTGAGCCTCGCACGGGCGGGGGTCCCACGGACCCCCCCATGGGAAATCGGTCCCCAACTAGGGGGTTCGATTTTGCGAGCGTTGCGGGAGGTCGTAGAAGCCCCCCGCAACGTGTTGAGCCTCGCACAGCCGGGGGTCCCCGGGACCCCCCTTCTGAAAATCGGTCACCGTGCCCCCGCGACTATGGGGCGACGTACACGGTGGGTGATAGGCACCGATTCTCGCCGCCGCTCGCCGAATACCCGCGTTTGGAGCGGCGCCCGCCCCGTCTTCAAGGGGCCGGGAGATATAACCCGCCTGATACCGGGCGAATTGGACGTAGGCAGTATGTGGGAGAATGGGACCCACTGGATCGCTATGAGCGACCCCCTTACCATGGGGGGACGTCTGGGGACCCCACATACTAGCAATCAGCGTGTTTACGGTCGATTGTAGCCACCCCTCCAGAGACCGTTTTGTTGCCCACGGCCTCTGTGCTTGTCAGGGGATTGAATGGCGACCTTGTGGAAGTTCGCGCCTTGTTGGATTCCGGTGCTCAGGGGTGTGTTGTGTCATCTTGGTTAGTTAGGCGGTTGGGCCTCAAGGTGCACCCCCACACGGAAGGCGTGAGAGGTGTTGGCGATGTGAAAGTCCCCGGGTTGTTAGGGCATGTTGACTTCACATTTACATCACGTAATAAGTCCACGCCAGGCATTAAGACCTCGGCGATTGTGTTGGACACAGTTGTTGGCCGTCAACCTTCAGTTGACTTGGGACCGAGTATGTTGTCTTTGGTGTCTGATTCCCCACTCGCCGATCCAAATTTCTTCCGCCCAGGCCCGATTGATGCTCTCCTTGGAGCCGATGTCCTGGGGCGAGTTTTGTTGACGGGGAAGCGAGTTTTGCAGCCAGATGGCTTGGTAGCTCTGCAGACGACACTCGGTACAGTTGTGATGGGCCCTGCTCGCCGCGTTTTGGATTTTGTCTGCTCGTCGAGCCATTCGCACTGTGGTTTTCCGTTGCCTGCCTTGTTATCGATTGAAGGCCGCGACCATGCAGCCCCAGATGGGTGATTTGCCTGCTGATCGCGTCACGGAATGTAGAGCTTTTGCCGGAGTCGCCACCGACTTCGCCGGTCCCTTTACTGTAAAGGCTTCGAGACTGCGTAATGCTAAAACCTATAAGGCGTACTTGTGCGTGTTTGTGTGTTTGTCCACCAAGGCTGTCCATTTGGAAATTGTCTCGGAATTGTCTACCGAAGCCTTTGTCGCCGCCTTGAGCAGATTTGTTTCCCGTAGAGGACTGCCGACATTGATACGTTCCGATTGTGGTACTAATTATAAGGGAACGTGTAATTATCTTAAGGAAGTAGTTAAGTTTTTTGTTGATAATAAAATAGACATTGGAACCACCCTCTCCCGGCGTGGGATAATCTGGAAGTTTAGCCCTCCAGCTTGTCCGACCTGGGGAGGAATTTTTGAAGCTTGTGTAAAGGCTGCCAAGACACACTTGCGTCGCGTGATTGGAGAAACTATTCTCACGTTTGAGGAACTTGATACGGTATTTTGTAAAATTGAGGCCGTCCTCAACTCGCGACCCTTGTGCCCGTTGTCTTCGGACCCGAATGACCTGGAAGCGTTGACCCCAGGTCATTTCTTGATCGGACAGCCCCTTTTGGCTTTGCCTGAATATCCGATTCAGGATGTAGGATCCCATCGTTTGTCGCGATACCAACTTTTGAAACAGATGTCCCAAAACTTCTGGGCACGTTGGTCGATGGAGTATTTGCATATCCTACAACAGCGCGTGAAGTGGACAGATAAAACCACCCCACCCCAGACTGGCGACCTCGTGTTGATTAAGGATGCTAACCTGCCGCCCCTATGTTGGCGAAGGGGGCGCATTGTTAAACTCTACCCCGGAACTGACGGAGTTCCTCGTTTTGCTGAGGTTTTGGTTCGAGATTCGGTTTTGAAGAGAGCAGTTAGTGGGCTCTCCCGATTACCCGTAGATTGACGTACCGTTCTTAACGGTCCGGGGCGGGGGGATGTTCGGAAAAGATCGACACTTCTGAACGCATCCCTAATGTCACGTCAAATTGACATTGCTGTCACTTGAAGTTGTCAGTTTCTCTTGATTGGAATTCTTGTAAGAAAATGTCGGATTAAATTTTGCTGAATTGTTAAAAAACGCTCGTGTTGAATATGCCTGGCATATCGAGTTTGAATTGAATCCTGAATTATCCTGTCGATCCCGTTTTGTACGACCAAGATTTTGACGCCATCTACCAGAGTGGCCCGGTCGCGGCGTTTTGAAATAAAGAGTGCCACCACACGCGTTGTTGTCGGGATGATAGATTTTAATAAGCAAGCCCCGCGTGTGTTATTGTGTACTAGCTTTCCGCCCGCGGCTTCGCCCGCGTGAACTACACGACGTTATCCCGCGGGAATGTAATATTTTTCCGGGATAAAAAGTAGCCTATGTTCCTCTCCAGGCTACAAAGTATCTATGTTCCAAATTTCAGTCAAATCCGTTTAGCCGTTTTTGCGTGATTGAGTCACAAACATCCAAACATCCAAACATCCAAACATCCAAACATCTAAACTTTCACATTTATAATATTAGTAGGATTGGTGAAGCGCCCAGTGTCTTGGGACCGCTGTGTTGTATGGGTTTTGTGAGTAAGGTGACGAATTGGTAAGGTCTGCAGAAGAAGAAGGAACTACCAGGTGGGGGGCCCCCACCTTCCGCTGCCCAGGAGACTTTCGACACCCCAGACCCGTATGTTAAATCACCTTAATTCACATTAAGTCGCTGTGTATCGCAGTCCAATTGTTCAGTTACATCCCGGCTGAAACCAAGTTTTGTCCGGAGTCTATACTCATGATAACCTTCCACTGCGCCATGCCGGCCCCGCGGGTCTAGGCAGGGGTGTACTGAACAAAAGGATTAGATAAGCAACTTATTTTTTATTTTTATACGATTAATTTCTATTTTTGGATGATATTTTAAGTAGGGCAGAGGTACCCTTTGTGGCCACTTTAAGGATTTTTTTACTTTTAACGGTTGTTATTATTACCTTAAAATACCTTATTTTAATTGCCTATCAAAAATGGCTAAAAGTTGTTTAGAAAACTTTTAGAGCAAAAAGTGGCCAAAACCGGTACGCCTGCCCTACCTAATGTGTCCCCAGCCCAGCCCCCTGATTCAGAACCGTTCGGAAAGGGTATCGGATTCGAATTATATGATTTGTCTTTGTCTATTCTGAGGTGAGTGACAGTGACAGAGACTGTCGGTAACATTTCCGACGGTTTGTGAATAAGGGTCAAGTCTTGCTTTGTGTCGCTTTTGTATCAACTGAGTAATCGAATGGTTTTTTCTATTTTTTATTAAGTATTGAACTTGTGAGACGGATCGATTTTTATTTTACTACTTTTTCAATATTTTCAATGAGTAATCAATGATTTTATTGATATGAAATCTTTTATAAACAGTGTCATCGAAGTCGACAACAGAGCCGACCGCGATGCTGCGCTCGGGCCCGGAGTCGCAGCCCGTGGTGCGGCTGGTGGCCGTCAACCGGAGCGAGGTGGAGCACGCGCCGCAACCCATCCTCGGTACGTCACTATATACATACCTAAGTACTATATAAATCACATGTAGCTAATATAGACAGAGCAGCCGACGGTGATGGGCCCGGAGTCGCAGCCGTCGGTTATGGGCCCGGAGTCGCAGCCGACGGTTATGGGCCCGGAGTCGCAGCCGTCGGTTATGGGCCCGGAGTCGCAGCCGTCGGTTATGGGCCCGGAGTCGCAGCCGTCGGTTATGGGCCCGGAGTCGCATCCGACGGTTTTGGGCCTGGAGTCGCAGCCCGTGGTGCTGGTGGCTGTCAACCGGAGCGAGGTGGAGCACGCGCCGCAACCTATCCTCGCTCGGTACGTCACTATATACACACTATGTACATCACATGTAGGTAATAAAGACAGAGCAGCCGACGGTGATGGGCCCGGAGTCAACCGGAGCGAGGTGGAGCACGCGCCGCAACCCATCCTCGGTACATCACTATATACGCACTATATACATCACATGTAGGTAATAAAGACAGAGCAGCCGACGGTGATGGGCCCGGAGTCAACCGGAGCGAGGTGGAGCACGCGCCGCAACCCATCCTCGGTACATCACTATATACGCACTATATACATCACATGTAGGTAATAAAGACAGAGCAGCCAAAGGTGATGGGCCCGGAGTCAACCGGAGCGAGGTGGAGCACGCGCCGCAACCCATTCTCGGAACGTCACTATATACACACTATATACTATGCGTTTATTATAAGAATAGGATAGGGACGCCGCCATGTTGTGACGTCAAGCTGTCAAAGTGCTGTCAAACTAACTTCACTTCACTTCAGTATGGTGTGAAAAAAAAGAAATTTATCGTGAATCAGGGGGCTGATCATTAGCTTACGATAAATAATGATGTTCGTGCAAACCAAAACATGTGAAAAATTTGCAAATAAATACAAATCATTAACTTGATTTTTACGGAAAATATAGGACCTATATTTTCAGGTAGGTAATTTGAATCTCAATCAAATTAAAATTTTGTGATATTTAACTGAACCCATTTTTTCATACTTATTGTTCTGCGGGGTACTTTAATACTATGCTTCAATAACACAGAATAAATTGAATTTTGATTCTATTTACTGGTTTAAGTATTTTAATAAAACAGGACTAGAAAACTATTGACTACGAAAATAATTTAATAATCAACTTTACAATAAAATTGGTAAATTGGGGGTCTAGTGAAAAATTGAATTGGTCTATCATGGTAAAAGAATTGGCCAGCTAGATTATGCACGTTGATTGAAGTTAGATTCGGCAGAATCTAGTTGTTACCAGGGTGCGCCGGGTATAGGTATCACGGGGAACGATTCAATCAAGCCACTCGGGGAGGAGGAGGAGGAGCCTTTCGTGAATCCGCCAATTGTAAATCAAAACACATTATGCTTGCTAATGGTATTCCACTTCTTATATTCAAATCATTTGAGAATCATCGTCCCGCTAGTCTGAGCTGCTACTGCTACAAAGACATTGAAGACTTTTCCTTCTGACATTGCAAAGTACTGTAGAAATATGTTCTAGTATTTTATCAAAGCTTTGAACAAATACTCAAATACCCGTGCTACACATGTGTCCAAACATTTATTCAAATGTTTGTGCTATGTCTGGCGCCGCCATAACGAGTACTTAGGTGGATTTAAAAAATAAAATAAAAAGTGTTTTGAAAGTGGCAATGCCCAAACCACCTTCTGCCAAAATAAAAAAAAAACTATTTTCATTTTGTTTTGCACTTTCTTGCGGACTGTACCTTTTCAGAGTGAAGTTTGTCAACAACCCGTCCTATTCTTATAATAATCGCATAGTAAATCACATGTAGGTAATATAGACAGAGCAGCCGACGATGATGGGCCTGGAGTCGCAGCCCGTGGTGCGGCTGGCGGCATTTATATTTTTAATGATTTTACGCCGCCGCCGTATGCCATTATTTTATATGTGTTGTACGCTTCCCCTAGACCGGCAGTAGCCCGCCCGGCTGTCCGAGCCGCAAGTCTACGCGGCTAAATGGCTGGGCAAGCGTAGCCATTACACATACTTTTTTTTTGTTTATAGTGAGGGCAAATACAGGTTTTTCGTATAGGTACCGCTAACGGCATGTTGGACTCAGTCAGACGAGGCCTGTCTCTCGCTACGCCCAGCCCTCCCGCCAAGCCTAATAGGCTTCGCGTCGGGGCTGGGTGGTTAGTCATTTCACATACTGGTAGGCGGTATGACGGTGATGGGCCCGCAGGCCACGGCTGGTGCGGTCAACCGGACAGAATACCTACCTATATGATATAGTAAAGTTCAAACTATCATTGCCTTTACTAGATTAGACCATTTCAGATTTTATATTATTTTTATGCACTCACAATGCAATTTTGTAAGTATAGGAAAAATGTGTGATAGTAAAAAACCACGAGCCATATAAGTAGCTTTCAGGCGGGATTCGAACCCGCGCCCCCGGGAATCCGGCCCGATGCTCTGACCAACTAAGCTACCGAAAGGCTTACACGACTCGTCGAATTTTGCTATCACTTGTTACGCTGTAGGCCAGCGTTGCTTCATCAATGTGAGGAAACCCTCGCATCCGAAAGAAACATTTCACACATTTTTCCTATACTTACAAAATAGCATTGTGAGTGCATAAAAATAATATAAAATCTCAATATGGCTGTTTCATCTTAATCGATTGTTAAACATTTGTAAAAATGTTTCTTTCGGATGCGAGGGTTTCCTCACATTGATGAAGCAACGCTGGCCTACAGCGTAACAAGTGATAGCAAAATTCGACGAGTCGTGTAAGCCTTTCGGTAGCTTAGTTCGTCAGAGCATCGGGCCGGATTCCCGGAGGCGCGGGTTCGAATCCCGCCTGAAAGCTACTTATATGGCTCGTGGTTTTTTACTATCACACATTTTTCCTATACTTACAAAATTGCATTGTGAGTGCATAAAAATAATATAAAATCTCAATATGGCTGTTTCATCTTAATCGATTGTTAAACATTTGTAAAAATGTTTCTTTCGGATGCGAGGGTTTCCTCACATTGATGAAGCAACGCTGGCCTACAGCGTAACAAGTGATAGCAAAATTCGACGAGTCGTGTAAGCCTTTCGGTAGCTTAGTTGGTCAGAGCGTCGGGCCGGATTCCCGGAGGCGCGGGTTCGAATCCCGCCTGAAAGCTACTTATATGGCTCGTGGTTTTTTACTATCACACATTTTTCCTCTAGACCATTTCATTTAAGAAATAGAGTTCGGTTGTCTTCAAAACGATTCGGCAGTCGCGCAGTCGTGATAACTCAAGTACTTGTAGTATCAAAATGTACGACTGTACTAACGTTACCTACTTTTGTCATAATTTCCAGAGGTGTACCAAACGAAGAGGCCAGGTGAAAATATCTATATCGAGTCATCTCCAACTCCCATTGTTCTCCTGGAAACTGAGAGGTTGGACACATGTTTTTACCTAACTACTAAGCATTAATTTACTAGCTTAAATTGCTGATACAAATACCAGAAAGCTAACTATCCAAGGAAGCGTAGCTTCATCAAATGCAAAAAAGAGTCGTAAGTTTAATGTTCATGAGTTACGTCAACACTTCAGCAGCAAGCAAACAAATTATCATTTAGGGTTACCAGGTCTTAAAACCGAAAAGCCGGGTTGGCCAGCTAGTTTATCCGGATTTTTGGGTGCACAGGCCAAACATCCTAAATAACCGAGGATTTCCTGTCTTAATTGTAAAATAAAAGCCATATTTCGCACTCGCCGCGGCCGCTGCGGCTGGCGAGTTTGCCAAAGGGAGGTAAAACCCGGACAGCTCGGACACCAGACACAAACAGAAACAGAAAAATTCTCTAAAGCAATTCTGAATCGTCAATTTTGTCCTACTTCCCATTCAAGACTCTTTACTGACCAGAAGAACCGGCCCAAAAAAGAATGACGATATTTATTTACAATATTTATTCACCGTCTAGTTTGGCCGGACAAGCATCTAAAAAGCGTGACCCTATCGGGCTTTATCTGGACGCCGGAAACCCTATTATCATTGCTTGCCCACTACTGCGCAAAGGCACTACTTATTAAAAGTAGTGCCTACGCGTCTAGGGTAGCCAGGCATCCAGATAAAGCCGGACAGGGTCTGGCTTTTTGGATGCTTGTCCGGTCAAAATTCAAAACCATATTTTATTCAGTTTAGGCTTATACAGCACTTGTGTACGTAAATGATGCAACGCCATATCGGTGCGCAAATCCTGCGGCGGGAGGCCTTGGTAGTTATAACGAGAAGAACCAGCAAGAAACTTATTGTCGTCAAAACGTCAAATTAGACGGTGTCGGCAATCGGCATGTCCGGTTTTTACCTCTGGCCAACTCGTGAACTAGCCAGTAGCGGCGCGCACAGCGGGAGTCGAGCGAGTGTGCGTCGTGTGAGGCAGCGTTTGGGAAGCTCCGGCATATATTCGCGTCCGAAATACCTCAATGTCTCAAGACGAGTCTTTGACCAGTGTGTGTTGCCAGTAATGACCTATGGAAGTGAGACGTGGTCTTTTACTATGGGTCTCATAAGAAGGCTCAAAGTCACCCAGCGAGCAATGGAGAGAGCGATGCTTGGTATTTCCCTGCTCGATTGAATCAGAAATGATGAGATCCGCAGAACTAAAACGACCGACATCGCGCGAAGGATTGCATCATTGAAGTGACAGTGGGCGGGACACATAGCGCGGAGAACCGATGGCCGTTGGGCCGGAAAGGTTCTCGAATGGCGACTGCGTACCGGACGACGTTCCGTGGGCAGGCCCCCTACAAGGTGGACCGATGATCTGGTCAAGGTCGCGGGAAGCCGCTGGATGCGGGCAGCGCAGGACCGATCGCTGTGGAGATCCTTGGGTGAGGCCTATGCCCAGCAGTGGGCGTCGTTCGGCTGACATGATGAAGGTCTAGTGGTACACACCACACATATTGTATTCGGTTTGGTTGGTGATATGACTTGTTTCAAGTTCGCATGGCTAGCTACTACCATCTTATTTAAGTCTGACGCCATAACAACGATGTTTTCAACATTGTCTCTAAGTGTATCTTATCTCTAAGTGTTCCAGCACTTAGAGATAAGATAGCCAGTTCCTCAGTGATGGCGGTTTCCGGGGTAGCGCGCTATCACCTTCAGCCTTATCACCTCTTAACATCTTGTGTGATGAAGTCTGACGCCATAACAACGATGTTTTCAACATTGTCGTGTTCCAGCACTTAGAGATAAGATAGCCAGTTCCTCAGTGATGGCGGTTTCCGGGGTAGCGCGCTATCACCTTCAGCCTTATCACCTCTTAACATCTGGTGTGATGAAGGCTAAGTGCTACACCGTTGCGGAAAAAAATAAGAAGTTGGGATAAACTAGCCTGGCCAGTCCGGCTTTTCGATTTTCAGACCTGGCAACCCTTACGCGTCTATGTGCAACGCCTCCGCGTCTACAAAATAGTCACCATTGCGACTGACCATTGCGTTTCACATATTATTATTTTAACTGCATTGTCATATTTTTAGACCACCGCAGGGGCCAGAACTGCTGCCCCACGAGAGAGAGCTGGCCAGGAGGCTGATCGGCCGCTTCCGCCGCTCGAAGAACTCCACCTCTACGAGTATGCCCTTTCTGCGACCTCTCAACAGTACCGAAGCTCCTTTACGCCTCATCTCGTGACCTTCGCGTGACTGATGCCACTTCTAGATAGGACCTTACGAAATTAAAACGTCCCACGTGGTACAAATCGTAGTCTGAATGCGACAACTCGAAGATTTATGTTGAAATAAAATACTTTGCTTTTTATCCAGCTTTTTATTTTATTAATATCCCGATTCGACTAGGGCAAATCTGTGTTTTAACCGCTTTTGTGGTCTAGTGGTACACACCACCCTACCGGTATCGGGCCCATGGGGTCAATTCCCAGTGGGGGTAAATTCTGTGTTCGGTTTAGTTGGTGGTTGAAGTCCACCTGGCTAACTACTACCATCTTATCTAAAGTCTGACACCATATAACAACGATCTTTACAGCATTGTTGTGTTCCGGCAGTTATGAGATAAGATAGCCAATTCCTCAGTGGTTGAGGTTTCAGGGAGTAGTGCGCTTTCACCTTCAGCCTTATCACCACTTAACATAAAGGTGCTACTCCGTTGTGGGATAAAAAAACTTGTTATGGATTCTGCTGACGCCTATGTCCTCATTTCTGGAATAATCTACCCTTAACCTGAACGTGTGTAGAATATCACATATGATACCCATCCGTTACTTAATAGACTGCCGTAAAATTTGAAAGAGCTGAGAAGTTATAGTGCAGCATATGGCTTCGGTGAAGAATGACAAGTTCTTGGAAAGTTCTGGGAGCTGAGCATTTCGTAGAGCGTGTTGTTGTTGAAGAGCCGATGCGCCACAGTGCCGCGCTTCACCGCTTTGTCGCATCACCGACCGCAGGCCATGAACTTCGCGTGTTTGATACCTACCTACCTATTCCATGTGGCACAGACTATCGCCTAAATACTCTCGAACCTCGAACGCTACTTAACTTTCATACCTTTGACATTTAATGAGCAGGGCTATGTTTGAGACGCTCTTAAACTTGGGACCGTACTCTGAAACGCAAATCCGAAACTTCGGTTAGCCCCGCCCCTTTCACTCGATTCTGCCCGCTGATTCACGAACCGTCGGAAACGCTCCCGACACAGCTGAATGTATGCCCCGTCTCTGTCACTCACTATAGAATAGACAAAGACAGCACAGAATTCGAATCCGTTTCCGTTTCCGACGGTTCGTGAATCGTGTACATGAAGTTCGACTTAATGAATCAGGGGACTGATGTCTCCGAGAGTGAGAGGGACGGTTATAACGAAGTTTCGAAACTCGAATACCTACTCGAAAATCGCATGATTTGTATAAATAAAATAGGTATACTTGATTTTTGTCAAGCTTTTTATTTTATAAATGTCTCCATTAGCTAAGGGCCAATCTCCGATATGTTGGACTCTTTCCTAACGTCCTTATTTCTCTAATAATTTGCCCTTAGTGATTGTCATCCTGAATAATCCTGAGTGTTAAGTAGGTAGTTAAACATCACATATAACGCGTTACATTAGTAATGCCCGTTAAGTTAGCGGCACCAGTAGAGAAGTTATAGTGCATCAAGGCTTCGTTGAAGAATGTCAAGTTCTGGGAGCTGAGCATTTCGTTGAGCGTGTTGTTGTTGAATGCGGCGGGCGCTTGCACGTCGCGGCGCCCGAGCCGGTGCGCCACGCCGCGCTTCACCGCCTTGTCGATGGAACGCATCACGTTGCCGCCAACAGGCCCGCCGCCCGACCGCCGTGCGGGTCCGGACCGCAGCCCGCCGGCCGCTTTTGCCGCCTCACCTAGAAATTTGTTGAGCTAATAATGATTTGTTGAGCAATTTAAAGATAAGAATTTAATGGTGCTTAGTACCGTCGGATACGCTGAATTTCCTTGAGGGGGGGGGGGAGGCAAATTTGGTTCAGGAGGGGGCACTCTAAGCTTATTTCACGTGCTAAATGCAAAATATTTGTAGGTACAATTGTGTGCCAGGGGGGAGCAATCGCCCCCATTGCTCCCCCCCCCCCCCCCCTTGTATCCACGCCTGTGCGCCCAGCTAACATGGCACATTAATCTTAATCCTACTATAGGCACCTACCTATAGCTTAACAGTTAACTACTCTATTCTGGACTCTCACGGTCTCACCCTTTATACCTACTCCTCCAGCGGCTCATAAAATATTCTGCGTTTTGCTGGTGACAGAGCTCGAAGTTTACGCTCGAAACTTAAGTGCCGCCGAGTGGGTGTGTAATATATGATATAACAACATTTCGTATAATACTCACAAAATATAACAACACATTACATAAAATCATTTCATATAACGTTCATTTTGTATAATCAACGAATGATATAAATTCAAAATATATAATTTTAAACCGTATAATGAACATTTGATATAAAAACGTTTCATATAATAAACATTTACTATGACACTTTACACTGTATATAATATTTAAAACACATAATGGTTATATAACATAACATCATTTCATATAACGTTCATTTAGTATAATCAACGAATAACAATTTCTGGCGCTTCGCCGGCCGTTGCTGCAGCACGCTCGCTTCGCTCGCTCGGCTCGCGCTTTGTTTTGTTCACAGTTCTAACCTAACCTAACCGATTATAAATTGTTTTGTAACGGTTGTGGCTTTTTATGGCGGGGGCCTTCGCCCCCCGAGCCCCCCTTTCGAGCGCACTGTAGCCCCCGTGCCCCCTGCTCCTTTGGCTACACTATACAGTTAATTGACTAAATTGATGATTATATAAAACAAAATTATATCAAATTAAATTATTACATATGATGATTATATGAAGTAAAATTATATCAAATGACCGTTATAGCAAATGAGTTTTATATAAAATATTGTTATATAAAATGAGCGTTATGTTAAATGATATTATATAAAATGATGATTATATGAAATAAACATTATGTAAAATGAAATTAGTTGAAGTGTTGTTATGACAAACGTTTATTATGTCATATGAACGTTATTGAAATGAAATTATACCAAATGAAATTATATCATTCATTACGCACCCCCGCCGAGTCGAAGGTATAGTGTGATCCTGCGATTTAATTTAAATAGCGGATCCGACTGTTCCACTCCCTTAAGCCTCCAGTACAGGATGGCCGATCATGTTGGCCGACCATGATGGGCCATCGTGTACGGGGCTGGTTTGCGTGTGATTGCAGTCTGCGACTGCAAGCAACGCAAACCGCCCCTGTCGATGGCCCATCATGGTCGGCCAACATGATCGGCCAACCTATACGGGGGGCTTTATAAAAATATGGTGTGTCATAAATATGACGACGCACTTATTATAGTGAATTACATACCCATAGCTGCTACAGTATGCGAGACAAAACAATAATGGTAGCCAATTCCAATTCCCAACATCGTCACAGTTATGATAGTAAACATAAGACAACACGTCAACATAGTACAGACTGTGCATAGTGAGATCCTGGAATAAATAATTTGCTAGCGTGTTGTAAAAATTTAAAATCACAAAAAGTTGTAAGTAGGTATTTCAGAGTCCTTTACTATGGCGGTTCTCACACTGCACCGCACACCGCTCCGATTTGTGGTAGTGCGCTTTTTAACTATGGCTGTAGAATCTTGATGTGCATACAAAACCCGCAGTGTATAACAAACTCATGCCGCATCTCCATCCACCGCGGAGCGTGACCGGAGCGGAAACCGCACAGTGTGATGATCGCCTTCGATTCGAGTAGGGAACTTACCGTTCCAAGGCATCTAATACGATGGAAATGAATGAATTCAAAGAACAGCACACACAACCCATTTTATAAAATTATCTCATTGGTAAAACTAAAATTTCTGATTATTGATTTGCAGGGAAGCATCAGAAGCTTCTGCTCGTTAGCATCCCCATGTAAACACAATCAAAGATCTTCGTCCATTCTAAAACTTGGACATTATATAACTAATAAATTACAAACTAAATAAAAATCTTATCAGCTACAAGTGGCATGTGACATTATTTTCTACAGTGACTATTATTATATTCTTAGTTCTCTATGAGTTGAATGAAAGAAGATGATTCCTTCCTTCCTCTTTTTTTATATGGCTGGCTTGCTTGAAAGCTTGAATGTTTCAGAACGGCTACGAACGACGAAACGTCACTTGCTTGTTTTTTGACAAGTTGTCAATGACGGAAAAATGGCAGATGAAAACATATCGCAAAAGAAAGACGAACACAAAAAGAAGTTTAAACGCCCAAATAAGAACTATGCTGTAAAGAAGAGGCTTCCCCTTCGTCCAGTAGACGGTGATAATGTCATATTTATAACTAAGAAGACAAATTTCAAGGTAATGTAGCTAATTTACCTCCCAATAAACTGCACCTCAAAGCGGACGAGTGGATTTCACAATAATAAGATATTATTATGTTTTAGGCTCAGTTAGACAAATGTTGTGATCTACTGACTAAAGGGGAAAAAGAAATTATATTACATGGCTTAGGGGCCGCCATACAACGATGCTGTAACCTAGCACTACAGCTGGAGACTCTATTCTCTGGGACCTGCCAAATAGAAATTAACACTGGAACTGTAGACTTAGTTGGTAAGCTCTTTTACTTTAAAAATATGTTATTATCTCATAAGTGGTATACATGACACTAACTATTGTATCTAACATTTAGATGATTTGGAGCCACTAGCAGACGACTTAGACTT
Source organism: Crambus lathoniellus (assembly GCA_949710035.1). Classification (NCBI taxonomy): domain Eukaryota; kingdom Metazoa; phylum Arthropoda; class Insecta; order Lepidoptera; family Crambidae; genus Crambus; species Crambus lathoniellus. The sequence continues at coordinate 9,254,046 of OX453303.1, read as the reverse complement.
TGGATCACAAGTGAGGCATTCTTCTTCTATCCATATAAGAGTATTCCGGACAGCCATGCTCGGTGCTAATCAATAAATCAAAATGTTCTTTACATTAAATGAAATAGTGCAATGGATCGGACTGACAGTGTTTGAAATATGGATAAACTTAATAACAATAACTATATTCTCCGTCTTATTAGCACTAAAGATTGATGGTGTTGTGAACAGTGCGTGGTGGACTATATTTGCACCATTATTTGTAAGTGATGCTATGAACGCATATTTTTGTTGTATTGTATGTATAAGGATGAATTTAGAGAGCTCCTACAAAGCCTCTTTGTATCGAGCATCATGGAGTGCTATATTCCTAGGATTAACTTTTGTATTTAAGTTTCTGCTATGTAGAAAACTACAAGGTGATTCAGCTATAGAATACAGCGAGGTATTTGCACCTCTATTTATACTTTTACAGCTAATAGCAGTAAGAGCCTGTCAGTTACATCAGTGAATTATCTTACTGTAATATATACCAAAATATAACTTAAATTTTATATCAATCTAATAAAAGCACTGATTCCATACTTCTGACTTTTATTATTAAAAACAAATGAGGTAATCGTTTATGAATTACATTAATTAGGTAGTTTCAACAAATAATATAATCAAATAAGTACTTAGGAATTAACTACTGAAACATACTAAATAAACCACCTCTTCCTTTTTTCTCATCGCCTCCAAAATTAAAGTTAAAATTGTTTTGATTCTGCTCACTTGTGCTGGCTTTGGAATCTGCTGCTGACTGCCCAAAGAACGAAAATCCAGTTTTCCTCAAACCTAAAATACAATAAGTAATAAAATAAAATAATTAAAGTAAGGCAAGAGGAGTTTGGTAGAAACTGTATGATATACCTGACAGAAAATTAGGAACTTCTTGGGATAAAATATCAGGATTATCTGCAGTATTAGGCATCGGAAAATCAGGTTTAGGAGACAACAATAAACTGGAATCTGTAAAATTAAGTAGTAATAATCGTTAATTGTGTAATTAGCTAATAAGTTATCTATTTCTAAATAAACAATATTTATAAACAAAAAATTACCAATGCCATGAGGGAAATCAGAATCTCCCTCTTCAAATCCAGTTGTACTTATAGATACATTCAAAGAGTCTGGTATACCCTGGGCTCCATGATTGAACAGTAAACCAGCGACTGTTCTCTCAGGTCTCTGGGCCTTAAAAAATATGTCATATACATACAGTACATGCATTGGTCTAAAAAAGGATGTACCAATACTTCCATACTAATATTATTGAGGCGACAGTAACTTTTTTTATATTCTCACGCCTAAACTACTTTAGCTATTTTGATGAAATTTATTTTATTTTATTTTATTTGTTTGGGAAATTTACAGACATATTTTAATTAGATAAATTTGGCAAGAGAGATAGTATTTACTATCTCTTGAGATAGTATTTACTATCTCTTGAGATAGTATTTACAGATGGCCAAGGCTTTGGAAAAAGTCATAGGCTATGATTTATCCCGAAAAGTTTAAGTGATCCCTAAGTAACTGGATATAACGGGACTTTCATGGCGACGAAAAAACCGCGGGCTTCCACTTGTTTGATATAAAAAAGCTTATCAAGGCTACCTTTGGACTAGATGCAACTACTTTATCTAGTTCTATATTAGGTTCATCATTTGTATTTTGAGTTAATTTCGCTTCACTCTTCTGGCTTTCAGTGACATCTGGCAAATCTTCTTTTTCGACCACTGTATCTTTCGGACTATTTCGAAAGAATTTCGATGTTACAACATTTCCTTCAGCATTCTGAAATAATTACGTATACTATACAAATCTCTATAAAACAATCTTACGCAATTACACAATGCCCAAATAAGGAACTAAACTTACATTCGTCATTTGCAATGCTTTATTTTTAGCATAAATAAATTGAGGCGATAAATCTAAATGGTGCTTCTTTAATATCATTTCTTTCATTTGAGTGTAAGTTTCATCACTAACCAAGCTGATATCGACTTGACTTTCGATAGTATCGTTAAAAGCTTCAGCTTCTTTTGTTACTATGGTTTTTTCGCTGGTTTTTGTTAGGTGTTCTTCAATCACCTCGTTATCGTCATTAATTTCTTGAATTGTCATAGGCACATCAAAACATACCCTCTTCTTATTCTCCTGTGAATTCTTTTGAAAAAATATTACTTACTACTACTATTCAAAAACGTTTTTTTTTGTTATTTTATCTTCAAAGTGGTAGCACATAGCCTTTATCACACCTGTAGGTCTAGCACAACTTAGCGCGACTCTTTGTCACGCTCCTTTCAACCAATCAGCACGTCGCCTTAAGTCACGCCCGCTATCTACGAGCGATCTGATTGGTTGAAAGTGCCTGCGACTCTTTCTCACTCGAGTCGCGCTCAAGTTGTGCTAGCCCTACGGATGTAAGTGATGATGATAAAGCTGAAGGTGGAAGCGCACTACTCCCGGAATCCTCTATCACTGAGGAACTGGCTATCTTATCTCTAACTGCCGGAATACAACAATCAAAATTGTTATGGCAGCAGTCTTTGATAAGATGGTGGTAGCTAGCCATGTAGGCCGACTATGATAAGTAAGGCCGACTTAGAAGATGTCCTACCACCAACCAAAACAAAATAAACCATAAAATAGAACAACTAGACATGATGATTGGTTCTAATAGTTGATGATTAGTTCCAACTAATAAATCGTTTCGACACCTACCCTTATATTTGGACTGCTTTTTCCAGTGGAATCTGTCATTGACATGTGGACTATGACTTCTACTTGTTGCTGTGAACTACTGAAGTAATTGTCCTGAAACACAATTAATTATAGGTATTGTGAATCATTGGCCGAGTGCATAAAAGGTATTAAAAAGTGAATGAAAAACTTCCAACTTTCTTTCCAACCTCTCCATAGTCCAAAAATTGTGTTGGTGGAACCAGTAAATTATGTTCAGACCTATTCGTTAAATCAATTATTTCTATATCTTCATGTTCCTGAATCAAATAAAATATTTAGGCAAATGTTATGTAATGTACGTAATCTAAAAATAGAAACTACAAACTAAAACTCGCCTGCTCTTTTTTGTCATTATCATTACAGCCTTGTTTATTGTCGCTGCTACTAGTGCCAATATTCTCTACACTTTTTAGTTTATCAGGATTCACTTTCGACACCATTTCGTAAGCATCATTAGTGTCTAGTTTTATATCTTCCAAAATATTAATTAATTTTCGTTTTGAGAAGCTTTCGTTTCTCATTTCCAAATCACCTCTGAATTCTTCATTTTTAGCTTTATCAAAGTAAATGGAAAACTCATCATCTTTCTTTGCCTTTTTGTTTTGTATTGTCGTTTCTGATTCAATTGGACCAACCCTCTTGGCAGGGGTGACGTTGTACATATCTATTTTCTTTATTTTAATCTAGAATAATAAATAAATTACTACTACATATATTACTGTTTATATTAACGAATCCTGAATTACAAATAGGGATTAACAAACCTTATCTAGTTTTGCGCTTAAGGAGTCAAAATCAGATTGTATGAGATGTATTTGCGGCATCTGAAAAATCAATTTAAATGATACTATTATATTGAAGTGTTTTATTATGCGCATAATAATCAATTATAATATAATACTAATTAAATCTATTAACCATAATTGAATCTCGTGGATTATCGCGTCCAAAACTTAACCAGCCGTCTTCTGCTACGTTCTTATTTTTTTCTATTTCATTTTCCAGTTTTTCTTTTGCGACTACTGGTGCAGCAGCAATTTTAGATACATTGGACTTATCCTCCTTAGTTTTAATTATTTCGTCTATATTTTTAGATATTTCTTTTATAGCCTTTGTTTTTTCTTGTACAGTCTTAATCCCTTTTGGCAATTCGTTAACTAAATACTGCGCAATTTCGACGATACGTTTTCTATCTAAGTCTTTTAGAGATTTCTTCTTAATTTCAATATCTTTAACGAGACTGTCGGATTTTTCTTTTAACAACTGAAGATTCCCTTTTAAATTTTCAGTGTTATTTTGTTTTTGGAGTAAATCCTGTACGAATGGAATGCTTTCGTATCTAGCTTTGGCCTGCAACCACAAATCTTCATACTTCTTTTCTCCTTCCCTAACTCTTTCTTCAATTTCAGATTTACGCTCTTTAATTAATAAGCACTCCTTCTTAAGTTCGACATTTGAACTTTTAATCGTTTCTTTCGCTAACATCAAACTAAAAAGATAAATAAGTTACGCGTTATGCATAGATCTTCATTATTTTATGTAGATTTATACGTAGGTAGTTACCTAGTTTGTTTTATATGCGCAACTTGTAGGTACCGTACGTAGGTAGGAACTTGTAGGCTGTAGGCACAAAATAAACAGGTATTTGTGTTGTAGGTACCTACAAGTTGCGCATATAAAAATATATAAGTGGCATAGGCTATACTATAATAGGTCTTTACCTATGAAATTGCCGTTTTGTATGGAGATTTCTGTAATTATTTTTTTTCCATACTAACGTTTTTGTTATTATTTAACGACTAATATTATGTAAATTTACAAAATTTTACACACGTATTTATGGACATTTTAACTACTAAATGACACATTCGTTAAGAGAAAAACTTTTTTTTTCACTAAGTTACAACTAATAAAGTACGAAATTCTGGAAACAAAAATAGTCGTAACTTTCGGAATAAGTTTTTTCTATGTAAATAATCAAATATCGTGGTTATTAAATTATCAAAAGTTGCTCGATACGGTTTTAATGTAACGCAATATTAAAGAAATTATATATTTCTAATATTATAAAAGTAGTTAAGTTATATGTACAAATGAAAAAAACGGCAATTTCATATGTAAAGACCTATTATTATTGCCTATGCCACTCAGGAACATAGTAGCTTTCTACTGGTTAAAGTTTTTTATCGGTTCAGTAAGTAGTTTTTTTATTTTATCCATTGCACACAAACAAACAACAAATCAAATCTTTCTTCATTATAATAATATGTAATGTATTATTGTTATTAGTGTATAGATATAGATAGACCGATTCGTATTATTATTATTTTTCGTATATAGCAAGTGATAAAAAAATATAGAAGCACATGGAAACATACTTACCTCTTTATTTCAATTTCAGCTTGTCTAATTTCCGTTTGTAATTTCAAATTATTACTACTAAAAAAACAACAAACTTCTTTTTGTCTTTCACTTTGTTTTCTTAGTTTATCGACCAAAAACGCTTGAGCTATAGTACAAATAATAGGTAAGTATTAATTTAGTACATACATAATCAATGGTCTTCTTTTTTTCATTTACAATGCTGATTGATCGAATTAATTTAGGTAGGTAGGTACTAGAGAAATAAATAAGTTTCGATAGCTTACGGTTTCGAGTCCCGTCTGAGCAATTTGGAGTTAGCGATAATTAGTGAGTTTTTCCAACAGTCAATAAAGTTATGATAGAACGCCTTTTTCCTATATGCACGCCATGTATTGGGAAAATTGTCGGTACGTACCCTTTATACATTGACTTGAAAGTGTTATTTTAATTTGCGCATCTCCAACTTCTGTTGATATTTTTTCCAATGCTTGTACTTCAGTTGTGTCAGACATTTTTCGAAACAACTTTTTCGGAAAAATCTACTTTTATATAAACGAAATTAACTTTTTGAACCAAGCTTCCACGAAAATTCACCTGGAAATTGAAACGGCGCGGGCGGGAAGGATTTTTTTTTATTGAGAAATACGTCCTCTCTCATACAGCCTAATTTTTTTAACAACGAAAGCCAAATATTTTTGTAGTTCAAAATTATTTATTATGTTTTAAATGAAAATGTAAAAATGAAAATTTACTTTTAAATCAAAATGACTCAACTTCTATCTAAGTAATGATTTTTGTTTGGGGTAGCGGTAGCGTAGTACATATAAAAAGTAAATGATTATGAATTCTAGCAAGGAGGCGTTTAGGGGAGAATGGGTATCGGCAAATAACTAGGTATCATGTATTTTTTTTCCGCAAGAAACTGTAAAATTGTGTGAAAACGGGGTTGCAAGCTTATGGTTTCATTTGGGCGAGTGGGCACTGGGATTGTTCAACTCAACCTAATTCCGGTCCCTCCTTGCATCGGACAACTAGACCTGTTTCCCGGAAGGTATACATTCGGGAGCCTTCATATCGCGAGAAAACAGGTAGGTAGGTAGTCAGTCATTCATCACTTCATAAGGCTTAATTTAAAAAGCATTTTTTTAAATAAATTCAACGCAATCAAAGCCCATATTTGCCTGTATTTTTACAAAACACGAATTTAGAAAAATTTCACGTGAGTGAGATTAGGGTTGGGTTGGGTAGGTAAGGTAGGATAGGATGCGTGTCAAATTTCACGACATCTCATAGGGTCCTCCCTTAGGTCAGCAAAAATCGATTCTGCTGCTAGTTTTTATGCGCCAAACAAAAGCGCCTTTTTCGTGCTGGAGAGGTGAAATAGTAGATTGTACAACAAGTGCATAAAACGTACCATTTTACCCGAGACGTTTATACGTGATAGTCAAGTCGAGGGTAAAAAGGGTTTTATGTACGAGTTATACACTCTGCTTTTCACTTTGAATGTGCGGAAAATAATCAAAAAAGAAAAATAAAGACTTCGCCATATTGGCGGGAAGACTTCTTTTTCTTTTTTTTATACGTGGCAGTGGCAGCACAGTGACTTTAGCATAGATCGTAGTCCATAATGCTCTTGAAATAATTATTTCTTAGAAAACTCATTAATTTAGCCTAGTTTTATTAATTAAGTACCTAATTTAATATGGATTATACTATACGTACAATATTGAAGAAATAGAATGAAATCACAAGTTTATTTAACGAAGTTTCTGTTTACCTGTGAAAAATAATTTTCACTTCTCATGCTCGTAAAGTTCGTGTTTATGTTGGGTATAGGCTGCATAAAATCGCTTTTTATGCTCTAGTGCATAAATTAAAATCTTCGTCTAAGTCTCAGACTTTAAGACAAAGATCGTCAGGTAAACAGCCACACACGCAATTAAACTTCTTTATTATTTTTAAATAAATGATTTTTATTATTTCATTCTGTTTCTTCAATTTTGTACATTAATCCATGTTAAATTACTAAATTAATAAAACTAGGCAAAATTAATGAGTTTTCTAAGAAATAAGTATTTCAAGAGCATTATGGACTACGATATAATGCTGAAGTCACTGTGCGACCAATGCCACGTATAAAAAAAAGAAAAAGAAAGTTTTCCCGCCAATATGGCGAAGTCTTTATTTTTTCTTTTTTGCAATATTGGTATTTATTTTCCTCACACTCTAAGTGAAAAGCAGAGTGTATAACTTGTACATAAAACCCATTTTACCCTCGAATTGACTGTCCACCCTCGCCTACGGCTCGGATGGATATATACATCTCGGGTAAAATAGTACGTTTTATGCACTTGTTGTACAATCTACTATTATTGGTACCATACCTTCATCACAAATATTTCATAACATTGCATGTAAAATCTTGGGTTCGGCGTTTTAAAGATAATTTATTTAATAGGAGAAATCGTAATAGAAACAGAAATACATCCACACAGCCTCATTTTTTCACAGCCACAGATTTTCGGACGGCATTCGAACCGAAGCCGGGGATTCTTACCGTTTACGAGTTACGTCTCTTAAACGCCCCACAGATGATCAGGGGGCCAAGCCTGCTAACGTTAAGGCATAATCGTGTCTCAATCGTGTTTCAATTGTAGTTCAATTGTAGTGCTTTTTTACACACTAGTTACAAGAATTATGATAATACTAGCTGACCCAGCGCGACTTCGTTCCCGTGGCCCTACCCCCTACTCCGCCCTACCCTACCCGTACTCTACCCCTACCCTATCCCTACCCTACCCTACCCCTACGCTACCCCTACCCCTACTCTACCCCTACCCAACCCTACCCTACCCCTACCCCTACGCTACCCCTACCCCTACTATACCCCTACCCAACCCTACCCCTACCCTACCCCTACCCAACCCCTACCCTACCCTACCCCTACCCTACCCCTACCCCTACCCTACCCCTACCCTACCCCTACCCTACCCTACCCCTACCCTACCCCTACCCTACCCCTACCCTACCCCTACCCTACCCCTACCCTACCCCTACCCTACCCCTACCCTACCCCTACCCTACCCTACCCCTATCCTACCCCTAGATCCTTCCTTGGACTTCCACGAACATTTCAAGACCAAAATTAGCCAAATCGGTCCAGCCGTTCACGCGTGATGTCGTGACCAAGGGAAATAGGGATTCATTTTTATATATATAGATGATGTGATGTAAATGTAGTGTGTGGTGTGACCATCAGTAGTATGGTGTATAAAGTACACATATCTTGTAACTAGTGTGTAAAAAAGCACTACCATTGAATTACAATTGAAACACGATTGAGACACGATTATGACTTAACGTTAGCAGAATTGGCCCCATGTTCGCCTGTCGGCAACGGCCTGTAAGTTGGCCGCAGAGGCGGCGTAGCATGGGTTGACACCCGGGGCGGTTTTCTATTGAGCACCCCCAAAAATAAAACAACGAATACCTACTAGACGTGCTTACGTCACTTTATTTTGCTAAATTATTCAATCACATTGTCTAAATTTACTTTTCTGTCCTCTTCAATGGACAATATGGAAAGATTGGTAAGTCGCGCTTGGCTCATTTTGGATATTATTTTATCAACTTTAATTTTGCAAAGCTTCATTCACAAGAAGCCACTGAAAGTACTGAAACACTTTTTAATACCTAAAGCTAAGCTATGCACTGGCGATACAGCCCCCTGATTCATGAACCGTCTGAAACGCTCTCAACAGCGGAATGTATGCACTGTCTCTCTCACTCACTATAGAATAGACAAAGTCGAAGCACAGAATTCGAATCCGATTCCGTTTCCGACGGTTTGTAAATCAGAGGGCAGGAGCAGCGGTTTTGCGCGTTGTAACCGTGCTTAGGTAAAATTGAATTCATAGTTTTAGTTTTATTTGAGTAGATCATTTTTAATTCAAATTTATTTTTTGAATAGGGCTGGAGACCCCTATGTAGGTATATAGTTACTTTAAGCACTATTCTTCTACATAAGACAAAAATTATATCTTAAATTATTTCTACCTATAATTAATCTAAGTTCCTACTTACATTTAGAGGTAGTTAACTTACATTTTCAAATTTAAAAAAGTAAAATAGTTTTTTGTATCTGTATGTCACCGGAAAATAACAAGGACCGCAAATTTATAATTTTCCTAGGAAATTTATAAATTTACGAAAGTCCTGTAGAACACGTATAATCGGTATAATAGGTTAGAAATTAAATTTCGTGGTTATTTTTTTTAGAAAATTTGTAAATTTACGGTTTTTATTATTTTCCGGTGACATATATATCGCAAAATGTGTGAGAGGTGCCAAATGCCCCGGTTTTGGCCACTTATTGATACCTCATAGTCAAACTTTTAGCGAAAAATCAAATCCAAACCCAGGTTAAATCAATATAAGTATTCTTATGTGCTAGAAACCAATCAATTGCAGAACAACAACAAAGGTTAGTAATAAATTTCAACCATAACAAATTTCTTAAAATTTTCTTAAAAAAATAAAAGAGAAAATGACTTTTGTTTATTAAAAAAAAATATATGATATTACCTTATAATACATTATTTTTAACCGACTTCTAAATCAAAAAGGAGGAGGTTCTCTATTCGTCTGTATGTATGTTTTTTTTTTTTTTTTTTTTTTTTTTATGTATGTCCACCGATTACTCGAAGACGGCTGAACCGATTGAAATGGTTCAAACGTTATTACATCAGGTTGGTTTCCAAGTTGGTCCCATTTTTTGAAATTTTGAAATCGGTTCAGTAGTTTTCAGGAAATCTTGAAAATACTGTCGTTTTCGTTACCACTTTATGTGAATTTAATACTTATCTTTAGGCATAACTCCTTTGTTTATGAACCGATTTAGATGATTCTTGTTTTGTTAAAAAGGGGATACCTCAAGGTATTTTAACCGACTTCGAAAAAGTAGGTTTTGAGTTTGATCACATACCTATTTACCAGAAAATGCGCAAATTGCCTGCACGATGCACTAAAAAGAGTGAAATAAAAATTATTTTTATAAAAAAATAAAACCGCCTTCTAAAAAACCACATCAAAAAAGTAAGAAATAATTCCTCACCAAATAAATAGCGTAAGTACTTTGAAGTCGGGCGGGTTTTAACAAAAAACAACAAAAAATTGTACATGTTTCACGCCCGACTTCAAAGTACTTACGCTATTTATTTGGTGAGGAATTATTTCTTACTTTTTTGATGTGGTTTTTTAGAAGGCGGTTTTATTTTTTTAACCCATATTGCTTTTGGGAAACATGACGAAAAGTTATTTAGAAAACTTGTCGAGTTCGAATTCTGTTGATAAGCGTTGCGTTGCGTGCGTCCGTTGGTTGCCGTACCGCACCGATACAATACAAAGTAATTATTGTGAAACTGAATATCGGAATTATCTCCTTTAATGCTCCAACACATAAGTACCTACCTAATTATTGAAACTATTTACGTTTTATAACGGGTGCCAAGCACCAAGGGGTGACAACTCACTCGCGGTATCTCTAGCGCCAGACCGCGAATGAGTACCTAGTCACCACGCACGTTGTCACCCCTTGGTGCTTGGCACCCGGGGCGGACCGCCCCCACCGCCCCCCCTTTACGCCGCCACTGGTTGGCCGCAATCGGCTACACACTCACAGTTTCGTAAAAGGTTTAGGTAACTTACGGCTGTGTTTACATTTGCAAATTTTATCGTAAGTCGCTCACGTAATCAACTTACGTGAGTAAAACTTACAAGTGTAAGATCGGCCTTAGAACTGACGGCTAATGCGCAGGTATAGTGTGTTGTGTGGCCGCTGAGGGGCGTGGCCAAATGTTGATAGTTATCGGCCGGACAGAAACTACCGATTAGTAGGTATACTAAAACTGACGGCTATCAACTGCTAGTGTGTGGCCTCAAAGCCGGTTTTCGACTATTGCTGAAAGGCAATGATCGGTCTAGTGTGTGGCCGATCGAGGTCTCGTACGTCAAACAGACGGCTGATCCGGTCTAGGCCGACAGGCGACCTGACCGTCTGTGGGCTCCTTTACACGCGGCCCTATAGTTAGTTATCGTAAAGCCTCCATTGTTAACTAATGACTTTTTGGATGCTAATTACACTCTCGGACGGTTCACAGTCCTAACCTACCTCATTATCTTATAACCTCCATTGTTGACTAATCACTATTTGGATGCTAATTACGCCCTCGGACCTAATCGAGTTTCGCGATCGAATCATCCTTTGCCATAACCTAACACACGGAAAACACCCTTCCTTCTGAAGAAAACACCTTACCTACTTACTACGATGGCGTGGTGACCCCTAAGGGTCGGCGCAGACAGAACGGAAAAATACTCGCGGAAATGTTTGAGGTCATTGAAAAATGAGCCATGTCACCATAGCCTAAAATACAATATCGCGTGAATAATATGCGCGCGAGGCGACGCGGACTTCTCTGTTGATATTCATACAATTTTGTATTTAAGCTATGGTGACATGGTTCATCTTCAATGACCTCAAAAATTTCCGCGAGATTTTCTGCGTTCTGTCTGCGCTGACCCCAAGAGGATCTTGGTCTCCTTCAAGAAAAGGCGCCACTGCACCCTGCATAGCGCGACTTTGATCACTTTCTCTGTCCAGCGGTGCCTGACCTCGTCAAGGATATTTGGTTCAGCGTACCTACTGTTCCTCCGCTGCAGCGTTCCTTCGGATTCTCCAACAGCTGTCATGTCTGTTACTTTTTGACATGCTGCGATCATGAAGGTACAAACAGGGACGAATTCGGTCAACCACTTCTTACTTCATTTCGTGTGTGTGGCTGTTGCCTCGCCATTCATTTACAGACCCTTTTACTATTTGGTTATGTATTAAACTAGGGTAGTACAATGCATAACCAATTAGGGATATGGACTGCAAGTGAATGGTGAGACGCCAGCCACACGAAAAGAAGTAAGAGGTGGTTCACCGAATTTGTCCTTGGATGTACCTACATACATCTCCACATCCAATCACAAGAAATTGGCAGAGACCGAATGTCTCGAGTTTCGACATCGACTAAGGCACAGCCTTAGTGTGACATAGTATTATATTATCTGTGGTGTGACTAAGGGTCAGCACAGACAGAACGGAAAAATCCTCGCAGAACTTTTTGAGATCATTGAAAAATAAACCATGTCACCATAGCCTAAAATACAAAATAGTTTAAATAATATGCGCGCGAGGCGACCGACGCCGACTTCTCTGTTGATATTCATACAATTTTGTATTTTAGGCTATGGTGACATGGTTCATCTTTCAATGACCTCAAAAATTTCCGCGAGGATTTTTCCGTTCTGTCTGCGCTGACCCTAAGAGAAAAACTAAAATACGATTATCTACTGTGGGAATATACAGAATTGTGTTATAAATGCATTGAAATTAATTTAATACTGCCCCTCGAGAAGTAGGATTATTAAAATAAAACCATAGATTAATACCTAAAATTTATTTAACAAAATAGTGTCATACAGTTATTTAAAATAACAGACGTAAATGATAATTTGCAATACAACCTAGCATCCTAATTAAACCAGGTACTTTTCATAAAATTTATCACTCTAATAAAATTATAAAGACGAACAATGACGAATGCAGCACAAAGGAATGTTGGCTAAGCTGTAGGCCGCCCTGGCAACACCGCCGGGCGGTACCGACCGCTCTCACACCCACGACCGGCCGCCGCGGCGACCGCACTACCACTGTCAAACAAACACTTAGCGCTCAACATTCACTCACTTACGATTTCCATAATACTGTTAGCGAAATGATAAACGTACTCATCTGTCAAACGTGTGCTCCATTCTGGCACAAGTAATACAAGTTACCGGCTCCAATGAGGCATCAAACACCTATAATATAATACATAGCTCATATTGCTCACAAACATCAGTTTGGACGTCAGATGTACCACCTACATGGTTCACATTACATTTTCAAGTCTAATTTGGGATTACTAATCAAGCGGTCCTACTACAAATTACTTTGGTTTATTTGACTGGGATCAATTAGTACATGTCTGGTCCAAACTAACAAGCATAACCTGCGACTCGCATATTAACAAAACCAAGGACACTAAATGCAAAACAAGGCTTCTTATCGAAGATAACGCAATAATACAATTTAGACACTAGTTTCACATCCTCAACTAACAAAGCGGTCAGGAATGTCTACTCATTTCAAGGTAAAACATTCATCTCTATAATACAGAAATCAAAGTAAAGGAAACCCAAAAAGCGAACGGAACAAAACTAAAAACGACAATCTGAAATAACTTAATAGTAATACTTAAAAATACAAGATTTAAGAATACCTACTGGGTCCCACTTTAAAAATTAAAAATATATTTAATATTAAATTAATATAGTTTGTACCGCCAACATTCACTTGGTGCGACAGGCGCCGTGCAGTTACACAAACAGAGGATGCGTTCACACAGCGCAACGTGGGCACGAACGGTCACTTAGAAAATAAATAAAAATACCCTGCGTCATTTCTCTCTCTATGTAAACGCACGACGGCACAATGATAAATTTTCTACGTTTACAATTTACATATACATCAGTCGAACAGTATAAATTTCCGATTGGGACGATCCCGATCCGCGCGTCCGACGTCGATCCGACCGCGCACTGAACCGCGGACGCGCTCCGCGAGACTCCCGGCGCGCTAAGGCACGGAGATCCGAAAGGAGGTCCGATTTTTTTGTTTTTTCTACAGCTTCGGTTTCATTAACTGTAGGGCTGCGGCGAGAGGATCTCGGTGAGGAGCCGCTTGAGGCTGTCGATGCCGGTGAGGAAGCCGCAATCCGGCCCGTGGTGGGGCGTGGCCGTGGCTAGGGGTGATTCGGCGGCGGCGCCGGCGAACGCAGTATGCGCGAAGTCTATCATGCGGATGTCGACCCGGTCGTCCGGCGCGGGTTCCGGCGCCGGCGGGGCCACCCAAGTACGCGGCCGCTTGCCCGGCTCCACTGCCGGAGCGACTACATCCGAATCAGGCTCCGTTTCGGCGTCACCGCGCCACGACTCGCTGGAAGTCGACGAGTACGCCATCCAGCTATCAGTGGAGTCCGGGCTGGGGGGGTGGGGGCGGAGCGACTGCCCCGCTATCTCTCCGTCCTCGTACCCGCCCATGGTTTCCTCCGAGTGGGGGCGGAACGGCTCCCTGTCGGTGTTGATCTCGTCGTGTAGCGTGGACATGTCGAAGTGGCCGGGCGACGGCAGGTCGGTGGAGCTGCTGGACGCGTCGGCGTCGTACTCGCCGCCGAGACTGGCCGCTTCCACGCGCAGCCCGCATTGGACGTCGCCCTCGTACACTATCAGCAAGGAACTGTGGACAAAAAATAGCATGTGAGAATAGAATACTGGGCTAGACTCTCATGAAAATAAAAACTGGTTCTAGTTTCGAGCAGCCTTCATAATAACTTTAAATGCTCACGAAATCTCTGATAATCTTTTACGACTCACGAATACCATAAATAGAAACGGTAGTTTGTCTGAAAGCGCGAGATGACGTGTTACTATCTCACCATCACATTCCTACATCGAACTGTAGTAGCTTCAGCACTAATATTCTGAAAATTGGATACAGACCCGAGGAAATATTGAAAAGTTCTTTTTCAATATTTACCTGACCGGGAATCGAACCCGGAACCTCTAGAGATAGCGGCACCTTGAAAACCGGTGCGTACACTACTCGGCCACGGAGGTCGTCATAACACAGGAAAGGATGTCAGAAAAATAGCGCCAAAGACCTACCATGAGTAGAACCGGTAGCAGGCGTCCGTCACTCGCTCAAGAACCAGAGATAAGTGCCTACCGCTTCGGGTATATCTCGGGATACCAATTCAATACAATTTACAGCGGGCCGCCCGCCCGAGCGCGATAGAATATATGCGATAGAAAGAGATGCAACGGGTGGCCGTTCGTAATTTGCGCCGTACAAGCTTAATTCCACTTTATTGCGTTATAGTTAGAGCTGCTTTTTATTTAAATGGCTTAGCGGAGTGCAGTATCTGTTACTAGTAACTATTTAGTAATCTGTGGTATTACGTTGACACGCGCGCATGATAGCTTACTAAAGCGTCCGATTTCAATATATAAAAAACTGACCGATTTTTTTATCGCCCGATCAAGTCAAGCTTCCAAGCTTTTTCTAGATGTTTCACTCTTTTATTTCCAAAGTTGGAGGAGTGGGGGACACACATTTTACCACTTTGGAAGGCTCTATCTTTCAAAATATTGGCTTTGAGAAAAAATGGTTTGAGAAACCTTTATTAAACCATTTTTAAAGACCTGTCTATAGACACCCCACACGGGTATGTTTGATTAAAAAAATATTTTAAAGTTTCAGTTCTATGTATGGAAAGCGCCCTCCTTAGTTATTTTATTTTTTTTAATTTTTGTATTAAAATCTTAAAGCGGTTCCATAAAGTTAATATACCTATCGGAATAGAGAAACAAAGAGCTGAGCGAGCGGGATGTCACTAGCAACAACACTGTGAGATAAAAGGAGATGCGTGATGCAACGTAACAGAACCGTTTTTGGCTACTGTTTGACAGTTCGTCAGCACTTATCAGCACACTGAGAATTTAGGTAATTTATTTTTTTCGGATTTTACGTGCAATCTTAGATATTTTTAGCCAATATTGATATGGAAACATGGTGACTTGCTCAGTTATTGATTGTTGTACAACACAATGAAATAATCCCGCAAAATGTTCAGTTCACAGGTAAATTATTCCAAACCGACACCTCTCTTCCTAAGGTTTATTTTTGCCAATGCGCTTCGAATTTAAAGCAAGAAGTGTGATAATGCTCTTTAACAAACATTTAATTATGTAACAAGCAAATATTGATTACACATAATGCAGAAATTACGAATATTTTGTGTAGAGAAATAATTTTTGTTTTACACTAGGGCTGCATCAAGTTATCGATATTTCGTGTCCACTGTCTATCACGCGGTAAAGAATGAATATGTATTAGGTACTGTAATTAAAGTACCTGTAAGACGTTTAGATATGAATTACCTGGGAATGTAATTCCATTTAAGATACTTAACTGATCCATAGGTATCAGTTTTTGACTGTTAGAATAGGTACCTACATATACTATCATTAGTAATATAATTATCTTTCAGATGACATACTAACTTGGATACCAGAAACTAACTGGACTAAATAGATTATTATGCAGTAAGCATTTTGATGAAAAATTATTCCAAACGCGAGAAGTGAAACGTACTATCACTGTGGAAGCACCAACAAATTTTTCAAAGGATTGTGCGAAGCATGGCCGGGTCGCTAGTGTTTATTAAATGATTTAAAATCTCTGGGAGTTTTTCTTAAATATGCATACTTCACCGCAGAATCGTAGTTTTAGCCATGCAAAATGCCTTCCCAAGGTGGGAATTTTAGTTATATTAATAATATTACTATATATTAATATATTATTATTAGACGACCTCCGTGGCCGAGTGGTGTACGCACCGGTTTCAAGGTGCCGCTATCTCTAGAGGTCCCGGGTTCGATCCCTGGGGGGTACCGCGTAACTTTATGGATATGAACTTTATAAGTTTTTTGAAATTTTAAGTCAATTTTATAAAGAAAATAGCCGCTATCAGTTCCTTGTTTTGTGACGTCGGGTATAACGATAACTAGCTAGCAACGTTCAACAGAACAAAGCAGCAAAAATCTATCAGAATAAGGAATTCAAATGACAGTTGAAGACCATACCCATATCCAGATTTCTTAGCAGGTAGCCCCCCAGGTCGGGTAAATGTTGAAAACTAATTTTTCAATATTTCCTCGGGTCTGGGTGTATGTGGTAATTACCCGTCGTTGATTCTAATTTCCATAATACTAGTGCTTAAGCTACTATACCTTGGTATTGGAACAATGAATGTGATCGTGTCCAATATATATTTATTTATTACTGTAACTATTTAATATTATCGATATCGATATTAATCTGAAAAGCGACATGACGCACATCACTGACACGCATACATAAACAATTTTACACACACAAATGCGATCCAATTTCGGTTTCGTTTGACAGCTCGTGATTGTTCCTCTATTCCGATAGGTATATTAACTTTATGAGCGGTTCATCTACCTATCAAGTTTCAACAGTGTAGTCTTCATAGTTTTGGAATAAAGTGGCAGTGACATACGGACGAACGGACAGTCGGACAGACAGACATGACGAATCTGCTTCCGTTTTTGCCATTCGGCTACGGAACCCTAAAAATATTGCCAAAGACCTACCATGAGTAGAACCGGTAGTTGGTCTGCTTGGCGATGGCGCGGCGCAACGCGTCGAGATCGCGCAGAACGCGACGAAGGACGCGCGCCCTCGGCGCTCCGCCCGCGGCGAAGAAATCGCGTAGGGCTTCGCGAAGTCCCGCCTCGGACAGCGCGCGGCCCCAGTACTTGTCGCGGCGAATGCAAGCGCCAGTCTCTGGCACGTACACCTGAAACACAGAGTTTATTAGTTGTGTGTTACAGTGCGATTCAATCCTAATGGCGTGGCAGTCGTTGAGTTGAAAAAAGCCAATAAGTTTAACAAACTGGAAAATTCCCGATTCCTGGGAATTCCCGGGAATTCAAAATAATTGTTCTCCATTCCCGGGAATGAAAAGTACCCGGGAATCCCGAAACCCTAGTCGTGTAGTCTACGCGGGCAAAGCCGCGGCAGAAAGCTAGAATCATCATAACAGTATTAACAGTGAATGAAATAAAGGATTTCGCACATTAGTATGTCAAGTAAGTAGGATCCAATAAGGAAAACTAACCGCGTTGCTTCCTTATAAGATTTCCTCAAGAACATTATCCTTAGAGATACAAAAAGTGAGAAAAGAACTAGCAACAACAAAAGCGTGCGAAACAAGGTTAGACCCGGAAGCGAGATGGAAAGCGCGGCGAATGGATTCGGAACGTCGATAAAGTGACGTGACATCACGACGCACGCACGCACACATTGACGGGACGAGCATGTTTGTATTATTAAGGAAAACTAAATATAACGATGCGATGCTAACCGCAGGGTTATTATCGAATTAGTAGCTTATTTAAAAACCCACAAATGAAATGCTTTTGCGGAAAAAATTGTGTATAAATCGTAGGGGGGAAAATTACTATTGCTATTTATAAAAGCTTATCGTATTAAGTTAACGTTTTTTAACGATTTTGATATCATCGCATCGTTTCTTCGTTTGCTACGAATACCAATTTTCACGATATTAGCGGGCTTTACACGGACGGACACTATCGCGTGATACAGCAATCGTGTTCGAAAGAGTCTAACGGGAAGGGAAAGAGCAAGCATGTTGCCTAAACAATATCAAACAGACATCGCGTGTGATTGCGCGTGCGGGTTTTCCCGCAAGGAATCCTGCGCGATAGAGTGTCTGTATAAAGGGGACTCTTTAGTTGTACAACGGATCCCAAACATAGGAGCCTGACTCAGAAGAACTCACTTTTCTACAGGGGTTGTCCATTAATCACGTGAGACCGAAAGGGGGGAGGGGGGTCCGGAAAAAATCATAGTACAAAGCCTCAAAATGTATCACCAGGGGGGACTCCTCCCCCTAAAAATCTAAAAATTTGCTAAAAACATCACGTGATTAATGGACAGTCCCACAGATGTTGAAAGACCTGTCTGTATTTTTATTTTTTGAAGTGATAACGTTAATAGATGAACACCGGCTGCACGCACGAAAAAGTGGAACGTGACATTTTTTGACACGTGACACACGTGCCGCGTGCAAGCAAGAGCGCGTAAAAAAACGATAGAGGCACGGTCGGCCTAAGCGGTCAGCTTTCTTCCACTCGATCGACCGATGTGTCCGAGTAGAAGAGAGGCAGTGGCACATTGTTATCACGTAAAATTATCGTCCGTAAACCGACTTTACAGACAATTATTTTTTTATTTATATTTGTTATATCAACGTGAACCCACCTGCATGCCACATAGACGCACACCGAGCGTGCCAGACGTGCTGGCGGCACACTTGGCGATCTGCTTGGTGCGCTTCTCTGCCGTGGCGTCGTCGCCGTGCTGCCGTGTGCCTTATTTATATTTGTTATTTCGGCATGAACCCACCTGCATGCCACAAAGACGCACACCGAGCGTGCCAGACGTGCTGGCCGCACACTTAGCGATCTGCTTGGTGCGCTTCTCTGTCGTCGCGTCGTCGCCGTGCTGCCGTGCCTTATTTATATTTGTTGTTTCAACATGAACCCACCTGCATGCCACAAAGACGCACACCGAGCGTGCCAGACGTGCTGGCGGCACACTTGGCGATCTGCTTGGTGCGCTTCTCTGCCGTGGCGTCGTCGCCGTGCTGCCGCGTGCCCATCTTCAGGTCCAGCACGCATGGCCGCCGGTACGACGACGTTATGTTCTCCATCATCAGGAAATCTGGATAACCAACAAACAATTTTAATCAGTAACATCAGGCGTCCGTCACTCGCTCAAGGGCGCGAGATAAGTGCCTACCGCTTCACGTATATCTCGGGTCGGGATACAATTTACAGCGGGCTGTCCGCCGTACGCCCGCCCAAACGCGATATAATATATGCGATAGAAAGAGATGCAACGACTAGCCGTTTATAATTAGAGGCATACAAGCTGTATTTTACTTTATCATGCTGAAGTTACTATTTGCTTAAATGGTTTCACGGAGTGCAGCTTCTGTCCTTGGGACTATTATTTATTCTGTGGTAACATGTCCAAAAACGTCAAGATTCTCATTAAAATACAAATGGAAAAAATACTTACACTGCTTATTTGAATTGTCCATATGCGCAATGCTCTTAAGCACTTCACTAGCATTGCCATTTCGGTGTACTTTAAATCTGCAATAAGAAAATGAACATGAAAAACTCCGCCACAATTCCAAAGTTGGCGAGCATCGAACAGATCGAATGTAGGAGCTAATTGAAACACATAGTCGGTGTTATCTGTTATATTGTTACATTGCAATCAAAATTTATATTATTACCACGACTCCACGACGCAAGTCATCGGAGGCTCGCAGAGTGAGGTCGTGCATCGCTCACGCGTTAGTGGGATATGTAAGTATTTGCGATCGTATGGAATTAATGGCGACGTCGGGAGCGGGTCCGGCGTACGTCAAAGCTTCTGAAATATGATAAAGGACACATGACAAGTGTCGAAAAGTGTCAGCGGACGCGCCGCCGCCCGGATACGCACTTGAACACGTCGTCGCGCTTGCGCTTGCCACCCAGCGACGCCTTGCGCCCGTTCTCGTCGCGGAAACATGGCGAGTATCTCTTGTCCAATTTCGTGCTTCCCGTGTTAGATGCCTGCATCACGCCTGAAACAAACGGCTCCAGAATCACTCATTGGCTCCCCACACACACATCACGTCAACAAACAATATTGATATTATATCACAGTGTTCACATTATCATTATTGTTCAAGCGGACAAAATATTATTTATCGTTACATAACAACAATCAATCAAAATATTACATTAACTTTCAATATGATAGGAGTTGTAAAAGCGATAGAAGATTTTGGAAAACCGTGACGTCCCAGCCGGGCCTCGAACCCGGATCTCTGGATTCCCAGCGTGCTACTTACACCACTGAGCAGTCAGAGTTCAGTTATCTACTATCTATCGTTGTAAAGTCAATATGAACTTACTATAGTGCAAGTTGCCAGCGTTATTCTGATGAAAACGACAAAGGATAAGTTTAAGTAAATTCAAATACCTAGGGTTTGTATATCTTTTGTATGTGTTGTTGTTTCAGTAGTGTGCATTAAATGTCGTAACCGTGTGATGTGGCAATAGTGTGGTGAGTCTGTACGTGTCATGTGTTTTTGTGTGAATTGTGCGTGTAGTAAGTATAGTTTGTTTCACAAGAGCTGGCACGAATGAATCTTAAATGCGAGTGACTGAAGTATGACCTTAAGTTCAGAAATATCAAACAATTGTTCAATAATTCACTCCAAAACAAGGCTATATGAGAGCATGAGAAGAGAGAGAGAGGCATTCATTTCGTTCATTCCTTCCATTCGTGCTAGCTCATGTGGAACAATCTATAGTTAAAGTAAAGGTTTACAAACCCAAAATGTAAATTTACCGCTATCGCTATTAGGGGCGGTAGTGGTGCGCCGCCGGCGTCGCTCCGCCCGCCGCCGCGCCGCAGCCCTTGCGACAACAAGGAAACTAATATTTTGTTCCTGACCCTTCCCTCAAACCCGCCGCCCTTCCCTCCCTTCCCTCCCGTCCGCGGCCAACACAGGATTGCCAACCATCTAACTTGGGAACATTTAGTAGTTTTCACGAATGCAGTGGAGCAAGTCGTGTAAATATTGCAATAACTTAATAATGCAAATTATGAAGGAAAACGTTTCCATTTCGCCAGTAATATTTCGTATTGTTTTCACTGTGTTGGAAAACCCAAGCGTGGCACGCCATCAGCCTTGGCTCTACCGACTTTTACAAAATGGCGATACCTACAATAACATAACAACAGCTACTAATATTTTATGTTGTCAGATTTATAGAGCCTGATGACGCGATAGCCACGTAACCAGTTTACTTTTGATCAAAATTTACATTCATAAGTTTCATCATATCTCTAGTCTAACATAGTCCACATCTTAAATTATTTATTTAAGACTTTAATACGAGAACTTTCAAAATGATTTACTGATCTTGTAATGTGTAACTTACCCTCTTATATGCATAATATCATAATTATTTTATTTTATCAATTCACTTCTCCATTAAAAAAGTCGCTAACAGTAGTATGCATTAAGTAAAACATAATCATAAAGTAAAACGAATTGATAAAGTACACGTGCGCAGAAACATAAATGAGTCATGGAAATAAAACCTCGAAATAAATGAAAATTGGGCATCTGCATTGTATTGCATTTTGAATCCAACAAGCAAGCTGAATAATTAGAATATTTAAATAGGAGTAGGTGACTTGGTCAATCATCAAATTAGTCTTATTTATACAATAATAATAACGAACAAAAATAAGTGCCACATATTTTAAGAATCCAAACTCATATCAATTTTCCCATTGGTAATTTACATATATTATTTTCCTGTTATCGGACATCGAACAAAAGAGGTTTCGTGACAGCTTTTTTGCTGTTTTATTTGTAAACAACAAATTGCGGTCGGCGGGTTTGTATATTACGTATAAACAAGCATACGTCCCTCCACTCACATACATAAATGTAAATATGATAACATCACGATTATGAGCATCAAGGAAACTGGGCAAATTAACATTTATTAATTAAACCGCTAATTCGATATAGTCGTATGCACTGGCACACAACAAAATAGGCTCACTGATAAGATTATTCTTATCACTACAACAACACAACGTACCAATGACGCAAGTTAAATAAAAATTAACACAATCAAATACTTTGTCTATAAAAATAGATTCAATTCACCAGATTATATTAAGTTCGTTTAGATAAGGTTCATTAAAATTACAATACACATCATCGAATATATTACAAATATTCTATATACTCATTCCTTAGTGCTCGAATATGCAAACAACACATTGTTCTAAGAAAAACAACACAACGCAAATATTACAAAAGAAAATAAAAATGTAAGATGCTATGAATGATTATGATTTATGATGCATACAGCGAATCGAAAAAGCGTACCGAGCATAATCAACTCTATCATTAAAAAAAATAAGTGATGCTCACCTTTATATCGGGGCACGAAGCTCTGGATATCCTCAGGAATGTTTTGGTAAAAATGCAACTCTCGAATGTTGAGAGGTTTGATGACTGTGCTGTCGTTTAGCACCAGCAGTCTCGTGTGCCCGCCCACCTGTGACAGACACATAACAAAGGTGTCAGTTACAATGTACAATATAACATTAATACATACATGTTTAACCAGCTTATAATGGATATCTGACGTCTGGCATTTCTCGAAATCTTCATTGCGTGCCAATGCCAACCGATATGTGTAGCGTAGCGCCTAAAGAAAAATTTTCATGAATGAAACTGATTACATTTAAACTAATGGCATTTTCCTTTCATAGATAAACTCGAGTAGTTAAATATTCCACATGAAAGTATGCATAGCTTCCTACTCGCTGATATATCGTAGGCAGTCGTCAGTCTTTTTTTATTTGATATCCAATGTAAACAAATTCGTAATGATCCGAATCAGAACGGATATGGTGATAGTCATGGTGATATATCACTATAATTCGGAGCTGTCAATAAACATTTTGTAGGTACATTGGCATTGACTGATAAAACAAAGTATTTTTACAAGTAACGAAACATTTTGTTTCAAGGTACATAGATAATGCATTTAGCCTTCTGTTAAAAATATTTAGTCAATGGACTTATAATACTTCTATAAGATAATTGGGCAACTAGAAAACCGTACAGTTTAGATTAGATAGCCATAGTTTACAATTTAAGTATCACGCATAATACCAAAGACCAATTCTCTAAAATTAGTATTAAACCAGTCAGGGTTAACACAAGACTGCTTTCAGTACACTACCGATTGAAGTACTTTCGATCGCGACTCCGCGACTGAGGAAAAAGAACAAAAAGGGAATGCCGTTGACCCTGCAACTGTGGCGGGCATACACCTGAGTCTGGCCAGTACACTTACACACACACACGCCACAACTCCTTTACAAATAGGGGAAAATTAATCACGACATTATATACTCTTTATTGCACTTCATTAGTGACAGACAAGACAACACACTCAAAATAAGGCAGAAAATAAAGCTGCCCTACAACATCTATTTAACCTTTAGGTTACTTGGAAATTTTGACAGTATTCCGAAGCTGCACCACAATCTATTAATAGAACTTCTATTTCGCGGCTTGTCGCAGTACTAATTGCAAGCATTAAAAATGTTCAGTGGTACACCCAACGTACAGTACACCTGCTCAGCAGATTTCATTCCGGCACGGGCCGTTAGTCATGCAGACCGTGATCACATTCAGCATTGTCGGAACAGTTATTAATGGCAGTCCCTGCCGCGTTGTCTTGGCAACAATGCTTTGTGGCAGACAAACGTTCACGCCCTCACTCGCAAGCCTATCGTTGTTTCTGAACGCATCGCAACAGCTCCGGTTGGCTACACTACATGAAAGGTTAAACGGGTTACGTCATCTCTCGAGAACACGTTCCAACAGGAAAAAATGTCGGGGAATTTTCCGAAAGTAGCAAACTAAATCAATAATCCACTTATTGAGAAATCCGAAAAAAGAATCCATTGTGAAGTGTCGACGATTGTCCAATCTAATCGGTGTGGTTCAGTGACGTAAGGCACCATTAATAAAGAACGCTTTGGATTTTTTGCTCCATAGACGCAGATGAACATAATTCACTTGAGCAATTCTGTTTCTAAAGAGCGGCTCTCCTAATGATGCAGTTGACCAGGCTAGCATATTACTCTTAGCAATTGATTTTCTACTACGCATAACGTCACATTCACAAATAACGTGACTCGTTACATAATATCCTTATTAGTTTATCTATTGCATCAACTGCAACGCTTCGTTTAAGTACATCCGCGCTCGATTCCCAAGCGTGTGCATCCGCTGTCAAGTTACTAGGTCGTGATGACGATCATCGTCATGCTTCATGTCAAACCAATCGAGAAGCTCGGTGGGGTTAAAGCTTACGACATGCATGCGACTTTCGCTAGTCGTTCACGACATGAGATTTAAAATAGATATCTCAAGCTCATCTGTGCTTCAGGCGGCATGTTTAGCCGTTGATACCGGCCATTAGCACCCACCAATCCGCGTTAAGACTGCGTGGTCTTTGCCCATTCTCTTAATTTATCAAGCAGGAGCACCAGTGCCATAATGATGGGGCAATTAAAATATGGCTGCCTTTGGCGATGATTCGACGTTTTAGCAGATCGCAATCTTTGTCCAGTCATGCAACATGAACATGGCCGCAGAACGTCGACTTAGCATTGCATGGCTCTCGATGATGCCGATGATGAATCGACATTCTAGCTTATCTTATAGCAAATCTGTCTTGATCCAGGGATGAAAAATATTGTCACTTGAACCTGATTGTGGAGTGGCAGTACGTCGACCCTGTAGCCGTCGTCAGGCGACAGTGGCGGCTGCGCGCGCTTGCGGTCCGCCCTGTGCTGCTTCGGCTCGCCCATGCCCCAGTGTGAGTCCTGGTCCAGTCAAGGAATGTAGTGATTATTCACCTGATTGTGGATTGGCAGTACGTCCACCTCATGGCCGTCGTCGGGCGACAGCGACGAGTGCGCTGCGGGCGGCGGCTGCACGCGCTTGCGGTCCGCGCTGCGCCGCTCCGGCTCGCCCATGCCCCAGTGTGAGTCCAGCCAAGGAATGTTGTGATTATTCACCTGATTGTGGAGTGGCAGTACGTCCACCTCGTGGCCGTCGTCGGGCCCCAGCGGCGAGTGCGCTGCGAGCGGCGGCTGCGCGCGCTTGCGGTCCGCGCTGCGCCGCTCCGGCTCGCCCATGCCCCAGTGTGAGTCCAGCCAAGGAATGTTGTGATTATTCACCTGATTGTGGAGTGGCAGTACGTCCACCTCGTGGCCGTCGTCGGGCCCCAGCGGCGAGTGCGCTGCGAGCGGCGGCTGCGCGCGCTTGCGGTCCGCGCTGCGCCGCTCCGGCTCGCCCATGCCCCAGTGTGAGTCCAGCCAAGGAATGTTGTGATTATTCACCTGATTGTGGAGTGGCAGTACGTCGACCTCATGGCCGTCGTCGGGCGACAGCGGCGAGTGCGCTGCGGGCGGCGGCTGCGCGCGCTTGCGGTCCGCGCTGCGCCGCTCCGGCTCGCCCATGCCCCAGCCAAGGGAGTACACCATCACTTCAGCCAAGCCACCGCCGCCGCTGTCCACCTGTAACAAGGCAATGCTGATCTAAAGTTTATGCTTTACGTACTTTTCCTCGAGGTTCAAGTAGAGAAAAATTCATCTAAGAACTAAAAATACCTCTCGACTGTACAATCAATCAGAACATACGACAAATCTGCGTAACCGAGTTCATTCTATAAAATTGTGGGATTGGTGAAGACCTGTAACTGGCTTTCTATTGTTATGTGTAATTTTGCTGTTGGTCTTCCGAAAATAAATAATAAATAAATAATAAAATGAAATCTGCAAAGCTAAATCCACCTGAAGTTAAATTTATGGAAAACTAAAATTTTTCCAAGAGAATAAGTCAAAAAACACTGCTCGCAGGTAAATCTGACAAAAGACTGATTTATTAAAAAAGGTTTTGCTAAATATTTTAATGACCCACTGGAATCCGATTATGTGATTTCCCTAACGAAATATTAAAATTACAATACAATCGAAGGTCACGGTGAAGGTAACAAAACATTAAAATATGCAATAAGTATATGAAATACATTTTAAATCTACCTCAACGAGATTAGGTCTTAATGGTCTTATACAAAAAAACAGTAGAAATTTTTCCTCCGGCACAATGCACATTAAATAACAAATGAGAAATTCACTGTTACTAATTGGCATTGTTTTCTCGACCTTGTTTCATGGTACGTGTTTTAAAGATTGTAGTAGAACAACAGGCTTCGATTCCTATGAGGCAGTCCACCCAAACCAAACGGGTTATTCCACTTATCCCCATCGACTTGCCCCATCAATGGGGGATTGTGAACTTTTCTTCCACAAATCCCCATTCAGTACTAAACAAATTGACAATGGGGATTTGTGGACAAAAACAGTTCACACAACCCCATCAGTTGAAAATAAAAAACGATTTATTATAATAATTAGATAAACAATAATGCTAATTACTTAAATTGATGTTTGCTGCTGTGTATGCATTTAAAAACATTTTAAATAATAAAATGAATAAATATATTTTGACACTCAAATCAACTATATCCAAATTTATTTCATGTGTAATTTACACGTTGTCTGGAAATTGTGCTTTAAATAAAAAAATAAAATAAAATAAAATCATGGATACTAGACAACGGACGTTTTAAATTATAATAGAAGTATAAATATTTGAAAATATACTTAACCCGGCGTCATGGGGGTGGAAAATTGTAACATGGACGTGGGGGTTGGGTCATTATTACCCATGTAGATACTGTTATAAGTCAGTATATATTTAAGAATATAGTAAATATTTGTTTTGGGCCTCATTTTAATTTTATTAAGGCAATAAAACACAGAAAAAATAAAATGAAGACACTTTATACTATAGGAAACAAGGCTTTGAAACAAATACTCTAAAAATCAATAAAGTTTGCTTCATCTAGCTAAATCCAAGTTATTTCTATAATAACCAGTCTTTGAATTTTTTAAGTGTTACTTTTATATTATATTCTTATATGAAAAACATTAAATAATGTTATGTAAATAGTAATAAAGGTATTCTTTTATTTTATCATACAATGCATACATACATATCAGTATACATAAAATTATTTTAATTTTTAGTTTTTTGCATTCACAATGCAATTTTTATTATTGAAAAATAGAAAATGAAGTATTTAGAAAAAATCGACCCGTCTCACAACCAGCTCTGATGGGACTCGAACCCACGACCTTTCGCTTTCCGGGCGACTGCTCTAACCACTGAGCTACGGAGTCGTTACGGGAAGCGTCGAATTTATCCATTACTTACGCGCTGTATAGTCAGCGTTATTTTCATCAATGTGGAGATATTACTACCCTCACACGCGAAAGAAATACCTTTCCAGGTATTTGGCAATCGCTAAAGATGAAATTACTATTGCAAGTTATTTTAATTTTTAGTTTTTTGCATTCACAATGCAATTATTATTATTGTAAAATGGAAAATGAAGTAGTTAGAAAAAATCGACCCGTCTCACAACCAGCTCCGATGGGACTCGAACCCACGACCTTTCGCTTTCCGGGCGACAGCTCAGTGGTTAGAGCAGTCGCCCAATACTTCATTTTCCATTTTACATTAAATTAGTTACATGGAGTAACTGTTTCGTACAGAAATTGTGGTACTTATTGTCATTACCTTAAGATCAGTATTTCAAAGTGTCGCTACTTTATTTATGACGTATTGTTACGGGTGGGCCGGTACTTTTACCTGTTATTATTACAGATTATTATTTTGTGTGAACGAGTCATGGAAGTTAAGAAATAACTTGGAGTTAGCTAGATGAAGCAAACTTTATTGATTTTTAGAGTATTTGTTTCAAAGCCTTGTTTCCTATAGTGTCTTCATTTTATTTTTTCTGTGTTTTATTGCCTTAATAAAATTAAATTGAGGCCCAAAACAAATATTTACTATATTCTTAAATATATACTGACTTATAACAGTATCTACATGGGTAATAATGACCCAACCCCCACGTCCATGTTACAATTTTCCACCCCCATGACGCCGGGTTAAGTATATTTTCAAATATTTATACTTCTATTATAATTCAAAACGTCCGTTGTCTAGTATCCATGATTTTATTTTATTTTATTTTTTTAGTTAAAGCACAATTTCCAGACAACACATGAAATAAATTTGGATACCTAATTGATGTGTGTCATTATATATTTATTCATTTTATTATTTAAAATGTTTTTTAAATGCATACACAGCAGCAAACATCAATATAAGTAATTAACATTATTGTTTATCTGATTATTTTATTTTATTATTTTATTTTTATTTTATTTTTATATTATTTTATTATTATAATAAATAGTTTTTTATTTTCAACTGATGGGGTTGTGTGAACTGTTTTTGTCCACAAATCCCCATTGTCAATTTGTTTAGTACTGAATGGGGATTTGTGGAAGAAAAGTTCACAATCCCCCATTGATGGGGGAAGTCGATGGGGATAAGTGGAATAACCCAACCAAACCCCGCCTTCAAAGATTTTATTATTCTATTTTTTGCAATGGAATCAATGAATTAACTATATATTGGCGAAAGTGCATAAGATAATAATGGTACAATCAAACAAACCGAATCCTGACCCACCATCAGTTCATTTTCTAACAGATATTAAAATTCAATAAGGTTGAAATTCAAACTTGTTGACATTGACACTGACCTTTATAGTTTTGACACCTTCACACAAAATAATAGCAAAATGACGAATCAGTTTGGTTCGACCGATTAAATTAAATAGGTAGATACCTATATGATTTCATAAAAAAAAGTTCTTCTTTTTCGATATAAAACGCTAATTTCATATGTAAGGACCTAATATAATAGAGATAAAATTTATAACAATTTGTGTTATAAATTTTATATATTTTATCTGGTTTGTCGCCTTCGTAATGTCGTTAATATATATAAGAAATAAAAGTGGACCAAGTATGGTTCCTTGAGGAACACCAGTCCGATTAAGTTCGTAGTCAGATCTGTAAGCATTAAGTGTCATATTTTCGTCAATTCTTGTGATTTCCACACATGTTTTTCTATTGTCTAAGTAACTAGCCAACCAATATTTAGCATTTTCCTCTTATACCATATCGATCACATTTATTCAGCAGAATTTCATGATTAACAAGGTCAAATGCTTTTTTCATATCGAAAAAGATAGGTACCTGAAACACGAACTTTTTTGTCTATATTTTCTACGATATTTTTAATCAAAGTATAAGCCGCAAGATTGGTCGATTTATATTTCTGAAATCCACTTTGTCATTGTATAATAACGTTAAAGGATGTTTTTCAATTTTGTATGGAGCCTCGGCTAGGACTTTGTACACTATACCATAGGCAAGCAAAAGATAAATATAATAGCTGCAGTCTCTCCAGAGGTGCCATATAGACTACAGGTACATCGAGGTGCTGAGGTACTTATACCAAAACGCCACCATGTCGGTCCGATTACAGAACCAGAGCTCTAATCCTATCCAACTACAGCGAGGTGTGAGACAGGGAGACGTCATTTCTCCGAAACTGTTCACAGCTGCGTTGGAGGATATTTTTAAGCTACTGGACTGGAAAGGATTCGGCATTAACATCAATGGCGAGTACCTAACACACCTGCGGTTTGCCGATGATGTAGTTCTCATTGCTGAGACTTTGGAAGACCTGAACACAATGCTCGAAGATCTCAGCAAATATAATAACTGAAAACTAATTATATCGCAATAAGCTAACGCGTTTGATGGTACTAAAAGCATTATCTTGTCTTAATCATGCAACCCCGATTCATCCGTGGCGGTAAAACGTCACACTCACAATAAAAAAAAGGGTGACATTGACAGATTATCATCAGTCGCCAATTTAATTGTTTTTTCGTACAGAAACATCTATGTTTCCGAACGTGATATAAATATGGTTGCCAGTGTGACCATGGATGGCAAAGAATTTTTATTTCAAAGTTTATTTTTGTACCATTTATCCAGAAAGAAATGAGAATTTTAATATTTTATATGACTTTACTAAGTATATTTTTTACAATTACTACGAATAGTGTACAAAGTCCTAGCCGAAAAAGAAAAATGTCCTTTGTCCAAAAAAACTTATAAGGCGTAATTGCATTAGCTTTTCAAATGATTTAGGAAAAATTGTTATGAGTGTTATGGGCCTATAGTTTGCAAGATCGTTTTTATTGCCTTTTTTATGTAACGGTCTTATTATCGACAGCTTAAGCTTCTCTGGAAACCTGCCTTGATCAAACGATAAATTAACTAAGTAACACAATACATCTTCGTCGCAATTCGTCGCATCGCAAGTTCCTTTGGACACTCTTTGACTACTTGTGTTATAACGCCATCATATCCGACCGCATTTGTATTATTTAATAATTTTATGGTGATTTCATCTGGTGACAATGCAATTTCTTGCAGGCAAACTGCAGTTATAGCTCTACCATGTAAATGTATCATTCATTCTAAATCAATACCTTGTATATAAGACTCATAATAAGGAACCATAGAATGATAGATAACAGTAATTAACTATTGATATATTATTTACATACATATAGTTTCCATAATAATGAAGATAAAAATACAGGTCATGCTAGTGCAATTAATAAACAAGAAATTGCATTGACAAACTGTGAGCGATGCATGCGCCTGCACATACCTGACCTTACCGTAGATAATAATATACGTGACTGATGTTATGTGATGATGCAAGATTAGTAAAAGTTGCAGCGAAGCAATCAAACGTTCACTGACTGAGTACGTAGAGGTCAGAAGATACCACTCTTAACTCGAAACAATGGGTGGAAACTCGAATAAGATGAGTCTGACCTTAACGAGCAACGCTTGGTTGGCAACAGTGAATAAGGCAGTGATTTCTGCTTCGTGTCGGTTCAGTGGGAATGGGAACTAGCTGCAGTCGCTGTGCACGGTCAGTCGGGTCAGGGAACCGGGCCGGGAGCAGGTCGCAATGCGCACGCGCACAACTAACTGGTTGTCGGACTGGTAACCGCCAACTCACTTTATTTATTTTGTTTTAACCTGCTGCTGCTGTCACGTATCAACGACAAGGGCACGCACCGCAAACGAGGCTGGAAAACAACATTCGTTGATTCAACAGAATTGTATTTCTATGATAAAATCATTATTTAATATTTTTTTCTTCCTAAATTAATCAACGCCGGAAACGATGCCTCACAAAGAATAACAAAACACTAATGCAGGGACAGTTATTGATAAACAAAGCCTGCTCCTACACGATTGCGAGCAAACATGTTTTCACGTTGTTAACATACACATATTGCGCAGGTCGCACGTGGTTATCAATTTTCTTTAAATCATCGACAAGTATGTGTGACGCACGACTTATTCGCCAGTGGGCAAACGTTTCGCGTCTCTCGGTTGCGTCGAGCTTCGACGTTCGCCATCGAGTGCCAGCGAACGGCGGCGGCGGCGTCACCAAATTAGAAGCGATCCCGCAACTCCAGGGGTATTTGCGTGACGCGCAAGCCCCGCCCCCAGTGATCGCCTGCTACCATGTCAGCGAACCACAGTGCAACACCGCCGGCCCGGCCATACTTCAAAACCGGGAACAACGAGAATAGTACGACGAAAATAATCTCCAAATGAAAACAATAATAGAATAGTAAACTGTGCCGGGAGAGAAAAGTCGAGCTTTATATAATATCGCAGTTAATATCGTCGTACGTATACGTCAATGTCAGATGCAACACAAACGAATGTTAGAATTAACAGAATACATTATAAATAACATTGTAGGCAGAGAATAATTTTATCGAGAAGACCTTCAAACTCTCGATAAGATAGCTGATGAATTTAACATCATGTCATGACTGGGAGTAGGTTTGTACTCTCAGAGTCCAAAACATAATGGAATAGCGAACTTTTGATATCGTTTTACGATAATGAGGTCGGCTTCCAGCAACCGGATAAAGCCAGTTTCCAGATAACGAAAACCTGTTCTTATATCAACGAGATACATCTTGAACATCGACAGCGAAAGAGCTAAGTACTATAACTTCGAAAACGCAAATCATTATTGCAAAATTGCAAAATAATGTAGGTACCTATCTAAGTGCATTCTCGTAACAATAAATGCATCTGCATTGCGTCAATTGATTCTGCCTAGGCCGAAATCTTACACTGATGCTTTGTTATTGTTGATCGAAGCACTGATGGCAGTAAATAAAATAGCAGCTGCTATAACTAACAAGAGGGAAGATTTTTCTTGACAATAACGTTCTCATCAACACAAATACATTTATATAGACAATGCCAAAGTCTTATATTACTCTTGTTATTTGCGTATTTCTGGGAATAACACAATAATCCTAAATGCCAACAAAGCTCATTGTTTACGATTGGTTTAATTTTAGCGTCCAGAAGTCTGCGGTAATATTTGTGCGATTTCATTTTTATGGGTTAATTATTTAAAACAAGTCTGTCGCGATAACTGCCGCCCGGGTGCAAGGATGCGGTGGAGGCAGGAATATAGGTTACTGCCAGGTCAGTAGGTCGGAGCAGGCGAAACGAATCACATGCTATTTCATGTCGCAATACAGCTGTAGCCCACACAGAACCGGTCACGAGGTATCCAGCCAAAAATACTAAGACGTTCGGCAACCAACAACTAGAATTTGAAATTATAAACATCAACACAACACAAACACCTCTAAGGAATAATCATAAAAAAGAATACTGTAAAATACCCCGAGTTAACACCCAATAAAA
Organism: Crambus lathoniellus; assembly: GCA_949710035.1. Lineage (NCBI taxonomy): Eukaryota > Metazoa > Arthropoda > Insecta > Lepidoptera > Crambidae > Crambus > Crambus lathoniellus. The sequence continues at coordinate 9,220,712 of OX453303.1, read as the reverse complement.
TTAACATCTCACAATAACATATTTTAATCGCTGTTTGGCGACGAAAGACGTGCATTATTATTTTTAGCATCTTTTAGGCCAATGTCTTGAACAAAAATCTGTCTTCAAGTCATCCTTCGCGAGAATCGGAGCGAATGGCGAATGGTTCATACGTGTAGTGTCTCTAACTGATTTCATTGAGGAGTGCCAGCCAAATAACTGACTCATCATTTTCATTCATGGGAAATTGTTTTCCCGACCTAGCAGTGCTGTAAAAATATAACATGAATAAGCTTATTAATCACGAAATTTATTTTAAAAAATGTTGTGCATGATATAAAAAAATAAGTTTACTGTAAACTAATAATTACATAAAAAACTGATGTTGGGAATATGTTTGAAAAAAGTTCCATTTAATTAAAAACTAGATAAGTATTAAAGACTTACAAATCTACTACTTGATGTGCTTTCGTGCTATCAAGCACATCAAGTGCAATTATGTAAAATTACTTTACATAATTTAAAACAAAATATTTGGCCTAATGTTGCCATTGGCATCTGTATCGTACGTAGAGCCGCCAACGATGATCGCCGTGAACAAATTACAATTACTTACATAACAACTTTGAAATGCTATGAAATTGGTAAATATAGAGAGGCAAAGTAGAGATCCTTGGGGAAAGCTTAAGCCCAGCAATGGGTATCAATGATGAGATGATGAGAAAGAAACGTTATATGCAAAAAAAAATTAAATGTCTATGCATAAAACAGCAATTATGCATTTTAAAGGAGATCGGAGTCACGTGGGATGACATGCGGAGAGTGTGAAACTCACGCCAAAAGAGGCGTGTTCGAAGAGAACAATCACTTTACGATACTATAAGTACTACATACTAGGTACTTACGATACAATCTACGGAAAATTAGGACAAAAGAGTACGCGTAGAGCTAAATCATAGTGAAGCAGAATACTACAAAGACAAATAAGAACGCCTTGATAACGCGGTAAATAAACAACGCAAACAAAGGCTGTTGTAGTTTATTCAAATCGCATAAACGTATTACATATAAATAAATGGAACAAAGTGATTGACAATAGAAGAGGTTGTAAGTTGTGCATTACTTATTTATAAACAAAAGAGAGATAATGCAATAACAGAGTAGATAATACAAAATTGCAAAACATAAACTTATTACTTTCGTAAAAGCAAAGTGAATCAAAATGTATCCGCAAAGGAAACTCCACTGAGCTTTCTAGAAGGCAGGCTTACACAAGAGTGGTGCCCAAGCGCAGTGGCGCGGGCGCCTAGCGCGCTGTCTTACTTTCACTGCGCAGGCGCCGCTTTTATTATGCACACACACCCGCATTACCAACAAACCGGTGATAAATGTGCACCTGACCTTACACTTTCGACAGTTGATTTACCAATTATCATTAGTATCAATGCCATGAGTATTGGGTATCCATCCGCCGAACCGGAGACTGCGGCGAGTTCAATGCAGCGAAACGACCTAATGTTATGCACAACAGGAAAGGTAAGCCGATCGACGAGTGACTTGAATATTAATGTGCTGATAGCAAACGAACGCTTTCAAACTAAGTAGGTCTATGCTAATGTTTGAGAAAATGACGAGCAAACATTTACAACAATTTTGTTTATTTTGATCTATCCTTAGGTAGTCTCGCTTCAGAAATGGAAACGAAATTACAAGAGTAAATTCTAATTCGAGTAATTCTATTATTTGTACCATTAAACATTTTGATTGTATTTGTTAAGACGAGAGTAAGCAAGTCCAAAGACAACAATTTGTGCAATCTTGACACAAAACCCGGTAAGGATGTTACAATTACAAGTAAGTTAATGTATAACTATTTAGTAATCTGTGGTATAGAGAGACGATGCTATAATGTTAGCTAAGCTAGCATAGTGATGCAGTGATTATCATTTCAGAATCTAATAGATATAGTGGGCGATTGGGGCTCGGAATCAGCTAATAAATTATATCTTAACTCTGCAAACATTTTGTACAGCTTACCCAAAATTTCCAAATGAATAAGTCTTATCATTTATATACCCTAAGTACCTATACTTATAAATTTCAAGAATACGACGGAAATATTACTTATGGCCTTCTGTAACCGACCGAACTCAATGTCAGTATGTCTGTACTGTATACAAAAAGGTTATACCCATTGTTGGTTGCACGTTTGGCATTTCAATAAAATTTGTGAATATCAAAGAGACAAACAAAACCAATTACATAAAAAAGTTTTTCCTAGGCAACAACAACAATGGAAATTGATTGCGGAAACCGGGTAAATGTCGCCCATGAGAATACGGAAAACTAAAAATCTAAAAGTTTTGAACTGAAGGCAAAGCATTATTTACAACCGGGTTTTATGTGAGCAGACAAACGTTTCATTAGCATGAACGGAGTATTTTTATTACAGAAACCTACCATCAATAAACGTGTTTGACATTTGAATACAAACAACGTAGTATTGTAATTTTTGGGTCTCTGTTTTCAATACACGTCAAGTTTGGGTATCGGAGATTCGGCGACCGAGACGGACGGTCGTCCTGAGTTGAGGTCGGTTTGAGATAAGAGCGGTTCTAGAGCGGTCTCGGCGAGTGACGTGGTGCGCGGGGCGAGTGACGCGCCCGCGCGTAGCCACCTTCTCGTCACCATCGTACGATATCAACGATTAACGAGAGATGCACTCCGACTCCGACTGGAGCTGCGTACTCGATACCAGCTGAATGGGTGTAACAGCTGATCGGATAAACTCTATCAATAGCTTATCCAGTTTAATTTTCTTATAAATATTAGAATATTAACATAAAAAATTTAGTGCATTCTACAAAAAGAAATTAGGTAACAAAAACAATATTTCAAAAATGGTAAAAATATCTGCAACTTACTTGACAATAAATTTCCTTGAGCCCGCTCGTGGTGAAATCCCAAATTGGAACACGTTCGCGATGAAATCGTCCGATTCTATCACAAGCACAAACACTTCAACTGACACAGAATATTACTCAACACTCAGGAACCGAAGTAGAGAGCCAAGCGACGTAACAGGTCTCTGTATTAATAAAACTTAATTGAAACACATAGAGCTATAGACGAGCGTTCTAAAACTGATTTTTAGTCGATGCCCAGACATGCACAACAAATAAATTAACGCAAAAATAAAAGTAGTAGCGCTAGGGAGCGCGAGACACTTGTTTCTCGTTGCGGTGCGCACTGGTGTCTGAGCGAGGCGATCGCGCACGGACCACGAATCAATGTTGCGCAGCGGTTCATTGTGTGGCGTGCCGACAGCCGGTGCACACTACTGCGGCGCCCAGCCCGCGCTCCGCCCGGTCCGGAGTCCGGACTGGGGACAGCATTGTCTCGCTTCGAGAACCCTGTCTGAGGTACCTACCTGGCCGATCACTGCCAGTGAATGAACTCTGTCTGACCTCAACGACTTTATTCACAAAAAAATGCCCACACTAATCCATACAAAACATGAGAAACTTTTTGATAGAGCAATTTAGCAAATCTGTAAAAACATAACGTTAGTAATCAAATCCGAATCACCAGATACTGAGAGAAAAGACGCAATCAAAACAAACTATAAATCTAGACGAAAAGCACAGAATAATGAAGAATCTAAATTAAAATTCACAACGGACCCAAAATAACAGCGGCCGTTTGGCGAAAAGGCGTCTAAGCCATTTGCACATTTCAAAACCAGTTACAACCAGACAGACTATGCGAATGAGCGCGTGTGAACTTTTGTATTATAATTGGAAACACTCTTTGTGTTTATGATAAACCCAGATAGTGAAAAAACACAAATTTTTCGTAAGTTTATAAGAATCGATTAAATTTTGTAATATTTTAGAGCTGTATGTGAGAAAATCTTAATTTGTTGTTCCTATTAGCATTAGCTTAATATTAATAAGCGAAATAAGAAAACCATAAGTATTTCAAAACAAACCATGGAATAGAAGAAATAAAATTAGTTAATTTTAATAATAAATTTCTAGAAGATAATTATCATTGATTTCTTTGATAAGTACTGTATACTTGATAAATAAAGTATCGCAAAATTAAGTAAATGTGCTATTATCAGTTAATTTCGATATACTTTTGATGACGCAAAATTGGCAGTGGCAGTTAGCTCCTTGTATGTAACAAAAACAAAAATATGTTTTGTATGTTGAAATGGCGAATAATTATGATTATTAAAACTGTACAATAGGAAGCAAGGAATGTTTTACCAAGTACATGACACCTACTACGATTTAAATAATCAACAGAATTTATGTATGTATGTGTTCCAGAACAAAAAAAAAGCAAAAGAGTAATATTTTAAGCTTCTTTCCAAAGTTCTAATTTATTTATTAACAAATCTCACTTTGGGCAGTTTCGTGTCTAAGGTTAGCCACTCATTGAAGATTTCCTTGTAACTTATAAAGAGTTCTGAGAACAATATAATATAAACTCTGAGTAGTATCGTGGCAACCCTAGTAACTGAAACCATAATGAAAGAACAATATTTGAGAATGACACATTGGTGATTATGTATGACTAATAGATTTCCACTGTTACTTCTAGCAACTACAATTTATTATATTTCGCTGATTTTAATAATCAGATAAGCATTATAGTTTCTGTAATGAAACTGACGAAAAGTCGTAATCCTTACTGTTTATGTCATCCATCATATTATCAATTTTGCAATATCTAATAGCAGATATAAAAAAACCCAGCAATAGAAAACACAAACAAATTCAGTAGCCTATGTTGTGGTATGATGAACACAGAATTTTGTCAATGAAGACAAAAATAGAGACAAAGAAGTTGTTTTGCTTAACTTTAAAAAAGTTATTATTGTAGACTTATCTTAAAATTGGTGCATGGACCTGAATAACTACAAAATTGGAAACTTACCTCGTCAAAATGATTGGATGTCGAAGTACTGTTATGTACGGCAGAGCCGAGAGCAGCCGGGAGAGACGTGCGTCGTGTACCTGAAGCCAACATAGTATAATGTATCATCGAGAATCCACGCTGTAGTGCTTAACTTGGTGCCTTACTTAACAGATAAGATAACAATGTGTGCAGTGCTTTTTGTCAACTCCACACATAACATAATCGAACCACTTTTCGTCTCGTTTAGTATTGATTGATTCGAACTGATACTACGTGAAATTCGCAATCATCCTCATAACGAAATCGGTGATGATAAGCCGTTATATCCAACACTGATATGAATACTTTGCTGAGATTGCGTTTCAATTTATCAATATCGTAATGTAATCAACTGGAACTTCAACAATTATTACCATTTATGCCGTTGTATCGACTCCTTCTTCGACTAGGATTACGGTGGTGAGCACAGCTTTCACCTCCAGTATTATTTCGGACTGTAACTTCATTCTTTATCTCGCCACAGAGTTCCAAAGACTGACGAAAACATTCTAAAAAATCTTAATTTGTTTTTGTCTTCCCTGCCGACTTGCTTGCACGTTAAATAACTAAAATATAAATTACCCGAATACGTTCAAATTTGGAATATTACCCATGATGAGGACCTTAATCAAAACTTACCAGGAGAAATTAACCTACCTCCTCCATCCCTCCCATTACGCGAACTTATTGACCTCCCCTCGTATTTAACGGCCATTACTAATATTAGAATACAAGATGATCCAAAAATGGGCGATAGATTACTGATGATGATGAAATTTACTAAAATTTACATCGCCTCTCTTATATTTAACAATCAAAAATTCTGCTAATATCGAGAACTGTTATACAATTAAAGAGTAGTTTTTTTTTATTTGATCGAAAGATAAGGTTGTATGCTATTATGTATCATAATATGCAACTAATGCCCGAATTCTCGAACGCCAATCATCTTTGGGAGCGTCTCAAACATCATGGCATCTCTTTCATACGTTTGACATTTAAAGTGACAGGGCGATGTGTGAGACGCTCCCAAAGATAAGTAGCGTACGAGTAGTCGGGCATAAGGCAATTAATATAGGTAGTAGTAATAAGTTCAAAATAGTGGTACGTGGTACTACACTCGTACACACAACTCGAGGCTACAGTACAGTATGTAACGCTATGATATAAATTAGGTCCTTTATGTTTGCTAAAAACAAACATTTTCGCTCACACCGATTTATATGTAGACCTTCTGCAACAGAATCAATGTTTGAAGTAAATAACTTCTTCACGTTCGTACAAACCAACATTTCCCAACAGTTTGTTGGTTTTGTTTGTCTAGATTGCGGAGTAGGTATGCCTCAGTAGCAACTTTAAAACAATATTTGATTGTGAATTCGGATCATTTTACCATATTATTTAGAGATTATACAGATAAGAATTATAAGATTATTGTTGTTAGCAGCAAACAGAAAAAAAACATCGCGTTGGTTACAAATACTAAAAAGTAGGCAAAGCCACATTGTCCTTCACCTTATCAGAGGAAAAACTGTACCTATATTTAAACATTTATCGGTGATGTCACTCACGCAAATCTAAGCGTTTAACATAAATACTCTGTTTGCCGACTGTAATTCACAAAATGGTACTTTTGACGAGCGGATTTCAGCTTTGCAAATCCAAATTCTCATAATGATTAAGAGTTCATAATCTCTAAAAGTTAAATCTAAACAGAAAGGTTATTGTTAGATCAGTCGAAACCGAAAGTTGAAAAAAATAATTGAGCTAGTGTTTAAACACCAAATATGACTTACAAATTGACAACCAAATATGAGTTCCAAAAGCTGAACTCTGGAGAGTAGCCAATCCACGTAACGTTAATTAAAGTTTGTCCACACGGCAAACGACTATCTTAGTCTAAGGTCACAACAAAATATTCCACGGCGAGCTGCTTCGGCGCAATATTTCACACAAAGACGATTCATTAAGAACACTGCACTTTGTCTTAAAAACTGGATCCCCATAATTAACTTTGGTGAAATTAAAGGAAAAATGTGATAGTAAAAAACCACGAGCCCTATAAGTAGCTTTCAGGCGGGATTCGAACCCGCGCCCACTTAAAAAAATTATAAACTATAAATTTCTTTAAAAAAAATACCACGAAATTTAAGGCAATCGCTTCGCTGCGCTTCGCGATCGCCTTAAATTTCTAACCTATCACGTCACTACAGAACTTCCCGTAAATTTATAAATTTCCTAGGAAAATTATAAATTTGCGGTTTTTGTTATTTTCCGGTACACACACATACATTTTATGGCAAACATAGTGATATATTTGGGTAGTAATGACACAAAACTTTCGTGAAACCCACTTTGGTGAAATTCCTTACAGCACGCGGTCGTTGACCATTGCCAAGTTTCAGCGTTTTATTTAAACGAATTATGTTTACAACATTTCGAAGAAAAGAATAAATTATAAAGTTGCAAATAAAAACTGACAATTCATTTTCAAAATAGGCTCGGTTTGGTATAATTCCAAAAGTAAACTCGATGATGATATGAAAGATAACAAAGATCAGATGATGGAGAATCAATTAACTATGCAAAGTAAACTAGAGCTTGGGAAATCCGAGTTTATTTTTGAGGTGATATTTATAAAAGCGGGAGACCTTCAATACAATTTTCGTCATTCTATTTCCAGCTTACATTGCCATCGCAATTAAATTTATTAAGCTTTAACAATAATCGTAAAGCTATTACGAATATAACATTGAATATCTTAAATTAAAAGCTATTTCTATCATCTGTTTGTAAAGTTTAACGTTTTATATCAGCAATAATTTAATTAGGAGCAGAAGGTGATGAAAACGAAAATAAATGTATGATTATTTATAATAGTTTTAGGTCATGGTAGATTATTTGGATAGTTTCTTTCTTTTAAGAAAGTTGAATTAATAAATTGAGTTTCGTTTTGGAAGTTCTGCAATTCCTGTAAAGACATTATGTGAGCTACATTTAAAAGGGGGTGATAGAAAAAACTTCGTAAAACACCTGCTAGCTATATTCTAATATTCTTTAAATGTCTAACTAACCCATCCAAAAGAATAAGGTGATTTTCATTTCTCATATACTTAAATAATAACTAGGCAAAAAGCAAATTATAACCTAGATTCCACGTAACGAGGTCACATCTTATGAATACGATGCGAACATGACTTAAACATATTAAACATTGTAGCAAACGACAACTCCAAAGGGGAAAGACGAGTGGATGAAATACAGGTCGTCGAGTGAAGCCTGAATATTTCAGCAACCCGTGCAGCGCTTGCGGTTTCAGAGCTCTGCATATTTTACAAAACGGGGTAAAGAACTAAAGACCTAATACGTGCTATTTATACACTGTCTTATAATTATATCCAACCGGTAGGTCGAGAGACTGAATCTTTGTTATTACAAGTAATATATACCATTATACAGGATAATTTCTTTATCAGTGCACAAATTTTTAGGATCGACTCAGAATCTATAAGTGAACAACTTTCTCCTAGAAACATGGGTCGAAATGCGACAAAAATTTTTGGACTTCCCTTACTAATTCGATCACGTGATTAGTCCGATTTGTATGAAAGGTCAAAATTTTTTTGTCATATTTCGACCTATGTTTCTAGGAGAAAGTTGTTCACTTACCGATTTTGAGTCGATCCTAAAAATTTGTGCACTGATAAAAAAAATATCCTGTATATCCAAATATCATAGAATATCTCTAGGACATTTCTTTCTGTACAAAAGTCATATGTGTTATTTTAAGCGTACCTATCACGCATGGAGTTCTAGAAAGCTATTTGTTGTTCAGATTACTTGAAAGATATTACGTGGAACAAAGTACTATGCTATGACTAATTGAATTTGTTAATTTGGGAACTGTACCCAATGCCCGACATGAAATGAGGATTGTTATCTTTATAATTCAGTGTGTAACGCAAAAGAGCTTTATGTAAGATCAGGGGCTGGAGGGCACAAGCAATTTTAAATGGCAAGAGGGGTATATTCTACGTCAGACAGCCTACACAAAGCGCTTTGTTCTACCCACACACAAACCCCCTTTGCTGCTCAGCTGTAAAAACAGCTGACTTCTCGAGAAGCATTAACTAGAACGTGACATTTGATGAAAAGCAAAACTTTAGCTTCGCTGAAATATAAAAGAGTAAAAGGAAGCCGTTAGCGAAGGAATGACGTTTGTAGTTCAGTACAGGGTACTCCCGAGAGTGCCGCATTGCGTTCCCTGTCTTCGATAAATCACTCCAAGGTCGAGAAGTTTTATCCCGTCGGTTTCGAAACGAAATGCGGAAAAGGCATCATTTGTTATTTATATAGGAAGTTACACAAATTCTAATATTATGCTCATAAAGTGTTCAATTGGAGGGTAACTTATCAATATCTTTCGGATTTTACTTAATCGGCGATATGCATAAAATTTTGTAGAACGTTAAATTTTAAACAAAATTTTTAGACAATTGGTTTTGATTTCAATGATCATCGTGTACTTATCCTAACTGTCTTTTTAATACAGAAATAATTTTTAAAATATGCAATGTAGATTAATAGCTTTAGAATAGATCAATAGAGTATGACTAGGCGAAGCGAGATAGCTAAATTTTACTAATTGTGATACTTAGGACATGTATGACAGTACACCATTTTGGCACATGTTCACCAACAGTCGGTTACGATAACCGTTGGTTCACCATCGGTTGGTTGGTTGGTTATCGCACGTGATCGGTTAACCAACTAACCGTCGGTTAACGTAACTGAGTGATGGTGAACATGAGCTCTAATATAAAACTTTCGTAGGCCTAATCGTGAGAAATTCAATGTGAATTTAGCTTTCATCTTCTACCAGGCGTATAGCACCATAATGTCAGTCAAGGTAGTGTTTCTGAGTATGTATATATTTTGATTAAACAAGCTAACATCAACATCGTGACTCCGGCTTATTTCGTGACTGTTTGCTACCGTTTGTAAGCACGATAACATTGCTGCCAGACGAATATTTCCGATAACGCTCTTAATTGATGCCCGATAAATACGAGGATCACCTTCAACTTTATATGAAATAACAGAAGCTCCTCTATACAATGTCAAGTGTAATAGAGGGTCGGATAAGAAACCTTGGCCTCGGGGTGCGTAGGGAATGCCGTCACGCAGCGATGACGTCACCACACTAGCCAAGGGCGCTCGCTGTCATGCGCCGTCGATCCTCAGACAATGCGACGCCCGCCCCAAACCTAATCGTTATATTCTTAAGCAATCATGATCCATGATCATGATATCGTACCACAAAATCATGTTACCCTCGACTTTCAATACATTGTTATATTTTACATTTTTCAATTTGATCGAACCACCAACAAAGAACTCGAATGTAAACCGAAACGTATTTAATCTTCAAAATGAACTTGGTGCATTCTATGAATAGTTGTGTACATATAAAACCTTGAAAATACGTGGGTATCCATTTCCATAAGTAGAATACGTCCATAGATAACGAGCACAAAGGAAAACGAGCAGTTTCCTTTGGGTATTAAAAGAGACTCAATTTATGAATAACGCCCACGTAAATGATGATAATATTAAACCAGCTCTGAAAAAAGCATTGAAATAACGTTATCCAGCACACAGGCGTGTGTTCTTAAATTATGTGCGTTTTTCAGCATGCACGCGGAATACGCCGAAGTGCGCAGTTATGTGAAAATACGCACAACTAAAATAGACCAAGACGGGGATCTGCGTATTCTAGTAATAACAAATACATATGGTACCTAAGTAAAGCATTGACTGTAAACGAGATGGTTAATTAAAGAGAATTTTTTTGTTGGAAAACTTAATTTTCTTTGAAGTGGCGATGGCGAGACTTTTATTGCGTGTCCGTTGATCGTTCCTTTTATTTTCACAATAGCAAAATTAGGAGAATTACTGCCTTTTTGAGAATCTTGCAAAATAACTATTTCTTCTAAGTTTAAACAAAAAACAGTAATCAATTACATCTTTGCTTTTCAAGATGAACCAACTTTCTGAGTGTGACTGTGGATAAGTGCAGCAAACATCCTAGTGAATGATTGAAGAAGGGTGTCCTCTTATATAGCAGTCTAATAATTATGAATCCTTCTAAAATCACAAAATTTCTGTTTCAAATTCATTTCCACTCCAGCGTACGTAAATTTAAAACTACGCTTGTTATTTCGGTCTAGAAAGAAATGTTAAATATTTAATTTTCTGAAACTCGTGCTTTTTCACGCTGTGCCATTTGAGACGTCATAACACGCATCCTGTTTCATTATCACATCATATCTCTCATCCATTAACACCCAATTTCATAACAAGACTTCTGTAATGTTCAAAAGATATTACTAAAACATTGTTCTTACTTATGACTTTGTAAATATTCGGCGCTGGAATATGATTTCAAATGCTTATACTCTGCTATTATAAAAGTTTAGAAAAAAACTTTTTTAAAAGTCATGTAGCAAGCAAGTAAGATGAGAAGAGCATGGCAGCAAAACTTGTCGAATATTATAGCACAACTGAATCCCTGAATAATGCCAAATAAGGCTAAATCGCCTTAGGTTAATGTTTGATAATAATTAAGCAGTGTTTCTGAAGGTGAGAAAAACAAGACCGAGTTGTATTCCCAAATATTTGTCGTTCTGACCAAAGCTGAATAATGCTAAGTCGCACACACATTGACATTGCACGTATGAAAACAAAGTTTCATAACGCTTCTCTGTCTCAGTGGAACCGGAGCCTTGTTACGATTGAAAATTATAGTGATGAACAGCTTCACAGAATTGGCAACGGCGAAGATGGAGACGGGACGTTACATCCACTTAGTAGAACAATATTAACAAGTCGTTCGAATGATCTGCACAAAAACGAATCGATCGATCCCGGTGCATGCCATCGAACTTTGACTTTCTTTTGGCATGCATCACAGATTCGACACTGTGGAGCGACAACTTGGCATATTTCCAACGAAATGTAATAAATAGAGACCGACGGCGCCAGGTCCCTCTTCATACACTCAACAATCGCGATCTTCTCGTAAAATAAACTGACGTCGTAAATAAAAATTATATTGCAACGGCAGTTATATGCCAAGATACCTTAAGAGTGACGCATGTTTTCCAGCATGTAGCCACCTGGAAATTGCGTTGTTACATAACATGAGAACAAATAAGCAAGAGAATTTTTTGCACACTCTCCTTTACATTAAAGAGTTATCTCATATCTGCATTAATTAAAACATCGCAAACGACTGCTAGACAGCTAATAGTTTTGAAAATTGAAGATACCACCAAAAAACCACCAAGATATCACCAAAACTCATGTTGAGATACTCAGTTTAACTTAAAAAAATAATAAAGAAACTTGATTAAAACAGTAAAACGGCGGTTTTACTGTAAAGTTGTATCGTTATGCCGATTATTTACCGAACTCAAATTGTAAAGGGCCGTAACGTAACATAAAATAGTGTTAAATATAAAGTCAGTATTTCAACGACCTTGATTTCTTTATCATTGCTCAATGGAGGGAGTCATAGTTGCCAACCGACAGTTTTACACTTCATGCTGCATTATTCACATCTAGCCGTCCGCACGCGGCTTCGCCCGCGTGGACTACACGACGTTATCCCGCGGGGATGTGACATTTTCCGAGAAAAAAAATTGCCTATGTCACTCTCCAGCTCCCAAACTATTCCGATACAAAAAATCTAGTCGAACCGTAGCTCCGTTTTGCCGTGAAAGACGGACAAACAAACACACTTTTACATTAATTATAAATTAGTATGGATGTTACCACCCGACAGTACCGGTGGTGCAGCGATTACTATGCAATGTGAAGCAAATTTTTTGCTGCTGTATCAGTCAGTGAGACTGCAAGCAACAACGGTTCCTAGAACACAAATGTTCCGTTCCGTGTCGGTATTTGCTGTTTCATATCATTAGATACACGACTATTTATACACGTGTTATGAATGCAAAATCGTTATTATCGCAAACATGTGAATGTTTTGTTTCTGCGACACGGTATTATTTTAGCGTAATAAATGACAGTGACCGATAAGTTCGATAAGAATATCGGCTTTGAAAAATAAGAAAACAATAATGTTTGGTCCGTTAACAAAATATTGATACATGAGTTATTGACGGCATCAGATCTTGATAAAAACAATAAAATAATAAGGTGGGTTTGAAGTAACAATTTGATAAAGTGAAAACTGTTTTGACAATTTCTATATACAGGGTGTCAGGGAAACTCGACCTATCAAAGCTTGATGGTTACAGTACAGAGTTGTGACGGTTCTTTGAAATTTTCTGTATATTAAGACGAATAAATCCCCGATACCGTAAGCAAGCTAGAACAGTTCTATAAAATCATCATTTCGTTTGGGAATTGTCGTGATATAATGCAACAAGCATTTAACAAGAAATAGTGAGAACTAATTCGTGCAAAATTATGTACTTATCCACCCACCACCACCGCCACAATGTCAAGACACCAAAATCAGTTTCAATCAAGAAGAAAAGGCTAGTTGACATAACAACGAAATGGAAGCCCGCCAACTAGGGCAGGTAGATCTTGTACCAACTTTCTTCGTATCCAAGAACTTTGGAAGGTGACAACGATGTAATAATATCACAGAATGAAGGACTCATGCCCATTGACGCAAGTGTTGGGACATAAATGCAGTTAAAACGGATATACATTATGCACACAATAAAAGTACTTAAACCTTGCGTTGAAATTTTCCAGCGATAAACGATATTGTATTTAATCTGATTGTAAAGCAAATATACTTTCACAACTACCCACACAGTTATAACTGATAAAGAGTATAACGTATAACAAGGGGAATCTTGTATTGAAAGTATTGGATCAAATTTCAAGACAGGTTTTTTAATGCCCATAATTAGCCTCACTAATTTTAGATACAAACGTCGACGTCATGAATTCGTGATTTTTATTTAAGAAGAAATTATCTTTAAATTATTTACTGACTCTACTTCTAGCTCTACGTATTATTCAAATAAATTTGACTGTAGAGTTTAATGATTAACTAATTCATAAAAAGCTTATTTCTACATAATAAAAACTCTAAAGTGGAATAATTAAGTGAATTAGTAGCGTAATTAAATTTAAAAATCATCTGTTTTATAACATGCAGATACTGACAGATATTAAAATCGGCGTTAAAATAGATAGAAATGTAAGAGTTGCAAACGAAAATGCTATGAAGTGTGAGGCTATGATTCAGAATTCAGATCTTTCAACTGCTTACTATGAAATAGAAAACAAAATATTCTTAGAAAAGATACAATTCTGTTAATAATAAGTCTTTACCTACGAAATTGCACTTTTTTTCTCACATGTTCATTGATCTTTTTTTTTTATTATGATCAATATTATTTTATACTAGCTGTTGCCCGCGACTTCGTACGCGCGGTGTAGTGACTTTTGTGTTAGTTTAGTTTATGTGTGTTTGTTGCTCAGATTTCATAACGCTCTTCTTGAAGTCCTATTCTCTACTAAAAGGGTCTAAAGAATATCGAATATGCAGGCTAGGGTATGAACATGGTATGTTGTTATCAAATGCTGCATGAACATAGTTGAGCCCTCATTCAAAGATCTGTCCGTCTGTCAAGAAACTTTTTCTCAAGTATGCGTGGGAGGTATCAAGCTAAAATGTATGTCAAATTAAATACTGAAGTCTGCAATCCCTTAGAGGCGACAAAAAAACAAACTTCTCTTCTCTTCTTCATAACTCAAAAAGGCCACTTGGATCTCGATTTTCTTTTAAATCTCATTTAGCTACTTGTTGTTACCGATCCCGATTTAAATTTAAACCGCTATCTAGGTCGGTTTAGGCTGTCAAATCTCGATTTACAGTAAGTTGTGATAACTTATCTATATTTTCATATGGTTTTTATACGCAAAAATGCATGTATCACACATAACAGTGTATAATGATAACGATTATTTTGAACAGCCGTTCTTTGTTCTTCGACGTTGCTTTCTAGCGGGCAATAGATCTATTCTACGCGAGGTTCATAAGTCTGAACCACACCAAACGATCCATCTTGGATTGGCCAACCACGATCTAAGATTGGGGATCATGGATCGTGAATCTAATTTGTTCTCTTGGTGCTCTTGGATCGCACGAGGCACGTCCACTCCG
This sequence comes from Crambus lathoniellus, assembly GCA_949710035.1. Classification (NCBI taxonomy): domain Eukaryota; kingdom Metazoa; phylum Arthropoda; class Insecta; order Lepidoptera; family Crambidae; genus Crambus; species Crambus lathoniellus. Next base: position 9,205,549 of record OX453303.1, on the reverse strand, counting down.
ACCAGGACAGAATCGAGTGAAAGGGGCGGGGCTAACCGAAGTTTCGGATTAGCGTTTCAGAGTACGGGCCCTGGATCAATGATCAATGATCGCGATGCAGATTGACTGTGTACGAAGGTGATTGACGGCTCGCGATCTTGATCGCAAAATATCTACAAAGTAAATCTCGATCGCGATCAAGATCACGATCAGTGATCGCGATCTGGATGTAATGGCTGCCTTTGGCTACTTTTTATCCCTGAAAAATATCACATTCCCGTGGGATAACGTCGTCGTTTAGTCCGAGCGGGCGAAGTCGCGGGCGGAAGGCTAGTATTTTGATATGGAGATATTTCTTCTTCAAGTAACAGGTATAAAATGTAATGATATAGGTACCATTTAATTATTTAATTTTAATCAATTATCACTTATGTAAGCTTTCCTAGTAAATAAATGAATAAATAAGTTAGATAGAAAACTATTTTTAATATTCCTTTATTTTATTGGATGGTACCTACGGCTGAAGGCCTAAGTAGCCAGAGCCGGTTAAATGACATAAAAAATGGTAGGTATAGTGCGCCAATCTTTTCTGTTCCGGTGATTATCTTAGGAACTAAAACAGTTTTCATACGACAGTCCATTTTGACAGCTAATTTCGTATTGCAAGTGGCTCCTCTGTCACGACTGTCACCGGAACAGAAAAGCTTGTGGCACTGTAGGTGTAGGTAACTACGTACTGGCCACTTAGCGTTTGAGCAAATTTTTCAAAACTACATTGGTGACATTTTGTCTACATTGCGAAAAACTTATTTCACACAGTGGTTATTTTTTGGTACTAAATATACTGTTGACTGCCGGCAGTCCATTTTGACAGTTAATTTTGTATTGCTAGTGGCTCCTCCAGGACCACTGTCACTGGTTCAGATATATTTGTGGCACTATACTTACTGTAGCGACATCTAGCGTCGAGTGGCAATGCGAAATAAAAATTTTACATCAATAGGCTAAGAACTTTAGTTTTGGCCACTGCCCCGCACTCGGCACTCTTACTTAGCTTAAAACATTTCGTTAATAACTTTTGCTTGATAATATACTTTTTATCTATGACTTTTAAGTCATAATAACAATAGTAATAATTCTTTATGACATAGGAATATTATTCAATAAACGCTTTTCAGTTTACATCGAATTAGATGTTTCTTTTATTTTATCTAAGTTAGTTAAGTATTGATTTCTCGATGTATCTTTTAAAATTTGATTGACAAAAACACATCAATCGGCACCCTTCGCACATTTTAAGTTTCAAAAATAGGTTTTTAATTGACTAAAATAAAACTAAATTTCGTAAGTATATGAATACTTAGTTATATGTTTTTACTATAGTATGTCCACGAATTTCTCGAAATCTAAAGGCATATCGAGATGATTCTATTTGATTTAAATTAGGTGTATTCTAACTTTGGGAACAGTCTAAGATTCATCAAAATCGGTTTAGTAGTTTTCGTGGGTATGTTATTGTACAATATACACTAAAACTTAGGAAATAAATAGTAATTTAAAAAAATAAACTGACTGGCACCGACCTCAAAAAGGTATATATAATATAAATTATATTTTTCCTTTTCAGTTGACAAATACTTTATGGAGTCGGTTAAATTTTTTAAGTAGTTTTTTTGTATTGTAAATTTAAAAATTTAAAGAAAAGTATAAGATACATTCTTGACAATTTTAGATACCTACTTAAGACCATAGGCGAAAGAAGTGAAAAAAAATTAAAGTGGCAACAGCGGGGGCTTTCACCCTACTTAATATAGATAATCATTCGGATGTACTTTTGTGAAAGGTATATCGTAATCTTACTGACTTCCCGCGCCATCTATTGCTTAGTAGTTATGATGCAAAAGAAGTGAAAAACATCTTAAAGTGGCAACAGAGGGGGCTTTCACCCTAATTAATATAATCATTCGAATGTTCTTTTGAGAGGTATATCGTAATCTTACTGACTTCCTGCGCCATCTATTGCTTAGTAGATATAATGACGTAAATAACATGAAATTATTTTTATGATTTTATATGAGCCTGGATGGGTTTTAATTAATATTATGTTTTGAAGCAGGTAAAAAAAAATAACATGATTCATTATTAATTGAGACAGCGATTAAATATAACGTATTTTCATAATCATGTGGCGCCATCTATTTTAGTAAGAATCAGTTTTTGTATTTTCCCGTAGGAATAATTAAATTTCCCGCAATAAAAGGTACCCTATATGTTGACCCGGGTTATAAGCTATTACTACACAAAATTTGGTAAAAATCCGTCCAGTAGTTTTTGCGTGAAAAGCGAACATACAAACAGACAAACAGACAAACAGACAAAAATTTTAATATCAATCGTTTTGGGGTCTATATCCTGTACACATCACATAGCAGTATTTTTTTTTTTTAATATTTCATGTACAGACTTTTTGTCCGTTTCTGTTTTATTATATGTATAGATTACCTACCTATATAAAAATTTATAGTCAGTTTCGAAAATAGAATATGTCGTTATTTATGTTAAACATCTAAAAAAATAATAATTAAAACGCGTTTAAATTTTTTATACAGGCATTTGACCACCATCTTTGGTTGTCGTCAATTTGACTGCTACAAACAATTTTTTTTTTAATTTAAGGCAGTTTTTTAAATGAGATTATAGGAAATAGTTAGATTAATGTTGTCTGATCATATCTCTAAGTTTCGTTGAATTCGGCGTTCACATGTCCAAGAAATCCCCAAATATCATTGTATGATAATTCCAACTTCTCACAATTTCCTCATAGAAATCGGCAATTTCTATGGTATAGACCTATTAAAAACACCTATTTTATTATTTGGATGTTTAGGGTAATTGCTGCTCCCGTAGCAACTTTGGTCACTGCTACCTTAGCGAGCTATTAAAATTTAGCCTGGAGGTTTCCATGAAGTGCAGAACGCTGCAACTTTGGTCACTGCTAGCTACCTAAGCGATCTATTAAAATGTAGCCTGGAGGTTTTCATGAAGTGCAAGACACTTCTATCTTGAAGATTTTTATCTCCTCCGGGTTCATTATGTGCATCGACTCTGGTGGATACTGTGTTGGATACTGTGTTTGTGAATTAGGTTAGGGGTTTATTCTCAGACACATGAGAAGATTCGGCGTTTCTCTCTCCTGCTTGCAGTAACGGCAAACAGCAGTATCAAAATTCTGCTAACTAAAAATATAACTGACCGTTTAAGACTTGCGATAACATACACCTGTCTTATCCACTCGGTTGAAGAAATAAAACAAACGTCGCTTATCTCACGTAGATTACATCATGAAAACTGAACTGTTTGCGTAATGCCTCAGACAATCTGAGCAAATGGTGTTCCTAGTGTATAAAGGTAGTTTTTTCTGTGATCTTGACACTTTTTACATAAATAAAAGTTAATTCATCTAACCAAGTAACCGAGTCGACCATTAAACTATATATTTCATTAATTGCCGTCTTTTAAAGTGTATCATAAATTTTATTGACGAATTACAGTTAGTACATTATTATTTCCTTGAACAACTTTAATGTCTAACTATCAGAGCCTCGCTCGGCGCAAATTATGTGCTCTATGCAATTATGGAAAATTACCGCCATTCTAGTGATCTTAAGAAATACATGAACACGAGTGAACGGCGACCTATTTGAAATACTTCAACGACACTGGTGTAGTGTATCAGTTTCTATTCACTATTAACCTCATTTACCTACTTTTTTGTAAATGTGTAAATCGTGTAGTCAATTAAAACGGTAAATGAACAGAACTGCCATCACAGTTTACCTTGTACTTAAAATGAGTATGACTCAGGCTGCGGTCGGTTGAACAATTACGTAAACCTATTTAATTGATATAACTTTTGACTTAGCAGGAAAATAATGCAAGCCCCCTTTTTCAGCACAAGTAAAATAGAATACGATTGTTTATCCAAATTAAGCAAAGATTTAGTCTCCATGGAATTAGAACAAATTATTCCCACAAGCAAATAACCTACCTACACGTGTCTCCCACCTCCAGTCATTTTGTGAGCAGAATACAAATTAAAAATAAATCTTAAGATCCACCAGCGCACAAGCTAATGAGTTGTATAAAAATAGCACACTATTATTTAAATAAACTTTGGGGATATTCTTAAGCCAATATGTTCACCTGATATAAAGTGATAAAAATAATCTTATAATCTAGCGCACGCTCGCTTTTATCTTAAAATCTTTCCACTAAGTTGAAAGAATACTTACTAATTATTTACGAGTCAATAACTGAGGTACAGTACCGGACCATTGTATATAAGAGAAGAGAACAATCGAGTTGTTAAATAAGAAGAAATGTTTTCTCAAGATATTATCAGAAAACTAACTATGGACAATTAACAACATATCAGACAGAAAGCAAATTTTGGTGATTTCTAATTTTCTATGAACAAGCTCCGAAAACAATTTGTTGTTTTTGTCGATATAAAATTATAATCTATAGCTATACTAATACTAGCTGACCCGGCGCCGGCGGCGCGACTTCGTTCGCGTGGCCCTACCAACTACTCCACGCTACCATAGTAAAACAATATAAGTACGTTGACTGCCTGGACAGGCACCCCAAACGGTTTGTATGTGAGCGCGCCCGTACCATCCCGTACGTATGCGTGGTCGCACGCACACACTGACAAAATTTATCGGTGATAACGGGGCGACAGTCATGCGTGGCAGCGCCCGCCGCCGCCGCGGCCGGTCGCCCGCGACCGCGCATAATATTATTAAGGTAAAACTGTCCGTGCCCACCACACGCACGCTCCGCGCCTCTGCGCTGCTGCCTCCCTCTAATAATTTTGTATTTGTATTAATTCGTGCGTGTACCTACGATGGCTAAAAATTCGAGTAGAAGTAAAAAATATTGTAGTGTATACGGATGTCTCAGTAGCGGGTTGTCTAATCCAGAACTATCTTTCTTCGCATTACCTAGCGAACAAGAACGGTGAGTACAATCTACCTACTATAATTATCATACGTAGATACGTACATAATATTTTGTATAGATAGCTGCTTACCTACCTAAATAGTTCTGCTTCCGATTTTGTTGACCAGATACCAATTTGTAGTTTAATTTTCAAATAGAAAGAAAGAAGAAAGAAAAACATTTATAATAACAAATTATTGTAACTTGTAATCCTATGTGTAGGTAGGTATGTGATTAGATTAATAAACTGGGAGCATAATATAAATTTTTAACCGCCTCTGCGGTCTAGTGATTCACACCACCGATTTCAGACCCAGAGGCCCCGGGTTCAATTCGCAGTGGGCGTAGGTACATACGTACTCGGTTTTTGACAACCGATTTGGCGCAGGGGTAGGCTACCCATTTTCTGCGCCAGTGGTCTCGGGTTCGATTCCCGAACAAGACAAATATTTGTGTGCATGAACATGTCTATTTGTCTTGGTCTTGGTGTTGTTGTAAAGCCACGTTTTAATTTATCCTATTTTGACCGTAATTTTTCAAACCACTAAACAGATAACATGACATAGGTAATGAAAAATTTTAGTCAGCCCCTGGGGGGCTACCGCGTAACTTTATGGGTATGAACTTCATACGTTTTTGGGAACTTTAAGTCAATTTTATAAAGAAAATAGCCGCTATCAGTTCCTTGTTTTGTGACGTCGGGTATAACGATAACTAGCTAGCAACGTTCAACAGAACAAAGTAGAAAAATCTATCAGAATAAGGAATTCAAGTGACAGTTGAAGCCCATACCCATATCCAGATTTCTTAGCCGGTAGCCCCCCTGGTCTATGTGCAAAAATATTTAAAAAACTTTGTATTAAGTATAGATTCCTGACGCCCACCCTACAGGGGAAAACTGTTTTGTATAGAGATTGACTATGCATTTTTGACGATTGAATAAACTCTAAGCGACAGCCCTACGTGTTTAGCCCATTATCGCTCGCTCAGGGCTCCAGTCCGCTTACTTATATTGTTTTACTATGACGCTACCATAGTAAAACAATATGACGCTACCGATTATCACTACTCTATCCCTACCCTACCCCGACCCTACCCCTACCCTACCCTGACCCTACCCCTTCCCTACCCTCCCCTACCTTACCCCTACCCTTACCCTACCCCTATCCTACATCTACCCTACCCCTACCCTAGTTTCAATTTGACAGCAAAATCCCCATTAACAAAATGATCCGCCATTTATTGAATTCATTTGTTACAAAAAATGAGATAAATGAAGAACCGCTCGACCGATTTTGTGCAAACTTCACATAAACCATCTCCTAAATAGTTCGAACAAAGCCTAAACATTTGGTTTGGATAGGTGAGCCCGTTCTCGTAATGGCAAGTACACGTGGAAAAATAAATAATGTGATAAATAGTAGATTGTACAACAAGTGCATAAAACGTACCATTTTACCCGAGACGTATATATCCACCCGAGCCGTAGGCAAGGGTGGATAGTCAATTCGAGGGTAAAATGGGTTTTATGTACGAGTTATACACTCTGCTTTTCACTTCGAGTGTGAAGAAAATAAATAACAATAATGCAAAAAAGAAAAAATAAAGACTTCGCCATATTGGCGGGAAGACTTTCTTTTTCTTTTTTTTATACGTGGCAGTGGCAGCACAGTGACTTTAGCATTGATCGTAGTCCATAATGCTTTTGAAATAGGTACTTATTTCTTTGAAAACTCATTAATTTTGCCTAGTTTTATTTTTTCTTACAAAATTGAAGAAACAGAATGAAATTACAGAATGAAATAACAAGTTTATTTAATGAAGTTTAATTGCGTGTGTGACTGTTTACCTGACGACCTTTGTCTTAGAGTCTGAGACTTAGACGAATATTTTTAAGTAAGTAATTATTTCCCTTCCAACTAAGCCTTTTTGCCTTTCCTTTGTAGTTAGTGATAACTTTACTTGACTAATACGTAGATGCGTTCAATTAAACAACGTTATTCACTCACAAATATAATAATGCACAATAACAAAATACAAAAGTTCACGACAACCACTTCGATCTCAATACGACCAAGCTCTGCCGGGCCGGCGCGATAATCTCGCGCCTGAGCCCTAACTTAAAAACAAAGTCATAAATCACGTTTAATTATTAGACATATTCATTTCTACGAGCCCGACAAAGCTCTCTTATTGTATTTCGCCCTGAACCTAATGTTGTTAATGTAAACATCAGCCGGGAATGTGACCCTTCCGTGCGCCGTCTCTCTACGCGTCATACGTCGTCGCTTCAAGTTGCCAACACTGCCATCCTGCGCGGTGTCTGCCTCAGACACCCCACGAGTCTGATAAAATACTGTAACATAAAACAATAATCTCTTTTATTACCTATGTTTTCTTTTGGTTGGACTTGTCTATTATTTACACGATTAGATTATCCGTTATTCAGCTTAAACCACCCGGCACTCAAAGGGACTTTGCCACACTTAAGTATTCCGGGTCATCTTAGAATTACTTGCACTTAAAGACATTTCGTTCACTTAAGCGTACCAAGTTAATTCTAAGAAGTCGCTGATAAACGGATACATACGTTGGGTTACACTTAAAGACATTTCGTTCACTTAAGTGGACCAAGTTATCTTAGAATTACTTGCACTTAAAGACATTTCGTTCACTTAAGCGTACCAAGTTAATTCTAAGAAGACGCTGACAACCGGATACATACGTTGGGTTACACTTAAAGACATTTCGTTCACTTAAGTGGACCAAGTTATCTTAGAATTACTTGCACTTAAAGACATTTCGTTCACTTAAGCGTACCAAGTTAATTCTAAGAAGATGCTCATAACCGAATACATACGTTGGGTTACACTTAAAGACATTTCGTTCACTTAAGTGGACCAAGTTATCTTAGAATTACTTGCACTTAAAGACATTTCGTTCACTTAAGTGTACCAAGTTAATTCTAAGAAGATGCTCATAACCGAATACATACGTGGGGTTACACTTAAAGACATTTCGTTCACTTAAGTGCTCTTTGTTAATCCCAGGAAAGCTTTGACATTTGGCACATCTTACTACTTGCACTTAAAGACATTTCGCTCACTTAAATGCAAGTATGCCTAAAGACATTTCGTCACTTAAGCATCAGTGCCCATTTACCTACAGAAACATATTATTAACCACACATATTCTACTACTTGAACTTAAAGACATTTCGTTCACTTAAGTTTTCCAAGATTCAGGATGTGCTGAAAGTCAATCTATTATTAATCTCATTTTTATTTAATTACGTAGTATAAGAGCATTACATTAAGTATTTTATCTAGGCTCGTCATAATAAAAATAACCCGAAATTATTATTACTGTCACTTATTATATTTAAGGACAATTTATTTTATCTTTTTTTTCCAACAGATCCTTGCCAACACGGAAAGGAAAAACAACATCATCAATAATTAACATACTAACCAAAACTCTTCTTTTAGTCAAAATCTAATTCGGTTATACGGATCCACGGCTTCATATTTTCAGCTGCTGCGACACCAGTATATTGCTTGGTGCTTCTTTCGCAGCCCCTTACATCCGTCACCTCATATCTATCGTGTCCCAATATCTTTTTTACTTGAAAGGGACCTTTGAAAACTGGTAGTAATTTTCTGCTTTTTCCTTCGTTACTCTGACTTTGAATTTTCATTAGTATTAAATCTCCTTCGGCATAAGTTCGCGCCTTCGTTCGTGATTTATCAAATTGTAGCTTCTGGGATTTACCGTTGGCTTTTATATTCTCATCTACACTTTCGCGTAACTTCGTCACATCTACAACATGTCCGTCATCAAGTTCCGGGGCTAACACGTCACTGTCAGTGCGTAACCTATATCCAAAGAAAACTTCAGAGGGCACGGCTTTAGTAGATTTATGAAAAGTGCTGTTTAGGCCTTGTTGCAAAGATTTAATGTATGTGTCCCATCTATAGTCAGTTGCGGTGGCACCAGTAGCTTTAAGGGCCTCCAAAATTGTTCTGTTGAATCTCTCAACTTGACCGTTCGAACGAGGCATACCCGTTGCCACAGTATGCAGGCGTATATTTTTATTTAAGCAATACTGGGTAAATTCATGTGAAGTGAAAGATGTCCCTGCATCAGTTATAATTCTTTTCGGGTTTCCGAAAGTTTTAGAAATATTTTCTAATTCTTTAATAGCGACCGAACTCTTTGTTGAGCGTACTGCCGAAATAAAAACGAATTTCGTAAAACCATCTACAACGACAAATAAATATTTATTTTTATTTTTAGTTGTCACAAAAGGACCTAGGTGGTCAACATGAAGCGTATGAAAAGGTTGTGCATACTTTGGCAAGGAATATAATTGTCCCTCTTTAGGACCGCCTTTATTTTTATAGTAAACGCAATTTAAACAATTTCTAATGTATTTTTTTACGACATGACGCATACGGGAAAACCAATACTGATACCCTATTCGTTCAACTGTTTTATCAACACCAAAGTGACCCAAATCATCGTGATTGTATTTAATTACTTGCCAGATACATTTTTTTGGCACTATCCAACGACGACCGTGGACAGTCCTTCTATAAACTTTGCCACCTAATAATTCATAGTTTTTAAAAACATCCTTAAAGTTATCGGCCTCTCCTGATTCTAAAATCTCTCTAAGACGCTGTAGTTCGGAGTCTTGTAGCTGCACCGAGAGTAACCAATCAGCCTCAGTTATGGACATTATTATTTCAGATTCAGATTTTTCTCCGGTTGGCGCTGGGTTTCGACTCAATGCATCCACATGTTGCATACGTGTACCTTCGCGATGTACAGTTTCAAATGAAAATTCTTGAGTGGATAAAACCCAACGCGCAATCCGAGGTATTATTTCTTTCTTTGATAACGCATACCTCACGGCGTTACAGTCTGTTACAATTTTGAATGTAGATCCTAACAAATACAGCCGAAATCTTTGTAGCGAACAAACAATTGCTAGTAGTTCCAATTCAAATGAATGATATTTTTTTTCGTCCTCAGTCGTTTGCCTGCTATAATAATGGATAGGTTTCTCACCATCACTTGTAACCTGCATGAGGATACCGGCAATACCGTCTCTGCTCGCGTCCGTGTACAAAATGTGTTCTTTATTTGGGTCGAAAATGGTGAGTACACTGTCAGATGTAAGTATATTTTTTAACGTTTGTATTGCCTCCTCATGGATCGTATTCCATGTCCAAACAGAGTCCTTCTTCAACAGTTTCGTTAGTGGAGCAGAAATCATGGCGCAGTTCTTAATAAATTTCCGAAAATAGCTTATAAGCCCGAGAAACTGTCGAAGTTGGTGCACTGTTTTGGGCATGGGATACTTTTCGACTGCCGCCAATTTAGACTCATTCGGCATCACACAGTTTGGTTTAATTTTATAGCCAAGAAATTCGATTTCACTTTTAAAGAAATGACATTTTTTTAAATTAAGTGTCAGTCCATTTTCCCGAAATATTTTTAATACCTCTTCGAGTAATTTCAAATTTTCCTCAACTGTTTCTGTTACCAAATAGACGTCATCCAAATATAGAATTACATTACCAAATCTCAAGTTTCCGAGTACCTTATTCATCATTTGTTGGAAACAGGACGGTGCATTTGCCAAACCGAAAGGAAGTCTTAAAAACTCGTAATGACCGTCTTCAGTAATAAAAGCAGTCTTTTCTACCGATTGTGGATCCATCATAATTTGGTAATAACCACTTTTAAGATCCAAGCCAGTGAAGCACTTATGCCCCTGTAATCTATCCACCAATTCTTCGATACGTGGCATAGGGTATTTATCCTTGATCGTTATTTTATTTAACGCACGATAGTCAATGCAAAGCCTTTTTTCGCCATTTTTTTTATTTACTAACAAAGCGGGACTCGCGTAAGGCGAATTACTTTCACGTATAATGTCATTTTGTAGTAACTCATTGACCATCTTACGAACAATCGTTCTGTCGTCATGGGAGGACCGGTAAGGCCTGTATTGAACCGGTTGTGCACTAGTTACATTTATAACCATTTTATGGTTACGTGCTTTACCTAGTTCTTTAATGTTTGTTGCAACACAATCGCTATATTTCTGAAAAAGACTGATCAGTTCATTTTGATGTGAATCAGCATCGAACTCAAATGCATTCACATTATTACAAAACTCTGTAAAAGTTTCAGCATAGTCGAATTTAAGTGAGTCGCCTATTCGTGAATACATAAGATCGGGGCGCTCTGTAACATTTCTACCAATCAGTATTTCACAATCAACTAGATCATCGATTACGTAAAAATCTACTTTGGTTAATCTCACGGAATCCATTTTTAGTTGAATAGTCACTTTATGGGTAACGTATTTAGAATTTTCTTTAGAAAAACCTTGTAATAAAATTGGTGAAGGGAGGACGTTGATCGGCAATGACCATTTAGTTATCAATGATTTCGAAATTAGCGAACAACTACTACCAGTATCAACAAATGCCTTATGACACCAATTATCCATATATACTTCCTTCACAAATTTATTACGTGGGTCTGAAGTTGACACGAATTTTATTTCTTGTTTATCGGTCTTAGCGGCATATTTTTTATGATAACAAGTAGCTTCTAAATGACCATTTATTTTTTTCGCACTGACTTCTTTTATGATTACCGTCACAAATATAACATTTAATTGGTCTCCGATTTTGTGATTGTCCTACGTCGAGTACGCTCTTTGTAGTAGCAAAGCGATTCAATGAATCCACGGAAGTTGTCTGCATTGCTAATGAACTGGTCTGAGGTACTACTGGCAATAGTTGATTCACACTTTTAACATTAGAGTTTAAATGTTTCAAACCCTTTGATTTGTAGGTACGTCCATGAAGAAAGCTAGCTAGACTGTCACACGAAATTAAATGACTAGCTTCAATAGACGCGCTTATATTATTATCACCTATATTTCCGAGAATTATTGAAATAATGTCTTGCTCCGAAAAATTTAACGATAAACGGTCTATTTTACATTTCTGTTCGAAAAAAAACTCATACAGTGATTGATCATCAATCGGTTTCTTATCAATTATTTCTCTTAAAAGATCAAACATATTCCGCCGGGTCTGAAAAATTGAACTTAATCTCTTTTCCCAATCACCCCATGTCCAGGAAGGCCAATCATTTTCGGTACGCAACAGTGAATCATACCACACCTTCGCGGATCCCTTTAGTTTATTAAGAGCTTGATAGCGGATCATGTTATCTGACCATTTAAAAGTTTGAGAGTAACTTTCAATGATTTTAAGCCAGGCATTTATGTTGTCCTTTAATGGGTTAAAGTCAGGTATAATGTTGCACAAAGAAGTGTTACTTGTACTCACAGTTCCAGTATCCATTGTACATGATACCTTTGTCCTCCTTGATACAGGTGACGGAGTTCGGGCACTACTGGTGTCGCTAGAAACCGAGGCTGCACGAACTCGCTTACGTTTTCGTTTATTGCTTTTATGATTTCCCATTATTGTGTGCGTGGAGATGCTTCTCGCTTCTGATGATAACTTTACTTGACTAATACGTAGATGCGTTCAATTAAACAACGTTATTCACTCACAAATATAATAATGCACAATAACAAAATACAAAAGTTCACGACAACCACTTCGATCTCAATACGACCAAGCTCTGCCGGGCCGGCGCGATAATCTCGCGCCTGAGCCCTAACTTAAAAACAAAGTCATAAATCACGTTTAATTATTAGACATATTCATTTCTACGAGCCCGACAAAGCTCTCTTATTGTATTTCGCCCTGAACCTAATGTTGTTAATGTAAACATCAGCCGGGAATGTGACCCTTCCGTGCGCCGTCTCTCTACGCGTCATACGTCGTCGCTTCAAGTTGCCAACATTAGTTGGGATATGGTGGCAAATCGCTTTTGCCTTAATGATCAAGAATAAATGTGTAAGTACTATTTTTTTCCTAAATGTCCCATAAGTCCTATATTTTTTGCCATTTTTTGGGGACAGTACTACTTATATTTTTTCAATAAGCAGGTGGCAACCCTAAGTGCGCTTCAGCCTTATCACCTCTTAGGGGCTGTCCATTTATCACGTGAGGCCGAAAATACACGGTTGTGGATAAAAAAATATTTGGAAAATCCAAAAGCTTATGCCTCATACATAACATAACAGTCATAAAAACATATTGTTTTACAGTCAACGTCATCTAAACCTATTCCCAAGTTTACAGCATTAGTAGTCTTAGACAGACTAGCTAGATGGACAGACTGACAGGGTACTTGACCATAAGGGTTCCTTTTTACCATTTTGGTACGGAACTCAAAAAATGGTACAAATACATTAAGTTTGCCGAGCGTAATCGTGGCAGACACATCTATACAGACATCCGGACGTCCACGAACAACTTTTCTAAATCACTTTTTTGTATGTTATGCTTGACAAATATTTTCTAAAAGTATTGAATGTGTTTATAAAAGCGTTGTTCTTCATATCTCTGTACATAAATTATTGTATTTTTAGGTACAATATGAATATAATAGAGAGAGTTTGAGTCCAGAAAAATACTTGACTCTGACATGTTGAGAGTAGAGCACTACCTCTATGAGGCATGCAAAAAAAAAGTCTCTACATCTAGAACGGGAGTTACTGTATCAGTAGGTGAGAGAGACCCACATTAGTTTCGATTCCAACTAGCCAACCCGTGTGTCTGGTATCGGATCTAATGGCAAGGCAACACACAAAGCGAACAATAGCCACTTCGTCACGCCATTGATCTGCAGAGACGGCTAGCCAGTCTGTCGCCGACGACGCGACTTAACGATACGGTCAACCGAACAACCAATATTTAGACAACAAAAAACATATTTTCCAGTATCGTAAATCCAGATTAACGCGCGTAAATCTTGACTAATTATGATAAACTATTATTTCGTCAATAGGATACGTAGGTACTTACGATTACGACTTGGTACTGGCACTGTATTTTTGAAGAAAACAAAACTAAGTATTTATGTTTTTGGCAAAACAAATGTACCACTTTCATTCAGGGTCATCTCATCAATCATACTTTTGGTTGGCAAGCGCACGCAGAGCTCAAACGAGCGACTTCGGAATGAATCAACGAAATTTTCTTTCTTTAAAAAATAATAAATCTGCCCAATTTATCATTACACGAGAATGGCGATGATGGGCTACATCAGCTACATGTGCCTAACACTTACAAATTGTAAATAAAAAGCCGTCGCTGGTGAGGGCATGACGTAATCGATCGTCCGTCATATTCTCCCGTCACGCATGCTGTCGGCTGCCTATTCCTCTAACTTTTGTCAAGGTCAACCTCATTGGAGTACGTGGCATTAACCTACAAATTGCTTATGTATAACAAATTAAATGATTAGAAAAAGTTTACATTGTCACTCAACTAGTCTCGACTCGAGTCACAAAACCCACACGCGCTTGTCGTCTTTCTTTATGCCTTTGCCTTCACATAATTGACTGATTTAATGTTCACCAGTACATATACCATATTGCTTTACACGTGGCATAAAAGATGGAGAAGCGAGTAACAAACAACTCACGATAGCGAATATTTTATCTGACTCGTCTAAATTGCGACAATACGTAAATATTACTAAAGCTGTACTGCTTATTAACGAATTACCAAACTACATGTAACTTTCTCAAAAACTATAGCAATTCATATTTCACAATAATTACATTTTCAATGTCTTGTTTATCTATAAGTTGCAGTAGTATTATCTATAAGTGATATAATCTAAGTTGCAGTATTATCTAAATATGGACGCACGCAAAAGTAAGAAGGCTTTAACAGGTTTTGGTCTTAAGATTTTAAATTATTTTTATGCATTCACAATGCAATTCTGTAAGTAAAGCTACTTATAGGGCTCGTGGTTTTTTACTATCACATTTTTCCTATAGGTTTTGGTCTTATTTAAACTTAATTGGTCTTCAAAAATTCTATTTCTTCGAATACCAGTGTCCTATAAGTACCTACTAAGTTTTTCCTTGCGGTCAAGTGGTCATAGTAAGTACCCAAAACGAGATTATGTGCTATTGGATCATCAGTATTTATATTTTCATTTAACTGCTAGGTACTTTTCTTCTTATCTTAAATCAACACGATCTGTAATCCTCAATAAGCTTATACTAGCAAAACAAAAAACAGCAAGAAAAACACGATGATTCCATTCGATAAAAAAATTTCTTAGAAAATCTTTAAAAAAACTGGTCCATTTAACGTTTAAGTAAATGTGTTAATAACACATTAATTCTACCTACTTACTTCCCTGTTTGTTCCTTCGTTTAAATTGATGTTGGTTTCATTACTTTTTTATGCCGAATCAATTGTCAAAACTTCAAATAAGTTAAAGGTCTTCTGGTTCTAATACAAAAAGTGGATGCTTTCATGCTTGTCATTGATATGTCGCGATTTTTATCTCTATACATGAAACGTCTGCACTAATTGGTAGGATGATTGTATCTTTTTTGTACGAAAAAGATAAATAAAAGATAAACTACTTCTACTAACGAAGCTAGATTGAGAATGACTAAGCATTAGATCTCAGAAATGATGATTAAAGATTTTTAAAGTCTCTTGTTTCATTTGTATTATCCTATTTATTTGATACGATTAATCTGAATCTAGAAACTTTCAAGGATCAAGGATTAGCATTAGTTAGTTTGTACTCACTGCTGGGTACCTATAAGATGGATATTATACGCCATAATTAAAATTTATAATGCAGTTTTCTCTGGATCGTGTTCCCTCTCTACTGGTGCCACTAGCTTTTGACCAAATCCACAGAAAGAGATGTAAGTAAGTGCGATGCCCTTTATGATTATACCTACCGATTATTATACTTATACCTTATAGGTACCTTTAGGACCCCGAAAAATCGATACTGTATATTTTACTGCACATATTAACCTCTAGCATACAAACAGAAATGCGAACCCAATTTTATGTATATTAACTAATATTAAAGTGCTTATTTATAGTCGAATTGCTCACAGGTAGAGGTATTTTGGTATTGATTTCTATGACTCATCAGTATAATGTGGAAGTCATCAACTTATACACGCAATCCACAACATTTTCTCAACATTTCTTCAGCTGTATAATTATAAAATAATATAACATGTTGTGTTGGATTTATAAGTCACGCAAACACATGACATGATTCACCAATGGCCACCGGCCACGACCATAAGAAGACAGTCCCAACGAGGAATGCTGGGAATTTGGCACCGGGCCACGGGACTGGGATACCGGAAAATATCATTTTGTTTGCACTTTGTCAAATCTTTCATTGATTTACACTTCAGTCTGATAAATAAAGAGTTTAAATATAATCTGTTCATCTTCACTCCTATCCTAACGCCAAGCTAAAAATGAACCGCATACGCAAATGATTTTATAATAAATATTAGTTAAATTAAATATAGTTCTTCTAAAAGTGTCGATCGTACGCGTATATATTTTATGCGTGGATTAAGCAAATTTAAAGCGTGGATAATATGGGGATAATTACTAACTTAGCACTTTTAGGGTTTCATTGACGTAGGTACGCAATTTAATTTGAATTACGATACTCATGAGCAATAAATATGTATACAACATAGAACCGGACTGTCAGATAGTCTTCCACAGGTACGTACGGCATCATTATTTTTTGCTTGACGTTCATCATAATCCTAGCCTTTTTCCCATTTCATTTGGGGTCGTCTCTCCGTATCATTTTGCGCCATTCCTCTCTATTTTGCGTCATATCAAGGCTCACGCCCATTGTCTTCACATCTTTATTTACTGTGCTTGTCCAAGTCGTAGGGGGGCGACCTCGGCTTCTCTTACCCTCGGCAGTGTTGTTTAGTGCACTCTTAGTTATGTGGTCGACATCCCTGCGCATCACATGGCCGAACCATCGCAGTCAACTCTCGTACATCTTCTCTTGTATTGGCGCAAACTTGAATGTGCCAATCTGTATATATTCATTCCGAACTTTATCTATTCGCGTGACGCCCCCAGCCCACCTAAGCGTTCGCATTTCTGTACAATGCATCTTATGCTCCTCTTGCTTGCGCATCGGCCAGCATTCCGCACCATACAGAAGGGCAGGTCGAACTGCTCTCTTGTAGATATTCCCCTTACTCGACCAGGCATTTGCGAGTCACAAAGTACCCCAGTCAGTGCTCTCCACTTTTGCCACCCAGCTTGAATTCTGTTCTCTATGTCTTCTTTGGTACTCGCTTCACTTGTTATTACGGATCCAAGGTACTTGAATTTGGAGACTTTATTAAGTGGAATAACATCTATTATTGGTGGGGATACGATAGCATTTACGCCACAGAAATTGCAGTGCATGTATTTCGTTTTCGTTCCGCTTACTCGGAGGCCTCGGCTTTCCAAAAATTAAGTCCACTTTTGCCAAGTGTTTTCCACAATTTTTGATGCCTCTTATATATAACAGAATAAATGGTCGCGACATTATTAGATTATTAGATTAGGACATTTTTGCATGTTTGGTTTACACCAAACATGCAAAAATGTCCTCCGAGTCCCGATAGTTCCATCTCAGTAATTCAGCTTTGAGTTTGTGCTCAGCTTCTCGAGTACCTAATCTAATAATGTCGCGACCATTTATTCTGTTATATATAAGAGGCATCAAAAATTGTGGAAAACACTTGGCAAAAGTGGACTTAATTTTTGGAAAGCCGAGGCCTCCGAGTAAGCGCTGCAACAATCAAACAAATCCTAATGTGTTGAAATGTGATTTTATCTTATTTTTAGTGTTATATGAAATAGTGTAGAGTATTTTAAGGTATTAAATTAAATTGTGTTGAGTAATGTTTTTTTATTGTTATGTCTGATAGGAAATTGTTAAGAGATAAGATGCTACATGATCTATATAAAGTTTTCCACAATGCTAAAACTGTTGTCTCATGTCTTGACTATTATATTGGGTACCGTATGTAATCTCATTACTGATTAGTCGTAATATTAAGATTACCACTGTACAGGCCTAGCCTAGGGTGGTGATTTTAGATATAAGAAACCTAATGTAAAAAATATTGTGGAATAAAGAATTTATTTATTATTTATTTATTTATTTAAAGCGTGAAACAGTGATAACTGTTTCCCAGATTTTCAAGGAGTGCGATGTCAGCTTTATGGCTCTGTATTCCCGCATTCGGCAGCGTTGCCTTTATTTTTATAGAAGGGTATGATATCGCTTTTTTTCCACATAATATCAGGCATTTTGCGATCTTCTATAACTTTATTCAAAAAGTTTGCTAACCAAGACTATGCCGGTGTCGCCTACTTTTTTCCAGAGTTCTACTGGAATTTCATCTGGCCCAGTCGACGTGTTGTTCTTCATTCGACGAATAGCAAATTTTACTTCCTCAGGTGTTTTTTGACGTTAAATTTAAATTTTATATGATGGTGTTACTCGTGCTTAACCTGCAGAAGGTCCTTACTAATTTCATAATTTTAGATTAACATCAATATCATATACGCTGAGAATATGATATAATCCTACTTTATATTATAAATGTGAAAGTTTAGATGTTTGGATGTTTGTTATCACGCCAAAACGGCTGAACAGATTTGGTTGAAATTTAGAACATATATACTTTGTAGCCTGGAGAGGAACATAGGCTACTTTTTATCCCCGAAAATATTACATTCCTGCGGGATAACGTTCGTGTAGTACACGCGGGCGAAGCCGCGGGCGGAAAGCTAGTATATCATATTATGATGAGATGATATATCAGAAAACGAGTTAGGTATTTATTCTACATACTTTTCATTTATTTTGGTTGTAACTTTTTGAAAGATACGAACATTGTTCGGAAAAGATCGACATTTCTGAACGCATCTCTAATGTCACGTCAAATTGACATTAGCTGTCACTTGAAGTTGACAGTTCTTATCTGGATTGGAATTCTTGTAGAAAAATGTCGGATAAATTTTGCGGAATTGTTCAAAACGCCGCGACCGGGCCACTCGTCAAGATGGCGTCTAAATCTTGGTCGTACAAAACGGGATCAAAAGGATAATTCAGGATTCAATTCAAACTCGATATGCCAGGCACATTCGACGCGAGCGTTTTTTAACAATTCCGCAAAATTTATCCGACATTTTTCTACAAGAATTCCAATCCAGATAAGAACTGTCAACTTCAAGTGACAGCTAATGTCAATTTGACGTGACATTAGAGATGCGTTCAGAAATGTCGATCTTTTCCGAACATCCCCCCGCCCCGGACCGTTAAGAACGGTACGTCAATCTACGGGTAATCGGGAGAGCCCACCAACTGCTCTCTTCAAAACCGAATCTCGAACCAAAACCTCAGCAAAACGAGGAACTCCGTCAGTTCCGGGGTAGAGTTTAACAATGCGCCCCCTTCGCCAACATAGGGGCGGCAGGTTAGCATCCTTAATCAACACGAGGTCGCCAGTCTGGGGTGGGGTGGTTTTATCTGTCCACTTCACGCGCTGTTGTAGGATATGCAAATACTCCATCGACCAACGTGCCCAGAAGTTTTGGGACATCTGTTTCAAAAGTTGGTATCGCGACAAACGATGGGATCCTACATCCTGAATCGGATATTCAGGCAAAGCCAAAAGGGGCTGTCCGATCAAGAAATGACCTGGGGTCAACGCTTCCAGGTCATTCGGGTCCGAAGACAACGGGCACAAGGGTCGCGAGTTGAGGACGGCCTCAATTTTACAAAATACCGTATCAAGTTCCTCAAACGTGAGAATAGTTTCTCCAATCACGCGACGCAAGTGTGTCTTGGCAGCCTTTACACAAGCTTCAAAAATTCCTCCCCACGTCGGACAAGCTGGAGGGCTAAACTTCCAGATTATCCCACGCCGGGAGAGGGTGGTTCCAATGTCTATTTTATTATCAACAAAAAACTTAACTACTTCCTTAAGATAATTACACGTTCCCTTATAATTAGTACCACAATCGGAACGTATCAATGTCGGCAGTCCTCTACGGGAAACAAATCTGCTCAAGGCGGCGACAAAGGCTTCGGTAGACAATTCCGAGACAATTTCCAAATGGACAGCCTTGGTGGACAAACACACAAACACGCACAAGTACGCCTTATAGGTTTTAGCATTACGCAGTCTCGAAGCCTTTACAGTAAAGGGACCGGCGAAGTCGGTGGCGACTCCGGCAAAAGCTCTACATTCCGTGACGCGATCAGCAGGCAAATCACCCATCTGGGGCTGCATGGTCGCGGCCTTCAATCGATAACAAGGCAGGCAACGGAAAACCACAGTGCGAATGGCTCGACGAGCAGACAAAATCCAAAATTCACGCTGCAAAATGGCCAACAAAGCATTACAGCCAGCATGTTGTGCATTCACATGGCGATCTGTTATTATCAGTTGAGTCAAATGTCCGGCTTTAGGTAACAAAAGGGGGTGACGAGCTCCATACGGCAGGTTCGCATTTCGAAGTCTTCCGCCGACTCGCAAAAGCCCACTCTCGTCCAGGAAGGGATTCAATCGCGATACCGCGCCCTTCAACTTGCGACGGCCTAAACGCAAAATTTCAATCTCGGACTCAAAACTATCAGCTTGTACTCTCCGGACCCAAAACAAGAGCGCGTCCCTACGCTCGTCCGGAGTGAGAACCGACGAATCACGCCTCGCGCGTGGGTTTCTGCAATTGTACACAAAACGTCTGATCCAAGCGGTAACACCAAGCAGCTTCTGTAAGGAGCTGTACCGATCCAACAACAAATCCTTTTCCCCGGCGGGGTTAGTCTCCAGGACGCATGCCCGCATATCAGGAACGGCTACGTTCGACAACGCTGGAGAGGGCGGCCACTCCGACTCAGGCCGCATCAACCACTGTGGGCCCCACCAGAGGGGGTGGTTAATTAGGGTTGGGGCTACACAACCCCGAGACGCACAATCCGCGGGATTCATGGTTCCCGGCACGTGTCTCCAAATCAACTCGATGTCGGAATTACAAATCTGCGACACTCGATTGGCCACAAACACGTCCAAGGTGTGCGCCGGAGCCTTCAACCAACAAAGGACGACCTGACTGTCCGTCCAAGCATAAACCTCTTGTATCTTAATAGATCGACCTAATGTGAGCCATACGTGGTTCAACAAACGGGTTATTCCACTTATCCCCATCGACTTGCCCCATCAATGGGGGATTGTGAACTTTTCTTCCACAAATCCCCATTCAGTACTAAACAAATTGACAATGGGGATTTGTGGACAAAAACAGTTCACACAACCCCATCAGTTGAAAATAAAAAACGATTTATTATAATAATTAGATAAACAATAATGTTAATTACTTAAATTGATGTTTGCTGCTGTGTATGCATTTAAAAACATTTTAAATAATAAAATGAATAAATATATTTTGACACTCACATCAATTATATCCAAATTTATTTCATGTGTAATTTAGACGTTGTCTGGAAATTGTGCTTTAAATAATAAAATAAAATCATGGATACTAGACAACGGACGTTTTTAATTATAATAGAAGTATAAATATTGGAAAATATACTTAACCCGGTGTCATGGGGGTGGAAAATTGTAACATGGACGTGGGGGTTGGGTCATTATTACCCATGTAGATACTGTTATAACTTATAAGTCAGTATATATTTAAGAATATAGTAAATATTTGTTTTGGGCCTCATTTTAATTTTATTAAGGCAATAAAAAACAGAAAAAATAAAATGAAGACACTTTATACTATAGGAAACAAGGCTTTGAAACAAATACTCTAAAAATCAATAAAGTTTGCTTCATCTAGCTAAATCCACGTTATTTCTATAATAACCAGTCTTTGAATTTTTTAAGTGTTACTTTTATATTATACTAGCTGACCCAGCGCGACTTCGTTCCCGTGGCCCTACCCCCTACTCCACCCTACCCTACCCATACACTACCCCTACCCTACCCCTACGCTACCCCTACCCTACCCCTACCCAACCCTACCCTACCCTACCCCTACTCTACCCCTACCCAACCCTACCCTACCTCTACCCTACCCCTACCCTACCCCTACCCTACTCCAATCCTACCCCTACCCTACCCTACCCCTACCCTACCCTACCCCTACCCCTACCCTACCCCTACCCTACCTCTACCCTACCCCTACCCTACCCCTACCCTACTCCTACCCTACCCTACCCTACCCCTATATCCTTCCTTGGACTTCCACGAACATTTCAAGACCAAAATTAGCCAAATCGGTCCAGCCGTTCACGCGTGATGTCGTGACCAAGGGAAATAGGGATTCATTTTTATATATATAGATTCTTATATGAATATAAATAGTAATAAAGGTATTCTTTTATTTTATCATACAATGCATATGTCGCAGGGATTTTGTCAAAGTCGTGATATTATAATTCCACTAGTGAAATTATAATTTCGCGTGATATTATGAATAGACATTACGAGACAGTATGCACACGGCTGTGAGCCTCGGAAGTGATATAGAACACGTGATAGGTTAGAAATTTAAGGCGATCGCGAAGCGCAGCGAAGCGATCGCCTTAAATTCCGTGTTTTTTTTTTTTGTATCAATACAACTTATGGATTGTTTCATTGTCTATTCATAATTTAACTAGTGGAATTATAATATCACGCGAAATTATAATTTCTCTAGTGGAATTATAATATCACGGCTTTGATAAAATCCCTGCGCCACATACATACATATCAGTATACATAAAGTTATTTTAATTTTTAGTTTTTTGCATTCACAATGCAATTTTTATTATTGAAAAATGGAAAATGAAGTAATTTAGAAAAAATCGACCCGTCTCACAACCAGCTCTGATGGGACTCGAACCCACGACCTTTCGCTTTCCGGGCGATTGCTCTAACCACTGAGCTACGGAGTCGTTACGGGAAGCGTCGACTTTATCCAATACTTCTTACGCGCTGTATAGTCAGCGTTATTTTCATCAATGTGGGGAGATATTACTACCCTCACACGCGAAAGAAATACCTTTCCAGGTATTTGGCAATCGCTAAAGATGAAATTACTATTGCAAGTTATTTTAATTTTTAGTTTTTTGCATTCACAATGCAATTTTTATTATTGAAAAATGGAAAATGAAGTATTTAGAAAAAATCGACCCGTCTCACAACCAGCTCCGATGGGACTCGAACCCACGACCTTTCGCTTTCCGGGCGACTGCTCTAACCACTGAGCTGTCGTATACAAGTCATATGATAGAAAAGGCTATCCGTAAAGTGCCCCGGTAACGATCAATCGCAATTGACAATGTTTACGTCATTGACGGACCAAATAATCGTCTACTCAGGCAATTGAAGCGATTGTCATTCGAAACTACGTGATTGATGCGAATGATGGAAAGCCCATTGACAATCGCGAATGACGCTACCAATTGATCGTCTCGTTGTGCGATTGACAGGTTTTTCGATGAGAAACATGGCGCGAGCAATTGACGCATCGAATGAAGCATCGAACGCATCATTCGCACCTTCAATTGAAACGGTCAATCACGTAACAATTGACGAATGACGATTGATCGTTACCGGGGCACTTAACGCTGCACAAACTTGTTATTTAACATTAAATGTTAAATTTCGTAGTCTTTCTTTTATTTAAGATGCTATGTTACATAGAAGAAATGCTTAGGTATAATCGAGCCTTCCGATCGGTATAAAAAATTTAAAGAAATATTTTTTATTCATTCAGCGGGTTTGATTCCCAGTTCAGACAGGTGACTATTCAAAATTCTTTGAATGCAGTTCGTTTTCTTTTAAAAATAAAAATGAGGTCTCCTTACAGTAAAATTTTATATCTTCAGTATTTAAGGTACTTTCCCTCCATGTGACATAGTTTTGGGACGCCCTGTATACTGCTACTTATAACAGTATCTACATGGGTAAATAATGACCCAACCCCCCACGTCCATGTTACAATTTTTCACCCCATTATAATTAAAAACGTCCGTTGTCTAGTATCCATGTTTTTTTTCTTTAATTTAAAGCACAATTTAAAGACAACGTGTAAATTACACATGAAATAAATTTGGATACCTAATTGATGTGAGTGTCAAAATATATTTATTCATTTTATTATTTAAAATGTTTTTTAAATGCATACACAGCAGCAAACATCAATATAAGTAATTAACATTATTGTTTATCTGATTATTATAATAAATAGTTTTTTATTTTCAACTGATGGGGTTGTGTGAAC
Source organism: Crambus lathoniellus (assembly GCA_949710035.1). Taxonomy (NCBI): domain Eukaryota; kingdom Metazoa; phylum Arthropoda; class Insecta; order Lepidoptera; family Crambidae; genus Crambus; species Crambus lathoniellus. The sequence goes on along the minus strand of OX453303.1, from coordinate 9,181,295 downwards.
TGTTTTTGTCCACAAATCCCCATTGTCAATTTGTTTAGTACTGAATGGGGATTTGTGGAAGAAAAGTTCACAATCCCCCATTGATGGGGGAAGTCGATGGGGATAAGTGGAATAACCCCAACAAACGCATTAGGAGGGCAGCTCCACACAATTCCAACCTCGGGATCGTATGACGAGTCCGAAGGGGAGCGACTTTGCTTTTCGCTATCACCAGATGCACAGCAACAACTCCGTCAACAGTAACGGTGCGGAGGTACACGGCCGCAGCAAATCCACGTTCGGAGGCATCGGAAAAGCCGTGAAGAGTAACTTTACAATTTTCAGAAGGGAGGAATAGCCTCGGCAAATGCACTTCATTAATCTCGGGGAGGGATGAAACGAAGCTCGACCAATCTCGGAGTAACTCGTCCGAGAGGGGTTCATCCCACGACACACCCGAAGCCCATAACCGTTGCAAGAAACACTTGGCCATAAACAGCACGGGGCAAATCCACCCATTGGGGTCAAAGGTACGTGCGACAGTAGACAATACTAAACGCTTGGTCCAGACTTTCGGTGGTCGTAAATCCACACAATAAGTGAACGTGTCAGAGACCGGTTTGTACTGTACGCCAAGGACGGTCACCACATGGGGATTATCAACATTTTCGAATAGGTGGGGGTCCTGCTGGTGCTCTTCGGGCAAACCTACCAGTACATCAGGCGAGTTGGATATCCATTTCCTCAACTCGTAACCTCCCGACTTCAAAAGGGCGGTGAGTTCGTCTCTCAGGACAATCGCCTCTGAGACAGATGAGGCGCCCGTGCAAATGTCATCCACATAGACGTCACTGGCCAAAATGGCGGAGGCGCGAGGGTATCTCAAGCGCTCCTTCTCGGCCAACTCCAACAAAGAACGAATCGCAACAAACGGGCTCGAAGCCAAACCGTACGTATTCGTATTCAATTCATAAATCAACAAGGGGTCCCTAGGACTCTCTCTCCACAAAATCAATTGGTACCTCCTATCCTCTGGATGGATGACCGTTTGTCTGAACATCATCCGGATGTCAGTCATAAATACAATTTGGTGCCGCCGGAAGTTGGTCAAAATGTCTGAGATCTCCGTGTGCAGCTTGGGACCTACATGCAGACACTGGTTCAAGGACGCTCCAGTAGAGGTGGGAGCCGAACCGTCAAAGACCACCCGAATCTTTCCGGATTTCAAAACGGCGTGGTGCGGCAAAAAGAAGTGCTCAACGGAGCGCCAATCCAAATCGCTCACGGACATGTGCCCTAACTCCTCATACTCCCGCATGAATTCAACATACTTCTGGCGGAAGACCGGATCCTTGCTCATGCGACGCTCCATCGCCACTAGCCTACGTTCCGCTAGCGGTCGGGATTCGCCCAGAGGAGGTCGGCCGGCACGAAAGGGGAGACGGGTGATCAAACGACCAGAGCGGAGGCGACCAGTGTTATTCTGGTAATACAACTCGCATTCATCCGCTACTGGGTCGACCCGCGGGGCTGGTGGAGGTTCCTCAACCTCCCAAAACTTCTGCCCCACTTCGGAGAGAGACACATTAAAAACAAGACCGCGATCCTCATCAAGGGAATCCAAAACGCGGCGAGCAGGGCCCATCACAACTGTACCGAGTGTCGTCTGCAGAGCTACCAAGCCATCTGGCTGCAAAACTCGCTTCCCCGTCAACAAAACTCGCCCCAGGACATCGGCTCCAAGGAGAGCATCAATCGGGCCTGGGCGGAAGAAATTTGGATCGGCGAGTGGGGAATCAGACACCAAAGACAACATACTCGGTCCCAAGTCAACTGAAGGTTGACGGCCAACAACTGTGTCCAACACAGTCGCCGAGGTCTTAGTGCCTGGCGTGGACTTATTACGTGATGTAAATGTGAAGTCAACATGCCCTAACAACCCGGGGACTTTCACATCGCCAACACCTCTCACGCCTTCCGTGTGGGGGTGCACCTTGAGGCCCAACCGCCTAACTAACCAAGATGACACAACACACCCCTGAGCACCGGAATCCAACAAGGCGCGAACTTCCACAAGGTCGCCATTCAATCCCCTGACAAGCACAGAGGCCGTGGGCAACAAAACGGTCTCTGGAGGGGTGGCTACAATCGACCGTAAACACGTTGATTGCTAGTATGTGGGGTCCCCAGACGTCCCCCCATGGTAAGGGGGTCGCTCATAGCGATCCAGTGGGTCCCATTCTCCCACATACTGCCTACGTCCAATTCGCCCGGTATCAGGCGGGTTATATCTCCCGGCCCCTTGAAGACGGGGCGGGCGCCGCTCCAAACGCGGGTATTCGGCGAGCGGCGGCGAGAATCGGTGCCTAGCACCCACCGTGTACGTCGCCCCATAGTCGCGGGGGCACGGTGACCGATTTTCAGAAGGGGGGTCCCGGGGACCCCCGGCTGTGCGAGGCTCAACACGTTGCGGGGGGCTTCTACGACCTCCAGCAACGCTCGCAAAATCGAACCCCCTAGTTGGGGACCGATTTCCCATGGGGGGGTCCGTGGGACCCCCGCCCGTGCGAGGCTCATAACGTCGCGGGGGGCCTCTACGACCTCCGGCAACGCTCGCATAACTCATCCCCATCCTTGGGGATCGGTTTCCCATGGGGGGGTCCCTGGGACCCCCGCCCGTTTGAGGCTCTAAACGTGGCGGAGAGCGTCTGGGGCCACTCTGGTGGCCACTAGAACTGCTGCGGGATGCAAACACCGCGGGAGGTCCGAGACCCCCACCCATACGAGGTGATCCTGCAGCGACGCGCTGCGGCGCTCCGCCGCCCTCTGGGCTGTTCATGCAGAGAAGGGGATGGTGGTTGCCCTTACAAAAGCGGCATGGGTGCGCTTGGGTACATTCGCGCTGCATGTGCAGGCCCAAGCACGAGTAGCACCATGTCCGTTGTCGCGCGATCGCTCGACGGCCTTGGACGCGCTGGTCGAGGAACTTATCACAACGGGTCGTGCTGTGACCCGGTTCCCGACAGTACAAGCAGCGGGCGGTCTCCTGGACGGCGGCATAGCGGCCGGGCGCGCGAGGGGCCATACGCCCCCTACGGGGGGGTCCGGTGGGGGACCTACTCTGTGGCACAGGTCGTTCGGGTCCCATAGGACCGGCCAGAGAGGAATTATCTGCCAGTCTACTCTCTCCTTCCAGGAACGTCAAGAGGTCCGAGAAGGGTGGCAGATAAGTCGCACTATCCCCACCATACTGCTGCTCAAAACGGACCTTAACAGAGTCCGGCAACTTTCCCAGGACAATGTGCAGTAACAAAAACGACCACTGCTCCACTGGGAGTTTTAAGTTTTTTAATGCGTTGTAGGCAACCAACAGCGGATTCAACAAAGCCACTCTCAAGTGCATCACGCTGGCAACGCGGGGTAAATTCAAAATGGCGGCAACATGGTTGTCCGCCAGACGTCGTACGTTCTGGTACCGACGGGCAATCAAATCCCTAGCAATAGGGTAGTTTTCATCCGAGGGGGCCAAATGTTGAACCGATTCAAGGGCCTCCCCTTCCAACACGGATAACAAGTAAGCCAACTTCTGGCCCTGGGTCAAATCGTCCCGGGCATGTACGAGACTATCAAAAATATTAATAAAGCCCTCCCAGTCCTGTAGACGACCAGCAAAACGCCTTAAATCTAAGGGGGCCAATCTAGCAAATAGAGGGGGCATACTCTTAGATGTGACCGGGGACGGGCTCGGATCATTCTCTCTTGCCACTTGCAAAGGTCGAGCCACCTGGGTAATTCTGTCCGCAAAATCATAACACTGGTCCACATCCAAACCGACTTCTTGTCGCATTTCCACATCGGCCTCAACAGTCCTTTCCAAAAATAAGGCATACTGTTCATCAACAACAGCCAAACGTATGGGCAGATCTACGTATCTGTTCAACAAGGCCTCCGTCCTTTCCGGTCGATCCAACAATGCAACCGCATAAGCTAACCACCGTAACTCAGAACGTATTTTGGCTTTAGCAGAGGAGGCCGTCATTGTAACGTCACAAATTTATCAACAAAACCAACAAAGTCAAAATATTCACTATAACACAAAATCTCCAATATTTGGAGGTTATTAATAACCACAAATTCCAATATTACAATAACAAAGTATTTATAATGACACAAACTCTTAAATATTTGGAGGTTATCAGAAAACAACAAAACTCAATTATAACTCTAACTCAAAAGAGGTTAAAACTTAGACACAAATTAACTTTGCCTTTATAAGTCAAAAAGTTATTCAGTTCAAACAAATCACTGACTATTGAAATTCACTTGGATATCAACATACAACAAGTTAATTTTAATTATTTCAAAGCACAAGTTTCAAAAAGTTTCAATTTGTAAACAATGTCTCAAATCATTTAAGTTTCACTAAGTAGTTGTCAATATTCACAACTCAAATTTGCTAACAAACTAAATAATCATTATTATGAACAAAGAAAGGCATCTGTTTACATTTTGGAACTTCAATACATGACAATTAATTACAAGACATGGAACCAATAACAAAAGGAATGCCCTTTACTTTTCAAATGCAAGTTAATTACCATTTACAAGTACAAATTAATCTAGTCCGGACCAGATGGTCATCAAAACGGCACTGATTAATAGACAAAGTTTTGGCGTGGGCCTGTCAGGCCTTCAAACTACGCTCTGCTACCAAGCAATGTTCAGTACACCCCTGCCTCGACCCGCGGAACCGGCATAGCGCAGTGGAAGCGTATCACTAGGAGAGACTCCGGACAAAACTTGGTTTCAGCCGGGATGTAACTGAACAATTGAACTGCGATACACAGCGACTTAATTTAATTAAGGTGATTTTACATACGGGTCTGTGGTGTCGAAAGTCTCTCCTAGTGATACGCTTCCACTGCGCTATGCCGGTTCCGCGGGTCGAGGCAGGGGTGTACTGAACAAACATCGTATATTTATTTTTTGTAGCATTACTTAACTCAACAGTTAATAGGTACCTCAAGACGAGTAGCAGCAAACGTTCAAAATTTAGAAAAAAAATGGTGTTGCGGAAAAATTAGACGTGTGAATGATAACCAAAGAGTGTACTGACGAATGCGGAAATAATACTGTTCGTGAAATCGATACCTGAATACTTACAAGTGCAGTTATTCTGGTGCACAATAGGCTCTCGTGGCGATTGTGACGCAAGTCGCGAATAAGCCCATCGTAGTAAACAAAGGATTATGTACAAGCCGTTGCATAAAGCAGCCTTATTGGGTAACCTTCGATTGATAAACGCGTAATAACTCCGAGATATGTCTTGTCTATATCTCTGTCATAACTGTCATAATTATACTAATTACGCATACGGCTACGAACGAATTCACGGCGCGCAGTCTGTTGGCGCAAATAAGACGGTGGATTAAACTTTTTATTAAAGTATTACTTTTTTTTTAATAATGCAATATAAAGTACCTATCATCAAAAGGCTCAACTCACACTGGCGCTGAGTCGAAGCACATATTTCATCTAAGAAAAAAAGACTCGCGTCGCTTTTTTATCAGAAGAAATATCTGAAGTATCCACTGTAATGGAAATGGTGAATTTGCTTTGTAAAATTTCAGATTGACTCTGCGCCAGTGTGTGTGTGTGCCACTTGTACTATTTAGTATTCTGTGGTTGAGCCTAATAAGGGCTTTCCATTTCCATACAATCTTTCATCCCCTTTATAGTGGAGTGTCCACATTTGAAAACATATATTTTGATGTGGAAAAGTTGTCTATGTTTTCAATCTATCTTCCTCAAGTATCTATCCTAAAGGGTTATGAAACCTTGTTACATGTGACAGGATTATATTTTTACATCTACGTATATAAAATAAAATTGAAATGTTGCTGAGCGCAAACCACCAATGGACCAAATCGGCAATTTTTTTATATTATGTTCCTTAAGTTTCACGGAAGGTTTTTATGAAGAGAAAATACATAAAAATTGCGGGTAAAATAGTAAAAACCACACTTTTATTTTCCCATACAAACCAGCTATCAAACATTTGACGTAAATCGTTTAAATCCGTCTTTCAAATCAAAATGGAGCAACAGGACGACGTGGTTTTTGGTATAGGGATAGTTTGGGAGCTTGACAGTGACAAAAAATGCTTTTTATCCCAGAAAAATATTAGGTTCCCGCGAAACAACGTCGCGTAGTCTACGCGGGCAAAGCCGCGGGCGGAAGGCTAAATTATAATACAAGTAGGATAAATGATGAACCTAGTTCTTGTATAGTGTCACAATAGTGAATGGCGCATGAAAGCGTGCCCTTGTGCTTACAACTTGTGGGTGAAGTCCAATTCTCAAGCCAGTAGATTACAGAACGGGTGAACAGTACAAACATGTTGTTTTACAGATAATGAAGTTACTCTTCTGCGATCTTATCGTTAGAATTTAATGCAGTACAAGGCGATTAATGATCTGAGACACTGATAATGTTGACAGATAACATAGATGATCTCAGATCATATACCTACTCATTTACAAGATTCTGCATCAAACTTTAATATTTAAAAACGAAAGGTCACTTACTCACTCACTCACTCATCACGAAATCTCGAAAACTTCTTGACCAATGTAGATGAAATTGGACAGGATGGTAGGTAAGGTATGACTAGACTTCCGCCTATAACATAGCATATATACACTCGCGAGCAAAAGTATGGAATCACTTAATTGGAATTGACTCCGCGCGATCTTGAGTACTTAATAACTAGTTAAGAATAATAAAAATGGTACCATTTTAAAGGTTAAACTGTTAACTTTAAATTGATTCCAAATTCATTTAAATCACATCGGTATTTAAGGAGCTATCCCGGATTAAGTGAAGGAGTAAGGAAAAAGTTATGTTTCAATTGTTTGATACGTCGCGAGTTGCGGCCTATTGACCCCCTATAAAAGCACGTGTTTTCGGATTTTCTTTATCAGTCGGCTTTCACACGTTGACCGGTACACATCTCCGCTATTTTGACCCTTGAACTTGGACGACAATGGATACTACACCTACAGAAGCAGCGCAAATCGTCGCCCTATTGCAAGAAGGGCTCAGCCAGCGGGCTGTAGCACGTCGGCTCCACATAAGCCAGTCCTGTGTTTCGAAAGTTTATAAACGCTTTCGGGAGACTGGTGGCTTTATCCCGAGACCAAGATCTGGAAGGCGCCGGTGCACATCGGAGAGGGATGACCGTTTTATCGTGTTAACCTCTCTCCGAAATCGGCATTTGACTGGTGTCGACGTCCAACAGGAGCTCCGAAATATTCGTGGGGTAGCTGCCAGCGAGTGGACAGTTCGTCGAAGACTTAAGCAAGCTAATTTGACTCCAAAAAGGCCTGCCACAGGCCCGAAACTGACGGCAGGTCACCGACAAGCTCGTCTTCAATTTGCTCGCTCCCATCTTGATTGGGAGGTTGAGCAATGGAGGCGAGTCCTGTTCTCCGACGAGTGCAGAATGTGTTTGCACGGCAGCGACCGAAGGGGTCGGGTCTACAGGCGGCCTGGGGAGCGATTTGCGCAGTGCTGTTTCGCTGAGACGGTGGCTTATGGGGGCGGTTCTTGTATGATGTGGGGCGGCATTTCCTTCGACGGTAAAAGGGAGCTTGTTTTCGTTCCTGGCGGGGGACGAGGAGGCGGTCTAACTTCAGACCGCTACATTTCCGATATTCTGCTGGAACATGTCGTTCCCTATGCGGGATATATCGGTGATGACTTCCTCCTTATGCACGATAACGCTCGTTGTCACACTTCCCGTGCCACAACTGAATACCTCGAAGAAGTTGGTATCGCCACATTGGACTGGCCAGCGCTCAGCCCGGACTTGAATCCCATTGAGCACGTGTGGGATGAACTGAAGAGGAGGGTTCGTTCCAGAAATCCTGCTCCTTCAAGTGTGAATGAGTAGAAATCTGCTTTGATAGAGGAGTGGGAAGGTATCCCGCAAGAATCGATACAGAGGCTGATTAGGTCAATGAAGAACCGTCTTCGAGCAGTTATTAGGGCGAGAGGAGGGAACACTAAATAGTGAAACTTGATTTTATAGTACATGGAAATCGTACCAAATAAGTGGTGTTGCCTTGCATTAAATGAGGTAGTTCTGATTTTTTTATATGTTAGTAGTGATGAGATGGTAATGACAAATCCAAGTTTTCCACCTCGAAAGCCCTCCGGATCATTGTTAAATATTTAAAAATCCAATAAATTTTCAGTTTTTTTACAGTTTTTGTAAATTTTCACCACCAAGGATCTGAGTCACGGCAAATGTTACTATGCATTCTTTAAAGTAGACTAAATTTGCAATAAAAAAAGAGTAATTGTAAGCCAAATAGTTTTTAAGATACGGCTATTTTAAAATTTGCAAAATCACAAAAAAGGAAGTATTACAGTTTTTTTATTTTTCGTCAACTTTGACCCCCTAGTAGTGGTTTTATGGCAAAAGTTTTTTATTAGTTATTGAAGTCCATTAAATTTCCAACAAAATGAGATTAAATTTGTCGATTTACACCTGATAGTTCCTAAGACACAGCTGTTCAAAGTTATAGAGGTAGGTAAGTAAACAATTATGTAATATCAGGCTTTGCAAAAGGTAGTAAGCCCTAAAGGAAGAAGGATCTGGGAGACGTTCCCGTTCTACCCTGTTAATGACACGCAAACCTTAATCACCTTGAAAGCATACCAAAGATGTAAGGTTGTACCAGCAGATGTGGTTGCAGGAAAGCAGAACTCAAATGTTCGGCTGTTTGCAGCTACTGCATTGGCCAATCATGCGAGAACATACCAGACCTGATGTGAGATGACATTGATGAACCATTGATTGAGGACCACCATCAAAGGACGATTTTGATCTTCCTGAGCAGTTCGATGAAGAAATTATACCTCAGCAAGCTGCCCCCAAAAAGTGTGCTGTGAATTCAGAGGACGTGCCTGGTCCATCAAAATTATACATACAATGTACATAATTGATCCCACCACCTCCCAGATTCTCCTTCCTTTATGGCGTACTTCATTTTGCAAACCCTTCTATTACATAATTGTTTACTTACCTCAATAACTTTGAACAGCTGTTTCAGGAACTATCAAGTGTAAGTTGATATTACTAATTGGTCTCATTTTGTTGGAAATTTAATGGACTTTTATAACTAATAATTTAACTTTTGCCATAAACCCACTACTATGGGTCAAAATGTCGAAAACTAAAAAAACTGTAATACTTCCTTTTTTGAATTTTTGGAAACTTTTAAATTGCCCCATCTTAAATACTATTTGACTTATAAGAACCAAATTATTCTCTTTTTATTGCAAATTTAGTCTACTTTAAAGCGTGCATAGTAACTTTTGCCGTAACACAGGTCCTTGGTGGTAAAAATTGATAAAAACTAAAAAAAAACTGAAAATTTATTGGATTTTTTAAATATTTAACAATGATCCGGAGGGCTTTCGAGGTGGAAAACTTGGATTTGTCATTACTATCTCATCAATACTAACATACAAAAAAATCAGAACTACCTTATTTAACGCAAGGCAAAATGTACGATTTCCATGGACTATTAAGGACAAATAAAAAATTTATTAGTAAATTTTTGTTGTTTTCTTTATTTATTATTTTTTCATATTCCTTATGTTTTCCTTACTCCTTCACCTTATCCGGGATATCTCCTTAAATACTGATGTGATTTAAATGAATTTGGTATCAATTTAAAGTTAACAGTTTAAGTTATTTTGCACTCACAATGCAATCCTACTAATATTATAAATGTGAAAGTTTAGATGTTTGGATGTTTGGATGTTTGGATGTTTGGATGTTTGTTACTCAATCACGCCGAAACGGCTGAACGGATTTGGCTGAAATTTGGGACACAGATACTTTGTACCCTGTAGAGGAACATAGGCTACTTTTTATCCCGGAAAAACATCACATTCCCGCGGGATAACGTTTTGTAGTCCACGCGGGCGAAGCCGCGGGCGGAAAGCTAGTTTTTAATATAGAAAAATGGAAAATGAAGTATTTAGAAAAAATCGACCCGTCTCACAACTAGCTCCGATGGGACTCGAACCCACGACCTTTCGCTTTCCGGGCGACTGCTCTAACCACTGAGCTACGGAGTCGTTACGAGAAGCGTCGAATTATATCCAATACTTCTTACTCGCTGTATAGTCAGCGTTAATTTCATCAATGTGGAGATATTACTACCCTCACACGCGAAAGAAATACCTTTCCAGGTATTTGGGAATCGCTAAAGATGAAATTACTATAACTTGCAATAGTAATTTCATCTTTAGCGATTGCCAAATACCTGGAAAGGTATTTCTTTCGCGTGTGAGGGTAGTAATATCTCCACAGTGATGAAATTAACGCTGACTATACAGCGAGTAAGAAGTATTGGATAAATTCGACGCTTCTCGTAACGACTCCGTAGCTCAGTGGTTAGAGCAGTCGCCCGGAAAGCGAAAGGTCGTGGGTTCGAGTCCCATCGGAGCTAGTTGTGAGACGGGTCGATTTTTTCTAAATACTTCATTTTCCATTTTTCTATATTAACAGTTTAACCTTTAAAATGGTACCATTTTTATTATTCTTAACTAGTTATTAAGTACTCAAGATCGCGCAGAGTCAATTCCAAGTAAGTGATTCCATACTTTTGCTCGCGAGTGTATTTACTTACTGTGCTTCCGCTAACAAAAGATTTTGGGAAACTCCCCCCTTCAAGCGGTATAGTTGGGGTGTAAACCTTATAAAGAAGGCCTTTTGAAGACTTCTTCTCTCGGGTACCCTTAGAAACTACGAGAAATTTAAATTCCTGTCCTAATATTGCGGCTGCCCTCTTGGTGTCAAGCGTTGATAAGTGTAACAAAGTATTTAATTTTCAACATATAAATGGCGATGATATTCTTAAAGCATTTAAAACAATAAATATTAAAAAATCGGAAGATTTATGGGGTATATCAACTAATGTTATTAAATCAATAATTGATCCAATAGCTCCATATTTAGCTTTTATTTTTAATAGGTGTATTGACGAAGGAGTCTTCCCCGATTTAATGAAATATAGTAAGTTAATTCCGCTTTTTAAATCTGGAGACAAGAGTGACCCCACTAACTTTAGGCCGATATCAATTTTACCAGCACTTAGTAAAATTTTTGAAAAGATAATATACGCTCAATTAGTAGATTATTTGGTATTAAATCAAATCTTTCATAAGAATCAGTTCGGATTCTCTAAAGGTAAAAATACCACAGATGCTGGAATTGCACTTCTTAAACATATCTTTGACGCTTGGGAGGGTAGGCAGGACGTAATTGGTGTATTCTGTGACCTTTCCAAAGCTTTCGATTGCGTTGATCACCAAACTCTTTTAATGAAGTTAGAACATTATGGTGTCTCGAAAAAATCAGTTAACCTTTTGCGTTCATATTTGAGTAATATAAATCAAAAAGTGATTGTTAATAATACTGCGTCCTCTGGAGCCCCCATTATAATGGGCGTGCCCCAAGGCTCAATATTGGGTCCTTTACTATTTTTAATCTACATTAACGATCTACCTTACTACGTGCATAATTTATGTGAGACAGTACTATTTGCAGATGATACTTCTCTAATTTTTAAAATTGAGCGAGGGAATAATTGCTCTCACGAAGTAAATAGTGCTCTCTCAAAGGTCGCACATTGGTTTAACATTAATAACTTGTCTTTAAACCCTAAAAAAACAAATTGTGTCAAATTCTCACTACCAAATGTAAGGAAGGTTGATTTAAGTATTAGTTTGAATGCAGATGCAGTCGAATTAGTTGACAGCACGAAATTTCTTGGTATTACCTTAGATTCACGACTACAATGGGATCCACATATTGAGGCCTTGTCGAGTAGACTCAGTTCAGCTGCTTTTGCAGTAAAAAAGATAAGGCTATTAACTGATATTGAAACGGCAAGACTTGTTTACTTTAGTTACTTTCATAGTGTAATGTCCTATGGCGTGTTGTTGTGGGGCTCAGCAGCCAATATTGGAAATATTTTTGTACTTCAAAAAAGAGCGGTACGCGCCATTTACAGCCTCCGCCGCCGCGATTCATTAAAGGTTTTGTTTAAAGAAATTAATATACTAACCTTAGCAGGGCAATACATCTACGAGAATATATTATATGTTAGGAAACATCTTGACTCATTCACTAAGAATAGTGATATTCATAATTTTAACACAAGAAATAAAAATAAGCTTGCCGTTCCAAGATTTAGACTTGAAAAAAGTAGAGGCTCTTTTTTGGGAAAAGGCATAGCATTCTTTAATAAAGTTCCACAAGAAGTAATCGAGCTGCCTTTGAATAAATTTAAAAAACATGTTAAAAAGACGCTCTTAAGCAAAGGCTATTACAAAGTAGAAGATTATTTAAATGATCATAACGCATGGTTGTAATAATTATAGTAAGTAACACTAACAATGTATAAAAGGAAAATATTCCTATACTTAAGTATGTGAAAACTTTCCTTCAGCATTAGCTTTTTGTATAAATTTTATTATTGTACCATTTTGTCTAGCAACGACATAATTATTTTGTAAATGCGTTGCTTCTGTTAAAGCTGATGAGTTTTTTTCGCCTGTTTTTCTTGTCAGTTAAAAGATGTCCATAACAGGTGGTAGGTAAAAAAATGTTGGACGATTCATAAGCATTAATTTTATTTAATCTATATGAATAAAAATTTATTGACTTTGACTTTGACTTTGACTATAGGGAATATTTTTCATTTCTGGACTTAAAAATATGAAAATTGGTGTGTTGGATACTGGTCACAATTAAAAATGCTCTGCGTAAACGAAGTTCAAAAACTTTCAGTATAAACAGGGGTTTTATATGGAATTTATTCATTTCTGAACTTAGAAGTGTGAAAACTGGTATATTGGATAGTGATCACGACAAAAATTGATCTGCGTAAGCTAAGTCAAAAAGTCTCTCTTCTAATGGGATTAGAAAGGGGGGGAGGCGAGGAGTCAAAGTGGCAAGCCGGCAAAAAGCCACGTGCTCCCAGCCGATAGGCGCCCCGAATCCAGCACACAAATTTAGAAAAAGAAAGATTTCCAAGCTGGTGGGGGTGGGGCAGGTGTTACGTAGTTAATTTGCCACAGGCCCCAGACGTTTTAGTTTTGACTCTGATAAAGTATGGAAATTTTATGTAGAGTATCCTACATAAATTTTTTTAAATGGTCACTACCTATTAAAAATGATATGCGTAGACGAATTAAAAAAAAACACCCCTCTTATGGGGTAGAAAAGGGATGGGTTAATGTGTTTATGGAACTTTGATCATTTCTGGACGTAGTGGCTGAATGGATTGGGATGAAATTTGACACAAAGATAGACCTTACTCTGGAATTGCGCACTAGCTACTATCACGGAAAAATGTATGGTTCTCGTGTCGTGGGATATACTTGCTGTTCACTGAATGGTGATCTGATCAATTGATTTAGTTTTTTAATTATTTTTTAGTTTTTTTGAGTAGGGGTTTAATATTATTTTTATTTTTTTTATTTTATTCTTTTCAATTACTTACATACAAAAATGTTTGTAAGAAAATACCTATAATAAGTGTCAGATCCCTACTGTAGCTAACTAAAAAACCTGATGACCTTGAAATGTCTGAACAGATCTTTACAAATTATACCTAATTAAGAAAGAACCATCTCGATCGCGTCAGCTTTCCAACAAAACAAATCGCATCAAAATCGGTCCATTCGTTCAGGAGATACGATGCCACAGACATACACAGAGTCTGTAGAGGCCTTTTCTTTAAAATTAACAGCTCATAGTCAGATCCCTGGTAACCATTTAGATAAAGAACAACAAATAAAGAAAAGCTTTATGAAAATGAACATCTGGCACCAACAAATGATGATTGGATGGTAGCACAGGTAGTCAAGTATTTTGATGTATCTCATACGGTTTAGCCAGTGTTCGCAATGTAAGTTCGCAAATTCGCTAGAAAAATTTCGATTTTTTGACAGCTTCATCACAAAACATGAAATTTTCTCTATTATACAAATACTTAATTCAAATGTTTTATATTATGTACTAGCTGACCCGGCAAACGTTGTTTTGCCATATAAATTATAGTACATACCTATACTTTAATTTAATACTTCGTATCACCATTAGATGCCATTAGGTAATAAACAGATGAAAATAAATAATCACGAAGAAGTTCTAGAGGTACGTGCGTGACAAATAAGTCTGCGCGCATGCGCGTCTGGGGCATTTTTGGCGCTAGTTAACGTACATTTTTTTGTTCTAATCTTATGGAAAAGATTAGTATTCGATTTTGACCGCGCGCAGACGCGGAAGCGGCTATGGAAGAAATGACAGTTTTGTATCGTACCTACCTTACGACAGTTAAAACTATTTTCTATCCAAAATTATCATTTTTATTTTATAACTTTCCGGAATAAAAAGTAGCCTAGCTCTCCAGCTTCCAAACTATCCCCATAGGTACCAAAAAGCAAGTCGATCAGTTGCTCTATTTTGACGTGAAAGACGGACAAACAAACAAACAAACACACTTTCACATTTATAATGTAGGTAGTATGGATAAGTAGGAATGTTGGCGAGGACTAAAAGCTATATAACAAAAAAGTTTCATCAAAATCCGCTTAGTAGTTTTTGCGTGAAACGCGGACAACCGACAGACAGACAAAAAATTCAAAAACCATATTTTTGGTAAGTATCTGTTTCGTTTAAGAAGGCCCCTGCAGGTATTTTTTAGGGTTCCGTACCCAAAGGGTAAAAACGGGACCCTATTACTAAGACTTCGCTGTCCGTCTGTCTGTCTGACTGTCTGTCTGACTGTCTGTCTGTCTGTCTATGTCTGTCTGTCTGTCACCAGGCTGTATCTCATGAACCGTGATAGCTAGAGAGTTGAAATTTTCACAGATGATGTATTTCTGTTGCTGCTACAACAACAAATACTAAAAACAAAATAAAATAAGTATTTAAGGGCGGCTCCCATACTACAAACGTGATTTTTTTTCCGTTTTTTGCTCAATATTAATAACGGCAACAGGTAGACGCTTCAAATGTTCACAGAACATGTAGTTGTATAATATATTCAATTTAAAAATATTAAATTAAATTAAAATAAAATAAGTATATAAGGGGGGCCCCATACAACAAACGGGATTTTTTGCCTCTTTTTGCTCGATATCAATAACGGCGACGATATACGCTTGAAACATTCACAGGATGTTTAGTTGTATATTAACATTAAACATTTATAAATAATTAAATTAAATTAAATTAAATTAAATATTTAAGGGGGGCTCCCATACAACAATCGTGACTTTTGCCGTTTTTTTCTCGATCTTAAATATACCTAGTGTCTAATGTTGTATAGATTAATATTGTACGTTATAAATAGTGTCTAATGTTGTAGTATAGATAATGGTACGGAACCCTTCGTGAGCGAGTCTGACTCGCACTTGGCCTATTTTTAATTGTTTTCTATTTCTTTTCAGTGTACAGAATTGGCTCGTTTACAGTTGTATTATAATATAGCGGCCTCACGCGTGGTTCCCATTTTTGTAGGAATATCAGGAGATTATAGGCTGGAATAACACATAGGATACTTTATTATATAAAGTATCCTATGTGTTATTCCAGCCTATAATCTATATCTGTTGCAAATTTCATTCAGATCCGTTCAGTAGTTTTTGCGTGAAAGAGTAACAAACATCCATAATTATATCTATACTCACACAAACTTTCGCATTTAGGGCGCTTTACAACCGACAAATCTGAATAAACGTGTTAACGTTTCATTTGATTATTACATTATTACGGTAAAATATCTATGGGTAAAATAGACGCGAAACTTCAGCTCGTGCGGTGACAATCAATAGTCCCACATGCCTGTCTGTTCCGGTGTCAGCCGTGACAGAGAATATTTTGTTCATTTGACAGAGGAGCCACAATACAATATAAGCTGTCAAAATGGACTATCGTATGAAAAATGTTTTAGTTGCAAAGGTTAACACCAGAACAGATATGCTTGTCGCACTATACCTACCTACCCTAACTAGTCTCAGGGGAAATGACCAAAGAGAATGTAATACTACGTTGAGATGACAAATGATATTTGTTTTTCTTAATTAATCAATCAGATGCACTAAGAAGTTTCAATTCCGACATCGAAATCAATAACCCCAAAAGTAGCTTTATACCACTTTTCAACCCTGTTAGGGGATAAATAAAAAAAAAATACGAAATACATGTTCAATGAATTTTGTGAAAGAATGTCTATGCCAAATTTCAAGTCAATCGGGCCAAGGAATCGCGTTCTCCCATACAAACTTTGCAACCCTGTTTCACCCCTTTAGGGGTTGAATTTCGCAAAATCCTGTCTTAGTGAGCACCTACGCCCTAAAAGGAGCCCCCGTGCAAAAATTGAGACTCTTAGCACTTGTAGTTTCTAAGATTTCGTGATGAGTGAGTGAGTGAGTGATTTCCCCTTTTATATGTATAGATAAACCTTTGGGAACCACTAGACAGACACCTATCAGTGATTAAACGGACAGAAGACCCTATCTGTCCGCAATGCAAAGAAAGAGAAGAAACAATGTCCAACCAGGGACCTGGCCTACGGGGCAACCTGCGAAAACCTGATGGCTCTATGACTTTGGATCAGGGGGAAACGAATGCACTTCTCTTCCAAACCCACTTTCCAAACTGCCAACCTCTGCAGGACATCGAGTGGCAGGACGCAACAACACACCTGACAGATGACCACTGGTCCCTGGCCAAAAAGGTGATAACACAAGAAAAGGTAAGAGCCGCAATAAATAGCTTCTCGCCTTTTAAGTCAACAGGGACGGACAACATCTTCCCAGCTCTTCTACAATGGGGTGATGAACAACTTGTTGTGGTCATTACCCATCTTCTTCAGGCCTGCCTTGCGCATGGCTATATCCCACACTCTTGGAGGGAAGTCAGGGTAGTGTTCATACCTAAACCTGGTAAGTCCGACTACACGAACCCGAAAGCCTTCCGACCCATTAGCCTTTCCTCCTTCATGCTGAAGACCATGGAAAGGGTATGTGAATGGTTCATACGAGACGTTATACAAATGGCACATCCTTTACACAAACATCAGCATGCCTACAGTGCTGGCAAATCTACAGAATCGGCGCTCCATCAATTAGTCGGTAAGATAGAGGAGGCGTTTCAAAACAAATTGATATGCCTTGGTGCGTTCCTTGACATTGAAGGGGCCTTTGACAAGACTACCTTCGGCAGCATTGAGGATGCGCTGAAAAAGAGAGGTATAAACAAGGTGCTGATAGACTGGATTGTCAACATGCTTCGCTACAGAGTGGTACAGGTATCTGACGATGGGTGTCACAGGGCGCTTGTGGCGAGAGGCTGCCCCCAGGGAGGCGTTCTCTCTCCACTGCTCTGGAACCTGGTAGTAGACGACCTAATCTCACTCCTTAACTCAAGTCACTTTTACACCATAGGTTACGCTAACGACATCACCATTTTAACAATGGGACCGCAAGCGAGTATAACTTGTGACACCATGCAGGCTGCTCTGAAGAAAGTGGAAAGCTGGTGTAGGAAACATGACCTAGCCGTCAACCCAACAAAAACAGAACTGGTAATGTTCACCAACAAACGCCAAGTAGGTAATCACCGCCTACCTAAGCTGTTTGACACCTCTCTACAACTATCAAATGAGGTAAAATACTTAGGTATTTTATTAGATAGTAAGTTAACCTGGAGCAATCACATTGAACACAAGGCAAAGACAGTTAGTGTCATCCTCTGGCAGTGACGCAAGATGGTTGGTAAACGCTGGGGTCTTGCTCCAAAAATATTTCTCTTGCTGTACAATGCGGTCATCAAACCACTCATCAGTTACGGCTCGGTAGTCTGGTGGCCTAAAGCTGCTCAGACTGTTGGGGCAAAGAAACTGCAGTCTCTAACGTCAGGCCTGCTGTGCTCTCACTGGCTGTATGAACACTGCTCCAACTGCAGCGCTCGAGGTAATGCCACAGGTAATGCAGAACCTTACCCCACTGCATCTACACGTGCAGCAAGAGGCTGCGAAAGCAGTACTTAGACTAAAACACCTAGGCACTCTCAGGTTCAATAAGGTAAGACACATTAAAGATCTACTGGAGGAATGGTTAGACACACCCCTTGTGGAGGCGATCTGTGATAAGGTCAAACCATCCTTCATCTTCGACAAGAAATACAAAATACAACTGGAGGACGCAGAAAGCTCTCGGGTACAACACAAAGTGCTTCTGATATTCACTGATGGCTCCAAGACCTCTGTAGGAGCAGGAACAGGTGTATTCTCAGAAGACCTAAACATACAAATTGCACTGCCACTAAGTTCGTACAACACAGTCTTTCAGGCAGAGTGTATGGGCATTCTGTTGGCAACTCAAGCAGTCGCAACAAGGGAAGTAACCGGCTACGACATTCTCATACTTTCCGACAGTAAATCAGCACTTCAGGCTCTAAATGGTAGTCGTAGCTCATCGAGTCTCATACAGGAGTGTCATCACAGACTAAACAGGGTGGGTACACTCAATAATATTACTATCCAATGGATCAAAGGCCACAGTGGATCACGTGGAAACGACCTGGCCGATGAGCTGGCGAGGAGCGGATCGGATAGGGTGATGATTGGCCCTGAACCGGTCGCACCCATTCCGGCGAGCTGGTTTGCTGGTAAGATCCGTGAACACACTACCCTTACGCACCAACATGAATGGAGCTCACTGGAAACATGCAGGCAGGCGAAAATGGCACTACCGCGCCTGGACGCCCGTTTGTCCAGAGCTCTCATTAAGCTAAGTAGATCACAGTTACGCCTGGTGACGGGTGCTATAACAGGACATGGAAATTTCAACAGACACCTTTTCAACTTAGGTATCACCGACAGCCCCCTATGCAGGGGTTGCGTGAGGGCCGAAGAAACAGCTGCTCACGTCCTGGTAGAATGTAACGGAGTGGCCCCCTACCGGGCGAGGTAGCGTCCATGAAGCGGCCTCCGACGTGAGAGCGCTGGGTGCTTTCCTGGCAGAGCTGGGTTGGCTGGAGTAATCCGGCTGCACACCCTCCACACGCAAAATAGGCGCAATAAGACGTCGAGTTGCGGAAAACGCCCGTATCAGCAGAGAAGAAACAAGCTACCACTTCATGGCAGAGTGCCCGATGTACGCATCACTGTGCTGGGAGCTCTTTGGACGAGGACGAGGATCTAAAGAAGTTAACGATAAGTCAACTCAGCAGGTACTGTAAGCGCACAGGTAGGTTCGAGGGTCCGACGCCGGTGGGGTAAATGATAACCCGCCTCCCCCCTGATTTTTCAGCTTTTAGGGGACTTGGGGAACTGGGTGAAATGGTCCCGACCTAGGTGACTGATCACCCGTCCGGCTTTGCTGGCATCCCCCCAATAAATAATAATAATAATAACTTAATAAAATAATAAATAATAATAATAAAAATTTGGGAATACATTTTCTAAATAACAGTGAAAACTGCATTAAAATCAAAGTTGTTTAGAAGAAGAAAGCTTAGAAACAAACACGAGGTGGAGAGCGACTTTGTTTTAAATACTATGAAGTGATGTTGTTTGGATTATTTTTGGTAATACAAATATTATTCTGTGGTAATACAAAAGGTATTAAGAAAGTAACGTCGCTCAAAATAATGAAGATCATTTTTGGTGGAGCAAATGTGCTATAGGAGCTGCTAAAAACATGGATGTAATTGTAAATGAAATAAACTTCAAAATTGACAGTGACATTGCCGGTGGATTGAGGACATACAAATCTGTTGATTGGGCAACTAATCAAGATGATGTTGCCAACTATCCACAAGAATTTTTGAACTTATTGGATTTGCCAGCATTGCCACCCCATAACCTTCAAAGGAAAGTAGGAACGGTATTCATGATGTAACAAACTATTAACCCACTTAATTATGTGATCCAAGCAAAAATTCTTAAGGGAAAATATGAGAGAGAAGAAGTGTTGATACCCTGTATCCCAATGGTTTTGACTGGTGTATTATTTGAATTTAATTAAAAGACTGCAATTTCCAGTGCGCCATGCTTTCTCAAATAAATCTCAGGGTCAGTTGTTGAGTGTTTGCAGCGTTAATCTTGAAAATCCAAACTTCTCTCATTGACAGTTGTATGTTGCCTGCTCCCACATTGGGAAACCATCAGCTTTATTTGTGTATGTGCCAAGCAAATAAATAAAAAATATCTTATACCATAAAGCATTAGAATGAATATCATGACATTTATACATAAATTATAGTCTACTAAATCACAGCCATCTCTATCGTCTTCTACAAGCCATGCGCATAAAGTTGGCAACGTAGTTTTAAGTGAACCGATTTGACACCGTTTGCACCGTTTGACAGGTAAACAGCGAGTAAACCTCGAGTACTGAATCCTATAGAGATGGCATATCTTCTATACATCTATACAAATAAATAAAATTGGAGTGTCTGTTTGTAACATAAAATAACCGCTTTTTACTACGTGCATATGATTAAATATACGGTACATATACCAAAATGACATGTTTTACAATTTTTGTCTGTCTGTCTGTTTGTTCCGGTTAATCTCTGAAACGGCTGGACCGATTTTGACGGACCGATTAATACGACAATTAGAAGTAGTTTAAAATTGAATTCCAAGATTTTCTTACATTGTGACTTAGTTACACCTCACTTTTTCGTAGGTATGCCACCTCCATAGGATTGAGTACTCAGAGGCGTAAACCGGTTTACAGCAATGTTGCCGTTTCGTATCATAGCATGGTATAATAATATATATAATAATAATGGCGGCTCGGGCAATCGAAACAAGAGAGGTAAAAGACCGCGACATCTTAATTCTCTCCGACAGTAAATCCGTCCTACAAGCTCTCCAGGGAAGTCGCATCACTTCGAGCCTTTTACTTGAGTATCACCACGCCTTAAATATAGTAGGTGCACTTAATACTATTACTATCCAATGGATCAAAGGTCACAGCGGATCACGTGGAAACGATGCAGCCGACGAACTGGCCAGACGCGCATACGGCTCCACACCTGTTGGCCCAGAGCCGATCGCGCCCATCCCGACGAGCTGGTATGCAAATAAGATCCGTGAACGCACTACAGAATTACACCAAGAGGACTGGAGCTCGCTGGATTTGTGCAGACAGGCGAAGCTCGCACTGCCGCGCGTGGACGCGCGTTTATCCAGGGCCCTGATACAACTGTGCAGACCGCAACTTCGCCTGGTAACAGGTGCCATTACTGGTCATGGACAATTTAACAGACATCATTTTAATTTAGGTGTCACCGACAGTCCCCTATGCAGAGGATGCATGGAGGAAGAAGAAACAGCTGCCCACGTACTGCTGGAATGCAGGGGGGTGGCCCCCTACCGGGCTAGGTACCTCGGCTCGCCGGGCAGCGTCCAGGAAGCGATCACTAATGTGAAAGCTCTTGGAGCGTTCCTGGCTGAGCTGGGCTGGCTGGAGTGATCTGGCCGCGCACCCTCTGGACGCAAAATAGGCGCAATAGACGTCGAGTTGCGGAAACCACCCGTATTGTTAAGAAGAAGAAGAAGATCATAGCATGGTTTGTAGAAGACGATAGAGACGGCTGTGACTAAATAGAAAACTTGTTTTTGTAAGTAGGTAACTAATTTGTTGTTTATTGCTAAGACATAAATAATGTGATCACTCTGAAATACATTTTATTTAGGTATTTAATTTTTTCTATTAACTTTTGATATAACGAAGTCTGTCCTGCAGGCAGGAAGGCAGGTAGATTAGCTATAATAAGATCGATGTTGCTGTAGTTACAAAAAAAATGATGGGTCCGAGTGTCGCAAAGGGGGTGCACTAACAACAGACCATTTCTCTTTGCAAATGTTATTCTGGCTTTTCTTGGTCACAGTTCTAACGTAACCTAACCAAACATTACATCTCGATTTTATTGGTTCAGATATTTTCTAAGACCTGCATCCCTTTTGCTACATTCTAACCATTATTTCTACATCTATAAATGGTAGTGGTAGCCTTTTGAATTTGCCATTGTTGAGTTATGTTATTTAACCGACAACAATATTACTTTTTGTAACCTATAACGGTATATTGCTATAGTTAAGGTGCTCCTAAATATGAAATAGGATGTCCACATGCCATTGCTTCTCCAAGCAAAACCTTTTCTCATAGATCTATCTTAAAAATAGTCAATTAATCAAAATAATTCATTTCATAATACTTACCTCCGAAGACAACTCTGATGAAATCAAGAGGCTACAGGAATATATTGTGGGTCTAATCAATCAGTCCTAAGTCCTCTCAAAGCGAAGAAGTGGCAGATTTTATTTACATAAACTTGAATCTTAAAAATTAAACTTTATTTACAATATCAACAGGAAAAATATTTCCTCTTTTTATGACACGTTCACTGACGAAGATAGATAATAACGATTTAGAAACAGTTGTTAGAAAACTAAAAAACAGAAAATTGCACCTTTTTTTTGTCACAATCAACAAAAAAAATTTTACTGACTCTGCAGCAATTTATCTTTCTCTATGCTCTGTGCTCTGCGCCTCAGAACAATAACTTATTGTTCTGAGGCTCTGCGCCACGAAGCTCGACTTAATACTTAATAATACCTCAGAGTATTAAGTCAAACTTCATGCTCTGCGCTCTGCAGCCTGCAGTGAGCACAGAATAGAAAAAGAGCATAGAGAAAGAAGATTACATTAGTTAGGGTGTTATTCCACCAAATATTTGGTATAAAGAAATGGGAAGGAAAACTAACTTCTCATCACGGCAGAGAGCGTGGGTGATATTGGAGGGCTGTTTTGTTATAAATTTGGTACAGCCCCTGCCCCTACCGGCTAAAAAATATGGATATGGGCATGGGCTCCATTTGACATTTGAAGCCCATATTTTGTCCCTATATGGGCATAATATGGGCTTCAAATGTCAAATGAAGCCCATGTCCATACTCATAGTTTCGAGCCGGTGGTAGCCCCCAAGGGGCAGTATAAGTTTCATCAAATCGGTTCAATAGTTTTTGAGATACCTATAAATAAAATCAAAAGGTAAAAAAAAGCCCAAAAATGTATTAATAAACGTAGATGGATAGTAGAAAGTGAAATGTTCAATGCAGAGGTTGCATCTCTTTTAAATTCACTATGGAAATCATTTGAAAAAAAGAGACAAACATAGTAGCTTTGTTGCTACTATATAGCGATGTGTCACCGTTAAGCTAGAAACACATTTCGCTGGCGCAGCGCAGCGCAGCGCGATCGGTTTCATACATTATGGCTAGAAACACATTTCTCTGGCGCAGCGCAGCGTATCCGCTCGGCTCCGATTGCGCCAGACCCCCCACCATTTTCTAGCATTGTATCGTCAGATGGCTCGGTAGCGGACTGCGCAGCGGAGCTCTGCATTTTGCTTTTTACTACTTATTTTCTCCGATTTCTCCGTCAATAACGGGCCAATTTAAAAAATATTTTTTTTTGTTTATAAGAGTCACCAATTCATTATCATGTAGGGTTGTTAATTATACTGTTAAAACAGTATTAAAGTGTTTTTAGTACACTATACTTTTTAATTTTATAACAAAAATAATTTATAATTCTAATTTGAAAATAAATTACACTAAATATTTCTAAAATAGGTTCAGTATTTTTTGAGTTTATCTATTACAAACAAACAAAGTGTATTAATAGTATTAGTATAGATATAAATTGCATCTCGTATTCATTCATCATCATCTTATCATCGTAATCATCAACATATTTTTTTTTGGATTTAATATGTTCAAGTAAGAACAGAAATTGTTTTGAAAAAGAAAACATAATGCAGATGTTAGCTCGGCAACGACTCGATTGACACTGATCAAAAATTTCGTCAGGTGGCCTACCACAAGCTCTTATAGCAGTTATTTTTAAGTTGAGAGAGTGAGACGCCGCTATACGGCGTGTAGAGCGGCGTCTCACTCTCTCAACTTAAAAATAACTGCTATAAGAGCTTGTGGTAGGCCACCAGGACGCGCTGCGCCACACTAGTAAAGTGTGCACACCCGGGTCGACGCTGCGCTGCGCCAGAGAAATGTGTTTCTTAAATAGCTTTATGTCTGAGCTATAGTGATGTACCATTCGTGATGAAAAGTATCGATAACTTCATTTTATCAGTTAACAAAATGAACACCTCGTAGCTAGTTAGTCCTTTCTTGGACTGTCTTTTATCCCGGAAATTTCAAGAGTTTCCTCGGGAATTACAAGCGGACGGGCAGCTAGTTTTCTACAATCTAAAAGCTTTTTTGGATAAAAATAACGATGCAAAAGTGAATTTGTGTATCTGTTTATTATAGGAGATGTAGAGGAAAAAGAAAATAAATCAAGAATACTGTACTGAACTGTACCGTTTGTTTTCATAATATCAGTGGCGTAGCGTGGGGGGGGGGGGGGGGGCATGGCCCCAGCCGCCGGCATACGAAAGGGAGCGGCAGGAAGCGCCAATTTATTAATTTGGAAAATGTAAAAAAATACCTAAAAAAAAACGAAATCGACGATACGAGCCAAGCCAAGTAAAAGGGTAAGATAGCGTGCGCAAGAGAGGCGGCGAGCGAGGTGGAGTCTAATCACATATCACCTGTAGTAGCAAGCTACAAATCGAATGCAGTGGATATATCTATGCAAAGTTAATTTACTAGTCAAGTTTTTTTTATCTGTGATTCTGGTTGGCTCTTGCCGTTATTTCTTTTAATTAAAGCTCTCTACTCTAGGTGTACCTACGTACGATTTGGTATTTTAAACACTTAGTTAAAAGCAACGTACATATTTCTTTAAGTAAATTCATGCGAATGTGCAATTTGTGCATACTATCAGCCCCTTATACGGCACCTAAACTTGGTGTTTGACCAAAATTCAGAGCACAGCCTTCAGAGTGTAAAGGAGAACGATAGAGCGCAGAATTTTGGGCGGTAAATTAGCATGAGCAATCTTCGATCATATGATCGAAGTGAGCAATACAAGTATCTCTTTATCCATCCATAAAGAAGGCCTATGTGTGCCCCAGCAGTTTAATGGCGAATAATGAAATTAAATGATGATCAAAATATAACACTGTGTTCCAAAATTCTGGCAGTCAGAACGATCTTGACTCCTACAAAAATAAATCAATATAAATATTGGAAACAATCAAATTTATTATTTCAATCTCTATATAATAGTAGCATAATCATCTGTGTTATGGCAATTGGAAATAACGACCGATCCAAATACACACGATACGAGAAAATATTGAATAGTTCGATTTCAACATTTATCCGATTGGGAATCAAACCTTTGCGATTTCATGGGTTTCCTTTGATAGCGACACCGTGAACACCGGGAGTAAGTACCTACCTATGCCACTCGACCATGGAGGGCTTTGCTTTCGGAGGTATGAAAGGCTGGTTCACAATAGAACCTTGCAAAATGGAAGGAAGGAGGAGAGCTTTTGCCCTGCAGTGGAAGGATCTTAGCGGGTTGATAATAAATTGTATTTTTAAATGTTATACAATGTAAAAATTTAATATTTAAGAAATTTAATTTTGTATGTATTTTAAATGTAATAAAAGAGATAATTATTTTTAATAAAAAAGAGAACAGCAACTAGTTATCTATTGCAATTTTGTCCAGTAATGGAATCTGAAAATAAATATCAATTTTTCAGCTATCATTGCACTTGATCTTCAACAAAATTAATATAATAAAATTGATTTAATGCAAATACAAATTCATGGATTTGTGAACCTGTTATGAAACTTTGTGCAATAATTTGTGTATATGACGGCTTCAAGAAGGTGGAAAAGAAGAAGAAGGCCTCTCGTCGCAACCTGTGCGGCACCGCCCCGACTGGACACAATCACCTGCTGCGGCCGGCTATCCCGACGACGCTGGTGTACGTGTATCGCCTACATTACTCCACGAAATCTGATGACATTGTGGAGTACTTGAGGATTAAATTCAAATTTACTCTGAGGGTCGAGCGGTTGGAGTCTCGCCACAACGTGAATTTCAATTCTTTTGTGGTGAGGGTGCCGACCGAACATCTGTCGACCTTCATGAAAGAAGACTTTTGGCCGAAGGGTGTCCTGTTCCGCCGGTTTCGTGGTCGGCTACCGGACACTGCGCTGCGCAACACGACGCCGCCTGCTATTCGTGTTAATAAGTAGTTAATATAAGAATAATATAATATGTATGTTAGTCTGTAAGGTATTTATTATATTGGCCTAATATTGTAACACCTGATATTGTAGATGCCTGAAATAAACGAATTTTATTTATTTATTTAATACCTACGATAACGCAAATTCAGATAAAGTTTCTAAATTACGTAAGGCTCGTTTACTTAATAAAGCGGCTTGAATTTTTACACGAACAAACGGGTAAGAACACATTACTAGATTGCGATTTTTGAATGAGAGATTTTTGAGGGACATAAAAAAAAAGAAAAGAAATAGTTCCAATAATGAAACGAGATGGCGCTGACAAAAAGCGAAGTAGGTGTGACCAGAAATAAACTAAAATGACGAGTTGATAACATTCTGATTTGTTTTCAAATTCGTAAGTAGCAAGTAGGTAGCACTGTCTAATATTAAAAAAGTAAAATAACAACGAAGTAACAAAAATATCAGTGAGAACGCAACGTAAATCTACTAGTTGAAGCATAAGCAATCAAAAAAGTGTGTAAAATCCCTGCGTTTGACTGACGTGACATGACAAGCATAGCCTGGCAACGTCGTGCTTGCGTGTTTTTGAACTAACTTCTAGTCTTTTAGATTACTTTTGGTCATTTCGTTATTTGCGAGCGCCATCTGTCGCCACTTTAAATCAACTTTTTTTTTCTTTATAGCTGTCAGAAAAATCCCCCATTGAGAGCGCGAACAAAATTTGTCTATAATGTTATACACGCTTATTCGTGTCTTATTAAGACAGTTTGAAAGTTGTAAAATACGTTCTACCATTATTCGGGTAACGATTTAATATGATATCTCCCTACAACAAACAAATTAGTTCTAATAGTTTTATATTTTGAAGTTCAATATTTCAAAAAAATTATTACCATGGTACAGAAAGACGTAATAAATAGTTTAAAGCAAAATAATTTTACGTGCAAGCGCACATTGCACGTTTATTCGTCGGAGACGTCGATATACATTTTACTTTAATAATAAAAAACAAGGGGCGGCGTATTTTGGGTCGGCCCCAAGCGGCGAAAACCCACGCTACGCCACTGCATAATATAAATACTTTACTAATGGAAATTCTAGTAATGGAAAGATAATAAAACAAAAATCAGTTTATTTTTACTTTTATGTTTAAAACAAATTTACATCTTCTCAATCTTACTTAATTATTATTACAATTATATATATCGCAGCCAAACGGTTGAACTCGCTATTCAATTAAACGCCTACCAGGCCGATAATTTTTCCGTAAGCTATTTTATCTTCCGATAAAATGACCGAGTCATAAAAAAAAATTATCGCGAAATTTGTAACTTATCAGGTGTTCTACAGGACTTTCGAGTGGTACATGCTGCTATACTTAACCATCCGGCGGATTCAACCATCCGCCTGCGACATATAGGTACATTATATGAAATCGTCTCTGAATGGGTCTGCTTTTTAGGTTTGTTATATAAATAGTAAAATACATAAGTTTAAAATGAGTATGTGAGCAAACTTAACAGAATTTTATTCATAAGAAACGAATTAGAATCTAAAGCAAGATAAATCTGCGCGTGACTGGCGCGTTTTTGGCGCTAGTTACAGTGCATTTTTTTGTTCTAATGTTATAGAAAAGATTTGTATTCGATTTTTACCGCGCGCAGACTTATCTGACAAGCACTGTACCTCCTTATTAAGTCGAGCTTCATGATTTCGATGATCATATTTTCATATTGATAAAGAGTTTTGAATTGTACTCAAAGGTTAAAGAGGATAAATCACTGACCTCTATTATTACACACTGGAATTGCCACTCAAAATTAGCTGTCATTTGTATGGAGACAGCCTGTCCAGTGTGTAATATTATAGGTCAGTGATTTGAGTGATTTATCCTCTTTAGTTCTACTTTATTCTTTTTGCTTGCTTGCTTCATTTCAATTTACATTTTGTCAAATCAACAAATCAACAATCAAAGTCTGGAATAATTATTACGTATAACAAGAATGAATTAATCTAAAATGCCATCAGAAACCCCATGCACCTGTAGTACTCCTAGTGATTGCCAAGTAAGCTAGTTAACATATATTGCGGTAAATCAATAATTTACATATTGACCATAAAACATAGATTCTTCCATGATACTTCACATTTCACAACAGCTTCTTTTGACTAGTCTAGAGGGATTATTTGGATCTTCTTTCCCATTAGTTCCTTCGATCATTTAACGTAACCGACTGTTGGTGAACTCGGTTCATAATTAACCGCCACAAGAAAAAACCTTAAGCCCTCATTTGCACGGGCGCTTTTTGTAGAGGTATAAGTAAAGAACGACTATCTCACATGGGGGGGAAGTTGAAAAAGTGTCCAGCTATGTCAGCTAAATAACAGTTTGAAAAGCCTCGGCAGGCAACGGCGCTGGCGTATATACATGATAATATGGTCACAATGACAAAGCAAGTACTCGGCGGTCGCGGTGTTGTGTTGTGAATCTTAATTATTGTTCTGAGTTGTTAATGTAGTAGTTGTTGACGGACAGAAGTATGCCGCGTCCGCACGCGTTAAAAAATATATTTTTAGTGACTAGAGTGATGTACTCATGTGTCTTTTTTTTTGAATATTAACAAATTAAACAGGCGATAAAAAATGGTAAATTAATGATTAAGTATCTTTGTTTCTTATTTTGAAAAATGCGCCATAACGGAGCGGAAGTTAAATGCTACTGTGGCGCCATATGTATCTTCTTAATTCATATGCTGCGTTTCAAAGATGTACTATTGCTGCGTTTAGACTCGTGCCACGCAGCGTGGCGTGCAGCCCGGCATGTATCTCGCCACGCAACCCGGCACGCAGCCCTTGTGCTTGCGTGGGCCAAGCAGTGCTCGCTATTCACACGCTTGGCGGGTGAATAGGCTGATATAGCACTTGTTAACGCAAGGACGTACCCAGGGGGGGAGGGTCCAGGGGGTCTGGTATGACGGGTACTTGTATTGTACTTGTAATGGTATTACCCACACAGGCACCAGCGATCCACAGCCAAAACTAATCTTATATGGTAGAAATAGTAGTAAGTACTTAGCGGTACTATTTGTTAGTAATGTAAACTTAATATAAGCTTTATTACTATTTTTGCCTTGTGGTGAGAAATAAATCATTTTTTATATTTTATATTTTTTATATCACAAATTCATCTTATATTTAAAAACAAAATAAATAACCAGCGAGCGATCGCTCGCTTGGCGGTCAGTACTAACGAATTCACGATCATCATCATCATCATTGCGAGTACTGGCGCAAGTAATCGCCCGTCGCAGTCGCACACTCGTTATTAGCCCAGCGACAAAACTATCGGAACTACACGCTCACTTCCCGCTAGCTCGTTTCTAGTTCTAGCTCTACTCGCTTCTCGTTCATCGCACGCCGGGGCGGGCAGTGGGATAACTGCCTTATCTAGTTTAGCAACTTTTGAAAAATGTCTAGCAACCGGGTAAATAAAGCTAGCAGTTGGCAGCGAGTTTCATCTATCTGGCAGAATCTCGATCCTCCGAAACTTATTTGGCATAACATACTTGGCATAATCTTCTTTTCACGAATAGTTGTAAGGCAGAAAACATATTTAGCATAATTATTGATTTGCCGAATGTTTATATGTCCGAATTTACAATGGCATACTATTCAAATGGCAGAATTTCATATGGTATATTTACCTTTGGCATAATTTGAATTTCGCAGAATTTCGTTTAGCATAACGTTTATTTGGTGTCACGATTATTTGGTATGATTTCAGTTGGCATCCCTACTAAAAAGATGGCAGAATTTTATTTGGAATAATATCATAAGGCATACTGTTATTTATATAAAATTAAGTCATTAAGTTGTGTTTTCTGAAAATTCCGTCTTGCTTACACCTTAGTGGGGTAAGCAAGACAACTTGCCGTACCATATCATATCGGGCGATAAAAGCCGCTCATGCTAGGCCGGCTGAGTACTGAATCAGTACTCGGAGGGGAGCAGACCAAATCGGCTGTCGGATCGGAAAGTGTGTAGACCATGGAGCTATACTACATAATGAGTTATAATCAGGTGGCCTACCACAAGCTCTAATAGCAGCTTCGATCATATAAACCCTAGATACGCAATTCCATACCAAAAGCGTTTGAAAAAGTGTTTCCAACAGCGCTGTCGTTAGTAGTTATAGTCACTATCACTACATAGTATAAAACAAAGTCGCTTTCTCTGTCCCTATGTCCCTTTGTATGCTTAAATCTTTGAAACTACGCAACGGATTTTGATGCGTTTTTTTTAAATAGATAGAGTGATTCAAGAGGAAGGTTTATATGTACTTTTTATCCCGATATTCCCACGGGAACGGGAACCACGCGGGTGAAACCGCGGGCGGCCGCTAGTCACTAGATAGTATAAAACAAAGTCGCTTTCTCTGTCCCTATGTCCCTTTGTATGCTTAAATCTTTGAAACTACGCAACGGATTTTGATGCGTTTTTTTTTAATAGATAGAGTGATTCAAGAGGAAGGTTTATATGTACTTTTTATCCCGATATTCCCACGGGAACGGGAACCACGCGGGTGAAACCGCGGGCGGCCGCTAGTAATATTATAAATGTGAAAGTTTTGATGTATAGATGTTTGTATGTTTGTTACTCAATCATGCCAAAACGGCTGAACGGATCTGGCTGAAATTTGGGACACAGATACTTTGTTCAGTACACCCCCGCCTAGACCGCGGAATCAGCATGGCGCAGTGGAAGATTATCATGAATATAGACTCCGGACAAAAACTAGGTTTCAGCCGGGATGTAACTGAACAATTGGACTGCGATACACAGCGACTTATTGTTAAGTAAGGTGATTTTACATACGGTCTGTGCTGTAGAAAGTCCCTGGGCAGCGTGGGGAGAGGGGGGGCCCCCCTGTGGCTCCGTCTTCTTCTGCAGACCTTACCAATTCGTCACCTTACTCACAACACAAATAACAGCGTTCCCAAGACACTGGGCGCTTCAGCAATACACAACGACACACGCGGGGGAGCTTGTTTATTAATATATATTTTCCCGACAACAACGCGTGGGGTGGCACTCTTTATTTCAAAACTCCGCGACCGGCCCGATCGTCACGATGGCGTCAAAATCTTGGTCGTACAAAACGGGATCACATAGATAATTTAAGATTCAATTCAAACTCGATATGCCAGGCATATTCAACGCGAGCGATTTTTAACAATTCAGCAAAATTAATCCGACATTTTTCTACAAGAATTCCAATCAAGAGGAACTGTCAACTTCAAGTGACAGCTAATGTCAATTTGACGTGACATTAGAGATGCGTTCAGAAATGTCGATCTTTTCCGAACATCCCCCCGCCCCGGACCGTTAAGAACGGTACGTCAATCTACGGGTAATCGGGAGAGCCCACTAACTGCTCTCTTCAAAACCGAATCTCGAACCAAAACCTCAGCAAAACGAGGAACTCCGTCAGTTCCGGGGTAGAGTTTAACAATGCGCCCCCTTCGCCAACATAGGGGCGGCAGGTTAGCATCCTTAATCAACACGAGGTCGCCAGTCTGGGGTGGGGTGGTTTTATCTGTCCACTTCACGCGCTGTTGTAGGATATGCAAATACTCCATCGACCAACGTGCCCAGAAGTTTTGGGACATCTGTTTCAAAAGTTGGTATCGCGACAAACGATGGGATCCTACATCCTGAATCGGATATTCAGGCAAAGCCAAAAGGGGCTGTCCGATCAAGAAATGACCTGGGGTCAACGCTTCCAGGTCATTCGGGTCCGAAGACAACGGGCACAGGGGTCGCGAGTTGAGGACGGCCTCAATTTTACAAAATACCGTATCAAGTTCCTCAAACGTGAGAATAGTTTCTCCAATCACGCGACGCAAGTGTGTCTTGGCAGCCTTTACACAAGCTTCAAAAATTCCTCCCCAGGTCGGACAAGCTGGAGGGCTAAACTTCCAGATTATCCCACGCCGGGAGAGGGTGGTTCCAATGTCTATTTTATTATCGACAAAAAACTTAACTACTTCCTTAAGATAATTACACGTTCCCTTATAATTAGTACCACAATCGGAACGTATCAATGTCGGCAGTCCTCTACGGGAAACAAATCTGCTCAAGGCGGCGACAAAGGCTTCGGTAGACAATTCCGAGACAATTTCCAAATGGACAGCCTTGGTGGACAAACACACAAACACGCACAAGTACGCCTTATAGGTTTTAGCATTACGCAGTCTCGAAGCCTTTACAGTAAAGGGACCGGCGAAGTCGGTGGCGACTCCGGCAAAAGCTCTACATTCCGTGACGCGATCAGCAGGCAAATCACCCATCTGGGGCTGCATGGTCGCGGCCTTCAATCGATAACAAGGCAGGCAACGGAAAACCACAGTGCGAATGGCTCGACGAGCAGACAAAATCCAAAATTCACGCTGCAAAATGGCCAACAAAGCATTACAGCCAGCATGTTGTGCATTCACATGGCGATCTGTTATTATCAGTTGAGTCAAATGTCCGGCTTTAGGTAACAAAAGGGGGTGACGAGCTCCATACGGCAGGTTCGCATTTCGAAGTCTTCCGCCGACTCGCAAAAGCCCACTCTCGTCCAGGAAGGGATTCAATCGCGATACCGCGCCCTTCAACTTGGGACGGCCTAAACGCAAAATTTCAATCTCGGACTCAAAACTATCAGCTTGTACTCTCCGGACCCAAAACAAGAGCGCGTCCCTACGCTCGTCCGGAGTGAGAACCGACGAATCACGCCTCGCGCGTGGGTTTCTGCAATTGTACACAAAACGTCTGATCCAAGCGGTAACACCAAGCAGCTTCTGTAAGGAGCTGTACCGATCCAACAACAAATCCTTTTCCCCGGCGGGGTTAGTCTCCAGGACGCATGCCCGCATATCAGGAACGGCTACGTTCGACAACGCTGGAGAGGGCGGCCACTCCGACTCAGGCCGCATCAACCACTGTGGGCCCCACCAGAGGGGGTGGTTAATTAGGGTTGGGGCTACACAACCCCGAGACGCACAATCCGCGGGATTCATGGTTCCCGGCACGTGTCTCCAAATCAACTCGATGTCGGAATTACAAATCTGCGACACTCGATTGGCCACAAACACGTCCAAGGTGTGCGCCGGAGCCTTCAACCAACAAAGGACGACCTGACTGTCCGTCCAAGCATAAACCTCTTGTATCTTAATAGATCGACCTAATGTGAGCCATACGTGGTTCAACAAACGCATTAGGAGGGCAGCTCCACACAATTCCAACCTCGGGATCGTATGACGAGTCCGAAGGGGAGCGACTTTGCTTTTCGCTATCACCAGATGCACAGCAACAACTCCGTCAACAGTAACGGTGCGGAGGTACACGGCCGCAGCAAATCCACGTTCGGAGGCATCGGAAAAGCCGTGAAGAGTAACTTTACAATTTTCAGAAGGGAGGAATAGCCTCGGCAAATGCACTTCATTAATCTCGGGGAGGGATGAAACGAAGCTCGACCAATCTCGGAGTAACTCGTCCGAGAGGGGTTCATCCCACGACACACCCGAAGCCCATAACCGTTGCAAGAAACACTTGGCCATAAACAGCACGGGGCAAATCCACCCATTGGGGTCAAAGGTACGTGCGACAGTAGACAATACTAAACGCTTGGTCCAGACTTTCGGTGGTCGTAAATCCACACAATAAGTGAACGTGTCAGAGACCGGTTTGTACTGTACGCCAAGGACGGTCACCACATGGGGATTATCAACATTTTCGAATAGGTGGGGGTCCTGCTGGTGCTCTTCGGGCAAACCTACCAGTACATCAGGCGAGTTGGATATCCATTTCCTCAACTCGTAACCTCCCGACTTCAAAAGGGCGGTGAGTTCGTCTCTCAGGACAATCGCCTCTGAGACAGATGAGGCGCCCGTGCAAATGTCATCCACATAGACGTCACTGGCCAAAATGGCGGAGGCGCGAGGGTATCTCAAGCGCTCCTTCTCGGCCAACTCCAACAAAGAACGAATCGCAACAAACGGGCTCGAAGCCAAACCGTACGTATTCGTATTCAATTCATAAATCAACAAGGGGTCCCTAGGACTCTCTCTCCACAAAATCAATTGGTACCTCCTATCCTCTGGATGGATGACCGTTTGTCTGAACATCATCCGGATGTCAGTCATAAATACAATTTGGTGCCGCCGGAAGTTGGTCAAAATGTCTGAGATCTCCGTGTGCAGCTTGGGACCTACATGCAGACACTGGTTCAAGGACGCTCCAGTAGAGGTGGGAGCCGAACCGTCAAAGACCACCCGAATCTTTCCGGATTTCAAAACGGCGTGGTGCGGCAAAAAGAAGTGCTCAACGGAGCGCCAATCCAAATCGCTCACGGACATGTGCCCTAACTCCTCATACTCCCGCATGAATTCAACATACTTCTGGCGGAAGACCGGATCCTTGCTCATGCGACGCTCCATCGCCACTAGCCTACGTTCCGCTAGCGGTCGGGATTCGCCCAGAGGAGGTCGGCCGGCACGAAAGGGGAGACGGGTGATCAAACGACCAGAGCGGAGGCGACCAGTGTTATTCTGGTAATACAACTCGCATTCATCCGCTACTGGGTCAACCCGCGGGGCTGGTGGAGGTTCCTCAACCTTCCAAAACTTCTGCACCACTTCGGAGAGAGACACATTAAAAACAAGACCGCGATCCTCATCAAGGGAATCCAAAACGCGGCGAGCAGGGCCCATCACAACTGTACCGAGTGTCGTCTGCAGAGCTACCAAGCCATCTGGCTGCAAAACTCGCTTCCCCGTCAACAAAACTCGCCCCAGGACATCGGCTCCAAGGAGAGCATCAATCGGGCCTGGGCGGAAGAAATTTGGATCGGCGAGTGGGGAATCAGACACCAAAGACAACATACTCGGTCCCAAGTCAACTGAAGGTTGACGGCCAACAACTGTGTCCAACACAATCGCCGAGGTCTTAATGCCTGGCGTGGACTTATTACGTGATGTAAATGTGAAGTCAACATGCCCTAACAACCCGGGGACTTTCACATCGCCAACACCTCTCACGCCTTCCGTGTGGGGGTGCACCTTGAGGCCCAACCGCCTAACTAACCAAGATGACACAACACACCCCTGAGCACCGGAATCCAACAAGGCGCGAACTTCCACAAGGTCGCCATTCAATCCCCTGACAAGCACAGAGGCCGTGGGCAACAAAACGGTCTCTGGAGGGGTGGCTACAATCGACCGTAAACACGTTGATTGCTAGTATGTGGGGTCCCCAGACGTCCCCCCATGGTAAGGGGGTCGCTCATAGCGATCCAGTGGGTCCCATTCTCCCACATACTGGCTACGTCCAATTCGCCCGGTATCAGGCGGGTTATATCTCCCGGCCCCTTGAAGACGGGGCGGGCGCCGCTCCAAACGCGGGTATTCGGCGAGCGGCGGCGAGAATCGGTGCCTAGCATCCACCGTGTACGTCGCCCCATAGTCGCGGGGGCACGGTGACCGATTTTCAGAAGGGGGGTCCCGGGGACCCCCGGCTGTGCGAGGCTCAACACGTTGCGGGGGGCTTCTACGACCTCCCGCAACGCTCGCAAAATCGAACCCCCTAGTTGGGGACCGATTTCCCATGGGGGGGTCCGTGGGACCCCCGCCCGTGCGAGGCTCAAAACGTCGCGGGGGGCCTCTACGACCTCCGGCAACGCTCGCATAACTCATCCCCATCCTTGGGGATCGGTTTCCCATGGGGGGGTCCCTGGGACCCCCGCCCGTTTGAGGGTCCAAACGTGGCGGAGAGCGTCTGGGGCCACTCTGGTGGCCACTAGAACTGCTGCGGGATGCAAACACCGCGGGGGGTCCGAGACCCCCACCCATACGAGGTGATCCTGCAGCGACGCGCTGCGGCGCTCCGCCGCCCTCTGGGCTGTTCATGCAGAGGAGGGGATGGTGGTTGCCCTTACAAAAGCGGCATGGGTGCGCTTGGGTACATTCGCGCTGCATGTGCAGGCCCAAGCACGAGTAGCACCATGTCCGTTGTCGCGCGATCGCTCGACGGCCTTGGACGCGCTGGTCGAGGAACTTATCACAACGGGTCGTGTTGTGACCCGGTTCCCGACAGTACAAGCAGCGGGCGGTCTCCTGGACGGCGGCATAGCGGCCGGGCGCGCGAGGGGCCATACGCCCCCTACGGGGGGGTCCGGTGGGGGATCTACTCTGTGGCACAGGTCGTTCGGGTCCCATAGGACCGGCCAGAGAGGAATTATCTGCCAGTCTACTTTCTCCTTCCAGGAACGTCAAGAGGTCCGAGAAGGGTGGCAGATAAGTCGCACTATCCCCACCATACTGCTGCTCAAAACGGACCTTAACAGAGTCCGGCAACTTTCCCAGGACAATGTGCAGTAACAAAAACGACCACTGCTCCACTGGGAGTTTTAAGTTTTTTAATGCGTTGTAGGCAACCAACAGCGGATTCAACAAAGCCACTCTCAAGTGCATCACGCTGGCAACGCGGGGTAAATTCAAAATGGCGGCAACATGGTTGTCCGCCAGACGTCGTACGTTCTGGTACCGACGGGCAATCAAATCCCTAGCAATAGGGTAGTTTTCATCCGAGGGGGCCAAATGTTGAACCGATTCAAGGGCCTCCCCTTCCAACACGGATAACAAGTACGCTAACTTCTGGCCCTGGGTCAAATCATCCCGGGCATGTACCAGACTATCAAAAATATTTTGTACTTCTAATGTAACTTTGGAATCTGTTCCAAATAATTCGATTCTTTTGAATCCAAATACTGACATGGTTAATTTAAATTACCATTAGAGACAACGGAGGCATACTCTAGCCCAGTATTGACAAGAGGAAAGCCTAAATGTTTAAAAATAGTACACCAGAATATCCAAGGCTTTTCTGCTGGCAAAGACCTAGAAATAAGTTTATTTTTAAATTGTGAAAATATTGATGTGTTATGTGTTACTGAACATTGGTTAAAAGAATATGAATTATTGTTAAATTTGGATAATTATAGTGTTGTTAGTTCATTTAATAGAAAAACTACAATAAGGGGGGGTTCTTTAATAATTTTACCTAATAACACACAATATAAAGAGCGAAAGGATATAGTATCCCTCTCTGTTGAACGAATTTGTGAGATATCATGCGTGGAACTTGAACAAATAATTATAATCTGTGTATATAGCCCCCCTGGAGCAAATTACACAGTCTTTGAGTCCACTATGGAGGATGTTTTGAAAATATGTTGTCGTAAGAATAAAAAAATTGTAGTTTGTGGAGATTTTAATATAGACATCTTAGATATTAAATTAGCACAACTCTCCAGTAAATTCCTTAATCTTTTTAAATCATTTAATTTGCTTCACACTTTTAATGAACCGACGCGAATTACGCCAACATCGGCTACTTGCTTAGATAACATCTTTTCCAACTGTAACTTAATTGAGAAATCGGTAATTAATATTATTAAATCCGACCACAGTGGACAACTAGCTTCTTTTGAGCACTATAATGTTACTCCTAAACGCGAAGTAATTTGCAGGCCAATACCGAAACGTGGTATTAATAAATTTAGAAATAATGTACAAGATAAAATTCAATGTTTGCCAGCTTCTGCTGACGCTAATAACTCTTATCAATCATTATTTGATATTGTTGAAAAAGAATTTAGTAACAATTTTAAACAAAAAGTTATAAAGTGTAATGATCGTAAGAAGTTCAGTGACTGGGCCACACCTGGTATTTATAATAGCAGAAGAAAGTTATTTGAACTCTATACACAAAAAACGACTTCCTGTGATCCTAGCTTCATTGAATATGTCAAGAAATATTCAAAAACATTTAGGAAAGTATGTGCTCTGGCAAAATCTAGGTATATTTCAAATAAAATTAAATCATCTGAAAATAAAATAAAAGCTACCTGGAGTATTATAAACCAAGAAACTGGCAAAACAAAAAGCAAAATTAATTCATTTAACTTAAAAATTAGTGATCAGACTTTTGAATCAGATATTGAGGTGGCTAGTGCTTTTGAAGGTTACTTTGCTCGAATTCCGTTAGAAACTACTAGCAGACTTAACTCTTGCCCCAACACCGCTGTCTCTCTTATGGAATCTAGTGAACAAGTGCCAGGAAACATTTCGTTTTAGCTATGTCACTACCGAAGATATTATTAAAGCATTCAAAGCAATAAATATTAAGAAAACAGAAGATCTCTGGGGCATATCTACAAGTATCATCAAATCAATAATTGATGTGATAGCTCCATCATTAGCAATAATTTTTTACCAATGTATAAGTGAAGGGGTCTTTCCTAATTTAATGAAGAATAGTAAAATTATTCCTCTGTTTAAAGCTGGTGACAAAAGTGACCCAGCAAATTTTAGACCTATATCCATACTACCAGCAATAAGTAAAATATTTGAGAAATTAATTTATGCTCAACTTTTAGAATATTTTAAATTAAATAGTATACTGCATGAGAAACAGTTTGGTTTTTCAAAAGGTAAAAGTACAACTGATGCTGGGGTTGCATTTCTAAAACATGTACTTGATGCCTGGGAGGACAAGCAGGATATAATCGCTATTTTTTGTGACCTTTCCAAGGCATTCGATTGTGTTGATCACCAAACACTATTAAGGAAGTTAAAACATTATGGTGTTTCTGAAATGTCAGTAAGCCTTATGCATTCATATCTGTATGAAAGAACTCAGAAGGTAGTTATTAATAAAACTGAGTCTACCGGAGCTCCCATTACTATGGGCGTACCCCAAGGATCAATATTGGGCCCGCTGTTGTTTTTAATATACATAAATGACCTTCCTTACTACGCGAAGAATTTATGTGAGACGGTGCTATTTGCCGATGACACATCTCTAGTCTTTAAAGTAGATAGAGGTGATGACTGTTCTGACGAAGTAAATAGTGCTCTTTCAAAAGTGTCACATTGGTTTAATAGTAATAATTTATCATTAAACTCAAAGAAAACTAAGTGTTTAAAATTTTCGTTACCTAATGTAAGACAAGTTGATTTTCATATTAGACTAGACGGCGATACGGTCGAATTCATTAACAATACAAAATTTCTAGGTATTATATTAGACTCGCGACTACAATGGGATCCTCATATCGAAGCCTTGGCGAGTAGACTCAGTTCGGCTGCATTCGCAGTTAAGAAAATAAGGCTCTTAACCGATATTGAAACGGCTAGAATAGTCTATTTTAGTTATTTTCATAGTGTTATGTCCTACGGCCTTTTGTTGTGGGGCTCAGCCGCTAACATCCAAAGTATATTCGTGCTCCAAAAAAGGGCTATTCGCGCCATTTACAACCTCCGATCGAGAGATTCTTTAAGAGATCTATTTAAAGAAATAAACATTTTAACTGTTGCAGGACATTACATCTATGAAAATATAATTTATGTGAAAAAGTATTATAATACATTTGTAAAGCAGAGCGATATTCATCGCTTTAACACAAGAAATAAAGATAAACTTGTCGTTCCCAAGTTTAGGCTAGCAAAATCCAGAGCCTCATTTCTGGGGAAAAGCATAGCCTTTTTTAATAAAGTTCCACAGCATATAATTGAACTACCATTGCATAAATTTAAATGTTACATTAAAGAGTCGCTGATGAGCAAAGGATACTATAAAGTAGACGATTATTTGAATGACCGCAATGCATGGTCATGATGTAACACATAACATAATCACTGTTTAATATGATGTATTTTTATACTAAGCAATTGTTGTATTAGTAACGATATGTTTTTTTTTGTAAATGTCGTTACCTAACTAAGAAACGCTGGCAAGTTTCTTGCGCCCATTCTTCTTGTCAGTTAAAAAAGTCTTGAATGGGTGGTAGGAAAATATTGACGATTCATAAGTACATATTTATTATGTCTAAGTGAATAAAGAATATTTTTATCTTATCTTTATCTTATTAATAAAGCCCTCCCAGTCCTCTAGACGACCAGCAAAACGCCTTAAGTCTAAGGGGGCCAATCTAGCAAAGAGAGGGGGCATACTCTTAGATGTGACCGGGGACGGGCTCGGTTCATTCTCTCTTGCCACTTGCAAAGGTCGAGCCACCTGAGTAATTCTGTCCGCAAAATCATAACACTGGTCCACATCCAAACCGACTTCTTGTCGCATTTCCACCTCGGCCTCAACAGTCCTTTCCAAAAATAAGGCATACTGTTCATCAACAACAGCCAAACGTATGGGCAGATCTACGTATCTGTTCAACAAGGCCTCCGTCCTATCCGGTCGATCCAACAATGCGACCGCAGAAGCTAACCACCGTAACTCAGAACGTATTTTGGCTTTAGCAGAGGAGGCCGTCATTGTAACGTCACAAATTTATCAACAAAAACAACAAATTCAAAATATTCACTATAACACAAAATCTCCAATATTTGGAGGTTATTAATAACCACAAAATTCCAATATTACAACAACAAAGTATTTATAATGACACAAACTCTTAAATATTTGGAGGTTATCAGAAAACAACAAAACTCACTGACTATTGAAATTCACTTCATTGAAATTCACTCAAAATCACTGACTATTGAAATTCACTTGGATATCAACACAACAACAAGTTAATTTTAATTATTTCAAAGCACAAGTTTCAATGAGTTTCAATGTGTAAACAATGTCCCAAATCATTTAAGTTTCACTAAGTATTGAGTGCAAACTTATTAGCTAACCTTTTATTAGCTATTATTTAGCAACAAACTTGTCAATATTCACAACTCAAATTTGCTAACAAACTAAATAATAATTATTATGAGCAAAGAAAGGCATCTGTTTACATTTTGGAACTTCAATACATGACAATTAATTACAAGACATGGAACCAATAACAAAGGAATGCCCTTTACTTTTCAAATGCAAGTTAATTACCATTTACAAGTACAAATTAATCTAGTCCGGACCAGATGGTCATCAAAACGGCACTGATTAATCGACAAAGTTTTGGCGTGGGCCTGTCAGGCCTTCAAACTACGCTCTGCTGCCAAGAATTGTTCAGTACACCCCCGCCTAGACCGCGGAATCAGCATGGCGCAGTGGAAGATTATCATGAATATAGACTCCGGACAAAAACTAGGTTTCAGCCGGGATGTAACTGAACAATTGGACTGCGATACACAGCGACTTATTGTTAAGTAAGGTGATTTTACATACGGTCTGTGCTGTAGAAAGTCCCTGGGCAGCGTGGGGAGAGGGGGGGCCCCCCTGTGGCTCCGTCTTCTTCTGCAGACCTTACCAATTCGTCACCTTACTCACAACACAAATAACAGCGTTCCCAAGACACTGGGCGCTTCAGCAATACACAACGACACACGCGGGGGAGCTTGTTTATTAATATATATTTTCCCGACAACAACGCGTGGGGTGGCACTCTTTATTTCAAAACTCCGCGACCGGCCCGATCGTCACGATGGCGTCAAAATCTTGGTCGTACAAAACGGGATCACATAGAT
Source organism: Crambus lathoniellus (assembly GCA_949710035.1). Lineage (NCBI taxonomy): Eukaryota > Metazoa > Arthropoda > Insecta > Lepidoptera > Crambidae > Crambus > Crambus lathoniellus. The sequence continues at coordinate 9,139,504 of OX453303.1, read as the reverse complement.
AATTTAAGATTCAATTCAAACTCGATATGCCAGGCATATTCAACGCGAGCGATTTTTAACAATTCAGCAAAATTAATCCGACATTTTTCTACAAGAATTCCATTCCAATCAAGAGGAACTGTCAACTTCAAGTGACAGCTAATGTCAATTTGACGTGACATTAGAGATGCGTTCAGAAATGTCGATCTTTTCCGAACATACTTTGTAGCCTGGAGAGGAACATAGGCTACTTTTTATCGCGGAAAGATATATTTATTCTCGCGGGATAACGTCGTGTAGTCCACGCGGGTGAAGCCGCGAGCGGAAAGCTAGTCACTACATAGTATAAAACAAAGTCGCTTTCTCTTTCCCTATGTCCCTTTGTATGCTTAAATCTTTGAAACTACGCAACGGATTTTGATGCGGTTTTTTTTAATAGATAGAGTGATTCAAGAGGAAGGTTTATATGTACTTTTTATCCCGATATTCCCACGGGAACGGGAACCACGCGGGTGAAACCGCGGGCGGCCGCTAGTATAGTATAAAACAAAGTCGCTTTCTCTGTCCCTATGTCCCTTTGTATGCTTAAATCTTTGAAACTACGCAACGGATTTAGATGCGTTTTTTTTAAATAGATAGAGTGATTCAAGAGGAAGGTTTATATTTACTTTTTATCCCGATATTCCCATGGGAACGGGAACCACGCGGGTGAAACCGCGGGCGGCCGCTAGTTATAGATATTTTTATTCGGAATACTGCCATCACCACATTTGATATTCGACCCTATACCACAGTAATTGGTTTTAAATTCGGTCGGCAGTGGTTTATAAGTTCTAACTTACGATCTTATTACATGGGAATAGCGCAGACGGCGTCGGGCGCCATTGTCCCATTATTCTGTTCGGTCTGCGACGCTAGAACATGGAAAGCTATTGGAGTCGCGTATTTTTTTTTTGTCAAGTAGTTATTATTCCTATTAATTGATATTATCTTAGGAAGTGAGTGACCCACCCCGGCTTTGCACGGGTTGCATTGCAGAGCATAAATAAATGCCTTATTTTTTTACATATCCTGTGGCCTAGTGTTTGATTGATTTGATTAACTTATTGAAATACTAGCTGTGCCCGCGACTTCGTTCGCGTGGAATAGTGACTTTCGGCAGGATTTTTCATTTTTTAGCTAATAAGGTTTTTCGTTTTTTTGTGTAATTATTTTATATATATTAGTTTAGTGCTATTATACATATTATTAACACATTAAAAAATTATTTCACATAGCCTTTCGCCCGCGGTTTCGCCCGCCTGTACTTCACGACGTTATCTCGAGGGAAAGTTATATTTTCCCGGGATATCAATTAGTCTTTGTCACCCTCTAGCTCCTAAAATATCCACATACTAAAAAAACACGCCGATCCGTTGCTCCTTTTTGACGTAAACACGGATATACAAACAATACAAACAGTATGTCAAAAGAAAGAGCTTATCACGCTGAACAACTTCTCTTAAGGCGATACTCGGAAAAATTATGCTAAAGCGAGATAGCATTGAGAAAACGACGCGCGCGGGAGCGAGACCGATTTTGCCGATTACGCAAAAAAAACACAAAATCACTTCGTATTCAAAAACTATAGCGATTTTAAAAAAATGCTTCTATACGATCCTAAATATTATTGGTGTCCACTAATTAAACCAATTTTCAATAGTATATGTATCCCCATTTAAGAATAATCTTGATATTTCTTATTTTTTAGAGGTATTTTCGAAAATAAAAAGTGTCGAGCCAAAATCATAAAATCGTGTTTCTGAAATTATACGATTCTAGATAAAGGTATGAAGAAATATATATCTTATTACCAGATTTATAACAACTCTAACCATCCTATAGTTTTATATCAAAGAGTCTATACTTTTTCCGAGTAGCGCCTTAAGATGCTATCTCATATAGTTTAACCTGGCTGCTATAGGGTTCCACATCAGCTGGCCTAGCATGAACGCCTTTTATCATGCGATATGATATAGCACGTCATGCTGTCTTGCTTACCTACCCCACTAAGGTGGAAGCAAGACAGCAAGACGTGCTATATCATATCGCGTGATATAATGATGGTAATGCTAGCCAGGCAGGTGTACCAAGACCTTCAAACTTTGTACGTCAATAGAAAATGCTCATCACATTTAACAATTTTCCATAAGACGGTATTTTTATGTCTCTCATAGCTTGGCTGGACTGCTATGGTTCCACATCGGCCATTTCGATCTTCTAAATAAATTATAGCCTACCTATAAGTTGGCGACAACTAATAGCTATATAACAAAAAAAGTTTCATTAAAATCCGTTCAGTAGTTTTTGCCTGAAACGTGGACAACAGGCAGACAGACAAAAAATTCAAAAACTATATTTTTGGTATCTGTTCCGTTTAAGAAGACCCTTGGTGGTATTTTTTTCTATTTCTTTTCAATGTATATAGCCCCTGTAACGGCAAAAAATATGGATATGGACATGGGCTTCATTTGACATATTTTGATGCCCATGTTTTGTGCTTTTAAGGGCATAATATGGGCTTCAAATGTCAAATAAGCCCATGTCAATACCCTTAATTTTTAGCCGGTAGTCCCCTGAATAGAATCGCATACAGTTTTATAATAAGTATGAATTATTTTATTTATTTACTTAATATACACGGTAGTTTTTTTATCACCCCGGATAAAATTAAAAGGATTATTCTGCTCATGAAAACAAACAATTTTTATTATGGGACCAACACTAAAATCGCAAAAAAACAGCTATTCCATACAAAAGTGCAAAAATATTTAATCAAAATGTATGGAACAGCTGATATTTTTTCGCGATTTCAGTGTTGGTCCTATAATAAAAGTTGTTTGTTTTCATGAGTAAAATAACCCCTTAAAATTTCCGGGGTGATAAAAAAATACCGTGTATATTACATAAACAGTACTTACCTACGTATTAACACATTAAAAATTTATATCACATAGCCTTCCGCCCGCGGTTTTGCCGCGTGTACTACACGACGTTTTTACGAGGGAATGTGATATTTTTCCGGGATAAAATTAGCCTATGGGACTCTCTAGCTCCTAAACTATCCACATACTAAAAAAAACAGGTCGATCCGTTGCTCCGTTTTGACGTGAAAGACGGACATACAAACAAACACACTTTCACATTTATATTATTAGTATATATTGTATGTCAAAAGAAAATACTTATCACGCTGAACAACTTCTCTTAAGATGCTGTATTTGTATCTCTTATAGTTAAGCTGGGCTGCAAGGGTTCCAAATCAGGAGTACCAGACCTTATATTTTTCCGTCAATAGAAAATGTCCATGACGTCAAACAACTTTTCTTAAGACGCTATGTTTGTATCTCATATAGTTTAATCTGGCTGCTAGGGTTCCTAGACCTTCAAACTTTGTACGTCAATAGAAAGCGTCATCACGTTTAACAATTTTCCTTAAAACGGTATTTTTATATCTCTCATAGTTTGACTGGACTGCTATGGTTCCACATCAGAAATTGCGATCTTCAAAATAAATTATAGCTATATGTTGGGAAGGACCAATAGCTGTATAACAAAAAAACTTTCATCAAAATCCGTTCCGTAAATTTTTTTGCCGACGTCATCACACGAAAAAATTCATCCCCTGTTTTCACCCTCTTTAGGGTAGTTTTTTTTACAAACTTTGAATGTCGTATTTATTTATCTAATCAAAAGCCTATAAAATAATTTTGAAGCTTCTAGCTTTAAAAATGACGTAATTTCCATATAAACTTTCATCCCCTATTTCAACCCCTTACAGCCCTTTGTTCACATAAAAAAGTAGCCTATGTCCTTTCTCAGGCTCTAGACTATCTCTGTACCAATTTTTATTCAAATCGGTTTCGTAGTTTAGGCGTGTTTGTGTAACACACAGACAGACAGATTCGCATTTTCGCATTTATAATATAATAAGTAAAATAAGTAAAAGTAATAAGTAAGGATTAAGTAAGGATTAAAATTGAAAAGAATATTTTTTTATCAGTTAGTAACAGTGAACGTAATTCAACTTATTTTTTAATTTTTCTAAATAGAAGGGTTTAACGTAAAATGAAGTGAGGTGTCAAATAATACATAAACATTAATCAAAAATCATAGCAATATATATCAAATCATATACGAAAATAACACAATAATTAGCACTTAAGTTATTACAATTTTTGTTTTTGGTTATTTTTCATTCAGAATACTTTAGTTGTGTAAAATGATAATGACAATATAAATATTGGAAAAATACAAAATAACAAGTGCCCGAACATAGGGCCAAGTCTGCTTACGTTAAGTCACAATCGTGTTTTAATCGTGTTTCGATTGTAGCTCAGTTGTAGTGCTTTTTTCCGAACTAGTTACAAGAAATATGTACTTTTTTCTCAATACTATTGATGGTCCCACCACACACTACATTCACATCACATCACACTGTCATAATTTTTGTTACTAGTGTTTAAAAAAGCACTACAATACAACTGAACTACAATTGAAACACGATTGAGACACGATTATGACTTAACGTTAGCATAGCAGGCTTGGCCCCCAGGACTCGAAAAAACAGCTTTTCGCTATCCGCAAGTATATTGTACTTTTGCTGCAAGCCAGCGCCAGCATTATTAAGCGACTTAAAAAAAGGAGCTTCTCGGTTTTTGGTTTGACCTGTTTGTATGTTTGTCCGCCTTGTCCCTTGTGAACCTATTTTGATGCAGTTTTCAGAAAAAGTATTTTTTTCATTTAGGAAAAGGTTTTGGTATTTTGACTGACTTCAAAAAAGGAGGTTCTCAGTTTGACCCATATGTATGTATGTTTGTCTTTTAGATGCGGTAATAATAACATTTTGTAATCGTTATAGAAATCCATAAGTTATGTATTGCAACAAATAATAAAAAAAATACATGAACAAAGCGTCTCCGTAAACAAAAATGACTCTGTTCTAAATCGGTCATGTGTGCATCTCTGTCTTACTTACGCAAAGAGAAGAAACGGTTGCGCGGCAAGGAATATTGTAATATTTTAGTATAAAATAATGAAATTAAGGTATTTTCGGTACATGTTTGACTTTAAATTCATAGTGCAATTATATTTACGCTCAATACTTACTGAAAATATGATATCCCATCTCTTTTTTTCACTTTTTTTTAATTGTTTCTGCACATTGTCAAAGCACATTTAGGCATCGTTACGCCGGGCGGTCAAAATCGGTCAAATGACTACTGAGGCGATCTAATGCTCTATTTCGAATGGAGCATTCGTTGGCGGCTTCACTTTCTGTGCATTTACGCTGTATCTAGGGTTTATATGATCGAAGAATAGCAGTTATTTTTAAGTTGAGAGAGTGAGACGCCGCTATACGGCGTGTAAAGCGGTGTCTCACTCTCACAACTTAAAAATAACTGCTATTAGAGCTTGTGGTAGGCCACCTGGGGGGCTACCGGCTAAGAAATCTGGATATGGGTATGGGCTTCAACTGTCATTTGAATTCCTTAATCTGAAAGATTTTTGCTGCTTTGTTCTGTTGGACGTTGCTAGCTAGTTATCGTTATACCCGACGTCACAAAACAAGGAACTGATAGCGGCTATTTTCTTTATAAAATTGACTTAAAGTTCCCTAAAACGTATGAAATTCATATCCATAAAGTTACGCGGAAGCGCCCCTGTACACGATGGCCCATCATGATCGGCCATCCTGTACTTGGGGGCTTTACAATCACAAATTTTCAGAAAATGTCGGTTTTTGTATGGAAGTATTTTTGTACAGGGGGCTTACCACAAGCTCTTATAGCAGTTATTTTTAAGCCTTAAAAAAAACTGCCCTGCTTATCGGTACCATGAACCATAACAATAGCAGCGCTGTTAGTCCTAGACGTTCACCGGTCAAACAGCGTTGCTAAACGTACCATGAGCTCACTTTAGCACGCCAGCAGGCCTGCCAAACTGTCATAATTAGCAGTTTTTAAAAAGTTGGTCTCAAGCAGCTATAAAAAGCCTGCTAAGGGTGGTATTCCACTTATCTCAAATATTTGATCAAAGAAATTGGAAGAGGACGATTAAAGATCTTTGATAAGTGGAATACCACTGATAATTTTGTTCGTTATTAAATGAATGATCAAGCAATTCTGTGGTTTTTGGAGGACGAAAGTTTTCCGCAATAGAAAGAAAAAAGCGTGGCGTAAACTAATACGAGAACAAAGCAATCCATTGGAAGTTTACGACAAAATGGATTTTATTCGTAGGTTTTGGTTTTGGTTTCGGGGCCCTTTAGACCTCTGATGCCCCCTGATTCACGAACCACCGGAAACAGAATCTGATTTGAATTCTGTGCTTTGTCTTTGCCTATTCTATAGTGAGTGACAAAGACAGTGCATACATTCCGATGTCGGGAGCGTTTCCAACGGTTTGTGAATCCGGGGGCTGATACTGCAGCGGCAACGAAATCTATAGATTAATCCGTTCAGGCAAGAGTGAGTGAGTTCTACCCATTCAAAAATTAAAACAAGAGTCTTACAAGATTCTTATTTTCTCGAACTTTGTAACATTTAAATTATTTATTTTAGGTATTGTCTGCTTTGTCCTTTTTTGCCACCGGCTTCTCTGAAAAACCTGTGGCTGTGGGGGACATTGGGGGCATTCCATGGCACAACAAACCGTGTCAAGTAGGTTACTGCTGCATTATTGTAAAGCGTTCCGAGAGCTTTTTTCTTTAATACGAACTTCACTCACTCAAGTGGAGATCTCTTCTCAAGTATAGTAAGCAAGGGCTGAATGTATTCGGTGCATGTTTTCGCATCCCTTTCTAACTAAGCTTGAGAAAAGATCTCCACTTGAGTATCGTTCTAGAATACGGGTCTAAGTAACTGTGTTAACTTTGTTTGTTGAAATTAGTCACTTTTCCAACTTGAAACCAAAGCTTCAAACACATTTGTAAAAAAAAAAATTAGTTGCGAGTAACGTTCGGAAACTAGAAGTGACGCTTGTTTATAAAACTCTGTCAAGAATAATATTTAAAACCATTTTTTTACACTGCCGTTCAATTTTATTTCCATAAAAACATCTTGTTTTAGGTTTTCCTTTGCATTGTTATTGTATTTTATTTATAAAATGTTACTTTAATACGAAACGGTATTTACCGATAAAAATCATATTTAGTTTTCGAACGCAAACAACATTTTGGCTCGACAGGCCAGAGACAATCATTCAATAGCAACAGCAGTGCAGCAGGCCTGCTAAAAGACTGCTAATTTTGGCTTATGGCACAGCGGTGACACTCCGTGTCCGTGAGAGTTCGAGCGCCGGTGACGTTTAGCCGACGCTAGGGTTGATACCGAAATTGAATATAGACTTATGCCAAAGAAGGTTACGTGTAGGATGTTATATAATTTGTGTAAGAATATTTAGGTAATGAAAGACACGTTCAATTTTCAATCAACTTTTATAGATATTTTTATTAAATATCTTTACAAATGGGAAATAATAAAATTTCCGACAAAATAAAATATGAACGACATTGAATAAAATAATCAAATAAGAAACCGAGCAGCGTTATATTTTGGTTGCGAAAAATTAACTAAGCTAGCGACAATTTACGAATGACTAATTTCGAGTCGAAAATACTTTATTAGAATATGTTCAGGAATACGCAGGTAGGTATATCTCGGTAAACAAGTATCATTTTGGTGAAACCGCAGGTTTTGTCTATGCAGTTATGGATAAGGTTGTGATGAGATGACGAATAACTACCGAAAGTATATCCTAAGGGATGGCACAGTGGATATATTTTGCCTAGCGTGCCATCGTCCGGGTGAATCCCTTAGACATATAATCTCCGGTTGTTCTCGTCTCGCAAACGGCGAGTATTTGCATAGACATAACCAAGGATAATACACCAACAACTTGCTCTGAAACATAATCTTGCGGCATCCGAGGTGCCGTACTACAAGTATGCACCAGAACAGGTTCTTGAAAATAGCCTATTGGGATCGATCTATCATAACAGACAGGCAGGACTATTGTAGCATTAGCTACAATACAACAAGATCAGGCTTATTAAAAGCCTGATATTGTATTGATAGATCAACATGAACGCCACGCAATAATTGTTTATGTCGCTGTTCCCTATGACATGACAAGTTGACGACAACCTTGGGAAAGCTGAAAAAGATAAAGAAACAAATATCTTGATTTAGCTCACGAGATTGTTGACATGTGGGACATTGATTCAGCAATTGTTGTTCCGATAGTCATATCTGCCCATGGTCTGATAGCCAAGAGCCTCGATAAACACCTTAAGAGGCTTGCGTTAGATGGATGGATCGTGAGTCAGATGCAGAAGGCAGTACCTACTTCTGTACACGGCCCGTGTCTGTCTCTGGATCCTTAGCCATCGGTAGTCGGGACCCTGAACTTGCTTCCGTTGGGGAACCGCCATTTTGTATTTTTAAATGTTATATTTTTTAATGTTTTATAATGTAAAAAAAATATGTTTAGAAATATAATTTTGTAAGTATTTTAAATGTTATAAAGGGAATAATAATAATTATATATGTACGTAAAATAAGCTACTAACAGTTGGGACACAGTTAATGTGTCCGAATAAAATACTAAATCGTCCAAAGAAAATACTAAGTTAGCGACAAAAATACTGAGTAAGTGAATCAATCATTGCCCAAATAAAAATTAGTCCTCTCAATAATTATTTATTATCGACTGAATTTTAACAACTTTCGCATTTTTTGGCTTCCTAGTAGTTCCTATTTGAATGTATGAAGATTTCGCCAGCCCTCGGCCAAGGCATTCACCCGACTGCCCGTTCCCCGCCCCGCGCGCCTCTCACGGCCCCCGCTCACATCCAGACACCCACACATAGCCGCAAGCGATTTTACGTGCACACATGCTTAAGTGTCGTTTCTTTTCGCGTAAGTGTATATATTCTTTGCTTATGGTACGATTAGCAAGAAGTTTATTTTAAACCTTGCAATAAAACTGCCCTGCATTTGTTCTGTTTGCTAAGAGCTTGTGGTAAGCCTCCAGGTGTGCGATTTTTTTTTGTACGATTCTCGATTTTTCGCACCTAGCAACCCTGAATGTCATGTCAGTCTGTCAGTCCCATGAAGTTCGACTTAATACTGAGGTAACTGGAGCTCTCACCCTGAATAAAAAAGTGTCGCCACCAAATTTGACATTTATATATGTAGTGGCTGTCAGCTGTCTCATATGACCATACGTATTTTTTTAAAGTGTAGGTGAGACGGAAGACAGCCACTGTGTTATTTGTGGTATTCAAAAAATTGTTCGTACTGCACGCTCCAGTTACCTCAGAGTATTAAGTCAAACTTCATGGTCAGTCCACTAGTAGTCTATATAATTTGTGGTCCAGTCTTGTGTGTCAGGTCCTACATATCTACATATATAGTGATCTGTGGTCAGGTCTGATTTGTGGTTAATCTGTGAAAAAAAAAGTTAGGTTGGTTGGATAATTTCAAGATAATTTTGTAATTCGTTCCGTAAAATTTTTATTGAAGGCCTAGCAAACGATCAAGTTTGTGAAATAATCACATTTCCGCTAGTTAAAACGTGTAAACAATATACGTAACATGATCACGGATGTAACTGATGAATTGGATCAAAGTGACAGCGGAATGGAATCTCTCATTGCCAGTAAAGACGATACGCCTGAACGTAGACCCGAAGACTCTTTTATAACTCCTTCGGTGCGTGACGATTGCCGTTTTCCCATTGCTGAACTGAAACTAAATTAAATTTTGTGTCATATTTTTATCCTGAAAATGCAATTTTTTGTTACAGCTAGGATCTTCACCTACAGGTCCACTCAAGGAATATGATGATGTGAGTTTACAATGCGATTCTCTTGTGTTCTCGTAGTAAATACGTTATTTGCTTCTATTCAAAACATATATAATAATTGCATTGGCTTATGCTTCATGGCTCATTCTCCTTATTCATCCATAAGGAAGGCCAGTGTCCCAGCAGTGGGGACATTAAATGGCTGATGATGATGATGATGATGATGCTTCATTGACGAGGTTATATTATTGATCTATCCAGGAACCTGATGAAACCCTGTCTGAGCGACTATGGGGACTGACTGAGATGTTTCCAGAGTGTGTCCGAAACGGTACTTACACAGTTACCACTAAGACATGGTGAGCCACTGCTAAATTACTTATTACGAAGCATGTTGTTTTTTAATTATCTATTTCCTTACTTGATTTTAGGTTATATCTTGACTTTGGCTAATTGTAAATAATAGTTGTCTGGAAACTTTGCTGAAACACTAAAACAAATGACCATTTTAATTATGAAATTTCTATTTAAAATGTATTTTGTTACTGACATTTTAGTGCCTAAGGGGCCGCACAGATTATCAGTCTGCCTGTTGGCAAGGGCCTGTCAGTTAGCCACAACAGGCCATGAGGCCACATGCTCACAGTTCCCTTAAAGATTTAAGACTGACAGCTAATGTGCAGGCAAAGTGTGTGGCCTCTGGGTGGCGCAGACTAATGTTGACAGTTATTGGCGGTACAGAAACTACCGAATATCAACTTCTTGTGTTTGGCCTCAAAGCTGGCTTTCAACTATTACCGACAGGCAATGATCAATCTAGTGTGTGGCCGATGGAGATCCCAAACAGCAGAAGGCATATCTGATCTGAGACTGCAAGCGGATTGATAGTCTGTGGGGCCCTTAATACTACAAAATTTACTTTTGACAGGTCTGGTGTTAAATCTTTATATGGCCTGTCTCGCTCTGTCATGTGGGTAGTGGCTAGTTCATCGGTCATTCTGTTTGCTCCTGTTATATTTGAGGTGGAGCGAGCACAAGTGGAAGAAATGCAGAAATGTCAGCAAAAACAGGTACATATAATAAACGAAGTATGAAAACAAATTTTAGTAATTTACTTATGAGATAATGTCCTTGATTCCATTTTATTGTTCCTTTGCAGGTGTTATTGGGAACTAATGCAGCTCTGTCAGGACCAATGCCTCAAATGCCACCAATGCCACGATAAACCAAAAATAATTATTAAAACATAACACACCTAGCAATGTATGATGATAACACCCAATATAGGATTCATTGTCATCTTGAATGCTTTAATGTTAGTTTAGTTTAATTAATTAGGTACTTTTATTGTAATAGGTATTTGAGATATAATAATATTGAGGGTTATTATTTCTTAAAAAATATATGACAAGCAAATTTTGGTAAGTGTACCCAATAATCTTAATTGCATTTATGGTATGAAATTGAAATCACTGCTCATATATAAAAGATTTATGCTACATAATCTGCTCTGTATGTTAAAGGATTAGCACCTGAAAAGGGTTTTTAAATTCTATGCATGTAGTGCATGTACCCAATATGGGGTTGGTGTTAGGATACCATGAGGCAGTTTAAATAGACATTGTTTCAGTCACAATAGATAATAAAGGTACTGTTAAACTATCTGACTTTGATTTGCAATACTATACTACACTCGCGAGCAACCAAATCGACTTGAGCCCTAACTCTGAGTATAGACTCTGATTTCAAGAAAAGTATAGGAGATATTTTTAAAGACAATATATTATCTGAAAGCTCCCAACTTCAGCTTTAATAAGATATCATCATTACCAATATCCGTTCATCATTACCAACAAAGAAATACTACATCTTTGATTACCAATATCCCCCCTAGCCCTAATCATCACTTTAAGTCGATTCTTCCCTTTCGGACTCGTGTCTCCCCTGATGTCTCCCCTAGGGGAGCCATCAGGATTTTCTTAGTCCTGGTGTCTTCCCCAAGTAGGGGAGACATCAGACCTTGCTTGTGAATAATTTGTTGAGTAAGTACTCGTGAATTGGCAGCTGGCAGCTGTGGTACAGTTCATACTAGTACAGCTGCCAACGTTAACCTCTTAAATCTTTTATGCAAAGTTTGTGTACCTAATTTATTTAGTAGCTTAAGAGAATAATTATGTAAAACTGAATAGTCAATAAACTATTATTATTATTATATTATTATTATTATTATTAATTCCCTTTCAAGTGTAGAAATACTGGCCAGTTGAATAAAATTTATCTATCTATTTATTTATCTTTTATTCACAGAACAGTAGGTATACTTACTCCTTGCTTTTATCTTTCAAAGTTAAGTTTGTCATTCACATTAAATATTCAAATCACATCCTGATTTCACTACACAAATGAACGAAAATTGCATAATGTACACAGAAAGGGTGGGATGAGTTATTTTTTGTGGTGTCGGCCGAACTCACCGAAAATAACTCACCGAAAACCAAACTCACCGAAAAGTTTTCTCACCGAAAAAAACTCACCGAAAAAAGCTCACCGAAAACTTCTTGATTTACTACAATTTGTATCATCTAAATCGACGTATCGGGTAGATTTCTGCTCGTATTAATGTAAATGTCACCGGAAAATAACAATAAGAACCGCAAGTTTATAAATTTTACGGAAGTCCTGTAGAACACGTGATAGGTTAGAAATTTAAGGCGATCGCGAAGCGCAGCGAAGCGATTGCCTTAAATTTCGTGGTTATTTTTTTTGGAAATTTATAAATTTACGGTTTTTATTATTTTCCGGTGATATAAATAAATAAAAAAAATAAAAAATTAAGACTTAATATACCTGTCACTGTCCAGGCGAATGCTCTAACCACTGAGCTGCGGAGTCGTTCGATGGGACTCGAACCGACGACCTTTTATTGTTCGGGCGAATGCTCTAACCACTGAGCTACGGGGTCATTTGATGAGACTCGAACCCACGACCTTTCACTGTCCAGGCGAATGCTCTAACCACTGAGCTGCGGAGTCGTTCGATGGGACTCGAACCGACGACCTTTCGTTGTCCAGGCGAATGCTCTAACCACTGAGCTGCGGAGTCGTTCGATGTGACTCGAACCGACGACCTTTTATTGTTCGGGCGAATGCTCCTACCACTGAGCTACGGAGTCGTTATTATCATTTTCAATACTTTTTTTATATTACCTAATTCCTAATTTTTGATTATTTATTTATTTATTTATTTACATTAATATGAGCAGAAATCTACCCGATACGTCAATTTAGATGATTCAGATTGTCGTAAATTAAGAAGTTTTCGGTGAGTTTGGTTTTCGGTGAACTTTTTTCGGTGAGTTTTTTTCGGTGAGTTTTATTTCGGTGAGTTTTTTTCGGTGAGAAAAGTTTTCGGTGAGTTTTTTTCGGTGAGAAAAGTTTTCGGTGAGTTTGGTTTTCGGTGAGATTTTTTCGGTGAGAAAACTTTTCGGTGAGTTTGGTTTTCGGTGAGTTTTTTTTCGGTGAATTTGACTGGAACCAATTTTTGTGCATGGCAGGGAATTCACGAGTACTCAACATATTATCACAGAATAAGCAACTTTTCATACAGTAGGCCGACGGAGACGTCTAGACAGGTCAATCGTGCGGGGCTTGCGGGGTGAGACGGGGGAATGGTTGTCCCGAGTTACATACAACGCCGTTCATAGTAACTCGGGACACGTCTTCCAGGGCTATCACGACTATAACGTTTTAATTTATTATTAGATTAATAGTATCTTATTTTATGGTGCATAGGATTTGTACTATGAGTGCGTGCAAATCTTCATCTCGCTTATTAAAAAAAAGACAATTTCCAAAATCCAAGATGGCGGCCAACTTTTTTGATTGCGGGCCGATTTTGATGAAACTTGGTTTTTGGTACAATTTTGACAAGAAAACAACAACACAATGTCAAAAATAAAAAAACAAAAATAAAAGAAAACAAGATGGTGGCCAACTTTTTTTTTGTAAGCTGATTTTGATGAAATTTAGTTTCTGGTACTATTTTGACACGAAAACAACAGCGCAATGTTAAAAGTATAAAAAATCCAAGATGGCGGCCAACTTTTTTGTTTGCAGGCCGATTTCGATGAAACTTGGTTTTTAGTACAATTTTGACAAGAAAACAACAACGCAATGTCAAAAATAAAAATAAACCAAGATGGCGGGCAACTTTTTTTTGTAAGTCGATTTTGATGAAACTTAGTTTCTGGTACTATTTTGACAAGAAAACAACAACGCAATGTTAAAAGTATAAAAAATCCAAGATGGCGGCCAACTTTTTTGTTTGCAGGCTGATTTCGATGAAACTCAGTTTCTGGTACTATTTTGACAAGAAAACAGCAACGCAATGTTAAAAATAATAAAAAATCCAAGATGGCGGCCAACTTTTTTGTTTGTGAGCCGATTTTGATGAAACTTGGTTTTTAGTACAATTTTGACAAGAAAACAACTACACAATGTTAAAAGTATTAAAAAATCCAAGATGGCGGCCAACTTTTTTGTTTGCAGGCTGATTTCGATGAAACTCAGTTTCTGGTACTATTTTGACAAGAAAACAGCAATGCAATGTTAAAAATATTAAAAATCCAAGATGGCGGCCAACTTTTTGTTTGTGAGCCGATTTTGATGAAACTTGGTTTTTAGTACAATTTTGACAAGAAAACAACTACACAATGTTAAAAGTATTAAAAAATCCAAGATGGCGGCCAACTTTTTTGTTTGCTGGCTGATTTCGATGAAACTCAGTTTCTGGTACTATTTTGACAAGAAAACAGCAATGCAATGTTAAAAATATTAAAAATCCAAGATGGCGGCCAACTTTTTGTTTGTGAGCCGATTTTGATGAAACTTGGTTTTTAGTACAATTTTGACAAGAAAACAACAACGCAATGTCAAAAATAAAAATAAACCAAGATGGCGGCCAACTTTTTTGTTTGCAGGCTGATTTCGATGAAACTCAGTTTCTGGTACTATTTTGACAAGAAAACAGCAACGCAATGTTAAAAATATTAAAAATCCAAGATGGCGGCCAACTTTTTTGTTTGTGAGCCGATTTTGATGAAACTTGGTTTTTAGTACAATTTTGACAAGAAAACAACTACACAATGTTAAAAGTATTAAAAAATCCAAGATGGCGGCCAACTTTTTTGTTTGCAGGCCGATTTCAATGAAACAAAGTTTCTGGTTCTATTTTGACAAGAAAACAGCAACGCAATGTTAAAAATATAAAAATTCAAGATGGCGCCCAAATTTTTGTTTGCTGGCCGATTTTGATGAAATTCAGTTTCTGGTACTATTTTGACAAGAAAACAGCAACGAAAAGTTAAACATATTAAATATCCAAAATGGCGGCCGACTTTTTTGTTTGTGGGTCGATTTTGATAAAACTCAGTTTTTTGTTCTATTTTGACAAGAAAACAGCAACGCAATGTTAAAAATATAAAAATCCAAGATGGCGGCCAACTTTTTTGTTTGCAGGCCGATTTCAATGATACTTAGTTTGTGGTTCTATTTTGACCAGAAAACAGCAACACAATGTTAAAAATATAAAAATCCAAGATGGCGGCCAAATTTTTTGCTTGCTGGCCGATTTCGATGAAATTCAGTTTCTGGTACTATTTTGACAAGAAAATCGCAACGAAATGTTAAACATATTAAAAATCCAAGATGGCGGCTGATGTTTTTATTTGTGGGCCGATTTTGATGAACCTCGGTTTTTGTACTATTTTGACAAGAAAACCGTTCTTAACACAATGTAAAAAATACAAATGGTCAAGATGGTGGCCGTTTTTTGTTTTTGTTTCTCTCTTTTCGCTTATTAAAATGTAACAGATTTTTATTTGCAAGCTTGAGACAGAGTCAAGTATCATTATCATTATCATCATATCAAGTAAAAGATTTAATTAATTATTAATTTGCTTTAACACACAGTAAATTACGACGTAACATCCTTCGTAATTTACTGTGTTTTTGATAGCTGTATACCCTATTTAAAAAAATAAAAAATAAGTAAATAAAATAATCATCGATATTAAGTTACAGAGTTCGAAAATAATGATTGTGACATGGGATGATTTTGATATATAGACGAAGGCGCTTTAAAGGTTAAGAAATATGAATCGGCTTATTTCCAATCTGAATATTTTTCTTTAACAAAACTTCAACCCATTCAAACGTCAGGAGTAGGTCAAATTTACCTTACAAAATTTCATGGCAGACAGACAGACAGATACAATTATAGGTGAAACTAAATAAAACATGTAATATATTTTATTTTGACACTTCTTACGCCTAAAATGCTAACCATCATTATTTATTTTATTTTATTTCGAAATACACTAAAATGTACCTGCAGGGGCGTGCATTAGTTTTCCAGCGCAGTAGGCACTGTAGATCTAACTAGTGGTAGTTGCACTTATCATTTTAAAATTCGTAATATTTAGGCCGAGCGACGGCGACGTGCGTGACGCGGACAAAGTCTCGAGCGGAAGGCTATGTTGGATATAAATTCGCTTACCATATATTTTCCCGCTTTCTTCAGACTGTAACTAATGTTCTGTATGTTATGTGAACTTACTTCCTAGTGAACTTGCTCTGCTCTTATCCTTTGGCACCTGGCGGTCGTGTGCGGTGGAGCGAATTTTTAACCACCACAGATATCTCAAAAATGCATGAATATAGGTAACATGACTCGAAAAGAATCACACATGTCATTTGAGCGATAGCCGTAGTGGCTTTTAGAAAAGCCGTTGTATTTGTTTTATGTCACTTCACATCACTCACGATCACGAATACCGGGTTTAATTAATTAATAAACGAGTAATAACACACACATATTGAGAGGTATTTAAATTTAACTAGATTAAATAAAATTTAGAAATAAACACAGTCTTCGCTGTAGAAAACAAAAGACACGGAAAGCAAAATAATAAATTCGTATGGCGGCAACCAGCTAACCAAGTATAACTGTCGTAATATTTGGTATTAAAATGTCTGAAATTTTTACCTTTCTGTTGAGTTAAACTAATATTTGGCATAGGTCTATTGAATGAAACAATTTTTGTTTTATCTATGAACGAAAACTGTGCGAAAGGATACGTACGTAATTTCTGTAAGCAAATCGAATCGGCACACTCTAATTTCTCCATTATATTTTAATTATTGATTACCTATATTTAGCACAAACACACACAGCAATTTCTTTTTATCACAGTACAAACACTCACTCAACAGTAATTATCTAATTAGATCTCGCGCGCGTGTGGTGCCAAGAAGACAAAAACGAACTAAAAACAAAATGGCAGGAACTTTCGTTGTTGCAAATTACATCCGTAATTATTAATAATTCTATAACTCAATCACGGGTGCGGGCGGTTAACAATCACTCTTAAAATCAGCGCAATAAGGTTGAAACTCGTTGAACGTACACGCACTGCAGCGCGCGAAACTAGAAAGAGACGGGTCGGAAATCATCGGTTCATTTCGCGACAGTTCGTCTAAGTAAGCTCAACTACCTAACCCAGTTAAATTGAGAACATATGCATGTCTAAGGACAACGCACATTTTCGGTAAACATTATACGCGGTCGTATTACCTTGACCAGTACTTTTTCTAATTTATGTTGTATGAAAGGCTGCTTGCATCGAATAGGCGATTCGGAGTCTGCCTACCTTAGAGTTAGGTACCTAAGTATTTAGTATTTAGCGAGGAAAAACTTATTGGGTGAGGTGTTGAATAGACGTTTTATTATAGAATATCTGGACCATATTAAACTAAATTAACTTTAAGTATATAATTAAAGTAGTGGAAAATTAGTAGCATGTTATTTAGGTTTTTAATGAGGTAGGCAGAGCTTAATTGCCTATATGGTATGCACGCCCCTGTGTACCTGCCACATTTTAATTTTGTTACAACCCTTCTGTATTTACGGAAATACCTATACAGATTACAGACATCGGTATCGCCTAACTTCAAAGGCGTTGGCCTACTATATAAAAAATTGGTTATACTGTGGTAATTGTATCATTTATGTACTTATATATAATTTAGCGTTGCTGTTGCCTTGTCAAAGTAGGACCAAAAAAAAAGTTTTATCTAAATCAGCCTGCAAACAAAAAAGTTGGCCGCCATCTTGGATTTTTTAATACTTTTAACATTGCGTTGTTGTTTTCTTGTCAAAATAGTACCAGAAACTGAATTTAATCAAAGTCAGCCAGCAAACAAAAAAATTTGGCCGCCATCTTGGATTTTTATATTTTTAACATTGCGTTGCTGTTTTCTGGTCAAAATAGAACCACAAACTAAGTATCATTGAAATCGGCCTGCAAACAAAAAAAGTTGGCCGCCATCTTGGATTTTTAATATTTTTAACATTGCGTTGCTGTTTTCTTGTCAAAATAGAACCAGAAACTGAGTTTTATCAAAATCGACCCACAAACAAAAAAGTCGGCCGCCATCTTGGATTTTTAATATGTTAAACTTTTCGTTGCTGTTTTCTTGTCAAAATAGTAGCAGAAACTGAATTTCATCAAAATCGGCCAGCAAACAAAAATTTGGGCGCCATCATGAATTTTAATACTTTTAACATTGTGTTGTTGTTTTCTTGTCAAAATTGTACTAAAAACCAAGTTTCATCAAAATCGGCTCACAAACAAAAAAGTTGGCCGCCATCTTGGATTTTTATATTTTTAACATTGCGTTGCTGTTTTCTTGTCAAAATAGTACCAGAAACTGCGTTTCATCGAAATCAGCCTGCAAACAAAAAAGTTGGCCGCCATCTTGGATTTTTTATACTTTTAACATTGCGTTGTTGTTTTCTTGTTAAAATAGTACCAGAAACTAAGTTTCATCAAAATCGGCTTACAAAAAAAAAGTTGCCCGCCATCTTGGTTTATTTTTATTTTTGACATTGCGTTGTTGTTTTCTTGTCAAAATTGTACTAAAAACCAAGTTTCATCAAAATCGGCTCACAAACAAAAAAGTTGGCCGCCATCTTGGATTTTTAATATTTTTAACATTGCGTTGCTGTTTTCTTGTCAAAATAGTACTAGAAACTGAGTTTCATCGAAATCGTCCTGCAAACAAAAAAGTTGGCCGCCATCTTGGATTTTTTATACTTTTAACATTGCGTTGTTGGTTTCGTGTCAAAATAGTACCAGAAACTAAATTTCATCAAAATCGGCTTACAAAAAAAAAGTTGGCCGCCATCTTGTTTTTTTTTTGACATTGTGTTGTTGTTTTCTTGTCAAATTGTACTGAAGACCCAAGTTTCATCAAAATCGGCACACAAACAAAAAATTTGGCCGCCATCTTGAATTTTTGTATTTTTAACATTGCGTTGCTGTTTTTTTTGTCAAAATAGAACCAGAAACTGAGTTTCATTGAAACCGGCCTGCTAACAAAAAAGTTGGCCGCCATCTTGGATTTTTTAATACTTTTAACATTGCGTTGCTGTTTTCTTGTCAAAATAGTACCTTAAATCGAGTTTTATCGAAATCGGCCCACAAACTAAAAAATTGACCGCCATCTTGGATATTAAATTTTTTGACATTGCGTTGCTGTTTTCTTGTCAAAATAGTACCAAAAACCGAGTTTCATCGTAATCAGCCCACAAACAAAAAAGTCGGCCGCCATCTTGAATTTTTTAATATTTTTGACATTGCATTGCATTATTAAATTAGGTATTTTATTAATTTAATATCGCAATACCAATGTACCCACCCGGGCTCGTAAAAGGTCCACTGTCACATTTTAAAGTGACAACCCTTACGTACTTGCGTAAATATCTATACGGGCGTCGGTATCGTCCAACTTCAAGGGCGTCGACCAACTGTATACAAAGATTGGTTAAGGTGTATCGATGAGCTCAGTGGCGCCGCCAATGGAAATAAATCAATTGCATTTTATTAATGGCTTAGATTAAAATTTTCGGTTATTTCGCGCAAATAGAAGAGCAAATTGCAATTTTTAATTGTTTTTTCATGGCCTCAAATATGAGCACCAAGTTATAGATCTCGATATTGCCAAATGTGGCCACTTTTGGCACTATTGAGATTCACGACTTATTGCGTAAGTTTGAATTCTCAAAAGTATATTTATAAAATGCATTCCACTCTTTCACCTGCGCGAAATAACCGAAACTTTTAATCCAAGCTTTTAATAAAATGCAATTGATTTAATTCCATTGGCGGCGCCACTGAGCTCATCGATACACCTTAAACTGTGATATTATTCAGAAGCAAGGTCTGATGTCTCCCCTATCTGGGGAAGACACCAAAACTAAAAAATCCTGATGGCTCCCCTAGGGGAGACACGAGTCCGGGAGGCTGTCTAATGGTACCACGACGCACGGTAAAGGAAGGAGTACAATTTATTAATTGAAACTGAACTCTATTTATTGGATATAAGGTTGAATTTTATTTAAAGTTTGACAGTTCCCCAGTTTACGGGAAAGTTGAATGTATTGTTTCATGAATTTTGTTGCGTATATATATTAATGAGTTATCGTTTTTTTCTTATTTTACCTGATTTTGATTATATTTTAATTTAAATAACTGTTAATGTCAGAAAGAAAAGAAAATGTGGAAAAAGTGGCATTTTCATGAAAAAGTTGAAATTAATAGCTCAAATTAATTAAGAAGTTAGTACCAATGTACTGAATTTTCATTCTCTAGATGCAAAAACAAACTTGAACAAACTTTTCAACTTGACAGTTATTGTACATTTTTATAGGTACAACAAAAATAGCGAAGTATGGATAAAAACTAAACTGAAATATGTGAGTAGAACACTGACCTCGTGGAGTCCCCTTAATATACTATTTTTTAAATTTTTTTCTTCTCTTTGGCTCGTACGTTTTGTACATTAGCCAATGTCAAGTACTGTAAAGGTAGGGAAACCAAGACAAGAGGGATAAGGTACCGGCACCAGTAATGAACTAGGCACCAGTGTTGAACAATTTCGAACTAAACTCCTCTAATAAGAATTCACTGTACTATTTGACTAGTGGCAAAACTGAACCACAAACTAAGGATATTCAACTGTCTAACTGCGAAATGTCACGTCAATCAGCCATTTCTTTTTTATTTATGAGCGTGTTAAAAAGGTGCAGTGCATTCGTTGGTTGAAAACTTAACAAAAACGCTAAGAAGGTAAGTGAGATTTGACTTTTTATTTTATTAAACCATCTATATTATTAACATTTAACTCAAATGCTCGCATTATTAATACATACTTTACAAGGTTATACTACTACACATTGGTAAATGATGAGGGTTTGTTTATATTTACAAATGTTCAACATAGGAAACTATTATTGTGACGGGTACCAGTTATGGACAAATTGTCCAAAGCTGGATATTCATTGTTTCATCGGTTTTTAATCAATTTTAGACCTTTTCTACCAGGGATTCTGATATATAATTGTATGCTTTCAAAATAATCACGCGATCCAGTGATGGACAGTGTGTCCATAAATGGGTGTTCAATACTGCGTCCATAAAATTAGTTTTTGATCAGTGTTTCAATATTACCAGTGGACCGTACTGTAGTAGAATATGTGTGTCCATATACCATTCTTTGTATACTTAAATTACCAGTTATTTTTATTTTTTACAGTAATGGCTCCAAGAAAAAATTATACACCACACCAGATGGGCCAGGCGATGGAGGCGGTCAAAAAAGGACGCGTTCCACGTATAACATTAAGGAATATGGGTAGTAGAAGATGAAATGTTAGCAGACAAAATGATAGTTCATGAGGATAAGATGTTAGAAGAAAATATAGTTTTAGAAAAGATGGCAGTAGAGGACATGTCAACAAAAATAGTAAAAGATAAGATAGAAGCAGAAAAAGTGGGAGATCGATGTGAAGGTATTGTTCAAGAATCGAGTTCAGATAAATAAAATAAATAAATAAATAAATAAATAAATAACTTCTTACATTCACACCAATTATCTAAGCCCATGTTAATTTCATTAAGAAACTGTATCATGGAAAACTTGATAACGGATAAATATATACTTAAATACTTTTTGTTTGTAAATACATACTTAATATACATAGTTAACACCCAGACCAAGACAAATAGACATGTTCATGCACACAAATATTTATCTTGTTCGGGAATCGAACCCGAGACCACTGGCGCAGAAGGTGGGTAGCCTACCCCTGCGCCAAATCGGTCGTAGATAAGATTACTGAAGAACAGTTAGAAAAAAAACTAATGAAGCTGACTTCAGAAAATGATTTTAATATGGAAGAGGAAAACCAAGAGAAGAAATATGAAAAAACGGAGCAATACAAGACCAAAATATTAAGAACACAGAATACGGCCGGAAAACAGAAGGATAAACTTCTTCTTTTTCACAACAAGGAAGGGGAGCAGAAGATGATGATGGTGACGGAGAACCGGGACGAAAAACAGGAAATACAGAACAAAAAGGACGGAAAAGAGAATTACAACGTATTAATACAAAAAAATCACAAGGAGAAGGAAAACCGACAGAACAAGAAGGACAGAAAACAGGAACAAGAGGAAAAGGCAAAGATACTCAAATCAAATCAAATAAAAAAATTATTTATTCAAATAGACATAATAAGCATGTACTTATGAATCGTCAATATTTTCCTACCACCCATTCAAGACTTTTTAACTGACAAGTACCTACAAGTAAAGTACAAGTAAGTACTGAGTAATGTATCCGTCCAAATGATTTTGGATGAACTAACAGGAAAAATGAAATTTATGCGTTCTTCTACTGAAGAGCTATTGACTGTTAAATGTAATGAAAATCCGAATTTAACAGAAACAAGTAAACAATATGTATTGGCTAAATTCAAATCTAAGAATGGTAAGAGAACATTTAATTGAAGAATCATATTCTAACGATAAAATGGCTGTGCAAGGGCTAAAATCTAAAAGATTTAAAAAAGTGTTTAAACTTGTAAAATACGATCTCTCAATTATTGATGTAAATGATGTTATTACATATCTACGTCAACCTATTGTACAAGATGATCGTTTTGTATTCACTGATTGTATTAACGTTACAGAGCAGTAATTTCAAATTGTTACTAAGTACTTACATCGAAATATTTTTTATGCTGACTGTTTATTTTTTGATTTCCTATTTTTTCATTGATATTAATAAATAATACTTACGAGTACTTACGTATTGTGTATTTTTCCACTCATGACATTATAACTACTAATGAACATAATGTAAGTGTTAATATGTTTTAGTTCAGTTAAAAGTTTCTACGCTAGTCCTTTAATGATAATGATGAGAGTTAAATCTTAGGTAACCAAAACAGGACTAATAGGCTTACCGTTAAAAGTTGCTAAGTTTAAAAAATAAAAGTTATTTAGCCTTTGTATGTAAATTAAGTAGTTTTTTTTAACATCATCACTTATTTTAGCATCAATTGACGTTATCTCTTCAGTACATTTGTCTGAATTTCAAGAGTGTCTGTCCATCATAGGATGTAAATAACTGCGGAACGTCCACAATCGGGTGTCCATAAATGGAGTTAAAGTTGTCCATTACTAGGGCTTAGCAAGAGTGTCACTAATTTAGATATTTTTTTTATAAATTAAAACCCTATTTCTTACTTTTTGTCCCAAATTGAAGCCTCTTGAGTAGTTTCAACATTTGCACTGTTGAAAAATTTAATTCGCCAGACACAAATAAAACGAAAAAAAAATTCGAGGCAAAAATTGCTAAACATAGTCCAAGACTGGTGCTACTACCTTATTATAATGAAAATAGTATCGGAATTTAGGATGAATAAAAGGATCAGGATTGGTCAGGCAGGATAAAACATATGATATTTAGATATATTTTACATCTATGTTACATATGATATATTAGATTAAAAGAATGTAGGTACATATTAAAAATAAGATAAGGTAGGTATGGAATTAATTATAACTTAATATTATTTACAGTTAAAAAGTTAGTCATTAAATTAAACAAATCAAAATTTATACAGGACAGCAGAGTTGGAAATGGGGGCTACCCACTGGTGGCCTACCACAAGCTCTTATAGCAGTTATTTTTAAGTTGAGAGAGTGAGACGCCGCTATACGGCGTGTAGAGCGGCGTCTCACTCTCTCAACTTAAAAATAACTGCTATAAGAGCTTGTGGTAGGCCACCAGATCTCTATTATAAATAGAGGTCAGTGGGGCTACCGCGTAACTTTATGGATATGAACTTCATACGTTTACTAGAACTTTTGGTAAATTTTATAGAAAAAATAGCATTAGTTCCACTATCGGTCAAGAGATGGCGCTGACCTAAAATAGATAGCATAGTGATCTGTGATTCTACTCCACGCATATTCCAACCGGGGGGCTACCGCGTAACTTTATGGGTATGAACTTCATACGTTTTTGGGAACTTTAAGTAAATTTAACAAAGAAAAAATAGCCGCTATCAGTTCCTTGTTTTGTGACGTCTGGTATAACGATAACTAGCTAGCAATGTTCAACCAACAACAAAGCAGCAAAAATCTATCAAAATAAGGAATTCAAATAACAGTTGAAGCCCATACCCATGTCCATATTTTTTAGCCGGTAGCCCCCCAGTGGGGCCACCGCGTATCCAAGGAATTTATAAGTACTACGTACAACAGGAAGGTGCACTCCGTATTTTTGTGTATTTAAAAATACACTTTAATATTAAGAGATAAGGTTTATATTTGAATACAAAATTGGATACAGGCATCTATCAGTTGTCTCAACTGAATTATAGATAATAATAAAAAAAAAAAAAAAAAAAAAAAAAAAGCGTCAACGCGACAGGACATTCTTTCCCCCAAAGAGCATGTAATCACTACGTTTCCCCATTCTACATTCTACATTCTTTCCCCATTTTATATCTAATATTTTATTCAGAGATCGAAATTCTCATATTTTCTGTAATACTTCGATCAACAATAGCATCCAGTTTGTAATACCACAATTATTTCATATTTATTACCTAAAATACCAAAAACAAATAGAAAATTTACTATGACATTTGAGAATGTCATCACCAGTCATCATCATATTGCCAAATTACGAAATCAACAAATGGGATAACGAATGAAGAAATAGATGTTGACGAGAAGCCGAGCAGCACGTTTTCCACCTCCGGGCTCGTCACCTCGCTCCGCCTCGCAGTTGTCGGCAACTGCCTCAGTGCCGTGTGTTCAGCTGACATCTGCAGTTGCGTCGAGTGATAGTGACGAGTACTTCTCTCCGCCGACGTCGCCACCGCCTGTACGCCGGAGGAGGGGCCGGCCACCGAAGAGTTTGGGGCTTCTGGGGCAAACGGCTCCGGTCAGGGCCCCCGCTCCCGGTGGAGTGCAGCGCATGCGATGGACAATTTCCATCAATGAAAATGTCATGCGCGCATATTTTGAGGCAACAGAGGCAGGAACTAATCTTACTGCGTATCGTGTTCGGATGCTTTCTCTGTTTCAGGCTCTCGAACCATCAATCAACGTTTCGGCTCAACGACTGTCGGATCAGGTGCGAGCCATTCAACGGGGTCACTTGTTGGATGACTCGGTACTTGATCGGCTCCGTACAGAGGTGCAACGTAACCGTATCATTACTACTGCATCGCAGGCGGCAACTCAAGCTTCTGCCGCGGCCACATTGCAAGCTGGCGTTGCTGATAGTGATCGTGGAGATGATATGGTTACTACTGTAAGTCCCCAATACAATGATATATTGAGGAGTACTCTTGAAGATGTAGTTCGGGAATTTCGATCGACTTTGGTTCACCTTAGACCTCGGCTTCCACGTTTTCCCATGCACAAAAAAAATAGGGCGCTGATGTGTGCTTTAGATTTGCTACTACCAAATTACTTTGATAGTAGTGAAGACCTGGCTGATACTCATTCGATCCTGTACTGTGCGGCTATTACAGCTTGTCGTGTTGCTCATGTCAAATTTCCAAATACTGACACAGCAACACGCCCTCGCCTGGCTGTACCAGCCTGGCAGTGTAGGATTGAGCGTCGTATCAGTGAGGCTAGGGTACTCATCGGTAAGCTCAGCTGCTTTAGGGAGGGCAACA
This sequence comes from Crambus lathoniellus, assembly GCA_949710035.1. Classification (NCBI taxonomy): domain Eukaryota; kingdom Metazoa; phylum Arthropoda; class Insecta; order Lepidoptera; family Crambidae; genus Crambus; species Crambus lathoniellus. The sequence goes on along the minus strand of OX453303.1, from coordinate 9,113,569 downwards.
TGCGCCCTAGGGTCATGCGCTTTGTGAAACGTGCATTCTTGGGGACTGGTATTAGTCCTCAAAATTATATTTCATGTGTCACAGAGCGCATCGACTTCCTGAAGCAGAAAATTTGTGCATGGGCTAATCGTATTCGAAGGTATAGGGTGCGAGTCGATCGCTTTACTCAGAACCGCATGTTCGAGAGAGATCAACGACGTGTTTATGCATCCTGGGAGCGATCGTATCAGAGTGATACTGATATGCATCGGCCGGATGATGAAGCCATGATTTCTTTTTGGCACAACATCTGGTCCGTGCCTGTCACTCACTCTGAAGGCGCGTGGATGGAGGATGTTGAGCGTTCGTGTGAGCTTATACCTGATATGAATGAAGTAACCATTGACTACCAAGACGTAGTTTGTGCAGTTCGTTCCTTACCCAACTGGAAATCTCCAGGCCCGGATGGACTGCACAATTTCTGGTATAAATGGTTACCTAGCTCGCACGTTTGCTTAGCATCTCAATTTCAATGTGCTTTATTATCTCGATCGCTTCCAGAATTCATGACAACAGGCATAACCCATCTGCTCCATAAATCTGGCAGTACTGCGGACCCCAAAAACTATAGACCTATCACCTGTCTGCCAACAATTTATAAAATTCTTACGTCCATTTTGAGGTCGAAGATTAATGAACACATTAATCAAAATTCTATTATGGTCGCCTCTCAGAATGGATGTAGGAATGGGGCCCGTGGTACTAAGGAGCTACTCCTCATTGACATGGCTATTAACCAACAGGTTCGTCGAAACCGAAAGAACCTGTCGACTTCCTGGATAGATTATAAGAAGGCCTATGATTCCGTGCCGCATTCGTGGCTCATGAGGGTGCTGGAGTTGTATAAAATAAATACAACTCTACGCACTTTCTTGATATCGTGCATGCGAAAATGGAGAACGGTCCTTTTCTATCCAGGATCTCGACGGATTCTAGGTCAGGGCGATCCTATAAAAATAGAGCGAGGTATCTTCCAGGGTGACGGTTTGAGTCCATTGTGGTTCTGTCTCGCTTTGAACCCTCTGAGTACACTTCTCGAGAGTTCAGGGTTAGGCTATCGTTTACGGAGAAATGGTCAAGTAATATCACACCTGCTGTACATGGATGACCTGAAACTATTTGCCCATAGCAGTTCTCATTTGACAGCGTTACTGAAGGTTACTGAAGCTTTCAGTAATGCCATTAAAATGGAATTTGGTGTGGACAAATGTGCAGTCATGCATGTAAAGCGTGGTCAGATAATGGAATCTACGGGTATACAACTCTCGGATTCTATTCATCTTAGATCTCTCTCCGTAAACGAAACCTATAAATATTTAGGTATGTCACAGGCATTAGGCATCAACGTTGCTGACATGAAACAGTCGTTGCGTGAGCGTTTCTTGGGGCGCCTTTCAAAAGTCCTTAAAAGTCTTTTGTCTGGCGGAAACAAGGTTCGCGCATACAATGGATGGGTCATGCCGGTACTAATGTATTCCTTCGGCATACTTAAATGGACTCAAACTGAACTGGATGCCCTGGATAGAAAAGTTCGTACATTGCTAACAGCACACCGCATACATCACCCACGTTCATCGACCATGAGATTGTATATCCCGCGGAAGTGCGGTGGTCGTGGCTTCTTAAATGCTAAGACATTGCATAACCGCGAGATATGCAATCTTAGGGAGTATTTTCTCCAAGTCGATATGGGGTCTCATAGAGATGTAGTTGCTGTTGACAATGGACTGACTCCTCTATTTTTAGCAAAAGAAAACTGGCGCAAACCTGTAGTACTTAGTACTTCCGACCGCAGCACTGTGTGGCAAAGCAAGGAGTTACATGGCAGATTCTACCGGGCTCTCCATGGGCCCGACGTAGATTTATTAGCCTCAGTATCCTGGCTCCGCTTCGGTGATCTTTTTGGTGAAACCGAAGGTTTTGTCTGTGCAATTATGGATGAGGTTGTGATGACGAATAACTACCGAAAGTATATCCTAAGGGATGGCACAGTGGATATTTGCCGAGCGTGTCATCGTCCGGGTGAATCCCTTAGGCATATAATCTCCGGTTGTTCTCGTCTCGCAAACGGCGAGTATTTACATAGACATAACCAAGTGGCCAGGATAATACACCAACAACTTGCTCTGAAACATAGTCTTGTGGCATCCGAGGTGCCGTACTACAGGTATGCACCAGAACAGGTCCTTGAAAATAGCCATGCCACATTGTATTGGGATCGATCTATCATTACAGACAGGACTATTGTAGCTAATAAGCCTGATATTGTATTGATAGATCGACACGAACGCCGCGCGATAATTGTTGATGTCACTGTTCCCCATGACGACAACCTTGTGAAAGCTGAAAAAGATAAAGAAAACAAATATCTTGATTTAGCTCACGAGATTGTTGACATGTGGGACATTGATTCAGCAATTATTGTTCCGATAGTCATATCTGCCCATGGTCTGATAGCCAAGAGCCTCGATAAACACCTTAAGAGGCTTGCGTTAGGTGGATGGATCGGGAGTCAGATGCAGAAGGCAGTACTTCTGGACACGGCCCGTATAGTGAGAAGGTTCCTGTCTCTGGATCCTTAACCATCGGTAGCCGGGACCTTGATCTTGCTGCCGTTGGGGAACTGCATTTTTGTATTTTTAAATGTTATAATTTTTAGTGTTATACATTGTAAAAATTTAATGTTTAGAAATATAATTTTGTAAGTATTTAAAATGTAATAAAGGGAATAATAATAATGAAAATGGAGAACGGTCCTTTTCTATCCAGGATCTCGACGGATTCTAGGTCAGGGCGATCCTATAAAAATAGAGCGAGGTATCTTCCAGGGTGACGGTTTGAGTCCATTGTGGTTCTGTCTCGCCTTGAACCCTCTGAGTACACTTCTCGAGAGTTCAGGGTTAGGCTATCGTTTACGGAGAAATGGTCAAGTAATATCACACCTGCTGTACATGGATGACCTGAAACTATTTGCCCATAGCAGTTCTCATTTGACAGCGTTACTGAAGGTTACTGAAGCTTTCAGTAATGCCATTAAAATGGAATTTGGTGTGGACAAATGTGCAGTCATGCATGTAAAGCGTGGTCAGATAATGGAATCTACGGGTATACAACTCTCGGATTCTATTCATCTTAGATCTCTCTCCGTAAACGAAACCTATAAATATTTAGGTATGTCACAGGCATTAGGCATCAACGATGCTGACATGAAACAGTCGTTGCGTGAGCGTTTCTTGGGGCGCCTTTCAAAAGTCCTTAAAAGTCTTTTGTCTGACGGAAACAAGGTTCGCGCATACAATGGATGGGTCATGCCGGTACTGATGTATTCCTTCGGCATACTTAAATGGACTCAAACTGAACTGGATGCCCTGGATAGAAAAGTTCGTACATTGCTAACAGCACACCGCATACATCACCCACGTTCATCGACCATGAGATTGTATATCCCGAGGAAGTGCGGTGGTCGTGGCTTCTTAAATGCTAAGACATTGCATAACCGCGAGATATGCAATCTTAGGGAGTATTTTCTCCAAGTCGATATGGGGTCTCATAGAGATGTAGTTGCTGTTGACAATGGACTGACTCCTCTATTTTTAGCAAAAGAAAACTGGCGCAAACCTGTAGTACTTAGTACTTCCGACCGCAGCACTGTGTGGCAAAGCAAGGAGTTACATGGCAGATTCTACCGGGCTCTCCATGGGCCCGACGTAGATTTATTAGCCTCAGTATCCTGGCTCCGCTTCGGTGATCTTTTTGGTGAAACCGAAGGTTTTGTCTGTGCAATTATGGATGAGGTTGTGATGACGAATAACTACCGAAAGTATATCCTAAGGGATGGCACAGTGGATATTTGCCGAGCGTGTCATCGTCCGGGTGAATCCCTTAGGCATATAATCTCCGGTTGTTCTCGTCTCGCAAACGGCGAGTATTTGCATAGACATAACCAAGTGGCCAGGATAATACACCAACAACTTGCTCTGAAACATAGTCTTGTGGCATCCGAGGTGCCGTACTACAGGTATGCACCAGAACAGGTCCTTGAAAATAGCCATGCCACATTGTATTGGGATCGATCTATCATTACAGACAGGACTATTGTAGCTAATAAGCCTGATATTGTATTGATAGATCGACACGAACGCCGCGCGATAATTGTTGATGTCACTGTTCCCCATGACGACAACCTTGTGAAAGCTGAAAAAGATAAAGAAAACAAATATCTTGATTTAGCTCACGAGATTGTTGACATGTGGGACATTGATTCAGCAATTATTGTTCCGATAGTCATATCTGCCCATGGTCTGATAGCCAAGAGCCTCGATAAACACCTTAAGAGGCTTGCGTTAGGTGGATGGATCGGGAGTCAGATGCAGAAGGCAGTACTTCTGGACACGGCTCGTATAGTGAGAAGGTTCCTGTCTCTGGATCCTTAACCATCGGTAGCCGGGACCTTGATCTTGCTGCCGTTGGGAACCTGCATTTTTGTATTTTTAAATGTTATATTTTTTAGTGTTATACATTGTAAAAATTTAATGTTTAGAAATATAATTTTGTAAGTATTTAAAATGTAATAAAGGGAATAATAATAATAATAATTTTCTCAAAATGGATGTAGGAATGGGGCCCGTGGTACTAAGGAGCTACTCCTCATTGACATGGCTATTAACCAACAGGTTCGTCGAAACCGGAAGAACCTATCGACTTCCTGGATAGATTATAAGAAGGCCTATGATTCCGTGCCGCATTCGTGGCTCATAAGGGTGCTGGAGTTGTATAAAATAAATACAACTCTACGCACTTTCTTGATATCGTGCATGCGAAAATGGAGAACGGTCCTTTTCTATCCAGGATCTCGACGGATTCTAGGTCAGGGCGATCCTATAAAAATAGAGCGAGGTATCTTCCAGGGTGACGGTTTGAGTCCATTGTGGTTCTGTCTCGCCTTGAACCCTCTGAGTACACTTCTCGAGAGTTCAGGGTTAGGCTATCGTTTACGGAGAAATGGTCAAGTAATATCACACCTGCTGTACATGGATGACCTGAAACTATTTGCCCATAGCAGTTCTCATTTGACAGCGTTACTGAAGGTTACTGAAGCTTTCAGTAATGCCATTAAAATGGAATTTGGTGTGGACAAATGTGCAGTCATGCATGTAAAGCGTGGTCAGATAATGGAATCTACGGGTAATCAACTCTCGGATTCTATTCATCTTAGATCTCTCTCCGTAAACGAAACCTATAAATATTTAGGTATGTCACAGGCATTAGGCATCAACGATGCTGACATGAAACAGTCGTTGCGTGAGCGTTTCTTGGGGCGCCTTTCAAAAGTACTTAAAAGTCTTTTGTCTGGCGGAAACAAGGTTCGCGCATACAATGGATGGGTCATGCCGGTACTGATGTATTCCTTTGGCATACTTAAATGGACTCAAACTGAACTGGATGCCCTGGATAGAAAAGTTCGTACATTGCTAACAGCACACCGCATGCATCACCCACGTTCATCGACCATGAGATTGTATATCCCGCGGAAGTGCGGTGGTCGTGGCTTCTTAAATGCTAAGACATTGCATAACCGCGAGATATGCAATCTTAGGGAGTAGTTTCTCCAAGTCGATATGGGGTCTCATAGAGATGTAGTTGCTGTTGACAATGGACTGACTCCTCTATTTTTAGCAAAAGAAAACTGGCGCAAACCTGTAGTACTTAGTACGTCCGACCGCAGCACTGTGTGGCAAAGCAAGGAGTTACATGGCAGATTCTACCGGGCTCTCCATGGGCCCGACGTAGATTTATTAGCCTCAGTATCCTGGCTCCGTTTCGGTGATCTTTTTGGTGAAACCGAAGGTTTTGTCTGTGCAATTATGGATGAGGTTGTGTTGACGAATAACTACCGAAAGTATATCCTAAGGGATGGCACAGTGGATATTTGCCGAGCGTGCCATCGTCCGGGTGAATCCCTTAGGCATATAATCTCCGGTTGTTCTCGTCTCGCAAACGGCGAGTATTTGCATAGACATAACCAAGTGGCCAGGATAATACATCAACAACTTGCTCTAAAACATAGTCTTGTGGCATCCGAGGTGCCGTACTACAGGTATGCACCAGAACAGGTCCTTGAAAATAGCCATGCCACATTGTATTGGGATCGATCTATCATTACAGACAGGACTATTGTAGCTAATAAGCCTGATATTGTATTGATAGATCGACACGAACGCCGCGCGATAATTGTTGATGTCACTGTTCCCCATGACGACAACCTTGTGAAAGCTGAAAAAGATAAAGAAAACAAATATCTTGATTTAGCTCACGAGATTGTTGACATGTGGGACATTGATTCAGCAATTGTTGTTCCGATAGTCATATCTGCCCATGGGCTGATAGCCAAGAGCCTCGATAAACACCTTAAGAGGCTCGCGTTAGGTGGATGGATCGGGAGTCAGATGCAGAAGGCAGTACTTCTGGACACGGCCCGTATAGTGAGAAGGTTCCTGTCTCTGGATCCTTAACCATCGGTAGCCGGGACCCTGATCTTGCTGCCGTTGGGGAACTGCATTTTTGTATTTTTAAATGTTATATTTTTTAGTGTTATTCATTGTAAAAATTTAATGTTTAGAAATATAATTTTGTAAGTATTTAAAATGTAATAAAGGGAATAATAATAATAATAAAATGTCAACGGTCCAGCTGAGACCGCAAGAACGAGGTGAGGGTGTCCCTTTCTCTAAACTTGCCAGCACTCTTAAATAAAAGGTTTAGTAGATTTATGGTTCACAACTTACGTTATAAAAATTAAATTTCGTAAAATTTTCCCTTCGTATTACTTTTAGTCAATAGAAAACGCCGCATATTATTTAGGTATTACCGTATTAGGCATAAAAATGTATCAGGTCGTTTAACACCCGTTTGCACTAAACTTAAAAATCGCCTAAGTCTTTTCCTAGCTAACTTAAGACATTCTTAACAGAAAATTGCTTTGCACTAACCTTAGGACATTCTTAAATGCACTTTTGGCTATTCTTAACTTACGGGCCCAATATCGAGCGCCTAAGGCTTAAGAAATACCTATATCAGTGATTATTGTCTGTGGCATTGTGAGCAAAGAGTAGTGCGACAAGCTTTTCTGTTCCGGTGATTATCTTTGGAACTAAAACAGTTTTCATACGACAGTCCATTTTGACAGCTAATTTCGTATTGCAAGTGACTCCTGTGTCACGGCTGTCACCGGAACAGAAAAGCTTGTGGCTTTTGTATTCTTGTTTGCTAGATAGAGACACAACACATGTGACATACGTCATTCATCATTTATTTAAAAAAAACATTACAGATCGACAATCTTTTCTGTTCCCATGACAGCGGCGCTTATGTTTAGCAGCAAAACATGAAAGTATTAGCAAAATGACATTAAAAACAAAACTCGTTAGTTCTAGTTTTGGCCACCGGAACAGAAAAGGTTGCGCACTGTATTTATGTTTTTCCTGACAGTTGAGCTCAGTTGACTTTTTCTTTTCTCGGTGAATTACTCCTACCAAATAAAATAGACAACGCCTTAGCTTTTGTCTCCTTTTAACTTACGAAGGAATCAATGAGAAGTTTCAACCAAAAAAATATCCAGTGACCTTCTTTACCTCGCCAGGTTTAAAATCCATAAACAATTAATATTTGAATTCATTCATTCATTCTTTTAGCAAGGTGATGACTAATTTACGACGTAGTCTGTCAGTGCAAACAAAAATTTTAGCTCGGCTGTTTTAGGCTGTTCCTAAGCTAAGATGTATCTTATCTATGACAAGCTCAACCCGAGTTTAGTGCAAACGGGCATAAGTTTTTTATGGCTTATCCTAGAAAAGAATTTGAATGATAGATTTCAGAATGTTAAAGTGGCAACATTACAAGCCGAATGACGTTTTCCGTCTTCGTTGTGTCAAGTTCGCAATTCGCTCGTCGCCGCCCGCCGCCCGTCGCGCATGTTCGTGGCCGCCGTAATGGGATGGAGTGAGATAAACTGACCTCGTTCTTACTATCTCATTAGGACCGTTTTTTAGCAGCAGTGCACCTTCCTGTTGTATTATAAATTCTTTGCGCGTATCTTTATGTATATGAGCTTCATTTGACATTTGAAGCCCATATAAAGACAAAATATGGGCTTCAAACGTCAAATGAACCCCATGTCCATATCCAAATTTTTTAGCCGGTAGCCCCTCAGACCGCCCGCGTAGTTAGAGAGGGCCATGAAGCTCGACTTAATACTGAGGTAACTGGTACGAACAATTTTTTGTGACCACAAATTACACAGTGGCTGTCTTCCGTCTCACCTACACTTTTAAAAAATACGTATAGTCATATGAGACAACTGACAGCCACTACATACTAAATGTCAAATTTGCTGGTGATCACTTTTTTATTCAGGGTGAGAACTCCAGTTACCTCAGTATTAAGTCGAGCTTCGTTTTTGGGTACCTTAAGTCAATTTTATAAAGAAAATAGCCGCTATCAGTTCCTTGTTTTGTGATGTCGGGTATAACGATAACGAGCTAGCAACATTCAACAGAACAAAGTAGCAAAAATCTATAGCCCCCAGTACAGGTTGGCTGACCATGGTCGGCGACCATGACCAATACATCGTACATTGACACTTTTAAACGAACAAGTTTAAAAAGGTTCTTTCAAAAGTGTCAATGTACGATGTATTGGTCATGGTCGCCGACCATGATCGGCCATCGTGTACTGGGGGCATATCAAAATAAGGAATTCAAATGACAGTTGAAGCCCATACCCATATCCATATTTTTTAGCCGATAGCCCATTGAGGGTAGCCCCCCTGTGTTACAGCAGTGCCGTAGCGTGGACTATTTATGGCGTGGGCGAAGTCGCATCAGCGAGGCCCCTTTTTTGAAACCAAGACCTACCCACTGATATTGAAAAAAAATCAGCAAAGTGTGATTCAGACTCGCCCATGGAGGGTTCCATACACAACAACATACAAATTTCTTGTTCCATACCCACTTAACGTACCGATTACAACACCTAGCTTAAAAGCCTAAAGGGGATCGAAAATTTCGTTACATTTTAGCCATGTACGGTCGTCAGCACGTCGGGTTACTACAAAATGTCATATTAATTGAAACTGAACTCTGTTTGTTGGACATAAGATTGAATTTGATTTCGTAAAACGGTACCAAGTTTCAACTAGGTATGTACCTAAGTAGTCTTAATAGTTTCGGAATAAATTGGCTGTGGCATACGGATGGACAGTCAGACAGACTGACATGACGAATCTATAAGGGTTCCGTTTTTTGCCAATCGGCTAGGTTACGGAACCCTGAAAAGGGTTTATTTTGTAACTTGTGTGTTTTAACATTACAAAAATAATATTCTTCGGCTTTTAGCTTTACTAAAGTCATCTAGTAAAGATTTGTTAAGTATTTATTTTTGCTGCTAAATCCGATGCGACTGCTTGGGATTTGACAGTATGGCGACGAGCTGTCCTCTCATACCGCTAAGAGGGATCTCGCGCGCGAGGGCCCTCTAAGCGCGAGGCCGTGGGCGTGGGGCCGCTTCGCCCACGCCTAGCTACGCCACTGGTTGACAGCAAAATTAAATTAAAACAGAATGAAACAGAAAACGTTGTCGCACTGTAGAAGTGTAGAACTGACCAACCGTTCTTGAACGTGATGCCGAGTGTTTTATTGTAGTGGTGACTTCGATCAACAGAACTAGGTGTTATTGTAGATCGAAGAGTGGTGACTACCTATTTTATTTATTTATTTATTTATTTTCTTAAAGGAAGACCAACAGCCAATCTTACAAACTAGCATCAATTACAATAGGCACCAGAAGGCCACTTACAGGTCCTCACTGATTGCACCTCAGCAAGAATTACCGAGAAGACCAACTCGACATACTTGACGCCAAACACTCCAAGAAGCTTTGAAATGTAACACACCTACATTCTAATGAAAACATAAGAAACTATAATAACATACATACAGGGTTGCCAACTCAATACCACAAATTGGTGCTAAACGTGCTCTAAAATAGTGCTAGATAAGTATGGATTTCCAAAAATAGTGCTAGATTATTTAAAAAATCATAAAATTATAAAAAAAAAATTTTTTTTATTGTGTATGACGCATATTTCGATTATTTTTGCATTTATTTCTGTTTTGCAAAATATACACATTGCTTTCAAGCTATTACCAAGTGGTCTATCTAAGCCATTTCTTGTATTTCGTTCGGATCGAACGAAGCCGATCCCACTTCTTTCTGAAACTTTGAGCATACTGACTTTTTTGCTTAAAGGAATATCCATTTTCGTAACTCATCACGCACTAAGCTTTTTCGTCCGTTTTAAAGAAGCAAATCATCAATCAACAAACAAGACAAAGAAAGACTTAACTATCTTAAAAGAAGATCTAGTCAGGCAGGTCAGATTGCCGTTCCTTAAAGCGTTTTGTTACTGACCGCGTGACTGCCTTTTGTTCTGCGGTAACCAGAAAAAAATCAGCATGAGTAGGTACTATTTAGTGCTAGATTTGGTGCTAGGTGCTATATGCCTTTGTTTTAGTGCTGGACTTATGAAAATAGTGCTAAATCTAGCACCGAAAGTGCTAAGTTGGCAACACTGCATACATAATACCACAGATTACTAAATAGTTACTATGTAAAGCCCCCAGTACAAGTTGGCCGACCATGGTCGGCGACCATGACCAATACATCGTACATTGACACTTTAGAACGAACAAGTTTAAAAACGTTCTTTCAAAAGTGTCAATGTACGATGTATTGGTCATGGTCGCCGACCATGATCGGCCATCGTGTCCTGGGGGCTTAACAGATAGTTCCATGTGGTTCCATGAAGCTCGACTTAATACGTAATGCCCCCAGTACACGATGGCCGATCATGGTCGGCGACCATGACCAATACATCGTACATTGACACTTTTGAACGAACAAGTTTAAAAAGGTTCTTTCAAAAGTGTCAATGTACGATGTATTGGTCATGGTCGCCGACCATGATCGGCCATCGTGTACTGGGGGCATTATAGTGCAGCAAGCTTTTCTGTTCTGGGGGGCTACCGCGTAACTTTATGGATATGAACTTCATACGTTTTTGGGAACTTTAAGTCAATTTTATAAAGAAAATAGCCGCTATCAGTTCCTTGTTTTGTGACGTCGGGTATAACGATAAATAGCTAGCAACGTCCAACAGAAAAAAGCAGCAAACATCTATCAGAATAAGGAATTCAAATGACAGTTGAAGCCCATACCCATATCCAGATTTCTTAGCCGGTAGCCCCCCAGGTGATTATCTTTGGAACTAAAACAGTTTTCATACAACAGTCCATTTTGACAGCTAATTTGGTATTGCAAGTGGCTCCTCTGTCACGGCTGTCACCGGAACAGGAAAGCTTGTGGCACTGTACCTCAGTATTAAGTCGAGCTTCATGGATAGTTCACTCCGCTAAGTCATTTAAACAAATAGCAACTCTAACTATAACGCAATAAAGTAGAATTCAGCTTGTACGGCGCAGGCAAATTACGAACGGCCACTCGTTGTCGTTGCATCTCTTTCTATCGCATATATTCTAGCTCTTTTGCGGACCTAATCTCTATGCCATACGCCTGCCTGGCAGGCGCGCCGCCCGAACGTACCTAAACTGCGGAGTGACACCCCCCTGTAATACTCAAGAATGAGTCACACCAACACATCAAAATATGACTATAAAAATTACTGCATTTAATGCGCGTACTCGTGCAAGTAATAGGTAACAGTTTTTGTTTCATCGAAATCTGGCCAGGATTTCCAAAGTTACAGCGTTGTAAAGTTTCACCAGCTTTTGTAATTTGCTTTCCTTGCGCGCTATTGCGATGACGTCATGTCGCAATGACATCTCCGATTGCGGCTGCTACGGGTGATTTCTGTCCAACTGTACCTACATAGAGTCCGTCCATGCGCAATCTGCGCGCAACTGGTGCATTTTTGCCGCTAGTTACAGTACATTTTCTTTGTTCTAAGGATAAGGTAAAAGATTAGTATTCGATTTCGACCGCGCGCAGACGCGCTCTTAAACTGTCACCTACTGTCAATACCGAAAGACATTTCTATCCCACAAACTTATATGACCCAGTGGTGGAGGCGCCACTAGCTGTACAAAATTATCGAAATGGCTGTCAGTTGTTGGTTCCATATTTTGACCACCAAGTCAGTTAAGGTTGTAAGTACAATTTGTTTTGGCAGTTGCTATATTGACAGAATACCGCCCGCCATTACGAGTTGATTTAATTTATTATTTCATAACACGAAAATAACATGTATTTGAAGGTGTTTTTTCACTGGAGTTGGTAGACATGGGCTCAATACTAAATTTCTTAACCATTTCATTGATCGACTATAAGAAAAATAAATTTTATTAAGAAACCGTGAGAGCGCGACTATATAGCCAAAGGATTCTATGTAGGTCGGAAGTGCGACGTGACATCACAAGTTAATGCCATTGGTTCACCCGAATTTTCTACGGAGGCCGTACTTTAAAGTTAAATATCTCAGTCATTTTTGAAGATAGGAAAAAAATAAAAACAGGTTCTTTTTTCTCGAGTTACATATTTTTTAGATATGCTGATAACAAAAATCGTTGGTGTGACTCATGGCTTAATTTCTTCGCCTGTCCAAAAGGACTAACTTTTTTACACTACCAACCGTTTTTGTCAGTTGTCAGTGTCAAATTATGACAGTGACAGTTCTTGTGTCAGTGGTTTTTTTTGTTCTTCACAATCGCAGACAATTTTTACGAGATGAGTGATCTAAGTTGAGGATTTTCTTTCAATATACATTATAAAAATGGCAAATACAGGTTTGTTGCCATTCGTTCGTGGTGTTGATTTCACATGTAACGACTTTAGTGTAAGTACTCCCAACAAACAACTCGGAAAGACATCTTTATACTTTGATGATATCATATCTCTAACCTATGTTTACTATTTTTAAGCTGGGTATTGTCCTAATTAATTTTTTACAGGATGAGAAATTCCCTGATGCAATCAGGTATATGACGGGACTCCAATGGCTAAGACTGGATAAAACAAACTTGATTGATATTCCTGAAGAGCTGGGAAAGTTAATGAAATTGGTAATATAAATTCTTTTGTTAGATACCTACTAGATTTGAAAGTTATTATTTGATGTATGGTTGCAATATCACATAACATTTAGTTAGGTACCTTTGTTGTAAATGTAGATTCTGCACAAGTTTTACATAAGTAGTGGATTATTGATATTTATCTGAAAACAATTTAAAACTGACTATTATGGTTGTCAATAACTAAATATTTTATACTTTGTTACAGGAAAATTTATCTTTAAAAAGTAATGGCTTGGAAAAGTTATTTGGAGAACTAACAGAATTAAAATGTTTGCGTTCATTGAATGTCAGACGCAACAAAGTTAAAAGTTCAGGAATTCCAGCCGAACTGTTCAAACTAGAGGAGCTCACCACTTTGGATTTATCCCATAATAGACTGAAAGAAGTTCCTGACGGACTAGATAAGGCTAAATCTCTGCTCGTCCTAAATCTTAGCCATAATAAGTAAGTTTATTTTAATTATATTGCTATCTCTTAATATATTTTCAAAATTATGACTCAATGCTGATAGAGACCGGATTATATGCAAATGCATATTGCATAATATGCATATCAAATCGTCCAATTGTGAAGAAAATTCATCTTATGAACACCTTGTTGCGAGAGTCATTCCCAAGTAAACTCAAAAAAAAGTTTCGAAATATATTGAATAACAACCCAGGGTTTGGACCCTTGTGCCTAATTGATAGCTTCATCATGCAACAGGTGATATTTTGCCCGGCACAATCAGTCCAAACATTTCACCCAAATTAAAATTCTGCCCAGTTACCTCAGTAGATTCTTCCGCCGTCTTTGTCCGCTTACAAAAATGTATTAAGCAAATTGTAGGCACAACTTAACATTATATTTGAACAGTACTTAAGGTTATAGCCCACTTATACCGCACCGCTCCGACCCAACCAAAGTATGAACAGCCAAATATGGACTTAATATCGTTCACTGTAGATGCACTTTACAGTAACAATATACAATAGCAGACAGAGTGCGTGGTAAGCGAGCCTGCCGCAAGCTAAAGTGCGTCTACAGGGCCATTAAGTCCATATTTGACTGCTCATACGTTGGGTGGGAGCGGTGCAATATAAGTGGTCCAGTGGTTTTTGAGGTTCTTCGTTACATACCTGAATACATACAAATCTTTCCTCTTCATAATATTAGTATAGATAGCAAACACAGCTAAATATAAAAAATATAAATGCATTTAAAAATGTGTTTATTTTTCCTGTTATATTGTATTGTATGCATATTTTGGCTTTTTTATGGATTTTCGTGATAATGTAGCTATTTTTATTATGTTGACTTTTATGTTGCATATAGTCTGGTCTCTACTGTTGTCAGAATAAAAGAAATGTTAATGGCCTACATTCTTTGCTGATATGACTTTACTTATGCAGCCGGCCAAGCATGAGCGGCTTTTATCAGGCGATATGATAAAGCACATCATGCTGTCTTGCTTACCCCACTAAGGTGTAAGCAAGACAGCATGACGTGCTATATTATATCGCGTGACATAATGATGGTCATGCTAGGCAGGCAGATTATAAGCAGCAAATTTTTTTTCATTTTAACTATTTTCATCTTTAAAAAAAAACTTTTATCTATACATATAAAACTATCTTTATAATTCCTTAAATTACACTATTTATGTAAGTCCTAATATAGCATGATTAGAATTCCCTATGCTGGGCATTCCTTAATTTTACAGGTCCAATTGTTTTAATGTGAAGCTGACAGTTTAAAACTTGTTTATGTTTTCAGGATAGAAAGTATACCGCCAACTCTATTTGTCCAGCTAACAGACCTATTGTTTCTCGATCTGTCTAGCAATCTTTTGGAGACCCTTCCCCCTCAGACTAGAAGACTGGCGAATCTGCAGACTCTCATACTTAATGATAACCCCTTAGGCCTCTTTCAGTTAAGGTATGGAATGACAAAATAAAAAGAGACAAACAATTTAAAGATGATACAAGAATAACAATAATTACTTCTAAGACTTAAATACTACAAGTATTTTAATAGCCTATTAAAGTTGGTAATTTTGTTTTAAAATAGCGTCATTTTAAAAGGCGCGCATCAACTTCGCGCGGCTGCCGCGCGAGCGGTGTTCGACCTCGGCAATCGTTTGGCTCGTCTGCGTTTTGGCTCGCGAGCCATTAGGCGGGTCCACACCCAGCGAGCAGCAACGGGCGAGGCTCGCCGCGCGCGGCATGCGCCGGACCGCTCGCTCGGTGTGGACGTGCCTCGCGCGCGCGCTCGCCCGAGGCTGAGCATGCGCCTGCCGCGCGCGACCGAGCCGAGAGGTGTCGGTTTTTTGATTTGCTCAAAGGTGCCTCAGTCGTTTGCCTCGCGCAGTGTGGACGACACGTGTGGTTCGTGCCGGGTTTGTTCAGAATAGTTTCAACTGAGCAAACATAGCTCAGGCTGCTCGAGCGAGGCCGCCTCGCTGTGTAAGATTTTCCGACCGAGCATGCCTCGCGCGAAGCACGGCGCTTGCCACGGCGATGCTGCTCGCTGTGTGGAGTGGACCCGAATTGGCTCGCGCGGCAGCCACCCACTATGGGTACTGTGCTGCCGCGCGAGGCAAGTCGAACATTGGCGCGCGCGAGGCACGTCCACACAGAGCGAGTGGTTCAGCGCATGACGCGCGCGGCGGGCCTCGCCCGAGGCTGCTTGCTTGATGTGGACCCGCCTAATGTTGGATGGTTTGCCGCGCGAAGTCGATATGCACCTGAAAATATAGTTACATTAACCAGTTCGATCAACAATACCGCTAGATGACGCCTCACGACACGAACTAAACATGACGCAAATATGGGAGAAAAAGACTACGAATAGTTACGATCTTACTTAAAAAAATACAGGAATCGGGTTGCGCTCTTATTCGCTTGACCGTTTTTTACACTCCAACTAGTTATCTTATGGTATTACTGATTGAAGGTTAACCACAATGTTTTCACTGTGTACAATATCTTACAGCAGCCTTATAGCAGCCTTCATAAACCTAACATACAACAAAAATGCTTCAATCGTATCAGGCTAATACAACTAGTAACTGTTTTCAGACAACTGCCGTCCTTACAAAATTTAGAAACTCTTCATATGCGCAATACTCAACGCACGCTTGCGAACTTGCCTACGTCTCTGGACACTCTTATAAACCTCTCTGATGTCGACCTCTCGAAAAATGCCCTCACAAAAGTGCCTGATGCTCTGTATTCTCTCCAGAGCCTGAAGAGACTGAATCTCAGCGACAATGAAATTACGGAGGTGTCTTCAGGTTAGTAAACTATTACTAAACTAATGTAATGTACTAACATTACAGCCGAGAACGGAAAACTAGCAATCGCAATGTCGAGGATTTTAATCATTCGAGGCAATGCAAATAGCTTCCAGTACAAGACTTGTATAAAACTTTTCTCACGATTTGCGAGGAAATACAATTTTATTAGTAAAAATGAGATTTTTAAATTGGTTCGTGTGGCCATGTTAAATGACCAGTCATGCAACCATAGTTTTATAAAAAATAATGCTAGCTGATGCTTTCTAGTCCCCTAAAACACAAGCCTTTACAGTGTTTAGTTTTGGACTAAGCTAATTAGTGTGAGTGGAAATATTTATTTATTTTTGTAGCAGTTTAAAAGAAGCAGCCTTGATATTTAACAGTAGGGGACTGGACTGATTTATTTTTTATTATTTAAAATGTTTTTAGAAGTACCTATCAGCAGCATAGCACATATTTATTTTCAAATATTTTACATATTTTCGGAGATATAGATAAGCACCAAACTTTCTTATAATGCCGGGGCTTCACCTGCGTGACGTTAGGCGTCATAACGGCGTTAATAACGGCATGCGCGTCTTTGCACGCTAATTGTATGAAATTAGTGCGCTAAGACCCGGCTACACCTGCGTATTATATCAAATAGCGCGCTAATTAATGGCATTAGATGCAGGTGAAGCTCGGTGATAGCGCCGTAAAATTTCGTTTTAGAAAGAGATAGCTATAGACACAGTTGGTCACAATTCAGCAGCTTATTACTTGCTTGTTATGAAACAATTTTTTTTGTTCTCCTTTGTTTTTTCTTCAATGTATTTTTTATATATACCTTCTATTAAATATTTACACATCAATAACAGTCCGGAGCCCTGTACTTCGGTACAGATTTGTATTTTTAGATGGATTTGTATTTGAAATATAAATAGAGAGTAGAGGTTTTATGCTTCACTTGTTTTCAGTAGCTCTTGTATAATTTATGCAATATCAACCATATATCTTTCCATTTATGTGCATTCAGTACTTTCATTCATGCATAATTGCTAATGTGGGTTTATTGACATGCATGTTTTCACTTGATTGCATTGAAGATACGTCACTCTGGGTACTTGTGCAATGTTATTATAGAGAATGAATTACAGTGTTAAAGTAAGTGTAAATAAAATAAATAAATAAATAACTTCTTACAATCACACCAATTATCTAAGCCCATGTTAATTTCATTAAGAAACTGTATCATGGAAAACTCGATAACGGATTAATATATACTTAAATACTTTTTGTTTGTAAATACATACTTAATATACATAGTAAACACCCAGACCAAGACAAATAGACATGTTCATGCACACAAATATTTGTCTTGTTCGGGAATCGAACCCGAGACCTCTGGCGCAGAAGGTGGGTAGCCTACCCCTGCGCCAAATCGGTCGTCATAACAAAGTGTAACTTGTTATATTGATATAGTATAGAAACAGATAATCTTCCATTGGTAGTGAAAGTGGCACAGTTTTTACACGTATTTATAATTTGTCAATTTTACTTTACTTTTAGCTGGAAGATAGTTAACAAATAAGTGCATTTTAGGTAATATAATTTTGTAAAATCTTCCGGTCATATTGTTCGAAGTATCATTAATCTACTTTCATTGTTACCACTTAGTGCTACACCGCGTAGATATTTGAGCGCATTGCAGTCGACGCTCGTTTGTGGTATACAGACGAGTTTATCAAGAAAAAGTGGCTAAGGTATAAAATTCTAAACCACGAGACAGAATATGTGCGTATCGCGTTTGTATTGAAACAAATACGCGGCGAACGGCGAGTTAAAATACGCAGTGTACATACATATAAATTATTGTTAAGTATATTTGTTATACATTTACACTCTGTTCAACGAGAGTTGATAAATACTATGATACGTTACGAACATCGTTATTATCGCTTAATTATTGCAAACTGTAAGGCGGCCGTCGCTTAACTCTCGCTTTCGCCGTGTTTCGTGGTAAGAGGCACGCAGTTGTTATCAACCGCGGCCTGAACAGGGCAGCGGACGCGCGCCCCCGGCGTCGGCGGCCATTTGCCTAGCGGGCCGCAATAAGTAATGAGTTATGAAACCCTGAATTTATCAAGTCTCGTTGAACAGAGTTTAAGTATGTATAACAATATTTTTCGTGTACTTGGTTATTTTTTTTATTTATTGGTTGATTGATTGATGATTGTGTTGATGATTTTGTACGTCTCAGCAGCTATGGACATCTGGCAGAAGCTAGAGAGCCTGAATCTGTCGAGAAACAAACTGCCGGCGCTCCCCGCATCGCTGTGTAAGCTGCAGAACTTGCGGCGACTTCATGTGGACGACAACCAACTGGACTTCGAGGGTATACCCTCGGGTATCGGCAAGCTGGGCAATTTGGAAGTGTTCTCTGCAGCGAATAACTTGCTTGAGATGATACCTGAAGGGTTGTGCAGGTAGGTTTTAAATGCAGTAATAATATCCCCTCAAAAATAATTGTAAGTAAGGTCAGTCGGGGCAAGTGCCTCTACGGGGTAAGTGCCTCTGGCATCGAATTTACCTAAACTAAGCAAATATTTAAACTTACCGCCATCTACTGTAAAATTCCAAACTAAGTTTAGGCGGAAACATTAATTGTTTATGGCAAAACACGTGTTGCCTTGGCGTTAGACACCATCTTAATTTTAGTGTCAAATGTACTGTGAAGTCGAGTTGACTGCTGCTCCTCAAAGTGACGAAAAAATATAGAAAACTATTGTTTTGTGAGTTAAAAATAAGGTAAGATTATTTCATTAACCTTATACTTTACATGTAAATACTGCTTTCACTGTTATTTAGCCAAATAGTTTGTAATTTCGAGGTTACAAATATATACCTTAAAGATTTGCAAGCAGGTAGGTTTTAAATGCAGTAATAATATCCCCTCAAAAATAAATGTAAGTAAGTACCTAGTAGTAGATCATCCTCAAATTGTCAAGATAAGTTTGACAAATTAAAAGGTTGATGGCCACTGACCGGTAAAAGTATGGCGCGCTTACCCCTTTTTGTATTTGCCAATTGATTTTAAATCTTGTATGGGCAGTAATAAAGTTTTAAATAGACTGTCTTGTTTGTTTCGATTACGGCTTTTTAAAAAACTATAAGTACCAAAACTTCAAATGACCATAGATAATATTATTTTTGAATGGGTGTCGCACTTGCCCCATTTTTGGGAAAGTGCGTCCACAGGGTATAGTTTACTTTAAATATAAATATTTGAAACAAAAGTTATCCAATTTGCACCAGACATAGCTGCGTATGTTGCGAGTGAAATACGCTGTAATTTAATATTCACTTTGCCCAATAGTTGATCGATACTAAAATATTTACCATGAAATTCAACTCTGTGAAAAGTATGGGTTTATGTTAAAAGTAGTGGTATGGTTAAGGCTCCAAAGTGTTCGCGAGAGATCTGTCTATCGGGCAAAGTCAATTGACGAGGCTGAAAACTGAGGAAGGTAGCATCATTTCGTCAACACCTGAAATCCTGAGGGAGATTGAGAGTTTCTATGGACAGCTATATTCTACACAAACACCTGTTGAAAGCAAGGCTACAGACCCTAGAGCCAAGCTTACCCGACACCATACCGAAGATATCCCGGACGTCAGCCTGTACGAGATTAGAATGGCTCTCAAGCAGCTTAAAAACAACAAGGCGGCGGGCGATGACGGAATCACAACAGAGCTTCTGAGAGCGGGCGGTAAGCCGATACTTAAAGTCCTCCAGAAGCTTTTTAATTCAGTCATCCTTGAGGGCAAAACGCCAAAGGCATGGGGCAGAAGCGATGTGATGCTGTTTTTCAAGAAGGGTGATAAAACTATCTTGAAGAACTATAGACCCATCTCGCTTCTGAGCCATATCTATAAGTTGTTTTCGAGAGTCATTACGAATCGTCTCGTTCGCAGGTTCGACGACTTCCAACCTCCCGAACAAGCCGGGTTCCGGAAAGGCTACAGTACCATAGACCACATTCATACGCTG
Source organism: Crambus lathoniellus (assembly GCA_949710035.1). Lineage (NCBI taxonomy): Eukaryota > Metazoa > Arthropoda > Insecta > Lepidoptera > Crambidae > Crambus > Crambus lathoniellus. The sequence continues at coordinate 9,093,078 of OX453303.1, read as the reverse complement.
CGGCAAGTTATACAGAAGACCGAAGAGTATAACTTGCCACTTTGCTTGGCGTTCGTGGACTATGAGAAAGCCTTTGATTCGATTGTGACTTGGGCGGTGCTGCAGTCTCTCCAGAGGTGCCAAATAGACCACAGGTACATCGAGGTGCTGAGGTACTTATACCAAAACGCCACCATGTCGGTCCGATTACAGAACCAGAGCTCTAATCCTATCCAACTACAGCGAGGTGTGAGACAGGGAGATGTCATCTCTCCCAAACTGTTCACAGCTGCGTTGGAGGATATTTTTAAGCTGCTGGACTGGAAAGGATACGGCATCAACATCAATGGCGAGTACCTAACACACCTACGGTTTGCCGATGATGTAGTTCTTATGGCTGAGACCTTGGAAGACCTGAACAAAATGCTCGAAGATCTCGGTATTGCTTCGCAAAGAGTGGGTCTTAAGATGAACATGGACAAGACGAAAATCATGTTCAATGCCCATGTTGCACCCGCTCCAGTTAATGTTGGGAACATTACACTCGAAGTTGTTGACCACTATGTTTACCTAGGACAGACGGTCCAGTTAGGTAAGTCCAACTTTGAGAAAGACATCTCTCGTCGAATCCAGCTCGGATGGGCAGCGTTTGGGAAGCTCCGACATATATTCGCGTCCGAAATACCTCAATGTCTCAAGACGAAAGTCTTTGACCAGTGTGTGTTGCCAGTAATGGAACCTATGGACCTATGGAACCTATGGATGTAAACCTATGGAAGTGAGACGTGGTCTTTTACTATGGGTCTCATAAGAAGGCTCAAAGTCACCCAGCGAGCAATGGAGAGAGCGATGCTTGGTATTTCCCTGCTCGATCGAATCAGAAATGATGAGATCCGCAGGAGAACTAAAACAACCGACATAGCTCGAAGGATTGCATCATTGAAGTGGCAGTGGGCGGGACACATAGCGCGGAGAACCGATGGCCGTTGGGGCGGAAAGGTTCTCGAATGGCGACCGCGTACCGGACGACGTTCTGTGGGCAGGCCCCCTACAAGGTGGACCGACGATCTGGTCAAGATCGCGGGAAGCCGCTGGATGCGGGCAGCGCAGGACCGATCGTTGTGGAGATCCTTGGGGGAGGCCTATGCCCAGCAGTGGGCGTCGTTCGGCTGATATGATGATGATGATGATGATGATGATGAAAAGTATGACGCGCTTGCCCCGACTGACCTTACTCTTGCAATTTAACTGGTATTGAGTAAGTGCAAAATTGACATTCTCAGTTTGTCAGGATTAGTCGACGTCTCGTTCGATCCAAGATCCGATCATAATACATGATTCCATAATCGATCGCTTTGGATAAAAATATATATTTGCTCTTAGATAAAAATAAAAAGTTTTTGAAGAAGAACGCCATTGTTTTTCCAATCGCTCTATCACTAGATTTAGTTTTTGGTAAGCACAAAATACAAGTACACCACTTTATTTCCAGATGTGGTTCCCTCAAAAAGCTGAACCTGAGCTGCAACAAGCTGATCACTCTCCCCGACGCGATCCACCTGCTAAGTGACCTGGAGAGTCTTCAGCTGCACGGAAACACCGAGCTAGTGATGCCCCCGAAGCCCGTGGAAAGGGCGCGGGGGTCGGGACTGCAGTATTATAATATAGACTTCTCACTGCAAGCTCAGCTGCAGCTAGCGGGGGCGGCGACTAGTGAACCTGCGACCCCACAGAGTGAGTGCCTGTAGATGTTATGAATAGTTTTATATCGTAAACAGATTTTCTTTATACCCCACATGAAGATACATTAGATACCTAGTTACATAAGAATTGCAAAATGTTAAATCTGGCCCACCCTAAACGACTTGTACGGTCACATTCCGAAAACCTTCTACAGTTGACAATTTCATTCCTTTATTAAGTCATATGCTCTTATTACCTTTCGAAACTAAAGCACAAAGCAGACAACTGCATATAAAATTATACTTCAACCTTTTATAATCAAGGTTTAAAATTGTATACTCCTTTGACCTTGGACGCTCTATGTCATGCGCAATCAGTAAAGCAGACCTTTTGCTTAGACTGAGCAAAGGGAAATAGACCTTACGGCAGGCGTCTGTCACTCGATGTACTTGCGCGCGGCGCGAAATCCATAGAAGTTAGATCCGCAAAAGAGTTAGAATATATTCGATAGAAAGAGATGCAACGTCTGGCCGTTCGTAACTAGCGCCGTAAAAGCTGAATTTCACTTTATTGGGTTGTAATTAGAGTTGCTATTTATTAAAATGGTTTAGCGGAGTGAAGCTTCTGTACCTGTGTATTATTATTTATTCTGTGCTTACGGTGTCGAATCTTTTAATATTTCGAGTGTACCTACTTTAAAAGTCTGCCTTTGTCTCACTAGGCGTGAAGTCAGACCCCATAGCCCGCAAGCTGCGCCTGCGTCGCGGTCGCGCCGAGCCCGAGCAGCGGGACTCGGCGCTGATCCTGCGCGGGATGCAGGAGCAGGCCAACACGCAGCAGGTCAACGACCTGCGCCACGAGCAGCGGAACAGCGAGCTCAAGTGAGTTATGGAGTCACTTGACCTTATTGACTGTAGGCGTGACGTCAGACCCCATAGCCCGCAAGCTGCGCCTGCGTCGCGGCGCGCCGAGCCCGAGCAGCGGGACTCGGCGCTGATCCTGCGCGGGATGCAGGAGCAGGCCAACACGCAGCAGGTCAACGACCTGCGCCACGAGCAGCGGAACAGCGAGCTCAAGTGAGTTATGGAGTCACTTGACCTTATTGACTGTAGGCGTGACGTCAGACCCCATAGCCCGCAAGCTGCGCCTGCGTCGCGGCGCGCCGAGCCCGAGCAGCGGGACTCGGCGCTGATCCTGCGCGGGATGCAGGAGCAGGCCAACACGCAGTAGGTCAACGACCTGCGCCACGAGCAGCGGAATAGCGAGCTCAAGTGAGTTGCAGACTTAAGGGCCATTTAGACGGGGAGAGTTTCTCGACTCGAACGTACGATTCTCGAAAGGCGAAAAATAAACTCGAAGCTTGTAAACACTACGTACGATGACGGCACTCGAAAGGTGAGAATCGTCTCACCTAGGCGAAAAACTCGAATCGTGTCAACTGAATGTACGAGCTAAGAGTTTCTCGCCGTTCGAGAAACTTGTTCTTCGAGTTCAGCTGTTCAAACAACATTTTGATTGGGTTGTAACAGATGGCGCTGCTTATGCTTCTATGAATATGTTCATAGGAATATTCGGATTCAAGTTCGGATGGGCATATCCTTATCGTATATATATCAATGTTCAATCCACATTTCTTGTGCCAAAGAATTGAGAGCTGAATTTCTAGCTTCTCGATTTTATAGTCTTTATGTTCCGTACTCCACAAACACTCATGGACTCTATATAGCTCAACTTAAATTACTTCAGTATTTCCGATTTTAAAATATTTTTCAACCATTTTAGCTTTTTTGCGCAGTCACTTGTACAAAAAGTTCAAATTCGAATGAGCGAGCTCGCCTTCAAATATTGGTCACAACGGATTTGTGCGATAATCGAACGTTCGAGCAAAAATGTCATACGAGTTCAAGTTTACACAGATTAGAAACTCGTACGCGATAATCTCCCACGAAAAAATCATCTAATGTAAACAGATCATACGATTCTCGAAAGGTGATTATCGCCTTTCGAGAATCGTATACGAATATCGTATGCGAGTTTTTGGTAATATTGACAGTGTAAACGTAGGCGGGCGAGAATTGCCTGGCGAGAATCGCCTTTCGAGCTCGACAGGCGAGTTTCGACAGGCGAGCGTACGAGAAACTCGCCTCGTCTAAATGGCTCTTTAAGAGCCATTTAGACAAGGCGAGTTTCTCGTACGAGTTTCTAATCTGTGTAAACTTGAACTCGTACGACATTTTTGCTCGAACGTTCGATTATCGCACAAATCCGTTGTGACCAATATTTGAAGGCGAGCTCGCTCATTCGAATTTGAACTTTTTGTACAAGTGACTGCGCAAAAAGCTAAATGGTTGAAAAATCTTTTAAATTCGGAAATACTGAAGTAATTAAAGTTGAGCTATATAGAGACCATGAGTGTTTGTGGAGTACGGAACATAAGGACTATAAAAATCGAGAAGCTAGAAATGCAGCTCTCAATGCTTTGGCACAAGAAATGGGGATTGAGCTTTGAGATTGATATATATACGGTAAAAGGATACGCTTATCCGAACTTGAATCCAAATATTCCTATGAACATTTTCATAGAAGCATAAGCAGCGCCATCTGTTACAACCCAATCGAAATGTTGTTTGAACAACTGAACTCGAAGAACAAGTTTCTCGAACGGCGAGAAACTCTTAGCTCGTACATTCAGTTGACACGATTCGAGTTTCTCGCCTAGGTGAGGCGATTCTCGCCTTTCGAGTGCCGTCATCGTACGTACTGTTTACAAGCTTCGAGTTTTTTCCCGCCTTTCGAGAATCGTACGTTCGAGTCGAGAAACTCTCCCCGTCTAAATGGCCCTTAAGGTTATAGCCCACTTACACGGCACCGCTGCTCCCACCTAACCCAACCAAAGTATAATCAGCTAAATATGGATATGTGATCACGTTCCAATCTTTATTCCAAGTTAATATCGTTCCAAGTTAATATCGTGCAATTTAGATGAACCTTTCAGTAACAATATAAAATAGCAGACAGCGCGCGGTAAGCGAGCTTGCTGTTACTGTAAAGTGCATTTACAGTGCACGATATTAAGGCGCTACTCGGAAAAAGTATTGACTTTTTGGTTTAAATCTATAGGACGGTTACAGTTGTTACAAATCTGGTAATAAGATATATATTGCTTCATACCTTTATCTAGATTCGTATAGTTTCAAATAAACTAAAAAGAAAAAAACAAGCAAAAAAAGATCGATTGTGGATTGAATATGTTCTTATGGGATCCATTTGCGTATAAAATCTATAAAAATATCATGGATCCCGCCTGCTTCCAAGAATTCTCTTACTTAAAATTTGTATTAAGTACCTAATATATATAACGCTGCATACAATTTACTAGTAAGAACTAAGAACATATTCAATCCACAATCGATCTTTTTTTGCTTGTTTTTTTCTTTTTAGTTTATTGCACCGCAGACGGGTTTTTTTAGTTTTTTAAATTCGTTTTTTTTATTTTAAGCTTTTTAGTTAAATGTTCTATGTACATGAGCAAGACCTCGCAGACGTGTCAATTCTTGTAGGGAGTTTTGGTCGTTAACTTCACGAAAAACCAAAATTCTAAACAACTCCTATTATTATCGCCTCCTAACAAATAAACCAAAGAAAATAAAACTTCTAAACCAAAAATCTAACTAAACAACTCCTATCCTTTTATAATAATACTACTATTACTATTATATTATAATAAACCAAAGAAAGAAAATAAAACTTCTTGACTAACTTAACTATCAAATCAATGAAAGAAAACGATTTCGTTAAAATTCGACGAACAATTTTTTTAAAATTAATTAAAAATCACGTCATATTATTCTACCTAAAACAGATATTTTATTTTAACATCGCAATTCGCTATCATTATTGTACCTCAACAATTCAAGTTATTTCAATTTTTAAATACAATCACTCACTTTAAAAAATGGGACTACAGTCCCAAGGATCACTTTGAAACCAACTTTTTTGGGTACTGTAGTACCCAGAGGTCAATCGACGGGTAAAAAAATCTGTTTATTTATTATACAATGGGAAATGTATCTAACTTTCAGTATTTTATTTTTGCCAAACGTTAGCGCGTTTTAATCGACTATCAGCGCCATCTAGCTGTGACCAAAGAAAACAATATCTATATAAAATTCAAAAATGAATGTTGATAAGCGCAAAACTCGAGAACGGTTAGGCCAATTCGGCCAAATTTTTTTTCATATGTTCTATAAAGCACGCGGGAAGGTTTTTTATGAAGAAACTGCGTGAAAAATAGTAAAACAACACTTTTTATTTTTCCCATAAAAACAATTAGCACTTATTAGTCGAAATTAGTTCAAAACATATCACTTATTTATATTTTCGTCATCGTCTTTGTAACCTCCTCATTTTGATACCCCACTCGATGGGATTAAAAAATATTTTTTTTTACAATGCACAGAATATATCGCCTAAAAGCCGCCATTTTGTTTTTTGTTAATTTTGATGTCCCATTGTCACTCGGCCCGTTAAGACGAATCTGACGACGTATCATTTATTAAAATCGGTTCATCCGTTTAGAAGTTACGAGGGAACATAGAAACGGACACACATACATACAGGTCAAATACATAACCCTTTTTTGGCTTCGCCGCAGACGGGTAAAAACACGATTTTATGATTTTGCCTCGACACTTTTTCTTTTCGAAAAGACCTCTAAAACTACGAAAATTCAAGATTATTCTTAAATGGGGTTACTAACACTATTGGAAATTGGTTTAATTAGTGGTCACCAATAATATTTAGGATCGTATAGAAGCATTTTTCTTTTAAATCGCTGTAGGTTTTTAATATAAAGTGATTTTGTGTTTTTTTCGCCTAATCTGCAAAATCGGTCTCGCTCCCGCGGGCGTTGATTTCTCATTGCTATCTCGCTTAAGCATATTTTTTCGAGTATCGCCTTAAGTCCATATTTGGCTGCTCATACTTTGGTTGGGTGGGAGCGGTGCCGTATAATTGGGCTACGACCTTTGTCATACCGGTAGCACACCTCCGCCGCGAACTGCAGCAGCGGGGCCGCTGAACGGCTCGCCCGACCTATCTTTTGCAGTGCGCGCGTAGCTCTCGCGTACTTGCCCGTTCTTAACGCGTGGCACACCTTTGTGTTCGGTTTCCCTTTTTTATTTGTTTCACGGCTACCGATATCATTAAGAGCGAAAACACATGTACGCGGCGCGGTGCCACAACGTCAAATTCAGCGTTGTGCATGATATTTCATGATATCTAAAATATGTAATGAAATAAAGTTTTGATAATCAGATAATCAGATCATCATACTTGCTTCATCATTTCAGCCGTACGACGCCCACTGCTGGGCATAGGCCTCCCCCAAGGATCTCCACAACGATGGAGATATACTTATATACTTGCTTAGCACAATTTAAATCGGCATTGGGTGGCGTTTTTATGGTGTTTCTTATCCTATTTTGTCTTAAGTTTATTTTCTTTTTTGGCTTTGTATTTATATTCTTTTATCTTATATTACATCATTTGCACTAGAAACGCCATTTTATATTATTATCATTTCTTAGTATACAGTCCACAGTTCGTGCTAAACATTCATGGTCACCCTTGCCACTCGGAAAAATCAGCGGCGCCGCAACGCTGATGTCAGCGTTATGCAACGCGGAATTCGGCGTTGTACGTTCGTCGCTGATTTCAGCGTTGCGGCGCCTCATCGCTTGCATGTGTTTTCTCCCTTAAGTCGCGGCTTTGAAAATACATGAAATCTATTTATTTACCTGCCCGTGCTCAAAGGTCTATAAGTGGCGATATCTTAGTAGAGATAAGTCTACCAGACGTCTGTACATTAGTACAGTACATTATTTCAAAGTTGATGCTTAAATATTATCATAATTGGGTATTTGACTGTTGTTGAAATGTAGATATTTAATTATGACATTCAGAAATATAACATTATTGAATAACAAATGTGAAAAAAGAAATTCAATCTGTATTATAACAAGCGAATTATGAACTACTTAATTGTGACTCTAGCTATCTCTTTCTAAAACGAAATTTTCTATGGCCAGAGTATGGCGCTATAGAAATGTGACGTCACATTTCTATAGCACTCTCCTTGTCTGATTAGAAAGTTTGATGCTCTATATCGCTGAAAATATGCAAGAAATTTGAAAATAAACACCTATGTTGTGTTGCTACTAATTAAATGAACATTTTAAGTCAATAAAAAAAATTCAGTCAAATACCCAGTTAGGAAGCCAATCATGTAATGAAAAATCTATCTGACGTCATGCAAATACCGCGACCTTATTGTTGTTGACATATAAAACAACAAACAACGGCTAATATTTTCATAACACTGTTGTGAGTAACAATGACACCGTCATTCCTTACTTTCATTTGCGTGACTGTCGTATTTGCGTGATGTAGGCCGAGCGGTGGGAAGATACCACAGAAAACAAGAGAGGTAAGAAGTAGTACCTTAGTCATCATCCTTTTACGCAAAACCGGATTATATACCTACATTTTCCTTTGTAAGATTTTGAATTCCTTCGCGTTATCATTTCCCGCCTCCGGTTTAACTAATCTATCGGCCGTCCGCGACTTTGGCCGCGTTGAAATCAGCTATATCGGCCATTAGCGATCATTTAAAATTTTTTACAGATTTTCAAATACCTTAATCGTTTTCCGAGGTCTAATCTATATCTTGCCAAATATCCAAATTGGTTTAGCCGTGAAAAGGTAACACGCAGAGTTACTCTCGCATTTCTATTAATAGGATGCGCAACATGTTAGGAAGAATTTAAGAGGAGCTTCTGATTTCTTGCGTGTTTTGTAGACTGGATCTTCACTAATTTTTGGCCGTCGTATTACGTGATGTAGGCCCAAGCGGTGGGACGAGAGCCTGGAGAAGCCCCCGCTGGACTACTCCGAGTTCTTCGACGAGGACACGGGGCAGACGCCCGGCCTTCAAGTGTGGGAGATCGAGAACTTCATACCCGCGCCCGTGGATGAGGTTAGTTTATAAATCGTGAATATGTTTTTATGACTTTGTGTGATATCTTATTTGGATTAATTCTATCTAAAATTGTACCATTCTTCGTTCACAAAGGAGGCGTAGATGAATTTACTAGTCGTTTTGAATTTTTCTAAAATAAAATACATTTTTGATAGCAGTATTCTCTAGAATATGGTTTCAAATTAAAATGATATGATTCACTTTCGCATGTAAAATAATTTTAACGATTTTTCTGTTTGATGTCATCGTACAATTCATTTCTAGCAGTGCCGTAAGTGGAACTAACATATGAAATGACGTCATTATAAAGCCTCATTTCCACCTGCAAGTAAGTCTTCTGCGATAATGAGGCCTAATATGTCCGAACATAAAATAATAAACTTCGTTACTAATGTTCGTTAAACTATCAATCCTATGTTTTGCATCCTTGACATATAAAGTGTTCGTACAGGTGGCTCACGGCAAATTCTTCGAAGGTGACTGCTACATCATACTGAAGACGGCAGTGGAGGAACAGGGCCAACTGTCCTGGGATATCCACTTCTGGATTGGTTCAAAAGCCACTGTAAGTATTTAAATTTGGAGGTAGTTATTTCTAAAACTCCCATATTAATGTACGCATTAAAGCAATTGTTTTGTTTTTAATAATAAATAGCTCATTACCGTTTTAAGTCTGTAACACGCCGAATGCGTACGCGAAAACGTGCACGTATTTGCACACCTACATACACGTATATTTTTTCCTTTATTACGTTATTTGTGAATTTAAACTGAATGTTTTGCATTCTTCTTCTTAGCGTGTCGATCAATTTGGCTTCAAATCTGTCAGCCCAATACTGCGCCACACGTTTGCATTTATATTTGTATATGTAACTGAAATTTGAACACTTTTATGGTTTTTCATAGTTAGATAAAGGTGCGTGCGCAGCGATGCACGCAGTCAACCTGCGCAACTTGCTAGGCGCTAAACGAACGCAACGACACGAGCAAGGCGACGAGACTCCCGAATTCATGGCGTTGTTCCCGATTCCGCCCGTCTACATCCAGGGTAGCCACACGCCTTCTGGGTTCTTCACCGTCGACGAGCCGGTGGGTATACGATAGTATAGTATATGTACAATGATGGCAGTATATCTATGTGACGAGACTCCCGAATTCATGGCGTTGTTCCCGATTCCGCCCGTCTACATCCAGGGTAGCCACACGCCTTCTGGGTTCTTCACCGTCGACGAGCCGGTGGGTATACGATAGTATAGTATATGTACAATGATGGCAGTATATCTATGTGACGAGACTCCCGAATTCATGGCGTTGTTCCCGATTCCGCCCGTCTACATCCAGGGTAGCCACACGCCTTCTGGGTTCTTCACCGTCGACGAGCCGGTGGGTATACGATAGTATAGTATATGTACAATGATGGCAGTATATCTATGTGACGAGAATCCCGAATTCATGGCGTTGTTCCCGATTCCGCCCGTCTACATCCAGGGTAGCCACACGCCTTTTGGGTTCTTCACCGTCGACGAACCGGTGGGTATACGATAGTATAGTATATGTACAATGATGGCAGTATATCTATGTGACGAGACTCCCGAATTCATGGCGTTGTTCCCGATTCCGCCCGTCTACATCCAGGGTAGCCACACGCCTTCTGGGTTCTTCACCGTCGACGAGCCGGTGGGTATACGATAGTATAGTATATGTACAATGATGGCAGTATATCTATGTGACGAGACTCCCGAATTCATGGCGTTGTTCCCGATTCCGCCCGTCTACATCCAGGGTAGCCACACGCCTTCTGGGTTTTCACCGTCGACGAGCCGGTGGGTATACGATAGTATAGTATATGTACAATGATGGCAGTATATCTATGTGACGAGACTCCCGAATTCATGGCGTTGTTCCCGATTCCGCCCGTCTACATCCAGGGTAGCCACACGCCTTCTGGGTTCTTCACCGTCGACGAGCCGGTGGGTATAAATAGTATAGTATATGTACAATGATGGCAGTATATCTATGTGACGAGACTCCCGAATTCATGGCGTTGTTCCCGATTCCGCCCGTCTACATCCAGGGTAGCCACACGCCTTCTGGGTTCTTCACCGTCGACGAGCCGGTGGGTATAAATAGTATAGTATATGTACAATGATGGCAGTATATCTATGTGACGAGACTCCCGAATTCATGGCGTTGTTCCCGATTCCGCCCGTCTACATCCAGGGTAGCCACACGCCTTCTGGGTTCTTCACCGTCGACGAGCCGGTGGGTATAAATAGTATAGTATATGTACAATGATGGCAGTATATCTATGTGACGAGACTCCCGAATTCATGGCGTTGTTCCCGATTCCGCCCGTCTACATCCAGGGTAGCCACACGCCTTCTGGGTTCTTACCGTCGACGAGCCGGTGGGTATAATATAATGTGTAGAATATGTATAACAAGCGGCCGCCCGCGGTTTCACCCGTGTGGTTCCCGTCCCCGTCGGAATGTCGGGATAAAAAGTATCATATGTGTTATTTCAGCCTATAATCTATCTCTGTTGCAAGTTTCATCCAGATCCGTTCAGTAGTTTTTGCGTGAAAAAGTAACAAACATACATCTATACATCCATACTCACAAACTTTCGCATTTATAATATTAGTAGGATGATGTTAGTATATCTATGTGACGAAACTCCCGAATCGTCACATAGTAATATTATACTATTTACTTTATGGGTAGACCAGCTGATCCGGCGAACTTCGTACCGCCTTATCGACTGCACGCCACCTACCGGGTCTAATTGTAAATCAAAACCATTCTCGAATTCACCTGAAGACACAAAAAAAATCATTAAAATCGGTCCAGCCGTTTAGGAGGAGTTCAGTTACATACACACGCATAGAATAAATATATATACTTACACCTCTATATTTTAATTAGTACAAAGATTTTAAGGTTTTAGGGGGTAATAGTGTCCATCAATACGAACAATATACTATGGAGCCAACCACATCAAAACAGCGGCGCAGCTGTTCCATACAAAAGTACAACATCGCGTCAACTAAAATCTATGGAAAAGCTGTTTTTTTTCGCGATGCCGTCGATGGCCCCATATTAAAAATTGTTCGTATTGATGGACACTATTATCCCCTAAAATCTTTGTACTAATTAAAATTTAGAGGTGTATAAAGATTCAGTTCGATGCGAATTAGTTCACTTGTATTGTTTGGTCGCAGCACTACGTGACGCGTCTGTACCGGGTGCACGCGTCCGGCAACAGCATTCACCTGGAGCCGGTGCCGGTGTCCAGCGGCTCGCTGGATCCACGATACGTGTTTGTGCTGGATGCAGGACTCGTCATCTTCCTTTGGTAAGTATACTAATGGAAAAGAACGTCAGAGAAGGAATGAATGGCAAATTAGGTGATGGAAGAGAGATATCTTAACATAAGTTAATTTTTACACTTGCATACTTTTCTCCAATTGAATTTCTGCATTACAATCGCGTCAAATCAGACTATATTATTTTGTAAGTAATCATGATTGGAATTCTTACTGAATCGTACTTAAAACTATTGTCCAGTTGCGTAATTTATTTCCAAACTCTTCGGGATAAAATAATCACATACTCAGTGTAATTACATGCTACAATGAGTTAAACCAAAAGTTTTAATAACACTTCACATAGCTATGTCTTATTAAGATAACTCTTTTGTTTGTGTAGGAACGGTAAAAAAGCGAAAAACACACTTAAATCCAAGGCTCGTCTATTTGCTGAAAAGATCAACAAAGAAGAGAGGAAGAACAAGGCGGAGCTGATAGCGGAACCGCCTGGAAAGGAACCTGCAAGCTTCTGGAAAACTTTGGAGTATGACGGAGAACTGCCCTACGTACCACAGGTTCAAAACAAATTTAATTGCTGAATCTTGCTTGTTTTGCTGCGAAAAATAACAAAAACAATACCATAGGATTACCAGTACTCGTAGGAATAGCATTTGATTAAGGAGTTAAAGATTACAGAATCTATCTCCCCCATATTGTACTTTGACATTTTTGTTCCCTGTTGGAAACGCCTTCGCGCACCCTTCCGCCTAGGAAGATGAGGTGGTTATGTGGGGCATGAACCCAACAAAATCCCCAGGGTGCTCCCCCTGAACATGGACGAATATTACGAAGCTAGTGTAACAGTCGAGCCCGCGTCCCTTCGACGTCCTACCTATCGATAGTAGTCTTTTTCTTTTCGATTGTTTTCAAAAAAAGTTGTTCCACTCCGCCGGGAAGCTACTTGGAGGATGAGTCGTTTTTTTCTAATATTTCGTTTTCAATAACAAAAATTTCATTAAAAAAGTAAAAGTAATTTGAAAAAGTTGTTCTTTCTATCCAGGAACATGTCCCCGAGGACTTCGTATGGGCCCCACCCCGCTTATACCGCGTGGAACTCGGCATGGGCTACCTAGAACTGCCGCAGCCCGAGGCATCGCCGTACTCGCGGGAAGTGCTCGCCACTCGCAGCGTGTACATACTAGACGCGCGCGTGGACGTGTTCGTGTGGTGAGTGACGAGTTGTAACAGTATAAGGCACTACCTGGAGCTGCCGCAGCCCGAGGCGGCGCCGTACTCGCGGGAAGTGCTCGCCACTCGCAGCGTGTACATACTAGACGCGCGCGTGGACGTGTTCGTGTGGTGAGTGACGAGTTGTAACAGTATAAGGCACTACCTGGAGCTGCCGCAGCCCGAGGCGGCGCCGTACTCGCGGGAAGTGCTCGCACTCGCAGCGTGTACATACTAGACGCGCGCGTGGACGTGTTCGTGTGGTGAGTTCGTGTACAAGTTGTTAGAGTTTAAGCGCCTCTATGGTCTAGAGGTTCACACCACCGATTTCAGACCAAGAGGTACCGGGTTCGATTCCCAGTGGCTGTACAAATACAATCCGTTCTGGTTGGTGGTAGGACTTGTTCTTAGTCCGCCTGGCTAGCTACCACCATCTTATATAAGTCTGACGCCATAACAATGATGTTTTCAGCATTATTGTGTTCCGGCAGTTAGAGATAAGATAGCCAGTTCCTCAGTGATTGAGGATTACGGGAGTAGTGCGTAGTAGTAGTAAGCTTCAGCCTTATCACCACGTAACATCGTGTAATGAATGATGAAGGCTTAGTGCTATCGCGTAGTGGTTAAAAAAAAGAGTTGTATCAGTAAAAACGACAGTATTTTACGATCATTTCGTTGTATGTCAAGCAAGACGCTTGTTTGTTGCACTACTAATCCACCTTTATTACTCACGCTAACAATCAGTAAGCCTCTCTGCACACGGGCTACCGATCAAAACCACAAAACTCCGCCACCAACCGATGTCCTGTTGTTTTCATACATTTTATATTAGGGGTTAAAGTATCAAATTGCCGTTTTGTATGGAGATTTTTGTACATTTTTTTTCCCATACTAACGTTTTTGTAATTTATTCAACGACTAATATTATGTAACTTTACAAAATTTTACAATCGTATTTATGGACATTTTAACTACTAAATGACATATTTGTTAAGAGCAAAAAAATATTTTCACTAAGTTACAACTAATAAAGTACGAAATTCTGGAAACAAAAATAGTCGTAACTTTCTAGATAAGTTTTTTCTATGTAAATAATCAAATATCGTGGTTATTAAATTATCAAAAGCTGCTCGATACGGTCTTAATGTAACGCAATATTAAAGAAATTATGTATTTCTAATATCATAAAAGTTGTTAAGTTACAAAAGACAAAAACGGCAATTTCATTCTTTAACCCCTATTATAAATTCGCCGCACACGGTTAACGCCAAATAGTCGTCACTTGTTTGTTCTTCTACACTCGCGAGCAAAAGTATGGAATCACTTAATTGGAATTGACTCCGCGCGATCTTGAGTACTTAATAACTAGTTAAGAATAATAAAAATGGTACCATTTTAAAGGTTAAACTGTCAACTTTAAATTGATACCAAATTCATTTAAATCACATCGGTATTTAAGGAGCTATCCCGGATTAAGTGAAGGAGTAAGGAAAAAGATATGTTTCAATTGTTTGATACGTCGCGAGTTGCGGCCTATTGACCCCCTATAAAAGCACGTGTTATCGGATTTTCTTTATCAGTCGGCTTTCACACGTTGACCGGTACACATCTCCGCTATTTTGACCCTTGAACTTGGACGACAATGGATACTACACCTACAGAAGCAGCGCAAATCGTCGCCCTATTGCAAGAAGGGCTCAGCCAGCGGGCTGTAGCACGTCGGCTCCACATAAGCCAGTCCTGTGTTTCGAAAGTTTATAAACGCTTTCGGGAGACTTGTGGCTTTATCCCGAGACCAAGATCTGGACGGCGCCGGTGCACATCGGAGAGGGATGACCGTTTTATCGTGTCAACCTCTCTCCGAAATCGGCATTTGACTGGTGTCGACGTCCAACAGGAGCTCCGAAATATTCGTGGGGTAGCTGCCAGCGAGTGGACAGTTCGTCGAATACTTAAGCAAGCTAATTTGACTTTAAAAAGGCCTGCCACAGGCCCGAAACTGACGGCGGGTCACCGACAAGCTCGCCTTCAATTTGCTCGCTCCCATCTTGATTGGGAGGTTGAGCAATGGAGGCGAGTCCTGTTCTCCGACGAGTGCAGAATGTGTTTGCACGGCAGCGACCGAAAGGGTCGGGTCTACAGGCGGCCTGGGGAGCGATTTGCGCAGTGCTGTTTCGCTGAGACGGTGGCTTATGGGGGCGGTTCTCTGCTGGAACATGTCGTTCCCTATGCGGGATATATCGGTGATGACTTTCTCCTTATGCACGATAACGCTCGTTGTCACACTTCCCGTGCCACAACTGAATACCTCGAAGAAGTCGGTATCGCCACATTGGACTGGCCAGCGCTCAGCCCGGACTTGAATCCCATTGAGCACGTGTGGGATGAACTGAAGAGGAGGGTTCGTTCCAGAAATCCTGCTCCTTCAAGTGTGAATGAGCTGAAATCTGCTTTGATAGAGGAGTGGGAAGGTATAGCGCAAGAATCGATACAGAGGCTGATTAGGTCAATGAAGAACCGTCTTCGAGCAGTTATTAGGGCGAGAGGAGGGAACACTAAATATTGAAACTTGATTTTAAGGACAAATAAAATTTTTATTAGTAAATTTTTGTTGTTTTCTTTATTTATTATTTTTTCATATTCCTTATGTTTTCCTTACTCCTTCACCTTATCCGGGATATCTCCTTAAATACTGATGTGATTTAAATGAATTTGGTATCAATTTAAAGTTAACAGTTTAACCTTTAAAATGGTACCATTTTTATTATTCTTAACTAGTTATTAAGTACTCAAGATCGCGCAGTGTCAATTCCAAGTAAGTGATTCCATACTTTTGCTCGCGAGTGTAGCTTCAAGTGGCGGCGTTTGTGGCTGTCGCGTGTAACTCGCGTGTGGCGTCGGTTAATCAATTATGCAGCTTGATATTTGTCTACGTATGTTACTAAGCCAGTTTCTTTCTTCTGTTTTTTTTTATATCCAACTAGCGCTTCGCTCGCGATTTCGTCTGCGTGGACCCCCCTTTTAAGCTGTTAGAGAGGGAATTTCCAATATCCTCTTAGTGTTCCCTACTAGTGTAGGCAATGAACAGATTCTTTGTATGGAGACCCATACATTAATTCCTCAGTCGATGAAACTTTGCTGGGTTATAAAAAAGCATGAGCAATAAACTTTAAAATGATTATCCAAAAAAAAAATCACCTGGAAGTTAGGTATTTATGCCTACAAATACAAATCTGTTTATATATTGAACCGAGTAATTTCTCAGTCGAAATTTATTTTCCCAAATGAGTTATATAAACTAGTATGTGATACAAAAATCCAAAACTTTTTTCAAACATGAGTACGCTTGGCAAAATGGTATAATTCCGTTCAAAAGTTTGACAGAGACATTTTTCAGTCCAAGTCACCCCAATTATTTTATTAAAATTTGGTGTTTCTGCTGGGACATTTTTTTGGATATTTCATATTATTGTTTATAAACGTTACATGAATATGTCCGATGAAGAAAGTTTTGACGGAGCATTTTTCCTAAAAAAGATATCAATGAAATAAGACTTTCATAAAAAAATACCTAACCTTCTATTATTATTATTTTTTGGAAATTTATACCTTACTTTTAATTTATTGATACTCTATCATGCTGTAAAGTTTTTTCTGACTGAGGAATTACTGTGGGGGTCAACTGGCTTCATTGACTACACTATACACTGCCCGAGGAACATAATGTCAAATATCAGCTGCTTGTGCCCAGTAGTTTTGGCTGCGCGTTGTCTGTCAGTCAGTCAGTAACTCAAGAGTTTTATATATAGATTGAACCCTGCAGGTTCGGCAAGAAGTCATCCCGGCTCGTCCGCGCCGCCGCCGTGAAGCTCGCGCAAGAACTGTTCAACATGGTATCGCGGCCGCCGCACGCGCTCGTCACGCGCCTGCAGGAAGGCACGGAGACACAGGTGACCGACACTATACCGACGATGATGCGTAAACGTAGTAACGATCCCGTCACGTAAAAAGGCCGCTGGCGAAGTACCTGCGCAGCGCATATATTTATTTTAAACTAGCTGACCCAGCGCGACTTCGTTCCCGTGGCCCTACCCCCTACTCCACCCTCCCCTACCCGTACTCTACCCCTACCCTACTTCTACTCTACCCCTACTTACCCCTCCTTCCATTCCCCTATTTTCTCACCGTCAAAACCTTCCTTGGACTTCCACGAACATTTCAAGACCAAAATTAGCCAAATCGGTCCAGCCGTTCACGCGTGATGTCGTGACCAAGGGAAATAGGGATTCATTTTTATATATATAGATAGGGATTCATCACTACATAGTATAAAACAAAGTCGCTTTCTCTGTCCCTATGTCCCTTTGTATGCTTAAATCTTTGAAACTACGCAACGGATTTTGATGCGATTTTTTTAAATAGATAGAGTGATTCAAGAGGAAGGTTTATATGTACTTTTTATCCCGATATTCCCACGGGAACGGGAACCACGCGGGTGAAACCGCGGGCGGCCGTTTTTATATATATAGATTGTAGCGTATACCAGGAGTCCGTCACTTGCTCAAGGACGCGAGATAAATGCCTACCGCTTCGCGTATCTCCGAGGATACAATTGACAGAGGGCCGCCGCACGCCCGCCCGAGCGCAGCTCGCAACTCGCAACGTACGCACAGCACTTTACCGCGCTGAGCGCATCGAAACTACTACTATTAATTACTAAATTATATATTTACCTAATTATTGTGCAGTGGATGGGTGTAACAGTAAAAAAACTAATGAACAATTGTCGTTTTAAAAATGCCGAGAGAGGAACAATTTAGTTTCCGGGAATTACGCGATAAGCCTATGTCACTCTCCGGCCCATGAACTACATCTATGCCAAAAATCACTTCGATTAGTTGCAGTGTGAAGGAATGACAAACCAACAAACACACTTCCGCATTTATAATGTATTATGTTATGGTCATATAAATATAAGATTAATTTAATGCGAAGGTATTTGAGCTTTTATATGGGAATGATATATCTGTAACTTAGTAACTATTTAGTAATCAGTGCCGCAACCTGCAACCCTAGCGGTAGCTAGGATATATGCGATCGAAAGAGATGCAACGTCTAGGTGAATATAGCCTTTTGTAATTAGCGCCGTACAAGCTGAATTCCACTTTACTGTGTTGTAGTTAGAGTTGCTATTTATTTAAATGGTTACCTAAGTGAAGTGCAGCTTCTGTACTTGTGCTATACTTGTACTGTACCGTACTTTAGTAGCAAGTAGACCAGGGCCAACCTTACTACGATTATTAGAGCGATGAAGTCTACGACATTAATTTTATACCACTACAGAAATTATCTACGTTGTTATTCTTAATCATTAATGGCCGGTTTAACCTATAACCTACTCCCCGGTAAAGATAGGCTTACCCGAGCTTAGTTGCCTAGATATTTTTGTTAATTAGTGTCAAATAACAAAGGTTGCTTAGTAACAGAACCAGGATAAGCTTACTTTTACCGGGAGATAGGTTATTGAAACCGGCCGTTAGTGTTCTTTATAAGGAGTGAACTAAGTAGAAACTGTTTTTTCCGCTTGTCAGGTTTTCAAGACTTACTTCCTGGGCTGGGAAGAAGTTATCGCGGTGGACTTCACTCGTACCGCGGAGTCTGTCGCCAGGACGGGCGCCGACCTCGCCAGCTGGGCCAAGCAACAGGAGACCAAGTAAATATGGACCTTATTGTAATACGTATAAGGTAGCCGAAAATAAATTATGTCTAAATGTCTACGGCCGAATATTCGAAATCGAATGGCGACCGCGTACCGGACGACGTTCCGAGTTCAATGTCGTAAATTTTTTAATGCTGTCATACAAAAGTCGCCCTACAAGGTGTCATACAATAGGCCCCCTACAAGGTGGACCGACGATCTGGTTAAGGTCGCGGGAAGCCGCTGGATGCGGGCAGCGCAGGACCGATCGTTGTGGAGATCCTTGGGGGAGGCCTATGCCCAGCAGTGGGCGTCGTACGGCTGAAATGATGATGATGATGAATATTCGAAAGCGACTCAACTTTGGAAGCGTCTCTTTTTTACTTTTGACATTTAATGCGACAGGGCGATGTTTGAGACGTTTCTAAGGCAGTTGTCCCACCGCCGGCGATGAACGAGAAACGAGCTGAGAGTGTATCGCTGAGCGAGTATTCATCCTTGATAGCTCTTGTCGCTCAGAAACAAAACTAGTGGAGCAAGTCCTCGCTGGCAGTGTGAACAGTTAGCGATCAACTATTAATATATGCCTCTCTTTTGTTTACACGGAAAGTATATCTATTGCACGTTTCTTGAGCGAGAAAATAGCTGATAGTTAGTCGCTTCCTCGCCGACGGTGGGACAACTGCCTAAAGATGAGAAGCGTTCGGGCGTAGGAGCCTTAACTCTTTACGGGTGAAATGGAAATTGACAACATGTGATTGGTAAACAAGTGATTCATCTACGATGAAAATTGGTGATGAGAGGTTTTTGATTCGTGATCTTGGCGACTTGGAGATTTCCGATTGATTTAGATCTTCGATTTTTTTTACAGTTTTAAACGCAAACAAATTCCATTTAATCTACACTGATTAATGTTATGGACTGGACTTGATCGAACAAAAAATCAGTCATCTGTGACGAATCAGTTGTTGGTACAATAAAATTTTAATGAGTACAAAAATTTTAGGGGATGAAAGTGTCCATCAATGTAAAATAAAATCGTATTGATGGACACTATCATCCCCTAAAATCTTTTGACTAATTTAAATTTAGAGGTGTATAGCAAAATCAACCACACAACATCAAATTGTCCGTTTCCTTGCTAGAGCGGACCTCTCAGCTTTGTTCACGCCGCGTCAGCCGCCGATGCCTCTCGCCGAAGCCAAGACTCTCACAGACGAGTGGAACGAGGACCTGGAAGCGATGGAGGCGTTCGTTCTTGAAGGACGACACTTCGTGAGACTACCAGACCACGAGCTGGGCGTGTTCTATAGCGCCGATTGCTATGTGTTCCTGTGCCGATACGTGCTCTGCGCTGACGTGAGTATTGTTTGTTAGGTCCGATGGTTGGGAAAGATGGAGGCGTTCCTTCTGAAGGACGACACTTTGTGAGACTGCCGGACCACGAGCTGGGCGTGTTCTATAGCGCCGATTGCTATGTGTTCCTGTGCCGATATGTGCTCTGCGCTGACGTAAGTATTGTCAATTATAACCGAAATTAATCCTCATTTATCCTACTAATATTATAAATGTGAAAGTTTAGATGTTTGGATGTTTGTTACTAAATCACGCCAAAACGGCTAAACGGATTTGACTGAAATTTGGGACACAGATACTTTGTAGCCTGGAGAGGAACATAGGCTACTTTTTATCCCGGAAAAACATCATTTTTTTGAATTAAAGTAAAACATCAACCCCTTATTTCAAAACGTGGACTAAAGTTAGACCTTGTTTAAAACTGATGCTAATTCTGTCTTTCATTTGGAAAATGAAAGTGACAGCACCAGATTAGGGTAAAGGGTCGCAGATTAAATGTGTGACATTAACGCAAAAATTGTCCTTTCGCAATTTCGTTCCAGAGCAAGGCGGCTGGTCTATATCCGTAGCTTGTCTGGTCAGGGAGCCGTACCGTACGCAATCAATTAGATTTGTGTAACTGTTCAAAACCGTACATATAGTAGACACACCAAAGAGTACGCGCTACTAAAGAGTACGCAGTGTGTTTAGTAGACAAGGATCTTTTGACACGCGGTCGAAATGGGAACTATCTTTTCTCTAGCTATTCAATCTGTCAACTAGCGCTCTTGTCAATGTTATCTAAGTGCCAAAATATGATCCTTGTCGCATATGACTAAACGCACTGCGTACTCTTTGGTAGCGCGTACTCCTTGGTGTCTCTACCCATGTCATATGACGCATATGAGTCTCAAGGTCAAGACTGAGCACCTTTTGTCGATGCCATAAAACCGACAACGCGGAAGTTCGACCAGAATTGCGCTACTGCGCTCACGCTTTTATGTTCATAAGTGACTTTAAACTTCATAATCCCCGCCATAAAGTACATTCTCACACAATAATAAAACCTTTTTCCTTTTGTGCAGCCCGAAGAAGAAAGCGAAGGCTCCAACATCGCCGAAACCGACGACGCCGACTCCGAAGCAGCCACATGGGTGGTATACTTCTGGCAAGGGCGTCGCGCCCCCAATATGGGATGGCTAACATTTACATTTGGACTGGAACGCAAGTTTAAACAGCTTTGCAGAAGACTAGATGTGGTCAGAACGCACCAGCAGCAGGAGAGCTTGAAGTTCATGTCCCACTTCCACAGGAGATTCATTATTAGGGATGGGAAGAGGAACCAGAAACCGGTAAGTTTTAGCACAACTCTCCACAATTTTAGGTAATTTAGACTGGAAGATTACTTACATTTAGTGCCCGATCTGCGTTGATACCTTACCAAAGACCGCAGAAACGAAAAACTGGTAAGTCTTCAAACAGTTTCTCGCATTTTGTAAACTGACAGGCGACATAAAACAACATAAATTAGTAGAAAAAGTAAAGATCTATGGAGTGTTCGAAACTGGCAAGCCACTGGGTGTTATACTTCTGGCAAGGGCGTCGCGCTCCCAATATGGTATGGTTGACCTTCATTTTTCGACTTGAACGCAAGTTTAAGCTGCTTTGCAGAAGACTAGATGTTGCACAGATTACTAAATAGTTACTATGTAACAGATAGTTCACTCCGCTAAGTCATTTAAATAAATAGCAACTCTAACTATAACGCAATAAAGTAGAATTCAGCTTGTACGGCGCAAATTACGAACGGCCACTCGTTGTCGTTGCATCTCTTTCTATCGCATATATTCTAGCTCTTTTGCGGACCTAATTTCTATGCCATACGCCTGCCCGGCAGGCGCGCCGTCCGAACGTACCTAAACTGGATGGACACCCCCCTGGATGTAGTCAGAACGCACCAGCAGCAAGAGAGCTTGAAGTTCATGTCCCACTTCCACAGGAGATTCATTATTAGGGATAGGAAGAGAAACCAGAAACCAGTAAGTTTAAGCACAACTGCCCACATTTTTTAGGTAATTTAGACTGAAAATGAAATTTTTTTTTATTCACATAGACAAAAAATATGTACTTATGAATCGTCAACATTTTCCTACCGTCCGTCCGTTCAAGACTTTTTTAACTGACAACAAGAATAGACTGGAAGACTACTTACATTTAGTGCCCGATCTGCGTTGATACCTTAAATCGGACACTACACGGTATTCAGGGCTAGTTAGGGCCCTAATTCAGAATACATTGATTGTTTTGATTGCATCACTTGCTAAAAAGGAGCTCAAAGAAAGCAATTTATTCTGAATTAGGGCCCTAACTAGTCCTAAATAACGTGTAGTGTAATAGCCACTTAACCAAAGACGGCAGGAACAAAAACTGATGAGTCTTCAAACTGTTTCTCGCATTTTATAAACTGACAGGCGACATAAAACAACATAGATTAAAAGAAAAATACAGATCTATGGAGTGTTTGAAACTGCCACGTGGGTGGTATACTTCTGGCGAGGTCGTCGCGCTCCCAATATAATATCGTTGACCGTCACTCTTGGTTTTGAACGCAAGTTCAAACAGCTCTGCCGAAGACTAGACGTGGTGGGATGCACCAGCAGCAGAAAAGTTTAAAGTTTATGTCCCATTTCCATAGGAGATTGATCATCAGGTAGGTGAAGAGAAACCGGTAAGTTTTAATACATTCCCTACATTTTTAGATAATTTAGACTAAGAGATTATTAACATTCAGTGCCCCATCTGCGTTGGCGTTACGGAAAGAGGAATCAGAAACGGGCGAGTCCTCCGTCCTTAGTTCTGGGTACTTTAGTTAAACAGGAATCTCGCCAATACTTTTATCTACATCAATGAACTATTAAGTCGACATCAGAAGTGGTAACTTTTCAATAATAATTCCAGCCATCAGAAATCTATGTCGAAGATCAATTTTCCGCGATGTGATGATTATGATATCTCAGTTTAAGCTAGCAAGTCTAGTACATAATATAAGATCAAGCAAATTGCGTTATACAAGGTCCAAAAATAGTTTCTATGATTTGTAACATTTTGGTCATAATATAAGTATCAATAATTTGTTCGTCAGGATGGTGGCCGACAGCCGGTGGAGTTGTTCGAGATGCGTAGCAACGGCTCTGCTCTGTGCACGCGGCTGGTGCAGGTCAAGGCCGACGCCACGCAACTCAACAGCGCCTTCTGGTGAGACACGCTAATGTCGACCTTAACACCTACTCCACTAGACACATGTTGAGTTGTTCGAGCTGAATAGCAACGGCTCTGCTCTGTGCATGCGGCTGGTGCAGGTCAAGGCCGACGCCACGCAACTCAACAGCGCCTTCTGGTGAGACACGCTAATGTCGACCTTAACACCTACTCCACTAGACACATGTTGAGTTGTTCGAGCTGAATAGCAACGGCTCTGCTCTGTGCATGCGGCTGGTGCAGGTCAAGGCCGACGCCACGCAACTCAACAGCGCCTTCTGGTGAGACACGCTAATGTCGACCTTAACACCTACTCCACTAGACACATGTTGAGTTGTTCGAGCTGAATAGCAACGGCTCTGCTCTGTGCATGCGGCTGGTGCAGGTCAAGGCCGACGCCACGCAACTCAACAGCGCCTTCTGGTGAGACACGCTAATGTCGACCTTAACACCTACTCCACTAGACACATGTTGAGTTGTTCGAGCTGAATAGCAACGGCTCTGCTCTGTGCACGCGGCTGGTGCAGGTCAAGGCCGACGCCACGCAACTCAACAGCGCCTTCTGGTGAGACACGCTAATGTCGACCTTAACACCTACTCCACTAGACACATGTTGAGTTGTTCGAGCTGAATAGCAACGGCTCTGCTCTGTGCATGCGGCTGGTGCAGGTCAAGGCCGACGCCACGCAACTCAACAGCGCCTTCTGGTGAGACACGCTAATGTCGACCTTGACACCTACTCCACTAGACACATGTTGAGTTGTTCGAGCTGAATAGCAACGGCTCTGCTCTGTGCACGCGGCTGGTGCAGGTCAAGGCCGACGCCACGCAACTCAACAGCGCCTTCTGGTGAGACACGCTAATGTCGACCTTAACACCTACAACTATAGACACATGTTGAGTTGTTCGAGCTGAATAGCAACGGCTCTGCTCCGTGCACGCGGCTGGTGCAGGTCAAGGCCGACGCCACGCAACTCAACAGCACCTTCTGGTGAGACACGCTAATGTCGACCTTAACATATACAACTATAGACACATGTTGAGTTGTTCGAGCTCAATAGCAACGGCTCTGCTCTGTGCACGCGGCTGGTGCAGGTCAAGGCCGACGCCACGCAACTCAATAGCGCCTTCTGGTGAGACACGCTAATGTCGACCTTAACATCTACTCCACTAGACACATGTTGAGTTGTTCGAGATGCGTAGCAACGGCTCTGTGCACGCGTCTACTAATGAGGCAAGCTAATATCGACCTTTAACACCTTTAACATGAAACACGATTTTCGTTGAAACAAGGGATTTTTACTGCTTTATAGTAAGCTGGAAGGATTTCTTAGACTACCATTTCACCATGCGTCCAGTAACTGGAATTGGCCGCGTGCGATTTTTATTTTTTATAATAATAACACAAACCATACCCACTAACGTGGCCGCTATATATTTTTCTTTCGACCTTCTAGCAACAAATATGTTTTTTTTTTATTCTTACTTATTAATACTATGGTATTTAGGGATTTATACCACATGGTATGTCAGTCCCATCGTACCCTAATAATGTATTAATCTATAACAATAGCATTAGGTAATTACTAATCTATGTACGGACGGCTGCAATCTACTTTCAACCTTAACTCTGGAGCATTAAGTTCAAAACCGTTTGTAGATATTTGACATCTTGTGGTAGTCTGAAGTGCAGGCCACTGTACATAAAAAAAAAACTTAGAATCATTGATTAAAGGTTGCCATTTCACACAAAAGCTTAGCTGCTGATGACGTGGGTTCATCTAATATGAGCTGAAAGGCACCAACATCGGACGTTTTAACATCCAATAAAATATGAGATATTAAAACTATACAATTGTTCCCATAGCTACATACTAAACGTGCCGCTGGAAGGGTCCAACGACGAGTCGTCGGCCATAGTGTACGCGTGGATCGGCAGCAAGAGCGACGCCGACTCCGCGCGCCTCATCGAGCAGATCGCCGAGGAGAAGTTCAACAACCCCTGGGTCAGCCTGCAGGTATAGTCTGTAGGGCTGGTACCTTGATAACCAGCGTTTGTTGGTCCAAAACATAGATAACCACCAATAGATACCGCATTTAGGGCATCCGACCTTCGCCAAGCGCGACGCCGAGTCCGCGCGCCTCATCGAGCAGATCGCAGATGAGAAGTTCAACAACCCTTGGGTCAGCCTGCAGGTACAGTCTGTAGTGCTGGTACTATCATATATAGTGTTTGTTGGTCTGAAACATAGATAACCACCAATAGATACCGCATTTAGGGCATCCGGCCTTCACCAAGAGCGACGCCGCGTCCACGCGCCTCATCGAGCAGATCGCAGAGAAGTTCAACAACCCCTGGGTCAGCCTGCAGGTATAGTCTGTAGGGTTGGTACCTTCATAATCAGCGTTTTTTGGTCCAAAACATAGATAACCACCAATAGATACCGCATTTAGGGCATCCGACCTTCGCCAAGCGCGACGCCGACTCCGCGCGCCTTATCGAGCAGATCGCCGAGAAGTTCAACAACCCCTGGGTCAGCCTGCAGGTACTGTCTGTAGGGCTGGTACTTTCATATACAGCGTTTGTTGGTCCGAAACATAGATAACCACCAATAGATACCGCATTTAGGGCATTCTACCTTCGCCAAGCGCGACGCCGTCTCCGCGTGCCTCATCGAGCAGATCGCCGAGGAGACGTTCAACAACCCCTGGGTCAGCCTGCAGGTACACTCTGTAGAGCTGGTACTATCATATACAGTGTTTGTTGGTCTGAAACATAGATAACCACCAATAGATACCGCATTTAGGGCATTCGACCTTCGCCAAGCGCGACGCCGTCTCCGCGTGCCTCATCGAGCAGATCGCCGAGGAGACGTTCAACAACCCCTGGGTCAGCCTGCAGGTACACTCTGTAGAGCTGGTACTATCATATACAGTGTTTGTTGGTCTGAAACATAGATAACCACCAATAGATACCGCATTTAGGGCATTCGACCTTCGCCAAGCGCGACGCCGTCTCCGCGTGCCTCATCGAGCAGATCGCCGAGGAGACGTTCAACAACCCCTGGGTCAGCCTGCAGGTACACTCTGTAGAGCTGGTACTATCATATACAGTGTTTGTTGGTCTGAAACATAGATAACCACCAATAGATACCGCATTTAGGGCTTCCGATTTTCGCCAATCATCTATGATTTATCACTGATAAGTGACAATGCTTAATGCTTAAACGTCGTTTCAGTACCGAGCAATTGTTATTGAAGTAGCCAATCACATGTCTGTGTAGGGGTTATAGTCCATTCGCTTAGATAGTGTCGCTCTGCCACAATGCCGTGCGGGTGTACCGACACTATCTAACCGAACGGACTATACATCTCTCGCCCAAATCTCTCCCACCACCAAAAATTGTGACATTGAATTAGAACAAAATATTTGTCATACGGCATCTATGTAGCTTGCTACATACATGTGATCTGTGGTCTGAAATCACTACGCAGCAGTGTACGGTTTGCTGCGTAAAACACTTCGGTCGCACTTGCAGTGTGTCAGCAATGAGGTGAAGCAACCGCTTCTCTAAACTGCAAGCACGACAACCGTACTTGCAGTTTGGAGAGAGAGATGGAAAGCCGTCTTCGTTCCAGCGCGGAGTCATTCTGTGTGGCGTGAGATACAGATCTTTATGAATTTACTACAGATAACATCTACTGCAATGATTTGAAGAGTAGGCTAGGTAGCTGTCATTAGACATTACACATCCATCCATCAACGTAGCCGGCCAGTCAAAAAGTCGGATTTTATTCGCCTCAGTTTAGCGATTTACTAATTTGTATTTTTAGTATTAAACACGCCTGAATTGTCCAAAAATTAAGGAAGCATTCAGTGTTAGCTATTTTCTAAAACTCAACTATAATCCCCAGGTGTTAACAGAAGGCAGCGAACCGGACAACTTCTTCTGGGTAGCGCTGGGCGGACGCAAGCCGTACGACACGGACGCTGATTACCTCAACTACACGCGCCTGTTCCGGTGCTCCAACGAAAAGGGATACTTCACTGTGTCGGAAAAGTGTCCAGACTTCTGTCAGGTAGGCTATGGTCGCAATATTCCCCTTAGCGGAATCGGGCGAGTTGACTTATAGCAAGCCGTACAACACGGACACTGATTACCTTAACTACACGCGCCTGTTCCGCTGCTCCAACGAAAAGGATACTTCACTGTGTCGGAGAAGTGTCCAGACTTCTGCCAGGTGGCTATGGTCACAATATTACCCTCAGGTAGGCTATGGTCACAATATTACCCTCAGGTAGACTATGGTCACAATATTATCCTCAGCGGAATGCAGCGAGTTGACTTCTTAATGCAAGCCGTACGATACGGACTCTGATTACCTCAACTATATACACGCGCCTGTTCCGCTGCTCTAATGTTGGCCATACACCTTTCGTCCAATCGGCATGACGCTGCAGATTGGATCAAGTAGAATTTACCGTGGGTGGGCGTGGATTGGCATAACAGTTATCAAATTATGATGTAATATGGACGGACTGCAGATTGGATCAAACCTGCCGTCATACCGATTGGACGATAGGCAGGATGGTGTATGGCCACCATAACGAAAAGGGCTATTTCACTGTCTCCTAAGTGTATCTAGACTTCTGTCAGGTAGGCTATGGTCACAATATTACCCTCAGTCGAATGCAGCGAGTCGACTTCTTATTGCAAGCCGTACGACACGGACGCTATTACCTCAACTACACGCGCCTGTTCCGGTGCTCTAACAAAAGGGCTATTTCACTGTGTCCGGAAAGTGTCTAGACTTCTGTCATGTAGGCTATGGTCACAATTTACCCTCAGGTGTTGACCGAAGGCAGTAAATGACAACTCCTGGGTGGCGCTGGGCGGGCGCAAGCCGTACGACGCAGACTACGAGAAGGGGTAAAAAGTTCGTTTTCAATATTTACTTGACCCGGAATCAAACCTGGAACCTCGGAAATAGCGGGTCCTTGAAAACTGGTGCGTACACTACTCGGCCTCGGAGGTCGTCATTAAGTACAGTCGACCTATTGAATCATGACCCATTTTGCAAATAATTAGTTTAAAAGCGGCAAAACTAAAGGTCAGTGTCAACAAGTGTGAAATTTGACTTTATTGAAAATGTCTGTTAGAAAATGAATTTATAATATGGGTCACGATTTTCTTGCTTCAACTGTACATGTTTTTTTCCTAAATTAACTTGCTTGGTTTTTGTCATCAGGATGATTTAGCTGATGATGACATCATGATCTTGGATAATGGCGAGCAAGTATTCCTCTGGTTGGGCGCCAAGTGTTCAGAGGTGGAGATCAAACTAGCTTACAAGTCTGCACAGGTAATAATCTTACACCACAAAAATAATTATAAATAATCAGTCTGTTTGTTGACCACACACGGCTGTAGCAACACAGCCAGAACGTCAAGCTGTAAGTACATAATTATGTAGATATGTACTACATGTCCCGTAATTACGAAAATTATTGTATATACAATGTAGATGGTATTGCAATTTGAACGAGAGATTCTATAACACATTCTTTATATTGTAGGTATATATTCAACATATGAAGACACTCCAACCAGACAGACCTCGTAAGCTTTTCCTCACGTTAAAGAACAAGGAGTCGCGACGATTCACCAAATGCTTCCATGGCTGGGGGGACCACAAAAGGCCTCCAGAATAAACCTACAGTATTATCTCACAATCAATTGTTTTGTTTGTACATTGTATCAGGTTTTATCTGTTACATACCTTATCATTTTTCTCTCCGTATCTATGAAAACAGGGAAGGGACTTAATTTAATTCAAATATGAGTATCCCCTGACCCTGAAATGATTGGATCTTTTATGATTGACAAGCACACAATCTGCTGAACAAGATCTTAGCATTTTAATTCTTTTTGTTATGAGTAATACTTTTTATTTTATTTATTTATAATACTTGTATGCAGAAAAAAAAATCATTGAACTAGACAGTATTATAGAAAAATTTAATTTAACAATGATTTGCAGAAAATTTCCAGATTCTTTATACACATGTGTTCCTATGGGCTTCCATAAAAGACATGAAGAAATAATTAAATAAAAGACTGAATCATGCCATTTAAATCAAGTCATTTGTATTCAACATTTTCACTTAACAAGATTGATAAGCACAATTTTATTATGGTGATTGATTACATTGTTTAATTTAATTTATTGCTACAAATGGAAATGTTTGACTAGATTATTTGAGATGTCACTCCATTAGAAATTAAAATGCATTTCAGTGCATTTATTGAGACTAAAGACAAAAATTCTAACTGTATATATGATGCCATTGATGTAGTAATATGATTGACATCATCAGAATCTATGTAAATATATGAACAGATATTAACTATGTCAATAAAATATTAATAAATTTTATATTCACTATCATTATGTAACATAGAAAAATGTGCATAACATTAATGTGGCGCTTAAGCACAAAGTATAAGATTAACAATTTTTTAATAAAAAAAAATTAACTATCTTGAGTTTCCTTATGCAGTGTAAAACCTGGAACAAAATAACGAGATAGAAATTAGAAAATACTGGAACTGATAACATTAGTAATAAACTTGGAATACCTAACTGAATTAGAGATAACTTGCTTAATAAATACTGAAAGTTTAAAAAAGAAAGGACAGGAGCAGCTATAAAGCACACAGAACTATTAATGCCACAGTATACTAAAAAACGTAAGTTGGATATTTGCCAAAATACTGAGCAGGACTAGAAATATTTTAGTGGCTGATAATGAAGATAATTTGGTCAGTTTTATGAAACATTTGATAGCCTTTCAAACATTATAATTATTATAAAGCCTATATGTGTTGCATTGTAGCTTACCTATGCTGATTGAATGGTATTAATCGTCATCGTCGTCATCATCTGAAGGCACAAATAGTTCGTTTTCTTCTAAGAAATTGGCAATGTTTTTACTAATAGCAGCTCCGATGAGAAGCCCAGGCACTACAGCAGCCACTAAACTTAATAGGCCAAAAGGTTTCTTTTCAGGTTCAGGTAAAATTGCTCCTGTGGGAGTGGTGGTAGCATTTCTTCTTGGCACGACCGTGCTAAGTTCATTTCTGGCAATTGTCTTAGTTCGTAAAATAAGACGAGACAATCTGAAAATTGCCATGTTGCCTTCTTTACGTTGTAATGTAACTTATCTTCAATCGATGGCAGGCTCCTCTTTGATTTCAAATTTCAATTTGATTTTATGATATCGCCGATATCGGTGTAATATGCGAAAAATCGAAAATAAAGTTGACACTTGACCACAGATCACTATATATGTAGCAAGCTACAGATACGACAAATGTAAAAACTAGTTTCATTAGCTTGCCGCGAAGCGCTAGTGTCGCCTGTTAATCTGTGGCATGCATGACAGCGCGAGTAGGTACTAGTGTTGGGAAAACACTGGAAGGATACGTCCATATCGACACTAGTGTTGTGCCATAATATCTATAGAAAGAACTTGCTTTCCATTACATTAAGATTGTTTTTTTTCAAAATTTGGTCGGACCATGACTCGCTACTTTGCGTTTTAGACAATACAAAATAAAAGAACTTAAAACTAACGCAGTAAGGTAACGCATAGTCATAGTCCGGCCAAATTAAGTTTAGGTCATGGAAAAAATTTATTTATTAAATTACCACTTTATTAAATGCACACATACAGACAGAACATACATAAATGTAAACATTAACAAAACAGTTGCACAAAAGGGGCGGTCTTATCGCTTATCAGCGATTTCTTCCAGACAACCCTTAAGGTTCGCGCACATTATGGGCGTTTGTGCACTACCACTGAATTTTACCGATCCGGAAAAAAACGGATGCTTGTATTTAATTAATTACTAATATAAATCATTAATTATTAAAATACAAGCATCCGTTTTTTTCCGGATCGGTAAAATTCAGTGGTAGTGCACAAACGGCCTTAGTCGGGGCGCAGCGGGCCGGGCCGCAGCGCAAAAATCCGTCCAAATCGCTCGTATGTATTTTATATGCACTATCGCACACTATGCCGGGGCGCAGCGGGCCGCATAATCCGCCGCGGATTTTGTAGCGTGCGTGCGATGCGATGCGGCCCGCCCCGCCCCGCTGCGCCCCGACACAGTGTGCTATAGCAAGCGGATTTTTCTCGTACTACTCGGTCAGATAACATGACACCTACAAATTATACCCGTCTCTTTCACTCGATTCTGTCATGCCCGGAGAGTGAGAGGGACGGGTATAACCGGCAGTAGTAGAAGAAATTGGATGTTTGAATTTGGTTGTACTCAAAATCCATCAATGCGCTGCGGCCCGGCCCGTCACTATGTGCTATACTCAAATCCGTCAATGCGATGCGCTGCGGCCCGCTGCGCTGCGCCCCGGCATAATGTGCGCGCTCCTTTAAGTGACAAAGCTTGTAGAAGAAACAGAAAGAAATAATAAATGGACATACTTAGCAAAAAAATTGTTTTATATTTAATAATAGGGTGGCAACTAAAGAAGGGGCATGAAGGGCGGGCAATCGCAGTAGTTCGCGCGCTCGGCCGGCCGGCGATTGTTGATGTTAAGCAACTTTCGCAATGGTGGGACACCGCATGGGTGACCAAACATTTCTCCTTCCCGAGCTCCTTCGTCACGCAAGGTTAAGAGCCATTTCGCACTTTGCAATTGTCTCGCACGCACAATAAACATTTTTAAAGATTGTGGAAAACACATTGTGTTTTTCAGAAAAGCGTTTCATTATATCCCTACAACGCAATAAGGTTATACATTACTAAACATATTTCAACATTGTCAATAATACTGCAATAATACTAGATCTATGAGCTTAAAGTTTTCGAAAATTTTCTTCCTAATTCTAACCAATACTCAATTTATTGTATGAATAAAATAACTTATACAAAATATCCGTAACATTGCGTTGTAGTGACATAATGAAACACTTTTCTAAAAAACACAATGTGTTTTCCACAATCTATGAAAATGAGACAACTGCCAAATGGCTCTTAAGCCACGTCGAGCCGTTGGTCCCGGTTGCATTTGGAGTCGTCAAAACCCACCAATCCGCATTGGGCCCGCGTTGTGCGTCATACATGGCACATTCTCCTTTCCCATCCTTAGGGAAAGCTGATGATGATGAAGGGTTCAGATACCTTAACCGTTGCAGCTACGTGAAAACATTCTTGAAACAATCTATAAATTTTTGAGAAATTTTGAACTGCATTCAGATTTTGAAAAAATGAAATATGGTAGGCAGGAAAATGGTCAGTTTTGTTATGGCGCAATCATATAGCTACAACGGGAAAGGTACAGTCGAAGAACTTCCCAGTAGACCAGCAGAGATTTTTAAAAAGCATCCTTTTAGGAGACAATTCTGTAAAAGATAAAGATAAGAATTATAAATTTCATCAAACATCAGGTTAAGCAAAGGTCAACATGTATAGTCTGATGTGCCGCCGTGTGTACCTACTATATTATTAGTTTACTAGAGGTATAGGAGAGTAACAGAATTCCTAAATAAAGTAAGGAGATAAGGTAATAAATACATAACTAAGAATGAGTCTGTTTAACATGACAAAGTATGTAAAGTTATTTAATTGTGATTGTTTGTTTGTTTGCATCGAATAGGCTCTGAAACTACTGGACCGATTTAGAAAATTCTTTGACCATAAGAAAGCTACATTCTTCCCGAGTGACATAGGCTATATTTTACCCCTATATTCCCACGGAAAGGGGTACCACGCGGGTGAAACCGCGAGGAACCGCTAGTCATGTATAAAATAGAAATAAAACTTATTTAATTTGGTAATACAAATATGGTTATACCTTTTTGTTTGGAATCAATTATAGGCCTCTGTATAGGATCGATAGATTACTAGAATCCCGTGAATTGCTCTCTTTATATCCAGATGGAATATTAGATGTCAACAGACTAGAATCAGATGTTGAAGGGAAGTCTGAAAATGTAAGAAGATTATTAAAAAATGGCATTTTTATTGCTATATGCTTGCTTTTCCAAAGAGAAAAGGGCCAATTCCCATATTCACCCAAATCTTTATTGAAAATAATTATCAATAAAACAACCAATGGTTCTCTACATACACGTAATGAAAATGATTTACAAAGTTACACAATTCTATAAATCGCTATCACACTCACTAAACTTTTAAAGGAATTGTGATAGGTTTTAAAAATAGACAATTAGGGGCAGACTATACCAACTAGTAAGGTGGAAAAATAAGCACTCTTAAAAAAATTGGTATTTAATATACTATTGGTTAAATTTAGAATAGAATTTAAATATTTATATTAATTAATTATTATTTTAATTAATAAGACTGAGGGCATAGCAAGTTTATCTTCATGTTTATTAACTTTCATGGAAGTTATGCTCTTCTTTAAGATTTAAGTCTGAAAAGATATTAATACATTTAATAGTAATAGAAGAACAAAACATTAGACACACATACATAGGTACAAATCTCGCCAAACTTCTAGTCCGCTCTGAAGTTGCTTCGCGCAGATTGTACAGTCAGGTATAAATATTTATGTCCGCTTATTTTTACTGATTTAAAAAAGCTAAAAAATGCTAAAAGGTTAAAATTGATAATAATTTTAATCAATAAAAAACAGTAGCTGATACCTATATTTTGCTATGTACAATCTGCACGAAGCAACTTTAGAGTGGACTAAAAGTTTGGCGCGACCTATAACAGCACTTACCAGTGACCAACGGCACATCATAAGAAATCTCATTTTTTGGAAAGAGACATAGAAGTGCATCGAACATTTTTCTCTCGAAATGTGAGTGGCAATCAGTTTTGTTCAAAAGTTGGTCTTCTGTTATCATCAGCAATGACGAATTCTGGGGTACCAAATATGACATCCACAGCTTTCTGAGGTCTTCATCTCTAGGAAATCGTTAAAGACAATGAGTTTCACTGGTTGTTGATTTGCAGTCAGTGACACAACACTTCCGACGGACGCCCCATAGTTAGTCCAAAACCCAGATGCTGGTAATAGGTTATAATGAAGCTAGCGTCTTTTCTCAATCAAGGGAGGGTGCATCAAATGTTTACAATTTATTTTCACAATAAACAAGCGTCTTTAGCCTTTAGTAAAGACTCTTTACTCAACCAAAAGGTTGGGTTGGGGCACAAATTATATAGATTGGGGGCCGAGGGCGTAATGTACAAAGATGTCAACAAACACCAAACTAAAGCGTCTTGATTCGACCTGGTCGAGTCGACCAAACTGGAGGGCGCAAATTATTTGTGGGATTCACTCACAATCACAAATAAATTAACACAAAACACTCCCGTGTAAAAAGAGGTTATGTTTGAAGTTTGTTCTTTTGACATTGACAACCAAAACAAAATGGCGGCACCCTGACAAACATGGCGACGATCACATGAACACTAGCGCTTCGCGGCAAGACTTAGAACTAAGTGTCAAGGGCCTGCACTTGACAGATAGCAGCATTTGACATATTTCTAGAAAAAACCCAAACCAATAAGAGATCGAGAAATGGAAATGACAGCACTTTGACCAATCAGCGGTGACGTAACAGTAGTGTTGTTTGCTCCAAAGATGTAATAGTACCAAAGATATTATCAAGGAATTTATAAGTACTACGTACAACAGGAAGGTGCACTGCTGCTAAAAAACGGTCCTAATGAGATAGTCAGAACGAGGTCAGTTTATCTCACTCTATTCCATTACGACCTGGCCACGAACATGCGCGACGGGCGGCGGGCGGCGACGAGTGAATTGCGGAATCATTGCGCGCTCGCGACAGACGTCTAATCAAATAAGTCAATGAGACGCACCAACTGATGCGCAATTCGCTCGTCGCCACCGCCGTCGCGCATGTTCGTGTCTAGGCCGTTAGGGTGACCATAAGTTTTAAAAGAAAGGACTTGTTTTTTTACAATTTGTTATAATTGGTTAAAATTATAAATGCGAAAGTGGTTTTCGGTTGTGCTTTCACGCTTCGTGTTGTGAACCGATTTTGATGAAATTTGATCCATGAATAAATTGTCCGAATATTGAATATAGGATATTTTATTTTAAAAATACGATAGCATTCGAAAATTTACGTAATACGGATGTATTAAACAACACACTAGATTAACAATACTAACAACTTGGATGTTCGTGGCATCACGTAAGGGCCCATGCAGCGTATACGGTCGCACCGACTCGTAGCGACATCCGGCGTGCCTGCGACTGGTGACCTCTGATAAACAATCAGTGCCACCGACGCCGACGTCGGTAATAATTATTCTCTACTTATATACCTAATTCTCCGGCCCCATTTGGCCATTCCTACTGGCAGCACACATTCACGAGCATGACGAATGAGCCAGCCATCGCTTCTCTTAACCATATTTTAGGGAACGTAACGACCCGCCTCACACGGTCACACGCCACCACCGCATTAGAAATAAAAACAAAAAAAAAAACACATTTAAGGCAAGCAGAGAAGAGCAGACCCATTTCCACTGGCAGCACTCGTTCACGAGCATGACGCATAAGCCAGCCATCGCTTCGCCACTTTTTGGGCTGAATTAAATTTAAAATTTAAAAGGAAAATTGCCCTACTGCGCTCTTTTGTTGATTTTTTAAAAAACAGCTAGGTACCTAACCTAATAATTTTTGTACCCTTTTGGAAAGCTTATGAAACTAGTTAGACATTTTACTTATTTGTACGCAAACTTCCATACAGTTTTTTTCCAATAATTAAGGGCGAAGTTGGAGAAAAATGCAAAAAATAAAAATTATTGTTACTAAAAATTTTTTATTTCTGAGATTATGTAAGTTTTTTTTTAAATGATCACTAATTATTCAGCTTTCAGAAAAGTATTGATTCATGTTAAGAGTAGAGTAGTTTATTCACAATCAATGATTTTTGGTAACAATTCAGAAAAAAAGAAATCGAAGAACCGTCACAGCTCGGTAACCATCTAGTTTTGACCCCTGGTTCACTGGACTTAATTTGTTGCTAATGACCTCTAGTATAACCCCTTTCAAGAAATAGGTAGAGTTTCCCCGTCAGCCTGTATAATAGTACCAAGGTATATGGTTAGAAACACACTTATGCAGTGTGGCGCGACTCTTTCTGTCTCTGTCGTGTCCATACTAAGTGCATGAAACAGACATTCTGGCGTCGCGCCACACCACAGAAGTGTGTTTCCGACTTTAAACTATTAGGGATGCCAGGAAATAGGTGCCAGTAAATAAAAGAAATAAATCATAATAATAGTTTATTGTTACACAGATGTTTAACAAAACATGATTACCTATACATTACTGAATAAAATTGTAAGATACGAATCAGACAATAATTTTAGATATAAACATTATATAGAATCAAATGAAAAGAAAAAGGAAATTTGTTGTCACCCTAATTGTTCCATAGTAAGAACTCGTGTCATTTTCAATAAATTCTATCTCACCTGTGAAAAGAAATATTGCAACCAGCAAATGTTTCATTTCCACAGCCCATAATTATTAACGCAACACCTTTTCACGATATTGCAAAAAACACCACCACAAGGCAAAATATTTACGCATAACCAACTTGACACAACGAAGACGGAAGATGTCATTCAGCTTGTCATGTTGCCACTTTAAAATTCTGAAATCTATCATTCAATTTTTTTCTAGGATAAGCCGTAAAAAACTTGAACGACCTGATACATTTTTATGCATAATACGCTAATACCTAAATTAATATACGATGTTTTCTATTGACTAAAAATAATACGAAGCGAAAATTTTACGAAATTTTATTTTCATAACGAAAGTTGTGTACCATAAATCTACTAAACCTGTTATTTAAGAGTGCTGGCAATTTGAAAGAAAGGGATACCCTCACCTCGTTCTTGCGGTCTCAGGTGGACCGTTGACATTTTGTATTGAAATATAAACCTTATCTTTCAAAGTTAAAGTGTATTTTTAAATACACAGAAATACGGAGTGCACCTTCCTGTTGTAATATAAATTCCTTGGATATTATATTATAACAAGATTGCGCACTCATGAGCTACAGCCGAGCCGAGCGAGATAGCCCTATTATGGTGTGCATCCCTCTCTAATGAGAGAGACGTGAGTGACTACACGATTTGGTTTTTTCGAGGACAATTTATAGTTAACCAGACTTGGCTCACGTAGGATTCTAACACCACGCTTCCTAGGGAGCTCTTGTAGCTAAAACAAACATACATTTAAACATCCGAACTCACTTTCTATTTATAATATTAGTTAAGATGAGGACGCCGCGAGGCAAAGCATAGAGGGTACTTTGCATCACATATGAGGCAATAATGTGACAATCGACACATACACATATGCTTTTTATAAGCATACTTACTTTTGAACCGACTTCAAAAAAGGAGGTTGTCAGTTTGACCTGTATGTAGGTACTTATATGAAATGTATGTCTGTATTTCTGATAGGCGTATTTTGCTAAAATGGATAGAAATAAAAAGTCCACGTACAGTAATGAAAATCTGTTTATTAATTAGACTATACATTGCTAAACAAAATTGTCTTTCGGATCTTTTGACGAATGGAGGCTTTGTGTCCAATTAATTTTAAAGATTCGTTTTTGCGTACCTTCCTACTTTTTTAACCTTAAATTAAAATACAGATTTTATAAAACATTTAATAAGTTCTGTTTCATGCCTATTTTCTGATAAAGTTCTTCTTCTTTTTCTTCTTCTGCTGAGTATTGTGTAATTTTTTCAGGTATGACGTTAAGCCAACCTTTTTTAATTTCTTCATCTTTAGGAAATCTGAAACAATGAAAATTAATGTTTGGGTTAAGTAAGAAAGTAAATTCCAGTCTATAGATTACAAACGAAATGGACACCCTACTATACGCAAGAATAAACCTTTGGCTAAATACTTACCTATGAAAAGATACACCGCTACGTTTATATGATGCGCTTTTGCATCCTTTCACACATCAAGTGAGAACCATTTTTATTGATTTAAACGTAATTTTAAAATGATAATTAAGATCCACACACTAACTTCACACACATAAATTAATTTGCCGTCGCCATATTGATGATGTTTTTATTTTTATTAAAATTGTCCAGACGCAAAGTGTTGCAAATTTATTATAATTAAAACTACCATAACACCGACTCTTACGTTAAAGAAGTAGTTTTTCATGGTTTTAAATAATTCAAATGATATAGACTTTATTATTATCAGCTTAACATTCCTTTTAATTAATTAATATTTAGAAAATTCTCGAGAACAGGAAATATGAATTTGAATTAAGTTCTACTACGGCCAAAAATATTTCATGGTGGCAGCCCAGTAGACAGGGATGCAATCCTATTTAGGAGCCTCTCGCTCGGCTCGTTTTTCCGTTTATCGTAATGTCATACGAAAATAAACCTTATTGTAACTGAATAGAATCGAATTGACATTGCTTTTATTTTCATAGTGCACAATCTTGTTATATTATAATATCTTTGAATAGTACATCTTTGGTTTGCTCCCTAAAGGTTCGCGCACATTATGTCGGGGCGCAGCGGGCCGGGCCGCAGCGCAAAAATCAGTCCAAATCGCTCGTATGTATTTTATATGAACTATCGCACACTATGCCGGGGTGCAGCGGGCCGCATAATCCGCCGCGAATTTTGTTGCGTGCGTGCGATGCGATGCGGCCCGCCCCGCCCCGCTGCGCCCCGACACAGTGTGCTATAGCAAGCGGATTTTTCTCGTACTACTCGGTCAGATAACATGACACCTACAAATTATACCCGTCTCTTTCACTCGATTCTGTCATGCCCGGAGAGTGAGAGCGACGGGTTTAACTCGTATAACCGGCAGTAGTAGAAAAAATTGGATGTTTGAATTTGGTTGTACTCAAATCCGTCAATGCGATGCGCTGCGGCCCGCTCCGCTGCACCCCGGCATAATGTGCGCGCTCCTTTAGGCTTCCAACACACTGCCTCCGGTTTCCGCACCACCGGACGGAGATGCGGCGTGAGTGCGGTGAGACTGCGGGTTTTGTATGCACATCAATATTCTACAGCCATAGTTAA
Source organism: Crambus lathoniellus (assembly GCA_949710035.1). NCBI lineage: Eukaryota > Metazoa > Arthropoda > Insecta > Lepidoptera > Crambidae > Crambus > Crambus lathoniellus. The sequence continues at coordinate 9,053,428 of OX453303.1, read as the reverse complement.
TAAGCGCACTACCACAAACCGGAGTGGTGTGCGGTGCAGTGTGGGATTCGCCTTAAGCCCCCAGTACAAGTTGGCCGACCATGGTCGGCGACCATGACCAATACATCGTACATTGACACTTTTGAACGAACAAGTTTAAAAACGTTCTTTCAAAAGTGTCAATGTACGATGTATTGGTCATGGTCGCCGACCATGATCGGCCATCGTGTACTGGGGGCTTTAGCCTCTGAGTACTCAGAGGCTTTAGCCCTCACTTCACGCTCGCCGAGTGAACGCGAGTGGTGGCGAGCGCGAGATTGAAGAGACGTCGCTCGTGTCGACTCGTGCGTTCTCGCCTCGCCTCGTCGCCGCTCGCTATTTTGTCGGTATTTTGTTAATATACTATAACTATGTATTTTGGTATTTTGGCAAAGATCAAAGCGACGAGTGGTGAGTCCGAGCGCGCCCTCCACACGCTCGTGCCCACTCGTGCCCACAAATTATATAGACTAGTACAGATAGGAATCAAGCCCTATAGCGGCCGTTTGTTAGTGAATGACAGCTTTCCCCGTTGATTTTGACAGCATAGTGCTGTCAGTACTATCGACGCCCTTGATACGTTATCGATAAATGTGTAAATCATCGACATTTAGTAACAACCCTAGTGATGTTAATTTTTAAATAAATTCTGCAAGTAAAAAAAACTCATTTGTTGATGAAAAAAGGCGTTTATTACTATACATAGTTTATTTTATTTAATACAAAGTACATATTAAGATTTACTTATACAAGGCAAAGAATGAGAGTAATGAAATTATTACTCTTACTTACATTGAATTTATACATAAACTAAGAATATTAAACACTCAGTTGCAGAAAGCTCTCATCAAATCTATTGCTGCCACTTATTTTCTTGACAACGAAAAAGTGACAGCAATAGATTTAGTGAAGCATTAACTTTAATGGAGCTTTCTGCAACTGGGTGCTAAACACTTTAATAGCCAATAAAAGAAAACTTAAACTGCTTGCAAATGTTTTTTACGCACAAACGCTATTGCTTTCAATGCAATACACAATAACTTAAAATAGTTAAACAATATAATACAGTATGTAATAATATAGCAACTAACAGTAGTAATTTGCACCATAATTATTCTGTTTTGATAATTTATTACCGCAGAAATAGGCAGACACGGGTATCTTCGCAGCACTCCATGAACATCGTTGACACTCAAGTTATCTGAAAAGATTAGATTTTGTTACTAAGTATAGATTTTAGATATTGTTCTTACTGCCATAACATTTCATAAACAAATAAGTGAAAGCTGAATAGTTTGTAAATCAAGAAAGAGTAGTGTGGCTAATTTTACTCCGCACCTATGGAGAGAAGTCAAGGTAGTGTTTATACCTAAACCAGGTAAACCCGACTACACTAATCCAAAGGCCTTCAGACCGATCAGCCTCACAACCTTCCTGTTGAAGACAATGGAAAGAGTGTGTGAGTGGTACCTACGAAGTGGAGCGTTGGCTAACCTCCCACTACATAAACATCAGCATGCTTACAGCGCTGGAAAATCGACAGAATCAGCTCTTCATCAACTAGTCGGTAAGATAGAGGAGGCTCTCCAAAATAAACTTATCTGTTTAGGCACCTTCATTGACATAGAGGGCGCTTTCGATAAAACAACATTCACCAGCATCGAGGCAGCACTAAGGAGACACGGTGTTGATAAACAACTCATAGACTGGATCGTGAACATGTTACGTAATAGAACGGTACAGGTGTCAGGAGACGTCACCCAAAGAGCTCTGGTGGCGAGGGGATGCCCCCAAGGAGGTGTGCTCTCTCCACTTCTGTGGAACCTGGTGGTAGACGACCTGATATCACATCTAAACTCTAACTACTTCTATACTATAGGGTATGCGGACGACATTACCATATTAACCATAGGTAACCAGGCCGGCATAACCTGTAACACCATGCAAGCAGCCCTGAAAAAGGTTGAAGAATGGTGCCAACGACAAGACCTGACCGTCAACCCCACGAAGACGGAAATGGTAATGTTCACGAACAAGCGCCTGGTAGGCGATTTCCGTCTGCCGAAGCTGTTTGGAACTACACTACAACTATCTAACGAGGTAAAGTACCTAGGCATAATCCTAGACAGCAAACTAAACTGGAACAGCCACTTGGAGTATAAAACGCAGTCGGCCAGCGTCATACTATGGCAGTGCCGGAAGATGATTGGCAAACGCTGGGGTCTAGCACCCAAACTATTCCTCTGGCTATACAACACGATCATAAAACCCCTGGTAAGCTATGGATCTGTAGTATGGTGGCCAAAGGCCGCTCAAACCACTGGCGCAAAAAAACTACAGGGACTACAACGGCAGGCCTGCTGCGCTCTCACAGGTTGCATGAGCACAGCCCCCACAGCGGCTCTAGAGGTAATGCTGAACCTAACACCACTGCATCTCCACATTCAACAGGAGGCAGCCAAAACAGCACTAAGACTAAAACAACTGGGATCTCTAAAATTCGAAAGGGTAAAACATCTCAGTGTATTACTGAAGGACTGGCTAAACGACCCTCTTATCGAAGCAGTATGCGACAAGGTCAAGCCAACCTTCATTTTCGACAAAAAATACAGAATACACCTGATAGACGACATCAGCTCAGGGAAAACACACAAGGCTCTCCTCATTTACACTGACGGCTCCAAGACCTCATCGGGCACAGGGTCGGGTGTCTTCTCAGAGGACCTCAACATACAAATTGCATCCCCCTTAGGCTCATACAACACGGTCTTTCAGGCCGAGTGCATGGGCATAATAATGGCGGCTCGGGCAATCGAAACAAGAGAGGTAAAAGACCGCGACATCTTAATTCTCTCCGACAGTAAATCCGTCCTACAAGCTCTCCAGGGAAGTCGCATCACTTCGAGCCTTTTACTTGAGTGTCACCACGCCTTAAATATAGTAGGTGCACTTAATACTATTACTATCCAATGGATCAAAGGTCACAGCGGATCACGTGGAAACGATGCAGCCGACGAACTGGCCAGACGCGCATCCGGCTCGACGCCTGTTGGCCCAGAGCCGATCGCGCCCATCCCGACGAGCTGGTATGCAAATAAGATCCGTGAACGCACTACAGAATTACACCAACAGAACTGGAGCTCGCTGGATTCGTGCAGACAGGCGAAGCTCGCACTGCCGCGCGTGGACGCGCGTTTATCCAGGGCCCTGATACAACTGTGCAGACCGCAACTTCGCCTGGTAACAGGTGCCATTACTGGTCATGGACAATTTAACAGACATCTTTTTAATTTAGGTGTCACCGACAGTCCCCTATGCAGAGGATGCATGGAGGAAGAAGAAACAGCTGCCCACGTACTGCTGGAATGCAGGGGGGTGGCCCCCTACCGGGCGAGGTACCTCGGCTCGCCGGGCAGCGTCCAGGAAGCGATCACTAATGTGAAAGCTCTTGGAGCGTTCCTGGCTGAGCTGGGCTGGCTGGAGTGATCTGGCCGCGCACCCTCCGGACGCAAAATAGGCGCAATAGACGTCGAGTTGCGGAAACCGCCCGTATTGTTAAGAAGAAGAAGAAAGTGTGGCTAAAGCACATTGTTTGTTGTGCCGGTATGCACATATTAAGTTATGGATAATCAACATTTCTAGATAATAGTAAATAAGTTGGTAAGCTTTGTGCATAGACTTATAAGATGTGTATAGTGTGTATAAGTAAGATCTAAGATAGTAGCAGTAACAGTTATAATAACACAGTCATAAGACAATCACAATAAACCATCATTCATACCGACACCACAATAATTTCTTATCCTGCCGGAACATTTGTTATAGTTCTGTTCCGTTTGTCAGAAATATGAATTTGCTGATAAGTCAGTTTTAAATGCTTCGACAAATTTATTGAATTACATTGTTATTTTCTCTCGATTTAGTATTAACAACTTTACTAACTACACACAATTGAAACTAGTTAAATGTGTCCCAAGGTTACCTTACTATTGTTACCTTAATACTGTTACCTATACTGTAAAGCAGTACCTAATAGTCTATCTCAATATGATATCACTGCTAAATGGATATTGAAATTATTATAAAGATTTTTCAACAAACTAATCAATAGTTAATTTTATACATAGGTTAGGTACATTCTTATATAAAAATTAAACAAACATTACCTTTCATTCATAACTTTCTGAAAATCTTCTTTGCTCCGGATTATGAACTGTATTTTGTATTTTTTAAAGGCGCTTCCTCTCCTCTTCCACAAAGTTGCGTCCCCAACCGACAGGATCCATATTGATCTTTAGATTATAAGCTTTTACCACCTTATGTACACTATAGTTAGCAATAAATGATTGAGTATTGAGTATTTTCTTATGGTTTGTTCTTGGAATTTGCCTGAAACAACAAACTCAAATTTAGGTATAAGTTCCTACAGAATTATTGATACATAAAACTACGTAAATAGTATTTACTCACGTACCGTAGGCACCTTCGAATACCGTATACATTATTTCTAAAAACAATACAAAATGATATGTTAATGAACGCAATAACAATAAAGAAAACCGAAATGAATTTTGTACTATGCGATTATTATAAGAATAGGACTGTCAAACGGCATTTTTGATCTTTGTTCCTTTTCTTGCACATCCTACACCCTGAAGTGGAAGCGAAACGCAAACAAATATGGCCGTTTTGACAGTCCTATTCTTATAATAATCGCATAGTAAAAAACATAAACTCAGTGTTGCCCGTGTTGCATTCTCCGAAATCCCGAAAATCCGAAATCCCCAAAACACTGATTTTTAGGAAAAAGCCCCACAACAACCCGAAACACTTGAAAAGGCGTTCTTCTATCTCACTGATTACTCGATAAGCTTTTTTTTAGAGTGTGGCAGAGTAGATCACTTGCATCAAGAACACTGATTGCTATATATAATCAGTTCCAAGCGCTAAAACACACTTAAAATAACATTTTTGCCATGAAAAAATCCCCCACATCCCCCCAAAGTCAAAACTCTTCCTCCCGAAAATGCCCTTCACTGCCTAAAATAACCCCGAATTTGGAGGGTATTCACCCCAATCCGGCAACACTGCTTAAACAATTCGTCAAAAGTGACCGTATCAATTTCAGCCAATGGGATTCACTTGCGGCACAGAAACAAAATGGCGGTCTTAATTATAGCCAATGAATGGACCGGGGAAATTGCAGTCACTAAGTTTTGACCCAATCTATGGGTGATTCCAACGCCTGCTCGTGCCGTGCACGCTCATTGTGCTGAGTTAATGAACATGTTTTAATCCAAATACACATTAATTAACTCTTCTATTTTTGTGTATAGTATTTATACAGGGCGTCCCAAAACTATGTCACATGGAGGGAGAAAAGCGCGGGAAACCTTCGATTTAGGCGGGCGTCCTTTTGGCTATTTCCTCGATTTTTACTTTATTTCTTGTAAATAAAAGGGTCAGTTAAGTGTAAATATTGTTTATATAGTGTATATATTTAGTATAAGTGTTCGTATAAGTTTTTGCAGCGAGTTGGTAAGTTCTTAATTATTGTGTAAGTTGTGATGGAGGAACCTGAGGACCCTGGCGGGACAGTAGTCCCCCAGGTTTCTCAGGTCATAACTGTTCCATGTAACGACGGCATGGGAGGTATGGAGACTGATGGGTCTATCTTAGACTCAGATGCTTCTATAAATAATCACTCCAAACGCAAAAGGGTATCATCCCGTAAAATATGCAAGCATTGTAATAAAAAGAGGAGGCATCACAAAGCTTCAAATGCTACAACAACTGACTGCCGATGTGAAATTCATGAAAACTCTTCCCTTAGTACATTTAAGACTCCTGAAAGTACTATAACGTCTTCAGCACCCCAAGCACAGCACTCTAACTTGCCTAATAACACTAATGTACCTCGCCCAGTAATAGGCAGAAATATGTATGATGCATCTGATGCCTCTCCTTATATTGTACATGTTCAAAAGACACTAGCTAGTCCAGATGAAAATGTTTCCATTCATCCCATATCTTTTGGTCGATTTTTAAAGAGGAATAATATCCAAAACATTGTTAATGGTAGCTTGAAAAAAATAGGTAGAAATAAAGTAATCATTTCTTTTTCTAAATATGAGGAAGCAAACAAATTTATTACCAACAAAGCACTCATCGAAAATAATTATAAAGCCTTCATTCCTACCTTCTCTGTAACCCGTATGGGAGTAGTTAGAGGTGTGCCAACTGACTGGTCCGAAGAAGAAATTATGGAAAATATAACTGTCTCTATAGGGTGTGGAAACATTTTACCTTACCTTCGATGGCCAGGTCTTACCAAAAAGAATATTTGTTTGTTACAATTCCCTACCAGTAGATCTTTACATATTTCCTACAATCCAGTGCTTTAACTGTTGCCGATTTGGTCACACAAGAATACAGTGCAGGTCGACGCCTAGATGTTTTAAATGTGGTAACGGTCACTCGGGTGAGAGTTGTCACATTAATGAAGATGATGTTGTGTGCTGTTTGTGCTCTGGGTCCCACTATGCCACTAACCGCAAGTGCCCGGAATTCTCAAGGCAAAAAGCTATAAAAGAATCTATGGCAAAGAACTGTATTTCTTATGCTGAAGCCATCAAACTCCACCCTGCAGTAACTAAGTCCTATGCTGAGGTCCTTACATCATCTGTTGCCCCCACACAATCACAAATAGATAAATATAATTTAAATTCTGTAAATAAAAACACATCATATAAAAAAACATTCTTTATTCAACCCAAGACAAAGGTTAATAATAATAAAAGCTATGATAAGGAGGCTCATGACCTTTTAATTAAGGATTACAATATTCCTTTGCCATCAGTAGGTACTTTAAATGAAAACAATCCCTTTCTAAACATGTCTACTAGAGACCTTATCATTGCATTAATCAGTTCATTAACACATACAAAGTCTATGTCTGAACCGTCCATCGCTGCATCTGAAAATGTAAATATTGTTAATAACACCCATAATGGATCTATCATCCATTCTCCAATGGAATTGCCAAAGCATTAATAATAAGAAAAGTGAATTATTATATTTAATTAATCAATATAAACCTGTAGTTATAGCTCTACAGGAAACTTGGCTTAAGCCAGGTAGCATCTTTAATGTTACCAATTATTTAGTTTTAAGAGAAGACAGATCAGACTCGTATGGTGGTGTTGCTCTTTTGATCAGCAACTCCATACCTTTCCGTCACATCCCTATCCCAAATCATAGTGATGATCTGTCAATTATAGCTGTTTTGATAAATAATTTATGCTTAGTGTCCCTTTATATTCCTCATCCATCATCCTCTGTATATAATGAAATAGATAACATCATCTCACAACTTCCAAAACCTATTATCATTATGGGAGACTTCAATGCGCAGCATCAAGCCTGGGGTAGCGCTAAATCCAATTATTATGGGACTAGAATTTTAGACTATGTAGACTCTAACAACTTTTGCATCCTTAATACAGGGCTCCCGACCCGACGAACTTTGCCGCATGAAGGTGCCAGTGCGCCCGATGTATCAATATGTACTCCTAATTTAGCTTCAGTCCTGTCTTGGACTACTCTTTCTTCCACTTTTGGAAGTGATCACTATCCAATTTTAATTGAACTTCCTAAAAACTTAATAAATCACCAAAACAAACGTTCTCCTCGATTAAAATACAGATTAGATAATAATAATGACAGTGACAGATGGAAAATGTTTACGGAGCTAGTTGCGCAAAAAATATCCTCTCCCTCTTAGTCAAGAAAACAATTTGTCACAGAATGCAGACCTTTTGCCTCAATGTTATTACAAGCAGCTGATGCAGTTTTTCCCAAGAAAAAATCAAGGGGATACATTCCTTCCCCCCCATGGTGGGATTCGGAATGTACTACGGCTGTAAAGGAAAGAAAACAAGCAGAAATAAATTATTACCAGAATAGCTCCACAGAAAACTTTGCTAAATTGTCAGAAATCATTAATAAGACGCGCAAATTATTTAAAAAGAAGAAATGGGAAGGCTGGAGGGCTTTTTGTTCTGCAATATCACCTAATATTTCTGCATCAGCTGTTTGGAAAAACATACGAAGGTTTAGGTCTGCCTACAAAGAACGCACTCCTAAGTGTATAGATGAGTCAGTTGCTGAACAATTCATTGACAAACTAGCTCCGCCCTTTGTGCCACAGGAAAGTTTATCATTATGTCAACATCCCAATAATTTAGGGAACTCTGAAACCCTTAACTCACCTTTTAGTTTGGTTGAATTAAAAGGTGTGTTGTCCTACGTTAAGGACTCGTCTCCTGGCATTGATGGTATTCCATACTCTTTCCTCACACATTTAAATGATGATAGTTTGATGTATTTACTTACCCTCATAAATTCTGTAGTGGAGTCGGGGAACATTCCTTCTTCTTGGAAATCTCAGGAAATAATTCCCATTTTAAAGTTCAATAAACCCCCCTCAGATCCAAACTCTTATAGACCAATAGCTCTTGAAACAGTACTATGTAAGCTGGCCGAACATCTGGTCAAGAACAGACTAGAATGGTACGTAGAAAGTCGCGGGTTGCTGGCTTCAAGTCAGTATGGCTTTCGAAAAGGCAAGAGTACTATGGATAGCCTAGCTATTTTCTCAACGGACATAAGGTTAGCTCTCACAAATAATGAATTCCTACTGACAGCCTTTTTAGACATTTCCGCTGCATATGATAATGTTAATCCTGATATTTTACACGATAAGTTAATTGAACTCCAAGTACCTCCTTTATTACGTAACTTCATAAAAAACCTTTTATCAGGAAGGCAAATTCAAATATATATTGATGATTCTAAGGTAAAATCTAGATTGACGTGGAAGGGATTGCCACAAGGCTCGGTACTCAGTCCGATTCTCTACAATATCTATACTTATGACCTCGAATCTTCCATCGCCAACAATGTGAATGTGCTACAATACGCTGATGATTTAGTCATTTACGTTTCTGGCAGATCAATTTATAAAGTTACAAACCTGCTTGACAATGCTCTCAAACTCCTGAAATCATGGCTTGATAAAAATTCATTAAGTCTTTCTGTAACTAAAAGCTGTTCAGTATTGTTCACTAAAATGCGAAGTCCTCCTTCTTGTTCGGTTATATATGATGGCCAAGTTATTCCTTCAAATAATGAAGCAAAATTTTTAGGTATGATTTTTGACTCAAAACTAACCGGACTGCCTCATTGCTATTATGCTTCTGCACGGTGTGAACGACAGCTAAATATTCTAAGATGTCTCTCTGGTGTTTGGTGGGGCGCCCATCCCTCCACTTTAAAGCTTCTCTATAATGCTATAATCAGAAGTATATTAGACTATGGCGCGTACTTCTTAGAACCGTGTAACTTAGTTGGATTATGTAAGTTAGATGCGATCCAATCGAAATCACTACGTCTTATAGGAGGAGCCATGATGTCCAGTCCATTAAATGCACTACAAGTTGAATGCGCTGAACCCCCATTAAAATTAAGAAGGCAGATGTTATGCGATAAATTTGTATTCCGTGCTCTCCAGTTTTCAAATCATCCACTTTTCAGTAAATTACAAGACCTATCCGGGAAAGTTGAAACTGCTCCATTCTGGATTAACAAACCTCCTCCCTGCCTAGTTGTTAGCTTCCGTAAATTTAATTCTTTACTTGCACCAACCCATAGATCACAGTACCTTCCTATTTTCTCAATATGGTTTCAAGCCCTGGTCCTAGAACCCAATGTCCTTCATAATTTAGATTTTTTAAAAAACAACAACAATGCTAACGTAACTCTACGATTTCTAATTGATACTAACTGGCCAGACTGGCACTATATTTATTGCGACGCTTCTAAGCACTCTGGTTCTAGCATAGTTGGGATCGGAATTTACCATCAGCAATACAATCTTCATCAAAAAATTAAACTTCCACCTGAAACATCTGTTTACACTGGAGAATGTTTCGGAGTTTTAAAGTCATTAGAATATATCCTGATCGCAAAACTTAAACAAACTATTGTATTTTCGGACTCTAAGAGCGCTCTTCAAGCCCTACAAAAATTTCCATTCAAATCTTCCATAACTTCTGTCTATATTTTCCAATGTAGACAATTATTACTAACATGTAGAGAAAAGGGTTACAATGTTCTTTTTGTTTGGATACCTGGCCATCAAAATATCGAAGGAAATGAAAAAGCGGATAAGCTTGCCAAGGATGCAGCACACACTGGTGATACATTTCATTATAAAAATTTAGTATCTGATCTCCTCTCTCTTCCTAAGGAGCATTTACGTAGCTCTTGGGAAGGTTTGTGGAATACCCCGAATAAGGGTAAAAGTTATAAACAAATTCAACAGGACATCCCATTAAAGCCGTGGTTTACGAAAATTCAATTATCAAAATCTGCTACATCCAGTCTCATCCGTATGAGGTTAGGACATGTTTGCACCGCCTATCATCTGACTAGATTGGGTATTTGTAACAACAGTGTATGTGCTTGTGGTACTGGTGACGAAAATTTAAACCACATTTTCTTCCAGTGTCCACTTTATGATAACTCCTCTTTTTTAACCTCCCTTATTTCCCTCCGTGTTCCTCTCCCTACATCAATTCCAACTCTGCTGTCCTGTATAAATTTTGATTTGTTTAATTTAATTACTAACTTTCTAACTGTAAATAATATTAAGTTATAATTATTTATTCCATACCTTATGTTATTCTTATAAATACCTACATTCTTATAATCTACTATATCATATATCATATTTAACAAAGATGTAAAATATATTTAAATATCATATGTTTTATCCTGCCTGACCAATCCTGATCCTTTTATTCATCCTAAATTCCGATTCTATTTTCATTACAATATCCCTCTTGGTTTCCCTACCTTTACTTGACATTGGCTAATGTACAAACCGTACGAGCCAAAGAGAAGAAAAAAAAAAAAAAAAAAAAACACATGGAGGGAAAGTACCTTAAATACTGAAGATATAAAATTTTACTGAAAGAAGACTTCATTTTTATTTTAAAAAGAAAACGAACTGCATTCAAAGAATTTTAAATAATCGCCTGTCTGAACTGGGAATCGAACCCGCTGAATGTAAAAAATAATATTTTTCTAAATTTATTATACCGATCGAAAGGCTCGATTATACCTAAACATTTCTGTTAAGTAACATAGCACCTTAAATAAAAAGAAGACTACGAAATTAAACATTTAATGTTGAATAACAAGTTTGTGCAGCAGCAGCGTTATGTATATCCTTTTCTGTGACTGTCGTGCTCAAAACTTTAACATTTCAATGTTTTACTAATGTGTGAAGATTGGAGCAATTATACGTAATTTCCCTATCATAAGTGTTTGATAAAGTTAAATAATGTGTTAAGTAACACCTGGGGGGCTACCGCGTAACTTTATGGATATGAACTTCATACGTTTTTGGGAACTTTAAGTCAAAGAAAAATGGAAAATAAAGTATTTAGAAAAAATCGACCCGTCTCACAACCAGCTCCGATGGGACTCGAACCCACGACCTTTCGCTATCCGGGTGACTGCTCTAACCACTGAGCTACGGAGTCGTTACGAGAAGCGTCGAATTTATCAAATACTTCTTACACGCTGTATAGCCAGCGTTAGTTTCATCAATGTGAGGATATTACTACCCCCACACGCGAAAGAAATACCTTTCCAGATATTTGACAATCGCTAAAGAAGAAATTACTATGGCAAGTTATTTAAATTTTTACTTTTTTGCATGCACAATGCAATTTGGAAAGGTATTTCTTTCGCGTGTGGGGGTAGTAATATCCTCACATTGATGAAATTAACGCTGGCTATACAGCGTGTAAGAAGTATTTGATAAATTCGACGCTTCTCGTAACGACTCCGTAGCTCAGTGGTTAGAGCAGTCGCCCGGGTAGCGAAAGGTCGTGGGTTCGAGTCCCATCGGAGCTGGTTGTGAGACGGGTCGATTTTTTCTAAATACTTTATTTTCCATTTTTCTATGATAAAAATTGCATTGTGAATGAAAAAAGTAAAAATTTAAATAACTTGCCATAGTAATTTCTTCTTTAGCGATTGTCAAATATCTGGAAAGGTATTTCTTTCGCGTGTGGGGGTAGTAATATCCTCACATTGATGAAATTAACGCTGGCTATACAGCGTGTAAGAAGTATTTGATAAATTCGACGCTTCTCGTAACGACTCCGTAGCTCAGTGGTTAGAGCAGTCGCCCGGATAGCGAAAGGTCGTGAGTTCGAGGCCCATCGGAGCTGGTTGTGAGATGGGTCGATTTTTTCTAAATACTTTATTTTCCATTTTTCATTTTTCTATGATAAAAATTGCATTGTGAATGCAAAAAAGTAAAAATTTAAATAACTTTAAGTCAATTTTATAAAGAAAATAGCCGCTACAGTTCCTTGTTTTGTGACGTCGGTTATAACGATAACTAGCTAGCAACGTTCAACAAAACAAAGCAGCAAAAATCTATCAGAATAAGGAATTCAAATGACAGTTGAAGCCCATACCCATATCCAGATTTCTTAGCCGGTAGCCCCCCAGGTGGGCTACCGCGTAACTTTATGGGTATGAACTTCATACGTTTTTCGGAACTTTAAGTCAATGTTAACTTTAAGTTAAGGCTAAAATGTTTGTTTTTGTTTATGTAAACAACCTTGTTTGTATGTTTTAGTCGAATAAACTATATTTCTTTCTTTCTATTTTATAAAAAAAATTGCCGCTATCAGTTCCATGTTTTGTGACGTCGGGTATAACGATAACTAGCTAGCAACGTTCAACAGAACAAAGCAGCGAAAATCGGATCGGAATTCAAATGACAGTTGAAGCCCATATCCATACCCAGATTTTTTAGCCGGTAGCCCCCCATGTCACATGGCACATGGTCTATGACCTTAGCCTGTTCTACGGAACGAAAAAAATAATAATTGTCTGCCTGTCAGTCACTGTCATTTTGCTGTCATTGTCTTGTCATTCATGTAACCAAATAATTTTTGATTGATAATAAATTATTTCGACTGTTTTTCGTCAACGAAGATGAAATGAATAGGTCACAAATATTTATCAGAAAATCTTTAAGATAAACAAGTGAAACAATGAATGTAACGTTAACAAGTTTGGAAGCGCTTATATGTAAGTACTATACCGAAATTTATTAGACAACTTCTCATCGTTGCGAAGTCAACAATAAAATTTCTTTGCATAATTTGGTCTTTAAATTTTCCTTTGGTCAGTAACTTGAACCTCAACATTTATTGGCTTCAGTAAAAGCAACACACGAGTCTTTGCCATGCCCGGACGCCGCAGCACTAGAAGCGTTTTGCGCTGTGATGCGGGACGCCGCCGACGGGCCACAATATGCGGCGCAGGCTCTCGCTGCTAGGATCCACGCGCCGAACGCTCGGGAAGCCCTGCTGGCACTGGCAATGCTGGACCGCTGCATGCGACGCAGTGGCCCCAGCTTCCATGCTGAAGTGGGCAAATTTCGTTTCCTTAACGAAATGATAAAACTTGTTTCTCCCAAGTACTTTGCTGATAGAACAGCACCCGAAGTTCGCACAAGGGTATGGATTATGAAAATTTCATGTAAAATGTAAAAAAATTATTTTAACATGGTGTACAAAGTCCTTTAATCCTTTTGCAGCAGCCATCAAGAATAGTTTAATTTAATATTTTTATTACTAATTTTCCTTAATTTAATCAACAATCTGATTTACAAGGAAATACCTTTTAATTTTACATTTTTAGATAACATTATGCATTGTTACGTAGGTATTAAAAATGTGTGGCATACAATTTACAAAATTTTGTTTTAGGTATTACAAGTACTTCATGCTTGGTCCATTGAATACCCTAAGGAAACCAAATTTAAGGTTGCCTATGATATGTTAAAAAACCAAGGAGTTATAAAGGAGACACCCCCTCCACTTCCTCCAGAAGATTGTCCGCCTATTTCTCGTGTGAGAGCCAAAAGCGCCATATTTGAAGATGAAGAGAAATCAAAGTTGTTACAAAAGTTGCTACAAAGTAAGAAACCAGAGGACTTGCAGCATGCCAACAGACTCATCAAAACGATGGTTCGGGAGGTCAGTATGTATTTATGTGTATGTATGTTACCTGCAGGTGTACCATAATGATTCAGATAAAAGAATTGTACCTGATCCTGCTTACAGATATCAAATTATGTTAAGTCAATATTCAAAGGTAATATAGAATAACATGCTTCAGATGCTGATATTTCATGTATTATACTTTGTTTTTAACCTTTAACTATGGACGCGCGGTCTCACAGGCCGCTTGCAGTTTGTGAATCACGGGCCCCTCTTCACTCGCCTACCTCATGAGTCTATCAGCTTCAGTAGCTTCGGTTCTAGTGGCGAAACAACTGTTGAGAGTGAATGTCACGTCGCTGGCTGTATGTTTCGTGAGTAATTTCGCTTTATATTTTGAGGGCGGTCTGCGAGACCGCACGTCCACGTTTGTGTAATAAACTGAGCTGATGGTGATTTTGTTTGTTTTAGATTTTTTTAATTTAAAATAGCAATAAATGATCGACCTAGTACATCTGCATGCAAACAAACATTGAATTCATCAATTCCATACTTGTATATTGCCCAGTCAATGGCGGATCCGGCGAGTTAGCAAGGCAATGTTGATGGCCTAGGGCGGCAGTTGAGGTCACGAGCGGCTGCCTTTTTTATATTTTTATCCTTTATATTTTATTGTAAAATTAGTGGAACAGACTAAAAAAGTAATTTTCATTAAATAATGTAACTTTAAAAACATTTCGAGTAAAAAAGTCTCAAAAGTGCCTTTGATTGTTATATATTTATGTTTAAAATAAATACATCTTCATTAAAATTACATCTTTTATTTACATTTAGTAACTCCTAAAAGGAATAAAAACAAAAACCGGCACAATACTGATTTAACTAGATAGAATTTGGCTTTTAAAGATAGCGGTCTGTGAGACCGCACGTCCATAGTGGTGTAACTAAAACGTAACGTCCATAGTTAAAGGTTAAGATGGTAAAAGCAGGATATTAATAAGAATTTTCTTGTGTTACAATTAAACAGGAAGAACGACGCAATGAAGCCAACAGCCGTTGCTTACAAGAAGTTAGTGCGGCTTTAGACAGTGCAGGGCTTCTGCGTGATATGCTATTGCATGCTGGAGATGCATCCCAGGATGAGGAGCAGCTCATTCATGAGCTGCACGGAAGTTGCATGCGATTTCGGCCCGTACTGCAACACTTGGCTGCCACTGACACAAGATCTGAGAACTTGAGTAAGTGAATTACAGTTCATTACAATGAAGTTGAAAGTGATAAATAAGGCCATGTCACTGAATTTTATTGTAATCTGATTTGAAATTACTTAGTAGAATGTTTACTAAAAGTGCTAAGAATGTTTACCAACTTTGAAAATTTTAAATCTGAAAGATCAAACATTTGCATTAGTTTCTTTTTTTTTCAGGTGATATCCTCAATGCAAGTGATGTATTAGAAGAAGTGTCTCAAAGATACTATAATTTTGTGCAATCTCAATTAAAAAAAACAAAACCTCAGCCAGGACCAGATCTGGACCATGAATCTTGCCTCCTAGAGTTTGCTGGAACTAACAGAAGTACTGGTGATGGAGACCATCACAAGGAGGATACTAAAAATAATGTTATAGATGAACTTGGTGATATTTTCACCAGCGGGAGTGGAGAATGTAGTATAGCTGAACCTTTGAAGCCTGTAAACCTCAGGCAAAGTGGTAAATAATATCCTTTTTAGGCAGGCAGAGATAGGCAAGCTAACGCTAGCTCGGCCGCGCGCGATACACTTCGCGCAAACACAGCGGCAGCCGGCAGTGAACTGTGAACTTGCGAGCGCCCCGTGAATCGAAAATCACTTAAAATTCAATTAAACATGAAATATTAAACATTTTAAACTTATGACGGCCGGAATCCCTCGGCTATTCAAAGACAATTATTTTCGTATATTTTAAAACCAAGTATACTGCAATTAATAGGATATTTGGATTACGATTAGACGGATGTTTGGGATTTTATTTGATACAGTAAAATATAAAAAAACAGCCGTAAACATTTGATAAATAACTGTAAAATAACTTATATATTTATTCCAAATTTTAAGTACTTGTGATTTGCTAGTAATCCATATTTCAAAATACCCTAGTTTAGGGAATCCCAGCCATAACTAATATATATGTTACATTTCACAGATGATGTTGATCTTTTTGGAGAGCAAAAGAGTAAGACTGAAGGTTGGAATGAACTGGATTCCTTAGGTGAACAGCTTCTAAAACAATCTTTGCCTGAGAACTCAAAAACTTTTGATGGCTTCAATAGGTAAGCACTGCAGTTTTTTTATATAATAGAAATGCGTTTCGGTTTACGCATGCTTCATCCACATACAGTATGTGGACGATGGTTATGTGGGACTCGCCTTGGGCCGCTTCCCCTTTCAGGACCTCCTCCTTGATCCCCCATCAAGTGGTTAGGACTCAGTGGGGGGGTCAGGAAAGTGAAATGACCACTAAGTTGAAAGTCTATCCTTAATAGTAATGATTTATAAATGTGGCATTAATATAAGCTTAATTTCTCACAGTAAATCATCAAGAAAAATACCAATCAATGAATTGCAGAAACAGTCGCCTAGTCATAAACCGCAAGTACAAAACAACGGTCCTGTATTTGATTTGGATTTCTTCATAAAAAAACCTGAAGAAAAAGTATTACCGGAAACAAAGTCGTCGCCACAGTCTGCCGCGCCTTTAGACGATGTGATGGTCGATATAAGTGGAGATGTCCCGCTCGCTTCCACGTCTCATAGCTCCAATAACAATGGCGGGAGTCCCTTGGACGACATTCTAGGCCTAGGTTTACCTTTAGAAGATAGTAGCATCAAATGTGATAAGCTGGATAATTCAGATAGGGAATCGAATGCCATTGAAAATGAAAAGAAAGATAAGAGTAACAAAATATGCGAGGTGAAGCCGTTGACTGATATAAATGTGACCCTGCAGAGTGTGCACCCGAGCAAAGTGCCACCTTTGACAGTTTTTGAAGAGGAAGCTGGACTCACGATTGTTCTGCACTTTTGCAAGGACAAGCCACGGCCTGATGTTAATGTGATTGTGATATCGACTACTAGCAAAAATCCTAATCCTATTGAGGATTACAAGTTTCAAGGCGTTGTTCCAAAGGTAAAAACTTAAACAATTAAGCCTGGCCACACACGGGCCACTGAAAAACGCTGCCACTGATCACTTTCCTGTAGTTTTCATACATTTTATATGAACGCCGACGCCGCGCGCCGGTAGTCGTCACTTGTTTCTCCTTCTAGCTTCAAGTGGCGGCGTTTGTGGCTCGTGTGCGGGGACGGTAAACATTTTTTCTATAATTCTAATTAGTTAATTCTAAAAAGCATTAGTGAAGACTTGCGACCGGTATTATACTAAAAATAATTTCTAGGGCTGCAAAATCCGGTTATTGACTCCGTCGGGTACGGAGCTGCCGGCCTACAATCCATTCCTGCCCCCGCCGGCGCTCACACAGGTATCAATAATTTTTATTTATTTATTTATTTATTGTTAAGGTCAACCAACAGCATACATTATAACAACAACAATAAAAACAATAGGTCTTTATAGGTCTTAATTTTTTTAACTACTTAACTCTTTATCGTAACTCTAACCAAAATGTAAATACAGTACTAATCCCGCCTGAAAGCTACTTATTCTTATAGGGCTCGTGGTTTTTTACTATCACATTTTTCCTATACTTGTGTAAATTTGTTTTTCACTATGCAATTTCATTATTGAAAAGTAGAATGCACGTCAAGTTCAAGAGGAAGAAAATAGATTGCTTTAAATTTGGTGAGTTGTTTAAGTTGTTCACGTTAGTTGACGTATTTCCTGCCTCACACCAGACGAGTTCTATATCCAGCAGTGGACGAATACAGGCTTATGATGATGATGAGACGAGTTCTTCCGTTTCGGTTTGCACATGCCTTTGCCAAATGTGTCGCTTTGTGTCTTGACTCAAGATGTAAGCTCACAAAACAGTTAGGCTCAACCCACACGAATCACAATTCACAACCACACCACGTCGTGGCCGTGGGCGGGGCGTATTTTGTATTGGAAATGAATAGTCAATTCACACGTACAGTCAGCGTCAAATTGATATAAGCGTCTAGAGTAGTCAAAAAGATCTGAAAAACATAAAACCAATTTGATCTAGTCAGTTCAAATCATCATATTGTTGTAAGCGCGCAAGGTGTTCAAAACATCTAGGCACTCATTGTTTCATATTTATATGAGCGGTCAGAGTGTTCAAAATCATCTAAGCAAACAAAGCTCTCAAAATATCTGTGCACTATGGTGTTGTACATTATGCACAGATGTTTTGAACACCTTGCGCGATTACAACAATATGATGATTCGAACTGCTTAGATCAAATTGCGTTTATGTTTTTCAGATCTTTTTGACTACTCTAGACGCTTATATCAATTTGACGCTGACTGTACCACATTTTGCAGTCATTAATAGTCATTATCGACCGCGTGGGTGATTGATACCGGCCAGATCGCAACCACCAGCGACGACGCGGCGACGCTGCGAACTAGCGGCCAGCCACATCCACATCACAACTACTAGCGACAACGACATTTTGTCGCACAACCAAAACGTAACCAGGCCTGTCTCACTTCCATACAAGCGGCGCAAAATCCCCGAGATATTTACCTACTATTCTGGAAAACAACCTAATTTCAACCTTTTGCATTGCGTATAGCGTTCATAGTACAATAACTGTCTGCCGTCTCCCTTCAATCTGCTAGGGTTGTCAGAGGTACTACTTTATCTGTGAAAGTAATACACGCGAAGCGAGACAGATGGCGACACATGCGGATGCGTGCGCTGCGAGTGCGACAATTCGAGCGAGTGCCAGCCTATTGAGACTAGTCCGGTGACCGGACGCTTGCGTTTATCATACCTTAACTCGGGAGTGAAATTTCTGTACCGTAAGGTACTAATATGTATTCTGTGACGTAACTGCAAAAAGTTGCATCGACACTATTCACACGTACCACATTTTGTCGCTGCAATGTGGTGTGGTTCTAGTAGGTACGTGTGGGTTGACACTAAGTGTCACGTTGTGGTTGTGCGACAAATGTCGTTGTCGCTAGTAGTTGTGATGTGGATGTGGGTGAAATACAAAATGCGCCCCGCCCACGTGGTGTGGTTGTGGTTCGTGTTGGTCGAGCCTTAAGCCCCCAGTACAGGATGGCCGATCATGTTGGCCGACCATGATGGGCCATCGTCTACAGGGCCGGTTTGCGTGTGATTGCCGTCTGCGAGCAACGCAAACTGGCCCCGTACAGGCTTTAGGCGCCCATTAGACGATAGGTTTTTTCTGTCAGTTTGCTATCAGTCACGATTCTTTTAGCCAATCAAAATGAACCGTTCAAACGCTGCCCGAAGTTCCTCTATACCGATTGGTTAGATAGCCATGAGTGATGGAATTGACTGATGGTTGCATGACCGTCTAATGTACGCCATACATGATTGTGTTATTTCCAGGTGATGTTAGTGGGTCGCGGCGCGGGCGTAGCGGTGACGCTCCGGTTCGTGGTCACGTACGCGTGCGACGACGACACAAGCTCCGAGATGGGCGAGGCGTTATTGCCACTGGACGACGTATAGCGGGCTTGTTCATGCAAATACACACTAAATAAAGCTACTACAATAACGATATGAATCTAGTTCGCAAATCTTAGGCCTCATTTCAGATAGCAACTTGCAAGTGTAAACACACTTGCAAGTTGTAGTTTACACTTGCAAGTTGCTATCTGACAGACTGTCGGACATTTATCGCAGAAAACTTACTTGCAGGTGGAAATGAGGCCTAAGACTCGGCGCAGACAGAACAGAAAAATCCTCGCGGACATTTTTGAGGTCATTGAAAAATTAACCATGTCACTGTAGCCTAAAATACAAAATTGTATGCATATCAACAGAGAAGTAATGCGCGCGAAGCGACGCTCACTTCATTCAATTTTGTATTTTAGGCTATGGTGACATGGTTCATTTTTCAATGACCTCAATAAATTCCGCGAGGATTTTTTCGTTCTGTTTGCGCTGAGCCTTAATTAATGGGTAATGTTCATTTGCTTTGGCTTAGAAAAGTGCAGTGTTGTTTGTTTGCTGAATAAGAATAGACCCGGTTCAGTATTATTTTTTGGTTGGTTCCTGTACACACAATATTTTTTTTTGCTCTTTGAATTCTCTAAATTCAGGATTATTTTTTCAGTGTTTATGTTTTTATTACACGATTAATTTAAAGAAAGCAGGTGTACCTGTTTTTTAATACAAATACAATGAACATGGATCGTTTTTGCGAACTTAGTAGTACCTGTAAAGTGGTCAAGTTCCAATCGTAATAGAAAAAAGTTAGTGGACATCGCTCATTAAGTAAATAAGACACTAGAAGGATGATCTGTTTTGAAATCCTCTGCTTTTACAGAATCGAATACCTATAGGTACGATATACCTACGTGCGAGCTAGAAAATTGTATGAACAGTGCATATAGTTCCAAATTATTTATTTTCGCAGTTTGTCGCATATAGATATTGGTAACAGTGCCACAACCTTTTCTGTTCCGGTGACAGCGGCGCTATGTACGTTTTTCTTTTTTTTGTATCAATTTAACCAGCCCTGACTTCTAAGACCTTCAGCCGCTAGCAGCGCTATGGTTGGACATCAACTTGACAGCAGAATGACATTAAAAAAAAACACGTTAGTTTCACATTTTGGCCACCGGAACAGAAAAGTTTGTGGCACTGCACTGTAGTCGATATTTAACTGTCAAATACTTTGCCATCTTTTTGACAGTAATGTGTAATCGCGCGCTTACACGAGCAACTAAAATTGCCCAATTCCTGTCAATCCCCGCCATATATGACGTCAAGACAATCAATTAAATAAGCAAAAGGGCGATGGCAAAATGTCTAAATGAAGCAACCTGTTGCTAAGATACGGCCACACAATACCATGAAATATGGGGCAACATCGCTCCACTTAACTAGCTGCTCTAGATTGATCCATTACATTTGCTAGGCAATAGGCATGATGACTGATTTTGAAAAAGTACTCCAAAATGTTTGTACACGTCTATTTTATACGAAATGACTCATATTTTTGTTTAAATTAAAGGTTTTCAAGTAAAAATTGACAATAATAAAGTACAATTTAAATTTCCCATCAAAACACTAAAAGTGTCATGGCGTCGTCTGCCTGTGACGTCACCCTTTCGTAAATGAATAGGTAGGTAAATATTTATAGTGACTTGTGCTATGACAGATTGTTTGCTTTGTTCATTCGTTTACAATATTTTGTGCATTGGCAGCACTGGCAATATTTACGAAAGCGTGACGTCACGCTCTTCTGATTGGTGTTCTATCTTAAATGGCAGATTGTTGGAATTTGCATTTTTATTTTTACAAAAATAACAATGAACTCGCATGTAATCTAAAAACGAGTGCTTATATAATAATCAGTATTATCTTGTACATCGAATCGTTATTTCGGTGATCCGTTATGTATGTCATCATGCCTATTATTGCATGCATAAAATTGCTCTTGTACTTGCGCCTTTATAAATCTCTATTTCATTTTTCTGGGCATTTTTTTGTTGAGATCAATCTTAACTTCCATATTTTACGGTCATTCCCAGTCGCCACCTAAACATTTGCTCGGCGGGTTCGGTTCACAGCCCCTTTCAGCCTTTTAGCGTTGTGCTAAAGTTTAACAATAACAAATTAAATTTTGAACAGCAACATTCCTCGTATAAATGTAGGAAGTGATTATCGTTCAATTACTTCAATATGTACTTACTTATAAATAGCAGAATAAGCTAAAATAATTTCTTACTTCCTTTATAGTGACGCGCTCATCAAATGATTATAGCAGTTGCTTTAATGCTACTTAATTTGTATAGTGAGAGATATATAATTCGTTCTAGTCGAGATCGTTATATTGGACAAAAACTAATGCATTTACCTATTATGTACATTCCCAAAATAATTATTAATGTGCAAGAGTGAGGCCAGAGGAGCATAATGTTTTGAGTTGTGAGCTTATATCAACAATAGTACTAGATGAAGGCTCACTAACTAACTAATACTACACTAATACTATACTATACTATACTAATCAAAACTTTAGTTATACTGAATTTTTTTAAACGGAGAAAAATGGTAACGTAACGAATGTTTAATCTTACATTTTAAATGACAGGAAGCGTTCCAAGTTTGAAATACCTTATTATTATTGACACTGTCAAAATAATCTACTTATAATTATATTATATCTCAAGTGGGCGTATAACGCTCGGCCATGTTTGTCACCCAACTATGTATGTATCTAGAACTAGGTGTTATTGTTGATCGAAGGTTGTGAGTCGCGTAATTTCTGCTTAGCAGAAATTTTGTTGGGCCGCCAGAGTTGGCAGACAACTCATTGTGTGGTAAAACAGGGCTTATGTATGAAGCGACTCACGACTCACAAAATAGCGTTCGTTTGGCCTCGCCCTAATATAATGTACTTATGATCAACAGATCCTCAGCCTTTCTTTACAAAACATAAAAAACAACAATCGATTTTGAACCTAAAATGATAATATTTAGGATTGCGATGGAGCGGTCATTCCCGGTCGCCACCACCACTTTCGTCACCACTGGGGGCGAATGGGATATTTTGTTTAAAAATTTCCCGTTCGACACCAGGGGGCCAAGTCTGCTAACGTTAAGTCGTAATCGTGTCTCAATCGTGTTTCAATTGTAGTTCAATAGTAGAGCTTTTTTACACACTAATTACTAGAAATGTGTACTTTTTTCACAGTACTACTGATGGTCAGACCACACACTACATTCACATCACATTATACTGTCATAATTCTTGTAACTAGTGTGTAAAAAAGCACTACCATTGAACTACAATTGAAACACGATTGAGGCACGATTATGACTTAACGTTAGCAGACTTGGCCCCCAGTTGAGGTAATTTAATAAACAAGGGGTTAAAAAAATGAGCAGCTATACTATATGGGGTGATTCTACCGACACAACAAACAACTTTACCCAAGAAAAATGTGTCTTGTACAAACTGCCCGGTAGTTCCCACTTGTAATTTTATTGTTATATGATGGAACATGACGTCATATTGGACAAAACAACACATGTTTTCCCCTTTCTGTTCAATCTATATCTATACTCTATACATACAAATAAATAAAATAGGATTGTCTGTTTGCAATATTAAAATAACCGCTTTTTACTACATGCATATGCTTATATATACGGTACATATACCAAAATAACATTATTTACAATTTTTGTCTGTCTGTCTGTCTGTCTGTTTGTTCCGGCTAATCTTTGAAACTGCTGGATCGATTTTGACGGGACTTTCACTGGCAGGTAGTGATGAAATAAGAAGTAACTTAGGCTACTTTTTATCCCGGAAAAATATCACATTCCCGCGGGAAAACGTCGTGTAGCCCATGCGGGCGAAGCCGCGGGCGGAAAGCTAGTAGAACTATATATTAGCTCTTCACCCGAGTCTACCACCATAGAACAAAATGGGTACCTATAATGTAGGTATTTTCCCAAAATATTCCGTGACAATGATTATTATATAACATTGATAATGACAACCTATAAATTATTTTAAGCGAGAAGTCTTCTCTACTATAGTACAAAACAAAATGAGAAAAAGAACTTATTTTGTCCAATGACGTCCATAGAACAAAATGGGAACTACCAAAACTGCCGACCAACCTGAGGGTCTTCTCCGAAACGCAAATTCCGAAACTTCGTTTTACCGGCTCTATCACTCTCCAGCCATGACACAATCGAGTTAAAGGGGCGGGGCCATGAAGTTTGACTTAATACTCTGAGGTAACTGGAGCTCTCACCCTGAATAAAAAAGTGTCGCCAGCAAATTTGACATTTATGTATGTAGTGGCTGTCAGCTGTCTCATATGACCATACGTATTTTTTTAAAGTGTAAGTGAGACGGAAGACAGCCACTGTGTTATTTGTGGTATTCAAAAAATTGTTCGTACTGCACTCTCCAGTTACCTCAGTATTAAGTCGAGCTTCATGGGCGGGGCTAACGAAGCTTCGGAATTTGAGCTTCGGAGTACGGACCCTAATCCATTTTTTGTATGGAACGACGAAATTTTTTTACTGTTCATTTTTTTACACCAGTATATTAAAAATTTGGCTGACGACTATTTTCGTAATATACAGACAGCTAAGCAAAGGATTAAATATCTTTTAAAGCTAAGCAAAATCAGATCAGTCTGCTATTAAGATTTAGTTTTAAGTATTTATGTTGGAGATATTTATATTTTGCCGTATTTCATTTTATATGTATAGGAAAAACATCTGGCAGTTGTTCAGTATTATATCTTCCGAGACTTCGACAAATAATATTTATGTTGGAAGAGAAAATCAAACGTAGTGTTGTGTCAAACAGTGTTTTTAATATAGGCTGCAACGGAAACATGCAATATTATTTTGTTGTCTTGCTGTGAAGTAATTATATTTTACTATTATTACAATTTATAATAATAAATACATGATAACATCACCCGACTGTCCTTTTATTTCTTTTTTATAGCGCCCTTGATTTAAAGCTAATAATAATTATGTTAATTAAAATGAATCAAGGTGATACCATTTCAAACAATTTTATTTATTTACTTACTACGTACATAGTATTATATTATCTGTGTACATACGTAACATTTACATACCTAGTAAATATTTAAATACATCTGTCTGTCTGTACACATGTTTATTTAAAAGGCTCGAGTTCAATGCCGTAAACTTTTTAATGCTGTCATACAAAAGTCCCCCTACAAGGTGTCATACAAAAGGCCCCCTACAAGGTGGACCGACGATCTGGTCAAGGTCGCGGGAAGCCGCTGGATGCGGGCAGCGCAGGACCGATCGTTGTGGAGATCCTTGGGGGAGGCCTATGCCCAGCAGTGGGCGTCGTTCGGCTGACATGATGATGATGATGATGATACAAAAGTATCAAAAACTAGAGCAAGTAAACAATAGCTTTATAGCTAAACTGTTTGTGAGACATTAACATAATACCTACATACATACATTATAATTTTCTTTATTGCACAAATAACATGATTACATATTTTTACATTCTTAAAATCTATAAGGCAAAGGTAGACTTATCCCCACAAAGTAGGTACCTTTGTATATCTTATCCTTGAAAGGGATCTCTTCCAGTCAACCTTGAACAATTAATAAAAAGGTAGGTAAAATGTAAGGGTGGTGGGTGACACTGGGTGACACAAACACAAAGTGCAACAAAACCAGGGGGGCTACCGGCTAAGAAATCTGGATATGGGTATGGGCTTCAACTGTCATTTGAATTCCTTATTCTGATAGATTTTTGCTGCTTTGTTGTGTTGAACGTTGCTAGCTAGTTATCGTTATACCCGACGTCACAAAACAAGGAACGTGATTACATGCTCTTTGCAAGGAACTGATAGCGGCTATTTTTTTTATAAAATTGACTTAAAGTTCCCAAAAACGTATGAAGTTCATACCCATAAAGTTACGCGGTAGCCCCCCTGGCCTGGGGGGCTACCGGCTAAGAAATCTGGATATAGGGATGGGATTCAACTGTCATTTGAATTCCTTATTCTGATAGATTTTTGCTGCTTTGTTCTGTTGAACTTTGCTAGCTAGTTATCGTTATACAAAACAAGGAACTTTTAGCGGCTATTTTCTTTATAAAATTGACTTAAAGTTCCCAAAAACGTATGAAGTTCATACCCATTAAGTTACGCGGTAGCCCCCCGGTTTTGATTAGATAGACTATCGTAGAGACTCTTGAGCCCCTTTTTAGTTTTTAATATACCTTGGGGGACGTTGTACTAAGTATTTAGTATTCTGTGTAAACGTAGTGATTACATGCTCTTTGATTCTGTGGGGACGTGCCAGACTCGCCGGACTACAGCTGCGCCACAAAAAAAGTTGGATATCTGACTTTTTGACTATGCCATCCATGCATGATGTATAAGCCGATAGTTTGTCGTAAAAACCCAGAGTTTGTCGGTCTTGCGTTCGCGCAGCTGTACATCTGCGCCACACAGACCTCGAAAGCGAAAATCTGATTACTCGCGGTCGTGTGTGTAGCCGGTAGTTTGTCGGAGTTTGTCGCAAAAACCTGGGGGTCTACCGGCTAAAAATATGAAGTTCAGATCCATATTACTGATTTCAAGCCCAGACCCATAATATGGGCTTCAATTGGAGCTACCGGCTAACTGTTTTTCCGGATCTGGATTTCGCGAGTGAATGATAGTCGCGTCTTGTTGCATCATTTCAAATAAATACCAATATTTAACAAAATATTATTATTTCTCTGCATTTTTTACTCTTATTATTTATATTTTAAATGACAACTGACAAAGTCGATAAAAACAATTAATATAGTTCTTCATAGTATTAAAAACAAGTATTCCTAAAATAAATAATGTACGTATCAATTAATAACCAAACGCAAATGACAAGCCTTTCTACAGTATTCCACCTATGAAAGATCTTAGTCCAATATGCATTTGATCAAAGAATTTATCAATGATTTGATAAGTGGAATACCACCCTTAACTTTACTTTTTGAATTATGTAAATAACACAAAATTAATAAAAATAACGAAAAAGGCATCTTTTAGGGTCAACTATGGTTTCTCTTCGATTTGTGTGCGCTAATTACGTGAACAATTTGACAAATGACCCCGTCATGGCAAAATTTTGTAGAAGTTATTATTTGGGTCATTTTGTGGTTAATGTTCTTCATTTCCTCCTAAGATACTACCCGTAAGGCTCATTATCAGAGCAAGGTTGCAGATATTTATCAAGATTTAAAGAAAAGCAGACCGAATGTTCCTTATAAGTTTTATATTGACATGATGGAATGGACGGCTACTCCAAGACAAGAACATTGTTTATAAGATGATAATTACAGAGAAAATCATTCAACAGGACCTTTGAAAGATAAACAGTACAAAGTATACCGTAATAATGTCTTAAAATATGTGTTGTGAATTTGTGACAATAACAACTTGGTTAATAAATGCATGATGATACCGTAAATGCATACAACATGAGACAGTTTTCAGCAGTAATGAGCGATTTTCTGAGAGGCCATTTAAAAAAAAAAAGCTTCCAATTGCTTCACTAGATGGCGTTGAATAAGTATGTACATGTCTATGGTATATTTTGGTATGAAACATATTTAAATTAATTACTTTTTAACAACCCAAAGGAAACTAATAATATATTAAATAAGTACTACTGTGAGGAACAGACACGAAATAGGTAAATTTAAAGATTTAGGTAATTATATAACATCTGTCTGACGTTCCGTTTTACGTAAAAAAGTCGCGTCAAAGTAAAATTTATAACGTTCCGTTCCTTCTAACTGCATAGGTGGGACAGCGCCATCTAGTGACTGAGCTTTCAGAAAATCGCCCATTGTTAATATCTTTTTTGATATTTGATACAATGCTATCAAAGTATAACATAAATTTGAGTCTATGGTTCAGGATGAAGAAGCACATCACACGCGTGGACAAAATAGTATGCTAGAGTTTTTTTTTATTTTTTTTGTCGTTGTCTCAATTTACCTTCAATACGGTATTTTACTGATTTTTTTTTATTTCTTTAAAATGTTTTTCGAAATATAAGCTACACAAAGCAAGTTTTCATTTTGAATTATCTTGAATATTTTCAAAGATATAGGACTTCAAACTTTATAATTAGACAAGGACAGGACGCTATCTTAGTGACGTCAGTGGGTTAGTAGCGTCATAGTCACGCCATAGAAGATTTCGTTTTAGAAAGAGACAGCTATAGTCAAAATCAAACAGACTATAATTCTTTTATTATAAAACAGATTCAAATTATTTTTTCACATTTGGTATTCTTAATTGCAATATTTTTTAACGTCATCATTAAATATCTACATTTCAACAACAGTAAAATACCCTATTGTTGCAATCATGAGACAGTAAGTATAACAAACTCATAGTATCTCATGTAACATTTCACTGCTTTTAACATGAGACACTAAAAATAACGAAATATTGAATTTCCACTAATAATTTTGTAAATATGTTGAATACAACTCGAGAAATTATAAAAAACAAATTTTCATCTGCAAAACCTGGTTTATAATTTTAAATGGTTAGAATATGTCAAATATAAACAAAATAAAATGAAACCAAAAATAAAATCGTCTAAAAATTGTCAAAAAACAAAAAAACTATTTTACATAAAATAGAGAATGCGGGTAACTTGAGACATGTCTCAAATTAACTACATGTTTTTGTGCTCTCATTCTCCGTTTTCTTAACAACTTAGTTTTTTTTGAGATAATTACTTAAGATTTTTTCGATATATTATTATGTGTTTGGCACTTAGCTGAACAATTGACTAGGTATATTCAACTCATATATTTCTATAAAAACACGGGTAATTTCTATAAGGTTTCGCTCCAGGAGCTCTCCGTCTACTCGGACGCGTTGCCATATACTGTTAACCTTGAACAAAAAACAAACCTTGCTAAAATAATTATTACCTACACCCAGTAAAATATGTATTTGAAGGTAATTTGAGACTTGCTGTTTATTTGAGACTATGCACCTAATTTGAGACTCAGTCTCAATTTACCTTCCAATAAAAAAAATACTTCTATCTGTGAGAAAATTTAATTAAAATATGGTAAAACTATGCCAAAAATGTCAAACATGCTCTAAAATTATCCTTGGTAAAGTGTCTCACAAGATGGGATTATTAAATCGATATGAATAATTGCAGTTTTTTACCAATAACCAGAGTTTTGAGGCATATGTAATTCAGAAATATATTGGAATAAAAATTCAGCGGCAATTTCTCAATGAATGCCACTTGCTGTGTCCAAGTTTCTTCTTGACAGCAAAATGACGTTCACACTTAACAACTTTGGAAAGAAACTGTCAGTATTGCTATAGTAGTAATGATATCACATGCAATAATATATGCCGCGGAAGTTTTGTCTCAAATTATATTCAAGTCTCATGTTGTATGCATTGACGGTACCATTTTGCTAGTTCTTTATTTCTGGTTGTTAATTTCTTGTACTTACCTACTTATACCTTTGTGTTTACATAAATTATTAGTATATTGTGACAAATTCAGACTAAACAAAGCCAATATTCTCAATTAAGAAGTGCCACAACACAACCCTTCCAGAATTGAAAATAAGCAATGTTTAGTTTCTTGAATTCATATTTTAACACTCATTTATGTAACATATAGGGTTGCCAGGTATTTTTTCAGAAATTCGGGACATGTACTTAAATTGAATAAAAAAATCGGGACAAAAATTTTTGCCGCGGGACAACAAGAAATAAAAAGATAAAAAAATTTAAAGATTATTTTAATGAATTATTGCTTTTATTGATTACGTTCCTTTTTTAAATTATATTGTTTGTCATATTTCGATTCACTTTTGCTTTTTTCAGCAATTTTTCGTTTTTTTTCTTCTCAGAATTTTACAAGATAGTTGAAAATTGAATGTTACAGCAACTCCAACCGGATAAGTTTTTGTAAACTGCGATGTCGCACGTCTGTTCATTTAATATTCATTTGAGACAATACTCTCTGCAAAAAATAAAACTGTGAATAGGTACCTACCTACTTAAAATGTTAAAAAAAATTCAATTTCGTTAATTGTTTCTACCTACAACGTAGTCCACAGCTGCACACTGCTAAAACAAAAACACTGCGAACTACAATTAAAATAGGTACTCAAAATAATTGATTAAAATGTATATTCGGTTAAATATTACTCTGATTGTTATGTTTCTTTGTCTAACTGAAAAATATCATAATGCGGGACACATACCTGTCCCGGCGGGACATTGTAAAAATCGGCTGTTTCGCGGGACGTCCCGCTAAAATCGGGACACTTGGCAACGCTAGTAACATAGGTAGGTACTTATTTTTATCATTATCTTTATTTCATATAAATTTGCTATGAAAGAGAAGTAAAATTACTATCATTTATGAGGATGATTAAATAGTTAGACCTGTAAATACATAAGTTATTTATTTCTTCAGCGGCCAAAAGTTATTTTTTTTTCTATGATTTTTCAGTTTAGCACATCTTATGTTTTCAGTTGCTAACTTAAATAAAAATAAGTGGATTTTTGACATTACAATTTAACAGCAATTAAGAAAATTAACAAATTGTCTATTAACTCATAATTTTATTTGAAAAATATGAGCTTTAAGCGCTGTCTCATAAGAGTTGCACACAATAGACAGGTATATAGTCGGATTTTTAATTAGACGAAGTAATCTGACGTTTACTGGGTTGTCAGGTTTTGACGAAAAATAAATAGTGACGGGGCAAAGTGAATGAATGAAACAAAAATATTATAATCCTTACTTCCTTACTTATATTATAAATGCGTCTCTGTCTGTCTGTGTGTTACACAATCACACCTAAACTACTGAACCGATTTGAATGAATTTTGGTACAGAGATAGTCGAGAGCCTGAGAAAGGACATAGGCTACTTTTTATTGCTGAAAAATATCACCTTCCCGCGGGATAACGTCGTGTAGTACACGCGGGCGAAGCCGCGGGCGGAAGGCTAGTTATTTATATAAATATCACGTGTAGTTCTTTCGGTAGCCTATGGAGTGGTTAGAACACCGGGCTAATGATATCGAGTCCCGGGATCGAATCCTAGTTGTGCTATGTAGTCACATTTTGTTTGTGGGTCGATTTTGAAGAAACTCGGTTGTCGGTACTATTTTCGAAAGAAAACGGAAACGCAATGTTAAAAACATTAAAAAATCCAAGATGGCCAACTTTTTTGTTGGTGGGCCGATTTCGATGAAACTCGGTTTTTGGTACTATTTGACAAGAAAACAGTAAGGGCGCTTGTGCACTACACTGAATTTTACCGTCTCGGAAAAGAACGGATGCTTGTATTTTAATAATAAATCATTTATAATAGTAAGAATTTATTTATTTCGTGTAGTTTCAATGTTTCAAACCCTAAACTACACGAGATAAATAAATTCTATAATTTATTATTAAAATACAAGCATCCGTTTTTTCCGGAACGGTAAAATTCAGTGTAGTGCACAAGCGCCTTAACTCAATGTTAAAAATGAGAAATGGTCAAGATGGTTGCCAACTTTACTTTTTTAGGGTTACGTACCCAAAGGTTAAAACGGGACCCTATTATTAAGACTCCGCTGTCCGTCTGTCTGTCCGTCTTTCTGTCTGTCACCAGGCTGCATCTCATGAACCGTGATAGATACAGTTGTAATTTTCACAGATGATGTATTTCTGTTGCCGCTATAACAACAAATATTAAAAACAGAATAAAATTAAATATAAATTTTCAAAAAAATCACATTTGTTCAATGGGAACAATAAACGTGATTTTTTTGCCGTTTTGCCAAGTTGAGCGATACCGACACCTGTATTAACATTTGCGTAAGTACGGAAAGTTACAAAAAAATATATTCGGGGTGGCATATTAGGTGTAAGAAGTATCAAAATATAATATTCTACAAGCTTTTATTTATTTTCACCTATCCCTGTGTGTCTGTCTGTCATGAAATCTTGCAAGGTAAATTTGACCTACTTTCTGACTTTTAAATGGGCTGAAATGTTGTATGTTGGGTTGGTTCCGGTGACAATGCATTGTTATGATAAGCAAGATCTGATTATACACCCAGGGTTGGCTCCAACAAGATAACTGCTCAACGGTCAATAGAACTCCCACAAAATTTTGGTCACTGACGACCTACGTACAACGTTAATGCCAATACAGGTGTCGGCATCGCGCAATTTGGCAAAACGGCAAAAAAATCACGTTTAATGTTTCTATAGGTACAACACGTGATTTTTTTGAAAATTTATATTTTATTTTTTTCTGTTTTTAATATTTGTTGTTATAGCGGCAACAGAAATACATCATCTGTGAAAATTACAACTGTATCTATTATGGTTCATGAGATGCGGCCTGGTGACACACAGAAAAACGGACGGACATACGAACAGCGGAGTCTTAATAATGAGGTTCCGTTTTAACCCTTTGGGTACGTAACCCTAAAAAAATAAAGTTACCAACCATCTTGACCATTTCTCATTTTTAACATTGCGTTGCTGTTTTCTTTCCAAAATAGTGCCAAAAACCAAATTTCATCATAATCGACCCACAAACAAAAAAGTTAGCCGCCATCTTCGATTTTCTAATATTGTTAGCATTGCGTTGCAGTTTTCTAGTCAAAATAGTGCCAAAAACCATGTTTCATCAATAAAAATGTGATTATAAATATACAACATATAAGATATCGACAAATTATATTAAAGTATTCATTCAGCATCATTCATTCCTGTGAATGAACGAATAGAACACATCACTATTATATTGAACATGGCAGCATTATTTCACCAAGTGACATTAGCAACTGTCAGATTACTTCGTCTAATTAAAAATCCGACTTTAGATGTGCATTGTAGCTATGCTATATTGTACTTAGTAAGTACAACATAGCATAGCATATTATGTAGTTGTACTACTTACTACAAAATACTTTTACAAAATAGCACATAACGTGGATTAGGTACTTTGAATAGAAATTGCTAAATAAATAGGTTAATAATATGGTTTATTTATTCAGTAATTCTTAAATAATTGCATCAACCCGAAACGAAAAACAGACAAACTAGAGTTAGTCTGTTAAGTATATAACAAATGATAACAGATGGGAGCTTTTATTGAAATTTATAACTTAAACTTCTATCGATTAGGTTAAAAATAAAAAGATATTTGTTCGACAGAAATGATTAAAAATAAGCAATGATTAAACTGTTCAAATAAAATAAAATTCCTTTATTTCTTTGCTTACTGACTATTTTAGTACAAAATCACAATATTAAAATTAAAATAGGCTACTTATGTTAACATAAAGTTACACCTAGCAAAATATGGAGATACTAACTTCTCTCCACTCTCCTCAGAATGCCTTTGAAATAAGAAGCCAGATGCACTGCAGAAACGTGGAAGCGCCAACAAGGATTTAAAGATGTTAGTGAATAACACACGCAGGGCATTGTAGGAAAGCTGGATAAAGTTTGACCACAGACTACTGGTATAAA
This sequence comes from Crambus lathoniellus, assembly GCA_949710035.1. Lineage (NCBI taxonomy): Eukaryota > Metazoa > Arthropoda > Insecta > Lepidoptera > Crambidae > Crambus > Crambus lathoniellus. Next base: position 9,020,092 of record OX453303.1, on the reverse strand, counting down.
AATTTTGACAATAAGCTTTAAATAAAGTAAAATTTACTTCTACTGTACACCAAGCAAACCTATGTCTCACCATGTTACCACTGACCAACAAAGCCCTGCATCCCTATCCATCTATATCAGAATAAATTGACATACAGAGTTTCAGTTACTCTAGGTATTTAAACTGACTTACACGGCCCAAGGGAACCCTGTTCAAAAGTAACAGGGGCACATTTTCAAGTCTCTTAATGTTACCCCTGAAGATCATGAATTCACTCTATTTCTCGTTGTACCTTAGGCTGTGCTTCCATATATAGTCCTCGCAGGAGCTTTTTGGGGCCACCCAGCGATAGGCTGAGCAGCACAGCACCATGTCATCAGCATAACTGATATTATTCACACAGACATTATCTATATAACAACCATGTGTGCTGCTCAGCCCAGCGATGAGCTTGTCCATATATACATATATAAGAGCGAAGTCAGCCCATCCTGTCTAACACCACTTAAACTCTTCAGAGCATGTATTTCCCTACTTTACCACATTTTTCTGATTACCATACCAATGTGCCAGTACATTTATAACCTCAGCCAACGAGAAACATCTTTAACTTTAAGTTTTGTCCAAAGGTCCAAAGCTTATCATAACTTCATAACATATCTAATATATACGTAATCTGCCACGTTTTTCTACATTGTAGAAAAAGTTATCTGTAAAAAAAAAATTTATTTTTTTTCTGTTTGTTTGTTTTAAGTATAATTAATTTTAAGTTCGTTTTATGCTAGCAAATAAATACTATGTTGTTAATAATAGTGGACACTCCTTGTCTATCATATAAGTAATTTGTTTAAGAGTAATGTGTTTTGTAATGACTGTATGTGTCAAAATAAAGAGAGAGAGAGAAAATAACACACAAGATCAAATGCTTTGCTGAGGTCTTAAAACATGCATTTATAGGAAGGAGTTAGCTTTATAACATAACTAGCTTTCCGCCCGCGGCTTCGCCCGCGTGGACTACACGACGTTATCCCGCGGGAATTTGTTATTTTTCTGGGATAAAAAGTAGCCTATGTTCCTCTCCAGGCTACAAAGCATCTGTGTTCCAAATTTCAGCCAAATCCGTTCAGCCGTTTTGGCGTGATTGAGTAACAAACATCCAAACATCCAAACATCTAAACATCCAAACATCCAAACTTTCACATTTATAATATTAGTAGGATAAATAACAGAGAACTTTAACACAGCTCAATATCACTTGTGTCAATCAATAGCACTTTCCGTAGACAATATCCACAAAAAAGTGGCTATTGATAATATCACAGAACACAATTACTCCAAGGAGGATAATAAGTATTATCTAGCACTTCAGCACTTCAGCACACTTCAGCCAGAATGGTGGCTAGGCTAGGCTAGGTATTTGGTTTAATTTTTGTGTTTCGGATAAAAATCCTCAAAGCAGTAAAAACAAAATATATAACCGTACGTACATAAAATAAAACTTTCCTATTTTTGATTTACATAGTATCTTCATTACTTTAATTAAATGCCTAATTTTTATCAAAAGTAGGTCAACAAGGTAGGTCTTTAAAGTTATGTAAATTCCGATAACGAAACAAAACAAGTAACGAAAATTTGAATTTCACGGGTAAAATTCCATTACATGACTTCGAGAGAAAGGAACAGCGAAATAGCAATTTGTGTTTGTCTCTTTCGCTCCATCTTTTCGCTCCGCTTTTAAACTCTCTTCTGCTAAAGTTCAACGTTTTACAAGTGCTAGGGGTATATTTACTATAAATGAAGTTGATTACACTCAAAAGTAGCAAGTTATTTCACACAAATTGAGAAATTAAACTTTTCCATGAATCTTCCGATACCAAAATACTCGCCTGCTTCATTTGACATAACGATATGAATCTGGGTGAATCTGGGTTTCGAGTTTTTACTTTTTAATTTTTACAAAATACCGATTCTGGGCTTCAACTGTCAAAAATGTATAGAGAATTTTCTTCGTCATTCACTCTTTTTCTGACATATGGGTATGGGAAGAAATATGAAGTCCATGGAATTAGGCGGTACCGCCAAGTTCAGATTATGGGCTTCAAATGTCAAATAAAGCCCATATCCATATCCAGATTTTTTAGGCGGTAGACCCCCAGGGGTGCTACCGGCTAAGAAAAATGGATATGGGTATGGGCTTCAACTGTCATTTGAATTCCTGATTTTGGTAGATTTTTGCTGCTTTGTTCTGTACTATGCCGCTGTACTAGCCGCTATCAGTTCCTTGTTTTGTGACGTCGGGTATAACGATAACTAGCTAGCAACGTTTAATAGAACAAAGCAGCAAAAATCTATCAAGATAAGGAATTCAAATGACATTTGAAGCCCATACCCATATCCATATTTCTTAGCCGGTACCCCCCAGGGGGGCTACCGCGTAACTTTATGGGTATGAACTTCATACGTTTTTGGGAAATTTAAGTCAATTTTATAAAGAAAATAGTCGCTATCAGTTCCTTGTTTTGTGACGTCGGGTATAACGATAACTAGCTAGCAACGTTCAACAGAACAAAGCAGCTAAAATCTATCAAGATAAGGAATTCAAATTACAGTTGAAGCCCATACCCATATCCATATTTCTTAGCCGGTAGCCCCGCAGTTTGAGCTTTAAGCCCCCAGTACATGATGGCCGATCATGTTGGCCGACCATGATGGGCCATCGTGTACAAGGCCGGTTTGCGTGTGATTGCCGTCTGCGAGCAACGCAAACCGGCCCTGTACACGATGGCCCATCATGGTCGGCCAACATGATCGGCCATCCAGTACTGGGGGCTTTAAATTATGCCGGCTCCAAACTATCGTCCAACACTCCAACTGTTCAGTGGGGCTACCGGCTAAGAAATATGGATATGGGTATGGGCTTCACCTGTCATTTGAATTCCACAAATCGATAGATTTTTGCTGCTTTGTTCAGGTGGCCTACCACAAGCTCTTATAGCAGTTATTTTTAAGTTGAGAGAGTGAGACGCCGCTATACGGCGTGTAGAGCGGCGTCTCACTCTCTCAACTTAAAAATAACTGCTATAAGAGCTTGTGGTAGGCCACCTGTTGAACGTTGCTAGATAGTTAACGTTATACCTGGGGGGCTACCGCGTAACTTTATGGATATGAACTTCATACGTTTTTTGGAACTTTAAGTCAATTTTATAAAAGATATAACCGCTATCAGTTCCCTGTTTAGTGACCTCGGGTATAACCATGAAGTTTGACTTAATACTCTGAGGTAACTGGAGCTCTCACCCTGAATAAAAAAGTGTCGCCAGCAAATTTGACATTTATGTATGTAGTGGCTGTCAGCTGTCTCATATGACCATACGTATTTTTTAAAAGTGTAGGTGAGACGGAAGACAGCCACTGTGTTATTTGTGGTATTCAAAAAATTGTTCGTACTGCACCCTCCAGTTACCTCAGTATTAAGTCGAGCTTCATGGGTATAACGATAGCTGGCTAGCAACGTTTAACAGAAAAAAGCAGCAAAAATCTATCAAATTATGGAATTCAAATGACAATTGAAACCCATATCCATACCCTTATTTTTTAGCCGGTAGCCCCCCTGATGTCACAAAACAAGGAACTGATAACGGCTATTTTCTTTATAAAATTGACTTAAACTTCCCAAAAACGTATGAAGTTCATATCCATAAAGTTACGCTTGGGGGCTACCGGCTAAGAAATCTGGATATGGGTATTGGCAACTGTCATTTGAATTCCTTTACTTGATAGATTTTTGCTACTTTGTTCTGTTGAACGTTGCTAGCTAGTTATCGTTATACCCGACGTCACAAAACAAGGATCTGATAGCGGCTATTTTCTTTATAAAATTGATTTAAAGTTCCTAAAAACGTATGAAGTTCATACCCATAAAGTTACGCGGTAGCCCCCCTGGCTGGACAACTGGAGGATTGCGGTGAACGTGGGCAAGACTACCGCAATCCTTATCGGGGCCCAGCGGAACATGCCACCGAAGCTGGCGATGAAGGAGCAGGAGATCGCCTGGCAGCCTACCATCAAATACCTGGGCTGCCACATCGACCGCGGCCTGACTATGGCCACCCAGGTGGATCACGCCATATCGTCTGCCCGCGCCGCGCGGGCCATCCTACGCCCTGTTCTCCGCTCCAGACTCCCGCTGCGGGCGAAACTCACAATATTCAAGACCCACGTCCGGTCGCGACTCACTTACGCAGCGCCGGCGTGGTACTCTCTTTGCTCGCAGACGCAGAGGAAGAAACTGCAAGCCCAGCAGAACGTGGCGCTCCGCATAGCCCTCCAGGTAGCCCCGGTAGCCGCCGGTAGCCCCCCAGGGGGGCTACCGGCTAAGAAATATGGATATGGGTATGGGCTTCAACTGTCATTTGAATTCGTTATCTTGATAGATTTTTGCTGCTTTGTTCTGGGGGGCTACCGGCTAAAAAATCTGGATATGGATATGAGCTTCAAGTGTCATTTGAATTCCTTATTTTGATAGATTTTTGATGCTTTGTTCTGTTAAACGTTGTTAGCTAGCTATCGTTATACCCGACGTCACAAAACAAGGAACTGATAGCGGCTATTTTTTTTATAAAATTGACTAAAAGTTCCCAAAAACGTATGAAGTTCATACCCATAAAGTTACGCGGTAGCCCCCCTGTTGAACGTTGCTAGCTAGTTATCGTTATACCCGACGTCACACAACAAGAAACTGAAAGCGGCTATTTTCTTTATAAAATTGACCTAAAGTTCCCAAAAACGTATGAAGTTCATACCCATAAAGCTACGCGGTAGCCCCAGGCGGGAGTCATGAAATCTGAATAATACTTAAGAATTGGCAGTATGGCTTAATGTCCTCGCCTGTCCAAAAGGACGAACTTTTTTTACTACTACTGTCAAGTTAGGGTTTGTTTGTGGTCATTTGTATTTTTGTAATTTTGTATTGTGTTTATTTCATGTTTATCTGCGTTGTTTTGTGTTCTGGAGGTATTGTTTTGTGTTGTGTGCCAGTTCAAAAAGAATATCAAAATGTTTGCCTTAAGGTAAGTCTATTCATTTTTCCTCACAAGCTTTGTTTCATCTATAAACGCGCCTTAGATTATTGGAATAAACTAAATCGCGTTTCTATATTTTATTTCTCGCCGCCGGAGCCGGAGCGGCCGAAAAGGGCCAGCGAATTATATAGTAAAATTTCGTATAGAAATAAGGCAGCATTTCTTTTTGGCCCCATTCGGCCGGGCGGGCGTCGAAGAGTAGAACAATATAAAAATTTGGCTTTTCGAAGTCAATTCAATCCAAGAACAGTGGTGCTACAGCTTTGGTGCCCTAATCATCATCATCATGTCAGCCGAACGACGCCCACTGCTGGAAATAGGCCTCCCCCAAGGATCTCCACAAGAATTGGTCCTGCAAATTAATTTATTAATTTATTTTAATAGTTTTATTGTAATTAATATTTATTTTAATTTTTTTAAACTCTTGAAGCTGTGATAATTTTAATTAAGTAAGTAATTGGTGCCCTAATAATAAATGATGAAGGGGGCGAGTTCTATAAGAATAAAGCACTTTTTTCCTTGGCCGGCACTTTCACATTTGTACCAAAAATGTATGAAGCCCAGATGATGTCCTTTAACTCAATGTTTACAAAAACTATCGGATGAACTGCTCATGTTGGTAAAGCAGTTAAAGGAGATGAAAGAGATAGAGCGATAGTTTTTGATCCCAACTACAGTTTGCCAAACTCATACTAAGGGTACTGACAGGCCGTTGCCAACAGGCTGACTGATTGTCTGTGGGGCTCTTAAGTATTTAGTTGGTCTTGTAGCTGTTGCGCTGTATTGGTAGCAAGTCCATGGCTAAGGTGCTGGAATAACTCTAACAATAATGGATCTTTCTTGTCTGGAATAAATAAATTATTTATTTATTTATATATAGTAGTATAAAGGTAGCCCACTTATACCACACCGCTCACCTAAAGTGCATCTACAGAGTACAACATTAAGTCCATATTTGACTGCTCATACATTGGTCGGCAAAAACAATTTTGCGGCCGAGTAATACACTCTGCTTTTCATCCCCCTCTATAAGAATAGCAATAAAGACAACTCAAATTACTACCTACCTTTCTTTGGCGCTCGGATACATTATAGTGCTAGTCGGGCAAGAAAAAAATTTTGAAGTTTTGAAATAATTATGTTATGTTATTTATACTTTTTTGTTTATGGGTCAAAATATAATTGACCCATAAACAAAAAAGTTGGCCGCCATCTTGGATTTTTTATATTGTTAACATTGCGTTGCAGTTTTCTAGTCAAAATAGTGCCAAAAACCAAGTTTTATCAAAATCGACCAACAAACAAAAAAGGGGTTATTCCACTTGTCCCCATTGACTTCCCCCATCAATGGGGGATTGTGAACTTTTCTTCCACAAATCCCCATTCAGTACTAAAAAATTGACAATGAGGATTTGTGGAAAAAAACAGTTCACACAACCCCATCAGTTGAAAAAAAAAACGATTTATTGTAATAATCAGATACTTATACAATTGTGTTTATAACTTAACTTGATGTTTGTATATGCATTCAAAAACATTTTAAGTAATTAAATGAATAAATATATTTTGACAATCACATCAATTAGGTATCCAGCCCAAATTAAGCAACATTAAGCTTGTATCAGATAACTGCTAAAGCTGTGCACATTTGTAATTGGGCACAGGTATAGCTTTCTTTTTACTTTAAGTGTTGTTATTTGAAAGAAAGAAAAACCATTTATTTCATGTGTAATTTACCTGTTGTCTGGAAATTGTGCTTTATATAAAAAAATATATAAAATCATGGATACTAGACAGCGAACGTTTTTTATTATTATAGAAATATAAATATTTGAAAATATACTTAACCCGGCATCATGGGGGTGGAAAATTGTAACATGGACGTGGGTCATTATTATTATTACTCATGTAGATACTGTGTTATATTATAAGTCAGTATATATTTAAGAATATTATAAATATTTGTTTTGGGCCTCATTTTAATGTTATTAAGATTCAAGATTCAAGATTCAAATCTCTTTATTCAATTTAGATTGTTATTTACAATACTTGTGAACGTCATAGAAGCTACGCCATCGGTTCGCAAACCCTACAGCGGGAGGCCTTGGAGAAGAACCGGCAAGAAACTCCAAGGGTTGTTTTTTTCTCCCTGTCTTATTTCATACAGAGTCGTCAAATTGAAAAATGACCTTAACATGGTATGACTAAGGTCAGTTTCCATCACAATTACACAATGGGTTATGATAAATACAGTTAAGTATAGGCGAACTAATGATCATAGCGGTGAACAATTTTCAGTTACTTAGGAACTCTACTTAAAGCTTTAATATTAGTTTAAAACAAAAGACAATTCTACTATATACTGCAAGTTGCGCCATACATGTTTCAAATGTAATTCTTAATAAAATGAATAAAAACAAAAGAAAACACATTTTAAGGCAAGCAGATAAGAGCAGACCCATTCCCACTGGCAGCACCCGTTCACGAGCATGACGCATGAACCAGCCATCGCTTCGCTCAACCATATTTTAGGGAACGTAACGACCCGCCTAATTAGGCAATAAAACACAGAAAAAAATAAAATGAAGACAGTTTATACTATAGGAAACAACTCTTTGAAACAAATACAGTTAAATCCAAGTAATTTCTATTATAATCAGTCCTTGAATTTTTTTAGGGTTACTTTTATAATAAGTCTTTACCTATGAAATTGCCGTTTTGTATGGAGATTTCTGTAATTATTTTTTTTCCATACTAACGTTTTTGTTATTATTTAACGACTAATATTATGTAAATTTACAAAATTTTACACACGTATTTATGGACATTTTAACTACTAAATGACACATTCGTTAAGAAAAAAAAAATTTTTTTTCACTAAGTTACAACTAATAAAGTACGAAATTCTGGAAACAAAAATAGTCGTAACTTTCGGAATAAGTTTTTTCTATGTAAATAATCAAATATCGTGGTTATTAAATTATCAAAAGTTGCTCGATACGGTCTTAATGTAACGCAATATTAAAGAAATTATATATTTCTAATATTATAAAAGTTGTTAAGTTATATGTACAAAAGAAAAAAACGGCAATTTCATATGTAAAGACCTATTATTATATATATAAAATACATAAAATAATGTTATACAACGTGTAATATAGATATTCTTTTATTTTATCATACAATGCATACATACATATCAGTATACATTAAAATAGTTACATGGAGTAACTGTTTACGATCAGTATTTCAATGTGTCGCTACTTTATTTATGACATACTAGCTTTCCGCCCGCGGCTTCGCCCGCGTGTACTACACGACGTTATTCCGCGGGAATGTGATGTTTTTCCGGGATAAAAAATAGCCTATGTTCTTCTCCAGGCTACAAAGTATCTGTGTCTCAAATTTCAGCCAAATCCGTTCAGCCGTTGAGTAACAGACATACAAACATCCAAACATCTAAACTTTCACATTTATAATATTAGTGGGATTGTTACAGGTGGGCCGGTATTTTTACCTGTCATTATAACAAATTATTATTTTGTGTGAACGTGTCATGAAAGTTTGTATGTATTGAGTATATTTTCAAATATTTATATTTCTATAATAATAAAAAAGTCCGTTGTCTATTTTATTTTATTTTATTTTTTTATTTAAAGCACAATTTCTAGACCACAGGTAAATAACACATGAAATAAATGGTTTTTCTTTCTTTCTTTCAAATAACAACACTTAAAGTAATAAATATGTAGTTTAAAAAACTAATAAAACCCACTTTTATAGGAACAGACTAAAAAGTACAAAATAACCGTCTATTCTGTAACTGAAATTAAAAAACGTGGTACGCGTTGTCAATATTATGTACCTGAAGTACATGCTTTGCAAAGGACGCACCACGCTTTTTAATTTCAGTTACAGAATAGACGGTTATTTTGTACTTTTTAGTCTGTTCCTATTAAAGTGGGTTTTATTAGTTTTTTTAACTACATATTTCGTTTATACTTTTTAGTTTAATAAATGGATGGATGCTAATGGTTTTTACAGTCCAATCATGTGTCTGCCCACCCCTTAAACATTGAACAAACGAAAATGAGCCCAAACTCGAAGGGTTTCTTAGTGGTCATTTAGGAGTGCCACTGACTTACTCTCTGCCCCATCATCAGACGCTCACACCACCATGTGTAGCGAATAGGTCTCACCAGAACAAAACAAATGAGCCCAAATTCGAGGGGTTTCTTAGTGGTCATTAAGAAGTATCACTGACTTCCTCCCTGCTCCATCATCAGACCCTCACCACCAAGTGTAGTGAATAGGTCTCATCTGAATGATACAAATGAGCTCAAACTCGAAGGGTTTCCTAGTGGTCATTAAGAAGTGCCACTGGCTTCCTCTCTGCTCCATCATCAGACCCTCACCACCAAGTGTAACGAATAGGTCTCATTAGAACGAAACAAATGAGCCAGACTCCAAGGGTTTTCTATTGGCCATTAAAGAGTGCCACTGGCTTTATCCCTGCTCCATCATCAGACCCTCTCAACCAAGTGTAACGAATAGGTCTCATTAGAACGAAACAAATGAGCCAGACTCCAAGGGTTTTCTATTGGCCATTAAAGAGTGCCACTGGCTTTCTCCCTGCTCCATCATCAGACCCTCACCACCAAGTGTAACGAATAGGTCTCATCAGAACGAAACAAATGAGCCAAAACTCGAGGGGTTTTCTTGTGGTCATTAAGGAGCTTCACTGGCTTCCTCCCAGCTCCATCATCAGACCTTCACCGCCAATTGCAACGAATAGGTCTTATCAAAACGAAACAAATGAGCCCAAGCTCGAGGGGTTTTCTATTGGTCATTAAGGAGTGTCACTGGCTTCCTTCCTGCTCCATCATCAGACCCTCACCACCAAGTGTAACGAATAGGTCTCATCAGAACGAAACAAATGAGCCAAAACTCGAGGGGTTTTCTTGTGGTCATTAAGGAGTTTCACTGGCTTCCTCCCAGCTCCATCATTAGACCTTCACCACCAAGTGCAACGAATAGGTCTTATCAAAACGAAACAAATGAGCCCAAGCTCGAGGGGTTTTCTATTGGTCATTAAGGAGTGTCACTGGCTTCCTTCCTGCTCCATCATCAGACCCTCACCACCAAGTGTAGCGAATAGGTCTCATCTGAATGAAACAAATGAGCTTAAACTCGAGGGGTTTCCTAGTGGTGATAAAGGAGTGGCACTGGCTTCCTCCCTGATCCATCATCAGACCTTCACCACCAAGTGTAGCGAATAAGTCTCATCAGAACGAAACAACTGAGCCCAAACTCGAGGGGTTTCCTAGTGGTCATTAAGAAGTGCTACTGGCTTCCTCCCTGCTCCATCATCAGACCCTCACCATCAAGTGTGGGGAATAGGTCTCATCAGAACAAAACAAATGAGCCTAAACTCGAGGGGTTTTCTAGCAGCCATTGAAGAGTTTTATTGCCCACCTCTTGACTCCATCATCAGATCAGCTCGATAGTAGCAAATTATTGTATTGTCATCGGATTCATAAAGACTTGCAAAGTTCCAAATCAATACGACAATTAGAAATAGGTTAAAATTGAATACCAAGATTTTCTTACATTGTGACTTAGTTAGGTACGTTACAAGTGAAGCTAATAAAAGTGTGGTAAAAAAGAAAGCTAAACCTGTGCACAATTACAAATTTGCACAGCTTTAACAGTTATCTGATACTAGCTAAATGTTGCTTAATTTGGGCTGGATACGTAATTGATGTGAGTGTCAAAATATATTTATTCATTTTATTATTTAAAATGTTTTTAAATGCAAGCAACAGAAGCAAACATCAATTTAAGTAATTAACATTATTGTTTATCTGATTATTATAATAAATAGTTTTTTATTTTCAACTGATGGGGTTGTGTGAAATGTTTTTTTCCACAAATCCCCATTGTCAATTTGTTAAGAACTGAATGGGGATTCGTGGAAGAAAAGTTCACAATCCCCCATTGATGGGGGAAGTCGATGGGGATAACTGGAATAACCCCAAAAAAAGCAATTTTTCAACCGGTGAATATTTTTTCCACATTCTACCGGTTTCTATCCCACATTCTACCGGTGATTTTAAAATTAATATTTAATTCCACATTCTACCTGCAACCTATTCCTTTTTCAACCGGCAAAAAAATAGTGCATTTATAGCAAAATTATTCTAATAAAACAATAAGAAATTTAAATAATTACACTTTTCTATAAGACTGCTATAGGATCCAACAGTTAGTTTAGTGTTTTGGGTTTGCAAGTAAAAAAGGGTTCTAGGCACATAATAAAACTGTAAACGAGCCAATTCTGTACAATGATAACAAATAGAAAAAAAATACCTCCAGGGGTCTTCTTTTACGAAACAGATACCAAAAATATGGTTTTTGAATTTTTTGATTATCTCGCAAACTAATCTGCAAAGAGTACCCCATTTGTTGCTGACCTCTTAGTATGACTTGTATGTTAAGCCCTGAAAATATTTTTACACTAATTACAGGGCACCTTACAGTCTTTTCTCAAATATTTTGTTTGATTTCACAGGAAAAAAGTTAAAATGTCGGGTAAGCCTAAGCGTCCCATGTCAGCTTACATGATGTGGCTGAACAGTGCAAGAGAAAAGATAAAGGCCGAAAATCCTGGCCTGAAAGTCACGGAAATCGCCAAAAAGGCAGGTGAAATATGGAGATCAATGAAGGATAAGAATGTATGTATATTTTCATGTCTTTATTATGAAACATTTTATAGATTTTCAATATTTTTTCTTACTTTATCTTTTATTTACTTCACAGGTATGGGAAGAAAAAGCAGCCGAGGCAAGAGAACAGTACACAAAAGACTTAGAGTCATATTATTTAGTATGTATATGTTCATGTATTTGATACTTTGCAACACTTTATAGATTTTCCATATATTTTTTTCTTACTTTATCCTTATTTCACAGCTGTCGGAAGAAAAAGCAGCCCAGGCAGAAGAACAGTACACAAAAGACTTAAAGTCATATAATTTTGTGCAATCTCAATTAAATAAAACGAAACCTCAGCCAGGACCAGATCTGGACCATGAGTCTTGCCTCCTAGAGTTTGCTGGAACTAACAAAAGTACTGGTGATGGAGACCACCAAGAGGTTGATACTAAAAATAATGTTATAGATAAACTTGGTGATATATTCACAAGTGGGAGTAGAGAATGTAGTATAGCTGAACCTTTGAAGCCTGTAAACCTCAGGAAAAGTGGTAAATAATAATCTTTTCTACTATATAATGTGTCACAATAAAAAATTGATAATGTAATGTTACATTTCACAGATGATGTTGATCTTCTTGGTGAGCAAAAGATTAAGACTGAAGGTTGGAATGAACTGGATTCCTTAGGTGAACAGCTACTAAAACGATCTTTGTCTGAGAATTCAAAAACTTTTGATGGCTTCAATAGGTAAGCACTGGAGTTTTTTTTTTAATATATAGGAATGCGTTTGGGTTTACGCATGCCCCATCCACATACAATGTGTGGACGATGGTTATGTGGCAGTGTTGGCAAAAATGTTAATCAGACCAACGACTAAAAATCGGCCAAGTGCGAGTTGGACTCGCCCATGAAGGGTTCCGTAACCAATTAACGTACCGATAACTTGAATCTAGCCAAAATTCCACTATAATTTTTCGTCAGCAAAATACAACTTTGTTTTACATAGTGTTTGTCTGAATAACATTTACGACATTTTGTCAATAGTATTTGTCGTTTGTAATTATTTTCTCGGTTGAATGGCGCATGTTTTATAGGTGTACACCAAAATTTGTTATACTTGCAACTATGTATGCCAGGCAAAAAAAGTTCGAAGTCTTTTGAGTTAATCGTATCGGAATAACCCGTGCTTCGACGTTTGTGTGTGAGAGTGGCGGTGCTTCTGCCTTTAAAAGCGCTGCCCGCTCATGTATGCAAGAGTATGCTAATGTGAGTAAAGGTCATAGCCCACTTATATCGCACCGCGCCCACCCATCCAAAGCATGAGCAGCCAAATATGGACTTAATATCGTTCACTGTAGATGCAATTTACAGTAACAATATACAATACAGCGCGCAGTAAGCGAGCCTGCCGCAAACTAAAGTGCATCTACAGAGCACGACATTAAGTCCATATTTGACTGCTCATACATTAGTTGGGTGGGAGCGGTGCGGTAAAAGGGCTAAGTCCTTAAGTCGTTGCAAAGTAGTGGTTGCTCAGCTGTTTAGGTTAATGTTTGTTGTGATTAGGTAACCAAGTTGTTTATCATGTTATCTCGCAAACTAACCTGCAAAGAGTACCCCATTTGTTGCTGACCTCTTAGTGTGACTTGTATGTTAAGCCCTGAAAATTTTTGACACTAATAAGGGCACCTTATTTAGAGTTTTCTCAAATATTTTGTTTGATTTCACAGGAAAAAAGTTAAAATGCCGGACAATCCTAAACGTTCCATGTCAGCTTACATGCTGTGGCTGAACAGTGAAAGAGAAAAGATAAAGGCCGAAAATCCTGGCCTGAAAGTAGCGGAAATCGCCAAAAAGGGAGGTGAAATATGGAGATCAATGAAGGATAAGAGTGTATGTGTATTTTCATGTCTGTACTATGCAACACTTTTAGATTTTCAATATTGTTTTCTTACTTCACAGGTGTGGGAAGAAAAAGCAGCCCAGGCAAGAGAACAGTACACAAAAGAAAATCAATTAAATAAAACGAAACCTCAGCCAGGACCAGATCTGGACCATGAGTCTTGCCTCCTAGAGTTTGCTGGAACTAACAGAAGTACTGGTGATGGAGACCACAAAGAGGTTGATGCAAAAAATAATGTTATAGATAAACTTGGTGATATATTCACAAGTGGGAGTAGAGAATGTAGTATAGCTGAACCTTTGAAGCCTGTAAACCTCACGAAAAGTGGTAAATAATAATCTTTTCTACTATATAATGTGTAACAATAAAAAATAGATTAAGTAATGTAATGTTACATTTCACAGATGATGTTGATCTTCTTGTTGAGCGAAAGAGTAAGACTGAAGGTTGGAATGAACTGGATTCCTTAGGTGAACATGCACTAAAACGATCTTTGCCTGAGAATTCAAAAACTTTTGATGGCTTCAATAGGTAAGCACTGGATTTTTTTTTAATGCTTATATAGGAATGCATTTGGGTTTACGCATGCCCCATCCACATACAATGTGTGGACGATGGTTATGTGGCAGTTTTGGCAAAATGTTAATCTGACTAACGATTAAAAATCGGCCAAGTGCGAGTTGGACTTGCCCATGAAGGGTTTCGTAACCAATTAACGTACCGATACCGACTTATACCTAGCCAAAATTCGACTATAACTTTTCGTCAGCAAAATATTACTTTGTTTTTCATAGTGTTTGTATAAATGACATTTACGACATTTTGTCAATAGTATTTGCCGTTTGTACAGTGCCACAATCTTTTCTGTTCCGGTGACAGCGGCGCTACGTACGTTTTTCTTTTTTTTGTAGCAATTAAACCGGCCCTGACTCCTAAGAACTTAAGCCGCCAGCAGCGCTATCTATGGTTGGAAATGAACTTGACAGCAAAATTACATTAAAAAAAACACGTTAGTTTCACATTTTGGCCACCGGAACAGAAAAGTTTGTGGCACTGTAATTATTTTGTCGGTTGACTGGCGCATGTTTCATAGGTGTACACCAAAATTTGTCATACTTGTAACTATGTATGCCAGGCTCCATATAAAAAAGTTTGAAGTCTTGAGTGAATGGAATAACCCGTGCTTCGACGTATGTGTTTGTGAGTGGCGGTGCTTGTGCCTTTAAAAGCGCTGCCCGCTCATGTGTGCAGGAGTACGCTAATGTCAGTAAAGGTCATAGCCCACTTATACCGCACCGCTCCCACCCAACCAAAGTATGAGCAGCCAAATATGGACTCAATATCGTTCACTGTAGATGCACTTTACAGTAACAATATACAATTCAGTATAGGTGGGCTAACTCCTTAAGTCGTTGCAAAAGTAGTGGTTGCTCAGCTGTTTAGGGTAATGTTTTTTGTGATTAGGTAACCAAGTTGTTTATCATGTTATCTCGATAACTAACCTGCAAAGTGTACCCCATTTGTTGCTGACCTCTTAGTGTGACTTGTATGTTAAGCCCTGAAAATATTTGACACTAATTAGGGCACCTTATTTAGAGTTTTCTCAAATATTTTGTTTGATTTCACAGGAAAAAAGTTAAAATGTCGGACAATCCTAAACGTTCCATGTCAGCTTACATGCTGTGGCTGAACAGTGAAAGAGAAAAGATAAAGGCCGAAAATCCTGGCCTGAAAGTAGCGGAAATCGCCAAAAAGGGAGGTGAAATATGGAGATCAATGAAGGATAAGAGTGTATGTGTATTTTCATGTCTGTACTTTGCAACACTTTTAGATTTTCAATATTGTTTTCTTACTTCACAGGTGTGGGAAGAAAAAGCAGCCCAGGCAAGAGAACCGTACACAAAAGAAAATCAATTAAATAAAACGAAACCTCAGCCAGGACCAGATCTGGACCATGAGTCTTGCCTCCTAGAGTTAGCTGGAACTAACAGAAGTACTGGTGATGGAGACCACCAAGAAGTTGATACAAAAAATAATGTTATAGATAAACTTGGTGATATATTCACAAGTGGCAGTAGAGAATGTAGTATAGCTGAACCTTTGAAGCCTGTAAACCTCAGGAAAAGTGGTAAATAATAATCTTCTCTACTATATAATGTGTAACAATAAAAAAATAGATTAAGTTATGTAATGTTACATTTCACAGATGATGTTGATCTTCTTGTTGAGCGAAAGAGTAAGACTGAAGGTTGGAATGAACTGGATTCCTTAGGAGAACATTCACTAAAACGATCTTTGCCTGAGAATTCAAAAACTTTTGATGGCTTCAATAGGTAAGCACTGGATTTTTTTTTATTGCTTATATAGGAATGCATTTGGGTTTACGCATGCCCCATCCACATACAATGTGTGGACGATGGTTATGTGGCAGTTTTGGCAAAATGTTAATCTGACTAACGATTAAAAATCGGCCAAGTGCGAGTTGGACTTGCCCATGAAGGGTTTCGTAACCAATTAACGTACCGATTACTTATACCTAGCCAAAATTCGACTATAACTTTTCGTCAGCAAAATATTACTTTGTTTTTCATAGTGTTTGTATAAATGACATTTACGACATTTTTTCAATAGTATTTGTCGTTTGTACAGTGCCACAATCTTTTCTATTCCGGTGACAGCGGCGCTACGTACGTTGTAGTAATTAAACCGGCCCTGACTCCTAAGAACTTAAGCCGCCAGCAGCGCTATCTATTGTTGGAAATGAACTTGACAGCAAAATTACATTAAAAAAAACACGTTAGTTTCACATTTTGGCCACCGGAACAGAAAAGTTTGTGGCACTGTAATTATTTTGTCGGTTGACTGGCGCATGTTTCATAGGTGTACACCAAAATTTGTCATACTTGTAACTATGTATGCCAGGCTCCATATAAAAAAGTTCGAAGTCTTTTGAGTGAATGGAATAACACGTGCTTCGACGTATGTGTTTGTGAGTGGCGGTGCTTGTGCCTTTAAAAGCGCTGCCCGCTCATGTGTGCAGGAGTACGCTAATGTCAGTAAAGGTCATAGCCCACTTATACCGCACCGCTCCCACCCAACCAAAGTATGAGCAGCCAAATATGGACTCAATATCGTTCACTGTAGATGCACTTTACAGTAACAATATACAATTCAGTATAGGTGGGCTAACTCCTTAAGTCGTTGCAAAAGTAGTGGTTGCTCAGCTGTTTAGGGTAATGTTTTTTGTGATTAGGTAACCAAGTTGTTTATCATGTTATCTCGATAACTAACCTGCAAAGTGTACCCCATTTGTTGCTGACCTCTTAGTGTGACTTGTATGTTAAGCCCTGAAAATATTTGACACTAATTAGGGCACCTTATTTCGAGTTTTCTCAAATATTTTGTTTGATTTCACAGGAAAAAAGTTAAAATGTCGGACAATCCTAAACGTTCCATGTCAGCTTACATGCTGTGGCTGAACAGTGAAAGAGAAAAGATAAAGGCCGAAAATCCTGGCCTGAAAGTAGCGGAAATCGCCAAAAAGGGAGGTGAAATATGGAGATCAATGAAGGATAAGAGTGTATGTGTATTTTCATGTTTGTACTTTGCAACACTTTTAGATTTTCAATATTGTTTTCTTACTTCACAGGTGTGGGAAGAAAAAGCAGCCCAGGCAAGAGAACAGTACACAAAAGAAAATCAATTAAATAAAACGAAACCTCAACCAGGACCAGATCTGGACCATGAGTCTTGCCTCCTAGAGTTAGCTGGAACTAACAGAAGTACTGGTGATGGAGACCACCAAGAGGTTGATACAAAAAATAATGTTATAGATAAACTTGGTGATATATTCACAAGTGGGAGTAGAGAATGTAGTATAGCTGAACCTTTGAAGCCTGTAAACCTCACGAAAAGTGGTAAAAAATAATATTTTCTACTATGTAATGTGTAACAATAAAAAAAAATAGATTAAGTAATGTAATGTTACATTTCACAGATGATGTTGATCTTCTTGGTGAGCAAAAGATTAAGACTGAAGGTCGGAATGAACTGGATTCCTTAGGTGAACAGCTACTTAAACGATCTTTGCCTGAAAATTCTAAAACTTTTGATGGCTTCAATAGGTAAGCACTGGAGTTTTTTTTAAATATAGGAATTAGGAATGCGCTTGGGTTTACGCATGCCCCATCCACATACAATGTGTGGACGATGGTTATGTGGCAGTGTTGGCAAAAATGTTAATCTGACTAACGATTAAAAATCGGCCAAGTGCGAGTTGGACTCGCCCATGAAGGGTTCCGTAACCAATGGGAGCGTTTCCTGCAGTAATTTTTCGATGCGCTAGATGGCGCTGTAACCGTAACACAACCTACTTTTTTCGGCATTTTATGGCAAAGGATGCGTTGATTCAGCCTAAAAACACCTCTCACCTCATCTCCTGTTCAGAGGATACGCTCTGTGCAACTTTTTGTTTTATTTTATTTTATTTTTTTATTTTATTTTATTTTAGAAAATGTTAGGAAAACTTACAGCTACTTATAAGTACATTAGTTGATGACATAATTATAGAGGGCCAATTAAAAGTTTCCACAGATAGTTAAAAAAAAATAACAAATAGAAACACCTTACACTCCGAGAGCAGTCGAGTAAAAAGTACAAAAATTCCCAAAAAAAAAAATTACTAAAAAAATACATTGTTTTGCTACATTTTTAGAAAGAAAAAATACTAGATAAACTAATTAACTAAATAAAGATAGATATGATAATATGAAAGAAAATTAAAAAGACAAAACTCAAATTAGGTTTCAAAAGAAGTTATCATTAACTGTTTATGAACTGTTTAACTTGATATTCGGAAACGATATTCTTATAGTGATGTCAGACTTTTTTCTTTGCTATTTTCTACTAGGTACTTGTTCGTTTACTTCTTCAGACTTTTATCATACCCCTAATGGCATTTTTGGTGCGAATTGTTGCGCCTAAGGGCGCTTGTGCACTACACAGAATTTTAGCGTCCCGGAAAAAAAACCAATGATTGTATTTTAATAGTAAGAAGTTATTTATTTCGTGTAGTTTCGAAACCCTAAACTACAACCACAGAATAATATTTGTAGCAGAAGGCTCACTTCCGAAACAGTTACAATGAATTATCAATCTTTTCCACGCGACAATTAGGTCTAAAATAATTTGCACCCGCACGCCTGGCTTACTAATTTACCGTTAATTACAAGCGAAATTGAGCCGTAGCTGTACGTATTACGGTTCTATTACTCGGAAACGCTTAAGCCAAATTGGTATTGGGTGGTCTTGGTTGCCGCACTAGGGTCGACTCGACTGCAATGTAACGACGAAGTAAGTAAAAGGAATAACAAATAGCGCAAATGATTTTTCCCAACGGACTAAAATCCCAAATACAGAAAGCCTAATATTTTTATTTTTACTTCTTTGCATTCACAGTTCAGTTTTTGTTACTTACTTACTGAAAAAATTGAAAATGAAGTAGGTAGGTATTAGAAAAAGTCGACCGTCTCACAACTAGCTCCGATATGGGACTCGAACCCACGACCTTTCACTGTCCGGGCAAATGCTCTAACCACTGAGCTACGGAGTCGCTAAAAAGTCGATCCGTCTCACAACTACCCCAATAGGACTCGAACCCACGACCTTTCACTGTCCGGGCGAATACTCTAACGGCCTGGCAACGAACATGCGCGGCGGCGACGGCCGGCGACAAGCAAATTGCGCATCCGTAGGTGCGTTTCATTGACTTATTTGATTAGGCGTCTGTTGCGAGCGCGCAATGATTGCGCAATTCGCTCGTCGCCGTGTCGCCGCCGGCGGCGCCGCCGCGCATTTTCGTGGCCAGGCCAGGCCGTAACGACTCCGTAGCTCAGTGGTTATTAGAGCATTCATAATTCACAATTATTATATTATTCTAAGACAGAAAGTAGCTAGGTATATTTTGTAATTTGGTAGGTACCTATTTTAAAAGTGCTACAGCTACTCGAACGAAATACTTACATAATATTAAGTAGGTAGGTACCTACCTACCTTAGTTTAGTGTACATATTGTTGATGTTAGCGTAGTTATTCGATAACGTCTATCGTGAAGTGAGAACAAGCTAAGGTAAGTAAGTAGGTAGTAACAGCGCGGGCGCACTGCGCGTCCGCGTAGTTCCTATGTGCGCCACGGCACGGTTGCCATGGCGATGAGCGCTAGCGTCACGCTGCAAAGCGAGAATCACTTTGTCGATTTTTTTTTTCGTCTTAATTACCTACGCTAAGGTGGGGCGGGGTCCTTAAATCAAATATTCGGATCATTAAGTTTTAAAGATACTTATAGAGTAAGACAGTAAAGTCACACAAAAAATCTTCTTTCAGGTTTTCTAAGATTATAAAATTTTTAATCCGGTCTCTTTCTGTCGTTGTTAAGACAACCGAAGGCCGCACAATAATAATGTTTAATATTTACGCATTTTGCTATGGGTAAAACCATAGGTAACACACTTGTGTTTTGGCGCGAAAGTGTGGCGAAAGTAAACTACTTAGGTAACTTCTTTCTCGCGTGGCGTCGCATGCACAACTGAGCGCGCGTGACACCCGTGATTTCTCTACCTCGCGGTAGACAGCGCGTATTCGATTGAATTGCGGAGTGAGCCCCCCCTGCTACAACCATCCGTTTTTTTTCCGGACGGTAAAATTCCGTGTAGTGCACAAGCGCCCTAATTATATACTCTGAACTAATCTGAAAAGTTAGGTCGCTATAGTTGGGTAGCACCACCTAGTACAAATTTTTGAACTGACGATGAAACGTCAAAAGAAACTCTCTCATTAACGTACCGATTACTTATATCTTACAAAATACATTGTTTTGCTACATTTTTAGAAAGAAAAAATACTAGATAAACTAATTAACTAAATAAAGATAGATATGATAATATGAAAGAAAATTAAAAAGACAAAACTCAAATTAGGTTTCAAAAGAAGTTATCATTAACTGTTTAACTTGATATTCGGAAACGATATTCTTATAGTGATGTCAGACTTTTTTCTTTGCTATTTTCTACTAGGTACTTGTTCGTTTACTTCTTCAGACTTTTATCATACCCCTAATGGCATTTTTGGTGCGAATTGTTGCGCCTAAGGGCGCTTGTGCACTACACAGAATTTTACCGTCCCGGAAAAAAAACCAATGATTGTATTTTAATAGTAAGAAGTTATTTATTTTGTGTAGTTTCGAAACCCTAAACAACAACCATCCGTTTTTTTTTCCGGACGGTAAAATTCCGTGTAGTGCACAAGCGCCCTAATTATATACTCTGAACTAATCTGAAAAGTTAGGTCGCTATAGTTGGGTAGCACCACCTAGTACAAATTTTTGAACTGACGATGAAACGTCAAAAGAAACTCTCTCATTAACGTACCGATTACTTATATCTAGCCAAAATTCCATTATAATTTTTCAAGATTCAAGATTCAAATTTGTTTATTCAATTTAGATTGTTATTTACAATACTTGTGAACGTCATAGAAGCTACGCCATCGGTTCGCAAACCCTACAGCGGGAGGCCTTGGAGAAGAACCGGCAAGAAACTCCAAGGGTTGTATTTTTCTCCCTGTTTTATTTCATACAGAGTCGTCAAATTGAAAAATGACCTTAACATGGTATGACTAAGGTCAGTTTCCATCACAATTACACAATGGGTTATGATAAATACAGTTAAGTATAGGCGAACTAATGATCAAAGCGGTGAACAATTTTCAATTACTTAGGAACTCTACTTAAAGCTTTAATATTTGTTAAAAACAAAAGACAATTCTACTATATACTGCAAGTTGCGCCATACATGTTTCAAATGCAATTCTTAATAAATGAATAAAAACAAAAGAAAACACATTTTAAGGCAAGCAGATAAGAGCAGACCCATTCCCACTGGCAGCATCCGTTCACGAGCATGACGCATGAACCAGCCATCGCTTCGCTCAACCATATTTTAGGGAACGTAACGACCCGCCAGCAAAATACAACTTTGTTTTTCATAGTGTTTGTATGAATGACATTTACGACATTTTGTCAATAGTATTTGTCGTTTGTACAGTGCCACAATCTTTTCTGTTACGGTGACAGCGGCGCTACGTACGTTTTTCTTTATTTGTAGCAATTAAACCGGTTCTGACTCCTAAGAACTTCAGCCGCTAGCAGCGCTATGGTTGGATATCAACTTGACAGCAAAATGACATTAAAAAAAAACACGTTAGTTTCACATTTTGGCCACCGGAACAGAAAAGTTTGTGGCACTGTAATTATTTTCTCGGTTGACTGGCGCATGTTTCATAGGTGTTCACCAAAATTTCTTATACTTGTAACTATGTATGCCAGGCTCCATATAAAAAAATTCGAAGTCTTTTGAGTGAATGGAATAACCCGTGCTTCGACGTATGTGTGTGTGAGTGGCGGTGCTTGTGCCTTTAAAAGCGCTGCCCGCTCATGTGTGCAGGAGTACGCTAATGTCAGTAAAGGTCATAGCCCACTTATACCGCACCGCTCCCACCCAACCAAAGTATGAGCAGCCAAATATGGACTCAATATCGTTCACTGTAGATGCACTTTACAGTAACAATATACAATTCAGTATAGGTGGGCTAACTCCTTAAGTCGTTGCAAAAGTAGTGGTTGCTCAGCTGTTTAGGGTAATGTTTTTTGTGATTAGGTAACCAAGTTGTTTATCATGTTATCTCGATAACTAACCTGCAAAGTGTACCCCATTTGTTGCTGACCTCTTAGTGTGACTTGTATGTTAAGCCCTGAAAATATTTGACACTAATTAGGGCACCTTATTTAGAGTTTTCTCAAATATTTTGTTTGATTTCACAGGAAAAAAGTTAAAATGTCGGACAATCCTAAACGTTCCATGTCAGCTTACATGCTGTGGCTGAACAGTGAAAGAGAAAAGATAAAGGCCGAAAATCCTGGCCTGAAAGTAGCGGAAATCGCCAAAAAGGGAGGTGAAATATGGAGATCAATGAAGGATAAGAGTGTATGTGTATTTTCATGTTTGTACTTTGCAACACTTTTAGATTTTCAATATTGTTTTCTTACTTCACAGGTGTGGGAAGAAAAAGCAGCCCAGGCAAGAGAACAGTACACAAAAGAAAATCAATTAAATAAAACGAAACCTCAACCAGGACCAGATCTGGACCATGAGTCTTGCCTCCTAGAGTTAGCTGGAACTAACAGAAGTACTGGTGATGGAGACCACCAAGAGGTTGATACAAAAAATAATGTTATAGATAAACTTGGTGATATATTCACAAGTGGGAGTAGAGAATGTAGTATAGCTGAACCTTTGAAGCCTGTAAACCTCACGAAAAGTGGTAAAAAATAATATTTTCTACTATGTAATGTGTAACAATAAAAAAAAATAGATTAAGTAATGTAATGTTACATTTCACAGATGATGTTGATCTTCTTGGTGAGCAAAAGATTAAGACTGAAGGTCGGAATGAACTGGATTCCTTAGGTGAACAGCTACTTAAACGATCTTTGCCTGAAAATTCTAAAACTTTTGATGGCTTCAATAGGTAAGCACTGGAGTTTTTTTTAAATATAGGAATTAGGAATGCGCTTGGGTTTACGCATGCCCCATCCACATACAATGTGTGGACGATGGTTATGTGGCAGTGTTGGCAAAAATGTTAATCTGACTAACGATTAAAAATCGGCCAAGTGCGAGTTGGACTCGCCCATGAAGGGTTCCGTAACCAATGGGAGCGTTTCCTGCAGTAATTTTTCGATGCGCTAGATGGCGCTGTAACCGTAACACAACCTACTTTTTTCGGCATTTTATGGCAAAGGATTCGTTGATTCAGCCTAAAAACACCTCTCACCTCATCTCCTGTTCAGAGGATACGCTCTGTGCAACTTTTTGTTTTATATTATTTTATTTTTTTATTTTATTTTATTTTAGAAAATTTTAGGAAAACTTACAGCTACTTATAAGTACATTAGTTGATGACATAATTATAGAGGGCCAATTAAAAGTTTCCACAGATAGTTAAAAAAAAATAACAAATAGAAACACCTTACTCTCCGAGAGCAGTCGAGTAAAAAGTACAAAAATTCCCAAAAAAAAAAATTACTAAAAAATACATTGTTTTGCTACATTTTTAGAAAGAAAAAATACTAGATAAACTAATTAACTAAATAAAGATAGATATGATAATATGAAAGAAAATTAAAAAGACAAAACTCAAATTAGGTTTCAAAAGAAGTTATCATTAACTGTTTAACTTGATATTCGGAAACGATATTCTTATAGTGATGTCAGACTTTTTTCTTTGCTATTTTCTACTAGGTACTTGTTCGTTTACTTCTTCAGACTTTTATCATACCCCTAATGGCATTTTTGGTGCGAATTGTTGCGCCTAAGGGCGCTTGTGCACTACACAGAATTTTACCGTCCCGGAAAAAAAACCAATGATTGTATTTTAATAGTAAGAAGTTATTTATTTCGTGTAGTTTCGAAACCCTAAACAACAACTATCCGTTTTTTTTCCGGACGGTAAAATTCCGTGTAGTGCACAAGCGCCCTAATTATATACTCTGAACTAATCTGAAAAGTTAGGTCGCTATAGTTGGGTAGCACCACCTAGTACAAATTTTTGAACTGACGATGAAACGTCAAAAGAAACTCTCTCATTAACGTACCGATTACTTATATCTAGCCAAAATTCCATTATAATTTTTCAAGATTCAAGATTCAAATTTGTTTATTCAATTTAGATTGTTATTTACAATACTTGTGAACGTCATAGAAGCTACGCCATCGGTTCGCAAACCCTACAGCGGGAGGCCTTGGAGAAGAACCGGCAAGAAACTCCAAGGGTTGTATTTTTCTCCCTGTTTTATTTCATACAGAGTCGTCAAATTGAAAAATGACCTTAACATGGTATGACTAAGGTCAGTTTCCATCACAATTACACAATGGGTTATGATAAATACAGTTAAGTATAGGCGAACTAATGATCATAGCGGTGAACAATTTTCAATTACTTAGGAACTCTACTTAAAGCTTTAATATTTGTTAAAAACAAAAGACAATTCTACTATATACTGCAAGTTGCGCCATACATGTTTCAAATGCAATTCTTAATAAATGAATAAAAACAAAAGAAAACACATTTTAAGGCAAGCAGATAAGAGCAGACCCATTCCCACTGGCAGCACCCGTTCACGAGCATGACGCATGAACCAGCCATCGCTTCGCTCAACCATATTTTAGGGAACGTAACGACCCGCCAGCAAAATACAACTTTGTTTTTCATAGTGTTTGTATGAATGACATTTACGACATTTTGTCAATAGTATTTGTCGTTTGTACAGTGCCACAATCTTTTCTGTTACGGTGACAGCGGCGCTACGTACGTTTTTCTTCTTTTGTAGCAATTAAACCGGTTCTGACTCCTAAGAACTTCAGCCGCTAGCAGCGCTATGGTTGGATATCAACTTGAGAGCAAAATTAAATTTAAAAAAAACACGTTAGTTTCACATTTTGGCCACCGGAACAGAAAAGTTTGTGGCACTGTAATTATTTTCTCGATTGACTGGCGCATGTTTCATAGGTGTACACCAAAATTTGGCATACTTGCAACTATGTATGCCAGGCTCCATATAAAAAAGTTCGAAGTCTTTTGAGTGAATGGAATAACCCGTTCTTCGACGTATGTGTGTGTGAGTGGCGATGCTTGTGCCTTTAAAAGCGCCGCCCGCTCATGTGTGCAGGAGTACGCTAATGTCAGTAAAGATCATAGCCCACTTATACCGCACCGCTCCCACCCAACCAAGTCGTTGCAAAAGTAGTGGTTGCTCAGCGGTTTAGGGTAATGTTTTTTGTGATTAGGTAACCAAGTTGTTTATCATGTTATCTCGATAACTAACCTGCAAAGTGTACCCCATTTGTTGCTGACCTCTTAGTGTGACTTGTATGTTAAGCCCTGAAAATATTTAACACAAATTAGGGCACCTTATTTAGAGTTTTCTCAAATATTTTGTTTGATTTCACAGGAAAAAAGTTAAAATGTCGGACAATCCTAAACGTTCCATGTCAGCTTACATGCTGTGGCTGAACAGTGCAAGAGAAAAGATAGAGGCTGAAAATCCTGGCCTGAAAGTAGCGGAAATCGCCAAAAAGGGAGGTGAAATATGGAGATCAATGAAGGATAAAAGTGTATGTGTATTTTCATGTCTGTACTATGCAACACTTTTAGATTTTCAATATTGTTTTCCTTCTTCACAGGTGTGGGAAGAAAAAGCAGCCCAGGCAAGAGAACAGTACACAAAAGAAAATCAATTTAATAAAACGAAACCTCAGCCAGAACCAGATTTGGACCATGAGTCTTGCCTCCTAGAGTTTGCTGGAACTAACAGAAGTACTGGTGATGGAGACCACCAAGAGGTTGATACAAAAAATAATGTTATAGATAAACTTGGTGATATATTCACAAGTGGGAGTAGAGAATGTAGTATAGCTGAACCTTTGAAGCCTGTAAACCTCAGGAAAAGTGGTAAATAATAATCTTCTCTACTATATAATGTGTAACAATAAAAAAATTGATTAAGTAATGTAATGTTACATTTCACAGATGATGTTGATCTTCTTGTTGAGCGAAAGAGTAAGACTGAAGGTTGGAATGAACTGGATTCCTTAGGTGAACATGCACTAAAACGATCTTTGCCTGAGAATTCAAAAACTTTTGATGGCTTCAATAGGTAAGCACTGGATTTTTTTTATTGCTTATATAGGAATGCATTTGGGTTTACGCATGCCCCATCTACATACAATGTGTGGACGATGGTTATGTGGCAGTTTTGGCAAAATGTTAATCTGACTAACGATTAGAATTCGGCCAAGTGCGAGTTGGACTTGCCCATGAAGGGTTTCGTAACCAATTAACGTACCGATTACTTATACCTAGCCAAAATTCGACTATAACTTTTCGTCAGCAAAATATTACTTTGTTTTTCATAGTGTTTGTATGAATGACAAAGTTACACTTGCTGTTTTAGAAAATGTGTTATATCTAGTGATCGGATAATCGGATGCATATTTACCTAAAGTTGAGGTGTTGGCTGTTATGGAATGCAATTTTGTATCGAAAAATCCCGGGATTTCGGAATTGACAAATATAGTGTTTTGGTTATATAGAATCAAATCTGGTATTTACATATATTCAGATGTTGGCTAAAATGGAATGCACTTTTGTATCAAAAATATATATAAAAATAATAATTACTCCTTTATAATTTTACATTTCTTCACATACTTTTTCAAGTTTCGAAACATATCTCAAACGAATAATAAATAAGAAATTATAAAGAAAAACCATTCAAGTTCTTGATTATTAAAGTAAAACAGCATCACCAATAAAATCCCGCGATCAACTAACAGTAGTACCTGTACCTACCTATCGTATTAAAGGACTAAGTAAGTTAAATGTTTAGGAAACACAGTATCTATGTAACTTCACTGCCTCCTACCACGAACGTAACTCATTGGCATACTTAAAGTTGCAAATACGTATGTACCTAAACGTCATATTTTGGTGTACACCTATAAAACATACACCAATCAACAGAGAAAACATTTTTAAACAACAAATAACCTTTGACAAAAAGTCGTAAATGATGTACTTTTTGAAATATTTCACTTTGAATGTGTATAATAAAACTAATGCCCGTTTGCACTAAACTCGGGTTGAGCTTGTCATAGATAAGATACATCTTAGCTTTGGAACAGCCTAAAACAGCCGAGCTAAAATTTTTGTTTGCACTGACAGACTACGTCGTAAATTAGTCATCACCTTGCTAAAAGAATGAATGAATGAATTCAAATATTAATTGTTTATGGATTTTAAACCTGGCGAGGTAAAGTAGACCACTGGATATTTTTTTGGTTGAAACTTCTCATTGATTCCTTCGTAAGTTAAAAGGAGACAAAAGCTAAGGCGTTGTCTATTTTATTTGGTAGGAGTAATTCACCGAGAAAGGAAAATGTCAACAGAGCTCAACTGTCAGGAAAAACATAAATACAGTGCGCAACCATTTCTGTTCCGGTGGCCAAAACTAGAACTAAAGAGTTTTGTTTTTAATGTCATTTTGCTAATACTTTCATGTTTTGCTGCTAAACATTAGCGATGGTCGTTGAATCAACGAACGGTTTAAATAGACGGTTTACGTTTAATCGACGCTTCGACCGTCTATAGTTCATTCGTGAACTAGTCGAATTCATAGACGACTAATCTGAGAGTCCACAGCGTTCTTTAACTACTGACAACGCGACGACGCGAAACGTATGCGTTCGTTGAGTATCGTCGGACAATGCAATTTGGACCTTAAGTATAATATGGCGTAGGAGTTGATATTTGTAATTTTTTTTTGACTTGTTAGAGTGAAAAGGCAAGAACATTCTGATATTATGCAAAAGAGTATGTCGATGGACTGGCTAAACGATGCAGTGGATGAACTTATTTTGTAACTGCAGTTCATTCGACTGTCAAATAATGCGTAAAACTAGACTAACTAAAGACACCGTCGAAGCGTCGCGACGTAGACTAGACCAGATTTAGACGCCGCGCTTAAGTCGATTGAATTGAACGCCTTCCATTATCGCGTCGACTAGTCGACGAATTCAACTAGTTGATCGACTAGTCGATGGACGGTAATGGACGGTCTAGTTTCGTTAACGAAAAATACGTCGACGACCCATCTCTACTAAACATAAGTGCCGCTGTCATGGGAACAGAAAAGATTGTCGATCTGTAATGTTTTTTTAAAATAAATGATGAATGACGTATGTCACATGTGTTGTGTCTCTATCTAGCAAACAAGAATACAAAAGCCACAAGCTTTTCTGTTCCGGTGACAGCCGTGACACAGGAGTAAAAGATAAGATAAAGATAAAAATATTCTTTATTCACTTAGACATAACAAATATGTACTTATGAATCGTCAATATTTTCCTACCATCTATAGTTCATTCGCAATCGAGTCACTTGCAATATGAAATTAGCTGTCAAAATGGACTGTCGTATGAAAACTGTTTTAGTTCCAAAGATAATCACCGGAACAAAAAAGCTTGTCGCACTACTCTTTGCTCACAATGCCACAGACAATAATCACTGATAAAGGTATTTCTTAAGCCTTAGGCGCTCGATATTGGGCCCGTAAGTTAAGAATAGCCAAAAGTGCATTTAAGAATGTCCTAAGGTTAGTGCAAAGCAATTTTTTGTTAAGAATGTCTTAAGTTAGCTCGGAAAAGACTTAGGCGATTTTTAAGTTTAGTGCAAACGGGTGTTAGTATATTAAAACTTGTCATTTTTAGGTAGATAAGGTACTTGGAACTTTAGGTAGGTACCTATGCCAGGCTCCATATAAAAAGTTGGAATCTTTTCAGTGGCTGTCAGGCATTCGTAAGTATTGTAGGCTTTCTCTTGTTTTTAAATTTGTCGTATTGTCATTGGCGTTGTCAATAGAAATGGACAATTCACGTGCAACGTTGCTAGATTTCCATAGCTCGGCTTGTGCAGTACGCGCAAAATAACTTGACGGTCCTGAAGTTCGCGCGGAATGCTGCGCAGTAGACGAATACAGGTGTGCCCGGGGTAAGATTAGAAAATAGTTACTACGTAACAAATAAATCCCTCTATCTATACAAAAGCTAAAATACCTACGCTATATTAGCCTACAAAAACCGCTGCAGAACCGCTGCAAGAAGACACATATTCTACGGACGCGCTCCAAGAGTCGAGATTCCCGCGTACTTCGCGAGAGTACGTCATCGAGGGAAATCGTCAAGGTTGTACAAAGAACATAAATTAAACATAATGGCTGAAGTGAAATAAACTTTACTATTTATGAATAATGCAATGGAGTGAATTAAATGTGCTTTAATTTTACAAAATGATCTATATTTTTTATTCCATCTTTGAACTCACGGTTATTAAATTTTGCTAGCGAAAATATTCTGAATCGTGTGAACAATTTACAATAATGAACCATCGTATCGTTAGTCAAGATTTTATCTTTAATAATTATATAGGAACGTAATAAAATTGTATCACAGCGTTTTGTGCGGGAAACGCGTGCGACAGCCCACTGCTGATCGGCTCGGTTACGAGCTACTTAGCGGTAGACACATAGCGCGTGACCTTGAGCGAGTGAGAGCGTTTGTGCACTACACTGAATTTTACCTATCCGGAAAAAAACGGATGCTTGTATTTTAATAATTAATCATTAACTGGGGCCTGCCCGGGGTTGGTGTGCGGGCGGAAGCACGGCGTGTCTCGTGTCTCACTCTGACGCGTACGGATACGTCTGTGCAAACAATAGAGAAGGCTATGGTATTTCTTAATGAATGCGAGTGAGACGGCAAATTATACATATACCTGCTTGTGTGCAAGTAGCGACCCGAAAAGGGTATATAGACCCATAAAGTATTATTGTAAGTACTTATTGTTTTATTTAAACTAACACTCACTACTCTTCCTCTAACACTCTACATACTCATAAATCGCATTGGGAACTTAACTAAACTTCAAGTAAATACGTATGAATAGTTGTGTAAGTAAACCCGGAATCCCGGAATTTATAAAAATAAATACCACATGCTTAAAGGCTTCGTTTTTACACCAGGTTACCGACTAGTTTTGCATTCCCGAATTTTCTGTAATCCCGGGATTTATATTTAAAAAACATATTTTAAGAAGCCGCTTCCATAGTTAGTTAGCCAAATATTAACTTTAGGTAAATATGCATCCGATTATCCGATCACTGGTTATATCTCAAAAAGTGCTTACTATTATGTTCAAACCAATTTTCGTTGAAAGTTTTTATTAAGATCTACAGCATATATTTTTTCAAGATTTTTTCACTCTTTTATTTCAACATTTGGGGGGAGAGGGGAACACACATTTTACCACTTTGGAAGTCTCTATCTTTCAAAAGAATGACTTTGACAAACCTTCATGTCATTTTTAAAGACCACACAAATATGTTTGATGAAAAAAATGATTTTCAGTTTTAGTTCCATGTACGTATGGGGAGCCCCCCTTAATTTCTTATTTTAATTTTTGTATCAAAATCTCAAAGCGGTTTACAGAATACATCTAACGTCTAAGTTTTAACTGTCTAGTCCGTACCTATAGTTTTGGAACAAAGTGGCTGTGACATACGGACGGACGGACAGACATGACGAATGTATAAGGATTCCGTTTTTTGCCATTCGGCTACGGAACCCTAAAAAGTAAGGACTTAAAAGTTAGTCGCGACTAACTATTAAAACTAATCAATCGTAATAATAGTTTTGATGACGATTATTAGTCGTAATCGGTTTTCGTTAGTCACGATTACGATTATCGAATTTTGCAGTGCACCAGGTGAATAAAATAAGCCAGTTATTTTTAATTTTTAGTTTTTTGCATTCACAATGCAATTTTTATTACAGAAAAATGGAAAATGAAGTATTTAGAAAAAATCGACCCGTCTCACAACTAGCTCCGATGGGACTCGAACCCACGACCTTTCGCTTTCCGGGCGACTGCTCTAACCACTGAGCTAACGACTCCGTAGCTCAGCGTAGTTAGCGTCTCGTAAAATAAGCCAGTTAGTTGATGTTATGTATAAGATTTATTTAACTGAAACAGCTGTTACTTTTGGTTGGTTGACACGATATGTGAGGTCACGCACGAGAAATGCTTCTCGAACGTATTCACGTATCGTGTAGACGGTTCACGAAAGCTCGCATGCGAGCACGAACACAGCGTCTTTCGCGCTCGAACGAGTTCATGCATGTTTATTAGTTGGCGTTCGAGAGGTGTCTCGCACGGGTAAGGAAAAGTTTTATTTGATTGAATCAGGCGTCACTTGGCGGAAGTCCCTAACCATTGTGAAAAACGAAATATATGTAGCTTACTTCCGCAAAAACACAATATGCAAGATCCACCGCCCAAAGCCCAAGATGAAAAAGTTTTATTTTAGTATTTTTGTGGTTTTTGGTTGTTAATGGAACCATGACTGTGGACTGAGGAACAAATGATTAAGTTTGTCGAACTATATAAAGAAATCCCATGTTTGTGGAAGTCAGACTCTTTCCAATAAAAAAATTAAAGTTATCTGGTCTCATTCTAAAGAAATTGTGGTATGCTCTTTGGTCTTCATTTTTTAATTCTAGGCACAACCTATTTGAAGCTCCAAAACTTTTTACTTCTACTTATCCATTTCCTTACCCACACCGTTCTATGTTTTTTCTTCTTTACTTTGTTTCTAATGAGGGATTTTCTGACAGATGATTAAAAAAGAAAAAAGTTAGTTCCAAAAAACTCAACAGATGGCGTTCATCAGACATGGGTTTGCTTTTTTTAAATTTGCTGGCAAGGGCCCTGTTTAACCATTTTTACAAGTCTATAATTACAAATATGTAAGAATTCTACAACTAAAAATCTTACATATTTGTAAAGTCTAATGCTGTTTAACCAACGTCTACAATGGGCGATTTTCTGAAAGCTCAGTCACTAGATGGCGCTGTCCCACCTATGCAGTTAGAAGGAACGGAACGTTATAAATTTTACTTCGACGCGACTTTTTTACGTAAAACGGAACGTCAGACAGATGTTATTTATTTACCTAAATCTTTAAATTTACCTATTTCGTTTCTGTTCCTCACAGTAGTACTTATTTAATATATTATTCGTTTCCTTTGGGTTGTTAAAAAGTAAATAATTTAAATATGTTTCATACCAAAATATACCATAGACATGTACATACTTATTCAACGCCATCTAGTGAAGCAATTGGAAGCTTTTTTTTTTAAATGGCCTCAGAAAATCGCTCATTGTAGAAAACGCAAAAATTTTGCCACCATCAACGTATTTATCCTTGGTAGATTCGTGCTTTCTGCTTTCACGAATCCGTCATCCATGATGCGACGTTAATAAAGTATAGGAGAAAAGTCCTTTTACGTGATAGTAACTATTAGATTACGAAAATATCATGAAATAACACAAAGCTCGACGTCGTTAGTACTAGTTTGTATGACAGAAATACCTCGTCTATGTTTATACTAACGGATTGACGTCACATCCTAATCCAATATGGCGTTAGGCGTTTCAGACATTTGAAGAACAGATTAAAAAAGACGATTTTTAAAATTGAATTATAAATTTAAAAATCCCTTTTTATTAATAAATATACACGTTTCTCGTTTGCTTTTTACGTTATCCATACTAATATTATAAATGCGAAAGTGTGTTTGTTTGTTTGTTTATTTGTATGTTTGTTTGTTTGTCCTTCTTTCACGTAAAAACGGGACAACGGATCGGCGTGAATTTTGGTATGGGGATAGTTTGGGAGCTGGAGAGTAACATAGGCTACTTATCATTCCGGAAAATTTAGTAAAAATTGTAATTTTCTATGAAAAATCGTTTAACTGTCGTACCTTCGATACAAAACTGACATTTCTTCCATTGCCGTTTCCAAAGAGTATGTAATCACTGACGTCTGCGCGGTCAAAACCGAATACTAATCTTTTCCATAAGCTTAGAATAAAAAAATGTACTGTAGCTAGCGCTAAAAATGCCACAGTCGCGCATGCGCGCAGAGTTATCTGACACTCACTCTACTTCACAGAGTAATTTTTTATGTAAGAAATAGAGACCAAGCTTGAGCCCCTTTATTGGTAGTGTGTAACTAGCGCTATCTGTTTTCTGGTGTAAGCAACTTTTGGTGTATTAACACACACACAAGATGGTGGTGACCGGGTCCACTATTATATGGCAAAACAACGTTTGCCGGGTCAGCTAGTCTATCATAAAAATGCATTTTTATATTTTTCTTTCTAGGTGTAAAATACCCTATTGTAAAGTTCTGACACAGGGTGAGGACGCCTGTAGAAATCGTGCTACAATTTACATATTTGTAAACTTGTAATTACAATTCTTCGTTTAACGAAACGGTTTTCCTTACAAATTTGTAAATTGTCACCTGTAACTTGTAAATGTTGGTTAAACAGAAATATTTAGAATTGTATCTACAATTTACAAATTTGTAAATTTTCCACCATGGTAAACTTGTAACTTGTACATGTTGGTTAAACATAAACTTGTAGACTTGTAGCCTGTAAAAAATAAAAAAATAGAACAAACGTAAATAGGCGTAACAACCCAGTCTGCATTGAGCGCCCGATAGTGAAGTACGTCTTCGGGCAACAAATGACCGCACACTATATGCGTTGAGTCCGCGACAAGTACCCGGAGGAAATATTTTGGACGTACAGGGACTTCTTGTCCTTCGTCTGATTAGGCCTTAAATATACATCACTTTTCGAATATGAGAGATGAAAAATATTTATCAGCCAATGCATATATATGTCATTAGGTATTCCAATGACACTCTTTTTGTTACCGTAAAAAACACTTGCTATTTACTTCGTGAAACAGAATTTACAAGTCCATGTTACATTTCGAAGCTTGTGAACTTGTAAACTTGTATCTTTCGAGAAATAGGTCCATCTCTGTGTGGTAATAAACAATAGAGGTGAGTGAATTCATGTCAGGTCAGCGCCATCTATCGAGCTAATAAATAAACTTTTTTTTTTAATTTGCTGGTAGAAAATCTCTCATTATAGTTGATGTTTCGTCCATTCCTAATAATTCATTACATCTTCGTAAGTAGGTAAGACGTTCTCTTTTATCTCACAAATATCCCAAAAAAGAGGACATTTAAACACACTTCGAATTCTTTGCATAGTGTTAACAGTATAAAATCGAGGGTATTTGAAAAAAAGTGCGTTGCGACCGATGTGAATTATGAACAACAGAGCACTGACTACGATGCGACAAGTGCCGGTAAATGTCCCGCGCTACCTCACTCCCCTTATTATAAGCTATAAACACAAAGTCTGGCTTCTCTGTTTATTTTATACAAGCTGACCCGGCAAACGTTGTTTTGCCATATAATAGTGGACCCCATGTGGACCCGGTCACCAACATCTTGTGTGTGTGTTTATACACCAAAAGTTGCCTTCACCAGACAACAGATAGCGCTAGTTACACACTACCAATAAAGGGGCCCAAGCTTGGTCTCTATTACCTACATATAAAAAATTACTCTGTGAAGTAGAGTGAGTGTCAGATAACTCTGCGCGACTGGGGCATTTTTGGCGCTAGTTACAGTACATTTTTTTATTCTAAGCTTATAGAAAAGATTAGTATTCGATTTTGACCGCGCAGACGTCAGTGATTACATACTCTTTGAAAACGGCAATGGAAGAAATGACAGTTTTGTATCGAAGGTACGACAGTTAAACGATTTTTCATAGAAAATTACAATTTTTACTCAATTTTCCGGAATAATAAGTAGCCTATGATAGTCTCCAGCTCCCAAACTATCCTCATACCAAATATCACTTCGATCCGTTGCTCCGTTTTGGCGTGAAAGAAGGACAAACAAACAAACAAACAAACAAATAAACAAACACACTTTCACAATTATAATATTAGTATGGATTTTATATGGAAAATATATTATACCAGTAACCGATTTTTATTAAAATTATAGTCTGTAATATTTAAATATGGTACAGACATATGGCGTCTATATGGGATCTAAAACCAACTATTTTTATAAAATCAATGCCGTTGCGGAGGCTGTTACTCTAAACCGATTAGATTAATATTTTGCATGACTTAACTTAAGCCCAAAAGGCACTAAATTTTTACTATTACATTACAGTTTAATAAAAAAAAAAATTTTCGCTCTACCCTAAATTGGACACATAATAAATACTTGAAGAGATATTTTCAAAAAACCATAAATTTCGTGCAAAGTTGCAGCAGTTTACGGTATTATTATTATGTAGGTACCTACGCGAAGCGAAGAGTTATTAATCTATGGTAGGTACTTATGTGTACCTTCCTATGTTTTTGTTTTGTCCTTAAATTTAAATAAATTAAACTAAAGTAATTATATTGTGGATAGACAACTGCTAAATGCTGTGTGCACATTTATAAATTAGGCATGCACATGTCTAGTTTATTTTTTATTTTTGTGTTGTTATTGAGTGTTCTACTCTACCTACCTGTTGTCTGTTGTAAAATAAAACTAAATAATAACCTACCTACCTACTAAATAATTTACTTGGATTAGCAGATCAAGTGTACTTACAGAAAATTATGGAGACAAAGAGTAACAAGGAAAGGCAAGGCAAGACCAAGAAATTTGTTTGTTGTTGTAGTATGGAAGCCACACCCTGAATGGACGTTTTCACACTGGACGATAACGGTAACGACACGATATTACACCGATATCGTCCCGATATCGTCCGCCGATATCGGCACGATATCGTCACGATATCGGCACGATATCGTCACGATATCGGAACGATATCGGTGTGTGAAACGATAACCAGCAGCTTGCTATGCGGTTAGTCGCATTACGCCAGCTAAAGTAACCGCGCGGCTCCAAGTGTTATATTAGTTATTATACTAGTATATTCGAGGTAATAATGGCAGCAGTAAACAAATTACGTTTGCTTTATCTTTTATATTTACGGCGAAAAAAACGATATCGTCAAAGAACATTTTGGGTTGGTCCTATTCTTCAAGTGCGATATTTATTTTTACATGCACATATTATTTACCTATATAAAAAAGCGCCTTTAAAAAAATGCCACCAAAAAGTAAGAAATAAATAATACCTCTATACTGAATTAAGATTATTAGTTATTAGTAAGTAAGTACTTTCAAGACGTCGGGCACTTCAAAGTACTTACCTACTTAAGTTATTTGTTGTGAATACAGTATTAGAGTTAGAGGCTTGTTAGATTAGAGGTATTATTTCTGACTTTTTGGCGGCATTTTTTTGAAGTCACTTTTATTTTTTATAAAAATATTTTTTATGTCATTTTTTTTAGTGCATCATGCAGGCAATTTTCGTGTACCTACCTATTATCTTGGTAAATAGTACCTATAGTATAAACACATCTTAGATTTCTGCGCGAACTGTCCATATAAATAAAACACTTTCACGGATTTTTTCACGCAATTTATTTAACAACTTGGTTGTTGTTAAATAAATTGCGTGAAAAAATCCGTGAAAGTGTTTTATTTATACCTATAGCACAGTTTAAGCAATCTTTCTATACATTTGGACGACGCCCTTGAAGTTGGGCGATGCCGACGCATGTATAGGTATTTACGTAAGTACGTAAGGGTTGTCACTTTAAAATGTGTCGGTGGACCTTTTACGACCCCGGGTGGGTACATTGGTATAGCGATATTAAATTAACAAAATATGTTAATAATGCAAATGCAATGTCAAAATTATTAAAAAATTCAAGATGGCGGCCGACTTTTTTGTTTGTAGGCTGATTTCGATGAAACACGGTTTTTGGTACTATTTTGACAAAAAAAACAGCAACGCAATGTCAAAAATATTAAAATCCAAGATGGCGGCCAACTTTTTTGTTTGCAGGCCGATTTCGATGAAACTCAGTTTCTGGTTCTATTTTGACAAGAAAACAGGAACGCAATGTTAAAAATAAAAAGAAATCCAAGATGGTGGCCGACTTTTTTGTTTGTAAGCCGATTTTGATGAAACTTAGTTTCTGGTACCTATTTTGACTAGAAAACAGCAACACAATGTTAAAAATATAAAAATCCAAGATGGCGGCCGAATTTTTTGTTTGCTGGCCGATTTCGATTAAATCCAGTTTCTGGTACTATTTTGACAAGAAAACAACAACGCAATGTTAAAAGCTTAAAAAAATCCAAGCTGGCGGCCAACTTTTTTGTTTGTGAGCTGATTTTGATGAAACTTGGTTTTTAGTACAATTTTGACAAGAAAACAACTACACAATGTCAAAAATAAAATAAAACCAAGAAAGCGGCCAACTTTTTTGTTTGTAAGGCGAGTTTGATGAAACTTAGTTTCTGGTACTATTTTGACAAGAAAACAGCAACGCAATGTTAAAAGTATTAAAAAATCCAAGATGGCGGCCAACTTTTATGTTTGCAGGCCGATTTCAATGAAACTCAGTTTCTGGTTCTATTTTGACAAGAAAACAGCAACGCAATGGTAAAAATATAAAAATTCAAGATGGCGGCCAAATTTTTTGTTTGCTGGCTGATTTCGATGAAATTCAGTTTCTGGTACTATTTTGACAAGAAAACAGCAACGAAATGTTAAACATATTAAAAATCCGAGATGGTGGCCGACTTTTTTGTTTGTAGGCCGATTTTGACAAAACTCGGTTTTTTGTACTATTTTGACAAGAAAACCGTTCTTAACACAATGTAAAAAAATACAAATGGCCAAGATGGTGGCCGTTTTTTGTTGTTGTTTCTTTCTTCTCGCTTATTAAAATGTACAAGCTTGAGACAGAGTCAATAAGTAATCATCATCATCATCATCATGTCAAGTAAAAGATTTAATTAATTATTAATTTGCTTTAACACAAGCACAGTAAATTACGACGTAACATCCTTCGTAATTTACTGTGTTTTTGACAGCTATAAACCGTATTTAAAAAAATAAAAAATAGTAAATAAAATAATAATTGATATTAAGTTACAGAATTTGAAAATAATGATTGTGACATGGTGTCGCACTTAGGGTTTAGGTCCAGTAAGGGCCGGGTGTCCGAGAGACACCGGTGTTAAATAAAAGAATACCCTATGTACGTACACAAAAATTTATTTGGGCGTGGTTCGAAATGCCCGGTAAAATTATTTAACGTTGCCTTTCCATGCCCAGAGTGGTACTCTCCTGGCAGCTCCGAAGATGGGGGTTTCCAGCTGGAACGGGAAGAACGTTCCCGAAGGTCCCGGGTAAAACGGCGAAGATGCTCGGCGGGAAACGTAAAATTTAGGGTCACGCACGCACCGGCGAAGCTGCAACTGGGTTCACCAGGAACCTCGGACCCTGGAATTGACCGTAATCACGGGTCAAAAAAGAGTCAAGAAATCCTCCTCTGATTGTGACCGCGGCAGAAGACTGGTAGGAAAGTACCGAAGCAGTATGCGGTGATGAGTGTTGGTCACAATCAGATCGGAGTTACACAAATAATTTAAAGCACTATCATTGGCAAATAAATAATAATCAGATGCTAGAAAACAATCTACTTAAGCAAATTAGCAACAATAGTACAGTGAAATAGGTATCATTAGAATAAGTTAAAATATTATTAAAATATAAATATGCAAAATATGAAGGTGGCTAAAAATATATTTAAAATATAACTGTACTACTAAGCTAGTTTTAGAAACACTTGTTCAAAACTTACCAATACGTGGGTTTCACAAAAATATTTAAAACTTGGCACTAACTAATGCATGATTTTAAAATAAAAATATCGTATCATCCGCGTTGTGAACGTCGCGAGAAAATGGCGAGCGCAGTACAGACACGATTTGTCTGCCGAGCGACCGGCGCGCGGCCGGTCGCCTCGGTCGGAGTGTTGTCGGGCCGTACCAGCTTACAGCTTTATTAAAGTGGCGAGGGGTGAAGGGCTACCTGCGCGTGCGTCGCTGTCAGCTCAGCTGTTTGAATTTTTTGCGTTCAGAAACATATTATAATAAATGTAAATATTGCGTACTTAGTTAAATTTGTTATTTTATTTTTATTATGTAATTATATATTTTCTTTAATATTGATTTTGATATTAGATTCAAGTAGACTTAGGTTATTTAATTTATGTATTTAAATGTGTGACGTTTTACAACGTTACAATGGGATGATTTTGATATATAGACGAAGGCGCTTTAAAGGTTAAGAAATATGAATCGGCTTATTTCCAATCTGAATATTTTTCTTTAACAAAACTTCAACCCATTCAAACGTCAGGGGTAGGTCAAATTTACCTTGCAAAATTTCATGGCAGACAGACAGACAGATACAATTATAGGTGAAACTATATAAAACTTGTACTATATTTTATTTTGATACTTCTAAAATGCCAACCATAATTATTTATTTTATTTTATTTCGCAATACACCAAAATGTACCTGCCACATTTTAATTTTGTTACAACCCTTCCGTAGTAACGAAATACCTATACAGACGTCGGTATCGCCTAACTTCAAGGGCGTTGGCCTACCAAAGAAAGAAACAAAAACAAAAAACGGCCACCATCTTGACCATTTGTATTTTTTTACATTGTGCTAAGAACGGTTTTCTTGTCAAAATAGTACCAGAAACTGAGTTTCATCGAAATCGGCCTGTAAACAAAAAAATTGGCAGCCATCTTGGATTTTTTAATACTTTTAACATTACGTTGCTGTTTTTGTG
This sequence comes from Crambus lathoniellus, assembly GCA_949710035.1. Lineage (NCBI taxonomy): Eukaryota > Metazoa > Arthropoda > Insecta > Lepidoptera > Crambidae > Crambus > Crambus lathoniellus. The sequence continues at coordinate 8,980,074 of OX453303.1, read as the reverse complement.
TAAAATAGTACCAAAAACTAAGTTTCATCAAATCGGCTTTCAAAAAAAAGTTAGGCGCCGCCTTGTTTTATTTTATTTTTGACATTGCGTTGTTGTTTTCTGGTCAAAATAGAACCACAAACTGAGTTTCATTGAAATCGGCCTGCAAACAAATAAGTTGGCTGCCATCTTGGATTTTTAAATTTTTAACATTGCGTTGCTGTTTTCTTGTCAAAATAGAACCAGAAACTGAGTTTCATTGAAATCGGCCTGCAAACAAAAAAGTTGCCCGCCATCTTGGATTTTTTAATACTTTTAACATTGTGTTGTTGTTTTCTTGTCAAAGTTGTACTAAAAACCAAGTTTCATCAAAATCGGCTCACAAACAAAAAAGTTGGCAGCCATCTTGGATTTTTAATATTTTTAACATTACGTTGTTGTTTTCTTGTCAAAATAGTACCAGAAACTAAGTTTCATCAAAATCGGATAACAAAAAAAAAGTTGGTCGCCATCTTGTTTTTTATTTTATTTTTGACATTGTGTTGTTGTTTTCTTGTCAAAATAGTACCAGAAACTAAGTTTCATCAAAATCGGCTTACAAAAAAAAAGTTGGCCGCCATCTTGGTTTTTTTTTATTTTGACATTGCGTTGTTATTTTCTTGTCAAAATTGTACTAAAAACCAAGTTTCATCAAAATCGGCTTACAAACAAAAAAGTTGGCCGCCATCATGGATTTTTAATATTTTTAACATTGCCTTGCTGTTTTCTTTTCAAAATAGTACCAGAAACTGAGTTTCGGCCTGCAAACAAAAAGTTACTATGAACGGCGTTGTATGTAACTCGGGACAACCACTCTCCCGTCTCACCCCGCAAGCCCCGCACGTTTGACCTGTCTAGACGTCTCCGTCGGCCTACTGTATGAAAAGTTGCTTATTCTGTGCCTATAGTATGTTAGGATGTACTCATAAACCGCATCAATCACAAACACACATCTGATGTAAAACGTATCAAAATCGATTCAGCCAAACGTGAGATATTCACGGACAAACATACATAATGTACATAAAGGGTCAAACTGAGAACCTCCTTTTTCAAAGTCGGTTGTAATACCAAAACCTTCTCCTAAATGTAACGAATACTTTTCTGAAAACCGCATCTCGCGGACAAACCTTCATACATACATTCGGGTCAAACTGAGAACCTCCTTTTTTGAAGTCGGTTAAAATACTAAAACCTTATCCTAAATGTAACAAATACTTTCCTGAAAACCGCATTAAAATCAGTTCAGCCAAAAGCGAGACAACAATACAACACGGACAAACATACATACAAAAAAATACAGGTCAAACTGAGAAGCTTCTTTTTTTTGAAGTCACTTAAAAATTATTACTATCGTTCGGTCATTGTCGATATTACATACTCGAAATAGAAGGGAGAGGTGAGGCAGGAGGAGATCCACCTCCTCTCTCCTCTCCACCAATCAACAAGCAGGCATAATCGTCGCGGAACTCACACCTAGCAAATCAAGAAACAAGCGCTACCTAGCGGTGGCTTTTAGCGTAAAAACCCAAAAATGCAGTAAATAACAGATAAACTGTTAATTACCCTTGGTTACTTTCGTTAATAACCGGCTTCGCATCTTCCGCACTTGTCTCGTCACCGATATCGGCACGACAGACGATATCGTTGACGGTAACGACACAGTGTGAAAGCATTTAGTAGTGATTGTATGAAACTGCCAGTCCGACGATATCGTGCCGATATCGTGTCGTTACCGTTATCGTCCAATGTGAAAACGCCCAATGAGGGATTTTTTGACAGATGATTGTTAAGTAGGTAGTTGTGATAGCTGCGTCCCGGCGCTCTGCGACTACCGTGCATTGTACTGCGTGCAATATTGTTAGTTAATAAACCAGTGGGCTTCCGTGTTTGATTGACGTCCGTAGCTCCTGTCATTCCCGCTCCCGCCAAATATCCAACAATTGGCGACGAGTTCTCGAACTAATTGTCTATCGTGCGATTTAAAATGGCCACGGGAATTTCATACGGTGTTTTATGCACCTTCGACCACCTCACACAAGAGTGGAGTAGCTACAAAGCGCGATTATCTCAGTGGTTCATCGCGAATGATATTGCGGCGAAGGAAGACAAGGCGGCCATTAAACGAAGAGCCATTTTGTTAACTTCGTTAAGCGAGTCAACGTTCAAGTTAGCCAGTGACTTGGCATTGCCTTACAAGGTTGAAGAATTAGAATACGAGGTTATTGTGAAACTCCTCGATGATCACTTCACACCGAAGAGGTTTGGGTTTGCAGAGAAATCAACATTTTACTCTGCATCACAACGGCCGGGTGAAAGCCACACTCAATGGGCAGCTAGGATTAGAGGGTTGGCAGCCCACTGTGCATTCAAAAATTTAGAAGAGGCCTTGCTGGATAAATTTATCATGGGCATGGCGGCAGGACACGAGCGGGACAAGCTCTTCGTGCAGGATCAACGCGAGCTGACCCTAGCGAAGGCCATCGACTTGGCAGAAAGCGTGCGTTGTGCGCGCCAGGCCTCATCGGTGGCGGCGCCAGGCGCGAGCGCGAGAGGCCTTGGCGCAACGGGCCCGGACGGCGTGTTCAACATTGTTTCTAAAAAAGAAAAGTGCAGTGTCTGTGGGTTTACTAACCATAAGTCTAATCAGTGTCGGTTTAAAAATTACAAATGTAAAAAATGTAACGGCAAAGGTCATTTACGTAAAATGTGCCCTAATGAAAGTAAAGTGAAGTTTGTGAACGAAGGTTCGGTGGAGGACGGTGACGACGACGACGGTGAGTTTTTTTATAATATACGGTGTGAAAAGGGAAGGCCGATGACGGAGCGCGTGTCTATCGGTGGTATAAATTTAGAGTTTGAGATTGATAGTGGTTCAGCAGTAAGTGTAATTGCCGAAAAAACATATATTTTAAATTTCAAAAATATGCCATTATCAGTCACCAACAAAAAGTTATTTAGTTATACCGGCGGGAAAATTGAAACTATCGGTACATTCATGCCGTCAGTATCGTATAACGGCCGTACTCACTCATTGAGGGTATTTGTAGTTCGCGCGGATGGACCACCCTTACTAGGCCGTGACTTCATCTATAAGTTTGATTTAGAGCTCGCCCCCGCCGCCCCCGCGCCCGCGTCCGTGCTTACCGTACACACGCAAGGGCCCTCGCCGGCTTTTCGCGAGTCCGAACCTAGTATTACTAGACAATTAGTTGCCATGTTTCCTAAAGTATTTTCCGGAAATCTAGGATTGTTTAGTAAGTATACTATAAGTTTGCGTCTGAAGCCGGGGGCTAAACCCGTTTTTTTTAAAGCGAGATCAGTGCCATACGCGTTAAAAGAAAAAATAGATAAGGAGCTTGATCGTCTTTTGTCATTAGGAATTTTAAAACCAGTCGATCATTCAGAATATGCATCGCCAATAGTGCCCGTTTTAAAAAAGGACGGCAGTATTCGAATATGTGCTGATTTTTCGGTTACCATAAATAAACAATTGATTGTCGATCAATATCCTTTACCCACGGTAAACGATTTATTAAGTAGATTACATGGAGGCAAACAATTTAGCAAAATTGATTTATCTATGGCATACAATCAATTTATTTTAAACGAAGAGTCACAGGACTTAACCTGCATCAATACACACCGCGGGTTATTTAAATATACGCGCCTCGTGTTCGGCTTATCAAGCGCGCCAGCTATTTTTCAACGCGCAATGGAATGCTTGCTCTCAGGGATCGATGGAATCATTTTCCTATTGGATGATATTCTAATAACTGGATCCAATAAAGAGCTTCACCAACAAAGGCTGATAGCGGTATTACAGCGTTTAGATGATGCAGGATTAACGGTGCAGGCGAGTAAGTGTGATTTTTTTAAAGATGAAATTACGTATCTGGGTCATGTCATAGACAAAAATGGAGTTAGGAAATCACCTGACAAAGTTAAAGCCATTTTAAAAGCTCCTAAACCGTCGAATGTGTCACAGTTACAGTCATTTCTAGGTCTCACTAATTACTATCGCAACTTTGTGCCGAACGCATCAACAGTATTAAGTCCATTATACAATTTATTAAATAAAAATACTAAGTGGGTATGGTCAAGTCAGCATGATGAAGCATTTATTAATATTAAGAACATTTTAGCATCGGATAAAACACTTGCCCATTTTGACCCAAGAGCAAGATTAATATTAACTGTTGATGCGTCACCGACAGGGTTAGGCGCGGTCCTTTCTCAAGTAGATAGTGATGGGTTGGAGAGGCCATTATCGTATGCATCGCGGACGCTAAGTTCTGCAGAAAGAAACTACGCCCAAATTCAAAAGGAGGCAACTGCCATTATTTACGGCGTCAGGCGTTTCCACCAATATCTTTATGGTCGGTCGGAACCGTTTGTGCTCCGGACGGATCACAAACCGTTATTAGCCATATTCGGCCCTCATAAGGGTATCCCTGAAGTGTCAGCAAACCGTCTTCAGAGATACGCTATTTTTCTCGCGGCATATAATTACACAATTGAATACATAAGTAGTAAACAAAATAGCGCGGATTATTTGTCTCGGGCGTGCGAAGACAAAGGGAAAGTGGGGGTGTACGATGAGCTCACGGACTGTGAGGATCGCGCGGCCTATGTTAACTTCGTAGTGGACGGGAACCTGCCGCTAACGCTGGACGATTTACGTCGCGAAACGGCTCGTGATACAGTCCTAGCTAAAATAAAACATTACGTATTAAGCGGTTGGCCGAGGAAAATAAATGATGTTAACATAAAACCATTTTTTAATTGTCGGTCGCAAATATCTTTCGAAAATGGTATTTTTATGCGAGGACATAAAGTCGTTATTCCTGCTAAACTACAGAGTTTAGTTTGTAAAGAATTACATAGTTCTCATTTCGGCGTTGTAAAAATGAAGTCGGAGGCCCGCGCGCGATTGTGGTTTCCGGGCGTAGACGCCGCGCTGGAGCGGCTGGCGGCAGCGTGCGCCACGTGCTGCGCGCTGCGCCCTGCTCCGCCGCACGCCCCACTCGCCGCTTGGCCGCCGCCGCCGCAACCGTTTTATCGGATACATGTGGACTTTTTGGGCCCAATTCACAATTTTATGTTTTTAATAATAGTGGATGCTTTTAGCAAATGGGTTGAATGTTATGACGTGTCCTTAACTTATAGTTCGAAAGCGGTAATTACGAAATTATGTGATTTTATTTCACGTTTTGGTATCCCACACACGTTGGTGAGTGATAATGGCACTTCATTTACTTCAGAAGAATTCTTAAGTTACTGTCGTCTAAATGGTATTAAACACTTATTTTCTCCCGCGTACCACCCGGCAAGCAACGGGCAAGCCGAGAGTTTCGTAAAAATTATAAAAAAGGGGATCAAAAGTATATTATTAGAGGGGGGAAACAAAAAGAATATTAATAGTAGGATTGCTAAGTTTTTATTTGACTATCGTAACTCTAGAAATACCACCACTGGTAAATCACCCGCAGAACTCGTATTCGGCCGTTCCTTAAGATCCCGGTTGGATCTGTTAGACCCGGCTACACCGTCACCGTCGTCCACAGAACTCACTCGAACGGTCGAGCGGAATCAGTCCTTACAGGCTAAATATTATAAAGGAGTTCAAAGGGCGGCATTTAAAGAGAACGATGAAGTATGGATAACAAAAAATTTAAATGCCAGTAAATTTAATTGGATTCAAGGAATTGTAAAAAGAAAAATCGGTCAGGTTATGTATTTAGTGCACATACCACAGTTGCAATGTGATGTTAAAAGACACATAGACCAGATTAGACCCAGATGGTACTCGTCACCGGGAAACGACCATGATTGGGATCCTGAAGTCTTACCAGAATTAGGGTCGCAGCCTGAGGCTCACTTAGCCACAGCTCTGCAGCCAGAAGGGGAAGGAGATTCGGTGAGCGAGTCCGTGCAGGAATCGGTTATGTCTGGCAGCCCTGCCACGACTCTGGCGACCACACCACCGCAGCCGCCGCGGCCGGCGCCACCACCGCGCGCCGCTGATTATGGTCCTACGCGACGACGGGCAATTAGCCCAATATTCTCCACCCCAGATCAGATTCGTGATGACGTAGTTGAATAAGACCTATATTGTTAAGGTTAAGTTCATTTATTTTTATTGTAATTAGTTGATATTGTAAATTTCTATTTCCTGACTTAGGGGAAGGGATGTTAAGTAGGTAGTTGTGATAGCTGCGTCCCGGCGCTCTGCGACTACCGTGCATTGTACTGCGTGCAATATTGTTAGTTAATAAACCAGTGTGCAACAGGCTTCCGTGTTTGATTGACGTCCGTAGCTCCTGTCAAAAAAGAAAAATGTTAGTTCCAAAAAACTCAACAGATGGCGTTCATCAGACATGGGTTTGCTTTTTTAAATTTGCTGGCAAGGGCCCTGTTTAACCATTTTTACAAGTCTACAATACGGTATTTTACTGATTTTTTTTATTTCTTTAAAATGTTTTTCGAAATATTAGCTACACAAAACAAGTTTTCATTTTGAATTATCTTGAATATTTTCAAAGATATAGGACTTCAAACTTTATAATTAGACAAGGACAGGACGCTATCTTAGTGACGTCAGTGGGTTAGTAGCGTCATAGTCACGCCATAGAAGATTTCGTTTTAGAAAGAGACAGCTATAGTCAAAATCAAACAGACTATAATTCTTTTATTATAAAACAGATTCAAATTATTTTTTCACATTTGGTATTCTTAATTGCAATATTTTTTAACGTCATCATTAAATATCTACATTTCAACAACAGTAAAATACCCTATTATGTAAGAAAGCTAGTGAAGTACTTGTATTTTTACTATAGTAGAACATCAGAATCACAAGTTGGCGGCCATTTTAGAAGAAATCATTCACTATAATTACGAGTGTAATGTCAGTGACATTGACATTAAGATAATAGTAGATTGTATTACAAGGGAGCAAAATAGCATATTTACGACAAGGGCGCTATTTTTAATCCAGAGCGCAGTGAAGGATTCTAAAGTAGAATCCTGAACGCAGCGAGGGATTCAATATACGTCGCCCGAGGTGAAAATAATTTTGCGGCCGAGTAATACACTCTACTTTCATTTCGAATTTATGGAAAGTAAATACACTTTGCTTTTCATCCCCCTATACATATAAGAAAAGCAACAAAAACAACTAAAACTACCTAGAAAAATAAAAGAATGGTGGCGGGGGGGCATCGCCTTCTCTATTTTTTCTATTATATTAAAAAAATTTGAAGTTCAATTAAACAAAAAATAAAAAAAATATATGTCCATCGGATGCCTCCTATGTATCTCCGGGGCACCATAGGGGGTTGAAAATTTTGTTAGATTTTAGCTTCGACGCACCGTTTTTGAGATATTCTCATTTTTATAAAATTCATTTTTGAAACAGTTCCGGCCCCCCCACCCCATACAACATCAGTGGAAAACTTTTTCATTGCCGATGAGATAACTCTATGGTTGACTGTAACCAAATTCAGTTCTATTTTTAAAAATACTTTTACACCCTAGGGTGCAACGCAGAGTTTTGAACCCACTGCTCAGTTTAAAGGCCTGATCAGACGAGGGACTGTCCGCCGAGTACTTTTTTGTCCATCGATATAGATCTCTTATAAATTGTATCGAATAACGCACACAAGGAACTAAAAGTACCGCGGACAAAAAGTCCCCGAAAGTACGGCGGACACCGAGAGACTGGACTGGACAAAAGTTCGCGGTAGTTCCCGAAAAAAATAGAACAAACGTAAATAGGCGTAACAACGCACACAACGAACTTTAGTCTGCATTGAGCGCCCGATAGTGAAGTACGTCTTCGGGCAACAAATGACCGCACACTATATGCGTTGAGTCCGCGACAAGTACCCGGAGGAAATATTTTGGACGTACAGGGACTTTTTGTCCCACGGGGACAAAAGTCCTTCGTCTGATTAGGCCTTAAATATACATCACTTTTCGAATATGAGAGATGAAAAATATTTATCAGCCAATGCATTTATATGTCATTAGGTATTCCAATAACACTCTTTTTTGTTACCGTAAAAAACACTTGTTATTTACTTCGTGAAACAGAATTTACAAGTCCATGTTACATTCACGTCCGTCCACACGAAGCTTGTGATCTTGTAAACTTGTATCTTTCGAGAAATAGGCCCATCTCTGAGTGGTAATAAACAATACAGGTGAGGGATTCATGTCAGGTCAGCGCCATCTATCGAGCTAATAAATCAACTTTTTTTTTTATTTGCTGGTAGAAAATCTCTCATTAAACATCTCGTTTTAATAAACGCTAAAATTGCACCAACACACGCCACACCTTCGTCTACAGACTCCATTTTTGCAACTAACGAGTCAGAGAAACACAGACGAGCTCGACCGAGATGAGGAATAGTGTAAACTCTTTTGAATCGATGGGATGATTCTGAGTGTTGTCACGCATCGGTAATTGCCTTAAGGGAGACGCTAAGTCTTGGCTGAACGAATGGGTGACCGATGACCGATCTTGGTCTAATTTTAAGCCATTGTGTATCAAACGTATTGACTCGGCGGGTATTTCGTACGAGGTTTTGTGTACAAATTCTGATAAATTTAATACTTATGCTGACTATGCTAGAAAGTCCTTATTACGTTTGCGCATTGTTATAGGACTTAGTGATGATTTAATAACTGAAATTGTGTTAAGAGGTATTAACGACCCGCATGTTAAGGCAACCGCCACAAACGCGAATTTAAAACCTAACGATTTAGTTAATTTCTGTCTACATTTACAAAACCAGTTAAGTCCTCCAACAATGATTCTCGCCCTAACCGCCCATTAGTGACCAGTAAAAATAACGACCGGTATAAGTACTAGTTTTAAAAGACATGCACGGCCTACCGGCCCGAGGTGTTTTATTTGCGGCGACCTTAACCATAAACAAAATGAATGTCCTAAGAAATCTAAACCTGAGCATACCGATAATAGTATCAACAAAAAGGAAACTAAGAACGACAAAAGTACGACCTCTTGCGCGTATTGTAAGAAACTTGGTCACGATATTTCTCCTTGTTTTGCGAAGCAGCGAGTCGATCAACAAAAAAGTAAAAATAACGTTAACTTTTGTACAGCTGCCACCCAAGAGCGCAATGATGTTGTAGTTGGGGTTGTTCAGGGTATCCCGGTAGATATACTGATAGATACTGGCGCTATTGGTGTCTCACTCATATCTTCAGAAATAGTAAAACATTTTTCTTGTAAATATAAACCAACTGAATTACAAATAAAGGGTGTAGGCGAGTCGATTATTAAAATTAATTCTTATGTCACTTTAGACATTGAATTAGATGGTTTGTCCCTTGAAGTGGATTTGTTAGTAGTACCGAGTGAATGCATGAATGCACCTGTTATCATTGGGACTGATGTTCTAAATAGGGACGGTATTACCTTTATACGTACAAAGAATTTGCAACGTATCGTGCGTGTTTCGACCCCCAAGGTGGTATCTGCTGTGGAGTCGAATGAGTGTCGAGTATTAACACAGTTGGTGATGATCTGTTGAAGCTAAAATCCATTCTTGATAGGTACTAACAGTACATGATTTCGGGTACTGCCACCACTACAGTTACCACTGGCAGTATGCACATTCGACTCAGCAGCGATGCCCCTATTTATTACCGCCCTTATAGGATGTCTCATGACGAGAAGTTAAAAGTCCGTGAAATAGTAAATGACCTTATGTCAAAGGGGATCGTGCGCGAATCGGAGTCTCCTTATTCAAGCCCGGTGCTTTTGGTTAAGAAGAAGGACGGCTCCGATCGCATGTGTGTAGATTTTCGGGCTCTAAATAAGATCACGGTTAATTTTTTATTTATTTCATTTTTATTTAAGGATAGATACCCGCTGCCTCTTATCGATGACCATATCGATCGTTTGGGCAACGGCAGGTTCTTTACCACCTTAGACATGGCCACTGGCTTCCACCAGATAAGATTAGATGAGGAGTCTGTTCCACTGGCTTCGTGACGCCTGAGGGCCGTATTGAATATGTTAAAATGCCGTACGGTTTGCGATGCTCCTACAGTTTACCAGCGACTTATATGCCAAACTTTACGAACATTTATTGATGAAGGAAAGGTTTTGGTGTACATCGACGACTGCTTAATCATTCATCATTCAGTTGAGGAAGGATTACTAGATGAAGTTTTAGCTACCCTAACTGCGGCCGGCTTTTCTATTAATTTAAAGAAGTGTTCGTTCATGTGCACCCAAATCGAGTACTTAGGTCGCATAATATCGAATGGCGAAGTCCGGCCCTCTAAAACTAAAATTCAGGCACTTGCTAATGCCTCTCCCCCTCAGAATGCGAAACAAGTTAGGCAGTTTTTGGGCTTGGCAGGGTACTTTCGGAAGTACTTTACAGTAACAATATACGATGCAGCGCGCGTAAGCGAGCCTGCTGCAAGCTGAAGTGCATCTACAGAGCACGACATTAAGTCCACATTTGACTGCTCATACATTGGTTGGGTGGGAGCGGTGCGGTATAGGTGGGCTAACTCCTTAAGTCGTTGCAAAGGTAGTGGTTGCTCAGTTGTTTAGGGTAATGTTTTTGTGATTAGGTAACCAAGTTGTTTATCATGTTATCTCGCAAACTAACCTGCAAAGTGTACCCCATTTGTTGCTGACCTCTTAGTGTGACCAGGCCTATCTCACTCCCCGTGTCGGCTCGAAAACGCGGCGGCAACGCCGGCGTTGTAAATCCATAGACATTAGGTCCGCAAAAGAGCTAGAAAATATGCGATAGAAAGAGATGCAACGACATCGAGTGGCCGTTCGTAATATGCCTGCGCCGTACAAGCTGAATTCTAGTTTATTGCGTTATAATTAGAGTTGCTATTTATTTAAATGACTTAGCGGAGTGAACTATCTGTTACATAGTAACTATTTAGTAATCTGTGGTGTGACTTGTATGTTAAGCCCTGAAAATATTTGACACTAATTACAGGGCACCTTATGTAGTCTTTTCTCAAATATTTTGTTTGATTTCACAGGACAGAAGTTAAAATACCGGATAATCCTAAGCGTCCCATGTCAGCTTACATGCTGTGGCTGAACAGTGCAAGAGAAAAGATAAAAGCCGAAAATCCTGGCCTGAAAGTATTGGAAATCGCCACAAAGGGAGGTGAAATATGGAGATCAATGAAGGATAAGAGTGTATGTATATTTTCATGTCTGTACTATGCAACACTTTTAGATTTTAAATATTTTTTTCTTACTTCACAGATGTGGGAAGAAAAAGCAGCCCAGGCAAGAGAACAGTACACAAAAGACTTGGAGTCATATAACTTAGTATGTATATTTTCATGTCTGTACTATGCAACACTTTTAGATTTTCAATATTTTTTTCTTACTTCACAGGTGTGGGAAGAAAAAGTAGCCCAGGAAAGAGAACAGTACACAAAAGACTCAAAGTCATATAATTTTGTGCAATCTCAATTAAATAAAACTAAAACTCAGCTAGGACCAGATCTGGACCATGAGTCTTGCCTCCTAGAGTTTGCTGGAACTAACAGAAGTACTGCTGATAGAGACCACCAAAAGGATGATACTAAAATTAATGTTATCGATCATGGTGATATATTCACAAGTGGGAGTGGAGAATGTAATATAGCTGAACCTTTGAAGCCTGTAAACCTCGGGCAAAGTGGTAAATAATATACTTTTTACTATACAATGTGTAACAATATGCTTATATATGATATTCAATAAGCCCGCGTGGTGGGTCATGGCTCATTCTCCTTATTCATCCATAAGGAAGGCCAGTGCCCCAGCAGTGGGGACATTAAATGGCTGATGATGATGATGATGATGATGTGTAACAAAAAAAAAATCAGATTAAGTAATATAATGTTACATTTCACAGATGATGTTGATCTTCTTGTTGAGCGAAAGAGTAAGACGGAAGGTTGGAATGAACTGAATTCCTCAAGTGAACAGCTTCTAAAAAAATCTTTGCCCGAGAATTCAAAAACTTGTGATGGTTTCAATAGGTAAGCACTGCAGTTTCTTTTAATGTATGTATTTTTATGAATTCATAGGAAAAATGTGATAGTAAAAAACCACGAGCCCTATAAGTAACTTTCAGGCGGGATTCGAACCCGCGCCTCCTGGGATCCAGCCCGATGTTCTTACCAAAAACTAAGCTACCGAAAGGCTTACACGACTCGTCGAATTTTGCTATCACTCGTTACGTTGTAGGCCAGCGTTGTTTCATAAATGTGAGTATGTGAGGAGACCCTCGAATCCGAAAAAATCATTTTTACAAATGTTTAACAATCGATTAAGATGAAACAGCCATTAAATTGAGATTTTAAATTATTTTTATGCATTCACAATACAATTTTGTAAATATAGGTAAAATGTGATAGTAAAAACCACGAGCCCTATAATAAGTAGCTATCAGGCGAGATTCGAACCCGAATTCTTACAAAATTGTCTTGTGAATGCATAAAAATAATTTAAAATCTAAATAGGAATGCGTTTGGGTTTACGCATGCCCCATCCACATACAATATGTGGACGATGATTATGTGGGACTCGCCTAGGGCCGCTTCCCCTTTCAGGACCTCCCCCTTGATCCCCCATCAAGTGGTTAGGACTCGATGGGGGGTCAGGCAGGGAAAATAAGTAGGGCATGGATACTGGTATTCAGTGCTACCGAAATAACGGTTAGTGATCTACAACTGTTTTTTATGACTATTCTGTAAAACAAACGAGTATGGACGTAGAGAGCCAAGTCCCAAGAGAGCCAAGAAAACTATACAAGATATCGTAAAACTTGACTGAATTGATCTTGTAGCAAATCTAATCAGCTTTTATTTTGCACATAATGAACATGTCGCTGCGACGCATAGTTTCTGAGATATAATCCCCCCGGCTTAAGGGCTACGGGCGGGGACTTTTGATAACTTTACCTCCTAACTAGCCCAAACAATGTTACAAAGTCAAAAATTGTGTTGCAGACATTTCCCTCTATATCTCTTCGTTGAATGGGCTAATATCATTTACGACATGTTGTCTATAGTATTTGTCCTTTGTAATTATTTTCTCGGTTGACTGGCGCATGTTTCATAGGTGTACACCAAAATTTGTCATACTTGCAACTATGTATGCCAGGCTCCTTATAAAAAAGTTCGAAGTCTTTGAGTGAATCGGAATAACCCGTGCTTCGACGTTTGTGTGTATGAGTGGCGGTGCTTGTGCCTTTAAAAGCGCCGCCCGCTCATGTGTGCAAGAGTATGCTAATGTCAGTAAAGGTCATTTCCCACTTTTACCGCTTATGTAGTCTTTTCTCTAATATTTTGTTTGATTTCACAGGACAAAAGTTAAAATGCCGGATAATCCTAAGCGTCCCATGTCAGCTTACATGCTGTGGCTGAACAGTGCAAGAGAAAAGATAAAGGCCGAAAATCCTGGCCTGAAAGTATTGGAAATCGCCACAAAGGGAGGTGAAATATGGAGATCAATGAAGGATAAGAGTGTATGTATATTTTCATGTCTGTACTATGCAACACTTTTAGATTTTCAATATTTTTTTCTTACTTCACAGATGTGGGAAGAAAAAGCAGCCCAGGCAAGAGAACAGTACACAAAAGACTTGGAGTCATATAACTTAGTATGTATATTTTCATGTCTGTACTATGCAACACTTTTAGATTTTCAACATTTTTTTCTTACTTCACAGGTGTGGGAAGAAAAAGTAGCCCAGGAAAGAGAACAGTACACAAAAGACTCAAAGTTATATAATTTTGTGCAATCTCAATTAAATAAAACTAAAACTCAGCTAGGACCAGATCTGGACCATGAGTCTTGCCTCCTAGAGTTTGCTGGAACTAACAGAAGTACTGGTGATAGAGACCACCAAAAGGATGATACTAAAAATAATGTTATAGATCATGGTGATATATGCACAAGTGGGAGTGGAGAATGTAATATAGCTGAACCTTTGAAGCCTGTAAACCTCGGGCAAAGTGGTAAATAATATCCTTTTTACTATACAATGTGTAAAAATAAAAAAACAATCAGATTAAGTAATATAATGTTACATTTCACAGATGATGTTGATCTTCTTGTTGAGCGAAAGAGTAAGACTGAAGGTTGGAATGAACTGAATTCCTTTTCCTTAAGTGAACAGCTTCTAAAAAAATCTTTGCCCGAGAATTCAAAAACTTGTGATGGTTTCAATAGGTAAGCACTGCAGTTTCTTTTAATGTATTTTATGAATTCATAGGAAAAATGTGATAGTAAAAAACCACGAGCCCTATAAGTAGCTTTCAGGCGGGATTTGAACCCGCGCCTCCTGGGATCCAGCCCGATGCTCTGACCAAAAACTAAGCTACCGAAAGGCTTACACGACTCGTCGAATTTTGCTATCACTCGTTACGTTGTAGGCCAGATGGGGTCAGGCAGGGAAAATAACTAGGGCATGGATACTGGTATTCAATGCTACCGAAATAACGGTTAGTGATCTACAACTGTTTTTTATGACTATTCTGTAAAACAAACGATTATGGACCTAGAGAGCCAAATTAGAAGAATAAAGTGACAAAATAAAAACAAAAAGTAATAATAAATTTTGCATTAGGCAAAAACCATGCATTTTTACGCAATTAAGTAGTGGATAACCAAAGTTGTGGGAAATTTAATAAGCATTAATTGCTTTTTAGAAGTAATTTCGCTAAGACGCACCGTTTACGAGTTTCGAGCGAGAAACTGAAAAATGGGACCTTTAACCCCCCTACGACCCCCCTGCGGCGCGTGTAATCGAGAGGAATTTCTTTGACTTTGTTCAGGAGACCTAACCCTAAAACTATTGGAACTACATGGGTTAGTTCCCCTTTTTACCCTTGTTTGGTTCAGTCTGCTCGGACTAAAGTGTGGTAGGTAGGTAGGTATTTAGTATCTACCTACCAATACTCGTCGTTGTTTTATATTTGAAATAATAACGTGTTAAAGCCACTTACTTTGGTATTGGAGCAATGTAACTATTTGGTGGTGTCCAATATTTATTATTTACTAGCTTGAAAAATGGAAAATGAAGTATTTAAAAAAACTCGACCTGTCTCACAACCAGCTCCGATGGGACGGGAGTTGTGAGACGGGTCGATTTTTTCTAAATACTTCATTTTCCATTTTTCATCCATAAAAATTGCATTGTGAATGCAAAAAAATTAAAAATTTAAATGATTTACTAGCTTTCCGCCCGCGGCTTCGCCCGCGTGGACTACATGACGTTATCCCGCGAGAATGTGATATTTTTCCGGAATAAAAAGAAGCCTCTGTTCCTCTTCAGGCTACAAAGAATCTGTGTCACAGACAAATCCGTTTAGCCGTTTTGGCGTGATAGCAACAAATATCTAAACTTTCACATCTGTCTTCTATCTATCTATCTTCCTAAATAGATAGATAGATAGAAGATAGATGTAGAAGTATATACTAGTATAAAGAGGAAAGATTTGTATGTATGTAATGAATATGCTCAAAAACAGCCGTTTTCAAAATTTCTTTCACTTTTAGAATGCTAAATTATCTTTGATTAACATAGGCTATAGAATATTTTGAAAAAAGTTAGGGATACGTACGAAATTTTCGATAATGTAACTCAAGATGTGAATAACCCTTTTTTGGCTTCGCCGCAGACGGGTAAAAAAAGATACCAAAATAATCCTTATACCGCGTACGCTGCTGAAACTATTGACAATAGAGCAATGTAATGTAGTAGAGTTTTATAGAGGACATCAAATATACAAATCACATACATTCAGGCCGAATACATATAGGTAACCCTCTTTGTCTTCGCCGCAGACGGGTAAAATGTCTGCGATACCATACGTCTAACCACAGCCTTCTCTATCGTCTTCTACAAGCCATGCGCATAAAGTTAGCAACGTCGCATTTCTAGTTTTAAGTGAATCTATTTGACACCGTTTGACAGGTAAACAGCGAGTAAACCTCGAGTACTAAATCCTATGGAGATGGCATATTGTTCTAAGTATATGAACTATCCGTTATACATATATGAGCTAAATCGACATTGTGCTCATAAACAGCCATCTTGTTCTATCTTAGGGTGGTATTCCATTTATCAAAGATCTTTGTCCAATATTGCATTTGATCAAAGGAATAGCACTCTAATTACCATAGTACTAAGGGTGAATAAAATATTTGATAAGTTGAATATCACTCTTAGCACTATGGTAATAAGGGTGGTATTCCTTTGATCAAATGCAATATTGGACAAAAATCTTCGATAAATGAAATACCACCCTTACCTCCAATACTCCATGTAAAAGGAGACAGCAATATATTTATTTGACATATTTTTGGCAACATTAAAACGTGACGTCATAGTAATGCTGAATGCATGATTGAGGCCGGTGACCGGTCGCCATTTTTGTTTCTCGGTATGTGTAAAGTCCATTCGCTTAGATAGTGTCGCCCTTTTATCGCGCTGCCTTGGCACGTGCCGCTTCTTGTCAAAGGATGCCGCCGCAAAAACAAAAGAAGCCGCGTGCGGCGTACACCCGCAAATGGAATTGGATTTTGGGATTCGGCATTTATTCAATTGTATTTTCTTAAATAATCTATGTTTATTATAAATACAGGTGGTAACGACGGTTGTGACTTCTGACAATTGGAGCCATGATGAGTAATAATAATAATCATATAAAAAAATAATAATTATTATTATTATTTGTAAATCACTTATTTAACTTCCTTTTATATAAAAATATCCAAATTTTCATTAAAATTGACTTTAGTACCCAACTTGAGTGTATTATTTTATATCTTCACTTCACTTCTCGCACCAGTTGCATAGACAACTGGTTTGTATTGTAGCAGAACGATGCTAATACTTTTAATTATTGTTTATTTTATTTCTATTCTTTTGGTTTACAAACTATATATTCACAAAACTATATCACACTTTGATAAACTACAAGCATACGTATATAACTATATCTTACATTACATATATATTATCTAACTAATCATAGTTTAATAGACAAATTCACCTTCGTACATGCAGTCTAAATCTTAATTCACACGTCTCGAACACTAATTTTTCTAATAGTTAAGTTTAACGTTAAGAAAGATCTTATTGTTTATTTTCTTTTTCTACACCAATTATTGTTCTAACTCATTGCTCAACTTAATTTGCCATTGTAATTTAAATGAAGATCCGAGAAACTAACTGGGGTTCTGGTGGTCCTGCAACACATTCTATGCTTTTTTCAGGCACCAATCTCCACTTAATACTTATCTACTTTAGAACATTACTACTTCATTGTTATACTTTGTATCATTATGTATTATTGTGTGGAGAAGAAATAAAGAATTTATTTATTTATTTTATATCTGCATTTTATAGCAAGAGCCACAATGCCGTGCGGGTGTACCGACACTATCTAACCGAACGGACTATAGGTATGCCTCACTTTTTCGTAGGTATGCCATCTCCATAGGATTTAGTACTCAGAGGAGTAAACCGGTTCACAGCAATGTTGCCGTTACGCTTCATAGCATGGCTTGTAGAAGACGATAGAGAAGGCTGTGGTCTTAACTATTACAGTTACGTCACAACAACTACTTTTTAACCGACTTCAAAAAAAGGAGGAGGCTATCAATTCGACTGTATATTTTTTTTTTATGTGTGTTACCTCAGAACTTTTTAGTTAATGAACCGATTTGGATAATTCTTTTTTTATTTAAAAGGTGACGCTTCTCGTGTGGTCCCATTCAAATTTTATCAAGAACTGGCAAGAAATTCAGGAGTTATCCTGAATAATGTGTATTTAGACTTTATTTGGGTAAATGGACAATTTCATAGTTTCATCAAATTGGGGATCATTTTCAAAAAAAAAAAATTTTTCGAAAGTTGGTACTTCTGAATTGATCTTACTTTCACCAAGTCAGGACCAGGGGATCAAATCCCAGGAAAATTGAGAGAAATTCTCAAATATAAGCAAGCCTTATGCGTTCCATTTATTTTTGAAGTTAGTCAAGTATTTGCATCTGGTTGTCATCATCTCATAGTGATGAGCTGGTGATGGAAGCTACAACTCCTTAACGGTTAGGAGCTGGAGAATATTTCTTTAAGTATTAATCGAACGTATGGGCCAATAGTTATATTCTTTCAGGTTATTAGGGTGAGCTGCTGATGAGAGGTGAAACTCCTCAACAGTTAGGAGTTATAATATGATGTTTTATAAATACCATATGCACGAATGGACCTTCAGTTGTATTCCTTCAAGTTATCTAAGTAGCTAAAGATGGAAAGCTGAATTCCGTAACGGATAGGATATTTACAACAATTTATCATAATCACCATTTTGTTTCTAAAGCTACTTCACTAAAAATCGAAAAATAAAACGGTTTTGAAAAAAAATGTAACCGCCTTCAAAACGGATCTTCAAACAAAAATTAACAAACACTAAAAAACGAAAAAAAATAATAAGATTTTTTAATTCAAAGGACGATGATACATGACTTTTTCTAATTTATCTTGGTACTTACTGAACTGTTTGAAGTCGGTGCCAAGCCAAAAAGAATAAGAACGAAATATACTGAGTGAAATAACTAACATATATAAAAAAAAACCCGGTCCCAAGCGTGAGGTGTAGGACGTAATTACCTCAATATGTATAAGACGGCACCGACTTCAAACAGTTCAGTAAGTACCAAGATAAATTAGAAAAAGTCACGTATCATCGTATGAAACGTATGAAATAGGTACCCTAGCGGCTCCCTACGCAGCGGACGCTAGCGACATTGAATATTTTAACTTTTTCATATTTATCCCAAAATGTTTAAAAAATAAATGTCCACCCGTGCGAAGCCGGCGCGGGCCGCTAGTTTATAATATTAGTAGGACTAGTGGGTCTTCGCGGTTTTACCCGCGTCGTACCCGTTCTCGTGAGAATATCTGGATAAAATATAGCCTTTGTAACTCGGGAAGAATGTAGCTTTCTATTGATGAAAGAAATTTCAAAAAAATAATTGGTTCAATATTTTTAGACATTTTTCGTTACAAACTACCAACAAAAATACAAATCTTTCTTCTTCTTCTTCTTCTTAACATTACGGGCGGTTTCCGCAACTCAACGTCTATTGCGCCTATTTTGCGTCCGGAGGGTGCGCGGCCAGATCACTCCAGCCAGGAACGCTCCAAGAGCTTTCACATTCGTGATCGCTTCCTGGACGCTGCCCGGCGAGCCGAGGTACCTCGCCCGGTAGGGGGCCACCCCCCTGCATTCCAGCAGTACGTGGGCAGCTGTTTCTTCTTCCTCCATGCACTAGCCTAGTGCATAGCGGACTGTCGGTGACACCAAAATTAAAAAGATGTCTGTTAAATTGTCCATGACCAGTAATAGCACCTGTTACCAGGCGAAGATGCGGTCTGCACAGTTGTATCAGGGCCCTGGACAGAAGCGCGTCCACGCGCGGCAGTGCGAGTTTCGCCTGCCTACACGAATCCAGCGAGCTCCAGTTCTGTTGGTGTAATTCTATAGTGCGTTCACGGATCTTATTTGCATACCAGCTTGTCGGGATAGGCGCGATCGGCTCTGGACCAACAGGCGTCGAGCCAGATGCGTGTCTGGCCAGTTCGTCGGCTGCATCGTTTCCACGTGGACCTTTGATCCATTGGATAGTAATAGTATTAAGTGCACCTACTGTATTTAAGGCGTGGTGACACTCAAGTAAAAGGCTCGATGTGATGCGACTTCCCTGAAGAGCCTGTAGGACGGATTTACTGTCGGAGAGAATTCAGATGTCGCGGTCTTTTACCTCTCTTGTTTCGATTGCCCGAGCCGCCATTATTATGCCCATGCACTCGGCCTGAAAGACCGTGTTGTATGAGCTTAAGGGGGATGCAATCTGTATGTTGAGGTCCTCTGAGAAGACACCCGACCCTGTGCCCGATGAGGTCTTGGAGCCGTCAGTGTAAATCAGGAGAGCCTTGTGTTTTTTCTCTGAGCTGATGTCGTCTATCAGGTGTGTTCTGTACTTTTTGTCGAAGATGAAGGTTGGCTTAACCTTGTCGCATACTGCTTCGATAAGAGGGTCGTTTAGCCAGTCTTTCAGAAATACGCTGAGATGTTTTACCCTTTCGAATTTTAAAGATCCCAGTTCTTTTAGTCTTAGAGCTGTATTGGCTGCATCCTGTTGAATGTGGAGATGCAGTGGTGTTAGGTTCAGCATTACCTCTAAAGCCGCTGTGGGAGCTGTGCTCATGCATCCTGTGAGGGCGCAGCAGGCCTGACGTTGTAGTCCCTGTAGTTTTTTTGCACCAGTGGTTTGGGCGGCCTTTGGCCACCATACTACAGATCCATAGCTTACCAGGGGTTTTATGATCGTGTTGTAAAGCCAAAGGAATAGTTTGGGTGCTAGACCCCAGCACTTGCCAATCATCTTCCGGCACTGCCATAATATGACGCTGGCCGACTGCGTTTTATATTCCAAGTGGCTGTTCCAGTTTAGTTTGCTATCTAGGATTATGCCTAGGTACTTTACCTCGTTAGATAGTTGTAGTGTAGTTCCAAACAGCTTCGGCAGACGGAAATCGCCTACCAGACGCTTGTTCGTAAACATTACCATTTCCGTCTTCGTGGGGTTGACGGTCAGGTCGTGTCGTTGGCACCATTCTTCAACCTTTTTCAGGGCTGCTTGCAGTTGGTGTTACAGGTTATGCCGGCCTGGTTACCTATGGTTAATATGGTAATGTCGTCCGCATATCCTATAGTATAGAAGTAGAAAAATGGAAAATGAAGTATTTTTAGAAAAAATCGACCCGTCTCACAACTTTTTTTTTCTAAAAATACTTCGTTTTCCTCTTTTCTTTTATAAAAATTGCACTGTGAATGCAAAAAAGTAAAAACTTAAGTATAGAAGTAGTTAGAGTTTAGATGTGAGATCAAAACGTCTACCACCAGGTTCCACAGAAGTGGAGAGAGCACACCTCCTTGGGGGCATCCCCTCGCCACCAGAGCCCTTTGGGTGACGTCTCCTGACACCTGTACCGTTCTATTGCGTAACATATTCACGATCCAGTCTATGACTTGTTTATCAACACCGTGTCTCCCTAGTGCTGCCTCGATGCTGGTGAATGTAGTTTTATCGAAAGCGCCCTCTATGTCAATGAAGATGCCTAAACAGATAAGTTTATTTTGGAGAGCCTCCTCTATCTTACCGACTAGTTGATGAAGAGCTGATTCTGTCGATTTTCCAGCGCTGTAAGCATGCTGATGTTTATGTAGTGGGAGGTTTGCCAACGCTCCACTTCGTAGGTACCACTCGCAAACTCTTTCCATAGTCTTCAACAGGAAGGTTGTGAGGCTGATCGGTCTGAAGGCCTTTGGATTTGTGTAGTCGCGTTTACCTGTTTTAGGTATAAACACTACCTTGAATTCTCTCCATAGGTGCGGAGTGTAGCGATGCGCCAAACAGGCTTGTAGCAGACGGGTGAGGGCTGGAACTACCTGCTTCTCTCCTCATTGTAGTAATGCCGGAAAGATGTTGTCCGTTCCGGCTGCCTTGAAAGGGGAGAAGCTCTTAATAGCACTTCTTACCTTTTCAGGTGTTACTACCTGTTCGGCATGGCGCCAACAGTTTCGGTGGGTTGCACAGGTTCGTCTTGCCAGCTTACCTGTTGTACTAGTTGACAATCTGGAAAATGGATCTGTATTAGGATAGCGTTTGTCTCCTCCGGGCAGCGAGACATCGTGCCGTCGGGTTTCTTCAGGTTGCCTAACGGGCCAGGACCCTGGTTACCAAAAACAAATCTTTCCTTACCCGATTTGCCTGTTTTGTGGAGCTTATCTCATTACTGAAACTTCTCCAGGATGAGGTCCTCCAGTACCTTATCTTACGTTTATATTCTGCCTTAGCAGCCTTGTATCGGTCCCAGTCGTAGTCGTCGCAGGTGTTCATTGCCCTGTTCAGCCTTTTCCTGACCAGCTCACGTTGCCTCTCAAGCTCCGGACCCCACCATTGGTGTTTGCCGGAGCAGCTCTCAAGGGACAGGCGTCTTCAAAGCATTGTCCTTTGGTATTTGTGAATTTTACTACCAGTAGCCCGATTCTCGTAATAAAAACCGTGACGATATCGTAGCGATTTAGTCGTTGAAACCATTTTCGTATTCACAACTGTCGATAGAACTTGAGCGGCAGCGATTCTATCGAAGTGTCGTCGAAGTGTATTCTGGTACATTAATCGTCCTTCAATCGTTTCAAAACGATAACTCGAAGGTATTCTACTATTTAGATGACCTTTGTTTCGATCGGATTTCAACGACTAAACGTCAAAATAAGCGATCCAAGTGTCGTTGGACAAAAGTTCAATTAGCTGGACCTTTTGTATGTGAAAAATAAGCTTGGGGCTAGCATATTTGTTATTATTTTTTTTTTTTTTATTTAATAAACTTTTGTACATAATACATAGGTAATGTAATATACAAGGCGGACTTAATACTAAAAGTATTCTCTGCCAGTCAACCGTTGGGTAACAGAAAACAATTAAAGCGGTACAAAATATTTATTATTTATTATTTATTATTTATTATTTATTATTTATTATTTATTATTTATTATTTATTATTTATTATTTATTATTTATTATTTATTATTTATTATTTACTTATTATATCATATGAAAGAGCGCTGCTTGCACATTCTGAAACATGTTTTTTTTTTCCTAAACCACGTAGTTTTCGACTTTTGATGAAAAATGTACAAAAAATACCTCTCGATTGAAAAGTCGCTGAGTTTCGATCCTATTGAGTTGAAGTCCTATCGAAACTCGTCCAAGCAACACGAGAATACCGATTTTGGATAGGACTTCGATCGAACGACTTCTGAACTACAACGATATTTAGATTGTTTGTATTTACGAGAATCGGGCTACTGTTCCTCTAGCTGCGCGGCGGTCGAGAGGTCCCACCTTTCGCAGCCCGTGTCAAGTTGCTCTGCTAGGAGTGTTCTGTAACGTTGTCTGTTTGTTTTCCTTGGATACCTTTTAGGGCCAATAATAACAGTAGGTACCTTTAAGTTGAAGAGTAGCCATCTATGATACAAATACAAATCATTTATCTTTATAATATGGAATATAGGTATGGATTTATTTAAGGCGCTACTCGGAAAAAGTATGGACATTTTGATATAAAACTATAGGACGGTGAGATTTGTTAAAAATCTGGTTTTAAGATATATATTTCTTCGTACCTTTCGAAAAGACCTCTAAAAAATACGAATATTCAAGATTATTCTTAAATGGGGTAACATATACTATTGGAAATTGGTTTAATTAGTGGACACCAATAATATTTAGGATGGTGTAGAAGCATTTTTTTAAATTCGCTATAGTTTTTTAATACGAAGTGATTTTGTGTTTTTTTTGCCTAATCTGCAAAATCGGTCTCACTCCCGCGCGCGTCATTTTCTCATTGCTATCTCGCTTCAGCATAATTTTTCCGAGTATCGCCTTAAATCCCAGAATCGTAACACAATTACAATATTGAAAACAATATCAGGGGGGTACTACGTGGTACTACTCCGCGCTAAAACTTTTATATTAGCCTACTTTTCGCGGGCTCACTCAGTCGAGCCATGGGCGAGGGATATCTCACTATCACCCACCGCGCCGACCGACTCGCGCGCTGTCTGCGAGCGACGAACTCTCCAGTCAGTCAAGCGCCGAATGCAGTAAACTTTTATAGGTATTGTTCCTTTACATACTTAACTAATTAACCGATAGTTTCAATTTGAAGTAAGTCGGTACCTTTAATGTAAGTACGCCTTCCTTTCGCCAGACGTGCCTCATTCACCTCACTCCGTGTACCTTCTTTAAGCATTAGAAGTCTTCATCCTTATAATTAAAAAAAACTTATAATTCTTTACCTAACCTACTAGGTACTTTTTTACGTAAATCATCCCGAACTTTATACATAACCTAATATTACTCTCAAATAATATTATTCTCGCACAAGTAACTAAATCTAACTATTTAGAAATATTTATTATTTATGCTCTTTAAATATGCTCAAATCACTTAGTAGGTAAATAGGTAGATTTATTTTATTTTATATCTATACTTACTTATAATATAACTGTAAACGATCCATTTCTGTACCTTAAAAAGAAATAGAAAAAAATACCTCCAGGGGTCTTCTTAGACGAAACAGATACTTACCAAAAACATAGTTTTTGTTTTTTTTTCTGTCTGTCTGTTGTCCGCGTTTCACGCAAAAACTACTGAACGTATTTTGATGAAACTTTTTTGTTATACAGCTATTGGTCCTCGCCAACATATAGGCTATAAATTTATTTTGAAGATCGCAATATCTGATGTGGAACCATTAGCAGTCCAGTCAAACAGAGATATAAAAATGTTAAACGTGATGAATGAGCGTTTTCTATTGACGTTCAAAGTTTGAAGGTCTGGTACACCTGATGTGGAACCCTAGCAGTCAGGTTAAACTATATTAGATACAAAGATAGCGTCTTAAGAAAAGTTGTTTAACGTAATGAACATTTTCTATTGACGAAAAAATATCGAAGGTCTGGTACACCTGATGTGGAACCCTAGCAGCCCAGCTAAACTATAAGAGATACAAATATAGCACCTTAAGAGAAGTTGTTCAGCGTACAATCTATGACAATATTATAAATTTGAAACTGTGTTTGTATGTATGTCCGTCTTTCACGACAAAACGGAGCAACGGGTCGACTTGTTTTTTAGTATGTGGGTAGTTTAGGAACTAGAGAGTGGCAAAGGTTAATTTATATCTCGGAAAAATGTCACTTTCCCTCGGGATAACGTCGTGTAGTACACGCAGGGGAAACCGCGGGCGAAAGGCTATGCGATATAAATTTTCAATATTTGATTTTTTAATGCAGTTTGTTTTCTATTAAAAAAAAAAAGAAAGTCTCCTTTCAGTAAAATTTTATATCGTCAGTATTTAAGGTACTTTCCCTCCATGTGGCATAGTTTTGGGACGCCCCGTATAGTGTTTTCTCAAATATTTTGTTTGATTTCGCAGCAAAGAAGTTAAAATGTCGGGTAAGCCTAAGCGTCCCATGTCAGCTTACATGATGTGGCTGAACAGTACAAGAGAAAAGATAAAGGCCGAAAATCCTGGCCTCAAACACACGGAAATCAACAAAAAGGGAGGTGAAATATGGAAGTCAATGAAGGATAAGAGTGTATGTATATTTTCATAGCTGTACTATGCAACACTAGATTTTCCATATTTTTAGTTTATCTTTTACTTACTTCACAGGTGTGGGAAGAAAAAGCAGCCCAGGCAAGAGAACAGTACAGAAAAGACTTTGAGTCATATTGTTTAGTATGTATATAATTTTCATGTCTTTGTTAATATGCAACACTTTATAGATTTTCCATATTTTTTTCTTACTTCATCCTTATTTCACAGATGTCAGATGTAAAAGCAGTCCAGGCAAGAGAACAGTACAGAAAAAACTTAAAGTCATATAATTTTGTGCAATCTCAATTAAATAAAACTAAACCTCAGCCAGGACCAGTTCTGGACCATGATTATTGCCTCCTAGAGTATGCTGGAACTAACAGAAGCACTGGTGATGGAGACCACCAAAAGAATGATACTAAAAATAATGTTATAGAATCTCAATTAAATAAAACTAAACCTCAGCCAGGACCAGATCTGGACCATGAGTCTTGCCTCCTAGAGTTTGCTGGAACTAACAGAAGTACTGGTGATGGAGACCACCAAAAGGATGATACTAAAAATAATGTTATAGATAAACTTGGTGATATATTCACAAGTGGGAGTGGAGAATGTAGTATAGCTGAACCTTTGAAGCCTGTAACCCCCAGGCAAAGTGGTAAATATTATCCTTTTTACATAATAGTGTTGCCGAATAATCGATCGTTTAGTCGCGTAATGACCAATTCGCGAAATGACTACATAGTCGCAAATTGGCCAATTCTCGAAAGGTACAATTTGGTGTTTGACTGTTGTTGAAATGTAAATATTTAATTATGACCTGCTAAAATAAAACATTATTGAATTTTAAATGATTTTGTATGGAGCTATAGTACGTTTATTAATTCGGTGCAAAAAAATAAATAATGTCACTTTCACATTTGACTTTGGCAACAGGGTGTCGTAAACCTTTTTCTTCGTGTCTCTTTTAAACCAAATTTAGTTTGAGGTTTTGATTTTACAGATTTTGTTAAAATCTTCTTAAAAAAACTATATCCTGGGGTAAAGCGCATAAAATAATGCAAAATGGGTTAGATAGTAATAGTACAGATACAATAGTAACAAGTAACAACGGTTCAAACTTAACAAGAAACAAAAGCAATAACAGAAACAAGAAGAAATCTACAAAATAATGTAAAAGAAGCACTGTACGCGAAGCAGATAGGAGCCCACGTAAAATTGATTGATGATTGATTGATTAATTCTTTATTTGCACACAAAAACAGAAACAACAAACATACGAGAAATACAGTAACATACAAAATTGTGAACAAAGGGGCGGCCTTATCGCTTAACAGCGATTTCTTCCAGGCAACCCGTATTTTACAGAGTTTGAAGAAGATAATAACGGCAGATTGTGCGCAATGGCTATGGGAAAATAAATTTCTTAAAAAAAAAGTAGATACCTAACTACTATGATATATCAATACATACATAATCAATACATAATAATAAATAAATATAATATAATACAATAAAATACATAAATATACTTTTGATACAATACATATTATTATACTGTACAGCAAGATCAAAGAAAGTGTAGTAGCAGAAACCGAGAACCAAACAAAGCACGAACTTTCAAGGGAAGGACTCATGGGATAGTTGGGATAGGAAGAACTCCTTAACCTGGGACTTGAAGGAGTTAAAGGTCTGTGCACGTCTAGTTGTGTCAGACAAGGAGTTCCACAAAATAAACAAAATACAAATCAAAATCAATCAAATAATCACACACATGTTAAAGTAGGTTTGTCACCCCTGCGTCACAAATATTTTGTGCCTGCGTGTTGCCAGTACGTGAAAAGAATATCCATCTAACATCCCTTCGAAAAATTATTTTGTTGTTTACGTAAGACCATTTTTTTACTTTTATTAATAATGTTAAACAAATATCTATCCAGTCAAAGCATGTTTTGAATTAACGGCAATGTCGTTCACAAATAAAGAATTCTACAGAATGTGAATATAGAGTTTTAATATGGTAATACTGTTTTTTTTTTGCACCGACTTAAAAAACGTACTTTAGGACTTGAAAAAATTTCAAAAAATATTAATAAAATAAAAAAAAAATAGTTTAGAATTTTAATAAACAGGGAAAGGGGGCCCAATAAAACGAGGTTTCGACGAAAAGGTCTTGCCATCTGCGAGGTATTCCCTCTAGTCGCCCAATCGAATGTGTTGGGTTTCCAAGGGAATGGTACGCCCTCTGCGTGATATTCCCTCGGTCCCCCGGGTGGGTGAGTTTCCAAGGGAAAGTGTGCGCCACATGCACTATATTCCCTCAGTCCCTCGCTTCGCTCAGGAATTAGCTAGATGAGTGTGATTTTTTTATAATGTATAAAAATCAAACATAAAATCCAAAGTATTATAGTGACAAAATTTTTTCGATTTCTCAAAAACTGATTTTTTATGAATATTCAAAGTTGGATGATTTTAAAATCCGACGAACTTGACCGTTTAACGCGTGACGTCATTCCGCCGGTTGAGCGACGGGCGGCTAGGGCGGTTTATGGATTTTCGACGATAGCTGCGCCAATTGTTAACCAATTTTTTTTTATTCAAAGAGTATCTTACTGAGTTACCTCAGGGATCACTGCCATTGTTGCCGAGTCAGGATCTGATGCATTGCACAAACAGACACTCCAATTTTATTTATTTGTATACATTATAACAAAAATGATTTATTAATTTAATATTTTGATTTGTTTAAGTAATTTGGATAATAATCATTATAGCAAAGCAAAAAGTTACTGACTCGACCACCAGTTCACAAAAGTTGGAGCCCTTCGGAGAAAGAACTGGCAAGAAAACTACACGAAGGGGGACGATCTCCGTTTATTAAAATTATTTGCAAAAAGAACTAACCGTATCTTTAGTTCTTGCAGTGTGTAGTTTGGGTTGAGACTTTACTTGATGTTGACTTTATAATATTGTTTAGTGACGTTGGGTATAAACCCGGATAGCAACGTTCAACAGAACAAAGCAGTAAAAATCTATTAAAATTATAAGGAATTTAAATGACAGATGAAGCCCATATCCATGTCCAAATTTTTTAGCCGGTAGGCCCCCAGATCGTTGGTGCACCTTGTAGGGGGCCTACTTACGGAACATCGTCCAGTGCGCGGTCGCCATTCGAGAACCTTTCCGTCACAACGGCCATCGCGTCGGTTCTCCGCGCTATGTGTCCCGCCCACCGCCACTTCAACGGAGCAATCCTTCTAGCGATGTCGGTTGTTTTAATTCTCCTGCGGATCTCATTATTTCATAGTCGATCGCGTAGGGAAATACCAAGCATATCACTGGGTGAGCTTGAACATTCTTAAGAGGCCCATAGTAAACGACGACGTTTCACTCCCGTAAGTCATTACTGGTAACAGACACTGGTCAAAGACCTTAGTATTGAGACATCGAGGAATTTTGGACTCGAATATATGCCAGAGCTTCACGAACGCTACCCATCCGAGCTGGATTCGAGGAGAGATCTTTTTCTCGAAGTTGGACATACCTAATTGGACTGTCTGTAGTGGTCAACAATTTCGAGTGCAATGTTCCCAAAATTAACTGGAGCGAATGCAACATGGGCATTGGACATGATTTTCGTCTTATCCAACGCTGCCCATCCGAGTTGGATTCGATGGGCAGCAGTTGAAGTTGGACTTAACTAGTTTGTCTGTCTCAGGTAAACATAGTCGTCAACAACTTCGTGCATAGTAGCAGCAGTAAGATCTTCGAGAATTGTGTTCAGGTCTTTCAAGGTCTCAGCCATGAGAAATACATTATCAGTAAACCGAAGGTGTGTTAGGTACTCGTCATTGATGTTGATGCCGCATCCTTTCCAGTCCAGAAGCTGAAAAATACCCTCGAACGCAGCTGTGTAAAGTTTCGGAGAGATGACTCTCACACCTCGCTGTTGCTAGATTGGATTACAGCTCTGGTTCTTTATTTGGACCGACATGGTGGTGTTTTGGTATAATGAGATACTTATACCTCTGTACCTCCTGTACCTCGATGTACCTGTAGTCTATAGAACCACTGGAGACACTGCAGCACTGCCCCGGTCTCGATTGAATCAAAAACTTTCTCATAGTCTACGAACGCCAAGCAAAATGACAAGTTATACTCTTCGGTCTTCTGTATAACTCGCCGCAGCATATGAATGTAGAGTATGGTACTATAACCTTTTCGGAACCCGGCTTGTTCGGAAGGCTGGAAGTCATCGAACCTGCGAGCGAGAAGATTCGTAATGACTCGAAAACAACTTTTAGATATGTCTTTGAAGCGAGATGGGTCTGTAGCTCTCTTCAAGAGAGTCTTCTCACCCTTCTTGAAGAACAGCATCACATCGCTTCTGCCCCATGCTTTTGGTGTTTTGCCCTCGCGAATGACTTAAAAAGCTTTTGGAGGACCTTCAATATCGGCTTACCGCCCGCTCTGTTGTGAACTTGTGATTCCGTCATCATAACTCTCTGCCTTGTTGTTTTTAAGCTGTTTAAAGAACCATTTGTTATCAGATTGCTCAGACATTATCAATATTGCCACGGGGCTTTCGTGCAATCATAGTTTTGTAGTATCTACGGTTTATTTAACTACAATTACTGAACCTAAGTTTGATTGATCTAACGGATGCCTCACCCACCCACTGCTGATAGGTGTGAGGAGCAAAGCAACAAGCATATTAATATGAACCAACGGTGCGAATCGAGTGAGCGAAGCTAACGGGCCGCGGGAGCGGCAGCGAAGCACCAGAACTGACTGAGAAATGAGAAGTCAATGGATATAGTCGGTTGTGGCTTTGTTGTAGTTAACATGACATGCCATTGATGAAAAGTCATAAATGACTTTTTTTATACATCAAAATTGAATTTTGAAATTCTGCGAAAGAGACATTCTACTGAGAAAGAGACATTTTGCGACGTGTAGCCATTTTGCATTGCTTTAAATCGTCCTCCCATAAAAATGTGATACTTAATGTCACGCCGCGGCGCGCGCCGCCACCGAGTAAATTGTTAGGCCACGCCGCCGCCGTGGAATTAGTCATCGGCGCTCGCTAATATCTAATTGGTACATGCAGTACTTAAAAAATTTGCTTTAACTCCTAAGCGTTAAGGAGTTCTACCTTTCATCATCAGCTCCTTTAAAAAACCTGAAAGATTGCAACTATAAATCTCTACGTATCAACGATATGTAAAGAATTATCCTCCAACTCCTAACCATTGAAGAGTTTTACCTTCCATCACCAGCTCATCATCATGAGATGATGACTACCAGATGCATATACTTGAAAAACCTTAGGAAATATATAAAACGCGAAAATACCTATAAATTTGGGGGTTTTCCTCGATTTCCCCTGCATTCCACCATCAGATCCTGACTTGGCAACAATGGGAGTGATCTTTGAGGTGACTCAGGAATATCTCTTTTGAATAAAAAAATCGGTTCACATTTGGCGGAGATATCGTGGAAAATCCATAAACCGCCCTAGTCGCACAACCGGCGGGATGACGTCACAGCCATTTCTCGACGGGAGCGATAAGTTTTCGCGCGTTCCCATATTGATTTGCTTATAAATCATTCAATTTTCGTGATATCAACACAATTTTTTCACAGTTAGTCTTATAATTGCTTAAAGTTTTTGTTAAGGCTGAAAAAGGGGAATAAATTTTGATTTACATCTTCCTAATTAACTCGTAACACCCTCGCTACGCTCGGGAGTTAAATCTGGAGACCTTTATTTGCTTAGGATCTATATAGGATATTTTAATAATTTATGAAAATAAAAAGAAAAGAAAAATACGAGTTTCCTAAAAAACGATAATCTTTCATTAATATCCATAAAAACAAGAAGGTATCCTAAAGTTTTGAAATGTTGTCAATTGTCCGTGAAAAATCATTGCTTGTGTGTGATAAACTACAGGTGATATCATATGTTTGGTGAATCATATGATCACATGAAAATGATTTCTAAATTATTATAAATGAAATTATTGCTACTTCTAAGTAGCAATAATTTCCATGCCTAGTATGTTGTGAATAAATAAACCGCTGCAGCAATTATCGCCTCAAAATCCATTTTAATAAATTCTTCCACACATTGGCCTGAATCGAAGCAAACTGAACGACCTTCCACAACGTGTGGACGCCATCACGAACTCTTGGCTAATATCTTTGCCACAACATTCGCCACAATGTTGGCCAACGTGTAGGGCCGGCATTAGAATTCGGATGTTGGCGGCACGGCATCGACAGGGTCGCGCAGTGGCGCTCTGCTACGTATGGAGTATTTATATCAGACACTGACCAAACGATGCAAGCGACCGGTTGGCGCGACCTGGTGGGCGTGGCTAGCCTATAAATTTATACTAGAAAGAAAGAAAGAAAGAAAGAAAATTATTTATTTAGTGACACACACTCGGCCGGCGGTACAATAAGGTGGTAAACATGTAATAACAATGTGGCACTAAAAGGGTATCCACTCAGCATGTGTCGGATGTCATAGACACTCCGACGCTGATCTTCCGTGGGTACCTGTGTTTATGAGAGCACTACTGGTCACACTGCATTTCTGAAAACGCATAGCATAATAGGGAAAGGAGCTACATAGTAATAAATAACAAGCTAAATATACATAAATACAAACTAAATGATTATATACTATGTCTTACAACCACTGGATGGTACCTTTTCGTATTTGTTTTGTTTTTTATTTTATTTTTTCTTATTTTTAATCCTTGTAAGTTTTGTTTTGGATTTCTCTTTTTGTTATCTGTATTACTTATATGAATCACTTAGCTTAAGCTTAGATAGAACTAAGATATCTACTACTCCATAACACCACCATAATAATATTGTTTCATCCGAGGTAGTGAGAGCCTGATGACCTGTAAATACGGGTATGTAAATCCATACCCAGCGCAGGTATCAGTCTCACACAAACATTATAGTATATTTTGTAATAGTTCTATGAATTATTTCATGCTCATGTAATGTAAGTGTTTGTGATGAGAAAAATAAATACTTTTTTATTTTTTTTTTTATTTTACTATAACAGCGAAATTAAATACTAGTAATTTTAACTTTTTTGGATTTCAAGCAAATACTTTTTAAAATTACGTTTGAAAGCCGCTACAGTACAACAGGCTTTTAAAGGAGGAGGTATGTTATTCCAGCACTTCGTAGCAGAGTATCGAAAACTGCCACGAAATGCAGCTGTGTTGTGTGTTGGACATACCAGGCGGGATGTAATCATACTAAAGGTATATACACCTTCCAAAATAAGCAAAGCAATTTAATTGATTTTTTAGTTTAATTTTATGCATTTTCAATTCAATTCTGTAAGTCTTATAGGTAATTCTGTAATAGAATAAAATTATTAAAAAACAATAAGTACCTACCTAAAATGCTATGATTTAAGCTTTAACTTCTAAGTTCCTAAAGTACATTTTACTTGAATAAATTCGCTTTGCTTATTTAAGAATCTAATAATAATAATATTAAAAGGGAATATTAATTATAATATTAAATCTAATAATAATAATAATATTTATTTGATTACTAATTAAGTAAAAATATTCTTGAGCTTAGAAGTTATATCTTAAATTAGGAAATTGGCTAAAATTGTTTTGCTTATAATATGACAAGGTAATTTAGGAACGTGTAATAAGACCTTAAGGGCAGGATCTTCCAAAAACTCTGTCTTTGTCTTTTTCTTTATGTGTGAAGAACTGAAGGGTAATGAAAATAACCTCACTTTTTAATTTTTTATATGTTTTTGTTGTTATTTTGAACATAAATTCCCTTTTTAAGAAGTAGCCTGAGAATAATCTTCTATGTCATTACCTATTTTTCTATATATAATATATTATTAGTGAATCAGAGATTAATAAACTAACACCCGTTTGCACTAAACTTAAAAATCGCCTAAGTCTTTTCCTAGCTAACTTAAGACATTCTTAACAAAAAATTGCTTTGCACTAACCTTAGGACATTCTTAAATGCACTTTTGGCTATTCTTAACTTACGGGCCCAATATCGAGCGCCTAAGGCTTAAGAAATACCTATATCAGCGATTATTGTCTGTGGCATTGTGAGCAAAGAGTAGTGCGACAAGCTTTTCTGTTCCGGTGATTATTTTTGGAACTAAAACAGTTTTCATATGACAGTCCATTTTGACAGCTAATTTCGTATTGCAAGTGACTCCTGTGTCACGGCTGTCACCGGAACAGAAAAGCTTGTGGCTTTTGTATTCTTGTTTGCTAGATAGAGACACAACACATGTGACATACGTCATTTATTTAAAAAAAACATTACAGATCGACAATCTTTTCTGTTCCCATGACAGCGGCGCTTATGTTTAGCAGCAAAACATGAAAGTATTAGCAAAATGACATTAAAAACAAAACTCGTTAGTTCTAGTTTTGGCCACCGGAACAGAAAAGGTTGCGCACTGCATTTATGTTTTTCCTGACAGTTGAGCTCAGTTGACTTTTTCTTTTCTCGGTGAATTACTCCTACCAAATAAAATAGACAACGCATTAGCTTTTGTCTCCTTTTAACTTACGAAGGAATCAATTAGAAGTTGCAACCAAAAAAATATCCAGTGACCTAATTTACCTCGCCAGGTTTAAAATCCATAAACAATTAATATTTGAATTCATTCATTCATTCTTTTAGCAAGGTGATGACTAATTTACGACGTAGTCTGTCAGTGCAAACAAAAATTTTAGCTCGGCTGTTTTAGGCTGTTTCTAAGCTAAGATGTATCTTATCTATGACAAGCTCAACCCGAGTTTAGTGCAAACGGGCATAAGTATAAAGTCGATAAAAAAAAATATATAATTTTTTTCTATGTCTTTGAAATTTTTTATAGTCGAGTGAAGATAAAAATATCGTGTTTTTAGCCACAAAATAATCGAGATCGTTTATCAAACTTAAACATTTATTTTTATCTGCTCAAAATAATGAATATTTAATTTTTTACTTTTGAATCAAAAATAAGTTAATTTCGATAATTTCGAAGATCCTGCCCTTAAGCAGTCGGTCGCTTGGGTCGCGCGACCCTGCAGTGCCGCCAACATCCGAAATATCATTTTGTTAATATCATTAAGGTCATTAGTGAGTTCTTTACTAAAGTTTATTTACGTGTCTTTTTAGCCAAACGAATACGAATCGACTCACCGGACGTTATCGACTCTCAGAAATTGTATGAGCCAGCTTTGAGAGAAGGGGTTCAAAAACATATTACGCTCGAGCAGCTAGAAAAACATGAAACAGGATGTTCAGGGCGTCACACTAGAGCCCAGCCAAAGGAAAATTATGATTTAGAAATGTTAAGGGATGTTAAAACGGAACCTAAAGAGAGTAGCATCACATCGTGTTTAGACTGTGCTATTATTCCACAAAATGAGCCTGATAATCGTATCGATTATTTCTCGAATCTCATAAAAGAAGAACTCCAGTATGTACAACCTTGCATGCGTACAAGAATGTTTGCAAGAATTTTAAGTTTTCTGCATACTTACAGAAAGTTCCATTCAAATGATTTGGACCTTACAGACTCGGAGAGAAATGATTAACAGTGAACCTTAAATTGATTAAAAACCTGTTGGGGTAGCACGAAGCGTCATGAGTCATACAAATCTGTTTTGTAGGTAAAAAATTACCTTCATCATCATCATCATTATGTCAGCCGAACGAGACGCCCACTGCACCTACTAAGTACCTTAGTACTATTATAATATATTCTGTGGCTTAAGTAATATGACTAACAATAACTAGATACTTTCAGTGCAAAAATAACCTACCTAGTGTAAGTTTAAAAAATGTTATTTGCCTTTTTTGAATAAACATTTTGTACCTACTTTACCGACTTTCTAATATCAAAGATTATGTTATGGAAGATCATTTTTTTTATTGGGGTGAGGCCAAACGAACGCAATTTTGTGAGCAGAATTTCGGTCGTAGAAAATCTGCTACATTCAGTTTCATAGAAAAGTCCTATTTGATTCACACGGGGCGGCGGGCGGCGACGAAAAATGAGTTGCCGGCATTGATTAACGGTAAGGATACGCCCTTCCGAACTTGTACCTAAGAACATTTTCATAGAAGCATAAGCAACGCCATCTGTTACAACCCAATCGAACTACGTGTTAGTTGCGTGCTACGTGCTTTCCCTAGAGGTGGGGAAAAGATTTCTTAAATTATTTATTTATTTAATATTTATTGCGAAAAACGGCATCATCATCATCATCATCATGTCAGCCGAACGACGCCCACTGCTGGGCATAGGCCTCCCCCAAAGATCTCCACAACGATCGGTCCTGCGCTGCCCGCATCCAGCGGCTTATGGCGGGAAAAACGGCATATGGCGGAATTAATGCTAATATGCATTTTCTTTCAGTGAAACGGAAAGGGTGTAAGCACAGAACAGAAAAAAAGAGTAGAAGTCGCATGACACGGCCTCTCCTATGAAAACCAGCGTACATAGGGCATCGAACCCGGGTTTACCCGGTCCGAAAAAACCCGGGTTTTCCCGGGTTTTAGGAATTAGAAAAGACCCGGGTTTTATTTTTAAAACCCGGGTTTTTCGGGTATTTTTAATACTTTTCTTTTAGTTGTTTATTAAGTACAAGCCACTTCGAATGCAATAATAAATGGAATGAAAAGAAGCTTTGATAAATTATTACATTAAAAGATGCTTTGTTGCTGCGTTCCTACCAAGAAAACAAGCAAAGCAAGTTAAATGGAACGCGCGCGGTGAGTCCATCTTAGGATAGGACATGGAGAGGGTAAAATGTGGACTCCCTATTTCATCCCATGGAACCACATGGAATTAGAACTAGTTCTCCGATCTCTTCGACTAGTTTGTCATATTTTTTTTATTCACAACGGGGTAGCACTTAGCCTTCATCACACCTGATGTTAAGTGGTGGATAAGGCTGAAGGTGGAAGCGCACTACTCTCGGAATATTGGTCATGAAGACGACCCCGAAAATATAGCATATTTTCGGTCTGTTTGCAGAGAATTCACGTTTATATGTTACACGCCAAACTCCACCGAAGATACCTCGTGTTAGCTCTTCCATGGGTAATATTCACATTCGCCACAGGTCTAGGAAATAAGGCTAGTGGTCCTAATGGATTCCCGGCAATAGTCCTGCGTAACTGTGCACCCTAGTTGTCTCCTATCTTGAACTGCCTCTCAATTAAGACAGGACTTGTCTTGTTCCTCAGTCGTGGAAGCGTGCCAATGTGCAGCCCATATCTAAAAAAGGTAGCCATGCCAACCCCTCTAACTACAGGCTGATTTCAGTCACCTTCATACTCTGCAAGACTACGGAGCATGTACTGAATAAACATCTATTGGCGTAACTTGAAACTAACGAGCTCCTTAGTGACTTCCAGTATGGTTTTCGCCGCGGACGGTCGACTGGAGATCTTCTCGTGTACGCCACCCACCTTTGGAATCAAGCGTTCGATAGACATGGCGAAGCACTTGCTGTCTCGCTTGATATTTCCAAGGCTAATGATTTTTGATAGGGTCTGGCATGATAGCCTAATTGGCAAGCTTTCCTACGGAATCTCTGACGGCCTCTGGCCTCTGGCCTCATCTGGATCACCGACTTTCTTAGGAACCGTTCAATTCGAGTCGTCGTGGATGGTCAGACATCTGTCTTGAAGAACATCAACGCTGAAGTTTCCCAAGGTTCGGTATTATCAGCAACACTATTTCTTCTCCATATTAACGACCTGTTAGTGCCTGGTACATTTGGTTATGCCGATGACACCAGTGTCTCTAGCAGATATCTTTCAGATGCAAGGGCTACTAGTGATAAAGTTCAGTCTTGACGAGAGTCACTAGTTGAGCAAACGAACCTGGCACTTCAGGCAGTCTCCGATTGGGGAAATGCAAACCTTGTCAGTTCCAACGCCTCGCCACGCAGGCGTGTCTTTTCTTAGATAAACGGAGTCTCTTTCAACTAATTCCGACTTTCCTGGGTGTATCCTTACCAGTAACCGAGAACCTGCAACTTGGCGTTACTCTATAATCGGACTGAACTTCGTTGAGTATATCGACTCAATTGGTAAAATTGCTGCCAAAAAACTGGGCGTCCTCTCAAAGGCGATACTTCTCCTCAGAGCAACTGCTTCTTCTTTACAAAGCACAAATTCATCCGTGTATGGAGTAATGCTGTCACCTTTGAGATGGCTCCGCTAAAGTATTAGTCGTAGTTTCACATGTACCTACAACTAACCCGTGTTTTCAAGCAAATAAATAATTTTGATTTGATTTTTGAAGTACCAACTGGCAGTTTTAGATGCGTTTGAAAACCGCGCAAAGAAGTTCATCGAAGACACAACTTTAGAAAAAGCTGAACTTCAAAAGCTCAGTCATCGCCGTAGAGTTGCTGGTCAGTCGGTGTTTTACCGGATTTACTTTGGAGAGTGCGCACAGGAACTGCACAATCTTGTTCCTCCAGCCCCTTTCCACCATCGGGTTACCAGACGCAGGTCAGCTTACCATCCATACATCGTAGACCACCTGTCCGTACTAAGCGCTTCGCCAGTACTTTTTTAATTCAAGCTGCTAAAGATTGGAATGCGCTAACTGCGAATGCGTTCCCCGATCATTACCTATAACCTTGGCCTTTTCAAAGCAAGAGTGAATGGGCACCTCCTGGGTAAGCATACAACACCTTAGACTGCATACTGTCTGTAATGCTGGATGGTAGTCAAATTCATGCATACTGAATAACCTGTACAAATATTTAAAAAAAAATCGTCTGCAACCAGTCCCGAAATTTATGATGACCAGTCCTGCAAGTATGTGAAGGCACTAAGTTAGTAATCTATACTTACTCAGTTTTAAGATATTCTGAAAAAATAAAAATCTATGACTTATTTTATATTATATAACTGTTTTTGTAATTTGGAAAGTACCATTTCATTTATTTTAATCCTTCCTCATTCTTTACATCTTGTACTCATTGTAGAAAATAGATATACCTAATTAAATAACACAGTTTCTTGTATTTAATAAAATTATAACAAAAAGATCGAAAAGCTCGAAAAACCCGGTCTACCCGGGTTTTGATTACTCTTATACCCGAAAACCCGGGTTTTCAAAATTGAACCGAGTTTCGATGCCCTAAGCGTACACCCAACTCACACAAGTAAATTATGCGTAATGATAGCGACGTTGTTCTGATTGGTCAAAAAACCTCGAATGTAATAGCCGCTACACACGCTCCTATCCGACCGCCGATTTGGTGCGATCCGCGCCTACACACGTTCAAACCAAATCTGCCGCACCAAATCGGTCGGCGCTACACACGTTCCGATTTGGTCTGGCCGACCTCTAGCCGTTGTTGCAGTGTTGCCAGCCACTGCTAATCTCCCAATATTATTATTATTATTTATAAATACTGAAAACATCAATTTGCTTGCAATAAATAAATTAAAAAGAAAAATATTTTCTGTTTTTAATGTTTTATTACTATAAAAAAACAATTTCCTTATTTTTTAATTTTCTGTTATTTTGATTAAAATACTAAAACATGCTAAATATTTACTAAAAGCAGCACTTATTGATGAGATCTTATGCCCTTTTTATATATATTTAGTTTTACGACAAATTGCTAGTTTTTAAACAAAATATTCTAAAAAAAACAAATAGATAAATAGAATCTTTTCATAAATGGCCATATTTAAACCTTTCGTTCGTTCAGTCCTACGTAAAACTCATTAACAAGCATTAAATTGAATCCTCTGAAAATCTCTTAAACGTAATTTACCTGCTTTAAATATTTCCGCTTTTACATATTTTCTCCCTAAAACTAGGGGAAAACCTCCAAAATTGTCAACACTGTCAAGTTGGTTCGGTCGGAAGCCTACACACGTTCCGATTTGGTAGGAAGTGAAGTTCGTGCGAACCAAATCCGGCCGACCGCGTCAAACACGAATAATAATAATTATGGTCGGACGACTACGCTACACACGTCCAGATTTGGTCTGGAGCAGACCAAATCGGCGGTCGGATCGGAACGTGTGTAGATGCTATATGTGAAACTAAAACTGAACCCTTTTTTTAAAGAAGTTTAGTCCTTAATCTTTCATCACGTTCAAAGAACCAACTAGTACCCGCCACTGAGCACAAGATGGCGTTACAGACATCATTGTTTTTATTTAGCATGTTAACGCTTTTATACAATAGATGGCGCTTTAAAGGGATATTATTACCAATATTACTAGGGATGGGATGGTAGGTTACGAAACTTAAGCATTGATACTATACTCACAAAATAAAGAGTCCGCCCGCGTAGTTACTTACTTTGTGCTATACTCATGAGCAGTATCATGAGTATCGCAACAAAGGTAATCGATACCTGTATCGTACTCGCATCAAAAGTATCGAGTATGTTAGAATAGTAAATATATAATAAATATATAGTGTAAATAATATAACAAGTGTTAGAATAATTTCAAAATAACAAGGAAGCAAGGAATAATAAATAGAACGTCTGTATTGACACAGATAATATAATACTATACTAGTAGTATTGACTAGCAAACCGCACCTGGCATCCGGTTAAACAGGTGGCGACACAGGTAGCCTGACCACGTGTTGTTTGTGAGTCGGTTTGTAGTGGGGGATGCCTTATAAAAGCAAGCTGGCCGTCTCCGTGCGATCACTTTTGGTCGAGACGTGGACAGTGACGGTGCTCCCAGTACAAAGCTAAGTATTTTGGTTTATTATGTTATGGATATTGTTGATTTATATATATGTGGATGTGTATATATACGAATATGGGTATGTGTCCTGAATATGCTGGACGTTATGTACAGATCTAGAATATGTTTGTATTGTGTACTATGGATATATAATGTATTGATGGAAGTACCTAGCATAGGTATAATAATGCTCAGTAAATGTATATTGTACTAGCTTCCGCCCGCGACTTCGTCCGCGTGGACATTCTAAAAAATACTTAGGGGACCAATTACCACGATAAAAAGTATTCTTTGTTTTAATTTCATAAAAATCCGATCAGCCGTTTTTACGTGATTAGGCGGGTCCTCCTTCACCAAGCGAGCAGCCTCGCGCGAGGCAAAACGTTTGCCACGTGCGGCGGGCCTCGCACGAGTCTGGGTTTTTGTAGGGGTTGAATCATGTTCAGCGTGTTAAACATCAAAATAAATGCCATTTTTGCAATCGTCATCCCATTAAACCTCAATAACGACATCCATATCGATTTTTAAGTTTATTTATCCCATTTAACCTCTAAGGGGTTGATTTTCGAAAAAATACGAAACATGTTTTTGCTTATTTGTTCTACTTTCCGACCATAAGCCTAAATAATAAATTAAATGAAGGACTTTCCAGATACAACATTTCATCCCCCTTTTCACGCCTTCGGGGTGGAATTGTCAAAAACGCTGACACAGGTAAATATTAATTTTCAATTGTCAGCCTAAATACAATGTTTGAAAATCCTAACTTCAAAACTGACGAACTTTCATACAAACATTCATCGTCTTTTTCACCCCCTTAGGGGTGGAATTTCCAAAAATCCTTTCTTAGTGGATGCCTACACTGTATAACGTATCTATGTGCAAAATTTGAAGTCTCTAGGTTCAGCGGTTTGGGCTGTGCGTTGATATCTCAGTCAGTCAGTCAGTCAGGACTTTGAATTTTATATATATAGATATAACAAGAAATACATTATATATTTTAGTACATGGAAATTATTTCGTAGCTCAGTTTTTAACATTCAATTTGTGTATTACTAATTCATTGGGAACATTACTGGTTAGTAATTTGTACGTACATAGCTTTGGCTTTTATATGCTTAAGGAATAAAGTAAGATAAAAACACACAAACAAAATAATAAACAAATAATGAATAAACAA
Organism: Crambus lathoniellus; assembly: GCA_949710035.1. Classification (NCBI taxonomy): domain Eukaryota; kingdom Metazoa; phylum Arthropoda; class Insecta; order Lepidoptera; family Crambidae; genus Crambus; species Crambus lathoniellus. Next base: position 8,938,848 of record OX453303.1, on the reverse strand, counting down.
ATCATAAAATTATCTTTCTTGTTTTGTTCTTGACATACCTACCTTTTCAATGATAGTTAAAGTTCGTTCGGTTAGATAGTGTCGGTACACCCGCAAGGCATTGTGGCAAAATGCAGAGTCAATTTTTAATAAATATTTGGATATTTTTATATACTTACTTAAAAGGAAATTTAAGTAAGTGATTTACAAATAAATCAGTGTATTCTATGTTTGAAACATTAGCACGGAAGTTAAGCAATTTTATAAATTTTTGCTGCACTCTTTCTAGAAGACCAATGTCTTTTTTGTAATATGGGCTCCAAACAACACTACCAAAATCTAAAATAGAGCGAACAAAACTAAAGAAAAGTATTTTTAAAGTTAAAAGGTTACTGAACGGTTTTGAGACCCTACTTATGAAACCAAGACTGCGAAAAGCTCTTTTTTTTATTTGTTCAATATGTGAATTGAAGGAGAGTCCACTGTCAACTATTATTCCCAAGTCCCTTACCACGTCTACACGTTTTAACATCACGTTATCAATCTTGTACATATGCAGAATTGGAGCATGTTTTCTCGTGAATGTTATCACGTGACACTTTTCTGCATTAAGGAACAATTGATTTTCACTACAATACACCTGGAGCGAATCCAAATCATCCTGCAATCGCAGACAGTCCTCTACGCAATCGATGACTCTGTATATTTTCGTGTCGTCTGCATATTGAAGGTGACTACTATAGCATAGGGTCTTGCTGATATCATGTATATAAATAGAAAATAGGATTGGCCCAAGATGAGAGCCCTGTGGAACTCCAGATGGTATAGGTAGGAATGTAGAACAGTAGCCCTTCAGACAAACAGCCTGACTGCGATTGCGAATGTAAGATTCAATCCACCTAAGCAGATTACCATGGATACCAAACCTCCAGAGCTTCTGTAAAAGTAAATTGTGGGAAATTTTGTCGAAGGCTTTGGAGAAATCTGTGTAAACAGCATCTACCTGTTTACCCTGCTTTATTGCTTGCAGAATAAACTCTGTAACATGCTGCTCCGGAGGTAAGTGATGACGAATATTTAACACGTTGAACGCCAAACGAAATATTGAGTTATTTTGTTTGGGCCATGGGGGTCACGCTGTAGGCGACACTGTTATGTTCCATTCAGGCCTTGGGGGACACCCGTGACCGCGAACATGTCTCATACTGAAACTGATTTTTCAGGCTTTGGGTTTCAGTTCAAGTACAGTTATATATATTTTTAACAATGTGAAAGGGCCTCCAGAATCCTATGGACATAATAACACTCAATAAATTTCAAGAAGTTAAAAAGTTATGACAAGTTTAATTTTTATGTCTAAATGATGAAATGGATTGAAAAATGAACTATAATAGAAAGTAGTATATTTATTGAACATTATAATATGAAATACTGAAAAGTTTATCAAGTGATATTCTTAATTAACATAAGACATAAACTGACATTTGACATTATTTACCTATCTAACTGTCGCACTCAGAGACGTCAATTAACTTAAATTGGCTTTAAAATCTATATATGTCTCTTTTTATGTCTAGTATTGAATAAAGTAGGAATGATAACTTAATGCCAACTAAAAATTATTACTTAACTAAAAATTAACGATGGATTAAATAAAAACAATCGAAGCAAAGAAATGGCTTATCTGGGCAGTCTTCACAGTAAGTGACCACTTTTTTGGTAATATTTTTGGCCTTGGCTCGACCTATATTTTTAATATTATTCTTGTAACAGTTATGGCAATTTCGCCTGTTTTCTCTAACCGGACCAGATTTTCTCGCCAATTTGTGTTTTGTTCGTCTCGGTCTTGTATCAGGTAGTGTAACCTCTTCGTCTCTTATACACAATCGATTTAACACTCTTTTACGGAAATCAGTGATCTGAATTTTCTTTTCAGTCACATTTTGATACAAAATTAGCGCATTTACCATGGCTGTACTCAGTAGCAAATTGATAGCCCATTTTTTATACCACTTGATAGATTTCCTCAATGGAGAAGAATAAGCTGCCATTTGGTCTGACAAATCCACTGCGCCTTTAGCTTTATTGTAATCTGTTACAATTTGTGGCTTCGAAGTGACTCTTCCTCTCTTCATAACATTGACGAACTTATCAGAGTGCTTCGTTGATAAAACAAGAACGTCCCTCTTGTCTCTCCATTTCAGTACTGTAATTCTATAAAAACTTCCTTTCGCGATATGTCCGCCCGGTTTTAGTTTGGCCGTTGTCACCTCCTTAGGTAGATGTTTTCGATTTTTACGAATGGTGCCAACTAAATGAGTTTCAGCACTTAGCAGCTCTCTGGCTAGATCCACGCTAGTATACCAGTTACCGGTAAACAAAGTGTGACCTTTGTTTAATAGGTTACTACATAACGACATGACGACATTGGTTGGCGTTGTATTAACTTGATCGCCATTTTTGCCAGCGTATACGTTTATCTTATAAGTAAACCCAGGAAGGGTGCACAATTTGAGTTCCTTGATACCATACTTGTGGCGTTTTTGTTTATTGTACTGTCTAAATTTTATTCGACCGCGAAAAGGTACAAGACTCTCATCTATGCAGAGCACTTCTCCAGGCGTGTAGATTGTTGGAAATTGATCATTCAATACATCAAGCAACTTCTGTATTCTGTGCAGTCTGTTTGTCGTATTAGCTTCATCTTCTTGAGAGAAATGCAGCATTTGTAACAGCAATTCAAATAGATTCCGGCTCATTATGCTTTTAGGATAAGTTTGGGCCATTATGCCGTCTGTTGACCAATAATCGGCGATTTTTGGCAGTTTTACCAACCCCATGAAAATAATTAATCCAAACAACTTCTTTATATCGGAAGCCGTTGTTGGCGACCAATTTCTAATGCGAGCAGTCAGTGATGCTTCTTGTTCAGTAGTAATTTTTTTGATAGCATATATGTAAGTGTCTTCTGCTATCATTTCAAATACATGTTCTGGTACTACGAGACTATAAAAATCTTCTGGAGACTTGTCTATCATAGCTCTTACGATACGTGGTGACAATCCCGGAAACTCAGTAAAAGGAACGATTGTCCTCTGATCTCCTCGCGGAAGGCTCCATCCAGTTGGCGATGTCGTTGTCGATGTATCAGTGCTGGGATTCGATTGTTGTTCTTCGGTATCACTAGAGGTATTCGAAGATATAGACAATATACGCTGGCGTCTCCTTCTATTCGTTGGTAAAATTATATCATCTTCTTCCAAATCTGATAGTTGGCTTATGTTTTCTTCTTCTTCTGTGTCTAATAACGCAGATGGAAAATTGAAGGAAAAGCTGCTATTAATGAGACTTGAAACTTCTACGTTTTCTATATTTATCAAGTCCTCTTGTGTTATTTCGAAGTCTTCCCAGTCCATATTAAACTTTAAAGGTACGATGAAATGACTGTTTACTTCAAGCGACTCAGAAAAATCACAAAAATATGATGGCACACTTGGTTCACGTTATCTCACAAGTTGTTTCAAGGAATGACTGACAAGCTTAACCCAAAAAATTGCACTTGGAAACAAATAAAAGCAAGCAGCACACGTGCAAGCGGCTTTTTCTTTTATCTAGACAAAAGCACAAAATGCAAGCGACTTTCTTTTATCTTTATTACTTTCTGCCGCTATAGTGTCAAATTCGAAAGGTAACATTGTAAGTAATAAAACAATATACAAACTAACAGCCCTCAGCTGTTTCATCCGTCCGTTGGTCCGCACCTACCTACAATACCCTACTCTAGTGTGTGAGCGACGGTGTGACCCGCGTGGCCCTGCGAGAAGTAAAACTGATTTCTCTTCCCATGAGCCACGGGGGACACCATGTGTTCGACATGAGTTTTATTCGAAATTATAGAGAAAATCTGATTGCATTTAAACTAGAATAACTTGAATTGGTGTTATTTATCGATTTCATGAATAAAAGTCAAAGACGAAAATTTACCAAATATACTGTTTTTGTCATGGCCTAAACGAGTATTGCACTGTCGCTCACATGGTGTCCCCCATGGCGTTCAACGTGTTAAATAAATATATATAATTCAAATAAATATATATTGTAGCTTATGTGAGTACTGGCTGGCACTGCCCTGTCGTTTATGGTTTTGCTAATGCTTAGCAACCAAGTTTGTTTACTATATTGTCAAGGGAAAACTGAGTAAATTGGATAACTGGATTAACGTAAATATTTTATTGTATTATTGAATGCCCTACGTAGTAAAAACCTCACGAATATGGTAGCAGAGCGTAGTTTTACCTACAAGTAAATAAAATGGCATCAACGTCGAGTTATCGCAGCTTAGAACCGTTGACCAAGGCAAATTATGATACTTGGTGCCTGCAAGCGCAAGCGGTCCTGATTAAAAACGATTATTGGGATATCGTGAGCGGCGAGAAAATATTGTCACCAAATGCGGATGCGGCAGCGTTCAACAAGGAGGACTTAAAGGCAAGAGCAGAAATCTTACTTTTGATATCGCCGTCAGAATTAAAACAAATTAAAACCTGCACGACGTCTAAAGCAGTATGGGACAAATTAAAAGCCACTTACCAAAGCACCGGGCCTGCAAGGAAAGCCACCTTGCTGAAACAACTAGTTCTTAAGCGAATGACCGCAGAAGAAGACATCCGTGATCATATAAATAGCTTCATGGATGTGGTAGACAAACTCGCGGATATGGATATAAAAATACCATCAGAATTGCTCAGCATAATGTTACTGTATAGTCTGCCGACAAGTTTTGAAAACTTTCGGATAGCCATAGAGTCTCGAGACACACTGCCTTCTCCCGAAGACCTGAAAGTAAAAATCTGTGAAGAATATCAGGCTCGGAGCGGCAGCGAACAACCTGAAAATTCAGAAGCATACCACTTTAAGAAAAATAAACACAAGTTGTACTGCAAGAACTGTAAACGAAAAAGGTCACACTACAGAGACATGCTGGGGAAAAAAGAAAAACACCAATGAGAGAGACAACATAAACAAAAACAGAAAGGACATTATTAATTTTGGTATATTATTCCTATCCTCATTAACCACGGGTATTGAAATGTAAATAGAAAGAGCATATTTTAAACCTTAATAAAATAATATGAATTATTTTATTTATCCCTTCAAATTTTTATATGGATTAAAGAGTCTTTCAATATCACCAAGGTATCTTTGACAGCCGATGGCGGCCATGTTGAGCAGATCTATTGGCGCGAGTTTTTGACAGATCAATTAATAGTAGTTTATGTGACTGTCGCATAATGAGGGGTATTAAAACACGAGTGGGAGTTTAAAAAACGAGCCTTGGCGAGTTTTTTAATAGTATTCCACGAGTTTTTAATACCATACTCATACCGAGTTTGGCAAACTCCATACGACAGGCGACCTGACTCCTTAAAGGAGCCCACAGACGGTCAGGTCGCCTGTCGGTCAAGACCGGGGGGGCTACCGCGTAACTTTATGGGTATGAACTTCATACGTTTTTGGGTACTTTAAGCAAATTTGTTAAAGAAAATAGCCGCTATCAGTTCCTAGTTTTGTGATGTCGGGTATTACGATAACTAGCTAGCAACGTTCAACAGAACAAAGTAGCAAAAATCTATCAAAATAAGGAATTCAAATGACAGTTGAAGCCCATACCCATATTCATATTTCTTAGCCGGTAGCCCCCCAGATCGGCCGTCTGACGTACGATACGAGACCTCCATCGACCACACACTAGACCGGTCATTGCCTGTCGGCAATAATCGAAAACTGACTTTGAGGCCACACACTAGCAGTTGATAGCCGTCAGTTTTAGTACTAATCGGTAGTTTCTGTCCGGCCGATAAGTGTCAAGATTGGCCCCGACCCCCAGCGGCCACAAACTATACCTGCGCACTAGCCGTCAGTTCTAAACCTTTTAAGCCTCCAGTACAGGATGGCCGATCATGTTGGCCGACCGTGATGGGCCATCATTGCGGCAAACTGACAGGCCGTTGCCGACAGGCGAACTGACCATCTGTGGGGCGCTTAACAGACGAACAGATTGACAGATAGTGCGTTCCGTATCACGCTTCTTTGTATTTGTCGCCAGATTTTATATTTTTAAGAAAAGTCTCGCGTTTAGTAACAAAAATCAAGATATATTTTACATAGGTACAATATTAATTTAAATAGAATGTATTTCAAATCATTGTTTGTTGTCAAATTGTTTTTGTGCTGTATCTGACAATAATGTACGTATTAAAATTAGCGAAACGGAACGTCAAAAATAGTGTTGTCAAAAAAGAGCTCTAAGTGTTGCAATCTAACGATTTTAAAATCCAGCTAACCAATAATTATAAAATAAAATAATTAATTTGAAGGGATAAATAGAATAACTGATTTCATTTTAACGAAGTATATTTTTTTTCTCTTTCAATTGATATATCACATATGTATGGTTAAAGGTAATTTTAATAATATACCACGCTTCATAGTATTTCAATTATTTCCTTTTAATGTTTGTCTCAGCACTGCAAGTTCAGATGCCAGTGAAGATAGCTGGTGTCTAGATAGCGGCTGCTCATCACACATGTGTGGTGAAAAAGGGATGTTTTCTAGATTGACCCCTGAGAATGGCACTTTGAAGTTGGCATCAAACAAGCATACAAGCCAAATTCAAGGAAAAGGAAGAGTTACAGTCAGCACCGATAAACAAGGTTACAACCTCATTGATACCTTGTATGTTCCCGATGTGTCAGTGAACCTGTTGTCTGTCAGCAAAATAACAGACAGAGGAAACAAGGTGATTTTTGAGAAAAATAAAGCCTACGTCATAGAAAAAGGCGGTGAGGTAGCACTGACAGCACAAAGAAAAAATGGGCTCTATTACATTTAATTTAAAGGAAAAGAGACTGCACACTACACACCAAAAATGGGTAATGACATCATGGAATGGCATCGCAAACTTGGCCACATAAACGAAAAGGATTTAAAGATGATGGCTAAAGACGAGCTTATGTATGGTTTGAAATTTACTGACGAAAAGTTAGAAACATGCGAGACCTGCATTAGAGGTAAACTATCAAGACTACCATTCAAAAGACATGATGACCTGTACACAACGGACAAGCTAGAAATAATTCATAGCGACGTATGTGGACCTTTTGAGTGTGAGACACTAGCAGGCTCAAGATACTACGTCACATTTATAGACGATTACACACGTTACTGTCACGTCTATTTTATGAAAAGGAAGAGTGAAGTATTCAATATTTTCAAAAATTATAAAAATGAAGTCGAGACGTTCCACAACAAGAAGATAAAATACCTGCAATCAGACAATGGTACAGAATACCGCAATAAGGAGTTCGATGAGTATCTCAAATCGCACGGCATCCAAAGAAGGTTGACCACCGTGTATACTCCTCAACAAAACGGGATTAGCGAGAGAAAAAATCGATCATTGCTTGATAAAACCAGATGTCTATTGATTGAAGCCAATGCACCCAAAAGGCTCTGGGCGGAGGCGGTAGCTACTGCAAACTACCTAATAAATCGTAGCCCTTCCAAAACCCTACATGGTAATACACCGTTCCAGAAGTGGGTTGGCCGAACACCATGTGCACATCATCTTCACGTATATGGCAGAAAGACCTTCGTACTGAAAAAGAATAAGCGAGGAAAGCTTACCCAGAACACTAAAGAAGGTGTATTTATGGGATACTCGATGACCTCAAAGTCGTACAGAGTTTACATACCTGAAGATGATGATGTGATAACTAGCAGGGACATAAAAGTCATAGATAAAATGTATTTTGACGAAGGAGATCAGAACTACGAACTTGTAAATAAAAAGGGACAACTCTCGAAAATACCTGAAAAAGAAAACAAAAGGATAGGTAAAGATAAAGAAAATAAAAACGTACCACAATTAGAAATTGAATTTGTAGATAATAAAAATGGAAGCACATTGCAAAATCTAAGCGATGACGTCTCTTCCGCAGACGAAATAGAATCTCATGAGAGAGATGACGCATCAGAAATTATAGAAACACCTGGACATGGGAGGCCACAAAGAGAAAGGCTTCCACCAGCGTGGACCAAAGATTTTGTAGTGAACGAGACTGAAGAAAGTAATTTATTATCGGAAATATCAAACCTATCTGAAGAAAATGAGGATGATGATTACTGGCATGATGCAATAAAAGCCGAAATCAGAGCACATGTCAAGAATGGAACCTGGAAAATAGAAAAGAAAGATAAAGATATGAAAGTAGTGGACTACAAAATGGTTCTAAGAAATAAAGTAGGACCGGATAACACCATTACAAGAAAAGCCAGACTCGTAGCACGGGGGTTCACTCAACGACCAGGCATTGATTACAACGAAACATATGCTCCCGTTGCCAAACTAAGTTCGATCAGATCTGTCGTTGGAATAACTATGGAAGAAGGGTTAAAATTGAACCAGATGGATGTGACAACAGCATACCTGAATGGCGAACTAGAAGAAAAAATTGTCATGAAATACCCGGACTATTTAGAAGACTATCTGACAGAAATTATGGTCGAAGAAAGTAAAAATGAAGATCTGACGCTATATAATAAAACAATGAATATGTTAAAAGACATAAAGAACAATTCCAAAGATAAAGTCTGTCGTCTTATAAAAGCTCTATATGGACTTAAGCAGGCAGGGAGGCAGTGGTATAAGAAGCTCGACACAGAGTTAAAGAACATAGGTTTTAAAGCTTCAGAAGCTGACCCATGTGTATACCTACTGGAGAAAAGAGGAGTTAAGATAATAATAGTAATTTATGTCGATGACCTATTAATTGCCTACTCATGTCCAAGAAAGCTCCAAGAAGTAAAAGACCTCTTAAACACGAAATTTGAGTTGAAAGACTTATCGGAACCTAAACGTTTGATTGGAATTGATGTAACCTACAAAAGAGGTGAAATTAAACTAAACCAAGAGAAGTTCATAGAAGAAACTCTTAAAAAGTTCAAAATGGAAGAGTGTAAATCTGTATCTACGCCTATAGAGCCAGGTCTTATACTAGAAAAAGGTGAAGGCGATGACAGGCTTAACCTTCCATACAAAAACTTAATTGGCACTCTCATGTATATAGCAGTGGCAACTCGCCCTGACATAATGTTTGCCATAAGCTACCTCTCTCAATTTAATGATTGCTACGGAGAAGAGCATTTCAAGAGCGCCAAAAGAGTACTGCGTTGCCTAAAAGGAACGAAGAGCGTCGGCCTTATTTTTAGAAAAAATGGGGAAGAACTGTATGGAATGGCAGATGCGGATTGGGGCGCGTGTAAGCTCGATCGAAAGTCCTTCTCGGGCTATTGTTTTAAATATGCTGGGACAGCTATCAGTTGGATGTCTAAGAAGCAGAGAAGCGTCGCTCTATCGACAGCTGAGGCCGAATATGTTGCCTTGACTGAAGCGGCCAAAGAAGCGATTCACCTAAGAAGTCTATTTAAAGACTTAGGAGCTAGCTACGAAAGAATTGTCGTATTGAATGACAATCAAGCCGCCCTCAAACTAAGTCAAAACGCAATGGTGACTTCAAAGTCAAAGCATATTGACCTAAAGATGCACTTCATCCGGAACTGCATTCAAGAAGGAGTGTTGGAGGTAAATTATCTTCGAACTGAAGATATGGAAGCTGATCTACTGACCAAAGCTTTGGCTGGTCCACGACTGTTGAAATTGCGGAGCAGCTTAGGACTGTCCTGATGACCACGACAGTGCCGTGAAGAGGAGTGTGAGTACTGGCTGGCACTGCCCTGTCGTTTATGGTTTTGCTAATGCTTAGCAACCAAGTTTGTTTACTATATTGTCAAGGGAAAACTGAGTAAATTGGATAACTGGATTAACGTAAATATTTTATTGTATTATTGAATGCCCTACGTAGTAAAAACCTCACAGCTTAGATAGCGGCTGTATCCCACAGCCGCCTCGTAAACAGCACTCAGCACTCAATATTACACCATCACTTCCAATAATATCATAATCTCTTCATAAGCCGCAATCAGAACAAACAATGATGACAAACTCAAAAAAATATCGCGTTGACAATGCAAAAAGGAAAAAACACATTTGAAATTCAAAAATGACGTTGCATACATAACATATAGCTGCCAGCAAACAACCATGGAGGTTTCGCATATCTAAGGTCAGAATACACAAAAAAGAACTACGCTAACAAGTATTTTAGCCAAAAAATATTAATTGAAAGACAATTATTGGCGTCGTAAGACGACAATCTAGTAGCGGTTTTTTTTAACGCTACATGTGTTGCTGTTTTCTTGTCAAAATAGTACCAAAAACTGAGTTTCATCAAAATCGGCTGACAAACAAAAAAGTTGGCCGCCATCTTGTATTTTTCAAAAATTTTATCATGGCGGGCGTTGCAGTTTTCTTGTCAAAATAGTACCTACTAAAAACCAAGTTTCATCAAATCGGCCCACAAACAAAAAAGTTGCCCGCCATCATATTATTCCCATACTTAGGATAACGTTAACGTCTCGTTCTCGTGCAGTCCACGCGGTCGAAACCGCGGGCGGAAGGCTAGTCACAATATAAACCTGTGAACTTCGCCATATCTATATACCTTTTTAGTAAGTTAGTCAAGCAAGATGTATAAAATGTAAGGTCAATGTGGGGAAGTCCGTCTAGGAGGTAAGTCCGTCTAGCGCCAATAACTTCCATTTTTGAATGACTAGCTTCTTATGCCTCGGTCGGTAAAACAGTATTACGGAGCTAGTTCGAACTGAGAATCATAAACGTCGCTTACATCATTAGGTTGAAAGAAATTGGTAGGCCATTTTTTTTCGCGTTTTGTACTTGAAGCTGGAGTGTAACGTCTCTTCAAAAAACTAAAAAAAAAGTAGAAAATCAATGGAGTTCTTGGAGTTTCTTTGATTACGCAAGTCATTTAGTGATCCATATACTTATTTCTGGTGATGAATTCTTTTATATCGCTTGAGTTTCGTAATTATTACCTGCAACAAATTTCTAACCACAAAATGTAATAGTTGGGAAGTCCGTCTGGCATACGTAAGGCAAGTCCGTCATATGACGGTCTTGCCTCAATTGCAGATATTGTCAACCTTTTCAGCTGCACTTATTTTACCTGCACGATAAAGCCGTAATATAGTTATATCCCTAGGGATATAATTATGTACCGTAAGATAGTAATGAATCGCTTTCGTATATCTACCTTACTAGGAATATAAAAATTAAATTAGAAATAAAGATTTATGTTTTACTTTTTTTCTTCTTTCTCTGTTTTCATCTGCGATCAGTCGTTAAAGACTATGAGCAAATTTGATGAATTTTGATCAATTTGATGATGTTTTACTTAGTATTTTATTTTACAAAAAAGGAAATTGGCTACATACAATTTTATTAAAAATGTTTGCAACCACTGTCACCAAAGATATGCCGGACTTGCCTTAAAATCAAATAAAATCAATTATCTTTGAAATTTAAGCCTTATAGACAAATACATAAATCACACATTTCAACGCTAGTTTTACGTCATTGCTAGAAACTGTTTTCATACATATTGCCTCACAAGTTATGGATATAGTGCTAGTAGACGGACTTACCCTAAACTGCACGGGAAGTCCGTCTACACGCCGTGTTTTAAAAAATATCATATAAATCTAAAGATAATTGCAATTCATACTATTTTAAGACCAATATAGGTAAATAAATATATTACCTATAATTTCCGACTACACAAGTCACTTTAGAAAGCATATCTCGATTCAATAAGTTCAGTTGAACTTAAATTTTAGAAAAGTATGCCGGACTTCCCCACATTGACGTTAACTCCTTTTTTTCGGCGAAGTCTTACAACTGAACGCGTGACAACCCTTACAGTATTACAACTGTCTGGACATCGGCGGCATTTTCGCGAATGTCAAACGCGATGACTGACTGTATGTAGTAAGTAGACTGTGGTAGTAGTGTAATCATTTCGCACCGTTCTATGAATGAAGCTTTCTCTCTGTAATAAATACGTAGTAGGTTTTATAGGTACACTCGACAGCACATCAAGTTAAACAGTTGAACTGCGATAACAGCTTTTATTACGTAGGGCATAAAGGCGGTCTCAAGGTCAACATGTATAGTCTGATGTGCTGCCGTGTGTACATAAATTTTACCTTTCTGCATTCCTCTATGTTTATTATTGTGCCAAATCTAATTATTTCTTTGCTTTATCAACAAATGAGTGTGAAGTTTCTAACGCCAAAATTTAAAAATAACTTGTAATTAAACCATCTGTTTCTCATAAAAAGGTTAGGAATCAGCGTACTTATATCAGACGGCTCCTGGCCTAAAATTCTTAGAACAGAAATGAAAACGATCGAAAGCGCAATTAAAGTGACTCTTAATAACACCAGCTCTTAAGTTCAAACTCGTTTGCAACAGTGTAGCGCACGGAACGGCAACGCCGCACTCACGCCGCTGCGTCCAAGACCATTATTTTGAATTTTTTGGCGGGAAAACAGTTTTTTGCCTATAATTTTGAAACTAAGAGGCTGTACTGAATCCTATGGAGATGGCATACCTACGAAAAATTGAAGCATACACACACACACAAGCACACATACCGAGAAACCAAAATGGCGCCTTTCCGTAGTGCTGCCCTATTTGTACATCGATATATTTATTGATGAAGTTATAGATACAAGTACTTTTGTGACTACCTACCTTTTTATAAAAGCAGTTTCGTAATCACCTCGATAATTTAAAACGGAATTATAGTGTATAATTATATACCTAGTTTTTTAGAATAATAAAACTTAATAATGTGCTTAAATTATACCTACATTTGCACATAATTAAGTTCTTTATGACAATGACACAACGTGTATGTGTTTGTGCATGTACGCACACAATCATTGGCCCGACCGCGCGCGTGAGACGCAACAACTGGTGGCCTACCACAAGCTCTTATAGCAGTTATTTTTAAGTTGAGAGAGTGAGACGCCGCTATACGGCGTGTAGAGCGGCGTCTCACTTTCTCAACTTAAAAATAACTGCTTTAAGAGCTTGTGGTAGGTCACCTGTAAAGCCCCCAGTACAGGATGGCCGATCATGTTGGCCGACCATGATGGGCCATCGTGTACAGGGGCGGTTTGCGTGTGATTGCCGTCTGCGAGTAACGCAATTCGCCCCTGTACATGATGGCCCATCATGGTCGACGAACATGAGTGGCCATCCTGTACTGGGGGCTTCAAGGCGAGAAGAGCCGCCGAGTGCTTCCTCATCAATAGTAATATCGTAAACAGGAAAGATTTGATTGGTTTTTGTTTGAATTTAATAGGTTCCAAAACTACTGGACTAATTTAAAAATTTCTTTGACCATTAGAAAGCTACATTCTTTCCGAGTGACATTAGCTATATTTTATCGTGATATTCCCATGGGAACGAGTACCATGCGGGTAAAACCGCGAGGATCCGCATGTTATTATTAAATTTATTGCTTGTTAAGTAAATAAAGTATCAAAAATTCAAACGCAGATACAGATTAAAAATAAGGTCCTGTAGTTTATTTACAAACAACCTTAGTAAAATATAGTTCATGTTGCAGTAGTAGTAGATAAAAGACCAACCTACTATATTTTACTGAGGTTATAGTTTGTAAATAAACTACACGACCTTAGCTTCAATCTGTACGATTGTAGATACATTAATACTTAGCGAGCAATAAATTTGATTGAGGGCGCCCTACTTGTCGGCTCTACTCGCCTTTACTTAGAAACTGCAATTTTATGATCAAATTTTTTATGTTTTCCGAGTCACGCGTCTATACACATGCGAGACCTCCATAGAATTCCAGATCAAAGGTCGCGAGAACCAGTTTAAGTAAAAAAAAGGTAATGAAATAAAACAAAAAGCTCCATATTGTAAAAACCTACTATGTTTATACAACAAGGATTGTTTTTTTTTACATAACACACATTACAATATAAATCACAAAGGAGAATGCCTCCTAGGTACCTAGCTACCATAAAAAAAAAGAAATGTCTTAAAAAAACAAGCATTATTAAGTAATAAAATAATAAACAGTTTGAATCGAGATCTTTACTAGCAAGCATATTTTTTTTCACTTCTCATGCTCGTAAAGTTCGTGTTTATGTTGGGTATAGGCTGCATAAAATCGCTTTTTATGCTCTAGTGCATAAAGTGAAATCTTTGTCTAAGTCTCGGATCAAAGACAAAGGTCGTCAGGTAAACAGTCACACACGCAATTAAACTTCGGTAAATAAACTTGTTATTTCATTCTGTTTCTTTAATTTTGTACACAATCCATGTTAAATTACTAAATTAATAAAACTAGACAAAATTAATGAGTTTTGTAAGAAATAAGTATTTCAAGAGCATTATGGACTACGATATATGCTAAAGTCACTGTGCTGCCACTGCCACGTATAAAAAAAAGAAAAAGAAAGTCTTCCCGCCAATATGGCGAAGTCTTTATTGTTTCTATTTTGCAATATTCTTATTTATTTTCCTCACACTCGAAGTGAAAAGCAGAGTGTATAACTTGTACACAAAACCCATTTTACCCTCGAATTGACTATCCACCCTCGCCTGCGGCTCGGATGGATATAAACGTCTCGGGTAAAATGGTACGTTTTATGCACTTGTTGTACAATCTACTATTTATATATTTAGAATATAGCGAAGCGACATCTAGTGGTAAAAAAATATACTTACTTTTAATGTGCTAGAATGAATATAAGTTGGACAACAACTTTACAGCAAAATGACATTAAAAAACACGTTATATATAAGTATCCAGTTTTTGGCAACCGGAACAGAAAACGTTGTCGCACTATAATTTCGATTTTGCCAGTGGCCTAATTAACGTCTTTTTCAAAACTTAAACTGTCGTTGACGATTGAAACTGTTCTTCAAAATGAAAAGAGCACATAAAAATAGTTTTCGTACGAGTCTTTAAATTTTCCTTTCGCATTGTATCCAGCCATATTTTTCTTTTTTTGTTATTTTTAGGCTACCTAAAACAATAAAAACAGTTTAAGATTAATACACTTAATTTACACTTGAAATTTGAAAACATCGATAATTCGATAAGAAAAATGCTATAAGGGCAACTCTAGCGCAAAACAAACAGATTTATATTTTCTTGAAATACACCAACAAAACTCACCAAAATAAGTAGTAAGCTAGATTTGGTATGAATTCTAAGTAAACTTTTCACAGGAAAACCAAAACACAAGGCATTTATTGTATTGTTTTGGTGTTTTTGCAAAATAAATAGTACGTACCGGTGTAATGTAATGTTTGGACGATTTTCACTTTTTTTGATGCCACAAACTACCACACTGCAATTAGACATGTTCCTTGTTGCTTTCTCTCACTTATTAATACCTTTTATTCACATGAAAGTCTCAAATTAAAAGACTTTTATCACAAAACACTGCAAATACAACTCGCGTTGACAGCTCACATACCGAGAAACCTAAATGGCGACCGGCTTCAATCATGCATTACGATGACGTCACGTTTGACTGTTGCCAAAAAATAGGTCGAATAAATATATTGCTGTCTCTTTTTACATGAAGTATTGGAGGTAAGATAGAACAAGATGGCTACAGGTTTATGAGTACAATGTCGATTTAGCTCATATTTGTATAACCGATAGTTCATATAGAACAATATGCCATCTCCATAGGATTCAGTACTCAGAGGTATGTACATGTCTATGGTATATTTTGGTATGAAACATATTTAAATTAATTACTTTTTAAAAACCCAAAGGAAACTAATAATATATTAAATAAGTTCTACTGTGAGGAACGGAAACGAAACAGGTAAATTTAAAGATTTAGGTAAATAAATAACATCTGTCTGACGTTCCGTTTTACGTAAAAAAGTCGCGTCAAACTAAAATTTATAACGTTCCGTTCCTTCTAACTGCATAGGTGGGACAGCGCCATCTAGTGGCTGAGCTTTCAGAAAATCGCCCATTGTGCATTAACTTTTGGACTATAGTCTAAAACCCTAACCTCACTGGTTTGTCTTAACGGCATGTGTAAGCTGGTGACACATTTCTCCAGCTAACACAAAAAACAACTCATAGTAACGAACTTGTGGTTGCACTAAAATTATTACTGACACGTTTGATTGCATCAATTTTGCATCAAAATAGAGCATGCTTAGAATTTCTCTATGTCTTATGAGGAAGCTGATGACCCACACATATCTTAATTTGTGACGACTGTAGCACAAAGTAACTACGCGGGCGGTCGCCCTAGCAGAGAGTCCGCTTAGAACAAAGTGCCATTTTCGTCACGCACACATAGACGTCACATATACAGGCAAAATGGGGCAGTTTGGGACAGTAGGTACTCAGTCGCGAGCAGTGATGTGCCGTTCCCGAGAACGTTCTCCTAGCTGAGAATATTCCCGGCAGCGTTCTCGACAACGTTCTCCTAAGTGAGAACGGTTGAGAATCATTTTCCTAAAATGGAAAAAATCTAACTTTTTTATGTAAAATAGTATCAAATAAAGTCGACAGATAATTGTGTATTAAACAATACACTCTATTTGCAGTAACAGACTATATTCTCGGCGTTAGCAAGTATTCTCGAGAATATTCTCGGGAATATTCTCGGAAATATTCTCAGCATAGCTGGACCTTTAATAAATTTTGTTTTTTTTCCCTTCGGAAATATTGTTTTATTGATATGGACGATGCCAACACTTTCTTTTTACACGTAATTAAATAAAGGACAGTTAAATTATTCGTTTACCTGATATTAAATATAAATTTTGAAGATACAAATATAATGATCAAAATGAAACAATTTTTTGCTATCAATTCCGTTTAATGAGACAAGAAAATATCAACTTCATCATCAGATATTTAATGTTCTCACTGCTGGGGCACTGGCATTCCTTATGGATGGATAAGGAGAACTTTAGAACTATAATATTGACTAAGAACTCTGATTGAACGCTCTGATATCTGATTTAAAAATATTAAAAAGACAATTCAATCGGATTAATGGTTAATAGCTCCAAATTAATCAACAACTATGTATCTAACGAAATAATCAACAGATTATAATTAGAAAATATCAAATCAGAACTAAACATGTATAAATCAACAAATAATATTAACTTTAACAATATTTACCGACCTTGAGATAGAATGAACACTCTGAAATGTGATTAAAAAAATAAACGCTGAGATCTGATTCAAAAATATTATGTAAGTCAAAACCGTTTTCGTATGAGAAAATAATTCTAGTATATCGTAAGAGGATCTTCAAGAAGTAATGGTTCTTCTTGAATATCCTGAAACTCATCAAAACCAAAAGCTTCTACGGATTCAAGCATAGATTTTTCATGTTGAGTCAACATAAAACCTCAACCCTACAAAAACTAAACTGATGTTGTTCACTAACAAAAGAAAGATTGATAACATGATCCCAATTAACATTGAGAATGTAGAACTCGAGACAATAAAGGAGTTTAAATACCTAGGGATAGTCTTAGACAGCACTCTGAGTTATAGGACACACATAACAGAAACCAATAAAAAGGCAATGACAGCTCTCATGCAGTGCAGAAGAGCCGTTGGCAGGAACTGGGGCATGAAACCCGAAGTGGTCCTACCAATGGTTCTATAGGGCAATCATCCTACCGAGAATCCTTCACGGAAAACTAGCATGCATGGTGGTAAACTAGAATACAATACAACAGAAAATAACTCACTAAGGTACAAAAACTAGCTAGCGTCATGGTATCGGGAACCATGAGAACAACTCCCACGGCCGCCTTAGAAATGATACTAGGCCTTAGTCTAATAGATCTTGAATCGAAAAGAAAGCTACAGAACAATGGTTTAAGCTGAAAACTAACCTATGGATAGGAAGGCACAATGATCAAGGTCACGCTGAAATAGGGAAAAAGTACGAAGAAAACCTTTCTATGATACTGGTTAACAATGACCTAATAAAAAAGAAAAGGATCTTCGACAAAAAGTACAGAATAAGCATCAGATCCAGAGATGACTGGAAACTAGAACATGACACTCTAGATAGCACTGCAGTATGCTACACAGATGGGTCAAAAAAGGAGTCAACTGGACTATCGGGAGCTGGGGTATACATATATAGCTAAACCGAACACTATAAGAGCTTCTTTTAATCTGGGCAAATACACCAGCGTATTCCAGGCGGAAGTGTTCGCGATACTGGAGTGTGCGAACATGATTAAAAGTGAGATAAGCAACTATAACGTAGGAAAAATAATAATTTATAGCGACAGTCAAGCTGCCATCACAGCCCTTAACAAAACGGAGACTACCTCAGCCGTGGTGAAGAAATGCAAACAAAGCATTCAGGAACTTGCAAACTAGGTTGAGGTAGAAATTGCCTGGGTACCCGGACAATCCGGACATGAAGGTAACGAAGGCAACGAAGGCAATGAGGAAGCCGATGAATTAGCCAGGGGAGGAGCTGATGAACCCTTCATTGGCCCTGAACCAAGACTACCAATCACATATAGAATTACTAAGAACATTATCCAGATTAGAACAATCAAAGAAATCAACCAAAGATGGATGAGAAGAAAGGACTGCAGACAGTCTAAGATCTTCATCAAATCGGTTGACAAGAAGAAAACTAGAGAACTTCTGAAACAAAGTAGGAGAAATATAAGAACGATTGTAGTTGTACTTACTGGGCACTGCCCACTAAACAGACACCTATCAGTGATCAAACGGACAGAAGACCCCATCTGTCCGCAATGTAAAGAAAGAGAAGGAACAAGTTACTACTTCATGGCAGAGTGCCCGATGGCGCTGGCCTGCGCTGGGAGCTCTTTGGAACGGGCAAGCTTAAGGAAGAGGATCTAAAGCAGTTAACGATAGTTCAACTCAGCAGGTACTGTAAGCGCACAGGTAGGTTCGTAGGTCCGACGCCGGTGGGGTAAATGATAACCGGCCTCCCCCTGCTTTCAGCTTTTAGGGGACTTGGGGAATAATAATGCATGTTGAGTCACTTTCGTGGTTTGCTGAAGTAGCCGACGATTGAATTGTAGAAGAAGATGATGGATGGCTCCGTTGTTGTGTCTTATTTGAGGACTTAACTATGAGCCACGTAACATAGATTTCCAGCCCGGTCAGTCATTAGTTTGTTTCTTTTCTGTATAAATATACTTATTAGAAAATGTCGAGAAACTCCTTTCCACAGTTGCCGAAGTTGATGGGTATTGATAAAGTTTTTAGAACAGCTCTTCCCAAATCTGAGTTGAGCAAAAACTAAATTCCACCAAGATAAAGGTTGAATTGTGCATGCCGACTCCCAAAGAAAACTTTTATCATTCATAATTTGCTAAATCTTCAAAGATTCTTGGTCTGTTTGACTCATATCGGGAATATCGGGATAAAATATAGCCTATGTCACTCGGGAAGAATGTAGCTTTCTAATGGTGAAAGAATTTTCTAAATCGGTCCAGTAGTTTCGGAGCCTATTCGATGCAAACAAACAAACAATCAAATCTTTCCTCTTTATAATATTAGTACAGATTAACGACTAGTCCTAAAGCCTAGATAATAAAGTAAAAACATTGTAATAATATCATCTATTTCTAAACAAAAATATTAAATTACTAGCGGACCCGGCAAACGTTGTTTTGCCATATAAATTTTATTGGACATGAACTTCGTATCACCAAAATAATGTCACTTATTAAAAATAGGTAATCCAAAGAGACAAAAACGTCACTGATTACATACTCTTTGACCTACTCTTTGGAAGCGGCTATGTAGGAAATGACAGTTGTGTACGACAGTTTAACGATTTTATTTACAAAATTACCATATTTATATTAAAATTTTCCTGAATAAAAAGTAGCCTATGTTACTCTCCAGCTCTCAAATTATTCCCATTCCGAAAATCTCGTCGATCCGCTGCTCCGTTTTGACGTGAAAGACGGACAAACAAACAAACAAACAAACAAATAAACAAACAAACAAACACACTTTCACATTTATAATATTAGTATGGATAAACTAATATTTTGTTGAGAACGTTGAGAATATTCCCGGGAGCGTTCTAGTTTCCTGAGAATATTCTCACTGGCAATATTGCCGGGAACGAGAACGTTCTCAGCGGCACATCACTATCGCGAGTATCGCAAAGAGGTCAATGATCGCAAGTTCCAAAGAGCATTTAATAGCCGCTACACACGCTCCTATCCGACCGCCGATTTGGTCTGTGTAGCGTAGTCGTCCGACCATAATTATTATTATTCGTGTTTGACGCGGTCGGCCGGATTTGGTTTGCACGAACTTCACTTCCTACCAAATCGGAACGTGTGTAGGCTTCCGACCGGACCAACTTGGCAGTGTTGACAATTTTGGAGGTTTTCCCCTAGATTTAGGGAGAAAATATGTAAAAGCGGAAATATTTAAAGCAGGTAAATTACGTTTAAGGGATTTTCAGAGGATTCAATTTAATGCTCGTTCATGAGTTTTACGTAGAACAGTACCCCTAGTGTAAGTTTTTATGTCAAGCAAACGCAAACTATTTCGAATGCGTATTAATGTCAATTTGTATGAAAACTATATAAGCGCGCTACTCGCCGCTAGAGGCGCTGATACAGTTTTCATACAAATTGACATAAATACGCACTCACGATAGTTTGCGTTTTTTGACATAAAAACTTACACTAGGGGTACTGAACGAACGAAAGGTTTAATTATTAATAAATAATAATAAAAAGGGCATAACATCTCATCAATAAGTGCTGCTTTTAGTAAATATTTAGCATGTTTTACTATTTTAACGAAAATAACAGAAAATAAAAAAATAATGAATTTGTTTTTTTATAGTAATAAAACATTGAAAACCGAAAATGTTTTTCCTTTTAATTTATTTATTGCAAGCAAATTGATGTTTTCAGTATTTATAAATAATAATCATATTTGGAGATTAGCAGTGGCTGGCAACACTGCAACAACGGCTAGAAGTCGGCCAGACCAAATCGGAACGTGTGTAGGTAGCGCCGACCGATTTGGTGCGACAGATTTTATAGCCGCTACACACGCTCCTATCCGACCGCCGATTTGGTGCGGGCGAACTTCACTGCAGATCTGAACCGGCCTACACACGTTCAAACCAAATCTGCCAGACCAAATCGGTCGGCGCTACACACGTTCCGATTTGGTCTGGCCGACCTCTAGCCGTTGTTGCAGTGTTGCCAGCCACTGCTAATCTCCCAATATTATTATTATTTATAAATACTGAAAACATCAATTTGCTTGCAATAAATAAATTAAAAAAATATATTTTCGGTTTTCAATGTTTTATTACTATAAAAAAAACAATTTCATTATTTTTTAATTTTCTGTTTTTTTCAAAAAAATACTAAAACATTCTAAATATTTACTAAAAGCAGCACTTATTTATGCCCTTTTTATATATATTAGTTTTACGACAAATTGCGAGTTTTTAAATAAAATATTCTAAAAAAAACTAATAGATAAAAAGTTTTTTTTCATAAATGGCCATATTTAAACCTTTCGTTCGTTTAGTCCTACGTAAAACTCATGAACGAACATTAAATTGAATCCTCTGAAAATCCCTTAAAGTAATTCTATCTGCCTTAAATATTTCCGCTTTTACATATTTTCTCCCTAAATCTAGGGGAAAACCTCCAAAATTGTCAACACTGCCAAGTTGGTCCGGTCGGAAGCCTACACATGTTCCGATTTGGTAGGAAGTGAAGTTCGTGCGAACCAAATCCAGCCGACCGCGTCAAACATGAAAAATAATAATTATGGTCGGACGACTACGCTACACACGTCCAGATTTGGTCTGGAGCAGACCAAATCGGCGGTCGGATAGGAGCGTGTGTAGCGGCTATAATTGATCACTTCACGTCCGCGCCGCTACATGTCACTGTGACACTTATAGGGCTGCCAGATTGTATATTTTTATACATTTCTTGTATAATTTGAAGGTCTTATGTATATTCTATGTATAATCAGTCTCAATGTATAATTTTATACTTATAAATTTTTGTACATGATTTTTTTCCGCGAAACATGACGCAGTTTCATAAAGCGTTGACGTTAACAAATTGGCAACAATATGCAATGTCCTCTTTCTTTTCTATACACAAGAAAGGGATAACCTGATGAGATTTCCAATGCTTGAGTCACATTAGCGGGCTACGGCGAGTTCTCGGGTCAACGCAATACGTGTGGCCGACAACGCGTAGTACATCGCGACAAGACGATGTTATCGGGACACTGTCGTCGGCGCTTCAAACTGATTCGACGCGACAATATTCGCTTGGGTGGCTACACCTACGTCACTTTAGTGTCGTCCACTATGAAGCGGGCCAAACGTGCTTTGCTACTTTAAAGCTTTGTATGGAAATGAAATATAATACCTAATGATAAAATAAAACAACTTTAAATAAAAAGGTATTAATTTTAATAAACTACAATAAATTGTAATAAAATTAAATAATACCTAAGGGATTTCCGATGAGAATTATTATTATGTATTGTAGCAGACTATTTATGTGAAAGAAAGTAGCAGATGTGACTTATGGTATGCTGAATCTTATTAGGGCTCCGTACCTAAAAACACGACCCTATCACTAAGACTCCACTGTTCGTCTGTCTGTCACCAGGCTGTATCTCATGAACCGTGATAGCTAGACTGTTACATAGTTCGCACAGAGGAAGTATTTATGTTGCCGCTATAACAAAAAAAAAAATCTAAAAACAATCCTACTCCTACTAATATTATAAATGTGAAAGTTTAGATGTTTGGATTTTTGTTACTCAATCACGCCAAAAGGGCTGAACGGATTTGGCTGAAATTTGGAACACAGATACTTTGTAGCCTGGAGAGGAACATAGGCTACTTTTTATACAGAAATATATCACATTCCCACGGGATAACGCCGTGTAGTCCACGCGGGCGAAGCCGCGGGCGGAAAGCTAGTAAAAAATATATTGAAGTGGCGCTCCATTACAACAATCAAATGTTTTTGCCGTTTTTTGCTCGATATTAATAACGGCAACAGGTAGACGCTTGAAATATTCACAGAATATTTAGTTGTAAATTCACTTTAAAAATACCTAAATAATTAAATTAAAGTAAAATAAATACACAGCAGTGGGCGTCGTACGGCTGAAATGATGATGATGAAATAAATATAGCTCGCACTTGGCTGGTTTATCGTGATAGCCCGTAGATTTAGCGGTGTCCGTTACGCTGGCAAGAAAGTAGCTTCTAGAGGGAAGCGAGTTTGATGAATAGTTAGTGCGTAATTTGCTGTAAATGTGCGCCAAATAAAAAATTTGTGGGCCTAATACTTTTGGAATAAAACGGGAAAAACGAATTCTGCTGGAGTAACGGTGCTCCAGCAGGAAGATTCTAAACTAATGATCGGAGAGAAATAAAAATTATGTGGGCGGGTAGCTTAGATTCTAGCAGGAATGTGCGCCAAATATGAAATTTGTGGGCCTTACAGTTTTGGAGATATTTGATTTTCTGCTGGCGTAACGTTTTGCCGAGTCCCAGATCTCGGGAACTACTGGATGTGCGATCTTACAGTAAAGGCATATAAGTAGCGCCTAATTTGTGCTGTATGCACATACAGAAAACATTTCAAAAATATTCACGGATTTGAAGTAAACAGACATTTTCAGAAATAAAAAAAATAATTCTAGCGCCTAAACTACCACACAAATATAGAAACCAAAAACGGTGTTCTATTCTTCTTGCTATTTCTAATTACCATAAAAAGTTTGAGAATCCCACAGTTACGCGTTTTTGAATAATACCCACATGAAGGTGAGACAGACAATGTCATGACTTTGACGATCAGCAGGATAAAGATATCAGAGATTATTTAGATCCTAGCCCAATAAATAATTAGTGCTGTTTGTTACTAAAGTACATGTTCTGAAAATTTCAGCATCAAATTTTTCGTAATAAAGTAAATATTCATTAAAATCCAAAACAACTGCCAGTATTCTGATTAACCGACCAAATTCGATAGACCACGAAAAAGCGACGCGCTCATACATATTAATGACCTTCTTAACTTTTTTGCCGATCAGATTTGTACACGTTACGTTTGTGTACACTTAAGTAAAAAAGTGATTTGACTGAGTACTTTTATTTAATTTTTAATGACGAATGAAGCTTTTTTTGTGAAGTGAAAGAATTCAAATAATTTTAACATTATTTAAGTATAAAAATAAAATTAAGGTTGTTTTGTAATTTTATTTCGTTTTTTTTTCAAACATAGGTACCTAATGTGCAATGTGATTGAATTGACAATAGACAGTGATCTCACATGAATAAATATTCCACCAACCAATAACCAAGCTGCCTTAAGGGATTATTACACTTGGCTAAATTCAGCATCTAATTAAGCATACATTGCTTTCATTGAGCTTATTTGTAGCAAGTGATGCAATCAAAACAAGCAATGTATGATTAATTAGATGCTGAATTTAGCCAAGTGTAATAAGCTCTATAATATGCGGACCGCTGTCGGTACACCGATACATAGCCCGGCGATGTGTGCGTGACCTCTCACCGACGGGTTCACCGATGCGCCGCCACCGCCCGCCG
The DNA here is from genome assembly GCA_949710035.1 of Crambus lathoniellus. NCBI lineage: Eukaryota > Metazoa > Arthropoda > Insecta > Lepidoptera > Crambidae > Crambus > Crambus lathoniellus. The sequence continues at coordinate 8,914,200 of OX453303.1, read as the reverse complement.
GGGCTAGAACTGGTTTGCGCCCCGGCTCAGTTGCGGCACTAGTTGCGAGTTTTTGGCGCCATTTTGGCGGGTTAGGTTAAGTGGATATTTTAATTAATCGCAATTTGTTTCATAGTGGACTTTGTGACTCAAGATAGGTGTGGTTTTGTGCCCCAAGTGTGTACGCAACTGGACGATGTGTGGAATGATTAAAATATGCGCTATCTCGGTAACGTGATGCCGAGTGTTTTATTGTAGTGGTGACTACCTCAGCAAGAATTACCAAGAAGACCGACTCGACATATTTGACGCCAAATACTCCAAGAAGCAATGGAATGTAACACACCTACATTCTAATGAAAACATAAGAAACTATAATAACATACATAATACTCAAGAATTGGCAGTATGGCTTGATGTCTTCGCCTGTCCAAAAGGACGAACTTTTTTACAATACAATACAATACCTCAGTTGTTGCGGTATTAGTGACAGGGCCGCACCGCACGTCGCGCGCATAAAGCCCCCAGTACAGGTTGGCCGACCATGGTCGGCGACCATGACCAATACATCGTACATTGACACTTTTGAACGAACAAGTTTAAAAAGGTTTTTTCAAAAGTGTCAATGTACGATGTATTGGTCATGGTCGCCGACCATGGTCGGCAAACCTGTACTGGGGTCTTTAGACGAGCGAGATTGAGGAAGTTAATATAGTGATTTTGTCGACGAATTGGGGGGTTTTTTTTTATCAGCCCGGATAATTTTAGGGATTATTCTACTCATGAAAAAACAACTTTTATTATGGGATCAACAGTGAATTCGCAAAAAAAAACAGCTGTTCCATACATTTTGATCTTCGAGCAACGAGACCCGCGTTGCTCGAAGATTTTGATAAAATATTTTTGCACTTTTGTATGGAACAGCTTATTTTTTTTCGTGATTTCAGTGTTGGTCCCATATTAAAAGTTGTTTTTAATATGATTCGCGACTGAGCAGTCGCCCGGAAAGCGAAAGGTCGTGGGTTCGAGTCCCATCGGAGTTGGTTGTGAGACGGGTCGATTTTTTTAAATACTTCAATTTCAATCTCCCACTTCTGTTAGTACCTACATCAAAAACTTTTTTCTCATACCATCGATTGAAGATATTCGATCGCCGCCGGTTCCCAGCACGACAAAGGGTAGTAAATAATGAGCGATTTTCCGACAGGCCATTTAAAAAAAAAGCTTCACTAGATGGCGTTGAACGAAGTATTTACGATCTCTATAGTTTTGTATCTGAATGACCTTTATTGCAATCAAAAATAAATCGTCTAGATATGACTTTTAGATTACGAACGCACAGGCAGGCGGCTTGCTTGGCGCCAAGAGCACAGAATATATAATAGTACTGTGACGGGACGTCCTCGTCGGCCAGTGGTACACTAGCCGGAACGTCGGAAGTCACCGCCCAGTATTTAATTTGTAGATAATAGATGAATAAAAAGATGATGTTTAATAGGGACTTGACTTTTTATTGTAAAGGTAGTAATAAAGAAAATATAGGAAGCATAGGAAGATTAGGAAGATTAGGAACTGTAACAACAAGATAAAAAATACATGAATAACAAAAAGTAGGTAGGTAAGTAGGTAGTAGTGGGTATGATGATGAAAACTTACCCCTTTCCAAGGGTCAAGGGTTCCACTTATTTAAAACTATAACAAACAACTCAAACTGGTATAAAAAACTGGTAATGCTCCGAGAGCTCTGTACGGCTTGGTGATTTTAGTAGAACTGAATCAAAAATGATGAACAGGACACGTGAAACGAAGATTTTGAATTTGAATTGAAAGAACAGGATAGGATTCGATAAAATTAATGGCCAGTATGTAGAACTAGATGGAGTTTCCAGTCATAATAGAGTTTTTAACCATCCATAATGACTGGTATGAATGGACATCGTTACAGTACTAACGCCTAGAGCCTAGCGAGTCACCTTGGTAAAACGAACGTTCTAGAATGTTCGCGACCGCCTGCACTGCGCGCTTGGCGCCTAGCTAGTTGCGCTAGTAGAATACAAGCTACTAGGCTCTAGGCGCCAAGCTAGCCACCTGCCAGTGCGTACGTAGCCTTAGTTTTCTAGAAATTCGTGGACCGTGGACAAACATACATACACTTACGAAAATTAGCACAGATGCTTGGAAGCATTCTATTTAATAACGCTATACTAAAATATAATCCAATTCCAACTAAATCACATACATACAGGGTCGCTACCGCGTAACTTTATGGATATGAACTTTATACGCTTTTTGGAACTTTAATTACTAATTTTATTAAAAAAATACCTACTACAATTGTTTTGTGACGTCGGTCGTCGGGTATAACGATAGCTAGCTAGCAACGTTCAACAGAACAAAGCAGCAAAAATCAATCAAAATATAAACAAAGCGTTCCGTTTTATGAAACAAAAGTCGCGTCGAAGTAAACTTTATTACATTCCGTTGTTTGTGACTGCATAGGTGGGACAGCGCCATCTATTGAGCTAATCAAAACGAGCTTTCAGAAAATCGCCCATTCGCCAATCATTAGATTTAATCGCAAAAAAATATGTGTTAGCAAAAGCTGTAAAGCTTGGGCAAATCTTCATCTTGAAGAAAGTTTCTTTGCGCTATATAGCCTTTTTTTAGTGGGAGAAAGCAACAAATAATTCATTAAGTACCTAACTACTTGAATTTACAAAAAATAATTATTAACAAAGTGTTTAAACCATTCATGTTTCATGTTTATATATTATTTGAGATTTCATTAACAAATGTGTTTTGTTGCATTCCTGGGGGGCGATCGCGCTAAATAATTTCAACCAAACCACAACCGAAGCTGGTAACGTCATTCTCGAAGTAGGTTTTTCTCGAAAACTGAAAAAGCAACATTTTAATTGTATTTTTTTAGGCCTTTTATCTTGCCAATTTTGAGTTAATATTGTAGATTACAGAGAGAAAGAAAGAAAAATAATTTATTTTGTGAACCAGTTGAATACGCATATTAAATCTCCTTATTTTGTAATGAAATAGAATGGCAGTGGCAGGCAACCCTAGTAACAGCTCGCACAAGCGCAACGCCACAGAACAGATTCGTGCTCAACACAACAAACAGTGTGCAATAACTTTCTATGCTACATATCTTCTCATTGATCTTAGACTGGGCACTTCGATCAACAATAACACCTAGACTGGGCACATAGAGAGGGAATTTTTATACGGAATTCCGAAACGGAATCATTCCGAACGCAGCTTATCCATACCAATTTATCAACTTACGGATTTTTAATATTTTAACAATGCGTTGCTGTTTTCTTGTCAAAATAGTACTAGAAACCAAGTTTCATCAAAATCAGCCCACAAACAAAAAAGTTGGCCGACACCTTGAATATTTTATATTTTTAACATTGCGTTGCTGTTTTCTTGTCAAAATAGTACTCGAAACAGAGTTTCATCGAAATCGGTCCACTAATAAAAAAATGGCGGCCATCTTGGATTTTTAATATTTTTAACACCGCGTTGCTGTTTTGTAGTCAAAATAGTACCAAAAACCGAATTTAATAAAAATAGGCCAACAAAGAAAAAAGTTGGCCGCCATCTTGGATTTTTAATATTTTTAACATAGCGTTGCTGTTTTCTTGTCATAGTACTAAAAACCGAGTTTCGCCAAAATCAGCCCACAAATAAAAAAGTGGGCGGCCATCTTGGATTTTTAAATTTTTTAACATAGCGTTGCTGTTTTCTTGTCCAAATAGTACCAAAAACCGAGTTTCATCGAAATTGGCCAACAAACAAAAAAGTTGGCCGCCATCTTGGATTTTAGAAGTTAATACGTCCCAGACAGTAGTTCTATAAAATATGCGAGATCAAGATTTGCACGTATGCAAATCGTATGCACTATAATATTAATTAAATAAGAAGTTTGTTTATTTGTTTATTTGTCACGCCCCGCACGATTGACCTGTCTCCGTCGGACTACTGTATGGAAAAATGGTTCCTTCTTATACTGTGCTGGTATGAATAAAGGCTCAAACTATCCTTTTGAATGATAGAGCACTATTCACCTACATTTACCAAAAAAACATTAAATTTTACATTAATTTTTTCTGCATAATACGACACATTAAAGAAGGTCATCAATATGTATGAGCGCGTCGCTTTTTCGTGGTCTATCGAATTTGGTCGGTTAATCAGAATACTGGCAGTTGTTTTGGATTTTAATGAATATTTACTTTATTACGAAAAATTTGATGCTGAAATTTTCAGAACATGTACTTTAGTAACAAACAGCACTAATTATTTATTGGGCTAGGATCTAAATAATCTCTGATATCTTTATCCTGCTGATCGTCAAAGTCATGACATTGTCTGTCTCACCTTCATGTGGGTATTATTCAAAAACGCGTAACTGTGGGATTCTCAAACTTTTTATGGTAATTAGAAATAGCAAGAAGAATAGAACACCGTTTTTGGTTTCTATATTTGTGTGGTAGTTTAGGCGCTAGAATTATTTTTTTTATTTCTGAAAATGTCTGTTTACTTCAAATCCGTGAATATTTTTGAAATGTTTTCTGTATGTGCATACAGCACAAATTAGGCGCTACTCATATGCCTTTACTGTAAGATCGCACATCCAGTAGTTCCCGAGATCTGGGACTCGGCAAAACGTTACGCCAGCAGAAAATCAAATATCTCCAAAACTGTAAGGCCCACAAATTTCATATTTGGCGCACATTCCTGCTAGAATCTAAGCTACCCGCCCACATAATTTTTATTTCTCTCCGATCATTAGTTTAGAATCTTCCTGCTGGAGCACCGTTACTCCAGCAGAATTCGTTTTTCCCGTTTTATTCCAAAAGTATTAGGCCCACAAATTTTTTATTTGGCGCACATTTACAGTAAATTACGCACTAACTATTCATCAAACTCGCTTCCCTCTAGAAGCTACTTTCTTGCCAGCGTAACGGACACGATTTAGCACGCCAACGCGATTACGCGACACGAATCTTCGCCCGGCTAGTGTGTAGACAAGAACATCGCGTATGCTCGACAACGATAATTTTAGCGCACCCACGCGATACGAAGTATCGTCCGCTAATGTGGCCCCAGCATAATAATCAATCATCATTGTGAAAATCAAGTAAAAGGTGAAAAAAAAAAATTCTTATTCCACTACATAACAGTTATGAATCGTTATTTTTAAGTTCATGTATAATGAGGCGTGATTTTGTATAATTTCAGAAACCTGGCCGTATAATTTAAAATTTTCAACTGGCAGCCCTGACTAGTCTATATAATTTGTGTACTTGGTGTTTTCTTTTCACAAATATTTTGTTTAAAATTTGTGATTTCACAGCACAGCTATTAAGATACTAGGTATCTACGTATTTCACAGGAAAAAAGTTAAAATGTTGGATAGGCCTAGGCGTCCCATGTCAGCTTACATGTTGTGGTTGAACAGTGCAAGAGAAAAGTTAAAGGCCGAACATCCTGGCCTGAAAGTCACGGAACTCGCCAAAAAGGGAGGTGAAATATGGAGATCAATGAAGGATAAGAGTGTATGTATATTTTCATGTCTTTTTTAATAAGTATGCAACACTATAGATTTTCAAAAAAAAAAATCTTCCTTTATCCTTATTTCACAGGTGTGGGAAGAAAAAGCAGCCCAGGCAAAAGAGAAGTACTTGAAAGACTTAGATTCAAATAATTTAGTATGTATATTTTCATGTCTTTGTTACTTTGCAACACTTCATAGATTTTCCATATTCTTTTCTTACTTTATCCTTATTTCACAGATGTCAGATGTAAAAACAGCCCAGGAAAGAGAACAGTACAGAAAAGACTTAAAGTCATATAATTTTGAGCAATCTCAATTAAATAAAACTAAACCTCAGCTAGGACCAAATCAAGACCTTGAATATTGCCTCCTAGAGTCTGCTGGAGCTAACAGAAGTACTGGTGATGGAGACCACCAAAAGAATGGTACTAAAAATAATGTTATAATTAAACTTGGTGATATATTCACAAGTGGTAGTGGAGAATGTAGTATAGCTGAACCTTTGGAGCCTGTAAACCTCAGGCAAAGTGGTAATTAATATCCTTTTTACTATAAGTACATAATTATAGTGTTGCCGAATAATCAAATCAATTTTGTTCACCCTGAAATAATCTAAATATTGATTATCAATCGCTAGCATCAAGTTAATCTATAGAAGTATTCCAGTTACGGCACCAATTTGAACCGCACCAATTTGAACCGCACCATTTGAATGGCACCAAAAGCATTCCCGTTACGTCACCAATCATTTGAGGCGTAGTAGAGCTTTTACCTAACTAAAAACATTGATAAGTTCTTTATTATTTTTGAAAACAGTATCTGAAGTAGGTAATTCTAGTAATACATTAAAAGTAAAAGGACAATGTAGCGTGAATTATCGTTTGGATTCTAAAGTACCAGGATAACATAGCTATGGAGGAGGTAGCTATAGTTGCGACTGGTTAGAAAAAATCTTTACCTATGTATACTACCGCCTCCATAGCTATGTTATCCTGGTACTTCAGAATTCAAACAATAATTCGGACAGCTACATTGTACTTTATACATGAATAATAAAGTATTATTCTGTTGTAATGTTGTAAATAAATAAATAAATAAAAAAAAAAAACTTAGAATACCTACTTCAAATATAATAAAGAACTGAACTGATTTATTGATGTTTTTAGTGAACACCTCTACTTTAAACCAATGGTGCCGTAACGGGAATGCTTTTAGTGCGATTCAAATGGTGCGGCTAAAATTGGTGCCGTAACTGGAATACCTCAATCTATATAATAAATTCTATAATTTAGCTAATTATATCGATAAGAACCGATTATTATCGAACAAAAATTAGATTAAATCGTTATAATAGGTGGTATCAGTTACTTTTTAAGTTGGCGGGTACAGGATGAGCATGTTCTTTACGAAAATAATCAAGGTATGGTCTAAATTCCAGTTCCATATCACGGTACCTACCCAAGCATGTTCCACACAAAAACACTATTTTACATTATTTTTCATTCACAAACCAAATACAACTGTATATTATACAGTTGTATTTGGAGGGTCTTCTTCTTCATTCGATACGGGCGTTTTCCGCAACTCGACGTCTTATTGCGCCTATCCTATTTGCGTGAGGAGGGTGTGCAGCTGGATTACTCCAGCCAACCCAGCTCTGCCAGGAAAGCACCCAGCGCCCTCACGTCGGAGACCGCTTCGTGGACGCTTCGGCTTCTCTTCGGCTTCTCTTTGGCCCCTACACAACCTCTGCATAGGGGACTGTCAGTGTTACCTAAGTTAAAAAGGTGTTTGTTAAAATTACCATGTCCTGTTATTGCACCCATCACAAGGCGTAACTGTGATCTATTAAGTTTAAAAAGAGACCTGGACAGATGGGCATCATAGCGCGGTACTGCCATTTTCGCTTGCCTGCAAGTTTCCAGTGAGCGTGTTCGCGGATCTTACCAGCAAACCAGCTCGCGGGAATAGGTATAATCGGTTCAAGGCCAATCAGCTCCCCATCCGATCCCCTCCTCGCTAGCTCATCGGCCTGGTCGTTTCCACGTGATCCACTGTGACCTTTGATCCATTGGATAGTGATATTATTGAGTGTACCCACCATATTTAGTCTGTGATGACACTCCTGTAGGAGACTCGATGCGCTACGACTACCATTCAGAGCCTGAAGTACTGACTTACTGTCGGAATGTCTAAGTATGTCATAGCCGGTTACTTCCCTTGCTGCTCCAGCTGCCAGCAGAATGCGCATACATTCTGCCTGAAAGACAGTGTTGTATAAACTCAGTGGCACCGCAATTTGTATGTTTAGGTCTTCCGAGAATACACCTGTCCCAGTTCCCTTCCAAGGTTCCAAGACCTCATCTTGGAGCCATCAGTGTATATCAGAAGCGCTTTGTGTTGTACCTGAGAGCTTTCTGTGTCCTCCAGTTGTATTTTGTATTGTCAAAGATGAAGGATGGTTTGACCTTGTCGCAGATCGCCTCCACAAGGGGTGTGTCCGTGAACACACTATCCTTACGCACCAACATGAATGGAGCTCACTGCAGGGGTCTCTCACTCGAAGTACTTACGCGCATTACTAGCCTACTCTAATTCAGTGGGCTGCCAACAACCGTCAGACGCGCGCACGCACTGTATTCGTGTTACGCTCGGTCAATTAGTTGTCATACGAACCAAATAAGTGATCTGTGCTTGTTACACGTTAGTTCTATTTAAGAACTAGCGGCCGCCCGCGGTTTCACCCGCGTGAACTACACGACGTTATCCCGAGGGAATGTGATATTTTTCCGGGATAAAAAGTAGCATAAGTTACTCCTTATTACATCAGCTACCTGCCAGTGAAAGTCCCATAAAAATCGGTCCAGCCGTTTCAGAGATTAGCCGGAACAAACAGACAGACAGACAGACAGACAAAAATTGTAAAACAAGTCATTTTGGTATATGTACCGTAAATATAATCATATGCATGTAGTAAAAAGCGGTTATTTTAATGTTACGGGGGGGAAGTCAGTGTTGGCCTCGGTGGAGAGTGTTCATACCAGGGAACATTCTTCTACAAAAAGCCGAGAAACGCCGTTGCGCACGTCTAGAAGGAGCTAGGCTACAGGCGCGCACTGGCCAGTCCTATTCACATCACGTCCCCGCCGTCACTAGAATGCCGCCGCAATCTAGTGATGGACTCACTCTCAGTGAGTCGTCCTCCCTGGGCAATGTTGAGGTCCGATTGGAGCTCCCCCATCCTACTTCTCCGGACCACGATAGCTAATGTGAAGGGCAAAAGCGAGTCTTCAGCGCTATAACTGAATAACTGGCTAGGGGAAAAAACCCCGAATTTAAATATAGTATTACCCCAGGAGGGTACCAGCGATAACGTTGGAGAATCCCTCCCTCAGCCTAGCTCAGGCAGCCCTACGTACTCTGGGGGGGGGGGGGGGGGGCAAAGTTTTGCCGCAAGTGGATCTGACAAATGAAGAAAGCAACCACGTAACAGGGAAGCGTAAATTAGTGCAACAGGCGTTCCATCCGAGCCTATTCATAAGGAGTAGAAGCGCATCACTGGGAAATAAAACACAATTGGATTTACTATCACCATTACCTACTGACAAGGATAAAGAAATTACAACTCCTGAACCTCGCAACTGGCAAAGAATTCCTGTACCTAGAACCAATAAGAGAAAAAGTTGTCTCACACACCATCTCCAGAAGGTATTAAAACAAAAAACCGATTCAGTGAACTACCAGTAGACTTGACTGAAGAATCTGCGGCCCCAAAGGTAAAACGACCTAGTAAGCCTCCACCCATAGTTCTCTACGGTATCGATGATATCAACAAACTGACCGAACTGTTAGAATCCTCTGCAGACAAAGAAAGTTTTACTTTAAAAATCGTGAACAGGAACCAACTTAGAATCACCTGCAATAATGTAGAGGTCTACAAAAACATAATCACCATTGTTCGGAGCAAAGGATTAATAGGCCATACCTTTAATCTGAAGGACCAACGATATTATAGAGTAGTTATAAAGAACTTACACCACACAACTCCACATACAGCCATTAAAGATTTTTGTTTTGTTTTGTTGGTTAATTCACAATCAGTCAGCCACTTTCAGTGAATGCGTTGTCAGTCTTTAGTGATTGCGACGAGTGTGCCTTCCATTGAGAGCACTACTCCATGTAATACGGAGCTATATCCGCTCCAGCAGTGACAAGATATTATGCCTTTTAAGCCTGTTACAGTAGGATTGCGTTGTCAGTGCGACCGCTAGCTCGTTAGGATGTTGAGCAAAACGTTTTTGGTGTCTTGTAGATGTAGCCCGGATTTCTTCCTTTATTGTACTCATTTGTAGGTTTTCGTGGATCTCGTTGTTTGTTATGAACCAGGGCACATTGGATATGGTTCGCAAGATAACGTTCGGTAGTCTTTGTATAATAGAAATGTTGGAGTTACTCGCGCTATCCCACAGTTGAATGCCATACATCCATATTGGCTTAAGCAAGGCTTTCATCATTTCAACCGTACGACGCCCACTGCTGGGCATAGGCCTCCCCCAAGGATCTCCACAACGATCGGTTCTGCGCTGCCCGCATCCAGCGGCTTCCCGCGACCTTGACCAGATCGCCGGTCCACCTTTATATATTAATAATTTGTTATCTACAGAGAGTTTACTATTTCGTCCGAGCAACCAAAGCATGTTTCTGTATTTCAATTTGATTTCTTCCCGTTTCGCTTTTATGTGATTCTTCCATGTTAGCCTGCGATCGAGATGTAAGCCGAGATATTTCACATTCTCCTTGTGGGGTAATATGTTGTCTTCTAAATATACAGGTGGACAATCCCCTTTTCTAAGGGCGAAAGTTATGTGTACCTACAGACTTAGTGACACTTGCTCTTATCTTCCATTTTTTCAGCCAGGTACTTATTTCGTTTAGCCCTTCTTGGAGCGTATTAGACGCCGCAATCGAGCATTTATTGCTGGCTAGTATAGCCGTGTCATCGGCAAATGTTGCTGTAGTTACACCTGCTATGGTTGGCAAGTCCGCAGTAAATATCGTGTATAACACTGGATCCAATACAGACCCCTGTGGTACACCTGCTTTAGTTTCGAAGAATTTGGAGGTTTCTCCCGATTCTTTCACCTGAGATATTCTGCCATCTAAGTACGATTGCATGAGAGGATGATAGCTATGAGGGAGGCAATTTTTTATTTTGCATAGTAGGCCTTCATGCCACACTTTATCAAATGCCTGTTGAACGTCCAAGAATGCTGACGAGCAATATTCCTTATTCTCAAGTGCTTTTCTGATCTCATCTGATACTCGATGCACCTGTTCCACAGTTGAGTGGTTTTGTCTGAAACCAAATTGGTGGTCCGGTATTGTTCTGTTTTCCTTAAGAATGGGAAGTATTCTCCTTAGAATAATTCTCTCACATACTTTCGACAGTATTGGTAAGAGGCTGATCGGTCTATAAGATGAGACATCATTTGGGGGCTTGCCGGGCTTCGGAATCATAATAATTGGGATACCTTCCACATAGTAGGAAAATGTTGCGTTCTAAATATGCCATTATATAGAGTGGTAAGGAAAACTACAGCTCTCCTGGGCAACTTTGTTAATATTTCCTTTGTAATAAGGTCGAAACCAGGAGCCTTCCAATCATTTAAGTCCTTAATTGTCAACCATACTTCTTTAACCGTTACTGGTCTGGGTGGTACCGACATCTGGTAAGGTTGGTCCAGAACATTTTTCACATATATGTTCGATTCCTGATCGTTTGTAGCGTTTGGTGAGAAAACATTGGCTAGATGTATGGCAAACAAACTTGCTTTTTCTGTTGCACTTTTAGCCCAGCCATTATTCGGTTTTCTTATGGGAGGTTTACATTCCTGGGGTCCGTTTAAGGTCTTGGTAAACTTCCATAAGGAATGGCTAGTTGATCCATTAGGGGCAAGTGATTCCAACTTTGCTTCCAGTGTAGTGTTGTGCCAATCTTTAAGTAGTGTTCTCAGTTCGTCTATCTCTCTGTTGAGTTTTCGCCTATCGTCACTGTGCCTGCTCTGTTGCCATACGCGCCGAGTCCTTCTCTTTTCTAATACTTTTTGTCTTATTTCTAGTGGTATGTTAGCGCTATAAGGTTTTTGTATTATGGTAGGAGTAGTCTTCCAACAAGCTTCCTGGATCAACATAGTAATAAGTTTTGTTGCTTCCTCTATTTCTTCCGGGGATTTTAGGGACAATTTCATGTTTATGTTATCATTAACATATTCAAGAAATGAATACCAGTCGGTCTTATTATTGGAGAGTTGAGGTGGTCTTTCGACTTCAATAACCATGGTGCTGGCTGTTAGCAACACAGGAGTGTGGTCCGATGAGGTTTCTAGGCATGACTCCGGTTTGAAATAGTGGTGAGACAATCCCTTGATGATGAAAAAATCAAGGAGGTCTGGTATTTTATTCAAATCTGTGGGCCAGTAGGTTGGTTCAAATGTAGATAATGTACGTAGGTTGTTTACCGTTACACTAGATAGTAGTTGTCTACCTCTTGTTGTAATAAGTCTCGAACCCCAAGAAGTATGTTTCGAGTTCCAGTCTCCACCAGCCACGAAGCGATTATCAAGAGAGCTGAAGAATTCGGAGAACATATTTTCTGTTATTTTATGTTTGGGCGGACAGTAAACAGCAACGACATTGAAATACCCACAGTGGTCTTCAACTGCGACTGCGGTAGCCTGAATATGGTTTGTCTTAAATTCTGGTAATAGGTGATGTTTAATGGTATCTTTTATTATGACTGCAGCGCCTGCGTGCCCTGTTCCGTCCGGATGATTGGCCGTGTACGTACGGTATCCTCGGAAATTCAGTTTAGATGAATAAGTGCAGTGTGATTCCGGGATAAGGATGATATCGAGGTTTTGTTGTCTTATTAGTAAGTCTACTTCGTGCTTGTTGGGTGATAGGCCATTTACGTTCCACGTTGCTATACGCAGAGACGCCATTAGGACAGTTTGGTAATCAGTGTTGTTATGAGCTGCATAAGTGTGCCCATTTGTTGTAGGATGATTTCAAACTTTTCGGATTGTTTTAAAAGTATGTTTTCTATTGTTGTCATCTGCGGCTCTGGAATTTGAGATTTATTGAAGTGATCGTTCTTTGTCTCCCACTTTGTTTGTTCGTTTCAGTTGCAGATTTCTCTTTCTCGTTGTGGGTCTGTAGTACCTTAGCATATGTTTTGGGTCGTGATTCTGAGTCTCCTTTATATTCAGGGATGGGGTTCGGTGCATTTTTCGGCTTCGGTAGAGCTGGTGCTCTTTTCCTTGAAAGGATTTCACGGTATACCTCACAGCCTTTAAAATTAGCTGGGTGGGCGCCGAAACACAGTGCGCATTTAGCTGGAGTATTCCTGTCTTTCTTGGTGCAGTCTGACGTTTTATGTTGTTGAGCGCATTTAACACAGCGGTATGGCCTCATGCAGTTGTTTTTTGAATGCCCATACTGCTGACATCTTTGGCATTGCACGATCGTCTTTTTCTTTTTTGGATCTTCTATGACAACTGACTGATGGTATATATATTTCAAATCCTTGACAGCTTTGTTGTTAGGTCCTGGTAGGAGGTTAACAAAAAATGTTGATGTGGAAATTTTTTCCGGGCCATACTTGGCATTGATGATCTCTTCCGCTACCGAGTTCCCTGTACTTTCTATTGCTTCTACTATTGCATTTGTGGGAGTTGAATGGTGGAGATTTCGAATCACTATTCTGTAGTTCCTTTGGTCTTTTCTGGTGAAAGTATGTCCTATTAGCCCTTTTTCACGGACAAGTGAAATAAGATTTTTATACACTTCCACCTGAGTGCAGCTAACTCTCATTTGGTTCCGGTTTACTATTTTATAAGTGAATTAGTCCCTTTCAGCAATACTTTCAAGCAATTCAGTAAGTTTACCAACATCTTCTACTCCATATAGGATTATTGGAGGAGGTTTGCTTGGTTTTCTTTGTTTGATTTCCTCTTCCTTGTCAGTAATGTCTATTGGCAGGACTCCGAATCTATTTGAGGTGCTTACTTCTTCGGGAGACGGAGTTTGGGTTAACTTTTTCCTTTTAGGGTTTCTGACTGCTGGTGTTCTCTGCCGATCCGGAGGTTTATGGCTTGTGGGAGGTTGTTCTTCAATCTCGGGGTCTGAATCTATGTTCACTACTGTATTTGGTGAGGCTGGTGGTAGATCACCTTTAGGCAGGTTTCCTGTAGAGAAGCTTCTAGACCTGCTATTAAACAAACCAGGATGGAAGGTCTGTTGAATCATTATTTTGTTTCCAGTAACATTTACCGACACAGAAGCCTGGTCACCTACTTCTGAGCAGTCTTCGGTAACAGATTTCACACTCTCTGGCCCGGGTACCAGAGAGCGCCGGGGGTTAGCCGGGTCGCATGACAAAACGCATTCCTTATTAGACATATTCATCACGAGTGGGGGTTGGGAGAATACTAACAGTGCTTTCCCAAGGCACTGTCGCCACGATGTTCAAAGGGTATTTAAGTCCTTTAGGCTTGTGGTAGCCATAACAGGTTAGTTGACCGCCGCCTGTGACTCGGCGTTGTTGCCCGTTTAGCACCACCCGGGGGACACGTGTAGGGTGGGCCTAGGAAAAGGTGGTAAATCCTACGGACGTGGGCAACTCCACCCCCCAAAAGCCATTGAAGATGAAATAGCAAAATCCGGTAATGAAGTCTATGGTGAAATTATCAACGCTAAATACGGACCAGACAAAAAACCTACATCGACGTTCTTCGTAAACGTGGTTCCAGGCCCAAATAACAAGGAAGTTAAAAATATTAAATACATTTACCACCAGTCGGTCATCATCGAAGATCCAAAAAAGAGAAAAACAATAACACAGTGCCAAAGATGTCAACAGTATGGACACTAAGAATTACTGTATGAGACCATACCGCTGTGTAAAATGTGCTCAAGGACACAAAACGGCAGACTGTCCAAAAAAGATCGTAGTACACCGGCTATGTGTGCTTTGTGTCAAGGCGCACACCCAGCGAATTACAAGGGCTGCGAAATATACAAAGAGATTCTCTCAAGACGAATGCCGAAAAACAAAACAACAAGGAATAATATAAAACAAGACTTACCAGAAAAGCACGTAGATGGCACAATATACCCTGCGATTCAGAAAGAAAAAACATACGCGCTCTTTACGCCGATAAATTAAAACAAAGACCAGAAGAGACACCACCCGACACCAATGCATATAATCGTCTAGAACAACTGCTAATCAAACAGTCTGAAAAATTTGATACCATCCTACATCAGATGAGTACCCTCTTGGGCCTCGTAACTACACTCCTTAACAAACTACCACGGATCTAAACCTCAGGATAGCCACGTGGAACATAAACGGTCTAGCCCCGAACAAGGCGGAGTTAGAAGTACTGATGAACCATAACCAACTTGATGTTGTACTTATATCAGAAGCGCATTGTACAGAAAGAAGAGATGTAAGGATCAAAGGTTGCAATACCTACGTCACTACGCATCCTGATGGAACCGGGCATACTGGAACAGCCATTGTGATAAGAAAGTCTATTAAACACCAAGTATTACCTGATTATAGAAGTTACCATATCCAGGCGACCACTGTGTCAGTGGAATCCAAAAGTGGATGTCTTAATCTATCAGCAGTTTACTGTCCACCAAGGCCTAACATAGATTCCGCTAAATTCAATGACTATTTTTCGACATTGGGAGGCAGATTTATTGCAGGTGGTGACTGGAACGCCAAACACACCTGCTGGGGCTCAAGGTTGACAACAACTAGAGGAAGACAGCTCAAACTTAGCAATGATACACAAAACCAATCCTACATCTCAACTGGTGAACCAACGTATTGGCCTACAGACCCGAATAAAAAGCCCGATCTTCTAGACTTTTTTATCACCAAAGGTCTATCAAAGCACTACTTCAAGGCTGAATCATGTTTTGACAGCGATTCTGATCACTCGCCAGTCTTAATGACAATGAGCGCAACCGTAATTCATTATGAAAGACCAGAATTTTTATATAACAAACTTACCGACTGGGAGGGTTTCAGAGACTACTTAGAAAAAAATATTGAACTACATATTTCCTTAAAAACGCACGAGGAGATAGAATATGCAACTGCCTATATAACCAACCTAATACAAAATGCATGCTGGCTTAATACTCCAACTGAGAGTAAAAAATACATTAGGCGAGAGATATAATAGGTTTCATTGATTTATTAAAACAAAGACAAATTCTTCGGGTACATCGAAGGTACACATAGGTACAACTTCTGCCGTTCTCGTGGGGTGGGCCGCGTAGTTTTTTCATAATCGAAGACACGCCCTGTACCTACCCGTGAAATACAAATGTATATTTCGGTTTGTGAATGAAAACGAATGTAAAATTGTAATTTGTGTGGTACACGCTCGGGTACCGTGATCGGGTAGAACTGGAATTTAGACCATACCTTCATTATTTTCGAAAAAACGTACAGAACGTGCTCGTCCTGTACTCGCCAACTTAAATATTGAATTTTGTAATTAAACTATTATAGGTACGCATTTTTTACTAAGTAACATATCCAAGCTAGTACACACTGGTATCACGGTTTTATAGTTCTAAAATTGGAGTATGTACAAGTCTTAGCGGGTACAGGACGTGGGGCACTTTAGCTCGACGAAGTAGTAGGTTATTAGTGTGTTCTTTACTAAATTTTATTAACGTGATTTTTTAGCCAAACGAATACGAATGGACTCACCGGACGTTTTTGACTCTCAGAAAATGCATGACCCAGCTTTGAGAGAAGGGGTTCAAAAAAATATCATGCTCGAGCAGCTAGAAAAACTTGAAACAGGAAGTTCAGGGCGTCACACTACAGCTCAGCCAAAGGAAAATTATGATTTAGAAATGTTAAGGGATATTAAAACGGAACCTAAAGAGAGTAGCATCACATCGTGTTTAGACTGTGCTATTTTTCCACAAAATGAGCCTGATAATCGTATCGATTATTTCTCGAATCTCATAAAAGAAGAACTCCAGTATGTACAACCTTGCATGCGTACAAGAATGTTTGCAAGAATTTTAAATTTTTTGCATACTCACAAAAAGTTCCATTATAATGATTTGGATCTTACAGACTCGGAGAGAAATGATTAACAGAAAACCTTAAATTGATTAAAAACCTGTTGGGGTAGCACGAAGCGAACGACAAAGGACGATATATCCGCTTAATGATTATGTTAGTCATACAAATCTGTTTTGTATGTAATTTGCTAATGGGTAAAAAGTAGGTACCTACTTAAACTGAATCACAATCATAAAAAAGGCTGTTTGATAGTTTAAGCATGATTACAAAAATAAAATATAGAAAAACAAGTATAACATGTTTTTTTATTTTAAGTATTGCTGTAGAGGATGTAAGAGAGAGTGTGGATTCATGGAAGGGCAGAATGTTGAGGTGGGTGATGTGAAGGAGAGCTTGGAAGAACAGAGTGTTGGGGTAGGTAGAGGATGTAAGATATGAGATAATAGTAGCTTTCAGCGTTTTTATCGAAAATATGTGCTTTCGCACTCGCTGGAATGGAAACGAGAGAGTGAGAAACAAGCTCCTTCGAAATATAGAATCGGCGGAACAACGCGAAAGAGAGATTTTGATTTTTTTTATTTCGTCAAAGAACAGCAGTCACGTGTGTACCTAAACTGAGTTCCGAATGAAATGGTTCAACGCTAGACAAGAACCGTTAATTGACTTGACTAAAATTGGACGCGTCTTATGTGTAGGGTATAGTGGGTATAAGTATTCCCGCTCATCACCCCTACTGTTTCCCCAAAAATGAACATAAAATCTACCTATATCTTTGCATTTTTAATAGAAGTTTATTTATATTATACTTTCCGACTTCAAAATTGCCAAAAAATTGTGATCAAACGTTTGTTTGTATCCTGCAGTTTTACATTTTATACTATATTAGATCTTTTAGATATTTTATACTGAAACTTTTGATTTCTCTGATTTACAAGATAGTTTATGAGGATAATCTGAAAAGAAGAATTTGCGGTTATGGTGATATATTGATAAATATGTGGTGCTGATATATATGGATCCACTTCTTATTTTGCGAATTTCTAATTATCAGCACTGGTGCAGATAAGTGGAAAATAGTACGTAAATACTTATTCCATATTTTTTTTTTGCAAACCGTGTTTATTTTATGAGTACTTAGATTTTTTTATAAGAGTGGATTATGCCTTCGGAATCCATATCTTAGCATAGTGCTGAAACTGCATTTTGCCGTTTGATCAAAAGCATGGTGATAATTTGGTTATCCTAGCATTTCATCATCTTTCCTTTTTTCAGACCCTAGGGGGGGTCATTCATGAAACCAAAGGAAGTAAATATTATAATTTTATTTCATATAATTTCAATACCACTATCACAGTACTGATAATTGGCTCAATCTATGCTGATAATTGGTGGTGATGGTGCTAACAAATGGTGCAATGGTCAATTTTTACTCTTGCTTAACTAAAAAAAATTGGACAAAGACAAACCATTTTTTTTATATATAAGTAATCTTACTGATTAAATATTGAAACTAGAAAACTCATCATAACGGGTGAAAAAGTTTTAAGTTGGGACTAACTTTTAAAGTGCTGATAATTTGGTCCTTCACCCTACATCACAAGCATGTTCGTCTACTCGTGCAACGAGAAATCGGGCGAGTTTAGCAAGGCGGTAATGAATCACAAACTACGTTGGGGCGTTTGCCCAAATTATTATTATTATAGTTATTTATTATATTCCCTTTATTACATTTTAAATACTTACAAAATTATATTTCTAATCATTAAATTTTTACAATGCATTACACAAAAAATATAACATTTAAAAATACAAAAATGCAGTTCCCCAACGGTAGCAAGATTTATTATTATACTAGCGGCCGCCCGCGGTTTCACCCGCGTGGTTCCCGTTCCCGTGGGTATATCGGGATAAAAAGTACATATAAACCTTCCTCTTGAATCACTCTATCTATTAAAAAAAACGCATCAAAATCCGTTGCGTAGTTTCAAAGATTTAAGCATACAAAGGGACATAGGGACAGAGAAAGCGACTTTGTTTTATACTATGTAGTGAAATTGCAACAGCTAGTTTGATCGTGACGCCAACAACGCTGCAAAAAATATTCTCATCAACTAAGTATAAGTACAAGGTCCACCGTCTGCAGGCCAGGATGTTCCGTTGAAAAGGGACATCGTAACGTAACTTCCTAGATAATAAAATTCAAGATTCAAATTTGTTTATTCAATTTAGATTGTTATTTACAATACTTGTGAACGTCATAGAAGCTACGCCATCGGTTCGCAAACCCTACAGCGGGAGGCCTTGGAGAAGAACCGGCAAGAAACTCCAAGGGTTGTTTTTTTTCTCCCTGTTTTATTTCATACAGAGTCGTTAAATTGAAAAATGACCTTAACATGGTATGATTAAGGTCAGTTTCCATCACAATTTCACAATGGATTATGATAAATACAGTTAAGTATAGGCGAACTAATGATCATAGCGGTGAACAATTTTCAATTACTTAGGAACTCTAATATAAGTTAAAAACAAAAGACAATTCTACTATATACTGTAAGTTGCGCCATACATGTTTCAAATGTAATTCTTAATAAAATGAATAAAAACACATGTTAAGGCAAGCAGATAAGAGCAGACCCATTCCCACTGGCAGCACCCGTTCACGAGCATGACGCATGAACCAGCCATCGCTTCGCTCAACCATATTTTAGGGAACGTAACGACCCGCCTCACACGCCACCACCGTAGCGTAGCGGTTCAATTTGATCTCATTTTTAGCAATGTATGCTTATTTAGGATCCTAGTTAGGATAAGTGTAATAAGCCCTTAAATAATAAGCCTATCTGTACTAGTCTATCTAATTTGTGCCTTTAGGAGGTTAAGTATAAGGGCCTAATTACATTTATTCAGCTCTATTCGCGTTTCGCTGAACGATTTTGGTCACACTTATACGCCATATTATAAGACACATTTGTCCTCATTTTATTTTATGCCCATTTGCCGCGAAAGCTGAATAAACGCGGAAAGCTGAACGGATGCGTACGTATCACCATACAAAATCGTTGTTTTCTATGGACAGAAGCTAAATAGAGCTTAATAAATGTAATTAGGCCCTCAGGTGTAAGAATATAAGTAATTAAAATGAAACAACGTTATACATAGGAAATAATTTTATTTATATTACAATATAACATTTACATAGTAAATGTTTATATACATGTTTGTCTGTGTTGTTATGTGTCTGTATGTATATGTAATGTACTCACTTACACAAGTTACATATGTTTATGCAATAAACATTTGTACATAAACATAAAGTTGTCATACAAAAGTATCAAAAACTAGAATATGCAAGTAAACAATAGCTTGTGAGACATTAACATTAGGTATCAACTTTGTTTTGAAGATTTACGAATAATTCTTAAGATACCGACTAGTTTTCTTACTACTTTAATTAAATGGCGTACCAAAAGTATTGTGATTGTATATTTCCATATACTTAGCTTGCATGTGCTCTATATACCTACGCTCCGAATTATTTATTTCCGGCAATGACGTTTTATTAATAGACACGTTACAGTCGAATAAATTGCATTTTAAAATGGCGACGTACTACCTACACGTTAAAAGAAACCAAAAACAAGCACAAGTTGTCCAAATTTATATTTATCTCTTCCTAACAACAGGCATTTCCGCATATCTATCTCTTTTCACCAAAATAATGTTAGTCAGAGACATATATACACAAACCCCCACTGTCAAAAAGAGATAGCAAGCACTGTCTTATGTGCCAGTTTTCTGTCTCTTTCATGCGTTCACAAAACTTTACAAGCTTACTCGCTCATGCATGTCGAACTGGCAACAGCGCAAAAGTCATCACTAATTATCTAATTTTTATTTTAAATTTTTAATTTCAATAATTACGTATGAAATGAATCAATTTTCTTGTCTTTTAAAGATCCGACATAGTTTTTGCAACTTCTTTAAACACAGGAAGGCATTACGTTTATTATTTGAGGCGTAATTGAAAAATTGTTACAGCGCGTTGACACGACAA
The DNA here is from genome assembly GCA_949710035.1 of Crambus lathoniellus. Taxonomy (NCBI): domain Eukaryota; kingdom Metazoa; phylum Arthropoda; class Insecta; order Lepidoptera; family Crambidae; genus Crambus; species Crambus lathoniellus. Next base: position 8,893,467 of record OX453303.1, on the reverse strand, counting down.
GGGTCTCTGTGTGACTGATTAAACTTCGGGCAATTACCTTACTTTTTCGTCGCCACTTTTTAGTTCATATAACGTATCTACATATAAAACATCATTGATTTCCGGAACACTTCAACGTAATAGAAGAAACCTCATTATTATTATTTATCATCAAATGCAATGATGCAATCAATCCTGAATAATTAAATGCAAAATCTACGCCATGTCGCACAATATAACTGCTAAGTTATACACCTCTAAATTTTAATTAGTACAAATATTTTAGAGGATTATAGTGTTCATCAATACGCATACAGCGAAAAAAAATCAGCTGTTCCATACATTTTAGTTGAGTCAATGTTAAAAAAAAACTTTATTTCTGAAATCTTAATTACAATAAATTGCCGAGACTTCCCTTTAAGTTTTATAGAAACCTGTATTGGGACGTCTCGCAACTTCCCATTCGGATACAAATGATTTCAAACAAAAACTAATAATACAAATAAAACTAGAAATGGATTAGTAAGCGTATGTTTGTGTGTGTGTATGTGTATGTGGGTGTTTGTGTGTGTGTGTGTGTGCATGTGTGTGAGTGTGTGTGCATCTGTCTCTGTGTGTTTGTGCGTGAGCAATATAGTTCTTTTAAGTATGTTTTAAATTTCCTCATAACTACGGTATTTAATCCAGTTAGTTACTAAATGTTTAATTTTGTACAATTGCATGGGATAAATATTTAGCTCGCGATTAATTTTATTATATATAAAGGAACATTGAGTGTCAAACTGCCGTCTGGCAAATTCAGTGCGAACTCGATATGTTGTAGCAACTCTATCCTTTCTACGTTTTTTTAATTTGCAAGTATCAAACTTTAGTGCCTTGTGACAATTTAGAACTGCATTTAATATGTACAGTTTTCTTACTGACATAAAGGCCGCTAACACTGTATAACGCGTCTGTAGGAAATCTGCGGGCTTTGAGTACATGGCTTTTATAAGTGCTCTTTGAGCTCATTCAATATCTAAAAACTTGGTCTTATTTGCACCTCCCCATACCGGAATGCAGTAGCAACTAATGGATTGTATTAAAGCAATGTGCACTCTCTTTTTTCTAGATTCCGTGGTTGGCCCCATAGTAAAAATTGTTCGTATTGATGAACACTATCATCCCCTAAAATCTTTGTACTAATTTAAAGTTAGAGGTGTATTTTTTCTGTTCAAGTTTAGCGGCAGAGGTTATTTGTCGCAGTTAAAACTTTGAAATCGTCATCATCAAACAACAGTTTAAAATAAACTTTTCTTTAAAAAAATGTCACTTGATCTATGTATTTCTTACGAGTTACAAACTATGTACATTGCAAACATTGCAAGATTTACAGAACTGTCAAGTTTCTCCAATCGAATTTGAACTTTAACCTCTCACGCGTCCAGCTTCAGAGGATTCAATGGTCTATAGTGTCCAGTACAAACGAAATTTCCCCTGTATTGCATAGAAAAAACGAAATTAAACTCGTTGTATGAAATCGTATTTTTTATGAGTTATGTTATTTATCATATCATTCTAAAGGGGAATAAATTTCCTATCCATCAACATAATTATCAATGTAATTACTTACATGAGAAGATTGAGACGCCAAATATTAGTTTCTGTTTTCAAAACACAGTGATTTTCATTTGTTTATTACTTGACACCAACACTTTATTCACAAATTGCACTGAATTCAAGGCCACATTTTACAATACACTTTACACTAACATCAAATTTGAACCATTATGCATCGGATTTGCATAATTTTCTTCTATACAGGGTGTTTTTCTATAAGTGCAATACCTCTTAGGTGGTGATTGTGCTCATGAATATGAACAACTTTTACTATGGGGCCAACTCTGCAACTCACCAAAAAAAATCAGCTGTTTCATACAATTTGTTAATACCTACCTGACCAGAATGTATGGAACAACTGATTTTTTTTGTGAAGTTGCAGAGTTGGCCTCATAGTAAAAGTTGTTCATATTCATGAGTACAATCACCACGTAAGAGGTATTGCACTTATAGAAAAACACCCTGTATTATCACGTAAATACTTCATAAAAAAGATTTTATTTTGCAACCGGCAAAAAATGGCCGCCGGGCGATCACAACCGAACAAGCGCACAGAAGTGAGCAAAACATTTTTTTTACTTTATTAAAAAAAAACTAATTCTCAATTTCTATTGGTCAATTACAAAAGAATGAGTAAAGAATGAGTTGAACTTTGACATTGAGTGAAAATTTCAAAAGCCAATCGCGACAGAGATTGAATATCTAAAGACAAAAGAAGAGGGATTCCTTATGGACACAAGCTGTCGGTGGGACGCTATGTGCACTTTTCGCTTACAGACACACGTATGTCTACAGGACGCGTCAGAGGTTAAAGAGCAAGACATTAAATTGGAGAGACAGTTTTTAAGTCTCATTAAGCTGGACGAAAAACTATCGTACAGCCGGCCTAGCATGAGCGGCTTTTATCACGCGATATGATATGGTACGGCATGCCCTCTTACTTACACCTTAGTCGTGGGCCACACTGGAGCGGCGCGTCTTGCGTCCGCGTCGAGCGGGAAAAACAAATATCTTGAGACGGACGGGAGGGGCCACATTGGCGCGTCCGGCGGTTGGCGCGACGCGACGGGCAGAGGGAATAGTACGTGTTCGCGCGTCCTGCGGATCCGCGGATAGCTCCAGTGTGGCCCACGACTTACGACCAGAATTAATAACTTATCCACAGATAGGGATAGGTGCGATCCAGATTAGTTGCTATGCAACGCTTGATATTAACATAGAACTAACGACAGTTGCCAGGGTGTTGCTAGGTGTTGCCTAGCAACTAATCTGGTTTGCACCTATCCCTATCTGTGGATAGGTTATTAATTCTGGCCGTTAGTGGGGTAAGCAAGACAACTTGCCGTACCATATCATATCGCGCGATAAAAGCCGCTCATGCTAGGCCGGCTGGTAATGGTAATCGTAAACGATAGCATTCGTCAGTATGCTGCCAAAAGCTAAAACTGTCAGTTTCCACACTTCAACTCGAGTGTGCGCCAGATAAGTCTGCGCGCGGGCAGAATCGAATACTAATCCTTTTAGATAATCTTTAACTTTAGAACAAAAAAGTTGTATATTATCTCAATGAAAAATTTACTGTAACTAGCGCCTAAAACGCCCCAGTCACACGTAGAGTCATCTGGCACGCACTCCAGCACGCGTAGCATGACAAACCCGAGAAGAGTTTTGTCTACCTCAAAAGTCTATAATTGACAGCCGAACAATAGCCTTGTCTACGATGAAATGTCATTTTTGACGTATGGATATAGACAAAACCTTTCTCGAGTTCATCATGCTACCCGTGCTGTACCGTGTAAACGACCGTAGCGGCGCTGATCTGGTTTTAAACAATATAATAGGATTAGCAGAACGAGAGTGTTTCGTGTTTAGGGTACTGTTGGCTGTATATTGTAAATATGGTCATCTCGATCATACAGACAGATCATGGGGGCTACCGGCTAAAAAATATGGGTATGGGTATCGGTTTCAACTGTCATTTGAATTCCTTATTTTGATAGATTGTTGCTGCTTTGTTCTGTTGTACGTTACCCATAAAGTTACGCGGTAGCCCCCCATATTACCACTATTCACTATTTTCAGTAGTTTAAGGCCATCACAATGAACTGAATCAGAGATTCACTAGACGGCCTGGTCTTTGAAGGCAAGGGCAGTGATGGGCTTCTGGTGTCCACAGTACTCGCGCTCAAGAGTCCCCTTTTCTACGTCCCACAGACGCGCGTAACTGTCCGACGAGCCTGGATAAATAAACACTCATTTTATAAATAAGTTTTTGTAATAACTTGGTTTTTATGACAAGCTTTTTTGTTGAATGTACTTTAATATTGTATTGTCATCCAAACCAAACCTGTATGCAAAGTTTCAGCTCAATCGGACCCTGGGAAGTGGGTCAAATTTAGCTTGCAAGATTTGTTTCTCACTAACTAACTTACAAACTAATTAACTTACATGGCAAGTTAAATAAAAGCTTGTAAAATCTTGTATAATTTTGGAGAATATAATATGTCGGTAAAAAAAACCGACATTATATATTTCAAAATAAAACTTCGATCAACAATAACACGTAGTTCTGTTGAGCGAAGCGGTAAAATAACTTTAGTAAAAAATTAGGCTATATCAAATAAGGGTCACAAAAATAGTGGGCGTCGACAAGGCTAGTTTATCATAACTGACCCGTGAAGAGGTAGCGCGAGTCGATGCTAAAGGCGGCGTCCCACACCCAGCGCTGGGCGTCGTGGCTGTAGCTACAAGGCTAGTATAACATAACTGACCCGTGAAGAGGTAGCGCGAGTCGATGCTAAAGGCGGCGTCCCACACCCAGCGCTGGGCGTCGTGGCTGTAGCTACAAGGCTAGTATAACATAACTGACCCGTGAAGAGGTAGCGCGAGTCGATGCTAAAGGCGGCGTCCCACACCCAGCGCTGGGCGTCGTGGCTGTAGCTACAAGGCTAGTATAACATAACTGACCCGTGAAGAGGTAGCGCGAGTCGATGCTAAAGGCGGCGTCCCACACCCAGCGCTGGGCGTCGTGGCTGTAGCTACAAGGCTAGTATAACATAACTGACCCGTGAAGAGGTAGCGCGAGTCGATGCTAAAGGCGGCGTCCCACACCCAGCGCTGGGCGTCGTGGCTGTAGCTACAAGGCTAGTATAACATAACTGACCCGTGAAGAGGTAGCGCGAGTCGATGCTAAAGGCGGCGTCCCACACCCAGCGCTGGGCGTCGTGGCGCAGCTCGCGCAGCAGCGACCAGTCGCTCGTCTTCCACACCTTGGCCGAGCAGTCGCCCGACGTCGTCACCAACATGCTGTGGAAATGGTTTTAATACAACGTTAAGTACTTTAAAGGTCTTAGCCCACTTGAACCGCACCGCTCCCACCCAACCAATGTCATCATCATCATCATCATGTCAGCCGAACGACGCCCACTGCTGGGCATAGGCCTCCCCCAAGGATCTCCACAACGATCGGTCCTGCGCTGCCCGCATCCAGCGGCTTCCCGCGACCTTAACCAGATCGTCGGTCCACCTTGTAGGGTGCCTGCCCACGGAACGTCGTCCGGCGCGCGGTCGCCATTCAAGACCCTTTCCGCCCCAACGGCCATCGGTTCTCCGCGCTATGTGTCCCGCCCACTGCCACATCAATGATGCAATCCTTCGAGCGATGTCGGTTGTTTTAGTTCTCCTGCGGATCTCATCATTTCTGATTCGATCGAGCAGGAAAATACCAAGCATCGAGCAATGGAGAGAGCTCCATTGCTCGCTGGGTGACTTTGAGGCAGAAGCAGAGGTATGAGCAGTCAAATATGGACTTAATGTCGTGCACTGTAGATAGATGCACTTCACGGCTCGCCGGCCAGCGTCCACACGTAGCAGTTGTCTGTTGAACTAAACAATGTAGCCCTACTACAGACCTGGAATCCAGACTGAACTTGCACCGCAGCGCGTACTTGGCGGGCCGAAGCGGCTCGCCGGCCAGCGTCCACACGTAGCAGTTGTCTCGTTGAACTAAACCATCTAGACTCACCACAACCCTACTACAGACCTGGAATCCAGACTGAACCACAACCCTACTACAGACCTGGAATCCAGACTGAACTTGCACCGCAGCGCGTACTTGGCGTGCGCGGGCAGATGCCGCCGGGGCACGGGCCGCGGCGGCTCGCCGGCTAGCGTCCACACGTAGCAGTTGCCTTTATTGTTGACGGCCGCCATCAGCTGCCCCGCCGGGTCGATCGCTATGTCCTGGATCGACGCCTCTGCTTCTGGTATCTGGAAGGGCAGAAATACTTTGAGTACTTTACGAGCAGATATCATCATCATCATCATCAGCCATTTAATGTCCCCACTGCTGAGGCACTGGCCTTCCTTATGGATGAATAAGGAGAATGAGCCATGACCCACCACGCGGGCTCAGTGCGGATTGGTGGGTATTAACGACTATATACATATAGACATAGATAGAATATAGACAGCTTCAAAATGATCTGAGGGTTCATAGTCACCAAAAATATGTGAAGTATTGACAAAAATCAACCTTATTTCAAATAAAGGTGCATTTCGCCAATTGGTCCAGTCAGCTTTAAAATGATCTGAGCGTTTAATTCAAACCTGCTCTTGTCATCTGTGGTCAAACAACAAATGAAAGTACACCTTAAAAGTATTGTGCTACGACTACGAGTGATTTTTGTGTAATGCTAAGATATTTTTGGTAGGTTTGAATGCTCGGATCATTTTGAAGCCGACTGTTAGTCCAGTCAAAATAAATGTTTTTGTATGGAGTAGGTTGCAATTAAAGCACTTCGGGTGATAATGTAGAATAACATAAATGAATACTTGAAAAACCGGAAATCAGAATAATCCCTGATATTAACTACGTACTTACTTGTTGGTTACATTTATACTTTTCAATAACAATATTGATTTCTTATGCATACCAGGCCTGTGCAACGATGACCTGATCGCAACTTTTGTCAATGTCAAGAGTGGAAATGGACGCCTCATTGTGTGCTCTGCATACTTAGACGGGCCGAAAACCGACCCATCTGAGGAGTTAGCAAAGGTGGTCGAATATGCCGACGCCCACAACGCTGAGCTCCTTATCGGTTGTGACGCCAACGCCCACCACACCAACTGGGGCAGCACTGACATCAACGACAGAGGTGAGTTGCTTCACGATTTTGTACTAACTAACCGCCTCCAGATAGTTATTATTTATAGGGGGGACGCCAGCGAAGCCGGACGGGCGATCAGTCGCCCAGGTCGGGACCATTTCACTCCAGATAGTTAATAAGGGATGTAAACCGACCTTTGTCACTAAATCGAGGAAGGAAGTTCTTGATATAACTCTCGGTTCACCCTTGTTTGGTAGAACATCGTTTCGAAAGTTACAATAAAGTCATTACACAGAATTATTCATTTGATCGAATGTTTATTTGTCATAATTTTATTGCGTATAATTGTTTATTTGGACGAATGTCATTTTACCGAATTTTCGATTGCGCTAATTTTATTTGCTACTAATAATACTGCCAGGTTGATAACCGACTGGCATGTTAGTGATGAACCATCTATGTCTGATCATCTACTTATTAAATTCGCACTGAACACATCGAAAATGTGCGAAACCGTTACTTTTAGGGATGCAAAAGCCACGGACTGAGACTTATACAGAAAGAAGCTCCAAGAAAAGCTTCAGGACGTCCCTAAAACCATACGTTCTCCTGAAACATTGGAATATGCTGTTGCTCAAGTTACTGAAGCCATTACAGTCTCTTACGAGGAGAGCTGCCCTCTGAGAACTGTTAGGGATAGACGAGTAACATGGTGGAACAAAAAGCTCGATGTTTTAAGAGAAGAAGCACGCAGGTTGTTTAATAAGGCTAAATCGACTGATGACTGGAGTCGGTATCGTGAAGCCTTAACTGCCTATAATAAAGAGCTGCGAAAAGACTTTCGTGGAGAAAGTTCTGCGAGGAGATTACTAAAGTCCCTCAAGGAGCCAGAATCCACAAAGTTTTATCCAAATCGCCTACGAATCAACTGGGACTCTTAAATAAACCAGACGGAACCTTCATCGCAACAGCGGAAGAGACCCTGAAACTCTTGGCGGCTACACACTTCCCTGGCTCGGTGATGGCACCAGATACCATCGGACAGAATGCTCCTTACACCTGCCTCTCTAAGCCTACACATGAAGACCGGAGAAGAGCAGCGAGGTACTTCAGACCGAACAAGGTGGAATGGGCAATAGACTCATTCAAACCGATTAAATCCGCAGGTGAGGATGATATCTTCCTAGCTCTCTTACAGCAAGGAAAGATTACTCTCATCCCCATCTTAACCAAAATCTTCAGAGCAAGCTTTGCCTGGGGATACATACCAGAGAAATGGACTATGGTTAAAGTCTGTTTAATCCCAAAGGCTGGTAAAAAGGACTATTCGCAGGCAAAGTGCATGGAAAAGGTTATTGACGAATGCATCACCTCTACGGGAAAATCCCCTGCACCCGAAGCAACACGCTTACCGAAAAGGAAAATCCACAGAAACTGCTCTGCTAGAACTAACAGACAGACTCGAAAGGGCTTTGGAAGACAAACATAGCCCTATGTGCTTTCCTTGATATTGAAGGAGCATTCGATAACGTCACCATAGACGCCTTCTCCAAAGGAATGAGGGCGAAAGGGATTGACGAAACAACTACCCGTCGGATCGAATCTATGCTTCTCAATAGAACTATCAGTGTAACTTTACACGGAACCACAAAGAGCTTCAAAACAACTAAAGGCTGCCCACAAGGAGGCGTTTTATCGCCACTACTATGGCTGCTTGTTGTTGACCAATTGCTCGTTGAAGCCTCTAAAAGAGATTTAGATGTACAGAGCTATGCTGATGATGTGGTGGCTTGTGTTATCGGCCCCTGTCAAAGCACGGTATCATCTATACTACAAAGATCTCTAAACACCATTAACAAATGGTGCACGGAGAACAATTTATCGGTCAACCCGAGCAAGACTGCAATAGTCACCTTTACTAGAAAGCGAAAGTTGGATAAACTTGCAACGCCCATCATAAAGGGGACTCCCATACCATTCTCCAATGAAGTCAAATACTTGGGCGTAATTATCGGCCAGAAACTGACTTGGAATGCTCACATTCACAATGTGATCCAAAAGGCCAAAATAGCTTTAGGAATATGCTGTCGCTTAGCAGAAACGAAATGGGGCATAAACCTTAAAATTGCCTTGTGGATGTATACCGCTATTGTCGGGCCTATAATAACGTATGCCTGCGTAGTATGGTGGAGAAAAACAACCCAAGTGACAATCATCAACAAACTAATAAGCTTGAAAAGAATAGCATGCCTTATAGCAACAGGGGCTATGTCTACTATCCCAGGACCTGCTCTAAATGTCCTGCTGAACTTGCCGCCACTTCACTTATTTATTGTGAAGGAGGCGAAAGCTGGCATGTATAGAACAAACAGCACTGGCAAAGTAAACTGGCACTCTCAAGCACTGAGATCTCTACACGAATCAGTGCTTGAACACGACCAACTTGCAATGACTAAAGATGTCATGCTTTCACAATGTAATTTCACAAGGAATTACTCAGTGGAACTGCCGAGCAGAGAGGATTGGTCAGACAACCTCATTACCTGCAAGGCTGGAAGCCTGATCTGGTTTACAGACGGCTCCAAAATGGGTGACAATGTAGGATGTGGAATATTTGGCGTCAGTCCGAAATTCAGCAAGAGCATGAATTTAGGAAAATATGCCACTATATTCCAAGCGGAGGTATACACCATCATATAATGCGCGGAAGCCAACCGTCAACGAAACTACATAAATCAATCAATTCTGATTTTCTCAGATAGCCAAGCAGCTCTAACGCCTTAAACTCGAATACCATAAAATAAATTCGAAATTGGTTAAAGACTGCATAAACAAACTAAATGATCTGGGCCAAAGGAATAAAGTTATTCTGAATTAGGTACCAGGTCATTCGGGAATCATTGGCAACGAAAAAGCCGATGAACTTGCAAGGACTGGAGCTCAAGGCCATCAGATAGGACCAGAACCTTTCTGTGGTATCTTAAAGAACCAGGCCATGCAACTTCTCAAGGGCAATCTATTTGGCGAATCAAAAAAGTACTGGCTGATACAACCAGGACTGCTACACGCCAAATCCCTTATAGAAGGCTACTCGCAAAGCCGAACTGCCGAACTCCTGGAGCTTAGCAGGACGAACATCTGTGCGATAGTCCGCGCCTTAACCGGCCACTGCTAACTAAATAGGCACCAATTTCACATGAAATTGAGTGACACTGACGTTTGCCGCTACTGTAAACAGGAGAAGAGGGAAACGCCCCGGCATCTTTTGTCTGACTGCGGGCCCCTTATCCACAAACGCAGTATCCATCTGGGTCGACACATTATGCGCCCGGAGGAGATTAAAACTCTCAAAGCTAGGATTCTAGTATTCTAGTCTTCTTAGAAGCCTCCAGGCTAAAAGAGTTACTTTAACCAGGTGGCGAGTCACAATAGATCTTTAAGTCGCAGTGACTACATCTCCTACGGGAGATGCATAGCCCCCCTTATATTCAAATAATAATAAAATACTTGTTGGTTAATTAATCAATAAAGTAAGAAAATACAATTTGGGTGTGAACAAAAAATGGAAAACTGGTGTTTTGTTCATGTTCGAGTCTTTTAGCATGCTTTCATTGAGGAATAAAAATCTCTTGTCAAGGTCGAACTATGGCACTCCGAGTGATATTTAATAGTCATAGAAAAAATGTCATAATGTGCAGAATCTTGTTCTTATGTCAGGGATTACTTGCATATCATATTCTAAATGGTATCCATAGATTAAATTATAATATGCACCTAAAGTGCCTTTTTTGTCTAATAATTATAAACAGCTAAAACACAACTTTAGGTATTTCTCACAAACGCACACCACCACACCAACCAGTGTAACCAGTGTACCTACAAAATCACGATGAGTGCTCAAAAAAATGGCAATACTATTATTTAAAAATAAATTTCTCAATGTGACCCCAAACCTTATTTTGCTTAGACTATGTACCACTTGGCGAAATTTTATATTGTAATGACTGAGGATGCTTCGTCCAATGTTGGCGACGACAACATATTAATTGATGAAGGTGCATGATCTTTGCGATTTTATGCTTGGCTTGCATGATGATGATTTTGATACTTTTTTGTTTAATAGTTACTATATTAGAAGAGACTGCTTGCGGTAATATTGTGTGTAATTAATAAACTTAAATACTATGGCTGCTTTACATGAGTCCAGTAACTGGTTTATGTATACACAAAGCCAGAGCTGAGCTGTCGTCGATTTCGGCGCCAGCTACTGGCTCCATGTAAATCACCCATTATTCACATTAAATGGACTGGATGGAATACTAAGGATACAAAAACAAATATATAAATATTTCTATTAAATAAAATATAAGTAGAAGTAATAAAAGAATGTTACCAATTGGTCATTCTTGTCGGTCCTCAGGTCCCACATATGAATGATGCCGCTCTGGTCTCCGACCATAATCTGAGTCTGGTCTGGGTGCAGAACCACTGCGTTCACAGGAGCGGGCACTTGGAATATCCTTTGACATTGTAACTGTCTTCCAGATCTACAATAAGAAATCATAAAACAAGAACTTAAATCTGCTTTGGTCTACCTACATTCATATATAGTATACTTTGATACCATTAGTTCTATTGAACCATAAGTTTTATTGGCAACTTACGTTTTGTATGAAACCGTGATGAGGTCCCCTAAGTCACCTTTTTTTTTAAATAATTTTAGTAAAATTTAATTTACAGAATATAAGTATGTATTCTAGAGATCAGGATAAGTAATAAATTTTATGGCAAACTGATGATTTTGGAGATTTATTTATTTTTTGTTGCAGGGACATGGTTAAGTACAAGAAATAGTTGATTGAAATTACAAAAATTACCTTGGGTCCCATATTCTAGCTGTACAGTCCTCACCCCCTGTGTACATCCATTTACCATCTTCCTGCATGAAATAATACATAAAAAACAATAGAAAGATTGTACACATATAATCATTCAAGAAATAAATATCTGTTTTTTTTTTTTTATGAACTATATATTAGTTGCCACATACAAACATCTATAGATATTCTAAATACTACTAATTATTTTACCAAAGATTTACAGACTTATATGTAATGTATTGTCATATGAGAAACTTTTATAAACTTACATGAAAACCGACTCTGGAAACATTTTTAGTGACACCCTCGAAGTTCATCACAGGGTCAGGGTTGGCGCTCTGCAAGTCGTACATACGGATGTGCTGGTATCCACATGCAGCCACCATTTGTCCACTAGGAGTGATCTCCAGAGCATTTACTTGCTAAAAAGTATGATAAAAGCGTACATGAGAATTTTAAGTAGTAATTTAGATACAATAATGAAATGACTCAATGCAGACAGCTATGTGGTAGGCTACCAGGTAGACTACTGCTAGGCTAGACTAGGCAATCACATAATAACATTGTATTGGATATGTGGCTTAAACTTGAATTAAATAATTATTTACAGAATCTGGATGTTGCATAGTTCGAAGGCAGACCCCACTGTGTGCTTGCCATAATTTGATAGTGTGGTCGTAGCCGCCCGTCACCAGGGCCACGGTAGACCCACCACCACTGTTAGCATCTGAAGACATAGCTGAAATAATGTTTGCTAAATTTTATTCTCTGCAAAATAAGGCATGCATGGGGGTGAAAACGGTAGGTACCTACTCATTTCACCTCTTTTTTAGAATAAATCTAGGTTTAATTAATTATGTAGTCTTTCGTTTCGTCACTTAATTTATCTATATTTTATTACTCTTTTTATTTTAATCCATCGATATTTGAATCCTCGACAACTCAGTTCAATTTTCACACATTTTCAATCAAAATGTGTTGTCCAGTCCACAGTGTTTTCTTTTCATTTTTTGATTTCATTTTTTTGACACTGACAGTAACATTTTTTTTAAATATATTTGTTCCTAAACTCTGAGTACTGAATCCTATGGAGATGGCATACCTACGAAAAATTGAAGCATACACACACACACAAGCACACATACCGAGAAACCATAATGGCGCCTTTCCGTAGTGCTGCCCTATTTGTACATCGATATATTTATTGATGAAGTTATAGATACAAGTATTTTTGTGACTACCTACCTATATCACCCTATATTTTATAAAAGCAGTTTCGTAACCACCTCGATAATTTAAAACGGAATTATAGTGTATAATTATATACCTAGTTTTTTAGAATAATAAAACTTAATAATGTGCTTAAATTATACCTACATTTGCACATAATTAAGTTCTTTATGACAATGACACAATGTGTATGTGTTTGTGCATGTATGCACACAATCATTGGCCCGACCGCGCGCGTGACGCAACAACTGTAAAGCCCCCAGTACACGATGGCCGATCATGGTCGGCGACCATGACCAATACATCGTACATTGACACTTTTGAACGAACAAGTTTAAAAAGGTTCTTTCAAAAGTGTCAATGTACGATGTATTGGTCATGGTCGCCGAACATGGTCGGCCAACCTGTACTGGGGGCTTTAAGCCACAAATTATATAGACTAGTACAGATAGGAATCAAGCCTTATAGCGGCCGTTTGTTAGTGAATGACGGACCCCGATTAGATTTTGACAACATAGTGCTGCCAGAACTATCGACCCTTGATTCGTTATCGATAGTTGTGCAAATCATCGACGTTTGGTACAACCCTAGTAATATACTATTTTAAATTCTGCTCAAATAAAAAACACATTTGATGAAAGAAGGCATTTATTACTTGACATTATAATTTTATCAAATACAAAGTACATAAGTATAAGTTGAGATTTATACAAGACAAAGAATGAGAGTAATGAAATTACTTACTAAATTGACTTTATAGATAAACTAAGAATTATAAATACTTTATCAGCTACAAGAAAAATTAAACTCCTTGCAAATATTTATTATGCACAAATGCTAATGCTATTTTTCCTAGTAGTTTTATTTAGTATCTGCCATTTCATTATTCACTGTTAATATCACTTTAGTTTCAATGCAAGACGCAATAACCTAATTCTAATAGTTAAACATTTAATGCAGTAAGTAATCAATATAGCAACTAACAGCAGTAATTTGCACCATAATTCTGATTTGATAACTTATAACCGCAAGAATAGGCAGACACGGGCATCTTCGCAGCACTCCACGAACCTCGTTGAGACTCAAGTTATCTGAAAAGATTAGATTTGGTTAGTATAGATTCTACATATTGTTACTATAATCTGCCATAACATTTTATAAACAAATAAGTGATAGTTGAACTGAAAAGTTTGTAAATCAAGAAAGAGTAGTGTGTATATTTCAGATTTCATATAAAGCACATTTTGTTTGTTGTGCCGCTATGCACAAGTTATAGATAATCAATGTTTATAGTTAATAACTGTTATTAAGTAGATAAGCTTTGTACATAGACTGATGAGAAGTAGTATATATAATTAAGTAAGATCTAAGATAGTAGGTAGCAGTAACAGTTATAACATACCTAGTCATAAAACAATCACAATAAACCATCATTCGTATCGACAACAATCATATATTATCCCACCGGTACATTTGTTATAATTCTGTTCTGTTTGTCAGAATCAGAAATATGAATTTGATGATAAGGCATTTTAAATGTTTTGACAATGTTATTGAATTACTTACACTGTTATTTTCTCTTGACTTGGTATTAACAACTTCACTAAATTGAAACTTGTTAAATGTGACAACTGATTATTTAAATTTAATCCCAAGTAATCTACTGTGCTTTATCATTATCACCATATGATATCACTTCTAAATGTATATTGAAAATGTATATTTTTTAACAAAACTAATCAATAATTAATTACACATACCTACTTACATTCATATAAAAAGAATAAACAAACATTACCTACCTTTCATTCATAACTTCTTCTTCAACATGTCAATGACAAGTACAAAATCATATGTTGTTGGCCCAAAACTGTGCCACTCTCACCGCATTATCTGCAGCCAACATGAGGTCCTCACGAGTGCAGGTGTCCGGGCATGCATGCAGAGCAATCAATGAGGTGGGCCATGGTCTGTGGAGTGTAACCACACCTGCACGCGAGATCCGTGTTACTGGTGAAGCCCCACCTGGACAGGTTGTCTTTACTTCGACCAACTTGGGTACGGAGTCTATTTAAAGATCTCCATAATGATCTGGGAAGTTCAAGGCCAGGAGGGAGCTTTTCCTGGATGAGCACATATGGGTGTGGAAGGGTAGCAGAGTTTTCCCACAGTTTAACTTTGGTTAAAGAGGCCTCCGTGGTGCCAGGCATGACGCACTTGTAAAAACTATTGCGACTCTTTAGCCTTTGATAAATTTCATAACTTTCTGAGAAACCGAATCTTCTTTACTCCGGTTAAGTTGTGAACTGTATTTTCTTTTGTTTTGGTTAGTTTTAAGAAATACAAAGTTGCCTCTTGGAATTACCTAAAACAACAAAACTCAAATTTAGGTTAATGTAATAAATAATTGATACATAAAACTACGTAAATAGATTTACTTACGTGTACCGAAGGCATCTTCGAATAATGTATCCATATTTCTGTAAAGAAATATCTGAGAAAAAGTGGAAAAACATCCAAAGAATACTAGAAAACTGAAATGAGTAAAAAAACACAAACTAAATAAACGTCATCTTGAAATTCTTGAAAAAAGTGACAGCCTTAATTTTAGCCAATGGGGGCACCCCAACAAAATGGCGGTCTTAATTATAGCCAATGAATGGGTATCGGGGCTACCGGCCACTAAGTTTAGACCTATTCTATGGGTGATTCCAACGCCTGCTTTAAGCCCCCAGTACAGGATGGCCGATCATGTTGGCCGAACATGATGGGTCATCGTGTACAGGGGCGGTTTGCGTGTGATTGCCGTCTGCTAGTAACGCAAACTGGCCCTGTACACGATGGCCAACATGGTCGGCCAACTTGATCGGCCACCCTATACTGGGAGCTTAAAGCCCCCGGTGTGGGAGTTTGCGTGTGATTGCCGCCTGCGAGCAACGCAAACCGCCCCTGTACATGATGGCCCATCATGGTCGACGAACATGAGTGGCCATCCTCTACTGGGGGCTTCAAGGCGAGAAGAGCCGCCAAGTGCTTCCTCATCTATAGTAATATCGTAAACAGGAAAGTCGAATCTCTCGTCGAATCCAGCTCGGATGGGCAGCGTTTGGGAAGCTCCGGCATATATTCGCGTCCGAAATACCTCAATGTCTCAAGACGAAAGTCTTTGACCAGTGTGTGTTGCCAGTAATGACCTATGGAAGTGAGACGTGGTCTTTTACTATGGGTCTCATAAGAAGGCTCAAAGTCACCCAGCGAGCAATGGAGAGAGCGATGCTTGGTATTTCCCTGCTCGATCGAATCAGAAATGATGAGATCCGCAGGAGAACTAAAACAACCGACATAGCTCGAAGGATTGCATCATTGAAGTGGCAGTGGGCGGGACACATAGCGCGGAGAACCGATGGCCGTTGGGGCGGAAAGGTTCTCGAATGGCGACCGCGTACCGGACGACGTTCCGTGGGCAGGCCCCCTACAAGGTGGACCGACGATCTGGTCAAGGTCGCGGGAAG
Source organism: Crambus lathoniellus (assembly GCA_949710035.1). Classification (NCBI taxonomy): domain Eukaryota; kingdom Metazoa; phylum Arthropoda; class Insecta; order Lepidoptera; family Crambidae; genus Crambus; species Crambus lathoniellus. The sequence continues at coordinate 8,877,156 of OX453303.1, read as the reverse complement.
CCGCTGGATGCGGGCAGCGCAGGACCGATCGTTGTGGAGATCCTTGGGGGAGGCCTATGCCCAGCAGTGGGCGTCGTTCGGCTGACATGATGAAACAGGAAAGATTTGATTGGTTGTTGTTTGAATTTAATAGGTTCCAAAACTACTGGACTAATTTTGAAATTTCTTTGACCATTAGAAAGCTACATTCTTTCCGAGTCACATAAGCTATATTTTATCGTGATATTCCCATGGGAACGAGTACCATGCGGGTAAAACCGCGAGGATCCGCATGTTATTATTAAATTTATTGCTTGTTAAGTACATAATGTATCAAAAATTCAAACGCAGATACAGATTAAAATTAAGGTCTTGTAGTTTATTTACAAACTAACCTTAGTAAAATATAGTTCATGTTGCAGTAGTAGTAGATAAAAGACCAACCTACTATATTTTACTGAGGTTATAGTTTGTAAATAAACTGATACCTTAGCTTCAATCTGTACGATTGTAGATACATTAATACTTAGCAAGCAATAAATTTGATTGAGAGCGCCCCACTTGTCGGCTCTACTCGCCTTTACTTAGAAACTGCAATTTTATGATCAAATTTTTTATGTTTTCCGAGTCACGCGTCTATACACATGCGAGACCTCCATAGAATTCCAGATCAAAGGTCGCGAGAACCAGTTTAAGTAAAAAAAGGTAATGAAATAAAACAAAAAGCTCCATATTATAAAAACCTATTATGTTTATACAACAAGGATTGTATTTTTACATAACACACATTACAATATAAATCACAAAGGAGAATGCCTACTAGGTACCTAGCTACTTACCATAGAAAAAAAGAAATGTCTCAAAAAAAACAAGCATTATTTTAATAAAATAATAAACAGTTTGAATCGAGATCTTTACTAGGAAGCATATTTTTTTTATATATTTAGAATATAGCGAAGCGATATCTAGTGGTAAAAAAATATACTTACTTTTAATGTGCTACAATGAATGTAAGTTGGACAACAACTTTACAGCAAAATGACATTAAAAAAACACGTTATATATAAGTATCCAGTTTTTGGCAACCGGAACAGAAAACGTTGTCGCACTAAAATTTAGATTTTGCCAGTGGCCTAATTACCGTCTTTTTCAAAACTTAAACTGTCGTTGACGTTTGAAACTGTTCTTCAAAATGAAACGAGCACATAAAAATAGTTTTCGTACGAGTCTTTAAATTTTCCATTCGCATTGTATCCAGCCATATTTTTCTTTTTTTGTTATTTTTAGTCAACCTAAAACAATAAAAACAGTTTAAAATTAATACACTCAATTTACACTTGAAATTTGAAAACATCGATAATTCGATAAGAAAAATGCTATAAGGGCAACTCTAGCGCAAAACAAACAGATTTATATTTTCTTGAAATACACCAACAAAACTCACCAAAATAAGTAGTAAGCTACATTTGGTATGAGTTCTAAGTAAACTATTCACAGGAAAACCAAAACACAAGGCATTTATTGTATTGTTTTGGTGTTTTTGCAAAATAAATAGTACGTACCGGTGTAATGTAATGTTTGGACGATTTTCACTTTTTTTGATGCCACAAACTACCACACTGCAATTAGACATGTTCCTTGTTGCTTTCTCTCACTTATTAATACCTTTTATTCACATGGAAGTCTCAAATTAAAAGACTTTTATCACAAAACACTGCAAATACAACTCGCGTTGACAGCTCACATACCGAGAAACCTAAATGGCGACCGGCTTCAATCATGCATTACGATGACGTCACGTTTCAATGTTGCCAAAAAATAGGTCGAATAAATATATTGCTGTCTCTTTTTACATGAAGTATTGGAGGTAAGATAGAACAAGATGGCTACAGGTTTATGAGTACAATGTCGATTTAGCTCATATTTGTATAACCGATAGTTCATATAGAACAATATGCCATCTCCATAGGATTCAGTACTCAGAGTTCCTAAAGGAACAGGCTAAGGTCTGAGACCATACTGCTTCGTCATTAGTAGGTTTTCTTACTTCAGTCTTGAAAATATGTCTTCAGTAGTACTTGTTCTTACGTTTTTTTCATAATAATTTTGTATGAGTTGTTGACCTAACCTAACTCAAAAAAATGCGCGGGTGATTCGTACACATTTCAATGCTCATGAGAGTTTAACGCAACGAGTTTAATCTGGGGGGCTACCGCCTAACTTTATGGATATGAACTTCATACGTTTTTGGGAACTTTAAGTCAATTTTATAAAGAAAATAGCCGCTATCAGATCCTTGTTTTGTGACGTCGGGTATAACGATAACTAGCTAGCAACGTTCAACAGAACAAAGCAGCAAAAATCTAGCACAATTAGGAATTCAAATGACAGTTGAAGCCCATACCCATATCCAGATTTCTTAGCCGGTAGCCCCCACTTTTACTTCATTGTTCTTCAATGACACATTATTGCACTAATTCCACCACACTAACACACTAAAAGCCCCAAAAAACGAATTTAGAAAATTAAGAAATAAATAAAGCCCGTCCTGCCCATAGATGTATTATTCCAAAGCCATCTTCTATCTCACTCGTTGCACTTGTAACAAGCCATGCTCCTTGGAAAAGCGGCAACGTTGCAGTCGATTACGTCAACGTGTTCTGTTCCGGTGGCCAAAACTGGAACTAACGTGTTTTGTTCATAATGTCATTTTACTGTCAAGTTGCACCACTGATCTCTATTATACCACTGGATAGGTTGTCTCCAAGGAATTTATAAGTACTAGTATTATAAATTCCTTGGTTGTCAAGGAATTTATAATACAACAGGAAGGTGCACTGCTGCTAAATAAAAAACGGTCCTAATGAGATAGCAAGAACGAGGTCAGTTTATCTCACTCCATTCCATTACGGCGGCCACGAACATGCGCGACGGGCGGCGGGCGACGACGAGCGAGTTGCGAACTTGACACAACGAAGACGGAAAACGTCATTCGGCTTGTACTGTTGCCACTTTAACATTCTGAAATCTATCATTCAAATTCTTTTCTAGGATAAGCCATAAAAAACTTATACATTTTTATGCTTAATACGGTAATACCTAAATTAATATGCGATGTTTTCTATTGACTAAAAGTAATACGAAGCGGAAATTTTACGAAATTTAATTTTTATAACGAAAGTTGTGAACCATAAATCTGTGATAAATCTACTAAACCTGTTATTTAAGAGTGCTGGCAATTTCAGAGAAAGGGACACCCTCACCTCGTTCTTGCGGTCTCAGCTGGACCGTTGACATTTTGTATTGAAATATAAACCTTATCTCTTAAAATTAAAGTGTATTTTTAAATACACAAAAATACGGAGTGCACCTTCCTGTTGTACGTAGTACTTATAAATTCCTTGTTGGTTGTCTCCATGAAGTTTGACTTAATACTCTGAGGTAACTCAGTATTAAGTCGAGCTTCATGGTTGTCTCCATACTAATGACAGCTAATTTTGTGTAACCACAGCCGTCTCTATCGTCTTCTACAAGCCATGCTATGATACGGAACGGCAACATTGCTGTGAACCGGTTTACTCCTCTGAGTACTAAATCCTATGGAGGTGGCATACCCACGAAAAAGTGAGGTGTAACTAAGTCACAATGTAAGAAAATCTTGGAATTCAATTTTAAACTACTTCTTATTGTCGTATTAATCGGTCCGTCAAAATTGGTCCAGCCGTTTCAGAGATTAGCCGGAACAAACAGACAGACAGACAAAAATTGTAAAAAATGTCATTTTTGTATATGTACCGTATATTTAATCATATGCACGTCGTAAAAAGCGGTTATTTAATGTTACAAACAGACACTCCAATTTTATTTATTTGTATAGATGTATAGAAGATATGCCATCTCCATAGGATTCAGTACTCGAGGTTTACTCGCTGTTTACCTGTCAAACAGTGCAAACGGTGTCAAATCAACAACTTTATGCGCATGGCTTGTAGAAGACGATAGAGATGGCTGTGGCACAGCCTCCTTTACTACAAGCCATGCTATGGCGGTTTGGCAACGTCGCTTGTGAACCTAAGCGTAGACCGAACATTTGGTTAGAGGTAACCCGACCTACTTAAAAATAAGCAGATGCTATGGAAACCTATGGGGCAACTTGACCAACCATAACTAGTGGTTAATATTATGCGTTCTATTTGCGTTCGCGTTAAGGAAGTATTTATGCTCGTCACAACTTCCTACAAAGCAAACTTAGTCGGATAATACACAAGTGTCATTTTAAAATAAACGGTTGTTTTGGTGCTTGGTTTGTTGTGATTTCAGTGGATTTTAAAGTAAATTTGAAGAAATTATATGCTTTTCCTTATGAAACCATCATTAAGCATTATATTGATAGCGTGTACTATTAAACAAGGTAAGGATTCATAAAATTTTCCCAATTTTCTGTTAAAACTTCAACTTAGGGCTAGCGCGCACACTTATTTACACGGCAATTTATTTGTCTCTGTCACCGCACTTATTTACACGGCAATTTATTTGTCTCTATTGCCGTCTCCTCGCCGCGATTAAAAAGATGCGCACACGAGACCGCACGCGGGAGCGACAGCGATACAACTTTTTCGCAGTCAAGTCAGTCATCAACATGGATTTCGAAGAGGCGGTTGTGTTGTGGTATGTGCTCTTGCTTTTAGAATCCAAAGACGACAGCGAAAAAAGCAATATTGGGTGCATCCATCCACTGTGGAGTGATAGGATGACACTAGGAAATTTACATACATAAGTACAATGTTTCTGAAATCGAGAGCATATCCAAAAAAAAATTTTTGCTACTTCAGAATGAGTGTCGAAAACTTCGTCAATCAGCCTATAATCCCTAGTTAAAATTATAAATGCGAAAGAAACTGTCTGTGTGTTACGCAATCACGCCTAAACTACTGAACCAAAAAAAGGGCTGTAAGGGGTTAAAACAGGGGATGAAAGTTATCACGCCTAAACTACTACACCAATTTCAATGAAATTTGGTACAGAGGTATTCTATTTAAATGACACACGCAAAAATGAGAAACTTTCCAGATATTTCTTTTTATTGTATCGAATGTCAGTCAGATCGTTTGATGAACTTATTGTCTTGCCGTACAAAGTGCACACGTGCGTCCGCGTCCACTCGACTTGACATCTTATGGGAATTTCTGATAGGTGTGCGGGGTCTAGTACACATGTATTGAGAGCGCGCCCTCCGAATTTCTGATCAGAATTTTGCCGTCCGATCGTTTGCATCCGAGACTCATTAGAAGCGGACGTCACGACACGTCAGAATTCTGATAGTATGCGGAGTCTACAACAAAACTATCTGACAGAAAAAATCGTATAATATGCGACAGGCCTTAAATCGGTTCACACCCAACGAAAAATGCGACGTTGTCAAACCTAATAGCATGGCTTGTAGAAGAACAATAGAGAAGGCTGTGGCTGTGGTGTAACAATTTGAAGCGCTACTAGTGTCACTACGAGGGTGCTGAGAACTAATTTTGACGTGAGATTGTGACAGCCGCGAGATTTTTAAAAGTATTTATTTTATTTTGTGTTATTTTGGTGTGATTTCATATTTAATTCTGAAAGTTATTGTGAAAGTTAAGCTCATAAACATGAGGAAATGTGTGTTTGTAAAACTCGGTACGAAAAAAGGGAGAAAAAGGTCATTTCACAGGTGAGTGTATTAAATTGTTGTTTTTAGTCAAAATTGACCTAAAACTGTGTGTAAAGCATTTGATTACTATCTGAAAATTGTTTGCAATGATATCTTATCAATATCTAGGCATTATAATGATGAATTTTGAGAGAATTATGAAAAAAATGTTTTGTTTATAATTCACTAGTGATTGACAAATTCTTATCGATAAAATGTCGATACTCAATACCAAAAGTTGATAGAGCTCAGGCTGATTCAGTAGCTGTTGTACACCCGTCTTTCGACATTATGGTAGTACCTAGCTCTCCGCTCGCAGCTTCGCCCGTGTGAACTACACGACGTTATCCCGTGGGAATGTGATATTTTTGCGGAATAAAAAGTAATAAGTAGCCTATGTTCCTCTCCAGGCAACAAAATATCTGTCTTAAATTTCAGACAAATCTGTTCAGGCTTAATAATTGTTAGGATTGTTAGGAAACTGTTAGCATTAATAATTAATTAGTTTAGTTTTAGGATTAGTTTTAATCCTAAAACTAAACTTATTAATTATTAATCCTAAAACTAAACTACTTCTTTTAAAAAAATATGGGTAGCATAAAAAAAAACAAAACCTGGGTCGACCCCACATGCTATACGAGGTCGATTTATTCGAAAATTGAAATTCGAGTCTTATAATACGTATGCAGAAAATAGTCGTGGTTTTAGTAATAAATCTTTTTTTGTTTTAAATTACACTTGTAGATCTTAATTAAAATTTGATCAATTATTTTTGCAGATTTCCTTCCAAATTGAGTCTAAGAAACAGGTGGTTAGAAAATATGAAAGCCCCAAACTGGACCCCGAAGGAAACAGATTCACTTTCTTCAAAACATTTTGACACCTAGTGTTTCTTCACACATAACACCTTTTTTTTAAATAAACTTGTTACTTGAACAGTACTTATTTCTGTTTTTTATTTTGTATAAGCTACCCCTTTATAACATGAATTAAGTAATATAACGTCAATTAAGACTGTAGTTGTGTGTGTCAGTAAACGGTACGGATACGTACCTTGTAGTACCTCGATGGAAAAAAGAGTACCACAGTATTTCAACAGTTTTATCACATTTTTGGTGGCCGAGCTGCAACGCATAGGACCCAACCCGGCCACGCTTCTATCGAAATAAATAGTAAGTTTATGATGGTACCTATCCTGTACTAACGATAATGTGTCCGTTTTCCCGTTAAATTTGCAATAAAATAAATTTTTAGGACATCGAAATTTCTGACAAAAAACGCCTGACATAATTGATTGATCGACACAAAACGTCAAGTTACGTATATTGCTCAATCATGAATGTCAGGCGTTTTTTGTAAGAAAGATGCCCAAAACATTTATATTATTACGATTTTAAAGGAAAAACGGACACATTTCCGTTGGTACAGAATAGGTACCATCAGCCTGTACCAAATTTGCATCAAGCAGAAGCGTGGCCGGGGACCGGCCACCAAAAATGTGTTTCACTGATGAAATGCTGTGGTACTCTTTTTTTCCATCGAGGTACTACGAGGTACGTATCCGTACCGTTTACAGCCTTAATTGACGCCGCCGCCGGCGCCGTGGCCGGGCCAGAACGTAACACACGTATTTACAAACAAAAAAGTATTTAAGTATATATTATCCGTTATCAAGTTCATGTAGACAGTTTCTTAAGAAATTTACTATGGGCTTAGATTGTTAAAAATATATATATTTATTATGTTTATTATCATCGATATATTATCATTACCACAGTCGACCTAAGAACATCACTAATGTTAGTTCCAAGTACTTTCGTATCTGCCTTCAGCGCCAAAATGGCGATACTCAAATGATCACAAAAATATTTTACGTCAGCCAGTCCAGTGGTAGGTATAATAGAGGTCAGTGAGTTGCACTGTCCAACCAGCGCTGCTGTCACCGGAACAGGAGGCTTACCACAAGCTCTTAGCAAACAGAACAAATGCAGGGCAGTTTTATTGCAAGGTTTAAAATAAACTTCTTGCTAATCGTACCATAAGCCAAAATTAGCAGTCTTTTAGCAGGCCTGCTGCACTGCTGTTGCTATTGAATGATTGTCTCTGGCCTGTCGAGCCAAAATGTTGTTTGCGTTCGAAAACTAAATATGATTTTTATCGGTAAATACCGTTTCGTATTAAAGTAACATTTTATAAATAAAATACAATAACAATGCAAAGGAAAACCTAAAACAAGATGTTTTTATCATAAAGTTAATATACCTATCGGAATAGAGGAACAACCACGAGCTGTCAAACGAAACCGAAATTGGATCGCATTTGTGTGTGTAAAATTGTTTATGTATGCGTGTCAGTGATGTCGTCATGTCGCTTTTCAGATTAATATCGATATCGATAATATTAAATAATTACAGTAATAAATAAATATATATTGGACACGATCACACTCATTGTTCCAATACCAAAGTATAGTAGCTTAAGCACTATTATTATGGAAATTAGAAACAACGACGCGCACTGGAATTCTTTCATATAAAGTAGTGCTCAAAACCAAAATTTCGGAATGTGGGTAAATCAATATTTTGATACTACTTTTATGAAGTTGAGGGTATTGCTTATTCTGTACATCAGTAATAAGCCATTGCTTACTCTGAGTTTGTAGATAAACAGTGTTAAATTTTGCAAATTTCACACATTTCAAATAAGCAGTATTTTTGCAACTTATTTAATTTTAGTTTTCTGGGTATTCGTGTGGTGTATCTCAAAAATTTAAAATGTTTGTTGATAATCAAGGTTAGTAGAATATATTTTCATGATTTATATAAACAAAATAATGTCAAACAGTACCAGCAAAGCGTATTTAGTCGTAAAAGGTAAAAAAAATAATTTCATAACTTATTTTGTAAAGTTGCATTGCACTTTTAAAATTATTAACATAGATTAATAGTAATAACCCTAAGGTATCAAAATACGAGTGCAGAAGTGAAAGCATGTTGCAACTTTTGAAAAAAAAAAAAAATCTTATGCTCGGGATTTTTTCATTTTTTACAACGTTTAAGTAAGTCCATTTATTTGTAAGTCGTTCGAGCTGAAACTGTCACTATATAACTTCAGGCAAATATATAAGCCATAGAGAAACGTTTTTACATTATAACCTGAGAATTGTTAGTAGTCGTTTGTTTTTATTTTACAGAAGAATTGTTACCCAGAAAATTCACTATATCTAAAAAAGGTATGTGTGAAATACTCTTTTCCTCTCAATACAAGAATATGGACAAAAAATTCGAAGATTTGCTGTCATTTTTATGTAACGAAGTCTACATAAGTGACGAGCATAACATGCGGGAACTAAAATATTATTTACGAAATTTTAAACAGCAATTTCTTGTAAAGTGGAAGAAATCGGCAAGAAATAAAAATAAATTTATGGAAAATGAGAAAGTATGGTTTAGTGGAACTTGTTATTTTAAACGAAATCCAGCCCAAAGGAAGTAACTGGTGGAAAACCAGTTAACAGCTTCACAGTATGTAGTGAGCAATCAAAACGAAGAAAAACAGCAAAGTTACGTGATTCCCATGGTACTGAAGAACTGGCAATGCTGCGCAGATGAAATTCAGAGAAGAAGGAAAACGAGTGGAAGCAAAACAAGTTAAAGATATAAATGGCTGAGCAGAAATTTGCAGTCCAAAAAATTATAGCAAAAAGAAATTATCAACGACAGAAGCACTTTCTTTGATTATTGAAGCTCAGTTATCAAAGAAACAATATAATATCAGAAGGCGTTGTGTATTCCAAAAGGAAAGTTATGCACTGATGTTGAGGCTGAAGTACCACTTCAATCATTATTAGATCACACTGCTACCCGATTATGCCAAGTTCAAGAAGAGGTTTTTCAAAATTTAAGCAATGAAAGTACTTTTACTTTACAGTGGGTGGCCAAATTATTAGGGACAGTGCTCATATTTATGTCATTTATAGTTTGTAATATTAGTTTTTGTAAATTATGTTGTTTTTTAAAGTTTATATTGTTTGATATTGCTACTGGTATCTTTATTATTGTTTTTGGCAAGTGGCTACACAGGATATGCGATTCATCTGTCGATAATGTGTCATTTTTTCACATATAGATATTTTTTCAAAAAAGCGCGGTTTTGTAGTGTTTTTGTTTGTTATATTTTTTATTAGTTTTAACCGACTTTCTTGTCCTAAATAACCATATAAGGTAACTAATTGTTCATAAAACAACATTCTTGCTGTTTTGTCTATGAATTTACATTGTATTAATGTCTTCTCGACGCGATAACTTTAATTTTCTAGTTTTTTTGAAAAATTAAGGCTGGATTGTCTCCAAGAAGATGTAGAGAGATACAAACGTTGTCACAGCATTCTACACATTCCCAAAGAGACATAGCAGCTATTGCTGGGGTTTCAAAGTCTGCCGTTAATATAATAAAAACTAAAATTTACAACAGAAAACCTCTAGAAGCAAATCGCGACGGCAAATGTGTCAGGAAAAGGATCACCACTCTTCATACTGATAGAAAAATCAGAGACATCTGCCTCAAAAATCATAAAAAGAGCGTTGCTCGTTTGACCATGATGATGAACGACGATGGTGTAAATATTTCGGAAAGGACAATACGGAGGCGGTTGGTCGAACAGAATCTGATGGGTCGGGGCGACCTACCAAAAAACCACGCCTAAGTCCTAACCGATCCTATGAAAAAGAAAATACTGCACTGGGCTAGACAACATCAAAATATAACTGTTGCAGGTTGGAGTCGAATAATTAAAACTTTTTTAAATAGTTTAAATAGGTCTTTAACGATTTTCTTCTATAAATTCTGTAATTTTACAGGTGTGTTTTTCCGACGAGTCAGCATTTCAAGTTTTGGTTGACAAAAGTTCTTTTGTGACACGACGACGCCCTGGGAAAAAATCCACGCAGATTGCCTAGTGGAGAGTGGAGAGGGTTTAACACCCGGTTAGTGTCATGGTGTAGTCTGGCATCTCAGCAAAAGGCATTCGGCGCTTATACATTGTTAAAAGGACCATGAACCAAGACCAGTACAAGCAACTCATAGAAACTCACCTACTGCCGTAGGTTTTTTAATGGCTACCTGATAACTACTACATCTTTATGCATGACTCTACATCTTGCCATAAAGCCAGAAGTGTGACTGCATTCTTGGATAATAGAAATTTCTCTGTTTTGCCACGGCCTGGGATATCGAAAGAAATAAACCCCATAGTTCTCTATGTGGGAACTCACCAGACTGGTGATGGCGAAATAACTAATTTACACCAAGCGGCAGTTGATAGAAACTATCATCCGAGAATGAAAAAACAACCCCACACTACAGGAAAATGCAAAAGCGTGCATCAAGAGCATTGCAGCAAAAGGCGGCATTACAGAATACATATTAAAACTTACTTTAGTTACGTCTATCAGTATAATATATACTTATACAAAGAAACTATAACAGTTTTGTATATTTATTTTTAGTTTTTATGATCTCAATAAGAATAAGAATAAGAATAAGAATAATTTATTGACACACACAAACAAAAAAAATATACAGAATAAGAAATAAGAAATACAGAATAGTATGTGTGTAGCCAACTAGGCCCCCACCTCAGCATAATGTTGCGACAGCAAAAAAAGAAATTTACCGCCGCAACGCTGGTATAGAATACAAAATCATTTAAAAAATACATAAGAGACCTACAACCAATCATTTGTTACAGAAATTCAACTGAACTGTAAAAATAAAAAATCTCAGTACTGTCCCTAATAATTTGGCCACCTATGGTATATACCAAATGGGGATTTGACGGCTCTTCTAGCCATACTCAATATATGCTTTTGATACTGAAGCAGTAGAAATGTTTATAGACGACATGGTATCATCATGAATAACTTGATATGAAAAAATATGTTTAAATTTTTTTATTATTAAAATTTAACATCAAAATTATACTTATAACATTAAAATAACCTCAAATATTATGAATATCGTAAATAAAGAACTAGATACCCATTAAACTTTGTTTTGGACTTTTGAGCACTACCATGTATGGAGACCTTCCACTGTGTGACGGGTAATTACCACATACACCCAGACCCGAGGAAATATAAAAAAAATAGTTTTCAACATTTACCCGACCTGGGGGGCTACCGGCTAAAAAATATGGGTATGGGTATCGGCTTCAACTGTCATTTGAATTTCTTATTTTGATAGATTTTTGCGGCTTTGTTCTGTTGAACGTTGCTAGCTAGCTATCTTTATACCCGAGCGACGTCACAAAACAAGGAACTGATAGTAGCTATTTTCTTTATAAAATTTTCGATTCTGCGGTGAAGTATGCATAGGTATTTAAGAAAAACTCCCAGAGATTTTAAATCATTTATTATACACTAGCGACCCGGCCATGCTTAGCACAATCCTTTGAACAATTTGTTGGTGCTTCCACAGTGATAGTACGTTTCACCTCTCGCGTTTGGAAATATTTTTCATCAAAATGCTTACTGCATAATAATCAATTTAGTCCAGTTAGTTTCTGCTATCCAAGTTAGTATGTAATCTGAAAGATAATTATATTACTAACTAGCGGCCGCCCGCGGTTTCACCCGCGTGGTTCCCGTTCCCGTGGGAATATCGGGATAAAAAATACATATAAACCTTCCTCTTGAATCACTCTATCTATTTAAAAAAACGCATCAAAATCCGTTGCGTAGTTTCAAAGATTTAAGCATACAAAGGGACATAGGGACAGAGAAAGCGACTTTGTTTTATACTATGTAGTGATGATAGTATATGTAGGTACCTATTCTAACAGTCAAAAACTGATACCTATGGATCAGTTAAGTATCTTAAATGGAATTACATTCCCAGGTAATTCATATCAAAACGTCTTACAGGTACTTTAATTACAGTACCTAATACATATTCATTTTTTACCGCGTGATAGACAGTGGACACGAAATATCGATAACTTGATGCAGCCCTAGTGTAAAACGAAAATTATTTCTTTACACAAAATATTCGTAAATACTGCATTATGTGTAATCAATATTTGCTTGTTACGTAAATAAATGTTTGTTGAACAGCATTATCACACTTCTTGCTATAAATTCGAAGCGCATTGGCAAAAATAAACCTTAGGAAGGGAGGTGTCGGTTTGGAATAATTTACCTGTGAACTGAACATTTTGCGGGATTATTTCATTGTGTTGTACAACAATCAATAACTGAGCAAGTCACCATGTTTCCATATCAATATTGGCTAAAAATATCTAAGATTGCACGTAAAATCCGAAAAAAATAAAATACCTAAATTCTCAGCGTGCTGATAAGTGCTGACGAACTGTCAAACAGTAGCCAAAAACGGTTCTGTTACGTTGCATCACGCATCTCCTTTTATCTCACAGTGTTGTTGCTAGTGACATCCCGCTCGCTCAGCCCTTTGTTTCTCTATTCCGCTAAGGTATATTAACTTTATGGTTTTTATGGAAATAAAATTGAACGGCAGTGTAAAAAAATGGTTTTAAATATTATTCTTGACAGAGTTTTATAAACAAGCGTCACTTCTAGTTTCCGAACGTTACTCGCAACTAATGTTTATTTTTTTACAAATGTGTTTGAAGCTTTGGTTTCAAGTTGGAAAAGTGACTAATTTCAACAAAGAAAGTTAACACAGTTACTTAGACCCGTATTCTAGAACGATACTCAAGTGCAGATCTCTTCTCAAGCTTAGTTAGAAAGGGATGCGAAAACATGCACCGAATACATTCATCCCTTGCTTACTATACTTGAGAAGAGATCTCCACTTGAGTGAGTGTCGTTCTTTAATACGGACTTCTCCACGAACGCAGCGTTCGTGGAGAAGTTCGTATTAAAGAAAAAGCGCTCGGAACGCTTCACAATAATGCAGCAGTAACCTACTTGACACGGTTTGTTGTGCCATGGAATGCCCCAATGTCCCCCACAGCTACAGGTTTTTCAGAGAAGCCGATGGCAAAAAAGGACAAAGCAGACAATACCTAAAATAAATAATTTATATGTTACAAAGTTCGAGAAAATAAGAATCTTGTAAGACTCTTGTTTTAATTTTTGAATGGGTAGAACTCACTCACTCTTGCCTGAACGGATTAATCTATAGATTTCGTTGCTGCTACAGTATCAGCCCCCGGATTCACAAACCGTTGAAAACGCTCCCGACAGCGGAATGTATGCACTGTCTCTGTCACTCACTATAGAATAGGCAAAGACAAAGCACAGAATTCAAATCAGATTCTGTTTCCGGTGGTTCGTGAATCAGGGGGCATCAGCCCCCTGATTCACGAACCGTCGGAAACGCTCCCGACAGCGGAACGTATGCCCTGTCTCTGTCACTCAATATAGAATAGACATAGACAAAGCACAGAATTCGAATCCGATTCCGTTTCCGACGATTCGTGAATCAGGGGGCAGAGGTCTAAAGGGCCCCGAAACCAAAACCTCCGAATAAAATCCATTTTGTCGTAAACTTCCAATGGATTGCTTTGTTCTCGTATTAGTTTACGCCACGCTTTTTTCTTTCTATTGCGGAAAGCTTTCGTCCTCCAAAAACCACAGAATTGCTTGATCATTCATTTAATAACGAACAAAATTATCAGTGGTATTCCACTTATCAAAGATCTTTAATCGTCCTCGTCCAATTTCTTTGATCAAATATTTGAGATAAGTGGAATACCACCCTTAGCAGGCTTTTTAAAGCTGCTTGAGACCAACTTTTTAAAAACTGCTAATTATGACAGTTTGGCAGGCCTGCTGGCGTGCTAAAGTGAGCTCATGGTACGTTTAGCAACGCTGTTTGACCGGTGAACGTCTAGAGCCCCCAGTACGCTATAATCGGCGCTATAATCAGGAATTCATCTCATCTCATCACTGATTAAAATCAAATAATACGCGTACATAACTAAGGGTTGTTTTATTTTAACTATATCACAGTCACGAAAATGTTTATTAAACACTCCTACTGATGTTGTAAGCTCCCAGTCGGCTCGAGGTATCGCCCGAATCCATCGCTGACGCAGTGTTCCTCCTTCGGGAATCCAAATCTTTCGAGATCCAAGGTTTCATAAGTAATTTCCAACAATGATCACGTATTTATATGCACTAATTATACAATAGATATTGTATTAAAACACCCAAACAGCAAGTGGTAGGTATAATAGAGGTCAGTGCATCTCATGCATACAAGAAATTAGGATTAGTGGTACGACATTGACATTTATGACGTTGCCAATCCGAGCAGCATGGCCTGTAGGAGCGCAAGCAGCCGAGAAACAATAGCGGGCCATGGTCCTGCCCATGAAGCTCGACTTAATACTGAGGTAATTAATTAATTACCTCAGAGTATTAAGTCAAACTTCATGGTCCTGCCCGTCCTTTTCTTCTCGTTTCCCGCGCAAAACGTCATAATTATTACATTGACATAAGTAAATGTCCAATTCGTGACACTAGGTAGGGATGCGAATTAAGGGGGGCTACCGCGTAACTTTATGGGTATGAACTTCATACGTTTTTGGGAACTTTAAATTTCAATTTTATAAAGAAAATAGCCGTTATCAGTTCCTTGTTTTGTGACGTCTACCCGACAACGATAACTAGCTAGCAACGTTCAACAGAACAAAGTAGCAAAAATCTATCAAGATAAGGAATTCAAATGACAGTTGTAGCCCATACCCATATCCATATTTCTTAGCCGGTAGCCCCCCAGCGCCTGTACCGGCTAAAAAATCTGGGTATGGACATGGACTTCATTTGACATTTGAAGCCCATATAAGGACAAAATATGGGCTTCAAGTGTCAAATGAAGCCCATGTCCATATCCATACTTTTTATGAGTTTTCTATTCAGATTTCCTAAAGTAAGTTGTTCTAAGGATGAATCAATAGAATATCTTCATAATAAAACGATGCTGAAACATTAATTAATTAAAAAAAAAACATAATTTTGAAAATAACTTTATAGAGGCACAACATCAAGGAATTTATAAGTACTATTGCACAACACATAGATGTAACATATTTGAAGTGTCATATGCCAACAGGCTTCATTCATGTTTGTTAAAAATGTAAAAATATACCCAGCAACACAAAAGGCTCTTTCTGCCTTTACACTTTTATATGCTTTCACTGCTCTACACTTGTTAGCACCACACCACTGATATTAATTTATTGACACTTTTCTTGGGTGTTCTTGTAGGCGAGCTTTCAAAATAATTTTTAATCATTCATCAAGAGAAAGAGGTCATATTGCGGCTAATGGTCATGAAAAATGTTGCTGTGCAATCTTGCAAATCGCGCGAGATCGCGCACAATGGGCGATTTTCTGAAAGCTCAGCCACTAGATCTTCCCGTCGGACCGCGCAAGCGTTTGGTAGTGTGTCTCAGTGCAAGAATATTTCTCATTTTTATTTAAAATCATTTAAAAAGTCCGCTTAAAACCTGCTAAGTACCAGGCGCCCATACAACGCGAAGAATAGCCGGCCAACGTGAGAACGAGACAACGAGACTGCGACAACATCAGTCTGCAAGCTTCGCGGCGCACGCGTCACATCCTCCGTACGTACGTCACTCATCAGTTGCTTGCCACAATTCATAGGCGGTCACGATCGCGGATTCGTTATAAGGTGTTGGGCCAAGTGGAAAACACTTTTATTTCATCAGATCGAAAATTGTTAAGTCTAAATGGACCCAGTAATGGATAAATCTTTATCAGACACTGAAATAAATGTGTTGGGCTCAAGTAATAAGACCCCGCCTAATTATGTATTCCAACGTTCTAAAAGGAGTAGGGATGATATGGACGATTCTGTCGCCACCCAACTGGCTGATCTCAAAGTAGAAATGAAAAAAATGATTACACTTTTCGCAACAAAACAAGAAAACGAACTTCAAAAAATTAACTCAACTTTGAAAGAAATTCAACTTTCGAATAGCAACATAGAGAGCTCAGTGTCATTTTTAGCAGCCCAACAAGAAGAGTTTAAAAAGAAAATAGATACTTTAGAAACCCAAATAAAAGAAGACAAGAAATATATGTTACTATTGGAAAATAAGCTTGAGGACATGCAACAAGGATACCGCAAATGTAATATGGAACTGAAAAATGTACCAAGAAAAGTCAAGGAAACGAAAGATGACCTGGTTGAAATGGTAATGAAACTGTCCCAGAATATAGACTGTAAGGTTGATAGACTGGATATAACTGATATTTATAGAGTGCGTGGGAAGAACACTGAAAAGCAAAACACTCCCAATTATTATAGAAACTAGATCTACACTTTTAAAAACTGAAATTCTAAAAAAAGCTAAGATCTTCAATAAAAGAAATAAGAATAAATTGTGTGCTAAGCACTTGGGTTTTACAGTCCAAGAAGAAACTCCTATCTTTCTGTCTGAACATCTTACTCAGAAAGGATCTCGTCTCTTTTTCCTTGGCAGAGACCTCGTCAAGTCTAATGTCTTCAAGTATTGCTGGACTTCCTACGGAAAAGTTTACGTACGAAAAGATGAAGATTCGCCGGTTATCATCATTGTGAGTGAAGATCAGGTACACCAGCTTCGCTTGAAAAAGTGACTAGTCGTACTTATTACTCTTGCTCGACATCAGTTTCTTACACCTTTACTGATGTTTTATAGTTTGCTATTGGATGCCCGAATATTCCTTTTAGCTGAGCTTATTTCTTTCTATAAGAACCTTATTTCTGCAATTCTCATCATAAATTGTAATTTTGCTCGTACTCAATCTATCTACACTTACAAATACTTTAACAACACCCATACATTTAAACCATACCCAGTACAAATACCGACAGGAAAGATTGTGAGGAGTGGTGTGATACTTTCTCATTTTAAAAACTCGTCAAATACTAAATTTATCTTCTATACAATTAATAACGCACATATAAGTACATTATTTATGAAAAAATACTTTTATACTTTTAAATTATATAATGTGTGAGTCTTTTAATAACTTACAAGAATTGGACAAAATAGAGATAGCTCGTGCTCTTGAATGTGATACTGTTCAATTAGGAGACCATATACGAGTAAAGCAGAATGATCTTACTATCATCTCTCAAAATATAAGAAGTGTCTATTGTAACTTTGATGACTTTTTACTAACTGTTTCTAGCTTAAATTTTAAACCAGATGTATTAGTTCTAACCGAGTGTAGACTTTATAGTAACAAACCCATTCCACAAATATTCAACTATGACTCATATTTCACTACTAATCAACTAAATCAAAATGATGGAGTTACTGTATATGTTAAGTCTTCTTTAAAAGCTAAGGTAAAGGAGATAAAAATGTCACATGCTTCTTGTATTCAAGTAGAAATATTTAATAATGTACTGTTGTGTATATATCGCTCGCCTTCGAATGCGAATGCTGAAATATTCTTGAACTCCCTCAGCTCACATTTGGAAACGATTGTAACACATAGGAATGTTGTAATAACTGGAGACATAAATATTAACCTTATTCCAAAAGATCCAGAACCCGCTCAGGAATACAGGAATAGGGTTAATTATCTAAACATGCTTTCAGAATTTAGTATAATTTCTGGTCACACATTACCTACAAGGGACCGTGCATGTTTGGATCACATCATGTTAAAAATTGATAGAAAAAAAAATTCGGCGTTCATTGCAATATTAAACACTACTACTACCGACCATTTTACTACATTCTTATGTTTATCCAAGGTCAAATACTCTCACATATCAAATAAGACTAAATCTTCAATAGACTACGAAAAAGCTCAGATGTATTTACAAAGTTTAAAGTTAGCTGAGTTACTTTATTGCGATGATCCTGTTATGCTGACTGATCTTTTATTGCACAGGCTTACAGACGCCATTAAATACAATACAATTACTGTTAAAATTCCTAAAAGTAAACGAATCATAAAACCATGGATTACCACCGGTATTCTTAGATGCATAAATAATAGAAACAAGTTACAAAAGAATGCAAAAAAAGAACCATTTAATGAAGTTTTGAAAATAACATACACCAGATATAGAAATTATTGTAACAATTTAATAAAAAAATTAAAAAGAAAATATGAAAGAGAGTTACTTACAGAATCAGTCTGTAACAATAAATTACTTTGGAAGAATATCAAAAAAATTACCTATTCAAACAAAATTAAAACTAAGAACACAGATTTAATAAACGTAAAAAACTCACCTACTGAATCAGCAAACTTTGTGAATAAATACTTCGCAAACATTGGTAAACAGCTTGCTCAACAAATTCAACCTTCTAAATGTTGTACTTCTAGTAATACTTGTAACTTACACCCGCCGCAGATCAACTCGTTTGTTCTTCTGGACACAGACTGTGATGAGGTAGATGCTGTTCTGATGAGTCTCAAATCAAATAGTGCGCCTGGCTGGGATGAGATCCCTTGCAGGTTTTTGCAATTTATAAGAAAGGATATAGTTCCTATTGTAACCCACCTTGCCAACCTCTGCTTTAACAAAGGAGTTTTCCCTGACCCTCTCAAGCAATCCATCATTATCCCAATTCACAAGGGTGGAGACGGAGAGGATGTTGGCAACTATAGGCCCATCTCAATTTTGTCGAGTATATCAAAAATACTAGAAAAGTTAATAAACAATCGCTTACTCACGTTTCTGAATAAGTACAGCATTCTTGCTCCGTCTCAGTATGGCTTTAGGAGAGGTATGTCAACAGAAGATGCTGTAACATCTTTAACCACTTTAGTTACAGAACTCATTGATAATAAATATAAATGTTTATCTGTGTTCTTGGATATCAAAAAAGCCTTTGACACTGTTTCTGTCCCTATCCTTCTCAACAAGTTGCAAAATATAGGAATACGGGGTATGCCATTGGCTCTTTTTAATAGTTTTCTTTCTGGGAGAAAGCAAAGAGTCAAATTGGATCGGTATATAAGTGAAGACGCAGAGGTAACATACGGTGTACCTCAGGGCAGTGTATTGGGGCCTACTTTATTCTTAATATACATAAATGATTTGTGTAACTTGAGAATCAAGGACGCCAGTATCTTCTCGTACGCCGATGATACGGCTGTTGTCTTTTCCGGAAGCTCCTGGGAAGCTGTAAGAAAAAGTGCTGAATTGGGAATGGCTCAGATATCTACTTGGTTGAAGAACAATTTACTATCACTGAATACGACCAAAACCCAATATTTATGTTACAGTATTTACGACAACAATCAGCCCCCTAACAATTACAGTCTTAAGGTTCACAGCTGTAATGACAGTATGAATACAAACTGTAACTGTCCAGTTATAGACAAAGTCACCAACTATAAATACTTGGGAGTTGTCTTGGACCAGAGACTATCATGGTATCCCCATCTGCACCAAGTGGCTGGAAAAGTGAGAAAACTAGCATGGATTTTCCGCACACTGAGACATGTGGTCCCAAGGGATGATAAAACTGCAACGATTAGAGACCCCCAAAACAAGATATTGAATAGAATATACACTGCCTTGGTTGAATCTATCTTGGCGTACTGCATTCCTGTTTGGGGTAGTGCGGCAAAAACTAGATTTATAGAAGTTGAGCGCTCGCAGCGTGCTTTGCTGAAAATCATGTATTTTAAACGATTCAGATACCCTACTAAACAGCTTTATCTTGATTGCGGGTTACTGTCAGTTAGGAAACTATATATAAAATGCATTACACTGAAAAAGCACATGAAATTACCATATGTTGCAAATAATAAAATAAGTCGAAGAAAACGTAATGTGGCTGAAATTCCTTCAACAAAAACAAAGTTTGCTACTGTGCAGTATAATAGTTTTTCGGCAAGAATTTATAATGGTATTAACAAGGAATTAGACATTTACTCAAAAAATTATAAAGAATGTAAAAAGCTGGTATTGACATGGTTGCAATCACTAGATTATGACATGACAGAGCAGTTTTTGCAAAAAATAAAGTAAAATATCTTAAAATAAAAATAAAAGAACTTAGTCCCTCTTAATTGTACGTATAACACTAGCATTGTTTTCTATGCATATAATAACATATTTATACATAGTTGTAAACACACCCAATAAGTAAGCACACCCTCGCACGCACACATACCCACGCATGCACACACACACGCACACAATATTCTCTCTGTAAGCTTGATAGATGTTAGAATAATTAAAGTTATAATAAGTTGTTTAGTGTTCTTACGAGTATGTACCTAGTTAAGGATGAAAATGGAAGAGCGGAGTCCCCTGATACAGGCATTTGTATGCTTAAAAGGAGACACCGGTCACTAGCTAATGTAAAACATACTTTATATTGAAATAAATTATTTTATTTTATTTTATTTATTTTATTTTATTTTATTACTAGATGGCGCTGTCCCACCTATGCAGTTAGAAGGAACGGAACGTTATAAATTTTACTTTGACGCGACTTTTTTACGTAAAACGGAACGTCAGACAGATGTTATTTATTTACCTAAATCTTTAAATTTACCTATTTCGTTTCCGTTCCTCACAGTAGTACTTATTTAATATATTATTAGTTTCCTTTGGGTTTTTAAAAAGTAATTAATTTAAATATGTTTCATACCAAAATATACCATAGACATGTACATACTTATTCAACGCCATCTAGTGAAGCAATTGGAAGCTTTTTTTTTTTTAAATGGCCTCTCAGAACATCGCTCATTGACAACATTTCAAAATTTTAAGGTACTTGTTTTTATGGATATAATGAAAGGTTATCGTTTTTTAGGAAACACGTATATTATTCTTTTCAAAAATTTTCATAAATTATTAAGATAATAATTAAATGAAAATGGTATATTCTAAAACTTTGAGTATTCAAAACGGGAGTTGACATATACACGCACCCCCTTTCACCAAAGTACATGTCCAATTAGTTCGTGTCACTTTATAAAAACTAGTTGGTCACGACCATGAAGTTCGACTTAATACTGAGGTAACTGGAGCGTGCAGTACGAACAAAGATTGGTTGTTGTTTGAATTTAATAGGTTCCAAAACTACTGGACTAATTTAAAAAAAATATTTGACCACTACATTAGATTTACATTAGCTACATTCTTTCCTAGTGACATAAGCTATATTTTATCGTGATATTCCCATGGGAACGAGTACCATGCGGGCAAAACCGCGAGGATCCGCATGTTATTATTAAATTTATTGCTTGTTAAGTACATAATGTATCAAAAATTCAAACGCAGATACAGATTAAAAATAAGGTCCTGTAGTTTATTTACAAACTAACCTTAGTAAAATATAGTTCATGTTGCAGTAGTAGTAGATGAAAGACCAACCTACTATATTTTACTGAGGTTATAAATAATAGTTTGTAAATAAACTACACGACCTTAGCTTCAATCTGTACGATTGTAGATACATTAATACTTAGCGAGCAATAAATTTGATTGAGGGCGCCCCACTTGTCGTCTCTACTCGCCTTTATTTAGAAACTGCAATTTTATGATTACTACCATAGAAAAAAGAAATGTCTCAAAAAAACAAGCATTATTAAGTAATAAAATAATAAACAGTTTAAATCGAGATCTTTACTAGCAAGCATATTTTTTTATATTTTAGAATATAGCGAAGCGACATCTAGTGGTAAAAAAATATACTTACTTTTAATGTGCTAGAATGAATGTACAGTGCCACAAACTTTGCTGTGCCGGTGGCCAAAATGTGAAACAGCGTGTTTTTTTTTAATGTCATTCTGCTGTCAAGTTGATGTCCAACCATAGCGCTGCTGGCGGCTGAAGTTCTTAGAAGTCAGGGCCGGTTAAATTGCTACAAAAAAAAGAAAAAACGTACGTAGCGCCGCTGTCACCGGCACAGCAAAGTTTGTGGCACTGTAAGTTGGACAACAACTTTACAGCAAAATGACATTAAAAAAACACGTTATATATAAGTATCCAGTTTTTGGCAACCGGAACAGAAAACGTTGTCGCACTATAATTTCGATTTTGCCAGTGGCCTAATTAACGTCTTTTTCAAAACTTAAACTGTCGTTGACGTTTGAAACTGTTCTTCAAAATGAAAAGCGCACATAATAATAGTTTTCGTACGAGTCTTTAAATTTTCCTTTCGCATTGTATCCAGCCATATTTTTCTTTTTTTGTTATTTTTAGGCAACCTAAAACAATAAAAACAGTTTAAAATTAATACACTCAATTTACACTTGAAATTTGAAAACATCGATAATTCGATAAGAAAAATGCTATAAGGGCAACTCTAGCGCAAAACAAACAGATTTGTATTTTCTTGAAATACACCAACAAAACTCACCAAAATAAGTAGTAAGCTACATTTGGTATGAATTCTAAGTAAACTATTCACAGGAACAACAAAACACCAGGCATTTATTGTATTGTTTTGATGTTTTTGCAAAATAAATAGTACGTACCGGTGTAATGTAATGTTTGGACGATTTTCACTTTTTTTGATGCCACAAACTACCACACTGCAATTAGACATGTTCCTTGTTGCTTTCTCTCACTTATTAATACCTTTTATTCACATGAAATTCTCAAATTAAAAGACTTTTATCACAAAACACTGCAAATACAACTCGCGTTGACAGCTCACATACCGAGAAACCTAAATGGCGACCGGCTTCAATCATGCATTACGATGACGTCACGTTTCAATGTTGCCAAATAATAGGTCGAATAAATATATTGCTGTCTCTTTTTACATGAAGTATTGGAGGTAAGATAGAACAAGATGGCTACAGGTTTATGAGTACAATGTCGATTTAGCTCATATTTCTATAACCGATAGTTCATATAGAACAATATGCCATCTCCATAGGATTCAGTACTCAGAGAAAAAAATACGTTAGTTTCACATTTTGGCCACCGGAACAGAAAAGTTTGTGGCACTGTATAGTGTGTGGCCGGCATCCTGGTGGCCGCGGCCAATATTGACAGTTATCGGCCGGACAGAAACTAAACTACCGATTAGTACTAAAACTGACGGCTATCAACTGCTCGTGTGTGGCCTCAAAGCCGGCTTTCGACTATATTGCCGACAGGCAATGACCGGCCGGTCTATTGTGTGGACCAATGGACTATGGAGGTCTTGTACGTCAGACGGCCGATCTGGGGGGCTACCGCGTAACTTTATGGATATGAACTTCATACGTTTTTGGGAACTTTAAGTCAATTTTATAAAGAAAATAGCCGCTATCAGTTCCTTGTTTTGTGACGTCGGGTATAAAGATAACTAGCTAGCAACGTTCAACAGAACAAAGGAGCAAAAATCTATCAGAATAAGGAATTCAAATGACAGTTGAAGCCCATACCCATATCCGGATTTCTTATGCCCCCAGTACACGATGGCCGATCCTGGGGGGCTACCGGCTAAGAAATCTGGATATGGGTATGGGCTTCAACTGTCATTTGAATTCCTTATTCTGATAGATGTTTGCTGCTTTGTTCTGTTGAACGTTGGTAGCTAGTTATCGTTATACCCGACGTCACAAAACAAGGAACTGATAGCGGCTATTTTCTTTATAAAATTGACTTAAAGTTCCCAAAAACGTATGAAGTTCATATCCATAAAGTTACGCGGTAGCCCCCATGGTCGGCGACCATGACCAATACATCGTACATTGACACTTTTGAAAGAACCTTTTTAAACTTGTTCGTTCAAAAGTGTCAATGTACGATGTATTGGTCATGGTCGCCGACCATGATCGGCCATCGTGTACTGGGGGCATTAGCCGGTAGCCCCCCCGGGGGGCTACCGCGTAACATTATGGGTATGAACTCCATACGTTTTTGGGAACTTTAAGGTGCTTTAAGTCAATTTTATAAAGAAAATAGCCGCTATCAGTTCCTTGTTTTGTGACGTCGGGTATAACTAGCTAGCAACGTTCAACAGAACAAAGCAGCAAAAATCTATCAAAATAAAGAATGCAAATGACAGTTGAAGCCCATACCCATATCCATATTTCTTAGCCGGTAACGTATGAAGTTCATACCCATAAAATTAGCCGACTGACCGTCTCTGGGCTGCATAATGGCTCGCTAAAAATCCAGTCATTGCCACAAATTATATAGACTGACTAGTGTCATTGGTCATTGCATTGCAGATTGGATGATTGCGAAAAGAAAATGAGCACGTGTACCTATATATGAAAAAAGCGCCCGGTGGGTACCTACCCAGAGTGCTCGTCAGATAAGTCTGCGCGCGGTAAAAATCGAATACTAATCTTTTCTATAACATTAAAACAAAAATCCTATCCTATCCTATGGAGATGGCATATTGTTCTATATGAACTATCGGTTATACAAATATGAGCTAAATCGACATTGTACTCATAAACCTGTAGCCATCTTGTTCTATCTTACCTCCAATACTTCATGTAAAAAGAGACAGCAATATATTTATTAGACCAATTTTTTGGCAACATTGAAACGTGACGTCATCGTAATGCATGATTGAAGCCGGCTGCCGGTCGCCATTTAGGTTTCTCGGTATGTGAGCTGTCAACGCGAGTTGTATTTGCAGTGTTTTGTGATAAAAGTCTTTTAATTTGAGACTTTCATGTGAATAAAAGGTATTAATAAGTGAGAGAAAGCAACAAGGAACATGTCTAATTGCAGTGTGGTAGTTTGTGGCATCAAAAAAAGTGAAAATCGTCCAAACATTACATTACACCGGTACGTACTATTTATTTTGCAAAAACACCAAAACAATACAATAAATGCCTAGTGTTTTGGATTTCCTGTGAATAGTTTACTTAGAATTTATACCAAATGTAGCTTACTACTTATTTTGGTGAGTTTTGTTGGTGTATTTCAAGAAAATATAAATCTGTTTGTTTTGCGCTAGAGTTGCCCTTATAGCATTTTTCTTATCGAATTATCGATGTTTTCAAATTCCAAGTGTAAATTGAGTGTATTAATTTGAAACTGTTTTTATTGTTTTAGGTTGCCTAAAAATAACAGAAAAAGAAAAATATGACTGGATACAATGCGAAAGGAAAATTTAAAGACTCGTACGAAAACTGCTTTTATGTGCTCTTTTCATTTTGAAGAACAGTTTCAAACGTCAACGACAGTTTAAGTTTTGAAAAAGACGTTAATTAGGCCACTGGCAAAGTCGAAATTATAGTGCGACAACGTTTTCTGTTCCGGTTGCCAAAAACTGGATCATCATCATCATCATCATTAGCGTATTAACGTCCACTGCTGGACATAGGCCTCTCCAAGAGTACGCCATCGAGCACGATCAGTGGCTGCTCTCATCCAGCTCTTGCCAGCCACCCCGCAAAGATCGTCGCTCCACCTAGTCTGAGGGCGTCCTACACTACGTTTGCCGATTCGCGTTCTCCACTCTAGAACTGACTAGAACTCGCTTACCCCAGCGGTTATCGGAAAACTGGATACTTATATATAACGTGTTTTTTTAATGTCATTTTGCTGTAAAGTTGTTGTCCAACTTTCATTCATTCTAGCACATTAAAAGTAAGTATATTTTTTTACCACTAGATGTCGCTTCGCTATATTCTAAATATATAAAAAAAATATGCTTGCTAGTAAAGATCTCGATTTAAACTGTTTATTATTTTATTACTTAATAATTCTTGTTTTTTTTTGAGACATTTCTTTTTTTCTATTGTAGGTAGGTACCTAGTAGGCATTCTCCTTTGTGATTTATATTGTAATGTGTGTTATGTAAAAAAAAAAACAATCCTTGTTGTATAAACATAACAGGTTTTTACAATATGAAGCTTTCTGTTTTATTTCATTACCTTTTATTACTTAAACTGGTTCTCGCGACCTTTGATCTGGAATTCTATGGAGGTCTCGCATGTGTATAGACCACAAATTATATAGACTAGTACAGATAGGAATCAAGCCTTATAGCGGCCGTTTGTTAGTGAATGACGCGCCCCCATTAGAAATTGACAACATAGTGCTGACAAAACTATCGACGCACTTGATACGTTATCGATATTTAATTACTTACACACATCCCTAGTGATAGATTTTTAAGAATTCTGACAAAATAAAAAAACTCATTTATTTGATAAAACGGGCATTTATTACATTATAATTTTATATTAAACACAAAGTACTGAAGTGTAAGTTAAGATTTATACAAGGCAAAGAATGAGAGTAATGAAATTATTACTTACTAAATTGACTTTATGAATAAACCAAGAAATATAAACACTTTAACAACCAATAAAAGAAAAATTAAACTGCTTGCAAATTGTTACGCACAAACGCTATTGCTAATTTTCCTAGTAGTTTTAATCAGTATAGCTCCCATTTCATTATTTACTGGTAATAGGTATCACTTTCAATGCAAAACACAATAACTAACTCCTAAAGCCACCAGTACAGGATGGCCGTTCATGTTGGCCGACCATGATGGGCCATTGTGTACAGAGCCAGTTTGCATGTGATTGCCGCCTGCGAGCAACGCAAACCGCCCCTGTACACGATAGCCCATCATGGTCGGCCAACATGATCGGCCATCCTGTACTGGGGGCTTAATAGTTAAACATTGAATACAGTATGTAATCAATATAACAACTAACAGCAGTAATTTAGACTATATGTCATTTTTGATAATTTATAACCGCAAGAATAGGCAGGCACAGGCATCTTCGCAGCACTCCATTGACGTCGTTGAAATGAAATGAAATGAAATGAAATGAAATGAAATGAATGAAATGAAATGTTTAATTTGCTCAATACAGTGTTCATACATTGAGATGGAAGACAACGTGTGTTTAGATCTACGGTATTTTGCCTTAAATATTGTAGGCGTGCAAATATTGCGTCATATTGGTATGAATTTATTACTATTACATATTGATATTAATTTATTACTATTACATCATTACCTTGATTATTGAAGTATTATATGTCAAATTGTATTACATTAATATAAAATAAGATTAACAATCATTAGCATTAGTCAAGTTAAAGTAATCATTAAATAATAAATCAGCATGTCAATAAAATCAAATGTATAAATGAAAATCAAAATGTCATTTTTATACTTACATTAATAAAAAATCGAGTGGCATTACATAATATCTATACATAGTACATTCAAATACTCTGTTATTGAATTTAGCATAGAGGTGCATTTTATTCCTTAAAATCTAGGTACTCTTTTACTGAGTAGAATGTTTTTTCCATAAGCCAGCGTAACAAACAGTTTTTAAATTTATTGTTGGTAATTGGTATTTGTGCAAGATCTGATGGCAGTTTATTATAAAGTTTTACAGCCATGAAGTAAACATTTTCTTTGTACAAGGTTAATTTGCAATGTGGTATCATTAATTTGTTTTTTCTAGAGCCTCGTAGGTTCTTTTTAACGTTTTCTATTTTAGTGAAATATTCTGTATGCTTTTTCACCAGCAAGCACATTTCAGCAATGTATATACAGGGTAGGGGCAATATTTTATGTTCTTTAAAATAGGGTTTGCAAGTATCTCGACTAGATCTAAGACCACATAATGCTCGAATGCATCTTTTCTGTGCTTTAAAAGCTCTATCAAAGTCAACACTATTTCCCCATATTATAATACCATATCGTAATAGGGATTCTATATATCCATAATAGGCCTGAAGAGCTATTTGAAAGGATGCAGTTTTTTTTATTCTTTGTAGTGCAAACACAAATTTGTTAAGCTTTTTACAAAGGCTATCAATATGGCTTTTCCAACTACAGTGTTCATCTAAGGTAATTCCCAAAAACTGTGTACTATTTGTAAGTTCTACTTTTTCGTTATTACAGTGAATATTAATATCTAATCTTTTACTTTTGTAGGTATGAAAATGTATAGCTTTTGTCTTATTTATATTTACTTTTAAATTATTTTTGTCCATCCAGTTTATTACATCAGAGAGTGTATTTGTTATGTCACTTTCAAGATCGTCAATATTTTTGTTTGAAAATAGCAGTGTGCAGTCATCAGCAAATAAAAAACAATGGTCATTTTTAATTATAGTTGGCAGGTCATTGATGTAAAGTACAAACAACAGGGGTCCTAATATGCTTCCTTGCGGTATGCCACAATTTAACTGATGATATTTTGATCTGGAAGTCACTCTAGTATCGTTTTCAATTCGTGTGATTTCAGTGCATTGATATCTTTTGTTTAAGTAACTTGTTAGCCATTTATGAGCTGTACCTCTGACTCCACAATCAAAAAGCTTTTTTAAAAGGAGTATATGATTTACGCAATCGAAAGCTTTTGACATGTCTAAGAAAACGGCTACTGTATGTTCTTTAAGGTTAATGGCTTCTATAACTTTTTTCATTAAAGCAAAACAAGCAAGAGATGTTGATTTACCTTCTTGGAAGCCAAACTGAGTTTTTGTGATTATGTTATGTTTTGTTATAAAATCTACTAGCCTTTTTGACATAATCTTTTCGAAAACTTTTGAAAACACTGATATAAGAGCAATGGGTCTGTAATTTCCTATGTCTTTCACATCTCCTTTTTTAAACAAAGGTTTAACCACTGAAAATTTTAATTTATCAGGAAATACACCAGTTTCTAATGAGAGATTTATAATATGCGACAGTGGAACAGAAATCTCTTTAGCACATAATTTTATTATATCTGTACTTATGCCATCGTATCCAACGGATTCTGTATTTTTTAATCCCATAATGATGTGTTTAATTTCATCAGGAGTAGTTGGATATATAAAAATACTACTGCTAAGTTTAAATTTGTTGGTGTTTTCTGCTTTATCAACATTTTTGTTTGCTACTTCTGTAAAATAGTTGTTGAAGGCCTCAGATATGTCATGTATATTATTAAGGACGTCCTTTTTATATTGAATTGTATTAATCTCATTTTTATTCCCCTTTCTATTTATATTATTGTTAACAATTTTCCATGAGGCCCTGCACTTATTTTTATCTTTGAGTAATATTTTTGAGTTACTAATACGTTGTGCTGTATTTATACATTTTTGTAACATCTTTTTATATTTTTGATATTGCATTTTATGTTTTGATTTATTAGTTCTGTTAGAATGAATATACAAATTATAGAGTTTACGCTTTTTTGCAGTACATTTTTTTAAACCTTTTGTAAGCCATGTCAATTTTTTTGATTTTATGTCACGTCTTATTCTAATGATTGGAAAACAAAGATTAAATAATAAAGTAAAAATGTCATGAAATAAATTGAATGCTAAATTTGTATCAGTTTGCTGTAAAATATCATTAAATGTCAGAGCTTTAATATAATTATGAAATAATATTTTATTTTCCTCACCAAAGATTCGTCTAAATACAAACCATTGTCTATTTATAACATTATTTTTTAAATAGTGTGCGAGAATTTGGCAAGTATTATGGTCAGACAGGGATAACTGCTGAGTAAAGCCTTCAGCATTTTGTAGGTTACTTGCTATTAAGTCTAAACAGGCTTTCTTTCTGGTAGGTGTATTTATATGTAGCTTAAAATTAAAGTTTTGTAGGATACTAATTAGTTGTTGTGTATGTTTGTTAGCTTTTAGAATGTCGATATTCCAGTCGCCACAAATTATAATATGTTTGTGCTTGGTATTTAATTTTTGCAAAAGATAGTCTAATTTGTCAAAAAATATAGAAATATTTGACGTAGGAGTTCTGTAAATGCACACTATTACCAAGTTAATTTCTTTAACTACAACTCCACTACATTCAAAGTTATAGCACTCAGACACTATTTCCGCTAACTGTAATTTAGAGAAATTATAATTCCTTTTCAGTAAAATACATGAACCACCTCTCTTTTCATTTTCACGAGACCAGGAAGAAGCTACTTTATAATTGTTCAAAGTTATGTTTTGCTCGTGTCCCTTTTTCATAAATGTTTCAGTCAAACAGATAACATCAATTTCTTTTTTTTCCTTTATAAAGTTGTTAAGAACTATTTCCAATTCATCTTTTTTTCTTAATAAACTAGCAATATTTTGGTGAAATAAGTAGAAGTTAGGCTTAGGAGTCACGAAAAAAGTTAGGGGGATTATTTTTTCTTTTAAAATAATAGGGTATTGTGCCTATTTTTGGTTTACTTAAGTTATTATTATCTTGTGTGGTGTGTACTAACTTTGCAACTTTTTTTTTGAAATAATAAGGAATGGTTCCTTTTTGTTTACTCAGTTGCAATGTTTTGCTTTGATGAGATAGAGACATTTGGTTTTGTTTCATTTTTTCAAAAGACAAAGCAGTGTAGTCAAGTGTGTCCATTTCTAAATTTAATTTGAAGCATAAGTCATTTAACATAGAACGTTTATTATTTATGTTTTTGTCAGTGGATATAAATTTACAGTTTTTGTAGTGGTTACAAATTAGTCTAAGTTGATTATTTAACATTCCAATATTTAAGTGATAAGTTTCTGTAGCTTGAACTAATAATACTTGGGTATTTTGGCATTTAGATAAAAATGTAGACAATTCACATAATATATTTGCTGGTAATCTATCATTTGCACCCAAAAACAATATCAAATAGTCTTGCTTACCTAACTTTTTGTGCAGATTTGTTTTTAACACTGAATCACAGTTTGCACCAGGCTTAATAAATGAAGTTATTACACGGTTTCCACTTCTTTTTAATAAATTAGCAAATCCAAGACCTTGTTGGTCACCAAGGATAAGTACATTTGTTTGTTTACTACACGAATTTACAATAATATTTTTATTAAATGTGTCTACCTTACACTTAACGCGCTTAAAATTAGTTTCCGTAATTTTTGTAGATGGCGCCTTATGATCTATAGGAGGTCCGGGACTTGGGTTTTGTTGCGGTCGGTCTTCCGTCATAGCGAGGCTTATTTTCTCGGTAGATGGCTCTGAACAACAATCTTGATCTATAGGAGATATTGATGTGGTTGAATTTTCAGAGGGATTATTAATCGTTGTATTTTTTGTTGAGTTGTATGCTATTAAATATTTTTCGAATTCATTTTTAAGGTGTCGGTATTTACTTTTTAATTTGTCAATCTCAGTATTAGCTAATATCAATTCGCTTTTTAATTCTGCAATTTGCACTTTCAGTTCTGTTGTACAGCTGTCTTCCAGGGATGATGTGTTAGATAAACTCTTCATTGTAGTGTCTAGTATAGTTTCGTCCAATTTTGAGTTACTCGATGTCAGACTTGAGTTAAAAAATCTCGATTCATCAATTGATTTTGACCTTTGCACCTTTTGTCTTATTGTTATATTATCTTGAGTAGTCTCCATTTCAGCTACTTGTCAAACAGAAATAATAATAATAATAAAAAAAAAAATACAAAATAGATAAAAAGCGATATTCTAGTTTTCCAAATTCAGTCAAAATGAGAGCGGTGTGAGCGCAGCGATGTGTGTCGTTGACACTTAAATTATCTGAAAAGATTAGATTTGGTTAGTATAGATTCTACATATTGTTACTAAAATCTGTCATAACATTTTATAAACAAATAAGTGATAGCTGATCAATTTGTAAATCAAGAAAGAGTACTGGTGTGGCTAAAGCACATTGTT
This sequence comes from Crambus lathoniellus, assembly GCA_949710035.1. Taxonomy (NCBI): domain Eukaryota; kingdom Metazoa; phylum Arthropoda; class Insecta; order Lepidoptera; family Crambidae; genus Crambus; species Crambus lathoniellus. Next base: position 8,844,934 of record OX453303.1, on the reverse strand, counting down.
TATTGTGCCGGTATGTACCTACACACGGCAGCACATCTGACTATACATGTTGACCTTGAGACCGCCTGTATGCCTTATGTAATAAAAGCTGTTATCGCAGTTCTACTGTTTAACTTGATGTGCTGTTGAATGTACATATAATTAAGTCATAGATATCAATGTTTCTAGATAATAGTTAATAAGTAGATAAGCTTTGTACACACGGTGGCACATCAGACTATACATGTTGACCTTGAGACCACCTTTATGCCCTACGTAATAAAAGCTGTTATCGCAGTTCAAATGTTTAACCTGATATGCTGTCGAGTGTACATGGACTGAGTGGATGTGTATAGTATAAATTATATACTTAATTAAGATCTAAGATAGTAGCAGTAATAACATAGTTGTAAGACAATCACAATAAACCGTCATTCGTACCGACAACAATCATTTCTTTACCTACAGGTTTATTTGTCATAATTCTGTTCTGCTTGTCACAAATATGAATTTGCTGACAAGTCAGTTTTAAATGTATTGACAAATTTATTGAATCACTGTACCTAATTTTCTCTTGACTTGGTATTAACAACTTCACTAAATTGAAACTAGTTAAATGTAACAACTGATTATTTGCATTTAATCCCAAGTAATCTACTGTGCTTTATCATTATCATTATATGATATCACTTCTAAATGGATATTGAAATAAGGTATTAGAATGGATTTCAACAAAACTAATCAATATTTAAATTACATAAACATAGGTACATTCATTTATAAAAAATAAACAAACATTACCTTTCATTCATAACTTTGAGAATCTTCTTACTCCGGTTAAGTTGTAAACTATATTTTCTTTTGTTTTGGTTTGTTATGAAATAGAAAGTTGCCTCTTGGAATTAACTAAAACAACAAACGAAAACATAGGTTAATGTAATAAATAATTGATACAAAAAACTATGTAAATAGATTTACTTACGTACCGTGGGCATCTTCGAATAACGTATCCATATTTCTGTACAGAAATATCTGAGAAAAAGTGGAAAAACCATGGGAAAACTATAAAATTAACTAAATAATCATAGAAAACCGAAATGAGTAAAAAAAACACAAAAACTAAACGTCATTTCGAAAAAAAGTGACAGCCATAATTTTAACCAATGGGGGCACCCCAACAAAATGGCGGTCGTAGTTATAGCCAATGTATGACCATGGGGGCATCCCCACTACTGTAATCACTAAGTGTTGACCTATTGTATGGGTGATTCCAACGCCTGGTATAGACGCGTGACTCGGAAAACATGAAAAATTTAATCATAAAATTGCAGTTTCTAAGTAAAGGCGAGTAGAGCCGACAAGTGGGGCGCCCTCAATCAAATTTATTGCACGCTAAGTATTAATGTATCTACAATCGTACAGATTGAAGCTAAGGTCGTGTAGTTTATTTACAAACTATAACCTCAGTAAATACCGGCCCTAGTCCCCCAGTACAGGATGGCCGATCATGTTGGCCGACCATGATGGGCCATCGTGTACAGGGCCAGTTTGCGTTACTCGCAAACGGCAATCACATGCAAACCGCCCCTGTACACGATGGCTCATCATGGTCGGCCATCCTGTACTGGGGGCTTTACAGTTGTTGCGTCTCACCCGCGCGGTCGGGCCAATGATTGTGTGCGTACATGCACAAACACATACACATTGTGTCATTGTCATAAAGAACTTAATTATGTGCAAATGTAGGTATAATTTAAGCACATTATTAAGTTTTATAATTCTAAAAAAGTAGGTATATAATTATACACTATAATTCCGTTTTAAATTATCGAGGTGATTACGAAACTGCTTTTATAAAATATAGGGTGATATAGGTAGGTAGTCACAAAAATACTTGTATCTATAACTTCATCAATAAATATATCGATGTACAAATAGGGCAGCACTACGGAAAGGCGCCATTTTGGTTTCTCGGTATGTGTGCTTGTGTGTGTGTGTATGCTTCAATTTTTCGTAGGTATGCATCTCCATAGGATTCCTCAGAGAAAAAAATGCACTGTACTGTAACTAGCGCCAGTCACGCGCAGAGTTATCTGACACACACTTATTTCGTTTTGAGAAGTACTTATGTAGGTAGTGTGTGCCTTTAGGCAGCTTCACTTGCAAAGATCAAATCAATCAATCAAATAATTACCTACCTAGCAATAATTTAGACCTACCTACTTAGAACTAGAACTGGCGCCTACATCAATTTTTAACTCTTCTAGGGTATAAAAAATAAGAAATATATTATTTGTATGAAATTACTTTATTGAACATGTAAAATCCGTATTGACATGAGGAATGCTAATTCTCATTTACAAATAACACAAATGTAAAATTTGAGAGACAAATCACGTCGAAAACCTACCAATTATCTAACTAAAAATACAACATACACATCAATTTCCTAAATTACTTTAATCGCCGAGCACAAGACATCTCCGATCTTAGCCAAGTTTGGTACAGTTGTCAGCAATGCAATTTACAGTGAGAAGAGGTAGGTTTAATTAACATTATAATTAATAATGAAATAGTCTCTAATTTTACATATTGGTGTAGTTTGACCAAAACTGTTATGCCCTGTGAATTCACACAGTTCAGAGACATTTGAAAAGCACAGCTTTAAAACAATACAGAGCAAACAGGGAGCTTTAGACATACAAGTTTTGATAAAACTAAATCGTACATCTCAAACACGAGCATCCAGTAGTCACAGCGAACTTAACGAGGGAGGGCTAACTGTACAATTCCCCGGTGTATACATGCTAACACTTAAACATTATTTTTTTTGTGGCTTAGAAACCTAGAACTTAGCCTGTGGTGAAACTTTCCAAACTCTGCATTCATCTTACAACTATTACCATTCATACTACAAAAACGAAGTAGTACAACAACACAGCAATAATTCAACAATTTCATAGAGACCAAATCAATTGTTATAATAAATTGGATCTAATTAAATGTTAAAAATTCACAAAATCAAAATGTATAATCAGATTATAAAAAAAAGTGAACTGCAGTATGTACAGACTTTGGAAAGTCAGTCCATTTTACTTTGTAATAAATTAAGTCCAAGTAAATTATTCAATATGAACAGAATTGTTTTGCTGGTTGGGAGATCATTCGCTTTCCTCCTCCTCTTCCTCATCACCCTCCTCCTCTTCGGACTCATCCTTCTTCTTCTTGGCTTTCTGAAATATAAATTTCTATTAGTTTGGATCTTAGATAGAATTAATTTAGTATGAATATTAGATTCAGGACTGTAAATACTTACAGCAGGTGCTGTCGCTTTCTTGCCCTTCTTTCCTCGTTTCTGGGCTTTCTTGCCACCTCCTTCACCACCTCCACCGTTGGCATTATATGACTCTAAGTCTTTTGTGTACTGTTCTTTTGCCTGGGCTGCTTTTTCTTCCCACACCTGTGAAATAAGAATAAAGTAAGAAAAAAATATGGAAAATCTAGTGTTGCATAGTAACAAAGACATGAAAATATACATACACTCTTATCCTTCATTGACCTCCATATTTCACCTCCCTTTTTGGCGATTTCCGTGACTTTCAGGCCAGGATGTTCGGACTTTATCTTTTCTCTTGCACTGTTCAACCAGAGCATGTAAGCTGACATGGGACGCTTAGGCTTATCCGACATTTTAACTTTTTTCCTGTGAAATCAAACAAAATATTTAAGAAAACACTATATAAATGCTAGGCAACAGGTTATCACCCATGCTTTAGCTCTATACAAGACATGACGAACACACTCCTTCGCAATAAGGTACAACTAGGGCGGCGTTTTGGCGGGAAACGTATTTCCAGCTTATTTATAGAAAAAATAACAATTCTAACCGAATAAATAAGCTTTTCCCGATCAAATGCACTAATCACAATGATTGGATTATGTAAAAATCAATGAAAACGTTTATCGCCCCATATAACGAGTTCACTGGCCTAAGCTTGGCTTGTACGAGCCATTTTGTTTTCACGTTTTGTGTTGAAAATACGCAATAAGTGAAGATGACATAATTACTAAATAATCCCACTATTATTGAACTATAAGTCGTAGAAGAACTGTTTCAGACCCTCAATGGAAAAGAAACGAGAAATAAATTCTTGAAAATAAGGCGTCCTTCGCCATACCCACGCTTAGTAAGGAAAGTACGAGGAAGCCTATAGCCATGTTTGAACGCCAATTCCAACGTGGAACGAAAAATAATTTATAGAAACGCGCCTTAGATAATTCGATTATGTTTAATAAAACACAAAACTTTGTAAGGAAAAATGATTAGACTTACCTGATGGCAAAAATTTTGAAATTCTTTTTGAACTGGCACACAACCAAACTGTAGACGTAGAGAACCAGAAGAAATGTATGGAGCCCGAAGCAAAATGTTCCCAGCGCAAGCTAGCTTGGGGCCGTACCGCGTCAGCACATCAGCGCCATCTACGTCGTCTGTGATTGGTCGATTATCCCACTGCTGCCAACTACACAAATACAATGAAGCATCTTGTACTACGTGTATCCGTGACGTGTTGACAATGGCTCTAAACAAATTTAAACCTTATTTTCACTATGTAAAGTAGGTATTGGTTTGTTTTTGGTATCTTCATACATTTACTTCCTAAATTTATTTTCCCATATTTCTTATAAAATAAGGTGTGAAATGGCGTAATTTCGTAGATTTAGACTAAGATATACCCAAATAAATATTTTTTCTAATTGTCTTTCATACAAATTTATTATAAGTATATCAAAAAGTGACCCACTCCGGTACAAGCTCCCCTTCAGATTCCTACCAAAATTAACTCGCGCCTTATTTTAAATGCCGCCAACGAATGTAAAAAGCGCGGCAAACGTTGGCGTGAAAGGGACGCCAATAAAACATAGCTCTTGAATGGCAGACACACACGTTTGTTTACGATTTGATATTTGAAGCAACTTGAGAAATAGTTTTTATTTCTTAGTGTATAAGGGTGTGATATTTTTGGTACTTATGGTTATTGACATAAAATGCATTTCTCTTCGATATCTAATACAGCTTACTTCAATCAAAGTTGGTTTCATGAATTAAACTTTTATACTTACATAAGTATTACCTATTTTTATGTAAGTAGCTAATGAAGATAAATTCCAATGTTAGGTAGAATATCTTAAGCAAATATTAAGTAAGTACATAAGTACCTACCTATTGAAAATGATATTAGAAAAAAACGAGCTCCGCCGGGACTCGAACCCTGGACCATCTATGCCTGGACCTTACACCCTAACTAGCAAAAATTAAACTTATAAAATATATCCCAAGACCATATTTTTATCAGTCTTAAATCACTTACCTACTTAAAGACTGCTCTAAGTGTGGTTTTGGCGCACTTTAAAAGTCCATTTACCTACCCTTTGTTTTGCTTTATAATGGTCTCGGGAAGTGTATTTTCAATCTTAAAAAACTCTTACTGATGCTTTAATAGTAACAAACAAACCTACAAGTGACTTATAATGGCATGTTTTAAGGGCAATTGCCTTTAAAGTCCTCTTACTAGTGCTGCCTGCTGCTCTAACTGTCATAATCTCTTGTTAGTACTCTTTGTGATTCGCCATAGAGGCAGGAAAGTCAAATGTTTTTTGGATTTTCTAAATATATGCAACAACATACCTAACGCATTAGTTTATTTCATTTTCTTCTAAAACGTTAGTGTGTACTTATATTAGAAATATAAATGCGACTATTAGTTAGGGGTGCGAAGTAGATTTTCTCGATTATTTTGAACTTTATATAACAATATTATCACGGGCCTTTTCAAAAATGTGTCTTAAATAAGTATAAAAAATTATATTATTTATTTGTAAATTATATCAAAATGTGGCCATTACGATCAAACGTGATTTATACTTAAGTGATTTATAAGATCAAAATAAGCCCAATATTCTTATTTGAGGTTTAAATCACACTTGTGAAGTTAGAATATTTGGCTACACGGCCATATTGCTGATAATTTTAGGGTTCTTTAATAAATACAGAGTAAGCCAAACGACGAATTCCATTATGTTCATTCAATATATATGTACCTATATGTGTATATTATGTGTAGGGGGACGGTCCTCTGAATACTTCGGTCACTAAAATCACTATTGACATTTTCTTCAATGTCACCAAAAATCGCTGTTATTTTGTACGAAACCCGCAGAAATATTGTTTGTGGCACTTGCTTTAGGTACTCTTAACAGAGACTTAACGTGCTACAACTCTTTAATATGTCTTAAGTAATATAAAACACACTTATAAATAAGTACTCGTTTTACAGCAGGTTTGTATAATGCCCCTAGTAAGTCATTCACACTTAGTAAAGTAAGTTTCTAAGATCGAGTGTTCTTGCAAAATGCATGTTTAAGTATTAAAAAAGAATCAATGGCAATTAGTCTTATAAAATGCGCGTATAAGATCACAATTCTTATAAATATTATATAACGTTTTCTTATATACGTCTGTAAGTATGTGTTACAAGTAAGAACACTCTTCAAGCTTAAATAGACTTAGAACATGCCATTACTAGGGTTTCTGCCTTAATCAGAACCCATATAATGCTTATATGAGGCTTGAGCTCTTAAAAGCTTTTGTTTATTTTTAAGGGTATTTTGCTAGTTGGGACTTGCACTGTCCGGCGAAACGACTCCGAAGAGCATTCATTGACAGTGAAAGGTCCAAATTCGATTCCCGGCGGAGCTACTAGGAGAATTGGTCGTTTTTTCTAATAGGTATTTTATTTTTAAAACTTAGGTAGGTACCTACCTACTAATAAAAATTGCATTGTTGATTGTGATCATGCATGATCTTGCAAAAAAGTAAATGAGTTACATACTTACAAATACTTACTTACCTACCTACGTACCAATTTTGATAGGTACGCCATTGGGTACACCTACTTATTTATTTTTGATTGTGCAAGAACCTATAAATTGGATGGATAATTTCAGGGGTTATTCTACTCATGAATACAAACAACTTTTATTATGTGATCAAAACTGAAATCGCGAAAATAAAAACAGCTGTTCCAATTTCCATATAAAAGTGCAAAAATATTACCGTGTAGTTAGGTCACAGATGAATAAATATTAGGTAAGTAAGTACCTACCTACCAATAGTAAAAAACAGTATTTTAAGGAAATTACCAGGGATTGCATGTTTCTGTTAAGCTCATATTGTAAGAACAAAATACTTACCTAAAAAGTATGTACTTACCCATATAACATTTTACTATAATTTCCGATTATTCGTTCTCATTCATAGCCGATAAGCCGACTAGCGTCATATTTTGCCGACATCTACATAATCGTACGAGGTTCGATTCCCGAACGGGTAAATGTAGATAACGGTAACTTATTTAATTGTCCACAGTTTTCTCGCTCGAGTGTTTGCATTAATATACCTATGCCTGGATGAATAGAATACAGCTACATTCAACCAATAAACTTTTGCCGAAATAGACAGGGTGGGAGCGGTGCGGTATAATGACCTTTACTTGTCTTAAAGTAAATGGTAAAACAAGGTGGGCATCACTTACTCTTGATGAATTAAAGCTAGTGTTAATGTTAAGATAACTCTTGTTTCGTTTAAAAAGATAACAACTAAGTTACCTAGCTACTTACAAAGTTACAATACTTTTTAGCTTACTGTAAACTGCCGGCCCCTCCCTCCTTGGTGAGATGTCGTGACATTTGACTTGATTACACACCCCCCCACCCCCCCCTTACGTGAGATTTTCCAAAATTCGAGCACGATGAAGGGAAGGGCAGCTGCTGACATTAATATTTTTCGTACATTATAACTCAATGTTTTTAGTAGCTAGTTTTATCATGTTTTCATGCAATTAGTTATGAGTTCCTAAATAGATTTTCCCAGCAAACTAAATATTTTATTTATTATTACAATAACAGCGGTAATGTTGAATAATTATTTTATTCAAAATGACTGTTACTTACCAAATATACTAATCGGGGGTTTTTATGAAAAAAGATGAACGCCCACTTGTCCGCGGCGAACGCGCAGAACCAAACGAATTTTTGAAATCTGTATGAAAATCGCATTCCGATGATTCGACTCCGAAATTATTCAAAATGTTGGAAAATGTTTTGAAGGTTTTGACCCTTCGAGTACTATTATATATTCTGTGCCTTCGTTTAAATACTTAGGTAAGTAAGCACTTACCTATAACTTTTTTTCGACCAAACTTTTATTCCGAGAATATCGCTTAATGTCGGATACTAATGTCAAACTAGTATGGGGTTTTGACATTACTATCCGAAAGTAAGCGTTATCCTTGGAATAAAATTTTGGTCGAAAAAAAATTGGCTACCTACTTACATACAATTTTATTAAAAACTAGCGGCCGCCCGCGGTTTCACCCGCGTGGTTCCCGTTCCCGTGGGAATATCGGGATAAAAAGTACATATAAACCTTCCTCTTGAATCACTCTATCTATTAAAAAAAAACGCATCAAAATCCGTTGCGTAGTTTCAAAGATTTAAGCATACAAAGGGACATAGGGAAAGAGAAAGCGACTTTGTTTTATACTATGTAGTGATGTTTGCAACCACCTTCACCAAAGATATGCCGGACTTGCCCTAAAATAAAATAAAATCAATTATCTTTGAAATGTAAACCTTATAGACAAATACATAAATCACACATTTTAACGCTAGTTTTACGTCACTGCTAGAAACTGTTTTCATACATATTGCCTCACAAGTTATGGATATAGTGCTAGTAGACGGACTTACCCTAAACTGCACGGGAAGTCCGTCTACACGCCGTGTTTTAAAAAATATCATATAAATCTAAAGATAATTGCAATTCATACTATTTAAGACCAATATAGGTAAATAAATATATTACCTATAATTTCCGACGACACAAGTCACTTTAGAAAGCGTATCTCGATTCAATAAGTTCAGTTGAACTTAAATAATTTTAGAAAAGTATGCCGGACTTCCCCACATTGACCTTAAGTGAAAATATTTCAAAATCTACGAATAAACAAAAACAAAACGTCGTAGGTATAACTAGGTACTGTACTACCCTAGTTCTTATGCATTTCAACAACATACCGAAAATTCATTTTTGTATGAGGGTGGATTAGCTTGCTACATACAGGTGATCTGTGGAGTGGATGGATAACGTTATCGTATCGCCGTTTGTATGGAGACCGTTTGCTACACAATCCTCTTTACAGTAATTAAAAATAGTCGCCATAATATTTTTTGTACAATGCCAGCTGCATTACGTTCGTACCCATACGTCTTATATGCAATTTTATTAACACCCCTTAATCTGCCAGTTGATCGCGTCGTCTTCAATACTCTATTGAATTCTATTGTATTTTAGTCTATAATAACGAACGTTACGTCTATGACGAGCGAGACATTTTTTGCACCGGTAAATTTTACGAGAATGTCTGTGCCTATGTAAATTAGCCCTTAAACGTGATAACTGATAAGAGTACATTAGAAAATATGTAATCAAACCACGATTACTTATTTACTTACGATTTACTCAGTTATTTTGGGACGTGGGCACTACCAGCACTACGTATTTCTTTCACTTAAGTATACCTAATAATACTAAGTATTTGTTTTGTTTTATAAAAAATACCCTATAGATTCTCTATACCTACTATAATCTGAACGCTCCATGAAACCGAACGGGAGGTTCGGAATTCGGAATAGAGGTGTTGTATTAATAATAATATACAGACAGACAGACTTCAGTCCCGTCTTCCGCTAAACAACTATCTAGCCTAGTTAAATTCCAAATCTCAATGCCAAAATATATCAAAATAGTTTCAGTGGTTTAGGCGTGATATGGTCAATAAAAGATGTGCCAATAATCCAATAGAGTTACTTTATTATGACTTTACTCTTTGGAGTTACTTTTGGATTTGTATATTAGGTATTTTAAGTACCTAACGCTTAATAGGATGGTTGGATTTAATCTATCACAGAACATGGAACATAATATGTTCATATGTTCATATTATGAAAAAAAAACCGTGTTCTGTGGACCCTATATTCATCACAATTCACAACCAAAATTAAGCCAGAGCAGAGCAAAACGGGCGCAAAACTGAGACAAATAGATTCCAATGTTCAGGAAATTCAATTCGGAACTAAAACATTAGCTAGCTACACGTGTTACTTATTTGTCCATCAGGCAATTCAGGCAAGACTAAAATGTGATAGCCTTTGATCCAATGATATCGTTCTTAGGTACTCAATTTTATTCATGAATAAACACTAGTTGCAAATCAAATTGCAATATTGACAGATAATATCAAATTGCAAACGCAATATGCTTGCAGAAACATTATACTCGTATTCATATTTAATTTTATAGATGCCTAACTTTATACAATAATAGCAAATCTCAAATTCGGTAGAAAACAGTTTATTAAAACCTAGTTCATTCGCGTAGAAGTAGGTACACTCGACAGCACATCAGGTTAAACAGTTGAACTGCGAAAACAGCTTTTATTACGTAGGGCATAAAGGCGGTCTCAAGGTCAACATGTATAGTCAGATGTGCCGCCGTGTGTACATACAAAAGACAAAGCAAACACAAAGTCTTTAGTTGACTGGAAGACAATACTTGGATAAGGTGATAGATAGTTTAGGTCCATTACAGACCTATCAATCTATAGATAAACGTATAAAATGGACCGCCCAGGTAAAGTAGACTGTATACCTATTATGTTATGATAGACTTATTTTTATGAAGACTTTATATATACTTAGGTATGCACTATCCAAAAATAATCGTAGACCCGACTTTGAATTGCTTATCTGACAGTATCGTTCAGATCCACCTCTTTAGGTCGAGCTTGGTATCTGCATGTTTATTTTCGACTGATAAAAGTATTAATATTAGTATGTTAACGATTTTAGACTTCATCATAAATAAAGTAAAAAAATATTTTTAACTAGATACTTCTTAGTGATTGTTTAGGAACCTACCCTACCAACTTATGAAGTTTCGAGGTTGCGTAAACGACTTTATAGAATTCGACGACATTAATTAATTATAATTAGCATAAGTACTTTCATAAAAAATATAGTACCTACTCATCGATTTCGATTACTGCGAACCCAGCTTTTTGTATTTGAAATAGACACTAACCACACTGTGCCACTTAGCGGCTCCGTAGCTCAGTGGTTAGAGCATTCGCCCGGACAGTGAAAGGTCATGGGTTCGAGTTCCATTGGAGCTAGTTGTGGGACGGGTCGACTTTTTCTAATACTTACTTCATTTTCAATATTTCAAATTGATTCTAAGTTTTAATAATAAGCAAATCCCTAATAGTAACGTTTCTAACTATAAAAATCGTCACAGTTTGTTTTCATAATTTATCGTTCGTACCCTAACCTACCGCAAGCGCGCCAGGCGAGTCCCGTCTTTGTGTGTAATAATACAATAAGCGCCCTCGACAAAAAATGCCGTGAAGCGAGCGTTCGCCTGCAGGGGACGACCGACGCTGTCCCACGGGCTTGGGACCGAACCATTTTGAATGAGTAGCGGTATAGCGTCCCTTTTGAATGCGAGATACTAACGAATTTTTGCTTGTTTAACGACGCGCCCATGAAGGCCCATGGCAATATAGCGGTTGGCTGTTTTTTTTTAAACAATAATTTAGTTGAGTAAGTACTGATATATCAATATATCGTAAATAGTAGGTAAGTAATGATTTATACAGTATTTTTCTTTTGAAAGGACAAATACCAAATTGGTGTCCAAATGTCCGCCAGCAACCGAGACCTAATTTAACTACAAATGATCACTAACCGAGTAATAAACACCAGAAAAGTCATGAATTAAGTAAGTAATGAAAAAAATATGATTTGTAACCTTATTATGTAGACGAAAAACATCTATAATTAAAACTGTGTGTGTGTTTGTTTCTACAAAGGGATAGGTGAATTAGGTGTTAAAACTTAATAGTTATTTATTTTTAAGAGCGCAAAAATAATTTCAGGGAGAATCTAACACGAGACTCGAATCCATACACACAACACAACTTCACAGCACACAAATGCGTAGTTAAATTAAAATGCGGATGATTATTGAAGACATTTTTCGCACAAAAGGGTTAGAAAACATAATATATTTAGTTTAATTGTTTATTACTCAGTATTGGGTAACCTAATTCGTTAGATAGGTCTCGTTAGTGGTGGACAAATAGGACATTTGGACCAAGCTCCATACATTTTGGTCATTCTCCTTTCTACAGCAAACACAATTCTTTATTCTACGGCAGAAGAAATTGTAACCATACGTTTTGCACGTTAAGAATTAAAAAGAATAGTAGACAAAGCAGACTATACAAATCAGCTTTGCGAGTTTTTATGGGCAGTTTCCTATAAATCATACCTAGACAGGAAAGAGTTCTTTCGGCAATATAGTACAACACGGTATTCGTGTCTATAGATAGGTCTATAAAATAGTATATTGTACAACAAGTGCATAAAACGTACCATTTTACCCGAGACGTATATATCCATCCGAGCCGTAAGCGAGGGTGGATAGTCAATTCGAGGGTAAAATGGGTTTTATGAATGAGTTATACACTCTGCTTTTCACTTCGAGTGTGACGAAAATAAATAACAATATTGCAAAAAAGAAAAAATAAAGACTTCGCCATATTGGCGGGAAGGCTTTCTTTTTTTTGTACGTGGCAGTGGCAGCACAGTGACTTTAGCATAGATCGTAATCGTAGTCCATAATGCTCTTGAAATTCTTATTTCTAAAAACTCATTAATTTAGCCTAGTTTTATTAATTTAGTAATTTAACATGGATTATGTACAAAATTTAAGAAACAGAATGAAATGTTTCTTTAAGCATTTTTTTATCATAGTCAATATTTAGGAAGATAGATAGACACTTCCAAAGTGGTGAAATGTGTGTCCACTCCTCCAACTTTCAAAATGATCGAGTGAAAAATCTAAAAAAATATATATATCCACTAGATCTCCTTAAAACTTTCAATGAAAATTGTTTCGAACGAGATATAGTCAGCAGTTATTGACATATAACACATTTTCAAAATTCGCAAATAGAACTTTGTCATTTGTTTATAAACACTATAAAACAGAGTTATTTTTGCTGGCGAAAAATGAAAGTGTTATTTTGGCTAAATAGATGTAGGTATGTAATCGGTATGCCAAGTGCGTACGGAACCCTTTGGAAGAGTCCGACTCGCACTTCGCCGATTTTTTCAAATACAATTTTTACTTTAACAAGAATTATATGTAACCTTTACCACTAACTATTTAGTAATCTGTGCCTTTACTTTGATAGGAGTAATATGAGTAATACAACGAGATGACATAAATAAAAAACGTACGTAATACGACGAATTGTATAATACTTATATTTCTACAATTAACAAAATCCGATTCCGTTAGAGATTAGTATTATAACCAGTGGCTTAAGATAGGACATACAATTATTTAGTAACTAAATTAAAAAATGAGTGAAAAGATTAAATTTCACAATAAAATGTATTAATGTAACAGAGTTTCATATGTATTGTGTATTAACACTGCAGTCTTCTTTCGTTTAATGTAAGTAACTTAACTCTTATTATGATACTAATATTTACAAGTGATCAAAAGCTACGGTTTCACAGGGAATGGATTACAAATTATCACATAACTTAAATAAAAGAAAATACAATCACATACGTCGAACGAGACATTGCTAAACAACTTGCTTGAGAGGAAATAAAATTACTAAAATACAGAGTCTTATTAGCGCTATGAAACAAAACAAACACAATAATTGGGACAAATAGACATTTTTACGTTATATAAAACAAAGTGTCTCTTTTAACCTTATTAAAGAGAACAGTTGGGAACAAAACTTGTAATTTCAAATATAGTGGTGGCCACATAATTAAGGACGCCAGTCGATTTTCATACCAACGAGATAACTTTGAGGCCTTAGTTCTATTGACCGAGCTGTAATCTGATAATAGCTATCCAGGGGGTGAATGGAGGAGATCCAGATCGCTATACACACCTTACTGATCTGAACAGCATTCTAAGAGATGTAAGGAAAGGACCAAAGTTCTCAGTTGCAGGATTTCCATACATTTTAATGCTATTTTATTTTGGTGATTTTTTAAACATATCAAAAAAGCTCTTAGAATGCTGTTCAGACGAGTTGGGTGTGTATAGCGATCTAGATCTCCTCCATTCACCCCCTGGATAGCCATCATCAGATTACAGCTCGGTCAATCCCTGGCGGAGAACTAAGGCCTCAAAGTTATCTCGTTTGTATGAAAATCGACTGGCGTCCTTAATTATGTGGCCACCACTATAGGTACATTGAAAATAAAACAATGAAACACAAAATCATATTGCGCTAAGAAGTTGGGCCACGAGATAGATCCCGTTTAGAGAATTATTTGTATAACTAATCGCTCCCGCTCCCGCTGTCGTCGCCGGAACCAGCCGATGACGCCGCCGCTTCTGATTCAGAGGAGCTCTTTTCTTTTTCCTTTTCTTTTTCTTTTTCCTTTTCCTTTTCTTTGCCCTTTTTAGCGTCTTTGCTCTAAAAGAAGAAAATTAAAAATAAGTACTGTTTTAATGGTAAAAAGTCAAATAAGAAAATATTGTACTTCGGCCGTTTTGACTGAGCTGCGTCCGGGGACATGCCGTGGTATTAGGCGGCCATGCGACTATTTTAACCAATCAAAATGAAGTATTCATAATGATGCCAAATTCTTCTATATAATAGGTCTTTACATATGAAATTGCCGTCTTTTTCTCACATGTTTATTGGTCTCTAATTTTTTAATTAATATCAATATATCAAAATTAATAGTCAGTTTCGAAAATAAAGTATGTCGTCATGTTAAACATATAAGTAAAGAATAATTAAACACGCGTCTAAAATTGTTATAACAGCTTCAAAGTAACGCTCTTTGGTTGTCGTCAATTTGGCAGCTTTGAAGTTTTTTTTATTCTAATACAGTTTATCAAAAGAGATTATAGGCAATAACTGTTAGATTAATTTTGTCTGATCATATCTCGAAAGTTTCGTTGAATTCGGAGTTCACATGTCCAAGAAATTCCCAAATATCTTTGTATGCCGATTCCAACTTCCTACAATTTCCCCATAGAAAACGGCAATTTCATAGGTAAAGACCTATTACAACGTGTTAATGCAATTACCGAAAAGCCAATACACCCCAACTAATTTATTTTATATTGAATCGAATTACATTGTTTTTTTTTTATAGAAACTTCTAAGATATTCGTGCTCATAGGTCTCCGTGACTTTCTGACAGATTTTAAGCTCGCCTATGACGTAAGAGTGCACGTGACTGGTCGCGCACGTGTGAATGAATAGGCAGTAGACACAAACCACAAACATTTTAAGAAGCAGCAAAGTTTTTTTTTTTATTTGAACCCCTATCAAAAATGTGAGAAATCGATTCTACTCTCGATTCTGAACAAACTATTTTTTCACTTTCGCTATAAGTATTAACAGGTTGTAGATGGGTTAAAATTAAGGCCTATAGCAGAATAGCCGAACGTTGTCCGGGCCCGTTCCGGGACGAGGCACGGTTCATGCACGGTGTAATATTAACTGCTTTATACAAAATGTATATAACGTTTCAAATCCGTGTCCCGTCCGCATCACGCTCACGAGACGCCCCCGAGCCCGTTCTTATATAAATCGGCCGTTGTTGATCATAATGCTAGAGTTTGAATGGCAAAATGTTAAGTGTCGTCAACGTACTCGCGGCTGGTGAACTTTCCCGCAGTGCTGTAGACTTGACCGTCTTGCTAGGCTAGAGGCTAGTAAAACATAGTTGATGATGATGACGCCAGAATACCTGTGTAGTAGCCTTGTCATTCAGCTCAATTAGGAGCCTGATCTTTGACCAAAAGACAAATATTTTCACATTAACAACTACATATTAGTATAGTTACCTGTGCGGTAGGTGATCATGATCCGGTTTGTGATCCTCGAACGAAGCTGGAGTCACTGTATTCGACGTACTCGCGGCTGGTGAACTTGCCGGAGCGATGTTAGCTGTGGACTTGGCCTTCTTGCTAAAGGCCAGTAAGACAGTTGGTGATTATAAAGTCAGTATACCTGTGCGGTTGGTTTGGGTTTGTCGTCATCTGAAGAGGCCAGTAAGACATAGTTGGTGATCATAATGTCAGTGTACCTGTGCGGTAGGTTTGGGTTTGTCGTCATCGGAGCTGGAGTCGGTATCTTCGACGTACTCGCGGCTGGTGAACTTGCCCGCGCTACTGTTAGCTGTAGACTTGCCTTCTTGCTAAATGCCAGTAGGACATAGTTGGCGATCATAAAGCCAGTGTACCTGTGCGGTAGGTTTGGGTTTGTCGTCGTCGGAGCTGGAGTCGGTGTCTTCCACGTACTCGCGGCTGGTGAACTTGCCGGAGCCCGAATTGCTGTTAGCTGTAGACTTGGCTCTCTTGTTAGAGGCCAGTAGGACATAGTTGGTGATCATAATGTCAGTGTACCTGTGCGGTAGGTTTGGGTTTGTCGTCATCGGAGCTGGAGTCGGTATCTTCCACGTACTCGCGGCTGGTGAACTTGCCGGAGCCCGAATTGCTGTTAGGACATAGTTGGTGATCATAAAGTAGGTGTACCTGTGCGGTAGCTTTGGGTTTGTCGTCATCGGAGCTGGAATCGGTATCTTCGACGTACTCGCGGCTGGTGAACTTGCCCGCGCTACTGTTAGCTGTGGACTTGGCCTTCTTGTTAGAGGCCAGTAGGACATAGTTGGCGATCATAATGTCAGTGTACCTGTGCGGTTGGTTTGGGTTTGTCATCATCGGAGCTGGAGTCGGTATCTTCGACGTACTCGCGGCTGGTGAACTTGCCGGAGCCCGCGCTACTGTTAGCTGTACACTTGGCCTTCTTGTTAGAGGCCAGTAGGACATAGTTGGCGATCATAATGTCAGTGTACCTGTGCGGTTGGTTTGGGTTTGTCATCATCGGAGCTGGAGTCGGTATCTTCGACGTACTCGTGGCTGGTGAACTTACCGGAGCCCGCGCTACTGTTAGCTGTACACTTGGCCTTCTTGCTAAATGCTAGTAGGACATAGTTGGTGATAATAAAGTCAGTATACCTGTGCGGTAGGTTTGGGTTTGTCGTCGTCGGAGCTGGAGTCGGTATCTTCGACGTACTCGCGGCTGGTGAACTTGCCGGAGCCCGCGCCCGCGCTGCTGTTGGCCGCGGGCTTGGCCTTCTTGGTGGCCGGGGCTTTGCTCTTCTTCTCGGTGGCCTGATGACATGGTAAGGGGGATTAAATTGATGGTCAAATTAAGAACTTTAACCGGTCTAGGATTATTTGTTCACCGGGGACTCACGCTATTTAATAGAAATTTTCTATAGGATCATATGACCCACCGGTGAACATGCTTCGCGCGCGTACAAAGACCTCTTTATACTCTTATTCCTCCTAATCTATAGTATTCGTGTATGGACACCTTTAGCTCATAGACAATAAGGTTAAAATTTGCAGTGGTACCAACAAACAGAAAATAAAAAATCTTTTATGATGTTTTGTAGTGGGTCGTAAAAAATTTTTGTTTATCTTATCGGCGGCCATTACTCAAATGTCAAGTGGTACTTGTCATTTGACACCCATTGTAATTGCATCCTAGACCGGTTAAGGGCCTGCTTCACAATGTCTAAGTAAGTTCTGATTAGCTGTTACTTGACAGATAGGCCATACAAAATTGTCAAGTAAACTGGAAAGTATCTCCTAATCGGACATTGTGAAACAGGCACTAAAACTTTTCTGGCAGCTTACAGCTATTACAGCAATTGGTATTGGTAGTGACGCCTTTACCACCAGGCGAAATATGTTTGTGAGACTAGGGAACTAGGGGACATAGGGAAATCCCTATGACACAGTCTCACAAACAGTCTCAATACCTGAATAAAAATATTTCTTTAATAAGTATTCAATGATAGTATAGTGCAATAAAATATTTGTTAAAGACTACACGACGTTATCCCGTTAGAATGTGATATTTTTCCGGGATAAAAAGTATCTTATGTTCCTCTCCAGGCTACAAAGTATCTGTGTCCCAAATCTCAGCCAAATCCGTTCAGCCGTATTGGCGTGATTGAGTAACATCTAAACTTTCACATTTATAATATTAGTAGGATAAAGTCGGCGATCTCCTTTAATCTTTATGATCAGACTTTTTTAAAATATTGTTAATTATTTTTTGTGACAAAAAAATCTTTGATTTCTTTGATTATGAAGGTATAAGTCTGACGCCATAACAATGATGTTTTCAGCATTATTGTGTTCTGGCAGTTACAGATAAGATAGTCAGTTCCTCAGTGATAGACCTCAATCACTGGGAGTAGTGCGCTTCCACCGTCAGCCTTATTATCAGTTAACAACAGGTGTGATGAAGACTAAGTGCTAACCCGTTATCATTAAAAAAACACAATTAAAAATGTCAAGTAAAAAACGGTCATAAACATTACAGACTTTCATAATCAAAATTTCACTTCAGTTTCAAAACTAACATGGTAAAAATCCCGCTATTTGTACTCAACATAATTTAAAACAGTTGTTATTTCTTGAAAGTGTAGCATCAAAGTGAAGGATTTTACTTTTGTCTTATTTTTACAAGCTTTTTATTTACTTGCCATGTTAATGTTAGTTAGTAAGTGGGGGACAAATCTTGCAAGCTTAACTTTACCCTTCCCAGTGTTCGATGGAGCTGAAATTTTGTATACAGGTTTGGTTCAGATGACAATACAATATTAAAGTACAGTCAGCAAAAAAACTTGTCATAAAAATGAAATTTTTACTAAAAACTTATTTGTACTCAACATAATTTAAAACAGTTGTTATTTCTTGAAAGTGTAGCATCAAAGTGAAGGATTTTACTTTTGTCTTATTTTTACAAGCTTTTTATTTACTTGCCATGTTAATGTTAGTTAGTAAGTGGGAGACAAATCTTGCAAGCTTAACTTTACCCTTCCCAGTGTTCGATGGAGCTGAAATTTTGTATACAGGTTTGGTTCAGATGACAATACAATATTAAAGTACAGTCAGCAAAAAAGCTTGTCATAAAAATGAAATTTTTACTAAAAACTTATTTGTACTCAACATAATTTAAAACAGTTGTTATTTCTTGAAAGTGTAGCATCAAAGTGAAGGATTTTACTTTTGTCTTATTTTTACAAGCTTTTTATTAACTTGCCATGTTAATGTTAGTTAGTAAGTGGGGGACAAATGTTGCAAGTTTAATTTGACCCACTTCCCAGTGTCCGATGGAGCTGAATTTTTGTATACAGGTTCGGTTCAGATGTCAATACAATATTAAAGTACAGTCAGCAAAAAAGGCTTGTCACAAAAATGAAATTATTACTTAACTCGGCGGCACTCGCTAGGTATTTTTAGTCACAAAAACTCGCTACCGGGTAAAAAATACCACACAATATAAATGCGATTATGTACTTAAATAACCATGTTTTTTACATGTTCATGATGACATAGAGTTTTATAGGATGTTTCTCACAAATGGAATGCCAAATTGTGGCTGTAACAGTGGTATATTATGGATAAGACCAAATCTTAAAAAAGTAACAAATATTTAAAAAACAACGTACTTAAGTACTTTCTTTTTAAAAACAATCAAAATTGAGACCAATTACCAAAATTAGACTTCTTACACTTACAAATTACCAACATAAATCAAACTTTTTTATATAACGTGAAAATTTTGAAAAATTAACATGAAATTCACGCAACGTAAATGGAACAAAAATGAAAAAAAATCTAATTACTTCTACAAAAGTCAATGAAAATATATGTTTTTCTTAGGAAGTATCTGTAATTTATTGATCGGAAGCTACCTAGACTCCTGAGTCGCTGCGGCGCTCAGGAAAAAAGTAATCGTCGAAAATATACCCTCTGTGGTATTTTTTACCCAGTAGCGAGTATTCGAGGGTTAAAACTTTTTTTAATATAACTGATGCATTTTACCTTTCGTTCCTTCTCAGCTGCCTTCTTCTTCTGCTTGAACTCGTCGGCGGCGCCGCTCTCTTGGTACTTTTTCATCGCCTGGGTGTATTCTTCTTTGGCCTTGGCGGCCTTCTCCTCCCATTCCTACCAAAAAGAATGGAATTATACTCTACACCTGACCCGGCAAACGTTGTTTTGCCATATAAATTTACTTCGTATCACCAATATTAGACAGATGAAAATAAATAGTCAAGCAGACGTTTTCTAAGTAGGTATGTGCGCATGCGCGACTGGGGCATTTTTGGCGCTAGTTACAGTACATTTTTTGTTCTTATCTTATGGAAAAGATTAGTATTCGATTTTGACCACGCGCAGACGCGTAAGCGGCCATGGAAGAAATGACAGTTTTCTATCGTACGACAGCCAAAACTATTTGTCATACAAAATTAGCATATTTATTTTATAATTTTCCGAAATAAAAAGTAGCCTATGTTACTCTCCAGCTTCCAAACTATTCCCATACCAAAAATCAAGTCGATCAGTTGCTCCGTTTTGACGTGAAAGTTGGACAAACAAACAAACACACTTTCACATTTATAATATTAGTATGGACTAGCGGCCACCCGCAGTTTCCCGTGCCCGTGAGAATATCGGGACAAAAAGTATCCTATGATTCCAGCCTATAATCTATCTCTGTTGCAAATTTCATCCAGTAAGCGCGACTCGAGTGAGAAAGAGTCGCGGGCACTTTCGACCAATCAGATCGCTCGTAGATAGCGCGCGTGACAAGGCAACGACGTGCTGATTGGTCGGAAGGAGCGCGACAAACTATGTCGTTGCCGTCATGCTACTCATGCTAGCCCCGCAGATCCGTTCTGTAGTTTTTGCGTGAAAGAATAACAAACATCCATACATTACATACCTGTGTTTTACTGTAAAATTATATAAAATTATTGAGGAATCACTGACCCTGAAAATACAGCACAACTAGTTTCAGGGTCAGGGGTCTACTAATTCTTGTCTCGACTTATGTAAAACCCTAGATTTAATTTGTGTTTTGTACTAATTATGTACCTATTGTACTGTCGGGTTGTGAATAAATGATTATTTATTTATTTATTTTATTTTATTATTATCTTCGCATTTATAATAATAGTAGGTTTCATTTATTTGAGTTCATTACAAAATGACTTTAGTTCTCACCCATTGTTGTGAGAACTAGGTATAGACATTTATTAAACAAAGATGATATTGATCCATAAAGGAATTATATGGATAAGCACAGACTAGAGAGTCATCCTGCCCTTCTCACACGTTCCAAAACATCAATTGGTTTAAGAAAACAGACTTGAAATCCGAGCTTGCGAAACGGTCATAATATGACCGTTTATCAAGAAGCCTCTTACATTTCCGGTCATATTATGACCAAAAATCAAGTTAGGGGACCCGGACCAAGACTTAAAGTCATAGCCCACTTATACCTCACCGCTTCGACCCAACAAATGTATGAGCAGTCAAATATGGACTTAATGTCGTGCTCTGTTGATGCACCTTTAGCTTACGGCAGGCTCGCGCTTACCGCGCGCTGTCTGTTATTGTATATTGTTACTGTAAAGTGCATCTACAGTGAACGATATTAAGGCGATGATTCCCGACCGAAATAGGCACGCTAATGCTTGCTCGGCCGCGCGCGATACACTTCACGCGGACGCAGCGGCAGCCGGCAGTGAACTGTGAATTCGCGAGCGCCCCGCGAATCGAAAATCATTTAAAATTCGATTAAAAGTTAAATAATAAAGTAATTTAAACTTATGACGGCCGGAATCCCTCGGCTATTCAAAGACAATTATTTTCGTATATTTTTCATTAACTAAAACCAAGTACTTATACTGCAAGTAATAGGATATTTGGATTACGATTAGACGGATGTTTCGGATTTTATTTGAGACAGTAAAATATCACCGAATCGAAAAAATACGGCCGGAAGCACTAGATAAATAACTGTAAAATAACATAAATATTTTTTCCAAATTTTAAGTACTTGTGATTTGCGAATAATCCATAATTTAAAATACCCTATTTTGGGGATTCCCAGCCTTAAGTTCATATTTGGCTGCTTATACTTTGGTTGGGTTGGAGCGGTGCTGTGAGGGTGTGTAAGTGGGCTATGAGCCCCACACAGTACTCACCGATTTGTCCTTCAGCTCTCGCCACATTTCACCTCCCTTCTTGGCGATCTCGGTGACCTTGATGCCAGGGTTGTCGTCGATGATTCCCTTCCGGCTCTCATTGAGCCACAGCATGAAGGCGGTCGCGGGCCGTTTGGGCGCGTTCGCGTCTTTTTCGCGTTTCTTCGACTTTTCCTTGCGTTTGCGGGGCTGTTCCGACTGTGATTAAGAGTTTTTTTACGTTATTTAAAGATCAGACCAACCATATGATATTATATTCATAACCAACACAAACTATTGGAAATTTTTCTTATTTAAGTTACAGTGTTAATTTTCTGTATAATTATGAATTTAATTTGTAAAAAGAAACAGGTTTTTTTTATGGTAAAGTTGTTTTTTATTTTTCATTTAATGTAATACCTACATACATTCCATTCAGCGAAGCAAAAGACTTTTAGTAAACAATCTTGATATGTAAGTATCTTTATCTTAGAAATGCATTTAAAACTAAGAAAGATGTATTTTTACATAAAATATGCATTTAAAACTAAGAAAGATGTATTTTTACATACAATATGCATTTAAAACTAAGAAAGATGTATTTTTACATACAATATCCATTTAATAAAATGAAAACACGGAGTTACTTTAAATTAATAAGTGTTTCATAATTTATTATTGCATCTTATATTATTAAAAGACACGTCAAGATTGCTAAAGGTAGACTTCGGGCGGTCGCGTCGTACGCGGCTGTCGCGCCTATACTTTGTACTTAGGGACATTTATTTGTGTATTTGCGGGATATTTGTGTCTTTTGCTCCAGTGAATAGACTGTAGTGTACAATAATAATTACAAGGATGTTCTGTTTTATGCACATAAAAAGAGGCTTAGTGATCTACAACTTTAATAACAATTAATACAAAAAGACTATTGTCTGGTAACGGAAAAATATTTTAAACATGGCGCGGCCACACACTTTTCCTTGCGTATGCACTAAATATTTGCCCTCTCACTCACTCGCGCCACACGACGCTCCTTACCATTTCGAACGACACTTGTTTGTTGCGATTCGACGAGTGCGTAGCCGCGCCATTAATTACCAGGAAATCAAAACTGCTCTTTGTCTCAGTATTCTAAACTGAGCCCCTTATTCCAAAGCGTGGACCAAAATAGCTCTGGTTTAAAACTGGTGCTGTCACTTTGATTTTCCAAATGAAAGACAGAATTAGAATCAGTTTTAAACCATTTCTAACTTTAGTCCACGTTTTGGAATAAGGGGCTGAATATTTAACAATGAATTTATTAGTGATGCACTTACAATGGTAATGGTTTTCTTTGGCTTCTTCTCCTTTTTCTTCTCTTTCTTGCTGTCATTGGACGCGCCGGATGCATCGGATTCCTCCGACGATGAAGGGTTGGTATCATACCTGAAATTAATTTAATCATCATAATATTATTAGAGTTCCAAAATTAGTAGGAATAAAACCTGTAAAATCAGTAACTTTAATAATAATAGCCTGGAAGAGTGTAGCTTTCTAATGATCAAAGAACTTTCTAGATCGGTCCAGAAGTTTCGGAGCCTATCCAATGCAAACAAACAAACAAATCTTTTCTCTTTATAATATTTGTTAGTAGAGAAAGTACATCTCTCATGCGTTTAGGCGCATAATGTCCAATTCGCAAAATGTCCAGCATTCGCAAAACGTCCAGTTCGCACAATGTCCAGTTCGCAGATTGTCCATACCCTATAGATACCTATAGATAGATATAGATACTTATAGTTCCATGATTCAACTACTCTGTTGCTCTTTTTTTATTATGAAGAGGAAATATTTGATTGTTTGAATTGAATAGGTTCCGAAACTACTGGACCGATTTAGAAAATTCTTTGACCATTAGAAAGATACATTCTTTTCTTTCTGAGAGACAAAGGCTATATTTTATCCCGATATTCCCAAGGGAACGAGTACCACGCGGGTAAACCGCGAGGATCCACTAGTATACAATAAAACATTTTCCGTACGTAGATTACAATACAACTAAATAATTTGCGGCAATAAATTACTTTAGCTAGAAAAGAAAACATGAATGAAAATATATTATTGAAAATGCAATTGATGAAAAAGTTGACCCATCTGCCAAGTGGCTTCAGCGGGGATCAAACCTGGGACCTATCACTGTCCGGGCGAATGCTCTGACAGCTGAGTTACAGAGTCATTTTATCATTTTCAAAAATAACCAAGTTTATTTTTAATAATAAAAAGATTATTTTTACTTTTATACATTCACAAATCATAATGCACTTTTAATATTGAAAATGAAGTATTAGAAAAAATCAACCGGTCTCACAACTAGTCATTAACGACTCCGTAGCTCTGGTTAGAGCATCGTCCGGAAAGTCATAGGTCGTGTGAGTCGAGTCCCATTGGAGCAAGTTATGTTACTGATAGTTTTTTTTCTAATACTTCATTTTCAATAATAAAAAGTGCATTGTGAATGCTAAATTAATAAAAAAAAATATAAAGAATTTGAAGGGCAGGATAATCGAAATTAACCTATTTTTGATTCAAAAGTAAACAATCGAATATTCTTTATTTTGAGCAGAGAGAAATATAAGTACCTATGTTTAAGTTTTATTAAACGATCTTGATTATTTTGTAGTTAAAAACATGATTTTGGTATCTTCACTGGACTACTTATAAAAAATTTCAAAGAAGAAAGAAAATTTTCATTATTTAGGATACCTACTAAATATTCTTATCACGAATAATATAGGTATAGAAAATAAGTAATGACATAGCAGAATATTCTCAGGTTACTTTTTCAAAAAGTGAATTTATACTCAAAACAACAACAAAAACATTGAAAAAGTACAGTTATTTTCGTTATTCTTCACATAAAGAAAAAGACAAAGATAGAGTTTTTGGAATATCCTGGCCTTAAGAACTTAATCTTTCTATACCTTTCTCTCCTTCTTTTTAAAATTCGATAAAGTAGTAAAAACGTAAGTAATCGTCGACAATCCATATCGAAGTGTGACCTTTTCTTTCTTTCTTGTCGTTCGCGCGAGTCAACAGCTGCTCAACAACAGCCAGTTTATACCAAACGATACAAAATTGATAGCGATCCTCTGAATCCGCGATTCGGTCGAACTCTAGATGGAGATGGAGTCACATTTTACAATGTATGTATAGCGAGCGACAGTGTCGGTGTCGAATACTTCGCGCGCAATTTTGCTTTACTTGCACAGAGTTATCTTTTATTTTATGTAGGTACCGTCACTCGTCGAACAACATCCGAACTGCCAACCGTCCTGGTGTGTCAGATATGTGGTGAGGACTGAGGAGGGGTGGTTCGGGTGAGTTCAATGAAGCTTGATCGAGTTGGTTCGAAATCGCTTCGGGAGCGGTACCTATCTAATTTCTGCCCAAATCAAAGGAGTTCACACGAGTTGGCGAACGCGCACAAACCTGCCGTGCCGTCCACACATCAGAACACGCATGGCTGTTAATTATTGTACTTACCTGGTTCTATTTTTACGTCTAATTAGCATCAATCTTCGTCTCCGCCGTTTCTGAATTTTCACATGTCTGTGCAATTGAATATAATAATTGTACGTGCTTATGAGATACAGTGCAGCTGCTGCTATTATTTGGACGTCTGACATGATTAAATGAGAAAGTTAGGAGTTCGGTCTCGAACTCCCGATGTGTAGGTAGCGGGCTGGTTTGGAAATCAATCGTGTTTTCCCGGGAGCGGAGGATATTAGGAGGTTCGAGTGTTGGACGATAGTGTGCCACATAAAACACACCACACCAATCTTGAGTAACAAACACTATTTGAGTACGTATAAATACAATACAAACAAACTACAAATCAATTTATTTTGTTTCGAAAGTTTGGAAACAATTTTTTTTTTAAATATATATTCGTTCCTAAAGGAACAGGCTAAGGTCCGAGACCATACTGCCTCGTCTCGTCATAAGTAGGTTTCTTTCTTCAGTCTAGAAATGTCTTTAATAATACCTAGAGTGCGCGCCAGATAAGTCTGCGCGCGACTGGTGGCGTATTTAATGTTGCCAGTAGTTGTAAATAATTTTCCCATCACGTGTAGATGAGGAAAAAATCTAACTGGCTTTTGTCCGGTTGCTATAATTGAGAATACAGTAAATTTTATCTAGATACTTCCATTTATAATAGCAATATAAAACTGTAAGACATTAAAACACTTTTATAAGCAGATAGATTTTACATTGTTTATTATAATTGTTAGTAATTTAGGAATTAAATAACAGCAAAAAAAATATATTTCGAAATATTTTATTAAGTAACTATATTAACTATAGAGTAGATAATAATAGTAACTAAAATATCCCAAGCGAAAGCAAAATATCACATAATGGTCACCCTAAAAATGACCTGTCAAAGAAGCAGTCCGCGCCTGCACTTTAGCAAATGGTTTAAGTAGCCTGTTATTGTCCTGTTTTATTTCGCAAGCACATTTCACCTGTAAAACAATCTCTCTTCCAGCACTTGTGATAACTTCTGGCATGACGATTACTAAATAAACTAATAAAACACAATGACACTTGACACACTCATTTCGCCTGTCACAACAAATACCATGGCGACCTGCCAAATTTGAAATTAGTTCCAAATTCGACCGCGCGCAAACTTATCTTGCGAGCGCTCTACCTTGTTCTTACGTTTTTTTCTATGACTTGCTGACCTAACTTAAAGGAGCCCACACACGGTCAGTTCGACTGTCGGACTAGAACGGATCGGCCGTCTGACGTACGAGACCTCCATCGGCCACACACTAGCTAGACCGGTCATTGCCTGTCGGCTTTGAGGCCACACACGAGCAGTTGATAGCCGTCAGTTTTAGTACTAATCGGTAGTTTCTGTCCGGCCGATAACTGTCAATATTGGCCGCGGCCACACACTATACCTGCGGATTAGCTGTCAGTTCTAAACCTTTTACGAAACTGAGTGTGTGGCCGATTGCGGCCAACTGACAGGCCGTTGCCGACAGGCGAACTGACCATCTGTAGGGCGCTTTACTCATTAAAATGCGCGGGTGGTTTGTACGCATTTCAATGTAACGCGGGAATAGCAATCTGAAGGAGCGCCTTACTTTATTTCTCGCTTTTACTTCATTGTTCTTCATTAATGACACATTATTGCACTAATTCCACCACACTAACACAATAAAAGCCCCAAAAAATTAATTTAGAAAATTAAGACTGAAAGCCCGTCCTTTTCTTCTCGCTTCCCGCGCAAAAACTCGGAAACAATAATAGTAGAAAAAAAATTGGTCCTTTTGTAGGACAGGCGAAGACATTTAAACATACTGCTAATTCTTGAATATTATTATAGTTTCTTAGGTTTTCACAAGGTATTATACCTTTATTTAACTTTATGAGTTTTCATAAGAATGTAGGTAGGTGTGTTACATTCTAATGCTTCTTGGAGTATTTGGCGTCAAGTATGTTGAGTCAACCTTCTCGGTAATTCTTGCTGAGGTAGTCACTACACCACTAACTACAGTAAAACACTCGGCATCACTTTACCGATTTATAGCGCATATTTTTAATCATTCCACACATCGTCCAGTTGCGTAGACACAAAACACACAAAAAAACGCACAAAACCAAATCTATCATGAGTCACAAAGTCCATTAAGAAACAATTTGCGATTAATAAAAATACACACTGACCGGGGGGGCTACCGCATAACTTTATGGATATGAATTTCATACGTTTTTTTATTTAAAAATAGCCACTATAAGTTACTTGTTTTGTGACTTCGGGCACAAAGTAACTACGCGGGCGGGCGGTCGCCCTAGCTTCGGGTATAACGATAACTAGCTAGCAACGTTGAACAAAACAAAGCAGCAAAAATCAATCAAAATAAGAAATTCAAATGACACTTGAAGCCCATACCCATATTTTTTAGCCGGTAGCACCCAGACCCGACCAAATGGCGCCAAAACTACTTGGAAACAATAAATAAAACACAAATTAAAAAGGGAATCAAGTCATAGATAGAGACTCTTTATTTTGTGCTTCGGGTATAACGATAACTAGCTAGCAACGTTGAACAAAACAAAGCAGAAAAAAACTAAAAAAAATAAGAAATTCAAATGACACTTGAAGCCCATACCCATATTTTTTAGCCGGTAGCACCCAGACCCGACCAAATGGCGCCAAAACTACTTGGAAACAATAAATAAAACACAAATTAAAAAGGGAATCAAGTCATAGATAGAGCGGCCATTTCTTCTCTCCTGGATTTCTTCCGCCGATGGCGGGTGCGGGTTCGAGCTTCTGCTCCTTCCCCGGGCTTCATCTTCACGGTGTTTGGTGCCACTTATGCGGCCGTCTTCTGACGAGAGGCTTGTGTGCCCCACTGGATGTTTGCGGCCCTCGGCGCGGTCAGCCAGCCGGGTGACCCAGGGAGGCCCAGCTAGCGCCTGCGAGCGGGCGCGCAAACGGGGTAAGGTCTATAATGTAGGTGAGGGTATTGGCACAGTAGTGGTATTGGGTAGGAAAGAAGGAGTGGAAAAAAAGGCTAGGGGGATGGCGGGGGCACAATGTCGCGGGGCAGGGCCCACTTCTTCTTGGCTCTGGTGTTGTTGCTGGCATTGGCGAGAGGAGCTGTTTCTTCTGGGATCGGCGGCAATGGTCTTGCGGGCGCGATGCCCTGCAGGTGTTGATGGGAGCCGTGGCCGGCGCATGCAAATATTCGACGCGCCAGTCGGCCCACGACGTCCTGTAGCGGCTCAACGATGAGGTCCCGCGCAATGACCTCGTTGCGGACGTAGCGCTCCGCTGAGTGATGACGCGGAGCGCCACGTAAATAATTTTTTTTTTTTTTTTGTAGATCACGAGCTTCGCCCACAGCGGCAGTCTAGAGTTCAAAACGGGGCGAAGGATGGCCCGCGTGGCGCGAGCCGATGAGATGTGACGTGCTCGAGTTGGGCGGCCATAGTCAGGCCGCGGTCAATGTAGGTAATAATCTAGGTATTGGATGGACGGCTGCCAATGGTCTCGCCCTTCAGATCCAACTTGGGTGGCATCTTACGCTGCCTCCCAACGAGTATTGATTTGCAGTGGTTTTGCCCATGTTCACCGCAATCTTCCAGTTGTCCAGCCAGGGTGGGAGGAGGTCCGGCTGTTTTTGCTTCCGCGCCGCAGCAGTCCTGGGCAACGGGGTGGAAGTGAAAAAGGCGCTGTCGTCGCGGTGTGTCGTCGTCGCAAATAGCGCCAGTTCAACTCGTGGCTCATTCGTATGGATCGTAGATCGGACCCTTCTCTTTCCACCGCCACGTTGAAGAGTCGTCCCTCTAGAAATGAGGTCAGCAAGTGGACAAGGGCCAGGTGCACTTTGGTGTTTCTGGCCATCTTGAAAATGAGACCAGGGGGGCTACCGGCTAAAAATTATGGGTATGGACATATGATGCCCATATAAGATCAAAATATGGGCTTCAAGTGTCTAATGAAGCCCATGTCCATGTCCATATTTTTTTGCCGGTAGCCCCCCGGGGTGCCAAACTCGATCGAAGGCCTTCTCGATATTCAAGAAGGCAGCTACGGTGCCATTACCTTGGTTTAGTTGGTCGGCCATATGATGGAGCACGCGCGCCAGCTGGAGCGTGGTAGAGTGTCCGCTGCGGAAGCCAAACTGGGGGGCTACCGGCTAAGAAATAAGGATATGGGTATGGTATGGGCTTCAACTGTCATTTGAATTCCTTATTTTGATAGATTTTTGCTGCTTTGTTCTGTTGAACGTTGCTAGCTAGTTATCGTTATACCCGAACGTCGCTCTCGTTGGCCTTGTCCGGGTTGAAGTCCTCGTCGGTGGACTCGTCGTCGTCGCTCGTACAACACTCGGCCATAGGGGTCGTCAAAACGACTGTCATACAATTAAAACCACGGGTAGCACTCCGGAAGTGCCGGCAGAAGTGAAAAGGGCTCCCTAGACTTTTTCACAAAAAAAAGGAATTTGAAAAAAAAAAAGATAAAAATACGGACTTGATTTAAACCGAGGTCTTCCGGCTTTAATGCCGCCCCTTTTTCTAACCTGAGCTATCACAACTTTGGAAACGGTGGCGAATTTTTCCTTCGTATTCTAATGACATTGCATTGTAACAGTTTTTTGATCAGGCCAGGTCAGGTGTCCGTCTTACGAATTTTTGATCCTGACGCGAGTTTAACATTTTTTACCCATCACAGAAACTGCACAACGCCGCTAAAGAAGTTTTCACTTCAAAAATAAAACAAAATATATATACTCCTCGGCGACGTTGCTCTCGTTGGTCTTGTCCGGGATGAAGTCCTCGTCGGTGGACTGTTCAGGTCATAGCCCACTTATACCGCACCGCTCCCACCCAACCAAAGTATGAACAGCCAAATATGGACTTAGTATCGTTCACTGTAGATGCATTTTACAGTAACAATATAAAATAGCGGACAGCGCGCGGTCCGCGAGCTTACCGCCGTCAGACTGCTCGGTAGTTCACGCCTCGCTGACGCCGCGCGGTCCACGCGCTGACTGATAGCGGTCGCCGCGCCGTCGCCGGCGCCGCCGCGCACCTATAGAGGGAATAGCTTACGACGCGTGGACAGCTGGGAGTCTGCTAGCTGTCACCGCGGGTCTGCTGGGTGCCTGCTAGCTGTCGCCTTCGTTTAGGGCGGTGTTGGGTGGGAGCGGTGTTGGAGCGGTGCGGTATAAGTGCGGTATGAATGACCTTAAGTCGTCGCTCGTACACCACTCTGCTACGGCGGTCATCAAAACGACTGTCTTACAATAAAATAGTAGATTGTACAACAAGTGCATAAAAGGTACCATTTTACCCGAGACGTATATATCCATCCGAGCCGTAGGCGAGGGTGGATAGTCAATTCGAGGGTAAAATGGGTTTTATGTACGAGTTATACACTCTGCTTTTCACTTCGAGTGTGAGGAAAATAAATAACAATATTGCAAAAAAGAAAAAATGAAGACTTCGCCATATTGGCGGGAAGACTTTCTTTTTCTTTTTTTTTATACGGGCATTGGCAGCACAGTGACTTTAGCATAGATCGTAGTCCATAATACTCTTGAAATACTTATTCCTTAGAAAACTCATTAATTTTGCCTAGTTTTATTAATTTAATAATTTAACATGGATTATGTACAAAATTTAAGAAACAGAATGAAATACGTTATGTATTAATAAAGTTTATTTAACGAAGTTTAATTGCGTGTGTGACTGTTTACCTGACGACCTTTGTCTTAAAGTCTGAGACTTAGACGAAGATTTTACTTTATGCACTAGAGCATAAAAAGCGATTTTATGCAGCCTATACCCAACATAAACACGAACTTTACGAGCATGAGAAGTGAAAATAAAATATACTTACTCCTCCGCGACGTCGCTCTCGTTGGCCTTGTCCGGGTTGAAGTCCTCGTCGGTGGACTCGTCGTCGTCGCTGTCGGACGCGCGCTCCTTGGCCTCGGCCTTCACGCGCGCCAGGTACGCGTCCGGCTCCTTCTCCGTGTCCGAGTCGCCGAAGTCGTCGTCGTACAGCGCCTTGTCCTGGAACGTGACGAATGACGATAGCGGATGACCAAACCGACAAAAAGGCTGCTGTATACGGGCACAGATTACTAAATAGTTACTATGTAACAGATAGTTCACTCCGCTAAGTCATTTAAATAAATAGCAACTCTAACTCTAACGCAGTAAAGTAGAATTCAGCTTGTACGGCGCAGGTAAATTACGAACGGCCACTCGTTGTCGTTGCATCTCTTTCTATCGCATGAATATATGCTCTTTTGCGGACCTAATTTCTATGGATTTACAACGCCGGCGCGGCGTTAACGCCGCGTTTTCGAGCCGACACGGAGAGTGAAATAGGCCTGATACGGGTAGAGTAGAGCGGTAGAGTAGCTTGCTACTCTACTCTACGCGGTGCTAGCTACTCTACTCTACCAAATTTAAGTACCTACTCTACTCTACCAATGATGCGAGGCGCGCGGCACTTGCTAATAGGGGATCGGACTGATTTCTTTTTATTTGTTTAAAGTGTTTTTAGAAATATTATAAACACGACACAGGTAAGTATTATTTTCAAATATTTTACATATTTTCGGAGATATATCATCAAACTTCCTTATTAGACAAGGGCAGCGCTAGATACATGTGACGTATGTGTATAATATATGTCGCAGCCAACTGGTTGAATCCGCCATTCAATTAAACGCCTAGGCCGATGTTTTTTTCCGTAAGCCATTTTATTTTCCCATATGTTGACGGAGTCACAAAAAAAATAGCCATGAAATTTAAGGCGATAGCTTCGCTGCGCTTCGCGATCGCCTTAAATTTCTAACCTATCACGTGTTCTACAGGACTTCCGAGGGGTACATGCTGCCATACTTAACCATCCGCCTGCGACATATACATACATTAAGATACTGATCTTATTAGGAAACCTTTAAGGTATTACATACATTTGTGGAAAATGCCCATAAAATGTTCTGACGCATCTTGGCATACAACCGCCTCTGTGGTCTAGTGGTCACCACCGGTTATAGACGCAGAGGTCCCGGGTTCATTCCCAGTGGGGGTACATATTGTACATAATTATTCGGTTTGGGTGGTGGTAGGACTAATCTTAGTCCGCCTGGCTAGCTATCACCATCTTATCTAAATCTGGCTCCATAACAATGTGTTCAGAACTATTGTGTTCCTGCAGTTAGATAGCCAGTTCCTCAGTGATTGTGGATTCCGGGAGAAGTGTGCTTCCACCTTCCGCGGAGGACCTTGAGAGGAGGCTCTCTCCTCCTGCCCCGCCTCCTGTCGAGCATTCGAGCTTGTCAGGGGGCGGGGCAGGGGTTAGAACCACCCAGCCCTGACTCGAAGCCTATTAGGCTTGGCGGGAGGGCTGGGCGCGGCGAGAGACAGGCCTTGTCTGACTGAGTCCAGCATGCCGTTAGCGGTATACGAAAAGACAGTATTTGCCCTCACAAAAAAAAGGTGTGACGAAGACTTAGTGCTGCCCAGTTGAATATAAAGAAAGTGACGGCTTACATTTTTGCCTGTGTTCTTGACGTGAAGTTTCTTAGAAGTGATATAGTCGAACAGTTTATCGTATTCTCCCTTCTCGATGCTGCTGAATGTGTGAATGTTGCCAGACTTGAGCTCTATCTCGAAGTCAAAGGATCTGAGAAGTTAAAGAACTTTAATGAGAACATTTTGATAAATAAAATTAAAATTATTTTTAATTCTGTCATTGCATTTATAACAAACCTATAAGTACAATAATTCTAGCTAAGTATAATTTTATTGTTCGTATTTTATTTCTCTTTGTCGGTAGCTTGTTTACGTCTTATTGTCATACTCGACCCTTGATTTGCTCAGATTCCATACCCAAAATTTTGGCCACACAAAAACGCCATACAAAGATTTTCAGCTTTTACTACTTTCAAATACAAAGATACTTTTGGCTTGGGTTTTTTTTTTCATTCTTCGAGAGCATATTTTTAATGATTTTTAGGCTTTTTGATGATTAAACTGATTGTACTACTACTTATGCAAATCTAAATTAATAGTAGATTATACAACAAGTGCATAAAAGGTACCATTTTACCCGAGCCGCAGGGCCCCCAGGCGAGGGTGAATAGTCAAGTCGAGGGTAAAATGGGTTTTATGTACGAGTCATACACTCTGCTTTTCACTTCGATTGTGAGGAAAATAAATAGCAATATTGCAAATTGCTTTTTCTTTTTTTTTATACGTGGCAGTGGCAGCACAGTGACTTTAGCATAGATCGTAGTCCATAATGCTCTTGCATTACTTATTTCTTAGAAAATTCATTAATTTTGCCTAGTTTTATTAATTTAGTAATTTAACATGGATTATGTACCTACGAAATTGAAGAAACAGAATGAAATAACAAGTTTATTTAACGAAGTATAATTGCGTGTGTGACTGTTTACCTGACGACCTTTGTCAGAGTCTGAGACTTTAGACGAAGATTTTACTTTATGCACTAGAGCATAAAAAGCGATTTTCTGCAGCCTAAACTCAACATAAACACGAACTTTACGAGCATGAGAAGTGAAAAATCAATTTGAACTATTGACACAAAGTGATTGTACTGACTTGGTAGGAGACGCCCGTCCTCTTGCAAAGCTGACAGACGCGATCTCCTGGAACCGTATGAGCACGGGCGGCTAGTGCACGTAGATAATAGTAGATTTCATTACAAGTGCGGAAAGCCTGTCATTGCAAAGAGTTCCGACAAATGTCTACCCGAGCCGAGGCGCAGCCGAAGGTGAGGGTTGACAGTCGGAACAAGTTGCAATGACGGTTCCGCACGTGTACTGAACAACTATTTTTAATACAGTTGCGAAAAAATTAAGCAATTTAATAAAATAATAAAACACAATAAACTCAAATAACTAATCGTAAAAGAATATATGCAGAGACTTTTTTTTGTTTTCTTCACCCATTCTGGGTTGGCAAAGGAAATTATGATCATACAGCCAAGGCTTCAGTAGATTTTTTTTATTGATATGAAATGAAAATTAAATTAAATGAGATGAAATGAAATGAAACCTAACAAAAGCAATCCGAATCCTACAGGAGCGCCTTTCCTTATTTCTCTCTTTTACCACATCGTTTTCCATTAAAGCCACATTATTGCACTAATTCCACCATACTAAGTACCTACCACAATAAAAACCAGAAAAAACTAATTTAGAAAATTAAGAAATAAGGTCCCTCATTTTCTTTTCACTTACTTGCGCAAACTCCTATAAGCAGATACTATGGTAAATAGTGCACGTCATACCATATTTAGTAATCTGTGATTCTGTGGTCATACAGCCAATTTTATGTATTTTTTATATTCATAAATTTAATTTGGCCGATACTAATATTAATTTAATGTATAATTAAAATTACTTTTAAATCTGATATTGAAACAAATTAGTAGCTTCTTTTTAGAAATATTTGCATCAATCATAAAAACTTCTATGTTTTTTTTTAGTAAAAACTTCGTGGTTGGTTTTTTCTTTTTAATAGACAATATTTTGACAGTTGGGAAAGAAAACGCACGAGTTCGGGAAAGGTAAAGAAAAAGTTCGAGTGTGTAATAGCCCACATCCCGAACGCTATACGTCCCTGCAATACGCCACTTTTTGAGCAACTGTATTAAAAAGCCCTTTTCGAACAGGTACAGAAGACAAAGCTCGCCTCTTAAGCCCGTTATTCGTACCCGTACATACGAATTACGGGTTTAAGAGATGTTTGTACTGACTTGGTAGAACGTAGATACATCTCTTCTGTACAGTCGAGTTCCGTTTATTTTTTCTTAGACCACGCAGAATGATGTTATTCTTCCTACATACCACAGATAATATAGTACTATACATACTAACCTATGGATGCTAAGCATGGTACCACCCAATCACAGGAAAATAGACTAAAGCCTCATTTCCACCTGCAAGTAAGTCTTCTGCGATAAATGTCCGACAGTCTGTCAGATAGCAACTTGCAAGTGTAAACTACAACTTGCAAGTGTGTTTACACTTGCAAGTTGCAATATACATCTGACAAACTGTCGGACATTTATCGCAGAAGACTTACTTGCAGGTGGAAATGAGGCCTAAGAACATGACAAATAAGCATGGAGAGAAGTATCTTTGGGTATAAAATAAAAGACAAAATTAGAGTTGAGAAAGATCACTGAACTGGATGATGTCAGTTCTAAGATCAAGACCCTTAAGTGGTGCTGGATGGGCCTCCTTTAAAGACAGCCAATGGACAAGTGGGCCAAAAGATTAACCCCATATGCAACACAAGTAAATGGGGGCTCAAAAGGTGGTCTGACGACATCAGAAGGATAGTTGGCGTGACTTGGACTAGACTTATGTGTGCCTATGTGTCGCCGAGAGAGACACACTGATTGAACCGGTATATTTATTTATTTATCTTTATTTATGTTATACAGGGTGCTTAAAGATGGGACATACTACAGGGGGTGAAAGTACCCATCAATACAAGAAAGTTTTACTACGGGACCAAGTATCACATTGCGAAAAAACAATCAGCTGTTCAATACATTTTGGCCCATCCGGTATTGCAATTTTGTATGAAACAGCCGATTTTTTTTTTGCGATATCGTACTTGTTCCTATAGTAAAAGTTGTATGTATTGTTGGGTACTTTAAACCCCTGAAGTATGTCCCATCTATAAAGAAACACCCCTTGTAAATCGGTAATAAAGGTGGTCGGTAATAAAAAAAGGAATTTGGATGGTACTCCCCTTGTAAAGTTAACAGAGGCCATCTCTTCAAACCATATGTAGGACTTACTTGGTGGACGAAGCGCCTCCTCTAGCGAAGTTAACCGATGCAATCTCCTCAAACCGTATGTGCACGGGCGGCTTGTGAACGTAGATGAAGCCCTTCTCCAGTGGGTACAGGTAGCCCGCCGCCGCTTTGTACGAGCACGCGATCGCCGGGGTCTTGTGGTGTCTGGAAACAGGAGCAAAAATGTTGGTTACTTTTTAATATTGTACTAAAGTTTTACACAACTTAAGTACTACAAATCATCTGCTCATAGTCAAAACTTTTCTATATTGGGCAAGGCACGTAAGACTTTAGTTTTAGCCAACCCTTTGCTTCTAATGTTTATGAAGGATGATAGCATTAGTATTTCCATTGCTGAAAGAAAACTTACCCTAGGAAATCTCCAGGCCCTGTGACCCTCCTATTGATAATAACCTTCATGATCTTTGCCAGTACTTCATATGTAGGTCCTGATAATTCTTTTGTTATTTTGCCTTCATACTTCTCTTTGAGTTCCTCTCTAAAAAAAAACAAATCATTACAATATGCAAGCTATATCTTTTATTAAATTTTTATTATATTATCATTTCAGATGTATGTTGTATAATCAGAAATGTTATTGCATCAGAAAAAACTTTTGTAGCAAAAAAATTGTAAATGCACAAACTTTTTGATTGTTGGTTTGCTAAAGTAGATTAGGAAACTTACTCTGTAAATGGCAACTCCAGACTGGTTTCCTCTTCTATACCGAAAAGTAACACCAAATAATGGTACCGGGTTTGACCCTGCTTGATGGGAGGATCTAACGACACCACAAAGAACATTTGTCTGGTGTCCTTGTGAGGCAGTAAGAATAGACGGAGAACTGTCGACATTGGTATCTTGTAGTCAAATGTTTTACCATGGAGCTGGAAGAATGTTTGGAATACCTTGATGTCATAGCGACCACTGGAATAAAATGAAAAATAATATTAGAATAATAGTAGTATGGAAAAAATACAATCAGTGTGTAATTCAGTTGATATAAAAGACCATTTTCATTGCTACATTTCACACAGAAACTTATTAATTATTTAATAATTGAATTTCACAATATTAAAGATTATTGTGTAACATAATACTAATATGAATGTGTACTGACCGAGGTGTAAGGCATTGTAGCTCCCTGAATATGGCAATGGCATCACCAGAGACAGAGATGACACTGGCTTTGTTCATCACTTGTTGGTGGAAAGCCTCCACCGCATCCATGTCACCTGCCAGCTCACTGGTTGGAATGTGGAACCTCATTTCCATTAGAGACACTGGTGTGTCGTCATTCTGTGTGTTAATGACACATTTTACTATCGCATTTATATAGGTATACAGTAATCAGCACATTCAACAAAAAATTTATCTATACTAATTATAATAAAGAAGAAACTAAAAAAGATTTAATTGTTTGTTTCTTTGTATGCATCGAATAGGCGAAACAACTGGACCGATTTAGAAAATTCTTTGACTATTAGGGCCTAAACATAGCAAGCGCCTCAGGCGCGCGCCCTGGCGCCGCGTTTCGGGCGCTTGATCAAATTATATATAATTGTATGTAACAAAACATAGCTAGCATCCGAAACTGGCGCGCGCCCAAGGCACTTGCTATGTTTAGGCTCTTAAAAAGCTACATTCTGCCTGAGTGTCATAGGCTATATTTTATCCCGATATTCCCACGGGAACAGGTACCACACAGGTAAAACCGCGAGGATCCGCTGGTGTAAAATAACAATATTATGTCAAAAAACTAGTATGACTATTTTGGTACTAATAAGAAGCTATCTTATTCACCTGATGAAACTCAAGAGTCACTTCATTCTTGCCAGTGTTACACTGTGACACATAGTGTAAAGGGATCTCAAAGGCAGTGTTTGTTCCAACATTGAAGCTTAGTAAAGCACCATTAAACTTAGCTGTACCCCAGTTCCAACCTTTGAGAGACAGTTCCTTTTCTAACATGTCTTTTTTGTAGTTTGTCTTGAAGAACTTGGCTACTTTTTCTTGTTCCTAAAAAGAATAATTAAGTAGGTTTTGTAAAAGAAAATCTAAGTAGGGATACAAGGACCTGGGAATGAGTGTACTTACACCTTCCTTGAAACCGCCATATCTATGTAATGTGCCGTTCTTCATAAAAACCCGAAGGCCCCACGATCCAATGAATTTTTGAAAATTTACAAGTTCAATATCGTTTGCCGATATCTGTTCCACTTTACCAGTTTTGCTGTTTTTGAAAACAATACTTTGGTCTGTCATTTTCAATCTCCCAGGAACCTGCAAAAATGACGAATTGGAAGTAAAATTGACCGAAAATTACACTATCTATGTAAACAGAACATGGGTATGAGAGTATCATGATATTCAAAATTACATACCATAGTCCCTTTTATTTCAGCTGAAACATCATTATATTCTAGAAACTCCATTATTTAAAGTTTAAATTAAATTCTTAACGATCTAATATAATCAAATTGGCAAATCCACGCGGAAAATTCTGTGAAACACAAGCACACCACACCATTCGACCGCTCACACAAAAACAACTTTGACATTGACATTTCCTGACATTGACAGATTTGACCATAGACCGTATTGTATTGTATTGTAAAAAAGTTCGTCCTTTTTGGACAGGCGAAGACATCAAGCCATACTGCCAATTCTTGAGTATTATGTATGTTATTATAGTTTCTTATGTTTTCATTAGAATGTAGGTGTGTTACATTCTAATGCTTCTTGGAGTATTTGGCGTCAAGTATGTCGAGTCGGTCTTCTCGGTAATTCTTGCTGAGGTAGTCACCACTACAATAAAACACTCGGCATCACGTTACCGAGATAGCGCATATTTTAATCATTCCACACATCGTCCAGTTGCGTAAACACTTGGGGCACAAAACTACACCTATCTTGAGTCACAAAGTCCACTATGAAACAAATTGCGATTAATTAAAATATCCACTTAACCTAACCCGCCAAGATGGCGCCAAAAACTCCTGACCATAGACCACCATGGACTCTTCTAGGCCGTGTTCCGTTTTGAGTCAATAGTACTGTTGGCGCTGTGAGCGCTAAAAGCTGTTCCGATTTGATTATCGCGCTGACAGCACTGTTGACGCGATTTCAATTCGGAACGGCTATTTGCACGCATCGCGAGCGAGCGTTGTTTTGATTTGAATTTGTAAGTAAATAAGTTTATGTAATACTTCCATGGTAAATAATCACCGGTTTAGTATGGATATTCGTCAATTAGTAAACGTTTTATTGGACAGCGATGATGATAGTGATCCGTGCTTAAATTTAGAGTAATGTCTCTACCCGTCGTCTCATCTTTAATAAGCACTATCATTTTTCTGGCTTTCTGCTTCGGGATAAACAAATAAAATACCTAAATAAAACCTAAAACGCAGAGATTTCTCAAACAAAACCACAACAAACAATGACGTTTGACAACAAAACGTCAAATATGACAGCCCGCTCACAGTGCTAACGCTTGAGAACGATATCACCGTGATCGCAAAATGGCGGCGGTAGTGACGTCATCCGTGACGTAATTACTGCTTTCGTTGTCGCCATGAAGTTCGACTTAATACTGAGGTAACTGGAGCGTGCAGTACGAACAATTTTTTGAATACCACAAATAACACAGTGGCTGTCTTCCGTCTCACCTACACTTTAAAAAAATACGTATGGTCATATGAGACAGCTGACAGCCACTACATACATAAATGTCAAATTTGGTGGCGACACTTTTTTATTCAGGGTGAGAGCTCCAGTTACCTCAGAGTATTAAGTCAAACTTCATGGTTGTCGCGCTCACAACAAATCGGACCGATGTGTGAGCGCGATATCAGTGATATTATCGCTGTTGGCGCAAAACGGAACGTAGCCCTAGTGGTGTGCGTTGATTAATTTCAAGGAAGTGGCTCCGCTGCTGGAACCGGTTACCAAAAATAAATGGGGACGAGAACCGTAAGTTATGTAGAACACCCAGAAAGTGGTAGGTTAAGCTAGAAACACATTTCGCTGGCGCAGAGCAGCGCAGCGTCGACCCGGGTGCGCACACTTTACTAGTGTGGCGCAGCGCGTCCTGACGAAATTTTTGATCAGTGTCAATCGGGTCGTTGCCGAGCTAACATCTGCATTATGTTTTGTTCTAATTTAGAAAACAATTTCTGTTCTTACTTGAACATATTAATTAAAATAAAAAATATGTTGATGATTACGATGATAAGATGATGATGAATGAATACGAGATGCAATTTATATCTATACTAATACTATAAATACAATTTGTTTGTTTGTAATAGATAAACTTAAAAAATTTTCAAATCAGAATTATACATTATTTTTGTTATAAAATTAAAAAGTATAGTGTACTAAAAACACTTTAATACTGTTTTAACAGTATAATTAACAACCCTACATGATAATGAATTGGTGACTCTTTTAAACAAAAAAAATATTTTTTAAATTGGCCCATTATTGACGGAGAAATCAGAGAACATAAGTAGTAAAAAGCAAAATGCAGAGCTCCGCTGCGCAGTCCGCTACCGAGCCATCTGACGATACAATGCTAGAAAGTGGTGGGGGGTCTGGCGCAATCGGAGCCGAGCGGATACGCTGCGCTGGGCTGCGCTGCGCCAGGGAAATATGTTTCTAGCCATACTAAATGTATGAAAGCGATCGCGCTGCGCTGCGCTGCGCCAGCGAAATGTGTTTCTAGCTTTAGCCCCCAGTACAGGTTGGCCCAGCCCCCAGTACAGGATGGCCGATCATGTTGGCCGACCATAATAAGCCATCGTGTACAGAGCAAGTTTGCGTGTGATTGCCGTCTGCGAGCAACGCAAAGGCGGTTCGCACACTGTACTCAAAGACTGCACCACACACCGCTCCGGTTTTTGGTAGTGCGCTTCTTAACTATGGCTGTAGAATCTTGATGTGCATATAAAACCCGCAGTGTATAACAAACTCACGCCGCATCTCCGTCCACCGGAGCGGAAACCGCAGCTGTGGGATGGACGCTAAACTGGCCCTGTACACGATGGCCCATCATAGTCAGCCAACATGATCGGCCATCCTGTAGTGGGGGCTTTAAATTTCGTGCAAGTAGTCCGATCAACGGAGCTTATATGTAACCCGATAAATTCCCCTGTCGCTCAAATTTGGCACGATTGTAGAGTAAATAATGCAGATTCAGGATCTGCAATAATCCAGGAATATTTCCAAGGGCAAAGTATTCATTTTTGACGTGCCATGAGCGCGTGAAAATTGCTTCCAATTTCTTTGAGAATGGGTCCTTAGCCTCATTACTAGGTAGAATAAGTTAATAAAGTTAGAAAAAACATTTCTTGCTAGAAGTTGAGATTTTGACCTAAATGTGAAATCATAAAATTGCTTCTAATTTCTCTGTTAATGTTTCCTTAGCCTCAAATACTTTCTGCATACGTACGTATTACGAGTTAGAATGAGTGCTATACTCAAAGTGGCAGCATTCCTTCCTTACCTGCACCCGACAAAGGACTTTTACGCAATCTGGAATATAATGACAGCACAGATGACAGTTCGGAAGCTGTATATAGAGCGCTCGCCAGATAAGTTTGCGCGCGGTCGAATTTGGAACTAATTTCAAATTTGGCAGGTCGCCATGGTATTTGTTGTGACAGGCGAAATGAGTGTGTCAAGTGTCATTGTGTTTTATTAGTTTATTTAGTAATCGTCATGCCAAAAGTTATCAAAAGTGCTGGAAGAGAGATTGTTTTACAGGTGAAATGTGCTTGCGAAATAAAACAGGACAATAACAGGCTACTTAAACCATTTGCTAAAGTGCAGGCGCGGACTGCTTCTTTGACAGGTCATTTTTAGGGTGACCATTATGTGATATTTTGCTTTCGCTTTGGGTATTTTAGTTACTATTATTATCTACTCTATAGTTACTATTTCGAAATATATTTATTTTATTGTTATTTAATTCCTAAATTACTAACAATTATAATAAACAATGTAAAATCTATCTGCTTATAAAAGTGTTTTTAATGTCTTACCGTTTTATATTGCTATTATAAATGGAAGTATCTAGATATAGTCCTGTAGCCCGTGGACATTCAAATTACGAAAAAGGTTACCGTTTGTCTTCGTGAAATTATTATAGATTTCGCCATTGTATATACTATAAGCGAAGTCTTAAAGATCGTAACTCGCCGTAACAATAATAGTGATAAGTTTAAAATCTCCAAATATGTTAGTTATTTACATTTCTAGGTTACCGCATTGTTTCGCTATTGTCATGTTGTACAGTTTTGTCCAATTACCATACGTAATAGTAAGACTATGGAAAGTTGCCAAACACAAATTTAAGACCAGATGTAGTCCGACCATTTTGATCATAATTTACATTTTTGAGTTACCGTTTAAAATTTATACATCTGTAGTAGGCCCTCTGAACAAACCATATACTTATTTTAAGACTGTTTCTGTGGCCGGTTTAAATTTTAAGACTCATTTGGTCCATGAAGAAGCAATGCGAAAATGGCGTAATTAAAAGCGCATTGAGTAAATTACTTCTGCAAAACATAATGAAAGACTTAAAACTTGAAGGACAATGAAATCTGGTAACTGCTCCCCTGTCAGAATTACTATAAATAAAGAGGAAATGCTAGTTTCTAATATTTTGTCTAGTTTGTTATGCCAGCTCTCTCACTCTCTCGGGGTGCGAGCTAGATAACCTCCACGCGTCCTCATTTCATCACCTGCTGTTCGTCCCCACTCTATGTTCGCATACGCTGGGAAGAACAGTAGGAGGGACGGTGCACCCCGGGCGCCACTTTAAGTAATTTTCTTGATTGTAAGTAATTACTTACAGTGGTGGCAGATAGTCTAGCGAAACCCAATCCAAGGTGTCAGACGTACCGTCGCCGAGGGATGCGTGGCCAAGGGGGAGCTTGGTTCCGAACGGTGTCTCCCCAGGGAGATGGCAATCCTGGATCAGTAATTTCCCCTTACTCGAGCAATCGGAGCTCTGCTCGAGTGGACCTGTTCTAACGCCTAGCAAAGTGGCAAAATGTACTCTTTGGTATTCTGTATAACTTGCCGCAGCGTATGAATGTGGTCTTTGGTGCTATAGCCTTTCCGGAACCCGGCTTGTTCTGGAGGTTGGAAGTCGTCGAACCTGCGAGTGAGACGATTCGTAATGACTCTCGAAAACAACTTAAAGATATGGCTCAGAAGCGAGATGGTTCTGTATTTCTTCAAGAGAGTCTTATCACCCTTCCTGAAAAACGCTTCTGCCCCATGCCTTTGGCGTTTTGCCCTCGAGGATGACTGAATTGAAAAGCTTCTAGAAGACTTTAAGTATCGGCTTTCCGCCCGCTCTCAGAAGCTCTGTTGTGATTCTGTCATCGCCCGCCGCCTTGTTGTTTTTAAGCTGCTTGAGAGC
The DNA here is from genome assembly GCA_949710035.1 of Crambus lathoniellus. Classification (NCBI taxonomy): domain Eukaryota; kingdom Metazoa; phylum Arthropoda; class Insecta; order Lepidoptera; family Crambidae; genus Crambus; species Crambus lathoniellus. The sequence goes on along the minus strand of OX453303.1, from coordinate 8,800,919 downwards.
ACTTGTTTTGAATATGAGCCGGTAGTGGTCGGAACGTGGATTTTATCAGCCGCGATCTTTCAAGCTTAACGTTGACACTCAATGTGCCTCTGACCATGTGGTGACCGCTTCCCGTCTTGGCAGCGCGCGCTGCCCATCTCGTAATGGCAATTTTCCCTCTGTCGCCTCTTAAAACACCCACGAGAAGAGAGGGGGTAGTGCTATTCTTTTTATGTGCCGGCACTACACAGCGCACTAGAAATCTTACCTATTGTTCACGTAACAAAATAATTCTCACATACCACACATTCATACGCTGCGGCAAGTTATACAGAATACTAAAGAGTACAACTTGCCACTTTGCTAGGCGTTAGAACAGGTGCAATCGAGCAGAGCTCCGATTGCTCGAGTAAGGCGAAATTACTGATCCAGGATTGCCATCTCCCTGGGGAGACACCGTTCGGAACCAAGCTCCCCCTTGGCCACGCATCCCTCGGCGACGGTACGTCTGACACCTTGGATTGGGTTTCACTAGATTATCTGCCACCACTGTAAGTAATTACTTACAATCAAGAAAATTACTTACAGTGGCGCCCAGGGTGCACCGTCCCTCCTACTGTTCTTCCCAGCGTATGCGAACATAGAGTGGGACGAACTGCAGGTGAGCACGCGTGGAGGTTATCTAGCTCGCACCCCGAGAGAGAGAGAGAGAGCTGGCATAACAAACTAGACAAAATATTAGGAACTAGCATTTCCTCTTTATTTATAGTAATCTGACAGGGGGGCAGTTACCAGATTTCATTGTCCTTCAAGTTTTAAGTCTTCCATTATGTTTTGCAGAAGTAAGTTTACTCAATGCGCTTTTACTTACGCCATTTTCGCATTTCTTCTTCACGGACCAAATGAGTCTTAAAATCTAAACTGGCCACAGAAACAGTCTTAAAATAAGTATATGGTTTGTTCAGAGGGCCTATTAACAGATGTATAAATTTTAAACGGTAACTCAAAAATGTAAATTATGATCAAAATGGTGGGACTACATCTGGTCTTAAATTTGTGTTTGGCAACTTTCCATAGTCTTACTATTACGTATGGTAATTGGACAAAGCTGTACAACATGACAATAGCGAAACAATGCGGTAACCTAGAAATGTAAATAACTAACATATTTGGAGATTTTAAACTTATCACTATTATGGTTACGGCGAGTTACGATCTTTAAGACTTCGCTAATAGCATATACAATGGCGAAATCTATAACAATTTCACGAAGACAAACGGTAACCTTTTTCGTAATTTGAATGTCCACGGGCTACAGGTCTAATATTTACTGTATTCTCAATTATAGCAACCGGACAAAAGCCAGTTAATTTTTTTCCTCATCTACACGCGTGATGCGAAAATTATTTACAACTACTGGCAACATTAAATACGCCACCAGTCGCGCGCAGACTTATCTGGCGCGCACTTTACTTAGGATCTTAATGAAAAAACACTCGGAACTTCCATACGATCCTCTCTAAATAATAACAAAAGACGAAAAGGTAAAGTTTGCACTGTCCCTCCCTACCTGCAGTACGAGTTCCGCTCAACACCATTACTTTTACCTAGGAGGATATATTTATAATAAAGTTAATGCCTGGTTATCCATTTACGCACTCCCTAAACATAAATGTAAAATTAGTCTGGTAAATTGGTTAGGAGAACTAGATTACTACGAAACTGAGAAACTTATATATTTTACTAATGCATGTATCGTTTCATCTAAGTATTGGGTTTATTATAATTAGTTCAATAACTTTTACGCCAGTATTGGGTTTTTATTTTATTTTTTCAGAGTTGTTTTGTTCTTTGGTTTTGGATATGTGAATGTATTATGAATGTAATCCATACTTCCATACTATACTATACTTATATATATATAATATATTTAGTATAGTATATATATATATAATATATATTTATAATATTATATAATTTATAATTTATATTATAAAGTTTGTTTGTTTGTCCGTCTTTCACGTCAAAACGGAGCAACGGATCGACTCGATTTTTGGTATGGGGATATTTTGGGAGCTGGAGAGTAACATAGGCTACTTTTTATTCCGGAAAATTATAAAATAAAAATGATTATTTTGTATAGAAAATCGATTATACATACAAAACTGTCATTTCTTCCATAGCCGCTTCCAAAGACGTATGTCAAAGAGTATTGTAATCACTGACGTTTTAGCCGCTTTGGATTACCTACTTTTTAATAAGTGACATTTGTGGCAGGCAGTTTATATAAAACTTCTTTGCGATTAATTATTTTCATCTGTCTATCTTTAATATTTATAGATGTTGGTGATACGAAGTTTACCGGGTCCACTATAATTAATATGGCGAAACAACGTTTGCCGGGTCAGCTAGTAAATATATAAATATATAGTTAAGTTACTACTTGTAGTAAATAAATATTATATTTTTATAGTCTTACTGTTATACAGTTTTATGCACAACGTACCTACATTGTTTTTTACCTTTGTACGCTGCTTGTTACTTGCTTTTGTGCCTGTATTGATTATCATCTCGATTATTATAAAATACCTGTTATCTTCTGGATGTTACCTATATAAGTTGATCTTCGCCGAAGGGGAGACCAGCGGTCGGAAACGCTCCCGACAGCGGAATGCATGCACTGTCTCTGTCACTCACTATAGAATAGACAAAGACAAAGCACAGAATTCGAGTCCGATTCCGTTTCCGACGGTTTGTGAATCAGGGGGCTGGTGGCCTACGGATTTTCCAGAAAATCTATTTTAGGCTCCCAGCCTCTCACACACTCAGTGATGGGTAATGGAAAAATTTCGGAATGAAAAGAAAAGAAAAAATGAAAAATTTCCAATATTTTTCCAATTTTTCAAATATTTTTCAAATATTGGAAAAAATGGGAAGACGACCAAGATCAGAAAGTAAAACAAGATAACAACTTTTTATTTGTTACTTTTTATCAAAATACTTAAATTTCTCATTTTTAGGATTCCGTACCCTATTACTAAGACTGTTATTTATTATTTTTCTTAAAGACTTCTATGATTTCTTGCATAAGATTATACCGTTCATCACCGGTATACGTCAAGTTGATGCGAGATAAATTAACAAAACATTAAATTTGAAATTCTAATGTTCTCATTTTCTTCCGCTTTGTACTCTGGTTCTGTCATCACTGCCGCATCACAAAACTGTTTTTCTGAATTTGGGGTTTGTTTTTGGGATTCTTTAACTGTATAATCCGGACTAGACCAACGTTGAGCGTACTGACTGTACTCATCTGGTTCTGATATGTACGTATCACTTCTAGGTAAGCTGCAATTTGGAGTATTGTCTTTTCCGGCGACTCCTGAAAGTCCTTTTTTTTCTTTCTTTGAATGTAATCAGCATTTTCAGTGAATAAATTTTCTGATTCACTACGCATATTGTCAAAATTACAGTTCTTTTCAGTATCTGATTCACTATCTGAAGCTGGTATAATGGCTTTTATTGCATATAACTGGAATATAGAAAATACAAATAATGATGATTTGTATATTCACAATGTTCAAGAGGACGATATCAGTCCACCAACTGAAGATTTACTGTTTGTAGATGCAGATAATGTACAAAATGTTGATGACGAATTCTTTTATGATGATCATGATTCAGATCATGGGTCATTCTACCGAATGACAAAAAAAATAAAATAAGTTTTATTTTTCACATAATCAAGTATTTATTGTTTTATTAGGATGAGTTGTGATATTATGATCGTTTTAAAAATATAGTCAGAGATCAATTGCCATTATATAATGAAAAAAATCAAACATTTTGATTTTATTACATCGACAGGGGTGATTTGTAAATACAAATCACCCCTGTCGATGTCGACATGAGTGACATATTTTTCTATAAACTAGTAATTTAAGGTAATACAGCAAATAAGAATAGCTGGATCTTATTGTTTTTAGTGTCAATAGCCATAATATTTAATTAAAAATAGCAAAATTAGATATAAACATACTTAAAAAAAATCAACAATATTATTCTACAGAAATGACGCAATCATAATATTTCTGTAGAACGAAAACTTAAATACTAAGAACATTAAAGGTTTTTATTATTTTAAAAGCCATATCTACAATTTGTTTTCGAGAGTCATTACAAATCGTCTCGCTTGTAGTGTAGGTTAGACGATTTTCAAACTCCTGAACTAGGCGGGTTAGCTCCTGAACTAACTCCGAAAAGGTACCGTAGACCACATTCATTCAATGCGGGAAGTTATACAGATGACCGAAGAGTGTAACTTGCTCCTTTGCTTGATGTTCGTGAATTAGGAGAAAGCCTTTGATTCGATCAAGACCTGGGCAGTGCTGCAGAGGGAAGAGGAGGGGCTAGTTGTGAGACAGGGAGATGTTATTTTGCCGAAACTGTTCACAACTGCGATTTAGGATATTTTTAAGTTAATGGACTGGAACGGATACAGCATCAACATCATTGGCGTGTACCTCACACAAATGTGGTTTGCAGATGATGTAGTTCTTATGGCTAAGACCTTGGAAAACCTGAACACAATGCTCGAAGATCTCCTCAAAGGGTGGGTCTGAACTTAACTTACTTAAGATGATTTAGGTTTCTATACCCTTATTTACCCCCTGGGTTTGATTTTCGGAAAACTACGAAATATGTTGCCTATTTGTTTAAAAAAGTAAGCCTACAAAGTTTCAAGTTGAAGTGTCTATTTTACCCCCTGATTTTTCATTCAAAATTTCACCCCTATTTCAACCTATTAGGGGTTGAATCATGTTCAGCGTGTTAAACATCAAAATAAATGCCATTTTTGCAATCGTCATCCCATAAAACCTCAATAACGACATCCATATCAATTTTTAGGTTCATTTATCCCATTTTACCCCTAAGGGGTTGATTTTCGAAAAAATACGAAATATGTGTTTGCTTATTTGTTTTACTTTCCGACCATAAACCTAAATAATAAATTTAATGAAGGACTTTCCAGATACAACATTTCATCCCCATTTTCACCCCTTCGAGGGTGGAATTGTCAAAAACGCTGACACAGGTAAATATTAATTTTAAATTGCCAGCCTAAATACAAAATTTGAAGATCCTAACTTCAAAACTGACGGTCTTTCATACAAACATTCATCCCCTATTTCACCCCCTTAGGGGTGGAATTTCCAAAAATCCTTTCTTAGTGGATGCTTACACTGTATAACGTATCTATGTGCAAAATTTGAAGTCTCTAGGTTCAGCGGTTTGGGCTGTGCGTTGATATCTCAGTCAGTCAGTCAGTCAGTCAATCAGTCAGGACTTTGAATTTTATATATATAGACTAGCTTTCCGCCCGCGGCTTCGCCCGCGTGTACTACACGACATTATCCTGATGGAATGTAACATTTTACGGGATAAACTATGTCATTCTCCAGCTCCCAATCTACCCCCGTACCAAAAATCACATTGATCCGTTACTCCGTTTGGACGTGAAAGACGGACAAACAAATAATACCTACTTATTTATTTTCCTGTGGGAATATGATATTTAATCCTTGCCTCAAATTATTTACTTAAATACCAATTTCTGCCCCCAAATTAGCCCGCGCTTACCTACAGTGATTTTTCCATACAATGAGATTTCCCGCGGTAAAAAGTAAAATATGTCCTTTCCTGGGTGCCTACCATCAACTTTAAGACAGCGATTCAAAAATAGCGCGATGCAGAATAGGTTCCTAAAATAAATTGCTTTCTTTCTTACTATGACCTCCTAAAAACTGGATCGCAAATGAATTGCTAAATGTGAATGACCGAACGATTTGTGTCCTTATTTCTTCTACCCGTCTCTTTCAGTCGATTCTGTCATGCCCGGAGAGTGAAAGGGACGGGTAATACCTGCAGGTGTCATGTTAGCTTGGCCGAGTTACAAGTAAAATAAGAGTTGATGACAGCTCAGCGGCTGTGAAATGTCATTGAATGATCACTGAATCGCTGTCATTGATATTAAGCTGTCGTGGTACGAATAAGCGAAGCAGATCAGTTTAGGTCCTAAACAAAACCGCAATAAGAGTTGATGGTAGGCACCCTGAGCCTTAAACTGTCTCTATTCTAAACATCATTCTTCCCATGAACTCAAACTATCGCTTTAAATAGCAATTATATTCTACAGCTTTGCCCGAGCTAAAACTTATTTTACCATGGAAATGAGCCTTATTCCCGCGGTTACAATTTGCCTAGGTATGTCCTTCCTAGCATCAGGACATGGGTGTCCCGGTGCTCCTATCAGTAGGAGTAATTAGTAGGAGCACTGTCTCAAGCTATTTCCATTCCAAATTTCATCAAAACTGGTTCAGCCGTTTTGACGTGAGCATATACAATTTCGCATTTATAATAATAGTAGTGATAGTAGAAATAGGAATATGAATGGCCGGCGGCCGCGACTACGTCCGCGAGTACTACATCGCAAAATGTTGTGTCAAAAAGTAGGTACTATAGGCATTCTCTAAGGTCTCATCAGTACCATCATCAATCCATTTTAATGTCCTCGCTGCTGGGGCATAGGCCTTCATATAGATAGATAAGGAGAACGGGCCATGACCTTCCACACGGGCCCATCGAAGTTATGGTGTACTAACCAATCCAAATGCAGCCAGAAAGATCGGCTTATCGTGTCTTCCGAAGCACGATATATTTTTTAACAGCAATCCCATGATAGACCATTGAAAAAGTAACATAACCTCATCGATCGCTGGCCGAGCACGCTACCCGTGGTTTAGGCATAAGAAGGTAACGAACGATACCTAGACAAACAGGAGCTACTATCGTATGAATAATATTCGGACATTCTCCTACTCTTGAACTACCAAAATGCAAAAAATCAAGTCAATACTTTAAAAAAATGTGTAAAACAGATTTTCTTGAGTTTTATTCCAATGCATAAAGAATTGTTTGTTTTGCCCGAAAATGAGCTGTCATGGGACCCATGCTTCATTGAATAAAGTGAACAAAAAAAAACATTACTTTTTCCCGAGTTAAAAAACCGTATGAAATTTTCCCGGTCAGAGTTCAATTATCCCGATCGCAATTAGCCGTTTAAGTAGTTGTGATTGAGCCATAAACATCCAAACTCCGTATCTTTAATACCCCACCCCCCCTATATAAACATTAACCCCCCCCCTTCTACGCTATTAGGTGTTTTTTTTATTTTGCCTACGCAGATAATTTTTAATGATGACCTAAGTATCCTTCATACCAATTTCCATACTCCTAAGTTCAGAAATGAAGAAGTTCCATATAAACTTTATCTCCCCATTTTACCCTATTAAAGGGGAGTTTTTTTACTTTGCTTACTCAGATCATTTTTAGTCTTAACCAGTATCCAACGTACTAATTTTCATGCTTCTAAATCCATTAATGAGGAAGTTCCATATAACCTAAACCCCCCCATGTTACCCCTTTAGGGGGGGAGTTTCCTAAAATCCGTTCTTAGCGGACGTCTCCTAGGCATAATCTACCTTCCTGCCAAATTACATCTTCGTTGGTTCAGTAGTTTTCGAGATTTCGTGATGAGTGAGTTATGTCCCCTCGATTTTATATATATAGACTAGCTTTCCGCCCGCGGCTTCGCCCGCGTGTACTACACGACATTATCCCGATGGAATGTAATATTTTCCGGGATAAACTATGTCATTTTCCAGCTCCCAATCTAGCCCCGTAGCAAAAATCTTATTGATCCGTTACTCCGTTTGGACGTGAAAGACGGACAAACAAATAATACCTAAGTACTTATTGATTTTCCCGTGGGAATATGATACTATCCTGTGGTAAAAAGTAAAAGTAGCCTATTATAATCCTTGCCAGGGTCTCAAATTATTTACTTAAATACCAATTTCTGCCCCCAAATTAGCCCGCGCTTAAAGTGATTTTTCAAAACAATGAGATTTCCCGCGGTAAAAAGTAAAATATGTCCTTTCCAGGGCCTTAAACTGACTCTTTTCTAAATATCATCCTTCTCATAAACTCAAACTATCGCCTTAAATACCAATTCCATTCTACAGCTTTGCCCGAGCTAAAACTTACTTTACCATGGGAATGAGCCTTATTCCAGTTACAATTTGCTTATGTCCTTCCTAATAGGATCTCAAACTATCTCCATTCCAAATTTCATCAAAATTGGTTCAGCCGTTTTGACGTAAGCATTTACAATTTCGCATTTATAATAATATTAGGAATAGTAGAAATAGGAATATGAATGACCGGCCGTGACTACGTCCGCGAGAACTAAGTACATCGCAAAATTTTGTGTCAAAAAGTAGGAAGATAGGCATTCTCTAAGGTCTCATCAGTGCCATCATCAATCTATTTTAATGTCCCCGCTGCTGGGGCACAGGCCTTCATATAGAGGATAAGGAGAATGGGCCATGACCTTCCACACGGACCCATTGAAGTTATGATGTATTAACCAATCCAAATGCAGCCAGAAACATCGGCTTATCGTGTCTTCCGAAGCTCGATATATTTTTTGACAGCAATCCCATGACAGACCATTGCAAAAGTCACATACCTAACCTCAGCGATCGCAGGCCGAACACGCTACCCACTGCGCTTTATACCAAATTTCATGAAAGCCAGATCGGTGGTTTAGGCATAAGAAGGTAACGATACCTAGACAAACAGGAGCTACTTTCGTATGAATAATATTCGGACATTCTCCTACTCTTGAACTACCAAAATGCAAAAAATCAAGTCAATACTTGGCTAAAAAATATGTAATACTAATTTTCTTGACTTTTATTCCAATGCTTAAAGAACTTTTTGCTTTGCACGAAAATGAGCTGTCATGGGACCCATGCTTCATTGACTAAAGTGAACAAAAAAAACTGTATCCCACGGGAACTGTACTTTTTCCCGAATTAAAAAAACCTTATGAAATTTTCCCGGCCAGAGTTCAATTATCCCGATCGATTTAGCCGTTTAGTTGTGATTGAGCCATAAACATCCAAACTCCGTATCTTTAAACCCCCCACCCACCCTATATAAAACATTAATCCCCCCCTTCTACCCTATTAGGGGATTTTTTATTTTGCCTACGCAGATCATTTTTAATGATGACCTAGTATCCTTCATACCAATTTCCATACTCCTAAGTCCAGAAATGAGGAAATTTTCATATAAGCCTTAATCCCCCCTTTCTACCCTATTAGGAGTTTTTTATAACTTCGCATACGCAGATCATTTTCAGTCGTGACCAGTATCCAACATACCAATTTTCATACTTCTAAGTTTAGAAATGAGGAAGTTCCATAAAAGCTTAATCCGCCCGTTTTACCCCATTATAGGGGAGTTTTTTAACTTCGCTAACGCAGATTATTTTCAATCGTGATCAGTATTCAATATACCAATTTTCATTCTTCTAAGTTCAGAAATGAAGAAGTTCCATATAAACTTTATCTCCCCATTTTACTCTATTAAGGGGGAGAATTTTTTATTTTTCTTACTCAGATAATTTTCAGCCGTAACCAGTATCCAACGTACCGATTTTCATGCTTCTAAATCCATAAATGAGGAAGTTCCATATAACCTTAACCCCCCGATTTTACCCCTTTAGGGGGGGGGGGTTTCCTAAAATCCGTTCTTAGCGGACGTCTCCTAGTCATAATCTACCTTTCTGCCAAATTACATCTTCGTTGGTCCAGTAGTTTTCGAGATTTCGTGATGAGTGAGTTATGTCCCCTCGATTTTATATATATAGATAAAAAATCAACATTGGACGTAAGATTAAAAGAGATAAAATATAGAATCAATACAAAAGAAATCATCACATCTCTGGAAATTCATCACTTCTGTCGAAAGTAACACCGACAAAGTGACTTCTACAGAATTGATGTTTTGATATAAACACCTTAAAACCTTTGCTTAATTGTAGGTTTTAATAGCCAAATTCAGTTTATTCCAAAAATTACCATTAATATAAATAAGGCCGTAGGTATGCAAATTATATTTTTAACTGTTTACTTACTTTTTTGTGTTGAGTACAGGAATGATAAGTTAACTTTGACACTGGTGTAGAACGCTTAAACAACTTTTTGTTACTGTGAAACGTAGAATCACTTGTAGAAAAATGGCTAACACTACAATTTCATAACATAATAAAGTGTTGCTGGACGAATAAAATAGCGTTGCAAATTGAAACAGAAAATTTCTACGATTTTTGGTTTTTTTTTCTACAGGTGTGATTTTTTTCACGAACAGAATAGAATGTTATATATAACTATTACTTTATAAATAAAAATTATTAAAATATAATTGGTTGCTACCTACTTAATTATATACTTGACACGTTAAATAACTTTAGGTTTAAATAGAACATCATTTAATATTTTTTTGAGACACGCAAATGTTATAACCCCTTACACGAACATTCGACAGGACGTGAGCACAGATGACGTGAGTAATCACGTACTGTACCACTATAATAATTGTAATTAAGGTAACGGAACCAGTCATGGACAGTATAAGATTAAATTTAGCATTCTAATGCTATATTGTAAATAATGTAACTGTTTGTGAATGCAACCAGGGTTAAAGATATTAAAAAACTAACGGAGAATCAGTTTCTATAGTAAAATTATTAATAAGCTAGTGAACTAAAAATATATTTCAGAAAAATCGGAACCCTATCGTAACACCAGTGATGGACAGGCATGACCCAGTGTATAATACCCAGTCATGGACGCCCCTAGACATGGACATCCAACCATGGACATCACTTTATGGTTGGCAATATCCAATGAAACATATTCAATCGCAAATACTTCAATAGGTACAGTTAGTTTAACTTTAATTAAACAAATGATAATTTGAATTAAACTTTTATACATTTAAACAATTTTATTATTAGTAATCTAGAACTTAGTTAATCTACAAAAATATGTCAATAGGTAAGTAAATTTAGTTAGTTTACAAACTGTTAGCTTATCACAGCTGACAGTGTTACATAACCCTTATTGGGATAATTCCGAAAGTGGGGATATTCCAATAATTCAAAAAATCTACCAAATGCTAGCGATATTGTCTAAATGGCCACATTAAACCAGTCGCCATCTTCATTGCACTAGTCGCATCAGTTGCCAGGAGCCTGTAATGTCAACAGCACCTGCAGTGTCAATTTTCGCCGAACAAGTGTATTTTGCGACATTTTTGTTGCTTCGTAATAACCCCAACAGAGTTTTCTCAGGATTCTGGTAAGTTATCTTGGTTTGTGTTGATTTTCATGATAGATTATTGTTTTTTCTGAGTGTTTAAGAGGACGAGAATGTAAAAGCTGTGGTTTTATTTATTTTTTGGAAATACCCCTAGGGGGTAATTCCGATAAACAAAACATTCGGAATAACCCCGTTACGTTTTGGAAGGAATCCCGCAAGAATCTGCGCCTGTTAACGAATCTAGATATTGCTCGTTAGTTCGCTTTGTTTCGCTTAGCTGTCATGCACACGAATTTTCTTACCCTTTAAACTTAACTGTCATGTTGAGAACCACAAACTTTTGATGGGGTAAATCCGAAATAAAAGTGTTACAAGAAAAAGATTAGCGATACTTTTAACAAAATGGTGGTATTTTGTGTGATGGGTATTAACGACTGAAAAAGAAATTTAAACCTTCGGTCAAAGTGCAAAAAGATCGATTTTTCAATTACTTCGGAATTACCCCAATGTAGTTTGAAATATCCCCTATGTCCAAAAGATATACCTATTACCTACGTATTTCAGAATTTTAATTTTGAATAGCCAGTAACATTTTAATGATTCTAATAAGTATTAAAAATAAATCGTTTTACTGACTCTACATAGGTAAAATAATTACGGGAATTGATGATATAAAATTTTTACAATCTACCAAAACATAAGTCTCTAGTCAACTCGTAGATATTTCTATCGGAATTGTCACAATGCTTACTTAACTATTGGCTGTTAGGTCCGAATCTTACAAAAAACAACCCTCAGCTAAATAAAAGCAAAAATATAGGTAGGTACCTAGCACAAAACCCGAACACTGCCCATCCGAGCTGGGTTCGTCGAGAGATCTTTTTAGAAGATCTTTTCTAGAAGTTGGACTTAACTCCAGTTAGTTTGCCCTAGGTAAACAAAGTGGTCAACAACTTCGAGTATAAATGTTCCCAACATTAACTTGAGCGGGTGCAACATGGGCATTGGACATGATTTTCGTCTTATCCGTGCTCGCCATTGATGTTGATGCCGCATAATTTCCAATCCAGAAGCTTAAAAATATTCTCCAAAGCTGCTGTGAACAGTTTCGGAGAGATGACTTCTCACTGTAGTTGGATAGGATTAGAGCTCTGATTCTGAAATCGGACTGACATGATGGCGTTTTGGTATAAGTACCTGAGCACATCGATGTACCTGTAGTCTACTTGGCACCTCTGGGGAGACTGCAACACCGCCCAGGTCTCATTCGAATCAAAGGCTTTCTCATAATGATCACATTGTTGACTAGGGACTTGTGGACAATGAACCCGTCACCACCTAGGTACTATTGTTCGCCCTCCCGGTAAAGTAAGTTACCGGATTGCAGGATAATCGAGTCCTTGCCCTCTTTTCGGACAGATAATCCAATGATGTCCCAGTGTAACTTACTAACAGCCTCTTTCAACTTTATAAGCTTCTGTCAAAGTGCACGCACAAGCAAGCACAAATACAAAACAGCGCCTTGACAGTCATATTGATAATCTAATCGCATTGTAAACCCGTAGTAAAACAATAAAGCGTATCAGTAAATAGAACAATTCATATTCGTTTGATAGTTCCCAGTAATAGACACCCAATTACCAACACAGCACCAGTTATGAACACCCAGTTATCAACATGCCATTTTTTATATTAATTATTCATTATCGTGTTGCGTAAAAAATCCATCGTTAGACTTTTTTATGAACATTCTCAAACATTACTAAAACATTTATCAATAATAAATTCAAAATTTCCCAAAATGTTCACGACTGGGTTAGTAACAGATTTATGTATCCAGTGATGAACATCGCTATAAATGTGAATTAATTTATTCCTTTTGTAATATGTCAAGGTATAGGTTAACCTTAAATATACTGTTAAATCACAAAATAAATAGTCATGCAACATATTAACTACACCGGATTTTACATGAATTAATTGTTAAACTTACTCGCGCTACGATGCTTAGTATAATAGCGGATATTTTCTGGAATCGTCTGACGGAACCACGTATTTGCACTCAGTGTATTGATTATGGCCGACAGCTGTCAAAAAATAATTAATGGGGCACCGGATTGGATAACCACAATCAGAAATTGTTGCCATTAAAAAAAAAATTGTCGTGTTTTGTAGATTTGGCCGATTTAAATGTAACATGTCCATGACTGGTGCACCGTCCATGACTGGTTCCATTACCTTAATTAATAAATTTAATGAAATATTCGTCAAGATGGTAGATAAACTAACAAAATATTGTGAATAGATTTCGTATGTAGATAAAATTTACGTAGTTGCGAGATATTTCTAGCGAACAAAAATTTTGCGTTTCGGTAGAATGACCCATTTGGATTCAGATTAATCATGAGTGAAACGGCCTAATGAAAAAAGATTTTTAATTAAATTATTAATGTTGATACAATCAAATAAAAACGTGAATTAATGCCGAGGCTTGGCTTTATGTCCGACAACCTATGGCCATGCCCATGGCCCGCTATTGGGGCTGCTTGCGCCCCAGTGCAACGAGTGAGATAGAAGATGGCTTTGCCATGCCTAAAGATTTAATAAAACGTAATTGACAGGGGTTTTGCGCGGGAAACGAGAAGATAAGAACGGGCTTTATTTCTTAATTTTCTAAATTAGTTTTTGGGGCTTTTATTGTGTTAGTGTGGTGGAATTAGTGCAATAATGTGCCATTAATGAAGAACAATGAAGTAAAAGTGAGAAATAAAGTAAGGCGCTCCGCTCCGTACGACTCAGATTGCTATTCCCGCGAGCATTGAAATGTGTACGAACCGCCCGCGCATTTTAATGAGTTAGGTTAGGTCAACAAGTCGTAGAATTTATTATGAAAAAAACGTAAGAACAAGTACTACTGAAGACATATTTTCAAGATTGAAAAAAGAAAACCTACTAATGACGAGGCAGTATGGTCTCAGACCTTAGCCTGTTCCTTTGGGAACGAATATTGTAAAAAAAAATGTAATTGACAGCTGAGCTGACAGTGACAGACAAATGACAACTAATTGACAGTTGATGCATTCTCGTGTTTCCGAGAGGTCGTGTGATTTGATTTCTATTTTTGATAATTTATTAATTTCTAACTTAATAAGTAAAGATATGTCTATCAGCAACATACATTTGAAATAATATTTAAACTCATGTCAATCAAACTTCAATGAGTGCTCGCTCGTTGCGTGCGGTCATTTGAAATCTAATCGTGGTCGCAGATCTGTATCGGAGGAGTATTTTTTGTGGGTGTATTTTACATGTGTGAAACTTATGGCGTCGTTGTCACTGCCTCGAGTCCTTCAGCTTAAGAAGAACAGCCTAGACGCCGAACGCGAGCAGTTTGAAAAGTTTCAGGTAGGTACCTTTGGAATTACTTGTTGTCATCCTTGATAAGTTTGTTGTAACCACACAACAAATTATTTGTCTTGGTCCTGGCAGTGTTGTTCAGAGTGTTGTTTCCTGTTTATCTATATTTAAAGTTATTCTATATATTTAATATGTTAAAATAGAATCAACAGTTCTGTTGTGTTTGAGAAAATATAAAGTACTACTCTACGCGTCGATAAACATAATATCCTTACCATCTATATTCATATTCATATTCATTTATTCAGCATAAATTTACAACATTTGTGCATAACATACAAGATGTTTGTGGTTATAGGTCTTTTACTTTGTTATAAATTCACCTTTTCAAGGTATTGTGAAATCAAGACTTATATACTAATTTACAAATTAAAAATATAAAAACAACATTAATAATCTTATATCTTAAAAAATATAATAACATTTTAGATAAGTGCGTTAAATAACTGTAACATTAACAATAACTTTATATATTTTTTACATATGTAGGTAGGTATTTGGCACTGGTTAGAACAAGAATCTTAGTCAAATCTTAAAATTTATTTTCAAAGTATTCTTGCATACTGTAGAAAGATCTGGCTATTAATTTTTGTTCCAGTTTATTTTCGAATATACTATCTTGGAGTGCTTTTAGATCATTAGACAGGTGATTATATACTTTAATGGCCATATAATAAGCATTGTTCTTGAACAGGGTTCAATTATAACTATTGTAATATTTACATAATCTTATTTATGTTTATGTTGTTATTAGTATTATTTTTATCATAATTTCAATTTCAATTTCAATTCATTTATTCACCCTTTGTAACATAGCGTAACTTAGGCAAGTCCAGAAATTACAATGATTAAGTAATTATTTAAAATACAACATAAATTAAGAAAAAATTAAAAAAATTAACATCATAAAAAACTCAAATTGTATAAATAAAAATAAAAGTAAGTATAATTTTATTACATAAGTATTATACATTACACTCCATTAAATTAATAACATTATTAAAACATACCATTGTATAGTCATAATTTCATTAGCACATACCTAGGTACCTATTATTTTTTTCTATCGAAGAAATCATTTAATTAACATAATAAAAAAGTCATAATTTTATACAATATCACAATACTTAGGTACCTACCTATAACTTATTCTAAGATATCACAAAATGAACAATCCATGAATTCCGAGAGACTATAAAATGGGTGTCTCTCTAAAAAATCCTTCATTTTATGTTTAAATGCCCTAACAGGTAGTTCCGTTATAAAAGCAGGTAATTTATTATATAATTTTATTTTCAAATTTACACCTAAATTAAAAACTTTTTGTAACCTTACTTTAGGAATAATTAATTTATCTTTATTTCTAGTATTGTAGTGGTGAATATCTTTTTTTCGCAGAAATTTGTCTTTATTTGTATGAATATGTAACAATGACCTAAATATGAATAAACTAGCTTTCCGCCCGCGGCTTTGCCCGCGTGGACTTCACGACGTTATCCCGCGGGAATATGATAATATTCCGGGATAAAAAGTAGCCTATGTTCCTCTCCAGGCTACAAAGTATCTGTGTCCCAAATTTCAGCCAAATCCGTTCAGCCGTTTTGGCGTGATTGAGTAACAAACATCCAAACATCCAAACATCCAAACATCTAAACTTTCACATTTATAATATTAGTAGGATAGTAGGATAGTACGATTAAACACAGTCATGATTCGGTTCTTTGCAAAGTGCGCTCGAGCTGATGCCAACCTCTGTGCCATAAGAAACTACAACACTTCAAACTGTAAATTTCAAGGAACAATTTCAACTCTATCAAATGTATATTCTAAAGCGTGTTGTTAAAAACGAAGGTTTACAAATGAACTTTGCAAAAAAAAATTTCATAGGTCAGCCTTGTCGGATGAGGCTACTGTAACTGCTGCTGTGTTGAGCGAGTATCTCTCACTGGGATTTTGCTTGCATATGCCAAATACAATACAGTGTCGACTTTTTGATGCCAGTATTAAAGTATTTATTTGTCCAGTAGTAGGCTCTGACATCAATTCTATTGAAAATGTATAAGACCTATTGAAAACCCTCAAAGTGAACTATACAGCCGTATAAAAGGGTGTCTAGACTAGAACCCTAAAATGCCTCATAACTTGTTTGAAAGGAATACCTACTGATAACACCAGTCAGCTGCTCGAAAGTGTATTTTTAAGGCTTGGAGAATGCACACAGAGCAGAGAAAGACTGACACAATAATAAACAAACCAAAATTATGTTTGTTTTAAAGCAGTTTAATTTCACTATTGCTTTTCAGTCAATTTGACAAATACTATCTTTTGTGTATTAATCGAAAATACAAGCCCACTATTGCATGGGAATATGTTAAAATAATCTGTTAATTTGCATAAACAAATTATTTTAAAATATTCTAATAATGTCCATTCATAAAAATGGCTTCATCATCATCATCATTTCAGCCGTACGACGCCCACTGCTGGGTCTATGCCCAGTACTATGCATAGGTCTCCCCCAAAGATCTCCACAACAATCGGTCCTGCGCTGCCTGCAACCAGCAGCTTCCCGCAACCTTGACAAGATCATCTGTCCACCTTGTAGGGGGCCTGCCCGCGGAACGTCGTCCGGTTCGCGGTCGCCATTCGAGAACCTCTCCGCCCCAAAGGCCATCGGTTCTCCGCGCTATGTGTCCCGCCCACTGCCACTTCAACGATGCAATCCTTCAAGCAATGTTAGTGGTTTTAGTTCTCCTGTGGATCTCATCATTTCTTATTGGATCGCCGAGGGATATACCAAACCAAGCATCGCTCTCTCCATTGCTTGCTGGGTGACCTTGAGCCTTCTTAAGAGACCCATAGTAGAAGATCATGTCTCGCTTCCATAAGTCATAACTGATAATACACACAGGTCAAAAACCTTAGTCTTGAGACATTGAGGAATTTTGGACGTAAATATATGCCGAAACATCCAGAACGCTGAACATTCGAGCTGGATTCGACGAGAGATCTCTTTCTCGAAGTTGGACTTACCTAATTGGACTGCCTATCCCAGGTAGACATAGTGGTCAACAACTTCGAGTGTAATGTTTTCAACATTAACTGAAGTAGATGCAACATTGGCATTGGACATGATTATCGTCTTATCCAAGTTCATCTTCAGACCCACTCTTTGAGAAGCATTACTGAGATCGTCGAGCATTGTGTTAAGTTCTTCCAAGGTCTCAGCCATAAGAACTACATCATCGGCAAACCGCAAGGTGTGTTAGGTACTCGCCATCGATGTTGATGCTTTTCCAGTTCAGGAGCTTAAAAATATCCTCCAACGCAGCTGTGAACAGTTTCGGTGAAATGACTTCTCCATGTCTCACACTTCGCTGTAGTTGGATAAGATTAGAGCTCTGGTTCTGTAATCGGACCGACACATGGTGGCGTTTTGGTATAAGTACCTCAGCACCTCGATTTACCTGTAGTCTATTTGGCACCTCTGGACAGACTGCAGCACTGCCCAGGTCTCGATCGAATCAAAGGCCTTCTCATAGTCCACGAACGTCAAGCATAGTGGCAAGTTATATTCTTCGGTCTTCTGTATAACTTGCCGCAGCGTATGAATGTGGTCTATGTTACTATAGCCTTTTCGGAACTCGGCTTATTCGGGAGGCTGGAAGTCGTCGAACCTGCGAGCGAGACGATTCGTAATGACTCTTGAAAACAGCTTGTAGATATGGCTCAGAAGCAAGATGGGTCGGTAGTTCTTCTAGAATTTTATCACCCTTCTTGAAGAATAGCATCACATCGCTTCTGTCCCATGCCTTTGGCGTTTTGCCCTCGAGGATGACTGAGTTAAAAAACTTCTGGAGGACCTTAACTATCGGCTTACCGCCTGCTCTCAGAAGCTCTGTTGTGATTCCGTCATCGCCCGCCGCCATGTTGTTT
The DNA here is from genome assembly GCA_949710035.1 of Crambus lathoniellus. Classification (NCBI taxonomy): domain Eukaryota; kingdom Metazoa; phylum Arthropoda; class Insecta; order Lepidoptera; family Crambidae; genus Crambus; species Crambus lathoniellus. Next base: position 8,782,356 of record OX453303.1, on the reverse strand, counting down.
TTAAGCTGCTTGAGAGCCATTCTAATCTCGTTCAGGGCTGACGTCCGGGATATCTTCAGTAGAGTGTCGGGTAAGCTTGGCTCTAGGGTCTTTAGCCTTGCTTTCAACAGGTGTTTGCGTGGAATATAACTGTCAATAGAAACTCTCAATCTCCTTCAAGATTTCAGGTGATGATGAAATGATGCTACCTGCCTCAGTTTTCAAGCTCGTCAATTGACTTTGACTATGCCCGATAGACAGATCTCTCGCTAACACTTTGGAGCCTTTGTTCCGCTCAATGGTATCGTCCGCACTTTAATACGTTCGGTATTTAATTGACGAAGGTAGCTTGTCTAAAACTTAGATATCTGTCTATTGAGCTGTCGATAACGATGGGCATCCGCTGAGTTCTGTAGCTTCATTTCGTGTCTCCATGATCCATGAGTAGGAAAGTCTGGCTGGAGAGACGGCGGGTTTTAAAGTACTTGGACCCTACCGTACGGTATCCACCACCATTTTGTATAGATCGTCCACATCTATTCTGTTCTCAAGGGCTTCGAAGCGGTTTTGAAGCTCGAGCTGAAAGCACTCGGGGTTTTGAATTTGAGCCGGTAATGGTCGGAGCGTGGATTTTATAAGTCGCGATCTTTATAGGTTGACGTTTATATTCAAAGTGCCTTTGACCATTTGCGGCTTACGTTACGGGCTTCTTAAAGAAGAAGTTCTTCATGTGGGGGTTCCCCCTCTCCATGAAGTCTTCCAGCATTTGGCCAAATCCGAATTGCCCCACTCTCAACTCATTACCGCAACGTTGCCCCAACTTTGCATTAAAATCTAAATGTTGTAATGTTGTGATGGGGGACAACCGTGTAGTGGGTGTTATAGCTATGCATGGCTTTAGAGATCTCCTCGTACATAGCCTCCACTACGACATCGTCGTGTTTCGAGGTCGGAGCGTAGACCTGGATGACATTCAGCAAATATCGTTTCGATATTCTCATTATCAGGTACGCTACCCTGCCCGAGACACTTCCGATGGTGATCAGATCATTCAGATCACGTTGTTGACAAGGGATTTGTGGACGATTTTTTATTTATTTTTTATATAGTATGGGCTAGCTCTTGGCTTCATACTGAACCTTAGGGTTGAGAAGAAGCCTAAGATGGGGCGAGCTTACCCACGATGAACCCGACACCACTTCATAAGCACTAATTTTATTTAATCTACATGAATAAAAAAAAATTACGTTGACTTTGACCACCTACGGACTTTTGGTCGCTCTCCCGGTGGTATAGTAAGTTACCGGATTGCAGGATAATCGAGTCCTCCCCCTCTCTTCGGACTTATAACCCAATGATATCCCAATGTAACTTACTTATTGTCTCTTCCAACTCTACGAGCTTCGCGTCGAGCTTCAGTTTGCGCGTGTTGTAGGTTGCCAGGTCGAGTCGTCGGTGTTGGTAGCCGGATCTTAAACGGGGATTCTTAGCATCTCTGCCCCGCCGTTACCATAGCCGCTACCGTAGCTAGGAATAGCGGGGCCGCCGGGGACTGGGGGCCGATTTACTTGTTGTGTAGCCATTTTGTGGCCATAATCGCTACGCTTGGCAGGCGGGTTGTCGATCGAAGGATGGCCTGGTGTTTCAGGAGGCGCTGCTGCCCGTCTCCTGATGGCGATTTCCCTTAGTCGACTTTTACGACACCCACGGAACGATAGGGGGTGGCGCTATTCTACGGCCTGGCTTTATTTGTGTTTAATTAAATTAAAGTAAAAAAACTACGTAAAACCAATTGGGTTTTTCAAAGTAACGTCGTCGTATCGAAATCGTAACCAACCAATTTCAACTTTCATAATACTATTTCAATGATTTAGAATAAAGCAAAATAACTCGGCAGTATTATTGGAATGGATGGGGATATTAGACAGTTTGGATAGGATCAACTGGGATAAATTGTTATTTTCTTGTTTAAAAATATAATTTTAGGTTATACTTACAGATTGCATGTATTCACAGGATTATTTCAGACTTATAGGAGATTATTGTTAAAATGTTATTTGAGCTAAGCTATAAAAAGCTTGTATAGTGTTTATACAATGTTATTTTTATTCCATAAATTTTCATCCACACAGGATTAAAATTGCTAATGTAATGAATAAAAAGAAATTTTTAATAAATTTTAGTAAATGTTTAAACTTTTAGACTATGTATTTGTGTTTGCTTTCCTTAAAAATATTATGCGTGTTCCTCAAGGTTCGGTTCTTAGTCATAGAAAGAGTGCCTCACTAATATTAATAAAGCTTTATTGTACACAAAATTTAATTAACATTGCTATATAACACAAATTAGTAAATGACAAATAGAAAATAAACGAAAAGCTAACCTTGTTGCCTTTTAGCAATCTCTTCCAGGCACTTCTACTATTTTGTTACCACCTCCTTGTATTCTATCTTAATTAACTGTAATCATTGACAAGCTAAACAAAAATGAATACAATACAACATCACAAAGTTAAAATGTATAGTTTTCACACACATTTAAACTAGACAATGCATTTGTCTGAAGGTTACAGACATCATCTATTGGCAACTTACTTTTCCTGATTCAGGTAAAAAATTGAGTTTTCTAGCAAAGTCTCACAAATCTCAACAGACAATTGGCAAAAAAGGAACAGCATTGTTCAAGTCTCAATTTCCATTGTGTTCATCACCAAAGAGACTGCTAAAGATTTAGAAGGTAAGAAGAGGCAGCCTAAAAGTCTATGTAAACTTATCTAAACTTCTAAACTAATATTTTAAAGCAGTAGCTTCTGTTCAAAAGAAGATAAATCCAACAAGTATAACAGGCACTAAGTTGGCTCTAAGTTGTGTATTCGAACATAGAACAGGTTTAAAATAAAGACGCCTATGGATTTATCTCCATTTGAACAGAGGCTACGATCTGGTCAAGGTCGCGGGAAGCCGCTGGATGCGGGCAGCGCAGGACCGATCGTTGTGGAAATCCTTGGGGGAGGCCTATGCCCAGCAGAGGGCGTCGTACGGCTGAAATGATGAACAGAGGCTCCTCAGTTAAGTTTGGATGTAAGAAGTTAAGTCTAGAACTACTGAACTGATTTTGAAAATTCTTTCACCAGTAGTAAGCTACATTTATTCCTGAGTGACATCTAGGCCATATTTTACCCCGATATTTCCATTTGAATGGCTACCATGGGAGTATAACCGCGGGGAGTAGCTTCTGTTACAAAATTCTTTAAAAATACTGAAGCGTTAGTATAAGTAAGTCAGTATTATCTAGTCCCAATCTAGTTCAACATATCCCACACGGTAGGCAGGGGAAACAGCTTGTTACGCCACATTCACGGATGGAGGACACACGCGTGTCGCAAACGGTTGCGCTGTTACCTCACGCGTCATTGAACGGCCGCGTTAACATCCACCTGAGCATACTTCAGCGAGTGAACTTGAATAATAGCTTTAATTGTCTTTACAGTCCTATTATGATAACGTTTGGCAATATTTAAGTCATAACACGACGTGAATAATATACAGAATGCTGTATTAAAGACGAGATATTTGCTTTGCGGATAAGTTTAATCTTAGTTACCAGAGGTTCCATCCGCTTTGGTTTTCCTTAACTTTCTTCCAGTCTCATAAAAGCTCCAGACATGAAAGTCCAATTTTACGCCCTTAATAAAAGAAATTCACGATATTGGCCCTTGCTTGCCTTTTCTCATAGTTCAATTTTATCTACCTCCCTCATCAAAATCGATTCAATTCAGAAAATCTGAGTTACAGTTTGTCTGCCACAACACAACTCATCATTTCAACCACTGTTTACCATCCATCGTGATCTTTCTTGGTGGAGCATTAACCTCTCCCTCTATAAATAGCTCTCGTATATTTTTGATAAAATAATACGCAGCTAGATCGTATCTTGTTATTTTGTTTTATTTGATAACAATTCTTTCTTTATAAGATGACGCTCGCAACCAACTCTTGCTAATCCAAATTCATTAGAGGCCGATATCGTTGGTTGGCACTGGTTGTGTTATCATTGGCAGTGCTGATAGCGATTATTATGAAGACTGTCGCTTTCGATAACTTATCTTTTTCAATGTATGGTGATGTGAGTAATAGGACACACAGTTTTAGCGACGCTTCTGATAGTAACATAAGTGTAAAAAAAGGAAAATTCTGGTAACACAATTTATTTCTTTTCTGTGAACTGTGACTTTGTTTTTGAGGAAGTTCCTGCTTCTTTTATTTACGGTAAGTCTTAAGAATCTCCGTGTAAAATATCTTAGAGTACCGTGAGCAGGATTTAAGTATTATCATACGATCTGATATTTCCTTTGTTTTACATGGATTCAGAATCGATGCCTTTGAATACAATAATGAAGTAATGATGCTTTTGAAAAACAATAAATATCGTTGGATATCAACTGATCGACGTCGATCGATATCGTTGGAAAGACAGTTTTTACCACATCATTAGCCGAAACCGTACGTCATCATTTTAAGTTTTTTTTAAATCATCATTACTTACTCATACCCGAGTCTGTAGTAAATAAAGCGTTCTTTATAGCGTTTGAGTGTATCTTCACAATTTTTTATTATTTTTACGATATAAGTTGACGCTGTAACCTTTTCTATTTTGCTATCTATCGTACAAAAAAGAGTTTTAGTGTATTAAAATTGAACATCCTGTATTATTCTAGCCCAATATACCAAAAGTTAATACTTTATCCCAAAAAATATTTATCACGCTAGAACAACATCGGCATTTTCCTTATTTACAGTCGTACTTCCCAAATGTACCTACCTACTTTTATTCTTCAGTGGATTGAAGATATAAACTGGCGGATGATCAGTAAACTGCCGTAACTATCGGCTTCCGCCCGTATCTCGACTCGATTGTGAATGAGTTTTGATCTTTCTGTTTGTAATGGTTATTTCCACTAAAATTATAGTTCTTTACTACTGATCTTCCCGCGACTTCATCCGTAAGGGTGGTATTCCACTTATCAAATATTTGATCAAATAAATTGGAGGAGGACGAATTCATAAATGGTTTCATTGGTAATATCTTTGATCAAATGCATATTGGACAAAGATCTTTGATAAGTGGAATACGGGGAATACCACCCTAAGGAATTCATTTGTATCGCGTGCCCTCCAGGTCTAATAGTGCACATTCGGGGCCAATTAAAATGTTTGCAACAAGAAATTAGCCTTTGTCATCCTGCTCCTAAGTGGTCTAATCTAGCCTAAATCAACTCAGTTCAGTTCAGTATCATCCGTTCAGGTGGTTCAGGCGTGAAAATGTTACAATTTGACAGGCGGAGCTATTATCGCATTTGTAACATTAAGTATGGATTTTCATTTAAGTAAGATGTTTTAACTACACTTTTATTACATCAATATTATAATAATTGTAATGTAATGTTCTGGGTTTTACAACCCTGGTAAAGATCCTATCAGACTGTCCAACATGAATACTTACACAAAACAGTTAGGTAGTGTAGGCAATGAAGCTAGTGGACCCCCACAGTAATACCTCAGTCAGAAAAGACTTTACAGCATGATAAAGTATATTAATTTCCAAAAAAAATAATAATAGAAGGTTAGGTATTTTTTAATTAAAGTCTTATTTCATAGATATCTTTTTTAGGAAAAATGCTCTGTCTAAACTTTCTTCATCGGACATATTCATGTAACGTATAAAACAATATATGAAATATCCAAAAAATATCCCAGCAAAAATACAAAATTTTAATAAAATAATTGGGGTGACTTGGACCGAAAAATGTCTCTGTCGAACTTTTTTACGGAATTATACCATTTTGCCAAGCGTAAGTACTCATGTTTGAATTTTTTTTTTTTGATTTTTATCAAGTGTCACATACTTACTAGTACAAATAACTCATTTGGTAAAATAAATTTGGACTGAGAAATTACTCGGCTTAATATATAAACAGATTTATATATTTAGGTATAAATACCTAGATTCCGTGTGAGTTTTTTTTGGATAATCATTTAAAAGTTTATGGCTCATGCTATTTTATAACCCAGCAAAGTTTCATCGACTGAGGAATTAATGTATGGGTCTCCATACAAAGAATCTGTTCATTGCCTACACTAAGTTTTATGATAAAATAGTTCCTTGAATTGTGATTAAAGAAATACTGCAACAAGATCGCTAAGTAAGATTCCAAGAAGAGGCGGAAAATGATACCGGTTATTCAAAATTACATTGTTATTAAAATGACACCTTTGTATGGATAAACTGCTGTCATCACTCTCATCTTACTGTAATATTGTGATGCTGAATCTTTTAGTGGAGTCGTTTCAATCGTCGTAGCGGGGCGGGACTAGCGGGTTAGAATTCTTAAATTATTTTGACAAAGGGTTACAAATTATTTTTACTTTTTAGCATTTACAATGCAATTTTTATTATTGAAAATATTTAAATATGAAGTTAGAATTAAAAAGGTTATACGTCATGTTTCTATAGCGCTCTCCTTGTCTAATTAGTAAGTTTGATGCTCTATATCGCTGAAAACATGCAAGATATTTGAAAATAAATACCTATGTTGTGTTGCTATTAATTAAATGAACATTTTAAGTCAATAAAATGGTAAAAATTTCAAGACGAACTAGGACCTAGTTCAAGAGAAAAAAGATACATTGTAGAAAAATGAAAAACTATTAAGCTAAGCAGAATGATGCAGTTGAGGATACGGATGAAAACAAGACTTATAAAGAAGCATAGATTGTGTGTTGATATGAATGTTAAAAAATAAATGGTCGAGTGGCTGAGGAAAATAGGTGTATATTCAAAATTCAAAATCATTTATTCATTTTAGGCTGATACAGCACTTGTGAACGTCAATGAAGCTACGCTATCGGTTCGCAAATCCTACGGCGGGAGGCCTTGTAACGAGAAGAACCGGCAAGAAACTCGCCAAGGCCTTTTTTTTCCTCCCTGTCATATTTCATACAGAGTCGTCAAATTGAAAAGTGACTTTAACATAATATAATATGTAACGTCACTTTCCATCACAAATTCATCTTATATTTAAAAACAAAATAAATAACCCGGTAATCATAGCAGTAAATAATTTTCAATAACTTAGGAAATAGACATCCAAAAGGTAGTTTCTTTAAAATACACATCAACCAAAAACGTAGCGAATAAAATAATAAATATAAATGCCAAACAAGGGTAATAAAACTTTGAATAGTTTAAGAACGTAAGAGTCAATAATAAACAATGCCATACAAGCTACGATAAAATAAAACTAATAACAATAAAACATAAAAAATCTGCATATTTTGAGACAAGAAGCCACGAGCATACCCATCCCACTGCGGTGGCACCCGTTCACGAGCATGACGCTTGAACCAGCCATCGCTTCGCTCAACCATATTTTAGGAAACGAACGTAACGAACCGCCTCACACGACTATTAAATTATAGGAGGTGCTGCATTGTCTTACCACAACCCAATTAAATGGGCATTAAACCAAGGTGATGATGATGATGACAAATGTAATAAAACACTGGTCAGTGTAGGTAGTCGAATGTCTCATATTCCGAAGCCAAAAATCCATGAAGATTATTGCAGCGAGGAAAATATACTACTTACTCAAAATAAAATATGGGCCACTGAGCTTTTTCATACAAACATGCCCACTTTAGCGTCTCATAGATGAGTAACTTTTTGCATCTCTGCAATGATTTTACGTCAATGGAGAGGCAAAATCTCGTTTTCAAAAATTGCCAAATACCGCTCAATATTCTCAAAAAGAAAAACAATAAGTCAAACTTTATGTGCCATATAACGATAGGTATATGGAGTGTGGATGTAGAATTCGGTTTATTGTTTTTCTTTTTTGAGAATATTGAGCGGTTTTGGCAATTTTTACAAAACGAGATTTGACAATTGGGCGTTTGGTCTCTCCATTGATGTAAAAATCATTGCAGAGATGCAAAAGTTTATTATCTATGAGACACTAAAGTGAGCACGTTTTTTTTATAAAAAAAGCCCAATAGTCCCTATTTTGTTTTGAGTAGTATAATAAAGCTAAATGAAGGAATTTACGAATGAAACTTACTTTTAATTATGATTAACGAACCATTTCACGGGAAATGGATGTCATCTGCATATATAAACCATAAACTTATTATTTACGTATAGTATAAATAAGTAAGTTTATGATATTTAAACCAACTACATAACCCAGTCTTGTGGGTTTTGTTTTAAATATTGGATGTTGGCGTATTTCTTCACCTATGAAGGTCTTTAGCCTAACCACGTCTAACTCTACTTAATTTGCAGCTTATATTCGAAGAATTCGAACCTTAGTACAAAAGTGTAATACAATTTATTACCACAGCAATATTTTATCGCAACACAAAGAAACTTTAATATTACCACTACGTTGCCTTCGCAGTGATTGAGGTCGTGACATTATGCAGTCGGCTTCAGAGTTATATCGCATTCCTTTTAAGCATGCGCTAAGTTCTCCACAATGACTTACCTACTTGATTCACGACATGCAACTGTTTATGTTTTTGTAAAATCAATGTTTTAAATAGGTACTACTAAATTATATCATACTAATATTATACATGCGGAAGTTTGGAATAACTCGTTAGCATGGTAGGTAGGTACGCCAGTAAACAGCAGCGTGCAGTCCAGATGATGGTGTATTGTATATCCTTCGAATATGATCGAAGTGCATTATATCAGATAGCATCACTTATCTGATTCTTAAGGGCCCCACAGACTATCAGTTCGCCGCGCTGGCAGGCCAACTGCAGTCCTCGATCGAACAGGCCGCCTGACATTCGGTTTTTGTATGTAAAACTGTGAATGTGTGGCTGATTGTGGCTACCTGACAGGCCGTTGCCTGCAGGCGGACTGATAGTCTGTGGGGCTCTTTAGATAAGTAGCATAAGGGGCTGACATGAGCCAACTAGCGCCGCCAATCGATGTTATTGTTTTTCTTCTAAATAAGCCCAATTTCCAAAAAGAGGAATCAGTCAAAGTATTAAATTGGGTATTTGACTGAATTTTTTTTATTGACTTAAAATGTTCATTTAATTAATAGCAACACAACATAGGTATTTATTTTCAAATATCTTGCATGTTTTCAGCGATATAGAGCATCAAACTTACTAATTAGACAAGGAGAGCGCTATAGAAACATGACGTCACATTTCCATAGCGGCATACTCTCGCCATAGAAAATTTCGTTTTAGAAAGAGATAGCTAGAGTCACAATTAAGTAGCTCATAATTCGCTTGTTATAATTATAATACATATATTGCATTTCTTTTTTCATATTTGTTATTTAATAATGTTATACTTTCGCATGTCATAATTAAATATTTACATTTCAACAACAGTCAAACACCCAATTACGTCTAATATTTATTGAATAACTTTACTTACACAATTTGAAAAGCTTTCAAACAGTTTTAAAACGGGATTTTGTTAAAAGTTGCCACTTTTGGTTCAACCCATTTTGAAACTATTGAACGCATTTTATAATGGTGTAAAGTTGTTCAATAAATATTGAACGGTATTCACAAGACGTTGACTGATTCTTTTTTTAGAAATAGAGTTTAGATAAAAAAAAAAAAACGATTGGCGGCGCTAGTTGGCTCATGTCAGCCTTTAAATGCTATTTGGCTCCACGGCACGGGAACGGGGGAGCTACGAGGGTAACCTGCACCACAGATTACTAAATAGTTCAGCTAGTAGGTAAGGTAAGGTACCTACTCAATTAGCTCAATGTAATTTAATTGTAATTTTAATTAAATTGTCTTTCATTTATGTACTTGTGGCAGTTGCAGGTAAAACAATGTTATTATATCGTCAATTTGTGATGACTAATCCTATCGAGTATAATGTTGTCGGTCAGAGGAAAACTCCTTCACGTGCTTATGAGGTGACTAAGCTTACATTTACTTATAGCCACTTACCTATAGCAGACAAGGTTTCATCCAATGCAATATTATCATAACGTTTTGTTTCAAGTATTCATTTTAGTATTTTCGTAAAAAGGGTAGGTACAGTCAGGTGTCTAAAGATTTAACATCATACGAATTTGCTTAGCAAATCGCTAGGTAATATTTTTTTACAAGCGTCAAGAACCCATTGAAGAAACATCGCAAAATTTTTAACTTTCCACAGTTTCTTTTAGTTTTACGATGAGAGAAACTTGATAGAACAATGTCTGATTTGTCGTTAACGTCCATCTTTTAATTTGCGTTCAAACACTACGCTTTCTTACAATCTCACATCAGAGATGTTCATTGTGCCATATATGGAACTATCTTAGATGGTTTGCGCAAACTTTCTAGGTAGGTATAGACGTTTCTATGGTGTTAAATTTAATTTCGTTTGCTGTGAGGTCCAGCTAATCTATTTTACTGTTATTTGTAGTAATGGAGAGCAGGGTCCTTGTCGGTTTTGTTGTCGATTATTATCGTGTTCGTCAGTGCGACTGGATATCCAGTACGCCATACACACAATTTTATATAACGGTATTTTACCATTCATTACCATGGTGCCCATATTGGCTAGTCTTCCATCTGTGTTCATATTTACGAGTAGGTAGGTATATAAGGCAGTTTTGATTATATCTTCGTTTATGTTAGTTCCCTTTTTATCTAGGTACTTTGTTGATTTTGTTTGTAGGGTCGCTCTCTTCAACTTGTATTTGTAATGTATCACACCATCAACTAAATGTTTTCTTATACTTAACCCTCTGCAATGGTATTGTTTCAGACATGCAAGAACATATTTTCCGAGTTGTTATATTTATACTGTACTAGCTTTCCGCCCGCGGCTTCGCCCGCGTGAACTACACGACGTTATCCCGCGGGAATGTGATATTTTTCCGGGATAAAAAGTAGCCTATGTTCCTCTCCAGGCTACAAAGTATCTATGTTCCAAATTTCAGCCAAATCCGTTCAGCCGTTTTCGCGTGATTGAGTAACAAACATCCAAACATCCAAACATCCAAACATCCAAACATCTAAACTTTCACATTTATAATTTTAGTAGGATGACGTGGTTATACTCAAGTATTCGTTATTATGCGGCGCATTTTCTGACTAAATTGTGTATAAAGCATATTAGTTGACCGCAGTAGCTAAGCACTTGTAAGTATATTTTATTGGAGTCCCCTATTTGAAATCTAATGACGATTGATCAAACATCATTTGCTCGAAAACTTTTCCTCAATTGTCTACGAGACCTACAATCAGTTAGCCCTATAGTTTGCCTCATCAATGCATCAAAATCTGTAAAGGTTAAAGAGGTAAAAGCGATTTCTCGAATTGTCGTCATATCAAATCGTTTTATGCACTAAGTAATATTATTTTCTACAAGTATGTTATTTTAATTATAAAAAATCTAAGCAAAATCACTGTTTTTTTGTTAGCAATGTTTATAAAAAGATCGCTGGGTCTCACGATATGCATATGACGTACGAGAAAAAAAGTAGTGTTTAAAACGATTCGATCTGATGATATTTCGAGAAATCATTTTTACTTCTTTTAATCGTTAGAGATTTTGATGCATTGATGTAGCAAACTATAGAGGTCACAGAAAATCGAGAAAAGATTTTCGAGCAAGTCATCTTTGATCAAACGTCATTAGATTTCAAATAGGGGACTCATTTTATTGCACCAACTAAAAAGTTAACCAACCAACTAAAATAGAACTGAACGTGTTCCACCATTCTGTATAATAATAATATAATCTGCTAAATCTTCTGTGATAAAGAAATAAGAATAATAAAGTTGTCGGGTTTTACTTTAATCATCACTGTACGAATTTTAAAGCAAGGCATGTAGGTATGGCATTTAAAATAAGTGCATTAGTGCATATTACTTACTGCATGGCACTTAAATCAAGTCACAAATTGAATTTTCCAATAAATATCTCCAGAAAGTAGGTACTTACATAATATCATAGAAAAGCGTTTTTGGTTAAGATACCTACTAATTTTACTGACCAATATCTGGTGCGTAGATCGTTTACTCAGGCCGTGATCGTGGTATATGGAGAGTCGGTGTTGTGTTAAGATTATGAATGTAAACAGCAGATGGGAAGTGGGCCGCGGGGGCAATCACCGCAGTATCCCCTTCCGGCCAGCCTCACCACACCATCTCGAACTAGTCGAACTCTCCACTCTACTGTGCGCATCTGTAAAGTATTTATGTGTAGTGTAGTATAGCCAGGCCGTGAAGCTGGATTTCTGGCAGATTTGCATAAGCTATCTTTTCACGAGCACAGCTACCTGATTTACTATATGCGAAATTAATATATAACTTATATCTTTAGGTTCAGTTTTGGGTTTGAATTAAACTTTTGTAGACCTATCTAACGTGCTTATCTTTGAAACTTAATGCTAGTATTAGACAAATTTTATCGTCTTTGGGTACCTCCATGATTCCGCAAAATATTTAGTTCTCTGTTCAAGTATGGAAGTCATTACTCTCTCATTTTAAGCGTACACACGGGTTCAATAAAACTGTAACAAATTGTGCCAGTACAATAATATTAATGTTGTAATGCAAGTTAGCTATCAGACCGTGAAGCACATTCGAATGAAATATTAAATAATATAACATTGGCTAAATAACCGGCAATGTCGAAACCACTCCTCCATTGAATTGTATTTTATCATGAATAGAGAACTATTGAATGAACAAAATATTAAATGCCTAACAATAATAATAAATTCAGACAGCATCATTATCTAAGAAGCTTTAGCTTTTGCACTTGTGTTGTTATACTGATACACTGTAAATACTGTATCAACAAACGAACGAATGTTAAAGTATACTCTACTATCAGGTAGGAATATCGGGATAAAATATGGATACGGCCTATGTGACTCAGAAATTATGAAGCTTTCTACTGGTGAAAAACTAGAAATCGGTTCAATAGTTCCAGCAATTACCTCTTACACCAAGCTTTCAATTTGGTCATGGATGTTGTTGCAGTAAAAGATTTCACGTCTACTTATGTAGGTACCTATAACGTCGGGCGTACCTCAGGGATCGCACCTCGGTCCATTATTATTTAATATATTCATTAACGATGTTGTTGGCGTTCTCCAAAATTCAAAAATATTACTCTATGCAGATGACTCAAAAAATTTCGTGAAATTAAAACCCTGTCTGTTGGTCATTTACTTCAGGAAGATTTAGATCGTCTCGCTCAGTATTGTCCTACTTAATATTATAAATGTGAAAGTTTGGATGTTTGGATGTTTGGATGTTTGGATGTTTGGATGTTTGTTACTCAATCACGCCAAAACGGCTGAACGGATTTGGCTGAAATTTGGAACACAGATACTTTGTAGCCTGGAGAGGAACATAGGCTACTTTTTATCCCGGAAAAATGTCACATTCCTGCGGGATAACGTCGTGTAGTCCACGCGGGCGAAGCCGCGGGCGGAAAGCTAGTTTGGATAATAAATTAAAACTAAATGTAAGCGTTCTTCAAAATAAAAAAATATTAAGTACGGTACTCTATGCAGATGACACAAAAAATTTTCGTGAAATTAAAACCCTGTCTGTCATTTACTTCAGGAAGATTTAAATCGTCTCGCTCAGTATTGTTTGGATAATAAATTAAAACTAAATGTAACATACAGCAGGAAAAAAGTCCCATAATTTATAGTTATAATCTTTTAAATAATATTTTTTATAGAGTGACCTGGGGGTTCTCCTTGCCAGCGATCTACATTTTACCTCGCATATCAATAAAATCACTGCTAAGGCCTAGGTTTATCTTTCATCAGGGTTCTAATTTTTAAAATCCTAGCACTCTGGTATTATTGTATATTGCATTTGTAAGATCTGGTATTGGAATACGCATCAACGGCTTGGAATCCATAGTATCAGACGCATATTGACTCTATTGAACGTATCCAGAATAAGTTCATCAGACGCATGAAATTTAAATAATACCCCAATTTTAGTACGGACATGATAACACCCTTGTGGCTGCGAAGAGAACAACGTAATCAATTCTTTCTTTTCAAAATCATAAACAATATGGTTGAATCGATTTATCTTAAATGCAAAAGGTTTTGCTTGAGATCCTCGACAACCTTCGCTCCGCCTTTTTGTCGCACCAATTATGCCAAAAACCGCTTCTCTGTTAGAGCTTTTAGTTCTTATGATAAGAGCTATCAACAAATTAATAATTTTATCCCTTAGTTTGTTTAAGTTTAAAAAGTGTATACTTAATGTAACACCTGATCACCTTGTCATTTTTATCTATAGTGTCATTGTTTATATCATTTGACTATGTCTTAATAAGTGTGCAATGGTTAGATTGTAAAAAGTTTTTAGGTATATAATTCGTTAAATTGTCTAGTGTATACTCAACTTTTGTTCTGCCTTAATTCTTCTTTGTGGAAACTGTGATGGCCTTTGAACAATCATAATGCTTCTCAATAATATGTATATTATTGAGAAGCATTATGATTGTTCAAAGGCCATCACAGTTATAATATACTACATATACACACTATATAATACATGTATTATATAGTGCTCTATGTTTCCTTTATCCAATAAAATAAATAATTAAAATAAAATGGACTATTGTGCACCAATCTCTTTTAAGAGTGAATAATTTAGTCGTCCCCTCATCGCATCGCCCCCGCCAAATATACATTTGACGGCTGATAGGGATAAGTGGAAGTAACACACATCCGAATAAATGAATGAATGAAAGGGCAAGATAATGATGATGACACTTGAAATGAACAGAGAATCTTAGTAAAATATTGCCAGTTATAACTTTCTATCCTTATTTGTAGAAAAGTGTGTCGAATATCTTCATTATCATCAGCCATTTCAATGAAAACTTCGCTAACTCCTACTTTACTCCTCGTGTGGAAGTAAATGAAAGACTCTTTACAGCAACTGCACTTTACTACGCCGACCCCAAATAAATGAATGGGAAATGAATGAATGAAAGGGCAAGAGAATGATGATGATACTTGAAATGAACTGAGAATCTTAGTAAAATATTGGATCATCAATTCATCAGCCATTTCAATAAAAACTTCTTTAACTCCTACTTTACTTCTCGTGTGGTAGTAAATAAAAGACTACAGCAACCGCACTTCGCATAAAATTGCTAAGACAATTTATTTTATGCAACGGTTACAATTTTGTTTAATGACTTTTTTATGAGTTAGTTGCGATAGCTGTTAATGATTTATTTCTTCATATTACCGGGTGTGTAGATTTTAATTACAAATACATTTTATTTCAAGTGTTACAATGGGCGATTTTCTGAAAGCTCGCTCACTAGATGGAGCTGTCCCACCTATGCAGTTAGAAGGAACGGAACGTTATACATTTTACTTTGATGCGACATTTGTTACGTAAAACGGAACGTTATTTATTTACCTTAATCTTTAAATTTACCTATTTCGTTTCTGTTCCTCACAGTACCTATCAGTACTTATTTAATTTATTTTAAGTTTCCTTTGGGTTTTTAAAAGTAAATAATTTAAATATGATTCATACTAAAATATACCATAGACATGTACATACTTCGTTCAACGCCATCTAGTGAAGCTTTTGGAAGCTTTTTTTTTAAATGGCCAGCAGTCCATTTTCTCAGCAAATCGCTCATTATTGTTCAATCTGGGACAAAAGTACCTAATTCTGTTATCACTATTTTATACAAACTGAGTTATAGCACAGGGTAAAAAAACTACTTCCTCATGTGGTTATAGTACGTTAACTTAAGTAATTAATCGCATCGTGATTTTACCCGCGTTCCTACCTAGTTTCCTTTCCCGTTGACTTGTGAAAAAACTGTTTATATCAATATTTTTCGGCACTTCTACTCTACGGCCCAACCAAGACCTTTAAAATGGTACATAAACGTTGTTTCTACTCCTTAGCCACGGATATTTAGTATTCTCTGGCCACGGTGACACAGGCTGCCGGGCAAGAATCCAGCTCCCACAAATAATAGAGATGTCTTTTAGATTAGAGGATCTATTTTATACAAAAAAAAAAACTAGTTAAGTAGTCTTTTTATTTTGAAAAATAAGAATACCATTGTAAATCCAAAAAATAATAATATAATAATTAGATCAATTGTACATAAATTGTTTGTGCATATTTACTGTTAGCTAAAATCAATAGAGCATTGCGCTAGTGTTAACCTACTAACATCGATATGGCTTCTATTTTCATTTGAACGACCAATTATGAGATTAGCTCCTTTTTTTTGTCGGCCGTGTGAATTAGAATCGACTGCCATAATATCAATACTATTTACTATATCAGCATCAAAACACACACTGGATCCACATGTGTACTGGCTTCTGTAGAGTGAAATCATACTGGTGGAACGATTAGTCAGCTAGTAGGTATCTGCGTTACCAGCCCCCTGATCACGAATCGTCGGAAACGCTCCCGATAGCGGAATTTATGCACTTTCTCTGTCACTAACTATAGAATAGACAAAGACAAAGCATAGAATTCGAATCCGAATCCGTTTCCGACGGTTTGTGAATCAGGAGGAAACACTAGCTGCCCAGGGTGCACTGGGCGTTTAGGATTAAGTAGCGGGTTCCATCTTGTGGGGAGCTCTTTATTTAAAAGCGTATAAAAATCCCAATAATGAAGAACAATCGTATTTTAAAGCACATTGCGTTATTTCTAAGATTTTTTTCGATTAAAGAACTTATTCATTATTTTGTAAGTATAATATTTTTATACTTAATGAACTTTCATAAGAGACCAAATCTTACCTTTTAAGATTATTTTTAATGTCCGATTAGAATCCCCAAATGCTATTTGCGTTTGGAGGCATAAACATTTATAAAGGCTGCTGTACACGGGTAGAGTAAATGGTAGAGTAGAGCGGTAGAGTAGCTTGCCCGCGGTACTAGCTACTCTACTCTACCTAATTTCAGTACCTACTCTACTCTACCAATGATGTATACATTAGTATAGTTAGTAGAATAGTTAGTACTCTACCGTTTACTCTTACCCGTGTACAGCAGCCTTAATGGAAAGCCATATAGCTAAGTTTGAAATGCAAGAAAATATGATCGTAATGAGACTCGAATGTGCTTTAACTAAGGTCAACGATTTTACAATACGCAAGCAAATGTTAGCATTACCAATGTGTGTCCTTCACCTCCCACGCGGGGCACCGCGGCTAAATCAGGATACTGCAACACAGACGAAATAAACGGCCGAAGCGAGGGGCTACCAATCTATTGCTGCACTGCACTTACGATGCGCGACCACGATGATGGCGTCAAGCTGCATCCAAATAACTAAGACAAATTGCTATTCAACTTATGAGTGGTAACTTCATGCCGAGATGCCTAGATTTTATGCCGGTGTACACGAGTAAAGTAAACGTAAACGGTAATAGTAGCACGTTAGAGTACGTACAGTGCTACAAACTTATCTCACCCGGTGGTCATTTTTAGAGCTAAAAAACTTTTCATACTTCTGACAGCCGGCAGTCTGTTTTGACAGCTATTTTTACTGCGAGTGCACTCCACCCCACCACACCTGTTACTGGGTCAGATAAGTTTGTAGCACTCTCGGTAGAGAGCAAGGTATTGCTAGTTTACCTTAATACTCTACTCTACCCGTGCACCCCAGGCTTTAAAGTATGCTATATGCACAAAAATATAATCGTACAGTTAGGCGCAATACCTACGCAAATGATAACATCATCAATGTGTGTCCTTCACCCTCCCACCCACGGCAGCGCGGCTAAATCAGGATACTGCACTACAGATCTAAATAAACGGTCGAAGCGAGGGGCAACTAATTTATTGCTGCACTTGCGCGACGACGGACGATTACAGTTAAACTGCATTCGAATAACTAAGACAAATTGCTATTCAACTTATGAGTGGTAACCGCCATTATGATGAACGCTACTCCAGTGTTACAGTTTCCAAAAATTGATAAAAATCTGGCACTCAAATAAAGCCGTAGGTATTGTAAAGAGCCTCTTTTCTCCGATATGTAATAATAAAAACAGCCATAATCCGGTGTCCTGGGGCCGTACCGGCGAATGCTCCGATAAATCAGAAATAAGCCGGGCTTCAAATTAAAACAGATAAATCGAGCCCCAATCAGGCCAAAATGGCAAACAACGATTCGTGATCGTGAGGTCCCAAGAACATCGACATCTTCCAAATAACTTCGGCAAATAGTACAATAAGAAATGAGGTAAGTACTTCGTAATTAATGTTTTAAGTTGAAGCCCGGCATCGTTCCGATTATCGGAAAGTTCGCCGGTAAGGCCCCTGGTTACCTCCGCCCGCGCCGGTAATAGGTATGTTGAGGGGTTGTAGGTACTCCGAAGAAATGATACTAGTATAGTAGTCCAGAAGAGAATCGTAATTTTATTTACAAAAATGGTTACTTATATACAGAAAGGATAACTTAGAACTAGTGGCTATTTACATGGAATAATATTTTACGAAAGAGATTTCCGTGACAGAAAGTGATAGCGCGAGACGTGAGCGAGCGGAGTGGGGACTCGACGCGTCGCGACGTTCGCCAATAACAATCAATCTCTTGTTATCCAATGACAGTCATTTCTTCACGATGTCTTTACGACGACGTAGCCTGCTGTATTGTATTAGCTCCTATATCACTCCCCCTCAAGCGAAGCGTACGTTTGTCTTGACTGCTCGGCCCGATCTCGTGACGTACGAGGGTTTGGGCGCAGCAGCAGGTGGTGCAGGAGCTGGGGTTGCAGTGGCAGGCTCGTCGTTGCTCGTAGGTAACTCCGTCGCGGTAGGTAGTGAACTCGTAACATCGTCGTTTTCGGAACATAATATGTATGCTGGCTTCAGTCTGTCGATTGAGACATTCGACGTGCGCTGTGGTAACTGGAGCTTGAAGTGTTTTTCTTCTCTCTGCAGCACTTGGTATGGTCCGTCATAAGGTGGTGTAAGCGAACTTCTCACTGTGTCATTGCGAATGAACACATGACTACAAGTTCTTAAGTCTTTGTAGATAAATGTTCGCTGTTGCGTCATTGCGTGCGACTTCTTATAAGGCGTTATCGCTGCCATAGATTCGGTGAGCTTGCGTACGAAGTCGGCGTCTTCAGTTTGTGATTGTGTAGGTATGAAGAAATCAGCTGGTACTCGTAACGTCGTTCCGTATGTCATCAGGGCTGGGCTCACTCTGCTGTCTTCACTGATTGCAGTGCGTAAGCCGTATAAAACTGTAGCTAATTCTTCGCTCCAGCGAGTTTTTGCGCCTTTAGACATAAGCGCGGCTTTGAGTGTGCGATGCCATCTCTCCACTTGACCGTTAGCTTGCGGGTGAAAAGCTGTAGTTCGTATTCTGTGTATTCCGAACTTCTTCATTAATGAGTTGAATAGCGATGACTCGAACTGGCGGCCTTGGTCTGTAGTTACGCGTAGTGGGCATCCGAATCGCGTAATCCATCCTTCATAAATCGCCTTAGCAACGGTGTCAGCTGTTATGTCGCGTGTAGGTATAGCTTCCGGCCATTTCGAGCAACGATCTATTATCGTTATTAAGTATCGATAGTCATTCGACGGTGGTAGTGGTCCGACTATGTCGATATGTATGTGCTCGAATCTCTGTGATTGCGGAAACTCGCCGAGAGGACTAAACACATGTCGATGAATTTTGGCACGTTGACATCCGATGCAAGCTTTTGTCCAGTTTCCCACGTCTTTGTTTATTGAAGGCCAAAAGTATTTAGTTTTCATTATTCTTCTCATTGTTCGTACTCCGGGGTGGCTTAGTTCGTGTTGTGCTTTGAATGCTGCGTAGCGATAAGCTTCCGGTAGGTATGGACGAGTGTTCGCAGTTGAAGTTTCGCACGTGATTGGCTGTTCGATGTCGGGTAACGAGATGGATGTAAACTTGAGATTATGTTTCTTTCTGAGTGATTTTAGTTCTTCATCGTTGGCTTGGTCTTGAGATAATTTGTTGTAGTCGATGTTTGTTGAATGGTATTCTATTTGTTCTATACGCGAGAGTGCGTCGGCGACTTGATTTTCGTTTCCTTTAACATATTGTATACTTGAACAAAACTGGCTGATGAAATGTAGTTGGCGTTCTCTCCGCGGGGTGTCGCTAGTGCTCGGTGCTCGAGTTAGTGCGTATGACAATGGCTTGTGATCGGTGCATATTGTGACTTCGTTGCCTTCTATTAGTCTTCGTAGGTGTTTTACAGCTGTGTACATTGCTAGTAGCTCGCGATCGTACACACTGTAGCGGCGCTGCGTTTCGCTCATTGTTTTTGAGAAAAAAGCGAGTGGTTTCCACACGTTTTCGACTTTTTGTTGTAGAACTGCGCCGAGGCTGTGATCTGAGGCGTCGGTCATCAAACATAACGGTGCGTTAGGTACTGGATGTGAGAGAGTAGTTGCTTCGCGAATGCTTTGGCGGCAGTTTTCAAATGCGACTTCTGCTTCGGTTGTCCATGGTATCGGCGTCTTGTCATTTTTCTTAGTATTGTGAAGAAACTTGTTTAACTTGTGTTGATGTTCGGCTTGATGTGGTAGGCAGTCGCGGTAGAAGTTTAACATGCCTAAAAATCTTCTTAGCTCTTGAATTGTTTGTGGTTTCGGGTAATTAGATATTGCTTGTGTTCTTTCTTGAGTAGGCTTGATACCGTCTTGTGAAACTTCATAACCGAGGAATTGAATGTTGTTTTTGCCGAATTCGCATTTGTCGATGTTTAGAGTGACGCCGTACGCGTTGAGTCGTTCAAGTACTTGTTCTATGTGCTTCTTGTGTTGATCTTCGGATGACGAGTGGATGAGTAGGTCGTCGACGAAACAGAAAACGAAGTCATCTAGCCCGCGTAGTATCTCGTGCATGAATCGTTGAAACGATTGTGCTGAGTTTCGAAGTCCGAATGTCATGCAGTTAAATTCGAATAAGCCAAACGGTGTTATTATGGCTGTCTTCGGTGCGTCTTCTTTTTGTATGGGTATCCAAAAATAGGCCATTTTCAGATCAAGTTTTGAAAATATTGTCTTTCCGTGGAGTCGGTATGTGAAGTCTTGGATGCGTGGGATCGGGTACCGGTCGGGAACGGTGACTGCGTTCAATCGCCGGTAATCTCCGCAGACACGCAGTGATCCGTTTTTCTTCTTCACAACATGCAGTGGGCTGGCCCATGGGCTCTTGGATGGTTGACAGATGCCCATTTGCATCATGCGTTCGAATTCTTCTTTCGCCGCTTTGTACTTGTCGGGAGGCAGGGGGCGAGCGCGCGCAGATAGCGGTGGGCCCGTCGTTTCTATGTGATGCGTGACGCTGTGTTTTGGCGGCGTCTTCAAGGACATCGGTCGGAGAACATCTGGGTAGCGTGACAGTAACTCGGTGTATGTATCTTGTCGATGTAAAACGTGGACTGTAGGTTCGGAGGTAGTCACTTCAATCGCGTTTACGGAGAGTTGAGTGACATTATCGAGTAGTCTTCTTCGGTGCAGGTCGACTAATAATTTGTGGTGTCGAAGAAAATCAGCTCCGAGTATTGAAGTCTTCACGTCAGCGATGACAAATGTCCAGGTGAAGTTGCGGCGCAGACCTAGGTTGAGTTGTAGTGTTCGCTCTCCGTAGGTATTTATCGGCGTGCCGTTCGCTGCGTATAACTTGTATGACGTCGGTTGGTTTTTCTTGTTTCTTGCCGGTGCTAGTACTGACAAATCAGCGCCTGTGTCGACAAGGAAGCGTTCTCGAGTATTGATGTCGAATACGCAGAGGCGGTGGCTTGAGTTGGAAACACCGACGCCCGCCACAGTCGATGTCGATTCTAGTTTTCCGACTTCTTATTATTATTCCTCCTCGAGCAGGGCGATGCGCAGCGTTTTGCTTTATCGCCGTATCTGTAGTGGTACTGACATTCCCAGTCGGCGTCACCGGGCTTGCGATTCATAGTAGCGGCGGCTGGCGTCCTTGAGCGGGACTGAGAGCGGCGGCGCGTGTTGAATGGACGACGATAACGCGTTCGGCCCGATCGTAATTCGGCGATCTCGAGCGATAGTTTTTCTATCTGCTTGTTGAGAAGCTCGAATTGTGCGTTGGTGGTTGCGCTTGAGCTTGGCGTGGCGGTAACGGCGGCGATCGTAGGTTCCGTGTGCTCCATCATTTTGTCGGCCATGGTAGCGAGGCAGTCGAGTGAGGATTCGGTGTTGACGGACAGTACGGCGCGGACTTGAGCGGGAATGTGGCCCATCCACATGACCTTGAGCGCGTCGTCTGGGAATTTACCTCCGCCGAGGTCTCTCATTTTACGCAGTAGTTGTGTCGGCTTCTGGTCTCCAAGTTCTTGACCGCTGAGGAGCTTCTGTAATTGACGGTGCTCGGACTCTTGGTACACGGAGATGAGACGGTTCTTCAACGTGGTGTACTTCTCAGTGGCCGGCGGGTTGATGATTATGTCGCTTATTTGTTCAATGTCGGCCCTGTCGAGCGTCGGTATCACGAGGTTATATTTTTGCTCTTCACCCTGCCTGTGTGGGGCAACGACAGCTTCGAACTGCGCGAACCATAGTCGCGGGTTTTCGCGCCAAAAATGCGGTATGCGAGATTGCAGTGACACGCTCGCGAGTTCGGTGGACGATTCCGTGGCCGGTATTTTCTCCGTTTCGTCAGGCATAATTTCTTGCTTGCTTCTTTTTTTCTGGGCAGAGTTTCTTCTTAAGTCGGCAGGTCACCAATGTTGAGGGGTTGTAGGTACTCCGAAGAAATGATACTAGTATAGTAGTCCAGAAGAGAATCGTAATTTTATTTACAAAAATGGTTACTTATATACAGAAAGGATAACTTAGAACTAGTGGCTATTTACATGGAATAATATTTTACGAAAGAGATTTCCGTGACAGAAAGTGATAGCGCGAGACGTGAGCGAGCGGAGTGGGGACTCGACGCGTCGCGACGTTCGCCAATAACAATCAATCTCTTGTTATCCAATGACAGTCATTTCTTCACGATGTCTTTACGACGACGTAGCCTGCTGTATTGTATTAGCTCCTATAGGTACCACGGCTAAGCGGGCAGCAGAGCAGCCCACAATAGCTCAGATTTCGCAACTGCTGCCTATTGTGATCATAGTACGACTCGCCATATTCTTAAGTCATTGTTGAAAGGGACACTGTAATAATTGTTAATGTTTGTTAGGAACACCTTTCTCCTACCCATCAGTAAAGAAGGCCTGCCTGTCACTCGAGATCAAGTAAATTAACTCGAGTTAAATTGCACCGTATAACTCAATAAACAATTCGATTTGTATGAAGGGTAACTTTACATGTTATTAATGTTTTTTTACTTTGTTTCAGGTAATTCTTCATAGTAAGAAGTATGATACCCAATAACTATCTATTATAGGCATGGCATTTGAGTCACCTATTTTATCTTTACACATAGTAACACGATACAGTCAGACAGACAAAGATTTATCGTGCAACTAGTTCAGCTATTGTTGGTTTTATTTTAAATTCTTTCATACTCATATTGTTGCCATTGAAAATGTTAGAATCAGATGTGTATCTGCCTATTATGTTAGATTTGTAATTAAAACTGCATAACACTTATTATGGCATGCGTAATTAACGTTTTATTGTCTCTAAAAGCACTCATGGTCAGATCATTTCCAGATAATATTTACTGGTTTACCTTAAAATACTGTCGTGCTAATTTTGGAATTGAACTTTAGCATAAGTTTAATCTATTGAACTTTCCATTTTACACTTGATAATCTATGTACAAATATAATAAAACTTAAAACCCCTTATTCCAAAACGTGGACTAAAGTTAGACTAGGTTTAAAACTGGTACTAAACTGGTGCTGTCACTTTCATTTTCCAGATAAAAGACAGAATTTTAGCATTTTTTTTAAACCAGGTCTAACTTTAGTCCCCGTTTTGGAATAAGGGTTTGTTTGAAAACGCACTGATTTCGGAAAAAAACCTTGATTTGAAGCTTTTGTATAATTTTCAATAATTGATCCCCATCCGTGAGCATGACTATTGACTACGGTCTCTTTATCGTAACCTCACAACCCTTACTCTCAGCAGCAGATGAAGTTGCTGTTCTTCTACATTTGCCGGCTCAAACCTTCAATGTAGCCAAACTGCTACGGTAAAGAGCAATGACCATTAAACCCATAGAATGTTCCGCTACCCAGTCATCCGTGCATGCATGCGATCATTTCACTAACCGTACTAAACAGGTGTGGCGGGCCACTCTCTTTCAGCGGCGCACCGCTAACTAATGCATGCAGGCTGCGCGCACCACTAACCCGCCATGGCCAACACCAACACCGACAAACGATTCTACCAGCTGGTGAGTTCGATGAACATTACACTTAGTGCGTCTCCACTGCCCTGGCATGATTTTTGGTACCGGTCTACTATGGCACAAAACTGTGACTATGGACCATAATATACACCTTTGTAAATCACACCACATGATTTTCAAATAAACTTGAACCTTGGTGCGGAGAGGAGCTGCATTTGCATACATTTGATTAATGGGGGTGGCAAGTCTAGGTATTTTACTGCCAAATGTATACAAATAGAGCTCCGCTTTTCTCCTCCTTGTGTCAGTGAAGACGCACCCATATTGATTCAGGGGCACGGTGTCAACGATAGAAGCAACTGCACGTCGGCGGCACGGCAGCCGTCGATAGCTGTCATCGACTTGACAGCGTCTATATTAACGCTTGCAGTTCACCTGCAAAACCTTACTACAGGTCGAAAGCAGAGGTCGACGGACAGTTGTCTCTCTCGCTGACTACGTGTGGCTTGTGTTTGGGAAGCCTTGCCTCCAACTGCATTAGCTTTGCTTTAAATGTGATTTTCTGTGCTTTAGTTTAATAAAGGGAGTCTATAATTTGACCAATTTTATCAGAATCTTCGCATGTAATTAAGAATTAACTTGATGCTATGTCTGCATAAATCAATCTTAGAGATCTTACAGAGGTTCCAAAATAAAGCACTTAGAATATTATGTAACGCCCCATGGTTCTCAAGAAATGTTGAGATACATGAGTATTTAAATATACCAACTATTGGAGATGAAGTTAAGGAGTACAGCAAAAAATATAAGACCAGACTTGAGACCCATACTAATGAACTGGCAAGAAATCTACTCAAAACTGACGGCAATACAGCACGGTTCAAACGTTGGCAAATATTGCAACTGGATGAGAGAAACTAACTGATTCAGTTCTTGAAGCAGGGGGTGTATTCGATGGAATACCTCTAAAAAAGTCAATCAATTTTTACAAACCATCTGATTATGGCTTGAACAGCTGATTGTAGATGACACCACAAACAACAAAAAAAAAATAGCTGCAAATATGTACCAGTACCGGACGACGTTCCGTGGGCAGGCCTCCTACAAGGTGGTCCGAGGATCTAGTCAAGGTCGCGGGAAGCCGCTGGATGCGGGCAGCGTAGGACCAATCGTTGTGGAGATTCTTGGAGGAGGCCTATGCCCAGCTGAGGGCGCCGTTCGGCTGACATGATGATGATGATGATGTCTGCACATTAATACTCTTAAAGAATTGGCCAAAAGTATTATTACTGCAACAATGACGCACTTGCAAACAAAACAGAAAACTACTGTGTGCCAACTGGCAAGCCGCTAATATACCAGTTTCAGATAATAAGGCGAATACCAAACCCTAAATACATACATCAGTCCACATTTATGATAAACCGCATTAAATAATTAGGGACAATTGGAACTAATTGGAAATACTATTATTGATTTTGTATAAGGAAAGTTGATAGCTTGTGTAAGATATGCCCGACAAAGTTATTGTTATTTAAGACTTGAATCATTTTATATTTTCTTAAAGTGTTATAAAGTTGAATCCGTTGAGATTATTTAAAACATCCTGCGTCTGCCATACAATATTGTTATTGACATTGTGATTTTCTGTCCTTAGCTACAAAGTTTAAAGCAATCTGAAAGCGTGTCGATGCTAAATACTATTAGTGGGGCAGCCCGCACAATCTGAGCATCGACCAGAACGGATGGCTGACCTGAGTGCTATAGAGCACTAAATAAAGCAAAGACCTTTAAAATAGCAATTGAACTCTAAATATTTCCTGAGAAGTAGACTATGTGGTTTCAACTTTTTTTCGTTTATTTAAAAAACTGACTGCAGCTAAAATTTTGTACTGATTCTATCTAAATTACATGGTGTCGAACTGGAATTTTCTATAGTGTGAAATCGATGGTTTGAAATTAATTCTGGGTCGGAATGTATTGGAGGATAACTCATGTGAAATAAAAATATATTATACTAAATTAATTAGATCACTATTATGAGGATCTTAATTACACAATACATTCTTCATCGATATTCATAGCAAAAAAATCACAGTAGTGAAAAAATAGCCATAAAATATTACACAAACAATTATAAAGCAATATGACAACAATTCAGTAATATCAACCGTTTCTGCATCAATTTTTTATTATGATTGAAATAAATCTTCCATCTTTTGTTAATTCGCTTCACCGCAGTGTTATGATTGCGCGTGAAACCGTTTCAAAATGTATACCAACCAACACGAAATAGTAAAATTTTGATTAAAACTAATTTTTATTCAACGTTTGTCGGACTGATTTACACGTAGGTAGTAAAGAATAACTTTGTGAAGTAAACCACTTTTTAAATTTTCATTTAAATATAATATATCGCTTTTCGTTATCAATGACATAAAGCAAGGTAAATAAGTTGTTGCATTGCAGGGGCCATCCTTGCATACATAGATGGCGAAACTTTGAGACAACAAAATCCCAAATACTCGAAAGAAATCACATCTTAATATCCTAGAACCTAGAGTGTAGTAAGTAGTAACTTATATGTATAATATAATATCATTTCTGAACAGTTAATTTGAAACACATGAACAATCTATTTTATAACTGTGAACCAGCTCTCGCGTGAGCAGTCAAAGATGCTAAGTTTTTGTTATAAGTTCTTACGTTGAATGGCCTTGCACGTTGAATGTATGTTAATACTATTCATTAATTCAATGTAAGTTAATCTGCTATGTGAATAAACAGCACATTAAACTAATGCTTGCAAACGGAAATGCAACCAGATGGAACTATTGCTGTCTGACGTTAAAATATGATTTTGGTTACTGAAAAGAAGCTGGGATTTAATGAAGGCCTTCTACTTGCAGATGTGATCAAACTTAGAATAATTGCTAAATTCCGGATATCTTTACGTTTTCCATTTTTAAATAAAGAGAAAATGTAACGATATTATCTCAGTTTTTGATAATAATTCTTTTACCAAACTACGTAAGCTCGTAAAAGCGAACGGTTTTCCATAAATAGTTCAGCTCGCACATCAAAATGCACGGAATGGGAATAGTAGCGAGATTTATTCCATAATTTATTGTTAGCGCAGTGTTGCGTCGTTTATTGCTTACGAGTGTTCTATGTTTTTCTGCATATGGTTGGTATATCAAAGACATTTCTAGTAAGCAACCATGCCGAGCTTTTTCTTTACGTCTTGTGTGTCAGTTAACGTGGGCGAGGGAATTCTGCTATCAACGCGAATGTCAACTCTAAGGACATAGCTAAGGATATAGTAGTAGTGCATCTTTTTACATCGTCGGACCCAGTTCTAACTACAGTGTATTGAAATGTAATTTGTATGTTGCAGACTCTCGCCATCCAGAAGGCGATCAACTCAATAGAGACTCCAGTTAAAGAGAAACATGTCAGGAGCACCATTATCGGCACCTTTCAGGAGCAAAGCGCCATCACCTACTGGGTAAGATAAGACCTTTAAAGTTCACAAATGCCTCAAACTCATACCACCATATTCCAAAACGTGGACTAAAATAGTCCTGGTTTAAAACTGGATCTAAACTGGTGCTGTCTTCATTTTCCAAATGAAAGACAGAATTAGCATCAATTTTAAACCAGGTCTAACTTTAGTACACGATTTGGAATAGGGGGGATATAGTCTCAAACACTATAGTCTTCATTATTGCATGCCTTTTGGCGTATTGAGAGGCAAAATCAGATCTTAAATCATAGTTTCTGTTCTCTTTAGATGGTGGCGGTGCGTCTCCCGCTTCAAGACAACCGTATCGTGGCGTGGAAGTTCTGCCATGTAACGCACAAGTTGCTACGCGAGGGCCACCCTGCCTGCCTGGACGACTCGCAGCGGCACATCAACATGATCGAGAACCTGGGCAAGCTATGGGTGAGCCATACACAAATATTTATGTGTCGAGGACTTATCATACCACATCCAATTGCGCCACTTGACGCACAAGCTTCTGCTTTAGGGCCGACCCGCCTGAAGAGGAAAGGACTTAGCCCACTTATACCGCACCGCTCCCACCCAACCAATGTATGAGCAGTCAAATATGCACTTAATGTCGTGCTCTGTAGACGCACTTTAGCTTGCGGCAGGCTCGCTCACCAGTTCACCACGCGGTGTCTGCTATTGTATATTGTTACTGTAAAGTGCATCTACAGTGAACGATATTAAGTCCATATTTGGCTGCTCATACTTTGGTTGGGTCGGAGCGGTGCGGTATAAGTGGGCTATAACCTGAAGTCTCCCCGGAGACGGAGAGGAGTGAAAAGAAGATGTAATTTCACTTTTTGCCAGAACGGTCAGATTTAGCTCTTAAAAAATTCATGAAAACACCTCTTCACCAGACTCGGTAACTAGTTAAATGGTCTATGGACGCCAAAGAACTTACTGGATACACTTGTTGTAGGTCCACTTGCGCGAAGGTTACGGCAAGCTAGTGCACCTGTACTGCAACCTGCTGGTGTGCAAGCTGAAGTTCCACGCGCGCAACCCGCGCTTCCCGGGCAACATGCAGCTCACCGCCGACGAGCTCGACGCTATAGCCGAGAATGATGTCAACAACTAGTATGTCTATTTAACAACTATGTCTATTTAACAAGCTAGTGCACCTGTACTGCAACCTGCTGGTGTGCAAGCTGAAGTATCACTTCCCGGGCAACATGCAGCTCACCGCCGACGAGCTCGACGCCATCGCCGAGCGCGAGCGTGCAGTCTGCACACTAGCGCCGCCATTGGAAATAAAATCATATTGCTTAAATAAAGATCATATTGCGAATAATCTCTCCGTAGTGGCCACTTTTCGCAAAAAAACTGAATTAAACTAAACGACAGGCTAACAAATTTCCTTTAAAGCGATAAAAAGTACCACAAAGCTTCTTCGGAGTGCACTACAGAGAGATAATTTACAATTTCATCTTTATTTAAGCACTATGATTTTTTTCAATGGCGGCGCTAGTGTGCAGACTGCACAGCCTTAACAACTAAGCAAAATGTTGCTTCTTTACAAGGAATAGGGTCTAATTTTCTAGCACACGATGCATTAAAAATGTATAATGCTGTTTTTCTTGAGTTTTATTCCATAATAGCAGAAAGTACTTTTAGCTTTGCTCGAATGAGCTGTCATAGGACCGATGCAAATTTTTACAAAGTGTACTATTCTCATATTCTGACACCATAGATATATGACCAGCCCCCTTACTCTTGTACGAAATCGCAATAGTCTTAGTCCAATGCAATTTCGTTCAAGAATGGGAATGGGGGCAGATTGTAAAGTATATCTCTTTTTCACAGTTTCCAACTATGCGTCGAGCTATTCGATTACATGGATGACATCCTAACCTTGCAAGCGGCAGGTAAATTTATATTAAATACTATAATATTTTTTTGTTCTGTTCATTTAACAATAAAGTGTATAAAATAACAATAATTAATTTCATACCACAAAAATAATTCTGTGGAATCATTGTGGTGGAAGGATTAGTCAGTTTGTGTCACTTTACCGAGAACTAGCTGTCCAGGGTGCGGACGTTTAGGTTCAGGGGTTTCGATCTGCTTAACGTCACACGGGGAGACTCCTTCCTTGCACCCTAAAATGCGTCACCCCCCTTGATACCCTCCCTGCCGAAGCCAGGGTCAAGAAGTGGAAAACTGAACACACTCCTAGGAAAGGGCTCCCTCCTGAGCACAACTTACCGTGGCCAATCTGGAAATTGCTTTATCGCCTGCGTATCCGGGTTGGCCGCTGCAACCACATCCTGCACAAATGGGAGTACTTATGTGAATAACTCGGAGCGCGAATGTGGAGAGCCCTTGCAGATGATGTCCCACTTTTTGGAGTGTCCCCTATGCTCCTCCATCTGCAGTGTATGCAGCATAATGACGGCAATCGATGAGGCAGTCCTGGTTGCCACGTACTGGGTCAAACAAATATAAATGTGTGAATCATCGACACGAAGAAGCAGAAGAAGAAAAAGACGAAAAATAACACCTTACGCCAGCCCATTAATTCAGTTTGATAATATTACTAACATTGGAACAAATGTTACTAACAACATGGACTGTATTGTGTTGTCTGAAAATAAATGATTTATTATTTTTATATTCTTCTTCTTTCCTGTCTATGGTAGGGTCTGAAATTAAATCTTCCACGCCCAAAACTCGGCTTATCGAACCGCATGCTCAGTGACGTATTATTAAAACTGTTCAATTAAATGTAACATTACATTTTAATTTGGATTGAATTATTAGTGTGACAGCTAAGTTATGAAACAAATGACATGACGATCATAGTTTTCAATAAGGGACATACTTCATCATCATCATCATCATGTCAGCCGAACGACGCCCACTGCTGGGCATAGGCCTCCCCCAAGGATCTCCACAACGATCGGTCCTGCGCTGCCCGCATCCAGCGCCTTCCCGCGATCTTGACCAGATCGTCGGTCCACCTTGTAGGGGGCCTGCCCACGGAACGTCGTCCGGTACGCGGTCGCCATTCGAGAACCTTTCCGCCCCAACGGCCATCGGTTCTCCGCGCTATGTATCCCGCCCACTGCCACTTCAATGATGCAATCCTTCGAGCTATGTCGGTTGTTTTAGTTCTCCTGCGGATCTCATCATTTCTGATTCGATCGAGCAGGGAAATACCAAGCATCGCTCTCTCCATTGCTCACTGAATGACTTTGAGCCTTCTTATGAGACCCATAGTAAAAGACCACGTCTCACTTCCATAGGTCATTACTGGCAACACACACTGGTCAAAGACTTTCGTCTTGAGACATTGAGGTATTTCGGACGCGAATATATGTCGGTACATACTTACCATACAAAAACCTATAAAAGAAGAATCTGTGAAAGATAGTATGACAATCAATTGGTGGTATCAACAAGTATATTTTGTGTGCAGTGTTCGACAGCCTTGGCAATGCACGCGCCAACTCAATGACTGCGAGTGGGCAATGCCGCCTAGCCGCTCTCATCCCGTGCGCACAAGACGCTTCCCAGATATACGACTGCAACGTGCGACTGCTATTCCGCCTGCACGCCTCGCTGCCCGCTGACACGCTGTCAGGACACAGGGAGAGGTAACAACAGAGGGACTAGACAAGTCGCTTTCTATTATAGATATCGGCAGTAGAATAATTAAATAAATAAATAACTTTTTTACAATCACACCAATTATCTAAGCCCATGTACAGGTCGCGAGATGAATTAAGAGCCCTGGAAAAAAGTGGAAGGGGTATGCGCAGTAGTAATTTACGCTTAAAAATGACTACTGCGCATACCCATTCCCTTTTCTCCAGGGCTCTTAATTAGTCGCGCGACCTATAAATTTCATTGAGATACTGTGTCATGGAAAACTTGATAACGGATAAATGTATACTTAAATACTTTTAAGTTTGTAAATACATACTTAATACATAAAAAACACCCAGACCAAGACAAATAGACATGTTCATGCACACAAATATTTGTCTTGTTCGGGAATCGAACCCGAGACCTCTGGCACAGAAGGCAGGTAGCCTACCCCTGCGCCAAATCGGTCGTCAAAAGTTACAATCGAATAAAAAGGAAATGTATGGGATTGATATAAGCGGTCACGTGACATTTCGATCGCTAATGTCAATCCCATACATTTATCTTTCTATTCTACTGGTGATATCGATACTAGAAAGCCACTTGTCGACAGGGGCTGTTCCTATATTAGACTTTCGTTATGTGCGCACTATTCGTATTGCGAGCGAGCATTGATTAAATTTTTTTACTGTTTCGCAGATTCCGACAACAATTTAAAAAGCTGAGTTCCTTCTACAAACACGCGAGCAGTCTGCAGTATTACAGAAATCTACTAACGCTGCCTGTTTTGCCGTCGAACCCACCGAATTTCCTGTTACAGGTACTTTAGCGGCCAGAATTAATAACCTATCTACAGATAGGGATAGGTGCGATCCAGATTAGTTGCTATGCAACACTTGATATTAACAAGGAATTAACGACAGTTGCCTGGGTGTTGCTAGGTGTTGCCTAGCAACTAATCTGGATCGCACCTATCCCTATCTGTGGATAGGTTATTAATTCCGGCCGTTAATCAAGTGTAATAATTTGAGTAAACATAAGGGCTCTTTTACATTGCGACTTTACGGCGACTTTGCGGCAGCAATACAGCATCGATGTAACCGCGATACAAACGCGACGCTGTATCGATACAGTCAGAAAAACTTCAAACGCCCTACTAAAAGCAGCGAAGCAGCGATGCATCGCAGTCGCGCGGTTGTTAAACGCGCGTTTGTATTGATGCAAAAAGTCAATGTAAAAGGCGAAATGCGAAAGAGATCGCACGTGACAGAATCGATGTCGCATTTCCGCTCTCCTCAAGCAAGACTCCTTCAAGGTCCATCTCTTACCATGTATTTTGTTATACTTAGTGCCTGTTTCACAATGTCCGATTAGGAGATACTTTCCAGTTTAATTGACAGTTTTGTATGGACTATCTGTCAAGTAACAGCTAATGAGAACTTACTTAGACATTTTGCAACAGGCCTGAAATAAAACTATTTGTTTCAGAGTGACTTTGGCACATATGTTACGCCAGTGGTCTCAATACCGGACCCTCAGCCAGACGAGGTGGACTCGGTCGGGGCTCTTATCGATACATCGGACACCATCAGTGTGGTGAGGAACTTTATATCCATACTAGCGGATCCTCGCGGTTTTACCCGCGTGGTACCCGTTCCCGTGGTAATATCGGGATAAAATATAGCCTATGTCACTCAGGAAGAATGTAGCTTTCTAATGGTCAAAGAATTTTCAAAATCGGTCCAGTAGTTTCGGAGCCTATTCGATGCAAACAAACAATCAAATCTTTCCTCTTTATAATATTAGAATGGACTAATAGTATAATATGTAAGCGTGTTTGTTTATTTGTTGTTCACCTCAAATCGGAGCAACGGTTCGACGCGATTTTTGATATGGAGATTGTTTAGGAGCTGGAGAGTGACATAAGCTACTTTTCATCCCGTAACCTTTCGAGAGCTAGTTTAAAGTTTTATTGCAATAAATTTTATTTGTCATTTTTCACAGGTTGTAATTATTATAAGTTCTGTGAAAGAACTTTGTTTCTCAATGATAAGAAGCTTATGTATTTAATAATATTGTTTGTGTTATAATTTTTCTGATTACTGACATTTAAAAACTTTTCGTGTCTAGAGACGAGTTACAGGAGAGCGATCAAAAATATTGAATTATTGATGTTGATCGACAATTTAAAAATCGACGGACCGACGGACGAGAGAACGCTGCTTATTTTTTTTTTATTTCGGACAAGACATCCATATATTGTTAGTATGTAATATACCTACCTAATGTTAGTATCATCATTACATTAAACTTAACTGCTGGTCTTTGACTAAGTTCATGGTAGTTGGTAGTAGCAAAGGAATTGCGCAATTTTAGATGCACGAGTAAGCGCGCCTTAAGAAATTAAAATCGTACACTCGGAAATTCTATGAAGGGAATGTTTTGGGCACAGGGTTTATCTTCGCGGGCCCGCCCACTTACTACAGTCTATAAAACCTAGCATGGTCAAAATGACAGCTCATTCGTTGCTTCTGCACAAGGAATATGGTCTTAATTTTCTAGCATAAGCTACATTAAAAATGTCTGACGCAGTTTTTCTTGAGCTTTATTCCAATAGCATAATAAAGAACTGTTGCTTTGCACGAATGAGCTGTCATTTTAACCCTGCAAAATTTTACAGACTGTACTTACTTTTAACGTTTTTTGTGTTCTATGATTTTGAACGTTGTTTTTCGATATAATAACAAATCAAAACGTCCATAGGCGACAACCCCCGACCACCTGGAGGCGTTCGAGCGGCGCGGCACGCCGTCGCCACAGCCCGACCCCGTCGTGGAGCGCGACCGCCTCATTGACCACCTGCAGAACGAGCTGCGGCGGATGAGGTTGGTATACACTACTTTGATAGGGGTTTGTTGCATCACTTGGAACTCTAGACCCCGTCGTGGAGCGCGACCGCCTCATTGACCACCTGCAGAACGAGCTGCGTCGGATGAGGTTGGTATACACTACTTTGATAGGGGTTTGTTGCATCACTTGGAACTCTAGACCCCGTCGTGGAGCGCGACCGCCTCATTGACCACCTGCAGAACGAGCTGCGTCGGATGAGGTTGGTATACACTACTTTGATAGGGGTTTGTTGCATCACTTGGAACTCTAGACCCCGTCGTGGAGCGCGACCGCCTCATTGACCACCTGCAAAACGAGCTGCGCTGGATGAGGTTGGTATACACTTCTTTGACAGAGGTTTGTCGCATCACTTGGATTGGAACTCTACATATTTTACATGCCTAGTCTATATAAAGCCAGTTCCCTAAATTACAGTTTTATAGTTGTCTGACCAATTTGGTATTTGACTGTTGTTGAAATGTAGATAGTTAATTATGTCATTTAGAAATATAACATTATTGAATAACAAATGTGAAAAAAGAAATTCAATATGTATTATATCAAGCGAATTATGAGCTACTTAATTGTGACTCTAGCTATCTCTTTTTAAAACGAAATTTTCTTTGGCGAGAGTATGGTGCTATAGAAATGTGACGTCACGTTTCTATAGCGCTCTCCTTGTCTAATTAGAAAGTTTGATGCTCCATATCGCTAATATGCAAAAATATGCAAGATATTGGGACCGATCGTTGTGGAGATCCTTGGGGGAGGCCTATGCCCAGCAGTGGGCGTCGTACGGCTGAAATGATGATGATGATGATGCAAGATATTTGAAAATAAATACCTATGTTTTGTTGCTACTAATTAAATGAACATTTTAAGTCAATAAAAAAAAAATCAGTCAAATACCCAATTGGCAGTCTAAGTAAATATAATGAAGTAGCGCTCCACTCGCGACTTCGTCTACGTAGACCTCCTTTTTTACACCAGTAGAGAGGTAATTTCCAAAAATCCTCTTTTAGTGCTCCCTTACGAGTGTAAGGGAGGGGGAGGGTTCCTTGGGGGAGTCCCCAAGGAACATACATGTCAAATTTCAGCTTCTTTGCACCCAGTAATTTCGGCAGTGCGTTGCCTGTCAGTCAGTCAGTAACGCAAGAGTTTTATATAATAATTACCCGCGTGGTACCCGTTCCCGTGGGAATATCGGGGATAAAATATATCCTATGTCACTCGGTAAGAATGTAGCTTTCTAATGGTCGAAAGAATTTTCTAAATCGGTCCCGTAGTTCCTGAGATTAGCGCGTTCAACCAATCAAACAAACAAACTCTTCAGCTTTATAATATTAGTATAGAATACAGTTTTCTAGAGTTGGTTGACAAACTGGCATTCTAAATAAATAATTAATTAATTAAATTTAGGTTTCTGTCGTCTGCTAAGACGATTTTTGCTAGTTATTGAATGTTTTAGGTTGACCTTTTAGTCTTTTCTTCCACTTATCATATGTAAATTTAAAACGGTTTTAATTTCTTCTCAGGTCCGAAGTTACGACAAGAGTTGAGGAAAGGAACAACATTATGGGAGCCATGCGAGAGCTTTCAAATAAACTAGAATCACAACTTTACGCCGTTAAGGTGCGATTTTGCAAAATATCGTATTATAAATGGTTACGTGCAAATAAACTGATAATGGAGTATTTTGAATTGCTTTTATTATTAATTATGACTTTTATTGCAGTCAGAGTTAGAACAAGAGAGGAAAAGGTCAGAGATGTTGGCCGCACAAACACCAGAAATAAAACGTAGGTATCGCATAATAATTCTAAAATTATAATATTTGTTTTCGAAATTATCATAAAATAACGTTTACAGAAAAGCTTACGGAGACCGAAGATAAAGCCAAAGTAACAGATGAGAAGTTCCAGAAGCTTAAAGGGGCATACACACAACTACGGGAAGAACATATCAATCTAATAAGACAGGTATTAAAAGAGCCAATATCATCATTGTTCAAGGCCTCTCCGACATTACTATAGGCGTATAAAAGTCCCAATAATAGTCATAATATCAACTAATTTAATTAGTAAAATATAATTAAAAACTTTGCATAAGTTGAAAATATTCAAAATAGGAGCGTTTTACCTACCATTAAAACGCATATTGTGTCCGGAGCCTTATTCGAAGCCTAGGTAAACATATTTTGAGAAAGCCCTTTCCGTTTCCGTTCGACATCAATTTTCCTATTGGTCAATTTTACCCACGTGACGTCACTTCCGTAACGTCATCATAAGTCACGTGATACGAGTTCACCTTTTAGCAACGGCGGAGGATTTGTGTCATTGTAGTCTCAAAATCTGAAACACTTGACAACCATTAAGGATAAAATCTACACCAGGCAGGTCTTAAAGCTAGGCTTCGAATAAGGCTCCGGACACAATATGCGTTTTAATGGTAGGTAAAACGCTCCTATTGTGTCCTTTCGCCGTTATTCGAAGCCTAGGTAAACATATTTTGAGACCTTGTTTGTTATCGCCTGGTGAACGAGGACGCCAATGTGACATGTATCAGCAATTATGACATTAATCTTATACCTTTTGACAAATTCGACAGGTACAAGGGGTACAAGAATTAATTGTTTAACTTTATAACTCAACATCACAAATTAATACTGATATCAGAAACATTATGCTATTACTATCAAACATTCCAGTATGTCATACAATAGTACGTAAGTACCTATATAATGAAAATATGAGCACGGACTGAACATGATTGAAAAGAAAATAAAATGTATACTTATGCTCAATCTATCAAACCTTATTCATAAATATGTAAACTATGTTACATAAATCATTTACATATTCTTGAAATATTCAAAAACTGAAAAGAAACAAACATTACATTAACACAACTTGTGCTATCCCTTATATATTTTTGAAGCAAAAACATCTGAAAATCTTTTGGCTAAGTCTCTTCTGATATAACATCAATACGATATGATCTGAAAACACATAATAAAGCAAAATATAAGTACAATATAATAATTGTAAAAACTTTCGGCACAAGAAACCATAAGCACAAGACTCTTATCTTCCCTAACTGTAAAATCATGTTGCTTTAAATTATTATGTTACACCTGCTAGTGACACGCTAAACTCCCGAGCACTAGCATTGTTACGAAGCTGACGACTGTTTCTCAGTATATCCTTTACCGCTATAGGGAAATTATTGTTCATACTAAAATAAATAATTTTGGGAATTTTAATATACCACTGTGTAGCCCCAATCTAAGCAAAGCTTGTCCTATGGCCAAGATGCCCAAGTCGTAATTCTTATGGTTCTGTAGGGTGCGAAGCATTAAGTCCACCTATGTACTGTAATTAGTGCATGAAGAATTAAATAAATAAATAAACATGTATTTTGTAAATACATGGTTGTGTTACATACAAAACACTTCGATCAATTAAACATAATATTATACTTAAAATATCGAACCCACGACGTTATTTTTGGCAGTTAAACTGTTGACTCACTACCTACACCAAATTCAAGAGAAAAGACATTATTTAAAGCTCTGTGCTAGAGAAGAAGTCAACTATTGCTATGTTTGTGCAGTGCAAGATGCATTAAAGTTTGATTGCAAAAATTAACGTTAACATTATTCGAATAAATAGGATCGCAGATCGCAGGATGTTATATGTATAACATCCTAAACTACTTGTGCCGGCTTGTCTTACTGGTCTGACAAAAAGAGCGATCATGTATAAAGGTCAAGTAAATTTCTGAAAATAATGTAAGCACATGCCTTATTTTACAAGATCAAAACAAAAGTAGTTCGTATATTAACTTCTTTAAAGCATCTGCTATTTTGTAACAAATCTCATTTGCATACAAATCGAATTAATGTAACTCTAAAAGATAAATTGCAAAAGATTTGCAATATTTTGTCATAACTTTATCTACTACTTATATCTATCAATCAATCAAATATTGATTTATTCACATAGACATATAATAAGCATGTATGTACTTATGAATCGTCAATATTTTCCTACCACCCATTCAAAACTTTTTAACTGTAACTATACATATAAATATAATAATGACAACGAAAATGACTGGTAATGGCCGATAATGACAGTTTCACTTTATATATTTTACCGACACGGTCCCAAGTTGCATTGCAGGACACAATTTTTTATATAGACTGCCATTCTAAAGACGCGTTTCTCTTATTATTAATTACCATCGAACCAATGAAAAACTCCCGTTAATTACTGTCAATTTAGCTACACGGAACATCTTAAATAGTTATATCCAATCTAGCAAAGAAACATGAATATACAAAATTAAAAAATTTCATTGAGTTATGGCTCATTATACCCATCCATTTAGTAAAAATGGGTTAACCGGGCACATTATATAACTTCGTAATGAATACAAACAATTCTAACATAATGAACTAAATATATATATATATATATATATATATATATACATACATATATATACCCATATTAAAACTCACCAAAGACATTGTTTATCAGAAACATAAGAGACTTCTTTTCCTCATTAACGAAACAACGAGCAACTTCTTTTAGTTGCCCTAATGCTTGCCCTAAGGGCATAATTTTGCTATTGTACAAGACAGTGTTCTTGTGGAGCGACTGTCAATCTGAAAACTCGTAAATTATTATCAATGATCTGATCTACTAATTTTACATTTGTATGGGTCCGTGTCCTTGCGAAATCAATCTCAGAAACCCATTTTTACTTATTCTTTCCAAAACATTCATAATTTATCCAATTTTTATGATAATGATTCATTAAAGGTTCATAAAAAGATGTCTTTGTAGACAATATCATTGTTGTAGACCCTGTCAATCTCCAAACTGCATTCATTCTAGCCTGGAAAGGCGTAATTTTTCTATTGTTTAAGACAGTCAAAATCATTTACGTACAAGTACTTTTGACTGAATACATGAATAGTTTATATCATGATAACAAAAGGTTTACATTTTCAACATCATTACATACACAATTACATGAGTTACATGAGCACAGGAAAAAATAATATCGGTAACGTTGACTGCTATTGCCCGTTGTAGGTTGATCTGTATTACAGGCAACAAAATATGGTATATATCCCTACCTAGTTTTGCCATTTTAAAAGACCGTGATCGTCAGAATTTGTCTCACAATATAAATCTACGGTGCCATGGAGCAGCCTGCCATGTTTATACATGACGATGAGTAAGCATAAACAATGCCTGTATCAGATGACTTCACTCTTCTAGACGGCTAAAATAACTATTGCCTATAAATTTTCTAAAACATTCTACTGATGAAATAAAGTAAAGTAATAATTTATTCGGTGTTTTATACTAACAATAGGTACACATTTACTTAATCTAAACTAAATTTAGGTATGAAACAGTCGAAAGGGCAGACCCGATCGGCTCGTGCTGTTGCTTACAGCTATGTCAGACTGTCAGGCTCTTTTAGATACGCAAAACGCCAGACACGCATTATCAGAAATCGCAGAATGTCAGATTACACTAAAAGTCAGAATCGCAATATCCCAACTGGCTTTATAGCATAATTACTTTGACTGCATAGCTTCTAGTCAGTAGGTACCTATTATTCGTTAAAATACTAATTATTGCTATCACTGGTGCCCATAGGGAGCCACCGCAGTATTTCAATAAATATATGAACTATTAGTGCCAAGCACAGCTTCCAGCGTGCCTAATACTAGCGGGGCTTGTTCGCATATAAACATGAAAGGTATGTGTAGTCGATATACCTATACCCCCCCCCCCCTTTTTACTTATATTTATTTGAATATACAGTTTCTACTTTCAATCATAATTATGGCATTGACGGCACTAATAATATCACGTAATCCAAAAAAATAAAAAGATTATAATGCTTATTGTCAAAAACATTGCACCCTGATACTTGCGTAAGCAGGAAATGCCACCCGTTACTTGCGTAAGCAGGCTAATTTAATTAATTTTAAAAATAAAAAGATTCATAATGCTTATTGTCAAAAACATTGCACCCTGATACTTGCGTAAGCAGGAAATGCCGCCCGTTACTTGCGTAAGCAGGCTATGTTTTTTTTTTTTTTTTTTTTTTTTTCATATTACTTAATTTAATTAATTTTTTTTTTTTTTTTTTTTTTTTTTTTTTTTTTTATAACCACAGCTTAAAATCTGCATTGAATATCATATTAAAAATGTCAGGGATAATGAATCCAATTACGTATCCATTAATAAAACATTATCGAACCAATGGTAGGGGGGTTCGGGGGGGCTGAGCACCCCATTTTTCAATATCAAATCATTTGCTCCATGCTACATTACACGACCCACATAAACACTCCCTAAAAGGGGCAAGGGTCAACTGTAGAAAGTATTTAGAATAAACTTTTGCAACAACAGTATGTACTTTTAAAATCATTAAATTAAATACACTATTC
This sequence comes from Crambus lathoniellus, assembly GCA_949710035.1. Taxonomy (NCBI): domain Eukaryota; kingdom Metazoa; phylum Arthropoda; class Insecta; order Lepidoptera; family Crambidae; genus Crambus; species Crambus lathoniellus. Next base: position 8,741,525 of record OX453303.1, on the reverse strand, counting down.
CCTCTAAAATATTATTTGCCTTGCACTTGTTGGTTAGTTAATACATACATAGCGACGCTTGTTCCCATTTTTAATGCAGGTAGCACTCACATACAAGCATGGGAGTAATAAAAGTATAACAGTAATCACACACTATGTGCCGGTATAGATACATGATCAAAAACAAAACGTTGAAACAAAAGCAACTTAACAAAATTAGTGCTATACCACTCGACTATACTGACATTATTTTCGAACTGCAATGATACTTTTCCAATGGACATGATAACCATTAAAGAAAATGTAGGTACTTCAAAATGCTTTCGTAACAATAAATCGCCACAAGAAGTCGGTACAAATTGTAAAATAGGATTTATAAACTAAACAAGAGAAAAGTGTGTCAAGGTCAAGCACGGGCGACGACGGGAGCCGAGACCCACTGTATACTTCCCGATCCTTTCAAAATCCGTAAATCACATTGTATCACTATTAAAAGGAAATCTATTTGACATAAATGATTATGATTATGATATAATCTCTCAGCGCAGATCGCAAAATCTCTCTACTAACTATCACATGAACAGATTTTTCATGGTGAGAAAATATAAAATTTCTTACTTGCTTGTGGGTAAGAAAATAAAAATCAAAACTTTCACTGACCTGGCGAGGTGTTAAATTACCTCAATTCCTATGTGCCAATAAACCTGATACTCCATCTCGTCGTCCTAAATGCGTTGGATTTCCACGATAGGTACTTTGAAATTAACAGGTGGACCTCGAGCCCGACCCGCCATGTTTTCGCGCGCTCACTCACAGGCACGCTCTTTTAAAATTCGAACAATTTTCATAACTAATAATATTACTTTATCCGAGAAAGTAAAATAAAAGATCCACTCGTACAAATTTTTAAATTTTTAAATTTCGAACGCTAACAGCGTTTATGACTAGATGTGAACGGTTGCGAAAAATGGACGCCAATGACACAAATCCTCCGCCGTTGCTAAAAGGTGAACTCGTATCACGTGACTTATGATGACGTTACGGAAGTGACGTCACGTGGGTAAAATTGACCAATAGGAAAATTGATGTCGAACGGAAACGGAAAGGGCTTTCTCAAAATATGTTTACCTAGGCTTCGAATAACGGCGAAAGGACACAATACAATATTTTTCTAGAAAGCTGAAGTAGACAAACTGACTGCCAATTTACGAGCAGCCGCTGCCCAACATGAAACTGCAAAAGTATCTTTACAACAACAACTTAACGACAGGATGAAGTAAGTTAATTCGTCGTTTGCCTATTTATTTATGTTCTATTAAAAACGAATAAACTAAAAATGTTGTTCTCGACACTTTTTAGAGATGTTGAATTATTGCAACAAAGCGCATCATCCAGTGAAGAAGTCGAAATATATAAAAGTGAAATAGCAAGTTTACGAGTAGATATAGAAAATTCCAGACAAAAAGAAATAGAATTAGAAACTTTACGAGCATCCATGGAAGCATTAGAAATAGAACACAATACTGCCAAGACTGAACAAGAAGAAAAACTAAATACGATAGCCAGTGAGTTAAAAGAAACTAAGGAAATTTTAGAACAGATAAAAAAAGAGAAGGATGAAAGAGAAATAGAATTAAGCAATGTGAAACAAGAATTGGTAGGTCTAAGAGAAAAGAGTGGAGATGAATACAACAAAGTAGTAGCAGAAAAGGAAGCGGCATTGAGACAAGTCACAGAGCTAACACAGCAATATCAACAAGAGAAAGAGGTCAGTAAATCCGTAGGTTAACAAATATCACATAAAGGTTCATTTTCGGCGACGACCGATTTGGCGCAGGGGTAGGCTACCCACCTTCTGCGCCAGTGGTCTCGGGTTTGATTACCGAACAAGACAAATATTTGTGTGCATGAACATGTCTATTTGTCTTGGTCTGGGTATTAACTATGTATATTAAGTATGTATTTACAAACAAAAAGTATTTAAGTATATATTTATCCGTTATCAAGTTTTCCATGATACAGTTTCTTAATGAAATTAACATGGGCTTAGATAATTTTATTGGTGTATAAATGTAAGAAGTTATTTATTATTTATTATTTTATATCATCATTGACTAATTTGGTTCATTACTGTGTAAATGCATGAAATACTAACATGACAGTGTTGCATGTTTTGTTTGCTAGCTTGTAGGCAGTAGACGATGCGAATTAAAGATGTTTACATTAGTTGTGTTATATACTAATAAAACTTAAGGTATTAAATATGTAATCATACCGTTTTAATCTATAGGAGCAAATGCTTTCCACTAACGAGTTTCGTTCCGAGTTAGAAGCCTTACAACGTAGGTTAATAGATTCTGAAACAGAATTTGCTTGTCAGTCTGAAACTATCAAAGAAAGTATGCAATTGAAAAATACAGAATTAGAAAATGTTATAAATATGAAAGACATGCAAATAGAAGACACGCTAAGTAAACTTGAAGCTGTGCAAGCTGAAATGGAGATGTCCAAGGAAGATTACGAAGATAAGTTAGTTAAACAAAGTGCTGAGATTAGGAGTCTCTCGGAAAAGATTGAAGAATTAAATCAATGTAACCTTAATAACGAAAGAATGTCAATTAGTTTGATCGAAGAGCGAAATAAATTGCAGAGTGAACTAAATGAAGCAATCAAAAAAATTGATGACCTTAAAAAAGACCTAACAGATAAAAGAAATACGGTAGAAAAATACGAAACGTTATTATCCGAAACTGATGCTACAAACAAAAGTGTAATTCAGAAATTGGAGGAAAATAAAAATGATGAAATATTAAAGATTCAAAATATCCTATGTAGCAAAGAGGAAGAGAAGGCAGCACTAGAAACAAAATTGTTAGAAAAAACTAAAGAAGTTGAGACACTTTTGTGCAATTCAAAGGATACCATATCAAATTTAGAGAACAAAAAGACAGAATATGATGTGCAATTAAAGGAAAAAGTAATGGAAATAACAATATTAGATGAAAAACTAAAGACTGTTATTGAATGTAAAGATGAAATAATAGAAAACTTAAAAAATGTCGTTGCCGAAAAAGACAGTCAGGTTATTGCACTTAATGTGGAAATGACAAAACTATCAGAAAAGAACATGAAATTGGAAGAAGACTTGAAAGAGACCCAAGCAGAATTAGAAATAGGTAAAAATGAGTTCATAACATTGAGAGAAGAACATGACCTTATCGTGCAACGAAACGAAACTAATTTAATTATGAAAAATCAAGAGTTGAGGGAACTTAACACTAAAGTTACTGAACTTATTCGTGATAAAGAAGAATTTACGTTAGAGAAAGAAAAAATATTAAATGAATTCAGTTTAGAAAGTCAGGTTAGTTTGCGTTTACGTTTTGTGCCGTCCCTTTTAAAATGTTGATTAATTTCATCGCACTGTTTTTATTAGGTATTTGAAAAAGATCTTAAAGAAAAAGAAGAATCTATTGAAAAATTGCGAACTGAATATGAGACGGTACTCGCTGAAAAGGAAGTAATAAAAAATAACCTTAATTTTGAAATCGAACAGTTGAAGCTCCAGTATGAAAACTTTAAAATTGAGAAAGAAAACGAAACATCCAGCTTTTATGAAAAAATAGAACAACAGAAATCGACTAGTGATTCTCAAATAATCGAAATGAGTACTAGTTTGGCAGAAAGCTGTAAACAAATTGACAGTCTGAAAGCTGCGTTGGATGAAATGCAGATTTTAAAATCAAAAGAAAAAGAAGAAATGGAATTGGTCATTATGGAAAAAGATAAAGAAAAACAGGTTAGGTTTCCGATGTTAGAACTGAAAGTGTCCGTCTATTTTTTGTTTTCGTATCATCATAATAATAACTACATGTGGTGATGGCAGTTCAAGCGGTGACGGTGCTATGTTTACATACCTACTTATTACATAACGTACAGTACGCGTGTGAAGTATCTGAGTGACGAACACCAATGAAATATTTAGTCTGTATCTATTTTATAAAAAAAATATTCTTCATCTGTTTGGAATAGAAAAGGACCTACCTATATAGTTTTTGCCACGGACGGAACACAAGAAAGACGTAGAAGTAGTAAGTGGGCGGGGCATGCGTAAAATTACCCTTTACTCAAAACAGCAAACCCTCCATAAATCGTACGTGTGTATGACTGTGAATTCTCATTTTTAATTCTTGTTTCATGGCAACTAGCTTGTTTTCGAGTCTGCGCTTCATTCAGTAAAAAAAAAAGTGAAATGCTCTTTCTCGTGTTCTGTGGTATATACTTTTTATACTGCTTTTTAGTATGAATGGTATTCTAATTGCATGTTTTTATTTTTCCTCTCCTTCCTACCTCTGCGGCTTGCCTCTGCATCTCTGAAACTGCAACTCTACAATATTCTGCATGTTCTCCTGGATTTCTGTTGGACTGTAATGGATCTGACCTTGTGTTAAGTATACCTTATTTTCTTCATACTTAATCCGTGGAATCTTAGACGTTGCAAGCTAAATTAGATGTTTCTGATAATAAGCGACTGAATGCCGAATCTGAATTGCAGGACTTACTGCAACAAAATACAGTTCTCGAAGCAGATTTGGCGACAATCAAAATTCAACTTGAAGAGACCAAGAGAGAATTGGAGAAACGTAAGTTTCATTTTTACATGTTTTTATAGAGATATCTTGGTTTCGTTATGAATTGTATTGTTAAAATCAACTTTGTACGTAATATGATAACATAGTTCGTACGTAATAAATTATACTTTTTATGTTGTTTGTTGGCATTTGGATATGTTTCAAAAAGGTTTGCTTCCTACTTGTAGGCTGAAAGAATTTTTTATTTTAACGTTTCTTCTGTTTAAACAACTTTATGAATTACATTTATAATTAAGAGATGCGCAAGGTGATTTGAATACGTAAGTACAGTCAGCAGCACTTTGGTTTACGACAAAATAATCCACAAATTAACATATACACTCGGCTACCGCAGAGAGCTCGCGAGTAGTGAAGTGCGCTGGCGAGATGGCCGTGGATGTGACCGCGGACGCGACAGCGGACTTAGAGGGCGGACGCTCTGATGACCGCGCCGCCGCTGAGCTAGCCGCTGGCGCGCTGAAGGAACTCGCTGCGATCACACAGGTTAGGATTATTGATGTCTTGGGTGCTTTGGAAAGTTTTGGACACTTGTATATTGCTGGGGCTACATTAGATGGCTACGAGGAATATCTATGTTAACGTGATGAGTGTTGCCAGGTGAGTGTGGTTTGTTACGACGCGTAGTATTCGGGCGAAAACGATGTGTTATCAGGGCACTGACGGTTAACTGGCGCGCATTAAAGGGATTTGTTCAGACTGAAGGGCACGATTTATCTTCGCCCGCTTAATGTAGACAAAAACATCTCACATGTCCATACGCGATGATTTTAGAACGCCAACGCGACACGAATCTTCCTCCCTCCGCTAATGTAGCCCCTACATTTGAGGACTAAAGTAACTAAACTTAAAGTTATGTTTGACTAATAAAAGTCATGTATCGACGGACCGTAATCAAGTGGTCGTGTCTGGTCTAGTTGTGATAGTGAAATGTTAATGTTTCTTTTCTGTACTAATTTTCTGATTCGTGATTCATGTCATCGCAAATGTTTCCAAGAAATTATTTTATAACCGAGTTTGAACCTATACTGTTGTCAATAAAAGTCCAGTTCATATGTGTTATTTCGTACGTCCGTAGGTGAAAGGTAACGAGGACGCCGTAGTAAAGGCAGCGATGCTGGCGGCTCACAGCGCCGCACAACTGTCCGCGCAGCTCGCTGAGCTCTCTAACACCTCCACTGACTTGGACCTTTCCGAGAGTGAGTATGAATTTAATTTAGGACAAAAATTAACAAGTTCACTGTCCACAGACGATATGTGGTCTGTAGACGGAAAGCTCTACACGTTTACAGTCCACATAATTATGTTCTGCTTGCCGGTACAATTTCTAGGCTTTTTGGAGCTGTGAACGTACAGGGATAGTTCCATATATTGCGCGGACTTGACAGGACGTATAACTGAGAACCTAAAAAGCTATTTTTTTGAAAAAACAGAATGTGTCAAAATTGGTCAGTATTTTTTAACGCAACTGGAAACTGTAGGGTATTTCCACTTTCATGTTTGGACAGTGAACCTGACCCATCTATAAACATAATAGTTGTTTCTGATGGTGCCTAAAGTAACATTCGACCGGCGATACAGATGCACGATAAAAAAAACAAGATCATTGGCTATTTTGACATGACTGTAGAGTGCCGTCTCTGTCGAAGCATAACAACTGACGAGGGACTTCATGTTTTCTTTCTTATTTACCCTGATGTGATCTCTTTTTATCGTCAAGCGTTTTGGTGATATTCTTCAACTTTAACTTTTCTAGGTTACTTAATAAGAAGTTGAGTTCATTCAAAACAATACTTACAGAGTTGAACGCCGAAAGCCGTTCCATGCTAGCTGCCACTAAGAGCTGCATGGAGAGTATAAAGAGCGGGTCGTTACCGGGCCCGACTTGCGCGGAAGCTTGCGAGCGCGTACAAGCTGCAGCGAAAGCCGTTGCGGCTGCTAGAAGGGGGAGGGAAGGGCCAAGCGTCGATGATGAGCTGGCTACCATGGACCAAGCTATTGAAGAAGCTGCTGCCCAGATTGAGGTCAGTATTCGATAGATAGTTCAGACACTAGGTTAGGTATTGCACGGAGATTATGCAGGTATTATAACATATGAGTGTGGGAGTGAGTACAAGCAGCAGCAAAAGCCGTTGCAGCTGCTAGAAGGGGGAGAGAAGGGCCAAGCGTCGATGATGAGCTGGCTACCATGGACCAAGCTATTGAAGAAGCTGCTGCCCAGATTGAGGTCAGTATTCGATAGATAGTTCAGACACTAGGTTAGGTAATATCTGCATAATCTCCGAGCAATAGCACGGAGATTATGCAGATATAGCAGATAGTGTGGGAGTGAGTACAAGCAGCAGCGAATGCTGTTGCAGCTGCTAGAAGGGGGAGAGAAGGGCCCAGCGTTGATGATGAGCTGGCTACCATGGACCAAGCTATTGAAGAAGCTGCTGCCCAGATTGAGGTCAGTATTTGATAGATAGTTCAGTTCAGACATAAGGTATTGCGCGGAGATAATGTACATTAGGTTTTTGAAACGGAAATTTCGTGTTATAAGTATGACACCTCTTTGTAAAGGTGGGGCAAAGAAACAGTCAAACACATGCTCGTATGTTTTCACTTTGCTCTTCAAGTACGAACTGTGTTGATCTTCTTGCGATAAAGTAATATAAAGTTCTTATCTTTATACAGTCACTGCTCGCAGCAAGTCGCGCCGGCGATTCAGGCGTGAAGTTAGAAGTGAACGGCAAGATCCTGGACGCTTGTACAACCCTAATGGCGGCTGTGAAACTGCTGGTACAAGAGTCGCGTACTCTGCAACACGAGTTGGGAGACAACGCCGCGCGCCGCCAACTGTACCGCAAGAACCCGCAGTGGTCGGAGGGGCTCATATCGGCTTCTAAAGCGGTCGTGTTCGCCGCTAAATTGCTTGTGTAAGTAGTTTTGAGGCTATAGTATTGTTTAGATCCTGCCCGCTTGTACAACTTTGATAGTGACTGTGAAGCAGCTCGTTCAGGATTCGCGCACGTTACAACATGGGCTGGGAAACAACGCCTCGCGCTGAAGGGTTGCCAGGTTCAATAATCGATAAGCCGGACTGGCCAGCTAGTTTTTTCGGACTTTTGGGTATCAAAGCCGGACGGACACCCTATAAAACCAAGGATTATTATAATAATAAACCATATTTCTCGCGCGTCGCGACTAGGCCGATACGTCTAATTTGACCGAACAAGCATCTAAAAAGCCTGACCCTGTCCGAATTTATCCGGACGCCCGGCAACCCTACACGCGTAGGCAACTGTATCGCAAGAACCCGCAACGGTCGGAAGGACTCATTTCTGCGTCGAAAGCGGTCGTGTTTGCTGCTAAGTTGCTCGTGTAAATCATTAACTGTCAAAAATATGATGGTACTAGCGGTCGCCCGCTGTTTCACCCACGTGTTTCCCGTTCTTGTAGGAATATCGGGATATGCTTCAATCCAGGCTATCTGTACAAATAAATAAAATTGGAGTGTCTGTTTGTAATATTAAAATAACCGCTTTTTACTACATGCATATGATTATATATATGGTACATATGCCAAAATAACATTTTTTACAATTTTTGTCTGTCTGTCTGTCTGTCTGTTTGTTCCGGCTAATCTCTGAAATGGCTGGACCGATTTTGACGGGACTTTCACTGGCAGGTAGCTGATGTAAGAAGGAGTAACTTAGGCTACTTTTTATCCCGATATTCCCACGGGAACGAGAACCACGCGGGTGAAACCGCGGGCGGTCGCTAGTCTACTATATGTGTGCCAAATTTCAATCAAATCCGTGTAGTAGTTTTTGTGTGAAAGAGTAACAAACATCCATACACTCACAAACTATGATATTTCTATGTAGAAAGCGTTAACAGGAAACTAAAAAAAATATATCGTTACGGAAGTTACGAAAGTGTGTATGTTTTGTAGGACGTCAGCGGACGAGGCCATCGGCACAGCCGGGCGGCTGGAAGGCGTGTCCGCCGCCGCGCACGAAGTAGCGGGCAGCACCGCGCAGCTCGTAGCAGCTTCACGAGCGCGCGCGCCGCCCGCCAGCGCGGCGCTGCAGCGACTGGGCGCCGCGTCCAGAGCTGTGGCCGCCGCCACCGCCGCGCTCGTGGCCGCCGCCAGACACGCCGCCACGCTGCGGAGTGACACCGGTCAGTATGTACACACTGCTCGTAGCGGCGTTCCGGGCGCGCGCGCCACGCAGTGACACCGGTCAGGGCGAACGCTAAAACACGGGCGGAGTGCACGCGTCGTAAGTCCGCCGCGGGCCACAATCCGCGAGCGGGCACCCGTTGCGAGCGCCCGTCTCATTTAGCGCTGCTAAATGGCGCCCGCGCGTGTGCCCGCCGCCCGCTGCGCGTGTGATAATCCGTCGCCCGCGCCTGCGCTGCTCATACTTTTCATTATAGACACGCGAGCGTGCGCCCGCGCGAGTTTTAGCGTTCGGCCTCAGTGTGTGTGTATACACACGAACAGTAACATGTAACAACATGGAACTTTGTCACATTGAAGCGTAACGAAACACAACTGCCTGTGCCAAATAGTCATCTTATTGAATTACTGCTCAATACATTTGCAATAATAGGTATTGAACTTTGTGTGGAACCGCCGATTATTTTCGTTATTTTGAAGTTGGTTTCTTAGTAAAAGTTGTTCGTATTGATGGGTACTATAACCCCCTTTCGGATGTATAAACCCTTTCCCTAACACCCTGTATTTATTGGTAACAGAGGCCCTAGACACATCGGCGCTGACGCTCACCGCCACGCGGCGGCTGGAGATGGAGAGCAAAGTGCGCGCGCTGGAGCTGGAGACGGCGCTGGACGCGGAGCGCGCGCGCCTCGCCGCGCTGCGCAAGCGGCACTACCACCTCGCGCAGGTGGAGGAGGTATATATACCCCCACTCTCATACAGCAAGCGTACCCACAGAGCAAGGCGCGCGCTGGAGCTGGAGACGGCGCTGGACGCGGAGCGCGCGCGCCACGCCGCGCTGCGCAAGCGGCACTACCACCTCGCGCAGGTGGAGGAGGTATATATCACCCCCACTCTTTTTTTTTTGCGTCGAACATCCGACCATTTCCTATTGAAATAATCGTCCAACAACCTTCCGGACAAACGGGGGAAGGAGGCAGTGAATCCTCATGGATGCCCTAAAGTGCCCCGGTAACGATCAATCGTCATTCGTCAATTGTTACGTGATTGACCGTTTCAATAGAAGGTGCGAATGATGGAGCTTCATTCGATGCGTCAATTGCTCGCGCCATGTTTCTCACCGAAAAATCTCTCTGGATTCCTTCCGCCGATGATGGCGGGTGCGGGTTCGAGCTTCTGCTCCTTCCCCGGGCTTCATCTCGTGGGGCTGCTGCCCCACGGTGCTTGGTGCCGCTTACGCGGCCGTCTTCTGACGAGAGGCGTGTGTGCCCCACTGGATGTTTGCGGCCCTCGGCGCGGTCAGCCAGCCGGGTGAGACCCCATTGGGGGAGGCCCAGCTTGCGCCTGCGAGCGGTCGAAAAATCTTCCAATCGCACAACGAGACGATCAATTGGTAGCGTCATTCGCGATTGTCAATGGGCTTTCCATCATTCGCATCAATCACGTAGTTTCGAATGACAATCGCTTCAATTGGCTCTGTAGACGATCATTTGGTCCTTCAATGACGTAAACATTGTCAATTGCGAATGATCGTTACCGGGGCACTTTAGAGCCGGCTGCAAGGGTTATGTCGGACTCTTTCCGACTAAACACTGCCTGAAATCAGCTGTTACCTGGACGGGTAATTCAGCTTATCGAAGGCGACCACGTCCCTGGGAGGCCGTGGCGCAGGAGGTATATATCACCCCTCACTCTTATATAGCAAGCGTACACCTACAGAGCAAGTATTGGTTGAAATGTTCGAAAGAGGCGCGCGTCCGTTTGTGGCGCCCGCAAGCAGTCGAGTGACACCGCTGGCAGCCGCTGCCATCTCGGTATGAATTGGGCCTAAGTCGGAAATCAAGCCAGAGATTTGACTGGCCAGCTGTTTGACTCTCATTTAAGACAAATCGAGAAGTATGTACGAACGAACCTGTTGAATCGTGATCCATTTTGCTCATGATTTGTTTGAACGCGTCGATACTATAAAGGTCACCGTCAATGTCAACAAGTTGGAATTTCGACCTTCTTGTATCTTAGTATCCAGTAGAAAATAGCCTTGTTGTGGGTCACGATACGGTTGGTTCGGCTGTACTTGCGACATTGTTTCATTGAAATTTTTAATTATAGGTCTCGCTTAGTGTGCCTATTTGACATGTAATGTTAACTAATACTTTTTTTATTGTTTCAGAACGGCAACATGACAAACGGAAAAGAATGAATGCGTAATTTATGATAAGCACACTCAAAAATGTGTGTAAGAGTTCAAGTGACTGATGATAAGAGATAATTTTAAACATTCTTGGTTGCTTCAAAATTAATTTCCATTTTTACAATAGCATTTGTGTAACGAAACATTCTTTATTAGCATTTTTATACAACGAATTGATAAATCCCTTTTTTATTATCTAACGAAAGAATGTATTGTCTTCCTGCCAGAGAAGGCTCAATTCACTAATTAAATGTATCCCTCTAAGGCATTTGTGATTTGAAGAGTAAACTGAGTATTTAGATAATATGTAAAGTAAAAAGAAATAAATAAAGTAGGAAAAATATACAAAACAAACCAACTTTATAATAATCATGTTTGTATTACGACTAATGCCAGTGATTATTGTAGCTACTTTATTAGCAATGTTTTACTAAAGTTAGAAATTGGATGTAATAGAACTTTTTATGTTTCTAGCTCTAATCAATCTTAACTTAACGAGTAGGCGACGAAAGTCACTACTACCAATTATTGGTCTACTTTATTTTTGCAGCATGAACACTAATCGGTTTCTTGATGTTAAGTTGCTAAACAGAAGCTGACATTTTCAAAATAAGGTTCGAAGGACCATGTTACGAATTTTGTACAGAATGAAGCGTAAAATCGAAAACAAGCTATTTACTATGACAACTTTAAGATATTAAAAAACAGGTGTGAGGGTGACGACTACAAAGGTATGGCGTGTTTGCTCTTTTGAGCAAATTGTATTCTACGCTTGCCCCGCCCACTTGCTACTTGTAACCTCTTTCTTGTGTTCTGGGGTGTGGACGTACCTATGCCAGCAAGCCGAAACTGTATTGCATCGCCACGAGAGATAGCCGATAAGAGTAAATAACGGTAAGCTTTAATTGTTAAGACTTAAGGTTCAGAATCGTGAATTTTGTTTGTCTATGTAAAAATATATTTTGTATGTATAATTTAACTTTCTTATTTACGAATTGGGTCAGTATGAATATTCGGCGTCAAGTGAACGAATATTTCAAAATTTGAATGCAATGGATGTATTGACCTTATCTTCATCCGTACAATGCGCCTCTTGTAACTAAAAAATGCTGCATTTCAGGCAAAATCTGCTGAAATAAAATTTTATACATTTTATTTTAGTCTATTTTGCCCTATCTGATACTTAATCGACCCTAATTATATACTTTTATTTTGTTTGCTTTTATTTAGTGTTTGATAATCAGTACTTTACAGTTGTTAATATGTGAATATTTTAATTATAAACATCACTTTGACATTGTGCATTTTTTGCTATATTTAAAATCCATCATTTTTGTAAGGCGTAACATATAACTATTTACTAATAAACATATACGGTTAAATCACGTTATATTATTTATTTGTCGCCCTTTCTTCTCTTATTTATGACTTATTGTGAAAGCTGTATCTTATCATAGAAAGACTTTGAAAATGTAAATTGAAGTTCGTAATTACGCAAAAAACCTAAAATACATGGCCTACTTACTTTTTGCCAAACTGACGCGAACTGTATTGATTTGCTTTATAAAAAGAGAAATGTGACCTCGTCAAGACAATAGCTCCCACGCGCTAATAACTGTTATCGACTTTGGGTATTATTTGACATATATTTCGTTCAAGTGTGTGAATCAATTCAAAAGCAAAGTTACCTAACAAAATTCTAGTAAAATTCGTTGTAAGTACTATGCATTAATATTGTTTTCTAAAAATAAAATATTGTGACACAATTCAGGATAAATAACATTTGACAGTCGAGATCGTTTTAAATTGTATCATATTAAGAGCTCAAGGCCAAATCATTTAAACACAATAATGCTTACACATAATATTTTTCTTTATTCGCTGCATGAATTAATACTGCTAATACAAACTTAAGTAAGCATGGCAACTTGTTAATGATTACATCATTACCAATCTAATTGAGTAAACATTTTGGATAAACAAAATCATTCCTGAAATGAAAGGTATAGAGATAACTTATTTATAGTATTTCACAACAACATGAAATATGTTAAAAATGCTCCATCTGTGGAATGATACAAGGACCAATATACTTACTTATAGATAATGAAAACGAGGCAATACTAAATCATACAAATGGAATTATAATTTTACAGACGCCATTCACGCCACTTATAAGTGGCACTTTGTGCAAAAAATATAATCTAATGCTACAACTATTAGGCAATCGCTAAATATTAAATACCTGGTTAACAAAAGACATAATTATTATTTATTATTATTTTTAGCCTGGGCTGTAAGACATTAGGTATAATATTAACATTATGCCCTCACTTATTATGGTTGTATAGCAGATGCACAGTTAAGGTATATATTAGGGGTTAAAGTATCAAATTGCCGTTTTGTATGGAGATTTTTGTAATTATGATTTTTGACCAATATGATGTAACTTTACAAAATTTTACACACGTATTTATGGACATTTTAACTACTAAATGACATATTCGTCGAGAGAAAAAAAAATATTTTCACTAAGTTACAACTAATAAAGTACGAAATTCTGGAAACAAAAATAGTCGTAACTTTCGGGATAAGTTTTTTCTATGTAAATAATCAAATATCGTGTTTATTAAATTATCAAAAGTTGCTCGATACGGTCTTAATGTAACGCAATATTAAAGAAATTATATATTTTTAATATCATAAAAGTTGTTAAGTTTTAAAAGAAAAAAACGGCAACTTCATACTTTAACCCCTATTATAAGGTATAGGTAAGGTTTGGTATAAGCAGGCCTATTTCACTACCCGTGTCGGCTCGAAAACGCGGCGGCAACGCCGGCGGTGTAAATCCATAGAAATTAGGTCCGCAAAAGAGCTAGAATATATGCGATAGAAAGAGATGCAACGAGCGGCCGTTCGTAATTTGCGCCGTACAAGCTGAATTCCACTTTATTGCGTTATAGTTAGAGTTGCTATTTATTTAAATGACTTAGCGGAGTGAACTATCTGTTACATAGTAACTATTTAGTAATCTGTGGTATAAGTGAGAAACAGACAAATTGCTGTAACTAAACATTTGCCATACAACAACATTAGTTAACAGGCAAGTGCATGTAGCTAGGGCGACCAATCATTATTACTTCCCACTTACAGTTGTTTAACTCTGAACGAAACAATAATTGGATATAATAATATATATATAATTATTTTATGTTTATGCTAGAACTGCTTTCAAAATGTCTAAAAATATACAATTATAGCCAGATGACAAATTAGGCGTTTCATTATTGTTTACTAAAAATACAAATATAACAATTTATACATTTCGCCCAAAGTTAATCTTGAGCACAAATATTATGTAAGAAGCCACCATCCATTCACTGCTCAACTAGAACTGATATCAAAATCTTAAGACGATGGTAAATCCCTCAAAAATTTAGCACCACATGTTGGCTTCTCACTTTCATCAAAAATACAGAATACCTATATAAGTACATAATAATTCAGGGGCTGACATGAGCCAACTAGCGCCGCCAATCAATTTTATATTACTACTTCTAAATAAGTGAATAACGTCTATATTTATTGAATAACTTTACATATGAAAAGCATTCGAACAGTTTTAAAACGGGATATTGTTAAAAGTGTTTACTTTTGGTTCAAACCCGTTTTTAAACTATTTAATGCATTTTATAATATTGTAAAGTTATTCAATAAATATTAGACGTCATTTTCAAGACCTTGACCAATTCCTTTTTTAGAAATATGTATTATTTAGAATAAATAAAATAAAATCGTTTGGCGGCGCTAGTTGGCTCATGTCAGCCTCATAACAGCTTTATTTGTTGCTCAAATGAAATAAGACGACTTGATTGATCCAAGTTCCTTGTTTGACATGTTACAAACTGGCCTTGTATTATAACATCATATTTAAGTATACTTTTTGGAGGCTAGGAGAGTATAAATTGTTTTATGACTTGAAATTAATCATAACAAACAATATAGGAAAGATGTGATAAAAAAGTAAATGTATAAGATATATCCTGTATCAGATAAATGGTTTTAAAAGTTCATATACATAAAGTTAAAACTAAAATGATTACATAAGTGTATAAAAGTTGAGTTTAATACCTTAATTGAAAGACCACTCTGTCAAATAATATAAAACTAAAAGGGTTGTTAGTAAGATGGCATTGAAGAAGTAAGGTAAATGGCAAATGAATGTGAAAAGAGATACATTGGTGGTTAAGAGGTAGACCGTTACGGCAGGGATTCGTCCCACTTCAGATGCTTCTCTGGAGTAAGGTGGACTATACGAACATTGACAGCTTGATTTTTCTCAAATTTGGGTGGAATTGGACAGAGTCTGTATATCACTTCATCTCCAGGCAATGGTACATATTCACCATCAATGCTAAAACAAAAAAAATATATATTACAGGTGAGTAATTTATTTGTAAAATGGAAAAAAGTAAATTATTATCTTCTGCTCTATGTTATCTGCAATTATTATTTTGTTCTCAGGTGTGTTATCAAAATCGTCTCGCTAGTCTTTAAGTGTTTATATGATAACAAAACCAAACAACCGAATTGTGCACAAGGCCATTAGTCATGATATCATAAAGTACGGGCAAAAGAAGAATACTATGATACTTAATTTTTTTTCATATAAATCTTTGTAGGATTAAGTTTGACCAGTAAGTTTGCCTTAAATTAATGATTTACTATACAAGTATGTATGCCGTATGGTATTGGAAAGTACCATTGCTTAAAAAAAGTTGAATTTTAAATATCATCATGCTATTGGGCCAATAGCTGACCTTGATAATGATTCACACATCAAACTGAAAAGTAAGACTGTAAATACATAATGAATTGAAGCTTGTAACAGTCAAGAACCTTATTATAATGATTGTTTGCTAAGTAAGACTAAAAATAAGAAACAAAAAAAGGGAATTGCTGATGTGTTAACTAAGTTCATATATTTTATTAGGTACTAGTGAAAAAAACAACAGTACTTACTCAGAAATGTGGACGAACAGGTCGTCACCTCCTTTTTCTGGTGTAACGAATCCATGACCTTTTTCCCGACAGAAAGACTTTATTTTACCACTCTCTAACGGGTTCCCTAAGGCTCTCTCAGATCTAAAAGAAACAAAACCATTATTTTATGGTTAGCTAACTATTATTTATACTAAAAATAAGAAATAAACTTACGTTGACGCAGTTCGATTTCGTCGAGTAATTATTGGACTTGGAAGTTGTAAATGTGAATTAGTCTTGTTAGGAGAATCATCACTATTGAAGCCGTATTCATTTGACATGTTTAAAAAATAGAAAGACTGTTCGATAGTTTTATAGTAGTAGTAGTAAATCAAAATAAATGATTTCTTCTAACCAAAACAAAATGTCAGAATCGGTCGACCGACACACGACCGACATAAATCTAGTGTTGCCAGATTTATTTCTAAAATATCAGTAAATATAAGGAAAATAAGCAAAAAATGGTATGTAGGTACATAAGATCAAAAGATAGCAAGATTAACGTTTTTAACTAATATTATAAAGAGGAAAGAAGATTTGATTGTTTGTTTGTTTGTTTGCATCGAATAGGCTCCGAAACTACTGGAGCGATTTAGAAAATTCTTTGACCATTAGGCGCTCATTAGACGGTAGGTTATGCTGTCAGTTTGCTATCAGCCACGATTCTTTTAGCCAATCAAAATGAACTATTTTGCCACCACCACCGCGCTGCTCCTCTATACCGATTGGTTAGCTAGTCTTGAGTGATGGAATTGACTGATGGTTGCGTTAAGCCCCCAGTACAGGTTGGCCGACCATGGTCGGCGACCATGACCAATACATCGTACATTGACACTTTTGAACGAACAAGTTTAAAAAGGTTCTTTCAAAAGTGTCAATGTACGATGTATTGGTCATGGTCGCCGACCATGATCGGCCATCGTGTACTGGGGGCATTAGAAGGCTCAAAGTCACCCAGCGAGCAATGGAGAGAGCGATGCTTGGTATTTCCCTGCTCGATCGAATCAGAAATGATGAGATCCGCAGGAGAACTGAAACGACCGACATCGCTCGAAGGATTGCATCATTGAAGTGGCAGTGGGCGGGACACATAGCGCGGAGAACTGATGGCCGTTGGGGCGGCAAGGTTCTCGAATGGCGACCGCGTACCGGACGACGTTCCGTGGGCAGGCCCCCTACAAGGTAGACCGACGATCTGGTTAAGGTCGCGGGAAGCCTCTGGATGCGGGCAGCGCAGGACCGATCGTTGTGGAGATCCTTGGGGGAGGCCTATGCCCAGCAGTGGGCGTCGTTCGGCTGACATGATGATGATGAGGTACCACGCAGGTAAAACCGCGAAGATCCACTAGTTATTTATATATGATTATTGTACTGTATTATGGTATAATCAAACACAAAATTCGAAAACGTTTTGTGAGGACGAAAAACAAACAATTCATTGCCATTCACTTTAGAAAAGATGGTGGACGAAACACAGGAAACCGCCATTGTCAGTTGGCCGCAATCGGCCACACACTCCCAGTTTTACATACAAAAACATCCTCCCAACATCCAGTGGGGTACACTACCACAGAATAAATAATAGTGCTAAGGCACAGAAGACTCACTCTGCAAGCTCATTCAAATAAAAATAAATCTTTCTGCGTGGAAATAAAGTCCGATTCCGGTTGCTTTGTCATCGCTTGCCTATTGTTATAATAACCTAGAGTTCGCGCATGCAAGCAAAACTGTACCCAATATCTACGCGCGAGCGTTTCTATTTCTATGAATGTCTCAAACAGCTCGCTCGCTGGTTATGGTTAGGGTTGCGAGCGACTTGCGAGTTCGGTTTTGATGTTTCTTTTGTTATTTCTTTTATTTAGACACCCGTGAACATAACAGTACCTTATATACGGATTATAAGAACGTTTAGTAGTCATTGTTCGGTGCACAAAAATCACAGAAATGATAGATCGTTCTACGCGCGAACGTGGAGCGTACGAGCCGAGCGGCATCCTTCTGCCATACGCCTGTCCGGCAGGCGCGCCGGCCGAACGTACCCACTGCGGAGTGACACCCCCCTGACACTACACCTCTCGTCAGGGTACGTAAGTAGCACCTAACACCGTGGGGCAGCAGCCCCACGAGATGAAGCCCGGGAAAGGATCAAAAGCTCGAAACAAAGAGTAAAATAATTTGGCTCGAACCCACACCTGCCATCATCGACTAAAGAAATCCAGGACGTGGGGAGTTACCGCGTTACTTTATTTATGGATACAGCTTCATACGTTTTTCGGAACTTTAAGTGAATTTAATAAAAAATATATCCGCTATCAGTTACCTGTTTAGTGACGTCGGGTATAACGATAGCTAGTTAGCAACGTTCAACAGAACAAAGCAGCAAAAGTCTATCAAAATAAGGAATTCAAATGACAGATGAAGCCCATATCCATATCTTTTTTCCGGTAGCCCCCGTGATACAACAATTTTTGAAGTCGGTTAAAAACCGAATATCATGGCCGATTGCAACCAACTGACTGCCAAGCCGTTGCCTGCTGGTGGATTGATAGTCTTTAAGTTGAACTGCAAAGGAAGATCCCGCTAGAAATATTTGATAAAATAAATAATTTCAAAATAACAAACTGCAAGACAAAAATCGAAAATGAGCAAGACTAAGACTTATTAAGCACAACGTTATCAAAAAGCGTGAATTTGTTCATTTTTATTCTACATGAACAGAAGCATAATAAAGTGCAACAGTTGATTTGAGTACATGTGAAACGTTTCAAAAATCACGAAATTTCAGAAATATGTATAGAACTGGTAACATTGCATCTATTTTTTTATGTTTCAACAGCACTGGCTCCTACGGCATTCAGCCGAATTGCAATAATCACTATGACCACAGCCTTCTCTATCGTATTTAGAAGACGATAGAGAAGGCTGTGATAATGGTTAGTAATTATGATATGACCACAGCCATCTCTATCGTCTTCTACAAGCCATGCGGGCCCATGCGCATAAAGTTGGCAACATAGTTTTTAAGTGAACCGATTTGACACCGTTTGCACCGTTTGACAGGTAAACAGCGAGTAAACCTCGAGTACTGAATCCTATGGAGATGGCATATCTTCTATACATCTATACAAATAAATAAAATTGGAGTGTCTGTTTGTAACATTAAATAACCGCTTTTTACTACGTGGTGCATATGATTAAATATACGGTACATATACCAAAATGACATGTTTTACAATTTTTGTCTGTCTGTCTGTTTGTTCCGGCTAATCTCTGAAACGGCTGGACAGATTTTGACGGACCGATTAATACGACAATTAGAAATAGTTTAAAATTGAATTCCAAGATTTTCTTACATTGGGACTTACTTACACCTCGTCTTTCGTAGGTATGCCACCTCCATAGGATTTAGTACTCAGAGGAGTAAACCGGTTCACAGCAATGTTGCTGTTCCGTATCATAGCATGGCTAGTAGAAGACGATAGAGACGGCTATGATATGACCAAGGAATTTATAAGTACTACGTACAACAGGAAGGTGCACTCCGTATTTTTGTGTATTTAAAAATACACTTTAATTTTAAGAGATAAGGTTTATATTTCAATACAAAATGTCAACGGTCCAGCTGAGACCGCAAGAACGAGGTGAGGGTGTCCCTTTCTCTGAAATTGCCAGCACTCTTAAATAACAGGTTTAGTAAATTTATCACAGATTTATGGTTCACAACTTTCGTTATAAAAATTAAATTTCGTAAAATTTCCGCTTCGTATTACTTTTAGTCAATAGAAAACATCGCATATTAATTTAGGTATTACCGTATTAAGCATAAAAATGTATTAGGTCGTATAAGTTTTTTATGGCTTATCCTAGAAAAGAATTTGAATGATAGATTTCAGAATGTTAAAGTGGCAACAGTACAAGCCGAATGACGTTTTCCGTCTTCGTTGTGTCAAGTTCGCAACTCGCTCGTCGTCGCCCGCCGCCCGTCGCGCATGTTCGTGGCCGCCGTAATGGAATGGAGTGAGATAAACTGACCTCGTTCTTGCTATCTCATTAGGACCGTTTTTTAGCAGCAGTGCACCTTCCTGTTGTATTATAAATTCCTTGGATATGACAGATTCATATTCGTCAGCCGCCTACATGGAGCTCGACTTAATTCTGAGGTAACCAGAATTAAGTCGAGCTCCATGGCCGCCTATAGAATACTCATAGCAGGGGGCTCTGAGTGGGGCTTTGATTAAAAAATATGAACTTCAAATGTCAAATGAAGCCCATGCTCATATCCATATTTTTTAGTTGGCCCCCCTGGGGCCTCTATTCCTGGTTGCCACCACCTCGATCGCCACCACTGGTGGCAATTCGTTTTTTTTCTTGATTGCCACCCAGTGGTGGCAACCAGGAATATTTTTTCCATATCGTCACCACTGGTGGATAAACAGATTCCTGATTGGCGCCCAGTGGTGGTAATGAGGGATATTCTTCCAGATCACCACCACTAGTGGCAATACGGAATTTTTTTCCTGAATGCCGCCCAGTCGTGACATTCAGAAATAGACCTACTAAAATACCCTCTGCTACCAAGTAGCTGTTATTTTTATATAAACTTTTAGATCTTATATATTAGGAAAGACAATATCTTAAATTTTCTGTGTGAAATATTTATAAATAAAGCAGAAATACAATAGCCGTTCTATTAATTTAATCAGATTATTGATATAAGTAGTCATCCAATATATAAATTCGCTTCCAAAAGAATATTCTCGAGAACTTAACAGCAAAGTTCTTACTGAGAGAACATTCTCGGGAATTTCCCATCACTAGTCCAGCCCCCTGCCTGATTGACAAACAATCGGAAACGCTCCCGACAGCGGAACGTATGCCCTGTCTCTGTCACTCACTATAGAATGGACAAAGACAAAGTACAGAATTCGAATCCGATTCCGTTTCCGACGGTTCGTGAATGGGGGCTGATCTTGAGTGATGCAGCGCAGGCGGAATGATCGGCTCATTGTAGGATTTATATTATAGGTGGAGTAAGGGTCAATTCCCACTGAAAGAGCAGCCACCGACAATGGCTTCTAAGGCAATTTTTTTATGGCTATTAAGCCTGGCGTCGACAAGGTGCGCCGAGTAGAGCCGAATCGAATCGCAGAAAGTCGCCTGCTATACAATTTCTATGAAGCTGCGTCCACCACAGTAAATCCTCCTACAGGAGGAGGAGGAGTGTTACAACACTCCTCCTACAGTATGTCCTCTGAAAAGGCAAAGAAGGAGCACTAGGGGAATTTGTGAGAGGAACAATAAAATATCTTAAAACAAAATCTCCTCCTCTGTCACTCGATGTACTAGCGCGCTACTCTCGCTACTCTCGCCCGCACCGCCGCCACCGCCATAGAAGTTAGATCCGCAAAAGAGCTAGGTAGGATATATGCGATAGAAAGAGATGCAACGTCTGGCCGTTCGTAATTAGCGCCGTACAAGCTGAATTCCACTTTATTGCGTTGTAATGAGAGTTGCCATTTGTTTAAATGGTTTAGCGGAGCAGCTTCTGTACCTGTACTATTATTTATTCTGTGGTATCGTGACTTACCGGTCAGTGTTTTACTATCTGTAAAGTCATTTTATTTATTGCACATAAAATTGTCAGTGTATAAGAAAATACAAAAGAAAAGTCTGCTGTGTAGGTTCAAATTGTAATATAAATAGTTCGCTGGTTACACTGAATAATAGGGTAATAAACGGTAATCTTTCTTAAATAGAATAGCACCAAAAACGTAACAAAGCTCAAAAAACATAATTATTGGGTACAAATCTGATTTGACATAGATTTGGTTGCTGAAATTTGTGGTTCAGGGTGTATTGAAAAAAAAAATTAAGTAGGTATATTACGGTAAAGGATTTCAGAATTTGAAATGTCCGTTACTTAGGAACTGAGGAATAACTTACAGAAATCCACAATTTTTTATTATATATATTTAACTGCAATATTAATATCTGTGAATTCAGATTTATAACCTGCGAGGTGCTTGAAGAGAAATATGTCACACTTGTGAAGTATTCGTAAAATAATGTTACAATTTACAGTTAAACAATTTCACTAGATACAGAAGTAAAACCATTTCACTAGTTACAGTAGTAAAACAATTTCACTAGTTACAGTAGTAAAACAATTTCGACTAGTTACATACAGTAGTAAAACAAATTCACTAGTTACAGTAGTAAAACAATTTCACTACCTAGTTACAGTAGTAAAACAATGTCACTAGTTACAGTAGTAAAATAAATTCACTAGTTTCAATTTTAAACATTTCCACTAGTGATAGTAGTAAAACAATTTCACTAGGCCTGCCTAGTGCCGGCCTGTACTGTACCTGTACAGTAGTAAAACCATTTT
Organism: Crambus lathoniellus; assembly: GCA_949710035.1. Taxonomy (NCBI): domain Eukaryota; kingdom Metazoa; phylum Arthropoda; class Insecta; order Lepidoptera; family Crambidae; genus Crambus; species Crambus lathoniellus. The sequence continues at coordinate 8,719,104 of OX453303.1, read as the reverse complement.
TCTTTTCGATCATATAAACCCTAGATACAGCGTATTTGCACAGAAAGTGAAGCCGCCAACGAATGCTCCATTCGAAATGGAGCATTAGATCGCTCTCAGTAGTCATTTGACCGCCCGGCGAAACGATGCCCAAATGTGCTGAGAAGATGCGCAAAAACAATTCAAAATAAGGAAAAAAAGAGATGTAATATCATATTTTCAGTCAGTATTGAACGTAAGTATAATTGCACAATTAATTTTAAGTCAAACATGTACCTACTGAAACTATCATAATTTCATTATTTATACTAAAATATTGCAATATTCCTTGCCGCGCAACCGTTTCTTCTATTTGCGTTAGTAAGACAGAGATGCAGACATGACAAAATACGATTCGCTGTTCTAGCGTCGGCCGACCATCTGAGCTTTGCATGTAATAAGATCGTAAGTACTACCATGCCGACCGAATTTAAATCCAATTACTGTTGCTTAGGGTCGAATATCACATGTGGTGACGGCAGTATTTGGAATTTAAATATCTATAAGTATAACTACTAATGACAGCGGTGTTGGAATCACTTTTTCAAGCGCGACGGCAGTATTCGGAATCGAAAATCTTTATCTATAACTACTAATGACAGCGCTGTTGGAATCACTTTTTCAAGCGCATTTTTTAGTATGGAATTGTGTATCTACGATCGTGTCTAGTGTGGTTTATATGATCGAAGATTTTTCTAGTTACAATAATAAAACAGTATTACCAACTTTGTTTGTTGGGCTGAACCCATCGTTTTTGAAAACCACTTTAAAACTTAAAAAGTAAATCAGTAAGTACACTTACACTATAGCACCAACATAACTTAGCGGTACCTATTGAAAAAAAAAACTAATACTTACTGTTTTCATTACATAATAAGTAATAATATTATGTAAGTAATATAAATCAAATAAAAAAGTAAATTCGTATTTTTGTAAAAATAAGTGGTCAAAATTCTCCCACAGTTTTAAATCGTATCGTATTAGCACCTAGTCCTAAAGGTAGTCCTCGTAATATCGCAGACAAACAAATCAAATTCAAAAGTAATATTGTGAAAAACGAAAAATATGTAGCTTACTTCCGCAAGCCGAAGCCGACTTCCGAAAAACCAACACCAAATGTTTTGGTGTTGGTTTTTCGCACGAACTAGCACGAACTAGCACGAACTATCTCCTGCCTGAGGATGCCCCGGGTTGGGGCGAAACACGTGTAGAGTAGTCTAATCGGTGACGGTGCAAGGTGTATTGCTGTCTTGCTAGATGCAGGTATTGTGCACTGGTGTTTCGTGGTGTGCATGTGCAATTTTTTGCGGGCGGGCGGGCGGTGCATCTTGCATTTGTGTTTTTTTTTTGCGGAAGTAAGCTACATATTTTTCGTTTTTCACAATGGTTAGGGACTTCCGCCAAGTGACGCCTGATTCAATCAAATTCAAAAGTAATAATCATTACTTGTTGCAGTAATAGTTTGCAGTTTTGTACAAAATGTTTTTATTAGGGTTGGACTACATCTAGTTCGGATTAGCACTTTCCTACCTAGGCCACTATCCATTTCTATCGCCCAGTTTCGGTAGCTCTTAATTATTGCTAGAGCGAGAAATAGTGGTCCAACCCTAAGACTACGCTCACTATGAATGCGAATACGTAAACATGCGAACGAGGCCGGACAATTTGTATACGTATATACACTAACTCGCAAACATAGCACTTGCAAGGATCATTCGTGCGTGTTCGCAAGAGCAAAATTCGTACGATAACGTGTCCAATCCAAAGTGAGTTTTAACTGTATAATTAAGGTATAAAAATAAATTATAGATCTTTCTTCGTCACCCTCTTGTTGTAACTCTGAAACAATAACATATTTCACTTAATAAATAAAAAAATATACTTATAGGTTACTTACTTACATAAATGAATCTTTCGCGACCCTATATGACAATACAACAATTTATTAAGGCGCTAATTGCCGTCCACTCGCGCCGCCAATTAATTTATTTTTATTATACGTAAACCAGATCAATATATGAAAAATATATATATATAAATAAATATTTTCTTACAATCACACCAATTATCTAAGCCCGTACCTAGTTAATTTCTTAAGAAACTGTGTCTACGTGAACTTGATAACGGATAAATATATGCTTAAATACTTTTTGTTTGTAAATACATCCTTAATATACATAGAAAACACCCAGACCAAGACAAATACACATGTTCATGCACACAAATATATGTCTTGTTCGGGAATCGAACCCGGAGACCTCTGGCGCAGAAACGGTTGTTTCCTTTTTTTAAAATATTGATCTGGTTTACGTATAATAAATAGTAGATTGTACAACAAGTGCATAAAACGTACTATTTTACCCGAGATGTATATATCCATCCGAGCCGTAGGCGAGGGTGGATAGTCAATTCGAGGGTAAAATGGGTTTTATGTACAAGTTATACACTCTGCTTTTCACTTAGAGTGTGAGGAAAATGAATACCAATATTGCAAAAATGAAAAAATAAAGACTTCGCCATATTGGCGGGAAGACTTTCTTTTTCTTTTTTTTTATACGTGGCATTGGTAGCACAGTGACTTTAGCATTAGATCGTAGTCCATAATGCTCTTGAAATACTTATTTCTTAGAAAACTCATTAATTTTGCCTAGTTTTATTAATTTAGTAATTTAACATGGATTATGTACAAAATTGAAGAAACAGAATGAAATAACAAGTTTATTTAACGAAGTTTAATTGCGTGTGTGGCTGTTTACCTGACGATCTTTGTCTTAAAGTCTGAGACTTAGACGAAGATTTTACTTTATGCACTATGATCACGCACAATTGTGATGACCACATCTACTGTGTTCCACAGTTTATTGAAACGAAGGTTTCCCATGCAAAATTAAGTAAATTAAGCTAATCCTACCTTACTAGAAAATAGTGTCCGTAATCCAGGGGGGCTGAACGTTGTCTCGCCGGCGCGCGCGCGCCCTGGCAAAACGATCTCCACACAACCCCCGATGGGATACTCTTACAGCTAACACTCTTATACTACACAATGCCCTAATAGGCCGCTAAAACTTTCCCGGCGCTTTTCAAAGCGAACACACACGGGTTACAAGTCCGTACCCCGACCGGAGCCCTAGTAGGAGCAAAACGAAATCTCGGTCCCAATATGGGTAGGTAACTAGCGCGGCACGTCGCTACAGAAACACACGAACTTGTCTCACGGCTGCTTACGGCCAACTGGCGATCCTACACCGGCCGGCCGAGCGCATTGTCTCGTGACCTTGACAATGACAACGCACCGCTCGCAGCGCGGCGCGAACATCCCCCCGTCCCGGACAGTAGCAAACTGTCCGCCAACTCAATCTAAGGGCAGGCGAGAGAGGGTAGCGATCGCTCGCTTCAAAACAGAGTCCCCCACCAGGACCTCGGCAAACCTGGGCACACCATCCGACCCCGGATGAAGCTGAACAATGCGTCCTAAACGCCAGCGGAGGGGCGGCAGGTTTGGATCCTTTACCAACACGAGGTCTCCGGTCTTGGGTGGGGTCGTCCTATCCGACCACTTAACGCGTTGCTGCAAAATGTGCAAATACTCCAGATGCCAACGGCGCCAAAAACTCTGCGTAAGCTGCTGGAGCAATTCAAATCGCGAGAGCCGTCCGGAGGGCACTTCGGAATAAGGATATTCCGGCAAGGCGTTAAGCGGTCTGCCAATCAAAAAATGGCCCGGCGTAAGGGCCTCTAAATCATTCGCGTCCGAAGACAACGGACACAACGGACGCGAGTTGAGGACCGCCTCAACCTTACAAAATACGGTCGCGAGTTCCTCAAACGTGAGGACCGTCTCCCCAATAACGCGACGAAGGTGAGTTTTAGCGGCCTTTACAGTTGCTTCAAAAATCCCTCCCCAGTGGGGGCAGGATGGCGGGGAGTACTGCCATCGTACCCCTCTGCGAGAGAGTGTGGATCCGATCTCAAAATTATTCCTATCCAAAAATTCACAAACTTCCTTTAAATACCTATCGGTGCCCTTGAAATTGGTTCCACAATCGGACCTGATTAACGACGGCATTCCGCGGCGAGACACAAAACGATTCAACGTGGCTACAAAGGCTTCTGTGGTGAGGGCACTAACCACCTCCAGGTGGACCGCTTTAGTGGCCAAACAAACAAATACACACAAGTAAGCCTTTTCCGTTCTAGCATTACGAAGCCGCGATGTCTTAACGGTAAATGGCCCCGCAAAATCCGTTCCAACTCCTGAGAAGGGCATCGATTCGTTCACTCGATCGGCAGGCAAATCACCCATCTGGGGCTGCATCGTATCGGCGCGCAAACGATAACACGGGAGACAACGAAAAATAACGGATCGGATTATTCTCCGCGCTGACAAAATCCAGAACTCTCGTTGGAGGAGCGCGGTCAAAGCATTACAACCGGCATGAGCATTATTTACATGTCGGTCTGTAATCAACAGTCTAACTAACGGTCCATCCTTGGGGAGCAACAAAGGGTGGCGTGATCCGTACGGCAGGTTGGCATGTCTGAGCCTACCTCCGACACGCAGCAATCCGGTACTGTCCAAGAAGGGATTCAACCGCACCAAGGGTCCCTTCAACTTGGACTTACTTGAGCGCAGGGCTTTCAGCTCCGGTTCAAACTCTCGCTGTTGCGTCACTCGCAACCAATGCAACAGAGCGTCTTGCCGCTCTTGTGGGGCGAGGACCGGAGACAACGATTTCTCCTGAGGCTGGCGACAATTTCGCACAAAGCGCCTCATCCAAGCAGTCACGCCGAGCAACTTATCAAGAGAACTGTAGCGGTCTAACAAAAACTCCATCTGCGGAGCCGCCACCGTCTCCACGGCGTGAACACGCATGCCTAGGTCTGGGACTCTGGCCACAGCCGGGGTGGCAGGCCATGAGCGCTCAGGCCGTAACAACCATGATGGACTCCACCATAGGTGGTGGTCCACTAACTCAGGCGCCTCGCAGCCGCGGGAGGCACAATCTGCGGGGTTCAATTCGCCCGGTACGTGGCGCCAAATCAACGGGGCCTTTGAAGTCTGAATTTGTGAGACCCGGTTGGCCACAAAAACCTCAAGGGTGTGGACTGAACTCTTCAGCCAACAAAGGACGACCTGGCTGTCAGACCACGCAAATATCGACTCCAAGTCGACACCGTTTCCCAAGGTGTCGGCAACATGATTGAGTAGCCGTACTAAGAGAGTGGCGCCGGACAACTCCAACTTCGGAATGGTTAGCCTAGTCCGAAGGGGGGCGACCTTACTCTTGGCCGTAACTAAGTGTACGGCGACAACGCCTGCTGCATCCACCGTTCGGATGTAAACGGCTGCCGCGTATCCGCTTTCGGACGCGTCACAAAAGCCGTGCAGGGAGGCTTTAAACTTTCCCGAAGGCAGCATTTGCCTCGGTATACAAACCCGATTGACGTCGGGTAGGGATGACACGAACCTCACCCACTCTCGTAGGAGGCTACCAGAGAGGGGCTCATCCCATGACAATTCCGCAGCCCAGAGCTCCTGTAGGAAGCACTTCATCGAAAACACTACAGGGCTGAGCCAACCGTTCGGATCAAAGGTACGGGCTACAGTGGATAGCACCGTGCGTTTAGTCCAGACCTTTGGGTCTGGCAGTTCTAATCTATATGTGAACAAATCCGGGACTGGTCGATACTGGACTCCCAAAACAGACAGCATGTCTGGAGTCTCCGGATTTTCAAAGAGGAGCGGCTCTTGCTGGTGGTCCTTAGGCAAATCTGCCAATAGGTCCGGTGAGTTAGACAGCCACTTCCGCAACTCATAGCCACCAGCCCTCAAGAGCGCAATCAGCTCATCACGTAAGACGAGAGCCTCATCTAAGCTCGAGGCCCCCGTGCAGATATCGTCGACAAATAAGGCCCCCCCCTCAATAAGAGCAGATGCCCGGGGATAGCGTAGCCGTTCGCGCTCTGCGAGCTCCAAAAGCGAACGGATCGCCACAAAGGGGCTCGACCGCAAACCATAAGTGTTGGTGTTCAGCTCGTAAGCCAACATCGGATCCTGGGGATCCTCACGCCAAAGGATGAGCTGGTATCGTCTATCCTCCGGGTGAATCACGGTCTGTCTGAACATCATGCGGATATCGGCCACAAAGACGACAGCGTGCCGGCGGAAGTTGGTCAAAACATCACAGACATCGTGATGCAACTTCGGCCCCGCATGCAGACACTGATTCAACGACACTCCGGTTGACGTGGGCGCTGAACCATCAAAGACCACGCGGATCTTCCCATTGGAAGTCTTCAAAACAGCGTGGTGTGGCAGGAAGTAATGTTCCACATTACGCCAGTCCAACTGCGAGATGGACATGTGCCCAAGGTCCAAATACTCCCGCATGAAGTCTATATACTTCTCCTTGAATGCGGGATCCCTGGCCATCCTACGCTCCATGGACAACAATCTCTTCTCGGCCATCGGTCGGGAGCTCCCTAAAGGAGGGCGAACCGCCAAGAAGGGCAAGCGGGTAATCAAGCGACCCGAGAGGAGGCGCCCAGTGTTGTTCTGGTAGAACAATTCGCACTCCTCGGCTAACGGATCCAACCGCTTGGCAGTGGGGGGTTCCTCCACCTCCCAAAACTTTTGGAGAACGTCGGACAAAGTAGAACCGACAATGGTCTGGCGGTCTACCGACGGGGTCTCTGGTGTCTGTGGTACCTTTCCCATCACCACATGACCCAGCGACGAGGACAAGGCGACAAGATCGGCTGTCTGCAAAACTCGCTTGCTTCCACACAGTACACGACCGAGGACATCCGCACCAATCAACAAGTGTATTGGGCCCGGTCGGTGGAAGGAAGGATCAGCCAAAGCCAGTCCAGACGTCAGCTCAATCGTGGATGGCGGCACTCGCACTTGCGGGAGTGGTCCAACCACCTTATCAAAGACTATCGCCGAAGCACCGATCTTCGGCCTTGGCGTGAAGTGGGGGGAGAAGGAGAACTCAACTCGACCAATCGGATCAGGGATCCGCGAGTCTCCCACCCCCCGTACCGCTTCGTGATGCGGCACAAGCAAAAGACCCAGCTGTCGGACAAGCCACCTGGACATTATGCACCCCTGGGCACCTGAGTCCAAAAGGGCACGCACCGTGACAACATTGCCCTTAGGTCCCCAAACATTCACGGAGGCTGTTGGCAACAGCACAAGCTCCGGAGGGGTGGTTGGGTCCGACAGGGGCGCCATTAAAAATTTTGGGGGGGTACTTGTCCCCCTCGCGCCTGAGTCGGCGCGCCAAATGTGGGACGCTCGTACCGGGCGAGCGGGTCCCAATCGGGTACATACTGGCCCCGACCAACAGCACTCCTAGGTGCAGGGTAATACCCGTGTGGGGCGTGCCTCGGTACATAGTACCCCAATCGAGGCCTCTCCATTAGGGGGGGGGAGTAGCAAATAGGGCCCGTGCCCATCGCCACCGTGGCGTACTCTTGTGGTACCCCCCTACCCCCGCCCGTGGCGGGGGCGTCTCTCCTATAGTTCCCCCTCTCCGGGGGGGACTGAACGGGGGGGCTAAGCCCCGCCGAATCTCTAGGGGACCGGTTCCGGGCTGCCGGGCCCCCGCCCGTGCGCGAGGAATTCGAACCCCGGTCGCTCCCGGCGTCCTTGCGGTCCAAACAAAGGAGGGGGTGATGCCTCCCTCCGCAAAGACGACAATCCTCGGTCTGGGGACACGCCGACTGCATGTGTCCCCCCAAACACCTATAGCACCATTGGCGCTGTCTAGCAACGGCCCTCCGTCCCTCTGGGCGGAGGCCTCTAAATTTGGCACATTCGTGCACCATGTGCCTATCTCCCCTGCAATACCTGCACCGCTCACTCGGTGCGGGGGGAGGGGACTGCTGGAAGGCAGCATAGCGATTGGTCGGGCGACGGGGCTGTTCCCTCGCCGCCACCATACGACCAACACCTGGAACCGGGGCGGGCTCCAGGTGGTCCGTCACCCTACATTCGTCCTCCAAAAAACGAAGGAGGTCCGCGAAGGGCGGGAGATACGAGGCGCTGTCGCCTCCGTACCTCTGCTCGAAACGCCCCTTCATTTCAGCGGGCAATTTGGCGAGGACTATGTGCAGCAGTACAAAGGACCACTGATCCACCGGCAGGTCCAATCGCCTTAGGGAGTTGACCGCTGACAGTAGCGGGTTCAGCAACTCCCTCCGTAACAGGTGTACCCGCGTGATTCGCGGGAGGGCCAAAATCGTGGCCACGTGGGTGTCCGCCAGTAACCGGACATTCTGGTACCTGCTAACCAGAAGCTGGCGAGCCACCTGGTAGTTGTCGTCGCTGATGAGCAGGTGCTGGATCACCGCGCTGGCCTCTCCTCGCAGGGAGGAGCGCAAATAGGCCAACTTCTCACTAGGGGATAAGTCCCGTCGTGAATCCACTAGGCTGTCAAACAGGTTAATGAAGCCCATCCAGGCTGACAGATCCCCATTAAAAGTGGGAATCTCCAACGTAGGCAATCGGCCTAGCAACGCCGTCGGGGTAGGTTTGACCTCCCCGCTCAAAACCGGCTCCCCCTTCCGAACAGCCAGGGCCCTCTCAGCCGCCTCCGTGAACTGGTCAGCCAGCTCATAGGCCTGGGCTACATCCTGCTCCAGCTGTTCCGACACGGCCTCATCAGCTGGGGGGTTCTGCAAATAATACGCGCGACACTCCATGGCGTGGCGCTCCAGGTCTTGCAGGCGAGCTGCCAGCCCGCCATACCGAGCTAGCAACGCGCCTACCCGGTCGGCTCGGTCTATTAATGTGACCGCACAAGCAAGCCAACGCAAAACTCCTTGGATGCCAGCCCTGGATACGGCGGTCGGATTCGTAGGAGCCATTTATAATCCGTTTTATAAACAAAGCAAACAAAGAAATATAAAAGTGGTAAACATCAACAAAAAAAACAATAGAAATAGGTCGCGTCACGATAATATAAAACACAAGTAATCTGTGCCGGCCGGCGCCTGGTCAATATTGGCCGCCCCGGGTTTGAGTGAACGTTGACAGCTATATGCGTGGTCACAATTGGCCCCAACGGGGTTCAAGGGTTAAAATTCGGACGACATACACGGACCCTACTAGTTTCATAAATTATTAGCAACTTACCAATTTCAAGGGCTAACAATATAACGGTATAAACAAAACGTATAGGATTAACGGTATGGCATACCTCGCAAATCAACTACTAAACCGTTATCAACAAACGAAAACAAAACTATTTTTAATAATAATACTCGTAATTTAATACTACTAATAATTAAAACTAGTTCCACTTTTTTAACTAGGCAAGCGGACTCGGAACAAACACTAGTATGTGGTACTAATAAACAACACTTCCGAACGAAACTATTCGTCAAATAAATCCCGACAAACAAAAAAAAATATACACATCTAGGCGAGTAAACTCGTATCAAATCACTAGTATGTGATACTAATAAACACACTTTCGAACGAACTATTCGTCAAATAAATCCGGACACACAAAAAAAAAATATACACATCTAGGCGAGTAAACTCGTATCAAAACACTAGTATGTGACAACAATTATATAAGTGTCTATCTATTATCGGATCCACCAAGTGAGAAACATTCGCTTCGAGAATTTACTAGAACAATTTCTTAGTACTTCAAATCGTCTCGGGATCTTCAAATACCCTCGAGATTTCAACAAAAAAAAATAATTTTTAGGTACTCTTTTTAGGTACGCTTTTTATTTTTACTATGAAATTTTATGTAGTTAATTTTAATATGAAAATTAATTATATCAACTAAGCTCTGCTACCAAAAATATGATCACGCACAATTGTGATGACCACATCTACTGTGTTCCACAGTTTATTGAAACGAAGGTTTCCCATGCAAAATTAAGTAAATTAAGCTAATCCTACCTTACTAGAAAATAGTGTCCGTAATCCAGGGGGGCTGAACGTTGTCTCGCCGGCGCGCGCGCGCCCTGGCAAAACGATCTCCACACAACCCCCGATGGGATACTCTTACAGCTAACACTCTTATACTACACAATGCCCTAATAGGCCGCTAAAACTGTCCCGGCGCTTTTCAAAGCGAACACACACGGGTTACAAGTCCGTACCCCGACCGGAGCCCTAGTAGGAGCAAAACGAAATCTCGGTCCCAATATGGGTAGGTAACTAGCGCGGCACGTCGCTACAGAAACACACGAACTTGTCTCACGGCTGCTTACGGCCAACTGGCGATCCTACACCGGCCGGCCGAGCGCATTGTCTCGTGACCTTGACAATGACAACGCACCGCTCGCAGCGCGGCGCGAACACACTAGAGCATAAAAAGCGATTTTATGCAGCCTATACCCAACATAAACACGAACTTTACGAGCATGAGAAGTGAAAAATAAATTAATTGGCGGCGCTAGTGGACGGCAAGTAGCGTCTTAATAGAGATATCTTGTTATTGATACTTATATAAAAAATGTACTTGAGTAATTTAACAACAGATAGTTACCTCTTCAGCCCTTTTGTGCAACATTGCTGCGGTTTCAAAAAAATATTAGAAGACAATTTAAGAGGGCATGGTTGTTTCCTTTTTTTTTAATATTGATCTGGTTTACGTATAATAAAAATAAATGAATTGGCGGCGCTAGTGGACGGCAAGTAGCGCCTTAATAGTGATCTTGTTATTGATACTTACAAAAATGTCCTTGAGTAATTTAACCACAGATAGTTACCTCTTCAGCCATTTTGTGCAACATTGCTGCGGTTTCCTTTCCAGTTTGTTCTACCAATGTCTTGAATATGCCACTCACTTGTCCCGATTGTGAACTAGAACAAGATATAATTAGCTTTCTTAACAAATAAAACAGAATCAAAAGACGTAGTTTTCGATAAACAATAACACCTAGGTCTAGTAGTAGTCTATACATAGTTGGAGTGCCAAACACGGCCGAGAAAATATGCGCCCACTGAGCCACTCGAGCGTATATTTATAAGTAGTTCCTGTCGTTTATGACATAAGACGTACATAATTAACCGTTTTTCTCAACCATAAAAAGTTTTGATTTAGTTCGTGAGCCTTCATCTAGTAATATTGTTGATCGAAGGACGTAGCAATAAAATTCTCTTTGAAAAAAATATAAAATATAGTTTTAAGCTCGCACATTTTCATTACAGAACATTGTCTAGCAGTTAAATGAGAAATACAATAACCCCAAATCAAAACCAACCGAAGTTGTTGACGTGGTTGATAATCATCTAAGTAAGGAATTCTCATAGGAATTTTTACATCCAAACACTTGAACGCTACTCAACTTCTTAATGCTGCTTTTGTCATTTAAAGCGACAGTAAGATGTTTAAAAAGCTCCCAAAGTTAGTTAGTTTAGTGTTCGAATCATATTCAGCTGTTTTTTAGATACTTACTTATTTTAGTATATGTATGGTATGGATCACAGAACACAAGAAAGAGGGTGCATGTTACGCATTTAGAGTGCACGCCAGATAAAGTCTGCGTGCGGTCGAAATTGAATACTAATCATTTACCTTAACCTTGTATCATTTACCTTGACCAAAAATGTACTGTAACTAGCGCCAAAAACGCCCTACTTGCGCGCAAAGTTTTCTGACAAGAACTCTAGTACTGAAAGAAGTGTGAAATCGAAAGCAAGTCATGAAAACCTGCAGAAATATAAAATCTCACAAGGGTAAAATGCATGTAGTGTTGAGTGTCCCCTCCTGCCAATTGCTAACTCTAACGAATTTCTTGTGTTTTGGTACGGACATTCAATTGTGCTGCCATCTGTTGCTTTTAGATTTGATATTACTGTGTTGAGTTACATTTTTGAAAACTTACTTGTCGGTGATTGTACGTGTTCTTCTGGTAAGTTTGTAGAATTCATCATTCAGCTTTTGCGATGATTCGAAATAGAAGTCTTCAGGCGTAGCCAGATGTGCCTGGAATCAATGATGTTATTGAAACACTGCAACATTGCCATTTTTTATATTTTCTACACGATGCTATGTATAGAGTTCACATCCTATTGCGTTTCGTTGATGTCGACCTGACGTTATATGGTCTTACAAATGGTCTTGTATTTCGTATCTGTTTTGGTACTTTTTTGCTTTCGTTTAGTTTTATTGTAACAGTTTAAAAAATCCATCCTGGCAAAGTATTGTGAAACTCTCAAAGTTTCAAAATACTTCTATGTAGTATTTCAAATGTTTCTCAGTTAATTTGAAACTTAGCAGCATAAACGACGTTCGACTTAACAAAATTATATAACTACCTGACTATAAGGAGACAAAGTATCTTTCTTCGGAGAGTCGAATGCGGAGGAATTGCTTCGCGTGAGCAGTTCGTAAGGATGGCCAGTTTCTACGACGCGACCTCTGAAAATGATTAAACTCGTTAATAACGTAATATCACTAATTTGTTTAGATTTAATAGAGACGATTGTGCCGTAACATAAATTCTTAAAATGCGCCAGACCCTAAAAGTGACTATAATTTTGCAAGTAAACAGCAAGACACTTGGTTGCTAATTATTAAGACGACTAAAGCAAAAACTTAATATTTATAATAATAATGTCATCTAACAAAACGGCTGCATCTGAAAACCAGGGATGTACCGAAGCCTCAGCTGTGGCACAAGCTAAGATGAGGCCGTTTCAGCAAAAATATGTATCTTTATTGTTTTTATTATCTTTGTATTAATGGTGTGTTGTGTTTTGCTGAATAAACCATTTTCTATTTATATTTCTACTTCAATTTTGCTCAACTTTGCCGTGCCTTTACGGAGTGTTATAATTATCTTTACTTATACTCTGTAACATCTATTAACCCAGCGAGTTGTAAATAAAATAAACAACTGAAGTCTCCATGGACAGTAGAGCGCACTTACTTGTCCATAACGATGACTCGGTCGTAGTCCATGACGGTGTTCAGCCGGTGGGCTATGGTGAGGACCGTGGACTCGGCAAATTTGTTCCTGATTGTCTCTTGGATGTGCTTGTCAGTTCTGTGGGATGGAATAGAGTCCTTTACTATATATCGTTCAAACCAGTTTTCGTTTAAAGTTTTTATTATGATCTACAGCATATATTTTTTCTAGATTTTTCACTCTTTTATTTCAAAAGTAAGGTACTTGGTAAGTAGGTGTATTCTGTACCCTTAACTGTGTGTACCGCTTTACGATATAAAACAAAAATATAAAAAATAATTCCTCCATACATGGAACTGAAACTGAAAAATAATTTATTAATCAAACATATTCGTGTGGGGTGTCTATAGATAGGTCTTTAAAAAGGAAATAGAGGTTTCTCAATTTTTTTTTTCTCAAAGCCAATATTTGAAAAGATATAAACTTCCAAAGTAGTAAAATGTGTGTCCCCCCCCCCCTCTAACTTTTAAAATTAGAGAGTGAAAAATCTAGAAAAAATATATGTTGTACATCTTAATAAAAACTTTCAACAAAAATTGGTTTAAACAAGATATAGAAAGTAGATTTTGAGATATAACACATTTTCAAAAATCGCAAATGGAAGTTTGTCGTTCATACAAACACTATGGAAAACAAAGTTATTTTTTGCTGACGAAAAATGATAGTAGTATTTTGGCTGGGTATAGGCAATCGGTACAATATTGTCTGTGCGTGTTGGAACTCCATCCTTATGGTTTGACTCAGTGTGCGTCGACGTTGGCGGTGGCCTCGTCCAGCAAGCGCTGACCGGACGCCAAGTTGCCGCCGCCGTCGCCCACCTTGGAGTTCAGACTTCATCTATAATATGTAGTTTGACTGACTGTGCGTCGACGTTGGCGGTGGCCTCGTCCAGCACGAGCACGCGGCAGCCGGCCAGCGCGGCGCGCGCCATGCACAGCAGCTGGCGCTGACCGGACGACAAGTTGCCGCCGCCGTCGCCCACCTTGGAGTTCAGACTTCATCTATAATATGTAGTTTGACTGACTGTGCGTCGACGTTGGCGGTGGCCTCGTCCAGCACGAGCACGCGGCAGCCGGCCAGCGCGGCGCGCGCCATGCACAGCAGCTGGCGCTGACCGGACGACAAGTTGCCGCCGCCGTCGCCCACCTTGGAGTTCAGACTTCATCTATAATATGTAGTTTGACTGACTGTGCGTCGACGTTGGCGGTGGCCTCGTCCAGCACGAGCACGCGGCAGCCGGCCAGCGCGGCGCGCGCCATGCACAGCAGCTGGCGCTGACCGGACGACAAGTTGCCGCCGCCGTCGCCCACCTTGGAGTTCAGACTTCATCTATAATATGTAGTTTGACTGACTGTGCGTCGACGTTGGCGGTGGCCTCGTCCAGCACGAGCACGCGGCAGCCGGCCAGCGCGGCGCGCGCCATGCACAGCAGCTGGCGCTGACCGGACGACAAGTTGCCGCCGCCGTCGCCCACCTTGGAGTTCAGACTTCATCTATAATATGTAGTTTGACTGACTGTGCGTCGACGTTGGCGGTGGCCTCGTCCAGCACGAGCACGCGGCAGCCGGCCAGCGCGGCGCGCGCCATGCACAGCAGCTGGCGCTGACCGGACGACAAGTTGCCGCCGCCGTCGCCCACCTTGGAGTTCAGACTTCATCTATAATATGTAGTTTGACTGACTGTGCGTCGACGTTGGCGGTGGCCTCGTCCAGCACGAGCACGCGGCAGCCGGCCAGCGCGGCGCGCGCCATGCACAGCAGCTGGCGCTGACCGGACGACAAGTTGCCGCCGCCGTCGCCCACCTTGGAGTTCAGACTTCATCTATAATATGTAGTTTGACTGACTGTGCGTCGACGTTGGCGGTGGCCTCGTCCAGCACGAGCACGCGGCAGCCGGCCAGCGCGGCGCGCGCCATGCACAGCAGCTGGCGCTGACCGGACGACAAGTTGCCGCCGCCGTCGCCCACCTTGGAGTTCAGACTTCATCTATAATATGTAGTTTGACTGACTGTGCGTCGACGTTGGCGGTGGCCTCGTCCAGCACGAGCACGCGGCAGCCGGCCAGCGCGGCGCGCGCCATGCACAGCAGCTGGCGCTGACCGGACGACAAGTTGCCGCCGCCGTCGCCCACCTTGGAGTTCAGACTTCATCTATAATATGTAGTTTGACTGACTGTGCGTCGACGTTGGCGGTGGCCTCGTCCAGCACGAGCACGCGGCAGCCGGCCAGCGCGGCGCGCGCCATGCACAGCAGCTGGCGCTGACCGGACGACAAGTTGCCGCCGCCGTCGCCCACCTTGGAGTTCAGACTTCATCTATAATATGTAGTTTGACTGACTGTGCGTCGACGTTGGCGGTGGCCTCGTCCAGCACGAGCACGCGGCAGCCGGCCAGCGCGGCGCGCGCCATGCACAGCAGCTGGCGCTGACCGGACGACAAGTTGCCGCCGCCGTCGCCCACCTTGGAGTTCAGACTTCATCTATAATATGTAGTTTGACTGACTGTGCGTCGACGTTGGCGGTGGCCTCGTCCAGCACGAGCACGCGGCAGCCGGCCAGCGCGGCGCGCGCCATGCACAGCAGCTGGCGCTGACCGGACGACAAGTTGCCGCCGCCGTCGCCCACCTTGGAGTTCAGACTTCATCTATAATATGTAGTTTGACTGACTGTGCGTCGACGTTGGCGGTGGCCTCGTCCAGCACGAGCACGCGGCAGCCGGCCAGCGCGGCGCGCGCCATGCACAGCAGCTGGCGCTGACCGGACGACAAGTTGCCGCCGCCGTCGCCCACCTTGGAGTTCAGACTTCATCTATAATATGTAGTTTGACTGACTGTGCGTCGACGTTGGCGGTGGCCTCGTCCAGCACGAGCACGCGGCAGCCGGCCAGCGCGGCGCGCGCCATGCACAGCAGCTGGCGCTGACCGGACGACAAGTTGCCGCCGCCGTCGCCCACCTTGGAGTTCAGACTTCATCTATAATATGTAGTTTGACTGACTGTGCGTCGACGTTGGCGGTGGCCTCGTCCAGCACGAGCACGCGGCAGCCGGCCAGCGCGGCGCGCGCCATGCACAGCAGCTGGCGCTGACCGGACGACAAGTTGCCGCCGCCGTCGCCCACCTTGGAGTTCAGACTTCATCTATAATATGTAGTTTGACTGACTGTGCGTCGACGTTGGCGGTGGCCTCGTCCAGCACGAGCACGCGGCAGCCGGCCAGCGCGGCGCGCGCCATGCACAGCAGCTGGCGCTGACCGGACGACAAGTTGCCGCCGCCGTCGCCCACCTTGGAGTTCAGACTTCATCTATAATATGTAGTTTGACTGACTGTGCGTCGACGTTGGCGGTGGCCTCGTCCAGCACGAGCACGCGGCAGCCGGCCAGCGCGGCGCGCGCCATGCACAGCAGCTGGCGCTGACCGGACGACAAGTTGCCGCCGCCGTCGCCCACCTTGGAGTTCAGACTTCATCTATAATATGTAGTTTGACTGACTGTGCGTCGACGTTGGCGGTGGCCTCGTCCAGCACGAGCACGCGGCAGCCGGCCAGCGCGGCGCGCGCCATGCACAGCAGCTGGCGCTGACCGGACGACAAGTTGCCGCCGCCGTCGCCCACCTTGGAGTTCAGACTTCATCTATAATATGTAGTTTGACTGACTGTGCGTCGACGTTGGCGGTGGCCTCGTCCAGCACGAGCACGCGGCAGCCGGCCAGCGCGGCGCGCGCCATGCACAGCAGCTGGCGCTGACCGGACGACAAGTTGCCGCCGCCGTCGCCCACCTTGGAGTTCAGACCCGCCGGCAAGTTGGCTACCATCTCGCGGAGTTCCACCTGTGTACGATTATGAAAAATGCTTCATTGAATCATGCGTCACTTGGCGGAAGTCCCTCCTTTTATCTGTAACTTACTTCCGCAAAAAACAGAACACGCAAGATGCACCACCCACAAAAGAATACACTTGCACACCACGAGAATATCAGTGCACAATACATGCAGTAAGACAGCGACACACCTTGTACCTCCACCGATTAGAATACTCTACACGTGTCCCTAGCCCGGGACATCCTAAGGAGTTGTTAGACCGTGCGAAATCCAGCACAGAACGCATTTTTTGCGGGCGGGCGGTGCATCTTGCATGTTTCGTTTTTTACGGAAGTAAGCTACAATTAGAACTGTTCCTGACGCGGCCTGGAACGCGGTTCCGGCGATTCGCGGCCAGCGAACAAAGACGTTGGCCAACCTCCTTAGCGAACACATCTTAAACGCGAATGATACCCGATATACGACTGAGCCTACGGAAAAATGCGACTATTTCTTTACCTGATCGAGCGCCCGCAATATTTGCGCATCTGAGTACTGCCCGCTGGGGTCGAGGTTGTCCCGCAGGCTGGCCGCAAACAGCGCGGGCCGCTGCGGTAACGCACACAGGTGCGACCGCCACGTGCGAAGGCCAACCTCTTCAGCGGACACGCCGTCCACGCGGATGCTGCCCGATATACGATTGAGCCTACGAAAGGTTGGCAACAATTACACAAAAGATGTCGCATCATCAAAAATCACATAAATCAAATTATGGCAAGTTTCAATAAAAAAGCTGGTGAAGTATAAACTTAACAGAGCTTTAGGTGCTTCTGTATTTTATTAATTAAGCTAAAATACTGATATGTACGTCTAGCTTGACGTTTCGAAGTAGTAAGTGGGCGTGGCAAGCATAGGAAAACCCTTTGCTCAATACAGCAAACCCTCTGTGTACTATTAGGTAGTTGTTTTCGACTCACATTCACTTCGATCGACAATACCTCTAGTCTAGATAACTGGTTTGGGTGTAAAAAACCGGCGAGAAAATAAGAGTGAACTTAAATGGTGCCGCAAAGCATTTTCATATCGCTTCCTGACATTTTTGACGTTACTTAACATCGTAAAATTCGTAACCTTTTCTCTGTTTAAAAAACAATTACTCGGTGCCAAAGGGAATTGTCCAATTTTGGCCTGGCACGAACATGACGCTCAGAATAAAATAATATTTTTATTAATTGTTTTATTATTTAAGTAATCATTTCTTGAATTTAAATTTGTATCAATTGGTTTTATTGAAATTAAAACTTTTTTAAATACTTTTATGACTATTGTTAATAACAATATGGTTTCCGTTCCGACTCGTAGACCAAAGAGTATGTAATCATTACGTAGTAGTAAAAAAGTTCGTCCTTTTGGACAGGCGAAGACATTAAGCCATACTGCCAATTCCTGAGTATTATGTATATTATTATAGTTTCTTATGTTTTCATTAGAATGTAGGTGTGTTACATTCTAATGCTTCTTGGAGTATTTGGCGTCAAGTATGTCGAGTCGGTTTTCTCGGTAAGTTTTTGCTGAGGTATTCACCACTACAATAAAACACACGGCATCACGTTACCGAGATAGCGCACATTTTAATCATTTCACACATCGTCCAGTTGCGTAAACACTTGGGGCACAAAAGCGTTGTAAAATACACAGCCGGCACATAAGCCGAAAAATATAGAAGGAATAATAGAGTATTATTCCAATTGATGGTTGGCCGAAGAACAGTAGGTTGCTGTGCTCATATTATGACTATATGGTTTATGAGCTGGGCAAGGCACCAAGAACATGTATCTCCACCTGCCCAGTTTCTTGATAATGTTTTATTAATATGTGAATCAGATTAATATGAATATTGTTTTATTTTACTTTAAACCTCTCATGTCACTATTAAATCATTATTATTCGAGTATTTTGACATGAAAAAAATAATAATTTGAGGATTTTGATTTGAAAAGTCTGTATATTATGACAATCTGTATTTTGATACAAATCGAGTTCATAAATAAGGTATAATTTATGTTAGCTACTTGTTGAAAAAAAATATATTCAAAGGTTTTGATACAAAACTAATTTCTTAATATTAATTTTAGCATCGTGAACTAATGAAATAACTAAGAAATAAATGTTAAAATTTCTGTTCACACCAGGCCAAAGTCACCATACAAATTGGACAATTCCCTTTGAGTCTTGTTTTATTTGAGTTTAGTGACGCCTTATCTAGTGTTATTGTTGATCGAAGTTCACTTAGAACCAAATGCGTGACATCTAACTAACTCCTTCTAACCTACTTCTTGTGTTCTGTGATATGAACATAATTATTCAAACCTGAACAGTGCGCTGATTAGTGAACTCTTCCCAGCACCAGTTCTTCCCACGACGGCGACCTTTTCTGAAGGCTTGATGATGAAGCTGACCCCGTTTATGGCGAGGGTAGGCTCCTTGTTCGCCTCCTTTTTGGTAGGTGTTTCCTTGGTTGCCTCCTCCTTGGGAGGGTCTTGTTTGGGAGGCTTCTCGTATTCTAGAGAAACATCTTCGAAGACAATTTCGCCTAGACAAATATAAAAAGGGATTGATGAAGAGTTTTTATTGTATCACGACGAATTCATGACTGAAGAAAGTTATGAACTACTTACTAACCTACTTATGAAACTATTGCTAGTATTGATGATTATGTAACTTACCTTTCGTAGGCCAACTGTCTATATCCAATCTTGGATGTTTAATCCGCAGAGCATTTTCATCAGGCTCCACAGGGCTCTCTGCCGGTAAGTCTCTGTACTCCAGTATTCTTTCCACCTGGTATTGAGTAATTAAAATGACATCAGAAAATCGTTGATGTGTATAAACAATATGCAAAACAAACGGTAAGCATAAGCTGGTACAAAAACATATGAATACTCACAGATGTCATATGATTTTCCAATTCGGCGGTTTGCCGGATCCCAAATTGACACATACCAATCAGGCCCAGGACTTGAGTGATAGCCAGACCGACGCTTCCGCTAGCGATTTCTGTGAAATTAGTATGGAATGTCACACTGGCAGAAGTGTTAAGGTTATTCTTTTTTTTAAATAACAGAATAACCTTAACACAGTCGAACCAATTGAATTTGACCCATTTTTTTTAAAGCGTCCAAACTATAAAGGTCATTTCGACCTTATTGAATTATAATACGAGTCTTTAGTATAGTCTTAGGTATAGTGAATTACGAATCGGTTGGTTCGACTGGACCTTATTTATTTTATAAAAGAACTTTCGATTTCTTTGATTCGTAAACTAACGGTTCAGTACGATTCAAATACGATACCATGTGCTGAAACATTAAATTAGTCACGCGTATTAAAGAGAGAATGAGTACAAGGGCTATCACAAGGACATCGATGGACAAAATGAAGAAAATATGGAAGAATAAGATCATCACCAAATCCACGAAGACCAGGCTCGTGCGCACTCTTATCTTCCCCATCTTTCTTTATGCTGCCGAAACGTGGACCTTACGAGATGTGGAAAGGCAGAAGATAGACGCTCTGGAGATGTGGTGCTGGAGGAGGATGCTTGGAATTTCATGGACCGAGTTTCGTACAAATGTCTCCATACTCCAAGAACTCGGCTTAAAGCAGCGTCTATTCTCCACTGTACAGTATACCTACTAACATTCTTTGGACACGTTTCAAGACGCGATAACGTGTCCAAAGAGCGCCTTGTCGTCCAGGGGAAAGTAGAAGGCATCAGACAGCACGGGAGGTCACCTACGCGTTGGACCGATCAGATCAAGTCTATTGTGGGTTGGTCCATAAACGAGTGCAGTAGGATGACTTCGAGCAGAGAAAAAATGGCATCGTGCTGTATCTGCCCCCTTCAGTTCCACGACTACATGACGACCACGACCGCTCTGCCAAGAGTGCATTGATGAAGAAGTAGGGTACAAGGGGATGTCATGTGGGCAGTTAACTTTAAGCCGGTCTTGCAGCTGTCAAGCTGATACTCGTTACTCACGTTGGTCCAGTATAAAGAAGCTGCCGATGATGCAGGCGAGGAACGCGCTGCACAGTATGTTTATCCACCACTCGAAGGCGCGCGAGGTGGCGAGCACCATCGCCCACGAGGACGAATGCAGGTCTTGCAGCTTGTCGAACTCCTGAGCGAGCGTCCGTTGCTGTCCGCCACAAGAACGGATGGTGGTCAGACCGGATACTGTTGCGGTCGCGTGGCTCAGGGTTTGGCTGTTAGCTGGCAAATAACGCGACTATTAGAAATCTTTTTACTTTTTACCCGATTGCGACAGAAGGTGTGTTCCCTGCTACAGCCTAAATGGTTTGAAGGATTTTAACGTATGAGGTGTCGTTAGATTCATCTTTATAGCGCGAGTGACATTGGTTAAATAAAAAAATAAAATGGCGAATTTTTGAAGGCATATTGCTATATAAATAACCCTCCCTCTGTCGCAGTCAAGTAAAAAAAAAACTACCAATCCCATCGAGTGGGATATCCAAATGAAGGGTTTTAAATAGCGATTCCATGATATAAATAACTTGCAGTTTAGCAGAACTCATCGCATTATTGATCAAGAAAATAATAAAAAGATTACTCTGTTTTAAATTAGTAAGTTCTTACTTAAGAAACAGCTTGGTTTTCCCTTTTTAGTGTTTATTTTTTTCAGTCGGGTTTTTATTTATTAATTATCATGTTTTCTACATCAGTTTGCAAAAGAACAGCTTACCTTTAAGTAAAGTAGATATAGACAAGCGAGCTTTCAAGACTAACATGACTCAAATTAAGGTAGTAATCTACCTTAATTTAAGACTTTGAGACTTACTTATGGCCTCGATCCGCTCCAGCTCCCGGCTGGTGCTGACGTAAAGACTCCGCAGCACTACCAGCACCACCGCCAACACTACAGTAGGCAGTAACAGCCACCAGTTCACGAGACACACCACTATCAAGATGAATACCACTTCTAAGACAAACTGAAAAAAATACATACAGTGTGAAACGTATAACCTACTTCATTTTGAATTTGGAAGTCGGTCAAAAATGGAAATGACGATGCAGTAACTAGAACTAGTAGACTAAAGCGTAGATAGAAAACAGGAATGACACAGGTGGCGCTAACGCTAACCCGCTGTCCTAGGTAGGCGAAACCGACGCGATGCGACCAAGAGATGCGCGCTGACAGATTATCGCGCCAACAGAGGTAGGCTAGGTAGGACAACATGCATAAATCAAATACTTCATATATTCACGACGCGACGCGATGCGACCAAGAGAAGCACGCTGACAGGTTATCGCGTCAACAGAGGTAGGTAGGACACATACAAATTTCGTGGGTAGGACACACAAGCTTAAATCAACTACTTCATATATTCGCGTCACCTCGCAACGCGTTGCGTTACCTACCGCTATGGTCGTTCACCTTGTTAAGACAATGGGTTAGTGAGTAAATTTTAAGTCTTTCCATCTGTGAAAACTTGTAAATGGCGTCTAGTTATTTACCATACTGTAATTTATAATGTTATAAATGGCTGTAAGTTTTCTTAACCAAATAAAATAAAATAAAGTCTGCGAAAGCGGGTGTCAAGCCACTTTCGCTATTCTTAAAGAAAAACCTGTTGAAATATAAAAGTTCGCGTTTCTGTAGTTGACTGACAAAGCAATGTGATTTTATTCTTTTATTCATTAATAAGACTAGATAAACATAGCGGTACGAGTGTGCCGCCAAAATAGAACGCTTTGCAGAAAAAATGGGCACTTCATTTTCATTTTTATACAAACATGCTGTCTTTAGCCTTTAGCGTGCCAGCTTACCTGTCACGGGATCAAATTACATCATCGGTTTGCCAACATCCCGTGGCGGGTACTATGACCTTCAAGCGATTTTATTAGCTATGTTATTGGAAATAGAGTCTATTTTACCGTGTTTTTTGGACTCTTATGACAAATAATGTAATACGCTAACACCACAGACCATCCTTACACTTTTATGCGTCACTTGGATTTAACTATAGACGTTTTAAAGTTCAAGGTCATTCAAGGTCACGCGTGATTTGTTGCCGTTTTTGTATTTTTTATAGTTTTATTAGAATAACACCATTTAATTTTATTATTTTCTAATAATTTAGTCTATTTATTATCAAGTAATAGTGAAATAAATTGTTAAACATGCATAATTAAAATTTTGTGACATAAAATATTTTTTATAAAATAGAAATAAATAAATAAAAAATAAACAAATTAAAAAACAATAATTTACTCCGCAAATAAGGTATTTTGATTGATTATTTTATAAAGATACCAATAATAAATAATATATAATAATATATTAATATATAATAGTTCAAATTGTTTTTGCAAGTGCTGAGTGGACAATTTTGCGTCGCCATTTTTAATGGCTGGCAGATATCGCGATTTGCGAAAAAAGCTTGGCAACCGATGGGTTGGTAGTTTAAATAAAGCTGTCAGTTGATTATTTACAATAATTTCTGTGTCAAATGTGTTGGTTAAATGTCTGTTTTTCCGATGATCATTTGAAACAACTTTGAAAATCTCTTCATCCTCCCAGTCTTCTGGGAAATTCTTTCTTCTTTCGGCCGTTGTGTATATCAAGTCCTTAAGGCG
The DNA here is from genome assembly GCA_949710035.1 of Crambus lathoniellus. Lineage (NCBI taxonomy): Eukaryota > Metazoa > Arthropoda > Insecta > Lepidoptera > Crambidae > Crambus > Crambus lathoniellus. The sequence goes on along the minus strand of OX453303.1, from coordinate 8,695,689 downwards.
ATACTCGGAAAAATTATGCTAAAGCGAGATAGCAACGAGAAAACGACGCGCGCGGGAGCGAGACCGATTTTGCCGATTACGCAAAAAAAAACACAAAATCACTTCGTATTCAAAAACTATAGCGATTTTAAAAAAATGCTTCTATACGATCCTAAATATTATTCGTGTCCACTAATTAAACCAATTTTCAATAGTATATGTTACCCCATTTAAGAATAATCTTGATATTTCTTATTTTTTAGAGGTATTTTCGAAAATAAAAAGTGTCGAGCCAAAATCATAAAATCGTGTTTCTGAAACTATACGATTCTAGATAAAGGTATGAAGAAATATATATCTTATTACCAGATTTATAACAACTCTAACCGTCCTATAGTTTTATATCTAAGAGTCCATACTTTTTCCGAGTAGCGCCTTAATAATTGACTCACCGCTGCGCACTCGACTAACGCCCTAGGCATGAGAGTGTCAGTCTGCCCCATGTCATGCGAGAACCGGTTCAGGATGCGCCCTGCAGGGTTGTGGTGGAAGAACCACATGGGGGCGTTGGTTAATCCTCTGGAAACATCAACCTTAATCAGTGCCAACAATGGTGTATATTGCATTGTAATTTATTATAATTAATAACATTGGATTTAAATAGGATTGTAAACTTATTTGGTATTTTAAATGATCACACAGTGTTATACGCCGTTTTAAGCAGTTATAAAATTAGTTGTGTAGGTACACGACAGATTTCATGGTTCGAAATTTGATACAATGCAACCAAATTTTAAAATGCAGTCTACACAATTGCGGCAAGAATATTTGTACTTATTTACTGTTAAAATTAAGTTAGGCCATATTTATAGCATCCTTTTAGTTTAGACAAACTAGAAGACACCTCAAATAACTGCACGTATTGAAACTGTACTTTGATCTTGATGTAAGAATTTTTTTAATCGGTTTAGTAGGTACAGAGATTACCTCTTACATCCAAACCTATAAACTTTTTTACTAGTTTGGATCAGTTACCTGAACATGCTGTCGTGCAGAGCGATCGAGGCCTTGATGCAAGTGTTGTAGAAGATGACCAACTTGTTCCAAACAAACAGAACGCAGATGGCGACCAGCGCCCCGTACACGTATATGCACTGTTGTCGCGTTAGGCCGAACCGATTTTGTGAAAGCTCATCGAAAGCTACACCTTAAACCAAAGACATAAAGTTCACTTTCTTATAGCTAAAGATCAAATTTAAGAATCAGAGAGCAACATTGAGGGATGATTTATATTAGACCGGGCCGGGCTCGGGCCGAGCCCTGCAGGAGGTGCGGACGAGCCACGGATTTAAAACGCTTCATACATTTTGTATCACGCAATTCATATTACACCGAGCACGATCCGTTCATACTACGGCACCTCGTGCTCGTGCCCAGCGCGGCCCGCGCGCGTGACGGTCTATACTTACAAGTTACTTAGAAAAAATCTACAACATTGAAAACTTTTTAAATGTAATGTAATACCTAGTTAAACATTTGAAATGGAAGCTTTAACATCACAAAAGCAGAATGCATAGGTGAAGTTGAACTTGTATTTTACTTGAATTTCCTGCAGGTGTAGTGTTCGTATGCGTTTGAAGTTTAGCGCTGAATTCTTCTTCTATGTTTACCCTGGAGAAAAAAAAACAACAACTATAACCGCAGAAGCATCATTTATCATATACAGATACGTGGTTACGATTTTGCAATTAATGCATTTCAAATAATAATAGTTATTTTTAATGTTAAGAAATACATTAGGTACATTAAGATCGGAACTGTCCAAATTGTGTTATTAGAGAAGCTATGATTAATAAATCTTGGTCAAGATACCGTACTATTATTCAAAGACAGCAAAAATCTTATGCAGCCGTGTGGTATGTGCACTACCACATAACATAAGATAAAAGTAGTAGTAGGTAAGTAAATAAATGAATATTTTTAATTTATATATTTAGATAAAAGTTGAAATTTATACAATAAAACATCTATACATATAAAATCCATTGTCCTGAATGACTGACGGATAAACGCACAACCTAAGCCGCTGATCGTAGAGACCTGAAACTTGGAGGGTGTGTTCCTTGTATGATGTAGGCATCCGATAAGAAAGGATTTTTCGGAATTTTACCCCTAAGGGTAAAGGGTGAAAAACGGGGCTAAAGTTTGTATGGGACAACGTGATTCCTTTGTCCAATCTTCTTCAAATTTTGCATAAACATTCTTAAACAGAATTAATCGAAGATGTGTTTCATATTTCATTGAAACATATGGTATTAAACATAGTCTTCCGCCTTTGTTTCGCCAAGGTTTTGGTACATAGTTTATCAAGGTTTTGTGTGCGAGCTGGTTGAAATTTAACGATAAAGTAAATTCAAGCGCTTTACTTTCTGCCAGGCCACGCCCCTCGCTGTGGTCCCACGTAGCAGCGACGGACAAGGCGCGTGGGGTAGTGCGTGCATGAACTGACACCGCAATAGTATCTATATTGCCATAGCACCCCGGTGAAGCCGGGCGGGTCGCTATTCAGTACTAAATGCGGGACATGCTCTTTCTAGCCTCTTAATTATGTTCTAAGGGCTCATAACCTACCCGAGAAAGCTTGTGTGTATAAACTCACCACTGTTGTAGCCACACATCGGTAGCGGAGTAGAACGTTTGCGCAGACACAAACAGCGTCACTAATAGAAGCATAGTCCACTTGGTGCCTCCGCTGCGAACGTACGCCAAGTACACCCCGCGAGACACCGACCCGGTGTTTTGGTGCTCATCTGACGAATAAATAATAAATAAATTGTGTTAATCAGGCCAAAATAATAAGTACGATTGCTAAGTAACATTACCAAGATATTATATCTAATCTTTTACTAAAGGTAGACTTAAGGCCTCTACAGAGCTTTACCCGTCGGGTTGGGCTGCCGGGCTTGTTTTCATACATAATCCTCGCAAACAAGGCCGATCGCAGCCGCACGCAATCGATCGCGTGCGACTGACGCGCGCGGCTGATGCGTTAATAGTCAATCAATCTAAGAAGATGTATGCGCCGACATCAGTCGTAGGCCGCACGCGTCCGCGGCTGCGATCGGCCGCTATGCACGGAAGTCTACCTTAAGGTGGTTCGATGAGCTCAGTAGCGCCACCAATGGAAATAAATCATTTACGATTTATCAAGGGCTTAGAATAAAAGTTAAATAGAAATAGAAGAGCAAAATGCAATTTTTAATTGTCTTTTCATGGCCTCAAATATGAGCACCAAGTTATGGATCTCGATATTGCCAAATGTGGCCACTTTTGGCACTATTGAGATTCACTACTTATTGCCTAAGTTTGAGTTCTCAAAAGTATATTTATAAAATACATTCCACTCTTTCACCTGCGCGAAATAACCGAAGCTTTTAATCCAAGCCTTTAATAAAATGCAATTGATTTATTCCCATTGGCGGCGCCACTGAGCTCATCGATACACCTTAAGGGCGCGCACTAGGACAAATGCAAAAGTAATAACTGCAACGGCCAACTGCAAAGTATATGCTGCCTTATTTCTATTAAACATAAGGCAGCGTTTACTATATAACTATCCGGCCCCATTCGGCCGGTCCGGAATGAAGAAATGAAGGAAATTCTTTTTTTATTTGAGTAAAGGATATTTAAAGGTTATTTACAAAAATATATAACCTTATCTATAGTGTAATTAAACTCAAAAGTTTCAAGCTTTTTTTTAATGTATTACTTGAATACTAGCAGTTTATCGTGTTAAAGTGATTTGGAGGCAACTTCGCAACTTTTTTCTATGGAGAAAATTTTATGCAATCATGTTTTTGAGTAACATAGTCACTAGTGTTAGTCCTGAAGTTTGCAGCATCTTAATTTGAAATTCAGTTTTTCTTTAATATTGATATTACAGCCGATTATGTAAAGCAATCTGATTTTCGTTGGCGGGCCCTTAAGGATAGAATATTGGGACATGTCGTCCGTGATTTTATCTAGGAAAAATCACAATTTTACTTAACATTTTTACAATATTGCGTTGCTATGATTTCAATTCCAAAGTATGTAGCTAGAGCAGGTTTTTTTGTTTTATGGTAAAGATTTAGAAAATTACCATCAAAATCTGGATCCGTTTTATGGTCCATATCCATACCGAATGACAACTGAGAGGCCTCCGACGTTGATCTTGAGCGAACTTTGTAATGGCGTTCCTGTAGAACACGGTAACATAAAGTTTTATATTCCAATTTAAAGGTGGAAAGAGTAGAGTCACGAAGCGTCGTAAATCGTTCATAATTATGCATATAAAATTGAAGTCCCGTAAAACTCTTGGTTAAAATTTCTCTTTTGTCTATGAATGAAAGGCTTACCACACTTTCTTGTCTCTTATAGACCACATTTTTTTGTTTGTCGGTATCTTCTTCCTTATTCTCAGACTCTTTTACTGTTTTCTCAAGCTCGCTTGTCTCATTTCTCATCTCTTCATATGTTCCTTGTGCTGTAATCTGTCGGCGAAAGGTTACATGCATGAAATTGATCAATCTCCCATTGTTGTAGTTGTTTTTAAATAATAAGTTAAATGTTTATGTTTTAGTCCAATCATTAGTTTTATAACGGGAACGCGAAGCACTGTCGTTATAAACACAAGAAGTTGAAAAATATAAACCATACTATCTATACTAAAATTATTGTAACTCGTTTCGTATTGCACCTGTGAATTCCTCATGACGACCACGTGGTCGGCGTTCGTCGCGTATTGCACGTGGTGCGTGACCAGCACCACTGCTTTGGACTGCAGAAAATCTTTGATGCAGTTCAAGTAAATGGCTTGAGCTACCTGCGAAAACCAATGAACATATAGTTCAGCATTAAAAAATAAAATATATGAAAGACGTGAAAATAAGTCAACGTGTAGGTTTATGTGTATAGAACGCAACGAAATGAAATAAATAATTGGATCAATGAAACTAACATGTTGCAGGGATATATCAATGATAGGAATATCTGGGCTTCTTGGTGGATGTGATATGAGAAGGAATAAAAGGCATGTTACTAGTAGTTGATCAGAGTCGTCATCGACGGCTGTTGTTCTGACCTGATGGCTATCGATGCCGGAGTTCCTCAGGGATCCGTTCTCTCTGTGACCATCTTTTTGCTGCACATCAACGATCTGCTTCTGCCCGGGATTGTTGGGTACCCTGACGACAGCACCGTCACAGAAAGATATCATCGAAGCGTAAAAGTCAGCATTGACGAAGTCCGTTCTTTGAGAGAGGCCATGGTAGAGCAAACAAACGGTGACGATAATATGGTCAATTTTAATGCCACCAAAAGACAGGCGTATCTCTTTACCGCAAAAAGGAGTCATTTTACCTTAACTCCATCTTTTCGTGGTACAACAGTATCAGTTATCGACAACTTAGATCTTCTTGGCATGAAGTTAAGATCGGACCTTAACTTCGGCGACAACATTGAGTGTAAAGCTCAAACTGCTGCCGAAAAGCTGGGAATCCTGAATAAGGTTAAGCGATACTTCACGCCGGGGCAGCTTCTGACTCTTTACAAAGCGCCAAATCCGGTCATGCATGGAGTATTGCTCTCACCTCTGGGATAGTTCAGATAAATACCAGTTAGCAGCACTTGACTCAGTGGAACACAAAGCGAGAAAAATAATCGGAGACGATGAGCTGGTTTAAACCAAGCTCCATAGTGTAACCCATCGACGTAAAGTGGCTTGCTTGTCGGTATTTTACAGGCTGTACTTCGGTGAGTGTGCTTCTGAGCTGCATGAGCTCATTCCACCATCCCCGTTCTACCACCGAGAATCTAGACGCACAGCGGGCTATCATCCTTACTTGGTCAACATCCCGCGAATGCGTGCCAAGACCTTTTCTTCTTCCTTTGTGATGCGCACCGCCAAGGAATGGAATACCCTGCCTGCGTCTGTTTTCCTGAATGACTACAACCCTATTATTTTTAAAGCAAGAGTGAATAGGCTGCTTCTGGGTAAGCTCGCTCCATCTTAGGCTTCTTCCCAACCCTATGGTTCAGTGTGAAGCCAAGAGCAAGCCCATAAAACATTTAAAAAAAAGTTGGAAACCAAAAGGAGATCGCAAAAATGATGGACATTTACAAAGATTGTGTGCTTAATGATATGAGTAAGTATAGAGCCACATTCAAATCTGACCTAGAAGTAAAATTTGGAACTAAATAACTCTTCTGACAGCTATTCTGGTGACTTTGTACTGCAAGTGGCGCCTCCACCGCCGGCCTCAAAAAAACCGGAAAATAAATGATATGCTTCGTCGTTTACCTTAGCGTCTACAGCTGCCAATGGATCATCTAGTACGTATACGTCCGCCATCTGGTACACGCATCGCGCTAACGATATACGTGCTCGTTGACCGCCAGATAAAGCCACGCCTACAAAAGAAAATAGTTTATCCGATTACAATGAGTGTGTGTATGTGTGTGTATGTCTAAATATTGTTCGAATACTGTTAGACTCTACTGACCGACTGTTAGACTAACTAAACATCAATTTACAATTTATTGGTGTCTATATGTGAGTTTTGATGGTTCCCATAAAAATTCTAACTTCAAAACTTTTTTTCACGTTAACTGGAATGGCTCCAGCCAGACATCTGTACTATGCATGGGATTGTATTGAGGTTGAATTAATGTGATGCGCTATAACGCAGTATGTATTTATTGATTACCCACCTCTTTCGCCAACCACTGTCTGGTCGCCGTGCGGCAGTATGTCCAAGTCTGGTAGTAGCTGACAACATTGTACTACTTTCTTGTATCTACGGAGGTCTAACTCTTCGCCAAACAAGATGTTTTGTCGGATCTGTTAGGAAATGGAAGAGCTTTACAATGCTGTTAATGCTCTTAATTGCATAATTAAATTGCATAATTATTATATTTCAATACATAATTATTGAAGCAAACCGCTATAAGTAAGAGTTATTAGGAAATTTCAATTCTAGAAATGTTGTGTCCTATTTAAAAGTCCTTTAGTAAGCACTTTTTTATCAGTATTAGATTGGATCAGGCGTCACTTGGCGGAAGTTCATTGTGAAAAATAAATGTATGTTGCTTTCTTCCGAAAATAATCACAAAATTGCAGCACCGAATGAGTCATTCGATTGTTCGTGCTTGATTTCACACGGTCAAACATCTCCTGAAGATGACCCGGGTTAGGGCGAAACACGTGTACAGTAGTGTAATCGGTGAAGGTGAAAATTTTGTGATTATTTGCGGAAGAAAGCAACATATATTTATTTTTCACAATCTCTCTTTTATCATCATATAATCTACAGTTTTGATATTTACTATAACATTGACTATCGATTGTTGATGGAGTCTTTATCTCTATAGATTATATGATGCATGACATATTTACCAATATAAGGGATTTGAAGAAAAAACAGAAAAGATAGACTCACCGAAGATTCAAATAGCCATGGATCTTGAGGAGCATAAGCTATCTTGCCGTAAGTGTCAATCTTGCCGCTTGTCGGACTCAATTCTCCTAAGATAGCTTGCAATAAGGTCGATTTTCCCGCACCCACCGTACCTATTATCACAGTTAGAGTATCCGGTTTTACCTGAAAACGATAAAATCTATATTGTCAAAGAACTGAATTTAAGTATATCTTCCGCAGTGCTGATAATAATAATGGATGATAATCTATATCTTTCCTGCGTAAATCAATGATTCATTAATTTTATGTTTATGTTGTAATTCGGAAGTTGCTAACCTATAGCTCTTATCTCTTTGTCTACACTCTATAAAACAAAGTTGCTTCCCGAAGTCTGTACGCTTATCTAAATTACGTAACAGATTTTAATGCGGTTTTCTTTAGTAGACATAGTGATTTAAGTGGAAGGTTTATTTATATTTAAACTTATGTCGTGGTCAGATCATGAAATTAGTAACTTCATGATATGAAATGACCAGTTTATATTTACCATATCGATCGTTGAAAGGTCAAAGTTTAATAATATTTCAAACAATGTTTGGCCATATCATGGAAATACCAGTATTTCATGAAGTGACCAATCAAATCATGAAAGCATCAATTCAAATATTCATAATATAATATAGTCTAAATCAATTAAAGTTTTGCGTGACATCAAAGCTTTTCTTTTTTGATTTTGTATTCAGTGACCCTTAAGTGACACTTTATGTGTCCTATAAGTGACAATTTCGTGAAATCCGCGGCTTTCCACAGTTCTAACCTAACCTAACCAAACATTTCCTTTTTACTTTAAGGTATTTTAAGTATTGCACCCCTTGCTACACTCTAACCGCCAGTTGCAGAAAGCTCCATTAAAGTAAATCTATTGCTGACACTTTCACTGTTAAGAAATAAAAACTGACAGCAATAGATTTAATGAAGCATTAACTTTAATTGAGCTTTCTGCAACTGGGTGTTAGACACATTTGACTGCACTTTTCATTTCCAATTGGAGCATTTACAGTTAATGGCGGCACAGCACTATTTCTTGGTAGTGCAATGGGTACTAAAAAATACCTATTACACTACCGGTGGTGCAAGCCCCACCGGCTTGCACCACCGGTAGTGCATGGGCCCAAAAGGATTACTACAACGTGTACTTAAATACTTTTAGCGAAACTGAGAAAATGGTTTGTTCAGAATCGAGAGTAGAATCGATTCCACTTATTTTCGATAGGTAGGGGATAAATTTTTCAAAAAAATTGAATTCATTTTTTGCCGCTTCTAAATATGTTTGCGTCTACTGCCTATGCATTCAATACGCGCGTCACGTGCTCTCTTACGTCATAGTGTAGCCTAAAATTTCTCAGAAAGTCACGGAGAACTATGAGCACGAATATTTTGGAAGTTTATTAAAAAATATTTTTTTTCAATGGAATTCAATTTCATCTAAAATAAATTAGTTGGGGTGTATGGGCTTTCCGGTTACTGCATAAACCCGTTCTATAATTATCTTTTTAACAACAAAATGTCTGACATGAAAAAAAAAACAAAACGACTCCAGCGCAGCGCTAGCGGAGCACAATGTAACTGTTTTACAATATGATCACTGACGATTGACCGTGCGTTGAATTGTTACATACTTATCGTTCAAAGCTGATACTCAATCTGCGGTATTTGATAATTTCAAATGACTAAGTGTTTCATGAAATGATCAATTCAATGATCTGAATAGGACACATATAATATACATGCCTATTATCTATATTGCATCCGTGCTAAACTGAGGTGGGTTGCTAGTCAAACATAAAATATTTGAAAAATATGTCATTTACCGTATATACAGGGTGTTTTTCTATAAGTGCAATATCTCTTTGGTGGTGATTGTGCTCATGAATATGAACTACTTTTACTATGGGGCCAAATCTGCAACTCAACAAAAAAAAACTGCTGTTTCATACAATTTGTTAATACCTACCTGACCAGAATGTATGGAACAGCTGCTTTTTTTTGTGAAGTTGCAGAGTTGGCCTCATAGTAAAAGTTGTTTATATTCATGATTACAATCACCACTTAAGAGGTATTGCACTTAAAGAAAAACACCCTGTATTATCAGTATTTTTCATATTTACCGTAAGATTAATATCGTTAAGTGCGATGACTTTCTTATCTAATGTATCGTCTTCGTCTGTTTTGCTCCAGTGCGCGGTGTAATTCTGAATTGATATCAGAACTGGTGGTTTGGAATCCTGAATCAGTTCCATCTTAATGTTTGTCTTGAAGCTGCAACCAATGCAAAAGTTAATATTATTAATGTCATCATAACCATTATCAGCATTAGAATTAAAGTAAAAAGTCTGTACTTACTATGATGTGTGCTCCCGCATAAAAAATGTTTACAAACATTAGTTACATTTTGTTAACTAAAATTTGATCACAATGTTAAGAAATGTTCACAAACATTACCTAACATAAAAACATTTCTTAACATTGTGACTTAGGTGTTATTGTTGATCGAAGCATTGTGATCAATTAATGTTTGTTAGCAAAATGGTTATTTATTTATTTGGCTTTCAACAATGTGTACACTGTTACACTACAATTTTATTTCCAATAAAAAAAAAGTTAAGTTTCCAAGTGACATGAAGTACTTACATTACTTAAGTAGGTATACAGGGCGTCCCAAAACTATGTCACATGGAGGGAAAGTACCATACATACTGAAGATATAAAATTTTACTGAAAGAAGACTTCATTTTTATTTTAAAAAGAAAACGAACTGCACTCAAAGAATTTTAAATAATCGCCTGTCTGAACTGGGAATCGAACCCGCTGAATGTAAAAAAAAAAACTAAATTTATTATACCGATCGAAAGGCTCGATTAAACCTATACATTTCTGTTAAGTAATAGAGCACCTTAAATAAAAAGAAGACTACGAAATTTAACATTTATTGTTGAATAACAAGTTTGTGCAGCGGCAGCGTTAAGGATAGCCTTTTCTGTGACTGTCGTGCTCAAAACTTTAACATTTCAATGTTTTACTAATGTGTGAAGATTGGAGCAATTATACGTAATTTCCCTATCATAATTTCGTAGTCTTCTTTTTATTTAAGGTGCTATGTTACTTAACAGAAATGTTTAGGTATAATCGAGCCTTTCGATCGGTATAATAAATTTAGAAATATTTTTTTTTACATTCAGCGGGTTCGATTCCCAGTTCAGACAGGTGATTATTCAAAATTCTTTAAATGCAGTTCGTTTTCTTTTAAAAATAAAAATGAAGTCTCCTTTCAGTTAAATTTGATATCTTCAGTATTTAAGGTACTTTCCCTCTATGTGGCATAGTTTTGGGACACCCTGTATATAAAAAAAATATTTATTGGACACCATCACATACATTGTTCCAATACCAAACTTTAGTAGCTTGAGCACTAGCGTTATGGAAATGGAAATGGACGGGTATTACCACGCACACCCAGACCCGAGGAAATATTGAAAAGTTCGTTTTCAATATTTACCCGACCGGGGATCGAACCAGGGACCTCCAGAGATAGCTGCATCTTGAAAACCGGTGCGTACACCACTCGTTCACGGAGGTCGTCTAACTATTATCACACCAAGCAAGCACCGCATGCTAATATTTAGTAAACAAGTTGTAAAAAATAAAACATTTATTAACATTTTCGTTGTCAACATTTATCCAAGTGACGCCTCTGAACATAAAACCAAACTGCGAGCCAAAATCATGTTAGCAACACATGTTTGTAAACATTTTCCATCGGTGTGGGAGCATATAAAATATCTTACAATTCCTAAAAGAATGTCACAACAATAGGGTAATTTACTGTTTTTTTTTTATTTAAAATGTTTTCGAAAGGAGACTGGGCACCTCTGGACCAAAGGTTAAAAAAATAAAAGTGTGCGGCCACTTAAGAATCTAATTCTAAATGAAAGTTATGAATATAAGCTTCATTTTTTCTTATGGGCATAACTCTCAGATGTGGATAGTTAAGAAGATAATGTTTATTTTTTTTATTTAAAATATTTTTATTTTGTTCATGATATAAAATCCTGAGGGAGATTGAGAGTTTCTATGGACAGTTGTACTCCACGCAAACACCTGTTGAAAGTAAGGCTACATAACCTAGAGCCAAGCTTACCCGACACTATACCGAAGATTACCCGGACGTCAGCCTGTACGAGATTAGAATGGCTCTCAAGCAGCTCAAAACAACAAGGTGGCGCGTGATGACGGAATCACAACAGAACTTCTGAGAGCGGGCGGTAAGCCGATACTTAAGGTCCTCCGGAAGCTCTTCAACTCTGTCATCCTCGAGGGCAAAACGCCAAAGGCATGGGGCAGAAGCGATGTGATGCTGTTCTTCAAGAAGGGTGATAAGACTCTCTTGAAGAACTACCGACCCATCTCGCTTCTGAGCCATATCTACAAGCTGTTTTCGAGAGTCATTACGAATCGTCTCGCTCGCAGGTTTGACGACTTCCAACCTCCCGAACAAGCCGGGTTCCGAAAAGGGTATAGTACCATAGACCACATTCATACGCTGCTACAAGTTATACAGAAGACCGAAGAATATGACTAGCCACTTTGTTTGGCATTCGTGGACTATTAGAAAGCCTTTGATTCGAACGAGACCGGCCGTGCTGCAGTCTCCCCAGAGGTGCCAAATAGACTACAGGTACATCGATGTGCTGAGGTACTTATACCAAAACCCCACCATGTCGGTCCGATTACAGAACCAGAGCTCTAATCCTATCCAACTACAGCGAGGTGTGAAACAGGGAGACGTCATTTCTCCGAAACTATTCACAGCTGCTTTGGAGGATATTTTTAAACTACTAGACTGGAAAGGATTCGGCATCAATATCAATGGCGAGTACCTAACACACCTGCGGTTTTCCGATGATTTAGTTCTCATGGCTGAGACCTTGGAAGACCTGAACACAATGCTCGAAGATCTCAGCAATGCTTCCCAAAGAGTGGGTCTGAAGATGAACATGGATAAGACGAAAATCATGTCCAATGCCCATGTTGCATCCGCTCCAGTTAATTTTGAGAACATTACACTCGAAGTTGTTGACCACTATGTCGACCTGGGACAGACAATCCAATTAGGTAAGTCCAACTTTGAGAAAGAGATCTCTCGCCGAATCTAGCTCGGATGGGCAGCGTTTGGGAAGCTCCTGCATATATTCGCGTCCAAAATACCTCAATGTCTCAAGTCTAAGGTCTTTGACCAGTGTGTGTTGCCAGTTATGACTTTGGAAGCGAGACGTGGTCTTTTACTATGGTTCTCATAAGAAGGCTCAAGGTCACCCAGCGAGCAATGGAGAGAGCGATGCTTGATATTTCTCTGCTCGATCGAATCAGAAATGATGAGATCCGCAGGAGAACTAAAACGACCGACATCGCTCGAAGGATTGCTCAGTTGTAGTGGCAGTGGGCGGGACACATAGCGCGGAGAACCGATGGCCATTGGGGTGGAAAGGTTCTCGAATGGCAACCGCGAACTGGACGACGTTCCGTGGGCAGGCCCCCTACAAGGTGGACTGACGATCTCGTCAAGGTCGCGGGAAGCCGCTGGATGCGGGTAGCGCAAGGCCGATCGTTGTGGAAATCCTTGGGGATCGTTGTGGAAATCCTCCGCCCACTGCTGGGCATCGTACGGCTAAAATGATGATGATGATGATAAAATTGATAAGGTATATGTGTACAAACGCTTAAAAACAGAAAAACCGTGATCTAATACAAAGAACAAAAAAATGGCAGAAGGCTGTATTATGTGAACTAGGATGAGTGAACTTATAAGAAATCTTAAGGGTGCGGTCACATCTGTCTAATGCCACGTGATAACACGCCGTATCTATACGGACGTGTTATAAGATAAGTGTGCTTCTGGTGCATACATTTACTATGAAAACCAAACACGTGACGTCAGACGAATGTGATCGCACCTTAAGAGTTACATAAGTCCACATAAAAACACAAAAAAATTGTTAAAACAATGTTTTTCTATCATTTTTAAAGTATTTTTAGTGAAACTTAAAATATTTAAAAAAGTCGTAACTCTGAAACTATCCATGGCAGCGAAGTAAGGTTTTTAAAAAATGTAAGCACATATCACTACCATTAAATAGAGGCTACTTCTAGAAGTGGCCGCCAGTTTTTTTTTTTGGTCCAAGCTCCATAGTTTTTTGCCCACTCTCCTTTGTTCGAAATATGTTCGTATATACACAAAACAAGTTTTTATTTTTAATTATGATGAATGTTTTCAAATTTATAGAACATCAAAATTTCTAATTAGACCAGGAAGGAACGACTATCTTTGTGACGTCACCAAGTCAGTAGCGTCATAGTCTCGCCATAGAAGATTTCGTTTTCAAAGATACAGCTAAGTATAGTAAAAAAAAAAAACTCGCTTGTTATAAAACAGATTCAAATAATTTTTACATTTGATATTCTTAAATGTTATATTTTTTATCTTCATCAATTAATATCTACATTTTAACAACAACCCTATTCCTAACATTTTGTTAGTGAATGTTTTATTGTTCGAAAGAACACTATCTGTTGGTTCAAAAGATCATGCGTATTGTGTATTATGGGTGTCAGGAGGAGGTTTCTTCTATACTTTTGGGCCAATCTGTATCATTATAGACAGTTTATGTTGTTGAGTAGCATCATTAAATCGAGTACTCGATACAGTATGAAAGGCGTATTATTATGAACTGAAAACTTAGAATAATATTGTCACAGGTTAATTAAAAAACTTACTCATTTCCTGGCTTTTCTGACACATCCTTCCCACTAGTCGGCTTCTCATCAATAGTTATCAAATCTATACCATTCTTATTTTCCACTTCCCGAAGTAACAAGAAACCTTGCATCCTCTTCACACTCACGTTGGCTTCTAGCATAGAAATAATAGCCAATGGTAGAAAATCTGCTAAATTCAACTTGATCATGTCGTAGTAGGTGAACAAAACATATACTTTTGCCGCCGAGAGTTCTTCGTAGATAGTTATGTAAGCTACGATACTCACTAACACGGCTACTTTAGTAGTCAGTTTGCCACAAGCTAACATAACAGCATGTAGCCATGACATTTTCTTTATGATGTTCATTTCTTTTCTGGAAAGAGAAAATATCTCTTACATAAATAATGTAGGGCCCCTGATTTATGTACAGCCGAACTAATTGAATCGAGATCGTGACCCATCTTATGTTCATTTTCTAACACATATTAAAATTCAATAAGGTCTTTTGACACACCTTTATAGTTTTGACGCTTTCAAAAAAATTATTATCAAAATGGGTCACGATTCAGTTGGTTCGATAGCATTTTTAAAGATTTGACTATAATGTCAATCCAGTGATTATGTTTATTATGCCCATATGAAATGTGTCCTGGATCTCCTATTATATTTTCTTCAGCAAAAAAAGGTTGGCGAAGCCTCAGGGCCAGGCGCCACGAGAGCGGAGCGGAGAGGAGATGACGTGTTCAAACAACCAATAGAATTTTGTTATTTTAGCTGAGCGGAACGTACATGTGTAAATAACGAAATTCTATAGGTTGCTTAAAGACAAGTATGTGCTTTGGCAAAATCTAGGTATATTTCAAATAAAATTAAATCATCTGAAAATAAAATAAAAGCTACCTGGAGTATTATAAACCAAGAAACTGGCAAAACAAAAAGCAAAATTAATTCATTTAACTTAAAAATTAGTGATCAGACTTTTGAATCAGATATTGAGGTGGCTAGTGCTTTTGAAGGTTTCTTTGCTCGAATACCGTTAGAAACTACTAGCAGACTTAATTCTTGCCCCAACACCGCTGTCTCTCTTATGGAATCTAGTGTGAACAAGTGCCAGGAAACATTTAGTTTTAGCTATGTCACTACCGAAGATATTATTAAAGCATTCAAAGCAATAAATATTAAGAAAACAGAAGATCTCTGGGGCATATCTACAAGTATCATCAAATCAATAATTGATGTGATAGCTCCATCATTAGCAATAATTTTTAACCAATGTATAAGTGAAGGGGTCTTTCCTAATTTAATGAAGAATAGTAAAATTATTCCTCTGTTTAAAGCTGGTGACAAAAGTGACCCAGCAAATTTTAGACCTATATCCATACTACCAGCAATAAGTAAAATATTTGAGAAATTAATTTATGCTCAACTTTTAGAATATTTTAAATTAAATAGTATACTGCATGAGAAACAGTTTGGTTTTTCAAAAGGTAAAAGTACAACTGATGCTGGGGTTGCATTTCTAAAACATGTACTTGATGCCTGGGAGGACAAGCAGGATGTAATCGCTATTTTTTGCTTTCCAAGGCATTCGATTGTGTTGATCACCAAACACTATTAAGGAAGTTAAAACATTATGGTGTTTCTGAAATGTCAGTAAGCCTTATGCATTCATATCTGTATGAAAGAACTCAGAAGGTAGTTATTAATAAAACTGAGTCTACCGGAGCTCCCATTACTATGGGCGTACCCCAAGGATCAATATTGGGCCCGCTGTTGTTTTTAATATACATAAATGACCTTCCTTACTACGCGAAGAATTTATGTGAGACGGTGCTATTTGCCGATGATACATCTCTAGTCTTTAAAGTAGATAGAGGTGATGACTGTTCTGACGAAGTAAATAGTGCTCTTTCAAAAGTGTCACATTGGTTTAATAGTAATAATTTATCATTAAACTCAAAGAAAACTAAGTGTTTAAAATTTTCGTTACCTAATGTAAGACAAGTTGATTTTCATATTAGACTAGACGGCGATACGGTCGAATTCATTAACAATACAAAATTTCTAGGTATTATATTAGACTCGCGACTACAATGGGATCCTCATATCGAAGCCTTGGCGAGTAGACTCAGTTCGGCTGCATCCGCAGTTAAGAAAATAAGGCTCTTAACCGATATTGAAACGGCTAGAATAGTCTATTTTAGTTATTTTCATAGTGTTATGTCCTACGGCCTTTTGTTGTGGGGCTCAGCCGCTAACATCCAAAGTATATTCGTGCTCCAAAAAAGGGCTATTCGCGCCATTTACAACCTCCGATCGAGAGATTCTTTAAGAGATCTATTTAAAGAAATAAACATTTTAACTGTTGCAGGACATTACATCTCATCATCATCATCATGTCAGCCGAACGACGCCCACTGCTGGGCATAGGCCTCCCCCAAGGATCTCCACAACGATCGGTCCTGCGCTGCCTGCATCCAGCGGCTTCCCGCGACCTTGACCAGATCGTCGGTCCACCTTGTAGGGGGCCTGCCCACGGAACGTCGTCCGGCACGCGGTCGCCATTCAAGAACCTTTCCGCCCCAACGGCCATCGGTTCTCCGCGCTATGTGTCCCGCCCACTGCCACTTCAATGATGCAATCCTTCGAGCGATGTCGGTTGTTTTAGTTCTCCTGCGGATTTCATCATTTCTGATTCGATCGAGCAGGGAAATACCAAGCATCGCTCTCTCCATTGCTCGCTGGGTGACTTTGAGCCTTCTTATGAGACCCATAGTAAAAGACCACGTCTCACTTCCATAGGTCATTACTGGCAACACACACTGGTCAAAGACTTTCGTCTTGAGACATTGAGGTATTTCGGACGCGAATATATGTCGGAGCTTCCCAAACGCTGCCCATCCGAGCTGGATTCGACGAGAGATCTCTTTCTCAAAGTTGGACTTACCTAACTGGACCGTCTGTCCTAGGTAAACATAGTGGTCAACAACTTCGAGTGTAATGTTCCCAACATTAACTGGAGCGGGTGCAACATGGGCATTGGACATGATTTTCGTCTTGTCCATGTTCATCTTAAGACCCACTCTTTGCGAAGCATTACCGAGATCTTCGAGCATTGTGTTCAGGTCTTCCAAGGTCTCAGCCATAAGAACTACATCATCGGCAAACCGTAGATGTGTTAGGTACTCGCCATTGATGTTGATGCCGCATCCTTTCCAGTCCAGCAGCTTAAAAATATCCTCCAACGCAGCTGTGAACAGTTTGGGAGAGATGACATCTCCCTGTCTCACACCTCGCTGTAGTTGGATAGGATTAGAGCTCTGGTTCTGTAATCGGACCGACATGGTGGCGTTTTGGTATAGGTACCTCAGCACCTCGATATACCTGTAGTCTATTTGGCACCTCTGGAGAGACTGCACCACGGCCCAGGTCTCGATTGAATCAAAGGCTTTCTCATAGTCCACGAACGCCAAGCAAAGTGGCAGGTTATACTCTTCGGTCTTCTGTATAACTTGCCGCAGCGTATGAATGTGGTCTATGGTACTGTAGCCTTTCCGGAACCCGGCTTGTTCGGGAGGTTGGAAGTCGTCGAACCTGCGAGCGAGACGATTCGTAATGACTCTCGAAAACAACTTATAGATATGGCTCAGAAGCGAGATGGGTCTATAATTCTTCAAGAATTATAGACATTACATCTATGAAAATATAATTTATGTGAAAAAGTATTATAATACATTTGTAAAGCAGAGCGATATTCATCGCTTTAACACAAGAAATAAAGATAAACTTGTCGTTCCCAAGTTTAGGCTAGAAAAATCCAGAGCCTCATTTCTGGGGAAAAGCATAGCCTTTTTTAATAAAGTTCCACAGCATATAATTGAACTTCCATTGCATAAATTTAAATGTTACATTAAAGAGTCGCTGATGAGCAAAGGATACTATAAAGTAGACGATTATTTGAATGACCGCAATGCATGGTCATGATGTAACACATAACATAATCACTGTTTAATATGATGTATTTTTATACTAAGCAATTGTTGTATTAGTAACGATATGTTTTTTTTTTGTAAATGTCGTTACCTAACTAAGAAACGCTGGCAAGTTTCTTGCGCCCATTCTTCTTGTCAGTTAAAAAAGTCTTGAATGGGTGGTAGGAAAATATTGACGATTCATAAGTACATATTTATTATGTCTAAGTGAATAAAGAATATTTTTATCTTTATCTTTATCTTTACATCTCGTCTCCGCTCCGCTTATGAGGAGCCTGGCCCTTACCTACCCCATTTTATTGGATAATCTAACAAAATTCATCGTTAACTTACTGGTAATTGCAAATATTTGCGCGTTCAATCAAACCAACTATTCATCTTTATTAGTACTTACCTTCTAGCAAGACCAATCATTTTTGCAAACGGTTTCTCCCATGCGTACATTTTAATAGCCTCTATGCTTTGGATAACCTCGTTCATCATGCGAATTCTGTTGTCAGTTCTAACTGTAGTCTCTTCCCGTAGCTTGCTGGATATTTTACTAATGTATGCTTAAATAAATATAAAAGTATTCATAATCACATAAAAACAAAGAGAATTAATAAAGATTAACTGGAAGTCAACATTCGCTATTTAATTCATGATCAAGGGTTTGGTGACAAAAGTTAATCACCCTGACTATATTGTCCCTATGGGAGGCATGTTAAACTGTTGGTCCCAGCTGCTTAATGCAGTCGTTAACAACCTTTCTTCATTTTGTTCACCTGCCCCCTTATTCACAAACCGTCGGAAACGTCCCCAGGAGCGGAATGTGGGCATTGTCAATGCCTCTCACTATCCACAGATAGGGATAGGTGCGATCCAGATTAGTTGCTAGGCAACGCTTGATATTAACATAGAATTAACGACAGTTGCCAGGGTGTTGCTAGGTGTTGCCTAGCAACTAATCTGGATTGCACCTATCCCTATCTGTGGATAGGTTATTAATTCTGGCCGTAAGTCAAAGCATAGACATCCGAGTATCCGAATCCGAAGGTGAATCAGGGGGTGGATGACCATGAGGACCTATGCCTCAGCAGTGAGCACATTGATAATATAATCAAAGATTATGGCACAGAATATATAATAGTACTAAGGTACAGAAGGCGCACTCTGCAAACTCATTCAAATAAAAATAAATCTTTCTGCATGAAAATAAAGTCCAATTCCGGTCGCTTTATCATCGCTTGCCTACTACCTAAAGTTCGCGCATGCAAGCAAATCTGTATCCAACAGCTACGCGCGAGAGTTCTTATTTCTATGAAAGTCTCAAACAGCTCGCTCGCTGGTTAGGGTTGCGAGCCACTTGCGAGTTCGGTTTTGTTGTTTCTTTTGTTCTTTCTTTTATTTAGACACCCGTAAACACAACAGTATCTTTTATACGGATTATAAGAACGTTTAGTAGTCATTGTTCGGTGCACAAAAATCACAGAAATGATCGATCGTTTTACGCGCAACGTGGAGCGTACGAGCCGAGTGGCATCCTTCTGTGATACGCCTGCCCGGCAGGCGCGCCGGCCGAACGTACCTAAACTGCGGAGTGACACCCCCCTGATTATGGTGATAGACTTAAAGCAGTTTATGTCATGTTTTTTTATGAAATTCAACTCACCTTGCAGAGGTATGAACAGGACTATGCACACCACACCCAGTAAGCTGGCTGCCCCGATTTGTCTATACATGATATACACTATGATAAGGGATTCGATCGGTCCCCTGACGAGGTCCAAAATAAACAGGGCTGCCATGTCGAATCTCTCGGCGTCTGTGGTCAGCAGATTTATTATGTATCCTGTCAAACCTTCGGAAGCCTTGCCTTCTGCGTTTTGATCTATTCGAAGAAGCTGAAATCGGAATATAAAAAGTAATAGGCAATTTTAAGGAGGCATTTAAAATTTAGTAAAAGGTAAGGTCTGCTTTATTATTATCCTACTAATATTATAAATGTGAAAGTTTAGATGTTTGGATGTTTAGATGTTTGGATGTTTGTTACTCAATCACGCCAAAACGGCTGAACGGATTTGGCTGAAATTTGGGACACAGATACTTTGTAGCCTGGAGAGTAACATAGGCTACTTTTTATCCCGGAAAAACATCACATTCCCGCGGGATAACGTCGTGTAGTCCACGCGGGCGAAGCCGCGGGCGGAAAGCTAGTTATTGATAATTTATGGCATGCGTGAATAATATATTCACCCAAAATACGAAAAGTTATCGTTCTGGTAATGATAGTCGTAAACGATACCATCCATCGAAATGCTTCCAATGCTGTCTACTGTACTATAGTTAACTAGCACCCGCGCTGTTCCCGTTACCGTGAGAATATCGAGATAAAAAGTATCCTATGTGTTATTCCAGCCTATAATCTATCTCCGTTGCAAATTTCATCCAGATCCTTTCAGTAGTTTTTGCGTGAAAGAGTAACAAACATCCATACTCACCCTACCCTTATTGTGTACTAGCTTTCCGCCCGCGGCTTAGCCCGCGTGGACTAAACGACGTTATCCCGCGGGAAATTGTTATTTTTCCGGGATAAAAAGTCTATGTTCCTCTCCAGGCTACAAAGTATCTGTGTTCCAAATTTCAGCCAAATCCGTTCAGCCGTTTTGGCGTGATTGAGTAACAAACATCCAAACATCTAAACATCCAAACATCTAAACATCCAAACATCTAAACTTTCACATTTATAATATTAGTAGGATTGAAATTTAGTTCTCTTTTTTTTCGTTTCGTTCAGTTAGTAACGAGTCGCTACAAGCGACCGACGCTGCTCTTGTTTTCATATAAAATAATATGAATACGATTACCACTACATACCAACAAGGGTCTTTCGTAATAACGACAATAAAATTTCCATTAGGAGGAGGTATTCTAAGGTCTAAGCTAGTCTTTAGAACACTTCCTCCTCCGTAAGCTCAGTTGTAGCTGAGCTGTCCCACACAAAACTGCGATGCGACGTCGCAGCGCACAAACATATGCAGCGCCATGCTAATAGGGGTTCCTATTAGCATAGCGCGCCGCATATTTTTGATTACCCACAGGAAATAAGGTTTTATTTCCTGTCAAATATTCGACACGCATCGCAGATTCTTGCGATGCGATGCACATTCGCAGTTTAGCTTGGGCGTCCAAGCTACAACTGATAAAAGATAAAATTAAATTGACTACAGCTATAGTCCATACCTTTCTATATAATAAAGAACAGCAAGCGATCCTGATTTTCATTCCTAGTTCTAATATCCATAGCAGAATGGGTTGCAGCATGCTTGCTTGTAGCATCATGAGGCTGAATCATTCATGAAAATAATATAAAAATAAATAAAATCTCAAGTTCGTTCACGTAACAACAAATAGATGTAGTTCTGAAAACAATTACATAAGCACGACATCAATTAATATAATGTGGGACATAATTAGTCATTCCTTAAATTCGAACACACAAGCACTTAAAATAAATGAACCCAATAATCACTTAAGGCGAGGATTCCCGAAAATAGGGTATTTTAAATTATGGATTACTCTCAAACCACAAGTACTCAAAATTTTGAAAAAATATATGTTATTTAACAGTCTTTTATCTAATGCTTCCGGTCGTTATATTTTCCACTAGCCTTCCACCCGCGGCTTCGCCCGCGTGTACTACACGACGTTATCCCGCGGGAAGGTGATATTTTTCAGGAATAAAAAGTAGCCTATGTCCTTTCTCAGGCTCTAGACTATCTCTGTACCAAAATTCATTCAAATCGGTTCAGTAGTTTAGGTGTGATTGTGTAACACACAGACAGACAGAGACGCATTTATAATATAAGTAAGGATTAGTGATACTTTACTGTATCAAATAAAATATCCGTCTTATCACGAACTTGTTTCTTGATTTAAAAGCGCTAAAACCACCGTAATGTAAAGCGCCTCTTGTTGCACGCTATAAGTGAATGCACTTCAAAAAGGAGTACCTATGATTTTTAATGTCACAAAACTTACAAATTACTTACTTGTAAAACTACCCTTACAAAAAACTTTTTTTTAATTTACAATGGGGTAGCAATTAGCCTATATCAAACCTAATGTTAAGTGATGATAAGGCTGACTGACGAACTTTAAAGAAGTAGTTGAAAAACACTTACCCTACAATCCCTGCCGCGTATAAATATGCGTGTGTTTCAGATACTCCCCCATGCGAGGGGCTAAAATACGTAATGAGACCTTCAAGGCATAACGGTATTGATAATCTGAAACAAGAACATTCAATGAGTAAATTAACACAATTTGAAGTTTTATCGTTATTTTTTGACTGCTACCATAAGAAAGACATAAGAAAGAGGACGGAAGGAGTATGTCACGCATTTAGTACTGAATGAAGCGTGGAATCGAACACAATATATCGAATCGAACATAATTGCCATGACAATTTAAATAAATTAAAACAACGTACAAAGTATGGCATAGAAGATTTGCTGTTTTGAGCAAAGGGTTATCCACACGCGCCCCGCCCACTTAGTACTTCTAACGACTTTGTTAGTCTGTAACGTCTAAAAGTGATACAAGTTAAAGTAGCCCCGACTTTTGTTATTTTAAATTATGTCAAAGTTGCGGTAGGTAGGCACTATAATTTTGCAGTCACGGCTTTTACGTCAGATAAGTGTCTCGCGAAGGTCTCGCGTTTAAAATGTATAAGGAACACTCGTACTCGTATATTATGATTATGACGCAATAATGGGGATTCCAATAATGTATTTGTAAATTGAATGATTATTTGTTATACGCTTGTATTGGATTTGCGCGTCAGAGGCTTCAATCTGCAATAACACTAGATGGCGCCTCACGTACAAAAAACACAACGAAAATATAGCACCGGATGACTTTTTTAAGTTAAGATGTTTACCTACGTCATAAATTACAGGAATCTATATGAAATAAGAGCTCACCTTTGAAGTGCACTCTTATTCGCTCAGCCGTTTTGACATTCCAACCGGTTATCTAAAGGTATTGTTGATAGAAGATCAGAGGTCCAGTATATACAGGGTGTTAGGGGCACCTTTGCAAAAACTTTAACCATGGCTTCAGACCATTATGCTGAACAACGTACAGTCACGAGCAATCATATGTGAACAACATAGAACTCTGTCACATTGAAGAGTTCCGAAACAAACGTATCAGTGCCACAAAAGTCATTCAATACAGTAATATGACAAAGTTCCATGTTGTATACATATTATTGCTCGTTAGTGTACAGCAAGAATTTTTTGTCGCAAGTGAAAAAAAAATCGCCTTTTCATACAAATTTATCAACTAATCGGGACATTTAGTATGGAGAGTCGAATTTTTTTTTTTCATTTCCGACAAAAAATCTTGCTGTGCGTTGTTCAGCATGATGGCCTGAAGCCGCAGGGTTAAAGTTTTTGCAACGGTGCCCCTAACTCCCTGTATGTATGTATACGCTATACAGGATTATTTCTTTTACCATCCCGGATAATCGCGATTTCAGTTTTAGTCCTGTAATAAAAGTTGTTTTTTCATCCACAACGGGGTAGCACTTAGCCTTCATCACACCTGATGTTAAGTGGTGATAAGGCTGAAGGTGGAAGCGCACTACTCCCGAGATCCTCAATCACTGAGGAACTCGTTATCTTATCTCTAACTGCCGGAATGCTAAAAACATCATTGTTATGGCGTCAGACTTAGATAAGATGATGGTAGCTGTAGCTAAGCCAGGCGGACTAAGAACAAGTCCTACCATCACCCAAACTGAATACAATATGTACCCCCACTGAGAATCGAACCTCTAGTTCAGAAATCGGTGGTGTGAACCACTAGACCACAGACGCGGTTAGATTTTTGTTTATGATTAGTCGTTTGTTTTCATGAGTAGAATAATACCTTAAATTTTCCGGGATGGTAAAAAAATAACCATGTATTTGGTCAAAAGATGTGTACGTGTGTACGTGTTTCGTAAGATACGTCAAGAAGTCGGACCCGGTTGCATTGGTAGTCGATAACATGGTCGAATCTGCGTAGGGCCTGTGTAGAGTGTTATCCATCTCTAAGAAAAAATCTATGACCCAGTGAGGACCTTAAAATACTGGTGAAATTCGTACTTAGAATACTGGTGAAATTCGTTAAGCCAATTTCGTCATTCTTAATCTAGTTGCTTCATTTAACAAGCAAATCGAGCTCAATGTGATGGTCGCAAACAAACGATTAGTGCCACTGAAACGCGTCTTATGTTACGCAATAATAACCCTTATTATTAAACAGTTATACATTATTTCTGCTTATCATACGGGTATCCTTCCTTGATTAGACAACTAAATGAAGAATTATGGCAATTTGGCGTAACGAAGCTTTTCAAGAACTAATCAAACAAATACTTGCCTTACAGCTGTATCAAATATTGAGAATATTATATTAATTGTGAAGAATTTCAATCCGTATATACTTAAAATAGTTCTTAGAAGTGATGGCTTTTTGTGTTCACCTGAAATTAAATACATAGGATAATTAATAATAAATACATGTGTATATAGATATCTACATTATATAGATGTCTATATTATACTGAAAGCTCGTATCGGATCAGATAACCGAATGTCCTACTTTCATATTTACAGATTATGATTAACAAGCAGATCTTAGATTAAATGTTATAGTCTGCTTGTGAGCTACATGACAGCAAGTCATGTTTTACAAAACTGATAAGAATTCTGCAATTAATGCTGACCGCTTGTGAGCTACAGACAGCAAGTCATATTTTACAAAACTGATAAGAATTCTGCAATCAATGCTGACTGTTCCAGTTTTATTAGGGCACTCCTACTGCGACAGGAATGGATGGTTGGATCCTATCACACGGAACAAACATTTGTTGTCTCTCTGTGTCTAGGTGTCTATTAATGTACAGTCGAACCAATTGAATCGTAATCCACAATAAGTTTATTTTCTAACACATATTAAAATTCAATAAGGTCGCCATTCAAACTTGTTGACATTGACACTCAACTTTATAGTTTTAACGCATTTATACAAATTGTTAGCAAATTGGTCATGATATAAGTGGTTCGACTGTACCTAAGTATATAATAATTATACCTAATTTTTTGTTTGTATGTTTGTGTAACTTGCGCGGTTAAAGAAACAATCTGTAAATGGCGGCCATGCATTAAGTGTGAGCGCGATAGTATGACCCACCCATGTGCTATACATGCAGCAAGACTGCATGACGGTATGTGAGAGCGAGATAGCATGACCGGCCGGCCACCATTTGCATATTGTTTTTTTATCCGCGCGGCTTTGAATCGGTAAACTCCAAAACTACTGGACCGATCTTAAAAATTCTTTCACCATTAGAAAGCTACATTCTTCCTAAGTGGCATGGGTATTTTATCCCGATATTCCCATGGGAACGAGTACCGAGCGGGTATCGCGTGGAGCCTCTAATAAAAAAATCGAGAAATTTTTTCTTGGTAAAATCTTACTTTGGTTTTGCACTTCCTCTTTCCATTTTTTGCCGATTTCGTCACCTTGTGGGGCTGCTCTATGCGATGGCATACATCTGAGAAATAGGATGATTACTTAGAACCGGTTTAAGGTAAAACCAGAAGTGTTTCATAAAAAAACAATTCAAAATAAAAAAGAAGAAAATATTTCACCTGTATACATCTGATAGGCTTAATTGCCCCTTCCGGCCCTTTTCAAATATTGGGCGAGTGTACCTAAACGAACAAAAAATACACTTCTTTAATGTCTATTCTTAATTATATCTGAAACTACAAACAAAACATTAGGGTCTCTTTTAAACGCTATTGGCCGCATCAACCGTCACGTCACGCCGTTGTTGTCACAAAAAATTACCTAAAAACATGTTTTTAGTAGGTACCTTCGGTACGGTAATGTCGGCATATAAAAGCAGCAATACAGTATACAGAGTAGTATACAGAGCGACGTAAAGCTATCTGCAGACTAATGACAACAAAGTATTATACTTTGATCAATGTAGCATGCATGGGTCCTATGACAGCCCATTTTAGTGCAAAGCAAAATGTTGCTTCTGCACAAGGGATAGGGTCTCACTTTCTAGCATAAGCTGCTTTAAAAAATATCTCATGCTGTTTTTCTTTACTTTTATTACTTTTTGCTTTGCACAAATGAGCTGTCATAGGACCCCATAAATGCTACATTGAACAAAGTACATAAATATTTATACTGTGTCTGTGTGTAGATGTCATCAGTATGTATCAAAAAGTAAACTTACCAAAAACAGAATTTCGACAGTAAATTCGCCTTCTCCCTAGGATTTTGTTCCCTGTCTACATCTACATATTGTGGTTCCATATCTTAGAACAATAAGTAGGTACTGTAATTTTGCTATAGGCGGTTTTGATTATCACTTGTTTTGAAAAAGCTACTTAGATAAATTGCGTGACGAATGGTACAACCTTGTTTGGGAGACCTGAAATTAATAAACGGTAATTAAAATAAATAGTTACAAAACGAGGTAAATATAGACGGAGAGTCGACTGAACATTAATTTTTACACTCGTTTTATGAAAACCGATCTTATTTCCTACGCGATAGGAGTCTACTCATGGTCAACTTGAACTTGAAGCTTGATCGGCTGTTTACTTTTTACGTAGGTAATATAACTGAGCTGAGTAAACAAAAATCAGCAATCAAGTTAATCTTTTAGATAACTATTTGTTCTATTTGTACAATGATTTCTTAGTAAACTGATATGTAGTAGGTAGCTGGATTTTACCACCCACTCATACGCTATCTAATTAGATTTTTTTTGGAGTATTAAAGATAAGTTCATTTCATTACATTATCACATAAATATTAAGACAGGTATTGAAGAATTACTCTGCGTCAACAATAAAATATTGCCATGTAGTAATAGATAAAGCACAGACTATAATTCCATAATAGTGATACTTAGTGTAAATAAACATGAGTAAGTATGTAGTTTTTTCGTGCGACTGATAATTATTATAATTTAGGGGAAAGGTGTCCAAAATGATCCCCCTAAGGGGAATCGGTTACTGTATCCAAAATATTATAGTAAGAGCAAACATTAAAAGAGTTTTGGGTAAGTCATTTAAGTGTTGTTATACTGGCATGCCATTATTGCAGTTTGATTTTATATCTTTAGATTTATTAGAGATTTTCCAAACCTCTACTAAAGGATCATTTTGTACACCTGTGGGTCTAAAACGATCCCATACTATCTTGTTTGGTTAACCCATACATTTTTGGTTCAATATATTTTATGTGCTCAACGAGTTCTCTCTCATGCTTTGTTTGTTTGTTTGTTTGTTTACTGCCCAAAGTCTTAACTGGACCAACTGCGTTTTTGTTTTTAGCACCATTACAGGTACAGAAAACTGTCTTGTCGTACAGAAAACTCACTCCCAGTTTTGCCGATAGTCTTTTCTTTGATATGTACTCGGCATGATTTGTAAAAAGTACAAATAGATAGGAATACAAAAAAAGTTTTTCAAGTTTGGTGAAATTATTCCTGGGATCATTTTATACCCACAAAAGGGGATCGTTTTACCCCGAACGTTGAATTTTAAAAAGTTGTCAAAGTATAACCTCAAAACATTATCTTGGTGAGATCAAAATGAGTTTCAAATGTTACTGAATATCAATAAAAACTACCAAAAAAACTTTAATTCACATATCCACAAAAGAATTTCAACAATTGAACTTTGATTGCAGGCTTATCTTTGATCGAAGACAGCTATTTTCAATTTTTTGCAATAAATCGACGCACTGTACTCACACCGCCATGACACTTTATTGGGCTACTGGCTTCCCTACAGTACAGGGAAGACGTTAGCCAACAAATCGCATAGATGGCACTAGTATTTTCGTTGAAACTGTAGGGAATCATTTTACCTCGAGGGATCATTTTGTACACCTTTCCCCTACTGTTACGAAAATGTAAATCGTGATTAATGCATGAGAGTTAAATATTAAAGTTGTATAAGTACACCAAATGATTTTTAAATGCCTAGATATTGTCTCTTTTATACAGGGTAAATAGTCAAATAAAAATATTTAACTTGTGGTGCAATATGGTGTTGTACATTACATTATGAACAGATATTTTGAGAGCTTTGTTTGCTTAGATAATTTTGAACA
The DNA here is from genome assembly GCA_949710035.1 of Crambus lathoniellus. Classification (NCBI taxonomy): domain Eukaryota; kingdom Metazoa; phylum Arthropoda; class Insecta; order Lepidoptera; family Crambidae; genus Crambus; species Crambus lathoniellus. The sequence continues at coordinate 8,667,267 of OX453303.1, read as the reverse complement.
CTGACTGCTCATATAAATATGAAACAATGAGTGCTAAGATATTTTGAACACTTTGCGTGATTACAACAATATGATGATTGGAACGGCCTAGATCAAATTGGTTTTATGTTTTGCAGATGTTTTTTGACTACTCTAGACGCTTATATCAATTTGACGCTAACTATAAGTAGGTATCTATTTTAAATAAATAAATAATAAATATATTGCATCACGAATACCGGCTTCGTATGAAAGCGTGTAATATTTTTACTGAAATGAACTGAATATTATTTGCTTTGTGACTAAACTTGTCTGTTATAAGCATTTCACAATACTTAGTAAATATCAAAAAATGTTTTAAAATTAATAAGTACTTACATTTTTAACAAAAACAAGTCGAGTAATAATATTATTGAATCTAACAACACGTAGGAAATTTTTACTAAAAATCTTATCATAAAAATTTTATAGGTACCTATGATATAGAAATACGAAGCTTTTTGTATTGAACGTAATTCAGTACCTCTAAATTAGTAAAAAACTTATCACCAATCAAAAAGTCCATGTTACCAAATATTGCACAACATGCGAAAAACTTTTGAAAACAATGATCGAGTAAACTTTATTGATGTAACTAATGGTTTTCATTTTCTATCGATATAGTCAGAAGTCCAGGGATCAATCCCTAATGCCATGGGACCATGGGTAATTAAAATTACCCGTGGACCCGGTAATGGGTAATTAAAATTACCCGTAGACCCGGTAATGGGTCGACCCACCGGGACTACGGGTAAACACTGCATTATCGAAAAATTTTTTATGTGATATACAAAATACAGGACTTAGGTACTTACCCAGATAAATTATTCTGTAAAAGCCAATTGCACGGAAAATATTTAACGTAGCGGCACTACTTGCCGCTAATGCGGTCAAATACAGACTGTTTATCGTGAGTATAGAGTAACGTACTTATATATAATGGTATCGTGAGTTGGTCTGTTGTCACTGAACTGAAGCAGCGTGTGATACGAAAATATCGCTGTTGCAAGTTTATAGCAATATATAATCTAAAATATGGGATAACCCATTGAAAAAAATATTACTCATAGTTATAAAACTTTAATCCCTACAATATAAGGAAAAGAAAACCCAAAACTATAATTTAGCAAGTACGTAATTAATTATAATGTTTGTTCCCAAACTTTTAGCTTTTATTGCAATGTAATAAAATAGATATACACTTAAAAAAATTACTTAATTACTTACTATACTAATTATATGAAAAAAATAAAAACCAATTATTTCTTACTAAAAAACTAGTGAATGCAGTATTTTTAATCTTGTACCGTATTATTCAATGTTCACGATCCGATTTTTTATAATTTTATTCTTTTGTCTAAGTATTTCTAAATGATTTCTAATGATTTAGTGATAAACATACCTACGTAATTTTATCGGTTGTTATTAAAAACGTTTAAACCTCTTTGTATATTTTAAAAGAGTAGTACCTAGAGACTTGTGTACTGTTCAGCCACGCTTGAAGCGGTCCCTGATTTGACATAGATTTGGTGGCTAATTGGTTAAAATTTGTGGTTCATTCAGGGTGAATTGAAAATATTTTAAGTATATTTCGGTAAAGGATTTTAATATTTAAAAAAGTCCGTTACTTGGGAACTAACGAATAACTTTCAAAATCCACATTTTTTTATTAATAAATAATGTATCTAACTGCAAATATGGTATTCATATCTGTAAATTCGGATTTATAACATGCGGACGTGCTCGACGAGAAACATAATTACAGAGATAACATACACTTCTAAAATATTCGTCAAACAATTTTTACAACTTACAGTAGTAAAATTTCACTAGTAGCAGTATTAAAAAAACACCAGTTTCAGAAGTAAAACAATTTTACTAGTTACAGTAGTAAAACAATTTCAATAGTTACTGTAGTAAAACAATTTCACTAGTTACATTAGTAAAACAATTTCACTAGTTACAGAGTAGTAAAACAATTTCACTAGTAACAGTAGTTAAGAGGAGTGTGTAGCAAATGGTTTCTATACAAACGGCAATAACGTTTTCCCTCTAACTAAACCTTAACAGCAATGTTTTTTTTGTTTTGTATGAAATCACTAAAGTGCATTACTTATTTCAAAATCTATGATAAATATTTAATAAAAACAAAGCAATAAGTTCTTATGCGTTTCAACAACATACCGAAAAATTCATTGCTGTATGTTAAGGTTTAGAGGGTGAAAAACGTTATCGCCTTTTGTATGGAAACCGCTTGCTACACACTCCTCAACAATTTCCACTTGTTACAGTAGTAAAATAATCTCACTAGTTACAGGAGTAAAACAATTGCACTAGTTTCAGTAGTAAAACAATTTCACTACACACAATTTCACTAGTCACAGTAGTAAAATATACTCACTAGTTTCAGTAGTAAAGCATTTCCACTATATAATTACAGTAGTAAAGTAAGATCATATCACTAGTTACAGTAGTAAAACCATTTTACTAGTTACAATAACAAAACAGTATTACCAGCTTTGTTGAGCTGAACCTATCGTTTTTGAAAACCACTTTAAAACTTAAAAATTCATCAGTAAGTACACTTTACATTATAGCACCAACATAACTTAGCGGTATTGAAAAAAAACTAATACCGTTTTTATAAATAAGTAAGACTTAAGTATGTAATATAAATAAAATAAAAAAGTAAATTCGTATTTTTGTAATAAATAAGTGGTCAAAATCCTCCCACAGTTTTAAATCTTAGTTAACTAGTAGGCGTCTGTCACTCGATGAGTACATGCGCGCAACTCTCGCCCGCACCGCCGGCGCGGCGGTGCAAATCCATAGAAATAAGGTCCGCAAAAGAGCTAGAATATAATGCGATACAAAGAGATGAAACGAGTGGCCGTTCGTAATTTGCGCCGTACAAGCTGAATTCCACTTTATTGCGTTATAGTTAGAGTTGCTATTTATTTAAATGGCTTAGCAGAGTGCAGTATCTGTTACTAGTAACTATTTAGTAATCTGTGGTACTAGGAGTACCTACCTACTTGGAGGTCCAAGTAGGTAGGTATTAGCACCTAGTCCTAAAGGTATGTCGTCGTCGTAATGTCGCTGACAAACAAATCATTTAAAACTGCCTGAATTACATTAGCGAAATTCCTTCATTAATTTTGAGTGAACATAGGTGCATCTTGTTGGATGATAAATTGTTCTGAGACGAAAATTCGTCTTCCAATTCGATTTGAAAAGAATTACAGTTATAAAGATAAATTATATGCCGGGTTAAGTACATTTATTCAAAAGTAATACTCATTACTTGCAATAAGAGTTTGCAGTTTTATTGGCAGTTGAATGAACAGAAGTTCTTGTTTTATACAAAATGTGTTTATTAGGGTTTGGCCACATCTATTAGTTCGGAACAGCACTTTCCTACCTATGCCACTATCGTTTTCTATCGCTCAGTTTAGGTAGCTCTCATTTGCTAGAGCGAGAAAGAGCGGCCCAACCCTAAGACGCTCACTTTGAATGCGAATGCGTAAACGTGCGAACGAGGCCGTACAATTTGTATACGTATAATTAATATACACTAACTCGCAGACATCAAAATTATTCGTGCGTGTTCGCATGAGACAAATTCGTACGAAAATGTGTCCAATCCAAAGTGAGTTTAAACTGTATAATTTAGGTATAATAACAAATTATAGATCTTTCTTCGTCACCCTCTTGTTATAACTCTGAAACAATAACATATTTAACTTAATAAATAAAAAAATATATAGGTTACATAAATCAATCTTTCGCGACCCTATATGAAAATACAACAATTTATTGATAGCGATATCTTATTAGTGATATATAAAAAAATATCCTTGAGTAATTTAACAACAGATAGTTACCTCTTCAGCCATTTTGTGCAACATTGCTGCGGTGTCCTTTCCAGTTTGTTCTACCAATGTCTTGAATATGCCACTCACTTGACCCGCTTGTGAACTAGAACAAGATATAATCAACTTTCTTAACAAATAAAACATAATCAAAAGACGTTGCAATAAAAGTCAATTATATAAAAAAATGGTGTAGAAATTTAGCTTTAAGTTCACACATTTTCATTACAGAACATTGTCTAGCAGCTGAATGAGAAATACAATAACCCCAAATCAAAACCAACCGAAGTTGTTGACGTGGTTGACAATCATCTAAATAAGGAATTCTCAAAGGAATTTTTGGCTTACATCCAAATACTCGAACGCTACTCAACTTCTTAACGCTGCTTTTGTCATTTAAAGCGACAGTAAGATGTTTAAAAAGCTCCCAAAGTTAGTTAGTTTAGTGTTCGAATCATATTCAGCGGTTAGATACTTATTTTAGTATATGTATGGTCACAATTGAATACTAATCATTTACCATAATCTTGTATCATTTACCTTGACCAAAAAATGTACGGTAACTAGCGCCAAATGCCCTACTAGCACGCAAAGTTTTCTGACACGAACTCTAGTACTGACCGAAGTGTGGAATCGAAAGCAAGTCATGAAAACCTGCACAAATATAAAATCTTACAAGGGTAAAATGCATGTAGGGTTGAGAGTCAAAATGTTCCCCCTCACCTCCCCTCCTGCCACTTGCTAACTCTAACGTATTTCTTGTGTTTTGGTACGGACATTCAATTTGTGCTGCCATCTGTTGCTTTTAGATTTGATATTACTGTGTTGAGTTGCATTTTTGAAAACTTACTTGTCGGTGATTGTACGTGTTCTTCTGGTAAGGTTGTAGAATTCATCATTCAGCTTTTGCGATGATTCGAAATAGAAGTCTTCAGGCGTAGCCAGAGGTGCCTGGAATCAATTATGTTATTGAAACACTGCAACATTGCCATTTTTTAACATTTTCTACACGTCGCGATGTATAGAGTTCACATCCTATTGCGTTTCGATGACGTCGACATGACGTTATATGGATTACAAATGGTGTTGTATTTCGTATCTGTTTTGGTGCTTTTTTTGCTTTAGTTTAGTAATTGTAACAGTTTAAAAAATCCATCCTAGCAAAGTATTGTGAAACTCTGAAAGTTTCAAAGTACTTCTATATAGTATTTCAAATGTTTCTCTATTAATTTGAAACTTAGCAGCATAAACGACGATCGACTTAACAACATTATATAACTACCTGACTATAAGGAGACAAAGTATCTTTCTTCGGAGAGTCATATGCGGAGGAATTGCTTCGCGTGAGCAGTTCGTAAGGATGGCCAGTTTCTACGACGCGACCTCTGCAAATGATTATATTGGTTAATAAAGTAATATCACTAATTTGTTTTGATTTCTATTGATAAATAACAAAATGCTTTGTATTTTTTCAAGGAATTAGTAAGATGCGCCAGAAGCTTAAAAGTGTCTATAATTTTGCATGTAAACAGCAAGACACTTGGTTGATAATTATTAAGACGACTAAAGCATTTTCTATTTATATTTCTACTCCAATTTTGCTTAACTTTACCGTGCCTTTACGGAGTGCTATATTTCTCTTTACTTATACTCTGTAACATCTATTACCCCTGCGAGTTGTAAATAAAATTAACAACTGAAGTGGCCATGGACAGTAGGGCACACTTACTTGTCCATAACGATGACTCGGTCGTAGTCCATGACGGTGTTCAGCCGGTGGGCTATGGTGAGGACCGTGGACTCGGCGAATTTGTTTCTGATCGTCTCTTGGATGTGCTTGTCAGTTCTGTGGGATGGAATTGAGGTCATTTTGTTTTGGTTTACTTTTTATTTATTTGTAGGTGTAGGTATATGAGAGCCGATTGATTAGTCTGAAGGTCATCGCACATTACATCGACTCAACGTCTCAACTCAACTCAACTCACAGTATGGCATTGAAATGTAAGTAAATAGGTAAACAACGCGTGGACCACGCTTGTTCTAAGAAACCATGTCGTCGATTTTAGAGTTAAGAAAAACTGCATTCAAAGATTTTTAAAATACTCATGCACGACCCGGAAATCGAACCGTCAGTTTTGAAAACAAAAAATCTTATGTTACTTTATTGCGAAAGTTGATTTTGTAGGTTGTTAGAAATACATTTTACTTTGGAACCCTATGTCTACAATTAAAAGAAAGTATGAGTTAGTTAGCTGACTTATGGCCCTATCAAATGGCCTGCGAGGTCGCCAGATCTAACCCCACTAGATTGAAGATGAAAGATGAAGTTTAGAAAACCAGCCACAACACTTCTCTACTCTTTGCACAACACCGTTAAATAACTAACAGCAGCCATAGATACTATTAAATACAAAACACAATAACAAAATTGTTACCGGTCAAACGACAAACAATAGGTACTGTCAAATGCTGTCAAATCTAATCATCATCATCAAAAATAGCTGTAATTTTCAACATTTTTTTTAAATGGTTTTAACAGCAGGAGCAGTTAAAGCTCACTGATGATGTTTGAGTAAAATATGTCAGGATTCTGAATAGTGAATTCAGAAACCGGCCAATAATGTGAGTGCGTGTTGCAACTCCATCCTTGTGGTTTGACTGACTGTGCGTCGACGTTGGCGGTGGCCTCGTCCAGCAAGCGCTGACCGGACGACAAGTTGCCGCCGCCGTCGCCCACCTTGGAGTTCAGACTTCATCTATAATATGTAGTTTGACTGACTGTGCGTCGACGTTGGCGGTGGCCTCGTCCAGCACGAGCACGCGGCAGCCGGCCAGCGCGGCGCGCGCCATGCACAGCAGCTGGCGCTGACCGGACGACAAGTTGCCGCCGCCGTCGCCCACCTTGGAGTTCAGACTTCATCTATAATATGTAGTTTGACTGACTGTGCGTCGACGTTGGCGGTGGCCTCGTCCAGCACGAGCACGCGGCAGCCGGCCAGCGCGGCGCGCGCCATGCACAGCAGCTGGCGCTGACCGGACGACAAGTTGCCGCCGCCGTCGCCCACCTTGGAGTTCAGACTTCATCTATAATATGTAGTTTGACTGACTGTGCGTCGACGTTGGCGGTGGCCTCGTCCAGCACGAGCACGCGGCAGCCGGCCAGCGCGGCGCGCGCCATGCACAGCAGCTGGCGCTGACCGGACGACAAGTTGCCGCCGCCGTCGCCCACCTTGGAGTTCAGACCCGCCGGCAAGTTGGCTACCATTTCGCGGAGTTCCACCTGTGTACGATTATGAAAAATGTTTCATTGAATCTCCCGTCACTTGGCGGAAGTCCCTCCCTATATGTAGATATCTTACTTCTGCTAAAAACAAAACATGAAAGATGCACCACCCGCAAAAGAATACACATGCACACCACGAAAATATCAGTGCACGATACCTGCAGCAAGACAGCGACACACCTTGCACCTTCACCGATCCGACTACTTCACACGTGTTGCCCCCAAACCCGGGGCATCATCAGTTGTTAGACCGTGCGAAATCCAGCAACGAACACTTTTTTTTGCGTGCGGGCGTGCGGTACATTTTGCTTGTTTAGTTTTTTGAGATAGTAAGCTACATATATATATATATATATTTATTTTTCACAATGAAAACTGTACCTACTCGTATTTATAGTAAATATTGTTACAGCCCGCATCAACTTTTTGGCGTGTTGGGACATCACATGAGACAATACGCAGTACGCAATGTAGAGGCGTGGTGTTGGTCTGTTGGAGAATTGTCTCCCATCCACGCCTCTACACTGAGTGTGAGAATATCACTATATTCTCAAGTAATTTACTGCGCGTAGTGGCTAACTTCACGACCGCCAAAAAATTTATCGCACTGTAGTGAGGATGATTTACAGATACTGGCTCTGTAATGTTCCAAAGGATTAATGCCATTGTTATGTCCGACAACGATAAAATCTGTTTTCATAATTTTACATTTACTTTAAGCAGTGACATTAAGGCCCGATTTCACCAATTAAATTTAAACGCGATTAACGCTAAACGTGTTTAAAACGTATTTCTGTCCCTGTCACATTCAAACAGATGACAGAGACAGAACTATGTATTAAACACATTTAGCGTTAATCACGTTTAAATATCAGTGATGAAAGTCGCCCTAAGTAAATCAATTCAAGGAAGGAAAAATTCAAAATTCAATAAAAAAAACAAAATTCAGTATTTCTTTATTCAAGGTTTTATTATCTAGCTGGTCGAGCACCCGCAGTAACAGTACTGCCCGTTGGGGTCGATGTTGTTGCGCAGATTTTCGGCGAAGAGAGCAGATCGCTGCGGTAACGCACACAAGTGCGAATGCTACGTGCGTAGAGCCTGAACGATTTCAAAGAAAAGTGCGTCTATTTCTTTACCTGGTCGAGCGCCCGCAGTAATTGCGCGTCGGAGTACTGCCCGCTGGCGTCGATATTATTGCGTAGGCTGGCTGCAAACAGCGCAGGTCACTGCGGTAACGCACACAGGTGCGAACACCACGTGCGTAATCCAACCTCCATAATGAACACTCCTTTAACGCGAATGATACCCGATATATACGACTGAGCCTACGGAAAAATTCGTCTTATTTCTTTAACTGGTCGAGCGCCCGCAGTATTTGCACGTCTGATTACTGTCCGCTGAGGTCGAGGTTGTCCCCTACACACGTGCGACCGCCACGTGCGTAGGCCAATCTCCTTAGTGAACATACCTTCAACGCGAATGCTGCCCGATATATGACTAGGCCTACGGAAAATTTCGGCTTATTATGTTACCTGATCGAGCGCCCGCAATATTTGCGCGTCTGAGTACTGCCCGCTGGGGTCGAGGTTGTCCCGCAGGCTGGCCGCAAACAGCGCGGGCCGCTGCGGTAACGCACACAGGTGCGACCGCCACGTGCGAAGGCCAACCTCTTCAGCGGACACGCCGTCCACGCGGATGCTGCCCGATATACGATTGAGCCTACGGAAGGTGAGAAAACGCAACTATTACACAAAAGATATCGCATACCAAAAATCACATAGAGGAGTAACCGATCAAAGTGTATTAACTCCACCCATCGAAATAAAATAGTACGGATCGGATTTTTTTTCTATAGATAAAAAATATCAAACCTTGTTACTCATGTCAAATTATGACGCATCAAACTGTATTACTTATTATAATAAAAAAGAAAAAAAGCAGACATCGTGTCAAACAATATTAAACCCGGTATATATGCCATACCAAAGTGTATTAAATTTTGTAGCTGGGACAAAGTGTGTTACATCCATAGACATTGCAACAGTCGTATTTCGAAACGCATCACACTGTTTTATATTTTTGCCTTTATCTCAAAAGCTATATTGACGGAGTTAATACACTTTGATCGGTTACTCCCATTATGGCCAGTTTCTCTGTATTTTATTCATTAAGCTAAAATACGTCTAGCTCGACGTTTCGAAGTAGTAAGTGGGCGTGGCAAGCATAGGAAATCCCTTTGCTCAATACAGAAAACCCTCTGTGTACGATTTTGAATTTCTTCAAGTTGTCATTCATGGCCAACTAAGTAGTTTGTTTTCGACTCACATTCACTTCGATCGACAACAATACCTCTAGTCTAGATAACTGGTTTGAGTGTGAAAAACCGCCGACAAAATAAGAGTGCACTAAAATGGTGCTCTCTTATTTCATATCGCTTCCTGACATTTTTGACGTAACATAACATCGTAAAATTCGTAACCTTTTCTCAGTTTAAAAAACAATTACTCGGTGCCAAATTTGAGTCTTGTTTTAGTTCGTGACGCGTTATCTAGTGTTATTGTTGATCGAAGTTCACTCAGAACAAAATGCGTGACATGCTCCTTCTAACCTACTTCTTGTGTTCTGTGATATGAACATAATTATTCAAACCTGAACAGTGCGCTGATTAGTGAACTCTTCCCAGCACCAGTTCTTCCCACGACGGCGACCTTTTCTGAAGGCCGGATGGTGAAGCTGACACCGTTTATGGCGAGGGTAGGCTCCTTGTTCGCCTCCTCTTTGGTAGGTGTTTCTTTGGTTGCCTCCTCCTTGGGAGGGTCTTGTTTAGGAGGCTTCTCGTATTCTAGCGATACTTCTTCGAAGATAATTTCGCCTAGACAAATATAAAAAAGTGATTGATGAAAAGTTTTTATTGTTTCACGACGAATTCATGACTGAAGAAAGGAAATTTTTCGATTCGAGACTACTTATGAAACTATTGCTATTATTGATGATTATGTAACTTACCTTTCGTAGGCCAACTGTCTATATCCAATCTTGGATGTTTAATCCGCAGAGCATTTTCATCAGGCTCCACAGGGCTTTCTGCCGGTAAGTCTCTGTACTCCAGTATTCTTTCCACCTGGTATTGTGTAATTAAAATGACATCAGAAAATCGTTGCTATATATATTAACAATAAAGCCAAACAAAACAGTAAGCATAAGCTGGTACAAAAACATAATGAATACTCACGGATGTCATATGATTTTCCAATTCGGCGGTTTGCCGGATTCCAAATTGGCACATACCAATCAGGCCCAGGACTTGAGTGATGGCCAGACCGACGCTTCCGCTAGCGATTTCTGTGAAATTAGTATGGAATGTCACACTGGCAGAGGTGTTAAGGTTATTTTTGTTTTTTTTTTTTTATTGTAGGTACAGTCGAACCGATTGAATCGTGACCATTTTGCTAAAATTTGTTTGAAAGCGTCAAAACTATAAAGGTCAGTGTCAATGTCAACAAGTTTGAATTTCAACCTTATTGAATTATAATATCTTTTAGAAAATGAACTTATGGTGGGCTACGAATCGGTTAGTTCGACTGTACCTTGATTATTTTATAAAAGAAATTTCGATTTCTTCGATTCGTAAACTAACGGTTCAGGACGATTCAAATACGAGACCATGTGCAGTGCAGAAACAATTAATCACGCGGATTAAAGAGAGAATGAGTACAAGGGGATGTCATGTTGGCAGCTAACTTTAAGCCGGTCTTGCAGCTGTTAATCTGATACGCATTACTTACGTTGGTCCAGTATAAAGAAGCTGCCGATGACGCAGGCGAGGAATGCGCAGCTCAGTAGGTTCATCCACCACTCGAAGGCGCGCGAGGTGACGAGCACCATCGCCCACGCGGACGAATGCAGGTCTTGCAACTTGTCAAACTCCTGAGCGAGCGTCCGTTGCTGTCCGCCGCAAGAACGGATGGTGGTTAGACCCGATACTGTTGCGGTTGCGTGGCTCAGGGTTCGGCTGTTAGCTGCCAAATAACGCGACTATTAGAAATCTTTTCAGTTCAATTCAATCAGTTTGCAATAGAACAGCTTACCTATATGTAAAGCACTTACAAGCGAGCTTTCATGGTTTTGAGACTTACTTATGGCCTCGATCCGCTCCAGCTCCCGGCTGGTGCTGACGTAAAGACTCCGCAGCACTACCAGCACCACCGCCAACACTACAGTAGGCAGTAACAGCCACCAGTTCACGAGACACACCACTATCAAGATGAATACCACTTCCAAGACAAACTGAAAAGAAAAATATAAATACAGTGTGAAACGCATAAACTCCTACTTTTTGAATTTGGAAGTCGGTTAAAAATGGAACTGACGGAGCAGTAACATGCAAAGCGTAGATGGAAAACGGGAATGGTACCGGTGGCGCTAAAGCTAACCCACTGTCCTAGGTGGGCGATACGAGTGTTATTTTGGTGCCCACTAAATTAACTCGAGTGCATTAATTACTCACTTTAGCAAGGTGCGTAATCTACTTTTCTTTCCACTACCAATCTACCTACCTTGGTAAACTCAAAATAAAAACTCAAGTCAATGTTTTACAATGGTACAAAATGCGTGCCATTTGTATTTTTTTCTTTTCACCAAGTCGGTTTTATCATCCGATTTTTATTTTCAGCCAGTATCTTTTTGATCTAATGCGTAAACCTCTGTGGTAAATTAATATCTCAATAAAAAATAATAAAAGATCAATGATGTAAAACACTGCAATAATGAGATTTCATATAACATTGCTGCACTGTTTTGGTTCTAAGCAAAAAAGACGTACTTTGTGATCGGTTTTGTAGTGATTAATGATAACATTACTTTACTACGTAGTTAGAAGAAAAGTGATTTAATGCTTTCATTCATATAAAAGTCTTGATAAACAAAGCGGTACGCTTGTGCCGCCGAAATATAAAATGAAAAGCAAGACAGACTGCTGACTACCGCGCTTTCAACGTTCCCTACGTTGGCCGCAATCGGCCACACACACAGTTTTACATACAAAAACCGAATATCATGGCCGATTGCGGCCAACTGACAGACCGTTGCCTGCTCATGGGCCTCATTTCCACCTGCAAGTGAGTCTTCTGCGATAAATGTCCGACAGTCTGTCACAGTCACAGTGTACGCAACTTGCAAGTGTGTTTACACTTGCAAGTTGCTATCTGACAGACTGTCGGACATTTATCGCAGAAGACTTACTTGCAGGTGGAAATGAGGCCTGATAGTCTATGCCCTTGAGGCCCAAACTATGGTCAGATTTTCCTTAGTGGGCCAATCATTATAGCTTTTACCCTGTATCAAGTCCTTAATAATTGACTCACCGCTGCGCACTCGACTAACGCTCCAGGCATGAGAGTGTCAGTCTGCCCCATGTCATGCGAGAAACGGTTCAGGATGCGCCCTGCAGGGTTGTGGTGGAAGAACCACATGGGAGCGTTGGTTACTCCTCTGGAAACAACATCCTTAATCAGTGCCAACAATAGTAAAGAATGCATTGTATTTATTATGAAAAAATCCATGGATTTAAATAGGATTGTAAACTTATTTGGTATTTTAAATAATCAGAAAACACACACAATGGCCCGTATTATAGAACGACACTCAAGTGGAGATCTCTTCGCAGGTATAGTTAGCAAGGGATGAATGTATACATTGCATGTATTTGCATCCCTTTCTAACTATACTTGAGAAGAGATCTCCATTTGTGTTGTTCTATAATACAGACCTATGTGTTATACGGCTGTTTTAAGCAATTAAAATTAGTTGCGTACACGACAGATTTAACGAGTCGTTACTTTATACAAAGTAACCAAAGTTTAAAATGTAGTTTACACAATAATTGCGGAAAGAATACCTTGTACTTATTTACTGTTAAAATTAAGTTAGGCTACATTTATAGCATCCTTTCAGACAAACTAGAAGTCACCTCAAGTAACTGGACGTTTGCAATTTTCTCCTGATGTAAGAATTTTCAAAATCGGTTTCGTAGGTACAGAGATTAACTCTTACATCCAAACTTAAAAACTTTTTACCTGAACATGCTGTCGTGCAGAGCGATCGAGGCCTTGATGCAAGTGTTGTAGAAGATGACCAACTTGTTCCAAACAAACAGAACGCAGATGGCGACCAGCGCGCCGTACACGTATATGCACTGTTGTCGCGTTAGGCCGAACCTATTTTGTGAAAGCTCATCGAAAGCTATACCTTAAACCAAAGACATAAAGTTTAATTTCTTATAGCTAAAAATCAAGTGTAAAAAACAGAGAGCAACATTAAGCAATGATTTATATTCGACAGTGTCAGGATCGGCCCGGGCCGTGCACGAGGTGCGGACGAGCCACGGATTTGAAACGCTTCATGCATTTGGTATGTAAATTCAGCTTTCAAGCCCTGATTATTAGCAATACATAATTGTTACCATATGATTCATAGCACACGCTGTGGCTGCAAGTAATGACCGATCGTATTTTATTTAAGAATGTAAACTGTGTCGATAGCCTAAATAAAGAAATAAAAAAATCGGTTGCCTGTAAAGTCGGTTTACGGACGATAATTTTACGTGATGAACTGATGACAAATATGCACTTTCTGTATTTAAAAATCATATGCGCTGATCATCTAGCAAATTGTATAGTGATTAGTGACATAGTTCTTATTACTTTTACTTACATAATAAATTAACATTAATTTAAATACAGAATTTCGACGTAACATTGCAGTCGAGTGACCCTAGTGGGCAACCAAAACAACCCGAAACGAGTAATAGTACCGTATTACGTATAGCTACGGTGCATTTTCGTTTGTAATGAACGGTAGTCGATAGATAGATCAGTTAGGAGGTAGGCATGCAGTGCAAATTATTTTAGACCTAATAAACTGTTTCAGAAGTGAGCTTTCTGTACTTTTATATTATTCTATGCTCAGGCTGAACGTGACAATGAGTCATGTTTTTTTAAGCGTGCCGCCGGATTTCATCGATTTATATGACGTTATCACGTCAAAAAGTATGACGCAATTCATATCACACCGAGCACGATCCGTTCCTTCCTAGTACGGCACCTCGTACCCAGCTCGGCCCGCGCGCGAGACGGTCTAATATAAATCATCCGTTATGCGGTATTTTTGTTCAAATATAGTTAAAAGCTGCAACATTGAAATTTTTTAAATACCATGTAAGTAGTAAAATGTTGAAAGAAAAAAGTGGAAGCCACCACAAAATTCACAAAGGCAAAATGCACGGCTGAACTTAAAAAGTGTTTTACTTGAATTTCCTGCAGGTGTTGTGTTCCTATGCGTTTGGAGGTCAGCGCTGTATTCTTCTTCTATATTTACCCTAGAGAAAAAACAACAACGATAACCACAGTAGCATTCATTTATTGAGATTTTAAATTATTTTTATGCATTCACAATGCAATTTTTGTAAGTATAGGAAAAATGTGATAGTAAAATACCACGAGCCCTATAAGTAGCTTTCAGGCGGGATTCGAACCCGCGCCTCTGGCAATCCGGCCCGATGCTCTGACCAACTAAACTACCGAAAGGCCTACACGACTCGTCGAATTAACTCGTCCTTTCGGACGATTCGATATTCAGCACTTAAATGAGTGACATGCTCTTTCTATCCTCTTACTTATGTTCTGAGGGCATAACCTACCCGAGAAAACTTAAGCTCAAACCGCACTTACGCAGCACTGCAGCGGAGCGGCGCTGCGCGTCAATATATCCTATTCGTAAAAAATTGTGTGCCGCAGTGCCGCGGCAGTGCGGTTGGCGTCATTGAAATTCATAGAAAGAATATTTGTCGCGCAGCGCACCTCCGCTGCTTGCAGTGTCGCGCCGCGCCGCTGTAAACTGCGGTTTAACTCTTATGTGTATATAAACTCACCACTGCTGTAGCCACACATCGGTAGCGGAGTAGAACGTTTGCGCAGACACAAACAGCGCCGCTAATAGCAGCATAGTCCACTTGGTGCCGCCGCTGCGAAAGTACGCCAAGTACACCCCGCGAGACACTGACCCGGTGTTTTGGTGCTCATCTGACGAACATGAATTAACGATTATACGATCAACGGTTATACAAGAAACATCAACTTGTTTCCAGCAACAACACTTTGTGATTTGGAGAGAAGTTGTCTAGCGGCTAGTCCCAATAATCTGGGGGGTATTTGTCTAACTCAACATCAATCGCAATCGCATTCACTTTGAAAGATATTGTACGGCCATAGCTGCATTAATCTAAATAATTTTGTCAACTTTCTTCAACAACAAGTGATGGATGTCAAATGGATGTCAAACTGAAAGCGATTGCGATTAATGTTGAGTTATACAATTACCCCCCTGTTCTCAGTAAGGCCTCATTTCCACCTGCAAGTAAGTCTTCTGCAATAAATGTCCGACAGTCTGTCAGATAGCAACTTGCAAGTGTAAACACACTTGCAAGTTGTAGTTTTACTGGTATATTAGAGGTTACTGGCTAGATAATATTGTTAATACGGCCAAAATAACAAGAACGGTTGCTAAGTAACATAGCCAAGATAGATCTACCTTTTACTAAGGATAGAATATTGGGACATGTCGTCCGTGATTTTATCTAAGAAAAATTTTACTTAAGGTGGTTCGATGAGCTCAGTAGCGCCAACAATGGAAATAAATCAATTACATTTTATTAAAGGCTTAGATTAAAAGTTTCGGTTATTTTGCGCAAATAAAAGGGAAAAATGCATCTTATAAATATACTTTTAAGAACTCAAACTTAAGCAATAAGTCGTGAATCTCAATAGTGCCAAAGTGGCCACATTTAGCAATATCGAGATCCATAACTTAATGCTCATATTTGAGGCCATGAAAAAACATTTAAAAATTGCACTTTACTCTTCTATTTACGCAAAATAACGAAACTTTTATTCTATAAATCGTAAATGATTTATTTCCATTGGTGGCGCTACTGAGCTCATCGAACCACCTTAAACTACTACACTGCGTTGCTATGATTTCAATTCCAAAGTTAGTAGTTGAAGCAGGTTTTAAAAAAATTACCTTCAAAATCTGGATCCATTTTATTGTCCATATCCATACTGAATGACAACTGAGAGGCCTCCGACATTGATCTTGAGCGAACTTTGTAATGGCGTTCCTGTAGAACACGGTAACATAAAGATTTATATTGCAATTCAAAGGTGCGAGTACAGCCACGAAGCAATAATTTGTAAACAACGAACATTGTCACATTAAAGCGTTTCGAAACAAAACTATCTGTACCACAGAAGTCATTTAATGTTATAATATGACATAGTCCTATGTGGTCCTATGTTGTTTCGACATTATTGCTAGTGCGTAACTGTACTGCCGGCAGTACAACATGCTCTTCATGTTTAAAGCACACTTTTCGCTTGCCTACAAAATTAGAACCGTTTTTAAAGGACAACTGCACCGAAACTCAAACAGTTGTTAATGTGTATTTAAATACTTATGCATATAAATCATAATCATTTTATATTTATTTGCATACATGGTATACTTACAAAGTTGTTAAAACTTAAAGTCATTCAAACTCTTGGTTAAAATTTCTCTTTTGTCTACGAGTGAGAGACTTACCACACTTTCCTGTCTCTTATAGACCACGTTCTTTGGCTTGTCGGTCTCCTCTTCCTTATGCTCAGACTCTTTTACTGTCTTCTCAAGCTCGCTTGTTTCATTCCTCATCTCTTCGTATGTTCCTTGTGCTGTGATCTGTCGCCGAAATGTTACATGCATGATATTGATCAATCTCACATCACATATTAGGAAAATCATCAAATTACAGTTCATGTTGATTCAACCCATTGCAGAAGGTAATTAACAAAATCACCGATATTGATTCTCTAATAGAATAATATAATAGATAGAACAAAAAACCGGCCAAGTGAGACCACGAAGGGTTCCGTACCATCAAAAAAATCACGTTTGTTGTATTTTTTTTAATTCTGTTTTAGTATTTGATGTTTGTTATAACGGCAACAAAAATACATCATCTGTGAAAATTTCATCGTCTAGCTGTTACGATTCATTAGATACGGCCTGGTGATTGACAGACAGACGAATAGCGGAATCTTAGAAATAGGGTCCCGTTTTTACCCAGGGTACGGAACCCTAAAAAGGTTAAGGTAAAAAGGTTAAATGCTTAAAAGATTGAATGATTCTTGTTCATTTTAGTCCAGTCATTAGTTTTATAACTGGAACGCGAAGCACTGTCGTTATAAACATAAAAGTTTATTTTATTCTATTTGATTCTATTTAACTACAAAATGTTATAAAAATAAATTACAAAATAAAATACTTTAATTTGCACATCTATAACAACTATGCACAACATGCAAATAATATTTAAAAAATATAATAAGCTAATAAATCCGATAATATTATTATGTAAAGCTAACAAAAACGCTAAATATTAAACAAAAAATTACCAGGACCAGGACCAGGATAACCAGGACTATTTTAGTCCACGTTTTGTAATAAGGTGGTATGAGTTTATTAAAAAATTACCCGCTTGGTACCCGTTCCCTTGGGAATATCGAGATAAAATATAGTCTATGTCACTCGGAAAGAATGTAGCTTTCTAATGGTCAAAGAATTTTCTAAATCGGTCCAGTAGTTTCGGAGCCTATTCGATGCAAACAAAGAAACAAATCTATCCTCTTTATAATATTAGTATAGAAAAACGTCGGTATTTCCCTGCGCGGTCGAATCAGAAATGATGAGATCCGCAGGAGAATTAAAACAACCGACATCGCTCGAAGGATTGCATGGTTAAGGTGTCAGTGGGCGGGACACGTAGCGCGGAGAACCGATGGCCGTTCGGAAGGAAAGGTTCTCGAATGGCGACCGCGAAGCGGACGACGCCGACGTTTCGTGGGCAGGCCCCCTACAAAGTGGATCGACGATCTAGTCAAGGTTGCGGAAAGCCGTTGGATGCGGGCAGCCGACCGACCGATCGTTGTGGATATCCTTGGGGGAGGCCTATGCCCTAGTGTAGCCGATCGATAGTCCACTATCGATAGCATTTCGATAGTCTATCGATAGTTCAAGCAAAAACAATAGTATCGATCTCTCTTTTAGTGCAATACTATCGGTAAAAAACAACACTATCGATAGTATCAATCCCTGACGGCGAATAAACTATCGATAGTATCGATAGTATTGCTTTTCAATATTAATAAACTATCGATACTATCGATACTATCGATAGTTTTGGACAATCGATTGTTACCTTTATTGCAATAGTATTGATTGCATTTACACTGGCAGATGGGTAGAACAGATACTATTGAATTAAAGGTCACTATCGATTGTACAAAACTATTGATAGTATCGATACTATCGATAGTTTATTAATATTGAAAAACAATACTATCGATACTATCGATAGTATCGATCCCTGACGGCGAATAAACTATCGATCGAGTATTGCTGCTTACCGATAGTATTGTACTAACTAAGAGATCGATACTATCGATACTATCGAAAGGCCTATCGATAGTTTGGCATTTTTCGATTAAAAATATCGATAGTAAAACTATCGATAGTTCGGCAACACTACTATGCCCAGCAGTGGGCGTCGTTCGGCTGACATGATGATTAAAATAAACTACATTTCTATGTTTGCAAGTAAACCAAATGCTATCTAGGTCTTTCACAGCACAAGTGAGAACCATACTATCTATACTAAAATTATTACTCGTATTGTACCTGTGAATTCCTCACGACGACCACGTGGTCGGCGTTCGTCGCGTATTGCACGTGGTGCGTGACCAGCACCACTGCTTTGGACTGCAGGAAACCTTTGATGCAGTCCAAGTAAATGGCTTGAGCTACCTGCGAGAACCAATGAACATATGGTTCAGCGTTAAAAAATTAAATATATAGAAGACGTGATAGATAAAATAAGCCGTCTTGTAGGTTTATTTATATAGAACGCAATGAAAAATATGGAACAATGAAAATAACATGTTGCAGGGATATATCAATAATAAGAATATCTGGGTTTCTTGGTGAATATGATATGAGAAGGGTAAAATGCATCTTACTAGCAGATGGAGACCAAAAGGAAGATCGCAAAAATGATGGACATATACAAAGATAGTGTGCTTAATAATATGAGTAAGTATAGAGCCATTTTCAGGTCTGACCCAATGGTCCAATTGTGAACCAAATAACTCTTTTCACAGCTGACAGCTATTTCGCTGATTTTGTACTGCAAGTGGCGCCTCCATCGCCGACCTTAAAAAACCAGAAGATAAAATGATATGCTTCGACGTTTACCTTAGCGTCTACAGCTGCCAATGGATCATCTAGTACGTATACGTCCGCCATCTGGTACACGCATCGCGCTAGCGATATACGTGCTCGTTGACCGCCAGATAAAGCCACGCCTACAAAAAAAAATGTGTGGGTAAGTGTGTGTCTAAATAATGTTGAAATACTATTAATTAGACTCTACTGGCTTGACTGTTAGACTAAATATCAATTTACGCTTTATTGGCGTCTATATGTGAGTCTTGATGGTACCCATAAAAATCCTAACTTCAAGACTTTTTTGAAATTAACTGAATTGGCTGGAAACATCTGTACATTGCATGAGATTGCATTGAGGTGCATGGAGTGACTTAATGCGATGCGCTTTAAGGCGCTACTCGGAAAAATATGGACGTTTTGATTTAAAACTATAGGACGGTTACAGTTGTTTAAGATATATATTTCTTCATACCTTTATCTAGATTCGTATAGTTTCAAAAACACGATTTTATGATTTTGCCTCGACACTTTTTCTTTTCGAAAAGACCTCTTAAAAATACGAAAAGTCAAGATTATTCTTAAATGGGGTGACTTACACTATTGGAAACTGGTTGAATTAGTGGATACTAATAATATTGAGGATCGTATAGAAGCATTATTTTAAAAATCGCTGTAGTTTTTTAATACGAAGTAATTTTGTGTTTTTTTTGCCTAATCTGCATAATCGGTCTCGCTCCCGCGCGCGTCATTTTCTCATTGCTATCTCGCTTCAGCACATTTTTTCCGAGTATCGCCTTAATGCAGTATCAATTTATTGATTACCCACCTCTTTCGCCAACCACTGTCTGGTCGCCGTGCGGCAGTATGTCTAAGTCCGGAAGAAGCTGGCAACATTGTACTACTTTCTTGTATCTACGGAGGTCCAGTTCTTCGCCGAACAAGATATTTTGTCGGATCTGTTAAGAAATAATAATTATAGACTATAATTATATATTAAAGATTTATATTTTATAACATCATTATAGAAGCAAACCGTTATAAGAGTTACCAGAAATGTTGTGCAGATATTTCAAAGTGTGTGTATTTTTTAAATCTAAATTAAAGTGCTAACGCACTTATACATGTGAAAAAGCCATTTAAATATTTTAATAGTTTGGATATTTACCATAACATTGACTATCGAAACACTTACTCAGTAATTAATGAATTGTTGATGAAGTCTCTATCTCTATAGATAATTTGATGCATGGATAGGTTAAAGTTACCAATAGAATGGATTTGGAGAAAAAACAGAAAAGATTTAGACTCACCGAAGATTCAAATAGCCATGGATCTTGAGGAGCATAAGCTATCTTGCCGTAAATGTCAATTTTGCCGCTTGTCGGACTTAATTCTCCTAAGATAGCTTGCAATAAGGTCGATTTTCCCGCACCCACCGTACCTATTATCACAGTCAGAGTATCCGGTTTTATCTGAAAAGATAAAATATATAAGGTTAAAGAACTGAATAAGGTGTAGGTATCTTCCGGTGCTGATAATAATAATGGATGATACTCTATATCTTTTCTGCGTAAATCTTGATTCATTAATTACATGTTTGTGTTGTAATTCACAAGTTGCAATTCCTATAGCACTTATCTATTTCTCTACATTGTATAAAACAAAGTAACTTATATATTGCACCCGTTCTAAGCTGAGGCGGGTTGCTATTTGAAAACTATGTCATTTACCGTATTTTATCCGTATATATCACTAGCGGGTCCTCACGGTTTCACCCGCGTGGTACCCGTTCCCGTGGGAATATCGGGATAAATACAGCCTATGTCACTCGGGAAGACTGTAGCTTTCTAACGGTGAAAGAATTTTCTAAATCGGTCCAGTACTTTTTGAGTTTATTCGTTACATACAAAAATACAAATCTTTCCTCTTTATAATATTAGTATAGATTAGTATAAATAGTTACCGTAAGGTTAATATCGTTAAGTGCGATGATTTTCTTATCTAAAGTATCGTCTTCGTCTGTTTTGCTCCAGTGCGCGGTGTAATTCTGAATTGATATCAGAACTGGTGGTTTGGAATCCTGAATCAGTTCCATGTTTTTAATGTTCGGATGGTGGCTGCCAAAGAATGAAAATGAAATGAAAAAACTATTTATTCACTTAGACATAATAAATATGTACATATGAATCGTCAAAATTTTCCTACCGCCCATTCAAGGATTTTTTAACTGACAAGAAGAACAGGCACAATAAACTTGCCAACGTTTCTTAGGTAACGACATTTACAAAAAAAAATACATATCGTTACTAGTACAACAATTGCTGATAGTATAAAAATACATCACAATTAAATGTTACAATGCAAAAGTTAATATTATCAATGTTATCATATCAGCATTAGAACTAAAGTAAAAGTGTATACTACGAGTATGGTGCTCCCACACTAAACAATTAAAACTGTTAACAAACATTAGTTAACATTTTGTTAACACCCATCTTTCGATCAAAATGTTAGCAACACATGTATAAACATTTTCTATCAGTTTGGAAGCACTTAAAACATCCAACAATTCAGAATGTAACTTCTCAGTAAATGTTTTACTGTTATCAAATATTAGCAAAAAAATTCTTATAGCAGTGTGGGAGTACCATCTGTTGGTTCAAAAGATCATGTGTGGCCCACGCACCGTGGGTGTATTTATTGTCAGGAGGTTCCTTGTATACTTTTGGGCTAACCTGTATCATTAGATAATATAGTTTTCAACACACTTGCTCATAAAGTGAGCCTTATTACATCGATCTTAGGGTCATAAACCGAACTATAACCCACGCGTGCATAATAATATTACAGTACTAGTTGCGTAATAGAATTAACCCTACAAAGTTAAGTAAGTACCTAACTGCAAATTATATGCGAGTAAACTGAGACTTTTCAATTTAACCGGGTAATACAGTGTCCCTACAAAGTTAAGTTAGTACCTAACTGCAAGTTATATGCGAGTCAACAGAGCATTTTCAATTTCAGCGGGTAATAGATACAGTTCTTTTTTTGTAACAACTAAGAGGTTTTATACTTCTGAAAATCCATTTACGTTTTTAGAATAAATAAATGTGTCCCTAATTAAGACAAAAACATAATTAAGTATATTATTATCAAATTATTTATAATTCACAATAATTTGTTATAAAACATTTGCATTTTATCACTATTATTATACTTAATTATTTTGACGTAGGCTGTATGGCTATATGTAATCAATCACCTCACATTTGGCGCGTGCAAAAAAAAAATTTTGCGCGCTTTTTCCCTTACTTAATATTAGGTTAATACAATATGTATGCAATAAATTTTTGTTTTTCCTCGCAAGTGTGTTGAAAAAGTGCGTATGAAACTCGTGAGCAACTTACTCACTAGACACTCGGCTGATTTACGCCCTCGCCTGCGGCTCGGGCTGCAACCCACAGCCTCGTGTATAATGAGCAACCTAAGCTCACTTGTATCATAATATACTATTATGTTGTTGAGTACCATCATTATATCGATTACTTGAGACAGTATGAAAAATATATTATTATGAACTGAAAACTTTGAATAATATTATCTAAGGTTTATTTTAAAAAAACTTACCCATTTCCTGTCTTCTCTGAAACATCCTTCCCACTAGTCGGCTTTCCATCAATAGTTATCAAATCTATGCCATTCCTATTTTCTATTTCACGGAGTAACAAGAAACCTTGCATCCTCTTCACACTCACATAGGCTTCTAGCATAGAAGAAATTGCAAATGGTAGAAAATCTGCTAAATTCCACTTGAGCATGTCGTAGTATGTAAACAAAACATATACTTTTGCCGCTGAGAGTTCTTCGTAGATAGTTATGTAAGATACAATGCTAACTAACACGGCTACTTTGGTAGTTAATTTGCCACAAGCTGTCATAACAGCATGCAGCCATGCCATTTTCTTTATAATGTTCATTTCTTTTCTGAAAAAGGATATATTTATGTACGGTCCCAGATTTATGTACAGTTGAAGTGATTGAATCGTGACCCATCATATGTTCATTTTCTAACAGATATTAAAATTCAATAAGGTCTAAATTCAAATTGGTTGACTTTGACACTAACCTTTAATAGTTTTGACGCTTTCAATCAAATTATTATCAAAATGGGTCACGATTCAGTTGGTTCGATAGCATTTTTAAGATTTGACTATATTGCCAATCTAGCGATTATGTTTATTATGCCCATGTGAAATGTGTCCTGGATCTCCTATTATATTTGCTTCAGCAAAAAAAGGTTGGCGAAGCCTCAGGTCCAGGCTCCACGAGAGCGGAGCGGAGAGGAGATGACGTGTTCAAACAACCAATAGAATTTTGTTATTTTAGCTGAGTGGAACGTAGATGTGTAAATAACGAAATTCTGTAGGTTGCTTAAAGACATCTCCTCTCCGCTCCGCTTTGGTGGAGTAGAGCCTGGCCCTCTTACCCCATTTTTTGCATAATCTAACAAAACTCATTGTTAACTTACTGGTAATTGCAAAGATTAGTGCGTTCAATCAAACCTACTATTCATCTTTATTAGTACTCACCTTCTAGCAAGACCAATCATTTTTTCAAACGGTTTCTCCCATGCGTACATTTTAATGGCCTCTATGCTTTGGATAACCTCGTTCATCATGCGAATCCTATTGTCAGTTCTAACTGTAGTTTTTTCACGTAACTTGCTGGATATTTTGCTAATGTATGCTTAAAAAATATAAAAATATTAATAATTACATTTAAAGAAAGAGAGGGAACAAAATTTAACGGGAAGTTATATGTAGCTTTCTTCTGCAAAAAACACAAAACTTACACCTTTACCGATTAGACTACTCTACACGTGTTCCGCCCAAACCCGGGGCATCTTCAGGAGATGTTAGACCGTGCGAAATCCAGCACCGAATGGATTTCGCGCGGTCTAACATCTCGTGATGAAGTTGCAAGTTTTATGTTTTTTTGTGGAAGAAAGCTACATAAATATTTATTTTTTCACAATGGTTTAGGACTTCCGCCAGGTGACGCTTGATTCAATTAAATATTCGCTATTTAATGCAATGGGTCGAATAAATTTTTTATTCATTTATTATAGCAACAAGCAGGCATGTAGGTATATTACAAGAAAAAATATTTTGATACAAATTAAATTATAAAAAGACCTACAGTGCCCAAACGTACAAATAAAGTATTCGAAGTGGACAACATTAGCCCAGGAATTTATACTCGTAGGACCCTAAATCATAACATAAGAACAAAAAACTTTAGAACTAAAAAAAACACAATAATTTATCAGGAGACTTAGATAAGATGGTGGTAGCTAGCCAGGCGGACTTTGAACAAGCCCTACCACCGACCAAATAGAATACATTATGTATCCCCACTGGGAATCGAACCCGGGACCTCTGGGTCTGATACCGGTGGTGTGTACCACTAGACCACAGAGGCGGTTATGGTGATAGACTACCCATTTTAACATGTCATGTTTTTCTTTAAAATTCAACTTACCTTGCAAAGGTATGAACAGCACTATGAACACCACACCCAGCAAGCTGGCTGCCCCGATTAGTCTATACATGATATACACTATGATAAGGGATTCGATCGGCCCCCTGATGAGTTCCAAACCAAACAGGGCAGCCATGTCGAATCTCTCCGCGTCTGTGGTCATCAGATTTATTATGTATCCTGTCAAACCTTCGGAAGCTTTGCCTTCGGCGTTTTGATCTATTCGAAGGAGCTGAAATTGCAATATAAAAAGTAATAGGCAATTTTAAGGAGGAAGCATTTAAAGTAGATCAGTCAAGCTTCATACCAATGAAAATAAATTGCACATTTTTATTGTAAACAATGTTACATTCATTTTTTATTATGACGTCAACAGCGTACGATTAGTAGCCAAGCTGTTGAAGCAGTTATTCTAGTTTAAAAATGAAAAAAATGACAATTTGTCACTTGAACAACTGCTTGCTTGGCCACTAATTGTACGCTGTTGACGTCATATCTGTCTAAAGTCTTAGCAAATCTTAAGAACTCCTCCTCCTCTTAAGCTCAGTTGTAGCTTAAGGGCTATCAGACGTCGCCCCGCACAAAAATATGCGGCGCGCCATGCTAAAAGAAACCTTATTGGCTATCAAATACTTGCAAATTCGCAGTTTAGTGTGGGCGCCCTAAGCTACAACTGATAAAAGATAAAATTAAATTGACTACATCTAAAGTCTATACCTTTCTATATAACAAAGAACAGCAAGCGACCCTGATTTTCATTCCTAGTTCTAATATCCATAATATCATGGGTTGCATCATGCTTGCTTGTAGTATCATGAGGCTGAATTATTCATGAAAAAAATATAAAAATAAATAAAATTCAAATTCGTTCACGTAACAACAAATAGATGTGGTTCTGAAAACAATTACATAAGTACGACATCAATTTATATAATGTGGGACATAATTAGTCATTCCTTAAATTCGAACACACAAGAACATAAAATAAATGAACTCAATAATCACTTAAGAGCGGTTTCATTCATACTGGGCGGCTTTGTTAGTGTCACAGCCTTTAGTACCAATGTGAGTAGTCGCATAGTTCACAAATTATAAAGTGGTAAAATAACAGTATTAAAATGAAATCACGGCTGACCACGTGGGAAACAAAGAGCGATGATAAGGGTTGCTACACACATATTCGGGCCGGCAAGGTCAGTTCAGCAGGTAGGTATTTGTCGATCTACAAAGCGGACCCGAAACAATTAAGTACTTTATTTGAAAGAAAGAAAGAAAAATTACTTATTTATTGGTATACACACAAAACCACACACAACAACATAACGACAGGGCAAGAAAGAATACGTAAGTACAATATACAGACAACGAGAGAAAGATAAAGTAGTAGGTAAGGAGGTGTGTGCAGCCAATAAAGGACCCTGTCTCAGCGAATAGCTTCCAAGTCACCCACAGGAGGGCAGAGTGACAAGGAAGCGCTGTTTATTCTGACAGGGTCGATTAAAGAAGTTTGGCAAAGTCAGTGATTTTAAGTTAATGCAATTTGAAGGTCTCATTTTTTTTTCAACCCGATTTTAGGACAACCAAACTAGTTCATCGTGTTGACATTTCAGAGAGCGACTTTGCCTCGGAAGACCTGTAGATGTAGAACATGACACAAAAAAAAATAACCACCATTTTAACCAATCACGTGTTCTACAGGACTTCCGAGGCAAACTCGCTCTCTGAAATGTCAACGCGATGAACTAGTTTGGCCTAGGAAAAACTAGTTTGTCCTGAAATCTGGTTTGGCCGGTAAAATATATACAGTATTTTAAAAAACTTTTAGCCCAAACAAAGTTCCAAAGTCAAAAATTGTGTTCCAAACATTTCCCTCTATATCTCTTCGTTGACTAGGCTTAACTTGATATAATATATTTAAAAAAAATAACTTTCGCCGTAATTCAATTCACATCTTAGATTTCTGCGCGAACTGTTCATTTAAATAAAACACTTTCTCGGATTTTGCACGCATTTATTTAACAACTTGTTTAAATTTGCTTGTTACAAAATAAAAAGAAAAATTATTATTTTTGCACATTTTGGATGTTTTTTTTATCTGGATGTGGCAAGTCGGAATACTCTTTGGTCATGTCAAGAAACGTTGCTGTTTGATTTTCTTGATTGCTGTTTGGGTGTTTTAATACAATATCTATTGTATAATTAGTGCATATAAATACGTGATCATTGTTGGAAATTACTTATGAAACCTTGGATCTCGAAAGATTTGGATTCCCGAAGTCACTGCGTCAGCGATGGATTCGTGCAATACCTCGAGCCGACTGGGAGCTTACAACATCGTGACTGTGATATAGTTAAAATAAAACAACCCTTAGTTATGTACGCGTATTATTTGATTTTAAGGCGCTATAATCAGGAATTCATCTCATCTCATGCATACAAGAAATTAGGATTACATTTTACTCCCTAAGGACTAAAGTGGTTATTTAGTCCCGCTTCGTAGGGCTATATTTGCGTACTTTTAGAGCATGAGAATTGAAAATTATTATTATTTCTATTAAAACATTAATTTAAAGTCCCTATACTTAGGCTTTTTCTCAATTACTTACTTAAAAAATTTACATTTAATTAAAAGTTTCCCTGTCAGTTACAGGCCACTCGAAATGGTTTTGAAGAATTTTTCGTCATTCTTTTGTGACAGGTACCTACCGTTAATTTTTTTTCAAATCCAAGACCTTTTTTTTGTTTATAGGTCTTTTTCTTTACAAGCCCTGTATGGTTCATACAATACTACTTTAAGATGATAGTAAAATGATATTGATAATTCGGGGATGATAAATTAAACTGCCCGTATAGAATGCCGTAGTTGCACTGATTTTTATTTCGATAAATATGAACATTCGTGGCGCAACGCCTACATAAAATCGCGACGTAAGCATACGTCAATGAACTGCATTATTTCGTAATTAAGTAAAGTCTAACATTAAATGGTACGGTTCCGTACATCCTGCCCTCTCAAAAGATGGACAGTGATTATACAACAATAACAAGAAACACAAAAAATAAGTTTCTTTACATTGCAATATTCTTTAAATTGAATCATTATCCTATCATATATGACGAATGGCAAAAAAAATATCCTAATTAATTGAGGACGGAATATAGTCAAACGTGAAAAGTCTTTGTTATTCGGGACGCACTACTGGGCTCACTAGTCGCGGCGGGAAAAAGGGCGAAGTTCCCTTACCACTGACACTGATAACAGATCCCTTAAGCTCACTAGGGACACGACACATATTTGAAATGTTCACTTTCTCGCCGATCGTGCTGTAAACAACACTTGGCGCATCCTTTGCGCCGCTGCTGCACGCGTTGCTGCTAGGCACCGCCCCCTCAGGACGGGTCGCCGGCGCCGGCACCTCTGCCCGCTGGCGAGCAGCCGATGACGGAGAAGCTCTACCACGGCCCTTCCCACATCGTTTCCTTAACTTCCAACATGCTATAATACTGCTGACCGTGACCAACACGGTTATAATTATATATAACAAGCTGTAATGATGAATATCGTGTATTGATAAATTTTGATTAGACTGTTCCTTAATGGTGTTGATCTGCGTTTGAATGTTATCCCAGATTGCTTCGTGATCCTCGATCTTGCTGAAATTCAGTGTAGATGATGAATTGATGATTTTATTCAGTACTGCTAACCTAGGGGCTTCGACATCAGTCTGAAGTTTCGTATTATGCAAATAATTATTATGCGCGGTGATACTATAAAATAAGGTCTCTATAGTACAGCCCTGACCTACATTAATAATCCCGTTACCTACTAATGAGGTCATTGTCATTTCTGATCCACAAAAAATGCGAAGTTTGCATTCCTCGCAACACGAAAATAGCCAGGCGTTCGGGGTGTGCAACTTGAACCACCGATCTTCGCAACCTGACACTACCGACGTACAAACTCTATCTTCATTAATAACTTTTATATCGCAAAACGACTGTTTAATTTTTAAGTTATAAACAGGTTCATCTACTGAACATATTAATTTATCAGATATATGGAAACAAGACTTTAAGTTTTCATCCGATAAAAATAAAGCAGTGTCCTTCCTCAAATTGTATGCAATATAAGGGAAGGTGGAACGGAGAAAATGAAAGTTATTGTTATTTTTAAATGGTATCGGAATGATCTTATTCAATTCAAATGAATCACTTGTTATAAGGGGTATCCTAATTTCACATATAAAATAGTTGTCGTATACTCGAGCTGATACCTTAAGCAATTTATATAAATCTCGTATGTTTTCACAAGGAACGGTTAAATCGCCTCTCACTTGCGCCGCTATGAAATTGACTTGAGTCGCAAGTTGTTCTGGTGATAATAAGTGCATATTAATTTGACCATGACTTATGTCTGTGACGGTGTCCAATAGTGATTGCTGCGTTTGTTTTAAGTTTGATATAGCAATGTATGCCGATAGAGCTGATGATAACACATATGAATTTGTACTGTCAACGAGTTTCACTTTGTTTATTTCTGAAGATATATTTTGCAAATGTTGTTTAATAAAACTAAATTGGTTACGCATAGAGATTTCATTCCTTTTGATAACATTAAACTCCGATTCTAATACCAACGTTTGGTTCTTTATAAGGAGCTGCAAATGATTTTCATTTTTGCCTATTGCCTCTATGTCATTTTTGTACTGTTCAGCAAACCTTGCGTCGAGAATGCCGAAAAACGTATTAGCTATATAACCTACACCGTTAATTATTCCCCGCTTGGATCGTTTTAAAGGTTGCTGCCTAAGTAAAACGTTATAATGCTCAATTTCCGATAGTTCGTGCTCCAGCTGATAAATGATTTGTTGATGTTGTATATTCATGTCGCGTGTTTCTTTTAAGTGATTAATAAATTTTCTAAGTTCAGACACACCGTGGTTATATGTAGTTATATTGTAAAATACAACTAATTTCCAATCGTCTTTGATAGTTTGGAGATCACACATTTTATCAAAATAAAATCCTGATTGATTTTCAAGAGATATGACGCTGAAGGGTTCCGTGCTCATTTGCATGCTAGAGCCAATAAACTAAATAATAACATTAATGAAAGGAAAAAGTTTTTAAGGGAAAAGCGCGCGTGATTTGATTGCCGGTTATCTTTTCTGTTTGCGTTATTAGATGATATTTGATCCGTTGAGTGTTTATGTTTATCGGGTGAATCATAATTATTTTCATGTACAGGCAATAATACTAACTTATTTACGGGACGTTGAATTTTATTGTTACAGGTTTTTAGGGTCACTACTCTTACGTAACCGTCCCCACCGGGATGTAGGGTAAGGACTCTGCCCATAGCCCATTTCCCTGGTGGTAAATTATCGTCCTTTATAAGCACTATATCATTCACTTCCAGGTTTTTTGAAGGCTTTTGCCATCGCGACCTGGTCTGTAATAGTTGTAGATAATCGGAAGACCACTTCTTCCAAAGCTGCTTATTAAGTGATTGAACAAGTTGCCAACGATTCGACAACGTGTGAGACTCTGGTTCAGTTTGCGGTCTTGATAAAAGGGAGGAACCTATAAGAAAGTGTCCCGGCGTGAGTACCTCGTCTTCCGCGTCCTCGCTTAGATGACATAACGGCCTTGAATTAAGGCAGGCCTCAATTTGATAAAGAAGAGTAGTGAATTCTTCGTACGTAAGGCGCTGTTCACCGATAGTTCGCTTTAAATGTTTTTTTAAACTCTTCACTAGGGATTCCCAGATTCCGCCGCAATTTGGCCACACAGGCGCGTTGAAATGCCACTGGATGTTAAGGTTGCTAATATCATAAAAAAATTCAGTATTGATGTTTTCTATGATTTCCTGATATTCCTTTTTCATGAATCTGTTTGCACCTACAAAGTTGCGACCGTTGTCGCTGTACACGTGACTCGGTGTACCGCGCCGAGAGCAAAAACGACGGAAAGCGGCGAGAAAAGCCGGGGTACTCAAGTCGGACACTAGTTCTAGATGAGCTGCCTTTGTTGATAGACAAACAAAGACAGCTATATACCCTTTCACGGTCTTTATGCCCCGTCCCTTATTAGCTTTAAGTTCTACATGTCCGGTAAAATCGACACCGGTATGCGTAAAAGGTCGGGAAGGCGTGACTCGTGGTTCAGGTAGGTCAGCCATGATTGGTTGACTGCTTTGCTGATTGAATCGGCGACACGTGACGCAGCGTCTAAGTTGACTTTTCACCGTGCGTGTTCCGCTTAGTAGCCAAAATCTATCTCTTATGTAGCTTAGAGTCAGCTTTGGGCCACCGTGAAAAGTTGTCAAATGCGCTTGGTGAATAATTAATTCACTGAGACGACTATGAGATGATAAAATAATTGGATGCTTGGCCGCATAACTAAGCTGAGAGTTCTTGAGCCGCCCACCAACTCTCAAAATACCACTGTCATCAATAAAGGGGTTTAAAGTAAATAAACGGCTACTAGGGTGTACATGGCCCTTGGTTTTTAAATCTGATAACTCCTTTTCGAATTCGACGGATTGAAATGATTTTATAATTAAGTTGTAGGCATTTTGTATTTCCGCTGATGACAGTATTGCATTACGTTCATTCGCATTGTTACGTAAGGCGGCAATGAACCGTAATATCCATGCAACTATTTTTACTGTTCGGGTTATTGAACTTTTATTATGCGTTAACTGAATGATAAAAGAACTTATGTTTTGATCTAAAGCTACGTGTACATGATACCTTTTCTCTTCAATGCTTGGCGATGCATATGTCAAATTTTTTGTACTTGTGGGGTCAAAGTTACGAATCCACTCTGGACCTTCCCACCACAAGGATTTATTTAGTAAACCCTCGGCAGTTACTCCCCTAGTCGCACAATCCGCGGCGTTTTCCTCCGAACGTACGTGATGCCAACACGAGGCCGGGATGATATCTAATATTTTCTTGACGCGGTTGGCAACAAAAGGCTTCCACCGAGCTACGTCCCCATAGAGCCACCCTAATACCACCATGGAGTCGGTCCATGCGTATATTTGAGACGTATGTTTAGGCAATGATTCCAAAACTTTATTTAATAATGAACTTAATAATAGAGCGCCGCATAACTCAAGACGCGGCAATGATACCTTTTTTGCTAGTGGGGCTAATTTGGTTTTGGCTGCGACTAAAGTCGATATGCATTCGCCCTTATTATCTACGCTAACAATATAGATAACACATGCATAGGCCTTATCGGAAGCATCGCAAAACGCGTGAATTTGATACGATCTTTCTGTATTACCGTAATATCTTGGCATGCTAAACTTATCAATAAGGCTCAAATCTTGTTTTAATTTTGTCCACTCATCTTGTAAAGATGTTGATATTGTTTCGTCCCACTGTCCCCCTTCTAACCAGACCTTTTGAAATAAAAGCTTTGCTCTAATAGTAAGCGGTGACAGCCAACCCAACGGATCAAATATCTTCGAAATATTAGATAATAATTGACGTTTAGTGATGTTACCTATTTCCTCCTGATTCAGCTGATTTTGAAACGTAAACTTATCATCAGAAGGGCTCCACCGCAAGCCTAAAGTTTTTCGCGTCTCAGAGCTCCGAAACTCGTAGGGACTATTTAATTGTTCAGTTGTTAGCTCATTGATAAGTTGTGGCTCATTACTGGACCACTTGCGCAAGTTCATGCCTGCGTCTTTTAACATGTTAATGAGTTGCTGTTGTAACTCTTTTGCTCTGATTAAGCAATTTTCCCCACTTAATAAATCGTCCATAAAAAATGATGTTTCGGCTACCCTAGCGGCGAGTGGATATTTTTCCGCGCTATCCCTGGCGATTTGTTGTAAAGTACGCATCGCAAGGAACGGCGCGCTTTTGGTACCATAACTGACTGTTGATAAATGATACGTGCTAAGTACCGATTGCGGTGATTCACGCCAAATGATAGCTTGGAATTTTTGATCACATTGACGTACCAGTATTTGTCTGAACATCTTCTCGATGTCAGCTGTCAATACATATTTGTGATCTCTCCACCTTAATATTAAAGAAAGTAAGTCCTGCTGTAAATTGGGTCCGCAATACATTACATCGTTAAGACTGCGGCCCGTGGTTGATTTGGCTGATGCATTGAAAACGACCCTTAATTTAGTCGTAGAGGACTCTAAATTAGTCACTCCGTGATGAGGCAAATAAAAGGCTGATTGTACATCATTACCGACTTTTCGCATATGACCTAATTGTTCATATTCTTGGAAAAAATGTTTATAATCGTTAGCGAATGATACGTTTTTAGACATTTTGGTTTCAAGCTGTTTAAATTGGGAAATAGCCTTTGGCTTGGTTGTCCCCAGTTCTGATTCAAACCCAGGTTTTAACGGTAAAGCAACTTCGTAACGACCATTTTCTAACCGACGAGTGGTATTTACATAAAAACTTTCACATAACTCCTCATCTTCTGTCAAGTTAGTAGGAGAATCGCTAATGTCTTCGAGTTCCCAAAAGCGTGATATCTCTTGAATGTTGTTTATAACTACATGACATTTAAAACTTGATAAATCGACACTACCCGACAAAATCCACCCTAACTTTGTCTGTTGTGCTATAGGTGCCTGGGCCGGTCCCTTAATTAGACCATTTAAAATTATTTCCGAATATACGCTCGCGTCTAGGAGTATATCAATCGGCCTTGAAACATTATATTCGGGGTCCGCTAGCTTAAGTGAATGAAGATGCGGCCATGATTTCTTAGCAAACGAAAAATTTGGTAAATTACTGACTACTGTGTTGACAACCAGCGCGCGAGTAAATATGCAATAGTCGTCATGGATAGAGCGACCTTCAATAGATACTATCCCCTTACTTTTCTTGGTACCGGGACCGATACCTGATACCGATGCATTGTATTTTTCCCGTCGTAAACCTAATAACTGAGTAGCGTTCTCTGATATCAATGATATTTGCGATCCCTGATCTAGGAGCGCCCTTAACGTAATGTAATTACCGTCGGCCGATAAGACATTTATTAGCAAAGTAGTGAGTAAAATTTCCTCATTATCAGCCGCCACGTGATTTACACTATGTTGCTTGGTGTTCAACTGAGAATTCGGTTCAAAATGAGACGCTAATGTTGCCTTCTCGAATTGGTAATTAAGGGGTTGACGAGACGTGGATGGTGTAGGGGTTGATAGAAATGCATCATGTAGCAAGGTATTATGTTCCGCGTTACATTCTTTGCACCGTTTTGCAGATAAACATTTATTATCATAGTGATTGTATAAACAATTACGACAATATTTTAATTTCGTAATTGTCGCCAGACGGGCTTCAGGTTTCATTCCGACAAACTTCCGACACATGTATAAGTCGTGGCGCAAATTATTGCACAATGGACATGACCTACAATTAATTATATTAGCAGCTTGAAAATTAGAATGATGGTTATGATAAGAATTATAATTATTCGATTTGTAATTATTTGGCTTGTTAAAGGTAAATCTCGGTTGATATTGATAACGTTTACCTAGTGGTTTAGGATTTGAAACCGATACTTTCTCTCCCTTGTTAACAGGTTCGAGAGAAATAAATTTAGTTTCTAGGAAATTCATCATTTCCTCTAATACTGGGAGCTCTCGCGGCGACTTGCGGAACTCCATATAGTTAGTGTAAGATTCGGAATCTAATTTTTTGCAAATTAAATGAACAAGCAATGGATCCCAAGTTGTAGTATCTAATCCGAGATTATGAATAGCATGGATACATTCTGTGGTGGTATCATGTAGTTTTTTCAAGTCTGATGACGATTGTTTTTGAATAACCGGTTGATTTAAAAAGATTTCGATTTGATTTGTAAATAGAATTTGCGGGTTATTATATCTATGAATCAAGATTTCCCAAGCAGTTTCATAATTTTCGGATGAGATATGCAAGTGCTGAATTAAACGTTCAGCCTCGCCTTTAACCTTACTTTTTAAATGCTGCATTTTTTGCGCCTTTGTAATGGAATTATTTGAATGAATAGTTTCGGAAAAAATGTCATAAAACGTTGGCCATTGAGAGTACTTACCCGAGAAACTTGGTATTTCTATTTGAGGAGTAGATTGTTGGACATGAGTTAATGATGATAATTTTTTATTAATTTTGCGCTTAATGTCACGAAACATTTTTTCAAAGGTACTTAATTGTTCCTCATAACTTAAGTCTTCCCCTGATAACAAATGATCTATTTGCAAGTGTAAACTATCGATATTGTTCCACTTTGCCTGAATATTACGTAACTCATCCTCTAGTTCCCATTTATCTGATAAAATTTCAATATTTATACCTGCTACGAGCCTATTAAAAGCGCGAAAATTAGTTTTTTGCAACGCTAACAATTCCTCTGCCTTTCCACAAGGTTCAGTGGCCTTGTCCTTCTTCCCGAAAGAAGTAAGAAGTGCCTTAGTCTTGTTATACAAATCCTGACCCTGCTGATACACTTTTTCAGAAAAATAATTACCGACATCTACAGTAGATTCCGATAACTTCTGATGATTCTGTTCGAACTCTCCCCATTGATTATCCAGCGACTGAAGTCTTATCTGAAGATATTCTGGAGTCTTCCTGGCTGCTGAATCCTTACCGAAGTTTATCTTTATGTAGCTGATGCCATCCAAAAGCTCACGCTGACGAGCGGCTAAAGCTTCCATGGTTGCAAAATAAAAGGAACAGTCTTACTTGATCTGATGATGGGAAGGGCTTCTTCTTTGTTGCTCCGGTTTGTCAGCGTTTCCTCACTGACGAAAACGTGCGATGACCTTTGGACTCTTGCGTACACTCACTGTCTGTAAGGTACTTCCAGAGAGTCCCGATTCGCGTGATAAACGTTCACAAATAATTGATAATAACAAAAAAAAAAAAAAAAAACTTTGTATGGTTCATACAATACTACTTTAAGATGATAGTAAAATGATATTGATAATTCGGGGATGATAAATTAAACTGCCCGTATAGAATGCCGTAGTTGCACTGATTTTTATTTCGATAAATATGAACATTCGTGGCGCAACGCCTACATAAAATCGCGACGTAAGCATACGTCAATGAACTGCATTATTTCGTAATTAAGTAAAGTCTAACATTAAATGGTACGGTTCCGTACAAGCCCGTTGCATTGGCAAATCCAGGTGATTTCTGTGGGTATTTGATAAGAAAAAGTGATGTGATACAAGGCCTTGTCCAGTGATGTGATACAAAGCCTTCGCCAAGGCCAGATTTGGTGTAACTTTTTTGATTTTTTGATTTGATTTGATTTTGATTTGGTACGAACGTGTGTAGCACGGATTACCTATATTTGCTTTACAGCAAAGTTCGTCCGCACCAAATCGGCGGTTAGGTCTGGTCTGGACGTGTGCAGCGGCTATAAGAACTAACGAACGAACTTTAAAAAGAAGCAAAAAACGCGAAGTTGCTTTAATCAGACCCTACTAGGTGTCACTTCACTACATAGTATATCACTACATAGTATAAAACAAAGTCGCTTTCTCTGTCCCTATGTCCCTTTGTATGCTTAAATCTTTGAAACTACGCAACGGATTTTGATGCGTTTTTTTTTATAGATAGAGTGATTCAAGAGGAAGGTTTATATGTACTTTTTATCCCGATATTCCCACGGGAACGGGAACCACGCGGGTGAAACCGCGGGCGGCCGCTAGTTGCACATAAATAGTTCACTAAAGTCAACGACAGATGGCTCCAAGTTAATACAACCATAGTCTACCTACAGAAAAGAAATATCCTTTTTTTCTTTATGTAAGTACTATGTTTATCAACTTTGATAGAAACTTAAATGTGTCTTGTTCTTTAGTATTTATTTTTTAAATACTTACTAAAATTTACAACTGAAAATCAGCGTTTGCTTGCGTTGCAAGACAAGTAATATGACGCTGAGCTGCGACCATTGAGTAGGTACTGCTGCGGCACGGCACACACACATTTTTATTTGGAACTTTTTGTCTTATTGAGTCTAATTTGTGTTTTCTATTCTTGTTCGTAATACAGTGCTACCTTCTCTTATACCTATGTGAATATGCCTTGTATTTAATGAATACTTATGTGTGTGTCTATAGTAAGAATCTACAATCTCTATTTGGTGGTAAAATATATATAAGGTCCTTCCTAAATAGTGCACATAATTTTAAGGGGTCAATGTACTCACGCATACAAAGAGTTATTACTATGGTACCAACATTGGAAACGCGAAAAAAAAAATCAGCTGTTCCATAGAAAACTTTAAATCGAATAGATCAAAATGTATAGAACAGCTGATTTTTTTTCTGAAAAACTGAAACATGTCCAATAACTAAAAATACAAAAATAAATTATATTTAAAAAAACCTTTTATTTAAAATCAAGCTTTTATTCAAATGTCCTAAAAATAATAAAATAAACTGTGTATCAAGTCAAATCCAACAAACTTATTACATTAAACAATTTATATGTTTTAAAAGCTTGTCGCGAGATTTTATTGTTACTGGGCTTGCACTAAACACAAATGCTTTAACTTATATTTGACATATGAAATTAAAGCGACAAGCTTTTAAAACATATAAATTGTTTAATGTAATAAGTTTGTTGGATTTGACTTGATACACAGTTTATTTTATTATTTTTAGGACATTTGAATAAAAGCTTGATTTTAAATAAAAGGTTTTTTTAAATATAATTTATTAATAATAAAAATAAAAATAAACTTCCAAGATATTCGTGCTCATACCTATCAGTATTATCTATATATAATAATAATATCTTGGAAGTTTCTTTTTATTTATTTTTTAATGAAATAAAGGCTGCCACACACCAAAAACGCACGCAGACATGCTGCATTGCGTCTGCGTGCGTCATGAGAATATATGAATTTGTACGCGTAGGTTCACACCAACAGTATCGCAGCTGCATTGCGATGCGTTTGCGTGCGAGAGCCGCACGGCAGTCCACGAAATACAAACCGAAATAACGGCAACGACGCACACGCGCTCCGGCATTGTGACATTGTATTCTACAGGATTTCTCAATTGAAGACACACCGCGGTGACGTTATGCGTCTGCGTGCAGTTTCGACGCTGACTGCGGCACGTCAGTTGTCAATATTTACAAATTGTCATCGTGGATTTTGAAATACGCGCAAAATTAATTAATATAGTACGCAGATACAAATGTATATACGATCCACAAGATATAAACTCTCTTTTGTGGGATAAAATAGGAAGGGAATTACGAATTGAAAGAAAATGACAACCGCGATCCGAAAGCAACACACGGCCACAGATTACTAAATAGTTACTATGTAACAGATAGTTCACTCCGCTAAGTCATTTAAATAAATAGCAACTCTAACTATAACGCAATAAAGTAGAATTCAGCTTGTATGGCGCAGGCAAATTACTTACGGCCACTCGTTGTCGTTGCATCTCTTTCTATCGCATATATTCTAGCTCTTTTACGGACTAAATTTCTATGCCATACGCCTGCCCGGCAGGCGCGCCGCCCGAACGTACCTAAACTGCGGAGTGACACCCCCCTGACACGGCGTCGCTGACGCAAGGCGGCGTCGCAGATGCACTTCGATGCGTGTGCGACGCCCACCGTGGTGCCGGTGTGAATTGCTTTATGTCGCAGCGTGCTGCAGATGCAACGCATCGTGTTGCTCACGCATCTGGTATGTGGAAGCCTTAAAATATCGGGAGACCTCTCCGTGACTTTCTGACAGATTTTAAGCACTACTATGACGCAAGAGAGCATGTGAAGGGTCGCGTACGTATTGAATAAATATGTGTATAAAGCATAATGCATACGTATGCATATGTATAATGCATGTGTATTGCATGCATGAATAAGTGTATGCACTCCAAAAAGGAATATGATTAAATTTATTATCTCAAAACTTACAATTACTTACTTGTAAAACTACCCTTACAATCAGGAAGCCCATAAAACTATTTTTAAATTTACAATGGGGTAGCACTTGGCCTTTATCACACCTGATGTTAAGTGATGATAAGCCAGAAGATGGAAGCGCGCTACTTCCGGAATCCTCACTGAGGAACTTTAAAGAAGTAGTTGAAAAACACTTACCCTACAATTCCTGCCCCATATAAATATGCGTGTGTTTCAGATACTCCCCCATGCGAGGGGCTAAAATACGTAATGAGACCTTCAAGGCATAACGGTATTGATAATCTGTAACAAGAACATTTAATGAGTAGATTAGCACAATTTGAAGTTTTATCGTTATTTTTTGAGTGCTACCCTACCCATCGATCAACTATAACACCTAGTTCTAGATACATAGTTGGAGTGACAGACATGGCCGAGCGTTATACGCCTACTTGAGAGTATAATTATAAGTATTTTGACAGTGTGAATAATACTAAGGTATTTCAAACTTGGAACGCTTCCTGTCATTTATAATGTAAGATCGTAACATTCGTAACCTTTTTTCTTCGTTTAAAAAAAAGTCAGTCTGTGCACAGCCTTCTCTATCGTCTTCTAAAAGCCATGCTATGATTCGGAACGGCAACATTGCTGTGAACCGGTTTACTCCTCTGAGTACTAAATCCTATGGAGGTGGCATATTATCTTCTAGACTTCTATAGATGTACAAATAAATAAAATTGGAGTGTCTGTTTGTATAACATCAAAATAACCGTTTACTACGTGCATATGATTATATATACGGTACATATACCAAAATGACATGTTTTACAATTTTTGTCAGTCCGTCTGTTTGTTTTGGCTTATCTCTGAAACGGGTGGACCGATTTTGACGAACCGATTAATACGACAATTAGAAGTAGTTTAAAATTGAATTCCAAGATTTTCTTACATTGTGACTTAGTTACAAATGAAGCTAATAAAAGTGTGGTAAAAAGCACTACAACTGAACTACAATTGAAACACTATTGAGACACGACAATTGCCGAAAACGCCCGTATCGAATGAAGAAGAAAGAAGAAGAAGACGTCTACTTATCTTGAACACGAGACGAAGTATACCTTTTTTTATTTTTATTTTTTTTTTAAAGTAGGGGAATACGGTTTTGCATCCCGAAGGTATGTGGGAGAGACGAAGCATACCTAACGTGATCATACGTCCCGCTTTCAGACTGTCTGTCCCGCTGTCCCCAGTAAGAGCAATAATGTCCCGCTTTAGCTTTAGGCATGCATCTATCGTTAAATGTGTAGAGTCGAGTAGAATCTCTGAAAGAGATAATGTATTTCCACTGACACAAAGTATCAGAAGCTTTTGGGCTACAATAAAACAAGGTGGCTTGCGTTAATGCCGGCGTTTGAGATAGTTTTGAAAATGTTTGAGCCTTTGAAAAGCTACTTCTTGGGCATCGAAAAATGAGAGTATTCTTTAAAAATCCTAGCTCTGAGTTGTGATTATATTTTTTGCATGCACAAGCAGCGACTTTTCATTAAGTCCTGTTGAAAATCGAGGGTCAAACAAAAGGTATCTGCAATAGAGACTTCGAAGGAAATTAATCGTCTACGAGGTAACTTGGCACTTATAAGAGAATTTACTTTTCCTTTCTCACACTGCCCGTAGTCTACTGGTAAAAACTGAACGGGAGAATGTGAAAATTCAAAACGAGACCCGATATTTGAAATAGATTTGCTCCGCCGACAAAAATAAAACAAGTGCCTAGAGACGTTACATTAATTTAATTAATTCATTCATCTTTTGTTCAAAATCTCGTATGTGTCCCGCTCTGACGAAAAATATAAATGGTCACGTTAAGCATACCCCGTCTTTTTATATTCAAAACTGGCGCTTCCCTCGCGACTTCGTCTGCGTGGACCTCCTTTTCTCCCTGAGGGGGAATTTCCAAAAATCCTCTCATAGTGCCCTTTTACACTCCCCAAGTAACATACATGGCAAGTTTTAGCTTGTTGCGCCCAGTAGTTTCGGGGAGGCTGTGCGTTGTCTGTCAGTCAGTCGGTAACGCAAGAGTTTTATATTAATATATAAATAATAATAATAACAAAAGCGAAACTTACCATATACATCGGTATATGAGTAAATATAAATACGAACAAAAATAATAATGTTAATAATAAAGATTATAATGTGATTTTGTAGTCACGGCCTCTACGTCAGTTAAGTGTCTTGCGTTGTAAATTATTATTTTTGTTGTTAACAGACGCTTGTGGTGGATTTACGCATCAGAGATTAAGTATACACTATATTTGGTTA
Organism: Crambus lathoniellus; assembly: GCA_949710035.1. Lineage (NCBI taxonomy): Eukaryota > Metazoa > Arthropoda > Insecta > Lepidoptera > Crambidae > Crambus > Crambus lathoniellus. The sequence continues at coordinate 8,625,991 of OX453303.1, read as the reverse complement.
TAAGACAGATGACTAAGAATTTTTTCCTCGAGTTTCCCCGTGATTCTGAAGATATGTCAAGTAGTCAGACCCGGCTGCATTGGCAGTCGATAAGATGGTCGAATCTGCGTAGGGCCATTGTAGAGTGTTATCCATCTAAGAAGAAATCTATGTTCCTGTGAGGACCTTAAAATACTGGTAAAATTCGTTAAGCCAATCTCTTCATTCTTAATCTAGTTGCTCCATAACAAGCAAATCAAGCTCAATGAGATGGTCGCAAACGATTAGTGAAACTGGAACGCGTCTAATGTTATGCAATAATAACCTTCATTATTAAACAATTATAAATTATTTCTGCTTATCATCCGGGTATCCTTCCTTCTTTGATTAGACAACTAAATGAAGAATTATGGCAATTTGGCATAACGAATCTTTCCGAGAACTAATCAATCAAATACTTGCCTTACTGTTGTATCAAATATTGAGAATAATAAATTAAATGCGAAGAATTTAAATCCGTATACACTTAAAATAGTTCTTACAAGTGATGGCTTCTTGTGTTCATCTGAAATTAAATATATAGGATAATGTAATAATAATATGGTACACATCTTTATTATACTGAAAGCTCGTATCGCAGCAGATTTCATATTTGCTCCCTACAGATATGATTAACAAGCAAATCTGAGATTAAATGTTATATTTAGGCTTTAAGGCCCGTATTATAGAACGACTCTCAAGTTGAAATCTCTTATTAACAGTACAGTTTAGATTGGGATCCAAATACATGCAACGTATACATTCATCCATTTCTAACTGTACTTGAGAAGAAATCTCCACTTGAGTGTTGTTCTATAATACCGACCTAACAGCCGCTTGTGAATTTTCATATTGTGTACGATACGACAGACAGCATTTTGCAAAACTGATAAGAATTCTCCAATCCATACTGACTGTTCCACTTTTAGTAGGGCACTCCTACTGCGACAGAAATTGATGGTTGGATCCCATTCACCGAGAACTAACATTTGTGTTCTTTCCGCGTCTAGGTGTGTATTAATGTACAGTCGAACCAATTGAATCGTGAATTCGTGACCCACAATAAGTTTATTTTCTAACAGATATTAAAATTCAATAAGGTCGAAATTTTAACCCGTTGACATTGACACTCACCTTTATAGTTTTAACCCTTTCATGCAAACTGTTGGCAAAATGGGTAATGATTTAAGTGGTCCGGCTACGACTGTACATATTATCCATACTAATATTATAAATGCGAAAGTGTGTTTGTTTGTTTGTTTATTTGTTTGTTTGTTTGTTTGTTTGTTTGTCCTTCTTTCACGTCAAAACGGAGCAACGGATCGACGTGATACTTGGTTTGGGGATAGTTTGGGAGCTGGAGAGTAACATAGGCTACTTATTATTCCGGAAAATTGAGTAAAAATTGAAATTTTCTAAGAAAAATCGTTTAACTATCGTACCTTCGATACAAAACTGTCATTTCTTCCATTGCCGTTTCCAAAGAGTATGTAATCACTGACGTCTGCGCGGTCAAAACCGAATACTAATCTTTTCTATAAGCTTAGAATAAAAAAATGTACTTTAGCTAGCGCTAAAAATGCCCCAGTCGCGCATGCGCGCAGACTTATCTGACACTTACTCTACTTCACAGAGTAATTTTTTATATGTAAGAAATAGAAACCAAGCTTGGGCCCTTTTATTGGTAGTGTGTAACTAGCGCTATCTGTTGTCTGGTGTAGGCAACTTTTGATGTATAAACACACACAAGATGTTGGTGACCGGGTCCACTAATATTATGGCAAAACAACGTTTGCCGGGTCAGCTAGTATACTTATACTTTCATTATTTACGATATCCGTAACACAAGTGCTTAGGCAATGCCATACATAGGCTTTTACTTACGCGGTTACGCGATTTAAAAAAATCATACTAATTTTATAAAAAGGAAAAAAATATTTTTCTGTTTCTTTCTATGTTTGTAATAATGGATAAACTCAAAAACTACTGGATCGATCTTTAAAACTCTTTCACCATTGGAAAGCTACATTCTTCCTGAGTGACATGGGCTATATTTAATCATGATATTCCCACGGGAACGAGTACCACGCAGGTAAAATCGCGGGGAGCCCCAAGTATGTAAATAAAGCAGTCAAGAAATCTTACTTTGGTTTTGCACTTCCTCTTTCCATTTTTTGCCGAGTTTGTCACCATGTGGGGCTGCTCTATGCGATTGAATACATCTGAGAAATAAGATGGTTACTTAGAAACGGTTTACGGTAGAGTCAGGAGGGTTACATAAAAAAAAACAATTCAAAATACAAAAAGAAAAATAAATTTCACCTGTATACATCTGATATGCTTAATTGCCCCTTCCGGCCCTTTTCAAATATTGGGCGAGTGTACCTAAGCAAACAAAAAATACACTATATAAGCAACAGCTACACTTTTTCCAAGTGACTATTGAATACAGCGCGAAGTAAAGCTATTTGCAGACTAATGACATCTATAAGAGACACAGTATTATACTTTATTCAATATACACAGAATTGGGTGTTTGACTGTTGTTGAAATGTAGATATTTAATTATGACATTCAGAAATATAATATTTTTGAATGTGAAAAAAGAAATTCGATATGTATTATACCAAGCGAATTATGAGCTACTTAATTGTGACTCTAGCTATCTCTTTCTAAAACGAAATTTTCTATGGCGAATCAAACACCCAATTAAACTTTGTTCAATGTAGCATGGGTCCTATGACAGCTCATTTTCGTGCAACGCAAAATGTTGCTTCTGGACAAGGATAGGGTCTTACTTCGTAGCATAAGTTGCATTAAAAAATTCTAATGTAGTTAATCTTATTAAGAACTTTTTGCTTTGCACGAATGAGCTGTCATGGGACCCATGCTACATTGAACAAAGTTTAATACTGTGTCTCATAAAGATGTCATTAGTATGTATCAAAAAAGTAAACTTACCAATAACAGAATTTAGACAGTAAATTCGCCTTCTTCCTAGGATTTTGTTCCCTATCTACATCTAGATGTTGGGGTTCCATAATATCTTAGAACAATAAATACTGTAATATGTTTTGATTATCACTTGTTTTCTAAAGCTACTTAGATAAATTGCGTGACGAATGTTACAACCTTGTTTGGGAGACCTGAAATAAATAAACGGTAATTAAAAGAAATAGTTACTCAACGAGATAAATATAGACGGACAGCCGGCTGAACATCAATTTATACACTCGTTTTACGAAAACCGCGATTATTTCTTACGCGATAAGAGTCTACTCATGGTCAACTGAACTTGAAGCTTGATCGGCCGTTTACTTTTTACGTAATATAACTGAGCTGAGTAAACAAAAATCAACAATCAAGTTTATCTTTTAGATAACTTTTTTACTATTTGTACAATGATTTCATAGTAAACTGATATGTAGTAGTTAGCTGGGTTTTATCAACTACTCATACGCTATCTGATTAGATTTTTGCAGTATTAAGGATAGCTCATTTCTTTACATTATCACATAAAAAGTAAGACAGGGAATGAAGAATTACTCTAGGATAAATAGTGATAGTGATAGTGTAAATAAACATGAGTAGTTTTTTCGTGCGACTGATAATAATTATAATTTTGGATTTTATTTATAAAGTGTTTATTGTGTCTCATCTCTACCCTTTATCTCTCATTACCAAGAACGGTGGAAGCGAGTTATACTTTATACGAAAAGCATACGATTGATGATGATGATACAAAATACACAATACGTAATAGGCCTTTTTAGCATTTACTGTAAACTTAAGCAATGATTTGTAAAATGCCTTTTCATTAAAGTTTAAATAAATATCTGATGTTCTTCAAGAAAACGTGTCGATACAATCGCTGACGTATACTAATTCGTAGAAATAAGAAGTGAACGAAAACTATTTACTCTTACGTTTAATTAAATATGTACTAAAGCTCATTGATAACGATTCTCCTTTTCGTTTACAAAGAAAGTTTCATATTTGCGAGATTGTATAGAAAGGAAGGTTGATTAAAAGGTTATTGTAGTACCTACAACCTTAATGCTTGTTTTACCAAGGCCATGTCAAACTATCGAGGCGAACTTTGCAATCAACGGACAGCGCGAATTCGCGAATCTATTATATTGTTTTACCTCAAAGAGCTCGACGATGATGTTTAAAGGGCACATACATTTTAGAGAATAAGTAAGTACTTATATTATTCTGGGTTTTATATTTTATCTGTTATTTTTTAATTAACGTCCAGTTATCTAATCGATCTGGGACCATCTTATTTTATTAAAACCGGGAAAATTAAAATGATTATATATTATAAAATTGCCGATGAATGTCTACGCGTCTTTTTATGCATCTTTTTACTATAGACTTCTACTTCAACATAATTATAGTGTCCGTTTTCCTGTTACAAAAGTGTACTTAAATCGTGATTCATGAGAATACTTGTATATGTACACCATATGATTTTAAAATAGATATTGTCTCAAATTTGTTACTATTTTTTATACAGGGTAATTAGTAAAACAAATAAAAAAATAACTTGTGGTGTAACCTTGTGGTATATCATCTTACGAACACCGGCTTCGTATGAAAGCGTGTAACATTTTTACTGAAATGAACTGAATGAGTAATTGTCATATTATTTGCTTTGTGACTAAACTTGTCTGTAATAAGCATTTCACAGTACTTAGTAAACATCAAAACAATAATTGAAAATTAATACATTGTTAATAAAAACAAGTTGAGTAATAACATAATATCATTGATGTTGTTTTTAAAATTATATACTTAATGATAAATCATCTCTTTATGTGGATTAAGTATAGTAATTTAATAAATAACGTAGTAAATTTTTACTAAAAATCCAATCATTAAAACTTTGATACCAATGTTAACGTAACTTTGATACGTTCAATACAAAAAGCTTCGCATTTCTATATATGCGAATTTTTTTGTATTGAACGTAATTCAGCACCTCTGAATTAGTAAAAAAACTTATCTCCACTCAAAAAGTCAATGTTACCAAAATATTGCACAACTTGGGGAAAGCATTAAACCCTTGAAAAAAGCTCAAAACTTTTGAAAAGATTTATCGAAAAATTATAAATGGGAAGCTTTTGTATTGAACGTAATTCAGCACCTCTAAATTAGTAAAAAACTTATCAGCAGTCAAAAAGTCAATGCTAGCAAAATATTGCACAACATGGGAAAAACCTTAAACTCTTGAATAACGCTCAAAGCAAAACATTATCGAAAAATTATTCTGTGATATACCAAATACAGTACTTATGTACTTACCCAGTTAAAATTCTTTTGTAAAAACCAATTTCACGGAAAATGTTTACAAAGTGTATTGTTCGTAGCGGCACTACTTGCCGCTAATGCGGTCAAATACAGACTGTTTATATAATTTTACTCTTTGCTGTTTATCGCGAGTCTGGTCTGCTGTCACTGGAAGCGTTTCGTACTACATGCAGTACGAAAATATCGCTATGTTGCCAGTTCATAGCAATATATAAACTGAAATATGCGACAATCCATTGAAATAAGCATTACTCATAGTTAAGTATAAACCTTTAATCCTTACAGTATAAAGAAAAGAAATCCCACGACTATAATTATGTACGTACTTAATTAATTTATGATAGTTATAATGTTAGTTTCCAAACTTTTAGCTTTTATTGCACTGTAATAAAATAGACATAGATTTCAAAAGTTTTTATTACTACATGAAGTTTAATAAAAAAAACAATTGTTTCTTACTAAAAACTAGGGATACAGTATTTATAATCTAGTAATGTATTATTCAATACTCACTCAACGGCTTTTAATAATACCAATAAAGTTATGTAACATTGAATTCACCTATTTTTTATTTTATTCTTTTTTTTTTTTTTATCCACAACGGGGTAGCACTTAGCCTTCATCACACCTGATATTAAGTATATATAAGGCTTTTTTCTTTTGTCTATTAATAATAATGTAGTGATAAACATACCTACGTGATTTTATCGGATGTAAAAAAGTATACACCTCTTTGAGTATTTTGGTATTGAGTGACTTGTGTACTGTTCAGCCACGCTTGACAGACTCCGAACCCCATGGTTACCATGTGTTCGTGTGAAAAGGTAAATGTTTGTGTGATGGATGCATTATTGATCTCGTCTTTGTGATATTGACATATTTATATTGAGTATCCATCATACAAGTTCCCCTATAGTTGAGCCCAAGTAATCAATAGCAACCTAAAATGATATTGAACAAGATAGGTCAATTTGATCGAAAGACCTTGGTCCTTCGATCTAATATTAGATTTTTTGGGTAACATGATTAGAAGCGGTTTTCTTAACATATTTCCGACTCAATCAGAACTACACTATCACTATTATCAAAATGCAAAATGTGTCCGTCTTTCGAATCAAAAGTCTCATATAAGAACAAACACTTCCCAATTTCCCCACCTCGGAAAAACATTGAAAGTTTGTTTACGTTCCTATTTGCATGCTATTATTAGACGGCAGAACATGCTCACTCTGTAAACTTTTATACCACCTGTATTACTACCATGTTTCTAGCAAAAAAAATTTTATGATTATGATTCCATATATTGTTCTATGAAATTCAACAAATGTTTTACAATTTGGAAGTTTGGGATTGCGAAGAGATTTTCAGAGTTGTTGTTTAAATGACCATGAAGTAAGCATGTTTGTATGAAAATAAAGAAAGTGCTCGTTTTCTCTGCAAAGGGGTTATTCACTGCCTAGCTTAGTGGACTGTTTTAGAAGCTATATACAAGTGAAACGAACGCTGGTTCTGGTGCAACTGACTGTATTAGTAAAAAAAAGAATAACGAAAATTGTTCGTTTGCAATAGCAAAGATGCTTATTATAGCGGGGACCACTCCCGGCATCCAGCATGCAGCATGCAGGGAGCCCACCCGCAAAAAAGCCTGCTTAGATCAAATAATAAGTAACATCCCTACAGCTGCTGGAAAAACCCATTATATAGGCTTATCTGATCATGAAACTTGTCAGACCCTAAGTATAACTATAGAGAATCAAAATATGACTAAAGCCCAGTACATTTATAAAAGGGATTATAGCCTGGAAAATCGGAAAAAGTTTGCCGAGGCTATATCAAGTCTTTCGTGGTCAGAGGTATACGAAGAAAATAATCTAAACGCAGCTTTTAATTCATTCCATGAAATCTTGATATTATTTTTTAATTTATGTTTTCCAATCTGTAGAATAAAAATTGCTTGTAAACCTAAACCCAAAAATTGGATAACAAGGGGTCTAAAAACATCTTGTGTGACAAAAAGAAAACTGCGTTTTAAATACTATAAAAATCCTTCCAAACATAACAAATTCACATATCGTAAATACTCTCGCTCTTTAAAAAATTGCATCAATAAATCAAGACAGTTAACTAATGAAGCCTGCCTTCGAAACAGTAAAAATATTAGCAAAACCACTTGGCAGCTAATAAAATCATACGAAGGATCAAATGTGGACAATAAATATATAGACAAAATTACATGTGATAACATTACTATTTCTAATCCAGTTGACATATGTAATAGTTTTAATGACTTCTATATAAATATGACAAATAATTTAAATATAAATAAATATAATAAAAATTTGACATTACATAATATTAATTCCATTAATGAAAGTATTTTCTTTCAGCCGTGTGCTCCTGATGAAATATTTAATTTAATAAAATCACTAAATAACACATCTTCGGTAGGGTTTGATGAATTCTCTACAAGTGTTTTAAAATATTCTAGTCTCGTTCTATGTGATGTTATATGTTACCTAGTGAATCTTTCCTTCTCCGAAGGCACTTTCCCGGAATTGCTAAAATTGACAATTATCAAACCAGTTCATAAAAAAGATGAATGGGATAAAATGGGTAATTTCAGACCTATCGCCTTAATATCTGTTTTGGCAAAACTATTTGAAAAGGCAGCGCTTAAAAGAATATATGATTTTCTAGAAAAATACAATATTCTAAAAAATTAACAGAACGCTTTTCGTAAAGGTAAATCAACTACTCTAGCAGTTTTTAACCTAATAAAAAATGCAACTGAAAATATTGATAAGCACATTGACACAACGGCAATTTTCTTCGATATGAGCAAAGCATTCGACTTTGTCTCACATGACATTCTATTGGCTAAATGCGAAAAATATGGTCTGCGAGGAGTTGCACTGCAATGGATAAAAAGTTACCTTAAAAATCGGCGACAGTACGTAGAAATAAAAAATATAAATGACCAAAAAGAAGAAACTACTGCAAAATCGAACATAAAATACAACAATGTAGGAATTCCTCAAGGAACAATTTTAGGACCATTATTATTTATTATTTATATAAATGACCTACCTAATGTGACTAACCACCAAACAAACTTATTTGCTGATGACATATCAATCGTAATAACAAATAATAATTCTGACATAAATTACATAGATGACATTGACACAACCATTAATAACATTGCTCACTGGCTAGAAATCAATAATTTATCTATTAACATTAATAAAACCCAATTTATGCGTTTCTTCAATAGAAAGCGAAAAGAAAATAATCTAAAAATATTAATAAATAACGAACCACTATCAGAAACGAACAAAGTAACATTTCTAGGAATTGACATAGACAATCAGTGTACATGGAAAGACCATATATCAAAAATATGCACTAAAATAAATAGGTTCGCGTACGCGCTCTGGCGTCTTACTACCCAAATAAATAGAAAAGCAGCTTTAGCAGCCTATCATGGCTACGTAGCATCAAACATAAAATATGGTCTTATAATTTGGGGCAACTCAGTCGATATCTACAAAGCTTTTATATCGCAGAAGCAATGTATCCGCGCCATCTGTGATGTTCCACCTAGGACATCATGCAGGCAATTATTTATTGAGTTAAATGTCCTCACTCTACCATCGATGTATATTATGGAATGTTGTGTTTTTGTGAAGAGTCATCCTGAGTTATTTAAATGCAAAGATAATATTAATCTGAAGTCAATTCGACACCGAGGCAAGCTGTTGTTACCCAAGATACAAACGGAACTATTCAAAAGAAATTGTTACCCTAATTGCATACTAATTTTTAATAAGTTACCGCATTCTGTGACTGAACTGCCAATGGCTATATTTAAATCCCGATTATTTAAATATTTAGTTAAGAAGTGTTTTTACACGGTTAGGGAATATTTAGAATGTAAAATTGACAAGGAACTATAACTATGGACATTAGAAAAATATTGTAATCTTATTTAATATAAATCATTAATCAATGTAACTATAATGATAATTGTAATTATTCTTTTGACCTAAATTTGCTTTCATAACCTATAGGTAATAATTTATGTTATATTCACTCACACGCTTCTGCTAGCAAGACAGACGGACAACATTTTTTATTATTATATTAACCCTGTATACTCTGTTTTCTGTGAATAAATAATTTCATTTCATAATTTCATTTCATTTCAGCATGTCACGGCGCTGCGAGGCTCCGGCGGTCCCACGCAAGCTTTGCATCGCATATGGTTTTAAAACCACCTGCTTGCGGCCTTGCAACCTCAGCTTGCAGGCCACTTCGCCCCTCCGCGCCTACTCAGGCTTAAATTACACTCTAGGGGTAGGGCATACAAAACTACGTGGAGTCAGTTTTGCAGCGATGTGTTTCTGTCACTATGTAGCACAATATTTTGGCTTTGTAAGATAATATTTTAAATCATTGCAAGGTCCAACCACTTTTTTTTATAAAAAATATATAACAAGTAAACATTATATTAAGTAAAAATTATATTGAATGAAATTACAGAATATAATTATTATACCAATGTAGTTTTATAGTATAAGTTTTTATAGAATTTGAATATTATATATAAGTATTATACGTAATGTTATTATAGGAAGTGTATTTAGATCAAGTGAAAATTATATCCAATGAACGTTATATCCATTTGTAATTATATTAAATGAAACACACCCGTTTTTAGGCACTTGGCATTGGCAGCCTAAGGTCAGGCACAGAACACTTTGTTAAATCTGATCTACAAAGTTTGGTCCTTCGACCTTATAGAAAAATAAGATCATTTTCTAAGTTTTGGATTGCTGGTAACGAGTAATAGTAACAGAAGTATTGGAAATAAAATGAATAAATATAACTAGTAATTAAAATCATTTATTCAGTAAATTCTATTTCATAACATCACATACATAAGTTACACTTGCAATAACTACATAATTTTATATTAGTCATTAACTACAATATTATTAATAACTACTATATTTTAACAACTACTTACAATACTGATATTTTATATAATAAATAATAAAAAATAATGTATTCTTATTACATGAATAGGCGAAATATACTAAATACATTGGCTTGTATTGTACCTTATTTCTGTATGTAAATTTCCCTTGAGATACCAGTTGGACATCGTCTTTCTTCATTACGTAGCGGAAGTTTAATTCTTGGTATAGGCACGCCTTCCCAGTCTCCCTGCCAAAGGTAAATAATTTATTTATTTTTATTTGAAATAGATACAAACATACATAGATAGTAAAATTAATATACAAAGTACACAATTTCTGAATTGTTTTACTAAGCTCTCTACTCTCTGCTTTTACTAACCTACTTTTACACTTGAATTGCTTTTAAACAGTAATTTAATTAATTATGAATGATTCACTAACTGAAGATTGAACGAATAACATGTCTTTATAACCACCCCACACACGAGCCACAAACGCCACCACTTGGAGCCAGAAGAAGAAACAAGTGACGAGTACCGGCGTCGACGTCCATCCATATACTATACCAGCCCCCTGATTCACAAACCGTCGGAAACGGAGTCAGATTCGAATTCTGTGCTCTGTCTTTGTCTAATCTATAGCGAGTGACAGAGACAGGGCATACATTCCACTGTCGGGAGCGTTTCCGACGGTTCGTGAATCAGGGGGCTGGTATAGTATATGGATATCTGCAGCTGGAACTAGCAGATATCAAATACACCATCAAAGCCAGGAGAGGCTTTCCCCTGGGAGATGTTTGTCTCCACTGCTTTGGTGTATCTTAATAGATGAACTAGTAACTAGAATCACTGCTATGAATATATACATCCAAGCGTACTCGGATGATGGCCTGTTACTTGTAAGAGGCAAAGTTCTAAGCGTGGTCTGAGATATAATGAGAAGTGGAATTATGACAACATTGAGATGGTGCAGGGACAAGGGATTGAACCTCAACCCTAGCAAAACTAAACTGATGTTGTTCACTAACAAAAGAAAGATTGATAGCATGATCCCAATTAACATTGAGAATGTAGAACTCGAGACAGTAAAGGAGTTTAAATACCTAGGGATAGTCTTAGACAGTACCCTAAGTTATAGGACACACATAAAAGAAACCAGTAAAAAGGCAATGACAGCTCTAATGCAGTGCAGAAGAGCCGTTGGCAGGAGCTGGGGCATGAAACCCGAAGTGGTCCAATGGATCTTTAGGGCAATCATCCTACCGAGAATCCTTCACGGAGCACTAGCATGGTGGCATAAGGCAAAACTAGAATACAATAGAAAAGAACTCACTAAGGTACAAAGACTAGCTAGCGTCATAGTATCGGGAGCCATGAGAACAACTCCCACGGCCGCCTTAGAAATTATACTAGGCCTTAGTCCAATAGATCTTGAAATCGAAAAGAAAGCTACAGAACAATGGTTTAAGCTGAAAAGCACTAACCTATGAACAGGAAGGCACAATGATCAAGGTCACGCTGAAATAGGGAAAAAGTACGAAGAAAACCTTTCCATGATACTGGTTAACAATGACCTAATAAAAAAGGAAAGGATCTTCGACAAAAAGTACAGTATAAGCATCAGATCCAGAGAAGACTGGAAACTAGAACATGACAATCTGGATAGCACTGCAGTATGCTACACCGATGGGTCAAGAAAGGAGTCAACTGGACTATCGGGAGCTGGGGTATATATAGCTAAGCCCAACACTATAAGAACTACTTTTAATCTGGGCAAATACGCCAGCGTATTCCAGGCGGAAGTATTCGCGGTACTGGAGTGTGCGAACACGATTAAAAGTGAGATAGGCAACTATGACGTAAGTAAAATAATAATATATAGCGACAGTCAAGCAGCCATCAAGGCCCTTGACAAAACGGAGACTACCTCAGCCTTGGTGAAAGAATGCAAACAAAGCATTCAGGAACTTGCTATCTTGGTTGAGGTAGAAGTTGCCTGGGTACCCGGACACGAAGGTAACGAAGGTAATGAGGAAGCCGATGAATTAGCCAGGGGAGGAGCTGATGAACCCTTCATTGGCCCTAAACCGAGACTACCAATCTCATATAATAATAACAATACGATTGTAGGTGTACATACTGGGCACTGCCCACTAAACAGACACCTATCAGTGATTAAACGGACAGAAGACCCTATCTGTCCGCAATGCAAAGAAAGAGAAGAAACAAGCTACCACTTCATGGCAGAGTGCCCGATGTACGCATCACTGCGCTGGGAGCTCTTTGGAACGGACAAGCTTAAGGAAGAGGATCTAAAGAAGTTAACGATAAGTCAACTCAGCAGGTACTGTAAGCGCACAGATAGGTTCGAGGGTCCGACGCCGGTGGGGTAAATGATAACCCACCTCCCCCCTGATTTTTCAGCTTTTAGGGGACTTGGGGAACTGGATGAAATGGTCCCGACCTAGGTGACTGATCACCCGTCCGGCTTCGCTGGCGTCCCCCCTATAAATAATAATAATAATAGTATATGGATGGACGTCGACGCCGGTACTCGTCACTTGTTTCTTCTTCTGGCTCCAAGTGGTGGCGTTTGTGGCTCGTGTGTGGGGTGGTTATAAAGACATGTTATTCGTTTCATGCAAATAAAGAATTATGATTACATGATTATATATAAAATGTATGAAAACTACAGGAAAGAGGTCGGTGCCGGCGTTTTTCAGTGGCCCGTGGGCGGCGATAGTAAATCTGTAAAATCGTACCTGGAAACGATTTCCGTCAGACTTGTTGCATTGCATTGATATTGGTGATTCTGTATAAAGCTCGTTCAAGGCGTTGACTCGTAGAAGAGTCCAAGGTTTGATAGCCAAGTAGTTCGCACGTGGAGCGGCCTCGTATGAGATTGACATGTTATCCCACCTGTTATCAAAGACAGAGATTAAAATGAGTAAATTCAGTAAAGTATATACAGGGTAATCCATCGGGACGGGTCAGTATGGGAAAGTTTGAAACTATAAGAGATAGAGATATTTGTTCTTAGGAACCATGTCGTCGATTTTAGAGTTAAGAATAGCTGCTTTCAAAGATTTTCAAAAAACTCATACACGACTCGGGAATCGAACCTTGTCAATTCTCAAAACAAAAATGTTATGTTATTTTATTACGAAAGTTGATTACGTAGGTTGTAAGGAATACATTTTACTATGCTGATAAGGCTGAAGGTGGAAGCGCACTACTCCCGGAATCCTCAATCACAGAGGAACTGGCTATCTTCTAACTGTCGGAACACAATAATGCTGAAAACATAATTGTTATGGCGTCAGACTTAGATAAGATGGTGGTAGCTAGCCTGGCGGACTAAGAACAAGTCCTACCACCAACCAAACCGAGTACAATATGTGCCCCCACTGGGAATCGAACCCGGGACCTCTGGGTCTGAAACCGATGGTGTGAACCACTAGACCAGAGAGTCGGTCGATTTTAATTTCTCAAGTTGGCATGTAATTGCAAATACCTTTTTTTTTCGAATCCTCTTTTCATTCAGAACAATATGAGTGGCATGCTACCTTCTAACCTATTTATTATGTTCTGTGAGCACCATACAGTGATTAGAGCAAAGTATAGTCGAACCAATTGAATCATGACCCATTGTGTTTGAAAGCGTAAAAAAAACAATAAAGGTGAGTGTCAATGGCAACAAGTTCGAATTTCGACCTTACTCAATTTTAATATCTGTTAGAAAATGAACTTATGGTGGGTCACGATTTAATTAGTTCGACTGTACTATTAATAAAGTGACAAAATGATAATCAAAGAAAGAATAAAAGAAAAACCATTTATTTCGACATCACACTCAGTTATGAGCAGCAAGCCGGGGCTGCTCAGATATACTGTTCAGCGCAGTAGTGACATCAGGAAGAAGAAAGGAAGAAAAGCAATTTATTTTGACACACACAACGAATACACAACATTACACAAAACATAACATAGGCTTAATACATTTAACACTGTGTACCGTCGCGTGATGCCAAAACTGCGCCCAACTCGGTATACGCACGCAGTAAGCTTTGCTTACTGCACTGATTTTCAGTTGAACCACAGCCGTCTCTATCGTCTTCTACAAGCCATGCTACGGAACGGCAACATTGCTGTGAACCGGTTTACTCCTCAGAGTGCTAAATCCTATGGAGGTGGCATACCTACGAAAAAGTGAGTTGTAAGTAAGTCACAATGTAAGAAAATCTTGGAATTCAATTTTAAACTACTTCTAATTGTCGTATTAATCGGTCCGTCAAAATCAGTCCAGCCGTTTCAGAGATTAGCCGGAACAAACAGACAGACAGACAAAAATTGAAAAACATGTCATTTTGGTATATGTACCGTATATTTAATCATATGCACGTAGTAAAAAGCGGTTATTTAATGTTACAAACAGACACTCCAATTTTATTTATTTGTATAGATGTATAAAAGATATGCCATCTCCATAGGATTCAGTACTCGAGGTTTACTCGCTGTTTACCTGTCAAACGATGCAAACGGTGTCAAATCGGTTCACTTAAAACTACGTTGCCAACTTTATGCGCATGGCTTGTAGAAGACGATAGAGATGGCTGTGGTTGAACCCGTTAGTGACACCAGTGACAGAAACAATAAAAAAAAACATAAACAAACAAATTCGATCAGAGATCGTGCCAAAATACCTTATAAAGTAACATCAGTGATGATAAAAGAAAAAAAAAAGTAATCACTCACTCCTTTTCAAACTTGAAGTAGTTCTCCAAGGCGCGATTGGACACAGCGCTCTTGCACACTTCCAAGTCGGTCGCGGGGTAGTAGTGTATGTAGTTGACGCACATTTCATCCGTTATAGCGTGCCCGCCGATTGTGGCATTCGTCCTTTCCAAGGTATTGTATAAGCAGGTGGTTTCTAGGTGATCACCCTGTCAACAAACCTGATTTATAGTTTCAAAACCTGATTTTTAGTTTCAAGCTTCTTAAATAATTTCATTGGTGACTGGAAAGCAAGTGTGACTGTGGATACCGCTATGGATCACAATATATTTTTACATTATTTACCGTTTCCATACTTTTGGAGATTAAAAAAATAAAATTAATTTATTTCAGACCATAAGTCCATATTCATAACAGTAAAATTACATTAACAAAAATTCATAAATTAAATTACATTTTAAAATCACTAAGGGCCGGTTTTTTCATCGCCAGATAAACTTATCCGAGGAATAAACCTCTTCGGTCTTACTCTAACACGTGTTGTTAAAGTGAAACAGGTATGGTTTATACTAAAGAATAAATTTATCTGACGATTGAAAAACCGGCCCTAAATAAATAAATTATAATAAATTTGATAAGATTATGTTAATAACAAGACCTAACTAAAGATTCAGATTCAGATTTCTTAGGTAAGTAAAAGATGCGAGTAATTTATTGGAAGGGATGAGTAGCGGGTTATCTATGGTTGGCAATATTATCGTGATGATGTTTACCGGCAAGACTTTTACAGGACGGTGCAATATCCTGATTTCCTGGAAATGCGTCGAGTAGTGCATATCCTTGTTCAAGACAGGTAGTTCTTTGCCTTGACGGAAGTGACGCGTCCATACTGCAACTCCAGTCAAGTGCGTGTGCAATTGACTGCCGAATATTACGATTCCATGAGGAGGTATGCCCTGAAACAAAAGTAAAGGGTATTATGCGGATTTCGATAGCGTAAAAGGAAGCGCATTTGGATTCGAAATAAAAAGCTTGTAATTTTCTGCTACGATGGTCACGGGGTAGGTGCACACAAACATTTGCTATTCGTGATAGAAAATGTTCGTGTGCACCTATCACGCCCACATTATGCTTATACTCTCTATATAACTATTATGAAATACGGGATTTTTACCATGTTTATATTTATTTTCGAGTTCCCAATATTTTGGCGCAGTTGCACAAGCCATGATCACAGAGTTACTCCGTCTTTAATAATTCATTTCATGTAAGGTTAAAATGTTATTTCATACTCTCTCGGCCTTATTAATAAACAAGGAGTAAGTTCACACCTAGCTTAAACCAAAAATATTGCTTAGCAATATTACACCTTACGTTTGACGTTTCAAAGCGTCATATCATATTACTAAGCAAACTTTTTGGTTTAAGCTAGGTGTAAACTTACTCTTCGTTTATTAATAAGGGGGTCTATGTTCTCTATATTCTCTATGCTTTTGCACCACTAAAGATAAAGTCGACATCAGACTTCGTAGTGCTCGTTGTTAAGTATTCTATTCCAGCCTCAGTTCCATCACAGCAGAGTTGTATCGAAGAAGGTTTAATATTATATTATAAATTATAAAACCGAGCTTAGTTCGATGTTCTGTACGTACCACTCCAGTGCACTGCAGTATGCAGTGTCCGGTTAGCGGAAAGGCCGCCTGCCCTCCCGGTATCGCCATCTTGTCCGTGTACTCCAGCCCTAGTTCCATCACGGGCGGCATTGTACTGACGAAGGTTGGATGTAAGATGCCTTACTATACCCGAGCTTAGTTCAATGTTCTGTACGTACCACTCCAGTGCACTGCGGTATGCAGTGGCCGGTCAGCGGGAAGGCCGCCTGCCCTCCCGGTATCGCCATCTTGTCCGTGTACTCCAGCCCTAGCTCCATCACGGCGGCATTTGTAAGTAAAATTGTAAATTGTTTTTGTGTAATAAAGTTTTAATTTAATAAAGTTTTAATTAAAAAAAATTTAATTGTATTGACGAAAGTTAGATGTAAGATTCCCGCTATACTCAAGCTTAGTTCGATGTTCTGTACGTACCACTCCAGTGCACTGCGTTATGCAGTGGCCGGTCAGCGGGAAGGCCGCCTGCCCTCCCGGTATCGACATCTTGTCCGTGTACTCCACCCATAGCTCCATCACGGCCGCATTGTATTAACGAAGGTTGACTGTTAAATGCACCACTATTCCCGAGCTTATTTCGATGTTCTGTACGTACCACTCCAGTGCACTGCGGTATGCAGTGGCCGGTCAGCGGGAAGGCAGCCTGCCCTCCCGGTATCGCCATCTTGTCCGTG
The DNA here is from genome assembly GCA_949710035.1 of Crambus lathoniellus. Taxonomy (NCBI): domain Eukaryota; kingdom Metazoa; phylum Arthropoda; class Insecta; order Lepidoptera; family Crambidae; genus Crambus; species Crambus lathoniellus. The sequence continues at coordinate 8,608,601 of OX453303.1, read as the reverse complement.
TACTCCAGCCCTAGCTCCATGACGGCGGTATTGTATTGACGAAAGTTAGATGTAAGATTCCCACTATACTCAAGCTTAGTTCGATGTTCTGTACGTACCACTCCAGTGCACTGCGGTATGCAGTGGCCGGTCAGCGGGAAGGCAGCCTGCCCTCCCGGTATCGCCATCTTGTCCGTGTACTCCAGCCCTAGCTCCATGACGGCGGCATTGTATTGACGAAAGTTAGATGTAAGATTCCCACTATACTCAAGCTTAGTTCGATGTTCTGTACGTACCACTCCAGTGCACTGCGGTATGCAGTGGCCGGTCAGCGGGAAGGCAGCCTGCCCTCCCGGTATCGCCATCTTGTCTGTGTACTCCAATCCTAGCTCCATCACGGCTGCATTGTATCGACGAAGGTTGGACGTTAGATGCACCACTATGCCTGAGCTGTCCACCCAATCTGAAATGTAAACTTTATTTGATGTCGGCACTCATCAACTTCATATGGGATATTCAACTCTATGAACAGGATATAAAGTTTAAAATTACTCCTAGAAATTCAATAATAATAATAATAATAAATATAACTTTTTGGACCGATTAACCGCCTTGAGAGTTGAAGCCTTGTTAATCTGTCAAGTGTTCTCTGAAATAATTATCGTGCAAAATTTACATAAAATAATTCTTTTTGTAGCGTATTCTTTTTTCACTTCAAATGGCCAATTTATCATTATACAGTAACTGATTCAGGGTCGGCGATCAAGATAACTAATAGGTTTACCTTGTTTTTGTTGAGGATTGTTGTAGTGTACTTCCAGCATGACGTATTTGTTAGCCTTAGAACCTCCTAATGGAAGCCCCGCTTCTTCAGGATAAACGAAAGGGGGCGCTCCCATTGCCCACGCAGATTTGACCTTTGATATGAAAACGTCTGCTTTAGTTATTGATTTAGGTGCAAGGACATAATTTAAGTTGATTATAATCATTCCTCGAAAAAATTTTATGACTTCGGCAACAAAAATTTTAATCTGAACTTGTTTCTTTGAAATTTGGTGGACTTAAAATTGTGAAATAGTAATATATTTTATGGTAACTATCGAGTCAATGAAGATGAAAGTAACATCGACTCGGTTTCAGTTACTGGTAGAATGCACCATTGAGGACGGTCTTACCTTCGAACATTGTTTCGTGATTTGAGGCCGCTCGGGGGCGAAACAACTGCCTTCGTAAAGTGGTATATCAAGTTTAGGATCTGCATCACAGTAAAACAGCTCCATGTGGTGAACTAATCCTTCATTACCTTTTGTTATTACGGATTCGAACTATAACAATAATGATAAAAAATTGTGTAAAAGGACTGAAAAAGAACCTAAGTAAGTATTGCTTTTGGCATTGAACTGTTTTTGAATTAAACACATCTTAGATTTCTGCGCGAACTGTCCATATAAATAAAACACTTTCACGGATTTTTTCACGCAATTTATTCAACAGCAAAAAAAAAACTAAAATTTAACCAAGTTGTTGAATAAATTGCGTGAAAAAATCCGTGAAAGTGTTTTATTTATATGTTTTTGAATTTTCATCAAACGTAAATAAATCAAATCTTTATATACCTAATATGCTTTGCCCTTAACACTTTTGTTTGTTTTTCAAATGAACCTGTCAGCTTTCAAGTTGATACTTGGTTATGTTTATTCATTACGGCTAGCATAACCGATTCGTGTAATGTGATATATTCCCGGGATAAAAAGTAGCCTATGTCACCTACTTACGCCTCCAGCCCCCAAACTATCCCCATACCAAAAATCACGTCAATCCGTTACTCCGTTTTGTCGTGAAGACAAATAAACAAACACATTTTCACATTTATATAATTAGTATAGACTAGCTTTCCGCCCGCGGCTTCGCCCGCGTGTACTACACGACATTATCTGAGGATGATGAATGTGATATTTTCCGGGATAAACTACGTCACTTTCCAGCTTCCAATCTACCCCCATAACAAAAATCACATTGATCCGTTGCTCCGTCTTGACGTGAAAGACGGACAAACAAATAACTACCTACCTACCTACAAAAATACCTATCTACTGGTTTTCCCGTGGGAATATGATACCTACTTTCCTGTGGTAAAAAGTAAAAGTAGCCTATTATAATCCTTCCCAGGGTATTAAATTATTTACTTAAATAGGTACCAATTTCAAGCGGCAAATTAACCCGCGCTTAAAATGATTTTCGTATGGGAATGAGATTTTTCCCGCGGTAAAAAGTGTTATGTCTTTTCCAGGGCCTTAAACTGTCTCTATTCTAAATATAATCCTTTCCATTAACTTAAACCATCACTTTTAATACTAATTCCATTCCACAGCTATGCTCGTGCTAAAACTATTCCCGCGGTAAAAAGTCCTTCCTGAGGTCACAAAATATCTCCATTCCAAATTTCATCTGAATCGGTTCAGCAGTTTTGACGTAAAAACAGAACATACAGACAGACAGACAAACAAACATAAATTTTCGCATTTATGACAATATTAGGGATAGTAGAAATATGAATATGATTGGCCGGCTGCCACTACGTCCGTCCGTGAGTGTCCGTGAAAAATTGGGTACATCGCAAAATTTCATGTCAAAAAGTAGGTAGATAGGCGTTCTCTAAGGTCTCGTCAGCACCGTCATCAATCCATTTTAATGTCCCCGCTGCTGGGGTACAGGCCTTCATATTGATGGATAAGGAGAATGGACCATGAGCTTCCACACGGGCCCATTGCAGTTATGGGGTATTAACCAATCCAAATGCAGCCAGAACCATCGCCTTATCGTGTCTTCCGAAGCACCATATATTTTTGAACAGCCATCCCGTGAAAGACCACTGCGAAAGTCACATAACCTCAGCGATCGCAGCCCGAGCACGCTACCCATACTTTATACCAAACATGAAAGTTCAAAAATTCGGATATTCTCCTAATACTCTTGAAGGTACTTTTTAATGTGGCATGGGTTCTATGACAGCTCTCGTGCAAAGCGAAGCTTTTTTTCTATAGTGGCAATACGCTAGTTGATACATAACTACTCTTTGGTGGCAATGAGGTATAAGTGCAGCAAGCTTTTCTGTTCCGGTGATTATCTTTGGAACTAAAACAGTTTTCATACGACAGTCCATTTTGACAGCTAATTTGGTATTCCAAGTGGCTCCTTTGTCACGGCTGTCACCAGAACAGGAAAGCTTGTGGCACTGTACGTCGCACTGTATTAGAAACGAATTGAATTTTCAAACATGTGTCAAAACAAAATGAAATTAAAAATCAAAAGCACTAAGGAGTATTGATATCAACATCGATGCAAATGACCCCCAAAATAATTTTCTATCCCTTTTTAACCCTGTTAGGCGATGAGTTTCACTGAAATATGAAACACATCTTCGATTAATTCTGTTAAAGAATGTTTATGCAAAATTTGAAGAAGATTGGACAAAGGAATCACGTTGTCCCATACAAACTTTACCCCCGTTTTTCACCCCCTTAGGGGTAGAATTTCGAAAAATCCTTTCTTATCGGATGCCTACATCATACAAGGAACACACCCTCCAAGTTTCAGGTCTGTACGATCAGCGGCTTAGGCTGTGCGTTTATCCGTCAGTGATTCAGGACAAAGGATTTTATATATATAGATAAGTAAAAATGAAATCTTAAATGATCGGTTTTCTAGTTATGTCATTTCCGGAATGGGTCCTTCTAACAATAAGTCCTTATAGGATTAAGTGCTTCTTGGAATAGGTCCTTTTCGGCATAAGTTGTTTTGAGAATAAGTAATTCCAGGAAAAAGTCCTTTCCGGACTGTGGATCCATTTCCGGAATAAGATATTTCTGTGGGTACTAAACGATAATTTCATATTGAACGGTAAGTAGATTTCCATGCTGAAACGCAAAAAAAAATGCACTTTATTGAGTGTAACAACACTAACAGGTAAACATACCTGTATTATATGGTGCGGTCGTTGCGTCACATAGTCAGGCAGTTTAACAATTTTACACCAATACGTGGTATCATCTCCGGGAACCTTCAACTCCTTGTTAGTGATCCGTAGCTCCTGACCTTCCACTTTCGGTCTTTTGAGTGGAGTTAGGAGTCGTACTCGAATGAAACCATGGTCTTTGTTTGAAGTAGCAGATAAACATAAGCCTTTGGACGAATATAGCTTGTCGAGGCCTCGTGCCCAGATTATGTGGATAGTCTCATCCTGAAACCAATTAGATTTTTGCATATTTTCTTTTATTCACAACGGGGTAGCACTAAAGTTAAGTGATGGTTAGGCTGAAAGTGGAAGCGCACTACTTCCAGAATCCGCAAATACTGAAGAACTGGCTATCTTATCTCTAAGTGTCGGAACACAACAATGCTGAAAATAACGTTGTTATGTAAGATTTTAAACTTTCGCGTTCCATTATAATTATAAACAAGAGTAACGGGACTCAACGCGACATTTATTATGTAGTACAAATGTACTTACGGCTGTAGCAACATAGTCGAAACGTCAAGCTGTAAGTACATATGTACTACATAATAAATGTCGCGTTGAGTCCCGTTACTCTTGTATATAATCGTTGTTATAGCCGTCAGACTTAGATAGCTAGCCAGGCGGACTTTAAACAAGCCCTACCACCAACCATACCGAATACAATATGTATCCCAACAGGGAATCGAACCCGTCCGATACCGGTGGTGGGTACCACTAGACCAAAGAGGCGGCATAAATTCAATCGCCATATTGATCATGAATATTTACAAGTAACACATTTCTGAAAGAGCCAGACCGAGTGGCAGAAGGCAAAACCTTCAGAACACACGAAAGAGCTTAGAAGGAGCATGTCACGGCGTGGAATCTAAAACGAGCTATACCCTGTTCAACGAGAGTAAATAAATATTATGATACCTACGTCTCTGACTGTATGGCGGCCGTCGCTTACCTCTCGCTTTCGCCGTGTTTCGTGGTAAGAGACACGCCGTTGATGTCAACCGCGGCCCGGACGGGCAAGCGGACGAGCGATCATTATGCCATTTTCTCTTTTAAAAAAATTTGACGGTCGCAATTAGTAATGGGTTATGAAACCCTGAATTTTCTACTCGCGTTTAATAGTGTTTAGTTTCCACTTACTTTTTAACTTCTAACTTAGAGACATTCAAAATCTTAAGACAGGTAAAATTGTATGGAGAGTTTGTTGTTCTGAGCAAAGGGCTTTTCTACGCAAGCCCCGCCCACTTAGTACTTCTAACTAACTGGTGTTCAGTGGCGAAACCGATAGACGTTGGAGAATCCAACGAACCTAAAAGAGAATTGAGTTAAGACACATTGGACAATTCGTCTTTGTATGAAACCAGGTGCCAATCAATTATTCAATTCCCGGCACAAGAAGTAGAGACACATTGAACAATTCGGCTCAGATAAGTCAGACAGGTACCAAAACAAGGTAGCTGTGAGGGTGAAGTCTAATTTCAAAAACGACATAGTTTAGTTTTGCTCTAAAAAAATATTCTGCTTACCTCAATAACATAGTCGTCTTTATCACAGGTGTTGAAGGACCGCTCAAAAACAATGCTTCTCGAATTGCTGTTCAAAAAGAAACCTTCGCAGTCTTGTTGTGCGTCTGGAAACAATTTTCCTAAGCCATCCGCGTGCATGTCCTGTGATGTGAACATAAGTCTATTACTTAAAGGGCTAAATTAGAGGTTTCAAACACGTTTTTCTTTTCACAATGGGGTAGCACTTAGCTTTCATCGCACCTGATGTTAAATGAAGATAAGGCTGAAGGTGGAAGCGCACTACTCCCGAAATCCTCAACCGCTAAGGAACTGGCTATCTTATCTCTAACTGCCGGAACACAACAATGCTGAGAAAACATTCGTTATTATGGCGTCAAATGTCAATAAAAAATCCTAATACTTTACTAAAGATTTGATTACTAATAAATTCTAAGCTGGGTCAATCTGATTAAAAAATTTGCTATTTATTTAGAAAGTACTTTTCCTCATCAAAAGGAAAATTATGAAATAGTTTCGCCATCTTTAAGGTAAAGAAACTAATTTCCGGTTTAATTTAAAATTACTTAACTGAATTTCTTTGAAATTACAAGCCAATTTGATTAAACGTGATTTAACTAATCTGGTAAAACTGACACTAAAATTGTAACTTTTACCAATTACAAGTCACTTACCTCAAAATGGTCTCGACCTCTGTAATCTGTCCACAATAAACACACATCGGAGTTCTTCAGCTCGCCACGGTCGGAAAATCCCAAAGCGAACCAGTTGAAAAATGGCGCTTTATCGGATAACACTATCTCGAACTGGATCTTTCTGATCGAGTAGTCCACTCTCCATTTCAGCAGCAGTTCACCTTTAGGGTCCAACACCGCTTCACTTTCAGCCAACTGGTGATGGTGTCCTGAACATAAACATATTTTATAGACAGACGAACATTGAAGTCGAATAATTTTAAAGAATTCAATGTCTTGTTGTCACTCGCTATACAATTAAATGTCTTATTAAAGTTAAATCATGTCTCCGAGTGCGAAAGTAGGTAATTCTTCTTTAAACCTAATTGAAACATAACTTACCGGGTCTTTCGTAGATCGAGAACGAAAAGTGGCAGCATATCAACGTGGAAAACACTGTCAAAATACATTTCACGCGCATTTTTCTTTATTTTTCTTCAAGTCATATCGCCTAGAACTGTGGTAGATGTGGTTCGCTTGGCAGCCAAGGCAGTAATGAGGCTTAAAGCGATAATAATTTAATCTAGGATGGGGATAGCTAACTGGGATGCCCCTCACGCCCTCCGGGTGATTTCGGAATGCGATGCAATAGGGTACGGGCGAGGGCAGAAGGCTTAACATTTATTTAGGTGTGAAGGTTTTCATATAACAGTCACAATGTTTCAATGAAATAGAACCAACAAATTAATTAATAAAAATCTTCGTTCACTAAAATGTTGGCTAAAATAATTGGACAGCATTGAAAAAAATCTTACGTTGAGATTTAAAATTAATTATGCAATCCCGCCTCAAAGCTACTTATAGGGCTCGTGGTTTTTTACTATCACATTTTTCCTATAATTCTTACGTTGTTACTGAATTTCTCCATTTTCGTCTACTTACAAAATAAGAATGTTTTTCCTTGTCTTTAAAAATCATCTTTTACAATATTTGCGATAGGAGATTGATTCCGTATTTATACGAATATTGATGAAGCGGACTTAAAAAGTCAAAGGTTTAAAAAAAGTACTCAGGCGAAAACTTTATAGACAAAGGAAATTGAAGAAAAATTGAACTATTTGTTTCATGACTGTACTCCTGAAAGGAATAAAGAATTGAAGTTTGGTATGCGGTCTAAGGTATTGTATTATGAAGCGCGCCGCGTCGGAATGTATGGCAACCGCGCGCTATATTAAATTCCTAAGGAGTTAGCAGGGGTGGCAGGGGATAATACTCTCTGACAACTGACTCTGCAAATAGTCTCTGACGTTATAGAGATTTAAAGACAAACATTACGAAATAAGTATCAATATTTTCTAGGCCATGTTGTACGTGGTGATTTACAGACTACTAGCCAATTAAAATGTTAAACGAAATTATAAATAAACAAATTTTCGCTAAAGTAATTCAAACTACTGATGGATATAACATTTTCGAAAATGCCAATCGAAAATCATTTTAAATTCAATTAAAAATTAAATAATAAAAATTTTACACTTATGACGGCCGGAATAGGGATTAAAGACTAATCAAAGACAATTATTTTCGTATATTTTTCATTAACTAAAACTAAGTATACTGCAAGTAATACGATATTTGGATTACGATTAAACGTTGTTGGGATTTTATTTGACACACTAAAATATCACCAATCGAAAAAATACGGTCGGAAGCACTAGATAAATAACTGTAAAATAACATATATTTTTTCCAAGTTTTAAGTACTTGTGTTTTGCGAGTAATCCATAATTTAAAATACCCTATTTTGGGGAATGCCCGCCTTAATTGGTACTTTCAATAAAACTGCCGTGAACGATTGAAATAGCTTTATTACATAATGTAACAGTATCTTCCATAATCAACAAAATTGTATTTACCTATTTAAATAGCAATTTAATTCTGTTCTTGAACACTGTCCTCTTTCTCCACTGGAGTTTCACTCTGCGATGCGTCCTCGCTAGTGGTGACATCCTGGTTTCCGTTTGTTTCGTCCTTTGTTTGCTATGGATAAAACAATATTATTTTAATGCTGGTAGTTTGTAAATGTTCAAAAGCTGTTCCAAATATTTAATTAAACCTGTTTTCAAAATTCAGCATTTCTTAGGCTCAACCCACACGAACCACAACCACATAACGTGAGCGGGGCGCATTTTGTATTTGGAAATGAATAATCAATTCACACGTACCACATTTTGCAGTCATTATCGACCGCGTGGGAGATACCGGCCACAACGCAATCACCAGCGACGACGCTGCGAACTAGCGGCCAGCCACATCCACATCACAACTACTAGCGTCAACGACATTTTGTCGCACAACCACAACGCAAGTGCAAAAAGTTGCATCGACCTTATTCACACGTACCGCATTTTGTCGCTGCGATATGTATGTGTGTATGTGTGGTTGTGGTTCGTGTGGGTCGATACATAACCATCGCCGCCACACGCGGCAGCCACAAACGCCACCACTTGCAGCTAGACGAAGAAACAAGTGACGACTAGCGGCTGCGACGGGAGTCATCCGTGTGTGGAGAGATCATCTTCACTACATAGTATAAAACAAAGTCGCTTTCTCTGTCCCTATGTCCCTTTGTATGCTTAAATCTTTGAAACTACGCAACGGATTTTGATGCGTTTTTTTTAAATAGATAGAGTGATTCAAGAGGAAGGTTTATATGTACTTTTTATCCCGATATTCCCACGGGAACGGGAACCACGCGGGTGAAACCGCGGGCGGCCGCTAGTATATATTAAAATGAATCGCAAAATGTGTTGGTAAGCGCATAACTCAACAACGCCTGGACCAATTTGGCCAATTTTTTTTTTTAATGTTCGTGGAAGTCCATGGAAGGTTTTAACGGTGAGAAAATAGGGGAAGGAGGGGTAAGTAGGGGTAGACTAGAAGTAGGGTAGGGTAAAGGTAGGGTAGGGGTAGAGTACGGGTAGGGTAGGGTGGAGAAGGGGGTAGGGCCACGGGAACGAAGTCGCGCTGGTCAGCTAGTAATAATATAAAATGTATGAAAAATACAGGAAATAGGTCGGTGGCCGCGTTTTATGGTTGTGATCGGTGGCCCGTGTGCGGCCAGGGTTAAGGTTCAAATTTCAGTTACCTCTCTCTCAAACAAGATGGCGAGCTCTACATGCCTCGTATGCGGAAACATGTCAACAGGCACGGCGCGGACAGGCACGAACGGGGCGCCTCGCAGAGTCTTAGACGAAGCCCTGGATAGGTCCACGAAGTTCTTCACCGCGGAGGCCGGACTGCAGGATATGTAAACCAGACGTTTGACCTTCTTGGTGTTGCGGAGTTGAGTTACCGCTCGCGTGTCTGTGTGAGGCAGATTGATCTATATGAGAGAGTGAGATGTATGATGAACGAGGACTTGTATTTGTATTTGTAACTGAACAACTACCTCTGCAGATCAGGAGTTACAAAACCGGAAGCCTTAACTCCGCTGTCGCGTAAAGTCGCTAGCTAAAGCACAGAATAAATAATAGTACCAGAAGATTAAATAGCAACTCTCAAGTACAACGCAATCAAGTGGAATTCAACTTGTACGGCGCTAATTACGAACGGCCACACGTTGCATCTCTTTCTGTTGCATATATTCTAGCTCGTTTGCGGACCTAATTTTCTATGGATTTACAACTCCGGCGCGGTGCCGCCGAGAGTAACGCGCAAGCACCCATGTGCACACTCCATAGTGATTAGTGACACACGCCTGGTTAAAGTTCAAAAGAAATTAAGGAAATATGAAACTTACATACATACAATAAGGTTGTAAGTGACGGTAAGTGAAAAATATCAGAATACACTTACGCAGGCCAGCCCTTGGTGGATCCACGATTGCGATGAGGTCTTCCCCGGCCGCTCTAGCCAACACGGAGGGTAAGATATCTTCAGCCTTTCCCGTAAAGAACTCGCAGTTTTCTATGGCGTTCAGCTCCGCGTTGGCTTTTGCGTCTTTGACCGCTTCGACGATCAGCTCCAGACCTAGCACTTTGTTGCAATGCTGTTTGGAATATAAATAACATTATGTTAAGGGCGATGCTACGCTACTATAGAATGATTCCCGGTCAACTTCGTATGTACCTACTACTACCTTTTTTTTTGTTTATGGTGAGGGCAAATACAGTCTTTTCGTATACCACTAACGGCATGTTGGACTCAGTCAAACAAGGCCTGTCTCTCGCCGCGCCCAGCCCTCCCACCAAGCCTAATAGGCTTCGCGTCAGGGCTGGGTGGTTCTAACCCCTGCCCCGCCCCCTGGCGAGCTCGAAAGCTCGACAGGAGGCGGGGCAGGAGGAGAGAGCCTCCTCTCAATCTCCCCATAAGGTTACCCACTCCGGGTGGGCTGACCAGATGGGGTGGTTGAGAGCAGGCACCACTACCAACTAAACTCCTTACTACTTGCTCTCCGCCGTCAGTACCTACTACTACCTACATGTAATAAAGAAAGACAGATAAAAAAATCACGAAGCGCATCTAAAATCACCAAAGAAGTTTTACATACTGCCTGCCACAAATGTCATCTAAAAGTAATCCAAAGCGTGTTTTATTGCATCAGGCGTCACTAGGTGGAAGACCCTAACCATTGTGAAATAATAAACATAATTATGTAGCTTACTTCGGCAAATAACACTATAAGCAAGATGCAGCGCCCGCATCATTCATGCACGCATGTGCATGAATTGCACATGCGCGTGAAATTCACACTATCTCTCTCACACTATCTCACACTATTCACACACCACGAAACTATCGGTGCATAAAACCTGCAGCTAGCAAGATAGCGTCACACATTGCACCGTCACCGATTAGACTACTCTACACGTGTTGCGTCCCAACTCGGGACATTCTCAAGAGTTGTTAAATCGTGCGAAATCCAGCACCGCATGAGTTACAACGCCAACCGACACAGTATTTAACGCCTCCTACTCCCCATACCGCGCCGAGTGACTGACTGACAGAGGCACACAGTAGATCGCTTACATACGACATACCTTAGCAAAGCACAGGCCGATGGTGCCGGTGCCGCAGCAGATGTCGACCACCGTGGACTCCTGCGACACTTGGCTCATCTCTGTCGCGCTCTGATATAGGATGATGGCACCTGCCGTGATTGCCTATTAAACAATCAGTGACAGAGGCACACACTAGATCGCTTACATACCACATACCTTAGCAAAGCACGGGCCGATGGTGCCGGTGCCGCAGCAGATGTCGATCACCGTGGACTCCTGCGACACTTGGCTCATCTCTATCGCGCTCTGATACAGAATGATGACACCTGCCGTGATTGCCTATTAAACATTCACTGACAGAGGCACACAGTAGATCGCTGACATACCACATACCTTAGCAAAGCACAGGCCGATGGTGCCGGTGCCGCAGCAGATGTCGACCACCGTGGACTCCTGCGACACTTGGCTCATCTCTACCCACTTCGATACAGAATGATGGCACCTGCCGTGCTTACCTATTGAACAATCAGTGACAGAGGCACACAGTAGATCGCTTACATACCACATACCTTAGCAAAGCACGGGCCGATCGTGCCGGTGCCGCAGCAGATGTCGATCACCGTGGAACTGCGACACTTGGCTCATCTCTATCGCGCTCTGATACAGAATGATGACACCTGCCGTGTTTGCCTATTGAACAATCACTGAGGGAGGCACACAGTAGATCGCTTACATACCACATACCTTAGCAAAACACAGGCCGATCGTGCCGGTGCCGCAGCAGATGTCGACAACCGTGGAATCTTGAGACACTTGGCTCATCTCTATCGCGCTCTGATACAGGATGTCGGCTCCCGCTGTGTTAACCTAAACGATGGAATAATTTATTTTACTATAACAAGATTGGAACTGAAGGTATACAAAATAATTGTATGGATATGAATTAAAGGCTTATTACTGGTTTATTACCCGACTACGGCAAAGCAAAAAAGCAGGGTTATGATTTTGACCGGTATGTATGTATGTTTATATGTATGTTCATCTGTTCCCGCATAACTTCTAAACTGCTATCATATATTCACAATTGGGGTATCGTTGGAAGCGTCTTGATTGTCTGCTGGTTATAGGCTATGTCACGTCACATGAAATTGAATATGGCGCCCTCTTGACAACATAAAGTTGTGAACTAAAAAACTTTTTTTTGAGAAGAATATCGTGTTTGGTATCAAATAAAAAGCTCTTGGTGAGCTCGTTTCAAAAATATATAATTTATTGGTTGTTGCTTGCGGCTTTGCTTGCATAAATCCAATGTTTACTGTATCACGAAATTCATCATCATCATATCAGCCGAACGACGCCCACTGCTGGGCATAGGCCTCCCCCAAGGAACTCCACAACAATCGATCCTGCGCTGCCCGCATCCAGCGGCTTCCCGCGACTTTGACCAGATCGTCGGTCCACCTTGTAGGGGGCCTGCCCACAGAAAGTCGTCCGGTACGCGATCGCTATTCGAGAACCTGTCCGCCCCAACAGCCATCAGTTCTCCGCGCTGTCTGTTCCGCCCACTGCCACTTCAACGATGCAATCCTTCGAGCGATGTCGGTTGTTTTAGTTCTCCTGCGGATCTTATCGTTTCTGATTCGATCGAGCAGGGAAATACCAAGCATCGCTCTCTCCATTGCTCGCTGGGTGACTTTGAGCCTTCTTATAAGACCCATAGTAAAAGACCAGGTCTCACTTCCATAGGTCAGTAGGCATGTAATGACTGGGAACACACACTGGTCAAAGACTTTCGTCTTGAGACATTGAGGTATTTCGGACGCGAATATATGCCGGAGCTTCCCGAACACTGCCCATCCGAGCTGTATGCGTTGAGAGATCTCTTTCTCGAAGTTGGACTTAACTAACTGGACCGTTTGCCCTAGGTAGACAAAGTGGTCAACAACTTCGAGTGTAATGTTCCCAATGCATTAACTGGAGCGGTTGCAACATGGGTATTGAACATGATTTTCGTCTTATCCATGTTCATCCTTAGACCCACTCTTTTAGAAGCATTACTGAGATCTTCGAGCATTATGTTCAGGTCTTCCAAGGTCTCAGCCATAAGTGCCTACTACATCATCGGCAAACCGTATGTGTGTTAGGTGCTCGCCATTGATGTTGATGCAGCATCCTTTCCAATCCAGAAGCTTAAAAATATCCCCCAACACAGCTGTGAACAGTTTCGGAGAGATGACGTCTCCCTGTCTCACACCTCGCTGTAGTTAGATAGGATTAGAGCTCTGATTCTGTAGTAGGACTGACATGGTGGCGTTTTGGTTTATGTACCTGAGCACAACGAGATGTACCTGTAGTCTACTTGGCAACTCTGGAGAGACTGCAGCACCGCCCAGCTCTCTATCGAATCAAAGGCTTTCTCATAGTCCACGAACGCCTTGCAAAGTGGCAAGTTGTACTCTTCGGTCTTCTGTATAACTTGCCGAACCATATGAATGTGGTCTTTGGTGCTATAACCTTTTCGGAACCCGGCTTGTTCGGGAGGTCGGAAGTCGTCGAACATCTTATAGATATGGCTTAGAAGCGTGATGGGTCTGTAATTCTTCAAAAGAGTCCTATCACCCTTCTTGAAAAACGCTTTTGTCCCATGCCTTTGGCGTGTTGCCCTCGAGGATGACTGAATTGAAAAGCTTCTGGAGGACATTAAGTACCGGCTTTCCGCCCGCTCTCAGAAGCTCTGTTGTGATTCCGTCATCGCCCGCCGCCTTGTTGTTTTTAAGCTGCTTGAGAGCCATTGTTTTGAATTTAAGCCGGTATTGGTCGGAGAGTGGATTTTATCAGCCGCGATCACTCAAGCCTAATGTTGATTTTCAATGTGCTTCTGACCATACGGTGATCGCTTCCTGTCTTAACAGCGTTGATCACATTGACATCATGTGCTTCTTGGTCGACATGTTAAAATCGATCTCGTTTTTAACTTTACGTCCGGAAACTGGACGTAAAGTAAAAAACTGGACCTGGATCAGAGGTCCATTTGCCGCTTATGGGCTTCCTGAAGAAGGAGTTCATCATAAAGAGGTTCTCCCTCTCCATGAAGTCTGCCAGCATCTGGCTTCTATCGTTCCGTTGCCCAAATCCAAATTGCCCCACTCTGTACTCATCACCGCAACGTTGCCCCAACGTAGCATTGAAATCTCCTATCACAACCGTGTAGTGGGTTTTATAGCTATGCAAGGGTTTCGAAACCTCCACATACATAGACTCCACTTCGTCATCGTTAAGTGTCGAGGTCGGAGCGTATACCCTGCGTCTACCCTGCTCGACACGCTTCCGATGGTGACCACGTTGTTGACTAGGGACTTGTGCAATGTGGACGATGAACCCGACACCACCTAGGGACTGTTGTTCGCCATCCCGGTGGTAAAGTAAGTTACCGGATTGCAGGATAATCGAGTCCTTCCCCTCTCTTCGGACTTCAGATAACCCAATGATTTCCCAGTGTAACTTACGATCAGCCTTTTCCAACTCTATAACCTTCGAGTCAGTCCGCAATATGCGCGTGTTGTAGGTTGCCAGATCAAGTCGTCTGTGTTGGTAGCCTGGTCATACCCGGGGATTCTCAGCACCCCCTGCCCCGCCGTTACCATAGCCGCTACCATAGCTAGGAATAGCGGGGCCACCGTGGACTGGGGGCCGATTTTTTGGTGTAATGCCATTTGGGGGGTTGGGTTTGCTATAATGGCCACGCTTGGCCTGCCAAGTGGTGACGATCGCAGTATGGCCTGCTGTTACATGGAGACGCTGCTGCCCATCTCTTGATGGCAGTTTTCCCTCTGTCGCCTCTTACGAGAAGAGAGGGGGTAATGCTGTTCTTTTTATGTGCCGGCACTACACAGCGCGAAATTATGACCCCAAAATTATGTAAATAAAAATTAAGTTCAAAAACTAAAACCCGACTAGGTACTGAAAAATCACGCTCTAAAAATTATGAAACAAGAAAATATTCTCATCTGAAATTGCTGTGGTAAGGTAGGAGAACCGATGGCCGTTGGGGCGGAAAGGTTCTCGAATGGCGACCGCGTACCGGACGACGTTCCGTGGGCAGGCCTCCTACAAGGTGGACCGACGATCTGGTCAAGGTCGCGGGAAGCCGCTGGATGAGGGCAGCGCAGGACCGATCGTTGTGGAGATCCTTGGGGGAGGCCTATGCCCAGCAGTGGGCGTCGTACGGCTGAAATGATGATGAAGGTAGGATTTGTCTCAAGTCCGCCTGGCTAGCTACCACCATCGTATCTAAGTTTGACGCTATAACAACAATGTTTATAGCATTGTTGTGTGTCCGCAATTGTGATAAAAATAGCATAGCAATGTATCGGCGACTTTAATTAGCACTATAGTTAAAGCATGCTAAAAAAGTTTTGCCAAATAGCAAGGACCAGGCTTTATATTGAAAAAAGTGTGACATTTGGAGTGGGAATTTTTTGCAGCTGTATCTATCGTAAGTACTTAATGGTTATAGCAGGTATCGTATAAAAAGTGATCCGCGAAACAATATTGGCTTCTTAAGTTTTAAAATATTATTATATAACTATATATAACTTATTTTGTTTATTACCTGAAAAAATGCTTCTGGAGATATCCTAAATTGAAGGCCAAGGATTGTATCTATTATATGAGTAGACCCCATCAAATGAATTGCTTTAGCTGAATCTTCTCCTACTCTCCTAAAACAAAAATATGATAAATATACCAGTTACATATTTTACTAAAGGTACTGTTACATCCCTGAAATGTTGGCAATAGTGCTGACAACCCTAGCTGACGCTGCCGCGTCAGCATGTCCCTCGGCACTTATGCTCGAGGCGAGTTAGTCAGTCAGTCTCATCTTAACTTCGGTTCGTGACGGTTCTGCCTTACCAAATAAATCTCGTTTTTTTTTAAACCCTAACCGTGAGACCCGTTCTAACATTGGTGGCAGCTAAAAGGGATCCAAAAACCAGGATTCCCCGGTACGTCTCCCAAAGTCGCGTGTGAAGTGATAACCAGTGAATTTAGTGGCATCACCGTATTTTGCCATTTTCCTCTGTTTCCCACTGTGTTTCGCCGCATCCTACAATTTCTGGAATCACTCCCGCTACACCTGGACACTGTACTTCTCCGTTACGCTGTATCCAGACGACGACGCCGTATTCTAACCCTGTATCCTGAAAGCCGTAGAATCACCTGTGAACTACTTACCATCATCACCGCATCTGAAGCGACGTCGCACCTTGCTACTGCACCTAAAGAAAAAACCCCGTTCCCTGCAAACATTTTAAATTCAGTGAAAAAATATATAGTGATCTGTGTACTAGTGAATATTGTGCAATTAATCCCAAACATATTCGTTCAATCTTATACACGCTTCGACATTCTTATCAACAAAGAATGCCATTATCGCATCCCGTCGTCGCCGCCGCTGTGCTCGCAGTCTATGCTACATTGTTGCAGTGAGTTTGAACCTTCTTGTCACTGACTTTGTTTCACCGTGTATAAACTGTGTGTTAAATATTCAACTGTGTTGTTCTATTTTTAGAATTATTTCGTGCCGTTCAACCTTGTGTGTAACGCTTTAATTTTCTATTTTTTATTAATAATGGATAAACCAGATAATATGTTAGATGTCGAATTACCTATCGACACCGAAGACGAGAGAGCCGTTAGCCCTTGTCCGAGTGAGAGAAAAACTCGATCTCAGAAACTGAAAGCGCCATCTAGTGCCAATGTGCCCCATGCACCAGGCCTAGACCTAAACATATTGCTAAAATTCATTAAACCGTATGACGGAAGTAGAGATACGCTAAATTCTTTTATAATTAACTGTAACAACGCTTATGAACTCGCGAACGCGTCACAAAAAAACATCCTTTTTAAATATATATTGTGCCAACTCCAGGGCAAGGCCGAGGTGGCCTGTTCGATCAAAGATTTTAGTAACTGGGAACAGTTGAAGGAGTTCTTGAAAACTCAATTTAGCGAGCGGAAACACTATTCCCATCTGCTAACCGAACTACAAGAGAGCAGACAGTTAACAACAGAGAATGTTAACCAATACGCTCTCCGAATAGAAACTTACCTTTCGCAATTACTAACAGAAATTACTCTTAATAACACTAAATTAAAGGAGCTACCAGGCCGTACTGCGGCCATGGAGGAATTAACCCTCCACCACTTCCTCATGGGTCTACACCCTAGGATTTCAAACATCGTGAGATGTAAGTCGCCAAGAACACTTAACGAGGCGATCAATTTCGCAATTTCAGAGGAGCGTATACAGCAAACGCTGTACAAAAGAAACATTAATACCGAACACAAACCAGCAATTAAAATCACTAGAAATCCCAATACAACTCAATATCGATCTCAACCGGTATCTAATCCGAACAGACCTCAGAACTCCCAATTTCAAACGCCTGCTATTTCCTGCAGATATTGCAAATTCCCAGGTCATACAATTGAGAACTGCCGAAAAAGGGAGTATAATAATAGGCTCCGTAACCAACAGCCTTCGAGTTCCAATTACAACCCAATAAAAAGGGTTAATTTCAATCATGACCAAGAAAGCGAGAGTCATGACGAAATAGACTTAGGTCACCCCAACAATGATGCTGATTTAAACTAAATCGCGTCTCGTCGAGGTGTCACACGAGACGCCTCAAAGGCAAAATGAAAGACACCACTGAACCTACTACATCCACTGTATCCAACTCCGAACCTACTACATCCACTGTATCCAATGTCAAACTTACTACATCCACTGTATCCACTACCAAACCAAATACATCCATTGTATCCAATGTCAAACTTACTACATCCACTGTATCCACTACCAAACCAAATACATCCACTGTATCCACTACCAAACCAAATACATCCACTGTGTCCAATACCAAACCTATCACATCCGCTGTACCCAAAACCAAACCTACCACATCCGCTGCATCCAGTACCAAATCTTCCAATAACGAAACACCAATATTCGAAATAATTTTCGACCCGTCGAAAAAGTCATTGCCTCATATTGTTGTCACAACCGCCGTCTCTAACCTACCTCTATCACTCCTCGTAGACACTGGTTCCTCGATCAGTCTTTTGAAGAAATCTGTAATAGAATCAACACCACAATTAAATGACGAAATTCTGAAACTAAAAGGCTTTAACTCCAGTGAAGACACTGTCCCAACTTTAGGCTCCTTTGATCTTAAACTATTTCCCGGTAATAAAACTAACACTTACCTGAAACACAAGTTCCACGTAGTCGGTGAAGTGGACCTGCCTTATGATGGTATCGTTGGCAATGACCTCCTTACTAAATTCCATGGTAAAATAAATTTTACACATGAAATCCTAAGTCTATGCAACTATAATATCAAAATATACTTTACTAACCCTTATTTCATAATTCCAGCCCGCACCGAAAAAGTAATAGAGTGCACAGTTTCGAATCCTGACCTCACAGAAGGCTTAATCCTCGATCAGAAACCATCAAAAGATCTTTTAATTGCCAATTGTCTCGTTCGCGTTAAAGAAAATAAAAGAATCAACATAACCGTCGTCAATGTCTCTGAATCCACGATGAATGTGAAAGTCAACCTCAATCTCAAACTCACACCTATTGACGCAGTCCATTCCAGGTCACCAGAGGTGATAACCCCTGTCAATTATTCCAACTTCCAACCTCAAAACAAAAACTCCGCTGAAAGAACTCAACAAGTACTAAACCTACTGAGGACAAATCACCTAAATAACGAAGAGTCCGATGCTCTTTACCAGGTCTGTTTGGACTACTCCGATGTCTTCTACCTACCTGGTGAGAAACTTACGTGTACCAACGCTATTAGCCATGATATCAAAACTACTTCCCAAGAACCCGTTCATTCCAAAACTTACCGATTCCCTGAAGTCCACAAACAGGAAGTCAATAAACAGATAGATCAAATGCTCGATCAAGGTATCATTGAGCCCTCTGTATCCCCCTGGTCTTCCCCTATTTGGGTAGTACCCAAGAAACTTGATGCGTCCGGGCAACAAAAGTGGCGAGTCGTGATCGACTACAGGAAGCTTAATGATATCACCATTGGCGATACATATCCCATTCCCCAAATCACAGAAATTCTAGATCAACTTGGACAAAGCAAATACTTTTCTACCCTCGACTTAGCTTCCGGTTTCCATCAAATCCCTGTCAACAATCCCGAAAAAACCGCATTTAACGTGCCTCAGGGTCACTATCAATTTACCCGCATGCCTTTTGGGCTAAAAAACGCGCCTTCCACTTTTCAAAGATTGATGAACACTACTCTCTCTGGCCTACAAGGCATCCGCTGTTTTGTTTATCTAGACGATGTTGTAACCTACTCTTTTGACCTCCCTTCCATGATCCAAAACTTAAGAATGATATTCCAAAGACTCCGAGAATTTAACCTCAAACTCCAACCCGACAAGTGTGAGTTCCTCAGACGCGAAGTTGCGTATCTCGGACACATAATTTCCACAGATGGCGTAAAGCCTAACCCTGATAAAGTAAAAGCTGTAATCCAATTCCCTACTCCACAGAATCCCAAAGACATCAAGTCATTCCTTGGCCTTGTGTCATATTATCGCCGTTTCATCCCTGACTTCTCCAAACTAGCTAAACCCCTCACTTCTCTCCTAAGAAAAGACACAATCTTTAACTGGGAGAATCAACAACAAGTTGCCTTCGATTTCCTAAAACAGAAACTTACCTCTGCACCCGTCCTCTCTTACCCTGATTTCACGAAACCCTTTATTCTAACTTGTGACAGTTCTAATCATGCTGTGGGAGCTGTCCTATCTCAAGGAGTGATCGGCAAAGATCAGCCCATTGCTTATGCCTCTCGAACATTGAACAAGAGTGAGTCCAACTACAGTACCACAGAAAAAGAACTCCTCGCCATAATCTTTGGCTGCAAAACTTTCCGACCCTACCTTTATGGGAGAAAATTCCAGATCGTAACAGACCACCGGCCTCTCAAATGGCTGTTTAATCACAAAGACCCGAGTAGCAAGCTGCAACGTTGGCGCCTCAAGTTGGAGGAATACGAGTACGAAATCATTTATAGAAAAGGAAAACTCAATGCGGCCGCAGATGCCCTTTCACGTCATCCCGTCAATCCAATTATCCCAAGTCAACCTGAGAACAGAGAAGATAGTCCCGAACCTGATCATGATAGTAGCAACAGGAGAAGCTCTCCATTCAGTCCCCTTACACTTGATGACTTAGGTGTCAGCCTCCCTACAACGCCCGAGTATGATAGTAGTAGCTTACCTCATATAGATTTGTTAGAAGACTCCGACTTCCAACTTGATTACAGCCCCGTTGGTCCTACTGAGTCCCCTCCTAGAACTGATGATCCGTTGGCATTTAATGATCAAGAAACTTTTCCTTCTCCAACTCTTAATCCAACTCGGGAAAACCAAGCAATTCTACCTGAACCGACTCCTTCAACCTCACGAGATCAAACTATACCTATTACCTCGTACCCTGAAATCGAAAGTAACTTACCCGAACAATCTCCTCGTTCATGCAATGAATCCCCTGCTCCTGTAAATAATAACGATACATCCTCGCAGATCCCAGCTTCTGGTTCCCCTGTAACAATTCCTGAAACACAAGAAAACACTAGTCCATCCTGTCCCGAGCCTGACCCTGTTATATCACCAACCCTACAACCTCAAAGTCCAAATTCTGACATTATCCCTAGAACAGCTGACTATTCGACTTTCCTGAAAGAGATCAATGACAAAACCAAAGTGTTTAATACGAGTATTATAGAGCATAACGAATCCCTTTTGAAAACTCACTGTCACACCGTCCTTATTCCCGCTTCCATTGACTTAGATGAATCTAACCCCTACATTCCTGAAATTATTGAGAAACTGGACAACCCTAACGACATTTTGTATTCAGAGAAACAATTGTACTCTTTTGAAAAGGTCCCGAATCATAATAAAAATATCTACTTAATCTTCACAAAGGTTCACCATTTTGATAACTGCACATATGCTGAAATATTCGAAACACTCAACAACATTAAGAGACACATTTTAGAAGATAATACGATTACTGAATTGTCTATTTCAGACTTTAAAAACCCTTTCGAAAAACAATCCTTCACAAAAATTTATAATATACTAGTTTACCTTTTCCACGATACTAATATTGCTTTAAACATATATCATAATAATATCATGTACCCAGACCTTAAGGAGATCAAAAAGATACTCCGAGAAAACCATGATCTACCAATCGCTGGTCATTTGGGTATGAATAGGATGCTAAGTCGCATCCAGGAACGTTACTATTGGAAAGGTATGAAGTCCGATATCGAAACTTATATTAAATCATGCTCGGCCTGTCAAGCAAACAAAGCTCTGCGGAGAATTAATAGGGCACCCATGCAGATTACCACGACTTCTACTAGCCCATTCCAAAGGGTAGCTCTAGACATCGTCGGTCCCTTACCGGAATCTGGCCCCGCTAAGTTAAAGTACATCATGACCCTTCAGGACGACCTCACCAAGTTCTCAGCCGCATATCCCCTTCGAAGTGTTTCTTCTGAGGAAACAACAGACTGCCTCGTCCACTTCATTTCCTTATTCGGCATACCTAAAACCATACTTACGGACCAAGGAACGAATTTTACTGCTGAACTCTTCAAGAAAACATGTAGCTTCCTCAAAATTAAACAGTTATGGTCGAGTCCCTATCATCCCCAAACACAAGGCGCTCTAGAGCGAAGCCACTCAACACTTAAAGAATACTTAAAATCATATGTAAATGACAACCAGGACGACTGGCCTCGGTACGTCTATACCGCTATCTTAGCCTATAATGCTGCAGTACATAGTACTACCAATTTCACGCCTTACGAACTTCTATTCGGACACAAAACTTTTATTCCCGATTCCATACACAACCAGGACACCACCTCTTATCCTGACTACATAAGGATGCTCCAGCATCGGCTAAAACTATCCTGGGAAAAAGCCTCAAACAATATCCGACAATCAAAAGAAAAGTCAAAAAATTACTACGACAACAAATCCAAGCCAATCCAATATAAAGTAGGTGACTACGTCTACCTTAAGAACCATTTGAGACTAAGAAAGGCCCTGTCCCCCATCTGGAAGGGCCCTTTTAAAGTAATAGCCATAAACGGAAACAATACGTTAACTCTTCTCATAAACAGACGTCATGTAACGCATCATTACGATGAAATTAAGCTAGCCGGCGTCTTTCCAAGCTCTCCCTAATTTTAGTAAACTTATATTTCTTCTATCCTCTTTGTTAGTTAGTTATCTTTTATCTACTTAGTACATTAGTTAATTTAGTACGCCTATAAGTTGCGTAACCTAGTTAGACCTTATAAAGTAGGCATTAGAAGAGTTTTACGATAAGTATTTAGTATATATATCCTTAGTAATACTTTTAACATTTTAATTTTTATTATTCCAGTAACGTGGCTACTGCAACGCCGAGCCTTATTAAACCAGTACCCTCAAGTTCTGGAATCTATTTTGATTATGTTGGTAAAACTAAAATATTAAACGGCCACCTCAGTGTCCTGGTACCTGTGGATATATCTTACATTAGACCTCATATTCAAAATATAGATAACGTACTAGACAAGATCAAATATATTTGTAAAGAAATAGATTCCCTTGATAACTCAGAGTGTCACAATATAATTCCACCGTTTACTGTTCGTTTTAAAGATATCATAAAAGAATATTCGTCTATAAACCACCTTATCGAAAACCGAGCTAAGCGTGGTGCATGGATTAGTGGAATAGGCACTGTAATGAAACAAATCTTTGGCACATTGGACGAGGATGATGCGACTAGGTATGACCAAGCTATTGAACATGTACAAAATAATCAGAAGCAATTAGCCTCACTTGTAAAAGAAAATATATTAGTCACAAGATCTGTATTATCTAAGTACAATGAAACAATCAATAAGATAAAAGTTAACGAGGATATGTTAAATATAGCTATCGACAAGATCACATCAAATTTAAAAAATCTGACCGAATCCGTAAATCAGTTGTCCCTAACTTCTGACATAAATGCAGTATTTACCAACCTAGAATCATCCTTACTAACCCTTTCTTTCCAACTTGAAGATATTACTAATGCTATATTGTTCAGTAGTGCAAATATCATTCACCCTTCAGTGATAACGCCGCGACAACTTTTTAAAGATCTTGCCGATAACTATAGACACTTACCTAATGACCTAGAACTAGCCATAGATTTAGATATAAATTTTATTCATATAATTATGAGTATCAGTAAATTAGCCAGTTATTATTCTAACAATAAGATAGTATTTGTATTACAGATACCCCTTGTAAACGCACAACAATTTTATTTATATCAAAATGTACCGTTACCTATTCCTCATAATCTCACAAATCCGGATTCATTCAGTGTAATAATACCTACCCATAGCTATATCATGATAACTAAGGATAAAGTACATTATGGTAATCTAAAATCATTAGGAAAATGTAAACTTACTAATTATCAAAATTATATTTGTGAAGTAAATAATGTATATACTACCAATGAAAACCCGAACTGTGAAAGCGAACTTTTATCAAAGGTAATTACAGACCTCCCAAATCAATGTAAAACTGAATTTATACATGGTACTGTAACGATCTTAAAACCACTTCGTAATAATAGATGGATCTATGTTCAATCCACTCCTAGTAAACTATCCATAGATTGTATTAACTCTGGACTATCAGAAATAAACCTTTTGGGCACTGGAATTATTGAAGTTCCTACACATTGTAAAGCTTATTGCAAAAATATACAACTTTTGCCTAAATATAATGTTTTAAATATTAGTTTACCTTCTTCCAATCTAGATTTTAATTTAATTAAGGACCCGTGTTGTAGTATAAGTAAATTTAATAAAATTGCGAATGATGTTCCCCGTATTAAACTCGAAACTTTAGATTTGGATAAGATTGATTTTTCTAAGAACATTAATAATAAAATAATTACAGAATTGGACAAAATTATACAGGAACCACATATCATAAAATACGGAGCGCATTATTCAGTACTTACGATAGTTATAATTCTGATTGTAATCTTTTGCATCATTTTTAAATTTCACAAACAATTAATAAAGCTTGCCAGTAATCGTCACGAACGTGTCGCGCCAGAAATTCCTCTTATTAATCTTAAAAATACAAAGTCAGAACCACTAAATTCAGACAGTAACAAACCGATAGACTCTCAACGCGAATCCCCAAAACTTAAAGAAACAACACCTCCAAAAATTAGAGCTAAAATATAATAACAAACAAATTAAAATTTTCTTTTTTCCATAAACTCAAAGGTTTTACCTTTAAGTTTATTTTTCTTAAGGGGGAGGTGTTACATCCCTGAAATGTTGGCAATAGTGCTGACAACCCTAGCTGACGCTGCCGCGTCAGCATGTCCCTCGGCACTTATGCTCGAGGCGAGTTAGTCAGTCAGTCTCATCTTAACTTCGGTTCGTGACGGTTCTGCCTTACCAAATAAATCTCGTTTTTTTTAAAACCCTAACCGTGAGACCCGTTCTAACAGTACGTTAATAAAGGATCATAAGCTTGAAGGTATCTTACTTCTTAGTGATGACTTCAAAATAGAGAGACTTTACACCACAAGCCTGTGCTTCTTCTGAGCTGAAGTGTTCAACGAGTTCACCCTGAAGTTTCTTTAATTCTTCTTCTGTTAAGTTCTGTAAAAAATAATAATTGACAACCTATATTATTAATTTAAAAAATACTTGAGATTCGCCTTTATCCGGTTCGAAGGACCTAAAGTCTGACATTGTTATATTTTTTTATTATTACCTGCGGGTGCATTGCCACAATGAGCATCACATCGCCAGTGGATGAGGAGTGTCTCACTGTCAAGTACCTCCAGTATCCAGAGTAGTCTGCCGGGGAAAAAGGTGCTAGTTCGGATTTCCGCACAAACTTTTCAAAAACCTATAACAAATTGCAGACATATACAATCTTCAATAAGCTATGCATTTCACAACAATACAATACTCACCATCATAGAACTATGTCACATTAAATTATTGAATGACAACTGCATACAAGACAATGTAGAATATAAATATTTCTGCATTCTTTAAATTTTATTTCGTAATGGTTTAGAGCCTGTACACATTGATAGCTTTGGTAACGCGCGTTTTGAGAACCTCTAATCTCATATGTACATCGTACACACTGTAGCGCGCGCTTCTTCTCAAGCGCGCGTCAGACGCGCGTTGTCAGTTTTGGCGTTAGCCGCGCGCTCTCAGATACATAGGCCACCATTGGCACAAAGTAACTACGCGGGCGGTGTGCCATTGGGCTGTACATTTGATCGCGCGCTTTAGTGTAGAGTGGACACACATTTAGGAAAATTCTTAAAAAGTTAACTTCCTTAATTTTATGGAAGTACATGTAATATCAGATTATTTTATTTTATTTTATTTATTTTATTTTTATATTTCAAGGAAAACAAACAGCATATACAAAAATAAATATTAGTTAATAAATTTAGAACAAATTATGCCTTAATCAGTTTTCACAGATAGAAACATCATTACTTACAAAAAGAAAAATAATACAGTAAGAGTTAAAATCTTAGAATACATGCCTATTAATTTTCTAATTACAGTTTTTTTCCTTTAACGAAAGCTGTTAAAAAAGAAGAAAAGAAAGGAAAAACAGCAAGCCATATCAACCCTAGGATATAATTATATAATAATATAAAACATATAACTAAATAATAAATAAATCTTATGTATACCTACCTATATTATAACTACATGTTAAAGAAAATCTTATTAATTAAGTTTTTGAAATAATTCGGTTTCGCAAGAAGTATGTCAGTATATTCAGAATATTTACGATTAAAATTATCAAAGACTCTGTTAAAATATGAATTCGATCTATAGTTCGCAACGTATGAATTAACGTGGAATTTTAGATGATTTCTCCTAGTATTAATACGCGGTGGAACCTGCATATTTATCATTGATAATAGTTCACCACTGTCAATTCTAGCATTAAGTAAATGGAGTAAAAGAGTGAGGTCAGATGCTTCTCTTCGCAGCGTCAATGGTAATAAATGATGATGCCTGCAAATATTCTCGTAGTCTGAGTCAACATTTATTTTATGTTTAAAATTCAAAAACTTCAGAAACTTCTTCTGTATTCTCTCGATTTTATGTGTATAGATATCATATTTAGGATTCCACACTTGGCTTGCATATTCCAGTTGACTTCGAACTAATGAACAATAGAGGATCTTGTGTGACTTAGCCATTTTGAAATGTTTTGTGGTTCTAATAATGAAACCAAGCATTTTGAAAGCTTTAGATGTTATAGCGTCAATATGCTTGTCATATAGAAGCTTAGAATCCATAATGACACCAAGATCCCTAACGAAATCAGTCCGTGTGAGAGACTGCTGATTCAAATTATAGTTAAAGCATACATTATTTTTTGACCTACTAAAAGAAATACAATTGCACTTGGAAATGTTTAAATCAAGTTTATTTCTAAGACAGTAGATATGCAACCTATCAAGATCCTCTTGTAATAGTATGCAATCATGTAAAGAGTTAATTTTTTTATAGATTTTCATATCATCAGCAAATAATAGAAATTGAGAATGGTGGAAACAATTTACAATATCATTAGTAAACAAAACGAAGAGAAGTGGTCCCAAAATTGATCCCTGGGGAACTCCTGAGGGGATAGCAGAGTAGCACTGATGAGACGAAAAACCATTGAGAACAACAGTTTGGCTGCGATTAGACACGTAAGAACTGAACCATCTCAGGAGATCACCATGGATGCCAGCTAAATTTAGTTTTTTTAAAAGGATCACGTGATCAATTCGATCAAACGCCTTAGTATAATCCGTATATATAGCATCTACTTGGCCACCTGATTGCATACCAGAAGTAATAGCCTCTGTAAAGGCTACAAGATTAGAAACCGTTGACCTTCCCTTTATGAATCCATGTTGCTGAGGTAATAAAGTATGCTTAAGAGCTTCGTAAATTTGTTGATGTATCAATTTCTCAAATACTTTTGCAAGTACACAGAGTTTGGAGATGGGTCTGAAATTTGAGATTTCACACTTGGGCCCTTTTTTAACCGACTTCTAAATCAAAAAGGAGGAGGTTCTCTATTCGTCTGTATGTATGTTTTTTTTTTTTTTTTTTTTTATGTATGTCCACCGATTACTCGAAGACGGCTGAACCGATTGAAATGGTTCAAACGTTATTACATCAGGTTGGTTTCCAAGTTGGTCCCATTTTTTGAAATTTTGAAATCGGTTCAGTAGTTTTCAGGAAATCTTGAAAATACTGTCGTTTTCGTTACAACTTTATACGTATCTTTAGGCATAACTCCTTTGTTTATAAACCGATTTAGATGATTCTTGTTTTGTTAAAAAGGGGATACCTCAAGGTATTTTAACCGACTTCAAAAAAGGAGGTTTTCAGTTTGATCACATACCTATTTACCAGAAAACACGTAAATTGCCTGCACGATGCACTAAAAAGAGTGAAATAAAAATTATTTTTATAAAAAAATAAAACCGCCTTCAAAAAAAACCACATCAAAAAAGTAAGAAATAATTCCTCACCAAATAAATAACGTAAGTACTTTGAAGTCGGGCGGGTTTTAACAAAAACAACAAAAAATTGTACATGTTTCACGCCCGACTTCAAAGTACTTACGTTATTTATTTGGTGAGGAATTATTTCTTACTTTTTTGATGTGGTTTTTTTTGAAGGCGGTTTTATTTATGAATAGGAGTAACTAATGCAGTTTTCCATATCATTGGCACAGTAGCTTCTTTAAGAGATCGCCTGAATAAGAAAGCAATTGGGAATGCCAAACTATTGGCGCACCTGGATATAAACAATGGATGAAGCCCATCCGGCCCAGCTGACATGTTACATTGTAGGTTTTTTAACATTAAATAAACTTGATGGTCAGTAATTTCAACAGTTGAAATATCTGGGCGTACAGATAAAAAGGCACTGCGTTCATCTTGTTCAACTGATGCAATATTAATACCCACATCGGGCTCAAGAAAATTAGATTTGAAAAACTCAGCAAAGGCATTACAGATGCTTTCACCGTCTGAAATTTTATCAGACGGTGAAAGCATCTTATACACATGATTTTATAGAAATTCTATAACAATTTAAAAACTTAGGTCCAAGTTGTCTTAATTGTGGATACAATGTAACAAACATTCCATGCGTCAGTCTATTATGTATTTTAATATTAGGTGCACCCAATGTTCTTTTTTCTGCGTCCGTCTTCATCTATTGTAGTAATAGTAGAGGAGCCCACACTTTGAAATTCGTTTCCGAATGAGCCCGAGGTATACTCGCCCTATTAACGCTCGTCGAACACCATGCAGAGTGCTGTGTACCCTACCAACACCTGCCAAACGCAACACTGAGCGCCCAATTTGTACTGGCTCTTAATGTTACAAGGTCCTATGATGTTGAGTTTAGAAAATTGCTAAGCTTATAATTCTAATGCCATAAATACTCGAACACTACTCAACTTTCTTAGTCGGTTTACAGAGTGTCTTAAATATCATGGAGTCTTTTTAATACCTTTGACATAATAATGAGAGACAGGGCATATTTGAGAGGCTCCTAAAGCTGAGTAGCATTTGAGTATCCGGCCTTTAGTTTTGCTCAGCTATTTCGCTGTATCATATAAAGTTTGCTTACCAGTACAGCTTTCTTGGTTGCCTCTGAGATATGGGTTAAAGTTTGTATGGGAGCCACACCAACTGTTCCTGTGACATAACTGCCCAATCTAAACCCAACAGTGGGCAGTTTGGTCTCATCATCTATACCAACTGTAAATTCACACTTATTTCTATATCCTTCTGTCACAGGTGACTTCATGATTGGGAGCAGTTCAAAACTTAAACCATTATTAACTTTTCTCTGGGATTCAATGTGGTTTCTTCTTTCTTTACTTATCTTCCAAACCTCATTGTCAAATCTAGCTAGTATATTCTTAATTTCTTTTTCTTTCAAATTCAGCTAAAAAAATTGAAAACTTAACTATTTAAAAATGAAACATAGAGTAAGAATCCACAGGTGCATAGATGTTTTATTTACCAAAGAAATAAAATTTTACTTTTAATTTGTGATGGGTTCCATACATGTTTCCGGAATGCCATTTGTAGGCTTATTCTTCTCACAATACCAATACAAATCAATTTACTTTTAAGAGTTGCGTTTTTGGCAGACAGGGGGAAATCGCACTGCCACGCGTGCCCTGATACAACTGTGCAGACCGCAACTTCGCCTGGTAACAGGTGCCATTACTGGTCATGGACAATTTAACAGACATCTTTTTAATTTAGGTGTCACCGACAGTCCCCTATGGAGAGGATGCATGGAGGAAGAAGAAACAGCTGCCCACATACTGCTGGAATGCAGGGGGGTGGCCCCCTACCGGGCGAGGTACCTCGGCTCGCCGGGCAGCGTCCAGAAAGCGATCACGAATGTGAAAGCTCTTGGAGCGTTCCTGGCTGAGCTGGGCTGGCTGGAGTGATCTGGCCGCGCACCCTCCGGACGCAAAATAGGCGCAATAGACGTCGAGTTGCGGAAACCGCCCGTAATGTTAAGAAGAGTTGCATACTAGAGCTAGCCAAATTGGATCAAGGTTGTGTGGATTATGAAAATACATGACTTTTTACTCTAATGTGTACTTTAAATGCTAAAAGTTAGAATCACAGGGTACCTGTTCTTCATAAGTTATATTCCAGTATGGAGTTGTAGAATCTTTCAGCCTTTCCTCTTGGCTCTTTCCATCATCTTTCTTCTTCTTATCTTGCACTCCACTACCATCCTCTTGTTTCCTCTTTCTAACTAGTGGATCAGGTGCAGGTTTTGCAATTTCAGCTATTAGTGTTTTGCCTATAGAAAACAATGAATAAATGTAAACTAAGTGGGACTATGTGGGAAATGTTTTGATTTTACCACACCACGCGGTTAAAACCGCGCAAAGTACCTACTAATAATAAAGGGGAAAGATTTTATCATTTGTTGGTTTGTTTGCAATTGATAAACTCAAAAACAACTAGAACTAGATGCGATTTTAAATATTATTTCACCATTAAAAAGCTACATTCTTCCCGAGTGACATAGGCTATGTTTCTCCGATATTCCTAGGTACTTGAATGGTGCGGAGTCCCTAGTAACCTATAAACTTTTATTAGAAAAACTTGATTATTTTAAACTTTTATTACTATAAACTATTATTACTTTACCTTTCCATGAAAAGCCATTGAGGGCCTTAATGGCTTTACTCCTATCTTCATCATTTTGAAAACATGCGTAGAGCCAGTGGCTGCCATTCTTTGGTCGCTTTATTTTGCTGGTGTTGAGGCCCAACTTTTGGTTCATAAGTTTTTTAAGTTCCTGGTAAAAAGTAAGATATATCATAAAACTGTTCGTATTAGAAATATGTTATCAGAATACTTATTTTTAAAGTTTTTGAAAAACTTACAGCTCTAAAAATTTATTAAATTCAAATCTTAACAAAAAAGGTAGATCCAGCAAGTTAATCTATGTTACATTTTCTTACCACAATACCGTAGAACTTAGGCAATCCTCTCAATTCGATTTTAAACTTCTCTGAGGAGAATCCACCTTTGTCAAGATAGGCATATTCTTCGGTAGTCGAAGCATCCTCAATTGTTTTATTTACACTCTCAATGTTCGCCATATCTAATAGCAAATTAAATAAATCTTCGTTATTTCAATATTTTGGCAAGGAATAAAACCAAGTTTCAAGTTTTGAGGTTATTTTGTTTACCAACTCGGCCAACTCACCACAAATTATATAGACTAGTCAACTCACATCGCAAGGCCTGGCAAGGCCACAGACATATATAAACCATAAAGTTAATATACCTATCGGAATAGAGAAACAAAGGGCTAAGTGAGCGGGATGTCACTAGCAACAACACTGTGAGATAAAAGGAGATGCGTGATGCAACGTAAAGCCCCCAGTACAGGATGGCCGACCATGGTCGGCGACCATGACCAATACATCGTACATTGACACTTTTGAAAGAACCTTTTTAAACTTGTTCGTTCAAAAGTGTCAATGTACGATGTATTGGTCATGGTCGCCGACCATGATCGGCCATCGTGTACTGGGGGCATAACAGAACCGTTTTTGGCTACTGTTTGACAGTTCGTCAGCACTTATCAGCACGCTGAGAATTTAGGTATTTTATTTTTTTCGGATTTTACGTGCAATCTTAGATATTTTTAGCCAATATTGATATGGAAACATGGTGACTTGCTCAGTTATTGATTGTTGTACAACACAATGAAATAATCTCGCGAAATGTTCAGTTCACAGGTAAATTATTCCAAACCGACACCTCCCTTCCTAAGGTTTATTTTTGCCAATGCGCTTCGAATTTAAAGCAAGAAGTGTGATAATGCTCTTCAACAAACATTTATTTATGTAACAAGCAAATATTGATTACACATAATGCAGTATTTACGAATATTTTGTGTAAAGAAATAATTTTCGTTTTACACTAGGGCTGCATCAAGTTATCGATATTTCGTGTCCACTGTATTCATTTTTTACCGCGTGATAGATCACGCGGTAAAAAATGAATATGTATTAGGTACTGTAATTAAAGAACCTGTAAGACGTTTAGATATGAATTACCTGGGAATGTAATTCCATTTAAGATACTTAACTGATCCATAGGTATCAGTTTTTGACTGTTAGAATAGGTACCTACATATACTATCATTAGTAATATAATTATCTTTCAGATTACATACTAACTTGGATACCAGAAACTAACTGGACTAAATTGATTATTATGCAGTAAGCATTTTGATGAAAAATATTTCCAAACGCGAGAGGTGAAACGTACTATCACTGTGGAAGCACCAACAAATTGTTCAAAGGATTGTGCGAAGCATGGCCGGGTCGCTAGTGTATAATAAATGATTTAAAATCTCTGGAGTTTTTCTTAAATATGCATACTTCACCGCAGAATCGAAGTTTTAGCCATGCAAAATCCCTTCCCAAGATGGGAATTTTAGTTATATTAATAATATTACTATATATTAATATATTATTATTAGACGACCTCCGTGGCCGAGTGGTGTACGCACCGGTTTCAAGGTGTCGCTATCTCTAGAGGTCCCGGGTTCGATCCCTGGGGGGTACCGCGTAACTTTATGGATATGAACTTCATACGTTTTTTGAAATTTTAAGTCAATTTTATAAAGAAAATAGCTACTATCAGTTCCTTGTTTTGTGACGTCGCTCGGGTATAACGATAGCTAGCTAGCAACGTTCAACAGAACAAAGCCGCAAAAATCTATCAAAATAAGAAATTCAAATGACAGTTGAAACCCATGTCCATATCCATATTTTTTAGCCGTTAGCCCCCAAGGGGGGCTACCGCATAACTTTATGGATATGAACTTCATACGTTGAACTTTAAGTCAATTTTGTAAAAAAAATAGCTACTATAAGTTATTTGTTTTGTGACTTCGGGTATAATGATAGCTAGCTAGCAACGTTCAACAGAACAAAGCAGCAAAAATCTATCAAAATAAGGAATTCAAGTGACAGTTGAAGCCAATACCCATATTTTTTAGCCGGTAGCCCCCCAGGTCGGGTAAATGTTGAAAACTATTTTTTCAATATTTCCTCGGGTCTGGGTGTATGTGGTAATTACCCGTCGTTGTTTCTAATTTCCATAATACTAGTGCTTAAGCTACTATACCTTGGTATTGGAACAATGAATGTGATCGTGTCCAATATATATTTATTTATTACTGTAACTATTTAATATTATCGATATCGATATTAATCTGAAAAGCGACATGACGCACATCACTGACACGCATACATAAACAATTTTACACACACAAATGCGATCCAATTTCGGTTTTATCGAAATAATCGTTGTAACCACTTCAATAGATTAATTTGTAAAATTGATCTTTTTTGTGCGAAAACTAGATTAGTGCTTAAACATTAGTGAAATTATGAATTGGCAACAATGATTTCGATAAAACGGTTTCTAGGCAAACGCAAACTTATCCAAGGAGAAGGTTTCGAATGAACCGTATGAAAAAAAAAACTTTAAATAAAACCTAGACAACCTTGTTTTAATTTTTAGTTTTTTGCATTCACAATGCAATTTTTATTACGTGTACGTACGTTATTGAAGTATTTAGAAAAAATCGTTAGAGCAGTCGCCCGGAAAGCGAAAGGTCGTGGGTTCGAGTCCCATCGGAGCTAGTTGTGAGACGGGTCGATTTTTTCTAAATACTTCATTTTCCATTTTTCTAGACAACCTTGTACACCTCACCATGTTGAATCGTCACGTTCACCTTTCCAGAGATTTCTTAAAACACGTTTCGTTCGGCTTGTTCGAAGCGTTCGCATCGGACAAGCGTGCGTTTACCATAAGCGGCCTGTACACGTTGGTCCAACCACTGGCCAATACATCGTACATTGACACTTTTGAACGAAGAAGACGTTTAAAATGGTTCTTTCAAATATGTTAATATACGACGTATTGGCCAATGGTTGGGCCAACGTGTACAGGCCGCTATAATAAGTAATGTGGCTACTCTATGACCATATCTATGCTGTGAGCTGTAGTTAAAATACTTGCACTTTTAGAGCCAACGCGCACTTGTGATTTTTAGACGACCGATAGTTTAGTCGGAATCGTAAGACGATCGTGCGTGATCAAACTGTCGTCGGCCGATAGTTTGGTTTTATGAACCTGCGAGCACTTGTGATTTTAGTCGATCGATAGTTGGTCGATAGTTTAGTTGAATCCGGGCGCGCGCTCACATAGTCCTTCACGCACAGGCCGATAGTTGTATAACTGTAACTTTATCTATAGTTGTAGTAACTATTGGCCAGTCATTTTCGATAGTTCAATACTGAATGCGCAGTCTACCGATAGTTGGGCGATATTTTAGTTGAATGCAGTGCGCGCGCTCACATAGGTAGTCCTTCATGCACATTACCGCCCGACCGATAGTCGTGCGATAGTTTGATCGTACAACTATCGGCCAGTCATTTTCGATAGTTTGATCGGTCGATAGTTTAAGCGCACTGACGATTGCCACTGCCATATAACTCTATACTGAATCCGAGAACGACCAAACTATCGCCCGATTAAAAATCACAAGTGCGCGTTCGCTCTTATATAAATTATGCAATTTAAGAGTATTCGATTCAAGTTTATATAACATAAAAGGTAAATTTATACTTTAATAATATGTTTATTAAAAGTATAAGTACCTATATAGTAAGTTTAACATTTTATAATAATAACTTTAGTCTTAATCCACATAAGTTGCAAACCTACTTGAAAGCGCTGGTCGGCGCCGTCGTCGTCGTAAATAATCACAAATACGTATAAATGAGAAAGAGAGTTTAATCGCACGGTTTTTATAATACAATGGCAAAAATCAGCTACAATCGTATCTGTCGTCTTGGTCGATAGTCCCTTTTTTTCAAGTCAGTGACAATGTCAGTCAGGCTGGCAGCGCTCACGCTGGCCAGCGTCTTATTCACCAAAAAGTCTATAACATTCCCACCTCCAGTATTGTAAGGCAATACTCAGTCAGGTCAGGTCAGGCAGTCCGAACAGGTCGGGTCGGGCAGACCAAGTCAGGTCAGGTTAGTTGGACTGGGTCGGGTCAGTCAGTACCAGTCGGGTCGGACAGATCAAGTCAGGCAGGTCAGTTAGACTGGGTCGGGTCAGTCAGTACCAGTCGGGTAGTTAAGGGTTAAGCCAGTCAAGAAATGGTAATGTCAGTCAAGAGAGAAGTTAAAGTGTCATTAGTCATAGTCGAACGTCAAGTCGGCAAAGTCTCGTCACAGGTCTCTTGTAAGTCCCTGTCACAGTCCTGACGTCCACTACCCTGACTTGGCCGTCGGGGCCTGGGTATACCCGCTCCACACTGCCTTTTGGCCAGTGGTTGCGCGGGAGCTGGTCATCGCAGATAACGTCGGCGGGCTGTGAAAAGCTCGTGAGTCACAAATTTAGTGAAAAACACTTTTAGTTGATTTTCGTGAGAAAACCTCGTAATACATACACAATACGTCTACACGGAACGAAACTCAGATTCAATAATTGTAGCGCCATCTATTGAAGTACCTAAATGAGAACCTCGTGAAAAAGTCGCGTTGACCAGTGTGGTTTGAAAAGCTCGGCTACGCGGTTCATCCCGTGGTTTTATTCATAACCTCTTATAAAAAATATATTTAGTATGGAAAAAAATGCAGAGCTTGTAAGAATGTATACGTGTTTATCATACGTAGTATACGACAGTACTAAGATATTTTGTTGTCTATGAAAACCTCTCAAGTAACATTAGACACTTTTCTGTAAATTATTTGCGAATATTTGTCTTCAGAATCATTGAATAATGTTTTAAACATGAAAAATCCACTAAATGTTTTACTTGGCTTCATTCAAAAATTTTCACTGTACGGTTTTTTTCATCTCCTGTAAAATTTGGAGTAATGCACATGCGAGTTTTTCACAGCCCGCCGACGATAACTACAACGTCCCCTGCTTTCAGCGGCTCTACCGACACAAACCACTTACCACGTCTGGTAAGTGTGGGCAAGTACTCTTTGACCCACCGCTTCCACAGCAGGTCGGCCAGGCGTTGGGAGTGACGCCAGGACTTCCGTAACAAATCCCTGTCATTGAAGTCCGCTAATGATTGATCGACAAAGTCAGTCTGTCCCCCAAAAATAAAATGGTTTGGGGTCAAAGGGGTTGAATCCCTATGATCGAGAGAAACTTGGGTCAGTGGTCGACTGTTCACCATATATTCGGCCTCAGCCAGTAGGGTCTCCAAGATCTGTTCGGTCGGAACCTGTTCCTTCAAAGTCATCTTAAGTGCCGTCTTGATAGACCTCACCATTCTCTCCCAACACCCGCCGTGGTGAGGAGAATTTGGGCAGATAAACTTCCATTTAATGCGACGAATACTGAAGAACTGCCGCAGTCTGTTAGCATCCAGGTTCTCAACGTGTCGTCGGAGCTCATTATCGGCGCCTTTGAAAGTTGTGGCGTTATCGCTCCAAACTTCATTAGGTGTGCCGCGTCTTGCTATGAAGCGCCTCAGAGCCATGATGGCACTATCAGAAGTCAGATCATCGACCAGCTCAATATGAACGGCTCTTACTGTCATGCACGTGAACAGTGCCGCATACCTTTTTTCATGACGTCTCCCAATTTTGATTACCATAGGGCCAAAATAATCTAGTCCAGTATATTATGCAAAGACTTTGTGTACAAGTACATTAGTAAAACATAATTATTTAACCTACATTTTAAGTTTGCTGACCGCGCATAACGTCGCCGCGCGGCCACGAATTACATGTATATTTTTAGTGCAATAAATATCTTCGGAAAGTACGGTGCTATTTACATTTCTTACATCTTTACCTATTTCTCCCGATTATTGCATTCAGGGAAACATTATAACATCCCTACAACAACAACAGTTACATAACAGTGATTTAACTATCAGTGACAATTAACATTCTACATAACATCTACGATCTCAGGTGTGAGCCTGAACATTGGTCCTTCGAGGAAGTGAAAAGTGTGATTGTGTGAAATATCCTACGGTAGCGAACCGGTCTCCTGGCCTCCCACAAGCGGGTCTCACCAGCGAGATTGAGGAGTGGACGCACATATCGTGGAATATTGAAGCAATCGCGCCTAACAACGACCTACAGTGAAATACAGTTTTATTTACAACATAATGGCACCGATTAGCAACATGGAGTCGCTTTTACGTCGCCAAGAACTGATTGCTGAGTGTATACGGAAGATGGAGACCAACATCAAAAAGGATTCTCCAACCCGGAAGACGTCTGAATACATAGAAAAACGGACTGAACTGCTTAACGTGTACATTAAGGAGTTTGAAGAAAACCACTCGGAATTGATGAAGTTCGAGGATAAGACGGCGGAGTATTTTATTTCGAATGCTTACGGTATGATGAAAACCTTGTACGAAAAAACATGTTCATTATTGCGTGATACAACACCCTATTCAGTAGATACAACGATTTCGAAAACAGAAGATAAGGGCGGATTTTCTAGAAGTGACGAGTTAATTAGTCAACAACAAACTAATTTTCGTGCGTTATTGAGAGTTATCCGTAATATTGACCTAAATAGTATCACAGAGAAGTGGGAGATTTTGGACAAACTGCAAACTCTTCAATCACGGTGGAATACAATTGATCAAGTTCACTGGCAGATAGACAATTTGCTCATTGGATCTGATTTGAACTACGAACAAGATTTCACAAAATATGAAGATTTGTACGAAAATACAAAAAGGAGTCTTAACCGGAAATTAAGTTCTACGACAAGCCAGTTCCAGTCAACTCCTACTATCGAGATACCGATTTTTTCTGGAAACTACACACAGTGGCCTACATTTATGGATCTTTATTCTCAAACTATACATAACAACAACATGTTGAGTAAGGTCCAGAAAATGCAACATTTAAAAACAAAGTTGCGTGGAGAAGCGGAGCGTCTGATACAGCATCTGAACATTTGTGACGACAACTACGACACCTGCTGGGAACTCCTGACGCACCGTTATAACAACCAACAGCTCCTCTTCACAAAAACAATACAAGTTTTTTTGGGTCAGCCGTCGATGCAAAAGATGACGTCATATGATCTCACGGTTACATGATACCAGCCTGGAAACAATTCATGCGATTCACAACTTGGGTGTGGACACATCTACATGGGACCCTATTTTGGTACACATCCTCACTGAAAAAATGGATCCTGACACATACGAATCCTACATGGAGTCAAGAAAGACACCGCGTAGCCTGCCCTCGTTTGATGAATTAATTGGCTTCCTGGAGAGCAAGTTTACAGCTCTAGAGCCAGTTAACAGAAAAAACAAACCCACAACTACAAAACAGGAATCTGGAAACAATAAGGAATTGCCAAAACAACAGAAAAATAACAATTTTGGTAATTACAAGTCGCATAGAACATACCATACATCCAGAAACTACAATACACAGAGAACGTGTCCTGTTTGCAAATTAGAGCATATCTTGATTTATTGTCCCGATTACCAAAAATTATCGCCGAAAGAAAAAATTAGAACAATAAACCAGAATAACATATGCAAAAATTGTCTTTATTGCCACAATGAACAAAAATGCAATTCAAACAAAACTTGCAAAGTGTGCAATAAGTCGCATCACACGACATTACACGATCTACTTACGAATAATGATTATTCGAACAAAAATACAAAGTCCAACTTGACTATGACGATGTCGCAACCAACTGCAAGTCACGTATCTGGAAACTTTGATGAGATACTTTTGGCTACAATTGAGATGAGAGTCAAAGCCGCAGATGGAACTTACATTCAGCTCAGATGTCTTCTCGACCAAGGATCACAAATTAACTTGATCACAGAGTCAGCTGTGCAGCGCCTTGGCCTACAAAGACGTAAACAAGACGCGACAATATCAGGCATCGGTATATCATCAAGCAAGTGCAAGGGCACCATACAATTAGTTTGTCAGTCGTTATACAGTGACTATAGTTTTACCACAGAAGCTAATGTTATGACAAAAATGTTGAATAATCTCCCGAACTACACATTTGAAAGGCAAGATTGGCCACATTTACAAAATATACATTTGGCAGACCCCAGCTACAACATTTCAAGACCTGTAGAGATTTTGCTGGACGCAGGTGTTTATGCAACAATAGTCATGGATGGCATACTACGTAGCCCGAACACCAGCGCCCCCATCGCTCAACAAACAAAGTTGGGCTGGGTGCTATTAGGTAGCTTAAAAACCTACAACTGCCATGCCGTGTTACACGACGTAGAAGAGATTTCTCGATTCTGGGAGGCTGAGGAAGTTGATGATCACAGCAACACATTATCATCAGAGGACGAATTCTGTGAATCGTTATACCAGACAACCACACAGAGAGGAACAGATGGCCGCTATGAGGTGAAGATTCCCATGAGACAAGGGTTCGAAGCTCTCCTGGGCACCTCCAAGCCACAGGCATTGGCACAGTTTCGACAACTTGAAAAACGACTAGACAAAGATGAAACATTGTCTGAGTCATACAAAAAGTTTATTCAAGAATATAAACAACTCGAACACATGAAACAATGCACTACATACAAGAACCCAAGCTTTTATCTCCCACACCATGGAGTTATTAAACCTGATTCGACAACGACAAAACTACGAGCAGTTTTTAATGGGTCACAGAAGACAAACACGGGTCACAGTCTTAACGATCTTATGTACTGTGGACCAAACTTACAACAAAATCTTCTAACAATAATCATTCGCTGGAGAAGCTTTCAATTTGTTTACACAGCTGACATTGAAAAGTTCTACCGTCAAGTACGCATCCAGGAAGAGGATCAACACCTACAAAAAATTATTTGGCGTGATGACGTCACACAGCCTATACAGGAATACCAGCTTTGCACGGTTACTTACGGATGCAAAGCCGCTCCCTATCTTGCGATGCGAACGATTAAGAGATTAATCGCTGACGACGGTGCACAATATCCTTTGGCCGCTAATATACTAGATAATCAACTATACGTTGACGATTTATTGGGCGGGAACAACAATCTAGAGGAAGCTTTAAAAGCACAGAAACAGCTGATTGACATGTTACACGGTGCTGGTTTCAATTTAAGAAAATGGGCCAGTAACAACGAGAAATTGTTGCAAAATTTATCAGAAGATCAGATAAGTCAAAATATGTTAGATTTGAAATGCGCACAAAATAACAAAACGCTCGGAATAAGTTGGAATCCGCACAATGACAAGTTTGCACTCCATACAAAACAAATCGCCGCCACTATAAACAAAGATGACGTAATTACGAAGAGGTCATTACTATCAGACTTAGCGAAGCTATACGATCCTTTAGGTTGGTTGTCACCTGTTACAATGAAAGGAAAGCTCATATTTCAAACAGTTTGGTCGCTAAACATCGGATGGGATGACTCACTACCGCAACATGTACAAGAACAGTGGAGATCATTTAGAAATGAACTTATGACTAACGAAAACATAACATTAAACCGTTGGATAGGAACAACAGATAACTTAATCGAATTACATGGATTCTGCGACGCTTCTGAAAAAGGTTACGCATGCGTCATCTATTCCAAGACCAGGGACAATCAAGGAAACATAAACATTAGATTGTTAGCTGGAAAAACAAAACTAGCCCCTTTGAAGAAAGCTATAACACTGCCGCGATTAGAGCTCTTAGGCGCCTGGCTATTATCAAAACTTATGAAAATAGTCATAGAGTCACTAAAGCCACAGACAGTCACTATATATGGATGGACAGATTCAACTATTGTCCTAGGCTGGTTACAAGGAGACATCTCAAGATGGAAGACGTTTGTGGCGAACAGGGTCACTAAGGTGGTTGAAGTCATGCCAGCTTCTTGTTGGAAACATGTTTGCTCCGATGAAAACGCTGCTGATTGCGCCTCCAGACGATTACTTCTATCCCAGCTACAATTGCACGCCCTGTGGTGGGAAGGCCCTTCATGGCTGAAAGAAACGGAGATACCATCTCAACCACAAACATTTGAGATGCCCGCTGAAGAGCTAAAAAGAATACAAACTTTGGCAACACAAACATCGCCTTCTATTATTGAGGCACTTCTAGTTAAACATAGCTCTATGGACCGAGCCGTACGGGTATTTGCTTGGGTATCACGTTTCATTAGTCGAGCGCGACGTAATAATAACAACGATTACACAACAAAACACTTGCAATTAAATGAATTAAATAATGCTCAATTCATTTTTATCAAACATGTGCAGAATGCACATTTTTCTGAAGAAATTAATCAATTACAGAAAAACATGAAGTTAAGTTCTAAAAGCAGACTTTTGAACTTATACCCATTTCTGGATTCACAAGGAATATTAAGAGTGGGGGGCAGGCTTCAACAATCTGATTTAGCACATTCAACAAAACATCCAATGATACTGCCAAACAAAGATAGATTGACAGATTTGCTTATTGATAAAGCCCACAAAACCACTTTACATGGCGGACCGCGGCTTACTATTACACATTTACGAAGCAAATACTGGATTTTAAGGGGTCTTCGAACTGTCAAGGAACATATATTGAAGTGTACTCGCTGTCACCGTTTTAAAGTCCATAACAATCACCAACTTATGGCCAATCTGCTCAAGCCAAGAATTACACCATCACGACCGTTCACACATACTGGGGTTGATTTCACAGGACAAGTGGAAGTCAAGGCTAACAAGGGCCGTGGAATCAAAACAACAAAGGGCTATATCGCTGTATTTGTCTGCCTAGCAACAAAGGCGATTCATTTGGAATTGGTGTCAGACCTGACTACTGCATCGTTCCTTGGAGCTCTTAAACGGTTATGCTCGCGAAGAGGAACACCAGAACATATTTACAGCGATAATGGGACCAACTTCGTGGGCGCTGCCAAAGTACTTCAACGAGAACATAAAGAAGCTCTGCAATACTACATTAACAGTGTCGTCATCGAAACAATAACAAACGATGGAATAGAATGGCACTTCAACGCTCCAGCGTGGCCCACAGCTAACGGGTTGTGGGAATCCTGTGTGAAGAGTATGAAGGCCCATCTAAAAAGAGTGCTTGGCGAACAACGATTGACATTTGAGGAGTTTAGCACACTATTGACACAGATTGAAGCTTGCCTCAACTCCAGACCGTTGGTTGCTGTCACAGACGACATAGACGACTTGGACTGTCTAACGCCAGGACATTTTTTAGTTGGAGGACCTGTCCTAGCCCCTGCCTTATCAGCTGATATAGAGCCCAGAAACATTAAGACAAGATGGCAACTCACAGAGAAAATGTATAAGGACTTTTGGAAGGCTTGGTCAAACGAATACCTACAGACATTACAAACAAGAAACAAATGGCTACATCCCACGAGAAACCTTGAAGTTGGTGACATAGTTCTCATGAAGGAAGATCAGACTCCCCCCGTTAAGTGGCCATTAGCAAAAGTAACAGAGAAACCATGTTCGCGTGGTTTCGCTAGAAACACAGAATAGTTCGGCGAAACGACCCGTTACAAAGGTTTCACGCCTACCTTTACAACAGGATACGTCTACAGATGAAGATAAACCTATTAAGCCAGTGAGGACAACAAGGAAGTCAAACTATTTACTTACTCTCCTGTGTTTGCTATTAACATGCACACTGCCATCCTATGCTGAAAAGATGACCAACGTGACACAATTAAATCCAAGCAAACTACTTTATTTTGATAAACTGTCAGATATGCAGATTGCACAAGATCATTGGAATTTAGTTATCTACTACAACATGACAACTTACTGGCAAAGTATAGAAACTATCGAAAAGTATATAACTCATTTAAACAACCGATGCAAAGGTGAAGCAGCATTTTACACAATATCAGCACAATTCGAACATGAAGTGAGAGAGCTGAAACATTTTAATGAAATCCTCCAGTCTGAACATGGAAGACGAGCAAAGAGAGGATTCGCTGACGGCGTTGGATACGTAGCAAATACCTTGTTTGGTATCCTTGACGCGAGATTTGCGGAGCAATACGCCAAGGATATCCGAAAAGTACAGAGAAACGAAAACCATCTTCTCAATCTCTACAAGCAACACACATCCATTATTGAAGGCGAATATAACTTGTTGAAAAGAAATGAAGAGGTTATGAACAAACAGCTCAGCATTATATCTAACCATCTTCAAGAGAGTGAAAACCGCGTTATAGCAAATCAAAACAATGCTTTATATATAACCACTACTGCTCTCGCTGTTAACGTAGTGATTTCGAACATACAACGAGTACAACAACAACTACTGAACTTAGTAACAGAGGTGAGAAACGGCCGAATCGACACACATTTGCTGGCCCCTGAAGAGTTCCGGGAACAGCTGAACATCATATCAGGACACCTTCCACGAGATCTGTCGTTACCC
This sequence comes from Crambus lathoniellus, assembly GCA_949710035.1. NCBI lineage: Eukaryota > Metazoa > Arthropoda > Insecta > Lepidoptera > Crambidae > Crambus > Crambus lathoniellus. The sequence goes on along the minus strand of OX453303.1, from coordinate 8,565,207 downwards.
TGTCTAAATACTGCAGAATGCTTACGCACCATGTATCAGTTGGCAAGAGTAAACGCTAGAGTAACAGACAAGTTTCTGATAGTCGAAGTAAAGCTACCTGTTATCTTAAACGAGTTGTATGAGCTAAATCAAGTTTTACCGCTTCATCAAACAGAAGGAGAAACAATGAGAACTATCATTCCAACCGCAAAATACGTAGCTGTCAACATAAGAAAGGATTTACTAATATTATTGAACTCGGAAGATATGCTGTCATGTATACAAATTAATAACAATCAATTAATTTGTTCACTAAACATACCTATTTATGACATAAAGGCGGCGCCAATTTGCGAAGCTGAAATAATAAACAATAGAAACATAAAAAGCTGCCGCATCGCATTATCAGAGTGCAAAAACGAGTGGATCCAGTTACACAGCCGTAGCGCGTGGCTATACTTATGCTGCGGAGAGTGCAGCGCACGCATTTTCTGTCCAGCTGGGACTATGACTCAAACGCTACGGCAGACCGGCATTATTACGTTATCAGAAGGATGCTTATTAAAAGCAAATAACGTAATTATTCATGCACAAAACAACTTCCAAAGTACAATGAACAAACATGAAGACGAGACACTAATGAGCCTGCCACCAGAATCGGAAGTTAACCAAATTGTCAACGAAATGAATTTCACATACCTCCCTGAAAATCATGAAGATAACTTAAGGACAATTAAAAACAAGCTGGACCATGTCAAAGCGCTACAAGACACTGCCACAAAATAAAGAGTTTACAGAAGGACCGCTCCCACCATTTTTGAAAATCTATACCTATCCTTGTCTGACTCACTAGGGTTGCTTCTGTATTGATTCTGAATTTAAAAAGGAGTAAGTAGTAAAAGTTAACAATCATACATAAATAAATTCGTTTATACATACATCGTAACAAGTTTACATGCCTTAGATGCTGCTTAGATAGTAAACAGAGCATCTAATATCCATTTAAAGTCCCGACGCCACACACGACGAAGACAAGATCCTATTGTACCTATACCGTACCTATTATGTTGTAATGTATTCCATTCCTATATGTTATAATGTACTCTATGTACAAGATATAAATATGGTGTGATAGTTATCTCACTAAAAACATAAACGTGAAAAAGGCACTAAGTAAGTTCGATGAAAACATAAAGATAAAAAAGGTGCCAAGTTCAGCGAAAAATAGTTGAAATCTAAATGGGTTACAAGTTCCATAAATTGTTTCGTTCAAGAACTTCAAATAATTAATATTTTCTTAAATGTTGAATTTCTAACTTGTCATCTACAAAAATTTAAAAACCTTTATAACGCAAGAACTGTATCAAGCAATAGTGGTAACTATTTTGAAAACAAGAAAGTGTATTTAAATACCTATGTTGTGTTTTTATCGTATATAGGTAAATAAAAAAATATAAGTAGTTTAATAGTCAAAGTCAAATTTGTTTATTCAATTTAGATTGGTTTTTACAATAGTTGTGAACGTCATAGAAGCTACGCTATCGAGATGTAAACAGGTTCATATTTGTTTCTGGCGCAGCTGTTCTTCATAGTCTTTTCTTGCACTCAAGAATGTCGTTTTTCAGCTTTCTTTTTCTGGGAGAATTTGCAGAAACGTGAGTTGCTATTTGTGAATTTGAGTCACATTTAACTTTTTCATATTGTGTACAAGATTCATTAGTCTCCACAGTTGCTTGCGTTTCTTCATTTAAATTTTTTTTGACAGGTAGCAAAAGTTTGGGAACCGAACTGTCCTGAAAAAGGCACTAATGCCTTTTTCAGGACAGTTCGGTTCGATGTCTTGATTATAGAATTGGTTTCGAAATGGGCCTCACAAACTCGAAGATATGTTGACCATTTGTTGCGTACATCTTCTCGATCAATTAAACTTATCCATAAGGTTCGTCTGAAAAAAAAATCATTTGATTTTTAAAATGAACTAGTTAGTTTTGCAACGAAAATAGCCTATGGCACTCCTACGATTAAGACGTTAAAATAAATAGGTATACGCATAATCGTGCGTGGTTCGTTTTCTCCTGAACTTGGCTGGCACACTGCCGTGCGTCAAAAAAAACTTTACTGCAAGTAAAATGTTATTTGGGGTAAGTATAATGACTGGCGTTCTCTCCCAAACTTGGCAAGCACACTGCCGTGCGCCTAGATAAAGAAAACTTTACTGCAAGTGAAATGTTATTTGGGATTTATTGATTGGCGTCCTTTCCTGAACTTGGCTGGCACACTGCCGTGCGCTTAGATGAAAAAAAAATACTGCAAGTAAAATGTTATTTGGGGTTTAATGACTGAAGTCTCTAAAATGTAAGTAGGATTTCATAACACTGCTAAAATAAAAGAAAATGCAACGACAACTTTTACTTGAAAATTCGTCAACATGACTTGTGGCTGTGTTCGCTGAACCGCCAAGAAGTTTTGAGAATACTATAACATCTAAATAAGGACCATAGAACCCAATTACAGGCGTTTTACCACAACCAGCTAACTATAAGATGAATGTGTATGGTTCATCGTCGTTATCAAAGCGGCTAGTCCCAAAAGTACCTAGGTATACTCACCTACCAACAAGAGAAAACAGTTTGACTTACCTTACCTTTCAATATCGTTTGGAAATTTAAAGAACGTGTATGCACAGTTTTTAGTCGTATTTAGACAACCAAATACACTGCAACTGTAATAATATTGGTTATTAATTTTTGTTAATTAATAGTAAAATTGGTATATAAGTGTCACAGTGACACGTAGCGGCGCGGACGTGAAGTGATCAATTAAATGCTCTTTGGAACTTGCGATCACTGACCTCTTTGCGATACTCGCGACTGAGTACTGTCCCAAACTGTCCCATTTTGCCTGTATATGTGACGTCTATGTGTGCGTGACGAAAATGGCACTTTGTTCTAAGCGGACTCTCTGCTAGGGCGACCGCCCGCCCGCGTAGTTACTTTGTGACACTGCTATTAACCAAATTGACAGTCACTATGTTCATCACTACGTGACGTACACTGTACTGGCTACTATCGTTGTGACATTGATATGCGTTTGGAGTTTCAAGGTCATCAAGAAACGCAGACAGAGAAGTGGTCAGGCCAGACAGAGGGCGGAGGAGCAGCCTGAAGCAGCTCCGCGCCGGCCACTGGAGCGTCATCAGTCGATGCCAGATGTGAGCGAGGATGACGTCAATACGAAGCCTACAGTTTTTTCACACGATAAGGCAACGTCTCCTATGTAATTTTATAATAACAAATAAGAAAGTTTATTTTAGTCAAGTATTGCTTTTATTGTATTGCTTTTATATTTAACATTTACATTTTTACATTCTAGAAACATAAGTAAATTTTATTACCTTTACAGTTTATTTGTTTACTATTAATGTTAATCTTTGTTTACACACGTTATCTTTCCTGTTTCTTAAGTCGGGAGCATGTACAAGTACATTAGTAAAACATAATTATTTAACCTACATTTTAAGTTTGCTGACCGCGCATAACGTCGCCGCGCGGCCACGAATTACATGTATATTTTTAGTGCAATAAATATCTTCGGAAAGTACGGTGCTATTTACATTTCTTACATCTTTACCTATTTCTCCCGATTATTGCATTCAGGGAAACATTATAACATCCCTACAACAACAACAGTTACATAACAGTGATTTAACTATCAGTGACAATTAACATTCTACATAACATCTACGATCTCAGGTGTGAGCCTGAACACTTTGATTGGCGTCAATCGGCTTAATGGTATCTGTCCCATCAGTGGTGGTGTCGGCACGGCACGGCTCGATTGTTTTTACAGACTTGGCAAATATTCCACGTAGTTTTCACAGCCGATCGACCGCGAAGAATCCAGAATTTCTGTCGTATGTCGTTAAAAACCTTTTCTTTGCCACAGTGCGCGGCATCTTTGTGGTACTGCATCATCAAAAGCTTCGTAAAGATATCAGATGGAGACAATATGATGGGGTTCTTTGTGTCATACTCTGCGTCGGCTGAGTCGATACGACCACGGGCACGGATGAGACCCCGCGCGTCTAAAAAGGGAACTAACTGAAAAAGGCGGCTATTTTTGTCGACTTTGCCTGTCGTCTGCAACATCTGGAATTCATTTGGAAATGAACGCCACTGACTGTCTTGGATGAGGAGCAGCTCTGCTTCCGTGATCTCGTCAGCAAGGAGTTCTCCACCTTGACGTTCACCCTTGTCTGCCAATTGTGCTTAAATCTCAAAACCCACGCTGTTGCTCTTACTAGTCGCCAATACGAAGAGAAACGAGCTACGTCTGGCAAGCTGTCATTAGCATGTGATGTAATGACAAGCGTGACTTTCATCTCGGGGTCGAGACTCATCTCCTCTTCAGTTGCATGTGGATGCGGAACTTCAGTCGGCCATGCATCTTCTTTTTGTCTGAGGAAGTCTGGCCCGGTTATCCAACGCGCATGCGCGACGGCACAGGCCTTGTCTCTGGTCGCAAGATCGGCGTGGTTCAGGTCAGTGGGAACCCACCTCCAGTCACTTGGGTCAGTCAAGTCGCTGATCTCACTGATCCTGTGTGCAACAAAGGGTTTGAAGCGGCCCGCTTCGGATCGTATCCAGCTAAGGACAGTCTTGGAGTCAGACCAATAAACAATACGGCTGATGGGAAGATCGATGAATTTCCCGATTGACTGTGCCATTCTCGCACAAACAAAGACCTAACAAAGAACCTTGAAGCTCCAACCTCGGGACGCTCCTAACTTTCAGTGGTGCAACACGAGCTCTGGCCATTATCATCGAGACATGATAACTACCGTCAGTCAACGTGGACCTCAGATAAGCAATTGCAGCGAAGGCTCTGGTGCTGGCGTCACAGAACACGTGAACTTCGACAGGCTTTGACATGTCGGTCTGGACACTAAGAAACCATCTTGGAATTTGCAATCCTATCGCCACTCGCAGTTCCTGCAACCATGACTGCCATCTGTCATAAAGGTCACCTGTCACCTCGTCGTCCCAGCCTATTTTGGTCGTCCAAATATCTTGTAAAATAATTCGCATTTTGATTGTCACAAAAAGTAAAAATCCTAAAGGATCAAAAACGGACATACATATTTTCAAAATATGCCGCTTAGTAGGATGTCTGTCTGCTTGACTATCAATGACGTCACAAAGGTTCGAAAATACGAAGTTGTCATCACATGGTGTCCACTTGACACCTAGTACTCGCTCAACCGGTAAGTCAGTGGTGTCATTGAGCACTTTGGCACCAGAAGTTGACAGCTTCTCTTCCGGCAAACAACGTAAAATTTCCCTGGAGTTGCTCATAAAACTTGTCATGTTGAAACCGCCTTCAGCATGAATATTAATCACGTCCTGTACAACTTTCGTTCCCTGATCTACCGTATCAATTGACAGGATCAGGTCATCCATGTAATGATGGTCGGTGATGGCTTTGACTGCGTCAGGATGTGTCTCTGCAAATCGAAGCGCATTTGTATTCTTGACGTACTGGGCTGATGATGGCGAACAAACAGCGCCAAAGATCATCACGTTCATCTGATACTCATCATTGTCCCACAGGAACCGCTGAGCCTGTCGGTCTTGCTCAATAATCAGCACCTGATGGAACATCTCTTGGATGTCTCCCATTATCGCGTAACGATGACACCTAAATTGTAATAACATACCGGGTAGGGAATTTAGAAAGTCCGGCCCTGGTAGAAGAAAGTCATTCAATGACTTTCCGTCTGACTTAGCTGCTGCATCTGTCACAAACCGCAACTTGTTGGGCTTATTGGGATTAAACACTGCAAAATGAGGCAAATACCAAGTCTTCTCTGACCGGTTCCGCACCTCATTAAATGTCAGCTTACATGCATACCCCTTCTTGACATAATCTTCAATCTTCTGTTTGTACTTCTCGCCAAACTCAGGAAGCTTCACCATCTTGCGCTGAATGCCCTTCAACCTAACAAAGGCTTGATTGAAACTATCAGGCAGATGGCAGCTATCATCCCGCCAGAGAAGTCCAGTCTCCCAGCGCTTCTGGTCTTCAATGTACCTGGTCGTTGATTTCATGATGTCCAGGGCTCTCACATCCTCCCGGGACCGGGGTGTGTCGGAGGTCGGCTTGACTCCAAACTCTTCTGTACGAAACGACTTTCTATACAACTCATTTAAGTCCTCACATGCACAGTGTAAAACAACCGTATCATTCGGAACTCCTTTCATACTAATGATTCCGTGCAATACGTACCCCAGTTTTGTCTTGGAGATAATTAGTCCGCGTTCCGGGCCACACTGTATAATTTGACGTGTCACAATTAAGTCAATATTGTCTTGTCCAATTAACATGTCGACTTTGTCAAATGTCAAGTCATCTTTGTCAAAATAATTATTCAAAAAAACTCTATCTACTACATTCTTATTTACAGGCAAATTATTTACAGGCAATTTCAAATTATTTACAGTACGGACATTAATTAACTTAAATATTTCATCATTATTGCGTCCGCGAACATTAAAAACAACGGAACGCGACGTAAGGTCAAGTGAGGTCATGCCATGTGCACCGCAGATTCGCAGCGGTCGCAGCTGGCCGTCGATGCCGGCGCGCGCAGCGAACGACGCGTCGATCAGGCTGACTGCAGCTCCCTCGTCCAGCAGCGCCGACGTCTCGAAATCGCCATGCTTTCCGGTCACGACAACTCGAATGACTTTCAGAAGTACGTGGCTGGGCTGCGTCAAAGAATGTGTAGTAGCAATAATAACGTCATTTGAGCTGCTACCATTAGCTGTCGTAAGTGCAGCGTCATCATGTGCTGCTTGTCTTGGCTCAGCGTGCAAAACTTTATGATGTACGCGCTCACATCCTTGCGTACCACACTTAGCTCTCGTAGTGCAAGCTCTCAGTTGATGTCGGGGTGATAAACATGAGAAACATAGCTTTTTCAATGTGACAAAGTTCCATCTATCGTCTATGGAAAGCCGTAAAAAATCAGGGCATTTCGGTAAGTCATGGTTGTTGTGACATTTCTGACAGTCTTTGTTTATCTTATTTGTATTCAAGACAGGAAAAAGTTTGTCATTCTGTCTGTACTCACGGCTGTAGCTTTTCTTGTCGACTGTACGTGAGCTTGATGGCAACGACGTTGTGAATTCAGCTGTCGCCTTGGCTACTTCCATAAGCCACTCCGCCACGTCTTCTAAAGTAACTTCATACATTCCTCGTCGAGTCTTGTCAAGACCCCACTGACATTTGAGGTTTGACGGCAGCTTTGATAAAACATTACGGATAAGAATAGGATTTCTTAAATGACTTACTTGGTCAGTCGATACCATGACGGCGACAATATTTTGCACTTCAGTCGCGTATCTCATTAGCTGCGTCAGGTCGTCATGACGTATGTCACGGTAGGATAGTATTTTCAAGATCATTGCGTCAATGATTATTTCTGATCTACCAAATCTTAGTTTTAGTGTGTCAATGATTCGGTCTAAATTTGAAGCGCTCGTCAGTAGAGCATACACCGAGTCGCGAGCTTCTCCACGGAGGCACCTCATTAGCCGAGCAATATTTTCGTCGTCTGTAAAGCCGCACAACTTGGTCGTAATCTTGAACTGACTGTAGAAGAGCAGCCATTCCTCCGGGGCTCCGGTGAAGATTGGTAACTCCCTGGTGCTCGTCTGTCTGGCTAGAAACTTGTCCATATGTGACTCCGGGTTAAATGGTCGGTCACATGCAGCGTCGGTTGTCTTAGCCTGGTCGCAATTTCTCGCCGTCACGAAATTGTGCGTCCGTGCCGTGCGACTATTAGAAGTTGGACGTACGTCGTTGTCACCGTCGCAACTTTCTACCTCCAAAGCTTCTAGGTCTAGCGTTATCTGTTCACGAATTAGCCTTTCTTCATTCTCTATTCTCCGGCGCTCGAGGTCGGCGAGCTGTTCCGCGGCCTGACGTTTCATGTCTAGGGCTCGCTGTCGGCGTGCCCGGTCGGATGAACACGAAGCTACGGATACCTTAGATTGCGTGTTTGTGACTGGCGGTGGTGGTGGTACGTCGGCCACGGTCCCACTGATGGTTGCACTTTTGCTTCTTGTCAGCATTTTCCACGGGCTGGGTCAATTTTTTCTCGAAGGACCAAACTGAAAGCGCTGGTCGGCGCCGTCGTCGTCGTAAATAATCACAAATACGTATAAATGAGAAAGAGAGTTTAATCGCACGGTTTTTATAATACAATGGCAAAAATCAGCTACAATCGTATCTGTCGTCTTGGTCGATAGTCCCTTTTTTTCAAGTCAGTGACAATGTCAGTCAGGCTGGCAGCGCTCACGCTGGCCAGCGTCTTATTCACCAAAAAGTCTATAACACTACTATAATCGATTAGTTACTCAGAACCTTAATCGATTAATCGCGAGAATCGATCACAGACTCGTATGGTTACATGCCTAATCACGTCACTTTGGCATGTGTCAAAACGGGCATCTTATTTTGTGACGACTGTAGGTAAATAAATAACATCTGTCTGACGTTCCGTTTTACGTAAAAAAGTCGCGTCAAAGTAAAATTTATAACGTTCCGTTCCTTCTAACTGCATAGGTGGGACAGCGCCATCTAGTGACTGAGCTTTCGGAAAATCGCCCATTGTCTAGAATATACCGTTACAGATTTATAAGGGTTTAGCTTGGGCTCTCAGTTCGTCAATTTGTACATTAATGAATCTTCCAAATTTGCAAGTAAATTAAAGAAATACATAAAAATACTTTGAATTTCTGATTCTTTAACACTTCTGGGAATTTCGGCTTCTTGAAAACCTCAGTCCTCAATACTCCCATACTATAATTATGGGAGATTTCAACACCTGTCTCATAAAAGACGATTCTCGTGCCCGTAAATTACTGTCAGTAGTCAACTCATCTAACCTGCATATTTTACCATTAACGGCCACTCACCACTTTCCCAATTGCACCCCCTCCCTTCTCGACCTCATTATTGTATCTTCTCCCAACTTAGCTTCTAAACATGGCCAACACTCTGCAGATGCGTTCTCATATCACGATCTGGTGTATCTCTCGTACCGAATCCGACCTCCCAAGTTAAAACCCACTATTCAGCTTCAGCGTAGTTTCAACCGCATTGATCACGACCAGCTACTTGCAGATGCTGCTAACATGGACTGGTCGGCAATATTTTCCTCTGACTCCGTTGACGAGCAGGTTAATATTTTTAACAGATTACTCTTAGAGCTTTATGATGTGCATGCACCGATAAGGCCAGTCAAAATGAAACACCTACCTGCACCCTGGCTAACCGACGAGATCCGATCTCTCATGAATAAAAAGAACTCCACCAAAGCCAGGTTCAAGATGGATCCCTCGAAACGAAATGAAGAAAGAATGATTCGGGCGCGTTACCAGTGCAATATGGTGATTAGGGATGCTCAAAGACGCCACATTCATAATTCTATAGAAAACGTTGATCCAACTAAAGTTTGGAAATTTCTAAAAACTCTTGGGGTTGGCAAATCTCATAATACTGTCACGGATACAAATGTCGATTTCAATCAACTAAATAGTTACTTCACATCGTCGGTGCCTATTGATGGTAACCTTAAACATTTAACCTTGCAACATCTTTCTAGCCTGCCAATGCCAACACAAGTTTCCTCTTTTTCTTTTATTCAATTTTCAGAATGTGATGTAAAGAGAGCAATCCTGTCCATCAACTCAAGTGCTGTTGGTGCCGACTCTATTAGCCGTAAGATGATCCTTCCCATCCTCGATATCCTCACTCCTATAATTACCTTTATCCTCAACACATACATATCCACTGGAACGTTTCCGACTTCCTGGAAGGAAGCAAACGTTATTCCACTGCCCAAAAAATCCAAACCAACCATGTTTTCAGATTTTCGTCCTATTTCTATCCTGCCGTTCCTTTCCAAAGTCCTTGAAAAACTCATTCACCACTAGCTTACTGACTATCTTAACATTAGCCATCTCCTTAATCCCCTTCAGTCTGGTTTCCGCAAAGGCCATAGCACATCAGCTACAGCACTTGTGAAGATAACAGATGATATACGCTTGGGAATGGAAAATCGACAACTGACAGTACTGACTTTACTAGATTTTAGCAATGCATTTAAGTCAGTTGATTTTGATATCCTTCTCGGTGTTTTACGCTCTCTAAACATATCTCCATCTGTAATTGATTGGTTCGAAAGTTACCTGCTAGGGCGACGGCAGCGTATCCGCACTGGTGACACCTTCTCCTGGTGGTGTGATATCAATGCTGGTGTCCCTCAGGGTGGCGTCCTATCTCCACTTCTTTTTTAAATTTTTATAAATTCAATCACTTATTTCCTTTCAAGTCCTTATCACCTCTACGCTGATGATCTTCAGATATACACTCAGGCACCATTATCAGAGCTCTCACGTGCAATTACAGCTACTAATAAAGATCACGCTCAAATAAGCTCTTGGAGCAAGTCATTTGGTCTGACTGTTAACGCAGCCAAGACGCAGTGTATTATCATCGGCAGTCCTCATTTTGTTTCGAGGATCGATTTTAACCAGCTTCCGGCAGTTTCCTTGTTTCCAGCACCCTTCCAGATGGTACTATTATTCCTTTTTCAAGTTCTGTTAAAAATCTAGGTGTTATCTTTGATCAGCATATGTCTTGGAGACCTCATATTGAGGAAACTAGGAAAAAGATATTTGCAGCATATGGCTCACTTAACCGGCTTCGTAACTTTTTGCCGACCAGTACTTAAATCACTCTGTCACAATCGCTTCTGCTGTCTATCTTGGACTACGCTGATGTCTGCTTTACTGACCTGTCGGAGGGGTTACTTGATAAGTTGGAGCGTCTGCAGAACGTTGCCATCAGGTTTATATTTAATCTTCGTAAATATGACCATGTGTCTCACTTCTGTAGCAAACTCCAATGGCTCCCAATTCGCCGGCGCAGGGACTTACACACACTTAAACTTCTCTATTCTATCCTTTTCATGCCTACTTCCCCTCCTTATCTTAAAGACTGCTTCTCCTTTCACTCTTCATCTACGTCATGTACTTTGCGTTCCTCATCTAACCTCACCCTTGAAATTCCACGTCATTCTTCCGACTTTTTTTCCTACTCTTTCTCTGTCCATGCTGTCCGTTTGTGGAACGCGCTTCCTGAAGGTATCAGAAAGGCTCAGACTCTAAAATCCTTTGGAGATCAAGTTAGAAGTCATTTCCTCTCCCTTACTCATTGAAGTTTATGTATTATCTTATTTTTCTCTATTTGTCATTCTAGACTTATTCTATCCTTTTTATGCACCCTCTCCCCTCTGTTCTTTTGATTTATTTTTTTCTTTCGCCCAAGGTTGCCTGGAAGAGATTGCTATTTAGCAATAAGGCCGCCTGTTGTCTGTTTTCTCATAACTATGTCTCTTTGTGTTATTGTTTCTTTCTTTGTGTGCAATAAAGCTTTTTTTATTTTATTTTTTTTATTCTAACGTAGAAACAATGGTGCAAACGTTAATAGTTTAGTAATAATTGGAATTTTTTTATTTTGACAATTGATGAACTGAGGGCATGACGTTTTCGGTTCTACTGACTTAGGCTTCGCCACATAGATTAATGAAAGTAAGCTAACGTTTTTTTACGAAATCTTAACTAGAAGTTGACCTAGCATCCGTTTCTCTAAATACCATACTTTCAGAGATTGAATTTTTAATTTTTGTGAGAACAAAATTGACAGATGGTGACCATCATTTTTTACTTTTTTTAAGGACGGTATTATTATAACATAGTGTAAAAATGCGCACTCGCGACGTTCACCGCGGTTATTTAGACTGTTTATTATTCTGGCATCTACTGTCGAAATAGTTAACGCCTTTTTTACACTTTGTTTAGTGATGGGTAATTTTCCGAAAAATTTCAAAACTCGGAAATTTTTCAATTAATTTTTCAGAAAAATTGAAAAATTGGAAAAATAATGGAAAAATATCTTTTTATCGAAATTATTAGTTAAAATGAAATAGTAAATATAAAATATGGTTCATAATAAGTTGAAATTCAAAGGGTTGAATGGCTTTACATGTTGTTTAAAAAAATACAAATGTGCTAAGTTATATTTTAATACAAATTCATGTACAATGGTTTATTTTATACGACATAAACATATATAATTACGTCACTCATGATTAATCTCTCTGAGTACTGAATCCTGAGATTAATCTGAATCCAAATGGGTCATTCTACCGAAACGCAAAATTTTTGTTTGCTTGAAATATCTCGCAACTACGTAAATTTTATCTACATACGAAACCTATTCACAATATTTTGTTAGTTTATCTACCATCTTGACGAATTCCTGTACTCAACACAAAAAAGTAAGTAAACAGTTAAAAAATATAATTTGCATACGGCCTTATTTATATTAATGGTAATTTTTGGAATAAACTAAATTACCATTAAATGAATTTGGCTATTAAAACCTACAATTAAGCAAAGGTTTTAAGGTGTTTATATCAAAACATCAATTCTGTAGAAGTCACTTTGTCGGTGTTACTTTCGACAGAAGTGATGAATTTCCAGAGATGTGATGATTTCTTTTGTATTGATTCTATATTTTATCTCCTACTAGCCTTCCGCCCGCGGCTTCGCCCGCGTGTACTACACGACGTCATCCCGCGGGAAGGTGATATTTTTCAGGAATAAAAAGTAGCCTATGTCCTTTCTCAGGCTCTAGACTATCTCTGTACCAAAATTCATTCAAATCGGTTCGGTAGTTTAGGTGTGATTGTGTAACACACAGACAGACAGAGACGCATTTATAATATAAGTAAGGATTAGAAGAATACTTTCAGCTTTAGTTAATCTTACGTCCAATGTTGATTTTTTATCTATATAAAATTCAAAGTCCTGACTGATTGACTGACTGACTGACTGACTGACTGACTGACTGAGATATCAACGCACAGCCCAAACCGCTGAACCTAGAGACTTCAAATTTTCCACATAGATACATTATACAGTGTAAGCATCTACTAAGAAAGGATTTTTGGAAATTCCAGCCCTAAGGGGGTGAAATAGGGGATGAATGTTTGTATGAAAGACCGTCAGTTTTGAAGTTAGTTAGTTAATCTTCAAATTTTGAATAGAATAGAATAGAATATTTATTAATTGCATTTCATGTGGTACATTTGTATTTAGGCTGGCAATTTAAAATTAATATTTACCTGTGTCAGCGTTTTTGACAATTCCACCCCCGAAGGGGTGAAAATGGGGATGAAATGTTGTATCTGGAAAGTCCTTCATTAATTTTATTATTTAGGTTTATGGTCGGAAAGTAAAACAAATAACCAAGCACATATTTCGTATTTTTTCGAAAATCAACCCCTTAGAGGTTAAATGGGATAAATAAACCTAAAAATCGATATGGATGTCGTTATTGAGGTTTTATGGGATGACGATTGCAAAAATGGCATTTATTTTGATGTTTAACACGCTGAACATGATTCAACCCCTAATAGGTTGAAATAGGGGTGAAATTTTGAATGAAAAATCAGGGGGTAAAATAGACACTTCAACTTGAAACTTTGTAGGCTTACTTTTTAAAACAAATAGGCAACCCATTTCGTAGTTTTCCGAAAATCAAACCCAGGGGGTAAATAAGGGTATAGAAACCTAAATCATCTTAAGTAAGTTAAGTTCAGACCCACCCTTTGAGGAGATCTTCGAGCATTGTGTTCAGGTTTTCCAAGGTCTTAGCCATAAGAACTACATCATCTGCAAACCACAGGTGTGTGAGGTACACGCCAATGATGTTGATGCTGTATCCGTTCCAGTCCATAAACTTAAAAATATCCTAAATCGCAGTTGTGAACAGTTTCGGCAAAATAACATCTCACAACTAGCCCCTCCTCTTCCCTCTGCAGCACTGCCCAGGTCTTGATCGAATCAAAGGCTTTCTTCTAATCCACGAACATCAAGCAAAGGAGCAAGTTACACTTTTCGGTCATCTGTATAACTTCCCGCATTGAATGAATGTGGTCTACGGTACCTTTTCGGAGTTAGTTCAGGAGCTAACCCGCCTAGTTCAGGAGTTTGAAAATCGTCTAACCTACTCTACAAGCGAGACGATTTGTAATGACTCTCGAAAACAACTTGTAGATATGGCTCCTCTTTTAATTCTTTAGATGAAGAAATTAATAAAAACCTTTAATGTTCTTAGTATTTAAGTTTTCGTTCTACAGAAATATTATGATTGCGTCATTTCTGTAGAATAATAATGTTAAGTTTTTTAGGTATGTATTTATCTAATTTTGCTATTTTTAATTAAATATTATAGCTATTGACACTAAAAACAATAAGATCCAGCTATTCTTATTTGCTGTATTACCTTAAATTACTAGTTTATAGAAAAATATGTCACTCATGTCGAAATACAAATCACCCCTGTCGATGTGATAAAATCAAAATGTTTGATTTTTTTCATTATATAATGGCAATTGATCTCTGACTATATTTTTAAAACGATCATAATATCACAACTCATCCTAATAAAACAATAAATACTTGATTATGTGAAAAATAAAACTAATTTTTTTTTTGTCATTCGGTAGAATGACCCAAATCTGAATCATGATCATCATAAAAGAATTCGTCATCAACATTTTGTACATTATCTGCATCTACAAACAGTAGATCTTCAGTTGGTGGACTGATATCGTCCTCTTGAACATTGTGAATATACAAATCATCATTATTTGTATTTTCTATATTCCAGTTATATATGCAATAAAAGCCATTATACCAGCTTCAGATAGTGAATCAGATACTGAAAAGAACTGTAATTTTGACAATATGCGTAATGAATCAGAAAATTTATTCACTGAAAATGCTGATTACATTCAAAGAAAAAAAAAAGCTTTCAGAAGTCGCCGGAAAAGACAATACTCCAAATTGCAGCTTACCTAGAAGTGCATAAGTAGTACATATCAGAACCAGATGAGTACAGTCAGTACGCTCAACGTTGGTCTAGTCCGGATTATACAGTTAAAGAATCCCAAAAACAAACCCCAAATTCAGAAAAACAGTTTTGTGATGCGGCAGTGATGACAGAACCAGAGTACAAAGCGGAAGAAAATGAGAACATTAGAATTTCAAATTTAATGTTTTGTTAATTTATCTCGCATGAACTTGACCGGTATACCGGTGATGAACGGTATAATCTTATGCAAGAAATCATAGAAGTCTTTAAGAAAAATAATAAATAACAGTTTTAGTAATAGGGTACGGAATGAGAAATTTAAGTATTTTGATAAAAAGTAACAAATAAAAAGTAGTTATCTTGTTTTACTTTCTGATCTTGGTCGACTTCCCATTTTTTCCAATATTTGAAAAATATTTGAAAAATTGGAAAAATATTGGAAATTTTTCATTTTTTCTTTTCTTTTCATTCCGAAATTTTTCCATTACCCATCACTGACTTTGTTATAATAATACCGTCCTTAAAAAAAGTAAAAATCGATGGTCACCATCTGTCAATTTTGTTCTCACAAAAATTAAAAATTCTGCTGCTTTGTTCTGTTGAACGTTGCTAGCTAGTTATCGTTCCGCTATTTTTACCGACTTCCAAAAAAGGAGGGAGGTACTCAATTCAACCCGTATTTTTTCTTTATAAAATTGACTTAAACTTCCCAAAAACGCATGAAGTTCATACCCAGAAAGATACGCGGTAGCCCCCCTGATTCAAACAAAAAAATATAAAGCCCCCAGTACAGGTTGGCCGACCATGGTCGGCGACCATGACCAATACATCGTACATTGACACTTTTGAACGAACAAGTTTAAAAAGGTTCTTTCAAAAGTGTCAATGTACGATGTATTGGTCATGGTCGCCGACCATGATCGGCCATCGTGTACTGGGGGCTTTAGACGTTCTTCGAATAAGCAACGAATTTTTTTAAATAGAGGTCAGTGATAAATTCCTTATTCATAAGACCATAGATGATGCATAAGCATAAGACCTTGACCATAGTGATTACTTTCTCTGTGCTGTGACCATGAAGCTCGACTTAATACTGAGGTAACTGGAGTTCTCACTCACCCTGAATAAAAAAGTGAACACCAGCAAATTTGACATTTCGTATTTAGTGGCTGTCAGTTGTCTCATATGACCATACGTATTTTTTTAAAGTGTAGGTGAGACGGAAGACAGCCACTGTGTAATTTGTTGTCACAAAAATTGTTCGTACTGCACTCTCCAGTTACCTCAGTATTAAGTCGAGCTTCATGGTTGTGAGTTGTGACCTTGACTGATACCTTTTTTTTATTGGGCTATAGATTCAAGATTCAAATTTGTTTATTCAATTTAGATTGTTATTTACAATACTTGTGAACGTCATAGAAGCTACGCCATCGGTTCGCAAACCCTACAGCGGGAGGCCTTGGAGAAGAACCGGCAAGAAACTCCAAGGGTTGTTTTTTTCTCCCTGTCTTATTTCATACAGAGTCGTCAAATTGAAAAATGACCTTAACATGGTATGACTAAGGTCAGTTTCCATCACAATTACACAATGGGTTATGATAAATACAGTTAAGTATAGGCGAACTAATGATCATAGCGGTGAACAATTTTCAGTTACTTAGGAACTCTACTTAAAGCTTTAATATTAGTTTAAAACAAAAGACAATTCTACTATATACTGCAAGTTGCGCCATACATGTTTCAAATGTAATCCTTAATAAAATGAATAAAAACAAAAGAAAACACATTTTAAGGCAAGCAGATAAGAGCAGACCCATTCCCTCTGAAAACACTGACCTCTATTTATGCTTTATAAGAAGAAATAAAATACGTGTCAAGTCGTGTCGTATGCACTGGCACTGACTCTAACCATTTTTATTCTCGATTGGCGGCCCTAGCTGGCACATGTCAACATGTCGTGTCGGGGACTCGAGCCATGAAGCTCGACTTAATACTGAGGTAACTGGAGAGTGCAGTACTAACACTTTTTTGTCACCAAAAATTACACAGTGGCTGTCTTCCGTCTCACCTACACTTAAAAAAAATACGTATGGTCATATGAGACAACTGACAGCCACTACATACTGCTGGGTACACTTTTTTATTCAGGGTGAGAACTCCAGTTACCTCAGGGTATTAAGTCAAGCTTCATGACTTGGGTGGACTCGGGGCTGTCATGACATGAGCCAACTAGGGCCGCCAATCGAGAATAGTTCATAGAGAGTTCTATACGTTTTTCTGAACTTTCAGTCAATTTTATAAAAAAAAGCCGCTATCAGTTCCCTGTTTATTGACTTCGGGTATAATTAAAGCTAGCTACCAACGATCAATGTTGGTGTAGTTGGACATCCCTATTGTTATGTCACCGCACTAGCGCTTGACGGTTATGATTGTTCTGTGTGTGTCTTTTCTTGTGCAATGGCTTGGCCACAAATTATATAGACTAGTACAGATAGGAATCAAGCCTTATAGCGGCCGTTTGTTAGTGAATGACTGACCCCGATTAGATTTTGACAACATAGTGCTGCCAGAACTATCGACCCTTGATTTGTTATCGATAGTTGTGCAAATCATCGACGTTTGGTACAACCCTAGTTATATACAATTTTAAATTCTGCTCAAATAAAAAAAACATTTGATGAAAGAAGGCATTTATTACTTGACATTATAATTTTATCAAATACAAAGTACATAAGTAAAAGTTGAGATTTATACAAGACAAAGAATGAGAGTAATGAAATTACTTACTAAATTGACTTTATAGATAAACTAAGAAATATAAATACTTTATCAGCTACAAGAAAAATTAAACTGCTTGCAAATATTTATTATGCACAAATGCTAATGCTATTTTTCCTAGTAGTTTTATTTAGTATCTGCCATTTCATTATTCACTGTTAATATCACTTTAGTTTCAACGCAAGACGCAATAACCTAATTCTAATAGTTAAACATTTAATGCAGTAAGTAATCAATATAGCAACTAACAACAGTAATTTGCACCATAATTCTGATTTGATAACTTATAACCGCAAGAATAGGCAGACACGGGCATCTTCGCAGCACTCCACGAACCTCGTTGAGACTCAAGTTATCTGAAAAGATTAAATTTGGTTAGTATAGATTCTACATATTGTTACTATAATCTGCCATAACATTTTATAAACAAATAAGTGATAGTTGAACTGAAAAGTTTGTAAATCAAGAAAGAGTAGTGAGTATAAAGCACATTTTGTTTGTTGTGCCGCTATGCACAAGTTATAGATAATCAATGTTTATAGTTAATAACTGTTATTAAGTAGATAAGCTTTGTACATAGACTGATGAGAGGAAGTATATATAATTAAGTAAGATCTAAGATAGTAGATAGCAGTAACAGTTATAACATAGTCATAAGACAATCACAATAAACCATCATTCATACCGACAACAAACATATGTTATCCCACCGGTACATTTGTTATAATTCTGTTCTGTTTGTCAGAATCAGAAATATGAATTTGATGATAAGGCATTTTAAATGTTTTGACAAAGTTATTGAATTACTTACACTGTTATTTTCTCTTGACTTGGTATTAACAACTTCACAAAATTGAAACTTGTTAAATGTGATAATTGATTATTTAAATTTAATCCCAAGTCATCTACTGTGCTTTATCATATCACCATATGATATCACTTCTAAATGTATATTGAAATAAGGTATTAGGAAGGTTTTTTTTTTAACAAAACTAATCAATAATTAATTACACATACCTACTTACATTCATATAAAAAGAATAAACAAACATTACCTACCTTTCATACATAACTTCTTCTTCAACATGTCAATGACAAGTACAAAATCATATGTTGTTGGCCCAAAACTGCCACTCTCACCGCGTTATCTGCAGCCAACATGAGGTCCTCACGCGTGCAGGTGTCCGGGCATAAAGAGCAATCAATGAAGTGGGCCATGGTCTGTGGAGTGTAACCACACCTGCAAGAGAGATCCGTGTTACTGGTGAAGCCCCACCAGGACAGGTTGTCTTTACTTCGACCAACTTGGGTACGGAGTCTATTTAAAGATCTCCATAATGATCTGGGAAGTTCAAGGCCAGGAGGGAGCTTTCCCGGATGAGCACATATGGGTGTGAAAGGGTAGCAGACTTTTCCCACAGTTTAACTTTGGTTAAAGAGGCCTCCGTGGTGCCAGGAATGACGCACTTGTAAAAACTATTGCGACTCTTTAGCCTTTGATAAATTTCATAACTTTCTGAGAAACCGAATCTTCTTTACTCCGGTTAAGTTGTGAACTGTATTTTTTTTTGTTTTGGTTAGTTTTAAGAAATACAATGTTGCCTCTTGGAATTACCTAAAACAACAAAACTCAAATTTAATAAATAATTGATCTTACATAAAACTACGTAAATAGATTTACTTACGTGTACCGAAGGCATCTTCGAATAATTTATCCATATTTCTGTAAAGAAATATCTGAGAAAAAGTGGAAAAACATCTACAGAATACTAGAAAACCGAAATGAGTAAAAAAACACACTAAATAAACGTCATCTTGAAATTCTTGAAAAAAGTGACAGCTTTAATTTTAGCCAATGGGGGCACCCCAACAAAATGGCGGTCTTAATTATAGCCAATGAATGGGTATCGGGGCTACCGGCCACTAAGTTTTGACCTATTCTATGGGTGATTCCAACGCCTGGGCTTGGCGCCACAAATACATCATAATTCCATAATGGTAATCTTTTATTTATTACAATGACTACGGATACAAATATGGTGTCAGGTGGGGCTCTGCCCTCACTCCCAGAAATGAAGTTTGAAGGAAACTTGAAGGAAAGTTTTAGCAAATGGATCCAGCGGTTTGAAATATACATCTTGGCCAACGGTTTGGAGTCAGCCTCAGAAAAACGCCGCATATCTATAATGCTAAATTTCATCGGCGAAAAAGGCATTGAAATCTACAACACCTTTAATCTTCAAGGAAATGAAACGTTACAAACAGTGATTGATCTATTTAAAGCGTATGTTTCACCGAAAAAGAGTCTACTTATGCTACGTAACGAGTTCTTCACGCTTTATCAAAAAGATATGAGACTGGAAGAATATTTCCGAAAAGTTATTAACTTAGGAAAACAATGTGAATTTGGAGAACTAACGGAAAGTTTGACAGTAACAAAGTTAATTGCAGGCCTTGACCAAAATTACAACAACTTCAAAACAAAACTAATTGCTGAGGAGGATGACAAACTAACCCTAACTTATGTGATGAAATACTTAATATGTGCGGAAGCATCTAGACAGTTTGTAGAAACTCAGAAGATGGATATTGGAGAGGAAGCAACTGTGTACTATGGAGGTAACACGGGGCGCAAGAGCGGACCAGCCATGGCAAATTCTACGAAAATTATTAGAAACTGCCGAAATTGCGGTCTAAATCATAATATAAACATGTGTCCAGCTTTCGGCAAAACTTGCCATAAATGCAATAAATTAAATCACTTTGCTAAAATGTGTCGGAGTGCCACAGCAAGTAAGAAACAAGTTCATGTCCTGAAAGAGGAGGCTCCTGAAGATGATCTGCAAGGTGATGATTTCTTCATAGGAAGTATATCAACAGGTAATGAAATACTGCAAAAATTTACAATAAACAGTGTGAGAATTGTGATAAAAATGGATACTGGGGCGGCATGCAATGTAATAGGTAGTGAATTATGTAAACAAATTGGTGTTAAAGACTCTGAGATTCAATACTGTAATAAAAAAGTAGTACAACTGGATGGTAAGAGAGTGCCAGTGCGTGGTACATGCTGCTTAGAAATTGTTCATCCAAATAAAAATAAATATAAAATAAAATTTGTTGTCATAGAGGGTAAAATTCCGACTTTACTAGGATGTCAAACATGTTTACAATTTGATTTTGTTTCGGCCAATACAGATTTAGTTAATATACTTAACCTAAGTTGTAAAAATGAAAAAACCTCAATGTTAATTAAAAAATTAAAAAATGATTTCAGTAGCTTGTTCGATGGGGGTCTTGGATGTGTCCCAGGAACCACAAAAATACAATTGACTGAGGAGGCAGTACCAGTAGTACAGGCTGCAAGACGAGTTCCATTTTCACTATTGTCTGAGCTACGTGAAGAATTGACCAGAATGGAGACAATGGGTGTTATAGAGAAAATAGAAAAACCAACAAAATGGGTAAATAATATTGTTTTAGTAAGAAAACCAAATGGTAAGTTGCGAATATGTATAGATCCGAGAGCATTAAATAAATATGTAATTGAACCAAAATATCAATTGCCAACAATTGATGAAATTAAAAGTAAAATGCAAAATGCTAAAGTGTTTGCACTGTTAGATGCATCTAATGGATTTTGGATGTTAAATCTAGATGAAGAGAGCTCAGACCTATGTACTTTTATAACTCCATTTGGTAGATACAAATTTCGCAGGTTACCATTTGGAATCAGTTCGGCAACAGAAGAATTCAGTAGGGTAATTGCACAAATGTTTGAAAATGTAGAGGGGGTTATTCCCTATATGGATGACCTATGTGTCTGGGCTGAATCAGTAGAAGAATTAAATGAGAGGTTAAGAAAAGTAATGGGAATTGCAGTAAAAAATGGAATAAAATTCAATAAAGACAAATGTAAATTGTTTGTATCAGAACTACTTTTTGTGGGTCAATTGTTTACAACAAACGGTGTCTCTCCGGATCCAAATAAAGTACAGGCAATAATGAAAATGGAACAACCTAAATGCAAAAAAGATCTGGAAAGGTTCCTCGGTATGTGCAACTACTTATCAAGATTTATTTTAAATTATTCTAAATTAAGTGAACCTTTACGTGTGCTTTTAAAAAAAGACATTGTGTTCTTGTGGGACACTAACCAAGAAAATGCATTTAATTCATTAAAAAAGGCATTGTGTAGTAGCCCTTGTTTGGCATATTTTGATACTAATGAGAATATGGTATTGTCAGTAGACAGTTCCTCCACAGCTATGGGAGCTGTAGTATTGCAGAGGGGTAAACCAATTGCATTTGGGTCTCGAGCTCTCACTCCAACGGAGCAGAATTACTGTCAGTTAGAAAAAGAAATGCTTGCTGTAGTGTATGGGTGTAATAAAATGCATCAATATATGTATGGTCGTAAAGTTCTTGTGGAAACTGACCATAAACCCTTAGAAACTTTATTTAAGAAACCGCTGCATAAAGTTCCAGCTAGGCTGCAACGAATGATGCTTGCCGTACAAGGCTATAACCTTAATGTTCAATACAAACCTGGGCGGTTCATGTATATTGCAGACACATTGTCACGTAGTTGTTGCTCTGATAATGTAGAATCTAAGATGGAAGACTTGAAAAAGAATATTATTTGTCATGTAAAGTTATCTCGAGATTGTTTACCGGTCTCCAATGCCCAACTTGTAAAATTACAGGAGGCTACTAAACAGGATTTAACTTTAAGCACTATGATACAATACATTAAGAATGGCTGGCCAAAAAATATGAAAGATTTGAATGACGATTGTAAAATTTTTTGGACATTTAGAGATGAGCTTACAGTCTTGGATGGTATCATCTTAAAAGGAAATTTAATTGTTGTCCCTAAATTATTAAGGTCTGAAATGATAAAGGTAATTCATCAGGGTCATGTTGGTATTAGTACCTGTAAAATTCGAGCAAGGTCATGTGTTTTTTGGCCAGACATCAATAAAGATTTAGAAAAATATGTTGAAAGGTGTGAGGCTTGTGCAAAGTATAGACCAAACTTACAGAAAGAACCACTAATCAATCACCTTATTGAGAAAATTCCCTGGCATAAGGTTGGCATTGATATCTGTACTTTAAATAACAAAGATTATCTTGTGATTATGGATTACTACTCAAAATTTATAGAGGCTTGTAAACTAAATAATTTGTCAAGTGATTGTGTCATTCTCAATTGCCAGTCAATTTTTGCAAGACATGGCATACCACGAAAAGAAGAAGAAGAAGAAGAAGTTTACATCTGAAACGTTTCAAGTATTTGCTGACAGTTATAAATTTTCACATGTTATAACAAGCCCAAAACATTCACAATCTAATGGCCAAATTGAGAGTGGTGTAAAAATATTTAAAAATATAATGAAAAAATGCAAAGAAGATGGTTCAGATCCACATTTAGGGTTACTTAACTACCGGAATACACCTAAGTCATATATGCCATCTCCTGCACAACTGCTGTACTCAAGAAATCTTAATTCATTATTACCATTACCTAAAATAATGTTAAAGCCTAAAGTTATAGTATGCGATAAAAAATATAATAATCATATACAGGGTGTAAAAAAATATTATGATAAAAATTCAAAATCTTTGCCCGAGTTAAATATTAATCAAAATGTTTATTTTAAAAAGACTCTAGATTCAAACTGGATAAAAGGAAAAATAAGTGGAAAATGTGTTGAGCCAAGGTCTTATACTGTGTTGGATGAAGTAGGAAATACTTACAGAAGGAACCGAAAATATTTAATGTCATCAGAGTCTGAATGTAGCCTGAATGGTAGGATTTGTAGACCTACTATTGATGCAAGTCATGTGGTAAATTATGATTATGAAGCTCCAGATATATGTCCTCCCAAGGGGCAAGAGTTTATAAAAGGAAATACTACCACTCAGGCTGTTAGTGAGGAGTCTTGTCATCTTCCCACAGAGCACAATAGCTCTAAGGATTGTTGTGATATATCTGTTGATTCACCATTAGTTGATAATAATATATTGATAGAACATGATGATAGCCCTAAGGATTGTTTTGATACAGATGAAAACAAGATAAACACTGATGAAGCAGGTTCAAGCTATGTATCACGAATTGGTCGTATAATTAAGAAACCTGACAAGTACAATGATTATGTTTTGTGTGATTCAGAATCTGATTCAAGTCTGAGCCAATCAGATAATGAATATGTTCAATGTTGTTCTTCTGATACTGAATAAGTTTAATTGTAAGTTTTGATATAAGTACTTGATTTTCTTATCACAATTTTATTATTATTAGAAAAGGGGGGATGTTGGTGTAGTTGGACATCCCTATTGTTATGTCACCGCACTAGCGCTTGACGGTTATGATTGTTCTGTGTGTGTCTTTTCTTGTGCAATGGCTTGGCGCCACAAATACATCATAATTCCATAATGGTAATCTTTTATTTATTACAATGACTACGGACACAAATAATCAATAGAACAAAGCAGCAAAAATCTATCAAAATAAGGAATTCAAATGACAGATGAAGCCCATATCTATACCCATATTTTTTAGCCGGTAGCCCCCCAGGCGTCACCAGGCGGAAGTCCCTAACCATTGTGAAAAATAAATATAGCTACAGTGCCACAAACTTTTCTGTTCCGGTGGCCAAAATGTGATGCCCCCAGTACACGATGGCCGATCATGGTCGGCGACCATGACCAATACATCGTACATTGACACTTTTGAAAGAACCTTTTTAAACTTGTTCGTTCGGCCATCGTGTACTGGGGGCATAAAACTAACGGGTTTTTTTTAAATGTCATTCTGCTGTCAAGTAGATGTCCAACCCAAGGAATTTATAATACAACAGGAAGGTGCACTGCTGCTAAAAACGGCCCTAATGAGATAGTAAGAACGAGGTCAGTTTATCTCACTCCATCCCATTACGGCGGCCACGAACATGCGCGACGGGCGGCGGGTGGCGACGAGCGAATTGCGAACTTGACACAACGAAGACGGAAAACGTCAGAAAACGTCATTCGGCTTATAATGTTGCTACTTTAACATTCTGAAATTTATCATTCAAATTCTTTTCTAGGATAAGCCATAAAAAACTTAAACGACCTGATACATTTTTATGCTTAATACGGTAATACCTAAATTAATATGCGATGTTTTCTATTGACTAAAAGTAATACGAAGCGGAAATTTTACGAAATTTAATTTTTATAACGAAAGTTGTGAGCCATAAATCTACTAAACCTGTTATTTAAGAGTGCTGGCAATTTTAGAGAAAGGGATACCCTCACCTCGTTCTTGCGGTCTCAGCTGGACCGTTGACATTTTGTATTGAAATATAAACCTTATCTCTTATAATTAAAGTGTATTTTTAAATACACAAAAATACGGAGTGCACCTTCCTGTTGTACGTAGTACTTATAAATTCCTTGGTCCAACCATAGCGCTGCTGGCGCTGCTGGCGGCTGAAGTTCTTAGAAGTCGGGCCCGGTTAAATTGTTACAAAAAAAAGAAAAACGTACGTAGCGCCGCTGTCACCGGAACAGAAAGGTTGTGGCACAGGACAGGTGGCCTACCACAAGCTCATAAAGCAGTTATTTTTAAGTTGAGAGACAGAGACGCCGCTCTACACGCCGTATAGCGGTGTCTCACTCTCTCAACTTAAAAATAACTGCTTAATGAGCTTGTGGTAGGCCACCTGTATGTAGCTTTCTTCCGCATTTAATCACAAAACGTGCACCTTCACCGATCACACTAATCAATCTATGATTTGATTGAATGACTTTACACGATTTGAAAAGCATTCAAACAGTTTTAAAATGGGATATTGTTAAAAGTGGCCACTTTTAACAATATCCCGGGGTAACTAACCCCCCGTTTGAACGGGGGGCTAGGTACCGGCTAATAAAATATGGATATGGATATTGGCATTTTTTAGCCAGTGCAGGGGCAGGGGCAAGAGGGCTACTGCGTAACTTTATGGATATGAACTTAATACGTTTTTGCGAACTTATAAGTCAATTTTATAAAAAAAACTAGTCGCTATCGGTTCTTTGTTTAGTGTCGTGGGGTATAACCATGAAGCTCGACTTAATACTGAGGTAACTGGAGAGTGCAGTACGAACAATTTTCTGTCCCCACAAGTTAAATTACACAGTGGCTGTCTTCCGTCTCACCTACACTTTAAAAAAATACGTATGGTCATATGAGACAACTGACAGCCACTATATACATAAATGTCAAATTTGCTGGGTACACTTTTTTATTTAGGGAGAGAACTCCAGTTACCTCAGTATTAAGTCGAGCTTCATGGGTATAACGATAGCTAGCTTGCAACGATCAACAGAACAAAGCAGCAAAAGTCTATCAAACTAGGGAATTGAAATGACAGTTGAAGCCCATGCCCATACCCATATTTTTTAGCCGGTAGCCACCGTGTAAATAATATGGACATGGGCTTCATTTGAAATTTGAAGCCCATATGCCCTTATATGGGCTTCAAATGTCAAATGAAGCCCATATCCATATTTTAAGCCGGTAGCTCCCGAAGGTATCTCCTAATCGGACATTGTTAAACAGGCTGAATGCTGTCTATAGGGTTGTAGGTTGTAGAGCATATTAAATTATCTTCAATAATATATTACTTTACTACTAGTGCTCCATTCGCAACTTCGTCCCGTGGAATTGAGTTCACAAAAGTTGCATCCAACTTTGAACTCCTTTTTTACCCCCTTAGAGGGCGAATTTCCAAAAATCCTCTCTTTGTGCTACCCTACACTCCTTGAACATATATCACAGCTTCTTGCGCCCAGTAGTTTGTGCGATGTCTGTCAGTCAGTCAGAAACGCAAAAGTCTTGTTTAATTGTACATATCTACTACGTCTAATACGTACCTACTATATGACCTCATCATCATCATTTCAGCCGTACGACGCCCATTGCTGGGCATAGGCCTCACCCAAGGATCTCCACAACGATCAGTCCTGCGCTGCCCGCATCCAGCGGCTTCCCGCGACCTTCACCAGATCGTCGGTCCACCTTGTAGTGTAGTGTAGGGCCTGCCCACGGAACGTCGTACGGTTAGCGGTCGCCATTCGAGAACCTTTCCGCCCCAACGGCCATCGGTTCTCTGCGCTATGTGTCCCGCCCACTGCCACTTCAACTGAGCAATCCTTCGAGCGATGTCGGTCGTTTTAGTTCTCCTGCGGATCTCATCATTTCTGATTCGATCGAGCAGGGAAATACCAAGCATCGTTCTCTCCATTGCTCGCTGGGTGACCTTGAGCCTTCTTATGAGACCCATAGTAAAAGACCACGTCTCGCTTCCATAAGTCATAACTGGCAACACACACTGGTCAAAGATGTGCGTCAAGTTAGCAGCCTCACAACAGAATTAGATGGTTTTGATTATGTCAAAAAATACTGTATAAATAGTGTTAAATAGTGATGTATATTAAATAAATAGTGTAACTTTGATTCAAAAGATATTTGAGTATCTTAGTGAGGCTGCTAACTTAACGTCAAGTTAGCAGTCACCTCAAGAAATACAGTTCGTATCAATGTGATTTATATGTCAAAAAATACTGTATAAATAGTGTATCGTAAACGCAAAATTTCAAAAGTAGTGCTTTAATACAAGCCGAGATATTAGGGTCTCTAAGTGGGCTGCTAACTTGACGTTTCTTGCGATGGAGATTCCAGGGAAACAGGTACAAGTTTTAAATAAATAAATACTTGAAAAAATACTGTGTGAAATAGTGAATCTTAGGATATAAATAAAAAAAGAATTCTTCTTTGCTATTTTCAAAAAATCGAATGTAAACTTCTACATAATAATCTGAATATATGCTGACGATCAATGTTGAACTTTGCTCCTTAGTAATAAGGTTCAAACTTTATTTCAATCGTGAAGTGCGTACTATCGAGCAAAAAAGTGAAATATATATTTTTGATTGTGTCAATACATACGTATAATCGGTTTAATGCTATTGATTAGGTATTTAAACAAATATATTTCTACCCACTTTTTAACCGACTTCAAAAAAAGAGGAGGTTCTCAAGTCGACAGTATTTTTTTATGTATGTTTTACCATAACTTCGCCAGTTGTTAACCGATTTTAATAATTCTTTTTTTATCTGAAAGAAAATAGGTAGGTAGTTTATGTGTGGTATCATGAAAAAGTTAACGTAGTCAGTTCAGTAGTTTTTTCACAATCCTGAAAAAACACATAGTTTTGACTGGTAGTTCCTGCTTTACACGTCAATATCTTGGCGAACTATTGACCAATTTCAATGATTATTTTTTGATTCGAAAGAGTAAACTCCTGAGGTAGTCACATTGTTACCAAGTTAGGATCTGATGGTGGAATCCAGGGGAAATCGAGGAAAACCCGTAAATTTTATGGTAATTTACGTATTTTAAAGATTTTCTAAAGTTTTTTAAGTATTTGCATCTGGTAGTCATCATCACATGCTGATGAGCTGGTGATGGAAGGTACAACTCCTCAAATGTCGTTGATATGTAAAGATTTTTAGTTGTATTCTTTCAGGTTATTTAGATTAGATCGTTCTTTCATAAATAATAAATAATAAATAATAAATAATAAATAATAAATAATAAATAATTAATGATAAATAATAAATAATAAATAATAAATAATAAATAATAAATAATAAATAATAAATAATAAATTATAAATAATAAATAATAAATAATAAATAATAAATAATAAATAATTAACAATTTATTTCTCCGTTTACGCTGTTTGCGTCGATTATGTAGCTTGTATATTTTGTTTGTTTATAATATACTAGCGGATTCTCGCGGTTTCATCCGCGTGGTACCTGAACGAATGTAGCTTTCTAATGATCAAAGAATTTTCTAAATCGGTCCAGTAGTTTCGGAGCCTATTCGATGAAAACAATTTAACAAACAAACAATCAAATCTTACCTCTTTATAATATTAGTACTTACTTATAGATAATTATATAATTTGTACCGCTTTAATTGTTTTCTGTTTCCCAACGGTTGACTGGCAAAAAATACTTTTAGTATTAAGTCCGCCTTGTATATTACATTACCTATGTATTATGTACAAAAGTTTATTAAATAAAATAAAAAAGAAATAATAACAAATATGCTAGCCCCAAGCTTATTTTTCACATACAAAAGTTCCAGCTAATTGAACTTTTGTCCAACGACACTTGGATCGCTTATTTTGACGTTTAGTCGTTGAAATCCGATCGAAACAAAGGTCATCTAAATAGTAGAATACCTTCGAGTTATCGTTTTGAAACTATTGAAGGACGATTAATGTACCAGAATACACTTCGACGACACTTCGATAGAATCGCTGCCGCTCAAGTTCTATCGACAGTTGTGAATACGAATATGGTTTCAACGACTAAATCGCTACGATATCGTCACGGTTTATATTACGAGAATCGGGCTACTGGTCAAGGTCGCGGGAAGCCGCTGGATGCGGGCAGCGCAGGACCGATCGTTGTGGAGATCCTTGGGGAGGCCTATGCCCAGCAGTGGGCGTCGTACGGCTGAAATGATGATGATACGATAGATTATGTATCATTTAAAATGACTGGAATAAAAATTTGACAATATCAGTACGTCTAAAGAAAACTGTACACGACTGTACCTAAATTCGAATGTATGGTAGAAGTTAACATTAGATTTTTTGAAAATAGCAAAGAAGAATTCTTTTTTTATTTATATCATAAGATTCACTATTTCACACAGTAATTTTTCAAGTATTTATTTATTTAAAACTTGTACCTGTTTCCCTGGAATCTCCATCGCAAGAAACGTCAAGTTAGCAGCCCACTTAGAGACCCTAACATCTCGGCTTGTATTAAAGCACTACTTTTGAAATTTTGCGTTTACGATACACTATTTATACAGTATTTTTTGACATATAAATCACATTGATACGAACTGTATTTCTTGAGGTGACTGCTAACTTGACGTTAAGTTAGCAGCCTCACTAAGATACTCAAATATCTTTTGAATCAAAGTTACACTATTTATTTAATATACATCACTATTTAACACTATTTATACAGTATTTTTTGACATAATCAAAACCATCTAATTCTGTTGTGAGGCTGCTAACTTGACGCACATGGTCAAAGACCTTAGTCTTGAGACATTGAGGAATTTTGGAAGCGAATATATGCCGGAGCTTCCCAAACGCTGCCCATCCGAGCTGGATTCGACGAGAGATCTCTTTCTCAAAGTTGGACTTACCTAATTGTCTGTCCTAGGTAGACATAGTGGTCAACAACTTCGAGTGTAATGTTCCCAACATTAACTGGAGCGGATGCAACATGGGCATTGGACATGATTTTCGTCTTATCCATGTTCATCTTCAGATCCATTCTTTGGGAAGCATTGCTGAGATCTTCGAGCATTGTGTTCAGGTCTTCCAAGGTCTCAGCCATGAGAACTACATCATCGGCAAACCGCAGGTGTGTTAGGTACTCGCCATTGATGTTAATGCCGAATCCTTTCCAGTCCAGTAGCTTAAAATATCCTCCAACGCAGCTGTGAACAGTTTCGGAGAAATGACGTCTCCCTGTCTCACTCGTCGCTGTAGTTGGATAGGATTACAGCTCTTGTAGCAGCAGCAGCTTCTGTAATCGGACCGACATGGTGGCGTTTTGGTATAAGTACCTCGGCACCTCGATGTACCTGTAGTCTATTTGGCACCTCTGGAGAGACTGCAGCACTGCCCAGGTCTCGATCGAATCAAATGCTTTCTCATAGTCCACGAACGCCAAGCATAGTGGCAAGTTATACTCTTCGGTCTTCTGTATAACTTGTCGCAGCGTATGAATGTGGTCTATGGTACTATAACCTTTTCGGAACCCGGCTTGTTCGGGAGGTTGGAAGTCGTCAAACCTGCGAGCGAGACGATTCGTAATGACTCTCGAAAACAACTTGTAGATATGGCTCAGAAGCGAGATGGGTCGGTAGTTCTTCAAGAGAGTCTTATCATTTCTTAAAGAACAGCATCACATCGCTTCTGCCCCATGCCTTTGGCGTTTTGCCCTCGAGGATGACAGAGTTGAAGAGCTTCTGGAGGACCTTAAGTATCGGCTTACCGCCCGCTCTCAGAAGCTCTGTTGTGATTGCGTCATCACCCGCCACCTTGTTGCTTTTGAGCTGCTTGAGAGCCATTCTAATCTCGTACAGGCTAACGTCCGGGATATCTTCGGTATAGTGTCGGGTAAGCTATATGATCTACTATCCTATTATTTGGGAAGGGTGCTCTCGAAAGGATAATTTTAAGGAATTAAAATAGAATATATATATTATGATATTTCAATAACTAGATTTACTTATTTAATCAAGGGATACAATATTATCATACTTAACAATGATTAGGTAGAAACCTAAAATAATAAAGAAGAAAGAAAGAAATTATTATATAAGTAATGTTTTAACAGAGGTATTTTTTTATTTTTAGTAGCTGTGATTTTAGGTACAAAATAAACGTATTATTATGGAAGCCAGAATTATTTATAAAAATAGCTTATTTAAATATTACAAGTAAACATTTTAAAAGATATGTACTTTGCAGGACTTTGTCGTCTTATATCTGTCGCGGGCGGATGGTTGAATCCGGCGGGTGGTTAAGTATGGCAGCATGAAGGAAGTCCTGTAGAACACGTGATAGGTCAGAAATTCGATAGACTTAAACTTCATGGTCATTTTTTTTGTGACTCCGTCATCTTATGGGAAGTTAAAATAGCTTACGTTAAAAAAAGATCGGCCTAGGTGTGTTGGCTGCAACATATCCATTAGTTCTATGTTGCAGTATCTTTCCTAAACATATTTTTTAAAGCATCTTTGTCACAGTATTCTTTCTCGCGTCGCAGTTTTTTTATCAACTCTAATTCCTTATTCACTGCAGCTGTCATTGAAGGGTCTAATTCTCTGAGCCGTAAAAAATCTTCTTCTGCCTCATCTGGATTCCAAGCACCAATATGAGCCTTGGCCCGTCTGTATAAAGCTTTTGCATTATCTGAAAATAAAAATATTGTTATTTTTTTAATATTATCATATCTTACATCTTTTTGAAGAGAATTATTAAGAGTCATGCATATTATACAGCTTGGTCTGAACGTAGCTAATGAAGATTGGTATTTTTTAAATATTTGTTGTTTCTTTCTCACCTGTATCATATTGCAACACGGTATTGCAGTGTTCTATAACAGCATAATAATCGCCACTTATTAGTTTGCATTGTGTATAATTGAGCAGTATGGGAAGTTTAAGTTTGTTTAAATTAATCCATTCTTCATCACATTTTCTTTCCCTATGGAATATATCAAAATAAATTACTGTAATGTTATGCCTATTACCTACTTTAAACATTAGCTTGATTGATAAATATCTTTCAAAATAAATATAAAATGAATAAAATATAAAATATCTTTTTATTTAACTGGTTAATCAAATTATAATTCGTAAAATAGTAGAAATGGTTAATCATAAGATAGAATGTATATAATAAATTTGAATACATATAAGAAGCAAATTTATGACTTCTATCTATACCTTCAAGAACAAACATACCTGACCATAAGCTGCTCGCAGATGGCTATAGCTTGGCTGTAAGCGTCTTCAGCTTCATGGTACTTGTTCTCCCTGAACAACCTATTACCTTTCTCTTTAAGTACTGGAATAAGATCTAGCCTTTCCTTAATATTTAACTGCCAAACTTCTTTTTCATATTCATCTGCCCTTTCCACCTTTAATAGTTCTGCAATTAATTACATACACAGTCATGTCTGTGGTCTTATTACTCATGAATGAATTCTTACCAGTCTTAGTGTCTAAAGCCTTTAGCCAAGTTATGAATATTTAAAAAATTGCATAGAATATTGTTATCAAATAACGAAAAGCACAAATTATTATTTCTGTGAAGGTAACACAGTAAGGTTTGAACATACCTATTATAAATTCCAAATCACAAGGGTTGCTAATCATTTCATCCAGGTCCGAGTAGCCAATGCCTTCTGTCTGCAAAGTCATCGTGCACAAGTGTCTTATTGTGCTTGCATCTTTTCCGAGATCTCTCAGTGTTTTTGACACAAATGGATAACTAAAGACCAACTGAAAGTATATATTATAGGGTTCATTTATTTGGACATTTAGGAAGTATTAATGCCAAAATATCTAAAATAATATATTGATAATATGAAACCAAACATATATCTCACCTCTTTCTTCACACGGAAGCTAGATACTTCACCAACAGCCATCATTCTTACAACTGTCTCCCAAACTTCTAGTTTGAATTTATGTCCTATAACTAATACCATTGGCTCTTTCTTTCCAATGTGTTTGCTATCATCTACAAGGACTCTTTCTTTCTCTAGTTTCCATGTTTGGAAGTGAAAATGTGCCTGTAACAATCAAATAAGAGTTAACTTTCTGTAAACAAAACAAAATAATTAGATTGTAGGTTGGTAGGTCAGAGTGTCCTCTTATAACAACGTTTGTAGTACCTTACTTCCATCAGTTATGGGTATATACTTTTGTCCAGCATGAATTACAGTTTTCACAATTGGAAGTCTATGTTCCATATTAATTTATTACAAAATGAGTAGGTACGTAAACAAAATACGGCTTTTAGCGGTCAGTGATAGGATACTTCTGTTTGCATTTCCTATCCAAATAATCCAAAGACTGTATGTAAGTAATTGATGTAAACAAACAACAAGCAAAATTAAGCAAATCAATCACAAACAAAATCAATTTAATTTTTTTTTGTCACTAGCATTGTCATGTCTACTATTGTCTACATTGACCTTGTCAGTTTTCATGTGACGTCAACGTCAACGTCACATTCGAATATATGTCAAATCTTTTTTGACAAAACCTACCACAGATTATTAATATGTAGCTAGCAAGCTGAAACCCACCACCCAACAGGGGGGCTACCGCGTAACTTTATGGGTATGAACTTCATACGTTTTTGGGAACTTTAAGTCAATTTTATAAAGAAAATAGCCGCTATCAGGGGGGCTACCGCGTAACTTTATGGATATGAACTTCATACGTTTTTGGGAACTTTAAGTCAATTTTATAAAGAAAATAGCCGCTATCAGTTCCTTGTTTTGTGACGTCGGTTATAACGATAAATATCTAGCAACGTTCAACAGAACAAAGCAGCAAAAATCTATCAGAATAAGGAATTCAAATGACACTTGAAGCCCATACCCATATCCAGATTTTTTAATCCGGTAGCCCCCCTGATAGCGGCTATTTTCTTTATAAAATTGACTTAAAGTTCCCAAAAACGTATGAAGTTCATACCCATAAAGTTACGCGGTAGCCCCCCAGGTGTTAGTTTGATATATTTTTGCTGCTTTGTTCTGTTGAACGTTGCTAGAGTGCTCGTCAGATAAGTCTGCGCGCGGTAAAAATCGAATACTAATCTTTTCTATAACATTAGAACAAAAAAAATACACTATAACTATCGCCAAAAACGCGCCAGTAACGCGCAAAGTTATCTGACACACACTCTAGCTAGTTATCGTTATACCCGACGTCACAAAACAAGGAACTGATAGCGGCTATTTTCTTTATAAAATTGACTTAAAGTTCCCAAAAACGTATGAAGTTCATATCCATAAAGTTACGCGGTAGCCCCCCTGATAGCGACAATTTTTTTTTTATAACATAACATGGGCTTAGGGTTCCGAAAAACGTAAGAAGTTCATAATCATAAAGTTACGCGGCGGGAGCCGGGAGCTGGCGTTATCCACCCGTTGCGTATGTAGCCGGCCTATGATATTTTTTAATCTATGATGAGTGAGTGAATGGTAATTATTGACGACTACGAGAAGCTGATTGATTGAGTGAATGGTTTTTTGGTTGGTGATTGTAATGTAATGCGAAATAAATTTATTTTCTTTTCGCCTGTAGTATTAAATAGAATATAACATAATCCGCTAATTTATGTGATTAAGTAGTGTTTGTGTGATTAGATATTTAAGTGATAAATTGTAAGGCAACAGCTATGGCTGATTTCTTGGAATCTGAAGCGGAGGAGAGCGAGGTTAGTGCCAACGAGTGTCCATTGAATATATATTTTTCATTTCACTAGGTACTTTGTGGCTTTGCCCATTGATCATTTATTTTGTTGGTACGCTAACAGGTAGACTCTGAAGAAGACAAGCCAGTGGAACGCAAAAAGCCAAAGCGTAAGGCAGCAGTTCAGAGTGATGATGAAGATGAAGAGGAAGAAGGTTAGTTGTTGAAAACTACCACGTAAGATAGTTA
Source organism: Crambus lathoniellus (assembly GCA_949710035.1). Classification (NCBI taxonomy): domain Eukaryota; kingdom Metazoa; phylum Arthropoda; class Insecta; order Lepidoptera; family Crambidae; genus Crambus; species Crambus lathoniellus. The sequence continues at coordinate 8,530,114 of OX453303.1, read as the reverse complement.
TGATTAACTATTCATGTGTACTATTCTATATTGTAGTATTTCTTAACTTCTTAGAGATCAATCGAATGATTTATATTTGCGATCCGCGATTTCTCATGGCGAGACGATCTTGACTCGTATATGAGTGACTGGCACACAACAGCTCTAAACCGCGTGAAATGGAAGGAAGGTGGAGAGGCCTTTGCCCTGCAGTGGGACGACCCAGGCTGATTTATTTATTTATTTATTAGTTCCGAGGCTGACATTTAGGTCAGTGTCACTTTCCATTTAGAACTTGCCGAATAAACCGAATTCTTATATTTTTAGATGATGAAGAGAGACTCCGCGAAGAACTAAAGGACTTGATTGATGATGCTCCCATAGAAGAGTCCGGAAGTGATGGTGAAGATTCAGATGCAAGTGCTGGGCCGAAAAAGCGAAAAAAAAGTGATGATGAGTTGGATGATAGGTTGGAAGATGAAGATTATGATCTCATTGAAGAAAATTTGGGTGTCAAAGTAGCCAGGGTATGATGATATAATTGTATAAATTGTGTAAATTTTACTTTTTTAATGCATTGTTGAGTTATGAGAACACTATTATCATGTCTGCAAAACGAGCAGCTAAGCTAGAGACCTTTTATTGTTCAGACAACCATAATGAAGTAATGTTTTGTACCTTTTTAACCCAGTTGTAACTGAAAAAAACTTTTTCGAAAAAAAATAACAACAAGAATAAAATGACCACTCATAACTATGTTTGAACTAAGGGTAATTTTGATAATTATTTGTTTGAATCTTTATAACGATCGGTCACATTAAATGGGTTAATGTCAACTTGGCTTTTCTGTTGTGCTACTAAATATCAATCAAAGTAAGTTTTATTTGAAAATTCTGTAACATTACTTTTATCTTATACTTACAGAATAAGTTCAAGCGTTTACGTAGACTCGAAGATGATGACAGTGATAATGAGGGAGCAGATGACCCAGAATTGGAGAGGGAAGTTATTGCAGAAAAGCTGTTTGTTGGTGGTTCCGATGAGGTATGATTGCTATTTAATGTAAATAGGTCCGAGTTGGTTTTTTCATCTTCTTTAAAGAGATTAGTCAAATTGTAATCTCAATACCTGTTTAGAGAGAGCTACATAAATAGATAATTGTTGGACATCATTCACAGGAGGATGAAAACCGTTCAGAACCTACAGCACCGCGAGGAGAAGCTGACTATGATGATGACAATGAGGATATGGAGTCAGATGCTGATGACTTCATTGTTGATGATGATGGAAGGCCAATTGCTGAAAGAAAGAAGAAACGTAAACCTATATTTACAGATGCGTAAGTTTCAGACTCATATTTTATATTTAATTGATTCTGCTTATAATTCAGTCATCATATCTGATTTCTATCTAAATAATCTCTTGTTGTAAGCAACATTATAATGATTTGCAGTTTTTGCAATGTATATTATATTTAACCTACTTAACCAATATGGATTAATAAAAAACAACAGTAATGAGAATGACTCATACAAAGACAATTTATATATTCTCCAAAATATTAAACTTCAACAGACTTAATTTCAAGTCAAATTGCTGCCTTGCTATCTGTATACAGCCCTATACTGTTTTTAATATGTGTATGTGTATTTTTAATATGCGCAGATCTCTTCAAGAAGGCCAAGATATTTTCGGTGTTGACTTTGATTATGATGAGTTTGAGAAATATGGAGAAGAAGATTATGAGGATGAGGAAGATGAGGACCTGGATGAGTATATTGAAGATGAAGAGGAAGATGGTATGTTTTAGCATCATTGGTTAATTATTCAGACAGTAGAAAGATAGTATAGTCCATGTCAGTAGTTCAGAACTATTTTCACATAATATTTATCAGTTTCAAACTGCTGTCAGGCAGTAACAACTGATAAGTTTTTTTAATACTTTAAAAACTGTGATGTTTCTTGCTAAACATTAACTATAAGATCTGTATCATTAAGTAAGTAATATTTTTGATATGTGCAAATGATTGTAGGCGAAAGACGAAGAACAAAGAAAGGAAAACCCAAAAGAGCAAGCAAGAAGTCTATATTTGAAATTTATGAACCTAGTGAACTGAAGAGAAGTCACTTCACTGATTTGGATAATGAGGTAATTAAACATAAAATTTCTATGGCTTTATAACTGGTGACATTCATACCAAAAAGTGATGTAGTTTTTTATTTTTCTTAACTAAATTTTCAAGACCTTAATTAACCTACACTTATTAATACTAAAGTAAATAATTTGCTATTATTTTTATCATTTTCGTACTGGCAAACAGGTATTGTGAGATTGTTTTTATAGATTCGTAAAACAGACGTGCCAGAGCGCATGCAGATTCGCGAAGTGCCTATCACCCCCGTAGAGGAAGGGAGCACAGAGTTAGAGGATGAGGCTGAGTGGATATACAAGCAGGCCTTCTTAAAACCCTCTGTTTCTAAGGCCGACTCGCAGGATTCTAGAGAAAGGTCTAGAAGGTAAGTCACAGATGGTAACTTTTTAATGAACCTTAGTAACAAAATTACAGTTCATTTTGTGATCACAACATACTTTGATGAACGGGCTGTATGGTGCAGCTCTATTCAACCCTAACATAGCACCAGCTTTAAATAAAGTTTCCAACCACCCCGATTCACAACTGGAAAATGAATTGGATACGAATGATGTGCCTTGTCTTAGTCTATTCTGAAGAGAATGACAGTGACAATACATACACTCCACTGCCAGGAATGTTTCTGACAGCTTGTGAATAAGGGGTTTTTATTATAGTGAGGGCAAATACAGTCTTTACGTATACCACACTGCATGTTGGACTCAGTCAGACACAGGGCATGTCCTTCGCCGCGTCCAGCCCTCCCACCAAGCCTAATGGGCTTCGCGTCAGGGCTGGGGGGTTCTAACCCCTGCTCCGGCCCCCTAACAAGCTCGAAAGCTTGAGAGGGGCTGGACAGAATAAGGGGCTACTTACTATGAGTATATAGGCAAATGGTCATTCGATATTCATCATGTCAGCCGAACGACGCCCACTGCTGGGCATAGGCCTCCCCCAAGGATCTCCGTTTGATATTAATAATAGCTAATTGTACTCTGAAGTTAAAATCAGTTTTAGATTTATAATGAGCTGGGGCACTGGGATAATTTTCGATTTGTTTGTCTATGTTAGGGGCTCAAGCACAATTACGAAGATCCGCCAAGCCCTAGACTTCATGAGGAACCAAACATTGGAGGTTCCTTTTATCGCATTCTACCGCAAGGAGTATGTGCAACCGGAATTGAGCATCAATGACTTGTGGAAGGTCTACAAATATGACGCTAAAGTGAGTTCACATTGAATTCAAATAATTTATTTACTGTCAATATTAAATATTTTAATGTTAGTAAGTTAGTTACGTTATGTTTGCGATATTATCATGATACGTATTAGTATGGTGCTTAGAAGCTCAGTGCTTCAGTATATCTTCAAAAGTAAAAAAAAATACTCGTTTTGTTTCACACTTATTTATAAAATCAGTTTATTCAAGCACCCAGTATTTTTTCTTCTAGTTCCATTTCAAATAACTATTCCTTACCTTATATTTCACACAACTTTAAATGTTTTCCCTCCACAGTGGTGTCAACTGAAGCAACGCAAGGAGAACCTCCTCAAGCTATTAGAGAACATGCGTGACTTCCAACTGGACAAATTGATGCTAAACCCTGATGCACCTATCCCAGAAAACATGAGGCTTATCAGAGACGAGGATATTGAGAGGTATTTTAATTTAATTTTAATTTTAATTTTATAAATGTATGATGATAACTTCTATCAAAAATTTTTTTGTTATGTCTTAACTACTGTGATATAGGTTTTTCTTAAGGACGGATAAAAGTTTTGCTAGTTATAACTATAGATAAGTAATTTTTTTTAATTTACAAAATGCTGGTGTAATAACTTTTGGTTTGCAAATTTTTCTTTCATACTTATAGTTTTCTCAAAAGACCTCTATAATATTACTATTAATAATCATAGTAGTCTTAAAACGCTTGACAGAATCGAATGTTCTAGCATAATATTTCTTCTGCTATAATGCTGAAGTTATATTTATTAAAATAAATTAAAATACTCGTCGGAATGTTCTAAATAATTAACTAAAACATTACATATCAACCAAAGTTTGTGTGATATCGTTTGTGCAGTGTATAACGTACCAAAACCATTAATTAAGTGCTAAAGTGAAATCCGATTGTAAAGTAGTAATTTTTGGTCTGCAAACTCTTACTTTGTGTTATTATTAAACTAAAACTTTATGACAAGTGAATAAGACTACTTGATATTGGATGATCATGGGCAAGTGTTATAATTTAATCAGAATTAAGTCGGTGATTTATTGATTTGAAGTGAAATTGTATTTTGTTATTCTTAACCCACCTTCAAAGCTAATAACAAAATATTGTGGATGGTAACATAAGACTCTTAATTTCGCCGTAGCCCTTATATCTACCGTGGTGGCGCGTCTTATCACAGAGACATTGCTGCTTGGATTATAAAGTTCGTACCTAAAGCACATCTATTTTTTTTTTTTGTTTTATTTTATAATTTATTCAGTGTTCGAGCCCCTGAACAGTTTTATGATCAACTATTATTGTTTTACATGTTATTGTAAAAGTAGACTGAACTTTATACCTACATTAATTTAAGTTGTCAGATACGATAGTGAAAATCATATCGCAGAGCGATTTAAAACTTAAATAGACGCGTGAGCATAAGTTAATATAAAGTACGTAGTAGTACTTTATATAGTAAGTAGTAGTTAAAATACGTAAGTCTAAGTTATTATTAGGGTTTTTTAAAAACAATTAAAGCCGATTAGTGTTGTGTTGTCCTTTTGATAAGCTTACTTTAGTTGATTAAACATCCCCTTGGATCTCTTAACTATATTTTATTGCTAGTATAATATCATATTAAAATGATGACTCGCAAGGCCTCAGCTCGCCAGGAGGAAAGTAAACTCCACCAAATCCTTCAGGAATTAAAGGCCACTGTACGGTCTATACAACCGCACAATAGCGTCATGTCGCCGATTCAGCATTTACTTCATTTTATTATAATATTCATTTTGTAATTTTAGTACGCATTCGATCGCCCCGATGTTTACTCGTATCAATTAGCAATTCTATCAGTTATCAAAATAAATTCATATTCTTCAAGACTTTCTTATCATTTCTATCAAATTAAATATCGTACGAGAGCAGCCCGTACATATTTATGGTACTTCGAGCAATTTGATCTAGCGCGCGGGAGGTCAAAAAAGCGGGACCACGTGTTCGACAACGTGACTTGTGCAACGTGGGACGCGTGACCTGTGACTTTCCGGACTTTATCAAACTTCATCAAACATCAAAAAACAATTATCAACCAGCAGTGCTATCGTGGTTTTTGGGTCCAAGGTGTGGTAGCGAATCGGTCTGACCGGCCTCCCAGAAGCGGGTCTCACCGGAAGGATTGAGACAAGGACGCACATATCGCACCGCGGGCTTATTACCTCGCCGCACGAACACGTAATCAGCGCGTAGCAACAGCGTCATCCTATCAACTTCAGGCACAAGACTTCAATCATGGAAGATCTACTATCAAATCAGCATCAGCTCATGGATGCCATGCAGCAACTTATCAAAAACTTCAAGAAGGATGGTTCAGAGCGAAAAACTCCTTCTTACATCAAACGCCGTTTGGAAACACTGGATCAGTATTGGAAAGAGTTCCAAGAAAATCATATCAAGTTATGTGAAAGTGAAAAACGCGACTATACGTATTTTTCTGAAAAGCATTATGAGCAAGCTTCTGAGTTTTATGCGGAAAACAGAAGAATCATTCAAAGATATCAAAGCATAGATCCGGACCCAAGGGTATTGCTTCGACCGGGCACCCCGTTAGGCGCCATGGACTGGCAGCAACCAGAGAAGCGTCAATCACCCTTAACTGTTCCCGGGACTCCTACGGAACCGCAGCAATTACGATCAGAAAATCAGAGCAAATGTCCATCAACTTTCAAGGTCGACAAGGGAAACCCTAGCAAACTCGACGAGATGTACCGTAAGCAAAAAAGTAACATCAAAGCCCTTGAAAGAGCATTGAACGCTATCAATCTCGATTCACTTACGGAAAAGTGGGAATTCGACGACGCTTTACGCACTATTCAAGGTCGTTGGAACGCTGTGGATTCCTTACACTGGGATATCGACAGCGAACTCACAACGGAAGATGTAAATTATGAAAATATATACTATACTTTTGAGGACCGGTATAACCAGACCAAAAAGTCTATTAATAGCAAAATGTGGGCAGTTTCTCATCAAGAACATTCTACACCAAAATTGGAAATACCGGTGTTCAGTGGGAGCTACCAGCAATGGACTTGTTTCAAGGACTTGTTCACAGAATCTATCCACAAGAGCAGAACCATATCAGACGCGCAAAAAATGCAATATTTAAAAAGCAAGATCAGAGGTGAGGCGGAGAGATTAATTCAGCACCTACCAATTAGTTCCGAAAATTATTCAACATGTTGGGACATCCTGAACCATCGCTACAACAACAAGCGTATGATATTCAGTTCACATATCAACGTGCTTCTCAGTTTACCAACTATGAATCATCAATCAGCATCTGCACTCAAAAAACTGCACGACACTACCAAGGAATGCCTAAACGCTGTTAAAAACTTGGGCGTCAACATATCAACCTGGGATCCGCTAATAGTCCACATACTAATTCAAAAAGTGGATACGGAAACACACAACGATTATTTTGAATATTTGGAGGACCCAAGAGATTTACCAACATTATCAGATTTTTTAAAATTCTTGGAAATGAGATTTACAGCATTAGAGTCATCTCGGCGTAAGCAAGAGACGCCTAAAACTAATCAACAATCACAGATGTATGACTATAAAAAACCTTATAATAACAAATCATATCAAAGTGGATCGAGTAAACCTTTTATTAATTATACGAACGCAAAAACATTCCAACCGACGACGTCACGTAACAAGACACCGCCGTGCGCTTTATGCAATGAACAACACGGAATATATCACTGCAAAACGTTTTTAGAGCAATCACCAGAAGTAAAACGTAAGACAGTATCAAAACTGAATTTATGCGAAAACTGTCTTTATGACCATAACGGCAAAGACTGTTTTTCAGAGAAACGATGCGCTCACTGCAAGAGAAATCACAATACATTACTACATGAATCATACTTATCAAGCAACAAAGCAAACCAGCAAGCAAGCAATGTAAAGCAAAGTTCACAAAAACATGTGTCACACGTGTCACAGGAATGTATCGCTGAAATTCTCTTAGCAACAGCACAAATCAAAATACAAGCAGCGGATGGGAGCCTTATCACTATGCGTGCTTTGATCGATCAAGGATCACAGACATCACTTATCACCGAAAATGCAGCACAAAGACTTGGCTTACCTAGACAACACTTTAAAGGAGTTATTTTCGGGATCGGCACTAAAGAAAATAACTGCAAGGGAGTTATCAATATCACAGCAACCGCGATTCATACTGATTACAGCTTCAGTACTGACGTCATCATTATGAAAAACCTTGTTAACAACTTACCGAATCGCACATTCAGCAAACCAGTGTGGGAGCACCTGGAAAGCATTCAACTAGCCGACCCTGACTTCAACATCAGCCGTCCGGTAGACATACTGTTAGGGGCAGACATCTACTCAAACATCATTATGAGTGGAATCATAAGACAAGATGAAAATCAACCAATAGCACAGCAGTCTCGCCTTGGTTGGATCATATGTGGGAACTTGAAGTCATCATATCAATGCAATGTCGTTTTACACAATTTACACAAGGACATTTCGAGGTTTTGGGCCATAGAAGATATAGCAGACAACTCTATAAATATGTCGTCAGAGGACTATTATTGTATACAGCAATATGAAAAAGAAACTAAACGATTAAGTGATGGTCGATATGTCGTTTGCCTACCCTTAAAACCTGACATAGAGCAAAATTTGGGAGAATCAAGGAAAAAAGCCGCGGCTCAACTATATCAACTTGAAAGAAAATTTGACAAAAACGAAAATATATCAGAATTATATAAAGCATTTATGAAAGAATACATTGACTTAAATCATATGCAGCAATGTACTCGCAACAGCAATACGACTCCCGGCTGTTATCTACCGCATCACTGTGTGCTACGGGAAGACGCTACGACTACGAAGCTACGAGTCGTGTTCAACGCGTCATCGAAAACATCAAGTGGCTACAGTCTAAACGACCTAATGTACAGTGGGCCAAACCTCCAGATTGACATCATGACGCTTATCATCAAATGGCGACAATATAAAATCGCCTTCTCAGCGGACATTGAGAAATTTTTTCGAGCAATTCTCTGTAATGAAAAGGATCAAATTTATCAAAAAATCCTATGGCGTGACCACACTAACGAACCACTACGTGAATATAAATTAGCCACAATTACCTACGGTTCCAAGGCCGCGCCTTTCCTAGCAATGAACACATTGAAGCAACTAGCCCGTGATGAAGGTCATCAATACCCAGAAGCAGCGAGGGTTATAGAGCAAAATATATACATGGATGATATTTTGAGCGGTCACCATGACATAACATCAGCAAAGAAAATTCAGCAAGATCTTATCAGTTTACTTAAGGCAGGAGGGTTTAATTTACGAAAGTGGAACTCCAATTGCAAGGAATTGCTAGAAAACGTCAGTACAGATTATCAAAAAGAATATGAATTCAAGCAAAAAGAATCAACAAAAGCATTGGGACTACAGTGGAATGCAGAAAATGATACATTCTCATTTCAACTGAAAATTGATACTTCATCAACAAAACCAGCAACAAAACGATCACTTTTATCAGATATATCCCGAATTTTTGATCCGTTGGGATGGCTTTGTCCTATCACCACAAAGCTTAAGTTGCTATTTCAATTAGTATGGCACCAAGATCTGAAATGGGATGACCAACTTCCCCATAATATCAATCAAGAGTGGTCGTCTATAAAACTTGACCTTGAAGATATCAATCAAATACAAATACCAAGATGGTTGCAAATCAAAATCCAAGATCAAGTTGAGCTTCACGGATTTTGCGATTCATCGGAACGCGCCTACGCTGCCGTCATATATTGCAAGGTCAACAGCAAGAATCAAGATCAACCAACATCAATAGTGATAGTAGCAGCAAAATCAAGATTAGTCCCATCCTCCAAATGCGTATCACTTCCAAGACTGGAACTTTGCTCAGCACTTTTACTATCAAAGTTAATGCAATCCGTTCAACATAGTTTATCAGAGCAAAAAGTAGAAGTCTTCGGTTGGTCAGACTCCACCGCGGTACTCGGTTGGATACAGGGAGACATCCAGCGCTGGAAACCTTTCGTGACCAACAGAGTGCAAAAGATCAAGGAAATCATACCTGCTACCAATTGGCGCCATGTGAAATCAGGAGAAAACCCGGCGGACTGTGCTAGTCGCGGAATCACAACAACCGATTTAGTTCAGCACAAACTTTGGTGGCAAGGACCAGAATGGTTACCAACATACGAAAATAATCACATTGAAAAAATCTATAGCACAGATCAAGAGCTAAAGAAAGCACCTCAGACAAACGTCACACTGCGACGTCACGATCATGACGTCATTGGCGAGTTGATAAGCAAACACAGCTGTCTGACTCTTGTGACGCGTATACTTACATGGGTGTTGCGCGCGGTGTCACGTTGCGCCCGCAAACCGAATCACCTGACTGCACCTGAAATCAGAAAATCAAATAAAATTATCATAAAATATATACAGCAAAAAGAATTTGAAAAGGAAATACTTACCATCAAGCAAAAGGGAAATGTTCATCATAACAGCAAGCTTTTATCACTAAATCCATTCCTCGATGAAGACGACCTCTTGAGAGTGGGTGGACGAATACAGCATGCTAATATTGACAAAAATATGAAGCACCCTCTTATTTTGCCCCATAGCGGACACTTCATTGATATACTCATAGATCAGGCTCACAAGATGACGTTCCACGGAGGCACCAGGCTGACTCTGTCAAGGCTAAGACAGAATTACTGGATTATAGGTGGCAACAGGGCTGTCAAAAAACGCATCCGTGAATGTGTCACCTGCCGTAAGCATAGCCCTATCAAGAAAAATCAAATAATGGGTGACTTACCTTCAGCGCGATGTAACCCGACCCGCCCGTTTTATCACACAGGCAAGGACGGTTTCGTTCGAGTGGTATCAATCAAAACAAAAAATGGAGTTATCAAAAGACCCATAACAAAGATATCAACATTAGTACCAAGCTCAACCCCAAGCATCGATAAAAGCACCAAAGAATCAGATACGAAGCCAGGAATCAAAACAAGAAAAATGAGAAACAACCCTGTATGCAACTTAGTCACGTTGGCCCTAATGTTGATACTTACCGTCTTATCACCCGCTCAGTGTGCCTACAACATACTGAAACTAAGAAACAATCAAAGCATTTATTTGGATAAATTATCGAACATGCACCTTATCACAGATCAATGGAAACTAATAGTATACTACGATATGGACCCCTATTGGCAAGGAATGTCTTTATTGGACAAATATTACAAGAACCTTGAAAACATATGTTCGTCCGTAGCAAAACAAACAAAGTGCGAAGTTGTATTACATCAACTAAGACACGAAGCTACCGAGCTCGAGTACTATAACAACATTTTACTCGGTCAGCAATTCGCCCGCGCGGAGCGAAAGCGACGAGGCCTTATCAACGGTGTCGGATATGTCGCGCGCAGTATGTTCGGGATACTAGATGAGGAATTCGCACAAAAATACGAAAAAGATATCGACATGATTAAAGAAAATCAAAAACATCTTGCGCTCTTATGGAAAAATCAAACATCAGTAGTAGAGGCAGAGTACAACCTGTTGAAAAGAGTGGAAGAATCCATGTCGAAACAGCAAACAATATTTAATCAACACATATCAGAATTAGAAAAAGCAACGAATACAATAGCAAGGCAACTGAGTGACATCGAAATCATCAACGAATTTATGTTATCAACTTTAATCACGAACAGCATTTTATCAACCCTGAAAAACATACAAGAAATGTTATTGGATACAATTAGCAATATTCAATACGAAAAATTTAATATTCACTTACTCACACCGGAGCAATTACGTCAAGAGTTAAATATAATTTCTGGCCAGTTAGCAAAACACTTGTCCCTTCCGATAGACAACATTCAAACAAACCTACCTAGCATTTATCATTTACTCAAGGTGAAGGCAAGAATGACAAGTAAATATTTTATTTTTGAAATACAGATTCCTTTAATCAGCAGAGACAGTTATGAGATATACAAACTTATCACTATACCGCAACAAGTGGGACGGGAAATGGTTAGAATAAAACCTACAGCTGATTATTTAGCGATTAGTATTCTCAAGGATTCATACATTCCCTTATCAGAAAGCGAAGTAAGAAGATGCATTTCATACGATTCAGATACCCAGCTATGTCTACTTCAAAAACCAATTTTCAACATGAAATCAGACGATCATTTATGTATGAAAAATCAAAACAAAAATGAATGTGAAGTTGATACTCAACCTTGTAAAAACAATTGGTTTGAACTAGAAAAAATATACACCTACCTTTATTTCTGTTGCGAGCAGTGCACGATAAGAATAATATGCGAGCATCAAGTTACAGCGAAGCAACTCAGCAAGGCCGGCATTATCACTCTCGGCGACGGCTGTACTATCAAGGACGAAAATATTACTATTTTGGCACACAAACAACAGCTGACTAATTTTAAGGTGAAGCCCGACCTTGAAGAAATAAGCATTGCCCCTATCAATGACGTCATCAACCTGTCGATACCTATCAAGGTCATTCAGAAAACAGATCAAACTGAACACGAGAAATATAAACAACGTCTCCTCAACATCGGTCAAGACATCGATCAAATGAAGAACAGCGCTAGTAATGCTGTACTATCAAGTACAATGTCACATCATGACATCCATCAGTATGCAGTTATGTACACCATCATGGGAGCTGCTATTTTGGTGGCTATCCTGTACGCGGGACGGCGTCTGCGACGAAGATGTTCAGCAAGAGTACCCCCCGCACCCTTGAGCGAGCGATCATTAGGCTTGAGCGCTCATTTCACAAACAATGAACCCAGAGTGGAACCGTCCCGACATTATCAACTAACGCAGCCGCAGGAACCCATTCATAAAGTAACAATTACTACGAGCAATCCGGGTGTAAGTTCACTGGATAAGGCGACGTCACCTCAACCACGCAAGCGTTTTAGTGAATGTGAATAGTGTTGTGATTGTGATTTAATTGTGACATTCAATTTTACTCCTATAGAGACTCTAAGCATGAAATATTTAAGTGTTTATGTTTTATACAATTTACTCATTTTATTTTAGCATTTTTATACATTTTGTGAAGTTCACATTTTTTATCTTATCATGTTTTCTTCTCGCGCCCGCAACATGTACGGTCTATACAACCGCACAATAGCGTCATGTCGCCGATTCAGCATTTACTTCATTTTATTATAATATTCATTTTGTAATTTTAGTACGCATTCGATCGCCCCGATGTTTACTCGTATCAATTAGCAATTCTATCAGTTATCAAAATAAATTCATATTCTTCAAGACTTTCTTATCATTTCTATCAAATTAAATATCGTACGAGAGCAGCCCGTACAGCCACCAAGGAGACGATTAAGCAACTACATAGTGAAAGAGATGATAATGAGAAGGAGTTATTAGACGTGCTTAAAAGTAATAGTCAACTTAAAAAAGATATGGCAGAGTTACATAATACCCAAATAATATTGTTAGAGGAAAGGGACAGATTGCAATTAATAATAGATGAGTTCGACCAGTGCAGGGGTGAGTACGAGAAGGCCCTTAGACTCATCTCTGGTCTGGAAAAACAACTACATGTGGCTAAAAATAATATTTGTAAATTAGAATCTGAACAAACACAGAACATAGCCACGCAAAACTTGAGTCTTTACGATGAGTTAGTATGTTGTGACCCAAACCTTGTTTCTCCTGCATTTAACCGGAAGCCAACAATAGCAACTGACTTAACATCTGAAGACTCAATTGATTGCACTGTGAGTCAGCCAATGGTTGGTTGCAGCAGGAATAAGATTAAGAAATATGTTAAGATAAATAAGTTTATCAGAAAAACTAAAAAGTTATTAAATAAACAAAAAAGATATTTTAGAAATGTTAATTACATTAAGGAACGTTCTCTACTTACTGAAAAACTTGATACATGCTATAGCATAATCAAAGAAAATAGGCTAACTTATGAAGAGAATATAAATTTGTTAAATACAAGAATTTTGTCACTTCAGGATTCTTTGAAAAGAATGTCACAGAATTATGATCGGTCAAAGAAAGAGATTGGGGAATATATACTGGCCCTGAAATATTTGTCTACCACTGAAATTCCCAAGCACCAATCTGATCAAAATAATGACTCCGTTGCATCTGGCCTTGATGTTCCGGTGCCTATACAGCCTCGGACAGTACGTAAGCCCTTAGACTCTAACATTGTCAATAGTTTAGACAGGACAAATGTCAATCATTCCTTTATTGAAAATAAATGTATAAATATCATGTTTTGTGATGAAATTGGAAAGGACTTGGGCCATTTGTGCAAAAAACTTTTGGGAGAAAATGTCTTAAACTATTGTATGCCAGGTTTGACATTAAATGATATAATGAGAAGAGTTGTGTCTATGAATTTAAATAAAAATCATAACATAATTATTTTAATTGGTGAAAGAGGGAGTGTAAACAAAAAGGAAATTATTATGTACTACAATAGTCTGTGTGCTTTAAATGTTAATAAAGTTGTGATGTTTACACTACCTTACAGTGCTAGTTTGCCACAGGAGGAGAATAATATTAGATTTAGGTTAAATTTGACTTTGAGTAACATGACCTATTACAATAGCCATAAATGCCATATAATTGACATTAACAAATTGTTAAATAATTTTATTTTAACAAGAGATAGATATTATCTCCCATATTATTTTAAAAGACAAATAGTTCTGTCGCTATTATTTTATTTTAAATTTTTAGCCAAAAACTTGGTTGCCAAAACTGCTCCTATTGAGCAGAATAATCTTGACATATTAAATAATACCTTGGAATCTGTTCCAAGTCATAATGACTCAGCTAAGTTGGGTTATTTAAATTAAATAATAAGACAATAGAGAAAGCCTCTAGCCTTCCTTTGGCCAAAGAAAAGTCTCATTATATTACAATAGTTCATCAAAATACTCAAGGCTTTTCCGGGAAAGATCTAGTATTGGAACTTTTCTTGAATGAAAAGAATGTCCATATTGTATGTTTAACAGAGCATTGGCTTGAAGATTATGAACTTGTAACAGTATTGCAAGGTTACAAAACGGTGAGCTTGTTCAGTAGGAAAGCGGCCACCCGAGGAGGAACTTTAATTGCATTAAAAAATGATTTTATGAAATATAAAGAACGTAAAGATGTTATATCCCTCTCGGTTGAACGTCACATTGAAATATCGTGTGTGGAACTGGAAAATTTAGTTATAGCTTGTGTATACCGTCCCCCAAAAGGGAATTATTTGAAATTTGAGTCCACTATGGAAGATGTTCTGAAATTAGTCTGTAAAAAGAATAAGAAGGTGGTGGTGTGCGGTGACTTTAATATAAACATTTTAAAAGATATTACGATCACAAGTAGGTTTTTGAACTTATTTAAGTCTTTTGGTTTATTACATACCTTTTCAGAACCTACAAGAATCACTGCTACATCAGCAACTTGCTTAGATAATATTTTCAGTAACTGTAAAGTACTTGATAAAGCAATAATAAACTGTATAAAGTCTGACCATAGCGGACAAATAGCTACTCTTGAGCACCATCATGTTCCCCATCAGCGTAATATAATCTGCAGACCTTTGTATAATAACAGGTTAGAGAAGTTTTATTATAACATTTCCACCAAAGATCTTTGTCTTTCCAATAGTGATGATCCTAATATACGTTATAATGATGTTTTTTATGGTATTAAAGCTGAATTTGATAAAATATTCAAACAAAAAATCATTAAATCAAAAGTGGTCAGTAAGAAATTCAGTGAGTGGGCAACTCCGGGCATATATAAAAGCCGTAATAAATTATACGAGTTATATGGACAGAAGTCAATCTCAAATGACCCTAAGTTTATTAAATATGTAAGAGACTACTCTAAGACTTTTAAAAAGGTATGTGCTTTAGCAAAAGCCAAATTTCTGTCTAATAAAATTAAAGATTCTGACAATAAAATAAAAGCAACATGGAATGTTATTAGTCGAGAGACTGGTAAAACTAAATGTAATGACCGTGAGTTTTCGCTGGTATTTAATAATATGAATATTACTTCTGAGGAGGAAGTGGCATCTATCTTCCAAAACCACTTCTCTAAAATTCCACTTGCAACCACCTGTGATTTAAACGCATCTCCTAGCAAGTCTGCAACCCTCCTGGAATCGTGTGTTGACAAGTGCAATAATTCATTTGAGTTTAATTACATTACCAGTGAGACTATTCTAAAAACTTTTAAATTATTAAATATTAAAAAGACTGAAGATCTTTGGGGCATCTCAACTTACATTATTAAGTCAATAATACATTTGATTGCACCGCATCTAGCATTTATTTTCAACATGTGCATTGATGAAGGGATATTCCCAAACTTAATGAAATATGGAAAAATCATCCCTCTTTTTAAATCCGGTGACAAAAGTGACCCCGCTAACTTTAGACCTGTTTCTATATTACCGGCACTGAGCAAGCTTTTCGAAAAAATAATTTATGATCAATTGCTGGAACATTTCCGTATTAACAATTTACTACATGAAAAACAATTCGGTTTTACTCGTGGTAGATGCACAACTGATGCTGGTGTTGCACTCCTTAAGCACATTTATGAGGCCTGGGAGGGTAAACAGGATGCAATTACTATTTTCTGTGACCTCTCAAAAGCGTTTGATTGCGTTGATCATTATACTTTGTTAAAGAAATTGGAACATTATGGTGTATCAAAAATGTCATTAAACCTTATACATTCCTACCTTTCGGGTAGAACTCAAATAGTTGTTGTAAATAAAGCCGAGTCTTATGAAGCACCAATCACTATGGGTGTACCGCAGGGCTCGATATTAGGCCCATTGCTATTTCTTATATACATTAATGACCTCCCCCA
This sequence comes from Crambus lathoniellus, assembly GCA_949710035.1. Lineage (NCBI taxonomy): Eukaryota > Metazoa > Arthropoda > Insecta > Lepidoptera > Crambidae > Crambus > Crambus lathoniellus. Next base: position 8,513,781 of record OX453303.1, on the reverse strand, counting down.
CTTTACTAAAAACCTATGCGAAACTGTACTGTTTGCTGATGACACCTCTCTGACTTTTAAAGTTGACAGGGGTAGTGAAACTATTGACGATGTAAACGGTACTCTTTCTAAGGTAATGTATTGGTTCACCACTAACAACTTAAAGCTTAACTCAAATAAAACCAAATGTGTTAAATTTTCTCTACCTAATGTGAGGCAGGTTCATACTGTAGTTAATATAAACGGTGAAGCAGTTGAATTGGTTAATTTCACAAAATTTCTGGGTATCACTTTAGATTCTCATTTGCAATGGGATCCTCATATCGATGCTTTGTCAAGTAGACTAGCTTCCGCTGCATTTGCCGTTAAGAAAATAAGACTTTTAACAGATATTGAAACAGCGAGGTTGGTTTACTACAGCTATTTTCATAGTGTTATGACCTATGGTATATTGTTGTGGGGCTCAGCTGCTAATATTAATAGTATTTTCGTTTTACAAAAAAGAGCAGTGCGCGCCATATATAATTTGCGGTTTAGAGACTCCCTTAAAGAAAAGTTCAAAGAAATAAATATATTAACAGTTGCATGTCAATTTGTCTATGAAAATATATTGTACGTTAAAAAAAATTGGTGTGGATTCGTGAAAAAAAGTGACATACATAATCTCAATACAAGGAACAAAGATAAACTTGCCATTCCAAAATTCAGATTACAAAAAACTGGAAGCTCCTTCATGGGCAAATGCATTGCGTTTTATAATAAGGTTCCACAACACGTTATTGAGCAGCCTCTAGAGAAATTTAAAACTATTGTTAAAACCGAACTAATGGGCAAAGGCTATTACACTGTTGATGATTATTTAAAGGACAAAAATGTGTGGAAATAATCGCCTTTGCCTTTGAATATTTTTAGTTTTGTAACCTGTATGCAATTTTATTCAAAAATAATGTATGTAAATATTTTGATTGTATTTAATGACGATATCGATATTGTAAATATCGTCATTGTTGTTTTTTTTTTATGACAAAGCTGATGAGTTTCTTGCGCCCGTTCTTCTCGTCAGTTAAAAGAGTCCTGAATGGGTGGTAGGGCAAAACTGACGATTCGAAAATACATTTAAAAATGTTAATTTGAATAAAGGATATTTCTATTTCTATTTCTATTTCTATTTCTTCTATCAGGCTAAAGAACGTTCAGACATCTGAGGAACTTCGCGATGTGCACACCCATTTCCTCCTGTACTATTCTAACGATCTCCCTGAGATGCAGAAGGTGCAGAGAGCTAAGGAGAAGAAGAAGGAACTAGAAGATAAGAAGTAAGTGATCATGTAATGAAACAAAGTGTGTATTTTGGTTTAAAAATTGATGTTAGATTTTCAAGAATTCTTACAATTATTATTAGTTACTTTTAGGTATTTAATCAGATAATACATAAAAAATTAACCTCATTGCTATTGGTAAAAATATTTTTTGTTGATTAATTGCATAGTGATAATAATTCTGTAGTAATATTGTGATTACTCATTTTAATTAAACTATTTATTAGTTGAAATCAGTCAGATTTTTTTTTTACAAGCTTTTATTCCACCTGCCTTGCTAGTGTGGGTGAAATCTTGCAAGCTAAATTTGACCCACTTCCGATTGTCCGATTGAGCTGAAATTTCATACGTGCTTTGTATGACAATACAATATTAAACTCAGCAAAAAAGCTTGTCATAAAAATGAAAATTTTTAGGAAACAAGCTCGAGAAGAGGCTGAGAGAAATGGCGAGGATCCGACCGAAGCGGTCGCCGAGGTCGAAGCGAGGGCTGCCGTAGAGGAGGACTTACCTCATACTGAGATCAAGTACGCCGTGAGGTCTGGCCCGTATGAGCTCTGCAGGAAGGCTGGAATTGGTGAGTATGGAGAGAGTATTATTACCAGATGTGATATACCACTGTTATGAAACTTAGACGTTTTTAATTAATTGATTGAGCTGGCAAATTAATGAAGTTAGATAACGTTGCTTTTGCTATATGAACGCACAGAAGAATGCAAGCCTAGCGTTTTTTAACAGTACCCCAAGCACGAAAAACTATCGTTCTGGTGATGTCAATAAATGACCTTTAGACACGTTTCGTTCAATTAGCATTTGTTCCAGTCCTAATTCGCGGTTTGGTAAATTCGCGATGTGTTTAATTCGTTGTCCAATTCGCAGTTTATCCAATTTGTGGTTTGTCGAATTCGCAATTAGGACCAAATAAACGCTTACTTGTTTGCTTCCTCGTATATTTATGGGAACTTTCTTCCGCGAATAGGACCAAACGCGAATAGGACCAAACGCGAATTGGACCAAAAGCGAATTAGATCGATCGATTAGTTAAATTAGTTTTTTCGTGTATTGAATTTTAGTTCGGTTAAAGACTGTAGCGCGGCCCCGCTCTGGTTTTCATACAAAACGATACGATACCAATACCAGAACGACAGTTTTTCGTGCTTGGGGTACAGGAAACAAAGCGCATTAGTATGCACTTTGTTGACGCAAGGAAGCTTCGCTGTTATGTATTTCGACTCTGAACCTTAAGTCCGCTACACACCAAAACCGCCGCTGTCGGCCCGCCGCGCCGGCTTTACCCGGGTTATTCCGCCGGGCTTGTTTACATATAAAATCGTCGCAAAACAAGCGTAGAAGTCTTTATGATAGAAATCTGCTTGTAGCACTTGAAACCGTGCTTATGATAGTAGAACAGTGATGAGTTATGTTATATTTGACGACCGATTTGGCGCAGGGGTAGGCTACCCACCTTCTGCGCCAGTGGTCTCGGGTTCGATTCTCGAACAAGACAAATATTTGTGTGCATGAAAATGTCTATTTTTGTTAGTCTGGGTGTTTCCTATGTATATTAAGTATGTATTTACAAAGAAAAGTATTTAAGTATATATTTATACGTTATCAAGTTTTCCATGATACAGTTTCTTAATGAAATTAAAATTATCTAATAATTGGTGTGAATGTAAGAAGTTATTTATTATTTATTTATATTTTTGTCAGAACCGCTGGTGAAGAAGTTCGGTCTGTCGCCGGAGCAGTTCGCGGAGAACGTGCGCGACAACTACCAGCGACACGAGGTGGAGCAGCAACCCGTGGCGCCGTCCGAAGCCGCCGAGCCTTATGTGAGTCAGGGTTGATAAAAATCATGATTTTTGGAAAATTAAGTATTTTGAAAAAATCGTCCCGTCTCACAACCAGCTCCGATGGGACTCGAACCCACGACCAAATTTTTTCTTAATACTTCATTTTCCATTTTTCAACCATAAAAATTGCATTGTGAATGCAAAAAAGTAAAAATTTAAATAACTTGCCATTGTCAAATATCTGGAAAGGTATTTCTTTTGCGTGTGGGGGTAGTAATATCTTCACATTGATGAAATTAACGCTGGCTATACAGCGTGTAAGAAGTATTTGATAAATTCGACGCTTCTCGTAACGACTCCGTAGCTCAGTGGTTAGAGCAGTCGCCCGGATAGCGAAAGGTCGTGGGTTCGAGTCCCATCGGAGCTGGTTGTGAGACGGGTCGATTTTTTCTAAATACTTCATTTTCCATTTTTCAACCATAAAAATTGCATTGTGAATGCAAAAAAGTAAAAATTTAAATAATCATGATTTTTTGTTTCTGACAGATTTTTGAAAAAAAAAAACAAATAAATCATGATTTTTTTTATGTATTGCGTTTTTGTTGTACATCTCACCATAGCTGGCAGGATTGGCTTACTAGCTGACAATTTTCTACTGAAAACCAGTTTCAACCATCTTGATTCAGTTGTTTCACTTCATCGGCCTCAGTTGAAGAGGATTTTTTCTAGATTTGGGCTGCTGCAGTTTTATTTGAGAAATAGGCTCTGTAATGAAAAGGCAGCAAAGTTGTTTTTTTAACCCATTATAGCCTAGCGTTACCATATGGTCACGTTAAACATGTATCATGTTAAAAAATTCTCACTCTACCCTACATTGAAACACTGTTCCAATGATTGTGTTTTATTACTTTATAGGCGTCATATTTATAGTAAGTACAATTTTTATTGTGGTGTGGTATGGTTTACGGTCAGATATCAAAGCAAAAAAAAACCATAATTTTCAACATGTCATCTAGAAGGTTTGTAATACTATTTTATTATCTTTTTTTCTATCTTGGTGGTTTTATAGCTAATAATATTGCTTCTTAGAAAGTCAATGTATGATCTAAAACGCAAATTTATGGTAGTTTGAAATAATTTAGGTCTAATATGATTCAATTTTGTTAGCTGTTACCATATGGTTACGCTAGGCGTTTGTGATGACAAAACGTTTTTTGTTACAGAAACTGTTCACTTACTTTACAACTAATTATAGAACTCTTTAATGAAGAAGATTTAGACGGAAATGATATTTATGTGGAACCTCCAGATCCTAATATTGATACAGACGAAAGTTCAGGCCCAGAAGATGAGAGCGGGCTAGGTAATGGACCATTTAAGCGGACGGCCACTCAGGGCAGGAGCAGAGTTCATATTATCTGATGGAACTAGGATTGGAGATATCAAGGAAGAGCCTATTGATGTATCATTGGACTCCGCAGTCCCTGAAATTACTTTTGTCACAGCTGCACCAACACAAACAGTTGTTATTTCTGTGAACAATAAGAGGCGTATCAAATGGATAAACGGCGACATTGAAAAAAATCCTTTTACCGATTCAACAACAAAATCTGATACTACACCCAAGGGCGCAGGAAGACCATCTACATCACAGAGCTCAACGGCCGCGAGAATCCCAGATTATTTTCGATATGATCGAATAGATCACCTCGTAGTAAGCACTCCTGGGAAGAAACAGAGGCGATGCGCTGGAGAAGGTTGTTGTTCTTCCGGAAGAACAATGCGTGGGAAGTGTAATGTTTAGTGTGTTTTAAGCCATTTCACGGTGAAATCATTTTTGGTGAAATTTTCACCAAAAGTGATTAATATTTTAACAATAAAGAATTATGCATATTATGTGTATCGTATTAGCCTAGCGTTACCATATGGTAACGCAGGTTTTTCCGAGTTTCTCGAAAAACTAACTAACTCCGATTTTTTTTTATATTTTTCCCAGAACATATGATACCTTATTGATGATTTAACATAGGTCAAGTAAAAAAATTAGGAATTTAAAATAATTTAGGCGTTAAAGGGTCAATATTAATATTATAATATAGTAGATTTCATTACAAGTGCGGAAAGCCTGTCATTGCAAAGAGTTCCGACAAATGTCTACCCGAGCCGAGGCGCAGCCGAAGGTGAGGGTTGACAGTCGGAACAAGTTGCAATGACGGTTCCGCACGTGTACTGAACAACTATTTTTAATACAGTTGCGAAAAAATTAAGCAATTTAATAAAATAATAAAACACAATAAACTCAACTAACTAATCGTAAAAGAATATAAGCAGAGACTTTTTTTTGTTTTCTTCACCCATTCTGGGTTGGCAAAGGAAACTATGATCATACAGCCAAGGCTTCAGTAGATTTTTTTTATTGATATGAAATGAAAATTAAATTAAATGAGATGAAATGAAATGAAACCTAACAAAAGCAATCCGAATCCTACAGGAGCGCCTTTCCTTATTTCTCTCTTTTACCACATCGTTTTCGATTAAAGCCACATTATTGCACTAATTCCACCATACTAAATACCTACTACAATAAAAACCAGAAAAAACTAATTTAGAAAATTAAGAAATAAGGTCCCTCATTTTCTTTTCACTTACTTGCGCAAACTCCTATATGCAGATACTATGGTAAATAGTGCACGTCATACCATATTTAGTAATCTGTGGTCATACAGCCAATTTTATGTATTTTTTATATTCATAAATTTAATTTGGCCGATACTAATATTAATTTAATGTATAATTAAAATTACTTTTAAATCTGATATTGAAACAAATTAGTAGCTTCTTTTTAGAAATATTTGCATGAAAAACTACGTGGTTGGTTTTTTCTTTTTAATATTTGACAGTTGGGAAAGAAAACGCACGAGTTCGGGAAAGGTAAAGAAAAAGTTCGAGTGTGTAATAGCCCACATCCCGAACGCTATACGTCCCTGCAATACGCCACTTTTTGAGCAACTGTATTAAAAAATAATATTTAAATAGACAAAAATACCATTATTGCAGCCTTTCATTTTATTTTAAGTTCATTGTTAAATTACTTAAGTAATTTTATGTTTCATTGTTTTAGAATTTATAAATTACTAGCTTTCCGCATGCGGCTTCGCCCGCGTGGACTACACGACATCCCGCGAGAATGTGATATTTTTCCGGGACAAAAAGGAGCCTATGTTCCTCTCCAGGCTACAAAGTATCTGTGTCCCAAATTTCAGCCAAATCCATTCAGCCGTTTTGGCGTGATTGAGTAACAAACATCCAAACATCCAAGCATCTAAATTTTCACATTTATAATATTAGTAGGAGTAGGATATTTGTGTATGTTACGATGTTACACATTAAAATCAGTATATTTTCTCTACTTATTTTTATGACGTTATTTTATCAATATGTAACAAAAAATAACTTGGCCTGTGCTGTGTGCCAAGTTAAGTGATGCGGAATATCGCTATACGACATAATGTCTATTGCGCGAGAATCGGCCCCCTGCCGGCCTAGCATGAGCTGCTTTTATTGATTATTGACGCATGATAAAGAGCAAGACAGCATGACGTATCATATCATATCGTGTGATATAATGATGGTCATGCTAGGCAGGTTGGTACAGATAATCTGATAGGCGACTGCGTATGCGCGACAATCACTTCTGTTCCGGTGATAATCTTTGGGTTGCATACGACCATGAAGCTCGACTTAATACTCTGAGGTAACTGGAGTTCTTACCCTGAATAAAAAAGTGTACCCAGCAAATTTGACATTTATGTATGTAGTGGCTGTCAGTTGTCTCATATGACCATACGTATTTTTTAAAAGTGTAGGTGAGACGGAAGACAGCCACTGTGTAATTTTTGGTGACAAAAAAGTGTTAGTACTGCACTCTCCAGTTACCTCAGTATTAAGTCGAGCTTCATGCATACGACAGTCCATTTTGACAGCTACTTTCGTATTGCAAGTGGCTTCTCGGTCATGGCTGTCACCGGAACAGACAGGAGTGTGGGACTATAAAAAAGTCAATCGTATTCATTTGACAGTTCATATTGTATCATAATAAATGTCATTCCATACAAATTGCAGCCAATTAAATACGATATGAACTGTCAAATTAATACGATTACCACACAATCGCACCCCTGATCAATTTGTTGCTCGGGAACTCAAACTAATTCGATTTAAAACTTTAATAGAAAAAAAGTAAACACGAATTAAATTTACGTTTTGTACACTACTTGACAATGCCTAATTGACAATCCATATGGGCTTTTACTGGACGTTTTATCAATTCATTATATTATTAATGTGAAAGTGTATTTGTAACTTCAAAATGGAGCAACATAACGACGTGATTTTTGGTATAGGAATAGTTTAAAAACTGTAGAGGGACATAGGCTACTTTTTATCCCGGAAAATATCACTCGCGGGATAACGTTGTGTAGACCACGCAGGCGAACCGCATGCTTAAGTCTAGTTAGTAAATAAAGAAACAAATTAAAATAAGTTTTTGTCTTGTCCTACAGACTAGCAATATAGGATCAGCGACAGAAGTCCTTCGTAGAGCGGTTTACATGTGCGGAGTTCAGCTAGCGCGCGAGCCGCTGCTACGAGGAACGCTCCGAGACGCGCTACGAGAACGTGCTACGCTCACTGTGAGGCCTACGCCGCGTGGCCTGAAGGAGATAGACGAGAACCACCCTTGCTACGGGTAAGTGTAAACATCATGGGGCTTAGACAAAGTAACATTTGAAAAACGATAGCGAAGCGATAACGAAGTTCGAAAGAAATTCAAGGTATAGGATTGGCGGATTGGTATAAGCTGCGCTAAATCACGTGGTCTTGCCCCAAGTTGATTGGAGCATAAAGACGATAGCGATAGCGATTGTCGTTTCGCCACATAACGATGTTACTTTGTCTAAGCCCCCATAACAGTACGGGATATACAGGTTAAGTGGCAGAAGTTCTACATGGCACAGTAAAGCTGGCCCGCGAGTCTTTGCTACGAGAACGTGCTACGCTCACTGTGATGTGAGGCCTACGCCGCGTGGCCTGAAGGAGATAGACGAGAACCACCCTTGCTACGGGTAAGTGTAAAACATCATATCGGTACGGAATGTATAGGTTCAGTGGCAGTTCTAAAGGGCGAAGTAAAGCTGGTCCGTGAGTCTTTGCTACGAGGAACACTCCGAGACGCGCTACGAGAACGCGCTACGCTCACTGTGAGGCCTACGCCGCGTGGCCTGAAGGAGATAGACGAAAACCACCCTTGCTACGGGTAAGTGAAATAACGGTACGGGATGTATAGGTTCAGTAACAGAAGTTCTACAGGGCGCAGTAAAGCTGGCCCGTGACTCCCGTGAGTCTTTGCTACGAGGAACGCTCCGAGACGCGCTACGAGAACGTGCTACGCTCACTTTGAGGCCTACGCCGCGTGGACTGAAGGAGATAGACGAGAACCACCCTTGCTACGGGTGAGTGTAGAACGTCATGACGGCACGGGGTCTACACTAGTGTACAGGTTCAGTGGCAGAAGTTCTACAGGGCGCAGTAAAGCTGGCCCGTGACGTTGCCAACACACTTGTCTAGCGCAGTGTGTTGAGGCGCAGTACGACGCGTATCGGTTTCATACATTTAGTATGGTTAAAAACACACTTATGCAGTGTGCTGCGACTCTCTATGTCTCTGTCGTGTCCATTCTAAGTGTATGAAACAGACATTCTGGCTTCTCTCCACACCACAGAAGTGTGTTTCCGACTTGAGTCTTTGCTACGAGAACGCGCTACGCTCACCGTGAGGCCTACGCCGCGTGGCCTGAAGGAGATAGACGAGAACCACCCTTGCTACGGGTAAGTGTAAAACATCATAACGGTACGGAATGTATAGGTTCAGTGGCTGTTCTAAAGGGCGCAGTAAAGCTGGCCCGTGAGTCTTTGCTACGAGGAACGCTCCGAGACGCACTATGAGAACGTGCTACGCTCACTGTGAGGCTTACGCCGCGTAGAGTTTAAGTTTTCAGCATTGCTATGTGAGTTTAAATTAACATAGCAATTTTCAAACTCACATAGCAATGTACAACAAATTGTATGCAATAACTTACCTCGTGTAATTATGCCTTTGCAAATTTTCCATACATAGTGTCCACAAGGGGTGCCTTACTGTCCGTGAACTTGTTAACTTAACGAAATCATTGTTTTTTATATTCCAAACTTCACTTCACTTGCTCAATCAATTACGCACTTCGTTATTTATCGAACTAGATAAAAGCATAAATTAATAAGTACTTACAGTAAATGATTTCTGACACAGCATGAAATATTTGAAGAAGAAGCCGGTGCGTGACTTGACTGGCGACCAGTACTTGAAACTCTCTATAGCCGCTGAAGACAAGCTCTTGGAAATAAAAATCAGCGAGCAGATCGAAGGCAACACCAGCTCCAGCTATCTGGAAGAGCTCAAACAACTGTATCAAAAGGTAAGCCATTATATCGTTTTGTAAAATACTCAACATACAGATGACAACACAAAGCTTGAACAGGAGAACTATGAAATGCGCTTATTATAAACACAATAAGACCAAAGTTATGGTATGTCCAGACTGGTGAAACGTAACAAAAAAATATATATTTCAACAAAAACAAACAATAACATTACCTACATGCAATACATATGTTTATATTATTAGAAACATTTACGTTTTCAACTTCATGCCCCAACTCCCAAATTAGGACGTATCCTGTATCCTAGGAGCTGGTAATATCTCGCAATTACACATTTTTTAAAATTCTCAATAGCATGCCTGGTCTGAAATGTGTAATTCGGTATTTGACTGTTGTTGAAATGTAGATATTTAAATATGTCATTCAGAAATATAACATTATTGAATAACAAATGTAAAAAAATATATTCAATCTGATTATAACAAGTAAATTATGAGCTACTTAATTGTGACTATCTCTTTCTAAAACGAATTTTTCTATGGCGAAAGTATGGCGTTATAAAAATGTGACGTCACATTTCTATAGCGCTCTCCTTGTCTAATTAGAAATTTTGATGCTCTATATCGCTGAAAGTATGCAAGATATTAATTTGAAAATAAATACCTATGTTGTGATGTTACTAATTCAATGAACATTATTAAGTCAATAAAAAAAAAATCTGTCAAAAACCCAATTCTACCTTTCATTACATGTTTGTGGACGCGTAGCGCGTTCTTACCGCGCATTCGCTGCGAACCTACCTCGTATGTCTGCGTGCCCCTTTGTGTTCGTCGAAAATCCGACAAATCACGGATCGCTCCGCGCGCGTTTTCCAACTTGAATTGAATTGAATTCCCAACTGTGCGCGCACAACGCACTGACATTCCTTTGCCGCTTCCGTCAAAAACCGACATAGATTGGTTCGTCGTGGAATGTTCGAGTTGCCTCGCGCGGCAGCACAGTACCCATTGCGCCAATGTTCGATGGTTTGCCGCGCGAAGTCTATACGCACCTTTAGTTGAAGTGTAGCGGAACCTATGTTTATTACCACACTAAATCAGGAACCACCTTACCTGGTAATCAATAGACCTTCATAACAGGACGAATTCGCGGCGACAGTCCAGGCTTGGAACGAGCTGCGAGCTGAAGCGGTCACCATAGCTCTCACCAAGATTGTGATGCCCGAACTGAGGAGGGAACTGCATTCCGTACTGCTGCAGGAGTCCAAGGAGTATGTGCTCAAGTAAGTGTCTTAATCAAAGAGCTTAGACTACATACTGAGGTAACTGGAGAGTGCAGTACTAACACTTTTTTGTGGCACTGTGGCTGTCTTCCGTCTCACCTACACATTGAAAAAAACGTATGGTCATATGAGACAACTGACAGCCACTACGTACTAAATGTCAAATTTGCTGGGCACACTTTTTTATTCAGGGTGAAAACTCCAGTTACCTCAGTATTTAGTCTAAGCTCTTTGGTCTTAATACTTATATTTTATTCATTCACACTTTTCTGTCGCGGAAATCCTGGCGATTGTCGATCTTTCTGTTTTTCTGCGGTAAACCGATGCAAGCGATAAAAAGCGTTGTTTCAAGTACTAGTATGAGTAAACCGTATTTAACCTTCACAAAATGAGCTTGGGTCACCGAGGCCGAAATCGGTCAGGGTAGATTATTATTATTATTATGAGTAAATAGAGGAATTAGACGCCATAATTACTTAATATGTTTGTAGCTGGGACCAAATGAAGCGTGTTTTCAACTAGTTGAAGTCTGAATTTATTGCCAAATATATTGTTATTTTATTATTATTATTTTTTACTTTTACCTAAATAATAAAATTATTGATTTTAATTACAAGTACCTGCTTGTTTAGATGTTGCCGCCGACGTCTGTATGATTGGCTCAAAGTGGCGCCATATGAATCGAGAGTCTCCGATGATGATGACGACGAATGGGACACTTCTAATGGTGAGTGATGTTTTTGTTACAATAAAAATGTAATAATTATTACACAATACACTTCTTCTTTGTGCGATTCGAGTTATAAATAACCGATTCTTTGATGGAATTCAGATATAATGTAGCACTGTCCTTTATTTTGCTTATTACTTGCAACTATACACATTAAAAGGCAAACGGTATATTTTCGCCTTGTCATGAGTACTGTGGTATTCCACAGTTACTATCTCATCTCAGACTAATTTTTAAGGATAAAAGTAACTATCACAAAAATATTGGAACGCGTGATATCGATTCAAACAAGTTTTTGATTTTATGTATTTTAAATATCGTAAAATTAAGAAATACTGTTTTGCTATCCCCAATCTTAGCTTATCGATAAAAATCACAATTTTATGTATTTTAAATATCGTAAAGTTAAGAAATACTGTCTTGCTATCCCCAATCTTAGCTTATTGATAAACATCACATACTTCCTTATCAAAAAGAAGTAAAAACTGTCATTTTCCCCCAAGGTCTCCGCGTGATGTCAATCGCGTACGTACCAGAGCGTACGCACTCTGCGTTTGCGTGCGTGGTAGCGGGCGCGGGCGAAGTGGTAGACCACTTGAGGCTACCACATCTCCTATACCGAAGGAATGCTTGGGACGCCCTCGAGCGGAAGAACAAGGAAGCTGATATGACGGCGCTTAGAAGGTATGTGAATAATAGGGAAAGTATTCCTCGTGGTACAAAAAGATTAAGAATTCATCGAGGGTAATCCCAAGAAACATTTTAGTCGAATTATAAGTAAAGTTACGTGACTGAATGTGGTATAAACATCGTATTGAAGTAATTTTAAAACTTAGAGCCCATTATATATTATTATTATACAACTTCTAAACGACACTAAAATGGTACATGACTCTATAACGGCACTGAGTCGCATAAAGTGGGCCCTTTTGCCGTAATACTAACGTAATGGCGACTTCGCGGCGACGATTTACAAATGTTTGTTGGGATGTAACTATCAACTTGATATTCGATGAAAGTCGCGTCCATTATTCACGTATGTGATCCATACTTGTTTTTTTTATTTATATTCTATACTTTTCGTTTTAGCTATAATTTTAATTTTAAACTATATTTAAATGTTTACTCTTTGTATTCACAATGCAATTTTTTTATTATAGAAAAATTTAAAATGACGTTTTTAGAAAAAAAAACGAGTCCATAGCTCAGAGGTTAGAGCAGTCGCCCGGATAGCGAAAGGTCGTGGGTTCGAGTCCCATCGGAGCTGGTTGTGAGGCGGGTCGATTTTTTTCTAAAATACTTCATTTTCAATTTTTCAATAATTTAAACTATATATATTAGGTCAAAAAGTTTTACCCAAAAATCTCTTTGTACAGATTCATCTTACGCAAGAAGCCGCACGTCATCGTCATAGGCGGGGAGTCCCGCGAAGCCCTTTCCATCAAGGCAGACGTATCCGAATGCGTTCAGCAGCTCGTGGAGGACGAGCAGTTCCCGCGCATCCCCATCGAGGTCTCCGACAACCATATCAGCAAGATATACAGCAACAGTATACGCGGACGGGTGAGTATACTTGGCTTTTAAGGCGACACTCGGAAAAAGTATGGACTTTTTGTTATAAAATTATAGGACGGAATCTGGTAGTAAGAAAATTTCTTCATACTTTTATCTAAATTCGTAAAATCTAGATAAAAGTATCTACTTACATAAAATCGTGTTCGATACACTTTTTCTTTTCGGAAAGACCCCTTAAAATACGAAAATTTAAGATTATTCTCAAATAACATGTCAAAAATTGGTTTAGTTAGTGGACACCAATAATATTTATTATCGTATAGATCATTAAAAAAAAATGCTATAGTTTTTTACTACGAAGTAATTTCGTGTTTTTTTTGCCTAATCTGCAAAATCGGTCTCGTTCTCGTGCGCGTCGTTTTCTCATTGCTATTTCGCATCAGTCGTATAGCACCTTAAGACCTCAACCAATTTTTAAGAAATATGTACCTTGATTCAAGTAGTTTCTGTGGTACCAACCAATATGAAAAACCGCGTTTGACATTGTCAGCTCATGTGAAATCGCACCGTGAAAATTGTGATTACTTACAATTTTTGACCAATAAACTCAACAATCTCTTTGTTTCAGAATGACTTCCGAGAGTACCCAGATATTTTACGCCAAGCTGTATGCCAGGGTCGCCTCCTTCAAGACCCCCTAATGGAGATCTCTCAACTCTGCGGACCCGATGAGGAAATCCTCTGTCTACGCTACCACCCACTGCAAGACCAAATAGCCAAAGAAGATCTACTCGAAGGAATAGAGTTAGAATTCGTGAACCGCATAAACGAAGTCGGTGTAGACATGAACGAAGCAATCCTTACCGGCAGAGGAACAGAGTTACTCCAATACGTGTGCGGTCTAGGCCCGAGAAAAGCTGCAGCACTCATCAAACTATTCAAACAAACGAATCAAAAGCTAGAAAACCGTACGCAGCTAGTGACAGTGTGTCACATGGGCCCGAAAGTCTTCATCAACTGTTCTGGTTTCATCAAAATCGACACTAGCAGTCTTGGCGATAGTACTGAAGCTTATATCGAAGTGTTGGACGGGTCTCGTGTGCATCCAGAGACTTACGAATGGGCTCGAAAAATGGCTGTCGATGCTTTAGAATACGAAGACGAAGACGCCAACCCTGCCGGCGCCGTCGAAGAGATATTAGAAGCTCCCGAAAGACTGAAAGATTTGGACCTGGACGCTTTTGCTGAAGAGTTGGAGAGGCAAGGTTTCGGAAATAAGTGCATCACTCTGTATGATATTCGAGCGGAATTGAACTCTAGGTACAAAGACTTGAGAGTGTCGTATCGCTCGCCGACGCCTGAGGAGTTGTTTGATATTCTGACCAAAGAGGCTCCGGAGACGTTCTATGTCGGCAAGATGGTGTTGGCTTCAGTAATCGGCATCTCGCACAGGAAACCACAGAGGGAGATGCTGGATCAGGCGAATCCCGTCAGAAATGATGAAACTGGACTGTGGGAGTGCCCCTTCTGTCATAAGAACGATTTTCCTGAATTGTCTGAGGTAAGTCTTAAAAATCATCATAAAAGTGTGTTCGTTACCCACACTTTTATCGCGATTTATTTGGTACTTCATAACGTTACAAACGACGAAATCGAAATAGAAGGCAGAGGCCATTGTAGGCATCTACAATAGAAAACTCAGTTTTTATGACGTATTACTTTACATAAACAATTGTTTTCGAAGTAGTGAAACTAGGAATCTATTTTGCATTGAACATAATTATTGTGTAATGAAACTCATCAAGTTCTGTTATTCACTTGAATGTTCTAGTACTGAAAAACTCTAAAAAATCATTAATTCCTACTAGGTATGGAATCACTTCGACGCAGGCGCATGTCCGGGGCAGGCGACTGGTGTCCGAATTCGCCTAGACAACGGACTGTCCGGGTACATCCACATCAAGAATCTGTCCGACCGCCACGTGGCCGACCCCACTGAACGCGTCCGAATCGGACAGACTGTCCACTGTCGGATACTCAAGATTGATGTGGAGAGATTCTCTGTTGATTGCTCTTCGAAGTCTTCAGATTTGGTGGACAAGAATAAGGAATGGAGGTGAGGTCACAGAATTAATAATAGTCCAAGGACAGAAGCTGCACTCTGCGAAACCATTTAACAAATAGCAACTCTAATTTCAACACAATAAAGTAGAATTCAGCTTGTATGGCGCTAATTACGAACGACTAGACGTTGTATCTCTTTCTATCGCATATATTCTATCGCGCTCGGGCGGGCGTACGGCGGGCGGCCCACTGTAAATTGTATCTCGAGATATACACGAAGCGGTAGGCACTTCGCATCTCGCGTCCTTGAGCGACTGACGGACGCCTGGTTAGGTTGAAATCTGATTGAATTGGACTTGGTATTCGAAAAACAAGATTATTTATTGAATCCGAAGAAGACGATTTAAAATAATCTGTACTAATGTTATAAAGAGGAAAGATTTGATTGTTTGTTTGTTTGCATCGAATAGGCTCCGAAACTACTGGACCGATTTAGAAAATTCTTTGACCATTAGAAAGCAACATTCTTCCCGAGTGACATACCTAGGCTATATTTTATCCCGATATTCCCTCGAGAACGGGTGCCACGCGAGGATCCGCTAGTATTCACTAAATTAAATATGCTTTGATTATAAATTGTAGACTCATAAATGTCATCATCTTGTCAACTATTAGACCCAAAATTGTTCTTTATCAACAACGAATGGAAAATAAAATTTTTACTAAAACACCATTTATTTTGTTCTAGACCCCCAAAAGACCCCTACTACGATCAAGAGGCGGAAGACAAAGACGTTCGTAAAGACACTGAAGCTAAACAGAACAAGGAACGAATGCAGTACGTCAAGCGAGTGATAGTCCACCCCGCCTTTCACAATATCTCGTACGCTGAGGCAGAGAAACTCATGGAGAATATGGCACAGGGCGAGGTCATCGTCCGGCCCAGTAGCAAGGTAAATGAAAATGAGCTTTAATAGCAGGACTTATGGCCGTTTTCACTAAAACTTGACTGGTGGCACCTGGCTCGAAAACGTCGTGCCAAGTTAACTTGTTCGGGTAGTAGTTAAGCAAAGGCTTAGGCGATTCATAAGTTATGGTGAAAACGGCCATTAGAGTTGAATATAGAATCAAAACTTTTTCATAAATTTCTTGGTTCTAAATTGTGATATTGTTTCAGGGTTCTGACCATTTAACGGTAACATGGAAAGTAGCTGAAGGCATCTATCAACATATAGACGTCCGAGAAGAGGGCAAAGAAAATGCTTTCTCCTTAGGTATGTAATGCTCTTGAAGTCTTTGTTTTTTGTTTTAGTATTTATTATTTAGACGATTTCTAATGTTTTTTTTGTTACAGGCCGAAGTTTATGGATACAAGGCTCAGAGTTCGAAGATCTAGACGAAATCATAGCCCGATACGTAACGCCGATGGCGAGCCACGCTCGCGATTTAATCTCTTACAAGTATTACAAACCTCTCGGCGGCATGCGAGACAAAGCGGAGGAAATTTTGAAAGAAGAGAAAGCCAAAAACCCAAATAAAATCCACTACGTTTTCTCAGCAGCAAAGAATCACCCGGGAAGATTTCTACTATCATACTTGCCGCGGTCGAGGTGTACGCACGAGTACGTATCCGTCACTCCGGATGGTTACAAATTCAGGCAGAGGATGTTCGATTCGCTTGGGGGATTGCTGAAATGGTTCAAAGAGCACTTTAGAGACCCGCCCCCTAGCGGGACGCCCGCGCAACGAACGCCCGCGTTACGTACTCCCCACGGGATGACGTCGATGTACCACACACCGGCGGCCCACACGCCCGCGTTCCACACGCCCGCCCACACGCCCGGCCCCGCCTACATCAACACGCCTTACACTCCATCGGCACAAACGCCGTACATGACACCGTTCGCGACCACGCCCCGCCAGCCCGACTTCCTCACGCCCGCGGTACCGAGACACAAGCCCGTTCAGATGAATCAAATCCCGGTTCAGATACCGGTGTACACCGAACCGGCCGATTGGCAGAAGGCGGCCGAAGATTGGGTTCGACACAGAACTGGTACTGCGCGGGATACTCCGGCCACGCCTAGGAGTAGCGAAGGCGCGTCCACTCCACGCCACAATAGGACTCCTCGCTCGACCCCTCGGCACGATTCCCGTTCGACCCCCAGACATGACGTCAGATCGACTCCGACCCACGGGCATCACTCGGGCCGGTCGTCGCGCGCCCACTCGCTCCGATCGACCCCGCACACGAACACTTCCCCCCGTTCCATGTCGCTCGGCGACGCCACCCCGCTGTACGACGAGAACTAGCAAGACTGACGGCTGAAACTGACGGCTGAATATACTTGGAACATTATTTTTGTACCGCTCGGTAGCGCTACCGAAGCTAGTGTAAGTGGTGATGCGAAAGCGATCGCTCCCTGTATCGTATCACGTGACCTATATTTATTTTTCCTCTAAAGTGACTTTCTCTATTTGATTCTGATTAATTCTCATTAGATCTTTTGTTTCTTTTAACTCTTGGTGATGAATTCTGAATAGGTTAGCATCCGTCAGCATTAGGTTAGCATCCGTTAGCAATAATCGTGTATTAATGAGAGATTGATATTTATATTCCTGTTACCAGAGGCTTTTACACGAGCTGTTAATCGAAATGCCGAATCAGTCCCCTTACACCACCCGAGTTTTTCTACTAAAGAGTTGTTATAAAACAATGTTAACATCAATAATTTGAAAGTACGTTAACGTCATCAGAGTACTACAAGGTGACTTAAGTTTATTTCGTTTGAGCAGCTCATGTTAAAAGAGCTTTGAAGTTTTCATTATAATATCAAAATTTATAAATGACACGCGAATTATATTATGTATATTAGATATTTTATTACTTAAATGACTTGCATCAGCGGTATTGGAAGTGATAGTTCATTTAATATAATGAAACATTGTATTACATCTCATATAATAATATGAAGCATACATGTAGCTTAAAATTTACCAAGCGATTTGGTATTTAAAGTCTTTCATCTAACATTTGTTGTGTGCTTTAAGGTTAGAAGCAAGATTCATACCTTGCTTTGCCTGTAATCTTCCAAATAGTAATTTGATTAGTCAATATAGCATAGTTTAAGTTTTCATTAAAAATGGCTGCATTTATGTGAATATACAATCCTTCTTAGGGTCGGAATTCAATTCGTGCATAAGTGTCTCATATTAAAAAATGACTTTCATTCACCACTGTATATAATTAAATTATACTTTGTTATATCACTAGCGTTAATTTTCAGCATTTTGCTGTTTGCCGTTCTCCAAATATATGAATTTAAAAGCAAATATGCCTTAGGGATGGTTAGTGAAATATCCACAGTACTACCACGGCCGTTCTTATCAAACGTAATCTGAAATAAAAATGACAACCAACATCTGCATTTTATTTTTATTTCCTTGTCCTTTTTACTGTTGAAATCTAATGTTAATCGTGTTATAACTTATAATTAACCTTGAAGTTTCTATCTGATTTAAGAAAATGGGATATTATTTCCAACCTTAGCTATAATATTCCTAGTCAGAGTCGGTAGACAAATGTTTGCATTTCCGATAAACATACGAAATAACTTTGTAAATCTCTTCATATACCCAAACTTATTTTTTTTTGGCAAAACTACTTGAATTTCATAGAACAATTTATGGAACGTTCAAAGTTTTTTTGCTGTGTGGAAATGGAGGGATTTTCAAAGGGGGAATATAATAAACCGATCGACAAAAAAATTTAATGAATAAAATACTAGCTTTGGTTGCGGAAAAATAGGGTTAGGTTAGGTTAAATTGGCGACAGTCGCTCGCCTACTATTTTTGTCGGTAAAAAGTATTTTAGTCGTATCGGTTAATTACTATACTACCCTTTTCAAATGCTATAGGAAAAATGTGATAGATAGTATAAAAACCACGAGCCTTATATCAGGCGAGATACTTAAAGCTACTTATAGGACTCGTGGATTTTTCCCATCATATTTTTCAACTTACTTACAAAATTGCACTGTGAATGCATAAAAATAATTTGAAATCAATTGTTTCAAATGCTTATCGGTTTTATCCAAAACATTTGAAGAAGTAGGTATACTGACAGTTTTCTATTACCTACTAAGAGTGGCTCACAGGTGTGCATGTCCTTGTGTGAAAAAAGCAAAGAAGCCGTTTTTTCTGCAAAGGGTTTATACTATTGGTTTTCAAATAATTACTAGTCTAAAAACTCGAAATCGCAGACAGGTTGCAACTAGTTATGAATGATGCGGCTTATCTTAAACTTACGATACGATCTCGAATGTCTATTAACTTTTTCAAGTATTTAATCCTATTGACATAATCGAAGGTCGGTAGGTCGGCAGTTCAAAGTTCCCGCAGCACAATCATAATTTGAATTAACATACGACCTTTATCTCAATAAAAGCCGAACGGTTCATAAAAAACTCATAAAATTATATCAGAATAACAAATTACATCTATGAGAAGAATTTGTCAGGCTCGTTTTTAAGCCGCGGCATCTAAACAAATTATTGGCATTGGTTTCGTTAGTAAATTCAGCAGCACATAAAGTTCAATAAAGCTTTACAAGATAAGTATTATTATGCTCGCGATAACGTAATTAACGCGATAACCCGGTAAATAAAAAGATGAAAAATTTAAAATGAAGTACTTATTTAGAAAAAATCCACCCGTCTCACAAGTCGACCAGCTCCGATGGGACTCGAACCTACGACCTTTCGCTATCCGGGCGACTGCTCTAACCACTAAGCTACGGAGTCGTTACGAGAAGCGTCGGATTTATCCAATACTTCTTATGCGCTGTATAGCCAGCGTTAATTTCATCAATGTGAAGATATTACTACCCTCACACACGAAAGAAATACCTTTCCAGATTTTTGACAATCGCTAAAGATAAAGATGCTAAAGATGAAATTATTGCTATTGCAAGTTATTTAAATTATTACTTTTTTGCATTCACAGATATTCACTATGCAATTTTTATTATTGAAAAATTGAAAATGAAGTATAATTAACGCTGGCTATACAGCGCGTAAGCAGTATTGGATAAATTCGACGCTTCTCGTAACGACTCCGTAGCTCAGTGGTTAGAGCAGTCGCCCGGATAGCGAAAAATCGTGGGTTCGAGTCCCATCATCGGAGCTGCTTCTGATTTTTCAGGTCGATTTTTTCTAAATACTTACCTACTTCATTTTCAATTTTTCAATAATAAAAATTGCATTGTGAATACAAAAAAGTAAAAATTTAAATAAATATAAAGATGGTGCAAAACAAACTTCAGATAAAGCAGGGGGAGGTCAAGTCAAGTCACAGAATATATAATAGTACCAAGGTCAAGTGTAAGTATAGAACGTAAATAAAATAGAAAAAAACATCACTTTTCATTTTTTAAAATTGTATTTCCAAAATAATTCAATCATCATCATCAGCCTATTTACGTCCACTGCTGGACATAGGCCTCTCCAAGAGTACGCCATCGAGCACGATCAGTGGCTGCTCTCATCCAGCTCTTGCCAGCCACCCTGCAAAGATCGTCGCTCCACCTAGTCTGAGGGCGTCCTACACTACGTTTGCCGTTACGCGGTCTCCACTCTAGAACAATTCAATATCTAACATAAATCATACCAAACGTATAAATTAAATACTTATTTACTAATTAATGGCGAATACCTAGTTGTAAATCAGAAAACTAATTATTATTACTAACTAACTTAATTTACGTTCTTAATGAATCGATTATCGATTTTCTGTAACTTTGACTGTGACTTTGACGATCGACCTAGGTATGTCTCGCGTGATGTACGCCTGGGAATATTGCCACTGCCGGGAACTTTCCACTCCCAATGTGCCCGGGAAATTTCCGGGCACATTGGGAATATTGCCCAAAATTCCCAGTAGAGTTTTTGTCGTTTTATACAGATGATAATGCAAATTACTAAGTCGCTGCCTTGTCGTGCAGCGATCCCAAATTCAAAACGTCAATCACGATCCCAAATTTAAATTTAGGTCAGTCACAGAAATCTTTGAAAGTCCTCTTTTGAAAGTTTTGGAATTAATAATGATACTGATTCTCTTAATTTAAAGTATCTATTATATTAGTGCCAAGGAAAATGAATCACATGTGATTTTATTTGATTTCATTACAATAATTTACCTAATGCAGACTGAAGACTACTAAAAATATTGATTTTCTTTTGTGTCTTACAATTTTATAATTTGTTGATAATCATATAATAGACAGGAAGCGACCACCGCATGGTCAGAGGTATATTGAATATCAACATTAAGCTTGAAAGATTGCGACTGATAAAATCCACGAACCACGAAACAATACGCTCGAACTTCAAAACCGCTTCAAAGCCCTTGAGAATAGCAAAGATGTGGACAATCTATACAACATGGTGGTGGATACTGTCCGCACGGTAGGGTCTAAGTACTATAAACCCGCCGTCCCAAATTGAAGAAACTCTTCAGCCAGACTCTCCTACTCATGGATCAGAGACAAGAAATGAAACTACAGAACTCAGCATATGCCCATCGCTATCGGCTGCTTAATAGACAGATATTTAAGTCTTTGACTAGCGACCTTCGCCAATTTAATACCTAGCGTATTAAAGAAGCCATTGAGCGGAACAAAGGCTCCTAAGTGTTTGTGAGAGATTTGTCTATCGGGCCAAGTCAATTGACGGCTGAAAACTCGGGAAGGTATTATCATTTCGTCAGTAGAGTTTTTGTCGTTTTATACAGATGATAATGCAAATTACTAAGTCGCTGCCTTGTCGTGCAGCGATCCCAAATTCAAAACGTCAATCACGATCCCAAATTTAAATTTAGGTCAGTCACAGAAATCTTTGAAAGTCCTCTTTTGAAAGTTTTGGAATTAATAATGATACTGATTCTCTTAATTTAAAGTATCTATTATATTAGTGCCAAGGAAAATGAATCACATGTGATTTTATTTGATTTCATTACAATAATTTACCTAATGCAGACTGAAGACTACTAAAAATATTGATTTTCTTTTGTGTCTTACAATTTTATAATTTGTTGATAATCATATAATAGACAGGAAGCGACCACCGCATGGTCAGAGGTATATTGAATATCAACATTAAGCTTGAAAGATTGCGACTGATAAAATCCACGAACCACGAAA
Organism: Crambus lathoniellus; assembly: GCA_949710035.1. Lineage (NCBI taxonomy): Eukaryota > Metazoa > Arthropoda > Insecta > Lepidoptera > Crambidae > Crambus > Crambus lathoniellus. Next base: position 8,491,422 of record OX453303.1, on the reverse strand, counting down.
CAATACGCTCGAACTTCAAAACCGCTTCAAAGCCCTTGAGAATAGCAAAGATGTGGACAATCTATACAACATGGTGGTGGATACTGTCCGCACGGTAGGGTCTAAGTACTATAAACCCGCCGTCCCAAATTGAAGAAACTCTTCAGCCAGACTCTCCTACTCATGGATCAGAGACAAGAAATGAAACTACAGAACTCAGCATATGCCCATCGCTATCGGCTGCTTAATAGACAGATATTTAAGTCTTTGACTAGCGACCTTCGCCAATTTAATACCTAGCGTATTAAAGAAGCCATTGAGCGGAACAAAGGCTCCTAAGTGTTTGTGAGAGATTTGTCTATCGGGCCAAGTCAATTGACGGCTGAAAACTCGGGAAGGTATTATCATTTCGTCAACATCTGAAATCTTGAGGGAGATTGAGAGTTTCGATGAACAACTAAATTCCACGCAAACACCTGTTGAAAGTAAGTCTACAGACCCTAGAGCCAAGCTTACCCGACACTATACAGAAGATATCCCGGACGTCAGCCTGTACGAGATTAAAATGGCTCTCAAGCAGCTTACTGCTTACTTTTACCAAACAAATAGGCGGCGCCGGCGGGCGATGCCGGAATCACAACAGAGCTTTTGAGAGCGGGCGGAAAGCCAATACTTAAGGTTTTCAATTCAGTCATCCTCAAGGGCAAAACGCTAAAGGCAAGGCAGAAGCGATGTGATGCTGATTTTCAAGGGTGATAAGACTCTCTTGAAGAACTACAGACCCATCTCGCTTCCGAGCCATATCTATAAGTTGTTTTCGAGAGTCATTACGAATCGTATCGCTCGCAGGTTTGATGACTTCCAACCTCCAGAACAAGCCAGGTTCCAAAAAGGCTATAGTACCATAGACCAAATTCATATGCTGTGACAAGTTATACAGAAGACCGAGGAGTACAACTTGCCACTTTGCTTGGCGTTCCTAGACTATGAGAGAGCCTTTTGATTCGATAGAGACCTGGGCGGTGCTGCAGTCTCTCCAGAGATGCCAAATAGACTACAGATACATTGAGGTGCTGAGGTACTCATACCAAAACGCCACCATGTCAGTCCAATTACAGAACCAGAGCTCTAATCCTCCTATCCAACTACAGCGAGGTGTAAGACAGGGAGACGTCAGCTCTCCGAAACTGTTCACAGATGCGTTGAAGGATATTTTTAAGCTTTTGAACTGGAAAGGCTGCGGCATCAACATCAATGGCGAGTACCTAACACACCTACGGTTTGCCAATGATGTAGTTCTTATGGCTGAGACCTTGGAAGACCTGAACACAATGCTCGAAGATCTCAGTAATGCTTCTCAAAGAGTGGGTCTTAAGAGGAACATGGTTAAGACGAAAATCATGTCCAATGCCCATGTTGCACTCGCTCCAGTTAATGTTGGGAATATTACACTCGAAATTGTTGACCACTATGTTTACCTAGGACAGACGGTCCAGTTAGGTAAGTACAACATCGAGAAAGAGATCTCTCGCCGAATCCACCTCGGATGGGCAGTCTTCGGGAAGCTCCGGCATATATATTTACGTCCGAAATACCTCAATGTCTCGACAAGACGATAGTTTTTGAGTGTGTGTTGCCAGTTATGATGACACATGGAAGCGAGACATGGTCCTTTACTATGGGTCTCATAAGAAGGCTCAAAGTCACCCAGCGGGCAATGGAGAGAGCGATGCTTGGTATTTCCTTGCTCGATCGAATTAGAAATGATGAACTAAAACAACCGACATCGTTCGAAGGATTGCATCGTTGAATTGAAGTGGCAGTGGGCAGGAAACATAGTGCAGAGAACCGATGGCCGTTGGGGCGGAAAGGTTCTCGAATGGCGACCGCGTGCCGGACGATGTTCCGTGGGCAGGCCCTCTAAAAGGTGGACCGACGATCAAGTCAAGGTCGAGGGAACCAGCTGGATGCGGGCAGCACAGGACCGATCGTTGTGGAGATCCTTGGGGAAAGCCTATGCCCAGCAGTGGGCGTCGTTTGGCTGACATGATGATGATGATAATCATGGCAAGATTATTTTGTTTTGATTTTATTGTTTATTGATTAAGGATAAAAAAATTAACCATCTTGTTTAAAACTGTTTTTCATATCGTATGTTCTCACCTTTGATGTTGATGGCTATTTATTACGTAATTCAATTATAATCAAACACTTTTAATCTTAATTTGAATTGTGTTGCATGGTAAAATAATTTTTATATACATCTTAAAATGGTCCTTGGGAATATTGCTGGGAATGAACTGGGCATATTGCCGGGAATATTGCCAACGTACTGGGAATTTTCGTCATTATTACATTTAAATGTCAGCTGACGTTTCTAGTACTTAGTTCATCATAAAATAATTCGAATTCAATTAAAACATCTTAAAAATTTAAAGAATATAACCAAAATTCCCAGTTAATTCCCACTTTGGGAACATTGCCGGCAACGCTGCCGGCAAAATTTCCAGTCCTTGGGAACGTGCCCGGGCACGGTACATCACTAGCTCGCCCAATGTTATATTGCCTCAGGCTATCCTAAGCTATTATTGCATATAATAATGTATCTCAACAAAATTGCGAAAGTCAACAAAAGGGGTTTATTGACACGCGAAGAGCTTATGATTAAATACTTGCTTAAATTATTATGATCACAAGATTACTCGAGGTCACGAGTTGTGACACTTTGACGGACAGAGGAGACGGCTATTGTGTAAATAATTAAACAATTACTGGGCTGAATCTGATATGTGAGGCGTGGACGATGGGCGATAGATCTGGCATATTACCACAACGAGAGAAGAGAAAGATAGCGCAATCACTTAGCACGTCTAGTCTGCGATTGCGGTAGGTAGTTAGCATCTTTCAGCATGGCTTGGTTGGGTGACCAAACATTGATTATTTCAATCTCCTTGATGCTACGGCATATTGGCTAAGATGTTGATCTATTCTATATTTTCAGTTGTTCATCATCATCATCAGTTATTTTAATGGGGCTATAAATTATAAACCAATTTAATAAATGGCAGTGGGTACTTTTTTATATTTTTATCTTTTTACTGAGTATGCATTTGACCACCATCTAGCACAGCAGACAGGATGCAGTCTAAGGTGTTGCATGCTTACCCAGGAGGTGCCCATTCACTCTTGCTTTGAAAAGCTTTGATTTCTGCCCAAAAAGTCTACAGCTTCTAATCTTGTAAGTTACTTCAACGATATATATATGATACGTTAGACAAACAGGGAGAAATTCATGCTGTTTACACTGACTTTAGGAAGGCCTTTGACCTGGTTGACCATAAAATCCTAATTTTCAAACTGTTAAGCGTCGTTATACATGGATTGATGGTTAAGGTGGTGTGAATCATATCTCAAAAATAGATCACAGATTGTTTCCATGTATGGATATAAATCAGAAGCTCAACTGGTTCCGTCGGGGGTGCCTCAGGGATCTCACTTTGGCCTTAGTTTTTTGTAATCTTTATTAATGATTTATCTACTTGAATTAGTTCTCAATTCAAAATATATGCGGATGACTTAAAATTTTTATGTTGATGATGTTCATGCATTACAATCAGATATTGATAAGGTTCAAAATTGGTGTAAGCGTAATGGAATGGTGCTAAATTTAAATAAATGTTTTGTGATTCGATTTACTACGAAGTTACATCATATTCTCGCAAGTTATTTTATTAACCAAGTTCCTCTAACTGAGGTTACTAGTATTCGAGAATTGGGAGTAATCATAGATATAGCAAATAAGTTTTAGTCAACACATTGATACAATAATAAAGAAAGCATCTTTAAGCTCACTGGATTCCTCACAAGACAAATTAAAATTTTAAAGGATCCACAGGTTACAATTCTTATTTCTAACTGTCTAGTCCACAGTATTCTGGATTACTGGAGGCTTACCACAAGCTCTTAGCAAACAGAACAAATGCAGGGCAGTTTTATTGCAAGGTTTAAAATAAACTTCTTGCTAATCGTACCATAAGCCAAAATTAGCAGTCTTTTAGCAGGCCTGCTGCACTGCTGTTGCTATTGAATGATTGTCTCTGGCCTGTCGAGCCAAAATGTTGTTTGCGTTCGAAAACTAAATATGATTTTTACCGGTAAATACCGTTTCGTATTAAAGTAACATTTTATAAATAAAATACAATAACAATGCAAAGGAAAACCTAAAAGAAGACGTTTTTATGGAAATAAAATTGAACGGCAGTCTGAAAAAATGGTTTTAAATATTATTCTTGACAGAGTTTTATAAACAAGCGTCACTTCAGGTTTCCGAACGTTACTCGCAACTAATGTTTTTTTTTTACAAATGTGTTTGAAGCTTTGGTTTCAAGTTGGAAAAGTGACTAATTTCAACAAACAAAGTTAACACAGTTACTTAGACCCGTATTCTAGAACGATACTCAAGTGGAGATCTCTTCTTAAGCTTAGTTAGAAAGGGATGCGAAAACATGCACCGAATACATTCATCCCTTGCTAACTATATTTGAGAAGAGATCTCCACTTGAGTGAGTGTCGTTCTTTAATACGGACTTCTCCACGAACGAAGAAAAAAGCGCTCGGAACGCTTCACAATAATGTAGCAGTAACCTACTTGACACGGTTTGTTGTGCCATGGAATGCCCCCAATGTCCCCCACAGCCACAGGTTTTTCAGAGAAGCCGGTGGCAAAAAAGGATAAAGCAGACAATACCTAAAATAAATAATTTAAATGTTACAAAGTTCGAGAAAATAAGAATCTTGTAAGACTCTTGTTTTAATTTTTGAATGGGTAGAACTCACTCACTCTTGCCTGAACGGATTAATCTATAGATTTCGTTGCTGCTGCAGTATCAGCCCCCGGATTCACAAACCGTTGGAAACGCTCCCGACAGCGGAATGTATGCACTGTCTCTGTCACTCACTATAGAATAGGCAAAGACAAAACACAGAATTCAAATCAGATTCTGTTTCCGGTGGTTCGTGAATCAGGGGGCATCAGAGGTCTAAAGCCCCCAGTACACGATGGCCGATCATGGTCGGCGACCATGACCAATACACCGTACATTGACACTTTTGAAAGAACCTTTTTAAACTTGTTCGTTCAAAAGTGTCAATGTACGATGTATTGGTCATGGTCGCCGACCATGATCGGCCATCGTGTACTGGGGGCTTAAAGGGCCCCGAAACCAAAACCAAAACCTCCGAATAAAATCCATTTTGTCGTAAACTTCCAATGGATTGCTTTGTTCTCGTATTAGTTTACGCCACGCTTTTTTCTTTCTATTGCGGAAAGCTTTCGTCCTCCAAAAACCACAGAATTGCTTGATCATTCATTTAATACCGAACAAAATCAGTGGTATTCCACTTATCAAAGATCTTTAATCGTCCTCGTCCAATTTCTTTGATCTAATATTTGAGATAAGTGCAATACCACCCTTAGCAGGCTTTTTAAAGCTGCTTGAGACCAACTTTTTAAAAACTGCTAATTATGACAGTTTGGCAGGCCTGCTGGCGTGCTAAAGTGAGCTCATGGTACGTTTAGCAACGCTGTTTGACCGGTGAACGTCTAGGACTAACAGCGCTGCTATTGTTATGGTTCATGGTACCGATAAGCAGGGCAGTTTTTTTTAAGGCTTAAAAATAACTGCTATAAGAGCTTGTGGTAAGCCCCCTGTAGCATAGTGTGGAGCCCCGCGGCAACCAGTTTCACTGTAATAGATTGAAACGAGTACAAAAACGGTTCTTGTATCACCTTAGTAGCTACACGGATAACATGTGTCATCAACTGCAGTCTTATGAAGCTCGTCTCGCTAATTATGGTTTTGACACCGTTATACCGAAAAGCATCTTTCAGTTTTGTAAGCCAAATATTAAAAAAAAACGCCAAGGTTATAAAGTCCTGCTCGGGCACATGCTTTCTTATGGATTGATATAAATAAATATGATTTTAGTTGTTAACACCGTCAAATTCGCATTAGCAGCGGGCCTATGTGGTGGCATTGCCTTCCTAGCTATTCTATATCTATATATCTTGTCTAGCTTCATGTAACGGCTATGCCGCAGCAGTTGGGGCATTAAGAAGTGCCTGATGACGAAAAATTACAATTTGCAAATAAATATCACTGTAATTCTATGATCATGTTGGTAGCCAGCTAATCTATTCTATCCATCCGAGGAACGACTATGCCCCTGTAGGGTGGTGACGTTAAAATAGTTGATGAATTGAAAATATTGAAAACTAGCTTTCCGCCCGCGGCTTTGCTTGCGTGGACTACACGACGTTATCCCGCGGGAATGTGATATTTTTCCGGGATTAAAAGTAGCCTATGTTCATTTCCAGTCTACAAAGTATCTGTGTCCCAAATTTCAGCCTAATCCGTTCAGCCGTTTTGGCGTGACTGATTAACAAACATCCAAACAAAACTTAGCATAGCACTATTATTATAAAAACCAAACCTACTTAACCTATATTTTAGTCTACTTCTAGGTATATTCCGTAGGTTGAAATGTCCAGTATTAAAGGTTAATTCCTAGATAGGCGCCAGTCTCCCACAATAGATTGAAATTAAAAGGTTTAGGTACTATCTATATGTAGGTAAGTAGGTACATGTGTTTTTCATGTATTTGCATATATTTTTCTGCTTATATAGGTATTTACCTACTTTGATAGCATGTGCAACACCTCAAAACAAGGTTCCATATAAGTCTTCAGATTCCCATCACTCATGGTTATGTGTAGAGCCATCCATATAAGGGCCCTGATTAATTAGCTGAATGGAGTTATGTAACTGCCTTTGTATCGACGGATGTCAATCATTATGCAGAAGAAACTAGTCACCAAATAAAAATGAAGTATGTGAGCAAAATGTAACTTTTGCAACAGATGATATTTAATTTATGATCTTAGGTAGCTTAAACCACATAGGAAGAAGATTTTTACATACCTAGTAATCTGAATCAATTGAATATAAGAACAAACAGTATGTTTACCTACCCCTACTCTAAAAGATTGCCAATGTGCAAATGTAATAATAATAAATAATAGTAATAAAATATATAAATAACTTCTTACAATCACACCAATTATCTAAGCCCATGTAAATTTAATTAAGAAACTGTGTCCATGGAAAACTTGATAACGGATAAATATCTAAGTACTTAAATACTTTTTGTTTGTAAATACATACTTAATATACATAGAAAACACCCAGACCAAGACAAATAGACATGTTCATGCACATAAATATTTGTCTTGTTCGGGAATCGAACCCGAGACCATTGTGCCATTGACGCAGAAGGCAGTCATCCCCCTGCGCCAAATCGTTCGTCAAAATGTGAAAATATAAATAGCAAAATTAAACTCAACTTTGAAGATTCACAAACTTACACTAGGGTAACACGTACTATAACGGCCTGCGTTGTATTTTCATTTCACGGACGCTGGAAGAAATTTCATTCCCGTGCGAAGCCGTGGCCGGTTGCTAGTTTACTTAAGAATAGATCCTCCAGTAAAAAAAATGGTGAAACTACTGAAGGTGTTGTACAAAAAAAGTCATTGGTACCTATTAGAGGAGTTAATTATTAAGTTTAAAAAAACTTTTTCGAAATATTTCGTAATAATAAGGTATCTATTTATTTTCATATATTTTTAGAGATAAAGAGTATCAAATTAGATATTAAACAAGGAGAGCGCTACAGGCATGTGTCGTCACGTCACTTGCCTGTTGTAGCGCCATAGTCACCATAGGTATTCATTAGGTCGTAAGTTAGTTGTACCCCTATCTCTATCCTTCTGTATCTGTATGCAGATGAGCGTGTACAACATGTATAAAACCGTATATTCACCATCGTAAATTGCATGATTTGAGTTATGCAACTCACCTTGTAAGTCTCGTAATCAGTTTCGCTGCAGCCCTTATGCAGTTCAAGAGCCCGAATGACTAAGTGTCGAGATGATGCATGTCTGCACTGCAGTTTGGTTGCGCGCACAAAAAGTTGCAGCTGTCATTCCTTTGTGGGAATTTAAATTCAATGTTGATGATGAAATACGAAAAAGAAGGTAAGGAAGGTAAGTTATAACGACTCTGTAGCTCAGTGGTTGGAGCAGTCGCCCGGATAGCGAGAGGTCGTGGGTTTATGTCCCATCGGAGCTGGTTGTGAGAGGGGTCGATTTTTACAAAATACTTAATTTTCAATTTTTCAATAATAAAAATTGCATTGTGAATGCAAAAAAGTAAAAATTTAAATAGGGTAAGTTATATCAAAATATGAGAAAGTGTTTTTAGATCCTACTAATATTATAAATGTGAAAGTTTAGATGTTTGGATGTTTGGATGTTTGTTACTCAATCACGCCAAAACAGCTGAACGGATTAGGCTGAAATTTGGAATACAGATATTTTGAAGCCTGGAGAGGAACATAGGCTACTTTTTATCCCGGAAAAATAACACATACCCGCGGGATGACGTAGTGTAGTCCACGCGGGCGAAGCCGCGGGCGGAATGCTAGTCCACGCGGGCGAAGCCGCGGGTGGAAAGCTAGTCTATATATATAAAAATGAATCCCTATTTCCCTTGGTCACGGCATCACTCGTGAACGGCTGGACCGATTTGGCTAATTTTGGTCTTGAAATGTTCGTGGAAGTCCAAGGAAGGTTTTAGCGGTGAGAAAATAGGGGAAGGAGGGGTAAGTAGGGGTAGAGTAGAAGTAGGGTAGGGGTAGAGTAGGGGTAGGGTAGGGTAGGGGTAGGGGTAGAGTAGGGGTAGGGTAGGGTAGGGGTAGGGGTAGGGGTAGGGGTAGGGTAGGGGTATAGTAGGGGTAGGGTAGGGTAGGGGTAGGGTAGGGTAGGGTAGGGGTAGGGGTAGGGTAGGGTAGGGGTAGGGTAGGGGTGGGGTAGGGGTGGGGTAGGGTAGGGTGGAGTAGGGGTAGGGCCACGGGAACGAAGTCGCGCTGGGTCAGCTAGTATTTTATAAATCTGATTTAACAGGAACATTAAAAACAAGGATATTTGCTGGTTCGCAATAGCACTATTAGGTACTTAAAAAGTTGATGAAATGTGAACAAATCATAGATTGGCAAAAAGAGGTAAGATTTCGTTTTCCCAAAATTTTTCCGAAGTCTAAAAAGCTCGACAAAAAACAAAAGTTAGAAACTTTATCGTAGAAAAATTTAACTTATTACGTGTACAGGTCAATCCTTTATTTATTTACTCTCTAGCTGACCCGGCAAACGTTGTTTTGCCATATTAACTTATTAAAAAGTAGGTAATCCAAAGCGGCTAAAACGTCAGTGACTACAATACTCTTTGACATACCTCTTTGGAAGCGGCTATGGTAGAAATGACAGTTTTGTATGTACGACAGTTTTTCGATTTTCTATACAAAATAATCATTTTTATTTTATAATTTTCCGGAATAAAAAGTAGCCTATGTTAATCTCCAGCTCCCAAACTATCCCCATACCAAAACTGGAGTCGATCCGTGGCTCCGTTTTGACGTGAAAGACGGACAAACAAACAAACAAACAAACAAATAAACAAACAAACAAACACACTTTCACATTTATAATATTAGTATGGATGCACAGCCTTGGGGAGCAGTGCGCTTCGTCAACACGACGTATATAAGTATGCGTGCGCATGCGCCGGCGCAGTGCCCATCAAGATCTTGTGAAGTCGCAAAATGGTGAGTGCCAGTGATCAGTGATTGTTGTGATACAATAGGATTAAGTGTGATGAGAAACAATGGTCAGAGAACATGATAAATGTAGAAGCACGATTACAATTTTCTGGAGCTTTTCCGTAGCGTCTCCCACGCACAGCGACCTTAAATCGCGATTTTGTAACACATGGAGTTAGTTATACATGTAGGTACACGTACACTCGAGGACAAATTCGGTGAACCACCTCTTACTTCTTTTCACGTGGCTGGTGCCTCGCCATTCACGCGAAGACCCTTTTACTATTTTTTTATGTATTAAACTATGGTAGTACAATGCATAAGCAATTACGAAAAGTTATTGCAACTGAACTGTGAGACGCCAGCCACACGAAAAGAAGTAAGATGTGGTTCACCGAATTTGTCCCCGACTTTACACTCGCGATAAAAAAATCACGTGATGGAAAATGTCTGTGCGGGATGCTCTACCTACGGAAAAGCTCTAGAAAGTTAGAACCCATATAACCATGTGTTACGCTGATTGGAATAAAAATTTAAAAAAAATCCATTTTTTATAAATAGCAGAAATATTAGACGAGTTCAAAAAATTCGCGTTATATTTGTCGAAATTAAACATCGATTTAAGTCTTGTTTATAAACACACGGTTGTGGTTTGGAGATGAAATCCCATTTTGATACCTAAGTATTAATAGTATTTTCTTGGAGAGGCCTATGTCCAGCAGTGGACGATAATAGGCTGATGATGATGATGATGATACAAAGCGTATCAGTTACGTACCTAAATTAAGCATTAGGAAACCCAGAAATACTTTAAAATCACTTTCAGAGTAAAGCGATATTTAGCTGTTTTGTTGCTACCATCATGCAGTCACATGAAGTGTAGAAATACTAAGCAAAGGTGCAGGTTATGAACTCTACCGTTATCTGGAATTATAATTTTCAATATTACCTTTGACATGTCTAAGTACTTCCAACATGTTTGTAAATGTATGTTTTATGTGGTTTTATATTATTTTAAATGGTTTGAGTTAAACAAATAATTCATATAATGATGATTTTGTCAATAAATAAAAAATAACAATACGCAGTATACTTTTTGTGGCACTGAGGTTGTTTATTTAAAAAATACGTATGGTTATATGAGACAACTGACAGCCACTACATACTAAATGTCAAATTTGCTGGGCACACTTTTTTATTCAGGGTGAAAACTCAAGTTAGAATGCGCGCCAGATAAGTCTGCACGCAGTCAAAATCGAATACTAATCTTTTCCTTATGCTTAGAACAAAAAAATGTACTGTCACTAGCGCCAAAAACGCCCCAGTCGCGTGCAGAGTTATCTGACACTTGCTTCTACCTCAGTATTGAGTTAAGCTTTTGGTGTCATATTTGAATTTGTTTTTGTCTGGTTTTTGTTCGTGTAAGCGGAAGTATCAATAGACAGAGTGATTCAATATAAAATCAAATCAAAAGCTTATCATGAAAGGCACCCGTGCGAAGCCGTGGCCGGTTGCTAGTCTATACTAATATTATAAAGATGAAAGATTTGATTGTTTGTTTGTTTGCATCTAATAGACTCCGAAACTACTGGACCAATTTAGAAAATTCTTTGACCATTAGACAGCTACATTCTTCCCGAGTGACATAGGCTATATTTTATCCCGATATCCCCACGGGAACGGGTACCACGCGGGTAAAACCGCGAGGATCCGCTAGTTAACTATAAATGAATTAATAAATATTGGACATACATCTCTCCAATACCAAAGTATAGTAGATGCACTAGTGCCATGAAAATTGGAAAAAACTACTGGTAATTATCACATACACCCAGACCCGAGGAAATTTTGAAAAATTGTTTTCAATATTTACCCAACCAGGAATTGAACCTGGGACCTCCAGAGATAGCGGTGCGGGGCGCCTTGAAAACCGGTGCGTTCACCGCTCGGCCACGGAGATCATCAGGTGTTAACTTAATAGTTCCTCCTGTCAAGATAATGACCAAACTACTGAAGGTGTTGTACAAAAAAAAACTCGTCATAGGTATTATTGTGGTTAATTTTTGAAGTTTAAAAAACCTTTAATTCGTAATATTTCGAAATAAAGAGGTATTTATAAAATACCATATTTTCAAATATTTTCAGAGATATAGATATCAAACTAGACATTAGACAAGGAGAGCGCTACAGGCATGTGTTGTCACTTGCCTGTAGTCACAGCCTCCTCTATCGAGAAGACGATATAGACGGCTGTGCTGTAGTGCGACAGTCTCACCATAGGTAGCTAATTCGTTTTAGTAAGAAACGGCTAGAGTCACAATTATTGTGACTTAATTCTCTTTAATTGTTAAACAGCTCATAAATCACATGGTTGATTAAAGATTTTTTTCACATTTGGTATTCTTAAATGTTAACCATCTCTTGGTCTAGTGGTTTACACCACCGGCTACAGACCCTGAGGTCCCGGGTTTGTTTGATTCCCAGTTGGGGTACATATTGTTGGTGGTAGAGCTTGTTCTAAGTACGCCTTGCTAGCTACTACCATCTTATCTAAGTCTGACGCCATAACAATGATGTTATTCGCATTATTGTGTTCCGGCAGTTAGAGATAAGATAGCCAGTTCCTCATTTAGGAGAAGTGCGCTTCCACCTTCAGCCTTATCACCACTTAACATTAGGTGTGATGAAGGCTAAGTGCTACCCCGTAGTGTATGAAAAAATCTATATTAAATATCTACCTAAATTAAAAAAAAAGTCAAATACCATATTGTGTGGCAGATACAAAGCTAAACATAGGTATTATCTTGTCTTGTCTTGTCTTAATATTTATTTGTTTGGGTGCAGCTATCGTAATGATACTGAAAGTTTCAAAAATTTTGCCAATATTTTTCAAACTTCAGATTTTTCTTTTAATTGACGATTTTATTAGGAATGCTTTTATAAATGAAAGTCACAATATACTTTTATTTTGATACTAACAACAATTTATATTTGAACTAATAATGAATATGCTCAAAACAAGTCAGACTTATTAACAAAAAAGTCTAATACGCACAAGGTAGCCTCGCACAGTTGTTAAAGATAATTTTCCTCGCCGAAAAAAAAAAACAAAACAATATTAACATTCAGGTAATGATATGCGCTCATAAATAATAAGCATTGCCCAACCTGGGTCGGAGTGCAAGGCCGCCGAAAGGTCAGCACTTGTAAACAATGTTGGTGCCACTTACAGCTGTCTGACGGTGTTCAAACTGATGCTGATGATACCCTTCATTTGATATTATTATTAGGATGTCTTTTATTAAAAAAAATCATAGGCAAAAAGTGGAGGGAGGGAAAGGGAGTCACAATAGATCTTTTAGGTCGCAGTGACTACATCTCCTATTACGGGAGATGAATAGCCCCTTACATTCAAAATTAATTAGGCTAAAAGTGGTAGTTAAGTGCAATGTTTAAACATCGTGCCAAATAGGATAAACCTGTAAATAGTTAAATTAGAAGTTATTGTTTTTCTCCTCAAACTCAGGACTTAGAGAAGTGAAGATATCATCCTCTCGAAAGGTCAGCACTTGTAAACGAATATTGATGCCACTTACAACAGCTGGCATGCTGAGGTTTATGATAGGTACCCTTCGTTTGATATTACTTAGTACTTTCGATAAAAAATAATACTGCGTAGTGATGGAATTGTTTTGAAAGAGGTGACTAACATTTTTGTTCAAGTCATAGCTACTGTCATAGTCAAACAAAATTCGGTGCACCATTAAAAATGTTACCCTACCCTACCCTACAAAGGTTGTCAACCCTAAACTGATAAAATATAGTCGATGTAACAAACTATCGTGTTTTATCTATAACTAAGGTATATAGTATAAAACTCTTGTTATTGACTGACTGACAGACAACGCACAGTCGAAACTACTGGTCACAAGAAGCTGAAATTTGGCATGTATGGTTCCCTGGAGAGTGTAGGGGAGTAGGTACTAAGAAAGGATTTTTGGAAACTCCCCCCCTCAAAGTGGGTAAAAAAGGAGTCCACGCAGACGAAGTCGCGAGCGGAGCGCTAGTATTTTATAAATGTCTTAATAATTTAATTATCATTATCGTGTCAAATTTTAAAAGTTCTAGTTATGGACTTTGAAAAATGAAATAGAGGTTAAGAGGTTATCCTCTACCTGTTATGTAAATCTGTACTCCGAAGGGTCTCGAGTTGATTGTATTGACATTTAAAACGGAAATATTGGGTAACGTCGGTCGGTACGGTCATGAGCGGAGCGAGTAACGAGTTTGTTGGCTGTATGTTATAAATGTCCAAACGTTACAATAGAATTCAGTATTTTTTTCACTTAAAGATGGTGATAGTGTAGAAATCAGATCTAGAAATTAATTCTTAATGCGAGTGCTGAAAACAATTTATGGGGATTTTTTTTAAGTAGCTAGGGTAAAATGCCCTTATTGTTGGCACCCATCCTATTGTTACCCTAGAGTTAAGCTCAAATAGCAAAACTAAGGGTCAATTTTGTACAATATAATGACACTATTTATACCATTTAAATGCATACTGAACTTCTAAGTGAGTAATCTATTTTTTCCTTGTTTTTCGAGCTAAACTTTAGGGTGCTATTGGCACCCTATTATTGATAGGATGCCAACAACTAGGGCAGTTTACATTACTTAATAAAAAACCCACCTAAAATGTAAGGATTATTAATAACATGCATGAATTTTTCAATCGACTTAATACAAAAGACATCAACGAGCGTTGAATTTTGTATCGGAATGATTTTCTATTTCTAAGTATGGCGATATCGGAAGTATTTTTTTCTCTGGTAGTTTATGGAAGGAACTAGGTAATAAATGGGGGGAAAAAATAAAGCAAAAAATCAGAGTTGCGTATGAATTTATGCAAACTGGCAGGGGCACATTATGGTTTTCAAAATGAATGACCTTGGTTTGATTCGTCTAAATTAATTGAATTTGTTATATCACTTATTAAATTTGTAACATACAGTATATAAGTAGTAAAACCTCTATTTGTTTGATTGAATTTAATTTTTATATTCGAAATTTTAGACATTTGTTTTTTCAACAAAATGTAGTCTATGTAGTCACTACATAGTATAAAACAAAGTCGCTTTCTCTGTCCCTATGTCCCTTTGTATGCTTAAATCTTTGAAACTACGCAACGGATTTTGATGCGTTTTTTTTAAATAGATAGAGTGATTTAAGAGGAAGGTTTATATGTACTTTTTATCCCGATATTCCCACGGGAACGGGAACTACGCGGGTGAAACCGCGGGCGGCCGCTAGTAGCTTTATAAATCCTACTAATATTATAAATGTGAAAGTTTAGATGTTTGGATGTTTAGATGTTTGGATGTTTAGATGTTTGGATGTTTGTTACTCAATCACGCTAAAACGATTGAACGGATTTGGCTGAAATTTAGGACATAGATACTTTGTAGCCTGGAGAGGAACATAGGCTACTTTTTATCCCGGAAAGACATCACATTCCCGCGGGATAACGTCCTGTAGTACACGCGGGTGAAGCCGCAGGCGGAAAGCTAGTAAATAATATGTCAAAGATAAAAAAGTACCTAACTTTCGCATTTAAACTATACTCGTATTGCTAAGGTTTTTTACAAAACGCTTTCTCGTGGTCAATATAAGATAACCCTAACCGTCTTACGTTAAGTTATGACTATGGCAGAGATGCGTCGACACGCAACTCATATTTCATACGTTGCCAAACATTCAAGCCCTATTGTTTAATTTATTACTGCGAAAGCCACGACAAAGGTTAAGTACTGTTAATGGGCAATCACTTATATTTTCCTTTAAAATAAATCATTATACCTGTCTCACACTTACTATTTCTTCGCTTAGTCAAATAAGCCTTAACTTATGAATGTTCACGGGTGATTCATTTATGAAAGTGGTAGGTATGTCTTTTTTGTTCGTCCTTGGTCTGTTCCTAAATAAATACGTTAGATGTAAAGGCTATTAATTTGTAACCTTTGCTTGATAAAAAAGAAACACGAACGATCTTGTATTAAAAATTCAAGAAAATTCTCAGATCATAGAGCAAACCTATGAAACTAACTAATCGTTTCATTAAGATATCAACTTAAGGTCTTCGTCACGACTATCGTACTAGCCAAATCATTAATTGTTCAATGACTACTATGCAGGTATTTTCTATGCAATTATCTTCATTTGCTCTTTTGCAATATGACACTCATCAGTCGCGGGCCACACTGGAGCGACCGGGGGCGCGGACACGGCGCGGAGGCGACCTGCGGATCCGCAAGACGCGCGAACACGTACTATTCCCTCCGCCGGTCGCGGCGACCGCCGGATGCGCCAGTGTGACCCCTCCCGTCCGTCTCAATATTTTTGTTTTTCCCGTTCAACGCGGACGCAAGACGCGCCGCTCCAGTGTGGCCCACGACTTAGAGTTATAACGCATTTATATTTATTTAATTTTACAGAAATTCCTCGTCCTAGTCACCTTCGCCCTGGCGGCCGCGGACGTGTCCCACATAGTGGGCAACAACCGTCCCAGCGAGCGGGACGCGAAGATCCTGAAGCAAGTTCTCGACGTGGGTTTGGAGGGCCAGTACCAGTGGGCCTTCGAGACCGACAACGGCATCTCCCAGCAGGAGACCGGGGCGCTCAACAACCCACAAGCGGTACGCTATTTTTATTTAGTTTAGGAAATAGTAAGCAGTATCACATATGGAGGTGACCTACATAGTAGGCAGCATCACATTAGACGTGTTCTAAATAGTGGGCACCCGTCCCAGCAAGCGGGACGCGCAGATCCTGAAACAGGTGCTCGACGCGGGGCTGGAGGGCCAATACTAGTGGGACTTCGAGACCGACAACGTCATCTCGCAGCAGGAGACCGGGGCGCTCAACAACCGACAAGCGGTAAGCTATTTTTATTTAATTTAGGAAACATTAAGCAGTATCACATATGGAGGTGTCAGGTGTCCCACATAGTGGGCAACAACCGTCCTAGCGAGCGGGATGCGAAGATCCTAAAGCAGGTTCCCGACGTGGCCTTGGAGGGCCATCGAGACCGACAACGGCATCTCATAGCAGAAGACCGGAGCGCTCAACAACCCACAAGCGGTACGCTATTTTTATTTAATTTAGGAGACATTAAGCAGTATCACATATGGAGGTGACCTACATAGAAGGCAGCATCACATTAGACGTGTTCCAAATAGTGGGAATCCGTCCCAGCGAGCGAGACGCGAAGATTCTGAAGCAGGTTTTCGATGTGGGTTTGGAGGGCCAGAACCAGTGGGCCTTCGAGACCGACAACGGCCTCTCTCAGCAGGAGACCTGGGCGCTCAACAACCCACAAGCGGTACGCTATATTTATTTAATTTAGGAATCATTAAGCTGTATCACATATGGAAGTGACCTACATAGTGGGCAGCATCACATACAGACGTATCCCACAAAGTGGACGCTCGCAAGGTAATAAAAACCTATAGGGTACTTCCCTTTAATTAACCTAGAATCACAGGCAAGAAGATCTTAAGTGAAGAAGTATGTATGTACATATTATTAGAAAAATTGAAAAGTAATCTAAAGTTATATCATAGAAAAATGAACTATAACAAACTTATATTTTGTAGTTCATTTCACACAAAATGAATGCACACGCCCGCAAATGTAAGTTTGTCAACTTCTATAAGTTGTCGTGAGATCTTCCCGCAATAAAAGGTGCCCAAATGTTGACCCGTAAGCTTTCACTATATTAAATTTGGTAAAAATCCGTAATTTTTAGACCAAAATGATTAGGTAAATCAAAATTTCCGATATTCAAACATTTTGGTTACTGAAGTGATAGTTTGGAAAAATAAATGAGAGGATACCATTTTCTTAATGTTTATAATGTTTCCTTTTCCAGGAGAACCCAGCCCAGGTGGCCCAAGGAGAAGCCCAGTGGACCTCCCCGGAGGGAGAGGTCATCAAGCTACAGTACGTCGCCGATGAGAACGGATACCAGCCACAGGTATGTAGATATTACAGTTATATAAATACATCAGTAGAAAAAAACCATTTTCTTCCTTTATTCTTGTTTTGCGCCTCCAAAGGAAATAGGGAATTAAGAAAGTAAGCAAATATCAAAATAGGTCTCATGAATCTGAAAAAGAACCACGCTTCTATTTGGTTTCGATTCTAATTTTATGCAGATCACTTGTTTCCCTAAGCCTGATTTCAATGCCTGACATAAATTATTATTAACTTTTTTTTAAATATTGGTATTTATTGTGTCTTTAATTTCTTTCTTGTTTTCTGAATGAAATTTACATAAAATTGAAAAAAATGAAACTAAGTTTGTAATGACTTTTAACTTAAAGATAACAAGACTTACAGATTTACCAATTGAAATTTAGTATTAGAAAAATCGACCGGTCTCAAAATTAGCACCGATGAGATTAGAACCCATGATCTTTCATTGCCCGGGCGAATGCTCTAAGTAACCAATGAGCAACAGAGTCGTTTGTTTTTCTAATAGGTACTTCATTTTCAATACAAAAATTGGATTGTGAATGCAAAAAAGTAAAATAATTAGACCATTTTTTTATGTCCTTTCAGGGTTCCCACCTCCCCACTCCACCCCCGATTCCGGAGGCGATCCTGCGCGCTCTTGAGTACATCAGAGCGCACCCTCCCAAAGAGGACCCCTCATCTAAGTGAATTTAATTAACCTTAAGATTGCCTTACAAGTCTCATCAGTATTTATTCCAATACATTAACTTACATCAACACAGCACATACCTACATGGTTATACTTTAAATAGTTGGGAGGCAGGGTGTTTTTTTTCTAGTGGTTTTTTTTAATACTTATAAAAAATTGAGGAATTAAAATAGCACTGCGAATGCGATAAATAAAATATCTACTGATGAGACTTATTAAGGAACAGTTAAGTTAAGTTAACAGTTAATTCTGGCAATGTGGTTTTTGTGTTACAAACACCGCATTGCTAATATTATTTAAAAGCTGAAAAATTATTTCTTTGTTAAGGCAACCCCTCACATACATCGCCTCACAGCGCCTAAAAATTACTCGCTACTATTTTTTTATCGCGTGTTTTGTCACACATGTCTTGGATATATTTAGGTACACGCGATTGCGAAATTGCGAATCCTAAATAATTCCATTGAGGAGCCCGTGGCGCAGTGGATAGCGCGCTTGGCCTGTGATCGTTGAAGTTAAGCAACATTCGCAATGGTCGGTCACGGGATGGGTGACCAAAAACTTTCATCTCGAGCTCCTCCGTGCTTCGGAAGGCACGTTAAGCCGTTGGTCCCGGCTGCACTTGCAGTCGTACCCACCAATCCGCACTGAGCCCGCGTGGTGGGTCATGGCTCATTCTCCTTATCCATCCATAAGGAAGGCCAGTGCCCCAGCAGTGGGGACCTTAAATGGCTGATGATGATGATGATGATGATGAAATAATTCCATGTGTTACAAAATTGCGATATAAAAATTGTAAGGGGTATGCCTTACTTACTGTTATTGGTGAATTGGTGTTGTTCGACATCAAGAGTATTTTTGACCTTTTGTTGTCATAAAATAATTACCGTAATTAACTGTTACAGTAAAATCTACAATACAATATTTTTTCAGGTTTTGTACAAAATCATTTTGTGTTAGGTGATATTTTTCCACTTTTGTACCTTTGTAAATAAGTTAAGAATTTTTAAGTAAGGAACCGGATAACGTTTAAGTACCTACCTAGTTCTTGTTAGGATAAATGTTAGGATATTATACCTTATTCATCGGTCAGGGGACTACTGCAGCTACTTCAACGATATTTGGATGGTTTTCGTAGTTCCATCTACATAATTTTAAAATTTATTGAGATAAATACGTCATGTTATGGAACAAGCGTTCTCTGATTATCGGAGTTTTTGGGTAAGACCTTCTAGAACCAAAGTATCAAAAGCCATATCACTGCCTTTCGGTTATTACGGAAAATACTCAGATTTTTTAAAACACGGTAAGTATCACTTTGGTACGTCGACGGCGAAGTTATGCATTTGTTATAGCATGATTTTCGTTGAGACTTCGCTTAATTGACCCCACAAATCACTGAAATCAGTATAAAAAAATACAAAAACACTGATTTGTATGGTTCCATTTTTCAGTACTTATAGGATAGGTGTAAGCGTAGAAGTGAGCGCCATATTTTGTGTTAGCTTTTGTATAAAATACTCATAGTAACTCTATAGAACGTTTTATATAAATAAAGATTTATTTCCACACCGTTGTTTTATTCGATACTAGCTTTCCACCTGCAGCTTCGCCCGCGTGGACTACACGAGATTATCCCGTGGTTATGTGATTTTATTGGGATAAATAGTAGCCTATATTCCTCTCCAGGCTACAAAGTATCTGTGTTCCAAATTTCAAGCAAATCAGTTCAGCCGTTTTGGCGTGATTGAGTAACAAACATCCAAACATCTAAACTTTCACATTTATAATATACTAGCTGTTGCCCGCGACTTCGTACGCACGGTAAAGTGACTTTCGTATTTGTTTATTTTATGTGTAATTTACACTTACTTTCAGTGACCGCAAGGTACCTATATGTGTGTGTATATGGGTGTAGGCTCTCAGCTGACCTTGAGCCTTGCGATAAATTACTATTTTTTTTTCTAGGTATTACAAATAACAATACCTAATCGTAATCAATGTCCGTTTTCCAACAATTCAAATTGATCTACAAATCAATAAATTGAAATCTAATTCAAGTATAGTTTACGTATTTTATCGTTAAAGAGGAACGACTCCGAAGCTCAGTGGATAGAGCAGTAGCCCGGATAGCGAAAGGTCGTGGGTTCGAGTCCCATCGAAGCTGGATGTGAGACGGGTCGATTTTTTCAAAATACTTCATTTTCCATTTTTCAATAATAAAAATTGCATTGTAAATGCAAAAAAGTAAAAATTTAAATAGTTTACCTATTTTTAATTCATTAAAATCTCAATAACTGAGTTTTGTCAGGGTGTCAGCCGTCAAGAGTAAGCAATTTAATATAGTCGTACATAATAATACAGCCATGGCAGAGGAGACGAAATTAGTTGTCAAAATGGACTGTCGTATGAAAACTGTTTTAGTTCCAAATATTATCACTGGAACAGAAAGCAGCAGCAACTTTTACTGTGGGGCCAGGGGGTTAGCCACGATATTGCGAAACAAAAATTTGCTGTTCCATCGAAAAATACAATACCGACTCGACTAAAATGTCTGAAACGGTTTAAATAGCTAGACAGATTTTTATAAATCATTGATAATTAGAATTTTCTAATACGTCTAACAGGAAAACTTTTGGTTTGTCCTTCACAACACAATACTTACAAGAAGGAATTACCAAAACGATGGTTCATTGAATTTATTGTTTAACTACTTGAAAGAGGAAAAAAAGCAGTTAATTCGCTAATCACTCTTAATCGACTACTTCATTTTCAAGATTATTTTCTTACTAGGCTACCGCCACGAGGACAGTCAATGAACTAAAATTTTAAATTAATATGTGCCATCGAGCCCGTTTTCATCGGTCAAGTAAAAAAACTTTCGCAGGTAAAAACTCGTACTACGCACTTTAATTTACGTACGACTAACGCTGTTGGCCATTTTCTTATGACTCTGCTTCCATAGTAGCACTCCACCCTCTCTCCGGGCGGATAGGGGCGCGCATTTTAGGTGGAGCGTGCATGCAAAGATGCAAGATGACCTCGTGCCGAGGCGTGCAATCTAGATGAGTCCCACATTACTATCAAACCACCCCCTGAACCCGAGAACGAAAAATGCATAAACGCATTTATGCCGGTAGAAAAACAAAGTGGCGTCCACTGACATCGGGACAAGAGTGGCTAGTGTTACTTTAGGCCGCGTCTGATATGAAAAATTAAATTTGTGAATAGGCAGTTGTGGATTTCGACAAAATTTTGATTAGTACGTTTTTTTTAATAAACACTTAGGTACTTACTAATTAAAATTTTGTCGAAATCCATCCATGATTTTAACAGATTTGGAGTTAGTTACCTACTATAATCGCCGAAGCTTAGCCACTAATCTAATTATTTACCTGACTAAAAAACTCTGTTCAGTACTAAAAAAAAGTAGATAAAAAAGTTTGAGGCAAATAAGAAGATCTTGCCCTTGAGACACGTCTCTATGTCGTTTATATGACTTATTATTATTCATAGCATGCCAATATTAGTTATATAATATTTTCGTGTTTCTATTTTGTTGTATTAATCAGACGCCTTTTATTAATAAATGTATATGTCTTTAGAATTTAAAAATAAGATTAATTTTGACGATTACAAATACGACGGTGTTGAAAAATTATTGTTGTCTTAGTTGATAGTAAAATTCTCGAGTTATGTTTGCATAGTATGAAAATATAATTAGCCTATCTCTACTACCGTAGTACCCTAACCTCAGGCAGACGAAGTCACGGGCGGCCGCTACTATTTTATCTCATGTTAGCTATGACTTTAGTGTCATCGCAGCGCTACGTTGCTTTGTACTATTATTCTGTGATGATGACGATCGTTTGTTGAAAATGATAATTAAATTTTATATTTATAGTTCATTGTTATGATACCTATTATTGTATTTTGCCATGTGTAATATAATAATAACAAATTAGCTATTTACTATGAACTCTCCACGATTACATTATGTCATTTCACTTTTCTCCCAAAGTAGTAACATTTAACTAACTTCCACGTTTCTGAAAAGTTAAATTTATAAGTAAATGCAACAAAAGTTTGAAGAGCTGACATTATAAAAAAATATATCTACAAGTATATTATTGAGAACCGCTATGCTGTTCGTCGGGGTTCACTCTAATAAATTCAAGACCTAAGTACTGTCTTATTTTATAGTTGTGTAAATACAGGGTGTTTTTCTATAAGTGCAATACCTCTTAGGTGGTGATTGTACTCATGAATATGAACAATTTTACTATGAGGCCAACTCTGCAACTACACTAAAAAAAATCAGCTGTTCCATACATTCTGGTCAGGTAGGTATTGACAAATTGTATGAAACAGCTGATTTTTTTTGTTGAGTTGCAGAGTTGGCCCCATAGTAAAAGTTGTTTATATTCATGAGCACAATCACCACCTAAGAGGTATTGCACTTATAGAAAAACACCATGTATATTCCCATGACCATGAGAGTAGCACGTGTTAAGCCATACAACGTAAACGCTCAAGAGCAATGTAAAGAGAGTAAATCCGTTGCTTTATCTGCACCGCGCCTGCGGCTGATCTTAATAAAGGTAAACAGAAGATAGAGAGGGGATTTGAAGAGTTATTGTAGTAGGCATACATTATTTGACTTATTCGACAAAGATAGAATATAACCTACATTCGTTGCTTTAGCTTTATGGTGTTTGATATTTATTAAGCTCCTACCAAGGTTAGTTTCGAGGTGATAACTAAAACTAAATAAATAATCTATGGCATTGGCATGGTATGAAATAACTAAAAAAATAAAACACTTTTGTAGTAATATAAAGTTATCATGAGAATTTATTTAGAGAACGACATACTTAGATGTAAGTTTGAGACACAACAAAATGACCAATTGAGTAACGTTTCGCCTTTTTTTTACCCGACTGCGAAAGAAGTAATCTGAAATTTACTTAGAAAAATGGAAAATGAAGTATTTAGAAAAAATCGACCCGTCTCACAACTAGCTCCATTTTTCTATTATAAAAATTGCATTGTGAATGCAAACAACTAAAAATTAAAAAATAACTTGTAATTTACTTGTTAGATTCATGTAATACCTACCTACCTATGAACTATAATTTATTCGACATGATTTCTTTAGAAAACTCAGCTGGCAAATCACGATTACGGGTTTGAAGCTAGCATTTTTAACCGACTTCAAAAATTGAAAAGGAGGAGGTTAAAACCGCCCGACTTCAAACTACTTACGTTATTTAGTGAGGGATTATTTCTTACTTTTTTATGTCATTTTTTGAAGGCGGTTTTATTTTTTTATAATTGTTTATAGTTTTGAGTCGTCATGTCACCAGTCTGTGATCAACAACGACCTCAAAAGTACGACAGGGGCTCAATGCTCATAAAATTGTTACATATAACTATATCATTAAAACGAGAAGGGTAAGTATTGTCTATCGTTGTCAGACGCAGGTAAGTCTGTGATCAACAACGACCTCAAAATACGACAAGGGCTCAATGCTAATTGTTACCTATAACTATAACATTAAAACGAGAAAGGTACATATGTCTCATTTTTGTTAATGCACATTTTCATTGCAATTGCCCCGACATTGTCACTATCTCTTAGCAACACTTTGTTTCGGTTAATAGCAGGATATCAACAATACGCTCTGTCATGTCAGTCAGTCGTTAACGAGGTGCTGCAGATAATCATCTTCACACGTGTGCTCTTCAGTCTATTAAACGTGCCAATGCGCAGTGGCTGTCTAACTGGTGTTAGTTGGCAGTGGCGCTCGCGCTGAAATTACGCGGGAAATCGTGACATTTTGTTTCCTTTTTGACGTTTTGTTTATTTTATAAGAGTGTGGTGTGTAAAGAGTTTCCAATCGAATGAGAAATCAAAGAAACAGTTTCCATAATATAGGTTTGTCTGCTTTGTGATTATTTGCGGAAGAAAGCTACATATATTTATTTTTCACAATGGTTAGGGACTTCCGCCAAGTGACGCCTGATTCAATCAAATTATACAAATTCACAAAAAAGTAACCTTCCTGTGTTGACTTAAAAACATTTAAAATCTGAGCCAATGCAAGAAACTTTAACGTTAAATATTTTTTTTTTGGTTGCAATGTTCTATAACAAGCGCGCTGTAAAAACGACATAAATTCTGTTAACAATAAGCATGTCGTATTTCCATAAAATCACGTACGAACAAGTACATTGTCAGAGAATAAGATATTTTGTAGTTGTTTAAATTTTTTCATTTAGGTAGGTACAGTTTTGTAAAATTTGCTCAAAAACAGTACCTTGTCATTATTAACATTGCTCAGAGATGGGCTTCGAACCCGCAACGCTTTGCTTAGGGATGATGATAGCTGTTGTAATTAATATCATGAGTGGTTTTCAAGGTGCTGCTTTCTCTAGAGGTCTCCCGGGTTCGATTCCCGTGTAAAAATTGGAAAGGAACTTTTCAATATTTTCTCGGGTCTGGGTATATGTGGTAATACCCGTCGTTGTTTCCAATTCCCATAATACTAGTGCTCCAGCTCTTATACCTACTTTGGTATTGGAACAATGTATGTGATGGTGTCCAATATTTATATTTTATTTTATTTATCATCATCAGTCTATTAACGTCCAATGCTGGACATAGACCTCGCCAAGAGTACGCATTCGAGCACGATCAGCGGCTGCTCTCATCCAGCTCTTGCCAGCCACCCTGTGAAGATCGTCGCTCCACCACGCGTTTATGAAAACCCCGAGATGAGTTTTGTCTATAATTCTATATTATAAAGTCTATAATTGACAGCCGAACAATAGCTTATGCTTTGTCTACGTAAAAATGTAATTTTTGACGTTTCGTTATACTTGGACAAAAACCCAATTTAGACAAAACCTTTCTCGAGGTTCATCATGCTACCCGTGCTGAGGACTTATTTTTTAATTTCGCCACTCGCGTCAAGCGCTCACTTAGTACTCATTTTCGTATCAAATATGAGTAAAGTGAGTGGCGAAATTCAAAAATAGACCCCGACGCGCCGGGCTGATTATGTAACTTATTAGCAATCGATTGCTTGTCAAATTTGATTGCAATGACAGTTAGATTGCTGCCTTAGTAAGAATCAATGTGACAACTATCTTACTAAAGCAGCAATGCTAATGCAATTGCTTGTCAGTTTTGATTGCTAAAGTGATTGCTAATAACTTACATAATCCGACTGGCGGTCTGAGGGCGTCCTACCACAGGGTAAAAAAATACTATGTGGTCCTAAACTACGTTTGCCGATACGCGGTCTCCACTCTAGAACTCGTTTACCCCATCGGTTGTGATTACTTTATAGACTAATATTTTATATCATAATGGATTTAACCTTATTTATCTTTTGATCGTTTTTAAGTTGAAATGCAATACGTTTACCTCGAGACTCATAAAAACTTAATTACATTACGTTGAACCATAATTCACACTTATTTCGGAAAATAAATGCTACTCCTATGTTTTCAAGCACGTTGCTTCAATCGTACTAATTTTCTTATTGCATATTTATTCAATTGTTACAGTTGTTGTCGACTAGTTTAGTTTTAACTTATATTATACTATGGCTTCATTCAATCACTGAAGATTTTGATTAAATAATATTTTTTTTTAGATTCAAACCGATTTTTTGTCAAGCCCTAGATGAGTTTCATTAAAAACTTACAAGATAACGGAAAAACATCTAAGTTTTAGTAAGGAACTTTTCCATGTTACACACAAGATATAGGTCCAGTCGAGACTGACACACACGTTCAAAACCAAAACACATAAATATGTGGTTTTTTTTATTCAAACCTGCGACATCTGTTCGCAGAAGACGGGTAGAACATACCTAGTTACAGGAATTAAATTGTCAGGCGTTACGATGTAACATACAGACAGAGTTGATTTCAGTAATTATTTAACTAGAATAAAATAAGAAGAAAATAAACATTCAATACACAAAAACCGCGTTAGTGGTTATTAGTTTAGTGACATTATACGGTTTCTTGTATTACTATGTATTTTATTAGTTCAAGTTGGATAATATTCTAATGAAGTTTGTGTTTTACGAGACAGTAGGAACCGGTTTAAATAAATTATTCATTGTCAAAAAAAATACGTCGGATGGCAAAAAACCATGGCAATGAGAAATGATCCTCTGATTCTTCAAGTCAATTAACATTTAAGTCAAAGAGATTGTTTTTTTAGCGGAATTGGAACTACAAGTCAGGTTAACACGATTAGATCACACACAAATGACGTGAAGGTGGCTACATTTTGTCGCAAAGGGCAAAAATACACGAATCTTTTTATTAGAAGAACCGCCTTCAAAAAAACTTCAAACTTTGGTTTGAAGTTCTCTCACTCACTCACTACACAAAAACACCTAAAAACGAAAAATACAATAAATTAAGTAAGTACTTATTTCATTCACAGGATTAAAATATTTAAAATTTACGATTAAAATTAATAAAAAAAAAACTAATCTTGGATCTTACTGATCTAGCTGTTTGAAGTCGGTGCCAAGCCGAAAATAACAAGAGCAAATTATACCTGATGACCAGGCGCGAAATGTAACCAATCGAATACCCATTTGGCTTGGCACCGACTTCAGGCAGATCAGTAACGCTGAGAGCCAGGCTCCACCGAAGTGGAGAGGAGATAGAATTTCGTTAATTAAGCTGAGCAGAGCGGAGATGAGTAAATAACGAAATTATATTGTTTGTTTGAACATAGATAATGTTTTAACAAAATATATGAATTGTATATAGATATGTTCTATCTAATGTTCAACAATTCGAGGAGAGCCTCTCCTCTCCACTTTGGTGGAGCCTGGCTCTAAGCGTTACCGCTTTGGTGGAGACTCCTACTTAATAAATCTTTTTTTCTCTTGAATCTCTAATAGATTCCGAAATCGTTTATGAAGATATATTTTAAAAATATTTTGGAACTTTCAACCGCTTTGTAATCCAATATTGCGAATGGAAAGGTGTGAGATTTATTGTTAAACTAGCGGCCGCCCGCGGTTTCACCCGCGTGGTTCCCGTTCCCGTGGGAATATCGGGATAAAAAGTACATATAAACCTTCCTCTTGAATCACTCTATCTATTTAAAAAAACGCATCAAAATCCGTTGCGTAGTTTCAAAGATTTAAGCATACAAAGGGACATAGGGACAGAGAAAGCGACTTTGTTTTATACTATGTAGTGATTTAGAGAAGCAGTCCAGTATCGCAATTTTGTCAAATTAATTTTCTTCCATTTTAAGACAATAATCATCTTTCATAGATAATTTTATCTTGAAACAAATACGATTTTTATTCTCTTTTTCTGACCTTCTAAAACGGAACATCAGCGTGACGCTTCTTTTTTATGATTCCATTAAGATAATGCATTTTTTGTTGTCTCAGAACTGGGTGTTAGAGTTAAACAAACTTAATAAAGTTTTTTTTTTCGTCACGATCCACTGAAATGTTAAAAAATTAAGTAATATGACCTTTTGAAATCCTTCAGTATGTTATAGATAGAGCATGTATTGCATATTTTAAAACAGTTAAGGATATAGCATAGGTAAAAAAAATATCGTCGATGGCCGTTGCTTACACAAGCGAGGGGTGCTGGGAGCGGTAAGACTCCGGCCGCGGCACTCTCGTAGACTGAGAAATACGTGTAGACGCGGCATGCAGCGCGCATTTCCATCAAAAATATCACCTATGTGCGCTTTTTCAAAGGACATAATATTATGTAGAATACAAGAAGAATTATTATGAATATTTATTGTAAACGTCGGTTTGTAGGAAGAGTAGATCTTAGATATTAATCGTATGTAGTAAAAAAAGCTTTTTTTAACAAAGATAGTCACTTCAAACGATTCTTCAAAATGCAGAACACAGCAGCAGCTATTTATATTTATTTTCTATCTCTAGATCATTTCGATAATATATCCATTATCGAAATGATCTTCGCAGGCGAAACTACAACATTTGCTACAAATAACACCAAAAAAAAATGTATACTGCTCCAACCAGTAGGTACATTTTCAGATTTATTCCAATAAAATTAATAAAACTTATAATTTAATATGAAAAAATATAAATAACTCATACTAGCCCATCATCTAATACTTTTTTACAAAATAAATCTACTTAGTTAATCAATATTTAAATAAGTAAGTATACCGTTAATATGAAGTCACGCTATCAATCCATAATATAAATCAATATATAAAAAAAAAACACTTAAATAAAAATATTGTTTAAGTACTTACATAGGTACATACATATTATTCCAATACCTACCAAAAATGATAATTTCAAATAATACAATAACTTGTGTCATTGAAAATTGGAAGCAACGATCACATACATCCAGATACAAGAAAATATCTAAAAGTTAGTTTTCGACCATTTACCCGTCCGAGAATCGAACCCGGGACCTCAGAGATAGTGGCACCTAGAAAACCGGTGCGTACACCAATCGGCCATGGAGATCGTCGAATTTGTTTAAACAAAATGTAGCGCAACTGAAATAATTGATACTTTGTTTACTAATGTAAACTTGCCACGTAAATACAGCCTCTTAAAAAAACTTTTTTCAATACTCATTCTAAAATATCATTATGTTTGTCAAAATCAAATGTTTTGAACCTGAAATTTACACAAAATGGTGCGGTTTATGTTCCTCACTCAAAGGTAAGAAGCTGAACTTCTCACAGTCTCATAAAATTGGTGTAATGGTGATATTAGATCAACTAAGTACCTATATAAAATTCTTACGTCGGTTTTATTTCAAGAATTGCTTCTACATTATGTCTCTGTAAAACACGTTTTCAACAAGCGAATTTCTTATTTCTTGATGCAATTTTTTACACCTACCTATGTTAAGTTTCTCACATTTTCAATTTTGAGGAACCTAAAACGATCATAAATTTAATATACAGTAGTAGAAGTTAGAAACTTAGACTAATTATGTACCTACAACACAACAAAATATTGGTACTCAAATAGGTACATTTTTTATGGGCTCTTAAGTATCTTAGGCAATATATTTATTTCAAACTATTGATGTTTGCTTTAGGTAATGAGTAAAATAACTTGTCCTAGGTTACATAATTCTATGGTTATGCAATAAATGGCAAAGCACTCATCTATACCCAATCCTGAAGCGCTAGTTCAATATTTCCTAGCAAAATAAGCATCATTGAAAAAAATTAGGATCCTAGTGTGAGTTTTTTTTTCAATTTTGGCGTAATCGGAGCGATACAGTCTCCACGTCCAAACGCCGCCAATCCCAGGCGGAGACTGAAGAATTAGCTGAGAAACGGTGCACGATGCATTTTGGGATACTAGTTATTGACTATAAATAAATAAAAAAAATTTTTTAGTAACTTCCCTAGATATGACTAAGAACTACTTACACAAAAAAACATTTTAGTACATTGTATTTATTTGATTTAAATAAAATTTAGTAAATTCCCTTCATAAAGAACAGATCTGTCACATATATTATTTTGGAAGACCTAGCAATGATACTTTATCAGGAAATTTAATAAAAAAAAAAATGAAAATTCTGAGTTTGATCGCCGGAATGCCCTTAATAGGCTATGGCTGACGTCCAATAATTATTTCATCATCATCATGCCAGCCGAACGATGCCCACTGCTCGGCATAGGCCTCCACCAAGGATCTCCACAACGATCGGTCCTGCGCTGCCCGCATCCAGCGGCTTCCCGCGACCTTGACCAGATCGTCGGTCCACCTTGTAGGGGGCCTGCCCACGGAACGGCATCCGGTACGCGGCCGGCCATTCGAGAACCTTTCCGCCCCAACGGCCATCGGTTCTCCGCGCTATGTGTCCCGCCCACTGCCACTTCATTATTATTTGCTATTAGATAATGTTTTGATGTCAATACCTGCTTAAAAACACAAGGCCGTCTCATCTTGTGGTCTCATCGTAAGACGTCGATAAGATGATGACGTTATAACGTATCAAAAATGTTATTACTCATCACGGTAAGGAATTGTTTTTCATTCTTCGACGATCATTGCAATATATAAGTACCTAGTACCCATATCCATATTTACTCATATTCAAACGTCCAGCGAAATAAATAATATGTAGTTTATCATTGAAGACTCCATGAACAAAGTCGAATCGTAGACATTATAAGTTAAGCACAAATGTGACTTCTGAGTCAAAAAATGTGTCTACGTATGTGTTTTATAAACTAGAGAGACAGGTAAGTATTTAATTAAATTTATTGAATACCATCACCAACACATACATTGCTCCAATTCCAAATGTTATATCATAGTGAAACAATGACTATATTTCTACACTTACCCGACCGAGAATAGAACCCGGGACCTCAGAGACACATAGGCTAAGCTGCACTCGGCCATTTTATATTGAATAGCGGATCCTCGCGGTTTCACTCGCGTGGTACCCGTTCCCGTGGGAATATCGGAATAAAATATAGCCTGTGTCACTCGGGACGAATGTAGCTTTCTAATGGTCAAAGAATTTTCTAAATCGGCCCAGTAGATTCGGAGCCTATTCGATGCAGACAAACAAACAAACAAACAATCAAATCTTTCCTCTTTATAATATTAGTAAAGATATAGATAAAAGTAGGATTTGCTGGTCAGACACCGGTGACCTGGCTTATTAGCCGTTATTACGTGCAAATAAGCCATTACGTTATTACGTGTAGCACAAACCACGTGTTTTATCCCTTAAAGTTTTATTATTGGTATTATCCACATCCACTTTTCAAATCCACTTTTTTTTCTTAACCTACATACTTGTTACTTTTCCGTAATTTCTGGACGTTCATTCCATTAAATAAACGTTTCCGAAACTTTGCAGATATGTCACCCCGTGACTCAATTACTTGCAGAAAACAAAAATCAAATTAAAATATCATAAATCAACGGTAGTATGACATTGTATCAAACGTGGTGATAGGTACAGTTATTTCGTATACAATTTGTTGTAACAAATATTGTTGCTATTATGGCAATAAAATAAGACGTGATTGAGGTTTAAAACCAAGTGTATAGTAAAATTTACAGCCATACTTTTAATCATTATTATTTAGCGCCAAAGTAGGTTAAACTATTACATAAAAATGCAATACCTAAATAGTACCTTTTTAATAAATTCTTATTGACTTTGTAATGTGTGTAATAGAAGATTGTGTTACAAGGGAGCAAAATAACATATTTCCGGCGAGGGCGCTATTTTGAATCCAGAGCGCAGTGAAGGATTCTAGAGTAGAATCCCGAGCACAGCGAGGGATTCTAAAGTAGAATCCTGAACGCAGAGAGGGATTCAATATACGTCGCCCGAGATGAAAATAATTTTGCGGCCGAGTAATACACTCTACTTTTCATTTCGAATATAAGGAAAGTAAATACACTCTGCTTTTCATCCCCCTCTATAAGAAAAGCAATAAAGACAACTAAAACTATCTAGAAAAATAAAAGAAAGGTGGCGGGGGGCTTCGCTTTCTCTGTTTTTTCTATAATAGGAATATAAAAAAATTGAAGTTTCGAAATAAGAAAAAAAAAATTTGAACAAAAAAAAAGTTTTTATATGTCTATAGGACGCCTCCTAACTATCTCCGGAGTACCATAGGTGGTTGAAAATTTTGTTAGATTTTAGCTACGCTACGAGACGCACCGTTTTTGAGATATTCTCGTTTTTATAAAAAAAAAAAATTTTGCAAGTCCCGTTTCAAGTTTACAAAATTAGTTGAAAACTTTTTCATTGCCGATGAGGTAACTCTATGGTTGACAGTAACCAAATTCAGTTCTATTCTTAAAATTCATTTCCACCCTATAGTCCATGGAAATCGTACATTTTGCCTTGCGTTAAATGAGGTAGTACTGATTTTTTTGTATGTTAGTAGTGATGAGATAGTAATGACAAATCCAAGTTTTCCACCTCGAAAGCCCTCCGGATCATTGTTAAATATTTAAAAATCCAATACATTTTCAGATTTTTTTCAGTTTTTATCAATTTTCACCACCAAGGATCTGTGTTACGGCAAAAGTTACTATGCACGCTTTAAAGTAGACTAAATTTGCAATAAAAGGAGAATAATTTGGTTCTGGTAAGTCAAATAGTTTTTAAGATAGGGCAATTTAAAAGTTTGCAAAAATTCATAAAAGGAAGTATTACAGTTTTTTTTAGTTTTCGACATTTTGACCTATAGTAGTGGGTTTATGGCAAAAGTTAAATTATTAGTTATTAAAGTCCATAAAATTTCCAACAAAATGAGACCAATTAGTAATATCAACTTACACTTGATAGTTCCTGAGACAGCTGTTCAAAGTTATTGAGGTAAGTAAACAATTATGTAATAGAAGGGTTTGCAAAATGAAGTACGCCATAAAGGAAGGAGGATCTGGGAGGTGGTGGGATCAATTATGACATTGTATGTATAATTTTGATGGACCAGGCACGTCCTCTGAATCCACAGCACACTTTTTGGGGGCAGCTTGCTGAGGTATAATTTCTTCATCGAATTGTACAGGAAGGTCAAATTCGTCCTTTGATGGTGGGTTATCAATCAATGGTTCATCAATGTCATCACACATCAGGTCTGGTATGTTCTCGCATGATTGGCCAATGCAGTAGCTGCAAACAGCCGAACATTTGAGTTCTGCTTTCCTGCAACCACATCTGCTGGTACAACCTTACATCTTTGGTATGCTTTCAAGGTGATTAAGGTTTGCGTGTCATTAACAGGGTAGAACGGGAACGTCTCCCAGATCCTTCTTCCTTTAGGGCTTACTACCTTTTGCAAAGCCTTCTATTACATAATTGTTTACTTACCTACCTCTATAACTTTGAACAGCTGTGTCTTAGGAACTATCGGGTGTAAATCGACAAATTTAATCTCATTTTGTTGGAAATTTAATGGACTTTAATAACTAATAAAAAACTTTTGCTATAAACCCACTACCAGGGGGTCAAAGTTGACGAAAAATAAAAAACTGTAATACTTCCTTTTTTGTGATTTTGCAAATTTTAAAATAGCCGTATCTTAAAAACTATTTGGCTTACAAAAACCCAATTACTCTTTTTTTATTGCAAATTTAGTCTACTTTAAAGAATGCATAGTAACATTTGCCGTGACTCAGATCCTTGGTGGTAAAAATTTACAAAAACTGAAAAAAATCTAAAAATTTATTGGATTTTTAAATATTTAACAATGATCCGGAGGGCTTTCGAGGTGGAAAACTTGGATTTGTTATTACCATCTCATCACTACTAACATATCAAAAAATCAGAACTACCTCATTTAATGCAAGGCAACACCACTTATTTGGTACGATTTCCATGTACTACTAGGGTCCAACGGATAGTTTTGGACCCGCTGCTCAGTTTAAATATACATCACTTTCCGAATCTGAGAGATGAAAAATATTTTTTAATACAGTTGCTCAAAAAGTGGCGTATTGCAGGGACGTATAGCGTTCGGGATGTGGGCTATTACACACTAGAACTTTTTCTTTACCTTTCCCGAACTCGTGCGTTTTCTTTCCCAACTGTCAAAATATTGTCTATTAAAAAGAAAAAACCAACCACGAAGTTTTTACTAAAAGAAAATTCATGGAAGTTTTTATGATTCATGAAAATATTTCTAAAAAGAAGCTACTAATTTGTTTCAATATCAGATTTAAAAGTACTTAATTTTAATTATACATTAAATTAATATTAGTATCGGCCAAATTAAATTTATGAATATAAAAAATATATAAAATTGGCTGTATGACCACAGATTACTAAATATGGTATGACGTGCACTATTTACCATAGTATCTGCTTATAGGAGTTTGCGCAAGTGAAAAGAAAATGAGGGACCTTATTTCTTAAATAAAATAGTAGATTTCATTACAAGTGCGGAAAGCCTGTCATTGCAAAGAGTTCCGACAAATGTCTACCCGAGCCGAGGCGCAGCCGAAGGTGAGGGTTGACAGTCGGAACAAGTTGCAATGACGGTTCCGCACGTGTACTGAACAACTATTTTTAATACAGTTGCGAAAAAATTAAGCAATTTAATAAAATAATAAAACACAATAAACTCAACTAACTAATCGTAAAAGAATATAAGCAGAGACTTTTTTTTTGTTTTCTTCACCCATTCTGGGTTGGCAAAAGAAACTATGATCATACAGCCAAGGCTTCAGTAGAATTTTTTTATTGATATGAAATGAAAATTAAATTAAATGAGATGAAATGAAATGAAACCTAACAAAAGCAATCCGAATCCTACAGGAGCGCCTTTCCTTATTTCTCTTTTTTACCACATCGTTTTCCATTAAAGCCACATTATTGCACTAATTCCACCATACTAAGTACCTACCACAATAAAAACCAGAAAAAACTAATTTAGAAAATTAAGAAATAAGGTCCCTCATTTTCTTTTCACTTACTTGCGCAAACTCCTATATGCAGATACTATGGTAAATAGTGCACGTCATACCATATTTAGTATTCTGTGGTCATACAGCCAATTTTATGTATTTTTTATATTCATAAATTTAATTTGGCCGATACTAATATTAATTTAATGTATAATTAAAATTAAGTACTTTTAAATCTGATATTGAAACAAATTAGTAGCTTCTTTTTAGAAATATTTTCATGAATCATAAAAACTTCTATGAATTTTCTTTTAGTAAAAACTTCGTGGTTGGTTTTTTCTTTTTAATAGACAATATTTTGACAGTTGGGAAAGAAAACGTAGAGTTCGGGAAAGGTAAAGAAAAAGTTCGAGTGTGTAATAGCCCACATCCCGAACGCTATACGTCCCTGCAATACGCCACTTTTTGAGCAACTGTATTAAAATATACTATTCATGAATAAAATTACTAGATCTTGTCAAATTAGTCCCGCACTTCGAGCAACGCGGGTTACGCGGGTCGTCCCGGAAGACCCGCGTTGCTCGAAGGTCCCGCATGAAACGTGTTAAGCCTTGTTCAAATATAAGCGATATCGCATACCGACTCGGTATCGCTACCGAGCGCGACAGCGATATCGCTTATGATCGCGATATCGCGTACCGATTCGGTATCGCTACCGAGCGCGACAGCGATATCGCTTATATTTGAACAAGGAATATGAACATAGTTCAACTGTAATAATTATTTTTTACTCGCTGATGATAAGAGGACTGAGTGTAAGTTAGTAAATACGCATACTATAGCGTTTGCGTTAATTTTTCACAGATTTATTTTAACCTAATAGTCAAGAAATAACGAATAGAATTCTTAACACGCGATAGTAATGTTTGCATATTGAAAAACTTACACTCGGGGTACTGTTTTTACAAATTGTAGGAGCGTGTATTAGAAATCCTACTAATATTAAGAATGCGAAAGTTTGTGAGTATGGATGGATGTAAGGATGTATAGATGTTTGTTACACATTCACGCAAAAACTACTAAACGGATCTAGATGAAATTTGCAAGAGAGATTGATTATAGGATGAAACAACACATAGGATAATTTCTATCCCAATATTCCCACGGGAACGGGAACCACGCGGGTAAAACCGCGGGCGGCCGATGGTATAAAATAATTTTGACGACCGAGTGGTGTAGTGTACGCACCGGTTTTTAAGGTGCCGCTATCTCTAGAGGTCCCAGGTTTGATTCCAGGTCGGGTAAATAGTGAACAAGTCACAAAATAATTTTAACATAAGTAATTCATAAACGAATGATTTGACGTATTAAACTTGTATCCGTGGCCGTGATTGTACAAAGAAAAAAAATTATTCCTGTTTATTTG
Organism: Crambus lathoniellus; assembly: GCA_949710035.1. Taxonomy (NCBI): domain Eukaryota; kingdom Metazoa; phylum Arthropoda; class Insecta; order Lepidoptera; family Crambidae; genus Crambus; species Crambus lathoniellus. Next base: position 8,455,173 of record OX453303.1, on the reverse strand, counting down.
ACAGACTTTGAACGCGCTCTGGATAAAATCTAAGCTCTTAGATATCATAGGATGACAATAATTGAGCTTGATGTACTATGCAAAAAATCATCAAAACTATATAAAAGTGATTTCATAAAAAAAACTCTATAGTTTATATTAATTAAGATCTCTTCCCAGCAAATATCTAAAGCTTCCTTTTTGTCTACATAAAGAAAAAACATGATAAGTACCTACCTACTCATGTTTTCTTCTGGTAATTTTAAACTAAGTTAATTTAGAATGACTTGCGATAATTATAACAAGCAGGAAAACAAAGAAGATTAGTTTTTTATAACAAACTCGTGTGTAGCTATAATTTAGTTTATGTAGTTACTCTAGTACCTACATTATTTGAGCAAATCCGCGTCCAGTTACTTGGCTACACCACATAATAGCTTTATCGGGACGATGATCAGAGAAAAAAATGGTTTATCTATAACCGATGTTTTTTGATTTCTCATTCATTGTTAAGTTTATTATATCAAGATTGGTTTTGCCCAACACAGACAAGTTATTTAAGTTATTAAACACACAAATTAGTTTCAGTAAGAATCCTAGCTACTATAAAGACAAGACAAACATACAACATCGCGGATCTATAATTAATTTCAAGTTAATATAGTGATCAAAGAATTATCTTTTAAGTGATGAAAATAAAAGAAAGTAGGTAGTGAACAAACTCAATTAGGTATTGTGACAGAATTATGGCGATAAAAGTACAACGAAAACTCTCAAAGTAAATAAAAATACCGTTAACTTGTTTTGGTACGTAAAAAGAAACATAAAATGTCAAAAGAAGAGAAGCAGGCAGTGGAAGAGTTTGAGCCCCGGGAGACATGGAGGATCATGAAGAATGTGGTCATCATCAGCCTCGCGTTCATGGTGCAATTCACAGCGTATAGCGTAAGTTTACAAAATAGGAAATAAAAACTCTTGACCCTTATATTTTTTTTCCTTTTTCGCATTCAGAATGCAATTTTTATTATTCAAAATGAAATATTAGAAAAAAATTAAGCCATCCCACAACTATTCTAAGTAACGACTCCGTAGCTCCGTAGTGTTAGAGCAATCCGCCGTACAGCGAAAAGTCCGATCGGGGCTAGATAGACGGGTCGGTTTTTTGTTACATTTCATTTTCAATTACACAGTCTATATTTTATCTCAATAGTCCCTTGGGAAACTGTAACATGCAGGTAGTTTTCACACTTTTCTTTATTTTTCAGGGCGCTGCCAATTTGCAGAGTTCTATAAACGCGGAGGCCGGGCTAGGCACTGCGTCGCTGGCCGCGGTCTACGCGGGCCTCATCACCTCCAACATATTCCTACCGGCTGTCGTTATCAAGTAATTATAAGGCCTCTGCTTCGAATCTTGCGGGCAGCGTGGCGACGGCGGCGGCGTCGAGCGATTTCTGCATCATTTGCTTCGTCACATTTACTTATTTGATTAGACGACTGTCACGAGCGCGCAATGAATGCACAAACCGCTCGCCGCCGCCGCCGCCGCCGCCGCCCGTGTCGCCCCGCTGCTGCCCGCAAGATTAGAGATTAGAGAGGCAGAGGACTAGAGTTATATCTCCTTAGGATGCCATGGCAGCTCACGCCGGCAGCATCGTCAATCAAAACATTTCCAATAGGGGATTCGACTGTCCCACTGTCACTACTGTCACTGTGTTTTATGATAAGCACAGCCTTCTCTATCGTCTTCTACCACAGCCATCTCTATCGTCTTCTATAGAGACGGCCGTGCTTCTACCGATAGAGAAGGCTGTGTGATAAGTAAGTAATGTAATGAGCTGCGGAACTCTAGCTATCTTTTTCTTAAGGCGCCGATTCCCAAAAATAGGGTATTTTAGATTATGGATTACTCGCAAATCACAAGTACTTGGAAAAAATATATTTACAGTTATTTATCTAGTGCTTCCGGCCGTTTTTTTCGATTGGTGTTATTTTACTGTGTCAAATAAAATCCCAAACATCCGTCTAAAAATAATTCAAATATCATATTACACGCAGTATACTTGGTTTTAGTTAATGAAAAACATATAAAAAAAATTGTCTTTGAATAGCCGAGGGATTCCGGGCGTCATAAATTTAATTTTTTAAATATTTATTTTTTAATTGAATTTTAAGTGATTTTGTTCACTGCCGACTGCCGCTGGGTCCGCGCGAAGTGTATAGAGCGCGGCCGAGCAAGCGTTATAGGGCGTTTGTGCACTACAACTGAATTTTACCGATCCGGCGGTCCGTGTTTTTACGGACCGGCGTGGCATGAAAAACACGGATGATAGGCTTGTGCACTTGTCCGGTTTTTTACTGGCTGGGGCAGCGCAGTGATCTCTTTGAAACTACACTCTACGGACGCGTTTTAAACGAGAGGAATAATGAGTTCCTTGGAACGTCAGCAATTACTTGCTTTATTGCTTTATGTACGAAGACGTAGAAGACAGAAAGAATTTTGGGTTCATCCTCTTATCAGTGAAAGGTACCTGACAGGGTCATTTTACCGAAATCACAATTAATTGAGGCTTGATGAAAAATTATTTTTTAACTACTATCGAATGTCTACAGCTAGCTATATAACAAAAAAAAAAGTTTTATCAAAATCCGCTTAGTAGTTTTTGCGTGAAACACGGACAACAGACAGACAGACAGACAAACAAAAATTTCAAAATCCATATTTTTGGTGCTAGATATATTACGTGTTATTGGTGAAAAATAATAATAATAATAATAAATAAATAAATTCTTACATTCACACCAATTATCTAAGCCCATTTTAATTTCATTAAGAAACTGTATCATGGAAAACTTGATAACGGATAAATATATACTTAAATACTTTTTGTTTGTAAATACATACATATTATACATAGTTAACACCCAGACCAAGACAAATAGACATGTTCATGCACACAAATATTTGTGTGCATGAACATGTCTATTTGTTCGGGAATCGAACCCGAGACCACTGGCGCAGAAGGTGGGTAGCCTACTCCTGCGCCAAATCGGTCGTCAATCGAGAAAGGCGCTTGAATTTATTTTGGCGTGCGTTAATTTATTTGCGATAACTCCTAAGATATTCATTTAAATTTTATGTTAGTTTCGTAGTTTTAAAGATTTAAGCATATATCGGGAAGCGACTTTGTTTTATACTATGTAGTGATTTATGATTAAAAAACAACCATCCGTTTTTTTCCGGACGGTAAAATTCAGTGTAGTGCACAAGCGTACATATGTTTTTCATTGCCGTCATCTCGGAACGGAAAAAAACGGTCCGGAATGGGGAAAAGTAAAATGACGGACGGTAAAATTCAGTGTGGTGCACAAGCGCCCATATGTTTTTCATTGCTGCCATATCGGTCCGGAAAAAACCGGATAGCCGGATCGGTAAAATTCAGTGTAGTGCACAAACGCCCTTAGCGTGCCTATTTCGGTCGGGATTCCTCGCCTTAATCGATTTTTTTTTATGGCGAGAGTATGGCGATACTTAAACGTAGTGATTACATGCTCTTTGGCGATACTGACATGTGACTTTACAAGCCTGCCAACCATATCTCTTGCTATCCAGTTGCTACTACAGGTGATCTGTGTATCCAGTAGATATTAATTCACATCTCGATTTAGTTTAATTTGATGAAAATTGCGAAAAACCCTTTTTTATCTTTGACCTCGAGTAATTTGTTTTTCCAGGTACCGGGTCGATGAGGACTTTTTAACTTTTATCTACTTTTATTTATAATTTTGTTTTACACAATTTTACCAACTTTCAGCTTCTTTTGAATTATTGTACACTAGCGGCCGCTAAAAGTTAAAAAATTTAACTTATCAAATCATAATATTAATATATTTTTCTCATTCATGCTCTGAAAATGTTAACATTCCACTTGAAAAATGAATGCGGGGCGTTTTAAATGGAATTCCAAGATTTTCTTACATTGTGACTTAGTTACACCTCACTTTTTCGTAGGTATGCCACCTCCATAGGATTTTGTACTCAGAGGAGTAAACCGGTTCACAGCAATGTTGCCGTTCCGTATCATAGCATGGCTTGTAGAAGTCGATAGAGACGGCTGTGCTGTGCTTATACTCGTAGCTATTTGAATATTATTAAATACTTTTTACCCTGTACACTGGTACCTCTATCTCTAGTTAAGATCGTATCCTTATGGAAGAATGACCTTTGCAAGTTCATGTTCATCTATGGTTATCTGATGGTGATGACTGATGACGTTTCCTCCTCATAGGGCTTAGTTCTCACTGTAATTGACTATTGAATTGCGATTATAATCATTATAATTTCCGTCTTGTAATTTAAAGTTTTGATGTACAGTAGTTTAAATGGTTGAATGACCATGACCTTATTGGTATGCTTCTTTTATTAAAATAATTTAGATTGGGTTTCCTAGTGATTAGTTTTTCAATCAATTTACTACCCATTCATCAACATGATTTTATACTTAGATTGTCTCTCTTATTTGTAAGAGATAATGAAGAGTTGCAAATTATAAAATACTCTATAGTTAGGAATAATAATAAATACTAGAGCCGAAAACTTCTCTATAGCGCAGTGGTAGGCTAATTAAGCCTGACATTGCAGCAGCTAAGTAGATGGGTGATTCTCCCGACACAAAAATTTACGCGTACTCAATGAGAACGGAGGTGCAGAACGTTACTATACGGTTGTAATATTTTTTCTAGCAAGATGGAATAGTTACCAACTCTGGACATTTAATATTTTGTGATTAGAATTGCAGTTAATTAGGGGGGAAATGATAAAGCCTCGATTTTATAATTTCGGTGGACGTAACTCAATTTTCTTAAAGTTTATTTTCGGTCATAACACAAAAAGTATTACTGATGTAGGTTTAAGGAATAAATTTATAAAATCGTTATTAGTGGTAGTATTAGCTTAAGGTAAATTTATAATTTTATCTACCCAGTTTGATAAATGGTTAGTAAAATTGTATGCGTTCCAAGAATTTTCCTCATTTCGGTGTCGCAACTTTAAAGGTGAATATTTCAGCATAGAATGGCTCTAGCTCCCATCTCATGCACTCGTAGCCTACGTTACAGTACCACCTAAGCGTCGATCGTAAAATCACGTGCATTACTTTCTGCGTTTTCTTGCAATAAACATAAGTATGGTGTTTCGGTGTTACTGTTCATTTTTTTCTCATTTCCGTTTATAGTTGTAACTTGACATTAATTAAGCAAAAAAAATCACCAAATATTTGTGAGTTTACTGATCGTAATACTTTTATTTTGAAAGTATTAATTAGTTTGTATAATAAACATTTGAGATTTTTATATTATGTTTTTGCATTCACAATGCAAAAAAAACATTTTTTCTATTGTTATTTCCTATTCCTATAATAAACAGTTTTCTTGTAGTGATTACTTTTGCCTTGAATTTTAATTTCGGTGTTCTCATTTCTGTTGATTCGGTGGACTAAAATGTCAACCGAAATGATAAAAATCCCACCGAAATGATAATTCTCATTTCGGTGCATAATGTTATCATCTCGGTGGCTTTTCTTATCATCTCGGTGGGTTCTTTTGTCATTTCGGTGAATACTTTTATCATTTCGGTAAATTATCTTATCATTTGGGTATATTCTTGTATCATTTCGAAGTTGCTTAGAAACTTTTATTTTTAGGATGTTTCCCAGAAAAAGTGTTTACACTTATAAGTTTACCACCATAGGCGTCACATGCCAGGACAACACATTGTTATCCCGCGGGAATACATTTTTTCACCGGAATTAAAAGTAGTCTATTTTAGTTTCTAGCCCTCCAAGGACTCCCCATCCCCATACAGTAAATCAAATCAGTTTATTGCCTCTTTTCGACGTGAACAACGAATTATTCAAACACATTTTTAGATGTATACAGCAATAAAATATAATTTATAATAATGTTTTAACTGGTTTGAAGATAGATGCGACTGCGTTGACGTTTCAGTGTTTCGCTATGCAATAACTAGATTTATTTGGTGAATAAGATTGATGGGTCGTGGGTTACCACCCAGTTATATGTGTTTGTGTCTGGGTGCTATATATCTAAAGTATTTATATCTAAACAATATACAGTGGGTGGCCAAATTATTAAGGACAGTGCTCATATTTATGTAATTTATAGTTTGTAATATTAGTTTCTGTAAATTATGTTGTTTTTTAAAGTTTATTTTGTTTGATATTGCTACTGGTATCTTTATTATTGTTTTTGGCAAGTGGCTACACAGGATATGCGATTCATCTGTCGAAAATGTGACATTTCTCCCCATATAGATATTTTTTCAAAAATGCGCGGTTTTGTAGTGTTTTTGTTTGTTATATTTTTTATTAGTTTTAACCGACTTTCGTGTCCTAAATAACCATATAAGGTAACTAATTGTTCATAAAACAACATTCTTGCTGTTTTGTCTATGAATTTACATTGTATTAATGTCTTCTCGACGCGATAACTTTAATTTTCTAGTTTTTTTGAAAAGTTAAGGCTGAATTGTCTCCAAGAAAATGTAGAGAGATACAAACGTTGTCACAGCATTCTACACATTCCCAAAGAGACATAGCAGCTATTGCTGGGGTTTCAAAGTCTGCCGTTATTAAAATAGAAACTAAAATTTACAACAGAAAACCTCTAGAAGCAAATCGCGATGGCAAATGTGTCAGGAAAAGGATCACCACTCTTCATACTGATAGAAAAATCAGAGACATCTGCCTCAAAAATCATAAAAAGAGCGTTGCTCGTTTGACCATGATGATGAACGACGATGGTGTAAATATTTCGGAAAGGACAATACGGAGGCGGTTGGTCAAACAGAATCTGATGGGTCGGGGCGACCTACCAAAAAACCACGCCTAAGTCCTAACCGATCCTATGAAAAAGAAAATACTGCACTGGGCTAGACAACATCAAAATATAACTGTTGCAGGTTGGAGTCGAATAATTAAAACTTTTTTGGGTGTTTAAATAGGTTTTAACGATTTTCTTCTATAAATTTTGTAATTTTACAGGTGTGTTTTTCCGACGAGTCAACATTTCAAGTTTTGGTTGACAAAAGTTCTTTTGTGAGACGACGACGCCCTGGGAAAAAATCCACGCAGATTGCCTAGTGGAGAGTGGAGAGGGTTAAACACTCGGTTAGTGTCATGGTGTAGTCTGGCATCTCAGCCAAAGGCATGGGGCGCCTATACATTGTTAAAAGGACCATGAACAAGCAACAAGCAACTACAACAAGTACAAGCAACTCATAGAAACTCACCTACTGCCGTAGGTTTTTTAATGGCTACCTGATAACTACTACATTTTTATGCATGACTCTACATCTTGCCATAAAGCGAGAAGTGTGACTGCATTCTTGGATAATAGAAATTTCTCTGTTTTGCCACGGCCTGGGAAATCGCCAGAAATAAACCCCATAGTTCTCTATGTGAGTGATATGGTGAGTTCCCACCAGACTGGTGATGGCGAAAGAACTAATTTACACCAAGCGGCAGTTGATAGAAACTATCATCCGAGAATGAAAAAAACAACCCCACTCTACAGGAAAATGCAAAAGCGTGCATTAAGAGCATTGCAGCAAAAGGCGGCATTACAAAATACATATTACTTAAAACTTACTTTAGTTACGTCTATCAGTATAATATATACTTATACAAAGAAACTATAACAGTTTTGTAAATTTATTTTTAGTTTTTATGATCTCAATAGAATACAAAATCATTTAAAAAATACATAAGATACCTACAACCAATCATTTGTTACAGAAATTCAACTGAACTGTAAAAATAAAAAATCTCAGTACTGTCCCTAATAATTTGGCCACCTATGGTATATAACAAAGGTAAATACCTTTGTTATTTATATTGTTTTGGTATCCGTAACACAAGTGCTTACGCTGCTTATATCTGAGTCAGATGCATGCGCATGTTGTCTGATACTAATATTATTTATGTAGCATTAAATGGTGTTGTTTTATCTAGCATATATTTTAGTAATAGTAATAGAAATATTTATTTGCATAACTTTTTGGTAGTAATATAAATTATTTATAATTATAAATAAATATTGAACACCACATTGTTCCAATCCTAAATGGAGTAGCTTAACCACCAGTGCTATGGAAACCGAAAACAACGACGGGTATTACAATATACTCCCAGACACGAAAAATATCGAAAACTTTGCTTTCGGCATTTACCCGACTGGGAATTAAACTCGGATCCTCGCATAGTGGCGTGAAAACAAGTGCGTACACAACACAACCACGGTGGTTGTCAATAATATAAAAGAACCTTATAATAAGTTACCTTTAAACGCAGACTAACAGCGTGTAAGAATTATTAGCTAAAAGCTTTCTAAGACTTAATTTTCATTTTTATAAAAAATTGCAACGTGAATGCAAAAAACTAAAAACATTTTGAAATAAGTATACAATACTAAAATATTAACTTTTATTTCAATTAAATATAATAAAATTATATTGGCACCATGCCTTGAACAGGTGAGTAATTTTTACATATAAAATGTTACAAACAATATTAAATGATATAGAATTTGATTAAGCTGAAATTTTCTCTACTTTTTTATTATAAACCGGGCAAGCATTTGACCGCCATCTTTTTTGGCTAAAAGGATGCAGACTAGGCTGTTACATGCCTGCCCAAGATAAACCTATTCACTCTCGACTTAAAGAGACCTGGGTTATAAGAATCAGGGAACACAAAGACGGGCAGCTCATATTCCACTCTTTATCGCTTCGTATGAGGAATGAATTTGCGAAGCACTTGGTATCTCTAGAATGACTGGCTTTATCCTAGAAGCTATTAGTTTTATTATTGCAATTATGATTGCATAATTTATATGATTAATCACAGATGATTCATGATTTGTTCCATGCTTACATCATAGACTCATAGATGGGAAACTATTTGCATCTGTGCAATGATTTTTACATCAATGGAGAGGCCAAAGGTCCAAAAACTGGTGTTATATTTATTATATTAGCATTAATAATATATATCAAGAAACGAGTTTCTAGTATATATTGTAGTTAATTTATATCTTAATTAATTTATAAAGTAGAATTGACGTGCATTATTATAAAGTAATGTAGATTGGTCATCAATATTAATTGAAAGTTTAGTATTTGAATTATAGCAAATGTTAATTTGAGTGACTAGTTTCATTAATTTCGGTGTCAGTTCATTTAATTTCGGTGTTAGGTCATTTCATTTCGGTGGGAAGATATATCATTTCGGTGTGCGATAGTTTCACTTCGGTGCGCTATTGTATCATTTCGGTGACATGACAATTTTAAACACATATCTTGTAAGTTTATATTGATACTAGCTTCCGCCCGCGACTTCGTCCGCGTGGACATTCGAGAAAATACTTAGGGGACCAATAACCAGGATAAAAAGTATTCTATGTTTTAATTGCATAAAAATCCGATCAGCCGTTTTTACGTGATTAGGCGGGTCCTCCCTCACCAAGCGAGCAGCCTCGCGCGAGGCACAACGTTTGCCACGTGCGGCGGGCCTCGCACGAGGCTGCTCACTTGGTGAGGGAGGACCCGCCTAATCACGTAAAAACGGCTGATCGGATTTTTATGCAATTAAAACATAGAATACTTTTTATCCTGGTTATTGGTCCCCTAAGTATTTTATCGAATGTCCACGCGGACGAAGTCGCGGGCGGAAGCTAGTAAATAATAAGTGTCTGTTTCCCAATTAAAAAGTTAGTTCTGAGTAGCTTAGGTACCAAGAACTTTTAGGGCTCTTAAAATGATTTAGGTTTCTATACCCTATTTACCCCCTGGGTTTGTTTTTGGGAAAATTACGAAATGGGTTGCCTATTTGTTTTAAGAAGTAAGCCTACAAAGTTTCAAGTTGAAATATCTATTTTACCCCTGATTTTTCATTCGAAATTTTACCCCTATTGCAACCTTTTAGGGGTTGAATCATGTTCAGCGTGTTAAACATCAAAATAAATGCCATTTTTGCAATCGTCATCCCATAAAACCTCAATAACGACATCCATATCGATTTTTAGGTTTATTTATCCCATTTAACCTCTAAGGGGTTGATTTTCGAAAAAATACGAAACATGTTTTTGTTTATTTCTTTTACTTTCCGACCATAAGCCTAAATAATAAATTAAATGAAGGACTTTCCAGATACAACATTTCATCCCCCTTTTCACCTCTTCGGGGGTGGAATTATCAAAAACGCTGACACAGGTAAATATTAATTTTCAATTGCCAGCCTAAATACAATGTTTGAAGATCCTAACTTCAAAACTGACGGACTTTCATACAAACATTCATCCTCTATTTCACCCCCTTAGGGGTGGAATTTCCAAAAATCCTTTCTTAGTGGATGCCTACACTGTATAACGTATCCATGTGCAAAATTTGAAGTCTCTAGGTTCAGCGGTTTGGGCTGTGCGTTGATATCTCAGTCAGTCAGTCAGTCAGTCAGTCAGTCAGTCAGTCAGTCAGGACTTTGAATTTTATATATATAGATTTTGATGCCATTTAATATAAGTATCAAGGATTACAAGAAAAACAATAATTTAAAGTCAAAACATGAAAAAACCTAATAACAAAAAATTCAACCGAAATGATAAAAAAATGCCTCATGTTGAGATTGACCCAGATTCGCTATGGTCTATCATGGTATGACTACTAGTATAGTATTATATTATCTGTGGTATGACTAAAAATGTAATCTCAAAATACCGTCGTCCTCTAGCTATTGGTTCCACCCATTTGCTGTCATTTTACCATTCACCAATCCATATAGTGTGTCCGTGATGACTCAGCTTCTTTTTCCATCTATAATAATACCTTGCCCATGTAATAAGGCACATCATTAAAATCTATTTTATTATTCTGAACATTGACAATTTGACGTCCTCTGTGGCCGAGTGGTGCACGCGCCAGTTTTCAAGGGATCGCTATCCCTGAGGTCCCGGGTTCAATTCCCGGTCGGGTTAATATTGAATACGAATTTTTCAATATTTTCTCGTGTCTGGGTGTGTGTGGTAATCTACTTAGCTTGGGATTGGATCAATGTATGAGATGGTGTCCAATATTTATGTTTGTTTTCCTCCCCATTCCTTCTCTATGCACGCTGTTCGATTATGCTATGATGATTATATCTTATTTCCTCTCTCACTCCTACTATTTTATTCCTATTTCTTTTTTATTTTATTAATTATATCTATATACTATAATGTTCTTCAAATTGCACCTACTCCCCCTTCCCCTTTATGTCCTCAGACGATTATTACTTTTTCACTCAAGGTTGCCTGGAAGAACTTGCAACGTAGCAATATGCCGCCTTTTGTGTGCTTCTTTTGTATTGTCTACTTTTTGTTATGTGTTTTCTTATTTCAATAAAGTGCTTATATTTTTATTATTATTATTATTTATTGCCTGATACATTCTTTTATTTCAGGTGGTTCGGCACAAAATGGGCTATCTCCTTCTCGTTCCTGACATACATGCCGTATATTGCCGCCCAGCTGTACCCCACGTTCTACACTCTGATCCCCGCCGGTCTGATCGTGGGACTCGGCGGGGGCCCCCTGTGGTGTGCCAAGTGTACTTACCTGTCTGTGGTAAGATACTGCTTTCATAAGAATAAGGTGTTTAGATAAAGTTTCTTGCACTAACAAAGTTATGGATATGAAGCAAATGCTAGTAAAATAGGGCTTAGATAAGCTGCAAATGCTTCAAAGCATCTTATATTTCGTTACGATTACGTCAAATCCGGTGGTCCGGCATTATAATGGGCAATCTTATCCTAGAGTTCTTATTATCGGACGCAGTGCGGCGTGGGATCGTGGGATGTGTGAAGCTCTGAAGAGAATCTATATATTTTTGAAACTCAAATATTCATAGCAGTAAATTTTTATAATTATCACAATTTGTTAATTTTGACGTATTATTGATTCTACAAAATGCATATCTTCCCGACCGGCAAATATCTCATTCACTTCCTTAGTCACATTATGTCTCAAATACATATTGCACAATGCAAAATACTGTTGCTAATTGTTTCGTGAATATTTATGAGACAATTTAAAAAAGATGACTTATTATTGCATTAGCTTTGGGTTTTAGAGGTAGGATCAATGTCACTTATCGTACTATTCACGCTTGATGTGGAACTAAAAGTAACATAAGAGAATATAACAAAGGATGGTTCAGCTGTAGTCACTATTGGCGGCATTAGGAAAAATCATGAAGCTCGACTTAATACTCTGAGGTAACTGGAGTTCTCACCCTGAATAAAAATGTGTACCCAGCAAATTTGACATTTATGTATGTAGTGGCTGTCAGTTGTCTCATATGACCATACGTATTTTTTTTAAGTGTAGGTAAGACGGAAGACACAGTATTAAGTCGAGCTTCATGGGAAAAATAATTACTTATGAAGTAAGGTTCTGAATTAAAATGGCTACTGGGTTACACCAGACGACGCTCGTGGTAGTGTGATGGGTGCGCTTCAAAAATGGACTTTGATTTATAGCAAATACAATCTACTAAAAAAACAACGGGTTGCAGGAGTGCCGGCAGAAGTGAAAAGGGCTCCCAAGACATTTTCACAAAAAAAAGGAATTGCCATAAAAAGAAAAAAAATACGGACTGGATTTGAACTTCAGACTCTTCTTGACTTCAATGCCGCCCGTTTTCTAATCTGAGTTATTACAACTTTGGAAACGGTGGCGAAATTTGCCTTCGTATTCTATTGGCATAGTAACAGTTTTTCGATCAGGGTGCCTACCATCAACTCTTATTGCGGTTTTGTTTAGGACCTAAACTGAACTGCTTCGGTTATTCGTACCACGACAGCTTAATATCAATGACAGCGATTCAGTGATCATTCAATGACATTTCACAGCCGCTGAGCTGTCATCAACTCTTATTTGACTTATAACTTGGCCAAGCTAACATGACATCTGCAGGTTATACCCGTCCCTTTCACTCTCCGGGCATGACAGAATCGAGTGAAAGAGACGGGTAGAAGAAAAAGGGCACAAATCGTTCGGTCATTCACATTTAGCAATTCATTTGCGATCCAGTTTTAAGAAGGTCATAGTACGAAAGAAAGCAATTCATTTTAGGAACCTATTCTGCATCGCGCTATTTTTGAATCGCTGTCTTAAAGTTGATGGTAGGCACCTAGGTCACGTGTCCGTCTTACAAATTTTCGATCTGACGGTCACGTGTCCTGAGTTCCTGACGCGAGCTTAACATTTTTTACCCATCACAAAAAGAGCACAACGCCGCTAAAGAAGTTTCACTTAAAAAAACCATTATGCTGTGATAAGAAAATGGATCTTGGGAAGGCTTATCACAGTTGTGTGCTGTTGCATTGATGATATTAATAGTTCACTTCTTTTTGCATTTTCAGGTATCAGAAGCTCATAGCCGAATATCTAAAATCCCGGCAGAAGCTCTTCTGGTGCGATTTCTGGGGCTGTTCTTCATGATATTCCAGATGAACCAAGTCTGGGGTAATCTTATCTCATCACTTGGTAAGTGATGTAACCCAACTTATTTTAAAATAGGGAATCCCAAATAATATGCAGTACGTGGGACTAACTCGATAGCTTTTTATTTGGACTATGCAATCAACCAAACATGACAATATGAATTTTATTAAGAAAACAATAACAAAGTTAAGTTGGGAATATCTCATATTTAGATCTCCGCAAGTTGGTTGATCGCCATCAGGAGAAGGGCAGCAGCATCTCCTTTAATCAGCAAGCTACACCGAGACCGCCAACCCACCTGTTAACTATGGCAATTATAACCAACCCTCCCCCATTTTGGGCAATGTCTATGCAGTCAGCGACAAATGACTAATGATGATGAAGTTGGTTGACAAGAGCTGGATGGAAAAGAGTAGCCAGGTGTCCAGCTGGCCACGGATTGTGCTAAGAGTGGCGTAGCAAGCCTATTTTGTGATTTTGATAATAATGACGTTGCAGTGTTATCATCTGGCGACAACGAGGCGGCGGTGACGGCGCTGAACGCGAGCACCATACCCGAGCTGTGCGGCGCAAACTTCCTACCCAGCGCAGACGCTGGGGAGGCGCTGCAGCAGCAGCCGCACGAGAAGATACTGATGATGACCGGTAATATCCAATATCAAAATTCCTGAAATTCTTGTTTTTTGTCACACAACAGGAATAGCTACAGCCTTATTTATAAATTTGCTACTCCCTGCGTCTTTATCCGCGTGGTTTCGCGTTCCCGTGGTATTATCGGCATAAAATAACTTTTTACTAAAGCACGGTCGCGGAGCACGATGAATCCCGTACAATGACGTGTATATTACCTGTCCCTGTCACTCTTGCGTAAATATAGTGCGCCACGCTTGCACAGATCCCTTAAGAGCCAGCGCGCACTTGTGATTTTTAATTGGGCGATAGTTTGATCGTTCTCGGATTCAGTATAGAGTTAAATGGCAGTGCGCGCACTGACGGTTAAAAATCGACTGATCAAACTATCGGCCGATAGTTGTTCGATCAAACTATCGCACAGCACAACTATCGGCCGGTCGGTAATGTGCATGAAGGACTATGTGAGCGCGCGCACTGCATTTAACTAAACTATCGCCCAACCAAAGAATACTATAATATTACCCCAACTATCAGCCGACTGTTTGATCACGATCGTCTTACGATTCCGACTAAACTATCGGTCGACTAAAAATCACAAGTGTGCGCTAGCTCTAAGACGGAGGTGGTCATCGCATCTGTATGAGATTCTTCGTGTTCCGCGACCGTAAAAGATTTTTCATGTCTCATATTCTGAAAGTAACTCATAACTTGTCTAAAATGCGGGTTGAAAGTGGTATGTGGCGGCCCTAGGGCCGTTATGAAATTTAAAAAAGGAATAGGAGGGGATGTCAATATCTGTAATAGCATCTACACACGTTCCGATCCGACGGCCGATTTGGTCTGCTCCCAGACCAAATCTACGCTACACACGTTCCGATTTGGTCTGGGAGCAGACCGAATCGGATCGGAGGTCGGATAGGAACGTGTGTAGAGTCTTATCTCTTTGGACATTTATTTAGCAAAAGTATACGGGCAACGGTACAGAAGCCTATACAGCCATGTTTTGCTATTATATAAAATAATTAATATCGTAGAGTTATTATTTATATCTAAAACATTGTTTTTTTTTAAAGAATGCGTTTTTAGAAACAGATTAAACCAAATAAGTTATTTGTAACATAAAAAATCAGGCTATTAATTTTATGGAATTGCATAGAATACGGGTCAAACACCAAACAAGGCTGTATGGACTTAGTTTCCCTTACCTTCCATAAAACAGAGAAAATGAACAAAAAAGTTATAGTCTTTCAAAAATTCCGCGGCCATAGGAAAAATATTTTTTAGATTATTTCTGTTTATTTTTACTTTCCTCATATTCAAAATGAAAAGTAGAGTGTTTACTTCGGGCGTATGGACCCATAACAGTCTCGAACTATCGACGCCCTCACTTCGTTCGTGCGCCAAAACTCTCGACTGTTATGGGTGCCATACATCCCTTGCTAAACAATCTACTATTTCGAAACCGGGTCAGTAATCTCAGAGATTGCCTTTCATAAACTTTATCTCATTATAATATTGGTTACACTCAAAATAGCATATTCCCATAACTTTTTAGTTGACTGCCATCTTATTGTGTAAAGCGCACTTATTGTGTTTCAGGAATATATCTGGCGTGTATGGCTGGAGCCGCCATTATAGTTGCTGTCGGAGTTGACTCTATGAAAAGGTAAGAATATGATACATATACAGATAAGCAAGTAAAAGAAAATCCCTTTTCTTTTATACATGGCTTAGTGGTGTTTATCTGGTTGACCTGTGTCTACAAAAGGATTACGAGCAGATGCAGATTCAGTTGTTTCCTTTTAATTAAAACGTAAATACTCCTCAGAAACACAATTTAGCTGCGAGACTCGAGTCCGGATGGATATTTGATATTACCAATAACCTCTGGCGTCTAGCGTAAAGCTGCATTCAAAAACTATCAATGTAGAGTTTCACCAAAGTCATGATAGCTCCGATGGTGAATGATGACCTATGCCTTTCCAGATACGATGCCGGTCGGACTGGCAGCGAGATCAGCATGTCCGGAATGGCGCTGCTGTCTGTCACGCTGAAGCTGCTGGTGGAGCCCAACCAGTTGATGCTGGTCATTGTCAACATCTTCATCGGCTACCAGCAGGCCTTCTTCGGGGCTGACTTCACTGCGGTAAGCCACTGGAACTTAGCTATTATTCTCTTTCAATAAATAGACAGTGCGGAGTGCGAGTTCTTTGCTCGTTAACTCTTTGATGAAAAAAAACTTACACTGTGTTAAATCGTTCATTTTTAAATCTCTGACAGTTGTCGAACTATTTACTTCATAAACCATCACGGCTATTGCAGAAGTACTGAAATATCCGGGAAAACAACACAAGACAAAAAATATAAGTAGGTAGGTAATAAAATATGTTAACTAGGTAGATAGCACAAGAATAGAAAAAAAAAGTTATTTGTTCAATCTTCTAATAAAACGTTTGTCGGCCGATATCGTAATTAAATACAATACATTTTCTTTTTCAGTCGTTCGTGTCGTGTGCTGTGGGTACTGGAACTGTAGGCTTTGTCATGATGACCTACGGGCTGGCAGATGCTATTGGATGCATCGTGACTGGGTATTTAGCGAAGGTACGGTGGAAAAATGGAAAATGAAGTATTTAGAAAAAACCAGCTCCGATGGGACTCGAACCCACAACCTTTTGCTTTCCGGGCGACTGCTCTAACCACTGAGCTACGGAGTCGTTACGAGAAGCGTCGAATTTATCAAATACTTCTTACGCCTGGATAGCGAAAAGTCGTGGGTTCGAGTCCCATCGGAGCTGGTTGTGAGACGGGTCGATTTTTTCTAAATACTTCATTTTCCATTTTTCAATCATAAAAATTGCATTGTGAATGCAAAAAAGTAAAAATTGAAAAAAAATTCAAAAAAGTAAAAATACTCCCTGAAGAACCGAAGAACTAAGTTTCGTAACTGAGATGATAAATATCTCTTCCATGCTTCAGAAGGCACGTAGCCGTTGGTTTCGGCTGCATTTGTAGTAGCGACTTTACTCACACACGGCATTCAGTCCACGTGCTAAGTCATGTTTCACCCTCTTTATCTATCGATAGAGAAGGCCTTTTTTTGTTTTTTTTACTGGGAGAATTGCGTTTATGTATCCCTCGCCCCTGGGTGTAGGGGTGATTCGAAATGTGGGACTCACCTTTGGGGGTCCTACCCACTAAAACTCCCAGTATTTGCTCTCGTGGCAGTCATTGGTAATAGGGGAATGGGTGACAGTCTCCCCCGATACCTGACAGCCGCGGCCCGGCTATCCAGGCCCCTTCGCGGCCGGAAGATGGCCGAGCAAGTTTGGCCACCTTCCCAGACTGTGCAAGCCGGGAACGTCAAATATGCCAGCCAGCATCTAGCTGGTAATTGAAGAATTGAAAATGAAGTATTTTAGAAAAAGTCGACCCATCTCACAACCAGCCCGGATTGGATTTTTTTTCTAAAATACTTCATTTTTTATTTTTCAATACTTACCTAATAATAACTGCATTGTGAACGCAAAAAAGTAAAAATTTAAATAACTGATAATTGAAGCTCTAATAAATCATTTGTTTTTAGATCACAGGTCGTGTACCGATGATCTGCTGTGCGGCGGCGGTGCACGCGTGTCTGATGGCGGCACTGCTAGCGTGGCGACCTCAGGCGGGGCAGGGCGCCGTGCTGTACGCCATCGCCGTCGTCTGGGGGCTCTGCGACTCCGTGTGGCTCGTCCAGATCAACGGCAAGTGGACAACTGTTGCATACTATTGAGACATACGTGATGATCTGCGTACCTGATGGCAGCCGCAGGCGGGGCAGGGCGCTGTGCTGTACGCCATCGCCGTCGTCTGGGGGCTCTGCGACTCCGTGTGGCTCGTCCAGATCAACGGCAAGTGGACAACTGTTGGATACTATTGAGACGTACATGATGATCTGCGGCGCTAATAGTGGCGCTGCTGGCGTGGTGACCGCAGGCGGGGCAGGGCGCCGTGCTGTACGAAATCGCCGTCATCTGGGGGCTCTGCGACTCCGTGTGGCTCGTCCAGATCAATGGCAAGTGGACAACTGTTGCATACTATTGAGACATACATGATGATCTGCGGTGCTAATAATGGTGCTGCTGGCGTGGCAACCGCTGGCGGTGCAGGGCGCCGTGTTGTATGCCAGCGCCGTTATCAGGGGGTTCTGTTACTCTGTGTGACTCGTCCAGATCAACGGCAAGTGGACAACTGTTGCATACTATTGAGACATACATGACGATCTGCGGCGCTAATAATGGTGCTGCTGGCGTGGCGACCGCTGGCGGGGCAGGGCGCCGTGTTGTATGACAGCGCCGTTATCGGGGGGCTCTGTTACTCTGTGTGGCTCGTCCAGATCAATGGCAAGTGGACAACTGTTGCATACTATTGAGATATTCATGATCATCTGCGTGGCTGTTGGTGGCGTTGCTAGCGTGGCGGCCGCAGGCGGGGCAGGGCGCCCGCCGTACTGTACGCCATCACCGTCGTCTCGGGGCTCTGCAACTCCGTGTGGCTCGTCCAGATCAACGGCAAGTAGACAACTGTTGCATACTATTGAGACATACATGATGATCTGTGGCGCTGATAGTGGCGCTGCTGGCGTGGCGGCTGCAGGCGGGGAAGGGCGACGTGCTGTACGCCATTGCTGCCGTCTGGGGGCTCTGCGACTCCGTGTGGCTCGTCCAGATCAACGTCAAGTGGACAACTGTTGCATACTATTCAGACATACATGATGACCTGCGTGCCTGATGGCAGCATTGCTAACTTGGCGACCGCAGGCGGGGCAGGGTGCCTCGATTTACGCCATCGCCGTCGCCTGGTCTGAGACTCCTTGTGGCTCATCCAGATTAACAGCGACAAGTGGACCACTATTCAAACAATTTGAGAACATATATTATGTTCTGGAGGTGCTAGAGTTTAGGTAAATTATCTAGATATGTCATCCGTGGACTATGCGCCATCATCCGGCGGCTCATCCAGATTATCAACAAACTGTACTTACCTTATTGTTGCATTAAATTTATTCTGCTTCTCACTACTACAACTAAGTCTTTATATATAAAAGTATTCGTCAATACAAAGTACCTTGCCTAATTCATTATTCTTACTCAACTTTCACACATACACACACACACACATATACACAGTCAGATACATAAACATTAAGTACCTACTCTACACATCACTCACATTTTTAGTTTTTAGTTAATTTTCAATCCCTACTATGTAATCTGGCACTAAGGTATAGAGCGAGGCACACCCCAATACAAGTATTTCATTACTCTCTGGGGTTGTCTCACTGCAATCCATTTCTGTATTTCTTGGGAAATATGTATTTTTTTGTTTTACTTTTTATCTACCTAGCCTTTTTTAAAGCTTAACCTTTTACCAACAGCTTACTACGGCATCCTGTTCTCGGGCCGAGAAGAGGCTGCCTTCGCGAACTTCAGGCTCTGGGAGTCGGTTGGCTACATCATCGCCTACGTCATCTCTCCGTACCTCCGCACCAGTGAGAAGACCTACCTGATGCTGGCCATGATGTCAGTCGGTCTACTCCTGTACTTCACCGTGGAGTACAGAGAAAGAGGCGCCAAGGGCAAACTGGACTTGAAGAATGAAGAACTTTGTACAGAGAAGGGATGTGACAATATAGCATTTCGGAATGTAGAGTAATAATAATAGATCTGAGTTACTGTGATAATTTTTAACTGTAATTGTAAATGTACTTGTAACTTTTTCATTTAAAATATTATAAATAAATTTTGAAGTTTCTTTCATGCCATGTCAAAATTTCTGTCATTCTTTCATGCCAAAAGTTATGTTTCTGTCATGCTATGTCACCGCTTATTATTAGCCTTACTAGTTGAAGAGATAAATGCTCATAACTATTGTTTTTTAAGGGAAATGTACTCGAAAAATTAAATTATTATTATTTTTAAGGGTAGGTACACTAATTAATGCCCTTATAATGTAACAGCCTAATTTGAGATCATATTTTATTTTATATTTAAACTTTATTGCACAAAAGGGTACAAATGATGGGACTTAATGCCATAAGGCATTCTCTACCAGTCAACCAGAGAGCTGGGTACTGAGATCATTAGAGGCGGTGCCAAAATCTGATAAGAGAATAATGTCGAAATATTATATTTCCTTATACACAACACAACTACATACATCTTACAGAAAGGATACTGCAATCTTCAAAATCGCAGGCGCTTGACAAAAGCCGACGACGACGACGACTTAGCCGCGCTAAGTATTTTATACCGGCGAACTTCGTACCGCCTTATCGACAGCACAGGGTCCAATTGTAAATCTAAACAATTCTCGAATCCACCTTAAGACACACAAAAAATTTCATTAAAATCGGTCCAGCCGTTTAGGAGGAGTTCAGTTACATACACACGCACAGAAGAAATAATAAATCGCCGATTTTGAAAGGTTATTAGGGTTACTATTTTAAGAAGAATATAGTATTTTGAGGGTGCTATCTTTTTTAAAGGGTTTAATTGCCTACTTTATAAATAAAACCAAGACTCCGAAAAACTCTGCTCACAATGTGGTCGGTATGATTAGTAAAAGATAGTTGCGAGTCAATAATCATCAGTAATCAAATATAAGTTAATATTAGGATATTATTTTGAGAATGTCTTAGACAAATATATATATAAATCAGTACAGTCACCAGTTTAGCATCTCACATAGATTATTCTAAGTGAATGCGATTGAATTGCACTGCGGCTTCATAGAACACCTGTTTCAAATACAAGAGCGCTAAGTGCTATAAGTACCTACCTAAAACAAGCACACTTACTGTTGAAACAAATGTTTTTAAATATAATATTCATATTAAAATATTCAGAAAGTTTCACGGCCAATGTGTTCTTGAACAATACAAAGAAATGAATATATTTTCTGCCTAAGTAAAACAAATTCACGTTTGAACATGACCGTAACATTGACTTTACATAAACAAAATAAGGCCTATGCCCAGCAGTGGGCGTCGTTCGGCTGACATGATGAAACAAAATAATAAAGTTGAAACATTGAAAATGAAGTAAGTATTAGAAAATATTTTACTATAATTTAATATTTTTAATAAATTTATAATTTTCAATATTTCAATAATAATAATTGCATTGTGAATGCAAAAATAATAATAATAAATAAATAATTTGGAATGATAAAGTTGTTACTGGACCGATAACGGACTAGTCGGCTTCGAAAATTAGTTTGCGCAAGTTTTAGTCCAGGAATGGCTTATCTTGGAGTTTATAAGTTTCCAGAAACCTATAAATTGCAAGTAAAAACTTCAGAAATAGCTTACACAAATGGCCTATCATTCTTTTTGTCCATCTGGAGGTGGTGAGGTTACTTCACAGCGGAAATCGGTGTTCTATGTTTTGGACAACTAAGGTCATCAAATTTGATTACAATCAGTTAATTAATTTAACAACTCCGATAGGAATAGGCAGAAAGAATCCTGACAGTCTATGTGCGGCATTCTTAGATATTCAATTGGTGTCAGTACATTAACAATTGCGAAAGAAAACAGGTGTACTGTACAATACAGATTGTATTAAGAAAAAAAGACAATCATTAAAATTAATTACGATAACAGTGATTAAACCGCGTTAAAGAACAAGTGAAAACTAAAACCTGTGTTGTGCTTTTTTTGTGCTTCATAAATTCTTATTAAAAATAATTATTTGGTTAAGTCGACAAAATAAATAATGACCGAGAAAAAGCAAATCGAAGAATTCCAACCACAAGAGTCGAAAAGAATCCTGAAAAATGTGATCTTCCTCGGCGTCGCATTCATGGTGCATTTTACAGCATACGGCGTAAGTACTCACTAATTTTATATTTAAGAAAAATTTCAAGTTAAATTCTAGAATAAAAAACGACCCATCCTCCAAGTAGCTCCACCGGAAGCTACGGAGCTACGGAGTCGTTGGTATAACTACTCCGTAGTAGTATAACAATAACGACTCCCTAGCTCAGCGGTCAGAGTATTCGCCCGGACAGTGCAAGGTCCCAAGTTCGATTCCCGGCGGAGCTACTTGGATGATGGGTCTTTTTAACCGACTTCAAAAAAAGGAAGAGGTTCTCATGTCGTGTGAATGTTTTTTTTTATTGTATGATCCTCTATTATAGCTCCGCCAATTTTGAACCGATTTTGGTACTTAATTCTTTTTTATTTGATAGACCAAAGTTTCAATATGGTCCCATGAAAAATTTACAGTGGTCGATTTACAAGTTTCTTCAGAATCCTGAAAAAAAAAACACATTGTGGTCGTCTGGTAGTTCTTGCTTTACGCTTCAATATCTTCGGAAACTATTAACCAATTTCGATAATTCTTCGATATTTTACGTGTTTTATATATTTTTTAAAGTGTTTAAACTTACTTACATGCATCTCGTAATCACCATCTCATGATGATGAGCTGGTGATGGACAACTCTTCAATGGTTAGGAGTTGGAGGATGTTTTTTTAAATATCGTTAATACGTAAAGATTTGTAGTTGTAATATTTATGGTTAATAATGTGAGCTGATGATGGAAGGTAACGTAACGTTTAGGAGTAAGAGCATGTTTTTAAGTACCACATGCACGAATAGACCTTAAGTTGTGATTTTTCAAGTAATTTAGGCAAGCTGATGGTGGAAGCCAGTGAAAGGTAAAACTGTATACCAGTTAAGAGTTGAAAGGCGGAGCTTGTCTTGGTGTTCTAATTTAGATATGGACCACCATCGGACAACAGTTTTATCGTTGCACTTTGGCATTAATTGTGGTTTCTTAAGGCGATGAATCCCGACCGAAATAGGCACGCTAACGCTTGCTCGGCCGCGCGCGATACTCTTCACGCGGACGCAGCGGCAGCCGGCAGTGAAATGTGAACTCGCGAGCGCCCCGCGAATCGAAAATCACTTAAAATTCAATTAAAAATTAAATAATATAAAATTTACACTTATGACGGCCGGAATCCCTCGGCTAATCAAAGACAATTATTTTCGTATATTTTTCATTAACCAAAACCAAGTATACTGCAAGTAATACGATATTTAGATTACGATTAGATGGATGTTTGGGATTTTATTTGACACAGTTAAATATGACCAATCGAAAAAATACGGCCGGAAGCACTAGATAAATAGCTGTAAAATAACATATATTTTTTCCAAGTTTTAAGTACTTGTGATTTGCGAGTAATCCATAATTTAAAATACCCTATTTTGGGGAATGCCCGCCTTAAGGTAAATTTCTTACACAAAAAATGGGAAAATAAAATAAATTGAGTCATTCAATTCATAGGACGAAAATGCGCGACTTTTTCTAACTAATCTTGGAACTTACTGATCTGTTTGAAGTCGGTGTCAAGCCAAATGTAACAAGAAAAAATACTTTGTGAAACAATATGTTGTTTTGTTGTTGTAACCTATTAAATAAATATAGGTATAAGGCTTGACACCGTATACGGCAAAACATCAAATTCCCGCGGGATGCCGTCGTGTAGTTCACGCGGGCAAAGCCGCGGGCGGAAGGCTAGTTTTAAAATAATAAGAACAATATTTTGCATTCACTCATCATCTTTTTCCATTACGGGGTAGTACTTAATCTTTATCACATTACTTGACTTAGATAAGATGGTGGTAGCTAGCCAGGCGGACTTAGACAAGTCCTACCACCAAAATTATACCTATACAAGAAGATAGAAGTACCTACTTACTATACTGTGTTAGATAAGGTTTAGAGTTATAGTAAGCACCCAATAAAATAATGCTCACGAGATGTCTATTAAATTAACATTATGATCATTGCGTTAATTATTAAACCTTGTCCTAGTGACAAGAAAGTTGAATTTCGTAATTCAGTTGTTCAGTTGTTTGCAATATATTAAATTGTACAATGAAGTAAAATTAATTACGTAAAACTATCACGATTGCATACTTTCGAAAGTCATAACTTGTAGCTATTATTACAGTCATGACTAAAGTAGTTGTAGTCAAAATTAGACACTTACTAGGTAGGTACCTAATCATGGAACTAACTACGCTTCGTGGTTTTGTCCGCGTAGATCGAGTGTATAGTCAGGGACAAATTCGGTGAACCACTTCTTACTTCTTTTTGTGTGGCTGGCATCTCACTGTTCACTTGCAGTCCCTAGCCCTAATTGTTTATGCATTGTACTACCTTAGTTTAATACATAGCCAAATAGTAATGGGGTCTGCGTGTGAAAGGCGAGGTACCAACCACATGAAATGAAGTAACAAGTGGTTCACTAACTGTATGGGGGATGTCTAGATAAAATGTAGGTAGAGTACGTACTACCGTACCGTACGTATGTCAATACCTATAAGATTTTAAACTTCACGTTCCATTATGATAATAAACAAGAGTAAGCAAGAGCAACAACTTTTTTTTTTTTATCCACTACGGGGTAGCACTTAGCCTTCATCACACCTGATGTTAAGTGGTGATAAGGCTGAAGGTGGAAGCGCACTACTCCCGGAATCCCCAATCACTGAGGAACTGGCTATCTTATCTCTAACTGCCGGAACACAATAATGCTGAAAACATCATTGTTATGGCGTCAGACTTAGATAAGATGGTGGTAGCTAGCCAGGCGGACTAAGAACAAGTCCTACCACCAACCAAACCGAAACATAGCCGAAACGTCAAGCTGTAAGTACATAATGTACTACATAATAAAATGTCGCGTTGAGTCCCGTTACTCCCGTTAATACCTAAACTAAAACCTATCTCTGTCTTAAATTTCATCCAGATCTGGCGTGATTGAGTCACAACCATACATCCAAACTTTCGTATATAAAACAGTGAGACGTTTTTTTTCTATAAAATTTTCAGGGCGCCACCACATTGCAAAGCTCGATAAATGCAGAGGCAGGGCTGGGCACTGCGTCACTTGCCGCAGTGTATGCGGGACTTACATTTTCCAGTATATTTCTACCTGCAGTCGTTATCAAGTAAGTTTAACTAGGCCACAGAGCATTTGTGATATTAGTCGCTACTTAAGTACAGGACTAAACCATCGAGGAACCGATCGATTTTTGTCATTAAATTCGCTCACGACCGATTTAAAATTACAAATGCCTACTTACTGGATCTAATTAAAAAAAATTAAGTGTCTAGTGTTCTATTGTCATAATAAAGCATTTTCGAAAACTTCAAAAAAAAAACTGTTGTATATTTTCAGATGGCTCGGGGCAAAGTGGGCGATGGTGCTATCATTAGTGACATACATGCCGTACATATTAGCCCAAATGTACCCCATGTTCTACACCCTGGTCCCGGCTGGCTTGCTACTGGGGCTCGGAGGTGGTCCACTGTGGTGCGCTAATAATACCTATATCGCTGTTGTAAGTAGAGTTAAAAATCTGAGCTAATGATTGGTCTCCGTGTTTGCTTCGACTAGACACGCCGGCACACATGTAACCGTCGCCACACATGAGCTACAAATATTATTCTGTGACATGAGCCACACGCAACAGAAAACCATTACTCCGATCAACGGGGCTTATGTAACCCGATAAATTCCCCTGTCGCTCAAATTTGGAACGATTGTAGAGTAAGTAATGCTGATTCAGGACCTGCAAGAATCCAGGAATATTTCCAACGGCAAGTTAGTCATTTTTGACGTTCCGTGAGCGCGTGAAAATCGCTTCCAATTTCATTGAGAGTGGTTCCTTAGCCTCATAACTTTCTGTATGCGAACCTATTACTAGGCAGAATAAGTTAATACAGTTAGAAAAAAACATTTCTTGCTAGAAGTTGGGATTTTAACCTAAATGTGAAAACATGAAATTGCTTCTAATTTCTCTGTTAATGTTTCTTTAGTCTCAAATACCATCTGCAGACGTACGTATTACGAGTTAGAATGAGTATATGAAGGAATCCAATAACATTTTCTTACTAGAACTTGAGATTTTTACCTAAACGTGAAAACGTTAAATCGCTTCTAGTTTCTTTGTTTATGGTTCCTTAGCCTCATTACTTTCTGTACATCGCCGCCACCGACCTCTTTCCTGGGCCCCAAGTCTGCTAATTTTAATTAAATAAGATTCTATTGATATTCAATTGAGACTCAATTACGATTCCATTACGATTAAAACAAACTGGGTATTCTGTAAAAGCTTGTACGTCAGCTCAATAGAATCGCAATTGAATCGTAATTGAATCGTAATGGAGTCTCAGTTAGATAGTTAATGGTGTTGCCTTCTAAAATCTACTAAGAGACTAAATTAATGAATGACCGATAGTTTTGATAAAAATAAACGTTTTTGTATCATTTAAGATAATCAAATAGAATTAAAATTGTCCGCGATGAAGGGCATTGTTAGTAAAACATAACACAATGATAATAAAACACTTTTATTCAAATACGGTGGCTGTAACCCAATTGTCATTGAGAGTCCTGTCAAACAAATGTCAAATGAGAGTAGAATACCGATTAACTCCACAATCGAGCTACGATTGTAATACGATTGAAGAGCAGACTAGCAAATATTCCGATGGCAGTTCAATGGCAGTTCAGTCGTATACCATTGGTCTTAAGTTAGTAGCAGAATACCAGAAATGTCAAAAACCGCTATTGAGATCCAATTAAGATTCAATTGAACCATTTGTAAATTAGCAGACTTGGGGCCCTGTAGTTTTCGTATATTTTATACAAGCTTTCCGCCCGCAGCTTCGCCCGGGTAGGCTACACGACGTTATCTTGGGGAATGTAATATTTTACCGGGATAAAAACTAATCTATGTTCCTCTCCAGGCTACAAAGTATCTGTATCCCAATTTTCAGCCAAATCCGTTCAACCGTTTTGGCGTGATTGATTAACAAATATCCAAACATCCTCATTTTACATCATCATAACTAATACCTAGTTCCGTAATGATTATTATATCATGAAACTATAGATATAGAAATAAGATTAGATACTAACAGTTTACTACAAGGTCAAGGTCATTTGATGTTCCCGTCGTCATTTTGTAGAATCAGATAATTTTTGTAAACATTGTTTTACTGATTGTTTTTTTTATATTGCCATCAAGGCAATAAAGACCAATGACAAAGATTGAGTACTAGGAAAAAGCTTTAGAAATAACCACCGACACAAAAAAACTCAAAAAAAAAAACCTTTTGGTCGGGGCACCCCCATACCCTTAAAGATGATTGTGGTCCCCCGAGCTAGAGAGATTTTTTACTGTTTAGGGTTTTTTTTGTTAGTCGGGGATTGAGATTTTTTTAAATTTAATTCTTTTTAAATTACCCCCAGATAGTTACTTAATTTTTGTTGTTAACACTATAATTAGCCGGCAGTCAAAAATATGCTGTCAGTAAATAGTTATGACTATATGTTTTGTTACTGTTATACGCGAAAAAATCTTCAAAAATCATCAAATAAATCCACTTTTTATTTTAATACACATTGATGTGTGGTTGTGTTTTATACAAGAGGCTCAAAACTTTCTAAAATTCATATTTTTCCATACACTTCGTCTTCTAGAGTACCACCATGCATAACTTTTTACTGAAAGCACATTTTTACTGCCATTTAGAATTTTTACTTAGTATTTAGTGACCAGCCCCCCGAGACAAGTGGCTTTCTACTATCGAATTCGCCAATTGAATTGAAAAAAAATTTATGGGATTGACATTAGCGCTCACGTGACATTTTGATCGCTAATGTCAATCCCATACATTTTCTTTCTATTCGACTGGCGAATTCGATAATAGAAAGCCACTTGTCTAGGGGGGCTGTTAAGTTAAATAGGTCTCGTTGTTAGTGAGAGACAGGCCCTATGCCTGACTGAGTCCAACATGCAGTTTTCGGTATACAAAAATTCTGTATTTGCCCATACTATAAACAAAAAAAGTCTCGTTGTTGGCGGACATTGCACCTCTTTCGGAAACGTCATTGTCCTTTTTAACCGACTTCTAAATCAAAAAGGAGGAGGTTCTCTATTCGTCTGTATGTATGTTTTTTTTTTTTTTTTTTTTTTTATGTATGTCCACCGATTACTCGAAGACGGCTGAACCGATTGAAATGGTTCAAACGTTATTACATCAGGTTGGTTCCCAAGTTGGTCCCATTTTTTGAAATTTCGAAATCGGTTCAGTAGTTTTCAGGAAATCTTGAAAATACTGTCGTTTTCGTTACCACTTTATGTGAATTTAATACGTATCTTTAGGCATAACTCCTTTGTTTATAAACCGATTTAGATGATTCTTGTTTTGTTGGAAAGGGGATACCTCAAGGTATTTTAACCGACTTCGAAAAAGGAGGTTTTGAGTTTGATCACATACCTATTTACCAGAAAACGCGTAAATTGCCTGCACGATGCACTAAAAAGAGTGAAATAAAAATTATTTTTATAAAAAAATAAAACCGCCTTCTAAAAAACCACATCAAAAAAGTAAGAAATAATTCCTCACCAAATAAATAACGTAAGTACTTTGAAGTCGGGCGGGTTTTAACAAAAACAACAAAACATTGTACATGTTTCACGCCCGACTTCAAAGTACTTACGTTATTTATTTGGTGAGGAATTATTTCTTACTTTTTTGATGTGGTTTTTTAGAAGGCGGTTTTATTTTTTTATAAAAATAATTTTTATTTAACACCCCTCTTTTTGCAGTTGTAGGTTAAAAAACCAACAGCGTTGTAAAAAGCTTTCATATCATACCAAAATCATGTCGTTCCGTTGCTCCGTTTTAACGTGAAGGACGGACAATCAAACTAAAACACTTTTTACATTATATTATGGAAACACGAATATGGGTGGAAGGAAAAATTAAACTCATACACTTAAACACTATACTCAGTTTTTTAGAATAGAATAGAATAGAATAGAATAGAATATCTTTATTTCCAAGAATTTAGATTAAACTGTGGAATGATTTCAGGTGTCTGATGCCTATTGTCGGATAACTAAAGCTCGATCTGAAGACATCCTCCCGCGCTTTTTGGGGCTGTTCTTCATGATATTCCAATTGAACCTTTTTGGCCATCTTATCTCATCATTCCGTAAGTTCTAACTTTTGATCTTAACGGTTACTAACTATCATCGCTTTATGAAATGTAATGCAAGAGTCCGAAAATATACAAACCGTTGCTAATTTGCACACTTATTGAATATTTATTTTACTATGTGCTACATCCTATGCATCTTTTTATACATTGTCTTTTTCGTCGTAATGTCTGTCATTTCTATTGTACGTGCTGTGAGTGAAATTGAGTTTATTTCTAGAACGTCTTAAAACAATTATACGGTCACGGATTCTATGTATTAACCGTGGTCCAGATCGAATAACTCAACCATTGTCATGTAGCATAGTTATAATCAGCCGATATAAGTCCCCACAACGCTGGGGCACAGGCTTTCCTTATGGATGGATAAAGAGAATGGGCCATGAGTCATGACCCACCACGCGGGCCCAATGTGGATATACTCACAAATCCACATTGAGCCAGCTTGGTAGGTATATTAACGACTGCAAACGCAGTCGGGACCAACGGCTTAACGTGCCTTCCGAAGCACGGAGGAGCCCGAGATAATAAATTTTTGGTCACCCATCCCGTGACCGACCATTGCGAAAGCTGCTTAACTTGCGCAATGGGCATGCCCAACGCGCTAATCACTGCGCCACGGGCTCCTCGATGTACAATCATTAGCATAATAATTATAGAGTCAGTGCCTAAAAGAGATTTCAAACAGAGGATTTGAACAGCGCATCTTTCCTATTAAGCCGTTTTGATTCACGGGTTTACGTGTATCGGAAACATAAACACCATAAGGTTTCCCTCAACTTCATCTGCGTGAAATAAGGTTTTATCCCGCTCCTTAGGCATCACTTAATTTTTCGGGATAACAATTTGTAGGTACTACTTTTCCAGTAGAACCAAGTACCAATACAATTACATATTTTTATAACGATGGTCCGATTGATAGAACCACAGGCAAAAAAAATGCCTATGGATCGACCAGTAGAACTCAGCGATCGGACCACGGGCAACAAATGAGTTTTTCCAAGATCTAATAATTTAACTCTATGCCAAATTACAGGAAAATCTACTCATTCCCCCTTATTCCAAAACGTGGGCTAAAATAGTCCTGGCTTAAAACGTTTTGGAATAAGGGGGATTAAGTCTGGGCGTGAAAAGCTTACAGATAGATGGAATATGATAAGTACAGTATAAGCATGGAAAACACATAGATACAGATTTCCTGTCACTAACCCCTGCCTCCACAGGTCATCAAATCAATAGATAGGAAATCCATGACAAACCAAAGGCGCGATTATATCAATTAAAAGCTAAACCGCTTGTACTACCCGTCTCACAACCAGCTTCGATGGGACTCGAACCTACGACCTTTCGCTATCTGGGCGACTGCCTATAGCGATAGCGAAAGGTCGTGGTTTCGAGTCCCATCGGAGCTGGTCATGAGATGGGTCGTTTTATTTTCAATTTTTCAATAATAAAAAAAATTGCATTGTGAATGCAAAAAACTAAAAATTTAAATAGCTATTGTACCACCTCTAACACGTAAGTCTAATCAGTTTATTGGCACCCATATATGCACAGCCATAAGAATACAAGATCTTAAAATAGGTACAAAGACTAGGTACATATTTTATGGGACCGGATTGGATATGACATATAATGAGGGCCATATACTTATTTATTTACAATATGAAATTATTTAGTCAATTTATCGAAGAATATTTTCTTACCCTAGTGTTGTCGTCTGGTGGCAACGAGGCAGCGCTGACCTCTTTGAACGCGAGCACCATACCCGAGCTGTGCGGCGCCAACTTCCTGCCCAGCGCTGACGCAGGGGAGGCGCTGCAGCAGCAGCCGCACGAAAAAATAGTGATGTTGAATGGTATACTTTTGCCTCTAGCCGAACTGTTGATAGGTTTTTGTCAACTTTTAGTGTAAGTTTACTTAACATTATGTCAACAGGTTAAGTTTGCTTTTTTCCATTTTGGTATGTAAGGAAGTAATCATTTACCTATTTGTAGATTTAGGTTACATGTCGGTCTTAAATATAAGTCCTTATGGATGATTTAGCTACCTACACAATTCAAGGCAAGAGTAAAACATAGGCATTTCCTGCTCAATCTGGTTGGTGGTAAAATAGGAACTTATTTATTATTATTATGGACGACATAAAGTGGGTCTCTTGACCTCCATTAGAACCATTTCAAACTGGGGTAGGTCGCCTCTAACCAATCTTCTAAACCTGAAGGAAAATTCAATTGTGGTTTTTCTAGCAATAAAAAAACCTACACATGATGTATCAAACATAAGTACAATTAAATTTTCTATTGATATTGCAGGTTCAAACGCAGATAGAAAACAAGTACAGTACACGTACACCTCTATGTTTTGTCAAACATGTGTTCAATATTTTCAGGTATTTATTTGGGATGTATGGTCGGAGCAACAATCATACTGAGTTTCGGAGTTGATTCAATGAAAAGGTACATTTTTTTTTATTTTCAACTAGGTAGCACTTAGCCTTCATCACACCTCATGTTAAGTGGTGATAAGGCTGCAGGTGGAAGCGCAATACTCCCGGAATCCTCAGTTACTGATGAACTGCCTATCTTATCTGCCTAACTGCCGGAACACAATAATGCTGAAAACATCATTGTTATGGCGTCAGACTTAGATAAGATGGTGGGAGCTAGCCAGGCGGACAAAGAACAAGTGCTACCGTCAATCAAACCGAATACAATATGTTCCCCCCACTGGGAATTGAACCCGGGAC
Source organism: Crambus lathoniellus (assembly GCA_949710035.1). Classification (NCBI taxonomy): domain Eukaryota; kingdom Metazoa; phylum Arthropoda; class Insecta; order Lepidoptera; family Crambidae; genus Crambus; species Crambus lathoniellus. The sequence continues at coordinate 8,423,179 of OX453303.1, read as the reverse complement.
CTCTGCGTCTGAAATCGGTGGTGTGAACCACTAGACCACAGAGGCGGTGATGACAATTATTGCTTGTCATTGTTTATCGTAGTAAAATGTTAATCGGATTAGTAATATTCCTTTGTTTCCAGATATGATACAGTACGAACATGCAACAATACTGGTATGTCCGGGATAGAACTGCTTACAGCCACTTTGAAACTGATGGTGGTACCGAACCATTTGATGCTGATAATGGTGAACTTTTTTATTGGCTACCAACTCGCCTTCATGGAGGTGGATTTCACAATGGTATTTTTTTAAAATATTATATTATGTATATAAAAGTATGTTATTGGATTTATGTTAGTAATGATAATAATGAATGATAATATAAAAAGTAATGATAAGGTAAGTAATAGTAAGGATGTAAGATTACATATATTTTCAAAATTCTTCAGATTTTGTGTAGGCCATATTGTATAATATTGTCAAAAATAAATGGTCATAGCACGTCTATTAGTAGTTTTATTTGAGAAACGGTTGCAAGGAATGAAAACGATTTTCTTTTGTTTAAGATCAATCTGATTGTTGTGCAGTTTATTGCATTCTAATAAGATCGCAGGTAGGTATATATTATTTCCCTTTCATGCTGGGACGGGGAACTTATTTGTTGTCACACACACATGCGCTGTGCTTTTTTTTAATAAAATGTGTTTGTCTATTTATTTTTTCCCTTATTTCTATAAAGTCATGTCATCCAGCTTTTTTTTGTTTTATAATTAAATTAATTTTTGTTTGCTTTTTATGTCTGTGAATACAATAAATGTTTTTTCTTTCTTTCTTTTCAAACTCAAATGACTATCTTTACTGACATAAAACACAACTTTCAAGTACGAAATGGTTTTATTACGTTGCATTTATTGAATCCTCTGTTCTCTGATTGTTGTAAATATATAGGATGTTGTAGGTATAAGACTTCGATCAGACTGAAGTGTATATTTATATCTCCCTCAATCTCTGTTTATGACCTTGTTCCAGGCATTCGTGTCGTGTGTGGTAGGCCCGGGGGCTGTGGGACTAGTCATGATGGCGTTCGGATTGGCCAATGCTGTTGGATGTTTCGCCACTGGCTATTTGGTGAAGGTAATTTAATACATACATTTTTGTTATAGTTAGGGATGTGATTTTTATTTCTTGCGATAAATCGGAAGATCATATTATATAAGTTTTCTAACAAACTATTTTTTTTTTGCAATACATCATTCAAAAGATATAATCAAATTAAAAATTAGTTTTTGAATCCAGAACCGAAGACACCCCAAAACAACTCCCGAACAAACACGAGCGCGTGTGACGTTAACTTTCACTCATTGCAGTTTAAGGCGATACTCGGAAAAAATGTGCTGAAGCGAGATAGCAATGAGAAAACGACGCGCGCGGGAGCGAGACCGATTTTGCAGATTAGGCAAAAAAACACAAAATCACTTCGTATTAAAAAACTACAGCGATTTAAAAAGAATGCTTCTATACGATCCTCAATATTATTGGTGTCCACTAATTAAACCAATTTCCAGTAGTGTAAGTAACCCCATTTAAGAATAATCTTCACTTTTCGTATTTTTTAGAGGTATTTTCGAAAATAAAAAGAGTCGAGGCAAAATCATAAAATCGTGTTTTTGAAACTATACGATTCTAGATAAAGGTATGAAGAAATATATATCTTATTACCAGATTTTTAACAACTGTAACCGTCCTATAGTTTTAAATCAAAAAGTCAATATTTTTCCGAGTAGCGCCTTAAACTACTTATGTACAGACGAGGTTTGATCTATTTACCTAATTCATTTGTCTTTGTTAAATACTCAAAGTATTTCATAACAACATTCTTATTAATCACTAGCGGCCGCACGGGGCTTCGCCCGCGTGGACTACACGATGTCATCCCGTAGAATTTTATAAATTTGTAAGATAAAAACAGATATTTCGATCTTCAAACTAAATTACAGCCTATACAAAAGTTTCACCAAAATCCGTTCAGCGCTTTCTGCATGAAACGCGGACAACTGACAGACACACAGACAAAAACTTCAAGTTTTAGCTTACTTCGCCATCACCACGTGGATAAATCTTGGCCGCCATGCAGCGCGGCAGTGGTGCTCGCAGAATTTCTGGTGGCGATGCTGATGTGGCGGCCTCAGGAGAGGCAGCCGGTTGTTCTTAACTCCACTGCCGTAGTTTGGGGTGCGGGAGATCCTCAGTGTCTGTCTACGACATAACGAGATACCTTGATGATGTTCTGATGTTTCTTTAGTTCACAGGGCGTGTGCCAGTGATCTGCAGCGCGGCAGTGGTGCTCGCAGCATTGCTGGTGGCGATGCTGATGTGGCGGCCGCAAGAGGGCCAGGTGGCTGTGCTCTACGCCATCGCCGTCGTCTGGGGACTCTGCGATTCTACCTGGCGCGTACAAGTGACAGGCTAGTGACAAATAAACAGGTTTTTTTAACTCGTTCGTAAAGGAACAGGTAGTCTTCATTAATGGCACATAATTTCACTAATTCCACTAATTCCACCACACTAACACAATAAAAACCCAAAAATTAATTTAGAAAATTAAGAAATAAAACCCGTCCTTTTCTTCTCGCTTCCCGTGCAAAACCCTTTTTCACACTCCCAAGTATGATGAATGAAGTTCCACGCTGTTAACTTGAATGATTAACTTCAAATACCCTTGTGCATATTCTACTTGCGGTTTTTAAAAGTAGATGTGATAAAAATTTGCCAAAATTTTATTTGTAATCATTCGCGACCCCCGACTGTTTTGTGAAAAATAAAAATATGTAGCTTTCTTCCGCAAATAATCACAAAAATTTTGCACCTTCACCGATCACACTACTCGACCCGACTGTTTTTGCAAAGGAGGACCGGAATGAATCCTACTCGATTCATTGTACCTCTGAAACACGTTATTTAGGTACTTTGCTGAAAAATACTTTACATGCAGTTAGATATTCATGTATGCAATTTTTTTTATTTTTCTTTTGCATAAATCTCACACAGCCATTTTATTTACAGCATTCGGCAGAAACCTATTCCCCGGTAGGGAAGAGGCGCTTTTCTCCAACTTCATACTTTGGTCATCAGTGGGACATATTTCTGCCTACACCTCCTCCCCATATCTTCGCACCAATGAGAAGATCTATTTATTACTTGCCTCCCTGATAGTAGGAGTCTTGCTATACTGTATAGTGGAATACAAAGCAAAATGCGCAAAGAGAAAGGTTGACGTGGAAAAGAAAATTCCTGCTGAAAATGGTTACGATAATAAATGTTTTCAAAATACCGAAACTGTAGAAAGACTGTGATTTAATAATTACAGGATTGCATATTATTTCATGATACCTGCCCCCTCATTCACGAACGCTTCTGACAGCGGAATGTATGCCCTGGCGCTGTCACTCACTATAAAATAGACAAAGACAAAGCACAGAATTCGAATCCGATTCCGTTTCCGACGGTTCGTGAATCAGGCAGGCTAGGGAAAGTGCCTAAAATTATCGAAATAATGGAGATAGCAAATTTTGATAAAAAGAAACATTCCCTTATTTTTTTAAAGTAACAAGTTTTGTTACTTTAAAAAAATAAGGGATTGTTTCTTTCAGCCATTCAGCCATTTTTCAAACAACAATAAACAGCTTTTCCAGCATTCCAGAAAGTACGACATCGACTCGACTCGACATTGAATCCATAATCTTTTATTGTTTTCTTTTCATTTAATGTATCATGTTTGTTGGAGAGATTTGATCCTTATCATTGACCTCATCGATGGATGTGATAAAATTGCAGGGTGTCACTTTTTTGAATTTCAGCAGATGTTTCCTTTGAGTAAAATTTGGTATTACTATTATTTCGAGTACTTACTTTCATTCGGTATCATGAAATAATTCCATTCTGTAAAATTAGGGTATCTATGTGATGTGTTAATGTGTAATGTTTTTGACTTTTAATAAAGCAAAGTTTTAAAAAATAAACTGTGTATTTCATTGTCTTTGCTTGTTTTGCTGTGGGATGGGTGACCGTTAAAATGGCTGTCCCAAATGAGGTATAGAAATAAAATAAGGGGCAGTAATATTAATTTAACCTTTATTGCATTAAAAGCTTCGATGGACTCTCCACCAGTCAACCGGAAAGGATGCAAGGGTGTATTTTGATTTATTAGCATCATAAACACTATTTTTTTAGGATACTTTCTAAATACTTGATACATCCTATCGCAAATTATTAACTAATGTCGACTGCCTTACGGTCATTCGCATATTGTATATTTTCGAAAATCTCTTATGATTCGTTAGCAAAAATGGAACTTTTATAGCAAGTAAGTAGTAGTAGATGATTTCGCATATTGAGCTTTATCGATTTGCTACCATTACCTACTGTATAAAATACTTGCTACATTATCGCATCAAGAAATACATAGAAAAATAAGTTATCAGTTAATCTGACGTTAGGTTGGCTATTTCCATTTTAGTATACAGGGTTAATTTTTAAACACCATCCAAATTTTTAAGCTCGTCTTAAAATCGGTAAACTTTCTTCTAGAAACATGGGTCGAAATACGACAAAAATTTTTGGACTTCCCATACTAAGTCGTTCGAGTGATCAGTCTGATTTGTATGAAGAGTCAAAAATTTTATGTCATATTTCGATCCATGTTTCTAGAAGAAAGTTGTTCACTTACCGATTCTGAGACGAGCTTAAAAATTTGGATGGTGTTCAAAAATTAACCCGTATAGTTAAATAATAAGTTAGATATTTGGTACTTTTACATGTACCTTGTACCTTGTACCTTTACCTTTACATATTTACATGGATTTTGTACTTACATATCTTTAGAAAGCTTATTTGTATAGTTATTCATCAAAGACATTTTAAAACACCCGCAGATCTGCCGCCCACTAATAAATGCAAATCTTACCTTCTCAGGATGATTGCCAATATTTTTTCAAAGGCACTTAGGCTTTTTTTCATTTGGCTCGCAAAACTGGGTAGGTATAATGAAAAAAGCTTCTTAATGCTATGAAATGATCATCATACAAAAGATTACTAGTATAATAATTATTAGTATAATGACAAAATATATTTCTATCTATGTGGCCGTTAACTAATTAAACAGGAAAATATATCAGAAGCTTTCCAGTGAGAAGAGAGAGAAGTTCCAGAAGCTTTACAACGGTGTCCAACCATAATTAGAGAGACGAGCTTCATAAGACTGCAGCTGATGACACAATATGTTGTCCGTATATTTAAGATGATACAGGAACCGATTTTGTACTCGTTCCAGTCCATTAGTGTGAATCTAGTAGTCGGGGTTCCACACTATGCTACAGTACTCCAAAATACTGCAAACTAGTCAGTTAAAAATAAGGATTGTAACCTGTAGATCTTTTAAAATTTAGTTTGTCATATGATGAAGCCAGTGAGCTTAGATGCCTACTTTATCAATGTACCTATCAATGTGTTGACTAGAACTTAATTTGCTATCTATGATCACTCCCAAATCTCTATCACCTAGGCACTAGAATACTCAGTTAGGGCTCCTATACAAACTACTTATAGGAACTTCCTTATTGAACAAAACAAACTGCATCAAAATCGGTCCATTCGTTCAAGACCTACGATGCCACAGACAAAGTTAAACTTATAACACCCCTCTTTTTGCAGTCGGGAGATAAAATGTTTATTTAATTATGTAGAGTCAGCATCATATCGTTATACAAAATCCTCAATTGTAAATCGCCAATTTCGAAATCCAAGTACTTATTTCAACTAGTCACTGTACAATAATTGTTTTTCACTTCTCATGCTCGTAAAGTTCGTGTTTATGTTGGGTATAGGCTGCATAAAATCGCTTTTTATGCTCTAGTGCATAAAGTAAAATCTTCGTCTAAGTCTCAGACTCTAAGACAAAGGTCGTTAGGTAAACAGTCACACACGCAATTAAACTTCGTTAATTAGACTTGTTATTTCTTCAATTTTGTACATAATCTATGATACCTTACTTAATTAATAAAACTAGGCAAAATTAATGAGTTTTCTAAGATATAAGTATTTCAAGAGCATTATGGACTACGATCTATGCTAAAGTCACTGTGCTGCCACTGCCACGTATAAAAAAAAGAAAAAGAAAATTTTCCCGCCAATATGGCGAAGTCTTTATTTTTCTTTTTTGCAATATTGCTATTTATTTTCCTCACATTCGAAGTGAAAAGCAGAGTGTATAACTCTTACATAAAACCCATTTTACCCTCGACTTGACTATCAACCCTCGCCTACGGCTCGGGTGGATATATATGTCTCGGGTAAAATGGCACGTTTTATGCACTTGTTGTACAATCTAGGCTTCGAGAAATAAGAAGCCAGAATTACCTAGATTTTTTATGGGTGTAATTGTTTGAGCCATTAAGATAAGAAAAAGACAAACGTACCTAAATAAGTTATCTTTTTTTCGGAGTTACCCGCATTTTAGGATTTTTAGGGAACATTTGAAGCCATAACTAGCCAACAATATTAAGTTTCATGATGTGATATTACGTTCGACAATATTTTTTTTATATTCTAACATATTATTATGCCTTCATAATTATATATGTCAGGTCAGTCAAGAAAGCTATCGGTTCGGAAAGCTCTATGCGTACCTACTACCTATATTAATAAGCGCGGAGCTATCTACACACTTTCATCATTTTATAGGTAATGCATTATTTTATAGGTAATTCATTGATTCAATTGCAATTTTATGCACTTGTTGTACAGTCTACTATTAATTATTGTTATATAAACATAAATAACGTTGTAGTTTATGAAATAGTTTCATTACACCTTTATAGGCAGCTCTTTAATTTAAATAGAAGATACTCGTAATATACCTACCCTAAACATTTTTATCCGGGCAGAATATGTAAGAATAGGATTAAGTCTTAATGCATTGAATACCTGCGCACGCGCAAATCAGACTGCGAGGCCTTCGCCCAACATAGTTCGCTCATGCCCACCGATTGTGTAACACTATGCCAAAAACAGAGCGCAAAAAAGTTACAATAAGTTGATTGTATCCGATAATTGATTAAAAGTTGTTCAGTGTGAATTTTAATTAAAGTTAGATTTGTGGAAAGTGTAATTACTGTAATTAATTTAATAAGGATTTAGGTTAATTTTGTAAGGTAAGAATTTTATTAAATTATCATGCATGTACTTAGGCTTCAATCAACACTAATACCTAGTTCCATAAAGGACATAAAACTCCTTACAAATTTATAACAGAACCCGCCAAGAAAAAAGATAGATCGGCACCTCTGCACCCATTAGTACTTTATTAGTTGTTACTGAATATTTGTTTGGATAAGTTAAATAAATAATTTAGTTCAAACTCAACTAAGTAGAAGTTTCGCAAAATACTAATAAATAGTGAAGAACTCCGCTATCTCTAGCTAGAGTTCCCGGGTTCAATTCCCAGTCGGGTAAATATTGAAAACGAACTGTTCAATATTTCCTCGGGTGGGGGTGTACAGTCATGAGCAATAATATGTATACAACATAGAACTTTGTCACATTGAAGCGTTCCGACGGAAAACAATCAGTGTCACAGAAGTCATTCAATATTGTAATATGACATAGTCCTATGTTGTATACATATTATTGCTCGTGATTGTACAACCCGTCGTTGTTTCCAATTTCCATAATACTGGTGGTCAAGCTACTTCAGTTTGGTACTGAACAATGTAGGAATGTGATGGTGTCCAATATTTATTTATCTGTAAGGGCTACCAATGAAAATTCCCTAGTATTTAAGAAAATTGGATTTAAATCCTGATAAAAACAAGTTAATAAACCATATCTCTGAGAAAAAATTAAAGTGTTCAAAAAGTTGATTATATTTCCTAGTACCTACGTAACATAATGAGTTGATTTATAACTTCTATCGTGTACCTACCTTCAAACTCTTGTGTTTAGCATACCAACTTCGAAGTTCATACAAATTAACAAAGGTCGAACTTATTAGTTCGACTCGGGTAAAGGCTGTCACTGCACCCATTATACCCGTCAATTTTAAAAATCCGGTAGATGGTAGCCCTGAATATACTCTGAAAAACTATTTTGATACTTGATGTTTTTTTTATTATGTTATTAGAAAATAACGAAATAAATAGTGTAATAAATTATACAATAATTACATGGTAATAAAGAATTTTTAAATAAGGATTTTTAAATTTGGCGTCTTTTCTCGTGGGCAGCTTTCGTTGGCCATTCGACATGCGAAAATAAATATAGAATTACTCTTCAATGCTATACTACTGAATTCACCTTGTTCTTCTAGAGTTGTGTTAATTGGGTACACTCCATCCATTATTTTCCTTTTAGAAACTTCTATAGTCCACAAAAGCAATGCTTCTTCTTCGGAAGGTGAACTTTCTAGCGACATGTTGCAGATACAAAGACACGGACGAAAATGGAACGCAAGAAGTTGAGCGCCACATGTGTGCGTTGAAACTCTCGAGCGGTCAAAACGCAGAACTCTGAACACGGAATTCTGAACTCCAGACCGCTCTCTGTCTGCTTAGGCTCTTAATGTTAGGTGTGTTCAAGCGTCAAACTTTGTTATTTACGTATTCGAACGCCTAGTAGGACCCCTTCTAATGATTTTGTTTCATCATCATTGCTTGGTATTATTCATTGATCTACAATTTTATTATATCTTACAACTTAATTGTATTAATGCAAGGACTTGGACTTGGCACATACTATATTATGACCGTTACGTTAAAGTTAGCAGCTGGAAACTTTACAATTAAAGGTCTCTATTGATTACTATTGCATTGACATATTACTGTTAATATAGAATGTTAAACGTCGCAATAAATTCCTATTAAGCTGAGGACTTGTAGCTGCCCGTGACTTCGTATGTGCGGAGTAAGTACTGCATTTCCAGTTCAGTAGTTTTTTGCGTTAAAGTGGAACAAACTGTATTATCATAGATGAACATTACGTTTTTAGTGGCGCTGCAAAAAGGCGCACCTCAGCGATGTTTAACAGCGAGTTTGTATCGATGAACCTATGCACACTGTCGACGTCGTTGCGAGCGACGCGACGCTACAAAAAATTCAATGTGCAAAGGCTCTAAGTTAGCAAATAGCGTGTTCTTTCTCTGGCACGCTTCAGAGCTAATTGTCTTGGATTAAATTCAGTCACACAATATTAACTAGTTATTACAAATTATATCATCATTCAAATGCGACTTGAGTCTTTTTAGATTTCTGCGCGCAGAGTGCGAGTCTGTTAGGATATTCCGCCGTCATGACACCTTCACTTCGTCTTCAAACACGAATCTTTAAATCTAATTCATATGAAGCTAGTAAAAATCAAGCCCAATAGAACATCGAATAGGTACATTAAGGATATAATGGACGCAGGTTTTAGGTTTTTTGATTTTCCGGACAACACGTTTAGTCCTAGCGGTACGCCAAAAAATGCTGCAAATGGTGTTAAAGGCATGAAAATCGGAACGATTGATCTTTAGGACATAAGAATCAATTTGACCTGTAGCACGAAAAAAAAAAACGAAAAAGGAGAGGAGTTATGACGCCATCTTTTATTTGTATGGGAAATATTTTTTTTTGTTCTGAAACTTATCGTGTAAGGTATCTAATAAAAGGGCTTACTAAGCCAATTCTAAAAATTTATCACATCATTATATTTAAGTCACTTGTTTTAAATTAAAATTAAAATCATTTTCAAAACATACCAAGTTTGGGCTCCTCCAGATATGATACGGATGATTCATTATTTTTAAAATATACCTTAAACGATAAGTTCATAACCAACCCCAAGAAAGCAATTTTGAAAATATTTACATTTAGTATTTTTTTATAATTTAAAACAATTACAAATTGTGATAAGATCACAACTAGTTGAAACATGTATAAAAAGTTCAAATTCAGACACTGAGGATGATAAAAACTAATGCGAAGAGTTTTCAATCATTTTATCTGCCACCTACCTTTCAAAGTATCATCGATCTTAGGAGTGGTCTCGACAGGTTCTATCTTAAACTCCTCGTTCTCCTCGTGCAGACGATTGTCAGCAGGCGTCGATCTCCACAGTGATGAAATTATTGAAAACTCGAAAGGAAAAAATTGACGATTCATAAGTACATGCTTATTATGTCTATGTGAATAAATAAATATTTGATTGATTGATTGATTGACTCCTCTCGCATTAGTATTTATTTATCATCGTCAGTGTCTAAAATTGAACTTTTTATACATGTTTTAACTAATTGTGATATGATCAAATTTTGTAATTTTTAAAAATCATAAAAAAATACTAAATGTAAATATTTTCAAAATTGCTTTCTTTAGGTTGGTTATGAGCCTGTTACCTATCATTTAAGGTATATTTTACAAATAATGATGATCTGGAGGAGCCCAAACTTGGTATGTTTTGAAAATGATTTTTATTTTAAAATAAAACAAGTTACTTAAATATAATGATGTGATACATTTTTAGAATTGGCTTAGTAAACCCTTTCATTAGATACCTTACACGATAGGTTTCAGAACAATTTTTTTTTTCCCATACAAATAAAAGATGACTTCATAACTCCTCTCCTTTTTCGGTTTTTTTTCGTGCTACGGGTCAAATTGATTCTTATGTCCTAATGATCAATTGTTCTGATTTTCATGCCTTTAACAGCATTTGCAGCATTTTACTAAATTTCGGGGAGTACCGCTAGGACTAGTTTCGACACCTTTCCAGCGTGACAAACCCGAGAAGACTTTTGTCTACCTCGAAAGCCTTAATTGTCAGCTGAACAATCTACGACGTTTTCTGCGATGAAATGTCGTTTTTGACGTTTCGATATAGACAAAACCTTTCTCGAGTTCATCATGCTACCCGTGCTCAGCTGGAGAGCGATATACCGCCTTCACTTCACGTCCACTCTCCGCATTCTTTACACGAATCTTTAAGTCAAATACAAATAACAAACAAGTGAAAGTCGAGCGAAAAAGAACACGTAATTATAATAACCTGCGAATTTGTGATCGAATTTGAGAGAATCGACCTACAGGCAACTACAGGCACACCTACAGGACCATGGTCACAGGCGTCCGATACTTTTAAATACATACAAAATTGTCAGTAAAAGTTGTTTTATTACTTAAATATTGTCCCTAATAAATATTAGTCACAAAGCGGGTGCCTTATACTCTATTTGTTTGGTTTAGTAAAACTCAAACATTGTAGAACTCAACTCAACAATACTATAAAGTTTTTGTAAAAAACTCTAACCGACCTATTTTATTAGAGTTCAAATAAAATGAATAAAAATATGTTGATGGAAGTTACGATAAACGTGACGTTAAGTATATCGTCACTTTTGACAAGTCTTTTAAGATTTTAAGTATGGTTAACACACCCAACAAATTGCATTGAAGGGCTTTTAGGATGTTTAAATAATTTCGTAAAAGATATTATTTGTGACTAAAATAATAAAAGAAGAATAATAGCACTTAATGGTTTTGCAATTTCAAAACTGCATGCTCAAGCCATGAAATGTTTTAGTTAGAATTGAATTAATAACACTAATCTGCACCATTAAGTTGACATTAATTACAACACAATTTAGTCATAACTTCAATTTATATAATTCACTCAGTAACATTGTACCCAGGTGTTATTCAATACTAGATGGAGCATTAACTACAGTATAAGCTAAGATTACATCTAACCGGTTTTGTTTACAATCGTTCTATGTATCCTTGAATGTCAACCAGGGAAAGGGAGCCAGCACATTGTTTCCGCTTCTAAATTTAACAAGTCGTATGCTTCAGTAACTTGGGTTTTTGACAAAAATATAATTATAAGTAACCTTTATGCTAATTTAAAGCTTATTTTGTCAAAAGAGTTCATGTTTAACTGTAAAGTATTGATGACTGAATTATGTTTTACAATGCATAATAAATTTTACAAAGGATACGGCCACGTAGAACGTCGCGACATGTCATGAACTATCATTAGTATACGAGACGATCCTGCCACCTGATTCACAAACCGTCGGAAGCACTCCCGACATCGGAATGTATGCACTGCCTCTGTCACTCACTATAGAATAGACAAAACCAAAGCACAAAATTCGAATCCGATTCCGTTTCCGACGGTTTGTAAATCAGGGGACTGAGCCATTTTTCGGCTACGCGGTGCTCATCAAGAGTTTGTTTCTCGGTTACAGCATCGTACCGGTTGTGCTGCGTTTTGTGCAATCATGAGGGATGCCTAGCAATGGGGACATTAAAATTAGCATCTTATAATTTGTTGAGGATATATAGGGAACGAACCACTAAAACACTATCTTCCCTTAGATAAGTTTACTGTCAACTGCCTTAACTGTTTACATTTTGTCTTATAAAAAGTTGTCATTGAAATTTAGAATTTGGAAGGTAGACCAAAGAGAAATCCAAAGAGGCTGTATCGCTGCTGGTCGGTAACAATGATGTTCTTGATTTTAGAGATGGCGGATCCACCAACGTTCACGTCACGCGAGAAGCTCCGCATCAATCGCAACATCCTGGTGCTGGGGTTCGCCTTCATGGTGCAGTTCACAGCGTTCCACGGTGCTGCCAACCTGCAGAGCTCCGTGAACAGCGTCGCAGGCGCCGGCGCTTTCACGCTTGCCGCCATATACTTCTCGTTAATACTCTCCAACATACTGCTGCCGGCTGTCGTCATAAAGTAAGAAGTATTAACTTACACCAGCCTTCGCTAACCTGCAGAGCTCCGTGAACAGCTACGCAGGTGCCGGCGCATTTAGCCCTCGCCACCATATACTCGTACTTCCAGCTGATACTCTCCGACATACTGCCGCCGGCTGTCGTCATAACTAAGAAGTATTGACCTACACCAGCCTTCGCTAACCTGCAGAGCTCAGTGAACAGCGATGCGGGTGCCCCGGTGCCTTTACTCTAGCCGTCATAATACTTCCCGCTGATACTTTCCAACATACTGCTGCCGGCTGTCGCCATAAAGTAAGAAGTATTGACCTATACCAGCCTTCGCTAACCTGCAGAGCTCTGTAAACAGCGACGCGGGCGCCGGGGCCTTCACCCTTGCCGCCATATAGGTACTTCTCGCTGATACTCTCCAACATACTGCTGCCGGCTGTCGTCATAAAGTAAGAAGTATTAACTTACACCAGCCTTCGCTAACCTGCAGAGTTCCGTGAACAGCTACGCAGGTGCCGGCGCATTTAGCCCTCGCCACCATATACTCGTACTTCCAGCTGATACTCTCCGACATACTGCCGCCGGCTGTCGTCATAACTAAGAAGTATTGACCTACACCAGCCTTCGCTAACCTGCAGAGCTCAGTGAACAGCGATGCGGGTGCCCCGGTGCCTTCACCCTAGCCGTCATAATACTTCCCGCTGATACTTTCCAACATACTGCTACCGGCTGTCGCCATAACGTAAGAATTATTGACCCATACCAGCCTTCGCTAACCTGCAGAGCTCTGTGAACAGCGACGCGGGCGCCGGCGCCTTCACCCTTGCCGCCATATAGGTACTTCTCGCTGATACTCTCCAACATACTGCTGCCGGCTGTCGTCATAAAGTAAGAAGTATTGACCTATACCAGCCGTCGCTAACCTGCAGAGCTCCGTAAACAGCTATGCAGGCGCCGGCGCATTTAGCCCTCGCCATCATATACTCGTACTTTGTGACAGTCCAACCTACGTCACCATTGCTTTTCAATTAGCCACAGGAGTTTTTAATTTTATTCGACTTTTCTGAAAAACCGATTTTCCATATTTTCAATAACTGTTACATCCTGAAACTACATTTTCATGTTTCAGACACATCTGAAATCTGAAAACGTTTCAGTAAAAAAAAAAAATATTTATATAAAATAGTTATTTATTTCCTTTTTCTGCTAAAAACATCTTTCTTTTCTTTTGAATAGTTATTAAACATATTTAAATCAATTATAAGTCGAACAGGTATATTCTACATCTTCAATTAACAATAATAGATAAAAAAATAATTTAAAAACTTTTAAGTTTGAATTGAAGTTAAGAGAAGCGACATCTATTAATCAGTTTTAGTACTATGTGAAAAGCCAGCGCCGTGCTGCGCAGCGGCAAGTAGCGGAGTTAATAGCATGTCTTTGATATAGTACTGAGAAGTTTTGCTACTCGTTACGAGATGGCGCTAGTGGACTTGGAAAATTTTAAATAAAATCATTTATGAAAATAACATTATTTAATCCTTTTCTTCTTAATTCTTCTTTGCAGCATGATGAGTAATAAATTAGTAATTTTAATATTACTTACAAAAGCTTGGTTTAGGGTTAAATGTAGGAAAACCATTATGTCTCTTCAAGCATGCAAATATATTAATTTCTCCTGAAATTCTTGATTAAAATTTATCCTGAAGGAATTTCCTCATCTAGGAAGTCTTTAGTAAAAGGTAATATAGATAGATAGGTGTCTACAACCTTGAGTTATGAAGTAATCCTGAAAATTCAAAACATTAAAATGAATATTTCTAAAATTCAATATTCTCAATTTATCTAAAAATACAAGTTGGAAATTGAATTAATTTAGTTATAAATTAGTATACTAACTATGCTGATGAAAGATAAATTGATTTAGAGTAAATCCTTTGCTTAAATAATTTGAAATAAGCAAAACTAAATGTTTTGAGTTTTTCAACGCAGTTGAAAAACTGACTATTGCCTGAAAATAATATAGAATGTGTGTCTATTGTTATGAATAGTTATTTCTTTGTTCATCCTAAATCTGTGCATAATTTTAAAACTAGAATTGGCTCAGAACATTCTGTCAATTGTAAGAAATCACTAAATATGGAATTTCAACGTTGCAAAATTTGATAAATTTTAGTAAATTCTAAAAGGTCAATAACTTTTATAGTATGTATTGGATTTATAATTCTGATATAAATTAGATAATTTCAAAGTGTCCTTCTTATAGTATAATAGAATTTATTACTTAAAGAAGTAATAAACATTGTGAATTTCCAGTTGTAAAATATACAAAATGACAAAAGGTTATTTCTAAAAACTACATTATTGAATGTGTTTTATAGGTGCATATAATGATGATATATTTACCTGAGAGCTTGGTATTTTTGGGAAAACACCTTTTGAAAGATTTCTAGTAGAAGTTGTCTGTTTAAAAAGCTTCATAAATAGTGTTTTAAGTAATTCAATCCTGGAAAATAGAGTCACGTTCAGAGTTAGTTTAGGCTAGGTATGAGCACACTAAGATATTAGAAAAGGTTTTATTTTGTTAATAAATATACTTAACTGTTTATTTATAACTTACAAACGTCAGTTTGTGTCACAGATGAGACAAAATCTCTTAAAGAACGAAATAAGTACCTAAAGTCGATTTTGGGTTTAAAACCATGATTTAACTTAAATAAAATTAAGCAAGATATATATTAGGGACTTCTAATTAATCTTCTATTAATAAAACTTAGCCTAAATACACTAAATTCAATATTTAAATCAAAGTTTAGAATTTTTAATTACGCGCCATTGCATGAGGCCAACTAGTGCCTTATTCACAATGTGCAAGGAGCGATTGAGCAAAATCTGTGTGAGTCAATGTACCTTTGCGCTATGTAATACATAGCTGATACATAACGGAAAGATGATAAAAACATTCCTAGATCATTAGATTAGTTACACTATATGGAAGTCTAATAATTCTGTCCGACGTGAGCCACAAAACATATTTGTGCACTAATGACACGAATTATAGCTTCTAAGGTTAGTTTCATATAGGAGTTCTGTAGCGCAGGCATTGTTTTGCTATTTGGCTAGATTTTAACTACGTTATTACAGCTAAATATTAAATTTATTAAGCGACAGTGCTGTCATCTATAATAAAACTATGATTTTGTGCGTCTGTAGGGTCTCTTATTTAGAGAAAACAATAGAACCATAGACTAGAATACAGATTTTATTACAGTCTAGATTGTCTATGGTAAAGACTTGCTAAGGTGACCACTTTTTGACGATTACCCGTTTTATAGGGAGAATTTGGGAGTTTATACCTCTAATTCGATTTATTTAAATTAAAATATTTTGTTATTTAGATCTAGAATTTTGCTGCAAACTGATTGAATATTGTATGTTGGAGATGATTGAAGTCTGGAGGAGCAGTTTTGCGATGAAGTGTACACAAACCACAGAGTTTGAACACGTCGATATGAAATTGTTTGAGATCTCGTTAATGGAAGGGAATGAACACTTTTCGCATACGGTTCTCATGATTTCGACACCTCTGAACATATATTTATGCATCAAATTTAATCTAAATCAAGTATTTAAATTTTCTGAAATTTGCACTTGAATAACTTTTGAATGAGTTTATCTGAAGCCGCGAAAATTGGAAATTTACTTGATTTTGGATCGAGGAATAAGATTTACTACAGTAATATCTTATTTTCTCAAGATAGAACTAGATAATCTAGTTTTATCAAATAAATAATTATTTATACCTAAATCGAGATATGGCAACATATCAGAATAACTGAATTATTCTTATGGGGGAATCCCAAAGAGGAAGCGCGTGGAGAAGTATTGGACGACATGTCAGGGGAGTTCTAGAATGTTCTAGAGACGAGATATAAAAGAGCGAGGTTCGTGGACTAAAGGGAACAGTTCGGGAGAATTTATCGGGAAAGCAAGTCGAATCTCTGCCCGATCGCGATTCGGTATTAGACTAGTGAAAAGTATTTAATAGTGATTTTAAAAAACAGTTCGGGAGAATTTATCGGGAATGCAGGCCGAAGCTCTGCCCGATCGCGATTCGGTATTTTACTAGTGAAAAGTATTTAATAGTGATTTTAAGAGAAATCTCTGCCCAAAATTATTTCAATTTAAATATTTTCTTTAATTATTGTGTTTCAAATCTGTGGGTGGTAAGCTTTTATTAATTTATCTCCATTATTTTCTTGGAATCCTCATTTTTGAGTCTGGACTGAGTTTTGAAAGAGGCCGATGATGATTTACAGTTCTTGGCCAGATCTGTATTTCTTCAGTAAGGTTTCATGATGGCATTTCCGATCTTCTCTTGGGTAAATACTTTCCTTGTGGGAATGTTTGCTCTGGATGGGGGTCTGAAGGCTGTCACGTGTCAAAACTTCGACCAGTAATATTTGAAAGCAAGAATTGAATATTTCAGAATTTGTTTTAAATTCTTTTGAATTAATATTGCTACCATACCGTCAGTATTAAATTCGGATTTCGTGATCTAATCGTCGAATCGCTTATTCGATATAAGATTTGTTTGATTTACACGCCGCGAAAGTGTTAAAGTGTATGTTAATCGTGAAAATCTGTTTGAAAACAAATTCTCCTCTTAAAATTTATCTAAAACAACTTTTTCACACGTTGTGATGTGTGTTGTTATTTAAAAAAGGCTTATCTGAGCTCTTTGTACAACTTAAAGAGGGAATTTGGTCCATACAGAGTTTCATATGAAGTGGAGTGTTGTGCTTTAGTTCGTGAGGATTATTGCTAGATTTTGATCTGAAATCTAGCAAGGGTGAGTGTAGGAAATAAGGTAATTTGGATGTCAGACTTTAGCTATAGTTTCAGTACTAAATTCCTTGGAAACAGATACTCTCTGTCCCAGTAAATTGATTCCTGAAACTTTCAGAAGTTTCAAAGCTGAAGCTTAGCACAATGTCTGATAGACAAGTTCTAGTACTTGTAAGATCTGCCCTCATCTTATATTATCATTTGCTTGCATGTCTGTGCAAGTAGAATTCTGTTTATATGTTTTGATACTGAAATTGGAAAAGAGGTTTTTATCCTCATAAGAGTGAAACTTTTATGTCAGAAGTCTCTACTAGACTCTAACTAGTTAAATCTGATGTTATTTGAACATGACCTCTCATCCTGATCAGTATCAAAGTCTTGATATATGGAATTCTGCAGCGCCTCATCCAAACCATGTTTATTTATTTATTACAGCTGTTGTGTGAACAGGCTGCTGTTCTACTCTCATAATTAACTATTATAGTCTAATTTTGACTATAATTCCATCACAGATTCTATAGAGAGACCGTAGCCTTTCATACAAAAGCTATTTCATCATACTTATGTATGATTTATTTTACTGTATTAATATTTATATTATACAGACACATACTTACATCAGTTCACACTATCCATACACAACTCAGGTAATGGTTGTTTTATGTAGCTCTAGAGTGGATAGATTGAAGCTTTACCGCTGGCTTGAAGCTCGAAGAGTGAGGTAACTTGCCGTTGTGGTCTGACTCACCTAGTTTTCTGGTTGACGTCTGGCTACAGTGATGAGATAATGTGGAATTTGCTGTGAGTTGATGGTGACTTCTAAAGTAATTTATAGTCTATAATGGACTATGGGTGATCAGAATATGACTTCAACAAAATGTGTTTTACTATAGGTCTCTCAAGGATATCGTTTTGGTAGTACGGTAAACACTCCTCAAGTTCCAAAGTCTAAAGACCGCGTTAGGATTTGAGGCTGTGTATCTACTAAATCACACTACAGGCCGTTGGCTGATCATGGTATATTGATTGATCAAATGCCTTAGTGTCATTTTACACTAATTTGGCCAATTATGGTGTCGTCTGGATGTTTGCTTGGACTCTTAGTAGTGTAATCTTACGAGCCGAGCGGCTTGGGGACAACGCACTATTAAGGACTCCACCCACAGCCTGATTCGCACGATTGTTGGTCATTCACCTTACCAGATGTCCCGTTGGTTTCCTGGCTTTGTCGATATCCGGATTACCGGTTTTGATTTGTGATACCTTTCAGTTCATAACTGTTGGGTAAAACCAATTAAAGACAAAAGTCCTCCTGTGTTTCTTTATATTGAAGCCATATGTTGGATCACACATAAGTCTCTGACTTAATTTTCACACCATGGGAAACTCATAGCATTGGTACACGGTTGGTTGAGTAAATGAATACTGTGCAAAGTGTTTTATTTAACTCCTGACAATTTAATATTGTCTTATCCAAACCCTACCTCTCATTTGAGAAGACCCAGTTTATATTTGAAATATAATATAACTATTTATTTGTTCAACATGGATTTGAACATAATATCCTCTTTGATGGATGCCATTTCATGTGCTGAGCGCTGAGTCTCATAACAGATATGCCTACACAAGCATACACACTACATAAACTATACAACAAGTGGCTTGATTCGTCGAGTCACTATAATCTTTATTCTTCTTCTCTCCGCTATGCGTTGTGAAACACCCTGTCTTTTGCTTGAGTAGTCGAGCTCTGTCCTACGATCCTGAGACTGTTCAGAGGAGGATATCTTGGTGAAGTAAGCCCTATGTAGACAGTTCACCTCTGCATTTGCCGAGACCCGCACACTATACAGTTCCCTTCTGGCTGAAGGCTATAGGATCTGCGTCCCAGACAAGTAGGACTTGCCTCCAAGATCTCCACTCCGGTGGAAGGAGAGACATTTCTGAAAGGTTCTGGCTACGCCATCCTCTTCATGCTCAGATTGTGACGCTTTACATCTTTGTCCTGATTGTACGCAATCCGACAATGCATAACACTGTAATTTCTTAGATATGTTCTGAATAGACGCTCTAAGAATTGCATATGAAATATCTGTTTATGAGTACTTGGTGGCAGTAACTGGAGTGGGCATTTGTTAAACTGGATGTTTTTCCATTTAACTGATTGTTGAAACTGGGTTTTCACATTCCTTTGCCTTATACTCTCTTTTGCTGCACCACTGTTGTGCTTAAGTATACTTGAGCGCCTCGTTTGCGTTGGACTGGGACCGGAAAGAGCTAGAGGGGAGGTTGGACGTAGCTCCCCAGGGCAATGCCCTGGGCCACAAGCCATCAGGGTATTAGCCTGGGCCTAGATTCACTTTATCCTATCCTTTATCCAAAAATTCCTATCCACAAGCACTATAATTATTTACACTTAACTCTTTCTTTACCTATTTAAAATATAACTATTATCCACTGTCATGCTTAATTAACACTATTTATTTATTTATTTGTATTTATATATTTATAATTCATTTCAGCTTGCTTTAGGTAATTAGCTATAAGATTAAGCGTCTCTGTTATCATTGTACTTTGAACATACCTTATTAAAAAAGAACCTAACTATGGGATACTGAAACAAAAAATTACACAACGTAGTGTCCTAACCATTTAGTCGATCACAACAAACAGCCAAACATTGGGGTCATTAAGATTAGAATTATTATTATTCTAATACTTTTTTTAAGAAGAGAGGGGGGATTAAAACTGATGTTGGTGTGTTCTAACAATTGAGCTCTCACACCTGCACAGCTCACACAACTATCAGTTTATTTTATTCATTAGTAAGATTCCAGCAAAAGTCCATCATTTTACAATGGTCCACGTGACCAGGATGAATTTAATATTATAAAGTTAACATAACATCTAACATCTGCATCTAACATCTAGCTATCGTCTTCTTAGCTAGGGGACAACTTTTTACAATGGTGCCGTGACCAGGATTAGTTTAATAATAATATTTAATGATTTAATATCTTAATCTCTTAATCTTTTAGCGTAGAGAGCCCAGAAGAGTATTCCACAACTTCCAACTGATACTCTCCAACATACTGCCGCCGGCTGTCGTCATAACTAAGAAGTATTGACCTACACTAGCCTTTGCTTACCTGCAGAGCTCAGTGAACAGCGATGCGGGTGCCCCGGTGCCTTTACTCTAGTCGTCATAATACTTCCCGCTGATACTTTCCAACATACTGCTGCCGGCTGTCGCCATAAAGTAAGAATTATTGACCCACTAGTTTTCCGCCCGCGGCTTCGCCCGCGTGGACTACACGACGTAATCCCGCGGGAATGTGATGTTTTTCCGGGATAAAAAGTAGCCTATGTTCCTCTCGAGGCTACAAAGTATCTGTGTCCCAAATTTCAGCCAAATCCGTTCAGCCGTTTTGGCGTGATTGAGTAACAAACATCCAAACATCCAAACATCCAAACATCCAAACATCTAAACTTTCACATTTATAATATTAGTAGGATACCAGCCTTCGCTAACCTGCAGAGCTCTGTGAACAGCGACGCGGGCGCCGGCGCCTTCACCCTTGCCGCCATATACTTCTCGCTGATGACGACAGCCGGCAGCAGTATGTTGGAGACAACATACTGCTGCCGGCTGTCGTCAAAGAGTAAGAAGTATTGACCTACACCAGCCTCCGCCAATCTGCAATCTGTAAACAGCTACGCAGGCGCCAGTGCATTCACCCTCGCCGCCATATACTTCTAGCTGATACTGTCTAACATACTGCGCATTAATTCTAAGCGAAAAAAGGTTCGTTTCTATTATCTCTATACCGCTTTTTCGCACTTTTTATTCACAGCACACCGCAAACTCCAAAGCGAGCTAGTTAGCGGGAGGACCTAACGAAGCGAGCGAACTTAAATAAACACCTAAAGCGGGAGCTTTAGGTGTTAAATTCATAAAAGTCACTCAACTTTTAGATAAATATACCGTATACTTTATAATAGGCCGTAAACTCATGTAAAAGACATCAACGAATTACCAATCGAAAAATATACTGCTTCTAATAAGACCGAAGAACTAAACTGATGCTAAACCTACCAAAAATCTAAAATCCGTCGTATGAAGCCATAAAGCTCATTCAAAAATATTTTACTTCTTATCAAACAGCACGCGTTTCGTAATTTTATTGTACTCGCGTCATTATTATGTTGTCAAATACGTTGTTATGAATGGCTCACTCCACACTACTACTACTACCTAGCGTAACAGTATTACTCTAACAATAGATGAAAAAAAAAGGTCGCAATTCGTATCAAATTATTGCAGACACTCAAAGCATGGTAATACTAAAAAAAACTACCTGTATGACTTGCTGAGCCAGATTTCGTGGGTTCGACCCACGACGGGATACGAGATCAAGTAATCGTTCGATGTCCAAGAGCGATAGTCATTCGTTGGTTTTTATATTTAGTAGGTACCTACTTATTATTAATTATTAATAAAATATATATTCGAATTTCGTTTTCAACTGTTACTTACAAATGAATACACGTCAGTGATTAAGGTACTTACATCATTATTAAATGTATCACAAATATGTCTTTACTGCTATTTAATTATCGAACAATATGCGATATGAATGATTGCAATTGCATCTAGTACTTGAAGGTTACCTGTATGACCTCAAACCACCGTTTTGTCACGATCCGTATTCTTAGATGCTTGAACAAACAGCTTGCTTATACAATTATAGCAAATTGAACTATGAGTAGCCATTTAAATTACCTATAATAAAATAGTTATTAAAAAACTTTCTTGAGTTACTCTTATTAGACTTTACCAGCTTCCGAGAGAAAAAATATCTATTTAACTAATTGAAACAAATTTGCGAAATGAACTAGTTATTATAATATACAATTTTTAGGGATTTTAGTTGCTTGGTTAGCTTTAGGAGCAAAGAATGTGAAGAGTCAATAAAAGTTTCAAAACAAATTGATTTTAATTAAGGTAGTTAGTGCAAAATCATTGCAACTTGCAATTTATTTGACAGATGGCTCGGTTGCAAGTGGGCGGTGGCCCTGTCCTTCATCGCGTACATGCCGTTCATCGCTGCCCAGTTTTACCCGCGTCTGTACACCCTGGTACCAGCGGGGATGATGGTGGGCTTTGGTGGAGGACCGCTGTGGTGCGCGAAGTGCACATACCTGTCTGTGGTGAGTCATTCACGTAGTCTATCACCGCCCAGTTCTACATGCGGGTGTACAACCTGGTACCAGCAGGAATATAGGTGGGCTTCGGTGGAAGACCGCTGTGGTGCGCGAAATGCACATACCTGTATGTGTGAGTCGTTTACAGACAGTCTATCGCCGCCCAGTTCTACATGCGTGTGTACACCCTGCTACCAGCAGGGATGATGGATGGTGGGCTTTGGTGGAGGACCGCTGTGGTGCGCGAAGTGCACATACCTGTCTGTGGTGAGTCATTCACATAGTCTATCGCCGCCCAGTTCTACATGCGGGTGTACACCCTGGTACCAGCAGGGATGATAGTGGGCTTCGGTGGTTGAAGAACCGCTGTGGTACGTGAAGTACACATACCTGATGCATACCTGTCTGCGGTGAGTCATTCACATACAGTCTAGGTGTCTATCGTCATCCAGTTCTACATGCACGCCTACACGCTGCTGGTGCTGGTACCAGTGGAGATGATGGTATAAGTGCACATACCTGTCTGTGGGGAGTCATCTTTTGACATAGACAAGTCCAGTTTTACTTGCGGCTGTACCCCCTTGTATCACAGAGATTTTATTGGGTATCGGCACCAGGCCGCTATGGTGCGCTAAATGCACCTACTTGTAAGTCGTTATTTTTGTTTTTTTTTTGTTTGTAACGAATAAACTCAAAATCGGCCAAGTGCGAGTTGGACTCGCCCTTGAAGGGTTCCGTACCCACTTACGGTACCGATTGGCCTATACCTAGCCAAAATACCACTATCATTTTTCGTCAGCAAAAATTAACTTTGTTTCCCATAGTGTTTGTATGAACGACAAACTTACATTTGCGGTTTTTGAAAATGTGTTATATCTCAAAAACTGCTTTATATATATCGTTCAAACCAATTAAGATTTTCAACATATATTTTTTCTAGATTTTTCACTCTCTTACTTTAAAAGTTAGAGGACACACATTTTACCACTTTGGAAGTGTATATCTTTTAAAATATTGACTTTTATAAATAATGATAAAAAGAAACCTAAATATCATTTTTAAATACCTATCTAAAGACACCTCACACTAATATGTTTATTGGAAATATTTTTTTTCCAGTTTATTTCCATGTATGAGGAGGCCCCCTTATTTTTTTTATTTTTCTATATAAATCATAAAGCGGTTTACAGAATATATCTACCTACCAAGTTTCAAGTCTGTAGTCGTAATAGTTTTGGAATAAAGTGGCTGTGACATACGGATAGACGGACGGACAGACAGACAGACATGACGAAACTATAAGGGTTCCGTTTTTTGCCATTTGGCTACGGAACCCTAAAAACTACGAAACCGATTTTAAAAATTCTGTCCCTATTAGAAATCTACATTCTTCCTGAGTAACAGGTTATATTTGATATTATCGATATATAAAACCGCGGAGAACCACTAGTTGAAATTAAATTGACAGCTTTTCCTAAGGTCGGTAATGGTAGAAGCGATACATTTTGCAAGGGTTATACCCAACCATTCTATTCGGATTCGTAGTTAGTAAAGCTTCATCCACCTTATCCATCCATCAAGCGCAAGCCCCACTGCCAGCTGGCCAGCGAGCTAACTAGCCGAGCGATGTGATATTTTACAAGCTTTTTATTAACTTGCTATGTAAGTTAGTGGGGGACAAATCTTGCAAGCTTAATTTGACCCACTTCCCAAGTTCCCAGTATCCGATGGAGCTGAAATTTTGTATACAGGATTGGTTTAGATGACAATACAATATTAAAGTACAGTCAGCAAAAAAGCTTGTCATAAAAATGTATTTTTTACTAAAAACTTATCATACTTCGGTTCACACCGCAAGGGACATCGCTAGCCTCTCTCTCTCTCGCAGTATGAAATGAAGTTTCACGTCACATTCACATCCAAAGAGTATGTAAAAACTAGCGTTAGTCACATAACTTGGCTTGTTAGCGCGCTTGTCAGCTGGCTATAGGTATAAGCTCAAGGAATGCCAGCGCGTCTCTAGGGAAGACATGGCTGATGATGATGATGTGTTTTGATTACTATATTTGCAGGTGGCAGAACCATATTCGAAGTTATCTGGTGTGTCTGTAGACGTACTGGTGGTCCGGTTCTTTGGGCTGTTCTTCATGTTCTACCAGATGGCACAGATATGGGGCAATCTCTTGTCTTCTGCAAGTAAGTTATACATTATACACCACCAATACAGGATAATTTTTTATGAGTGCACAAATTTTTAGGATCGACTCAGAATCGGTAAGTGAACAACTTTCTCCTAGAAACATAGGGCGAAATTTGACAAAAAAAATTTGACCTTTCACACAAATCGGACTGATCACGTGATCGAATTAGTATGTTCCCATACTAATTCCATAACAACAACCATAACAATGGGGTCATCCACGAAATCGTGAATGAACCATTTGTTCTTCCGTACATTTTGGTCGAATCGCTAATATACTTTTGTATGGAACAGCTCTTTTTTGCGATTTCGTGGCTGGGCACATACAAATTGATGAAATCATTCATCTCCTAAAATATTTGTAGTAATGATAAAAAAAATATGGTGTAGGTATTTGTCAATGTTTTGAGTTCAAAATATCAAATAAGTACATTTTTTATTATTGTGACTACAGACATAATCAGCGATATTGAATTCATACGTCTGCCCGTCTATCTGTTACCTTTTCTCGTTACCTTTTTTCGTGTTACCCTTATTTCACCCTATTTAAGATAAAGCTTTTTATAAAATAAAAAATCCCAGTTTTTGTAAGGGAAGTTTTGCTTTTAAATATAAAGTAGGTAAACTTGTAGGTTTAAATATAAATAGTTGTTAATATCAAGATTTATCGATGACGTAAATTGTAAGAAATTATTAATAGATTGTATTTCCTTATAATACCGCAGAATAAATAGTGGTTACTTACTATGACAGTAAAGTGGTTATTTTACGTCACCACAATTACTTACTGTTGAAATCTGAGTTATTCAATAAAACCAACGCAATTTACAATACTTAATATTTTTATGCAATTTGTCCTATTGACTCTCCTAAGATTTATGTTAATACATAAATGAAGACCTATCCTATTCGGTTCCGAATTTATATTCCACGACCAGAATATGAATTTTTCATTACAATATTGGAATTTGAAGGTCACGTGACTACGCAATGATGTGCTCACACGCATATTGTATAATATAACAAGACCCGTACAATAGGAAATTATTGAAAATAGGAACGTGGCAGGTTTTGTTAATGATTTCCCCTTAACATTATCATTTTTTGTAGGTAGTTTTACTGTACTATTGTGGTATTTGAATGAGAGAGATACACTCATGCGATATAGGTCGATTCTCTAAAATTGAATAGTTCGCTGCGTCACTTGAGAGATGCTCTAATTTCATTAATGACCCGCAACAACAATACTCGTAGACATACCTTTTACCAATTAAATTACCCTTTATCCCCTATTTTAGTTTAGCCTCTTTAATGGTATTTTCCCATGGACCCCATGGTCCTTGTTTGCGTCGCAATTCAACGGGTTCTAGTAAATACCTATTAAAACTAAAAGTAAATAAAAAAGCGAGTAACAACCCTCGAGCTTCATAAATTAATTATACATACTCGTAACATAAATAAATAAGCTACTTAACTTGCTTTAAAGAGTAATTCAATTAGCCAAACTTATTCAGGAAGTGCACACATTTTTGATTCATAATATTAGTGACATGAAAGGGAAACATCAAGGTCGACACTTTTACTATTTGCGTACGAAATAGTAACAAGGAAAGACAATGCGGTAGCGGCTTTTTATTTAATGCCTCCAGGTCAATGACATTGACCAGTGTACGATGAATAGGGCTTTTTAAATTATTTCAACAATATTAGTCTTAAAAGAACATGACTAAAGGACCCTACAGACGATCAGTCCGCCACACATTTTTACTTAATAAAATTTCATTAACCATGTAACTCGTGAAATAAGCTAAGTTTGCCCCCCTGCACTAAATTTGCCCCTCCTTCAACCAAATCCTGGATCCACGCCTCGTCGTCACGCCCACCCCGGTCAGGTAAATATTGAAAATGAATTGCTATGACACTGGGGCTTAAGCTACTTGATTGGAGCAATGTTTGTGATAGTGTCTAATATTTATTATTGTTTTAGGTCGGTATTATTAGCAGAAGAGATTGCACTTCCATATTATTTTATTATATAACTACCTTCCGCCCGCGACTTCGTCCGCGTGGAAATACTTAGGGGACCAATAACGAGGATAAAAAGTATTCTATGTTTTAATTTCATAAAAATCCGATCAGCCGTTTTTACGTGATTAGGCGGGTCCTCCCTCACCAAGCGAGCAGCCTCGTGCGAGGCCCGCCGCACTTGGCAAACGTTCTGCCTCGCGCGGACGAAGTCGCAGGCGGAAGCTAGTAAATAATAAGTGTCTGTTTCACAATCAAAAAGTTAGTTCTGAGTAGCTTAGGTACCCATAACTTTTAAGATGATTTAGGTTTCTATACCCTATTTACCCCATGGGTTTGATTTTCGGAAAACTACGAAATAGGTTGCCTATTTGTTTTAAGATGTAAGCCTACAAAGTTTCAAGTTGAAATGTCTATTTTACCCCCTGATTTTTCATTCAAAACTTCACCCCTATTTCAACCTTTTAGGGGTTGAATCATGTTCAGCGTGTTAAACATCAAAATAAATGCCATTTTTGCAATCGTCATCCCATAAACCAATAACGACATCCATATCGATTTTTAGGTTTATTTATCCCATTTAACCTCTAAGGGGTTGATTTTCGAAAAAATACGAAATATGTGTTTGCTTATTTGTTTTACTTTCCGACCATAAGCCTAAATAATAAATTAAATGAAGGACTTTCCAGATACAACATTATTTTCATCCCCCTTTTCACCCCTTCGGGGGTGGAATTGTCAAAAACACTGACACAGAAAAATATTAATTTTCAATTGCCAGCTTAAATACAAAATTTGAAGATCCTAACTTCAAATCTGACGGACTTTTATACACATATTCATCCCCTATTTTACCCCCTGGGTTTGATTTTGGGAAAATTAGGAAATGGGTTGCCTATTTGTTTTAAGAAGTAAGCCTACAAAGTTTCAAGTTGAAATGTCTATTTTACCCCCTGATTTTTCATTCAAAACTTCACCCCTATTGCAACTTTTTAGTGGTTGAATCATGTTCAGCGTGTTAAACATCAAAATAAATGCCATTTTTGCAATCGTCATCCCATAAAACCTCAATAACGACATCCATATCGATTTTTAGGTTTATTTATCCCATTTAACCTCTAAAGGGTTAATTTTCGAAATAAAACGAAACATGTTTTTGCTTATCGTTTTATTTTCCGACCATAAGCCTAAATAATAAATTAAATGAAGGACTTTCCAGATACAACATTATTTTCATCCCCCTTTTCACCCCTTCGGGGGTGGAATTGTCAAAAACGCTGACACAGGTAAATATTAATTTTCAATTGCCAGCCTAAACACAATGTTTGAAGATCCTAACTTCAAAACTGACGGACTTTCATACAAACATTCATCCTCTATTTCACCCTTATTGTGGTGATCCACATTCCTTAGGGGTGGAATTTCCAAAAATCCTTTCTTAGTGGATGCCTACACTGTATAACGTATCTATGTGCAAAATTTGAAGTCTCTAGGTTCAGCAGTTTGGGCTGTGCGTTGATATCTCAGTCAGTCAGTCAGTCAGTCAGTCAGGACTTTGAATTTTATATATATAGATTATTTTTTGTATACCTATCTTAAACAAAATTTCAGTTTTTTGGGTTTTTAACGGCTAAGCTTATCATCTTGCGGGGGAGGCCTGGTGACCTATGTAACCGGCTTTCTTTGGAAGCCCATTGTAGGCACCAGTCTCTCACACGACAGGACGTAATCTTGCCTTTAATGTCAAACATATATTTTAAGACTTTCTTTCCTTTGTGTGTAGAGAAAATAAACGATTTTTTATTTTTATTTATTCTTGACTTACAGTTCTGTCGTCATCACTGGGCGAGGAGTACACCAACGTGACGTCACTGGCTCCCTCCCTGCTGGACAACGCCACCGCGCCCACGGTCGACGTCGGTGCTACCTGCGGCGTCAACTTCTGCAGCGGAAGCGCATCGCATGTACTGTACCTAAATTGAGATTATTTTGAAATTCTAGAACACAGCGATTGCCTCCCAAAGACTCCAGCAGGACTGAAAAAAATAATTGGGAAATATAAATAAAAATCCCTTCAAAATTAAATAAAACAAAATTCATTAAATAAAAAAATATATAGGTAATGAAGTAGGGCAGAGGTACCCTTTGTGGCCACTTTAAGGATTTTTTGACTTTTAAGCACTAAGTAATAAATGGTCTTAGGTATTTAAGACACAAATTATATCTTAAATTATAGATAATTTATCTACCTTTAAAGGTAAATTTTTCAAATTTATAAAAGTAAGAAAATGGAATTTATTGAAAAAAAATCTTATGACATAAGGAATTCTAACGGTTGTTATTATTAGGTTGTTATACCTTAAAATACCTTATTTTAATTGCCGTTATCAAAAATGGCTAAAAGTTGTTTAAAAACCTTTTAGAGCATAAAGTGGCCAAAACCGGTACAGTGGCCAAAACCGGTACGCCTGCCCTATTTGAAAAAAAATCGACCCGTCTCACAGCTAGCTCCGATGGGTCTCGAACCCTAGTTGGAGCAACGAGTAGTTGTGAGACGGGTCGATTTTTTCTAATAAGTACCTACTTCATTTTCACTAGGTAATAAAAATTGCATTGTGAAATTTGTGAATGCGAAAAAAGGTAAAGAAAAATATGCAAAAACAATCAAATAATTTTATATTGAGATACTAAATTCAAAGTAGGTACTTGAGAGTAGTTACCTAGCTATTGACAAAATCACAATAACAGAGTACTAATGAGTCTGCCTACTAAAGCACTGGGTGCCTACCATCAACTTTAAGACAGCGATTCAAAAATAGCGCGATGCAGAATAAATATATGCAGAAATAATTTCATTTGATATAATTTTGTTTTATATAATCCTCAATTAGTCAATTAAATGTATAGGGTAGGCAAAGGAGCAAGGGGCACGGGGGGTACAGTGCGCTCGAAAGGGGGCTCGGGGGGCGAAGCCCCCCGCCATAAAAAGCCACAACGGTGACAAAACAATTGATAATGGGTTAGGTTAGGTTAGAACTGTGAACAAAAAAGCGCGAGCGTGCCGCGGCAGCGGCCGGCGAAGCGCCAGAAATAGTTATTCGTTGATTATACTAAATGAACGTTATATGAAATGTTGTTATGTTATATAACCATTATGTGTTTTAAATATTATACAATGTAAGTGTTATAGTAAATGTTTATTATATGAAACGTTTTTATATCAAATGTTCATTATACGGTTTAAAATTATATATTTTGAATTTATATCATTCGTTGATTATACAAAATGAACATTATATGAAATGATTTTATGTAATGTGTTGTTATATTTTGTGAGTATTATACAAAATGTTGTTATATCATATATTACACACCCAGAGGGACGGGTATAACCTGCAGGTGTCATGTTAGCTTGGCCGAGTTATAAGTCAAATAAGAGTTCTTGACAGCTTAGCGGCTGTGAAATGTTATTGAATGATGACTGAATCGGTGTCATTGATATTAAGCTGTCGTGGTACGAATAAGCGAAGCAGATCAGTTTAGGTCCCAAACAAAATCGCAATAAGAGTTGATGGTAGGCACCCTGAAAGCTAGTTCTGACGTAAGGCCGTAGGCGTCGCAGGGAATGCCCCTGTATGCCTGTACCGACGATACGATAGTAGGCAGATAGAATACTCGTATGTAGGTACTCTGACAATGAGTTTTAAGAGTTGTGTAGTTACAACAATTATTAATTAATTGTTTTTATTAACCATCAGAAAAATTGTAATAAAAAGAAACACCACCCCTGCAAGTACCTAGATTTTCAGGTGAGATATTACATTTATTCTTATAAGTATTTGCAGAAAATTACAATATGAATGCAACCGCCTCTGTGGTCTAGTGGTTCACACCACCGATTTCAGACCCAGAGGTCCCGGGTTCGATTCCCAGTGGGGGTACATATTGTATTCGGTTTGGTTGGTGGTAGAACTTGTTCCATCGTATCTAAGTCTGACGCCATAACAATGATGTTTTCAGCATTATTGTGTTCCGACAGTTAGATATACGATAGCCAGTTCCTCAGTGATTGAGGATTCCGGGAGTAGTGCGCTTCCACCTTCAGCCTTATCACCACTTAACATCAGGTGTGATGTAGGCTTAATGCTACCCCTAGCGCCCACACTTACGCCTATCTGTGCGGACTTATAACTGGCAACTGTCACTTCCCGTGTTGTTGACCACGCAGCATAGCTGTCGTGGGTGGAGTGACCTAATGCTACCACGTTGTAGATAAAAAAGTATGCTTAAAAATAATAAAAAATCATACCGTTACAACTAAAAATCCTTTATGGTTTTGTGCAACAAACAAATTGACCTGACATAGCTATTTTAAAATTAAAATAATGGTTAATAGTATGTTGTTATTCTTTGCAGGCAAATGCTAACCTAATGCCACCTTCTCCACTGAAGATCCAAGTGATAGCGGGCACTTACCTGGCCTGCATGGCGTTTGCTGTCTTGCTCGTTGCCGTTGGAGTTGACTCTCTTACAAGGTATGTTAGTTTGTATTTGCCTATCTCATTTTCAGATGTAACGTACTTTGCCCATAGGCTTTACCCCATTATAATTCATAATTCATTTATTGCAAAAAATATGGTACAGTAAGATATTGTTATGATAGTTATTAGTTCATTACATATTTAACTGTTAGAAAGTATACGCTTGGTTAAAAGAAAGTGTCCTAACAAAATGAACTGCAACGTGTTTTGAAATCTTGGAAACTGCTCGCCTCTCCGTCTCTCCGTAGCTAAGTACATTATGGGGAGGCCTTTTCTACTTTTTATTGAGAAAGTGACAAGTTCCACTAGTAAACAATTTTATCTTATCTCTGTTGACTTCACTCATCGCTGACGGACTATTAAGCTTATACTGAACTCTTTTATATACTACTTACATTATAATCGGTCTTGAGCAGATATTCAGGAGGACGGGAGTCCAAATGTAATGAACTATCTGGCTTGCGGCTAGTGGCAGTGACCCTGCGGCAACTGCGGCGCCGCTATCAGATGATGCTGCTGCCGCTGATCGCATACATCGGCGCTGAGCAGGCGTTCATGGCCGCTGACTTCACGCAGGTAACCTGACTGACAATCTTGGACAGATATTCAGGCAGGCGAGAATCCAAACGTAACGACCTATCTGGTTGCGGCTGGTAGTGGTGACGCTGAGGCAACTGCGGCGCCGCTAACAGATGATGCTGCTGCCGCTGATCGCATACATCGGCGCTGAGCAAGTGTTCATGGCCGCTGACTTCACTCAGGTAACCTGACTGATAATCTTGGACAGATACTCAGGCAGGCGAGAATCCAAACGTAACGACCTATCTGGTTGCGGCTGGTAGTGGTGACCCTGCGGCAACTGCGGCGCCGCTGATCGCATACATCGGCGCTGAGCAAGTGTTCATGGCCGCTGACTTCACTCAGGTAACCTGACTGATAATCTTGGACAGATACTCAGGCAGGCGAGAATCCAAACGTAACGACCTATCTGGTTGCGGCTGGTAGTGGTGACCCTGCGGCAACTGCGGCGCCGCTGAACGCATACATCTGCGCTGAGCAGGCATTCATGGCCGCTGACTTCATATAGGTAACCTGACTGGCAATCTAGGACAAGTATTCAGGCGGGCGAGAATCCAAACGTAACGACCTATCTCGTTTGTGACTGGTAGTGGTGACGCTGAGGCAACTGCGGCGTCGCTATCAGATGATGCAAAGCTGCCGCTGATCGCATATATCGGGGCTGAGCAGGCGTTCATGGCTGCTGACTTAACGCAGGTAACCTGACTAAATTCTTGGACAAGTATTCAGGCGGGCGGGAATCCAAATGTAACGACCTATCTGATTGCGGTTGGTAGTGGTGACGCTGCGGCAACTGCGGCGCCGCGATCAGATGATGCCGCTGCTGCTGATCGCGTACGTACTCTAGAGCCCCTGCTCCTGTTTTAATGCGTGAAGTCAGCAGCATGAACCCCTGTTCGTGCTGCTGACTTCACGCAGGTAACACAAAAAGCATTTATTTCAGTAAGAGAAAAAGATATTTGGAACCTTTCTTATAAAGCTTCCTACATGGTATGCTGATACTGATGGTATGCAGATATGTGTAATTCAAAATAACAGCATTTTAGTTGATACCTAAAGGTATCGGTTCAAACCGGGCGTCGGGCGACAACTGCAAGCGACATGACGCCGCGCCATATTGGTTTCTAGTTGATGTTTCTTTGTTTTGTATGAAATCGAGCGTCGACGCTTGCAGCTGTTGCCGTTCGAGACTCCCGGTTCCAACCGATACCTTAACAGTCAGACGTGTTTAACAATTTACGACACTAGTCAAAATGGCTAATGCAAGCATTTATTTTTATTATTATACTAGCTGTTGCCCGCGACTTCGTCCGCGTGGAAAAATGAACATTACAAACAATTCATTCAATACTATAAGTGATACTGGCAGAAGTTTAACAGCTGATTAAGTTTTAACCGTCAATTCTGACGTTTTTATCTATGGAGAAAATGTCAAAAACCGTTTGTTAAAAATTAATCGGCTGTTTATGTAATTACCTACTTAAATTGGGTCTAAATCGTTTAACTGACTGGTTATGCCCCGAAAAGAATTATGTTCTTAATAAATTGTTATTTACATAATTTGCTAGCGCGCAGCTTCAGTAACATTCAATATATTTAAATTACCTAAAAGATATTTACACTTTTTCAGGCGTTCGTGGGTTGTTCACTAGGCATTAGCAACATCGGTTACGTGATGATTTGCTTCGGCGTGTTCAACGCGGTGGCCGCGCCGCTCGCTGGGGCAATTGTTAAGCTCACGGGCCGACTGCCAGTTATGATCACTGCACTGGTAAGATATCGTAATATTCTAATCTTTAGGATTTAAACACCAACACATAGAAGGTTGGCGCGGGTCAGCTGTCTGCGTTAATGTCAAACATTAAATGTGTGAACCTTATCGCCTTACTTTTCAAAGCCAATACTCAAGATAATCCACTAAGCCCGTCCAATATTGGCATCGTGTAAATGAAGCAGTCCACTAATTTAGCTTGTCTTTTAGCAATTATAAGCAAGCAATGTGTGTATGACCATATCAATTTATTGCTGTCTTCATGTTTCTCTGAATCTTCAACTCCTGTAAGAAGATATGAGCAATTGGGTATCTTTGCACAACTATCTTCTTATTTTATAAAATACATTTTTTTAATATTTTATTGCTATAATATCAAAATAGTAGTTAGCTGACCCGGCGAAATTCATACCGCCTCAGAAGCCAGTGACATATCGACAGCAGCGCCACCTACCGGATCCAATTGTGTTTTCAAGCTATTGAAGAACCCTTGGGAATGTACATACCAAATTTTAACTAAATCGGTTCAGCCGTTTTAGAGGAGTTAGGTGACAAACACACGTACAGAAGAATTAATTATGTTTAAGGATAACGTAAGAACGACAAAACATTTATGGTCTACCATTCGTCTAATTGAGGAGCCCGTAGCACAGTGCATGGTTAGCGCACTCGGCCTGCGATCGTTAAAATTAAGCAACTGACGCAATGCTCGTTTGCAGGATGTGACCAAAAACTTTTCATCTCGAGCTCCTCCGTGCTTCGGAGAGCACACAAACACCGTTGGTCCCGGCTGCATTTGCAGTCGTTAATACCCACCAATCCACACTGAGCCCACGTGTTGGGTCATGGCCCATTCATCTTATCCATCCATCCTCCTCCTTCCTTCCTTGACGACCTCCGTGGCCGAGGTGCCGCTATCTCTAGAGGTCCTGGGTTCGATCCCTGGTCAGATAAATGTTGAAAAACTAACTTTTCAATATTTCCTAGGGTCTGGGTGTACGTGGTAATACCCGTCGTTGTTTTCAATTTCCATAATACTAGATGTATGTGATGGTGTCCAATATTTATTATTTATTATCCATAAGGAAGGCTAGTGCCCCAGCAGTGGGGACATTAAACACATACATATTTTCTGTTTAGTTATTAAACCTGTGCTTGGTGACCGCACTACTGCTGTGGCGTCCGGAGCCGCACCAGTGGACGGTGCTGTACGCGTTGGCCGCACTGTGGGGGGCTGCTGATGCTGTCTGGCTGGTGCAGGTTAACGGTGAGAAAATTATAACTTAGTTCCGAATCGATTTCTTATCCTTTCGGTTTCGGTGCTAGATTTTGCACGATCTAACAGCTCCTGAGGATGCCCCGGGTTGGGGCGAAACACGTGTACTGAAAGTTTTGTAGTGTACATCTATACTAATATTATAAAGAGGAAAGATTAGATTGTTTGATTGTTTGCATCGAATAGGCTCCGAAACTACTGGACCGATTTAAAAAATCCTTTCACCATTAGAAAGCTACATTTTTCCCTAGTGACATAGGCTATATTTTATCCCGATATTCCCACGGGAACGGGTACTATGGTCTCTTTAGTACTACTATACTGTCTATTATAAGTAAATACAGTATAACCTGACTCTAAATAAATATTGCCGCTACTAATGTAGCATATTATTATTATTATTTTTTGTATGGTTGATAGCCTTATCCGGGATTCTATTCCCTGGCGAGGAAGAGGCCGCGTACTCCAACTTCCGGCTGTGGGAGGCGACAGGCAGCGTGCTGTCATACGCCACGGCGCCCTACCTGTGCGTCAGAACTAGGTATACCTACCTTCATTTAACATACTGGAGCCACACTGGAGCGGCGCGTCTTGCGTCCGCGTTGAGCGGGAAAAACAAATATATTGAGACGGACGGGAGGGGCCACACTGGCGCGTCGGGCGGTTGCCGCGACCGGTGAAGGGAATAGTATGTACGTGTTCGCTCGTCCTGCGGATCCGCAGGTCGCCTCCGCGTACCGCGGTCTCTTCAGTGTGGCCCACGACTTTTAATGAGGCTATAATGAGGAGGACCAGTATAATCGATACTAATAATTATGAAGCTGAAGAATTTGTTTATTTGGTTCAACGCGCTAATCTCAGGTACTGGACCGATTTAGAAAATTCTTTGACCATCAGAAAGCTACATTCTTCCCGAGCGACATGGGCTATATTATATTCCGATATTGCCACGGGAACGGGTACAACGCGGGGAAAATCGCGAGGATCCGCTAGTTTAATAATGTGCAGTGTGTAAAGCAGTGGATAGAATAGAGACAATATACGCTTATGAATAGGCATATTTCGCTCGAATTGGTTGTTATAAGACCTAACATTTATACGTAAATTCTATAGCGACCCTTATCTTATCTTCAAAATGCACAGAAACGGTTGAGGACCAACTGAATTCCTGTATGGCCATTCTCCTAACCTAATCTATTCACGTGGAAGGAAATTGCCCCAAGGGTATGATTATGATAAAATAAGGTTTGAAATATTGACATGAATTTTTCAGTAAATAAATTTGTTGCATCAAATCTATTTCAAACGTTGACTATAAATTAACAGCGCGTTAGAGTATTGTATAAATGCGACGCTTCTCCCAGCGACTCCATAGCTCAGTGGTTAGAGCATTCGCCCGGACAGTGAAAGGTCGTGGGTTCGAGTCCCATCAGAGCTAGTTGTGAGACGGGTCAACTTTTTCTAATACTTTTTATTATTCAATATCAAATCTAATTACTAAAAAATTAAGATTGCTGTAAAGTCATTGTTTTTTTACAGATTATTTATACTAATTGGATTTCTACTCTTCGGTTTCGCTGGCTACGTCTCCATCGAGATGATGGAGTACAGAGCGAAGAAAGCTCACCACATCGAGAGGAATTTCGAATTAGTTGATGGCAAAAATGAACATTAATTTAAAACAAAAAAAAAGAGAAAAAAATCTTTCCGTGTTCTGTGATTTTCCCTTTTCGGTAAGCAAGGTGGACACAAGATATTGTTTTGTTGAAATTGCGATTTATATTGATCTTTTAACAGGCTGACATGAGCCAACTATTCTTCTTAATAAGGCCAATTTATAAAAAAAGGTATCAGTCAAGGTCTTGACTGAGGGCATTGTACAGTCAGCGTCAAATTGATATAAGCGTCTAGAGTAGTCAAAAAGATCTGAAAAACATAAACGCAATTTGATCTAAGCAGTTCGAATAATCATATTACTGTAAGCGCGCAAGGTGTTCAAAATATCTTAGCACTCATTGTTTTTCTGAGAGCTTTGTTTGCTTAGATGATTTTGAACACTTTGACTGCTCATATAAATATGAAACAATGAGTGTCTAGATATTTTGAACACCTTGCGCGCTTACAACAATATGATGATTCGAACTGCCTAGATCAAATTGGTTTTATGTTTTTCAGATCTTTTTGACTACTCTAGCTAGACGCTTATATCAATTTGACGCTGACTGTACCTATACATGCACTCTCTTTATATTAATATTTGCGGGCGGGCGGACGAACGGTCCAATAATTCATGTTTTTGCAGGAGAAAGCTCGATCTTGGTTTTATAGTCGCCGATGGTTTCCGCCAGGTAACGCTATAAAAGTATAAATTTAACATTTCATTCTTTATTCATACAAGTTAAAAACTAGATTTTTAAGTTTTAGAATTAGAAATTTTCAACTTAATCGTATATTATACCACCAAGCATGGAGGCTTTTGTCCACTTTTGGACGCAGTCTATAAATTCGCCTGGGTTACGGCGAACACAGGTTCGATTCCTGCCTAAGTATGTATGGTAATGAAATCACAATATTTAGTCCAATAAACTTTGATTATGCAATTTTGAATAGTCAGTTTTTCCATACCACCTAATCGAGACTCTTTTAACTGATAAGCAATATGTAAGTAATATTCTTTTTTTTAACATTTGTGTTTAAAGTAACATTGTAAATATAAGAATTTAAAACACTCAGTAGGCACTAATTAAGACTTTATTAAGGTTAATAAAGGACAAAAAAAACACGTGAATAGTTTCAATAAAATCGTTGTTTTTATTCTCTCCACATAAATACTTAAATTGGATTAAACTTAATCCGGAATTAACAGCTAAACGAAGCAACTATCATTATCTAAGTACATTCGCAAGGATATTAACAAAGTGACTAAAACTTCGTTACACAAACATTATACACTATTAACCCTATTTTTAGAATGAAAAAATTAAAACATTCCACGAAACCGTACAAAATATGTTTGTCACGTTTTAACGTAGAGACCATAGTAATATGTTTGTGGGAAGAAAATAGAATATGTTTTAACTTTTTCATTCAAACTATAAGGTAGATCAACAAAAAAGTCAAGTCTTGCTTGTATGTGAGACTGTTACTTTTATTAAGGTTTAAATCCACTTTGGTTGTCTATTTCTATGTTAAGTGTTCTTTTTAATAAACGTGATTATTATACTGATTGTTATATTGTTTATTTCATGGTATAGTTTTTTTTAGTGGACGTTCAACCTTTTAGTATTTTTTATGCAATAAAGAGAAATGAGCTGTATTAGTGACATCTTTAATTTACAACAATTTAGTAAGAAATATACTAGTAGCTTAAGAAACTCAATAAAAATAGGGACACGGTTTTATACGGTATTTTTAAAGTGTTTTATTTATGCTTGTAATAATTTTCTCACATAAAACCGAATTCCTATTATTATTGAAGTTATGTCACTCCCGATTATTGCAATTAAGCAATATATCCCCCAGTCCTCACACACATTAACAATATGAATTCAATTTTAACACTTGACATGACCGCAAACAATATTTTTACATTAAAAATTAAAAGTTCGTAAGTCACTGGTCCATTTAAGATACTACTTATGTTAAAAAGCAGGGTCCTATTCAAATTATTTCGACGTCTAACAATATCTTGACGTCATTTAATTCTAAATGTATCCATTTAACTTCACATTAAAGCGCTGAACCGTAATACCTTTGAAAATCATATTATTTATTATTAAAAAAATATATTTTCTTAAATATTTCAAGGAAGACCAGGAAGGCACTGAAAATAACTTTGACTATATATACACCGACGATAGCACCTTTTTCTATATTATTATTTCGTAAAATCTGGGTTATACAGTTTACCTATTAAATTATGCATGTATGAACTTTACACTATTTTGGCAATTAAGGAGATTACCACAGATAAAATTTAATTGTTTACAAAGGTATTTCAATTAATAACTTTATTAAATATTAAATTATATTTATAACAAACAGTTAAAAGGAATGATTCCGGATTTACTATTTAATAATGCTTATTTACAAGAAATACGTAAAACTGAAGACTTCGTATATTTATACAAATATTATCTAAGTCATACAAATAAAACGATACAACAATATATCTGTCGATTTATGAGCTTTCTTCAGGTGTGGTGTGTAAAATTCCGCAAAAGCTTGCGGTGTATAACTACATAATTATGTATAACTATACATACATTTTATAACTTTGTGACCCTGTATACAATGTAGACGTAAGTAGCCTCAAACATAAATGTATAGTGATTAATACAACACGGTAATTTATATACAAATAAATCTAAACTTCGATATACATTTCAAATTCGTTTCAGGGTCTTTTTAGCACCGACTGTTTATCAATTCATAAGAAACAGGACTACTTCTGTATGTTCATTTTTATAAAAAAACATTAATGTACCTATACTTCCATTATATCAATGATACTTACAACTCTTTATAGTTATTATTATGTTCTGAGACAAAGCACCGTCAATTTCATACAACAAAAACATACAAAAACAATCCTTGCTCATCTAATTTAATACATTTGGACGGCAATACATAAACCTATGTATTTATTATATACAAAACATTTCAAAAACTTTAAAATATTTAATCCTAAAGCGCCTTAAATCGTAACTAAATGCAAAAATCTATAACAGGAAGACGAACGAGTTTGACCGACGACAGTTGAAAATTTTGTAGAATTATTATGATTTTCAGGCATTATTAAGATGTTTGAAAGCAATTCCAAAGATCTGCAACCAGTTCAAGAGTAGGTTTATTTTGCATAGTTCTGCAAGTAAAAGTAAATTTTACCGTAAATTCACGACTATGAAATCTTGATATAAAGTATAAGCATAGCTTTCAACTCTATACCCTTGTAAATATTATCATATCCTGTATGATTGCGATTGCTTTTGTGATGTGATGCGTTTGTGTGTCGTGCTGCGTTTCAATTTCACAGACGTTACGAGTTCGGAGGTGTTATTAAAAAATTAAAAAAGAACGTCATATCATCTGTGGCAAAGAAAGGCAGCAGTGAAGCAAAACCGAAATAGATTATTACAAAAAGGTTTTAAGCTATTTTTTGTATTGTAGATGTTCTAACTGGGACTGGTCGTGTTACTCCTTGGTTCTGGTTTGAGGGCTGTGCCGTTTATTCTGGGCCCCGGTATGGGGGTGGCAGGGGCTGGATTCAGGGCTTGACAATGAGCGCAGGGCTCTAGGCGTCGCGATAGTACCGCTCTGAGTTTCAGGGCTGGCCCTAGCTTCATTTGTAACATCCCTGTTAAGTGATCTTCTGTGAGAAGTGGCAACCCTGCTCCATCGATTCTTTGCTCTCGGAAATTCTGTAAAGAAGAAAAATTGGTTTAAGAGGTGATTTTTTTATGTCAATTGTCATCTAAGCGCTCTATTTTCATATTAATAATTCATAAAATTATGAATTCAATCTATGAACTTATATCATCTACTATGTAATTTACTTTCAGCGGAAGCCTATATCTAATACGTCCATATAAATACTAATACATTATTAGAAAGAGGAAAGATTTCTTGTTTGTATCTTTGAAATGGATAAACTAAAACACTACTGGCATGATTTTAAATTTAAGTACCTACACCTTAAAATATTGTGCTTGATTGTTGTTAATGTTCAGATAGGAATTTCTGATAGGTTAGAACGATGATCATTTTGACGCTCACTGTAGACTGAACTAAACTAAAGAGGCAACTAAAGTCCGCGCCACGAGTGCCACGGCACGACTCATGGCCCGAGAGGGAGGGTATTTTATATGAGGCGAGAAACGGTGTTGTTTGTACTAATATTTTCGGATGTAGAGTTTTTACTCGGTATCAATCAAATCAAGATATTTACGTAGATCATCGAAAGGTAAGGTATAAGACAAGACACCAACTCGTTTATAAGTAAACATCTACCCCAAGCACGAAAAACTGTCGTTATGGTAATCGTATAATAGACTAAGGTCCGGTTGCTCGAAGCTTGGTTACGTTAACTCTAGGGTTAAATTATGGTTAAAGTAAAATTAACCGGCGGTCAAATTTAAAAAAGCGTTGTTGAAGAAGCGGTTACTTTAACGAGCAGTCAAATTACACATTTAACGGCTGTCAAAATAACCGACAGGGTGGGGGTGGTTTAAATTTTGACATTAGTAATTAAGGGAAGGTTAATGAAATAGTATAGACAACACTTTTAACCCAACGTATTTTTCTTTGACCGAGGTCAAAATTGACAATAGTTAAATTTTAACTTTTATTTTACTGAAAAAAAAATGGAAAATGAAGTATTTAGAAAAAAAATCGACCCGTCTCACAACTAGCTCCGATGGGACACGAACCCACGACCTTTCGCTTTCCGGGCGATTGCTCTAACCACTGAGCTACGGAGTCGTTACGAGAAGCGTCAAATTTATCCAATACTTCTTACGCGCTTACTTAACTTTACAGTAGGTAATGTACGAGCAACCGGACCTAAGGGCCTGTTTCGCAATGTCTGAGTAGGTTCTCATTAGCTGTTACTTGACAGAGAGTCCATACAAAACCTTATATTGTGAAACAGGCCCTATACCATCCGTCAAAATGCTACCAAATTTATCAAAGTACTGCTGTCCAAATCTATAGAATTCTATTGCTTAAACGAAAAGGGTGCTCTGCTCTGGTTTGCATCAAAATAATACGATCACGATAACCATTACGAGAGCGAGAAGTTTTCGTGCTTGTGGTGAACAGTCATGAGCAATAATATGTAAACAAAATAGGACATCTTAATACTAGGTATATGACTTTTGTGACACATGTAGTTTTGTTTTGGAACGCTTCTATGTGACAAAGTTCTATGTTGTTAACATATTATTGCTCGTGACTGTACCACAGTATGATCGAAAAACATGTGCAATACAATGGTCGCTAAAATAAGAAACAAAAGATGATCCTAAACGAACTGGTAATGAAGTTCGATTGTTGCAGCCTCCGGGCTTAAGAGTTTATTAGGAGAACTGACCAACCGGGCGCACCTGTCGCGATGTCACGCCGTGTACCGCGCGCTAACCATCTGCATATTTTAGTTTATTTTATTTATTTTGGTACATAAACAACCAAAGGCCAATACCAATTCTTTCACCATTTCTAATGCAACATAAATTACAACACGCGAGTATAACTACTAAAAACGATACACATCTTAAAATATAAAGAAACTTCTCTAAAGTTTCTTTATATTTTAAGATGTGTATGTGTATGTGTGAGTAGAAAATTCGAACTATCTATTCAAAACCTACATATTTTGATCTATCTTTCTTTATAAGTAGTTACTGGATTGAAAAATGGAAACAAAAATAAATATCTGGAAAGGTATTTCTTTCGCGTGTGGGGGTAGTAATATCTTCACATTGATGAAATTAACGCTGGCTATACAGCGTGTAAGAAGTATTTGATAAATTCGACGCTTCTCGTAACGACTCCGTAGCTCAGTGGTTGGAGCAGTCGCCCGGAGAGCGAAAGGTCGTGGGTTCGAGTCCCATCGGAGCTGGTTGTGAGACGGGTCGATTTTTTTCTAAATACTTCATTTTCCATTTTTCAATCATAAAAATTGCATTGTGAATGCAAAAAAGTAAAAATTTAATAACTTACTGGATTTACAGCATTGGTAGCCTCAATAAAATCTTTCAGCGTGCAACTGTTATCGAGATTCCATTGTCCTACCATCTTATTAGCCCCAAATTAACCCCCAAACCAGCATTAACCCCAAAAAAGCTCAATAAAGATGAAAAAAAAAATAAGTAAAAAAAAAATTACCTAGACGTTAAATTCGAGACCTAGACGTTAGATTCGGAGACACTTCTTCTGTTCAGAAATAGCTACAAATAGCTTGAGTATAATTAATTACAGTGCCTAAAAGTTTAGGTCTACAATAACTTCAATTTGTCGCGCAGAACGATTCAATTATTAATCTCTATAGTTCCGAAATTGGACATACTCTGCGAGAAATACGAGTGCCTTGATTCTTCAGATGGAACCACAATAGAAGTTGCTTATTCTTATTGCAAAGTGGGATTAAAATAGAAAGCATCAAGACGATTCGCGCTGGGTCGGCACAGCGTCCAGCGACCTGTCATCTCCGCGGGAACGTTGACAAAAAGCGCGCCGCCTACGTGACGTCCTGCCCCCGCCGTCGCCCCGCAACCACTGCCTCCCCGCGCACGTCCAACCACTTTTTACACCGCGACATTTGCCCGGAGTTCGATCCGTGTCATGCGACGTATTCCTTTTTTAAATTGCGCCGCAGCTCGATTATTTTATTTTTTAATTTTATAAGGCTTCGGGCAGCCGTCTCGCGGTAAAGCGATAGAGTATAAAAAACTCTATGAATAATTAAAGTGAGATAGCTACTGGCTAGATCATGGGAACGGAATTATTTAGCGGCGACAGGTCGGCGGCGGCGGCCGCTTGAACGACAGGTCAATTTGCAGGACTCGCCTTTTTATGGTGATGCTTTTAGATCTGCCTCCGGTAATTTTATTTTATGCAAATGTGAAAAGAATTCGCTCGGGAATTGGATCATTTCACTTTTGAGACAGGATCGAGTTAGATTTGGAACAAAGGGTCGTTCTGACCCGGTTAACCTTCGGATGTGGTTGTGGTTTGGGGGCATGTTTAAGTATAATGGAGTTTACAAGCCGAAGAATCGGTTCGGGACTCTAATGCGCGTGCCCCCGGGTCAGCCGACCGCCGACTAACGAAACGGAATGATATTTGAGAAAATTGTTTAATTGGGGGT
Organism: Crambus lathoniellus; assembly: GCA_949710035.1. Classification (NCBI taxonomy): domain Eukaryota; kingdom Metazoa; phylum Arthropoda; class Insecta; order Lepidoptera; family Crambidae; genus Crambus; species Crambus lathoniellus. The sequence goes on along the minus strand of OX453303.1, from coordinate 8,379,122 downwards.
CGAATTACGGGTTCAAAGAATCAACGGCAACGGTCTGTTCCTTCTTGCTTTTTTTTGTCGTCTGGGAGAAATCTGACCGGTTACTATACGGCTTAGAGACTTTTTATCGATCGAGGGTGAAACATAATAATAGATATTAGCAGATCTTTCCTTTCTTTAACCAAATTATGTAAAAGGTACTTCTCAATGGCCGTAACCAAAACAAAGGAAATTAAGGCAAAAAGGCATTGCGTAAGAAGAAAAGTAAAAATAAAGTAAGTAAAAGCACCTCGATAAGATCATCAGACACGAAAGCTCTGTGTAAGCATACTCATTTTTTAAAAAGCATCAAAAATATGAACACTTTTTGTTTTAGTTATAAGTTACTTTTTTCACAGTCGAGTAAAAGTAGTCGTTAAGTATTATCTTTTATTATTTACAACAAAACGGCTGTTCGGGCAAACGCTAAACGCAGGGCGATCAGTTGGGCTCATCGCACATTACGTCGCCGGTGGCAAAGGAGGTGTGCACACGAGCAACAATAAAGCAATTGTACGTTTTTTTTAAATTCTGTAAAAAGGTAGGCTAAATTTAACACCAAAAAGTATTTTTGTTTTCTTAAACTCTGTAAAAGGTAGACTAAAATCTTCTTGGAAAATGAAGAAAATCTAACAAGGAGGTTTAACACCAGGGGCCCGTTTCTCAAAAGCTTGTAACTTGTAATACAAGCGGAAGTCACTTTTTGACAGCTTTAGTTAGAAAGGGACGTCCACTTGTATTACAAGCTACAAGCTTTTGAGAAACGGGCCCCAGATATATTTTTTGTTTCTTTCTTAATTCTGTAAAGGGGTCCATTAAAAACTTTATGGAAAATGCGAAAACTCGGAAAGAAGGTTTTACAACAAAAGCTTCTATTTAAAAAAGAAAGAGGTTTAGTTGCAGCTTGCAGCTGTTACTGAACGGAGATCAAAAAATCCCGATAGACAATAACAAATAGACGATCGTAAACATTTCTAGGGCAAAACAGGGGTGTGATAACATCTCCCAGTGAAAGTAAGGACATTTATCAACTTGAGCAGAGCATTAGCTGTGGTTAGCTGATGTACTGTGGCCAGAAACTGCCTATGGCCATGAACCGATCTTGCCGCGCGGCAGCCGCATCTTGCGAACAGGTTGCCTGAGCAAAAAAGGTTAAAGTATGTACGCAGGGTTGCTAGGCGAAATGAGGAAGCCGAAAATGTCGGGGCGGTTCAAATTCTTATCAGTATCGGTGGCTTCATAGTTCCCGAAGGTTTCCGATCTTTGATTGCGACTTTGGTATTAGAGGAAAATTGCACGTTATTATTTACTTATAAATACTAATACTAATAATTTCAAACGACTAGGTGTTCGATATAAAGTGCTAATTTGCTCTAAGCAAGTATAATCGATAACCATTTCTAATGTTCATATAAGTCATACACTGAGCTGGTAAGTCACTGCCTCTTCTCAACGCTCAAAGCGGGGGAAATTGGCTCTATAAAAATAATGTCATTTAAGTAACTTTAAAGCATCATTGAGAATAGAGCATCATTAATTCCTATCCTAAGCAACAGGTAAACTTTAATAGGAAGCTGGCAGCCCTCAACGCAGGGCAACTGCAGGGCTCTCGCGGGGCGCGGGGCACGGGGGCTAATGACAGGGGCGGCGCGGCGCCCGCGGCGGCTACCGCGCAAATTGATGCCTGCGCCCTCTACGGACCTTTGCTCCCGGCCAGTGATGCGCCACTCGATAAAATGTGACAGCCCGCACGCTCACCTAGAATTACGACTAACTACGAGTTGGTATCGCGCAGGTGCGATCCGGTGTGTTAGTGAGATGGTGCACTAGTTTATTTTAACGATTTATAGCCCGCCATAAAAATGGAGCCATTTCGAAAACTGGAGCGTTAAACTTATAAACTACTTTAGTTTCTCTTCATTCAATAAAAGTAAACACTGAAGTTAATTACGTAAAGGCTTACAATATCTAATAAACTAAACCAATTACTTTTATAATATTTTATATAACAACGTGTAGATTTAATGAAACTTTTTTAACATCTAAGTCAGTATTAAAGCATCCGTTAGTTTTAATCAAAATAACACACCTACTAAAAGCGCGCAGGCACTACAATAGGCGAAGCATGCAGCACGCAATATTACTACCAACTAATAACATATTATCGACGTCGATAATCGCCGGCGCGATAGCATCACTATCCGCCCGCATTACTCTATAAAGATTGCTATTAACTTTAAAGCATGGAGCGCACTGACTTATATTTAGAGCTGACGGTATGCAGCCTCCGACTCGTAATTATAATCGAGGACCATCGCCCATCGCCATTTCTCAGCGTGGTTCTTTTTTCTTTTTTCTTCAGACAGAGGTCATGGCATCTAGCTCCGGCAGCCTCTTGTTTATTTTTTAAGCAATTGTCGTTTTGCCGTTTGGAAACTTTCTAACTTTTACTTTGTAATGGAATCCATTAAGATTTTGTGCAACTACGTTGTTATTACTTAGGAAGGTACTGCGACTTTCAAAGTAATTTTTACAAGCGCCATATGTTATTAAAGTTACGTCTACTCAAATGGTTTTATTGTATTGACAAAATGAATGTGATATAAGTATTTATACGCTTGCCATCACCTTTTTTTGTACTTAAAACCTTACAGAAATCTAAAACATCATAGATTTAATTAATGATCATTAATATGTTCTTAAATATCTGTAGTGAATTCTACGAAGTACGGGAGAAAAACAATAATGCATTCATAAGTATTTGTGCTGGCAACGTTTCTCTAATTTCCAAGAAAATATCAATACCTACGGCTATTAAAGTAAAAGAGGCTCAAGTCCCGTAAAAGCGCTTAACAATAACAATATAGATTACCTCACTCATTTTGTTACAAAACTTATCATCGCCGAGATCGGCGCGGGCGCAAAAAGCTCCTACATAATAATTGGAAAATAGCCTAACGCCGGTGGGAGGGGCGCGTAATCTCGATGGCAGCGCGAGACAGACTGATGGAAGCCTGCGCGTGCGACGAAGCCGGCGTTATGTGGGCGGAGCCACTGCCGACGAGCTTAGTCGATCATGCCCGATCGGAGCCGAATGGAAACCGCCCAGTCGCTAATGTTGGCGCGCTCCAAACGGCTACTTTACTTGACCCGCCAAGTCTCATATAAATGTTCTTTACAGGAAGTGATTTGGAGGGTCAAATTATGATGGTCCGTTTATGCGAAACAATGTTAACAATGTGGCTCCATTATAGTTAGGTATTGGAGTTGCTTGAAGCTTTAATGGACACGGCTACTCCTCGGTTCGCCATATAAAGACGATTAACTTAATGTTTGTACTACGTTTGTTTGCTTAGCGGTTAACGTTTCGACATTATAGATATTGTTCAATTTTAAAGATAATATGTCTGTGCACTGTAGAACATTATGTTTAATTGAATTCTAGCGGTAATATTTACGAGGTATGTTTGGACGAATAATTAACTTTACATAATTATTAGCATACCAACCGAGTTAATCAAGTTTGTGATGATAGTTTAAGTAAATTGTTTTTATGATCATATATTTTCCTACACTAAGTCTACAAAGAAAATATTACTGAACTTGATATTTTAAATTATTTTTATGCATTCACAATGCAATTCTGTAAGTATAGGAAAAATGTGATAGTAAAAATCCACGAGCCCTATAAGTAGCTTTCCCGCCTGAAATCCCGCCTGAAAGCTAATTATAGAGCTCGTGGTTTTTTACTATCACATTTTTCCTATTACTGAACTTATTAAAATTTACCTAACTGAAAAATCAGGTAGGTAACTTTAAGAGAAAGTATGGACTCTTTGATATAAAACTATAGGACGGTTAGAGTTGTTATAAATCTGGTAATAAGATATATATTTCTTCATACCTTTATCTAGAATCGTATAGTTTCAGAAACACGATTTTATGATTTTGGCTCGACACTTTTTATTTTCGAAAATACCTCTAAAAAATAAGAAATATCAAGATTATTCTTAAATGGGGATACATATACTATTGAAAATTGGTTTAATCAGTGGACACCAATAATATTTAGGATCGTATAGAAGCATTTTTTAAAAATCGCTATAGTTTTTGAATACTAAGTGGTTTTGTGTTTTTTTTGCGTAATCGGCAAAATCGGTCTCGCTCCCGCGCGCGTCGTTTTCTCATTGCTATCTCGCTTTAGCATAATTTTTCCGAGTATCGCCTTAAAAACTCTCAAATAGACTAAAACCTATTTCATACCAACACCTACCAGGCCTAAAAATAGGTAAATTTGATACTTTTTAAAGTATATTAAAAGTATAACAAAGGTTCTGTTCACAGTTGAAGGTTAAGGCACGTTTAGACAGTGCCTCTTTGTGTGCCTATCACCTTTAGCCTTGCGATACACTATATAATAGTAGGTATATAAACACGGGCCGGGCGGGCCGTACCTTGCGCGTTGATTAAATTTAATTGAAAACAGCAGGTGGATTAATTAATAAACTTGAGCCTACAGATGAAATAGCAAAGCGAAACTGAACTTTGCTTTGTAGCGTGCGTGGGTGTGAAATGCAAGCTGTGATTGCAATCTAGGTACAATATTTGAAAGAGTTTTGTTTTATTAAAAGTGTTATTATTTGTATTTCTGATTAAAAAGGTTGCATCATTTTTTAAGTTATATTTCATAACTGGCTAAAATTTTGAGTTATAACGTTGCTAAGCAGCAAAGGTTGCGATTCTATCTGAGCAATATGAAGATATTTTTTTTTTCTAAAATACAATATATCCATAGGACTGTAGGTAACATTGTGAATGCATAGAATTAATTAAAAATCTTAATTTTTTACTTACTAACGGTACTTGTAGAGAAATATGGTACTTGGAATAGCTGCATTGTATGAGATATTCGTGCTACTGATAACCAAACAACGTCTATTCAACTTATGTAATATTAAAATAGATTTATTCTAGGTATACTTAATTATATTCATACGAAGATCAACTTTTAGTGGGATCCGATAGATGGCTAAACTCATCTACTACGGGATCGGACTGAAATCCAATTAGCGATAAAAAACGTAATCAGTCATTTAATGCCCCCACTGTTGGGACTTCCTTATGGACAGGAGATTTGACCATGACCCACCACGCGTGCGTAATGCGGACTGGGTGGGTATTAACGATTGCAAAATGCAGCCGGGAGCAACGGCTTAACATGCCTTCCGAAGCACGAGGGAGCTCGAGATAATAAAATGTTGGCCACCCATCCCACGACCGACCATTGCGAAAGCTGCTTAACTTCAACGATCGCAGACCAAGTGCGCTTACTATTGCGCCACGGGCTCCTCGAAAAAATTATCAAGAGTCTCATTATTTGCCCACATCGTCAATAAACTTGAGCAAACACGCCGCAGCCAGAGGTCGCGCGTTCGATTCCCGTTAGCGCGCTGCCCGTTAGCAACCTGTACTTTGTTAACATATTTTAATATATACCTATTGTGTGTTATTATACCCAGTTTCATTACCATTCTGTTGTAAGCCAGTAACTACGAAATTGTTATGAATGTTTCTTAAGAGCTTTTAAAGAAGTTGGACTATGAATTATGAAATGTAGAGATGTGAGAAAATTATAAAATTCAAAATTATACTACTACCAACGTAAGTAAGGAATTATAATATCTACCTGATAAAAGCAAGGTATAAAAGTAAATCACACAGTAGGTAAACTATTTTAGATGTCAACTCCGTAATTTTAAGTTAAATACAACATTTTTTGATTCTTTATTGCACATAAACATACAAATGGCCCTTTGTAATTCTCTACCAGTCAACCAGAAAAAATATGGAGAGATGTATGTCTATTATGGAGGAATTATTTCTATTGTATGAAAAAGCAACATTGACAATGAAATATTATTTCTAATTAAAACGATTAACTTTTTTAAAGTAGTTTACTGTTTAAGATCATTAAACAACATAATTACAACTACGTCGTAAGCGGGATGTGAGGACTCGATTTAAAACTCGAATCACGAATAGCGTAATCGATACATTCGATTATCGATAACAACAACGAGTAATAGTTCTCCGTATCTGCGTTAGTCGGTGAAACAATCTGCTTGTATCATCGGCGGCGAGATAGCATCGAGCTCGTGCCACTTGTAAACTCGTAGTGAGGGAAGAATGTACACGAGTTATCGATAAAATGGTATTGTTCATATCCTTATTTCAGTTACAAGAACAATTTTTTTTACGAATTGCTTTATTTAATGACACATAGCGATAATTATTAGTTCGATAAAGGGGAAGTGTTTGTTTTCATTTGAGGCTTTTATTCGAAAGCCAAGTAGTTTCTATTTTGATAATAGTGACAGTAGTGTAGAGAAATAATGAATAGATAATCTGAAATAGAGACGTGCTTTAAGCATGTCCGTTGAAAATAATGCAAGCGCCCATTTTTTCTGCAGAGGGGTTTAGTTTATGACTTATATCAGCTGCGTATCTTGGCCACTACTACTATTTCGCCAATAAAGTCCCTACTTATCTGCAAACGTGTCACTAGTTCGTGACCCATTTTGGTTATACCATTGTAGTATTTGCTATTTATTTTAATCGATATAAACAGGATATAAAGTATTGATACCATTTTCAGGCGACTTGAGGAACAGGGTGAAATGGTCCCGACCAAGGTGACTGATCACACGTCTGGATTGGCTGGCGTCTCCCCTCTAAATAATGATAATCGATACCATCGCATCACTCAACCCCGCGAGTAGCTGTGGCGTGCGTGCGCGCCCTGCCTCGAAAGTGGCTGACTACGTGCGCCATAAATACGCCACGATTCTATTCTAGTTTAATATTACAGTTGAATCGATATAAAAATATCGATACTAACGCATCACTCGATCCTGCGAGTAGCGGTCGCGTGCCGGCGCGCCCTGCCTCAATAATGGCTGACTAAGTGCGCCATAAATACGACACGGTTCTATTCTAGTTTAATATTACAGTTGAATCGATATAAAACATCGATACTAACGCATCACTCGATCCTGCGAGTAGCGGTCGCGTGCCGGCGCGCCCTGCCTCGAAAGTGGCCGAGTGCGCGCGCGCCAGCATTACGCCCGCCGCGATCCTATCGCTGCCTCCTAGTTTAATTTAGACGAGCCATTGTTGATTTTACTAGTTTTCTTCATATTGGCGAGGTCACCGATAGACATTTACTTTTAAACGATTTTGCTAACTCATTTTCCTGAAGAGTTGTTAGAGTAAATAACAAAATTGATGTCATTTACAAAGAAAGCATTAGAAAACTTTTTCCTTTCAATATGATGAAGCTTTTAGACTGAAGAATAAAAGTAACAACTATTATAATTTACAAAGCAATCAGTTGAAAAATTAAATATTTCTACTAACTTCCACATCCAATCTTTTAATTCTGTTACGTCAAATTTATATTTATGTGCCATATAAAAAATTATATTGAAACTTTAATGATATTTTATGATAGTTAAATCCGCACATTAACAAGCTTTAAAAGTGCACTTTCCATGCAGTTGAAACGCAACCAGGGGTACCAGCGCAATCGCCCTTGCTCACCTCGGGCGCTAATGCGAATATCGGGTTCAACTCGATCCCGCGCGTGTTTACTAAAGTCGGCATTAAGTTCTAACGCGTACTGATACACGCACAAGCGGTGGAGATTTGGGTACAATGTTTAATTAGTTAACTGCATTGGGAATGCAAAAAAGTAAAAAATGTTATATGTTAACAGGGTTTTTCAAAGATGAAGATCATAATAAACATCAAAGGGATATATATCCTCTTTTATGTGTTTTTATGAGGTTTTCATTGTAGAATAAAAAGCTAATTAGATCAGCCTCAGCGGCCGAAACGAAGTCTTGAGCGCAGCTTTTTAAGAAACTCTTCATAGTGGAATAATTTTTTCGCAGATTCCTCAAAAAAGTAATTCAATTTCACCATTGGAAAGATTTTCGCACTCGAGTGTCCTGCGGTCAGCTCTTATATAAGCCGGATAAGCCGAGATAAAGCTAATATAGCGATGCGGCCTATCCAAGGTATAGGGGGTATACAACTTTAAACAACAAAGTACTCTGATAACACAACCGATTTCAAAATGTACTCTCAGGAGTGCGTAGATTATTAAGAAGCAGTTTTACTTACTTCTGTTTAAAGAACATTAAGCTCTTGTTTTATACAATGCGATTAAGTTTTTCTTTAGGGTAGGGTTGGCAACAGAGGCTCGGTTTTTTTCGGACACACAAATTATGAAGAAAAAGTTGGAGTACCAACCTGAAAATCTTTAGGGTAGGGTCGGTAACAGAGGCTCGGTTTTTTTCGGACACACAAATTATGAAGAAAATGTTGGAATACCAACCTGAAAATTGCCACAGCCAACATGCTTTAGTTATTAAAGTTTCTCCCTACATCATTACTTTTATAAACAAGGCATTTCAAAAATCTCAATTTAGAAACGAATAAATGACGCGTTGCCATAATTGGATTGGAGTCAAAGAAAATAGACATATTTTAATACTAGCCGTTCTCGCGACTACATTTTAGAATGCGTTCTAATGTCGAAACACACCTGCCGAAAATTCGCTACCGAAAAAAACATGGCTGAATTACTATTGATGTATGCAATAACGCGACGTCATTTTGACCATGGTGTGTCAGTAATTCAAATAGTAGTGCAGGCGTAATTACGCTGAACTTCAGTTGCGTATTTTCGGTATGATGTGTTTCGACACTTTGTAAATTAGGTTGAGTTAAAACATATTTGGAAGATCTGACATAAAATCATTTGGCCCTGATTACTATAAATGATTTGATTTGATTTTAGATCTTCTGAGCACAGGAAAATAAAACCAAAATATTTAATTTACTCAAAGGACTAATACCTGTAACCCGTAGCATAAACAATTATCGTAATGGTAATCGAATAGTAAACTAAACCGACCTTCAAAAGCTGTCAAAGTGCTGTTGTCAAATTTGTATTGAATTTCAGTTCCTTATGCGACCGAAAGAGGCGCCGCTCCGGTTTTCATACAAAATAATACGATGCCAATAACGGTTATCATAACGACAGTCTTTTGTGCTAGGGCCACAGAGGACTAGTGCAAATGAGCGAAACTGACACTTAACTGCTTGTCCAGAAAGGGCGAATTCGCCGCGCGATTTTCATTACATCACTTTCAATGTGGCAAATAAGACGCGGAACGCCAATACTTAGCGGGCAATGTATGTTAAATCGCGTCTAACTCGCACGTAGTTCTGGACAGGGACTAAAACAGTTCACGGAATGACTTCCTTTGCTAACCCGTTTAAGTCATGTATGAGATTGGAGTACATATATTATCGGTAATAAGCGAATACGTAGGGCTGTCTGTTACTAATGCGTTGACAGAGATACGTCAGAATTGCAGGTAGTGTGCGTGTGAGATAACTCTGCATGCGACTGGGGCGTTTTTGGCGCTAGTAATAATACTTTTTTTTGTTCTAAGGTTAAGGAAAAGTTAGCATTCAATTTTGAACGCGCGCAGACATATCTGGCTCGCACTTTAGTAAGTTGATTTGTTACATCGTTCAAAAGTTTTGATATATGTAACAAATCAATATTTTGTTCCGTATAATATGCTACGGCACTATAGAAGTATCATTTAAGTAATCGTTGTGATAAATAAACAAAAAAACCTCTGAATAATTCCCATTACTCTCAAATTTTGTTTTCATATTTTTTATTGTGAAATTGATTTTCATTACTGAAAGCGAACAAACATACATACGAGTTTATACAGCTTATTTACTTACACCATATCCATGGCCAAATATATTGTTTGGGTGTTCGTTTTAAGCCAAAATTATGAAACTAAACATTTATATATATTGTAATATATAAATGTGTAGAAGGATCCCCATAGAACCCATTGATATAAGAATAGTCTGAGCAGAAACCTACCAGACAGTAAACAGTATTTTAAAAAGAACACCGGGACTACACTTACTTACGGGTTTTTAAGCCAAATGCCTACCCTAATCGTCGTCATTGAAAGCCAGCTATAGGCAACCCTAAGCTAAGGGGTATTATAACCTGAATAGTTATTAGCGGAACAGGCTTGCTTTCATCCGATAGCTGGTCGGTGGCAGAATTCATGGGCCTTATAAGGTGGCTACGCGGATATACTGGGCCTCGGGTGTGTATCATTCTGTGTTATGCAGGACTTTAATTAGATCACAATGTTGTAAACGAATTCCAGGTTGTTAGCCATTTTGTGCAATGCCAAAATAAGTATAGATAAAGGTAATCAGAGTCTTGTTACATGTTAATAAGTTTGACTTAGAATCAACTATTATACATAGCGTATTTTATGCTATATTTTTTAAGTAACAAGAAACAAAATTGACTTTTACGCCGTCATAGAAAAACAAATATTTCTAAACCAAGACTCTGATGACTACTGAACGACTATTAAATAATTCAAAATAAGTTTTTAGTAAAAATACCATTTTCATGACAAGCTTTTTTGCTGACTGTACTTAAATATTGTATTGTCATCTAAACCAAACCTGTATACAAAATTTCATTAGGAAGGACATTAGGAAGTGGATCAAATTAAGCTTGCAAGATTTGTCCCCCTCTAACTAACTAACTAACATGGCAAGTTAATAAAAAGCTTGTAAAAAGACTAAACGTAAAACGTTGACTTTTTTGCAATAAATAGAAGTTTAAATGGAAACTGCAGCTATCTATGCACAGTAGCGTTTACGTCATTTTATGATAAATGCAATTAAAGCTAGGTGCCAATCAACGGTCAACAGACTGATATTATCTCGCCTTGTATTCCATATTTATTGCGGTCGCTTATTCACACAATTTATTAATAATTATTGTGATTACAATATTATGAAGGAGATACCTGCTCTATCGTAACCAAACAAATATTTTGTCTATAATTTAATCTGGGTGTAGGTACTTTAACAAATGAAACAATAATTATAATAAGTCTAGCCGCTTCACAAGTAAATGAATTTGCTCTTGACATGAACTTTAATTAGGATATCTATCAAATAAGAATGCTTAAAAAAAATCGAACATTAAGATTATCGATTCTTTATAATCTATTATCAAGACGTTAAAATAAGAATCACTTTAAATTAATTGTATGCATTCACAACGCAATAACTATCTAAGTACTTATAGGAAAAAATAACAACAGACGGAATATGAATCTGCGTCCCCTTTTTTAATTTCAAACTAAAAAATTGCCTTTATGATCATGAAAAGTTTAAGGTTGCATTACAGTGCGACAACGTTTTCCGTTCCGGTGATAATCTTTGGAACTAAAACAGTTTTCATACGATAGTCTATTTTGACAGCTAATTTCGTATTGCAAGTGGTTCCTCTTCCACGGATGTCACCGGATCAGACAGGATTGTGAGACTATACTATTCCTTACAGCAATACAGGCGCATGGTGACCTCAGCGTATGTCGTTATCGGCGGCGTAAGCGCAGGACAAGAGACCAGATACGCGCGTTTGTTTGTTTGTTCGATGAATATGCATGCCCATTTGCATGTGTCTTAGCAGCATTAGTGTCGGGTAGTGTCTAATAATAAATTATAATTATGGATGCGGTAAAAAGGCCACACAAGGAGAGATATGGTTATATTGTTGTATATGTTGAATCCAGATGTCTCTGCTGATGCTGTGTTCACCAGAAAATCAGTGCAGCAGGCTGAGCTGAGCGCAGTTTCGACATCACACAACCATACACGGAATGTTACTTGATTTTTTTGTTTTTTAGTAGTATTTTCTTAAGTGTATTTGTGGTGTGTTGCGGAAATAAATAATATTCTATTTATATTGTGAATTTGTCGTAAGCTGTCAAGTATTGTTTTACTAAGTTGTTTATGTTTCCTTATAGTTCAATTCTAAAGAATCTGTTTTGTTTAAAAATATGTATTACACACTGAAAGCATTAAACTTTCTAAAGTCATCTTTATTTATAGTTAGCGCATTTAATTATGACGAAACTTTAATATATTTACTTTCAACTGGCATGCAACATCACATCACATTTTATAATAACTTCACATTCTCCTTAACTTTATATTTTCCATTTCGTTTAACAGCTATCGCTAGTAACAAACATCTCTAGACTAGCACCTACTGTCGCCTCCCACATTTTTAGTCCAAAGGTGGAGAGAACAAATCACCTCTTACGGCGAGGCGGTCGATAAATCTATCAGTTCGGCCCACAGCACCAGATGTTATCACAACTGGCTTTGTCCTGTCCCAGCAGATGAAGTGTGGCCAGCGGTCAGATCGGAAATGATAAAATTTGACTTAGACGCTTTTAAAAGTGGACGATGGAATTAATGGGACACTGATTGGGTTTTGGACAGTTGAAAGTTTAGGGGTGAAATTTATGTGGCATATACCTACTGCCAAAGTAATGTGGAGGTTAAATGCAATGAAAAAAATTAAAAGGAACTGTTAGATCTCGTAAATATATAAAAAACTTGCTTCTATTATCTTATTTTGTTTCTTTTCCAAGTCTTATCAGTCTCTTTCTTATAATAGTTATGTAATAGCGTATCTGTTATATAACGTATTTATTTTACAAAACATCCACTGAATGAACATGTACAGTAAATAATGACGTCTATTACACTTAAGAGCAGAACAATCACGCACGTTTCCCTTCCGAGCGGCGGCGATCGACATCCGGCCGGTAAACGCGACCGCCGCGCGCGCCTACCGAGAAAGGTAAAACGAAAACGACATCATTCCCCATCCAAGGCGCTTTTACCTCAGAACGCCTCCAAAAAGCTTAAATGTACACAGCCATGAACGATAAACGCAGCGTCATAGTTACGACTGCACTTATCCAGCGATCTGGAGGTATCTCTCTTTAATTATATCGTTGGAGCCCGCCACGGGGTCGCGAGGTTACACCAAATAGATTATCTGTGGAAGCTGCCGCGCTGTGAATAGCTATCTGTAACTATATCTGAGTATCTAGCCTATCGAATTCTTGTCGGGAACCCGCCCGCGGGTCGTTACCTCACAACCGTAGTGATTGCTTTCTATAATTTGGGGCATTGAATTTGGGGAATTTGTTTTGTGGTACTAGATTTCAGGTCAGTGATCGGCGGGCGAGTCGTGAGCGGTGTATTTGTAAACGCTAAGCTCTTAATGTTCCGTCTGCGGTATAGCCACCGATAACAAAGCCTCAAATGGAAAACAATGATTACTTTTTTGGCATTTGTCTGGTTGACCGCATTATTTGTTCAGAGCTCGTTCTTCATGCAACTGGTCCGTTAAAATATGCTTTACTATTTTATATTATTAAGCGTCGAAAGCGTTCAGGAAAATTTATGCATAAATACCGGTTGAAAGTACCATTCTAAATGTCAAATATTTTATAATATATTATCTATATAATTATACTAATATTATAAAAAGAAACGTTTTTTTTGTATATTTCTAATGGATAAACACAAAAACTATTGGACCGATTATAAAATTCCTTCACCATTAGAATTCTTCTAGCTATTTTATACCAATAATCCCACGGGAACAGATACCACGCGGAGCCTCTAGTTTTGTATAATTATAAGGAGTGGTTTCAGAAAAAGTCTTTTAGTATATTATATACCTTATTTGTTTTCCATTTTGGACGCCATCTTACAGATATCGACAATAGTTACTAATTTCAGTGTTACTAAATACGAACGTGGTCATACAACTTGTTCGATAAATTAGACGATAAACATCACAATGAGAAGCGAGCAGAATAGAAGCTAAAGGAAGCTCTCAATCTCCCTTTGTTGGCGCGACCTTTGATCGCATATCCTGCAATGTTTAATAGTCTGAAGATTGCATAACTTATTAGTATTATAAAATCACCCTTTCAATTTTAATACCAAGAGTATAAGATGGCATATAGATAAAATTAAAAGCTATTAAGGATATTAAATTTAAGAATCAATCAATAAGAGCAAAAAATTTTTAAAGTTCATTCCCATGAATATTGAACTTTAGAGTATAGATTTATGAGGCCCTGTGTTCTCATAAAAGTTGTTGTATCTTTAAAGCCATTAAATACTTTGTTTTTGTAAAGCATAGCCCACATTGTGATCGAAATTAAGCAATAGAGGATATAGGTTCACACAGACGCAGTCGCAAGCGGCTGCTAGTAACATATAAAATTATTCAATAAAAATGGCTTATTTTATCTTTCTTCTTAATTGTCATCTACAGAGGCACGTTAAGCAACTCTGCAATCGTTCGAGCATTGTTTTGCTTTTAAAGATATTGCGAGAGCATTTCCTTTCTTGTGAAATGGTGGACAGATCACGCGAGTGAACCGATCTCGCTATAATTGTCTAGTAAAGTTGATTATGTATGAAATGAACTCGGCTACTGTTGCTTATTGCGCTAATGCAATATCCGACCTAAGTACAATTATAATAAGTAGCAGATTTTGTTACGTCACTAAGATTTGTGATAGGGAATCTATTTAAATTGAAGTTAATGTAGCTAATTTATAGTTAAATGGAATAGTAGGTTTATGACATTTTGACTGACTATAAAGGTGGTCTTGTGCAAATTACCTACCTATCAGCCCCCTACACAAGTGGCTTTCTATTAACGATAGGGCAAGTAGAATAGAAAGAAAATGTAGGGGATTGACATTAACGGTCACGTGACATTTCAATCGCTAATGTCAATCCCATACATTTTCTTTCTATTCCATTGGCGAATTCGATCGTAGAAAGCCACTGGTCTAGGGGGGCTGGTCTTTTATTTCAATTGTTTAGACCAGTAGTAGCAGGTTCAGCCTTTTTTTCTCACACACGGATTTTCCTGATTGCATGTTCTATGAATTGAATACCTATAGCTTTTTAATTTACATCCACTAGGCACTTACGACATGGTCCGCTTACAACTTAGTTATATATTCTTAGCCTGCTCCAAGGTCTAATCTACCTCTTTTTCAAAATAGCTCAGAATCTGTTAAGTGGTTTAATTAAGTGATACCAGCCAGAGATTTTCGCATTTGTCTATTACAGTGGATTGAAAAATAAGGAAAGAAATGAACTTACACTAGCTACCTTTCATACCACATAATTGGCAGGCTAATAAAAACCGAAATGACGCACATGTCAAGTTGCCACCGCAAATATTTCCGGAAGGCGCGGCTGAGACGAATGCGCGCACGCGTCGCTCATTACGAACACGCGGCCGATCTAACGATCTCTCGGAAAGAACGCAACAGGTGACTCGAACACAATTTGCTTTGGTTAGGTTTGATTGTGGCGGTTAATCAACTTTTGCCCTGGTCTGTTACGGGATGGGTGACCGAAATGACGCACAAGTCAAGTTGCTACCGCAATTTATTGCAGAAGACGATGTACGCACACGCCCCTCACTACGAACACGCGGCCGATCTAATGATCTCTCGGAAAGAACGCAACTGGTGACTCGAACTCAATTTGCTTTGGTTAGGTTTGATTGTGGCGGTTAATCAACTTTTGCCCTGGTCTGTTACGGGATGGGTGACCGAAATGACGCACGTGCCAAATTGCTTCCGCAATTTATTGCAGAAGAGGCGACCGGGGCAAATGTACGTACACGCCTCTCCCTATGAACACGCGGCCGATCTAATGATCTCTCGGAAAGAACGCAACAGGTGACTTGAACACAATTTGCTTTGGTTAGGTTTGATTGTGGCAGTTAATCAACTTTTGCCCTGGTCTGTTACGGGATGGGTGACCGAAATGATGCACATGTCAAGTTGCTACTGCAAATTTTTGCGGAAGTCGCGTCCGAGACGAATGTACGCACACTCCCCTCATTACGAACACGCGGCTGATCTAACGAGCCCTTGGATGGTCTGTCAAAACTTGTTTATTTTGAGATCCTTGCTGCATCGGAAGGTAAGTATAGATGGATAGTAGTCTTTCACTAAAAGAATGTGCCTAGAACCATTTTTACCTGCAAGTAACCCAAAATACTAACTGTTAGATCATAATAGGTAGGTATAGCAGTCTAATAGGAAAGTGTAATTATTTAAATATCATAATGTTTCATTAGAATAATTTTGCATATTACCTATTATTCTTTTTGCCGGTTAAAAAAGGAATAGGTTGCCGGTGGAATCTGGAATTAAATATTAATTTAAAAATCACCGGTAGAATGTGGAAAAAAGATTCACGGGTTGAACAATCGCCGGTAGAATGTGGAAGAACCCTATTTAAGCCATTCCAGTCCATTTATCGAAGAAGGCTCGCTTCAAAACATCACGCTACGACAAACAGAAGCGGAGCATTAATGAAAAATGTTGCAAAAATGGGAAAAAATATTTCTTTTAAATAGGTTTTTTTCCTTTAACTCAAATTAACACAGGTGAAACTGCGGAGCACAGTTAGAATAATTTTAATTTGCATTAAATACATATCCTAGGAAGAATAACATGACGGAGCTAATAACTAAACTCTTTCTTTCTTACCTGAGCCTCAAAATTGTGTATAAATAAAAATTATCATAACAATATCTAAAGTTTTAATGTAATTATCATGGCAATGTCAATTAGAACAAAGGTTTACACTCACTAACTAATTAAAAGATAACATTTTAATTCGGTTGAGTAAAGATCAAGTGAATTCGATTACAACCAATAATTAAGTGCTGGTCAGTGTCATATTACTTACGTGGCGCGTCGATGTCTTTTATACTACGATATTGCAACACAAGCTTTCGCAGCTAATAGACATCAACGCGTCAACCCTAGATCACCCTTGGAATAATATATTTATCGTTGCTTCTTTCAACCAGATTATTATTTTTGCATATTTGTTTGTTTATATTTGAGAAATTATGTCACTTGTTTTTTTTATATACGAAAACACTGTGATAACGAAAATAAAATCAAAAAGTGTTTACTGCCAAGTGATTGTCGTAAGTGATTAAAGTGATCTCTTTAATTAGATTCATATTGTCATTTGAAACATACTTTAATATTTGAAAGCCCACTACTTCTTAGAAGAAGATTTTGTCCTTAAAACAATGGCGCCAGCGCGAGGCGGCCCCTCGTTTTTATGACATTATACGGGTCCGCAACGATTATATCCGCAACTGAGTTATTCCCATCCGATCCCCTGCAACCGATCCCCTGGTGGATCGTTGGTATTCATCAGGTTTTTGGTTAACATTGAGTAGGTACCCCTGGCACGAAAAACTGACGTGCTCGACTCTCGTAATGATTATCGTGTTTCTATTATTTTGTATGAAAACTAGAGGAGCGCCTCTTTCGGTAATTTAATGAACTAAAATTCAACAGATATTTGACCGCAGCACCTAGACAAAAGTTCCGACAAATGTCTACCCGAGCCGAGGCGCAGCCGAAGGTGAGGGTTGACAGTCGGAACAAGTTGCAATGACGGTTCCGCACGTGTACTGAACAGCTATTTTTAATACAGTTGCGAAAAAATTAAGCAATTTAATAAAATATTAAAACACAATAAACTCAACTAACTAATCGTAAAAGAATATAAGCAGAGAGTAGAGACTTTTTTTTTGTTTTCTTCATCCATTCTGGGTTGGCAAAGGAAACTATGATCATACAGCCAAGGCTTCAGTAGAATTTTTTTATTGATATGAAATGAAAATTAAATTAAATGAGATGAAATGAAATGAAACCTAACAAAAGCAATCCGAATCCTACAGGAGCGCCTTTCCTTATTTCTCTCTTTTACCACATCGTTTTCCATTAAAGCCACATTATTGCACTAATTCCACCATACTAAGTACCTACCACAATAAAAACCAGAAAAAACTAATTTAGAAAATTAAGAAATAAGGTCCCTCATTTTCTTTTCACTTACTTGCGCAAACTCCTATAAGCAGATACTATGGTAAATAGTGCACGTCATACCATATTTAGTAATCTGTGGTCATACAGCCAATTTTATGTATTTTTTATATTCATAAATTTAATTTGGCCGATACTAATATTAATTTAATGTATAATTAAAATTACTTTTAAATCTGATATTGAAACAAATTAGTAGCTTCTTTTTAGAAATATTTGCATGAATCATAAAAACTTCTATGATTTTTTTTTGTAAAAACTTCGTGGTTGGTTTTTTCTTTTTAATAGACAATATTTTGACAGTTGGGAAAGAAAACGCACGAGTTCGGGAAAGGTAAAGAAAAAGTTCGAGTGTGTAATAGCCCACATCCCGAACGCTATACGTCCCTGCAATACGCCACTTTTTGAGCAACTGTATTAAAAAAGTATTTAAGTATAGATTTATCCGTTATCAACACAGCCTAGTTTTAAATTGTATTGTATGGAGGTTGATTCTTACACGTTTAACAATTGTATGTAAAAGCATAGTTTTTCCCCACAGGTGACGTGAGTCAATACTAAAATTAGCCGCCATTGGGCCGGCGCGTGCGCCGCTGACATTTGGCCGCGCGACCTCAGGCCGCTACTCCTACGGCCGCTTGTTATTCAACGTATCAGCTTGTAGGCCAGGGGCTGGAAAGCCTATGTGCTTCAACATTGACTTCTGATAACAAAAACGTGTTTACCTTTTTTTGTTTATAGTGAGGGCAAATTCAGTCTATTCGTATACCGCTAACGGCATGTTGGACAAGGCTTGTCTCTCACCGCGCCCAGCCCTCCCGCCAAGCCTAATAGGCTTCGCATCAGGGCTAAGCTATTGTAATGGTTATCGAATACTATACCTGTTGGCGATACAAGCCAACCTCCTTTCCTTACCACTTATTTTGTCTATACCTTTATGTTTTTATATTTTATTGTATTGTCATAAATAAACAGTTGACTACAAATACGTCTATCATTTACAATACCGATACTATACCTATAGTATACTGACCTATAAAAGTTGTGAAAGTGTTGCCGTACGTCGATACACGTATTGAATTTCAGATCCATAAACAACCGAAAGACGCGATGCTCTGGCTTTCACACAAATAATACGATCACGAAACGATTACCATAATGACAGCGTTTTTCGTGCTAGGGCTACAGTAGTCTATTTTAGATTTTTATCATCATATATATTTCCTACCTTTTTCCTATCGTCGGTATAGCTTAAAAATGTCTAGGTCCGTACTTGAAAACGTGGAAATTCATTATCAACTGGTCGTGACAACTGCAATGCTTTGTTGGACTAGGCCCGTCTAAAGAGAAGTCTCTAGGCGAGAAGGGCGAAAAATTACTTAAATTAAAATAGTTTCGTCTCAGTCGGTGAAGTCTATCGATGTCTGCGTAAGCCTGCTTGGCTTATGTGTGTTTGTAAGTAATCCCCTAACAAAAAATCCATCACCCCCTAGAGTTGGCAGGCCCACCGCATTCCCATGCGTCGTTGACTTAGATCGCACCTTTATTCACCCAGTCCGAATTGTAACCAGTTTTTAGGGGTAGGGGCAAACTCCTGTCCTAAAAGTCCCCTATCCCCTAAAGTAAGACCAGCCCACCGTCGCCCACGCGCCGTCGAACTAGATCGCACCTTTATTCAGCCGCGCCGCATTGTAGCCAGTTTTTTGTGGCCCGACTAATAGGTATGTTTATTGTTTTGTCTATGCCTTGTTACAGTATCGACAATGAAATGTGTTACATTCTCTTTGGAGCGTTTGAGGATGCGTTACAGTTACTTAGTTGGTTATCATAATATTTGGAATTATAATTGTTCATCTTCTTTTGGTCACTTATTATTAATCACTTAAATTATTATATTACTATTTGAATGACTTGAATCAAAGCATTGAAATATAAATAAATAAAGACATTTATTTTATTATTATCGCAGCCAGGTGAAAAGTATAAGTACAAGCTTTTTTCAATATTAATGCAAAATTTTAGAACAAATTTTATGATAGGTATCTCCGAAGTATAATATTCAGAGTAATATTATATTATATTAATATATTCAGATAATATTAAAGCAAAAAAATTAAAGTAAATAAATTTGAATACGAGAAGAAAGAACTAAAAGCTTACCACCATAAAACTACTTAACATTAAATAAATTATTCAGTTAAGTACCACTTTTAAACACGTTATTAAGTTATCTATAACTTCATGAATTTGTATATTGCAGTTCTTAGCATTAGGACGGTGATAGTTTAATGTGTTTCGTCCATTGACCTGTCCATTGCAATAAATTCGCAACAGATCTTCGAACTTGCATAATGATCATTAAATTGACGCCATGTCTGTGACATTTCACGATCACGATAAAGCTAATGTAATTTGAATGCAGTATTAATGTCTCACTTTCGTACTGTGAAGTGGGTAGGTAGGTACTACAAATTACTAAAAATAAATATTTAAAAGTGATTTCAACGTGACGTGAACGTGGAGCCACTTGCAATACAAAATATTCTGTCAAAATGGAATGAAGTTTTATATTTTTAAGAGTTCCAAAAATTACTGAATTACTATTTGATTATGAATTCATCAATTCAATAAAGTATAACACCTTTGACGACCTTCGTGGCCGAGTAGTGTACGCTCTGGTTTTCAAAATGCCGCTATCTCTAGAGGTTCCAGGTTCGGATAAATATTGAAAATGAACTTTTCAATATTTCCTCTCGGGTCTGGGTGTACGTGGTAATACCCGTCGTTGTTTCCAATTTCCATAATACTAGTGCTTAAGCTACTATAGGTACTTTGGTATTTAAACAATGTATGATGATGGTGTCTAATATTTATTTATTTATAACAAAATAAATAAATTGGATTTATATAGAAAATTTCCTTTGTTCGCTGGATACCAGATTCGCAAAATACCAGATTCGCAAAACACCAGATTCTCAGAATACCAGATTCGCAAAACACCAGATTCTCAGAATACCAGATTCACAAAAAACCAAATTCTCAGAATACCAGATTAGCAAAACACCAGATTCTCAGATTACCAGATTCGCAAAACACCAGATTCTCAGAATACCAACTTTGCAAAGCATCAGATTCGTAGGTCAATAAAACGATACAAAATATCTATTATACCTTCCTTTTTATTTTTATACGGGTAGGCTTACTCGCTATTACGTTTGAAAACAACAGAAGTACAGTACAGTCAAGAAATATAATTTCTAACATACCTGAGGTTTAATTTCGTATAGCAAGCAAACTGTCATTCTCACATTAAGAGCTAGTTAGCATTTAATACTGTTACTGAAATAAAATGTTCACCTTTAATGCATTGCGAATAGCAGATAGAAAAATAGCAAATATAATTTCAGATTTTTGTAATCACAAACTCCCCTAGACTGCTTATTTTTTTATTTTAAGCATAATTTTTATATTAACATTTTCTTGTTGTGGTTATGTTTTGTGATACTTATCTTTTTTGAATCTGGTATTTTGTGAATCTGGTATTCTGAGAATCTGGTTTTTTGCGAATCTGGTATTCTGAGAATCTGTTGTTTTGCGAATCTGGTAATCTGAGAATCTGGTGTTTTGCGAATCTGGTATTCTGAGAATCTGGTGTTTTGCAAATCTGGTAATCTGAGAATCGGGTGTTTTGCGAATCTGGTATTTTGCGAATCTGGTATGCAGCGAACAAAGGGAAAATTTTCTGTAAGTAGAAAGCAAAGCCAATTTCCATCGTAAACTCAAGTGGTTAATATTTTTACCACTTAAATGTATAGCACTATTAAAAAATCGTCCTCATCCGCACCGAGGAGTAATCAGAGCTTTCCGATCATTCATTATAAATCGACATATAATAAAATAACATTACACCCGGAACTAATGCGGAGTTAATTATCGTCCATCACATCAGTTGGGTAACGTTAGAAATTGACAATTCAGAAGTGACACTGTATGTATAACCTGTTTTATTAATCTTCTTCGGAAGCGTACGCGCAATTTATCATGACGGACCTCAATGTCCCATGGTCAGACATAACGTCATAGTGTAAACATTGAGGACAGTACAACCACAGATTAGAGAGACTAAGTAAATAAAAGAGAAAAGAGGATGAATGCATTTTTAATCTTTGTAAGCAAGCTGGGAAGTGGCGAGTCTATCCCATCACAAGTATCTAAGATTATTCGATGTTATGTACAATTCAGTGTAAAATATTGCACTACCGACCCATGCTACAACTTTAATAAGGATTACAAGAATAAATTATTTTAATTTTATTTTAATTGCTAAACTACTTTTAGCATAATTAAAATATTCTTAGAATATTGATCGCTTGAGAGGCATTGTAAACAATGTAAATAGTACATACCTACAAATTAATCAAAGAAAAAAATCTTGACTTAATGTGAAGGAAGTACTCAATTAGGTAAGGTAATAAAAATCAAATGATTGTCAAGAAATCGCTAGACAAATAAGATTTGAAAGTTTTGTGTTGTTGAATCAAGTACATTTTATTTGTTCGCAACACTTTGTTGACAAGTGCAGTCAATAAAATGTTGTTTTATAGCTGTGTACAATTCATATTCATATCACAACAAGTATTATCAATATATTTTTTATGATGAGGTGAAAGAACTTATGATTTAACAAATAACTCATCTTTTAGGTACAAGTAGAAAATTCGAAAGTCACACACTGTTATTAAGTAGACATTATATTGAAGCGCAAGGAGTGGCAGGAAAGAAAGTCAATTAATAGACTAATGGTAGTTTATTGACAGTATTAAAGACTTCCTTTTGACACCGTAAGAGCTGAGGGAAACTAAATTATATTTAGGATTTCTTTTTTTTTGCAATGAAAGTTTTGGTATTTTGTTTGATCAATACCTACGGAAAAAATACGTGAAGGACGAAACCACATTAGAGGGCAAAAGCTTAAAGAGGCCTAAAGAGATTGAAAAGGGAAGAAAATACAGATTTCTGCCAAGCTTCATTCTACCAAATAGTAATAAATCTTTAAAAAAATTCATTGTACTTTGCGAGCAATGTAAACGTTCTGGACCCGTAGGTATACCAAAAAAACTGACGTTTCGAAGGTTTTTACTGTTAGTAACAAGTGAAACGGCTACAAATTGCTTCGTTCACCGCCGGGGGGCGCGCGCGTCGCCGATCCCAGATTAACCTCCTCAATAAACATGGCTGCCCATTGCAACTATAACGGTCTTCGGACAATTCAAAATTGGAATCGAGTTATACTGGGTCAGCTGGCAGGATCATTCATAATTCAAACTATGAATTGGAACATGTGGTAACTTCGAAACTAGAATGTTTAACAGGAAGAAACTAAATTGGAATTTGCAAACACAACTATAAAAAGTATTTTCCTATTTTCCGAGTTTAATTTTAACAAGTAACGCCCGAATACTCGTACGCTACTTATCTTTGGGAGCGTCTCACACATCGCCCTGTCACTTTAATTGTCAAACGTATGAAAGAGATGCCATGATGTTTAAGACGCTCCCAAAGATGATTTGCGTTCGAGAATTCGGGCGTAAGTATTTTTAAGTAATGTTAACAAAAATAGAACTACACATATACCTTAGACCTTTGTAAATCGAGAGATGTTTAAAATTTTTGAAATAAGTTTGTTATTGTCCTTTGATGCATAACGATGACAATGATGCGTGTACGTACAAAAACACAAATTAATATACTTTGCAAAAGAAATTTGTTATATTGCAACGTATATTACCAATATCTTTTAAGGTTCTAAGACCACCCGCGAAATACAAAATATCTACGAGATGCAGTTATTATTGAATAAGGTTACAGATTGCAGCTCGCGTTTCCAAATGACAGTCATTCGAACGGCCGGGAAATTTCACGGTTCCAGATTTATGCGATATCGCTATGAACTGCAACTCTATACCGAGTATTATCGATGGACAAAACTATGAATAGTTAAAGAAATAGAGAAAAACTTTTTGAATTTGATAATTAAGGGTTAATTAACTTTGGCCACTGATATTCAAAGGTGATTAGAAAAAATATTGACTTTCATAATTAAGGATGACTTTCGCCACTGATATTTTAAGGTATTAACGCTAAACGTGTTTAATCGTGTTAATCGCGTGTAAATATCAGTGGTGAAATCGAAAAATATCAGTAGCGTTCTATTTTCTATGAAAAGGAATTAGTGCAAAATAATTCCACATTTGATTTTGATCTGTGTGTTGAGTCTTTTTTTAAATATTCCAAAAAATGTTCCACATTTGAACTTACTACACATTTCAAAAATTTCTAACGAATTCCATAGATGAAAGAAATATCTATATAAATACTCATTGATCGACATTTAAAGGATGAACTCGATTACAAAGTTTAATTCAGGCTGTTTGCTGCCACCCACTGCGCGCGCGTGCGTTCAACTGCTAAGCGATACGAAAAAGTAATATTACACGAATATTTGTTCCTTATATGGATAGCTTAAGACAATTTTGTAGCTCACACTGTGATGTTAGGGCATTAGTCCGGTAATCGCGTAATTTCTATGTGATAGCTCGCATATTTGGCGAGGATTGGAAGTTTACAACTTTTTATAAGGCGGTAATTGTATCTCGCCTGATGATAAGCAATAATATGTGATAGGTGTTGCCCGTATGTAGGTATTTACAACTGTAAATGTTTTTATAAGGGTCTAGTTTTACATGTTTCAGCTTCCATAAGCTGCTACGGTACAGTATCTTACTCAAATTAGCTTTGTATTAACCCTTTAAAAGACGCCTCATACAAAGTGGCCAGTAAACTGGACAGTCACTTTAGGGTTGAAATTAAAAACAGTGTTATTCATGATTTTTTCGAAAAATATGCATTTCAAAGATTTTTTACTAATACAACACATTATAATTTACACTTTAGAATATATATTCATAAAAATACATTGTGCATTAAAAAAAGGCAAGGTGTGCGTTGAAGGGTTAAGGCAAATCCAGTTTATCTAACGACCAACTCATCTCTCTCTGCAATTTTATCAAGTTCCACGGCGTTGTTTAAAGATATTCTTACGTAGTTTTTGTATTAGAAAGAATTCGAAATACATTTGTCAACCTCCGTGGCAAAGTGGTGTACGTATCGGTTTTCAAGGTGCCGCTACCTCAGAGGACCTGGGTTTAATTCCCGGTTCGGTAAATATTGAAAACGATCTTTTCAATATTTCACGTGTCTGGGTGTATATGGCTTAAACTACTTAGCTAAGATTGGAGCAATGTACTTAGCCCGATGGTGTCCAATATTTATTTATTTCTTTTCTTGGCAGTCTCTGAATTTTTTAGCCAGCACTTAGCTTTTTTACTCATAACATTTTTTCTTTTAAAATAGCATTGTGAATGCAAAAATTATAAATATTCTTATATTGCAGGTAGGTAATATTTTCGTGTACAACTATGTTCTACCTGACGTTGAATCATTTAAAGTGAGTTAACTTTAAATGAAAAATCGTTCTAATAGCCAGTTGATAGCTCAAGGAATTACAAATGGCGTTTTCATTTCAACAACCCTGTTTCTGTAGAAAGCAAGTGAATTAATCGAGGCGACCCACGCTCGTTATTCGCCGTGTATAATCCAGATTATTGTATCAATTCGCTAGACGTTGGCTTATGACGGCCAATCGGAGATAATTACTCGACATGGGTCACTCGGGCCGACGCGAATACGAATGAGCTATCGATGCTTGCTTGTAGCGAACGAGCGAAAACAAAACAAGTTCTATTCACATAAAACAATGTTTAGGGCTTACAAGATGTATTGTACACATTAAGATTTTCAGACTATGTATTTATTTAGTTTGATTTTTTGATCTCTTTACCACGCATGACCTTTGCAAAGGTGCTTTTTCTTCTTTTCGTGGCAACGGTAGATATTTTAAATGATATTTTGCCAGTAGTGCGTGACGTCAACCCCTCTCTGACTAGCTTCATAAAGGTCTTGTTGAGTGCAGGATGTGGGGAGGTTTGGGCAGCAGATCATGTGCTCCATCGTTTGGATCGCTCCACAGGCGCATGCATCGTTTGAGGCGAAGCCCCACCTTTTGCGATTCACGCCACATCTGCCTACTCCAGTTCGAAGTCTGTTTAAGGACTTCCAGGTTTTCCAAGGACCTGTGACCTGGGGGTAGTCTTTCCGAAAGTTCCATGTTTGAATTGGTCCGAGGGAACTTTTTTGCCCACATGCCAAATCTAGCCTGTGAAGGGTGTTTGTCGGGAGGCAGAGGTGGACAGTTGGTTGTGAAGCTTCGCCGGCTTTTAAGGCGTGTAAAGGTGCCAAAACGTTGGGATAACAAAAATGTAAATAAATCGTCAAAATCGAAATACAGTGCGTTTGTAAACGCACAATTCATAAAAATAATGTAAATCCAAAAACAATTCTAACGAGATGTCACATTCTATCAAAAATCTTACTTTTGGGCGAGAAAGAAAACAGGGTGCTTACCATCAACTCTTATTACGGTTTTGTTTAGGAACCTAAACTGATCTGCTTCGCTTATTCGTACCACGACAGCTTAATATCAATGACAGCGATTCAGTGATCGATCAATGACATTTCACAGCCGCTAAGCTGTCAGAAACTCTTATTTGACTTATAACCCGGTCGATTTAACATGTCACCTGCAGGTTATACCCGTCCCTCTCACTCTCCGGGCATGACAGAATCGAGTGAAAGAGACGGGTAGAAGAAAAAGGACACAAATCGTTCGGTCATTAACATTTAGCAATTCATTTGCGATCCAGTTTTTAGAAGGTCAGAGTACGAAAGAAAGCGATTCATTTTAGGAACCTATTCTGAATCGCGCTATTTTTGAATCGCTGTCATAAAGTTGATGGTAGGCACCCTGGTCTTATTTTTATGTACATAATTACAGCATGCTTTCCATTTGATGTGCTAATCTCACGGATCAAGAGTCATAGGTACTATGACAAATGTATTAGTACAAATCAGTGAAAGGTAGTTTTTATCGGCATTAGTCATCAGTGCACCGACCGACTATGCAACGAGCCCAAACTGGTCGTAGATAGCAACCAGCTAGTATTGACAAGTGCGTAACATAGACAAATGACAATACCCTTGCGCTAATTACGTTTATACTGTGTAAAGATACCAGCAAATCACCTTCTCGCGGCGAAATCATACTTGTATTTTAAATGCGAAAGTTTGGATGTTTCTTACTCAATCACGGCAAAACAGCTGAATGGATCTGTATGAAATTTGGTACAGAGATTACGGTCTAGAATAGCATATGGGCTAATTTTTACACCGGGAAAATATCTCATTCCCACGGTAAAATATCGACTAGCTCATGCGGGCAAAACTGGAAGCCGAAGGTTAGTTCATAAATCAGCAGTCAGCAGCTTATATATTTAAGGTCCTTCTTAAATAGTGCACATAATTTTAAGGGGTCAATGTACTCATGTATACAAACAACTTTTACTATGGTTTATATGATTGAAAACGCGAAAAAAATCAACTGGTCCATAGAAAATTTGAAATCGAATAAATCAAAATGTATGGAACAGCTGATTTTTTTCGTGATTTCAATGTTGGTCCCATAGTAAAAGTTGTTTGTATGTATGAGTACATTGACCCCTTAAAATTATGTGCACTATTTAAGAAGGACCTTATATACTGAAAAATGGAAAATGAAGTAAGTATTTAGAAAAAGATTTTTTTTCTAAATACTTCGTTTTTCAGTAGTAAAAATTGCATTGTGAATGCAAAAAACTAAAAATTAAAATAACAGGAATTTATATAGTTGATTATTACTTACAATTTTATGATGAATTCGAATGAAAATAATTAGACAATTGCATGAACTCTATAAATTTATAAAGGATTCAAGTCATGCATTGCAATGCAACAGAATGCTGTTGAAAATGTGTCAATATTTAAAATATGCCAATAATAAAAAAAGTGAAATCTTTTGGAGTAAATATATTGTATCGTATATTTTATCCTAAAAATGTTTGTAGTGACTGTAGTACTTAGATTTACTATCCGTCTAGTCACAACAGTTATAATTATAGACTGACAAATTCTAAAGGTCCCAAATAAGGGCGTTATTACACATTATCTGGAAATCGTATCTGTACTTCGTAAATGTGAGGGTCAGGTGTGTCACGCCCTTACAGTACGCTCCAAACTGTCAAATTTCTCCAATCTACTTTGGACTTTAAATATATCAGGCGTTGGGTTTAAAATTGACAGAAGCAATTTGACATGTTGTATAAGGTCAAGTTGCCGTTGACTGTACTATAAGTGTTTTGTGCCCTGGGCTAGGCTACCGAAGTAGTTGGCTTACAAGTACAAATTCAGGTAATAGGTTGGCCTAAGACATTCATAACACTTTATCTGTATCGTATGACATACTTACGTATCTACTTTTTGATTAAATATTAGACAACTGAATATCTGGATGCGTATGAAATTAATAGCTTAATGATTTTGTGCTTACGTTCAAAGTCATTTGAACTAGGTGCGACCGTTACGACTATTTTTTCGAACTCCTGGAGCTTATAAGGACGAACATATGTGCGATAGTCCGCGCCTTAACCGGCTACTGCAAACTAAACAGGCACCAATTTCACATGAAATTTAGTGATACTGATGTTTGCCGCTACTGTAAACAGGAGATGGAAACGCCCAGGCACCTTCTGTGTGACTGCGGGCCCCTTATCCACAAACGCAGTATCCATCTGGGTCGACAGACACATTATGCGCCCGGAGGAGATTAAAATTCTAAAAGCTAGGAGTATTCTAGACTTCTTGGAAGCCTCCAGGCTAAAAGAGTTACTTTAACCAGGTGGCGAGTCACAATATAGATCTTTTAGGTCGCAGTGACTACATCTCCTACGGGAGATGCATAGCCCCTTACATTCAAAAATAATAAAACGACTATTTCACTGTTTACGATAATGGTCAAAAGTAATACAGATATAACTTTTATAAGAAAATACGCACGTACCCTACATAGATGATGCACATTTTTACATGTGTAATGCACCGCAAGCGCATCGTCAGCAGAACGAAATTCTCCTATGATTGCAATACGATACGATATAATAATTTTCTAAATCGATCACCTCAGTCCCCGCGGGTCACGTAGGGAAGTCCTTGCAGAATCAATTTAAGGTAATTCCTTTCAAATCCATAAAACATATTCCAGTAATACCGCCAGCTTTATGAGAAGATATGAAATATCAATCTGTCACAGGAAATTGTATCACGTCTACTTGATGTGGTACGCGGTGATTTTATATCGCAAATCGCTCGAAATACCACACATAGTTATTGGAGCTGTGATTTCTTGTCACCATTACTTGTCGAGTCACTGGGATGGGGACACCTGTGAATGCGCTGAGTCAGCGGATCAATGTATTAAAGAAAATTACAGAAATATCAGGTTCAGAACCCAGACGTTACACCATTAGTTTTAGATTGATTATAGTATAACGGAAGATTATGATTACTATTGATATTACTTATGATATTATCATGATACAATATTTTATAAAAGTTAAAAATTTCAAATCGTTTACCGAAAAATATAGATAAAGATTTATATAAGTAGTGAGCATTATTACGAAAGATTGTAATCAGTACATATTCAAACAATGTTAAAAACTTTAATATTAAATCTTTCTCCTAAAGCACTAGGTACGAGTATATGAAGCCTCACGTATAGAAATGAAATTATCAAATGCCGTTTTGGTCAGAACCACAACCGCCATTTCACGGTACTAGGAAATGGCGGGCGGAAATGGGCGAGCGCGCGTGCCCGCGTAATGGCCGCGGCGGATGGCCCGCCATCTTGACCACTGCGACATCAGCCCATCAACCTAATGGCGC
This sequence comes from Crambus lathoniellus, assembly GCA_949710035.1. NCBI lineage: Eukaryota > Metazoa > Arthropoda > Insecta > Lepidoptera > Crambidae > Crambus > Crambus lathoniellus. Next base: position 8,349,270 of record OX453303.1, on the reverse strand, counting down.
ACGTAATCGCCGTGCCAGTTTGCGACCTTTCAATCTAGGAATGTCAACTCGGAAACCCGCTATCTATCGTCAACTCTTATCACTTAAACACAGAGCTCAAAATCTTTTGTCATCGAGCAAATCGAACACCATAATCTAGCGATGGCAACGTCTATTTCTTCATGATACAGTTTAGAGCTGAACAAAAGCTTTGACAGCAATTTTCTTAGGACATAAAGCAAGGAATTATGTTACGGTTATTTCCTTCCAAACTTTCAAGTTACTATGTTAGAGCTATATTATTTAAGAAAATGAAAATAGTGTAGTATTTTATATTGTATCCAAACTCTCAAGTTACTATGCTATATTATAGCTATATAATTTAAGAAAATAAAAATAGTAGTATTTTATATTGTATCATTAAGTTCTTGATATTTAATTAAGCTTGAGACGAGGCCATTAAACAGTAATATACTTGTTACCGCATTAGCTAATAGATAGTCTCTGGACCTAGGAAGGGTAAGCAGAGATCTTATCGTCGTGATATCGTACATCTCGATGTATCAATTTAAATAAACCAGGTTCTACATTTATTGCACAAAGCCGTTACTAACAAGCTTAAGAAATAATTTCTTGACTATTCTTACATTTTATTTACGATAGTGCAAAAGACGTTGATGAAGTTTATATCAAACTTTGTTTTGGTCATGGGTATAGTGGCCAGTCATCATCATCATCATCAGCCATTTAATGTCCCCACTGCTAGGGCACTGGCCTTCCTTATGGATGAATAAGGAGAATGAGCCATGACCCACCACGCGGGCTCAGTGCGGATTGGTGGGTATTAACGACTGCAAGTGCAGCCGGGACCAACGGCTTAACGTGCCTTCCGAAGCACGGAGGAGCTCGAGATGAAAAGTTTTTGGTCACCCATCCCGTGACCGACCATTGCGAACGTTGCTTAACCTCAACGATCGCAGGCCGCGCTATCCACTGCGCCACGGGCTCCTCAAAGTGGCCAGTATGTCAGTGAATATACATTGTTGTTTGATAAGTTAAGAAAAAAATGATTAACATCAGTTATATTTTTATGACTTCTAACGTCTTTTGTTTATGTACTTGTCAGATAGGTAATTTTTTATGTTGGTAATGTTATTTTATTCAACGAATGCAAACAATAAAAATTTTGTCTTCGTTCGATATGTGAAAGTGGTATGAAAAAAAACTGTAAAATAAATAAAGAAACTTCCCTAAGCCATCATTAAATTGTTGTCTATAACTATTTTAATCTCGACTCTTCCACTTAAACAAGCAGAGATAAATTCCCCATTGCTATCCGGACTTATGCGTTCACTGGACTACCGTAACAGATCTCGTATGCACAAAGATTAATCGACTCAGAGTCGAGTTTCAGGAGCCGACCGCGATCGTATCGCGCGACTATCGGGCATCTGAACGTCTCTATTGGAACTCCGTCTGACTCTAAATTAGACTCGACTCAATTAAGACTATCCGAGTATCGACGACTCAGGAAACGAGTTGCTGCGGTCGACGCAATTAGAATATCCGCTCGGGTTTACAGGATATTGACTATTATTATTGTTCGACTAATTATTATTGATTGGATTATTAAAATTTTTAGTATTTTTACCTTTGTGAGATGTAAAACTAAGCTAATCAACAACAGTTGCTTTTACTGTAAAAGTTTATGAGCCTATAATATGCATGATGTCGTTTATTGAGACTTGATATTATATAATAGTGTTATTTCTTTCTTATACTTATAGATTTTTAAAGTGCTGAGATGTGGTAATGTAGTTCTATAAAATAGGAAATATTTTTTGCAGACACATCAGACATTGTAAATATTACGACCATTACTTTGTTTTGATTTGTTGTCGACTCGACCCAGCGCATGCGCCATAGTCACGGAGTAACCAATGTAAACATGGTAAAAATCCCGCTTTTCGTAATATTTACAGGGTTAAAGACCATGAAAGTTTCAAAAGTTATATAACACATTGACCTGATTCAGAAATAAGTAGGTAGTTAAAGAACTTGTGTTGCAGATTTCAAATCCATCAAAAAAGTTGTAACTACTTATGGTTATAAATAGAATAAAATAACACTCATAAACAGAACAGCCTAACAATACACGACATCACGGATAGGAATCAAAACTCTCGGACCTTGGCTCAGTAGGCATAACCTCTACAAACCTCGCCATAAGTGCAGTCGTTTTTTCTCATTTTAATATGCAATCTAATCGCTTATCAATAATATGCACCAAGAGACGAGCTTTTGATCGAAGCCCGATACTCAAGGATTCACACCTATAACACGTCTCAATTTACCGACACCAGGATTGTTCTTAATACTCCGACCTTATTCGTTCACTTTCATCCTTAGAGAAAGGTACTTTGTAGTTCCTAGGTCTATACGTATCGGCAAAACCGCTGTGAAAGTCTTAACATCTAGGTCTCCAATAAAAGACCTAGGCCTTTACGAAATGAAAACTAATATCAGATGACGGGAATGGTTATGAACGGGCCCTTAGTTAAAACCGCATCCGAAATCAATGAATTGAACTACTCTTGTAAATCAAAGTAATGAAAGACTCAAAGGCCGTTTTCTCTCGGTGTTACTAAATCAAAATAATATTCAAAGTTCTAAGTATAAAATAAAGAACATTTATTTACATAATTCTGTACAGAGACAAGTAGATTTGCAATCCCTTATTGATTCTTAGCAAGACGGTGTGAAAAAATTATTTTAATAATAATAATCCTACTAATATGATAAATGTGTAAGTTTAGATGTTTGGATGTTTGTTACTCAATCACGCCAAAATGGCTGAACGGATTTGGCTGAAAGGGACACAGATACTTTGTACCCTGGAGGCTACTTTTTATCCCGAAAAAATACCACATTCCCGCGGGATAACGTAGTGTAGTCCATGAGGGCGAAGCCGCGGGCGGAAAGCCAGTAAATAAATAAATATTGGACACCATCATTGTTCCAATACTAAACTATAGTAGCTTGAGCACTGAAACTTGAAATTAAAAACAGCGACGAGAATTACGTACCACATACACTCAGACCCGAGGAAATATTAAAAAGTTAGTTTTCAATATTAAACGGACCGGTAATTGAACACGGGATCTCTAGAGATAGCGGCACCTTAAAACCGGTGTGAACACATGGCCATGGAGGTCGTCATCATCATCATTCTCATGCCCTTATCCCATTTATTTGGGATCGGTACAGCCTGTCTTTTTCTTCCATTTGTCTCTATAAGCCGTCTCCACTGCAGTCACCACTTTCTTGCACATGTCATATTTCACGCAAAACATCCTCCTTTTATTTGGCTTTCATCTCCCCACATAGCCTTTCACATTCATATTCAGTACCGAAAACTTAAAAACCGCGCAAAGAAGCTCATTGGAGACACAACTTTAGACAAAGATAAACTACAAAGTCTCAATCACCGCCGTAAAGATGCTTGCTTATCTGATTCTGTGTTCTACAGGATACACTTTGGAGAGTGCTCACAGGAGCTCCATGATCTTGTTCCTCCTTTTTGCCCCTTTCCACCAACAAGGTACCAGACGCAGGTTAGCTTACCATCCTTACATAGTCCGTACGAAGCACTTCGCTAGTTCTTTCTTGATGCGGGCTGCTAAAGATTGGAGTACTCTGCCTGCGCATGTGTTCCCCGATCATTACAAATTTGGGCTCTTCAAGGCAGGAGTGAATGGGCACTGGGTAAGCATGCTATACCCTAGACTGCATCCTGTCTGTTAAGCAAGATGGCGGTCAAATGTTTAACCAGTATTTATTTATAAAAAAATCTTCATTACCACGTGACACTGACACTCATCCCTCCTTATAACGTATCAATATCATGCAAGTTGATCTCCTCTCATTGTCTTTGTTACTGAAGCTACTTTCAATCTTCCTCTATACTCATTCCGTATCTCATCATCATTAATATAAAGAAGGATTTTTAAACATTAATTACCTACTTTGAATAAATTTAAAAGTAGCTAATTGGATTTTGATACTAAGTCCAGTAAGTTAGTTTAAATTAGTAAATTGCACCATTATAAGTTACGTAAAAGAAAATAATAAGTTATATAACGCCCCGATAATCCACATAATTACCCGTTATATGACTATAAAAAAAGAAGAAAAAAGTGGAATTCAAAACAAACTTTTAATTATGCAACATCAAACACATTTAATGAACTCTGCTGCTTCGACTTTTACGTAATTTCCATTAAAACTTGATATATGCGACAATTCAGATTATTGAACATGAGTAGTTATTTCTTATATATGTTATAACTACTTCATAAATTTAATTAACGACCGTTTGATTGAGAAAGGAGGTGGAAAGATGTGCAATTCTAGTAATTATGTAAATGTAATAGGGCGTTATAATTACACAGTTTCTATAAGTGTTAAGTTTAATAAAGTCTGTAATTTTATAACAAAATTATGATTATTAATTTTAACATTATGAGTTTGTTTGACTAGATAAAATATATAACCTTATACAATATATTAAAAACTTTTATTAAAAAGCTTCAATCCATTTAATAAAAAAAAATACTTAACAGAAAAATTCCTACTGGCGTAAACTTATATATTAAGACAAGATCCATACTTCAAATAAGAGAACCAGCATTAGGACCCTATCTCAGTAACAAGTTGGTTATTACATCGCACACTTTTACTGAAGTGAACAAATTGTAGCCACTGTATCGTCCCAGATATCTATGGATAAAGAACATACAGTGCTGGACTTGAATAAATTCTCTCAAAGTTTGATTGCGCGAAACATGCTCGCTTTAAACATCTCTTACCGAGAAATATGTCCCGAGATCGTTTGATCAGATGCCCGATAGCTGGAATAGGGCAATCTTTTACGCGTTTGAATGAATATTGGGTTTTAAATATATAAGTTTGCTCAAGTAGTTTTGCCAGCAGGTGGTAATTCTCATAATACTAGTAGTTATATACTGAGGACCTATTCCGGAAACTAAAGTACGATAATCGGACTATTTTTGTTCCGCTCTAAGACATAAGGTTTGAATTTCAGTAAATGGAAGTATGATAACCACGATTCGTTTTTCCTAGTAGACCCTTTGGATATACTATCAGAGTTTCTGCATCCGAAGCTAATAATTATCAAGTTTTATTAAGAGATAGCTTATCGCGAACTTAGTTTAGAGCTGCGGCTTGTACGATTTAATTGAGCGTGCAATTTAATTAAAATAATCACACGATTAGTTTGTTTTGTGTTTATATGATAAGGACATACTTGTAGTTGGTTAATTGATTATAATGCAACCGGTGTTGTTCACCTGGGTGCCTACCATCAACTCTTATTGCGGTTTTGTTTAGGACCTAAACTAATCTGCTTCGCTTATTCGTACCACGACAGCTTAATATCAATGACAGCGATTCAGTGATCATTCAATGACATTTCACAGCCGCTAAGCTGTCAGATCTCATATTTGACTTATAACTCGGACAAGCTGAAATGACACCTGCAGGTTATACCCGTTCCTCTCACTCTCCGGGCATGACAGAATCGAGTGAAAGAGACGGGTAGAAGAAATAAGGACACAAATCGTTCGGTCATTCACATTAAGCAATTCATTTGCGATCCAGGGTGCACACCATCAACTTTAAGACAGCGATTCAAAAATAGCGCGATGCAGAATAGGTTCCTAAAATGAATCGCTTTCTTTCGTACTGCGACCTTCTAAAAACTGGATCGCAAATGAAATGCTAAATGTGAATGACCGAACGATTTGTCCTTATTTTTTCTACCCGTCTCTTTCACTCGATTCTGTCATGTCCGGAGAGTGAGAGGGACGGGTATAACCTGCAGGTGTCATGTTAGCTTGGCCGAGTTATAAGTCAAATAAGAGTATGTGACAGCTGAGCGGCTGTGAAATGTCATTGAATGATCACTGAATCGCTGTCATTGATATTAAGCAGTCGTACAAATAAGTTTTAGGAACCTATTCTGCATCGCGCTATTTTTGAATCGCTGTCTTAAAGTTGATGGTAGGCACCCAGGTCGCAATTATAATAGAACTTATGACACTTTTCTTACGATGCGAGAACTAAGGGCCCATTCAAATTAACTTAACTTTTTCCCGCGATACAAAGTCGGTGCAGCATCGTCGCAGTAAAAAAAAAACGTCCGCCCGCCTCACTAAAAGCAGCGCTACAATCGCGCGTACGTATCGATACAAAATTTTGCAATGCAATAAAGCGAGAATTAAATATTTGAAAAACTCATCACTACAACACTCTCGCCACTTCTAATTGATATCTTTATTATAAGTCTTAGTTATAAACCTTGACGTTACTACGTACTTTCCGCAAATAATATTTTGCCCATTCCAACCAATAATACCACTAGATAACCAGTGGGAGTGACAAAAACAGCCGAGCGCACCTCAAAGGTGCTCTTATTTCTTAGGTTAGTGCCCGCTTCCTGTCATTATTGCCGTAAGAAAGAAACATTCGTTTCTTTTTCATCGTTTATAGAAAAGACAGTTGGTGCCATATTTGACTTTTGTTTAGGTGACAAAAATCGCCGGGCATGTAGGTATGAAAAGATTGATGAATGTGAATGAAGCGAAAGTGTGCAAGGATCGTAGCAGGTGGCGATTCTTAGTCTCTGCCTACCCCCATGGGAGACAGGCGTGAGTTTATGTATGTATGTATGTATGTTAGAGAGGCGTTATCTAATTAGTTATGGTATTGTTGATCAAAGTTTGCCCTAGATAAATATACGAAACAAAAACTTCCGTAACATAGAGAGTAGCCAATCACATAACACAACTCAGAAATATGGGACCGCGGCGAACAAATGACGGCTATTCATTTAATAGGACAAATTGCCGAGCCAACGACTCACTGGAACACGCGTTGTAAACAAGAAGCGTAATGCCAAATCAGTCTTAGTACCAATTCAGACATTGAAAGATATATCTTTTACATTTAATTGAAATACCTATCTTATAAAAAGTACTAAGACTTACAAAGCACAAGACGCTAGAAATAGTAAATGGGCTGGGCGAGCGAGGAATGCTCCCTTTGTTCAAAACAGCAAAACCTACTATATATTAGACCACTTTTAAACTTCTTCAGGTTGTCAGAGCAACAAGCTTGCTTTCGTTTCCACGCTACATTCAGTACTGCATGCTTCTTCTAACCTCATTTTTGTGTTCTGTGCCTGAGGTGCTCCCTCATAAAAGTTATACCTACCTACAACGGTGAAGAATTATTTAAGTTTTTTAACCGACTTCTAAATCAAAAAGGAGGAGGTTCTCTATTCGTCTGTATGTATGTTTTTTTTTTTTTTTTTATGTATGTCCACCGATTACTCGAAAACGGCTGAACCGATTGAAATGGTTCAAACGTTATTACATCAGGTTGGTGTCCAAGTTGGTCCCATTTTTTGAAATTTTGAAATCGGTCCAGTAGTTTTCAGGAAATCTTGAAAATACTGTCGTTTTCGTTACCACGTTATGTGAATTTAATACGTATCTTTAGGCATAACTCCTTTGTTTATAAACCGATTTAGATGATTCTTGTTTTGTTAAAAAGGGGATACCTCAAGGTATTTTAACCGACTTCGAAAAAGGAGGTTTTGAGTTTGATCACATACCTATTTACCAGAAAACACGTAAATTGCCTGCACGATGCACTAAAAAGAGTGAAATAAAAATTATTTTTATAAAAAAAATAAAACCGCCTTCAAAAAAACCACATCAAAAAAGTAAGAAATAATTCCTCACCAAATAAATAACGTAAGTACTTTGAAGTCGGGCGGGTTTTAACAAAAACAACAAGAAATTGTACATGTTTCACGCCCGACTTCAAAGTACTTACGTTATTTATTTGGTGAGGAATTATTTCTTACTTTTTTGATGTGGTTTTTTTGAAGGCGGTTTTATTTTACTTTTTTGCATTCACAATGCAATTTTTATTATTGAACATACTGAAAATGAAGTATTAAACTAAGTCGACCCGTCTCACAACTAGCTCCCATGGAAACCCTCGACCTTTTACTCTCCGGGTGAATGCTATAACCACTGAGCTACATTAGAGAAAGTTGCATTACATTATGTAACAAAATTCTCTAATATGTTATAACAAAATGTTATAGAATGTTATCGTCGGTGTAACACGATGTTTTATAACGTCAAATAATTGCTTTGGGAGCACCTAACGTTTGTCTGTGAGGAATATTTTAAATTATACAAATAATACGAAACACAGGCTCTGTAAAACTGCCAGTAGCCAATCACATAACGCAAGCCAGAAATATGGAAAAGTCATTAATTTAATAGGCCAAATTGCCTTGTTTACAGATCCTCACTGGAAAACGCGTTGTTAGCTAGCTAGTGATTTGGAACGCTATAAGCGCATGCCAAGTCACTCTAAGTACCAATTCAGATTGTTAAAAAAAAACAATGAAAATATTTAAATATAGATAGACCGTTAGCCTTACGCTTGTCTGTAAGAAGCTTTTGCATAAGACAAACATACGACCTTCAAATAGAGAGTAACAAATCACAAACCGCAGCTCTGAAATATGGGAATGTCATTCATTTAATAGGACAAATTACCTTACAGCGTCTCACTGGAACAAGCGCTGTAAACTAAAAGCGCATGCCAAATCAGTCTCGGTACCAATTCAGAAGTCCGGTGATATTTATTGAAGCAATTGGGTCGGTCCGGCCCGCGGAGCGTGTGTATCCACGATCCATGATAAGCCGGCTAATGGGAATGTAGACCACCATTGCGATCCACCTACCGCGAACTCGGTAGTATTTAGTAGACGTTCGAGTTACTTCATTGAATTCACATAATTATATCTATCCGAACAAATGAATGTAGTAAAATTTCGAAGATTCATTTGTAATTATTAGTTAGCCATCCCATTAGCACAAAGAAAAGAAAATGCCGGAAACCAAGAAAATAACATAACACTAAATTTAAAGTCCATTCGCTTAGATAGTGTCGCTCTGCCACAATGCCGTGCGGGTACCGACACTATCTAACCGAACGGACTATACACAAGTCTCATACACTTGGGTAAATTTAGTGTTATGTTATTTTTGTGAAGTTTGAAAAAAAACCCGTTTCATTTACATGCCCCTAAATTTTGACGAGTTAACACTGCTCTTTAAATCATTAAATATTTATACTCTATATATACATCTATACAAATAAATAAAATTGGAGTGTCTGTTTGTAATATTAAATTATACGGTACATATTATACTTAACAAAATATTTTTTTTTACAATTTTTGTCTGTCTTTCTGTCTGTCTGTTTGTTCCGGCTAATCTCTGAAACGGCTGGACCGATTTTGACGGGACTTTCACTGGCAGGTAGCTAATGTAATAAGGAGTAACTAAGGCTACATTTTATCCCGATATTCCCACGGAAACGAGAACCACGCGGGTGGAACCGTGGGCGGCCGCTAGTATAAAATATTTTAAGATATAAAATATTTTTATATATTAAACGAGAATATAAACATTAATAAATATTCAAATAAAGTTTTTGTAGTTAAGAAATATTTGTAGCATATATTATACGAAACTTGATTCGAAAAAACAATCCAACTTCGGAGAAGGATTACTTGAATCCGCAGTCATGTAGGGAGGTCGGAGGTCTAGAGATACCGTCGACGTCTCCATTGCGACTGAGTTGCCGTAACGACCAGTTTTAGTGCTTAACTGCGATGGGCTTTGAAGAAAAGTCTTTAATTAATTATGTTGAAAGTTCAACATAATTGAATGAAGTTTCAACAACATCTTAATCAATAATAATAACAGCTACTTTTCGCAATAAATTTTAGTAAATTAATAAATAAGATTTAGTTAACAAAACGGTACAACTTACTGTCAATAAATCGAATGGATGATATAATAAAAACGTTGACAATAAAAACTCTAAAAGAGTTCATTCGAATAAAATTAATTTATTTTCAAGTTCGCAAAATACGTTGTTTGAAAATGAACGTTACAAAATGTTTCACTCAACCGAATTCTGCAATATACACGTCTTCAATAAGACACCGAAAATATATAATTACAAGTGATCATTGCCCAATGTAACGCTCTGAAATTAATCTAGCGACATTGCTCTTATTTCGTAACCGAGATGTAACCTTAATGTCATCAGCTAGTGTCAAATGAACTGGTTAAATAACGGAGAAAGCTTTAAGCCTCAATTTCGAATGGCCGTAAGTGCGGGTGACGAAACGAAGACGCATTAGTTTGGAACGAGGTGTTAAAAATTAAATAATTGCGTTAAGTGCAGTTGTGTCTCCTCTCACGTGGAATCTGTGGCTTTGGCAGAGGAATGGTATTTTGTTCATTAAGAGCTTTTTAACTTTTTTTACGTACTTTAAAAGTGAGTATAATTGTCTGACATTACTTTCGAAGACTGAACTTTGTACTTAATACAACTTTTTCCTCTGAGGTAAATAAAAAGTTTATCCCGACATTCCCACGGGAACGAGAACCACGCGGGTGAAACCGCGGGTGGCTGTTAGTTAAAGATAAAAATATCCATGAATCGAAACAAAGTGAACTCAATAAATCATTAATATTTTTAATTATTGAAATTTTGAACTAAATTAATAATGACAAAAGATGGATACTTTTTGTTATAAAAAAGAAATAAGATAAAAAAATGAGGCTTAATTTTTTATGGCATTGCAACCCCTAGTTCTGTGTATATGCAGCTACTGTTACAAACATAAAAATAAAAGCTAATTTCTAAGATTGCATAAAAGTAACTAAATAAATCTGAATTACCCAATCCACATTGGCCAGTCACCCGCAACATACTAAATTATTTCACTACATCCATCACTAGCTAATATCCTCAGACCCGGACCCAATTACCTCAATCTAATAAACCAAACCATTATTACAGAAAAATGCCATCGCAACGCGGCTAGATTTGCCGTGTCCAAACAGAAATGAGAGTTTAAATTTACGAGAGCTGAGGTGAAATTGTACAGTCATTTTATCACTTACTTCACGTAATAGGTCCTATATGTTTTTTTTCTTTTAATGATAAGAGTAATTCCACAATCACCTTTTATAGAGACGCTTCGTCTAGTAAATAGCATCTAATTGGAGAATGGAATGTAACATTATTGGCGAGGTGGTTAATTGATTGAAGACTGTAACTAGGCATGAAAATGAAAAGGCATCTTCATAATTGTGTTAAAATTGCAGCTTTAATGATCGATTTACGCACTTGCTTTAGTGGTTGCGGAGTCGGTGCACCGAGCATTTGAACAACAAACTGATCGAATCTGTTAAACTAATGCTTGATAGAAAGGAAACTAATAAGCCTTGGTAGAGGAAGAAAAATACTAATATGTTTTCATAAAGAAGTATGTTGTTATCCAATCAAAGTTTTTTCCAGTTTACATAATCCACACTAATATTATAAATGTGAAAGTGTGCTTGTTTGTTTGTCCGTCTTTCACGTCAAAACGGAGAAACGGATCGACGTGAGTTTTGGTATGGAGTTAGTTTGGGAGGTGGAGAATAGGCTACTTTTTATCCCGGAAAAACATGACATTCCCGTGGGAGGAAGGTTAGTAAATAATATATTCAAAGTCCTATAACTGTGGTTCTTGTTTAAAAAACAAACATCAAAATTTTGCATGAATACATTTTTCGATCACATAACAAAAGCAATTTTGATTGGTAATATTAAAAAAAAAATCATAAAAAAACCTACAGTCCAATAGAAATTGTCATTCAGAAACGCACAGAAAAGGTGTTGTGAAACTAAAATTAACTCGGGAGATTGGTGACACGGTGTCACTGTCATGCGGCCTAGTGTAATGTTCGAAATTAAATTAGAATTAGCGTCAATAAACCTTGATAATAGCTTTGACATTTAATACGAACTTGTCATTAATTATTTTATTAATCATCATAAAGTCGACATGATTTTACGACTTTTAATTGATTCAGTATTGAGTAAACTTACTTATGCAGATTTCTTAACACTCCACTTACTATATTAACAATTATGTCAAACAATAATATCAAACTTTTAATAATTAATTTTATACAGTGCAATGTACAAAATCTTGATTTTTTTCGCATCGAATAAATAGGAACATTGCAAGACATTCCATCGAAAATAGTAACTCGATAGTAATTAAAGGTGCTTGAAGAGTGTAAATAATTTGTTAACCGACATTATTATAAGTGAACGAGAATGTCTCCGAATTATCGTCGGCTCGTTTGACACGCACTCTCATAAATTGACTCTATCTATGAATCACGAATTCAGTATTAAGATGAAAGTTCAAATGAGCCTTGAGAATTGCTACTTAAATCGTTTCAAACCTTTCTTGATGATGAACGCGACCATTACGTAATGACGTAATCGCATAAACAGATGTTCAAAACGGAATAACGCGGCAAACCAGTATCTTCCCATAAATTTACGAGTATAAATAAACAGACATGTTATCGTGACAAAAGTTGATAAATAAATCGCTAACAAGTGAAATCGAGACTGGCCGATTTGTGTAATAACTATTGTGGAGCAGTGTGCGCGGCAAAGATGACCCGTGACCGTTTTCGATTTCATGTTCAAAATCATAACAATATGTCCGTCGAGTGGTCACGATACGTCGACCATTATAGCAATTACATCCATCAAAACCGTCGCCATCCTGCAGTTTTAAATAAAGATAAAAACACTAAATGTACAAGGAATAAGGCACATATTTGCTAGTTGTTTTATTTTGTTGATTGGCGTTATGGAAATTGTATTGTATTTAACAATAGTTGATGCTTGAGTCGTGTATGGCTGCGGGTGATGACGGATTGTTTGTTTTGGGTGATTCGCGGAGTGCATGTTGTTTAGATGTTAACGTGCTCCTAAATTATAGTGCTTTCGTTGTGACGTGTGTGGTATTTCTATTAGGCAAACAAACGTGAATGGCGAAACGGGTATGTGGCAAACCCGAGCATCGTGCTGCATTGTAGCGAAACAGTATGAGTCAATTTAACCTTATAAAAAGGTATTAAGTAAAGCTTGGCGAGAACTGTATATTTTTGGGATAAATGATAGCTTAGTTTTGTATATAAGTCATGAAATGTAGCATCAATTAAAGTGGCTAGCTCACGTTCTCACGTTCCAATTACAATATCTTATCCTAAAAACCGATGAGCAGTGTCAATGCGTGGCCTAATGGCGCCACATCGTGATCTCGCGCATGCGCGATAGCTGCGTCGAGTTCGACACCATTTGTCAACACTTCAGTCATGCACTTCAAATTAAGATTGAGATGAAACAGTTGAAGCTCTGAAGTCCGCAATTACTTAATAAATTGTAAACTCTAGTTCTAAGACCCTGTCAAGAACAAGACGCGAGTAACGCGCGAATCGTGATACATTCGATGTCTATGTTTGAGTTTTTTTGTAGGGAGAGCAAGTGGGAATTGTGTAACCAAAATCGCGGTTGAAATGGCTGCAAATTAGAATTTTCTGAACAAATTTTCAAAAGCGTTTCCTACTTCAATTGTTTCTCTTGATCTATAAAGTTATGACGCAAAAATTTTTTTTAGAATTATTGTAGGTATAGATATAAAGATAGTAGTTAGATAAATAGCACAGGCCAAGCATAGAGAAGAGTGGATTTAGCATAAAGTTTTTATAGAGAGAGCACGGTGCTTACATTTTAATTATTTCGTCGAAATGCGAACGTAGCAAGTACGTTGTACGAAAAGTAGCAACGAAAGCGATGGACAATATTGATTTTTTTAGAACAATAAGTTTTTATTTCTACTATGATTTCCTACTTATGCTTTTTGCTTAATTGTACCGGTTATTGAAATTAATTCCAACAATGAAATGTACAGATAACCACAAAGTGTGAATGTGCAATCAGATTATTATGTTTGCGATTTGTATTTCAAATAAGACATCTAAGCTCTTAAAATAACTTAGTTGCACTTTGCATTTACATTGCGTAACTATGTTGTCTATTATATAAATAAAGCTCAGTTAATAAAGATAACTCTGTAGTAATTTACTTTTCCTCATTTCATTTAAAAAATGTTTAACTGAAGTAATAATCAGTATCGACCCTCAGTTATTGCTACCATTAGCGGCCTAGTGTGCTAGGGTGGTTAGTGGGTTCGCTTAGGTTTAAACCATTTTGTAGAACTCAACATTTCCAACAACTTTTCGCATAGAAAAAAATTGATATTGCATCATTTTTTTTACTTTGTTTGCAATTCCAGGAGTACTTCTATTAAAAACTTGTTCATTTAGAATTAAGACGAAATAACTTCATATTATGTATAATACTTTCATTGGTTCCGATATCCGCAAAAAAGAGCAATTAGCGTACTTATATCAGAATCAACTCATATTAATTTTTGTACCTATATTATTTCTAAGAAGATGTAGGTATATAAATCGCGGTGTTTGGCAAGCGCGCGGCGCATCACGAACCGCATGCGCCGGCAGCGGGTGACAAAGCGCAATTAGGAATAATTGATCGCGCATTGATCGACGCTTGCGACACTATTGCAGAAGCCATTTGTAATATTTTGCTCTCCTTTCAAATAGTGTATTATGTTAAGGCGAGGATTCTCGACCGAAATAGGTACGCTAACGCTTGCTCAGCCGCGCGCGATACACTTCACGCGGACGCAGCAGCAGCCGGCAGTGAAATGTGAACTCGCGAGCGCCCCGCGAATCGAAAATCACTTAAAATTCAATTAAAAATTAAATAAAAATAAATTTAAACTTATGACGGCCGGAATCCCTCGGCTAGTCAAAGACATTTATTTTCGTATATTTTTCATTAACTAAAACCAAGTAACTATACTGCAAGTAATAGGATATTTGGATTATACGATTAGACGGATGTTTGTGATTTTATTTGACACAGTTAAATATCACCAATTGAAAAAATACGGCCGGAAGCACTAGATAAATAACTGTAAAATAACATATATTTTTTCCAAATTTTGAGTACTTGGTTTGCGAGTAATCCATAATTTAAAATACCCTATTTTCGGGAATCGGCACCTTAATAAAAAGTAACATTATACAAAAGTATTATTATTATCGTGAAATATAAACTAGATGAGGCTTTTCAAGATTTATTGTTAAAAAAGAAATTTGATATTCCCAGGGGAACGGGTACCACGTAGGTAAAACCACGAGGAGTCAATAAAATAAAAAGCAATATGTCAGGTCCTCTACTTAGCTTTCTTGTTAAGGCTGTGCAGTCTGCACACTAGCGCTGCCATTGGAAAAAAAAACATAGTGCTTAAATAAAGATCATAATTGCGAATTATCTCTCTGTAGTGCACTCCGAAGAAGCTTTGCGGTACTTTTTATCGCATAAAGGATGTTTGTTAGCCTGTCGTTTAGTTTAATTCAGTTTTTTTTGCAAAAAGTGGCCACTTTTAGTAATAAAACTCCATCAAATTAAACGACAAGCTAAAAAATATAGATAAAGCAATAGATAGTACCACAAAGCTTCTTCGGAGTGCACTGGATAGCGATAATTCGCAATATGATCTTTACTAAAGCATTGTGATTTTTTTTCCAATGGCGGCACTAGTGTTCAGACTGCACAGCCTTAATACAAAAGTATTTTTGTTTATCCAATTATTCACTGAATACTCAGGCCTTTATTGAGAACAACTGCCGCCACCGCCGCCAAAAGTCCTTTACAAAGCATTTTTACATAGCAGCTTCAACACTCAACGGTAATAACGATTTTATTAAACACTAAATATTAACTGTGAGGCAAGTGAAGTAATTTCAAAACTTATTAACAACGGTATGAAGGAAAAATTGAGCTATTAGAATTCGAGATGAAAACCTCCAAACGAAATCTTCACATGCACATTGCGTTGTTTCACACGAATAAACGTGATGTACAAAGGACATGAAATAGCAGGGAGAGGACAATTACTCTAAACCCGAGATGATTGACTGGTACCAGTCGCCGAGATGACACTGCACAAATCGCGCCGCTTGACATGAGGAAGATCCGCACGTTGGGTTGCGCAGGCACATCCATACATGCGCACGAGTTGATTCTACGATTTTGTGTGGATTTATTGGTAGAGTTAATTTTAAATTATTTTTATTATTGAGAAAAAGTTCTAGCATTATTACTTTGAATTGTCACTATTTTGACGTGATAACGTCTGATAAGTCGATGAGCGCCCGGCTGCGTCCACGAAAAATCACGACGCAATAGTCACGTTCCGCCTAGGCTGGCAGAGAGCTAACTTCTGAAACAGTTACATAAAATTATCAATCTTTTCCCCACGATAATTTTTTAACTTGAAAACTAACTCATTATATGCTGTAAATAAGCCAAAATAATTTAAAATATTTAAGTATTTGTACTAGTTTCTATTGTATTAATTAAGTTTTTAATCCTTTGAAATTGCACGAATATCATCAGAATGCAAATAAGCACAATCGTGCGTCTGTCAAAAATGATACTTAATGCAAATCTCCCGCGCGGATGACACGATCGCTTGCGCAAGCGCGCCGGGATCGCCCGGTCTAATTCGAGCGTTAAACGCGAACCGTCACGAGAACCAGATTGCTTAATTGGGGGGATAAATCCCTCTACAATGGTCTCGTGAATCCACTGATATTTACACAGACGCACGTAACTCAGGCAAAGTACGGCAAACTAAACTATCACCATGATTTTAAACTCTTTTCGGTTTGTAGTAGTCTGGTTTCCTCGTAACCGCAAACGCGGACGAGCGTTCAACTTTCAATCGTAATATTTTAATATCATGCAATGTAATTTATTATAATGGAGAGTCGAAGATTATCAAAGATGATCATAAGCTTATAATTTCCTGTAACACTGTAAATTTTGAAAAGTAACTTTTGTGCAAAAGTGTTAACGGTGTATTGTTCGAAAACAATTAACGATTGTAAAGACAGTCCAGTTAAGGTGTTATGTTATTGGCATTTGTCCACTCTAAGCTAACATTACTGCTTGTCCAGAAAGGGCGAAGTTGCCGCGATTTAACAGCGATTTTCATTACATCACTGTGGCAGATAAGACGCGGAACGCCAAAACTTAGCGGGCAATATATGTTAAAACGCTAACTAATTCGCGCGTAGTTCTGGACAGGGACTTAAGGCGTTTCGGGCAGTGAAAGTGAACTCATCTCGGTCTCGATGTCCCCTCACGCACGATTCGCACACTTTCGGGGGGTTAACGGCGTTACAGTTTAAATTGCACAATACGGTCGCGGGCAATAACAAGGCTCGTGAGTGTTGCCATAATTGTGCCCTAAGTTGCCCAACTGCAGCGAGGAGCATGGCACAGCATACATTATGTCAATGTAGGTCAACCGACGTGGGAAACGGACGATTTTAAATTTCCATAATATTTGTATCGAGTGTGCAATGTGTAGGGGGAAGTTCATAAAATCACAGCACGAGAATCGGGCGTTCATTCCGTTTTGCAACATTGACAACTTTTGGTATTATATTATACCTTGTTCGCACTAAATGAGTAATAAATAGAAACTTAGAAAGTAGAAGTTCATTGTTCAGAACTTATGCAAGCAAGGTATTTGAAATTAATTGTACAGCTCCAAACAAGGCTTGTATTGCTGAAACTCCAAAAAAGGTAAACTTAAATAAATCGGACTTCGTTGCGGAGACTGTCGCTAACGTTTTTCGTGGTAGGCCTCCAGGTCCCGGATTCGAGGGTCGTGATTCGATGACACTGGGTAATAGCCGCCCGAAGTTACGGCCGACTCTCGGATGAACTTTAGCTTACACTGTAAGCGAGCTTCGTGCATGTTACATTCGATATCTTTGCGTGCAAATAAAATATGCAAAGTAGGTACTTTCAAGAAATGACACTTTGTGTGTCAATGAAGGTAATGTGGTGTAATACATTTCTGCCTATTAAATATACGGAACCAAAGACAATCAATATACTTTGTCGTTTTATTTTATTAACCATTAGAATAAGTTGTTTATTTTTCGTTTTATTTTGTGAACCATTACAATATACGTTGTTTATTTGTCGTTTTATTTTGTGAACCATTACAATATACTTTATAGAGTTATGCCTAATCAAAAGCATCTACTTAATTGAATTTGTAACAAGAATATTTGGGTTTTATTTATAACTAGCGGCCGCCCGCGGTTTCACCCGCGTGGTTCCCGTTCCCGTGGGAATATCGGGATAAAAAGTACATATAAACCTTCCTCTTGAATCACTCTATCTATTAAAAAAAATCGCATCAAAATCCGTTGCGTAGTTTCAAAGATTTAAGCATACAAAGGGACATAGGGACATAGAAAGCGACTTTGTTTTATACTATGTAGTGATGTCATGTGTGTGTTGTAGTGAATATAACATTTTCTATCTATCTATCTATAATATAAGATTATAAATAAAATACGGAAGCGAATATTATTATTATCACTATAATCAGCAGCCTATTTATGTCCCACTGCCGGGGCATAGGTCTTCCATAAGGATGGATAAAGACGGGCACGATTTGGTCTGACGAATACAAACGCAAAGTGCTATAAGCCCGGAGGAGCTCGAGATAGTAAATTTTCGCCCACCCATCCCGTGACCGACCATTGCGAAAGTTGCTTAACCACAATCGCAGGCCGAGTGCGCTAACCACTGAGCCAAGGGCTTTTCAAAAGGACACAGCTCACCAGATTTTGAGCTTCATGTTTTGGATTAGACATGTTTATCCCATAAACAATACTAGCGGCCGCCCGCGGTCTCACCCGCGTGGTTCCCGTTCCCGTGGGAATATTGGGATAAAAAGTACATATAAACCTTCCTCTTGAATCACTCTATCTATTTAAAAAAAACGCATCAAAATCCGTTGCGTAGTTTCAAAGATTTAAGCATACAAAGGGACATAGGGACAGAGAAAGCGACTTTGTTTTATACTATGTAGTGATAAGCGGTAGCCACTGTATCCATCTGATTTATGGACTGTCGCGGGCAACGTCGCGGAATATTAATTGTATCGCAGCTCGTAATTCCAGTTAACTACTGTGTGATTTATACCAACCCTAGATAATGATAGAACTGCAGATATCGATAGCTTCATAATAACATAGAGCGACACTGTAGTATTTGTTACTGGGAACTATGAAAAAGCACAGCGAAAATTTTATAGAATGATTTTTTTAATGTTTAAGTAAAAGAAATAAAATTAGGTATTATGCCTGAAAAGAGTTAGCAAATATTAGCTTTATCTAATAAATAAAGATCCGTGAAACTTAAGACTTAAGACTCGCTTGAATTATCTTCTTACAAAAATGAAAACGGCATCCCTAGCATGAAAAACGATCGTTATCGAGATCGTAATACCTAATTGTTGTATAAAAATCAGAGCAGCGCCTCTTTCGATCGTATGAGGGACTAAAATTCAATAGATATTTTTTTATCCACAACTGGATAGCACTTAGCCTTCATCACATCACACCTGATGCTAAGTGGTGATAAGGCTGGGTGGAAGTGCACTACTCCCGGAATCCTCAATCACTGAGGAACTGGCGGAACACAATAATGCTGAAAACATCATTGTTATGATTAGAATTTAATAATTTTATAGCATCATTTTGACAGCTTTTGACGGATGGTATAGTTTACTATTACGATTACCATAACGACAGTTTTCTTGTTTCGGTTACAGAATTTTAAGATGGAAAACTAACTAAGCTATTATTTCCTATAGAATCCACCTAATAACTCTACAATGCACGTTTCCTAAACCCACCTTAAACAAAACTGTAGTAGACTTGTCACAAAGAGTTGTGTGCACATCACGAGTCAAGGCATTACCATGTCAACGATAGCATGCAGCGCGAGAGCTAAACACGTATGTATTATGGAATAATGCAACCAAACGACGTTGATGCACTCAAAGATTTTAATTACAATGTAAAGCCGACTCTCAGTATCAAAGCTTGCATGTTTGTAGATAAGTGAAATTATCAAATTACGCTGTCAACGTAAAATTAAACTGTGTATTATGAGACAATGTAGGCGAGACTTTACAACGCCTGTAAAGATAAACTAATTTATTATTATGGTTTCTATGGCAATTGATCACGAGTTGATATTTATTTTGTCTCGTAGAGTAATCGAATCAAAACACATGTGCATAAGGAAACTTGAAGAAAGGTTTCAGATTTGTTAAGAGACAAACTTATATTATAATATCAATATTAGTTTCACGTTGAGAAATCGAGTGAAAACATATTCTAATAAGAAAACTTGAAGTAAATAATTAACTAAGTATAATCAAAATTTGTGTTATGTTTAATTAACAGTTAAGATTCATTGTAACCAACTGCTTTAAATTATTGTTCTTAAGTTTAATAGTTGTTATTTTACAGTAGCTGATAGTGAACTCATCTCGGTCTCGATGTCCCCTCACGCACGAGGGGACATCGAGCTAGGTAACTCAACTCTATTGAGCTAGGTAAATCTCAATAGAGTATGTTTTTTATTGCTTCTTAGACATCGTTTATTAGCACTTGACGTAAACCAATATGCTAAGGACAGCTTATAAAACCCTGTAGATCTGTCAATGCATTATGTATACGACACTATTCTCTACTTTATGGTTCGGATTTAATTCGAAATTGCACTCGGGAAATAATTTTGCAGGTATTGTTTATAATAATATTCTCAGTTAATGGTTTCCACCATTACCACCACTTATTAATATTAAACTCCAACATGAAATTAATGGTAAGTATGATTAAACAAACATTATTTGTGTGCATTTATATATATCTAATATTTCTGAGTAAATTAAGATAACGAACGGAACGGTATTTTGGTCCAATTTCACAAAACAATGACAACATTTTTTTTTACAGACATGGATTTAAATTTAAAGTTTTTTTGAATAGCAACCGCCTCTGTGGTTTAGGGGAGTTATTCCCATCCGATCCACTGTAACTGATCCACCGAGAATTAAAAATCCCAACCGATCCCCTTATAGTTTTCGATTCCCAACGGATCCCCTCATTGTGTTTCTAACCAAGATAGGGTTCATACCACCGATTTCAGACCCAGAGGTCCCGGGTTCGATTCCCAGTGGGGGTACATTGTATACGGTTTGGTTGGTGGTAGGACTTGTTCTTAGTCCGCCTGGCTAGCTACCACTATCTTATCTAAGTCTGACGCCATAACAATGATGTTTTCAGCATTTTTGTGTTCCGGCAGTTAGAGATAAGATAGCCAGTTCCTCAGTGATTGAGATTTCCGGGAGTAGTGCGCTTCCACCTTCAGCTTTATCACCACTTATCATCAGGTGCGATGAAGGCTAAGTGCTACCCCATTATGGATAAAAAAAACATAAAGTGATATTAATTCAATGGCAATTCTAAAGCCCATGTTGAATACGTAAGACGAGAGAAACATTGTTTTAATTACACGCAGATTTTTAAAAGTCATACGGAATAAAGAAATTGTGCAACTGTGTGGTACAGAAACTAAATATATTTTATAAATCTCGTGTTTTAATCTATTCCTTTCACTGTCGGCAATTATAATTAATCAGAAAACGCGAAAATAACGAAAACATTGCGCATTGTAGATCACTGAGATAGAAACGTAATCTTATTTTAAAAAACAATCAATTCAAAGGTATGGTTATGAAATATCTACAATGAGATTTGTGGCAATATGAAAAACGAATCGCTTTGAATATCAACGTAGTTTATTTGATTGAATGAATCTCATCTTTTTGTTGGAATATTTTTGGCTGCCTAATCTTATTTTGTCTTATTATATATAAATATTTTTATTTTATTTTTTATCAGTACATTGTTTGTTACTAACACTATTATAAGTTTGTCATGTTACTAACACTTATGGATCGTAAAATCTGAGAATGAATGATTAATAATAATAATAGTATTTCTACCACATTCCAGTTATTTTATAGCATTACACTTTAGTTGTCAATATCATAAATTTTCAGTTGCTGTACTAGAGTGCGACAATTTGGGATCTTTTGGCGTTCGGTCGAAATCGGAACTAACCATGGAGCTAGACTTAATACTGAAGTAACTGGAGTTTTCACCCTTAATAAAAAAGTGTGCCCAGCAAATTTGACATTTAGTATGTAGTGGCTGTCAGTTGTCTCATATGACCATACGTATTTTTTCAAAGTGTAGGTGAGACGGAGAAGACAGCCACAGTGTAATTTGTGGTCTTAAAAAAGTGTTTGTACTGCACTCTCCAGTTACCTCAGTATGTAGTCTAGCTCCATGGAACTAACCCACCTCTAGCTAGTCAATAAGTCATCTAGCGCTCCTGTCAAAGTAATCCATGCGCTAAATGATCCATGTCGCACTGTACAGGCACAATCTATAAATATTTAGAATTTTAGACAGTGGTACAGGAACTTATATTTCTGGGATACCTCCGATTGATCGCAGAGCTCAAACGCTCTTATCCGTTTAGAAACATCGGTTGCATCTTTTGACTAAGAACAGTCATTTGTTTCAACAGGTCCGATAGTCTGATTGGCCATACGATTTTGAACTTAAAACACGCTAGAGAAATCTAGCGTACATGGATGTACAAAAAGGTGTAACAATGGAGGCGGCATGTGAGGTGTAGAAACAGTGAGTGATTACTGTAATGACGGGCGAGGCCATGGAGTGAGTACGCTGGGCGAATGAAGACATTGTTGCCTATAGTAGGGCTATCACTTATTACCGTTCAAGTTATATTTAAAAAGTTATCAACAGTTTGTTGACTATAACTTGAACTTCAAAGGTGATGCGCTTGAATACAGTGTACCACTTTTTTCATGAATGGAATTTATAAAAGATATGGAAACTAAATACTTTATGATTTTTCATTAAACAAGTATTGCAAAGTATGTCGATGTAGGTATGCGTAAGGTTTTCAGGCTAAGAAATGATATCTTATTAAATAGATAAATTTTCAGCGATTACTAGCAGCTTAGTCCCATTAAATTTTGATTTCGTATTCAATTTAATTAAAATATAAAAATTTAAATAAAAAATAATTCGAATAAAAAAACATAGCCCCGGTGGTGGTCGGAATATTGTTGCCGAAGTACCAGCCCTACGCGACAGCTCCGTAAAAGAATTTGTTTCGAGTTATTGGGCGTTATTATTATGATTGGACGTGATCGGCTTCCGATGAAAGTTGTTAATGGACTTTGAAAAGTTGCTTATTATGTTTGTAGTCGATTCTGTGTCAGCATTAATTGGCGCCAACAAGTGCAGCCTTATTTATGGGTTATCAACTGTGAACTAGCTTATAACAGCAACACGCAATAAAATTTATAACAACCGCCAATCTTCTAGCTGTATAGTAATTTACTAAGGATCATAAGGAAGATTAGATTCGATCGTTTATATTGTTACCAGAGGGTGTAGAAACGATGCAAACGCTTTAGTAAGCAACGTTTTTTTCGTTACGTTTTTGTCTCCAAGTGAGCTTAAATTCGATTTTCGATTTGGAACTTTAAGGCATCCACATCGACTTAAAGTCGATTCATTTCATCGAATGGATCTTTTCTAGGCGCTAACCTTCGATCAACAATAGTACTAGATGAAGGCTCACGAACTAAATCAAGACTTTCTATGGCACTTTTAAACGGAGAAAAAAGGTTAAGTATAATGTTTCGATCTTACGTCAAAAATGACAGGAACTACTTACTTATATATACGATGAAGTGGGCGTATATCGCTTGGCCATGTTTGTCACTCCAACTATGTATCTAGCTTGACCTAGGTGTTATTGTTGATCGAAGGCGCTAACCCAACAGATTCAATTTAAATTTCGAATTAAACGTAAGTTTTAAGGCGCTACTCGGAAAAAGTATGGACTCTTTGATATAAAACTATAGGACGGTTAGAGTTGTTATAAATCTGGTAATAAGATATATATTTCTTCATACCTTTATCTAGAATCGTATAGTTTCAAAAACACGATTTTATGATTTTGGCTCGACACTTTTTCTTTTCGAAAATACCTCTAAAAATACGAAATATCAAGATTATTCTTAAATGGGGTAACATATACTATTGAAAATTGGTTAAATTAGTGGATACCAATAATATTTAGGATCGTATAGAAGCATTTTTTTAAAATCGCTATAGATTTTTAATACGAAGTGATTTTGTGTTTTTTTGCGTAATCGGCAAAATCGGTCTCGCTCCCGCGCGCGTCGTTTTCTCATTGCTATCTCTCTTTAGCATATTTTTTCCGAGTATCGCCTTAAATTTGTGTTGTGTACTTACCGAAGCGTATTCCGCGCATATGTCGATTGAGTTGACAAAGTCACAGACATCATCGACTGTCCACGCTGACAGCCGAGCTCTCGCCTCGGCGCAAAGGCATTCACCTCTCGCCTCGCTCCGATCTAAGAAAAAAACACCAAATTGACCTGTGGCGAATCAGCAAATATTCCATAGCTATTAATTTTAAGTACGCGAGCAACATAAGATTATTTGAAATTGATTGGCTTTCGTAAAAGCTGCCAATAAAGTTTTTATTGTTACACTTACTGAGTAACATAAAAAAATCATATAAATTAGTCGGTTTTTGGGTTTACTGGGCTTTTAATTATATAATCGAACTGATAGTTTAAAACTTAACGATATATTTAATTGGTCTTTGGCTTGTGGTTACGACTTCATCTTGTGCCGTTAACCTAGATTTGTTAAAAATGCAACGAGAAATATAATAATGAACTTAAATTCTTTTATTCAGAAATTTTCTAATTACTTATAGGCGCTCTTCATTTTTGCTACCTATTACCAGTCCTTTACCTATTTATTTAATGGTTCTTATTATTACACAATGATACGTAATCTAAACAAGTTTTAGCTTTATCTCGTATCTTTGTCGAGCATTGTTGAGACCCTTGGTGAGATGTTAGAACTGTATTTTTTGAATGACAATGACGAGAAGAGCCTGCTGGCTTCTGTGATGTGTTCTGTTTCGAAGATCAGATTCAGAACTTCGAGGAGTTTCCTACAACAAACTTACCACCTTTAGAAATCCCGCTTATCACTGTCACTTACGCATGCTGGAACTGGCTGACAGCCTCGCTCGTTTAACAGCACTTTTAACCGCAGCAGACAGATCAAGTGGCGAGTGTTTTGGTGCGCACGCGTCAGTAATCCTAGCACTTTAATATTAGTGGTTCGAAGAGAGTGATGGGACCTAAGTTTGAGGGTCATCAGTCATCGCTGTCATTGCTCGTGCTATGACTGGCTGACAGTCTCGCTTGCTTAGAAACACTCTCCCTCGAAGCAAATAGGTCGAGTGGCATGTGCTTTGGTGCACCTGCGCCAGTAAGCCTAGCACTTTAACTTAACTAGATCAAAGAGCTTGGCTATTTTGTTTTGATAGTTAGATAGTTACGTTTGATTCTACTTACCATCGTTAGATACTCTATCCCGCTCATCGCTATCACTTCTCGTGCTAGGACTGGCAGACAGTCTCGCTCTCTTAGCAGCACTCTCTCCCGCAGCAGACAGGTCGAGTGGCGAGTGCTCTGGCGCTCCGGCCCCGGCGCGCTTGCGTCGCGAGCGGCCACCGCGACCAACCCGCGATATCGCCAGCAAAGTCTGGGGAAGCAACGTGTTTTTAGACTTATGAAGGACTGTGAAAAGAAATCGATTCAAACATCTCCAAGCTATGAGAACTCTACTTTTAATGATAGGTTGTTGTATTAAACATAGCATTTACTTCTTGTTTGTGTTAACAGTTTTATTACTGTAATAATTCTATTGTAAGTCTCCGCATTCTCATGTCAGACAAAAGTAAGCATTCAAAGGTATTCCGAGTATGTATGGATGAACGAACATTATTTCAAAAGAAAGATATTTTACCGATAGTGTCTAAAGTATTGGCTAGATAAATTACTAGTCACGATAACAATAACTCGAGGCATCCAAACAAAACGTGTACAACAAACACGGTTTGGCATTTAAAAACTCAATTACTCAGGAGCCCATCAAGTGGCATAGAGTACCAGTGTTAAGCAAACATGAAAGGCGAGCCAGCAGGCTATTATCTGATCGAGAGCGCTCTCGCGTCGTAAGTGGTGAGCATTCATCATAATAACGTTCTGAATCGTCACGCTCGCCGCCCGCGGGTCAAATTGCAATCTATCTTTTTTAATTGCCACAAGAAGTAAAAAAGGCGAATACGGGGTAATTCTGAATAAAATTCAGACGGAGGCGCGCGCGCGTGAAATGAACACGGCTCGCAGTGCGCGGGCGCGTGCGCACCTGCTGAAGCAAAGCCACCTCCATAAATAACAAGATTTATTTCCGCTTTGCTCCTGTTTCTGTTCAGGGGCGAAAATAAATTTAAATTGCTATTTATGGGCTAGATAAGGCGCAAATAGAAACCGAGTGAAATTCATGGCCCGTGACCACTATAAGAGTCGCGAAACGCTATGAATCAATTCCAGTGGACCTATAGGTACCTATTACACCTTTCATATAGCTGACGCTAAAGATGAACGAGCTCAATCCGCGGAAAAGCGTAAGAATTTCGAGGTGAAACGCGAAATCAGATAACTGTAACGAGTGCAATATCCGCGTGCCTCTGCACTCGTGTGCAAAAAAGTCAACTAATTTTAAAGTCAAGCGGGTGTTTCGATTTCACATCCCATCACTAGCGTGTCGCGGGGCGCTCGGCGCACGCGCGGCGCGTGCCGCTGCCAATTAGTGCAGCTCCAGTTCCTTTTACAGTCGAGAGTCGAGAACTCGAGACGGTTCGCTGCAGAGCGGCGCGCGGCGGCCGGTGGGCGGGCCGCACTATTACCCTGCCGATTGTGCGCGCACGCCACATCGTAACAACTCCCGCGCAATTAACACTCTCTCCGACTTATCCAGCTAAAAGGAAGTGTAAAGGTCGCGGGGCTTAACATTGCCTCCATTATTGCCTCAAAGGAAACGCATTATGATTTCAAACCACAAATTAACATAAACCAGCGCACTCAATGAAGATGCTTGCGCGATAAACTTTTATGAATCCTACTGTTCGAAATTTTTTAATCACAGCCGTGAACTATGAAACGGTGCATGATGTATAATTAAAGCGGGAAGGTCAGTGAGCACTGTATATTTTTAATTAATATGAATTTCAAATGAGCTCTTTTGAAACAAAAACTTGGCTGTCCGTAAATTATTTCATAGGGGCAGTGGCCTTGTAAGTAACGCACGTTATTAAGTAACATAAATGGTATCAAAGAGTTCAAGAAAATTTGTGGAGGAGAAAATTTTAATGGTTGAATTTTATGATGACTTGTTATGATTATGAACATCCTGTTGGTAGTGCACGCAATCAAGAGGTCATCTTACTACATTTGTGATGTTTACCTTTTTGATTTGAAAAACTTAACCCCTTTTGTCGCAGTCGGGTAAAAAAGGTTACAAAACTTTTTGAACAAATGTAGATATTACTATCAAAGGAGTAAGAGCAACGTTTAAATTAATAATCAAAAATTTGAGCTTGACTGTAAAAATCTCTACCATTTCGTATTATTGTTGTGCCCCAGGCGTTGAAGTTTAACTTTAGTTTCGTTTAACGGTCAATCGTTATACCTACGTAGTGAAGAAACCAATAGATTTAATTAAGCACAATCTGATTCAAGTGGCTAGCTTTGCTAAACAATTCTTCTCTCATTGTTAAAATAATTAATTAACCTAAGACGGTCAAAGAAAGTTTTCCACTTTCTATAGTTATATTCGAAAGAATTTAACGAGTCCTTTTTTGTAGCAACTAAAATGTATTTATCTAAACGAAATTCTCGCTGAAAGTGTATAATTTGGTTCTTTAATATTTAGTTACATATTTAATTAATTATTGAAATACATATCCTCACTTTCAAACTTAAGGTTTTACCAAATCGGTTGTCGTACACGGTTTATTGATAATGGCAATTTTGTTAGAGCATTGCATATGGCAAGTTTTGCAGTTAGAGTAAAAGAAAAGACCCATATTGTAAGTGCTTCTTAGACCATTCAGTCGGTCGTTACGAGTCATTGTGTCAGACCGATCGAAATATGAAAACGGAGTCGCTTAAAGTAAACCCTTTTCAGTAAAAGGCTCGCACAGACCTACAAACATAACTGAACCGGTGGTGGAGGCGCTACTAGCAATACAAGACTACCGAAATAGCTGTAATTTACCCGAAAAGCTTTTTAGATCCATATAAAATTATGACCACACCGGTTCAAAAAAGTTAGTGGCACTGTAGGTACTTTACTGGCGCTGTCACATTGCACTTCTTTAGTTAATCCTTGCACAAAAAGCATAAAAACTACTAAAATAATTAAAAAAAAACGAATTTACTTCAAACTTACTGTTCTAATTTTGAAAAGTGTTCTTACCTTTGTGGAGCTCATGTCCAGCATGACGGGGAAGGCTGGCAGTCGAGGCGGGCCTCCTTGCTGCTTCGCGAGCTTAGTGAAGAGTCCGCCGAGCGGCGCGTCGGACGCGTCCGCTTGAGCGGGTGCAGGGGCGCGCGCCTCCACGCCAAACCCATTCATGCGGTGGAAGTAACTGGCAAGAATGAAAAAGAAATAAATATTCTTTATTTCTCCAAAATATAATATTTTTACAAAATAAATACTCCTTTCTACGTCAGGGGCTGGCATCTATCGCTTTCTACTTGCTACTATATTTAAGAGCGGACCACACCGCCAGCTAATGAGCGAGCTAGCGAGCTGAGTCAAGCTCGCTTGCGGTGTAACCCGAAGATGTAAAGAGGTGAAATGAGGCTCGCTAATATCGCACGCCTGCTTCGCTAGCTTGCGGTGTGGCCCATGCTTTATACCGTGTTCGCGGTATTCCTTATTCGAGCCGACGACTACCTAGTGCTAAAGAGGGCACTAAAGATATTTTATAAACATAAAACGAGTGAACCATTTGACTTGGTACTCGTAAAATAGCATAAGTCTGGAGCTGACCACATATTTGTCTTTTTTATCCACAACGTGGTAGGTACATTTAGCCTTCATAGCACTTGATGTTAAGTGGTAATAAGGCTGAAGATGGAAGCGCACCACTCCCGGAATCCTCAATCACTGAGGAACTGGCTGTCTTATCTCTTACTGCCGGAACACAATCATGCTGGAAACATCATTGTTATGGTGTCAGACTTAGATAAGATGGTGGTAGCAAGGCGGACTAAGAACAAGTCCTACCACCAACCAAATGTTCTTATCTCTTCTCTCATTGCATTTATCATACTCGCCCGTTGGTTTCGGGTACTTTTAACAATTTCACAGAATCTTCTACTTAGCGGTAAATGTCAAATTTGTCGCAAATATAATATTGAACTAGCAACAGTTTAACTTTTAAAGTAGTCCCCTTAAATTGTATCTAATATGTAAGACAAATTACCTTCAGCTTTCAAAGTAGTTATAAGCAATTGCTAATTAATTAGAACATAAAGGCATGTTATCTGTTATGCTACACAAATTCTACTTAGACACAACAAACTAGAACGGAAGTCAGAATGAAGTTGAACCTAATAATTTTAGTATAGCTGTTTAAATTGCTATGAACCTATAATTTGGTGCAATCATTCTTCGATCATATGAATATTGCATGCTATTAAGACTTTGTTTTAAAAAAACATGGCCTTTTTTCAATAAATTCTCGTCTAATTAGTGTAATAAGTACTTAAAAAGCAACAGGATTCCATCTTTGTCCCACATAGATAGTCTGTGAGGAGTTACTTTTGACTTAAGCAATAAAAATATACTCTTTACCAAGAACCATTCCTATATCCAATGCCCCAACAATATCTTAAACTTATTGATTAATAATTTACGTCAATGTTTAACTTAAATCAATATCTAATGTCGAATTTAATAGGAAATATGGTTTTTTGATTGGCATTCACATTATCGAATCTAATAAAACTATCGATTTACGACCGGCCCGTAAGCAGCTCGGCACCCCGCGTCGGCGTGTGTCAAAACACAGAAATTTTAAGGCGCCTATACGCCTGTAAGCGTAGATAATTAGAATTGACAAGGGGTCGCCGACCGCGCCGATGACGAACAATTCATTAATATAACATAAGTTCACGCGGAGAGCATAGGTTCTCACGAATCATGTAAATTTGTCGACTAAACTTAAGTTATCGAATCGATTAATATGCTAATAGCATCACTAGTCGCGGTCGCCGACCCCGGGTCACTGTCTAATGTCACACTACCATGAGAAAAAAAACATGTATGAGACGACAATTTAGGAAACGGACAGAGATTTGCAATTAAAAATTCCTGTGATGCATCACTTCCCTTTCATATGAACTATTCAATAATTTATTGATACCTCAATGTTTTAGATCGACCAGTTTGTATGAATATGCATGAAGCCATTTCTTGGTTAAGTTATTGTGTCGTTTTACACGAAATATTAGTTGAATGATCATAACTATTTAAATGAAGACAGGAAATCCTTAGTTATGGGAGCTTCTATGAATATTTTACATTATTTAAAAACTGGGCTCCTATGTCCATTGTAACATGAAATATTAGAGCGTAATCTAAGATAGCAGTTTACGGTTGATAACTACGTTTAAGGCTAAATATTAATAGGACTGTGATTTATATTTAGCGCTTGATGGTTTGAAGTAACTAATTAATCTGCGTTTAAATATAGAAACAGTCAAATTATTTCTTGAAATAAATCATTTTGTGATAACAGTTCAAAATGCTAATGGCCAATTTGATCAAAATAGATAATTTTTATTGCGATCGAGAAATTAATAACCTTGATCGGTGTTGACTTTTATCTCCTCTGCTACTATTAAAATGAGATGCTGAATTCGTCCTTTAAGAATATAACGTTAATATTTATTGATTAAAGTTTCTGGTTGTGTTTAATGCCTATTGACAGTTTTTAAAGTTAAGTATTTCATCATTGTCGGCTAGTCTACTCCGCTTTCTCGCGTTTTCTATTGCATATGAAAAAGACCAGAATAAAATCATTAAGCCTATATTTTTTTTCTCGTAGATACTTGTGAATAGTACATGGTAAGCAAAGACAAGGTACATTAAGAGCTGATCAAAGTCACCTTTGAAGTAGCTACCCTCGAAAAGTAGTTTCATAAGCGCTGGCTTAACGAGATATAGTGTCCTGTCAATGCTGGTGGCGTTGACAGGACACTTTATTATATTGTTAAGAAGGTAATATGCCCAAGATTACAACTAAACACCAGTTTCCAGGGAATTGTTGTGTTCCGGCAGTTAGAGATAAAGGTTCTTTTCAGTTCCTCAGTAATTGTGGATTCCGGGTTTCCGGGACTAGTGCTCTTCCACTTTCATCTTTATCACCACTTAACATCAGGTGGGATGAAGGATAGTGTTACACCGTTGTGGATAAAAAAGAACTTCGGTGGCGTGCCCGGGTACGACGACGTCGACGGTGCCACGTTGCGGGCCCTGGGTGGTCGACCGCAGTGATACTCACTCGTTGTTCGGGTGCGAGTTGTAGCGCGCGGCGAGCGAGCGCATTATGTCGGAGTAGTTGCGCGGCGGGTGCGCCGGCGCCGGCTGCGGGCAGCCGTGCTCTGGCGGCGTGCCCGGGTACGACGACGTCGACGGTGCCACGCTACGGGCCCTGGGTGGTCGACCGCAGTGATACTCACTCGTTGTTCGGGTGCGAGTTGTAGCGCGCGGCGAGCGAGCGCATTATGTCGGAGTAGTTGCGCGGCGGGTGCGCCGGCGCCGGCTGCGGCGGGGCGTGCGGGCTGCCGCGCTCCGGCGGCGTGCCCGGGTATGACGACGTCGAAGGCGTCACGCTGCGGGACCTGTTGGAAATGGAAAACATAACTAAAGAGCTCTTACAAAGACATAATGGATTTTAAGTTGCAGTTTGAAGATGGGTCGGATGAGTAGTAGGTTATAAGATTGAACATGAATGAAGATCGGAAGATGGGGATACGCCGGCTACGCCGCGGCTTCATCCAACCCCGCCTACACTACACCTGACGCATATCAGTAGATGCTGTACCTTGAGGCGGTGGAATCGTGCGGGCTGAGCCGCTCGCTCTTGACGTGTTGCTGCAGCTGCGCAGGCGGCGCTGGCTTCGCCGTTGGTACATGCGCGTGCACGGGCGACGACGCCGCGGCAATCGCGGCAACCCCTTCAACCCCTTCAACCCCCTACTCTAGATATATAAAAGTAGATGCTGTTGGCTATACCTTGAGCAATCGCGGCCACCCCTTCAACCCCTACTCCAGACATATAAAAGTAGATGCTGTTGGCTGTACCTTGAGGCGGTGGAATCGTGCGGGCTGAGCCGCTCGCTCTTGACGTGTTGCTGCAGCTGCGCGGGCGGCGCTGGCGTCGGCGTCGGCGTGTGCGCGTGCGCGGGCAACGCCGCGGCAATTGCGGCATCCCCTTCAAGAGACATATCCAAACATATAAAAGTAGATGCTGTTGGCTGTACCTTGAGGCGGTAGAATCGTGCGGGCTGAGCCGCTCGCTCTTGACGTGTTGCTGCAGCTGCGCAGGCGGCGCTGGCTTCGCCGTTGGTACATGCGCGTGCACGGGCGACGACGCCGCGGCAATCGCGGCAACCCCTTCAACCCCTTCAACCCCCTACTCTAGATATATAAAAGTAGATGCTGTTGGCTATACCTTGAGCAATCGCGGCCACCCCTTCAACCCCTACTCCAGACATATAAAAGTAGATGCTGTTGGCTGTACCTTGAGGCGGTGGAATCGTGCGGGCTGAGCCGCTCGCTCTTGACGTGTTGCTGCAGCTGCGCGGGCGGCGCTGGCGTCGGCGTCGGCGTGTGCGCGTGCGCGGGCAACGCCGCGGCAATTGCGGCATCCCCTTCAAGAGACATATCCAAACATATAAAAGTAGATGCTGTTGGCTGTACCTTGAGGCGGTGGAATCGTGCGGGCTGAGCCGCTCGCTCTTGACGTGTTGCTGCAGCTGCGCGGGCGGCGCTGGCGTCGGCGTCGGCGCGTGCGCGTGCGCGGGCGACGCCGCGGCAATCACGGCATCCCCTTCAACCCCCTACTCCAGACATATATTAGTAGATGCTTTACCTTGAGGCGGTGGAATCGTGCGGGCTGAGCCGCTCGCTCTTGACGTGTTGCTGCAGCTGCGCGGGCGGCGCTGGCGTCGGCGTCGGCGTGTGCGCGTGCGCGGGCGACGCCGCGGCAATTGCGGCATCCCCTTCAAGAGACATATCCAAACATATAAAAGTAGATGCTGTTGGCTGTACCTTGAGGCGGTAGAATCGTGCGGGCTGAGCCGCTCGCTCTTGACGTGTTGCTGCAGCTGCGCGGGCGGCGCTGGCGTCGGCGTCGGCGCGTGCGCGTGCGCGGGCGACGCCGCGGCAATAGCGGCAACCCCTTCAACCCCCTTACTCTAGACATATAAAAGTAGATGCTGTTGGCTGTACCTTGAGGCGGTGGAATCGTGCGGGCTGAGCCGCTCGCTCTTGACGTGTTGCTGCAGCTGCGCGGGCGGCGCTGGCGTCGGCGTCGGCGCGTGCGCGTGCGCGGGCAACGCCGCGGCAATTGCGGCATCCCCTTCAACCCCCTACTCCAGACATATATTAGTAGATGCTTTACCTTGAGGCGGTGGAATCGTGCGGGCTGAGCCGCTCGCTCTTGACGTGTTGCTGCAGCTGCGCGGGCGGCGCTGGCGTCGGCGTCGGCGTGTGCGCGTGCGCGGGCAACGCCGCGGCAGTTGCGGCATCCCCTTCAACCCCCTACTCCAGACATATATTAGTAGATGCTTTACCTTGAGGCGGTGGAATCGTGCGGGCTGAGCCGCTCGCTCTTGACGTGTTGCTGCAGCTGCGCGGGCGGCGCTGGCGTCGGCGTCGGCGTGTGCGCGTGCGCGGGCAACGCCGCGGCAGTTGCGGCATCCCTTTCAAGAGACATATCCAAACATATAAAAGTAGATGCTGTTGGCTGTACCTTGAGGCGGTGGAATCGTGCGGGCTGAGCCGCTCGCTCTTGACGTATTGCTGCAGCTGCGCGGGCGGCGCTGGCGTCGGCGTTTGCGCGTGCGCGTGCGCGGGCAACGCCGCGGCAATAGCGGCAACCCCTTCAACCCCCTACTCTAGATATATAAAAGTAGATGCTGTTGGCTGTACCTTGAGGCGGTGGAATCGTGCGGGCTGAGCCGCTCGCTCTTGACGTGTTGCTGCAGCTGCGCGGGCGGCGCTGGCGTCGGCGTCGGCGTGTGCGCGTGCGCGGGCAACGCCGCGGCAGTTGCGGCATCCCCTTCAACCCCCTACTCCAGACATATATTAGTAGATGCTTTACCTTGAGGCGGTGGAATCGTGCGGGCTGAGCCGCTCGCTCTTGACGTGTTGCTGCAGCTGCGCGGGCGGCGCTGGCGTCGGCGTCGGCGTGTGCGCGTGCGCGGGCAACGCCGCGGCAGTTGCGGCATCCCTTTCAAGAGACATATCCAAACATATAAAAGTAGATGCTGTTGGCTGTACCTTGAGGCGGTGGAATCGTGCGGGCTGAGCCGCTCGCTCTTGACGTATTGCTGCAGCTGCGCGGGCGGCGCTGGCGTCGGCGTTTGCGCGTGCGCGTGCGCGGGCAACGCCGCGGCAATAGCGGCAACCCCTTCAACCCCCTACTCTAGATATATAAAAGTAGATGCTGTTGGCTGTACCTTGAGGCGGTGGAATCGTGCGGGCTGAGCCGCTCGCTCTTGACGTGTTGCTGCAGCTGCGCGGGCGGCGCTGGCGTCGGCGTCGGCGTGTGCGCGTGCGCGGGCAACGCCGCGGCAGTTGCGGCATCCCCTTCAACCCCCTACTCCAGACATATATTAGTAGATGCTTTACCTTGAGGCGGTGGAATCGTGCGGGCTGAGCCGCTCGCTCTTGACGTGTTGCTGCAGCTGCGCGGGCGGCGCTGGCGTCGGCGTCGGCGTGTGCGCGTGCGCGGGCAACGCCGCGGCAGTTGCGGCATCCCTTTCAAGAGACATATCCAAACATATAAAAGTAGATGCTGTTGGCTGTACCTTGAGGCGGTGGAATCGTGCGGGCTGAGCCGCTCGCTCTTGACGTATTGCTGCAGCTGCGCGGGCGGCGCTGGCGTCGGCGTTTGCGCGTGCGCGTGCGCGGGCAACGCCGCGGCAATAGCGGCAACCCCTTCAACCCCCTACTCTAGATATATAAAAGTAGATGCTGTTGGCTGTACCTTGAGGCGGTGGAATCGTGCGGGCTGAGCCGCTCGCTCTTGACGTGTTGCTGCAGCTGCGCGGGCGGCGCTGGCGTCGGCGTCGGCGTGTGCGCGTGCGCGGGCAACGCCGCGGCAATTGCGGCATCCCTTTCAAGAGACATATCCAAACATATAAAAGTAGATGCTGTTGGCTGTACCTTGAGGCGGTGGAATCGTGCGGGCTGAGCCGCTCGCTCTTGACGTGTTGCTGCAGCTGCGCGGGCGGCGCTGGCGTCGGCGTCGGCGTGTGCGCGTGCGCGGGCAACGCCGCGGCAATTGCGGCATCCCCTTCAACCCCCTTCTCCAGACATATAAAAGTAGATGCTGTTGGCTGTACCTTGAGGCGGTGGAATCGTACGGGCTGAGCCGCTCGCTCTTTACGTATTGCTGCAGCTGCGCGGGCGGCGTTGGCGTCGGCGTCGGCGTGTGCGCGTGCGCGGGCAACGCCGCGGCAATTGCGGCATCCCTTTCAAGAGACATATCCAGACATATAAAAGTAGATGCTGTTGGCTGTACCTTGAGGCGGTGGAATCGTGCGGGCTGAGCCGCTCGCTCTTGACGTGTTGCTGCAGCTGCGCGGGCGGCGCTGGCGTCGGCGTCGGCGCGTGCGCGTGCGCGGGCGACGCCGCGGCATCGCGCGCGCACCGCCGCGCCGCGCCTCCACCCCCGCCCCCGCCGCCTTCACCTGAAACAACGAGAAGCACATTGTTACATGGTACTCTAATGAGGGGTTAAAGTGTAAAATGCTAATGGGACCCAGACTTTGCGGCATATTACATTACGCGCGTCTGGACGTAAGATGACCATGTGCACGCGTGTCATTATCATTGCTTGAACAACCAAACGAAGTCCAAATAAAGTGGATACTGAACTGACATAATCTGTAACATAGGTACTTTTACATCATGACTGATTTTGGTGTCTTACAACATTGGCACAAGATAAAAATATGATACCTACTACGGCACATATTTTAAGCTTAATGTGCTTTCGACTTAATAATAAACATAGGTTTGTTTCTATGAATACTCGTATACATATATATTTTTTTCATACTTAACGATCCCAATTGGAGTAAAATATTTGTTAATATTCTACTACAAACGTCAGGATGCAACTGATCTAAGGGAAAATTAATTTAATTTTCTTTTTACCGCTATTTAACATCGGTATAACGAGGTAATAAATGTTTATGCTGTATTTATGGCTTCATATCGTTTTCATTCATTAAGAAGTCCTAGAACACTAATAAAGTAAATTTTGTCGCGTATAAAGCCATCGTCGCTCGCAGTTATAATTACTTGCTGGTGAAGATAGCAAGTGGAAATGAAACTGGTTATCAGATGTCATAACAGATTAATAAAAACTAATGATGGTGTGGAAAACTCTTAGGGGTCTCTAAAATATATCGATATACATTTCATGAGCTGAGGCTTTGATCTGGCTCTGATCTTTGCAAAATAAATAATCACGTCGATATTTACAAATGCAGTTTCATACACCTTATAAGTTTTACAAAGCCTTTAAAATTTCTTGTCAAAATAATTGACATAAAGTACTACTATAAATTTTTGTATGCATCCTAGAAGGAGTATCTGCGCCCATCCCAGGATTGTGCCGCTATTAAATAACGTTCATAAACCTTTTGTAATTTTTTCAAAATATTTACTAAGATTTCTATAAAACAGCAAGCACTAGTAAAATTCTCACCTACTTAGTAAAATTCGTGATCTCGTTTTTTATTAGGACAGGATGAAGCCATCCTGTCAGTAATGAGGTATATAAGAAAATAGAAAGAGTCTTAAACCCGTCCAAAGAGGTAATGTATCCTAAGAAAGAGCTGCATGCTCGCAACCCGCTTTTAGCACTTCACACACCGGGCTCCAAAAAGTCGAAATATCAGACTACGAGCTCAGAAGCGTCCCAGCATTTGTGCCCATCCTATCATTATGCCGCTATTTACCATTGTTTTTTATAATGTTTGAAAATTATTTGTAAACAAGAACTTCAAACAAAGATTTCCTTAAATCAGCAAATAGAAGTAGTGTTTATCAAAACTCGAGTTTTATTGTAGTAGTAAAGTTTTTCATTTTTATGGAACAGGCAAAGATACAGACAAACATACTGCCACTACTGGGGTTATCAACATTAGAAAGAATCCAAAGAGGTACATAAAGTATTCCAAAAAGTTTATAAACTCTTAACCTGCATGCTCGC
The DNA here is from genome assembly GCA_949710035.1 of Crambus lathoniellus. NCBI lineage: Eukaryota > Metazoa > Arthropoda > Insecta > Lepidoptera > Crambidae > Crambus > Crambus lathoniellus. The sequence continues at coordinate 8,311,746 of OX453303.1, read as the reverse complement.
AACCAGCTTTTAACACTACACGCATCGGGCTCCAAAAAGTCGAGATATCAGAGACCGCGACCTCGGAAGCATCCCAGCGTTTAAGATAGGATCGCTCGAGTCGGCTCGTTTCATGTCGCGTCTCGTACACTTTCTACCAATCGCGACGCGATCTCTTTAAAATATACACCAGTTTATTTGCTAGCGATTGTGCGCGGTTTCTCGCGCGGAATCTAGAGTTAAATGCCTTTTGTCGGTTAAAATTATTGCAAGTCCGCCGCGTGAATCGTTCACTATTTATTAACAGATGTTAGATGCTGAGATGTTTAGAATATGTATTTTCTATACAATATTGATTCTTATCAAAATCTCTCGAGAGTAGGTAACTTATATGTTTGCATATAGTGTTACCTTGATTGTTAATATAATATTCAGTGCTTTTCCTATAAGTTACCTACTTTTACAGCAATTATTTCTGAATTTTCCTTCTATTTATTTCAAACATTTAAATCAGTTCTACGTACATCACGTATCAGGCACCGTGTTCCTCATATAAGTGTGTCGTTTTCCGGTGTCTATTTCTATCCAAGGCAGGCACGTAGAGATGTGTCGCAAACGCACTGCTTCCGCGTTTGACCTTAGGGGTCGAGCGATCGAACGCCCACTCGCCGGCACCGGTCGAGTTAATGCAAACGATAGGCATATTAACTTGATATCACAGTAAATACAAGCGACGGCTATATGTAGGCAAAATAGTTAGCGGAGCAGTCAAATGTTTATTAAGAGTCGGAAACTTGAGTTAAGAGCTATACAACCAAAGCGTTCAAATCCTACGACTCTTTTTTATACACAACGACGTAGCACTTAGCCTTCGTCCTACCTGATGTTAAGTGGTGATAGGGCTGAAAGTGGAAGAGCACTACTCCCGGAATCCTCAATCACTGCGGAACTGGCTATCTTATCTCTAACTGCCGGATCACAATACTGCTGAAAACATCATTGTTATGGCGTCAGATTTAGATAAGATGGTGGTGGCTAGCCAGGTGGACTAAGAACAAGTCCTACCATCAAACCGAATACCATATGTATCCCCACTGACAATCGAACCCGGGACCTCTTGGTCTGAAATCTGTGGTGTGAACCACTAGACCACAGAGGCGGTTAAACGTTTTACGACATCCCAGGCATAGATCAGGTAAGGGGGTGATGACACGTGTATTCTCATGCCGGCGCCAGACATAGCACAAACATATGAAAAAATCTTTGGACACATGTGTAGCACGGATATTTGAGTATTTGTTCAAAGTTTTGATAAAATACTACAGTACTTTGCCATGTCAGAAGGCAAAGTCTTCAAATATTTGTTATCAGACCGTCACCACTCGGCCAATCCCACCACCATAATTAATGGCACATTTTATTGAATTCACCTTCGCCATCATTGTGATAATTCTGTTTATCACCACAAAGTGTCGGCCACATGAATCATTTCTTGCGCAAGTCTGTCACATAGATATTAGTGTTGTGACACATAAATCACTGGTGATATATTGTGTGAACGGAGCTGTTACTTGTCACAGGTCACTAAACAAGTAATTAATACTGCCTTCTACGGGTCTCGTAGTTCGGTGTAACACGTCGGCTTTTTTGCTATTTTAAACGACTATATTTAGCAGATTATCGTTAACGCTTTGATATTAAAACGTTTTAGAAACTAAAAGTGTCGGGGATATGAATATCTAACACGGTAAGTGGGTTTATTTCATTATATAAATCTTGTTGATTTATTAATGATTGAACTGGACAAAGCAGTTGTTTTCCGTATACAAGTTTAACGTTTTTTTTACTTATGACTAGATTTCCATATTATATTATTATATTTATAGTCATTCGTTACAGAAACATATTTTACTTGCCTATATAAGGAATGAGTGTATATTATTACATAACAAGTCATTTAAAGTTGTTCGATTTATCATTTATTGGTATCAATAGATTCATGGAATTTCCAGCTTGCTAACAAATAACACATAAAAAATATTAAAGATGATACAAAACTAAATAACTTTAAAAGGCCATTTGTATTCTTAGTAATAATTTTATCACACCGATAACGTTATTTCTAAAAGGTTTTATCACTATATTTTTGAATTATAGCGTTTCTATGAGCTTCAGTTTCTTTTGTACCTGCCAGTTATTGTTAGCGAAATTTATTAACGTCTTTGTTAAGTTACAAAAATGTGAGGTTATAAGAATTATAGGAAAATTATAACAACGTGACAGTTGACTATGGTAGCACGCGTGTTACGTAGGCGATAATGCGTTGTGGAATACATGGTGCTATTATGGTTATAGAGCTATTACGAGTGTTTATGGAGGTATTGGACCACATACGACGTTTTTGAGATATGTTTTTTTTGGGAATAAACAACGTATTTCCAAGGCGATTTTGCACCTTGGCAGTTATAGTTTAAAAATATATATACAAACCATCACTTTTTCTAGTAGGTAGGTACCCGTTTTATATGAATTTCCTTAATACTGAGAAACCGCATCTTTTATGTAAAAGGATTAATTAAATACAAAAGGAAAAAGTTTTAACTAAATCCCTTTTCTTAGGATTACATTAATTTTGTTTTCTTCAAGTAGGTGTAATGTTACTAAATATTATATTAGTATTGAAGTACTAACATTGAGTCGAGTAAGAAAGACTCGTTTGACTTATATAACTAACTAGCGGATCCTCGCGGTTTCACCCGCGTGGTACCCGTTCCCGTGGGAATATCGGGATAAAATATAGCTTATGTCACTCGGGAAGAATGTAGCTTTCTAATGGTGATAGAATTTTCTAAATCGGTCCAGTAGTTTCGGAGCCTATTCGATGCAAACAAACAAACAAACAATCAAATCTTTCCTCTTTATAATATTAGTATTCATTAAGATACGAGTAAGTAAACCTTTATTAAATTGTAATTGTAGCTGGATGAGGAAATAATGTATCAAATATCGTTATTTGTCAAATATTGACAAAGACATAACTTTGACTACGATCAAATTAATCTGTTCTTAAATCGAGTGTGAGAAAAATGCATCTAGAGAACAAATTAATTTGTTTTAAAATCAAATAAAATCAACATTAATTTCGCAGGAAGTGATCGGAATTTACGGTGGCGTGCTATGAGTGACGACTTCCGGTTGAATCAAGTTTAGGTCATTGTAGGGTTGTCTACTTTATTTTTATAACATTTAAATATATATACCAAAAATGTTATTGTTTTTAATCACATATTGAAGCAAAGCCATAGTGATGTTAAGTACAAAATTCGTATTTAAGTTTACTCAGCAGTTGTTACTATAGCCTTAGCTAAATGTTGGCAATTCTACTGGTAGTGACAGCCCTACCAGTCGATATTATAATGAGAACATGTCCCGTTAGTACATGCAACATGAGTCGCTTGACATGTCAGTATCAAATTTAGTCAGTCCACAAACGGACCGGGCACAGTTCAATAGATTTATTTTTCTAATTAACTTGTGACCACCATGTATGAAACGACTTTTTTGTACGGCGCATTACAATCTATGGTTGGATACGTTAAATCAAATGTGTATTCTGTAGTTTTTTTTATTGTTTTACATAAGTACTTACTTCATTGGTATTATTGTTAGAAATCTTTGTATATTCAAATATTATTATGAAAGGTTATTTTTGAAAAGACTGATGTTGGATTTCCAGTGGTTTCAAAAACCAAATTTCATAAAAAGGAATCATAAATCGCAAGATGAGAAAGACTACTATTACTACTACTGTTGTATACCTATGGTACGTTTTATTATACTACTGGTCATGGGAATAATTATATATTTTACTAGCTGACCCGGCAAACGTTGTTTTGCCATATAATAGTGGACCCGTTCACCAACATCTTGTATGTGTGTTTATACACCAAAAGTTGCCTACACCAGACAACAGATAGCGCTAGTTACACATTACCAATAAAGGGGCCCAAGCTTGGTCTCTATTTCCTACATATAAAGAAATACTCTGTGAAGTAGAGTGAGTGTCAGATAACTCTGCGCGCATGCGCGACTGGGGCATTTTTGGCGCTAGTTACAGTACATTTTTTTATTCTAAGCTTATGGAAAAGATTAGTATTCGATTTTGACCGCGCAGACGTCAGTGATTACATACTCTTTGGAAACGACAATGGAAGAAATGACAGTTTTGTATCGGAGGTACGACAGTTAAACGAATTACAACTTTTACTAAATTTTCCGGAATAAAAAGTAGCCTATATTACTCTCCAGCTCTCAAACTATCCCCATACCAAAAATCGAGTCGATCCGTTGCTCCGTTTTGACGTGAAAGACGGACAAACAAACAAACAAACAAACACACTTTCACATTTATAATATTAGTATGGAAGTATGGATATCACTTAATTAGATATGACAGTGGATACCTATGTGACAGTTACTCTAATAATTAAATCATTTTCTTTAACCCTAAAAACTCGGATGGCTCAATTTTATACATACATTCCGCTGAAACTGTAGGCCTTCCAACCAATGAGAACGAATCATCGATACTTTACGGTCGCATAGACCATTCGGAAGAACCCCAATTAACCCGGCGACTCCTCACATTGTTGTTGGAACTGACGCTAGTGTGTTAGGGTGTGGGTTAAGTTGGAACTAGGTATATTGCTGAAGGGTTAAGTTGTTTTGTTTTATAATATAAAGACATAATAAATGTTTACTCCTAGTCTATATGTACTTAATTATACTTAATATTATAAAGAGAAACGATTGATTTCTTGTATGGACAAACTCAAAAACAACGGGGCTGATATTAAAACTACTTTCAGCATTAGAAAGCTACATTATTCCCGAGTAACACAAGCTATATTTTGTTCCGCTATTCCCACTGGAACGGGAACTACGCTAGTAAAACCGCGGAAAGCCACTAGTAAGACTATACAGGCGAGGGAACAAAACGTTCAAAGTAAATGGGTTACAATGAAGGTAAATTCAAACCGGAAAACTCCAGCAAGTTTAAGACAAAAGTAATATAACCTAAAATCCTTTAAGATAAGCTTAAGTTGTATGTGTTCAATTTTGAAATAAAGAAAACACCGTGAATGCGACGTGTAAAGTTAAGTAATTAGCAAGAACTATTCACAATCGTAAGGCCATCAACCACTCATTACTTCATAATACAATTTCCACCATGTAATTAACATCTCTTAAATCAAAATCGAAAGACATAACACGGTTATTATTATAAGAAAATCAAGGTGCAATTAATATAGTGTACTCGAATAAGTTCTACGAGTGCTCATTATAGATACAGCTAGTTCTAATCTGTGTATTATTAACTTTAGTAGTTAATCTGTGATAGTATTAGTAAGCATATTACGAAACGCTCAGAATTTCACAGCGAGCGACGCGGCAGGACGTCTTACTGTAATTAGAACTCCATAATAAATTAACTAAAGTTTATGATCGCTTATGAATATATTTAATACATTTAACGTTGTATAGCGTGGAAATTGAAATAACAATATTAATAATTTATTGGCGTTTAATAACTTTTATTAAGTATGGAAGAGGAGGAAGGAATAAATAAACTAAAAAAATAGTCATCGTCAAAAGTAATAATGTACTTAATTGAAAATCAAGTTAAAACCTTTTCGATTTGTGCTAAATTTGTTATTCAGGGCATTTTAGAAAACCAAATTCGTTAAGTAGGTGACAAAGAAGTGTTTGTCAAATTTTATATGGCACGTTTTATTAAGACAAAATCCTCATTTTTTTAATAAAAATTCATCATTCATTTAGACATTTAAATTTACAATTTATTAGAATGCCTTTCTACTAGGAGACTCTTCAAAGTAAAAACACAATATGTAAATGACTTCACACTTAGTAAGGTTATCAAATCTGCGTTTTCTAGTAAATCTAGAAGCACTCCCACGTCTTGTCACATTAATTTAGATTAAAAAGACTAGAAAAAAAAACAATAGAACTTCTAAAACTTTTTTAACTTTTGACACTTTTTAGCACATAAAATTTATCGCTTCCTCCTTTGGCTTGGCGCTTGGTAGGGTCAGCAGCGTCGTCAAACAAGGTACCGTTGGCAGCGGCACCTGACCCGAATGGGCGGCACGTCGACCAAACAGACTGCCTAAGTGATCGGTACCGTTCACAAATATGTGCTCATGTGCTCGCAGTACGTGATCCTCGCCGCGTAAGTACGGTCAGCAGGGTCATTAAGGGCTGAGTACTCCGACCTTTTTGGTTAAAAGGTAATGATGATAAAATGTGTTTTATTTGGTAACGAGTTTATGACTTTAGTGATGTGTCTAATGGTCGGTTAGTGTGGTAGAGATTAACGGTTGGTTGAGAGGATTCTAATGTTTTACTGACTTTAAAAGAGTTATGCTTGAATTTCACGTATTGTATAATAATTTTAAGTTATTTGTATATAATAAAAAAAATCAATCAAGCTACCAAAAGGCTTTGGTTGAGAGGATTCTAATGTTTTACTGAACTTTAAAAGAGTTTTGCTTGAATTTCACGTATTGTATAATAATTTTAAGTTATTTGTATATGATTAAAAAAAACAATTAAGCTACCAAAAGGTTTACGAGACTCGTCGAATTTTAACGCTGTAGGTCAGCGTTGCTTCATCAATGAGAAGAAAAATCGATCACATAAAAAACACTTTTACGAATGTTTTAACAATCAATTAATACGAAAAAGCCATTAGTATTTTTTTCATATCGATACTTACAGAATTTCATAGTGAATGATTACTTAATACTATTTTTTTTAATCAGAAAGAAAAGCCTTTTAGTAATTTTGAAATTTTAAAGTTATTGTCTCTGTTGTGACAATATGCCGCCTTAGGTAGTAAAAAGCATAATAATGTAAAACAAATAGTAGGTTTGTAGCAGTTGTTTGCCGTAGCCTCCCCGGCCAAAGTAATAGGTTTGTGTTCTTGTGCGCTTAGTTCGTCGTTAACTTGTACCCCGTTAATGCAGTTAAAACTTGGCAAATAGTGGACCCGTAGCTTAAGGTGAATGGGGTGACCATGAGTATTGAAAAGCCAGGAGAATAATTTTAATCTTTCTTTTATATCATGTCTATTATCATTCACAATATACTTTTTACAATACTGTTATTGCACTATAATGAAAAATTTGTGTAGATATTAGAGTCTACTAACAGATGTGCATAACAGATCTTTCACTCACTTGCAATTATTATGATCGCTGATTTAAAGATTTTATTTCAGTTCCTTATCTAATTTTTCGTCCCCTATTTAAACGCCATATACATTCACTATCGCCATAAAATGTAGCTTTATTCTTTATGATCATAATATGATCTTTTTACTAAATTCGTTCAAATATTCAGACCAGAGCTTTCAGCATTCGCTTAAAGCTTTGTTGAAACAGACTGCTATGAAAAAAAATTTGTATTATAGTAGAACGTTCTCATATGGTTACCCTAGACTGAAGTTAAGACAAAACCTATCACTGGTTGTAGTCGGCAGTTGACGACTTTCAACCGATGAGACAACCGAACATGACCGACGACCACCGAACCCACCCGACGGCAGCAGAACCTGCCCGAACGGCAGCTGAACATGCCCGACGTGACAGTAGCACCAGTTAGCGTCTTAACTTAACTCCGATAAATACCACATTTACTTCGTAGTTTAATGGATTTAATGAAACGGTTTAGGGCTAGATCAGATGCAGAAGAAATCGCGTGGTTAGACGACCGACAAATATTTATTTTTGCATAATCTTCTTCTTCTGATCATGTCGACGACCATTCTTTTTTTATCCACAACGGGGTAGCACTTAGCCTTCATCACACCTGATGTTAAGTGGTGATAAGGCTGAAGGGTAAGGCTGAAGGCGCACTACTCCCGGAATCCTTAGCTACTAACTACTAGAAACTGGCTGTCTTATCTCTAACTGCCGGAACACAAAAATGGCTGTCTTATCTCTAACTGCCGGAACACAAAAATGCTGAAAACTTATTTGTTATGGCGTCAGACTTAGGTACGGTGGTAGCAGCTAGCCAGGCGACTTAAAACAAGTCCTACCACCAACCAAACCGAATACAATAAGTACCCCCACTGGGAATCGCACCCAGGACCTCTGGGTCTGAAACCGGTGGTGCGAACCAATAGACCACAGAAGCGGGTAAAAGAATATTTTTTTTCGGACCAATACTGAGCCACTATTACAGCAATATCGTATACTTGTATTGGGATAATAATATAAATATTGGAATATGAGGGTTTTTCGAGATGTTGCGTTGTGTATTTGTTTCAGCTAAACCAGGATTTTGGCTTACATGAAAAAAAAATGGATTAGGGAATCAATGTTAAGTTCAGGCACAGTATTTTTTGTCCTCAACTCTGTGGTTCAGGCGTACGAAGCCCTCTGCGGATCTCTTCCAATTCCACATAGTAATATTTATCGATGGTGAATATCGATCACAAGCGCTATGATTTTAAAACAGGGACTAAAATATCGATAAAAAAATATATCGATATTAAAAAATATCGATAAAATTTATCGATATTTCTATTATCGATAATTATATCGAAAAAAATATCGATAATTAATAATCGATAAGGCCTTGCTGCGTCATACCATGTATGCATGTTGCCAACTTTACGTCCGTCTGGATATTGTCTGGTGTGGTGTGGTGTGTGTGGCTCACACACTCACACGCCCGCCACACACATGGGGCGCGCCGTTGCTGTTATTTATCTTTTACTTATATTCTTTTAGCGCATTATTGTTATGATTAATAATTATGTTAGTATTGTTTTATAATAAGTGATTGACATGCGTTAGAAAATGAATCCTTATAACTGAATAAAAAAATTACCGGATAGTCAACCATTTTTTAAATTTTTTGATGTCGTTTTTTTATTTAACTTAGTGCTACTTTTGGCGGCGCATCAGATATTGAAGATGACCATATATTATGACGTGCCAGATTCTTTGGTGGTAGATTTTTATTGATGATATCCACCATATTCCATTCAATCATCCTTAGAACGTATGAATCTGGAACCCATCATTCTTTGGTTGGGTGGGAGATTAAAATTAAAATATGTTTTATTTTAATTAATAATGTCTCGGAAGTATTCATTTACACATCGTGTCCTAAACGATTAATAATTGTCCTATTACACCAAAAAATGTAAGTATTTAAATTAAAATTTTAAAACATAAGAACCTACAAAACTTTATTTTAAAATTTCGCTTTTTATTAACCGGTAAAAACGCTCTTCGCCATGTTCTGACGTCATAAAATTTGTAACCACTTGACAGTGTTGACAGTGTCAAGTGGTTGTTTACTTACCATATGGTAGTTCCACTTAACAAAGATCTTTCTCCAATATGCATTTGATTAAAGAAATTTGAAGACTTTGACGTTCAATTTTATACATTCAACATCCATCTTTGATAAGGGGAATACACCCTTACTTATATGTAGAAAAAGTGAAAGTGACGTTTATTTGTTTGCAAATTTAGAAATCCAATACGTCTCAACATAGTGTAGGCAATGAACAGATTCTTTGTATGGAGACCCATACACTAATTCCTCAGTCGATGAAACTTTGCTGAGTTATAAAATAGCATGAGCCATAAACTTATCCAAAAAAAACTCACACGGAAGTTAGGTATTTATACATAAATATACAAATCTGTTTATATATTGAACCGAGTAATTTCTCAGTCCAAATTTATTTTACCAAATGAGTTATTTATACTAGTAAGTATGTGATACTTGATGAAAATCCAAAACTTTTTTCAAACATGAGTGTGCTTCGCAAAATGGTATAATTCCGTTAAAAAGTTCGACAGAGACATTTTTCAGTCCAAGTCACCCCATTTTGTTTTATTAAAATTTGGTGTTTCTGCTGGGATATTTTTTTGGGTATTTCATATTATTGTTTTTATACGTTACATGAATATGTCCGGTTAAGAAAATTTTGACGGAGCATTTTTCCTAAAAAAGATATCAATGAAATAAGACTTTCATTAAAAAATACCTAATCTTCTATTATTATTATTTTTTTGGAAATTTATACCATACTTTTAATTTATTAATACTTTATCATGATGTAAAGTTTTTTCTGACTGAGGAATTACTGTGGAGGTCAACTAGTTTCATTGACTACACTAACATGGATGATGTGTTTTCATCAGTTCAAATAAAAAACTAAAAAATATATTTTTAATATTATTTTTACTTATCAATCTTGTACTTTTATTTCATTATATCGCTTTATTACGTTTTCCTAAGCCAAATAATTTTTTTTCATTTTTTTTCGGTGATGTGATGGAAATTTTCATTCGATGTATCAAATTAAGTATGAGTCAAGTAGCCTATTAATAAATTATTTTTTGTTTTAAGTATTAATGATGACATTGAAGTATTCATTTGAATTGTAATAGCATTTATTTATTAGAATTTTTTTCAATTGGTTAATATAACAAAGAATTTTTATTTTCATTAATTGAAGGAGGTAATTTAGTATACCTATATTTTAATAGATGAATGTTATGTACTATTAGATGTTAGTTTTAATCTGCAACTTGGCAACATTAACTTATTTTTGTATCGTGATGGATATTTCGATGGAATATCTTGTAGTTTTGTGTAAAATTCGCTATGTTTGCGTACAAATTTGCAAACTTCGTAAATATACAAACACGGCAGGGGCAATTCCTAGAAACTGTGTCTATGTGAACTTGATGACAGATAAATATATAAGTACTTACTCAAATATTTTTTGATTGTAAATACATACTTATTATACATAGAAAACACCCAGACCAAGACAAATAGACATGTTCATGCACACAAATATTTGTCTTGTTCGGAAATCGAACCCGAGACCTCTGGCGCGGAAGGCAGGTAGTTTGCTCCTGCGCCAAATCGGTCGTCAGGTATCGTCAGGTAAATATAAGTACTTATTTTAAAATAAACAAATACAAAAGTCACTTTACCGTGCGTACGAAGTCGCGGGCAACAGCTAGTATTGATATAAAAACATATATTCAAACAAAGCTTCAAATAAATTCAACAAAATGCTATCAAAAAGAAGTCGTAATGCATTCGTATCGTAATTTGTTATCGTATTGGGTCATTAATTACGATGTATTCGTCATTCGTATTGGTATCGTAATAGCCACAAATAGGGTAAATCACTAAAATACGCAAAGAACGCATTTTAGTTGGTAGCTATCTGCCGCTTGCCAAAACGCAAAACAAAATCAAACGCTTGTCGTCTTGCCGTTGTTGTCGCTCCGACGATAATCCCCCGATCCGATCCTCTCGCCCTGCTAAGTTTGGCAACGTCGCGCGTCGCACTCGCACGTTTCGTACATTATCGATATTAAAATATCGATAAAATTATCGATATTTTAATCGCTATTTCGTATCGATATCCAACTATCGAAATTTTATGCTTATATCGATATTTTTCAAATATCGATATAAGTCCCTGTTTTAAAACAAAGCTTTGCCAGCTCTATTATGGCTGCGTACCTTTATTCATAAGACACCCACATGACGAGAAGGATATTGCTATTTTATGGTGGCACTATAATGGCTAGTATCTTATCGTTAGCAAAATTGATGGCAAATCCAGCAATTAAAATAAATAATATACCTAGACAAATGATAGTGCTGACCTGCGTGATAGCTAACTCTCAGACGTTCTGTATAAATTAATATACAGATCCATTAAGCCTATTATATAAAAAAAGAGTAGATTTTTTTCTAATAAATAATTTTCAATAATATTTTTTATTCACAAACGGGGTAGCACTTAGCCTTCATCTAACCTCATGTTAAGTGTAGATAAGGCTGAAGATAGAAGTGCACTACTTCCGGAATCCTGAACACTGAGGAACTGGCTATCTTATCACTAACTGCCGGAACACAAAAATGCTGAAAACATCGTTGTTATCGCGTCAGACTAAGTTAGGATGGTGTTAGTTGGCCAGGCGAACATAAAACAAGTCCTGCCACCAACCAAACCGAATACAATATGTACCCTCACTGGAAATTAAACCAATGACATCTTGGTCTGATTCTGGTGGTGTGTACCACTAGACCACAGAGGCGGTTAATAAAAAATCCGTTAAATAAAACAATAGAAATTATGCCATATGCCAAAGGCGTTGCGTTTCGTTGTCGCTTGTACTTCAAATTTGGAACACTTACAAGGGGTTTGGCTGTATTGTAACGCAACGATAGTTGTGAACACAATCTAGTGTGTGTCATAATAATGTGACACGGCCGGCAATGAGGCCAAACCAGTAGGGGGACGGCCGGGCCTGCATTGTGATCTGTGAACATAGGGGGTGGTCCTGCTTTTAGGAGGTACATATTTAATGTCTGTAATCGAGTTGTTATGTTGATCGGTAGAAGGCTCTGATGAAATACATTAAGATTAAATTCAGTAAAATGTAAAATTACCTGCTCCGAAGCAGGACAAATTTAGTGTAGGGCTACTCATATTAAAATGCGGTCACTATATTCAAATCACTAGCAATTTACACTCTGAATCTTAAAAAGCACTTGGGTAAGTACCTACTATGATTTCTTTAAAGTCTAAAAAACATAATTTGAACGTTCATAAAAGGCCCTGATTAATAAAAATATACGTTAAGGTGCTACTCGGAAAAAATATGGACTTTTAGATATAAAACTATAGGACGGTTAGAGTTGTTATAAATCTGGTAATAAGATATATATTTCTTCATACCTTTATCTAGAATCGTATAGTTTCAGAAACACGATTTTATGATTTTGGCTCGACACTTTTTATTTTCGAAAATACCTCTAAAAAATAAGAAATATCAAGATTATTCTTAAATGGGGATACATATACTATTGAAAATTGGTTTAATTAGTGGACACCAATAATATTTAGGATCGTATAGAAGCATTTTTTAAAAATCGCTATAGTTTTTGAATACGAAGTGGTTTTGTGTTTTTTTTGCGTAATCGGCGAAATCAGTCTCGCTCCCGCGCGCGTCGCTTTCTCATTGCTATCTCGCTTTAGCATAATTTTTCCGAGTATCGCCTTAAAAAGAAGTAGGTAAAAGACGTGTTTTGATGACCTCTTTGACCTCAGAACAACATTAGACTAGCATGTTTTCCACTCAATCAAGAGGCCCAACAGCTTCGTCATCAAAACTAGTAAGTGCTCAAGTGCGTCGATGTCACATGCTCTATTAACAAAGACCAACACGCGACATGATGGGGCATGTACGCCCGGCGCACGCGCGTGGGCGACGCGACGCGGCCCGCCCGCGGTTGGCTAACAAACCACTTAAGGGTGACACGTGGGCAGTGGCAAGCGTCGTTGGTGTCACAGGATAAAAGGAGAAGGTTTGATCTCCAAAGAAACTAGAGAAGTAATTATGAGTTAAAAGTGATTGTAAATATGATCTTAGTTTAATTTTATGAAGGTGAGAAACTGAAATAATGTAAATAATAAGTAAATAAATTAACGTAGTTGTTATACAAGTAATTTTGCTCACCGTTAGATAAGTTTTGACGTTGAATTTGTAAAAAAAAATGTAAGATGATAAGCGTCTCTGTAGCTCCGTGGTTAGAAGGTCATGCGTTCGAGTTCTATCGGAGCTAGTTGTGAGACGGGTAGATTTTTTCTAATAGCTACTTAATTTTTAATATTTTCAATAATATAAATTGCATTGTGAATGCAAAAAAGTAAAAATAATATGATGATGCCAATATTTAAATTATTTAAATTGCAGGTTCTTAGTTAATAAATCAATACCTACAAGTTTCAAGCATAAAAAAATGTTATTATCATTATCTTTTGGAAAAGTTGTAAAATGCACCTAATTCGAAAACTAAACTCAAAATTACCTATGACATCGGATACGCATAATAAAAATCAATTGCTTCTCCAATTCACACGAATAGTTAGTAACAAATATCATACAAAACTCCAAAGTAATAGTTTGTTCTTTCGTTTTCACATCCAGATGTGACCGAGTATCGCTGCGTCAGGCCGCGGCGGGATTCGAACTCCCACCTGTTGTTTGACAACGACCTGCTAGGGTAAATAAACAAGCTCTTTGTGGACTCATCTAGCACCTGCTTTGGCTTACGGTGTGCTCTGAGCTTTTTTGTCAATTTTCTTTAGCGTAACTAAAACTGTTTGCTAATTGAAAATTAAACTTTTACCTGAAATTCATTACCTACTTATATAAAATGATCAATATTATCTGTTTACTTGCATTCATAAGTTTATTTAAAAGTGACCTGACTAACGTCAAGATTATAGTGATATTCTGAAACCGATACTTTTTGTCATGATTCTGTCAAAAACTTTATTGAATATGTCAACAGAACAGTGTATTAGTAGTACAGGTAGCAACAGTCAGTAATGATAATATACCTACCTAACGTATGTTTCAGGTACTCTCGAATCAGTATGTGTTTAATAACACAATTAAGGCTTTGACCAATTCTATTAACTAACCCGTCGCTATTCCAAGTACTCTTTGTGAAAAAGAACTATTTTAAAAATATATATTTGTACTGTTTACTATGTACTCCAATTATCTACATGAAAAGCTGGTATCAAGGCTTTGGTCAGTTCTGTTATTTAACCCGTGGCCGTCCCGGGTACTCTTGGTGAACAAGCACGGGTGTTTATGTTGTTTGAACAAACATCAGCGTCGACGTAACGATGCGCTTGTTGCTTGCCAAGGATGACTTTACCAGTTCAAGTTTCGGGAACAAACTCAAAGAGGGCGCTTTGAAAACATCTTCGATTACATAACATTGACCAAACACATCATGAGGGGTTAAGCATTTTTTTATTACATACTTATTTTAAAGTTTGAAATCATAAATAATTCGACATAAAATACAACTCTAAAAATTCCTTTGATTTTCAACATAAGTATCAAAACACGCACTACTGATTTATGATAACATAATGGAACTTAATCAAGTAAAACTTTGAAAGATCTCATAAAAATAGTATTTTTAATTGTATAGTAACAGTCCAAAATTGAACTTTTAAACATAAATCAGTCTATACTAGATTGGGAAACACCGAACAAATGAAGGTCAACGTAACCGCATTCATTCAAATAAAGACGTACATATACACAATACAAAGTTAGTGCAGTAACACAAATATTGACTCAAACGCAACACCTGCTTACGGCGCGACCAGTTAACAACTCGTAAAGGAAATTCCTCACAGGAACACTCAGCAGAAGTGTTCTCGACAAAACCTCTCGAAAGTTTACTTGAAAAAGTTTTTAAGCTAACCTCTAAAAGAGGTTGGTTGAAAAAGGTTTTAAGCTAACCTATAAGAGGTTGGTTGAAAAAGTTTTTAAGCTAATGTTTGCCTTCAAAAATATTGTTCAAACGTTCCGTAGGTGACCTCTTTGACCCGAGTGACAGTCGCGCAGCCGGTTCAGTGTTGTTAATTGATCATAGATTGACTCTGAAGATACGTGCATGCTCTTTCCCAACCAGTTTTGTCTCGTTATTTTTTTATTGAACAGTAGCTCGGGAGTTTCGTTGAATATTTATCGCTTTAGAAATTAATAACACACGGCGGTGTGATTAATTAAAGGCACTGTGACTGTTGTTTCCCGGCGGAATCATTTGGAGGATGGGTCGTTTTTTCATTTTTCTAATATTTCATTTTCATTAATAAAATCTGATTGTGAATGCCAAAAAGTAAAACAATTAATTTGAAACTTCTAATCTTTCTTGTGTTCTATTGCCTATACTTTTAATGTCTACGTATTTTGAAAAGAAGCCGAAGAGTTGGTTCGCCATTCAAATTTTTGATTACCAAGTAAATTGTAGTACCTATTAAAAAAAACAGCGAAGAAAACACTTTATTCACCAGCCAGTTTCCTTTAGAATAGTATTTACGTACGTGAAGAATAATAATACGCACGAAAGTCATACAAAAGAGTCGGTGCGTGTTTATATTCCAGTCAGGCAGTGTGTTTTCTACGGCAGGGTCTGAATCCGCAATTAACCCGCATTAGCATCGAACCCGCGACCCTGAGTGTCTCCGACTCGGTGGGTTAAGTGATAGACTTTTGTGTGGAGAGGTTAAGTTCAGATGTCATCGTATGTTAAGTTATTATCCATAGTAATGGGTGAGAGGAATGTACTAGTCAGACTTTGACGCTATCATAGAAACAATTTTATTTTGGCATAAAGAATCTAGACAATACACAGTGGGCCTTGGAAAAGGTTGACATATGGACGGAAAATTAACTTATCAACCTGAAAAATAAATATCTAGGAAGACAAATTAGCTGTCGACCGCTAGTGTGAAAGTATCTTTAAATTACTTAAAAATTTCTTAGCGTATTTGATCGGAAAGCAAAAGACCAGCAATGATAAAATGTCACGATAAAGATTACAATTATTATTAAAGAGAAACAGTGAAATATAATTATATCATTGATAAACTGTAAAACACTTGGCATGGTACATGTTTCATTCACCTTGTCAGATGTTGTGATAAATCTGATTTGTTTTCAATTACCAAATAAAATTAACTGTCAAAACAAAATGTGTGCTGTCGAATCCTGCTCAAAAATTTATTTTATTAACTACATTTCACAGGACACCCAAAACACGAGCATCGACAGCAAACGAAATATTTTCGAGCGCGAAGACATCTCAAAACTCGATTTTATCGATTAACATAAAAATAAAACGGTTATCGCATCGGGCGGCGTACATACCTCGGAAATGTCAGAGGTGGCCAACCTTCGGCCCGCGGTGAATCAACATTAGCATCAGCGACCGTCCCACGACCTCCCCGGCCCTGATCCTGACCTTCACCTTGACTCCAACAAACAAAATGGCGACGAAATTTTTACTCATCGAACGGGTTTTTACTTTAAAAGCTTACTGCTATTTTGCTTGCAATTAAGATGGTTTGAATATTTGAGGGCGGATTTTTGCTGGGTGAGTAATGATTACATAAGTTCAGTGTTAATCGTAGACAGACCGCATTGCCAAAAGAGCCTTGCTCTTGATTAGTCATATGGATAAATCTGAGAAAATACTGAAGTCTGCTAATGAGAAACTAATTTGGGGACCTTTATATAACACCGCTGTGAATGTCCGTATCTCTAAGTCAATAAACATCACAAGGATATAACATACTGAATATTATTATAAAAATGCAAAATAAAATAAAAATAATTATACAATAAAAAAAAAACACTTAGACATAATAAATATGTACTTATGAATCGTCAACATTTTCCTACCGCCCATTCAAAACTTTTATAACTGACAAGAACACCAATAAAATTGCCAGCGTTTATTCGGTAACGACATTTACAAAAAAAACATATCGTTATTAATACAACAATTGCTTACAGTATTAAAAAATACATCATTTAAAACATTTCAAGTCATTATGTTATGTGTTACATCAGGACCATGTATTGCGGTTATTCGAATAATCGTCTACTTTATAGTATTCTTTGCTAATCAGTGACTACTTAATGTAACATTTAAAATACAAAGGTAGTAAAAAGGCTATGCTTTTCCCCAGAAATGAGGCACTGTTTTTTCTAGCCTAAACTTAGGAACGACAAGTTTATCTTTGTTTCTTGTCAGAAATGAGGCATTGGTTTTTATTAGCTTAAACTTAGGAACGAAAAGTTTATCTTTGTTTCTTGTGTTAAAGCAATGAATATAGCTGTGCTTTAGAAATGTATTAGGTATAATACTTTTTCACATAAATTATAGCCATGCAATATTTTCTATCTATATAAAATGCATTTGTCTGAACCCGTAGTCTTTAATTTCCTGGGCAACTGCTGTTTTCAATAGAGATTTTGAGTATTGAGAAAATTTTCACCGAATATCCTCAACATTCGAACGAAAAGATTTGCTACCTAACCTTTTCTTATTCTTATAATGTTCTGAATCCTCATTTAAGATTTATGTAATACTAGCCTTCCGCCCGCGGCTTCGCCCGCGTGTACTACACGACGTTATCCCGCGGGAAGGTGATATTTTCAGGAATAAAAAGTAGCCTATGTACTTTCTCAGGCTCTAGACTATCTCTGTACCAAAATTCATTCAAATCGGTTCAGTAGTTTAGGTGTGATTGTGTAACACACAGACATACAGAGACGCATTTATAATATAAAAGTAAGGATAGTTTTCAGTCTATTATTCTAACAATAATTTAATAAGTGTTAAATTAAAAATGAAGTATTTTAGAAAAATTCAACCCGTCTCACAACCAGCTCCGATGGGATTTTTTCTAAAATACTTCATTTTCAATTTTTCAATAATAAAAAATACATTGTGAATGCAAAAAGTAAAAATTTCAATTGTGTTATATTAAATGGAATTTCCTAAATAAATTGCGGTAGATTTATGATTCTTTTAATGTTGGTCAACCTTTAGCTTAACAAATAAAATCAATCCTGATTTTAGAATCAACAAAAATAAAAAATGTAAATTGAGCCATTTTATTCATATTGTTCTTCTTACTTGGAGTAGAGTACGCGCCACATAACTTGGCACGTGATAAGATCTGGAACTAGAATTATGACATGAAAATGATACTTCTTTTTCCGACCAACCATGATGATCAGTGCCCTCTTTCATCTGAAAAGTTATGTAGCGCGGACTTTAAAAGACAGTGTTACTCGTAAGTCATAAAATCGCAATAAAAATCCAAAGTTGCCAGTAATCAGTAACTATTGACGTGAAAACTAATTTAATCTGAAGCACGTAGTCGGCATCAAATTTTATTACAGCAATATTGTCGCGTCAAAAACCGACCTTTTTCATTCTCTAAAATTTAAATTTCCAGTGAAGTCTAAACTATTCGCTTTGGCCTTCATGTACTTACATTTAGAATCATGCACATTTACAATAGGTACCAATACTTATCCAATACAATAACGCCGTGACCGTTTGCTTGCATTGTCGCGATTTCCTGGCTATTAAAAAAACCTTTTTGGACAAAGCAGGTCGCGTACCTGCTCTTTTTTTAAATGGTCAGGTATGAAGGCAGTGTCCTTTCCCAGAAATGATGGATGCAGTAAATGCGTTTTTGCGAAAGGTTTGTTACCCCTGTAATTTTGGGGTGGAGTGTGAAGGCCCGTATGTCAAAGGTATAAGGTTGATGTTCGAGTGATTGATGGTTCGTGAACAGTATTTGTTTTGATTGTATTTGTTTGGAACTCAGTACCTTGTCACGTTACGTTGCACAGGGTACGAAATGGGCAAAATTACGGTAGAAATGCGCTTTTTTGTGATCCTTTCGTGGGTGGGAAATTGTGTGTAGTGCCTTTTGAGATTTATTCGGCTGTGAACTATTTTACCTTGTGCCTTGAATTATGGTGTTAACGTTTTTTAGTTATATTTGTATATAAGTATCACTATTACATCGGCTTTATAAATTACATTTCATTTTATAAAAAATTAATAGAGCAGCACTGACTGTTAATATTATAATCCTTACTTAAGTACTTATATTATAAACGCGAAAGTTTGTATGTATGGATGAATGGATGTTTGTTACTTTCACGCAAAAAAACTTCAAAACCGATTTGATTGAAATTTGGCACACATATAGTAGATAGCCTGGATTAAAACAAAGAATATTTTTTTATCCCGATATTCCCGCGAGAACGTTAACCACCAGGGCGAAACCGCGGGCGGGCGATAGTCCTTATATTATAAACGTGAAAGTTTCTATATATGGATACATTTGTTACTCTACCACTAAAAAACTACTTAACGAATTTGGTTGAAATTTGGCACACGGATAGTAGATAGCCTGGATTAAAACGTAGGATACATTTTGTCCCAATATTCCAACGGGAACGGGAAACACGCGGGTGAAACCGCGGGCGGCGGTAATATAAATTTTTATTGTCTTTATGGAATACTATTTATTTTTAATAAGAAACGCTTTGTACAAACTGTTTAATAAACTTAAGTTTGGAAAATGGAAAATGAAGTAAGTATTTAGAATTTAAGAAATCGACCCGTCTCACAACCAGCTCCGATGGGACTCGAACCCCACGACCTTTTGCTTTCCGGGCGACTGCGCTCTAACCTCTGAGCTGCGGAGTCGTTACGAGAAGCGTCGAATTTATCCAATACTTCTTACGCGCTGTATAGCCAGCGTTGGCTGGCTGAAACTGAAGTATCATTAATTTAGCGTATATTTTTACCAAGATATTATTTTAAAAATACAGATTAGTGGCGCCATTAAGCGTATCCAAATACGTTTAAAAATATAAATAATATATAATTACCAGTTGTCAGTTGGTCCGGCAATTAGCGTTTTAAAACCAGTATTTATCCTTATTCAATTTCATCCTAATAATTTAAAAATCTAATAATGAAACACCAACTTAATGACAAACTTCCCAAGTTCAACACATAACCGTTATAATCATACAATTTGCAAGGTAATCCCTCTGACCACATTTTCGAAAAAGGTCTCTAAAACTATTCAGCTAAATTCATTTGATAAAGCCGACGCACCTTCAAATCCTTTCTTCGGTTATAATATTTGTATGGGACTTGTCCTTTTACCTGAGTTAGGAAAGTCAGTAAAAGCGCCCGCAATTTTACTGACCACGTCGTTCGTGCAATAAAAAAAGGATTGAAGTAAATACGTTTGTTGTACAGAATGACCCTTGGTTATTGTGTTGGGAGCCTTGAAGCTTAGTTGAATAGTAGTCAACGCCCGCGACTCTGTCCGCATAACCAAGGGGTCTGTCTTTTTATCCACAACGGTGTAACACTTAGCCTTCATCACACCTGATGTTAAGTGGTGATAAGGCTGAAGGTGGAAGCGCACTACTCCCGGAATCCTCGGTCACTGAGAAACTGGCTATCTTATCTCTAACTGCCGACCTACCTGCGGTAGCTAGCCAGGCGGACTAAGAACAAGTCCTACCACAAACCAAACCGAATACAATATGTACCCCCACTGGGAATAGAACCCGGGACCTCTGGGTCTGAAATCGGTGGTGTGAACCATGTTAATTAGCCTAGCTAAAAAGGAAGCATAATTTTGGATTAAATAGGGGATGAATAAGTTTAGGGTTCGTCGCCATAGAAGCAGAGCTGGTGCTAAGAGCCCTCGCGCACGGCAACTTTTTGTAGCGATGCAGTAGCGCTTAGTACCGATGCTGTCGCGATGCGGTCGCTAGCCCTCACCCACATAACCACGATTCAGTCTCGATACTGTAGCGCTTCTGTTGCGATGCAAACGTCGCGTTTCTGTCGCGATGCAAACGCGATTCAGTAAGGGCACAAAAATGCCTTTGAAAGAGTAACAGCCCGCTCCCACGGCGACTTTTTGTAGCGATGATGTCGCGCGTTAGAAGCGCGTTGCAAATGCCACTAATGCGCGTTAGTAGCAATGCTGTCGTCAAGAAGTCACCGAGGGCGAGGACCCTAAGCTGTGTTTAAATTTGACACAACAGGTAGTGTCAAGCTGTGTTGGCTTCATCATCATCAACCATTTAATGTCCCCACTGCTGGGCACTGGCCTTCCTTATGGATGGATAAGGAGAATAGGCAATGACCCACAAAGCCCAATGCGGGTTGGTGGGTATTAACGACTGCAAAATGAAACTGGGACCAATGGCACCAATCCCATTACCGACCATTGCGAAAATTGCTTAACGAATCTATTAATTGTTGCCATCCTACTAATCTTACACATATAACGAATACGACAGTTTGGATGTTTGTTACTCAATCTCGGCGAATCGGTTAAACGGAGATTAACAGTTAGTTTAAGTTTAGAGTTGACAGAGATGATGGTATAGTAACAGAGATTATGGTATAGAATAACATAATTAAGCTACTTTTAAAGTCAGGAAATAATATCTCATTCCTACGGGCCAGCAGGAAGCTAGTATTATAAATGCGTAAGTTTGTAAGGATGTCTTTATTACTCTTTTACGCAAAAACTACTGAACGAATTAAGATGAAACTTTACAGTAATATAGCTTATACATCAGAATAACAAATAACTTTTTATCTCCATATTTCTACGGGAACGGGACGGGTACCACGTGGTTAAAACCGCGCGGATCAGCTAGTATTGATATACTGTCCACGTTTGTTTAAAATTAACCTTTCTTTACTTTACATGTTCTGTGATTTCTTCATTTGAAAACATAGCATTTGTCCAACACGTTGGTCAAAATATACCCAATTTTATTAAGAATTGTCAAGTTTAAGATGAAGAGAGACCAACTAAATAAGCAGATTTTTATTTTTTTAATAATTATGATCATCCAGTCAATTTCCAAATATCTATTCTTAATTACCGAAACATTAATATTACGATACTTACTATAAAAATGGATTTATTACATCCGCAACTATTTTATAGTTTCCTTTTAAAAAATACGCAAGGATAGCATTTAAATACCACTAGGAAGTAATTCAATAATCAAAAGACTGAAGGAATAAAATTTTGCAATGAATATGTTATATATATACTCGTATTGATACTATTTAATTAAAAATAGCTATTATTTTCTTCCTTTATACTAATATTATAAGCTAGCGATTGTTGATTCATCAATGGGATGAATAACCTTGTATTTAAACGAAATATTTTTATTTAATTACTAGCTTTCCGCCCGCGGCTTCGCCCGCGTGGACTTCACGACGTTATCCCGCGGGAATGTGATATTTTTTCGGGATTAAAAGTAGCCTATGTTCCTCTCCAGGCTATAAAGTATCTGTGTCCCAAATTTCAGCCAAATCCGTTCAGCCGTTTTGGCGTGATTGAGTAACAAACATCCAAACATCTAAACATCCAAACATCTAAACTTTCACATTTATCCTACTTAATATTATAAATGTGAAAGTTTAGATGTTTGGATGTTTGGATGTTTGGATGTTTGGATGTTTGTTACTCAATCACGCC
The DNA here is from genome assembly GCA_949710035.1 of Crambus lathoniellus. Taxonomy (NCBI): domain Eukaryota; kingdom Metazoa; phylum Arthropoda; class Insecta; order Lepidoptera; family Crambidae; genus Crambus; species Crambus lathoniellus. The sequence continues at coordinate 8,288,741 of OX453303.1, read as the reverse complement.
AAAATGGCTGAACGGATTTGGCTGAAATTTGGAACACAGATACTTTGTAGCCTGGAGAGGAACATAGGCTACTTTTTATCCCGGAAAAATATCATATTCCCGCGGGATAACGTCGTGAAGTCCACGCGGGCGAAGCCGCGGGCGGAAAACTAGTAATATTATATATTTCAGCCAAATCCGTTCAGCCGTTTTGGCGTGATTGAGTAACAAACATCCAAACATCTAAACATCCAAACATCTAAACTTTCACATTTATAATATTAGTAGGATAATAAGTAGGAATGTTGTGAGTATCGATTTAGATGAAACAGCTGTTTTATCATAATTATAGGCATAAAAAAAATTACATCTACATTATAAAATTAGTTTAAGTATTAAATTATGTTTAATCAAAGCGCGTAGGTATTTCAGATCAGTCGTACCGAAGCCGAAGCTGTGCCTCCCGCCGGTCCTCGCGAGTAAAAGACATCAACGCGTGCTATCTATAATATTTGTATCTAATGTTCAGAAACTTTTACAAGTTTTCTATTAAATAGCCTAAAACTGGTATTATACAAATAATCCATCCAAAGTATTACAGTATAGTACTGTACTTTTTATTATAAAATTAACCAATGAACAAATAAATTAAAATGATAAATCAGGATCTTCTTATAAAGTTTATTTTGTATAAAATCTGTAAATAATAAATCAACGTTTTGTTTCATTTTAGAGGGTTCATAATAGTAACTATGGTCTAAATAATATTTAATTTTACTCACGGTCGTCTAATTCTTCCTCATAATCTGAGAAACATCTGTCTTCCTTCAAAGCCTGGTTGTCTGGCTGCTGGTAGAACCTCTCTGACTTAATATACATTTTGAGGTACATCACATCAGTTAATTATAATCCAAATTCAACACTACCAAAACACTATACAACACCAAAATAGTTTTCTAGCCACACTGTTTTGTTTTCTGTTTCTATTATTAATAAAACCAGTTACTGTCACTGCGATTTAACACACGAAAATAATTACAAATCAATCGATCGTCATTTGTTTTTCAAGCTCACTAATTTTCTTTGACAGGATTGTCATTGAGCTGCCAATGCGTTTAGTTCGCGTTGCGCGGCGGGCGCGTTTCCGAACGAATGCCGTGCGGTTCGGCTGCGTGTGCGCAAGTACAGGTCGTAGGCACCTGCTCGCGCGCGTCTCACCCGGCGATCTCTCGCGCACTGCCCCGACCCGCGTTCGGACCTTTGACAAAAAAAAAACACAGGTAGTGCCTGCCTCGCACCGTTCCTTTTTCGGAGTCCGCTCAGAATTTCCCTGTAGCAGTTCGCCTTTTTGCCGTTCGCGTTTTGTTATTGTTTCTAGTTGTTACCACGTGATGTTTTGCCTAAGCTTATGTTAAATAGTCTTATTTTGAAGTCTATATTTATATACTTTAAATAAAATATGGAATATTATCCTTTATCTGATATCTTTATCAGAAATGAAATAAAAAAAAATGTAATTCATAAATGTAAATAAAATGTGCCAATAAGTTGTATAATAAACATACCTACTCAGACATTTTAAGTTAATAAATTTTCTAAACATTTTTTTTTATTTTTCCATTTACTAATATAACCTAGTCCAGAATCATGAATGAAAATAAATACATATGTATTTTGGAATAAGAAGTATGATTTCCTCGCGTTAGGTGTGATGATAAAATATAGGTAACAGATTTGTATAAAAATAATGCAAATATAAAAAATTCGCATAACCATAAAAGTCAAATAGAAAATATTTAAAACTATATCTTATGACACGTTCACAATATTTATTGTATCATAAAACACTGAGAGATCAAAGCTTTTGAGGTTAATATTTTATCAATTTTATATTTCTACGACTTAAGGTTGCTTAAATTTGCTAAGTATAAATATGTATGAGATTGGACATTATATTCACTAAAGCTAAGGATACTGTTATAATGTCTCCATTAATGTGTTGTTTTCTGCACTAAATGTTAGATTAAATGTGGATTATACATTCATTTTTAAACAATAATATGTCGACATGCTACTTCGTCGGCTTTTTTAGTAAGGATAGCGATGTGGCTTTGTTTTTGTGTGTCAGTTTTTGTATATTCTAATGGAAGTGGGAAAAGTAAGTACAAAATAAATAATATAAATTACACTAGGAATTGACAACCTGCCTGGGCCCCAAGTCTGCTAATTTACAAATGGTTCAATTGAATCTTAATTGGATCTCAATAGCGGTTTTTGACATTTTTGGTATTCTGCTACTAACTTAAGACCAATGGTATACGACTGAACTGCCATTGAACTGCCATCGGAATATTTGCTAGTCTGCTCTTCAATCGTATTACAATCGTAGCTCGATTGTGGAGTTAATCGGTATTCTACTCTCATTTGACATTTGTCTGACAGGACTCTCAATGACAATTGGGTTGCCACCGTCTTTGAATAAAATTATTTTATTATCATTGTGTCATGTTTTACTAACAATGCCCTTCATCGCGGACAATTTTAATTCTATTTGATTATCTTAAATGATACAAAAACGTTTATTTTTATCAAAACTATCGGTCATTCATTAATTTAGTCTCTTAGTAGATTTTAGAAGGCAACACCATTAACTATCCAACTGAGACTCAATTACGATTCAATTGCGATTCTATTGAGCTGACGTACAAGTTTTTACAGAATACCCAATTTGTTTTAATCGTAATGGAATCGTAATTGAGTCTCAATTGAATATCAATAGAATCTTATTTAATTAAAATTAGCAGACTTGGGGCCCTGATTGCCGTAGTAGTTTAATCGTAAAATAATCAATAGATTATACTGGTAAGGTAAGATTTTTTATCTACATAAAAGGCAAGCTTAACTTAAAAAGATTTTAAATTCTGTTGTGATGACTTCCTAGGTCGTGAATCAATAAGTTATGACTTTATTTATGTTTTTAAGACCTTATAAAAGTCAGAGAGTTAGAATAGGAATGTGACAATACGGTATTTTACTTATTTTTTTTTATTTCTTTAAAACGTTTTTCGAAATATTAGCTACACAAAACAAGTTTTTATTTTGAATTATCTTGAATATTTTCAAAGATATAGGACTTCAAACTTTATAATTAGACAAGGACAGGACGCTATCTTTGTGACGTCAGTGCGTTAGTAGCGTCATAGTCACGCCATAGAAGATTTCGTTTTAGAAAGAGACAGCTATAGTCAAAATCAAACAGACTATAATTCTTTTATTATAAAACAGATTCAAATTATATTTTCACATTTGGTATTCTTAATTGCAATATTTTTTAACGTCATCATTAAATATCTACATTTCAACAACAGTAAAATACCCTATTGTAATTTTATTAACGTGCTGTGTGATATTAAATAAAGTGTTATGATTATTGGGGAGACCAGACATAATTATGCCGTTTTGTGGTAGACAGAAAGTTGTCGTCTAGAAGTAACTTAACTTTTAATTTGTCCTTATAAACTAAGATTTTAAAATACGCAGAGTTTTGATGTTTAGAAACATACTATAAACAAATACCACAATTAAATTAAGTTTATTTTTACTTTCTGAAGGGCGGACTATAATTAGTTTTGTCCAAATATTTGCCACCAATAATAGCAATTTATGGACATTATCATTCCAACCAAAATTTATCAATCGCTTAGAATGTATCATTTAATGAATTACATCAGCAAGATAATACGGGCTAGCATTTTATTCAAATATAGTTAATAAATTATTAAAATATGCCGTTTTAGCTGCCGTATTACGGAATGATATAATCTGGCGAACAATGTCTGTTTAGGTAATCCTAATCTCGACTAAGCGCCCACACACCCATTTTATGCTTGTTTGTGGTAATGGAAATGTCTTTGGGAAATTATAGCGGACTCTCGACTGTTAAGTACTTTCGAGTGTTAATCGACTGGACTAGGGTGTTCTATTACACGAAAAGGGAGGAATTGTTTATAGTTTTTGTTGTAGGTTAAAATTTCAATGGAATGAAAAAGATTAGACCTTACTTTGCTTGTGTGTTTTTGTGTGTTTTTATTTGATGTTAATAATTGAATAAACTCGTTCGGAAAAAATATTCGATTAATTTGCTCTGCTGAAATTGTTGAATACGGTATTTTACTGATATTTTTTTATTTCTTTAAAATGATTTTCGAAATATTAGTTACGCAAAACAAGTTTTTATTTTGAATTATCTTGAATATTTTCAAAGATATAGGACTTCAAACTTTCTAATTAGACAAGGACAGGACGTTATCTTTGTGACGTCAGTGAGTTAGTAGTGTCATAGTCACGCCATAGAAGATTTCGTTTTAGAAAGAGACAGCGATATTCAAAATCAAACAGACTATAATTCTTTTATTACCACACTTTTATTAGCTTCACTTGTAACTAAGTCACAATGTAAGAAAATTTTGGAATTCAATTTTAACCTACTTTTAATTGTCGTATTGATCTGAAACTTTGCAAGTCTATATGAATCTGATGACAATACAATAATTTGCTACTATCGAGCTGATCTGATTATGGAGTCAAGAGGTGGGCAATATAACTCTTCAATGGTTGCTAGGAAACCCCTCGAGTTTAGACTCATTTGTTTTGTTCTGATGAGACCTATTCGGTACACTTGGTGGTGAGGGTCTGATGATGGAGCAGGGAGGAAGCCAGTGGCAGTCCTTTATCACCAATAGGAAACACCTCGAGTTCTGGCTCATTTGTTTCGTTCTGATGAGACCTATTCGCTACACTTGGTGGTGAGGGTCTGATGATGGAGCTGGGAGGAAGCCAGTGAAACTCCTTAATGACCACAAGTAAACCCCTCGAGTTTTGACTCATTTGTTTCGTTCTGATGAGACCTATTCGCTACACTTGGTGGTGAGGGTCTGATGATGGAGCAGGGAGGAAGCCAGTTGCACTCCTTAATGGCCAAAAGGAAACCCTTCGAGTTCTGGCTCATTTGTTTCTTTCTTATGAAACCTATTCGTTACACTTGGTGGTGAGGGTCTGATGATGGAGCAAGGAGGAAGCCAGTGGCACTCCTTAATGACCACTAGGAAACCTCTCGAGTTTAGGCTCATTCGTTTCGTTCTGATGAGACCCATTTGCTACACTTGGTGGTGAGGGTCTGATGATGGAGCAGGGAGGAAGCCAGTGACACTTTTCAGTGACCACTAGGAAACCCCTCGAGTTTGGGTTCATTTGTTTCATTCAGATGACACCTATTCGCTACACTTGGTGGTGAGGGTCTTATGTTGGAACAGGGAGGAATAAATTAGTCTTATACTTTATTATATACAATGTACCTAATTAGGTAATTTATTACATCTTATTAAGGAAGCCAGTGGCATTAATTAATGTTAATTGGGTTTGCCATTTATTAAACTAAAAAGAAAGAAATAAATATATAGTTTAAAAAACTAAACAAACACACTTTTAATAGTAACAGACTAAAGAGTACAAAATAACGGTCTATTCAGTAACTGAAACTAAAAAGCGTGGTGCGCCCTTTGCAAAGCATGAATTTCAAGAACTTAATATTGACAACGCGCACCACGCTTTTTAATTTCAGTTACTGAGTAGACCGTTATTTTGTACTCTTTAGTCTGTTACTATTAAAAGTGTGTTTGTTTAGTTTTTTAAACTATATATTTATTTTATAAAACAGATTCAAATTATTTTTACAGATTTGGTATTCTTAATTGCAATATTTTTTACTTCATCATTAAATATCTACATTTCAACAACAGTAAAATACCCTATTTTCCTACTCTTTCTTAAATATAATCAATTTCTGGGTGCATCAATTAATTTTATTAAATGAGTTTCTTCATCTAAAGTTTAGAAATAGTTAAAACCTCAAATTAAGATAATTTATTACAACTTTGTTTTCAAACGTCTTTGAAGTTCGTCGTTTAAGCGTGAACAATATAAGACTTTTGATAGGCTTGAACGATGCTATTCTTATGTTAAAAGTAAATCATTTACTACTAATGAATGCTTAATTTTACAAATACTTATTGCTAAAACCAGTAATAAAAATCCTCTTATCTCCAATCCCAAAAGTGATACTATTTGTCTTTGTTTGATTTTTTATGTAAATATTTGAAATCGGATACTTATATCGGTGAAATCAAATAGTTATGTTGTTTTCAATGGGTAATTCTTTAAGCTATATGTTTCACTGATAATCTACTATTTAGCATTTTAACGTGAGCTTTGAATTAAATATAAACACCACAATAGATGTTTTATTCGTGAATATAAATTATCTTTGCTCCCTGCCAATCCATGATAAGTAGCATAATAATATGCTTTATTTATTATTATTATTTTTTTCTTACTCTATTGTTTTGTTAATTACCTGTAAAGATAGATGTTAAAGTGGAAAAATAAATAATTTTTTTTTTGTTTCTATTACAATATTTATTTATTAACATTTTTATCGAGATCTATATAAATACTAGTTTAAAAATATTTTCACATAATAACAAATAAATCACTACAGTGAAGACATGTATTTATTTTGCTAATCAATCGAAAAAATTGTTTCTCTCAGTCAACTTCGGTTGTTATTAATTCCATAAATAACAGTTGCGATTTTTTTATTTGTAATCATACCTGTAAAAATTTATATATAAATAAAAATGTATAAATATATAAACCATATTATTCGTGAAATGTTATCCGTAAAAGATTAGCTTTGGGTTGAATTTCAACTTATATAGGCACTATTGCGAATCGTATTATTATACAGTAGAAATCATAACGCAGAAGATTATATATTTTTGACGACCGATTTGGCGCAGGGGTAGTCTACCCACCTTCTGCGCCAGTGGTCTCGGGTTCAATTCCCGAACAAGACAAATATTTGTGTGCATGAACATGTCTATTTGTCTTGGTCTGGGTGTTTACTATGTATATTAAGTATGTATTTACAAACAAAAAAGTATTTAAGTATATATTTATCCGTTATCAAGTTTTCCATGATACAGTTTCTTAATGAAATTAACATGGGCTTAGATAATTGGTGTGAATGTAAGAAGTTATTTATTTATTTATTTATTTATATATTAAGAGATTTATATTCGTTTCGTACACAATCAAAAGAATTCTAGTCTACAAAAATCATGTTATGTATATAATCTAGCTTTAAACTGATTCCTCGATCGATATCTGAACGCATATAAAAATAAAAAAAAATCTGTTGGCAGTGGAATGATATTCTATTGACTTTACTTTATAACGACTCACACAAATAAACTCAAAATTAATAATACTCATCATCATCAGCCATTTAAAGTCTCCCCTGCTGGGGCACTGGCCTTCCTTATGGATGGATAAGGAGAATGGACCATGGATACACCACGCGAGCCCAGTGCGGATTGGTGGGTATTAACGATTGCAAATGCAGCCGGGACCAACGGCTTAACGTGCATTCCAAAGCACGAAGGAGCTCGAGATGAAAAGTTTTTGGTCACCCATCCCGTGACCGACCATTGCAAAAGTTGCTTAACCTCAACGATCGCAGGCAGAGCGCGCAAACCACGGGGTTCGTTTACACGGGGTTTAGAAGGGGTACATCTACGCGTCGAGGCGTTCGTGGGGTGCTCCAGCACCCCTGGGCCGATGCATCTCTAATTCATTCATTGTCGGTATGTTGGAAAAAAAGCATTCTTCTGATGCTCTAGCCCCGTCAGATACAAAATCTGTAAGTTGTTTTATTTTGTCCTAGGTCAAAAACCCGAAGATCACGCACTCGATTGAGACATGTAAAATTTTGTTGTATTATTTCAGACCGAAATATGTGCCATAAAAATGTAAAAAAAATTATAAGACGTCTAATTATGTAGTACTTCGAACATCTACCTCTGCGGAAGTGAAATGTGTGTGCCACGCACTTTATAAGGGCTTGTGTGTGTACACATTGTTCTATTGGCAGTACACCCGCTCGCTATTTACCTAATGTCCCCCATTCAAATGTAATAGAATCGTTTACCATTGTACTTCTACTCCTTGGATGGCAATATGTTACATACCTGTTCCTTTAACGGAGTGAGTGCAAACGAATGTCTATGCGTTAATTTTGGAAATTGGAACTGGTGCTTTTAAGTAGATTCAAATAAGTTAACAATTTTAGTCAGATAATGGGGTTTTAAAAATAAGTTACATAAAATATTGTTATAAGTAATTGTAGATAATGTGTTTTAAGGATTTGTCACTATTCATGAAAAATGCAGGGTAATTTTCACATTTTTATACTTAAAAAGACGCTAAAAACATTAACTTATTAAAAATAAATAAACACTTTCACACGTAACAAAAATGATTCAGCACCATTAACAAGAATAAAATTCGTGACTTACAATTCAATTTTTAATACCGCCAAATAGGCGATTACTATTAAAAACAAACTAATCCAAATATCTTTAAAAGTTTACCGTCAGTGCACGATTTGGGGAGATCAAATAAGTTAATTAACTAAAGAGTTAATGAGATACCGCATCTTTGGTGGGCTGATCGAGCGATAAAATGTAATCCATAGTGATACTCATTCTGTGGGTATACGTTCGAAAGGCAGTCTACTCCGAAAACCAAACACAATCTTCGAAAGACCAAGTCTCTGTCGCACATATAATTTTGGAACGCGTAAATATGATAATGGTGTATGATATAATTATGACTGTACATTTAGTTTCTGGATATTATTATCTTAGAAACAAAGTTTACAATAAACAAAAGGAATAGGTACTCCAAAAATTTAGCCACAATGTTCAAATGCAGCTTGATATGGTTTAGGACAGTAAAAGAGCTTAAAAGTTAAGTCCAAAATTCAGGAAGTGTATTACAAATGTCGTTAGATTTTATCAGTTTTCGTTTTCCGTGGTAGGCCCTCGTTATTGGTGGTTGATGTCAATGCTAATAAATAGTGACCACTTACACTCGTATTATAAATAAGACGACGAACAGTTTTAAGCATGTTTTACAATTAAGTTCTCATGTAAGCGAATGTAAATTCTTTAAGCCTAAACCTAGGAAACACTCTAAACAAATAAATAAATTGCATACTTTTTGGCCATCGAAATTTTAAACGGCAGATGACTACTACTACTACTTTCGCCACGATCGATAGGCATTTAAATTGGTTGCAATAAAAATTATGTCGATCCCTTCATGCTCCAGAAAACGAAACGTTTTGGGCCAGCGTGATGGGTTAAGGATAAATCAATGGGTTTTAGACTAGAGAAAGATCGAACTTTAAAGAGAACGTAATTTCGGATGAAATCGGCGATGAAAGTTTAGAGAGCGTCGTCGCCATCCTGGGCTGTGTTTAAATTTGACACAACCTGGAGGTCTTTAGCAGTGTCGGATTCCTGTCAAATATATGGAAAGCAGCTCAGCTCCGCTCAGGCTATATAAAATGGACTACATTTGATATTTGAAGTCCATAATATGTCCATATATGGTATATTTTTTACTAATATTATAAATGTGAAAGTTTAGATGTTTAGATGTTGGATGTTTGTTACTCAATCACGCCAAAACGGCTGAACGGATTTGGCAGAAATTTGGGACACAGATACTTTGTAGCCTGATACTGTACTTCGAGAAACATAGACTTCTTTTTATTCCGAAAAAATGTCACATTCCCGCGGGATAACGTCGTGAAGTCCACGCGGGCGAAGCCGCATGCGGAAAGCTAGGACGACTATATTTTTTTGCCGGTAGCCCCTTTTTTATTTTATTTTATATAAAACTGGGCAGGCATTATATTATTATATTATATTATGGCTTATGGCGGAATCGCACCCTTACGTGTGTTGCGAAATGCCTACATGGGCGAAGTCGCGGGCAGCGGATGTCTATAGATATACAGTCTTCATTGTAACGGGTGTCCCAAAAGTAGGTAAAGGATGATTTGTCTCAATAAAACGCGAATGGATTGGAATTTCTTCGTAGTTTTATTTTATTTTAAAGAAGAGACTTGTACAATTTTATCTGAATAGAATATCTGCTAAATGGCCGCCACGGGCATTTTTGCTGCGTGCAAGTTTTTCATGACACTTTCACACATTTCGCTGCTAATTTCACACATTTCGCTACTTATTTCACCAATAACTCAGCGAATATTTAGTCTATACTGTCTATGTGTTGTGGATCGTTGGCGTAGACTTTATCTTTGACGTAGCCCCAAAGAAAGAAATCCAGAGGCATCAGATGGCAAGATCTCGGTGGCCATTTGACATTACCTTTTTCTTGAAATTACGAGATTTTTCGTCCTTTCGACGAGTGTTTGTAATTGATCGTGAATTTTCGTTAAATATTTGTATAACTTCTATGCGCTGTTTTATTGTGAAACGCTCCACAATTAATTTTACATGTGTCAAGATGACGTATGTCAAATTTCAACCCGCCATCTTGAATATTTCGGAAATAGCGCAAAATTCAAATCCTATACGTACTTTTGAGATACCCGTTATATCAACGCGGACGTAAATTTACGAAGCACACCCACAGTCCCGATAAAACGGACTTCTCAAGTGACAAACAAACGATAGATATACGAGCCGATAACGATTTTGAAATTGAACTGATACAATTAACTATACCAGTTATATTAAAGTGTGGTTCAAGGTATTTTAAATAAGTAAACAAAGAGAAATAGGCCAGAAATGCAAACTAGTTGAAATCGAGTTCGACAGATGTATTACGAAACTGAAATATACGAAAACCGCTCTTTCAGCGTACATTTACCACAGACTGTCGTTGCAAGCGTGGATGCGTGCGTAAGGTGGAGGTTATAAACACATAAAGCGTGCTTAACAATGTGAGCGCATAGCATTAGCAGTGCGTAGTAACTGCCGGCGAGTCTGTCGCGACTGGCATTGAGAAGGCCGTCGCGTTGCGTAAGGACTGGTGCATAGTGCAAAGAGGTAGCGGGTAAAGGCTTCCTATTTATCTATTTATGTACCTAATCTCACATTTAGAGTGTAGGCGTATTCCTATATCATTAGCAGTGCCGTGACCGCGTACCGGACGAAATTGCGAGGGCAGGCCTCCTACGAGGTGGACCGACGATCTGGTCAAGGTCGCGTGAAATCCTTCAATGCGGGCAGCGCAAGAGCGATCGTTGAGGAGATACTTGGGGGTGGCTTTTGCCCAGCATTCCCGGCGTCGTACGAATGATGATGATGATCATTAGCAGTGCGCAGTAAACTGCCGCCGAGTCTGTCGCGACTCGCATTGAGGAGGCTGTCGCAGTAGCGTAAGGACTGGTGCATGTTGAAGGTACGTAGCGGGTATCAGTTTCCTATTTATGTACTCCAAGTAATCTCGAATCTCTCGAATCAGATAAACTGACAGCGTCTACTGTGCGACTGACGTTCGCACATCCATCGCTTCCACTTTGCAGATACTTGGTCGCGTTTGTCTGACTGAAGCTTAAATCGATTCCTACCGCAACATATTTATTTGAGAACCTTTTTAGCCAGTGATGGATTTCCACAAATTGCTATAGCTTAAATGGATTCCTACCGCAACATATTTATTTGAGAACCTTTTTAGCCAGTGATGGATTTCCACAAATTGCTATATCTTAAATGGATTCCTACCGCAACATATTTATTTGAGAACCTTTTTAGCCAGTGATGGATTTCCACAAATTGCTATATTACCAATGTCATCAAGAACATCTACAATGACTTATTTCGATCATCTTATATTTTTTTGCTATTAATTCAAAATGCTCTTCGTTAGTGGCTCATCTTAGGTCAGTCAAGGAGAGATGAATTTAATTTGCCATAGAATGTCTAGTAGGATGTCACCTAAAGTTGACTAAATGGCTAATAGACAAATGTTTTAACAGTTCTAAGGAATATTTAGATTGGCAAAATTAACTGAATGTCCAGTGTCTTAGTAGTAAACGCAAACAGCGTACAGAATTCCGCCAATTTAACTCACCTCAGTAATCACATACCTCCTAGCTACTTAGGGTTTGCATCCTCCAATACATCCAATATTTGGTCCAAATTTTTTATCGACTTTCGATATTCACTCCACAGTTTCCGCTACTATCGCCACTAAGTCCACACTCTATGCGTAGGACAGTGCGTTGGAATGCGCGACATTTCGGCTCGCAAACAGCGGCTCGCTAGATAATGTACGTACAGGCACAATAGAATTGCGCCAATTTAACGCACCTCAGTAATCACACATCTCCTATCCAGGGTTTGAATCCACCAATCATCAATATTTGATCCAAATTTATCGACTTTCAATATTTACTCGATAGTTTCCGCTACCATCGCCACTAAGTCCACACTCTATGCGTAGGCCAGTGCGTTGGAATGCGCGACATTTCGGCTCGCAAACAGCGGCTCGCCATGATAATGTACATAATGTACAGCCACAATAGAATTGCGCCAATTTAACGCACCTCAGATCGCATTGCTGTTGTTTCTTACTTTCGTGTGTTGCCGCTTTATTACCTGGAACAATAAAATTAGAAATTAATTCCTTACTCTGACTCTAAGGAAGAATGAAGAATGGAAAAGTTTCAGACAAACCATAATAATCACACACACTAAATAAACTATACTCTAAATAAGATATATAGCTTTTTAAATTTAATAATACAAAGATATGCTATAACTACTGTAACTGATACTAACGATAGAGAGAACGAGATAGATATCCGAGTCCAGAACACTCTACGTTGCAGTGCAGCCCTACACAAAATCCTGACCTCCAAATTGCTGAGCAGACGTACAAAGATCCGCATATACAAAACCGTGATCAGGCCGATCTTAATGTTCGGTTGCGAAGCCTGGACTCTTACCCAGAAGGAAGAAACAAAACTTCTCGTTACTGAGAGAAAGGTACTCCGTAAGATTTTCGGACCGGTCCACACCGATGACGGCAGTTGGAGGATCCGAAAGAACGCAGAAGTGGAGGATCTGTACGCCGAACCAAATATCCTTGGTGAAATCAAAGCGCAGAGGCTTCGATGGTTAGGCCACTTCGTGCGAAATTGCGAATGGAGGACGGTCGCGCAGTCAAACGGGCATACCTGGGCCGGCCAGTAGGCCGCAGGCCAGTCGGTCGACCTAGGTATCGCTGGGCTGACGAAGTGGCCAAAGACCTACGGGAGCTGCTGCTGCCAGACTGGGAGGAGGTCGCGCGATGCAGGGAGCACTGGCGTCTTTTGTTGTCGGAGGCCAAGATCCACTTCGGGGTCATCGCGCCATCGGAGTAAGTAAGTAAGTAAGTAAGTAAAGATATGCTATTATGAAAAAGAAATTAATAAGTATAATAATATGTAGATTACTTCCGAAAATAAATATACTTTTTTCCGGAAGTAAGATTTTTGTTTTTTTTTCTTCAATCAAATATTTATGTTTGTTGTTTTTGGACTATAGAGCTATTACCTCTAGCAAGAAAAACTAACGTTATGGTAATGGTTATCGTAATCGTCTGATTTTGTGTGAAAATCAGAGCACTTTTACGTTCGTAGATGTCGTGTAAGGATCTAAAATTTAATAGATATTTTACGATTAACGACAGTTTTTCGTTCTATGGCTACTGGACTGGACACGCACACAACTTTAGTATGCTTTAGAAAAAAAGAAAGAAAAAACATTGATTTGGGACATTCATTACAGTAAAATAAAATAAAACAAACAACATAAAAAGCCTAGAATATCCCAAAACGGTCCCGACTCAGCATAATGCTTGGCTTGTGACCAGCGCTGATCTTCCGTCGGAACCGTGATGGTGGGGCAGGGAGCTTAACACAAAGGGTTAACAGTTAAGAATAAAAATATAAACTACATCATAAAGACCAATAAATTAAACTAAAAAATAAAAATGTAAGAATATAATATAGCCTTATGACACTCGGGAAGAATGTAGCCACAGAACACGGAAAAAAACTTCTCTTGTATATGTAGCTTGCTACTGGTGAAAAAATTTTCAAAAACGGTCTTGTAGTTTTTGAGTTTATTCGTTACAAACAATATTAAAAATCTTTTCTCTTCATAATATTAGTATAGATTACATCTAAAACTTAAACAGTCCGTACTTCCTCCGCAGACTTAACGTAACCCGTAACCTTTACGTTATCACCTCTTAATGGATCGGTCTGATCGCAACATTAGCATAATCTGCGCGACAGTGGCTGGTAAATGGCGTCACTTTCTCTGCGCACTGACATGTTGCATTAAAACTAATTTAGAGCAGCAACGGCGGCGCTTATTTTTATTAACGGCTGGCTATTTGCAGTTAATCTTGTTGTCTGGAGAAAAGTGAAAATTTGTAATCAAGGCGATTATTAAGTGCCTTTGAGTTTACAAACCATCTTTTTGTAGCAGTAGATATGGCTTAAAAATGTATTTTGTTTGTTATACATAGGTACTGAGGATAAGTGAATACTCAACTAATTTTAAAGATGTTCCCCCTTATTCCAAAACCTGGATTAAAATAGTCCTGGTTTAAAACTGGTGCTGTCACTTTCATTTTCCAAATGAAAGACAAAACTAGCATAATTTTTAAACCAGGTATAACTTTAGTCCACGTTTTGGCATTAGGGGGGTTAAGTTTTTAGTTAATTAAACAATTTTGAGATTGGTACAGTCACGTTACGAGCAATAATATATAAACAACATATAGGACTATGTCTTATTGCAATATTGAATGACTTCAATGGCACAGATAGTTCAATTTTAGAAAGCTTCAATGTGACAAAGTTCTATGTTGTTATAACATATTATTGCTCGTGATTGTATAGCATTAGCGTTTCTTTAACTTAAAGTTTTCATTCGAAGACCAACCAAGCATTTAAGGACATTTTCAATAGTTCGGCATAAACAACAAGGAATATACTTATATACCTACCTATTATAATAGCTTCAGTACTACACAAAGGGCATAAGTATATAATTAAGTTTCCAACGTGTTCCAACATATCTGTACAGAAAAATAATTGAAGTGGTTATAAGGAAATGAGAGATCTCTTTGTTATTTATATCTAGTATATAAATAAATACTTTCAATGCCTTTTTCACTGGCTGTACAACAACGAGCTTTGTCTAATCATACTTACAAAAAAGAAATCGCCAACCATTTCGAAAGCTCCGACAAAATTAAAACAGTAGTCCGACGGAAAGACAGAATTAGGTGAACAGTTGCTGCCCCAAACGAGCCAGTGGGTGTAAACGACTGCCGTAGGACTAGCCCCTTATTCCACAAACGAAAGTCAAACAATGTGACAAGCCGCATACTAAAACGCTCTTGCAATGTCGGCCATTAACGCTTTGGTATCCCTTGAGCTTGCGCAAATCTGCAAATAGTGTAAACGTTTAAACAGCTGTTTATCGCAAACTCACGCTAAAGGTTTAAATTGGACTTACACTTTTGATTAATCATAACTACGATTGCGTTTGAAACAGTAGGGCAAGTCTTAATACTTCTGAATATGAGTAACAGGAAAAATTATAAAAGATTCAAATATTGCTCTCTTATCTCTCTTTATCTTTTACAAGATAAAACTTTAAATAAAAATCAGTACTGCTTGATATTTAAAAAATAACAAGCTTTGTTTAAGCTTTCCATGAACTATAAATTTATTTAAATTTGTCTAGAAAATATAAAGGAATAGTACATAATAATCTCTAGGCCTCATATCACGACTTCACACATTGTTCGTGTTAAAATTAGCACACTGTGCGACTTTAACTGTGCCCTAATAACATCGCCAATGTATGGGAGTTATAATAATTATTGGCTTCATGAACGTAATTTTCCATGTTAATGAAATATCTAATAGATTAAGGCACGTACCGAGATAATTGAATATTTTGCTGGATCATAACGCTGATGTAGCTAGGAAGTGAGGTTTGTTAAAAGTTATTATCCTTTTAAGGTTTGTATAATTTTGTTTCTATGGCCGACCGCCTGTTGTGAGTTTTAACTCAACGCTTTAATAAGCAATGAATGAATTAACTATTATTACGTCATCAGGAATGTGCAGTGTTGTAAATACGATCCTCATGAATAGATATTCCCATTCTGAATTCCATTTAGAAGTTTCGGTGTGCGCTACCTAGAGATTACCCGCTAATATTGAAACAAACTATTTACTAAAAATATTGATAGCAAGCTGATGTCCATCGCATAAGTATCAGTCTAATATTTTAGTGAGATTATTTCATTCCAAAACTTGTAAAACTGTAAGTAAAATTCCAATGTATCAGTTCCATAGTTCAAGATTTTTATAATTATAAGTCCGTAGATCTTTAGTTAAAATCATTGAAAATAACAGTTATTCTTCTGCAAAGGAGTAAAAAGTCCAAAAAGCTTTAGACAAAAGGTTATTTATAGGTGTTAATTGTCTTCAAAACAAAGTTTACATGTGTGATCCATCAAATCCGAAATGGGAAAAGTTCGTAATTAATAATTATGTAAATTTATTCAATATGCGCTCACTAATTAGGCATACACTTGTTAGCGGCGCGAATATCAATTTAGTTCGACTAATACCGTTAAATTTATTTGATTGGTCTTTCATTAAAATATTTGCCGACACTCCGTGATTGATAACACTGTTTACAGATACCATATTTATTGGTATACGTATATTATGTTTACTATAATGAAAAAGCTAAATAGTTTGTATGTATGTTTGTTCATCTTGGCAAAAAACGTCAGTTAAAAAATTTAGGCTACTAATTGTTTTAATTTATGTAATATTGTTATTATTTGTTGATTGTTATTCAATATCAGCTATTATATTAAATAAAAATTAACAGTTGACTATGCACTGATGGATGCGGGCAGCGCAGGACCGATTGTTGTGGAGATCCTTGGGGGAGGCCTATGCCCAGCAGTGGGGGTCGTTCGGCTGACATGATGATGATGATGATGCACTGATATTATGTTTTAGTTTTATGTTTATCATTTTTCCTATATCTGTAATCAAATAATTTTATTATGAAACAAATTCAAAACTTAAAACTTACTAGCCTTTGGCCGCGATATAATCATGTTGTTGCCCAGCCAATTAGTTGGCACACGTTTGTAGCAATTTCTAATGCGATCTATCAGATGGATGTAATATAATAATAATGAATTTTACAATCGAGTTAACCAGTTCATGTTTATGATTTGTTTGCTTAGGTACATATTTTCGTATTCATTGCGACGACAAAACTTATCAACCTATCTATTTTGGGGTCAAAATAATCAAAAAGGCACATAATTGCTACATCACTGTGGCAAGCTTAAAATTTTGAAGCGAGCTTTCTTATTATTTAACTCCCATAAGTATAGCTAGAGCGACTTAAAAGTCCTAACAGATAATTCGATCCGCTTTCATAACCATAGAAAAGGGTTGTGAAAGCAAACTGAAATACTAAAACAATATTCCCACAATTTGCGGAGAATTATGGCAATCTGAAATCATGGACGGTCGCAGGCGCAGTTTGCCGAGCGAATCCATCAGCGGTGCGGAACACCATTCAAAACAAAAGACAGTTTTGAAACTAGGATCGCGATTGTTTCGTGTTCCTCGTAATAAATCATGTCAGACATAATAAGCCCCTAACGTGTGTCTGACCTGCGCCCACGCCTGTACCGGCGACCACACTGATAGGCACCGACCTCACTCAAATGTCAACCCAAACGCATTTCAAATAAAGACTCGTTTATCTTGCATCCGAAAGACGGTACAGCCGTCAACAAAGATAACACGCACGGAAGAACAGCTCGCTAACTCAACCTCTATTGTTTTAACTTTAAGGAATATTTTAACGACGTCTTCCTGCGTCTCGTATTCCTAGACACATCCAGACATGGTCAAATCGTTGAGGTCGCGTGGTTAAACGCGTAAACTGTCGCCGCGAGTGACTGGTGTAAACTTTTGTGGGTCAACACCGCGTTGATTATACCGCTTTCCTATTTATAAGTTAAGCAGAGCCATCTGACGGTTTCAGAGCGTAGGCGAAGCTACCATTCTCTAAAGACCAATGTCGACAAATTACTAGTATCAAATGTCAAAATGCATATGTCAAGGCCTAAAAAATGAACAATCAATATGTAAATTGAGTAGCCATTGTCACAGCCATTGTGTGACCGACAAAATATCAGTTGATAATTAATTGATAAAAGACACGATTCGTAATAGGAAGTTCGTGGACAGTTATATATTGTTTAAAGTTCTTATTTTAGCACTAGCTATACATTTTCAACGTTTTTGTCATCTTTGTCTTTATTTCTTATTACTAGGGGTACACTGAAAGTTTTGCGTAATTCATTATTAAAACAATTCACATGTAAAGTAATATATTAACTGTTTTTCGAAGTATTCTCCATTACATTTTAAACACTTTTTAATTCGGTCAAACCATTTTTGAAAACGTGAGGACCTCAATGGTCCTCAGGGCTAAGGGCATGTTTTTCACGCGGTGGTTAAAAGCTATCACGGCCTCTTCCAGCCGAACCGACCGACCTTCACGAATTTCATCATATGAAGAGAAACACAGTCATGGTCAAATTCTTCGTACCAACGCCTTACAGTGCTCAAATGAGGTGCTTCCCCCTCAAAAGCATTTTGAAGATGAGCAGTGCAGTGCAGTCTTGCGGAGACAGTGAACCTTTAAAGTCATGCAAAATCATCGCCCTAATCTCTTTTCGCAACTTGTGTTTAAACAAATGACACGCGATTTCTCGCCTATTCTTTTTTAATCAACTATTGAGTTTCCTAACGCCCGAATTCTCGAACGCTAATCATCTTTGGGAGCGTCTCAAACATCATGGCATCTCTTTCATACGTTTGACATTTAAAGCGACAGGGCTATGTGTGAGACGCTCCCAAAGATAAGTAGCGTACGAGTATTCGGGCATAAGTCTTAAATAATATAACATACGAAAATAAAACATTTATGAGCGGCCAGGAGCGCAGAACTTTCAGTGTGCTATACGTATTTGCCGAGAAGAATTTTATTATTTAGTGAGTTAGAAAGAAAAGTTTTTGTAAATATTTTACAAAATATTTGCCAAAGTTTAATTTATCAAAGAACTTTAAAATTAAGTTTTTCAACTTTTATATTTAAATTTATTTTTTCTAAAATACTTCATTTTCAATTTTTTTTAAAGAAGTCATTGCGTAGGTATATTAATATTGAAAAAACAAAACACAGTCGTTTAAAAGAGTTTAACGATATTATTTCATTGCACTTTATTTTGTAATTAATGGAATATTAATAAACATTGATTTTAAATAAAGAAGCCTTAATATTTCAGTTAACATTTATTACCCATATTATTATCGGTTCCCTGTCAACCTTCGTTCGTAATTGTACGTTGCTCATCTTTTACTCTTTTTACGAGCACATTACTTTCCAAATAAAATACTCCAGCGACTAAATAAAACAGCGGGGTTCAAGGTCCAGACCTGACTCCAAATCCAGAGAGCATTGAGTCACAAATTGGAAACTAAAAATAAAGACATCGACGTTTAAAGTCACACATGGAGAATTTAATGCCTGTCTCGTCGCGTGGTCCCAGTAAACGCGATTTTTTAAACCTTCTAATGTTTTAACACACTTGCTTATTATCAATTTAAGATTTCCGTTCATTGACCTTACCTGCTTGCGTCAAATTCATAATCATGAAAACTAATCGTGTTATTGTTGCTCTTTGAAATTTTCTTTAATGATAAAAAAGTGAATGACGAGACTACAGAGTAGAATGGCGAGAACAGGACGTACTGCCTTGACCCTTAATAGAATAAAGATAAGGAGGAGATACCGATTATTTGCAATTTTCTTTATCATCATCATTAGCCATTTAATGTTGACGGACAGCTCTTCTTAAGGCGAAATTAGACGGTTCATCAAAAGTGATTCATTTCTGCAATGAATTGTGAATGATGAAGGATGCTAGTGCAAACAATCGGGAGCCGCAAGCTTTCATCGCGAAGGCACACTCCGATGTACGACAATTTAGACAATTTATTTTAGGTCTTTCATCGATGAAGCATCGAAAATGAAAGCAAAAATGAACCGTCTCATTTCCCTTATGGAAGAATAAGAAAACATTTCTTGAAAGTTTCCAAAGTCCCGCTCTCAGTGGGACTGCATTCACCCCGCGAAGTTGGCACGTGGGCCGCGGGCGTGACATTTGCCCTCTACTGCATTCTGACGTCACCGAGTGATTCACGACGTATAACCCTCACAGTCGCTTTGACATTTGGAATTGACTTCGGTTATATGTTATGAATGAACAATATGGTGATACGATTGTATTTAAAGATTTATGAATGACTAGCGGCCGCCCGCGGTTTCACCCGCGTGGTTCCCGTTCCCGTGGGAATATCGGGATAAAAAGTACATATAAACCTTCCTCTTGAATCACTCTATCTATTAAAAAAAAACGCATCAAAATCCGTTGCGTAGTTTCAAAGATTTAAGCATACAAAGGGACATAGGGAAAGAGAAAGCGACTTTGTTTTATACTATGTAATGAAGATGGCAAAGATAGAGCAGTCTAGCTAGATTTATTTTCCGGTATTTATGACTATCGGCAGGACCTGAGCTGGTTGAGAATAGCACTACCTTTAAGTCACATGGTGGTGGTATTACCAAACTCTTACCCAGGGTCGTCGCCAAATTCATAATAACACAACTCACTGGCAAGATCAACGTAAAATCCTATGAAGTATAAATAAAACGTTGCTTGATTCTAAATAAAATATCTAAATAAAACATTATATCCAAACCCAAATAGCGACTTTGTTTCTACATCTACACACCTAATTCACACTCCATACCTAATCAACACTTCTTACAAAGTTCTCTTAACATAGTGCAGAGCTATGTTTATGTTGTATGTATACTGAAATGGAAGGTTTAAAGTAGAAACGAAGTAGATAAGGGTTAGCACGTGGGACGAGTGACATTTGCTCTCGGCTGCATTCTGACGTCATCGCCAATGCATGACTCATACGCGAGCCAACTTGCATTGTTTGTGATCATCAATGTTTATGAACTCTGAGACAAATGCGTACACTTAAATGATGTTATTACAAAATGTTGTTCAAAGTTAGACTTTGCTTAAAACTGCTGTCTCTTTCATTCGCTAATCAGAAAACAGAGACAGCATCAGGTTTAAATCAAGTCTAGCTTTAGACAACAACTTTAGACAAATTACACTCAAATTATTTTTTTAGAATTAGGTACAAGTTAAATTTATTTCTCAAATACGACGGAATCTGCTGCTGTTATAACCAATATTTGTTTGATGCATAAAATTAATTAAACCTAAAAGGAACAGTATATCAAGAAAGATTTACAACCTCTTAACCTTTCGTATAAGATGAGGCAGTCAACTGGAACTCATCCTCAGCATGCGAGGTCAGAGCAGTAGCAATAAACACGGTGCGTCGTAAAAAAAAGTGGCGTTGACATTTACCTCGAAACAACTCTGTGATACTTTTTCTGTGACGTTCCGCGCACCATTCTCAGAAAATCCTGTTGACGTAGCCACCTTGACATTCATGTCAAATGTCAACCGGGCATTAACCCCGGCTCGTGATAGTTCACTGCTGATTTTTTGAGCTTTTGTTTTTATCTCTTAAGCTTAAAAGTACTTTCTGTTTTAATCTTTGTTATGATATGACTTAACTTTCTTCCTTCAAACTTTCTGTATGAATTGCACATAATGTTAAAAGCTTTGACAGATAGGTATGCAACTAGTAAGACATATAAGTTATTCAATTGGTTCTCGTGTAACCTATTTCCCTGTATCTTAAAATATGTAACTATGAACTTATGAAAAGCCTTCTGTTATCTTAACACATCAACACAACAATCTCAAGCGTTGATTTGTAAATTTAATGCAAATAAGAGTATGTACTAAGTGTTAAACGCTGATCTACTTTAACATCGCCCTGAGCCTGAGCCTAACATTTCACAGAGTTAAAACAATTTGCGCGTAAACTGCGAGAAACCATGCTTTTAAGGATATAGCCTTTTACTTATATCAGACAGAACCTATTATAAAGGAGAGTATCACGCCCGAATTTTCGAACTCAAATCATCTTTGGGAGCGTCTCAAACATCATGACATCTCTTTCATACGTTTGACATTTAAAATGACAGGGCGATGTTTGAGACGCTCCCAAAGATAGTAGCGTACGAGTATTCGGGCATAAGTATCCTAATTCTCAAACTTTCGACAGTGTATTTGTCCATTAGCTTATAACACGCGATATGATATAGCACGTCATGCTAGGCCGGCTGAATCGAATTATTGTGACATTGCAATGATGGCATTTTCGAATGTTTGTGAATACCTCAACGGATATTATTTGTCATGCACATAAGGGAAATCCAAATACACATATCAAAATAAACAAGAAACATTATCTTAAAAGGAAATCAAATGCGATCATTCCATGAGTTGGATGAACTGAGATGATCTCAGATGTCCTTGTAAAGAAAACGCTTATTTAGAGCGCCTACATGCTGACCCTAAGTCCTGGTGTAGGCGATGACCTCTCTCATTTTGGGTATGTCTTGCATTTTTTTGGAACTACATAGCTAATCTTTTAATATGGTAAATAGTGACGCGGACGTCAGAACGAATTCCTTGTTAAGATTAAAGTAAACTTGAAGTTTTTGAAAGATTTTATTTAAAAAAATCTGTTCTTATGCAACTTCTGCAACAATAGAGGAATCTGTGTTAATTATGTTATTAAATTACACAATTAGTGATAAACTAAGCTTTACTAAGTGACTTTGAAAATTGTTCTTTTTAACTGCCTCTGGGGGTCTAGTGGTACACACCACCAGTGTCCCGGGTTCGATTCCCAGTGGGGGTACATATTGTATTCAATTTGGATGGTGGTAGGACTTGTTAAGTCTGCCTGACCAGCTAACACCGTCTTATCTCAGTCTGACGCCATAAAAACGATGTTTTCAGCATTATTGTGTTCCGGCAGTTAGAGAGAAGATAGCTAGTTCCTCAGTGTTGAGGATTCTGGGAGTAGTGCGCTTCTTCTTAAGCCTAATCTTCACTTAACATCAGGTGAGATGAAGGCTAAGTGCTACCCCGTTTATGGATAAAAAATAAAAAAAGGCATTCGAACGTGTTTGTTATGAATATGGCATTTTCCTATTGTCCTTATATTTGCCTTTTGTAGTATTATAGGATATTTTCAGATTATATAAGTATTTCTTTTCACAGGCAACTCAAAGGATTATTTTAACGAAATAAAACTCTGTAGTTCTCGCAACATTATAATACTTTCTTAATATAATTACGGCCATGGTTTGATCTATATTTAATACAGTAATTCGACGCCAAGCGTTCTTTGCAAAGCTCGACAATCCGGTCCTATTGAGCTCGGCCGTAGAATATACGGGTTGTATGCTTTTGCGCATAAATTGCGCTCAATTTATTTAGGAAGTATAACGCAATGAACTTTGCTTCTAAAAGGTGAACCAGTTTTAACTTAATCTCAATAATATAATGATTATAAAGTGGACATTTGTGATAGCGGGAAGTTATGAATTGGGTCAAGGATAACATTTAGCTTTAAGTTAATTAAAGATATCTGTACGACATCGCGACATTTTGAATGTTGCCGTTGTGTAATTTTAATAGAGCCGGATTTTTGCAGTACTAATGATAATAAAACTAGTGAGGTGTAATTGCCTCTTGAATATTATGTACTCGCCCATTAGATCTAACTGTTTTGATTGATCTATTGTATGATATATGATGATTGGTTATAATTAGGACATGTAAGTAAGAATAGTTTACAGTGAATCAGGCTTTTCAAATTGCTAATAACATAAGTAATCAAAACATGCACGTTACCAAAACGTTGTCGTATTCTTAACACTTGCTTAGCGATTAAGTTAAAGTTAAAGCAGATTGTAATAAGTGGTTAAAGTTTTGAGAAATAAAATACTTTACTTACTTACTCACTTACCAATACCAATTTAGTAAGCTGTGCCAATACCTAGCTCATAAGTAGTTTTCTTTGAGAAACACTGTGTTATGGAAACTAGTTAGATATCGGATAAATATATAACGTATACAGGATAAATTTTTGACCAGTGCACTTTAGGATCAACTCAGAATCGGTAAGTGAACAACTTTCTCCTAGAATCATGGGACAAAATACGTCAAAATTTTTTGGACTCCCCATACTAAATCGATCACGTGATCAGTCTGATTTGTATGGAGTCAAAATTTTTTTGTCATATTTCGACCTATGTTTCTACTAGAAAGTTGTTCACTTACCGTTTCTGAGTCGATCTTAAAAATTTGTGCACTGATTAAAAATTTACCCATATAATTATATTTTTTTGTAAATACATACCTAATATACATAGAAAACACACAAATCAAGACGAATAGACACGTTCATGCACACAAATCGAACCCGAAACCTCTGGTGCAGAAGGCAGGTAACCCCTGCGAGACAAATCGGTCGTCAAATTAATAATTAAATATTCATTAAATCAATTACCAGCAAAAACAAATAATGAGTTTCAGTATTAATTAGTCTCTGTACAGATTATAAGAAAAATATTGACACTGTTTACACTTCAGTCAAATCAAAACTAATTGCGACATAATAATAATCCATCAAAACGTTTACGACCTCTGCATATCTACTTTCCCGACATAAAATAAGTCTTATAGGGATTACAAGTTTATGAGCATTTCAAAGTAACACAATAGCCGAGTATTTATGCAGGGTTTGAGAACTATTCATTATCCATTATAGCAAATGCACCTGTATTCAATAACCTTGTTGTAAATTAGACTTTCAGCACAGGGTTTACGCCCTCTGGGTAGCTCGCAGCGTTATGTCTGTTGGGGTCGCCAACCGTTTGCAAAATATTGGATAGTATATTTAATTTATGATTTTATTAAAATATTATAAAATATAAATTATAAATATTATTAAAAAATCATTTTTATGAATTCACAATGTAATTATTATAATATAGATACCTACTTTAAATTCAAATAGAAAAAAAAGATAATTGTAATAGAGCATTTAACCTGATTTCAAGGGTATGGATTCGAATCTTGTCTGGAAATCTACTTTGAAAGTAATTATATTTTATTTTAATTATTTAAATCTATACAATGTTATAAAAGAAAAAGACTGTAATAAACCTAAAAATTCTAGACCGATTTAAAAACTCTTTCACCAGTAGAAAGTTACATGTAGCTCATTCCTGTGTGAGAAATGCTAGGTACATTTTATCCCGATATTCCCACGGGGACGGGTAAAACCACGGGGAGCAACTCATAAACTAGAATGTAAATCTTGTTATAGTAAACTAATAAATTTTGTCTTTTCTTGAAGGCAGAATGAGCTATTGTTGACAAAATAAAAAAATGTATTTTAGGTTTTATTGAATCATCAAATGCTGAATGGTTTAAAGCGCAAAATTAAATTTAACAAGTTAAGTTAACTTACTGAGAGATTATATTATAATATTTAAATATTTAAAGGTGATGAAGTAATGACATAAATCAAATACCTATCCAGTTAGCATCACCAGCCTTACAAATAAGAAAATCTCAAATATTAAATACTTTTCCCATTCAAAAACTGATTTAATATACTATTGTTTAAATAAGTCACAAAACTGATTTAATAGACTATAATTTTAATAAATATTTAATAAATTAGTGGTACAGAATAAAGAGATAATCACATACTTATTAAAGATAACAGTGTCCGTAAATATTATGACTTGTGAACACCCTAGTTGTTCGTTCCCTAACTATTGCTAGGAATAGTCCGATTGTTCCATTCCAAACAATGTGTAACTTAAACTATAATTTATTTTGCCTTCAAAGCGAATGAGCACTGGAAACAACAAACTGACCTGCGCCTGTGTTTAAAGAATTATATTATTTGAAGTTCATAGAGCTCATTAGCTACTGACAACTACGAATTAGTGGCCAGTAGCCACTATTCATCACAAAGAAAATGTTTTTGCCTGAAAACCAAACTAGTTACCTATATGGCAAAATTTTCTTGCTAGGACTCCTGTATGTAAAGGAATGCTGACTAAAGATCGTATTAACGAAAAGGTTTTTGCCGGGTAAGAAATAAATTTTACGTAAAATTATATTAGATATTTTGACGACCGATTTGGCGCAGGTGTAATCGACCTGCCTTCTGCGCCAGAGGTCTCGGGTTCGATTCCCGAACAAGACAAATATATGTGTGCATGAACATGTCTATTTGTCTTGGTCTGGGTGTTTTCTATGTAGGTATATTAAGTATGTATTTACAAACAAAAAGTGTATAAGTATATATTTATCCGTTATCAAGTTCACGTAGACACAGTTTCTTAAGAAATGAACTACGGGCTTAGATAATTGGTGTGATTGTAAGATTTTTTTTTATTTTTTTTTTATAGATGAAGCGAAAATATACTAACGTAGCTCTATATGTCTACCTTCAACAAAAAAGCAGACTTTAAGCTACACATTCATCGAATAGTAAACAAATTGTTTCTTCCATCAAAATACTCTCAAGTAGGTACAGTTACCGAAGATATTTCGGTAGTCGAAAGCAAACAGCCGGAGCCGAGACATCTCAATCGAATTGTAAACATAGGCTGACTAAATATATTGACATAACTGATGATCGGTCGCGTGTTGGGATGCCAAAACAAGTTACTAAATACAGCATAACAATGTTCCGATGAAGTAACAGTATAACAATACCGATGTTGTGCACATGCCAAAAACAATGGTTGTGTACAGGCAGACATCTTAGTACGAGACGCGTTACATTTTTAGAAAGTTGCTGGAGTCATTATTTTTCTGTTGACACATTGTCACAGATTAGCTTTATGAGGTTGACATTTTTCTAACGTTGCCAATTCGTTTTTTTTTCAATTGATTTTGGTTGCGTTTCTTCATACAATGTTTATAAACATGTTATCATAACATAATACATCTTATTAAATGCTTACATCTTACAGATGAAGTACCTTTGAACTTGTGTTTTATTTTTGTTATCCTCGAGAATGGGTCATAACGCCGTGCCATGACATGGCCCCAGGGTTTAATGCGGATTGTTTGGCGTTAACAACAAATTGACTTAATTAACCACAAAAGCACAGAGGTGTACAAGAAAACTATTATTTCATTAAGAAAAGTACATATTTTACAATTATATAACGAAACCAACATTTTAAACCTACTACTGCTCCAGAAATGCGTTGTTGTGATACGATCACATGCCTACATGGAAGCGATAGTGTTGTGAGGCGTGTTACATTTGATTGATGACCAACACATTGTGGGCATTAGGTAAGTGTCCACTGCGGTCATTTGAGGCTTTTGTTTCTGCCTTCCGTAAAGAGCTGAACAGTTTCCTGGTGACGAAACTGATATAGTGACGCAATTAGGTTAAGTTGTTGGCGGACTTCGAACAAGTCCTACCACCAACCAAACCCAATACAACATGTACGTATTGGGTGGTTGGTGTGTACCACTGAACCACAGAGACGGTTAAACTGTTCGGGTAACCGAAAACGGGCTATTATGGCTAGCTTCATTAGCTTCTACCTCAATGGAATATAAGCTAATGAAGAAAAGAGAAAAAATTATAGAAAATAAAACACCTAGTCCCCAAAGATCCCAAGTAGAGTAAGTTGGGGACTGGTTATTTTTAATCGACTTCAAAATAAAAAAAAATGTGGGGATTAAGTATATGTTTCACTATCTGTATTTTTTCTATGTATATTCAGCGATTTCTCCGTCAATTATACAACGTTTTAATGCAATAGCCGAAAAGCTCATACACCCGAACTAATTTACTTTATATATTGAATTCCATTAAAAAAGTTACTAAACTTCCAAGATATTCTCGTTCATTAGGTCTCCGTGACTTTCTGACAGATTTTAAGCTCTACACACACCAAATGCTTGAGCAACACGATGCGTTGCATCTGCAGCACGCTGCGACATAAAGCAATTCACAACACCGGCACCACGGTGGGCGTCGCACACGCATCGCAGTGCATCTGCGACGCCGCCCGTGCGTCAGCGACACCTGTGTGTTGCTTTCGGATCGCGGTTGTCATTTTATTTCAATTCGTAATTCCCTTCCTATTCTATCCCACAAAAAAAGTTTTTATCTTGTGGATCGTATGTACATTTGTATCTGCGTACTATATTAATAAATTTTTCGCCTATTTCAAAATCCATGATGACAATTTGTAAATATTGACAACTGACGTGCCGCAGTCAGCGTCGCAGCTGCACGCAGACGTATAACGTCACCGCGGTGTGTGAAAATTTCATTTTCATGACAAGCTTTTTTGCTGTCTGTACTTAAATATTGTATTGTCAACTAAACCAAATCTGTATACAAAATTTCAGCTCCATCTGTCATCGGAAAGTAGGTCAAATTAAGCTTGCAAGATTTGTTCCCCACTAACTAACTAACTAACATGGCAAGTTAATAAAAAGCTTGTAAAAAACCACGAGCCCTTTATGTAGCTTTCAGGTGGGATTCGAATCCGCACCTCCGGGAATCCGACCTGATGCTCTGACCAACTAAGCCTTTCGGTAGTGTTCGGAAAAGATCGACATTCCTGAACGCATCTCTAATGTCACGTCAAATTGACATTTCGCTGTCACTTGAAGTTGACAGTGCACTTGATTGGAATTCTTGTAAGAAAATGTCGGATTAATTTTGCTGAATTGTTAAAAAACCGCTCGCGTTGAATATGCCTGGCATATCGAGTTTGAATTGAATCCTGAATTATCCTTGTAATCCCGTGTTGTACGACCAAGATTTTGACGCCATCCTGATGAGTGGCCGGTCGCGATGCTTTGAAGGATAGCCATCCACACGCGTTGTTGTCGGGACTGTAAATCGTAATAAAAAAAGCTCCCCCGTGTGTGTTGGTGTATATTGTATTGTCGCCCAGTGTCTTGGGACCGCTGTGTTGTGTATGGGTTTTGTGAGTAAGGTGACGAACTGGTAAGGTCTGCAGAAGAAAAAGGAGCTACCAGGGGCGCGCGCCCCCTCTCTCCGCAGCCCAGGAGATTTTCGACACCACAGAACCGTATGTGAAATCACCTTACTTAACATTAAGTCGCTGTGTATCGCAGTCCAATTGTTCAGTTACATCCCGGCTGAAACCAAGTTTTGTCCGGAGTCTATACTCATGATAATCTTCCACTGCGCCATGCCGGCTCCACGGGATTAGGCAGGGGTGTACTGAACATTTCTTGGTAGCATAGCGTAGTTTGAAGGCCTGAGAGGCCCACGCCAAAATTTTGTCTATTAATCAGTGCCGTTTTGATGACCATCTGGTCCGGACTAGATTAATTTGTACTTGTAAATGGTAATTAACTTGCATTTGAAAAGTAAAGGGCATTCCTTTGTTATTGGTTCCATGTCTTGTAATTAATGGTCATGTATTGAAGTTCCAAAATGTAAACAGATGCCTTTCTTTGTTCATAATAATAATTATTTAGTTTGTTAGCAAATTTGAGTTGTGAATATTGACAAGTTTGTTGCTAAATAATAGCTAATAAAAAGTTGTCCTAAAAGGCTTGGGTACCTAATAAGTTTGCACTCAATACTTAGTGAAACTTAAATGATTTAAGACATTGTTTACACATTGAAACTTATTGAAACTTGTGCTTTGAAATAATTAAAATTAACTTGTTGTATGTTGATATCCAAGTGAATTTCAATAGTCAGTGATTTGTTTGAACTGAATAACTTTGACTTATAAAGTCAAAGTTAGTTTGTGTCTAGGTTATAACCTCTTGAGAGTTAGAGTTATAATTATATACTTGAGTTTTGTTGTTTTCTGATAACCTCCAAATATTTAAGAGTTTGTGTCATTATAAATACTTTGTTGTTGTAATATTGGAATTTTGTGGTTATTAATAACCTCCAAATATTGGAGATTTTGTGTTAAAGTGAATATTTTGAATTTGTTGTTTTTGTTGATAAATTTGTGACGTTACAATGACGGCCTCCTCTGCTAAAGCCAAAATACGTTCTGAGTTACGGTGGTTAGCTTCTGCGGTTGCGTTGTTGGATCGACCGGATAGGACGGAGGCCTTGTTGAACAGATACGTAGATCTGCCCATACGTTTGGCTGTTGTTGATGAGCAGTATGCCTTATTTTTGGAAAAGACTGTTGAAGCCGAGGTGGAAATGCGACAAGAAGTCGGTTTGGATGTGGACCAGTGTTATGATTTTGCGAACAGAATTACACAGGTGGCTCGACCTTTGCAAGTGGCAAGAGAGAATGATCCGAGCCCGTCCCCGGTCACATCTAAGAGTATGCCCCCTCTATTTGCTAGATTGGCCCCCTTAGACTTAAGGCGTTTTGCTGGTCGTCTAGAGGACTGGGAGGGCTTTATTAATATTTTTGATAGTCTCGTACATGCCCGGGATGATTTGACCCAGGGCCAAAAGTTGGCTTATTTGTTATCCGTGTTGGAAGGGGAGGCCCTTGAATCGGTTCAACATTTGGCCCCCTCGGATGAAAACTACCCTATTGCTAGGGATTTGATTGCCCGTCGGTACCAGAACGTACGACGTCTGGCGGACAACCATGTTGCCGCCATTTTGAATTTACCCCGCGTTGCCAGCGTGATGCACTTGAGAGTGACTTTGTTGAATCCGCTGTTGGTTGCCTACAACGCATTACAAAACTTAAAACTCCCAGTGGAGCAGTGGTCGTTTTTGTTACTGCACATTGTCCTGGGAAAGTTGCCGGACTCTGTTAAGGTCCGTTTTGAGCAGCAGTATGGTGGGGATAGTGCGACTTATCTGCCACCCTTCTCGGACCTCTTGACGTTCCTGGAAGGAGAGAGTAGACTGGCAGATAATTCCTCTCTGGCCGGTCCTATGGGACCCGAACGACCTGTGCCACAGAGTAGATCCCCCACCGGACCCCCCCGTAGGGGGCGTATGGCCCCTCGCGCGCCCGGCCGCTATGCCGCCGTCCAGGAGACCGCCCGCTGCTTGTACTGTCGGGAACCGGGTCACAGCACGACCCGTTGTGATAAGTTCCTCGACCAGCGCGTCCAAGGCCGTCGAGCGATCGCGCGACAACGGACATGGTGCTACTCGTGCTTGGGCCTGCACATGCAGCGCGAATGTACCCAAGCGCACCCATGCCGCTTTTGTAAGGGCAACCACCATCCCCTCCTCTGCATGAACAGCCCAGAGGGCGGCGGAGCGCCGCAGCGCGTCGCTGCAGGATCACCTCGTATGGGTGGGGGGCTCGGACCCCCCGCGGTGTTTGCATCCCGCAGCAGTTCTAGTGGCCACCAGAGTGGCCCCAGACGCTCTCCGCCACGTTTGGAGCCTCAAACGGGCGGGGGTCCCAGGGACCCCCCCATGGGAAACCGATCCCCAAGGATGGGGATGAGTCATGCGAGCGTTGCCGGAGGTCGTAGAGGCCCCCCGCGACGTTTTGAGCCTCGCACGGGCGGGGGTCCCACGGACCCCCCCATGGGAAATCGGTCCCCAACTAGGGGGTTCGATTTTGCGAGCGTTGCGGGAGGTCGTAGAAGCCCCCCGCAACGTGTTGAGCCTCGCACAGCCGGGGGTCCCCGGGACCCCCCTTCTGAAAATCGGTCACCGTGCCCCCGCGACTATGGGGCGACGTACACGGTGGATGCTAGGCACCGATTCTCGCCGCCGCTCGCCGAATACCCGCGTTTGGAGCGGCGCCCGCCCCGTCTTCAAGGGGCCGGGAGATATAACCCGCCTGATACCGGGCGAATTGGACGTAGGCAGTATGTGGGAGATTGGGACCCACTGGATCGCTATGAGCGACCCCCTTACCATGGGGGGACGTCTGGGGACCCCACATACTAGCAATCAACGTGTTTACGGTCGATTGTAGCCACCCCTCCAGAGACCGTTTTGTTGCCCACGGCCTCTGTGCTTGTCAGGGGATTGAATGGCGACCTTGTGGAAGTTCGCGCCTTGTTGGATTCCGGTGCTCAGGGGTGTGTTGTGTCATCTTGGTTAGTTAGGCGGTTGGGCCTCAAGGTGCACCCCCACACGGAAGGCGTGAGAGGTGTTGGCGATGTGAAAGTCCCCGGGTTGTTAGGGCATGTTGACTTCACATTTACATCACGTAATAAGTCCACGCCAGGCATTAAGACCTCGGCGATTGTGTTGGACACAGTTGTTGGCCGTCAACCTTCAGTTGACTTGGGACCGAGTATGTTGTCTTTGGTGTCTGATTCCCCACTCGCCGATCCAAATTTCTTCCGCCCAGGCCCGATTGATGCTCTCCTTGGAGCCGATGTCCTGGGGCGAGTTTTGTTGACGGGGAAGCGAGTTTTGCAGCCAGATGGCTTGGTAGCTCTGCAGACGACACTCGGTACAGTTGTGATGGGCCCTGCTCGCCGCGTTTTGGATTCCCTTGATGAGGAGCGCGGTCTTGTTTTTAATGTGTCTCTCTCCGAAGTGGTGCAGAAGTTTTGGGAGGTTGAGGAACCTCCACCAGCCCCGCGGGTTGACCCAGTAGCGGATGAATGCGAGTTGTATTACCAGAATAACACTGGTCGCCTCCGCTCTGGTCGTTTGATCACCCGTCTCCCCTTTCGTGCCGGCCGACCTCCTCTGGGCGAATCCCGACCGCTAGCGGAACGTAGGCTAGTGGCGATGGAGCGTCGCATGAGCAAGGATCCGGTCTTCCGCCAGAAGTACGTTGAATTCATGCGGGAGTATGAGGAGTTAGGGCACATGTCCGTGAGCGATTTGGATTGGCGCTCCGTTGAGCACTTCTTTTTGCCGCACCACGCCGTTTTGAAATCCGGAAAGATTCGGGTGGTCTTTGACGGTTCGGCTCCCACCTCTACTGGAGCGTCCTTGAACCAGTGTCTGCATGTAGGTCCCAAGCTGCACACGGAGATCTCAGACATTTTGACCAACTTCCGGCGGCACCAAATTGTATTTATGACTGACATCCGGATGATGTTCAGACAAACGGTCATCCATCCAGAGGATAGGAGGTACCAATTGATTTTGTGGAGAGAGAGTCCTAGGGACCCCTTGTTGATTTATGAATTGAATACGAATACGTACGGTTTGGCTTCGAGCCCGTTTGTTGCGATTCGTTCTTTGTTGGAGTTGGCCGAGAAGGAGCGCTTGAGATACCCTCGCGCCTCCGCCATTTTGGCCAGTGACGTCTATGTGGATGACATTTGCACGGGCGCCTCATCTGTCTCAGAGGCGATTGTCCTGAGAGACGAACTCACCGCCCTTTTGAAGTCGGGAGGTTACGAGTTGAGGAAATGGATATCCAACTCGCCTGATGTACTGGTAGGTTTGCCCGAAGAGCACCAGCAGGACCCCCACCTATTCGAAAATGTGGATAATCCCCATGTGGTGACCGTCCTTGGCGTACAGTACAAACCGGTCTCTGACACGTTCACTTATTGTGTGGATTTACGACCACCGAAAGTCTGGACCAAGCGTTTAGTATTGTCTACTGTCGCACGTACCTTTGACCCCAATGGGTGGATTTGCCCCGTGCTGTTTATGGCCAAGTGTTTCTTGCAACGGTTATGGGCTTCGGGTGTGTCGTGGGATGAACCCCTCTCGGACGAGTTACTCCGAGATTGGTCGAGTTTCGTTTCATCCCTCCCCGAGATTAATGAAGTGCATTTGCCGAGGCTATTCCTCCCTTCTGAAAATTGTAAAGTTACTCTTCACGGCTTTTCCGATGCCTCCGAACGTGGATTTGCTGCGGCCGTGTACCTCCGCACCGTTACTGTTGACGGAGTTGTTGCTGTGCATCTGGTGATAGCGAAAAGCAAAGTCGCTCCCCTTCGGACTCGTCATACGATCCCGAGGTTGGAATTGTGTGGAGCTGCCCTCCTAATGCGTTTGTTGAACCACGTATGGCTCACATTAGGTCGATCTATTAAGATACAAGAGGTTTATGCTTGGACGGACAGTCAGGTCGTCCTTTGTTGGTTGAAGGCTCCGGCGCACACCTTGGACGTGTTTGTGGCCAATCGAGTGTCGCAGATTTGTAATTCCGACATCGAGTTGATTTGGAGACACGTGCCGGGAACCATGAATCCCGCGGATTGTGCGTCTCGGGGTTGTGTAGCCCCAACCCTAATTAACCACCCCCTCTGGTGGGGCCCACAGTGGTTGATGCGGCCTGAGTCGGGGTGGCCGCCCTCTCCAGCGTTGGCGAACGTAGCCGTTCCTGATATGCGGGCATGCGTCCTGGAGACTAACCCCGCCGGGGAAAAGGATTTGTTGTTGGATCGGTACAGCTCCTTACAGAAGCTGCTTGGTGTTACCGCTTGGATCAGACGTTTTGTGTACAATTGCAGAAACCCACGCGCGAGGCGTGATTCGTCGGTTCTCACTCCGGACGAGCGTAGGGACGCGCTCTTGTTTTGGGTCCGGAGAGTACAAGCTGATAGTTTTGAGTC
Organism: Crambus lathoniellus; assembly: GCA_949710035.1. Taxonomy (NCBI): domain Eukaryota; kingdom Metazoa; phylum Arthropoda; class Insecta; order Lepidoptera; family Crambidae; genus Crambus; species Crambus lathoniellus. Next base: position 8,254,217 of record OX453303.1, on the reverse strand, counting down.
CGAGATTGAAATTTTGCGTTTAGGCCGTCGCAAGTTGAAGGGCGTGGTATCGCGATTGAATCCCTTCCTGGACGAGAGTGGGCTTTTGCGAGTCGGCGGAAGACTTCGAAATGCGAACCTGCCGTATGGAGCTCGTCACCCCCTTTTGTTACCTAAAGCCGGACATTTGACTCAACTGATAATAACAGATCGCCATGTGAATGCACAACATGCTGGCTGTAATGCTTTGTTGGCCATTTTGCAGCGTGAATTTTGGATTTTGTCTGCTCGTCGAGCCATTCGCACTGTGGTTTTCCGTTGCCTGCCTTGTTATCGATTGAAGGCCGCGACCATGCAGCCCCAGATGGGTGATTTGCCTGCTGATCGCGTCACGGAATGTAGAGCTTTTGCCGGAGTCGCCACCGACTTCGCCGGTCCCTTTACTGTAAAGGCTTCGAGACTGCGTAATGCTAAAACCTATAAGGCGTACTTGTGCGTGTTTGTGTGTTTGTCCACCAAGGCTGTCCATTTGGAAATTGTCTCGGAATTGTCTACCGAAGCCTTTGTCGCCGCCTTGAGCAGATTTGTTTCCCGTAGAGGACTGCCGACATTGATACGTTCCGATTGTGGTACTAATTATAAGGGAACGTGTAATTATCTTAAGGAAGTAGTTAAGTTTTTTGTTGATAATAAAATAGACATTGGAACCACCCTCTCCCGGCGTGGGATAATCTGGAAGTTTAGCCCACCAGCTTGTCCGACCTGGGGAGGAATTTTTGAAGCTTGTGTAAATGCTGCCAAGACACACTTGCGTCGCGTGATTGGAGAAACTATTCTCACGTTTGAGGAACTTGATACGGTATTTTGTAAAATTGAGGCCGTCCTCAACTCGCGACCCTTGTGCCCGTTGTCTTCGGACCCGAATGACCTGGAAGCGTTGACCCCAGGTCATTTCTTGATCGGACAGCCCCTTTTGGCTTTGCCTGAATATCCGATTCAGGATGTAGGATCCCATCGTTTGTCGCGATACCAACTTTTGAAACAGATGTCCCAAAACTTCTGGGCACGTTGGTCGATGGAGTATTTGCATATCCTACAACAGCGCGTGAAGTGGACAGATAAAACCACCCCACCCCAGACTGGCGACCTCGTGTTGATTAAGGATGCTAACCTGCCGCCCCTATGTTGGCGAAGGGGGCGCATTGTCAAACTCTACCCCGGAACTGACGGAGTTCCTCGTTTTGCTGAGGTTTTGGTTCGAGATTCGGTTTTGAAGAGAGCAGTTAGTGGGCTCTCCCGATTACCCGTAGATTGACGTACCGTTCTTAACGGTCCGGGGCGGGGGGATGTTCGGAAAAGATCGACATTCCTGAACGCATCTCTAATGTCACGTCAAATTGACATTTCGCTGTCACTTGAAGTTGACAGTGCACTTGATTGGAATTCTTGTAAGAAAATGTCGGATTAATTTTGCTGAATTGTTAAAAAACCGCTCGCGTTGAATATGCCTGGCATATCGAGTTTGAATTGAATCCTGAATTATCCTTGTAATCCCGTGTTGTACGACCAAGATTTTGACGCCATCCTGATGAGTGGCCGGTCGCGATGCTTTGAAGGATAGCCATCCACACGCGTTGTTGTCGGGACTGTAAATCGTAATAAAAAAAGCTCCCCCGTGTGTGTTGGTGTATATTGTATTGTCGCCCAGTGTCTTGGGACCGCTGTGTTGTGTATGGGTTTTGTGAGTAAGGTGACGAACTGGTAAGGTCTGCAGAAGAAAAAGGAGCTACCAGGGGCGCGCGCCCCCTCTCTCCGCAGCCCAGGAGATTTTCGACACCACAGAACCGTATGTGAAATCACCTTACTTAACATTAAGTCGCTGTGTATCGCAGTCCAATTGTTCAGTTACATCCCGGCTGAAACCAAGTTTTGTCCGGAGTCTATACTCATGATAATCTTCCACTGCGCCATGCCGGCTCCACGGGATTAGGCAGGGGTGTACTGAACAGGTAGCTTAGTTGGTCAGAGCATCGGCGGACTGGAAGCTACTTATAGGGCTCGTGGTTTTTTACTATCACATTTTTCCTATACTTACAAAAATTGCATTGTGAATGCATAAATAAAGATTTTAAATTATTTTAAAATCTTAAAAAAGCATGTTCAAATATTATTATGGCAAAAGACCTCATCATACGTTGAATAATATATTGACGTAAATAGATATATTCAAAACACGTAAAACTTATTGTCCAAAGCTCTAATATTGACACAACAATAGCGTTATAAATATTCAAATTACGTTTGATAGAGAAATATATATCAATAGCTAAACAAAGAGTTCAAAACAAATCGAGAGAGTTATCTGTATAGAAGTCATAACAGTAGTGTAGGTATAGAGTTTGAAGTTATTGTATGGCGAGATTCTAAAGTATTTTGTCACAACAAGTCTTTTTACTGTCCAATAAGTTGTGACCCGAATACACAAAGCGAATTGGTGCGATACAGAACTAAAGTGTTTGAATCTTTTACAGTGCTCAGTTTGGGAGCCCACAAAGAGGGTAACATGTGTCTCAATGTAGCCTCATGCGACAAATGTCTTCATTATTCTGCCCACGCGCTTTGCCCGCGTCTGGCCAAAGAGTAGCCTTTCCCTAGCGTAGATACGGCGTTCGTTCCAAGTTCGAATATTTTTTGTTGTTAGAGAAAAGAGGTCGAAGGTTATGCAAACTTTTTCGTAAAAATTAATTTCGAAGACTTTTTCCTGAAATAAAATGTAGGGCAGGCGTACCGGTTTTGGCCACTGTACCGGTTTTGGCCACTTTTTGCTCTAAAAGTTTTCTACACAACTTTTAGCCATTTTTGATAAATACAATTAAAATAAGGTATTTTAAGGTTATTAAATCAACCGTTAGAATTCCTTATGTCATAATTTGTTTTTTCAATAAGTTCCATTTTCTGTTTGACAAAATGTTTTGTATGAAAATTGTAAGAAATTTGTTTTGAATGAAATACTTTATAAACCTTTGTTTTTTACAATTAAATTGTTTTTTGCAATTGACTGGTGTCTAGCGCATTAGAATATATTGACTTTACCTGGGTTTGGTTTTAATTTTTCGAAATACTTACAAAAGTTTAACTATCAGTAAGTGGCCAAAACCGGTACATTTGGCACCTCTCACACATTGTGTAAAATAAAAAAAATAAAAAAAATTATAAATTTGAAAAATGTACCTTTAAAGGTAGATAAATTATCTATAATTTAAGATATAATTTGTGTCTTAAATACCTAAGACCATTTAGTACTTAGTGCTTAAAAGTAAAAAAATCCTTAAAGTGGCCACAAAGGGTGCCTCTGCCCTACCTAGAATTTGTTATTTTTTAAATTCTAGATTTTGAAAACAAACAAAAAGTCTGATTCGCATTTGTTTGCTCTAATGACAATCGTTGAAAGTTACGCAAACGTCGTGACGCAAACTCAATTTTGAAGACTTATTTACAACAGCAAAGTGTACACATCGATCACCTTGTTTACTTATTTTCCATTACTCGGAAAAGTTTACGATATCCAGTTCCTCATTACCGAAGACTTCAAGGCTGGATAAGGTACAGTACAACCCATAATTATCAGTTCTCGTAATCCAAAGTGGATCAATGATAACATCCATCTAGCTCACAACATCCGACTTTTCCCGAGTGTAAGAAGCAGAGCCCTTTAGTACCATGTCACACTATCTTGACTACTCAAAACGAGGTTGCAACTTACTCGTTAAGAGCTGTAGTTGGTTTGATAAAGTACTAAGACGTTCAGTTTATTTTAAAGCTCGTACAAGAAAAACTAGATCTTTGACTTGCCTTATAGAGCCGGGATCACACTCTTTCAGCGAATAGGAATGTAAATCTAATGGATGACTCTTGGATGGCAATTGAAGAACCATGAATTCTAGGACAATGTTGGAATTCGCTTAAGTGCTCAATATCTTATTGGTTTCTAAATATTGAAAAAAAATAATCTAATAAAACTAGTTTCATTCAGCTATATTTTTCTGTCTCTTAAAGTTGCTATAATATGGGGTAGAATATATTCGGTATTCTATTTTTTCTGTACCATTGCTAGCTCATCCCTACTGGGTTGGCACTGGCTTTCCTTATGGGGGGATAGGGAAACACTACGCTGGACCAATGCGGATTGGTGGGTATTAACGACTGCAAGCACAGCCAACGGAAACTTACTTGCAAACGCACTTAACGTGTCTTCCGAAGTACGGATGAGCTCGAGATAATCAATGTTTGGTAGATATAATAATTGACTACATAAACCACTTTAAGTTTGTACGCAACAAGGGTTCATAGCTGCTTAGTCTATTGTTACTTACATCATCTAATCTAAATAAATTTATGTAATTAGTTAAAAAATATATTCTTTTTTAATTTGTAATTTAATTAGGTTTGTTTAATTTGTAATTTTTGTTGATGTAATTATTGTAATTGTTGTGAATATGGAACTATGGTCTGACATAAGCGAAATTTATTTAAAGGTCAACATATTATACAGGGTGTTAGGGACACCATTGCAAAAACTTTAACCATGGCTTCAGGCCATCATACTGAACAACGCACAGCAAGATTTTTTGTCGGAAATGAAAAAATATTTCGACTCTCCATACAAAATGTCCCGATTAGTTGCTGAATTTGTATGGAAAGTCGATTTTTTTTTCATTTCTGACAAATATTCTTGCTGTAAGTACGTTGTTCAGCATGATGGTCTGAAGCCATGGTTAAAGTTTTTGCAACGGTGCCCCTAACACCCTGTAGAGCTTGGTGATCTGTCACACACTACACTAAAACTTATTTAGCCTCCATAGTAGGTACATATAAACAAGCCTACTCTGTGCGCGGGTCACAGGCAGGGCGGCGCGTCGCCCACGCGTGGACCCAAAAGGTTAAACCTCTAACATATTTGCGGCGACAATGCCGCCCAGGCGACACCCGAGGTCGTTCGCCTCGTTCAAGGCACAATAAACGTCCAAACTTATCCCAATAATGTTATTATTTTACACAATGATAACTGGCTTTATCAACCCATTAGCAAAGTAAGATTAGTCCTACTGAGAGAAGCTTTTCTGCTTGTATCTTATTTCGAACTGTCAATGTCAGTTGGAACACGTGCATATTTTTTTGTATTTTCTATGCGTTCCCGACCCGTGGTCCACCTGACAAGTTCACCTGGGTGGACTACGGGCACTTGTTCTGACCCTTGGTACACCTGAGTGGATTACGGACACTGACGCAGACCCGTGGTTCACCCGGGTGAGCTACGGATACCGACGTGGACCCGTGGTCCACCTGGATGGACCACGGATACTTACTAAATTTTGTTAAATAAAAGAACCGCCTTTAAAAAAAATGCCATCAAAAAATACAATATTAGAGGTATTATTTATTACTTTATGATGGCTTTTATTTGAAGGCCGTTCTATTTTTAAGCAAAATTTTTTTTTTTAATCAAAATTAGTTTCACGTTGACTTTGAGCAAGGTGCTAGAACTTTGCGTTTAGAACTAGAAGTTTGCCCCCCCCCCCCTGTACCAAATGTGCAAATTTGCCCGGGGGGGGGGGCAAATTTGTTTCGGGGGGGGGATCTTAGCTTATTTCCCGTGGTAAAATGATGAATGCAATAATTTTGTATTATGTAAAATCGTGTCCAGGAGGGGAGGGGGGGGGGGGGGGGGGGCAAGCACCCTTTTGCCCCCCCTATTGTATTTGCCCCTGTTGCTCAGTGGTATACTTTTAGACCAATGGATAATAAAGTTTATGTTTATAGTAGTGTCCATGGTACGCCTTTGAGGTGTACCAAGGGTCATACTATTTTCAAAGTAGCAATAGACCACCTCTCGAGTGAACTACGGATAATCAAATTTATAGCGGTGCCCTTGGTACACCTCTTAGGTGTACCAAGGGTAAGAACAAGTCTCCATAGTCCACCCAGGTGAACTTGTCAGGTAAACCACGGTTCCGTTCCCGACCCGTGGTCCACCTGACAAGTTCACCTGGGTGGACCGTTCCCGACCCGTGGTCCACCTGACAAGTTCACCTGGGTGGACTACGGGCACTTGTTCTGACCCTTGGTACACCTGAGTGGATTACGGACACTGACGCAGACCCGTGGTTCACCCGGGTGAGCTACGGATACCGACGTGGACCCGTGGTCCACCTGGATGGACCACGGATACTTACTAAATTTTGTTAAATAAAAGAACCGCCTTTAAAAAAAATGCCATCAAAAAATACAATATTAGAGTTATTATTTATTACTTTATGATGGCTTTTATTTGAAGGCCGTTCTATTTTTAAGCAAAATTTTTTTTTTTAATCAAAATTAGTTTCACGTTGACTTTGAGCAAGGTGCTAGAACTTTGCGTTTAGAACTAGAAGTTTGCCCCTCCCCTGTACCAAATGTGCAAATTTGCCCGGGGGGGGGCAAATTTGTTTCGGGGGGAGGGGATCTTAGCTTATTTCCCGTGGTAAAATGATGAATGCAATAATTTTGTATTATGTAAAATCGTGTGCCAGGAGGGGTGGGGGGGGGGGGGGGGGCAAGCACCCTTTTGCCCCCCCTATTGTATTTGCCCCTGTTGCTCAGTGGTATACTTTTAGACCAATGGATAATAAAGTTTATGTTTATAGTAGTGTCCATAGTACGCCTTTGAGGTGTACCAAGGGTCATACTATTTTCAAAGTAGCAATAGACCACCTCTCGAGTGAACTACGGATAATCAAATTTATAGCGGTGCCCTTGGTACACCTCTTAGGTGTACCAAGGGTAAGAACAAGTCTCCATAGTCCACCCAGGTGAACTTGTCAGGTGAACCACGGGTCGGGAAGGTTTCTATGGCACCTTTAAACGGAAAAAAGGTTAACAATGGTACGATCTTACGTCGTACTTACGAAAACGACAGGAACTACTTATAAATATACTCGCAAGTGGCTCAAGTTGGAGTAAGTATAATCGCTCGGCCGTTTTTGTCACTCCAACTATGTATATCTAGACCTAGGTGTTGATCGAAGATTACGGCTTTCGTGCAAAGAGTTTGTAAAAGATTCTCACTTTAAACCAATTTGGAGTGAGAGTTTGAAAGTAATCAAGTTTTAAAAAAAGAAAACGACGCTCGTCAAGCAATCAAGTTTAAAAAAATGACCACAACAACTTTTTCACAGCCAGCGACCTATGACGGCAAAGGCGTAAAGGTCTATACATCCAAACTGATCCGAACCGATCACTTTCTGTCGCAGCTGCGGATTATAATCCGAAATGTCACTGGCTGTGACATTTTTATGCTGGGACGACATTTTGATGGTTATGAAACGAGAGATAGGATCGGTCCAATTAGAGATTAATTCATTTTGGGGCACCGTGAGACTACAATGTGGCTGAGTGAGGTCCGGCAAATAAAACATAATGGTGCCAGTGACGACTTTATTGTGGGCCGCTGTTAAGTTGTAAGATTTATGTCGATATAGTTACAGCCAGTTCGGACTTATTAAGTCGAACGAGAATGTAATATGTCAAGGTGTTTGTTTATGTTATGATATGCTTGTTCAAATATCACAATACGATCATTGTTAAGTGTTATTTAACCTATAGCAGATATTTTTTGATTGAAAATCTTTATGAGTAGATGCTAATCTTATTGGTCGTTATAAGAGCGCAGTCTGCGGTAGGTAGCGTCAACACAACAATAAAAAATCCCAACACTAATTCAAATGAAAATAGCTCCAGTTTTTTTGGAAACCCATTCAAAAGGTTGAGCTATTTGTGTAGGAAGACTATCACTAAATATTTCATGATTCCAGTTCGCCTACAGGCCATTGTGATCAGGCATGTGGACACAGAAGTAATACTATCAGTACTCCATCTTCGTATGAAGAGGAATGTGTAGCAAACGGCCATACAAACGGCGATAACGTTTTACACCTTAATACAGCAATGAATTTTTGGTATTTTATTGAAATGCATAAGAACTAGGGCTGTACGTTTTGTTTTTTTTTATATTTATCATAGATTTTGAAATATTTGCACTTTAGTGATTTCACACAAAACAATTTTCAAATCAACAATGAATTAAAAAAAAAACAAAACGTACAGCCCTAGTTCTTTTGCATTTTAACAACATACCGAAAATTCATTGCTGTATGTCAATGTTTAGAGGGTGGAAAAAGTTATCGCCGTTTGTATGTGGAGACCGTTTGCTACACAACCCTCATAAACCTTTTAACCGCCCCGCCGGATTTCACGCCGTTCAAGTTTCTTGCCGGTTCTCGCAAGGTCTCCCGCCGTAAGATTTGCAAACCGATGGCGTAGATTCTTTGACGGTCATAAGTGTTGTAATCTCAACCTACAATGAATAAAGAAATTATTCATTTTGAAAGTAATAGGAGTACAAAAACGACAGTTTTCGTGCTAAGCTACTGGCAGTATTTATTCTGTGCATGTGAGGTGTCCCTTGCATTCCATTTGTTCTGTAAGATAACTAGTTCTGCCTTAAGTGCTCGCCTGATCTATTCGACGTGCCTTCTATCTGCAGGAATAAAATGTGGACCCTAAACAATACTGTTGGGCTAACAAGATCTATCTGTTCGGTAGATAGCCATTGATTTAAGGTACTTGGACACGTTGAGTAATGAAATGACAAACAATAGAACAATACAATTATTTATAAGTAAAATATAAGTTGAAAAATGGAAAATGAAGTATTTTGAATAGATCGACCCATCTCACAACCAGCTCCTATGGGACTCGACCCCACGACCTTTCGCTATCCGGGCGACTGCTCTAACCACTGAGCTACGGAGTCGTTGTCGTCGTCAATTTTTTCAAAAATACTTCATTTTCCATTTTTCAACGATAAAAATTGCATTGTGTATGCAAGAAAGTAAAAATTTAAATAACTAAAATATAAGTTTTCAGTAATTTTAGACCGTCGTCTTATTTCTGTAATAGTGCGTAAATATTGTTGTAAACTAGACCAAATAACTGCTTTATCACCTTTAGTTTTAAAACTCTACTTTGCCCTGCACCACCAGACGCTTAATCGATGTAGGTACTATCGCGTCGCAATACCGTCCCAAAGAATGTAAGAATACGAGCTTGTACAGTAGAGCCAAGAGTTGAGACGCTGCTTGATACGGATTTCTTGGAGTATGGAGACGATAGTTCTAAATTCTGTTCACGATCCTTAAATATATACCTACTAATTATTTACATCTCCCAGTCGTTTCGAATTACGTGGAAATCGGAATCTATACTTGTAATCGTAAAATAATTCGTTCACGGTCACCGGACCGGCACCCAATATCTAACCACCACAGTCAAAACGAAAGCACTGGCCGATAGTATCGCGCCTTTCACTACAATGCCGCCGTCTATTTTGCTCCAAATAGGCGAAACTTCACTTTTATGTAGTAATAAAATGGACACCTAAATAGCTGCGATGTTATCGGGTCTGAACTGAAACTATTCGCTACCAGATGGCCTCTTAGGGCTCCGATACGATCGCGTGAAATCGTACATCCTTGTAGAGCGGTCGTAGTTTGCATATTTTCGTAAGTTCAGTCAAACCCAATCGATGGAAAGCACGATTGTTTATTTTATTCGTCATATAATATATGAAATGACTGATGAAAATTGTCAATAGTTAATCAAAAATCTTTGTCTCTCTTGCATTTATCAATAAAATTAACTCCAATATATCACATTAATGTGTAAAACCGTCTTATGATTACGTCGTAAAAATTTTGTCATTGCACCTTCTACTTCAGTTGAATTTGATTCGCGGTATCCCGCACATATTGAAGTTACTCGCATTGCATAAATCAACTTCATGATAAAAATAAAAATAGTAGATTGTACAACAAGTGCATAAAATGGGTTTTATGTAAGAGTTATACACTCTGCTTTTCACTCAATGTGAGGAAAATAAATAGCAATATTGCAAAAAAGAAAAAATAAAGACTTCGCCATATTGGCGGGAAGATTTTCTTTTTCTTTTTTAATACGTGGCAATGGCAGCACAGTGACTTTAGCATAGATTGTAGTCCATAATGCTGATTCTTGAAATACTTATTTCTTAGATAACTCATTAATTTTGCCTAGTTTTAGAAGAAACAGAATGAAATAACAAGTCTAATTAAAGAAGTTTAATTGCGTGTGTGACTGTTTACCTGACGACCTTAGAGTCTGAGACTTAGACGAAGATTTTACTTTGTGCACTAGAGCATAAAAAGCGATTTTAAGCAGCCTATACCCAACATAAACACGAACTTTACGAGCATGAGAAGTGAAAAGGTTATTTTAGGACTTGAGCGGACAGAAAGCCCATGGCGTAAGCCATTAAGCTCACACATTTTCAAGATGTCAGTTTTATTATTTTTAGTGTGTTGTATGATTTTTTTTATATTTACAAATATTATAATATATGTAGTTTAAAGATAGATAAAACAGGAGGTCTATCTGTTCACAATGCTTGTAATTCAGGGAATGCAGGTCCAACTAGGGCATTTAGCTGTGTCCTGCGTTTTGTAATCGCGAACGTAAACTGTGCTCTGATAGTCGCTGTAACGAATAAATCTGTATGGAATTCAGAGAAGGTAAATAGTTTTGGAATTACTTTAATAAAATAGTTGATAAGTGTTATTTGTGCTTTAAAATGGTTATTAAGAAATTACATTCAAAATAAATTATGCATCTTACATCAATCATTCAATGAGATTGCAATTTTATATTTTTTGACGATGACTTAACTAGGGCTTTTTCAATTTTCTTGAGGAGGGAACAACTCAGGGTTTTTAGTGGGCTCTTTCAATCTTCGTGAGGAAGGAACAACCCAGGGGTTTTAGTGGGTTCAATCCCCACATAACCCCCCCGTCTCCCGGGCGGGGGAGTATGCGATGGCATTTTCTCCCGGAAGAACAAGAAAGACTCTTTAAGGCGATACTCGGAAAAATTATGCTAAAGCGAGATAGCAATGAGAAAACGACGCGCGCGGGAGCGAGACCGATTTTGCCGATTACGCAAAAAAAACACAAAATCACTTCGTATTCAAAAACTATAGCGATTTAAAAAAAATGCTTCTATACGATCCTAAATATTATGGGTGTTCACTAATTAAACCAATTTTCAATAGTATATGTATCCCCATTTAAGAATAATCTTGATATTTCTTATTTTTTAGAGGTATTTTCGAAAATAAAAAGTGTCGAGCCAAAATCATAAAATCGTGTTTCTGAAACTATACGATTCTAGATAAAGGTATGAAGAAATATATATCTTATTACCAGATTTATAACAACTCTAACCGTCCTATAGTTTTATATCAAAGAGTCCATACTTTTTCCGAGTAGCGCCTTAGACGTTTGGAGTCGTCCTGCTACGGTGCCGGAGCGGTGCAGTAGACGTCCTGCGTACGGACGATCATGCGGTAACGTTGCGTTGTCGGTGCCGCACACGCACGACAGCAGGCCGTATGAAAAATTAAGATTGACCGTGCGCAGGACTACTGGCGGCGTATTTCCGTAACGCTCGACTTTGAATTCGCCTTCGAAATTGTAAAATTGACGTGCGAATTCCTAACATCGGTATTTTTGAATAATCACACCTATGAATTCTGAATGATGAATTTCTACTATGTAGTTAGTAAAATTCATCATCTTTATTAGTATGTGGCCGCAAAATGTCGTCACAGACAATCATTGACAAGTGTTTAAATTTTTTCATCTCTCATATTCTGAAAGTAACTCATATCTTGCCTAAAATGCGGGTTGAAAGTGGTATGTGGCGGCCCTAGGGCCGTTATGAAATTTAAAAAAGGAATAGGAGGGGTCATGTCAAAATCTGTAATAGCATCTACACACGTTCCGATCCGACAGCCGATTTGGTCTGGCTCCCAGACCAAATCTACGCTACACACGTTCCGATTTGGTCTGGGAGCAGACCGAATCGGATCGGAGGTCGGATAGGAACGTGTGTAGAGTCTTATCTCTTTGGACATTTATTTACCAAAAGTATATAGGCAAAGGTACAGAAGCCTATACAGCCATGTTTTGCTATTATATAAAATAATTAATATCGTAGAATTATTATTAATATCCAAAACATTGTTTTTTTTTAAAGAATGCGTTTTTAGCAACAGATTAAACCAAATAAGTTATTTGTAACATAAAAAATCAGGCTATTAATTTTATGGAATTGCATAGAGTACGGGTCAAACACCAAACAAGACTGTATGGACTTAGTTTCCCTTGCCTTCCTTAAAACAGAGAAAATGAACAAAAAAGTTATAGTCTTTCGAAAATTCCGCGGCCATAGGAAAAATATTTTTTTGATTATTTCTGTTTATTTTTACTCATATTCGAAATGAAAAGTAGAGTGTTTACTTCGGGTGTATGGACCCATAACAGTCTCGAACTATCGGCGCCCTCACTTCGTTCGTGCGCCAAAACACTCGACTGTTATGGGTGCCATACAGCCCTTGCTAAACAATCTACTATTACAGTTCCAATATTAATTCATTGGCAACACGAATTTCGAATGCTACAAAAATGCATGAAAACGGGTGTAATAGAATTCGATTTTCTAGAGGACTGGTTGACGTATACGTTTATAATTCGTATTCGATTTTCATTTCGAGCTCTACGGAATTATATGTCTCCTGCGCCGCTCCGGCACCGTAGCAAGACGACACAAAACGAATAAATTGAAAGAGCCCTTATATTTATTTACCCATCATGGTCGGTGTCCGTAATCTCTACAGGTTCAGCCCAGACCAATGTTTTAATGTGCCTTCCAAAGTACAAATATGTTCGAAATATTAGATTTTGGACGTTCATCTCATAACTTACACCACTAAATCATCAAGCATATTTTACGTTTAGTATTCAATATAAAATTTAAATTTACTGCCATCAAAATGTATTATAAGAAAAATCTTGATTAAAATAAGATTTTAAACTTACATGGTCATTATCACTATAACTATTATGAAAAAAGGGATTTTTACCATGTTTATTTTGTTTTTCGAGTTCCCGATATTTCGGCGCAGTTGCACACGCCATGATCACGGAGTAAATCTTGATTAATTTAGTACCTAGTTTAATTGCACTACATAATTATTAATTATTATGCTTACTCCACAAACAAATTTATTATTATACAACTAAATGTTGCCTGTGCACACTGCACTGAGCCTTCGATGTTTCCGGGTTGTTCCGCAGTCGCTTCATAAATCAGACCCACTGGGCCATTTATAAGGGGTATGACATATAGACGTCATACGGGAGTAATTGTGCGGAAAATCGTAGGTACAAGCAATGGCACATCAGACTGTACAAAGTTGTTAATCTTCACTAATGATTTTAACCAAAAGTTTGAAATGCTGAAAGTTAAATTAAAAAAACAGTGTTTTGTGCTGTTGACTCTACATTTGCATATCCATAATAAATGTGTAAGTGTGTTTGTTTGTTTATTTCTTTGTTTACTTACCTTTCACGTCAAAACCGAGCAACGGATCGATGTGATTTTTGGTATAGGGATAGTTTTGCGGCTGGAGATAGGTTTGCGACATAGCCTACTTTTCATCCCAGAAAATAACACATTCCCGCGGTAGAACGTCGTGTAGTCCACGCAGGCGAAGCCGCGGGCGGAAAGCTTTTTATCTATAAATCTACACCACTAATATTCCACAGAGTATAAGATATTTCCTAAAACGAAGTCCAAACTACCAACTTTACTAATATTATCTCGAGTAAAGTCGCGGGCGGCCCCTAATTTAATAAATAGTTTAATATTCTAAATACCCCTAATCCGGCAACGCCCTTTACAACAAGTTGCTCCTGATCACATTGTCAGTAACCGGTAATGTTAGGCATAAACAATACTTAATCAAACCAACGTCCTTGCCAATTTGAATGTTGTCCTACTCACTGTACAGTCGCGCTCAGAAGTCATTACGTAAGTTATTTTAAATTTTTACTTTTTTGCATTCACAATGCAATTTGCAATTCAACATTTAAAATGAAGTAAGTTATTTAAATTTAAATGATTTAAAAAAAAGTAAAAATTTTAATAACTTGCCATAGTAATTTCTTCTTTAGCGATTGTCAAATATCTGGAGTGGTATTTCTTTCGCGTGTGGGAGCAGTAATATCTTCACATTGATGAAATTAACGCTGGCTATACAGCGTGCCCCAGCAGTGGGGACATTAAATGGCTGATGATGATGATGATGATGATGATACAGCGTGTAAGAAGTATTTGATAAATTCGACGCTTCTCGTAACGACTCCGTAGCTCAGTGGTTAGAGCAGTCGCCCTCTAAAATGAAATATTTAGAAAAAATCGACCCGCCTCACAACCAGCTCCGATGGGACTCGAACCACAGAATATATATTAGTACCTTACGCTCGAATCCATGACCTTTTGCTATCCGAGCGACTGCTCTTCTACGTATATACGTATTTTTTACATGATAATAACTTTATTGCACACTCAAAAGAGAAAAGTAACACAAATGGAAAATAACAACAGGTGGCCTTATTACTACATAGCAATCTCATGTTATCTCTTAAATTATTTTTGTGGTGACTTAGCAAGTGTTTAATTACTTGTGGATACGTCATCACTTTCATAGAAATTAAATTGTTATTTTACTTTGCCTTTTTTCTTATTTTTTTTCTAAAGAATTAAAATTTAAGCGTATAGACGTTTGAAGAAAATTGGTTTAGTCGTAGCGACAGGTTTTTATTTTCTATCGATTTACATAATCTGGCAAAATTGTAATAGACACTTTTGCATTGGCACTGTTTGGAGTTAAAGGTTTTCAACTTAAGTAGACGTTACAGACTTATGTAAGTGACTGTACCGATATGAGTACGGCTACCGTGCTGACGCGTAACAAATAACTGGATTGAATAACTTCGGAACATTGTAAAATAACTAATTAATGGCCACAAATTATTCATGAATTTTTGCGCCTTACAATGAGCCAAACAAATATGAACTCTAATTGAATAGCATAATAATGTAGCTACAATGCTTGATACGTTTACAGTTGACTTCCTTAAACTTGATCCACTTTTAATTAAATTAAATAGAAATTATTCTTAGAGCAATGAAGTTCAATTAGTTAGTTGTGTTTTCGCTAACTAATTTGTTTTTTAACTGTTTACGGTTGACCATAATTCGTGTCATTGAAATATACAATAAAGCTATATCTTGTAGATGGACAGTGCCCCTAGCATGAAAAACTGTCGTAATGGTAATCGAATAGTAAATACCGCCCTTCAAAAGCTGTCAAGTGCTGCTGTCAACTATGTATTGATTTTCAGTTCCTTTTACGACCGAAAGAGGCGCTGTTCAGGTTTTCATACAAAATAATACAATCACGATAACGGTTATTACCTACCATAACTACAGTTTTTCGTGCTACGGCTACTTCTCTTTTAATGGCTACAATACGTGTTGTTCAGTGATTTTAAACTGTTCGAAATCTCTAAACACATTTTCAAATTCAAATAACCATACTTATAAAGGAACCGATCGTTATCCGGCTGTATAAAGGGAAAGTCAGGTTAAAATGATCTCTAGCGCGAAATCTACGCTTCGATCATAATTTAACACTTGATTCTACAATACTCGGACCCGTCATTTGATAAAGGTCTCCCCAGAGAGGGTTGTCGCCAACGAAACGTATTTTATTTATTTTATTTTATTTTATTTTATTTGGCACAGTTACAAGATACAAACTACAAAATGTTATACAAATAAATTACAAAATAAAATAGTTAAATTTGCACCTCTATAACAACTGCGCACAACATGCAAATAATATTTAAAAAATATAAGTGGCCTATTAGATGTGTAAAGCTAAACACAAAACAAAGATGCTACAATTATAATAAACAAAAAAATCTTTATATATTAAAAAAAAACTAAATTCTATGAAAAAACTACGTTCTTGTTTGCAAGTAAACAAATGCTATCTGGGACTTTAATTGCTTTCACATATGAGTTGGCACTCTGGTAGAATATATCTAGGTCTTTACATAACAGATTATATTGTCTACAGAAGCGCACTAGAGGATTGTTATGTGACACATTGTTCTTTGCAGAAGGCACTACAAACAGATATTGCTTTCAAACACGTTCAATTGCGTATAAACACTTAAGAATAGTCAGGCAGATACTTTATCTCGAAAGCTAGGAGCCACATCGGAAAATTTACCGGCAAAGCATAAATTTGAATTTGCCATTCAAAGATAACTTGGAAACATTTCCCGTAATAAGTACTCGAGAAAAGGCACTGTAAATTCTTTTGAGTCCACCTCTGACATTATTTATGAGCGGGTGACAACCCTTAAAGACTAAAGTGCATAGATCAATGAACAATTTAGACTGGACACAGCGAATTTATTTCGTCAATTGCACGCCTGTCCACGCGAAGATTTCCTAGACCATAAGTTATCTACGGATTTCAAGTTACAATAAAGATCGTATATCGGACGAAGTTTTGTAACTAATGGACCTCGATGGATTGGGTGCTTAGGTCACTTTCTATATAGAAGAATGATTAACTTGAAGTAACAAATTGCAACGTTGAAACTCTTAAGTCAAGGTGGGCATAAATTCATATAGTTTCTTGGACATTATTATGAAATAAACTTCGACAAGAGTTCCGTTTATCGTCACTTGTTAATAATGATATTCCTGTTTAATAAAACATCAAAACAGAACCCAAGCCAAACTAATTTAATTTTCTAATTCTAAAATTAATATAATACTATAATACATAGTATGAACGAACCAGTTTACTCACAAAAGCAGACGACAGCAGCAACCTCTGAATAGACTTTTCAAGGCAGCGATATTTTTCTGCAACTGCACCTGATTGCAGCTTGCTACGCCCACGCTATCTCAAACCTACGGCAGTAGGAAGCAATGTAACATTATTATTGGCTGTTTATTTTCATAAACGCGTTATTACTGCTGGAATGCGTATAGTCACTGTTTTGAAAATGTAGTATATTCCACTAACCTATGTTTGAAAACTTTTTACAGTATAATTTACTGTCTTCACCAATATGCCTAGATGTACAATGTGGCGTTTGAATGTAGGTATAGTTTTCTTTATCTTAATTGAGAACTATCAGGAGTTACTTCACTTCTTTGTACGTTATGTATATGTCACCGGAAAATAAAAAGAACCGCATATTTATAAATTTCCTAGGAAATTTATAAATTTACGGAAGTTCTGTAGAACACGTGATAGGTTAGAAATTTAGTTCGCTTAATCGCTTCGCTGCGCTTCGCGATCGCCTTAAAATTCGTGGTTATTTTTTTTTTAAAGTTTTAAATTTGCTGTTTTTATTTTTTTCCGGTATACACATACATATATTATATATATATTATATATATATATATATAAAAATTTACAATCACCCTTTTTTCCTACACTTACAGAATTGCATTGTGAATGCCTAAAAATAATTTATAATTTAAATCCTCAATGTTTATTGACCAAAATTTGTCAAACCTTCGCATCGTAATAGATTTGACATTTTTGTCATAATTACGATATACAAAGGATTAATTTAACAGTACAATTAAGTAGTGGTAGTATTCCAGATTTCCTGGCCTGTGCCGGTCCGTCCGCACTGCCCACGCGCCGGTACTATGTACAACGGAATTAGAACTGGCCTCTGTTATTTATCACCACTTGAGTTCAACGGAGAAATCTAGTTAAGTAGGGCTGGAAAAATACATTTGCTAAGAAATTAGATTAGTATTTCTACTGTTTAAAATGGTGCATGCCAGTAGTGATAGTTGAAAGCCGAAAAGCTAGCGCAAATACAGTCATCCTACTAATCCTTACTCCTTACTTATATTATAAATGCGTCTCTGTCTGTCTGTGTGTTACACAATCACACCTAAACTACTGAACCGATTTGAAAGAATTTTGGTACAGAGATAGTCTAGAGCCTGAGAAAGGATATAGGCTACTTTTTATTCCTGAAAAATATCACCATCCCGCGGGATAACGTCGTGTAGTACACGCGGGCGAAGCCGCGGGCGGAAGGCTGGTATTATAAATGTGAAAGTTTAGATGTTTAGATGTTTGGATGTTTGTTACTCAATCACGCCAAAACGGCTGAACGGATTTGGCTGAAATTTGGGACATAGATACTTTGTAGCCTGGAGAGGAACATAGACTACTTTTTATCCCGAAAAAGTATCAGATTTCCGCGGGATAACGTCGTGTAGTCCACGCGGGCGAAGCCGCGGGCAGAAAGCTAGTACTTCATAAAGGAAAACAAAAAAGTACCTACGTTCGTTTAAGTCAGCACTACTGCGTTTTGAACAATAGTCGTGTACGAATATTCATTTAATCGATTACCGTTCATCTAATTAATTGTTACTAATGTTTGTCTTTAAAATTAAACAGTGAGCCCACCAAGAAAAGAAACGGAAACAAAGCTATAAGTTTTATACTGATTTTATATGACGAGCGATGGTTTTCTCTGCCCTAAGCTCTGCATAAGCTCCCAAACGAGACGACAGCTATAATCGTCATGATTGGCAAGTGGGTTGGCGATCATAGCCAGCCTCTCAGGAGAAGCTACCTGTCTTCTTGTTGCTAGGCTCCCGGCTCTACTACACCCACTGGATTGAAAAGATTAGTGCCATTCTAGGCTGACATTGACATTGCATAATAAATTATGATGCAGGAGCTATGAACTTTTTGTGTGTAGAAAAAGCACTGGCATAAATAGAATCAGTTATACTGGCTAAAAATCTCGTACCTATTAGCAAAAACTAAAAAAAATAATCATAGATTCAAGTTACGTTCAAATAGCTCTCTAATATTGCAGTGCAATGCAAGTTTCTCCCGATTTCTTACTCTGTCTGCCTAGTATCTCAGTGTATGTCTACATATTTTTTTAACCGACTTCTAAATCAAAAAGGAGGAGGTTCTCTATTCGTCTGTATGTATGTTTTTTCTCTTTTTTTTTTTTTTTTTTTTTTTGTGTATGTCCACCGATTACTCGAAGACGGCTGAACCGATTGAAATCGTTCAAACGTTATTACATCAGGTTGGTTTCCAAGTTGGTCCCATTTTTTGAAATTTTGAAATCCGTTCAGTAGTTTTCAGGAAATCTTGAAAATACTGTCGTTTTCGTTACCACTTAATGTGAATTTAATACGTATCTTTAGGCATAACTCCTTTGTTTATAAACCGATTTAGATGATTCTTGTTTTGTTAAAAAGGGGATACCTCAAGGTATTTTAACCGACTTCGAAAAAGGAGGTTTTCAGTTTGATCACATACCTATTTACCAGAAAAGACGTAAATTGCCTGCACGATGCACTAAAAAGAGTGAAATAAAAATTATTTTTATAAAAAAATAAAACCGCCTTCAAAAAAACCACATCAAAAAAGTAAGAAATAATTCCTCACCAAATAAATAACGTAAGTACTTTGAAGTCGGGCGGGTTTTAACAAAAACAACAAAAAAATTGTACATGTTTCACGCCCGACTTCAAAGTACTTACGTTATTTATTTGGTGAGGAATTATTTCTTACTTTTTTGATGTGGTTTTTTTGAAGGCGGTTTTATTTTTTTATAATTGCGTATAATATTCACAATAAATATTAAGCAAGTAATCATACATCTATTTATCTTATCACACTGCTTTATAATTTTGTCACGTAACCACAATTAAAAGTATATCAGTGCAGTGAGCATAGCCCTGACCCCGTCACTTCCTGTCAGGTCGTCGGCGCGAACGCACGCTTTTCGTGTAATACTGTTGTAATGCAGTTGTACCTTTATCTCCTTCGACCCCATATAACTGTGTCAGTGTGATTCAACTATAGGGTGTTGGTGTTTGACCCTGTTCGTGTTAGATGGCGGATGTCATTGGGTTGTATAGTAGTGTTATTAGCCCGTTCTTACATTTCGATACGTACCAATACAATACGTTCTCCTGACTTTTTACAATTGACATTTACGTTAAAATTTTCCTTTTATCTTTTTAAACCATTACCATCTAACCAAATTATATTATTAAAAGTTCTTTAATTTATACCTACAAAATCGAATAACTTTTATTCTTAAAAATAGTTATGTAAATCCTCTTCGAAGCGGGAAGCCGCTGGATGCGGGCAGCGCAGGACCGATCGTTGTGGAGATCCTTGGGGGAGGCCTATGCCCAGCAGTGGGCGTCGTACGGCTGAAATGATGATGATGATGATGATGATGAAATCCTCTTCTTTAATAATGACTTTATTTGTGTGAATATCCATAATTATAATATAATAATAGTATAATTTACATCTCGCTAATACCTAGTGATTTTTGATTAATTAACAATGGTACATTTTCGTGTCGCTCGTCCGTCTATTCAATACGCTCCCTTAACTTTTCACGCGTAAAATTTACGTTGACACTTAAACATTGACTCTGTAACTAACCCAATCTTATTTTGGGTTATTAATTTAATCTTAAAATTACAACTAATTTAATAACTTTACTTTTTAAATTTCTTACTTACTTTATTCTTGAAAATCTCAATGTTCACACCCTCTTCTTCTTTCTAAATAGCTTTATTTGTGTGAATATCCAATTTACATTTCGCTAATACCTACTAATTTCTAAACATTTTACAATGGTTCATTCTCGTGTCGCCCGTCCGCCGACCATACAACCAATACAACAAGTTCTTCTGACGTTTTAGGAGTTACATTTACAAACACTTAAGCTTAGACCATCAAACCGAATCTTCTACCCCCTTATTAATAAACGAAGAGTAAGTTTACACATAGTTTAACCAAAAAGTTTGCTTAGGAATATGACGCTGTGAAACGTCAAACGCAAGGAGTAATATTGCTAAGCAATATTTTTGGTTTAACCAGGTGTATACTTACTCTTTGTTATAAGGCCGCTAAAGTTTATTCTTAAAATTACAATGAATTTATTAACTTTACTTTTATTCTTGGAAATCGCCATGTTCAGGAAAATCCTCTTCTTTTATAGTAATGACTTGATTTGTGTGACTTGAGTTGATATCCAATTTACAACTCGCTAATACTTACTGATTTAACAATGGTTCATTATCGTGTCGCCAGTCCGTCCATACAACACGTTCCCCTGACTTTTTACAAGTGACATTTACGTTGACACTTGACATTAGCGGTCGCCATCCATCTAATTATTGCGAGTGGGCGTTGCTGTCAATGCATACCTAAACTGGGCTAGGAATGATCGATAACATACCGGTTTTGATTAATGTGTTACCCTCAATGTCATTGTAAGCTTTTTTTTCTTCTAATTAATGCTTTTCCTGTATAGTAAATGGACTTAAAAGGCTATAATAGATTGTTGATGGTTGTTAATTGATGCCGTTAGTGGTGATTTTGGGGTATGTCTTTTTGTTGCTGAATTAGTTATTGTTATGATTAGATCAGAATGTGTTGATCTTTCGATTGACAGCACGTCTTAGTAAAAAAAACATACTAAATAAAGGTTATATTAGACAATCTTATACGATATATTATAAATGTGAAAGATGTTTGGATGTTTGGATGTTTGAATGTTTGTTACTCAATCACGCCAAAATGGCTCAACGGATTTGGCTAAATTTGGGACACAGATACTTTGCAGCCTGGAGAGGAACATGGGCTACTTTTTATCCCTGTAAAATGTCACATTCCCGCGGGAAAGCGTCGTGTAGTCCACGCGGGCGGAAAGCTTTGCACACGTCAGGATGCGTTCAATTTTCATTAAAGTGCAAGATAACGCTAGCTACAAAGTTGTTAATTATTAAGACGCAAAGTTTGTAATATCGCAATAAAATTTACAACAATATCCCGGATAAGAGAAACTGTATCCAGTGTAAATATTGAAAGTTTATAAACATTTCCTTGGATGACTTAATTTCTACTTAACCCAATTGGGACAGGGTCAACCTGCAAAGGCAAAACTGATAAGAAGGCTCTTGGCCGTTTTCAACAAAACTTATGAATTGCCTTAGTCTTTGCTTAACTACCTACCCTAACAAATTAACTCGGCACCTGAGTGAAGTGACGTTTTCGAGACGGGGGCCATCTGTATCCCCCTGTATCACGAAAACTCTTGCGATAAATGAGTGATGAATTTATTTGAGTATAAGAAGTACCATAGAGTTATGATAATTAATTGGAATTGACAACTCAATTTTACACCCATAATCATAAATTAAGAAGCCTAAAGACATATTTTAACCACATTGTATTTCTATCGATTTTGTAACAATAGACTGTCATAAAATTAAGGCTAATATAGCCGATAGCCGGAAATGATCTGCAAATTAATAATTATAAGCCCAGCGGTCTGAAGCCAGTCTTCAATTAATTTTGAGTTTGGTTTAGAAACATTGTTACAATTCTCCCTAAACGCGTTACTGAGAACAAAAGAAAATCTGGCCCCATTAATCGTCAGGCGCAGACATGCCAGCCGTTGATGGCAATGCCAGTGGAAGGCAGGAATGCGGCAGTTTTTGTCGCCGCTTACCGTATCTGACCTCGCCCGCGCGCGGCTGGCCAGCAAAAAGCGCTGATAACGCCGATGACATGTGCCTTAGAAAAGCAATGAACTTTGTCTGGTGAAGGTTCTAGAAGGATTTTTGCTTCGAGTTACTCCATATTAAAACAACTTAATTATTTTAGTAAGAACGAGCTATTGATATAAGTATATATGAAACTAGGTACTTAAGAACATGTACGAGAATTTAATTCTTAAATATTGATACCACGTCAAGCTTCAAGTCTCCACTGCGATTCGGCTTTTATTGTTGTTACATAATATAATATTATACACACCATGCCAAGTTTTATATGCTGTCAGCAGATTTTTTATCGTGAAGCTGTCGTTAAACAGTTTGTATTAATAGTATTTTGAACTAATTAATAAATTCGTTAAATTTTTCTATATAAAGAGTACAATGTAAGTGATTTCTAATTTTATTACTTATCGGGTTATCTAATTTTTTGCATATTTTCTTTTCGATAATGATAATAACATTAATTTCAACTCGAAATCCAAAATCCAGTTGTTTTACGAGTAAAATAACATATCAGTACATGTGTAACTTTAAGTGGTTTTAGTTAATTAAAGCAGCGGTTTCTCTTATCTGACGTTAACGTCTTTCTCCGTATCGGTTCGCAATTAAGGCCGAATAAGGCCATAATACCAGACATTGATCCCGTAAATTCGGTATCTGATCGAAGGCCGATAAAGGCCGGCTTTAATCTTTGGAATTTCACAGCTGTCATAGTATTGACGTGAAGTTGGGCCATGTTGTAATGTCGGAGCTTTTGCGTTGATGTCTTTTGGTCGGTTTAAATTATATCATCATCATAAACTACTTAATGTCCCCACTGCTGGGGCATTGACCTTCCATAAGGATGAAGGAGAATGGGCCATGACTCACCACGCGGGCCCAGTGCGGATTGATGGGTATTAACGACTGCAAATGCAGCCGCGACCAACAGCTTAACGTGTCATCAAAAGTTTTTGGTCACCTCAACGATCGTAGGCTGAGGGCGCTAACCACTACGCCACGGGCTCCTTCTACTACTACATACTATTTCTACCTACTACTATATGAATAGTATATACACTAATTATCTACAGTTTTAAAATACAGTATTTAAAAACTCAGCAAGCTGAACCAGGAATCGCGATTTCAATCTCCAACCGGGAGAAACATTTAAGTGATGGACATACAGTGTGTCCCATAATATGTGAATCAAATTGTTATGGGAGATACCTTGGCTAAGGAACTTACAAGAGGGCATAATAAAAAAAATTGCTGCAGAAAAAATAAAATAAAATTAGTGCTGTGATTTCAAAATGATGCCAATATAAAAAAAAAATTCAGAGATCAATTCTCCGCCAAAAATTATGGTAAAAAAAACAAAAATTACTAATTAGAGCTATCGTCGATAGTACGAAAAACGTCACCTTTTTTGCAAAATTCAGAATTTTTTATTTTACCTATAATTAGATTTTTTATTTACCGCACTTGGGAGGAGGTCATTCTCCAAAATATCTCCTATGACAATTTGATTCACATATTCTGGGACACTTTGTATGTATTTGCTGCGTGTTTAGGTGTCTATCTTAGGGTAATAGTTAAATGGTTTCCGTATCATAAGTGCTTTAGCTCCTTATTTTGGGTTAAGCTCACTATACAGGGTGGAATTATTTCATAATACCTAGAAAGAAAGTAGGTTCTCAAAATTATGGATATAGCAAATTTTACTGAAAAGAACTAAGTATTCCTTTATTTTTGACAAGAAACAAAACTGCGTTGTCTTATATTTAAAGTTAGGCAAGAAAAGTCTTATTACGAAATACAAAAAAATGTTATCGTTGAAAGATAAATTAAAAACTCTTCATAGATTTAAAATGATAAGAGATGCATTTATTTAACTAATGAGTTTATCATAACGGAATTAACTTTATCTTCTCACATCCCACTCACTAACCAATAAAGTAATTACCTATTAACTCTCCACACTAACGGCATTCTATTTTAATTTATTTGTTTATATTTACTTGCAGTCCACCTGCAGATAATCTAGTAATCTAGATTACTGTTCTATGCTTTCGCTACTTAAAGTGATAGCCGAGAGCTTTCATCAGTAAATGTCAACAACTCTGTATATTACGAGAAGCTTAAATCATTCACTGTCATCTGATACGCACTGAAATGTCTGATATTATACAGGATCAATGTTTGAACACTACATACATTTTTAAGGTTGGCTCAGAATCGGTAAGTGAACAACTTTCTCCTAGAAACATGGGTCGAAATAGGACAAACTTTTTAAGGTTCTTCATACAAATTTCTTTTCCCCGCGAACTACTAAAACTAATGCAGGCAAGCGAGCTCCGTTAAGGCGTCTAAGGCGATGCATGCTTATAATGAACTATTATCTTGTGAACTAGATATTATGCACGACAAGTTCCAAAACGTTTTTAGAAATAATGTTTTGAAAATAATTAATTAAATTAGTTTACTCAAATGCATTTAAAAAGGAGGTAAACTTATGATTTTAAATTATTTTTATGCATTCACAATGCAATTCTGTAAGTATAGGAAAAAAAAACCACGGGCCCTATAAGTAGCTCCCGTAATCCCGGCTGAAAGCTACTTATAGGGCTCGTGGTTTTTTACTATCACATTTTTCCTATATTTTCCTATAGGTAAACTTATGTTTTGTACCGTATAATATAAAAATAAAAATGTTATAGTTATTAGATTAGCAATTACTTCATGCGGATATTTTTGTGGATAACGGTGTGGACTGTACAAATACTCAAAGAGTGCTGTGTGTATGTAATGTCTTTGTTCAGTTATCTGGTGTCTTAAATAAATAAAAAAAAAACTTACTGATCACGCGATCGACTTAGTATGGGAAGTCCAAAAATTTTTATTGTCTCTATCGGTCGAATAAAGAACTAAATTTCAATAGAAATTTGACAGCATTACTTTGACAGCTTTTGAAGGATGGTACAGTTTACTATACGATTACCATAACGACAGTTTTCCGTGCTAGGGCTAATGTTCGCATCGAAGTTTACATGATAACTTTAAGCGCACGATGGCGTTTCTACGTAGATCGGCTTTCATCAATAGACAGTCAGTCATATGAAGAACAATCAGTCAGCAAAGCTTTGAGCACCGTTATGAAAACGCTTGAGTTTTGCTACACCATAATTAAAAAAATCATAATACCTATATCAAAAGCAGAATGTCCAGGAAATAAAACACTTATTACGTTCAAAGCCATGCAGTACCTAACCACATACTTGTAAAGCCACTTTTCAATTTGACAACTCTGTATGGAATAAGACAGAGAGAAAAAAACAGCCCCTGGGGAGTTTCTTCTTGGGCAGGCCTTAGGTTTTGCGACCCAAAGGCGTAGCTTTTTCGTTCACAAGTGCTGTATCAGCCTAGAATTAGTAAATGATTTTGAACGTTGAATTTTGGGTAAGTAATTCTTCTTACTGAGGTAAGACCTGAACAAACGCTAGGCATTCGTGTGATGAACATTTATTGTATGTATATTCCGTACCTGGGATTTTATTTATTTGCTAAAATATTTGTTTAATCTTCTCGTTGGTTTTTATATCCGTTAGTCAACTGTTAAAACAAATTATTACGATATGAGATCAATTTAATATGTGATATTGACTGATACGTTTTTTAATTGAACAAGCACAGATTACGTAAAGGGCAGACTGTCCACCTCCAACAACCGCCAAAAGACGCGATTGCGATAAAACAATATTAATTATGAAAACAAAAAGAAGCAGGGACGGCTTCGGCAGCCGGGGGCGGGCAGGGCAGGGCAACGCACCTGCGGTAGCGCGCCACAAATACGTTATTAACGCGCGCTCTTTTATTTTTAAACGCGATCGCCCCGAGCTAAAGGTTACGACGCGCCCGGTGGACGGACTTGGGATGTTGGGAGGTTGTTTATTAATTTATTTAAAGGGTAAAAAATAAGAATAGCTGTATATTTAATGTCTTTTAATTTCAAACGATTGGGGACATAAAAGACGAAGTAGGTACAAATAGTAGAAATACAATTGGCTATTTTCTTTTTGCAAAACTATTCACGGTATTTGATATGTCAATTATTTTGAAATACAATATTGATCTTAGTCGAAACTGTATCAAAAATGTACAAAAAGTATAAAATACCGTTATTTTGCTCTCGCTGGTTCTGTAAATGTTAACAAATATTTTTTCACAATTTAATCCACAATAAAAATACTATTGATACGATGGCAAAATAGCTTGTACGCGTAAATACGATGGCAAAGTTTACTTGAACATTTAGTTCTTAGTTATTCTATTCTGACCCGATGCAATTCGTCTCCTTAGTCCGTCCTCGCTTACCATATTTCGGCGAGACTGTAAGGTCGGAATTGCGATCAGATAGCCGGGACAGTAACCCAACTTGAGCGGCCCCCATTCGGTCAAACGGATAGCTCATTGACTATTCTAATTATTAAAAACTGAATAATGCTATTTATTCATTATCATGCCCATTCCAAAGCTGAACTATCTTATTGGAAAGTTTACATATTTTATATTAAATAAAAGTCTTTTTTTGACCTGATGTAATTAGACGTCCTTAGTCCGTCCCTGTCCACCATCTTTCGGCATCTGTCCGGTCGGAGGCTGCGATCAGATAGCCGGGTCAGTGGCCCAACTGGAGCGGCCGCCATTCAGACGAACGTATAGCTAGCTCATTGATTCTCCTAATTACGATTTGATGACCATGTCTTGCGTATTCACGCTACGAAATAACTATGACTTGTTTAAATTGTGTGGGGATTGGAGACCGGTTAAATTAACATTAGCTTTTGCAAGATGGTTAATGTAAGGTTTTGTTTCTTTGTCTAGTAGCGTAGTTTGATTTTGTCGGTCAAAATTGAGACTGATTGTTCTCGTTATTAGTATGAGTGAAACACAACCACCTAAAGACGTGAAGTCAATCACTCTCTAGCTGGTACAGTCTCTACCAAAAAAAACTGGTAAGCGTTTAAAAGTGCAACTGTTAATAAAGCAAATATCAAACGCATTCAATTTTCAGTTTAATATTAGTACAAAAGGTGTTGCAATAAAGCCAAAAGATTTGCTCTTAGAGTCAGTGTTTCATCCAATCATCATTAACACATCTTAAATATTTTACTACATAGAGAAACGCGATTATCCAATAATCGTCTGCGTTTTTATTGCACATAACATTTTATGGATCCTTACAACTTAATTATTACCAATGGTCACTTAAAACATGTTTAACTCTTGCATTCACAATGCAAAATAAAAAATGATAGATAAAGCATTCGCCTGGACAGTGAAAGGTGGTGGGTTCGAGTCGGAGCTTGTTGTGATACCTACGGGTCGACTAATACTTCATTTTCAATGATCAAAAATGCATTGTGAATGCAAAAAAAGTAAAAATCATTTTAAAAAAATATATAAAAAGTATTTCATTTTCAATGTTAACTTAATCAGCGCCGCTTTATTTACTTACTAAATTACTTTATGACTTTTGTATTTTTATAATAACACTAAACAAACCTTATTCTGCAAACTCTGATTTTATCATTACAAAAATACTCATTGAAAGCTGACCATAGGATATGCTACTCTTTTTTTTTAATAGGCATGTTGACATTTATTTTATTTTATGTAATATAGGTATAATGCCCTCTCAAAAATAAAAAAATAAAAGAATTATTTCGCTGGCATAAAAAGTTCCCGAGATATCACAGTTTGAAATGCACACAGATGGTCCCATAACCAAGTTATAACGTCACGCAGTGCTAGTTTCTATGAATAAGAATTTTGTTCGGTAGCTATTTTAAATGTTGTGTTTATCAAAATGGTTTCAAAGTCAAATTAGCTTACATTGTATGACTATTCAAAGGTATTGTTTGTATTAATAAATTTTCTACATAATAAACGGACTGTCCATGCCCACTCAACATGAAATGGTCATAAAACTAATAAAACACAATATATTATACCAAAAGGTCTACAAGTGAGTTTAAACGTTATGCATGTTCACGTTTTTAATTAGTATTTCGTTATTTTATTCCTCATTCCATTATCTTATCCTTATATTAAAAAGAAAAAGAAGTTCTACAAGTTGTGTAACCTAAAAAAATATTCTAATTGTATATTTTATCGGCGGGAACTGATAACCGATTGTATATCAAATTGTTTTTTTTTACACTATTTTTGGACACTAGCACACAATATCATGAGTGATATAAAGGTTTGACTGTAGGGGTCAAAACCTTCACTCAGTGATGCTAATCGTTAGTAGCCTCTAAGTTCAACCGAAATAGTATTATTTCCATAGCTTAAAGAATTTAATGCCTATTGTATATTTAAAGAAAAGATAAATTATTTACACTTTAAATTACACTAGTTGTTCTTATAAGTCATTCCTACCAAATTGTTTTTATTACTATAGATGGTATCAACCAAGCGGCGAGTCCTTTACGCGGCTTATTATTCGTTCCTACAAACATCCTGAAATTTTACTACAGATTAATTAAACAATCAAATAAAGTTCCAGTTTATTGGTATCTACCGAGTGTTAGATCATAGATCCTTTTTTTAATTTCCTTATTAAATATTTTCTAACAATCACACCAATTATATAAGCCCATGGTAAATTACTGAAAAATGGAAAATGAAGTATTTAGAAAAAATCGACCCGTCTCACAATTACCTCCGATGGGACTCGACCCCACGACCTTTCGCTTTCCGGGCGACTGCTCTAACCACTGAGCTACGGAGTCGTTAATAAAAATAGCATTGTGAATGCAAAAAACTAAAAATTAAAATAACCATAGTACTATTCTTAAGAAACTGTGTCTAAGTGAACTTGATAACGGATAAATAATATACTTTTATACTTTTTGTTTGTAAATACATACTTAATTAATAAACATAGAAAACACTCAGACCAAGACAAATAGACATGTTCATATTGTTCATGCACGCAAATATTTGTCTTGTTAGGGAATTTAGAGGGCTAGAGCCGTTCTCTTGTAACTGTATATAAAACCCAATTTAAAATATAATTCATCGATATTATAACCGTTCCTACAAGCATCCTGAAACACTACAGATGATATCAATTAAGCGGCATATCCTTTACGTGGCTAATTAAATAATCAAATAAGTACTAGTTGATTGGTATCTACTGAGTGTTACTTAATTCTAACCGTGTCATCGAGTGGCCTAGAGCCATCCTCTTATAACTGTTTATAAAACGCACTTTAAAATACAATCAGTCATTGTTATAAACCGTTCCTACAACCATCCTGAAATTTCACTACAGATGATATCAATTTAAGCGGCGAATCCTCTACGCGGCTAATTAAACAATCAAATAAGTACAAGTTGATTGGTATCTACTAAATGTTACTTAATTCTAACCGTATCATCGAGTGGCCTAGAGCCATCCTCTAACTGTATATAAAACGCACTTTAAAATATAATTAGTAAGTCTTATACACCGGTCCTACAACCGTCCTGAAATTTCACTACAGATGATATTAATTTAAGCGGCGAATCCTTTACGCGGCTAATTAAATAAGTTAAAGTTAATTGGTATAGGGAGTGTTACTGTATTCTAGCCGTATTATCGAGTGGGCCGGAGGCGTGTATCTCGCGACGCAGATATATATCAACAGATGGACGCTTTCCGTCTATGTGTAGGGTTGCATCAGACTTAAGAAAATAAAAATAATAAAGATGAAGTATAAGAAAAATCGTCTGTCTCACTACTAGCTTTGATGGGGCTCGAACTTCTTATTTGAATAATGAAAAGTGCATTGTGAATGCAAAAAATAAAAATAATTTGAGACTTAAACACTCGAATATTTTGCAAGAAAGTAAGTATATACAGGTTTACGTGTTGAAATTATGTATTAAAGCGATGAAAGCGGTTTAAAGTTTTATTAAATTATCAAACGAACATTTCTAGTCGAATAAGTAAAACTTAATAATATACCAAAATAGTTATTAAACCAGAATAATGAAATTGTTAGTGTCGTGACAGCTGCTAGCACTGTTACTGTACTTACATAAATATATATGAAGATTATTTTAGGACAAATAAATTCTTGATTTACCTAATAATCACAATCTTGAATAATTGGAAAACTGAAATAGCTCCTAATCGCAACTAAATACGAAGTTACAAAAATAAAATAGAGCGAATAGTCAGCTTTTAGCACTCTGTCAGAACATCGTGTCAGCTCTGTCAGTCAACACTGCAGCCTCGCGGACGTCTTGTTAGCCTGAGATCTATTTTGTAACAGCTACAAAAATAAAATTCATTTTCACAATCCTACAGCAATCTTTTTATACCAAAAGAATATATAATCAGCTGCTTAACACAACAAAACTACAATAAATTTAAAATAGAGCAAAAAGTCAGGCGCTCTGACAAGGCGCCGGCCATGTCAGCCCTGACAGCATAGGCAGCAACCCTGACAGTAGACTCAGCAGCCCTGACACGGACGTCTTATTAGCCTACCGTATGCTGCAACTCTGCGAAGCTGAGAACAAACTAGATCTATTTGTACTACCAAATATACTGGATTTGACTTTTAAAGCGTACTAACGGTTTTAGCTTTAAGCTAAGCTTTTTCACTTGAATCGGTACAGATTCAATACAAGAGTTCAAAGGCTGTTTAAGTGGTTAAAGCTAGTTATAAGAATCAGAGTTGACATATTTGATGGAAATGACGGGTCATGCTAATAATCTTTTAAAGAAGTATTGGTGTATATCGTGCGCACTGTTTTTTTTCCATTTTACATATAAACTTCCACTCAATCTAATACTTATTGGCATGTACTAAGCGACATAGCTTCCTATGCCTATAGCCTTGTCTTTCATAAAGGTTTTTTTATAATGTTTGGCAAGGATTTTAGTGTGAGAGAAATTCTGTATAAAGCATTCTGAAACTCTTAAGCCATTCCCAGATTGATATCTATTACTTGGCATTTATCTTGAGATGAATATCGATCGTTTTTGGCGAACGACGTTGACGTTAAATCACAAGATTCTCGAAGAAATTATTCCATAATTAATTGGGATGGTTGACATCGATACAGTCACTCGAATCGTCAGTTTGGACTTAACAGTTACTACACTATGTCAACTCTTTCGGTGAAATTCAGCTTGTATGAAGTAAGGTTAAGATTATATCCGAAGATTGTCTGTCACTTGATTTAAAATGCAAGTGAAAAGTCAAAAAGGAAAGTGATGTTGAAAAGCTACTTTCAGAATACTTCTCTTATATAAAATATTAAATTCTTACTTAATATTTAATTTGCTAGCCATTTTAGTTTCCCAAATAGGTGGGGCAAAGGTCTTCTTTATTCGAAGCAGAACCTGACTTCACACTGGCAGGAAATGCAGATTGGAGGGGATTAGAAAACCAACGATTTATTGTGCTCATCAAAGCAAGAAGGAGAAGCAAGAACAAACCAAAATTAAAACAGCATGTCTACCGCTTCAGAGCGGTAGTCACTTCTGAACTCCTTTCTCGTTAACTTAGTACAACTTTAATTTTTTGCAATAAATTATATTGTTTCCAATTAGGTTTAATTAGTATTTATTATAAACGAAGCTTTAAAGCTGGTACAATAAAAGGCACTGCAGTTCACCTATAAACAATTTTTAAGTAGTTACCTATATTTTGATTTCAAATTATAACAAGCGAGCGGTTTTCAAATTATTTTATGTGAAGCTATAAATACTTTATTGGTATTTGATCAGTTTTATTGTTTCCCGCTATGCTTATTAACAAAATTTATAGCTTTCGCCTACCGCAGTATTATAAACATTATAAATTAATTGAGAGGTTAGTAGTCATTTAAAGTAAAAACGTATCAATTTCACAAGGAGTTGAGTGACACTGATGTTTGCCGTTATTATATAATAATATGTTTGCTGTATACATATATATTAATGTTTGTGTATATTGTGTATATGTTGCAGTAAGATAGATAAAGCCGTGATATAGTTATATCCCTAGGGATATAATTATGTACCGTAAGATAGTTATACGAAAGCAACAAGAGTTCTGTGGTGTGAAACAAAAAATAACCACGAAATTTAAGACGATCGCTTCGCTATCACGTGTTTTACAGGACTAAATTTGAACCGTATTACAATTATATTCCTAGTAAGATAGTTATATCAAAGCGATTCATTACTATCTAACGGTACATAATTATATCCCTAGGGATATAACTATATCACGGCTTTATCTATCTTACTGCGACATAAATATATGTTATATATGTTTACTTTACGTTACTGAAAACAGGGAAGAGAAACACCAAGACAGTTACAATGATTGTGGATCCCCTACTTCACATGCGTAGTACATCTGGGTTGTTATTAAATTATACTCAAAAAAAAGTTTGTCGACTTCTTTAAATTTTAGTCATTGTGATGGGTGCCAGAAAAGCTGACGGATTTTTGTAGATTACTAGCTGATCCTCGCGGTTGTACCCGCGTGGTACCCGTTCCCGTGGGAATATCTGGATAAAATATAGCCTATGTCACTCGGGAAAAATGTAGCTTTCTAATGGTCAAAGAATTTTCGAAATCGGTCCAGTAGTTTTGGAGCCTATTCTATGCAAACAAACAAACAATCAAATCTTTCCTCTTTATAATATTAGTATTGACAACGCGCATTAAGACTACCTACGGATTTTCTGTTCTTTAATTTAAATGTGCATGTGATTGATTGTTTGATAATATAAATATAACGTATTTTCAGTCACAAATGCCAATGATTAATTTTCAGAGCTTTTACAATAGTAGACATAGAACAAACGTCCATTACAGTAAAAATAATGCTTTGTCCAACAATAAACATAATTCGAAGCTATCTGATCGTACGAGTAGTAACAATAATACTGCGTGTCAGGCTGGTTCTAATTCATACTCCTTACAAAGGATGCAAAGTTGATTATATTGCGGCGATACTATCGTGTAGGACACAGGAGTGAGATTAAGCTGGCCGCTTAAATACTGCTAACATAAGTGGCGATTCTATGGAAAGTAGTTGTGGTTTATTATGAGCGTGTTTGTCTCGAGAAGATTTACTTTGTGTTTTTACATTGTGTTTTTAAGTAAAGCTAAATTTATTGTAAACTAACTGTTGCCCGCAAATTCGTACGCACGATGAAGTGACTTTTGTATTCGTTTACTTTGTGTTTCTGTAGCTATAAAGGAAATTTTTATGTGTGAGAGAGAACCGACGACCGTGATCAAAATTTTATCAAGGATTTGCTGAAGCTTGAAGTTTTAGTAGCAGATGGGACAGCATTATTTCCCGCCCGCGGCTTCACCCGCGTGAACTAGATGACGTTATCCCGCGGGAATGTGGTATTTTTCCGGGATAAAAAGTAGCCCAAAGTTTCTGTGTCCCAAATTTCAGCTAAATCCGTTCTGCCGTTTTGGCGTGATTAAGCAACAAACATCGAAATATCTAAACATAAAACATCTTTCACATTTATAATATTAGTATGATTTGTTAAAGTAACATTTCTTATTTCTGCTAAACATTGAGTTTAAAAAAAGACCAACGTAGTTATATTAAAGGAGGTTAGAAACATAATGTTTTGAAAGTTTATTTATTTGTTGTTTATGTATTTAAACTAGTTAAGTTGAGTTGGAAGAACTATAGTCATTTGTTTGAAATCAATTATTCATCAAACTTGCGGGAGCGGGATTTTCGCATTCACGCTGGGATTTTTTCCTTTGGAAAAATCTATTTTATTTAAAGTAGGCTTTACAAATGATTAAATATTATTTAATAACGAATGAATTAAATTAATGAAGTATTCTTCGTTGTACACCAAACAACGACAGGTATTACCACATACACCCAGACCCGAGTAAATATTGAAAAATTCGTTTTAAATATTTACCCGACCGGGAATCGAACCCGGAACCTCTTGAGATAGCTGCACCTTGAAAACCAGTGCGTACACCACTCGGCCACGGAGGTCGTCAAAACTTTGAGTTGGTCTACAACTACAAGGGGGCTTAGACAAAGTAACATCGTTATGTGGCGAAACGAATTGTCGTTTAGTATAAAGACGATAGCGATAGCGATTGCGCTATCGCTATCGTCTTTATGCTCCAATCAACTTGCGGCAAGACCACGTGATTTAGCGCAGCTTATACCAATCCGCCAATCCTATACCTTGAATTTCTTTCGAACTTCGTTATCGCTTCGCTATCGTTTTTCAAATGATACTTTGTCTAAGCCCCAAGGTCTCCTGCCGTAGGATTTGCGAACCGATGGCGTAGCTTCATTGACGTTCATAAGTGTTGTTAAACAAACCTAAATTGAATAAACGATATTGAATTTTGAATTTTTTCTACGAGTCTTGGGCTCCTTGTTTTTGCTCCTAATGTGGTTTGCGTGTGTGTCGATTTTTTACTAGAGAGAGGTAAAAATAAAGACGTATTTCGCCATTCGTGGAATATCACCTTAAGAGATCTTAAATCATCTTAGATTTCTGCGCAAACTGACCATTGCAATAAAACCACAATTATTTGATTTATTAAACTCACAAAATAGTGGCTAGTTTCCGTAACCAAACGTCGGAAAAATACAAAAAATCCTTTAAAAAACACAACATTTTTTTCTCTTCATTTATGGCAACAAACAGTCGTACATGGAAATGGTAGTACTATGAATACAAAAAAGAATATTATTTATTGACCTATAGTGCAAGTAAAAAAAGTAAAAATTTGTAAATAAATAACTTACTTACCAATTATGTGTGAAATGTACGTGTGATTAAATTCGTAATTAAAAAGTGTTTTTATTTTATGGGGTCTTTTCATCAAAGTAAGCGTTTTCTAGAAAGCCTACCCGGCTTGTTTATAGGGATCAGCTGTCACTGGCGATATGATCGGACATGTCCGTATGAAGCGCCGACACGGACTACCGGTCTGCGTGACCAATCAGGAGCACTAGGAATTACATTAAACATTCAAATGCTTACAATGTACGAGAAAGATGGAGTAGAGTTCAATGATTTCTGGAAATAAACCTATGAGCATTCGATCTGTTTATATTAATAATAATGAATCTAAAAGGATTACTTTAAACCATTTTAAAATCAAATTGGCATACATTATAAATCTAATTGTTTACCATCACTGTTGCCGTGATCGTGTTTGTTAAAAAATCGCAAATTTTTAACATTGCAGTATGGGGGTATGGCTACGTATGGCACCAAAATTACAGTTGCGGTAATTTAGTCAATATTCATAGACGATAGACGCCTCAAATTGAAGGAAGAAAAAACAAAAGCAAAATCATGTTAGACATCTTAAAAACAACACAAATGTACCAAACAAAAAAGAGGTCCAAAAATTCTTGAGACCTAAGTAGAATACTACAGTCGTCCTTTGCTCACCCCTTGAGGTCGTAAGTCACATTTGAACGAATTATTTATACGTGTAATCCATTGTAAGCGGCCGCAGCAGCGCAGGTGTTGTCGCGAGGTAACTGTCGTTAGAATACTATGTTGATACAATTGGACAGAAAATATGCAAAGGTAACAAACCCGAATTAAACGCTCAAAAGAAACAATGGCAAAATCTTGTTAAATATCTTAGAAAATAACATAAAAGTTGAAAAATGCTCGACACGTAAAAAGGAATTCTACAGTCGTCCTATGCTCATTCCTCGAGGTCGTAAGTCGCATGTGAGCGAAGTATTTATTCGTGTAATCCGTTGTAAGAGGCCGCTGCGGCGCAGGTGTCGTCGCGAGATAGCTGTCGGCCGACAGTCGCTTCCGGCGAGACGCGCAACAGGCAACTACTGATTAGCTACTGTTTATTGCGCGACACTGTAGCGCGCTATTTATTATGTGGCGGAGAACAATTTATATTTTATAAGGAATTCATAGCAATGTTTGATAAAGAGACAAGGCAGTCTGTTTATGACCTTTCAAAGCTTGAAAATTCACTACCATTTTCGATTAATAAAGAGATTTGTTCAAAGAAAAAATACAAAGCTTCCTTCTGTTGTAATAGTGTTTGTGTATAAATAAGTAAAAAAATTATAAAAAATTGCAACATTATTTTTATACAAACTGTAAGATCTGGAAAATACAAGAGTGTTGGATCCACTAGCTTACCCTCACACCAGGACAGGTCTGTGACACTTAGGTATGTCTCAGTCCATCACCAATTGGAGACACTTTCATAGTTTCAGTACTATTCCCGCTCAGTTCACCATAAGTGATAGTTGTTGACAGCCAGTGTAGCCTTCTTGTGTGTGTGAGACAGTGTACGTTGCATCTTTTCCAGAGATACAAACACAACACAAACCATTGAGATTCAAAGCTGAATTACAATAAAAGGTACTACTATCACTTTGAGTTATTTTTGTGAACCTAGTATCTAGATAAACTTAATTTAGTTTTTAAGATACTACTAACCATTATTGTAACATGTTTATTGGCAAATGAATAAATGAAATAAAAATAAATAATCAACCCTTTTGTTAGAATATGCAAATGACATGATAATGTTGCGTAAGGCTTGTTTTTCGATATTAAAACACTAGCTTTCCGCCCGCGGCTTCGCCCGCGTAGACTACACGTTATCCCGCGGGAATGTGATATTTTTCCGGTTCTATGTTCCTCTCCAGGCTAGAAAGTATCTATGTCCCAAATTTCAGCCAAATGCGTTCTGCCGTTTTGGCGTGATTGAGTAACAAACATACAAACATCCAAACATCTAAACATCTAAACATCCAAACATCTAAACATCCAAACATCTAAACTTTCACATTTATAATATTAGTAGGAAGTAGGATGATAGGAATATAATCATGCCCTATAAAGGAAAACAATCATCATCCTTTAATACATACATATACTTACACACATTAATATTCCCTGTTCCCCTACCTTTTAATTTTAACTAGTCAAGAAAACCTCACAATATATACCTAAGTAACTTAAAAAGTTATATAGTAAAGCGTGAATAGCCGTTAATTCGTTGGGAACAGCTGATTGTGTGGTTGTTGTGGTTGGCGGTGGGAACAGGGACTCGGGAGGATCTCAGCGTTTTGTTTGGTAATTGTCTGGTAAAACGCGTCAGACATCACACTACCTTATAGCAGTGAAAACTTCAAAAAGCCTAGGTAGACTCATTAAAAAGCAATATTAGAAATAGGTATTTATAATCATAATAACTGCCATTAAATAAAAGAAGCTGATAATACAAGCTTAGATCAACAAATACCACTGTGGTATTGCTGTGTTGCTGTGTAATTGTGATGGAAACTGACCTTAGTCATACCATGTTAAGGTAATTTTTCAATTTGACGACTCTGTATGAAATAAAACAGGGAGAAAAAAACAACCCTTGTAGTTTCTTGCCGGTTCTTCTCCAAGGCCTTCCGCTGTAGGGTTTGCGAACCGATGGCGTAGCTTCTATGACGTTCACAAGTATTGTAAATAACAATCTAAATTGAATAAACAAATTTGAATCTTTGAATCTTGAATCTGATCCAAGAATACAAGTTATGAAATAATCTTTGTGAAATTGTAATATAGTCACGGAAATTTGTTTGTTTGCGTAATGTAAGTAGTTAAAGTAAAGGCATATTTATGCATATGCTTTTAGATGCTGACCCACAGTAGAACATAGGGTACTTTTTATCTTAGTATTTTAGCATGTACGGGAAATACTCGGGTAAAACTACAGGACACAGCTAGTTGGTATCCATAATAAATATTCTTTAGGACCCAAACTTGTACATACTTATCCATAAACACTTCGCGACTTGTAGTCGCGTTCCGCCATACCCTTGGTTGCATTTAAATTAAAATTCAACGCATAGAATCACCGCAATTAGTAGCCATATTTTCTGAAATTAATTGAACCGCTGATAATATGCTAATCTTAGGCCTGCGGTCACTTTGTTCAGTGTGGAGTAGTTTTCTCTAGAACAACTAAACTACTCGGCCTAAAAGAGCTAGTCGAGGAAATATAGTGTTATTGGCACATGAAATAAATAAGAATCAATAGCATGAATACTTTTAAACTTTCGCATTGCATTTAATTACATTAAGAACACAGGTATTAAACGCATTTATACTAAACTTAGGTGTTATACACCTACTCTTTTCCCGACGTTTCGACCGAGATGCATAGAACAAAGGTGGTGTAAAATACCTATGTTTAGTATAAACGCGTTTAATACCTGCGTTCTGAATGTAATAGCATGAATACTTTTCTCATTAATTTAACAAACGCATTTCTTGCCATTTTCTTCTTCAAACAACGTATTTGTGACAACTGTTTTTGTCAGATAAAGTTAATAAATACAATTGAAATTTGGGCATAGGTAAGATTAGTTGCAAGCTGCAACCAACAAATATCAAATACATAATTATATAAATAGCATAATTTTATTTTTAAAATACTTACATGTTTTCTATGAGTTGTGCCAAGTATCAAGACTTTCCTTGAAAAGACATCAACGAGTGCAATTTCTACGAATGGAGAATTGAAACAATTCCCTTCATATAAAACTGTCTTAAGCAAAACAGAATACATAATTATTGGTTTTGTTGAATAATTGATGCATTATTCTGGTTGCAGCTGTCAAAAAGAAGGATATTTTTTTAATTTTAATCGAAAGCTAATCTGAATGCGGTTTGAGACGAGTGATGATTCGATAGTATAAAAATTTTATTACATATAATTTTACCAAACAAATGGTTTGCAACAAATGGATTCTAATCATAGACAAAACTCAATTTAATATATTATTTTAATATAACTATTATATTACAATAAAGTCACTTCTTTTAAACTTTTGACTTACAATTATCCAAAGCACTCCAAACACCTGTATTACCTGAAACAACCAAAAATACAAATTAAGTATATTATACTAATAACAAACTAACAAAGAAAACATGTTGCAATCAGCAGCAGTAAACAAATAACGCAAGATCTCAATGCTATCTCAATTTAAACACATACTTCATCTCAGTATGTCAAAACTTGGTGATCAGCAATGAAATCGTAGCAGAGTGTCCCAACGCCGTAATAGATACGTGGTACAAATGGCCGGCACGTGGTACAAATGGCCGCCAAATTACGGCGCAGACGCACGGGTGGTTATTAGCGGGTTACGCGTAAAGCTGGGTGCGCAATTCCGTACTATTTTATATATTTTTTATGAACATTTTTATTATGCAAAGCTGAAAAAGACGGATATGTTCTTAAACAGATTTAGGTTTGACTAAATATTGCTAGGTTTTTTTTAAATACGAAATAAGTTGTGCTGTAACTATAAAGAACAATAATTTGGCAATTACTTTCTCATTTAACATTATATTGTGTGTAATAAATAAATAAAAATTTAGTACCTAATTATATTTATTATAATACCTGTCTGCTATGTAATTTATGGTACGTATATTAAAATTGCATGCTTGAATCACATTTTCCATTCACATAATTATAGTAATAAATTGTTTTAGTTGTTCACTAGAAGGAACAGTAGTGAAACAAGATATTCATAATATTATCATTACACACATTAGAAATGCAATTATATTGATTTCTTCAATCTTCAATTTCCTTTCACATATTAGAAGAAATTGTTTTTGTTGTTTACTAGAAGAAACAGTAGTCAGACAAGATATTCATATAATCATTAGAGAACTCGAAAATGCAAATATTGATTATTGCACGTGCTGTTTAATTTTCTTTCATATATTGTAGTGAATTTTGTTTGTTGCTTCCTAGAACAAAAAGTAGTAAGAAAATATATTTATATAATCATTACACAAATTGGAAATGCTAATATGTGTGTGATGTATTAAATAATTGCATACACCTGTTGTACAACACTGGAGGCGATATTGGCAGTGGTTTTAAATTAATTAATCGATGAAGACGTTTTATGTGCAATTATGCAAATGATCATAGGCGAGCTAGGCATTTTACTATCACAATAATAATAGCATTCCACTGTTTATTACAAGCTCGCATTCAATCACTAATTTAATGTTATGATTTATGGAATTATTGCTGTAAAACATTACTCGACGGATTTATACACTGGACAGGACAGGACAAGTTTGCTCAAGCGTATTGGGAGCCAATTGTGATAAAGGGAATCAGAATAATAAACCGTATTATCCGTTTACATACAGACACCCCAAACCCAAAGGCATAGTTAAAATTGAATAACAATAAAACAATTAAAGTTTAACAATATCTTTAACCAGACTTAAAAGAGTGTTCATACATACTAGGAAAATCGCTATATTAGGCCCACAAGTTCGTAGTTGGAGTTTCTTTAGCCTTTGTCACTCAGAAATAACGTAGCTGTCTAATGGTAAAATATTTTGCAAAATCGGTCTAGCAGTTCCAGAAATAATAATATAAGAATAGATTTGTGTAGATGTACCTTTTTATCGACAACGGGGCGGCACTTAGCCTTCAACACACCTGATGTTAAGTGGTGATAAGGCTGAAGGTGGAAGAGCACTACTACTAAATCACTAAGGAACTGACTATCTTATTTCTAACTGCCGAAATAAAATAATGCTGTAAAACACCATTGTTATGGCGTCAGACTTAGATAAGACCGTGGTAGTTAGCCAGGCGGACTAAGAACAAGTCCTACCACCAACCAAACCGAATACAAAATGTACCCTCACTGGGAATCGAACCCGGGACCTCTTGGTCTGAAATCGGTGGTGTAAAACCACTAGACTAGAGAGGCGGTTGTAGTATTGAAGAGCGGCTACGTGAGTATACCACCTTATTCTAACGACAGTGGAACAATTGCGTGCAACGACGCTAATTGCACGAGTGCAGTGCAAAGCAACTGCTACTGGTACACTCACGAGCAATAATATGTATACAACATATAACTTTGTCACATTGAAGCATTTCGAAACAAAACTAAATGTGACACAAAAGTAATTCATTATTGTATTATGACATAATTATAATGTTGTTAACATATAATTGCTTGTGACTTAGAGCGTATGTACGGCCGCCATGAGATATATCGTAGCAGGCGAGGTACTCAAATATTTCGGAGCAGCATTTAATTTCAATAAATCGGAACACTCAACGAGCTAAAACTATCAGATAGCATAGATCATCAAAGGTATCGATGGAGTCAGGGTAATATAATCTATCTGGGTCGATACCCTGTGATTTATTGAAAATTCGTTGTTCTTATATTTAAGGCAAAATAAATTGTATGTTCCTGATGTTAATGAAATTTAACGCTGCTCCGAAATATCAGAGTACCTCACCCGCTATGATATAATATATAATATATAATATATTATTGATGGCGGCGATTGTACTGAATCCTGTCATTTGACGTTCGTGTGCCTTTTACGAAAACATCATAATAGTTGAACTAATAAGTCAACACGTTAAACTTTTAAAGTCCCTTTTGGAACTTCTTATACTATATCATTTTTTTAAAGTATTTACTTAAACTTCAACATAATTAAAAATGGTAGAAGTCATAAGACATTCTCAACCAGTCAACTAGATAATTGGGTGCTGAAATGGTCATAAGTGGACCACAAAACTATAAAAAGAAAAATTATTTAATAATTTGTTTTTATATCTTAAAAAAACAGAGTTTTAAGCTCAAGTATAAAGGTGTAACACTGGCTTTTAGTTAAATACCGACTTCCAAGAAACATAATAACTTACTTGATTT
Organism: Crambus lathoniellus; assembly: GCA_949710035.1. Classification (NCBI taxonomy): domain Eukaryota; kingdom Metazoa; phylum Arthropoda; class Insecta; order Lepidoptera; family Crambidae; genus Crambus; species Crambus lathoniellus. Next base: position 8,211,831 of record OX453303.1, on the reverse strand, counting down.
AGCAATAGTAACTAACCCGAAAGTTAATACAAAATATGGCCAAGAAACATTACAAAAGTTACAACCTCATTTCGGCCCTTAACACAACATAAAACTAACATTTATCACCACATCATCTAACGCGTATGTCAAATCTGAAATAATGCAATAAAGACACCACCACACAATGAGCGACGCGACACGCGCGCCTCGTTACCGCGCATTGGTCGCGCATCGGACGCGCGTCTGTAAAGTAACCGTGACTGTTTTATTATGGCTAATGTGGTACAAACATAATAGAAAGTAGATTAGCTTTTTGTGTAAAATTTTATATTGAGTTCTTGTGTACAGGATAATGTAATGGAGTTGGTGCTTGCACATAACGCACATACCATCTAGTTAGCAAATGTAAGTAAAGAAGCGTATATATCTTTGGTATTCCAAAAAGTTGAATTTATGTTTATAACCCTAGCACGGAAAACTGTCGTTATGATAATCGTGTACTACAATTACTATACTAACCGTCAAAAGCTGTCAAAGTGCTGCTGTCACATTTGTGTTGAATTCTAGTTCTCTTTACTACCGATAGTGGCGCCGCTCTGGTTTTCGTACAAAATAAAACGGTAACGATAGTATTTCATGCTCGGGGCTGTGATATTATAAATATTGATTAATAAAATATCTTTAGTAACTTTTGAATATACTTTTCAATAGATACCTACTATAGGCTTGCTGGTAGCAATTTTATGAACACTGATCACTTGACTTTTGTTTCCTACTCAACAACTACAAAATGAACTATTCCCAAATAGACATATTGAGACAGCAAAGACGAATTATACTTAGTGACAGTAATTACTTGCCATTGTTTCGCCCAGAAAAAAAATTGTTCTCAAAACCTTTCGTTGACCCCAGTAATAACACATCGCCGCATTTCGTGATAGCACTTGACTAGAACGAAAGAATTAACGAGACGTGTTCAGACAATGTCGTAAATCATGTAATCACGACACAATTTAGGCGACAGTGTCTCTAACACGAACACTCATTTGTTTTCACTGCCAATGGAAAATGAACCTTAAAACTGAAGCATAGAGTGTATGAAAAAGCGTAGCTAAGCGACGCGTGCGCAGAAACTTGCGTATCTAACCCGTGATTACACTAAATTACACATCTGTCTTTTGCAAAAGCACCTGCTTCATTAGGCTGTTACGAAATCATACTTACGATGTTTTTGACTTCTGTTACCATTTCAATCAACGTATTCGTGCAATCAAAATAATTTATAGCATTCACTACTAGTTCGCTTTTCGACTCTTTGTTTAATTTTTATTAATGTTCATTGCGGGTATTATGTCTTGGCAATGTTTATGTATGTAATTATTTTGACGGAGAATTATAAATTGTAATTATATGTTCGCCAATCTGAGCTCTTGAAGATCTATGAATGTAATTAGATCTAGTAAGCTATAAGTCAACACGAAATGGAGTTTGAGAAACCTAGAATTTGTACATGTTATAGTTTTCAGTGCGCTTCCTATACCTACGTAATATTTTAATATTTTACTCACAAGGCAAAAAATTATTTGATTTTTAGCGATTACATTTTGTTTACTACTTACTATATTTCTTTACATACGATTTATTTTATATGACAGTATCACGACCAACAAGATTAAAAAAACAGCGGTTAAATATTATTTTTGAATATATTTATGCAGAAAATTTACTCAATTCAATGTTTCCACTATCTTTGAAGGGCAGTAAATTTTCACTAATAAAAGTTTACTTCAATTCTCTCTATCCAAATGACTATGTGGGCGCAACATTGGAACGCAAGTGGACATTCTATGCTACAATAAAATCCGTAATGAAGTGATTATTGTTCAACAACTCCAAATTGTTGGTTTTACGTTCACAACCGACACAACATAATATAAAAGCCATAAAACTCTGATTACTTTCCTAAACTACGAATCAACAATGGTAAAAGGGTTATCAGATGAGGTTATCATTAATATAAAGTTGAAGATAAATGTATGATATACGATGTTGTACACTTGGCCTCATGGATCGTGAACACTTTAGCACTTGATAAACTGCTAAATCTTGTGTTAGATAAAATCACCCCGAACATAATACTTACTCAACACGTTGAAACTCTAGAATTCACAAAAAAAAACCCCAAATATTAACGAATCGACACAATCAGATGAGATTAATTTACGATGACAATACCAGTCAGCTAGAATTTCAGCTGCCCGTTAATCTGATCATAAGTGTCAAGTTTATAAGCAACGACTTACATCATCTAAGATTAAGGCGCAGGGTACATAGCCAGCTGGCTAGCAAGCTAACGAGCTGAGCGATATGACGTTTCACATCTTGTCTTCATGATATTCTGGGCTTCATCTGAGTGTAATGCCATTAATTAGTGCGCTATTTGATATAGTACCCAGGTGTGGCCGGGTCTTAGCGCGCCTATTAATGACATTAGACGTTAGGCGATAGCTCAGACGCGGCGGTAACTTTCGACACATCAAAGGGATTTAGCAGGCCACTAGTGCGTTGGTGTGGCTACACCTACGACAGTCATTCGGTATATGAACTTGTCAAAACACGGTCACATTCAAAAACTCTTTGTGAAGTACTACTCTCCGACCAATAAATGATAGAGTGCATAATAGTCATTGGATTAACAAATGAGTCTGGCTGGTAATTTAATAAATTTAAATAATAATTCTTCAAGCAGCAGCCGCCTCCGTTTTGATTTTTTAATGCACAGATCGCACGCTAACTAAGGCCCGATTTCACCAATGATATTTAAACGCGATTAACGCTAAACGTGTTTAAAACATAGTTCTGCCTCTGTCATCTATCTGAATGTGACAGGGACAGAAATACGTTTTAAACACGTTTAGCGTTAATCGCGTTTAAATATCATTGGTGAAATCGGGCCTAAGCTGTTAGACGCTTGAGTCAAACATCAAATGAGTGTGGTCACACGTTTATCGCATAGTTTTGTTACTAAACTATACGTTAAATTATGGCCACAAGCAAATTAGTGCACAATTCAATAAACGCTAATGATGCCGTTATTTGATAGGCGTCACGCAGGTGAAGCCCCAGCATAAGACAGATACGAGCGATATCCCTTGCGGTGTGGAGTGAAGTATGAAAAAAGAGGTGAAACCTCACATCGCTCGGTTAGCTCGCTCGCTAGCTGGCAGTGGGCCTTGCTCTATAAACTGTTTTCTTCTATCTTGTCTGTCTTCTTCTGTTAAAGCTGATGAGTTTTGTTCGCCTGTTTTTCTTGTCAGTTAAAAGATGGCCATAACAGGTGGTAGGTAAAAAAATTTTGGACGATTCATAAGCATTAATTTTATTTAATCTATACGAATAAAAAATTTATGACTATGACTATGACTGAACTCTGCAGTGTGTAGCCTGCCAGTGCTTAGCATAAGGGTGCGTTGCTACACAAGCGGAGCTGCGCGGAGCTGAGCTGTTTTTTCATACATTTAACACAACAGACGGTGGCAACTTAACTGTCAAATGTATGAAAATACGCTTCTGTTAAACAAGCAACGCAACCAAAGACATAAGCAAGCACTAAGCTTGTTGACTAGGCACGCTCAACTTAATTGAAAAACATGGTTAACTTCATGATTTGATCGAAAAGAAAATAAAGAGCAGAATATTACAAAAAAAATCGTATTTAAGTTATCTTGTTGATTGTTGAGTGGTTGAATTAGCTTTTTGATGGAGCAATCCAGGTTTTTTTACTCCCATGTAAGTACTGCAACTGAAGGTATACTAAACTAATAAAGTATATATCAGTGATCGAGCCCGTTCACTGTTAGTGTGCGATATAATAACGATAAACGCTTTTTATGTCACTACCCGCTTCTCGTTAACGCAAAGCGTTTTATTATTTCTCAATTCTCGTATCAGAAGCCTCCGAGAAATGAGAACGACTCTTTTTTATGAAGTTGAATAAACGATAAATTAGTAAATTTCGTATAGGAATTGTGAGTTTTCTTTGTTATAATTTTAATTTCATAACAAACATTCAATAAAAAAATTAATTTTAAAATCTAAAACCCGACTACTGAAAAATCACGTCTATAAAAAGTATGAAACAAGAAAATTTTCTTATCTGAAATTGCCGTGGTCGTATGCCATTTACTCTAACATACCAATACATTCTAGGGAAAAAGTGCATACGACAACGGCAATTTCAGATGAGAATATTTTCTTGTTTCATACTTTTATAAGCGTGATTTTTCAGTAGACGGGTTTTAGTTAAGAAGTTATGCGGGAACAGATGAACATACATATCTACACACATACATACCGGTCAAAATCATAACCCTCCTTTTTGATTTGCCGTAGTTGAGTAAAGAATCAAAATAACATTGTTAATTTATAGTTTTTAATAGAGAAAATAAAACTTTTTTTTCACCAAAGAATGTCAACACACCAATCGAAATCAGCCTTTCTATAACAAAAATTCCGGTAACAAAAATTTAAAAGTTAATACGCATATTATTGGCATCGATAAAACTGTGTTTACGATCGAGTCAATAACGAATGTATTTGAAGCTAATTTGTACGGTGATTAGACTACCGGACTGCGCCCGTTCGGGTTCAATGATCGGTAAAAAATCGTTTTCTTGCTTAACGTAATTAAGATACATATGTGGATCGTCGTGGCCAATCGATATAATTACACGTTTCGTGATGCAGCGAGTAGCACTTACATACGATTAGGTGAAAGTCTCAAACGCGAATGGCGACAGCTCGCGACTATAATTCATTTATCATCAACTAGCATTCTGCCCGCGGCTATGTCCTACACGACGTTATCCCGCGGGAATGTGATATTTTCTGGGATAAAAACTATCTTTATGATACTTTTTATCACGGAGTCCGGATCCCTAGAGAGTACTCGAGTTACCAAACTATCCCCCTTTCAAACATCACGTCGATCCGTTGCTCTGGCGTGAAAGATGGACAAACTTACCAACACACTTTCACATTTATAATATTAGTATGGATAGACATGATGAAAACTGTATCAGATAAGGTTTACGTTCAAAACATCGATAACTGGGCCGATGAATCGTTTTGTCTTGATTAATATTTGAAATATTTTAATTAAAACTCAATCGTCTACGGTGAAAGATGATCGGGTTCCTGATTGATGATAGCATTTTGGCGTTTGGTAATAAAAATACAATTACATTTTTATTACTTAACTAGCTGTGGTGCACCTGGCGTGTCTGAAATTTAGTGATTTGCATTTTTCTAATACATCAAAATAGTCATAATGAGTATTAAGGCTACAATTTGCAATCTTACGGCTAAATTTCATAATCAATCCACAGATAGGGATAGGCATGATCCAGATTAGTTGCTATACAACGTTTGATAATAACATAGAATTAACGACAGTTGCCAGAGCGTTGCTAGGTGTTGCCTAGCAACTAATCTGGATCATGCCTATCCCTATCTGTGGATAGATTATTAATTATGGCCGTAAGTCAACATTTGAACGATTCTCTTTACACTTTCGTTTATTTTGTTTAGATTATGAAACTCAGCAAACCTTATTAAGATCAAAAGTTTCAACGATTTTGTCATGTTATTCTATATAGTGCTCGTTCACACAAAGTAATTTTTTAAACGATTAGTTATTCAATTTAATGCTTTTTAGAAGCCCGTGTTCACACGCATCACGAATCGTGAAAACTATCGGATACGTTTATAGTGTAAGTACGTTAGTTTCTTGTTTTTTGACGAATAGTACAAATCGGATCCCGTGTGAATGAGCCGTTAGATTAGCATACTGATATGAAAAAAAAGACCAAAATATAAGCTGTGATAAGCTGTCGCACAACAACCAACAATTATCACGTCTATTTATACGATTAGACATTCTGGGGCTGTCTCTCAATACATATTAATAGTATGGCCAATAGGAACGAACTCTTGGTATCGAGGTGTGGCGCGCCCACGCTCACATCAAAATTGCAAATGCGCACTCATATGTACATGCCCGAAGCACGCGAAAAATATCGCAACGCTTATAAACAATCAGATGATCATAATGGACGCTTCTAGATCAATGATTGGTCACCGCGTTCGCTGCGATTAGATACCGCCGGTGTTCATACGATTGTGTAGCTTCTTTGACGTTTGCAAGTGATATATTTGTATAAATAATTTTTGACTTCGCGTCTTACATGTAAAAGTCAACTACTGTCCAAGTAAAATTTTCTCAAAGTAAGTGCCAACTATGAGTTATGGGAGTTGAGCTGCATTTTCAAAATTTGTGGTTTTCAGGAAGCACGGTATCTTGTCGTAGCGAACGTGAAGGCCTATCATTGATCTATGGGGCCGCTATTATAAAATGGCGGACGATCTGTTGCGACACGCGCCATTTTTATCTGATCTTTGACTTGTTTTCTTTTTTTTATTGATTCTAAAAGGTGTTACTCGATTCTTTACTCGAATGTTTTCGATAAAATCTGTTGCGTTAAACAGATACGTAACGGGTGTTTTATCTTGATAAACATAAGAAAATTTAAAGTTTTAAATCTAAGTTAATCTGTAGTCTCTTTAATCTGGTTATAAAATACTAGTTAACAAGTAAAAATTAAATAGAAAACATTTATTCTGAGTTATTTATTTAGGTTTATAGCACAAAATCTGCTAAATTTTGTTAAACAGAAGCTGAATGCAATAATTATTTCCTTTGAACTGTAACGTGAATTACGATAGGCTTTCATAATACATAATAATATCTTGGATTGCTAATTAATTAACTGCATATTCATAAATGTTTATTGGGCCATTAATATCCAGCTATGATTTGATGTAGAACTAACTTATTTCATTTACATAATGTTGACACGATTATTAACTCTATAAATGAATAGCAACGTGTAAGAAAGAACTGTAAGTGCTACATGGTAAAGCTGTGGTAAAGGTTTGTCATAAAAATTTAAATAGTTTGATAATTTGTTGTCTTATATATTTCAATGGAAAAGGAAAAGCAAACATTTTTCGGGAGTCCCATGACTTTATGGGTATACTAGCGGCAGCCCGCGGTTTCACCTGCGTGGTTCCCGTTCCCGTAAGAATATAGAGATAAAAAAGATCCTATGTTTTAATAAATATCAGGCTATCTACTATTTGTGTGCCAAATTTCAACCAAATCCGTTGAGTAGTTTTAGCGTGAAAGAGTAACAAACATCCTTAAATTCATGCTCACAAACTTTCGCATTTATAATATTAGTGGGATAGAATATAGGGCCTTAAGAACCCACATAACACTGTGCTTTAAGAACCCACATAGGGTAAGTCCGGGATGGCCATACGGTAGAGATGGCCAATCGATTATTATCTCTAGATATAAAATTCAAAGTCCTGACTGACTGACTGACTGACTGACTGACTGACTGACTGACTGAGATATCAACGCACAGCCCAAACCGCTGAACCTAGAGACTTGAAATTTTGCACATAGATACCTTATACAGTGTAGACATCCACTAAGAAAGGATTTTTGGAAATTCCACCCCTAAGGGGGTAAAATAGGGCATGAATGTTTGTATGAAAGTCCGTCATTTTTGAAATTGCGATCTTCAAATTTTGTATTTAGGCTGACAATTGAAAATTAATATTTACGTATGTCAGCGTTTTTGTTAATTCCACCCCCGAAGGGGTGAAAAGGGGGATGAAATGTTGTATCTGGAAAGTCCTTCATTAAAATTATTATTTAGGCTTATGGTTGGAAAGTAAAACAATTAAGCAAACACATTTAGTTTTTTTTTTAAATCAACCCCTTAGATGTTAAGTGAGATAAATAAACCTAAAAATCGATATGGATGTCTTTATTGAGGTTTTATAGGAAAAATGCAAAAATGGCATTTATTTTGATGTTTAACACGCTGAACATGAGTCAACCCCTAAAAGGTTGAAATAGGGGTGAAATTTTGAATGAAAAATCAGGTGGTAAAATAGACATTACAACTTGAAACTTTGTAGGCGTACTTCTAAAAACGAATAGGCAACCCATTTCGTAATTTTCCGAAAATCAAACCCGGGGTGTAAATAGCGTAAATCAACCTAAATCTTCTTCAGTAGGTACCTAAAAGTTCTTGGTACCTAACAAGTTCTTGGTACCTAAGCTACTCAGAACTAACTTTTTGATTGTGTGAAGTAGACACTTATTATTTACTAGCTTCCGCCCGCGACTTCGTCCGCGTGGACATTCGAGAAAATCCTTAGGGGACCAATAACCAGGATAAAAAGTATTCTATGTTTTAAATTCATCAAAATCCGATCAGCCGTTTTTACGTGATTAGGCGGGTCCTCAACAAGCGAGCAGCCTCGTGCGAGGCCCGCCGCACGTGGTACGTTCTGCCTCGCGCGAGGCAGCGTGCTTGGTGAGGACCCGCCTAATCACGTAAAAACGGCTGATCGGATTTTTATGAATTTAAAACATAGAATACTTTTTATCCTGGTTATTGGTCCCCTAAGGATTTTCTCGAATGTCCACGCGGACGAAGTCGCGGGCGGAAGCTAGTAATAGTATAAATGAGAAAGTTTGTGAGTTATGTGAGTTAAACGGGAAGTTTGGGAAATATCGTTTCATACAAAAATGTACATGAAAGACAAATGTCACAAGTCACTAACGGGACGGGAACTTGGCACTCACGGGGCAGTTCAATGCAACGATGTCAAAATATAGTCCCGTCCAGTCCGGGACAAGATAAAAACACATCGCGTATGCAGAGACCTTTAGTTGCATGCATGGATCGCTGTGCAGAATGCCGCGATGTCGCGTCACTAATGCCCGAATACGAAAATTTTAAATGATTGCCGACACCGGTAGTCGTCACTTGTTTCTTCTTCTCGCTTCAATAGTGGCGTTTGTGGCTCGTGTGCGGACATAGCATATTATATACAACGTGTTGATGAATAAACCCGAAACCTCTTAGTTGGTGATTGTGCTCATGAATATGAACAACTTTTACTATGGGGCCAACTCTGCAACTCGCCAAAAATCAGCTGTTTCATACAAATTGTCAATACCTACTCGACCGAAATGTATGGAACAGCGGATTTTATTGTTGAGTTGCAGAGTTGGCCCTATAATAAAAGTTGTTCATATTCATGAGCACAATTTTAACCTTAGAGGTTTTAGGTTTATTCATTAACACATTATGTCACCGGAAAATAACAAGAACCGCAAATTTATAAATTACCTAGGAAATTTATAAATTGACGTAATATAAGATTTTAAACTTTCGCGTTCCATTATAATTATAAACAATGAGTAACGGGACTCAACGCGACATTTATTATGAAGTACATATTATTATGTACTTACAGCTTGACGTTTCGGCTGTGTTGCAACAACCGTGGTCACAAGCAGACTGCTGCGTGGTCTGCTTGTGACCACGGTTGTTGCAACACAGCCGAAACGTCAAGCTGTAAGAACATAATAATATGTACTTCATAATAAATGTCGCGTTGAGTCCCGTTACTCATTGTTTATAAATTTACGTAAGTCCTGTAGAACACGTGATAGGTTAGTTAGAAGTTCGTGGTTATTTTTTTTAGGAAATTTTTAAATTTGTGGTTTTTATTATTTTCCGGTGACATACTATACTGTGTGTGCGGCGCGACGGTAAATTAGTCGTGAACGTTGACACGGCAGGCGCTGAACCTTGCGATGCGACGCACACAACGACGCCGCTTCGCAAAGATCACATAATTGCGCCAGTGACACGCCAGCTTTCATGCCACTTAACCCTTCAACGGGACTTTTGCTTGTGTCACCAAAGGTTTATGCAACGTTATAGTGTGCGCTTTTTCACGATTAAATTCGCAGTAAGATATTCGAAACGATACTTTTTCTGTTTTATGATTTTTTGGCTCGAACTAAATAGTGATGATTCAGTGTAGCTTAAAATCAAACATCATCATCATCATGTCAGCCGAACGACGCCCACTGCTGGGCATAGGCCTCCCCCAAGGATCTCCACAATGATCGGTCCTTAAAACATAATTATTATTTCCCAAGAAATTCAAAGCGGAACATAACGGATGCAAACAAACTTACAATTTCATTTCATCCATATTTGATACAGTACAGCTTTCTTTCAACAAAATTTCTAACCCATTACCCGTTACCTTCAATAACTCGCTTTTTTAACCAAAATATTGAACAAAAACTTGGTAAGTGGTTTTGAACAGTCAAATGGAGGTTGTGAGAAACGGTTAAGGCGTATTACCCTAATTGTCTTATTACAGGCGTTTTAACGGACTTGGCGTGAAATATTTTATCTTTTTAACTCTGTATACTTGAATAAGTTTGTTGTTACGTTAGATTGTGGTTTAATGTTAATGTCAAGTAAATAATGCTGGTTTAGATCCGTAAACATTCGTTATATTTAAATTAACACTAATTGCAAAAACTTAAGATGTTCGTATCAATGAATCATCTTGTGAAATCCAATCCAAGGCTGGGATCTAGGTCTGGTCTTCTCTGGCTGGCCAGGGTATCGAAATCTCCAGAACCTAATGTTATTCGAATTAGGGATATTTCTTATCATTTTTAAAATAAAACCACTCAGAACAATATGGGTCTTTGAAAAGAAATATGATTTTATTGAATAACCTACTTACCTATTTAACTTTATCATATCGTTAAGAAAAATGCAGAAAACGTTTTTCTGACAATAAATTTTTAAAAAGAATTATTACAAATAAACATAGTTACGTCACACGTTATTGGGTTCTTTGGGAACTGTTTCGGTGTGCCTTTGTTACTGGGTTAACTAGATTTTTTTTTATTTGTTAAATTACTTTTGCATTCTATAGCGAAATAAAAAATAACTAAAAAACTTTGTCATAAAGCTTTTTTCTTCAAAACCGAATTGACTCACGAAAAGAGTATACGCGGCCCGAACGAAACTTTAAATGAAACCAATTAACTATCAAGTGAGTACTTGACTCATTCATCTCCTTAAAGTATATCAACAACACAACAATTGAGCAACGAAAAAAGCAGACGCGATTCGAACCAATCTTTGAATGAAACAAAAATCACTATATATAAACGCTATCCCGCTATCTAATCTCTCGTATTTCACAAAAAAAACTCGCGTATTACACAAAAAAAAAACAGCATTGCAGTAGCGTCGAGTGAAAAAGTGATATCTAAGAAATGAGTAGCTTCGTTACTTCGCAGTCGTTACCCGCTCGGTGGGTGGCTGGCAGGTGCGCATTTCCATGCGGCAAGTGCGCACGACTCGCCCCGGCCTTTTTACGAAGCCTTATTAGCTCGATCGCTTTTTACCAGCATTCCGCTGTAGAGCAGTCAAAATAGTCTCAAGGTTGTATGGTGATAACAGATGTGATTTTATTGGGTCTGATTAATGAAAAGTTGATAATGTTATTAATAAATGAGTAGACTTAACAAATGATGGGAACAACTAACAATGAGGTTACCCAGCGAGCAATGGAGAGAGCGATGCTTGGTATTTCCCTGCTTGATCGAATCAGAAATGATGAGATCCGCAGGAGAAATAAAACGACCGACACCGCTCGAAGGATTGCTCAGTTGAAGTGGCAGTGGGCGGGACACATAGCGCGGAGAATCGATGGCCGTTGGGGCGGAAAGGTTCTCGAATGGCGACCGCGAACCGGACGACGTTCCGTGGGCAGGCCCCCTACAAGGTGAACCGACGATCTGGTCAAGGTCGCGGGAAGCCGCTGGATGCGGGCAGCGTAGGACCGATCGTTGTGGAGATCCTTGGGGGAGGCCTATGCCCAGCAGTGGGCGTCGTACGGCTGAAATGATGATAATGATAACAAATGATAATTTATTTCCTTGAACTTGTTAACGATATCTGCAGCACGCATTTTGTCAATCGCGCCAACTGTCAAAAACCAACAAAACAATGAATAGTTAATCATGGATTCGATGTCAACTGGAGTCACTGTACTTTTCTATGGTCCACTCATTTTCTTAAAATCTATGAATGCAGTTTTGTTTATTTACAAAAATAAAGGAAGTTTCTTATGTCTGAAATTTGCTATCTCCTTTATTTCGAGTAATTTCTAGGCGGTATAAAAAAAATTCTTCCCCACAATTTTTTTAACCTGGTCTTATATTAGAACTAGGTAGGTGTTCAATGAAAATCCTTAAATCAAAGAGTCTTATTTAAAATAAGAATAAGTTTTTGTTTCAAAGAGGTTGAATGTTACCTGAGTAGCACCATGCAGGCCAGACGACGGGCGCCTCTGCGTCCAGGGCGCGGCGCGGAGCCGACGCGAGCATCAGAGCAGCTGGCCGACCTCCTCGCGCCCCATCTCAACCCCTATACAAACAACACTATGAGGGAAACACTTCTTTAGGGCTTATGCTCTCCTGGTAACTCTGGACTTCGTTACATACAACATTTAGAGAAAAATACTTCTTATCAATTTTTATACTCCTGGTTATTTTAAGAAGAAGATTATTTTTATAACAAAATGAGGTGAATGAAAAGCACATGTAAAAATGCACTCTATTAATGGGCTTTACTGGGTAATCATTTTTAATTCTGTTAGAGAAGGTTAAATGGTGGTATTAATATTATAATCAAATCATTTGTGAGACAAATATACTCTATATTGCGATTTTTTACGGCTAAAATCTTTATTTAATAAAAATTAAATCTTTAACTGCCTCTGTGGTCTAGTGGTTCATAGCACCGATTCCAGACCCAGAGTTCCCGGGTTCGATTCCCAGTGGGGCTACATATTGTATTCGGTTTGGTTAATAGTAGGACTTGTTCTTAGTCCGCCTAGCTAGCTACCACCATCTTATCAAGTCTGCCTCCATAACAATGATGTTTTAAGCATTATTGTGTTCTGTTCCGTTTAGTTAGAGATAAGATAGCTAGTTCCTCAGTGACTGAGGATTCCGGGAGTAGTGCGCTTCCACCTTCAGCCTTATCACCACTTAACAGGTGTGATGAAGGCTAAGTGCTACCCCGTTGTGGAAAAAAATCGTTAGTAAAAAAATACTGCTATTAACTTCAACGAAATGGTGACGTTTCGTTTATCATTCTAAAATAGCGCGACTGACTTGTTATTTCTAATCCAAGGCTCGCCACAGCATCTCAATCAAAACCCTTGTCTTATGCCTTCACCAAACACAGCATCTGAACCAAAAGGTCGTAAGCGTTGTGATCCAATTTGAACTCAGCGCTACCTCGGTTCACGTTCATCGGCGCCGCCATTGATCCGTGTCACAAAAAGTGCTCCAAAAAGTTTATTGTACCAGTTCAAGATTAGAAGAGGAAAACCTATTTGTAGCTTCGCTTTTTGTGACGTTTTACCATAAGTTGGGTGCGGGAAAATCGGAACAAAGCATTTTGCGTCTAAATCGATCTTTAACGGACCGGTCGGATGCTGAGGTTATTACTCTGCTTTTTGTTGGAGCAAGAGACGTAAAACTTTCAGTTAATTAGTCGAACCTAAACTATAAGTATGTAACGGCCGGTTAATTGAGAACAATTAGGTTGATTGAAAGAACCTAGTTTTTCTTAAACGTGATTTTGATAGAAATACTTTTTCTTGGATTCGCTTTAGCTGCTAGCTAGATTTAATTGTTATTTTTTTACCATTGGTTTTAAAAAAGTGGTTTAAGTACAGCTGTTGTTATGTTTACTGTTTATTTAGAAGTACCGTACAGTTAAAATACAGTAGACGTACCTACGTCTTTATGCCATATACCTATATGGCATAAAGATTGTCGAATGTTTTAAGACAATTGTTTTAAAAAATCAGAAAGAGTATCATCACATACATATTTTTATAGGTAATCGATCCAATTCCCTCATGTCCTAATTAAACCCGGAACCAACCAAAAGCAAAACAATCATAAAGTTGGATCATCATCAAAACTAGACCAAACATCTTTCACCCTTAAAGCTACAAAATAGTTATTTAATATCAAACAGTCTGATAAAGTCTTAGTTCAACGACGTAATTATAGGTAATTACCTGATTTATAAGATGGGCTTAGAGCCAAAGAAGGAGAGGCTGCATATTACCATCTTTATCTGCTGATCGCTGGTCGTAAACCTAGTTGGGGATATAAAATGCTGGTCCGGCCCGCGGCGACGTGATTAGCTAAATTTAAAGAATACTGGTCTGGCGAAACGAGAGCAGAGACAGTCTGCTTCTATAGTATGCTTAAGTACTACTATTATTTGTTAAAAGCTTTTGCAAGGAACTGCCTAGAGAATATGTAACAAGAACCACATTAAAATAGTTTTTTATACTTACACAAAAACTAATAGAAAACTGAACTCGCATTACGAACTATTATCAAATATCGAAATGAAAAATAATAGTTCAAACTTTTTGTATGTTTTAAGAGTTTTTCTAACATCGTCTTTTTATGTTTGAAAAATAAAAGTACGCAGTGCGTTTAGTCATATGCGACAAGGATCATATTTTGGCACTTGGATAACATTGACAAGAGCGCTAGTTGACTGCTTGAATAGCTAGAGAAGAGTTAGTTCCCGTTTCGAGCACGTGTCAAAAGATCCTTGTCGCACAGTAAAACTACAAAACACACTGCGGCTGCGCACTATTTTAAGGCGCGTACTCTTTGGTGTCTCTACTATAATTGATTAAATTTTCTCGGAATCATAATAAAATAATAGCTTAAAACGTTATGGGGCACTTCAATCAATTCCACTAAAAGCCCGATCTTTTATAGAATAAATAACTGATATTACCTAATAAAAGCCTAAAGGCAATAGTTTTCTATAAACTGTCACAGTAAAAGGCTCTTATAAATACTATTGGAAACTAGCCGTAAGGTTATTCAATTTTTAATCGTTGAGACAATGACTGGTCAAAATGGTTGTCCTTTTCAGTCAGCGGTAGCCGGGGGTCTTATCATGAACTGCTAAGGCGATATGTCTTTACAGTTATTGAAATAAGGGAACTGTACATTATCATCTATCCACATCAATGGCGAGATCGATAGCTCGAATAGTAGAAATCGCTCTTTTAAGTATAATTTTATAATCGTAACTTTTATGAACTTAGGCAGGCTTGACTTTGACAGTCCGTCATACAGGTTTTTTCCTAGTATGGATGCCAGCTTCCTACAATGTTTTTATTTATTGTAACATTTTGCTACTTCATGTTTAACACTAGTTTTAACCGTATTTAACATTGTAAAAGAAAAATAAATATATTACCATATATATTACTTACTTAGAACTCTTAAGTGTTAACTCCTCTCCTCATTTCGTTTTTTTTGACAATCTCCGATTACTTGTTCTTTCGTCACATGGAATTCTCTAAGCACCTCATACTGATTTTGAATGTCCTTCACTTCTAATAGCCCAGCCAAGTTAGACTTTAGACATTTGACTTTTAATTACACATGTAAAATTTTAGGGGACTTTCAGATTCAATTTATAAATGGTGTCCCAAACATTACATATGCGAATTATTGTTATTTAAAGTCTAACTTGACCCGGCTATAAATTATGATGAAGAATCTATGTTGTTATGGTGTTATGTTTTAGATCGCAATGAATTGTCCAAATGTTAAGAAAACTTTTGTGAAACTTTACAGGTCGCTTTAACAGCTCTTACTAGATACGTACTCAATGGTAGGGTTGACAAACGTAATTGTGTGTAATGGCAACGGCCGCGTCCGTGACTCGGCGGGTTCAAATAGCCGTGCTCCAGTTTCGTGGGTGTTGCGACCGCTGGGCATCTGTGCTCTTGCCGGTGGCTATGCCAGGGATGGTAACACGATTACGAAAGAAGAGGTAAAATTTTAAGTTCAATTATAATCGGTGAATAACGGCGATACCAGGGTTAGTAAATTAGTAAAGCGATTTCGAAAGAAAAGGTAAAAATTTTTGCTAGCTTATAGTCGCCGAAAGTGAATCGGGTACTTACCTACTTACAAAAATATGCCAAAGCCAAACATTATTTCAAGTTAATAATGCAAATGTATCAAAACAGCTCTTGGTGCGTCTATCTTTTTCCGTCTTTCTACCTATGTGCATCTCAATTTAGGGGCTTACAAAATCATGGCACGATATACGATGACAAACACAACAATAGTCAATGTGTCGTATC
This sequence comes from Crambus lathoniellus, assembly GCA_949710035.1. Taxonomy (NCBI): domain Eukaryota; kingdom Metazoa; phylum Arthropoda; class Insecta; order Lepidoptera; family Crambidae; genus Crambus; species Crambus lathoniellus. The sequence goes on along the minus strand of OX453303.1, from coordinate 8,195,667 downwards.
ATTATTGTCAAAGAATATTTAGAAAATAATAAATGAATGATGTCTAAAAATATATTGTAAACATAATACAATCTGTCAGCCCTAGCAGTGCGCCAGGTGCGGCGATCGTGCGGCGACTCGCCGCTCGTCAATTGGCGCAATTGAGGCTTTTTTCCGCGGCCATTAGGACGACACGCGACCGCCGCGCCATACAGCGGGCACCAACCTTTTTTTACAAAACACACTTTTATATATAAACCTTCCAACATTTTAATCGATGTTTTTCAATCCACCTCCATTTTGTATGTGAACTTTTTTCTCGGTGTCAGCTCGACGACTTTATCGTACTTTAATGAGTAGACGTTTCTATCGCGAAAGGAGTGACAGCCGCCCGAAGTGAGATCGGGGATTAAATGGCGGCCCGTTTTTGCTTCTTAGCACATGCAAGCGTCTTTTGGTAGACCGGACCGGTTCGGTTTATTTACATCCTGTGATTGAAAGATCAAGATGAATTAAAATGCATCAATTATTTTTATTTCCACTGAAAACTTTATTTAATATAATTTAACTATAACACAATATTTGTATGCTTAAATAAATCAAATATATTTCAAAATCCATTAAATATTAAATCACAAATAACTCGCACCACCGCTCGTTAGAAGCTCGCAAAACAACGTGTAAATTTATCTCCGTTTTAATATAATCTGAATTTCGAATCCAACGCAGTGTAAGAGCACGCTGTATACACGGGCGTGTAGAAAGTGGTGCCAATTACGCGGCCCGCTGCCGCTGTCCGAGACCACCTCATGCCGGGGATTAGCGGCCGATCTGAGTAATCTATTTCGCTCTATTTCTATACTCAGTAAAAGGTTGGCGACATTCGGACATTTTTCTTAATGGTTAAAAATATTCTTTAAACAATTTATTTGATATTAAACAACTATGTGTTTTTTTTATATTCACAATATTTGATAGTACCTATCTAATAAAATGCGAAATGGTAGAAAGTGGTGCCAATTACGCGGCACTGTCCGAAACCATCTCATGCCGGGTATTAACGGCCGATCTGGGTACGAGTTATCTATTTTGCTTTATTTCTATACTCTGAAAATTTTAGCGACATTTGGACTCTTAAAAGCTTAGTGGTCTAAAAAGTATCTAATTGTATTGAAAATTACCTTCTTATCAAAAAAGTATTTAAGCAGTTTGTTTATGCGTTGGCGTGCTATCATAGTAGTTTCTATTGATAATGTAATATTTTCTTTAGAGAAGTAGGAACGTAGTGCAACAAAGATAGATAGGCAGATATTATTATAAATTAAATAAAAATGTTTAACAGTACATCTGTATACCTTTATATGAAAACGAAAGGTGACTGACTGATCTATCAACGCACAGCTCAATCTAGTGGACGGATCCAGCTGAAATTAGACACGTAATTTTGTGAAATTCAACCTCTAAGGGGTTGAAACTAGGGATTGTTCCCGGTTCCCCGAAAAGCCGATATCCGAAGCTAGTATTTAATATAGATAGTTTTGTTTAAAAAAAGCTATACATGAACAGAAATCTTTTGACGCCTTCTCAGTGCACAGCCTTCTTAGTTTAGGCGTTAACAAGCTGTTCCAACCTAACCCTAGTTGCACCCATCCATACATCACTATCGACACTATTATCTAAAACGGAACGCATTACTCTAATCGATTGATTAAACGTGGTATCCGAGCAAAGATCATCATTAATTTTGCATTGCCCTTATGGCAATCGCGGTTATTACGGAATACTCTTCGGATATCGGATAGGGTTGTAACAGTCATGTTCCAGAGACTAGATGTTTATGAATGAGCGAGTGCGGTAGGTGCACCGTCGTATAGGGCGGGGATTCGTTCGATTTATCGGCAAATCTATTGATTCTATTTCGGTGCTATGAAGTTCACGATAACATTAACGAATACAATATGGATATATTTGTATAAAGATTTTATAAAAAATCGTTGAGAATAGTGGTTCTACAATGTACTCGTTATGAAATAGCAGAGTAAAGTGTATATTTAAAAAGATCATCATCATCGTTTAGAAATATAATGCATTTTTATTATTTTGCAAGGAAAAAATACCTACGAATAACATATTATTATAATACCTATGATATGCGACAGGAAACATTTTAATTTTCTAAATCACTATAACTACAACTAGATAAACACTATTACTACCAATATCGCCAGCACATATCATCTTAATATAATGATTTAATATTATAATGATAAAGTATGCTTGTTTATCATGTTCCTAAACTCAATATAAAACGTCCAAACACAATATTTCATTTGTGTTTGGACATTACGGCACTAAAACGTTTGAAGGTGGCAAACTTTATTAGATGTGCAACTTTTGTTATAGTGATTGATTCACATAAATTGGTACATAGTTATTCAACTTTCAGAATTAAGAAAAAATATTAACACTAATTATCCATTATTAATCCAGCTCTCGTCGAATCCAGCTCGGATGGGCAGCGTTTGGGAAGCTCCGACATATATTCGCGTCCGAAATACCTCAATGTCTCAAGACGAAAGTCTTTGACCAGTGTGTGTTGCCAGTAATGACCTATGGAAGTGAGACGTGGTCTTTTACTATGGGTCTCATAAGAAGGCTCAAAGTCACCCAGCGAGCAATGGAGAGAGCGATGCTTGGTATTTCCCTACTCGATCGAATCAGAAATGATGAAATCCGCAGGAGAACTAAAACAACCGACATCGCTCGAAGGATTGCATCATTGAAGTGGCAGTGGGCGGGACACATAGCGCGGAGAACCGATGGCCGTTGGGGCGGAAAGGTTCTTGAATGGCGACCGCGTGCCGGACGACGTTCCGTGGGCAGGCCCCCTACAAGGTGGACCGACGATCTGGTCAAGGTCGCGGGAAGCCGCTGGATGCGGGCAGCGCAGGACCGATCGTTGTGGAGATCCTTGGGGGAGGCCTATGCCCAGCAGTGGGCGTCGTTCGGCTGACATGATGATGATGATGATTAACACTAATTTAGCGTTGATTTATTCAGCTCATATTAGACATTTGTCAATTCGAATCTAAAAGTAGTTTTGACTGTTATTTATCACTAAATTAACGATATGGTTTTTACAAACCGAAATCTCACCTAAAAGGCATGATAGATGGATAGTTACATTTATTCATGTTAACGACTTCTAATGCGATACATCATAACATTCATAACAGTATCAAATCTCATAGCTCACTGAATAAACATGGCTGAATTATTCATAGTCGATTAGCATAAAGTATCGTTGCTTTTTTCACATCACTAAGGCCTCACAAGCTGTTGCTACCTTGTTCTAATGTAATGGGACCTCTGGCTGCGAGGCCTATTACCCCTATCTATTGCACAGATTAAGACTAGAGGGGGGAAGGCCGTGTCTCTAGCAACTGGCCAACCACTAATCATATTTCAAGATTTCGTTACATAAAATCGCTTACAATTCATTAATATTGTAACGTTAGTTTGAATTAATGATCTCGGGTCGAAGGTAACCGTCGGTGAGATCAAAGCGCCTAGTAATGATATGATTTATTTGGCCCAGACCGATGCAACTTGAAGACAATATATATTATTGGTGGTACTGTTTACTTAATAACGACCTCACAAGATGATGTCTCTAATATGATGTCATTATTTCTTATTGTAAGATCATTAAGGTTGAGTTTTGAATATTTGGAAAATAAGGTTAATAGATGACATTTAGAATGTATAGTAACTGGCACAAATATTTAGCTAATAAAAAAAAGGTTTGGTTTTAATTTAAAAACAAAATGTAATCGATACCGAAAGAAAAGAGTTTACACTTGCACGAAAAGGCGGATCTAAAAAGGTAAAACAACAAATGTACAAGAAACGATTAAAAAACAAAAGACAAACTACTACCAACTTAAGAATTCGTAGTTACGTAATAGCTACTGTATTAATATATAGTTACGATCTAGTTTACAATCCGAAAGCAATCATTCCACGCCATAAGTAATAAAGCCGTATTGTTTTTTTACAAAGCGCGCGATTCATTTGTTTCAAAATAACATATCCACTTGATTGATGCTCGTTGAAATACAGAAACGAAACGGTAACTGGCTTTAAATTATATTTTTAACCCAATTAATAATGATATCTTGGCTATCATTAATCCATTGGCTGCAATCATCGCTCATGGTTGTAATCACCTTTCATAGATTGAGAGCCGCGAAATTTGTAAGCATTTCCAGATATAATTTGTAAGGGTGGGTGTTCATTGTGTGTTCTTCAAGATTTTGCATTGCAAGTATTGCAATAAAGTGTGTTGCATTTTACTGCAAGGCATCGCTTAACATAACTGCAAAACTGCGGTCCAATCTTTGCAGGCCTGTTTACAATTTTATTGATATTATTACCCCAGTCAACGAAAAGATATAGAGGGAAATTCTTGGTACATAATTTTTGACTTCGTAACTTTGTTTGGACTAGTTAGGAGGTAAACAATATCAATAGTCCCCTTTTTCGGTTTTAGGATACCACTAGTAGTAAGTAGTGTGTTACAAAATTCAAATTCGAAATTCAAAGTTCCAAAATCACAGACTTTCAAGAGCGGATATTTCAGAAACAATACATGATATCGAAAAACTTGACTGAATAAAACTTGAAGCAAATTTAATCAGCTTTTGTACAAGTAGTCATGTCGCTAGGACATGCGACATAAAACCGAAAATGAGACCTTCGAATCACCCCTCCTTAAGGCCTACGGGCGGGAACTTTTGATATGTTAAGGCGATACTCGGAAAAATTATGCTGAAGCGAGATAGCAATGAGAAAACGACGCGCTCGGGAGCGAGACCGATTTTGCAGATTAGGCAAAAAAACACAAAATCACTTCGTATTAAAAAACTATAGCGATTTTAAAAAAATGCTTCTATACGATCCTAGTTATTATTGGTGTCCACTAATTAAACCAATTTCCAATAGTATATGAAACCCCATTTAAGAATAATCTTGAAATTTCGTATTTTTAGAGCTCTTTTCGAAAATAAAAAGTGTCGAGCCAAAATCATAAAATCGTGTTTCTGAAACTATACGATTCTAGATAAAGATATAAAGAAATACATATCTTATTACCAGATTTGTAACAACTCTAACCATCCTATAGTTTTATATCAAAAAGTCCATACTTTTCCGAGTAGCGCCTTAACCTCTGTAGTTCCAAATAAAGTTACGAAGTCAAAAATTGTGTTTCAAGCATTTCCCTCTATACCTTTTTCGGAGCATTCGTTGCTTGAACTATAACATCTATTGAGTATAAGACTCTGTTGCCCTGACACTAATCATGCATATTCATTTAAAGGCTCTACTTTGCATCTGTTAATAAGTAATGCGATAATTATTGGAAAAGATATAAAGCTCTGCATTGATATCAAATAAAAAAAGGATCTTTAATGACCTAAAACCTTTGAAATTTTTTATACTTTCCCATGAATTGATTAATTGCATGCATTTTACTATTACCTTTATTTTTCTGCAATATTATGCATTCATGAGTACTATCCCTAAGGTGTTATAGTGCAAAGGGCTTCACTTTCTAGTCTATTAAGTTGTTTGGTCCGTTGGTGTAATAATAATGCTCATTAGAAATGTGCTGACTGTAATTTCTCTAAAATATCTCATATGTGTGGCACTTTATTAGGATTGTAACGAACGTTAACACAAATTGGTATGAACATTATAATAAAGGTAATTTTATTGTTATCGAGTAAGGCAACTACAATCGGTAGTTAGACGGTGCAATTACGAAGGTTAAGTTTCTTTTCCTGTGGTCAATCATGGGATGGGTTAGCAAAAATATAACTGTCACAAACTCCACCATTTTTTGAAGAGTGAATGTATAGTAGTTGTCAGTCGGAACGGAACTAATGGCTGAACATGCCTTCTGTGTATCGGAGCTTGAACTATAAATACTTCTGTCACCCTTATAAAGACCGACAAGCAAAATTTAATTGAACGTTTGAATCGTGCGTTAAGACACTGTGCTATCAAAACCTACTCCAAAAGTTTGAACGAAATTTTTATTAACAGAGTAACGAAGCAATTCACCAGAAATTTCTTGCAAAACGATCCAGGATATTACCGCATTTATGTGTTCTAGATAAAGTCTAAATTGCCGTGAAGGTCAAGCAGGTGGTGTGGGCACTGCGATCAATTTCATACCTTAATTAGTATGGAAGTTAATGGGCATTAAACAGTAACCCTAGGAACTTAGGACCGTAGTACTATTTATTACAAGCTATTTATGGACAGTGCTCGCGACGAAAGGCACGACTTGATATCAAGGCATAAAGTTAATCAATTAAGTTTATTTCCGAATCGTTAAAATATACTTAATTGAATGATTTAAGATGTACTAAAATTATATCAGAATTAAGAATGAAATAATTCACTAGTTCTCTATTAAAGCTAAATAAAATTAAAGCACGAAGTTCACACTTTTTCATATTTAGTCAAATAAAAAAAAACTTTATTTTCGATAATCGGTCAAAAATAGTTTTTTAAATGCAAATCATATGCAAACTATCAAATAATCGAAATCCCTGCAAAATTCTCACCAAAATGAACGCAAACGACAGGCCATTTCACCGAATAACATTAGGAATACTAGAATTTACAACATCCTAATGTAATCAGAGTCCGTAGCACTGATATAGGAGACAAGACTCCGATTAAATAACGCGACGAACGTGCGAATCGCGCCAGCCTACGCACTGGGGAATTTACCTTACATTTATGCGAAAATGTTTGTTATTTTAACGATTCGTCGATACAGGTTGTACATATTTTCAGTGGTGTAATGACTTCCATGTGAGGCGTTTACATAGTTCCACTTTAAAGGTACATGATAGTATAATCAGCAGTGATCGGAATAGCTAGAAGAACTATTTTGTTCACCTACTTACGATTACATTTTTATTAATATGGACATTCCCAAATTTTTATCTTATAAAAAAAACCGAGTTTCGCCATTTGTTATTAAAGTTAGAAGGCATCCACATTGACGTAAAAATCATCGCGTAGATATAAATAATTTCATCATCTATGAGACACTAAAGCACAGATTACTAAATAGTTACTATGTAACAGATAGTTCACTCCGCTAAGTCATTTAAAAAAATAGCAACTCTAATTATAACGCAATAAAGTAGAATTCAGATTGTACGGCGCAGGCAAATTACGAACCGCCACTCGTTGTCGTTGCATCTCTTTCTATCGCATATATTCTATCACAGCCATCTCTATCGTCTTCTACAAGCCATGCGCATAAAGTTGGCAACGTAGTTTTAAGTGAACCGATTTGACACCGTTTGCACCGTTTGACAGGTAAACAGCGAGTAAACCTCGAGTACTGATCCTATGGAGATGGCATATCTTCTATACATCTATAAATTGGAGTGTCTGTTTATAACATTAAATAACCGCTTTTTACTACGTGCATATGATTAAATATATTGTACATATACCAAAATGACATGTTTTACAATTTCTGTCCGTCTGCCTGTTTGTTCCGACTAATCTCTGAAACGGCTGGACCGATTAATACGACAATAAGAAGAAGTTTATAATTGAATTCCAAGATTTTCTTACATTGTGACTTAGTTACACCTCACTTTTTCGTAGGTATGCCACCTCCATAGGACTTAGAACTCAGAGGAGTAAACCGGTTCACAGCAATGTTGCCGTTTCGTATCATAGCATGACTTGTAGAAGACGATAGAGACGGCTGTGATTCTATGGATTTACAACGCCGGCATTGCCGCCGCGTTTTCGAGCCGACACGGGGAGTGAAATAGGCCTGACTAAAGTGAGCAAGTTTGTATAATAATTGTGCGTCAGGTCAGCCAAGCTGACAATGACAATAGTCACAGTATAGGGGGTGGAACCGAATACTTTAAGATTATTTAATAATTACAGATCATTTATATAAAAAAACCCCGAGTTTAAATCGGAATCTTGTAGAATGTCCATATTAACATAACGTTTGAGGTCAATGAACCTATACAGCTCTACCAATTCCGATTTCTGATAATCAGATACTTCGAAAAGCATTCAAGTACATTCAACAATACCACCAGGTATACACCGTAAGGCTCAACGCCAGTTTTAGTATACTGCACTAAAGACCTTTTGCAACGGACTGCCATCTGGTAAATCCACCAATAGTGACACAGATGGGCAGCTCAATCAAATGAAACACAAATAATATTTTATAATGTTTTTAAGACAAAAGGTCATTTGGGTTGACCAGCAGCTACCTGGGATCTAAAACTTTCAAAAGTACGAAAGGAGCATTGTCATCTCTTAAGAATGGGCGTTAAATGGGATAAAACAACAACAGATGGGCAATGATAGTGAGTGCCCAAAGCAATAAAATTTTAAACAAAAAACAATGCCACCTTTTGTAAAATCCCAGACAGCGCATTTTATTGAATCTCCGTTGGTAGAAAAAACCAAATGAGGCGGGGCTAAGAATGGGCAGCCCTTCTTGTCCATGCAAGGGAAAAAGTTTTAGAAGTGTATATCTGGTGGTTTTGTTCATTGTACCTAAGTTGCGGGATGCAGTGCAGCGTAATTTTTTATTTAGAGTTACGGTAAAGATATTCCAATTGTTAATTCTTCCATTTTACCGACCACTCGTCATATACATAATCACAACTAACTTGAAAATTAAGAAACGTTCATTTCCAGATTTTAGAATATAATATGTCACTTAATTTCTAAAGCTCGACCTATTTTAATACAAGTGTTTGTCACCACTCGCCGTTGAGAGAACCAAGAATTGGGATTGTCAGCGAGAGACAAAAATACTGTACACATGTAGATGTCAACGAGAGACAAAGATACTAAACACATGTAGAACTCAAGGTTGATTGTTTATAGTTTCAATGGTATATTAAGTAACATGTGACATATGAATTTACTTGGTATAATTTGTTGATAACCACTGGTGAAGACTTATATTACTAGAGACAATTTTATATTGAAAAATTGTGATAAAAATACCACCAGCCCTGCAAGTAGCTTTCAGGAAACATTAACGAAATGATTACAAAATAGCATTGTGAATGCATAAAAATAATTCATAATCTTATTTTATAGTGTATGTGTAGTGTAAAAGTGACAGCCAAAACATGATTAATAACACAATAAATTTTCACCATTTACAAATTACTCATTCATATTTTCATGAAAAAAAAAGGAAAAATCTTTGAAACACCGAAACAAAATTTTGTAATTACTGTAAGAAAATATAATATTGAACTTTGATTGTATCAATCATTATCATGCAGTAAAGTTTTCTTTAACCGCCTCTGTGGTCTAATGGTACAAACCACCGGTGTCAGACTCAGAGGTCTTGCCGGGTTCGATTCCCAGTGGGGTACATTTTGTATTCGGTTTAGTTGGTGGTAAGGCTTATTCAAAGTCCGCCTGGATAGCTACCACAATCTCATCTAAGTCTGACGCCATAACAACGATGTTTTCAGCATTGTTGTTTTCCGCCAGTAAGAGATAAGATAGCCAGTTCCTCAGTAATTGAGGATTCCGGGATTAGTGCGCGTCTACATTGCTTATCATCATTTTTTTTATCCACAACGGGGTAGCACTTAGCCTTCATCACACCTGTTGATAAGTGGTGATAAGGCTGAAGGTGGAAGCGCACTACTTCCGGAATCCTCAATCACTGAGGAACTGGCTATCTTATCTCTAAATGCCGGAACATAATAATGCTGAAAACATCATTGAAAGAAAGAAAGAAAGAAAAATAATTCATTGTTAATAATAAATCATTGTTATGGCGTCAGACTTAGATAAGATGGTGGTAGCTAGCCAGGCGGACTAAAAACAAGTCCTACCACCAACCAAACGGAATACAATATACCCCCACTGGGAATCGAACCCGGGACCTCTGGCTCTGAAATCGGTGGATGAACCACTAGACCACAGAGGCCGTTAGAAGGGCTTAACATCAGAACACTTAACACAAAAAAAAGAAAAAGGGAAAAACCTGTAAAATAAAAGAGATTCAAGACACTAAAGGCAGAGGTAACAAAGCAAAGGGCACAACCAGCTGAACCTTGGCCCGACCTCCGCGCATCCTTGCTCCAAATTGCTATTGTTCGTTCCGGCGCCCGCGCAGCACCGCGCACGACTCTTCGCTAATGTGTGTAGTATTTGTTCTTTATGCGTTCAACTCATGCTAGTTAGCACTGTCATTACGCTGTTTGAAAACGAGTAGCGACTGTTAAGCGGTAGTATTACATTTAGATCTATTTAAAAACTAGAAAATAGTACTTATTGCTTTACTAGCTACTTCCAGTGGTTATTCCCGTCGTGAGGTGCACGTTCCCGTGGGAATATCGGGATAAAATATATGACACACAGGGATAATGAAGCTTTCTACTTGTGTAAGGATAATGAAAATCGTTTCAGTAGTTCCAAATATGATCTCAAATATCGACATATTTTTTTTAGTAGTGTAGATAAACCACTACCTACTACTACCTACTACTTTAAAATAATAATTACCTTCTTCTTTATGTGACTCTCCACTACTGGAGGTTAGCCGTCAGCATAGCGAATTTTCTCCTGTCAAGTGCCAAGCTTAAAAACTATTTAACGCTGGCAAAATGTTCCACTCCCAGATGTTCCGTAGCCAAGACTTCCTTCTTCTCCCAACGTGTCGCTTTCCCATTACTTTGTCCATCATAATGAGCTGGAGCAACTTGTACCTGTAGAATTTGATTCTTTCTGAGTCAAGCTAATGCGTAGCATTCTACGGTAGCACTACATCTCAACAGCCTCGAGACGCTTCTGGGTGTCAACTTTAAGTGTCCAAAAATCGCTACCATACTATTATTAGATGGATATACACCACTGGCCACACATAGCAATGAAGTATCCTAACTCTGAGCTTTATACTAAGTTTACGGGCACATAAAACTTTCTCCATTTTCTAAAAGGTTGGTCGGGTGAATTCGATCATTGATCGATCACTTGATCATTCTTCATTCACCCAAGAACTGAGATTCTTATATTGCTGAACTCGCTCAAGAACTAGACCTGCCACTTTAATCTTTGGTTTAAGGCGCCGATTCCCCAAAATAGGGTATTTTAAATTATGGATTACTCGCAAATCACAAGTACCTACTTAAAATTTGGAAAAAATATATGTTATTTTACAGTTATTTGTCTAGTGCTTCCGGTCTTTTTTTTCGATTGGTAATATTTTACTGTGTCAAAAAAAACCAAACATCCATCTAATAATAATTCAAATATCATATTACTTGCAGTATACTTGGTTTTGGTTAATGAAAAACATATGAAAATAATTGTCTTTGAATAGCCGAGGGTTTCCGGCCGTCATACTTTTTTATATTATTATTTAATTTTTAATTGAATTTTAAGTGATTTTCGATTCGCGGGGCGCTCGCGAGTTCACAGTTCACTGCCGGCTGCCGCTGGGTCCGCGCGAAGTGTATAGAGCGCGGCCGAGCAAGCGTTAGCGGGCCTATTTCGGTCGGGATTCCTCGCCTTAAATATGCTACTATAATTATAATAATTTCAGAACATAAAATTACATGTATTTTATTTATTGTGTTAAAAATACAGAAAAATTCAATGCCATAAAATATTCTGTGGCAAATTTAAGTACGTCGTCCATTATCAAGCTAGTTGCATTGCACGACGATTGCATTCGACGACCGATTTGGCGCAGGGGTAGGATACCTGCCTTCTGCGCCAGAGGTCTCGGGTTCGATCCCCGAACAAGACAAATATTTGTGTGCATGAACATGTCTATTTGTCTTGGTCTGGGTGTTTTCTATGTAAGTATATTAAGTATGTATTTACAAAAAAAAGTATATAAGTATATATTTATCCGTTATCTAGTTTCCATAGCACAGTTTCTTAAGGATAACTACTTATGAGCTAGATAATTGGTGTGATTGTGAAAAGTTATTTATTTATTTATTGCAAACCTATTTATTTGTAAAGCATCTTATCTACAACTCTTTTTGTAAATCCATATTTCAAAGTCAAAGATAATGCCAGTCCTACGTGTACTTAAATGTCCCTTTATTCGATAATTGGTTGAAGCCGTCTCAGTGTATTTCTATAGGAATTGTATGGGCTGCAGCCGATGAGTGCGTCCTACAGGTGACCTTCGATCATAGAGGTCGCGCCGGTGACCGGCCACTGCATTAGCATAGAGACAAAGCCTCCGCAATGAATAAACACCACTTGACGCGAAACGTCGCATGAGCGCTAAAATGGCGCTGAAAATAACATCAGAGATGAATAAAATTTTATGACAATAAAAATATTATTTTTGAGAAACATCTTACTAAAAAGGTGATAGTTATGTGAATGGATGGAGATAGATTGTGTGCGTACATAATGAGCAAGGAGTGAATGAAGAGATGACGGGTAATAGTGTGGAGTGGAGGACGAGGACGTATTGCCCCGACTCCAAATATAATTGGGATAGGATGGTGATGATTATTTTTGTGAAACAAACGTTTCGTGTTCGTTAAAAAATACATTCACTGCCTATATTTATGGTTAAAATGATAATTTTAAACTATTTAAGATGGAACACGTTATACGAACATTATACGAACTAATAATAAAAGCTTTTATAGAATTAATCAAAGCCGAGATGCTCCTTTAAATGTCGTTTTTAAGATAAATTTCAAATCATGACAACTGTATGTAAAGAGTATCTTTGACGCATACGTGCTGAATCAAAAACTTTGCATTTTGAAGACAAAAGAGCAATATATCTGTATTAAACTTACAGGGTCTACAGAGTGAAGTTGCACTCATCATCATCATGTCAGCTGAACTACGCCCACTGCTGGGCATAGGCCTCCCCCAAGGATATCCACAACGATCGGTCCTGTCCACTCACTCTGGCAAAATTATTTTGCAACCTTTATCACCTGTGTACAGTAGTGTACACTTAGTTTCTAACAAAGATTTGTACATGTATTTGCTTATCTCTATTTTATACTCGTAGTTTGTTGAGGAACAAAAGCCTTGAACAAAACAAAAGATATTTTTGATGTATTACTATAACAAATTATGTTTTATATTATTTATGAACAGCAAGCCAAATGCAACATTTTAGCGGCCCCATTGTGAGTCGGTAGCCTTTATCATGCAAACGCGATACTTTGGCTCAGTTCAGATTTCTCGCCTGAATAACGCGATGACTCGGGAAAACCAGATCATACTTGTGTTATAAAGATGTGTCAGCAGCAAAATATGTATTTAATTTATTAGAGACACAAGTACCTACAATAACGTATCTTATGGAATTTCTGCAAGACTGTATAACGAGCTTAGCAATACGAAACTTTATAGACGGGCTACAGTATTCCATCATAATATCTTTGCTACACGAATGGTGCGAATATTCAATTAAATTAATTAGGTACTATTGTAATTTTTTACAATGATAAAATTTGTTTTACTTAGAATAATAATAAATATGAATAAATTAAATAGAATTGAATAGTTATTTATGGTTGAAATGTCATATCTACAAAGTCATTAATAAATATTTGTTACAGAAACACTTGTTACAGATTTCTATGTCTATATATTAATTTGTTACTTATGATTTAATAAGCAATTTATTTCATGATTTTTGTTTCTTGTTTGCCCCCGCAATTCAAATCCGCATAGGAATCCCGTCCGAACATCCACTTTGGGGGGTGATATTTTAGCTATTACAATTTTTCATTGGCTAGTTACAAAATGAAATAAATTTAATTGGATATTAAGATTTCAAGGATTTGAATTGAAAATCATAACCTTTTTTAAGTTAATCGATCTTTACCTGCTGTATAATTCACCTTTGTACGGCATTGTTGCATCCCACTACAGCATGATTCATGTTGGTTGTCATTAGCAGATGAATCGCTAAGTAGACATATTTTATCTCGTAGCGATTTGCAAGGCAATTACAAGTCAAGTGTCAAGGACACTTTAATGTAAGCTTATACCTAAATTAATGATAGGGAAATAAATATATTTGACAAGCCTTCCGCCCGCAGCTTCGCCCGCGTGGACTACACGGCGTTATCCCGCTGAAATGCGATGTTTTTCCGGGATAAAAAGTAGCATAACTAAGTCACCCTCCAGCTCCAAAACTAACCTCATACCATAGATAATATAATACTATACTAGCTCATACTAAAAATCACGTCGATCTGTTGCTCTGTTTTGACGTGAAAGACGGACAAACAAACAAACACACTTTCACATTTATAATATTAGTATTAAAGTATGGAATTAATTTGAAGAACCAATGCCTAAAACTAGAGTACTCCTGGTAAAACTGGAGTACTCCTGGTAAAACTGGGGTACTCCGGTAAAATCCGGTACTTCGGTAAACGGTATCGTAGCAAGGTAGAATGCTGCAAATTTATCTGACCCAGCAACACTTGCAGAGCCACTTGCAATACAAAATTAGATGGCAAAATGGACTGTGTCAGCTTCCAGACGTATTAAAAATTGTTAAGTTCCAAAAACTACCATCGGCTGAGATAGTGTGTGGCACTATATCTCGTAGCGATTTGCAAGTAAAATTATGATAAACTTGTGTCAAGGATGCGTGTTAATTCGCACATTCATTAAAAAACTATTCAAAAAGTTTTAAATTTAATTATATTTCTATTTGATTGAATCAGGCGTCACTTGGCGGAAGTCCCTACCCACTGTGAAACATACCTACTTAATATATTTATTTTTACACAATTATTTTTCTTTTTTACCACTTGTTTGAACTCGTTTTAGATTTGTTTGTTAGCTTGGCGTCCCGATGGATATTTTTTATTTAAAAAAAGTGAAGTTATATTTTTAATCGTCCCAACCTTTTACCAAAATAACTCTTACTAATAAAACAAAGGAGTTTATTTGATTTGTAAAATTTTCTATGATTTTACGTACTACACGCATAAGAAACCACTGATAACATTTGAATAGAGATAAACCAAGTGAGATATAAAATAACAAGCGACTTTTTAAAAATTGAAATATAAAACCAACGTTTCTAAACACCTAATGAATTAATTTGTCAAAAGAGAAGGAAATTACCTCCTAATCTAATACAACAAGCATTTAGTGGGTAAAGTTAACCACTGAATGTAAATATTATTACACTGTCGTGACCGCAGTGTAAATTGAAGTACAAGTTTTTGTGTACCTACTAGTGCCATTATATTGAAAACGAAATGCACGGGTCAAGCTAAGGTTAGCTTGGCGTGTCACCATTGACATCATTCGGTTATGTAAGTATCTGTGTAGTGCTCTAGGTCGCTATAACTTAGATGCACTGCCAAGTATAAAGATACCAGTTTATTTTTATTTATACCGAAACACCATCATGACAGTGGAGCTGACCCACCGACTACCTGTCACTCAAAGAGCTATAGAAAGGTCAATGCTTAGTGAGATACACCAAGCATTAATTCAAGGATAAAATCCGGAATGAGATCATCTGACAGAGGACCAAAGTGACGGACATAGTCCAAAAATTTAGTAAACTGACGTGGCAGTGGGCTGGCCACATCTGTTGCAGAACCGACGAGCGGTGGAGTAGAAGGGTTCTCGATGGAGACCACGTATCGGCAAACGTAGCGTCGGACGCCTCCCAGCCAGATGGACCGACAATCTTTAAGAAGGAGCGGGCAGTGGCTAGATGAGAAAGGCGACAGACCGTGCAGTGTGGCGGAGATGATGATGAACACCAACAGCTTAGCTACAAGAGTAGGTTGCTTACATAATTATTGAAAGTCAATTACAGGTCTTCACTAATGAAAATTGAGTCCAACATCAACCCGTCTTACAATATGCCTTGACATGCACTTCGACCGCGATTTTGCGTGGAATTCCCATCAAGCTCCAGAGATCCCTTTAAATTATTGCGATCAAAATTTGCCTTAGTTTTTCTTATAGATGTAAGCTGTCCTATGCCGAAGTTAATTAAAAAAATTGGCATAGTCCTCAAAAGGTAACAGACCGATAGACTAAGTAACTTTCGAATTTGTAATATTGGTATGGATTAGAAATATATACGGTCATACACAAGGTCTCACAATGCGAATAAGAAAGTTATTTATAAATCAAATTGACTTAAATAATTAGTTCTTGGTCACCCATCGCATCAACACACACACGCAGGAATAGTTCCTTACACATTATAAGTTATTCAATATATGTTGTGAAGTAATCCATGAGTAATTATTTTCGTCTCTTATACAAGAATGAATCTAAACAACAAGAAGGCGATTAAAACCACAAGTATTGACCATGCAATTAAATTAGTATTCTGATCTACTTTGCAATAATCCTTGAATATTAAACAATGTAAATAATTTTCTTTGATTACGAAAGCAATCGAATAAGTAGTTAACAGTAAATCAGAAGTCATCATAAAACAAAGATTGTTTTTCCTAATTATTGAATTAAAATGATTTATGGCGTGATCAGTTGTAATGGATAATTTACTAGTCAACAATAATAGCAAATTGTTTCTTTTACAATGTCAAATGTCGCAGTTATTGACTTGACACTAATACCTTACTTCTTGAAGGTCAGATATCTATAACAAATAGATTTTAAGTATCCTTTGTTTTCAAATTTCATGCTTTTTTACTTCGATTTCGTTTTAAACTTAACTGATCCTATATAGCTAGAACAATCAACAGTGATCTTGTAAACAAGTCAAATTTTATTTATTTATTAACAAGGGGCTTCTCGCAATTTTACCCGCATGGTCGCGAATATCGGAATATCGGGATAAAATATAGCCAATGACACTCGGGAAGAATTTTTGATACCGGTCCAGTAGTTTTCGTTTTTATCAATTACAAACAAATTAAAATGAAATTTTTCCTGTTTATAATATTTATATGGATTTACATAAAAAATACGGACAGCGCAGGACCTATCGTCGTGGAGATCTTTGGGGGAGGCCTATGCCCAGCAATGGGCGTCGGCGTCATTCGGCTGACATGATGATGATGATGACATAAAAAAACCTTAGTTATAAAATTGTTTTACGTAACGTTTTTGTAAATATGTAAATTTACTAATACTGGAATTTATTTTTATTTTTTATTTATTTGGAACAATAAACAATTACATAATCAATGTTAATAGTAGAATATAACTCAAACTTTTACTTATTATGTAACCAACTACATTGTTCACAAAATAATATTATAAGATTTACACAAAGAATGCCTTCAGGTGCTTATCTTATTTCAACTTTCTTAATTTTGACATATTTTTTACATAATTGTTTTAGCTAAGTCTTGAACCAGAAAACATTTTAATTACCATAAACTGTGCTTAAAGAATTAAAAATTGAGCTAAAGAGCGTTTTATTTTCTTTGGCCGTAGTAATCTCTCGAACTGTTTGGTTTATATAGGTATAAAGAAAGATTGGATCTAGGAAAATGCATACCTAAGCTTCTCTTTTTTGCGCAGTAAGTATATAACTCTTAAATGAGGTGATGTGGGAAATGAAAATTTGTTTAGCAATTTGGCAGAGTTGAAGTTTCTTGCGCACAGTAGACAATAAAGTCAAACTCTAAAGTCTAAAACTTTTTACTCACATAGATTGAGTAAAAAAATAGTCACTTTTGTCTTCTTTGTATTGTCACTTTTTGTTTTATTGCCGCTGTTCAATTTCTCCCTGACACCCTTTCCGGTTGACTGAAAGAGAATGCATATTAGCATTAAGTCCGCCATTTGCTGTGTTTTGCAATAAAGATTAAATTAATTAATTAATAAATAAAATTAGTGTTTATGAAGCCTCACGGTCATCAGGTACTCAGGATCTTCCATTATCTTAGTTTTGATAGTTTTCCCTTTATGTGGTCATTAAACCCAATCCCTGTACCAAATTTCAGGAATCTAAGTTTATGGGAAATACTAGTTCTATTTTGAGCTCTGGCGGAACGTGACAATGAGTCATGCTTTTTCGTGCGTGCAGCCGGCATTCATCGATTTATAAGACGTTATCACGTCAACAAAGAATATAGTTGTTCAAATATAACAATAAGTATAACCGCTGTTTTCCTACAGCTTATGTGTGCTGAACCTGCGCACGACCTCCGCCGGGTCGATAGGTCGCGCGCCACTCATTTTCCTCCAGTAAGGCTGTTTACACTGTCTAATTTTTTATAATAAAAAAAACTGCACAGTTTTTATTCTAAGTTCTCATTTAAAGTTTGACGGTCTCTGGGGTTACTAATTATAAGAACACGTTTTAAAAACCTTTGATAAATTAATGTGAATCTCTTATAAACCGGCCTTCCGGCAAAGAATATATACACTTACTTCCGGCACGGCAAGGCATCGTTTCTAGCCACGGCAGATTCGTAAAAACTCTCCCGCAAGAGTCCTAAGAACACTTTACAAATTTTTGTTTTGGTATCGTTCATAACAAGCACGATCGGAATATGAAACAGGTTTATTCTTTTATGTAGTTTTAGGAACAACAAACAGCCAATAGGTAGCAGTAACAAATAAGGTACACTAACATTTTTAATACCCATACCTACTAACTTGGCCAGGGTGCCTACCATCAACTCTTATTGCGGTTTTGTTTAGGACCTAAACTGATCTGCTTCGCTTATTCGTACCACGACAGCTTAATATCAATGACAGCGATTCAGTGATCATTCAATGACATTTCACAGCCGCTGAGCTGTCATCAACTCTTATTTGACTTATAACTCGGCCAAGTTAACATGACACCTGCAGGTTATACCCGTCCCTTTCACTCTCCGGGCATGAGAGAATCGAGTGAAAGAGACGGGTAGAAGAAATATGGACACAAATCGTTCGGTCATTCATATTTAGCAATTCATTTGCGATCCAGTTTTTAGAAGGTCATAGTACAAGAGAAAGCAATTCATTTTAGGAACCTATTCTGCATCGCGCTATTTTTGAATCGCTGTCTTAAAGTTGATGGTAGGCACCCAGATCCGAAAAACTACATAACAAATAATCCTAATCGTTATCGTGATCGTATTATTTTGTATGAAAACTAGAGCAGCGCCTCTTTCAGTCGTTTAAGGAAAAAAAAACAATAGAAATTTGACAACAGCACTTTGACAGCTTTTGACGGATGGTATAGTGACATAACGACTATTTCCTTGCTAAGCCTACAGTTTGTCTACAAGTTGACCAATATTATCGATCTTAAGTCAGGCGACAATGCATCTCAAGTCACGGCTAAAAGCCTTATCGTCTGGAACAGGCCTTATAGCGTTACTACACAGCCACCGTGCTTAGTTCACGGTCAATCGTGTTTTACTGCTTAGAACTTATGCACGGTGGCTAATAAGAGTCACGTATTTTCAAATGTGTCAGTGACATAATCCTTCAGTTATCTGGGTGGGTGATTAACGGAAGACTAATGTCGGGTTACTTTAGTAAATATTAAATAACGGTCATCCGTAGAGACGTCAGTGGACTGTCAATATTACAATGCAACAAAGTTATAAAATGTTGAACTGAAAACCTTTCCTTACAGCTGACAGCCATTTCGGTAATATTGTAAGTATTACTAGTGGCTCCTTCACCACTGGATCAGATTTTTTTTTCGTCGCTTGTAGGTGCCAAACCGTCATCGGTAACAAGAAAACGGATGGAACCCGATCTTAACCAATGGTAATAACCCTTCCATTCAATGCAGAAAATTCATAAAACTTATTTAACCTATTAAACTTATTATTGTACTTACGCACGAAAATCTAAGAAATGATTTATCTTTTCCAGTGTTTTACCTCCATAACATGGTCAGCTTGGAAATCAGTTATAGTCACTTAATATTACTCGTGCAAGTCGTTAAGTTAGTGACATTAAATCACTTTTTACCTATACACAACGCTTTAATGAAAGGTATCATTAAAGTGATCTGCTGACCATCACTCAGGACTGACACCGACTCCTAAGTAGTACAAAAAAGGAAATAAGAGGTGATATTTGTTTATTAGAAGAAACAATTTTCACATCGCTTTGAAGAACAGCTGTTCTACATTTAAAACAAAGTAACTAAACTTATTTACCTTTGATTCCTCATTGGGCATGCGTTGTAGGTTACGACCTTGGTAAAATGGTTAATTGCAATCTTCTTGCGAAACTGAAGCACTCGTACTGCACCGCATTTTGTTTATATTTGAAAAGAAAGAAGAAAAGAAAAAAGCATTTATTAGCGAACACACCACATAACACATAAGATTTAGGGGTTTTTAATGAGAAATAATTAATTGAGCCACAAAAAAATAATAAGTAAGCACCTAAAATACTGAAATGGACGCAAAGTCCACCACTTTGCGTCCATTTCAGTATTTTAGATGCTAAGTTAGTATTTTTGTGGGTTAGGTTAGGTTAGTTTGGTGATCAATTAATTACAACCCGATTTTAATTACACTAGGCTGAATTATAAGCTGATATATATAGATTCTGCTAGCTAGCCGACCTGGATACCTACTCAGACTTCAAAATCTCTACAAAGCATAAAACAGAGTAGATCCCCAGCTGTTTGTAGGTAGTAAGAGTGATTTTAAAAAAGGTTTATACGTATAGTACAGTAAGTAAGTTATCAGTTCATTTTCAAACAGATATGCAAATTCAATCACTAAGTTCAAACTTGTTGATATTAACACTGACCTTTATAGCTTTGACGCTTTCTAACAAATTATAAGCAGAATAGTTCATGATTCAATTGGTTCGACTGTACCTATATCTTCATCCAGTGTAGTAAGCTTTACTTGCTGTATTAGATATTGAGTTGAGCGCAGTTTGGCATCACGCGACGATATACAATGTTAAATAGCTATTTAGTCAATGTTTATGTGGCTTTGTTTTGTGCAATTTTGTGTATGCGTTGTGTGTCTCTGAATAATATAACTCGGAAATGAAACCTCAAACGATTTAACTGCTTCAAACTTGACATAGCCATCGTTTCCAGCAAATTCGAGATTCCACTGGCATCCTCCTCGTTGGTAATACAAATACGCGTCCACCAGCAAACAATGAAGACGTTGAACCTTGGCTACGGTCTACGCTGCGTGTGCGCAGTTTACGAGCCCGCTCGTTACCCGGACATGTTTATTCGGACGCCCACGCCGTGGCCCCACGCGTGGCTCGTGCCGGACGGTGGCCCAATGGAAAGGAGAAAGCGATTGCTTCAATTAAGCTTGTTCAGACACGATACGATACAAAACAAATACAAAACAGACACGATACGATAAAAATAAAAAAAATTATATATTTTTTTTATTCTTAGGAAATTAGCACTGTTATTGAGAAAATTAAGTGTAAAACAATATTGGATGCTGAGTATGCGTAGTTTACGAGTACGCTCGTTACCCGGACATGTTTATTCGAACAGCCACGCCCCGCTGTGGCCCCACGCGTGGCTCATGCCGGATGGTGGCCCAAAGTATTCGAGAAAGCGATAATTTCAAAGCTAGGATCGAAACTCTTGACCAGACTGGGTTCAATGTAAACCCTTTTTTCACGAAAGAAACTTTTTCAATTTTTCTTGTTAAAACTGCTTCATGTAAAAAAGTAGGTAATTAGTTAAAAAATATACCTATATATATATTTTCGCTTTAAAATGTATCCATTTCAAGCACTATTTTTGGAAAAATCATTTATAACATTTACGAAAACTCTTTGAAACACGTTTTAATCGATATACCTACTTAATATGCTTTTTTAACTAAATAAATAAATGTTTATTTAGTATACGTAAATAGTTATATGGCCGTTAAATATCGGTGTCAATTAGCCAATAAAATTAAGCAGGGTCAGATTATTCACTAAACATCTTTAAGGAAAACATTACTTACAAATAAGATGAAGAAACTGCTTGGTGAATTAAAAACAGAAAATACTTATCGTCATCGACATTTAAATTAACCTATTTCAGTGCTCCGCTTGTACCTTAACTAAATTGAAAAGTTATTGATGATTTAGAAAGAGTCCAAAAAATATGAACAATCTTGGACCGCACAATATCTTTAACACCTTTCTTATGGACACACGGAATACGATAAACAATGCTAATAACGTTATCTAAATTCACTCTGACGGACACTGATGGGCACATTTTACTATGAAAGACCATTGAAATGGACAAACAAGTCATTACATCTCTCAGTATTGTTTGATATGAAAAAATTGAGACATTTGCATTAATTTCAAGAAAAAGGCTACTTACCTTTACTTATACTGTTGGAAAAAAAACTGTGTTGGCGTTTGTGTCAGTTAAATGGATTTTTACGTCTTGCTTAACAGAGTATTTAACACTTTGATCTATAAGTACAACAGACAACATATATTCAGTTTGACGTTGACCTTGAGAATGTTTCAAGGGCTTCAACAATAAAATAACTAGGTAATCCTTACTAATACTAGAAGATTGTCCGTCTTTCACGTCAAAACGGAGAAACGGATCGATGCGATTTTTGATATGGGGATAGTCTATAAACTAGAGAGTGACATAAGCAACTTTTTATCCCGGTAAAATATCACATTCCCGCGGGATAATGTAGTGTAGTCCACGCGGGCAAAGCCGTGGGCGGAAGGTACGTTCATAAAAGTAACTCGTTGAACTACTAAACTATGCTAAGGATTACCTTATTTTGTAAGTATAAGTAAGAAGTTACAATAAAATAAAATCCAAAAACAATATGTACATAATCTAATCTCAATGAATATGAACTCTTTTGATAAGATTAATTTATTATTAAGGCGGCATTAAGTCCGCCTTTTGTACCCTTTTGTGCGATAAAGTTTAAATAAATAAATAAGAATATTACTTTGACCTTCATTTCAATACCACCAGAGTGTGAAAGAATAAAATAGAGGCATTTTCAACTCATCATCGTCACTAACACATCATATTGCAACACAATTATAAATATAAGAAAACGCGTTCAACCGATCGAAATTGCTCACGAACCGAGTACGTACCGAATGCCTAAAACATGTAACTGGACGATAACAGCGAAAAACAATGTCACGTCGATGCATAGAAAAATTTGCCTTCGGGTTACGACCTTTCGGGTTATTTTGGCGTGCGCAAGTTTTTCAGATAAGCTGTTTTTCCTTGCCTACGTGAGGTTGTAAAGGGGTCATTTGATAAGAGCACTGTTTCGAGCGGAGGTCACGTGGAAATCGGAAAACTCCACACTCGTTTTTTTATTCTTTATGTTTAACTATTTAGCTGCTGTTAGTGGTTTCCTTTGAGGAAAAAATTGACTGCATATTTGAAATATTGCTTGTAGTTTTACATTGGTTATCTAATATGAAAATTATAATAGGACATCTTTTAATAAATTAATTAATAATGATATTAATTGAAGAATCAAGTAACCAACGCTGTTAATGTGGATAGAGAGATGGGAGTAGAATGATAAAAAATACCACAGTATCGTCTGCAATCCGTAGCTATCTAAGGAGAACTATTTATTAATATAAGTACTATTTTATCCGCATCTTACTATTTAAACCCAGAGGCCCGGGTTCGATTCCTAGTCGGAGTACACATATTATATTCGGTTTGGTTGGTGGTAGACCGTAGGTGTACATACTTGTTTCAAGTCTGCCTGTCTAGCTACCACCATCTTATCTAAGTCTCACGCCATAACAACGATGTTTTCAGCATTGTTGTGTTCTAGCTGTTAGAGATAAGATAGCCAGATCCTCAGAGGTTGAGGATTCCGGGAGTTGTGCGCTCCACCTTTATCATCACTGAACATCAGGTGTGAAGAAAGCTAAGTGCAATAACATTGGGGATAAAAGAGAGAGAGATTTCGACTCAATTCAACACCTTAATATAACTTTACCAACATCTTATCCTTTTTTAGTGAGGGCAAATACAGGCTTTACGTATACAACACTGGATGTTGGACTCAGTCAGACACAGGGCCTGTCTCTCGCCGCACCCAGCCCTCGCACCAAGCCTAATAGGCTTCGCGTCAGGGCTGGGCGGTTCTAACCCCAGCTCCGGCCCCCTAACACGCTCGAAAGCTTGAGAGGGTGCCGGAGGGAGCCACCTCACAATCTCCCCATAAGGTTCTCAAGGTGGGCTGACCAGCACCAACATCTTACCACAGAATATGTAATAGTACTAACGTATCTTACCCTATGATCCAATATTCCTCAACATCATAACTCATCACAAAACATTCCTTTGACTTCAAAAACAACAAGCAACACTTTTTCGAGGTTAAACTCATTACAACAAATAATCGACATTACCATAAAGTTAACACGTTATCTGCGACAATACAAGTAGATTTGTTCCACAAAGGTCGATGGGACAGCGGCCTTTGCGACGGAGCTAATTATCGCCATGGATTGTTTGACAAAAGAATAATGTGTGGCTGACGTAACGCAAGGTGTTCACAACAAGTTCACAGCGAGCGATTTGAATGGATGCCATTAGGGTTGATACCTTTTGGAGATAACAATATACCTAAGAGATGTAAGTCTTGAAAATAGAGCTCGTTAAGCTAGTTTTATACAACGTGTTAATGAATAAACCCAAAACCTCTTAGGTGGTGATTGTGCTCATGAATATGAACAACTTTTACTATGGGGCCAACTCTGCAACTGAGATTCACCGTCAAAAAAAACAAAAAGACCTTTCACTACTATTATATTAGTACCTACAGACTGAAGGAGTGTATATTTTAGTGTTTGTCAAACAAAGATACATATGTTTAACTCAAGGAGGTTGAGTCCTTGACTAGGGGGCCAGAGATCACTGATTTGACGTCATGCTTAGACGTCTACATAACCTTTGACTTGCATGTTAAAATAATTCGCACATTTATGTATGTACACTCGACAGCATATCAAGTTAAACAGTTGAACTGCGATAACAGCTTTTATTACGTAGGGCATAAAGGCCAACATGTATAGTCTGATGATAGGTTTAAAATTCAATTGCACTTTGATTTTTATCTGAATTATAATTAATGACAATTATTTTGGTTTCTGCAGTGTAAAGATGTGAAGAACACTAGGTTTCTGTACGTGGCTTTGCCTGCGTGAACTACTCGATGTTTTCCCGTGGGACCAACATGTTTTCCCGGAGTAAAAGTAATCTTTATGCTATTCTAGATCTTAATATATCTCTGTGCCAAATTTTATCCAGATTTGCTGAGCCGTTTTGTCGTGATTAAGTATATAACAAACATCCAAACTTTTGCTTACATGTATAAAATTACTAGCGGATCCTCGCGGTTTTACCCGCGTGGTACCCATTCCCCTGGGAATATCGGAATGAAATATAGCTGATGGTGTGAAATATGCTGAATAATGTGATGTGCTGAATAATGTAGGTTTCTAATTGTGAAAAATTTTTGTTTATCAGTTCAGTAGTTTTTGATTCATTACAAACAAAAAATCCATTCCCCTATATAATATATTAATTATAGATATAGGTATAGTTAACGAATAGCGTATAAATATAATTTATTACGTCACCCCCTTTAAATTAGGTAACTAAAAACTAAAAAAAGTGTGATCATTTAATCAAGTAATCTACCTCATGAGTTGGAACCTCTGACCTTTAAGTTGACGTCGTGAAGCTACCACCAATAAACATAGTTGTCAGCGATATGCTAATTATTATCAAGTCGATTTGCTACAATGTCCGTAAAAGTAATACTTGTTGTTATCTTCACCAAAATATTCAGTTTCAGTAGGAAGGCTCATTCGCACTTACGTCATGAACTTGAAATATTTATATTCATGGAGTTGCTGTGAATTTGTATGCGGCTTATTTTAAGACGACACTATGTCGGTCGTCTTCATAAGTTTCAGTTATGTTCCAGCTTATACTTTCAGTTCGAGCAAGTTAATTTCATAGAATGCTTTTAGGTAGAATTCTACTATTTATCAGCTAATCTAAAAAATATGCGGAAACTGTATGTTTCAAAATATTGAAAATGAAGTTAAAAAAAAACGACCCGTCTCACAATTAGCTCCGATGGAACTCGCACCCACGACCTTTCACTCTCCGGACGAATGCTCTAACGCGCTGTTAACCTGCGTTTATTTCATCGATGTGAAGATACTTATAGATATTTTATAGAAACAAGAGAGACCGTCCGCGGCTCCGCCACTTGCATTGTGCAAACAAAAAATAAAAATTGAGACCATTTGAGATTTATGTTTGTTTAATTTCGCTAAAACGCTTCTTTTTGAAACTAAGCAACAGATACTTTCAAAATGATTGAGATGAAGTAATGTGATGTCATTTTTACTAAGCTTTCTTTCAATTAACTTTTTTCTGCACTTATTCAACACTGCTATCTAACTGTCATTACGTTTTTTCTCTATCAGCGATGAAATGGAAAAAATGTAATTTCTTAATTTCTTTATACCATTTCACAAAACAGTTTCAATGACGACCATAAATAGCAATAAGCAATGTCAAATCTACAAGTTAGGTTTACGTTAGGTCATTTAAATTAATAACTCGATTCGCACCACTCAGAAACCCACTTATATGAGGTAGCTACAAAAAGTAAAGTCAACTTGGTCGCAAGTAAGGTCATTCATGTCACAGGGGTCAGTGCAATAGGGGCACAGTAAAGTTATTTGCGAATTCTTAGCCACTAAAACCTGACGTACAGGCTCGTTCACACGGTATTGACAAAAAGTATATAAGTAGGTATATATTTATCCGTTATCAAGTTCACATAGACACAGTTTCTTCAGAAATTTACAATGGGCTTAGATAATTGGTGTGATTGTAAGAAAATATTTATTATTGACGGTTCATCAAAAAATACTTACAAAAGTATGGAAAAGGGTCCAATGTGTATTGGAGTTTGTTTTTAATATCAAATGTAGGTATGTCGGGACAAGTTTTTCATTATGATTATGATGATGACTTCGTGATGCTATGTTGAGTCGCCCACTTTTTACTGGACCCATAGAGTATATTGTATGTATTAGTAACTGGACCCATAGGCGCAGTCTCGCATATTTTGATTTTTTTTCCGTCACCTGGGCCCACTTTGCATGCACTAAAGATCTATCGCGATCAAGAACCAAATTAAGCACTAGCTTTTTATAATTTGGTCGTGCGATGAAATATGCAGCTCGGCGGCCCAAGGTCGCCGTACAAAGGTGCGCCATTTGTCACTGCGGGAAACTGTACCACTTTAGCCGCTAAATAATAACCGCAATCAAGAACAAAATAAACCGTTTGTGTCATTAGGTCGTGCGAGAGATGTAATGGTGTACCAGCCCGGCGCGGGCGCGGGGTCTTGGCTCAAGGTCACCGTACAAAGGTGTGCCATTTGTCACTGCGGGAAACTGTACCACTTTAGAACAGAAGGTCTAAAATGATAATGGTATAATAAAATAAAATCCGCTAATTACTAACCGCGATCAAGAACAAAATGAAGCGTTCGTTGTGTCATTAGGTCCTGCGGAGATGTAATGGTGTACAGCCCGGCGCGGGCGCAGGGTCGTGGCCCAAGGTCGCCTTACAAAGGTGCGCCATTTGTCACTGCGGGAAACTGTACCACTTGTAGG
The DNA here is from genome assembly GCA_949710035.1 of Crambus lathoniellus. Taxonomy (NCBI): domain Eukaryota; kingdom Metazoa; phylum Arthropoda; class Insecta; order Lepidoptera; family Crambidae; genus Crambus; species Crambus lathoniellus. The sequence goes on along the minus strand of OX453303.1, from coordinate 8,168,013 downwards.
ATAGAAGGTTTGAGTTGATAATGTTAAAACAAAATAAAGTCCCTAAATAATAACCGCAATCAGACAAAATGAACCGTTTGTGTCATTAGGTCCTGCGGAGGTGTAATGTTGTACTAGCCCGGCGCGGGCGCAGGGTCGTGGCCCAAGGTCGCCGTACAAAGGTGCGCCATTTGTCACTGCGGGAAACAGTATTACTTGTAGGACAGATTAACGGGCAGAATGTCTGAGTTGATAATGTTATGAAATAAAATCCGCTAAATAATAACCGCGATCAAGAACAAAATGAACTGTTTGTGTCATTAGGTCGTGCGAGAGGTGTAATGTTGTACTAGCCCGGCGCGGGCGCAGGGTCGTGGCCCAAGGTCGCCGTACAAAGGTGCGCCATTTGTCACTGCGGGAAACTGTACCACTTGTAAGACAGAAGGTATGTGTTGATAATGTTTATCATAACAAAAATCATACAGAACATTGAAGACCAAGAACAAATTGAACCGCTTTGTCATTTGATCGTGCGAGAGGTGTAATGGTGTATCGCAGCCTGGTGCGGGTGTAAGGTCGCGGCCCAAAGTTGCCATACAAAGGTGCGCCATTTGTCACTGCGGGAAACTGTACCACAGAACGTTTAGGTTGATAACACTTTTTGGATATTTTTTTATGCAAAAATGTGTAAAAACTTTAAATGCTGCTAAAAGCAGGAACATGACACAGGCAACATTAGGAATATCGTGATGATTGCCGAAAATACTTCAAAATTAAAAAATGACCTTTACTATATTTTATAAGTACTTGTATGTAAAATGTTGTGATCTGGAATCGTCTCCCTGATGCTATCAGGAGGTCTCCTAGCAAATTCTCCTTTAAAAAGAATGCTCGTGCTTTTCTACAGGATAGCTTAAATTCGTAGATCGGATCTGATTCATTGACTGTCATTATCATCATCATTGTCATATTATTTTATCAATGATAACTTTCCTTCAGTTATTCCTTCAGTATTGTATTTATATATATATAAAATATATTTATTTATATAATGTATATATTTATTTTTATGTAGCTTGTATATTTTGTATGTTAATATATGTAATCATATAATTTGTACCGCTTTCGTTGTTTTCTGTTTCCCAAAGATTGACTGGCAGAGAATATTTTTAGTATTAAGTCCGCCTTTTGTACAAAAGTTTAATAAATAAATAAAATAAAATAAATAAAATAAAATATAGTAGGGTTTAATGGGTTTGAATAGTCCGCAACGTAAAATCTATACTATAATATTATAAAGAGGAAAGATTTGATTGTTTGTTTGTTTGCATCGAATAGGCTCCGAAACTACTGGACCGATTTAGAAAATTCTTTCACCATTAGAAAGCTACATTCTCCGAGTGACATTAGGCTATATTTTATTCCGATATTCCCACGGGAACGGGTACCACGCGGGTGAAACCGCGAGGATCCGCTAGTATTAAGATAATATTATTAGACTTATTATTATTTGTATCTCTGTTGTTCCATTTATTCGAAATATTTGTGTCAGAATTCTACTACATTTGAAAGTTAGTCGTGTAAAAACCTCGAGATATTAAAATACGGTTGGCAGTAACACAAAATATTAATGCCGGAATCTTAATAAATATTTTATGATATTTTACATTTATTTAATACAAGTACATCTAATAGTAATTTATATCGCTTCAAATTTCGTGTCAAATGAATATAAAATAAATATTTATTTTACATTAAGATACCCATCCTTCTGCTCCTCCAATGCCGTGCGCCAGCAATTACTCGAGCCCACCTGATGGCTTGTGATTATAATAACACGAAGTCCTGATGTCAGGTCAGACCGATCACATCAATATCACTTAATTTGACGTGCCGTGTGTGCAAATTGGGGAAATTAACTCTTAATTATATGGGGGATAGATTGAGAAACTTTAAAGTAATGTAAAGTTTCTCAATTACAATGTTGTTTTAGAAAATAAATGTTAGACTTGACTTGTCAATAAAATATGTAGTGAAAAATGATACGATTTTTGTAAATATTTGCAAAAAATCTCAAATTCTTGCGACAGTCCGCGATTTCATTCATATGGACTAGGGGTCATAGTATGACATTTTTTTGTCTTTGACCTTGCTTGATAATTGAGGTAAGCATGAAAATAAAAATATACTTAGCTGGTAATTCACAAATAAGCGCGTTTAAAAAACAAAATTTACTACTGAAAATGTCAACTATTTATTTACTTTAGCTGTTATGTTAGTAAATATAGGAAAAATTGTGATAGAAGAAAAACCACCAGCCCTGCAAGTAGCTTTCAGGCGGGATTCGAACCTGCGCCTCCGGGGAATCCGGTCCGATATGCACTGATCCGAAAGGCTCGTCGAATTTAACTATCACTTATGATTATGACGCTGTAAGCCAGCGTTGCTTCATCAATGTGAGGAAACCCTCGCATTCGAATGAAACATTTTTACAAATGTTTAACAATCGATTAAGATGAAACAGCTATTAATTAAATAGTTGACATTTTCAGTTTCAAAAACTAACATCTTAATCCTTTTCACGAATTGCCAACGTAATTTCTTAAAAATCAAAAACTATGAAAATGTGAAATAAAAATAAGCTAACCCTGCATTTTATCAATGTGTCCACAACACACACGTCATGCATTATACGTATCATTTGCAAATTACACGTCAAAAAAGTTTCACTCTTTTAAAATGTTAATGCTTAATCCCCATAAAGTTTTATTACAGACTTTGCAAATAACATTTAAATTCAAATTCACTTGTGCAAAAACTTTACAAACTGGTCCTATTACCGCACTCTCTCCTCGGTGATAAGATCTTAAATTTAAATGTATCAAAATTTCAAAGTAACAAAGTTTATAACTGGATCCGAAAATGTTCATTGACCGGTTAAGTTATTATTATACAATATCGCGACATAAGCACGAAGATTAAGATAATTAGGTAATAAAACGATTATTACCTAATTGTTATATTGTTTTTAAATCCTAATTTTATCTAGACTACAAGATTATAAGATTTGATTTTTTATTTGTGTTTGTGTAACCTAAAAACTACAAGACCGATTTTAAAAATTCTTTCACCAGTAGAAATTAAAATTATTCTTGGCTGATATAGGCTATTTTTATCCCGATATTCCCACAGGAATACTACGCGGGCAAAACCACGTGGAGCCACTAGTTTGATAATAAATTGCATTAATTCCACAATCAGTTGTAGCTGTAGTAAATTTTCAACAAATACTGACATTTGATAGTCGCGTCATCGATCGTGGCGTCCATCGGTCAATCCGTACGCGAAGCAAATTACAACGTAATGTTGTGTTTATCCTATAACCGTGTATAATTAATAAGTGTAACAACATTAATATGTTGTTTGTTACACTTAAACACTACACACACTACACTAATGAATATTAGCCTTTTAAGGCCCGTGGTATCGCCAACGACCTTGGCCATAGAAAAGTGGCCTAATTTTCCCGCCCGCTACGCGCACAAAAACAGCTTAAACACACGTTTCGTCAAAACTATGTATTATTTTAAAACGAAAAATGCTCAGTTTTAAGTTAAACAAGTTTGCAATCTCTTCCTGAAAGAAACGTGAAAATATCACTTGTAGTTTAGAAGCAGTAGCGTATTAGAAGTAGAAAACAGCTTCATTTCAATGGTTTTTTTTTAATAGTATCTTAAAGACTATGTTTTTTTTAAATGCTCAGATTGAAGTTTATATATCAATGTTTATATATCAATTCTGGATTCATCAGTAGGCTAATTTATGAGTTTTAGAGCCTCAAAAATGATCGTTTCACGACTACATGCACCTTAACCGACTTCAAAAATTGAAAAGGAGGAGGTTAAATCTATTCGTCGCGTTTTTTTTATATGTATGTACACACAAATCCTCAAGTGCTTAATGCTACTTATATCAAAACAGTGTCTGTGATGCTGTATGACATTTATTTTGTTTTGTCATTTATTTGTACAATCAAAAACACTGACACGTAGTCCATGATTCAAATAGAAAATAACAAATTATTACCAGAGCGGTGAGATGGTTTCTTTGCTGTGTTATAGATTCAAAATGACGTGTGCGGTTGCTAGTATCATTACAGTATGTAAAACTGTGTATGATTAGGTATTTGTTTTACCTATAGATTTTCGTGGTCGGGCTTGAATATACGGAGGTATTGGAGGAATAGCTCTTTCGATTTTTTATTTAAATAAACAATAATATTGGCGATTGATTTTTTTAAAATACTTAATCTTTTCTTATTATTACTCTTTTGCATTCACAATGCAACTTTTATTAGGTATTGAAAATGAAGTACCTACCTATTAGAAAAAAAATCGGCCCGTCTCACAACTAACTCCGGTGGGTCTCACCATCATCATTATCATTTTAGTTATTTTCATAGTGTTATGTCCTACGGCCTTTTGTTGTGGGGCTCAGCCGCTAACATCCAAAGTATATTCGTGCTCCAAAAAAGGGCTATTCGCGCCATTTACAACCTCCGATCGAGAGATTCTTTAAGAGATCTATTTAAAGAAATAAACATTTTAACTGTTGCAGGACATTACATCTATGAAAATATAATTTATGTGAAAAAGTATTATAATACATTTGTAAAGCAGAGCGATATTCATCGCTTTAACACAAGAAATAAAGATAAACTTGTCGTTCCCAAGTTTAGGCTAGAAAAATCCAGAGCCTCATTTCTGGGGAAAAGCATAGCCTTTTTTAATAAAGTTCCACAGCATATAATTGAACTACCATTGCATAAATTTAAATGTTACATTAAAGAGTCGCTGATGAGCAAAGGATACTATAAAGTAGACGATTATTTGAATGACCGCAATGCATGGTCATGATGTAACACATAACATAATCACTGTTTAATATGATGTATTTTTATACTAAGCAATTGTTGTATTAGTAACGATATGTTTTTTTTTTTTTGTAAATGTCGTTACCTAACTAAGAAACGCTGGCAAGTTTCTTGCGCCCATTCTTCTTGTCAGTTAAAAAAGTCTTGAATGGGTGGTAGGAAAATATTGACGATTCATAAGTACATATTTATTATGTCTAAGTGAATAAAGAATATTTTTATCTTTATCTTTATCTTTATCTAGCCATTTAATTTCCCCACTGCTGGGGCACTGGGCTTCCTTATGGATGCATAGACCATGACCCCCCACGCATGCGCGCCCAATGTAGATTGGTAGGTATTAACGACTGAAAATTGAGCTGGGACCAACGGCATAACGTTGCTTCCGAAGCACGGAGGAGCTCGAGATGAAAGTTTTTGGTCACCCATCCCGTAACTGACCATTGCCAAATTTGCTTAACCCCAACGGTCGCAGGCCGAGCGCGCTAGCCACTGCGCCACGGGATCCTCTATTTATCCGTTCTAGCTTGTCCGTTGAGGTGACGTACATTGAAAGCCAGATCAGATGATGGTTAAGGCGAGAATTCCCGACCGAAGTAGGCACGCTAACGCTTGCTCGGCCGCACTCGATACACTTCGCGGCGACCCAGCGGCAGCCGGCAGTGATCTGTGAACTCGCGAGCGCCCCGCGAATCGAAAATCACTTAAAATTCAATTAACAATTAAATAACTCAATCAATTAATAAAAAAACAAAATTTATGACGGCCGGAATCCCTCGGCTATTCAAAGACAATTACTTTTATATGTTTTTCATTAACTAAAACCAAGTAATAGGTACTGCAAGGAATATGATATTTGAATTATTATTAGACGGATGTTTGGGATTTTTTTTGACACAGTAAAATATCACCAATCGAAAAAAAAAACGGCCGGTAGCACTAGATAAATAACTGTAAAATAACATATATTTTTTCCAAATTTTAAGTAAGTACTTGTTATTTGCGAGTAATCCATAATTTTAAAATACCCTATTTTGGGGAATCGGCTTTTAATGTTGTGCTTTTCTTTCTTTCTAACTTCGCAACGTTTCGAACGCAGTGGCGCTATGAAATAATATCAGCATTTCAGCAGTGTATGTAAATAGTTCCTCACTCTAGAAGTCCGTATTATCTAAAGTGGTGGCGATGTCCGTTAAGGTCACGTATATTAAAGGCCCGTTTGTCACTCCGGTCACGTGCGACAACCTGCCGAGGAATGTGTTTTCACTCGACTTTTGTCTAAGTTAAGTGCGAAGTCAATTACTTTTAGCTGCGAGAAGGTTCATGGGCCATCTTTGCGGCTTCACTTAGCACTAAAAAGACCCGAGCCGTCAAATTGAAACGAAAAAATTTTTTTTTTATAAAGGGGTTGTATTTAACTGCTCACCAATCTAGCCTAACCTACAAACATACTGAAATGCACACCTAATTTTTGTAGTGCAATTTAATATTTGCCTTTATAAAGTACTATTTAAACTTCTTGACTTTTTATGATATTTTGTTAAATGTAATCTTAATTAGCTGTCGAAAAACAGCAACTTTTACTTTAAAAGACCGTTTACTTTTTTTAAAAAAATAGCCCTTTTATATCAATTTTGCTCAAAAAGTAAGGTACGAAAATATAATCCAACACAGACATAAAGTAATCATGTCATTTTCTTATCTGTAGTTATCCAACTATTTCTCACATAAACAATCAAGATTGCCTCCTATGTAATATTATAGTATTCTTTGCCTATACTAAGCGTTCAAGTGTCACCCGGGAGAGGTCAGTTAAGTTTTTGATTGGTAAACCTTCAGCTCATGCTGAGAATTTATTTTATATATCCTCTCCTTTATAGCTTCCGTCAAACGCGTAATACTTTAACATAAGTAGTTAACATAAAAGAACGCGGAATAAACAAAATACTTTATAAAAAGACTTATAAATGTTATGTGGATAAAAAAAACCGTTTAGCCCAGGGGCTAAGACAGGATCCAAGATGGAGCGAGCTAACCCAGGAGGTGCCTATTCATCCTTGCTTTGAAGGTGGTCGGGTTATAAATACTCGAGAATACAGACACAGAGAGGGAGTTCCACTCCTTTGCTGTGCGCAATATTAAAGATGTTGAGTAGCGATTCGTGCTTCATTTAGGAATACTTAGGTACATATAATATATTTGCTTAACCTCAACTTCGCGACTGGCATTGTCGCACCTCACCTGAATACTTATATAATATACCAGAATTTTTCAGAATTTTCAAAGTAAAGCTCTGTGCATAAAAGCTCGCTATTGCCATAATGCATATTTTATTCATAATATCTACGTGTACAGTCCCCAGAATGTCATTATGTATTCCGTCCACTCGTCAAACCACCGGCCAACGACCACAGCCAAGAACGTGTCAAAATAAGGTCATAATGCACCAGGAAGGACAATATGCCATTGATTTAAAAAGTGAATGTAAAACATTTCGGTTCGCGTAAACGATAACTGGTTAGCGGATTACAATATTGTTTATGCAAGTAAATCGCAATTAATGTGTCCCTTTCACTCAGAAGGGATTAATGGGAGAAATTGTTTATTTCATACTCAAAAAGTCATAAACATAAATTACATAAAGTTATAGATACAACACTGTACCACGTATTATGGGTATTCGATAATGGATTTATCACGAACTAGTGGTGGTAATTTAGCCTATGTCACTCTGGAATAATTATGCTTTCTACTGTTTTTATTAAAATCGGTCCAGTAATTCTTGAGTTTATCAATTTACAAACATGGAGACAAACTAAATATCATACCTTTTATCTTTATAATATGCTGGTAAAGCAAAGTTGTCGTCACACAAATCCATTATATGTCACTACAATCAAATGATTGGATCTTAAATGAGATTAAGATAATTTGCCAATGTCAGACTGACTTAAATCAGAAAAACAAATTATGTACCTATTTGATAGACATGTATAACTTAGTATTGTCAACAGGACTTTTCATCACTATACCAAGTTTAATAAGAGAGGACTCTTGGCTTTTTTGCAGAAAATCTTGCGACAGAAAAGTCTTTTCAGATTTTTATCAGAACGAAAAATAAAAAAAAATCTCGAATTATCAATCCACTTGACATTTGTAGATGAAATGTAACTCCCTACTTATTCGCAGGTGGAATCTAAAACAATGAGGACACAGGGGTAATAGCGCCATTAGTGTGACAATAGAATTGGGCGGCGAGGCAGCATCCGTGAAATTGCACTTTTAAATACTTTCTATTGCATGCAAGCGACGACGGGTCGTGGCGACAGTACGAACGAACGAGCGATAGGATAACGGAATGCGAGAATGTGGCGTAAATTCATTGAAATACTCTTTTTTCACCTTTTGACGCTGGCCCGGCCGATTGGGGCCACACAACGATAAAAATCTATTTAGTCTCATTTGGCTTGAAAGATTAAGTAGGTACTCAGGAGACGTTTTACGAAAATATGTTGCCATGTATGATATGGTATGGTATGCCTACATATGAACAATGAGTGGACAACAAATAAAATAAATAAGTACTTAAAATATTTTCTTCTCCTTTATTTAGGCAAGTGGCAATATGCTGAAGCTAAGTTTACCCATCAGTACCTAACCTAACTTTAACACTTGAAATAAGAAAGCGATACTATCGAATTTTAAGTCCTAATTTTAAAATACGTATAACCACTGGGTATCAAGTTGCAGGGCTTCAAATGAAATACTTGATTTCTGAAAGTATCATCACAATCTTTGCGGTCAAAAGTTACCGTATCACTACATAGTATAAAACAAAGTCGCTTTCTCTGTCCCTATGTCCCTTTGTATGCTTAAATCTTTGAAACTACGCAACGGATTTTGATGCGTTTTTTTTTAATAGATAGAGTGATTCAAGAGAAAGGTTTATATGTACTTTTTATCCCGATATTCCCACGGGAACGGGAACCACGCGGGTGAAACCGCGGGCGGCCGCTAGTATGTTAATAAAGGCTACACAACTTTTTTCTCATATTCCTTTACTTGGTTTCCCTTACATAATTACTGTATATTACCTACACCATTAATCCAATGAGTGTCACTAATAACATTCATTCATATTTAGTCATCCATCAACATCCACGCAACCGAAAGCGCGGCGACCACTGCTCGTCAAGTTCACAAAATAAATGGATCTGCTCCATATTAAATGATCGTGATTTCAAGTCGACGCAAGTTGTAATTATTTTGTTGTTGAACCTTGAGGCATTGACGCTGGTCAACCTACGTCCGTCGTCATTTGTTCGATGATCATATAATTATGTAGGAATAAATACCACTTTATGTACTGTTATAAAGAGAAATTCAAATATTTAAATTAAATATCGATGATATTTTTTAAATTCGTCCACTTTCCCTTTCTCTGCGTATTTTAATAATAAATTTAAATTATGCTTGTTTACTAATTCTTACCATGGCAATAGAAGGGTTAACGATTGCCAGTTAAGTTAAGAAGCAAATCTGAGTCTCGGTTTTAATTAGTTAAATGTAACTTAATCGAAAAACATACTTAAGAAGCAAAAACTACAATTATATTGGTGTATTTGTCAGCGCCTACACTTCCAGCTTGTACTTATTCGAAAAGGCAAACAACTGCTACATTGTAACTCAACTATTAATACCCAGCAGTACTACCGTAGAGAACCTTTGCTAAGGTTGTCACACACATCACAGTGATTTTTTGCAGACGAGAACATCATTTTTCTCAAAATCTTCATACCTATTTAATTTATACTTATTCTCAAAATATTCTACACAAATCTTTAATTAATTGGAATTTTATCAAAATAACTTCCAAGCCGTCGTCTGAAATATAAAAAGTGGAATATAAAAAGGCAATTTTACCATACCTTACACACCATAAGTAATTTCTTCGTATAATATGACTACTTTACTAAAATCTTTTTCTTATTTTAATCAAAATCAGAGAATGTTAAATAAAAAAAACTTGTGTTCATTAGCCTACTTACAAATAAGTAAGTACCTACATAAATATTTAAAAAAATCTGTACTGTATTATTTTTGTTATATTTCCCAGCACGACAACCCTAGAGCCGCGAGGCGTGTTCGTCATCCATTTTTGGATGCATGAGACCTTCGATCAACTGGAGCAGTTCCGCCAATCACCTACTACTTTCACTGCGATTTTCGTGACCTCTCTCAATTCGTGTGAGTGGTGATCTCGCAAAGTCAGGTTTTCGTGGACAAAACAATTCACGCGATAAAGACTGACCTGATTGTCTCAAGGGACCGTTTATAATGAGCGTTTTGTAGATCGATCTGTCTTTGCGATAAAAAAAACATGTTGGATAATATCACGTGAACTGCACCGATCCCAAAAGGAGTTGCTCAACGGCTAAGTATATAGAAATAAAATATTACTCGATACGTAAGATTAAACAAAAAACGACACAGATCGTTTTCATTAGGAAAAAAAAACATTACTAGCACATAATATTTACGTCACGATGACTAAGCTTATTCTTAAAACATCACAATAAGTAAAACTTAATGTTTGAATTAAAGACAAGCTACATTAAAAATCGTTCTATATTAAGACTGGAGTAGTAATGACATTAAAATAATCAAAACAAAATCGTATACACCAAACACTAGGAATTTACCTACCTAGTACAAATAAAACCTAAATTCCTCTAGTTACTCGATGTGCACCTAAAAATATTGATGCAATTAAAACCCTGTTACAAGCGCCCGTTTACTTTCCACCGGCAGTGCAAGGGTTCCATTCCATCACGACTTTCCAACCAGTAATTGATGCCTTTGTTACAATTTGTCCGGTAAAAAGTAACCTTAAAGCGTAATACGGTCTGGTCGACCGACGGCTGATCGTGACAACACAGTATAACTATTTTAACAGTAATGGCAGCTTAATATACTCTGTGACAGACACACTGGCTGTTTATCACAGATTAGATAAACTTTTGTTGTAACAGATTAAGAATCATGCATTTTTTTTTGGCTAGGAAGTTCTAAATAGTTCTGAGCTGCGAGCAACGCAGGCCTTCCGAATGTTCTGAGAGATCAACTTATTCGAATGCTATAATTAAATCATAAAATGTAAAAACAAAATGCTAGAGATTGTTAGGTACTTTATGTTGAGAATAGAGTATTTTACTTATAGATATGTCGTTTGTTTTAATATATTTTTTCGAAATATTAGCTAGTATTTTATTTTGAATTATCTTGAATATTTCCAAAGTTATATTATAAGGCATCGCATTTTCAAATTAGACAAGGAGAGAACGACTGTCTTTGTGACGTTACCATGTTTTGTTTTAGGAGGAGACAGCTATAGTCAAAATTAAACAGCCATTATTCGGTTGTTAGAAAACATATTCAAATAATGTTTTTACAGATTGGTATTCTTAAATGTAAAATTTTTTAAATTCATCATTTAGTGAAATACCATATTGATAGATAGAAATTGTTTACATATGTTTGTAAACATTTTTATAACAGCAGTGTGAAAGACCAATAGAATAACGCCATAATACATAGCAAAGTACTCAGTTTGATCATTTCTTTAACACCCCGACCGTCCGAACAATTTCACCTCTTTTTTCTAGTACAAAATTTAGTCCCAAGCGTTTCAAGTGCACCGAAAGCCTTAGTGCACCTTTCGAATAACTCCTCGAATTTGTCGTGGGTAATAAAATGAATAAGTGTGGCGCGTTGATCCGTGACACGCGATCGGGCCGGGTATGCCTCGGTTACTTTTTACACAGTTTCGATTAAATCAGTTCAGAGAACACACGAAATTCCAATAAATAGAAATCGAATACGGTCAAGAGTGACCGTGAGAGTTCAGGTGCGTTTCAACTATGATATGATATAGTCTTTCGAGAGATAGAACATCTTATCTATACTAATATTATAAAGAGGAAAAATTTGATTGTTTGTTTGTTTGTTTGCATCGAATAGGCTCCGAAACTGCTGAACCGATTTAGAAAATTCTTTCACCATTAGAAAGCTACATTCTTCCCGAGTGAGATAGGCTATATTTTATCCTGATATTCCCACAGGAACGGGTACCACGCGGGTGAAACCGCGAGGATCCGCTAATTGTCTAATAAGATTGGTATGTCATGAATGAAATTGATTTGTTCACTTTAAATGACTGAAAGATTAACTGTGGTCATTGATTTTGGTCTGCCATACCGTATCATCATCATCAGCCATTATAAGTCCCCACTGCTGTATTACATGCATTCCTTATGGATGGACAAAGAGAGCTTTACCGTTTAAGCTTGACTTTTGATAGACATAATGGCGATAGTCTTGGAAATATAATTAAAACGTCACAACTTACCTACGGAAAATAAATAGGATTAGACAGGAGTTGAGTAAATAATGTAAAGTTAACGTTACTATCAAACTTAAAATCCCATTTGCAAAAAAAGCTTTTTCATACAATTTATCAATACGGTAAAAATGTATGGAACAGCTGATTTGTTTTTGTTGAGTTGCAGAGTTGGCCCCATAGTAAATGTTGTTCATAATAAATAAATAAATAAATATTTTCTTACAATCACACCAATTATCTAAGCCCATAGCATTTTTTTTTAATAAACTGTGTCTATGTGAACTTGATAACGGATAAATATATACTTATATACTTTTTGTTTGTAAATACATACTTAATATACATAGATAACACCCAGACCAAGACAAATAGACATGTTCATGCGCACAAATATTTGTCTTGTTCGGGAATCGAACCCGAGACCTCTGGCGCAGAAGGCAAGTAGCTTACCCCTGCGCCAAATCGGTCGTCATATTCATTAGTACCACCTAAGAAGTTTTGCGCTTTTATTTAGCATAAAAGGAAACAAAAAGTGCACGCGATCCAAATATCATGACAATGACAAATCAATACCATCAATATTTTTTAGAAGTATGAAGTATCTCCTAACCTTATATGTTGGTAACACCAACCAAACTCCCCAAAACATTATCTACGGATCCCGAATATCTACAAAAAGGAGTAGAACCTGTAACCACAGTAAACCGTGACGTGCACTTGTCGACCTCACCTGTGCGCGCGCCTAATCGTCGCTATTCAGCAGGACTCGAATAAAAAACCGCTCGCACTTGTCGAATAAGACCCCGATAAAAAACTACTCGCACTTGACGCTTGATGACGTGACGACTCGTGATCAGTTTTACGTGACCTGCGACTGCACCTGTTGTATATCGATGAAAAGATTTTTTTATTTAATGGATTGCAAGGAAATCTATTGATAGAGAAACTCCATGAACATTTTAGAAGGAGGGAGGAATCCTTCTTCATCAGCAACCAATAAAGAAATTTGGAAGAGTTTTATTGTTGATTGCTGATTAACGTTTATTAGAAATAAGTTTTTTGTAAAAATATACATTTTATGACAAGCTTTTTACCCGACTGCGAAAGAAGGAGGATTGTGTTTTTCGAGAGTATGATGTATGTTTCTGACTGAACTTTTACATTGTAGGTATTGTCATCCAAACTGAACTTGTATGCCTTCGAGCATGGCTTCGCCTCGAAGTTGTATGCATTTCAGCTGGGACACTGGGAAGTGGGTCTTTAGCTTGCAAGATTTTACCCGAACTGACATACTATACATACACTTCAAACTTGTAAAATACCAGAATCTTATTAGGTAGGAAGGTATAATAAAGAAGGTTAAGATATCTATATGATGATCGTTCTTGTTGGAGCATTTCTTGATTTATTATACATAGTTAAACAAAATTATGTTACAAGTTAAGCCAATAAAATTATTTATTTAATTTCATTTCTAAGATCTAAAATCAACACCTGATTAACGCTACAAATTACTACCACATCATTTACATAGTAAGGGGATTCTCACAGGTTAAAAACTACTAGCTGATTTACAACGCAATGATGCAGCATTCTCATTGCGTCGTGACACCAGACACTTGTCGCGACCTTTAGCCAACCCGCCAGTGTCGCCGCGACTAATCGCTGAAACGTCTTCTCATTACACAAAGCACCGCACTTGTCGAAGACACGACTCGTGACGCTCGAACGTGACGCGATGCGCATTTGTTCAAAAATAGGTTATCGATGGACTGTTAACTGAAATTAGACTACATATGACACGAAAAGGGGTACGTATTTTAATGTCTAAAATAAAAAAAACCTAACGTTAAATAAAACACGTCTACGTTCAAAATACCTAAAATCAAAATACCTAATGGTTGTTTTACTTAAATTCAAAATACCTACAGTTTAAAATATCAAATGGTTATATTACTGAACTTCATAAAGCTAAAACTTGAAATACCTATGAACAAAGTCCCAAAATTAGTTACGTTAGGCAAATTAGGAGAAATAAAACAAACGAAAATGAGCTTCGTGGTTCACAATCTAAGTATTTATTTTGTAATTGAAATTTTCATGACGTAAGACACTATCAAATCGCGACAACATAATTTACCATAAGCATTAGCCATTTTCTAGCCGTTAATTCTAAACAAAATGTGTTTTAAAGACAATAATTTCTGATGTTTAGTGCTAAACAAAACCATAAACAAGTTGCGAGTCAATAGACATAAAAGTCACGATAACTGGAGCCAACTTTCTATTCGTAAATTAGATTGTTATTTTCTTTTGTATTTTCTCGAATCAGTTCACAAATTGTGAGACCAATTTAGGATTTGTTGAAAAAAAACCCTAAAAACGGGGTCCATCGAAGTTCTGAACCAAACTAGAAGTTGGTGAGAACGCGGCGGTAATGGGAGATCACGAACGATTTTTTATCGGTCGTTCCGCTCGACAGGTGGAGGTCGCGACCGCAGCAACTGCGACTGCGACCGACGACCGCGACGGCAACCGGCGGCGACCGCACGACGTGACCACGCGGTGGGAACGCGTGACTTCGAACGCGGATCGCAGCTTCCTGATTTGTAAATCGAATAGTTCAGTTATGCTCATTTTGTGAATTGATTACATTTTACATGGGTAGCTTTGAAATGTATATGTAACATTTGACCAGACTGTATTTAAATAATTTAATAACAAATGAACCTAGTCATACGCTAGACTTTTATACTGCGGCACTACACAGCATAAATAAAGAGGTTTGAAATTTTATCGAAACACGTCTTCAGTATAAACCTATTAAAATATACAATTAAAAACCATCTTCCCAGATCTTAAAGGACAATCCCATGAATGTACAACCTACACCTGCACAAAAACACCATCTCTCATAGTCATACATCTCTGAGGCCTCATCTACGTCAAATATAGCAACTATAAGGTCCCAATACGGTCTGAGTGAATCATTATACTTTTTTTAGTTCCCATAATAATCTTCCTTTAAAGCTTGCCAGTAGTAAGACGTTTCTCATCTTTAATATGAGATTTTACTTTAATGGAAAAGCGTTCTGTTTTTCTTCGAGTCATATACTGAAAAGGGATAGTGTAAGTAAATAGACTGGAATTTAAGCCATGTTATTCATCATGAATTTCCATGACACAGTTTCTTAATGAAATTGTAAGATTTAGTATAATTTTTATTATCATTATTTGTGGCGACATACATCTAGATGATGCGCACATAATTACCATGCGCGCCGACGAATATATGGAGAAACTATTACGAAATTATTCAAGCAACTTTCAATATATAGAACCTCCGACAAATAACCATTGGACAGTGGTCCCCGGGCTAACAACATCCTAGCCCGGAAGGAAGACACACCATCAGTCTTCCTTTACAGTTGCATCATCCCCAGATTATTCATAATATTCATAATAATAATTTATCTAATAATCTATTGGTAGGATAATTGTTGCAAATTGTTCTCAAAAATATTGCGCTTTTTTTCAAAGTCTTTGTCAATAAATAAGTCTTAGGTCATTTTAGCGTACCTTCATAGCGGCATGCTTCTTTTTTTATATTGTATCTTGACCAGTAATGTCTTAACCTTTATATTCGGCCTTTAATACATAATCTAAAAGTTATGGGGTAATGTAAACCACCACCAACGCTTTCTATACAGCTTTGACATAACCCAGCCCATCTTTACAAATTACAATTAAGTATTACAAAACCATCGTCGCCTCCCACATCCGAGACATTGTTCGTTTGCTTGACTTCCGGGGGAGAGCGTGACTGGCAGTCTTGGTGATAACTTTAAAGGTTATAAGCCATATCAAATCAAAAACATTTATTTAGCACAGCTGAGGGACAAACTATTAAAAAAACCAGACAGCTTCTTAGATGAAAATAACACAAACAAAAAAACTATAGACAATATAAAAAAAGAAAGATAGTACACGACTGTACCAAAAGGGATCTAGTTCAGCATAATGCCAGTATTTAAAAACTGACGCTAGTTTTCAACTAGATTCCTTGACATCCGAATGCCAAGACAGCCGTCTAGCCGTGGGTTTTAACCTAACAGTTAAATTAATTAAAATTAAATATGACAATATATAAACAATGGCACTGACAACAAGGCGCCATCGTGCATCGCCCCGGCCGGCCAGGCGGTGTTCGCTAGATGGATAACCAGCTTTCCGCCCTTGGATTTGCCCGCGACTACATGATGTTTTCCCGTGAAAATTCCCGGGCTAAAAATAACCTTTTTGCCATTCTAAACCATAATCTATATTTATGTGCCAAACTTCATCTAGATCTGTTCATCGGTTACGCCTTAATTAAGTAACATACCTACATACAAATTATCCACCCAAGCCCCCCAGAAAGCCAGAAAGCAGATTTTTCTAAATGATGGTAACTGAAATCGCCAACGAATCTGCCAAGAGAGGCGATCATGGCATAATACGGTGTAATTAGGGTTACCAGATGAAAAAAACAAAAGTCCTGAGAATAGGCCTGATTTCCATTGAAAAAGCCTGAGTTTGAGAGCGGGGGGGGGGGGGGGGGTGCAATAAATCAATAATTAAAGTAAAAACCTTACTTAAAAAGTTATAAATAATAACTTTTTAATTATCTACTAAGATAAATTAGTACTTATTAATTAATTATTACCAAAGGAAGTTAGTTTGTTCTAAAAGATCTATAAAGATCTTTTAATCTAAGCATTTATTTTACTATTTCTTTTGTATTTTATTGGAAATTCTAAAAATCCTGAGATTTCATGAGTTTTGCAAAATCCGGCCGCAATCCTGAGATGAGTCCAAAAATCCTGAGATCTCAGGCCAAATCCTGAGATATGGTAACCCTAGGTGTAATGGTATAATGATGAATTGGTCATAACATGTTATTGCAAAAAATCTATATCTATACTTCTTTCCTAATATTAAAAAAAAAATTTTTTAATTATATTCTCCTCAACAATAAATACATAATAAGGAAAGCCTGTGCCCCAGCAGTGGGAACTTATAATGGCTGATGATGATGAATGTTATAAAGAATAAAAGGAAGAAATTTGACTTGTGTTTGTTTGTTTGTAATAGATAAACTCGAAAACTACTGGACCGATTTTAAATTGTTTTACCATTAGAAAGCTACATTCTTCCTAAGTGATATTAGCTAATAAGGTCATATTATCGGGATAATAATATATTGTACCCCGATATTCCCACCACAAACGAGTTCTACTCGGGCAAAACCGCGTGGACCATCTAGTTGGCGATAATAATCAACAAAATATTATTTGTTTTTTTTTACTTTTAAGGCGCTACTCGGAAAAAGTATGGACTCTTTTATATAAAACTATAGGACGGTTAGAGTTGTTATAAATCTAGTAATAAGATATATATTTCTTCATACCTTTATCTAGAATCGTATAGTTTCAGAAACACGATTTTATGATTTTGGCTCGACACTTTTTATTTTCGAAAATACTTACCTCTAAAAAAATAAGAAATATCAGATATTCTTAAATGGGGATACATATACTATTGAAAATTGGTTTAATTAGTGGACACCAATAATATTTAGGATCGTATAGAAGCATTTTTTTAAAATCGCTATAGTTTTTGAATACGAAGTGATTTAGTGTTTTTTTTTGCGTAATCGGCAAAATCGGTCTCGCTCCCGCGCGCGTCGTTTTCTAATTGCTATCTCGCTTTAGCATAATTTTTCCGAGTATCGCCTTAATGGTTTGCTCTTGATCCCAATCAAGCCCATGGGCTAAGACAGGATCCACGATAGAGCGAAGCAAGCTAACCCAGAAGGTCTTTGGTTCACCCTTGCTTTGAAGGTGGTCGAGTTATGATATAAAAACTTGGGAATACAGACGCAGGGAGGGAGGTATACGTAGGTATACGTCCCTCCCTGCGTAGACTAACTACGTAAGACTTACTATAGTCTAGTAAGTCTTACGTAGTAAGTCGACGCTAGACAATTTGTCTAGTAGCTAGACAAATTCATCAAAATAGTAGATTGTACAACAATTGCATAAAACGTACCATTTTACCCGAGACGTATATATCCACCCGAGCCGTAGGCGAGGGTTGATAGTCAATTCGAGGGTAAAATGGGTTTTATGTACAAGTTATACACTCTGCTTTTCACTTAGAGTGTTAGGAAAATAAATAACAATATTGCAAAAAAGAAAAAATAAAGACTTCGCCATATTGGCGGGAAGACTTTCTTTTTCTTTTTTTTTATGCAGCCTATACCCAACATAAACACGAACTTTACGAGCATGAGAAGTCAAAAGGTAGCTTTTTTATGAATTTGTCTAGTAAGTCTTGTTGTGCCCTTTATCAAAACTTTTTAAATACTCATGTGAACCAGCTCTTATTGCTAAAGACACTGATATGTTACGTCCAAGTTTTTATAGACCTTCGCCCGTCGTTGCCGCAGCCAACGGTCGCGGGTTCAAACCGCGGCGAGTCAGGTTACCACCGCAGACGCTCCGGTGTTACGTTCGTTTGCTTACGCGAATGTAAACAGATACTCCAGTTGTTTGTTTTTCTTTTTGTTTATTACATATACTTGGGTAATTATATAATGTTTGTAGAATGTGAATGTGCAAGTACTATTGATTTTAATTTGTTTACGACCATATTACGACAATTTTATTATTGTGTTGTTACATCTTTAAGATGTAACTCTTTGAACAAGCTATAAAGTTTGGGTGGGACTTCCTTAATTTCAGGCTAATGTGATTTCATGCGCATATTCCTTATATAACTAGTTATGTAGTTAAAACTACATTGCTCTGCTAGTGTTGTTAAAACGAAAACGATTTCTGCAGCGATACGCAGCAGAACTGGCAGAAACTTTAAATAAATAAAATAAATTTCTTATAATCACGCCAATCAACTAGCTCAGACGTAATTTTCATTAGAAACTGTGTTATGGAAACTAGATAGGTAACGGATAAATATATACTTTACTTTTTTGTAATACATACCATACATAGGTAAGATAACACCCAGACCAAGACAAATAGACATGTATAATCACACAAATATCTGTCTTGTTCGGGAATCGAACCCGAGATCTCTGGCGCAAAAACAGGGTCTCGATCACGGTAATCCTATGACGCATTAGTCAAGTGTACGTGCAGTTGACGTGCAAATCCGTTTTTGATAACGCGCGGCTTTGACAGTGCGACAACGTTTTCTGTTCCGGTGATAATCTTTGGAACTAAAACAGTTTTCATACGACAGACTATTTTGACAGCTAATTTCGTATTGCAAGTGTTTCCTCTGTCACGGATGTCACCGGATCAGACAGGATTGTGGGACTATAGGTTTGGGTGACGTGTGCGTCGTTATGTCATTACGGCAATACGAAGTCAAATGTCAAGACGCAAACGTGATCAAGACGCGCTGCATAGAATTACGGCGATCGGCCCGCTGGTATCCTGCCCCTGCGCCAAGTCGGTCATCAAACCTATGAACAGAGAAATAGCCGCAAAATATTCAAAACGTTTAACAAACTATAAGGTGACAATTGACTTCACCGGTGAACAAATAAAGTGGCCACAGTACCACCGTCCAGCTATGTCGCGTAAGGTTATGCGGATGCCCAGTGCGTGCGTGCGCCGCGTACGAATGTTGCTGCGAGGTCGACTCCCGACCCGAGTCCGCTGGAATGCGTCCGCTATGACGCTAATAGGACCGTATAGGACAAAGGCACAGCCTTATTAACTATACCTATAGTGTGATAAAGTATTGGAAAATACAACATCTTTTTATAGTGAATGGACAGTACTTACCAATAAGATAACGTACGAATGGCGCTGCCAGGACGACCTGGAGCTCTATTTTTGAATCACTCGTATGACACCGAGTTGCCGCATGCGACATAAGTCGCACTCGTCTTCCAAGTCGCATGACGCTGATTTTCCGTATTTTTGAATCGTTCGTTTCCAGTGCTGCCAACATAATACGATATGTCGGGTTTTATCCGTTTCACGCAGAATTTAGAAAAACCGGTAACTTCCGCAACGAAAACGGACGTAATATTTATGTTTAAAAAACTTTTTTGACTGTCAATCAATGTCACAACATAAGAAAAAACTGTTGTGATTGTGAATTGTGAATTTGTGTTGCACTTGCACCGCATTTTTAAGTTGTTCCTTCTTAAAGTATATTTTGTGCTTTTAGTTTTGTGACTATGTCGTCAAAACAATAAATTGTTTTTTACTAACAAAACGAAAAGATTTGCTTGTTTTCACAAACTTGACAAGAACAAGTAACGTGAGATGTGACACACGCATTGATTTTGACAGTTATTCTATCGCTCGCCTGTCTGCAACGAGTGGGTAGGGGCACTCGTTGCGGTCGAGCGATTAAAAAATACGGAATTTCAGATTCCGAACGAAAATCAGTAAAAATCGAGCGCTCGTCTTGACCCGAGTGATTCAAAAATAGAGCTCCTGACCCGACACCGCTGGAATGCGTCCGCTGACGCTAATAGGAGCGGACAAAGGCATGGCCATTTAAAGCAATGTGACAAAGTATATGGGAAAATACGCCATCTATTTCAACACCAATGTATATCATAGAATAGTTAAGAAATAAATGTGGCAGTCTCAGTCGCATCTCAGTGGCAGGATTGCGATTCAGTAAAGAAATTCCACTGACATGAAATTCTGACCCACAGAACACGGAAAGATTTTTTCTAGTGTTCTGATGACTCTTATATTACAGTTGACTATTGCCCGAATACTCGTACGCTACTTATCTTTGGGAGCGTCTCACACATCGCCCTGTCACTTTTAATGTCAAACGTATGAAAGAGATGCCATGATGTTTGAGACGCTCCCAAAGATGATTAGCGTTCGAGAATTCGGGCGTTTAGGACATACATACATACCCCGATCCCTATAGGACTTAAAAATATACAAAGTGACAATAAAACGATAACTAACCGAATATAAAGGTTAGTTAAGTACGCATGTTAGATACACGTTGAAGTTGTTGTATTGTAAGGGCAATTATCTATGAAGGAACACTAATTATGACCTTATTAGACAAAATTATGGCGATGGTTTTGTAATATTTCATTGTAGATTACCTATATTACAATATTGTCAAAATTATATTGAAGGCGTTTTTGGTGCTTTTACATTGGGGTTAATCAAAGCGTTAAGAGTTAAAAACCATGCGTCGAGGAACTGCCGAGAGTATTTTTTTATCTCTTGTATTATGTTAGCAAGATTGGAGTTTGTAGCTTTACCAATTTGGTAACACCAGGCAAAAGTACTGATTCAATCGATTCATCGATCAATATTTATCAATAAAAGTTTTAAATCAATTTTATTACGCTAAGTTGTAAGAAAAGAAAAATTCTAATACTACACTACATTAACGAAATGCATATACAGGGTGGCTCATTTAAAACGGTCAGTATGGGCAAATCTGAAACCATAAGAAATACAAAGATGAAGAGAAAGGGGTTAATTGTGTAACTCAACATCTATCGCGGTCGCTTTAAAATTGACATATGTTTTGCATCCATTAACTTGTTGTTGAAGACAGTTGAAACAAATATCTGTATTACTGCAGCAATGGTTGTAAAATACAGCGATCGTGATAAATATTGGAGTTACACAATCAAAAGGCTGTTCTTACTTACCATCTCATCGATTGTAGTGAAAAGAAAAATTGCATTCATAAACCTAAAGTAATAATGCTGTTTTCATTTTGGCGCCAGACTTTTCTTCAAATATATCGAAATGAAAATATGAATTTTCTTATTTAAATTTTTACTTTTTTGCATTCACAATGCAATTTTTATCATAGAAAAATGGAAAATAAAGTATTTAGAAAAAATCGACCCGACTCACAACCAGCTCCGATGGGACTCGAACCCACGACCTTTATAGCGAAAGGTCGTGGGTTCGAGTCCCATCGGAGCTGGTTGTGAGTCGGGTCGATTTTTTCTAAATACTTTATTTTCCATTTTTCTATTAATTTTCTTATTATTTATTTGTATATAAGGGTTACATTTTATGATCTTCTAATATGGATCCTCTCCTCTTCAGCTAGCAAAAGTAGCATGCAAAATTTAACATTTATAAATGAAAATTTATTGAATTGAATTTACATCATTTATTAGTCAGTCATTATTAAACAAAACTAAGTACTTAGTAAAAAAAATATCTTCGAGGTTATTGGAGTGGTTATTGGAGATATCCTTTAAACTTTTCAGCCAAGATGGACAAGATAAGATAAATATACAACAAGTTTAACTCAACAGTAGTAAAATATATAATTCTGAACAATTAAGACGGTTCACACGGCGCGTCACGTTACCGGTTATATGTGGCAATTACTAATAAATTATGTGTTGTACGTATGACTATGTATGACGTAAATAGTTGCAGTCGATATATCGACGAGGACGTTTAACAGAGGAAAATCGATTTTCCTAATGTACGAGAATATTTTCCGGTTAATTTATAACTCATGGTATATTTATTGTGAACAGCATATTATTATCAAGTTTAATATGTTGATTTTGAGCGAGTCTGTTCCGTAATACGAACTATAGCTTGATTACCTTTTATATTATTCTTTGGCTTGTTGCGATATCAACTTTACAATTACGTAAATATAATATATTGTTTTTATCGTAAATACAAAATAGCAACATATTTTTCAAATACATTGTAAAACCACTTTCCATATCATCACCATCATCATCATCATCATGTCAGCCGATGGAGGAGGAGGATTATTATTATTATTGGGGAAGGCCTATGCCCAGCAGTGGGCGTCGTCGTTGTTTTCGTAAATTGTAGATGGTTTTAGTGTCAATTTCTGGCAAAACCAAAGTAAAGGGAAAATTCATAAGTCATTTAATCTATATTTTTTAATAAAAAACTTCAATTACATCTAGGTCTCATAACTCATTGATCAATCATGTAACTTAATTAATAAGAAAACTGGAAATTCCATAGAAGAATCAAAATACGAAGAACGTTTCACACAAACAATGTACTTACATTGACAACTTTAAAATAACCAGCTTGTTATTAAAGTCTGTTTTTTTTTTACAAACGAGTACTGAAAATATGTCTCTCGCACATTTCCCATATTGACAGAGTGAGATGGGTAACAGACTATTGTAACGTAATTATGGACAGCATAATTAATTACGTATCACACATCTGTTTCACGAACTAACATTGACACATAAAAAATAATCTAATTTTGACGCAGTTTTGGGTTGTTCGTTGTTTTATGGTGCAAACGTACCTACAACATTACAATTAGATAAAATTGGTTAAGTGTTTAAGCACTTAGTTGGTACTGAGATAGGTATAAATTTTTTGTAAAAGAAATTCAGCAACAGAAAATTCTATATGGAAATTTAGGGTTATGTTGACTTTTGTTTTGATAAAATTTTAATACAGATTTTAGTGAAAAAAAATAAGTGCAATAATGATTTGTTCTAAAGGCGCTTTTAATAATAAATTAGCTGTATTTAAATTGTAATTATTTTTAAAAATTGGTTCAAGGTCGTTATAAAAGTTCTTGAAAATGAATCGGACAAACGTATTTTTTGCATACATGAGATATAAATGTATTGCGTAATATGTCATTTGTAAAAGTTATTAAAGTGTAGTGTAAAATATCGGTAAACAAAGAAAATATACTAACAATATATTTATTGTAAACTAAATTATATAGTTAATGTTAATATAGCCTAGATCGAGATAATAACTCTATGGAATGTAATCCAATTGTATGTTTTTGTGGTTACTTTTTGTAGTTTTGAAAGTTATTTCTCAATGTCAATAAATATGTCTATGGTTTTTTTTTTTCATTTTAACCAGTTATACTTTTTACAAAACTAAAATGAAACGAATATGTTTATAAAGTATTGATTAATTTTCATTTTTGGCAATAAAGTACTTAACTGAAAAAAATATCGATAAAAATAATTTCACTTCATTTTATAGCATTATTTTGAAAACTGCAATCTTACTGCAACATTCGTACAGTACTTTTTGATAAAAAAAATGATTATAAGCTGCAATGTTGTCAATCAAGAATGATCTAGCGTTAGATAAACAAAATTGAACGCAGTAATTAAAGACACGCTTAGTTTTTTTATAAGGGTGTTCAGATATCCAATGCTTAAGACATAACAGTTTGTTGACGATACCTATATCTTGACCCAAATCATAAAATTCAGTCAAATTCAGTGAATTTCAATTGTCTGGTTTTATCAGCGCCTAATTAAGATTACTTTTTAATTCGTATAAAAATATTAAAAACCACCTACCTACCTTTCACGTAATTCCAAAGGTATTCCTGTGTTGCCGATATATTCCTCAGTTTGGCGTTTACAATAACAAACAGTTCAAAGTCACCAAAAACACTTTCGAACACTGTCCACAAACACCGTCTGAAACAGCGTGAATGCGTAAAAAATTGTAGTGATAAAAAAAAGTTAAATCCTCCGCTGCTGTTGGCTGTCAAAAGTCAAGCGCGTTTATCAGTTCGCATATAGCATTGTATGGGCACACGTGGGTCGGTAGCGGCGCGGTGCGGTTATACCGAGGCGAATACGACTTGAACGCTCCGATCAGACGGGCCGACTGAAACACTGAGTCACCACTACATGCGCACAAGAGCCGACAGGTGAAAACGCAGCAGTGTGTCAGATGAACTCGCATACGATGCGAGTTACGACCCTAGTGTATGTTCCTCAGGTGAACTGGTCTCCATGTGTGGGTGAACCATTTTGCTCGTGTTGAGCAGATTTATTGTCCATGTGTGTTATACGACCTCTGTGTTGACACGGTCACATGTCACGCGCGCCTGTGTGCCGCCTACCTGTTGTGCCCCCGCACTTATCAGTTTTGTACTTCTTTTAGGGCTCCAAATGTATTATCTTGCGTCCTGTGTGTGTTTAAGGCGGCGGAGTCATTACATCAAACTATTACGCGCTTCGCAGAACGGAGTTTGTCGGCTATTAATTAATTTACTTATATGAAAATTAACACTGTGATACGCTAGTAAAAGTTGATAATTAGCGTTTTATTATCCATTATTAAAACACGATGATTTCAGCAATTCATAAAACTTTTCTTGTTGTCAAGATTGTAAATATTGTTATAAAGTTATTTTTATCATAAAAAATAACACTATTTGATTTAGACAACTTAACGTTTAATACCTTTTATGAAACATCTCCAATAATTTTACAATTGCTATTTAATACCGGTGTTTAATACTTAAATATTTCGAAAACTTGCAGCTGTTTCAGAAGTATGCAAATTTTCCGGATTTTCCGCCCATAACAGCAGTCACGTCACGTTATTTAAATACATTGTCAATCTCACCTTCTGCATTTAGTGAACTTTGTACACTTAAGGTCACGGATGTTTAACGCCAACACAATAGTTAACATTTCATGTCACCTTGACATTAGCGCAAAGACATTGTCACCGCACCGTGCGGCGAACAACGATAGAAAACCAAAACAAAACCACGAAAATACAAGCGCTACCTCTCTGAAAATATGGTTGAAATTAGTTTGAACCAAACACTGTGTTAAAGGCGTATTGCTTTCATAACAAAATACATAACAAAACAGTTCAATTCCACTTGAAGTAAACAAGAATAAATCAACTTATTCAAAGGCCGTTAAAGACGAAAACAGTGTAACATTAGTAACGAGTTACAACCTTACGTCCCGTTATTTTTTACATCGTGACTGGTCTATTTGTATTGTAATTTGCACCTAATCAGATGTAAAACTAGATTGATTATCGAGTATATGGGCTGCTTGGTTTATTGGAGCTCTTATTGTTCCAAATGATTTGGAGACAATTCGTTGTGTTCTTGATTAACGTTGTAAATATGTTAAGTCTCAAACATTGATGAGGCCCTATTGCTTAGTTCTCTAAGACAACCTCGCATTGTGGTCACAGCATTGTTATATAACTGGTTTCAGTACGTTTCTCGTAGTAGGTAACATGGATCAGGTACAGAAAACTAAACATTTGGTCTTTTGCTTTTATTTTTAACCGCCTCTGTGGTCTAGTGGTTCACACCACCGGCTTCAGGTCCCGGGTTCCATTCCCAGTGGGAGTACATACTGTATTCAGTTCGGTTGGTGGTAGGGCTTGTTCTTAATCCACCTGGCTAGCTACCACCATTTTATCTAAGTGTATCGCCATAACAATGATGTTCTCAGCATTATTGTGTTCCAGCAGTTATAGTTAAGATAGCCAGTTCCTCAGTGGTTGAGGATTCCGGGAGTAGTGCTCTTCCATCAGGTGTGTTGGATTAACCTTGCAATTAAATACTTTCAACAATAAAGCATATTTTACCAAATAATAAAAAAAACAGCTCCTGAATAGTAAAAATTCAAGACATCCTGAAAACTGCGTGAAAATCCAAAAAAAATAAGTATTGTGAGAGTTGCAAATTGCCTCAAATAAATATTCACTCCACTTTGTAAATTTTTATTTACTACGATGTTTCTAAACTACCTGCAGGTCTCAGATAATTCGAAACAATTTGCTTCTATAGTTGAGATGTTAAGGTATTCTCTGTTAATTTATATTCCTGCCACGGACGAATTCTGCGCGTAGGTACTTAATAAAGAACAACGGCAAACAATGTAACAACATGCAGTATACTGTATAATATAAATGATGGGAAGCCTATTTGCACTATGAAAGTTGGGTTGTATCTTTATAAATATAACTACTGATATTGTATTAAAAACTTATTTAGGATCATCAGATCATTATCATCATTATCAAATTACTTTAGATCTTCTAGGAGTGCATTGGTACTTTTTCACTCATTTGTATAATTTAACGTGTTATTATGTTTTTTTTTATCCACAACGGGGTAGCACTTAGCCTTCATTACACCTGATGTTAAGTGGTGATAAGGCTGAAGATGGAACTGGCTATCATAACTAACTGCCGGAACACAATAATGCTGAAAATATCATTGTAATGGCGACAGACTTAGATAAAATGGTGGTAGCTGGCCAGGCGGACTCATAACAAGTCCTACCATCAACCAAGCCGAATACAATATTATGTATCCCCACTGGGAATCGAACCCGGGACCTCTTGGTCTGAAATCGGTGGTGTGGACCACTAGACCACAGAGGCGCTTAGAAATGGTATGGGTATGTTGTCGTAAATAATCACTGCCTGCCTAGCATGACCATCATTATATCACGCGATATGATATGATATGATACGCCATGCTGTCTTGCTTACCCCACGTGAGCAAGATATAGGCTCTTTATCATGCGTCAATAGTCGATAAAAGCCGCTCATGCTAGGCTGGCAGGCAAGCTTCTGCCACCTGTATCCTGTTGCCACGCAACACTGAAAAAAGTTAAGGCGATACTCGGAAAAAATGTGCTGAAGCGAGATAGCAATGAGAAAAAGACGCGCGCGGGAGCAAAACCGATTTTGCAGGTTAGGCAAAAAACACAAAATCACTTCGTATTAACACATTCACTGCCGAACACTCGGATCCGAGTTGAGGTATGCGCTGCCGCTGGTGCCGTTCACTCGGATCCGAGTGTCCGTCACAGTATTTTTGTTTGGCCTATTGCCTGCTGGCGCCTCTGGCAAACGAGCGTCGTTTCATATGGCAATATAGGCATGAAATTAAGTTCTAAAAAATTGCGTTGGTTTTGATATACCGTTCAATATGTGCGAGTGAGAGCGCCGCGTTCACGTATTGTTTCCGCGCAACCGCCCACTCGGATCCGAGCTGTGATACGGTACGTTTGTATAACGCTGGCGCCTGGGGAACGGTTAAATAATTACAATACTTATAAATAATATATTTTTTGTATGTAACGTTTCGTGTGTAGTTTTAGGTAAAAATGAATAGTTACGCAGGCCCATCTAAGCGCAAAATTAAGAAGGCAGTGTTCAAAAGTACCTACAAAAAAAAAAGTTGGTTGGAATGAAAAATCAGACAAATCGGACTTTTCGTTTGAAAATTCTAGTGATGAAGCTTTTCCAACGTTTCCTTAATTTTATTTCATTTACATAGGTAGATATTTACTTTCAGTAAAATATTTTTAATGTTAACCTTTATTAATTCATAATTGTTGATTTTTTGTGCAATTAAAATAGATCATTTACTTGTACGTTGTTTGATTTTAATAAACAGACAATTAATTTACTATACGTTTTATAAGAGCACTCGGATCCGAGTGTTTGACTCCCTACATGCCGATCACTCGGATCCGAGTATTTGACTCCCTATGTGCCGATCACTAGGATCCGAGTACCCCCTTTTTTTAAGCGAAATATACAGTTATATAATATTTTTTATTCATATTTACTAAATAAACACATACAACTTTAACATTATCGAAAAAAAAATTGTGGCTCATGGCGAGATTTTTATAATAAGCTCTTGGCAGTGAATGTGTTAAAAAACTACAGTGATTTTTTTAAAATGCTTCTATACGATCCTAAATATTTTTGGTGTCCACTAATTAAACCAATTTCCAATAGTGTAAGTAACCCCATTTAAGAATAATCTTGAATTTTCGTGTTTTTTAGAGGTCCTTTCGAAAAGAAAAACTGTCGAGGCAAAATCATAAAATCGTGTTTTTGAAACTATACGAATCTAGATAAAGGTATGAGAAAATATATATCTTATTACCAGATTTGTAACAACGGTAACCGTCCTATAGTTTTAAATCAAAAAGTCTATATTTTTCCGAGTAACGCCTTAAGAATAGGGTCTCAATGACACGGAATGACATCTACTTATTCGATTTGAAATTGTTTGATTCTACCAAATCTTAGCCTAATCTAAGTGTTCATTTCGTATTGTCCTTAAGTTTAACAAGTTGCAATTCCTTACTTATCTCGGATTTTAACTTCACGTAACAAAACAAACAAACCTTACTAAGCTAAAAGGCGCTTACAATAGGGCCGGTTTCATAACCCGGTACCGAAGATATTTACACGCATTTCAATTAACAAACAACTCGGGTGACCAGGTTTAGCGGCGCCGCACAACGAGCGCGAATCTCGAAATTAACTGTAACAATTTATTTGTTACTAGCTTTCCGCCCGCGGCTTTGCATGCGTAGTACCTGGTACCGTAGGAATTTCGGGACAAAATCCGTCCAATAGCCTACTCCAGTTCAGGGTCTAACTGTATGTAAAACATCCAAATTCGGTCCGTTTCCAAAGTTGTAGCTCAGGTTAGAAAACGGGCGTCATTGAAGCCAGAAGACTTCGTAAGATTTTAAACTTTCATGGTCAATTTCACTATAACTGTTGTAAAAAACGGGATATTTACCATGTTTAGATTTATTTATGAGTCCCCGATATTTAGTTACTCCGTGATCATGGCGCGTGCAACTGCGCCGAAATATCGGGGACTCATAAATAAATCTAAACATGGTAAATATCCCGTTTTTTACAATAGTTATACAGAAGACTTCGGTTCATATCCAGTCCGTATTTTTTTCTTTTTTTTTTGTGAAAAAGTCTAGGGAGCCCTTTTCACTTCTGCCGGTATTCCCGGAGTGCAACCCGTAATTTTTTTTTTACTTTGATGGTCAATTTCACTGTGCGAAAGGTTCTGGATATGTTTCCCCTACCAAAGAGAAGAACCCCGACTGACATGGACGTCTAGGACTGTAGGGAGAGATCTCAAAAATGCCCAGATTCCATCAGAGACGACCCAAGACCGAAAATGCTGGCGAAAAATAACTAGGAGAGCCGACCTCAAAGAATGGGAACAAGACAAGGAGGGAGAGAGATGGTCAATTTCTATATAACTATAATGAAAAACGGGCGCGTCATTCAGTTACTCCGTGATCATGGCGCATGCAACTGCGCCGAAATATCGGACTCGACAACAAATTTAAACATGGTAAAATTCTCGTTTTTACAAGCTTTTTTATTAACTTGCCATGTTAGTTTGTTAGTTAGTGGGGGACAAATCTTGCAAGCTCAATTTGATCCACTTCCCAGTGTCCGATGGAGCTGAAATTTTGTAAACAGATTTGGTTTAGATGACAATACAATATTTAAGTACAGTCAGCAAAAAGCATGTTATGAAAATGAAATTTTTACAAAAAAGTTTTTCATAATACTTATGTTCAGTACACCCCTGCCTATACCGCGGAGCCGGCATGGCGCAGTGGAAGATTTATCATGAGTAGACTCCGGACAAGAACTAGGTTTCAGCGGGGATGTAAACTGAACAATTGGACTGCGATACACAGCGGAGAGACTTTTAAGTAAGGTAAGGTTACATACGGGTCTGTGGGTCGACCGTCTCCAAGGCAGAAGTGGTGTAAGGGGGCGCGCGCGCCCCTGGGGTCCTTTCTTCGTCTTCTTCTGCAGACCTTACCCATTAGTCACATTACTCACAACACAAATAACAGCGTTCACAAGACACTGGGCGTTTCAACAATAGATACACAATAACACACGGAGGAGCCTTTTGTCAAGATATATATTGCCCCTGCAACAACACGTGTGGTGGATGATTATCCTTCAAAGCATCGCGACCGGCCACTCATCAGGATGGCATCAAAATCGTGGTCGTACAACACGGGATCGGCAGGATAATTTAAGATTTTTCAAACTCGATATGCCAGGCACATTCAACGCGAGCGATTTTTAACAAATTCAGCAAAATTATTCCGACATTTTTCCAAGAAGAATTCCAATCAAGTGTCACTTTCAACTTCAAGTGACAGCTAATGTCAATTTGACGTGACATTAGAGTTGCGTTCAGAAACGTCGATCTTTTCCGAACATCCCCCCGCCCCGGACCGTTAAGAACGGTACGTCAATCTACGGGTAATCGGGAGAGCCCACTAACTGCTCTCTTCAAAACCGAATCTCGAACCAAAACCTCAGCAAAACGAGGAACTCCGTCAGTTCCGGGGTAGAGTTTAACAATGCGCCCCCTTCGCCAACATAGGGGCGGCAGGTTAGCATCCTTAATCAACACGAGGTCGCCAGTCTGGGGTGGGGTGGTTTTATCTGTCCACTTCACGCGCTGTTGTAGGATATGCAAATACTCCATCGACCAACGTGCCCAGAAGTTTTGGGACATCTGTTTCAAAAGTTGGTATCGCGACAAACGATGGGATCCTACATCCTGAATCGGATATTCAGGCAACGCCAAAAGGGGCTGTCCGATCAAGAAATGACCTGGGGTCAACGCTTCCAGGTCATTCGGGTCCGAAGACAACGGGCACAAGGGTCGCGAGTTGAGGACGGCCTCAATTTTACAAAATACCGTATCAAGTTCCTCAAACGTGAGAATAGTTTCTCCAATCACGCGACGCAAGTGTGTCTTGGCAGCCTTTACACAAGCTTCAAAAATTCCTCCCCAGGTCGGACAAGCTGGTGGGCTAAACTTCCAGATTATCCCACACCGGGAGAGGGTGGTTCCAATGTCTATTTTATTATCAACAAAAAACTTAACTACTTCCTTAAGATAATTACACGTTCCCTTATAATTAGTACCACAATCGGAACGTATCAATGACGGCAGTCCTCTACGGGAAACAAATCTGCTCAAGGCGGCGACAAAGGCTTCGGTAGACAATTCCGAGACAATTTCCAAGTGGACAGCCTTGGTGGACAAACACACAAACACGCACAA
Organism: Crambus lathoniellus; assembly: GCA_949710035.1. NCBI lineage: Eukaryota > Metazoa > Arthropoda > Insecta > Lepidoptera > Crambidae > Crambus > Crambus lathoniellus. Next base: position 8,135,962 of record OX453303.1, on the reverse strand, counting down.
GTACGCCTTATAGGTTTTAGCATTACGCAGTCTCGAAGCCTTTACAGTAAAGGGACCGGCGAAGTCGGTGGCGACTCCGGCAAAAGCTCTACATTCCGTGACGCGATCAGCAGGCAAATCACCCATCTGGGGCTGCATGGTCGCGGCCTTCAATCGATAACAAGGCAGGCAACGGAAAACCACAGTGCGAATGGCTCGACGAGCAGACAAAATCCAAAATTCACGCTGCAAAATGGCCAACAAAGCATTACAGCCAGCATGTTGTGCATTCACATGGCGATCTGTTATTATCAGTTGAGTCAAATGTCCGGCTTTAGGTAACAAAAGGGGGTGACGAGCTCCATACGGCAGGTTCGCATTTCGAAGTCTTCCGCCGACTCGCAAAAGCCCACTCTCGTCCAGGAAGGGATTTAATCGCGATACCGCGCCCTTCAACTTGCGACGGCCTAAACGCAAAATTTCAATCTCGGACTCAAAACTATCAGCTTGTACTCTCCGGACCCAAAACAAGAGCGCGTCCCTACGCTCGTCCGGAGTGAGAACCGACGAATCACGCCTCGCGCGTGGGTTCCTGCAATTGTACGCAAAACGTCTGATCCAAGCGGTAACACCAAGCAGCTTCTGTAAGGAGCTGTACCGATCCAACAACAAATCCTTTTCCCCGGCGGGGTTAGTCTCCAGGACGCATGCCCGCATATCAGGAACGGCTACGTTCGACAACGCTGGAGAGGGCGGCCACTCCGACTCAGGCCGCATCAACCACTGTGGGCCCCACCAGAGGGGGTGGTTAAGTAGGGTTGGGGCTACACAACCCCGAGACGCACAATCCGCGGGATTCATGGTTCCCGGCACGTGTCTCCAAATCAACTCGATGTCGGAATTACAAATCTGCGACACTCGATTGGCCACAAACACGTCCAAGGTGTGCGCCGGAGCCTTCAACCAACAAAGGACGACCTGACTGTCCGTCCAAGCATAAACCTCTTGTATCTTAATAGATCGACCTAATGTGAGCCATACGTGGTTCAACAAACGCATTAGGAGGGCAGCTCCACACAATTCCAACCTCGGGATCGTATGACGAGTCCGAAGGGGAGCGACTTTGCTTTTCGCTATCACCAGATGCACAGCAACAACTCCGTCAACAGTAACGGTGCGGAGGTACACGGCCGCAGCAAATCCACGTTCGGAGGCATCGGAAAAGCCGTGAAGAGTAACTTCACAATTTCCAGAAGGGAGGAATAGCCTCGGCAAATGCACTTCATTAATCTCGGGGAGGGATGAAACGAAGCTCGACCAATCTCGGAGTAACTCGTCCGAGAGGGGTTCATCCCACGACACACCCGAAGCCCATAACCGTTGCAAGAAACACTTGGCCATAAACAGCACGGGGCAAATCCACCCATTGGGGTCAAAGGTACGTGCGACAGTAGACAATACTAAACGCTTGGTCCAGACTTTCGGTGGTCGTAAATCCACACAATACGTGAAAGTGTCAGAGACCGGTTTGTACTGTACGCCAAGGACGGTCACCACATGGGGATTATCAACATTTTCGAATAGGTGGGGGTCCTGCTGGTGCTCTTCGGGCAAACCTACCAGTACATCAGGCGAGTTGGATATCCATTTCCTCAACTCGTAACCTCCCGACTTCAAAAGGGCGGTGAGTTCGTCTCTCAGGACAATCGCCTCTGAGACAGATGAGGCGCCCGTGCAAATGTCATCCACATAGACGTCACTGGCCAAAATGGCGGAGGCGCGAGGGTATCTCAAGCGCTCCTTCTCGGCCAACTCCAACAAAGAACGAATCGCAACAAACGGGCTCGAAGCCAAACCGTACGTATTCGTATTCAATTCATAAATCAACAAGGGGTCCCTAGGACTCTCTCTCCACAAAATCAATTGGTACCTCCTATCCTCTGGATGGATGACCGTTTGTCTGAACATCATCCGGATGTCAGTCATGAATACAATTTGGTGCCGCCGGAAGTTGGTCAAAATGTCTGAGATCTCCGTGTGCAGCTTGGGACCTACATGCAGACACTGGTTCAAGGACGCTCCAGTAGAGGTGGGAGCCGAACCGTCAAAGACCACCCGAATCTTTCCGGATTTCAAAACGGCGTGGTGCGGCAAAAAGAAGTGCTCAACGGAGCGCCAATCCAAATCGCTCACGGACATGTGCCCTAACTCCTCATACTCCCGCATGAATTCAACATACTTCTGGCGGAAGACCGGATCCTTGCTCATGCGACGCTCCATCGCCACTAGCCTACGTTCCGCTAGCGGTCGGGATTCGCCCAGAGGAGGTCGGCCGGCACGAAAGGGGAGACGGGTGATCAAACGACCAGAGCGGAGGCGACCAGTGTTATTCTGGTAATACAACTCGCATTCATCCGCTACTGGGTCAACCCGCGGGGCTGGTGGAGGTTCCTCAACCTCCCAAAACTTCTGCACCACTTCGGAGAGAGACACATTAAAAACAAGACCGCGATCCTCATCAAGGGAATCCAAAACGCGGCGAGCAGGGCCCATCACAACTGTACCGAGTGTCGTCTGCAGAGCTACCAAGCCAGCTGGCTGCAAAACTCGCTTCCCCGTCAACAAAACTCGCTCCAGGACATCGGCTCCAAGGAGAGCATCAATCGGGCCTGGGCGGAAGAAATTTGGATCGGCGAGTGGGGAATCAGACACCAAAGACAACATACTCGGTCCCAAGTCAACTGAAGGTTGACGGCCAACAACTGTGTCCAACACAATCGCCGAGGTCTTAATGCCTGGCGTGGACTTATTACGTGATGTAAATGTGAAGTCAACATGCCCTAACAACCCGGGGACTTTCACATCGCCAACACCTCTCACGCCTTCCGTGTGGGGGTGCACCTTGAGGCCCAACCGCCTAACTAACCAAGATGACACAACACACCCCTGAGCACCGGAATCCAACAAGGCGCGAACTTCCACAAGGTCGCCATTCAATCCCCTGACAAGCACAGAGGCCGTGGGCAACAAAACGGTCTCTGGAGGGGTGGCTACAATCGACCGTAAACACGTTGATTGCTAGTATGTGGGGTCCCCAGACGTCCCCCCATGGTAAGGGGGTCGCTCATAGCGATCCAGTGGGTCCCATTCTCCCACATACTGCCTACGTCCAAATCGCCCGGTATCAGGCGGGTTATATCTCCCGGCCCCTTGAAGACGGGGCGGGCGCCGCTCCAAACGCGGGTATTCGGCGAGCGGCGGCGAGAATCGGTGCCTATCATCCACCGTGTACGTCGCCCCATAGTCGCGGGGGCACGGTGACCGATTTTCAGAGGGGGGGTCCCGGGGACCCCCGGCTGTGCGAGGCTCAACACGTTGCGGGGGGCTTCTACGACCTCCCGCAACGCTCGCAAAATCGAACCCCCTAGTTGGGGACCGATTTCCCATTGGGGGGTCCGTGGGACCCCCGCCCGTGCGAGGCTCAAAACGTCGCGGGGGGCCTCTACGACCTCCGGCAACGCCCGCATAACTCATCCCCATCCTTGGGGATCGGTTTCCCATTGGGGGGTCCCTGGGACCCCCGCCCGTTTGAGGCTCCAAACGTGGCGGAGAGCGTCTGGGGCCACTCTGGTGGCCACTAGAACTGCTGCGGGATGCAAACACCGCGGGGGGTCCGAGCCCCCCACCCATACGAGGTGATCCTGCAGCGACGCGCTGCGGCGCTCCGCCGCCCTCTGGGCTGTTCATGCAGAGGAGGGGATGGTGGTTGCCCTTACAAAAGCGGCATGGGTGCGCTTGGGTACATTCGCGCTGCATGTGCAGGCCCAAGCACGAGTAGCACCATGTCCGTTGTCGCGCGATCGCTCGACGGCCTTGGACGCGCTGGTCGAGGAACTTATCACAACGGGTCGTGCTGTGACCCGGTTCCCGACAGTACAAGCAGCGGGCGGTCTCCTGGACGGCGGCATAGCGGCCGGGCGCGCGAGGGGCCATCCGCCCCCTACGGGGGGGTCCGGTGGGGGATCTACTCTGTGGCACAGGTCGTTCGGGTCCCATAGGACCGGCCAGAGAGGAATTATCTGCCAGTCTACTTTCTCCTTCCAGGAACGTCAAGAGGTCCGAGAAGGGTGGCAGATAAGTCGCACTATCCCCACCATACTGCTGCTCAAAACGGACCTTAACAGAGTCCGGCAACTTTCCCAGGACAATGTGCAGTAACAAAAACGACCACTGCTCCACTGGGAGTTTTAAGTTTTTCAATGCGTTGTAGGCAACCAACAGCGGATTCAACAAAGCCACTCTCAAGTGCATCACGCTGGCAACGCGGGGTAAATTCAAAATGGCGGCAACATGGTTGTCCGCCAGACGTCGTACGTTCTGGTACCGACGGGCAATCAAATCCCTAGCAATAGGGTAGTTTTCATCCGAGGGGGCCAAATGTTGAACCGATTCAAGGGCCTCCCCTTCCAACACGGATAACAGGTAGGCCAACTTCTGGCCCTGGGTCAAATCATCCCGGGCATGTACCAGACTATCAAAAATATTAATAAAGCCCTCCCAGTCCTCTAGACGACCAGCAAAACGCCTTAAGTCTAAGGGGGCCAATCTAGCAAAGAGAGGGGGCATACTCTTAGATGTGACCGGGGACGGGCTCGGTTCATTCTCTCTTGCCACTTGCAAAGGTCGAGCTACCTGGGTAATTCTGTCCGCAAAATCATAACACTGGTCCACATCCAAATCGACTTCTTGTCGCATTTCCACATCGGCCTCAACAGTCCTTTCCAAAAATAAGGCATACTGTTCATCAACAACAGCCAAACGTACGGGCAGATCTACGTATCTGTTCAACAAGGCCTCCGTCCTATCAGGTCGATCCAACAATGCGACTGCAGACGCTAACCACCGTAACTCAGAACGTATTTTGGCTTTAGCAGAGGAGGCCGTCATTGTAACGTCACAAATTTATCAACAAAAACAACAAATTCAAAATATTCACTATACCACAAAATCTCCAATATTTGGAGGTTATTACTAACCACAAAATTCCAATATTACAACAACAAAGTATTTATAATGACACAAACTCTTAAATATCTGGAGGTTATCAGAAAACAACAAAACTCACTGACTATTGAAATTCACTCAAAATCACTGACTATTGAAATTCACTTGGATATCAACACAACATACTGTTACACAACAACAAGTTAATTTTAATTATTTCAAAGCACAAGTTTCAATGAGTTTCAATGTGTAAACAATGTCCTAAATCATCTAAGTTTCACTAAGTATTGAGTGCAAACTTATTAGCTAACCTTTTATTAGCTATTATTTTAGCAACAAACTTGTCAATATTCACAACTCAAATTTGCTAACAAAACTGAATAATAATTATTATGAGCAAAGAAAGGCATCTGTTTACATTTTGGAACCTCAATACATGACAATTAATTACAAGACATGGAACCAATAACAAAGGAATGCTCTTTACTTTTCAAATGCAAGTTAATTACCATTTACAAGTACAAATTAATCTAGTCCGGACCAGATGGTCATCAAACGGCACTGATTAATAGACAAACTTTTGGCGTGGGCCTCTCAGGCCTTCAAACTACGCTCTGCTACCAAGAAATGTTCAGTACACCCCTGCCTATACCGCGGAGCCGGCATGGCGCAGTGGAAGATTTATCATGAGTAGACTCCGGACAAGAACTAGGTTTCAGCGGGGATGTAAACTGAACAATTGGACTGCGATACACAGCGGAGAGACTTTTAAGTAAGGTAAGGTTACATACGGGTCTGTGGGTCGACCGTCTCCAAGGCAGAAGTGGTGTAAGGGGGCGCGCGCGCCCCTGGGGTCCTTTCTTCGTCTTCTTCTGCAGACCTTACCCATTAGTCACATTACTCACAACACAAATAACAGCGTTCACAAGACACTGGGCGTTTCAACAATAGATACACAATAACACACGGAGGAGCCTTTTGTCAAGATATATATTGCCCCTGCAACAACACGTGTGGTGGATGATTATCCTTCAAAGCATCGCGACCGGCCACTCATCAGGATGGCATCAAAATCGTGGTCGTACAACACGGGATCGGCAGGATAATTTAAGATTTTTCAAACTCGATATGCCAGGCACATTCAACGCGAGCGATTTTTAACAAATTCAGCAAAATTATTCCGACATTTTTCCAAGAAGAATTCCAATCAAGTGTCACTTTCAACTTCAAGTGACAGCTAATGTCAATTTGACGTGACATTAGAGTTGCGTTCAGAAACGTCGATCTTTTCCGAACAACTTAGTTATAATAAATATAAATAGCATTACTTTTAGATGACTTGTTTAGCGCAGGGGTAAGGATAGCTGCCTTCTGCGCAGAGGTCGCGAGTTCGATCACCGCACAAGACAAACATTTGTGTGAAAGAACATGCTATTTGTCTCGGTCTGAGTATTTTCTATGTATATTATGTATGATTTGCTAAAATTACATAGAAGTAAGTTTATCTGTTATCCTACTAATATTTTAAATATGAAAGTTTAGATGTTTGGATGTTTGGATGTTTAGATGTTTGGATGTTTGTTACTCAATCACGCCAAAACGGCTGAACGAATTTTGGCTGAAATTTGGGACACACATACTTTGGAGCCTGGAGAGGAACATAGGCTACTGTTTACCCCGAAAAAATGTCACATTCCCGCGGGATAACGTCGTGTAGTCCACGCAGGCGAAGCCGCGGGCGGGAAGCTAGTCTATAATAATTAAATCGTTTATATTCATTATACTAGTAAGTTCATAATGAAACTTAATTTGGGCCAGATGAAGCTGAGAAATATCTACAACGAATAACACCTAAAGTGTTGTAATCTGTAGTGTTTCTCCTAATTAACTGATAATTTAATTCTTGTGAAAAAAGATAATTTGAATTAAGATTATTTAATATTTGATTGATTTCATATTAAATAATTTTTACTGTTTATGCATTCACAATGCAATTCGTATTACCTATTGAAAGTGAAGTATAAGAAAAAATCTGATGACTACGTAGCTCAGTGGTTAAAGCATTCCACCGGACAGTGAAAGGTCGTGGGTTAGAGTTCTATCAGAGCTAGGTGTGAGACGGGTATTTTTTTCTAATACTTCATTTTCAATGATTAAAGATTTCAGTAAAAAAAAATTGCCGTCTCAATTCCTATATTTTGCACCCTTTTCGATTGACTGGGAGAAAACAGTTAATAGCATTGGGTAAGTCTGCTATTTCCTGACCTAATAAACGTTAAATAAATCAATAAAATAACTCATAAATTGCCCCTCCATCCAATAAAACAGCTTTCGCAACTCCACAATTCCCCATCCACGATAGCATTCTGCTTTTAATTTATTCAAGCGCGCAATTAAGGGCATGTTCCCACTGGCACAATGGGTGCGCGGGCGCAGACGCGACAATTGTGCACGCAAACTGGGCTATCTGCATCGAACAGGGCGGCTTGTCCGGCTCTATCGGGTTGGAAATTAAAAGTTACGGACGGCTTGCCGGAACCGGGTGGAGTACCTGTGTAACTAGCCCTTCGAGGTTGCATTCTTATGGGAAGTGGTCCGGTGAATAGGTACATGCGTTCCAGGTTGCTGAATGGGATGTGGTCAGGTGAGGTCAAGTCAAGACGATAGGTATAAACTTATTGTTTATACCTATCGTCTTGACTTGACCTCCGGGGTCTCGCGACTGGCGAGAGTTTTCAAGGGGCCGCTATCGGTCATGTCCTGGGTTAGATACCGGGTAAGGTGAATGTAGAAAACTATATTTTTTGATGTCTGGTTGTATATTGTGATAATACCCGCCTTTGTTTCCTAGTGCGCTAAAGTCACCTCACTTAACTTCAGAAATATGTATCGGGAAGGTGATGAAAAAGGGGTTACTCATTCTTATTTTTTTTTGCTACAATTTATCTACGGCCGTTCTCTAGGGCATTCTGCGATGATACGTATACGTCGAGATATTTATCGATATTGGAATTTCAGACATCTCAGCGAACCTTTTCGGTTTCCCGCGCTATGTGTCCCGTCCACTGCACTTCAGCTGAGCCTTCGAATGATGACGGTTGCTTTAGTTCTCCTTTGGATCTCGTCATTTTTTCGTTACATTTTTTCGATTTTGACAAAGTTGCATTCGGCGCTCGAAGTCACAAACAAACTTGGATTATTCTTTGGGCCAACATCATAAAGGTCACAGCACATACATCAACTCGGAAAGGGATCGTAAACGTATCAACTCGAGCGGTTCAGTATTCTTTGTATGAAGCCCCCTACTGCAAAGCACACTAATCGGAATCGTTACGTAATCGCCTCGCCTCGGGACCAGCTCACGAACCGCTTTGCGGGTCGCTCAACTTGCTGTCCCCGCGCTTACCGCTAATCGTCCACGCGCTCACGTCTCTCCGTACCCGAGCTTACGGCTCTACGCACAGTGGTCTGAAATTGAAAATGAACATCAAATTTTTATTTTTATATATTTTTTTTCTCATTTTTTTACTTTTTTTGTATTTTTTTATTTTTTTAATCATTTTTTTCTCTCATTTTTTTTATATGGAACCACTTTGCGGCGAGCCGTAAGCGCGGCGTCGCCTAGCCGTTGCCGAGCCGACGTACCGACGCTGATCCGGTTTGGTTACGTGCTTGCGTTAGGTTGACGCCTGGTTGACGGCGAGGCGAAGGCGATACGGTGTCGATCCCTTTCCGAGTTGATGTAATGTGCTGTGTCCTTAAACAAGTCTGCAAAAGATAAAGATAAAAGAAAAAGAATCACAACTACCGGATTTGACGCATACTACCCCATACTTTCAGACGACAAAGTTACTGGATTAATTAGCTAAATTTAATTAGGTACTCCAAGGTTTAGATTAGATACACTTAGTTACTATCATTTATGATCTTACTTTAGCGTTATTGATTAATGACCTATTAAAATATAATATAAAATATCAATTAACATTTTCTACAAGATAATTAAACAGTATATAACGAAACGCAATTAGCATTTTCACTACTCAATCATCTGGAAATACCTACTGCTGCCGTTAAGCAAGTTAATGCTAACAATAAAATTGCTTTCACTAACCTGGGGTACGATACTTTCATAATTCTAAGTTCCTTTTGTTCGCAGGAATACAATACTAAAGAGTTGTATTTTATTTTTACTATTTTTGACGATATTCGATGTCTAGTATATAGCATGCAGACTATGAGTTATCAATTATCATGCTAATTTCACTCCTAATACTAATAATATGTTATTAATGAATAATTATTTATTTTATGGACTGACCTCCAGAATGATATTACTGTTTTAATTTTCAGCTTTCTTTGTCTCGAGGTTGATGGCTGAAAATAAATGATTTTGCTCCCGGGCAAAAAATTAAACTGAGCCTGACCCCACTTGCTGCTGCACACACGTATCTGAAAATCTGAATTTAAATAAAATAGGCGCGACCGCGTACCGGACGACCGACGTTCCGTGGGCAGGCCCCCTACAAGGTGGACCGACGATCTGGTCAAGGTCGCGGGAAGCCGCTGGATGCGGGCAGCGCAGGACCGATCGTTGTGGAGATCCTTGGGGGAGGCCTATGCCCAGCAGTGGGCGTCGTTTGGCTGACATGATGATGAGGCTTTGTGGACCGTTGGTCCCGGTCCACAAAGCCTCCCGACCCCATCCATAGTAGTTTTATTTTCAGCAATCAATAATATTCTTTATCGTTGTACTTGTACAGTTATTTTTATCGTTTTTGTTACTGTTTGTTTAATCTTTGTATATGTATGGTATGCAGCAATATAACAATTTATCTATTTACCTAGGTATCTAACTATCTAATTTTAAAGTAGAAAAACCAAAATTTATTAGTTTTACATGAATTAAAGTTTTGTTTATATACCTACCTACTGAAAATTAGCTCGTTGATATAAGACACTCAGCTGTATGCCTTTCCAGCTATATTAACAAACTTTTTTCACAATTTCTGAAATATTCCTTCATAGTAAAGGGGTCGTTTCATGAAAAAGGTTGAAAAACACTGATTTAGATAATGGTATTTCTCAGTTCCCAAAGATCTCCAGCCAGACCAGGTGAAGAGTAGAAAGCCTTTTTATTTTGTCGCAAGTCTGGGTATTCGCGGATTGCTTTAGATTTCCATGACACAATTATTGTTCTAACTACTACTTTGAAATCACTACAATGTAAGTTAATAACGTTGTTGTTATAATACCAATTATGATGTAACGGTGTCCTAACTTGCATAATAAAACATAGAAGTTCCTTCTTAGTCAAGTGTCATGGGTTTAATATACACGTGGCGAGGCATAACTTAAATAAATGTACTGGGTGCCTACCATCAACTTTAAGACAGCGATTCAAAAATAGCGCGATGCAGAATAGGTTCCTAAAATGAATTGCTTTCTTTCGTACTCTGACCTTCTAAAAACTGGATCGCAAATGAATCGCTAAATGTGAATGACCAAACGATTTATGTCCTTATTTCTTCTACCCGTCTCTTTCACTCGATTCTGTCATGCCCGGAGAGTGAAAGGGACGGGTATAACCTGCAGCTGTCGTGTTAACTTGGCCGAGTTATAAGTCAAATAAGAGTTTATGACAGCTCAGCGGTTGTGAAATGTCATTGAATAATCACTGAATCGCTGTCATTGATATTAAGCTGTCGTGGTACGAATAAGCGAAGCAGATCAGTTTAGGTTCCTAAACAAAACCGCAATAAGAGTTGATGGTAGGCACCCTGGTTGTGATCGATTTATAGGTCCAGTACTTTAATTTAAGCAGTCTGTTTATAGAGCACAAATACAAGAGACAGATCGCGAGTTCACCGCCAAAACAAGATAATTACCGAAGCAATCTGTACGGAAAAACGATTCATAAGTCTAAAGGTAGTAAAGTGAAAGTAGGTTGTATTTGTGTGGAGTTGTAACGTTCTGATTTTGAACTAACGGTCGGAGAGCGAAGGTCGTTGAAGGTTGCCGCGCTTTTCCGCGATCAACGGCTCTAGATTAAAACAAGATGGCGGGAGCGGCGCGTGCTCCACCGACCGCTGTTACTTAGGCAAGGTCCGCTAAAATGGTGTTCCTACTTATTCGGAAACAAGTAGCCATGTGAAATCTCGACAGCACTAGTTTTGAATAGCTTGTTATATTACCATATCAAAGAAAACGGCTAACCAATTTCTAAATTGCGGTTAATATTAGAATTGTAGAATGGTAAATTGATACAAACTCGCTAAATAAGTAGGTACATATAATAAAATTATATATATTTGAATTTGAATGAAATTATTTATATAATATATTATTATTTATAATGTATTTCAAAACCATATTTCAAAACCTTGTGAACCAAACCTAAGTACATTTCTCACATCAATTCAATTTTGATTCAATTCAACAACAACAATTTTATTTCATTTGAACAATCAATTCAAAGATTTGATTGTTTTTTCTTTGCATTGAAGAGGCTCCGAAACTACTGGACGGTAGTACTTATATCCATTCTGTGCTACTGGACCGATTTAGAAAATTCTTTGACCACTAGAAAGCTACATTATTCCCGAGTGACATAGGCTATATTTTATTCCGATATTCCCACGGGAACGGGTAACACGCGGGTAAAACCGCGAGGATCCGCTAGTTTTATGATAAGAATAATACGGAAATACTCGATGCATTATTTATAACTAGCTTCTCGCCCGCGGCTTCGCCCGCGTGGTCTACACGACGTTATCTCGCGAGAATGTGATATGTTTCCGGGATAAAAAGTAGCCTATGTTTCTCTCTCTCCTGGCTACAAAGTATCTGTGTCCCAAAGTTTAGCCAAATCCCTTCAGCTGTTTTGGTGATTGAGTAACAGACATACAAACATCTAAACTTTCACATTTATATTATATATTTTTTATATTAGTAGGATTAATTAGGCAAAGAAAGCGACATCTTAGCGTCCCTGATTTAGTCCCTAGCACCAGTTATAAATGTGCTTTTAAAGCCACGATAGCTCGGCACGAGCGCGAATAAGCGATACCATTATGAATTTTGTCCAATGGCGATTCGCTCTAAATATTTAATGATAACGGAAGTACTATGAAACGTAAATAATACTGTATTGGTTAGACTCAGAGGTCGGGTGTTGGCCGGGATCACGATTTTTGCATCTAATCTGATTGATTTAAAATCTATTTTCAATGTGACAATTACTTCCGGGATAAATCACATGAAATTTTGACCCAATAAGCGATTTTACAAATTCGTTAGTAAAGATTTTATAAGATACCAACCTATAGCACCTACTTATTATTAAATCCTTTGGGAATTTAGGAGTCATTTCCTATCTCTTACTCCTTAAGTTAAATATGTAAGAACTATAACTCTATCATAACATAACAATATCATACTGTACCATATTTTTATGCAATAAATGAATTATCTTATCTTATCTTATCTTATCTTAACTTCCATCTATTATCTTCTTTCTCTCTATTTAAATTTTTACTTTTTTGCATTCACAATGCAATTTTTAGTATAGAAAAATAGAAAATAAAGTACTTATTTTGAAAAAATCGACCCGTCTCACAACCGTCCCATCTGAGCTGGTTGTGAGACGGGTCGATTTTTTCAAAATAAGTACTTTATTTTCTATTTTTCTTTCTCTCTTTCAATATTTGTTAGTACCTAGCTATATACTTATTCTATCCTTTTTATGCTATGCTATTCTTATTTTTTTCCTTTCACCCAAGGTTGCCTGGAAGAGATTGCTATATTGCAATATTATATTGTCTGTTTTTTAAAACTATTTGTCTCCTTGTGTTATTTGTCTTTTTCTTTGTGTGCAATAAAGCATTTTTATTTTATTTATTTATTTTATTTATAAGCCAAAAACATAATTATTATATCAGAAGCGATAGTAAGTACCTATACATGAAAATTCAGAAGATAGTTTTGTATGTTTTAAATAACAGGTTTATATTGCCTTCCGCTCCCAACTGAAGTACCTATAAATATTTGTTTTTTCTTCTGTTTACGTAAACCATCGTTATGTTGTCCATTCGTCGTTATTACTCGTATTATTCCTAGCCGTAAGTTACGTGCTTTACACGTGTTGCGACAATGGCAGCACGCAATAGGTATAATATATATCACGTTATATATTAAACATAACCGGTTGTGACAGAAAGTTATTGCTTTTTGTGATCTGGTTAAAAAAGTTTCCGTGTTTGTATTTTCTAGGGCTCCGTATGGAAAAATGGAAGAGTTTTTAAACGAGGTCTTAAGATTGCCTTTGTTTTGTACTATAAAGTTCGCTAATACTTTAACATGTCTATGTTAAAGAAATATTAGCGAACTTTAAAACCAATTTGGACCAATTTAAAACCACACTAAGTACTTACTTGGTGATGTTTTGGTTTCTTGAAGCTGTCAGAAGTTTGCCTCGCTAACGTTGATTTAAACTTATTCCTACCCACAAATAAAGGAAAAATACAGCGAAAATAATAATGATGAAAATTAAAAATAGTTTTAAGTTATAATAATGATGAGTACAAAACTCTCGGTGTGTGAATCAAAGTAAGTTAGATAAGCAAGATTTTGTTTTATAAATACAACTTTGAAATACCTAGGTACTAGAAAAGAACTTTACAAAAAAAACCTAATTGTATGAAATGATAAGGTCCGCAGGAAAACTAAAACAACAGACATCACTCAAAGGATTGCTTAGTTGAAGTGGCAGTGGGAAGGCCACCTACAAGATGGTGTCGTTATGGAGATCCTTTGGGGAGGCCTATGCCTAGCAGTGGGCGTCATAGCGAGATAATGGTGATGAACAATATCTACATTATTTGTCAATTATATTGGTGATTCTTCCAAAACAACCTGAGCTAACCCGAGCATATCACTAATATTTGACGACTCTGTATGTAATATGACAGGGAGATAAAAATACTTAGCCATTGGCGAGTTTCTTGCCGGTTCTTTTCGTTACAAGGCCTCCCGCCGTAGGATTTGCGTACCGATAGCGTAGCTTCATTGACGTTCACAAGTGCTGTATCAGCCTAATATGAATAAATGAAAAATTGAAAATGAAGTATTTAAAAAAAATCGACCAGCTCCGATGGGACTGACAAAATCCCATCGGAGCTGGTTGTGTGACGGGTAAATTTTTTCTAAAACACTTCATTTTCAATTTTTCAACAATAAAAATTGCATTGTGAATGCAAAAAAGTAAAATTTGAAATAACATGAATAAATGATTTTAATTTTGAATATGATTGACAAGCTCTGGAGCTTTTTTTATTTTCACAACTAGGGTCGTCATCACGAACAAATTAATTACACACGATGCACTCCAGAGTTAATTTTAACAAGCTAATTAATTACATTGGTTTTACAATCGATCTGTCTTCCACTAGAGTTTCGACTACTTAATAGTCTGTTTGCATTAGAAAACTTTCAAATCACGCATCAGAATCAGAACGAGAACACAATTTCCTGTGCTTCGTGTAAGCGACTGAGTAATAAAAAAGAATAGTAAAATTAATTCAGATTTTCTTAGTTTTCTAAAGGTATTAATAGAGATCTTTATTATTAGAGATACAAGTCTTTTAGAAAAAAACCAGGCAAGTGCGAGTCGGACTCGCGCACGAAAGGTTCCGTACAACTAAATATTCTGAGGATATTTCTATCGTCTACCTATTGCCGTTATTAATATCGAGCAAAAAACGGCAAAAAGGCAAAATAGGAGGGCTCCTATTTTATATTAAGGAGGGTCCCTTAAATTAACCCTTAATTACTCGCGTGGGGTAAATTTTTACCCCAGAGGGTATTCAAAGATACATAAGTATTGTCATTAATTTTTTGCTTCTACAATCACATTTTTAGTAGCTTCCTAATATGCCGTCACCTTTGATAATTTGTGCCGATTTCATTGAACAATGAAAATTGGGGTAAAATTTTGTTGATGATATTTCTCAGTAGGTAGTGTTAGTATTTTAACGCGATTAACCGAGGGTTCATATAAGTTACACGAGTATTATTATGTAGTGATATATTCACTTAATCCAGATTTCGAATAGGAAAAACATAAGAGAGAAATAACATCAATGAGTATAATATATTTATTTTAAAATTCGCCGTTTAGTGTTACGGAGACAATTCATCAAAATTATTTAATATTTACACTTAAATATCGATATCGAACTACCAATGACTGCACATCCCTTCCTTGTAATCCTATCATCTCCTGTAAACTCCCCGATATCAACGCGGTTGAGAGAGACACGCGCGATTGATGTATAAAAATAAACTAGGGGAGAAATGGCTGATCGATCTATGATTAATGCGCACCTTAGTTGTTTCAAGTTAATATCGCTAGCTGTAATTTTGTTATTGCCTCGTAATTAAGGTTCTTTCACACACAACTTATTTATCATTGTATCCAGATATACTAAGAAAATCTAGAAACATTAAATATGTAGTCATTGAAAACGTTGGTTGCAAATCTAAGCTTTCAGAAACAATTTTGTGATTGACAGATAATGAAACTTCATCTATTACTCCAACAACAAACAAACAACAAAATTATTGCATCTACACTTACCATAGTAATTTATTTATATACTTTTTAAAACAAATTTTAGCATCGGAGGGTGTATTTATAACAGTGACATAAAACAATTATTTTTTAATGAAGGATTCGTTTTTGTTATCTGTGCTTAGGAGCGTGCAGTCTGCACACTAGCGCCGCCATTAAAAAAAATCATACTGCTTAAATAATGATCATATTGCGAATTATCTCTCTGCAGTGCACTCCGAAGAAGCTTTGTGGTACTTACCTACTTTCTATTGCTTTATCTATATTTTCTAGCTTGTCGTTTAATTTATTTTATTTATTTATTTATTTAACTTTTGTACAAAATACACACAGTAAAATATACAAGGCGGACTTAATACTTAAAGTATTCTCTGCCAGTCAACCTTTGGGAAACAGAGAACAACGAATGCGGTACAAAACATAAAAATACGTGCTATGCACCCACTAAAATATACAAATATCAATAAGTATAATATAGGTATATACTTATATTTAATTTAATGGAGTTTTATTGCTAAAAGTGGCGACTTTTCGAAAAAAACTTTATTAAACTAAACGACAGGCTAACAAATATCCTTTAAGCGATAAAAAGTACCACAAAGCTTCTTCAAAGATAATTTTCAATTTCGTCTTTATTTAAGCACGTATTCATTTTTATTTTCAATGGCGGTGCTAGTGTGCATACTTCATGCTTTTTAATAGCGAAAATACTATTGAAAAATAGACGTGATAGGATTTCAACAAAATCTTTGAACACTTCCACAACAAATCGATATCGAGTCAGCACATCACTAGAGTGGCGTCAGCGCAGGCGCACAATTAGTGCAGCTCTATCGGTAATTACAATCGGTAGCGGCCGACCGATTGTTGTTTACGAGCGACGCGGCTTGTTAGTCCTTTTCTGCGTACTTTTTTGATGGGGATGATACTGACTTTCAGTTGCTAAGGAAAGTTGAAAAGACAAAAGAAAGAGAGAGAGAGAGAGAGAAACATGTTCAAATAACAATGTATTACAAAGTAAAATAGAGAGTAAAGAGATGGATTAAAAGCAAACAAGTAAACTAATTACATTCGGTAGCGGCCGATCGATTGTTGTTTACGAGCGACGTGGCTTGTTAGTCTTTGTCTGCGTACTTTTTCGATGGGGATGATACTGGCTTTCAGTTGCTAAGGAAAGTTGAAAAGACAAAAGAAAGTGAGAGAGAGAGAGAAACTTATTGAAATAACAATGTATTACAAAGTAAAATAGAGAGTTAAGAGATGGATTAAAAGCAAACAAGTAAACTAATTACATTCGGTAGCGGCCGACCGATTGTTGTTTACGAGCGACGCGGCTTGTTAGTCCTTGTCTGCGGACTTTTTCGATGGGGATGATACTGAATTTCTGCTGCTGAGGAAAGTTGAAAAGACAAAAGAAAGGGAGAGAGAGAATCATATTGACATAACAATATTTTACAAAGTAAAATAGATAGATTAAAAGCAAATAAGTAAACTAATTACAATCGGTAGCGGCCGACCGATCGTTGTTTACGAGCGACGCGGCTTGTTAGTCTTTGTCTGGGGACTTTTTCGATGGGGATGATACTGACTTTCTGCTGCTGAGGAAAGTTGAAAAAACAAAAGAAAGAGAGAGAGAACAAAAACATATTGAAATAACAATTTAATACAAAGTAAAATAGAGGGTAAAAAGATGGATTAAAAGCAAATAAGTAAACTAATTACAATCGGTAGCGGCCGACCGATTGTTGCTTACAAGCAATGCGGCTTGTTATTCCTTGTCTTCGGACATTTTCGATAGGTTGATACTGATGTCTGTTGCTGAGGAAAGACAAGAGAGAGAGAGAGATAAACTTAATTTCTTCAAAACTGGGTTTTTACAGGAAGAAGAAAAAACAAGGTAGCGAAATATTTTGGGAATTATCCATGATTATTGTCAATTGAGAACAAATAAAATATATATTTGAATAGATTAAGCAAAAAATATACTTTTATACTAATTTAGCCGCTGGATGCGGGCAGCGCAGGAACGATCGTTGTGGAGATCCTTGGGGGAGGCCAATGCCCAGCAGTGGGCGTCGTTCGGCTGACATGATGATGATGATGATACTAATTTTGATATAAAAAATTTTGGACATGTGGTGTTTGAAAAACAACCGATTCAATTGACAAATAATTTCTTATAAAGAAGAAGAGTAAATAAGAGAAGGATTCGTACAAATAAATAAATTAATGACAATTAGCAGCGTAGCGGTCGACTGATTGTTGTTTACGAACCTTCGATCAGCTAGGTGTTATTGTTGATCGAAGTTACGAATAACCCGATTTGTTATTTGATGTTTGCAGACTTTTTAATAGGTTTAATACTGGTATGGTACTGACATCTTTTGCTGAGGAAAGTTAAAAAAGAGAAAGAAAAAATCAATTTAGAACATAATTTATCATTAATGGATCACTCGTAGAAGAGCAATTCAAGGAGTGACACGACAATTCTTGTCTGTGACGATTTTATTTTCACATTCTGCGGGATTTATGAAAAAAAGATTTAGCAATTTATGGCATATCAAAATAGAAAATTATGAGGCTGAACTTACTTTTTGTAGTATCTTCATGCTTGATATAATATGTCGAGCCTTTTTTTAAAAAACGACATACGTTTACAAAGTCTCCAATTTACTTACACTGACCCCGGAGCACCTTATTACATACCTGCAACAAAGAATAATCTAATTAAAAGACTTCTACAAAAACGTAAAATTTTAACTATTCTTCTCGTAACGACTCCGTAGCTCAGTTGTTAGAGCAGTAGCCCGGATAGCGAAAGGTCGTGGGTTCGAGTCCCATCGGAGCTGGTTGTGAGACGAGTCAATTTTTTCTAATACTTCATTTTCAATTTTACAACCCTAAAAAGTTTTTGCATAATTGCTTAAGACCAAACGTTCAGCTAGAAAAATATACCTATGTAACCCTCCACGTTTACGTCTCCGGTAATCGCTTTTTCTTAAAAAAGCATTAACATGTTATTTTGCTATAGCACAACCAAATATCATTCGCAATAAAGGCACAGCAAATTTCATCATATACCTACTTCGCCACATTGTAATCAAATCAGCCAGTAACATCTGAACAAAAAAAAGTGCTATAGGTACTCGTACAAGAAACTATAGAAAACTCTGCGATCGGATGATTTCCTTGCGTTGCTTTCGCACCGCTCTCCTCCGCTAGTATTTGTGAGAGATGCAAGCAATTTCCCGTCCCCGCACTAATCGTATAGGGTTGTCGTCGAAATACACGCAATATAAAAAAATCATTGCCGAAATTCTAGTCTAAAACACTCATATGGATAAGTCGACTATACATTATATATGCCTCGACATATTCTCATTAAAAGTTTTCGCCAGTTCCAAAATCTTTGACTTACGAACTTTATAAGCAATGTAAATATTGATAAAAATTACGATGAGGTAATCCATATTATGAACTCTTGTTGCAATTTACCAGTATAAACTCTAGTAAGTATATTAAATAAGTACCTATTTCTTATTATATCTTTGACGACCGATTTGGCGCAGGGGTAGGCTACCCACCTTCTGCGCCAGTGGTCTCGGGTTCGATTCCCGAACAAGACAAATAGTTGTGTGCATGAACATGTCTATTTGTCTTGGTCTGGGTGTTTTCTATGTATATTAAGTATGTATTTACAAACAAAAAGTATTTAAGTATATATTTATCCGTTATCAAGTTTTCCATGATACAGTTTCGTAATGAAATTAAAATGGGCTTAGATAATTGGTGTGAATGTAAGAAGTTATTTATTTATTTATTTATTATATCTATATATATAAAAATGAATCCCTATTTCCCTTGGTCACGCCATCACGCATGAACAGCTAGACCGATTTGGCTAATTTTGGTCTTGAAATGTTCGTGGAAGTCCAAGGAAGGTTTTAACGGTGAGAAAATAGGGGAAGGAGGGCTAAGTAGGGGTAGAGTAGAAGTAGGGTAGGGTAAAGGTAGGGTAGGGTAGGGGTAGTGTAGGGGTAGGGTAGAGGTAAGGTAGGGGTAAGGTAGGGTAGAGGTTGGGTAGGGGTAGGGTAGGGTAGGGTGGAGTAGGGGGTAGGGCTACGGGAACGAAGTCGCGCTGGGTCAGCTAGTAAGTAATAAAATAACTATTGTTTTCAGAAGATAAAGAATTTTATCGAAGCTAATATTTTAGACCTACTTATTAGCTACTTACATAATTTCCTAAAAAAGCAGCTTTTTTATATTTTGCCTAATAAATATATTCTATAGATAAATGAGCAACGCTGCCAGATACTACATTACCCGGAGAGTATCCTGCGCGCTTTCGAGCGTTTTGACTGCCAGTACGTGTATCACTGTGACATGGTACATGTACGGGCTAATAATTAATTCATTTTGATTTTTATTTAAGTAATTTATTTATTTATAAATTTTCATTTGTTATTGATTCATTGTTGACTTTGAATAAAGCTTAATAATAATAATAATTACTAGGTATCTTAACAGTTCATTCTACATTTTGACTTGAGCATTTTTATTAAACACAGTATTGACAACCCTTACACACATGATAGTTTATGTTACTTTTAAATACAGCGCGATCATAGCACTTAATGCGGCCCTGCAGCCGGAATGCCTAATTGCGGCTGCGCGGCCAACGGATGCCTGCCCGTCTGCCCCGTCCCATACAATGTCGCGACCGTCAACGTAATTACACAATTATATGGAAATCTCTTCGTTATTTGTGACCTCTTGTCGTAAGAAGCTCTTTACATTTGGCAATATTTTTTGTTTTTGTTTTAGACAGAATGTATTCATCAATAAACAAAAAAAAAGTTAGTCAAATGATGATTGTCAAGAGTAAATTTAATTACTCTGCTTCATACTTATACCTTTAGATTATTTTTATTGACAAGAAGTTGTTTCTTTTTTGCCAAAATACATCCTACAGTAAATCAAAATTAAGCTAAAGTAAACAATAAAAAGGCTAGATGGATGCCTGCCCGTCTGCCCCATCCCATACAATATCGCGACCGACACAAATATATAGAAAACTCTTCGTTATTTGTGAATTCTTTTTGTAAAAGCCAGAGGTTCTTAATATAAAACTACAAAAAATACAAAGTGCCAAAAACTTATTCTGTCCGGTCCCGTGGTCACTTTGTGGAACAAAAAAAATGTTTATATTGTTTTGCAATGGCACAAGTGAAGCCTCCATCTCCGGGTCTGATATAAGTGTGGGACTTTTCTTAGTATTTTTTTTTTTTGTTTGGTTGGGCAGGATGTAACTGTTTCTAATAATATCTGGCTAAACTAAACAATACGAAAGGTTAGTGGGATGCCTACCCGTCTGCCTCGTCACATACAATTTCGCTACGTCCGTCAGCATAATAATAAACTATTAGATTAAATAATAACTACAAGACCAGAGACAATGATTATAAGAAATATTTTTTTTAAATCAATAATTGCTATGTTTTGTGGACCGGATATTTAAATCATAACAATAGTTGCGACTGTTTGATCTGTGCTTCATTTTTTAATCTTCTAAATAACGAACTGAAACCAAAGTGATTTGTACAAATGAGCTCAATAAGCAATGAAATAGGACGGTAGCTTTTAGCGTCACTAGGGCACTTACCTGGCTTAAACAATGCAATTACCTTGGCTTTCCTCCATTTTCTGGGTATAGACGCACTATCTAGGCAGTTATTGTAAAGTTGCGTAAGCCATGTGAGTGCTGAAGGGCCCAAGTGTTTTATTTGTTCTACCGCTATGTCATCCACGCCAGCAGCTTTACCATTCTTTAGGTGTTTGACGGCTTGTACGATGTCAGTACTATCAAAAGGTCTGCTAATATTGTTATCCCTTGTGGTGTTAAATAGCATCGGAGGGGGTCGCTGTAGCTTTTTGGGAGGTTTTCCGTTGAGGAGAAGCTGGTGAGCCACTTGGTTTGCGGTTACCGAGCCAGGTGATGAGGCATCGGGAGGGTCGTTTGTTAGCTTGCGGAGCATACCCCAGGCTTTTTTGCTGTTATGTGTTAAGTCCAAGCCTTCCACCATCTGCCAATAAGCTTGCCACTGGGTCATAATTGGGACGCTCAAGTTATAGATATTATGCAGGTATAAATTTGATATTATACGAGTAATAGTTTTGCGACAAAAGTGGCGTGGTTGACCGTTCAGAGTTATAGTCGCAAATTACAGCTTGTTACAACGGCGTGAAGGAAGTCGCTATAACTGTATCTTATTGGAGTTTTAGGTTTCCTTCATCGAAAAACAGTTTGCACGTATCGAATAGAAATCAGTATTTAAATTGCTTCATTGGTTACGTTCTATTCAAATAGGGTAATATGCAAGTTAAGTAAAAAGACGCACTATGAACCAAGTCGAAAAACTTCAAACTAAAACTCTGTACCTAAAAAACTGAAAAATAAAAATAAATTGTATTATTTACTTAATTCAAAGGACGAAAATACACTACTTATTCTAACTAAGATTGGTACTCAACGATTTGTTTGAAGTCGTGTATCCCTCATCGATTTCCCAGGAATCACAACAATCATCAGATCGAACAGATCTGTCAAATAAAAAATAATTTGGAAAATCAATCCAGAATTGCCTACGAAATAATAATAGAGAATAAGACAGTGCAACGTATCTTTTTTGAAGTCGGTTGAAATTTCGTCGAGCTTCGCTTGCAATAGGCACAGCACTAAATATAGTCAACAAACCAAATAAACAAAACCTTCACTCTATACTCCAACGAAACAAAAAGTGAAACAACCACTCTTAAATCTTAGCAAACCACCCATTTAAACATATACAAAACTACCTGTTAAGGCAAAATGTCTTTACTAAGTCTATATTTAAAGGGCAATTTACCAAGTAGGATGATAAGAAGTGGCTGTTTTTGCTTGATTTTTATAAGAAGCGTGAAGAGATACTGTGACAGCGAGGTAAAAACACTCTCGGCACGGAAGCGGTCCGATTAGATTTTCTAATGGTCGCCCAAGTTCAGCGATCTCGGTCGTTATACTAGGCCACAGAGTATGGGTATTCAGTTCACTCAGTGCAGAAAGTTTATAAAAATCTAGTTAACTTGACTTACAAAATAAACTTTTGTATTAGATATTATTATAACTATTTTTTTTAATGGAGCAAAGGATTAGATAAGAAAATTAATACCTACACCTCTTGTGTCTATTTTATCAATTTTTGGTAGCATAACTTTCATCAAAAGATACCACGAGTCAATAAACTTGGAGTTTTTTTAAACAAGATCAGTCTAATAACTATTGCCTATGTAATTATAGATCTGCACTGTAAAAACTGAACCGGCCTTTTATCTCGTGCTGTATATTTAAAAACCTTTTTTTTTATTTAGGTATAAGAATATCGTTTATTGACAATACTGTATTTTCAGATAAATTTAATCCAACACATTTAAGGTACCATTCGGAATAGAGTTAATATTCAAACTCCTCCTGATTTAAAAATAACATATTTTTTTTATTACTTAGGCTGTGGCCTATCCAGAGCATCCCCGGGTGCTTTGTAGTTCACTTAGTGCCTTCACGCAAGCCTTCACCGTCATCTGAAGGCGCTTTGCGGTCAGCGACGACTGCCGCGTCTCGAACGGTCTCTGTTATCGGTTATTTCCAATAACACAAGTGTCTTAAGTGGTAGCTGTAAGGAATTTTATACCTTGTCTATGGATATGTTTTGACGATCGATTTGGCGCAGGGGTAGGATACCTTGTCTAATGCGCCACAGGTCTCGGGTTCGATTCCCAAACAAGACAAATGTTTGTGTGCATGGACAATATGGATATGTCTATTTGTCTTGGTCTGGGTGTTTTCTGTATATACTAAGTATGTACTTGTATTACTTTACAAACAAGAAGTATTTAAGAATATATTTATCCGTTATCAAGTTTTTCATGACACAGTTTCGCAATGAAATTTACATGGGCTTAGTAGCTTAATTGGTATGATTGTAAAAAGTTATTTATTATTATTTATGATACACAAGAAAACTTAGACAGTTGCAAAAATTGCCAATTTTTAAACGTTTTATGTCTAATATGTGTTGTTTCCGAGCTGAGACAACCATGTTAAGGCCCGTGGTATCGCCAACGACCTTGGGCATAGAAAAGTGGCCTAATTTTCCCGCCCGCTACCCGCACCAAAACAGCTTAAACACATTATTTTTAAACGAAAAATGCTCAGTTTTAAGTTTAACAAGTTAGCAATCTTTTCCTGAAATAAACGTGAAAATATCACTTGTAGTTTAGAAGCAGTAGCGTATTTCAAGTTGAAAACAGCTTCATTTCAATGTTTTTTACCACACTTTTATTAGCTTCACTTGTAACTAAGTCACAATGTAAGAAAATCTTGGAAATCAATTTTAACCTACTTCTAATTGTCGTATTGATTTTAAACTTTGCACGTCTATATGAATCCGATGACAATACAATAATTTGCTACCATCGAGCTGATCTGATGATGGAGTCAAGAGGTGGGCAATAGAACTCTTCAATGGCTGTTAGGAAACCCCTCGAGTATAGGCTCATTTCTTTTTTTCGGATGAGACCTATTCGCTACACTTGGTGGCGAGGGTCTGATGATGGAGCAGGGAGGAAGCCAGTGGCACTTCTTAATGACCACTAGGAAACCCCTCGAGGTTGGCCTCCGTTGTTTCAATCTGATGAGACTTATTAGTCGCACTTGGTGGTAAGGGGCTGATGATGGAGCAGGGAGGAAGCTAGTGGCACTCCTTAATTACCAATAGGAAACACCTCGAGTTCTGGCTCATTTGTTTCGTTCTGATGGGACCTATTCGCTACACTTGGTGGTGAGGGTCTGATGATAGAGCAGGAAGGAAGCCAGTGACACTCCTTAATGACCAATAGAAAACCCCTCGAGTTTGGGCTCATTTGTTTCGTGTTGATAAGACCTATTCGTTACACTTGGTGGTGAGGGTCTGATGATTGAGCTGGGAGGAACCCAGTGAAACTCCTTAATTACCTCAAGAAAACCCCTCGAGCTTGGGCTCATTTGTTTCATTTTGATGAGACCTATTCGCTACACTTGGTGGTGAGAGTCTGATGATGGAGCAGGGAGGAAGCCAGTGGCACTCCTTAATTACCACTAGGAAACCTCTCGAGTTTGGGCTCATTAGTTTCGTTCAGACGAGACCTATTTGCTACACTTGGTGGCGAGGGTCTGATGATGTGAAGATGGAGCTGGGAGGAAGCCTGTGGCACTCCTTAATGACCACTACGAAACCTTTTTGAGTTTGGGCTCATTTGTTTCGTTCTGATGAGACCTATTCGCTACACTTGGTGGCGAGGGTCTGATGATGGAGCAGGGAGGAAGCCAGTGGCACTTCTTAATGACCACTAGGAAACCCCTCGAGTTTGGCCTCCGTTGTTTCAATCTGATGAGACTTATTAGTCGCACTTGGTGGTAAGGGCCTGATGATGGAGCAGGAAGGAAGTCAGTGGCACTCCTTAATAACCACTAGGAAACCCCTCGAGTTTGGGCTCATTTGTTTTGTTCTGATGAGGCCTATTCGCTACACTAGGTGGTGAGGGTCTGATGATGGAGTAAGGAGAAAGTAAGGGTTCGGCTCGCGCATCTGGTAACTAATAGACTCCACTTGAATTTGTAAAACTAAATACATACAATCACGCCTTTGAGTTATAATGTTTACGGGGTGGGCAGACACATGAATGGACTGTGAAATCGATTACCATCCATCCATAGCTTGCCATTTATTAAACTAAAAAGTAAAAAATAAATATGTATAGTTTAAAAACTAAAAGAACACACTTTTATAGGAACAGACTAAAAAGTACAAAATAACCGTCTATTCAGTAACTGAAATTAAAAAGCGTGGTGCGCCCTTTTCAAATCATGCATTCAAGTATTCAACTTACTTAATATTGACAAAGCGCACCACGCTTTTTAATTTCAGGGACTGAATAGACGGTTATTTTGTACTTTTTAGTCTGTTCCTATAAAAGTGTGTTCTTTTAGTTTTTAAACTATATTTTAAATAGTATCTTAAAGACTATGTTTTTTTTTAATGCTCAGATTGAAGTTTATATATCAATATTTAATATAAATTAATTCTGGATTCATCAGTAGACTAATTTATGAGTTTTAGGGCCTCAAAAATGATCGTTTCACGACTACATGCACCTTAATATAGCTGTCTCAGCTCTGTACCAAAAAAGCCATTATCTAAAATAGCGCCGACTACTTTTAAAATAAAACTCTAGCGGCCTTATTAATAAACAAAGAGTAAGTTTACACCTGGTTTAACCAAAAATATTGCTTAAATACTGGACCTGAGAGGCATTAAGCTGCAAGTGCCAAAACCATAATTTTACAGTAGAGACAACTTTGTGAAAAGTTGCTGTTGTATGGACTTTATCCCTAAGTAACTAAGAAAAGCAAAGCGTTTTTTTTAATTTGTTTAATAGAATAACTATCATAGATTAAGAAATGCCACAATAAGAGATCATCTTTTTTGTTTAAGTGACTAAAATTTTATGAAATTTATAAAAACTCCGTTACATACAGTTTTATGTGTCATGTTTTTATAGGAATCGCGACAGGACAAGGTAGAGGCAGAAACATGTAACTTCGCACTTACGTTAAAATGCCAGTTCATAATTTTATTCTAGATACAATATTAGTAACGTACAAAGTATTTTACTGTATTATCACTTGCAACACTATGCATCAAGGCCATAACGGTCTGTTACGTTGTTATACAATTATAAACTCTGGGTTCTGACCGAATTTTTGGACATACAGTTTTATCGCTGGAAAGAATACAGGTTTTTATATACATTGGGCTCAAGAAGTCAAAAACGCTAAAAATGGACTTATAGTGTTATGCTTCTCAGGTCCACTATTACTCCTTACGTTTGACGTTACAAAGCGTCATATACCTAAGCAAATTGTTTGGTTAAACTAGGTGTAAACTTACCCTTCGTTTTAATAAGGGGGAAGATAAATAACATTTTTTAACTGTTAGATCGGCAAAATGTATTACCATATTCTTTATGCTGAACCCTGTCTTCTTTGGCTTTCAGCTCAGTCATTAACCCACTACAAATTAAGATTTCTATCGTAGTAATCTTTCCACAAGACACCAAAGCGGTACACTAAATCTGCTTGGACTGAACACCTGGCGAGCCTCGCTGCTCAAACTATAAACTATCATGTTTGCCTTACGACTGTGGGTGTTAGTTCTACCAATTCTCTCCTTTAACAGCTTGGACAACTCTACAACAGCAAACGGATTGGAAATAATATGCTGATTTATATTATCTTTCAATTATTTTTTTTCGTAAGTCGTTAAAAATTTGATTCAATTGATGATATGCTGATTTATATTATCTTTCAAAATTTTTTTCGTAAGTCGTTAAAAATTTGATTCAAAAGTCGGCTAAACTGGCAATCTACCTTTTAAATTTGAATTCATACCTCGCTGCTTTTGATACTGTGCGACTGCGAACGGCCGCGAGTTAGGGCGTCAACGAGCGATCGCTAGCAGCCTTCCAAAGCCACGCGCCTTGTATCTGCGCGCGTCAACGCAGACGGCCGCAAGCCTCTTTTGGTCTTTTCAAACAAAACTCGTCTTTTTACAAGCTTTTATTTAGTTTTACCTGTCTCGGTGTCTGTAATCAAATCTTGCAAGTTAAATTTGACCCACTTCCCAGTGTCCGAATGAGCTGAAATTTTGCATACAAGTTTGGTTTAGATGAGAATACAATAAAAAATATACACAATCTTAGATTTCTGCGTGAACTGTTCATATAAATAAAACACTTTCACGGATTTTTTCACGCTTTTATTTAGCAACTTGGTTAAATTTTTAGTTGTTTTTATAGGTTTTTTGGTTTATCCGACGTTTCGGCACCTTTCCAGGGGCCGTGGTCACGGACAACTACCACTATTTTTTGATTTTAATAAAAGAATATACTCATTTTAATTGTCTTTGTTTTTCGGTTAGTTCTTCTTGCAAATAATTTTAATAAACGGAGATCGTCCCCCTTCGTGTAGTTTTCTTGCCAGTTCTTTCTGGCAAGAAAGTTGTCCGTGACCACGGCCCCTGGAAAGGTGCCGAAACGTCGGATAAACCAAAAAACCTATAAAAACAACTAAAAATTTAACCAAGTTGCTAAACAAAAGCGTGAAAAAATCCGTGAAAGTGTTTTATTTTTATGAGAATACAATATTAAAGTAAGGTCAGCAAAAAGTTTTAGGCTAACTTCATCCAAAACATTATAATCAAAATTAAACTGATTTGCAATTAAAGAAACTAAACTCCTAAAGTAGCCATGCAACCACTATACCAACTCGTAGATAAAATACTAGTGATTGTAATATTTTCACTTGCCTTCCCTTGGATTGCGTGGAGGCAAAATATTAAATCCTTATATTCATAAGCCATTACGATACCAAAAGCCAGTGACGTCGACTTGACCTCTGGACACGAGTCACAGTAAATATATATTTTAGCAAATGCAGTATCTCAACTAAACCTTTATTTAGATCTATTCAGCTTAGCTTCACTGGAGCTTTTGAGTTGAAAGTGTTGGTTTTATGAAAGCACAAGCTTACGGGCATCAAACTATACAATTTGCACAGTGCTAAATGAACGAATGCCCTAAATGTATATCGTGTTAAAGCCGATAAACACTCTTTGCGGAAGGATTACTGTAATTTTGGTACGCAAACTTATTTTATCATCCTACGAATTAAGGGATAATTTTGCACTCGTGAAAAGAATCAGTGCATTAAGAACATTGTTCTAATTACACAATATCACCTAACGCACTTGATTACAAATACAATACAGGTTTTTGGACAGCTGCTGCAGTGAGCGTTATGCTGGCCATACACCATCCTGCCTATCGTCCAATCGGCATGACGCTGCAGGCTTGATCTAATCTGCAGTTCGTCCATATACACCATAATTTGATAACTCTCATGCCAATCCACGCCCAGGTGAGGTGCCGATTGGACGATAGGCAGGATGGTGTATGGCCCCCATTATGTGGTTGCGGCACCTTCATGAGTGAATAAGCTTTTTCAGAGTTGCGTTACTGTTTTAGCAAGTACTGTATATAAGTGGGTTAGAGGTGGCTTGGCGGGCAAAACGGCCGTCCCCACAACCTTTAGGGCACTTGTGCAAATAAAGTGCCCATCTGATATTATATTACGGACTATTGTAAGTAAATAAAAATGTATAAGAAAGAACTCACGACCGCTTTTTAGGCAAGGTGCGTTAATGTCTTGACGTGTATTTTGAGAGTGCACTATTTATATTTGTACGCAGTTAAGTTACTGCTTCACCCTTTTAACTGTAACTCGAGTGGGCGAGAGGTGCCGTGGCGGCGAAACGGCCGGCCCGAGTTACAACCGGTAGGGCACTTGCGCGAATAAAGTGCCCGCCAGATATTATATTACGGACTATTGTAAGTAATGTATAAGCCTGCCGATGGAGGATAGCGAACGAAAGTTCTGCAGAAATTTTCTTGCGCGTGCTATATCGTTAAGCTTGTAGTCACGTTCTAATTGAAAAGAGATTGACCCGGTCGTAAAATTTGAATCAATACCCATTCAAATTGTTAGATAGGTTTACTTAAAAGTAGTCAATGATTTACCATTGAAATGGATACATTGGTATCGCTGTGAAAAATAACAGTAAAGCTTTTAGGGTTGGTGAACCAATATCAATAAATTCAAATTCAAATATATAAATTATGTAGAAACATAGAAAAATCGACCCGTCTCACAACCAGCTCCGATGGGACTCGAACCCACGACCTTTCGCTATCCGGGCGACTGCTCTAACTACTGAGCTACGGAGTCGTTCAGTAGTTAGTTTACCATTTTTCTATGATAAAAATTGCATTGTGAATGCAAAAAAGTAACAATTTAAAAAACATTAACAAAAAAATTAAATTCACATACAGTTTACGGCTAGACGCTTATTTCTCGTTTTTTTATGTTGTCAAAAACTCTTTAAAATCACCTGTCAATTAATTACCTATAAAGCTTCGAGCAACGCGGGTCTTCCGTCCCGGAACGGAAGGCCCGCGTTGCTCGAAGCCTTAAAGTAATGAGAACTTTATGGGTCGAGACGGAAGGCCCGCGTTGCTCGAAGCTTTAAAATAATGGGAACTTTATGGGTCGTTCGAAAAAATTATTTAAGAGTAAACTAATAATGCGGGCAGCGCAGGACCGATCGTTGTGGAGATCCTTGGGGGAGGCCTATGCCCAGCAGTGGGCGTCGTTCGGCTGACATGATGAAACTAATTAACGATGAAGAAGAGTACCACTTGAATTTTCTGCAAACGAATGACCTTTAAAAAACGTTTTTACAACGGCAAACATGTAAGAGGCCGCACACTAATCATATTTTCTTCAGAAGACCCATTTTCATTTGACAATCAGGTATATTTCTTGTCTAAGCATGTATTTACCTTACAGGGGTCATTACATATATACTTTTGAGCTAGTATAATTAAAGCTCATTGTGTACGGTGTTGCAGGAAACGCTAAGCATTGCTTTTTGCTGCCCATGCAAGTGTCAAGTGCAATAGACATCCGCCACGTTCTTGCACCTTCGGGGAAAAACTAATAAGAAAATCTATTTCGAGACTTATTGAAGATCTTACATATTAAGTATAAAAATAGTAACTTATAGCTTAGGTATATAATATAAAATAGAGACGTGACTGACTGATCTAGATATCAACGCACAGCTCAAACTACTGGACGGATCGAGCTTAAATTCGGCACGCAGGTAGGCTTTACGTTCGCTAGAATGGATTTTGTAAAATTCAACCTCTTAGGAGATGAAACGATGGTCCATGATGAGTTATTTAAGCCAAGTCTGGTAAGACTGGCCACTGTGCCATCGGATATAAGCGGCATAATTCCCATTGTTTTACTCAGTAAATAACATGATGGTACCTACACGTACAGCGGGCGAGGCTGGAAATAGGGTATTTTACTGTTGTTGAAATGTAGATATTTAATGATGACGTTAAAAAATATTGCAATTAAGAATACCAAATGTGAAAAAATAATTTGAATCTGTTTTATAATAATAGAATTATAGTCTGTTTGATTTTGACTATAGCTGTCTCTTTCTAAAACGAAATCTTCTATGGCGTAACTATGACGCTACTAACCCACTGACGTCACTAAGATAGCGTCCTGTCCTTGTCTAATTATAAAGTTTGAAGTTCTATATCTTTGAAAATATTCAAGATAATTCAAAATGAAAACTTGTTTTGTGTAGCTAATATTTCGAAAAACATTTTAAAGAAATTAAAAAAAATCAGTAAAATACCGTATTGTCGCGTAGAACAGAAAATTGTCGGACTGTAATTGGTCAAACTAGATGGAAACACATAACAATTTACACAGCGTCGAAAGGCTAAAACTTCAATGACCTAGGTGTTATTGTTGATCGAAGGGCTAAAAACGATTATGTTGAAAATTTTTTTTTTCTAAATCTTAAAAAAATATAAATATATTACTGTTATAGATTCTGTTATTATTTTCGTCAAACGAAAATTAAACATAAAACCTACCTACATTCTGACTTCAGATATCAAGACATTGGTAGGAAGAAGAGAAATGAGGAAAATATTCCACCGACGAGAGTGATGCTCTTAAATCAAAGAGAGAGATAGAAACCAACAAACCGTTTAAAAATATAGTATGCTTCATTATCTGGGACCAAGTCAGGTAGTCCAGACTGGTCCCGCCGGATGTAAGTGGCATAAATCCTATTGTTTTACCCGGTAAATAATATAATGCGTACGCTCGGCTGGCAATTGCTGCGTAGGCGAGGAAATTGACTGCCTGTAATAGTGCAAACTAGCGGCTAACACATAACACTTTACACACTTTAGTCTATAGTGATTATATCAACTCAAGCTAACAATAATTGTGAAAAAAATGAAAATGTATAAACCTTTCAAAGCAAAGGTGAATAGGCACCTTCTAGGTTATCTCGCTCCATCGTGGATCCTGTCTTAGCCCATGGGCTTGATTGGGATCAAACCCATTAAAAGTAAAAAAAACGTAGTACGTACTTATAAGATGCCAGAAATTACGTTTATTTCTTTATTACAAGTTAAATGCCTATTCCACAATGCGTGCAGCGGGCCGATCGCCGTAATTTTATGCAGCGCGTCTTGACCACGTTTGCGTCATAACAGTTATAATTACAGACTGATAAATTCTAAAGTTGCCAAATAAGGGCGTTATTACACATTATCTGAAAATCCTATCTGTACTTCGTATGTGAGGGTCAGGGGGCCGATTCTCAGGCAATCGAGAAAAGTTCACATTTATAGCTCGAAATTCAAATATAACACAGTTTTTGTATTGTCAGAATTTCACAATCGAAAAAGTTCGATCGAAAACCAGTCGAACGCTACGAGTGGTAAAAACCAATAGATGTTCGTATACGAACTTTGCTGTCAAAATGAATTTGTTGACATGTGAGACAGCTTAGTTTGTTTGAAACGTTCTAACTTTTCAATAGAAACCACAAACAAAATGTTCGACATTCGAATTACCACATTGAAAAAGTTCGAATGCCTGAGAATCGGGCCCCTGGGGGCCGATTCTCAGGCAATCGAGAAAAGTTCACATTTATAGCTCGAAATTCAAATATAACACAGTTTTTGTATTGTCAGAATTTCACAATCGAAAAAGTTCGATCGAAAACCAGTCGAACGCTACGAGTGGTAAAAACCAATAGATGTTCGTATACGAACTTAGCTGTCAAAATAAATTTGTTGACATGTGAGACAGCTTAGTTTGTTTGAAACGTTCTAACTTTTCAATAGAAACCACAAATGTTCGACATACG
Source organism: Crambus lathoniellus (assembly GCA_949710035.1). Lineage (NCBI taxonomy): Eukaryota > Metazoa > Arthropoda > Insecta > Lepidoptera > Crambidae > Crambus > Crambus lathoniellus. Next base: position 8,103,406 of record OX453303.1, on the reverse strand, counting down.
AATTACCACACTGAAAAAGTTCGAATGCCTGAGATTCGGGCCCCAGGTGTCTCGCGCGGTCACGCCTTTACAGGGATGTCAATAGTTCAATACTTAATAGAACAACTGTAACCGTTTATAAAGTAAAAATATTCGTTAAGCTTGATACAAATATCCCACTACTAATGAAACCTTATATTTTTACGAGATAAACCTTAAAAAAAAGTGACAAACATTTAGTTGGTTTTGCTAAATCACAAGTTTCTTTCAGGTTTTTGAATAGAGTAGTCAATTACTCCACTTAGAAATAATTTTAAATGATGATTTTATAATTAAAACATTCGAAACAAGCAATCGTAACACATTTTTTTTACTTTCTCACTACAACAAGATTTTGAACCTAAAATTTAATAAGTAACTTTTTTTGTTGGAATCTCATTTTTATGACATACTTGTTTGCTGATTGCACTTTAATATTGTATTGTCGTTCAAAATTTTAGCTCAATCGGACACTGGGTAGTCTCCACAAGGTACCTACATACATAGGTACACTGCAAGTTAAATAAAAGCTGTAATTTTATGTTTTAGGAATTTTCATCGCATTGACATTATTAGTTTTTTCTTCAGTGTCAACTCCCAACTTGGATTTGTTACAATTTAATTAAGCCACATAATAGCATCAACAGCATTCTTTTCTCAAGACACGTTAACGAATTGCGTGTTCGACTGTTCGTTCGGTTTTTGCCCTTAATTAACTTTGTTAATTGCAATTGATAGGTTTGAACTGATACTACGTTTTCGGTTAATTAAAATTGTCTTACATACATGCCTTTCCACTTATCCCCTTTGTGGATAATCAAGGTGACCTGTGAGCTGATTTCAAACATACTATCACGCTCACGGCGGCGTCGGTCGGCGTCGCGGCTCAAAAAGATGAAGCGGTAAAGCGTTATAACGGCCTCTGTGGGCTAGTGGTACATATCACCAGTATCAGATCCAAAGGTCCCGGGTTCGATTCTTAATAGGGGTAATCTTTCCCATACTGACCCGTCCCGATGGATCACCCTGTATACCTACATACCTATATAACAGAATTTTGTATTGTAACACTATTGTTAGCGTTTTGATAAATTTATCTTCGCGAAAGAATACGAAGTTATAATCATTTACAGTTTTAATAAATTTAATTATGTACTGTTACATGATGTGTAGAGTTTGCCGTTACACAATTCGCAAATATAAAGGCCCTTATACATTGCGACATTTTGCAGCGATGCAGCATCGTTTCGTTGCAAAAGCATCGATGAAAATGAAAATGAAAAATTATTTATTTCATAAAAACAATTGAGCATTACAGGGTATGGTTGATTTTAAATGTAAAACACCAGGAGAAAATCGCTAAAAAAACTTAAAAAAATAAAAACAGAAATATTAACTCTTAAATGTGCTTGTGTGTATGTGTGTTTATGGGTGTATGGGTTTGTGTTTGTGTTTGTGTGTGTGTGTATGTTTGTGTGTGTGTGTGGGCGTATGTGTGTGTGGCCTCGTATGCATTTGTATGTATTTATCGATACAGTCAAAAAACGTCCATTCGCCTTACTAAGAGCAGCAATACAATCGCGATGCATTCATGCAACTTTCTGCCAAACACGCGTTAGTATCGATGCAAAAAGTCGCAATGTTAAGGGCCCCACAGACTATCAGTCCACCAGCAGGTAACGGCCTGCCAGTTGGTCGCAATCGGCCCCACACTCACAGTTTTACATACGTAAACCGAATATCATGTCCGATTGCTGCCAACTGACAGGCCATTGACTGCTGGCGGACTGATAGTGTAACGGGGCCCTTAAAACAAGCTTTCATTTCCAACATTTTGCATGAGTATTAAAATTAATACATAAATATATTCCGTTGCTGTTAAAACTTCTCATAAACCTTATTATTAAGATCGCCGGGTCCTGTCCTTAACTGTAAAAGCTTAATTACATATTTTGTTGCATAAAGTGTAATTACGATATTTATTGATAAAAACAAACACAAAATATGACAGTGCTTGCCTCGTATCGGTCGGCGGGAGATAAAAGAGGTCCTGCACTTACGCGCCCTCTCGTATACATAGTCGTGACATCACTTTAAAACAGTGAAAACATCATTAAGTAGGTATATTTTATTTCAGTTATGTTGGTTTTGCTGTAGTAAGATAGATAGGTAATTCGATTTCTACTTATTCAATTAACTAAAACTGTCGCTTTCGTACGTCAAACGTTAAGCGTTGAAAATTGAAATGCTACGCTGGCATCCTGTGTTAGTTTACAAATAAGAGCGCTGCACCCGAGATACAGTAATTCTACTAGTCCAGATGCAGATGTCATTTTTTTTTATATTAGATATCAGAATAATATTTAAATTGTTTTTCTGTTATTGATTTTAGAAAAATGGAAAATGAAGTATTTAGAAAAAATCGACCCGTCTCACAACCATTGTGAATGTTGAAAAGTAAAATATTTAAATAACACAAAATGATTTTCGAATATCGTTTTTCGAATATCGTTCAACGCCCCGACTACGGTTCGCGGCCTCCAAAGGAATGTGCTACAGTTTAAATGAGGCTGCGCGGGAGCCGGCCGACCGGTCGCCGCGCCGGTCGCTCGGGGGAAAGGCCGCCATGATTTACGGCTCAAATTAAACCGCCGCGGAAATGAGACCGCGAATTTTCATTATTTTACCTGCTGGTCAGGTTATTATGTACGGTGTGTGGAGATGACTATGAGGTTGAGGGTCTGTATAGCCTGTGCCAAATATCTAGGATGACCAACAGAGTCAAAGAAACGAAGTAAATAATGGCGATCGTGGTAAAAGGCCGGCCATGATCGCGAATTTTCATTAGGTACTCCCCTTTGCTCTATTTGCTATTCTAATCTAAGACCAAAGAGTAAAATAATTGTTTCTAATTGTGTTACTAAGTCAAAAACACGAAGTCAATTTATTCACCTTCGCCAGTCAGGATGGTAGTCAGAAATAAAAAATAAAATATTTATTCACTTAGACATAATAAATAAGTACTTTTGAATTGTCAACATAATCCTACCGCCCATTCAAGACTATTTTAACTGACAAGAAGAACAGGCGCAATAACTTGCCAGCGTTTACCTATACTAATTATCGACATTTACAAAAAAACATATCGTGCACACGACAGGTGCATTATTAAGTCTATGAGATCGAGTTCCTACTCGCCTGGAGCAAAAATGCAGGATCTTCTTAGAAGAAGAAGAAGATCCAGAATTTTACTAAGTCGACAACACGAAACAACATTATGTAGAGCTAAAAATGTCTTATAATTACATCATAAAAAAACTGTTTCTTGAGTTCAGTTAAAAACACGACATACAAACAAGCGTTTCATTTCAAGTCCTTTATCCGATATTTATTATTTGCAAACCACAAGTTTTTACATGAACTTTTGAACAACACGAAACAACATTATGTCGAGCTAAAAATGTCTTATAAACACATCATAAAAAAACTGTTTCTTGAATTCAGTTTAAAACACGACAACGCATGTTTGCGTTTCATTTCAAGTCCTTTATCCGATATTTATTATTTCCAAACCACAAGTTTTTACATGAACTTTTGAATCCCAACTTTGTCCGGTTCCCAACATTGACCAAACCAGGTTCCGAAAATAGAACTTCAAAGGCTCAAATAACGGCCAAAGTAGCCTTCGAGTCACTCGGCCAAGGAGACCATAAAAAATGTTCAGAATCTAGTTTTATAACCAAATCAACCGTAACAATACCGTACAATAGTAATAATATCAGTATCATATGACCAGCTTCGGAAGTAAATAAAAAATTAATACCTATATCATAAGTCAAAGCAACTTACTTTTAGTTAGGTAGGTATACTTACTATAAAACATACAAAAGAAAAAATTTAACATTTTAGTCAAATGAAACTTCTGGTAAACAAGTTTTCGGAATTATAATAGGTAACCAATTATAATTAATATCCGTCAGTATAATTTGACCCGCGTAAAGCAAGGTCACTCTACTATGTTTATGGGTTTGTGTAATTGCTACCTCTAAATAATAATACTTGTCAACTTAATTAAGAATTACTTGTTGGAATTTTAATTTGAATGGGTGATTCATTGAATTAAACGCTGAAAGAATAGTTTATTTAATAGGGAAACTGAAAACAAATATGTATAAAAAAATCGAACATGTAACGTGTACTTACTACCTACCTACTTACTGTTCAGAGTTATGATCATATTCTGAGAGTGAATATCAACATTAGCATAGCGATTACGTCCTTCGTAACGGCATTGAAATAATATATTTTTTAAAGCCACTTGATACAAACTACTAATAGAGTAATATTTTTAATATACTTTATTCTCGAATATTGAAGTGTTCAGTACTTCTTCTAACTTCAAATTATTTTTGCTTTTTTGCATTCATAATACAATTTCTATTATTGAAAATGAAGTATTAGAAACCCTTCACGCATTCGCCCGGACAGTGAAAGGTCGTTGGTTCGTGGCCCATCGGAGCTAATTGAGAAACTGGTGAAACAAGCTTTTTATTAACATGCCATGTTAGTTAGTTAGTTAGTTAGTTAGAATGTTAGTTAGTGGGAGACAAATCTTGCAAGCTTAATTTGACGCACTTCCCAGTTTCCAATGGAGCTGAAATTTTGTATACAGGTTTGATTCAGATGACAATACAATGTTAAAGTACAGTCAGCAAAAAAGCATGTCATAAAAATGAAATTTTTACTAAAAACTTATTTTCTGTTAAGTTATTCTTTTTCAACTTTTTCTCACTTCTTTCTCATTCTCACAACATTCTCTTCATTCTATGTAGTCGAAGCACGAAAATCTGTCGTTATAGTAAACTATACCATCAGTCAAAAGAAGGTCGAAATAGCTTTCAAAGTGCCCCTGTCAAATATCTATTGAATTTTAGTTCCCTAAACGACCGAAAGAGGCGCTGCTCTGGTTTTCATACAAAATACTCACTAACGATCACAATATCCATTAAGTACAATAAAGATAGTTTTAAATGCTAGAAGTAGTTTTAAGTTTTACATTTACATGGCCGGATCATCCTGCAAGACGCGGACACGGGGTCACAACGCGTACATACATATTATCATTATTTTATGAAACTCAAGAAGGCCGGTTCATAACAATTTCAATTTTAAATTTCGAATGCCTCACATTGTTCTCATTGGCTCATCAATCGATGTTTTTGTCTCGCACCGAGGTTATATAAGGCGCGGCGAGATAAAATCAGCGCAGTCTCGCTGCAGCCATGGCGTTATCTACATCGCTCCTGGCAGCCACGGCCCGCGGGTCGTTTCATACAAATTGTATGGCCTATCTACTACTTGTTTTGGGCATAGTTAACCTTATAGTTTTCTTGTACTTCGCTCTTGTCCACTAATGGGACCGATTCAGCGTGTCAAATGGTGTGAGAACTGCGTACTGATAGTAAACAGATAAAATGGAAATTGTATCTTGACTTGGAAGTTTAGTAGCTTTAGTGCAAAGGAATCAAGTATTCTAACAAAAATAAACTGGCAAATATTACTATTCCTTTTCATAGCAATCTTGGTAGCTGTTTGATCTGGTTTTGCATGCATATAACGACCATTTGACGACCGATTTGGCGCAGGGGTAGGCTACCCACCTTCTGCGCCAGTGGTCTCGGGTTCGATTCCCGAACAAGACAAATATTTGTGTGCATGAACATGTCTATTTGTCTTGGTCTGGGTGTAAACTATGTATATTAAGTATGTATTTACAAACAAAAAGTATTTAAGTATATATTTATCCGTTATCAAGTTTTCCATGATACAGTTTCTTAATGAAATTAACATGGGCTTAGATAATTGGTGTGAATGTAAGAAGTTATTTATTTATTTATTTATTTTATTTATATAAAAATTATGTAAGGATTTGATAAATTGATAGAGGGCCAAATTATTAAAATGAAACAATATACAAGGAGTCTTATGCTTTAGCTTTTGTAATGATAAGCTTAGAGATTACAATTTCTTTATTTAGATATAATGAAAAATCTTGTATATTAAAACAAACGAATTAAAATATTTTATATAAATTTAAAAATTATTATTTTTTATCAGTAGTGAGAATTGAAACTTAAATTCAATAAAAAACAATGTGTTCAATCATACATAAATTATCATGACCATTTGAAATCTTGTTTAGAAAGGCTAGTAACAAAGAAAAAAAGAGATTAGTTACCACAAACATATAAACAAGTTTTACCATTTTAATATATTAGTGTAGAAGATGTTACAAAACATTTGATATATTTTACACACGATTAGTCAGAAAAAGTCGCACATTTATTTTTAGTTTTTTATGGACTTAAAGAGTTTTTGTGCGACTTTTTCAAAAGTGGTTTACTTACTTATTTTGTTCTAATGTTTTCTATTTGTCCAGCGCCCCGATCGCGGTAATTCTATACAGCGCATCTTGACTACGTTTGCGTCATGACGTTTGACTTCGTATTGCCGTAATGACATAACGACGCACATGTCACGCAAACCTATAGTCCAACAATCCTATCTGTTCCGGTGACATCCGTGACAGAGGAGCCACTTGCAATACGAAATTAGCTGTCAAAATAGACTGTCGAATGAAAACTGTTTTAGTTTCAAACATTATCACCGTAACAGAAAACGTTGCCGCACTGTCAACGCCGCGCCTTATCAAAATCGGTATTTCACGTCGCGTGAACGTCAACTGCACGTACAGTGCCACAAGCTTTCCTGTTCCGGTGACAGCCGTGACAGAGGAGCCACTTGCAAAACCAAATTAGCTGTCAAAATGGACTGTCGTATGAAAACTGTGTTAGTTCCAAAGATAATCACCGGAACAGAAAAGCTTGCTGCACTATACACCTGACTAATGCGTCATAAGATTCCCGCGATCGGGGCGCAGTTCCTTTAGTGTAAAGAATGTTAGCTTAAGAAACTGCATTATGACTATGATAAATTGTTAAATATCCAAACCGTTACGGAGTTTAGCCTACCATCATCAGCGCACCTGGATAACTTGAAAGAATACAACTAAGGGTCCATTCGTGCATAAGGTATTTAAAAAAATCTTTTAACTTCTAACCGTTAAAGAGTTTTACCTTCCATCATCAGAACCTGAAAGAATGCAACTATCGGTATACTACTATACGTACGAACAACATTTAAATAATTATTTTCCAGCTCCTAACCGAAAGGAAGTTGTACCCTTGTTGTAGGAGAGCTGCTGAAAATCAGTGTGCCTTGCCCCATTTTGCCGCTGCACACGCGTATAATTCTTTTGTTTTATAATTTAAGTACTTTTCTGTTTTATTTACTTTTTTTTATTTTGTCTACATGTTTTTGTTTTTGTTTACCTTGTCTGAAATTGTATGTATGTAAAATAATTCGGCAATAAACGATCTATCTATCTCTATCTACCTTCAATCACCAGCTCATCGCCATGAGATGATTACTACCAGATTCAAATACTTGAATAGCTACACGTAAGGCTTGCCTATAAAATTTAAGGATTTCCCTGGGACTCGCATCATCAGATCCTGTCTCGGTGAATATCGAATGACAACAAGAAAATGGGTGACACAAGAGAATTTTCGAAAAAAAAAATTATTTTTTAAAATTGGTACACGATTGACGAATAAATCGCCGGACATACATAGGAAAACTAAAATCTAAATACGCATTATTCAGGACTAGCGGCCGCCCGCGTAGTTACCGTTGCTGTGAGAAGATCGGGATAAAAATATCCTACGTGTTATTCCAGCCTATAATCTATCTCTGTTGCAAACTTCTAGATCCGTTCAGTAGTTTTTGCGTGAAAGAGTAACAAACATCCATACATCCATAGTCACAAACTTTCACATTTATAATATTAGTATGATAACTCAAGCACTTCTCGTCAGCTCCCGGTCAAATTTAAATAGGACCACACGCGGAAGCGTCAGCTTTCAAATAAAAAAGAATCATTGGTAAATCGGTTCATTAACTAAAAAGTTCTGAGGTACCTAACACACATAAAAAAAACATTCAAATTGAGAGCTTTCTCTTTTTTTGAATTCGGTTAAAAATGGTCTTGCATCTTCTTTATGTTTCCCATAAATAATATTAGGCATTTTTGATATACATTTTAATTTATATTTTGCATACCTTGTGTGTACTTAAATGTGTACCGTACGTACACAAAACAGACTGTAGAACAGGAGGAATAACACCGAGCTGGAGAACCAGATGGCCATGCCAAATATCATAGGCGAAATAAAATCACAAAGACTTCGCTGACTTGGCCACCTCGAGAGGATGGATGAAGATCGGGCCGTGAAACGTGCGTACCTGGGACCGTACTCTGAAATGCAACTCCGAACTCACTCACTTTGGGTCGCTGCGCCAATCTAGTAAGTATGTCCTAAGCTCGTACCTATAGATTTCAAATAAAATGCTACTCTACCTTAGACATCAATGATGTCAGGATGATCGCGTGTTATGTTATGATCTGTAACAACACTGTTGTGGTCCTATTGCTTCATTTATATAAGCACAAACAATAGACGACATCACTCGTCGATGTAATGATCATACTAATCCTCCTAATATTATAAATGTGAAAGTTTAGATGTTTGGATGTTTGTTGTTACTCAATCACGCCAAAACGGCTGAACGGATTTTATTTGGCTGAAATTTGGGACACAGATACTTTGTGGCCTGGAGAGGAACATATGTTACTTTTTATCCCGGAAAAATTTCTCATTCCCGCGGGATAACGTCGTGTATACGACGCGGGCGAAGCCGCGGGCGGAAAGCTAGTATATATTATAATATTATAAATGTGAAAGTTAAGATGTTTGGATGTTTGTTACTCAATCACGCCAAAACGTCTGAAAGGAATTTGGCTGAAATTTGTGACACAGATAATTTGTAGCCTGAACATAGGATACTGTTGTCCCGGAAAAATACTAAATTCCCGCGGGATAACGTCGTGTAGTCCACGCGGACGAAGCTGTGGGTGGAAATCTAGTATGACATAAGGTTAGTTAGCTAGCAACGAAGCTTCGAAGCAATTTAGTTTCAAGATACTGGCTATGGTAAGAGCAAGAAATATGAAAATAATTACTCTCTTTAGTAACTACTTGCAATAACGTATTCTTATCTTTAAAGCCAACATTATTAACATGAATTGACGAAGCGTGCTTGCGGGTGCTACCGCCATGTTGTTATTGTTTCCTCTTTTATTTTTTTCGTGTATTAAATTTCGGCCAGTTTCCGCGAACTTCCAGTAACCAGCAAGCAAACCTTCGGTCGCCTGTCACATCGAATGCATTAAAACAGGAACTTTGCTACCTTTTTAAGTTACGTACTTATTTTACGTACCACTCAATTTTAATATTTTACATTTCTGTAACATTTAACCGGTAGTAAGTATATAAAAGACAAGCATTCTGCCCGCAGCTTCATTTGCGTGGAATTCGGCAATATCAGGCTGTTGCTGTAGTAGCCTTGTCCAAGGTCTAATCTATCACTGTGCCAAAATACATCAAAATTGTTTTGTGGTTTTGGTTGGAAAAAGGAAGATAAATAGAGTTACTTTCACAATAAAAGTATTAGTATGGTGTAGAAAATGACATGAAATCAGTACTTCAGATAAAGCTGGCATGAGTTCCTTGCAGTTCTTCTTCTTCTTGGCAGTTGGGTCTTACCAGATCGGTAATCAACATATAACAAATCGAACTTTGCTCATTTATCTGACGCCACACTTTTTTAACATGTGAAATGATCTCGACCGCTTCGTGGCTGGTACCAAATCTTACCATCTTAGGAAGTACTTCATACCTACTTCCAATGACTACTTCCTATCTAGTTTTCAGACTGTGACCAGTTTTTAAGGTTGAAGAATATACTTCCGTAGAGAAAAAACGAACGCTTTTCTTTTATTATGATACAGTAGACTTGATTCAAATTCAGACTTCAGTCCAGTGAACCTCAAAATGAAAGTTACCTACTACTAAGTATAATTATCAATCAGAAAACGGGACATAACAATGACATTTTAATGTCTCCTTTCAGACACTAACTATTATTTGCACAAGGAAACCAGCGGAGCACTAATAAAACACTCGTTAAAGCACAAAACAATGCGAAACCGGTTTAAATACCAAACTGTCGCGACTCAACATTCATTTAGTCAGTTTAGATTAGAAACGATTTACTGATAGCCATAATTTCTCCATAATATCTGCGATAATTCAGCGGTAGAACTATCAGGCAACAGGTGGTGGCTCGAGTTACAGATATTATTGCGCTGTTTATTGTGAGTAACGGTGAGACTAATCTGTGTTTACGTTTTCCTATCTGCTGGCGTGTATGACCGAGAATCGATGTACGTGTAAAGCTAAATTGTGACTGTTTGTAATGCCGATATTACACGGTTAAACCAAATTGATTCACTTTGGTTGAAAGGTGCAGAAGTGAAAGACAGTGCCTGTTTACACGTATCTTAAAAAATTAACTATTCTATTCGCATTGCTTGAAAATGTCTACCAAAAGGTAGCAAATTGAGAATGAACATCTAGTGAATCATTCAATTCTTATGTTAACACGTTTAACTTTCGTTCAATTGCATTGCACGTTGAACGCAATAGTGAAAATATTGAGCAAGCTCAATTCAACGCGATTGAATGTGGTTGAACATTGCCATTGAATGATTCACTTTTACGTTTACATAGTTCAATTTGGTTGCTTTACCCAAATTGAAAAGCGGAAGTGAACTAAATACCGCTATAACTGCGATATTTGTTTGCTTGCTGGACGCTGATAATGTAAAAAGTAGCGCCAAAAAATATCGATCTGATTGGTCATTTATTATTTCGAGCTTACACATTTCGGGCATTTACAATCACATATTTTGTATTGACGTGAATTGCTGACACCTACCCATCTCCATTGGGCAAAATTACATGAAAGTTGCCAATGTTAGTGAAATAACAGTTACCAAACACATCAAAATCAAATCATTTCAAAATCATCAAACACTCATGACAGTTACATACTTAACCCCATTTTCACAACATCCTGGGTTATCGCGAAGTCGCGAACAGATGACACGACTCTGCCCTGGGTCATCACCATGACCTTTGGGTCAAAGCGATTGTCAGTCGCTCGCCGTCGAGATAAGGTTCAAGATTGTACGTATGTTAGTTCCTTAAAGGAACGTAGTTGTGGAAGACTTAATTCATTCATTGATGACTGATCAGGGCCCCTAGTGTAAGTTTTTATGTCAAAAAACGCAAACTATCAATAATGTTTTCATACAAATTGACATAAATACGGAGTCGCGATAGTTTGCGTTAGCTTTACATAAAAACTTACACTAGGGGTACTGGAACCCAATCGTACAAACAATGTCGACGTTTGTTTCGTCTACGATAACTAAAAGTATTCGCATATCCTTCGAAAATATCTATGGAACCAAATGCTCATACTTATACAGGATGTTAGGGGCACCGTTGCAAAAACTTTAACCATGGCTTCAGGCCTTCATGCTGAACAACGCACAGCAAGATTTTTTGTCGGAAATGAAAAAAATATTTCGACTCTCCATACAAAATTTCCCTATAAGTTGCTACGTTTGTATGAAAAGTCCAATATTTTTTTTCATTTCCGACAAAAAATTCTTGCTGTACGTTATTTAGCATGGTGGTCTGAAGCCATGGTTAAAGTTTTTGCAAGGGTGCCGCTAACACCCTGTATAAAATCCTGATATAGGGCAGGCGTACCGGTTTTGGCCACTGTACCGGTTTTGGCCACTTTTTGCTCTAAAAGCTTTCTAGCCTTCATCGACCAACAGCTTGGTGTCGGCCTTCTTGAAGTGATACGGTAATTGTGTAACTGAACATCAATCGCGATCGCTTTCAGTTTGGCCAGATGTTGTACGACCATTGCTGCAGTAATACAAATACTTTTGTCAGGTTTCTTCAACAACAAGTGATGGATGTCAAACTGAAAGCGATCGCAATTGATGTTGAGTTCTTTGTATTTTGGGCAGTAAAGGCACGCTGTATTGACCCGCGCCGGACGCATCGTATGCACAGCAAGCAAAGGATTTTAGTTTATAATAATAAATAATAAAAAGTTGGCTTTGATGATTTCACATAGCGCTATTTGTTTATCCACAACGGGGTGGCGCTTAGCCTTCATCACACCTGCTGTTAAGTGATGATAAGGCTGAAGGTGGAAGTGCACTACTCCCGGAATTCTCAACTACTGAGGAACTAACTGGCTATCTTGCTGCCGGAAAACAAATAATGCTGAAATCATCATTGTTATGATGCCAGAATTAGATAAGATGATGGTAGCTAGCCAGGCGGAATTTGAACAAGCCCTACCACCAACCAAACCCAATATAATATGTAACCCCTAGACCACACAGAGGCGTTTAAAACTACCACTATCCGCGCCGCCCGCACCGAATGCCGCCATTTATGAGCAACGGCAAATCTGTTCAAACCGTTGCGCGCCGTGCGTGCTGTGTGTCCGGCGAGGCCAAATAAAGCGTACCTTTAGGGCGTTTGTGCACTACACTGAATTTTACCGATCCGGCGATCCGGTTTTTTACGGACCGATATGGCAGCTATGAAAAACATATGGGCGCTTGTGCACCACACTGAATTTTACCGTCCGTCATTTTACTTTTTCCCATTCCGGACCGTTTTTTTCCGTTCCGAGATGACGGCAATGAAAAACATATGTGCGCTTGTGCACTACACTGAATTTTACCGTCCGGAAAAAAACGGATGGTTGTATTTTAATCATATATCACTACATAGTATAAAACAAAGTCGTTTCCCGTCTGTCTGTCCCTATATATGCTTAAATCTTTAAAACTACGAAACAGATTTTCATGCGGTTTTCACTAATAGGTAGCGTGGTTCTTCAGGAAGGTTTTAATATATAATTTATGAAAGTTTTGTGTAAATTGGTAGAAATATAACGATAATTGTCGAAAGTGCCGGCAAACGGCAAGCCGCCCGGGAGCTTTCTGCAAAAACGCTGCCTAATCCTTTCGAGGTTTAAAAAAATAATGCATGTTGGGATATTCCTCTTCTATAGATCTACAAAAAAGTCCGCGATAGCATATGTCTATCTTTTAAGGATAGCATATTATAGCCATATTATCTCTTAAAAAACGGTTACGAACAATGCGGTAATTTAGAAAGCTATTTAAACGGATACAGTATTAACCCTTATCAATCTAAATACGTTAGTTGCTTTAAGAATTTCATGCACATTATTTTACTCTTTTACACCATATAATTTAAATGAATATCTTAGGAGTTATCGCAAATAAATTAACGCACGCCAAAATAAATTCAAGCGCCTTTCTCGATTGACGACCGATTTGGCGCAGGAGTAGGCTACCCACCTTCTGCGCCAGTGGTCTCGGGTTCGATTCCCGAACAAGACAAATATATGTGTGCATGAACATGTCTATTAGTCTTGGTCTGGGTGTTAACTATGTATAATATGTATGTATTTACAAACAAAAAGTATTTAATTATATATTTATCCGTTATCAAGTTTTCCATGATACAGTTTCTTAAAAATGGGCTTAGATTACATTCACACCAATTGGTGTGAATGTAAGAAGTTATTTATTTATTTATTATTAATATTATTTCTCACCAATAACACGTAATAAATCTAGCACCAAAAATATGGTTTTTGAAATTTTTGTCTGTCTGTCTGTTGTCCGTGTTTCACGCAAAAACTACTAAGCGGATTTTGATGAAACTTTTTTTTGTTATATAGCTAGCTGTAGATATAAGTAGTTCAAAAATATTTTTTCATCCTGCCTCAATTAATTGTGATTTCGGTAAATGACCCTGTCAGGTACCTTTCACTGATAAGAGGATGAACCCAAAATTCTTTCTGTCTTCTACGTCTTCGTACATAAAGCAATAAAGCAAGTAATTGCCGACGTTCCAAGGAACTCATTATTCCTCTCGTTTAAAACGCGTCCGTAGAGTGTAGTTTCAAAGAGATCACTGCGCTGCCCCGGCCAGTAAAAAACCGGACAAGTGCACAAGCCAATCATCCGTGTTTTTCATGCCACGCCGGTCCGTAAAAACGCGGACCGCCGGATCGGTAAAATTCAGTGTAGTGCACAAAAGCCCTTAGTTTGACGCCAGACGAGCGTAATTTTAAATTGCTAGCGAAAAATGGTAAGTAGTTGTATTTTGCCTAGGTGTATGAAATCGGTATGTTCAGTGGGTACGGAACCCTTCATGGGCGATTCTGATTCGCACTTGTCCGATCAACGCATTGCAAATGCAAGAAAACATACCATTATTTGAAGTGAAGTTGACGTTTTCCCGCTGAGGATTTCCTGAAACAAATTAAATAGTTGACTTAGCTAATTAACTTTGATGTACTTACCTAGTAATTTTATATTATTTCATGAAAAAAAATTAACGCTACCTCTAGTCAACAGATCCAAAAGTTTACTTGAAAAATGAAACTCTGGCCGAAACATTGTAGTACACATGAACAAAATGTATCGAAGTCAACAAACACCAACGTAATGCAACTTCACACCACTGAGCATAACGTGGACACTTAATTTCATTATTATTTATCAAGAAAACATTAAAATATTAGTGCACGAACACGCTTAATCTCACAGCCACAAATGGTAAAGAAAAACACAATTCCATAATCAAAACTGCTGCTATTAACGTTCTAATTTTACTGAAGTTAAATCAAAAACTAAGTAAGTAAAACTTTTTGAACAATCTTATTTTTTTTAAGTCCGAATATGCGGTGCTATTTTTATATTTTTTAAATTTTAAATTGTTTATATTATGTTTACAAGCAACAGTGCACTGAAATATCGGTTTTGAGACATCGGCCCGGGCTGATTGTCGCAAACTGTTTAATTATGCTGCCGTCCCGATTCATTAGTGCACTGGGGAATCAGGGACGGGTTTGATTTTATTTACTTTTTTATTTTGTCATTAAACATCGTTGTTCTTTTATTAAATTTGAAGGAAGACAAAAGCCGCCTCCTATTTCACTGCTGTCCGGTAACATAGTATTCGGGCGAATACTTGAAAGCGACTCAAACATAATGCCATATCTTTCGTACCTTTGATGTTAATGTATCAGGGCGATTTATATACCTAACAGAAAACTTTATTAGCTTAACATAAAAACAAACAAACATAGAGTCATACAGAAAAAGTTACTACCTACACCCTTTTACGCCAGCCCTTCCGAATGGGGCCAAACCGAAATGGCATTTACTATATAATTCTCCGAACCCATTCGGCCGGTCTGGCGGCATCCTCAAGTAAAGTAAAAATGATTTTAAATAATAAGAAAGAATTTGCAATAAAGCGCTGTTGAGAAATTGAATTCTTATTGACAGCATTAGTTAATGAATAAATAATAATATGATCAACCTACTAATATTATAAGTAAATGCGAAAGTATGTGAGTATGGATGTATGGATGTGTGTTTGTTACTCTTTCTCGCAAAAACTACTGAACGGATCTGGATGAAATTTGCAATAAAGATAGATATAGGCTGGAATAACACATAGGATACTTTATATCGATATTCTCACGGGAACGGGAATCATACTGGTGTAACCGCGGGCGGCCGCTAGTAATGAATATGTTGGCTTGGCATAGAACATTCTATACTTGAGCTGAGAAGAAATATTTAAATAAGCAATATTACCTACACCTGGTATAATTGATCCCTAGTCTTTCAAGGCAAAAAACAGTTTGTTACAGCTACTTATTTTACGAGTTTCCGATAACCAGGTCGAGATTCCCTCTTATGACATTTTCAAGAACCAACAAGAGAGACGAGTTAGAGCAACTATAATGTATCTACGTTAGGCCTGCGCCGTGTTTAGAAATCCGCCGACATCCGACTTAAAACTAAAGCCGGTAATTCTCTTTCACAAGCTAAGGCACTTAAGCCAGTATCTATCTCCATAAACAAGCGAGACAATGCAATACAAAACACGTATTTTAACGACTCTGGAAAACTGTAACCGATGCTAAACGAGAGGTCCGCCAGAAGAACCAACGTACTTGCTTACATTTTATTTACGTCCCTGAGTACGGCCCACGGCTCGTCGCCTAGGTTCAGGGTTACAGACGCTCGTCTTTTGACCCTCAAACGACCGTCCCTATCCTACCAACGATAAACGCGTGCCCCCATCCCGCTCCCACAGGCCACGACACTTTGCTTGACTTTTAACCCTTGACGTCATTGTCGACGCCTTCTTTTTCTGACGTACGCCCGTATATGTATCGCCGTTTCGCTCGAACAGGTTATGACATATCGGTCGACATTTGACCCGAACGCGTCGTCCTCTTTTATCGTACGTTTTTTAATATATTCGCGTCTCTTTCGCTCGTGTCGCGACCCCTACGCCTAGCCACTTGAATAGATTAGGTGTTTTCGTACGAACGTGCTGTGGGTTCAATATTAATTGATAGTTGGTTCGTTGGCATTTAAAATGCAAGAACTGTGTGTTTGTTTCCTTTGAGTAGCTCTGAGTGATTTATGACCAATAACTGAATAGTTATCACGCCGAGCTAGCAACAACCATGGATTAACTATGCAGTCCATTATTCATATCTTTGAAGAGGTTATGACTTGTAATTGACTCATCAAATTGCAGCAAAAGTAACAACTTCAATTATTTAAAGTTCATATCTGTTTCATTCAATTGGGTAAAGGATGGACAAACTCATTAACTTTTCGTAAAAAGTTTCGAATTGGATATCTCAAATAAAGGGATCATAACAACTTTAAATAGACTTTTAACTCGGCCAACTTTACTCCATCAATCACAAAAGCCTGATGCACTCGGATAGAGTAAACGGTACAGTAGTACAATAGTAGAGTGCTTAGTTATAGGTACGGTGCTCATTTTTTGAACTAAAAAAAATCAAACTGCTGACAGCCGACAGTTCAGTTTTACAGCAAATTTTATATAGCGAATTAAGGCGCTACTCGGAAAAATATGGACTTTTTGATTTAAAACTATAGGACGGTTACAGTTGTTAAAAATCTGGTAATAAGATATATATTTCTTCATACCTTTATCTAGAATTGTATAGTTTCAAAAACACAATTTTATGATTTTGCTTCGACACTTTTTATTTTCGAAAAGACCTCAAAAAAATACGAAAAGTGAAGATTATTCTTAAATGGGGTTACTTACACTATTGGAAATTGGTTTAATTAGTGGACACCAATAATATTGAGGATCGTATAGAAGCATTTTTTTTAAATCGCTGTAGTTTTTTAATACGAAGTGATTTTGTGTTTTTTTTGCCTAATCTGCAAAATCGGTCTCGCTCCCGCTCGCGTCGTTTTCTCATTGCTATCTCGCTTCAGCACATTTTTTCCGAGTATCGCCTTAACGAGTAAAGAGCGAGTAGCTCCTACATTACTGTCACCGGGTCTGATGAATTTGTTGCACTATGACTATTTTACCGTGTACTACTCTTCCGTTTAGGTACCTACTCAACCTGTGTCACGAGTGAAAATATAGTCCTAACAAACAAAATGTCATTACAAATATATATTACAATATTAAATGACTTGTGGAACAGATAATTTTGTTTTGGAACGCTTCAATGTGACAAAGTTCTAAGTTATTAACATAAATATTATGCTCGTCATTATATACCCCGCAATATTACATGAAAACAATGCTGCTAGAAGCCAAGTTCAAAAAGGTTTTGCTTTCTTTCGAAATGGGTAACAACTAACAACCATAGAGTAGAAAAATGGAAAATGAAGTATTTAGAAAAAATCGACCCGTCTCACAACTAGCTCCGATGGGACTCGAACCCACGACCTTTCGCTTTCCGGGCGACTGCTCTAACCACTGAGCTACGGAGTCGTTACGAGAAGCGTCGAATTTATCCAATACTTCTTACTCGCTGTATAGTCAGCGTTTATTTCATCAATGTGGAGATATTACTACCCTCACACGCGAAAGAAATACCTTTCCAGGTATTTGGCAATCGCTAAAGATGAAATAACTATTGCAAGTTATTTTAATTTTTAGTTTTTTGCATTCACAATGCAATTTTTATAATAGAAAAATGGAAAATGAAGTATTTAGAAAAAATCGACCCGTCTCACAACTAGCTCCGATGGGACTCGAACCCACGACCTTTCGCTTTCCGGGCGACTGCTCTAACCACTGAGGTACGGAGTCGTTACGAGAAGCGTCGAATTTATCCAATACTTCTTACTCGCTGTATAGTCAGCGTTTATTTCATCAATGTGGAGATATTACTACCCTCACACGCGAAAGGAATACCTTTCCAGGTATTTGGCAATCGCTAAAGATGAAATAACTATTGCAAGTTATTTTAATTTTTAGTTTTTTGCATTCACAATGCAATTTTTATAATAGAAAAATGGAAAATGAAGTATTTAGAAAAAATCGACCCGTCTCACAACTAGCTCCGATGGGACTCGAACCCACGACCTTTCGCTTTCCGGGCGACTGCTCTAACCACTGAGCTACGGAGTCGTTACGAGAAGCGTCGAATTTATTCAATACTTCTTACTCGCTGTATAGTCAGCGTTTATTTAATCAATGTGGAGATATTACTACCCTCACACGCGAAAGGAATACCTTTCCAGGTATTTGGCAATCGCTAAAGATGAAATAACTATTGCAAGTTATTTTAATTTTTAGTTTTTTGCATTCACAATGCAATTTTTATAATAGAAAAATGGAAAATGAAGTATTTAGAAAAAATCGACCCGTCTCACAACTAGCTCCGATGGGACTCGAACCCACGACCTTTCGCTTTCCGGGCGACTGCTCTAACCACTGAGCTACGGAGTCGTTACGAGAAGCGTCGAATTTATCTAATACTTCTTACTCGCTGTATAGTCAGCGTTTATTTCATCAATGTGGAGATATTACTACCCTCACACGCGAAAGGAATACCTTTCCAGGTATTTGGCAATCGCTAAAGATGAAATAACTAATGCAAGTTATTTCAATTTTTAGTTTTTTGCATTCACAATGCAATTTTTATAATAGAAAAATGGAAAATGAAGTATTTAGAAAAAATCGACCCGTCTCACAACTAGCTCCGATGGGACTCGAACCCACGACCTTTCGCTTTCCGGGCGACTGCTCTAACCACTGAGCTACGGAGTCGTTACGAGAAGCGTCGAATTTATCCAATACTTCTTACTCGCTGTATAGTCAGCGTTTATTTCATCAATGTGGAGATATTACTACCCTCACACGCGAAAGGAATACCTTTCCAGGTATTTGGCAATCGCTAAAGATGAAATAATTATTGCAAGTTATTTTAATTTTTAGTTTTATGCATTCACAATGCAATTTTTATAATAGAAAAATGGAAAATGAAGTATTTAGAAAAAATCGACCCGTCTCACAACTAGCTCCGATGGGACTCGAACCCACGACCTTTCGCTTTCCGGGCGACTGCTCTAACCACTGAGCTACGGAGTCGTTACGAGAAGCGTCGAATTTATCCAATACTTCTTACTCGCTGTAAAGTCAGCGTTTATTTCATCAATGTGGAGATATTACTACCCTCACACGCGAAAGAAATACCTTTCCAGGTATTTGGCAATCGCTAAAGATGAAATAACTATTGCAAGTTATTTTAATTTTTAGTTTTTTGCATTCACAATGCAATTTTTATAATAGAAAAATGGAAAATGAAGTATTTAGAAAAAATCGACCCGTCTCACAACTAGCTCCGATGGGACTCGAACCCACGACCTTTCGCTTTCCGGGCGACTGCTCTAACCACTGAGCTACGGAGTCGTTACGAGAAGCGTCGAATTTATCCAATACTTCTTACTCGCTGTATAGTCAGCGTTTATTTCATCAATGTGGAGATATTACTACCCTCACACGCGAAAGGAATACCTTTCCAGGTATTTGGCAATCGCTAAAGATGAAATAACTATTGCAAGTTATTTTAATTTTTAGTTTTTTGCATTCACAATGCAATTTTTATAATAGAAAAATGGAAAATGAAGTATTTAGCAAAAATCGACCCGTCTCACAACTAGCTCCGATGGGACTCGAACCCACGACCTTGCGTTTTCGGGGCGACTGCTCTAACCACTGAGCTACGGAGTCGTTACGAGAAGCGTCGAATTTATCCAATACTTCTTACTCGCTGTATAGTCAGCGTTTATTTCATCAATGTGGAGATATTACTACCCTCACACGCGAAAGGAATACCTTTCCAGGTATTTGGCAATCGCTAAAGATGAAATAACTATTGCAAGTTATTTTAATTTTTAGTTTTTTGCATTCACAATGCAATTTTTATAATAGAAAAATGGAAAATGAAGTATTTAGAAAAAATCGACCCGTCTCACAACTAGCTCCGATGGGACTCGAACCCACGACCTTTCGCTTTCCGGGCGACTGCTCTAACCACTGAGCTACGGAGTCGTTACGAAAAGCGTCGAATTTATCCAATACTTCTTACTCGCTGTATAGTCAGCGTTTATTTCATCAATGTGGAGATATTACTACCCTCACACGCGAAAGGAATACCTTTAACGACTCCGTAGCTCAGTGGTTAGAGCAGTCGCCCGGAAAGCGAAAGGTCGTGGGTTCGAGTCCCATCGGAGCTAGTTGTGAGACGGGTCGATTTTTTCTAAATACTTCATTTTCCATTTTTCTATTATAAAAATTGCATTGTGAATGCAAAAAACTAAAAATTAAAATAACTTGCAATAGTTATTTCATCTTTAGCGATTGCCAAATACCTGGAAAGGTATTCCTTTCGCGTGTGAGGGTAGTAATATCTCCACATTGATGAAATAAACGCTGACTATACAGCGAGTAAGAAGTATTGGATAAATTCGACGCTTCTCGTAACGACTCCGTAGCTCAGTGGTTAGAGCAGTCGCCCGGAAAGCGAAAGGTCGTGGGTTCGAGTCCCATCGGAGCTAGTTGTGAGACGGGTCGATTTTTTCTAAATACTTCATTTTCCATTTTTCTATTATAAAAATTGCATTGTGAATGCAAAAACTAAAAATTAAAATAACCATAGAGTAATAATGTAATAAGCAAATTATAGTCTAGTTGTAGTAGTTGTATAGTTTTCAGCGAAATAGTTTATTGTTTATTCTAGATTGTGAATCGGAGAGTTAAGCGTGTCGGTCTCAAAAAGGTGCATATATTTTAAAAAAGTTCACCCCCCTTTAGGAAATTAGATGAAAAATAAAAATTGCAAGAGACAACTTCAAAAAAATAAGGTAACAACCGTACTTAGAGTAAAGCAAATTCCGAAGCTATCGGGTCTAGTTTTTAGCAATAGATTGTAGAGCGGAGAGCGAAGTGTGTTGATGGGATCGGTAAGAACATGAAGCTCGACTTAATACTGAGGTAACTGGAGAGTGCAGTACGAACAATTTTTTGAATACCACAAATAACACAGTGGCTGTCTTCCGTCTCACCTACACTTTAAAAAAATACGTATGGTCATATGAGACAGCTGACAGCCACCACATACATTAATGTCAAATTTGCTGGCGACACTTTTTTATTCAGGGTGAGAGCTCCAGTTACCTCAGAGTATTAAGTCAAACTTCATGGGTAAGAACATGACGTACGAATGTCAAGTTCTAAAAGGTTACGCATTCAGAAAGATTTCAACCACTTTCGAAGTTCCAAAAATCAGAAAATAGCATTGGCATAGACAATAAAATGTAACAACCGTAAAATACATATTATTGTTTTATGTAAATTCCGAAGGCATCGGTTCTACATAGTTGTATAGTTTTTTAGCGAAATAGTTTATGGTTAACTCTAGATTGTGGAGCGGAGAGCGAAGCGTGTCGGGCTCGTAACTTTTTCTAGAGCTGACCTGCGGCGATTGCTGCGTTCCGAGAGCTACTCGACCAACGAGCAATAAAATATGGATATTCTTCTTATTTTATAAAGCAAGGAAAATAGCTTTTCATTTTTAGGGTTCCGTACCAAAATGGTTAAAAGGAACCCTCATGGTGCGACTCAGTCTGTCTGTCTGTCACAGCTGGATATCTCGAAAACTACTAATGCTCTCAAGTTTCAGTTACAGCGCAAATTCTCTGACGAATATAGCCTCGCCGATGAAAATATTTTCACGTTGTATTTATTTATATTTATTATGGTACGGCATGGAATAACGTCTCGAACCGGACGATGTTCCGCGGGCAGGCCCCCTACAAGGTGGACCGACGATCTGGTCAAGGTCGCGGGAAGCCGCTGGATGCGGGCAGCGCAGGACCGATCGCTGTGGAGATCCTTGGGGGATGCCTATGCCCAGCAGTGGGCGTCGTACGGCTGAAATGATGATGATGATGGTACGGAACCCTCGGAGTAGTTATTCCCATCCGCTCATACCCAACTTGCTCTTGACAGGTATTTTTTTTTTTCAAAATTGAAAATATTTTATTCAGGTTGATACAGCACTTATGAACGTCAAAGAAGCTATGCCTTTGGTTCGTAAATAACTCTTCATATTTTTCATAAACAATATCTTTTACTATATCAAATAACAGATAACTACATACATATTATGTTTGTCTGTATAATTCTATCTATGTTTTACGGTGTTCCAAAAACTAAATTAGCTTTCATACAAAGAAATACATGCATAATATAAAACTAAAGTCATATTGCGACCAAATGGTGGCTATGCTATGCCTCGTCTGTCATTCAAACAAATGTTTAAAACCGGGCGTTAAAATAACGTAACTGAAACTGTTGATTGATTTATTAAAGACTAGCCTTCCAGACGTGGCTTTGCCCGCGTAGACTACACGACGTTATACCTATAACATAGCATATATAATATACTGTGGTTATACCGCGGGAATTTGATTTTTTTCCGAAATAAAAAGTATTCTATCCTATGTCACTTCAGCTTCCAAACTATCCCCATATCAAAAATCATGTCGATCCGTTGTTTTATTTTGAAGTGATAGACCGACAAACATACAAAAAAACTAACAAATATGCCTGGAAGAGCTGGAGGCGACACACTTTAAGATTTATTATATAAGAACGGATAAGGCTTCATTTAAAATCTATATATATATAAAAATGAATTGCTGTTCGTTAATCTTGCTAAAACTCAGAAACGGCTTGACCGATTTGGCTTGTTTTGATCTTGAAATATTTGTGGAAGTTCAGAGAAGGTTTAAACGGTGAGGAACATAAATAATAAGTAACGGAAAATACTAAAACGATAGAGGCGAAACGAAGTTTACCGGGTCCACTAGTCTATACAAATATTATAAAGAGGAAAAATTCGATTGTTTGTTTGCATCGAATAGGTTCCGTAACTAATGGATCGATTTAGAAAACTCTTGAAACATTTGAAAGCTACATTCTTTCCGAGGTAGCATATAGGCTATATTTTATCCAGATATTCCCACGGGAACGGGTACCACGCGGGTTAAACCGCGGGGATCCGCTAGTACATAATAAGAAAAGAAAGAAAGAAAGAAATAAAATATTTTGACACAGACAAGAGACAATACAATAACAACATTGAAAAAAACAAAAAAACTACTGAACAAAAAAATAACAATGCAAAAGAAAAAAAGCTACATCAGCATATAAACAATCAACTATCTTTTAACACTTGTCTCACGTCACGACTGCGCCAAAACAGGTGGCCAATTCAGCATACATCAGGCATAGCATGCCCGACGCTGATTTTCAATTGGCACCTTCCATGCATTTTTTTTTTACAGCTAAGGCTGAAAAGAGACGTACGTACTCATTTTGTATAAAAATTAAATGACACTTTATTATACATATAGAATATAATACAAAAACAATACACAAATACTCGAAAACATATAGGTATGTATCATAATTATAATAACATAGCTATGAAGATATTCGCCCTCAAAAAAAAAAAGATAATAAACAAACCGAGATGTAAACAGACCCTAAATAAATGATGCATTATATTGTCCCATATCACATAATAATAATATTAAAAAAATTTAGGAGACACACGACGACGACGACACATGTCGAAACGACACGAACGGATATCACCGGGTTAACTGGCAGAAGACAAGATGTTTTATTTTTTATTATTGCAATAATATTTTAAAATCTACCTACGCTAATTTCTGAAACCACTGAACCGATATTGAAAATTCTTTCATCAGTAAAAGCTACATTACACCCTGACTAATATTATAGACAGACTAATTTTCAAATCAACTTGATTGAAATGTACCTATGGCACAGCTGATATTTTTTTCACGGTTTCAGAGTTGTTCCCATAGTAAAAGTTGTTTGTATTGATGAGCCTACTTCAAGTAATTTTCGGGAAATCAACCACTAATTTATTTATTTCTTTGTGACGATGGCATTGTGTCCTCCTGACCTGACTAAGTAGTATTTTGTTTTCTCCTTTATTATTCTATTTTGACTGATTTTATTCATTTCACCGTTTGACATTTATTTTTTTATTTTTATTTTTTGACACACAATTCAATGATATATACTAAGATTGATGAATTTTGAAACCAAATTTAATACTCGTACAAAAAAATAATAATAATATTATTTAAATTAAATCACGACGACAAATATTTGCATATCGACAAATCGATAAAACATGTTAGTTCTAACCTATTTATAAGACCTCAGATGTACCATGCTTTATGCAAATAAATATTATTCTATTCTATTCTATTCTATTCTAAAATTTCACGGTGTAGAACTGATAATATATTTTATCCTGATATTTTCATCGGTTCGTTTTCCACGCGGGCAAAATCACAGAGAGTAGCTTAGGTAATCCACTATAGAATGATTAAAAAAATCTGAATCTTATTCAATAATAATAAGTAGCCCACATTGCCGCCTCCTCCGCTCGCGGCTGCGCGGGAAGAAAGCGCGATGTCTGCCGCGGCGCGTGCGCACTCCGTGTTTTTGCCGCGATTAATATTTATCGGCTCCTGTGACCATTACGTGGCTAGGAACACCAGCTGCTAAGGCTTTTGAGGGACAGTTTTTGAGGGCACCTGGATATAGTCGAGCAAACCATTGTTGATTTTGTTGATTTTGATGTACATCTAGTGTGATATATTTTTTATCCACAACGATGTAACACTTAGTCTTCATCACACCTGATGTTTAGTGGTGATAAGGCTGAAGGTGGAAGCGCACTACTCCCGGAATCCTCAATCACTGAGGAACTGGCTATCTTATCTCTAACTGCCGAAACGCAATAATGCTGAAAACATCATTGTTATGGCGTTAGACTTAGATAAGACGGACTAAGAACAAGTCCTACCACCAACCAAACCGAATACAATATGTACCCCCACTGGGAATCGAACCGGGACATCTAATAATCATAATTTTCCCCAGAAAAGCCACTACTCTACTACTAGGCTTTGATATTGTCAAGACGCTTGATTGGGATGGCGATTGCAACAACCACCAGTTACCATCCGTCTTGTATTGGCTGTTCTCTTTTGTTATTTGGCTCTTACGCCGGAATACTCGAAAGCAATTTAACTTTGGGAGGAGCGTCTCAAACATCTTGCCGTCTCTTTCTGTTTGACATTTAATGCGACAGAGCAATGTTTGAAACGCTCAAAGCTGAGTAGCTGAATAGTATTCGGACGTTACTCTACCTAGGGAATGAGTAGAAATAGTGGTAATAATAATAACACAACTAATAAATGTAGTATCAAAATAATATACATAAGAAGATAATTATTTAAATGGGTTCTACGGGATATCTAGCCCAGGAATTCAGCGCAAACGCCAAAGCTGAGTGACTACAACACTGAAGCTTTTACATATTAATATTTACTACTAGTCAGTTTACGTCAGCCCGCGGCTTCGCTCGCGTGGACTACACGACGTTATCCCGCAGGGATGTGATATTATTCCGAAATAAAAAGTGTCTGTCACTCTCCAGCCCCCAAACTATTACAATACCAAAAATCACGCCGATCCGATGTTCCGTTTTGATATGAAAGACGGATAAACGATTTACGTCAAATGTTTTATAGCTGGTTTGTATGGGAAAAGAAAAGTGTGGTTTTTAATATTTTCCACGCAATTTTTATGTTTTTTCTCCATAAAAACCTTCCGCGGGATTAAAAAAACATATGAAAAAAGAAATGCCGTATTGGTCCTGCCATTCTTGAGTTTTGCGCCTAACAACATTTATTTTTATTTATATAGATTACCAGAGATTAGCACTTTCGGTCAAGCAATCTCCTTCTTGGACAGTAGCCAAATATAAACTATAACCCACTATCTCTCTCTCTCTCTTCCATTTTTGACACTTCATACAAATCGGACAGATCACTTGATCGATTTAGTATGGGGAAGTCCAAAAATTTTGTCGTATTTCGACTCGTGTTTCTAGGAGAAAGTTATTCACTTACCGATTCTGAGTAGATCTTAAAAATTTGTGCACTGATAAAAAAATTATCCTCTATATCCCACATGGTGGTGGTGGTGGGGTTAGCTTTCCAGGGTGCTTACCATCAACTCTTATTACGGTTTTGTTTAGGAACCTAAACTGATCTGCTTCGCTTATTCGTACCACGACAGCTTAATATCAATGACAGCGATTCAGTGATCGATCAATGACATTTCACAGCCGCTAAGCTGTCAGAAACTCTTATTTGACTTATAACCCGGTCGATTTAACATGTCACCTGCAGGTTATACCCGTCCCTCTCACTCTCCGGGCATGACAGAATCGAGTGAAAGAGACGGGTAGAAGAAAAAGGACACAAATCGTTCGGTCATTAACATTTAGCAATTCATTTGCGATCCAGTTTTTAGAAGGTCAGAGTACGAAAGAAAGCGATTCATTTTAGGAACCTATTCTGAATCGCGCTATTTTTGAATCGCTGTCATAAAGTTGATGGTAGGCACCCTGGTGTCACGTCTCCACTTCGCACGATCTTTGACATCAGAGTCGGAAACCTGATTCATCCTCATATCTTTGGACACTACAGCTTTCCACGTTGTCTTGGGTCTATCGGTTATAGTTATATAAACTATAACCCACTATAAAAAAATGCATAAAATACCTGGCTTCATTGTAGGTATTAAAATTCAATCCTACCTTTTATTCTTCTATAACTTCTATCTTCTGTTACTAAAATTACATCCAATTACTTAGCATTTACGTTGTTACTCATTAACCGTTTTTCAAAATAACAGCTTCCGCACTAAGCTTAAATAGCTTTAATGGCTAAAGCTATAGTAATCCAATAATCTATGAATAATCTATGAAACAGTAGCTCCGTATAAACGGCATCTTATAGTTTATGGTCTAATAAACTTAGTCGACTTGAGCTCTATCATAAACTTTGTGTCTTTAGTGCCAAAGAGAGTATTTTTATACATCTAACTGTAGAGTACCTATGCTTTGCTGTATAACATTTTGAATTTTGAGACCGATATACCTAAAATAACTTATCACGCTCAGCTCATTAAGCGGCACTTATATTTTTGGTCAAGTTTTTTTTATTTGTTTCTTCGATATCTTACAAATTACTTACCTCTGGCGCCGAGGGTGTTAAGCACTTACCTATGGCATAGCCTAACTTACTACTAATACCACATCTAATACTGTGCCTATGGTATCAATCAGGACCAAAGAAGAAGTTGCAAGCGTTTAAGTAAAGACACAACACCCAGATCTACATGAATGTTTGTTTTAGAGGGTATTTAATCCAAGACCTTGCTTCCATTAATGCGTTTAACGTTAATCAAGGTTTAAAAAATGGTACAACAGGTTTGTGCCATAAAATAGACGAAAAAAAGAACAAGAGTTACCAAATTTCACAATTGGCAGTAAAAATAATAATTTTATATGTCCCACAATTTAAGCTCTTAATTTTTAAATCACGCTTTCTTGCCTCGGTGTGTCAGAATATCTCAAACACATACAAATACATGAAATACGTATTACTAGCTTCCAGCCAGCAGAGTTATCCACGTTAGCGACACGATGTTTTAACGAAAATATAAATGATTTAATTTTCCAAGGTAAAAAGTTACGTATATAAGGTCCTTCTTAAATAGTGCACATAATTTTAAGGGGTCAATGTACTCATGCATACAAACAACTTTTAATATGGTACCAACATTGAAATCGCGAAAAAAAATCAGCTGTCCATACATTTTGATCTATTCGATTTAAAATTTTCTATAGAACAGCTGGTACCATAGTAAAAGTTGTTTGTATGCATGAGTACATTGACACCTTAAAATTATGTGCACTATTTAATAAGGACCTTATAAATATGTTACTCTAGACTCTAATCTATCTCTGTACCAAATTCAATCTAGAACCGTTTAGGCGTTCGACCGTGATTGAGTAACAAAAATCCAAACTTTGGCATTAAAAACATTAGTAAGATTATAAACAGCCGTAAGAAGAAAAGCGCGTAAAAGAAAGCGCTAAGTTTAATCTGCAACGATCTTAATGGTATAACACCTAATCGGTGAAGTGAAGTAATTATGTAAGTTATTCGAAAGGCTTTGAACTGCAGTAATAATAATGCGAAACCATGAGTATAGCTGTTAAGGCCCCTACACTCGTGAATGTTGATTTGTATGAATTTCAACTTAGAACAGTAGCCCTAGCTCGAAAAACTGTCGATAAAGTAACCGTACTTTTGGTCGAAATAGGTCGAAGTTGGTCGACGTATTTTTGGGTGAAGTCGATTGAAAGGATATTATTATGTCAAATGAGGGATCATCACGCCGTTTTAAATGTCTCCGCTATTAGGGCACAGGCCTTATAGATGGATGATAAGAATGGGTCATGACATGACCCACCACACGTGCCCAATGTGAATTAAGTAGAGGGTATTTAAAGATTTGAATTACAGCTAATAATAAATAATAAATTTCTTACAATCACACCTATTATCTAGCTTTCAAGTAGTTGTTATCATTAAGAAACTTGTGCTATGGAAACTAGATAACGGATAAATATTTATATACTTATAAGTTTTTTTTTTTGTAAATACATACTTAATATACCTACATACATAACAGCCAGACCAATACAAATATACATGTTCATGCACACAAATATTTGTCTTGTTCGGGAATCGAACCCAAGACCTCCGGCGCAGAAGGCAGGTATCCTACCCCTGCGCCAAATCGGTCGTCATTACTAGCTAGCTAGCTAGCTAACGCCCGAATTCTCGTACGCAAATCATCTTTGGGAGCATCTCAAACATCATGCCATTTCTTTCATACGTTTGACATTTAAAGTGACAGGGCGATGTGTGAGACGCTCCCAAAGATAAGTAGCGTACGAGTATTCGGGCATAAGACCAACTACTTATCCTTCCAGTGACACAGGCCCCTTAATACAAACTGTGTTTGCTTACGAGCGGTGTGCGGCGGAGTGTGAACGCGTGCCGCGCACGCGCGTAATGACCTATGCTGATTTCAAATTCAAATTGATATCAACGGTATTTATTAGAAGAACTGTTAAATGGGAAAACGATGTGCGTAATTATGCGGTGCGTGATGGTTGAACGTATGCGGATGAATTCCTTTTTATCTCGAAGTGTTTAATGAGTGTTTAATTTTCTGTTTAATTAGTGCTGTGGTCAGATTCGGTCATTTATGTGATTCGGTGAAGCTTCAATCACCACTAATATTATAAAGAGGTACTTAAAGTTGGTAAGTTTGGGGAAATAATCTTTGATCAGCTGAACCAATTTTGAAAATTCTTTCACCACTAAGAAACGTAATGATGCCTGAATGACATAGACTGTATTTTATTCCGAACTACCACGGTAATCGAAACCACGCGGATAAAACCTTAAAGCGCAGTGAGTCGCATTTAAATTAAAGAAAGTGTTCTTACTGCACTTTTGACGTAGACAGTTCACCTGGAAGTGGGTGTCCCTAAGTAGCTATTGAGTGTGGTCTGTAAGTGGACATTAGTTCCGCTTCTCGGGCGGGTCACGGGTCGCGTGCGCGAGTGTCGCCTTGTGCGCTGTATCGCTGTTTTCTCTTCTAAGATGGTATCCATTGTTGGCCGGTAGTAGAGTATAGATAGAGTACCTAATGTTTATAGACTTCTCGAGTAAGAAGGCAGGCTATTGAGTATGGCCTGTAACTGGACATTAGTTCCGCTTCTCGGGCGGGTCAGGGGTCGCGTACGCGAGTGTCGCGTTGTGCGCTGTATCGCTGTTTTCTCTTCTAAGATGGTATCCATTGTTGGGCGGTAGAAGAGTATAGAGTAATGTTTATAGACTTCACGAGTAAGAAGGCAGGCTATTGAGTGTGGCCTGTAACTGGACATTAGTTCCGCTACTCGGGCGGGTCACGGGTCGCGTGCGCGAGTGTCGCCTTGTGCGCTGTATCGCTGTTTTCTCTTATGGGACGGTGTCCATTGTTGGCCGGTAATAGAGTATAGAGTAATGTTTATAGACTTCTCGAGTAAGAAGGCAGGCTATATTGAGTGTGGCCTGTAACTGGACATTAGTTTTGCTTCTCGGGCGGGTCACGGGTCGCGTGCGCGAGTGTCGCGGTGTTCGCTGTATCGTTGTTTTCTCTTCTGAGATCGTGTCGATTGTTTACCGCCAGACACACAGACAATACGGAATTCCGTATAAGTTTATATTAATAACTATATCTGATTAGTGTTTTGGCTCTGCGCTAAAGTAATCTATTTATGTAGACTTAGTGACAGGTAGGCCAGCGGCTCTAGTTGTGCGCAGAATGTATTCGTATATTATATTCGTGTATTTATAGCTTAATTTTTTAAAGCAATCTAAAAATTTTTTGCTCCACCACCAGTAGAATGGTGGGAGCCATCGCAAACAATATCGCACGTCACCTATTTTGGAGTATCCCCTACAGCCCTCTACCTGCAGTGCAAGCAACTAGGACCGTACTCTGAAACGCAAATCCGAAACTTTGGTTAGCCCCGCCCCTTTCACTCGATTCTGTCTCGACAACAGAGTGAGAAGGACGGGTATACCGAAGTTTCGGGTTTTGGGTTTCAGAGTAGGCCCTCTGGATAGAGCAACCACGGAGGCAAGCGACAAAGCAATCAAGGTTGTTGCCACACACTGGGCCAATCATATAATATGATAATGCGTTATCGACACGAAGAAGAAGAAGTGGAAACATGCGCAGCGGCAGCGGTGGCAGTTAACCCGCGCATGCGCCGTAAACGGCGGCGACGGATGTGTCGTGAGATATGGCGGGTTAGAAACGGCCCACCTGGAGTGGACGTACCAGCAATTTGCTTCTTCTACTGGCCAAGCATGCGCGCCACGAGAAAATCTGTCGACTTTTATCTGGCTGTCAAAATGATTTTTTCCCATTCACCTAACATTAATATAAGCAAGACTACAATTTATTGACGACATAAGTATCTCGTGGTGCAAATGCTAGGTCTTCAGAAGTAATTTTCTTGAGAGTAGCACTTTCAAAGTAACAAATAAAATTCGCTTTAGTTTTATTATGTTCAAACTATTTTACCAGAGCTTTAAAAATATTATCTCTCCCACCAGTGGAAACGCGCGGCGGCAGCGGTGGCAGTTAACCCGCGCATGCGCCGTAAACGGCGGCGACGGAAGTGTCGTGAGATATGGCGGGTTAGAAACCAGCGTTGCCAGAATGTTACAAAAGTAACATTTTACGTTACTTTTGACCCTCTCATCTTACCTCCATGTTACACGACTCCTTATGTTACTTTTGTGTTACTTTTTAGATTTTCTAGCAAAAACAAAAAAAAATACTGAACGTAGGGCGTGTGTCAGATAACTCTGCGCGGGACTAGAGAGTTTTTGGCGCTAGTTACAGTACATTTTTCTGTTCTAAGGAAAGGAAAGATTAGTTTTCGATTTTGACTTATCTGGCGCGCACTCGCGGTCTCGCACTAGGAGGACATTAATTTGTGAGGAGGACACTCGCCTCTTTGTTCCAATAGTTGTTTGCTTTGTTGGTGTTGTGATTTCATTTCAATTTGTGATTCAAATTGGGTTGGGTTGTTTGGCAATTTTCTTTTTCAGCATCGCCAGTCGATTATTCGATTAACAATTATTGCGATTTTTTCGAAGATTAATGCCTCATTTACATGTTGTCTTGGCTCAGCGAGCCTACACGAGCCGAGAGGCGTTGGAATCAACCCTATAATAGGTCAACACTTAGTGATTACAGTAGTGGGGATGCCCCCATGGTCATACATTGGCTATAACTACGACCGCCATTTTGTTGGGGTGTCCCCATTGGCTAAAATTATGGCTGTCACTTTTTTTCGAAATGACGTTTAGTTTTTGTTTTTTTTACTCATTTCGGTTTTCTATGATTATTTAGTTAATTTTATAGTTTTCCCATGGTTTTTCCACTTTTTCTCAGATATTTCTGTACAGAAATATGGATACGTTATTCGAAGATGCCCACGGTACGTAAGTAAATCTATTTACATAGTTTTTTGTATCAATTATTTATTACATTACTTAACTTAAATTTTCGTTTGTTGTTTTAGTTAATTCCAAGAGGCAACTTTCTATTTCATAACAAACCAAAACAAAAGAAAATATAGTTTACAACTTAACCGGAGTAAGAAGATTCTCAAAGTTATGAATGAAAGGTAATGTTTGTTTATTTTTTATAAATGAATGTACCTATGTTTATGTAATTTAAATATTGATTAGTTCTGTTGAAATCCATTCTAATACCTTATTTCAATATCCATTTAGAAGTGATATCATATGGTGATAATGATAAAGCACAGTAGATTACTTGGGATTAAATGCAAATAATCAGTTGTTACATTTAACTAGTTTCAATTTAGTGAAGTTGTTAATACCAAGTCAAGAGAAAATTAGGTACAGTGATTCAATAAATTTGTCAAAACATTTAAAACTGACTTGTCAGCAAATTCATATTTGTGACAAGCAGAACAGAATTATGACAAATAAACCAGTAGGAAAAGAAATGATTGTTGTTGGTATGAATGAAGGTTTATTGTGATTGTCTTACAACTATGTTATTACTGCTACTATCTTAAATCTTAATTAAGTATATAATTTATACTATACACATCCACTCAGTCCTTGTACACTCGACAGCATATCAGGTTAAACAGTTGAACTGCGATAACAGCTTTTATTACGTAGGGCATAAAAGCGGTCTCAAGGTCAACATGTATAGTGTGATGTGCCACCGTGTGTACAAAGCTTATCTACTTATTAACTATTATCTAGAAACATTGATATCTATAACTTAATTATATGTACATTCAACAGCACATCAATTTAAACAGTTGAACTGCGATAACAGCTTTTATTTCATAAGGCATACAGGCGGTCTCAAGATCAACATGTATAGTCAGATGTGCTGCCGTGTGTAGGTACATACCGGCACAATAAACAATGTGCTTTAGCCACACCAGTACTCTTTCTTGATTTACAAACTCATCAGCTATCACTTATTTGTTTATAAAATGTTATGGCAGATTATAGTAACAATATGTAGAATCTATACTAACCAAATCTAATCTTTTCAGATAAGTTGAGTGTCAACAACATCAATGGAGTGCTGCGAAGATGCCTGTGCCTGCCTATTCTTGCGGTGATAAATTATCAAAACAGACTTATAGTTTATTACTGCTCTTAGTAGTTATATTTATTACATACTGTATTCAATGTTTAACTATTAAGCCCCCAGTACAGGATGGCCGATCATGTTGGCCGACCATGATGGGCTATCATGTACAGGGGCGGTTTGCGTTGCTCGCAGACGGCAATCATATGCAAACTGGCTCTGTATACGATGGCCCATCATGGTCGGTCAACATGATCGGCCATCCTGTACTGGGGGCTTTAGGAGTTAGTTATTGTGTTTTGCATTGAAAGTGATACCTATTAACAGTAAATAATGAAATGGCAGCTATACTGATTAAAATTACTAGGAAAATTAGCAATAGCGTTTGTGCGTAAAAACTATTTGCAAGCAGTTTAATTTTTCTTTTATTGGTTGTTAAAGTGTTTATATTTCTTGGTTTATTCATAAAGTCAATTTAGTAAGTAATAATTTAATTACTCTCATTCTTTGCCTTGTATAAATGTTAACTTACACTTCAGTACTTTGTATTTAATATAAAATTATAATGTAATAAATGCCTGTTTTATCAAATAAATGAGTTTTTTTTATTTTGTCAGAATTCTAAAAAATCTATCACTAGGGGTGTATGTAATTAAATATCGATACCATTATCGATAACGTATCAAGGGCGTCGATAGTTTTGACAGCACTATGCTGTCAATTTCTAATGGGGGCGCGTCATTCACTAACAAACGGCCGCTATAAGGCTTGATTCCTAAGGCTGAGCCAAGGCGAGTCATCACAAACAGCCGCCGCGCCGCCGCCGCCGCCGCCGTTTACTTGCTGCTGGCCGCTCGTGATGGCTTTCCTAGGCTCGCCCAACATGTAAAAGCACCATAACAATGGAACAGGAAACTTTTTTTAGTTTTTGTGTAATAAAGTGCCACAATAAATAAGGTAATGTTACTTTTCTTGTGAAAATGTTACTTTTTGAGCTGCCTCATGTTATATTTAACTATCTGCCACTGGCAACACTGTTAGAAACGCCCCGACCGGCGTGGACGAACCTGCAATTTGCCTGTACGCTCGTTGCGCGGGAAAATTTATTAATACCACCACTTTTGTACCTTCTGGAGGGTTAAAAGGGTATATTAGGTTACTCGATCTTTCCATAGACCACTTCTTTTAAACTTACATTTCTTAGAATCACACTAATTATCTTGAACAAGGTAAGTTTCCTTTATGAACTTGCATTATAAACACACAGAAAGAGATAAACTGGGATGTTCATAGATACAAATTATTTATTTTGCGCCGAAATAGAACCCTCGACCTGAGAGTGTATTGCCATTATAAAAACTGCGGTTAAAGATATGCACATCTTAAGTTTTACAAAAGAAAGTGACTTCATAGCTTTAAGAAGGTCAAATTTAATTTTATAGAAATTTATCCACTTTTCCATTCTTATCCGCGCTATATCTTTCTAAACTAAGGCTTCCGTTAAAGATTCGTGTACTGATACCCAAAACGCGCGTATCTTGAAACAATTTGTAACGACTGTATTCAAAGTAACCTGGCCATTAGGTGGTCACGTGTTCCCACCCAAAAGAAACATGGCGTCATGGGAGAGTGCGTACGCGCAGTCGCATAAACCACCGGGAAATGTATACTAACGTCAAATTACTGTGGAATATTATTTGTAGACAACATGACAATAGCCGCTCCTTAGAAATGTTGATAGATGTTTTGTTGTTACTATTTTTATGTGGCTATGGCCAACATTTTTGATCAAAAGAAAAGTCGACTTGGTCAGGTTGAAATAAGATATCACAGCAAACCCAATACAAATAACAGTTAAAATATGATGAGGTACCACCGCGAACCGCGATTGTTCACCACTTGCTAAATTTCTTAATTTAGCGGTGCAATGCAAATTGGGCTACAAATGTAAATTAAAATACAACAGCATAAGTTAAAACAACTTATGCTGTTGTATTTTCATTTATATTTTTTGCGCGTTTGTACCTGGGTGCCTACCATCAACTCTTATTGCGGTTTTGTTTAGGACCTAAACTGATCTGCTTCGTTTATTCGTACCACGATTCTATTGCGTCAATGACAAGCGATTCAGCGACATGTTACAGCCGCTTAGCTGTCATGAACTCTTATTTCACTTATAACTCGGTCGAACTAACATGACACCTCCGGCTATACCCATCCCTCTCACTCTCCGGGCATGACAGAATCGAGTAAAAGTGACGGGTAGAAGAAATAAGTAGGTACACAAATCTTTCGTTGATTCACATTCAGCAATTCATTTGCGATTCAGTTTTAAGAAGGTCGTGGTACGAAATATAGCAATTCATTTTAGGAACCTATTCTGAATCGCACCAATTTTGAATCGCTTTCTTATAGTTGATGGTAGGCACCCTGTGTGAAATCCCCTCTACAGCCATCTGACAGGTCTCATCCTTTGTGACGCGGATTGTACTTCGGCTTCGGGGCTACGGTTGATGTACGTTTGCATTACATGGCTAGAACAATCGCGGCTCGTGATGGTACATAGACTGAGGTATTTACCTGAATTCTGGCGGATACATGAATCATCATCATCATCATGTCAGCCGAACGACGCCCACTGCTGGGCATAGGCCTCCCCCAAGGACCTCCACAACCATCAGTCCTGCGCTGCCCGCATCCATGAATACCTACATATAATTGAGCCCCTAACACACAGATCACCTGTATGTAGCAAGCTACTATCTGTGCCCTAACATTATTCAGGATGGTTAGAGCAAACGGGCAAAAGCTGCCTGTTAAAAAAGGCGAAATTACATTACAGGTTTTTCCGATTTCAGGAACTACGTAACGTATGTGTGATGTTTTATCTAAATATAATGATAATCTAGGTAGGACTCAAACTTATTAGTTCTATTGCCTTTCGATAGCTAAATCGACCTTACCTTAACTGACTCGAAGCAGGGTCGGTCATTTGATCAATGGAAGATAACATCAAAACAGCAAATGTGCAGCTGAGCCAGTATTTCGTCAACATTGCGTACAAACAAAGACGGTGCGGTGTAGATCGGGAATTTGCGACAAACGCATATTTGCAAACACGCAATAATCAGAGCGCTATGTCTTTTGCTTGAGAAAACCGGACGGTGCTGCGTTCTCACGCGCTTGGCGTTTGCCAATGGTTACGACCACAGACATTTAGATCTATGTCTGTGGTTACGACATTACTCCCGACTTTTAGAGTGACTTTGATACATGTAAATAGGGAGGAAAAATGACGTTGGACATTTATCTGAAAACTTATGTACACGTACAACCGCCAGCACAGCAAGCTTAGTAAAAAGTTTGCCATTATACTCCTTACTACTACCACAGCTACTACAACTAATATCGCAGGCGAGATTAGTAGCTAAGCTTTATCAAAACTTACAAAAAACAACACACTTGACAAAACAGCCCAAATAATTTCTACTTCCCTGCGTTATTCCTATTATTAAACAGTTAAATAGAGGTCAAAATACTATCATCACATATCAGTGTATAGTTTACCATAATAGAAAAGTAACTATACTTATACGTGGAAAATCTTTCTATGTTCTGTGACCAGAATTATACCTTCTCGGTATCGTCTGCCGGAATTCCTAAAAACTGACATCTAATAATTAATATTGTCTTAAAGACGCTTTTCAGGACTTATAGTGCAATTCTATTTGAGTAGTTATAATACTAAGTTTAATTCACAGACACATCGTCGTTCGGCGTTGTCAGTAATGGAAAACGCAAGTTTTTCTGTCCCCGTGATATATGCACTTATGCAAATTACTCGCGTAATTGTTTGTAAGGCTGTGTTTTACGAAAGTGCACGCTTCCTGCGTGACGGGAACAGGAGCTATCACACGGTATTGTACATGCGACGACATAGGTATATTAGATAGATCATGTCTAAAGCCTCGGTCATACACAGCGACTAATCGCTGCGAATGTCTACTCGCCGCGAGTATACGCTGTGTAACGCTTTATTTTTGAGCGTTTCTTTAGGATTTTCGCAATATTTTTATATTCAAACTGGATAGTTTATCAGGGCTGGATACCCCTGAACTATCTAGCAAACAATCCAAAAAAAGAAAGTACCTATATTCAAATCAGTCAAGCCGATTCTGAGTTTTAGCGAGACTAACGAACAGCAATTCATAAGGAAGCTAATATAACACTCTGAAAAGAGTGCACTATAGTGCTACTCCTACGCTGCCACTAGTCTTTAAGATATAAAAATGAATTGCTGTTCGGAAATGTGCAATCAACCACACATTCACAGTTTTACATGCAAAAACCGAATATCAAGGCCGATCGCGTATTGTATTTAATTAATTACTAATATAAATGATTAATTATTAAAATACAAGCATCCGTTTTTTTTCCGGATCGGTAAAATTCAGTGTATTGCACAAACGCCCATAGTCTGTGAGGGTTGGGTTCTCAGATCATATAATACTATACTATATGATCTGAGGTTGGGTTAGTCTTGTGCTAACACTCAGAAACTGCTTAACCGATTTGAATACTTTGTTTTTGTTTTGTTCGCAAACAGTTCAGGGGCGGTGTATATAAAAAATAGTGGCGAAAATCATACAGAAAAGCTATTTTTATATCTTTTCTTTATGGTTTTCGCCACTTTGGAAAGAGGAGGATGGAGATTAGTTATTAAAAAAAATGTATGGAAAATTGTATAGACGTCTTGCTACACAAAACTGACATTTCTTCCATGGCCGTTTCAAAAAAGTACCTATATCAAATCACTGACGTTTTAACCGCTTTGGATAGTGAAGTTTGTGGCAGGCAGTATATACAACTTCCTTGGTTAATTAGATGGGCCTAGCGATTATTTATTTCTATCTGTCTATCTTTATTTAACGTAGGTGATACGAAGTTCACCGAGTCCACTGTTTATTATAAAACCATTAATACTAAAAGCTAAGTGAATTAATTACATTCGACCCGCTCGCGTCCGGTTACGGTACCACTGTAACGGGGTGTTATATGCTTAATTATCTGCAAATTAGAGAAGTGGCCGAGAACACCGCTAGGCGCAGTCGCGGGCGTTGGAGCGCAGCAGCATCTGAGCATTCGCGATCTCTACCAGTTCCATTCAATATATTTTATCGCCAGATATAAGAACTAGTACTTCGATAAAAAAGTACAGTCAAACCATTGAATCATGGCCTAATTTTAGCTAATTATTTATTTGAAAGCGTCAAAACTATAAAGGTCAGTGTCAATGTCAACAAGTTTAAAGACCTTAATGAACTTTAATATCTGTTAGACAAATGTACTTAGGCTGGGTCTCGATTCATTTAGTTTGACTGTACATTATGGGGACTTCAACTGAAACTGAATAATTTATCTGATTTTTGCCCGGCTAAATGACAACATTCAATCTTTCTTTCTACTGTCCTTACATATACCTCTGTTGTAAATGCCTTGGCGCAGTGGTTAGCTCTCTCGTCCTGCGATAGTTGAAGTTACGCAACTGTCGCAATGGTCTATCGCGGGATGGGAGACCAACATCTGATTAAGGCTCTAACATTGGTCCACTATAAATAATAATAAATAAATTCTTTATTTCGGATAAGTATTACATCGGCAATTTATTAATTTTAATACTCGTTAACCAAGCAAATATTAAAAAAAGTAAACAACCATGCCCTCTTAAATTGTCTCTAATATTTTTTTAATTACTCTTAAATATTTTTCATTCTTTGTACCTACTAGTTTTAAAACTTACAGAAAAGATAAAAACTGTTATTAAAAAAATATTAAAGACAATTTAAGAGGGCATGGTTGTTTCCTTCTTTTAAATATTGACCTGGATTACATATAATAAAAATAAAATTAATTAGCGGCGCTAGTGGATCAATGTTAGCGCCTTAGCTCGAGCTCCTCCTTGGTTCGGTTCGGTAGGAAGTCCCGGCTGCGTTTGCAGTCGTTAGCACCCGCCAATCCGCATTGGTCCCGTGCCCATTATCCTCATATCTATCCATAAGGCCTGTACCTCAACAGTGGGATATTAAATAAATACTTCTGGCGTCGAAACTCCCAATCATCATCATCATCATGTCAGCCGAACGACGCCCACTGCTGGGCATAGGCCTCCCCTAAGGGCGTTTGTGCACTACCACTGAATTTTACCGATCCGGAAAAAATCGGATGCTTGTATTTTAATAATTAATCATTTATATTAGTAATTAATTAAATACAAGCATCCGTTTTTTTCCGGATCGGTAAAATTCAGTGGTAGTGCACAAACGCCCTAAGGATCTCCACAACGATCGGTCCTGCGCTGCCCGCATCCAGCGGCTTCCCGCAACCGCCACCAGATCGTCGGTCCACCTTGTAAGGGGCCTGCCCACGGAACGTCGTCCGGTACGCGGTCGCCATTCGAAAACCTTTCCGCCCCAACGGCCATCGGTTCTCCGCGCTATGTGTCCCGGATGCAATCCTTCGACCGATGTCGGTTGTTTTAGTTCTCCAGCGTATCTCTTCATTTCTGATTCGAGCAGGGAAATACCAAGCAGGATCGAACAGGAAATCCTCCCAGAAACTCCCTATAGCATATCTGAATTACCACCAGGTCTAAGATTTTATATTATTTTTATGCATTCACAATGCAATTTTTGTAAGTATAGGAAAAATGTGATAGTTTTTACTATCACATTTTACATAAAAATAATATAAAATCTTATTTAATGGCTGTTTCATCTTAATCGACTGTTAAACATTTGTAAAAATGTTTCTTTCGGATGCGAGGGTTTCCTCACATTGATGAAACAACGCTGGCCTACAGCGTAACAAGT
The DNA here is from genome assembly GCA_949710035.1 of Crambus lathoniellus. Lineage (NCBI taxonomy): Eukaryota > Metazoa > Arthropoda > Insecta > Lepidoptera > Crambidae > Crambus > Crambus lathoniellus. The sequence continues at coordinate 8,062,857 of OX453303.1, read as the reverse complement.
GATGGCAAAATTCGACGAGTCGTGAAAGCCTTTCGGTAGCTTAGTTGGTCAGAGCATCGGGCCGGATTCCCGGAGGCGCGGGTTCAAATCACGCCTGAAAGCTACTTATAGGGCTCGTGGTTTTTTACTATCACATTTTTCCTATACCACCAGGTCTCCTATCAGTCATCTTCTACAATATTACACTCCAAATTAACTCGCGCTACGCAATAACATATATCATAATAAAGTAACATACCAAGCCCATTACAGTTCCACATCGGCCTACTCTATTTACACGGATCATGTCCAGTGCAGCGTTCCACAGAGCACCCGTGTCTTATTAGCAACCGGGTACATCACTCATAACTTAACTATTTTATTGCCCAAATTGACGACAGCTACCGGTTCACAGACTTAAGTAAATGTAGACAAGACATGAATTATAAATAAAGAAAATATGGAACGATTTGTAAGTTTGGATTTTTTATTAACCTGACAAAACATCTGATGTAATGATTCTGAATATTTCTAATTGTTTTTAATACTATCAACCGCTCCTAGGAAATCCTACAAAACTTCCAAGCATACTATGTTATGTTTTGATTCCATAATTGATTGATAATAAAATGTTGTTAAATATCTGTTGTTTGTGCCTAGTTCAATCAACACATTTCGTCGTATTTCTGTTTTTTATTTAGATTGATAAAAAACACAAACAATTTTTTACTTAAGTAATTATTTGTCTATATCATCACCATCTTTTCACAGATATAATTATGTTATAAGATCATTATAACAGTACCCTGTTGTGTAAGATTTGAGAGGGGTTTTTTTTTGTATGTCTGAATGGTGGTATCCAAATAAATTGTAAATTATAATATTTATATATCCTACTTACTTAAATATTTTACACTTTTTCTTGCATCACATTTATTGAAAATGACATTTTCAAGAATTTTCATAGTCACTTTTAACCAATTCATAACTCTATACCCCACTTGGAGCGAACACGGTCCGCTAAGTCTCAATAAGTCAAGATCTCTTTATTCAATGGTACAAACCACAGTTTACACGTAACGTCTTATTCCATTATAAATAGAACACAAAATCGCGCCCCCGTTATCATTAAATAACCAGCCATAAGTCATAGTAAATAAACGGTAAAAGAAAATTGCTTCGGAACAAGCAATATGTCACAAAAGTGTCAAAATAAATTACACGACACGTTCTGTTATGGACAGATACAATAAATGTAGAGGTAGGCAGTAACATAAAATAAATTATCGTGAAAGTGTTATTTTTGTCATCAGCATCAGCCATTATAAGTCCCCACAGGCCTTCATTATGGATGTATAAGGAGATTGGGCCGTGGCCCACCACGCGGGCCCAATGCGGATTGATAAGTATTAACACGTATGCAAAAAAGTTGTTTTTGGATGAGTTTGTGTATATTCAATAAAATTCCTGAAACAATTAAAGGGCTTATTGTAAATCAATTTGAAAAAGAACTACATAGGTGGCTTATGGCACACTTATTTTATTCAGTGCAGGATTTTCTCACTCATATCAAATGTAAATTATGTACCTAAACATGTTAAGTGAGAAATGCAAAAACACTTATTGGCTTGTGTTGTGTTTTGATCACTTGTAATGCTTGACATTTAAAATCTGATCACACCTGACATTCACAGTATTATTGTTTTATTGTATTAATTTAGTTAGTTTTAGTTTATGACATGATGTTTATTTTATTTATCCGTATGAAAAACTATACTATTGACATTTTCTTTTTTCAATAAAATGTGTTTGTGTGTGTGTGTGACATGCATGACATTTGATTCGGTTGTCTTGTCTATGGCTGTTATATTTATGGTCTGCCATAGACAATATGAACTTTTATTGGCTCTGGTATTTAAGGCCTTCAGCCGTTACAGATAAATAATGTTTCTTTTTTTTTTCTACTAGAAATTTATTAGATTGTTTAAATTATTTATTTTTATTAATGACTAAAATATTGTAAATTGAAATTAATTTGTCATAAGTACCTAATTAATGTTTGACTTTTGCATGCTACTTTTGTTAGCTGAAGAGGAGAGGCAACACAAAAATTTAAGATCACAAAATGTAACCCTTTTCATGCGCAAAAATAAATATATTTCATTTCATTTCATTTCATAACGACTACAAACGCAGCCGGCTTAACGTGCTTAAGCTCGACATGAAAAGTTTTTGGTCACCCATCACTTGACCGACCATTGCGAAAGTTGCTTTACTTCAACGATCACAGGCCGAGTGCGCTAGCCACTGCGCCACGGGCTCCTTGTTCGTACACCGTTAGTTTGCTTCAAATAACCACCTAAATAGGTTTTGTTCCATTCCTATTTATAGCATCGCCGTAAAGGTTCCTACACACAATGCCAGCGGCAAAGCCGCCGGGTTTTTGCCGAGCGCCTATGTCGCCGGCATATGCAAGCCACCGGCACGTGCCGCACAAAGCCGCCAAGCATCATTCCAGTTGTGACAGTCGTGTAGAACTCTAGTGAATTGCACATTTTGTAGTTGGTAACGATGAATAAAGAAAGCATCAGCACTGTTGATTTTAATAAGAAAAACTCTAAAAGAAGGAGAATGTTTTGAGTGTTTTCAAGTTTTCAATATAGAAAATGGCAGAACGGTACTGTAATGATAAAAAAACTATAAAAAAGATTATGTGGGGTGTCGGCACCTGCGTAATATAGAATGACATAATGAAGATTTTGAATTTTGAATCTTTGCTGAAGAGTACTGAAGTGTAAATTAGCAAAAATTACTGGCAGGAGAGGTGCCATACCCGCTAAAGAGAGGAGAGATTCTCGAAGTCTGTCATTTGACAGCAACACAGCGTCCCAATTAAATTACATTTGATTTTGTTTTATATTAAACAAATCGCACACGCTAACACCGCCGCGGCCGGCACCCCGCGCAACCCGCTGGCATACCCCTGTGGCCATGCTGGCGCGGCTCGTTTGTGCGGTGAGGCCGGCGCGGGCCGCTCGTATATCCGCCGTCATTGTGTCTAGAAGCCTTAATGTGAAAGAGTAAACAAGTCCGATTAAATTAAAATGAATAAAATAAGTTGAAGAGTAAGTGAAATTTTAAATTAATTAACGATGCAAAACGGAAAGTACAATAAATATAACAGGTGTAGGTTAGCATTACAATTTGAAAAAGAAAATTAGGAGAAAGAAGTAATTTTACTTTGTGGCGAACGTTTTTAAACTACTTAAGCTTTTCAAAAGTAAATACCTTTTTACGTTTTTTTTTTTAATTGAAGCAAGGTCTTAGGCCATGTTACGTCGTTTTACAGGCTAATTCCGCTCGAGTGCATGCGAGCATGAATGAACCGGAGTACAACCTCGTTAAGACGGGCCAGTCATTTTTGATAGTCACGACTCTAATTCAGCCTACAATGGTTTTAATAACAAAAACTTGGCTAATTGGCAGTTTCTAACAAGCCTCGGTCGTGCGCGCACAATTTGGTTAAATCTTCATATTTGATAGACTCTTTAGAATGAGCAATTACATCCATTTCTAACAACATGATACCTGTTCATACAAAGTAAATGCACGTCATATTGATTAACAACCGGAAATTGTTGAACTTCTCCACCGTTTTTAATTCGGTTGTCTGTACATAAGTATTTTTATTCTTAACGTCATCCCTTCCTGATATTTTCTTGACTAAAGTAAAACACTATTCAACTGATTTTAAACAAACTGTCGATAATTGGTTTGTCGTTTCAGCGATGTAAAAGGTAACAGACATACCATAATTTGTAATTTGGGTATAAATAAAAAGCTAGACAGTGTAAATAATTTGCACAAATCCTACAATATTGTTCACCATATATAGCTTTACACTTCTTACCCAGGTCTCGGTAACTACTCGGAAGTGCTCGTGAACAAAAAGTGGCGCTAAGAAGACGTCGAGATACGGCAACTTCTAGGAAAAATGGCCGTTGCTGTGTTTTCATTGGTCATAATGGATTGACTGTCACTGAATGGGAAGACCTAAGGTTTTATAGAGACCAGGTAACTGACCTTGCGTCCATTTCTTATTCTAATATTTTAGACTTACCAATACTCGTAATTTTAAATGTCCATTTTAGACAATTTGCACCTTTGAAATTCTGCGCTTTTGACATTTTGCGCCTTGCACTTTTGACTAGAGTGCTCGCCAGATAATTCTGCGCGCGATCAAAATTGAAAATTACTTCTTACCATATCCTTGGAACAAAAAAAATGTACTGTAACTAGCGCCAAAGACGCACTACTCACACGCAGAGCTATCTGACAGGCACTCTCTATGTGCGATTTTGACATTCTGCTCTTTTGACCATTTCCGATCGTTTTACATTTAGCGCTTTTGACCTTATGCTACTCAACGCCTGCCTGCTGTCGTCGTTTACACGCCTTTTCAAACTACATAATGGAATTCAACGCAGACTTCATTATTTGATTGAATCAGGCGTCACTTGGCGAAAGTCTCTACCCATTGTGAAAAATGAAATTTATTTAGCTTAGGGCAGAGGAACCCTTTGTGGCCACTTTAAGGATTTTTTGACTTTTAAGCACTAAGTACTAAATGGTCTTAGGTATCTAAGACACGAATTATATCTTAAAATATAGGTAATTTATCTACCTTTAAACGTACATAATTCAAATTTTAAAAAATTGAAATAGTTTTTTGTATATAACACAAAATGTGTGAGAGGGGCTAAATGTACCGGTTTTGGCCACTTATTGATAGTTAAACTTTTGTAAGTATAGCGAAAAATCAAAACCAAACCCAGGTTAAATCAATTATATTCTAATGCGCTAGAAACCAGTCAATTGCAAAACAACAATTTAATTGTAGAAAACAAAGGTTTATAAAGTATTTCATCCAAAACAAATGTCTTAAAGTTTTCCTACAAAACACTTTTTAAAACAGAAAATGGAATTTATTGAAAAAAAAAATCGTATGACATAAAAAATTCTAACGGTTGTTATCATTAGCTTAAAATACCTTATTTTAATTGCCTTTAGCAAAAATGGCGAAAAGTTATTAAGAAAACTTTTAGAGCAAAAAGTGACCAAAACCGGTACAGTGGCCAAAACCGGGGCTACTGTTTCTGCCCTACTTCCAAAAAAGCACAACATGTGAGATGCACCGCTCGCTGTTTTTTATGAAATCATCCGAACTCGTCCGAAGTCGGGGCGTGTCGCTAGTTTCAAACAAAATATAACCGTTGCAACTGGTTAGATAGTCAGTGTTTTGCCTCTTTCGGATACCGTAAGGATGCCGTAGTGTAGGTGAATTTACTATGTGTCTAATAAGGAACCTACGGTTTCTGCAGGCTGGACGCGTGCCCATTCGTTTGTTGTATATTAATAATTTGGTTTAGTTTTTTTTTCCTTTACATCTTGGCACTATCGAAAGGCTGCGGTTGATTGGTGACAGTTTTATTTCAATGAAAATCGCTGCAATTGAGACACAAGAGTTTTGTCTCTTTTAGCCGATGTACAATCAGGAACAAATTCGGTGAACCACTTCTTACTTCTATTCGTGCGGCTGGTGCATCGCCATTTACGCGCAGACCCTTTTACTATTTGGTTTTGTATTAACGTAGGGTAGTACAATGCATAAGCAATCTTTTTTATACGCAACGATGTTTAGCCTTCATCGCACCTAATGTTAAGTGAGGATAAGGCTGAAGGTCGAAGTGCACTACTCCCGGAATCCTCAACCACTCAGGAACTGGTTATCTCATCTCTAACTGCCGTAACACAAAAATGCTGGAAACATTGTTGTCATGACGTCAGACTTAGAAAAGGGTGGTAGCTAGTCAGGCGGACTTAGAATTACAAGTCCTACCACCAACCGCAAATTACGGATAGGGACTGCAAGTAAACGGTGAGACGCCAGCCACACGATGACTCGGCAATTAGTTAGCGTATGCGCACACGAGCCACAAAAAAACGCCGCCACCGACCGATTTCCTGTAGTTTTCATACAAGTCGTCACTTGTTTCTTATTCTTGCGCTTCAAGTGGCGGCGTTTGTGGCTCGTCGACGGCAAGAGGTGGTTCACCGAATTTGTCCCTATTTGGTACATTGGTTAAATACAGTACTAGCGAGTGGTGAGCGCCTCGCGACTCGCTACTTGCCGATCAGTTTACACCACTGTACTTATCTACTTCTCGGTAAATCGGCATTTCGGTTACCGTAAGGATGTCTTATAGTGGAAGTGAATTTACGAGGTGTAGTATAGCCTATAATAAGGAACCTGCAGTTTGCGGACCGGACGCGTGCCCACTCATTAGCTGCGGGTCGTTGCGCGCGCGCTGGTAATTTTTTGTTAATTAGACTATAATAACAGCGGAGTTTATAAGCTTGTGTCTTCAACGAGCACGAGTAACGCTTGTTGAATTTATTAATATTATGATTTTTGTGGTATATCGTTATTCTTGGTGGTCTTACAGTAAAACTTACTTCCGTGTTATATTAAATGGTTTGTTTTCTCTCTGGATTTTGATGTTTTTTTTAAATATCATGTAGCAAAAAGGAATTTTAATCACCAAAAGTTTAATTTTAATTTGTAAATGTCTTTTTGAAAGTAAACTGGTAAATTATAATTTTGTCGTATAAGATTAGATAGTATGTACGCTTAAATTAGTCAAAATTAATCACGAAAACAGCTATTATTCGAAAAAAAATAAGAGGAACACAAAAAAAGAGTTTTAATGAAACCACAGCAAACACAGTTCCTTACCTATAATTGTATACCTATCTATAAAACGGAAAATCAGAATTCAATACTTTTTCAAACGCACATTTTTACCTCTCGTTCACGGGTTATGGGCACAAACAAGCTGTAATCACCTGTAACTGATAAATATTAATTAAATAATCGCGCGCAGTTTCCGGGAGAAAAACTCTCATAAAAACAGCACCGTATCATAAAAACAGATGGCTCGGCGCGGGCGCATCACTCATACATCACATTTGTAGCCAAAGGGATATCATAAATTATAATTTTACTATAAATTTCACTCTGATATATCGTAATAAAATTGCTATCGTCAGAAATAACAAACGCTTATCTACTACCTTATACGGAATGTTCACGACAATAATTTTGTGAAATCCCTGAATTTTTTTGCAGATTTTGCACTGAAAAACTCCTTTTAAATTGAGTGTTGAATTAAGATGCAGGGCATACTGTAGTAGTGGAGCAATCTAGATACTACTTATCAAAATGTAGCCTCGATAAACAATGTTTATTAAAATTAATTAATGAATAATACAGTTGCAATAATGTAGTTGCATTAAAGAAATAGATAATTTAACTATTTATTATACGAATACAAAAGAGAACACCATAAAAATAACTAACAATTACAATAAACACTATCGTAACCCCATTTCTTTCTAGCACCAAACGGCAACTCCGTTTGCATTCCCAACGAACAGAAGATCTATCGAAATAGGTTTAAGTCGCGGAGTCAATTGGCTGACGTGGCCATTGGCGTGCTTAGCCCCTGAACTATCGTGGAGCGGCGCGTGCGCAGCGCGTGCCCGCCGACCAATTACATTTCTGCGCCTTTATTACACGATGCTCATTAGAAGAGTTGTCGGAGCTAAGAAGGATAGGATGTGCAATGCATGCAAATTAGGCAGATTTTTTCTGTGTTGGTTTTTCTTTTATTGAAAATTATCTTCGCTTTTGCCCGCGGCTTTGTTTGCGTGTTTTTCGAGGAACGCATATCCTCGCGTTTTTACATTTTACAAAATCCTTTCTTAGCGGACGCCTACGTCATAATACCTATCTGCGTACCAAATTCCATTTGAGCAGTTCCATTGAAGATCAGTCAGTCACCTTTTGTTTTTATATTGGTAGGTAGATTATATAAAACTTTATTGACAGTCATGTAAAGAATAGTGTGGATCAAAATCTTATTCCACATTTTTGGATTTTTGGATATATCTTTGTCTTATCGTGTCGTTGGCAAACTAAACTGTATCCGACCAAAACTCAGCTACGCGAACCGCGCGGAACTAGTAGCCTTCATTAGGTCCTCCTGGTTGCAGCTGCAAGGACAAACAGGGCACGATGTCAAATGTCCCATCGTTTGGTCTTTCATTACTGGAAAAAAATAAGACAACACTCCGTGCTAGCTAGTTTTATTAGCTTTATTTTCAGAATAAATATTTATATTTAGATTGAGAGAGCTCTATTAGTATCCTATCCTATGAATGTTATCCAACGTATAAAATGGCACGAGATGAACCTCTCTTAGCTTAGCTCTACGTGAGTCCTGTGCCTTACAATTTTCACCATTTAAAAAGTTGTTTCTTTTCATACGTAACGTAGGCACGTAAACTTAGAACATTAAAACGTCTTTCTAACTACTTCGAATTTTGAAAAAGTACCTCCTTTAGCATGTCCATCGCTTCGTAGCTCCCCACTCACGATTGAGTAGAAGCACCGGAGTGTGGCGGCTAGGTCAGCCGTTTTTACTCGCTAGCCGCGCCCGCCGGCTGCGCTCACTTTTTGCCCGATACAAATTGATAGTCAAGCTCAGCAGTGCACACAGCCTATGCGATTTCTTGCCGCAATTATAATTATTTATACAGATTTCTTGAATCCGTTATCATAGATGAACTGTGAGGTACACGTGCGTGCGTGACGTGGTAAAAAGTTTTTGCACAAAGTAGTATTGTACACACATCTTGTTATTGAATTTACTATAAATAAATCAAACTACATCGGACAGGTATTAAAAGCGTTTTTTCATGGAATGACTACAAGAATGGAGAAAGTCTGCTCAGCTATTCAATGATTACAGTTTCAACAGCAGTATACGCCATTCCACCTGGAAAATCTAAGGTTATAAAATATTTTCTAAAGTGTGGCACTTATCTGTCAACGTTTAGAAGTAGCCAGATGAGCCGGCTTTTTAGTCGTGTCCGGCCAAATATTAACGTGTCCGGCCTGTCCGGCTTTTGTTAGGCTTTTTACATTTGTCCAATGACCAATCACCTCGCAAGTCACGTTCGAAGCACGGCAAATACAAAATCCTTAGGTTTTTTCACTTTTTCGCAGCTAATAGGTTTGACGACCTGGCAGCCCTATTTAAAGGTCAAAAGCACAAAATGACGAACATCGAAAATTGTCAAAAGCACACAAAGTCACAATCACAGAATGTCAAAGCGCACAATAGCTAGGTACTTAATATAAGAACTTGATACAAGCCCTTCAAATTCAAATGTTCCAAAACGAAAAAACCAACTAAACCTTCAATTCGTTGAGTATATTTAATTTAAGGAAATAATCTCTGATTTTGAGGAGCAGAAAACAGCTAACATAATTAAATTATTTCACAAATCTAAGACAAAACAAAGTCGTTGAGACAAATTAGCTGGTAATTTTCATAAATGAACCAAAATTAAATAAAGAACCCAAAGCAAAGCTTTTCATAGTCGTAATAACTAATAGTTTTTTTGTGCATTCTTTAAGGACCTAACTAACTAACTTATAATCAGCAGCCTGACAATAAAACACCAGACCAAAGACATTGCCAATCCTAATCAGCATTTGGAGAGCGATGAATAAATAAATTACCAAATATACGTCACTTCTCACTACTTTCTTTGTCTACGTTCAGAGGCCTCACATCTACAACCATTCGGTCTATTCTTAGGGGCAATCATCATGTGATTGGCGGTTGACGAAAATGACAGAGGAGCAGCGACCCGCGACTAACAAGCCTTGTATCCGGTGCGAGGGTGATATACCTGCTACTAGCACGTGCCTTCAACTCATTCTTTACGGATCCATAAAGTATAACCTTGATTGTCTTATAAAGTCTTATTATCTGGTAAAAGCCGCGTGAAGCCGCTGGATGCGGGCAACACAGAGCCGTTTTGTTGTGGGAATCCTTGAGGGACACTGATGTTGATGATACTTTCATTACTAACGGATCTAAAGAAGAAGATGATGATGGGTATAAAGGTATAAGGAATGAGATAAGAGAAGATGAAGCGAGAGAAATGCGTGAAGATCGAAGCAAATGGAAATAAGGCTGCCTACTTCTAACGGGAGAAAGGAACGATTATGGTATAGCAATGTATGTGCATTGTGCATATGCTTATACCGTTTTCACACCTGAAACACTGACCACAACATTGGCGGTTGACGAAAATGACAGAGGAGCAGCGAACCGCGACTAACAAGCCTTGTCCGGCGAGGGTGCGAGGGTGATATACCTAGTGGCACGTGCCTTCAACTCACTCTTTAAGGATCTATAAAGTATAACCTTGATTGTCTTATTGTCTGGAGAAGGTCGCGTGAAGCCGCTGGATGCGGGCAACACAGAGCCGATTGTTGTGGGAAACCATGGGGGAGGTTGATGTTGATGATACTTTTATTGCTAACGGACCTATAGAAGAAGAAGATGATGATGATGGATATAAAGGTTTAAGGAATGAGATAAGAGTAGATGAAGCAAATGATTCTCTCCAAGAGAAATGCGTGAAGATCGAAGCAAATGGAAATAAGACTAAACCTACCTCTAACGGGAGAAAGGAATGATTATGGTATAGCAATGTGTGTACATATGCTTATACCGTTTTCACACCTGAAACACTGACCACAACATTGGCGGTTGACGAAAATGACAGAGGAGCAGCGACCCGCGACTAACAAGCCATGTATCCGGTGCGGGGGTGATATACCTACTAGAACGTGCCTTCAACTCATTCTTTAAGAATCCATAAAGTATAACCTTGATTGTCTTATTATCTGGTGAAGGTCGCGTGAAGCCGCTGGATGCGAGCACCACAGAGCCGTTGTTGTGGGAATCCTGGGGTGAGGCTGATGTTGATGATACTTTTATTACTAACGTACCTTAAGAAGAATATGATGATGATGGAAATAAAGGTATAGGAATAGGAGTAGATGAAACGAGAGAAATGCGTGAAGATCGAAGCAAATGGAAATAAGGCTGCGTACCTCTAACGGGAGGAAAAAAAAGGAACGATTATGGTATAGCAATGTATGTGCATTGTGCATATGTTTATACCGTTTTACACCATCACAACATTGGCGGTTGACAAAAATGATAAAAGAGCAGCGACCCGCGACTTTGTTAGTCGTGGGTCGCTGCTCTTCGCTGCCTTGTATCCGGTGCGAGGGTGACATACCTGCTAGCACGTGCCTACAACTCGTGCTTGAAGGAACCATAAACTAGAACTTTGATTTTTTTATCTATTCTAATATGGAGACCATGTTACGGCAACATAGTATCAGACGTCCCTATTCAGATGGCCCTGGTCCCTAAACAGTGGTTGGTTGAGGAAGGTGAGAGATCAAAAGTTGTGATGCACTTTGGGTGAAGTCTATCGTTCAGGAGTGGACCTCAACAGGCGGAGATTGTAATGATACTTTTAAAATATTAAGGCCCCTTGAGGCGGTAGAATGTGTTTATTTTTAAATCCACAAAAGGGGATAACACTTAGCCTTCGTCTCACCTGATGATAAGTAAAGATAAGGCTGAAGATGGAAGCGCACTTCTCCCGGAATCCTTAACGCTGAGGAACTGGTTATCTTGTCTCTCACTGCCGGAACACAACAATGCTGAAAACATCGTTGTTATGGCGTCAGATTTAGATAAAATGGTGGTAGCATGGCCAGGCTGACTTATAACAAGTCCTACCATCAACCAAACCGAATACAATATGTAACCCCACTGGGAATCGAACCCGGGACCTCTTGGTCTGATACTGGTGGTGTGTACCACTATACCACAGACGCGGTTAAAAGTTGGTTCATGGATAGTCACCTAGCTACGTTACGTCTTAAGCGCAGTATGGAAGGTGGAATATATGAGGTAGATAATAATGGCAGAAGATGAAAAGAAGGTGTTGAGAGTAGTGGAAGCAAAGGAGCAAGAAGTCATCTCTGTATAGACTTACGCGAGATATCGTGATTATAGTATCTTTATAACGTTTACAGTTTCCACAATTGACGGTTAACGAAAATGACAAGCATGCAGCGACCCGCGACTAACAAGCCACTGTGTCCGGTACGAGGCCACTTACTGCCACGTGCCATACACTCTTACTTGGAAGACTAGAAGAATCATAATACTTTTTTTTTCATATATTATACTAACTATGAAGGCAAAGGTAACTCCGTTTGTTCATTACAACTTCAATTTCGACGACCGATTTGGCGCAGGGGTCAGCTCCCTGACCCGGAGGAGGTCTCGGGTTCGATTCCCGAACAAGACAAATATTTGTGTGCATGAACATGTCTATTTGTCTTGGTCTGGGTGTTTTCTATGTATATCAACTTTGTATTTACAAGAAAAAAAAGTATTTAAGTACATATTTATCCGTTATCAAGTTCACGTAGACACAGTTTCTAAAGAAATTTACTATGGACTTAGATAATTGGTGTGATTGTAAGGAAATATTTATTAATTTATTTATTTACTAGCTGACCCAGCGCGACTTCGTTCCCGTGGCCCTACCCCCTACTCCACCCTACCCTACCCGTACCCTACCCCTATCCTACCCTACCCCTACCCTACCCTACCCTACCCTACCCTACCCTACCCCTACCCCTACCCTACCCTACCCTGCCCCTACCCCTACCCCTACCCTACCCTACCCCTACCCCAACCCTACCCCTACCCTACCCTACCTTTACCCTACCTTACTTCTACTCTACCCCTACTTACCCCTCCTTCCCCTATTTTCTCACCGCTAAAACCTTCCTTGGACTTCCACGAACATTTCAAGACCAAAATTAGCCAAATCGGTCCAGCCGTTCACGCGTGATGTCGTGACCAAGGGAAATAGGCATTCATTTTTATATATATAGATAGATTTAATTCATGCTTGCACGTCTTAACAAACTTTTGATTTGAAAACAAATTGCACCATAATATAGGACACGACGCGCTTTGATAAAGCTAAAATTGATCTTATACTTTTATTTTCGTTGCAATTTATTTAAAAACATAAATAGGAAAAATATTGTGTAGGTACATACCTACGACATACAGTACTTTCTATACTTTACTATAGTTTACGTCTTAACATAGAGTGCTTTTTAGTGCAACCGCAACTTTTGTCTCCGAAACCAATTTGTCTCTCGCATGTAGCAATGTGACAGTTGGGAAATTTTACATACAAACGAATAGAATTGATGATGTGAAACAGAAATTACGAGTATAAGCGTTTAAAAAAATTTCATCTTTATCAACATGGTTGAGAAATCAAATCAACCAGCTTTACCCATTTTAGCTTTTCTAAGCAATAGCGTGTCTGAACAATACATTTTACTATAGCTTACTGCTGGAACGGGCCTATTTAACCACCCGTCATAATCATAATATTAACAATCTCTGTTCTCTGATTGATGCGATATACCTACCCGCCATTTCTCTCTGATTGCTATTCCTATAATTGACTTGAATACTTACTGAATGACCCTTAACTATGGTTTATGGCTAAGAACATTCTGTTTGCTGATTGCTATAAAACTACTCAATAAAAAACTATAAGTTAGTTAACTTTTACATTTTTCAGTAGTAAATCGTGCAATAAAAGTGGAAAATATCTCCAATTAAAGACAAATTTGCTACTTTTTGTCTTTCTACTAATTAGCACAGGTTCAGAAGTACCTACTTAAATACGAAATAGAATTTGAAGTTAATTGCATACTTAGGTAATAATTTTCTGATAAGTCTACGAAGACCAGATTTTTAGATAATTTCAGTCTAGGTCCAAAGTACAATGATTCATTAATAACGTCATTGTTGTACCTAATACTATACATCATCATCATCATTTCAGCCGTACGACGCTATGAAAAATGTACTATACATGAAAAACAAATACATATCTTTATCAAAAACAAAATTTTCCCAAATGGGGCGGCGCAAAGTTTAAGTTAGGGGTCGCGAGTTCGAGCCCTTCCAAGCATTTACCGATGTGTGTTTGCAGTGTCCATGTGTCATCTATACTAATATTATAAAGAGGAATGATTTGATTGTTTGTTTGTTTGTTTGCATCGAATAGGCTCCGACACTACTGGACCGATTTAGAAAATTCTTTCACCAATAGAAAGCTACATTCTTCCCGAGTGACATAGGCTATATTTTATCCCGATATTCCCACGGGAATGGGTACCACGCGGGTGAAACCGTGAGGATTCGCTAGTACGGCATAAATTGACTAGTAATATAAAACCTTTGATTTTTTTTTTGTGTATTAGGTATTATTAGTATATTATGATACAAGTGAGCTAGGTTGCTTATTATACACGAGGCTGTGGGTTGCAGCCCGAGCCGCAGGCGAGGGCGTAAATCAGCCGAGTGTCTAGTGAGTAAGTTGCTCACGAGTTTCATACGCACTTTTTCAACACACTTGCGAGGGAAAACAAACATTTATTGCATACAATAACCTAATATTAGCTAATGCCCGAGCTTCACCTGCGTGTAATGCCATTAATTAGCGCGCTATTTGATATAATTCGCAGGTGTAGCCGGGTCTTAGCGCACTAATTTGATACAATAAGCGCGAAGACGCGCATGCCGTTATTAACGCCGTTAGGGCGTTTGTGCACTACACTGAATTTTACCGATCCGGAAAAAAACGGATGCTTGTATTTTAATAATTTAATCATTTATAATAGTAAAAATTTATTTATTTCGTGTAGTTTCAATGTTTCGAACCCTAAACTACACGAAATAAATAAATTCTATTATTTATAATAATTAATTATTAAAATACAAGCATCCGTTTTTTTCCGGATCGGTAAAATTCAGTGTAGTGCACAAACGCCCTTAGGCGTCACGCAGGTGAAGCCCCGGCATAAGGGAAAAAGCGCGCAAGTTTTTTTTTTTGCACGCGCCAACTGTAAGGTGATTTATTACATACAGCCATACAGCCTACTTCAAAATAATTAATTAGTATAATAATAGTGATAAAATGCAATGTTTTATAACAAATTATTGTGAATTAAGTATAAATAATTTGATAATAATATACTTAATTATGTTTTTTGTCTTTTTAGAGACACATTTATTTATTCTAAAAACGTAAATGGATTTTCAGCCGTATAAAACCTCTTTGTTGTTACAAAAAAAGAACTGTATCTATTACCCGCTGAAATTGAAAATGCTCTGTTGACTCGCATATAACTTGCAGTTAGGTACTAACTTAACTTTGTAGGGATACTGTATTACCCGGTTAAATTGAAATGTCTCTGTTTACTCGCATATAATGTGCAGTTAGGTACTTACTTAACTTTGTAGGGATAATTCTATTACGCAACTAGTACTGTAATATTATTATGCACGCGTGTGTTATAGTTCGGTTTATGGCCCTAAGATCGATGTAATAAGACTCACTTTATGAGCAAGTGTGTTGAAAAATATAATACCCATCAATATTTATTCCAACTAAATTGTGTGATATGATTTATCACAATAAGAAATTACGTACGAAGTGGCATCCGTTATAATTTTGTTCATATTTTTAAGACCTTTTATACATATGGTGTGCAATAAACTGATTTGATTTGATTTGATTTAATTCCACCAGATCACCGCGCTCGCTTCGCGAAACGAATCAACGTGTCAAATAATTTAAAGGATCGACATTATCAAGGATCGCGTTAAGGTTTTTGCGTCACTTTCCTGCACTATCACAGCCGGGTCACAGTCCGGTTAGAAAGGTATGAGATCCAGTTTAAACTGAGGTTTCAGGGTTACCGACACTCGTTGCTCATATGCAGTCAGGAATATAAATTATATTTGAGCGATTTGACGCAGAGGTAGGCTACCCACCTTCTGCGCCAGAGGTCTCGGGTTCGATTCCCGAACAAGACAAATATTTGTGTGCATGAACATGTCTATTTGTCTTGGTCTGGGTGTTTACTATGTATATTAAGTATGTATTTACAAACAAAAAGTATTTATGTATATATTTATCCGTTATCAAGTTTTCCATGATACAGTTTCTTAATGAAATTAACATTATGGGCTTGGATAATTGGTATGATTGTAAGAATTTATTTCTTTATTATTTATTTATTTATCGATAAAATATTTGAACGGTTTTTGTTAAATTCATTTTATTACATTTCATTTTGAGTATTTTTTAACATTTCATTTTGAGCGTAGGTACTATACAGACCCGCTATGAAAAACAACTGTTTTATACAGATATGATGATCCTTGTTGTTTTTATTAAATTTTGAACCATATTCAACCAATATCAAGTAATATTCAAGTTAGTAATGTCACGAACTTCGTTCGATTTAGATGTTTTCATTGTCGAAGAAGATCTATAAACCCATTATAAAATAGTAAAGGTAAAACAAAAGAAAAACAACTTTTACTAATGTACGTTAAATACTTCTAGAAGTTTTAAATAAATCAAGTAACAACTCCAGAACTTTGCGGAAACAAAAATATCCTATAATTGCACGCCTCATAGAGGTAGTGCTACTCTCAACATGTCAGAGCCAAGCATTTTTCTAGACTAAAACTATCTCTATTAAATTCATATTGCACTAATACAATAATATAAGTACTTACAGAGATGTGAAGAACAACGCTTTGATAAACACATCTAATAATTTTAGATATTATTTGTCAAGCATAGCATAACATAGGATCAAAAAGTTATTAAGAGTTGTTCGTGGATGTCCGGATGTCTGTATGTGCCATAATTACGCTCGAAATACTTATTTGTACCATTTTTTAATAGCTTCATCACGTCACGGGATTGTTTCCTATAGAAAAATACGATCTAATTCAGTGTCGTTTAATTATTATTAATAAAATACTCAAAATTTTTATTGAGCGATAGCTAGGGCGACCGCCCGCCCGCGTAGTTACTTTGTGGCGATAGCTTCTGAAAAACGAAAAATAGAGACCAAGAGCCGAAAAGAGCGTTGTGACGTCTTGCATCGCTGAAATCAGCGGCGACTGTCAAGTATCTGACGGCAATATAACTAGTTCATACTAGCCAGGCACGCCACGTAATTTGTGTTTCGGCGCAAAAAGTGATCGAAATTTGAATTTTTACATTCCTCGTGTGTATGAGGCATAAGAACTGTGCGTTTATTGGAGAGCCATCGCGCATCGTTCGCTCGGGATGTGGTCGTAAACCATACATTCAATTATTATCAACCCCAGACCCTTCACACCCGGTAATTGGTGGACGCCTCAACACTTACTATAAGCTGGGGGCACCATGCTTTATGCATTTGTGGGATATATTAATCTTCTCAAAGCACGTCCTACTAACTGCTCCACGCAGTTTTACCCACGTTCTACCAATTCCCATGGAAAGGTCAGGCAAATATACCTATGTCCATAGCATAGCCTATGTCTATAGCTTTTAGTATGTTTATCTACAACTTCGCCGATAAAATGAGTTGAACTCATAAAAATTACAGCGAACACAAAAAGTCTTCAAAAATTTTCTCGGCCTGGAATAAGTTCATTATGCTAAGTACCATGCATAGAATTGAGTGCCATCTAATTCACCTTCGTTTTATGAGATGCCAAGGCACAAATAAAAAACTAGGGCACATAAAAAATAGTCTGTACGACGATTATTATACTTTATAGACTTTATTCGTTAAAAATGCATTACATAAACAAAAAATTACATATTTAACATTATAACTAAAATTCTACCCAAATACATTACTCTAAGGTCCGGTTGCTCGAAGCTTGGTTACGTTAACTATAGGGTTAAATTATGGTTAAAGTAAAATTAACCGGCGGTCAAATTTAAAAAGCGTTGTTGAAGCAGCGGTTACTTTAACGAGCAGTCAAATTACAGATTTAACGGCGGTCAAAATAACCGACAGGGTGGGGGTGGTTTAAATTTTGACATTAGTAATTAAGGGAAGGTTAATAAAATAGTACAAACAACACTTTTAACCCTAAGATAAACAACGTATTTTTCTTTTACCGATGTCAAAATTGACAACAGTTAAATTTTAACTTTTGTCAATTTTGACAAAAGTTAAATGTACGAGCAACCGGACCTAAGTAAAGAATCATTAATTCGCACTTTCAATGTGACTATAATATTGATCTTTAAAGAAATGAAAGGAGGAAAAAGTAATACTCTTCAAATAGTAATGCACACCAAGCATAATAGGTACAATTATATGGTAATCAAGGTGCTAATACCTAGTTACACCGATGACTTGGCTAGATTCTAGTGAAACTTATCAACTACCGCATGTTATCGCCCCAAGCCTGAGTCATAGCTCGTCAAAAATGATCCGTAGATCATTTGCTTTTATCGTTGTAAACGCATTGTAAATAACAATTTTATATTGTGACTACTTGATAGTAGTTGTGTGTGGTTCAAAAAAGGTTTTGAAGGCTAAATCATTTCAGCTTTTTTACGTGAAAATGGATTAATACCGTTGAAATATTTAATTGAAAATACCAAACACATATAAAAGGCTGAAAAGTTCTTTGCACGCACTAATCTCTGAATTAAACTTTCGTTGATTTAGGATTGATAAGAGTAGTAAAACATTTAATCAGACCCAATTATTTTTTACGTATACCAACTTATCCATCCATAAGGTAGGCCAGTGCCCCAGCAGTGGGGACACTAAATGGCTGATGATGATAATTCATTTTATAAAACAAACTTATATAGGTAAATGTATTAACGGGGAATGTAACACATAAATACCCGATGGTTATTAGTAATGATAATAATAAAACATAAAGGCATCAAACAATTATATTAAAAGCCCAAGTTTCCGATTTCATAAAACTCCCTACACCTACCCAACGATCAATTGATCATAATCCCCTAAAGCGTGGTCACCCTGAATGAATAACACTTGAATATAATGACCGGCGGCCACAATCGGACGCGGACCCGGTTACTTGAAAACTGAGCACAATGAAGTAAATCAACCGGCAGATTGCAGCCCAGTTGATTTACTGCGCACTGCACTGCTTCCTGTTCGCTCCAGTTTGTTTTTACGAAGACTTTATGAAAAAAGCTATACTTAGTTCCTAATAGTATCTGAAAACTTTGTTTTTTAAAACAGTGTTTTAAGTATTTTACTCCAAAAGTCAAAACTGTTTTGTTTCTACTTGAAAACTGAGCACAATGAAGTAAATCAACCAGATTGCAGCCCAGTTTATTTACTGCGCACTGCACTGCTTCCTGTTCGCTCCAGTTTGTTTTTACGAAGACTTTATGAAAAAAGCTATACTTAGTTCCTAATAGTATCTGAAAACTTTGTTTTTTAAAACAGTGTTTTAAGTATTTTACTCCAAAAGTCAAAACTGTTTTGCTTCTACTTGAAAACTGAGCACAATGAAGTAAATCAACCGGCAGATTGCGGCCCAGTTTATTTACTGCGACCTGCACTGTTCCTGTTCGCTCCAGTTTGTTTTTACGTAGACTACCTATACGAAAAAAGCTACAAGTACTTAGTTTCTAATAGTATCTGAAAACTTTGTGTTTAAAACAGTGTTTTAAGTTTTTTACTCTAAAACTCAAAACTGTTTTGTTTCTACTTGAAAACTGAGCCCAATGAAGTAAATCAATAAACCGGTTGATTTACTGCACTGCACTGATTCCTGTTTGCTCCAGTTTTTTTTTTTTAAAGAAGACGAGATAAGTTTGCTTAAATGAAGAATTATAATATTACCTATCGAAAAAATAACTATATTATTTCTGAAAAATGGAAAATGAAGAATTTTGAAAAAATCGACCCGTCCCACAAACTTTTTTTTCAAAACACTTCATTTTCCATTTTTCAATAATAAAAATTGCATTGTGAATGCAAAAAAGTAAAAATTTAAATAAGTAACTTTATATTATTTCTTACATTGTGTATTTAAAACTGAGCACAATGAAGTAAATCAACCGGCCAGTTAATTTACTGCGCACTGCTCTGCTTTCTGTTCGCTCCAGTTTTTTTCTTATGAGCAATTTAAGAAAACTATATTATTCATATTCAAAGTCAAAGTCAATAAATTTTTATTCATATAGATTTAATAAAATTAATGCTTATGAATCATCCAAAATTTTTTTTTTTAAAGCATCTGTAAACTTTGTTTTTTGATACAGATTGTTTCTTTACTTGAACAGTCAACACTACTTTCTTAGGTCGATAGGTAGGGCAGGCGTACCGGTTTTGGCCACTGTACCGGTTTTGGTCACTTTTAACTTTAAAGTTATATAAATAGGAATTAAATAATTATTGCTTATATTTATTAATGGCGAATAAAAGATTGGACTTTTAGTTAATAATTACAGCACTTAGCTTTTTTTATGTAGTACGATATTTTAGAAATAAACACGTGTTATGTTTCAAAGTTAACATTTTGTAAAATTCTTAATCAAAATGTTAAGGGTAAAGATTTTGTAAAATCATTTTTTTTCTACAATAAAATTATTTTATGGTTATTTAATATTTTATATCATATTAGAATATGTTTCTTCTAGACGGATTAAGTGTTGTTTTTTCACTGTTCTTACAAAAAGTTGGGAAACAATAAGTGGCCAAAAGTGGGGCTAGAAATTTTAGCATTGTGCCACCTTTGGCCACTTTGGCATTAGTAAAAAGTTTCCAACCTATCATAAAGTTCATTTATTTTAAAAGACTCACAACTCTCTTTTGTTAGCTAACGTACTAGAAAATTAGCGGATTGAGGCTAGTGTAGGCACTAGCCTTCACTAGACTCAATCCGCTAATTTTCTTTTAATCAAGTAATAAAGGTATACTTATAAAATTGTAGTAAGGAGCTAGCTGAGATTGAAATACTATTTCATGTAGATAGTGTTTTAGTCCAGAACTCTAATAAGACATCAATTAAGCATAAATTCAACTTATAAATATAGTAATTTTATGAAAGTGGCCAAAAGCAATGCAAACGGTGTATTTGGCCCCCTCCGCAGAATTTGTTCTAAATAAAAAAAACTATTGTTTTTTTTTACTTTGTAGATTGTACCCTTAAAGGTCGATAAATTATCTTATCTCTACATTATAAATTTTCTCTAAAATACTTAAGATCATTAAGTACTAAGCGGTTAAAAGTGAAAAAATCCTTAAAGTGGCCAAAACCGGTACGCCTGCCCTACTGTGTTTTGTTTGTACTTGAAAACTGACCACAATGAAGTAAACCAACGGCAGTTTGCAGGCTTGTTGATTTACTGCGCACTGCACTGCTTCCTGTTCGCTCCAGTTTATTTGAAGAAGAAGAGGAAAGTTCTATGATTAATATTTTAGAAAAAATGTACTTGAAACTTCTTACATTGAAAGTGTCTAAGGACACCTGTTATTGAGTCAGTGTTTTGTTTCTTGAAAACTGACCATAAGTGTTTTGTTTCTTGAAAACTGACCATAATGAAGTAAATCAAACAGCAGATTGCAGGTCGGTTGATTTACTGCGCAATGTAATGCTTCCTGTTCGCTCAAGTTTGTTTTTATATTTAAGAAGAGGAAAGTTATATGATTATAATAGTATTAAAAATGTTTCTTTAAAACTCTGTCATTGAATATGGCTTTGAATATGAGGACTCTGTTTACTGAAACAGTGTTTGGTTTCTTCAAAACTGAGCATAATAAAGTAAATCAACCAACAGATTGGTAGGACAGTTGATTTATTGCGCACTGCACTTCTTTCTGTATTCTGCAGTTTATTTGTATGAATAATAACATTTAGGTAACTACCTAGTGTCTTAAAATATTTTTTTAAACCGCGTATTTTCTCTTATCGTCAGTTCTAATTGCAAAGTTTCAGAGATTGTTTTATTTATTTTACTTGAAAACTGAGCACAATGAATTAAAAGCAAATTTCCTGCAGAAACTGGCATATTTGAAAGCCTGATGATATACTGCCTAACTATCATCATCATCATCAGCCATTCAATGTCCCCACTGCTAGGGCACTGGCCTTCCTTATGGATGAATAAGGGAATGAGCCATGACCCACCACGCGGGCTCAGTGCGGATTGGTGGGTATTAACGACTGCAAGTGCAGCCGGGACCAACGGCTTAACGTGCCATCCGAAGCACGGAGGAGCTCGAGATGAAAAGTTTTTGGTCACCCATCCCGTGACCGACCATTGCGAACGTTGCTTAACCTCAACGATCGCAGGCCGAGCGCGATATCCACTGCGCCACGGGCTCCTCAAACTGCCTAACTATAACTATTATGAAATGTTATACTGCCTACTGTTGAAGCGCTGAATTTTTTGTGTCATCTTCTGAATAAGTATCTGCATTTATGGTCGTTTTCTAAACTTCCGAATAAATAACCACTTATAAGTTCTGTCTACTTCAAACTAAAACGCGAAAACCCCAATGCCCTAACCTACCGCTCAAAATATTCACGGCTACTCTTACGTTATGCAACGTTGCGTGAACTTTAACATAGCAACTTCCGTAGTAGATTAAAATGAGGAGTTGTCGCATTTGTACTTTAAAACTTTGTTTTCTGTTTTTCTAAAAACTAGAGTTAATTTGGAAACAGCTTCTAAAGCGCACAGTTCTCTGGTATCCTATCATTATAATTTACCACTAGCTTCACCCAGCAACTCCCAAGAAGCGATTGTTACTTGTTTTTCTCAAGCGTCCGACCTGGCGACACCACGCCGGACGAGGCAGGTGCTACCGAGAGTTCACTCGGGTTCACCTCCCCTCGCAGCATCCGTGCAAACCCGTTCCTCTAATAATATAACGTAGAAATGAAAGATTAATGAGAGCAACTCGCGCACGCCTCTTTCTCCCGATCGTAGTGAAGGGAAAAACGATGATAGGGTTTTGTTGAAAAAAACATTGTTCGTAGACAAAAATGCGAAAAGTTTAAAAAAAATATTGTTATGACATTGTACAAAACACGCTCGCCATTTAGTCTTTAACAAAGTAATTTAATTAATACGGTTTCAAAAACTTACAATTAAAACAATATTTCTTTAAAAACTTCGCATACCTACATATTTTAGGCAAGTCAATATCTCTACAGTTGTAATAATAAATATTAAGTAGAAAGCAATAGTAACTGCGCTGGACTTGCGATTGTGGTGATAGTGACGGAGAAAACGAATCAATGACACGCAAAGAAGATAGACGAGTAGGTATCTCAAGCTCCTCCGTGCTTCAGGGCGGAAGGCCCGTTAAGCCGTTCGACCTGGTAAAATTTTCAGTCATGAATACCCTCATCCGCATAGGCTTGTGTATAGGGTCATACTTTATTCTCCTAATACATCCATACGTCTGTGCTGCAGCTGTAGTGAGCAATTTTAATGTCTGATGTAGATGAAAATGTCATGCGGTGTTTATATCTGCAGTTATTAGCGTTTAATGCCACTAATTAGCGCGCTATTTGATGAGTACGCAGATGTGGCCGGGTCTTAGCGCGCTAATTTGCTTAAATGACATTAGACGTTAGGCGATAGCTCGGAGGGCGGTCTTTCGACACATCAAAGGGATTTAGCGGGCCTCTAGTGCGTAGTTGTGGCTACACCTAGGTATACGAACTTGTCAAAACATGGTCACATTCCTTCTTCATTTTACTCTTGTTTTTTGTTGGCATGGTGATATGTTTAATTAAATAATATATTTTCACACTCTTAAATAAACCAAAGTCCACAAATTGTTTTGACTAAACTAGTATCCACAGATCGCACGCTAACTAAGCGAGAATCAAACATTAAATGAGTGTGGCCACACATTTGTCGCATAGTTTAGTGCACAATTTAATGAACGCTAATCATGCCGTTATCAAGCCCAGCATTATGATAACATAGTTACCCATTATGTTTTAGGTACCTTAGTTGACAATATCATTTTGTTTACATTTCCACTTCGAATATCGATCTCAAAGTTTCCCGTCTCTAGCACAGCAGGTCTCGATGGCAATGAAGACCGCCCTGATAAAATATTAGCCGCGTGCGGTAGCTCCCGTAATATATCGAGCGATGACAGTGCATTGTGTCCTGCGCCGTTCGGCCGAGACTCGTATCGTTGCTTATTCTCTCGCTGTCATCCATCAAAAACCGACCGGAAAAGTGATGAGACACAGCTTATCGACAATCTTGTCGTTAGTAACTGAAAACTTTCTCTTATAATAAGTATAAAATTAAATTCTACTGTTATCTATCTATAAATGTAGAATGTAAAAGGATGAATTATTATGCAGAGTATTTATAAATGTAAAAGTATGTTTGTTTGTTGTCCATCTTATATGTCAAAACGGAGCTACGGGTCGACGTGATTTTTGATATTGGGATAATTTGGGAGCTGGAGAGCTACTTTTATCCCGGAAAAATATCACATTTCCGCGGGATTACGTCGTGTAGTCCGTGGGGGCGGAAGGCTCGTATTGAATATATTATGATTTCATAATCATATAATCAGTGAATATATTATGGTCAGAACCTTCACCCGGAAAGTGAAAGGTCCCGGATTCGATTCCCGGTGGGGCTACTTGGGAGATGAGTTAATGTTGTCTAGTATTTCATTTCAAATGCAAAATATTGTAAATGCAAAATAGAAAAAATAATTGAATTTTAACAAAATCATTAAGCTTCTTAATTTTCTTACGCAATTCAAATATTACATCTTCTCTGTATAAGTATGTCTAACTAACAATAAAACTAGCATATTTCATTACCATTCTGTTGTGAAACGTCATTAAATTCTAATGAGAAGTTTTAGTTTCCTTCAAATTTCTTAGGTTTAAGACATGAAATTATTCTTCGTCTAAAGTTTATGAAGCTCCCTTGCAAACGCTAATTAAATACTGCAACATTGATGTAAGTAGAATGCTACTACAGGTGATCCATGGATGTAGGTACTGTGGAGAAGTGAAGCGAACTCCTTGATGTAAGAACTCTTTTCAAAATTCCAATTAAATAATGAAAACTATAAATTTGAATTTCGTATCATACGCACACAAACACCATAGGAGGTTAGGATCAAAAGGTGCCTTTATCATTTTTAGCCTTAGCCTTTTGTTGTCTTCTTCGTACTCTTTTCCTTAAATTTGTATGAAATATGAAATAATTCGATGATAATTTCAGTACAAAAAAGTGATTGAAATCACGAGTTTGTGTCAAAAGGTAACAAATTTAAAGAAAAGAGGACCTACGAAGAAAACAAAAAAAAAAGGCTGAGACTAAAAATAAAAATGTCACCTTTTGATCCTAACCTCCTGTTTTTGCTGTGCTGTTATGTAGTCGTAGGTAATTTATTCTAAAGGCTGTATTTTAGTAGACAACTTGCTTGAGTTGAGGGTCATCACCAAATAGTTACAATTTTTCTCTAAAAGCCCGTCTTTGATTTGGTAGACGCAGCTTTCCACAGTACCTACCTTATTTGCCTAACCTTAACCTTATTGAATAAACCTTGAATTAACTTAATTGACTAAAAAAACGATACTTTTTTTTGATGAATCTAAATAATTTGAAATGCAATGTGTATTTCATTTCATAACTAAATTAAAATATGTGTCTTGAATTTTTAATCTATAGTTTTTTCAAAGCATTTTCATTTTCATTTGTCTGGAAATTATAATTACTTACGTAAAACAGCTGCCTATGGATGAACAGTATAAACTTAATTTGTTCATATGCGTTATAAAATATGATGGATTCTAAACATACATTATAGTGCACGCGATAACTTGATAACTTTATTACTGTACGTTGCGTCTGCGCAAGCAAACACTTTTAAGAGAAAATATGTGGTCTAAGAAACTACTAAGGTAAGTACTAAATTGTAGTATATGAGATATTAAGTTGATATTATTTGAAATTATTAACAAGCTTTAGACAAGTACCAAATTGAGAGAAAACTATAGGCGAACTAATTGATAAATAGCAAACTCTTTCAAGCAACCTTGGGTGAAATAAAAAAAAAAATATTTGGACAAAAGCCAACCAAGGGATAGAAGTATGTATACTCACTACGAGAACATACTACAGACAGGGTGAAATTTTTTCATGATACCTGAATAGAAAATATACTTGAAATAATGGTTATAGCAAATTTCACTAAAAGGAACCATTGCTTAATGGTTCCCGTTGATTTCCTTTCAGGTACGTACCGTGAAATAATTCCACCCTATAAACGTACTGCCAAGTATCTAAAGAGTAAAGACAAGAGAAGACAATATTTTTTTTATCCACACCGGGGTGGCACTTAGGGCGTTTGTGCACTATACTGAATTTTACCGATCCGGAAAAAAACGGATGCTTGTATTTTAAGAATTAATTATTATAAATAATAGAATTTATTTATTTCATGTAGTTTAGGATTCGAAACATTGAAACTACACGAAATAAATAAATTCTTACTATTATAAATGATTAAATTATTAAAATACAAGCATCCGTTTTTTTCCGGATCGGTAAAATTCAGTGTAGTGCACAAACGCCCTTAGCCTTCGTCACATCTGATGCTAAGTGTGATAAGGCTGAAGGTGGAAGCGCAAAACTCCAGGAATCCTCAATCACTGAGGAACTGGCTATCTTATCTCTATTTGCGAGTAAACAGAGCATTTTCAATTTCACCGGGTAATAGGTACAGTTCTTTTTTTGTAACACCAAAGAGGTTTTATACGGATGAAAATCCATTTACGTTTTTAGAATAAATAAATGTGGCCCTAATTAAGACAAAAAACATAATTAAGTGTATTGTTATCAAATTATTTATAATTCACAATAATTTGTTATAAAACATTTGCATTTTATCACTACTATTATAATTATTTTGAAGTAGGCTGTATGGCTGTATGTAATCAATCACCTTAAATTTGGCGCGTGCGAAAAAAAATCTTGCGCGCTTTTTCCCTTAAGTTATTCTAATTATGTTATGTATTCGAATAGATAACATAATTAGAATAATAGAATTTATTTATTTCATGTAGTTTAGGATTCGAAACATTGAAACTACACGAAATAAATAAATTCTTACTATTATAAATGATTAAATTATTAAAATACAAGCATCCGTTTTTTTCCGGATCGGTAAAATTCAGTGTAGTGCACAAACGCCCTTAGCCTTCATCACATCTGATGCTAAGTGTGATAAGGCTGAAGGTGGAAGCGCAAAACTCCAGGAATCCTCAATCACTGAGGAACTGGCTATCTTATCTCTAACTGCTGGTACACAATAATACTAATACTGAAAACATCATTAACGTCGTTAACAACTCCTTAGTTCAGTGGTTAGAGCTTTCGCCCGGACAGCGAAACGTCGTGGGTTCGAGTCCCATCGGAGCCAGTTGTGGGACGGGTCGTTTTTTTTTCTAATACGTCATTATCAATACTAAAAATTGCATTGTGAATGCAAAAAAGTAAAAGTTATTAGAAATTATTGATGAAACATCATAAAACACATTTTCACTAAGTTCTTTTTTTTTTTTTATAAAAAACTGGGCAGGCATTTGACCACCATCTTGTTTGTTAACAGGATGTGGCCTAAGATGTTGCATGCTTG
Organism: Crambus lathoniellus; assembly: GCA_949710035.1. Taxonomy (NCBI): domain Eukaryota; kingdom Metazoa; phylum Arthropoda; class Insecta; order Lepidoptera; family Crambidae; genus Crambus; species Crambus lathoniellus. The sequence goes on along the minus strand of OX453303.1, from coordinate 8,035,328 downwards.
TCCAGGAGATGCCTGTTCACTCTGGCCTTGAAGATACCAAGGTTGTAGTTATCGGGGAACACATAGGCAGGCAACGCATTCCATTCCTTAGCGGTTCGCATAAGAAACGAATCTGCGAAGCGTTTAGTGCGGACATGTGGAGTGTCAACAACGTAAGGGTGATAAGCTAGCCTGCGTCTGGTTCCCCGATGGTGGAAAGGGGCTGCGGGAACAAGGTCGTGCAGTTCTCTCGCACACTCCCCAAAGTGTATTCTATAAAAAACCGATAGACACGCAACTTTGCGACGGTGGCTGAGGCTCTGAAGTTCCGCCGTAGCCAACGCTGAGTTTCCAATGAGCTTCCGTGCACGGTTTTCGATCGATTCCAGAAGTTCTAGCTGATACTTAGCAGAACCATCCCATAGGTGACAACAGTACTCCAGGCACGGACGAATCTGCGCTTTGTATAACAAAAGCAGTTGGTCCGGCGTGAAGTACCGCTTAGCCCTAGAGAGGACGCCCAGTTTCTTAGCAGCACATTTTGCAATGGAATCGATGTACTCTCCAAAATTCAGGTTGGATGATAAGTTCACGCCAAGAAGTTGCAGATTTTCGGTTATCGGCAAGGATACACCCTGGAAAGTCGGAGTCAGTTGGAAAGGACTCCGTTTTGCGGAGAATAAACAAGCCTGCGTTTTAGTGGCATTGAAACTGACAAGATTGGCCTCGCCCCAATCGGAGACTGCCTGAAGTGCCAGATTCATTTGCGCAACAAGGGACTCTCGACAAGAGTCCCTTGTTGCGCAAAGTTCTTTTTATAGCCGCCGGTATTATACATATATTACTTATTTTTATGCAGGTACACTGTTCATGGGGTGATAAATTATTAAATGGATTGACGAATAATGAATTTTACGACTTTTCGGCGCCTTTTCAGGAACCATGTTCATCGAATGAAATCAGTCAACTAATTAGTAGAAATTTTTGTATTTTCACTAGTTGGCTTTGTTTGTCTGCTATTACCGACAGTGAAATAGGAGGTATAAGTTTAAATTTTTCTTCTTGTTTCTTTTCATTGTTAGTTTTATTTTCTTCAGACATTATTTCTTTAACTGGGTGATGTAAAAAACGGTAAAGTGGTGAGGCGATTTATTTGAAAAAAACCTCCACTACTCTTGGCCTTATATGACTTCTTCGCAACAGTAGCCATACAATTAACATATGATGGTGTAAAAAGAAACTAACATTATTATTAGTATATTATGATACAAGTGAGCTAAGGTTGCTCATTATACACGAGGCTGTGGGTTGCAGACCGAGCCGCATGCGAGGGCGTAAATCAGCCGAGTGTCTAGTGAGTAAGTTGCTCACGAGTTTCATACGCACTTTTTCAACACACTTGCGAGGAAAAACAAACATTTATTGAATACATAACATAATTAGAATAACTTAAGGGAAAAAGCGCGCAAGATTTTTTTTCGCACGCGCCAAATTTAAGGTGATTGATTACATACAGCCATACAGCCTACTTTAAAATAATTATAATAGTAGTGATAAAATGCAAATGTTTTATAACAAATTATTGTGAATTATAAATAATTTGATAACAATACACTTAATTATGTTTTTTTTGTCTTAATTAGGGACACATTTATTTGTTCTAAAAACGTAAATGGATTTTCATCCGTATAAAACCTCTTTATTGTTACAAAAAAAGAACTGTACCTATTACCCGGTGAAATTGAAAATGCTCTGTTTACTCGCAAATAACTTGCAGTTAGGTACTAACTTAACTTTGTAGGGATACTGTATTACCCGGTTAAATTGAAAAGTCTCTGTTTCATCATGTCAGCCGAACGACGCCCACTGCTGGGCATAGGCCTCCCCCAAGGATCTCCACAACGATCGGTCCTGCGCTGCCCGCATCCAGCGGCTTCCCGCGACCTTGACCAGATCGTCGGTCCACCTTGTAGGGGGCCTGCCCACGGAACGTCGTCCGGTTCGCGGTCGCCATTCGAGAACCTTTCCGCCCCAACGGCCATCAGTTCTCCGCGCTATGTGTCCCGCCCACTGCCACTTCAATGATGCAATCCTTCGAGCGATGTCGGTCGTTTTAGTTCTCCTGCGGATCTCATCATTTCTGATTCGATCGAGCAGGGAAATACCAAGCATCGCTCTCTCCATTGCTCGCTGGGTGACTTTGAGCTTTCTTATGAGACCCATAGTAAAAGACCACGTCTCACTTCCATAGGTCATTACTGGCAACACACACTGGTCAAAGACTTTCGTCTTGAGACATTGAGGTATTTCGGACGCGAATATATGCCGGAGCTTCCCAAACGCTGCCCATCCGAGCTGGATTCGGTTTATGGTCTTAAGATCGATGTAATAAGGCTCACTTTATGAGCAAGTGTGTTGAAAAATATATTACGCCGCATCAGTGTTATTATGGTAAATTTTCTGTTTTTAACCATATCCACACACTCTACAATAACGCAGTCAAAAATATATTAGGTACACGAAACAACTCTTAACTTCAAAAACAAAAGTGGGCAAGAAAGTTGCAAGATACGGCAATCATTGTACAGTCGAAGATATTAATCTTCGATATTATCCCATGAGAAAAAGTTTGGCCGTAATGCAAAAGCACGAAACGTGTGAAAATTAAGCTAAAAACAGTACCCAAACAAGTGAAACAAGTGATATCTGCAAAATCTTGCACATACGTTTGCATGAATCACGCCAGCGACGTCGGAGCGGTGCTATGTTACAGTGACATGTCACGGTGACATGTTGCAGCAGGAGGGATGGCGTCCCATGTATCTGGCGCGACAGGTCGGGAGATAAGATAACGGTCGCTTTGTGGCGACCTGTCGATTGTGGGTTTCTGGTTTGTTATGTTAACGTTCTAAGTTCCTAGACAAGATGAAGCGATCTTATTGTTTGATACCATTGTGTCATATTGCGAGTGATTTTAAACTTCTTTTCCTAATTTCGCCTAGACTTTAAAATCAGTTTTAAGACATCTTAGTGCCATTTTATTTAATCGAATGACTTAAAGTGCAATAAGCTTGGATATTTAACAACAGATGGAATGCTGATCTTGAGGTATAGCATTTTTTTCTTCATCAAGATTGAGTGAGACACTCGTTCACGCAAAACACGGGATTGCGATGTTAGGTATTAGATTAGGCCCTGACCAGAACTACACGTGAATTAGACGTGTTTTGACATACATCGTCCGCTAGGTATTGGCGATCCGCGTCTTATGTGTCACATAGGCAGTGATATAATCAAAGTCGCTGTTGAAATCGCGGCAAATTTGCCCTTTCTGGACGAGTGCTTAGTTTTAGTTTTAAGGACTTTTGTCGTGATCTTACCGATACGTTGTTACAATATAGTTTCGATCAATGAGCAGAAATGAGTCGGGTGTTAAAAATGACATAAAGATAGAAACTAAGAATCCGCTCGGCGAGTTCGTGCGAGATACCGCCACTTGCTGATACGCGACGGTCACGCTTTCCTTTACGTTACGTGCGCTTATCACCTACTGTGGTACACTGTTCCATGAGTTTAATGCTCACTTCATTTGTTCTCACCAAAACCATAGACAAAAAAAAGGATCTGTTTACCATTGAGATTTTTAAATTGATGTATGTGTCGCAGGCGGATGGTTAAATCCGCCGGATAGTTAAGTATGGCAGCATGTAACCCTCGGAAGTCCTGTAGAACACGTGATAGGTTAGTGTTTTTTTTTTGTGACTCCGTCAAATTTTGCTATCACTTACTACCTACCTACCTACTAACTATAGATTAACTTTTCGTACTGTTGTAACCTTAAAAAAGAGCGGGGCCTCCTAACACAGGTTCTCTTAAAAGAAGACCACAGCAACGAAATGTAATCACAAATTAAGTTAATGAATAAACATTTATTTCATTTTATTTTATTTTTAATAATATTCGTATGGAAGTATCGAAAAGAAAATGCAAATTTTTAGTGACCGCATAATTAGTGCACCAACTGAACTCTGCAAATCCGCAATCTGAGTGCTCATCATACTCAGGGCGTTTGTGCACTACACTGAATTTTACCGATCCGGAAAAAAACTGATGCTTGTATTTTAATGATTAATCATTTATAATAGTAAGAATTTATTTATTTCATGCAGTTTCAATGTTTCAAACCCTAAACTACACGATATAAATAAATTCTTACTTTTATAAATGATTAATTATTATTAAAATACAAGCATCCGTAAACGCCTTTATAGATCACAGATATGGCTTGAACAATTGGAACAAGTATGTACTGGGCAAGCGTTTCTCCGCGCTGATTCCTAACAGGGTCTCTCATGGGGCCCATAAAGTTAACTTCCTAGTCTTTGACGACCTCCGCGGCCGAGTGGTGTAGGCACTGGTTTCAAGGTCCTGCTATCTCTAGAGGTCCCGGGTTCGATTCCCGGTCGGGTAAATGTTTAAAACGAACTTTTCAATATTTCCTCGGGTCTGGGTGTATTTTTTTTTATCCATAACGGGGTAGCACTTAGCCTTCATCACACCTTCACTTAATTCACGAACCGTCGAAAACGCTCCCGACAGCGGAATGTATGCTCTGTGTCTGTCAATCACTATAGAATAGACAAAGACAAAGCAAAGAATTCGATTCCGAGTCGTTAAGTCGTGATAAGGCTCAAAATGGAAGCGCACTACTCCCGGAATCCTCAATCACTAAGGAACTGGCTATCTTATCTCTAACTGCCGGAACACAATAATGCTGAAAACATCATTGTTATGGCGTCAGACTTAGATAAGATGGTGGACGGTGGTAGCTAGCCAGGTGGACTAAAAACAAGTCCTACTACCAACCAAACCGAATTCAATATGTACCCCCACTGGGAATCGAACCCGGGACATCTTGGTCTGAAATCGGTGGTGTGAACCACTGTAGACAGAGGCGATAAAATGTATGTGGTAAAATACCCGTCGTTGCCTCCAATTTCCATAATACAGTGCTTAAGCTACTATACCTTGGTATTGGAACAAATGTACGTGATGGTATCCAATATTTATTCCAAGTTTATTAAGAGTAGCGAGATACTGTCAGACCCGCATAGATAACTTCAGCCATCCGTCTTGAAAACAAGATGCAGATTTATTGCGGCGAAAGTCGAGTCATCCAGTTCGTGTTCACTGTTATTTTGCTACGTAAATCTTCGGTTTGTACGTAACGTGCGGTTTGTGCTGTTCCTTTAGTTTAATAGACTGTTTAAGTACGAATAAACTGTAGAAAACCAATAAAGCTGAAAGTGAAGGGGTGTTATATGCCGATTATGTATTTAAATTTATATGGACTTGTATTCTTGATATATTTCATCCAGACAATGTTAATTATGCAGTTAGTAATTTTAACTGCAATAGTGATGAGGTAAAAGCAAATGCTAGTTTGATGGACGTGCTAAAATTTAAATTAAACTGTAAATCATAAGAATACTAGCCTTCCGCCCCTGGCTTCACCCGCATGGACTACAAGACGATATCCCGCGGGAATGTGATATTTTTCCGGGATATAAAGTAGCATATGTCACTCTCCAGCTCCCAAACTATTCCCATACAAAAAATCACATCGATTCGTTGCTCCGTTTTGACCTTAAAGACGGACAAACAAACACATTTTCACATTTATAATATTAGTATGGATAATCACGCTTAAATAGTGAGTAGGTACCTACTAAGTTAGCCATGTATATATTAGAAAACTTAAGTTTGTAAATAGAAGATTGTACAACAAGTGCATAAAACGTACCTACCATTTTACCCGAGACGTATACAGAGTGTTTTTGAAGTCATTGGCATTCATATAAAGCTATGTTTTTACGGAAAAAGGGGTGGTGCCCGGCGTCAGCGCGGGCGCAGGGACGCGGGCAAAGTGGGCATGAAGCATGAGTGACATTGTTTGTTTCGGTGAATTCCGTGCGCAAACTTGAATAAATTCACGTTATACTAGAGCGCGCGTTTTGTGGAGAGGCTATTGAAGTAGTTTAAGGCTTGTATGTTATTTGAATATTAATTAATCAATGTTTTTTTATGAAATTGTTATTTTTAGTTATTTTAATTTTTATTTGCTATAGTGATCAGTTACTGAGTATTTTACGCTATTTTTTAGCGTTTTAAAAAAAAAATTACATCTTGGATTTGCCTCATATTTGGGGAAAATACTCTATATCGAGTATGTTCTTATTTTAAAAGGATGCTAACGACTTCGATGTCACCCTGTATATCCACCCGAGCCGTAGGCGTGGATGAATAGTCAAGTCGAGGGTAAAATGGGTTTTATGTATGAGTTATACACTCTGCTTTTCGATTCGATTGGGAGGAAATTAATAGCAATATTGCAAAAAAAAAGAAATAATAAAGACTTCGCCATAGTGGCGTAAAGACTTTTTCTTCTTTTTCTAAAGTATACGTGGCAGTGGCAGCACAATGACTTAGCATAGATCGTAGTCCATAATGCTCTTGAAATACTTATTTCTTAGAAAACTTATTAATGTTGCCTAGTTTTATTAAATTAGTATTATAACATGGATTATGTACAAAATTGAAGAAACAGAATGAAACAAGATTATTTCACGAAGTTTAATTGTGTGTTTACCTGACGACCTTTGTCTTAGAGTCAGACTTAGACGAAGATTTTATTTTGTGCACTAGAGCATAAAAAGCGATTTTATGCAGCCTATACCCAACATAAAGACGAACTTTACGAGCATGAGAAGTTAAAAGTAATTAAGTAAACGCGTTCGCTGATAGTAATTTAAGCTTCAGGCCAAAGTTCAAACATCAGTTAAATATTTCAACAACATTTATTCAATAATTATTAGTTTTACAACATTCCGCCATTTTTCGTGTCCAAAACATCATCTGCCGCTTTTTCCTTTTTCTTTTTTTAATTTCCTCTAAGGCAGCGGCACCAAAGAGGTTTTAAGAAAAACGTACCTATTTATAATTTGGCTTTAACAAAACGATATGTGAAAATATTTAAAATAATCGAATACCGCACCTTAACCATAATTAATAATTTTAATACAACTTAGAGTTCATGTTACAACAACTATACAACCAAAATATTAGTTATATCCTTTAACAATCGACGTTATTGTACGTGTACCTAACAGCTCGGCCTTCCTGCTAGACGCGAGTCCCTTCGCGTTTTATTCAAAGCAAAGAAAAACGTTATACTTTCAGCGAATACAAAATCAAAGAACAAATTATTTACACAAAGTACTAGGTACTTATTCAAAATATTCTTATACGAACAGCAAAAATATGAAAAATATGTATATAGGCCAGCTCATTTAATTATTATTACAATTTTCAATTCACCGTAAATAGGGTACAATACAATTCAGTTGGTCGTATTTTTTTAAAACTTATACTTACCTACCTATTTTTAGCCATTTGTTACACTTTGTAGGTACTTACCTGACTTTCACAATTAATACCTACCTGCCATGCTCCTCAACCATTATTATGATTACAATCATTAACATCATCATTTACACAATTAAAATATGTTTATTTATACCTAGGTGCACATATTTATCAGTCACCCAATAAAATGTCTTATTCCTTAGTACCTACATTTACAAGATCACAATTTCAAAAGCAGTCGGTGCATAGACTACCGCAGAACTATTCCGTAAAATATAAGAAAAATGTGCATCCCATGCATCAAACATTTTGGTAGGTACTATTGCCCTGAAACGCTAATAAAATACATCGTTCGATTAACCAGAACATTTTTTTTATATCTGAAACTTACATTGTATCAGTACCAAATAGTCTGTCTAGAGCATCTTCAAAATTATTGTAATAATCATCATCATCATCACCAGAACTTCTATCAATGTCCTGATCTTAACTCATCTAAGGTTGAGTTTTATCCATAGCTATCATTCTCTCATAAATATTCGCCCGTCTTTGCCGACAATGGTGCATCCATAATGGCGTTTTTCTCTTTACAAGAACAACCGCGTAAGGCGATGCTGACTCCCTAACTACTACAACAATCAATAAATAATTCATCTATTTTCAATAAATTCTATTAACATAGGCACGCCGCCCGCGACCGCTTCCTGGACCATAACTACAGATCAATAATTTAATACAAAATAATTATTACAAATGCCAAAATTTTAGTTCAATAAAATAAGTAACACCTTTGATTTGAATAGTACAATAATGTTTAACAAATTCAGAAACGAATTCCATAAACAAACAGAGTAGGCGATATATTTTACAACTTTTAACGTTGCATACCAACGTCGAAATAGTGGCGATATTATATCTTGGGACGTTTTCAAGCTACCGTTATATATCTGATACCTATGTTTCTATTTTCATTTATATAGTTATCTCGCGCCTATTGGGACATGAGACAATGTCAATTTTATCTAAGAGAATCCAAACTATATGATGTTTGTAAATACACCACACCACCGAAGCTTTGCGCAAAAGCCCTCGCAAGAGCCTTATCTGATTTTAACACAATGTAAATCAAGTCCTTGTCTTCTTCATCTCGGGTGATTATTTCTTGGCGTGAGCCTCTTTATAGCGCATCGGCTCATCGGGGCGCTCACGCACGGTTGACTCGGTCATCGGACCTACCCCAGTCAGTACTCTTCACCGTCGTCGCGCGGTCTGCCCCGCCAGGTGAGACCCGTTTGGGAGGCCCAGCGGAGGCGACCAGCGGACGAACGACGGGCTTATGTGCGGGGGCGTGATTAAACCATGTTAACGGGCAATTCAGCAAGCCAATAATGCCATTTATTTATTGTAGTAAATGACTATTCTCCATTCTTCATCCTACTTTGTTAATAAAACAATAGTGATTGGCTGTTATCATGAGCTATAAACAAAACCTTATAAAGCCATTTCATCCATTTTACCATAACGCCAGCGCCAACGCCAACCAACTACAGCTCCAACGTAGCTCCAGCTCCGATTCCAGCTCCAGCTCCAACTCAGGCTCCAGCTTCGTCTCCGGCTCCAGCTCCAGCTCCAGCGCCAGCTCTAGCTCCAATGCCAGCTCCAACTCAAGCTCCGGCTCCAGCTCCAGCTCCAACGCCAGCCCTAGCTTCAGTGCCAGCTCCAACTCCAACTCAGGCTCCAGCTCCAGCTCCAGCTCAAGCTCTAACGCCAGCTCTAGCTCCAGTGCCAGATCCAGGTCCAGCTCCAGCTTCAATTTCAATTCCAATTCCAATTCAGATTCCAACTCCAGCTCAGGCTCCAGCTCCAGCTCCTGCTCAAGCTATAACGCCAGCTCTAGCTCCAGTGCCAGATCCAGGTCCAGCTCCAGCTCCAATTTCAATTCCAATTCCAATTCAGATTCCAATTCCAATTCAAATCTCAATCCTAAATTAGGATTCCTAATACAATGCAACATAATGCAATCCAATTCAATCTAATTCCAAACACTATTCCAAATCTAATTTCCATTCCCATTCTAATTCCAATTTCCATTCCAATTCCAAATCCAATCCCAATCCCAAATCCAATCACAAAACCAATCATAAATCCAATTCAAATCCCAAATCCAATCCTATATCCCATCCTAAATCCAATCCCAAATCCAATCATAAATCCAATCCCAAATCCAAGCCCAAATCCAAGCCCAAATCCAATCCCATATCCAATCCCAAATCCAATCTCAAAGCCCAAGTTAAATCTCGAATCCAATCCCGAATCAGTTCCCGAATTCAATCCTGGACCAAACCTCAGATCCGATCCCAGTTCCAATCCAGGATCTAAATCTCGAATTCAATTCCGAATCCCATCCCGAATCCAATCCCAAATGCAATGCCAAATCCAAATCTAATCTCAATCTAATTCTCAATCTCAATCTCACTCGCAAACGCAATCTCAACCTCAATTCTCAATCTAAATCTCAATCTCAATATCAATCCCAATCTCAATCTCAGTCACACACGCAATCGCAATCTCAATCGCAATCTCAGTCGCAATCTCAATCTCAATCTCAATCTCAATCCCAATCTGAATCTGAATCTGAATCTCAATCTCAATCTTAACCTCAAACTCAGTCGCACACACAATCGCAATCTCAATTCTCCATTTCAATCTCAATTTCTCAATCTCAATCTTAATTTAAACTTTGATCTCAATCTCAGTCGAACACGCAATCGCAATCTCAATCTCAGTCACACACACAATCGCAATCTCAATCTCAGTCGCAATCTCAATCTCAATATGAATCTCAATTTCAATCTCAATCTCAATCTCAATCTCAATCTCAATCTCAATCTCAATCTCAATCTCAATCTCAATCTCAAATCTCAAATCGCAATTCTCAATTCTCAATCTCAAATCTCAATTCTCAATCTCAATTCTCAATTCCCAATCTCAATTCTCAATCTCAATTCTCAATTCTCAATTCTCAATCTCAATTCTCAATCTCAATTCTCAATCTCAATTCTCAATCTCAATTCTCAATCTCAATTCTCAATCTCAATTCTCAATTCTCAATTCTCAATCTCAATTCTCAATCTCCATCTCAATCTCATGCATTTGCTTACCACCACTGTAGTCCCACTAAAGCTATGCTATGGGTCTATCCTGTTTTTAACGCCCTTACCGTTGCACAAACTTGCGTCATCCGACCCCCGAGGATCTCGACTATATAGCACGCTATAAGTCCTTGCTATTGCTCAAACTTCACAATATATAACGGAAAGAACTTGTTAGCGCTTCATATTATATTTCTTATATTGTTACATAGTTGTGTATGGAATAAGTATCGTTAAAGTTATTCAAACAGACTTTCACCGCAGCCTTCTCAAGAAGTTTAAAGTTAAACTAATTCACACTGAAAATACCTAATGTTAATGGCTAATGACGATAGTACTGCCTACTCCATCAATTTCATAGTGACCTGGAGAAAAAGGTCATACTGTCCCATTAGCCTCAAAGAACACCCATTATTCCGAATCACTTGCTATACTAATTCAAATAATTGAAATTTCGCATTTAAAAATAATGTTTGCAAGTCGAATATGTCGATCTACAAGTCGCAAAGCCACCACAAGTGAGTGATACTATGGCGTTCATACGGGCACACCTCTCATACGATTATCACATCTTAGGTGATCCACGTTTTTTTCTTTACGGCACAAAACGTGCATGTACTAACGGAAAATCATAAGTCAATCAATGTCGTACACAGAACATTATTGAAATACTTACTTAAGTTTAGATAGACAATCCTTCAGCTATAATGTTTGCTTGACCAGAATTAACCCGTGCTCAAATAATATGGTTGCATTGACTCGCAACGTTCCTTTCGTAAAAACACCGGTTTGTCCTTCGTCTCACTCTTCCATAGGCTAGGGAGTCTATGGGAGTCTCGCTCCAGCCTTCACCAACTTCATCTTCTGTATCCGGTCCGGCCCTCAACCCATCATCATATATCATCATCATGACAGCTGAACGTCGCCGTCGCCTACTGATGGGCATGAACATCCCCCAAGGATCTCCACAACGATCGGTCCTGCGCTGCCCGCATCCAGCGGCTTTGCGCGACCTTGACCAGATCGTCGGTCCACCTTGTAGGGGGCCTACCCACAGAACGTCGTCCGGTACACGACACCAGCCCTTCACCTCGGGCAGCATCACATACCAGCTCTTAACCTCGAGCATCATCACAATATTAACCCTTATCCTCGGGCATCCTAATAAACCAGCTCTTAACCTCGAGCATCATCACATATTAACCCTTATCCTCGGGCATCCTAATAACCCAGCTCTTAACCTCGAGCATCATCACATATTAACCCTTATCCTCGGGCATCCTTATAACCCAGCTCTTAACCTCGAGCATCATCACATATTAACCCTTATCCTCGGGCATCCTAATAACCCAGCTCTTAACCTCGAGCATCATCACATATTAACCCTTATCCTCGGGTATCCTAATAACCCAGCTCTTAACCTCGAGCATCATCACATATTAGCCCTTGTCCTCAGGCATCATCATATACCAGCTCTTAACCTCGAGCATCATCACATTTTAGCCCTTGATTTCGGGCGTGTCGTTGCCATCATTGTCTCTGGAATTTAGAGAAACGCATAGATCAAAATGTTATAATTAAAAACCTTTACAAAAGAAAAACGGCTTTATGTAAGAAGAACCCCGGAATGAAACTCCGTCAAAAACTCTTTATCTCTCTTTAATCCAATAAAAATAAACTGCTTATTTCTTGAGACAATGCTGTCTAAACCTTCATACTAACTACTCAACACCCGCCATCTACATAATCTTTTTTTTCATCCGCGCACGGCTCATTATCAAAGGCAAATTCCTTTTTGGACGGTTACAATTTTATTCTGTATTATCAATTTCCGAATTTTAACTTAATGTTTTTTTTTACTTGCATGAATTTTACATAAATCTTTCATTTATTAAAAGCAAGATTATAGAATCCTTAACTTGTACCTAAACAGGATTCTTAACCGAAACCATAACGCAATGATAATTTTGATTTGCTGCATAACGTTATTTTTACATTTAGAATAGCTTTGAATCATAAAAGAAAACAATAAAATTTGTATGTACCTATTTCGTTATATTTGATCAACATCTTTGCATTGCCAACAATATTAAATAAAAGGTTTTTTTTGTTTTAATTAAACTATCAGGATCCTTAGGTTCATTTATTACTTTTATTACAATAAAAAAAATACCATCACAAGTTGTAGCAGCTTGACAATAACTTAATTAGCAATTGTTGGAAGTTTGTAATCTGCTTGAACGGAACATAATTGCAGCTGTTATTCCGAACGGGAATCGAGATCTATGGTATGGTTAGATATACAGCGCTCAGCTGCAGCTGCTTTTTAGGATTCCAAATCAAAATGGTAAAAAGGAACCCTTATGGTGCGATTCAGTCTGTCTGTCACAGCTGGACATCTCGAGAACCACTAATCCCATCAACTTGAAATCTTGTTTAAGAAGACGTTTGCCAAACCATTCCGCAAATAAGAGAGAATTAAAAATATTTCATTGTTTTTTGCAACAGGTTCTGAAGAACAGAAGAAACAGCAAGAAGTTTATGTAATGATTACAGGAAAAATAAAACGATGTCTCCAAACAGCAAACCTTTTCAGAAATTATCAACAAAAACCACATTAGTTCTACTATCGGGCAAAAGATGGCGCCGACCCAAAACTGCAATAATTCTACATCGCAAATTTTTTGACGAATATAGCCTCTCCGATGAAAACATCCTCACGTTTTTTTGTCATTGATTCCATTCCAAAATACTATAACACAGATTTTATTATTTATCATTAAAATCTTGTAGGGTTACAGAAAAAAAAATCAATGCAATTCATATTTCAAATCACACTAAGTACAACAATTTTCTCTTGTCAATTTTCACAATTCATTCCAATCAAATAACACCAAATGAATTATTATTGTCAAATACATAAATCATGCGATCTCAATACTTTTTCAACATAAATTGCCTTGAAACTTTACGCTAAAGTTTTATTTTGCAATAAAAACTATCTTCTTTAGCTATATAATAACATGCAACAAGTTCACTTAACTTTGGTTTTGCAGGCGTGGAAGGAAATTTTGTATATCCTTTACGTGTCCCCTTCTGAACTTTAAGCTTCAGGCCAAAGTTCAAACATCAGTTAAATATTTCAACAACATTTATTCAATAATTATTAGTTTTACAACATTCCGCCATTTTTCGTGTCCAAAACATCATCTGCCGCTTTTTCCTTTTTCTTTTTTTAATTTCCTCTAAGGCAGCGGCACCAAAGAGGTTTTAAGAAAAACGTACCTATTTATAATTTGGCTTTAACAAAACGATATGTGAAAATATTTAAAATAATCGAATACCGCACCTTAACCATAATTAATAATTTTAATACAACTTAGAGTTCATGTTACAACAACTATACAACCAAAATATTAGTTATATCCTTTAACAATCGACGTTATTGTACGTGTACCTAACAGTAAGTAACTATCTCCAGCGCTAATTGATATAAAGATGCTAATTTTTACGTTGAGAAATTTGAGATATCTTGAAATATAATTTCCTATAACAGTGTATAGGTAGGTACTTATTATAAGAAATTAATGATAGCTGGCCATCGCATCTGTACCAAATGATTACTCTTTTATATGACAAAGCAAAGCAAACATATAACATTGAAATATGTTTCGCTGGACCAAAGGGTTACTAGACATCGCTGCATAACAGTTAGAAGGTCCACTAACAAAACAAGCGAATCGCCTATAAATAACTAACCAGACCAAGCAACTAGCCGTATACTAAATGTAGCGGTACCTTAATAGAATACCAGATCGACCTGCAGCGCGAACCTCGGAGCATTTGTTAATAACAATTATAAATTTGGTCGCGACCCGCAACCGCGCGCGGGCGAATATCGATCATTATAAATTTCCAGTTGGATCGCAAACGGCGCGTGCGCACGCGACCTCTGCGCAGAGATTATGTGCTGATGGCTGTAGAAGTACAACTCCGTGGAAAGAAGAAAATACTTCAGGATTCTATTTAAAAACAAGCTTTTGCTGCCTTTTTAGGTCGCCGAACGTCAGTGCAAAGATTATAAGGTAAGGCAGATATTTATAGAAGTCCATACAAGTCGGTTGTCAGATAAAGACGTTTTTGATAATCTTGGATGAAAGTCATATATGAGTTTTATTACGATCAGTCCATAAAGTTAATATACCTTTCCGCTAAGGTATATTAACTTTATGGATCAGTCAGACAATATCAATCTTATAATATCATTCATTAATAAATAATAAATCTTATTATTTCATAATATCATCATCATTAGTATATCAATGTTATCAGACGTACGAAAACCCCTGTTTATACCCTTATAACAATATTCACATTAATATTTAGTTGCTGAATTTTTGAGTTTTGGAACTTTTAAAGACTTTGAAATTTCCCAAAAGTTCCGGAGGGAACACCGGAGTTTTCTCATTTCTTTCTTAGGACTCTGAATGTTGTTTGTTAACATGTCCAGATACAGTAAGCACACATTAATTTTTCGAGTACTTACGTATCATTGAAACAAAACAACTTTTCCAGTCCCGGGACCTCTGCCCCTGAAATGGTGCCGAAACGTCGATAAAATCCTAAACATCTTAAAAACACAAACATACATTATGTACACTTTCTAAGTTTTTATTTCAAAAGCAATGCGTAAAAAGATTTACTTTCAAGAAACACAATTACTTATATTCTTTAAATTATTATGCAAAATTAGCCAACGCTTGTTCAAAATGTCACTTCTGCGCATACAATTCTATAGTGCAATTCCAACACCCAGATTGGCGAGCGCGCGCACGGATCTATAGATCAAAAGGCTTACTCTCTATTTGCTCACGACCGATAGAAATTATCATCAACAAAACATCGCTTCGGAATTGGAACCCCTAATGACACTCAATGCCATTGCCAAAGCCATTTTAAGTGGAGCTTATGTTTGTATAAGCATTGGATTAGAACTGTAGCCTTACCACGAAGAACTGTCGTTATGGTAATCTAGTGAACCTATACCATCTGTCAAAATGTTACCAAAGCTGTCAAAGTGCTGCTGTCAAATAAAGATTGAACGTTGTTCCTTAGACGAGGAACGAAAGAGGTTCTGCTCCGAAACCCTACATCATTCTACCTAATTTCATGCAAAATAATACAATCACAATAACCAGCGCCTCTTTCGGTCGTATCAGGAGCTAAAATTCAATAAATATTTGCCAGCAGCCCCTTAAATGATTGTGATGGAAATATAGTTTATTTATCGACAGTTTTACCACAGAATAAATAATAGCACAAGTAGTTTTTACGGCTACTCTTCTCTGTTTAAAGGAATGCCTACACATATCAGGGACGGGGCCGGACCGTAATCCGTCCGCCAAACACTAGTGGCGGAGCTCCAGTGCCGTGTCCGCTAGTGATTGGCGGACCGATCACGGCCCGGCCAAGGCCTGGCCAAGTGCCTGATATGTGTAGACAGTCCTTTAGGCCCCGTGCACGAAATCAGCATCCATAGTAGGCGTGAGCGGGGCGGCCGGCGACGCGGCGGCTGCCTTACAATAAACATCCATGGCTGATAACCAACAACTTTTTGTGGTAGGTACTATTACTGGGTACTGGTAGTACCAACTGGATATACTATTAATATTAACTTAACTATCATTGGTAAATGCTTAGGACTTGTAAGCTTTGACCACTAGATACAAGCTAAAAAAAATTCAGGGATATTGCTGCAACCACGAGAAAAAAATCGTATATCGTAATCGTAATAGGCTTCTAATTGATTATTCTAAAGAAAACAAATATGAAAAAACTTCACTCTTACAGATTAAAACGCATACGGTTTTTTTAGATACTGTGTTTTTACTTTTGGTTTTCATTTCGGCATTTCTAGTCCATGGAAATCGTACATTTTGCCTTGCGTTAAATGAGGTAGGTAGTTCTGATTTTTTTGTATGTTAGTAGTGATGAGATAGTAATGACAAATCCAAGTTTTCCACCTCGAAAGCCCTCCGGATCATTGTTAAATATTTAAAAATCCAATTAATTTTCAGTTTTTTTTTCAGTTTTTGACAATTTTTACCACCAAGGACCTGTGTTATGGCAAAAGTTATTATGCACGTTTTAAAGTAGACTAAATTTGCAATAAAAAGAGAATAATTTGGTTTTTGTAAGTCAAATAGTTTTTAAGATGGGGCTATTCAAAAGTTTGCAAAAATTCAAAAAAGGAAGTATTACAGTTTTTTTAGTTTTCGACATTTTGACCCATAGTAGTGGGTTTATTGCAAAAGATAAATTATTAGTTATTAAAGTCCATTAAATTTCCAACAAAATGAGACCAATTAGGAATATCAACTTACACTTGATAGTTCCTGAGACAGCTGTTCAAAGTTATTCAGGTAAGTAAAAAATTATGTAATAGAAGGGTTTGCAAAATGAAGTACGCCCTAAAGGAAGGAGGATCTGGGAGGTGGTGGGATCAATTATGTACATTGTATGTATAATTTTGATGGACCAGGCACGTCCTCTGAATCCACAGCACACTTTTTGGGGGCAGCTTGCTCAGGTATAATTTCTTCATCGAACTGCTCAGGACGGTCAAAATCGTCCTTTGATGGTGGGTTATCAATCAATGGTTCATCAATGTCATCACACATCAGGTATGGTATGTTCTCGCATGATTGGCCAATGCAGTAGCTGCAAATACCGGAACATTTGAGTTCTGCTTTCCTGCAACCACATCTGCTGGTACAACCTTACATCTTTGGTATGCTTTCAAGGTGATTAAGGTTTGCGTGTCATTAACAAGGTAGAACGGGAACGTCTCCCAGATCCTTCTTCCTTTAGGGCTTACTACCTTTTGCAAAGCCTTCTATTACATAATTTTTACTTACCTACCTCAATTACTTTGAAAAGCTGTGTCAGGAACTATCAAGTGTAAGTTGATATTACTAATTGGTCTCATTTTGTTGGAAATTTAATGGTCTTTAATAACTAATAATTTATCTTTTGCAATAAACCCACTACTATGGGTCAAAATGTCGAAAACTAAAAAAACTGTAATACTTCCTTTTTTTGAATTTTTGCCAACTTTTGAATAGCCCCATCTTAAAAACGATTTGACTTACAAGAACCAAATTATTTTCTTTTTATTGCAAATTTAGTCTACTTTAAAGCGTGCATAGTAACTTTTGCCGTAACACAGGTCCTTGGTGGTAAAAATTGACAAAAACTGAAAAAAAACTGAAATATTATTGGATTTTTAAATATTTAACAATGATCCGGAGGGCTTTCGAGGTGGAAAACTTGGATTTGTCATTACTATCTCATCACTACTAACATATAAAAAAATCAGATCTACCTCATTTAATGCAAGGCAACACCACTTATTTGGAACGATTTCCATGTACTATTCAGCATCCATGCAGTCTTGTGACCACAAGACAAGGTCACAAGATAGTTATTTTAGATAGCTCTAATTATTACTTGCCATGCCAATCCTTCATGGTTTATCCCTATGATAAGAAACTCTTATTTTATGCTAGCGGTCGCCCGCGGTCTCACCTGCGTGGTTCCCGTTCCCGTGGGAATATCTGGATTTAAAGGATTAGGAAGGAGATGAGGACTAAAAGTATCCTTCGTATTATTTCAGCCTATAATCTATCCCTGTTGCAAATTTCATCCAGATCCGTTCAGTACTTTTGCGTGAAAGAGTAGGTAACAAACATCCATAAGTAGGGCAGGCGTACCGGTTTTGGCCACTGTACCGCTTTTGCCCACTTTTTGCTCTAAAAGTTTTCTAAAGAACTTTTAGTCGTCTGTATGTATGTTTTTTCTCTTTTTTTTTTTTTTTGTGTATGTCCACCGATTATCGATCGATCGAAGACGGCTGGACCGATTGAAATGATTGAAACGTTATTACATCAGGTTGGTTTCCAAGTTGGTCCCATTTTTTGAAATTTTGAAATCGGTTCAGTAGTTTTCAGGAAATCTTGAAAATACTGTCGTTTTCGTTACCACTTTATGTGAATTTAATACGTATCTTTAGGCATAACTCCTTTGTTTATAAACCGATTTCGATGATTCTTGTTTTGTTAAAAAGAGGATACCTCAAGGTATTTTAACTGACTTCGAAAAAAGAGGTTTTCAGTTTGATCACATACCTATTTACCAGAAAACACGTAAATTGCCTGCACGATGCACTAAAAAGAGTGAAATAAAAATTGTTTTTATTAAAAAATAAAACCGCCTTCAAAAAAACCACATCAAAAAAGTAAGAAATAATTCCTCACCAAATAAATAACGTAAGTACTTTGAAGTCGGGCGGGTTTTAACAAAAACAACAAAAAATTGTACATGTTTCACGCCCGACTTCAAAGTACTTACGTTATTTATTTGGTGAGGAATTATTTCTTACTTTTTTGATGTGGTTTTTTTGAAGGCGGTTTTATTTTTTTATAAAAACAATTTTTGATAAAGGCAATTAAAAGAAAGTATTTTAAGGTAATAATAACAACCGTTAGAATTCCTTATGTCATAAGATTGTTTTTCAATAAATTCCATTTTCTGTTTGAAAAAATTGTTTTGTATGAAAATTTTAAGAAATTTGTTTTGGATGAAATACTGTATAAACCTTTGTTTTTAACAATTAAATTGTTGTTTTGCAATTGACTGGTTTCTAGCGCATTAGAATATATTGATTTTACCTGGGTTTGGTTTTGATTTTTCGCAATACTTACAAAAGTTTAACTATCAGTAAGTGGCCAAAACCGGTACATTTGGCACCTCTCACACATTGTGTGTAATATAAAAAAAACTATTTAACTTTTATAAATTTGAAAAATGTATCTTTAAAGGTAGATAAATTATCTATAATTTAAGATATAATTTGTGTCTTAAATACCTAAAGACCATTTAGTACTTAGTGCTTAAAAGTCAAAAAAGCCTTAAAGTGGCCACAAAGGGTACCTCTGCCCTACATCCAATCCATACTCACAAACTTTCGCATTTATAATAGGTATTAGTAGGAAGTACCAATGATGTGATGGTACTTATAAAATAAGAGTAAGTAAGAGTGAAATGATGACATTTCCGCCTTACGACGCCCACTGCTGGACATAGGCCTCCCCCAAGAATCTCTACAATGATTGAACTTGCGCTGCCTGCATCCAGCGGCTTTTCGCAACCTTGACAGTACAGTTAGCAGTACAGTACAGTAAAAGTCTGCCACAGGAGGAAAATAACTATAGATATAAGTTAAATCTATCTTTAGGTACCATGTCATTTTATAATAGCCATCATTTGCACATAATTGACATCAATAAATTAATAGAAAATTTCTATATGACAAAAGATAGTTACTATCTGCCGACTTTTTACAAAAGACAGTTAGCATTATCGCTATCTTATTATTTTAAACATTTAGCCAGTAGTCTGGCTAGCATAACTCCTGCTTCTATTGAGCAGTTAAATGACATACCCGAATTACCCTTGGAATCTGTTCGAAGTAATGATAATTATTTATGTAATCAAAATGACATTTTAAATTACAACTTGAGACAATAGAGAGTTCCTCTAGCCATGTTATGACAACAGAAAAATCTTCCTATTTAAAAATTGTGCATCAAAACATTGAAGGCTTTTCTAATAAAGATTTAGAGCTAAGTTTATTCTTGAATGAGGAGAGTATTGATGTGTTGTGCATTACTGAGCATTGGTTAAAAAATTTTGAATTAATATTTAATATGGATAATTATAGACTTGTAAGTTCGTTCAGTAGACAATCCGCTATCAGAGGAGGGTCTCTTATAATTTTACATAATAATTTACATTGTAAAGAGCGCAAAGATGTAGTATCCCTCTCTACTGAACGCATTGTTGAACTATCTTGTGTGGAATTAGATAAAATTATAATAATCTGTGTGTACAGACCCCCCGGTAGTAATTATTCAGTATTTGAGTCCACTATGGAGGAAGTGTTAAGAATTACCTGTAAAAGCAATAAAAAACTTGTCATATGTGGGGATTATAATGTTGACATTTTAGACCCAGACTTTCACCAAATATCAAGTAGGTTTCTAAATTTGTTTAAGTCATTTGATTTATTGCATGCTTTTAACGAACCTACACGAATTACACCCACATCTGCCACTTGTTTAGACAATATCTTTTCGAATTGTAAAGTAATAGAAAAATCAATAATAAATAATAGGTCTTTACCTATGAAATTGCCGTTTTGTATGGAGATTTCTGTAATTATTTTTTTTCCATACTAACGTTTTTGTTATTATTTAACGACTAATATTATGTAAATTTACAAAATTTTACACACGTATTTATGGACATTTTAACTACTAAATGACACATTCGTTAAGAGAAAAAAAAATTTTTTCACTAAGTTACAACTAATAAAGTACGAAATTCTGGAAACAAAAATAGTCGTAACTTTCGGAATAAGTTTTTTCTATGTAAATAATCAAATATCGTGGTTATTAAATTATCAAAAGTTGCTCGATACGGTCTTAATGTAATGCAATATTAAAGAAATTATATATTTCTAATATTATAAAAGTTGTTAAGTTATATGTACAAAAGAAAAAAACGGCAATTTCATATGTAAAGACCTATTATTATTAAATCTGACCATAGTGGACAGCAAGCCTCTATAGAGCACCATCATGTTTGCCCGAAACGCAAAATAATATATAGGCCAATTACAAAAAAGGCCACACATAAATTCAGAAATAATGTCATTGATAAAATTGAAACACTGCCTGCTCCGATTGGGGAAGCCAATAAACTTTATAATCACTTGTTCAATGTGGTTGAAAGTGAATTTAGTAAATCATTTAAACAAAAAGTTATCAATTGTGATACTAATAAAATGAAGTTTAGTGATTGGGCCACACCAGGAATCTATATAAGCAGAAGGAAATTATATGAACTTTATGCATTAAAGCACACTTCCTGTAGCCCTGATTTTGTAGAATATGTTAAGAAGTATTCTAAAACATTTAGAAATGTGTGTGCTACTGCTAAGTCGATTTTCATTGCTAACAAAATAAAAATAGCCGATAACAAAATTAAGGCTACATGGAACATCATTAACCAAGAAACTGGAAAAACAAAAAATCATATAAATTCCTTCTCTCTCAAAGTTGGTAATAAAACATTTGATTCTGACGTTGAGGTTGCCGGTGTTTTTGAAGATTTCTTTTCCCGCGTTCCCTTAGAAACTACCAGTAATTTAAATTCCTGTCCAAACGTTGCAGCTGCCCTCTTAGTATCTGGTGTTGATAAGTGTAATGAAGAGTTCAATTTTAAATACATTAATACTGAGGATATCCTTAAAGCTTTTAATATGATTAATATGAAAAAATCTGAAGATTTATGGGGCATATCAACATGTGTTATTAAATCAATAATTGATGCAATAGCTCCTTACTTAGCTTTTATTTTTAATGAATGCATTGACGAAGGTATTTTCCCAGACCTAATGAAAAATAGTAAATTAATTCCGCTTTTTAAATCAGGGGACAAAAGTGACCCCAATAACTTTAGGCCAATATCAATTTTACCGGCACTTAGTAAAATTTTTGAAAAAATTATATACTTGCAACTTTTAGTTTTTTTGACAAAAAACAAAATCCTACATCCGAATCAGTTTGGATTTTCTAGAGGTAAAAATACTACTGATGCTGGAATTGCACTTCTCAAACACATATTTGACGCTTGGGAGGGCAAGCAAGATGTTATTGGTGTGTTCTGTGACCTGTCTAAAGCTTTTGATTGCGTTGATCATCAAACACTTTTAAAAAAGTTAGAACATTATGGTGTCTCTAATAAATCAGTTAGCCTTTTGCAATCATATTTGTGTAAAAGGAATCAGAAAGTAGTTGTTAATAATACTGCATCTGCTGGAGCCCCCATTATAATGGGCGTACCCCAAGGTTCAATATTGGGCCCTTTACTATTTTTGATTTACATAAATGACCTACCTTGCTACGTGAATAATTTGTGTGAGACAGTGCTGTTTGCAGATGATACCTCATTAATTTTCAAAGTTGATAGAGGTAATAATTGTTCTGACGACGTAAATAGTGCTCTTTCTAAA
This sequence comes from Crambus lathoniellus, assembly GCA_949710035.1. NCBI lineage: Eukaryota > Metazoa > Arthropoda > Insecta > Lepidoptera > Crambidae > Crambus > Crambus lathoniellus. The sequence continues at coordinate 8,012,636 of OX453303.1, read as the reverse complement.
GTTGCTCATTGGTTCAACATTAATAATATGGCCTTAAATTCTAAGAAAACGAAATGTGTTAAGTTTTCCCTACCTAATGTAAGGGAGGTTGATTTGGATATTAAGTTAAACGCAGATGTAGTTGAGTTAATTGAAAGCACTAAATTTCTTGGTGTTACATTAGACTCACGACTTCAATGGGATCCACATATTGAAGCCTTGTCGAGTAGACTCAGTTCTGCAGCTTTTGCAGTAAAAAAAATAAGGCAATTAACTGATATTGAAACGGCAAGACTAGTATATTTTAGCTATTTTCATAGTGTAATGTCCTATGGCCTTTTGTTGTGGGGTTCAGCAGCTAATGCTGGAAATATCTTTGTACTCCAAAAAAGAGCTGTTCGCGCCATATACAATCTTCGGCGAAGAGATTCTTTAAGAGACTTGTTTAAGGAAATTGATATATTAACCTTGGCAGGACAGTACATTTATGAAAACTTAGTGTATGTAAGAAAGCATTCTAATTCATTTGTAAAGAAAATTGATGTTCATAACTTAAATACAAGAAATAAGAATAAACTTGCCGTTCCAAGATTTAGACTAGAAAAAACTAGAGGCTCGTTTTTGGGGAAAGGCATAGCCTTTTTGAATAAAGTTCCACAAGATGTAATTGAATTGCCTTTGCCATGAGCAAAGGTTATTATGACGTCAAAGACTATATGAACGACCACAATGCTTGGTTATGAAATGTAATACTTTTATATTTGTTTGAAAGGAAAATATTCTAATGAGAAAATTTTCCTTTTAAATGTTATAATAATATTGTATAATATGTGCTCTATGCTTGTTCAAATATTGTAATAAGTAACGATATGTATTTTTGTAAATGTCGTTACCTGAGATACGCGCTGGCAAGTTTCTTGCGCCCATTCTTCTTGTCAGTTAAAAAAGTCTTGAATGGGTGGTAGGAAAATATTGACGATTCATAAGTACATGCTTATTATGTCTATGTGAATAAATAAATATTTTGATTTGATTTGATTTGATTTGATTTGACCTAACTACCCCCTGATTCACAAACCGTCGGCAACGGATTCGGATTCGAATTCTGTGCTTTGTCGCGGTCTATTCTATAGTGAATGACAGAGACAGTGCATACATTCCGCTGTCGAGAGCGTTTCCGACGGTTTGTGAATCAGGCGTCAGATCGTCCAGTCCATTTTGTAGGGGCCTGCCCCCGAAACATCTTAGTCCAATATGCTGTTAAAGAAAATTAAGTAATAATAACTCAAAACAGTATTTTGTATTATCTTAAGTTTAATAATTTCAGGAGCTTAATATTTGCCAATCAATCGATTCAATCAGCGCGTATGTTTTGAGCGTAGCTAATGAGTGGATAAATTAGCGCAGCGCTGCCGGCGCGATAGCGTTAATCAGCGCGGGCGCAGGGATTTATTCGCGGACGCCCGTAAGATACGGCCGGGGGCGAAGGGCGGTGCGTTGTATAAAAAAACAATTGTTGAGTATTAGCGGCTCTAGAAAAACACCCTAGCATGAACAATATTCAAAGTTTAATGTCTAGGTACTTCATCATTATGATTAGCCATTAGAAGTCCCTACTGCTGCGGAACAGAGGGCCAAGTCAGCTAACGTTAAGTCACAATCGTGTTTCAATCGTGTTTCAATTGTAGTTCAGTTGTAGTGCTCTTTAAAACACTAGTTACAAGAATTATGACAGTATGATGTGATGTGAATTAGTGAGTGGTGTGACCATAAGTAGTATTGTGAAAAAATTACACATTTCTTGTAACTAGTGTGTAAAAAAGCACTACAACGGAACTACAATTGAAACACGATGTAGACACGATTGTGACTTAACGTTAGCAGACTTGGCCCCCAGGCATTTCTTATGACGAATTGATAAAGAGAATGGGCGATGACCCACCACGCGAGCCCAATTCGGATTGGTGGGTATTGACTGCAAAGCACGGAGGAGCTCGAGATAATAAATTTTTAGCCACCCATCCCGTGACTGACCATTGCAAAAGTTGCTTAAGGTGATATGAATCGCCAACGACCTTGAGCGTTGGGCGAAGCATAGGCTTGCTATGCGCTCGCACACCGCGTGTCCGCGCATCTCCCCCGGTAGTTACAAAGATTAAGCGTGCAGTACGTCGATTCTGTAAAATTCACCCAACAAATCGCATCTCCCTTCGATGGTCACTCACACTTCGCATTAGGCTATGAATGACCTTGATTTTGTATTCTCTAAGCATCACCCAGGCACTTGCGAAGTGAAGTGAGCTCCGAGGCGTTCATCGTTGTGCTAGTGATTGCCACACTCTAAAAATTGTTAGTCGAGTTTTATCGATTCCTGTTTTTTGCCACAATTATTGAGTTTTTGGCTTGGCAAATTAGTTATTTTGTGATTTTTAAACAAAGCATTCCTAGATTTAGGAATTTGAAAAATTGAATATGTAAAAAAACAGAAAACGCTAATTCGTGACATGAATGTAATCTAATGGTTGTCTATAGAAAAAAAGTTGAACTTTGTTTTGAAGTTTTTTGTGGTCTGTTTTGTGTTTTTGTTTATTTCGTTCGGTGCCGAAACATTGCGAAATTATCGTGAAGTAAGTATATGTTTTATCACTGTGAAGTTTAAAATCGATATTAATTAAGGCACTCAAGTATTTATTTTGTTTTCTAATTCAACAAAAATGTTACAGTACAAATGAGTTACGTTCCTCTCACCCATCGTCGGCCCAGGTAGAGACTCTGGTAGTTCTTAGAAGGAAACCCTGGCTTGGCAAAGGGTTTCCTTAGAAATCAAAATGCCAGAGAGCGAAGTCGCCGTCAGTGGGAGGAATTAGCCGTGCGCCTAAATAGTTTAGGTGGAACTAAAAAAAACTTCAAACAGTGGACTAAGGTTAGTATCGCGGTTTTTTTCATTACATGTTTGTTAGAACAACTTAACATTCTTCAAAGCAGACCACTTGAAAATGTGCGAGGCTGAGGAATGTTGGTGTAAAGTGTGCTCTATTACTGAAAATGCATCTTATTTATTATACATACTTAATCAAATTTTTTTTCTAAATACTTTATTTTCCATTTTTCTATGATAAGAATTGCATTTTGAATGCAAAGAAGTAAAAATTTAAATAATCTATAAGTATTACTTCTTCTAATATATTTAAAAAAATGGCATTATTACATACTTACATAAACATTTTTATAATTTCTTTAATTTTATCTTGTAGTATTGGTTTATTGATAAAAAGAGCACAATGAAAAAGAAAGCAGCTGCGCGCTCTGCTGCTAGACATAAGTAGTGGAGCTGTCAGCGCTGGAAGAGAGAATTCTTGCTTTGTGTGGTGGTGCAAAGCTTTTCTACAGGCGATGTTCATTTAGGCACAGAGCCATTTCCGGTAAGAAATTTAGAAGTGCAGCTAGCTTTTTGCATTGATCCAAACTTAATTTGTAATCTTTACTTCAAAACATAATCTTTGGCCACTTTTATTGTTTCCTATAACCAACCTGTAATTACTATCTGCCTGTACAAAAATACATCTTATTATTTAAAGTGAATTATTATTAAGTTTATTTGGCAAACCTAATATTATTATTGACTGTTTCAGGATAATAATACTCCATCACCACCACATCAAAGTCCACAAAGACAAGCTGCTGGCACTGACAATGTATGATATTTTTAATTAATTCGAAATTATATTTGATTATTAAAAATGTACTCATATTTGACTTTATATTTTGTAGGATTATATTACTCAAGAATTGGATCTTCCACATACCGAAGAACCACCAGCTAATGTGATTTTAGTAAGTTATATACCTATTTTACTACCTAATTATTATATAATACGTCGACTGTCCATGGCCCACATGTAGGTCATTTTGGGTTGGAACGAGACATCCATGCTATACATGTGGGTCACTGCACTTTTCATACATAGTCGGTTCTTACATGTATATATGTATATATATGTTGGTAACTGGGGAAAATGGGGCCTAAGCCTATTAATTTGTATTGCCTTTATGTACCTAAAGTGGTATAAAGGCTAGTACTCCAGTACATAGGAATGAAAAAGTAAATTAGATGTGAGAGCTAATTTCGATATTATGGCTAGATAGTTAACGTGTGAAGTATCTTTGTTTTGTCTATTTTTGTAATTGTTTTTTATACTTTAGTCAAACAATTTTGAGTACTTACTTATCTAAATGATTTAAGTAGGTACTATTGTCATAAATAAGTACATAGACTGAATTTATTACTAATATAATTCAAATACTTACTAATTTATCTTTATGGTACATACTATTTAAAAAAACTAGTTCTATTCCACGTGCAAGATATTATGAAGTTATACTTTTCAGCGCTCGGAGCAGATTGACAGCCAACTACTGCAACAACATTCAGTACATTTTGTACCTCTTGCCAGGCTGTTTAGCACCTCATCCAGCTCATCTGTTGGACCAAGCCAAAGCATTTTGCAAGTATGTGTCTCTGTAGTTTTGCGATGTAGCAACTAACTTAGTATAATTATATATTTTAATTTTACAATAAAAATAACTTTTTCTTGATCAACACACTTAGGGCGCATGTTGACGAGCACGGTTTCTCGTCAACACGCACCTTATTTTGTTTCTATAATAACTAGGTAATCCTTGTCGGTCCCGTCTGAGCGATATAGAGAAGAGTTGATTTTCTCTAGTATAAAAAAATTATCCGCGTTTTTTTTTCAGCATCACGTCAAACATCTTCAGATTATGCTCCTCCACCGTCTCAACGGCGAACGCAATTTTCGTCGGTGACAGAGAGATTCCAGGGTGGAAGAACAGCAGTTGAAGATACAAAGATCCAACGCACGAATCCTGCAGTCCTTTCTGGAGAGTAGTGCGGAAAGGAAAAGGCTGATGGCTGAAGCTGTGTCTGCAGTCGGAAGGGGACTGGAAGCAATTGCAGAGGCTATGAAAACAGATAAAAGCAGCACGTGACGAGTTTCTTGTCGGTTCTTCTCGTTAAAAGGTCTCCCGCCATTAGGCTTTGCGAGCCGGCGGTGCCGCGGTGTAGCTTCTTTGACATTTACAAGTGCATGTCTAGCTAGATGCACACAAAACCCACACCCCCTTATTACAAAACGTGGACTAAAGTTAGACCTGGTTTAAAAATGATGCTAATTCTGTCTTTTATTTGGAAAATGAAAGTGACAGCAATAGTTTAGTACCAGTTCCATGACTATTTTAGTCCACGTTTTGTAATAAGGGGGACAGTGTTTAACACACTCGCGCCGAATCTCCGTCCACCGGAGCGGAGTGTGTTAACCGTCTTAGACTGAATTAAAGATTATAGGTACCTACACTACCTACTTAGGATTAATATTGAAATAAAACACTTTTTACAAATACAAGCGTGGTTTTATTGAAAGTGGTTTGGATTTGGTATTTTTTATGTAGCTATTAGTGTGGTTTTGTTGAAAGTGCTTTCGTGATTAGTTTGGATTTGGTTCGATATTTGTATCCCAAAATTGTTTAAAAGAGAAAACTATGTAGGTAGGTACTTAATCTACCACCATTTCACAAATTAGGAGGACTCCAAGAAAAAAATGGCGAAAGAAAACTTGAAGAGGGTTGTTGAACTGCGTATTTTATATTTATCTCATAGTATAAAAAAAATTAAATCCTGTACTGTGGCGTTTCAGGGATCGGTTTTAAGTTGTGAATTATGGGGTCCGAAATTGGTAGAATTTTCGTAGTTCACAATTATCTTATTAATTGTAGAATGCTTCTGGGGAATTATCTTCGGCGTTATTAATTGGCATCATAAAGTTGGGGCGCTGAGCATATCCTGAATCACCTGAAAAATATAAATAAGCATTAAATAATAATGTTGTTTTATACCTTACTAGCGGATCCTCGCGGTTTTACCCGCGTGGTACCCGTTCCCGTGGGAATATCGGGATAAAATATAGCCTATGTCACTCGGGAAGACTGTAGCTTTCTAACACTAAAAGAATTTTCGAAATCGGTCCAGTACTTTTGGAGTTTATTCGTTACATACAAAAATACAAATCTTTCCTCTTTATAATATTAGTATAGATTTACATTTTGAAGTAGAGCCCAGAGATAAAGTAACTTACCAAGCAAAACAACTTCTTCTCCAGAATTAGTTAATGCCTCTGTGTGTTTTTATAACACTTTAATTAAAAATGAAGATATCATGCGTTGGACGCTCCACCATAAGTTGGATCCACGTTTAATATATTTAAATCTGCACCTGTTATCTGAAAAATAACAATAAAAATAAATATTAAGAAAATTTATTTAATACCTAATAGTAATAGAATACAAAGTTCCACTACTTCATTAATGCAACGAGATGATGATAGTTGTGATAGGTAAGTACAATTATGTTCTTACATTTTCTTTAATTATTTTCTGGTAACTGCCGTTAGGCAAAAATGATAAGGTGCATAATATGTGTGGAATAATTAGTCAACGATTTATTATTTATCTAATAGAAGGTATTGTAACTTAAAATCATTAATTTAGTCACAAAAAGTTTTGGCTTCTAATTTAGCTGAATATTAGTTTTGTGTGTAATCTTTATTAATGTAATTTGATCATAGGTGAGCCGTAATGTGTACTGTTTTATGAGTTATATAAAATAAGGACCAAGTGGTTATTCAGCAAATAACTACATAGGTTATTATATTGTAACTATCTGTACCTATTAAGCTTCTTAGACTTGAGAGCATTACAGTATGAAGTGAGAAAGTGTTTTTGTGAATTTTAAGCAATAAATTATTATATATATTGGTGTGCTTGGTTACAAATCTAACACCTATAAACTGTGTAAAAACTTACAAACTAAGTGCTTTAGGTTTACATAATAGAATAAAACAGTTACCTTAAAGCGAGTAGAAAGTCCTTTGCAGCGACTTTTTGTGGTCTTTATAAGAGTCAGTAACTCGTACTCTAGTTGGTCAATTAGTTCCTTAGATGATAATCTATAAACGCTTACATAGTCGGTATCTCAGATTAGTAGCAACCGAATTTGGTAAGATTGGCGACGCATTTCTAGTTTATCCAAAACATGAGCTTCTTCTAATAAAGTTTTCAATAAAAACATTCTTGCCATCGTAGACAGACCTAGGTATTCACTTAACACAAACACTGTCACTTTTAAAAGCAATTTTAACAATATTTTCAATGGATTTCTTCTATTTTCACTCATAAAATATTAACTTTTTATTTGACACTTTGATTCGTGTTCGAGTGCGAAGGGAGCGTCGAAGTGATGGGGGAATTACCTTACAGAATGCCATTTCTTATGTCATCTCATACTTTATCAGTCAAAATCTCACGGTCAATTTAGTTCAACTCGCTACCACGCTCGCAAGTGTAGCGCTAGTGCGTCATGCGAGTTTTTAGAATGCCAATCAAAAAAGTCACGGCGGATTCAGATGTGAAGTGTAAAATGAAGTCTTAGAGAATCGCACTGCAGATGCGGTAAGTACTTGTTTAGCTGCCTACACGCCAGTGTGAATTTGGGTCTACGTGAATTGTCAAATCAAATGTCTTTATTTATTTTTATTTTATTTATTTGGTGAGGAATTATTTCTTACTTTTTTGATGTGACTTTTTGAAGGTGGTTTTATTTTTTTATAAAAATAATTTTTATTTCACTCTTTTTAGTGCATCGTGCAGGCAATTTACTTGTATTCTGGTAAATAGGTATGTGATCAAACTGAAATCCTCCTTTTTTGAAGTCGGTTAAAATACCTTGAGGTATCCCCTTTTTAACAAAACAAGAATCATCTAAATTGGTTTATAAACAAAGGAGTTATGCCTAAAAATACGTATTAAATTCACATAAAGTGGTAACGAAAACGATAGTATTTTCAAGATTTCCTGAAAACTACTGAACCGATTTAAAAATTTATCTATTTAATAAAGGTTTCTCTATTTAATTCTCTAAAGGTTCTCTATTAGTCTGTATGTATTTTTTTTTTTTGAGTATGTCCAATTGTCCACCGATTACTCGAAAACGGCTGAACCGATTGAAATGATTCAAACGTTTTACATCAGGTTTTTTCCCAAGTTGGTCCCATTTTTTGAAATTTTGAAATCGGTTCAGTAGTTTTCAGGAAATCTTGAAAATACTTAATCTTTAAAATAGTAGCTGATAACAGTTACTCCGTGATCATGGCGGGTGCGACTGCGCCGAAATATCGGGGACTCATAAATAAATCTAAACATGGTAAATATCCCGTTTTTTACAACAGTTATAGTGAAATTTACCATGAAAGTTTAAAATCTTAGATTCTTGTTTTGTTGGAAAGGGGATACCTCAAGGTATTTTAACCGACTTCAAAAAAGGAGGTTCTCAGTTTGATCACATACCTATTTACCATAATACACGTAAATTGCCTACATGATGCCCTAAAAAGAGTGAAATAAAAATTAGTTTTATAAAAAAATATAACCGACTTCAAAAAAATTACTTACTTACATCAAAAAAGTAAGAAATAATCCCTCACCAAATAACGTAAGTGCTTTTTTTATAAAAATATTTTTTATTTTAATGTTTACATTGCTCGACAATCTAAAAGCGAAATTAATTTTATTTAGTGAAATTACGGTAGTATTTTTTTTTAATCCGCAACGGGGTAGCTCTTAGCCTTCATCACACCTGATGTTAAGTAGTGATAAGGCTGAAGGTGGAAGCGCACTACTCTCGGAATCCTCAATCACTGAGGAACTGGCTATCTTATCTCTAACTGCCGGAACACAATAACGCTGAAAACTTTATTTTCGTCCGGTATACAAGAACTTAAGATAAAGATTAATTAACCGTGAAGAGGTATGACGCTTTACCGAGGCTAAGGTAATAAAAGAGATGTGACTTGTTCGGTGTCAAAATGTATATTGCGATAATAATATTGAGTACAATTAAAGATACATTATCTTAGTAAGCGATCTTATTCTAGATTGCTGAGAATGCTACGCGTGTGTTCCAATTTTCTGTAAATGCGCGATAATGCAAACATCTTGTTTGTGTAATATGTTGCAATCATACTTCATCTCCCCTGAAAAAGTGGAAGGATCATCCCCTCCCTGCAAAAAGGAACAGACTCGTAACATTGACTTTAACGAACTTAACCAAAATTTAATTACTTAAGTAAAATAAGTAAACAAAATTTAAACATTATCAACATAGCAAAGTTAAAACTATTTCATTTATTAAATCGTACTAATACAAAAACGTTTTACAATATAAACAATATACCTAATTAAAATTGTATCTAATTAAAATGGTATCGAATTGAAATGGTATTGAATTAAAACGGAAGCTTCACATTTTACACTTAATCATAACAATAACAAAGTGTTAAGTAACATGGTATGTAATTAAGTACCTATACTTATAATTACGTATCAAATAAAATAGTTATTTATTGAATGGTTTGGTATTATTCTTATGCACAATTATAGCTTTATTTTCTTTTAAAATTTCTACATTAGACGTCATATCTCTTAAAACTTTATAAGGGCCATTGTAAATACTATCTAATTTATTTCCTACTTGGTTCTTTAATAATAACAAATCGCCTAACTGATAGGTAACATTATTGCTAGTTTTATCATACAATAATTTTCTTTTCTCTTTAGATTGTATCAAGTTACGTCGTGCGTCGGATTGCGCTTGTTGTAAACGATACTTAAGTTCTCGGGGATAACTGTCATAGTTATATAAGGGGTCGATTTCTGATTGTAAATTATTTGGAAGGTTACAAATTTTTCCAAAAACTAATTCGAAAGGCGTATATTTAGTTTCACTATGCACTGTGGTATTAAAAGAAAAACACCAATATGGAATCCAGGTGCTCCAGTTATGTTTATAATTATTACACTGGATTCTCAGAAAAGCTCCTAGGGTTTTATGAGTATTTTCTAAAGCGCCTACAGTTTCGTGATGGTACGCCGTAGAATTTAATTTTTTAATATGTAATAGAGAACATGTTTCGGACATCACTGATGACATGAATTCGGTTCCCTGGTCAGTCAATATTTCTCTAGGAATACCATAACGTAAAATGAAATTATTGGTAAAAGATTGAGCAACTGTGACCGAGTCTTTACTAGGTAATGGATACGCTTCAACGAATTTGGTTAAATCGCATTGTAATGTCAATACATATTTATTATTATAGTCATCAACATCGAGTGGACCCATTATATCCAAACTAATTCTTTCGAATGATGAGTGGGCTGTTGATGTTATGGTTAAGGGCTGCTTAATATGTTTATTACTATGCTTATGATATTGACATTGATGGCAATTTTTAACAAAAAGTTTTACATCATTACTCAAACCTGGCCAAAAATAATATTGCTTAATGTTGTTCATCATTCTATTAACTCCTGCGTGTCCGCTGGTAGGTAATAGATGGAAATCATTTAGTATTACTCTTTTTTGTTCACTATCATATATTCTTAATATATTTTTTGTTATGAGAAAGCGCGGGGTAACAGAGTTAATTCTTTTTGTTGCTTGTACAAGACTTTTGATTTTACTCTCGTTACATTTTTCTTTAATAATAAGTACCTCATGTATGCCTATTTTTTGACATAATGACTCTAAGTCCCTCGCTAACACCTCTGGGGTAGATGACGATCGGGTACTCAGATATATCGCTGATTGCGAAGGTACGCAGGGTCGCCATGAAGAGGTATGACGCTTTACCGAGGCTAAGGTAATAAAAGAGATGTGACTTGTTCGGTGTCAAAATGTATATTGCGATAATAATATTGAGTACAATTAAAGATACATTATCTTAGTAAGCGATCTTATTCTAGATTGCTGAGAATGCTACGCGTGTGTTCCAATTTTCTGTAAATGCGCGATAATGCAAACATCTTGTTTGTGTAATATGTTGCAATCATACTTCAACCGACTTAAAAAATTTAAAAGGAGGAGGTTATCTATTCGTCGCGTTTTTTTTTTATATGTATGTACACCGGTTACTCGAAGACGGCTGAACCGATTGAAATGATTCAAACGTTATAACATCAGGTTTTTCCTCAGTTGGTCCCATTTTTTGAAATTTTGATTTCGGTTCAGTAGTTTTCAGGAAATCTTAAAAATATTATGATAAATTTTATGATGTAATTTTTTTGAAGGCGGTTTTTTTTTACCATAATTAGCATGGTTACTAAATACGAATTTTCGTATACCTACGGATTTCCTTGTCACCTGAAAAGTGCGGAAAACCAGAACCAAAATACAAAATCAAAAATCTTTTTTATTTAAATGTTTACATGGCTCGCCAATCAAAAAGGAAAATTAATTTAGTTTTTAGTGAAATTATGAAGATATTATCTCAAAACGTGGCGTTATTTTCGTCCGGTACACAAGAACTAGAGATAAAGATTACTTTATTATAATATCATGGATACTAAATACGAATTTTCGTATACGGAGATATTATCTTAACGAGACGTTATTCTCGTCTCGTCTAACCAGCGATTAAGATTACTTTTACCATATCATAGTTAACATAAACAACTGTTTCTATTATTATAAGCAACTTACTCTTTTGTAGGTTTATTAATATTAATATCCAGACCAATTAGCATTAATGTACGTTACTTATATAAAGTTGACCTCATAAACTCAATTAGAAAAGAGAGTAAGTGAAATATCTTAGTTTTAATGTTTGTGTTAGTTCAGGGTGCCTACCATCAACTTTAAGACAGCGATTCAAAAATAGCGCGATGCAGAATAGGTTCCTAAAATGAATTGCTTTCTTTCGTACTATGACCTTCTAAAAACTGGATCGCAAATGAATTGCTAGATGTGAATGACCCAACGATTTGTGTCCTTTTTCTTCTACCCGTCTCTTTCACTCGATTCTGTCATGCCCGCAGAGTGAGAGGGACGGGTATAGCATGCAGGTGACATGTTAAATCGACCGGGTTATAAGTCAAATAAGAGTTCCTGACAGCTTAGCGGCTGTGAAATGTCATTGAATGATCACTGATTCGCTGTCATTGATATTAAGCTGTCGTGGTACGAATAAGCGAAGCAGATCAGTTTAGGTCCTAAACAAAACCGCAATAAAAGTTGATGGTAAGCACCCTGTTGTGTAATGATTTATTTCCCATTCATTAATTTCTTCTTGGTGAGTTTTAATTGTTTAAATATTAAAATTGCTGATCAAAATATTTCACTTAATATCCTAAAATGCCTTCCAATTCCACAAATAACTCTTACACTCTTTTAAATGCGTAATACTCGTACCACTCACTGGCCGGTATTGCTCCACCTGAAGTAAGAAGAAAAGTCGCTTGCAGCATTGAGAAGAGAAAGCAGGTGTCTGTCGAAACATCCTCTTTGAGCATAGTTCACCTCCAGCAAGACTTAAAAGACGAAAAAGTTTCGTTTCGTAAAATACAGACTTCAACAAAGAGTCCAGCTAAGGAGAAACCAATAAGGTGGAAGACGAAGTATCCCGCTCAAAACTAGAAATTCCCCTCAGGCCACGGCCAGCAATGGCCTACGTGGAAGTCACTCAACCGACTCCGGACCCAAGTAGGCCGTTGCAGACAAAATATATTTATATGCGCCGATGGAGTCAAATCCCCGCTTCAGATGAGCACTGCGACTGCGGAGCCGAACTCGGACCATAGAGCACTTGCTTCAGTGCCCATTGTGCCCCAACTCCTGTACCAAATCTGACGCCATAACAACGATGTTTTCAGCATTGTTGTGTTTCGGCAGTTACATTATAAGAAAGCCAGTTCCTCAGTGATTGAGGATTCCACCTTCAGCCTTATCACCACTTAACATCAGGTGTGATGAAGGCTAAGTGCTACCTCGTTGTGGATTAAAAAAAACAAAACCATGGACGACCTAATTGTGGGCAATGGCGGCAATAGCGGTCGCTAACTAGTGGACCGCCAAAATATATGTAGAACGAATCAACGAATCACTGACTCGCAAAGAAGAAGAATAATACTCAAGTATACAGGGTGTTAGGGGCACCGTTGCAAAAACTTTAACCATGGCTTTAGGCCATCATGCTAAACAACGTACAGCAAGATTTTTTGTCGGAAATGAAAAAAATGTTTCGACTCTCCATACAAAATGTCCCGATTAGTTGCTAAATTTGTATGAAAAGTCGTTTTTTTTTAACTTTTCCGACAAAAACTCTTGCTGTACGTTGTTCATCATGATGCTCTGAAGCCATGGTTAAAGTTTTTGCAAAGGTGCCCCTAACACCCTGTATACGAGTAACTCAATCCCAACTGCAACCACTCCAACCACGCGGGCCCAGTGCGGATGACTGTTGACTGATGACGGCCATGACATGACTCATGGCCCATTCTCCTTATCCATCCTAAGGAATGTCAGTGCCCCAGCAGTGGGGACATTAAAAGGCTAATGATGATGATGATATACGAGTAGGTATATTTTTTTTTAAGTGAAAACTTTAGCGGCGTTGTGCACTTTTGGTGATGGGTAAAAAATGTTATAAACTCCCGTCAGGATCACGTGACCGTCAGATCGAAAACTCGTAAGACGGACAAACTGTTACAATGTCATTAGAATACGAAGGCAAATTTCGCCACCGTTTCCAAATTTGTGATAGTTCAGTTAGAAAACGGGCGGCATTGAAGCCAGAAGACTTCGGTACAAATCTAGTCCATATTTTTTTCTTTTTTGTCAAATTCCTTTTTTTTGTGAAAAAGTCTAAAGGCCTTTTCACTTCTGCCGGCACTCCCGGAGTGCAACCCATTCTTTTTTTTAACTTATAGTAAAAATAGGAATGTTTGGATTTATGTTTGATATTAAATCACGGCGAGACAACTGAACGGATTTGGGTGAAATTTAACACATTAAGAAATTATGGTCTACTTTTTACCCCGGTAAAATGTCTTATTTCCACGGGAAAACATCATATAACTCGTGCGGGCAAAGCCGTAGCGGAAAGCTGGAGTGACATAAATGTGGACAATATTTTAGTTAGCTGCCATCCTTTCCCAACAAAAGTATCACCATTTTGGATATTTTTAATGGTTTTGCGGTTCTAATTTTATTTTAACGTCTGGGCCAAATTCCATATTAATAATGCAATTCCTATTTAAAATATCACTATCGAAGACTAAATCACTGCATGCGATATCTTGACTTTATTACGTCATCACTGATAAAAGGGATTCCCAGTCAGTGGTTTGCGACCAACCCTAACATGCGAGTTTATTTGAACTGAACGTTTTTTTTTAATCATTATTAATGAATAATTTGTACTTACGTAGTTAAGTAGCAAGTTTTTTAATAGATTCTACATTGAACTAGAACCATTGAGTTAAATGGTTTAACTCAATGTATAGAACCACATTTCTTCTCCTACCTACGACGTCATAGGCTGCCGGACAAGACTAAAGTTGAAGCCTTTTCTTTTAGCTTCTTTTATGAAAAACAAACTGCTTAATCGATATTTATGCGTTGAGTGGAAGGTTGAGTGACGATTTTTTTGTTTGGGTAAGCTGCACTTGTTACCTTATATTTGTAGAATTACCGCCACCGTTCCCATACACTCATAAATCTCGTATGGCCAATTAAAGATGAACAACGCCACACAGTTACACATGTTTGCCGAACCGAGAGCCTCGCTGAACGAACTAATTCAGAGCAACCTGGAAACTTGATCGCGCGATACCTGCTATCTGCCATCAATGCTATTGTGCTAAAGATTTAAGACACTCACCAGGCAGATGCTTCTAAGTGCAACCTACAAACGCACGGATATACAATCTTCGTTCTTAAGGTGATTACATAAAACCTATTTTTGAAGCTTTTCAGTTTTTCGACGACATAACTCGAACAGTGGGAACTCTGAGCGCGTGCCCTTTGTCTGCCTGTAATTACTTTTATAAATCCACTAAGCGATTTACATGCGGCCAGGTAGCATCGAAGCAAAGGTTGTGACTTTTGTCTCGGTTACGGTCCAAACTACCGAGTAGCTCCTCAAGATTTATGGAGTGCTACAAACTATTTGTCTTTGGATGTACAAGCAATTTTCCAGTTTCGCACTGACATAGTTTTTGTTAGATGATACTGTGCAATTAAGTATTGTCTTAGCTTTGTTTCGAGAGATAGAGATCGGAGATTACGCTTTAGGAAATTTAATTTAGAGGTGTTTTTTATTTTGTTCTACTAAATTAGCGTTCCAAATTCAACGTAACACCGTAGCTTTGCACGGTGACTGGCACAATATCAGACAAAATTTTGTTACAAAGATCCAGGACGATAAATAAGCGAACAGGCAAATTAATGTTTAGAACTTCATATTCAAAGCTATTTTGAACCACCCCTTTCGTTTTTACAAGCTGAAGGCATAACAATGATGAATTCAGCATTATTGTGTTTCGGCAGTTAGAGATAAGATAATCAGTTCCTCAGTGGTTATGGATTCGGGAGTTGTGCGCTTCCACCTTCAGCCTTTTCTTTACATAACATCAGGTGTGATGAAGGCTAATTGCTACCCTTATGAATAAAAAATCTTTTTTTAACTTGCAGTGTACCTATGTATCGTTCGGGTCAAATCTTGCAAGCTCAATTGTCAAATTCATATTATATACTTATATTTATTTTTGAAGAGGGTCACCACTTCCCAATGTCTGATTGAGCTGAAATTTTGCATGTAGTTTTGGTTTATTTTTTTGGTACTAGAAAAAATAACACATCGTCAACTACTCATATATAAATAAGGTAGATAGACGTAATTTGTATACTTTTGAGTCCGTATTGACAGCAGTTGTTTGTATAGTAAAAAAATAATTCTGAACGCGGGAATATAAATATTAACTTACCTTTCATTTTGTTTTGACAACGCAGTTGGTCGATGATGCTGGTTAGGCGGTTCTCCCTCAGGTTCAATACCTTCCCTGGCTCAATGACGTCATCACCTTCCTTCTCGTCTTTCACTTCACTTTCATCACTTTTCACTTCACATTTCACTTTTTGTTCATCTGATGTACAATCAGCTGATTCCATTTTAATGTTTTGTTGACAGTTACTATCGGATAATACCATTAGAATGTTTTATAAGTATAATGTCATTTCCTTATAACTCAGTCTAAAGCAAAATTAAATCCTTGGACACTGAAAGATTATAATTTGTATAGTACCTACCTACTTGGTACTGGATAGTACCTATAGCAAACTTATGTGCTTAAAAATGGTTATTTTCGGTGCTAAAAATGTTTCCTACAACTGCTGATTCTGACAGCTAATTTGTATTGCGAGGGGCTTCTTCGTCAGGTATGTATGTAGGACTTAGAGGAAGATATATATTGGACATTACTCATAATTTCATAAATATATTACGTGGGACTGTATTCAGGACCCTGAACTGCTCTTGTCAAAAATGAGATGACACTAACTTTTTAAAGTTTTGACTGATAACAAAACGAGTAAGTTTCGTGAAATAGGTTGAACTTTCAAAAAGGTTTCCTTGTTATGTTTATTATTTGTTTATATTTACATAAAAAATATGTACATTTCATGGACATTCAGTAACAGTGAATTCAATGCGTTAGTGAATTCAATTTACTCGGTTTAAACATAGATACAAATTTAAATTGGAAATCCCACATCCAGAAAATAAAATCTAAATTATCTAGCTTCGCGTATGCCCTCAGAGAGGTGAAAAAAACTACCAATCTAAATACTGCATTGGTCACATATTATGCGTACGCCCATGCTTGGCTGAACTATGGAGTGATTCTGTGGGGAAACAGCACAGAAGCTCAATCTCTATTTACTCTTCAAAAAAAACAAGTGCGCATCATAGTCAACATTGAACCAACGGTCAGTTGTAAACCATATTTTAAAAAACATAAAATCCTCTCCTTGACTTGTATTTACATTCTAGAGATATGCAAATTTGTCCGCAAATATAACGAGTTTTAATCAAAACGTGGGGATTTACATGTAAAATATCTGAGACATAAAAACAAAATAGCTATTCCACCTGACCGCCTAAATTTATGTTCGTCAAGCACATACACAATGTCTGCCAAAATTTATAATAAACTCCCAAATAGCTTTAGAGACGAAAATAATGATAAAATATTTGTAAAAAAATTGAAGGAATTCTTAATCACTAAATGTTATTATAATTTACAAGAATATTACAATGATAAGATATAAGTAATAATAAAAACTACTAAAAACTAAATTATAAAAAGTAATAATTAATAAATTGAAAATTCATTTGATCTCATTTAAAACATAGGCACCTTATTACTTTACTACTTATAAAATAAGTGTTCCTCTTCTCCAATCCATTATTATTGTTGTGCCCGACAGGGTCCATAGTGATTCTTAAATATTACCCTTCATGTAAGATCCTTTATACACTGTGATATGCAATAAATTATTGAGTATTGAGTATTGAGTATTCCCAGTAAGTTTGAAAAATTAAGAATAAACAAACAAATGTTGGACGTATTTGGAGAAATTCCTAGAATATAATTTAATGCAACTCTACATTTACCGTTGTCTAACTGACAGATAAGGCATTACTCACAACAGTCCGATAATAATATTGTGTTGAATTTCAGTGCGATCGATCATTCGAATAGATTCGTAAAAACTAACAAGGTAATGCTTTTACTAAGGCTAATTTATAGTAGTAGTAGTATATTAAAATAATAGAAAAATCATTAAGACAAAGAAATATAACTCTGACGAAGCAATGACTTTAAAGAAGATCAATTAGATTATATCTACCATACCAAACAAGGAACACTAATCTCAACTTATTAAAGCAGTATAACTGGTATAACCTACAAGCTCTAACTTCGATCTGACAAAAACAAAAACAAACCAAAAAAACTGTAACCATACCCAACACTTTAACCAAGACCTTTCACACATGTCCAGTTAGTCAAAAACACTTAAAAAAAATTAGAAAAAAATTACCACCTATAAATTGTAAAGGTAATTCGAACAGGTAGTACCGTGACAGCGCAGCGGTTATCGCGACGAACAACTGATAACTGAGGTGTCAGGTCAAACGGGCAAATGGGGCGGCACTAGGTAAGTACTGGGCTGATAACGCCTGATAACGGGCTCTTAACCTTCTGTGGCACTCGACTGGTAACGATGTCACCGCCTGAAGAACTTGCACACGTCTGTGCAACTTGTGTTACTTTAGCAGTTGGTTAGTTTTTGAATAGTAATTAACCAATCAACTATAATACCTTTTTACCGAAAAAAATACTAGGTGAGCGACTAGTCGCTAATCTAACCTAACCTAAACCTGAAAAATGGAAAATGAAGTATTTAGAAAAAATCGACCCGTCTCACAACCAGCTCCGATGGTACTCGAACCCACGACCTTTCGCTTTCCGGGCGACTGCTCTAACCACTGAGCTACGGAGTCGCTTACATGTGACTCCGTTTTCTAAATACTTCATTTTCCATTTTTCAACCATAAAAATTGCATTGTGAATGCAAAAAAATAAAAATATTAATAACTAACCTAATCCTATTTTTCCGCAACCAAATATAGTATTTTAGTCGGTAAATTAGTAATTTTTAGACGGTCGGTTTATTATATTCCTTAATTTTTTTACTAGTGGTACCGGTTCCCGTAGGTATATCGGTATAGCCTATCTTATTTGGGAATAATGTAGCTTTTAATGGTGAAAAATTCTTGAAAATCGGTCCAGTTGTTTTTGAGTTTATCCATTACAAATAAACAAACAAACAAAAAATCAAATATTTCTTCTTTATAATACAAGTATTTAAGTAAGTACCTATATGAGTATAGACACCACAACACAAGAAAAAAGGTTATATCGCGTTTTTTGTTTTGAATGAAGCGTGCATTTGAAAACAAGCTAATTTCCATGGCATGTTGAAAAAATCGTACAAAACTTTTTAGGAAAGTTTTTACGGGCGTTTCACTTACTGCAATCCCACACTTCTATCTGTTTCAGGGACAGCCGTGACAGAGGAGCCACTTGCAATGCAAAAATATCTGTCGTCGTATGAAAAATGTTTCAGTTCCAAAAATTATTACCAGAAATAATGCTTGTCGCACTATACTTGTAACGTCTTTCTTGTGTCCTGCTGTTTGTTTGTTATTTCAGACGGTCTCCAACGAATCGCAATATAATCGGCAAGTTCTATTAACTTTAGATTGAAAACTTTCTACCTACAATGTACAATTATGTGTTTCTATGTGATCAACCTCAACTGCAACACTGTACACAGAACTAACAAAAATTGCAGTTAACATTTATAGAAGCCAACAAAATTAGCCATTACGTTGGCTTCTATTAACCATCAATGACTTAATTCATTACATACTCTAATATTATGAAGAGGTAAAGTTTGTCATTTTGTTAATTAGTACCTACAAGGAAAGTAATAAGTATCTGCAATAAAATTGCTGAACCGACTTTGAAATTTTCCAGTAGACAACTGCATTATTCCAAAGTGACATAGGCCATATTTTATCACGATATTTCCATGGAAAGGGCAACTAAGTAGGTACGCGAGATAAAGTCTATTAATATATCATGTCATATCAAAGGCTATTTAAAGGTAGATGTAAGTAATAAATTTAGTATAGTTTCTTAAAAAAGTTTACCAAGTTCTGAATTTTCCAACTCCGTCTTACAATATGCACTAACACTAGCTTTCAATATTACTTACTTTCATATTTAATAATGGAAAAGTCACCATTCAGCGTTGGTACACTTGAATGTATTTTTCCATCATGTTTCATGATGATGATGGATATATTATGTTGTTCTTTGATTCAAGAGGCTGACGTAAAAACGAACCAACAAGCAAATTCACATTTGCATTTTGGCTCACGTGGACTACACGACGTTATCCCGCGGGAATGTGATATATTTCCGGGATAAAAAGTAGTCTTTACCATTCTCCAGCCCCCATATTATCCATTGCTCCATTTTCACGTGAAATGCGGACAAATAAACACAATTTCACATTTATAATATTACCTAGTATGAATATTAGATATTACAACATCTTCGTATTGTAAATTGGGTTCTTGTGCTTTCCGTGTTCAAGTCTATTTTTTTAATTAAATTAAAATACTTTCTAATAGGGATGTCGATGAGATAATAATATGGTAACAATACCACAGGGTAAAAAAACTAGTACGGAACAATACTAAGTAAAACAACCCTTTTTTAATCTAGTTATGTACCTACTAGAAATAATGATCCCAAAAAAATTTGTGAACCTCATCTGATATCATCATCATATCTCACTTTTATATTTCTTCGGTGTTTTGGTCAAATACTTTAATAATGACTTCAACTAATAACGCCAAGAACTAGCGCGCACTTGTGATTTTCAATCGGGCGACAGTTTGATCGCCCTGGATTCAGTATCAAGTTAAGGGATAGATCGATACATATAACTCCATATACTTTTACTATGTCCATACTGAATCGCAGAATGATCAAACTATCGCCCGATAAAAAATCACAAGTGTGCGTTGGCTCTAAATTACTATTTAAGTCTGTACACCCATAAAAGTCTTGAAGTACATAGGTCGTGTCTAATTCTTATATTTTCTGCGTGTTTCGTTATTTTAGTGTACCTACATAATAAAGTCATATTTAACAATGTGGTGACAAGGAAAGGGCACTCGGGGCGAGACAGACAACCGGTCATGCGTCGTGACTAGATAAGCTGATAACGCCGATAGCGAACAAAGAACGGTACGACCTGATGGCGATATGTTTCAGCCGTGTAAATACGTAGAAGCATTCGTAACCGTTGCTTTGGAATTGAAGCGAATAACAAGTCCGGAGTCCCCTTTATCCCGAAACAACATTATTTATATACAAATACTATATTGTATTTGCAAAATTGTGGATTTTCATACTAAAGAAAATTGAGCTCGGAAAAACTCTATGAAAATACAATGTGTACAGTAAAGTACTTTGCCAAATTACAGTTATTGTATGACTTCTGCTTAGCCAAATGCTTCAATTTAACAAAATTTTATAGTGCTCACAAATTAATTTGCTCTTGTCTAAAATGGTAGTCAAATTGTATTCTGAGATTGTTTTCGAAGCGTAAATAGAAAATACTGGTTTCACTGAAAATCAGCGTATTGGCCTGCCATGACACATGCTGAGTGATACTGTTTTGGCTGGTGCTATTTTATAAGAATTTGTGTCTTCATTGTAATTTGTTATTAATATAAGTATTTCGTTCTGTTCTTCATTTTATTCTTATATTTATTTAATGTTTAATTGTTAAAGATACTATTATATATATTGTATATTTTTTTTACGCACTAAATAAGTTTTCTCCTTTTATTTCAAAAATATGTAGGACAATAATCAAATTATAAGAATGGCAATGATACTTACAAGTATATTTACACCAAAAAAATCTACAGTTAAAAGGTCTATATTTTATTCTAAATCAGTGCTCCCTTCTAGGTCAAGCCAATAATCGATTGTTATTAATAATAACTTGTACATTTGCCGCGAGGGGGCGTTGTTGGCAACCGGCGCCCGCGCCGACACGGAGCGTCTAAATCCGGCGCGCGAGGTCGTGACCCGACGCCCTGCTCCCCACGCTGACGTCGCTATAAACACGACGTTTTCATATTTCGGTACTTAAAGTTTTTTTTAGTTAATGTCAACATGTAGTGTTTATTGGAGTTCATGTACGGGGGTGACATATTCAATATGCGACTAACTAAACCCTCTTTTCATATAAGGAAAAAAAGTAGAGTAGTAAAATATAGTTTTCATATTTCGGTACTCAAAGTTGAGTAGTCAAATATCCTACGTGGTAATTGCCAAACGAATTAAAAAAAGAAAATCGGCCGTTATTGGTATAAAAACAACATTTCAAATTTCGGTAGTCAAAGACAGTTTAACCATTTTTACTGTATTTGACTACCGAAAAGGAGAAATGAAAAAATAAGAAATTTTTATTTAAAGTTGTCAAAAAAAAATTTGACTTTAAAGACATTTTTTTTAAGTAGAAAAACAAATGAAATCTCCGCAGTGGCATGGAAAGCGTGGGTAAGAGTTGCATATTCATTGCTGCTTTAGTACTGCAGGTTTGATGTGCTGTCGTTTATACATAAAAGTGGCTCCTCGCAGTTTTGCCTGATTGGTACCCGTTCCCATGGGAATATCGGGATAGAATATAGCCTATGCCACTCGGGAAGAATGTCTTCTACTGGTGAAAGAATTTTCAAAGTTGGTCCAGTAGTTTTTGATTTTATTCGTTAAAAACAAAAAAAAACATGAATACCATAAAAATACAAATCTTTTATCTTGTAGTATGGATAGTCGTGGGATAGTTCTATGAGTAAAGTTGTTTTAAACCCTACGAGGGAGGTTAGTGCAGACCCATAGAATATAGAAAAGCCCTCAAACTTACTCTCTCTCTCTTACTCAAAACAACGAAACCATGATACTGCCAACCAACCACCAACCACTATTAGTCATATATGTGTCGCAAAACAATTTGATTAACCTAATTTTCACAAAAATCCTACGAATTTTGCATTAACGGATAATAAGATAGTTGTGCTCACATTTCTCAGTCTAATTGAAAAAAACCATCCTTTTCGCGTAAATAATCAATGGTTATTTAGTCCGATCAACGAGGATATTCGTTGTATGGAGACGTACGGAAAATTCCCTCGTCGCTCAAATTTGGCACGATTGTAGAGTAAGTAATGCTGATTAAGGATCTGCAAGAATCCAAGAATATTTCCAACGCCAAGTTAGTCATTTTTGACGTGCCGTGAGCTCGTGAAAATCGCTTCTAATTTCTTTGAGAATGGATCCTTAGCCTCATTTTTTTCTGTATGCGTACCTATTACTAGGTGGAATAAGTTAATAAAGTTAGAAAATAACATTTCTTGCTAGAAGTTGAGATTTTGACCGAAATCTGAAAATATAAAATTGCTTCTAATTTCTCTTTTAATGTTTCTTTAGCCTCAAATACCAACTGCATACCTACGTATTACTAGTTAGAATGATTATATGCAGGAATCCAATAACATTTCTTACTAGAACTTGAGATTTTTACCTAAACTTGAAAACGTTAAATCGCTTCTAATTTCTCTGTTAGTGGTTCCTTAGCCTCATTACTTTCTGTATGCGTACCCATTACTAGGCAGAATAAGTTTATAAAGGAATTAAAAAACATTTTTTGCTAGAAGTTGAGGTTTTTTCTACACGCGAAAACATAAAATTGCTTCTAATTTCTCTGATAATCATTACCCTCAAATACTTTCTGCATAACGTATTACGAGTTAGAATGAGTATATAAAGCAATCGAAAAACATTTCTTACTCGAACTTGATATTTTACCTAAACGTGAAAAAGTTAAATCGCTTCTAAAATCTCTGTTAATGTTTCCTCAGCCTCAAATACTGTGTGTATACGTACGTATTAAAAATGAGAATATGAAGGAAATTCAAAAACATTTCATAAAAGAAGTTGACAGTTTTACATAAACGTGAATACGTTAAATCGCTTAGTGTCTCTGTGAATGTGTCCTTAATTATGTGTCATAATTCCTTTTAGTGTTCGTACGTATTATTAGTCAGAATAAGTATATAAAGAAATCAAAAACATTTCTGACTAGCAGTTGAGATTTTTACCTATACACGAAATCGTAAATACACATAATTATTTCTCTGTGAATGTTTCTTTAGACTCAATCGCTTATCATTTATCTGTAAATGTTTCCTTAGCCTCAATTACTTGTAAATATTACTAGTTAAAATAAGTATATAATAGTACATTACGACATTAGTGCGTTAAGATGGTTATAACATGCGAGGCGTAATTGAGCCGAGCATGTTATAACCAATACGCAAGTATATCGTACGACGTTTTTAAAAACATTTAATATTTAATATTTTGTTAATTTTTAGTCTCTTTAAAAATGCAATGAGATTTGTATATAAATTAATATCGACACAATTTTTCATCTTGAGGGTACTTTTCAGCATAGAATATGTTGTCCAAAACGAGCTAGGCTTATATTTACTAGCTAGTTCATTAAAATACGCCAAAACTACATTTTCGGAAAATGACTTGGCATTTTTCATATTTTTCCACTTCAAGAAATTTTCATACGTGGTTATGTATCTGTCCTTGGATATTGACGGCAGCGAGCTGTCGCATGCGGTTCGCGCTTCTGTTAGTATATCCGGTGGAGTTGAAGTAATATATTGCTCATCTTCATTATTGAAAGTTGTCATTTTTAGATATTCACATTACAAGTACAAAGAAAATAAAATTTGAGAAAAATGGAGCGAGGATTATTTTCTACCGTGGCTGCGTGAAAATGTTGGTAAAGACGCTAGAGCATGCAGCCAAGTTTTTAAATTACCGAATAAACTGTTTTTTTTTTATTTTAAATAAACTCAATCTGTGAATGCACACTGTCTACTGACTGGCGCCGCGCGGCGATCAGTTCGAAATTTGAATAGCAACAGCGCGCTGCTCACTAGCTGGAGTCGTGCGGCGGCGATCAGTTCCTTATTTGAAATGGCAAATAATACTGTTATGGAATTTGTATGGACTATAACTTAACTATTTGCTTTGGTAACACACGCATTTTTTATGACCCGCTTTTCATATTTAAAACCGGTGGAATTACATCAGCTTTACTAGCAAGGGTGTTAAAAAAGATATTTTATCATCAAGACCCTATGCTATAGTAGTTACCTTCAATATGCAGACGACATGAAAATATACAGAGTCATCGATTGTGTAGAGGACTGTCTGCGATTGCAGGATGATTTGGATTCGCTCCAGGGGGCCAATTCTGCTAACGTTAAATCATAATCGTGTCTCAATCGTGTTTCAATTGTAGTTCAATTGTAGTGCTCTTTTACACACTAGTTACAAGAATTATGACCATATGATGTAATGTGAATGTAGTGTGTGGTGTGACCATCAGTAGTATGGTGAAAAATGATGGTTGGTTCCGCTTTTTGCCATTCGCCTACGGAACCCTAAAAAGGTGTGATTCTGATAGATCTTGCGTTCCTTAACATTTATTATTATGGCACCAAAGCTGTAACTTCATTTTAGGGTTCGGTAGCCGAATGGCAAAAAACGGAACCCTTATAGATTCGTCAAGTCTGCCTGTGTATGAACGAAATTAAGCACTTTTTGAGATATAACACATTTTCAGAAACCGCAAATGTTACTTTGTCATTCATATTAACACTTAAATTTTTTGCTGGCAAAAAATGAAAGTGTTATTTTGGTTTAGTGTAGGTAATAATGTAAGATAATGATGTAAGGAAGTGATCAGTAAATGGTAACGAAATCAGCTGACGATGTGTAACGTATTTTTTTATATTGATATCAGTAGGTACAATTTGATGATAATGATGTATGTATGTGCCTGTCTGTTTGTTAGTCTCTCTGTCCCGCAAAATATACTTAGCAACACTAATATAGCTGATACATCGGAATAACACATAGCCTACTACAATTTATAAAGATTTTGTGTAATTATCATTCAAATGAATAACTTAGGAGTTACCGCAAAAAAATTACTTGGTGTCCAACAAAAAATAGGGCAGTTAAAAAAAAAGAAACGGGATGCCAATTTTAGTGTTCGGTGTTTTAGAAGTGTGCCACGTGTTGCAATGGATGTCAATTGGTATTGACCCTAAATGAAAGTGTTATTTTGGTTTAGTGTAGGTAATAATGTAAGATAATGATGTAAGGAAGTGATCAGTAAATGGTAACGAAATCAGCTGACGATGTGTAACGTATTTTTTTATATTGATATCAGTAGGTACAATTTGATGATAATGATGTATGTATGTGCCTGTCTGTTTGTTAGTCTCTCTGTCCCGCAAAATATACTTAGCAACACTAATATAGCTGATACATCGGAATAACACATAGCCTACTACAATTTATAAAGATTTTGTGTAATTATCATTCAAATGAATAACTTAGGAGTTACCGCAAAAAAATTACTTAGTGTCCAACAAAAAATAGGGCAGTTAAAAAAAGAGAAACGGGATGCCAATTTTAGTGTTCGGTGTTTTAGAAGTGTGCCACGTGTTGCAATGGATGTCAATTGGTATTGACCTTAAAACAATAAAAACCTTTGTGTTATGTTGAGCTAGGGTAGCAATAACAAACCTTTATTATTTGTCACTTGTTTTGATTTATTTTCACGTTGTGCCAAAAACTACGGTCTTTCTGTATGGAATGCGCGAAGAAAGATTTCTGTTATTAAGTACCTGTTCAAGTTGATCCAAGATCATATTGATTCTCCAGAAATACTTGAACACACAAAATTCACACTTCCTCGAAGCGGAAGTAGGTTGCACAATCGCAAATTCTCAATACATTCACCCCCCTTTGTGTAAGTCAAGACTCGGTCATCACTCGCCACTGTATCGTTCGTATGTGTCATACATAACTCCATCAGATTCAATTTTGATGTCTTTAACGGATCTGTGGCCTAAGCAAAGAAAGCCTTAAAAATATTTTCTCATAAAACTTTTACTTTTATTTTATAGTATAATGTTTAGTTAGTAAGGTAATTTTATAATTGTTTTAGTTATAGCTGTAACGTACTTCCCAAGCCGGAAATAGTCAGTGTTTACTATTATAATCTATTTTACATTATTATAATCTATTTTACGCATGTTTTGCTTGCATTGAGTAGGTTTCAATATGTAGTGCAATCCATACTAAAATTATAAATGTGGAAGTGTGTTTGTTTGTTCATCTTTTACGTCAAAACGGAGCAACTGATCAACGTGATTTTTGGTATGGGGATAGTTTGAAAGCTGGAGAGTAACTTAAGCTACTTTTTATTACGGAAAATTGTAAAATAAAATCGGTAATTTTGTATGGAAAATAGTTTTAACTGTCGTACCTACGATACAAAACTGTAATTTCTTCCATGGCCGCTTTCGCGTCTGCGCGCGGTCAAAATCGAATACTAATCTTTTCCGTAAGATTAGTAAAAAACCATGTACTGTATTAGCGTCAAAAATGTCCCAGTCGCGCATGCGCGCAGACTTATCTGTCACGTCACGTACCTATAAAACTTCTTCGTGATTATTTATTTTCATCTGTCTCATATTGGTGAGACCTGCCTGACTAAAGAGCTTAGACTAAATACTGAGGTGACTGGAGTTTTCATCCTGAATAAAAAAGTGTGTTCAGCAAATTTGTCATTTAGTACGTAGTGGCTGTCAGTTGTCTCATATGACCATACGTATTTTTTCAAAGTACAGGTGAGACGGAAGACAGCCACATTGCCACAAAAAAGTGTTAGTACTGCACTCTCCAGTTACCTCAGTACTTAGTCTAAGCTTTTTGGACCTGACAGTCTAAGGAAATATTTCCATAGAGTTTTGAGGCAATTTTATGTTTTCACGGTTAGGTAAAATCACAACTTTTAAAAACTACTTTTGTTATACAACATAATAATACAAACATTCACATAGAAACAAGAAGCGATTTTACATTTTTACGTTTAGGTAAAAATCCAACTTCAAGTGAGAAATGTTTTTAAATTTCTTTACATACTTACTTATTTTAACTAGAAATACGTACGTATACAGAAAGTAATTGCGGCTCAGGAAACATTCACAGAAAAATTATAAGCGTTTTTACGGTTTCACGTTTAGGTAAAACTCTCAACTTCTATTATGAAATGTTTCTGAATTCCTTCACGTAATCATTCTTATTATAAATACATACGTATATACGTATGTATTTATAATAAGAATGATTACGTAATGATACGTATATACGTATGCATACGTATTTGAGGCTGAGGAAACATTAACAGAGATTTTAGAAGCGGTTTAACGTTTTCACGTTTAGGTAAAAATATCAAGTTCTAGTAAGAAATGTTTTTCGATTCCTTCATATACTCATTCTAACTCGTAATACGTTATGCAGAAAGTATTTGAGGCTAGGGAAACAATAACGGAGAAATTACAAGAAATTTTATTTTTTCACGTTTAAGTTAAAATCTCAACTTCTAGCAAGAAATGAATTTTAATTCCTTTATAAAGTGATTTTATCTAGTAATAGGTACGCATACAGGGAGTAATGAGACTAAGGAATCATTAACAGAGAAATTAGAAGCGATTTAACGTTTTCACGTTTAGGTAAAAATCTCAAGTTCTGGTAAGAAATGTTATTGGATTCCTGCATATACTCATTCTAGCTCGTAATACGTACGTATGCAGATGGTATTTCAGGCCAAGAAAACATTATCGGAGAAATTAAAAGCAATTTTATGTTTTCACACTTAGGTCAAAATCTCAACTTCTAGCAAGAAATGTTATTTTCTAACTTTATTACCTTATTCTACCTAGTAAAAGGTACGCATACAGAAAGTAATGAGGCTAAGGAACCATTCTCAAAGAAATTGGAAGCGATTTTCACGCGCTCACGGCACGTCAAAAATGACTAACTTGGCGTGGGAAATATTCTTGGATTCTTGCAGATCCTTAATCAGCATTACTTACTCTACAATCGTGCCAAATTTGAACGACGGGGGAATTTATCGGGTTACATATGCCCCGTTGATCGGACTAATTTTAGAAGATACCTAGCTTAGGTATTTATATACTGTGGTTCAGGCCTGAAACCACCCTGAACATACGGCCTGTCGGAGCGCCCAATACAACATTTTCTCGGATAGCGACCTGACGTTTTAATTGTCAAACATCAAAGTAATCAAGCCAATCAGAGTTAGAGATATTCAATGTTTCTAACTTCGATCAACAATTAGTTCTAGATACATACTTGGAGTGACAGATATGTCCAAGCTTCTTATGCCCACTCAAGGAATTTATAAGTACTACGTACAACAGGAAGGTGCACTCCGTATTTTTGTGTATTTAAAAATACACTTTAACTTTAAGAGAGAAGGTTTATATTTCAATACAAAATGTCAACGGTCCAGCTGAGACCGCAAGAACGAGGTGAGGGTGTCCCTTTCTCTAAAATTGCCAGCACTATTAAATAACAGGTTTAGTAGATTTATGGTTCACCAACATTCGTTATAAAAATTAAATTTCGTAAAATTTCCGCTTCGTATTACTTTTAGTCAATAGAAAACATCGCATATTAATTTAGGTATTACCGTAATAAGCATAAAAATTTATCAGGTCGTTTATGTTTTTTATAGCTTATCCTAGAAAAGAATTTGAACGATAGATTTCAGAATGTTAAAGTAGCAACATTACAAGCCGAATGACGTTTTCTGACGTTTTCCGTCTTCGTTGTGTCAAGTTCGCAATTCGCTCGTCGCCGCCCGCCGCCCGTCGCGCATGTTCGTCGCCGCCGTAATGGGATGGAGTGAGATAAACTGACCTCGTTCTTACTATCTCATTAGGACCGTTTTTTAGCAGCAGTGCACCTTCCTGTTGTATTATAAATTCCTTGTGCCCACTACAAAAAGTAGATTATTTTGACAGTGTCAATAATACTAAGGTATTTCGAACTTGGAATGCTTCTTGTCATTTATAATGTAAGTTCGTAACA
Source organism: Crambus lathoniellus (assembly GCA_949710035.1). NCBI lineage: Eukaryota > Metazoa > Arthropoda > Insecta > Lepidoptera > Crambidae > Crambus > Crambus lathoniellus. Next base: position 7,983,041 of record OX453303.1, on the reverse strand, counting down.
TTCGTAACCTTTTTTCTCCGGTTAAAAAAAAGTCAGTCTGGCCATATAAAGTTTTCATTTAGTTCGTGAGCCTTCAAGCAACTCGTATTCCGCAAAAAAACCTGGCTTTGAAAAATCGCTTGCTGCCCACAGTAGTGACGCCGGTGGTTGCCACATGCTACAAATCGTCGCCGGCCACTAACGCCGACACAAAATACTGCAAGCGAATGGGCTAACACGTTTTCCCTGCCCATTTCAGTATAGGTACTCGTAGTACATGCGATCTGGCGCCCAGTGCCAACTACGAGCATTCTCGTAGTTACTTTAGTGGATTTCATTCTAAATTTTGAACGCTGGCAGAGGTAGGAGGACAGTAATGAACTATCTGGCATTGGAAATAAAATAAATATTTTTTGGCAAAAAATGGAGTTAAATTTTTTTCAGGGTATTTTCATTTTATGGTGGCATATAAGATGAGAAAGAAAAACTTACGAGTTAGTATACTCGTTTGGCAGGGAACGTGTTAATTAAAAATGTAGCGCCCACCGACCGCAAGTGTCTACTTCGCGCGCTTCAGCTACCTTTTTAGGGTTCCGTAGTCAACAAGGAACCCTTATTGTTTCGCCATGTCCGTCTGTCCGTCTGTCCCCAGCCTAGCTCATAGACTCTTAGTACTAGAAAGCTGTAATTTGGTTCATACCAAATATTTATAATTTTTAATATTTATATACATATAAATCACGCCGACAAAGTGGTGAAGTAAAATTTTGAAAATATTCTTTTTCGATTACCGCCCCGACACATGAAGTAGGGGTGTTATTTTATTTTTTTGCAAATATTTCTCCCCCCCCCCCCCCCCCCCAGGCTTCGCAAGTTTTTGAGTTTTAACACATTTTCGACTTTCATTCATACGTACACTATGAAAAACAAAACAAAGTAATTTGTTTCTGACGAAAAACAATAGTGGTATTTTAGATTTTTCTGGTGGCGAGTTATCTATTTTTGTTACTTTGTCAGTAAAAGGTATAATAATCTGGAACAACTGAGCCTATACAAAAGGCAGAATGTATGTTAATTCATTTTACTGAAAGAAAACATTCTTCTATTTTCGAAAAGAAAGAAAACTTCGTCGTACGTTTTCAAAAACACACAGCTTTTCCCTTCGATTAACAATAACACTTTGCTTAGAAAAGTACTAAATCGACTAGACTCGACAGCGATTCAATCATCCTTTATTTTTTGCCTTTCATTTAATTTATTATGTTTGTTAGAGAGATTTGATCCTTAAGATTGACCTCATCGATTGATGGATCGATACAATTAAAGGATGTTGTTTTATCAAGAGCCTGTTCGATTCCTGGGTGTGGCAAGCGGTGCAATTTTTTTTATCTGCAACGGTGTAGCACTTAGCGTTCATGAAACCTGATGATAAGTGGTGATAAGGCTGAAGGTGGAAGCGCACTACTCCCGGAATTCTCAATCACTGAGGAACTGGCTATCTTATCTCTAACTGCCGTATCACAATTATGCTGAAAACATAAAAGGCTACTTGACAAATCAAATTAAGTATGAAATTTGATACATCGAATGAATATTTCCTTTAGTACTTGGCTAAGGAAAACGTAATATAGCGATATCATGAAATAAAAGTACAAGATGGATAAGTAAAAATTTTTTTTTTTTTGAACTGATGAAAACACTATCGCCCATGTTGTGACCTCATTGGATTGCTAAATTTGTAAACAAATAAACGTTACTTTCACTTTTGCTACATATTAGTAAGGGTGTATTCCACTTATCAAAGATCTTTGTCCAATATACATTTGATCAAAGAATTTGAATGTCGAATGTATAAAACTGAATGTCAAAGTCATCCAATTTCTTTGATCAAATGCATATTGGACAAAGATCTTTGATAAGTGGAACAACTCTAAGGTAAGTAAACAACCACTTGACACTGTCAACACTGTCAAGTGGTTGATTACAAATTTTATGACGTCAGAACATGGTGAAGAGCTTTTTAACGGGTTAATAAAAAGCGAAATTTGAAAATAAAGTTTTGTAGGTTTTTATGTTTTAAAATATTAATAAATACATTTTTTTGGTGTAATAGGCCAATTATTCATCGTTTAGGACACGAATATAAAAGAGGGTCAAGTAGCCTATTGTTATGGCGTCAGACTTAGAGAAGATGGTGGTAGCTAGCCAAGCAGACTAACAACAAGTCCTACCACTAACCAAACCGAATACAATATGTACCTGCCCCCACTGGGAATCGAACCCGGGACCTCTGGGTCAGAAATCGATGGTGTGACCACAGAGGCGGTTGAAAGTTTCGTTTTATTTCAAAGATAAAGGAATGTTAAGTACTTATATGAAAATATTCATGAAATAATTCCATATTGTCTAGGTTATTCCTGAAATAACATACGCTATCCTACTAATATTATAAATGTGAAAGTTCAGATGTTTGGATGCTTGTTGCTCAATCACGCCAAAACGGCTGAAAAGATTTGGCTGAAATGTGGGACACAGATACTTTGTAACCTAGAGAGAGAAACTAGGCTACTTTTTATCCCGGAAAATGTCACATTCCCGCAGGATAACGTCGTGTAGTCCACGCGGGCGAAGCCGCGGGCGGAAAGCTAGTAGGTACATATATTCCCACGGGACGGAAAGGGAACTAAGCGAGTGAAACCGAGCGGCTCAGCTGATCATGTTCTTCGTTTTTATTGAAATTTTTATACCATTTTTAATTACATCACTTTGATATACGATCGGTAGTGAAATATGCTCGCATTTTGGTTGATTTTGGCATGGTTCCACGCAGACAGGGTTATTTCAGGAGTGGCCGAGGTCGTGACCCCACCTGCCTTGCCTCATAAACGTTGACGTTAGACCTTTATGTGGCCAAAAGTGTAAAAATAAACACTTGCCAGTGATCATTTGCATACTAAAATTCTTTTAAGAATCACTTCTTAATTGGAATAGATGGTTCATCTTTTATTGTCTCTAAATAGTAAACAAAGTCTCTTCCCGCCTTCTGCTCCCTGATTCACGAACCATCGCAAACGCTCCCAACATCGGTATGTATGCACTGTCTCTGCCACTCATTATAGAATAGACAAAGATAATGCACAGAATTCGAATCCGATTCCGTTTCCGACGGGTTGTGTTGATACACATCAGCCCCCTGATGGGGGCTGATCCCGTAATGTAGGTTTGTCAATGTGTAAACGTTACTACCGCGATCGCGTTAAGAATTCTTTTCTAGATCATAATTTTAATTGCAAACCTTTAGTTTGGTTCCTGGAGAGTAGTTTATACTCAAGTTTGCAACCCTGAAAACCCTGTATCTACTACCCCCATGGTGCTCGAAAAATTACAAAATTTTGGCACTTGTTTCAGTTTTCTCGAAAAAACTACCCAATGGAAGGGTTTTTACGAATGGTTGCTTCTTAATTTAATAAAGCTAACTAAATTTGCATGCCGTTCGTCTCTGGAATTCGCTGCCAGCCGAGATACGCGATTGCCGCACAATTTTTTTTTTTAAAAAACGTTAAATAGAATATTACTTATCTTCCTGTTCTTAACACTGTCCCCTGTCTGTCTTTTGTTATTCACAACTATCTCTCGCTTATATGTATTATTATATACAGGGCGTCCCAAAATTAACTCACATGGAGGGAAAGTAACTTAAATACTGAAGATATAAAATTTTACTGAAAGGAGACTTCATTTTTATTTTAAAAAGAAAACGAACTGCATTCAAAGAATTTTAAGTAATCAACTGTCTGAACTGGGAATCGAACCCGCTGAATGTAAAAAAAATATTTCTCTAATTTAATTGTACCGATCGAAAGACTCGATTATACTTTAAGCATTTCTTCTAAATAACATAGCATCTTAAATAAAAGGAAGACTACGAAATTTAACATTTAATGTTGAATAACAAGTTTGTGCAGCGTTATGGACAGTCTTTCCTGTGACTGTCGTTCTCAAAACTTTAACATTTCAATGTATTAAGTATTTCTAATGAGTGAAGATTGGAGCAAATATACCTAATTCCCTGTCATAAGTGTTTGATAATGTGATAAGTAACACCACCTCGATTGGTTTTAAAAAGTTTGAATAATTTCGGTACTTTCCCTCCATGTGAGTTAATTTTGGGACGCCCTGTATATGTATTATTATACCTTTATGTATTTTATTTTATTTAAGTATGTTTAAGTATATGTATATAATTTTTTAGTTGATTTTCTTTATTTTTCTGTTAAAATATTTATTGAAGTTACACACTGTCTGCCCTTCTCCGTGTTTATTTCCTCTCGCGGGCCAGCTGGTAGATATTCCAATGTGGAATAAGTTGTGCCCTTGTACATTTCTTCTCTGTATATGTTTTTCTATTAAAAGCTTTTTGTGTACAGAGTTATTAAATAAATTTTCTACAATTTGTGCTTAACTTCAGCACTCTAGCTCCATTAGTTGCAGAGATACAGCTAGTCAAATGTAGGCATTTTTTTGGGTCGGCATATAGTGTTGGGTCGTCCACATTCTCGTTCTCCTCATCCAGGACGATATATGGCATTGTTGCAATTTCGACAGTGGCAAAAGGCAGGCAGGCAGCCGGCGCCGGCGCGGCCGTGCCAGTGTTCCCTCATCTTCTCCGTAGATGTTCATCAACATCTTCGCGCCAGCATTTTCTATTACTTCCTTGTTGGAGTTTGGATCAAGGAAAATGCTGGCGAAGTCTTTCCAGTCGGGGTTTTTTTTTGAGGACGTTGAACCACTTCATCTTGCCTTGCCAGCAAAGGGCAGAGGTTGTGTCACACCCACTGATGGCATGCAGAAATAAAACCATCCCGCGTGGAACGTGCATCCTACTAATATTATAAATGTGAAAGTTTGGATGTTTGGATGTTTGGATGTTTGGATGTTTGGATGTTTGTTACTCAATCACGCCAAAACGGCTGAACGGATTTGGCTGAAATTTGGAACACAGATACTTTGTAGCCTGGAGAGGAACATAGGCTACTTTTTATCCCGGAAAAATGTCCACGCGGGCGAAGCCGCGGGCGGAAAACTAGTTTCTCTATAAAGGAATTTGCTGGATATTGGATGTATTCTGATCCACCTCTACTGCCTTTATGAGCACTGTGGGAGAATTGCCCATCTTTGACTAGCTGTATCTTCGCAACCAATGGACATAGTGTGCTCAGGTTTTGCTTAAATTGTAGCAAATTTAGTTATCTTTATTAAAGTGCAGAACAAATATACTTCAAAAACGCTTCCTTGAAGGTAGATTTTTCGAAAAAACTGATACAATTGCCAACATTTTGTAGTTTTTCGACCACCGTGGGGGTAGCACAGGGTTTTCAGGGTTGCGAACTTCTGCGAAACTCTCACATATAAAAAAATTCTAACAACATATAAAAAAATCGTAGTTACATGCGCGGTCATGATGTTTGTCCTTTTTTGTGTCGATGTTGACTGGCCTATTACATCAATAACGTATACACGAAAGATAATTACTTAAATAATAAGCTGGGATGTCACCCAAAAACAAATGTGCACATTAAATACTAAGTATCACGACACAGCTAGCAAACAGATATTAAAAAGAAAAAATCCGGTCAAGAGCGAGTCGGACTTGCACACCGATGGTTCCTTACCATCATAAATATAAATAAATAAAACGTGAAAATGTTTTTATCGGTGGCGCGGCTATATTCATCAGCGAATTTGCGAAGTAGAATATTGCAGTTTAGGTCAGCGCCATCGCTTGGTCGATAGCGGAACTAATACATGTAATTTTTGTTATTGATTTCTGAAAAAGTTTAGTATTTTAGAGACATTATTTTATTTTTCCCGTAATCTTTACATAAACTTTATCAAATAAAATAATTTCAGTTTTTTCTCTATGCAAACTTCGGAGATAAGAGGGGGGGACGGTATTTTTTTTACATTTTCCATCAAAAGTCGAAAACTATGAGGCCTAAGAAAAAAAGAAAAATGGTTTGAGAATGTGCAAGCAGCGCTCTTTCATATACCCCATATGCCCTAGTATCCCGACTTCGAATTTGTAAGACCCCCTTTCAGTCCCTGTTGCAAAAAATATATTTATACATTTATTTCTCTGTTATTTGCAAAATTGATATCCAGCTGTGACAGCCAGACGGACAGACAGTTACAAATGTATACTTTTCAGAATTTCCCTGTACTTGTAGTATAGGACGATATTTTGTACAAATTTTAAAGTTAATGGTACTTTAGTATTATAACGAGGAATTTTTTTATTTATTGATTACTAGCTTTCTGCCCGCGGCTTCGCCTGCGTGGATTACACGACGTTATCCCACGGGAATGTGATATTTTTCCGGGATAAAAAGTAGCCTATATACGTTCCTCTCCAGGGTGCCTACCATCAACTTTAAGACAGAGATTCAAAAATAGCGCGATGCAGAATAGGTTCCTAAAATGAATTGCTTTCTTTCATACTCTGACCTTCTAAAAACTGGATCGCAAATGAATTGCTAAATGTTAATGACCGAACGATTTGTGTCCTTTTTCGTCTACCCGTCTCTTTCACTCGATTCTGTCATGCCCGGAGAGTGAGAGGGAGGGGTATAACCTGCAGGTGACATGTTAAATCGACCGGGTTATAAGTCAAATAAGAGTTCCTGACAGCTTAGCGGCTGTGAAATGTCATTGATCGATCACTGAATCGCTGTAATTGATATTAAGCTGTCGTGGTACGAATAAGCGAAGCAGATCAGTTTAGGTCCTAAACAAAACCGCAATAAGAGTTTATGGTAAGCACCCAGGCTACAAAGTATCCGTGTACCAAATTTCAGACAAATTCGTTCAGTCGTTTTGGCGTGATTGAGCAATAAACAATCTACACATCCAAATATCTAAACATTCATATTTATAATATTAGTAGGATTTTTCATTGATGAACTGAAAAATTTCTAAACCTATGTAAATAATTCTTAGAAGCTGCATTTTTCTTGAGTTTTTTTTTGTATCTGCAACGGCGTAGCAGTTAGCCTTTATCACACCTGATGATAAGTGGTGATAAGGCTGAAGGTGGAAGCGCACTACTCCCGGAATCCTCAATCACTGAGGAACTGGCTATCTTATCTCTAACTGCCGGAACACAATAATGCTGAAAACATCAAGTAGGATGTTGGTAGCTAGACTGGCGGACTAAGAACAAGTCCTACCACCAACCAAACCGAATACAATATGTACCCCCACTGGGAATCGAACCCGGGACTTCTGGGTCATCATCAGTGGTATGAACCACTAGACCACAGAGGCCGTTGGCACGAGTGACATATACAGGGTGATCCCGGGACGGGTCAGTATGAGGAAGTTTGAAACTATAAGAGAATAGAGATATTTTTTTCTAAGGAACCATGTACTTAGTCGATTTTAGAGTTAAGAAATATTGCATTCAAAGGATTTTTAAAAAAACTCATGCACGACCCGGGAATCGAACCTTGTCAGTTTTCAAAACAAAAATGTTTGATATTTTATTGTGAAAGTTGGTTGTGTAGGTTGTTAGGAATACATTTTACTATGGTACCCTATTATAAGAAAATGTTGCATTTTACTATTTCATTTTATTAAAGTAGGTAAATGAGAGAGTCAACACGAATAATACGATTCAATATTTTTTTAAATTATTTTTGTTTTCTACTACGGTATATAATCAAAAACAGCTTTGCGTTGAAATTTTCATGCTTGCGAAACCCTATAATGATTGTTCATTAGTGTTGTATAAGTGTCGATGTAATCGAAAACAATAAAGTGAAAAAAAAATAAAGCCACCGGTGCGTTGAGCAGTAACAATGTTGCAGTCATAAATGCTACACTACAATGAAACTATTTCTGGTATGTAAATTATGTTGTAAATAATTATTATTATTGTCATTGTGGAGATCCTTGGGGGAGGCCTATGCCCAGCAGTGGGCGTCGTTCGGCTGACATGATGATGATGATGATTGTCATTAGAAAATTGTTTATCTATATTACGGTGTAGGTATTTAAAAAAACTTTAACTATAGTATACCCATGTTATGTACATGGGTAGGTTATAGGTTATAGGTATGTGGTAATTTACATACATACATACATAAACTCACGCCAGTTTCCCACGGGGGTAATAGGCAGAATTAGAATTAGAATTAGAATCTTTATTCGCATATCACATTATTTATAGTACAGAGTACATAGATGTTTTAAATTTATGTTAAAGATTACATGTGACGTTGCCCTGCAAGGGCAAAGCAATAGAAATTGATGAATAAAATTGAGCCAGAAAGCTCTAGTTACATATTAACAATCAACAAAATTGTATTTTATAATTATAAATTAACATCATCATCATCATCATCATCATATAAATTAACATATATAACATAAATTCCAAATAAAGAGACTATGGATCGCTACCTGCTGCGATCCTTGCAGCACACTTCTATCGCTTCATTCACATCTATCAATCTTTTCATGCAATTTACACGTACATGGATAAACCTTTAAAGTAGACAACGATTTGAAACTTAAATATTTAGAAGTTAATAATGATTGTCATTGTAAAAAATAAAAGAGACCCTAAACTATGGAAAAATATAAAAGTAAAAATAAGATGAAGCATGGTAGTGTTCATTGAAAGTATGGTAATATTTTGAATTCTTTACTTTCTTCATACAGTTCTAAACAAAATTTTCTCTTGCAGGTATTCCAAGTGTACCTGCTATGTTGTGTAAGTTATTCCTGGGCACAATATCCAGAATATTTCCAACAACCTATAAACGGAAACTTCTTCGGAGCGGAGTTTATGAATGTTCCCTACATGCTGCCTGCAAGATATCCCTACAGGAGCCAACGGGAACCTATAGGAAGAGAGTTTAACATGCGGTTCTACAGCCATTACGACGAGTACCCAGAATCAGAAGAATGTGTATGCTCTTGTAGTAAATGCGCCAGACCTAGATCTTGCTGCGTTCAATTTTGTATGTCTTGCAACCAACCGAGTGTCGTGTTGATGCCGTATCCATACCCTTTCTTCATGAGTACTACGCCATCTAGTGTAGAGCCTGCTGCATCTACGACCACGACACCGACGACAATTAAGACAACGACAACTACGACACAGTCTACGACAGTATCGACTACGAAGAGAGATCAAACGACACCCAAAGAAGCGAGGAAAAATGTAAACGACATTGATTTAGAGGATCTATTAAAAGAACGGCAGACGAGGAATCGGGACCACAAATACATCCTGACAACGCTGAGGAGGACCAAGGACGATGGGAAGCCGAAGTACGGGATTGTGCCGATCTCCGACTTTGTAGCTGAAAGCCTGATGTCACATATGAGGAACGTGAAAGAAATTAACAAGTAGAAGTGCCTCTTGAACCACGAAAAATGTGGAAAAAGTTTCTCCCATAATTACGAAGATTATGCCTCGTTAATAAGCAACCAGTTTTTTTTATAATTAACTAGATTTTTATACTTTATTTGTAAAATTAAAATACTTGTGAATAATGAAATCCAAGAATAAAAGAAGTTCAACTTATGAAGATTATAGTTTTTAAGCGATAATATTTTTTTCTAACTAGTTTTTATACAGTTTTTGTGTATTAAAACACTTGTAAATAATACTCAGTTTTTATTCACAATGTCGAATTCATATAAAGGTACAGGTAATTTATTTTACAATAAAATTGCATATGGTGTAGTTAAAGTGCGTTTTATATATTTTTTATTGTTAACTTACAAATGCTCTGTGTTATCGAAAATGGTCATATTTAAAAATCAAGAGGAAATATTGTGTTTTTGGTGAATAAATAGCGTAGCCCAATGAAATTATGAAACGCATTCATAGAAATTAAGATTTTGTATTATGATAAAGGTAATTTGTATTAAATAGAATAAGCACTTACTCTAGATTGCTGTAGCCCTAGCACGAAATGGTAATCTTTTGTATGAAAACGCGACGAATAGATAACCTCCTCCTTTTCAATTTTTGAAGTCGGTTAAAAGCCAGACCAGCTCTTCTTTCGGTCGTTTATGGAACTGTAATTCAATACTTAATTGACAGCAACACTTTGACAGCTTTTGAAGAACCGTGTACCTACCTAGTTTAATAATCGATTACCATAACGATAGTTTTTCATGCTAGGGGTAGGTACCGTTTATTGTTCTCATACTCATTGGGAACCTCACAACTTCTACGGTTTAAATTCATCAGTTGGTTGATATTAGATTGAATTATGATGATAAAGGTAAACAATCAGCAACTATAAAATTATAGATATCCTTTTTAACTAATAAAGTAATATCTTCAGGTGTCTCCTTGAGCAAAAAGTCTATGACCACTTTTTTATTGTTATTAGTAAGACACTTTCTTAAGACGAAATAATCGCACTAGTTAGCTGTAGATTACTATGAAATACTAACTACTTTTTGATATATGTTGTTACATATATTATCCAAAAAAAACGTATCAGGTCTCGCAACTAAAATGTAATAAAATGATAGTATGAAAAACGCTTTTTGTAGGTTATTTATTTATACAAATCGGCAAATTCATAGGTAAAGATCTAATATTTTTATGATGATTTCTATCTATTCCAGATTGTTTCCATTGCAATAATATTGTTATCAGTGAAAATATGTGCACAATATATGAACTATGCGCATATGGGATACCCAAACGCACAATATGTAACGCAAAATGTCTTCTATAACTACCTACCAAAGCCTAAAGGATATCAATCAACTAGTAATTTTTATAGTGAAAGCTCAGGTTCTACCGAGGAATGCAATAAATGTGCATGTGACGATTGTTACAACATTAAACCATGCTGCCAAACTATGTGTGTTAGCTGCAATCCCTTATTATACGTTCCTTATCCTGTCCCTTATGTAGTCCCTGGTATACCTGCACCGACTGACGCCACCAGTTCACAAAGTAGTGAAGAAACTTCAACTACTGCAAAAACAACATCTACTGCGGAAACTCCAACTACTGCAAAAACAACAACTACTGCGGAAACGTCAACTACTGCAAAAACAACAACTACTGCGGAAACAACTACTACTGCAAAAACAACAACTACTACAGTACCGACATCTACTACAGTATCAACAACTACTACAAAATCAACAACTAGCGCTGCACAGTCTAAACAGACTGATCCTATTGATAAAGAAACAAACACTGAAACACCAGAGCATGATGAGACTACTCCTATTGATGGAGAAACGAACACTGAAACACCAGAGAATGTTGAGACTACTCCTATTGATGAAGAAACGATCACTGAAACACCAGAGTATGATGAGACTACTCCTACTGATGAAGAAACGAATACTGAAACACCAGAGTATGATGAGACTACTCCTACTGATGAAGAAACGAACACTGAAACACCAGAGTATGATGAGACTACTCCTATTGATGGAGAAACGAACACTGAAACACCAGAGTATGATGAGACTACTCCTATTGATGGAGAAACGAACACTGAAACACCAGAGTATGATGAGACTACTCCTACTGATGGAGAAACGAACACTGAAACACCAGAGTATGATGAGACTACTCCTATTGATGGAGAAACGAACACTGAAACACCAAAGTATGATGAGACTACTCCTACTGATGAAGAAACGAACACTGAAACACCAGAGAATGTTGAGAATACTCCTAATGATGAAGAAACGATCACTAAAACACCAGAGTATGATGAGACTACTCCTATTGATGAAGACGCTTATCCCGATACCACTGGTTCACCAAAATCTGACGACATTGACAGCATACAAGGTCCAGAAACCACAGCAACATCGTCAACATTGTCAACATTGCCATTCCTTGTAAGCAAACTGAAAAAGTGTATGCCATGGATGAAGTGTGTACCAAAAAAGCAAAACACACATATTGGCCAAAATAGGTTTGCTCGACGCCCAATTAAAACGAAACCTTTGAACAGAAATGCGAAAAAGAAAGTTTATAAAGCCAAAACAGTCAGATATAGACAAGCCAAGACAGTTAGACATAGGCAAGCCAAGACAGTCAGACATAGGCAAGCCATGACAGTTAGACATGGACAAGACAAGACAGTCAGACATAGGCAAGCCATGACAGTTAGGCATAGACAAGCCAAAACAGTCAGACATAGGCAAGCCAAGACAGTTAGACATAGACAAGCCAAGACAGTTAGAATGCCCTTAAAAACACCTCTAAAACAGCGACGTAATGTCAAACACATGGAACAAACGGCGAACGTACGCACCTCTAATAGTTTACGACGACCTAGGATATGGAGGGCGCAGAAACGACCATCTGAAGTTCATACATCCACTCGAACTAGACTTCACTATAGTCTTGACTATAGGGAATACGGTTTAGGTATGCCAAGTTATAACTTGGCATACCTAAACCGTATTCCCTCAAGTGAGGACTTCGAAAGCGGATATTTTTAGGTTTTAGGTACCTTGATGTAGTGATCAGCAATGAAGGTCTCATGTAAAGACTGGCGCAACAATGCGCCAAAAAGGTATAAAATATCTCATCACCTCCCTTTACTTACATCCTTTCCGTTTGACTGGTAGAGAATGCATTAAGGCATTAAAAAGCCGCCATTTGTAAGTTATGCAGTAAATAATCTTAACTAAACTTCACAGTTGGATATTATTACGAAGAACAAACGGACGGTTTTAAAAATACACAATTGATATTAAATGAACTAGGACAATTTCAAATATCAAAAGTTTTTTACCACACTTTTATTAGCTTCACTTGTAACTAAGTCACAATGTAAGAAAATCTTGGAATTCAATTTTAACCTACTTCTAATTGTCGTATTGATTTGAAAGTTTGCAAGTCTATATGAATTCGATGACAATACAATAATTTGCTACTATCGAGCTGATCTGATGATGAAGTCTAGAGGTGGGCAATAGAACTCTTCAATGGCTGCTAGGAAACCCCTCAAGTTTAGGCTCATTTGTTTTGTTCTGATGAGACCTATTTGCTACACTTGGTGGTGAGGTCCTGATGATGGAGCAGGTAGAAAGTCAGTGGCACTCCTTAATGACAACTAGGAAACCCCTCGAGTTTGGGCTCATTTTTTTCGTTCTGATGAGACCTATTTGCTACACTTGGTGGTAAGGGTCTGATGATGGAGCAGGGAGGAAGTCAGTGGCACTCCTTAATGACCACTAGGAAACACCTCGAGTTTGGGCTCATTTGTTTCGTTCTGATGTGACCTATTTGCTTCACTTGGTGGTGAGGGCCTGATGATGGAGCAGGGAGGAAGTCAGTAGCACTCCTTAATGACCACTAGGAAACACCTCAAGTTTGGGCACATTTGTTTCGTTTTGATGAGACCTATTCGCTACACTTGGTGGCGAGTGTCTGATGATGGAGCAAGGAGGAAGTAAGGGTTCGGTTCGCGCATCTGGTAACTAATAGACTCTACTCGAATTTGTAAAACTAAATACAATGACATACAATCACGCCTTTGAGTTATAATGTTTACGGGGTGGGCAGAAACATGAATGGACTGTGAAATCGATTACCATCTATCCATAGCTTTCCATTTATTAAACTAAAAAGTAAAAAATAAATTTGTAGTTTAAAAAACTAAAAACACACTTTTATAAGAACATACTAAAAGTACAAAATAACCGTCTATTCAGTAACTGAAATTAAAAAGCGTGGTGCGCCCTTTGCAAAGCATGCATTCAAGTAAGTACTTAATATTGACAATGTGTAAAAAAGCACAACAATTGAAACACGATTGAGACACGATTATGACTTAACGTTAGCAGAATCGGGCCACAGGGGCTGACTAAAATTTTTTCATTACCTACGTCATGTTACCTGTTTAGTGGTTTGAAAAATTACGGTCGAAATAGGATAAATTAAAACGTGGCTTTACTGAATCATGTATTTATTAAAATAAAATAAAATGTTTACTTACTTTGAAATTGTATTTTTTACAAGTATTATTTACTTTTTCAAAATCTAAATAATTTTTTTTATTCAATTTAGGATTCTCTGGTATGTTCGTGGTGTGCATGTGCAATTTCTTGCGGGCGGGCGGGCGGTGCATCTTGCATGTTGTGTTTTTTGCGGAAGTAAGCTACATATATTTCGTTTTTTCACAATGATTACGAGTTTTATTTATAATTATTATTTTGTGTTAAAAAGACTGGCTCCGAGTCTATACATTAACTCCCGGTACACAAACTCGTAGGAGCACAGGATTGGGATTAAACTAAGAAGGTTTATTTAAAAAAAGACTGGCTCCTGGTCTACAGGTTTACCTACTCCCCGCATGCTAAAGTTTGTTTCTTTTTTTTATTTCCCGCAACAAGGTAACACTTAGCCTTCATCGCACCTGATGTTAAGTGGCGATAAGGCTGAAGGTGGAAGCGCACTAACTCCAGGAATCCTCAATCACTGAGGAACTGGCTATCTTATCTCTAACTACCGGAACACAATAATGCTGAAAACATCAGACCAAGTTCTGCCATCAATGAAACCGAATACAATATGTACGCCCACTGCGAATCGAACCCGGGACCTCTGGGTCTGAAATCGGTGGTGTGAATCACTAGACAGCAGAGGCGGTTAAAAATTTATATTATGCTCCCAGTTTATTAATCTAATCACATACCTACCTACACATAGGATTACAAGTTACAATAATTTTGTATTATAAATGATTTTTTTTTTCTTCTTTCTTTCTATTTAAAAATTACACTACAAATTGGTATCTGGTCAACGAAAACGGAAGCAGAACTATTTAGGTAGGTAATCAATCAGCTAATACAAAATTATGTACGTATCTACGTATGATAGGTAATTATAGTAGTTAAGTAGATTGTACTCACCGTTCTTGTTCGCTAGGTAATGCGAAGAAAGACAATTCTGGATAAAAAAAACCGCTATTCAGACATCGTTGGCAACGTGTAATAATTTTGTATATATTATTATGGGTGTAATTTACCTAAAAATAAATGATTATGCTTATCTATTCTTAGTTTATTTTAACTTCTTGTGACAACCCTACCAAAATTTTGCACGCTGTATGACAGTCGTCTCTCTGATAGTCCTGTGTGCCCTCACTTCGTTCGAGCGCCAAAACAATCGACTGGGGTGCCAATACATCCCTTGCTAAATAATCTAGGTAGGTACAGTCAGCGTCAAATTGATATAAGCGTCTAGAGTAGTCAAAAAGATCTGAAAAACATAAACGCAATTTGATCTAAGCAGTTCGAATCATCATATTGTTGTAATCGCGCAAGGTGTTCAAAATATCTAGGCACTCATTGTTTCATATTTATATGAGCGGTCAGAGTGTTCAAAATCATCTAAGCAAACAAAGCTCTCAAAATATCTGTGCACTATGGTGTTGTAGGTACATTATGCACAGATGTTTTGATAGCTTTGTTTGCTTAGATAAATTTGAACACTCTGACTGCTTATATAAATATGAAACAATGAGTGCCTAGATATTTTGAACACCTTGCGCGATTACAACAATATGATGATTCGAACTGCTTAGATCAAATTGCGTTTATGTTTTTCAGATCTTTTTGACTACTCTAGACGCTTATATCAATTTGACGCTGACTGTACCTACTATAAAAGGTCCCCTGATTTTTCCATTTTAGTGGTTAATTTTTTGCAATCGGGTTTTTAGTTTTTCTAATAATTCTGTTTTTATTTTAAACTTTTTAGTTCATGACCAATAAATCTGTAAGTTCTTTTGTTTTTTACGGAGAGTTCTGCTAAACTGCAAGTTACCCATATCCTATATTATGGGAATTGCCATTTAAAGCTATCATTTTGATACCCCTCTCGATGGGATTGGTAGTTTTTTTTGATAATGCAATATGCCATCAAAAATCCGCCATTTTGTTATTTTATTTCTTTATGTACCAAACCCAGTGTCATTCGCGCTATCAAGCAAGACGAATATAACGATACCTCATACTTAAATTCCTTCAGACCTGAATCGACAACCTCAAATCAACCGTCAACAAAAACCTTCCTTCTGTCGCAGTCAGGAAAAAAAGTAATGTTTATTTTACTTTTATTAATTTCTATTAACATTATAAGAATAATGTAGACATACTTTGAAGCATTCTAAGAAAGTATCATTTTAAGTAGGTACCTAATTGTATGAATTGGCCGAAATTGCAACAACGTCGGTTTTTTGGACCCGGCTTTTTGGAGTTTCATTCGATCTCGGACCCATAGCATGCCTGCCTCTAGCTAGAGTGTGATCTGTGATAACTTACTAAAAACGATATGGGATGGTAACAATGTTTAACAAAAGTGTAGGGTAGTTTGTTTGCGAGTAAAGGGTTTTTAATCAAGTAGGTACCTACCTGAAGATCAACAACACTTTTTGGATACTTCTCAATTTCAGTTTAGTTTAGACCTCTCCAATATGTATGTTTTATAACAACAAAAGCATAGGCACGTCAAACTCTCAGAATTGGTGTTAAAAATTATGATCAATTCAGTCACTTGTAGATCAACAAAGGTCACTGAACACACCGAAACGTTCACATACAAATCTCCCGGCACTTTCTACTGAATCACTTTTTCACTGATCTTGTCAATCGATTAATCGGTTTAATTACCGGCTGGGTATACAATGGGCAACATATTCAGCGTGGCTTGACCTTTCAGCAGGCGGCAAGACTGCGCGAGAGTCGCGCGGGGTCACCAACAAAGTATTTTTAGAGTTGAAAGTTCAAAATACGACGGTTTCATCCCGCCCGTCCCGATGCTCTTAGTGGTGGCACTTCCCGTCCTTATTTGATTACAGTAATATCCATATTGAGTAATTGGGTTTTAACTGTAAGTAAAAATGTGCAGTTTTATTGCTACAAAGTTTCGTTGACAGATTTAAGAACTAAAGAGGTCTGGCGGACCGGTCAGCATTAGCTTTGTATATATGAAGTTTTTTATATACTGTCACGAGTTATTATCGCTGCATTAAAATGATATTTATAAGATACAACGTCCTGTTCTGCCTAGATTCTAGGCCCTAGAAGATGTGGTAAGAACAGTAACGAACGCTATAAACGAAGCTAAGTACAGGTGAAACCAAACGGTTCCTAAAGATTACGGACTTCATGTCCGAGTACAAAGTTTTCGGACTAGTAGTTTTTCGTCTTGGTGTTGTGAGTGAGTCATGTGATGACACGTTCAAGAGCATGCCTCTACCAGGCACGGATACAGAGGGGGCAACCCATTGCCCCCCCCCCCCCCCCCCCCTCACTGAATGCCCCCCTGACTCACATCTATACTATATAATATAAAAATATTATTAACCTACTAATCCTACTATATTATAAATGTGAAAGTTTGTATGTTTGTTACTTAATCACGCTAAAACGGCTGAACGGATTTGGCTCAAATTTGGGACATAAGTAGATACTTTGTAGCCTGGACAGGAACATAGGCTACTTTTTATCCCGGAAAGATATCACATTCGGATAACGTTGTGTAGTCCACTCGGGCGAAGCCGCGGGCGGAAAGCTAGTTATTATAATTAATATTATTAATTATCTACAGGGTGTTAGGTTAGCATGATGGTCTGAAGCCATGGTTAAATTTTTTGCAAGGGTGTCCCTAACATCCTGTATACTAATAATATAAAGAGGAAAGATTTGATTGTTTATTTGTTTGAATTGAATAGGCTACGACTACGAAACTACTTGACCGATTAAAAAAAAACTTTCACCATTAGAAAGCTAGATTCCTCTCGAGTGACATAGGCTATATTTTATCCCGATATTCCCGGTACCACGCAGGTAAAACTGCAAGGATTCACTTGTTTTTACCGGACTGCGACAGAAGGAGGGGTATGTTTTTCGAGAGTATGTATGTATGTAGATTTCTATGTTTCCTGATGGGTGTGTAATATATGATATAACAACATTTCGTATAATACTCACAAAATATAACAACACATTACATAAAATCATTTCATATAACGTTCATTTTGTATAATCAACGAATGATATAAATTCAAAATATATAATTTTAAACCGTATAATGAACGTTTGATATAAAAACATTTCATATAATAAACATTTACTATAACACTTACACTGTATAATATTTAAAACACATAATGGTTATATAACATAACATCATTTTATATATATAACGTTGATTTAGTATAATCAACGAATAACTATTTCTGGCGCTTCGCCGGCCGCTACCGCGGCACGCTCGCTTCGCTCGCTCGGCTCGCGCTTTGTTTTGTTCACAGTTCTAACCTAACCTAACCTATTATAAATTGTTTTGTCACGGTTGAGGCTTTTTATGGCGGAGGGCTTCACCCCCGAGCCCCCCTTTCGAGCGCACTGTACCTCCCGTGCCCCCTGCTCCTTTGCCTACACTATACATTTAATTGACTAAATTGATGATTATATAAAACAAAATTATATCAAATGAAATTATTACATATGAAGATTATACGAAATAAAATTATATCAAATGACCGTTATAGCAAATGAGTTTTATATAAAATATTTTTATATAAAATGAGCGTTATGTTAAATGATATTATATAAAATGATGATTATATGAAATAAACTTTATGTAAAATTAAATTAGTTGAAGTGTTGTTATGACAAACGTTTATTATGTCATATGAACGTTATTGAAATGAAATTATATCATTCATTACGCACCCTTTCCTGATACAGTCAAAACAGTTTGAAGGATTTTAATATAATATGAGGTGTCGTTCGATTCGTCTTGATAGCGCGAGTGACACTGGGTACATAAAAAAAAATAAAAAAAAATCAAAATGGCGGATTTTTATTGTAACTAATGAGCATGAACAAAAAAAATTTTTCTTCCAATCCCATCGAGTGGAATACCAAATCGAAGAATTTCAAATAGCAATTCCATAAATATTACTTATATAGAAATTTCATAAATATTATTAAAAGAAAAGATTAATTAGCCACCGATTATCGTGGGCGGGCCTAAGGCCTAAGTACTCTGAAGCGCATAATGATGATCATGAAATGATTTATCATTGAAAAATGGAAAATGAAATGATTTATTATTTATTTATTATCAATTATTATTATAACCCGAAACTTTGGTATACCCGTCCCTCTCACTCTCCAGTCGTAGCAGAATCGAGTGAAAGGGGCGGAGCTAACGAAGTTACGGATTTTGCGTTTCAGTAGCGACTTGTGAAACGGGCAATCGCAGGGCGCTCGTGACATGTCACTGGTCGGCTATTTTCGCATCTGCCGCTTATAATAATGCTCTCATGCCCTCGTATTACTTTTAATGTGTGGATCATTTTATTGGACTGTAAACTTCAGAGATATTTTGGATGCTTCGACCCTTCTGGTTCATAATTTCACAGATATTAGTATTACCATAAAATGTTCTAAAATACATAATAATTTACTTTAAACTAGCTTTCCGCCCGCGGCTTCGCCTGCGTGGACTACAGGACGTTATGCCGCGGGAATTTGACATTTTTCCGGGACAAAAAGTAGCCTATGTTCCTCTTCAGGCTACAAAGTATCTGTGTGCCAAATTTCAGCCAAATCCGTTCAGCTGTTTTGACGTGATTGAGTAACAAACATCCAAACATCCAAACATCTAAACTTTCACATTTATAAAATTAGTAGGAAGTAGGATATGATGAAGATTACTTTCCAGAACTGAATGCAAACAATAATATTGTAAATAAGATGGCGCTACATGAAGTCTTGGCTCCTCTTGACCAACAAAGATATTTTAATTACCTACCTACTGCTGATGATCAGAGCCTTATGGCATGAATAAATAAAAAAAATTGAGCCCACAAAGATAAATTAGTAAGTTTAATTATCTTTATTTATGTACCTATCTATGGGATAGTCAACTATTATTTGTAGAATTTGTTATACCTATCTAAGGTTTTCCTTTATTTAATTCATTGTTTATTAATAAATAAATGATCCTATTTATAGTCGATAGAAATAATAAATTCTTTTCCATTTCGGGGCTTTATTAAGACAGAGTTCTTGTAAAAACTTAAGTTTTGTTTCCTTATTTCAACTTTGCTACGTAACTTTTCACAGGCGCTTTTGTAAAACTTAAGTTTTGTTTCCTTATTTCAACTTTGCTATGTAACTTTTCACAGGCGCTTCAAACCAGATGAAGAAATTTGCGTTATCAGATTAGGTATGTGCGCACACATTCATTATTTATTTCCATCTTAATTATAAATCATTGTGTCATGTAGGTATTATGATACATGACATAAAGTATATTCTTATACTTGGGTATGAGAAAATTTTCCTCTGAAATGTTATTTAATAATATTCTCTAAGTATATATATAAGTATAATATGTGCTTTATACAAAGCACATATTATACTTATATATATACTTAATACTTATTGTAATAAGTAACGATATGTTTTTTGTAAATGTCGTTACCTGAAAAACGCATGCAAGTTTATTACGCCCGTTCTTCTTGTCAGTTAAAAAAGTCTTGAATGGGTGGTAGGAAAACATTGACGATTCATAAGTACTTACATGCTTATTATGTCTCTGTGAATAAATAAATATTTGCTTTTTTTGTTTTTTTTTTTGAGTAGGTATGTTATTTAAAATATAAAGACTGAATGCGACTACACAAATAGGATTACAGTTTTCAGGCATATTCCATACGGATGGATAAGGAGAATGGAGACTGAACCATCATGAAGGCCCGATGAGGATCGACGTTAACAAATGCAAATGCAGCTAGGATCACTCAACGGCTTAACGTAACAAAGCACAGAGGAGCTCGAGATGATAAATATTACATTACAACACCAATCCGGAGACCGATCATTGCCAAAGATGCCTAACCTTCACAAGCGCAGACCGAACGCAAGATTAAAAGGCTTTCGGGCTACCTACAGTTATTTTATCTCACGAGCGCGTGAGAGCCATACTATGCGATTATTATAAGAATAGGATAGGGACGCCGCCATGTTGTGACGTCAATCTGTCAAAGTGCTGTCAAACTAACTTCACTTCACTTCAGTATGGTGTGCAAAAAAGAAATTTAAATCGTGAATCAGGGGGCTGATCATGTCATAGCTTACGATAAATTAATAATTATGTTCGTGCAAACCAAAACATATGAATAATTTGCAGATAAATACAAATCATTAACTTGATTTTTTCGAAAAGTATAGGACTCATGAAAGTATGCTTTTACGAAAATGATCAGGTAATTTGAATCTCAATCAAATTAAAATTTTGTGTCAACTGCTGAACCCATTTTTTCATACTTATTGTTCTGCGGGGTACTATAATACTATGCTTCAATAACACAGAATAAATTGAATGTTGATTCTATTTACTGGTTTAATATTTAAATTAAACAGGAATTCAAGTTATGAAAATAATTTAATAATCAACTTAAAATTGGCAAATTGGGGGTCTAGTGAAAAATTGTATTGGTCTATCATGGTAAAAGGATTGGCCAGCTAGATTATGCACGTTGATTGAAGTTAGATTCGGCAGAATCTAGCTGTTACCAGGGTGTGCCGGGTATTGGTATCACGGGGAGCGATTCAATCAAGCCACTCGGGGAGGCGCCTTTCGTGAATCCGCCAATTGTAAATCAAAACACATTATGCTTGCGAATGCTATTCCACCTCTTCTATTCCACTCATTTGAGAATCATCGTCCCGCTGGTCTGAACTGCTACTGCAGCTGCTACTGCTACAAAGACATTGAAGACTTTTCCTTCTGACATTGCAAAGTACTGTAGAAATATGCTCTAGTATTTTATCAAAGCTTTGAACAAATACTCAAATACCCGTGCTACACATGTGTCCAAACATTTATTTAAATGTTTGTGCTATGTCTGGCGCCGCCATAACGAGTACCTACTTAGGTGGATTTAAAAAATAAATAAAAATGATTTGAAAGTGGCAATGCCCAAAGTCCAAACCACCTTCTGCCAAATTAAAAAAATAAAACTATTTTCATTTTGTTTTGCACTTTCTTGCGGACTGTACCTTTTCAGAGTGAAGTTTGTCAACAACCCGTCCTATTCTTATAATAATCGCATAATACTTGTAGTCACGCGCTCCTGTGTGCGTCGGCCGGCGACTCGGCTAAAACCAGGTAGTGCAATCTTCCTTCATACATTCAAATGGGAACTATTAAGCCAAAAATTTCGAAAGTTGTTATAATCAGGATCTAGGTGTCACTTTTTTAACACTATATAATGTGTTTATGTGTGTTTATACACCAAAAGCTGCTTGCATTGCACCAGACAACAAATAGCGCTAGTTATGCACTTCCAATAAATGTGCCCAAGATTGGTCCCTATTTCCTATACTTATATAAAAAGATACTCTTCTATATGGTGTGCATGTACGGACGGCTGCACTACAGACTACACAAAACTGTCAAAATTCTCCAATCGACTTTCAACCATAACTCTGGAGCATTAAATTCAAAACCGTTTGTAGATATTTGACATTTTGTGGTAGTCGGAAGTGCAGGCGACTGTACATTTACACACACAAACGTGGCTCACCCGCGCTCGTGAGATAAAACATATGTAACCTATATACTGCACCACCAAACTCTACCTTCATTATAGCTCGCCGAAAACCGGGACCGTACTTCGAAACCACTTCGAAACACTAAATCCGAAACTTTGTTAGACCCGCTCCTTTCACTCAATAGGGTATTTGACTGAATTTGTATTATTGACTTAAAATGTTTTCTGAAATATTAGCAACACAACATAGGTATTTATTTTCAAATATCTTGCATATTTTCAGCGATATAGAGCATCAATATTTCTAATTAGATAAGGAGAGCGCTACAAGCCAGTGACATCACATGCTAGTAGCGCCATACTCGACATAGAAAATTTCGTTTCATAATTCGCTTGTTATAATACAGATTGAATTTATTTTTTCACATTTGAGGAGTGTCCGATCAAAAGTGGATATTTACATTTTCCAAAAAAATGATTTTTTTTTCGATCCGGGTAGAGTTTTTTAAGATATCAGAATGCATCTTGTGGCTATTTCCCTATGAAAACGTTGGTAAAAAATTTTATTTTGATCAAAACTGGATATTTACAACAATAGTAATCTTTGTAATGTAAAGATAAAAATGTCCACATCAAAACATGACATTTTTAGAACAAATTTGATTACTGCACTTATTTTAACTTCGTAAAAAGGCAATTTATGAGTAAAAATAGAAGAACAAAACTGGCTTACACCTGGTCTGTAACAAAAGTGTATGTTTACTGTCAGACTGCATCAAAACTGTCTATTTACAATTTTCGATTTACAATTACTGCTAAGATATGCATACAAAAAAGAAGGTAACTTGCTATATTGCCTCTACTTTCTACTGACTACACAGACAGCTTGTTATTATTAAATTAAAAAAAATACTTCAATAATTATAGGTTTTTGTTGACTTCCCAAAAAAGGTATATGACGTAAATATCCAGTTTTGATCAGACACTCCTCATTTGTTATTCAATAATGTTATATGTCTGAATGTCATAATTAAATATCTACATTTCAACAACAGTCAAATACCCTATTCTGTCATGGCTGGAGAGTGAATGGGACGGGATAACGAATGCAGCCATCGTTCCGATTATCGGAAAGTTCGCCAGTAGGGCCCCAGACTTGAAATCCGATTTTGGAAACGGTCATAATATGACCACGTATCAAATGTCCACTTGCATTTTGCGGTTATTTCATGACCGGAAACCAGGTTAGAGGATACTTACCTTTTTATTTCCAGCAACAATCGCAATCGCTTTCAGTTTGGCATTAATTGCTGCGACAAAACATAATTATCACTGTTTGTATGGAGTTATTGTTATGTTATATGTAAGTGATATCTATACATAGATATATTACGACTATCACAAAAACGATCATGACCAATATTGATGGCAAATGTTAAATTGACCAGAGTATTTTGCAACTCTGTTACAGAATAATAAATAAAAGTCAAAAATACATGGCAAAAACTATATTTATTTCTTAAAAAATACTTCTTACAACTACAATAACGAAGTACACAGCCATTTCAATATTTATAAATTAAAATTTTATAATATAAAAGTAATTATAATTACATCTAAGTACTTATTATACATTTGATTAATAATTGTATGTTATAATTAATAATAATGTTTCACTGTGAAAATAAATAAATATGTTACGGTCTTGATTAAAAGTATAGTCCCGATAACGATAATTAATGGGGATAATATTATGAATTAGAACATTGAAAGATTTTCTCGGACAAAACACCTATACAAACGTTTTCAATATATTTACAAAATTAACCGTCGAATAATGAGCTGTTTTCAGGCTAAGCTTTTGCTAAGTCTCGAAAGATGGCGCAAGTTAAAATTTGAGAAATATTTTCTGTTATAGAATTTTAACCGGCCATGGCTTCCGAATTATCAAAAATAAATAAAACAACGCTTATATTCATTTCCACTTTAATGCACTAACGCACTGTACTATTTCTCAAATTTCAGGTAATGCCATCTATCGAACTTTATGGAAAATATTAATGGCATCGAACTCATCTGAGAACTGCTCATTATTTATTGCAATTCATTAACAATCTATGTTTATAACTACATAATCACATCGTACAGTAGGTACTATTACAAACATACCTGTAAAGTTTTCGAAAAGCAACAGAACTAGGTTCTGGCAATACTAAATATTTTAAAATTTTGTACTCATAGTACATCACAATGTCAACATTATAATATTTTTGTCTATATTTAAAATGTAAGCATAATAGCAAAATGTAATAATACATCTTGCACACAATCTTTGCGCAAAGATAATTAAAATAGTATGTAAATATATTCTGTAAATATTTAAAATATTATTATGTCTAAAATATCTTCTTTTGTTCTTATACCTATCCACTCGGCAAGTCCACAAAGGTTATTATCGCTAGTAAATACATTATTTAGTCACTCAAATACTATACTTCAACGACAAACTCATTTCAATCCATAACCAACATTATTCAACAAAATTACTTCTAAAATAACAACTATAATAATTCTAGTAGATTTATAAGGCAACTTTGTTCTTAACAAAACATTAAAAACAAAGGCTACAACTTCAAAACACCAAGTTTTCATAGCACTAACATAAAAATCGAAATACCATATCGTATTAAAATAACAATAAACTTTTACAAGTTTGCAATAACATCACGATTTGTCACTATGACAAAGTAGTATTTTCAGATTAGTGCTACTAGCTTTCAGGGCGGTTGCAGATCTTTATTACTGATTCAATAGAGTTCAATATTGCGTCCAAATTGTTCTATAGAAGTGTGCTCACTATTGGATGGCGAGCGCTTGGGTCAGCTCTTGGAAGTCAGTTACAAACCACGCCGCTCTTTTCTTTACTTCTTCGCGGACTACGTTGCCTCCGAATCCTGCAAAAAGAATTGCATTGTTCAGTTAAACTTAAAACATATCCCATGAGTTACTTATCTTTTTAACACTAAATATTTTCTATTATAAGTACACGGTATTTTTCTTATCATCCCGGATAATTTCAGATATTACTCTACTCATGAAAACAAACCACTTTTATTACGGGCCCAAAACTGAAATCGCGAAAAAAAATCTGCTGTTCCATTCGATCATATAAACCTAGATACAGTGTAAACGCACAGAAAGTGAAGCCGCCAACGAATGCTCCATTCGAAAGGGAGCATTAGATCGCTCTCAGTAGTCATTGCCTAAATGTGCTGAGAAGATGCGCAAAAACGATGTATATTCTAAAATAAAATAAAAATAAAAATAAAAACAATTTGAAAAAAGGAAAAAAAGAGATGTAATATTATATCTTCAGTCAGTATTGAACGTAAGTATAATTGCACAATTAATTTAAAGTCAAACATGTAGGTACTGAAACTATCATAATTTTATTAATTATACTAAAATATTGCAATATTCCTTGCCGCGCAACCGTTTCTTCTATTTGCGTTAGTAAGACAGAGATGCAGACATGACGAAATACGATTCGCTGTTCTAGCGTCGGCCGACCATCTGAGCTTTCTATGTAATAAGATCGTAAGTACTACCATGCTGACCGAATTTAAACCCAATTACTGTTGCTTAGGGTCGAATATCAAATGGGGTGACGGCAGTATTCGGAATCGAAATATCTATAACTATAAATACTAATGACAGCGCTGTTGGAATCACTTTTTCAAGCTCATTTAGTATGGAATTGTGTAAGTATCTAGGATTTATATGATCGAAGGGAAAACTCATTGCGTTTTTTAGAAAAGTGTTTCATTATGTCCCTACAGCGCAATTAGTTATACAATATTAAACATATTTCAACATTGTCAATACTGCAATAATCACAGAATTACGAGCTTAAAGTTATCGAAAATTTTCTTCCTAATTCCAACCAATAAGTACTCAATTGAATGAATAAAATAACTTATACAAAATATCCGTAACATTGCATTGTATTGTAGTGACATAATGAAACACTTTTCTAAAAAACACAATGTGGATGTGGTTTCCACAATCTATGAAAATGTTGCATTGTGCAAGCGAGACAACTGCCAAATGGCTGTTAAAGCCACACAATAAAGTTGACAATCGTGAAACAATAGCGTCCTCGAGTCCCAAATTGTATATTCTGTGCTCGTGTCCTAAAAGAACCTTATACTGACCTATGAACCCGTCGGCGGGGGGCAGGCCTCCGCGTCGGTGGCACCGTCCCCGATCATGATGAGCCGCTGGTACCCGTGCTGCTCCTTCAGCCGGCTCACTACGCGGCCCTTGCCGCCAGACCGGGAGGTGGGCTCGTTTTCGTCGAAACTTGCGTACTCGCCTGCAACAAAGGAATTAGAACCATATTACGTGAATCATAAAGGCGAAATTAGACGGTTCATCAAAAGTGATTAATTTCTGCAATGAATTGTGAATGATGAATAATGAACAATGCTATTGAAAACAATCGGGAGCCGCAAGCTTTCATCGCGAAGGCACACTCGGATGAACGACAATTTAGACAATTCATTTTAGATCTTTCATCGATGAAGCATCGAAAATGAAAGCAAAAAGGAACCGTCTAATTTCACCTTAAGGTAGAGGGTTTCGTGCCTTCGTTAACACCATTTAACCTTCTAAGTATATGGATTACACATTTTGGTGATATAGTCTGACTGAAGTGTAATCTATTATCGAAGTTACACATCACTTATCAACGTCCATATAGGTCGCGGCAAATAACTATAGTATGACTATAGTCTGTTTCTTCAACAAACTGTTCTGTTGCTATTGGTCCATGTAATCAACATAACAATAAGAACATATCGGAAATGTGCAAGAGAGAGACTCAGTACTCATATGTTAAAAAAACAGACTATAGACTAAAATTCTGCGCAGAAAAAACTTTTGTACTAAATAAGTATTACAACTGCACAAGTTTTCTTATCTATGGTTTTGTCAAGACCGAGACCTATTATTTGGTACGTAAGCTGACGACCTTAATGTTAGTTTACTTCCAGGGACAATCGGTTTGGTTAAATATTACGAAAAGCGAGATTTTTACCATGTTTTGAATTTTGATATGCTGTCGAGTTTCCGATATTTCGACACAGTTGCATGCCAAATATCGGTGACTCGACAACAAATCAAAACATGATAAAACCCTGTTTTTCTGTAATATTAACATTGTTAATGACCACGATAGTTTAAAATGTTATATCAGATACAGTTTGCTAAAATGGTTTTAAATCTTTTCTGCTGTGATATACACTTTGCAGATTCTGAGTGTTGCACTCAAACTTATCGTAGAGGCTCTTTTTATCAGTTAAAAGAAGTATATCGAGGACACTAACCTTTATTCAACAACAGAACACTTAGTTCAAGTGTTTATGAAGAACAAAGAAATAAGCAAGATTGCAAGGATAAGTGTTCAAGTGTAGGATTAAAATAAAAAATCACAAGAGTTGATATCACTACGTATTTCAATAATAGGTACTAACCTATATCGAATTTACTTTTGTATTAGCTATATCTATTCTGTATTATTAAAGATAAGATAAGATAAGATAAAAATATTCTTTATTCACTTAGACATAATAAATATGTACTTATGAATCGTCAATATTTTCCTACCACCCATTCAAGACTTTTTTAACTGACAAGAAGAATGGGCGCAAGAAACTTGCCAGCGTTTCTTAGTTAGGTAACGACATTTACAAAAAAAAAACATATCGTTACTAATACAACAATTGCTTAGTATAAAAATACATCATATTAAACAGTGATTATGTTATGTGTTACATCATGACCATGCATTGCGGTCATTCAAATAATCGTCTACTTTATAGTATCCTTTGCTCATCAGCGACTCTTTAATGTAACATTTAAATTTATGCAATGGTAGTTCAATTATATGCTGTGGAACTTTATTAAAAAAGGCTATGCTTTTCCCCAGAAATGAGGCTCTGGATTTTTCTAGCCTAAACTTGGGAACGACAAGTTTATCTTTATTTCTTGTGTTAAAGCGATGAATATCACTCTGCTTTACAAATGTATTATAATACTTTTTCACATAAATTATATTTTCATAGATGTAATGTCCTGCAACAGTTAAAATGTTTATTTCTTTAAATAGATCTCTTAAAGAATCTCTCGATCGGAGGTTGTAAATGGCGCGAATAGCCCTTTTTTGGAGCACGAATATACTTTGGATGTTAGCGGCTGAGCCCCACAACAAAAGGCCGTAGGACATAACACTATGAAAATAACTAAAATAGACTATTCTAGCCGTTTCAATATCGGTTAAGAGCCTTATTTTCTTAACTGCGAATTTTAATTAGCTAAACAAATGTCCATTCAGCAGTGACATAGTAATAATATTTAGTAGTAGATAAAGATCCTCTTTACTTCTTCCGACCTAGGTATGACCTACTTAAAATTTGAAAAATTTTATTCAAAAAATTGATGAATAATTAGATTCGTTTATTTTATTACATAGTTATCATTTTTAGAATGACTTTCTTGGGTATTGTTTTAAAATGTCCCTATAGGTAATTTTAAGTAACTTTCGTATAGTTTTACCACGACTTTTTGTAACTGGCCGTCCTCATACAAGAAACAAATAAATATTCAATGACTACAAACATTTCATATTCATAATATGATGACCCCGTTTAAATGAATTAATACTACTCATAATAACGACTTTATCTATCAATTTTGCACAAAAGATTATTTTGAGCCGATTAGAGTGCAATAATTAAACGCAATACAATTAGCGGCCGCATTGTTCTTTATGGCAATTTTAATCTAAATTATCATTTATCAGCAGAATCTGAAGAGCGATACTTCTCCGCACATAACAATAATAAGAAAGAAAGCTGTCAAAATGTTGTGATATTTTCTTCCAATTATAAGGTAGAGTCCGTGTAACATAAATCTGCGCGTGACTGGGGCGGTTTTGGCGCTAGTTACAGTACATTTTTGTCCTATGGTTAAGATAATAGATTAGTATTCGATTTCGACTGCGCGCAGACATATCTAGCGGTTTAAATTAATTGAAGCTCGACCACAAAAACATGTTTTTTGTTTGCTACAAAACGTGACACCGCATCGACATATTTTGTGCGTAAGTTATTAATAGTCATTTGTTTAATGACGCGATCACGCCACGCCCATGTCGCCTCGATCACACATAACAGTTTGAAGTTATTATGTGTATCTGTAGGCACTGGCCAGTGAGATCGTGGCCCACTTGTATTGTAAACAGAGCTGCAACAATCGGCGCGCGATCGTCACTCGCCACGCGGTCGGTACGTGCAATTGCGATAACGTGTGCGTATGAGCATCGTGTAGGTTTCTTGTTTTGCTGCCTTTGCTTTTGATAAGATTCGCGTTTTTTAAGAAGACTAAAATAACACAGCATTAATTAACAGTTTTGGTCTGAAATAAAAGATTTTTATTTTATTTTATTTATTAACACGGGCAACTAAAATTGCGCAATTTCTGTCAATCCCCGCCAAATATGACGTCACGACTACATCAAGCAATTAAGGGCGATGGATAATGGCAAAGTTGCTGATGTACGGCCACACAATACCACGAAATATGGAGCAACATAGCTCCACTTAATTGCTCCAGAATGATCCATCACAGTTGAAAGTTGCCCGTGTACGCGCTCTTTAAGGAAATGCTACTTATTTGATGAGTAGAAGTTTTCTTATAGGAAAAATAGGAAAAATGTGATAGTAAAAAAACCACGAGCCCTATAAGTAGCTTTCAGGCGGGATTTTTTGGGATCAGAAGTTTTCTTGTTGGCTCTATTTAGAAAATCTGCCTATAGTATAGGTAATAATCACTACCCACGGGACTTAGAACAAAACAGTACGTACAATATAAAAAATAATTAGAATTCTTAAAACTCATTCTCAATTTGCGAAGCCTCAAAGAGCGTTGAGTCACAAAGTAGTCATTGACGTTTCTAAATTGAACTGTATTGACCTAAACATAAAAATGAGTTCTGGTAAGCAGAAGTCAACTCAACAGTCAAATGGGTATCACCAATGAACTATCTTTTCAATTGACTTATACGTACACGCAACTTGCGAATGGTAAATCTGACTTGATCTTATATGGGTCGGTAAAGAATTACATCAGTCTGCAATGGACGTTATATGAGCGATAAAGATTGCCTTCTACCTCAGTTTCTTAACCTTTCTGTAGTCACGAGTTTCAGTATCGTGGAATTGTGTTTACATTTCTGTGAATTACTAAGACAAAAATAATTCGTACAAAATTACGCACAGTTTGTGTCTCGCATTAGTTTGTTTTCTCTTATTTGTTCGTGTCTGTTTTGCAATGGTTGCATTTAGCCTAACTAATCGCTAAGTCATCGATTACTTGTCTGATTACTATTTTCGATAGATTCTGCTGAACGCGCTTTCGTTTTCGTTTAAATTCATAATTAATTTCGATTTCCATGTTGTTAAACACTTTTTTACTTGGTCTGAGGTTAATTAAACGTAATAAACTTCGAAAGTAGAAAAAAATAAATGAAGTTTATTTACACAAACAATAGTTTGACAGCAACTTGCATGGAAAAAATGGCGTCCGATTGCTATAAATCGCTGTCAGTCATCGCATTTTTGTGTGCGTTCAGCAGATTATTTGTAATCGATTACTCATCGATGAGTTCTGGTAAATGCACTCAATTTAAACGCAACTGAAAACGATACCCTACCCTCACTGGAACCTTTATTTATTACATAAGATTTTCAATTTTGATTAAAATTGTTTGCATATAAAGACGAGATAAAATTATTATAAAAAATACAATTATGAAGTTACTTAGTGTTTTTGTCTCTTATGTCACATAAATAAACTTTCAATTTATAAAATTTTATCGCTCTTGTTTGTTATCCCTTTTTAAACTATTTGTTACCGGTTCATTCCCTAAGACGTGGTTAATTATAATAATAAAACGTTTTCCTTTGAGAAACAGATAACGACACGCAATTAATTTAGTGAGGGAATTCCTTACTATCTTATCATGAAACTAAATTAAGGAATTTATGTAGGTAACTACTCTATCTACGTAAGTACGTACTCGTGATGGTATTTTGAACTTGTTTAGTATAAAGTCCATGAGTCAATAGCGTTAAATCTTGCCTAATATCACAGATAATATAATACTATACCTAATATGTTATCAAAATGATAAAAATGTTTTCATTAGAAGGTACGTAATTCCATTCAATATTGTTTTATATGACTCAGTAAGTATTACCATCTTATAGTGACAACTCAAAATTTGCAGTTAAGCGGTCCACTGCGAATATAATATTTTATCTTGATTTCAGAATATTTGTAAGTAAGTACTATTTTCTAAGAATTCATTGAAAACTGCGACGCATTTTATCTACTGTCGCGTACTTCAAACAATAAAAATGCATTGGAATATACTGAAGTGTCTAGAATAACGAACAATTTCCGCGAAAGATAATATTAAAACCTTGGAATCAATAACGAAATCTAATATTGGGTTTATGCCAATGCAACCCTGAGCTTAATAATGCATTTTGATATTTATGATTGTGACAAAATATGTCTACAATATACGTGTTGCAAGAGATATGATATAAAAGTGACCTATTTCGCGTGACAGCTGTTTATACAATATCGAGTACTTCTGCCCTTCAATAACAATGCCTGAATGGTTTTGTTATGCTTAGGTTAAAAGGGCATAGATCGAGCAGAATCAAACATTATAAATAAAATACATGGTTGAAAATTTTGATGTTTATAGTGATACCTAATGAGATGGTGAGTTTAAACTTTAAAATCACCTTCAAACTTTAACCCTCATTTAAATTTATTCCAAAACGTCGACTAAAGTTATACCTGATTTAAAACTGATGATAATTCTGTCTTTCATTTGGAAAATGAGAGTGACAGCACCAGTTTTAATTATAACCAGGACTATTTTAGTCCACGTTTTGAAATAAGGGGGTTAAGGTGTTAGTCCTAATGTGTTAAGGCTGGGAATCCCGAGCGCAGAAATAATTTGAGGGGGTGAAGAACGTCGCATACGCTCCGCCCATCGGAGGGACACCCCGCGCGTCTCAGTATACTTGCGCGGCCCTGGCCGGCGGCCGCTATCGTGCCACAGTGTAGCAGCAAGACAGTAGTGACCGATATTCAGTAGAACCACTCAAGTTTCATTTTTAATGTAATATGTTTATTATTTTAAAACGAAATAGATAGATAACTGTAGTACAAATAATATTATTACCTACCACTGTATACCATACTATAATATTACATTGAATGTATTACAATATTGTTACGGTGAGGGTGTTATTATGAATTTCAAGCGAAATGATCGATTCTAGAGTAGAATTATAGTAAACAATGTTGCCCTCGACTTCGTCCGCTTGTATTTTAGTTAAAACATGAGTTTCAGTTAAAAAGTACCC
Source organism: Crambus lathoniellus (assembly GCA_949710035.1). Taxonomy (NCBI): domain Eukaryota; kingdom Metazoa; phylum Arthropoda; class Insecta; order Lepidoptera; family Crambidae; genus Crambus; species Crambus lathoniellus. The sequence goes on along the minus strand of OX453303.1, from coordinate 7,949,965 downwards.
TATATCATTCTCGATCGTCCTATTTATCTCTATACTAAAATTAACCAACCTTGGTTTATCGGTTCTGGGATGAAACCTAACAGACAGACAGAGTTACTTTCGCATTTATAGTACTAGCTTAATCCGTAGATAAATGCAAATGTCACTTTGCCTGTCTGTTACTTTATCACGCCAAAACGCTGAATGATGATGAATTTTGGAATCTTGAAATACATTGAACCTTGCAGAAGAATAGAACCTCATAGAATATTGTTCATGCGATAACCGAAATCCACGTGAGCGAAGTCGTGGGCTGCATCTAGTAATTTGATATACTAACTGTGGCCCGTAACTTCGTCTGCATGAACTTTGGACATTGCATTTGTATTGGAATTGCGGTTATATCGCGTAAAAAAGTAGCCTATGTCCTTCTCCAAGATTTGTAATCTCTGTACCAAAAATCATCAAAATCGGTTCAGCTGTTTTGGCGTAAAAAGTAACATCATCATGGCAGCCGAACGACGCCCACCGATGGGCATAGGCCCAAAAAGTAACATATGGACGAACAAATAGGCAGATAGAGTTACTTTTTGTAGGTATGGATAGTGCGTGAGAATCGGAAGGGGTATCAGAGTGGGGATTACAGTGGGACTGGAAATGGAAGAGAGGATCGTAGAGGAAATCATAGTGGTGATCGGAGTAAGTGAATAGGAGTAAAATTAAAATAAATAAGTATGTCAATAATAATGGTAAAACATTTATTAACATTCGCTTAAATCTAGAATTTTGACTCAATAATATCTTGAGCTGAGAACGAACTTGTGTCAAGGCAATATCGTGCCATTTTGATAGTGCCATTCCAAATTCTCTTAAAATGTCCACCGCTGAGGCCGCCGCGGTTGCAACTAGTCGAGCTATTATAGCATACCACCGCAAATCATACCGCCCGCCGCGCCTCTTGAGCAGGGTACTCACCGAGCTGTGTAACACGTAACGTAACGTAACTGCTACTGTCAAGTGAGTACATAGGAGGCACGAGCTCGCTGCGTAAGCTCAGTGACCCGCCGAGTGGCGGTATCGCTGCGAACACAAAGGCGGCTCGCAGTGTGCGCGTGGACTACGACAAGACCTCTTGTGCAGTGAGTACGTAGGCGCGACGCGAACTTCAAACGAACGCAATCGTGGAGTGAGCAGAATGTTGTCGGCGTGATTTCGTCACAAGCACTGCGGAACCGGGAGCTCGTAGCTGGTTACGCGGTGACCGTGGACGAGCCGTACTCACTTTCAGGTTGATACAGTAACAGTTAGGTTACGTGCTACAAGCTAGATGAGTACCCTGCTTTGCAGCACCGCACGCCCCGCACCGCTAGAGACTGTGGCCGACGTTATACCTAAATATACAAATCTGTTTAAATATTTAACCGAGTAATTTCGCAGAAGATAAAATGACTTATTTATACCAGTAAGTATGTAATACTTGATAAAAATCCAAAACATTTTCCAAACATGACTACCTACTGCTATTGTACTTATGGTAATTCCTTTTTTTGATCCTCATTTTCATTAATAATTGCTCAGTTTTTTTTTTCTTATATGATCTTAGAATGAAATTTGGCGTCACGAGTAAGAAAATCCAAAAAAATGCATACGAATATTAATTTATCTTAAACAACACAAATTCAGTACCTATGGGAAATTTCTCAGCATTATTGCTTTTTAAAATTATGTGTAGTCACATAAACACAAATCTTAAATATTCAAAAGGAATAACATCGAAAGTTCGACATAATAATTTTCCATTTCAAGTAACACCAAAATTTCATATTTGATTAAACTTTCTTCACCGGACATATTTATATAACGTATAAAACAATTTAGGCAATATCCAAAAAAATATCCCAACAGTAAAACCAAATTTTAAACGGATACTTTTTTCTGAAAAAGATATCAATGAAATAAAACTTTATTAAAAATACCTAATTTCTATTAAGTATTAAAATTCTTTGGAAAGTTATACAATACTTTTAATTTATTGCTACTATATCATCATACTGTAAAGTTTTCCCTGACTAAGGAATTACTGTGGGGGTCCACTAGGTTAATTTCGTACACTGCCTCACCTATCTCTATACACTGTGACACTACTTACTATTTAGAAATATAAGTAAATTAATATCTGATTCGTTCCAAATGAATAAAAAAATTCAAATCACTTAGTTACCTTATATGTTTGTTTATCCGTCGCAGAGTCTGCGACGAAATCTTCATTTTTTTATTCTTTTTATTGGCCATTTTATCGTAATCACTATAAAATATTTACAGAATTATTCTTGAATGAACCTAGTTAATGCATAAAACAAATAGTAGATACATATTAAATTTAAAATACATATTTTCTACAAACTATTATTATATATTTGTACAAACTATAACTAGGTACATTACACGACACCACAGATAATTATTTGTATCTATATAGCTTACTGAACTCTCCACACAATCAAGTATTTGAATTGTTTTTAATTTCGCTCGTCGCAGGTAATTTCGTCGCAAAAATTGGCACGCGTCCGACCTCTAACTCATTCCGCAGGGGACTGATTGATTGAAATTACGACCGTCAACGTAGCAAAATAGGATTTTTTCGAAAATAAACAATGCCTTAAAAAAAATAGACTTATGACGGCCGGAATCCCTCGGCTATTCAAAGACAATTATTTTCGTATATTTTTCATTAACTAAAACCAAGTATTTTGCAAATAATACGATATTTGGATTACGATTAGACGGATGTTTGGGATTTTATTTGACACACTTAAATATCACCAATCGAAAAAAAACGGCCGGAAGCACTAGATAAATAACTGTAAAATAACATTTATTTTTTCCAAATTTTAAGTACCTGTGATTTGCGAGTAATCCATAATTTAAGATACCCTATTTTGGGGAATGCCCGCCTTAATTATCTAACTCTATTGTACTATGTATGTTAATTTGCAATGTTACTATCGGTTCCCTTTATCTATCTTATGAAACAATATATCTAAGACTAAAGTTAGTTTCCGCATTTTACAGATGAACACTGACTTAAAATTTAATTACAGAATAATAAAAAAATGCAATTTGAATGTTTAGGTTACAGAACTTATTTAGTTTTTTTTTCTATCTTATAATATTAATCATTTCGACTAATTTGAAATGGTAATTATAGCTTGTGTGTCATTATTACTTCGAAATTACTATCATTAATAGACCACAATAGCACGTGAGGACTTGTATAGGAACTTTTGAAATGATTGATTTTTAAATACCTTTAATTAAGATCTCATTAGTGTATTGACGAATATCCTTAGCTACTACAGTCTATTAAAAAGTTTGGGTAATAGATATTATTATACGTATTAAAGTGTTGCATACAAATCCCATTGAAACAGTATAGTGATACTTATATAAAAATGTATATGAGTATATGAAAATGAATGTATTTATAACGAGTGCCTTGTAGACCTTGCAGATACAAATTTGAATATATACAAGGTGCAATAATTTAATTTAAAGACGTGCATGCTTCTTTTTTCTTTATAAAAATAAGGGAATGGTTCCTTTGTATGAAATTTGCTATGTCTATTATTTCAGGTACTTTTTATTTCAACCTGTATAATCTACATAGTATAAAAGAAAGTCGCTTCCCGCTGTCTTGACGCTTTGTTCTTCCCAAACTACGCTAATATGTATTTAATAATAATAGAATCTATATAATATTTTCGTGGTGTGCATGCTTCGATCAACAATAATTGTTGATCGAAGTGTGCATGTGCAATTTTTTGCGGCCGAGCGGGCGATGCATCTTGCATATTGTGTTTTTTGCGGAAGTAAGCTACCTACATATATTTCGTTTTTCACAATTATTATGTATTCCTTTTGAACTTACCATCGAAGTAGAATTTGAGTCTATTCGCGTAGATGTTGCTGGGGGGAATGTTCAGAAGTTCAGCTACAGGCTCGATCAGGCTGCGGAACCCGCCGGAGACGAGGTAGACCGCCACCCCTCTTTCGTGGAGCTCTTTCACCAACGCTCTGCAATAGACAACATTATGGTCATAATCATACACGCAACAGAGACACTAGCGGCCAGAATTAATAATCAATCCACAGATTGGGATAGGTATGATAGAGATTAGTTGCTATGCAACGTTTGATATTAACATTAACATAGAATTAACGACAATTTGCTTGGGTGTTGCTAGGTGTTGCCTAGCAACTAATCTGGATCATGCCTATTCCTATCTGTGGATAGATTATTAATTCTGGCCGTAGATCAAAAACATCTAATGCCCCGATACAAAGACCACTGTGAGATTGTCTTTGAACAAGATTTTCGTATGATACCTAATTATTATTAGAGAGGAGTATAGCTCCTCTCTTGGCCGCATCTTCCTTCAGAATTTGCTGTCCGGATAACCCTAATTGACCCAAATAAATAAGTATTGCTATTTAATCACTTCTGGGATATACCCGACCCAAAATGTACCAGTGCCAAATTAATGTTCTCAGAATCTAAGTAATTAAATAGATAATAAGCTATTTCCGGAAAATCTCATGCTTTACAACGACGAATACCCGAATATCTTGATTATTATTTACATTTACGCATGTTACATATTATTGGTAGGTATTACATTATTATATTCTGTTATTACTTATCGGCTTTTTATCGGATACATTTCGGCGAGTGTGCAGTGGAATAGCACAACCTAATTCCGCTATCTCCCTTCTTCCATCGTACCAGATGTACGAATCAGCGCCACCGTTTTATAGTGGATATTCCTAGGACACGGACTAAGCGTTTTGCTTCTAATTTGATTATCCTTACCGCTAAGGAATGGAACTCCTTGCCCGAGTCTGTATTTCCCGATAGGTACAATCTGGGGGCCTTCAAGTCGCGACTGAACCGGTACCTTCTCGGCAAGCGCGATTCATCGTAGATCGCATCAACCCTTACCATCAGGTGTGATAGCGGACAAGCGCTTGACTATCAATAATTCAAAAAAATGCCCTCAGCGTTACTCAGCAGTTTATTTTACTGTTACAGAGTACTATGGGAAAGAAATGTTTACGAAAAGTTCACAAATAGTTCACATTCAACTCTACTGCCTTTCAATCAAAAATATATAGACTTACAATATTAACTTATTATCTTGCATAAAACAAATAAGTCCATATTCAGCTAATTTCAAGTGGTTATTTCTGGACATAAAGTGGCGAAGCAACGATGACCCGATGACTTTAAACCTCCATTTGTGTATCGCCAAAGCCGATGAGACATTAAAAGCAAATGTTAGTTTAATCGTAAATAATTCGTTTCATAATTCGCTTGTTATAATACAGATTGAATTTATTTTTTCACATTTGAGGAGTGTCCGATCAAAAGTGGATATTTACATTTTCCAAAAAAAATGATTTTTTTTCGATCCGGGTAGAGTTTTTAAGATATCAGAATGCATCTTGTGGCTATTTCCCTATGAAAACGTTGGTAAAAAATTTTATTTTGATCAAAACTGGATATTTACAACAATAGTAATCTTTGTAATGTAAAGATAAAAATGTCCACATCAAAACATGACATTTTTAGAACAAATTTGATTACTGCACTTATTTTAACTTCGTAAAAAGGCAATTTATGAGTAAAAATAGAAGAACAAAACTGGCTTACACCTGGTCTGTAACAAAAGTGTATGTTTACTGTCAGACTGCATCAAAACTGTCTATTTACAATTTTCGATTTACAATTACTGCTAAGATATGCATACAAAAAAGAAGGTAACTTGCTATATTGCCTCTACTTTCTACTGACTACACAGACAGCTTGTTATTATTAAATTAAAAAAAATACTTCAATAATTATAGATTTTTGTTGACTTCCCAAAAAGGGTATACGACGTAAATATCCAGTTTTGATCAGACACTCCTCATTTGTTATTCAATAATGTTATATGTCTGAATGTCATAATTAAATATCTACATTTCAACAACAGTCAAATACCCTATTCTGTCATGGCTGGAGAGTGAATGGGACGGGATAACGAATGTAGCCATCGTTCCGATTATCGGAAACTTCGCCAGTAGGGCCCCAGACTTGAAATCCGATTTTGGAAACGGTCATAATATGACCACGTATCAAATGTTCACTTGCATTTTGCGGTTATTTCATGACCGGAAACCAGGTTAGAGGATACTTACCTTTTTATTTCCAGCAACAATCGCAATCGCTTTCAGTTTGGCATTAATTGCTGCGACAAAACATAATTATCACTGTTTGTATGGAGTTATTGTTATGTTATATGTAAGTGATATCTATACATAGATATATTACGACTATCACAAAAACGATCATGACCAATATTGATGGCAAATGTTAAATTGACCAGAGTATTTTGCAACTCTGTTACAGAATAATAAATAAAAGTCAAAAATACATGGCAAAAACTATATTTATTTCTTAAAAAATACTTCTTACAACTACATAAACGAAGTACACAGCCATTTCAATATTTATAAATTAAAATTTTATAATATAAAAGTAATTATAATTACTTACATCTAAGTACTTATTATACATTTGATTAATAATTGTATGTTATAATTAATAATAATGTTTCACTGTGAAAATAAATAAATATGTTACGGTCTTGATTAAAAGTATAGTCCCGATAACGATAATTAATGGGGATAATATTATGAATTAGAACATTGAAAGATTTTCTCGGACAAAACACCTATACAAACGTTTTCAATATATTTACAAAATTAACCGTCGAATAATGAGCTGTTTTCAGGCTAAGCTTTTGCTAAGTCTCGAAAGATGGCGCAAGTTAAAATTTGAGAAATATTTTCTGTTATAGAATTTTAACCGGCCATGGCTTCCGAATTATCAAAAATAAATAAAACAACGCTTATATTCATTTCCACTTTAATGCACTAACGCACTGTACTATTTCTCAAATTTCAGGTAATGCCATCTATCGAACTTTATGGAAAATATTAATGGCATCGAACTCATCTGAGAACTGCTCATTATTTATTGCAATTCATTAACAATCTATGTTTATAACTACATAATCACATCGTACAGTAGGTACTATTACAAACATACCTGTAAAGTTTTCGAAAAGCAACAGAACTAGGTTCTGGCAATACTAAATATTTTAAAATTTTGTACTCATAGTACATCACAATGTCAACATTATAATATTTTTGTCTATATTTAAAATGTAAGCATAATAGCAAAATGTAATAATACATCTTGCACACAATCTTTGCGCAAAGATAATTAAAATAGTATGTAAATATATTCTGTAAATATTTAAAATATTATTATGTCTAAAATATCTTCTTTTGTTCTTATACCTATCCACTCGGCAAGTCCACAAAGGTTATTATCGCTAGTAAATACATTATTTAGTCACTCAAACACTATACTTCAACGACAAACTCATTTCAATCCATAACCAACATTATTCAACAAAATTACTTCTAAAATAACAACTATAATAATTCTAGTAGATTTATAAGGCAACTTTGTTCTTAACAAAACATTAAAAACAAAGGCTACAACTTCAAAACACCAAGTTTTCATAGCACTAACATAAAAATCGAAATACCATATCGTATTAAAATAACAATAAACTTTTACAAGTTTGCAATAACATCACGATTTGTCACTATGACAAAGTAGTATTTTCAGATTAGTGCTACTAGCTTTCAGGGCGGTTGCAGATCTTTATTACTGATTCAATAGAGTTCAATATTGCGTGCAAATTGTTCTATAGAAGTGTGCTCACTATTGGATGGCGAGCGCTTGGGTCAGCTCTTGGAAGTCAGTTACAAACCACGCCGCTCTTTTCTTTACTTCTTCGCGGACTACGTTGCCACCGAATCCTGCAAAAAGAATTGCATTTTTCAGTTAAACTTAAAACATATCCCATGAGTTACTTATCTTTTTAACATTAAATATTTTCCATTATAAGTACACGGTATTTTTCTTATCATCCCGGATAATTTCAGATATTAGCGATATAGAGTCATGAAAACAAACCACTTTTATTACGGGCCCAAAATTGAAATCGCGAAAAAAAATCTGCTGTTCCATTCGATCATATAAACCTAGATACAGTGTAAACGCACAGAAAGTGAAGCCGCCAACGAATGCTCCATTCGAAAGGGAGCATTAGATCGCTCTCAGTAGTCATTGCCTAAATGTGCTGAGAAGATGCGCAAAAACGATGTATATTCTAAAATAAAATAAAAATAAAAATAAAAACAATTTGAAAAAAGGAAAAAAAGAGATGTAATATTATATCTTCAGTCAGTATTGAACGTAAGTATAATTGCACAATTAATTTAAAGTCAAACATGTAGGTACTGAAACTATCATAATTTTATTAATTATACTAAAATATTGCAATATTCCTTGCCGCGCAACCGTTTCTTCTATTTGCGTTAGTAAGACAGAGATGCAGACATGACGAAATACGATTCGCTGTTCTAGCGTCGGCCGACCATCTGAGCTTTCTATGTAATAAGATCGTAAGTACTACCATGCTGACCGAATTTAAACCCAATTACTGTTGTTTAGGGTCGAATATCAAATGGGGTGACGGCAGTATTCGGAATCGAAATATCTATAACTATAAATACTAATGACAGCGCTGTTGGAATCACTTTTTCAAACTCATTTAGTATGGAATTGTGTAAGTATCTAGGATTTATATGATCGAAGGGAAAACTCATTGCGTTTTTTAGAAAAGTGTTTCATTATGTCCCTACAGCGCAATTAGTTATACAATATTAAACATATTTCAACATTGTCAATACTGCAATAATCACAGAATTACGAGCTTAAAGTTATCGAAAATTTTCTTCCTAATTCTAACCAATAAGTACTCAATTGAATGAATAAATAACTTATACAAAATATCCGTAACATTGCATTGTAGTGACATAATGAAACACTTTTCTAAAAAACACAATGTGGATGTGGTTTCCACAATCTATGAAAATGTTGCATTGTGCAAGCGAGACAACTGCCAAATGGCTCTTTAAGCCACACAATAAAGTTGACAATCGTGAAACAATAGCGTCCTCGAGTCCCAAATTGTATATTCTGTGCTCGTGTCCTAAAAGAACCTTATACTGACCTATGAACCCGTCGGCGGGGGGGCAGGCCTCCGCGTCGGTGGCACCGTCCCCGATCATGATGAGCCGCTGGTACCCGTGCTGCTCCTTCAGCCGGCTCACTACGCGGCCCTTCCCGCCAGACCGGGAGGTGGGCTCGTTTTCGTCGAAACTTGCGTACTCGCCTGCAACAAAGGAATTAGAACCATATAACGTGAATCATAATGGCGAAATTAGACGGTTCATCAAAAGTGAATCATTTCTGCAATGAATTGTGAATGATGAATGATGAACAATGCTATTGAAAATAATCGGGAGCCGCAAGCTTTCATCGCGAAGGCACACTCGGACGAACGACAATTTAGACAATTTATTTTAGATCTTTCATCGATGAAGCATCGAAAATGAAAGAAAAAAGGAACCGTCTAATTTCACCTTAAGGTAGAGGGTTTCGTGCCTTCGTCAACACCATTTAACGTTCTAAGTATGTGGATTACACATTTTGGTGATATAGTCTGACTGAAGTGTAATCTATTATCGAAGTTACACATCACTTATCAACGTCCATATAGGTCGCGGCAAATAACTATAGTATGACTATAGTCTGTTTCTTCAACAAACTGTTCTGTTGCTATTGGTCCATGTAATCAACATAATAATAAGAACATATCGGATATGTGCAAGAGACAGACTCAGTACTCGTATGTTAAAAAAACAGACTATAGACTAAAATTCTGCGCAGAAAAAACTTTTGTACTAAATAAGTATTACAACTGCACAAGTTTTCTTATCTATGGTTTTGTCAAGACCGAGACCTATTATTTGGTACGTAAGCTGACGACCTTAATGTTAGTTTACTTCCAGGGACAATCGGTTTGGATTGGAATATTTATCAGATCCATAAATATTACGAAAAGCGAGATTTTTACCATGTTTTGAATTTTGATATGCTGTCGAGTTTCCGATATTTCGACACAGTTGCATGCCAAATATCGGTGACTCGACAACAAATCAAAACATGATAAAATCCTGTTTTTCTGTAATATTAACATTGTTAATGACCACGATAGTTTAAAATGTTATATCAGATACAGTTTGCTAAAATGGTTTTAAATCTTTTCTGCTGTGATATACACTTTGCAGATTCTGAGTGTTGCACTCAAACTTATCGTAGAGGCACTTTTTATCAGTTAAAAGAAGTATATCGAGGACACTAACCTTTATTCAACAACAGAACACTTAGCTCAAGTGTTTATGAAGAACAAAGAAATAAGCAAGATTGCAAGGATAAGTGTTCAAGTGTAGGATTAAAATAAAAAATCACAAGAGTTGATATCACTACGTATTTGAATTTGAAGTAGATTTATTTCAATAATAGGTACTAACCTATATCGAATTTACTTTTGTATTAGCTATATCTATTCTGTAGTATTAGCTAAACAAATGTCCATTCAGCAGTGACATAGTAATAATATTTAGTAGATAAAGATCCTCTTTACTTCTTCCGACCTAGGTATGACCTACTTAAAATTTGAAAAATTTTAATCAAAAAATTGATGAATAATTAGATTCATTTATTTTATTACATAGTTATCATTTTTAGAATGACTTTCTTGGGTATTGTTTTAAATTGTCCCTATAGGTAATTTTAAGTAACTTTTTGTAACTGGCCGTCCTCATACAAGAAACAAATAAATATTCAATGACTACAAACATTTCATATTCATAATATGATGACCCCGTTTAAATGAATTAATACTACTCATAATAACGACTTTATCTATCAATTTTGCACAAAAGATTATTTTGAGCCGATTAGAGTGCAATAATTAAACGCAATACAATTAGCGGCCGCATTGTTCTTTATTGCCATAAAGATAATTATTGCCATTAATTTTAATCTAAATTATCATTTATCAGCAGAATCTGAAGAGCGATACTTCTCGGCACAGAACAAAAATAAGAAAGAGAGCTGTCAAAATGTTGTGAAATTTTCTTCCAATTATAAGGTAGAGTCCGTGTCACATAAAACTGCGCGTGACTGGGCCGTTTTTGGCGCTAGTTACAGTACATTTTTTGTCCTATGGTTAAGATAATAGATTAGTATTCGATTTCGACTGCGCGCAGACATATCTAGCGGTTTCGTCCAAGAATGACATTAGCTCTAAAACAAATTAATTCAAGCTCGACCACAAAAACATGTTTTTTGTTTGCTACAAAACGTGATACCCCCATCGGCATTCGTGCGTAAGTTATTAATAGTCATTTGTTTAATGACGCGATCACGCCACGCCCATGTCGCCTCGATCATACATAACAGTTTGAGGTTATTATATCTGTATCTGTAGGCTTTGGCCAGTGAGATCGTGGCCCACTTGTATTGTAAACAGAGCTGCAACAATCGGCGCGCGATCGTCACTCGCCACGCGGTCGGTACGTGCAATTGCGATAACGTGGCGTATGAGCATCGTGTAGGTTTCTTGTTTTGCTGCCTTTGCTTTTGATAAGATTCGCGTTTTTTAAGAAGACTAAAATAACACAGCATTAATGAACAGTTATGGTCTGAAATAAAAGATTTTTATTTTATTTTATTTATTAACACGGGCAACTAAAATTGCGCAATTTCTGTCAATCCCCGCCAAATATGACGTCACGACTACATCAAGCAATTAAGGGCGATGGATAATGGCAAAGTTGCTGATGTACGGCCACACAATACCACGAAATATGGAGCAACATAGCTCCACTTAATTGCTCCAGAATGATCCATCACAGTTGAAAGTTGCCCGTGTACGCGCTCTTTAAGGAAATGCTACTTATTTGATGAGTAGAAGTTTTCTTATAGGAAAAATAGGAAAAATGTGATAGTAAAAAAACCACGAGCCCTATAAGTAGCTTTCAGGCGGGATTTTTTGGTATCAGAAGTTTTCTTGTTGGCTCTATTTAGAAAATCTGCCTATAGTATAGGTAATAATCACTACCCAAGGGACTTAGAACAAAACAGTACGTACAATATAAAAAATAATTAGAATTCTTAAAACTCATTCTCAATTTGCGAAGCCTCAAAGAGCGTTGAGTCACAAAGTAGTCATTGACGTTTCTAAATTGAACTGTATTGACCTAAACATAAAAATGAGTTCTGGTAAGCAGAAGTCAACTCAACAGTCAAATGGGTATCACCAATGAACTATCTTTTCAATTGACTTATACGTACACGCAACTTGCGAATGGTAAATCTGACTTGATCTTATATGGGTCGGTAAAGAATTACATCAGTCTGCAATGGACGTTATATGAGCGATAAAGATTGCCTTCTACCTCAGTTTCTTAACCTTTCTGTAGTCACGAGTTTCAGTATCGTGGAATTGTGTTTACATTTCTGTGAATTACTAAGACAAAAATAATTCGTACAAAATTACGCACAGTTTGTGTCTCGCATTAGTTTGTTTTCTCTTATTTGTTCGTGTCTGTTTTGCAATCGTTGCATTTAGCCTAACTAATCGCTGACTAATCGCTAAGTCATCGATTACTTGTCTGATTACTATTTTCGATAGATTCTGCTGAACGCGCTTTCGTTTGCTTGGTTTGGACAGTTAGTTTAATTTAATTAAATTCATAATTAATTTCGATTTCCATGTTGTTAAACACTTTTTTACTTGGTCTGAGGTTAATTAAACGTAATAAACTTCGAAAGTAGAAAAAAAAAATGAAGTTTATTTACACAAACAATAGTTTGACAGCAACTTGCATGGAAAAAATGGCGTCCGATTGCTATAAATCGCTGTCAGTCATCGCATTTTTGTGTGCGTTCAGCAGATTATTTGTAATCGATTACTCATCGATGAGTTCTGGTAAATGCACCCAATTTAAACGCAACTGAAAACGATACCCTACCCTCACTGGAACCTTTATTTATTACATAAGATTTTCAATTTTGATTAAAATTGTTTGCATATAAAGACGAGATAAAATTATTATAAAAAATACAATTATGAAGTTACTTAGTGTTTTTGTCTCTTATGTCACATAAATAAACTTTCAATTTATAAAATTTTATCGCTCTTGTTTGTTATCCCTTTTTAAACTATTTGTTACCGGTTCATTCCCTAAGACGTGGTTAATTATAATAATAAAACGTTTTCCTTTGAGAAACAGATAACGACACGCAATTAATTTAGTGAGGGAATTCCTTACTATCTTATCATGAAACTAAATTAAGGAATTTATGTAGGTAACTACTCTATCTACGTAAGTACGTACTCGTGATGGTATTTTGAACTTGTTTAGTATAAAGTCCATGAGTCAATAGCGTTAAATCTTGCCTAATATCACAGATAATATAATACTATACCTAATATGTTATCAAAATGATAAAAATGTTTTCATTAGAAGGTACGTAATTCCATTCAATATTGTTTTATATGACTCAGTAAGTATTACCATCTTATAGTGACAACTCAAAATTTGCAGTTAAGCGGTCCACTGCGAATATAATATTTTATCTTGATTTCAGAATATTTGTAAGTAAGTACTATTTTCTAAGAATTCATTGAAAACTGCGACGCATTTTATCTACTGTCGCGTACTTCAAACAATAAAAATGCATTGGAATATACTGAAGTGTCTAGAATAACGAACAATTTCCGCGAAAGATAATATTAAAACCTTGGAATCAATAACGAAATCTAATATTGGGTTTATGCCAATGCAACCCTGAGCTTAATAATGCATTTTGATATTTATGATTGTGACAAAATATGTCTACAATATACGTGTTGCAAGAGATATGATATAAAAGTGACCTATTTCGCGTGACAGCTGTTTATACAATATCGAGTACTTCTGCCCTTCAATAACAATGCCTGAATGGTTTTGTTATGCTTAGGTTAAAAGGGCATAGATCGAGCAGAATCAAACATTATAAATAAAATACATGGTTGAAAATTTTGATGTTTATAGTGATACCTAATGAGATGGTGAGTTTAAACTTTAAAATCACCTTCAAACTTTAACCCTCATTTAAATTTATTCCAAAACGTCGACTAAAGTTATACCTGATTTAAAACTGATGATAATTCTGTCTTTCATTTGGAAAATGAGAGTGACAGCACCAGTTTTAATTATAACCAGGACTATTTTAGTCCACGTTTTGAAATAAGGGGGTTAAGGTGTTAGTCCTAATGTGTTAATTATCTAACTCTATTGTACTATGTATGTTAATTTGCAATGTTACTATCGGTTCCCTTTATCTATCTTATGAAACAATATATCTAAGACTAAAGTTAGTTTCCGCATTTTACAGATGAACACTGACTTAAAATTTAATTACAGAATAATAAAAAAATGCAATTTGAATGTTTAGGTTACAGAACTTATTTAGTTTTTTTTTCTATCTTATAATATTAATCATTTCGACTAATTTGAAATGGTAATTATAGCTTGTGTGTCATTATTACTTCGAAATTACTATCATTAATAGACCACAATAGCACGTGAGGACTTGTATAGGAACTTTTGAAATGATTGATTTTTAAATACCTTTAATTAAGATCTCATTAGTGTATTGACGAATATCCTTAGCTACTACAGTCTATTAAAAAGTTTGGGTAATAGATATTATTATACGTATTAAAGTGTTGCATACAAATCCCATTGAAACAGTATAGTGATACTTATATAAAAATGTATATGAGTATATGAAAATGAATGTATTTATAACGAGTGCCTTGTAGACCTTGCAGATACAAATTTGAATATATACAAGGTGCAATAATTTAATTTAAAGACGTGCATGCTTCTTTTTTCTTTATAAAAATAAGGGAATGGTTCCTTTGTATGAAATTTGCTATGTCTATTATTTCAGGTACTTTTTATTTCAACCTGTATAATCTACATAGTATAAAAGAAAGTCGCTTCCCGCTGTCTTGACGCTTTGTTCTTCCCAAACTACGCTAATATGTATTTAATAATAATAGAATCTATATAATATTTTCGTGGTGTGCATGCTTCGATCAACAATTATTGTTGATCGAAGTGTGCATGTGCAATTTTTTGCGGCCGAGCGGGCGATGCATCTTGCATATTGTGTTTTTTGCGGAAGTAAGCTACCTACATATATTTCGTTTTTCACAATTATTATGTATTCCTTTTGAACTTACCATCGAAGTAGAATTTGAGTCTATTCGCGTAGATGTTGCTGGGGGGAATGTTCAGAAGTTCAGCTACAGGCTCGATCAGGCTGCGGAACCCGCCGGAGACGAGGTAGACCGCCACCCCTCTTTCGTGGAGCTCTTTCACCAACGCTCTGCAATAGACAACATTATGGTCATAATCATACACGCAACAGAGACACTAGCGGCCAGAATTAATAATCAATCCACAGATTGGGATAGGTATGATAGAGATTAGTTGCTATGCAACGTTTGATATTAACATTAACATAGAATTAACGACAATTTGCTTGGGTGTTGCTAGGTGTTGCCTAGCAACTAAGTAATCTGGATCATGCCTATTCCTATCTGTGGATAGATTATTAATTCTGGCCGTAGATCAAAAACATCTAATGCCCCGATACAAAGACCACTGTGAGATTGTCTTTGAACAAGATTTTCGTATGATACCTAATTATTATTAGAGAGGAGTATAGCTCCTCTCTTGGCCGCATCTTCCTTCAGAATTTGCTGTCCGGATAACCCTAATTGACCCAAATAAATAAGTATTGCTATTTAATCACTTCTGGGATATACCCGACCCAAAATGTACCAGTGCCAAATTAATGTTCTCAGAATCTAAGTAATTAAATAGATAATAAGCTATTTCCGGAAAATCTCATGCTTTACAACGACGAATACCCGAATATCTTGATTATTATTTACATTTACGCATGTTACATATTATTGGTAGGTATTACATTATTATATTCTGTTATTACTTATCGGCTTTTTATCGGATACATTTCGGCGAGTGTGCAGTGGAATAGCACAACCTAATTCCGCTATCTCCCTTCTTCCATCGTACCAGATGTACGAATCAGCGCCACCGTTTTATAGTGGATATTCCTAGGACACGGACTAAGCGTTTTGCTTCTAATTTGATTATCCTTACCGCTAAGGAATGGAACTCCTTGCCCGAGTCTGTATTTCCCGATAGGTACAATCTGGGGGCCTTCAAGTCGCGACTGAACCGGTACCTTCTCGGCAAGCGCGATTCATCGTAGATCGCATCAACCCTTACCATCAGGTGTGATAGCGGACAAGCGCTTGACTATCAATAATTCAAAAAAATGCCCTCAGCGTTACTCAGCAGTTTATTTTACTGTTACAGAGTACTATGGGAAAGAAATGTTTACGAAAAGTTCACAAATAGTTCACATTCAACTCTACTGCCATTCAATCAAAAATATATAGACTTACAATATTAACTTATTATCTTGCATAAAACAAATAAGTCCATATTCAGCTAGTTTCAAGTGGTTATTTCTGGACATAAAGTGGCGAAGCAACGATGACCCGATGACTTTAAACCTCCATTTGTGTATCGCCAAAGCCGATGAGACATTAAAAGCAAATGTTAGTTTAATCAAGCACGTGTTGACTATTTGTCGGTAAACTACCGGTACGTTGCTCAATGCAACAAATACATATTTGCTTTGTGCGATAACAACACATTGTAATAAAGTATTTACTTCTATTTACTATATTATATTTTTGATCCTATTACGTTTGTTCAATTTTATTACGTTTGATACAGCAAATACCAGTTGGCTACACTTGACTCAGTGGAACGCAGAGCCACTAGACTAGAACGCAAAACTAATCGGAGACGATGAGCTGGTAAAACCAAGTTCCATAGTATCTAACCCATCGACGTAAAATGGCTTGCTTGTCGGTATTTTACAGGCTGTACATCGGAGAGTGTGCTTCTGAGCTGCATGAGCTCATTCCGCCATCCCTGTTCTACCACCGAGAATCTAGACGCACAGCGGGCTATCACCCTTTCTTGGTTAACATCCCGCGAACGCGTATCAAGCGCTTTTCTTCTTCCTTTGTGATGCGCACCGCCAAGGAATGGAATACCCTGCCTGCGTCTGTTTTCCCGAATGACTACAACCCTATAATTTTTAAAGCTAGAGTGAATTGGCTGCTTCTGGGTAAGCTCGCTCCATCTTAGGCTTCTTCTCAACCCCTTAGGTTCAGTGTGAAGCCCAGAGCAATCCCATAAAACATTTAAAAAAATCCCTTGTTTTAAAACAAAGTTCATATCGTCTGAGCTATCGCTGCCATTTTATCAGAACAAGCCTCTCTTTTCTGATAAATGTGATTGAGTTTTAATGCATGTTTTAATTTAAACTGTGATTTCATCGGCATCTCAAATTAAATGTCGTGGAAATGTAGAAAGTATAGAACCTTCCGAGCTGGTATCTAACTTTTCAGTTACTAAAGTAAATAGTAAGTTAGAACCAAAATGAAATCAAAATATAACAGGAATTCTAAAAAAATCGGAACACCATTAAGATCTATTAAAAACAGCACAAAAAAATCGTCAAAATGATAACCATTTCCAACTAGATAAATTTATAAATACCTAGCACAGATTAAGTACATGATTTCACAGCTGAACTTTATGAAGCACTAGTTTTCCGCCCGCGGCTTCGCCCGCGTGGACTTCACGACGTTATCCCGCGGGAATGTGATATTTTCCCAGGATAAAAAGTAGCCTATGTTCCTCTCCAGGCTACTAAGTATCTGTGTCCCAAATTTCAGCCAAATCCGTTCAGCCGTTTTGGCGTGATTGAGTAACAAACATCCAAACATCCAAACATCCAAACATCCAAACATCCAAACTTTCACATTTATAATATTAGTAGGAAGTATAAACTTCAAACATATCATAACGTTTGAGTATAAAAAACCAGCTACCTATTGAGTCAGACGTTATACGATAACCTAATGACTTCTGCCAGATGTGACGTACAGGCAGACTAAACTAGATTAAAGTTATACCGGTCATATACTTCGGGATAAACAAAGTCGGAAAAAAAGTCTGAAAAGGTGGTAAAAAGCATAACTGTCAGTACAGTGCCACAACCTTTTCTGTTCCGGTGACAGCGGCGCTACGTGCGGTTTTCTTTTTTTTGTAACAATTTATCCGGCCCTGACTTCTAAGAACTTCAGCCGCTAGCAGCGCTATGGTTGGACATCAACTTGACAGCAAAATGACATTTAAAAAAAACACGCTAGTTTCACATTTTGGCCACCGGCACAGCAAAGTTTGTGGCACTGTAAGTGTAGAATAAGCGTCAGTGATTACCTGACGTAATGATTAATTTTTACTTTGGATGGAACCGTTATATGTGAACTTATTATGTTTACAATCATGATTGCAAGTGTATTTGTTGTTGTTGTCAACATTGTATGAACAAGGTTGGTTGACCTTGATTCACGTTTATTGTACAATTGTATAAGTGGTCAGTCATGAGATTTCTAGATAGAACTAGCCGCTGCCTGTAAAATGACAAGCTCGAGATATATTCTGTGTCTGTCTGTATACTGTCTGTATTGAAATCTTTAAAATAACGTTTTGTCAAAGACAAATGTTGAATTATGTTATATAATATAGACGCCAAGACTCGTGGCAGCCGTGGCCATAATAACGTTCTATGGCCGCAACTTGCCACGAGTCTTTGCGTCTACTATAGTACTATTCAATCAATCAATCAATCAATCTATATATTTATTTGCAAAAATATGGTTACATTAGTTGTTACATACAAATCACCAGCATATTTTGTTGTTATTGTCAACGTGCAAAAGTTTACAAAAAAATATTATTAACAATTATTGTCAAAACTGCAATTTAATCTGTTAAATAATTATTACTTTTAATTTAAAATTGGGAAATTGAAAAGAGATTAAGTACATAAATTATTCAATCAGTTATCTTTATCTAATAAAAATTTCAAAATGTCAATTACAATTTACAATCATTATACTTATTTCAAAATATCAGTCATAATTTATTTAACACTATTTTATCATCTAAGAAGTCATTGACGGAATAATATAATTTGTTAATTAAAAATTTAATTCTATTATACAGTGTGTTTGTTTGGTCAGTTGCAGGCCCGAAACTACAGTTTGTACTCATAGAATTGAACATTTTTGCCCAAGAAACATGAGACGAAATCTGAAAAAAAATTTTGGTCCCTTCATACATAATCGATCAGCTGACTGTGCCGTTTGTATGGGAGACCAAAACAATTTTTTTCCCATTTCGACCCGTGCTTCTTGGGGAAAGTTGTTCAATATTATGAGTACAAGCTATGGTTTTGGGCTTGCAACTGACCAAACTAACACCCTGTATATTCTGTGCTATAGTAGTGGTTTTGTAAGAAATATTGTTCAAAAAATTGTTCTTGTAAGTAAGTATAGATTCAAGATCCAAGATTCAAATCTGTTTATTCAATTTAGATTGTTATTTACAATACTTGTGAACGTCATAGAAGCTACGCCATCGGTTCGCAAACCCTACAGCGGGAGGCCTTGGAGAACAACCGGCAAGAAACTCCAAGGGTTGTTTTTTTCTCCCTGTCTTATTTCATACAGAGTCGTCAAATTGAAAAATGACCTTAACATGGTATGACTAAGGTCAGTTTCCATCACAATTACACAATGGGTTATGATAAATACAGTTAAGTATAGGCGAACTAATGATCATAGCGGTGAACAATTTTCAGTTACTTAGGAACTCTACTTAAAGCTTTAATATTAGTTTAAAACAAAAGACAATTCTACTATATACTGCAAGTTGCGCCATACATGTTTCAAATGTAATTCTTAATAAAATGAATAAAAACAAAAGAAAACACATTTTAAGGCAAGCAGATAAGAGCAGACCCATTCCCACTGGCAGCACCCGTTCACGAGCATGACGCATGAACCAGCCATCGCTTCGCTCAACCATATTTTAGGGAACGTAACGACCCGCCTCACACGCCACCACCGTAGAAATGTTTTAGTGAGCATGACATACTCAAACTGCCTACCTTAAATGACCGAATTAAAAGCTTAACTAATATAAACGCTAATAATATAAAATATAGGACACCACTCACAATATCATACTAGGAACATTTGTTACGGGTGTTACGACCAAGGTGTTTTGTCGTTCAAATAATCATTTACAGTGTAATAGCCTTTTTTGAGGAGGCCACTCTTTATATGATTCTTAAACTCTAGATATGGTAAATCCAAGATATCACTTGGGATTTTGTTATATATGTGTATACCTTGACCAACGAAAGATCCGTGCACCTTTTCTAAACGGTACCGAGGCATTATGAGCTTGTTTCTATTTCTAGTATTACGATTGTGAATTAGAATTAGAATTCTATAAACATAACTGGTTCATAAATTGACTTTAGTAGATTTGTGTGATACATAACATTTTTCGGTAACTAATAAAGAAATGTTTATAAATAATACTTACGCGACACCAGGCGTTAAGTGGACAGGGTTTTTCTCTATGTACTCTCTGATCTGGCTAACCGAGGGTCTTATGATGTCCAGCCTCTTTTTGAGAGCTTCTTGGAATGTCATACTGCCGCCCATAGCTTCCGCCGTTCTACGCGAACAAAAAGAAACACATGTTTTAAATATACTATTACATTACAATAAAATTATTAATTTCATATTATTAAATAATAAGAAAAAGACTTGGTAAGTTATAAAAACATTATTTGGACTACTTAGTCCTTTCTAATACCAAAAACTAATACCAATGATATTTTTACCATCGCAATTAGTTTAACAAAATAGGTAGGTACCAATGGTATTAAAAAAGAATAGATCCATTATTTTGATGGATGCGTGTGGTAACTATAGAATGGAGAATATTCGCATGAGTATATAAGAGGAAGTTTGAAAGTAGCTCCAGTGAGAGAAAAGATGAGAGGAAATCGGCTTGCATGGGATAGGCATGCAATGCGGAGGGTTGAATGATATTTAGTAAAAAAAAGTTCTGAATTTGAATGTGAACGGGTATGTGGGGAGAAAAAACAAAATAAAAGGTGGATGGATTGCGTGAAGGATGACATGTGCATGAAAGGGTGAATGCAGATTTGAAGGCTGAGAGGGATCAGTAGTAGAAAGGGAAATACTGTGATGACCCCATATATGGGGAAAAGGACAGAAGAATGATGATCATTGTTGGTTGTAGCATAAATTGGCAATCAAACAAAACAAAATATTTACTATCCCAATAAAGTGGATTAAAGTCAATTCAGAACCATGCATGATACTGTATTGGACAAATACGCTGGCTTTCAATAGTAGGTATAACTTACAAAGTCACTATCTCCTTGAACGACAACAATGAACGGAGATATTTACTTTGATACAAAAGATAATATCATTAAATTGCGATTTTATAATCATGCACGAATATAGTTTTATCATATAACATCTTTTAGATAAGTATTCATAGTTACAACGCCAAAATTATTCGCAAACGGCGAAGGTCAAAACAAGATAAACTGATAAAAACAACTGTTTTACATATTTTATAGTAACTTATTACAGTCATGTGATCACCTGATGAAACCGGCCTGACCTGACTAAATTGTTTCAGATATTTTTAAATATAAACAGGTCGTTGTAACTTAGCAATTTATTTATTATGATGGTTTTGTTTTGAATGCAAATTTCTTACGCTGTGAATACACTTCCGATTTTTCTCTGCGATAGACTGACTTGATTTTGATTGGTTGGTAACAACAAGTTTAGTAGGAACTGATGACGAGATAGCACAATCCATTCCATCTACTGCGCAATACAAGCAAGGTTAAAACTTGATTCTAATACCTGGTAAGACGTAATAAAATAGTATGTCGCCGCCATTCCTTAGTGGTAAATTTAATATAAATCAGCAAACCTGTGTTTCCGCATAACTTCGAAAATAAATGAGCTACAAACTTGAAATTTCGGGGTCCTGGTGTGTGCTTATAGTTTACTTTATGACGATAATTTCAGCGTTCTAAACCTATACAAAGGTCCTCAATTAGAGGATTGTAAATACGCTGAAATGGTTTCAGAAAAAGATGGTACCTACGCCCGGGGGCGGCGGCAGTGTTTGTTTCGCGCTCGACTTGGCAAACTGATTAAAGTTAACATTTTAAAGTCAACCTTCATAAATACTCGCGTGATAGTTAGTACCACGGAAAACGACAAAGAGGTTAGAAGCTATTGAATAAAACGTGAATCAAAAAACAAGCTAAGTAGTTGTCATGAAAACTTCAAGAATTTAAAAATCTGCTGGTCTGTCTGGCAAAAAAGGATTTGCTGTTTCGAGTTTGCTTGCCCCGCCAACTTACTTCTTTTAACGTACTTATTTCTTGTATTATGGTTTAAACGATACCACATACCTACGTCCTACGGCACGCTATTGGGAAGCTACGGTAAGGAGAGAACAGTATATATATACCTACTACTCGGAACTGCTTTCTTAGAAGATATTTTTTGTAGCGCTTATAGGCATAGTTCGTGGCCAAGTTCTGAAGTTAGACCTTGGCTTTAATTTAATAGCTCTTATTTAGTAAATAAACTCTTGAGTCATGACTCAAAATCACTTTAATTTTTATACTTCCAGACATACTGCGGGCTACCACCACCCCTACCTGGTTTCAGTAGCTAGATTCCGCACAAAACGCTTGTCAACATAATTTATAAGGCGCACCGCAAAAGAATGGAACTCCCTTCCTGCGTATGTGTTTACGAGAACATACCAACCCAAACGGCTGTTTTCAAGCTTACACTACACAGGCATCTTCTTTTCGAACAAGATTTATGTCAAGACCAAACCCATAACGAAATAAAAAAACTACTTTTTAAATTAAAACACCTGTGAAAAATATTTACCAAGAAATCGACTCGTTCACTTCACTCTCGCATCTCTACTCCTCAGCATCTCCTGATCTTTTGCCAATACTATGTGACGTCCATGCAGTACGTCTTACTCCTCCACTGCCCTCTTTCCCCTGTCATCTCCTCGTTTATTCCTTTCTCATTCAACTCCATAACATCAGAGATAAAAAGAAGCATTGCTACTCACAGTCTTTTGACCTCGTCGCCCTTCCCGCAGAACTTGGCGAGCTCATCGATTCCCTCATCCCTGATGACTGTGGAGTCCACGTCGAAACACACGCAGTCTGCCGTCCGGAACAGCTCCTGGACGCTCTGCTGGGGCGACATGACGCTGATAGAGACCAGCGACAAGGTCTTCAGCGTGGCGTACTGCAGGTTGTTCTTTAAGCTGCTGGAATAGAGACTAGTTATGAACAAAAAAAAATCCAGCATAAAATCCAAGCTTACTTTTTTTTACTTATTGAATTTGTCAGTTTCTTCAGACTACACGGGGTGCTAATAATGTCATACACGTAGTGCAGTCTCCATAAAAACTTATACAAGGTGAGAAAGTGGATTTAATTGGTGATACAAGCATGCTGTCAGTTGCGTCTTTGTCGGGAGATATTTTATGTTTGTGTAATGTAGTTACAAAAATAAAATATCTCCCGAAACCGTTATTAGTTGTTTAAAAGCAGATCATTTTTAAAACGGCATTATTAAGGATTAGGTTGCTTTTTGGAACAGAGCTATTCCAGAATATACCTACCTAATTTCTAAGCATAACGTCAGTTGTTTTACTAAGTACATTCGACCAAACTTTTATTCTGAGAATATCGCTTACTGTCGAATACTAATAACAAACTAGTGCTTACGGGGTTTTGACATTACTATCCGAAAGTAGGCGTTACTCTTGGAATAAAATTTTGGTCGAATGCAGCCTTAATGCAAGAATAGTCTTTGACGGCAGATAAGGCAAATCGTCTTTTCTTCAAGTAAATGCAGAAGAAATTGTCCTTGCATAAAAATCTTACATTCAAAACATGTCAAGGAATCGTAAAACAAAATGGTAAAAGGAGTCATACTTATAACTTATTTTATTTTATTCAATAGTCACAACCATATTGATGTAACAATCGTCCGCTTGATTAATATAATTCACATTCAATATTATTTTCACACTAACAAATTTTTTCCAAATCAAGTTGCTTGGTGATCTGTGAGTTGCTACAAAGTGATTGATACGGTATCAAAAATAATAATATCGATAAAATTATCGATATTTTAATCGCTATTTCGTATCGATATCCAACTATCGAAATTTTATGCTTACCTATATCGATATTTTTCAAATATCGATATAAGTCCCTGTATACCTACTGTAATAGTCGGTGCCGTTACATCAAGTAGCATTGATTAATATAACAACAATATTCAATCATAATTCATAACATAAATCGATCACATGATCTGTTACTATCGGAGGACACGCCTCCCTTTGATCAAAGTCACAATCAGACATACCTACCTACGCACGCGGTCGTACTGTGAATCACCTGTTTTTCTGTGCGATCTATGTTGCTATGGCGGGTATTCTAGCACCTTTGATAACAGTTATCTAGTATTTTTTTATGATTAATCAAGGTCAATAATATTCTTTCGTTGTTTCACAAGATTGGACTGAACGAAAATGTCTTTGTTTTCATTGTAATTTATAGCACTTTTATCACTTTATTAACCTACTTATATGATATGTTTTTATAAAAAATATATATAGGTATTGTCACAATGATTTTTAAGTAGGTACGTAAGTATGTTTCAATTTTCCTTACAGAGCATCTCAAAAGGCAACCTTGCTGAACAACGTTTTGATTGTGAATGAAGATAACTTTTTTAATGTTATAAAAATAAGTGAAAGCATTTTTGCACACGCTGTACTGAATATTTCAGCGGTTTCGAATCGGGCGCATCATGTGGTTGCGATTATGTGACCTCTTTATGCAAACAGGCTTATAAAACGAGTACCTACTTGATCAATAGCACAAGCTTTACAATGACACTGCATTGTATGCATTTTTATCGTATCATAAGAAAACATAAGTATCTCTCTATAATAATCTATAGGTATGTATTTGAATATATATATTTTTTTTCAAGTTTAATTTGATTGTAAGTGGGTTCATAATTACTTACTTAGTTTTCTAATGTTTTTGATCAATTATAGATAATAATTAAGTACATAAAGATACACAATTATGAATAACAATAGCATGCAAAAATAAAAAATAGATAGGTACCTGTATAAAGCCATTTCTTCAGTATTATTTTCAAATAAAATACAGCGAAAAGAGTTACCTACACAGCGACTTCCGAGAGACTGATCGATTTAATATAACTAGT
This sequence comes from Crambus lathoniellus, assembly GCA_949710035.1. Lineage (NCBI taxonomy): Eukaryota > Metazoa > Arthropoda > Insecta > Lepidoptera > Crambidae > Crambus > Crambus lathoniellus. The sequence continues at coordinate 7,924,517 of OX453303.1, read as the reverse complement.
TTGTTGGGAACTACCGCGTACACGCCTCCGTCGTGTGTGATATCAGAAGGTACATGTGTAGGCTAAAACAACTTTTATCGGTATTTATTGACCGACACACCAAGATAAAGCTGATGATGCGAGCTACAAAACTACTCTCCCAGAGCTACGTACTATGAATGACGTCACAACACCGTCTTCATTGAAAAGACTACGGCCAGACACGAGCAACATTCAAGGTAGGGGCGTCGGAACTGCGTCCGTCTCAGTCACTCGCGATAGAAACGTATGGAATATTTGTGGAAGCGCTTGTTTTGCGAATTGCGTCGAGCGCAAAACTGATAAAGATTGATAAGATAAATATATTTAGCAAAGAAAAAAAAATATTTTCAACAATAATATGAGTAATTTGCGCAACACGGTCTTTCCCTCAGGGTTGGGGTTATCGAGCCAGCCATTGCAGGGGACTTATTTCTTCCTACAATCTGAGCAATCCCCGGTTTTAATAATTAGATTTTATCTCCATAAGTAACTGTTCACATCTGCATAAGAATGTATATTTTTAGAATGAAGTTGCTCATAGTTCTATCATTATTATGGTGACTCCCTCAAGGTTGTATGTTATGCCCAAACTTTATACAATACTAGCGGAGCCTCGCGGTTTTACCCGCGTGGTACCCGTTCCCGTGGAAATATCGGGATATAATATAGCCTATGTCACTTGGGAAGAATGTAGCTTTCTAATGGTTAAAGAATTTTCTAAATCGGTCCAGTAGTTTCGGAGCCTATTCAATGTAAACAAACAAATAATCAAATCAAAAAAAAAAGTTGTAACATGTTACTGAAGATGTAAAAATAACCACTACATTGCTGCAGAAAAAAGGCAAACCAAACATTAAAAAAATAATATTTAAAGCTGTGTTCGGGTGAAATGGTCCTGACCTAGGTGACTGATCACTCGTCCGGCTTTTCTGGCATCCCCCCTATAAATAATAAGCTGTGTTCAGTTATGCATAGTAATAATTTTTGTCTCAGGTATAAACCAAAAAACATATTATAAATTAATATTACTAAATAAACAAAACAAAATTATTATTTTTTTCTAAGACCCCAAGTTCGGGGAATCTTATCTCAAATACAAAATACCTGTAACAAATGATTCTAAGGCCTTGGAGAAATTACAACACATTGTTATATCCTCAAACCTACGGGTTATCGCCGCCACGCGGCATATGGGTGTTATTTCGTTTTATCACTGTTTCCCCGCTTTGAAACATGCATCACTAAATTTATTGCATCATACATATAATACTTATCCACAATTAATAAAAGATTTGGATGAATATTTAGCATTATCTACTTCCTTTGTAGGGTTCATTTATCAATGTTATAAGATTATGAAGATAAATAGAAATTGAAAGATTTTCCTTGTTTTATATCTTTTGTAAGTTTCCATTTGTATAATAAACTGTTATCAAGAAGATATTTTGGTTTTATATAGTTTTTACATAATAGGAGGAAACTATTGATTGCCATTAAATACTAAAAGAATTTAGTGTAGTGAGAGAAAAAGGTCAGATATGTCCACCGATTGGTAGCACGGATCACCTATTTTAGGTGCAGTGCCGGCATAATAAGGTGGACAACTGGATAGTTATATAAAAAGTAAACTTTACTATTTAGAATTAATCAAAACACTAAACTTGTTGCTAGTTGAACTGTACTTTATGCATTGTAAATACCTCGGCTTGCGAGGCTCTATAAGATTCTAAAATGAATATTAAAAATATCATTTAAATAAAACAACGAGATATTTTTTGTAAAAAGATAAGGTATTCAATTATTTTAAAGTAAGGTCAATGTGGGGAAGTCCGTCTAGGAGGTAAGTCCGTCTAGCGCCAATAACTTCCATTTTTGAATGACTAGCTTCTTATGCCTCGGTCGGTAAAACAGTATTACGGAGCTAGTTCGAACTGAGAATCATAGACGTCGCTAACATCATTAGGTTGAAAGAAATTGGTAGGCGATTTTTTTTCGCGTTTTGCACTTGAAGCTGGAGTGTAACGTCTCTTCAAAAAACTAAAAAAAAAGTAGAAAATCAATGGAGTTCTTGGAGTTTCTTTGATTACGCAAGTCATTTAGTGATCCATATACTTATTTCTGGTGATGAATTCATTAATATCGCTTGAGTTTCGTAATTATTACCTGCAACAAATTTCTAACCACAAAATGTAATAGTTGGGAAGTCCGTCTGGCATACGTAAGGCAAGTCCGTCTATGACGGTCTTGCCTCAATTGCAGATATCGTCAACCTTTTCAGCTGCACGTATTTTACCTGCACGATAAAGCCGTGATATAGTTATATCCCTAGGGATATAATTATGTACCGTAAGATAGTAATGAATCGCTTTCGTATATCTATCTTACTAGGAATATAAAAATTGAATTAGAAATAAAGATTTATGTTTTACTTTTTTTCTTCTTTCTCTGTTTTCATCTGCGATCAGTCGTTATAGACTATGAGCAAATTTGATGAATTTTGATCAATTTGATGATGTTTTACTTAGTATTTTATTTTACAAAAAAGGAAATTGGATACATACAATTTTATTAAAAATGTTTGCAACCACTGTCACCAAAGATATGCCGGACTTGCCTCAAAATAAAATAAACTCAATTATCTTTGAAATGTAAACCTTATAGACAAATACATAAATCACACATTTCAACGCTAGTTTTACGTCACTGCTAGAAACTGTTTTCATACATATTGCCTCACAAGTTATGGATATAGTGCTAGTAGACGGACTTACCCTAAACTGCACGGGAAGTCCGTCTACACGCCGTGTTTTAAAAAATAGCATATAAATCTAAAGATAATTGCAATTCATACTATTTTAAGACCAATATAGGTAAATAAATATATTACCTATAATCTCCGACGACACAAGTCACTTTAGAAAGCGTATCTCGATTCAATAAGTTCAGTTGAACTTAAATTTTAGAAAAGTATGCCGGACTTCCCCACATTGACCTTACTTAGGTACTTACAGCAAAGTATGTCACATGAAATTAATACTTGATACTTACAGTCTTTTCTAGACTTCTTACTTATAGTAATAAGGGTGCCTGTATGTGGTTTAAACACCTGGGCACTGCAATGACACTTGAGTTGAGATACATACAACGCGGAAACGAAAGAAAATAATACGGAAACAAAGAACAAATAATAATAGCTCCTAATAAGTTATCAGCAGCAACTGTGTAGTTGAGATAGCTTACAACAATATAAACAAAACTTAATAGGACTACAATGGGTATTATTGATATTGCAGTTATAAATAAACCACCAACGGCTAGCATGAATTTGCAAAATATAGAACTATCATGCCATTGAATTAATTCAGGGTCTGGTTCAAGGTTATAATGTTATCTGACAGTAGATTAATACTACCATAAGTTTTAAAACAGATAATATTTTATGACTAGATATATGTAATAGTTACCTACCTGTTATCATTAGATTTGTGATGAATACATCAAACATTATAAAAACTTGTAAATTTTCGAATTTACGCACCTTTTGCAGCAAGCAAGCCATAGAGTTAGATAAAAAATATAAGCAAGCATAGGTAGCATTTGACAGCATTTGACTTGCTTTGACATTCAAGTGACATTCAAGTGACATTAGTTGTCATTTATATTATAGAGGTGTGTGAAAGGTTTGCCCAATAAACAGGGGAGCTACCGGCTAAGAAATATGGATTTGAGTATGGGCTTCAACTGTCATTTGAATTCCTCAATTTAATAGATTTTTGCTACTTTGTTCTGTTGAACGTTGCTAGCTATTTAGTTATCGTTATACCCGACGTCACAAAACAAGGAACTGATAGCCGGTATTTTCTTTTAAAAAATTTACTTAAAGTTCCCAAAAACGTATGAAGTTCATAGCCATAAAGTTACGCGGTAGCCCCCTGAATAGAAAAGATTATATTGACTGACGGTTTTTAAATTTAATGCTATTTGTACTTCATTTATATTCTTTCAAAATCTCTCTTGCTGGACTAAAACAGATTTTGAGTATGTTTAAGCGTTTATTCAAATTAAACCCAAAGATCGAACCGATAACAAGGCAGTATGCAATCGGACCTAAGCCTGTCCACTGTGGAACCGAACGACAAAAAAAAATGGCGAGCGCGGTAAAACAAAACTTTTGAAGAATCATATTTCTTTCAGACGTTTCAGACTCCAAAGATATATTGATTATTTTACAGTAACTATGAATGTTGTGCAAAGAGAAAATCGAACAAATACGGTTAATCAGTCCAGAAAAGAACTCGTCCGCAAAGATATGTCATTAGGTAAGTACTTACTATTACAATATTATTGATTGGTTTTTCATGAAGTTTTCCCGAATATTTTTTTTATGATTGAATAAAATTGCTTTATGTTGTGTACTTACTTACCTAATAAGTTTGAGAAGTTTATGAAAAATATATTCAGTACCTAATATATTGGGATATTGTGTCTCTCCCTGTTTTTAGGAATAAGAGGAGCAGCATCCATTTTACCTAAGACCTTTTATAATGCACCAAGTACAAACAGATTGCCCAATAAGCAACCTCGCTATCAGTTCAGTAGCAGCGACTCTACGTCAAATAAACGATCCGCGTGCATGGGTCCTCCTTTGGATCCTCCAAAGAATCCTAAAAGAAGGTAAGTGTATAATTTCAAAGATAATCCAGTTAACACTCAAAAATCCATGTTCTAAAATTTAAAATAAACACTAAGTACCTAGATGTTTGTTGATCGAAGTAAACAGCTTTAAAAAAAATGCGATTCTAAAGTGTTGATACTTGACGACCGATTTAGCGCAGGGGTAAACTACCTGCCTTCTGCGCCAGAGGTCTCGGGTTCGATTGCCGAACAAGACAAATATTTGTGTGCCTGAACATGTCTATTTTTGTCTTGGTCTGGGTGTTTTCTCTATTATATGAAGGTAAGTATAATGTGATAATAAGTATGTATTTACAAACAAAAAATATTTAAGTACTTAAATAATATAATAAATAAATAACTTCTTACAATCACACCAATTATATAAGCCCATGTTAATTTCATTATGAAACTGTATCATGGAAAACTTGATAACGGATAAATATATACTTACTTAAATACTTTTTGTTTGTAAATAATACATACTTAATATACATAGTAAACACTCAGACCAAGACAAATACTTAACTTATATATTTATCCATTATCAAGTTCACGTAGACACAGTTTCTTAAGAAATTTACTATGGGCTTAGATAATTGGTATGATTGTAAGAAAATATTTTTTATTTACTGACTTGTAATATGATTCCCAAAGAATATTTTCATCAAGTTCGAACAAAATTGAATCTTCATCGAGTGCTAGACCTCGAACCAAAGTGCTGGCCAGCGACTCGGCGGCCGACACTTCTGACTTTTGCACGCCGAAAAATAGAACGAATGCCTTGCGGTATATCAGCAGCAGTAGCAGAGGTAATTAAACTTTCAAAATAAGAATAAAGATATCTACTAAGATTACAAAATCCATCTGACAAAATACTTAAAAGTTCCAATAACTACAGGAGGTCACAGCGGAAACCGATCAGGGCGATCTACCAGCACATCCGCAGTCGACGCCAGTGTTATATTGGGTAAAATAGAATACAACAAATTAAATAGTTACCTACCAAATAAATAATAGGCAAGAATGTAGCGGTCTTTCAATTATTTTTCCAGCAATTTCGGAAGGAAGAGGCATGGCGAGGGGTGAAATAGGAATGGCAGCGGTAGACCTCAGACATCCCAACCTTGTTCTATGTCAATTTAGCGACTCCCTGCTTTACACTCATACTCTGACTAAGATCAACTACTTCAATCCAGTCGAGGTAATTACTAATACAACATGCTATTGTTACTTCTGATAATCGACTTCTTAAACTCTTACTATTACCTACCGCTTTTGTTTTAGAAACATATTCCACACTAAACAATGTTTCAGATCCGACAAACCATTATGATAAAAAAAACACTTTTCCACTAATTATGTTGTAACGTTTCCAGCAGCCGGCTGGTCACCGAACATGCTTTTGGAAACAATGACAAATTAAGACCTACATACCTTCCCACATAATTCAACTTTGTATCTTAGTGTTTATCCGTTTAGTAATAACATGTAAGGTAATTCAGATAATCTGTGTTTTTTATTCGCTATAGATTCTACATTTGCATCAATTTCTAGATTTTCCTCTACAATTTGCTAACATATTATTTACATACATTACATTTACATAACTATTTTTCTGTATCAGATTATAGTCCCTCACACGTTCTGCGAAGGTGTAAACCCTAATCAACTGTATCAACTGATAAGAGATCAATATCCCCTGGTAAACCTGACCACAGTACAACGAAGGCACTTTAGTGATGCGGCAGGAAGACAACAAATACAAACTCTTTGTGCACCACAATATAGCGCTGTTTACTTGCAAGTTCTACCAAAGTAAGTTTTATATATAAAACATTATGACCTGCTCTTCACAGTTCACGGTTTCAACTTGAAAAGTACTGAAAATTACCTTAAGCCTATATTGTACCTACCATAATAATGGTCTACCTTGACCTTAGAGGGCTAATTTGTGTAACTCAACATATCTATCGCATCCTGATTATAGGAAAAATATAGGAAAAAACTATAGGTATTTTCTTATAAGTACTTACAGAATTGCATTGTGAATGCATAAAAATAATATTTTTTTTAATTTCACAATCTCAATCTCTCGTGATCACTTTTTAGACGAGTGTGTGACATCCATACCTAACCTGTTCTGGAAGACATTTGAAACAAATATTCGTATTACTGCTGCAGTAGAATATCTATCAAACTGGAAGCAATCGTGATAGATACTTGAGTTACACAACACAATCAAGAGGCTAGTCCAACAAAAACTATAAGCAAGTTCAATGATAGATATACCTATCAATCAGATTCTATTATATTTATTGTTATTATTATATTCAGGTTTTATGCCCTAACCGCCGCAGCAGCAGTATTAAAATACGTCGAGTATATTCAATGTGTGGTGTTTGCTAGGGAATCCTTGAAGATTGAATACCACTCCTCTGAAAACACTATGATAATAGGTAGTCTTAAAATGTAATTAGAAAAAATTATAGTGAAAGTAAAGTTGTTCCACAGGAAACACTTGATGATTTTTTTATTCTATAGATGTAGGTACAGCAACGCAGTTGGAACTCGTCCAGCCCTTAGTACCATCTGCTGGTCCAACTTGCTGCTTACTGGGAGTGTTAGGACCAACATACACTATTGGTGGACTTAGAGCTCTAAGAGCTGCTATTCTACAACCGTCCTGCAATAAAGAGGAAATAGAAAATAGATTGGATGCAGTCCAAGAACTTATTGAGAGCGATTTAGGCTTAATGGCAGATCTTCAGGTATCGAGTCAATTTATCTCTTACTTTGAAATGTCTTCTTTAATTAATTCACTAACAGAATAAATACTTTTCATTTCGTAAACAGGACGTCATTAAAAAGTTATCTGATATCGATAAGATACTCTTTCTCTGCGTAGAAACACCGAATCAGAACAATGATAAACTGGGAGAGGCCCAATTAAATCAAACACTTCTATTGAAAACCACAATGGATATTGTACCCAATTTGGTGGAAGCTCTTAATACCGCTACGAGTGGAAGACTGAGAAAAATTAAAATGGTTAATATTTTAAAACGGTTAATAGCTACCTACTTTTCAAAAATAATAAAATAATGGATTCAGTCATGTAGTTTTGTTTCTTTTCCTTTATCAGGAATTTGAGAATCCGCATTACAAAGAAATTGCTCGTCGTATCCACACTATTATTCAAGAAGATGCTCATGTAGAAAAAGGCACAATGGGAAGCATGCAAAGATGTTTTGCAGTGAAACCAGAAATAAATGGGCTACTTGATGTAGCACGACGAACCTATTCAGAGCTTATAGATGACGTACAGAAAATAGTAGAGAATCTTAGCGAAAGCCATGATTTGCCTCTGAGGTTGAACCAAAATGTCTTGAAGGGATTTCATATCGTTTTACCACTTCTTCCTAAAAACCGAAGAAATTTTTGTGTAGAAGATTTACCACCCATATTTATACAGGTTCTGGAGTAGTTATTTAACTTAAAAAATTACACTACAGTTTTTGTTCTTCGTTAAACCGTTGATTCCAATTTTAATTCATACCGTTAAATCGTTGATTCAAGAACAAACTTTAATTTTGTTCGTTATCAAAATTAAGTTTTGTTGTAGGTTAATAATAATGGAGCGAGTGTATCAATGACTACAGAAGATTTAGTAGTTTTAGATCAACAAGCTAAAGAAGCCGTCAATGAAATACAAAGAATGAGTAACATGTATGCTAGGCGTAGCATAACGAACCTGGGTAACATTTTGTCATTATGAATCAAATTGATATAATTAAATGAAAATTAATTTTGTTTTTAGTGTTATTACAAGCTTACTGAAAGATTTGAGACCATTCATGGCCAGTCTTTACAAACTTTGTGAAAATGTTGCAGAGCTGGATATTCTCTTGGCGTTAGCTCAGGTAAAAAGAAATTCTACAGGAAGGTATGTGTTAAAATACGTTTCTTGGAATATTGATTCTCTTTCAGTTGATCTTTTTGTTGTTTTTATGGAATAAAAAAGAGGAATAACATTTTAATAGCTGGAACGATAAGTATTATCATATTTTTCATCAAAGCATACCTCCAGCTATCTACTTATATACTTAGATGATATTATTGTTTACCACCAACGAAGTGTTAGATAAGATAAAACTTGTTTTTCATATCGTCACGCGGAAAGGAAAACTGGGTGGATCTTAAATGAAATGTCGATACGTTAATACTGAAATATGCATTAAAATAGTTTGTTAGCTCATTACCTTATTATTTAGTTTTACTATTAAACGAGATTTATTATTTTATTATATTAGAAGATAGATTATTTGCACATGCATTAGAAATAGGAGATAAATAAATAACTAGTCGTGGAAATTTCAACCATAATATCAACGACGAAAATAATAACAGTGATAATGATAAGTAGGTATATTAATAGATATATGGTTCAGTTATTAAATAACGGCGAGTATTTTTTTTAACTCAATGAGGAAAACTTAAACATTTTAATAGATAATGAAAGTTAAGGTGTGATCAAAGCTAAGTGCTCCCCCGTTAGCGATTTAAAAAAAGCACTGCAATAATCAAATAATATACTTACTTCCTTAATTTCACGTCTTGCTTTAAGACTAGATTTCAAACTCTAGCAATCACATTTCTATGAACACATCGATAGGTGCTATTGTTTTTTTAAAATTTTTGACTGCAGCTAATAAACTTGATCTTCGGGCAACCGTGGTAACCGGGTAACCCGAAACTTCCCATATGAAACTACCTATATGAATATTTAAACTACACTAAACTACACTAAATTCTACAGGCTAGCACAGTGGGATCATATGTGCGAGCGCAATTCGAAAATTACATGGATGTGAGAAATAGCGTCCATCCTCTTTTAGATTACAACAGTCAAGTGCTACCAGTCCCTAATGATATTGTAAGATTTTTTCTTTTGTGTTAGAATCAATAAATAATAATAATAAAATCCTTTATTTCAGACCATACACGTCCATATTACAATCATTGAGAAACATTACATTTTCATTACTATAATAATAATTACTTACGAAGGGATCTTTTAAACGAAATCGCACCGACTTGATTTGAAACACTTTATATTACAGCATGCAAGCCCTGAATATAATTTTAATATTATTACCGGACCAAATATGGGAGGCAAAAGTATTTATATTAAACAGATTGCTATCATACAAGTCATGGCGCAGGTAGTTCGAGCAATTGGATATAATTAAATATATCCAATTATATAATTAAATAGAATATGGGTTTGTTTTCAGTTTGGAATATTTAGGTACCTACTCAATTTTATTCCAGTTGGGTTGCTTCTTGCCAGCCACAAATGCAGTGATAAGAATTAGTGATCGCATTTTCTCAAGAATTGGTTTCAATGACAGCGTAGAACTTAATGCATCGACTTATGTATTAGAAGTAGGTATCGTAACTAAACTTAAAACACGCTAAAAGTATTCAGTAATTAATTTTATTAATCCAAAATATGTGATAAAATAATTCGATTAACACTTCACTTTCAGATGAAAGAAATCCAGCATATTTTGAAAGGTTTAACGCGGCGAAGCCTAGTTATAATAGATGAACTTTGCAGGTGACAAACAACATCAACCATTTCTTTCTTTTGAGTAAATTATATTCTTGATGGTTATATCGTTTTAAGTTAATATTTTAACATCTAGAATTGCAAATTGTAATTTTTTGCTATATTTTCGTTTTGCTTCCCATCCTTCGAAAGTTCCCATCACTCGTAATACAAGGTATTTTTGGTTACTTCGATGGTGGGTGGCTGACGGAAGGAGCGTGGAATACCTACCTACTCGTCATGTATTACTGTTTGTGTTATTAAGATCTTTATCATTTTAAATGATATTATAAGATTTTAAACTCACATGGTCATTATCACTATAACTATTATGAAAGACGGGATTTTTACCATGTTTATTTCGTTTTTCGAGTTCCCGATATTCCGGCGCAGTTGCACACGCCATGATCACGGAGTAACTGAATCGAATCACTGGATTCCAGACATTTGACTACATTTAAAATGTCTGGAATCCAGTGATTCGATTGTGTAAAAACAACAAAAATCAAAAAAGTGTTCCGTGGAGTGATACTGTGAGTATTGTGTGTCGCGGACAAATTTAAGTTGAGTGCGAGAACGAAAACAGTGGTACGGGTATCGAGCGCAATAAACGGACAAGAAAGAGGGTAGGTAGACAGATTCGTCTGCTCCTAATACCATCCACCCGCATTAACTTTAATCAGTTACTCCGTGTTCATGGCGTGTGCAACTGCACCGAAATATCGGGAACTCGAAAAACGAAATAAGGTAAAAATCCCGTCTTTCATAATAGTTAAATGATATTGTCATTAACTTGCGAAACTTGACAAATAAAGGTTTTATTTTATATCTCTGTTATTGATTAACTCGGTTAACTCTCGATTAACAATAATTATCATATGCAGGGGTACATCAACGGAAGAAGGAACTAGCATAGCTTGGGCGATATGCGAAGAACTACTTATTAGTGATGGATTCACTTTTTTCACAACCCATTTTATGTACCTAACTAGATTGCAAGAATTGTACTTCAATGTTGTAAAGTAAGTCTATTAGTTGACAATCTTAATTGATATTAGGTAGTTCCAAACATCAACAAAAATGTAATACCAATTAAACAATAATGTTTTAGTTACCACACAGTGATCAAACAAGAAGAGATATCAAACGGCGATGTTGTACAGAAACGGATTGTGTATGAACACAAAATTGAACCCGGCATTACTAAAGTTGAGCATTATGGTCTTGCTTTAGCTTCTAAAACAAACGTACCTGATGAAACGGTTAAGTTGGCAGAGGAATTGGCAGGACTCATAGTGAACACTAGAAAAGTAGGTGGATTTTGATTAGATATTCATTCAAACTTTATAATATTCAACGACTTCATATTTATTTTATTTTGTTATCAGCCTCAAGAAATCAATTTATCTCTTCAAAGTGATGACTGTCTACTTTACAAGCTTAATGCTCAATTACAAAAAGAATTACGAAAACATAACAACGACATACAAAACACTATAAAGATACTTCAAGATTTCAAAAAAGAACACCCTGGTTTGATCGATAGGCTTAAAAATCAACAAGACAAAAATAACAATAACAAGACAGATACTTCTGCTAACTATTCCTACGTATCTGATTCTAGAGAAGAACGCATTCCTAATGAAATAGCGGCAGCTGCAAATTTGTGTACTCCCAAAAGTAACAAAAATCTGGCATTTTCTGGCAACGAAGACATTTCAATGAATAATGAAGAATTAGGTGATGAAGGCATCAATGATGTTATAGATCAAAATTGTGTAAATACTGTCAAATCGTCTAATGAATTACTTACTACAATGTTAAATAAAAATGATAATAAAATCACTGAAGAATCAATTTATGCACACCAACATGTAACAAATCCATGTGATTTTGATTCAGAGCTACCGGGTGTTACTGTTGATTCTAATGTTGATGCAGATGTTCGATCAAACAAATCATACAATGTTACAAATAGTCTACCAAATTCAAGAAGAGATTTGAATGAAGAAAGTAATGCTGTGGCTAAAGACACACATCACTGTGAAGTTAATGAGGATGTATTAAGCCTCAGTAGTGACTCTGACATAGCAGATGCACTTACTCAAAAAATTTATGATTATTCAACTGAACAATCAAATAAAAATAGTGATATGTCACTTGACGAAGACCTAATGATGGAGACAGTGAATGAAATCAATATCGAATTAGAAAACGGACCTGGAAACATTGAAAACATTGTCCTAACTCCACCCGTGGGGTTTAGAGATTAGTTAATAAAATATATAGTACCTACTGTGATAATTAAACATAATAAAACACAAGTGAAAATAAAGATGTTTTTAATTTTGGTACTATTGAATATTTCATGTTGTTTCTTTTATCATGTGTAGTATGAATGCATGAAGAACTTAAAATTTTGTATAATAATAATTATATTATTATACAAAATTTATAGATTGATTAAACGATTTTTAAATTATTCGGGCGAGTGCAAATTTACAAAATAAATAAATAACTTCTTACAATCACACCAATTATCTAAGCCCATTTTAATTTCATTATGAAACTGTATCATGGAAATCTTGATAACGGATAGATATATACTTAAAAACATTTTTTTTTGTAAATACATACCTTATATACATACCCCCTTACTAATAATCGTGGTGTAAAGTTACACCATGTGTAAATCTGTTGTTGTCACTTATGTTGTCTAAAATTATGACGGAGACAACAACAGATTTACACATGGTGTAACTTTACACCACGATTATTAGTAAAGGGGTTAGTAAACACCCAAAACAAAACAAATAGACATGTTCATGCACACAAGTATTTGTCTTGTTCGGGAATCGAACCCGAGACCTCTGGCGCAGAAGGTGGGTAGCCTACCCCTGCACCAAATCGGTCGCCAAATTTCGAGAATAAGTTTTTGAAATTGTTATTTAATCGGCTCAACAATCACTTTTTTCAGTACCTATTCAAATTGATGTACAGTGCCACAAGCTTTCCTGTTCCGGTGACAGCCGTGACAGAGGAGCCACTTGCAATGCAATACCAAATTAGCTGTCAAAATGGACTGTCGTATGAAAACTGTTTTAGTTCCAAAGATAATCACCGGAACAGAAAAGCTTGCTGCACTATATTATAGTCCCACACTCCTGTCTGTTTCGGTGACAGCCATGACAGTGGAGCCACTTGCAATATGAAATTAGCTGTCAAAATGGACTGTCGCATGAAAACTGTTTTAATTCCAAAGATTATCACCGGAACAGAAAAGCTTGTTGCACTATATCGATAACGTTCCTAGTATAAGCACAGAGGAAAAAAATACTAGTGTTATAAGTGACAAATATGCGTTTGTTATTTTGTTACATTTTTAAATTAAATTTCAAGTGTGATGCACGGGATAAGAAACCTAATTTTGATAGTGCTTACAAGGTCGTCGTCTAACCCCCTGTACATACTGGGCCCCTATCGCCCTATTTTGCAATAAGAGCGATTTCATTACAACTCCATTTCAATCAGTTTACGATCGTGACATAAAAAGGTATCGCCCTAACGTTCACAAACGGATGGAAGACGGATTGCGATGGCATTGCGATCGTTTGGATCGGTGAATGAATGATACCAGTGATGTTACTTTTATGAATGAATCTTTTCAAAAATAGAGTGTCAAGTTGTCAATGTCAGTGTCATCCAACTGTCAAATACAAGGGATTTTTGGCGGTTGATTTTTGTGGTGCGTTGCGGGTGTGGAATTGGAGTTTTTCTGTTGAGGTGCAGGCTCTTTTTGAAATTACAACTTTTACAATAAATTTTACTGGCGTTTACTTTGAATTATTTCGTAGTACTTTTCAAGTTTTAGCGCGCTTGGCCTGCGATCGTTGAGGTTAAGCAACTTTCGCAATGGTCGGTCACGGGATGGGTGACCAAAAAACTTTCATCTCGAGCTCCTCCGTGCTTCGGAAGGCACGTTAAGCTGTTGGTCCCGGCTGCACTTGCAGTCGTTAATACCCACCAATCCGCACTGGGCCCGCGTGGTGGGTCATGGCCCATTCCATTCCCTTTATCCATCCATAAGGAAGGCCAGTGCCCCAGCAGTGGGGACATTAAATGGCTGATGATGATGATGATGATGACTTTTCAAGTCTAGTCCAGATTTTTCAGGCGAACAGCTCTTAAGTCGGCCATCACGGGTAGCATGTCTGTTAAAGCTGATGAGTTTTTTTCGCCTGTTTTTCTTGTCAGTTAAAAGATGTCCATAACAGGTGGTAGGTAAAAAAATGTTGGACGATTCATAAGCATTAATTTTATTTAATCTATATGAATAAAAATTTATTGACTTTGACTTTGACATGACGAACTCGAGAAAGGCTTTGTATTTTTGTAATTTTTTTGACACGGTATTATTGTTTTCCGGCATTAACAACCACTGAGCAAGAGAATAAATACGTTTTAACAACTTGGAACACAGAGAATCTTACTAAAATCTGCTAATAATTTCTGAATAATGTTGAAAAAACTGCCTCCGACTAGCTGTTTATTTTGACATAAGCGAACGGTCAGTTATCGGCTGCAATGTAATCATTTTACGTTTAAAAACCTAGCGCGATTCGAAAAATCGTTCCGAAAAGGAATGGTAATGGTATTGTTGTCGTTGAGAAAATAGCGCGATACCAAATTGTCAAATAAGAGCAATGTAAGTGTAATATAAGCGCATTTAGCATAGGGCGATAGGGCCCCTGGGCGCTCGGCGAGCGTTTGGTGAGCGTACGAGAGATATTTTGTATGAGAATCTGTAGTTCTGCTACTGTCCGCTAGAGGCACTGTACAGATTTGCATACAAAATGCAATGCCAACGCTAACGCGTAAGCCCAGTGTGTACCAGCTCTAAGACGTTCTCGCAAATTTGCATACTGTAAAAAATTGTACACCTCCAACCTTCGAGCAACGCGGGCCTTCCGTCTCGGGACGGAAGACCCGCGTTGCTCGAAGCCTCCAACTGTCGTGTCCGCCCGGTCTATATATACAGGTCGTCCCAAAACTATGCCATATGGAGGGAAAGTACCATAAATACTGAAGACATAAAGTTTTACTGAAACGAGACTGCATTTTTATTTTAAAAAGAAAACAAACTGCATTCAAAGAATTTCAAATAATCGCCTGTCTGAACTGGGAATTAAACCGGCGCGGGCGGGCGGCTGAATAAAATCGACTTTTGCTGCGAGCGTGAGGCTAAGTGCTTTTTTAAGAGAGATTTTCTGCCAGCAAATTAAAAAAAAAGTTTATTTATTAGCTCGATAGATGGCGCTGACCTGACATGTATCTCATCTGATCTGACCTACACTTGTATTTCAAAGTTGTGCAAGGCCAAAAAAGATGACGTTGACGGAAGAAAAGAAATGTCAAATAATTCTATTCCTCTTGTTTTGCGTTGCAATACCATACCGACCATACCGCGAGTTGTAGATAAGCCTTTTCAGTCCTGTAAATGTTTTTTTTTCCTTCTGCAAGTGTTTTTTTAACATTGACCGTCTTAACGTAGACTCCTTGCCAGCAAATTAAAAAAAACGAACTCATGTCTGATGAACGCCATCTGTTGAGTTTTTTGGAACTAACTTTTTTCTTTTTTTATCATCTGTCAGAAAATCCCTCATTAGGAAAAAAGAAATAGAGTTACAAGCATGAAGTAGGTACGCATTTTTAACTAACATATCAAAGCTAGCTAGTACGCACTGGTACCACTGTTTTATAGTTCTTAAATTGGAGTACGTAAAGTCTTGGCCGGTTCCTACATAACGTGGAACACTTCTAAACCTAAAGAACAGTCTAAAGGGATTTAAAAAAAAACCAAAATCCGCCACTTACGATTTATTAAATTTTAATATTCTTAAAGCCCGACTAGAAAAAATAAAAACCTTTCACCTCCTTACTGTTACAAAATGGCAAAATAGAAAAAAAAAATTCGCTACATTTCCTTCATGAAGTTTGACTTAATATTACCTCAGTATTAAGTCGAGCTTCGTGGTTACAAGGATGAGACCCTGTAGATCATAGATGTATTATTCCTGTAGATGGATCACAAAAATAAGCTACAACTCACCCATCCTTTACCCCTTCTAACACTATCAAATTGTCATAAGATAGAAAGAGACATACATGTTAATCTGTTGCGTCGTAATTAGTGAATGTCTCCATTTTGACTATGCAATGCTAGATGATGATGATGCAATGATAGTGCTGTGGTTTTTTTTATAACAAGTTATCGATAAAAGATTTAAAAATAATTTGAATGCAATGCGATACATAAAATTACAATGCATATGTATATATCGCAGGCGTACTGTATATTTCACCGTATTACATAGCAACTAGCTGTTTTGGAAAACAGCACCGCATTGTAATGCGGCGGATTCAAGATACGCTGTATTCAATACGGCTGATCGAAACTACGCGTCATTAAATATAGAGCGCTTCGCGCTTTTTAATGCGGCTAGAGACTTAATGTAATTGGGCGGTACATAATCCGCTTTTCTGTCAGTTTTTAGTACTAATCGTGTCCAAAGTTCTCACGGCCTTAGAATTTTGTTTATGCTATGAAACTTCGGCATAGGTCGAAATATGGCAAAAATTTCTTCCCTCCAGACAAAAGCGCACGCTCAGCTGATCGATCTAGTGTGGCAGATTTTTTTTTATATTTCGACGTATGCTATGCTCAAAAGAGAAAGTTGTTCAGTTTCATGGTCTAAGCAAGCCCTTTAATTTTGAATCAGTGCCAAATATGAAGTAGGTACTATAATTATACTTGAGGAGATCGATGGCTCATTGGTACGCGCATTCTGCATCCGGTGGTTGATGTTAAGTAACATTCGTTGCGGTTGGACATCTGCTATGGAATAGCGTAAAGTCAATCGTATTCATTTGACAGTTCATATTGTATCATAATAAATGTCATTCTATACAAATTGCAGCCGATTGAATACGATATGAACTGTCAAATTAATACGATTATCTTACGCAATTGCCCCCCTGAATGGTGACCCAAAACTTTATTATCTCGGTCTCCTCTGTGCTTCGGAAGGCACGTTAAGCCGTTGGTCCCGGTTGCATTAGAAGTCGTTGGCACCCTCACCCACCAATCCGCATTGGCTTCGCGTGGTGGGTTATGGCACTTATGGCCCGTTCTATCTGTGGTGTTTTCATGCATAGGGAAGGCCTACAGCCCAGCAGTGAGGACATTAATAATGATAATGATGATAATTATACTATTTATACTAGGAGGTATAGTCGTAAAACTGAACGAGATTTCTAATCAATTTATTAAATTAAATAATCTGCTGAATGATATCAACTAAAAAAATACAGATTTCACGCAAATTTTTATACTCTTAATGTATAAATTTTTTTAAAGTATAAATCCATAATTTGCTTTAATAAGTGCATCGAGCATATTCTTGTTTGTTGCGAAGGTCTCCAATCGTCACCTTTTCTTACGTTTCTTATTCACGTTTCCTTTACATCGACGGCGGCGCGGCGGTGGATCTGTTTAAAATTGAGAAAAATTAAGTTTAAATACAAAATTGTTAACACTACAATTTTTTATCGATATTACGTAATAAAATAGGACTACAACACTATCAGGTTGGTCAAATGTCAAAAAATCCCAATTGGCTTTAAATTATATATTTTAGCCTAAAAACACCCGATTTTCTTCAACCAAGTCAATGTTAAACTGTGTATACACGTACAGCGATTTAGTTTTTGCAAATACGGACCAGTAAGCTATAAAAATGTGTTCGCAAAAACACAAAACAATGAGTGTGACTTACCTCTGAAATGATATGTGTTCATTATTCTCTTTCAAAACACTCACTCTGCTTGAATAACCGGGAACAGTACAGGCCATTCTTAACAAACAACAGATTTACCGCACCACACCATCAAATCTTTCTATATTTTACTACAAAAAAAGATTTTCTTTCTGAAGCATTTGTAACCAGCTGGTTAACAAACAAATATGACGTTCACTATAAAGTGGCGCGCGGCTCATTAAGACGCACACGTTGGGCTATTGTCATCTCTTTTTAACACACGAAATGTCGCCATTTGAGAGAAGAGAGTCGATTATAGAAGGAATCGTTCATATTTTTATGCTCCATCTACAGGAATAATACATCTATGCTGTAGATGGAGCATAAGAAAATGAACAATTCCTTCTATAATCGACTCTCGTCTCTCAAATGGCGACATGTCGTGTGTTAAAAAGAGATAACAATAGCCCAACGTGTGCGTCTTAATGAGCTGCGCGCCACTTGAAAGTAAACGTCATATTTGTTTGTTAACCAGCTGGTTAACAAATGCTTCAGAAAGAAAAGCTTTTTTTGTACAAAAATATAGAAAGATTTGATGGTGTGGTGCGGTAAATCTGTTGTTTGTTAAGAATGGCCTGTACTGTTCCCGGTTATTCAAGCAGAGTGAGTGTTTTGAAAGAGAATAATGAACACATATCATTTCAGAGGTAAGTCACACTCATTGTTTTGTGTTTTTGCGAACACATTTTTATAGCTTACTGGTCCGTATTTGCAAAAACTAAATCGCTGTCCGTGTATATATAGTTTAACATTGACTTGGTTAAAGAAAATCTGGTGTTTTTTGGCTAAAAATATATAATTTAAAGCCAATTGGGATTTTTTGACATTTGACCAACCTGATAGTGTTGTAGTCCGATTTTATTATGTAATATCGATAAAAAATTGTAGTGTTAACAATTTTGTATATAAACTTAATTTTTCTCAATTCTAAACAGATTTCCCACCGCCGCGCCGCCGCCGTCGATGTAAAGGAAACGTGAATAAAAAACGTAAGAAAAACGATTGGAGACCTTCGCAACAAACAAGAATATGCTCGATGTACTTATTAAAGCAAATTGTGGATTTATACTTAAAAAATTTAATACATTATAAGTATAAAAAATGCGTGAAATCTGTATTTTTTTACTTGATATCATTCAACAGATTATTTAATTTAATAAATTGATTAGAAATCTCGTTCAGTTTTACGACTATACCTCCTAGTAAAAATAGTATATTTATCATCATTATCATACCTACTTGATATTTAGCAAAATAATTCAAAATTAAAGGGCTTGCTTAGACCATGAAACTGAACAACTTTCTCTTTGGACCATAGCATACGTCGAAATATAAAAATAGTATATTATGATACAAGTGAGCTTAGGTTGCTCATTATACACGAGGCTGTGGGTTGCAGCCCGAGCCGCAGGCGAGGGCGTAAATCAGCCGAGTGTCTAGTGAGTAAGTTGCTCACGAGTTTCATACGCACTTTTTCAACACACTTGCGAGGAAAAACAAACATTTATTGCATACATATTGTATTAGCCTAATATTAACTAAGGGAAAAAGCGCGCAAGTTTTTTTTTTTGCACGCGCCAAATGTGAGGTGATTGATTACATACAGCCATACAGCCTACTTCAAAATAATTAAGTATAATAATAGTGATAAAATGCAAATGTTTTATAACAAATTATTGTGAATTATAAATAATTTGATAATAATATACTTAATTATGTTTTTTGTCTTAATTAGGGACACATTTATTTATTCTAAAAACGTAAATGGATTTTCAGCCGTATAAAACCTCTTTGTTGTTACAAAAAACGAACTGTATCTATTACCCGCTGAAATTGTAAATGCTCTGTTGACTCGCATATAACTTGCAGTTAGGTACTAACTTAACTTTGTAGGGATACTGTATTACCCGGTTAAATTGAAAAGTCTCTGTTTACTCGCATATAATTTGCAGTTAGGTACTTACTTAACTTTGTAGGGATAATTCTATTACGCAACTAGTACTGTAATATTATTATGCACGCGTGGGTTATAGTTCGGTTTATGGCCTTAAGATCGATGTAATAAGGCTCACTTTATGAGCAAGTGTGTTGAAAAAAATATTCTGCCACACTAGATCGATCAGCTGAGCGTGCGCTTTTGTCTGGTGGGAAGAAATTTTTGCCATATTCGACCTATGCTGAAGTTTCATAGCATAAACAAAATTCTGACGTTTCATAGCATAAACAAAATTCTAAGGCCGTGAGCACTTTGGACACGATTAGTACTAAAAACTGACAGAAAAGCGGATTATGAACCGCCCAATTACATTAAGTCTAGCCGCATTGAAAATTGCGAAGCGCTCTATTCAATGCGGCGTACTTTCGATCAGCCGTATTGAATACGGCGTATCTTGAATCCGCAGCATTACAATGCGGTGCTGTTTTCCAATACAGCTAGATGCTATGTAATACGGTGAAATACAATACGCCTGCGATATATACATATACATTGTAATTTTATGTATCGCATTGCTTTCAAATTATTTTTACATCTTTTATCGATAACTTGTTATAAAAAAAACCACAGCACTATCATTGCATCATCATCATCTAGCATTGCATAGTCAAAATGGAGACATTCACTAATGCCGACGCAACAGATTAACATGTATGTCTCTTTCTATCTTATGACAATTTGATAGTGTTAGAAGGGGTAAAGGATGGGTGAGTTATAGCTTATTTTTGTGATCCATCTACAGGAATAATACATCTATGGATGAGACTTTTAAAATCTCAGAACCTCTGAGTATTCAGTACTCAGAGCTCAGAACAGTTTAAAATCATTTTAAAATACACAGATAAATATGTGCAAAAGAATAGCTAGTAAGTCGCTGCTCAGAACAATAACTAATTACGCCACCAGTCGCGCGCAGACTTAACTGACAAGGACTCTAGTTATTGTTCTGAGTGTCGCTCACTGACCTCTATTATACCTACCACTGTAGGCCTAGCACAACTTGAGCGCGACTCGAGTGAGAAAGAGTCGCGGGCACTTTCAACCAATCAGATCGCTCGTAGATAGCGGGCGTGACTTAAGGCGACGTGCTGATTGGTTGAAAGGAGCGCGACACAGGGTCGCGCCACAGTCTACTTACTACATACAGTCGTTCATCGGAGGCGTCTAGACAGAGCAATCGTGCGGGGTACGCGGGGCAGGAGGGGAGAGGGTCCTTCCCATCTACCATACAAAATTTTGTTAGGTAGATGGGAGCTTTGCGACAGGGCTTTCGCATTTGATTTCATATATTGGATTGGAAAAATAATATTTAGTTTCTTTTATATTGGTTTTATGTAGGGGGTTTTTAAGTGTGTTTATTACGATTTTTGGAATTCAAGATGGCGGCCGCGTTATTTTTTCAATTTTGTGATATTGGTGTTATGTAAGGGGTTTTTAGGGATGCTAAGCTCGATTTTGATGTGCGTTTTGTAATCCAAGATGGCGGCCGCGCTTTTTTTCAGTTTTGTGATATTGGTGTCATGTAAGGGGTTTTTAGGGATGCTAAGCTCGATTTTGATGTGAGTTTTGTAATCCAAGATGGCGGCCGCGCTTTTTTTCAGTTTTGTGATATTGGTGTCATGTAAGGGGTTTTTAGGGATGCTAAGCTCGATTTAGATGTGAGTTTTGGAATCCAAGATGGCGGCCGCGCTTTTTTTCAGTTTTGTGATATTGGTGTCATGTAAATGGTTTTTAGGGATGCTAAGCTCGATTTTGATGTGCGTTTTGGAATCCAAGATGGCGGCCGCGCTTTTTTTTAAATTTTGTGATATTGGTGTCATGTAAGGGGTTTTTAGGGGTTCTAAGCTCGATTTTGATGTGCGTTTTGTAATCCAAGATGGCGGCCGCGCTTTTTTTCAGTTTTGTGATATTGGTGTCATGTAAGGGGTTTTTAGGGATGCTAAGCTCGATTTTGATGTGAGTTTTGGAATCCAAGATGGCGGCCGCACTTTTTTTCAGTTTTGTGATATTGGTGTCATGTAAATGGTTTTTAGGGATGCTTAGCTCGATTTTGATGTGCGTTTTGGAATCCAAGATGGCGGCCGCGCTTTTTTTTAAATTTTGTGATATTGGTGTCATGTAAGGGGTTTTTAGGGATGCTAAGCTCGATTTTGATGTGTTTTGGAATCCAAGATGGCAGCTGCGTTTTTTTTTCTATTTTGTGATATTGGTGTCATGTGATGGGTTTTTGGGTCTGCTAAGCAATTATTAAGTGTCCTAGTTTTAATAGATTTTTCCAGCGCATTTAATGCCGTTAGTCACGAAATTCTCCTAGCTATGCTCGGTCGGTTAGGTATTTCTTCTATGGCACCTAATTGGTTCTCTTCCTTGGTTCTTCTTTGGTTGCTGTTTTCTTGTCATTCAGTTTCATTAAAATCGGTCGACAAACGAAAAGTTGGCCGCCGTCTTGGATTTTTAATATTAGGTTGCTGTTTTTTGTCAAAACGGTACCAAAAACCGAGTTTCATTAAAATCGGCCGACAAACAAAAAGTTGGCCGCCGTCTTGGATTTTTAATATTAGGTTGCTGTTTTTTGTCAAAACAGTACCAAAAACCGAGTTTCATTAAAATCGGTCCACAAACAAAAAAGTTGGCCGCCAAATTGGATTTTTTAATTATTTTAACATTGGGTTGCTGTTTTCTTGTCAAAATAGTACCAGAAACCGAGTTTAATCAAAGTTTGGCCCAAAAACTTAAAAGTTGGCCGCTATCTTGGACTTCTAATATTTTTAACATTGCGTTGCTGTTTTCTTGTCAAAATAGTACTATAAACCGAGTTTCATCAGAATTGGCCCACAAACAAAAAAGTTGGCCGCCCTCTTGGATTTTTAATATTTTTAACATTGCGTTGCTGCTTTTCTTGTCCAAATAGTACTGAAAACCGAATTTCATCTTAACACAAAATAATAATTAGAAATAAACTCGTAATCATTGTGAAAAACGAGATATATGTAGGTAGCTAACTTCCGCAAAAAAACACAACATGCAAGATGCACCGCAAAAAATTGCACATGCACACCACGAAAATACCAGAGAATCCTAAATTGAATAAAAAAATGATTATGATTTTGAAAATGTAAATAATACTTGTAAAAAATACAATTTCGTAGGTACTTAAACATTTTTTTTTATTTTAATAAATACATAGATCAGTAAAGCCACGTTTTAATTTATCCTATTTCGACCGTAATTTTTCAAACCACTAAACAGCAGGACGTAGGTAATGAAAAAATTTTAGTCAGCCCCTGGTCTATGTACAAAAATAATTAAAAAACTTTGTATTATAGATTCCTGGCGCCCACCCTACTACTAGGGGAAAATTGTTTTGTATAGAGATTGACTATGCATTTTTGGCGATTGAATAAACTCTAAGCGACAGCCCTACGTGTTTAGGCTATTATCGCTCGCTCAGGGCTCGAGTCCGCTTACTTATATACTTTTACTATGCCCGCGGTGACGGTTTGGTTTGGTGCAGACGGGACAGGTATACCGCCATGTCATGCTCACTAAAACATTTCTACGGTGGTGGCGTGTGAGGCGGGTCGTTACGTTCCCTAAAATATGGTTGAGCGAAGCGATGGCTGGTTCATGCGTCATGCTAGTGAACGGGTGCTGCCAGTGGGAATGGGTCTGCTCTTATCTGCTTGCCTTAAAATGTGTTTTCTTTTGTTTTAATCATTTTATTAAGAATTACATTTGAAACATGTATGGCGCAACTTGCAGTATATAGTAGAATTGTCTTTTGTTTTTAACTAATATTAAAGCTTTAAGGAGAGTTCCTAAGTAATTGAAAATTGTTCACCGCTATGATCATTAGTTCGCCTATACATAACTGTTTTTGTCATAACCCATCTGACCTTAGTCATACCATGTTAAGGTCATTTTTCAATTTGACGACTCTGTATGAAATAAAACAGGGAGAAAAAAACAACCCTTGGAGTTTCTTGCCGGTTCTTCTCCAAAGCCTCCCGCTGTAGGGTTTGCGAACCGATGGCGTAGCTTCTATGACGTTCACAAGTATTGCCCCCCTGGGGGGCTACCGCGTAACTTTATGGATATGAACTTCATACTTTTTTGGGGACTTTAATGAGAGAGTTTCTTTTGACGTTTCATCGTTCAGTTCAAAAATTTGTACTAGATGGCGCTACCCCACTATAGCGACCTAACTTTTTCTGAAGAAGT
This sequence comes from Crambus lathoniellus, assembly GCA_949710035.1. NCBI lineage: Eukaryota > Metazoa > Arthropoda > Insecta > Lepidoptera > Crambidae > Crambus > Crambus lathoniellus. Next base: position 7,900,114 of record OX453303.1, on the reverse strand, counting down.
AAACGAAAAAGTATTTACCTAATAGAAAATAACAAAGAAGTAAGTTATATACGAAAAGTCATTTGTGTTTATTTATCTTACTCTATGCATTGTGTTGGCTTATGAAAGCTTTGGAGTGTGTCTGTGCAGATGGGTTTTGTTGTTATTTTTTATGCTTGGTGATATCGATTAGTCCACTTATTAAAAATCTGGGTATGGACATGGGCTTCATTTGACATTTGATGAACAAAATACAACAACCCATACAAGGACAAAATATGTGCTTCAAATGTCAAATAAAGCCCATGTCCATATCCATATTTTTTTGCCGGTACAGGGGCTGATCAAGACGACACGATCCATAGTCTTTCGATATGATTGAAATTCGTTCACCAGTGCGGTGATTAGGCAAGTCCAAAACGTTAAGCAATATCAGTGTCAAGTATTCAGTGCCAGGCCAAAATGTAAGCTATCCAATCGGGGTCCAGTATTCAGTACCAGTCCAAGCCAGGGGGGCTACCGTGTAACTTTATGGATATAAACTTCATACATTTTTGGAAAATTTAAGTTAATTTCATAAAGAAAATAGCCGCTATCAGTTCCTTGTTTTGTGACGTCGGGTATAACAATAACTAGCTAGCAACGTTCAACAGAACAAAGCAGCAAAAATCTATCAGAATAAGGAATTAAAATGACAGTTGAAGCCCATACCCATATCCAGATTTCTTAGCCGGTAGCCCCCCAGGTTTCAATCAAATTATCAAGAAAAAGAATACGCTCACAAAACACCACCAACACCAACGCAAGGAAGCAAAGCAATCCGCAGTCCTTACAGAAGAAAAACTTTACCACAGATTAATTTGACAGTACAACCAACCGACACTCAAGTCTTTTTTAGGCTGAATGAACTAATCCTTTACCAAATTACCATAATATGCTGAAAAAAGTAGGTTGTGTTAGGGTTACAGCGCCATCTAGTGCATCGAAAAATTACTGCAGGAAACTCTCCCATTCAATTTTATAAAGAAAATAGCCGCTATCAGTTTCTTGTTTTGTGACGTCGGGTATAACGATAACTAGCTAGCAACGTTCAACAGAACAAAGCAGCACAAATCTATCAGAATAGGAAATTCAAATGACTATTCAAAGGACATCAGGCACAAATTGCCAAAAACTGTATAAGCTTCGTTATATTTTATTTAGGCACTATGCGCCATTGTGAACTTACTACGTTTACCAAAATAATTTTAAAGTCTTTCATCCTACTAATATTATAAATGTGAAAGTTTAGATGTTTGGATGTTTGGATGTTTGGATGTTTGTTACTCAATCACGCTAAAACGGCTGAACGGATTTGGCTGAAATTTGGGACACAGATACTTTGAAGCCTGGAGAGGAACATAGGCTACTTTTTATCCCGGAAAAATATCACACTCCCGCGGGATAACATCGTATAGTCCACGCGGGCGAAGCCGCGGGCGGATAGCTAGTTGTTAAATAATTAATTTGTGTAAAAACACAAAAATGACTATGAATTTATCATGAAACGAACATCTCTAGCCATTAAAAAAAACAAAGAATGTCAACCTCTATAAAAAAAACCTTTGTTTACATGTCAAAGTTGACAACAGTTGACAGTCGTTCCGACGCACGCACGCTCGTTATATTTTATGTTTTTTGTAGATCATGTGAATCATGTCACAAAAACTGATGTAATTAAAATAATAGTATATAAAAGAAGAATTTAAAAAGGAATAAATGAGTTATTACATAAATCAAGTCAAATTGCTCCAATTTCAATATTATGGAAACACAATATTCTCTAGGTCAAAATAACGCAAGTAACGAAACGTTTTGTTCGAGTTGCTGTTTCAGTATCAGTGTTACCAAAAACAAAATATTTTAAACCTAAATAACTCGAACAAAAAAACACTTAATAAAATTATAGGTACTTTTCGTGTTTATTTGTGATAAACTTTAATCATTCACTTCAATAGAATAGCTATACATTTTTAGGTTTTTTGTAAAGGGAATGTGCCTGATGTCATTTATAAAATTGACCTAAAGTTCCCAAAAACGTATGAAGTTCATACCCATAAAGTTACGCGGTAGCCCCCCAGGTATCGAGTCTGACTTGAGTCAAGCCGTACTCGGCACATCACTAATTTCAACTAATCTGTGCTGTGCTGTTTTTTTTCTTTCTGTTTTGCAAATGGCCGTTCTTTGAATGTGATCGCCTTTTGTGGCCTTTTGCATTCTCAAGAATTCAACCATCTGTGATGCATCTTTTCTTGAAAAGAAATGAAAACGATAAACTTTTAACAGTGTAGAAGTGTTACAAGTTAGTGGTTTTACACATTTTCTATTACAAGGCATTTTGAAACCGGTGAAAATACCACGCGTGTCTTGTGTTGCGTACAAAATGCTTATCGGTAAAGTTGCTGTGTTCTCTTTGTGATAGTGTTTGTTTTATTGTAGAAGGCGCGCAGCCATGTCGCTGCCGCCGTATTTGCTGGGGCCCAACCCCTGGGCCACCATGATGGCGCAACAGCAGTTGGCGGCGGCGCAGCAAGCGGCTTTGCAGGCGCACGCCGCCGCTGCTGCTGCCGCGCCTCCGGTGCCGCCATCGCAGCCGCCGAAGCCGCACCATATACCGGAAGAGAAGATCAAGGAAAAATGTAAGTATTTTCTGTCTGATATGTCTGAGATATCTTGCACGTCTTTGAATAGTCTTCGTTATCATTAAAATTAGTTTAACTTTTGATATAACTTTTGTTTGTTCAAGTGTGTTCAAGTAACCACACTAGTTCTTACAAACATAAAGTCACTATGATCAACTCGTAAGAACAAGGTACTTTGTAGGTTAATCTACACCTCTGCATCTGCAAAATCCTTATGCACTGATTGCTGAGTTAGGATATGTCTGGTTGTGCAAAGCTTAAAATATTTGATTTGGTGCTAAATTTTATATGATTTGGCAGTCTGAGAGACGTTTTAGACCAGGGTTTTCCACTTTGTTATGCCCTGGCCTGGTAATTTTTAATATTTCTGCATTGTGTCCCACCAAAAATTTTTTTACCATCACAGTTAGTGCATGTGTTTTCAATGCTGCAAACCAGCATTTTATATTCGTGCTTTGGTGCCGGGTTGTGACCATGGCAAACTCTGTTTTAGACTAATCATTTTATAATCAATGTTAGGGTGGTATTTTACATATCAAATATTTGATCATAGAAATTGAACAACAAGGAATTCATGAATGGTTTCATTGATAAATTCTTTGATCAAATGTTTATTGGACAAAAGTGGAATACCACCCTTAGAAACTAAAAGGGTTTAGGGTACTTATAATATACTAGCAACCCTGTGCCTCGCCTTTGATAGGTGCATTGTCGATGTAGTATACTTTACATTAGACCTTCCTCTGGCATAACACTGTCTATTGATGAAAGCTGCATAAAAACAGTGCGTCTACTGCCCAAGTGTTGTTGGCATTGGTATCAGCTTCATTTGACAGATGGATGTGTTACATTGCTAATTCTTTTATGCACCAATAAAATTTTATCACAGAAAAGAAGCAATATGTCACATCCATCTGTCAAATAAAGCCAATACCGATACTGAAGACACTTGGGCGGTAACCCAACTTGTTTCAGGTATACTAAGTAGAGATTACTATGATGATATCAGTGTTGCCAGTCGTCCCGACTGTCTTAAGTCCCGCTTTTCAGGGATAACGAGAGTTTTTCAACTATATTATGCTCTAAAAGAAGTTAAATCATCAGAGAAATATAATCATTAAAATATGTTTTCTATGGCTATTCATCATCATCATCATTGGAAACTTAGTTTGAAACTCAGATAAAAGCATAAGTAGTAAAAAACTATTGATTATTTATGTTTTTTTTTATTTTTATGTATCTCGGCTTGGGTTTCACGGGCATTGCCCGGTCCTTTTGCCAGGCTTATGAAATGATAAAAGAATGCTTTATTTCACCAACTTCCCCTCAAGTCCCGAGTGTCATTATAATAGTAAATGATGATACTATTTCCTAAGGGGTATATTATCTATATTGCAATTAGATATGACTTTCCATTAAAAGTGATTGTGGAGAATGCTTATATTGCAATACAATTTCATATTAACATAAAAAAAAATAACAATTTTGATAAAAAAAAAGGTACTTCCATGGGATCACTTGCTTGCCTTTGTATTTTTCCTCAATATTCTTTACTCTTAAATGTATGATGTTATATTGTTATCCAGTTGAAAATGTCAAATAAAAGTTTTTATGATTCTTCATTACATGCTCAACAAAGCTTGAAAAAATCAAATAACTATCAAATACCAAAAATAACTATCACATACCATATATCAATAGCCAGTGGCCCCTTTGAAGTACTTAAAAAATACCTGTATCAATAGCCTATGCTGTTCACATAACATAATTAATGTGATATTTCAACTTTTATTTTACTCAAAATTTCAAAGATAGTTTTGAGGATAACTACAACTAATTGGGTATTTGACTGTTGTTGAAATGTAAATATTTAATTATGACATTCAAAAATATAACATTATTGAATAACAAATGTGAAAAAAGAAATTCAATCTGTATTATAACAAGCGAATTATGAGCTACTTAATTGTGACTAGGGCATCGAAACTCGGTTCAATTTTGAAAACCCGGGTTTTCGGGTTTAAGAGTAATCAAAACCCGGGTAGACCGGGTTTTTCGAGCTTTTCGATCTTTTTGTTATAATTTTATTAAATACAAGAAACTGTGTTATTATATCAATTTTTACAATGAGTACAAGATGTTAAGAATGTGGAAGGATTAAAATAAATGAAAAATTGTACTTTCCAAATTACAAAAACAGTTATCTAATATAAAAAAGGGTATAGATTTTTATTTTTTCAGAATATCTTAAAACTAAGTAAGTATAGATTACTAACTTAGCGCCTTCACAGACTTGCAGGACGGGCCATCATTTCGGGACTGGTTGCAGACGATTTTTTATTTTTTATATATTTGTACAGGGTATGCAGTATGCATGCATTTGACCACCATCCAGCATAGCAGACTAGGATGTTGTATGCTTACCCAGGAGGTGCCCATTCACTCTTGCTTTGAAAAGGCCAAGGTTATAATGGCCAGACGCGCATCCGGCTCGACCCTTGTTGGCCCAGAGCCGATCGCGCCTATCCCGACAAGCTGGTTTGCAAATAAGATCCGTGAACGCACTATAGAATTACACCAACTGAACTGGAGCTCGCTGGATTCGTGCAAACAGGCGAAACTCGCACAACCGCGCGTGGACGCGCGTCTATCCAGGGCCCTGATACAACTGTGCAGACCGCAACTTCGCCTGGTAACAGGTGCTATTACTGGTCATGGACAATTTAACAGACATCTTATTAATTTAGATGTCACCGACAGTCCCCTATGCAGAGGGTGCATGGAGGAAGAAGAAGCAGCTGCCCACGTACTGCTGGAATGCAGGGGGGTGGCCCCTACCGGGCGAGGTACCTCGGCTCGCCGGGCAGCGTCCAGGAAGCGATCACGAATGTGAAAGCTCTTGGAGCGTTCCTGGCTGAGCTGCGCTGGCTGGAGTGATCTGGCCGCGCACCCTCCAGACGCAAAATTGGCGCAATAGACGTCGAGTTGCAGAAACCGCCCGTATTGATAAGAAGAAGAAGAATGATCGAGGAACGCATTCGCAGGTAGCGCATTTCAATCTTTAGCAGCTCGCATTAAAAAAAGTACTGGCGAAGCGCTTAGTACGGACAGGTGGTATGTCTACGATGTATGGATGGTAAGCTGACCTGCATCTGGTAACTGCATGGTGGAAAGGGGCTGGAGGAACAAGATTGTGCAGTTCCTGTGCGCACTCTCAAAAGCGAATCCGGTAAAACACCGACAGACCAGCAACAGCAACTCTACAGTGATGAATGAGACTTTGAAGTTTAGCTTTTTCTAAAGTTGTATCTCCAATGAACTTCTTTGCGCGGTTTTCAAACGCATCTAAAACTGCCAGTTGGTACTTCAAAAACCAAATCAAAATTGTTTATTTGCTTGAAAACACGGGTAATTCAATAAGATACATGTGAAACTACTACTAAAACTTTAGCGGAGCCATCTCAAAGGTGACAGCAGTACTCCATGCACGGATGAATTTGTACTTTGTAAAGAACTTTGAGAGGACACCCAGTTTTTTGGCAGCAGTTTTACCAATTGAGTCGATTTACTCACGGAAGTTCAGCTGCGATTATAGAGTAACGCCAAGTTGCAAGTTCTCGGTTACTGGTAAGGATACGCCCAGGAAAGTCGGAGCTAGTTGAAAGGGACTCCGTTTATCTGAGAAAAGACACGCCTGCGTGGCGAGGCGTTGAAACTGACAAGGTTGGCATTTCCCCAATCGGAAGTGCCTGAAGTGCCAGGTTCGTTTGCTCAACTAGTGACTCTAGACAAGACTGAACTTCATCACTAGTAGCCCTTGCATCTGAAAGATATCTGCTAGACACACTGGTGTCATCGTCATAACCAAATGTACCAGGCACCAACAAGTCGTTAATGTGGAGAAGAAATTGTGTTGCAGATAATACCGAAACTTGGGGAACTCCAGCATTGATGTTCTTCAAGTTAGATGTCTGACCATCCACAACGACTCGAATTGAACGGTTCCTAAGGAAGTCGGTGATCCAGATGCAGAGGCCGTCAGAGATTCCATATGAGGGAAGCTTACCAAATCGGCTATCATGCCAGACCCTATCAAATGCTTTGGAAATATCAAGCGAGACAACAAGTGCTTCGCCATGTCTATCGAACGCTTGATTCCAAAGGTGGGTGGCGTACCCGAGAAGATGGAGATCTTCTCGGGTACGTCACCCGCGTCGCAGTCGACCGTCCGCGGCAAAAACCATACTGGAAGTCACTAGGGAGCTCGTCAGTTTCAAGTTACGCCAATAGACGTTTATTCAGTACATGCTCCGTAGTCTTGCAGAGTATGAAGGTGACTGAAATCAGCTTGTTGTTAGAGGGGTTGGCATGGCTATATTTTTTAGGTATGGGCTGCACATTGGCACGCTTCCACGACTGAGGAACAAGACAAGTCCTGTCTCAAGTGAGAGGCGGCTCAAGATAGGAGACAACTAGGGTGCACAGTTATGCAGGACTATTGCCGGGATTCCATTAGGACCACTAACCTTATTTCCTAGACCACGGAGCGCTTTGAGAACCTCTTTGTGGCGAATGTGAATATTACCCATGGAAGAGCTAGCACGAGGTATCTTCCGTGGAGGTCGGCGTGTAACATCTTGACGTGAATTCTCTGCAAAGAGAGACGCAAACAGACCGAAAATATGCTGTTTTCGGGGTCGTCTTCATGAGCAATATATGAAAAACTAGTCGAAAAGATCGGAGAACTAGTTCTAATTCCATGTCCTAAGATGGACGCACCGCGCGCGTTCCATTTAACTTACTTTGCTTGTTTTCTTGGTACGACCGCAGCAACAAAGCATCTTTTATTTTAATAATTTATCAAAGTGTGTTTTTATTCCATTTATTATTGCATTCGAAGCGGCTTGTACCTAATAAATAACAAAAAGAAAAGTATTAAAATATTTGATTGAACAGGCGTCACTTGGCGAAAGTCCCTAACCATTGGGAAAAACGAACTATATGTAGCTTACTTCTGCATAAAACACAATATGCAAGATGCACCGCCCGCCCGCCCGCAAAAAATTGCACATGCACACCACTAAAATACCAGTGCACAATACCTGAATTTAGCAAGACAGCAATACACCTTGCACCTTCACCGATTAGACTACTCTACACGTGTTTCGCTCCAACCCGGGGCGTCCTCAGGAGATAGTTCGTGCAAAAACCAACACCAAATTTTGGTGTTGGTTTGTTGGTTGTTTTTTTGCGGAAGTAAGCCACATTTCAGCTATATTTCGTTTTTCACAAAGTATTAAAAATACCCGAAAAACCCGAAAAACCCGGGTTTGATTTTTAAAACCCGGGTATTTTGTATTCCTTAAAACCCGGGTAAACCCGGGTTTTTCCGGACCGGGTAAACCCGGGTTCGATGCCCTAATTGTGACTCTAGCTATCTCCTTCTAAAACGAAATTTTCTATGGCGAGTGTATGGCGCTATAGAAATGTGACGTCACGTTTCTATAGCGCTCTCCTTGTCTAATTAGAAAGTTTGATGCTCTATATCACTGAAAATATGCAAGATATTTGAAAATAAATACCTTTGTCGTGTTGCTACTAATTCAATAAACATTTTAAGACAATAAAAAAAAATCAGTCAAATACCCAATTTAAAGAATGAGAGAATGAAATTCCTCAGTTCTCTAAGAAAAGCTACTAAGACTAAGAGTTTTTATTGTTACAGCTCAAAAATGGCTGCAGCTACAATCAAAAAGATTTGCAGAAAAGCGCAAGTTTGGCTTTGTAGACGCTCAGAAAGAAGATATGCCCCCAGAGCATATCAGAAAAATTATCAGAGATCACGGCGACATGACCAGCCGAAAATACCGTCATGACAAACGTGTCTACTTGGGTGCTCTGAAATATATGCCACATGCAGTCATGAAGCTTTTAGAAAACATGCCCATGCCCTGGGAGCAGATCAGAGATGTTAAAGTCCTGTATCATATTACTGGGGCAATCACATTTGTAAATGAAATTCCATGGGTTATTGAGCCTATTTACATTGCACAGTGGGGTACCATGTGGATTATGATGAGACGAGAGAAGCGTGACCGTAGGCATTTCAAAAGAATGAGGTTTCCTCCCTTTGATGATGAAGAACCTCCTTTAGATTATGCTGACAATATCTTGGATGTGGAACCATTAGAACCTATTCAAATTGAGTTGGATCCTGAAGAAGATGGAGCTGTCGCTTCCTGGTTTTATGACCACAAACCATTGCTTGGCACAAAGCATGTCAATGGATCGACATATAGGAAATGGAATTTGACTTTGCCACAGATGGCCACACTGTATCGTCTTGCCAATCAACTGCTCACAGACTTGGTGGATGATAACTACTTCTATCTGTTTGATTCAAAGAGTTTTTTCACTGCCAAAGCACTGAACATGGCCATACCGGGAGGTCCCAAATTTGAACCTTTGGTAAAAGACAATTCAGCTGGTGATGAAGACTGGAATGAGTTCAATGATATTAACAAGATTATCATTAGGCAACCAATCAGAACTGAATACAGAATTGCATTCCCATATTTGTACAACAACTTGCCACATTTTGTTCAGCTGTCTTGGTAAGTATTCAAATGAAATAATATATGTATTTTTACACATCTAAGCAGTTAGTTTAGTTCATTGTCATAAATTATGCCTTTTTCTCGCTAGGTATCACACACCGAACGTAGTCTATATCAAGACTGAGGACCCTGATCTGCCGGCGTTCTATTTCGATCCCCTGATCAATCCGATATCACACAGACACACGGTCAAGTCATTAGATCCAGTACCTGAAGAGGAAGAGTTCGTTTTGCCTGAAGAAGTCTCTCCATTCCTGCAAGAGACTGCCTTGTACACCGACAATACAGCAAATGGCATCGCCCTGTTGTGGGCGCCAAGACCTTTTTGCATGAGATCAGGTGAGTGAAGCTACTCAAATGAATATTATAAAAAAAGAAACATAAATGTCATTTTCAAATTTTTTTTTATTGACAGGTCGCTCAAGGCGCGCAATCGACGTACCCCTAGTGAAAACCTGGTACAAAGAACACTGTCCTCCAGGACAGCCTGTAAAGGTCAGAGTGTCATACCAGAAGCTGCTCAAGTATTATGTACTGAATGCTTTGAAGCACAGACCGCCTAAACCACAGAAGAAGAGGTAGGTGTACTAAACTTTGCAGTGATTTTTAATAATTTTCTTGTACCAAAGTTACAAACAATTGTTTTCCATAGGTATCTCTTCCGGTCTTTCAAATCCACAAAGTTCTTCCAAACAACCACTCTAGACTGGGTGGAGGCTGGTCTTCAAGTATGCCGTCAAGGCTACAACATGCTCAATCTGCTCATTCACCGCAAGAACCTCAACTATCTTCACTTGGACTACAACTTCAACTTGAAACCAGTGAAGACTTTAACTACAAAGGAAAGAAAGAAGTCTCGGTTCGGTAATGGTAAGTATGGATAATTCAGTTCACTTCTAATAACATAAAATAGGGCTGTGACTGGGTTTTTAGGTTGGAAACCACTAAAATACCTCTATAGATCTTTCATTTATACAGAAGTTACAAATACTCACAAATCTCTAAAAAAGATTCTATTTCCCCCAGCATTCCACTTGTGCCGTGAGATCCTCCGGCTGACCAAGCTCATAGTAGACTCGCACGTTCAGTACCGCCTCAACAATGTGGATTCGTTCCAACTGGCCGACGGCTTGCAGTACATATTCGCGCACGTCGGACAGTTGACTGGCATGTACCGGTACAAGTACAAGCTTATGCGGCAAATACGTATGTGCAAGGATCTGAAGCATCTGATTTACTACAGATTCAATACGGTGAGTGCTACTTAATACATTATCATATCATATCTATTATCATATCATCGTTTTCAACTGAATTTATTTTCAATTGGATTGTTAATACTTTACTAGGGTGTGAATGTACTGAATAATGTGCTCATTTAGTACGAAATATCACTGACAGCTAGGCAGCTCTATGTTCTACTTGTGCAGGTATGACTGTGCAGGTAGAATGTAACATGTGTGGGAAAAGTCCTGTACAGTTTTCGCTGGTAGACCATAGAGTGTATACCTTACATTAGTTTATAGAACTTTATATTTCTATAGCATTGGCATATGTTACTAGTTCTTGTTGTTATGAATAAGGCATCATCCTTTCAGTTGTATACATACTAGCAGATCTGTTGGTGTAACTTCCCAATTTTATATTTTTTTTCAATAGATTTCTCGTTCCTCCCTAGGGTCCCGTTTCTAAAGGCCCAGGCTGCGGAATCTGGGCGCCCGGTTGGCGCGTGTGGCTGTTCTTCATGCGTGGGATCACGCCGCTGCTGGAGCGGTGGCTCGGCAACCTGCTGTCCAGGCAGTTTGAAGGCCGCCACTCCAAGGGTATGTTACTAACACACAATGATACATATAGTAAGGCGCGTGTGGCTGTTCTTCATGCGCGGGATCACGCCGCTGCTGGAGCGGTGGCTCGGCAACCTGCTGTCCAGGCAGTTTGAAGGCCGCCACTCCAAGGGTATGTTACTAACACACAATGATACATATAGTAAGGCGCGTGTGGCTGTTCTTCATGCGCGGGATCACGCCGCTGCTGGAGCGGTGGCTCGGCAACCTGCTGTCCAGGCAGTTTGAAGGCCGCCACTCCAAGGGTATGTTAGGCTTAATATACACGTATTTTTTTGCGGTAGAAGCAATCGTAGCCATCGACGTGTGTTTTGCATTCGACGGCAGTCGTCGATGTGCATGTCGCTCGTGTATATGAGGCCTTCATCATTTCAGCCGTACGACGCCCACTGCTGGGCATAGGCCTCCCCCAAGGATGTCCACAACGATCGGTCCTGCGCTGCCCGCATCCAGCGGCTTCCCGCGACCTTGACCAGATCGTCGGTCCACCTTGTAGGGGGTCTGCCCACGGAACGTCGTCCGGTTCTCGGTCGCCATTCGAGAACCTTTCCGCCCCAACGGCCATGTCAGTCGTTTTAGTTCTCCTGCGGATCTCATCATTTCTGATTTGATCGAGCAGGGAAATACCAAGCATTGCTCTCTCCATTGCTCGCTGGGTGACCTTGAGCCTTCTTATGAGACCCATAGTAAAAGACCACGTCTCGCTTCCATAAGTCATAACTGGCAACACACACTGGTCAAAGACCTTAGTCTTGAGACATTGAGGAATTTTGGACGCAAATATATTCCGGATATAAACTATTACCGAACACCATGTACCTCCTATTGAAGTCCTATTTAGACAGCAGAATCTTTTATGTCAAAATCAATAACACTACATCCGATTTTTATGACATAAAAGCAGGAGTTCCTCAAGGATCTGTGCTGGGCCCCTCGCTGTATCTCATCTACACAGCTGATGTTCCAGAGTCGGATAATGTCATTACAGCCACTTTTGCTGATGACACAGCCATACTGTCACATGACACAGACCCCGAAGTAGCATCAAGGAATCTTCAAGAACACTTGAATAATGTCTATTCCTGGATGCAGTCTTGGAGAATTAAAGCTAGTGGCACCAAGTCGAATCACATCACATTCACTTTGAGAAAAGAAGATTGCCCTCCTGTTAGGCTTGGTCAAGAGGTCCTGCCGCATAACGCTTGCGTTAAATACCTTGGTTTCTACCTTGACAGAAAGCAAACCTGGAAAGCACACATTCAGAAGAAGCGTGATGAGCTAAACTACAGACTAAGATCTCTGGATTGGCTTATGGGTAGAGGCTCTCGACTGTCGGTTGACAACAAGGTCCTGATTTATAAAGCCATACTAAAACCTATATGGACTTACGGCATACAGCTGTGGGGTTCTGCGAAAACGTCGAACATAGAAATTCTGCAAAGATTCCAGAACAGTGTGCTCAAAACAATAGTTAATGCCCCATGGTTCACGAGAATGGAAGAAGTTCATGAGTATCTTAATATTCCAACAGTCAAACAGCAAATAGCCGATAGCATTAGTTCGTATAAAGATCGAATCAGTAATCATAAGAACAAACTGGCCCAGAGTCTTATTGAACCATTGCAGACAAGACGTCTGAAGAGACTGCATACTTGGGACAACATACAATAACCTTACCAGTTAGCAAAACATAAAGGCAGCCTGACAGTGGAAAGGCATGCCTCCACGCCTGCATTAAAAACTAAACAACTGCTTATGGTCCAACGACCGATCGCATGTTAGCAAACAAATATGAAAAAAAAAAAAAAAAAAAATGCCGGAGCTTCCCAAACGCTGCCCATCCGAGCTGGATTCGACGAGAGATCTCTTTCTCAAAGTTGGACTTACCTAATTGGATTGTCTGTCCTAGGTAGGCATAGTGGTCAACAACTTCGAGTGTAATGTTTCCTACATTAACTGGAGCGGATGCAACATGGGCATTGGACATCATTTTCGTCTTATCCATGTTCATCTTCAGACCCACTTTTTGGGAAGCATTGCTGAGATCTTCGAGCATTGTGTTCAGGTCTTCCAAGGTCTCAGCCATGAGAACTACGTCATCGGCAAACCGCAGGTGTGTTAGGTATTCGCCATTGATGTTAATGCCGAAGCCTTTCCAGTCCAGTAGCTTAAAAATATCCTCCAACGCAGCTGTGAACAGTTTCGGAGAAATGACGTCTCCCTGTCTCACACCTCGCTGTAGTTGGATAGGATTAGAGCTCTGGTTCTGTAATCGGACCGACATGGTGGCGTTTTGGTATAAGTACCTCAGCACCTCGATGTACAGTCAGGGACAAATTCGGTGAACCACCTCTTACTTCTTTTCGTGTGGCTGGCGTCTCACCGTTCACTTGTAGTCCCTATCCCTAATTGCTTATGCATTGTACTACTCTAGTTTAATACATAACCGAATAGTAAATGGGTCTGCGCGTGAATGGCGAGGCACCAGCCACACGAAAAGAAGTAAGAGGTGGTTCACCGAATTTGTCCCTGAGTGTGCCTGTAGTCTATTTGGCACCTCTGGAGAGACTGCAGCACTGCCCAGGTCTCGATCGAATCAAAGGCTTTCTCATAGTCCACGAACGCCAAGCATAGTGGCAAGTTATACTCTTCGGTCTTCTGTATAACTTGTCGCAGCGTATGAATGTGGTCTATGGTACTATAACCTTTTCGGAACCCGGCTTGTTCGGGAGGTTGGAAGTCGTCAAACCTGCGAGCGAGACGATTCGTAATGACTCTCAAAAACAACTTGTAGATATGGCTCAGAAGCGAGATGGGTCGGTAGTTCTTCAAGAGAGTCTTATCACCCTTCTTGAAGAACAGCATCACATATGAGGCCTTAGTAACCTTATTTGTTGATACGAATGAATAATAAGGCGTTAAAAAATAAACAGAAAAAAATCAGAAATAATATCCCCATTTTCAAACAGGTGTGGCTAAAACGGTAACGAAGCAGCGCGTCGAGTCTCACTTCGACCTGGAGCTGCGCGCGTCAGTGATGCACGACATCGTGGATATGATGCCGGAAGGTATCAAGCAGAACAAGGCCAGGACCATCCTGCAGCATCTGTCCGAGGCCTGGAGGTGCTGGAAGGCTAACATTCCGTGGAAGGTAGGATACATTTTTCTCAGTTTATTTGGGTTTTTAATTTATCGTGTCTGTAAATTTCATGAAATACAAATGACGGCTGATTTGGCGCAGAGATAAGATACCTGCCTTCTGCCCCAGAGGTCTAGGGTTCGATTCCCAAACAAAATAAATATTTCTGTGCATGAACATGTCTATTTGTCTTGAGTCTGTGTGTTTTCTATGTATATTAAGTATTTATTTATAAACAAAAAAGTATTTAAGCATATATTCATCCGTTATCAAGTTTACGTAGACACTGTTTCTTAATAAAATTTTGGTTGGTGTGATTGTAAGAAAATATTTATTATTATCATTTTATTTATATGAAACTAACTACAACAATATAAATACAGGTGCCCGGCCTCCCCACACCAATAGAGAACATGATTCTCCGCTACGTCAAGATGAAGGCCGATTGGTGGACGAACACCGCCCACTACAACCGCGAGCGTATACGCCGCGGCGCCACCGTCGACAAGACCGTGTGCAAGAAGAACTTGGGCAGGCTCACTAGGCTGTACCTCAAGGCTGAGCAAGAGAGACAGCATAACTATTTGAAGGTATTTTTTCACTTGATTTGAATAAAAAAAAAATGTAGATTTTCAGTGGACCTCTACGACTCTCATTATATACGAGCGTATACAGCGCAGCGTCACCGTTGACAAGACGGAGTGCAAGAAGAACTTATGTCGGCTCACTCGAATGTATCTAAAAGTCAAGAAAGAGAGACAGCATAACCATTTGAAGGTATGTTTTATGTGATTCGTGAACACCGCTCTCTACAACTGCGAGCGTGTAAGATGGTTTGCAAGGAGAACTTTTGAAGGCTCACTAGCTTGTATCTGAAAGCTGAGCAAGAGAGGCAGCATAACTCTTTGAAGGTAGGTTTTATTTGATTCGTGAAAACTTGGTTGGTTTTCAACGGACGAATACCACACTACAACCGCGAGCGTATACGCCGCGGCGCCACCGTCGACAAGACCGTGTGCAAGAAGAACTTGGCCAGGCTCACTAGGCTGTATCTGAAAGCGGAGCAGCACGCGTAGCATGACGAACCCGAGAAGAGTTTTGTCTACCTCGAAAGTCTGTAATTGACAGCTGAACAATAGGTTTATCTACGATGAAATGTCATTTTTGACGTTTCGATATAGACAAAACCTTTCTCGATTTCGTCATGCTACCCGTGCAGGAGAGACAGCATAACTATTTAAAGGTATTTTGGCACAAGATTCGTAAAAAAAATAGATTTTCATTGGACAAACACTGACCTCTACGACTTTCACTAGGCAGCCGTGTGCTTATGTCGGCTCACTCGAATGTATCTAAAGGTCAAGAAAAAGACAGCATAACCATTTGAAGGTATGTTCTATGTGATTCGTGAAAACTTGGTTGGTTTTCAATGCACGAACACCGCTCTCTACAACTGCAAGTGTGTAAGATGGTTTGCAAGGAGATGTTGCGAAGGATCACTAGCTTGTATCTGAAAGCTGAGCAAGAGAGACAGCATATTTATTTGAAGGTAGGTTTTATTTGATTCGTGAAAACTTGGTTGGTTTTCAATTGACGAATACCGTTCTCTACAAGTGCGAGCGTATACGCCGCGTCGTTACTGTTGACAAGATGGTTTGCAAGGAGAACATGGGAAGGCTCACTAGGTTATACTCAAAGCTGAGCAAAAGAGGCAGCATAACTATTTGAAGGTATTTTTGAATTGAAAATTTACTGGTTTTCACTTGATTTCAGTGTATTTGTATTTCCTTAAAATTCAGCGTCAAGTTTTGTCTAGCTCGACTGTCAAACTCGATTAAAATAACCTAACTTTATACATAAAAAATAAATGTAACTGTCCAAATAAATTATTTTTTCATGTTTATCACTGACCTCCATTTTGTCTTTCTAACAGGACGGTCCCTACATCTCTCCCGAACTTTATACATAAAAATAAGAACAAATGTAAATGTCTAAATAAATTATTTTTTCATGTTTATCACAGACCTCCATTGTGTCTTTCTAACAGGACGGTCCCTACATCTCTCCCGAAGAAGCCGTGGCCATCTACACGACCACCGTCCACTGGCTGGAGTCCCGGCGCTTCGCCCCGATTCCGTTCCCGCCGCTCTCCTACAAGCACGACACGAAGCTGCTCATTCTAGCGCTAGAGAGGCTGAAGGAAGCGTACAGCGTCAAGTCTAGACTCAACCAGAGTCAGAGAGAGGAGCTGGGCTTGATAGAACAAGCGTATGACAACCCTCACGAAGCGCTGTCTAGAATCAAGCGTCATTTACTCACGCAGAGAACCTTCAGAGAGGTTCGTTTTATTTCTATATTATGTATTTATTTAGATTTTGGCTGAAGTACCAAAATCTTTAATTGATTAGTTCACTGATTTTATATTGCTTGTGTTATAGGAAAAAATTTGCCCTCGGATATACTTTATTTGTTTACTAAAGTCTAAATATGGCATTGATTATCATTTGGTTTGTGAAAATTATGTTTAGCTCTATGATGATTACCTGTTATGGTTCTTTTGCATGCTGTTCTATATGGCTAAATAGGTTCAAAGCTACTATTTATTTCTATATTTAAGACCAACATTCATGTGTACCTACCCTATTTAAAAGCAAATAAAGTATTTTGTATTTTTGTATGATCTTGAGAAATCATAGATTCTCTATATAACTTGTCACCTTTTTCCTCACTTTCTACTTTGCAGGTTATTTCAATAGGATACCAAGCTATGTTGTTCAAAATTATAATTTCTCCTTATCAGGTGGGGATAGAGTTCATGGACTTATACTCGCATTTAGTGCCCGTATACGACGTGGAGCCTCTAGAGAAGATCACGGACGCGTACCTAGATCAGTATCTATGGTACGAGGCGGACAAGCGACGACTGTTGCCGCCGTGGGTGAAGCCAGCTGACACTGAACCGTCGCCGCTGCTCGTGTACAAATGGTGCCAGGGTGAGTGACATAGTTCATGGACTTATACTCGCATTTAGTGCCCGTATACGACGTGGAGCCGCTAGAGAAGATCTCGGACGCGTACCTAGATCAGTATCTATGGTTTTTTTTTTAATCTTTATTTTTTAACGAGGGTTTTTCCTTAGGAAATGCCACCCTCATAGGTAGCACAATATAACAAAAACTTATTTATCTACGATTTAGACCACACTGTACCCCATAATACAAAAATTTGGCTGTTTTTGACAAAGGATTTGCTAATATACTGTTACAAAAGCCAATCTGACAATAATAATTTTTACTTATAAACAATTGTAATCTCTCAGATGCGTTTCGTTCACACTCCATCATGATATGATGGGCGTCTTCGATGATGCCACACTCACTACATCTTGGTGATTCCAGTATCTATGGTACGAGTCGGACAAGCGACGACTGTTGCCGCCGTGGGTGAAGCTTTTTTTATAAGTCAACTTATCTGCTTGTCCTTATCCTACTTATTTATTTGGGTCCAACCTGAACATTCGTCTATGCTCGGCTTTAGGGAAGAAAATTTCTCGAGTGGCGACCACGGACTCGACGACGAAGCGTAGGAAAAACGCCCAACTAGGTGGACCAGCCATTTGTTGCAAGTCGCTAGCAGCCGCCCTTTGTGGCTCTAAGTAGTAGGCTTATGTCCAGCAGTGGACTAATGAAGGCTTATGATGATAATGATAGAGCATCCGTCTTATTCACTGTATAAATAGTAGCAATCGGTTGATTAACCAATAATAGAATTACCTATCGGTAGACCGGCTTTTTTTTAAAGCACTACCTTAGTAGCAGTAGCTACTAAGCTAGGGGAACTGGGTGAAATGGTCCCGACCTAGGTGACTGATCACCCGTCCGGCTTCGCTGGCGTCCCCCCTATAAATAATAATAATAATAGCAGTAGCAGTTACAGGTGATAGAGATAGTTATAATCAGGGACCGGAAAACCCCTGTTTTTGATTAAGCTTATTATTAGGGAAACCTTGTTAAAGGGTAACCGTATTATAGGGTTACCCTATCGATAGTGTAAGACTCAAGAAAGGGTAACCCTTTCGAATTAACTTAACTTCTTTCCAATGGGCTTACCGTATCGAAAGGGTTTTGAATTAAGCACTTACCACATAATTGGGTTACCCTATTGTCTCCTGCATCGCATCAATGGTCTCTTGTCTCTTTTCCGCGCATTCTGCATACCGTATCTCGGGGTGGTGGGCGTCCGTCTCGGTTATAATTATGTTGTGTTGTGTGTTGTGGATACTAATAATTTTTAAAGCGCATTTGTTTTTTTTTTTTGTGGTATATCCATCTATACTAATATTATTAGGAGGAAAGATTTGTATTTTTGTATGTAACGAACAAACTCAAAAAGTACTGGACCGATTTAGAAAATTCTTTCACCGTTAAGAAAGCTACAGTCTTCCCGAGTGACATAGGCTATATTTTGTCCCGATATTCCCACGGGAACGGGTACTACGCGGGTGAAACCGCGGGCGGCCGCTAGTTATGTATAAAAGCAATAAATGATTTTGATTTGATTTGATTTGAGTTGAAGTAAAGTCCCGTGGACTAAAATAGGTAAGTACCATATTAGAAAAGCTCAAATTAGGGATGTGTTTTTTTTTCTTGTGATAAATCAAAAGATCATGATATAAGTTTTCTAATAAACTATTTTTATTTTATTTTAATTTATTTTAATTTTTAGTATTTTGCATTCACAATGCAATTTTTATAATAGATATATATTTTTATTTTTTTTGCAATAATTCAAAAGTTATATCAAAATAAAAATTAGTATTTGAATCGAACCGAAGACACGCCAAAACAGCTCCCGAACACACTTGAGCACGTGTGACGTCATAATGTTAACTTTCACTCATTGCAGTACCTGTGAAGCATCGGCGGGGGCCTCGAGGCACCCGACATGCCAACTAAATGCTGCCTTATTTCTATAGAAATAAGGTCTCTATTTTCCACTGCCAATCGGCAACCGCTATATTTCAGAGGCTTGGACAACTGACAGACACACAGACTCAAGAAAAACTTCAAGTTTTAGCTTACTTCGCCATCACCACGTGGAGGTAGCTTTTATGATTTTTTATTTTGGGGGCCGATTTTGATGAAACACGGTTTTTAGTATTATTTTGACAAGAAAACAACAACGCACTTTTAAAAATAAAAAAAATCCAAGATGGCGGCCAACTTTTTGTTTGTGGGCTGATTACGATGAAACTTAGTTTTTGGTACTATTTCGTCAAGAAAAGAGTAACGCAATGTTAAAAAAAATTAAAATCCAAGATGGCGGCCAACTTCTTTGTTTGTGGGCCGATTTTGATGAAACTCGATTTCTAGTACAATTTTGACAAGAAAACAACAACGCACTGTTAAAAATAAAAAAATCCAAGATGGCGGCTAACTTTTTTGTTTGTGGGCCGATTTTGATGAAACTCGGATTTTGGTACTATTTTGACAGGAAAATAGCAACGCAATGTCAAAAATGATAAAAAAACCAAGATGGCGGCCAAATTTTTTGTTTGTTGGCCAATTTCAATGAAACTCGATTTCTAGTACTATTTTGACAAGAAAACAGCAACGCAATGTTAAAAATATAAAAAAATCCAAGATGGCGGCCAACTTTTTTGTTTGTGGGCCGATTTTGATGAAACTCAATTTCTAGTACTATTTTGACAAGAAAACAACAACGCACTATTAAAAATAAAAAAGTCCAAGATGGCGGCCAACTTCTTTGTTTGTGGGCCGATTTTGATGAAACTCGATTTCTAGTACAATTTTGACAAGAAAACAACAACGCACTGTTAAAAATAAAAAAATCCAAGATGGCAGCCAACTTTTTTTTTTGTAGGCTGATTTCGATGAAACTCGGTTTTTGGTACTATTTCGTCAGGAAAAGAGTAACGCAATGTTAAAAAAAAAATAAAAATTCAAGATGGCAGCAAATTTTTTTGTTTGTGGGCCGATTTTGATGAAACTCGAAGTCTAGTACTATTTTGACAAGAAAACAGCAACGCAGTGTTAAAAATATTAAAAAATCCAAGATGGCGGCCAACTTTTTTGTTTGTGGGCCGATTTTGATGAAACTCGATTTCTAGTACTATTTTGACAAGAAAACAACAACGCACTTTTAAAAATAAAAAAGTCCAAGATGGCGGCCAACTTTTTTGTTTGTGGGTCGATTTTTATGAAACTTGGTTTTTGGTACTACTTTGACAAGAAAACAGCAACGCAATGTTAAAATATAAATTATTTTTAACATTGCGTTGTTGTTTTCTTGTCAAAAGAGTACTAGAAATCGAGTTTCATCAAAATCGGCCGACCAGAAAAAAAGCTGGCCGCCATCTTGGATTTTATTTTTTTTTAACATTGCGTTACTCTTTTCTTGACGAAATAGTACCAAAAACTAAGTTTCATCGAAATCAGCCCACAAACAAAAAAGTTGGCCGCCATCTTGGATATTTTATATTTTTAACAGTGCGTTGTTGTTTTCTTGTCAAAAGAGTACTAGAAATCGAGTTTCATCAAAATCGGCCGACAAGAAGAAAAGGTGGCCGCCATCTTAGATTTTGATTTTTTTTAACATTGCGTTACTCTTTTCTTGACGAAATAGTACCAAAAACCGAGTTTCATCGAAATCAGCCCAGCCCACAAACAACAAAGTTGGCCGCCAACTTGGATTTTTTATATTTTTAACAGTGCGTTGTTGTTTTCTTGTCAAAAGAGTACTAGAAATCGAGTTTCATCAAAATCGGTCGTCAAGAAAAAAAAGGTGGCCGCCATCTTGGATTTTAATTTTTTTCAACATTGCGTTACTCTTTTCTTGACGAAATAGTACCAAAAACCAAGTTTCATCGAAATCAGCCCACAAACAAAAAAGTTGGCCGCCATCTTGGATATTTTATATTTTTAACAGTGCGTTGTTGTTTTCTTGTCAAAATAGTTCTAGAAATCGAGTTTCATCAAAATCGGCCCACAAACAAAGAAGTTTGGTCGTCATCTTGGATTTTGTTTTTTTTAACATTGCGTTACTCTTTTCTTGACGAAATAGTACCAAAAACCGAGTTTTATCGAAATCAGCCCACAAACAAAAAAGTTGGCCGCCATCTTGGATTTTTTACATTTTTCACAGTGTGTTGTTGTTTTCTTGTCAAAATAGTACTAGAAATCAAGTTTCATCAAAATCGGCCCACAAACAAAAAAGTTGGCCGCCATCTTGGATTTTTAATTTTTTTAACATTGCGTTACTCTTTTCTTGACGAAATAGTACCAAAAACCGAGTTTCATCGAAATCAGCCCACGAACAAAAAAGTTGACCGCCATCTTGGTTTATATTTTTTTTGAACATTGTGTTACAGTTTTCTTGTAAAAATAGTACTAAAAATCGAGTTTCATCAAAATCTGCCCACAAACAAAAAAGTTGGCCGCCATCTTGGATTTGTTTTTTTTACTTTGACGACATTTGACGACTTCCGTGGCCGAGTGGTGTACGCAACGGTTTTCAAGGTGCCGCTATCTCTAGAGGTCCCGGGTTCGATCCTCGGGCGGCTAAATATTGAAAACGAACTTTTCAAATAATCCAATTTCTAGCGCGTACCTTTTTAATAACAAATAAGTTTCGATTTACCGGTGTTAAAAAAAGCCCATTTTCAAAAATTTATTACTCGGTAACCAAGTGGAATTGAAACACGGGAGTTCTACTCTTGCATTTGTAAAGCTTAACTCTTTCCAATTATTGAAAAAAAGGGGGATGTCCGATTTTAAGGGTTTTGGAAACACCGTGCATGGCCATCAAAGTCCACCAAAATCGCTGTATCGAACTGTTTTTTTTTTCATGACAGATAATGAATTTCCTAACAATTTTTATATGAAAAAACTGACAAATGCGCAGTTATTGAGAAAAAACTAGTTTTTTTGTATGAAAAAATATTAGTTTGCGTAGAGATTGCATCACATGTTAAAGAAGGCTAAATACTATTAGTACCTACGTAGATTAACAAAAATAGGCGAATCCAAAAAATTGACTGATTTCTTTTTGATAATTTTTGTTTCAAATGACTAATAACGTTGCAGGCCTCAGAAGCCATAGCCAGTTAAATTTATATGAAAAACGTTTCTACAAAGTAACATTATATCAAATATTACTTTTTTCATAAAGCTATTTTATAAAGCTTACTATTTCTCACGCTAGAGTTTTTGTAAAATATTTAAATTTATAAGTTTTTATAGGTACCTACTTCGAGTCTTGTATTGTAACTATACATTATTAACTTAAAATGTAGCCATATTGTTGAGTTTACAATAACTTATTATAATTTGTTAAAATTTTGTAATTTACTAGACCTAAGCAAGTTGTAAACTTGTTCATGGTCAGTAATAAATAAAAAAAAAAAAAAAACTACTAGCTGCTCGATCGGCGAAATTTGTACCGCCTTATCGACAGCACGCCACCTACCGGGTCCAATTGTAAATCTAAATCATTCTGGAATCCGCCTGAAGACACAAACAAATTCATTGAAATCGAAACTGTTTAGGAGGACTTCAGTTATATACACACGCACAGAAGAGTTATATATATAAAGAATTCACTGCTTACAAATAATTAAAAACGATCGTCAGTAACAAAAACAAACAAACACGTGTAATGTAGCGGTCATATTAAACAAGTTCCTTCCTTCCGTTTTTAAATGCCGGCGCCGCGGCCACTCGGATAAACAATAGCGAGCGGCGGCGACCGACGGATCACGCGAAAATGAACTTTAGCGTGAACGACGCATAATTCGTTATTATCTGACGTAGCGAAGATTTTGTCGATGCCGCGATCACACTTGAAATTGTTATACAATAATAAGTCTAATGTAGTGCGCGCAGAAGTTTAAATTGCTTTGACGCTTCAAAACCCTGTCGCAGGGTAAGACTTAAAAGGGTTTTTCGTTTATGGTAAGCGCTTACCCGAATTAACTTGATTCATTTGGTTACCCTGTCAATACGGTAAGTCGATGATATGCTTATCAATTTGAAAGGGTTTGTAGAAACAAGTCTTTAAAATACCCTATAAAAACCCGGGTTAGGGTAAGCGGTTCCGGTCCCTGGTTATAATAGATTAGGGATACGGCTGCCTGTAAGTGGAAACGTCCGACGGTTAGAGAGAGAGGAAAGCAGCACCCTTTCTGTCTCTCTCTACTTATGAATGATCAGATGGATCAGGAGTCGTACTCTGAAACGCAAATCCGAAACTTCGGTTAGCCCCGCCCCTTTTACTTGATTCTGCCATGACTGGAGCGTGAGAGGGACGAGTATAACGAAGTTTCGGGTTTTGCGTTTCAGAGTAGGCCCTCAGATCAGCCCCCTTGTTGGACGATTTCGACGTCACTAGAGAATAGATAGCGTTAGGGTACCGCGATCTTCTCTCTCTTTTTAATCAAAGGATAGCTGCAGGCTTGGCTCCCCTGCTCTAACTTTAATACCTCTTTGGTTACAGATGCATAAAAAACTTATGTAAATTATCGAACTGTGTGACCCAATAATATGCTTAATATGTTTTGGACTATCTGGCTTTTAGCAAAACCTTATCGAGGAAGTGAACATGTGTTTTATGTAATCAAGAAGCATCAAGAAAGAAGATAGATTGCGACTGCCCATAGTGTGTGTTGTGGCAAAGGAGATCAGTATGATCATACCATCCCCTTGTTACAAACCTCACTTTGGTTGGTCGTATTTTCATCATTTGAAGACATCACATCGGCAAGCTGCTTTTCTCTCTATATTGTAATTCATATTTCGTCATAATTGGATTTCACTAGCTTTTATAGTTTTTAACAAATAATGAAAACCAAAGAGTTTGATTTCACTCTGAAGGATCTGTGCTTTGGAAGGAAACCTTACTTTACTGGCAATATTTTAAAGTCATAATGTTACATGATTTGTATTCTGCTGTGAAATTCATATCATCAAAAATACAGTGGTTGTATTGAAGATGTATTGGCAATTATAACTATTATGAAAGACGGGATTTTTACCATGTTTATATTTTTTTTTCGAGTTCCCGATATTTCGGCGCAGTTGCACACGTCATGATCATGAAGTAACTGAATAAAGTTAATGCTGGTGGATGGTATTAGGAGCTGACGAATCTGTCTACCCTTTTTCTTGTTCACTTATTGCGCTTGATAACCGTACCACTGTTTTCGTTCTCGCACTCAACTCGAACTTGTCCGCGACACACAATACTCACAGTATCACGCCGCGGAACACTTTTTTTTATTATTGTTGTTTTTACACAATTGAATCACTGGATTCCATACATTTTCCGGAAAATCCCGTCTTTCATAATAGTTATAGTGATAATAACAATGTAAGTTTAAAATGTTATTTTGTATTGGCAATTAATTTCTAATTCACCTCTACAATAAATAACTATGTTGTGTATTCAGGTATAAACAACCTGCAAGACGTATGGGAGGTGGGCGAAGGGGAATGCAATGTTTTGCTTGAGTCTCGCTTCGAGAAGCTGTATGAGAAGATCGATCTGACGCTCCTGAATAGGTTGCTGCGTCTGATCGTGGACCACAATATTGCTGACTACATGACGGCGAAGAACAACGTCGTTATCAACTACAAGGTAAAGATTATTTATTTTAAAATTATAAACCTCTTTGCAGAAAAAATGGCCACTTACTTTATTTTCATACAAACATGCATTATTTCAATTAAACTGTCAGTATAAAGGTGCAGTTCCGAGCCAAGCGACACTGACGCGACTAACGCCGCGTTAGTATCGCCGCGACAGAGCGATAGTACAATGTTCTATATAAATACATGACGGCGTGTACGAACAAGGCGATACTTGACGCAGCGTCACTGCCGCGGCGCCACTGTCGCAAGGCGTCAGCGGCCGAGCCGCGCTTCCCCTCGTAGTGTCGCGCCATCGAACGATCAACGCGTGGTAATTTTTAGGTTATAGTGCAATTACTTTGAAAATGGAGGCTTTTACCGAAGAAGATGATGAGCTGCTTATAAATTTAGTGTCTCAACATCCATTACTGTTTGATTTATAAAGACCCTGGTCGCTGCGGGTTCCATAAATCGGGTCAGTTCGATCTCTAGTACTCAGTAAATACAAAAGCAGCAGATCATCATCTTCTTCCTCTTCTTCAAATATTTGTTGCAAATCTTTCACAATAGCGTGAGTCATAGCCTTTATTCACCGTATGTATGCAGTAAACGCAAAAAACTCGACTGTCTAGGTCACTGGTCGCCAATTGACTGAAGGCCGCAGTGATACTGTCGCCGCCCTCGGAATTCAACAGAGCGTCAGAGACGCTGCGATAGAGCCGCAGCGTTTACTGACGCACTGACGCGGCGTCAATGTCGCTTGGCTCGGAACTGCACCTTTATATGTTTCTGCATCCGATGAGCTGTCGCGTCATTTTATCATAATCATAAAGATCCTATTTCATTTCCATACATAGCTACAAAATAGTAATCATTCAAAATCACCAAAGTGCGACGATATGATACGATAATGACAAATCATTGCCTGTGATGTGATAAATCGCAGGTGAAATCAAATGATTTTGTTGAAATTATGATCACGATAATTGAAAATGATTTTAACAATGCGTAGTTTGAAGCTTGATAATTGAAGGGTACAGGGGCAAAACAAGAAATGTCACAAACAGGTTTTTTTATTTTTTTTTATTTTTTATTTTGGTCTTGCATAATTATTTTTTATTAATTTACTGATAGGAACCTAAGTTTACTTTACAAAGATCGGCTGTAAATACAAATAAACTTTTGACATATGTTCACAAATATACTTACATTAAAATGTAAATTACACAAAAATCTGTTTTGTGACATTCCTTGTTTTGCCCCTGTACCCTTCATTGTGGTAGACCCCTCAATATACTGTAAAAACTACAAAGTTGGCAAAATTATTTTTATAAAGAATAATAAATAAATTGTTGTAGGAACTGACCTCTTTCTATATTTTGAGGTAATTTTTAATGTGACTCTATTTTATGTATGTTTTTTCACTTAAATTCTGTCTCGGGCCTAAACTACTCACTAAACAAAAACTATTCTTCGTCACCCAGGACATGAACCACACAAACTCCTACGGCATAATACGCGGTCTCCAATTCGCGTCATTCGTCGTACAATACTACGGGCTCGTCCTAGACCTGTTGGTGCTTGGTCTACAGCGCGCGAGCGAGATGGCAGGTCCGCCTCAGCTGCCCAATGACTTCTTATCGTACCAGGACAGACAGACGGAGACCGCACACCCTATAAGGCTGTATTGCAGATATGTGGACCGGATACATATATTCTTCAGGTATGTAGAATTGTTACTTGTTTGCTTCTAGTTCTGCCGCATAAAACGTGGTCTTTAGCAGGGGGGTGTCACTCCGCAGTTTAGGTACGTTCGGCCGGCGCGCCTGCCGGGCAGGCGTATGAGAGAAGGATGCCGCTCGGCTCGTACGCTCCACGTTCGTGCATAAAACGATCGATCATTTCTGTGATTTTTGTGCACCGAACAATGACTACTAAACGTTCTTATAATTCGTATATAAGATACTGTTGTGTTTACGGGTGTCTAAATAAAAGAAAGAACAAAAGAAACAACAAAACCGAACTCGCAACCCTAACCAGCGAGCAAGCTGTTTGAGACATTCATAGAAATAGAAACGCTCGCGCGTAGATATTGGGTACAGTTTTGCTTGCATGCGCGAACTCTAGGTTATTATAACAGTAGGCAAGCGATGACAAATCAACCGGAATTGGACTTTATTTCCACGCAGAAAGATTTATTTTTATTTGAATGAGCTTGCAGAGTGAGTCTTCTGTGCCTTAGCACTATTATTTATTCTGTGTCTTTAGTTCGCCTTATTCGGCGTCCAGTACTAGTTATGTTTAGTCTTAGTCCTGTTTTGACTTGACTGACACTGAAATTTTGAGAAAGTTCGTTATTACTAGCCATATCTCAAACTTATAAAAATAGCAACACAATTTATACGATCGCCATTTTACATCGTTATTACTAGCGATATCTCAAACTTATAAAAATAGCAACACAATTTATATGATCGCCATTTTACTTTTTATAAGTACTAGCGTTCCGCCTGCGGCTCGCCCGCGTGGACCACACGAAGTTATCCCTTGTGAATGTGATATTTTTCTGGGATAAAAAGTAACGTATGTCACTCTCCAGCTCTCAACCATCCCCATACCAAAACTCACAACAATCCGTTGCCCCGTTTTGACGTGAAAGACGGACTAACTTACAAACACTTTCACATTTTTTTATGGATGGATAAATGGATGGATAGATTACAATAGCATGTTCATTCTCCAGGTTTACGGCCGAAGAAGCTCGCGACCTCATCCAGCGCTATCTAACAGAGCATCCCGATCCCAACAATGAAAACATCGTCGGATACAACAACAAGAAGTGCTGGCCCAGAGACGCCCGCATGCGTCTCATGAAGCACGACGTTAATCTGTAAGTTGTAGTCGAGGATTTATTCTATCCACGATTTTTTATCCACGACGGTGTAGCACTTAGCCTTCATCACACCTGATGTTAAGTGGTGATAAGGCTGAAGGTGAAGTGGTGCACTACTCCCGGAATCCTCAATCACTGAGGAACTGGCTATCTTATCTCTAACTGCCGGAACACAATAATACTGAAAACATCATTGTTATGGCTTCAGACTTAGACCACAAAATAAAGAGTTTACAGAAGGACCGCTCCCACTGTTTTTGAAAATCTATACCCATCCTTGTCTGACTCACTAGGGTTGCTTCTGTATTGATTCTGAATTTAAAAAGGAGTAGGTAGTATAAGTTAACAATCATACATACATCAATTCGTTTATACATACATCTTAAACATGTTAACATGCCTTAGAGGCTGCTTAGATGGTTAACCAGAGCATCTTATATCCATTTAAAGTCCCGACGCCACACACTACGAAGACAAGATCCTATATTATGTTGTAATGTATTCCATTCCTATATGTTATAATGTACTCTATGAACAAGATATAAATATGGTGTAATAGTTATCCCACTAAAAACATAAACGTGAAAAAATCACTAAGTTCGACGAAAACATAAATGTAAAAAGGGTGCCAAGTTCAGCGAAAAATAGTTGAAATCTAAATGGGTTACAAGTTCCATAAATTTTTTCATTCATGAACTTCAAATAATTAATATTTTCTTAAATGTTGAATTTATAACTTGTCATCTTCAAAAATTTAAAAACCTTTATAACGCAAGAACTATATCAAGCAATAGTGGTAACTATTTTCAAAACAAGTGTATTTAAATACCTATGGTGTGTGTTTTTATCGTATATATAGGTAAATAAAAAAATATAGTTTAATAGTCAAAGTCAAATTTGTTTATTCAATTTAGATTGTTTTTTACAATACTTGTGAATAGTAATAGCTTTCTTTTTCTGGGAGAATTTGCAGAAAGGTGAGCTGCTGTTTATGAATTTGAGTCTCATTTAACTTTTTCATATTGTGTACAAGATTCCTTAGTCTCCACAGTTGCTTGCGATTCTTTATTTTCATTTTTTTTACAGGTAGCAAAAGTTTGGGATTAGTGCCTTTTTTCTAGACAGTTCGGTTCGATATCTTGATTATAGAATTGGTTTCGAAATGGGCCTCACAAACTCAGAGATATGTTGACCATTTGTTGTGTAGTTCTTCTCGATCAATTCAACTTAACCATAAGGTTCGTCTGAAAAGAAATCATTTGATTTTTAAAATGAACTAGTTATTTTTGCAACGAAAATAGCCTATGGCACTCCTACGATTAAGACGTTAAAATAAATAGGTACACGCATAATCGTGGGTGGTCCGTTTTCTCCTGAACTTGGCTGGCACACTGCCGTGCGTCAAAAAAAACTTTACTGCAAGTAAAATGTTATTTGGTGTTTAATAAATGGAGTCTCTAAAATGTAAGTAGGATCTCTTAGCACTGCTAAAATAAAAGAAAATGCAACGACAACTTTTGAAAATTCGTCAACATGACTTGTGGCTCTGTTCGCTGAACCGCCAAGAAGTTTTGAGATACAATAACATCTAAATAAGGACCAGCGTCATCATCATGTCAGCCGAACGACGCCCACTGCTGGGAATAGGCAATAGGCATCCCCCAAGGATCTCCACAACTATCGGTCCTGCGCTGCCCGCATTAGTAATTAACTAATTAGATTATGTGAGACCTGCTGCGAGTTGTGATTGTGACCGGCGGGCACAACTCGCAAAGAATATATCTAGGTACCTACTTAACTAAACCATAGTACCCAAATACTGGCGTTTTACCAGCGAACGATAAGATGAATGTGTATGGTTGATCGTCGTTATCAAAGCGGCTAGTTCCAAAAGTAGGTACCTAGGTATACTCACCTACCAACAAGAGAAAACAGTTTTACATAACTTACCTTTCAATATCGTTTGGAAATTTAAAGAACGTGTATGCACAGTTTTTAGTCTTATTTACACAACCAAATACACTGCAACTGTAATAATATCGGTTGGTTATTTTGTAAATTAATAGTAAAATAGGTATATAAGTGTCACAGTCACACGTAGCGGCGCGGACGAGAAGTGATCAATTGAATGCTCTTTGGAACTTGCGATCACTGACCTCTTTGCGATACTCGCGACTGAGTACTGTCCCAAACTGCCCCATTTTGCCTGTAAATGTGACGTCTATGTGTGCGTGACGAAAATGGCACCTTGTTCTAAGCGGACTCTCTGCTAGGGCGACCGCCCGCGTAGTTACTTTGTGCTTAGACTATCACATGGTGGTTAGCTAGCCAGGCGGACTACAGTCGTCACAAATTAAGATGCCCGTTTTGACACATGCTAAAGTGACATGATTAGGCATGTAACCATACGAATCTGTGATCGATTCTCGCGATTAATCGATTAAGGTTCTGAGTAACTAATCGATTATAGTAAGTTTGCAACTTATGTGGATTAAGACTAAAGTTATTATTATAAAATGTTAAACTTACTATATAGGTACTTATACTTTTAATAAACATAATAATAAAGTATAAATTGACCTTTTATGTTATATAAACTTGAATCGAATCCCCTTAAATTGCATAATTTATATAAGAGCGAACGCGCTCTTGTGATTTTTAATCGGGCGATAGTTTGGTCGTTCTCGGATTCAGTATAGAGTTATATGGCAGTGGCAATACTGGCAATCGTCAGTTATAAACTATCGACCGATCAAACTATCGAAAATGACTGGCCAATAGTTACTACAACTATATACTTACAGTTATACAACAGCTATCGGACAACTATCGGCCTGTGCATGAAGGACTATGTGAGCGCGCGCCCGGATTCAACTAAACTATCGAACAACTATCGGTCGACTAAAAATCACAAGTGCTCGCAGGTTCTCAAAACCAAACTATCGGGCGACAGTTTGATCACGATCGTCTTACGATTCCGACTAAACTAGCGGTTAAAGTCACAAGTGCGCGTTAGCTCTAAAAGTGCAAGTATTTTAACTACAGCTCACAGCATTGACATGGTCATAGAGTAGCTACATTACTTATTATAGCGGCCTGTACACGTTGGCCCAACCATTCGCCAACACGTCGTATATTAACACTTTTGAAAGAACCCTTTTAAGCGTCTTGTTCGTTCAAAAGTGTCAATGTACGATGTATTGGCCAGTGGTTGGACCAACGTGTACAGGCCGTTTATGGTGAACGCACGCTTGTCTGATGCGATTCGAACAAGCCGAACGAAACGTGTTTTAAGAAATCTCTGAAAAGGTGAACGTGATGATTCGACATGATGAGGTGTGCAACGTTGTCTAGGTTTTATTTAAAGAATTTTAATATTTTTTTCATTCGTTTCATTCGAAACGTTCTCCTTGGATAAGTGTGCGTTTGCCTAGAAACCGTTTTATCGAAATCGTTGTTGCCAAATCATAATTTCACTAATGCTTTAAGCGCCAATCTAGTTTTCACACAAAAAAGATCAATTTGACAAATTAATCTATTAAATTGGTTATAACGATTATTTCGATAGAATTGAATGAAGGTAGAGAAATCCTGCACACAACGGTTACAACACTAGTATTTAAAAAAATAAAGACTGAGAACGTAACTGTTTTTCGATACGTTTCGTGGTTAATCGAATCTGCGTTTACTTTAGAACAAACGCAAAAATAATACGCGGAATACACTTTGCCTTAATTTATAATGCGTTAAAAAATGTAACATATTGTTTTCATACACCTTTGATAAGTAATCAGCATATATTTGATTTTTTGGTTTTCGTAACAAGTTACATTCTAGGGTCATTACCATGTGTCAAAACGGGCATCTTAATTTGTGACGACTGTAAGAACAAGTCCTACCAGCAACCAAACTGAATACAATATGAACCCCCACTGGGAATCGAACCCGGGACCTCTTGGTCTGAAATCGGTGGTGTGAACCATTAGACCACAGAGGCGGTTGAAAATAACTAGGCATCTTGGATAGACAAGGTTTTGTCAGGATTTTCTCTTTATACAAGACCGAAATCGGAGGACCTAATCTAAAATGCAAAACCCGAAAATTCGTTATACCCGTCCCTCTCACTCTCCAGTCATGACAGAATCTAGTTAAAGGGGCGGGGCTAACCGAAGTTTCGGATTTGCGTTTCAGAGTACGGTCCCTAGTGCTTAGGACACTCAAAATTCTTTTCCGTGCTCATTGTTGAAAGTAAGACATCGTGATGTTGGTACTCGAAAGGTGGACCTATGCAGAAATAATAATTATTTAAATAATTATAATAAGTTTTGCATTTAGTGGCATTAGTATTCTCAGTGAGTTAAAATAAATATAAATTTCAGGGGGCGTGCCGTATTCTGGGACATAAAGAACCGTTTGCCGCGGTCCGTAACGACCATCCAATGGGAAAACAGCTTCGTCTCTGTTTACTCCAAAGATAATCCCAATCTGCTGTTCAACATGGCTGGCTTCGAGTGTAGAATACTGCCCAAGGTAAGTTTTAAAACATGTGCCTCGTAAAATTAATAAATTGATTACCTACTAAAGATTCTAATGGTAATAGGATGATGGTGATAAATAATACCGTGCTACTACACTCCAAATCCAAACCAAGAAACCAATTATAAGTCACCAACTTGTCCGTGTTGCTAACTATCAATGGCAGTATTTATTAGAGAACAAATTTTATTATGTATGGCATCAACTAGTTTAAGTGCCTCTTTCACAATGTCCGATTTGGAGACTTTCCAGTATAATTGACAGTTTTGTATGGACTATCTGAAAGTAAAAGCTAATGAGAATTTACTTAGACAGTGAAAGAGACCCTAAAAGTCAAATTGGTACCTACTCGTGAATTCTCCTATGCCAGCGCAATATAGAATTAAGATCTACATGTCCGATGTACTTCTTGCTACACAAATGGTAGACCTGAATTATAGTTGTATGTTCTTCATTAGTGTCGCAGCCAACACGAAGAGCTGTCGCACCGCGACGGCGTATGGAACCTTCAGAACGAGGTGACCAAAGAGAGGACTGCCCAATGCTACCTCCGCGTGGACGACGAGTCGCTGGCGAGGTTCCACAACAGAGTCCGCCAGATACTTATGGCATCCGGGTCTACAACATTCACTAAGATCGTCAATAAATGGAACACTGCGCTTATTGGTAAGATATTTTAAATCAACTCAATTCTTTTACAGATAGAAAACAAACAAAAAAACAAGTTTCTACGATTTTAACCCCCAACATTTTGAGTGTAAGTTATAAATTTTACATGTAGCATTATTAAGTTGTTATTTTGGAAACATGATGTTAATCTTAGAATTGTCAGCTGATCCGGCTATAGTTTCTAGTCTTAAACCTTATTGTGTGTTGTGGATTTGTGTATATTCTCCACTTTTACTTTACCCAACCCTTCTTCAAATGTAGTCCTTGTTACCAGGTCTGATGACTTACTTCCGCGAGGCTGTTGTCAATACGCAAGAACTTCTCGATTTACTAGTCAAGTGCGAGAACAAAATCCAGACCCGAATCAAGATCGGTCTCAACTCGAAAATGCCTTCACGATTCCCTCCCGTTGTGTTTTATACGCCCAAAGAGCTGGGAGGACTTGGCATGTTGTCTATGGGCCACGTGCTCATTCCACAGGTTAGTATTGAATTGTTTTTTACTTGTGATAAGTGATAAGTATCCGCTTAATTTATGTAAACATTGTCATATAATACAACATGCTAATTTTGATAAAATTTCGCACAACAATTTGGCCGTTGCGTTACGTATACGTACGCGTTCGCAATTATAGTATTTGGAACTATTTCATTATTATTATTGTTCTATTTTCATAACTTCTATTTTCTTATTATTCTTTCCTTAATTTTTCTATTCCCTTTTTATAAAATTCCTATGAATTCCTTTAGTTATAAAATTAGTTACTTTTTCTATAGTTAGTAGCTGACGTAATGTGGTATGTATAGATCTCGAAACCGACGTCGTTATTGAGTTTGCACTCTATTATTTGACGACTCTGTATGAAATATAACAGGAAGAAAAAGATTGCCCTTGACGAGTTTCTTGCCGGTTCTTCTCGCAAGGTCTCCCGCCGTATGATTTGCGAACCGATGGCGTAGCTTCTTTGACGTTTATAAGTGTTGTAACCTCAACCTAAATTGAATAAAAAGTAAATTGATTTAATATTTGATTTATTCTTCCAGTCTGACCTCCGCTGGTCGAAGCAAACGGACGTGGGCATCACCCATTTCCGTTCAGGCATGTCCCACGATGAGGACCAGCTGATCCCCAACTTGTACCGCTACATCCAACCCTGGGAAGCAGAGTTCGTAGACTCGCAAAGAGTATGGGCGGAATACGCGCTGAAAAGACAGGAAGCTAACGCGCAGAACAGGTGACGTATTCAATTGTGCTCAGGTAGAAAGTTTCATGTTTAAAACACACGGAATCTAGTAAGAGCCTGTTTCACAATGTCTAGCGGCCGATTTCAATAACCTATCCTCAGTAAGAGATAGGCTTACTAAAGATTTATTGCCTGGATATTTTTGTTAAATGACGAAATAACAACAATTGCCTGGTAACAGATTCATAGTAGGCCTATCTCTTACTGAAGATAGATTATTGAAATCGGCCGTAAGTAAGTTCTGATTAGCTGTTACTTGACTGACATATAGTCCATACAAAACTGTCAAGTAAACTGGAAAGTATCTCCTAATCGGACATTGTGAAACAGGCACTAAATCAATATTGTATATGTCACTTCATTCACATACACACAACTAGTTGAATTATCATACAAGGTGTTCAGTCCACTAATGCTGGTTAATAGTTGGTACTCATAAATTAATATGCGCTTACCCCAAATAAATATAGGGAGTCGTCGATTAAGATAATTACATAGTTTTTTTAAATACTTTTGGTTGACTTAGATTGGAAAATGATGAATCGCGTAGGGGTCCTGAAACCAGAGATCTATGTGCTCTGGGGGCGCGCGGCGGCTGCGAGTACGTCGATCGCGATACGAGCAGCGCCGCGCCGCCCGATTATACGCTATCTGATTTTAAACAAACACATAAAAAATAAATAAATACAACAAAAATTGGCAAAGTTAAAGTCACACTTCGTCGTCAACAGGCGCCTCACGTTAGAAGACTTGGAAGATTCGTGGGATAGGGGTATCCCTAGAATCAACACCTTGTTCCAGAAGGATAGGCACACGCTCGCTTACGACAAAGGATGGCGTATTCGTACCGAGTTCAAGCAGTACCAGGTAAGTGAGAAGTTTTATAGAAATACACACTGTCAAAAGTTAGGCCAGTATAGGAAAAATGTGATAGTAAAAAACCACGACCCCATAAGTAGCTTATTCGACGAGTCGTGTAAGCCTTTCGGTAGCTTAGTTGGTCAGAGCATCGGGCCGGATCCCCGGAGGCGCGGGTTCGAATCCCTCCTGAAAGCTACTTATGGGGCTCGTGGTTTTTTAGTGTCACATTTTTCCTATACTTACAAAATTGCATTTTGAATGTATTTGAATGTAAAATAATTTTAAATCTCAGGCCAGTATGTTGAGTTCACAACTAGGTTAAACGATGCGAACTAGCATGCTAGCTAGCCAAGTCAATTAGCTACTCGCACCCGAGTGCAAGTAGCCCGAGTTATATGTGCAAGTGGACTTAATAAACTTAATAAACTTAAATAAACTTAATAGCCACTAAGTAATAGATTGATCGCATGTTACTTGCAAGTCAACACAGAAGACTGGTGATCTAGGGAGGCTAGTCAATCTACAGTTATTCGAGTACATAATGTACAGTAGCTGTCTACCGATAGATTTGTCTTTACTTCAGTAGTTTTATATTTTGAACCGACTTCAAAATCAAACAACAAGTTTTTTTTGTGTATGTCCGCCGATTACTCGAAAACGGATGGACCGATTGAAATGATTCAAACGTTATTACATCAGGTTGCTAAAACAGTAAGTAAATTTCTATTACTTCTCTCTCACAGGTGTTGAAACAGAATCCGTTTTGGTGGACGCACCAGCGCCACGACGGCAAGTTGTGGAACCTGAACAACTATCGTACCGACATGATTCAAGCGCTCGGAGGCGTCGAGGGAATACTCGAGCACACGCTTTTCAAGGGCACCTACTTCCCTACATGGGAAGGTTTGTTTTGGTAAGTTTAACACTTAACCTAATTATGTTCCACGGTTAAGAGGCTGACATGAGTGAACTAGCGCCGCCAATCGATTTTATTTAATTTATCTTTCCCAATTTCTAAAAAAAGGAATCGGTCAAGGTCTTGTGGATGTCGTCTTATATTTATTGAATAGCGTTACGTTGCGTTCATCATCATCATCATTTCAGCCGTACGAAGCCCACTGCTGGGCATAGGCCTCCCCCAAGGATCTCCACAACGATCGGTCCTGCGCTGCCCGCATCCAGCGGCTTCCCGCGACCTTGACCAGATCGTCGGTCCACCTTATAGGGGGTCTGCCCACGGAACGTCTTCCGGTTCGCGGAACGTTGCGTTCAATAGTTTAAAAACGGGTTTAAAAAGTGGCCAATGGCCTTTTAACAAAATTTCATTGGAAAACTGTTTGAATGCTTTTTCAAACTGTGTAAATGTATTCAATAATTATTAAATGTTATTTACAAGACCTTGACTGATTCCTTTTTTGTAGGAATTTGTTCTCATAATGAAGTTGGCATTGACATGTCAGCCCCTCAAAAATAAGTGGTAAAATACATATATAATATGTTAGTCAAAAGTTCTTTTATTATTTTTGTCAAAATCTGTTAGTAAATGCCGCTTATTTTATATGTTTTATGTAAATATTTGAAAGTTGCCAGCCACTCACTTATATAATTTGTTACCTCACATTCATTTAGACCTGTCTTGTCTGATTTGTACCTGTCTCACTAATCTCATTGACTCGTCATTAACGGCGCAATGTTATCACAGGGAGAAAGCGTCCGGCTTCGAAGAGTCGATGAAGTACAAGAAGCTGACCAACGCCCAGCGCTCCGGTTTGAACCAGATCCCGAACCGACGCTTCACGCTGTGGTGGTCGCCCACCATCAACAGGGCCAACGTGTATGTCGGTTTCCAGGTAACGTGAAAAGGCAACATTTTTGCTGTATTTAGAGCTCGCTTTTATGAGACACATTCTAAGATATATTCAGCGTTTTGGCACTCTTGAAGAGGCAGTACTAGCTCCATAATATTACTTACAAGTACTACTTACTACTAATTTTCCGCCCCTGGCTTCGCCCGCGTGGACTATACGATACGACGTTATCCCGCGGGAATAATGATATTTTTCCGGGACAATAAGTAGCCAATGTCATTCTCCAGCTCCCAAACTATCTCCATACCATAAATCACGTCGATCCATTGCTCCGTTTTGACGTGAAAGACGGACAAACAAACACACTTTTACATTTATAATATTAGTACAGATAAGAAAAGAATACTAAAAAAATGTAACTCCCAAACAATTCCAAAATGGGATTGTTAGATGACAAGGTTAACTGTAAAAGATCCCTTTCAGGGATAAGTCCAACTTTGCCTTATGGATTTTAAGACTAAATGTAAATGATGTTACTTGTGCAAAAAAATTATTGGCATGCGATGCCATATATAAAGGTACTTCGGAAGGCTGGTTTCAAAGCTATGTAAGGAAGGTCCGTACGGGTCGCTCCCTGAACGGAGATACGCGTGATGCTCTAGCTAGCTAAACCATAATTTCAAAACGACGTGGATTGCTCCGTACGACCCAACCATTGATTCTCCTATAAATAACTATAGATACGGGTATCTCCGACAGCTGTGAAACCAGCCTAATCAATGCATGTGAAGGTTTCAAGCTCTAGATAACTTTTTCTTTGAACAGGTGCAACTGGACTTGACTGGCATCTTCATGCACGGCAAAATCCCCACGCTCAAGATATCCCTGATCCAGATCTTCAGGGCTCACTTGTGGCAGAAGGTCCACGAGTCAATCGTCATGGACTTGTGTCAAGTAAGTTATCAGCCAAGTTTAATTTGTAGTGTCTAGGAATTCAGGTCGTAATGGTGGAAGTTAAACAACGTTCACTAGGGTCAGACTTGGGATAGATGACCAAAATTTTTATTTGTGCTTTGGAAAGCATTATAACTGCTTCCCAATTACATTTACAATCATAAATTGTCTATTGCGCATTGAAGGAAGTACCATCATAATCATTGTTTATTATGTATTACATAAGTAAAGGTTGTAGCAGTAGGAATAAGAAAATATCACTGGTAATTATAAATATCACGAAATTCTAATAGCATTTACCAAACATGGTCTTAAATCAGCTGCTTTTAAAGTGAAGCTATTATCAAATTAAAGGGCCGGCTTCGATACGTGCGACTATCCACATTGTGTTTAACATCATAAAAGTATATGTTGTTCCATTTGTCCCATCGATACAAAAGATACTAGGACACCAATATTATATTTCTACATTTATGTTATTTCCACAACAGGTATTTGACCAAGAGCTAGACGCTCTCGAGATCGAAACGGTGCAGAAGGAGACGATCCATCCCCGTAAGTCGTACAAGATGAACTCGTCGTGTGCTGACATACTGCTGTTCTCGGCGTACAAGTGGAACGTGTCGCGGCCGTCATTGCTTGCTGATACGAAGTAAGTGGTTTGAAGAAACATGCTCTGACATTTTGTAGTAACCCGACGTGCTGGCGACGACCGTACATATGTATATCAATGTTTTGTGTTTTAGTTCTAAATTTTATTTAGAAACAATTCCTAAAAAAAAATTTACGTTTGTATTGTTTGCATATTTTAAGCATTCAGTATTCACTTTTATTTTTTTTAGTTTAAGTTACATGAGACTGATAATGATTACAAACAAAATTATCATCGCCTACTATCCTACTAATATTATAAATGTGAAAGTTTAGATGTTTGGATGTTTGGATGTTTGTTACTCAATCACGCCAAAGCGGCTGAACGGATTTGGCTGAAATTTGGAACATAGATACTTTGTAGCCTGGAGAGGAACATAGGCTACTTTTTATCCTGGAAAAATGTCACATTCCCGCGGGATAACGTCGCGAGGTCCACGCGGGCGAAGCCGCGGGCGGAAAGCTAGTTGCTTATAAGTGGTTTGAAGAAACATTGCTCTGACTAGGGTGTATAATATCAATTGTTTTGTGTTTTAGTTCTGTGTTAGGTTCTTTCTGATCATGGCAATTTTATTTAGAAACATAAGTCATAAAAAAATTGTTTACGTTTGTATTGTTTGCATATTTTAAGCATTCAGTATTAACTTTTTAAAGTTAAAGTTGGCTGATGATTACAAACAAAATTACCATCACCTCCTATTGCTTATATAGCCTCATTTCCCCAGGGACACAATGGACAACACAACCACCCAGAAATACTGGTTGGACATCCAGCTACGTTGGGGCGACTACGATTCACACGACGTGGAGCGTTACGCACGCGCAAAGTTCCTGGACTACACCACGGACAACATGTCCATATACCCCTCGCCCACCGGTCTGCTCATCGCCATAGACCTCGCGTACAACCTGCATAGGTGAGACAGGGACACAACACACACAGTACTGACCTGCCCCACATCTGCTAGGATTATAATTTTCAACATTTTAACTTTTATCTCTATTCCCACAGTGCCTACGGCAACTGGTTCCCCGGCTGCAAGCCCCTGATCCAACAAGCTATGGCCAAAATAATGAAGGCCAACCCAGCTTTATATGTATTGCGCGAGCGCATACGGAAGGCGCTACAGCTGTATTCGTCCGAACCCACTGAGCCGTATCTCTCCAGTCAGAACTACGGAGAGCTGTTCTCTAACCAGATTATTTGGTAAGTTCACTATGCAATTTTTTTATTTCCAAATGTATGTGGCTAGATGTATAACTGACGACATTTCTGATGGTAGGTATCTAAATTGTTTCTATAAAAATGTTAATACACGGTAATTTTTTTTATGATCCCGGATAATTTTAGGAATTATTCTACTTATGAAAACAAACAACTTTTATTATTGGACCAAACTGAAATCGCGAAAATTTCAAGCTCGCGTGAGGCAGAAAAAGTGGCCATGGCGAGCCAAACTCAAACTTTTTGTTTGACGACGACAAAACGTTACTACTGCAGATTTCCTTTTTCAATGAGACGTTTTCTTTCATCATTTACAGATGTTATAGCGCGGGTGAGCCATACTTGTAGTTGTAATGCGTATAGACACGCGCTCCTGTGTGCTTCGGCCAGCGACTCGGCCAAACAAAACTGAGCGCTCCCGATTTTACGCAGCCCGCAGGCAAAGACAGTGTGCATGTACTATGGGCAACAGCGTCGCTTAACCAGTTAGCAACAAAATTCGTTTGCGAGCGTATTGCCCCATGCGCGAACTAAACGGATGTTGTGACGGCGCGGCGTGCAAGCTATTTTAACTTTAGAAGTGGTTAAGCGACGCTGTTGCCCATGGTGCATTTACACCCACAAGCGTGGCTCACCCGCGCTCGTGAGATAAAACATCTGCAACTTTTAATAGGTGACAATAAAAAATCCAAAATAGTTAAATTGTTAATTTTATTCGGTTGACACAGGTTCGTCGACGACACGAATGTGTACCGCGTGACGATCCACAAAACGTTCGAGGGCAACTTGACAACGAAGCCGATAAACGGCGCCATCTTCATCTTCAACCCGCGCACTGGACAGCTGTTCCTGAAGATCATCCACACCAGTGTGTGGGCCGGCCAGAAGCGTCTAGGACAGGTGAGATTGATTTATTTCACACTGGTTAGGTTTTGATTAGCAAAATATTTACGAAGCCTTAGCGTATTGCAATAGTCACTTTTACTATGTCGACAGACTTTTTTATTATTTGACACACAACTCCAGTTACCGGGAAAAAAATCTACAATATTAGCAATGCACATTGTTCCTCACAGCTCGCTAAATGGAAGACGGCAGAAGAAGTAGCCGCTCTGATTCGATCGCTGCCGGTGGAGGAGCAGCCCAAACAGATCATTGTCACCAGAAAAGGAATGTTGGACCCTCTTGAGGTAACTTGTAACTTATCCTACATTGTTGTACAAGTTTGAAATATGACATGAGACTTGCAAGTCCTTTTATTTTTACTCCCAACTTACACCTATTTCATCTCAAATCATATAATTGGTTTATGTTTGAATTATTTCAATTAAAATAACTATAAAAGTAGCCTTTCGACATTATTTCTTAAAATTTTGGGATGAGTAAATAAATCCAAATTTTCGTTTCATTTATGTAGGTAAGTCTTTAATTTTTTAAAGTGATTATCCTCCGGAAGTTACACGCTTTCATTCATTTTTTAATTTTTTTTCAAGTTACAGGCTTTGTTTTGTGCAAGATTCGTTTTGTAGTCCAAATTAACAGTTTGATTTGACGCAAAGAAATAAATGTGATGTTGTTCAACAGCTTTGTAATTCTCATATATTTACCATAGGTGCACTTGCTCGACTTCCCCAACATCGTGATCAAGGGCTCGGAGCTGCAGCTGCCATTCCAGGCGTGCCTGAAGGTGGAGAAGTTCGGAGACCTCATCCTGAAAGCCACTGAGCCGCAGATGGTGCTCTTCAATCTGTACGATGACTGGCTAAAGACTATATCTTCCTATACGGTAATGTTATCCACAGAATACCTACTTTGAATTGTGAATGTGGTCAAAAAGTGACTGCAAAAAGTTTAAGAAATTCTAAGTTACAGTATTTATGGTCATATCATAGCAGACATTAGCAACTCGGAAAGAGATGATCACCGTATAGCTTTTCTTGTACATATGCTATGTAACCAAAGCGTATCAGCTACCCTGATACGTCGACCCGCCTACTAGACTGGTTGAGGAGATTACGTTATCTGCGACTACACTATCGTGGAATCGCACGGAAGGTGTCGAGCGAAGTGACAAGGGGCGTCGTGTGGCCGCACATACGCCTTGCTCGAGTGAGTGAGACTGCCGATGTGCCGTCGCCACGATGTTAGCGCCAGTGAGTGAGAGGGCAAACATTTACGGCAATGCGAAAGCAACCCAAGGAGGAGAGGGTAGCAGCGCCATTACGATTCGATTAATGTGCGTTGTAGTGGGGAATTTCATACAATAGTAGATTGTATTACAAGGGAGCAAAATAATATATTTACGGCGAGGGCGCTATTTTGAATCCAGATCGCAGTGAAGGATTCTAGCGTAGCGTAATGCTTCTTTAATTATGTTATAAATTCAAATCTCATCGTTTTGGACCCTGTTATGAAGCTGTTCAAAATTCAAATCTCATTTATACCCTCTTGTCATAACAGGTAAACAATGAATCGTTTTGGACCCTGTTATTAGATAAACAATCATCGCTTTTCGAATCGATGGGATGAAAAGAATATTGAAAGCCTCGAGTTGATACGGTGACGATCCCTTTCCGACATATTATATGTTGTGTGCCTTTTTTACTGGAGAAATATCTTGAATTGAGTATACTTTTAGAATATTAATAAAATCTACTTTTGACGTGATGAATCGCGTAGGGGTCCTGAAACCAGAGATCTATGTGCTCTGGGGGCGCGCGGCGGCTGCAAGTACGTCGATCGCGATACGGGCAGCGCCACGCCGCCCGATTATACGCTATCTGATCTAATTCCAACTCTACCACCAACACTTAACATCTAAAATACCTTCGCATAAACATAAATACTTTCTATACAGGCCTTCAGTCGTCTGATCCTGATTCTTCGCGCT
Organism: Crambus lathoniellus; assembly: GCA_949710035.1. Taxonomy (NCBI): domain Eukaryota; kingdom Metazoa; phylum Arthropoda; class Insecta; order Lepidoptera; family Crambidae; genus Crambus; species Crambus lathoniellus. The sequence goes on along the minus strand of OX453303.1, from coordinate 7,857,478 downwards.
CTCCACGTGAACACAGAGCGGACCAAAGTCCTGTTGAAGCCTGACAAGACGACGCTCACCGAGCCGCACCACATCTGGCCGACGCTGACCGACGACGACTGGATCAAGGTGGAAGTGCAACTCAAAGACCTCATATTGGCGGATTATGGCAAGAAGAACAAGTAAGTTTCGTTTGTGCCAATTTGTTTGATGTAAGTGTTCCTAGATAGTACACAGAATTGAAGCGTCTGCAGCTATAACGTGTTTCGTATAGCGTAGTATATGAAAAAAATACAAACTACCTAGCTTCATCATGTCAGCCGAACGACGCTCACTGCTGGGCATAGGCCTCCCCCATCTCCACAACGAGCTTACCTATCTTACGTTACTAATAATATAAAGTTATTTATCCTACTAATCCTACTTCCTACTAATATTATAAATGTGAAAGTTTAGATGTTTGGATGTTTGTATGTTTGTTACTCAATCACGCCAAAACGGCTGAACGGATTTAGCTGAAATTTGGGACACAGATACTTTGTAGCCTGGAGAGGAACATAGGCTACTTTTTATCCCGAAAAAATATCAAATTCCCGCGGGATAACGTCGTGTAGTCCACGCGGGCGGAAAGCTAGTATAAAATGAGGGTAAAGTGGTATTTTCTTGGTGATATGCTTCGATTTCAGTCCACTTTAGAAAGGGGGATTTTTATTTCCAAAATAAAAAACCCAATAAAACACTAGCTCCAAAAATATTTTATATACGATTGTGTGTAAGTTATATAAACAACAAAACTAATACCAACAATCCTACTCACAGTGTCAACGTAGCATCTCTCACCCAATCCGAGATCCGTGACATCATCCTCGGCATGGAGATATCGGCGCCATCAGCGCAGAGACAGCAAATCGCCGAGATTGAGAAGCAGAGCAAGGAGCAGAGCCAGCTCACGGCCACCACCACGCGCACGGTCAACAAACACGGAGACGAGATCATCACTTCCACTACCAGCAACTACGAGTCGCAGACGTTCAGGTACTTTTCAAATCAAAATATGAAGCGAAAGAAGTGTGCGAGGGTCGTAGCAGGTGGCAATCCATAGTCTCTGCCTACCCCCATGGGGGACAGGCGTGAGTATATGTATGTATGTAATGTACAATAGGTTATAGTTTGACCAAAAGCGCTGTAAAGCTCATCAGGAAAGCTAGTCTAGGGGGCAGCAGTGCAGCGCTTGCGGCCAAAAGTTATTGCTAACCAGTTACATTTCTTTTCCATTCTTAGTTATCACCAGTTATTTTTCTTATTTTCTACCTTTACACCCATATCAATCACACACGCACAATCCATAGATTTTAATATGCTCTACCTCTTTCTTGTGTAGTACAATCTAGGTCACTTTAGAAAAAAAAAATAAACTTCAAGCAAATTGGACTAAAATTCTAAATAGTAAGTGTAGGGACTTCCACAGTCCACATTACGTGTAAAGCATTTCTTTTACCATGTTATCTTCACAGTTCTAAAACGGAATGGCGCGTGCGAGCGATCTCCGCCACGAACTTGCACCTGCGCACGAACCACATCTACGTGAGCTCGGACGACATCAAGGAGAGCGGATACACCTACATCCTGCCCAAGAACTTGCTCAAGAAGTTCGTCACCATCTCCGATCTTAGAGCACAGGTATTTATTTATTAATGACTAGCGGATCCTCGCGATTGCACACGCGTGGTACCCGTTTCCGTGGGAATATCGGGATAAAATATAGCCTATGTCACTCGGCAAGAATGTAGCTTTGTAATGGTCAAATAGAAATTTCGAAATCGCTCCAGTAGTCTCTTTCTATCGCAAATATCCTAGCTCTTTTGCGGATCTAACTTCCATGGATTTCGCACCACCGGAGGTGCGGGCGAGAATAGCGCGCAATGGGGAACTTGCATTAAAATTATTTTGAGAAATTATATTAATAATCCAATGATGATAGCCATTAAAAGTGCATTCGTGGAAGATTTATTCCAAAATTATTATTATTTTGCAAAATATTTTAATGTAAAGTTACGTAAATTGAAACGTGATTTGAAACACCAATCAGCGCGCAGTGACGTCATTCCATTAGTCACTGAGTCGCTGAGTTCAAAAACATATAGGTAATCATACATTCAAATCATGTCATAAAACATTAAAAATATCTACAAAATGGAAAAAGGCTTGACTAAATTCGAATCGCGAGATTTGCTTAAGGTTTATATGGACATAGTGCGGTGGTTTTTTATGGAAAATTCAATTTTTTCAAGTGTAGAGATTGCTGTTTACTTTATACACTGTTGATGCAAGATCTAACGAGGTTATGATTTTTATGAATACAAGGTACTTACATCAAAATGATCTTCACAACATTGCAAGGCAGATTTTGAAGAGGGTGAATGTTGTCTTATATAGCTCCTTTCATCCACTTTTCTCTAAGTTTAGGCTCTTGAGGCACAGTTAAAACTGCACACTCTATTTTGTGAGATTTAGCTTTACTTGTAAAAGAATTATCCATTGTAGTAGTAATAAAGTATCGTTTCCTGACTTTTTTGTATGTCAAATAAAACTGAAATAAATTAATAGTAGTAAAAAAGTTCGTCCTTTTTGGACAGGCGAAGACATCAAGCCATACTGCCAATTCTTGAGTATTATGTATGTTATTATAGTTTCTTATGTTTTCATTAGAATGTAGGTGTGTTACATTCTAATGCTTCTTGGAGTATTTGGCGTCAAGTATGTCGAGTCGGTCTTCTCGGTAATTCTTGCTGAGGTAGTCACCACTACAATAAAACACTCGGCATCACGTTACCGAGATAGCGCATATTTTAATCATTCCACACATCGTCCAGTTGCGTAAACACTTGGGGCACAAAACCACACCTATCTTGAGTCACAAAGTCCACTATGAAACAAATTGCGATTAATTAAAATATCCACTTAACCTAACCCGCCAAGATGGCGCCAAAAACTCTTCTGAAATAAATTAATTCTGTCTTACAAAAATAATATTTACGCGCCGTGAAAAGTTATGTGCATCTGAAAGGAGTGACCACTGACCACGAAAAAAGAAACAGGTTGAGAGCCTATCAGAGAATCTTTACGCGACATGAAAAGTTATGTGCATCTGAAAGGAGTGCCCACCAAAAGAGAAACAGCTTGAGACCCTTGTCAGAGAATCTAGTAAAAAAATTGTTGATTCCTAAGCAAAACTCCAAATAATTCGTATTAATTCTGAGTTGGACACTCAGTTCAGCAACTGTTAAAAATTTACTATCACCTGTCAAAGTAATTAAGCATTGTGTGTTAATCTAGTAAAGAATTTAGCTTGGTCACTGAGTTCATACAATTTGTGCATTATCGAATCTCTCAAATTTTGCAAGTAAACTAAAGAAATACATAAAATTACTTTAAATAACTAATTGTTTAGCACCTTATGAAGAAACAATGGTAAAAACGTTAATAGTTTTATAATAAATGGAATTTATCTATTTTGACAACTAACGACAAACGTTTGAACTGAGTGACCAAAGTTTACGGCTTTAATGACTAGGCTTCGCCACATAGATAAATGAAAGTAAGCTTAAGATTTTTTACTCGACTGCGGCGGGCGAAGTCAAAAATTACCTGACTGCGGCGGGCGAAGCCCAAAAAGTGTTACGTTTTTGACCTGAATGTATGTGTTTCTGTTCCTATGTTCCCTCGTAACTATTAAACGGATAAACTGATTTTGTTAATTGATACGTCATCAGATTCGTTTTAATAGCCCGAGTGAAAATAGAACATCAATATTAACAAAAATCAAAATGGCGGCTTTTAGGCGGCATATTATTCTGTGCATTGTAAAAGAAATATTTTTAAATCTCATCGAGTGGGGTAGGTATTAAATGAAGAGTTTTAAATAGCGATTCCATAAACATCTATAACTTGCAGTTTTGTAAATCTCTCCGTATTAATTTATCTAAAAAAGAAAAGAATTTACGAATTTTTAAATTAGTAAGTTCTTACTTAAAAAGATGATTTATTGACAATGAACTAAAAAGTCTAAAATAAAAACGTAGGTAATATTTAAAAAACTAAAAACACGACTGCAAAAATTTACCATTAAAAATGAAAGAACCAGCTCTTTACTTCTCGGGTTTTTTAGTTTTTTATTCATTATTACCTACGAAATCTTTACTAGAAGTTGGCATATCATCCGTTTCTCTGAGGGTGCCATACTTTTAGAGATTGAATTTTTATTTTTTGTTAAAACAAAATTGACAGATGGTTACCCTCATTTATTACATTTTTTAAGGATTTTAAATGCCGCTGTAACGTTGTTGTCCATCCTGTCATGCGACAAATATTGGAATGTGAAGCACAGCGGTAAACGTCGCGAGTGCACAAGTGTGTGGACACTATGAAAATATTTACGAGAAAGTTCAAGGCAATGCGAATGCGGTCGCAAGTATAAAGGATGCAATGCAATGCAACCAACTATCCACAGTCCATCAGTCCACCTGCAGGCAATGGCCTGTCATTGGCCACATTCGCCCACACACCCACAGTTTTACATTAAGAGCCCGCTATATGCCAACGAAAATTAGATTGCTTTACATGATCGTCTGTAATATCAATATTAATGAAAAACTGAATTTTAAATTAAGATGCAGCAAACTTCAGGACTAACACTAGTGACTATGTTACTCAAAATCACGATTACATAAAATTTTGTCAATAGAAAGAAATTTCGAAGTTGCCTCCAAATCGCTATAATTAACACGATAAACAGCTAGTCTTAATAATACATTTAAATAAAGCTTGAAACTTTTTAGTATAATTACACTATATAGATAAGGCAGGGCTTATGTTATATAAGGTCCTTCTTAAATAGTGCACATAATTTTAAGGGGTCAATGTACTCATGGATACAAGCAACTTTTACTATGGTACCAACATTGAAATCGCATCGATTTCTTTTTCACGTTTTCAATGTTGGTATTATAGTAAAAGTTTTTTGTATGCGTGAGTACATTGACCCCTTAAAATTATGTTCACTATTTAAGAAGGACCTTATATATTTTTGTTAATAACCTTTAAATATCCTTTAAAAAAAAAAGAATTTTCTTTATTTCTTTATTCCGGACGGGCCGAATAGTGCCGGAGAATTATATAGAAATAAGGCAGCATTTACTTTGCAGTTGGCCGTTGCAGTTATTATTTTTGCAAGTGGCCTAGTACGCGCACTTAAAAACCGAATATCAGGTGGCCTGTTCGACTAAGGACTGCAGGCGGCCTGCCTGCTGAGCTGACTGATACATATACATATGTAGTAAATATAACTCAGTACTTATATTTTCTACCAACATTAACATCTTCGTTTAAACAATATATTTATAACAATGTAACAGTATATTTACTCCAGTGTGCAGCAGAAATAAATCAAGTATCAATATAATCAATCAAGCAACAACAAGTATTTTTGCCTTTGTCAATGTTAGAGTTCACAATATTTTAGACTAATGCAAAATAGGCATATTTTCAATACTTATATGTTAGTGCGTTTTACGTAAAGTTTACTTAATTTTTAATTACTTTAAAAAACAGTAAAAAATGATGGCAGCCATATTCTGTCAATTTCGTTTTCACAAAAATTAAAAATTCAACCCCTAAAAGTATGGTAAGTACTTTGAGAAACGGATGATAAACCAAGTTCTAGTAAAGATTTCGCTAAAAACATATCTGGCCAAGCCTAGTCAGTAAAACTGAAATCTTTGGTCACTCACTTTTAGCGTTTGTCGTTAGTTGTCAAAATTTCTCGGTCACTCCTTTCAGATGCACATTGAAAAGTTTGACGTCCTAAGAAATGACGTCACGTCCGGCCATTGAGCGTTTACGCGCGGACTTTGAAATGTTAATTTTTGACTTGCATTAAATAAATAATTTAAGCATATTTCAACTTTTTCGCTTGTGATATCTTCATACAATCCTTAAATCTTTCAGATAGACTACATTTATGAAATAATGCAAGTTCCCTATTACATCGAGTGACAGACGCCTGGTAGCAGTCGTAACTTTATGCTGTTTGCCTCGTACAGATCGCGTGCTATCTCTACGGCACGTCGCCAGCCGACAACCCGATGGTGCGCGAAGTGCACTGCGCCGTGCTCCCGCCGCAGTGGGGCACCCACCAGCAGGTGCACCTGCCGCGCCAGCTGCCGCGCCACCCGGCCCTCGCGCACCTGCAGCCGCTCGGCTGGATGCACACGCAGCCCAACGAGCTGCCGCAGCTGTCCCCGCAGGTGGGTCCCGCCCTGTGCCGCGTCACCAGCTATAGTCGTGGGCCACACTGGAGCGACCGCGGGGCGCGGAGGCGACCTGCGGATCCGCAGGACGCGCGAACACGTACTATTCCCTCCGCCGGTCGCGCCAACAGCCAGACGCGCCAGTGTGGCTTCTCCCGTCCGTTTCAATATATTTGTTTTTCCCGCTCAACGCGGGCGCAAGAAGCGCCGCTCCAGTGTGGCCCACGACGTACACTCACCGTCGTGGATCATCGGAGGGCATTGTGAAGGCTTTGAATGGTGGCCCCGTTGCAACAGAGGTGGTCAAGCAAATTCGGTCACCTCTCCAGCCTGCCTAGCATGACCATCATTATGTCACGCGATATGATATAGAACGTCATGCTGTGTTGCTTATACGTGCTATATCATATCGCGTGATAAAAGCCGCTCTTGCTAGGCCGGCAGACGACTGATTCTATCATTACAAAAAAATAGAATCGGATTCGAAACGCGTCATAATGGTATAAGTAGCATTTTGTGACCCCAAACTGAGGCTAACAAAAAAATAATATTCGGGCGAGTTTGATGTTGACCGTGAGGTTTGATCTAGCACCTCAGCCATAAAAAAACCGCCACACATCCGCCGGCAGGCCACCTACAGTCCTCGATCGAACAGGCCGCCTGACATTCGGTTTTTGTATGTAAAACTGCGAGAGTGTGGCCGATTGCGGCCAACCGACAGGCGGTTGACTGCAGGCGGACTGGTAGTCTGTGAGGCCCTTTAAGATTCTTGTACATTCATTCAACAATACATTTTTCACCCACAGGACATCACCACACACGCCAAAGTCATGTCAGAGAACTCTACATGGGACGGCGAGAAGACTATTATCATCACCTGCTCCTTCACGCCCGGTTCCTGTTCCCTGACCGCGTATAAACTGACACCGAGCGGATACGAGTGGGGCTCCCGCAACACGGACCGCGGGAACAACCCCAAGGGTTACCTGCCCAGCCACTACGAGCGCGTGCAGATGCTGCTATCGGACAGGTTCTTGGGGTACTTCATGGTGCCCTCGCAAGGCAGCTGGAATTACAATTTCATGGGTAAGTGTACCATGTGTTTAGCTACCTGCCCAGCCACTAAGAGCGCGTGCAGATGCTGCTATCGGACAGGTTCTTGGGGTTCTTCATGGTGCCCTCGCAAGGCAGCTGGAATTACAATTTCATGGGTAAGTGTACCATGTGTTTAGCTACCTGCCCAGCCACTAAGAGCGCGTGCAGATGCTGCTATCGGACAGGTTCTTGGGGTACTTCATGGTGCCCTCGCAAGGCAGCTGGAATTACAATTTCATGGGTAAGTGTACCATGTGTTTAGCTACCTGCCCAGCCACTAAGAGCGCGTGCAGATGCTGCTATCGGACAGGTTCTTGGGGTTCTTCATGGTGCCCTCGCAAGGCAGCTGGAATTACAATTTCATGGGTAAGTGTACCATGTGTTTAGCTACCTGCCCAGCCACTAAGAGCGCGTGCAGATGCTGCTATCGGACAGGTTCTTGGGGTTCTTCATGGTGCCCTCGCAAGGCAGCTGGAATTACAATTTCATGGGTAAGTGTACCATGTGTTTAGCTACCTGCCCAGCCACTAAGAGCGCGTGCAGATGCTGCTATCGGACAGGTTCTTGGGGTTCTTCATGGTGCCCTCGCAAGGCAGCTGGAATTACAATTTCATGGGTAAGTGTACCATGTGTTTAGCTACCTGCCCAGCCACTAAGAGCGCGTGCAGATGCTGCTATCGGACAGGTTCTTGGGGTTCTTCATGGTGCCCTCGCAAGGCAGCTGGAATTACAATTTCATGGGTAAGTGTACCATGTGTTTAGCTACCTGCCCAGCCACTAAGAGCGCGTGCAGATGCTGCTATCGGACAGGTTCTTGGGGTACTTCATGGTGCCCTCGCATGGAAGCTGCAATTACAATTTCATGGGTAAATGGTTGAACTTTCAACTATTTCTTTTTAATTTTTTGAAAGCTAGTAAGGTGCAATACTAAAACCGCACTATTTTACTCTTTACTCACACTCACACTCTTTACACTTTTTACTCTCACACCAAAACTGCGACGCAACGTCGCAAACATATGCGGCGCGCCATGCTAATAGAAACTTTATGACCTGTCAAATACTTGACACGCGTCGCAGATTTTTGCGATGCGATGCGAATTTGCAGTTTTGTGTGGGAGCCCTATGAAAGCGACAGCTCAACCGAATGTCTCATATACTACTCATATGTCAAAATATAAATAATAATTTAAACTCGCGCTGCACGCGTAGCATGTCAAACCCGAGAAGAGATTTGTCTACCTCGAAAGTCTTATTGACAGCCGATCAATAGTTTTGTCTATGATGAAAAATATTTAAAGAAAAATTGATATAGATAAGACTCGGCCACCCGCAGTTTCACCCGCAGTTTCACCCTCGTGGTTCCCGTGGGAATATCGGGATATAAAGTATCCTATGTGTTATTCCAGCCTCTAATCTATATCTGTTGCAAATTTCATCCAGATCCGTTCAGTAGTTATTGCGTGAAACCGTAACAAACATCCATACATCCATACTCGCAAACTTTCGCATTTATAATATTAGAAGGAAGTAGGATTGATTATTATTTATATTTTGACTCATATGTCAAAATATAAATAATAATTTAAACTCGCGCTGCACGCGTAGCATGTCAAACCCGAGAAGAGATTTGTCTACCTCGAAAGTCTTATTGACAGCCGATCAATAGTTTTGTCTATGATGAAAAATATTTAAAGAAAAATTGATATAGATAAGACTCGGCCACCCGCAGTTTCACCCTCGTGGTTCCCGTGGGCATATCGGGATATAAAGTATCCTATGTGTTATTCCAGCCTCTAATCTATATCTGTTGCAAATTTCATCCAGATCCGTTCAGTAGTTATTGCGTGAAACCGTAACAAACATCCATACATCCATACTCGCAAACTTTCGCATTTATAATATTAGAAGGAAGTAGGATTGATCGTTTTTCTTTAAATTTTTAAGAGCGTATAAGTCGCAGTAACTAGCCACCTCCAAGCTAATTAATGAAACGACAATCATAATAACATTATTTCCATCTCACCAGGCGTCCGGCACGATCCCAACATGAAGTATGGCGTGCAACTGGGCAACCCGCGCGAGTTTTACCACGAGGTCCACCGGCCGGCCCACTTCATGAACTTTGCCGCAATGGAGGACGCCGCCGCGCCCACTCTGGCTGCCGACAGAGAAGACATGTTCGCTTAGAAGACCACTTACGATTGACATCGCGAGCTCTTTCAGAAACAAAACAGTTATCGTTGCCGCACACGGGCCACTTAAGAACGCTGCCAACGACAACTTTCCTGTAGTTTTCATACTTAGGGTCAGCGCAGACAGAAAGAAATCATCGAGGACATTTTTGAGGTCTTTGAAAAATGAATCATGTAAATTGTTTGAATATCAACAGAGAAGTCGGCGTCGCCTCGCGCGCATGTTATTCATACAATTTTGTATTTTAGGCTAAGGTGACATGGTTCATTTTTCAATGACTCAAAAATTTCCGCGAGGATTTTTCCGTTCTGTCTGCGCCGACCTAATAGTTGTCACTTGTTTCTTATTCTAGCTTCAAGTGGCGGCGTTAGTGGCTCGTGTGCAGCGACGGTTATTTTTGATCTTGCAGTAATTTTTTGACTACGGAAAATATCTATATTTGAAGATAAATTGTGATTATTATATAGGGGTAGGTTCTGTTTACCGGCAGTGTTGGTCATAAAACGAATATTTCAATTTGTTTATTTTACGCTATTTTGTTTCTGAAAGATAACGTATGTAACTGTGTAAATAGGTTTAAGAGAAACAATAAATTTAATAAATTCTTAACTATTGTTATTATTTAATTACATTAATAAAGGTCACCAGCTCATTAGACCCACCTGCATTTGATTTGATGAGAATCAAGTCCTCTAAAAAAAGATTTTTTAAATAACTAAACTGAAATGTATGTACCGTGTTCTGTTTGAATAAAATTACTATTACTATTTTTGTATTCCATTATAATACTAGCTTTCCGCCAGCGGCTACGCCCGCATGGACTACACGACGTTATCCCCGCGGGACTGTGATATTTTCCGGGATAAATATTGCAATAAAATAATATAATAAAAAGTAGCCTATGTTTCTCTCCAGGCTACAAAGTATCTGTGTTCCAAATTTCAGCCAAATCCGTTTAGCCGTTTTGGCGTGATTGAGTAACAAACATTCAAACATCTAAACTTTCACATTTATAATATTAGGAAATCAATGATATATCGTTCGGCTGACATGATGATGATGATGAATGATAAATTATATAGCAAGCAACCGAGTTATCATAAACGCGTAGGCACGAAGGAAGGGGCAATAGAGCGCAATATTTATAGTGTCTTATCTAAGAGAGCGTGCTTTTTCAATGATCCGAGTTCCAGTTATGACCACATTTTCATAGGTAGGTAGTGGCTACTAGGGGGCTGTCCATTAATCACGTGAGGCCGAAAGGGGGAGGAGGTTTCCGGGAAAAAAATCACCAGGTACAGTCAGCGTCAAATTGATATAAGCGTCTAGAGTAGTCAAAAAGATCTGAAAAACATAAAGCAGTTCGAATCAAAGTTCGAATCATAATGTTGTACCTAAGCACGCAAGGTGTTCAAAATATCTGGGGGGCTACCGCGTAACTTTATGGATATGAACTTCATACGTTTTTGGGAACTTTAAGTCAATTTTATAAAGAAAATAGCCGCTATCAGTTCCTTGTTTTGTGACGTCGGGTATAACGATAACTAGCTAGCAACGTTCAACAGAACAAAGCAGCAAAAATCTATCAGAATAAGGAATTCAAATGACAGTTGAAGCCCATACCCATATCCAGATTTCTTAGCCGGTAGCCCTCCAGGCTTCACTTTTAAGTCCATATGCCAATCTCTGAGTACAGTGCCACAAACTTTTCTGTTCCGGTGGCCAAAATGTGAAACTAACGTGTTTTTTTAAATGTCATTTTGCTGCCAAGTTGATGACCAACCATAACGCTGTTTGCGGCTGAAGGTCTCAGAAGTCAGGGCCGGGTAAATTGCAACAAAGAAAAGAAACAGGTACAGTGCCACAACCTGTGCCGGCCCTGACTTCTAAGAACTTCTGCTGCGGCTGAAGTTCTTAGAAGTCAGGGCCGGTTAAATTGTTACAAAAAAAAACCGTACGTAGCGCCGCTGTCACCGGAACAGAAAAGGTTGTGGCACTGTACCTGTTTCTTTTCTTTGTTGCAATTTACCCGGCCCTGACTTCTGAGACCTTCAGCCGCAAACAGCGTTATGGTTGGTCATCAACTTGACAGCAAAATGACATTTAAAAAAACATGTTAGTTTCACATTTTGGCCACCGGCACAGCAAAGTTTGTGGCACTGTACATAGTGCTGCTGTCATGCTGCTGTCACCGGAACAGCAAAGTTTGTGGCACTGTAGATTCCCATAGACATATTATTATTATTATGAACCAAAGAGCATATAATCACTACGTTTAAGAGTCGGGACTTCATACAAGCTTTTTGATTGTCAGTTCCCGCTAAGATCTCGTACCAACCAACCCATAGATGTATTATACATCTATGAACCAACAAACAGAGACAGACAAAAAAGTAATGCCAACATGACAAGCTACAAAAGCAAAATAGTGATGTGATGTACGCTACAGAATGTATCGATACGATAAAAATGAATGGGTAACCTGCCTTGCAGAAGTTGCAGGCAGGTTTTTTATTATACAAAAGGAAAATAAAAGCCTCTGTTAGTTTGACAAATTTATTATTAATTTATTATAATACAATTCATGTAATAACAAAAAATAATAAAGTTAGGTTTACAATGTGGGAATAAATTGTTTGTTATTTTCTAATCTCATTTTCTAGGCGGAGTTTTCAGATGTTAGCTGATCGATCGACACACGTTTTTGCACTGTTGTGTGAGCAAGTGGGTAGATTTTTATATACCTGAAATAATAAATAAATGGAGATTAGTAGACAGAATCGTTTGAGTACACACTGATCTCAAACGATATGAGGGGTACACAAGTGTTTCTGAAAGAAAACAGCTGATTGTAATTACGCTGATAATTATCAATTCAAATTATAGTTTACCACTTACCATCGCGGAATATGGGTAACACGTGCTCAGGGCTGGTGCCCAATCGAAGTCACATCTGGTCCTGAAATAAACCACTCATTAGCTTCAGGAATTGAGCTATCAAACCACGTCGGGAACATAAGGTATGTAGCTTACCAAGGGCTCCACCCTTTACGAGCCGTGCTTATACGGTTGCAGGCAACGATCACACCCGACGGGCGCCGTGTTGCAAGGCGGCAGTCACGTTGAGATATCTGAAATATAAATGGGGTTTAATAAATATTAAAATTTTATATTACAATAGCAATCTTTATTCACATGACGTGTAATTCATAACAACGCGTACCCAAGCAACTGTCAGTATACAGGGCGTCCCACAGTGTGTTATGGGACCCTTTTTTGTTGCATGCCGTTTTTATTTGTGAAATGGCTAGTTAAGATCATCCTAAGCATTACTCTTCAATCCCCGCTTCGATACGACATCTAGATCAGAAGAAAAACAGTTCCAAAGTTTTCGGATATCCGACACTTAAAGTGAAAAAAAAAATGTTTTCTCAAAATGTACGAAACTTATTGCTGCTATACTTAGTGGCAATAAACACCCTCTAATTAACATACCACGTCACCAATTCGTGCCACTTTACTCGTAATAGATAGCCAAATATCAACGATTTTCATATTTTTGGTTTTAATTTTTTTTTATCTTGTTAACAACGTATTATGCTACGATATTTAACCAGACGCAAGTATATACCTTCATTTATGCACAGTATTAAAATCACAACATAATTTTTTGTTAAACAGAAGTTATGATCAATTATGTTATATCCGAAACATTCAGGCCTTAGGGTTGTCACTGTGGAAAAAAACATTTAATAGTAATATAAATAAAACACTTTCACGGATTTTTTCACGCAATTTATTTAACAACTTGGTTAGATTTTAGTTGTTTTTAGAGGTTTTTTGGTTTATCCGACGTTTCGGCACCTTTCTAGGGGCCGTGGTCACGGAAAACTACCCACTATTTTTTTATTTTAATATAAAAAAATAAACCTATAAAAAAAATAAACCGACTTCAAAAAAAGGCGGAGGTTCTCAGTTCAGTTGTTTTTTTTTTATATTTTTTTTTTAATGTTTGTTACCTCATAACTTTGTCAATTATAAACCGATTTTAGAAAATCTTTTTTGGTTTGAAAGCATATAGTTACAAATTGGTCCCATTGTTATACGGTCAGGATCTGATGATGGCATCCTGGAGAAATCAAGGGAACTCTTCAAATATTATAGGCACACCTATAGCGATTTTGGTATTTTCTTAAGTAACTCGTGCATTTGCTTTCGGTAAGCACCATTTGGTGAAGAGTAACTGATGATGAAGACCACATATGGCAATCGAAAACATTAATTAAATACTAAATATGTTACGGGCGCAATACGATTCCTTTAAGGTTCATAAGTAATTTTCAAGTATTTGCGACTGGTAGTCATCATCTCACGGTGATGAGCTGGTGATGGAAGGTACAACTCCTCAATAGTTAGGAGTTGGAGGATAATTCTTTAAATATCGTTGATACGTAAATATTTGTAGTTGTTACCTTTCAGGTTATTTAGTTAAGCTGATGATGGAAGGTAAAACTCTTTAACGCTTAGGAGTTAAAGTATGTTTTTAAGTACTACAAGCGCCAATAGAACTTTAGGTTGTATTCTTTCAAGTAATTTAGGTTAGCTGATGTTGGAAGGAAACTGCATAACAGTTAAGAGTTGGAGGGTGGTGCTTGTCTGAGTTCTAATTTAGATATGGGCTATAATAGTCGTTGCACATTGAGCTACCCTTGCTCATTATGCGGTTTCTTATAGTAGATTTCTTACACTAAAAAAGGAAAAATAAACAAAAATTTTCAAAAAAAATTAAACCGCCTTCAAAACAAAACTGCAAACAAAAACTCATTTCCCAAAAACACGTAAAAGTGAAAAATAAATTGAATCATTCAATTCAAAGTACGAAAGTGCGGGACTTTTTCTAATGAATCTTGAACTTACTGATCTGATTGAAGTCGGTGTCAAGCCGAAAGTAACAAGAACGAATACTTAAAATTCAATTTCATTTCATTTCAAAATAGTGAAACAATAATAAACAATATCTCATGCGCAGAGTGGTGTAAATTGTAACCTATCAAATACATATTAATATTAATATCTATTTGGCTTGACACCGACTTCAATCAGATCAGTAAGTTCAAGATTAATTAGAAAAAGTCCCGCACTTTCGTACTTTGAATTGAATGATTCAATTTATTTTTCACTTTTACGTGTTTTTGGGAAATGAGTTTTTGTTTGCAGTTTTTAATCGTCATTGTTTTTCGTTCGGAAACAGGATACGGTTAGGTATTAATTATTATTATTAGCCTTCTGCTACAAATATTATTCTGTGGCAAAAGATTAAAGTGACCAGAACTTTTTCTTATTACTTAGCGTCAATTAAATAACATGAAAAACTACTTACCGCTTCTCATCTAGTGGGAATTGAGCCATGAACACCGCTTTTGGTTGAGTTTCCTACCAGATTTTAGTCCACATATTTCACATTTTTTATAATACATTTTGCTGTTATGCACTTAAATAAATGATACAAAGCGGTATACACATATTGATAATAGTCACCGAAGACAATAAATACGCACACTGACGGTAAAATAAACCAAAACGACGCGTTGTTTAGATTTCAGTTTTTACATACGGCCATAGTGACACTTGCTTGACTTGACATTGACACTGCAGCAGTCCGAGACAAGGAAGGTAGATAGGAAGTAAGAGACAAAACAAGTCGCCATAAAAAATTGCTTGAAGTCCATACATTTTTTCTGCAGTATTGAGTTTCGGCAGGCTGTTATGAACTGTCAAATGAAGCTCGTGCTCTTATCCATATTGATGCCCCCGGACCTTCCTTGAGTGTGCGGTTCATGTTGATGAATCACAACTAGGGAATCCAATCCCGCAAACGGGCCAAAATGTGAGTCCATTTCGGCTAAAATGTTAGTTTTTGTTTATGTAAACAACCTTGTTTGTATGTTTTAGTCATAAAGTTAATAAAGGTACCTGTCGGAATAAAGCAACAATGGGCTGAGCGAGCGAGATGTCACTAGCAACAACACTGTGAGATAAAAGGAGATGCGTGATGCGACGTACGTAGTACTTATAAATTCCTTGGACGTAACCACAGCCATCTCTATAGAAGACGATAGAGACGGCTGTGCCGTAACAGAACCGTTTTTGGTTACTGTTATATATACATAGATTTAGAATTTTTTCGCTACGCAAAAAGATCTACGAAGCGTGGGAGCGAGAAATCCAAATCAAGTTATAAATGTCCAAGAGAGAAAAAGACAGCAAATAAGTACCGCTATGTCATTATTTTCACGAGTAAGAGGCCATAGCGTCCCAGCTGTTCAACGTCTCGTTACAATTTGTGCATATTTGTAGTAATCTTTCGATTAAAGTGAAAAGTGCAATTATGGTAACATGTTCGGTACGTGAATGTACGTGAATGTGGAGTTACAAGACGGAATAATCCGAATAAATACACTATTCACAGGTAAAAACGATTTTATCATTGGAAGTTTTCGAACCTTAATTTATCAAATTTCTGACAGTAATCGGCTCAGAAAAAGATGTTTACAGTAGAATATTAAAATGTGTTGTTCTGTGTGAGTGTAAATCGTGATTTAAAACAATATTTGCAAAGAAATTATGTATAAATAGTAAATTGATAGTTACGCTAGTGCTTGGCAAAGCGGTGACGTCACGAGTATCGATAAAAACAATTGTTTTTTATTGACATCGTGATAAACAAAGTAATTTAGCCAAGATTATGTTGAAATCGTAGATAAGTAGTAGGAAAGATAGATTGCCGACGTCATACATTATTATTATTTATCTATTCTTGAAATAGAGGTAAAATTGAATCATTATATTATTTTATACTTTTAAATAATTTGCTCTTGATCCCAATCAAGCCCATGGTGAGCTAAGACAGGATCCACGATGGAGCGAGCTAACCCAGAAGCTCACAAATTTTATTCAAGCTCATCAAGCTCTCTTACGCTATTACTGCATTCATATAAATACTCTCGTCCTCCTGGAAAGAGCTGTACAGTAACTACAAAGCTTTCTTAAGCTACTGCATCCACCTTTTCTCTCGTCCTCCTGGAAAGAGCTATACCGAAACAGTTGCTTTGCTTGCATTACATTATATTAGGCACGCATATGTCGCCTTCCTCCTAATTGGAAAATATTGTTATGAGCTTTACTAATAAAATATAAGACTTCAAGGCTTAGTACTACATTTTATCAATAGATGGCGCTGAATTTGCTGTGTAAAAATTCTACATGGCGAAGTTAAGAATTTTGTAAACCTAGTTAAGTTAGCTCACAAATTTTGTTCAAGCGCATTAAGCTCTCTCTTACGCTATTACTGCATCCATATATACTCTCGTCCTCCTGGAAAGAGCTGTACCTGTACTGGAACTACAAAGCTTTCTTACGCGACGCTTATTACGCTACTGCATCCACCTATACTCTCGTCCTCCTGGAAAGAGCTATACCGAAATAGTTGCTTGGCTTGCATTACATTATATTAGGCACGCATCTGACGCCTTCGTCCTAATTGGAAAAGGTTGTTGGAACGTTCACTTCCCCGCTTACTGCATACATTACTGTAATAATTATCGGCTTGCTTTGTCATAAACTTCTTGCTACCCGTATCATATCATCTTTTACTGCTCCAACTACGTTATCCTGCACTTCCGAAGACTTCTAACAAGAAACCCCCTCACAAAGTGTTTTAATTACGTGTATTTGTATTAATAAACGTCTCACTACATTGAGAGAGCATTAAATGTCACAATCAAATTGGTGAATTCTATTTTTCGCTTCCTCTTCGATTTTTTAAGCGTTGCATTGGATCGTCACTCACACAAGCGCCGCCAGTAGAAATAAATAATTTACTCAGTCTCAAGGACTTAAATCAAAATAATTGAGTATTTTCCGCAAAAGTTTATTTGCATGCATCAAAATGATCTCCGCTCAGCATATACCAGGATATATTATATCCTGGTAATAAACAAGACGCTGCTGATCTTCCGCGGATGCCATCTCTTATGTAATAAAACGAATTAAAATTAATAATAAACATAAAAAATATTTATTAAAAAAAAACAACAAAACAGGCTTTAAAGCGTATTTGTTAAGTGTTAATTTACTAATTCTTTACCACTAACCGACTTCTGACCATTTACACAAACATAACTTATTGTCTACTTTCGGCTAAAATAGTTAAAAAAGCAGGTTAGACTACATCTTTAGATATTGGCGCAAAACACTCAATAATTTCGATCCAAGTCCTTGAGATTAAGTACCTATTATCTTCTTAGTAGTCTGTGCAAGTAGAGTACCTAAATGATTTATTTCTATTGGGGGCGCTAGTAACGTGACGTAGGTACCAACTTAAGGCTTCCTGACGAACGATGTATAACAAGGCCTACCTACTGAAACAATCGATAATGTAAAAGTATATCCTAGACAACACTATTTTTAACTCACACATAGACATTCATCAACACATGTACATAATTTTTTTAGTCACATCTTCGAGCCGTCATTGTGTATCTTGTACATTCTAAATCTATGGTTATATATTTATCTTTCTCTATGTTACTGTTTGACAGTTCGTCAGCACTTATCAGCACGTTGAGAATTTAGGTATTGTAAATTTTTCGGATTTTACGTGCAATCTTAGATATTTTTGGCCAATAGTGGTATAGAAACATGGTGACTTGCTCAGTTATTGATTGTTGTACATCACAATGAAATAATCCCGCAAAATGTTCATTTCACAAGTAAATTACTCCAAACCGACACCTCCCTTCCTAAGGTTTATTTTTGCCAATGCGCTTCGAATTTAAAGCACGAAGTGTGATAATGCTCTTCAATAAACATTTATTTATGTAACAAGCAAATATTGATTACACATAATGCAGAATTTACGAATATTTTGTGTAAAGAAATAATTTTCGTTTTACACTAGGGCTGCATCAAGTTATCGATATTTCGTGTCCACTGTCTATCACGCGGTAAACGAATATTTATTACTGTTATTAAAGTACCTATATGACGTTTAGATATGAATTACCTGGGAATGTAGTCCCATTTATGATACTTAACTGATCCACAGGTAACAGTTTTTGACTGTTAGAATAGGTACTTAAACTATCATTAGTAATATAAGTATCTTTCAGATTTCATACTACCTTGAATACCAGAAAAACATGGACTAGATTGATTATATGCAGTAGGCATTTTGATGAAAAATATTTCCAAACGCGAGGAGTGAAACGTACTATCACTGTGGAAGCACCAACAAATGGTTCAAAGGATTGTGCGAAGCATGACCGGGTCGCTAGTGTATAATACTTAAATTATTTAAAATCTCTTCGGAGTTTTTCTTAAATATGCATATTTCACTACAGAATCGTAGTTTTGTGGTTTTAGCCATGCAAAATCCCTTCCCACCTATTTTAGTTGTATTAATAATAGTACTAGAATATTATTATTAGACGACCTCCGTGGCCGAGTGTTGTACGCACCGGTTTCAAGGTGCCGTTATCTCTAGAGGTCCCGGGTTCGATCCCTGGTCGGGTAAATGTTGAAAACGAATTTTTCAATATTTCCTCGGGTCTGGGTGTATGTGGTAATACCCGTCCTTGTGTCCAATTTCCATAATACTAGCGCTTAAGCTACTATACCTTGGTATTGGAACAATTAATGTGATGGTGTCCAATATATTATATTTATTACTGTAACTATTTAATATTATCGATATCGATATTAATCTGAAAAGCGACATGACGTACATCACTGACACGCATACATAAACAATTTTACACACACTAATGCCATCCAATTTCGGTTTCGTTTGACAGCTCGTGGTTGTTCCTCTATTCCGATCAAGGAATTTATAATACAACAGGAAGGTGCACTCCGTATTTTTGTGTATTTAAAAATACACTTTAACTTTAAAAGGTAAGGTTTATATTTCAATACAAAATGTCAACGGTCCAGCTGAGACCGCAAGAAGGAGGTAAGGGTGTCCCTTTCTTTCAAATTGCCAGCACTCTTAAATAACAGGTTTAGTAGATTTTTGGTACACAACTTTCGTTATGAAAATAAAATTTCGTAAAATTTTCGCTTCATATTATTTTAGTCAATAGAAAACATCGTATATTAATTTAGGTATTAGCGTATTATGCATAAAAATGTATCAGGTCGTTCAAGTTTTTTACGGCTTATCCTAGAAAAAAATTGAATGATAGATTTCAGAATTTTAAAGTGGCAACATGACAAGCTGAATGACATCTTCCGTCTTCGTTGTGTCAAGTTGGTTATGCGTAAATATTTTGCCTTGTGGTGGTGTTTTTTGCAATATCGTGAAAAGGTGTTGCGTTAATAATTATGGGATGTGGAAATGAAACATTTGCTGGTTGCAATATTTCTTTTCACAGGTGAGATAGAATTTATTGATAATGACACGAGTTCTTACTATGGAACAATTAGGGTGACAACAAATTTCCTTTTTCTTTTTATTTGATTCTATAAAACGTTTATACCTAAAATTATTGTCTGATTCGTATCTTACAATTTTATTCAGTAATGTATAGGTAATCATGTTTTGTTAAACATCTGTGTAACCATAAACTTTTATTATGATTTATTTCTTTTATTTACTGGCACCTATTTCCTGGCATCCCTACTAGTTTAAAGTCGTAAACACACTTCTGTGGTGTGGCGCGACGCCAGAATGTCTGTTTCATGCACTTAGTATGGACACGACAGAGACAGAAAGAGTCGCGCCACACTGCATAAGCAAAGAATACCTACTATAATATTACTAACGTAAAGAAGCGACACTCACCTCCCCCCGCCAATTCATTTCCCCCGCATTGAGAAAGTAAACCGAGGAGTAAACGTCACACGTTTGTCGGTTGTCTTGTCCATGAAGTTTGACTTAATACTCTGAGGTAACTGGAGCTCTCACCCTGAATAAAAAAGTGTCGCCAACAAATTTGACATTTATGTATGTAGTGGCTGTCAGCTGTCTCATATGACCATACGTATTTTTTTAAAGTGTAGGTGAGACGGAAGACAGCCACTGTGTTATTTGTGGTATTCAAAAAATTGTTCGTACTGCACTCTCCAGTTACCTCAGTATTAAGTCGAACTTCATGGTCTTGTCAGTCACTTCACTCAGTCAACAAGAATGTAACCAAGTCAACGATGTCATTATATTTCGTAAGCAAACTTCGATTTGAGGATCGTGCGACGAGACCGATTTTGCAGATTACGCAAAAAAAACACAAAATCACTTCGTATTAAAAACTATTGCGATTTTTAAAAAATGCTTCTATACGATCCTAAATGTTGTTGGTGTCCACTAATTAAACCAATTTTCAATAGTATACCTATGTAACCCCATTTAAGAATAATCTTGATATTTCGTATTTTTAGAGGTATTTTCGAAAAGAAAAAGTGTCGAGGTAAAATCATTAAATCGTGTTTCTGAAACTATACGATTCTAGATAAAGGTATGAAGAAATATATATCTTATTAACAGATTTATAACAACTAACCATCCTATAGTATTATATCAAAAAGTCCATACTTTCCGAGTAGCGCCTTAAGAGATCTAAGAAACACGGACAAACAAGATCGACCAGCTATCACCGGTTTCTCAAAAGCTGAGAATCAAGTCGCTGGCCGACAAAGTACAGAAAAGTACACGAAAACAACTAATAACGCCCAGAGGCCCGCTTTTCAAAAACTGAAAATCGGGGCGCTGCTGGACGATGTCAGCGCAAGTTGGAAACCTAATGGGTAGCAAGCGTCGACCGGCCGGGAAACTAGGTACTTTTCGGAAACGAAAATCCGCTTACCGGACGACCCAAACTGGTGTATTTTTCTCCTAACCGCCTGGCTACGGGACAGCGCGGCGGCGGCGGCGACGAGCGAATTACCTACGCATCAGTTGGTTGGTGCGTTTCATTGACTTATTTGATTAGACGTCTGGCGCGAGCGCGCAATGATTGCGCAATTCGCTGGTCGCCGCCGCCGCCGCCGCCGCGCTTTCCCGTGGCCAAGGCGGTAAGAAGGAATCCTAAGGAGGAATTTTCTTTTTGAAGTGAAAACTTCTTCAGCGGCGCGGCGTTGCGTTGTGCACTTTTTGTGATGGGTTAAAATTATTGCTAAACTCGCGTCAGGATCACGTGACCGTAAGACGATCACGTGAGTGATGTGCCGTTCCCGGAAATATTGGAAACATTGGGAATATTCCCAGAAGCGTTCCCGGCAATATTCCCAAGTGGAAATATTGGGGAAAATTGCTTATAATGTAATTCAATCTTTTATTGTTTTGTGCTAACCGTTCCATTGGCCAAAATTACACAGCAAAATGAATATGCGAAACTTAATATCACTACTATGGCGAAAGTTTCCAATTTTCCCGGGAATATTCCCAGTAAATTTCCAATGTTTCCGGGAATATTCCCAATGCCTACTTAGTAAAACAGATTTTTAGTAAGATTTTTAATAATAATCTATACTAATATTATAAAGAGGAAAGATTTGATTGTTTGTTTGTTTGTTTCCATCGAATAGGCTCCGATACTAATGGACCAATTTTAAAAATTCTTTCACCATTAGAAAGCTACATTTTTCCCGACTGACATAGGCTATATTTTGTCCCGATATTCCCACGGAAATGGGTACTACGCGGGTAAAACCGCAAGGATCCGCTAGTCATTTATTAAAATAACTTGAATCACAATAGTGTCGTATCATGATGTCGTAATATAATATTAAACTTTTATAAAAATTTACAGCTTGATTAACGTATATTCCCCACATGTGTATTTATTTATTTTATTTTCTCTTCATTTACTACATTTCATTATTTGTTTAAAAAATAACAAGATAATAATCAGTCACAACCGCAGACTTATTATTATGGCATATTCACACGGCAAAAAGTCTCAAGACCTTTATCTTTATCGGTCCTGCGTTGCCCGCATCCAGCGGCTTCCCGCGACCTTGACCCAGATAGTCGGTCCATCTTGTAGGGGGCCTGCCCACGGAACGTCGTCCGGTTTGCGATCACCATTCGAGAACCTTTCCGCCCCAACGGCCATCGGTTCTCCGCGCTATGTGCCCCCTCACTGCCACTTCAATTGAGCAATCCTTCAAGCGATGTCGGACGTTTTAGTTCTCCTGCGGATCTCATCTATTCTGATTCGATCGAACAGGGAAATACCAAGCATCGCTCTCTCCATTGCTCGCTTGGTGACCTTGAGCCTTCTTATGAGACCCATAGTAAAAGACCACGTCTCGCTTCCTTAAGTCATAACTGGCAACACACACTGGTCAAAGACCTTAGTCTTGAGACATTGAGGAATACTATCGGGTATACAGATTGAACTACCATCAGATATATCTCACTCAACTGTAAAGGCTACGAATGATGAAATCCAGTCTTGTCATAAATCATAAATAATTTATTGCTATTGTCGAGAATCCCTTGTTGAGCAAATTAATCTGCTATTTTCAATGCGTTTTTTTATTTACTGCAAAACGGAATCCTTTCCAACTGACTCTTAACTTTCCAGGGTGTATTCTTGCCGATAACTGAACATCTGCAACTTCTTGGCCTGAACTCTCCATCCAACCTGAATTTTGGCGAGTACATCGATTCCATTGCAAAGTGTGCTGCTAAGAAACTGGGCGTCTTCTCTAGGGCTCTAAACGGTACTTCACGCCGGACGGACCAACTGCTTTTGATATACAAATTGCAGATTCGTCCGTGCATGGAGTACTGTTGTCACTTATGGAATGGTTCTGCTAAGTATCAGCTAGAACTTCTGGAATCGATTGAAAACCGTGTCAGGAGGTTCATTGGAAACTCAGCGTTGGCTACAGCGCCGGCGGAACTCCAGAATGTCAGTCACCAGCCCAAAGTTGCGTGTCTATCGGTATTTTTTGGAATACGCTTTTGGGAGTGTGCGAGAGAACTGCCCGACTTTTTTCTTTCAGCCCCTTTCCACCATCGGGGAACCTGACGCTGGCTATCTTATCATTATTATATTGTTGACACTCTACTTGTCCGCACCAAGCGCTTCGCGGTTTCGTTTCTTATGCGAACCGCTAAAGAATGGAATGCGCTGCCTGCTTATGTGATCCCCGATAACTACAAGCTTGAACACTTCAAGATAAGATAAGATAAGATAAAAATATTCTTTATTCACTTAGACATAATAAATATGTACTTATGAATCGTCAATATTTTCCTACCACCCATTCAAGACTTTTTTAACTGACAAGAAGAATGGGCGCAAGAAACTTGCCAGCGTTTCTTAGTTAGGTAACGACATTTACAAAAAAAAAACAAGGCCAGAGTGAACAGGCATCCTGGGCAAACATCCAGCATCTTAAACCACATCCTATAATTAAACAAGATGGTGGTCAAATGCCTGCCCAGTTCCATATAAAAAAGATCTTATCAAATATTCTATTATTAAATATCGAGGGTAGTAATATCTTCATATTGATGTAATAAACGCTGGCCAACAGCTTATAAGAAGTATTAAATAAATTCGATTCGCCCGTACAAAGGTCATAGGTTCCAGTCCCATCGGAGCTAGTTGTAAGACAGGACGACTCCAAATTCCACGTCTGCACGTCTTGTAGTTTGATAAATCTTTAAGAAGTTAAAAAGTCTCGATTAACATTTTTAGTCACTTGGCATCCATTAATATTTTCTTCGATTTGATATCTGTTCCTTGATTTCCTTGGCTATGAGGATCTATAATAATCAATGCTGCAAAGTATGTTGGCTTAAGACCTTTACTTTGCTCAGTTAACAAATTAAACTATGTAGTTTAACATTCAGTAGATTTGTTCTGTGTTTTAATAGAGATTAAGAGAAGTATAATCGCAGGCAAAAACTAGCAAGTAGTTGCGCAACCATGGGAGTAAAAGGAAATATAAATATGATAGAAAATTTTGCCATACTTGTAATTAAATTAGGCTGGGAATATTGGGAATATTCCCGGGAACATTGGGAATATTCCCGTAAATTTACAAAGAGTAAATTACTTGTAAATGGGAATATTCCCAGCGGCACATCACTACGTGCGATATATCCTTGTAGTCGCGTTCGTATATGCAGTTGAATCGTAGATGATTGATATCAAATTTAATATTAACAGAAAACAAATATTCCAATACGAATTGTTTGACCAAATAATAAATGTTATGATACGATTAAATTCTATGAAATTAGAGGATCTTTTATTGATTTGATTTAACTTTCATTAGGTGCAAGTATTGGATTAAAGAAATTGGTCGAATGGACTTAAGACGCTACTCGGAAAAAGTTTGGACTTTTTGATTTAAAACTATTGGACGGTTACAGTTGTTACAAATCTGGTAATAATATATATATTTCTTCATACCTTTATCTAGATTCGTATAGTTTCAAAAACACGATTTTATGATTTTGTCTCGACACTTTTTCTTTTCGAAAAGACCTCTAAAAATACGAAAATTGTAGATTATTCTTAAATAGGGTTACTTACGCTATTGGAAATTGGTTTAATTAGTGAACACCAATAATATTTAGGATCGTATAGAAGCATTTTTTTAAATCGCTGTAGTTTTTTAATACGAAGTGATTTTGTTTTTTTTGCCTAATCTGCAAAATCGGTCTCGATCCCGCGCGCGTCGTTTTCTCATTGCTATCTCGCTTCTGCACAATTATTCCGAGTATCGCTTTAAACCAAAAAAGCGTGGAGACACTTCATACTAGTTATTTTGTTTGCGAACTTCATTTCCCTAATTCTGACCGCGCAAAATGAGTTTCTAAGAAAAATGCAGCCCCTACCCTATTATTACTGCAGCCAGAAGACTCATCTGGTACTCGTATTTACATCAAAATTTACTCAAACTGATAATAGCCTCTAAGAGTACTTGCAAATCTCAAACATCAACAGAAATTCCAAGTACAAGTACTTCACAGGTGTCACACTCAGTGCAGAAAACACAGATTTTAAGTGAAAATTCACCCCGGAAAAGGAAGTTGCGGCTTGACTTTAAATCAGAGGCTAAGAAACGAAGATTATTGGAATCGTCGGTAATAGGAAACCCCAAGTAGGCTGATATGTCACCTCTGCTAAAAAAAATATTGATGCTCAAAAAGTATTTAAAACGAAAGTCTCAGGGAAACAGATATGACCAAGAGTAATAATGTTTGCATTAAATATATATTTATATAGTATTTATGTTCGGAAAAGATCGACGTTTCTGAACGCGTCTCTAATGTCACGTCAAATTGACATTTGGCTGTCACTTGAAGTTGACAGTTACGACTTGATTAAAATTCTTGTAGAAAATGTCGGATTAATTTTGCTGAATTGTTAAAAATCGCTCGCGTTGAATATGCCTGGCATATCGAGTTTGAATTGAATCTTAAATTATCTATGTGATCCCGTGTTGTACGACCAAGATTTTGACGCCATCTCTCGAGTGGCCGGTCGCGGCGTTTTGAAATAAAGATAATTTTCGACCACGCGTTGTTGTCGGGACAATATATCTTAATAAGCAAGCCCCGCGTGTGTTATTGTGTACCTATTGTTGAAGCGCCCAGTGTCTTGGGAACGCTGTGGTGTTTGTTTTGTGAGTAAGGTGACGAATTGGTAAGGTCTGCAGAAGAAGACGGAGCCACAGGGGGGCCCCCCCTCTCTCCACGCTGCCCAGGGACTTTCTACAGCACAGACCGTATGTAAAATCACCTTACTTAACAATAAGTCGCTGTGTATCGCAGTCCAATTGTTCAGTTACATCCCGGCTGAAACCAAGTTTTGTCCGGAGTCTATACTAGTAATACCAGCTTCCACTGCGCTAGCCATTCCGCGGATTTAGCAGGGGTGTACTGAACATTTCTTGGTAGCAGAGCGTAGTTTGAAGGCCTGACAGGCCCACGCCAAAACTTTGTCGATTAATCAGTGCCGTTTTGATGACCATCTGGTCCGGACTAGATTAATTTGTACTTGTAAATGGTAATTAACTTGCATTTGAAAAGTAAAGGGCATTCCTTTGTTATTGGTTCCATGTCTTGTAATTAATTGTCATGTATTGAAGTTCCAAAATGTAAACAGATGCCTTTCTTTGCTCATAATAATTATTATTTAGTTTGTTAGCAAATTTGAGTTGTGAATATTGACAAGTTTGTTGCTAAATAATAGCTAATAAAAGGTTAGCTAATAAGTTTGCACTCAATACTTAGTGAAACTTAAATGATTTGGGACATTGTTTACACATTGAAACTCATTGAAACTTGTGCTTTGAAATAATTAAAATTAACTTGTTGTTGTGTTGATATCCAAGTGAATTTCAATAGTCAGTGATTTTGAGTGAATTTCAATGAAGTGAATTTCAATAGTCAGTGAGTTTTGTTGTTTTCTGATAACCTCCAAATATTTAAGAGTTTGTGTCATTATAAATACTTTGTTGTTGTAATATTGGAATTTTGTGGTTATTAATAACCTCCAAATATTGGAGATTTTGTGTTATAGTGAATATTTTGAATTTGTTGTTTTTGTTGATAAATTTGTGACGTTACAATGACGGCCTCCTCTGCTAAAGCCAAAATACGTTCTGAGTTACGGTGGTTAGCTTCTGCGGTCGCATTGTTGGATCGACCGGATAGGACGGAGGCCTTGTTGAACAGATACGTAGATCTGCCCATACGTTTGGCTGTTGTTGATGAGCAGTATGCCTTATTTTTGGAAAAGACTGTTGAAGCCGAGGTGGAAATGCGACAAGAAGTCGGTTTGGATGTGGACCAGTGTTATGATTTTGCGGACAGAATTACACAGGTGGCTCGACCTTTGCAAGTGGCAAGAGAGAATGATCCGAGCCCGTCCCCGGTCACATCTAAGAGTATGCCCCCTCTATTTGCTAAATTGGCCCCCTTAGACTTAAGGCGTTTTGCTGGTCGTCTAGAGGACTGGGAGGGCTTTATTAATATTTTTGATAGTCTTGTACATGCCCGGGACGATTTGACCCAGGGCCAGAAGTTGGCCTACCTGTTATCCGTGTTGGAAGGGGAGGCCCTTGAATCGGTTCAACATTTGGCCCCCTCGGATGAAAACTACCCTATTGCTAGGGATTTGATTGCCCGTCGGTACCAGAACGTACGACGTCTGGCGGACAACCATGTTGCCGCCATTTTGAATTTACCCCGCGTTGCCAGCGTGATGCACTTGAGAGTGGCTTTGTTGAATCCGCTGTTGGTTGCATACAACGCATTAAAAAACTTAAAACTCCCAGTGGAGCAGTGGTCGTTTTTGTTACTGCACATTGTCCTGGGAAAGTTGCCGGACTCTGTTAAGATCCGTTTTGAGCAGCAGTATGGTGGGGATAGTGCGACTTATCTGCCACCCTTCTCGGACCTCTTGACGTTCCTGGAAGGAGAAAGTAGACTGGCAGATAATTCCTCTCTGGCCGGTCCTATGGGACCCGAACGACCTGTGCCACAGAGTAGATCCCCCACCGGACCCCCCCGTAGGGGGCGTATGGCCCCTCGCGCGCCCGGCCGCTATGCCGCCGTCCAGGAGACCGCCCGCTGCTTGTACTGTCGGGAACCGGGTCACAGCACGACCCGTTGTGATAAGTTCCTCGACCAGCGCGTCCAAGGCCGTCGAGCGATCGCGCGACAACGGACATGGTGCTACTCGTGCTTGGGCCTGCACATGCAGCGCGAATGTACCCAAGCGCACCCATGCCGCTTTTGTAAGGGCAACCACCATCCCCTCCTCTGCATGAACAGCCCAGAGGCGCTCCGCCGCCGCAGCGCGTCGCTGCAGGATCACCTCGTATGGGTGGGGGTCTCGGACCCCCCGCGGTGTTTGCATCCCGCAGCAGTTCTAGTGGCCACCAGAGTGGCCCCAGACGCTCTCCGCCACGTTTGGAGCCTCAAACGGGCGGGGGTCCCAGGGACCCCCCCATGGGAAACCGATCCCCAAGGATGGGGATGAGTTATGCGAGCGTTGCGGGAGGTCGTAGAAGCCCCCCGCAACGTGTTGAGCCTCGCACAGCCGGGGGTCCCACGGACCCCCCCTTGGGAAATCGGTCCCCAACTAGGGGGTTCGATTTTGCGAGCGTTGCGGGAGGTCGTAGAAGCCCCCCGCAACGTGTTGAGCCTCGCACAGCCGGGGGTCCCCGGGACCCCCCTTCTGAAAATCGGTCACCGTGCCCCCGCGACTATGGGGCGACGTACACGGTGGATGCTAGGCACCGATTCTCGCCGCCGCTCGCCGAATACCCGCGTTTGGAGCGGCGCCCGCCCCGTCTTCAAGGGGCCGGGAGATATAACCCGCCTGATACCGGGCGAAGTGGACGTAGGCAGTATGTGGGAGAATGGGACCCACTGGATCGCTATGAGCGGCCCCCTTACCATGGGGGGACGTCCGGGGACCCCACATACTAGCAATCAACGTGTTTACGGTCGATTGTAGCCACCCCTCCAGAGACCGTTTTGTTGCCCACGGCCTCTGTGCTTGTCAGGGGATTGAATGGCGACCTTGTGGAAGTTCGCGCCTTGTTGGATTCCGGTGCTCAGGGGTGTGTTGTGTCATCTTGGTTAGTTAGGCGGTTGGGCCTCAAGGTGCACCCCCACACGGAAGGCGTGAGAGGTGTTGGCGATGTGAAAGTCCCCGGGTTGTTAGGGCATGTTGACTTCACATTTACATCACGTAATAAGTCCACGCCAGGCATTAAGACCTCGGCGATTGTGTTGGACACAGTTGTTGGCCGTCAACCTTCAGTTGACTTGGGACCGAGTATGTTGTCTTTGGTGTCTGATTCCCCACTCGCCGATCCAAATTTCTTCCGCCCAGGCCCGATTGATGCTCTCCTTGGAGCCGATGTCCTGGGGCGAGTTTTGTTGACGGGGAAGCGAGTTTTGCAGCCAGATGGCTTGGTAGCTCTGCAGACGACACTCGGTACAGTTGTGATGGGCCCTGCTCGCCGCGTTTTGGATTCCCTTGATGAGGATCGCGGTCTTGTTTTTAATGTGTCTCTCTCCGAAGTGGTGCAGAAGTTTTGGGAGGTTGAGGAACCTCCACCAGCCCCGCGGGTTGACCCAGTAGCGGATGAATGCGAGTTGTATTACCAGAATAACACTGGTCGCCTCCGCTCTGGTCGTTTGATCACCCGTCTCCCCTTTCGTGCCGGCCGACCTCCTCTGGGCGAATCCCGACCGCTAGCGGAACGTAGGCTAGTGGCGATGGAGCGTCGCATGAGCAAGGATCCGGTCTTCCGCCAGAAGTATGTTGAATTTATGCGGGAGTATGAGGAGTTAGGGCACATGTCCGTGAGCGATTTGGATTGGCGCTCCGTTGAGCACTTCTTTTTGCCGCACCACGCCGATTTGAAATCCGGAAAGATTCGGGTGGTCTTTGACGGTTCGGCTCCCACCTCTACTGGAGCGTCCTTGAACCAGTGTCTGCATGTAGGTCCCAAGCTGCACACGGAGATCTCAGACATTTTGACCAACTTCCGGCGGCATCAAATTGTATTTATGACTGACATCCGGATGATGTTCAGACAAACGGTCATCCATCCAGAGGATAGGAGGTACCAATTGATTTTGTGGAGAGAGAGTCCTAGGGACCCCTTGCTGATTTATGAATTGAATACGAATACGTACGGTTTGGCTTCGAGCCCGTTTGTTGCGCTTCGTTCTTTGTTGGAGTTGGCCGAGAAGGAGCGCTTGAGATACCCTCGCGCCTCCGCCATTTTGGCCAGTGACGTCTATGTGGATGACATTTGCACGGGCGCCTCATCTGTCTCAGAGGCGATTGTCCTGAGAGACGAACTCACCGCCCT
Organism: Crambus lathoniellus; assembly: GCA_949710035.1. Classification (NCBI taxonomy): domain Eukaryota; kingdom Metazoa; phylum Arthropoda; class Insecta; order Lepidoptera; family Crambidae; genus Crambus; species Crambus lathoniellus. The sequence continues at coordinate 7,827,036 of OX453303.1, read as the reverse complement.
TTTGAAGTCGGGAGGTTACGAGTTGAGGAAATGGATATCCAACTCGCCTGAGGTACTGGTAGGTTTGCCCGAAGAGCACCAGCAGGACCCCCACCTATTCGAAAATGTTGATAATCCCCATGTGGTGACCGTCCTTGGCGTACAGTACAAACCGGTCTCTGACACTTTCACTTATTGTGTGGATTTACGACCACCGAAAGTCTGGACCAAGCGTTTAGTATTGTCTACTGTCGCACGTACCTTTGACCCCAATGGGTGGATTTGCCCCGTGCTGTTTATGGCCAAGTGTTTCTTGCAACGGTTATGGGCTTCGGGTGTGTCGTGGGATGAACCCCTCTCGGACGAGTTACTCCGAGATTGGTCGAGCTTCGTTTCATCCCTCCCCGAGATTAATGAAGTGCATTTGCCGAGGCTATTCCTCCCTTCTGAAAATTGTAAAGTTACTCTTCACGGCTTTTCCGATGCCTCCGAACGTGGATTTGCTGCGGCCGTGTACCTCCGCACCGTTACTGTTGACGGAGTTGTTGCTGTGCATCTGGTGATAGCGAAAAGCAAAGTCGCTCCCCTTCGGACTCGTCATACGATCCCGAGGTTGGTATTGTGTGGAGCTGCCCTCCTAATGCGTTTGTTGAACCACGTATGGCTCACATTAGGTCGATCTATTAAGATACAAGAGGTTTATGCTTGGACGGACAGTCAGGTCGTTTTATTTAGAAAAATATAGTATTTATTTTTCCTTCAATAAAAAGTATGGCTTACTACAGTCTGTGACTGTGACAACAGTCACATTTCTTTCATTAGCCATGTTTAAAAAATTTGAGCCTTGATCTGATACAAAGGCTACATTACATGAACTCCAATATTTAAAATTTGTGAAATAACATGATCTAACCACGCACTAAGTTCTTTGTAATTTTTGCTTTGAGCCAAAAAACAGTATGCGATTGGTTGTTTCCAATTTTAATGTATAACTCTGGCAATGATTACAAAAGCTTGCGTTGCTGGTTCTCCAGTTTGTGTCCCGTCAATCTCATGAAAACCTATAATCTTATCCTCGTTAATTTGATGATATAAGTACCGTTTTAATGAAATTTCGTCAGCGCAAATAATGCAGTATTTTTCTGAGTCTTTTAATATTTTAATTTGGTCTCTAAACATTGTAAAACGTTAGGTGAAAATTTTGTATCAATGTTGATATTCATTCGGCGCAACGTCCTTTCGCTTGGCATGTTTAACGTTTGCTAAGACTCTTTATGCTAATGGACTGGCAAAATATAAATTTAAAGCAAATAACTGTAAATCTTTAGTGTTTCTATTGCCATGACTGTTTTGTTTTAGACGGGTTTGAAAATTGATATTTTTTTGTAATTGAGAGGACATATTGGTATCTTTTTGAGATGCACATTCTTGCTGAGTATCCAAAATGAGTTTTCGTCTTTTGCACTCTGTTTATAAGTCACTTAACAATTTCCTTTTACGTGGTGTGTTGGCTGACAAAGGACTTTGTGCACGATGTATAGGCCGTTTGGCTTAACATGCACATTTTTTAAGCAATAAAACTATATGTTTGGAAGTTTACACCACGAAGAAACTGTTTATCATTTTTGTTTTGTGTCAAATAATAAAAAGCTTAGAAACAGACAGACAGAAGCGAAGAGCGACTTTGTTTTATACTATGTAGTGATATTTAAAGACAATTTTATTTGTTGGATTCATTTCATTTTTTATTAAATTAGTTAGTACCGTACGACAGGTGCGTTTCTGAAGATTTCAATACAAAGTACATTGTGCCATTCACACGGCCTTTTGACAATCGCTTTTGTACTGAAAAAAGCTTGTAAAATGATTGCTTCCGAACTTACCCGACATAATATAAACATACGTAAATAATAAATTGGGACGCTCTTGCAAAGTTATTTCGTGACGCATGCGGCACGCGCCATCTAGTCGATATCTTTTGTACCACTAGCTCCGGAGTGTGCTACGGCGGATGTCATCCCTGCATCGTTGACGCACACATTTGACGCGTGTACACACGTTATGTCAGTTACGTAGTAGTAGAAGGTTATTATGCGGTGGTCGTAGTATGGAGTGTCGTAGGTGTGGCATAAGTGTGTTTCTAACCATATACCTTTATACTATTATACAGGCTGACGGGGAAACTCGACCTATTTCTTGAAAGGGGTTATACTAGAGGTCATTAAAGTAAAAAAAATGTAAAAAAGTCATTAGCAACAAATTAAGTCCAGTGAACCAGGGGTCAAAACTAGATGGTTACCGAGCTGTGACGGTTCTTCGATTTCTTAAAAATTTTCTGAATTGTTACCAAAAATTATTGATTGTGAATAAACTACTCTACTCTTAACATTGAATCAATAGGTACTTTTCTGAAAGCTGAATAATTAGTGATAATTTAAAAAAAAACTTACATAATCTCAGAAATAAAAGATTTTTAGTAACAATAATTTTTATTTTTTGCATTTTTCTCCAACTTCGCCCTAAATTATTGGAGAAAAACTGTATGGAAGTTGGCGTACAAATAAGTAAAATGTCTAACTAGTTTCATAAGCTTTCCAAAAGGGTACAAAAATTATTAGGTTACCTAGCTGTTTTTAAAAAAATCAACAAAAGAGCGCAGTAGGGCAATTTTCCTTTTAAATTTTAAATTTAATTCAGCCCAAAAAGTGGCCAAGCGATGGCTGGCTTATGCGTCATGCTCGTGAACGAGTGCTGCCAGTGGGAATGGGTCTGCTCTTCTCTGCTTGCCTTAAATGTGTTTTTTTTGTTTTTATTTCTAATGCGGTGGTGGCGTGTGACCGTGTGATGCGGGTCGTTACGTTCCCTAAAATATGGTTAAGCGAAGCGATGGCTGGCTCATTCGTCATGCTCGTGAATGAGTGCTGCCAGTGGGAATGGCCAAATGGGGCCGGGGAATTAGGTATATAAGTAGAGAATAATTATTAACGACGTCGGCGTCGGTGGCACTGACTGTTTATCAGAGGTCACCAGTCGCAGGCACGCCGGATGTCGCTGCGAGTCGGTGCGACCGTATACGCTGCACGGGCCCTTACGTGATGCCACGAACATCCAAGTTGTTAGTATTGTTAATCTAGTGTGTTGTTTAATACATCCGTATTACGTAAATATTCGAATGCTATCGTATTTTAAAAATAAAATATCCTATATTCAATATTCTGACAATTTATTCATGGATCAAATTTCATCAAAATCGGTTCACTACACGAAGCGTGAAAGCACAACCGAAAACCACTTTCGCATTTATAATTTTAACCAATTATAACAAATTGTAAAAAAAACAAGTCTTTTCTTTTAAAACTTATGGTCACCCTAACGGCCTAGACACGGACATGCGCGACGGCGGTGGCGACGAGCGAATTGCGCATCAGTTGGTGCGTCTCATTGACTTATTTGATTAGACGTCTGTCGCAAGCGCGCAATGATTCCGCAATTCGCTCGTCGCCGCCCGCCGCCCGTCGCGCATGTTCGTGGCCAGGTCGTAATGGAATAGAGTGAGATAAACTGACCTCGTTCTGACTATCTCATTAGGACCGTTTTTTAGCAGCAGTGCACCTTCCTGTTGTACGTAGTACTTATAAATTCCTTGATTCCGATAGGTATATTAACTTTATGGTTTTAGTCTAATAAACTATATTTATTTCTTTCAATCCCGAGGATCCCACGGTATAGGCGGGATTGAGAATTAAAAAAAAAAATGTTTTCCGTACTTCAGCTTATGCCACAGCAAATTGATTGATGACCTCAATCCCGCAGGCTTGCGGAATCACGATTTTGATGCGGGATTGGATTCCCTAATCACAACACAACAAGACACGCCACTTATTTTATCGTTTGAAAGAAAACGAGCGAGTTTATGGTTGGTTTATGGTCTCTTAAAGGTGATGCCAGAATGGGCGTTTTCCCCTCAAATTAGAGGGTTTTTTCTAAAGCTGCGTGTGAATTTCGGGGAACAAATCTGAATTTGGAGGGGACTTGTGGGTTATTTTTAATAAAAAAGTGAATTTTTAGTATGTGTGAGGCCACTTCAACAACTTGATGTAACCACCTAAGGCCTCCGAGTGCACCAACAGTCGGTTAGGTACGTTACCCGAAGGTTAACCGGTGCTTGGTTGGCTGGTTAAAGCACGTGATTGGTTAAGCAACCAACTAACCAACAGTTAACGTAACAGATTGTTGGTGAAATCCGGCCTAAAACATTGATTATAGCAATCAGGGGGGCTACCGCGTAAAGCTAGAAACACATTTCGCTGGCGCAGCGCAGCGCAGCGCAGCGCGATCGGTTTCATACATTTAGTATGGCTAGAAACACATTTCCCTGGCGCAGCGCAGCGCAGCGTTTTTCCGCTCGGCTCCGATTGCGCCAGACCCCCCTCCACTTTCTAGCATTCTATCGTCAGATGGCTCGGTGGCGGACTGCGCAGCGGAGCTCCGCATTTTGCTTTTTACTACATAAGTTCTCCGATTTCTCCGTCAATAATGGGCCAATTTAAAAAATATTTTTTTTGTTTAGAAGAGTCACCAATTCATTATCATGTAGGGTTGTTAATTATACTGTTAAAACAGTATTAAAGTGTTTTAAGTACACTATACTTTTTAATTTTATAACAAAAATAATGTATAATTCAGATTTGAAAATAAATTACACTAAATATTTCTAAAATCGGTTCAGTATTTTTTGAGTTTATCTATTACAAACAAACAAAGTGTATTTATAGTATTAGTATAGATATAAATTGCATCTCGTCTTCATTCATCATCATATTATCATCGTAATCATCAACATATTTTTTTTTGGATTTAATATGTTCAAGAACAGAAATTGTTTTCAAAATTAGAAGAAAACATAATGCAGATGTTAGCTCGGCAACGACTCGATTGACACTGATCAAAAATTTCGTCAGGAAACGCTGCGCCACGCTAGTAAAGCCCCCAGTACAGGTTGGCCGACCATGGTCGGCGACCATGACCAAGACATCGTACATTGACACTTTTGAACGAACAAGTTTAAAAAGGTTCTTTCAAAAGTGTCAATGTACGATGTATTGGTCATGGTCGCCGACCATGATCGGCCATCGTGTACTGGGGGCATAAAGTGTGCACACCCGGGTCGACGCTGCGCCAGCGAAATGTGTTTCTAGCTTAACTTTATGGGTATGAACTTCATACGTTTTTGGGAACTTTAGGTCAATTTTATAAAGAAAATAGCCGCTATCAGGTGGCCTACCACAAGCTTTTAAAGCAGTTATTTTTAAGTTGAGAGAGTGAGACGCCGCTCTACACGCCGTATAGCGGCGTCTCACTCTCTCAACTTAAAAATAACTGCTATAAGAGCTTGTGGTAGGCCACCAGGGGCCCTACCGCGTAACTTTATGGGTATGAACTTCATACGTTTTTGGGAACTTTAAGTCAATTTTATAAAGAAAATTGCCGCTATCAGTTCCTTGTTTTGTGACGTCGGGTATAACGATAAGTAGCTAGCAACGTTCAACAGAACAAAGCAGCAAAAATCTATCAGAATAAGAAATTCAAATGACAGTTGAAGCCCATACCCATATCCAGATTTCTTAGCCGGTAGCCCCCCAGTTCCTTGTTTTATGACGTCGGGTATAACGTTATATAGCTAGCAACGTTCAATAGAACAAAGCAGCAAAAATCTATCAAAATAAGGAATTCAAATGACAGTTGAAGCCCATACCCATATCCATATTTCTTAGCCGGTAGCCCCCCAGCTTTTTGCTTGGATTGCGAATGTTCTAACTACAGAAATAAACGTGATTAAATTTTGTCCGAAGTGAGGTAAAAAACATGTCACTTCAAATATTTTACCTCGTTGGAGGTTAAGTTAGGTTAGAAATGGTTAGGTTAGGACGGAATGCAAGACGAGCATCTGGCAGCACTGCACCTTTCAGTCAAGTCACTTGACTGAAAGGTGCAGTGCCAAGTGTCAACGTCAAATAAAATTAGTCAAATGTCATTTCACAACTGTCACAGTCGCCGAGCTAGGGACACGGTATCGAATAGAAAGTATCGATACGGTACTCATGAGTAGCATCGAAAAAAAAGTATCGTACTCGTAAAAGTATCGATTGAAAAGTATCGATACCTTGAAGTATCGATACTTTTTAGTACTCATTTAAAAGACCAAAAAAAGGGCTCAATTTCAGAATGATAGATAGTAAAAATAAATAATTCAAACAAGTTCATTGAGAAATCAATCAGCCTTTATTATTATTTCAATACTTTTTGCAACCATTGCCATCATTAACTATATAAAAACTATACTTACATAAAATTAGAACATCATATCTTCCTTTTTAACATACCATACTTATTTCCAGTATATACTTTTCTGTAATCAAGGGTTAAGGTTCAATAAAACAAAAGTGTATAATGAAGCCTAGTTTCAAATTAAGAATGATAGGAACCTATTACAATACTTCAAACAAGTGAACTGACAAATTCAAATCAACATTAATTAAGTATTAACTTTTTTCTTTACTGACAAAATTACAACCAAAATAGGTACTTTGCACAATCTAAAAGTAAGTTGATGCCCAACCACCGCCGGCGCCCGCTAGAAACCGATGAATCAGCTCCATCCCCCAGCATCACCACCAACACCTACACCAGAGCCAGAAAGATGTGGGCACTACCCCGCAATATTGTGCCGCCGCCACTTCCCCAACCCAACTCACCCAATCCTCACATCCCTTCCAACACCTCCACCTAAAATTATAGCCCGTCCCCCGTTTGCGCGCCCGCTCGCAGGCGCTAGCTGGGCCTCTCCCAATGGGGTCTCACTCGACTGGCTGACCGCGCCGAGAGCCGCAAAGATCCGACGGGGCACACCACACGTCCGAGAACGGCCGCGCAAAGTAGCACCAAACACCGTGGGGCAGTAGCCTCGCGAGATGAAGCCCGGGGAAAGAGCAGAAGCTCGAACTCGAACCCGCCTTCATCGGTGGAAGAAATCCTTGATGATTATTTAAGTATGAATTATTTGATACGATACTTGCCAAAAAGTACTCATTAGTAAAAGTATCAAAACAAAAAGTATCGAGTACAAAAGTACTCGGTATCGAATAAAAAGTACTCGATACCAAAAATATCGAAAAAAAAATCGTGTCCCTACGCCGAGCCGCCGATAATAAAATAAAGCCAAAAAGATCCGCTTTTTTACTTACACTGCGAATTTATTTTGTAAAATGGGCGACAACGATGTCTTCGAAGATAACCAATATCCAGACAACGACGAGTTCGTACCTTACGTGACTGCAGGCAATCTGGCCCAGAAGAATGGCGCGAAAGTATCGCTTTGGGGCAAAGTCACCAAAGTTTCCGCTAGTGAAGGCTTTTACGTGAAAACTGTTGATGATCAAGAAATACTAATAAGACTGAAGAAACCGCTGACCGAGCCGCTTGAAGGATGGTACGAGATCTATGGTACATCTCAAGGAAAAAGTGTATTGTGTGACGAGTATGTTCATTTTTCTGATGACATGAGCAAGAACATTGATACTGAAGGCCACAAAGCCTTGGCTAGGCTATTGTCAGCCTTAGATGACCCATGGAATCTTGGAGATGATAGTTCTAATGCCATGAATGGTGTTACACCTATGGAATAATAATTTATTGAACTGTGAGCTGCTTACTGATATACCTACCTATATTCACCAACCAAGAAATTGCTGGGTGCTCAGACCAAATCGGTCTGAGGCTGGGTGATTTTAATTAACAACAAAGTATTCACTGAAGTTGTGCTTTTATTAAAATAATATTGTACAAATCTGTTAGATATAAAGATAAGAATTGTTATTGTAAGTTTTTAAATATACACACTAAGTTTGTATAAATGTCTTTTGCTTAGCTTAATTAGAAATATTACCACAATCCATATGATAATATTACTAAAGGATTGAAAACAACCACAATATTACAACCTTTAATAAATTCATTTGTTATAATTCTCCACTATAATTAAAAACTCCCATTAATTTATACCGATTATAAGCTAATGTCATTCTTATTTAATTTTAGTGTAATTTGTACTAAAACATTTTAATAATAGCAAATCAAATAATAGCTAATAATAGCATCAAATTATAGTTAACTGTAAGACTGTCTTGGATGGATTTAGTGAAGCATGCTTTACTTTCCTTGAGAGTCTATAAGGTACATAATTATTTTGTTACATCAAAATAAATAATGGTACAATGAGTGCCACAAAAGATGAAAGAAAGATGTACCTGGGACACCACTGATTTGACTTTTGCAGTAGACAATTTATCAATATCGATGATAATTATGTATCTATCTATCTATAATATTGAGGAATAAATCATTCTTTATCCGTTATTCTATTTAGCTTAACCCATTATTATTTTAATTTTTAGTTTTTTGCATTCACAATGCAATTTTTATTACGGAAAAATGGAAAATGAAGTATTTTAGAAAAAATCAACCCGTCTCACAATCAGCTCCGATGGGACTCGAACCCACGACCTTTCGCTTTCCGGGCGACTGCTCTAACCACTGACCTACGGAGTCGTTACGAGAAGCGTCGAATTTATCCAATACTTCTTACTCGCTGTATAGTCAGCGTAAATTTCATCAATGTGGAGATATTACTACCCTCACACGCGAAAGAAATACCTTTCCAGGTATTTGGCAATCGCTAAAGATGAAATTACTATGGCAAGTTATTTTAATTTTTAGTTTTTTGCATTCACAATGCAATTTTTATTACGGAAAAATGGAAAATGAAGTATTTTAGAAAAAATCGACCCGTCTCACAATCAGCTCCGATGGGACTCGAACCCACGACCTTTCGCTTTCCGGGCGACTGCTCTAACCACTGAGCTACGGAGTCGTTACGAGAAGCGTCGAATTTATCCAATACTTCTTACTCGCTGTATAGTCAGCGTAAATTTCATCAATGTGGAGATATTACTACCCTCACACGCGAAAGAAATACCTTTCCAGGTATTTGGCAATCGCTAAAGATGAAATTACTATGGCAAGTTATTTTAATTTTTAGTTTTTTGCATTCACAATGCAATTTTTATTACGGCAAAATGGAAAATGAAGTATTTTAGAAAAAATCGACCCGTCTCACAATCAGCTCCGATGGGACTCGAACCTGAGACCTTTCGCTTTCCGGGCGACTGCTCTAACCACTGAGCTACGGAGTCGTTACGAGAAACGTCGAATTTATCCAAAACTTCTAGAGCATTGTGAATGCAAAAAACTAAAAATTAAAATAACTTGCCATAGTAATTTCATCTTTAGCGATTGCCAAATACCTGGAAAGGTATTTCTTTCGCGTGTGAGGGTAGTAATAATTATCTCCACATAGATGAAATTTACGCTGACTATACAGCGAGTAAGAAGTATTGGATAAATTCGACGCTTCTCGTAACGACTCCGTAGCTCAGTGGTTAGAGCAGTCGCCCGGAAAGCGAAAGGTCGTGGGTTCGAGTCCCATCGGAGCTGATTGTGAGACGGGTCGATTTTTTCTAAAATACTTCATTTTCCATTTTTCCGTAATAAAAATTGCATTGTGAATGCAAAAAACTAAAAATTAAAATAACTTGCCATAGTAATTTCATCTTTAGCGATTGCCAAATACCTGGAAAGGTATTTCTTTCGCGTGTGAGGGTAGTAATACCTCCACATTGATGAAATTAACGCTGACTATACAGCGCATAAGAAGTATTGGATAAATTCGACGCTTCTCGTAACGACTCCTTAGCTCAGTGGTTAGAGCAGTCGCCCGGAAAGCGAAAGGTCGTGGGTTCGAGTTCCATCGGAGCTAGTTGTGAGACGGGTCGATTTTTTATAAATACTTCATTTTCCATTTTTCTATTATAAAAATTGAATTGTGAATGCAAAAAACTAAAAATTAAAATAACTTGCAATAGTAATTTCATCTTTAGCGATTGCCAAATACCTGGAAAGGTATTTCTTTCGCGTGTGAGGGTAGTAATATCTCCACATTGATGAAATTAACGCTGACTATACAGCGAGTAAGAAGTATCATTGGATAAATTCGACGCTTCTCGTAACGACTCCGTAGCTCAGTGGTTAGAGCAGTCGCCCGGAAAGCGAAAGGTCGTGGGTTCCAGTCCCATCGGAGCTGATTGTGAGACGGGTCGATTTTTTCTAAAATACTTCATTTTCCATTTTTCCGTTAACCCATTATGTTGTGCGCCCAACCAAAACATAGGTTCTTCAGCTGAAGCTGTGCTAAACTCAAACAATAGATTAGTTTAAAGAAATAAATATAAAAAGGTAAGTACTTACTTAATTATATTAATTTCGAACCAATTGAGATTTATTCTTTAAAGCTTTTATAGTTACCATAAATAAATAAGTAGGTACCTAAGTACTTATATGTCTTGATGTGATAGCAAGAAACTTTCATGTTTATTAGGCATTCATAAATAGGGTCTAGCTTTATTGAATCCAAAGTGGTTATTACAGCACTGTCTAATTTTGAGATAGTCCATAAGGAAATCGAAATAGCGGCGCAAGTGTATGTACTGCAATAATTGTCAAGACTGAAATGCTGAAGACTGTACATATAATAACAGTATCTTAGTCCAATTTTTTCAAGCCGGCATTAAGAGGCAGTGAACGAATTAAGAGGTCATCCAGCACTGAACGCGCGGGTAGGACCGAATATCGCCGATTTCTTTATTCCTCTTTTCCAACAACTTCATCCTCTTCTCATGCTGCACTGCGTTGGAGAGTGCGCCTTCGATACAGGTGACTGGACGGTTTCTGTTGAACAGGAAAGAAAAAAATTACAGGTTTTAGCAAGCTTGGTCAGTGGTGGTAGGCTGACTCCTATGGTTGTTGCTGCAGAATAAAATTCCAAGTTGCTTGTAGAAGTGTAGACGAGAGAATGAATATTTATTTACAAAAAAGGCTTAATTATATTTACAAACATGGGTATTGAAATAGTTACTAGTTATTTTACAAATTTACACATAAAAAGAGATACAAGTTGTCGCGCTCTCTCGCACGCGGAGCGAGAGGCACGACAATGGGAGCGAGAGGTCAGAGTTCACGCGGCGCGCGGAGTGGGAGGCGCGCGTGAGAGCGAGAGTTCAGAGGTACAACGCCTAGGAAAACCGCAGTCCCGGACCCATTGCACTTGGGCCTAGTCCCAAGGGAAAGGGAGCGAGTGGCTATCCATTAGGGATACCTGCTCACACGGCAGTCCCCCCTCCCCCCTGCCCCTGGCGGGGGGTGTCTCTTTTGCTCTTCTAGCATTGTTATTATCTGTCTCTTTTAAATTTCATTTTCGCCGCTATGGACGCGGCAAAAGCAACCGAGCTTTTTGCTAGCTTGGCTAATACTCCAGGCGCAATGGAGCGTTTAATGCCCATCATTATAGCGTTCGCGCACGAAAAGGGCATACCACTAATCCCGGTTTCCCAACCCCCAACTTCCAATGAGATGGAGGTCACTCCCACCTCATTGAAGAGGGCCTCGTCTGAGAGGTCCCTTTCTTCGACTCCTGACCAGGAGTCAGACATATCTCAGGACCTCCCGACTGTTACTGTAAACAGTCTGCCCCGCAAGGGGAAAAAAGGGAAAAAAGCCAAGAATCGGCCCTCGCCGATTCTGGAGCTCCCGAAAACCCTCTCCCCCACCCCACCCCCGGTTGCTCAAAGCAACCCCTCTCCCACTCCGCTAGACAAGATTGCTCCCGCGATCACAGCGACCCCCACGGCCAATGTGCCATCAACCTCCGCGCAAAACGCGCCAACCCGCCCACACACGCGGGCCGATCCCACTTCCGCCAAACCTAAGGCGCCTCCCCCGGTTTTCCTTCGGGCAAAGGACAAATGGACCGAAGTGTCCAAAATGTGCCTAGCCGCAAAAATTAATTACACCCGTGCGTCCAACACGGGTTCGGCCATTAAGATCGAGGTGTCCACCATCTCTGATTATCGTGAGCTAATCAAGCTGCTATCCACTTCCAAGATAGCCTACCACACTTTCGCGCTCTCGGAAGAGCGCAAGATCCGCGCGGTACTCCGAGGGGTACCCGTGGAGCTTCCCACCGATGAGATCAAAGCCGATCTCATCAGCCAGGGCTTCCCTGTCGAAGCCGTACATCCGATGTACGGCCATGGCAGGCGCCGCTTCCCTCTGGCGTTGGTCGCTATGACCAACACAGCCCAAGCCAAAGAGCTTTACAAGGCCAAAGAAATTACCATCTGCGGCCTTTCAAAAATCACCGTCGAGCCCCCGCGCAGTCGCGGGGTCCCAGCACAATGCCACCGGTGCCAACTTTACGGGCACGCGGCGGCCAATTGCACGGCCCCACCAAGGTGCGTCAAGTGCCTTGGCTCACATTTCACCAGAGAGTGTGAACGCACTCGTGACACTCCTGGTCAGCCCGCGTGTGTCAACTGCGGCCTCACCGGCCACCCGGCCAACTGGAGAGGGTGCATACGCGCCCCCCGCCCAGATCCCAAGTCCCAGTCATATAAAAAAGGGCCAAACCGGCAACCTCCCAGGAGGCCGCAGGCGGGCCCTCCCCCCCCTCCCACAAACAACACCCAAAACTTCCCCGATCTTCCAAAATCGGGAGGTAGGACAGCTGCACAGGCCACAAAGTCGGCCTGGGGTGGCTCTAAGACCTACACCCCTACCCAGGTACCCGCCCCCACAAATTGGCGCTCTGAAGCGCTCCCCCCGATGCAATCACAGTCCTACTCTAAAGAGGAAGACCTTGATTACGTCCTCAATTCAATAAAAAATATTGACTTCGATGAGGTCTCAATCATAGCCCATAAGTTACGCAATGCCCGGACTAGCCGCGAGCGCGTAATAATAATGGCCCAACATAGTCAGTGTCTAAAAACACTTCAAAGTTTGAATTAAAACTTCCTCCCATTCAATAATTATTATTATTATTATTAATATTCCGCCAACCATCCCACGGCCAACCTGAGCCGCCTATTGGAGGCCCAGGAAGCCGTCTTAGCCCAGGACCCCTCTGGTCATACCCAGTCACTTTCACAGGACCCCTCAGGTCAGCCCCAGTCCTCTCAATCGGCGATTACCCCTTCTGGGAGTCAGTCGAATTAATTTCATTTCATTTCCGGCCACGCCCACTTTGGGCGTAAGCCGTATTAAATTCACACATGGCCGGTCAGCCCTTCAGGATGTCGGTCATTTTCAGTGCGCACTTCACTTAGGTGAGTGACGCCCTGCGCCACGCCCCTCCAGGGGCGTGGTCGCCTTCGATAAGCTGAAATACCCGTCCAGGTAACAGCAGATTTCAGGCAGTGTTTAGTCGGTAAGAGTCCGACATAACCATTACAGCCGGCTGTAATGGTATCCATGAGGATTCACTGCCTCCTTCCCTCGCTTCCCGGAAGGTTGCCGGATGAGCGATTGTTTCAATAGGAAACGGTCGGTCGTTCGACGCAAAAAAAAAAAAAAAAAAAAAAAAAACCCGCGCTCTCTGCACATTACGGCGAGAAGGCGCGGGGCGACGGACGCTGCGAAGAGGCACGGTGCGCGACGACATCTCGGGGCTCCGGTGACGGTGACGAACTTGACTCGCTGCGGTGTTTGTGAAGAACGAAGATGTGTTTCACATAAGAGCTCTTTTCAGAGCCGTGGTTACGTGAAATCCGCTTGTTGCGTTATTCGAGCGGCGGTTTCGCTACGACATATTTCGTCATGAAATTAATAAATGTTTCGTGTTCGTTATTCGTTGTAGCCTGCGGCTACAAGGTGATTAAAAGTTTATAAAAACGAGTAATTTGCGAGCTGCGATGACACAGTTTGTGTGTTAAAAACATCGTACGAAAAACGGTAATAAAACAAGTCGTTATCACCAACAGCCCGAATAGTACAGTTTTTAGGCATACAACCTATAACGACGTTCCTTTGAAAAACGCGACTAATAAGGTAAGTACTCGATTCATAAGAAACTGATCTTGTCACATCAGAGCGAATTTGCTACTACGCCTTGGATCGAACCTGGTATCCTGGGCATTGGCTACACCACGAAAACCAGCGAGCAAGAACTATACTAAGATCATAGGTACTCAACAAGTTTACTCACATAGCCTTTCCGTTAGCGTCAATCTTCTGCAACTCCAACTGTATCTTCATGCTCTGCGGGCGATCCTTCCCACCCTTCAGAGCCAGTTCCGTGAGGTACCTCTTGATGTACAACTTGAGCTGGACGTTCTCCTTGGCCAGTTTGGTCTTCTCTGCCTTCAGGCAAATCGTTTGTACCCTCACGCGGTTCGCTTTTAACATGAACTTGTCCATTTTGCTGTATTGCTTGCACTCGTTCTAGAAATGAAAGCCACATTAAATAAAATTATAGAGGTAGGTATCTAGTAGATACACATTAGTTGATAAGTACCTACTACATAAAACTCGTTATGAGAGTTTTTTTGATAGTGTAAGTTCTTGGCCTTTTCATCACACGGCCGGCACACCTGATGTTAAGTGGTGATAAGGCCTGAAGGTAAGCTCACTACTCCGGGAATCCTTAACCAACTGAGGAACTGGCGGCTTTCTATCTCTAACTGCCGCGGAACACCACAATGATGAAAAAAACGTTGTTATGGCATCAGACTTAGATAATAGTCTGATGGTAGCTAGCTAGGCGGACTAAGAACAAGTCCTACCACCAACCAAACCAATACAATATGTACCCCCACTGGGAATCGAACCCGGGACCTCTGGGTCTGATACCACCGCGGTGTGAACTACTACTAGATAACAGAGGCAGTAAGAGCTACTCGTGATCGACAAATAGTTTATACCTATCTAATAATCTATATATATAAAAATGAATCCCTATTTCCCTTGGTCACGGCATCACACGTGAACGGCTGGACCGATTTGGCTAATTTTGGTCTTGAAATGTTCGTGGAAGTCCGAGGAAGGATTTAACGGTGAGAAAATAGGGGAAAGAGGGGTAAGTAGGGGTAGAGTAGAAGTAGGGTAGGGTAAAGGTGGGGTAGGGTAGGGGTATGGTAGGGGTAGGGGTAGGGTAGGGTAGGGGTAGGGGTAGGGTAGGGGTAGGGGTAGGGTAGAGGTAGGGTAGGGGTTGGGTAGTGGTAGGGTAGGGGTAGGGTAGGGTAGGGTAGGGGTAGGGGTAGGGTAGGGGTAGAGTAGGGTAGGGTAGGGGTAGGGTAGGGGTAGAGTACGGGTAGGGTAGGGTGGAGTAGGGGGTAGGGCCACGGGAACGAAGTCGCGCTGGGTCAGCTAGTATCTAATAAACGACAATCGCTATCGCTATCGTCTTTATGCTCCAATCAACTTGCGGCAAGACCACGTGATTTAGCGCAGCTTATACCAATCCGCCAATCCTATACCTTGAATTTCTTTCGAACTTCGTTATCGCTTCGCTATCGTTTTTCAAATGTTACTTTGTCTAAGCCTCCTGATGCCTTATCGATTATATAGTAATATTTAGCAACAAATCCAAAGAAAAAAGCCGAATGTCAATGGATCTGCTACGATTAAACTACCGCATTTTCTTTGAAATTTCAGCTGTAATTTAAGGCGGTTATCATATCACACTGCCGCCGCGCGCCGCGCCGGTTTCCGCACCACCGGACGGAGATGTAGCGTGAGTATGGTATACATTGCGGGTTTTGTATGCAAATCAAGATTCTTCAGCTAAAGTTAAGAAGCGCACTAACGCAAACCGGAGCGGTGTGCACTTAACTGCCGAGAGTACTTAGCAGATGATTGTACTTACGTGCTATCGATAATGAGTTTTAAATATCTCGCTACTTACGATCATTGCGCCGTCCAAGTTATCAAAGTCAACGGGAGCCCCGTCCGTCTCCGTTTCCTTCAGGAAAGACTCGTCCGTCATGTGTTCATATTTGCGGCAGATTTCGGCCATTTGCATTATTTTATCCATCTTCTCTTTCACTTCCTCTAGACGCTGAAACAAGGGCAAATTAAGGTCGCATCGGTATTATATTATCATCATACAGGCAAGGATAAATAAAAAACCTCGATGGGGCTGGCTTATATAGGCGGTTATTATCACATTGCCGTCGATTTCCGCACCACCGGACGGAGATGCGGAGTGAGTGTGTATATGTCGCAGGGATTTTGTCAAAGTCGTGATATTATAATTTCACTAGTGAAATTATAATTTCGCGTGATATTATAATTCCACTAGTTAAATTATGAATAGACAATAAAAAAATCCATAATTATGTTCTATTGATACAAAAAAAATTACCACGAAATTTACGAAATTTCACGTGTGCATAGGTTCTGTCTATTCATAATATCACGCGAAATTATAATTTCACTAGTGGAATTATAATATCACGACTTTGTCAAAATCCCTGCGACATATATACACTGGGGGTTTTGTATGCAAATCAAGATTCTACAGCCAAAGTTAAGAAGCGCACTACCACAAACCGGGGCTGTGTGCGATGAAGTGTGAGAACCGCCTAGCGTATTTGGCCTGCGATTGTATTGGTGACCAAAAATTTTATATGTCGTCAAGCTTCAGCTTCTAAAGAAGGCACCTTTAGCCTGGTCTCGTTAATACACAGAAACATCATCAATCAATCTGCATTGGGCCCGCGTAGTGGTGTCCGTCCTTCTAAGGCCTGTTGTGTGTCCTATAGGCAACGTCATAGGACAGCATCATGATGGTGGATAAAATGTAGTAAGGTTTGTGTAGGACATTAAAAAATGACTGATGATGGATGAAATATACATTATACACCGTGAAATTTTACTTGTTGACTTCCCGAAATTTACCCGAAGAAAAAACATCAGCTGTTCCATACATTTCAATCGAGTTGATGTGAAAATTAGTATGGAACAGCTGATTTTTTTTTCACGATTTCAGAGTTGTTCCCATAGTAAAAGTTGTTTGTATTGATGAGTACTTCGAGTAATTTTCGGGAAGTCAACAAGTGAAATTTCACGGTGTATAATTACTTTGATGGCATCCTGACTGGCATTCACCATGATGGTGAGTTGGAAGTCTCCTGTCCCTCTCTGCGCTTTGGTTTCCCTCTTAATTTGCCAATACCGCTTAGTCAACTCCTCTTTGTGATTGCTCATCTTCGATAGTTTGTGAGCTATCGCGCTTGTTGTTCTCATCCATTCGTTTTGAAGTGAAAGCAGCATTTCCTGTTATTAAAAAGTGGTAGAGAAAGCAAAATGCTAGATAATAAAATCGAATAAAAATATACGTTTTTTTTTCACAAATGATGGGTGTATCAAAGTTTTCGAGCAAAATATTTGTAGGTAGGAACTTATTCTTTGCTTCAGAATGAAATTCATAGAATGGGAAAACAGAAACACACGTCACTTAAGGTTAGGTAGACAATGCTGAGTTTCCAGATTTGACAACAAGTCGAAATCAAACACTTTAGTAAGTGTAGGTAAATAATAAAAGGTAAGGGGTTTCACAAAGGGGTTTCAAAATTTTATACAGATTAAATATTAAATGAATATTATGAATATTTTAGAAGCATCTTCAATATTAATACCGAAGCTCGTTGTATCTGCATGTCGTTCCTGGCGATGTCCTTGGTATAGAACTCGTCTTTCTCCCTCAAAGTGTGATAGTGGCCCATTATGGGGTTGTGTTGTTCCAAGTACGAGTTGTACACGTCACGCAGTTTCGACCAGTACATCTCGATTTTCGATTGCTTGGGCCGGCGCATTACTCGCATTTCTTCTTCGTGCTAGAAGTAAAAAAAAAAACTACGTAGGTATTATGTAGGGCAGAAGCCTCGGTTTTGGCCACTTTTTGCTCTAAAAGTTTTCTTAATAACTTTCCGTCCGTTTTGCCAATGGAAATTAAAATATGGTATTTTAGGTAATAAAAACAATCGCTAGAATTCCTTATGTTAAACGAGATTTTTTTCAATAAACGGAATTTTCTGTTTAATAAAAAAATTGTATGAAAATTTTAAGAAAGTTAAACATGTTTACAATTAAATTATTGTTTTGCAATTGATTGGTTTCTAGCACATTAGAATCTATCAATTTAACCTGACCTACAAAAACCTTACTTACAAAAGTTTGGCTATCAATAAGTGGCAAAACCGGGGTATTTAGCACTTTTCGCACAAAAACATTTAATTTTTTAAAATTTTAAAGATTATTTTAAAGTTAGATAAATTCTCTATAAGATATTATTTTTGTCTTAAATACATAAGACCATTTAGCACTTAGTGCTTCAAAGGGAAAAACCTTAAAGTGGCCACAAAGGCTGCCTCCTGCCCCTATTTTGAAAACAATCTGAATTTCTGTATTAACATTCCAGGGTATCCCCTTAATACAGAAATTGAAGACATTTTGCTATCTATCTATAGGCCCTTGATCACACTCAAAATGTCTTCAATATGAATGCGTTAGAAGTTTACATTGTGCATTTTAATCAGGCTGTCGTTTCTTTAAGGAAAACTGTGGGAAAACTCATCGATAGGACCTTTTTGAATTGTCCATGAAGATCTGTGCAAGGTACTTATTTAATGACGAAGCTTTCACTTCATCAAATATCCACCTAACCTAAGCACGTCTTTAACTATATCAGCATAGCTTAATTATATTTACAACTTTTTGCTTCGTACGTCATAAAATTCTGCGAATTATAGTTTAAAAACCCAGATCCAACCAGGGTCGGACCATTGTGTTTAGCAATTGGTCACGACGTATTTCCTCGCAATTATGAGGTAGTACCTACCTGTCCGCAAGTTTCCGCTGTGTCAAGCACGTGTGACACTTAGACAACTGTGACAGATGCGATGATGCCGTGACCAACCACTGATGATGAGGCAGGGGGTAGCGATCTAAGCGATCAAATGAATGGATCGATGGATGTAGGTGCGAGCTTTCTAGCACAACATTGGAAAAAAAGTCTTTCGTAGGAAGATGATAATCATTTGTATTGTGCTTACAAACAAAATCGTCTGAAGCCCTACTTTAATTCAACAGAAAACAAAACTTTGTTAGCCCCGCCGCTTTCACTCGATTCTGTATATATACATATAGGGACGGGTATCACGGGTATGACGAAGTTTTGTTTTCATAGAATTAGAGTAGGCCTGCTGTTTTATGCTGATAAAAATAAGTAATTTTACTTTAATGGCATAGACATTGTCTTAGTAATTATCTATAAGGAGATGCTCATTTAATCAAGCCAGAGAGTTGTCGTTTGTGTTTTCTTCAAATGAGGAAATCCTGGAGCTATATCGAGATAAGTTAGGTACGTTGGCACAGCGCAGCGTAGCCATTAATTTTTAAACACGAAGATAGTGAATTTTTTTTCACCTACGTACTTCAACTCTGTAGCATACCTACTATACACAGGACATAGCATATTAACTAATAACGTTGAGAGAAATATCTTAAGTGGTCAATGGTCAATTACCTAAATATATATCTAGCATAATAAAATATATAGCTATCATAATTTATTACTCTACTTTCCTGTACAAAAAGCCGCACCTGTTTGTCGTAAACGAACTTTACAACAATGATCAATCTGCACATATTTGGTCCATGTCACTGTTTCGACCGACCCTATTGTGCATCAGCTGGGTATTGAAGCGTGGACTCCATTATATATGGTATTTGCGTTATGGCCGCCCTGATCAGTAATGCGGACAAAGCGAAAGTGAACACTATGTGTAATTTATTTTATTCAGTTTTTATACTTTCATGTATAATTTTGCAATGTTACGTGAGTATCGTCCCAAAAAATTTAAATATTGGTTAATTAAGGTGTTTTAAATATTTTTATAAAAATTATATTTGTAATAACAGGCGTTAACTTGTCGATCAGAAGGTGGACCAAAGGAGGAGGATCTGAAAGCAATGTACATGACCTGTTTGAAGAAGCAGGATGGAAAGAATTCTAGTGATACTAAATATCAAGACGATAAAGAGTGGAAAGATTCTCGTGGAAAATTCAATCAGAGAAACCAGTGGAACGGAGATAGAGGGAGTGAAGGGGGTGAAGATAGAGAAGACAGAACGAGAAATAGAGGAGATAGAGGAGATAGATCGAAGGGCAGGGATGACAGAATGGATAGTAGAGATACTAGAGATCGTCGTGGGAACAGAGATGAGAGGAGAAATAAAGACAAAAAAACGAGTGGCCGAGACGACAGAATGGGAAGAGTCAGAATTATATGGACAAGCATCACACGAATGGTAAAAACGATTACTTTGGTGAAGAGGTGTTTCCTGATGATTCCTACAGTTTTCCACAAAACCATGAATTCGACAGTGTAAGTAACGCTTATACAAATAGATTTTAATTGCTATTCTATATATCGTACTCACAAGAAGCTTTATTGCCTAAAATAGTTAAACTATTTGATCTTGTTTGTGTCAACCTTATCCTTATCCTTACTTATATTATAAATGCGTCTATGTCTGTCTGTGTGTTACACAATCACACCTAAACTACTGAACCGATTTGAATGAATTTTGGTACAGAGATAGCCTAGAGACTGAGAAAGGACATAGGCTACTTTTTATTCCTGAAAAATATCACCTTCCCGCGGGATAACGTCGTGTAGTACACGCGGGCGAAGCCGCGGGCGGAAGGCTAGTAGATTATAAATAAGACTTAGATTACTTATTCTATTCTAATAGGGCATGCCACGATACCACGGGCACCACTCTACCACACAGCCTTCAAGAAGATTTAAAAGGAGTAAAAGGACACAGAATTCCGGTCAAAGAAGCCAATATAATCCCAATTCGAAGAAACAACCTGAGAATGAAGAGAATTTCAGGGATGATGATAGGAATTCTAGCAGCTCTAACAAGGATATGGAGCGCAAGGCGTGTGCTTTACATTGTTTTATGGAACAGTTGGAAATGGTAAGCAAATTTTTTTATTCGATTATTAAAAGAATTGTATAGGTAGATATTATGGAAAATATTTATTCTTGTCCTTAGACAGATGACGATGGTATGCCAGACCGATATTTAGTAACTCACGCCATCACAAAGGAAGTCAAAAACGAAGATCTGAAGGATTTCTTACAAGAAGCGATCGAAGAATGTTTTCAGATGCTCGAAAATGGTAAGTTTGTAATCCGTGTCTTATTAATATTAACACAGTTTTATGTTTTATGGGCCTCTTCTCTACCAAAAAGTTACTGGGGACGGTGGTTCGATGAGCTCAGTAGCGCCAATGGAAATAAATCATTTACGATTTATCAAGGGCTTAGAATAAAAGTCTCGGTTATTTTGCGCAAATAGAAGAGTAAAGTGCAATTTTTAAGTATTTTTTCATGGCCTCAAATATGAGCATTATTAAGTTTTGGATCTCGATATTGCTAAATGTGGCCACTTTTGGCACCATTGAGATTCACGACTTATTGCTTAAGTTTGAGTTCATAAAAGTATATTTAAAAAACGCATTTTACTCTTTTATTTGCGCGAAATAACCGAAACTTTTAATTTAGGCCTTTAATAAAATGTAATTGATTAATTTCCATTGGTGGCGCTACTGAGCTCATCGAACCACCATGATTGTTTCCCAATTTTACTTTTGTCCTAGTACCTACCTACCTAGTACTTAATTGAGATTTTGTTGAATTTGCAGAGAAAACCGATGACAAATGCGAGTTTTCAAAAATGTTAATGATGTGTCTGTCGGAGAAAGGGAAAGCCAACTGTGATGATTGGAAGGACGATTTAAAGTTTTAAAAATTTATATTGTGATAATGCAAATAAAGATATTGTTTCGTATTAGATTCTAATTTAAATGTAAGTAATAACTCATATTTCGTAAGCTGATAATAATAATGACAATGTAATAAACAAAGAAAACTTACAATGTATTTCTTTTACAAATAATTATACATAATCGTTCCCGGATCTCCGTTTTAATAATCCTTAAATAATTTTTCACTTTGTTGTAATCGTATGAACAATTTCAATGTAATTTTTTTCATAAATGCACTACAAACACTATAAACATCTAAACTCGAGGTAAAAATATATCACCAAATTTTCTTACGCGTTGATGTCTTTTGTTCACGAGACACAAGCTTTATTTATACCTTCTTGATAAAAATAACTAAAAGTTTTCAAATATATCGTCTTTTTAGCAAGTTATATAGTTTACATGACAACAAATAATGCGACTTTTCAATCGGGACAAGTAGAGTAGACAGTAGACAGTACGGTAGTAAGTAGAGCGGGCAGGCAGTAAAACGTAACGCGTGCGGAGGTTCTCTTAAACATAATACGTAATCGCAGATTACGAGGTATACGCTTTTACTCGAAGGAACTTTAGGAGCGTCTCAGCCATGAAGTTCGACTTAATACTGATGTAACTGGAGCGTGCAGTACGAACAATTTTTTGAATACCACAAATAACACAGTGGCTGTCTTCCGTCTCACCTACACTTTAAAAAAATACGTATGGTCATATGAGACAGCTGACAGCCACTACATACATAAATGTCAAATTTGATGGCGACACTTTTTTATTCAGGGTGAGAGCTCCAGTTACCTCAGAGTATTAAGTCAAACTTCATGGTCTCAGCAAACATCGCGTTGTCACATTAAATGTCAAACGTATGAAAGAGACGCGTTCAAGTATTCGGGCAATGTAAACGTCTAGCACGACATCACGAGTTTTCTATACATATAATAAAACAGAAACGGACAAAAAGTCTGTACATGAAATATAAAAAAAAAAAATTACTGGTTAATTGTGTGGGTGGGTGGTAATTATGTGATGTGTACTGTACCCCGAGTGTAAGTTTTTATGTCAAAAAACGCAAACTATCGTGAGTGCGTATTTATGTCAATTTGTATGAAAACTGTATCAGCGCCTCTAGCGGCGAGTAGCGCGCTTATGCAGTTTTCATACAAATTGACATAAATACGTACTCGAAATAGTTTGCGTTTGCATGACATAAAAACTTACACTCGGGGTACAGGATATAGACCCCAAAACGATAGATATTAAAATTTTTGTCTGTTTGTCTGTTTGTCTGTTTGTATGTTCGCTTTTCACGCAAAAACTACTGGACGGATTTTTACCAAATTTTGTGTAGTAATAGCTTATAACCCGGGTCAACATATAGGGTACCTTTTATTGCGGGAAATTTAATTATTCCTACGGGAAAATACAAAAACTGATTCTTACTAAAATAGATGGCGCCACATGATTATGAAAATACGTTATATTTAATCGCTGTCTCAATTAATAATGAATCATGTTATTTTTTTTACCTGCTTCAAAACATAATATAAATTAAAACCCATCCAGGCTTATATAAAATCATAAAAATAATTTCATGTTATTTACGTCATTATATCTATTAAGCAATAGATGGCGCAGGAAGTCAGTAAGATTACGATATACCTCTCACAAAAGAACATTCGAATGATTATATTAATTAGGGTGAAAGCCCCCTCTGTTGCCACTTTAAGATGTTTTTCACTTCTTTTGCATCATAACTACTAAGCAATAGATGGCGCGGGAAGTCAGTAAGATTACGATATACCTTTCACAAAAGTACATCCGAATGATTATCTATATTAAGTAGGGTGAAAGCCCCCGCTGTTGCCACTTTAATTTTTTTTCACTTCTTTCGCCTATGGTCTTAAGTAGGTATCTAAAATTGTCAAGAATGTATCTTATACTTTTCTTTAATTTTTTAAATTTACAATACAAAAAAACTACTTAAAAAATTTAACCGACTCCAAAAAGTATTTGTCAACTGAAAAGGAAAAATATTATTTATATTATAACTAGCTGACCCAGCGCGACTTCGTTCCCGTGGCCCTACCCTCTACTCCACCCTACCCTACCCGTACTCTACCCCTACCCTACCCTACTCCACCCTATCCTACCCGTACTCTACCCCTACCCTACCCTACCCCTACTCTACCCCTACCCTACCCCTACCCTACCCTACCTTTACCCTACCCTACTTCTACGCTACTCCTACTTACCCCTCCTTCCCCTATTTTCTCACCGTTAGAACCTTCCTTGGACTTCCACAAACATTTCAAGACCAAAATTAGTCAAATCGGTCCAGCCGTTCACGCGTGATGGCGTGACCAAGGGAAATAGGGATTCATTTTTTATATATAGATTAAGGTACCTTTTTGAGGTCGGTGCCAGTCAGTTTATTTTTTTAAATTACTATTTATTTCCTAAGTTTTAGTGTATATTGTACAATAACATACTCACGAAAACTACGAAACCGATTTTGATGAATCTTAGACTGTTCCCAAAGTTAGAATACACCTAATTTAAATCAAATAGAATCATCTCGATATGCCTTTAGATTTCGAGAAAATTCGTGGACATACATAGTAAAAACATATAACTAAGTATTCATATACTTACGAAATTTAGTTTTATTTTAGTTAATTAAAAACCTAATTTTAAAACTTAAAATGTGCGAAGGGTGCCGATTGATGTGTTTTTGTCAATCAAATTTTAAAAGATACATCGAGAAATTAATACTTAACTAACTTAGATAAAATAAAAGAAACATCTAATTCGATGTAAACTGAAAAGCGTCTATTGAATAATATTCCTATGTCATAAAGAATTATTACTATTGTTATAATGACTTAAAAGTCATAGATAAAAAGTATATTATCAAGCAAAAGTTATTAACGAAATGTTTTAAGCTAAGTAAGCACTCGGGGCAGTGGCCAAAACTAAAGTTCTTACCCTATTGATGTAAAATTTATATTTCGCATTTCCACTCGACGCTAGATGTCGCTACAGTAAGTATAGTGCCACAAATATATCTGAACCGGTGACAGTGGTCCTGGAGGAGCCACTAGCAATACAAAATTAACTGTCAAAATGGACTGCCGGCAGTCAACAGTATATTTAGTACCAAAAAATAACCACTGTGTGAAATAAGTTTGTCGCAATGTAGACAAAATGTCACCAATGTAGTTTTGAAAAATTTGCTCATAAACGCTCAGTGGCCAGTACGTAGATAACTACACCTACCTACCATTTTTATGTCATTTAACCGGCTCTGGCTACTTAGGCCTTCAGCCGTAGGTACCATCCAATGAAATAAAGGAATATTAAAAATAGTTTTCTATCTAACTTATTTATTCATTTATTTACTAGGAAAGCTTACATAAGTGATGATTGATTAAAATTAAATAATTAAATGGTATATCATTACATTTTATACCTGTTACTTAAAGAAGAAATGTCTCCATATCAAAATACTAGCCTTCCGCCCGCGACTTCGCCCGCTCGGACTAAACGACGACGTTATCCCACGGGAATGTGATATTTTTCAGGGATAAAAAGTAGCCAAAGGCAGCCATTACATCCAGATCGCGATCACTGATCGTGATCTTGATCGCGATCGAGATTTACTTTGTAGATATTTTGCGATCAAGATCGCGAGCCGTCAATCACCTTCGTACACAGTCAATCTGCATCGCGATCATTGATCATTGATCATTGATCCAGATTGACTGTCTAATCGCTGCCTAAGTATGTCACTTTTCAGCTGCCAAACTATTCCCATTCCAAAAGTCACGTCGATCCGTTGCACCAATTTTGACGTGAAAGACAGACAAACAAACAAACCCACTTTCACATTTATAATATTAGTATACACAATCTCTTTTACATTTTATAGTAAAAATATGATTGGCCATATTATGCATTACTAAGTAAGAACTTCTGTTTGAATCGTGAAAGCGCGCATATGCGCATAACGATAATACGCGCTCTAATCGCGCGCGGCAAGAGTGCGCTTCACCACTGGAGCTCCATAGTAGTGGTTGGAGTGGACGTGCCTCGTGCGATCCAAGAGCACCAAGAGAACAAATTAGATTCACGATCCATGATCCCCAATCTTAGATCGTGGTTGGCCAATCCAAGATGGATCGTTTGGTGTGGTTCAGTCTTATGAACCTCGCGTATAGATCTATTGCCCGCTAGCAAGCAACGTCGATGAACGAAGAACGGCTGTTCAAAATAATCTTTATCATTATACACTGTTATGTGTGATACATGCATTTTTGCGTATAAAAACCATATGAAAATATAGATAAGTTATCACAACTTACTGTAAATCGAGATTTGACAGCCTAAACCGACCTAGATAGCGGTTTAAATTTAAATCGGGATCGGTAACAACAAGTAGCTAAATGGGATTTAAAAGAAAATCGAGATCCAAGTGGCCCTTTTGAGTTATGAAGAAGAGAAGAGAAGTTTGTTTTTTTTGTCGCCTCTAAGGGATTGCAGACTTCAGTATTTAATTTGACATACATTTTAGCTTGATACCTCCCACGGATACTTGAGAAAAAGTTTCTTGACAGACGGACAGATCTTTGAATGAGGGCTCAACTATGTTCATGCAGCATTATGATAACAACATACCATGTTCATAACCTAGCCTGCATATTCGATATTCTTTAGACCCTTTTAGTAGAGAATAGGACTTCAAGAAGAGCGTTATGAAATCTGAGCAACAAACACACATAAACTAAACTAACACAAAAGTCACTACACCGCGCGTACGAAGTCGCGGGCAACAGCTAGTATCAAAATAACATTTTAAACATTCATTGTAATTAACACTGTAATAGTACATTACAGCCGAGTACGGGAAGTATTCGAGGCAATCCAAATAGCTTCCAGAACAAGGCTTGTATAAAACTTTTCTCACGAAATGCGAGGAAATACAATTTTTTTTTAACATGGAATGTTAACATTTCAGAGCATTAGGTAGCATTAGTGAGAAAATATTATTTCAAACATCCCGCTTTTCACGAGTTTTATCAGTTTAAATCTAGTTACGTTTTCCGTCCTACGGTCCTATTACAGGGTAAAAAAAACTGCTAGTTATTTACTCCTCTGGTCCTACCCCATCCATGATTCATTTACATAACTCCGATAATCGGAAATCGGCATGCATACAAATGAACTGTGGAGAGTTGGGGAAGCGAAACAAAAGATTGATTTATAACTTTACCTCCAACCTCGAATCATTTTTCTCCGTGGCCCTTTTCTGTCCCATCTCGTACTTGTAAGCTCTGAAGTCCCTGTTTAGGATGTAAGTGATAAGCCTCAGCTTAAATTCCGCTCGGTCCTGCTTGTCGGTGATGTTGAACTCTTCACGGTCCCAGTTCTCGAGTAGGACGTTTTTCTGGTAGTCGTATTCTGCTTGCAACTTGTCCAAGCGTTGTGTCCCGATACCTGTAAAAGGAAAAAATAAAATACTAGCAGATCCTCGCGGTTTTACCCGCGTGGTCCTGTTCCCGTGGGAATATCGGGATAAAATATAGCCAATGTCACTCGGGAAGAATGTAGCTTTCTAATGGTCAAAGAATTTTCTAAATCGGTCCAGTCGTTTCGGAGCCTATTCGATGCAAACAAACAAACAATCAAATCTTTCCTCTTTATAATATTAGTATAGATAGTATAGATGAATTTTATAAAGTTTACTTGATTGTATAACGCAATTAACCAGTGGTGTAACAGTTGAGCACATCCAGCTAAGAGAAGAACTTCGAGAAATACCTATATGGCTGTGATATTGGTGTGCTCATGATTTACAAGTAAAGAATGATGTGCTGAAGTCTATAAGTCAAGACAACAAGTATTACTCACTTAGAAAGTAGCTCAAGGTCTCCGTGTGAGCCTGGAAGGCGCGTCGATGCTGTTCATCGGAATCATCTATGGCTTTCATCAACGTCTGGATCAGCCGGTCCTTCCTCTCCATCAGGAAGTTAAAGCTTGACATCATGCCCTAAAATCCATAGAAACAGTATACATTCGTTTGCCATTTTGATGTCCAAAGTGCCCCACCAGACGATCAGTCCGCTTGCCGTCCTAGATCGGGATCGGCCGTCTGACGTTCGAGATTCCATCGGCCATACACTAGGTCTAAAACCAGCTTTGAGGCCACACTGCGGACTGATCGTTTGTAGGGCTCTTTAGGATAAGCTACGATTCTACTACACCACTAAAAATTAAACTCTAAATTCATAATGGCCGAGTTTTCAAATAAATAAGTAACATTTTCTAGTACAAAAGTTGATGGAAAATGAAGTATTTAGAAAAAATCGACCCGTCTCACAACCAGCTCCGATGGTTGGATGATTATATTTTTTTTCTAAATACTTCATTTTCCATTTTTCAGTAATAAAAATTGCACTGTTGTGAATGCAAAAAACTAAAAATTTAAATAAAAAGGATGATGTATGAAAAAGCAGTCTAGTTACCTATGGAGTCTTACAAGAAATGACGACGAAAAACGAAGACACGGAAAACTTGATATGAAGAAATTAATTAGCGGGGTGGTATTTTTATGAAATGCGTAAATATCTACCTGAATGTCTGCCTCCATTTGCTTGCATTTTATCCTTCGGAGTATGTAGCGCCATTCTCGGTTAATCTTCGCTCGGTTCATGCGACTGCACGATTCCTCTCTGTCCAGTTTGTTCTGTAAAATAATCGAATATTCATTAACGAAACAAGATAGATATTGATTGATTAGTTTTTTTAAACTTATATTTAACATCTCAACGGAAAGTGACTATCAGGCTATCCGACTATGGATCTGCGAAAGCGTGCCGGCGAAACAGCGCGTTACGAGAAATTTTATCGACATCTCCTTCACAAAGCAGCAAAACAACAAAACAACAACGCGCACTGCTGCGGATCAGAGACGTCAAAATTTTCTCGTGGTGCGCATGCTACGCTGGCTGGGCAAATCAGCTCCCCCGCTTCGCCATTTCATTCTTGTCCAACCTTCAGGCCATTAACGACCGACGTTTTTCACTGCAACTGTACAGCGAGATGTACATATAGGTACGAAATACGATACAGTACAGTACCTTAATAAACTTGGCGATGAGCTTCCGCTTCGTCCGGCGCGTACTCCTCCATGTCGGCGCGGTGCTGCAGGTACTGCGCGTGCTCCTCGTCAGACATCTTGGCCAGCTTATTGCCCAGCCGGATGCGCCAGCGATTGTACCTTGATGAACTTGGCAATGAGCTCCCGCTTCCTCCGGCACGCCTCCTCCTCCATGTCGGCGCGGTGCTGCAGGTACCGCGCGCGCTCCTCGTCAGACATCTTGGCCAGCTTATTGCCCAGCCGGATGCGCCAGCGATTGTACCTTGATGAACTTGGCAATGAGCTCCCGCTTCCTCCGGCGCGCCTCCTCCTCCATGTCGGCGCGGTGCTGCAGGTACCGCGCGCGCTCCTCGTCAGACAACTTGGCCAGCTTATTGCCCAGCCGGATGCGCCAGCGATTGTACCTTGATGAACTTGGCGATGAGCTCCCGCTTCCTCCGGCGAGCCTCCTCCTCCATGTCGGCGCGGTGCTGCAGGTACCGCGCGC
This sequence comes from Crambus lathoniellus, assembly GCA_949710035.1. Lineage (NCBI taxonomy): Eukaryota > Metazoa > Arthropoda > Insecta > Lepidoptera > Crambidae > Crambus > Crambus lathoniellus. Next base: position 7,797,627 of record OX453303.1, on the reverse strand, counting down.
GCTCCTCGTCAGACATCTTGGCCAGCTTGTTGACGCTTTTCTTCGGCATGTTGACGGTTTTTGCTCTCTTGGTCAGAAGAAGTCAAGGATTTGGGGACTGTAAAAGAAACTGAGTGCTTAGTGCAAGTTAGTAAATACGCATACTATCGCGTTTGATATTTGATAAATTTTGCGAGGTAGATCGTACCTTATTGTAAATAGAATTCTTAACGCTAACTCTCATGCAAAAACAAATACCTTAATTTAATCGAAAGCTCAAATAAAGTCTCAGAAGCGGTAATTTAAGAGCGCGTGTTTAAAAATGCAGCATTTTTGACAAAAGTGGTAGTAAGATGGAAGCAGAAGGATGTTGAGGGTCCCAAGTTTTAATATAAGTATGGTACCTATGTAGGTACTGCAATTTGGGCAAATTGTGTAATGATTTTATGCATAAGTTTCTTCTCAAAGTTCTTAAAACTAGTTCTACTAACTTTTTACACGAGTATTAATATAAAACTTTATTAGCATTAAAAATAGTCAAGTTGGACTTACCTTAGTAACGAAACTATAAGTTAGTTACGTGTCACTAGGGAGCGCTAACTGCGACGCATTGAACTAACCAATAAATTAACGCCATGGAAACGGACAGGGGACTTGGTTAATTTGCGTGATAATGTTATCTAGAGCTTTATCAAGTTTTGCTGCTTTAACATACCAACTTTGTATGATCGATTCGAAGCTAACTTTTCTTTTTTACTTCATATTGCTATTTTCTGATAAAAACTCTGCTTCAACTACACAATGATAATCGAACCAGCGATTTCCGTGTTAGGAATATCTCTACAAATAATGTATAATTAGGTTTGTTTGTCCTTTTGCGCTTTCAGCATGCAAGCTAACTTCCGAGATAAAGAACAAACAAAAAACCGAATTTATTTATATTCAAAAACTACTATTTTTATTTAGTACTTACTTATTATTTTTTTGAAAATCCGGCTGTACCAAAGTACCAAAAAACATCCGTATTCGAGGCAACACCTAAAGATAGCAAAAAAAAAAAAAATATTTCCATTGCCCTGGCCGGGGATTGAACCCATTACTTCAAATATCAACAATAACAAATCCTTTGTGCCGTATTTTGTCGTATTACCATGACAACAGCATTTGTTTACATATAAATTCACAGCTGATAAGTTGTCATCTGTCAAACAAGCCTTAGAAGACGATTTGTGAACTTGTGATCAATCTTGTGATAATATTTGTTTAATTTCTTTTTATATCATTTAACTAACGTTCTAAATAAATACCATTAAGGGCTACGTGTTCTGGTAACCATAATGTCCTCAGGGACTTTGTTGTCACCTTCTACATATTCGGAGAGCTCGAAGACAGGCAGTAGCAAGAGCGCCGCGAGTGCTGGAGACAAGGAAAGAGAGGAAGACCTCACTAAAGACAATGGTAATTATTGTTTCAATATTCCTGAAAATAAAGCTCCTTTCGCAATTTTTAAATAATTTTGGATGTAGCATGGGTCCCATGACAGCTCATTCGTGCAAAACAAAAAGTTATTTAGGCTATTGGAATAAAACTCAAGAAAAACAGCATTAGAAATTATTAATGCAGCTTATGCTAGAACTTAGACTCTACTCCTTGTGCGGAAAATGAGCTGACTATTACCCATGCTACAATTTAATAGTAGGTATAGATGTGTGTTACGTGGTGTACTCTATATGGCGAAGCGTTAACATAACTGTATGAATTTGGCACAGAGAGCAGCTTAAAGGCTACTTTTTAATCTGCGAAAAGTGTAATAATCCCAGAGAATTTATCGGGTACTAGACATCCGCCCCCCGCGTCGCCCGCTTGACGACCTGAGTCACCTCAGTCAGCGACGCGACGGCCAACCTAAGAATAAGAACATTTACTTACACCATTTCTCCTAAACCAGCCGCCTCCCCCATCGACCTGGAGTGCCACATCCAGGCGGAGCGCATCACCAAGATTCTGGACGAGGCTATCTACAAGACCAAGCTGGCCATCTGCCTGCCAGCACTGGTGAAAGAGTACGAGACTCTGAGCTCCATATTGACCCCCCAGCACATGGATGATCTGGTTTTTATCTTCGAACAGTATGACAACCCACTGTTCTCGACCAGCTTGCTCAATATGTCTGCTATGGAGGACATCAGAGCTGTAAGTATCTTTAAGGTTTTCGTAATAGTTACTCAAGAAATGAACGTTTCACCAAGATCCTGGTAAGGCCATCTACAGGACGAGCGCGCTACCAGAGCGCTTTTGATTTTGAACATGGAGGCGGTTATGGGTTGGGGCCCCACGAAGGGGAGGCCCGGAGCGTTTGTTTAGGATTTGTTCAAGGAAACGTGGAGGCATTTGGGGGCTTCCTGGATTGGGGTCCCGAGGCGGTCCGCCCCTTCCGCCCGCGCCCCAGCGCGTTGTACATTAATTCGCCACTGCGAAATTGTGTGATATCCATCATTGTATACCTACATCCGAGGAAATGTATACTATTCCTAAAATAGATAAGAAATATGATTTACTATAATAACATATAATTGAGTAAAGCTTAAATTAAACAAGAAAAAAAGTAGGTATACCATTTAAGCGCCATGTAAAAAAAAAAATAAAAAAAAATTGTAGTCGCAGTACCTAGGTAGAAAAATTCTAGTGAGTAATATCCCAGAAACATCCCACAAACAAAACCCAAGCCCCCTTATTCTTAAATGTGGACTTAAATAGTCCTGGTTTAAAACTGGTAGGTACTAAACTGGTGCTGCCACTTTCATTTTCCAAACGAAAGTCAATTAGCATCAGTTTTAAACCAGATCTTACTTTAGTCCACGTTTTGTAATAAGGGGGTTGAAAGGTCTCTTTTTCATACCCTTCATTAAATTTCATAATTTCAGGGCGACTTGTCAATGAAGAACCGTCTTAACCCCGAGCTTGGCCACCTGCTATACATTATGAACAGCTACCCTCAACTCCGGCCAAAAGTAGAGGAGATGGTGCAAGAGGTAGGTCAAGCGCAGAAAAACTGAAAAATTTTCAAATTTCAATTTTGCTAACGCTACCGCCCCGTTGTGAATATTTTTTTAAACAGTTTGCATGATAGAGTGAAGACTACTAAGACGTTTTAAATTTTCCGTAATAAAAAAACTCAAGGGCTCAATGATTTTATTACAGATGGGAGACCAAGGCCCCGGTGATTCTGTAAGTATTACTTTAATTGATCTCTAAATGTAAGATTTAATATGTTCATTATTGGGTAGGTATAGGCATAGTAAAATGGTATAGGCATTCATTGGCACTTTGGTAGGCTTTGGCATGACGATATCAGTCATCAAGGTTTTAGAGTGCGTACTACTGACTTGATCGCATTAGCGTAAACGCAATTTTGTACAAAATTTGCGGTTCGCCATCTAATGGAATACGTTATGTAAGTGTTATACTACTTACATCAACGCGATACTACCATATAGTAACCAAATTAAAGGTCATAGCCCACTTAGACCGCACCGCTCCCACCCAACCAAAGTATGAACAGCCAAATATGGACTTATATAAAATAGCGGACAGCGCGCGGTCCGCGAGCTTACCGCCGTCAGACTGCTCGGTAGTTGACGCCTCGCTGACGCCGCGCGGTCCGCGCGCTGACTGCTAGCGGTCGCCGCGCCGTATTCGTCGCCGTGTCGCGTGCTATTCCCTCTATAGACCCCAGGTGTGGGACACCTATAGAGGGAATAGCAGTCGACACGTGGACAGCTGGGAGTCTGCTAGCTGTCGCCGCGTGGACTGCTGGGTGCCTGCTAGCTTTCGCCTTCGTTTAGAGCAGTGTTGGGTTGGAGCGGTGTTGGAGCGGTGCGGTATAAGTGGGCTATGACCATAACTTGTTCGCATGACCGAAAGTTTAAAAAAAATCATACAAAGCACCCATGAAACGCTGTTGTTCTCTTATTCAGCATTCATAATTTCACAAGAGCTATTCGTTTGAGTTTTTTCTGCAGCATAAAATATGCGACGCTAACGGCCTCGGCTACCTTCGGACGCTGGAGCAGTTCCGGGAGCTGTTGGTGCGCCAGCTGCACATCACCGCGGCCGAGGAGCTTGCCACCAAGATCAGCACCAGGAAACTGGAGGCATCTAACGAGAAGCTCATAGCGAAAATAAAAGGCGAGAAACTCAGTGTTTTGATTTTCTTCAATGGGGAAAATTACGCAATACGCTAATTTTTGTCTGGAATTTTGTCTGAAAAATGGAACCACGCTTCTTTTGGCCCTTCCTTTTATTTTTAAATTTATTCTACTTTAGTCCGTTTAGTTGGGTGACCTGACATTAGCTGTTTAACAGACCTTTCATTTTACCAATTTGAGTAACTAGGTACATATCGTGTTATAAATTTACTATTCACCACCCGCTATAGCATTAGAGTTTCTTGACATTCCCATAAAACGTTTCAATCTCTAGTAGGTAAAATTATGCTTGTTTCCTAAAAATTTTGTAAGGTATTGTAGCTAAGACTGATCGTACAAAACTCGACGTTGTTTTTTTGCATTTTCACAGAATATACTATACACTTGAAAGAGGAAAGCGAGAGATTCGAAGAAACGATGGCAATGAAATCTGAAATCATCAGGAAGCTAGAACACGAGCTGATGTTACTCAACCACGACGCTTCTATTAAATTGAAAAAGAAAATGTATGTATCTATTGACTTCGTGGACTCCCAATGTTAACTCAAATGTTTTACACTTGTCGTTATTAGCTTTCACGGTTAGTTAGCCTGGCCGGACATGGGCCACTGAAAAAGGACGCCAACGACCTCTTTCTTGTAGTTTTCATACATTTTATATACACGCCGACGACGCGCTGCCGCCGGTAGTCGTCATTTGTATCTTCTTCGAGCTTCAAGTGGCGGCGTTTGTGGCTCGTGTGCAGGGAGTTATAGGTCGTGAATTTATGAACATTCCTAGTTGAACCACTCAGGCTCAGCATAACTATGTCGTCTAAATAGACACTTCCGTACATACCGTAGGTAGTCCAAAATATCAAATCAATTCAAGTGATTTATTTCTAACTGCGTTCTAAAATCCAATTGTAGTTTGGACTCGGATCGCCAGATGGTGCTGGCGTCGCGTGCGCACGCGGTGAAGAGCGAGATGCTGAAGGAGGAGGAGGTGGAAACCCGTGAGGGATACGAGGGTATGCTCAAACAGCATCTCATTGAGGAGAAAAATCAGAGGGCTCGGAGGTGAATCCAGCAAAATTGTAAATAGAACTTTTAGGAATTGGTAAAGTCAAGAGATCATGTAAGTAGGTTGGTAGGTAGGACCTACTGACTTCAAGTAAAGGGCCTTCCCCTCTGCTACAAGTCCTTTAAATGTTACTTAGAGAAATAAAAAGTTGTTCTTAACTATTTTCCAGATTTTGTTAGAATTTAAAGATAAATTTTTAATTAAGTATTTTAATTTTAATTATTTTTTATACTATAAACATAAAATAAGCTTGAGCACTACAGTATTATGGAAATTGGATACAACGACGGGTATTACGTACAGGACCCGAGAAAATATTGAAAAGTTCGTTATCCTTATCACAGTTGGTAGCGGTAACAAAGTCACAAAGTCAGTTTCACAAAGTCAGTCTACACTCTAACTAAATATATGAATATTTAAACTGTAGTTACGACGCTACGTGTGAAGTGAAGCGATCTTCTTATCGCGTGTGTGTATTTGGACTTGTTGTAATGCAGATTCAAAGTGGAGACTCAGCTAATGTCCTGGCTACAGAAGTACGATCTAGAGATGGGAGACAAGCAAGTAGAGCTCGACGAGTTCACGGAGAAGTACGAAGACGAGGTGCAGAAGTGTGAAAAGTTGGAGGTAAGCGTATACTAATCTTACTTAGATACTAATACATATTGTAATAGTGGCTGCTCGCGGTTATACTAGCGTGATTCCCGTTCCAGTGGAAATATAGGGATAAAATAAATCCTATGTCACTGGGGAAGAATGTAGCTTGCTACCGGTGAAAGAATTTCCAAAATCGGTACAGGTGTTTTTGAGTTTATTCATTATTACCAAAAATACAAATCTTTTCTCTTTATAATTTTAGTATGGATAGCGAAAGTTTTGATGTTTGCTACTGAATCACGGCGAAACAGCTGAACGGGTCTGGATGAAATTTGACACTGAGATAGATCTAGAAATAGCATAAATTTTTACTACATTTTGTTACTTTTTATTTAATTACTAAGTTCTAAGAATATATTGTCGTTCGAGAGCAGACGTTTAATACAAATAAGTACCTACTTACCTCTATAGCAGAAGTAAGAATAACTATTCCGCCAAAAGAAGGGAAAAAGGTCGTTTGTAAATAAGTAGGAAAAAATATCACGATTACTTCTTATTTTCAGTTCCAAAAACAAATTCTTCTAACTGTCTGAGTAGAACTATTTGTTTACTTAACCCCCTCATTTCCCAGGAGCAACTAGCAGAGCAGGACAAGGACTACATCCCGCTGATGGAGGAGCGCGAGGCGGAGTACCAGCAAGAGATGCACGACAAGATGACCAAGTTCCTGCTGGAGCACGCCGCGCGCGTCATCCAGACCGCCTGGCGGGACGTGCTCGCCAACCGCGCAGAGAAGAAGAAGGTGAAATGTTTATTCTCACCGCCCGTATATACTGATATAGGAGTCGCACTTTGGAGGGTCCGATCTGGCAATCTCCCCCTGCGACCCGACGGCCGGCCAGCTGCGGGCTGATTATGTAACTTATCTTATTAGCAATCGATTGCTTGTCAAAATTGATTGCAATGACAGTTACATTGCTGCCTTAGTAAGAACCAATGTGAAAACTATCTTACTAAAACAGCAATGCTAATGCAATTGCTGTCAGTTTTGATTGCTAATAACTTACATAATCCGACTGCTGGCTTTCCGGGCCCTTACGCGGCGGGAGGAGGCCGAGCAAGCGAGGCCATCCCCCAGGCTTGTGAGAGGGGACCGCGCGATCCCGGCAAAAGCTACCAGTTTGAAAAGTTTAAAATGAAGTATTTAGCTTTCGCTTGAGCGAGAGGTCGTAGGTTCGAGTCCCATCGGAGCTGGTTGTGAGACGGGTCGATTATTTTCTAAATACTTCATTTAAAATTTTTCAATAATAAATATTGCGCTGTGAATGCAAAAAAGTAGAAATTTAAATAGCTACCAGGCTGTCACCCGAACCGCACCGGCCACCACCCATTAAAGTGGAATGAGGTGCGCAAAGCGCCGCATCCTCCGTCCCACCCGCCCTCGCCGAAATGAACATTAAGACCCTGGGGGCTACCGGCTAAAAATTTGCATGAGTATTGGCTTCATTTGACATTTGAAGACCATACTTTGCAAATGTCCATATATGGATATCTTATTGACTTCAGTATAAAATATAACAGGGAGAAAAAGATTGCCCTTGACGAGTTTCTTGCTGGTTCTTCTCGCAAGGTCTCCCGCCGTATTAGCCACTTCTTTGACTTTCATAAGTGATGTAATCTCAACCTAAAACGAATAGGCAAGAGATTTTGAATTTTGAAAAATGAATGAATATTTTTTAGTCGGTAACCCCGCAGGTCCAGAACTACGCGCGAGTTTGACGCGTTTTGATATACATCGCCCGCAAGATATTGGGGTCTCTGCAGACAGCGGGCGTGGCGTGGCGGGGCGGGACGGTCTGGAGAGACCTTGACTTGCCACATTGACAGCGATGTAATCAAAATCACTGTTGAAATCGCAGCGAATTCGCTCTTTCGTTTATCCGATACATTGCAGTGTATTGCACTGCAGAAGATAAACATCAGTTTTTATAGAAAAAAATGTAATAGAAAAAAACACAGCCCCGGGATCTAGTCTGAAAATCTACTTTGGGGCTGTATTATTTTTCTATTCTGATAGAATAATTTAAAATCGCAATCACTACTTTTATTCATGCATTTCCACATAAGCGGAGCTAAGATATTTTTATCCATTTGACATTGACACAAAAGACCGTGCTGAGCTGTGTCAGCCTGGCACAGCTCAGCACGATCTGTTACATTTTGCCAGTTGGGCAGACAAACTGGCAAAGGTATCGGAACACACAGCTACGCCCTGCGCAGCGCCCGCCGGCCGCTTCTGTGGAAACCCACTTTGATAAATTATTATCTACCTGTCTTTTCACCACCTAAACTATTTTGGGTCACATTTGCAACATTACTAGCAAATCATATTACAATATCACTGACTGCTAAGTTTTTGTTACATTCTTTAAAACAGAATTCTATGACATTCACTTATTTTAAATTAAAATTGTTGTTTTTTCAACATGCAGCAAAAAGGAAAGGGGAAAAAAGGAAAGAAGAAAGCGTAAGATCTGTAAGATCCCATACTTGGTCCGTTCTGAACCCACTACCTAATCCTCCATCTTCCTATTATAATTCTACCTCCTTTCCTTTCCGTTCATTTAGGATTGCCAACGATTCAAAAATATTAACTTCAGTTCTATCTAATAAACAATAGAATATCAAACAGAATTAGTAATAAACTTTTTTACAAAATAAAAATCACAGATAAAAGCCAGACTTAAAATAAAAATTAAATGTTGGTTGGCACTCCTACATTCTCGTTTCAAAGAGAAATAAATCCTTTATTTTTTGCAGCTAAGAAAACTGCAGAAGAAAATGCAGGCAGCTGCAGCCGCTGCAGAAACGAAAGGCAAGGGCAAGAAATGAGTGCTTATGTTTTGTATGTTTGTTTCTTTATTATAGCAGTACATATTATACTTCTACGCTTTACAGTTTTACAGTTCGTTGGCGAAATGAAATTTATAAATATAAGTATTTTATTTTAATATACTTTACACCAATATGTTTAAGATTTATTTGACATGTGAGAGTTTCTTTCAAGGAAGCCCCAAAATTAAGCATCCTTCCATAAAATAAATAGGTACCTATGTTTTATTGGGTACCTCTATGTCAAAAGAGCACAGAGCAGAGCAAAATTGAAAATCAAATTCAGACTTCGTTTCTCTAACTGTTCAAAGAATTGGATAATTAGATTTCTCCTCGAAAGAAATATCTGAAATCTACTTGAAGCACAGATTACTAAATAGTTACTATGCTTGAAGGCAGATTCATACCGAGAAACCAACTAAACGTAAGTACTTTCTGCCAGAAATGTCTTCGAGTTTTTATAAATGCAAACGGTTATGATAGATTCACAGACTACAACTGAGATTCAAAGCAAAAAATAAAACACATATCAAAAGAGCAACATCAATGCACACCAATTCTTTCTCAGTTATCCACGAAGGTTTCATAACCTCTCCTCATCCTCTAACACCTTGAGATGTCTAATGGCTCTGACGTCAATGAGAGTATCGGACGAGCTCTTAGTGGTGGGCACGAATGATATCGCTCGCCTCGCTCGCTCGCCGTTTCTCAGCCCTGGGGCCATGTCCTGGAACAATGCATAGAGTTATAATTAACGCATATTTTAATTAATACCAACGGAGAAAACAATGTAAAGAAACAAGAAATATACCTGAACCTGTTACGTGAATATTATTCATAACCTGATTCTTTTCCTCCATTCAAAGTCACTTTATCTTAATATTTTCAAAGTCAAAAGCTTTAATTTTTTTACCTACCACGCGTTAAGGACATCTTTTAACTGACAAGAAAAACGGGCGCAAAAAACTCATCAGCATCAGGAAAAGAACCATATGCCCAAAACAGCAGATCCTCCATAGAATAATGTTATCTATGTAGGTGCTTTATTTTAATGCACTGTCTCTGTCACTCACTACTTATAGAATAGACAAAGACAAAGCACAGAATTCGAATCTGATTCCGTTTCCGGCAGTTTGTGGGTCAGAAGGGTGGTCGAAATGTCTGTGGGTCTATAACCGAAATTGCACCTTATAAATGAGAGAGTACCATCTCCTCCTTGTAAGCTCGGAACTACGACTCGAAAGAAGAAGAACAATGAGAGAGTGGAGTTACCCTGAGTTGCACCTGTAGCGCCTGCGCCGTGACGTCCGCCCTGGTGATCTTGTGGCGCGCCGCTCTCAGCTCTGCGTCCAGCCGCTGTTTCTCTTGTTCCAGCTCTTTGAGGCGCCTTTCAGCTTCTGCAAATGTTATCATATATACAGTCATGATGTTTCAAATTCTGTCATAATAAAGTTTAGTATCTTAGCTGTTACTATTGAAAAGATTTCTGCCTTACTATATTGTGGAGTATTGCAATGTCTGTTATAAAGCTGAATAGTGCTAGGCATTTAGGTATTCAAAATTTTAGTTTAAGTATTTGAGAGTTACCTTAGCTCTGAAGCTAATGAACAAGAATTTCTTTCCATTACAAGAATGACTTATTACGGAAACTTAGTACAAATAAGGTAGATACTAATATAAACTCCAAAACCAAACAAATAAAGTTATACTATACTACCCCTCATAAAAACCACTAAAGGTCAACCACTATCCAAGCTATCTCCTATGACAATTTGATTCAAATATTCTGGGATACCCTGTATACATATAACGTGAAGTAAGTACCTAGTACTGTTGTATGCTATATAACACATGTAAATTTCGTTAAGAAATAGTGTCATGGGAAACTTAATAATGGATAATAAATTACTTACTGAAATACTTGTTGTTTGTTAATACGTACATAGATTTATTTATTGCTAAATTGCTCACCTCTAAATTGCGCCTCCTTCTCCGCCTGTAGTATCTCGAATTGTTTACGTTTTAGCCGCTCCTCTTCCAACATTCTGTTTTGCTCTTCTTGCAGTCTTTCAAGTTCCTCTCTTTTTTCCCATTCTTCTGCCAGTACTCTGGAATATAATACAGAAGGCAATGTTTTAATTTCAGTCTTACAGTTCTATATTGGAATTGGTGTCCCAATTAACACATAATAAAATTTAACAATGTTCCCGGTTTTTTCGGGGACCACATTTTCCACGAGAATTTATTTATTGATTCAACAAAAACATGTTTGAAACAGTAATGCAACATTCTTATAATATTTTGTTTTTAATTTAATAACTTATAGTAACTGTATATTTTGGTCCTTCGAGCCGGATGAAATAAGGAAATAGCAAAGATACACTTGGTGTGGTATATGAGGATATACAATACATACCTTGCTTGAAGGGCTCTTACAATTTCTTCATCTCTTTTGGCTTGCGTCTCTTCTTGTAGTAGCTTTTCTAATTCTACCTGTGTGTGTTTGAGTTCTTCTAGTTTTTTGTTATCCTGTTCTGCAATTTCTGCTAATTCCTGGAAAAGAAGTCAATTATGTTTATTAAAGCATACGAAATAAACTTTCCTGACAACATTAAACATCAGTTCGACTAGGTGCACCAATGCAGAGAGAAAACTAATCCAATATCGAATTATAGTTACAGTTATTAAAGTTATAGATTTTGGTTAGCTGGCGCACTTCATGTTTGTTTACGCGCAGCGACAATCGGTTTGGAATAGAGGTAGTATACCTGGGCCTGTGCTTCAGCGGCAAGCCTCGCCCGAACTTCATGCTGTAGACGTGCTTTGGTCTCGCGCACTTCTCGCTCGCGTAGGGCGCCCGCACCGCGCCGCCCGGCGCGCGCGCGCCGCTGGTAGCCCTCCGCCCCGCCTGATACCAACGCCGCTTGACGTAGTGCTGAGATCCATTGGAGGCGACTCCTGTATTAAACATTAGGTTAGTAGTTTCTGGAATTAGGTAGCGTGGTGTTTCTGATAAAAAAGGAAGCGGCAGAATAACCATATATATAATCTATGTACTTATTATGGGAATGGTGAGATTGGATTTCACCCTTATTTATATTAGTTAGGTAAATAAAAATTTTGTCTAAATATTAATAAGGATTTAGGCCCAATTCATATACTGAGATGAAAGCGATTGGCAGCGGCGTTACGAGCACTTTCATTGTTTAATAATTTTAAACTATATCCGTATACTTAATAAAACAGTATCGTTTGTAAATAGGTACCAAAAGAGACGCGAGGCAGTCTGCGACCACGAGCGGCAGCCGCGCGCCGCCGCCGGTACAATAGGCTCGTGGGTTCGGGAGACCGAACTTACCCCAATTACTGCTTTCTTGAAGATGTACTGATGTGTAATTAGCATATCATACTAAATTGTTTATACCATACTAACTTGTGGTCCTGAGTGCCGAACTCAAAAGTCTTGTCAGGCGTTATGAGCTGGAATCGCTGCAGCCGCTTCCATGAAAAAGTACTCGTCTATAGCGATTCTTCCACACTGCTCCTTCTGCGACGAGCTCTTAAAGTACGTTGTCCACCACTCGATGTGCCTAATAACCTGCAATATTACTAACTTGTGGTCCTGAGTGCCGAACTCAAAGGTCCTATCAGGAGTGATGAGCTGGAACCGCTGCAGCTTGCCTTCCCCCGCGGCCGCTTCCACAGAGCAATACTCGTCTATGGCGATTCTTCCGCACTGCTCCTTTTGCGAACTGCTCTTGAAGTACGTGAGTGCGCACGGTTGGAGCACGCACCAGTACTCTCGCATTGTTGGGAGGAGGTAACCTCTCTTAAATAAGTAGCCCTGGAAATGGACATAAAGAATTAGTATTAAGTTTACTACTCAGTTTACTATTTCAATATAATGAAGGATTTTTTTATAAATATTAATAGGTAGTAGTATTACTTATACTAAGAGGTGTTTTAGTTGTTAAAATTTAGTTATTCAGACTTCCCTAAATCTAAATTTGTTTTGGCTGAGATCGTTGGGGCGGAAAGGTTCTCGAATGGCGACCGCGAACCGGACGACGTTCCGTGGGCAGACCCCCTACAAGGTGGACCGACGATCTGGTCAAGGTCGCGGGAAGCCGCTGGATGCGGGCAGCGCAGGACCGATCGGTGTGGAGATCCTTCGGGGAGGCCTATGCCCAGCAGTGGGCGTCGTACGGCTGAAATGATGATGATGATGATGAGGAAAATTCGGTCACTTAAGCACTGACTAGAATTGTCCTTATTTTTACAAATACTATCATTAACTTCCTTTCTTATCTGCAAACTTACCTTCTTAATAATATCTTCGATGAAAACATCATGGATTTCGTCCACCGCCTCCACCAACGCCTTGGAGTGTGTCTGCTGGTCGCAGCAGTACTTAGCATCCAGGAAAACTAAGAAAGCTGCCCACTTGAAAGTGGCCGATGAGCGAGCCTAGCGTCCCACCGGAGCCCTAGGCAGTGGAACAGCTGTTCAGCTACTATACAGGCTTACGGATGGCTGGAGTGCCTTACCTTCTTAATAATATCCTCAATGAAAACATCATAGATTTCGTCCACCGCCTCCACCAACGCTTTGGAGTGTAACTGCTGGTCACAGAAGTACTTGGCTTCCAGGACAGCTAAGAAGGCAGCCCACTTGAAAGTGGCCGATGAGCGAGCCCAGCGTCCCACCGAAGCCCTAGGCAGTGGACCAGCTGTTCTTCTACTATACCGGTTTCAGGCGACTGGGGAGTGCCTTACCTTGTTAATAATATCCTCAATGAAAACATTATAGATTTCGTCCACCGCCTCCACCAACGCCTCGGAGTGTAACTGCTGGTCGCAGCAGTACTTGGCTTCCAGCACGGCTAAGAAGGAGGCCCACTTGAAGTGGCCAATGGACGAGCCCAGCGCCTCCCAGTCGGCGGCGTCTCACCGGAGCTCTAAGCAGTGGACCAGCTGTTCTTTTACAATACCCATTTCAGGTGACTGGAGTGCCTTACCTTCTTAATAATACCCTCAATGAAAACATAGATTTCATCCACCACTTCCACCAACGCTTTGGAGTGTAACTGCTGGTCGCAGTAGTACTTTGCTTCCAGCACGGCTAAGAAGGAGGCCCACTTGAAGTGGCCGATGGACGAGCCTAGCGTCCCAGCGGAGCCCTAGACAGAGGACCAGCTGTTTCGCTACTATACTGGCTACGGATGGCTAAAGTGCCTAACCTTCTTAATAATATCCTCAATGAAAACATCATAGATTTCGTCCACCGCCTCCACCAACGCCTTGGAGTGTAACTGCTGGTCGCAGCAGTACTCGGCTTCCAGGACAGCTAAGAAGGCAGCCCACTTGAAAGTGGCTGATGAGCGAGCCTAGCGTCTCACCGGAGCCCTAGGTAGTGGACCAGCTGTTCAGCTACTATACTGGCTTACGGATGGCTGGAGTGCCTTACCTTCTTAATAATATCCTCAATGAAAACATCGTAGATTTCATCCACCGCTTCCACCAACGCTTTGGAGTGTAACTGCTGGTCACAACAATACTTGGCTTCCAGGACAGCTAAGAAGGAGGCCCACTTGAAGTGGCCGATGGAAGAGCCCAGCGCCTCCCAGTCGGCGGCGTCCCATCGGAGCCCTAGGCAGTGAACCAGCTGCTCGGCCACTATACCAGCTTCAGATGGTTGGAGTACCACCTGAAATAGAAGAACTTGGGTCAAGTATTAATGTTATTGAAGCAAAGGTTTTAGTCCGTGATCCACTACACCGTCTACACCACAGCATGCAGCACAACAAACAACAGTCAATATTCCTTTCGTTATAATTAAAATGATCATAAAGTATTTTTTTTCAGCGGCTGGAGCACCCACACTACCATCTGGAAGTGAGGTTGGTGTACATACCTACTTACTTACACCCACCAATACTGACTTCAGCGCTACACTAGTAAAATGTTTTAATTCATCATCTTGGCTGCCGTAATTGTGACACCACACATAGGTTTAAGAGTGTAGATAAAAGATCTAGATTTTCGTAACAATTAAAAAGACCTTAAAGTTTTACTTTGCAGTAGGCAGTGGAGCAGCTGCTCGGCTACTATGTCAGCGTATAATAATATAAATAATGTCAGAAGTCTGGAGTAGGGACTAGAGAGACAGCAAGTCTTCTTAACATCAATTTCAAAGAAGCTATAAGCCGTGGTCTGGTCACGGTCATGACTCGGCCATTCTCCGAATAGCCAGTTTTTATGTGTCCGGGCTTGTATATCCGTAATATTGTAAAAAATCAAGAGCTTTAAATTTTTTACATATAAGTAAGCGTCCATATTTAGCTGTAAACAAAAACATAGGCCTCTGTTCAATAGTTGTCTGGCTAAATTAATTTCATAAACCTCTGTTCTCTAATCACCGTGACGCGTCCGCACACCAACTTAATGTTAAAACTTGCCATTAATTTTCATAACGGACGGAATTCATTTGCTTCGTTCAACATTTTAAATAGTATAGGGTTATGTGTATCACATAACAAAATATCCATTCAATAGAACCACTCTGTAAATAATTATAAATTAATAACCGCACGTCCGATCTAAAGTTATAATTACCGTGACGTTTTCTATTCCTGGACACACATCCTTGAATAACAATATTTGGCACATCACTATTGTACGCGCAGCGAGCCCCTCAGTTCCTGTCGCAACCCATCAGCAGGTGCACGTCTATTATGTTGGTTTATCCCCAATGAAGGACGTAAGTGTATAATTACCGTATCCTTGGTTTAAAACTTTTCTAATTGCCGTTTACTTATTTTTATACTAAATTGGTTAAGTTTAGTTCCCAGTTGCTTTTTAAATAGAGACAGTACTTTGACATCCATACATTGTAGTAAACTAATATTTGCTTACTCTGTTGGTTTTACAAATATTTAAGAAAATCTGTGTTTTTCTATTTACCGTATACTAATTACCATATATTTCTAATTACCGTTGTATGAAATTATTGCCCACTAGTTGTGCCCGCGATTAAGTCCGCATGAAAAAAAAATCTGAGGCTTTCCAAGAATAGAAAGTAACATTATCCTTCTCTAGAGTTCAAGTTATCTACATACCAAATTTCATTAAAATTGGTTCAGTGGTTTAACTGTAACGTCAAACAAATAGACAAACAATTGTTCGATACAATATTAGTAACGATTTCCACATAATAATATAATCCATGTACAACTGTTTGTTGCCATAAATAAAGAGAAAGAAAAATAATATCGTGAAATATTATATAATTATTTGATGTATGCTTGTTTAGGCAGATATTTGTTTAAATAAAATTAATTCGTTCCTTTAATTCAAACCTCGCTAGAGATCGATGTTTTCTTCTGATTATTGATTTTAATTTGATGGATGGGATAACCAAAGAAAACCAAGGATAAATAAAAGAGATTAGAAGGCTCGCAGCACGAAAACGTCGAAAAAGAATAAAAATGACCCTGTTTTGTACCAATAATCAAAGGAAAAAGAGAAAGAAAGTTATAATAAAAGAAAACGAGATAAGAAAGTTTTGTACCAATAATCAAAGGAAAAAGAGAAAGAAAGTTATAATAAAAGAAAACGAGATAAGAAACTCCTAGGTAGGAGGATAAAGGCTCAAAAAAGGAAAAGGGAAAATTTTAGAGCTTACTATAAAAGACAAAAGGAAAAGGAAAATTTAGGGACAAGTGGTCGTAGATCTAGATTCACTTGATGTCCGGGCCGGCGTTTTTACCCGGCGGGTTAGGCCACCGGGCTTGTTTATATATATAATCGTCGCAAAACAACCGTCAGGTAAAGCTGGCGGGCCGGCGAGTTCGATGTGTAGAGCACTCAAGAGGTCCTCTTGAAACTCTGTCACCACCACCACCAAGTCGTTTTAGTAATTCGGAATATTCACTGCGCTCCAAAAAATACACTAAAATAGTATTTTCACAAAATTCTTTTGTAAAAACCACCTTGAAAAAAAGAAGACGATCTTTGTCAGTAGTCTGTAAATAAATTTATACTAAAACATCTCAAAACTTGGTAGAAACCCATTTTTATTTTTGTTACCAAAGTAAGACAATTTCGTACAAACCTTTTTTTTACTTTTTGGGACTGCTTTTTAATTTAAATTTTTGTTTAAAATCGATTATATAACCGAATTAACACAAAAACAATAAAAGTTGCGAACAAAAATGTTTAACATTTTTTATGAGAATTGCTCATTTCTAAGGCCATATATTTAAACAATAATACTGATTATTATAATTTGTAAAAACAATTATTGTGTTGAGATTTAAAATTATTTTTATGCATTCACAATGCAATTCTGTAAGCACTTATAGGAAAAAATTCCGGAGACGCGGGTTCGCATCCCGCCTTACTTTTTACTATCACATTTTTCCTATAAGTGTTGTGTCATTAGATGCAAAGTATTATTTAATTTCTTAATTTTACATAGATTAATTGATCTTTTCTAATTACCGTTACATTAAGTTTTAGATTTATCTAATCACCGTACCCATAATTTTTTTAAATCTCAATAACTTAAAAACCGCTTTTAATAATCTAATGCCACTTTAAACACTGAATTCGTATCTTTAATATGTTTCATATTTTAATGTGTTTAAGAGAAATTAGCGTAAAATAAAAAAGGGTACGGTAATTATGTGAAGAACACCTAATGCCGAGAATGACCGGACTACTCATGACTCGTACAAATATGCCGAAATATCGGCGATTTATGTTTTGTTGAGTTGGTAATGATAGTTATATCTTATTGAAAAGGTGTAAAAAGCTTGGAGCTTTCATACTTATCTTTTGTATAAAAATCTTATTAATTTAATTTTTATCTAAATAGCAATATTAAAGTAAAGAAGAACTATTGCCAACTGAATTTATCCTATTAAATGGATGACGAATGAGATGAGATGAAAATATGAAACATCAATAATAAGGAAAACCCAATTGCATTTAAAAAGACACATCAACGTATAAAACTTATAAGGCAAAACGTTTAACACGGTGTTAACAGTTTATAACGGAAGTTTCGTTGAATGCGCAGAATAAACTGTGAGAATAGGTCAATTAATTTGAAAATAAATTATATACGATTTTGCATTCTAATCTTCTAGGTTTTTTTGTCGAAGAAGGGCAGACCCTTGCCTCAGAAGCGTAGTGATTACATGCTCTTTGTCAGAAGTTCCTAGACATAACTTCCAAGTCAATTAACCCACTTGATCGAACAAATGACTATCAGATATGATAAGACGTCAATTTGTTTACTTTCATTAGGAGTGGTGTTAGGTCAACGACCAGCTGAGGTATCTTCGATGACATAATGTTACTATGTATGCTATGCACGCGTGTATAACCACACATATTATGTTACTCTGTAACGACAGAATATGCAAATGCGGTGTACCACAGGGGAGAGTGCTAGGATTAAATTTTACGACGACTGTACGAATTAGTACGCAATATAAGAAAACAGCCCATGACAAGTTTCTTGGTAGTTCTTTTCTTTAACATTCACAAAAGCTGTAACAGCTAAGACTTTATAGATGACAATATAGATTATTGACTCTATTAATAATATACCAGAAGTAACGAAGATTATTAATTGTTTACTTCATAAGACATCAAACTGTTTACTTATTACACGTTACTTCCATTAGCAGTGTTATTAGGTCAACGACCAGCTTAGGTACCTTTGACGACATGTGCACCGCATATGGCTCAATGAGCCAAGTAGACAGACATCGTTTTAATTATGACGTCACTGTATGTGGAGGTCTTTATTACCGAGTCATAATTGTTAAATGCTGTGAGTGTACAAATTAGGTTCTAGGGTAATGGCAGCGACTACAAATGAGGCAGATATTTCGTCCCAGAGACTGTGCAGTGTAAAATCGTTCTTTGTCTAGATCTAGACTAAGATGATTTTAAGGCTCGTATACGTTTAGGTATTCATCATTGCCTTTTCCTCATTTACACCACCATTTCAACTATACAATCCTTTACATTAATATCTCATGTTATATATAAATTATTCATTTATTCTGTTGTATCAGCTTAACAAATGAACAACGTTTACCCCTCACGTCCACTGATCATCATAGCTTTATCATCATAATCACTTTCTAATAATTAATTATAATACTGTACCACATAATGCTTGGAGTCGTCAGCGTCTTGTACCAGATCCGCTAGAAGACAGAAAATCCTGAAGAGTTTGAAGACAGAGTCATCAGTGAAGATGGGTTTGTCTCGGGAGACCAGGTGCTTTCGGCACACTAGCCAGCAGACCTGAAAAGATTATTGTTTATTATAAAAATGTAACAGTTTCTTTTATAAACTAGTTATGAAACAGATTTCAAATATCTGATTCCAGACACAGAACAAACCCAAAATTTGCGTCTGGGTGAAGAGAGAACCTTAGACTTATAAAGGTATTTGCGTCTGGGTGAAGAGAGAACCTTAGACTTATAAAGGTATTTGCGTCTGGGTGAAGAGAGAACCTTAGACTTATAAAGGTATTTGCGTCTGGGTGAAGAGAGAACCTTAGACTTATAAAGGTATTTGCGTCTGGGTGAAGAGAGAACCTTAGACTTATAAAGGTATTTGCGTCTGGGTGAAGAGAGAACCTTAGACTTATAAAGGTATTTGCGTCTGGGTGAAGAGAGAACCTTAGACTTATAAAGGTATTTGCGTCTGGGTGAAGAGAGAACCTTAGACTTATAAAGGTATTTGCGTCTGGGTGAAGAGAGAACCTTAGACTTATAAAGGTATTTGCGTCTGGGTGAAGAGAGAACCTTAGACTTATAAAGGTATTTGCGTCTGGGTGAAGAGAGAACCTTAGACTTATAAAGGTAAGTACCCAACTAATCAATAGAGTATTTTACTAATATTTTTTTATTTCTTTGAAATGTTTTTCGATATATTAGCAACAAAAAACAAGCACAAAAACATTTTAAAAATAAGACCTAGACTTGTCATATTATCTACCTTATCTGTCTTAGCATCTAGTTTATGTTCCACGTTCCACCACAACAAAAATAACAAAATGCTACCGACTTATTCTTATGCCGATAGTTGCATCAGAAAAAATGTTATGAATAAGAAAACATGTCTAAACATTAATGACAACATTCATATACCATTGAGTGGTCAAGGGCGTTTTTTGCGACACATGCAAAACTCAAAACCGCAATAATTGCAGAGTGCGATTTCATCTGAGAACAAAGGAACGGGTTTAAAGCCCCACAGACTATCAGTCTGCCTGCAGGCAACGGCCTGTCGGATGGGTGCAATCGGCCACACACTCACAGTTTTACATACAAAAACTAAATGTCTGGCGGTTTGTTCAACCGAGGAATACGAAACTACAGAGGGCCTGCACTGAATATACTTCGACGATTTTTTGGGTCTTAGAGTGTTACCCTGAAAATAACAAAAGAAAGGAAGGAAGGTTCCTACATCCACTGTTTTGAAACAAGTAATTCGTTTTTTTTACAATACATAGTTACTGTCTTTATTTCACAATTTTATTAAAAACTAGCTGACCCGGCGCGACTTCGTTCGCGTGGCCCTACCCCTACTCTATCCCTATCTTACCCTCTTTCCCCTATTTTCTCCCCTTCCCTGGACTTCCACGAATATTTCAAGACCAAAATTAGCCAAATCGGTTCAGCCGTTCTAGAGTTTTAGCGAGACTAACGAACAGCGATTCATTTTTATATATATAAGGTCCTTCTTAAATAGTGCACATAATTTTAAGGGGTCAATGTACTCACGCATACAAACAACTTTTACTATGGTACCAACATTGAAAACGCGAACGAAAAATCAGCTGTTCCATAGAAAATTTTAAATCGAATAAACCAAAATGTATGGAAAGGCTGATTTTTTTTCGCGATTTCAATGTTGGTACCATAGTAAAAGTTGTTTGTATGCGTGAGTAGATTGACCCCTTAAAATTATGTGCACTATTTAAGAAGGACCCTATATAGATAGATAGATAGATGAATTATTACTATGCCGCTTCAGAGCGGTTGACCTTTGAAAAATCGACTCGTCTCCCAAGTAGCTCCGGCGGGATTCGAACCTGCCACCTTCCACTGTCCGGGCGAATGCTCTGACCGCTGAGCTACGGAGTCGTACAAGTTTTTTGGTAATCATCACTTAGCTCGCTATATGACGAAACAAAATGACGATGAGTCAAATGCAGCAGTATTTGGAGCTTCGTGTTTGTCCTTGTCTGTATCACTAGGTGCGCCACGTAAGGTGTTATCCAATACTAGTTCAAAACGGCTGCAATGTACATTATTATACACTAGCCTTCCGCCCGCGACTTCGCCCGCGTGGACTACACGACGCTATACCGCGGGAATGCGATATTTTTCCGGGATAATAAGTATCACTCTACAGCTCCCAAACTCTCCCCTAAAAAATCACGTGCGTCGATGGAGACGGAGCAAAGGCTCCGTTTTGACGTACAAAGAAACGTGAAAGAGGGACAAACAAACAAACACACTTTCACATTTCTAATATTATTATGGATGAATATAAAATAAACTGTCGTCTTTTATTTATCGTTATGTTGATGAAAACCGCATTAAAATCCGTTGCACAGTTGTAAGTACAGACGGCGGAAAGTGACTTTATTTTATACTGTGCATGTAGTGAAATAAGGATGCCTCCTTATAGAACTCGTTCTTAAATAGCTTATTTTACTATCACCACCTATCACTACTAATAGAGCTCTTATTTTAAGCAATATCGGTCGTATGACAATATCGTTAACCCACTTGCACCAATGAACACACATGCAATTTGTATTCCTCCTTATCGCTATTTCATAAACTGGGTCTCTTCAAATGTAACAACATTTGATCGTTTCTATGACTCATTTTAAGTATCAATCAGTTTGTTTCTACGAGAGAAAAAATCTTTCCGTGTTCTGTGGTTTGTTTAGTGCAAGCTAAAATACATGAGGAAAGGCTATGCTAAGATTGCTAAGACTATACGGCTTATTTATGTGATATGATTCGTAAATCTTGAAATCGATATTTCATGACTACGAAATTTCGTCCCCTATTTTCCCTTAGATATATGATAATTAATGTTAACCCCCCCGATAAAATGAGTTTAGCGTGGATGTCTATTTACCGATGAGTCTATATGTAGCATCATAGCTCATCGACTTATTTTATGAAGATCTGTTACCTAATTTCCCTCTGATTGGCAAAAATCTCGTACTAAGTACTTAGTTACCAACTTTTATAACTTTAATACTTACGTCGCTCGTTGGGAAATTCTTTCTATAAAAACAATAAGTACTTAAAAAATCCATTGAGTTATAATGTACTAAAAATCTAAATCCGTAAAGTATTGTCTAGGGCGTACAAAAGAGATAGCCAGTTCCTCAGTGGTTAGGGATTCCGGGAAAAGTGCGTTTCCATCTTCTATCCTATTAAAGTGCTACCCCGTTGTGGATTTGAAAAACCTTTTAAAAATTAAAACATTAACCGATTTGAAATTTATTGCAACCAAACATTATGATTATTAACTGACCTCACTGATCTTCTTCTCATAGTCCCTCGCCAGATGCAGGGTGCAAGCCTTAGGCATCGCACTGAACACCTCATGCTGGAGGTAGTACCGGAACTCGTCGAAGCTCAACTCCTGGGAGGATTTGAAGTGGTCCAGCCCTTTCTCTACTCCGTAGAGGTCTAATAACGTGCCCATGTTCGCTGTTAGTACCTGCAAATAAGTGATAAGAAAAAATTAGGTGGCTAGGTACTGCACAATGTTTTTAAAGTAAAAGTAATTTTTCGCATACGTTCGTGCAGAAAATTCTTTAACTTTTTTGATTTGACATGGAGATTTGCCAAAGTCCAAGTCCATATGGAAAAGCTGTGGAGAAATGTTATTAATGAATGTTAAGCATGCGGTGGTAGGTACTTATTACGTTTATTAAGGTAGATTTTTCCGAGATAGGTATTTTAAGACTAAGTTTATCCAAAGTTTAGTTTTGGTCAAAAAAAAAATATATCTAAGCATGCTCAAAAAGTATTTGAATGTACATTTTTAGGCAGACTACAAATGGTGGAGGTATGTGGTTATGTCCAGTCCGGCCCCTCGAGTTTCAGTAGTTTCCACACTTTTAGCCTCATTAGATCGGTCGGATGACGTCAAACCGGACTATTGAGAATTAAAACGACTCAAAAGTAAGGTATTACGGTAAAAAAATATTTTTTTAAGTGAAAAGTTTTTAAAATAAAGTTAATGTTGAACTTCTTCGTCTTATAAATAATTATTCATATGTGTAGGCATATTTATTCGCTGCAGTCCATAATCTCTTTTCCCAGAATCCCATTAATATAAGTACATAATAATGTTCAGGAGTATTTAGAAGATGATTGCGGAACTTTGTTTCAGTATCCCTAGTAAGTTTTTATGTCAAGCAAACGCAAACTATCGCGATTTCGTATTTATGTCATTTTGTATGAAAACTGTATCAGCAGCGCCTCTAGCGGCGAGTAGCGCGCTTATAGGTACATTACAAATTGACATAAATACGGAATCGCGATAGTTTGCGTTTGCTTTTGGTTTGCTTGACATAAAAACTTACACTTACCTACTCAAATCATTCGATGGGCGAGTACTCTTTTGTTATTCGGAAAATTCTGCGATACCCAGTAAACAGAGTTGGTACATATTTTGCTTGGCCACTAAGTGAAATATGTTTGAATAAGCCGAGGAAAAATATTTGCCTGACTGCCAACACAAAGGCGGAGTCGTATTTACAATACTGTGACATATAAGCACAGCGACCGCATAATATGTGTGGAACTAGGGCACCATTATACATGTGGATATGTTTGTGTTTTCTTTTAACTTATAAAATACATATTTATTATTATTGGCCCGACACTGCTTCGGTTTTAATTTGAGGAGCCCGTGGCGGAGTAGTTAGTGAGCTCGGCCTGCGATCGTTGAGGTTATGCAACTTTCGCAATGGTCGGTGACCATTGCGTTACTGGATGGGTGACCAAAAATTTTTCATTTCGAGCTCCTACGTGCTTCGGAAGGCACCAAGGCACGTTAAGCCGTTGGTCCCGGCTGCATTTACAGTCGTTAATACCCACCAATCCGCACTGGGTCCGCGTGGTGGGACATGGTCCTGGCCCATTCTTCTTATCCATCCATAAGGAAGACCAAAGCCCCAGCAGTGGGGACAGATGATCGACACGATAAGACGAAGAAATAGGACAATTATATAATAAGCTAACAAAGGTTTTCGTAAAGTGTTTAAAAAACAATTCTGGTCAATGAGTCACACCAATGATTTTTGTTATCAGCATATCTAAACAATATGTAACTCGAGAAAAAAGAATCTGTTTTTATTTTTTTCCTATCTTCAAAAATAACTGAGATATTAAACGTTAAAGTACGGCCTCCGAGGAAAATTTGGGTGAACCAATGGCATTAACGTGTGACGTCCAGAGATGGGCAAATGCCCGGTTAAAACCCGGCATTTTGAAAATGCCCAGGTTAAAACCCATTTATGCCCATTTCTGCCCGAAAAGTTGGGCGGAAACTGTATAATAAAGCAGTAATAACAGTTAACCAATATTATGAAATTTTACATGATTTACAAACTCATTACTTAAATAATGCTAAGTAATATTAGAGTACGTACATATTTGTTAATTTTTAACCCCCGACGCAGCGCAACGAGTGGTGTTATAAGTTTGAGGCCTATGTCTGTCTCTCTGTACTGTACGTATATTCGTAGTGCCTAAACGGATCAGGCGATTTTATTGCGGTTTTTTTAATTGAAAGCTATATTAATCGAGATGGTTATTAGCCACGTTGAAGAAAATCCATATGGCCATTTATGGAGATGGTCAACTGCCTGCCGAAACGGGAAAAGATACAGACATGGTACTTTGACTTAAATAATGTACACCCTGGGCAAATTTTGGCGCAATAAAAAAAACAAAATGGCGGCCAAAAAAATGGCCGCCAGAAATTAAGTTGCTCGATTTGGCTGAAATTTGCGATTTCAATGTGGTTTAATTTTATTTTATGTGTAATTTAAAAAGGATGATATATAAATAAAATTAAATAAATAAAAACCGTGTACGTAGGTATACTGACATTATGTTTGGATTTTATATTTAGGTAAGTACAATAATTATTGAGTTCAAATCATGTTCAAACCACTGTGAGGAATTGCGCAACGGTTAAAGGAAGACTGATGTTGTCTTCCGGGATAGGTGTTGTTAGCCCGGGGACAACTGTCCGCTGGTTTTTATGTCGGAGTTCGTATATAAGCGAACTTGGTGAATGAACTTCGTAAGCGCGATGTAGGTTCTTCACTTTGAAGATCCGTGCCATGTTTATTATGTGCGCGTCGTCTAGATGTCGCCACAACACATAATTATGTATGAATTGATGCAAATCCGCATTTTAAGTAAGTAGTGTATCATAGTGGAAGGGGGTCTTTCCGAGGTAAAAAGAAACCTGGATCATTCTCCACCTTTCTACCACCTCAAATCCGCAGCACCGTTTCCATAGTAAAAGACCAGTCATTACTGGCAAGACACACTGGTCAAAGACTTTCGTCTTGAGACATTGAGGTATTTCGGACGCAACTATATGCCGTAGCTTCCCAAACGCTGCCCATCCAAACTGGATTTGACGAGAGACTCTTTCTCAAAGTTGGACTTACCTTACTGGACCGTCTGTCCCAGGTAAACATAGTGGTCAAAAACTTCGAGTGTAATGTTCCCAACATTAACTGGAGCAGGTGCAGGATAAGGGGTATTAACCAATCCAAATGTAACCAGAACCATCGGCTTGATTTCCAAAGTACAATATATTTTTCAACAGCCATCCTGTGATAGAATAGACCATTGCGAAAGTTACATAACCTCAGCGATCGCACACCAAGCACGCTACCCTATTGCTCTATTTACCAAATTTCGTGAAAGTCAGATCAGTGGTTTACGCATGAGAAGGTAACAATACCTAGACAAAAAGACACATTCTCCTAACTCTTGAACTACCAAAATGCAAAAACTCAAGTCAATACTTTGCCACTAGGTACGTTTATGTATGTGTTTGTGTGATCCTATGCCAGCTCAATCGTGCAAAGAAAAAGTTCTTAATAATAATACCCATGCTACATTGAACAAAGTAAACTGAAAAAAAAAATATCCTACGGGAACCGTACTGCAGACCAGTATCCTACATATCAATTTCCATACTTCTTAGCCCAGAAATGAGGAAGTTTCCATATAAATTTTAACCTCCTTATCAATAGGCGGCCTAATTGCTATATGGCAATCTCTTCCAGGCAACCTTGGGTGAAAGAAAAAATAAAATCAAAATGACAGAAGGGGAAAGGGTGCATAAAAAGAATAGAATAAGTATACACTAACAAATATTGAAAGAGAGAAAGAAGATACTATTATAGAAGTTAAGGAGTAAGAGAGAGAAAATGACTTCTAACTTGATCTCTAAAGGATTTAAGAGTCTGAGCCCTTCTGATACCTACTGGAAGCGCGTTCCACAAACGGACAGCATGGACAGAGAAAGAATAGGAAAAAAAGTCGGAAGAATGACGTGGAATTTCAAGGGTGAGGTTAGAGGACGAACGCAAAGTACAGGACGTAGATGAAGATTGAAAGAAGAAGCAGTCTTTAAGATAAGGAGGGGAAGTAGGCATGAAAAGGATAGAATAGAGAAGTTTAAGTGTGTTAAGTCCCTGCGCCGGCGAATTGGGAGCCATTGGAGTTTGTTACGGAAGTGAGACACATGGTCGTATTTGCGAAGGTTAAATATAAATCTAATGGCAACGTTCTGCAGACGCTAACTTATCAAGTAACTCTTCCGACAGGTCAGTAAAACAGACATCAGCGTAGTCAAGGATAGACAGCAGAAGCGATTGTGACAGAGTGATTTTGGTACTGATCGGCAAAAAGTTACGAAGCCGGTTAAGTGAGCCATATGCTGCAAATATCTTTTTCCTTGTTACCTCAACATGAGGACTTCTTAGACCAGAAGTGAGGAAGTTTCCAAATAAAGGGTGTCTCAAAAGTACGTATAGGATTTGAATTTCGCGCTATTTCCGACATACGTCATCTTGACACATGTAAAATTAATCGTGGAGCGTTTCACAATAAAACAGCGCATAGAAGTTATAGAAATATTTCGCGAAAATTCACGATCAATTACAAACACTCGTCAAAAGGTCGAAAAATATCGTAATTTCAAGAAGAGGTGATGTCAAATGGCCACCGAGATCTTGCCATCTGATGCCACTGGATTTCTTTCTTTAAGTCTACGTCAAAGATAAAGTCTACAACAACGATCCCCAAAACATAGATAATAAAGGCAAAATATTCGCTGAGTTATTGGTGAAATAAGTAGCGAAATGTGTGAAATTAGCAGCAAAATGTGTGAAAGTGTCATGAAAAACTTGCACACAGCAAAAATGCCCGTGGCGGCCATTTAGCAGATATTCTTTTCATATAAAATTGTACAAGTCTCTTCAAAATAAAATAAAACTACGAAGAAATTCCAATCCATTCGCGTTTTATTGAGACAAATCATCCTATACCTACTTTTGGGACACCCGTTAAATTTTAACCCCCTTTCTACCCCATTAGGGGGAAGTATTTTAACTTTGCCTACGCAGATCATCTTTGATCCTGAGCAGTATCCTACATACCAATATTTATATTTCTAATTCTAAAAATGAGGAAATTCCTTATAAACTTGAAACCCTCCCTTTGTACCCCATTATGGGGTAGTTTTTTAACTTCGCCTACGCAGATTATTAATTTTAATTCGGTGATGAGTGTCACCTTTCGATTTTATATAGATAGATTATGTTAATCATAAATAAAATAAAATATTATACTTATAAGTGCATACTCCATTTTATTATTAAAACATTTTAATACTACACTGTTAAAATAACAAAAATGTAAAATTTTCTGGTATTTCAAAAACGCACGAGTTGCGCGCAGATTGCGCACAGACGAACTCTATGTAGGTACAGTTAGACGGAAATCACCCGCAACACCCGCAAACGGAGATGTCAGTGCGACATGACGTCATCGCAATAGCGCGCAAGGAAAGCAAATTTTCAAAAGCTGGTGAAACTTTACAACGCTGTATCTTTGGAAATCCTGGCCAGATTTCGATGAAACAAAAACTATTAGTACTTGCACGAGTTCGCGCATTAAATGCAGTAATTTTTATAGTCATATTTTGATGTGTTGGTGTGACTCATTACGCCGTGCTTTTTGTTTTTATAAAAGAGTGCGTTTGTTTTGATCGAATCCTAACTAAAATCTCGATAAGACAAAGAAAATGTTCAAGTGCCTAAGTAGTCTAGAAGGTCATTTTCTGATGTTTACTTTGACGCGTTCAAGAAAGAATTTCAGATAGTTCCGGAGTCTAATTACAAGAATTTCTTATACTTACAGATGCTTACAGTGAGTAACGAGTATGATCTTCGTACTGTGCAATCCTACACCACATGAATATTTGTGCCTACACCGAGATAAACTAATGACTGACTCACACGTTGTATGTGTCGTGTAACGTGTGTGTCACGGTAAGGAGCTCGAAAGCGTTTGTTTTTACGTTTAGCTTACTAGTCTATCGGTTGTAGGTCATAAATGACTCATTACTTATCGACGTCGACGTACTACCGAGCAATAATTATGGAGTGACACTCCATACCATCCATACTAGCAGTATACAGGGTGTTTGTTTAAAGTTGGAACATAATTCAGGGGGTGAAAGTAACCATCAATACAAAAAAAAAATACGATGGGACCATGTGCGATATCGCGAAAAAATTTGGCTATTTCATACAAAAAAGACAATACCGAATGGGCCAAAATGTATGGAACAACAGTTTTTTTTGCAATGTGTGACTTAGTCCCATAGTAAAAGTTGTTTGTTAAGGCGCTACTCGGAAAAATATGGACTTTTTGATTGAAAACTATAGGACGGTTACAGTTGTTACAAATCTGGTAATAAGATATATATTTCTTTATACCTTTATCTAGAATCGTATAGTTTCAAAAACACGATTTTATGATTTTGCCTCGACACTTTTTATTTTCGAAAAGACCTCTAAAAATGCGAAAAGTGAAGATTATTCTTAAATGGGGTTACTTATACTATTGGAAATTGGTTTAATTAGTGGACACCAATAATATTGAGGATCGTATAGAAGCATTTTTTTTAAATCGCTGTAGTTTTTTAATACGAAGTGATTTTGTGTTTGTTTTGCCTGATCTGCAAAATCGGTCTCGCTCCCGCGCGCGTCGTTTTCTCATTGCTATCTCGCTTCAGCACATTTTTTCCGAGTATCGCCTTAAGGCGATGATTCCCGACCGAAATAGGCACGCTAACGCTTGCTCGGCTGCACGCAATACACTTCACGCGGACGCAGCGGCTGTGCGCAGTGAACTGTGAACTCGCGAGCGCAACGGAATCGAAAATCACTTAAAATTCAATTAAAAATTAAATAATAAAAATTTTAAACTTATGATGGCCGGAATCCCTCGGCTATTCAAAGACAATTATTTTCGTATACTTTTCATTAACTATAACCAAGTATACTGCAAATAATAGAATATTTGGATTACGATTAGACGGATGTTTGGGATTTTATTTGACACAGTAAAATATCACCAATCGAAAAAAACGGCCGGAAGCACTAGATAAATAACTGTAAAATAACATAAGTATATACTTCCAAATTTTAAGTAGGTACTTGTGACATGCAAGTAATCCATAATTTAAAATACCCTATTTTGGGGAATCGCAGCCTTAATGGGTACTTTCACCCCCTGAAGTATGCCCCATCTTTAAACAAACAGCCTGTATACTGCTAGAAATAGTAATTTAGTAGACAATTATTAGTTAGGAAGCAGTGTTTCATGTTATAAATAATAGTGAATTGTTTAGATGCGTAGGCGCATAATGTAAGGGCCAGTGAGAGTGACCGATGTTGTTGCTATCAACGTTGAATTAATTTACTCCACTCGATTTTATCATTGGACTTAGTAATTGTGTTTATTGCCTAGTTTTGATTACCTAGATATTCAAAATCTAGTTAGGTAACAGGTAAAATTAACTACTTAATTGATTTTATTTAAATGTTTACTTTTTTGCATTCACAGTGCAATTTTTCGCAATCGGAGCTGGTTGTAAGACGGGTCGATTTTTTTTAAATAGGTACTTCATTTTCCATTTTTCAATAATAAAAATTGCATTGTGAATGCAAAAAAGCAAAAACTTAAATAACTTGCAATATTAGTAATTTCATCTTTAGCGATTGGCAAATATCTGGAAAGGTATTTCATTCGCGTGTGAGGGTAGTAATATCTTCACATTGATGAAATTAACGTTGGCTATACAGCGCGTAAGAAGTATTTGATAAATTCGGCGACGCTTCTCGTAAGGACTCCGTAGCTCAGTGGTTAGAGCAGTCGCCCGGATAGCGAAAGGTCGTTCGAGTCCCATCGGAGCTGGTTGTGAGACGGGTCGATTTTTTCAAAACACTTCATTTTCCATTTTTCAATAGTTAATTGATTTGTTTAATTATCTAGTGCATTAATAAATTGCTGTACCATAAATTAACTTGTTCCGATAATCACGCTAGGGCAGGATAGGCAAACTTTTCTGCATCTACATGCCATTTTTTCTAAAGAAATGTTAAATAAGGTCATAGACGTGCCATCAAACATTTATTTTTCTTAGTGCATAATGATTTCGTGATCGGTGACGAGACGTGCCAAAATATTGTATCGCGTGCCATTAATGGAACTCGTGCCGTGTTTGCCATCCCCTTCGCTAGGGTCATAGCCATGTCTTGTTTGTAAGCAATAAAAAGGCAAAAAATATTAAATGACACACTAATCACATCACACAAAATCATTCATTTTGTCATCATAATAATATATAATTGTTCATGACAATTATCAATTAATCACAATTATAATATGTTGTACAAGTTTTAAAACATAAACTAGGTACTTACTTAATTAAACATGTCTATTTTTTGCATGTTTTCCATGACACACTTTCTCAATGAAACATGCTTAGATTATAGTGTAAATGTAAAAAGTTATTTAATTATTTTTTTATTATTTGTCTTGGTCCTGGTGTTTTCTATGTAAGTAGGTAGGTTACGTACCTACGTACATTAAGAATGTATTTACAAACAAAAAGAATTTAATTAAGTACTTGTACTTATATTTATCCGTTATCTAGTTTCCATAACACAGTTTCTAAATCAGAGGTTCCCAAATTTATTTTGTCTACTGCCCCAAGGACGTACCCAAGGGGGGGTCCAGGGGGTCTGGACCCCCCCCCCCGAAAGTGTCCATTCATCCGCGGGATGGGCGTGAACTACTGCTTGTACTGCCCTGCCCACTTTGAAAATAAATTATTTTTAGCGCCCCCCCCCCCTCCCATTTTTAACCTACTTAAAAACTACTACCTATCACTTCAAATGAAATAAATTATTGTTAGCTAGGTATATCAGCAGAGATTAAACATTCAATCTAAACGAGGCTTTTATTATTACCCGCAAGCAAACACGTATCCAGGATTTTTTGTCGGGGTGGGGGGGTCCGTTGGGGGGGGGGGGGTAGTTTAGATGTTTGTTGCTGAATCATGCCAAAACGGCTGAACGGATTGGGCTGAAATTTGGGACACAGATACTTTTTAGCCTGGAGTGGAACATAGGCTTCTTTTTATTCCGGAAATTTTTGAAAGCTAAATAAAATTTATGTTGTGCAGTTTGAATTTTTATACTTAAATAAAAAAAAAACCTACCTAGATGCAATTACAAATCACCCCCTAAGTGTCTACAACGCCTTTATTTTTTTTCTGGGTCTCTTACCGCCCCCCTTTAGGCATATGCAGCGACCACAAGGGGGCGTTATCGCCCACTTTGGGAAAGACTGTTCTAAATGGAAACTACTTGAGCTATTGTAAGCAAGAAGTTTATTATTATTGTATTATGTTGTTTCCAACCAGCCAGTAATGTAACTTTTTAATTGTAATGGTTTCTGCGATTCAGGCCTCCTAAAGCCTTAGAGAACCAAGAACCTAGAGTCTTGTGCAGTGGCCGCAAAATGTCTGGTTTCCCCCCTATACGTAAAAAAATATAAAGATCTATCGTTAACACTATATAGTTTATAAGAATTTCATGTATTTGGGTTAACAGATTCTTGAAATAAAAGAATTTAATTCAAAATAAGACGAATTGTTTTCATCGTAATAGTAGTCCTTACCTTGCAACTTAAATGGCCCTTACAACTTTAATAGTAGGTACTTACTAGTGGTATTACTTTACAAATTCGATAAACGATTAAGCAATTACCTAAGTGGCTCTAGCATAGCAAGAGGTGTAGGTAGATAGTAGAGGTGATTTGTTACTTTGTGACTCACTCATACATAGGGTTGTCAAATTTTAAAAGAATAGGTTAATGGTAGAGCAGGTACCCTAAAGCAGTCGCCCTATGGAAATAATTTCCACACATTAAGAAAAGCAATACCATTCTAATAAAACTTTATTTTTTTATAACATCGATTTCGAATGACCGATGAGGCGGGTCGTTACGTTCCCTAAAATATGGTTGAGCGAAGCGATGGCTGGTTCATGCGTCATGCTCGTGAACGGGTGCTGCCAGTGGGAATGGGTCTGCTCTTATCTGCTTGCTTTAAAATGTGTTTTCTTTTGTTTTTATACATTTTATTAAGAACTAGCTATCCGCCCGCGGCTTCGCCCGCGTGGACTACACGACGTTATCCCGCGGGAGTGTGATATTTTTCCGGAATAAAAAGTAGCCTATGTTCCTCTCCAGGCTTCAAAGTATCTGTCACCCAAATTTCAGCCAAATCCGTTCAGCCGTTATGGCGTGATTGAGTAACAAACATCCAAACATCTAAACATCCAAACATCTAAACATCTAAACTTTCGCATTTATAATATTAGTAGGATTACATTTGAAACATGTATGGCGCAACTTGCAGTATATAGTAGAATTGTCTTTTGTTTTTAACTAATATTAAAGCTTTAAGTAGAGTTCCTAAGTACTTAATTGAAAATTGTTCATCGCTATGATCATTAGTTCGCCTATACTTAACTGTATTTATCATAACCCATTGTGTAATTGTGATGGAAACTGACCTTAGTCATACCATGTTAAGGTCATTTTTCAATTTGACGACTCTGTATGAAATAAAACAGGGAGAAAAAAACAACCCTTGGAGTTTCTTGCCGGTTCTTCTCCAAGGCCTCCCGCTGTAGGGTTTGCGAACCGATGGCGTAGCTTCTATGACGTTCACAAGTATTGTAAATAACAATCTAAATTGAATAAACAAATTTGAATCTTGAATCTTGAACCTTGAATCGTATCTGATTTATCTCGGAAATAAATCCTACTATTCTACTAATACTATAAATGTGAAAGTTTAGATGTTTGGATGTTTGTTGCTCAATCTTGCCAAAACGGCTGAAGAGATTTGGCTGAAATTCGGTACACATATACTTCGTAGCCTGGAGTGGAACATAGGCTACTTTTTATCCCGGAAAAATATCACATCCCCGCGGGATAGCGTCATGTAGTCCACGCGGGTGAAGCCGCGGGCGGAAAGCTAGTAGCAAACAATATTTTAAAATATCATTATTCTGTTTTTGAAACTATATTTTAGGAGATTTGTGGCATGGAATGATTTAAGTACCTAGTATTTTATAAATTAATGGATGGACAACAAAATGACATACTCATGCATTCAAATTTTTGTCACAAAACGATTTTTTGTCTCTCCTGTAAAATTTGGTTTACTTTAACCACAGAATAATATGCTTTAACTAAGTACCTATATGTGTAATTTCTGAAACAACCGATTCAATTATTTAAAAAGTACCTAAGTTGATATTAAAAAAAACAGACAGTAATCTGTGCGTGCGATAGCCGTCAGGGCGCCCCGCCACCCGCCCATCCCGCGGATTAAAGGACAATTTCGGGGGGGGGTCCAGACCCCCTGGACCCCCCCCTGGGTACGTCCTTGGCAATACCTACCTAGATAGCAGCCCTGGCATGACTGGCTTTATTATTACAACATACCTACATACTATATTATATTACTATAACCAATTATGTCTAGTAGTCTGTCTAACTATGTGTTTGTGGCGAGGAACGACCTTACGCCTACATTGTCTGTGGAAACACGGTAAGTACAGTCCACGACACGACGAGCATTACAAACATGAAGCTCGACTTAATACTGAGGTAACGAGTATTAAGTCAAACTTCATGATTACAAATGTTAACCTTAAGTCGCCCTTATTAATTTAAGAGCAATTTTCGTAATGTCACTGTAAAAAGCATAAGTACGTTCTGTGGGACTGTATAAAAAATATTAATTTTTAATGTTAAACAAATAATTCTTAGGGAAGTATCTATTTTAGTTGGCAGCGTTGAAGAAAGTCATTAAGGCGTTATTGCCGTCCACTAGCGCCGCCAATTCATTTATTTTTATTATAACGTAAACCAGATCAATATTAAAAAAAGGAAACAACAATACCTATTAGATACAATTTAAGAGGGAATGGTTGATTTCTGTTTTCAAATATTGATCTGGTTTACGTATAATAAAAATAAATGACTTGGCGGCGCTAGTGGACGGCAATTAGCGCCTTATGTAACACAGGTAAGTACCTACCATTATTCTTATACTTTAGAGTGTTTAATTAATAGCAAACTTCTTGTTTAAAAAAAACTCTGTAAATAGATAAGTAAGTAAAGTTTATAGGAGTTTTGGAGCTCTTTATAAAAATGCAATAGCCATCGCTTAAGGCGATACTCGGAAAAAATGTGCTGAAGCGAGATAGCAATGAGAAAACGACGCGCGCGGGAGCGAGACCGATTTTGCAGATTAGGCAAAAAAAACACAAAATCACTTCGTACTAAAAAACTACAGCGATTTAAAAAAAAATGCTTCTATACGATCCTCAATATTATTGGTGTCCACTAATTAAACCAATTTCCAATAGTGTAAGTAACCCCATTTAAGAATAATCTTCACTTTTCGTATTTTTTAGAGGTCTTTTCGAAAAGAAAAAGTGTCGAGGCAAAATCATAAAATCGTGTTTTTGAAACTATACGAATTTAGATAAAGGTATGAAGAAATATATATCTTATTACCATATTTGTAACAACTGTAACCGTCCTATAGTTTTAAATCAAAAAGTCCATATTTTTCCAAGTAGCGCCTTAAACGGTTTTCCAAAATATTAAATTAATAAATAACCGTGTCTTCTACGAAGCCAATTAACTGCATGTTAACGGTACTGTAACACATCGTTTATTACTTTCAGTTACCAATAAAAGTACATTTACGTATTTCAAGCAATTTATTTTTAATTTATTACAACCGAACCGGTACCTACCTACTAAGAACCAATTGGGCTGACATATACCGAAATAATTGCCGACGAACAGCTTTTAATTTCACTTTTCACTTGCAATATTTTTTCTTATTTTGCCATAAATTTAAAAAAATCAAAATGAAATAAAACCACAATCATTAGTACCTACTTATGAATATTAATGTGGATATAATTTGTTTGGTCATTCGATCGACGCAGAAAATGAGCTAGGTACTATCCTAAATGTCAGTTTTTTGACACAAAACGCGCGAAAGTTTCCCGCCCACTCTTTGACATTTGTCGTGCTGAATGTAGGGTTGCTACTACAGTGCCACAATCTTTTCTGTTCCGGTGACAGCGGCGCTACGTACGTTTTTCTTTTTTTTTTGTAGTAATTTAACCGGCCCTGACTTCTAAGAACTTCAGCCGCCAGCAGCGCTATGGTTGGACATCAACTTGAGAGTAGAATGACATTTAAAAAAACATGATAGTTTCACATTTTGGCCACCGG
Organism: Crambus lathoniellus; assembly: GCA_949710035.1. NCBI lineage: Eukaryota > Metazoa > Arthropoda > Insecta > Lepidoptera > Crambidae > Crambus > Crambus lathoniellus. The sequence goes on along the minus strand of OX453303.1, from coordinate 7,761,876 downwards.
AACAGAAAAGTTTGTGGCACTGTACATGATATAATATGATAAGCACAATCTAGGTCTCATGCACACAATCACAATGCACAGTAATTCATATTTAATGATAGTAGGTTTACAATATTACACTGGAATTCCGCACCTCGAGCCAATTCTGTGCCAGTTACCACTGGTCATTATTGGTCATAATGTATATTGTTACTCTAATAACTACTCATCCGAAATTTTGAAGTTGATATATGATATGATATGAGAAGTGATAATTAAATAATTCAATATTAAGAAAATTATTGTTTTATAAGATTTTTTGCATGTAACTAGGCGCTACTCGGAAAAAGTACACTTACAGCAAGAATATTATCGGAAATGAAAAAAAATAATTGGACTTTTCATACAAGTTTAGCAACTTATCGGGACATTTTGTATGGAGAGTCGAAATATTATTTTCATTTCCGACAAAAAATCTTGCTGTGCGTTGTTCAGCATGAAGGCCTGAAGCTATGGTTAAAGTTTTTGCAACGGTGCCCTTAACACCCTGTATATAGCTTTACAACGCACAAAAGTTTATTAAAGTAAAGTAAAGTAATCATTTATACGGTGATCCATTATATTAGATACATTACAATACACATTTTTTCCTTAGCTAGACTAAACCTATGAAACAGCTGAAAGGGCTGACCAGCTCAGCTCATGCTGTGGCTTATAGCTACAATACAACGCTGATTTTCAGGTGGACCCATTACATAAAATTAAACGATAAATTACTACAATCTGTTGTGGCAAACATCTAATTATTATTTAGGACATATTATAATTATATCTAAGTAGTATAATATGTTAACATGAACAAATAAAATAAAAACATACTTAAGTAAATTTTTTATTGGCTTCCTAGAACAAATGGCTCTTTTTAAATTAAACTTGGTATCAATCAATCTAGCTTTACAACGCACAAAAGTTTATTACAAATGGCTCTATTTAAATTAAACTTGGTATCAATCAACCCTATATGGTGGAATGTTGTCGCACCATAAACGGTGCGTAAAAATGTTATGATCGTATTAAGTGCGCGACATTTTGTTACTATCTACCTATACTTATGCGGATTTCATTAAGCTTATGGTTAGCACTCGAAGCTTATTCTATAAGTATCATTATTGTAATGTAACACATTCTAGCTATCTGTATTTAATTAAAAACAGATCAAGGTCTAAGTACATTTATCTAAAATTTAGAATGAATTTTAGTACCTGATTCTGTGCTACTACTTACTTGAAAACAGTGTAAAGTTTAATGTAACAACATTTAGACTGTTTTGAAGTAAGTAGTAGAGACATGAGATGAGATGAGAGCTTTGAGCAACGCGGGCCTTCCGTTCCGGGATGGAAGACCCGCGTTGCTCCAAGGATGAGAGTGTTAATGTATGGTTTAAGTTTCCATAAAATATAATGGACTAGGAACTACGATCGAGAACATCAGTTTTTGAAGTAAACTTGAAAATAACGTTTGTTTAAATCTACACTAGGGACTAGTGGCGAAGGGTCGAAATATGGCGAAGGAAGGTAGGTAAGCCAGAGCCAAAATACCCTTAGTTAAGTACCACGTGATGATTTACATAGTGCATCCTATGGGGTGAGGCTTTCGGGGATTTTAGGGATTTTAAAAGGTAAGCCGTTGGGAATTCGCATGTATGGATCCATTCAAAACTGAAGGAAAAAGCTTTGATAATGATGAAGAACTAATAGAAGTCGTAACAAGGTACAATTTAGACAACGACTGAATAAAGAAATAAAAATAAGTTTTAAGTAAAAAAAAAAACATTTTTATGAGAAGTTTTTTTGCTGACTGTACGTTAATATTGCATTGTCATCTAATCCAAACCTGTATACAAAATTTCAGCTCCATCGGACACTGGGAAGTGGGTCAAATTAAGCTTGCAAGACTTGACGCGAACGGACATACATACATACATACACTGCAAGTTAAATAAGAGCTTGTAAAAATATATACTTACTAGCTGACCCGGCAAACGTTGTTTTGCCATATAAATTTTATTGGACACGAACTTCGTATCAGCTGCCTGACACAATGTCACTTATTAAAAAAAAAGTAATCCTAAGTGGCAAAAATGTCACTGATTACATACTCTTTGACATACCTTCTCTTTGGAAGCGGCTAAGAAATGACAGTTGTGTGAAGTATGACAGTTTAACGGTTGTCTATACAAAATTACCATTTTTATTTTATAATTTTCCTGGATAAAAAGTAGCATAAGTTACTCTCCAGCTCTCCAATTATCTCCATACCGAAAATCTCGTCGATCCGTTGCTCCGTTTTGACGTGAAAGACGGACAAACAAACAAACAAACAAACACACTTTCACAATTATAATATTAGTATGGATATCTCCACAAGAAAAATTTCACGGAACCTGAATTCCAGTTTACCTTCGCAAATTCTCCAGTGAACGCAAATTCTCATAATATTTTTATAACAGGCTTTAAAAACTTCTAAAGAGGCGTTCCAGTGAAAGTAGGTTTTATACAGTTAAGAACAGTCATTTGCGTCAATTAGTACATTCTGTTTCCTTCACCGGATGTAAGGTTAAATGGGTCAGATAAAGTAAGTAGTTCACAATTCATTACGTTTTACAAAGACTCCATACAAAATGAGATGCCGTCAGCAAGGACTGGTATTTTAAATAGGTACCTAGACCTACAGCTGTATATTATGTCGGCGATAAGGTAGCAATTCTTAATAGCTCCTATCCAAAAAATATACAATTTTACAGTAATTAATTTTTTTTTATTATATAACTACCTACTAACCTACAATTTTATACCAATTATAAAGAAAACATTTTAAGTTAAGTAATATTGAAAATCAAGTTTACATAAAATTTTATTATAGACTGATCGTGATCAACTTCTACGATTTCTGTAAGCAAAATAGCATAAACTATACATATTTATATACTAACTTAATACTTATTAATAATACCAATACTTAGTTATAACCTTACTCTAAACATATAGACATATACCCAGTATAAGATTTTAAACTTTCGCGTTCCATTATAATTATAAACAAGAGTAACGGGACTCAACGCGACATTTATTATGAAGTACATATTATTACGTGGTCACAAGCAGTCTGCTTGTGACCACGGTTGTTGCAACACAGCCGAAACGTCAAGCTGTAAGTACATAATAATATGTACTTCATAATAAATGTCGCGTTGAGTCCCGTTACTCTTGTTTATAAATATACCCAGTACTTACTTCATTGATAACATGAAGTTGTTGTATCAAGTAAGTACTTATATGTATTTTAATAAAGGCGTTTTGTTGTTACCGAGTTGCATATTATCAATCTTGTGAAATAAGAGTTGAGCTCGAGTCTAGGTTATCTACTGTGGTCTAGAAATCTAGATCTCGAGTAGACAATAGTCGGTTTACGTCACCAGCTGACCTGGACATGGATAGCTGTCGCCATGGCGAGAAACAGGTCAATACAGTCATTCGATTCGTGATAGGCAGACTACTTTAATGGGGTCATATAGAAAGGGCTACATTTACCATACAGACATTTGAAAAAAGTCAATACGTGGTCTAACTTTAGAAAAGCCACGCTTAGACAACTGGGCATTATGAAATCGAAGTATTATTAATAAATATACCTACTTCACAGAATATCAATCACGTTGGACCAGCTGAGTGAATCTGGAATCTCTTATTTATTATTCAGTCTTGAAAAGAAGTCGTCCGGCGAGCCGTCCGGCGACTGGGCCCACTTTCTACTGGGCCCATGGGCCCAGACGCCGGACTGCAATTTTTTAATAATTAAAAAAAAATACAACTACCTGTACTTGCAATGTAGGTACTTGCAATACCAAATTACCGGCCCCTTTACGGAGGCAGAAAGTTATAAAGGAGTGATAAGTAGAACAGCGAAGCGGGAGGAAGATGTCCCGCTGGAAAAGGACGGGAAAACACTCGACATGAAGGGTTCTGTGAAACTGCTGGCAGAGACCTTCTACCCTGGGGACCTGGTGGAAACCGATAACGAGGAGCATCGTTCGATAAGAGAAGAGGCGGAAAAAGTGAACGCGAGTGAGCAAGGTGAACTTTGTGACCCACCGTTCACCATGACCGAACTAAAACGTGCCATCGAATCTTTCAATCCAAAGAAGGCTCCAGGGGCGGAGGGCTTCACAGCGGACATTTGCCTCCACGCGATCAAAGAAGATCCAGTACTATTTCTAGCCCTAATCAACAAATGCCTGGAATGCAGCTACATCCCACGGGAGTGGAAAAAAGCCACTGTCGTTATACTCAGGAAGCCAGGAAAGGACAAATACAACATCCCTAAGGCATATCGACCGATCGGACTGCTATCAATACTCGGGAAGATTTATGAGAAGATGCTGGTAGCAAGGCTAAAATTTTATATACTGCCGAAAATGAGCCCTAACCAGTATGGTTTTATGCCGCAGAGGAGCACGGAAGACTCCGTCTATACTCTAGTGCAGCACATCCGCACGAAGATAGCTGAAAAGAAAATTGTTACGCTAGTATCGCTGGATATAGAGGGAGCCTTTGACAGTGCGTGGTGGCCGGCGATTAGGATGAGACTGGCAGAGGCGAAGTGCCCCATCAACTTAAGAAGGGCCTTCGACAGTTATCTCTCCGACCGAGCTGTCTCTGTCAGGTATGGCGGCGAGGAACACAGTGTGCTAACCAACAAAGGATGCGTTCAGGGCTCAATAGCTGGCCCCATCTTGTGGAATTTGTTGCTTGACCCCCTCTTGAAGAGCCTAAACGAGAGAGGAGACTATTGCCAGGCATTTGCAGACGACGTGGTACTCGTCTTTGACGGGGAAACAGCCCAGGATATTCAAACGCGGGCAAATGCCACTCTTGAACATGTTCGGAGGTGGGGTGTCATAAATAAGCTCAAGTTCGCGCCGAACAAAACCAATGCCATGGTAATGACACGGAAGCTAAAGTATGACACCCCACATCTGAGCATGGGTGGAGTCGACATCATGCATTCCCGCGAAGTAAAGCTACTGGGTCTTACAATTGACGATAAGTTAACATTTAATTCACACGTATCCAAAGTCTGCAAAAAAGCAATAGGTATAAGTAAACAACTCTCTAGAGCCGCTAAAGTCAGTTGGGGGTTGCACCCAGAGGTGGTCCGTACCATTTATGTCGCGACAGTCGAACCAGTTATAATGTACGCCGCGAGCGCATGGGCCCCAGCCGCGCAGAAACTGGGCGTGCAAAAACACCTAAACGCCGTACAAAGGGGAATCGTGCAGAAAATCTGTAAAGCCTATCGCACAGTGTCCCTGCACGCAGCGCTGATTCTCTCCGGGATCCTCCCTCTATACCTCCGAATCCGTGAGGCGGCCTCATTATACGAGGCCAAAAAGGGAGTGCCCCGGTCAGCGATGGGTGACAGGGAGATTGAGCGACCAGCTCCTGCGATTAAGACTCCGCATGCCGCCGAACATATACGCCTTGAGTTTCAAACCCTGGTGGACCAGGTACAAACAGACGCAAATAGCGATTACGACATACGCATATTCACGGACGGCAGCAAAATTGACGGCCGTGTCGGTGCAGCTCTATCCCTGTGGAATAGAGAGATCGAAATAAAGGCCGTCAAATTTGCTTTGCCGCCATATAGCACGGTCTACCAGGCGGAACTCCTGGCGATATGCGAAGCGGTGAAGCAAATTCGGCAGCGCAAGGAGACCACTTTCGCCATCTATAGCGATTCCACTGCCGCGTTACAATCAATAACGAGTCTGGATTGCCCGCACGCCCTAGCAGTTGAAACCAGATTAAACCTAAAACTAGCAAGCGACCAAAATAAGTCTGTTAACTTATTTTGGATCAAAGCTCATGTAGGACTCTTGGGTAATGAACGCGCGGACAAACTGGCCAAAGAGGCGGCGCTTAATTTAAAAACAAAGCCAAAGTACGATCTTTGCCCGGTTTCATTCGTCAAGCGAAGCATCCGGATGCGTACGCTTGACGAATGGAACCAGAGGTATACAACTGGCGAAACGGCTGCCGTTACAAAGATCTTCTTCCCGAACGCGATTAGGGCCTATAGGACCATCAGGAAGATTGAACCGGACCCAATTCTAACCCAAGTAATGACGGGGCACGGTGGGTTCTCCGAGTACTTGCACAGATTTAAGTGCAAAGACAACCCATCGTGCACCTGCGATCCCGAAACTCCCGAATCCCTACCCCACCTTATAGTGAATTGTCCCCAGTACACCATAGAAAGGTACGACATTGAGCAAAGACTTGGTTGTGCAATTACCCCAACCAATATAGAAAATATAATGCTTGGTAAAGATAGGGATGTATTTTTAATGTTTTGCAAAAATATAGTTTTAAAAGTTATAAAGAGAAATAAGGTAGATTAGAAAAATTATGTTATTATAATATAATGGTATATTAGTTTTTAGCATAAGAAATATTTGTAAACAACTCAAATATAGGATAGCAAAACAATAGAATAAGAATAATATTGTAATTAGCAATAAGAAATATAAATGTAAAAAAATAACAAGAATGTAAAAAACCAGAAATGTATTATTAATAAGACAATCATTAGTTATGTAAGAAAATGTTGTAAATAATAAAGAAAATGTGTAATGTGTACAACCAGAACCCCCAAATAGAAAGTAGTAAATAAAAAGTAGTAATGTTAGATAGAAATAGAATAGGCGGCGGTCCCGGCCGTTACTGTGAAAAAGATGAGGAATAAATGAGTAGTATGCGGAATGGAAGTGCGAGAGGCACGCAAGCGAGAACTAGTATGAAAGAGTAGATACCAGAAATTGTCAAAACAGGCTTTGACTCAGAGTCAGAGGTAGTAGAAAAAAAAAAAAAAAAAAAAAAAACCAAAATACCGAAATGCTGTATAAATAAAGCTTTAAGTTCCAAATACCGGCGGCTGCGCGTCTTGTTTTCCGTTCGTCAAAGAGTATAATATGTATACACTCATTTCGTTTTTAAGGCTTCTTGACATGACATGACACCGCTTGCATCACGAGTGTTGTTATATTTTAATATGTCAGATAATTCGTACATGAAATCTTTTAATTTATTTGAAGAAAGTCATTTCGAATAAGTTTAGTCTATACTATACATTAGCTGTTTTTCGGTATCGGTAAAACTAAAATGTGTTGGCAATTTATCTAAGTATATAAAAAATAATGCTTAAAGTCCGTTCGGTTAGATAGTGTCGGTACACCCGCACGGCATTGTGGCTCTTGCTATAAAATGCAGATATAAAATAATACACTCTAGTTGGGTACCAAAGTCAATTTTAATGAAAATTTGTATATTTTTATATAAAAGGAAGTTAAGTAAGTGATTTACAAATAATAATAATAATAATAATTTTTTTATATGATTATTATGATTACTCATCATCGCTCGAATTGTCACAAGTCACAACCGTCGTTACAACATGTATTTATAATAAACATAGATTATTTAAGAAAATATAATTTAATAAATGCCGAATCCCAAAATCCAATTCCATTTGCGGGTGTACGCCGCACGCGGTTTCTTTTGTTTATGCGGCGGCATCCTTTGACAAGAAGCGGCACGTGCCAAGGCGGCGCGATAAAAGGGCGACACTATCTAAGCGAATGGACTTTACATCTTCTTTTATTAAAACCTGATCTAGGCAATACAAAAATCATAAATGAGTATCTTAAAAAATACTTTAATTTAAAATGATTTTTCTTCTGACTGTACTAGAATTCGATGTAAACAATAGATCTTTTGTTCATACCAAAAGTGGACCCAGTTGACGGAAAAAAATATTTAAAAATGCAATCCGGCGTCTGGGCTCATGGGCCCAGTAGAAAGTGGGCCCAGTAGCCGGACGGCTCTTAAAAACTTTCTTATCAGTATTTATAAAAGACAGCTGATGGCTGTAGGGTGGAGATATTTCAACGTATGGCATCCCTTGTAGAATAGGGTCGTAGAGACGGACAGGGAGGATTGAGGATTAGTCCTTGGGTCATAAAGTTTACGCGTGGATGGTCTCTATTCTTGATCAAGTAAAAAGAGTAGGGTGTTAAGTAATTTGATATAATAGTCGCTATCCATTACTTTAAGTTACGTTTCTAAGATCGCCTACTATGGATAAGAATAGATGCATCAAGGTGTGTAGCAATTGATAGCAAATTTACAACAAATTACTTTTCATCTCTCAGATTCGGAAAGTGATGTATATTTAAACTGAGCAGCGGGTCCAAAACTATCCGTTTCACCCTAGGGTGGAAATGAATTTTAAGAATAGAACTGAATTTGGTTACAGTCAACCATAGAGTTACCTCATCGGCAATGAAAAAGTTTTCAACTAATTTTGTATGGGAACGGGACTCATGGGACTAGTATTTTTTTTTTTATTTTATAAAAACGAGAATATCTCAAAAGCGGTCCGTCTCGTAGCGTAGCTAAAATCTAACAAAATTTTCACCCCCTATGATACTATCCGGAGATAGTTAGGAGGCATCCGATAGACATATAAAAAAAATTTTTTTTTGTACAAATATTTTTTTTTATTCAAAAAATTAAAAAAAAAAAATTGTTTTAAAATTTGTTTTTGTTAGGTATTTAAAAACTTAAATTTTAATATACCTATTATAGAAAAAACAGAGAAAGCGAAGCCCCCCGCCACCTTTCTTTTATTTTTCTAGATAGTTTTAGTTGTCTTTATTGCTTTTCTTATAGAGGGAGATGATAAGCAGTGTATTTATTTACTTTCCTTATATTCGAAATGAAAAGTAGAGTGTATTACACGGCCGCAAAATTATTTTCATCTCGGGCAACGTATATTGAATCCCTCGCTGCGTTCAGGATTCTACTTTAGAATCCCTCGCTGTGCTTGGGATTCTACTCTAGAATCCTTCACTGCGCTCTGGATTCAAAATAGCGCCCTCGCCGTAAATATGTTATTTTGCTCCCTTGTAATACAATCTACTATTTCACCCTATGTATTTCCATAAATTATATATTTGCTTAGAGGCAGTTGGATCTTTAAAAACACGATAAGTATACCTAATCAAAGATGCGGTTAAAATGCTAGTTGCCCTAACAAAGCTGTAGGGTTTGTTTGACACTACCGGTAGGATCGCGATGAATTTTGGTGACGAAAACGATTGGACTATGAGGAACGGCAATTCACATTTTTTAATATCATATATCAATGTGACACGCCTCAAGAATTATCGGTTTATTAGTTCCTTTGTCACCGATAGTTAGTCGTAACAAATGCTTACTGTATATGGAAGTAAAGTTGTTTTTAAAATGTAAATAACTACCAAGAAAGGAGTGTTGAATAAGGCATTGATTGAGACCGAGAAATTAACATAGATATCTACCTAGTACCACCAAGTACCTACCTACCAATTAATTTATTCCTTGTCTGTGCGAATGATAGTCTTTTTCAACAAATTATGTTTGATACAGCTAACTTGATCCAATAAACGTCTTTAATTTATAAGATGTATTTTTAATGGACACGTAAAAAAATAATTTAACTGGTGAACCTAACTGTGAGATATTTAGTTTTTAATATTATGTTAAATTAGGGGAGACCGGGTATGGTTGTCTCACGGGTTGGTTGTCACAGCGGCCGTAACGGTGACGGAACCATCGAATGATACAACTGAACGGCGGTGACGTCACTGGAGTGTCGGAGCAGCACCTCCCTCCCTACCTCGCGTCAGTCCGCTCCGGCATGCCGTTGAATTCCGTTACGACTACTGTGACAACCAACCCGTGAGACAACCATACCCGGTCTCCCCTACCTATATCAAGCTTTAAATACTTTATTTATCTCACAGTTCAAACAATTAACATAATGTGTTTGTAGCTCTCTAATAGACTTTTTACAAGAAAATCATGCAATTTTCTGTCTATCAAAGAAAAAGACCCAAGTTTTAAGGAAATTGAGAGAAAATCATAGAATTGAATAGACTTGAATAACTGCTTCTACCTATTTTATAAAAATATTTTTTGCGCATTTGCCTATGAAACTAAATTTGCCTATTTTTTTTTTATGTTCTATTATAAATTCTAATCATAAGTTATCAAGAATGTTGTAAACATGACATTGTTGTGACTAAATATTGATAAGTAAAAAACAGTTTTATTTTATCATCACTACATCACTACATAGTATAAAACAAAGTCGCTTTCCCTATGTCCCTTTGTATGCTTAAATCTTTGAAACTACGCAACGGATTTTGATGCGTTTTTTTTTAATAGATAGAGTGATTCAAGAGGAAGGTTTATATGTACTTTTTATCCCGATATTCCCACGGGAACGGGAACCACGCGGGTGAAACCGCGGGCGGCCGCTAGTAGATGATAAATTACGTTTTGTGTACCTACTTAAGTAATAATAACTTGATTGCCGATGATGATATAGGTATAATGAGTTTTTATTTTGGAAATATTTTACTAAAAAGTATTTTTTATTATTTATAAATTAAGTAAGTAAGTACTTTAACTTTTTTATAATAATTAAGTACTTACCTACTTATATTGTGATTTTCTCTTCTTTCTTTTTTCTCTATTAATATAATTTTCTTATACAATTCTTTAGTATACTTAGACATTGATTAAATCATAGATGATGTACGCACCTTCAACTTAGACTTGTGTACAACAGCATTATTCTGCAACGAGTCAAAAGCATGCCAAATGCAGTTCGTAACATTTTTCAGTAAAGTTGTCATTTTTTATCACTGGCCACAAATTTCATCACTAAAAGTTCGATCTTTTTCAAGCCAAGCACACGTCTTTCCTTTGCGCGTTTGTTCGTAAAACTGATACAACGGAGCATTCGCGCTATCACGCACTCAAGGAAATGAGTAATGCCAGCGATTCTCAAACAAATATCCTCATGCCCCGTCTCTGTATATGACCGACTATGAATGACTATATTATACCTACTATACCCATCAGCACTCTAGTGGTTTGGAATTGTACCTAATTCGAAATCAGCTATTTAAATGCAAAGAGAGATCAACATGAAAGTCTTGACGTATCTACTCTCGAGTGTACCTACCACGTTTGTTATGGAAACTATAAAGCCACTGAAAAAAATACACTATTTTAAAAGCAAGCATTATGTTAAAACTAGCCTTCTGCCCGCGCCGCGGCTTCGCCCGCGTGGACTACACGACGTTATTGTGTGTAAATGATGATAATGGGAAATGTGATATTTTTCCGAGATAAAACGTAGCCTAGGTACTTATGTCACTCTCCAGCTCCCAAACTGTCCCCTTAACAAAAAATCACGTCGATCCGTTGCTCCGTTTTGACGTGAAAGACGGAAAAACAAACATACACATTTCACATTTATAATATTAGTATGGATAATAATAAGAGTTTCTCAAGTAATAGGATACCTACTTACTCAATCACAAAGTTTTTTATAAAATAAGTCGTTAAATTCTAAATAAGTAAATAAGGTACGATTGTATACCTACTGATTGATATTAAATCAACTACATTTTGATCATACTTATTAAACTCTGTGTCGTAAAGCAAACCAGACAACGTATAAATAGAGTTCATTCATATTAAGTATAGGTATACAATTATTCAAATACATAGGTACTACCTATACTTACCTACCTACTATTTTTCTCGGAAAAGCCTATCAGAGTACCTATTAAAACTAAACTATTTCTGCTGAGAAAAAAAGCCACGTATCTTACTTCATCATGTCAGCCGAACGACGCCCACTGCTGGGCATAGGCCTCCCCCAAGGATCTCCACAACGATCGGTCCTGCGCTGCCCGCATCCAGCGGCTTCCCGCGACCTTGACCAGATCGTCGGTCCACCTTGTAGGGGACTTACGTATCTTACTTAATTTTACATTATTGCCATTTTTACTGCCAAATCGATAGGTTTCATAATTTTGGATATTATCATATTATGTAGGTACGCTTGAGAACTGTTTGAGTAACTCTGGTAATCTCGAAGTGCATAACGAAACTCGTCAGCTCCTCGGGTGAGGGGGCGAGGTGAGAGGTCACGAGTGCAGAGCAGACAACTAAGTTAATATTCTAAGTACAGACGGACAGACCACTTACTAGCTACTTAGAAAAGCTTAGGTGTTATGTATGGCGATTTGGCGACAATTTATAGGTACTAAATAATAAATAGGAAAAAAATCGATTTTTAGTTGTTTGTTTATGTTTTAAAAAAATGGATAAATCCAAAAACAACTGAACCGAAATGCAAATAGAGATAAGATAGCCATTTCCTCAATGGTTGAGGATTCCAGGAGATTTGCATTTCCATCTTCAGCATTATTTTCTCTCAACATAAGTTGTGATAAAGGGAAAGTGCAACCCCGTTGTGGATAAAAAAACAGAAAACAAAAAAGATTGGATTGCACCACCACCTCATTTTAAACTGTATAAATTGTAAAGTACTTATGCACATTATAACAATAAAAAAACTATAAGTATAGTACTTATACTAGGTACTAATTTAATTGTGCAATACAGCCTTATTAAAATAGATCATCAATGGATTTTGCCAACCTTCCGTCCATATTGGTGTGTTTTCCATTTTCTGGGAGTGCCTTAAAATGGCCATTGGTCTCGATCGCTACATTATAATTACGTTACTCATCAGAACACCGGCCACTACTCGTCCTCGAATGTTTTCACCTTATCTGTGCAGGCGCCTGACTCATTCGATGTAGGGTGTACACTTTGAGCACATAATAAATAAATATTATTTTATACTTCATATTATTATCATAAGTAAAACAGAACAGTATTTTAAAGTAACATCGATGATCGCAACTAAATTATAATCACAAAAACTTTTATCTACACTCATGTTATAATATTCGAATTATGAACTCATGCCTGCACGTATACTGATACACTTTATACCAAAGTCAACTTTAAAAAATAAAGCTTCTGTATCCGGGTGTTTCATAATGACCATTATGCAACACCCGGATACAGCTGTCACTCATTATAAAACACTAAGGGCGACTTTCATCACTGATATTTAAACGTGATTAACGCTAAACGTGTTTAATACATAGTTCTGCCTCTGTCATCTGTTTGAATGTGACAGGGACAGAAATACGTTTTAAACACGTTTAGCGTTAATCGCGTTTAAATATCATTGGTGAAATCGGGCCTTATATTTCTTAAATTTACAGTCTCCATGGCAACCGTAGGATTTACCGGCCCTGACTTCCAACTCTTTCAAGCCCTTCTTTAGCCGGCAACAATCAGAAACGTTTTTAAAATTCGAATTTTGAATTTAGAAGGAATAGACCGTATAGATTCCTATGAGTGGGGTTTGGCCCCAATTCACATTTTATAATTAATATTGATTTGCTTTACTTTTGAAATCTATATATATAAAAATGAATCCCTATTTCCCTTGGTCACGACATCACGCGTGAACGGCTGGACCGATTTGGCTAATTTTGGTCTTGAAATGTTCGTGGAAGTCCAAGGAAGGATATAGGGGTAGGGTAGGGGTAGGGTAGGGTAGGGGTAGGGTAGGGTAGGGGTAGGGGTAGGGTAGGGGTAGGGGTAGGGTAGGGGTAGGGTAGGGGTAGAGTAGGGGTTGGGTAGGGTAGGGTAGGGGTAGGGTAGAGTAGGGGTAGGGTAGGGTAGGGGAAGGGTAGGGGTAGAGTACGGGTAGGGTAGGGTGGAGTAGGGGGTAGGGCCACGGGAACGAAGTCGCGCTGGGTCAGCTAGTATATAATAAATGTAATGAGTGTAGATAAAGTAGTGTATGAGACTGCACATAACTCGGTATTATTACTAGTATAGTATCTGTGGTATTATGCGACAGTCACATAAACTACTATTATGACGTCTTAAGGTCATAGCCCACTTAACCGCACCGCTCCCACCCAACCAATGTATGAGCAGTCAAATATAGACTTAATGTCGTGCTCTGTAGACGCACTTTAGCTTGCGGCAGGCTCGCTTACCGCGCGCTGTCCGCGCGCTGTCTGCTCTTGTATATTGTTACTGTAAAGTGCATCTACAGTGAACGATATTAAGTCCACATTTGGCTGCTCATACTTTAGTTTGGTCGGAGCGGTGCGGTATAAGTGGGCTATGACCTTTAGACGAGTCTTAATTACAAAAATAACGTCTTATTTTTTTAGTAGTGTTCTAATAAGTTAATGTTATTGTTATGATTGATGTACTAGGTACCTGTTTTAATATTCAATTTCAAGTTTTAGCATCAATAATCCTGAATTTTTAATTAACTTTTTTGTTTTGGATACCTAGGTAATGGAAATTGTGAATTTGGGTGAGTGAGACAGCCCTACCTCGAGGCCGTGCGTGAGCGCATTTAAATATCTTTTATTACAAACTCAGAAAAGTTGCAAACTGTTGTTGCAGAATTGTGATCTCCTATATTCAGTTAATTGGACTGGTTGGCTTATCTGGTAGAATCTGGTACCAATTGTTTGTGAACAAGGTTTTCCGAGGATTGACATCATTGTTAAAATACTTATGAACTTCCGTTCCGTAGGTAAGTACCTAAGTACCTACCTACTATACGGAAAGTTAATATTTTCAATGTTTAGGTAGGTACTATTACCTATGTAAAAAAATCATTTTTTTTTAAGTTAAGAAAAAAGGTAAGAGGTCGCTATTCATAACGCAGGAAGTGCACTCATTCGAAGAATCGTTCTCTTATCGGTCAATAAAAATATGTAGTTTAAAAAACTATAAAAACACACTTTTATAGGAACAGACTTAAAAGTACAAAATAACCGTCTATCCAGTAACTGAAATTAAAAAGCGTGGTGCGCGTTGTCAATATTAAGTACTTGAATGCATGATTTGCAAAGGGCGCACCACGCTTTTTAATTTCAGTTACTGGATAGACGGTTATTTTGTACTTTTAAGTCTGTTCCTATAAAAGTGTGTTTTTATAGTTTTTTAAACTACATATTTATTTTTTACTTTTTAGTTTAACAATTAATGGCAAGCTATGGATGGGGATGGTAATCGATTTCACAGTCCATTCATGTGTCTGCCCACCCCGTAAACATTATAACTCAAAGGCGTGATTGTATGTATTTAGTTTTAGAAATTCAAGTGGAGTCTATTAGTTACCAGATGCGCGAGCCGAACCCTTACTTCCTCCCTGCTCCATCATCAGACCCTCACCACCAAGTGTAGCTAATAGGTCTCATCAGAACGAAACAAATGAGCCCAAACTCGAGGGGTTTCCTATTGGTCATTAAGGAGTGTCACTGGCTTCCTTCCTGCTCCATCATCAGACCCTCACCACAAAGTGTAGCAAATAGGTCTCATCACAACGAAACAAATGAGCCCAAACTCGAGGGGTTTCCTAGTGGTCTTAAGGAGTGCCACTGACTTCCTCCCTGCTCCATCATCAGACTCTCACCACCAAGTGTAGCGAATAGGTCTCATAGAACGAAACAAATGAGCCCATCTCGAGGGGTTTCCTAGTGGTCATTAAGGAGTGCCACTGACTTCCTCCTTGCTTCATCATCAGACCCACACCACCAAGTGCAGCGAATAGGTCTCGTCTGAACGAAACAAATGAGCCCAAACTCGAGGGGTATTTTTGAGGTCATTAAGAAGTTTCCCTGGGTCTTCCCAGCTCCATCATCAGACCCTCACCGCCAAGTGTAACGAATAGGTCTTACCAAAACGAAACAAACGAGCCCAAACTCGAGGGGTTTCCTATTGGTCAATAAGGAGTGTCACTGGCTTCCTTCCTGCTCCATCATCAGACCCTCACCACCAAGTGTAGCGAATAGGTCTCATCAGAACGAAACAAATGAGCAAGAACTCGAGGTGTTTCCTATTGGTCATTAAGGAGCGCCACTGGCTTCCTTCCTGCTCCATAATCAGACACTCACCACCAAGTGCAGCTAATAAGTCTCGTCAGAACGAAACAACGGAGCCCAAACTCGAGGGGTTTCCTAGTGGACATTAAGAAGTGCCACTGGCTTTCTCCCTGCTCCATCATCAGACCCTCACTATGAGTGTAGCGAATAGGTCTCATCAGAACAAAACAAATAAGCCTAAACTCGAGGGGTTTCCTAGCAGCCATTGAAGAGTTCTATTGCTCACCTCTTGACTCCATCATCAGATCAGCTCGAAGGTAGCAAATTATTGTATTGTCACCGGAGTCATATAGAATTGCAAAGTTTCAAATCAATACGACAATTAGAAGTAGGTTAAAATTGAATTCCAAGATTTTCTTACATTGTGACTTAGTTACAAGTGAAGCTAATAAAAGTGTGGTAAAAATCACAAATGCTGGTACCTACTGACTGGCGGCACTGACTTAGCTAGGTAGGTAAGGTAGGTAGGGTGAATACGCTAAACGTCGGCCCCCTTACGGATTTTCTCACTTTGGATCGCTCTGGCTCCATCAGTTTGGAACTAAAGATAGATTGTGATGCGTTTTGAGACAGGTTGATAAATCTATTTTATGTTTCTAGGCATAAGGTTGACTTCTCTACTATAAGAAAAAAGTATTAAGGTACTAAAGCGTCGAGAACGAAAAAACCCTAAAGTCGGCCGTTTACTGCCTATAGTCGGTCGCGTTTTTCCCAAATGTCGGCAGGGTATAGGGTGTTTCAAATTAAGACAATGAAAAATATTAACATGATTAATTTTTTTAAGTAAGTATACTTACATATTTTGTTTTTGTTGTTTTTTACACTTTAACAATGTTAGTATAATTAAATTAGGTACCTATAGTTAAATAACAAAGTTAAACATCACAATAAAATTAAATAAAAGTAAATAACTAAGTAAGTACTTATGTCATAAAAATTTGAATTTAAAACAGAATTTAATAATCAAAAATGTTAAAAAAATACTAAGGTATATCAACAGTGATTGTTAGTTAAACTTTCACGTCACCGTTATAGTATTTAAGAATGATAAAATAACTATGACGTCTTCCTAATAGTATTTAAGAATGATAAAATAAGTCAGATAAAATAAAAATAAAGGTTTATAGTTTTTTTATGCTGTGGTAAACACAAAAGTAATCCTCCTGTATAGTGGCGGTCGAATTTGAGGATGGCCGACATTATAATACCTTTAATATTTCTAAAGTCGGCCCCAGTTTAGTGTACCTTATATCTCGTGATTAAACTAATATCACCCCGGCCGGTATTTGGCTATTAAACGTAAAATGGATTTATTTACCTTAAGGCTTTGCGAATTCTCCTATTCAGCCAATGTGATTAGTAGAATTTTAATTTATAAAACAGACTGCATTTACTTTAAGTCGGCCCCGGCCGAGTATAGGGTTTTAAGTCAAAACTGATATTCTAATGGCGGCCCCCTATTTTTCTCATAATCCAATTATACAAAACGTTAAAAAACTATCTTAAAATATAGTAAAATTCCTCTGGACATCCAGGATAGTCGGAATGTCCTGTCTTTTAAAAAGAAACTCAAAGCGCACTTTCTTGCACAATTGTCCCACTGAATCATCTTAAATTGTAATTACGCACCCCTCATATTATATAATACTAGCTTTCCGCCCACGGCTTCGCCCGCGTGGACTACACAACGTTATCCCGCGGGAATGTGATGTTTTTCCGGGATAAAAAGTAGCCTATGTTCCTCTCCAGGCTACAAAGTATCTGTCTCCCAAATTTCAGGCAAATCCGTTCAGCCGTTTTGGCGTGATTGAGTAACAAACATCCAAACATCTAAACATCCAAACATCCAAACATCTAAACTTTCACATTTATAATATTAGTAGGATATTATAATTTATGTATTGTATGTATTTAAATATGTAAAGGGTGTTTTTTTTAGAGGTATAGAATTTTAAGTTGGCATTACTTTTCAAGATGGCGACCGATTTGACAGCTGTTTGATTTATTCTCAGTTTGGTATGGCAATTTATCATGAATAGACTCACGCCTGAACAACGCCTGCAAATTGTGCAGTTTTATTTCGAAAAACGAATAGGAGATTGCCGTTGTTCCCGATTTTAATAAGCGAATTTTGTTTAGCGATGAAGCGCACTTCTGGTTGAATGGCTACGTCAACAAACAAAACTGCCGCATTTGGAGTGTAGCTAATCCTCAAGTGTATGTCGAAACACCGTTACATTCAGAAAAACTGACTGTTTGGTGCGCTTTATGGGCTGGTGGAATCATTGGTCCGTACTTCTTCAAAAACGATGATGGCCAGAACGTTACAGTCAATGGTGATCGGTATAGAGCCATGATTACTAACTTTTTCATTCCTGAATTGAACAGCCATGATATGATGTCCAGGAGCTGTGGTTCCAACAAAACGGCGCAACATGTCACACATATCGTGCCACAATCGATTTATTGAAAGACACGTTTGGTGACTGCCTAATTTCACGTTTTGGACCTGTGAATTGGCCTCCAAGATCTTGTGATTTGACACCGTTAGACTATTTTCTGTGGGGCTATGTAAAGTCATTGGTCTATGCGGATAAGCCACAAACGCTTGATCATTTGGAAGACAACATTCGCCGTGTTATTGCCGATATACGGCGTCAAATGTTGGAAAAAGTCATCGAAAATTGGACGTCCAGATTGGACTACATCCGAGCCAGCCGTGGCAGTCATATGCCAGAAATTATATTTAAAATGTAATGCAACAAGATTATCTTTCGAATAAAAAAAAATTCATGTCAATCGAATAATCCATCGTTGTTTTATTGCAATTTAAAGTTCTATACCTCTAAAAAAAACACCCGTTATTTTATATTTATTTCAAAATATATGTATAATATATTTGTGTTAGGTATTTATTTATATTTTAAGTGTAAGTATGTCTTGTATTTATTTTTATAGATTGTTCTGCACTTTACTTCCCCTGCTTATTTATCCTATCTCTTACTCGTTCTGGGTTGACTGGAAGAGATCTCTTTTAGAGATAAGTCCACCTTTGCTCACATGTTACAATTATATTTGTGTTCAATGTATTTTTAATGTGCAATAAAGAGTATAATAAAATTTACTTATTAGTGATATCAAAGCTTAAAGCAAAAAAAAAGAAACGCCTTATAGGTGTAATATCAATCCCCGATGCGTGGGTATTCACAGCAAGTTAGCTACTTTCACAATGAACCTAGCGCTTCAACGACGGGATCGCTACTGACGCTCAGTGTGCGAAGAGCGAGAGACGTAATCGGATAGTAACCGTTTGTAAGTATAGAGTATGAACTAAGGTTGCAATTCGAGTGGAAAAATTTCCATTTAAGTACCTTTTGAATGAACGCAATTTGAAAATGTGCAGACGGCCGAGGTTTGGGGGGGGGGCGACGTTTGGCGTAATCACCCTACGATGGGTTTTTCAAAATGGTTAAAATTGTCCTAGCGACATCCATACATATACATAGGTAGGTACTTTTTTTTTTTTTTTTTTTGTATCAAGAGGAGAATGCGATCTTTAGGCATACCAAACGGCATGTTGGACTCGGTCACACCTAGGGCATGTTCCTCGCCGCGCCCAGCCCTCCCACCAAGCCTAATAGGCTTCGCGTCAGGGCTGGGTGGTTCTAACCTCTGCCCCGCCCCCTAACGAGCTTGAAAGCTCGAGAGGGGGCCGGGCAGAAGGAGGAAGCGTCCTCCCCAGCTCCCCACGTGGCTACCTGCTCGTGGGGGCAGGCCAGGTGGGGCGAATAGGAGGAAGCACCACTACCAACTAAACTCCTCTCGAAGACCTGCGCCTTACCGCCGGGTATGTGGGGTCATGTTGACACGCGCCACATTACCCGGGGAGGGTGGCCCGTTAGGGCCCCACCCTTGGGGGACAGAGGGCCTAAGGCCCTTGCGACGCGGGGAGATCGGGTCGCGCTCGTTGGCGTCCCGTTCTCCCCGGCCGCGCACGTCGGAGTTGGCTCGCTGCGACGTCCGCCTCGCGAACTCTCTCCGCGGCCTCCTTCAGCGAGATGACGACCTCGCTGAAGGAGACCACGGCCTGCCATCCCCCCTCGCTTCGCAGCATCGCTACTGTGATATTGGGAAGCGAAAGGTCCGGCCCAACCGCAGCGACCAACTCCTGGCGCTGCACCGCCCACGCCGTGCACTCCTCGAGTGTGTGGCGTGCGGTGTCCTGTAGCGCGCCACAGTGGTGGCACGCGTGGGACTCCTCCCTCTGTATTTGACACAGATACCTACCAAAGCAGCCGTGCCCGGTAAGTATCTGTGTCAGTCGGTAGGTGAGTGCACCATGGGCCCTCGCCCGCCACTCCCTAAAAATCGGGCGTATAGCCTCAACAGTTTTAAGACCTGCGACTGGGGCTTGCAATTGCCGTTCCCAATTGTCGAGGCATCTCTCCTCAGCAGCCCGTCGGACGGCGGATCGCTCCTCCGGGGCTAGCCGGGTGCCTTGTGCAATGGCTTCCTTCCTCTGCTGGTACACCTCCAAAAGTACCTGGGCTTCAAGTTCCCAGGGAGGTGTGCCAGCCAAAACGCATGCTGCCGTAAAAGAAATAGTACGGTAGCCCCGGATCATACGGGACGCAATCACCCGCTGAGGCTGACGAAGGGCAGCCTTGTTCCTCTCGTTAAGGGCGTCTGCCCATACTGGAGCCCCGTAAAGGGCCATGCTTCGTATGACCCCTGCAAAGAGTCGCCGACAGCTGTTGTCAGGACCGCCGACGTTCGGCAAAAGCCGTCCCAGGGCCGCCGCCGCTTTGACAAGCCTGGGGGCCAATAACTTAAAGTGGTCACCAAAAGACCAGCGTCCATCGAGGACCAACCCAAAATATTTAATCCTGGGTGTCAGGGGGACCACGACCCCGTTCACCAACATGTCCGCCCCCGGAGGGGTTCCTTGTCTGGGGCTATAAAAAAGAATGACCTGAGTTTTGGAGACCGCGACCTCGAGCCCTAGCCTTCTGATGCGCCCGATCATGTGCTCGGCTCCGACTCTGGCTAGGCGCTTTGCTTCTTCAAAATCTTTGACTTTGAGCCGGGGTAGTAGTTCGCCGCGAAGCGCCCAGTCGTAGCCCAGGTTCCACAGGAGTGGGCCTAGAACCGACCCCTGTGGAACGCCGCACAACATCCGCCGAACCTTCAGTTGGCCATCTGGGGCGAGAAATACAACCTCCCTATCTTCCAAATAGCTTTCAATGATTTTGACCAGGTAGAAGGGGATACCGTGGTATCGGAGAGCGTCTTTTATGGCACTGTACGGGAGAGAGTTGAATGCGTTTTTGATATCCAGCGAGATCGCAACAACCCTCTCCCCGCGGTCTACCGCCGACTGCGACCACTCCTTCAGTGCCATTATGGCATCAATGGTGGATCTCTGCCTCCTAAACCCATACTGCCTATCCCAGAGGTTGGGTCCAACAGTGTACAAGTGTTGGACGATCCGGTCCGCTATTATGCGCTCAAGCAACTTCCCGATTTCGTCGAGCAGGACCAGCGGCCGGTAGGCAGATGGGGAGCTCGGAGGTCGATCATCTTTTTGTAGTAGGCAGAGTCTTCCTCTTTTCCACCTGGCGGGGAAATGACCTGTACGAAGGCACTCCGAAAACAGCGCTTTGAGCTCCTCGCCAAGCCCGTCCATAGCCATTGGGGTGACACGACCCGGAATCCCATCGGGACCGGGCGCCTTCTTTTTGACTTTCAGCCTGTCAACTATCGCTTCTAACTCCTCCTGGCTTACCGGGGAGTACTCCGGGGGCTCAGACGGTGCTACAATTCTAGACCCCAATAACGGACCTATTTCGGGAGCCTCAGGCGGAAAGAGGCCATCAACTACCTGAGTCAAGAGCTGTGGATCCATTGACTCGGTAGGGGGCGCCAGGTTGCGAAGTCTGCTCCTAATCATCCTGTATGGGCGCCCCCAGGGATCCCGATTTAGGTCCTCTAGGAACGCATCCCAAGCGGCGCTCTTTGCTCCAAATATGGCCCGAGATAGGGTCCTTTTTGCCTCTGAATAGGCCTCATGCAGTCGGGTCTCCTCTCCCTGTATACGTCTCACTCTGCGACGGCAACGTTGTAACGCCCTCCTGGCAGCTAGACACGCCGCTCGGAGAGAGGCAATCTCGCTGGACCACCAGTAAACTGCCTTTTTGGGCGGCATACCTTTGACGCGAGGCATGGATGCATCGCAGACCTTCTTAAGCGAGGAGACCAGGTGACTAACACGATCCTCGACCCCCATTTCCTCACCAATATGCCCCTCAGTAACCCAAGCCTCAAAAATGGCCGCCTCCTTGGCCAGGTCGGAGTTGAGCTTTGCAATAGCCCACCGTGGAAAGTGCCGCAAAGCTTCCCCGGGTGACACGGGGCGGGTCGCACCAGGAGCAGACACAATTTTAAAATGTATGTAAACATGATCGGACAACGTCAGAACGTCCTTTAAGACATGCCAATCTTGAACCCGTGCACCCAAGGCAGGAGTCGCGAAGGTCAGGTCGACTATTGACCCTCCGTTATGTCTCACACAAGTATACTCGCGACCCCTATTAAGGAGCACGAGCCCCGCCGCAACAGACCAATCCAAAACACTATTACCTTTAGGGGTGTCTCTGTCTTCTCCCCAAGCGGTGTGGCGGGCGTTGAAATCGCCGAGGACCAGCATTTGGGCTGGTGAAAGACGCCCCACGACACCGCGCATCGTATCGAGCCACAGATCGAGCTCCGTTAGCCCCCGGTTTGGGGAGAAGTAGACACCGACCAGTGTCAACTCTCCCCAAGAGGCCGCCACATAGCCCGGTCCTCTCTCTATGAGCGAGAGGGGAGGGGAGTAGGCGGCAGAAAAGGGGGCCATAATAGCAACGGTTTTGTCCGTGCTTCCTAGCCAGTTGGAGCGTTGCGGAATAGAGTAAGGCTCCGAGATAACCACCAGATTTTGTCCCAACTCCGTCACATACTGCAGGAGGAGATCCTGAGCTGCGGCGCAGTGATTAATATTCACTTGTAGGAGGTTGAGGTGTCCAGCCATTACGAAGACATGTGACCATCCTCAACCTCTGCCCGAACAACCGAGTTCCCCGGTCGGCTAACTGCAGTCCCAAAGACCGAAGGTATTTTCGCCCTAACCGAGGGAGGGCGGCACTTGCCACCCCCCATAAAATGGTCAGCCGGCAGGTTAGCTGCCTTGCACACAGCGCAATTAAGACCAGGGACGGTGCAGTCCATGGACTTGTGCCCCTCTTGCCCGCATCGATAGCAGGTGTTGCTGTAATCTTTCTTGCAGGGACACAGTAGTTTGGTGTGCCCCGGGACCATGCATCCGTAACAGCGGAGTGGAAGAGGCTCCAACGCCTTGACTGGTGCAGAAACCCATCCTACCATAATGCGGCCAGCGGTGGACAGAACCTTCGCCGCCGGAACTGGACACTTGACAAGGGCTGCGCCCAATCCCCCCGGACCTACACGTATTTCGCCGACCCTGACTTGCTCTTGGGGACATCCTCCTTTTTCTGCAACAGCCTTCCTCAAATCTTCGGTTCTGACGGAATCATCAAGCCCGGAGACGCGTAAGTCTGCTGTCTTCACAGGTCTTGAGATTTTTACCGTTTCGCCTAATGTCTCCCGAAGTTTAGATGCCTTGTCCCCACTGCCTGCTCCGGGAATTTCGAAGACCCGGGCCCCCGTCGCTGAGACTTTGACTTTCATTCCTTCGATGCCCAATTCCTGAATATTGATGGCCCCTCTGGCCTTTAAGAGAGCGTCTGAATAATTCGACCCCTGTTTCGCTTGCTCGGGGGTGATGGCTACGATCACCGCCGTTGCCTTTGGAGTGATCAACTTCGGTTTCTTCGGACCAGAGGACGCAGTAGGTTGTGTTCCAGGAACCCGTGGAGGCACCACCGGGCCGGGCTTGGTGGGTTTAATGGGGCGCCCATTGCTGCCTATGGTCTGCCAGGTCTCATTGCGGCTAGCCATAGCTGCATACGTTGGTTGTGTGTCTCCTTCCTGTTGCAAGATCCTCTGATTAGAAGACGTAGACGGGGTAGGATTTTCCGTGGTATTGGAATGTCCCGCCTTTTTTTTGTCTGCAGCCAACGGGGGGCGCCTGATTGGCGCCGGAGGCAGTCTTTGTTCAATGCCCTCAATGCGTGCATTGAGCATATTGCTGAACTGGGCGGCAAGGGATCGCTCCATTGCTGCCGCCCATTCAGGAACGCCCGGGATGGGTGGAGGCAACGTTTGAATGGGGGGGTTTTCAACCCGCCCCGCCGAACCTGAAGGAACCGACTTGCCGCGACGTTGAGACTCCTCAAATGCCTTTTTGTGGGCTAGAAGCTCTTCGCTTAATTGTTTGACTTTGGTTGACATCCTGATATTATCAGCCCTGAGACACCGAAGCTCTTCATTAGGGGGCATTCTAATGAGTTCCTCGACAACCTTCAAAATCTCCTTGCTTGCTTCCGTAACATCCCTTTTGTACTCCCTCTTCATGTCACCGGAAGACGCAACAACCTCAAGGAGCTTTTTTGTTTGCTTTTCCACCTCAAGACGCAGAACAGCAGGGGACCGCTATGTGGTGTCAGAGTGCACCGAGTCTGAAGGAGAGAAATCGCGGAGAAACATCTCCCGCGTACTACCCTGCAATGGATTATGACTCTCCACATCTTCCGAGCCCTTATTCTTTCCTTTCCCTTTGTCCTTCTTCTTCCTTTCCTCTTTTTCCTTCTCTTGTTCCAATTTTTCCTGCTCTCTAGCGTATTCTTTAGCTACCTTACGGGTAACCTCCTCTAGCTCATACTCTTCACGCGCCTCTTGCGAGTTAAATTTACGCATGTTACCTACATAGGATCCGCTACCTGCGGGTCTCATAGCCTTTCCCCTACCTCCGCCTCCCGTTACTCTACTCTCTTTAGGGGTAGCAGCAAAAGGAAGCTCACCATCAACTTCCAAATCAGCGAACCTGTTTGCCGACCCAGGACGTTTTTTCGGCACATTGCGCAGGTTAATATCTTCCTCTAATGAGAGAGAGTCGGGAGACTCAGGTCTCGACGTTTCCCCCCCCCCGAATGTTCGTCCACGTCTCCGTACATGACGGCAGAGCATGGAGTCACAAAAACGCGTTTTAAACACAGAGAAGTGTTATAAACACAAAAAACCGGTACAACAAATCCTATTCACGAAGAAAATCCAGTGTCCAGAAACACAGCCAAGTCGTTATTATAGTAGTAGAAACTCCAAAACAAACACAATCGACCAGCCACCGGCCTCTCAAAAGCTGAGAATCGGGTCGCTGGCCGACAAAGTACACAAAAAGTACGAAAATACACCAAAATCGCCCAGAGGCCCACCTCTCAAAAACTGAGAATCGGGGCGCCGGACGATGTCAACGCAAGCCGGGGACCACAAGGAGTACTGCCGACCAGCCGGGAAACAGTTTCTCAAAACCGAGAATCCGCTTACCGGACGATCGACAATTTTAATTTTCCAATGAAAATGCTCGTCCAGTACTGGACGATTTTACCTAAGAAAACTTTTCAACTCCGAAAGTACCCAACCGATATCCGTTTTTTAAACGCCAAACGAAAGAAAAAAAATCGAAAGGGATATATTCCGAAAATCAGCCAGATTATTTAACCATCCCTGAACAACCAGGTAGGTAGGTACTAAGAAGCCCTACACTGGGATTCTATTAAATAATAAATGTAATTTCGATATAAATCTTTACTGCGGCACCATGGCCGATATATTCTATATCTACTACAACACGCGACCGCGGAATCGTCTAGACTAAAACAAACTACTCGCGTAATGATGACAATGCATTCGATATTTTTGAATACTGATTTAAACATAAATCAACCATAGACAATGCAAGGAGGTATCATATCCTAACAATATGATACCACATGCCGCCGCCGCAACAAAAAAAGCCTTTCTTACTAAAGAAATGTTTTTTCCTACATTAGTCTAGTTCAGCCTAGTACTAAGGGTAAAAATTTTAATTGCCACTCCTCTAAATACCAACGACGGGTATCGTTGGATTCGTCATGGTCTCCAGATTACGGAACTGTGAGTCGTAAAGTAAATTTTTGGTGGAGGGGGGAGGTAGGGGGGGCTAAAGATGGCGGATCAGTACTTCAGTTAAAACGCTCTAGTCTGAGAAATACTGAACCGAATTCTTTGTTTTTGGTCTCATTTAAAAGAGGATAATATAAACTAAAACTCATTTATAGACATTAAATACTGTACTGCACTGGTAGAGGCGCAATGAAAGAAAAACATCTATTTTTTACTTAATTACATTTTTTTATTGTAAATAATTCAAAAATAGTAAGCATTCGTGAAAATTATGTTATATAAAAATGATAGGAAATTTAATAACCTATTCAAAAAGGTAAAAAACTTTACTCTAAACATATATACGACCATTTAATAGACTTTATAAAGTAACACGGCGCAGCATATCCGAGCCACCGCGACCGGGAAGCCGCGAGTCTATGTCTTAATTAAAACGCTCTATTCTGAGAAATACTAAACCGATTTCTTTGTTTTTGGTCTCATTTGAAAGAGAATAATATAAAATAAAACTTGTTAATAGACATCAAATACTGTACTGCATTGGTTGAGCACAATAAAGGAAAACATTTTTTTTTTATTTGATTACATTTCTATTATTGCGAATAATTAAAAAATTAGTAAGTTTTTGTGAAAATTATGGTGTATTAAAATTTAGAAAATTTAAAAACCTATTTAAAAAGATAAGTATCTCTACTCTTACATTATATACCACCATTTAATAGATTTTATAAAGTAACACGGCGCAGCATATACGAGCCTCAGGCGACAGGAAGCCGCGAGTCTTTGCTTTAATTTAAACGCTCTATTTCAGAATACAGCATTTAAATACTTATTAAATAATATAACTTACTTAAGAAATTTTTTTCGACAAATTTCTTAACTAGGTACTTAAGTAGGTACCTACTTATTAACTGACCAATGTATGTCATAATTATATTGATTGAAACATACGTCTTGATTAACGTGACAAACACCTTTCATACAATTTTTGCTTATTTTTTACACAGCAATATCTAGCTGTTCGGCATCTACTTTTGCACTGGCATGCCACCAACTCTAGTCCTTTAATAGATATTGGAGACTGGAGGCTAAGTTACTGTTACTGTTATAATTACCCTCTCTTAAATGCCAACCCCAAAGTTCTGGTGAAGGCAACATTTGTAATGCTTTATCGGCAGTTTTCCAAATGAATGTTTGATAGTTTGCTCTTTGTAGATGATGGCCAAGTGCTTCAGATCTGGGTGGCAACTTTTCTAAGCTATTTATGTTTGGAAATATTGCAGCTCCAAGTTGATCGATTTTATTTATATCACTATTAATTTGGTTTATTATGGAGTGTACATTTTTAAACTTCCAGCACTCTCTATTTCATCATCATAGACGTGTGTATTATTGCCGAATGTTTTTAAAAGCTCATAGTGTTCCAATAGGACAGGCTAACAAGCTTTTTTGACAACCCATCAAAAGAACTCGTTGTATCACAGCCCGTGATGGCGTGGTAAGCAAGCAGAGACTGCTTTTCAGCACCAAGACTCCTGCGACTTGTACTATTTTAGTATTCTGTGCTCCTGCTGATATCGTGCACAGGAACATATTTAGGTATTGTGCCACATTGAACCCATACTTTGTTTGGTAACTTATCGATTTGATGAATCAGCAAAAGCAGAATCAGTATTACGACTGTGAATACCAAGCTAAGATTTGAAACAGTAGTGTTTCAAATCTTAGCTGGGCAGCGTCTATACTATAGACGACAGATAGATATTTTTTGAATGATGAATGAAGCGATCCCATTTCTTAGGTCGTATCTGAATTAGCGATACTTTTGACTGCAGGCAGGTGGTGTCAAAGACATATCTATTAACAGTTTCCACGAACACTCAAAAATAAACTTTTCATTTGCAAATTGATCACGAGGAAGGTGACACGAGGATCATACTACATGCTACAGACGCTGCCCAGCGAGGATTTGAAACAGTAGTGATTCAAAGTCGTCATACTAATATTCTGCTTTTGCTGATTCATCATATCGATAAGTTACCAAACAAAGTATTGTAGTGGCTCTAACCCTGATTTGTATATGTGATCGTCTAGTTATAATGTTTTTCTATGTATTTGGTGGTCTTGGTGAAAGTCGATGTTACTGGCATCTAAGTGATCTGCGAATCGTGTTTATGTTTGTACTATTTAGTAGCTGCGTGTGAATAGAACGGAAGCTCATCGAGATAAATCCATCATTCCGCAGGCCTATGGTTTTAAATAACATTGCGAAGCTTGTTAATATTAAAATGCAAATTGTTTTAATCTGATCGCGACCTTCGCCTCTCTTCTACTCTAATTCCTAAGCTATAACCAATAGATGTCTGCTCACGTAGTGGATTACACTCTGGTCGTTTAGTAGCGCCTACAAAACCTTCTAGGAAAAACCCTTCTGAGGTTTATTATTTGGGGAACGTCAGCCATCTTTGTTACGCTGCGAAGCGTATGTCAGACATCTCCAGGATGTGGACATTTATTTACTTTATTTTATAAGGTGTTCGCTAGACACCTTTCCCCATAATACCATGGTATACTTTATTTATTCATATTTGTATTAATTGAGAAAGTTCGATTTGGCCAAATCGGGCGATGGCTGAACGCTATGGAAGTGCAAGTGTGACGACGACCCAGAAATGCTGCTACCCGTTCACTGAAACCCACACGCAGATAGCCTTTAGGCTCAATAAGGCTGAGCTCGCGAGTGCCGGCCAGAGCATCCCGTTCAGTAGTCTAAGAGAATAATCTCTTATAGTCAAGGGCCCTCATTCGATTAAAGTCAGTGTGTTCAGTACACCCCTGCCTATACCGCGGAATCAGCTAGCGCAGTGGAAGCTGGTATTACTAATATAGACTCCGGACAAAAACTAGGTTTCAGCGGGGATGTAAACTGAACAATTGGACTGCGATACACAGCGGAGAGAATGTTAAGTAAGGTGAGGTTACATACGGGTCTGTGTGTCGAACGTCTCCAAGGCAGAAGTGGTGTAAGGGAGCGCGCGCGCCCCTGGGGTCCTTTCTTCGTCTTCTGCAGACCTTACCAATTAGTCACCTTACTCACAACACAAATAACAGCGTTCCCAAGGCACTGGGCGCTTCAGCAATAGGTACACAATGACACACACGGGGGAGCCTCTTTTGTTACGATTTACAGTCCCGACAAAAAGCGCGTGGTGGACAATTATCTTTCTTTCAAAACTCCGCGACCAGCCCGATGGATGGCGTCAAAACCTTGGTCGTACAAAACGGGATCAGATAGATAATTTAAGATTCAATTCAAGCTCGACATGCCAGGCATATACAACACGAGCGATTTTTTAACAAATTCAGCAAAATTAATCCGACATTTTTCTTACAAGAATTTCAATCAAGTGTCTGTCAAACTTCAAGTGACAGCGAAATGTCAATTTGACGTGACATTAGAGGTGCGTTCAGAAAGATCGATCTTTTCCGAACACAGTGGGTGGAATGACTAGCTCGCAGCCTCAAGCGGTCAAACACCCCAGGATTTAAACACCCTGTGCAAGTCCTATTTCATCACAGATCACCTAGTATACCTATCTCTATTTCCTATCCTAAATACAAGTCTATAAGTGCACCTAACAGCGTCTATGTCCTGTGTAGAGGCAAAATGAACTTACACATTATACCTATTCAACACTAATACATTATACTTCCTTCTGCTCTGCTCCTGTTGTCTCTCTCGTCCAAATTCAGCAGCTAGACCCCTTTACTAACACGTTTAAATAAACTACCTATACACAGGTAACCTCAACGGTTTGAATGTAGTCTCTCCCTTAAAGTCTTTAATCACTCCCTACTATCCCATGTTTATTTATTTAGGTATATGTATAGAAATCTACCTAGACCTAGACTGAAATCTAACGAATTTAGCTCATAGAAATCGTGATTCAACTGAAAGGTGTACATGTGAGAACGCAAGGTGTTAAGCGAAGTCAAACAAACTAGCTCAATGGTTCTCCTAAGTATTTCTTAGTATTTAACACGGATTTGACTATGCCTCACACTGTGCTTCCTCTTAGGAATCTTATATCTAAGCAGTAAAACATATAATTATGGAAAAAAAATATTATTTATTTAACTTAAATGTGTTTTGTTTATCTTCGAAATAGCAAAAAGAAACTGGTTTGATTATTTAAGCTGTCACCTATAGGTTGCTATATAATGACAGCTAGATTTTCAGCTCCTATCTTAAGACCATACTACATAGAGAGAAAGCGAAAATCCAAAGAAAAAACTCTCTAAGGTCATCTAGATTCACACTTAAATTTAATTAAACACACACTAAAGTTTCAATAGTTATTTTACAACTTAAGTCTAAAGTGAGATACGAACACATTTATAGAACAAACCTGTTCCATTGATTGAAAAATGGAAAGGAAAACTATTTCACATATTAGTCTAATTTAGACTTGATTATTAACATTCATGGTAGATATTAGTGTTTCGTATTCCACCAGGCTACATAAAGTTACAGTCTCTAGAGCTTTAATTAATACTTTCACGTTAACCATCCCTATCTCTGAGATTAACTATGCATCGAGAAAAGACGCAATCCAATTCAGCCTCGATTGAGGTCTAACCCGGCTCTTTGCATTTCTATCTCATTCGGTAGACCATCTTGCAAATACCTCCGTCTATTTAATATTCGACGATTGCAATAACTGAATATATTATATCCACAACACCCTAACACAACTATTGCGCATATTAAAGCCAACACAAAAATGAGATGTTCTATCGGGTTCCATTCGGTTATTAAAGCGAAACCCCCCAGAATGGTGTTGTTCTTCGTATTGATACATTTCTACGTTGTATGTGATATACCGCTCGTTATTCTAGAGATTGTACCTTTATTGACACACGGAATAAGCCACAATGTACACAATTACATACCCCTCTCGACGTTGTTTAAATTCACTTTGTAAAATAGTTACACTTGTTTTAATATTCAAATCTACAATTTACTTAACAAAGTTAGTATTTAATTAATAGTTAACTCTTTAATCTTTATTTCTCACACAGTTAGTTACAATGGAGTCACGAAACTCCCAATCTATCACTCTCCTAAAATATCAAATAGCGTCTCCCCAATGCCAGTTGCATCCCCGTTTTCTATCTTCCATCTCTACTGAAGTTATCTCCTCCCGCTCTACGCCCATCTCGATCCCTCATTGGTCAGCTTGATGCTTGCAATCTCCATGGTGACGCCTACGCACAACTTCTCACGATCCGCCCTAACAATTCAGAGAACTCAAGTCTTTTCCTTCCTTCGTCTACTTCACCCATCTGCAACACATTTAATATCTACCAAACTCTTAGAAATCTGTGCATTTAAACTAAAATTGTCCATCATTCACCAGTTTGAATAGTTTGTCTGACAGTTGAGCGTAATTTACGGCCTACCCAAGACTTCATTTGTCTTAGCCCCCGCCGTGCGCTAATAAAACTTGTCGCTCTTAATCTATTAGAAGAAATATTCGAAACATTTTTTTGAAATTTTTTTTTTTATTCCTAGTTTTGTTTTACGAGCCCGGCCCGCACATCTGCTAATAATACGAATGCCATCACATTTTCCCCTAAATAGAATCTTAAACACCTACATCCGAATGTAAGGTCGTTTTAAATTATATTTCCTATCTGGCCACATTTCCAAACTCTCCCACGGTATTCGTTCAGTTCTCACGTTCCCTTTCTATAGCTCTTATCTGTCCATTGTATACCCAAGTAGGCAATAAACCCCGATACTCCGCCTCCTTTGTTACATAAGTATGGCGCCTCACAAACCATTGTCCCTATTTTTTTTTTCTTTTATTATTTTTATCTATTCACATAATAGCGAAACAGGTGTATCGCATTGTAATTCCCTTTTATCTTGTTTGTTTGTTTATCTATTAGAGTGTACACGTTGCTACTGGGAATAGCACCAATGACGTATGGTCCTTCAAACAAACGTGCAAACTTCTTAGTCACTTTTTTAGATGCATCCGATTTCGCAAACTTTTTCAACTTCACTAGATCACCTATGTCAAAACACACTAGTTTATGATTTTTGTTATAATGAAATTCTCTACTCTCGGCTGACTTCAACATGTTCTGTCTCGCTCGTTCCCGAACTAATTCTAATGGCTCTTGTTGTAGGCCTAACCCCCCTCCAATAATTTTGTCGTTATCCGTAGATAAACGAGTTCCTGTACCCCATACTATTTCGTTAGGTGTGTAACCCGTCGTGGTGTGTATAACTTGATTGTAACAATCCTCTATTTTCGGCAATACGTCAACCCAAGAACAATGTGATTTTTCACAATACGTCCTAAACATTCTTCCTAGCTCTCTATTGACCCTCTCCGTAGAATTAGGTCGCGGGTTTCTGATTGAGGTGTGCGTTAGTACGATACCTAACTGTCTAACACCTGACTCAAAAATCCTTGATGTGAAATTTGCACCTCTATCCGAACATAAAACCTTTATTTTGACCTGTTCGTGAAATTTTCTAACACAAGTTAATGAGGCCCTGCCACTCGCCTGTCGTAATGAGTATAATCTAATTAATTTGCTGAAGGCGTCCTGCATAACAAACACGTACTTATGACCAAAGCGTCCTGCCGGTATTGGTCCATAAATGTCACAAAATACTCGTTCCCCTATCTCCCTAGCTATCACCGTCTTAATTGGTCCTGAGTGTGTCTCCAACGCATGTTTCGATTTTTGACACACGTCGCAAGCCCTAACTACCTGTCCTATTTTGCGTGCCATCTCAGTGAAGTAGTAACGTCGCTTCATTAACGCAAGAACCTTGTATCGCCCAAAATGTCCTACTTCCTCGTGTATACTAGTAATCAATTCCGTTTGTAAGTTCTCGGGAACATATAATCGCGACCTACCCGAACCTATCTCTATCCTATAGAGAATCCCGTCTATTAGTCTGTAATGTCTAGCCTCAGACTCGCTCCCAACTTTTATACGCTTAGTTATTTCGCTAACAACACGATCGCGCCCCTGATGTTCTCTTATCTCTTCCCAATTATTCTTTATGAGTCGTCCAGTTGGTATTTCAAACAAATTCATTTCCGGTCCCACAGTTTTATTAGTCAAGATATCGGTGACTCCACTTATATGTCGTGACAACACGTCAGCTACAGTGTTCAGACTACCCTTGACATGTTCAATCGTATAATTGAACTGTCCTATATAACTTACCCACCGTATCATGCGAGCGCTTAGTAATTTACACGATTGTAGAAACGTCAAACTCTTATGATCGGTCCTAATTACTAACCGAGCACCCCTTAAATACGTTTCAAACTTTGATAGGCTATAAATTATGGCCCACAGCTCTTGTTCAGTGACTGTCCATCTGCGTTCCGTTTCTGATAATGATTTACTACAAAACCCTATAACTCTCTCTTCCCCCTCACTTGTTAGTTGGTAGATGTATCCTGCGACACCTATATTCGAGCTGTCCGTTTGTAAATAATATATATCCTTCGGGTTTGGATGTGCAAGAAGCACGGTATCTACAAATAAAGTTTTCACCCTTTTAAAACAACCGTCTACTTCCTGTGTCCATGACCATCTTTTGTTTTGTTTCAATAGGTCACACAGAGGCCTAACCTCCTCACTATACTTTGATACAAATCTACGAAAATAGTTTATTAATCCCAGAAATCCTCTTAATTGTTTTATGGTTCGAGGTGCGGGGAAATCCAATATCGCCCTTACCCTATCCGGATCCATTTGTACCCCTTTGGTATTTACAATGTGCCCTAATAACTTTACCTACACACATAAGAATTTACACTTTTCCTTCCTACTCGTTAGTCTAGCCGCCTCTAACCTGCTCAGTACTTGATCTAGGTGTTCTAGGTGTAACTTTAGGTCCCCCTTAGTGAACACTACTATGTCATCTATATAATTTATACAAAACTCGCGCACCCCTTCTAGTATCGAATCCATAGCCCTCGAGAAACCTGCCACCGATGTCTTAAGTCCTTGAGGTAAAACACAATACGTATAGGTTTTCCCCATAAAAGTGAACCCTGTATACTTTCTAGAATCGGGATGTAATGGTATCTGAAAATATGCATTATTGAGGTCAATAAGACTGATGTAATTAACCCCATAAAAGGATTGTATGATTTCTGATGTAAGTGGTGGCGCCCCCGCGTCCCCCACCATCTTCTTATTGAGTTCGCGCGCGTCTAATAAGAGTCTAATTGTTCCGTCTCGCTTTTTTGTAAAGGTAAGCGGACTACAACACGGTGTCGCCTCCTGACGGATAACTCCTAAGCCCTCTAACCCATCTAGTTCTCTTTTTATCTCCTCCCTATATGCTAAAGGTATTGGATAACTTCGCTTTATAAAAGGCGTGTCGTCGATTAATTCAATAACATGCTCGTATCTGTCCGTCAATCCTAATTCGTCGGTAAACACTCTACTATATCTGTTTAAAACGGGTAACAATAGTTTCTTTTGTTCGTCATTTAAACCCATCTCGTCCAAGTAGGTAGCCACCTTTCCGCTATTGCTTATTTTCTCGCTCGCCTCATTATACACCGCCGGTTGGGCGTCCGTCTCTAACATCGTATTTATCATGTTTGCATTGTCTCTCCCGCCTAACCGTTTTAATTCGCAACTCGAATTTATTTTGACACTAGTCCTAACTCCTAAGTGCTCAATTGATAACGTCCTTTCTCTACCACACTCCACTATCCCCTTGACATGTTCCAACCAGTCGTATCCTAATATCATTGACCTAGGAAGCCTATGCAGAATTAACATTGACGTTTCAATGATTGTGCCACCCAAACTTAGCTCTATTAGTACCATACGATTCGCACTTTCACTCCGTGATCCAAATGCTCCCTGCACCTGTATAGCCGGGATAGCGATCTCGGGCAAATCACCTCTCTCTTTCCGAATAGAATCGTGTAGTTCCCTAGTTATAGCGCTTATTTGGCTCCCTGTGTCTATCAATGCACTTATACGCATCCCGTACACATCCACTCCTATCTCGGGTAATCTAGGCAACGAATAATCAACACCTAAGTAATCTAACTCGTCTAGCTCATGTGATATCGACAAAACCTCTCTACCCCTGCTTGTACAAAGATCACACGCAAGCCCTTCTTCGTCACATTCTATCACATGATTGAATTGATTTTCCAATAAGACACCTATGCTACACGCTATTGCTCGCAAACTGTTGCTACTCACTGACACTCCCCCGGTCAATGGCCTCTTCAATCCCTTTCCGTCTGCTCCTAAACCCTGACCTGGCTCCCATCCATTTTTAACTAAAATCTTATATGCTATATCGTCTTTCCTATTTTCTGAAGTCCATTCATTCCCCTTCCTACACTTTGATAACCGATCGGACTCCGCTTGTGTAGGGGGTATCAGTTTTTTGTTTTATCCTCCCTCACAGACGTTGATAATGTTGACCCCTCACCTTCCTTCATGAATGTTATAGCTGGCCTAGTATTTATTTCACCCAACACGTTTGACCGTGATGTATTCCTATTAGAATATGATCCGTAACCTATCCTGCCTCGTCGGTGAGCCCTTCCCCGAGTTGAACCGCCTCTGCCTCGCCATCTTTCCGCTAAAATCGTTGCCGCAACTGGATAATCTGTCTGTGTCCTACTGTAACGACCTCTCTGGTTATTTCCTCTTTCTATAGCATATCTACCTATCTCTCTCTGTCCCACAACTACATTTTGTTCGATACTCCTAAGAAAGTTCGCGCCTTTCATAATAGTGGGTTCCTCTGCTCTCGTAAACCACAACCGTTGAACATCTAAAGGATAATGACGCATTATCGAATTTACTAAATCCCTTTCACTAAAAGATATAGTCAAGGACTGCATCGACTCAACATATTCAGCAAAATGTTCGGACATCGAAATCGCTGATTCACTTGTGTACACCGCGTTAATCAACCTATACCTAACGGATTCTTGTATTTGTTCAGTCCAATAAGTCCGTCTAAAGTCGTCCTCAAAATCACTAAAAGTATTCCATCTCCTTGAGTACATCTCCATCAATTTTCGTGCATGTCCCATGATGCAACCTAGCGCTATATCAATTTCGCGGTCCTGTCCATTCACTTCTCTAATATATTTTTTTAATCGTTTCAAAAACGCAATAGGGTTCGCGAATGGTTTTCCGTCAAAACTCGGCTTCGCAACTGAAGGCTGTATGACGTATAAGTTTCTAGTTTCCGAATTCGCGGCACTACCACTAGCTGTTGTGCTAATCGACTCCTGTCTAATCGTCTGATGACTATTTTGCACATTCCCGCGCGACTCTAACCTCTCGTTTAATCGCTCCGCGCTCAACTGCCGTAATGTATTTTGAAATTCATCCATTCTTTGTGACATCTGTTGTAAAGTTATGTTATCTATATTTCCCGTTTGTTCCCCTATGCCTCCGTTACCCTCACGACTTTCCCCTGTCCTATCTTGACCCCTAACCCGTCTCTTACTGCGCCTAGGCATTATAACGTCACTTAACTCAACTGCCGACAAACTAGTTTTGATTTAAACTTTCCCCTACTCCTAAATGCACAGATCGTTCTTTATGAGAAAGGTAGATAGTACCACATGTGATTAAAATACTCATGATAACAGACTTACATTGAAATGTAACAATATCTTGAGAATCTGCTCCCGCCTTTGTCTCCACCTAAATCACACATCTTTATTATGCTAACCTTTTTACGTACAGTCAAAATCGTCAAACGCGACGCTATGCTTTGAATAATATTGGAAAGTATTTTTATTTTACTCTTTTATTGTTTATTTTGTTCGGTAAGAATTCTCCACGTCCTTCCCTTTTGTCTTTAATGTACAGCCGTCAAATTTTACTTCAATGGACAACAGCAGTTAAGTTGCAAACCAATAAAACATTAACCCTAAGGTCTCCTTTGTCTCGCTTCCCATTCACAAGCTTGTCAGACAGGCTTTGTCTTCCGTGAACAAATAACTTGGCTATACAGTTGTCTAAAAATAGATTCTTTTAGTTTTATAATTTACGAAATAGGTATGTATATTTTTTTTTTCTTTTCGATCTCGTTGATAACATTATGACAAATTCTGACTGTAACTGTGTCTTTCCCCTACATTCAAAAGACATGTAAACAGTTTAACACAATAAAATAATCACACCATGCACATAATTAAAATAATTATTCCATGCACAATTTATCTCGCCTCCTTGTTTCGCATCACGATGTCTCGTAACATCCCTGTAAAAGTATTCCTTTCAACTGACCACGGTTTCTACGTTGTGTTTATTTTATTTATTTTTGTTTTATTTATTTATTATAATTATTTGGTCCTTTTGATCCAATCGTATCGTTATTTCGAATACGTATTTGGAATCCTGGTCACGGCACCATTTTCTGTAGTGGCTCTAACCCTGATTTGTATATGTGATCGTCTAGTTATAATGTTTTTCTATGTATTTGGTGGTCTTGGTGAAAGTCGATGTTACTGGCATCTAAGTGATCTGCGAATCGTGTTTATGTTTGTACTATTTAGTAGCTGCGTGTGAATAGAACGGAAGCTCATCGAGATAAATCCATCATTCCGCAGGCCTATGGTTTTAAATAACATTGCGAAGCTTGTTAATATTAAAATGCAAATTGTTTTAATCTGATCGCGACCTTCGCCTCTCTTCTACTCTAATTCCTAAGCTATAACCAATAGATGTCTGCTCACGTAGTGGATTACACTCTGGTCGTTTAGTAGCGCCTACAAAACCTTCTAGGAAAAACCCTTCTGAGGTTTATTATTTGGGGAACGTCAGCCATCTTTGTTACGCTGCGAAGCGTATGTCAGACATCTCCAGGATGTGGACATTTATTTACTTTATTTTATAAGGTGTTCGCTAGACACCTTTCCCCATAATACCATGGTATACTTTATTTATTCATATTTGTATTAATTGATTAAGTTCGATTTGGCCAAATCGGGCGATGGCTGAACGCTATGGAAGTGCAAGTGTGACGACGACCCAGAAATGCTGCTACCCGTTCACTGAAACCCACACGCAGATAGCCTTTAGGCTCAATAAGGCTGAGCTCGCGAGTGCCGGCCAGAGCATCCCGTTCAGTAGTCTAAGAGAATAATCTCTTATAGTCAAGGGCCCTCATTCGATTAAAGTCAGTGGGTGGAATGACTAGCTCGCAGCCTCAAGCGGTCAAACACCCCAGGATTTAAACACCCTGTGCAAGTCCTATTTCATCACAGATCACCTAGTATATCTATCTCTATTTCCTATCCTAAATACAAGTCTATAAGTGCACCTAACAGCGTCTATGTCCTGTGTAGAGGCAAAATGAACTTACACATTATACCTATTCAACACTAATACATTATACTTCCTTCTGCTCTGCTCCTGTTGTCTCTCTCGTCCAAATTCAGCAGCTAGACCCCTTTACTAACACGTTTAAATAAACTACCTATACACAGGTAACCTCAACGGTTTGAATGTAGTCTCTCCCTTAAAGTCTTTAATCACTCCCTACTATCCCATGTTTATTTATTTAGGTATATGTATAGAAATCTACCTAGACCTAGACTGAAATCTAACGAATTTAGCTCATAAAAATCGTGATTCAACTGAAAGGTGTACATGTGAGAACGCAAGGTGTTAAGCGAAGTCAAACAAACTAGCTCAATGGTTCTCCTAAGTATTTCTTAGTATTTAACACGGATTTGACTATGCCTCACACTGTGCTTCCTCTTAGGAATCTTATATCTAAGCAGTAAAACATATAATTATGGAAAAAAAATATTATTTATTTAACTTAAATGTGTTTTGTTTATCTTCGAAATAGCAAAAAGAAACTGGTTTGATTATTTAAGCTGTCACCTATAGGTTGCTATATAATGACAGCTAGATTTTCAGCTCCTATCTTAAGACCATACTACATAGAGAGAAAGCGAAAATCCAAAGAAAAAACTCTCTAAGGTCATCTAGATTCACACTTAAATTTAATTAAACACACACTAAAGTTTCAATAGTTATTTTACAACTTAAGTCTAAAGTGAGATACGAACACATTTATAGAACA
The DNA here is from genome assembly GCA_949710035.1 of Crambus lathoniellus. Lineage (NCBI taxonomy): Eukaryota > Metazoa > Arthropoda > Insecta > Lepidoptera > Crambidae > Crambus > Crambus lathoniellus. The sequence continues at coordinate 7,722,679 of OX453303.1, read as the reverse complement.
AACCTGTTCCATTGATTGAAAAATGGAAAGGAAAACTATTTCACATATTAGTCTATTTTAGACTTGATTATTAACATTCATGGTAGATATTAGTGTTTCGTATTCCACCAGGCTACATAAAGTTACAGTCTCTAGAGCTTTAATTAATACTTTCACGTTAACCATCCCTATCTCTGAGATTAACTATGCATCGAGAAAAGACGCAATCCAATTCAGCCTCGATTGAGGTCTAACCCGGCTCTTTGCATTTCTATCTCATTCGGTAGACCATCTTGCAAATACCTCCGTCTATTTAATATTCGACGATTGCAATAACTGAATATCTTATATCCACAACACCCTAACACAACTATTGCGCATATTAAAGCCAACACAAAAATGAGATGTTCTATCGGGTTCCATTCGGTTATTAAAGCGAAACCCCCCAGAATGGTGTTGTTCTTCGTATTGATACATTTCTACGTTGTATGTGATATACCGCTCGTTATTCTAGAGATTGTACCTTTATTGACACACGGAATAAGCCACAATGTACACAATTACATACCCCTCTCGACGTTGTTTAAATTCACTTTGTAAAATAGTTACACTTGTTTTAATATTCAAATCTACAATTTACTTAACAAAGTTAGTATTTAATTAATAGTTAACTCTTTAATCTTTATTTCTCACACAGTTAGTTACAATGGAGTCACGAAACTCCCAATCTATCACTCTCCTAAAATATCAAATAGCGTCTCCCCAATGCCAGTTGCATCCCCGTTTTCTATCTTCCATCTCTACTGAAGTTATCTCCTCCCGCTCTACGCCCATCTCGATCCCTCATTGGTCAGCTTGATGCTTGCAATCTCCATGGTGACGCCTACGCACAACTTCTCACGATCCGCCCTAACAATTCAGAGAACTCAAGTCTTTTCCTTCCTTCGTCTACTTCACCCATCTGCAACACATTTAATATCTACCAAACTCTTAGAAATCTGTGCATTTAAACTAAAATTGTCCATCATTCACCAGTTTGAATAGTTTGTCTGACAGTTGAGCGTAATTTACGGCCTACCCAAGACTTCATTTGTCTTAGCCCCCGCCGTGCGCTAATAAAACTTGTCGCTCTTAATCTATTAGAAGAAATATTCGAAACATTTTTTTGAAATTTTTTTTTTATTCCTAGTTTTGTTTTACGAGCCCGGCCCGCACATCTGCTAATAATACGAATGCCATCACACATTCCCCTAAATAGAATCTTAAACACCTACATCCGAATGTAAGGTCGTTTTAAATTATATTTCCTATTTTATTTTATTTTATTTTTTAATTTTTTTATTCATGGCACAATTACAGACAACAGATAGAAAATATACAAAATATAAAACATAACTTAATACTATGATATATCTGTGTCCAATTACAAAAGTGCACAGCACTGATCATAAACTTACCAAATATTTTAAAGAAAAAATTTACAAATTAAATTCATTGAACAAAACCAAATAAGAAATGAAGGATAATTTAGAGTTTAGATATCAGCAACTTTTTGAAAACTGGTACACTAGCATTAAAAATATCAATATCGTGGCAAATTTCATTATAAAGAACACACATCCTATGTATTGGACTATTTTGAGATACATTGTTTCTCGATGAGGGCACATGAAATAATCGCTGTATGCGCACAGACCGAGTCGGCACCCTGACTTTAAGCGTCATTAACAATTCGCTGCTCAATAACCCATTTGCGATTCCATGCAGAGTACGCAAGTCTATTATCCACCTACGTTTCTCTAAACTAGTCATCTTGAAATATTTGAGGCGATCGGAATACTCGCATATTTTACGGCGAATACCACACTTCGTGCATAGAGCACGTAAAAACTTACGTTGGATAGCCTCTATTCTATCAGAATGGTTATGATAAACAGGCGACCAGATAGAAGAGCAGTATTCGAGGATACTTCTGACTAGGGCACCGTACAAAACAATCCAAGAGTTAACGTTATGGAAAGGCTTAGCATGGCGTAGTACAAAAAATAGCATTTGGTTGGCTTTGTTACATATATAGTCATAATGGGGTCTAAATGAAAGCGTCGAGTCATAATAGACTCCCAAATCGCGCACGACCAAAACACGACCAAGCGTTCGACCATCAATTTTATAGTCGAAACTGACAGGACTTCTGTTCTTGGTAAAAGTTATCACCTGACATTTATCTATATTAAGTGACATATGATTCTCATAGCACCAGGAACTTATTACATCCAACGCTCTCTGCAATGTCTGGGAATCTTTGTTATCTACAACACGGTTAAAGATTTTGATGTCGTCTGCAAATGCGAGACATTGACTTTGAATTTTTTCCAACAGATCATTGACGAAAATTAAAAATAATAGTGGGCCCAAGTTTGATCCTTGTGGGACGCCAGAGGGTGAGTCGAATGGAAGAGAATCATAGCCACTCAATGTTACAAGTTGAGAGCGCTGGCCTAGATAGGAAGTAAGCCAGCGCAATAGATCTCCATTGATCCCAAGATGTTCAGCCTTAGCCAGAAGAATTGAATGATTCACACGATCAAATGCCTTAGCGAAATCCGTATAGATAGCATCTACTTGTTTCTTATCATTAAATGAGTCACATAAATAACTCGTGTATATTAGAAGGTTGGAGTTGGTCGACCTCCCCGTGATAAAACCATGTTGCTTAGGACTAAGTATAGAACTGACATGATTGTATAAGTGTTGGTAAACAATTGCCTCAAAAATCTTTGCAAACCAGTTCAAAATACTTATGGGGCGATAGTTAGTAATATCGTGTTTATCACCGGATTTAAAAATAGGTGTAATTTTTGCTAGCTTCCATAATGCAGGAAATGTACCTTCTCTTAAAGATTTATTATAAATTAAAGTTAACGGAACAACAAGAGCTGATGCACACATGCGTATAAGAATTGGCGGGATTCCGTCAGGACCTGCACCCTTCGACACGTCAATATTCTTTAATCTGCTTAACACGGAGTCACTATTAACTTGCAGCTGTGATAAAGCAAAATTATGGCTAGGAAAATCAGGATAATACGATGAAGAAGTACTCTTGTCATAGACAGAAGAGAAGAATTCCGAAAACAGATTAACAATCTCATCGCCCGATGTAGCGATCTGATCACGAAGGTACATTCGGTTAGGTAAAGCATTTGTTAGTCTTTTACTCTTTGTAAAACGCCAAAATGCCTTTATACTGTGCGTCAAGTCCTTCTCAATGTCAGAAATGTAAGCTTTAAAACATTTTTCCAATAATATTTTAGCACGCTGTCTAAGCATGGAATAGGCATCCCAGTCTCTTGGATTATTAAAACGTTTGTAAACGTTGTGATACTTGGATTTCAATTTTAATACTTTTTTGAGCCCTGAAGAAAACCAAACCGGATAATTACAATTTCGCACTTTAATTTTTGGGGTATGTTCATTAATTATAATATAAAGTTGGTTGTAAAAAAATTGAACCAAGTCGTCACAGTCAAGACTGCGAGCATGATGTGCCCAATCAATATCTCCAAGTTTAGAAATGCATCCCTCGTAATCAGTTTTACGAAAACATAATCGTTCAAAAAGACCGTTTGGTCGCAATGGAGATACATGGAAATCGTAAACAAGTTCAAACGGTGGATGATGCTCATCAAGACGGCTAATTGGAATGGCTGGGTGAAGTGAGAAGGAGTCCGAACAATTCACGATTGCCAAATCCAAAATTCTATCATTTTTATTTTTTATTTTATTTAACTGTAATATATTAATTGATTGAAACAACTCACAGATTATTTCAGACTTAGGGCAATCACCAGTAAGCGGAGTACTGGCCACATTTCCAAACTCTCCCACGGTATTCGTTCAGTTCTCACGTTCCCTTTCTATAGCTCTTATCTGTCCATTGTATACCCAAGTAGGCAATAAACCCCGATACTCCGCCTCCTTTGTTACATAAGTATGGCGCCTCACAAACCATTGTCCCTATTTTTTTTTTCTTTTATTATTTTTATCTATTCACATAATAGCGAAACAGGTGTATCGCATTGTAATTCCCTTTTATCTTGTTTGTTTGTTTATCTATTAGAGTGTACACGTTGCTACTGGGAATAGCACCAATGACGTATGGTCCTTCAAACAAACGTGCAAACTTCTTAGTCACTTTTTTAGATGCATCCGATTTCGCAAACTTTTTCAACTTCACTAGATCACCTATGTCAAAACACACTAGTTTATGATTTTTGTTATAATGAAATTCTCTACTCTCGGCTGACTTCAACATGTTCTGTCTCGCTCGTTCCCGAACTAATTCTAATGGCTCTTGTTGTAGGCCTAACCCCCCTCCAATAATTTTGTCGTTATCCGTAGATAAACGAGTTCCTGTACCCCATACTATTTCGTTAGGTGTGTAACCCGTCGTGGTGTGTATAACTTGATTGTAACAATCCTCTATTTTCGGCAATACGTCAACCCAAGAACAATGTGATTTTTCACAATACGTCCTAAACATTCTTCCTAGCTCTCTATTGACCCTCTCCGTAGAATTAGGTCGCGGGTTTCTGATTGAGGTGTGCGTTAGTACGATACCTAACTGTCTAACACCTGACTCAAAAATCCTTGATGTGAAATTTGCACCTCTATCCGAACAAAAAACCTTTATTTTGACCTGTTCGTGAAATTTTCTAACACAAGTTAATGAGGCCCTGCCACTCGCCTGTCGTAATGAGTATAATCTAATTAATTTGCTGAAGGCGTCCTGCATAACAAACACGTACTTATGACCAAAGCGTCCTGCCGGTATTGGTCCATAAATGTCACAAAATACTCGTTCCCCTATCTCCCTAGCTATCACCGTCTTAATTGGTCCTGAGTGTGTCTCCAACGCATGTTTCGATTTTTGACACACGTCGCAAGCCCTAACTACCTGTCCTATTTTGCGTGCCATCTCAGTGAAGTAGTAACGTCGCTTCATTAACGCAAGAACCTTGTATCGCCCAAAATGTCCTACTTCCTCGTGTATACTAGTAATCAATTCCGTTTGTAAGTTCTCGGGAACATATAATCGCGACCTACCCGAACCTATCTCTATCCTATAGAGAATCCCGTCTATTAGTCTGTAATGTCTAGCCTCAGACTCGCTCCCAACTTTTATACGCTTAGTTATTTCGCTAACAACACGATCGCGCCCCTGATGTTCTCTTATCTCTTCCCAATTATTCTTTATGAGTCGTCCAGTTGGTATTTCAAACAAATTCATTTCCGGTCCCACAGTTTTATTAGTCAAGATATCGGTGACTCCACTTATATGTCGTGACAACACGTCAGCTACAGTGTTCAGACTACCCTTGACATGTTCAATCGTATAATTGAACTGTCCTATATAACTTACCCACCGTATCATGCGAGCGCTTAGTAATTTACACGATTGTAGAAACGTCAAACTCTTATGATCGGTCCTAATTACTAACCGAGCACCCCTTAAATACGTTTCAAACTTTGATAGGCTATAAATTATGGCCCACAGCTCTTGTTCAGTGACTGTCCATCTGCGTTCCGTTTCTGATAATGATTTACTACAAAACCCTATAACTCTCTCTTCCCCCTCACTTGTTAGTTGGTAGATGTATCCTGCGACACCTATATTCGAGCTGTCCGTTTGTAAATAATATATATCCTTCGGGTTTGGATGTGCAAGAAGCACGGTATCTACAAATAAAGTTTTCACCCTTTTAAAACAACCGTCTACTTCCTGTGTCCATGACCATCTTTTGTTTTGTTTCAATAGGTCACACAGAGGCCTAACCTCCTCACTATACTTTGATACAAATCTACGAAAATAGTTTATTAATCCCAGAAATCCTCTTAATTGTTTTATGGTTCGAGGTGCGGGGAAATCCAATATCGCCCTTACCCTATCCGGATCCATTTGTACCCCTTTGGTATTTACAATGTGCCCTAATAACTTTACCTACACACATAAGAATTTACACTTTTCCTTCCTACTCGTTAGTCTAGCCGCCTCTAACCTGCTCAGTACTTGATCTAGGTGTTCTAGGTGTAACTTTAGGTCCCCCTTAGTGAACACTACTATGTCATCTATATAATTTATACAAAACTCGCGCACCCCTTCTAGTATCGAATCCATAGCCCTCGAGAAACCTGCCACCGATGTCTTAAGTCCTTGAGGTAAAACACAATACGTATAGGTTTTCCCCATAAAAGTGAACCCTGTATACTTTCTAGAATCGGGATGTAATGGTATCTGAAAATATGCATTATTGAGGTCAATAAGACTGATGTAATTAACCCCATAAAAGGATTGTATGATTTCTGATGTAAGTGGTGGCGCCCCCGCGTCCCCCACCATCTTCTTATTGAGTTCGCGCGCGTCTAATAAGAGTCTAATTGTTCCGTCTCGCTTTTTTGTAAAGGTAAGCGGACTACAACACGGTGTCGCCTCCTGACGGATAACTCCTAAGCCCTCTAACCCATCTAGTTCTCTTTTTATCTCCTCCCTATATGCTAAAGGTATTGGATAACTTCGCTTTATAAAAGGCGTGTCGTCGATTAATTCAATAACATGCTCGTATCTGTCCGTCAATCCTAATTCGTCGGTAAACACTCTACTATATCTGTTTAAAACGGGTAACAATAGTTTCTTTTGTTCGTCATTTAAACCCATCTCGTCCAAGTAGGTAGCCACCTTTCCGCTATTGCTTATTTTCTCGCTCGCCTCATTATACACCGCCGGTTGGGCGTCCGTCTCTAACATCGTATTTATCATGTTTGCATTGTCTCTCCCGCCTAACCGTTTTAATTCGCAACTCGAATTTATTTTGACACTAGTCCTAACTCCTAAGTGCTCAATTGATAACGTCCTTTCTCTACCACACTCCACTATCCCCTTGACATGTTCCAACCAGTCGTATCCTAATATCATTGACCTAGGAAGCCTATGCAGAATTAACATTGACGTTTCAATGATTGTGCCACCCAAACTTAGCTCTATTAGTACCATACGATTCGCACTTTCACTCCGTGATCCAAATGCTCCCTGCACCTGTATAGCCGGGATAGCGATCTCGGGCAAATCACCTCTCTCTTTCCGAATAGAATCGTGTAGTTCCCTAGTTATAGCGCTTATTTGGCTCCCTGTGTCTATCAATGCACTTATACGCATCCCGTACACATCCACTCCTATCTCGGGTAATCTAGGCAACGAATAATCAACACCTAAGTAATCTAACTCGTCTAGCTCATGTGATATCGACAAAACCTCTCTACCCCTGCTTGTACAAAGATCACACGCAAGCCCTTCTTCGTCACATTCTATCACATGATTGAATTGATTTTCCAATAAGACACCTATGCTACACGCTATTGCTCGCAAACTGTTGCTACTCACTGACACTCCCCCGGTCAATGGCCTCTTCAATCCCTTTCCGTCTGCTCCTAAACCCTGACCTGGCTCCCATCCATTTTTAACTAAAATCTTATATGCTATATCGTCTTTCCTATTTTCTGAAGTCCATTCATTCCCCTTCCTACACTTTGATAACCGATCGGACTCCGCTTGTGTAGGGGGTATTAGTTTTTTGTTTTATCCTCCCTCACAGACGTTGATAATGTTGACCCCTCACCTTCCTTCATGAATGTTATAGCTGGCCTAGTATTTATTTCACCCAACACGTTTGACCGTGATGTATTCCTATTAGAATATGATCCGTAACCTATCCTGCCTCGTCGGTGAGCCCTTCCCCGAGTTGAACCGCCTCTGCCTCGCCATCTTTCCGCTAAAATCGTTGCCGCAACTGGATAATCTGTCTGTGTCCTACTGTAACGACCTCTCTGGTTATTTCCTCTTTCTCTAGCATATCTACCTATCTCCCACAACTACATTTTGTTCGATACTCCTAAGAAAGTTCGCGCCTTTCATAATAGTGGGTTCCTCTGCTCTCGTAAACCACAACCGTTGAACATCTAAAGGATAATGACGCATTATCGAATTTACTAAATCCCTTTCACTAAAAGATATAGTCAAGGACTGCATCGACTTAACATATTCAGCAAAATGTTCGGACATCGAAATCGCTGATTCACTTGTGTACACCGCGTTAATCAACCTATACCTAACGGATTCTTGTATTTGTTCAGTCCAATAAGTCCGTCTAAAGTCGTCCTCAAAATCACTAAAAGTATTCCATCTCCTTGAGTACATCTCCATCAATTTTCGTGCATGTCCCATGATGCAACCTAGCGCTATATCAATTTCGCGGTCCTGTCCATTCACTTCTCTAATATATTTTTTTAATCGTTTCAAAAACGCAATAGGGTTCGCGAATGGTTTTCCGTCAAAACTCGGCTTCGCAACTGAAGGCTGTATGACGTATAAGTTTCTAGTTTCCGAATTCGCGGCACTACCACTAGCTGTTGTGCTAATCGACTCCTGTCTAATCGTCTGATGACTATTTTGCACATTCCCGCGCGACTCTAACCTCTCGTTTAATCGCTCCGCGCTCAACTGCCGTAATGTATTTTGAAATTCATCCATTCTTTGTGACATCTGTTGTAAAGTTATGTTATCTATATTTCCCGTTTGTTCCCCTATGCCTCCGTTACCCTCACGACTGACCCCTAACCCGTCTCTTACTGCGCCTAGGCATTATAACGTCACTTAACTCAACTGCCGACAAACTAGTTTTGATTTAAACTTTCCCCTACTCCTAAATGCACAGATCGTTCTTTATGAGAAAGGTAGATAGTACCACATGTGATTAAAATACTCATGATAACAGACTTACATTGAAATGTAACAATATCTTGAGAATCTGCTCCCGCCTTTGTCTCCACCTAAATCACACATCTTTATTATGCTAACCTTTTTACGTACAGTCAAAATCGTCAAACGCGACGCTATGCTTTGAATAATATTGGAAAGTATTTTTATTTTACTCTTTTATTGTTTATTTTGTTCGGTAAGAATTCTCCACGTCCTTCCCTTTTGTCTTTAATGTACAGCCGTCAAATTTTACTTCAATGGACAACAGCAGTTAAGTTGCAAACCAATAAAACATTAACCCTAAGGTCTCCTTTGTCTCGCTTCCCATTCACAAGCTTGTCAGACAGGCTTTGTCTTCCGTGAACAAATAACTTGGCTATACAGTTGTCTAAAAATAGATTCTTTTAGTTTTATAATTTACGAAATAGGTATGTATATTTTTTTTTTCTTTTCGATCTCGTTGATAACATTATGACAAATTCTGACTGTAACTGTGTCTTTCCCCTACATTCAAAAGACATGTAAACAGTTTAACACAATAAAATAATCACACCATGCACATAATTAATTAATTAATCTGTTCCAAATAATTCGATTCTTTTGAATCCAAATACTGACATGGTTAATTTAAATTACCATTAGAGACAACGGAGGCATACTCTAGCCCAGTATTGACAAGAGGAAGGCCTAAATGTTTAAAAATAGTACACCAGAATATCCAAGGCTTTTCTGCTGGCAAAGACCTAGAAATAAGTTTATTTTTAAATTGTGAAAATATTGATGTGTTATGTGTTACTGAACATTGGTTAAAAGAATATGAATTATTGTTAAATTTGGATAATTATAGTGTTGTAAGTTCATTTAATAGAAAAACTACAATAAGGGGGGGTTCTTTAATAATTTTACCTAATAACACACAATATAAAGAGCGAAAGGATATAGTATCCCTCTCTGTTGAACGAATTTGTGAGATATCATGCGTGGAACTTGAACAAATAATTATAATCTGTGTATATAGCCCCCCTGGAGCAAATTACACAGTCTTTGAGTCCACTATGGAGGATGTTTTGAAAATATGCTGTCGTAAGAATAAAAAAATTGTAGTTTGTGGAGATTTTAATATAGACATCTTAGATATTAAATTAGCACAACTCTCCGGTAAATTCCTTAATCTTTTTAAATCATTTAATTTGCTTCACACTTTTAATGAACCGACGCGAATTACGCCAACATCGGCCACTTGCTTAGATAACATCTTTTCCAACTGTAACTTAATTGAGAAATCGGTAATTAATATTATTAAATCCGACCACAGTGGACAACTAGCTTCTTTTGAGCACTATAATGTTACTCCTAAACGCGAAGTAATTTGCAGGCCAATACCGAAACGTGGTATTAATAAATTTAGAAATAATGTACAAGATAAAGTTCAATGTTTGCCAGCTTCTGCTGACGCTAATAACTCTTATCAATCATTATTTGATATTGTTGAAAAAGAATTTAGTAACAATTTTAAACAAAAAGTTATAAAGTGTAATGATCGTAAGAAGTTCAGTGACTGGGCCACACCTGGTATTTATAATAGTAGAAGAAAGTTATTTGAACTCTATGCACAAAAAACGACCTCCTGTGATCCTAGCTTCATTGAATATGTCAAGAAATATTCAAAAACATTTAGGAAAGTATGTGCTTTGGCAAAATCTAGGTATATTTCAAATAAAATTAAATCATCTGAAAATAAAATAAAAGCTACCTGGAGTATTATAAACCAAGAAACTGGCAAAACAAAAAGCAAAATTAATTCATTTAACTTAAAAATTAGTGATCAGACTTTTGAATCGGATATTGAGGTGGCTAGTGCTTTTGAAGGTTTCTTTGCTCGAATACCGTTAGAAACTACTAGCAGACTTAATTCTTGCCCCAACACCGCTGTCTCTCTTATGGAATCTAGTGTGAACAAGTGCCAGGAAACATTTAGTTTTAGCTATGTCACTACCGAAGATATTATTAAAGCATTCAAAGCAATAAATATTAAGAAAACAGAAGATCTCTGGGGCATATCTACAAGTATCATCAAATCAATAATTGATGTGATAGCTCCATCATTAGCAATAATTTTTAACCAATGTATAAGTGAAGGGGTCTTTCCTAATTTAATGAAGAATAGTAAAATTATTCCTCTGTTTAAAGCTGGTGACAAAAGTGACCCAGCAAATTTTAGACCTATATCCATACTACCAGCAATAAGTAAAATATTTGAGAAATTAATTTATGCTCAACTTTTAGAATATTTTAAATTAAATAGTATACTGCATGAGAAACAGTTTGGTTTTTCAAAAGGTAAAAGTACCACTGATGCTGGGGTTGCATTTCTAAAACATGTACTTGATGCCTGGGAGGACAAGCAGGATGTAATCGCTATTTTTTGTGACCTTTCCAAGGCATTCGATTGTGTTGATCACCAAACACTATTAAGGAAGTTAAAACATTATGGTGTTTCTGAAATGTCAGTAAGCCTTATGCATTCATATCTGTATGAAAGAACTCAGAAGGTAGTTATTAATAAAACTGAGTCTACCGGAGCTCCCATTACTATGGGCGTACCCCAAGGATCAATATTGGGCCCGCTGTTGTTTTTAATATACATAAATGACCTTCCTTACTACGCGAAGAATTTATGTGAGACGGTGCTATTTGCCGATGATACATCTCTAGTCTTTAAAGTAGATAGAGGTGATGACTGTTCTGACGAAGTAAATAGTGCTCTTTCAAAAGTGTCACATTGGTTTAATAGTAATAATTTATCATTAAACTCAAAGAAAACTAAGTGTTTAAAATTTTCGTTACCTAATGTAAGACAAGTTGATTTTCATATTAGACTAGACGGCGATACGGTCGAATTCATTAACAATACAAAATTTCTAGGTATTATATTAGACTCGCGACTACAATGGGATCCTCATATCGAAGCCTTGGCGAGTAGACTCAGTTCGGCTGCATTCGCAGTTAAGAAAATAAGGCTCTTAACCGATATTGACACGGCTAGAATAGTCTATTTTAGTTATTTTCATAGTGTTATGTCCTACGGCCTTTTGTTGTGGGGCTCAGCCGCTAACATCCAAAGTATATTCGTGCTCCAAAAAAGGGCTATTCGCGCCATTTACAACCTCCGATCGAGAGATTCTTTAAGAGATCTATTTAAAGAAATAAACATTTTAACTGTTGCAGGACATTACATCTATGAAAATATAATTTATGTGAAAAAGTATTATAATACATTTGTAAAGCAGAGCGATATTCATCGCTTTAACACAAGAAATAAAGATAAACTTGTCGTTCCCAAGTTTAGGCTAGAAAAATCCAGAGCCTCATTTCTGGGGAAAAGCATAGCCTTTTTTAATAAAGTTCCACAGCATATAATTGAACTACCATTGCATAAATTTAAATGTTACATTAAAGAGTCGCTGCTGAGCAAAGGATACTATAATGTAGACGATTATTTGAATGACCGCAATGCATGGTCATGATGTAACACATAACATAATCACTGTTTAATATGATGTATTTTTATACTAAGCAATTGTTGTATTAGTAACGATATGTTTTTTTTTTTTTGTAAATGTCGTTACCTAACTAAGAAACGCTGGCAAGTTTCTTGCGCCCATTCTTCTTGTCAGTTAAAAAAGTCTTGAATGGGTGGTAGGAAAATATTGACGATTCATAAGTACATATTTATTATGTCTAAGTGAATAAAGAATATTTTTATCTTTATCTTATCTTAATTAAAATAATTATTCCATGCACAATTTATCTCGCCTCCTTGTTTCGCATCACGATGTCTCGTAACATCCCTGTAAAAGTATTCCTTTCAACTGACCACGGTTTCTACGTTGTGTTTATTTTATTTATTTTTGTTTTATTTATTTATTATAATTATTTGGTCCTTTTGATCCAATCGTATCGTTATTTCGAATACGTATTTGGAATCCTGGTCACGGCACCATTTTCTGTAGTGGCTCTAACCCTGATTTGTATATGTGATCGTCTAGTTATAATGTTTTTCTATGTATTTGGTGGTCTTGGTGAAAGTCGATGTTACTGGCATCTAAGTGATCTGCGAATCGTGTTTATGTTTGTACTATTTAGTAGCTGCGTGTGAATAGAACGGAAGCTCATCGAGATAAATCCATCATTCCGCAGGCCTATGGTTTTAAATAACATTGCGAAGCTTGTTAATATTAAAATGCAAATTGTTTTAATCTGATCGCGACCTTCGCCTCTCTTCTACTCTAATTCCTAAGCTATAACCAATAGATGTCTGCTCACGTAGTGGATTACACTCTGGTCGTTTAGTAGCGCCTACAAAACCTTCTAGGAAAAACCCTTCTGAGGTTTATTATTTGGGGAACGTCAGCCATCTTTGTTACGCTGCGAAGCGTATGTCAGACATCTCCAGGATGTGGACATTTATTTACTTTATTTTATAAGGTGTTCGCTAGACACCTTTCCCCATAATACCATGGTATACTTTATTTATTCATATTTGTATTAATTGAGAAAGTTCGATTTGGCCAAATCGGGCGATGGCTGAACGCTATGGAAGTGCAAGTGTGACGACGACCCAGAAATGCTGCTACCCGTTCACTGAAACCCACACGCAGATAGCCTTTAGGCTCAAAAAGGCTGAGCTCGCGAGTGCCGGCCAGAGCATCCCGTTCAGATCATAAGAGAATAATCTCTTATAGTCAAGGGCCCTCATTCGATTAAAGTCAGTGGGTGGAATGACTAGCTCGCAGCCTCAAGCGGTCAAACACCCCAGGATTTAAACACCCTGTGCAAGTCCTATTTCATCACAGATCACCTAGTATACCTATCTCTATTTCCTATCCTAAATACAAGTCTATAAGTGCACCTAACAGCGTCTATGTCCTGTGTAGAGGCAAAATGAACTTACACATTATACCTATTCAACACTAATACATTATACTTCCTTCTGCTCTGCTCCTGTTGTCTCTCTCGTCCAAATTCAGCAGCTAGACCCCTTTACTAACACGTTTAAATAAACTACCTATACACAGGTAACCTCAACGGTTTGAATGTAGTCTCTCCCTTAAAGTCTTTAATCACTCCCTACTATCCCATGTTTATTTATTTAGGTATATGTATAGAAATCTACCTAGACCTAGACTGAAATCTAACGAATTTAGCTCATAGAAATCGTGATTCAACTGAAAGGTGTACATGTGAGAACGCAAGGTGTTAAGCGAAGTCAAACAAACTAGCTCAATGGTTCTCCTAAGTATTTCTTAGTATTTAACACGGATTTGACTATGCCTCACACTGTGCTTCCTCTTAGGAATCTTATATCTAAGCAGTAAAACATATAATTATGGAAAAAAAATATTATTTATTTAACTTAAATGTGTTTTGTTTATCTTCGAAATAGCAAAAAGAAACTGGTTTGATTATTTAAGCTGTCACCTATAGGTTGCTATATAATGACAGCTAGATTTTCAGCTCCTATCTTAAGACCATACTACATAGAGAGAAAGCGAAAATCCAAAGAAAAAACTCTCTAAGGTCATCTAGATTCACACTTAAATTTAATTAAACACACACTAAAGTTTCAATAGTTATTTTACAACTTAAGTCTAAAGTGAGATACGAACACATTTATAGAACAAACCTGTTCCATTGATTGAAAAATGGAAAGGAAAACTATTTCACATATTAGTCTAATTTAGACTTGATTATTAACATTCATGGTAGATATTAGTGTTTCGTATTCCACCAGGCTACATAAAGTTACAGTCTCTAGAGCTTTAATTAATACTTTCACGTTAACCATCCCTATCTCTGAGATTAACTATGCATCGAGAAAAGACGCAATCCAATTCAGCCTCGATTGAGGTCTAACCCGGCTCTTTGCATTTCTATCTCATTCGGTAGACCATCTTGCAAATACCTCCGTCTATTTAATATTCGACGATTGCAATAACTGAATATCTTATATCCACAACACCCTAACACAACTATTGCGCATATTAAAGCCAACACAAAAATGAGATGTTCTATCGGGTTCCATTCGGTTATTAAAGCGAAACCCCCCAGAATGGTGTTGTTCTTCGTATTGATACATTTCTACGTTGTATGTGATATACCGCTCGTTATTCTAGAGATTGTACCTTTATTGACACACGGAATAAGCCACAATGTACACAATTACATACCCCTCTCGACGTTGTTTAAATTCACTTTGTAAAATAGTTACACTTGTTTTAATATTCAAATCTACAATTTACTTAACAAAGTTAGTATTTAATTAATAGTTAACTCTTTAATCTTTATTTCTCACACAGTTAGTTACAATGGAGTCACGAAACTCCCAATCTATCACTCTCCTAAAATATCAAATAGCGTCTCCCCAATGCCAGTTGCATCCCCGTTTTCTATCTTCCATCTCTAATGAAGTTATCTCCTCCCGCTCTACGCCCATCTCGATCCCTCATTGGTCAGCTTGATGCTTGCAATCTCCATGGTGACGCCTACGCACAACTTCTCACGATCCGCCCTAACAATTCAGAGAACTCAAGTCTTTTCCTTCCTTCGTCTACTTCACCCATCTGCAACACATTTAATATCTACCAAACTCTTAGAAATCTGTGCATTTAAACTAAAATTGTCCATCATTCACCAGTTTGAATAGTTTGTCTGACAGTTGAGCGTAATTTACGGCCTACCCAAGACTTCATTTGTCTTAGCCCCCGCCGTGCGCTAATAAAACTTGTCGCTCTTAATCTATTAGAAGAAATATTCGAAACATTTTTTTGATTTTTTTTTTTTTATTCCTAGTTTTGTTTTACGAGCCCGGCCCGCACATCTGCTAATAATACGAATGCCATCACAGTATGCGTTTAATGTGGCATAGCCACTTTACCTAAATATGTTCCTGTGCACGATATCAGCAGGAGTCTTGGTGCTGAAAAGCAGCATCTGCTTGCTCACCACGCCATCACAGGCTGTGATACAACGAGTTCTTTTGCTGGGTTGTCAAAAAAAGCTTGTTAGCCTGTCTTATTGGAACACTATGAGCTTTTAAAAACATTCGGCAATAATACACACCTCTAAGATGATGAAATAGAGAATGCTGCGAAATTTGTTTTAAAAATGTACACTCGTACGAAACCAAAATATAGAGAAAATATATAAAGAAAATACTGTGTCACCCAATATTATGATAAAACTTTACTTATTTATTAGGTACTAGCAGAACCTCGCGGTTTTACCCGCGTGGTATATAGCCTATGTCTAATGGTCAAAGAACTTTCTGAATCGGTCCAGTAGTTTCGGAGCTTAATCGAAGCAAACAAATAAACAAACAATCAAATCTTTCCTCTGTGTAATATTAGTATAGATAAATAAAATCGATCAACTTAGAGCTGCAATGTTTGTAAACATAAATAGCTTAGAAAAGTTGCCAACCAGATCCGAAGCACTTGGCCATCATTTATAAAGAGCAAACTATCAAACATTCATTTGGAAAACTGCCGATAAAGCATTACAAATGTTGCCTTCACCAGAACTTTGGGGTTGGCATTTAAGAGAGGGTAATTTGATAACAGTTACAAGCCTCCACTCTCCAATATCTATTAAAGGACTAGAGTTGGTGGCATGCCAGTGCAAAAGTGGATGCCGAACAGCTAGATATGGCTGTGTAAAAAATAAGAAAAAATTGTATGAAAGGTGTTTGTCACGTAGAGCAAGACGTATGTATCAATCAATATAATAATTATGACAATACATTGGACAGTTAAATAAGTAAGTACCTAGTTAAGATATTTGTCGACAAAAATATTTCATTAGTAAGTTATATTATTTAATAAGTATTTAAATGCTCTATTCGACCCGCGGCTTTCCGGTCGCCTGAGGCTCGTATATGCTGCGCCGCGTTACTTTATGAAATATATTAAATGGTCGTATATAATGTAAGAGTAGAGATACTTACCTTCTTGAATATGTTATTAAATTAAAAAAAAAATTATCCGCCATGATTGTCACGAAAACTGAACTTTTTTTTTTATTATTCTCAATAAAAGAAATGTAATCAAGTAAAATAAAATTGCTTTCCTTTATTGTGTCTCAACCAGTGCAATACAGTATTTGGTATCTATAAACAAGTTTTAGTCTATATTATCCTCTTTTAAATGAGATAAAAAACAAAGAAATCGGTTTAGAATTTTTTAGAATAGAGCTTTTTAATTAAGACATAGACCCGCGGCTTCCCGGTCGCGGTGGCTCGGATATGCTGCGTCGTGTTACGTTATAAAGCCTATTAAATGGTCGTACATATGTTTAGAGTAAGGATACTTACCTTTTTGAATAGGTTATTAAATTTCCTATCATTTTTATGAAATATAATTTTCACGAAAGCTTACTATTTTTTGAATTATTCACAATACAAAAATGTAATTAAGTAAAAAATAGATGTTTTTCTTTCATTGCGCCTCAACCAGTGCAGTACAGTATTTAATGTCTATAAATGAGTTTTAGTTTATATTATCCTCTTTCAAATGAGACCAAAAACAAAGAAATCGGTTCAGTATTTCTCAGACTAGAGCGTTTTAACTGAAGTACTGATCCGCCATCTTTAACCCCCCTACCTCCCCCCTCCACCAAAAATTCACATTACGACTCACAGTTTCGTAATCTAGAGACCACGACGAATCCAACGATACCAGTCGTTGGTATTTAGAGGAGTGGCAATTAAAACTCACGATTTAGACGACTTTTTCACAAAACTGCACTAGACTACATGGATTACCCTAAAGCGAAGGCCCTGCCTACCTTGGAACGATATCACATCAATAAGACTGGTCCTCACTAACGGACAGCCAGGACAATGGTCGATATAATTATTAATTTCTTGAAATCAAAACAAACCAACCATTGCATTGGCTTGACATACCAAAACCAAGGGAAAAGGTCTGCCCAGCCTTAAACCTAACCTTAATACATCATATGTAGTTACAATCAAAGCTAACCCTAGCTCATTTAAGCATTAACTAAGTCGAAATTCCAAGATCAAACATGTCGGACAAGCACCAATAATATATTGACTACGAAATTACCCAAAAATAACCCTCATCTCAAAAGGTGCCCGACAACAAGCTTGGAACTTCATAAACCTGTGGTAACCTCAAGCAGACTGTCTACTAGGGGCCACCACAGTTTATGTAGCGTGGTGTCGACAACATTGCCAGTCAGGGTTAGAGGGATCCTGCAACAAACAGGATATGACCCTGGTCCTTATTGGACCATCAGGGTTTCCTCCCCCCTCACCAACAAATGTTGACGTCACCTCGTTCCTTAAGTGACATCGAAACAACTTACAAACTAACTAAAACGGAAATAAAATGAAACACAGAAGTGTTACTTTTGTGGTCCAGATCATTAACGAAACGTGATGTCAATATCAACATAATTAAGTTAAGGTCAGGGGATTCTCACTCCTAATTAGATAATAGGTCATCCTCCTGCCTTATCCCATGAAATTAAAGAGACACGACACGATGTCTACTAATTAGTAAAAACACCAAAAAAAATATTATTTATTACACAATAAAGACAACATTTTTTTTTTATTAAACATATTTTATAAGTGGACCACAGGACACTTCGTGGGCTTCAGGTGCAGTATTTCCGTACATGAAAAAGAAACACATATTAATACAAATCACACAATTATACATTTCAACTATCTAACAATCACTATTATAAAACATCCTAAAATCCTATCCTATTTCTATAAAATACAAACAATTCATGAACGAAAACCTACCATTATTATAACACTATTAACTTTAGCAGTTTTACTTTCCTAACAAACTACAAATAATTCTTGCCCACAAAATCCAAAACATAGTTATCATTTAAAATCAAACTGTAACTCGTTATTTTAATCTGATCTGTGACTACTAAAAATATTTATTTACACCACAATAAAACAAACTCTTTTTGGTTCACTAAATAATGTCATCACTATGACTGACGACCGAGTCCATGTCACATTTGTAACCTGTACCCATGAAGCTAGTCAAACTTCATGCCTGTACCCCTAGTGTAAGTTTTTATGTCAAAAAACGCAAACTATCGTGAGTGCGTATTTATGTCAATTTGTATGAAAACTGTATCAGCGCCTCTAGCGGCGAGTAGCGCGCTTATGCAGTTTTCATACAAATTGACATAAATACGTACTCGAAATAGTTTGCGTTTGCTTGACATAAAAACTTACACTAGGGGTACTGATGTCACAATTAAATGCAAATTGTCACAAATGAAAATTATTTCAGACTTATGATCATGGAATCATCATGACCTAAGATATGGAATTTGCTGGCATGGATCATGGATTATTAATAAATCGACATATTAACTATCAAAGTCTCAATCTAAAAGGTTTAAGCCTATTTGCATGTACTTTTATTTTCCTACTTGTATGGGGCTTACTAATAATATAATTATCATGCTCCCTAACCCTTTTTATTCTATAAGGTCCCTTATAAGGTTTACTCAACTTCTTACTAATGCCTGCTATCCTTTTAGGACAAAATAACAAAACTAATTGGCCTACTGCAAATCTTACTGGTCTAGCCTTTTTGTCATACTGAACCTTCTGAACCAAACGCGCCTTCCGCAAATTCTCATTAACCTTATTAACACAGCTATGTCTAATAAGTTGCCTTTGTCTCAAACTTAAATCAGGAAAATTAATATTTAGACTCCTGTCCGACACACTTTCGGGTTCTTCTAAAAACATTACAAAGTAAGGAGAAAATTTTGTGGAGGCCTGCTTGGAACAGTTATATGCATGTGTCACCATTGGGACATGCATACACCAATTTCTCTGTAATGGATCACTATACTTTGATAACATCTGTAATAGAGTCTGGTTAAATCTTTCTATTAAACCTACTGTTTGCGGATGCATAGTGGTGGCTGTAACGTGGCGAGAATCGAACCGCCTTATAGTTTCCCTTACTATCTCTGAAGTGAAAATTGAACCTCTATCTGAGATAATTGTTTGAACAGCACCAAACCTACAAAACACTTCCTGAATGAGAAAATTACTAACTGTTCGCGCGGTAGCCCTACGCACTGGTTTACACACCGCATACTTCGACATTGACTCTATACAAGTGATGATATACTGTTTGCTACGCGAAGATTTATTTAAGGGCCCGATAATGTCTATCTCTATAGCTTGGAATAACCTATCGACTATTATGGGTCGTAAAGGAACCACTATATTTCTCTTCTTCTTCTCTTGACACTGAACACAGCTTTTTATATACTTCTCAATCCTTTCCGTTGCTTTATACATAAAATACCTAGACCTAAATTTATCCAAAGTCTTAGTTAAACCTAAATGTCCTCCTATAAAAGGATTGTCGTGTATTTCATCCATCACTTCATTAAATAATACACTAGGAACCACTAATAAGTTTTTATTTACACCATGTACAGTATATTTTTTATACAACACATTATCTCGAATAAAGAATCCTTTGTATATCGGCCTTCGCCTCTGTCGAAGCTCTCGTTCTTGTCGTTGACAGAACTCGTCCGTTTGCTGAGCCATCGTGACTTGTGTTGCTTCGATGCTATACAAGTGTAGTCCATTCTCCACTTGTGTCCTTGGAGCGACCGTGGTTTCTTCCTCATCATCCTCCTTCAAGGGATTTCTGCTCAAGAAATCCGCGATGACGTTCTGTTTTCCCGAACAATGCATTCGATATTTTTGAATACTGATTTAAACATAAATCAACCATAGACAATGCAAGGAGGTATCATATCCTAACAATATGATACCACAGTACCTAAGTAAGTGAGCTAAGATTGCTTTTACCAAGTAAGTAGGTAGGTACTAGATCCATGCCTGGGTCTTACTCATTAGGTACAGACGGCGGCACATCAGACTATACATGTTGACCTTGAGACCGCCTTTATGCCCTACGTAATAAAAGCTGTTATCGTAATTCAACTCTTTAACTTGATGTGCTGTCGAGTGTACCTACCAATTTTTAACTTTAACCAGCCCCACCTTTGCAAGGGCGTAAGTGTATTATTCTTTGGCAAAGGTGCAATGTTAATCTATGTGTTTGTTTAAAACTAACTCTTGAATCACTTCCTTGAACCTATTGATGAAAACCGCATTATACCTACTATGTAGAGCAGTAACTATTTAGTAATCTGAGGTAGAGCGTGCTCAGGGATTCAAAAAAAAAACGCAACAAGCAAGATGCACCGCCCGCCCGCCCGCAAAAAACGTACCTGTACACACGAAACTATCATTGCACAAGTCATATCTCCTATAGCTGCAGACAGCAAAGACACATCTTGCACTACATGCGTTTCGCCCCAGCCCGGGCCATCCGAAGTTGTGAGATCGTGCGAAATCCATCACCTTTCGGTGCGGACGGGCGCGGCGGGCGGTGCATCTTGCATGTTGCGTTTTTTTGCGGAGTAATCACGCTATTACATAAATACATCAGTAGGTACTTACTTATTTTTTTTTCTCAATATTATGTAAAGATGCAAAGTTTTGAAAAGGTTCCCCGGATCGCACGGTCCCCCCCCGGTAGTCTTGGGAGTTGGCCCCGCTTGCTCGGCCATCTCCCGCCGCGCAGGGGCCCGGAAACGGACCAGCCGTCAGGCCGCAGGGGGTGCTTCTCACCACGACCCCCCCACAGTCGGTGTATCACTGACGGCGGAGAGCAAGTAGTGAGGGGTTTAGTTGGTAGTGGTGCCTGCTCTCGATCGCCCCATCTGGTCAGCCCACCTTGAGTGGGTAACCTTATGGGGAGATTGTGAGGAGGCTCCCTCCCTCTGTCCTGCCCCCTCTCAAGCTTTCGAGCTTGGTAGGAGGCCGGAGCAGGGGTTAGAACCACCCGGCCCTGACGCGAAGCCTATTAGGCTTGGTGGGAGGGCTGGGCGCGGCGAGGGACAGGCCCTGAGTCTGACCGAGTCCAACATGCCGTGTGGTATACGTGAAGACAGTATTTGCACTCACTATAAAAAAAAAGGATGACTTGGTTCAAGCCGCGATGTGATTTAGGTAAGTAGGTAAGTAGTAGGTACCTAACTAAATACGTATCTGAGAGCCTACTCTGAAACGCAAAACCCGAAACTTCGGTATACCCGTCCCTCTCACTCTCTAGTCGCGACAAAATCGAGTGAAAGGGGCGGGGCTAACCGAAGTTTCGGATTAGCGTTTCAGAGTACGGTCCCTGTTTACGAGTGACCTACCAATTAGCTTCAAAATTGGCAAGCACACAAAAACTTCCCGTAAACAGAACCAAAGGCTTGGACCTTGGCCATGTCCATAGCAGTGTGGCCAGTGGCCATGCAAATAACAGTTCTATCGGAAGCCAACCAAGGTCTAACGCCATATTCGGCTACCGGCCACTTTCAAACGGAGTATTCCGACTTTAAATGAGCCGTTTGAGGCTGATTAATGTAGAAACGTATTGAGATAGTCGAGTTAATAAGATAATCTTGCGTTTCCGACGTTCGAGCTGTCGACGGCATTAATTTGTTAATGACTACGGTTGTTTGTAAATGAAATAAATAAAAAGGTTGGTGCTTGCAACGGATGTAATCATAAGGGCTTATTACACTTGGCTAAATTCAGCATCTAATTAAGCATACATTGCTATCTTTGAGCTCATTTTTAGCAAGTGCTGTAATCAAAACAAGCAATGTATGCTTAATTAGATGCTGAATTTAGCCAAGTGTAATTAGCCATTTAATTAAAAAACAATAAAGAAAACCGGTCAAGAGCAAGTCGGACTCGCGCACCGAGGGTTCCGTACAATCATACGACAGACAGACGAAGTCGCACCATAAGGGTTCCTTTTTTGCCATTTTGGTTTGGAACCCTAAAAAAAAATGGTATTGTAACTTTTGCGAGAGAATAAATTCTTACCAAGAGATTGCACGGAGCTCGTTAAATGAAGGTTACTCTATAATAAAATAAGTGTTAAGACAAAATTGGTTAGGCGGGCGTTTGGTACAATGAGTCTTCTTCTGGTAATGTAGCGGGTTTGAGTACCGTTTGTTATAAGTTTATCTCGTATCGCTTGTACAGGATCACACAGCTTCCTTCCTAGAATAAATTAATAAGACAAATGGTTTCTTTGTACCTACCAGATCGAACAAGATCAGCCCTCTGATTCACGAACCGTCGGAAACGGAATCAGATTCGAATTCTGTGCTTTGTCTTTGTCTATTCTATAGTGAGTGAAAGAGATAGGGCATACATTCCGCTGTCGGGAGCGTTTCCGACGGTTCGTGAATCAGGGGGCAGATCTTGATTGACTGGGCGGCCGAATGGGGCAAAACTGAAATGCTGCCTTATTTCTATACTATATAATTCTCTGGCCTCTTTCAACCGCTACGGCGTCCTTGGGTTAACGTGCAGATGTATGTATAACTTGTCTGGATTTTTACAACTGTGTCCCCTATTCCACCTAGCCCTACCGATTTATCCCCACTGGAAAAGAATCTCTGCGTCACTAAAACAACAAAGGACATCACCCATTCTGGGCTAATTCTTAAAGTGCCGGCCAACAAAAATAAACTTAATATAAGAACAGAAGACACTATTCCAAACATTTTTTATTACTACAGCTAAGATCAAAGTCCCATAGTGTAGATGATATTTAAGATCAAAGATCACTCATTCTCCATACATTTTGTCTAATTTTGAAAGTGCCGGCGCACAATAAATAACCTTATATAATAACAGAAGACATTACTACAGCTAAGCTGTATGTACCATAGATTAAATTATATTTAAAAAAAAAGTTATAACCAGGCCAGAGGTGTCACTTTTTTATCACTATATACCTAATGTGTTTATGTGTGTGTTTATACACCAAAAGCTGCTTGCACCCGACAACATATAGTGTTAGTTATGCACTTCCAATAAAGGGGCCCAAGATTGGTCTCTATTTCCTATATACAATAAAGTTACTTTATGGTGTGCATGCGCATTTACACACACAAGCGTGGCGCGCTCTGGAGATAAAACATCTGTAAAAACTTTCACTTTACTTTATTTTAGCTACCTATCTTATAAAATGGGTTTGGGTGAATATAATCATGGACAAAACGACTTGGATAGTTAGTTCGATAATAAAAATGTTAACCTGAACACAATGCTCAAAGATCTCAGTAATGCTTCTCAAAGAGTGGGTCTTAAGATGAACATGGATAAGAAGAAAATCATGTCCAATGCCAGCTCCAGTTAATGTTGAGAACATTACACTCGAAGTGGTTTACCACTATGTTTAGGTACCTGGGACAGACGATACAGTTAGGTAAGTCCAACTTTGAGAAAGAGATCTTTCGTCGAATCCAGCTCGGATGGGCAGCGTTCGGGAAGCTCTGGCATATATTCGCGTCCAAAATACCTCAATGTCTCAAGATGAAAGTCTTTGACCAGTGCGTGTTGCCAGTAATGACATATGGAAGTGAGACGTGGTCTTTTACTATGGGTCTCATAAGAAGGCTCAAAGTCACCTAGCGAACAATGGTGAGAGCGATTTCCCTGCTCGATCGAATGAGAAATGATGAGATCCACAGGAGAACTGAAACAACCGACATCGCTCGAAGGATTGCATCGTTGAAGTGGCAGTGGGCGGGACACATAGCGCGGAGAACCGATGGCCGTTGGGGCGGAAAGGTTCTCCAATGGCGACCGCATACCGGACGACGCGACGTCCCGTGGGCAGGCCCCCTACAAGGTGACCGACGATTTGGTCAAGGTCGCGAGAAGCCGCTGGATGCGGGCAGCGCAGGACCGATCGTTGTGGAGATCCTTGGGGAGGCTTATGCCCAGCAGTGGGCGTCGTTCGGCTGACATGATGATGATGACACATCACATGTGGTTCTTTTGCTAATATTGTAAATACAAAAATAATTCAGGTGAGATAATAATTATGATGGCTATTTTACTCTCATGTGTAGGTACTCGGTTCGTCGAAAGTATATAAAGTCAGCGTTTCTTAACTCATAACTAATTGCGGTCTGCTAATTATTAACATCAGGGGTGATGAAGGCTAAGTGCGACCCCGTTGTGGATAAAAAAAAAAGAGAAAATGGCTAAATATCCGCGGCGACCGCTCGCCCGTTTGGCCGGGATTGACAACAACAGCGCTAAGTGTAGCGCAGTTGATGTCAATCAACCGCCACGGAACACGCTGAACTTTGCGCTGTTTGGAGACGTACTTTAATAGGTATTTATCAACTCTCAGCGAACAGAGTTTTGGTGTGAGAAAGTCTAATGACACAAACTCATATTGTTCCTGAAGATTCTTTTGTTTCCTTAGTTAAAACTTACATTAACGTTATGTATGTGATCGAGTAATCTTTAAACTCAAATATAATTTTATCTATGGTACATAGAGTTAAGCTGTAGTAATAAAAAATGTTTAAAATAATGTCTTCTGTTATTATATAAGGTTAGTTATTGTGCGCCGGCACTTTAAACATTAGTCAAAATGTATGGTGAATGGGTAACCTTTGATCTTAAATATAATCTAAACTACTTATTAGATATAGAACTTAGCTGTAGTAATAAAAAATATTTAGAATAGTGTCTTCTATTGTTATATTAAGTTTATTTTTGTTGGCCGGCACTTTCAG
The DNA here is from genome assembly GCA_949710035.1 of Crambus lathoniellus. Lineage (NCBI taxonomy): Eukaryota > Metazoa > Arthropoda > Insecta > Lepidoptera > Crambidae > Crambus > Crambus lathoniellus. Next base: position 7,697,181 of record OX453303.1, on the reverse strand, counting down.
AAATAGCCCAAAAATGTATGGAGCTTGGGTGATGTCCTATACTTCACATTTACAAAAAAAGATTATTACAATATCACAACACTTTATAATAGTATATTATGATACAAGTGAGCTAAGGTTGCTCATTATACACGAGGCTGTGGGTTGCAGCCCGAGCCGCAGGCGAGGGCGTAAATCAGCCGAGTGTCTAGTGAGTAAGTTGCTCGCGAGTTTCATACGCACTTTTTCAACACACTTGCGAGGAAAAACAAACATTTATTGCAATAGGGTATTTTACTGTTGTTGAAATGTAGATATTTAATGATGACGTTAAAAAATATTGCAATTAAGAATACCAAATGTGAAAAAATAATTTGAATCTGTTTTATAATAAAAGAATTATAGTCTGTTTGATTTTGACTATAGCTGTCTCTTTCTAAAACGAAATCTTCTATGGCGTGACTATGACGCTACTAACCCACTGACGTCACTAAGATAGCGTCCTGTCCTTGTCTAATTATAAAGTTTGAAGTCCTATATCTTTGAAAATATTCAAGATAATTCAAAATGAAAACTTGTTTTGTGTAGCTAATATTTCGAAAAACATTTTAAAGAAATAAAAAAAATCAGTAAAATACCGTATTGCATACAATAACCTAATATTAGAGGGAAAAAGCGCGCAAGTTTTTTTTGCACGCGCCAAATGTAAGGTGACTGATTACATACAGCCATACAGCCTACTTCAAAATAATTAAGTATAATAATAGTGATAAAATGCAAATGTTTTATAACAAATTATTGTGAATTATAAATAATTTGATAATAATAAACTTAATTATGTTTTTTGTCTTAATTAGGGACACATTTATTTATTCTAAGAACGTAAATGGATTTTCAGCCGTATAAAACCTCTTTGTTGTTACAAAAAAAGAACTGTATCTATTACCCTTCATTAATTAAAAATGCTCTGTTGACTCGCATATAACTTGCAGTTGGGTACTAACTTAACTTTGTAGGGATAATGTATTACTTGGTTAAATTGAAAAGTCTCTGTTTACTCGCATATAATTTGCAGTTAGGTACTTACTTAACTTTGTAGGGATAATTCTATTACGCAACTAGTACTGTAATATTATTATGCACGCGTGTGTTATAGTTCGGTTTATGGCCCTAAGATCGATGTAATAAGGCTCACTTTATGAGCAAGTGTGTTGAAAATCATATAACGAAACCCTTGAAAACTTTTCTCTACTATACAGTAGCTATAAATGGAAAAAAAAAAACCAACTGTCCCCTACCAGTGCGTATCAGTAGGGATATAGAAGACGACCTCCGTGGCCGAGTGGTGTACGCGCCGGTTTCAAGGTGCCGCTATCTCTAGAGTCTAGAGGTCCCGGGTTCGATCCCCGGTCGGGTAAATGTTGAAAACGAACTTTTCAATATTTCCTCGGGTCGGTGTATGTTGATAATACCCGTCGTCGTTTCCAATTTCCATAATACTAGTGCTTAAGCTACTATACCTTGGTATTGGAACAATGTATGTGGTGTCCAATATTTATTTATTTATTTATCCCTAGGGGGTATATATCGGTAGAGTTATGTGGAATAGGGGGTCTGTGTTAACAAAACAGACGTCCGCCCGCCGCCTGTATTCGGCGTGGACCTAGGTCTGGGCTTTTTGTTATTATTTTCTTATCTCTTCTGTAATGGACAAAGAAATTATAAATTCCTCCAGGCGGCGCAACCAACTTAGATACCTATGCAAACTCTTAAATTCCTTTGTGCTATTCGAGTTGTTTCGATAGTAAAACGTTCTAAGGAGCAAAACAAAGTAATAAAATTAAGCATTGAAACCACTTTATTCTTTGGTAAGTTTTTATTCGTTTATCAATACCTACTTAGGGATAAAAATTACAAAACTGACAATGTACCGATTACATTTCCGACGCACGCGCCGACATATTATTACGTGGTTTTCGGCGCGCACTCATATTGGCAAATTACTGCTGACAGGTAAAAAGTAGCCTTGGTATTGTAATGAAAAAAAATACTTGTGGTCATTTTTTAAGTACAATCGACAAACCAACAAGCTTGAACAGTTGCTCTACGAAAACGCTTTAATTACGTTAGCCATAAGGATACGGTCAAAGCAATAAGTTAAACTTTTGCTGTCGATTTTAGTTATGAACGTGAGAACTCAAAAACCGCAGGCGGGTTTAATATTACTTGCCAAGATAAGAAAAATAAAGCTTTTGCAAAACAAAGTGTTTTATGTCATCATGAGGGTTAGCTTGAAGCCATCACTTTCATTCCATACAGGAAAATAGGGATAGCATTACTTTATGCAAAAGTTACGTTTATCGGAGAAATATAAATTATAACAGTTTTTTTAAACTAATATTTTCGTCTGCATCTCAAATGAAGACAACATTACATTAAAATCATCCATACCTATACCACAGGCTATTTCTTACCCCAAATCAGCTTCAATCACGAAATGGGTCGTTGCGACCCGAGTCACTATGCTATACTTAAATACTTAATACGGCTGCGACTGGTTAATTATCATAAAAGTCGCGCCATAGAGGCCTAGTAAGTACGATCCAAACACGAGTACTTATAGTAGGGTTTTATATTGACTGCAAACAAGTTAAAAAAATATATAAGTGGTACGGCAATATTGTGGTCTCTTTTTCACTTCATAAAAAGATTATGGTCCGTTTAGTGTTTTCAAAGTGGACCATAATGCCCCGTATTAGGCGCAACATAGGAGTTAAAGGTAAACGCACACTTATCTGAGCCGAACGAAACTAATTTTTAAATTCTTTATATGAGATCCTATCAAACCTCGCAAACCTTCCGGAGTTGAAAGGTCTGAATTTTCGACGCGGTTTACATACAGAATTCAAAAATTCGTTTAGTTCGGCGCGTTCGCCGCGGACGAGTGTGCTTTACCTATAGGGATCCAAATCTTGTTCTTGCTTGTCAAAATATGCCATCAGCTGTTATCGCCATCTCCTTCACTTTGTAACTTTGATATTGCTCGAACAACTCATAGTAAGACCTCTGTTTAGTGCGATACTGTATTATTGCGTAAATTTTTTGATTTCCAAAGTGGCCAAAACAAAAAAAAAATTAGAACCTCTGAGCTGCTGTATATTTCAGTTCCCTTAGCTTGCAGTGACTAAAAAATCCTACTATAATAGTTAAATTATTTCCAAATAATCATACGTGTTGAAATTAACGTTTTCTAAATCACAATAATATTAGCATACCTAAATCTGACATTTTACTAATTAGCTAGACTGTTGTACAAAGTAATGAGCTTTCTGTGTGCATTTCATGTACTTATGTGTGTACTGGAATAAGACTAAAATTTTTCGAAGTTATGAATGTTATGATAGAAAAAAGGTAGAATCGAAATATTATTTGATATTTAAAACCTAATAAGCGTCTTCTTCTCAAGCTAGGATTATAATCAAACATATTTCATTATTGAGTATTTTATCACTACTAATTATAAATTAAAATAAATTTCTAAACTTTTACTAACAAATTGGCTAACATTTTTAAAACGTCAGATCTAAGTTCGACAGTTTGGCTACACAGATTATAGAACGATGGAAAGGCAATGATGGAATGTTAAATAATTTTATGAAATATAAATATTAGTGCATAAACATACTCGAACAACTTACACAAAGAAATTACAATGAACACAAATATCTTACGAAATAGAATTTTTACATTTATCACATAAAATTGAATTAGAATACAACAAACATTATCATTGACTCGTGTTCACTAAAGACTAAAAGAAAAAAGACTATAGTAGACGCCAAAACTCGTGGCAGTCGCGGACATATAACGTTTTATGGCAACGTCTTTTTTTTTTGTTTTCGCTGTGGAAATGCGTTGCGCATTCCACTGCCGCCTGGGGAAGACGTCAGGATACGTGGGACTCCCACCCACTAAAACCACAGCGGTGTACCGTCCACGCAATGGACGAGAGCAATCGGGCCCAATGTGATAGTCACCATGCTCTCGCCCAGCGTCTGTCCCTTCGGACTCCTCTCTGACAGGTTTGCTGTCAAACCCTGGTGTGGCGCGTCGTACACTCACGCGCCTTCTATGGCAACGTCTGCAGAGTCTTGGTGCCTACTACAATGAGGTTTTTAACCACTCAAGGATGGTATGTTACAAAGGTCACAGGTATGCACATATTATTTAAAAAAAATCGCGAGCTCTAATGTTTACCTGCGTTAACTTTAGTGCGCTTTACTCAGAAATTGCTGAACGGATGTCAGTAAGTAATTCATAAAGACTTATTAGCCTTATCTTTAAAATTAGTGAACATCAAAATCGGTTCTGTAATTTTAAAGATATTATGGACTGTTATAAAAATCTTCTGTTTTACTTTACTTCCTCTTAATAATAAAAATGGAGGAGGCCTATGTAATGATAAAACTCATATACTTAAGTCCTTTAGCTAGCTTATGAAACAATAGCGAGCTCAAACATCGCTAGCAGGGCTCGGAAACCAGTTAAAACTCGCGAACAGGGGGGCGACCGGCTAAGAAATATGAATATGGTATGGGCTTCAACTGTCATTTGAATTCCTTATTTTGATAGATTTTTGCTGCTTTGTTCTGTTGAACGTTGCTAGCTAGTTATCGTTATACCCGACGTCACAAAACAAGGAACTGATAGCGGGTATTTTCTTTATAAAATTGACTTAAAGTTCCCAAAAACGTATGAAGTTCATACCCATAAAGTTACGCGGTAGCCCTCCAGGTTTGCAAGAAACTCCATAAAATTTTAAAAGACCATTATCACTTGGGTTTCGCTCTTTCAGAATCGAAAATATTTCGGTTCTAATTAAAGATCAATACGAAACGGTTAATGGTCGAAATACCGGTACTTTTCGCTCGCTGATTTCGGTTGTCCCGACAAAAATAACGACCGACGAGTTCGAGCCAAGCAGAAGTCACGTGATTTGCAAGGGGTGGAGCGTGCGGAGGCCCGCATACCGATACCGATTTTCAGGCTAGTAATTTGCTTAAATTACGAGGTTTTTGCTTAAAACACGTAGTTTTTCCTTAATTTGTAAAACGTGTAAAATTTTTGTAAAACTTGTATTTGTAAAATTGTATATTACCATGTAAAACTACTTTTAAGTATATACTTAAAATTACTTTTAAGTATATACTTAAAAGTAGTTTAACTTAAAATACCTGGTTATCTTTATTAAGCGATATTTTGCGAAACGTTCCCAAGCCCTGATCGCTAGTTCATTTTTAATATGTTTATGTCTTTAGTGAACAATAAATCATCACGAATAAAAACATAAAATCCACGAAACAAGATCACGTAGTCATGAGCAAAAAGCAATGAGCGTAAATATCTTTACATCCTAGAACCTTGTCGCATTCCTAAGTTCAGAAACAAATGCTGTCAATGTACAAAGGAACATGAAGAACACAATGTGCCAAAGTTCTATAGAGTATACATATTTGCTGATAACTTGATTTGAGTAATATGGACTATTTTAATTTAGAATAATATTCGGTTCTAACTATTCTGTAAGACCGAGATATAATACAAAACAACATTTCATCAGCGAAAAGGATGTAAAGCGACAAAATATAAAATTCATAGAAAATAGTAACAAAATTATAATAAAGTAATAGGTAATAAATTACTATTAAGTAATTACAAAAAATATATTGAGAAAAATAATTTAACTATTTTAATGATAAATGTGATTTAAAAGCTATTCCTATGACATGTTTGAATTGCTTATTGCTAAATTCTGTCCGGCTTTATTAATTTGAACTTATTTATTTCGACAGTGAATTGCCAATACCCCTCTAAAATTTTCGAGAAATTCTTTTTTTATCATTTTGAATTTAAAGGCGTTTTATTTGCATGCCAGAATAAAATTTCCTAGACCTATTTTTGGTTGCAACCGCATGAAATCAAAATGTGAAAATACCTTCCAAATAAATCGACGTATTTATTTATGATTACCCTTTAAAATCACAGCGATAATAAACTGTTAGTTCGGTGGTATTGGCACTTCGCCGTCAATTTGTTATCGTTTTATCGTCATATTACTTGGTAAATACTTAGACGCCAAACATACAAATGAATAAACTAAGGAACTAAGAGGACTTCACAATTACAGTTTCTATAAGAAAAGTTTTAACAATAAGTAATCTATACAGCATTATGACACGCTGCCGCTTTGACTAGGTACGTCACAGTACGTAACTTACGCTAAGAGTACGATAGACGACTATTAACATTATACTTGGTGCCGCCCTTTGGCAAGTAGGACTTTAGCGGGTAGGGGCCGGTATAACACTTGACAGTCTCACGTAAGAAACACCTGTTTGTGTTATGTTTAAGCAAATTAGTTCATACAAATTGTATGTTTTACAGTCCCTCAAACGTATCTGACCGTGGGTGGAGGCACTACCATTAGCAAAACAAAATCACCTAAATGGCTGTCAACTGTCAGAAAAGTTTTTTAGTTCATAATTTGACCATCGGTTTAGTTTGTGGCAGTGTAATGTGATGTGATAGAGGAACTTTTCGGCAGTCCACCTATAGGTGATATTTGAATGCGCTTCATTTCAATCGCGTGTACGAATAGTATATTCCAGACCGTATGTCGCTAGATGTACCTAAACAAACATGAAGTTTGTCAGTTCACCAAAGACTTATGGCGCGGCTACACTATCGTCGAACCGCAATGAAAGTGATGTGTGGAGTTGTAAGGGGTGTCGTGACCGCACATTCGCCTTGTTAGAGTGAGTGAGCCTGCCGATGCTCCGTCGTCACGATGTTAGCGCGAGTGAGTGAGGGCAAACATTCAGTAAACAAGGAGAAGAGTGTAGCAGCGCCATAACTACCGTGGAATTGAAATCTTCAATGTTATTTTGGTGTTGTTATTTTGGACTAGCGTCTTTTTTGTGCATTCAAGCTAGTCTTAGTTTACAAACAAACATACTTAACACAATTTTTCTGATTAACAAACGTATAATATACTTACCATATTTCCTAAATGCAATAAGTACAAAAGTAAAATAACAACTGTGGAGACTGACGATTACGTTTCACAGAAATTTGGAGGCATACTGTTACAGTAAACTAGTTGTTCAACCATTACTAAAACCTCACACGAATCAATCTGGAATTTGAAGTTGCTTATTCGATATGTTACTATTTTAAAAATGCGAGGAGCGCCGTAAAGACTATTGTTCGATATAAAAAACACGTTAATAGGTATAAATATAAACGCGTAGTCCGGTCAGCCGAACGACGGTTAATTTATTTTAACTGTGGTCCGGTAACCGTACTATCCAACTGTACCACGGGCAAGAAATGATAACATGTGGTCCACGATAGCGCTTAAACTAAAAGCTATTAATCGAGTGGTTTATAATGGTAAACCGTCAGTCTTGTCAGAGGAACACAAGGCGCTGGCACACTTAATAACAAGGAAATTTGATTCCACGGAGAGTGTATAGTCTTACCCCATCGTCGTTCTGAGAAAAAGTTAAATAATTTCTTAAACGTATCAACCCGTTGAAGTTGTAACCTTAAGTCAATAGTTATAGATGTCATTTTCGCTAGAAACTCTTCTAGCTCAAGAACGTTAATACGATGCGAGTATGTAACTTGGATGATATGAGTATATAGGATGGTATAAATGTTACCGTGATGGATTGATATATTTAATCCATTCGTTTTGACACAATATTGCTGAAGTAAATCTAATGATATGAATAAATTTTGAGGTGTATATATTGTCGATTGCTTTTGTTTTAGTTTTTGAAGCTTGTGTTTTGGACATGGATGACGAAGTAAGACTATAATATGAGGAATAGCCTGATGCATCGTTACATACTGAAAATGTGGTATTGTTATAAGTGTATTATGGTTATTAGTATACCGGTTCCTAGCGTGTTGGGATAATATTTTGATAAATTTCAACATTAAGCTGTTACAGTATTGATGGGTTCGGTAACACGTTGATTTTCGACGAAGTTTCTTATGTTTTATTCGAGTTTCGTCGCCTTCTTTCCAAAGACGACATACTATTTCGAAACAATTTAACACCAAAGTGTTATAATATCGCCACAATGACTTTTGACAGAGTTTCCAACGACAACGGGGTAATACATCGACAAATAATTTTATTATTAAAGTTTGATACCAAGGGGTCTGATGAATTCTACGAGAAAAGTTTTGATAGAAACTTTGTGCTGTGCTGTCGTACGTGTTACACCAATGGTGTGGTAGTGAGCGAAAGGCCGGGGATAGGAGCGATCGGGGCGCGGTTGTCGCGCGAGGAGGTAATATTGCAACAAATTTTAATATAAAACTGCCACAAGATGACTTTGAACAATCTTTTTGAAAGAAACTTAGTGTTGTGCTGTCGTACGTGTTACACCAATGGTGGGGCGAGGGGGGCGAGGGGAGCGCGGTTGCCGCGTGGGGGGGTAATTTTTCAACAAATTTTAATATTAAACTGTTACAGTATCGAAAGGTTCGGCAACAAGATGACTTTGAAGAAACTTTTTGATAGAAACGTAGTGTTGTGCTGTCGTACGTGTTACACCAATGGTGGGGCGAGAGGGGCGCGGGGGGCTCGGGGGGCGCGGGGGGCGCGGCGGGGCGGCGCTAGGCGGCGGGCGGGCGCGCGGCTGCGGGCGCGGGTCACCGGCCGCCCCGCCCGCGCCGCCCCGGCTTGCCGCGCCGGTTGAAGCCCCTGCCGCACAAAGTTCATTGTTACCTTCACCTCATGCTGCGTACACACCGGACCAACGAAGGCCAACGAACGCCAGCCAAGGGGTTCTCTTTTCCCCTCTGTTTCAATCGGGCAACGCCTGATATCGTTCGTTGGCGTTCGTTAGTATACGCAGTGTTAAGGTCATAAGCCCACTTATACCGCACCGCTCCGACCCAACCGAAGTATGAGCAGCCAAATATGGACTTAATATCGTTCACTGTAGATGCAGTTTACAGTAACAATATACAATAGCAGATAGCGCGCGGACAACGCGCGGTAAGCGAGCCTGCCGCAAGCTAAAGTGCGTCTACTGAGCACGACATTAAGTCCATATTTGACTGCTCAAACATTGGTTGGGTGGGAGCGGTGCGGTACAAATGGGCTATGACCTTTAGACTACAACGTGTTAATACTTTAACCGTTACTGAGAAAATAGTTTGTTCAGAATCGAGAGTAAAATCGATTCCACACATTTTTGGGTGGTATTCCACAGTCCACTTATCAAATATTGGATCAAAGAAATTGGACGAGGACGAATTCATGAATTTCTTTGGTCAAAATGCATATTGGACAAAGATCTTTGATACATAAGTGGAATACTACCCTTAGATAGGGGTTGAGTATTTCAAAAAACTTGTTTAAACGCTTCTAAAAAGGTTTGTGTCTACTGCCTATTCATCCAATACGCGTGCGACCCGTCACGTGCTCTCTTACGTCATAGTAGAGCTTAAAATCTGACAGAAAGTCACGGAGACCGATAAGCAACAATGGGGGTAATTGTCTAATTCAACATCAATCGCAATCGCTTTCAGTTTGACATCCATCATGCATCCATCATTTGTTGTTGAAGAAAGTTGACAAAGTTTTAGTTGTCAAAAGCAGCAATGGCCGTGCAATATCTTTCAAACTGAATGCGATTGCGATAGATGTTGAGTTAGACAATTACCCACAATATCTTTGAAGTTTCTTTAAAAAAAACTTTTTAATTGATTTCAATTTAATAAAAAAAATTGTTGGGGTGTATAGGCTTTTCGTTTAATGCAATAACACGCTGTATACTCTACACATGTTTCGCCTTCCTACCCGGGGCATCCCCAGGATCAGGAGTCAGATCATGCGAAAACCAGCACCGAAATGCCCCCGAAACCGTAAACTGGATGCACGCCCGCTGGCGGGCGGTGCATCTTGTATATTGTGTTTTTTGTGGAAGTAATTAAGCTACATATATTTTATTGTTTTCACAATGGGACTTCCGCCAGGTGACGCCCGGTTCAATAAAAAGACACATCACAACTATACACAAAAAAAAACAAGGAAAACAAAAACAAAAATATAGCAACAAAAAAAAAACAAAAAAAAAACAACATAACATTGGCATTTCGGTTTCGCTCTTTCAGAATCGAAATTATTTCGGTTCTAATCAAAGATCAAAACTGCTGATTTCGGTTGGCCAATTAGACGCAAGCCGTATGAGGCCCCGCCCATTTCGATTAACCAGGTTAACCGCTGCTCGCCAATCGATTCTGCTTCGTGAAAATGTCTTCATTAAGCGGTATTTTACGAACAGGTCCCAAGCCCTGGTAGATAAAAAAGTTATTTGAAAAATTAAACAGACTTCAAAAAGTACCTTTCAACTAAAAAGGAAAATATAAAATCTTTAAAGTATGTAAGTACCTACATTTTTGAAGTCAGAGCATTTTTCTGGCTTTTACTTGCTCCTGGCTGGCACCAACGACCTCAAAAAGGTAGGTACTTTAAAGATATTATTTTTTCCTTTTCAGTTGACAGTTACTTTTTGAAGTCAGTTTAATTTTTCAGATTACTTTTTTATTTCTTTATTATTATTGGAGATCGTATACCTATATCTCAAAAACTACTGGACCGATTTTGATGAAACTTGGACTGTTCCCTGAGTTGAAATACACCTAATTAATTTGAAAAAGAATCATCTCGATACGACTTTTATTTTTGGAGAAATTCGTGGACATACATATATAAACTTATGAAATTTAGCACACATGCTTGGAAGCCTCAATAGAACGTTATACTCAAATATTATCCAATTCCAACTACATCACATACATACAGGTCAAACTGATATCCTCTTTTTTTTGAAGTCAGTTAAAAAAAGCAATGAACATAAATTACTCACCTATATGGTCCCCTATAAACCGGGCGCGCGTGCGGCGAGCCGGGCGACGAGTTGTCATTGGAGCCGCTGCCGTTGGGCCGCCCGTTGCCGATGGGCTCGGCCTTCGCCCCCTCAGAAGCCACGCTCGGAGACCCGTTGGTTGCCTCCTGGGGAACAAATACAACAAATGAAAATAGTTACTAATAACTGCTAATACGTATAGTCTGTTCGCTTAGAGTTGATAAATACACCGTGTAATTTTACTTGTTGACTTCCCGAAAATTACTTAAAGTACTCATCAATACAAACAACTTTTACTATGGGAACAACTCTGAAATCGTGAAAAAAATCAGCTGTTCAATACATTTCAATCGAGTTGATTTGAAAATTAATTATTAGCTGTTTCTTTTCGTGATTTCAGAGTTGTTACCATAGTAAAAGTTGTTTGTATTGATGAGTACTTTAAGTAATTTTCGGGAAGTCAACAAGTCAAATTTCACGGTGTATAATGATACGTCCCGAACAGAGTTACTGTCGCTTAATTATGGCAATCTGTGTGGCGGCCGTCGATTATCTCTCGCTTTCGTCGTGTTTTGTGGTTACGAGGCACGCAGTTGTTGTCAATCGCGGCCCGAATGGGCGACCGGACGCGGCGGCCATTTTCTCCTTTTAAATTGATATCATCATCATCATGTCAGCCGAACGACGCCCACTGCTGGGCATAGACCTCCCCCAAGGATCTCCACAACGATCGGTCCTGCTTTGCCCGCATCCAGCGGCTTCCCGCAATCTTGACCAGATCGTCGGTCCACCTTGTAGGGGGCCTGCCCACGGAACGTCGTCCGGTACGCATAATATAATGATCATAATGAGTTAAGAAACCCTGACTGACTGATACATTATTTGGCTAATTTTAAGAATAATTTGTTTTTACATTTAATTTAATCTTTACTTACGTTATCTTGGTCAGATGGTGAAGTGATGGTTAACGGTGGTGGTCCAGTGTCTCCAACACCGACCACTCCGCCTTTAGCCACCTGCTTTGCCAGGAGAGCAGCCATTTTCAATTGAAGAGCCTGTGAAAAATAACACACCATTATTATTATATAACATTCAACCGCCTCTGTGGTCTAGTAGTTCACACCACCGATTTCAGACCAAGAGGTTTTTTTTTAAGGGCGGAAGAGCGGCAATGTTGATTGGACGGATGTCGCTCAATATTTGCTTCTCTTCTACGTTTCTATCACTCAATCCAAATAGAAACGTAGCATTTGGTCATAGGGGAGAGCGCAGGTCGTGAAGATCCCTAGGACAAGTCTGATTGCTAACCTTCCCGCGGTGCCGCCTGTTATTGATTTGGTTCCTTAAGAAACAGATGTAACTGATAAGCAATCAGGCGTTATCCCGTCTTTCCCACAAATCACTTCCCTACCTTTCCCAGCATCCTTTCTATCCTGTCGGCTGACTCCTTATCAGCCACCTTCTCCACCGGCAGGGAGGGGAGCGAACCGGTGGAGTAACAGCTCCTCCTGCACTACGGCCTGTGCAGTCGAACGCCGTAAGGGGGAATGAAGGAGTCCTGGGGGGTTGAGTGTGGCAGGGTCGGTGGTGGTACCTTTGTCACACAACACGCCCTCTTCGGTCCGGATTTCAACCGAAACGGTAGCCTTTCTGGGTAGCGCCAGGGAGGAAACGGCCACGCGTCCCGTCAGAGGGTCGCGGCGAGGTGTGGGGGGTCAAGCTTTGCTGGATGGTTAGGGCCATGCTGAAGGGGTAAGAGTAGGTGGAGCCACTGGGAAGCTAATTGAATGGCGACCCAGCCACCCGCTTCGAATCTCTGATGTCGCGCCTGAGTACTAACTCTCTGCACCTATATCTGGTCGGTAATCCTAGTGCACCCTGTATCTTTTAATACAGGGCACTCCCAAATGTGCGGGCTCCATGGAGGGTGGGAAGCCGACCAGACGAACTTTTACTTAAACTTTAACATGGATAAAGTGTATTTAAACACTTTATCTTTATCTTAACTTTAAGTGGATTTAAACACAGTTCAAATCCACATCACCCGGTAATGCTGGGTCACTCTCCCGCGGGACGGTCGAGCAATCGAAAGCCCCGCGCGAGATCACCACTCCCGAAGGGAAACCTGAGGGAACACACCAGGGGGAGGCTGAGAAATCGGCGCCCTCTGAACCAATTACACCTGCTCCGCAGGCCACCATTCAGTCGGTGATCGACGACCGGTGGACGGTGGTTGGCGATCGCGGCCGGCAGCGCAAATCCTCTGAAAAGAGAGTAGGCGTTGCTCCGGCACGTGATGGGCAGCCACCGGCTGACCGGACCGGGGGCAAGCGCAAGAGGCGAGGAAGGGCTAGGACAAAAAATCGTAACCCTTCCACGCCAATCGGTGCCCAACCCGGTAAATCGAACACCGGTAAGCCGTCGGGACCGCAGGCTGCGGCTCAGGACGATCGGGGAAACCTGACCGAACCTCTGCCGCTCCAAGCTAGTACCGACGCACACTCGGGGGGAGGGTCGGGACCGCGGGATGACGCTGGGAATGGACAGGGAAACCCGGCTGGACCTGCGCCGTCTCCTGCCAGTACAGACCCGAACCTCACTACAGGATTGGGAGCGCCAGGGAGGATGGAAAGTGGGAGGCGGGGAAACCCGCGCCCACCCAAGTCAACCCGACGTGCTCCCAATCCCCCGCAAGGGCACAAGGCCACCACGGCCCCCTCAACACCCCGGTCGCAGGAGCTGCTGCGCGGCCTAAGCCTAAAGCCAAAAGGGCCCGCCTGGATGAGACGATCTCTCCTCGAGGCGAGTCCAAAAAGCTGAAGGCAGAGCTGCCGAGCGGTTCCTCGACTGGGGCGCGATCCTACGCTGCTGTTGCGGCCAAGTCCAACGAGGTCAGGTTTGTGATCACATCGCCTTCGGGATATATCTCTAAGGCGGTGGCCGAACAGATCGAGGCTGACATGGAGGAGGCTATGGTGCAGCAAATACTCCTGGGCACCTACGAAGCGGGTAAAGTCGCATTTTGTGGGAAGCCCATGTACAAGGACGGGTGCTTACACTTGACAGGCACCAACAACACAACCCTGGAGTGGGCGGAGGGGCACCACATAACGGACGTGGGACGGCTCAGTGTTCTGAGAACTGAGCAGGTCCCGAAGAAGGTCCAGTGTGGTTTCGCTCTGCCCAAGCTCTGGAAGCGGGAGCAAGGAATGGTGGGTAAGGTCCTGCATTTCTCAAACCCAGAGCTTCAGGTGGAACGGTGGCTCATGAACGGGCTTCAAGCTCAAGAGTCCACCAACCGCACTTTCATCATCGTGTCGGTGCCGGTGGACATCGTGCCGGTGATCCTAGCTAAGGGTCGCCGAGTCAGTTTCCTAACCGGCTCGGTGTACCTGAAGTTCAGGAACGCCAAGGGCAAGTTCGTCAACACCCCACCCACCGACCACTCTCACGAGTCTACCGGTGGCGACACGACGACTACACCAGCCGCATAAGCGGCTACCACCGACACCGCCGAGCCGGCCGCAGCGGAGATGCAAATCGACGCTGCTGCTGCCGGCCCCTCCGGCAGAGAGGCTTCGCCGACGAACGAGGAACTCCTGCTGGGGCTTGACGAGTTGGCCTTGGGGGACGTAGTCTGCGAAGATGGCGTCCCTTTCTAAGGCCCAACTCATACAGACAAACCTCCAGCACAGCATAACCGCAACGGCTCAACTCCGACGCTGGCTGGAGACTAACAAACGTGGATCAGGGGCGGCACTGTGCGAAGACTCTCCAGTATTGGAGGTAAGCTCATACATGCCGCCAGTGGTGATGTAAGATCGTGCATATACACATCAAACGATATCGAAACACAGCCTTTACTAAATTTCTGTTCCAGAGATTTAAGCACTACTAAGCTGAAAATTAACAATGGAAATAACAGCCAGGAGTTGGTCCTGGCATCAGCATACATGCCTGAGGGGGAGCGAGCGCCACCTGAGGAGGTCGTATTGCTTGCTCGATACTGCAGGGAAAACAACATTGAGCTGATCATCTCAACAGACTCCAATGCCCACCATCCGTTGTGGGGAGAGGAGAAAAGCAACACTAGAGGTAATGATCTTGGAGAATTTCTACTTACAACCAATCTAGAAATAATTAATAGGTATAGGAAACAAACCGACTTTCGTCGCAAAGAGATGTAGAGGGACGATTGTCGACCTAACACTTGCAACACCGCTAGCGGCATCTTTGATAACGGGCTGGCACGTCTCAGATGAAGCCTCATGCTCAGATCATAGATGGCTACTCTTCAACTTACAGGTACCTACTGTTACTATTGGCCCTAAAAGGTATCCAAGGAAAACAAACAGACAACGTTACAGAACACTCCTAGCAGAGCAACTTGACATAGGCTGCGAAAGGTGGGACCTCTCGACCGCCGCGCAGCTAGAGGAACAGGTAGTAAAATTCACAAACACCATAATACAATGCTTTGAAGACGCCTGTCCCCTGAGAGTTCCCGGTTGGCAGGCTCCGGCAAACACCAATGGTGGGGTCCGGAGCTTGAAAGGCAACGTGAACTGGTCAGGAAAAGGCTGAACAGGGCAATGAACACCTGCGACGACCACGACTGGGACCGTTATAAGGCTGCTAAGGCAGAATATAAACGCAAGATAAGGAATTGGAGGACCTAATCCTGGAGAAGCTTCAGTAATGAGATAAGCTCCACTAAACAGGCAAATCGGGTAAGGAAAGTTTTGTCTAACCAGGGTCCTGGCCCGCTAGGCAACCTGAAGAAACCCGATGGCACGATGTCTCGCTGCCAGGAGGAGACAAATGCTATCCTAATACAGACCCATTTTCCGGACTGTCAACTAGTACAACAGGTAAGCTGGCAAGACGAACCTGTGCAACCCACCGAAGACTGTTGGCACCATGCCGAACAGGTAATAACACCTGAAAAGGTAAGAAGTGCTATTAAGAGCTTCTCCCCTTTCAAGGCAGCCGGAACGGACAACATCTTTCCGGCATTACTACAATGGGGAGAGAAGCAGGTACTTCCAGCCCTCACCCGTCTGTTACAAGCCTGTTTGGCGCATCGCTACACTCCGCACCTATGGAGAGAAGTCAAGGTAGTGTTTATACCTAAACTAGGTAAACCCGACTACACTAATCCAAAGGCCTTCAGACCGATCAGCCTCACAACCTTCCTGTTGAAGACTATGGAAAGAGTCTGTGAGTGGTACCTACGAAGTGGAGCGTTGGCTAACCTCCCACTACATAAACATCAGCATGCTTACAGCGCTGGAAAGTCGACAGAATCAGCTCTTCATCAACTAGTCGGTAAGATAGAGGAGGCTCTCCAAAATAAACTTATCTGTTTAGGCACCTTCATTGACATAGAGGGCGCTTTCGATAAAACTACATTCACCAGCATCGAGGCAGCACTAAGGAGACACGGTGTTGATAAACAACTCATAGACTGGATCGTGAACATGTTACGCAATAGAACGGTACAGGTGTCAGGAGACGTCACCCAAAGGGCTCTGGTGGCGAGGGGATGCCCCCAAGGAGGTGTGCTCTCTCCACTTCTGTGGAACCTGGTGGTAGAAGACCTGATATCACATCTAAACTCTAACTACTTCTATACTATAGGATATGCGGACGACATTACCATATTAACCATAGGTAACCAGGCCGGCATAACCTGTAACACCATGCAAGCAGCCCTGAAAAAGGTTGAAGAATGGTGCAAACGAAAAGACCCGACCGTCAACCCCACGAAGACGGAAATGGTAATGTTCACGAACACGCGCCTGGTAGGCGATTTCCGTCTGCCGAAGCTGTTTGGAACTACACTACAACTATCTAACGAGGTAAAGTACCTAGGCATAATCCTAGACAGCAAACTAAACTGGAACAGCCACTTGGAGTATAAAACGCAGTCGGCCAGCGTCATACTATGGCAGTGCCGGAAGATGATTGGCAAACGCTGGGGTCTAGCACCCAAACTATTACTCTGGCTATACAACACGATCATAAAACCCCTGGTAAGCTATGGATCTGTAGTATGGTGGCCAAAGGCCGCTCAAACCACTGGCGCAAAAAAACTACAGGGACTACAACGTCAGGCCTGCTGCGCTCTCACAGGTTGCATGAGCACAGCCCCCACAGCGGCTCTAGAGGTAATGCTGAACCTAACACCACTGCATCTCCACATTCAACAGGAGGCAGCCAAAACAGCTCTAATACTAAAACAACTGGGATTTCTAAAATTCGAAAGGGTAAAACATCTCAGTGTATTACTGAAGGACTGGCTAAACGACCCTCTTATCGAAGCAGTATGCGACAAGGTCAAGCCAACCTTCATTTTCGACAAAAAATACAGAATACACCTGATAGACGACATCAGCTCAGGGAAAACACACAAGGCTCTCCTCATTTACACTGACGGCTCCAAGACCTCATCGGGCACAGGGTCGGGTGTCTTCTCAGAGGACCTCAACATACAAATTGCATCCCCCTTAGGCTCATACAACACGGTCTTTCAGGCCGAGTGCATGGGCATAATAATGGCGGCTCGGGCAATCGAAACAAGAGAGGTAAAAGACCGCGACATCTTAATTCTCTCCGACAGTTAATCCGTCCTACAAGCTCTCCAGGGAAGTCGTATCACATCGAGCCTTTTACTTGAGTGTCACCACGCCTTAAATACAGTAGGTGCACTTAATACTATTACTATCCATACTATCCAATGGATCAAAGGTCACAGCGGATCACGTGGAAACGATGCAGCCGACGAACTGGCCAGACGCGCATCCGGCTCGACGCCTGTTGGCCCAGAGCCGATCACGCCCATCCCGACGAGCTGGTATGCAAATAAGATCCGTGAACGCACTACAGAATTACACCAACAGAACTGGAGCTCGCTGGATTCGTGCAGACAGGCGAAGCTCGCACTGCCGCGCGTGGACGCGCGTTTATCCAGGGCCCTGATACAACTGTGCAGACCGCAACTTCGCCTGGTAACAGGTGCCATTACTGGTCATGGACAATTTAACAGACATCTTTTTAATTTAGGTGTCACCGACAGTCCCCTATGCAGAGGATGCATGGAGGAAGAAGAAACAGCTGCCCACGTACTGCTGGTATGCAGGGGGGTGGCCCCCTACCGGGCGAGGTACCTCGGCTCGCCGGGCAGCGTCCAGGAAGCGATCACTAATGTGAAAGCTCTTGGAGCGTTCCTGGCTGAGCTGGGCTGGCTGGAGTGATCTGGCCGCGCACCCTCCGGACGCAAAATAGGCGCAATAGACGTCGAGTTGCGGAAACCGCCCGTATTGTTAAGAAGAAGAAGAAGAAGAGGTCCCGGGTTTGATTCCCAGTTGGAGGTACATATTGTATTCAGTTTGGTTGGTGGTAGGACTTGTTATAAGTCCGCCTGGCTAGCTACCACCATCTTATCTAAGTCTGACGCCAGTTAGAGATAAGATAGCCAGTTTCTCAGTAAGTGAGGCTTCAGGCAGTAGCGAGTAGTGCGCTTCCACCTAAACATGACGTGCGATATATTTCCGGGATAAAAAGTAGCCTACGTCATGCCAGCTCCAAAGTATCCCCATACCAAAAATCACTTCGATTGATTGCTCTTTTTTGTCATGAAAGAAGGACATGAAAAAGTAATATGGATTTCAATATTGTATCAAATCTAATACCATAGTGTTAGCTAAAATGAGCACCCCATAATTATTATCATTACATTTTATAGCCTGTGGTTATAAAACCCACATTTCTGTAGAGCATATTGAATACCAATGATCTAAAAACACAAATACAAATATACAATTTGTATTTCTACTTGGCTTACTTTTAGCTCAGCAGTTAAGCAGAATGGTGGGGCAGTCACAGAGTCCACGGGTGGAGGAGCAGTTTTCAGGACATCAACATCACAGGACACCGGACAGCGGCAAACTGGACATGTTTGCTGAAACCAGAAATTGACATTATTGCAATATTTATAAGCAAGATGAATTGATACATCTTGCAAGGATGTAGTGCAGATTTATGTTGAAGTGTAATTTACAGTATAAATATGTAATTTTATTATTTTCAAAATATTACTTGCATATTGCAAATACTTTGACTTTTATGCATCATTATCTTCATTACACAATTGGTACCACTAGATTATGCTTCATGAACTAAAGAAAATTCAAATATGACTCCGAATAATTAATTGTTTTTTAATGAAGAAAAAGGTTACAAATGTTACGATCTTACATCAAAAATGACAGGAAGCGATAAGAAGCACCTTAAAAGTGCACTCTTATTTTCTCGGCCATTGTTGACACTCCAATATGTTATCAAGAGATGTATTGTTGATTGAAGATTTTTATGTAATACTAGCTGTGCCCCACAGTTTCACCTGCTTAAATTTAAGGAAAAGGAAAAGCTATTAAAAAAGAAATATTTTTCCTGTTTTTGCAACATTTTTCATTAATGCTCTGCTTCTTTTGGTCGTAGCGTGATGTTATGTAGCCTATAGCCTTCCTCCATAAATGGACTATCCAACACAGAGAGTTTTTCAATGTGGTCTTTTTTTATTTCCGACATTAGCGCATTCAAACAAACAAACAAACTCTTCAGCTTCGTAATATACTACGCTACTACGCGCTACTCGGAAAAAGTAAAAACGGAAAAAGTAAGGACTTTTTGATTTAAAACTATAAGACGGTTACAGTTGTTACAAATCTGGTAATAAGATATATATTTCTTCATACCTTTATCTAGAATCATATAGTTTCAGAAACACGATTTTATGACTTTGGCTCGACACTTTTTATTTTCGAAAATACCTCTAAAAAATAAGAAATATCAAGATTATTCTTAAATGGGGATACATATACTATTGAAAATTGGTTTAATTAGTGGACACCAATAATATTTGATCGTATAGAAGCATTTTTCTAAACTCGCTATAGTTTTTGAATACGAAGTAATTTTGCGTTTTTTTTGCGTAATCTGCAAAATCGGTCTTGCTCCCGCGCGCGTCGTTTTTTCATTGCTATCTCGCTTTAGCATAATTTTTTCGAGTATCGCCTTAATGGTTGTATGTGCAATATACTTAGCCTAGATTACAACAAAAAAAGCAATTTTTTATAAACAAACTCACTTGATATGGCCGTGCTTGCATTTGTTGCCAATTCGGCAATTTTTCTAGCTCCTCCTGGTAGTACTTCTTGCCGGCAATAAGGTGATTAGCAAGACAATGGCTATGAAAATGATGGTAGCACTGAGTCTTGATGAACACATCACCATCCACAAAACCATAGAGACAGATTGCGCACTGCCCACTCGGCAAATTACTCTCAGTCAAATTTTCACGGATAAGCTAGAAAAGAAATATTTTAAGTTCAACAATTTTGATGCTGCAAAAATAAAAAATGTCAATCAATGAAATAAAAAAAAATAGAGTGAGATTCAAATTTCAAAGTGATGAGAACAACATTGCTTTTATAGGTATTATGTTTCTATTGAATAATGGGTGTGGTTTACCTTTTACTTCTGGTATATTAAGCCAAAATTAAAACTCCTATTTGTGTAATGATTATGACGTTAAAATTATAAGCTCATTAAAGAAATCAATCACTAACCTCGATAAGTTCAAAGACCACAGGTTGACCTAAACAGTCAAGTAATTTCTGTTTGATTTGTGAATTGATGGTCATAAGCAACTGATCGTCCAAGCCTCTAGGGTTCCTCAGCGTCACTTCTGGACTGCAGTCGGGATACCCTGCTGTCAGCTTCACTTCTAAAGTAATGCAAACGAATTGCTGGTCGACATCGTCGCCTGTCGATGGATGCACTACAGTTTCTATAATGTGAGGCACCTCACTCACTCTTTTTATAACAACATCGTCCATTAATATCGCCTCCAAAGCCTCTACTTCGTCCGTAACCCTGAAATATATGAAAATTAGGTAGAAAATAAATTGCAGGATTATAATTTACGCATCGATGCACTACACACACCTTTCATCTACGGTAGTTGACATGATGACTGAACCTCGAAACGCGTTTTTTCGAGTGCATTCAGTTCAAGCAGGCGCAATGCAGATGCTGCAGCTAAAAAGCACCGACGAACAGCTGTATAAATTCAGAGATATTCACGACAAAAATCAATCATGGTCCGTTCAATCATCTGTCAAAGGAAGGAGGGCCATAGCTAGAAACAGCTTGAGACCTATCAGAGGATTTAGTAAAAAATAGTTGATTCCTAAGCAAAACTCCATTTAATTTCTAATAGTCAATTAAAACTGCTATGACCAAATGAGTCAGGCCCTCAGTTCATCAATTGTCAAAAATTTGCTGTCACCTGTCAAAGTAATTAAGCATTGATGGTTAATAATTTTTGAATCCGAATATAGTAAAGATTTCGTGAAATCTTTTCAGAAGTTTTCAATTGTCTAGAATGTACCGTTACAGATTTATAAAGGTTTAGCTTGGGCTCTCAGTTCATCAATTTGTACAATAATGAATCTTCCAAATTTGCAAGTAAACTAAAGAAATACATAAAAATACTTTGAATTTCTGATTTTTTAACACTTCTGGGAATTTCTAACGTAGAAACAATGGTGCAAACGTTAATAGTTTAGTAATAATTGGAATTTTTTTATTTTGACAATTGATGAACTGAGGGCCTGACGTTTTCGGTTCTACTGACTAGGCTTCGCCACATAGATTAATGAAAGTAAGCTTGTAACGATGTCGATTCGTACCAGTCATTATGGATGGTTAAAAACTCTATGACTGGAAACTCCATCTAGTTCTACATACTGGCCATTAATTTTATCGAATCCTATCCTGTTCTTTCAATTCAAATTCAAAATCTTCGTTTCACGTGTCCTGTTCATCATTTTTGATTGAGTTCTACTAAAATCACCAAACCATACAGAGCTCTCGGAGCATTACCAGTTTTTTATACCAGTTTCAATTGTTTGTCATAGTATTAAATAAGTGGAACCCTTGACCCTTGGAAAGGGTTCCTATGCTTCCTATTCCTCCTATACGTTTCTTTATTACTACCTTTATAAATAAAAGTCAAGTCCCTATAAACATCATCTTTTTATTCATCTATTATCTACAAATTAAATACTGGGCGGTGACTTCCGACGTTCCGGCTAGTGTACCGCTGGCCGACGAGGACGTCCCGTCGCACTGGCTCTCCGGCGGGGAATCGAACCCCGGTCTCCCGCGTGACAGGCGGGGATACTGACCACTATACTACCGAAGAACGAACATTTACGGCAGAATTCATTGCAAACTGAATTTTATTGTCGATGACGATCATAGAACATGGGATATTCACCTCAATAAAATTCAGTTTGCAATTAATTCTGCCGTAAATGAAACGACCCAATTCACGCCATCCTATCTAGTGTTTGGTCGTGAACTTGCCACATGCGGTTCCATTTACAACGCCGACACAACTGAAGATTCTATTCTAGCACCTAAAGATAAATATTCTGAGAACATTTGTTTACTTAGCCCAATATTTGCAGAAGTTCAAGCTCGTCTTTATAAATGTCACCAAACTAATGCTCATTATTATAATAAGCAACACCAACAGTTAGAATTTAACCAAGGTGATATTATCTGGAAACGGAGCTACCCCATTAGTTCATCAGATAAATATTTTTCGGCAAAATTAGCACCTAAATTTATTAAATGTAAAATATCAAACAAAGTTTCACCTCTTATTTATGATTTATCGGACATGTCCAATAAACCTTTAGGTCGTTGGCATGTCAAAGACATTAAACCCATTCCTAAGTTAAGGTAATTACCCTACTCTTTAATTAGAAATTTTATTTGTTTAACTACTTTAATTTGTTATTTATTATTACTTTAAGTGACGTGCACACTTAGTCTTATGATTTATATAGGTACTGTTTTTATATACACCTCCATCCCTTCGGCTGACCCATCAACTACTTTATCAATACATAATTTTGTACATACATATAAGATAATTACATTTTTTTTAGTTTAATTACAATACTAAATCGTATAATTACGATTATTATAATAAGTTGCCTACTGCAACATATTTAATTTTAAACCATAATATTACTTATTTACCTAAATACTTACGCGTAAGTTAGTAACTTACTTATTTTAGTACTTTAACAAGTACCTACTTACTTAATAGTCTCTAAAGAGATTAAAGTCTTATTTTCTAGCCATTTGTTAAGGCTACTAAACTTGTAAATTTTGAAGACACTTTACACAAACATTTACACATGACATTCATCACACACATAAACACTAAACATGATCACCAAAAGCCAGCGGGTTGTGACTGGCATATTTAAATAAGCCTGCACTAATCTGGGTTGGTTTCATGAGAAACATCTTCTATTATAAAAGATTTCTCTACGTAACTGATGCCTTAATTCTAAAACTTTATAGAATTAAGACTTTGTTAGATACGACGGATGTTAGTATTTGTATGGAACCGAAACCAACCTAGTGTAAATTTCTCACTGTAAAAACCATTCATACACTCAAAATTCTATCATGCACTTCCATTAAATTAATTAATATGTTGTTACTTGATCTGTATTTACTTTTATAAGGGACTTGTTTGTAAATATCTACCTATCTTCTAACTAAAAAAAATCCTTAGAGATTTTTTTGCCCCGGCCGCCCCGGTATTGTAACGATGTCGATTCGTACCAGTCATTATGGATGGTTAAAAACTATATGACTGGAAACTCCATCTAGTTCTACATACTGGCCATTAATTTTATCGAATCCTATCCTGTTCTTTCAATTCAAATTCAAAATCTTCGTTTCACGTGTCCTGTTCATCATTTTTGATTGAGTTCTACTTAAATCACCAAACCATACAGAGCTCTCGGAGCATTACCAGTTTTTTATACCAGTTTCAATTGTTTGTCATAGTATTAAATAAGTGGAACCCTTGACCCTTGGAAAGGGTTCCTATGCTTCCTATTCCTCCTATACGTTTCTTTATTACTACCTTTATAAATAAAAGTCAAGTCCCTATAAACATCATCTTTTTATTCATCTATTATCTACAAATTAAATACTGGGCGGTGACTTCCGACGTTCCGGCTAGTGTACCGCTGGCCGACGAGGACGTCCCGTCGCAAGCTTACGTTTTTTTAGGAAATCTTTACTAGAAGTTGACCTAGCATCCGTTTCTCTAAGTACCATACTTTCAGAGATTGAATTTTTAATTTTTGTGAGAACAAAAGTGATAGATGGTGACCATAATTTTTTACTTTTTTTAAGGACGGTATTATTATAACATAGTTATTATAGTTATTAGTTTACTTGCAAATTTGGAAGATTCATTATTGTACAAATTGATGAACTGAGAGCCCAAGCTAAACCTTTATAAATCTGTAACGGTATATTCTAGACAATTGAAAACTTCTGAAAAGATTTCACGAAATCTTTACTATATTCGGATTTAAAAATTATTAACAATCAATGCTTAATTACTTTGACAGAGGACAGCAAATTTTTGACAATTGATGAACTGAGGGCCTGACTCATTTGGTCATAGCAGTTTAAATTGACCATTAGAAATTACATGGAGTTTTGCTTAGAAATCAACTATTTTTTAACTAAATCCTCTGATAGGTCTCAAGCTGTTTCTAGCTATGGCCCTCCTTCCTTTGACAGATCGTTCAATCATCGTTCAATATACACACACAGATTAGAGTTAAAGGATTGATTTGTCAATCACAAATTATATATGTCAATGTCATTTCATGTCATTGTCATTGGTCGATTTTCTGAAAGCTCGCTCATTAAGCCCCCAGTACACGATGGCCGATCACAATGACACTTTTGAAAGAACCTTTTTAAACTTGTTCGTTCAAAAGTGTCAATGTACGATGTATTGGTCATGGTCGCCGACCACGGTCGGCCATCCTGTACTGGGGCATTAGATGTCCCACCCACCTATGCAGTTAGAAGGAATGGATGTTATTTATTTACCTTAATCTTTTTTATCTATTTCGTTTCATTCAAGGTCGCGGGAAGCCGCTGGATGCGGGCAGCGCAGGACCGATCGTTGTGGAGATCCTTGGGGGAGGCCTATGCCCAGCAGTGGGCGTCGTACGGTTGAAATGATGATGATGTACATACCATGGATGGAACTGTAGGTAAAGCTGGAAGCCACACTTGGAACAAAAGATTGAAGACAAAATTCCGTGACATTTGAATGTTTTCGAGGCCTCTCCGTCTCTTTCTAACTCATTGGCTGCATTTAGCCTAACTAATCGCTGACTAATCGCTAAGTCATCGATTACTTGTCTGATTACTATTTTCGATAGATTCTAGAACGCGCTTTAGCGTTTTTCTGGTTTTGACATGACGAATGACAGCAACAAACACAAAATCACTACATTTGACAGCAACTTACAACTAATCGCTGCTTCTCATCGAAAATCAAATGCGATGGAAAAAATGGCGTCCGATTGCTGTAAATCGCTGTCAGTCATCGCATTTTTGTGTGCGTTCAGCAGATTATTTGTAATCGATTACTCATCGATGAGTTCTGATAAATGCGGCCATTGTAAATGTCAACATTGATCGAATGATGTCAAATTTTGAACTTCGAAATGGTGGATGTTTATTAGGTTGACCAAGAGTGTCCCCATTTTTTGGGACGTCCCGTTTTTCAGCTATAAATTTGACCGTGTCCCTTAATTAAAAAAGAACCTATGCGGGACAATACATTAATAAATACAATTAATAAATAAAGGGTATCCAAACCTCTGTGCCATTCAGTTGTCAACAACATTGTCCCTTTATGCTATTCCGGCATCCAATGCGCTTTGTGTTACCTACTACGCCTGGTTCAAAAATAGAAACTGCTTGTCTGATGACTGTAAAGGCTTAGTTCTAAATTAAAGCTATCATCACTACATAGTATAAAACAAAGTCGCTTTCTCTTTCCCTATGTCCCTTTGTATGCTTAAATCTTTGAAACTACGCAACGGATTTTGATGCGTTTTTTTTTAATAGATAGAGTGATTCAAGAGGAAGGTTTATAT
Organism: Crambus lathoniellus; assembly: GCA_949710035.1. Lineage (NCBI taxonomy): Eukaryota > Metazoa > Arthropoda > Insecta > Lepidoptera > Crambidae > Crambus > Crambus lathoniellus. The sequence goes on along the minus strand of OX453303.1, from coordinate 7,671,176 downwards.
GTACTTTTTATCCCGATATTCCCACGGGAACGGGAACCACGCGGGTGAAACCGCGGGCGGCCGCTAGTTGATAATATAAATAAAAAACCGGACAAGTGCAAGTCGGGCTCACCCACCGAGGGTTGGTGTGGACCTATATCTATACATATAATAAAGCTATATAAACCATTAACCGACTGTGTTGACACTACTTGTTTGACCGCAAAAATAAGCTCGTTTGTGATAGGAAAATGAGGGAATTTAGAAAAAAATAACAGAATTATCAATATATTGGTATTTGTTGGTAAAATATTATACGTAATAATAAACATTATCACGAAATTTCTAGTCTCTCCACATCAATTAGAAGTTAAATTATGACCACGCATATTGATTTTTTGATTACGTACTTCAATGGCTATATTTTTATGATTTAATTACAAATACTTATATAGTTTTCAGATTTTTCCTTGTACTTGTAGTATAAGACGATATTACCTACTTGTCTCATAGTTCCAGATCAACAGGAAGTACCCTATGAATTTTGATTCCCTCAAGGGACACTCTTAAGATTGTCAAAATATGCGTTTTTTGAGGCATAAACAGCCGTGTCTTTTTTTAAATTAACTTAAAAGTTTGAATTTTTCGCAGCTTTAAGGAACCGTAGACCTAAGTATATGGTTTTAATTTCAACTCGTTACCTCCAAGCGTGAGATCCCGAGATAAAGAGTCTTGACAGACAGACGGACAACAAAGTGATCCTATAAGGGTTCCGTTTTTTTCTTTTGAGGTACGGATACCTAAAAATGGTTATTTTGTAAGGAAAATCGTTTTGACTGTCGTAAGATACAAAACTGTCATTTCTTCCATGGCCGCTTCCGCGCCTGCGCGCGGTCAAAATCTTTTCCATAAGTAGGTAAGCTTAAAACAAAAAAATATTGAGTTCCCGCTTGACACTCCCTACTCAAGTCCCAAACGAAGTCCTGTCTGAAAATAAATTGTGGACACCCTCTTTCTGTGTACTTAGAAAGAGATGAAGGGGCCCCAACAAAAAGAAATTGTCAAATTATTCATCCTCAGTTTTTAATTCAGGGTGTGGCTTCCATACTACAACAACATACAAATTTCTTGGTACATACTTCGTTCAACGCCATCTAGTGAAGCTTTTGGAAGCTTTTTTTTAAATGGCCTCTCAGAAAATCGCTCATTGTCAGTCAGTTCTCATCACAGACTATATTTAGATACCGGCGCGCCTTGCGCCAGACATAGCACAAACATTTGAACAAATGTTTGTGCAATGTATCAAAAAATCCAAACATATAAACTATTTAGCTTCTGTGAAGCATGCCTAATATGCATAGCCATAGATGTATTATCATCTATGTGCATATCCCACAGCCATCTCTATCGTCTTCTACAAGCCATGCGCATAAAGTTGGCAACGTAGTTTGATGCCCCCAGTACACGATGGCCGATCATGGTCGGCGACCATGACCAATACATCGTACATTGACACTTTTGAAAGAACTTTTTTAAACTTGTTCGTCCCTACACAGTAGATGAAATCTTGAAATTAATTTTGACATTAAATAACACAAAGTCAGAAGGGTTCGACCATGTATCAACCAATATACTTAAAAGTTGCAGAGTAGCTCTAGCAAATGTTCTGACATATTTAATAAATTTATCTTTTGAAAAAGGTACTTTTCCAAACATACTAAAAATGTCAGTAGTTAAACCTATACATAAAAAAGGAGATTCTAAAAACTTAAATAATTATAGGCCAATAACTATAGTCTCTGTGTTCTCTAAACTATTTGAAAAAGCTATGGCTGAACGTCTAACTGAATTCTTGGCAAAATTTAATGTAATAAGTAAGGAGCAATATGGCTTTCAAAGTAATAAATCGACAAGCAATGCTGGCTTCAATCTTGTTGATGAAATAACTAAAGCTATTAATAATAAGCAAAAAGTTGCAGCTATTTTCTTTGATATGTCAAAAGCTTTTGACTATGTGTCTCATAGAATTTTATTAGACAAACTAGAAAATTTAGGGCTTAGAGGACCTGTCCTAAATTGGATAAATAGTTACCTACTTGAGGGACAGAATGCAGTATGTTGAAGTTACTAATATAAATGAATCTCAGACTGTAACTTCTTTAAAGTCCAAATGTAGGCTTAATTTGTTTGGTGTTCCCCAAGGAAGCGTTCTTGGACCAATTCTTTTTATTTTTTACATAAACGATTTACCTAATGCAATAACAAATAAATGTGTTCTTTTTGCGGACGACGTTTCAGTGATTGTGATATCTAATAATGATTTGGACATAAATGCTTTTAAATGTAAAATTAACGATACTATTAATGAAATTTCAATATGGACTATGTGTAATAATTTATGTATTAATTTTGACAAAACATGTTTTATTCAATTTTCTAATTATGGTACTTCTGCTAATAATTTTCATGTAAACTATAATGGACAATCTATCAAAGAAGCCTCTGAAACCAAATTTTTGGGTATTATATTAGACAATTACATGAACTGGAAAGCTCATGTCGATAAAGTCTGCAGCAAAATTAACAGTTATATTTATCTCCTCAGCAGACTTAGACGAACAACCTCACATAATACATTAATTACAGCATACTATGCCTATGTGTACTCTACTCTTGATTATGGCCTGTTGCTTTGGGGCAACAGCACAGACGCTGACAGGGCTTTCATTGCACAAAAAAAATGTATCCGAGCTATGTGTGGCTTAGCGCCGGATGAAACTTGTAGATTGCTATTTAGGGAATTAAATGTCTTGACAATACCATGTATGTATATTCTAAGTGCAGTTTGTTTTGTTAAATTAAATAGTCATCTCTTTATCAATTTCAAAGATATTACTCAGAGGTCCTTAAGGTATCCAGACAGACAGGCTTACCTATAGTGTCAGACCAAAGTCTGCCCTCTATTGGAAAGTTGTGGAGCCATGTGTGTTAAATTATTTAACGCTTTACCTGCTGAATTTCAAACGCTTGCGTATAAACGGTTCCGCAGAACGGTAAAGTTGTGGTTACAGGAAAAGTGTTTCTATTCAGTTAAAGAATATTTAAATTGACATTAATTTTGTTTTTTGTGTTGTACTGTACTAGAATAGTGAATTTTTGACATTTAAAATTTAAAGTTTGACATTAGAATGTATTTCAATATCTTTTTGTATTTAATAATTTTTGATATTTGCATGCTAACTTAGCGAAACATGTTTGACCACTATTATACAATTTTGACATCTATTTATGTACCGTGTTTCCTGTGAATAAATGAATATGAATATGAATATGAATATGAACTGGGGGCTTTAAGTGAACCGATTTGACACCGTTTGCATCTTTTGACAGGTAAACAGCGAGTAAACCTCGAGTACTGAATCCTATGGAGATGGCATATCTTCTATACATCTATACAAATAAATAAAATTGGAGTGTCTGTTTGTAACATTAAATAACCGCTTTTTACTACGTGCATATGATTAAATATACGGTACATATACCAAAATGACATGTTTTTCAATTTTTGTCTGTCTGTCTGTTTGTCCCGGCTAATCTCTGAAACGGCTGGACCGATTAATACGACAATTAGAAGAAGTTTAAAATTGAATTCCAAGATTTTCTTACATTGTGACTTACTTACACCTCACTGTTTCGTAGGTATGCCACCTCCATAGGATTTAGTACTCAGAGGAGTAAACCGGTTCACAGCAATGTTGCCGTTCCGTATCATAGCATGGCTTGTAGAAGACGATAGAGACGGCTGTGGCATATCCGCATAACTTTTGAAAGCTTTTTTTTTAACCCTTAACCGGTATCGCTATTTTGATCAACGTAACTGGAATCGTGGGTCATTTTGGACCCAGAAATTAAAAGCTATATATTTCATAAATTATTTGAGATAACAACTTAAATGTGTCAGTATAATAATAAAGCAGGTCTAATGAAGAATATATTTTATTTTTTTAATAAAGAAATTAAAATTAACATCTTTTTCAAAATTAACACTTAGGCCCTACATTTGATAGAGATTTCTGAATACCTCACTTTGACATTAAATAATTCGATAAAAAATATCATAAAATTTAAACAAATACTTTTCCACTGAGTTTGACATATCTGTGGGAGGAAATAAAAGAAAAAGAAATAGATAAGCATAATTTTACAATTTATTAGTTTATACAACCAAATATACAATTTGTATAAGCATAAATACAATTTATATGTAGCAAAAGACACAAGAATAATTATTATGGGTAATAAACAATTACCATATTCATATATCCAAAAATCCAAATGATATCCTTTTTACATATCAACATAAATTACGTAATCATTTATTTACACCGAATTCATATTATTGATTAAACAAAGCATAATAAAAATATAGTCATACCTGACACTAAAAAAGTCAATTGACGAGGCTGAAAACTGGGGAAGGTAGCATCGTTTCGTCAACACCTGAAATCCTGAGGGAGATTGAGAGTTTCTATGGACAGCTATATTCCACGCAAACACCTGTTGAAAGCAAGGCTAAAGACCCTAGAGCCAAGCTTACCCGACACTATACCGAAGATATCCCGGACGTCAGCCTGTACGAGATTAGAATGGCTCTCAAGCAGCTCAAAAACAACAAGGCGGCGGGTGATGACGGAATCACAACAGAACTTCTAAGAGCGGGCGGTAAGCCGATACTTAAGGTCCTCCAGAAGCTCTTCAACTCTGTCATCCTCGAGGGCAAAACGCCAAAGGCATGGGGCGGAAGCGATGTGATGCTGTTTTTCAAGAAGGGTGATAAAACTCTCTTGAAGAATTATAGACCCATCTCGCTTCTGAGCCATATCTATAAGTTGTTTTCGAGAGTCATTACGAATCGTCTCGCTCGCAGGTTCGACGACTTCCAACCTCCCGAACAAGCCGGGTTCCGGAAAGGCTACAGTACCATAGACCACATTCATACGCTGCGGCAAGTTATACAGAAGACCGAAGAGTATAACTTGCCACTTTGCTTGGCGTTCGTGGACTATGAGAAAGCCTTTGATTCGATCGAGACCTGGGCCGTGGTGCAGTCTCTCCAGAGGTGCCAAATAGACTACAGGTATATCGAGGTGCTGAGGTACCTATACCAAAACGCCACCATGTCGGTCCGATTACAGAACCAGAGCTCTAATCCTATCCAACTACAGCGAGGTGTGAGACAGGGAGATGTCATCTCTCCCAAACTGTTCACAGCTGCGTTGGAGGATATTTTTAAGCTGCTGGACTGGAAAGGATGCGGCATCAACATCAATGGCGAGTACCTAACACATCTACGGTTTGCCGATGATGTAGTTCTTATGGCTGAGACCTTGGAAGACCTGAACACAATGCTCGAAGATCTCGGTAGTGCTTCGCAAAGAGTGGGTCTTAAGATGAACATGGACAAGACGAAAATCATGTCCAATGCCCATGTTGCACCCGCTCCAGTTAATGTTGGGAACATTACACTCGAAGTTGTTGACCACTATGCTTACCTAGGACAGACGGTCCAGTTAGGTAAGTCCAACTTTGAGAAAGAGATCTCTCGTCGAATCCAGCTCGGATGGGCAGCGTTTGGGAAGCTCCGACATATATTCGCGTCCGAAATACCTCAATGTCTCAAGACGAAAGTCTTTGACCAGTGTGTGTTGCCAGTAATGACCTATGGAAGTGAGACTTGGTCTTTTACTATGGGTCTCATAAGAAGGCTCAAAGTCACCCAGCGAGCAATGGAGAGAGCGATGCTTGGTATTTCCCTGCTCGATCGAATCAGAAATGATGAAATCCGCAGGAGAACTAAAACAACCGACATCGCTCGAAGGATTGCATCATTGAAGTGGCAGTGGGCGGGACACATAGCGCGGAGAACCGATGGCCGTTGGGGCGGAAAGGTTCTTGAATGGCGACCGCGTGCCGGACGACGTTCCGTGGGCGGGCCCCCTACAAGGTGGACCGACGATCTGGTCAAGGTCGCGGGAAGCCGCTGGATGCGGGCAGCGCAGGACCGATCGTTGTGGAGATCCTTGGGGGAGGCCTATGCCCAGCAGTGGGCGTCGTTCGGCTGACATGATGATGATGACCTGACACTAAAGACAGTTCAGAGCACCGATGTGCTGTGTCCGACAGTTGGACAACTTCTGAGCCGTCGACACTGACGCTCGCCATTTTATAGCCGTGCGTAAACAAGCTCAGTGGTGTAGTGGGGAGCTGCACGTGTCACTGGTACTACGAGTCGTTTAGCGACTATTAATATCAATTAAATTACTTCTTTAAATTAATTGTAGTAAAAATCCACAAATAAATCAAATAATCAAAGATTGTGATGTTTTAATTAATTAATCAAATTATAAATGTGCATTCTCCCACACGACCATCCTGACGAGCAGCCTTAATGGCTCGCGAATTAACAAAACAAAAATTATGTTAACATAATCATGTCTGAATCAAATCACATCTGATTCTAAAACTAATTACAACTAGTTATAGCGATCAGGTGGCCTACCACAAGCTCTTAAAGCAGTTATTTTTAAGTTGAGAGAGTGAGACGCCGCTATACGGCGTGTAGAGCGGCGTCTTACTCTCTCAACTTAAAAATAACTGCTATAAGAGCTTGTGGTAGGCCACCAGATCTCACATCGCAGAACCGTAAAGCCAATTCACATAGCTACTTATTATGATAAAATCATATTTCTGCAATTTTATATTAATTCTATTGATAGGTTTGATTTTGTTTTAGTAGTGGCCAAATCACATGACCGCAACGCTAAATCACATAACAACTGATAATAGTCAAATCACATGACCATAATGCTAAATCGCATAGCAACTAATAATGGTCAATTCACATGACCGATGTGCTAAATCACATAGCAACTAATAATGGTCAAATCACATGACCGATGTGCTAAATCACATAGCAACTAATAATGGTCAAATCACATGACCGATATGCTAAATCACATAGCAACTAATAATGGTCAAATCACATGACCGATATGCTAAATCACATAGCAACTAATAATGGTCAAATCACATGACCAATATGCTAAATCACATAGTCATTTATAATGGTCAAATCACATGACCCACATGACACTTTTAACAATATACAAAGGCACATGTGTGTTGGCCAGACACCAGCGCGCATTGGATATTGATAAAAATGTAAACACATAATCACTCATCTGACTCCAATGAGTCGGTTAATTGGTGACCTACTTCAGGAGACATCAAACGTAAATTATCATGTGAAACATACAATTCATGACCCGTTTCATGTACTTGAATGGTGTATCTGTCGTTATCTTTTACATCTAGAACAACGCATGGACCTCGAAACTTACTGTCAAGTTTATTAATTGCTCGTGGATTTTGTTTGACCAATACTATATCACCAACTTTAAAGGGAACTATTTTGACTTTAGTTTTATCGAACTGTTCTTTAAGGACTTGACCTCGTTCGTCCATCCTGCATTTTGCTTCAGAGCGACAAGTTTCAAGGTCCAGACGTTCTACGTCTTGTAGCAAGGCAGATATGGCTGGAGGTGACTGATTACAACCCATGAGAAGCTGGAAAGGTGTGTGTCCAGTACTTTTATTGAAAGTGCTATTTATGGCTAGCTGTACTTCACCAACTGCGTCTTTCCAACTTCTTTTCGAGGTATTTTCAACAACGGTAAAACAATTAGTCAGTACCTTCATCAAACGCTCGACCTGTCCGTTTGCACGACTGACACCACTAGCAATAAAATGTAGTTCTATCGACCAACGTTCACAAAAACTTTTTAATTCTTTACCAGTGTAACTAGCAGCTTGATCGCAAACGATTCGTTTTGGAGTTCCAAAATTATAAATTAATTCCTTGAGACTATTTACAGTAGCACTTGCTGTGAGATTATTAACCGGTTTAATAAAACAAAATTTTGTAAATGCGTCCACAAATACCACAGCGTACTGTTTACTAGGTTTACTGCCACTCAACTTACCAGTAGTATCCATATGCACCGTATGGAAAGGTATTGGCGGTTTATCGATGGGATGTAGCGATATCTGCCTAGAGCCTGACTGACTTTTGTTAATTTTACAAGTGAGACAAGAGTCAATGTATTTGCGAGTGCTTCTAACCATATTCGGAAACCAAAAGTTTTCTCGAATCTTTTCAATAGTCTTTTCCCAGCCAAAATGTTTTAATGAATCATGATAAATTTGAATAATGTGCCAACGATAGCTCTTGGGGACAAACAAGCATTTTTTAGTTTTCTTATCACTCGTATTGAAAATACGGTACAACAACCCATTTTTTATTTCATAACTCTTTAATAAATCTTTATCAATAGTGCCATTTTTAATAGAGTCAATTAAGTTTTTGGTCTCCGAATCGTTACATTGTTCAGCTTCAAGCCAGTCATTATAGTTAAGAACATTATTGATATCAAGATGCGCATAATTAGAGGGATTGCGACTTAAAAAATCAACATGTGGTATTCGTTCACCCTTGCGGTATTCGATCTCAAAATCAAAGGATTGTAAATATGCCCACCATCTATGAACCCGAGGTAATAATTCCTTTTTATCGAGAGGCCTTTAAGGAGTTGCAATCGGTAACTACCTTAAAAGGTCTACCTAGCACGTAATGGCGGAAATGTTTTATTGCTCTAACTACGGCCAATGTTTCCAATTCGTAGGAGTGGTAGCGACTCTCCGTTTCAGTGGTCCGCATACTGAAGTATTCGACGACTTTAAGTTTGTTTTTGTGTTTTTAAAAAAGGATTGCCCCGAGTCCAGCGGAACTAGCGTCTGTATGAAGTTCTATGGGTCTTGAGGGATCAAATAAAGTCAATATTGGCTCTGAAACCAAATATTGAAGTATTTTGTCTCTAGAAGCTTCATGTTCCGACGTCCAGTTCCACTTGACGTTATTTCGCGTTCGATCGTATAGAGGTATCATTGTAGTTGAAAAATTTGGTATGAATTTCCGAAAATACCCGGCAAGGCCACAAAATTGGCGTGCTTGTTTCTGAGTTTTTGGTACAGGAGAGTTTAATAGTGCTCTAATTTTACCTGGGTTTGGTTTCACTTGGCCGTTAGATACAACTCTGCCTAAATATTCAATTTCGGTTTGAAGAAATTTACATTTTTTAATATTAAGGGAAAATCTTGCGGTTTTTAATGAAATCAACACCTGTTTTAAATAATCGAGACCTAGTTCTGGAGTCTCTGAGTAAATAATTACATCATCGATGTATATGAGAACAAAGCTATCAATGTAAGGCTTAAGTGCTATACTAATGGCCCTTTGAAAAACCGGAGGAGCATTACAGAGACCAAAAGGCATTCTCAGAAACTCAAATTGGCCATCTGGCGTAACAAAAGCAGTTTTTTCAATTGAATCTGGTGCTACCGGGATCTGATGGAAACCAGAGGCCATATCCAAAACAGTGAAGTACTTGGCTTTCGAAAGTTTACTGATGTGATCATCAATCAAAGGGAGAGGAAAGTGATCGCGTATAGTATTCCGATTTAACTCTCTATAATCGACACAAAACCTATCTGTACCATCCTTTTTACGTACCAAGAGGATAGGACTCGCAAACGGAGAGTTACTGTCACGAATGATTTCGTTATCTTTCAGATCCCTGATAATTGCCCCAACATGTTCACGTTCCGCCGGAGCCAATCGGTATGGGCGCCTTTGGACTATTTTGTCCGGATTCTTCAGGCGTATATGTTCACCAGTTGTAACTTTGGAAACTTTGGTGCCGAACGTGAACATATCAGAGCAAGAGTCGAGGATCTCTTGTAATTGTTTCTTATATTGGGAGTCTAAGCTGTCATTAATATTAAGGGCATTGGGATCAAAAGCTTGAACAATGTTAATATGGTAGAAGTCACGAGAGATACACGTGTCGTCTTTTGTAAAGGTAGGTAACCTGGATACCCGGAGTTTCAAAGAGGTTCTGGCCTAATAATATATCTTATTGAATAAATTTATCAGGTACAAGTGCGAATTCTAACTCTACGGTTAAGCCATCAATACAAACTTCACAACTTTTTTTACGTGACGACAAAAAAGAATTATCTCCAACACCTTTCAACATTATACTTTCATAAGGCAATTTCCCTTTGACCGAATCACCTACGCTCTCTCGAATCAACGAACATTCAGCTCCACTATCTATTAAGCATGAAAAATCGCGATCGTCAATCCGTGCTGTCTTGCATTTTTTGTTATTTAAAACTAGAGCATTAATATTACTAGATTGCGATTTTTCATCCTTACCCTTCTTATTTTGGCGTTGAAAACAGTTATCGAATGAATGTCCCTTTCTTTTACAAAATGTACATGTCAATGTATTACTAATAGTGTTAGAGGTAGATGGTAAGGTTACTTCCTTTTGAGGTGTTTGATTGTTTGAACTAGCGCGGCAATCCCTTTGCAAATGACCTAGCTTGTGGCATTTGTGGCAACGTTTTTGTTTGAAATCTGAATTAGTTAACTTGGCACGTTTTGGTGGTACGATATGATCGGAATCTTTATTGGATCTTTTACGTTTATATGAATTTAAGCTTTGAATTAACTGTGGGAGGTTTTTGGGTGTCAAGCGTAACAAGTCGGAGCGTATACGAAAGTCTGACATACCGGAAATAACAGCTTCAACCAAGCGTTGCTCAGTCATCTCCACGCCTATCGCCTTTTGCGCCAATTCCCATTTTCGCGTGGCATATTCGGCGAGACTGCTGGCCTGCTCGCTGGTGTATTCCATGAAGAGGGTGAGGTCGTCATAGTAGCGTGCTTTGTCTGCAAAAGTTTCAACAAGCCTTGTTTTGAGTTCCGTCCAAGTAGTTAAAGTGGTATAGTTTCGGCGTGACCACTCAGCGGCACGCCCGCGTAAATTCTTACGGGACAAGTTTAATATTTCTCTATCTGTCAACTCGTATTCTTTTTTCAAATCTTCAAGATTGCTACACCAGATTTGTATGGTATCAGTTTGATCATCCGGATCAAACGGTGGTACATAAATGTTCTCCAAATTTCGAACACGAGGTGCAGGTTTTGGGTTGTTGGCATTGAAAGCATTGGCGGTAGTTTCAATAATTTTTGACATTATGTCTTGCATCATATTTTGCATTAAAGAGATTGAAACGAAACCTGTCCTTGAATCTCGAGAGCTGCCTGGCGTCGCGTTGTCATCGAAGGTCGCAGAAGCAGCTCGTGTTGCTCCGCCTGGAGCCGCGTTGTCATTGAAGGTCGCAGAAGCAGCTCGTGTTGCTCTGCCTGGAGCTGCGTTGTCATCGAAGGTCGCAGAAGCAGCTCGTGTTGCTCGGGATGTCATCAGAACCGGTGACTGGTCACCACTTGGCTGGTCACTGCTACAGGACTGCGCAGATCGTTCGTGTGGTTCTGGTTCCTGCATGTTCACGGCTGTCACCTGGAATCACAAAATTCATAGGCGTAGTATGGGTTTACACTCCCTATTATCCCGCTTCTGATGTGGGAGGAAATAAAAGAAAAAGGAATAGATAAGCATAATTTTACAATTTATTAGTTTATACAACCAAATATACAATTTGTATAAGCATAAATACAATTTATATGTAGCAAAAGACACAAGAATAATTATTATGGGTAATAAACAATTACCATATTCATATATCCAAAAATCCAAATGATATCCTTTTTACATATCAACATAAATTACGTAATCATTTATTTACACCGAATTCATATTATTGATTAAACAAAGCATAATAAAAATATAGTCATACCTGGCACTAAAGACAGTTCAGAGCACCGATGTGCTGTGTCCGACAGTTGGACAACTTCTGAGCCGTCGACACTGACGCTCGCCATTTTATAGCCGTGCGTAAACAAGCTCAGTGGTGTAGTGGGGAGCTGCACGTGTCACTGGTATTACGAGTCGTTTAGCGACTATTAATATCAATTAAATTACTTCTTTAAATTAATTGTAGTAAAAATCCACAAATAAATCAAATAATCAAAGATTGTGATGTTTTAATTAATTAATCAAATTAGAAATGTGCATTCTCCTACATATCTTTCCCTTTACAAAAACACACATTTTGTTACAAATTTTTGCAACATAAAAAAAATGACATCCCGTCTAAAAACATAAAAAAATCGTCAATCAGTCTTTGAAAATATCTATGTATGACACTTAGGGAAAACACTTTTTTATGAGCGTGACGTTTGCAGATATATTTAGAACATCTGACACACTTTTGTGACTGTTTATTATCCTTTTTTGGGCAACATAAATAGCATCTTCCCCATTTTCGTGTTCCAGTTTTAGAGGAAGACGTATTTTCATAAAGCAAGTTATGTTTTCATCATTACATGGTTGAAAATTGATCAAGCATTCTGGTTCGGAATCAATTTGGTCTACTAATAATTCGCTTATATGATTATCATTTGAAATTCGTGCAATTATTCTATCATAATGCCTGAAACAATGCAAAATATAAAAGTATACGATCAGAGAAATAGTGACGTAACTGGAATCGTGGGTCCAAATCGACCCAGCGAAAGCACTTACCACCGCTTCCAGCAAACTTCAAGAGCCGATCGTCTGGCCCCTGCTGCACCTCGCCACTTAATGAGATTACATGAAAGCGCAAACGTCTAACTTCACGCGTTTAAAAATTAAACGGATTTTTCGTCGCCTCTGGGTCCTAATGGACCCACGATTCCGGTTAAGGGTTAAATTTGGTAAATCCAACCAAAAATGCGCGTGCACTGTGCAGGGGGGCTACCGCGTAACTTTATGGATATGAACTTCATACGTTTTTGGGAACTTTAAGTCAATTTTATAAAGAAAATAGCCGCTATCAGTTCCTTGTTTTGTGACGTCTGGTATAACGATAACTAGCTAGCAACGTTCAACAGAACAAAGCCGCAAAAATCTATCAGAATAAGGAATTCAAATGACAGTTGAAGCCCATACCCATATCCTGATTTCTTAGCCGGTAGCTCCCCTGAGCAGGGGGGCTACCACGTAACTTTATGGATATGAACTTCATACGTTTTTGGGAACTTTATGTCAATTTTATAACGAAAATAGCCGCTATTAGTTCCTTGTTTTGTGACGTCGGGTATAACGATAACTAGCTAGCAACGTTCAATAAAACAAAGCAGCAAAAATCTATCAAGATATGGAATTCAAATGACAGTTGAAGCCCATACCCATATCCAGATATTTTAGCCGGTAGCCCCCCAGTTCCTTGTTTTATGACGTCGGGTATAACGATAACTAGCTAGCAACGGTCACCAGAACAAAGCAGCAAAAATCTATATTTCTTAGCCGGTAGTCCCCCAGCCCGTACCGGCTAAAAATATGGATATGGATATGGGCTTCCTTTGACATTTGAACAACCGCTGATCTGGGGGGCTACAGTACCTACAGCTAGAAACACATTTCGCTGGCGCAGCGCAGCGCAGCGTCGACCCGGGTGTGCACACTTTACTAGCGTGGCGCAGCGCAGCGTTTCCTGACGAAATTTTTGATCAGTGTCAATCGAGTCGTTGCCGAGCTAACATCTGCATTATGTTTTCTTCTAATTTTGAAAACAATTTCTGTTCTTACTTGAACATATTAAATCCAAAAAAAAATATGTTGATGATTACGATGATAAGATGATGATGAATGAATACGAGATGCAATTTATATCTATACTAATACTATTGTTTGTTTGTAATAGATAAACTCAAAAAATACTGAACCGATTTTAGAAATATTTAGTGTAATTTATTTTCAAATCAGAATTATACATTATTTTTGTTATAAAATTAAAAAGTATAGTGTACTAAAAACACTTTAATACTGTTTTAACAGTATAATTAACAACCCTACATGATAATGAATTGGTGACTCTTCTAAACAAAAAAAATATTTTTTAAATTGGCCCATTATTGACGGAGAAATCGGAGAACATAAGTAGTAAAAAGCAAAATGCAGAGCTCCGCTGCGCAGTCCGCTACCGAGCCATCTGACGATACAATGCTAGAAAGTGGTGGGGGGCCTGGCGCAATCGGAGCCGGGCGGATACGCTGCGCTGCGCTGCGCTGCGCTGCGCTGCGCCAGGGAAATGTGTTTCTAGCATGGCCCGCTATTATTTCTCGGCTGCTTGCGCTCCTACAGGCCATGCTGCTCGGATTGGCAACGTCATAAATGTCAATGTCGTACCACTAATCCTAATTTCCCCTTATTCCTCGTACATTACCAAGTTTGATAACTGGCTTTCTACAAGGAAAAATAATTCTTCCTAGCTTACCCGGTTTTCAAATAGGAATTTTTTTTCCTGGTAGAAAACCGTAATTTTATTAAGTTTTCTACGAAGATTTTTTTTTTCTTCTTAGCTTACCCAGTTATCAAAGGAGAATTATTTTTTCCTCGTAGAAAGCTGTGTATTCAATTACAGCTTTGTTCGTGTTGTTCTAAGAATAAGAATTTTTCCTACTTAGCCATTAGATCAGATAGACCGAATAATTACTTAGATTAAGTTTTACTTTAATAATTAGACCATCCAACCAACCGTTCCATCGGAGCTGGTTGTGAGACGGGTCGATGTTTTTCTAAAATATGTATTTCATTTTCAATTCTTCAATGATAAAAATTGCACTGTGAATGCAAAAAAGTAAAAATTTAAATACCTAACCTCTTTACTATTAAATCTGTATCCATACAAAGAAATAAAATTGGAGTGTCTGTTTGTAATATTAAAATAACTGCTTTTTACTACTTACATGCATATGATTAAGTATATTGTTATATACGGTACATATACCAAAATATCATTTTTTACAATTTTTGCCTGTCTGTCTGTCTGTTTGTTCCGGCTAATCTCTGAAACGGCTGGACCGATGGACCGATTTTGACGGGACTTTCACTGGCAGGTAGCTGATGTAATAATGAATAACTTAGGCTACTTTTTATCCCGATATTCCTAGGGAAACGAGAACCACGTGGGTGAAACCACGGGTGGCCGCTAGTAATTAAATAAAATAAAACTGTTGTTTCCTCAAAATTAAAATTAATCTAAGGAAATAATAAAAATGAATAATTATTCGGTCTTTCTGATATTTTGATCTAATGGCTACGAAGGGAAAATTCTTCTTCGTAGAACGCACAACACGTACAAAGCTGTGATTGAATTCACAGCTTTCTACGAGGAAAAAAAAATACCCCTCTGATAACTGGGTAAGCTAAGAAGAAAAAAAAATTCTTCGTAGAAAACTATATAAAACTAGCTGACCCAGCGCGACTTCGTTCCCGTGGCCCTACCCCCTACTCCACCCCTACCCTACCCTACCACTACCCGACCCCTACCCTACCCCTAACTTACCCCTACCCTACCCCTACCCTCATTCTACTCTACCCCTACTTACCCCTCTTTCCCCTATTTTCTCACCGCTAAAACCTTCCTTGGACTTCCACGAACATTTCAAGACCAAAATTAGCCAAATCGGTCCAGCCGTTCACGCGTGATGCCGTGACCAAGGGAAATAGGGGTTCATTTTTATATATATAGATTACGGTTTTCTACCAGGAAAAATAATTCCCATTTGAAAACCGGGTAAGCTAGGAAGAATTATTTTTCCTTGTAGAAAGCCAGTTATCAAACTTGGTAATGTACGAGGAATAAGGGCTAATTTCTTGTATGCATGAGATGAGATGAATTCCTGATTATAGCGCCTCAAAATCAAATAATACGCGTACATAACTAAGAGTTGTTTTATTTTAACTATATCACAGTCACGAAAATGTTTATTAAACACTCCTACTGATGTTGTAAGCTCCCAGTCGGCTCGAGGTATCGCACGAATCCATCGCTGACGCAGTGTTCCTCCTTCGGGAATCCAAATCTTTCGAGATCCAAGGTTTCATAAGTAATTTCCAACAATGATCACGTATTTATATGCACTAATTATACAATAGATATTGTATTAAAACACCCAAACAGCAATCAAGAAAATCAAACAGCAACGTTTCTTGACATGACCAAAGAGTATTCCGACTTGCCACATCCAGATAAAAAAATTATCCAAAATGTGCAAAAATAATAGATTTTCTTTTTATTTTGTAACAAGCAAATTTAACCAAGTTGTTAAATAAATGCGTGCAAAATCCGAGAAAGTGTTTTATTTAAATGAACAGTTCGCGCAGAAATCTAAGATGTGAATTGAATTACGGCGAAAGTTATTTTTTTTATTATATTATATCTAGTCAACGAAGAGATATAGAGGGAAATGTTTGGAACACAATTTTTGACTTTGGAACTTTGTTTGGGCTAAAAGTTTTGTAAAATACTGTATATATTTTACCGGCCAAACCCGATTTCAGGACAAACTAGTTTTTCCTATGCTTCTATACGATCCTCAATATTATTGGTGTCCACTAATTAAACCAATTTCCAATAGTGTAAGTAACCCCATTTAAGAATAATCTTCACTTTTCGTATTTTTTAGACGTCTTTTCGAAAAGAAAAAGTGTCGAGGCAAAATCATAAAATCGTGTTTTTGAAACTATACGATTCTAGATAAAGGTATGAAGAAATATATATCTTATTACCAGATTTGTAACAACTGTAACCGTCCTATAGTTTTAAATCAAAAAGTCCATATTTTTCCGAGTAGCGCCTTAAATCCTCCAGCTTTCTTTATCTCGAGTTTCTCCGTGATTCGGAAGGCACGTGTGATACCTACTTGGTTGTTCTTGGGCTCTTGGCCGCGTTTGTAGTCGTTAATACCCACCTTCCTACACTGAGCCCGGGTAGAGGTTATCGCCCTCTCTTTTAGCTACCAATAAGGCAGGCTCCAGTAGTGGGGAAATTAAAATGGTCTATGATGACAATAATGATAACATGCATCACACGAGCTGTGCTGGCTAGCTATAATGAAGTAACTATGGCCCGTATTTATAGAACGACATGTGACGACATTCAAGTGGAGATCTCTTCTTAGTATAGTTAGCAAGGGATGAATATATTCGTTGCATGTATTTGCATCCCTATGGGTACGTATCTAAATGTGTAAAATTAAAAGACCTAACGTTAAAACACCTACGTTCAAAATACTTACCTAAAATCAAAATACCTAATGGTTCATCATCATCATGTCAGCCGAACGACGCCCACTGCTGGGCATAGGCCTCCCTCAAGGATCTCCACAACGATCGGTCCTGCGCTGCCCGCATCCAGCGGCTTCCCGCGATCTTGACCAGATCGTCGGTCCACCTAGTAGGGGGCCTGCCCACGGAACGTCGTCCGGTACGCGGTCGCCATTCGAGAACCTTTCCGCCCCAACGGCCATCGGTTCTCCGCGCTATGTGTACCGCCCACTGCCACTTCAATGATGCAATCCTTCGAGCTATGTCGGTTGTTTTAGTTCTCCTGCGGATCTCATCATTTCTGATTCGATCGAGCAGGGGAAATACCAAGCATCGCTCTCTCCATTGCTCGCTGGGTGACTTTGAGCCTTCTTATGAGACCCATAGTAAAAGACCACGTCTCACTTCCATAGGTCATTACTGGCAACACACACTGGTCAAAGACTTTCGTCTTGAGACATTGAGGTATTTCGGACGCGAATATATGTCGGAGCTTCCCAAACGCTGCCCATCCGAGCTGGATTCGACGAGAGATCTCTTTCTCAAAGCAGTTGGACTTACCTTACTGGACCGTCTGTCCTTTTTTTTTTTTTTTTTTTTTGTTAACCCGGGGGAAATGCCGTCGCATTCCCCCCCGCCCGGGGAGACGAGGGGGATATGTGGGGCTCGAACCCACTAAAACCCCCGGAGTGTTCTCGACCCACGCGGACGGAGGCTACGGGGGCGGTTTGTCACTCAATCCGCGCCTTCCGCCCCGTGTCAGCGTCCATGGGCGACGCTCCGACCTAGTCATAGGACGCCATTGCGTCCAACCTCCGGTATGGCGCGCCAAGAACACCAGGCGCGCTCCACCACCACAGGGCCATGGTGGACGACAGAGTTCCCCGCTCCGCCGCCCGACGCCCTACCTATTTCGCCGCGTCCTGACGCTGCCTCTCCCTCGAGAGGCGCGCGGAGCGACGGACCTGCGGGCGCTGCGCACCAGGGTGCTGCACCTCACGGTGTTGTTGTGGAGACGCCACCTCTGTGGTCGTCCCCCTTTCCTGGTCGCTGAGCGGGGAACGACTCTTGTCCCGCCGCCCAGCTTCCCGTCCGTTGTCTGGCGATTTCGTGGGTCGACTGCCCTCCCTCTCTTTGCGTTTTCCCCCCTCCGCGTTGTGTGGAGACACCACCTCCATGGCTGTCTCCCTTTCCTGCTCAGACCGACCGCCCCCTGTCTCCGGGGGTTTTCCCTCAGGGCGTATACCTTTAACCGGCGGCGGGTTGCACCACCGGCTCCCCATCACATGCCCGGCTGGCCGTCCGCTCTCATCGCAAACCAGGCATTTCGATTCGGCTTCACACCCGGCCGCCATGTGGCCTGGCTCCCCGCACTTGAAGCAGAGGCTGCTTCTATCAGCCCCGCCTGGACATCTTGGTTTTGTATGCCCAACCCCCATGCATTTGAAGCAGCGCAATGGGGGAGGGGCCAGGAGCTTCACTTGGGCGATGCTCCACCCAACGCGTATTTTGCCCTCTTGGCACAACCCGCTCGCCACCTTTAGTGGGCACCTTAGCCGCACAAACCGCGAGCCGTCCCTTGCTGTCATCAGTTCAGTCGACTTTATTCTGTCCGACGCGCAACCCATCCTGGCCGCCACTGCCGAAACCACCTCGTCCCTCGTCACTGTTTCGTCCAGGCTGGAGACCTGGACCCCGATCGTAAGTTCTGGGCGCCGAACGTCAGCCACATCCTTCAGAACTTCGCGGAGCTTGCCCGCGAAGGTATCAGCTTTAGTTCCACTCGGGTCTTGTAGCTGCAGCACCCGTGCTCCGGTCTGCGACTCTTTGATTTTAAGGCCCTCTTTTATGCCGACGTCATCGAGAGAGACTTCAGCCCTCGCCTTGGCCATCACTTCGGCGTAAGTCAGTCCTTTCGCCTCTGCCTCCGGCAGGAGAGTAAGCACCACCGCCGAGGTGCCCGGATGACTGAGATTCGGGAGCTTGCGAGTGGGCTTCTTCGTCGACTGAGTCGGCTGTGTCGGCGGCGTCTTTGTCTTTGGGGTCGGCTCTGTAGGCGGTGGCGGCTTTTCCGGGGCATTCGCCCGTCCCTTTTCCTTTCCCCGTGCAGCGACCTGCGACCAAGTAACCCCCGTAGAGACTGAGGGGGGTGGCACTCTCGACTCGGCTGGAACCGCCGGTTGTGTATGGGCTGCAAGAAGCAGAGCCTCGGTTCTCCTAAACCGTTCGTCCATCTTGACCTCCATTGAAGAGAGTAGCGAATCCTTAACGTTCGCCATGAGCTTCTCGATATGGTCACGCGTCTCATAACGGTTCGACTTTATGGTGGCGAGCTCATCTCGGACTTGCCTGTACCTTTCAACGGCAAGGTTTTTGATGTTATACAGGCGCCTGTCCTCCATCGCGAAAGTCTCGACCAGGTCATCCCACATGACAGTAAAATGACTGACAAAATCGTCAAATCGTTTCGCCTCTGGTGTCGTCAGCTTAATGTTGCCAGCAAACTCTCTAAAATCGGCAACATGCTCAGCCACCTCGTTGCAGAGACCATCAACCCTATTCTTTATTTCTTCGGCTGTAAACTCCGCCTCTTTTTCGACTGTTGGGCTGGGGGTCGTTGCATTTGCAGTGCCTTCAGCGCTCGACACATCATCAGAATTTTGGCCACAGTTTTTCTTCGGACCCTGGGCAATGTCCGTCCTCTCCAAAACTACTTTCCTAACTTTATTATTTATTGTATCCATATCTAGACCCACGAGTATGGGAGAAACGTCAGTCCACCCGGGCAGAGATCCCAGTACCCGGGTAACCCTACATACACTGGGGGGGCGGGAGGTACCCCAGGTTCGTTCGGTAGTTGGCAGACACCTCTGACTGCCACCTTCAGGCGGTCCGACGCCCACGTCCCCGACGCCGGACCTTTGAGGATTATTTTATAGTGGTTTACTCCACGCGGCCCCCGTGTTAGTACAACGACGGCCCCCGTTCCTGCACTACGTACAGGGTTACGGTGTGATTTTGCATTTTTGAAGGGGTTTCGCTCCCCGCGGCTCCCGTGACAGAACACGGCAGCCCCCGTTCCTGCACCACGTACAGGGTTACGGTATAATCCTGGTTTTGGTTCGCGCCGGCCGAAGCCCGGTAACCCCCTTCCACTGGGGGCCGTTCCCCTATCCACCACCTGGGGGACGCGCTCGGTCTCGGATCCAGGAACCGCATCACTCGCGTGAGGCCGAGGGACCGTCTGTCCTAGGTAAACATAGTGGTCAACAACTTCGAGTGTAATGTTCCCAATATTAACTGGAGCGGGTGCAACATGGGCATTGAACATGATTTTTGTCTTGTCCATGTTCATCTTAAGACCCACTCTTTGCGAAGCATTACCGAGATCTTCGAGCATTGTGTTCAGGTCTTCCAAGGTCTCAGCCATAAGAACTACATCATCGGCAAACCGTAGGTGTGTTAGGTACTCGCCATTGATGTTGATGCCGTATCCTTTCCAGTCCAGCAGCTTAAAAATATCCTCCAACGCAGCTGTGAACAGTTTGGGAGAGATGACATCTCCCTGTCTCACACCTCGTTGTAGTTGGATAGGATTAGAGCTCTGGTTCTGTAATCGGACTGACATGGTGGCGTTTTGGTATAAGTACCTCAGCACCTCGATGTACCTGTAGTCTATTTGGCACCTCTGGAGAGACTGCAGCACCGCCCAAGTCTCAATCGAATCAAAGGCTTTCTCATAGTCCACGAACGCCAAGCAAAGTGGCAAGTTATACTCTTCGGTCTTCTGTATAACTTGCCGCAGCGTATGAATGTGGTCTATGGTACTGTAGCCTTTCCGGAACCCGGCTTGTTCGGGAGGTTGGAAGTCGTCGAACCTGCGGACGAGACGATTCGTAATGACTCTCGAAAACAACTTATAGATATGGCTCAGAAGCGAGATGGGTCTATAGTTCTTCAAGAGAGTTTTATCACCCTTCTTGAAAAACAGCATCACATCGCTTCTGCCCCATGCCTTTGGCGTTTTGCCCTCAAGGATGACTGAATTGAAAAGCTTCTGGAGTACTTTAAGTATCGGCTTACCGCCCGCTCTCAGAAGCTCTGTTGTGATTCCGTCATCGCCCGCCGCCTTGTTGTTTTTAAGCTGCTTGAGAGCCATTCTAATCTCGTACAGGCTGACGTCCGGGATATCTTCGGTATGGTGTCGGGTAAGCTTGGCTCTAGGGTCTGTAGCCTTGCTTTCAACAGGTGTTTGTGTGGAATATAGCTGTCCATAGAAACTCTCAATCTCCCTCAGGATTTCAGGTGTTGACGAAATGATGCTACCTTCCTCAGTTTTCAGCCTCGTCAATTGACTTTGCCCGATAGACAGATCTCTCGCGAACACTTTGGAGCCTTTGTTCCGCTCAATGGCTTCTTTAATACGCCCGGTATTAAATTGGCGAAGGTCGCGCGTCAAAGACATAGATATCTGTCTATTAAGCTGTCGATAACGATGGGCATCCGCTGAGTTCTGCAGCTTCATTTCGTGTCTCTGATCCATGAGTAGGAGAGTCTGACTGGAGAGTTTCTTCGATTTGGAACGGCGGGTTTTATAGTGCTTAGACCCTACCGTGCAGACAGTATCCACCACCATGTTGTATAGATCGTCCACGTCTATGCTATTCTCAAGGGCTTCGAAGCGGTTTTGAAGCTCGAGCTGAAAGCACTCGGGGTTTTGAATTTGAGCTGGTATTGGTCGGAGCGTGGATTTTATCAGTCGCAATCTTTCGAGCTTGAGATCGATATTCAATGTGCCTCTCACCATACGGTGATCGCTTCCTGTCTTAACAGCGTTGATCACACTGACATCATTGAATATGTGCTTCTTCGTCGACATGATAAAACCGATCTCGTTTTTGACTTTACCGTCCGGACTGATCCAGGTCCATTTGCGGCTTACGGGCTTCCTAAAGAAGGAGTTCATCATATAGAGGTTCTCCCTCTCCATGAAGTCTGCCAGCATCTGGCCTCTATCGTTCCGTTGCCCAAATCCAAATTGCCCCACTCTCAGCTCATCACCGCAACGTTGCCCCAACTTTGCATTGAAATCGCCCATCACAACCGTGTAGTGGGTTTTATAGCTATGCATGGCTTTAGAGATCTCCTCATACATAGCCTCCACTTCGACATCGTCGTGTTTCGAGGTCGGAGCGTAGACCTGGATAACATTCAGCGAATATCGTTTCGATAATCTGAGTATCAGGTACGCTACCCTGCTCGAGACACTTCCGATGGTGATCACGTTGTTGACAAGGGATTTATGGACGATGAACCCGACACCACCAATAGACTGTTGGTCGCCCTCCCGGTGGTAAAGTAAGTTACCGGATTGCAGGGTTATCGAGTCCTCCCCCTCTCTTCGGACTTCAGATAACCCAATGATATCCCAATGTAACTTACTTATTGCCTCTTCCAACTCTACGAGCTTCTCGTCGAGCCTCAATGTGCGCGTGTTGTAGGTTGCCAGGTCGAGTCGTCGGTGTTGGTAGCCGGAGCCTACCCGGGGATTCTTAGCACTAAGAATCCCCGGGTAGGCTCCGGCTAAGGGGTGCTAAGAATGCTAATGGTTGTTTCAATTAAATTCAAAATACCTAAAAACGTTTGGTACAAAAGTCCTGTATTCCTCGGAAGTCCTGTAGAACACGTGATAGGTTTAAGGCGGTCGCGAAGCGCACCGAAGCGTAGCGAAGCGATCGCCTTAAATTTCGTGGTTATTTTTTTTAACCGACTTCAAAAAAAGGAGGAGGTTCTCAAGTTGACTGTATTTTTTTTAATGTAGGTATGTTTTACCATAACTTCGCCAGTTGTTAACCGATTTTAAAAATTCTTTTTTTATCTGAAAGGGAATAGTTTATGTGTGGTCCCATGAATCCCACAATCTTGAAAAACACATAGTTTTCGACTGGTAGTTCCTGCTTTACACGTCAATATCTTCGCAAATCAATGATTCTTTATTTATTCGAAAGAGTAAACTCCTGAGGTGGTCACATTGTTATCAAGTTAGGATCTGATGGTGAAGTCCAGGGGAAATCGAGGAAAACCCGCAAATTTTATAGGTAGTTTTCGTGCTTTATAGATTTTCTATTTTTTTTAGTAAGTATTTGCATCTGATATTCATCATCTCATGCTGATGAGCTGGTGATGGAAGGTACAACTCCTCAATGGTAAGGAGTTAGAGGATAATAAAATTCTTTATATATCGTTGATACGTAATTTTAAGTATTTTCATCTGGTAGTCATCATCTCATGCTGATGAGCTGGTGATGGAAGGTACAACTCCTCAATGGTTAGGAGTTAGAGGATAATTCGATTTTTAGTTGCATTATTTCAGGTTATTTAGGTGAGCTAAAGATGGAAGGTAAAACTCCTAAAGCATGTTTATTTAAGTACCATATGCACGAATAGACCTTTAGTTGTATTCTTTTAAGTTATTTAGGTTAGCTGATGGTGGAAGGTTAAAAAACTGCATAACAGTTAAAAGTTGGAGGTTGGTGCTTGTGTGAGTGTTCTAATTTAGATATGGGCTATAGTTTTAAACGTTGCACATTGTGCGACACTTGCGCATTAGATAGATTTCTTAAACAAAAAATGGAAAAATAAACAAAATTTAAAAAAAAAACAATAAGTGCCGATAAAACTCATTTCCCAAAAAACGTAAAAATAAAAAATAAATTGAATCATTCCATTCAAAGGACGAAAGGGCGGGACTTTATCTAATTAATCTTGGAACTTACTGATCTGATTTAAGGCGATACTCGGAAAAAATGTGCTGAAGCGAGATAGCAATGAGAAAACGACGCGCGCGGGAGCGAGACCGATTTTGTAGATTAGGCAAAAAAAACACAAAATCACTTCGTATTAAAAAACTACAGCGATTTAAAAAAAATGCTTCTATACGATCCTTAATATTATTGGTGTCCACTAATTAAACCAATTTCCAATAGTGTAAGTAACCCCATTTAAGAATAATCTTCACTTTTCGTATTTTTTAGAGGTCTTTTCGAAAATAAAAAGTGTCGAGGCAAAATCATAAAATCGTGTTTTTGAAACTATACGATTCTAGATAAAGGTATGAAGAATTCTATATCTTATTACCAGATTTTTAACAACTGTACCCGTCCTATAGTTTTAAATCAAAAAGTCCATATTTTTCCGAGTAGCGCCGATAGCAGCAAGAACAAAACATTTAGTGAAACAATAATACACAATATCTCATGCGCGGAGTGGTGTGAAATACATAACAATAGGTAGGCAAGGCAAGTAATGGCTTGGCACCGACTTCAATCAAGTTCCAAGATTAATTAGATAAATTCCCGCCCTTTCGTCCTTTGAATGGAATGATTCAATTTATTTTGTATTTTTACGTTTTTTTGGGAAGTGAGTTTTTGTCGGCAGTTTTTGTTTGAAGGCGGTTTTATATTTTTTTAAATTGAAAGATGTAGTAAGTATCACGTTATTGAAGATATCGGATAATTTATTTATTAGTTTTGAATTTATTAAGGGGAGTTAAATGAAAAGAGTGAATTAAAGAGTGATTACAGTTTAATCTATACATATAATAAAACAGAAACGGAAAAAAAGTCTGTACATGAAAGATTAAAAAAAAATAATTACTGCTATGTGATGTGTACAGGATATAGACCCCAAAACGATATTTATTAAAATTTTTGTCTGTTTGTCTGTTTGTCTGTTTGTCTGTTTGTCTGTTTGTATGTTCGCTTTTCACGCCAAAACTACTGGACGGATTTTTACCAAATTTTGTGAAGAAATAGCTTATAACCCGGGTCAACATATAGGGTACTTTATATTTAATAAAAACCCCTTATTCCTACGGGAAAATACAAAGACTGATTCTTACTAAAATAGATGGCGCCACATGATTATGAAAATACGTTATATTTAATCGCTGTCTCAATTAATAATGAATCATGTTATTTTTTTTTACCTGCTTCAAAACATAATATAAATTGAAACCCATCCAGGCACATATAAAATCATAAAAATAATTTCATGTTATTTACGTCATTATATCTACTAAGCAATAGATGGCGCAGGTAGTCAGTAAGATATACCTCTCACAAAAGTCACAGCCGTCTCTATCGTCTTCTACAAGCCATGCTATGATACGGAACGGCAACAAGCTGTGAACCGGTTTACTCCTCTGAGTACTAAATCCTATGGAGGTGGCATACTTACGAAAAAGTGAGACATACCTACACCATAAACTTATTTAAACTAGGGGTAATAGACGGACAATGGTGCGAGTGAGAAACAAATCCATACATCATAACCTATGTGCGAGAAAGAGTTGGAAGAAAATGACAGCAGAACCCGATTTGATTCATTTAGCGTCTTTTATCACGTAGATGAAAAGCGTCCACTCGATTATTTTGTGATTTTTATCGCGATCGGGTCGATTTGGCTGTTATAACTATATAAATCAATAATGGGGTAGTGTTCTGTGTTGAATTGTAATGTTATTTACGACAATAAACCAAATAAACTAATTATCGCGATACTTAGCGCGACAACGCAACACTAAGCTTCACCCGCTAATGTAGACAAGAACATCGCGTATGCCCGACAACGATAATTTTAGCGCGACAACTCGCACGAATTATCGGCCGCGAATGTAGCCGCAGCATTATGAATACAAGTTTCACTATATTTTTCTGTCACTAGATGTCTGTCGCTAAGCTATGTTATAAAAATATCAAAAATAAATTCGACGCGGACGTCTGAACAATAAAACAGGGGGCCAAGTCTGCTAACGTTAAGTCACAATCGTGTCTCAATAGTGTTTCAATTGTAGTTCAGTTGTAGTGCTTTTTACCACACTTTTATTGGCGTCACCTGTAACTAAGTCACAATGTAAGAAAATCTTAGAATTCAATTTTAAACTACTTCTAATTGTCGTATTAATCGGTTCGTCAAAATCGGTCCAGCCGTTTCAGAGATTAGCCGGAACAAACAGACAGACAGACAAAAATTGAAAAACATGTCATTTTGGTATATGTATCGTATATTTAGTCATATGCACGTGGTAAAAAGCGGTTATTTAATGTTACAAACATAAGTTACATTTTATTTATTTGTATAGATGTATAGAAGATATGCCATCTCCATAGGATTCATTACTCGAGGTTTACTCGCTGTTTACCTGTCAAATGGTGCAAACGGTGTCAAATCGGTTCACTTAAAAAGACGTTGCCAACTTTATGCGCATGGCTTGTAGAAGACGATAGAGATGGCTGTGCAAAAGTACATTCGAATGATTATTTTAATTAGGGTGAAAGACCTCTCTGTTGCCACTTTAAGATGTTTTTCACTTCTTTCGCATCATAACTACTAAGCAATAGATGGCGCAGGAAGTCAGTAAGATTACGATATACCTTTCACAAATGTACATTCGAATGATTATATTAAGTAGGATGAAAGCCCCCGCTGTTGCCACTTTAAGATGTTTTTCACTTCTTTCGCCTATGGTCTTAAGTAGGTATCTATAAAATACAAAATTTATATCTAAAATTGTCAAGAATGTATCTTATACTTTTCTTTACATTTTTAAATTCTTACAATACAAAAACACTACTTTAAAAAATTTTACAGACTCCAAAAAGTATTTGTCAACTGAAAAGGAAAAATATAATATCTATAATTTAGGTACCTTTTTGAGGTCGGTGCCAGTCAGTTTATTTTTTTTAATTACTTTTTATTTCTTAAGTTTTAGTGTACAATAACAATAAGTTTTAGTGAATTGTACTATAACATACCCACGGAAACTACTAAACTGATTTTGATAAATCTTAGACTGTTGCCAAAGTTATAATACACCTAATTTAAATCAAATAGAACCATCTCGAAAGGCCTTAAGATTTCGAGAAATTCGTGGACAAACATAGTAAAAAACATATAGGTAACTAAGTATTCATATACTTACGAAATTTAGTTTTATTTTAGTAAATTAAAAACCTATTTCTTAAACTTAAAATGTGCGAAGGGTGCCGATTGATGTGTTTTTGTTAATCAAATTTTAAAAGATACATCGAGAAATCAATACTTAACTAACTTAGATAAAATAAAAGAAACATCTAATTCGATGTAAACTGAATTATTACTATTGTTATTATGACTTAAAAGTCATAGATAAAAAGTATACTATCAAGCAAAAGTTATTAACGAAATGTTTTAAGCTAAGTAAGCACTCGGGGCAGTGGCCAAAACTGAAGTTTTCACCCTATTGATGTAATATTTCTATTTCGCATTTCCACTCGACGCTAGATGTCGCTACAGTAAGTATAGTGGTGCCACAAATATATCTGACCCGGTGACAGTGGTCGTGGAGGAGCCACTAGCAATACAAAATTAACTGTCAAAATGGACTGCCGGCAGTCAACAGTATATTTAGTACCAAAAACTAACCACTGTGTGAAATAAGTTTGTCGCAATGTAGACAAAATGTCACCAATGTAATTTTGAAAAATTTGCTCATAAACGCTAAGTGGCCAGTACCTACGTAGATACCGACACCTACCTACCATTTTTTATGTCATTTAACCGGCTCTGGCTACTTAGGCCTTCAGCCGTAGGTACCATCCAATAAAATAAAGGAATATTAAAAATAGTTTACTATCTAACTTATTTATTCATTTATTTACTAGGAAAGCTTACATAAATGATGTTAAATTAAATAATTAAATGGTATATCATTACATTTTATACCTGTTACTTAAAGAAAGTTAATTACAAGCTCTCACAAATAGGAAATGTCTCCATATCAAAATACTAGCCTTCCGCCCGCGACTTCGCAAGCTCGGACTAAACGACGACGTTATCCCGCGGGAATGTGATATTTTTCAGGGATAAAAAGTAGTCTAAGGCAGCCATTACACAGTCCATCCAGATCGCGATCACTGATCGTGATCTTGATCGCGATCGAGATTTACTATGTAGATATTTTGCGATCAAGATCGCAAACCGTCAATCACCTTCGTACACAGTCAATCTGGATCGCGATCATTGATTATGGCTGCCTAAGTATGTCACTTTTCAGCTGCCAAACTATTCCCATTTCAAAAGTCACGTCGATCCGTTGCATCAATTTTGACGTGAAAGACGGATAAACAAACAAACCCTCTTTCACATTTATAATATTAGTATGGATACACACAATCTCTTTTTCATTTTATAGTAAAAATATGATTGGCCTGATATTATGCATTACTAAGTAAGAACATAAATTTTAGCTTAATACCTCCCACGCATGCTTGAGAAAAAGTTTCTTGATAGGTAGACGGACAGATCTATGAATGAGGGCTCAACTACTTATGTTCATGCAGCATTTGATAACAACATACCATGTTCCTACCCTAGCCTGCATATTCGATATTCTTTAGACCCTTTTAGTAGAGAATAGGATTTCAAGAAGAGCGTTATGAAATCTGGGCAACAAACACACATAAACTAAACTAACACAAAAGTCACTACACCGCGCGTACGAAGTCGCGGGCAACAGCTAGTATAAGTAATAAAGTAAAATAAACGACTATAAAAAGGGCACGTAGGTAAGTAGTTATAAACAATTAAAATTAGAGAGTAAAAACACACACACGCCGGTGCGCCTAGAATTGCCAGACGGCCTAGCATGAGCGGCTTTTATCGCGCGATATGATATGGTACGGCAAGTTGTCTTGCTTACCCCACTAAGGTGTAAGCAAGACGGCATGCCGTATCAAGCCGGACCCTGTCCGGATAAAGCCGGACAGGGTCAGGCTTTTTAGATGCCTGTCCGGCCAAATTAGACGGTGTTCGGTCTGTCCGGATTTTACTTTTTTGCCCAACTCCCGTACTCGCCTTTGCGATTGCGGGTCGAAAATATTATGGTTTTTATTGTAGAATTAAGACGTCCTCAAAAAGAAATCCTTGATTTTTAGGGTGTCCGGCTTTGATACTCAAAAGTCCGGATAAACTAGATGGCCAGTCCGGCTGGCAGTTTTAAGACTTGGCAACCCTAGGTCACAGAATAATATATATAACAGTACTCTGGTGCGCCACAGGCAAGCGGACGATCGTGGATCCCGGCTAAGGATAAGCGGCAGGGTTATTACCGATCTTAAATTGACAGTCGCAATCGCAACAATTTAACAACTAATCGCTCCCAAAACACATATTTGTATTACGGAACGAAGATCGCTACGATAGCGCCACAAGCGAGCGATTTGTGAACGAAAATTGCATGAAAGCGCTCGTACCGTACACTGTTCCGATTGCAAACCGCAAGCTAGCAACCGCAACTAGTAGCAGTCGCGTTGCAATTGTACAATTAGCAACTGGTTGCTTGTTGTGGTAATAAGCCCGTCCCGCAGACTGGCAGCAAACACGGGCCGCGATGTAGCACCGATTATAGTGAGCAGTGAGCTCCAAACAGCTCTAAACGAAGAGGAGGACCACTGAGCCCAATGAAGCCTCTCTATGACGAAGCAAAATACGGCAGTATTAACAATATAGGTAATGTGAATATGAAACATTATGATAATAAACTGTTCTAAAGCAATATTTGGTATGTTTTAAAGAAAAAGCAAGTAAAATCAGATCGATCACTTTGTTTTAGTAGTAAGCGTAACCTTTGGCAATAACACTGAATTTAGTTTTTTTAAATATCGTCAAAAATATTATTAAGTTAGAAAACAATGTCAAGTTCCCTGATAATATATCAACAATGTTTTAATAGAGTAAAGCGAAAGGAGTTACATTACAGTAGGTACCTTTAAAGGTAGATAAATTATCTATAATTTAAGATATAAATTAATAATAATAAATAACTTTATAAAATAAGATGAATAATATAATATAATTTTGTCTTTGAAACATCCTTTAAGGGGGTTTCCTGAGAAAAGTTTCCCTACTTACTTAGGTACTTACATTAAAAACATTTCTTATTAACATTGTGATCAAATCTATTGTTTGTGAACAAGTGTTTACATTTTTTTTCCGCCTGCGACAGAAGGAGGGTTATTTTTTGTATACAATATATAAAGGCCTTATTTAAAGGTATAACGTCGATAAATGCTGTGCGGGTCAAGCAAGCCTCGGTCAGTGCTCTATAATTTATTCCTAGAACTAACAAACGTTTGATCCATGTAGGTAGTTCAATGCTTTCGACTAACTACCTAATCCATAAAGTCGCGCTAGCGCCAACTCTTCATCAGTGGTGATCTTTAAGACTGTGACTCTGAGCATTTAGTGCTTGCGGTCTTTTGAGAACTTCTTGGCTGCAGCATCGGGACGAAGCGAGCGCAGATTGAAAATCTGAAAACAGCAATGGGTTAACAAAATTGCTCATTCACACACGACGTCGGCGTTTGTTTCGTCTTTTTTCACGATTTGTAATTTATTTTTATTGATGGCTGATGTTCGGAAAAGATCGACGTTTCTGAACGCATCTCTAATGTCACGTCAAATTGACATTAGCTGTCACTTGAAGTTGACAGTGATCTCTTGATTGGAATTCTTGTGAGAAAAATGTCGGATTAATTTTGCTGAATTGTTAAAAACCGCTCGCGTTGAATATGCCTGGCATATCGAGCTTGAATTGAATCTTAAATTATCGATTTGATCCCGTGTTGTACGACCAAGATTTTGACGCCATCTTGACGAGTGGCCGGTCGCGGTGCTTTGAAAGATAACCTTCCACCACACGCGTTGTTGTCTTGACAATATATCTTAATAAGCAAGCCCCGCGTGTGTTATTGTGTATTGTTGAAGCGCCCAGTGTCTTGGGACCGCTGTGTGTTATTTGTTTTGTGAGTAAGGTGACGAATTGGTAAGGTCGGCAGACGAAGAAAGGACACATCAGATGGGGGCGCGCCCCCTTATACCACTTCTGCCCCGGAGACCTTCGACACCACGGACCCGTATGTAAAAATCACCTTACTTCACATTAAGTCGCTGTGTATCGCAGTTTCAATTGTTCAGTTACATCCCGGCTGAAACCAAGTTTTGTCCGGAGTCTATACTAGTAGTACCAACGCTTCCACTGCGCTAAGACAGCCCCGCGGGTATGGCAGGGGTGTACTGAACATTGCTTGGTAGCAAGAGCGTAGTTTGAAGGCCTGAGAGGCCCACGCCAAAACTTTGTCTATTAATCAGTGCCGTTTTGATGACCATCTGGTCCGGACTGGATTAATTTGTACTTGTAAATGGTAATTAACTTGCATTTGAAAAGTAAAGGGCATTCCTTTTGTTATTGGTTCCATGTCTTGTAATTAATTGTCATGTATTGAAGTTCCAAAATGTAAACAGATGCCTTTCTTTGTTCATAATAATTATTATTTAGTTTTGTTAGCAAATTTGAGTTGTGAATATTGACAAGTTGTTGCTAAATAATAGCTAATAAAAAGTTGTCCTAAAAGGGCTTGGGTACCTAATAAGTTTGCACTCAATACTTAGTGAAACTTAAATGATTTAAGACATTATTTACACATTGAAACTTTTTGAAACTTGTGCTTTGAAATAATTAAAATCAACTTGTTGTATGTTGATATCCAAGTGAATTTCAATAGTCAGTGATTTGTTTGAACTGAATAACTTTTTGACTTATAAAGGCAAAGTTAATTTGTGTCTAAGTTATAACCTCTTGAGAGTTAGAGTTATAATTATATACTTGAGTTTTGTTGTTTTCTGATAACCTCCAAATATTTAAGAGTTTGTGTCATTATAAATACTTTGTTGTTGTAATATTGGAATTTTGTGGTTATTAATAACCTCCAAATATTGGAGATTTTGTGTTATAGTGAATATTTTGAATTTGTTGTTTTTGTTGATAAATTTGTGACGTTACAATGACGGCCTCCTCTGCTAAAGCCAAAATACGTTCTGAGTTACGGTGGTTAGCTTCTGCGGTTGCATTGTTGGATCGACCGGATAGGACGGAGGCCTTGTTGAACAGATACGTAGATCTGCCCGTACGTTTGGCTGTTGTTGATGAACAGTATGCCTTATTTTTGGAAAAGACTGTTGAGGCCGATGTGGAAATGCGACAAGAAGTCGGTTTGGATGTGGACCAGTGTTATGATTTTGCGGACAGAATTACCCAGGTGGCTCGACCTTTGCAAGTGGCAAGAGAGAATGAACCGAGCCCGTCCCCGGTCACATCTAAGAGTATGCCCCCTCTATTTGCTAGATTGGCCCCCTTAGATTTAAGGCGTTTTGCTGGTCGTCTAGAGGACTGGGAGGGCTTTATTAATATTTTTGATAGTCTCGTACATGCCCGGGATGATTTGACCCAGGGCCAGAAGTTGGCTTACTTGTTATCCGTGTTGGAAGGGGAGGCCCTTGAATCGGTTCAACATTTGGCCCCCTCGGATGAAAACTACCCTATTGCTAGGGATTTGATTGCCCGTCGGTACCAGAACGTACGACGTCTGGCGGACAACCATGTTGCCGCCATTTTGAATTTACCCCGCGTTGCCAGCGTGATGCACTTGAGAGTGGCTTTGTTGAATCCGCTGTTGGTTGCCTACAACGCATTAAAAAACTTAAAACTCCCAGTGGAGCAGTGGTCGTTTTTGTTACTGCACATTGTCCTGGGAAAGTTGCCGGACTCTGTTAAGGTCCGTTTTGAGCAGCAGTATGGTGGGGATAGTGCGACTTATCTGCCACCCTTCTCGGACCTCTTGACGTTCCTGGAAGGAGAGAGTAGACTGGCAGATAATTCCTCTCTGGCCGGTCCTATGGGACCCGAACGACCTGTGCCACAGAGTAGGTCCCCCACCGGACCCCCCCGTAGGGGGCGTATGGCCCCTCGCGCGCCCGGCCGCTATGCCGCCGTCCAGGAGACCGCCCGCTGCTTGTACTGTCGGGAACCGGGTCACAGCACGACCCGTTGTGATAAGTTCCTCGACCAGCGCGTCCAAGGCCGTCGAGCGATCGCGCGACAACGGACATGGTGCTACTCGTGCTTGGGCCTGCACATGCAGCGCGAATGTACCCAAGCGCACCCATGCCGCCACCATCCCCTCCTCTGCATGAACAGCCCAGAGGGCGGCGGAGCGCCGCAGCGCGTCGCTGCAGGATCACCTCGTATGGGTGGGGGTCTCGGACCCCCCGCGGTGTTTGCATCCCGCAGCAGTTCTAGTGGCCACCAGAG
The DNA here is from genome assembly GCA_949710035.1 of Crambus lathoniellus. Classification (NCBI taxonomy): domain Eukaryota; kingdom Metazoa; phylum Arthropoda; class Insecta; order Lepidoptera; family Crambidae; genus Crambus; species Crambus lathoniellus. Next base: position 7,637,828 of record OX453303.1, on the reverse strand, counting down.
TGGCCCCAGACGCTCTCCGCCACGTTTGGAGCCTCAAACGGGCGGGGGTCCCAGGGACCCCCCCATGGGAAACCGATCCCCAAGGATGGGGATGAGTCATGCGAGCGTTGCCGGAGGTCGTAGAGGCCCCCCGCGACGTTTTGAGCCTCGCACGGGCGGGGGTCCCACGGACCCCCCCATGGGAAATCGGTCCCCAACTAGGGGGTTCGATTTTGCGAGCGATGCGGGAGGTCGTAGAAGCCCCCCGCAACGTGTTGAGCCTCGCACAGCCGGGGGTCCCCGGGACCCCCCTTCTGAAAATCGGTCACCGTGCCCCCGCGACTATGGGGCGACGTACACGGTGGATGCTAGGCACCGATTCTCGCCGCCGCTCGCCGAATACCCGCGTTTGGAGCGGCGCCCGCCTCGTCTTCAAGGGGCCGGGAGATATAACCCGCCTGATACCGGGCGAATTGGATGTAGGCAGTATGTGGGAGAATGGGACCCACTGGATCGCTATGAGCGACCCCCTTACCATGGGGGGACGTCTGGGGACCCCACATACTAGCAATCAACGTGTTTACGGTCGATTGTAGCCACCCCTCCAGAGACCGTTTTGTTGCCCACGGCCTCTGTGCTTGTCAGGGGATTGAATGGCGACCTTGTGGAAGTTCGCGCCTTGTTGGATTCCGGTGCTCAGGGGTGTGTTGTGTCATCTTGGTTAGTTAGGCGGTTGGGCCTCAAGGTGCACCCCCACACGGAAGGCGTGAGAGGTGTTGGCGATGTGAAAGTCCCCGGGTTGTTAGGGCATGTTGACTTCACATTTACATCACGTAATAAGTCCACGCCAGGCATTAAGACCTCGGCGATTGTGTTGGACACAGTTGTTGGCCGTCAACCTTCAGTTGACTTGGGACCGAGTATGTTGTCTTTGGTGTCTGATTCCCCACTCGCCGATCCAAATTTCTTCCGCCCAGGCCCGATTGATGCTCTTCTTGGAGCCGATGTCCTGGGGCGAGTTTTGTTGACGGGGAAGCGAGTTTTGCAGCCAGATGGCTTGGTAGCTCTGCAGACGACACTCGGTACAGTTGTGATGGGCCCTGCTCGCCGCGTTTTGGATTCCCTTGATGAGGATCGCGGTCTTGTTTTTAATGTGTCTCTCTCCGAAGTGGTGCAGAAGTTTTGGGAGGTTGAGGAACCTCCACCAGCCCCGCGGGTCGACCCAGTAGCGGATGAATGCGAGTTGTATTACCAGAATAACACTGGTCGCCTCCGCTCTGGTCGTTTGATCACCCGTCTCCCCTTTCGTGCCGGCCGACCTCCTCTGGGCGAATCCCGACCGCTAGCGGAACGTAGGCTAGTGGCGATGGAGCGTCGCATGAGCAAGGATCCGGTCTTCCGCCAGAAGTATGTTGAATTCATGCGGGAGTATGAGGAGTTAGGGCACATGTCCGTGAGCGATTTGGATTGGCGCTCCGTTGAGCACTTCTTTTTGCCGCACCACGCCGTTTTGAAATCCGGAAAGATTCGGGTGGTCTTTGACGGTTCGGCTCCCACCTCTACTGGAGCGTCCTTGAACCAGTGTCTGCATGTAGGTCCCAAGCTGCACACGGAGATCTCAGACATTTTGACCAACTTCCGGCGGCACCAAATTGTATTTATGACTGACATCCGGATGATGTTCAGACAAACGGTCATCCATCCAGAGGATAGGAGGTACCAATTGATTTTGTGGAGAGAGAGTCCTAGGGACCCCTTGTTGATTTATGAATTGAATACGAATACGTACGGTTTGGCTTCGAGCCCGTTTGTTGCGATTCGTTCTTTGTTGGAGTTGGCCGAGAAGGAGCGCTTGAGATACCCTCGCGCCTCCGCCATTTTGGCCAGTGACGTCTATGTGGATGACATTTGCACGGGCGCCTCATCTGTCTCAGAGGCGATTGTCCTGAGAGACGAACTCACCGCCCTTTTGAAGTCGGGAGGTTACGAGTTGAGGAAATGGATATCCAACTCGCCTGTTGTACTGGTAGGTTTGCCCGAAGAGCACCAGCAGGACCCCCACCTATTCGAAAATGTTGATAATCCCCATGTGGTGACCGTCCTTGGCGTACAGTACAAACCGGTCTCTGACACGTTCACTTATTGTGTGGATTTACGACCACCGAAAGTCTGGACCAAGCGTTTAGTATTGTCTACTGTCGCACGTACCTTTGACCCCAATGGGTGGATTTGCCCCGTGCTGTTTATGGCCAAGTGTTTCTTGCAACGGTTATGGGCTTCGGGTGTGTCGTGGGATGAACCCCTCTCGGACGAGTTACTCCGAGATTGGTCGAGCTTCGTTTCATCCCTCCCCGAGATTAATGAAGTGCATTTGCCGAGGCTATTCCTCCCTTCTGAAAATTGTAAAGTTACTCTTCACGGCTTTTCCGATGCCTCCGAACGTGGATTTGCTGCGGCCGTGTACCTCCGCACCGTTACTGTTGACGGAGTTGTTGCTGTGCATCTGGTGATAGTGAAAAGCAAAGTCGCTCCCCTTCGGACTCGTCATACGATCCCGAGGTTGGAATTGTGTGGAGCTGCCCTCCTAATGCGTTTGTTGAACCACGTATGGCTCACATTAGGTCGATCTATTAAGATACAAGAGGTTTATGCTTGGACGGACAGTCAGGTCGTCCTTTGTTGGTTGAAGGCTCCGGCGCACACCTTGGACGTGTTTGTGGCCAATCGAGTGTCGCAGATTTGTAATTCCGACATCGAGTTGATTTGGAGACACGTGCCGGGAACCATGAATCCCGCGGATTGTGCGTCTCGGGGTTGTGTAGCCCCAACCCTAATTAACCACCCCCTCTGGTGGGGCCCACAGTGGTTGATGCGGCCTGAGTCGGAGTGGCCGCCCTCTCCAGCGTTGTCGAACGTAGCCGTTCCTGATATGCGGGCATGCGTCCTGGAGACTAACCCCGCCGGGAAAAGGATTTGTTGTTGGATCGGTACAGCTCCTTACAGAAGCTGCTTGGTGTTACCGCTTGGATCAGACGTTTTGTGTACAATTGCAGAAACCCACGCGCGAGGCGTGATTCGTCGGTTCTCACTCCGGACGAGCGTAGGGACGCGCTCTTGTTTTGGGTCCGGAGAGTACAAGCTGATAGTTTTGAGTCCGAGATTGAAATTTTGCGTTTAGGCCGTCGCAAGTTGAAGGGCGCGGTATCGCGATTGAATCCCTTCCTGGACGAGAGTGGGCTTTTGCGAGTCGGCGGAAGACTTCGAAATGCGAACCTGCCGTATGGAGCTCGTCACCCCCTTTTGTTACCTAAAGCCGGACATTTGACTCAACTGATAATAACAGATCGCCATGTGAATGCACAACATGCTGGCTGTAATGCTTTGTTGGCCATTTTGCAGCGTGAATTTTGGATTTTGTCTGCTCGTCGAGCCATTCGCACTGTGGTTTTCCGTTGCCTGCCTTGTTATCGATTGAAGGCCGCGACCATGCAGCCCCAGATGGGTGATTTGCCTGCTGATCGCGTCACGGAATGTAGAGCTTTTGCCGGAGTCGCCACCGACTTCGCCGGTCCCTTTACTGTAAAGGCTTCGAGACTGCGTAATGCTAAAACCTATAAGGCGTACTTGTGCGTGTTTGTGTGTTTGTCCACCAAGGCTGTCCATTTGGAAATTGTCTCGGAATTGTCTACCGAAGCCTTTGTCGCCGCCTTGAGCAGATTTGTTTCCCGTAGAGGACTGCCGACATTGATACGTTCCGATTGTGGTACTAATTATAAGGGAACGTGTAATTATCTTAAGGAAGTAGTTAAGTTTTTTGTTGATAATAAAATAGACATTGGAACCACCCTCTCCCGGCGTGGGATAAACTGGAAGTTTAGCCCTCCAGCTTGTCCGACCTGGGGAGGAATTTTTGAAGCTTGTGTAAAGGCTGCCAAGACACACTTGCGTCGCGTGATTGAAGAAACTATTCTCACGTTTGAGGAACTTGATACGGTATTTTGTAAAATTGAGGCCGTCCTCAACTCGCGACCCTTGTGCCCGTTGTCTTCGGACCCGAATGACCTGGAAGCGTTGACCCCAGGTCATTTCTTGATCGGACAGCCCCTTTTGGCTTTGCCTGAATATCCGATTCAGGATGTAGGATCCCATCGTTTGTCGCGATACCAACTTTTGAAACAGATGTCCCAAAACTTCTGGGCACGTTGGTCGATGGAGTATTTGCATATCCTACAACAGCGCGTGAAGTGGACAGATAAAACCACCCCACCCCAGACTGGCGACCTCGTGTTGATTAAGGATGCTAACCTGCCGCCCCTATGTTGGCGAAGGGGGCGCATTGTTAAACTCTACCCCGGAACTGACGGAGTTCCTCATTTTGCTGAGATTTTGGTTCGAGATTCGGTTTTGAAGAGAGCAGTTAGTGGGCTCTCCCGATTACCCGTAGATTGACGTACCGTTCTTAACGGTCCGGGGCGGGGGGATGTTCGGAAAAGATCGACGTTTCTGAACGCATCTCTAATGTCACGTCAAATTGACATTAGCTGTCACTTGAAGTTGACAGTGATCTCTTGATTGGAATTCTTGTGAGAAAAATGTCGGATTAATTTTGCTGAATTGTTAAAAACCGCTCGCGTTGAATATGCCTGGCATATCGAGCTTGAATTGAATCTTAAATTATCGATTTGATCCCGTGTTGTACGACCAAGATTTTGACGCCATCTTGACGAGTGGCCGGTCGCGGTGCTTTGAAAGATAACCTTCCACCACACGCGTTGTTGTCGGGACAATATATCTTAATAAGCAAGCCCCGCGTGTGTTATTGTGTATTGTTGAAGCGCCCAGTGTCTTGGGACCGCTGTGTGTTATTTGTTTTGTGAGTAAGGTGACGAATTGGTAAGGTCGGCAGACGAAGAAAGGACACATCAGATGGGGGCGCGCCCCCTTATACCACTTCTGCCCCGGAGACCTTCGACACCACGGACCCGTATGTAAAAATCACCTTACTTCACATTAAGTCGCTGTGTATCGCAGTTTCAATTGTTCAGTTACATCCCGGCTGAAACCAAGTTTTGTCCGGAGTCTATACTAGTAGTACCAACGCTTCCACTGCGCTAAGACAGCCCCGCGGGTCTAGGCAGGGGTGTACTGAACAGCTGATAATATTGATTTTTCAATGTCCGTGTTCACAAGCAACATGATCATGAATCGTGAAAAATGGCGGACTATTACTTACGGCTTGTTACACGGGGTCCATCATTGACAAATGACGATTCGTCAAAAAGCACGAGTCACCAAAGTATAGGAAAGACGCGAGTTCACACGCTAATTTAAAAAGCATTACCACCGCGAACAAAAAAATACAGCTAGTTGCACTGCGGGAGTGCTAAATTTTTAACCCGTTGATTTTTAGAAAATATACTTAGAGATGAATTAGATGCGTTGATAAAGGGCTCCCTAGATTTTTGCACAAAAAAAAGGAATTTGGACAAAATAAGAAAATAATACGGACTGGATTTGAACCGAGGTCTTCTGTTCTGCCGCCGCGCGCCACCAGGGGGCCAAGTCTGGTAACGCTAAGTCACAATCGTGTCTCAATCGTGTTTCAATTGTAGTTCAGTTGTAGTGCTTTTTTACACACTAGTTACAAGAAATGCGTACTTTTTTCACAATACTACTGATGGTCACACCACACACTACATTCACATCACATACTGTCATAATTCTTGTAACTAGTGTTTTAAAGAGCACTACAACTGAACTACAATTTTAAACACGATTGAGACACGATTGTGACTTAACGTTAGCAGACTTGGCCCCCTGTTTTCTAACCGAGGTGCCAGGGCTATCACAACATTGGGAAAGATGGCGAAATTCGCCTTCGTATTCTAATGACATTGTAACAGTTTTTCGATCGTCACGTGTACGTCTTAAGGTCACGTGATCGTCTTACGGTCACGTGATCCTGATTCCTGACGCGAGTTTAACAGTTTTTACCCATCACAAAAAGGTGCACAACGCCTCTAAAGAAGTTTTCACTTCAAAAAGACGGTTCATGAAAAAGACGATACGTCAAATAATGTCGTCATGTGAACGAGTCGTTAAAGAATTCCGAGTTTCGTGTTTTTTGACGAATCGTCAATAACGGCGGATCCCGTGCAAATGAGCCGTACGTAACTCTTGTTGGGCCGTAACACGACAGTTTGATAAACATTAATTATTGTATTATCATACGTAGTGCATTAGCCCGGGCCTAGTCCGACCCTGATTATATGTATAATAGGTAGTCCTGCCTTTAAACCGAAATGTCCTGGTATTTTTACTTTCAAATCCTGGCTTTCAGTTTGGAGACATTGCTTTTTGCTTTGGTCATCGCTGCCATACCTATCGACTTTAGTGTTCATTTTTTTATGTGATTGAGTTCAGTAAGAAAGATATAAATTGTGTTTTGTGAACCATGCTTATTTAATTACGATGCTAACATAAAATGATAAATCAAGGGTCCGTTCGGATGCTGAACGGATTTGGCTGAAATTTGGGACACAGACACTTTGTAGCCTAGAGTGGAATATAGGCTACTTTTTATCCCGGAAAAATATCCCATTCCCAGTCCATGCGGGTGAAGCCGCGGGCGGAAAGCTAGTCTTACATAAATAAAGGGAAATCGCATTATCTACAATTTAACTGACCCTAGAGGGGGCAAGGTTTTCTTAATTTAATTGAACAACCAACGAGAACAAAAGGTACTTACACCTAAGAGATTTTGTAGAAGAACAGTTGGCGTTGCCTTACGTAGGTTGCCATGAAAAAGTTCAAAGTAAATTATGTAGAGTAGTATATGGGAAAACTACGAATTAAAGGTAATTTAGAGTCTCTCTCTAGTGGAGGAGGGGGAAAGAGGGGGGAGGGGCAGCTGTCCCCCTGGCTGTGGTGACGATGACTTGCAAGTGATATCTTACCTTTTACATATAAGAAGTAATATGTTTTTCTTGCAAATGTACATGCCGAATATGACCACCCCAATGAGCATATTGTATGTGTCTGCTATATAATCTACCCAGATAGGAAGGTCGGTAATAAATGAGATAAAATCAATGATCCAGTTGATGCCTGTTATCAAAAACAATTTTATGTACAGGATAAATCTGAAAAAGAAAGATTTAAGCTTTTAGAAATCTATATGTAGGGTAAACTGTCCTATTGTTGGCCAACGTCCTATTATTGGCACCTTGGAGTTTAGCTCGAATGGCAACAATAAGTAGCAATTTTGTACAATTAGATTAAATGCAGTTTACCCAATTGTGTATTTACAAAAAAGTTTAGGTAATAAAATAAAACACAACTGAATTGAGTGATTTCAGATAGAGGCTAAGTAGGGAATTAAAGGTATATGATTATTATTGTAATATTCTTACCTGTTTTCATTCTTTTTAGTGTTGGGATTGTTTTTTAATGAATTATTTATAAATCGTTTTATTCGCCAAATGTTTATAGAAGTTAATACAAAGAATAATACGTTCACTACTATCATCACTATGAACGGAATGTACAGGTACAACAGAGCAGCTGAAAAAAAGGTGTTAAAATAATCAAAATCACCCCCTTATCATATCTAGAGATGGGAAGAGGTAGAGCCTGTTAAGGTTCATTGTCCGCAAATGCTATGTTAATATGGACATCATACAAGATTCCGACTTAAACTCTGGGCGTTTTATAAATTATCTCTCTATATACAGGGTAAATTTTTAATCAGTGTACAAATTTTTAAGATCGATTCAGAATAGGTAAGTGAACAAATTTCTCCTAGAAACATAGGTCGAAATATGACAAAAAATGTTTGACTCTTCATACAAATCGGACTGATCACGTGAGCGATTTAGTATGGGAAGTCCAAAAAATTTTGTCATATTTCGACCCACGTTTCTAGGAAAAAGTTGTTCACTTACCGATTCTGAGTTGATTCAAAAAATTTGTGCACTGGTCAAAAAATTTTCCTGTATATCATATAACATAAATATCTCCAATAATTTTAAGTATTGGGCTTCGTCACCCTACTATTCTGTGACTATTGATTGTCATTGTTGGCTTAACTGACCTGATACATAATCTTTATACAAACTTGCTCATAGTTAGTGTCTCATCGATGGAAAATTATTTGCATCTCCATGATTATTTTTACGTATGAAACACTTTTTTTAAATAAAATAAAAACCAAGGAATGTCCACATTTATAAAAAGCATCGCAAGTAGGTAGGTACACAAAATAGCTCTACCTATTCCGATCTCTGTCACATCCTATCCTACTTCCTACTGAAAGGATTGACTGTGCAGTAATATAGCTTACACATCAGAATAACACATATGCTATTTTTTTATCCTAATATTCCTAGAGGAACGGGTATCGCGCGAGTGAAACGAGCAGAACAGCTAGTACATAAATAAATAAGTATCTGCCACATCACACATTAATCTGATTCCGAAATATAGAACTCACAACGCTTGGCTCAGGAGGTAAGATCCGTTCATATATGAATACCTACGTCTATATTCTTTAAATATCGAACAACATTGAGGAGTTCGTAGTGACTTGGCGCAGAGTTGATGGTTAAGCAACTTACGAAATGGTTAGTCTCGGTATGGATGTGAATGACTAAAGCATTTAATAACTCAAGCTCCACCTTGCTTCGAAAGGTATAGGTAGGGCTCTGCTGCATTCGCAGTCGCTAATACCAAAAAAATCGCGTAGTGCGTTATTATGATGGCCCATTCTTTTTATTCACCCATCACGAAGGCTTGTGCCCCTGCAGTAAAATGACGATATTGGTCTAAAACATGAAAAACCAATTCTTACAATCATGCATACAAGACGAGAAGCCCGGCTTGACGATCTTCATGGTGTTGGTGGGGTCTACATTGTCAAGGACCACGGCCACAATCACGATCACAAGCGGTCCACCAAACGCCCACAGCGAGTACATGCAGAATTTGTGGATAATGCCACGCCGGTTGATCTCTCGCTTTTTTATAGAACCTCTGAAGTAGAAGATAATTATAAAATTAATGTTTGCAGCCATTTCTAGAAATATCTATCCATACCAAAAGTTATATTACATAAGATTTGCAGTTAAAACTTTTGACTTGAAGCTTAGTTTCTACCCTTCGATCATATAAACCCTAGATACACAATTCCATACTAAATGGGCTTGAAAAAGTGATTCCAACAGCGCTGTCATTAGTAAATAAACTTATAGATATTTCGATTCCGAATACTGCCGTCACCACATTTGATATTCGACCCTAAGCAACAGTAATTGGATTTAAATTCAGTCGGCATGGTAGTACTTACGATCTTATTACATGGAAAGCTCGGATGGTCGGCCGACGCTAGAACAGCGAATCGTATTTCGTCATGTCTGCATCTCTGTCTTACTAGCGCAAATAGAAGAAACGGTTGCGCGGCAAGGAATATTGCAATATTTTAGTATAAATAATGAATATATGATAGTTTCAGTACATGTTTGACTTTAAATTAGTTGTACAATTATACTTTCGTTCAATACTGACTGAAAATATGATATTACATCTCTTTTTTTCCTTTTTTGTTAGTCAATTAATGACTACTGAGAGCGATCTAATGCTCCCTTTCGAATGGAGCATTCGTTGGCGGCTTTACTCTCTGTGCGTTTACGCTGTATCTAGGGTTTATATGATCGAAGTTTCTACTCTATATTTTAGGTATGTACACTCGACAGCACATCAGGTTAAACAGTTGAACTGCGATAGCAGATTTTATTACGTAGGGCATAAAGGCGGTCTCAAGATCAACAGTTGTAGTCTGATGTACCGCCGTGTGTACGTAAGAAATATCCAGACAACCCTACAGAAATATTAGTATTTATCATACCATTAAAATATCTCGAATAGTCTTGCGAGCTTCGAGCAACGAAGTCGGTTTTATTAGGTCTTACAGTTACTACGGTATCTGGCTAATGAGCGAGAGTGTACACAAATACCGGGAAAACCGGTACTGAATAAAACCGCTATTTGGAATTGTGGTCACACCCGAAGGGCGTTTGTGCACTACACTGAATTTTACCGATCCGGAAAAAACGGATGCTTGTATTTTATTAATTACTTAATCATTTATAATAGTAAGAATTTATTTATTTCGTGTAGTTTAGGGTTTGAAACATTGAAACTACACGAAACAAATAAATTCTTACTATTATAAATGATTAATTATTAAAATAGAAGCATCCGTTTTTTCCGGATCGGTAAAATCAGTATAGTGCACAAACGCCCTTATACTATGCAGACTGCTATCACCCGAGTTTGGTACCCGGGAACCCGTTAAGACTAAAACTTATACTAATCATACCAAAACTTAGATCTAGGACTTACGATTTCTATATTAGATACTTATATTATAAACGAGAAAGCTACTTTATCTGTCTGTTACTGTTCTTTTTCACGTCTAAACCACTGAATAATTTGGTAGTAAAAACAACCTTCATCCTTCAAAATCATTATTTTTAGCAAAAGAAATACATAGAAATATGTTTTGAGAAATCAAATTGTCGTTAAGAAAGACGTTTCTTTAATGAGAATGCTGTGCTATACTTGAAAAAACTTACCTAAATGTCCACCAGATATCGAAAGACATTACGTTCATCCAAAAAAAACTTGACAAAAGACTGAAGTACATTATAATATCTGCGAAAAAAAAAATTAAAGAACTATAACTTGCTTCATCTGCTTTTTGGATTTTTAGATATCCGTTCGAAACAGTAGCATACGTTATCTAGCTTCTGGAAGCAAGTTTAGGACGTCAATATCGAAAATAGCGATAGATTTGAGTAGAATATCGCCATACCTAAAATATATTATTTTTATTTTCATTTTATATTTATTTATATATTGGCGTTGTGATAAACCACAGATCACCTGTAGTAGTAAGCTACATGATAAACCTATACTTTCACCATGTCCATCTATACTGCAAGTGGCATAGGACACAACCATACACAACATAAAGACTCTTTAGATCTAATCTTACCCACAGCGTGGATTACATTTTAGATTTGATTTGGATAAGTTTGACGCTATTCAAAGTGAGCTTACTTGTATATCGGCAAAAATCTTCCGTTGCGTTTCTAGTCACGAGAGACAGGTTTGATGTAGCCTTTAACAGAAAACCGACGTCGATGGTGAGCACATGAGCCATCAGGATCAAGCCTGCCAGGGTCCTGAGCTCGCGAAAGATCCCGTATATCACCAGGAGTAAAGTGAGGAAGAAGCATGATACCAGTAATCCTGTTTGGGCAAAGATTAAGGTTATGTTTATTGAATACTAGGTTCTATGTCTATTTTGGGTTAACTGCCTTATTGTTGGCATCCTGCCTATGTTTTGCACCCTAGAGTTTAGCAACAGAAAAACATTGATAAAATAGATTTATTAAGTCCGGTATGAATTTAAAAGAGAAAACAAAAAATGGCAATGGCAAAATGGCCCACTTAGTTTTTCCATTCGAATAAAACTCCAATAATTGGATGGGTTCCAACAATAGGGCAGTGTACCTTATCTACTATCCAGAGCTCTGATATTCATAGGTCAATAGGTATAAGTAGGTAAGGTATACGAGGTAGGTAATAGGTACCTAATAATATATTATACATATAATGTATTGTATGTACCTACTATAAAGTCAGTGTGGAAATAAAAAATATCGCAAGCTAAGTACATATTTATAATTTTAAGAATAAACAAATAATGATATTAATATACAAAATTAAGGATCCTAATTCTTTGTGGAAAAACCTTAAAAACACTGTCATACCTCGAGAGTCATACACAGATCTGCCAGTTCAGTTCAATGAGCCTGATAAGATTAACAGTCATTTCCTAAATGTTCCGGGCAGTCTTCATATAGATATAAATTATAAAGATTACTTTGAACAACATCGCTACACTGATTCCGTATTTTCCATCCAACCTGTTAGTCTAGACGTCATTTCAAAATGTGTTCTACGCCTTAAGTCCAATGCAGAAGGTTTCGATGGCATTCCTCTAAAAATGTTTCTTATTATCTTCCCTCAATCGCTGAATCTTATAGCAGATATTGTTAACTGCTCAATTTCATCATCTTCCTTTCCGGATGTATGGAAAATAGCTACCATTCTTCCATTGCCTAAAAATAATAGTCCGAATGACGTAAAAGATCTGCGTCCTATCAGTATCCTTGCCTGCCTTTCTAAGGTATTGGAGAGGGTAATGTGTACAGAGCTAACGGAATACCTAGAACAACATCAAATTATCCCTTCACTTCAATCGGGATTCAGGAAAGGTCGAAGTACAACAACCGCGTTAATCGACGTAACGGACAACATCTTGGTAGATCAGGATAAGGGGATGTGTACACTGTTAGTCCTTTTGGATTTTTCCCACGCTTTTGACGCAATAAATACAAACTTATTGTTTTCAAAAATGACTTACTATGGTTTTGATGGAAAAACGATTCAGTGGTTCCAAAGTTATCTGTCAAACAGAAAGCAGTTTGTTAAGCTTACACAAAGTGATGGAAGTAGTCTATATTCAACCATGACTCCGGTAACTAGGGGTGTCCCACAGGGCTCCATTCTGGGCCCAATCCTTTTTATTTTGTATTGTGCAGATATAATAAAGTGTTTCAAGAGATGTTGCTATCACATTTACGCAGATGATGTACAAGTTTACATATCATTTAAACCGGAAGATTTTGAATCTGCTGTGGAAGACCTAAATAAAGAGTTAGATGCTGTGTCTAGTAAGAACTGTTTAGTCCTAAACCCGTCTAAGACTAAGAACATGGTGTTCGGTACTAAAAAGATAAAACGTAACCTGCCTTCAACTCTGAATGTCATGCTTTCGGGCGAGCTCGTAGAGAAAGTAGAAGTTGCGCGCAATCTCGGTTTGAGCCTTGATTCTAACTTAAGATTCGAAAAACATGTTTCTGATAGCGTCCGAAATTGCTTTTACCGCCTTAAAGTACTTTATAAAGTCAGACCTTTTTTATCTGAAGAACTACGAGTACAGTTAAAGGAATCTTTAGTTCTGTCAAGGCTTAACTATGCTGATATAGTCTACGGTCCTCGTCTGTTAGCTCGTACCAAGCAACTCATACAAAGAGTCCAAAACGCTTGTGCACGTTTTTGTTTTGCCATACCATATAGTGAACATGTCACTCCATACATGAACAAACATTTTATTTTAAAAATGAAATCAAGACGCAAGCTCCACTTGGCATGTCTTCTCTTCGGTATAATTAAACACCAAGAACCGCATTACTTATATTCCAGACTTGGTTGGATTGGTAGTAGCAGAGAGTGTGCTAGAAGGCAGTGTTCCAAGCAACTGGTAGCACATTCACATAAGTCTGCTGCATTTAGGGGTAGTTTCCGTTACGCTACATCTAAGATCTGGAATAACATTCCTCCTCCCCTCAAAAATATAAGTACTGTAGTAACATTTAAGACTCAGCTACGAAAGTATCTTTTAAATGATCAGCGGGAGTTGGGAAACATAAATTTGGACCAATCACACATTTAATGCCACACCAAAACATTATAAAAATATATATATATATTATTTGAACTAAGGTATGCCATGCTGTGGTCGGGACAGGTCGCTTTTAGAATGTAGTATGTGTAGTTTATTTTTATTCAATATACTTATTCATAATTTATTTTGCTTGTAGCTCTACAATTTAGTTGTTTATTTAAAATAAGTGTTTGCCGTATTATATATTCATTATTGTTTTTTTTTTACTATTGCATTGACGTCCATGTGTCAAACTAATTCTTTGGGATTCAGTTGAAAATCAGCGTTGGCTTTATTGCTGGCACAATGCTGAACTGGACACCCATTTGGTAGTGCCGTGGGACACTGATAAGGTACCTTTTGTGTTTAAAATAAGTTTTTCACTATAGTTTTATGTACCTACCTGCTGTTTGTTTCGCTGTGTAATGTTTATTAGAATGTCCTATGCCTGGTACCAAATAAAAAAAGTTGTATTTGTATTTGTATTTGTATATGTGTGGAACAAAATGCTTTACAATAACATAACAAAGTAGGTACTTATTAGCTTATGATTCTCGTCAGTGAAATAGGAGGTAAAAGTGCTATTGAGGAAACATTTCAGGAAATTATGCTACTTGTTTAAGTAGCACAAACTTCGATCATCAATAACACTTCGATCAACAATAACAAATGTTGATCGAAGGCCACGAACTTCTCTGTCTGACCCGGCGGCATATACGCAAAATCTAACTACGGAGTTTCGATGGTGATCTGACTGCTGATTGGTCAAAAAAACTCCGTAGTTAGATTTTGCGTGCAAACCAGTGCTGCAAACTCACTACGCAGTGCGCGTCCACCCATGAGAGCGCTTCAATATTCATTTGCCTCGGAATGTAGGAGGTAGGTAGTAGAAATTAAATTTAGTGATGTTTTTTGTGAATCAAAAGTTATTAATTTTTTTCGAACGACCGCCTATAGTTTCTAATTCGTGGTTAGTTTTTTTTACACCAAAGACCTACTTGCTGTTTATAAAAAAATATAAGTAACATTACTAGCGAAATTACAGTAAGTATCCCTGCGATAATACATAAATACATAAAATGTCACTCATATTAAATTTTTTCCATAATAACAATCACAACCATTAGAGTTAGAAAGTTTAGACAATACCTACCTGATGTACTTAAATAGACGAGTCGTCACGTCACGGCACGTCTGGTAAAAGCCAAGACAAAGGCCGGTAAAAGAAGCGAAATTTTATAAGCCAAGCGCCCGAGCGGCAGCTGAAATTTCCCGAATGGCTAACGCTAGATATGAGTTCCGTCCCAGTTCGCCACCAGACGGGTTTTCGCCGGACACAGAGCTGGTTTTGTATGTTTGTCTTTGTCAGTCAACACATCGACAACAAAGAAAGTTGTACTGCACCGGCGGCTAGTCTCTATGTCCGGCGAACCGAATACAGAGCCGGTTTTTGTATCAGTCAACAACTCGTTAATAAAGACAGATGTATTAAACCGGCTCTATGTCCGGCGAAAGCCGTCTCGTGGGCAGCATACACTGACATGACAGAACTAGGTGTTATTGTTGATCGAAGCATGACAGCCTTATTTCGGTGACTTTGTACTGCTAGTGGCGAATCCTCCACTGGGTCAGATTATGTATATGTCGCAGCCAACTGTTTGAATCCGCCATTCAATTAAACGCCTAGGCCGATGATCTTTTCCGTAAGCTATTTTATCTTCCCATAAGTTGAAGGAGTCACGAAAAAAAATGACCACGAAATTTAAGACGATCGCTTCGCTGCGCTTCGCGATCGCCTTAAATTTTTAACCTTTCACGTGTTCTACAGGACTTCCGAGGGCTACATGCAGCCATACTTAACCATCCGCCGGATTCAACCATCCGCCTGCGACATAATATATAGTCCGTTCGGTTAGATAGTGTCGGTACACCCGCACGGCATTGTGGCAGAGCGACACTATCTAAGCGAATGGACTATATACATACGCATACGCAGATATAAGTAAGTATTTGGTATTACTTACCTATGCTTTTATAAAAAACAGTAAATGTCACTTCTTTGTTGTTTTCTTCTTCTGCGTCTTTAAAATCCTGTATAGCCAATACAGGTGCTAGAAATTTTTCTTCCCTTTTCCTTATCAGGTATTCAACAAGGAAAATTCTGTTGTTTTTTTGTATGTCTATATGCTGTTTTACCAAATGCATTAACACTGACCCATCCTGGAAAATCATGTGTCTCACAGTAAGTAAAGAAAGAACGTATTTTAATTAATTTATAAAGCACAGATATATTGAAAGAAATAATTAACAGGATTATAGAAATTCCGCAATCCATGAAAACTGCTATAAAATACCTATCATTGGTGACGTGACCTTATTATGGGATGTGTTTTTGTAAATGACCATATTTCATGTTAAGTTTATAAATGCAATGAATACCTACTTACTGGTAGGAAAATTTAATAAAGAGTCCCCTCTAACTGCAGACTTTCTATCGGCCGATAGTTTATTCGTGCTCTTAATCAGAATGAATAGTCTTTGCGGTAGGTACACCCCGATATTCAGTAAAATGCTGCAAATGGTGTTAAAGGCATGAATATCGGAACGATTGATCTTTAGGACATAAGAATCAATTTGACCCGTAGCACGAAAAAATAAACGAAAAAGGAGAGGAGTTATGACTTATGACGTCATCTTTTATTTGTATGGGAAATTTTTTTTTTGTTCTGAAACCTATCGTGTAAGGTATCTAATGAAAGGGCTTACTAAGCCAATTCTAAAAATGTATCACATCATTATATTTAAGTCACTCGTTTTAAATTAAAATAAAAATCATTTTCAAAACATACCAAGTTTGGGCTCCTCCAGATATGATCAATAGCCTCATATCCAACTCCAAGAAAGCAATTTTGAAAATACTTACTTTTAGTATTTTTTATAATTTTTAAAAATTACAAAATTTGATAAGATCACAATTAGTTAAAACATGTATAAAAAGTTCAATTTTAGACACTGAGGATGATAAATACTAATGCGAGAGGAGTTTTCAATCAATTCAAGCGTACTTCCGTATCAACTGGAGGAGCCCAAACTTGGTAGGTATGTTTTGAAAATGATTTTTATTTTCATTTAAAACACGTGACTTAAATATAATGATGTGATACATTTTTAGAATTGGCTTAGTAAGCCCTTTCATTAGATACCTTACACGATAAATTTCAGAACAAATATTTTTTTTTCCCATACAAATAAAAGATGACGTCATAACTAATCTCTTTTTTCGTTTTTTTTTCGTGCTACGGGTCAAATTGATTCCTATGTCCTAAAGATCAATCGTTCCGATTTTCATGCTTTTAACACCATTTGCAGCATTTTTTGGCGTACCGCTAGGACTAGAAGATGACGTATGCAAGTGTGCTCACTAGAACGATTCAGATTGCCTTCAAACTAACTGGAAAGTCTGCAGATTTTTTTATTTTCATAATTTAGTATAGAACTATGTTATAACTTATCGTCGTTAGCCCGTAATCGTTGAAATATAATGAATTATTTGTCAAGTAATTGATGCCGGTGCTGCTGGGCGGCACTTGCCCAAGAGGGCGGTCGCTTCGGTTGCTACGCGTGCAACTCGAGCACAAACGTAATGTGTTGCATGCACTCCGTGAGTGCCGACAGAAGTGAAAAGGGCTCCCTAGACTTAAAAAAAAAGGACTTTGACAAAAAAAAAAACAAAAAAAAACGGACTGGATTTGAACCGAGGTCTTCTGGCTTCATTGCAGCCCGTTTTCTAAGCTAAGCTATTACAACTTTGGAAACGGTGGCGTTTGCCTTCGTATTCTAATGACATTGTAACAGTTTTTCGATCGTCACGTGTCCGTCTTACGAATTTTCGATCTGACGGATGTTCACGTGACCCAGACTCGAGTTTAACATTTTTTACCCATCACAAAAAGTGCACAACGCCGCTAAAGAAGTTTTCACTTCAAAAAGGTACAGAAGTTAATCTACATAAAAAGTGCGCTAGAGCTAGGCTTGCCAACTCCAAAAAAGGCATTTCCGGGATTACCCAGCTCGGCATCCGGGACTTTGGTATAGAAAAAAAACTACACATTTTTTAAATCATCAATCAAAAAAATCAATACAAATGTATGACCAACATTGTAAATTATTGTTTTTTTTAACTGTACCTACTATTTTGCCATTTTGCGCATTTTAACAAGTTTTTGTTTTGCAACACGTAAGTAGTACCTAAAATTCGCTGCAATTTGTCGACAGACAGCTTATTTCTGCTGTCTGTCCATGCATTTCCACAGACAGAAAACTTTCTCTCTGCTGATGCATTTGAAGGTGGTATCGAAGCTACCATCTGCAAGACATGTAGAAAGCCAGGCAGGTGCCTCTTTCATAGACATAAATAACTTGTGCCATTGTTCTTAAGCGCCCAATGATTTTTAGAGGCTGATTTTTTATTTTCTTCGTCGACAAATACTGTCCAACCCGAGTCGACTGGTACGAGATAGATACTAATATATATCATATAATCGCTGATTTCCGGGACAAAAGGTGTCCCGCAAGGGGACACGTCGGGACGGCTCAAAATTTACTCAGAAGCGGGACGTCCCGGAAAATCCGGGACGGTTGGCAAGCCTAGCTAGAGCAACGCACACAGACACCGCTCACGGACACGATATCTCCAGTGCGGGGGATGCACCTGACTTGGGAACAGCACGAGCGCGAGTGGCATCCGCGTGAGACATGCGTCTGTGAACATTTTTGTCCAAAAATGGAGCAAGAAAAAAAAAGTTATTATATCTGTTCAGTAGACGATTTAAGGACACAGCACATTACATCAACTCGGAAAGGGATCGACACCGTATCGCCTTCGCCTCGCGGTCAACCAGGCGTCAACCTTACGCAAGCACGTAACCAAACCGGATCAGCGTCGGTACGTCGGCTCGGCTACGGCTAGGCGACGCCGCGCTTACGGCTAGGCGACGCCGCGCTTACGGCTCGCTGCACAGTGGTACCACATAAAAAAAAAAAAAAAGAATGGGAGAAAAAATGATAAAAAAAAAATAAAAAAAATATATAAAAAAATGAGAAAATAAAATGACAAAAAAATGAGAAAAAAACATTAATAAAAAAAAATTATGTTCATTTTCATTTTCAGACCACTGTGCGTAGAGCGGTAAACTCGGTACAGTAGGTACGTGAAGGTCTAATTTTTTTTCAGCCCGATTTTAGGACAAACTAGTTTTTCCTCGGCCAAACTAGTTCATCGCGTTGACATTTCAGAGAGCGAGTTTTGCCTCGGAAGACCTGTAGAACATGACACAAAAAAAAAATAACCACCATTTTAACCTATCACGTGTTCTACAGGACTTCCGAGGCAGTAAAAACAGCGAGTGTATTGACAGAGCGCTAACTATCATCGAATAGTATCCAATTTTTTACAGGAACTTACACTCGGGGTTCAGAGCGGCTTTGCTAATACAGTTTCGCGGAGGAGGTGTGCTACCGGCATGATACTTGACCAACAGCCCCTTATTTATAAATAAACCGTCGAAACGATCCCGACCGTGAAATGTTTGCATGGCCTCTGTAACTCAATTCAGAATAGATAGACAAAGCACATAGTTCAAATTAGAGTCCCGTTCGGAACGTTAATGCGCAGTGTGTGCAGTAATATAGGTAGTAATTAAGAGGTGACTTACTTCCAAGAGTCGTGATATTATCGCAGTATCGTTATTCACTAGGAATCTGTCAGTGCATTTTGAATTTGTATAATTACTGTACTTTAAATGTTTGTAATCTTTTCTGAATGTTTTCAAACTCGGCACTACATCATTTCCTTCTTTTTTGTACATTTGATTGACATCTGCTGATTGTATTGTTAAATTGGTTGTTCGCTGTATTTCATCCAACGATTGGCACTTCTTGTATACTTCGTCACCTTGCTTCTCAATTAACATAATGTCGTCAACGTTGTCACAAAATCTGAAGAAACATGGGATTGCTGCACAATACTCTGTCACATTCTCAACTGTCTTCCCTGTCGCAATATCTGTGACCGTGTCAAAACAAGTTTCATTTTCACCTTTAACTGTGATTATCAAATAAAATAAGTACCACAAAAATATAGACATGTTGCACGTTTAGAAGTTAAATTCTTTATACAAGGATACTGGTTTGATGTAATTCATCAATATGTACTTAGTTTCCTTCCTTATGGATAACCCCAGACAGAACTTCACAGTGAACGCGTAGATACGCATGTTCCACATAATATTATGGAGTATCGTATGCACGCAATGGCATCCATTCATTAGGTACTCTAATTAATTGGCATGCAAATTACACACATTTGACAATAGATTAACCCTAAAGACAATTGGGGAAAGTGAGTGTTTATGAGACTTTATGTGAGCTGACCTACTAATTACTGTGGAGTAGGTATATTAGCCAAAAATTTATTCAGTTCAGAAGGTGTGGAAACGAAACCAAGGATTAATGTTGACGAGCGCCTGGGTCTGGCGCGCAATGACAACTACTTTATTTATTCAATAAAAAGTTTACACTACATAACTATACTACCTATCTATACATGTTTATATGGTACGTAAGGTGCTGCATGCACCCATGTACACAAGTAGGGGAAGGGGGCCCAAAACGGGCACCATAAGTCTCTCTATGAATGTTATTAGATTATGCTCATGCTTAAAGACTGTGATGAGATCTATGGTATTGCTGTTACTTCCGTAACCTGTTTGCTAAATAAATCAGTCGAGTGTTCGACGCTGCTACTGCTAAGTCGTGGGCTACACTGGAGCGGCGCGTCTTGCGTCCGCGTTGAGCGGGAAAAACAAATATTTGAGACGGACGCACGGACGGGAGGGGCCACACTGGCGCGTACAGCGGTCGCCGCGACCGGCGCGGAGGGAATAGTACGTGTTCGCGCGTCCTGCGGATCCGCAGGTCGCCTCCGCGCCCCGCGGTCGCTCCAGTGTGGCCCACGACGGTTAAGGGTCCAGGCCCGTTTTTCTCAGTAAAATCATAGTAAAAGTGTTATTTTGTGTACCGTTGTGTTTTAGTAATTCACAATAGCCTTATTAACCGTTTAGTCAGAGTGTATTTCAGCGTGATTCACATTTTCCGAACCCACGCTTCTTTGCTCGTATTGCAAAATGACCGGCATACTTACTTATCGCACGAGTGCGGTAAGTAAGTATTGAAATTCATTACCGCACTGATTTTAAAATTTAGAATTTTGACCTCGGAAAAGTGCCACGTACCGCATTCTTTTTTCAAATGTAAATGAGAGAGTAAATATTATTTTTGTATACTTACCAAATATTAAAAGAGTAAGTATGATGTTTAAACATTATTATTATAATACCTTAAATTAATGCAGTTAATTTATAATTTATCCATAGATCAACTAATACATACCTATAGACGCAATAATTAATATAAAGATTAAACATTAAAAATACATCAATAATTTTTAAAGTGCTTAATTACTTTTTAGAGGATCAAATAATATTATTGTCCCTTTAAATTTATCCTGTTCTATATCCTATAATAACAGGATAAGGTAATTAAAATGGTTAAATTAATTAATTTTATTAGTAGTTCACGGTAAATTCCAAATTATTTGTTATAATTAGCTTAATTACGTATTAAATAACAAGCGGTAGTGTTATCAGCAAGTTTAATGCGCTAACATTTGAAATATAGCGAGGAAAAATTTACCCAACTGTCAATCTAGAAGAGGATACAAATTCAAATTGAAAAGCTAAAAATAAAGACTTTATTAAGTTACTAGCTGTGCCCGCGACTTCGTCCGCGTGAAATAGTGACTTTCGACAGCATTTTTATTTTTTAGGCTTATTATGCATAGCGGCCGCCCGAGGCTTCGCCTTCGGCTTCGTGGATTACACGACGTCATCCCGGGGAATTAAATAAATTTGCACGATAAAAAACAGTTATTTCGATTTCCAAAACAAATTACAGCCGATTAAGTATGTTGCCGATGACCAAGATCTATATAAAAAAGTTTCACCAAAACCCGTTAAGTAGTTGTGTCTCGGACTCGCGAGATAAAATGTGACGTTCACGGTCGGCTCTGAGACGCGTTTCATGCTGAGTTAATGTCTCTGACTCGCGAGATATAATGTGACGTTCACGATCGGCTGTGAGACGCGTTTCACGCTGAGTGAATGTCTACGACTCGCGAGATAAGATTTGACGTTCGCGATCGGCTGTGAGACGCGTATCACGCTGAGTAAGTGTCTCAGACTCGCGAGATATAATGTGACGCTGACGGTCAGATATAAGACGCATTTTATTTCATTCATAGAACTGATGCAAATAGTTTCCTTTCTTTGAGACGCTAAAGTGAGCATGTTTGTATCAAGAAAGTCCAGTGGGCCGATATGATTGTCCGGGAGTGTAGTTTATCTGGGCTGCTAGGGTTCCACATCATGTGTGCCAGACCTTCGATATTTTTACGTCAATAGAAAATGTTCATCAAGTTAAACAACTTTTCTTAAGACGCTATGTTTGTATCTCTTATAGTTTAACCTGGCTGCTAGGGTTCCACATCATGTTTGCCAGACCTTCGA
The DNA here is from genome assembly GCA_949710035.1 of Crambus lathoniellus. NCBI lineage: Eukaryota > Metazoa > Arthropoda > Insecta > Lepidoptera > Crambidae > Crambus > Crambus lathoniellus. Next base: position 7,615,652 of record OX453303.1, on the reverse strand, counting down.
TATTTTTACGTCAATAGAAAATGTTCATCAAGTTCAACAACTTTTCTTAAGACGCTATGTTTGTATCTCTTATAGTTTAACCTGGCTGCTAGGGTTCCACATCATGTGTGCCAGACCTTCGATATTTTTACGTCAATAGAAGCGTGAAAAGCGGACAACAGCCAGACAGACAGACAGACAGACAAAAAATTCAAAAACCATATTTTTGGTATCTGTTTCGTTTAAGAAGACCCCTGGACATATTTTTTTCTATTTCTTTTCATTATACAGAATCAGCTCGTTTACAGTTTTATTATAAGTATAGATTACAGGTTTTGCAATCCCCTTACAGCCTGAATTACTACTTGCAGTAAGTATATAAATTTATTAATAATAAAGTGGAAAAACAATAAAGAAAATTCAAAATACCTACTACATATTTTGTTATTATTTTAGCTCTTGATCATTTCTTTTAAACTTAACTAACCCATAAGGTTTGAATGACAAATTGATTTCACATTCACTGAAAACAAACAAAAACCAACGCCCGCCTCATCAATGGCGATCTGACTGTGACTTTGAACATTTAGTACTTGTGGTTTGTTGAGAACTTCTTGGTTGTAACATCGGGCGCAGATTGAAAATCTGAAAACAGCAATAGGTTGACAAATAGTCATAGTCATTATTTTTTTATTCATATAGATTAAATAAAATTAATGCTTATGAATCGTCCAATATTTTTTTACCTACCACCTGTTATGGACATCTTTTAACTGACAAGAAAAACAGGCGAAAAAAACTCATCAGCTTTAACAGAAGCAACGCATTTACAAAAAAAAAATGTCGTTGCTGGACAAAATGATACAATAATAAAATTTATACAAAAAGCTAATGCTGAAGGAAAGTATTCTCATACTTATGTATAGGAATATTTTCCTTTTATACATTGTTAGTGTTACTATAATTATGACAACCAAGCGTTGTGATCATTTAAATAATCTTCTACTTTGTAGTAATAGCCTTTGCTTAAGAGCGTCTTTTTAACATGTTTATTAAATGTGAACATCAGGATGGCGGGTGTACTTCTCAGATTAGCTTAAATTTATTGCAGATATTTGGTACCTTCTGTGTACCTTTACGTACCTCTTTTAAAAATCTGTGTACCTCCGTATTTACTAAGATATTCAAATCGCTAGGTACACCCGCGGACCTGACGTCAGGTCCGCGGGTGTACTTTGAACCAATGAGTGTATCGTAGTGAATTTGTGTAAAGATTTGGTACCTTCTGTGTACCTGCAGAAACATGTATTAGACTTCCATAATTCGATAAGGTATCGAAGATATTCAATACAATAGGTACACCCGCAAACCTGAGGTTAGGATTTTTCTGAAACCAATGAGTGTATCGTAATGATTTTGAGTACAGATTTTGGTACCTTCTGTGTACCTGCAGAAACATGTATTAGACTTCCACAATTCGATAAGGTATCAAAAATATTCAATGCGATAGTTTGACCGTTTCCCATCCTGGGCCCTGCTTAACAAACGTTACAATTCTACTATGAGTAAGTTTAATTATATTGATATTATTATGTTTCACTGTAAAGAATTTAAACTATAGATCAAGACTAAAAAATATCAGAAAAATATTAAAATCGATCAATAAACGGCTGAGTTTTAGATTATTTAAAAATAAATATTTTTACGTGGAACGTCTGCAAGCTCCGACTCTCTTTAACGACCTGAATGCGCGGCCCGTCTCGGATTTCACAAACGGAGGAGAGCAGGGTTTTTTATCGCCCGCGCCCCTCCGCGGGTGCATGACGCAACGTTTACAAAAACACTATTTACGTTCTATTGAAGTACTTCTACGAAAAACGGAAAACTGTTTTAGATAGCTGGATATTTGTAGCAACATTTTAAAATTTATTTGCGATGGTAAGAAAGTTTTTGTAAAACGTCACGATCCCTTATTAAAAATCGTCGCACCTTAAATCACCTATTTTTCAGATTTTGATCAGTCTCGTGATCTCGTTTTTTGTGCTTATTTACGTATATACTTACATTTAATTTATTTTAATTTGTATGTTAGGTGTATAATGTGTATTTATTTTAATTCTTATATAGTTCTTTCAACTCATTAAAGTGTCAACCCACACGTACTACAACCACAACACGTGGGCAAGGCGCATTTTGTATTCGAAATGTATATTTTGCCGTCATTTACGAGCGCGTGAGTGCCAATCACAACGCAACTACCAGCGACGACGACGCTGCGAACTAGCGGCCGGCCACATTGCATACGACGTAACCACATCACAACTACTAGTGAAAACGGACTAACATCAACATTTTTTCGCACAACGACAACGCAACTGCAAAAAGCTGCATCGCCACTATTCACACGTACCATATTTTGTCGATGTGCGTAGGGGGTCGACACATAGTGTAGAAGAAGGCATTGTTTTGTTTCTTGTCAAAAATAAAAGAATGTTTCCTTTCAGAGATATTTTTAGAGTACTTTCCCTTCATGTCATGCCCCGTAACTCTGGGACATCCATTATATTGTTAGAATCTTTAAATTTTAAATGTCCATAGCCACTGCTATTATTCGGTTTTTTAACTTTGTAAGATTTTGATCAACTCATCGGTAGCTGCGGACTTTGGATAAATACTATTACTCATAGGATAAAACAGTTCTAAGGTTGATACTATTTTATTTTACAAGTTTTAGAAAACTTTCAACTTCTTAATGTAAGTATAGGAAAAATGTGATAGTAAAAAACCACGAGCCCCATAAGTAGTTTACTATCACATTTTTCCTATACTTACAAAATTGCATTGTGAATGCATAAAAATAATAAAAAAAAAATCTTAATGTAACACGGTAATCATCGGAATATTCACTGAGGGCAAATAAAATAAAATTACAGATAGATCACTAAGTAGTTGGATTTAGTGAGGTACTTTAAAGAGTTTTCAAAGACAAGATAGTTCTAAGGTATATGATACTATTTTATTTTACAAGTTTAAGAAAAACTTCTAACTTTATAACGTAGGTAACACGTAACTAATCATCGGAATATTCACTGAAGGCAAATCCTACTTCCTACTTAATATTATAAATGTGAAAGTTTAGATGTTTGGATGTTTTGATGTTTGTTACTCAATCACGCCAAAACGGCTGAACGGATTTGGCTGAAATTTGGGATACAGATACTGTAATATAGTCTATGTTTTGAGTTGTGGTTCTGACGTCTGGCAACCCCGGGCCGGGCTGCCTTTCTATTTGTATTTGACATACTGCGGTGACAAAGGAAGAGTGTTAAGATTGCATCGTTAAATAAATAAGTGATCTCCCATAAAAATCTTTTAATTATTAACACTACATGGCGCAGCCGAACTGAAGAACCTGCCGACCATAAGATTTGATGGTGTTCCCCGAAGAAACTCAAGGTTACGAAAGTTGCGAAGAAGATACAATGTCGGGCGTGGAATACCGCATGCCGGCACCGCTCAACCTCGACAATTTGGATGATCTATATCCACAATGGAAGCGATTTCTCAACAGTTTCAAGATTTTCCTGTCTGCTGCTGGGCTTAATAGGGTAGCAGAGTCCAGAAAAGCTGTAATTTTTCTGAATTGCATAGGACAATCTGCTCAAGAACTGTATGAAAACACCTTGAAAGGCTCGGTTGATACTGAAAAACTTGATGAGGTAATAGAGATCTTTGAAGAACATTTTAAACCTAAAACTAATGAGATCATCAATACGTTTCACTTTAACAAGAGAATTCAAGAAGAGGGAGAAAATTTTGATGCATTTTACACAGATCTAAGAAAAATTGCACAGAATTGCAACTTTGACGTGTTTAAAGACAGAATGCTAAGGGACAAAATAATATATGGCATTAGAGACGTCCAAATTCAACAGAAACTCTTGATGAAGAAAAACCTGACTCTACAGGAAGCTGTGGAAACGTGTCGGACCTCAGAACTGGCTAAGAAACAAGTGAAGGTCATCGCAGGTCAAGGTCTACCAGTTACAGAAGTAGATGGAATCGGCATCCAGCATAGGAAATCATTTCCCTACAGCGCTGACCAACAACAGTCAAAAGCTAAGTATAAAGCATCAAGTAATAGTACATACCTGTGTAAAAAATGTAACAAACGTCATGGACCTAGAAATTGCCCTGCTTTTGGCAAAACCTGTTCTCTGTGTAAAAAAATTAATCATTTTGCTGTAGGTTGTAAATCTAAGAATTCAGTACATTACATAGAATCGAACGAGGAAATAGAAAATCCCGAGGACTTATGACTCGTACGGGTTTGTAACCTCATTGAAAGTAATAATAGGGAATGGACTGAAGTAATAAATATACAGTCAAAATATGTAACTTTTAAGTGTGACTCGGGGGCACAGATTAATGTTTTGTCTTTAAAAGATCTTAAAAATATTGTCGATGATGAAAATCCTGAATGGTCTGAGACAAAAATAATATTAGAAGTTTTTGGGGGATCACACATTAAGCCTGTCGGCAAAAGAATATTAACTATTTTGAAAAATGATGAGGCTTTTAAGACTGAATTTATAATTGTTGATAAAAATGTTCGACCTATATTGGGTTTACCGACTTTGATAGAACTTAAACTTTTGAATATTAATCATAATAATAATGTTAATGCAATAAAAACTAATATAAATACTAGTAAAAACAGCTTAATAGAAAAGTATTATGAACTATTTCAGGGTGTCGGTCAATTTAAGAAGCCGTTGGAACTGCACATCCAGACAGGAGTAGACCCAGTTGTGAGACCACCGAGGCGAGTCCCTAATGCACTTTTGACTCGGTTGCGAGAAAAATTAAAATCACTGGAAGACAGACAAATTATCTCCAAGGTCGAACATCCTAAGAGCTTTGTAAGTAATCTAGTAGTTATTGAAAAAAAAGATGGATCATTAAGAATCTGTCTCGATCCAAAAGATCTTAATAATGTTTTACTTAGAGAATATCATCTGATCCCTACTTTAGAGGAAATTTTACCTAAGATATCGAATAAGAAATTTTTCTCCGTATTAGACTTATCTGAAGGATTTTATAATATTAAACTGGATAATAATTCTAGTGAACTCTGTACGTTTAATAGTCCGTTTGGTTGTTACAAATTTAATAGACTTCCCTTTGGTTTATCGGTGGCCCCAGAAATTTTCCAAAAATATAATGAAAATGCTTTTGGTGATATACCTGGAGTAATTATCTATTGTGATGATTTGCTAATATGTGCTGAAACAGAATCTGAGCATGATGCAATATTAGATAAAGTTTTTAAAAGAGCAAAATTGTGCAATGTTCGCTTTAATAAAAATAAGTTTCAATTTAAGTTAAGAGAAGTAAAATATTTTGGACACATTTTTTCTGAAGCAGGTATGAAAATTGATCCTAACAGAGTAGAAGCTATATTAAATATTAATTGCCCGAAAGATAAAAAAGAACTTCAAATATTTCTTGGAATGGTGAACTACCTAAGACAGTTTGTTCCTAACCTTGCTAATATTGCATCACCTCTTCAACTCTTATTGAAAAAGAATGTTGACTGGATATGGACTAATGTGCATGACACAGTTTTTAAAAACATAAAAAGCAAAATCAGTAAAGCACCTGTTTTACAGAATTTTAACCCTAATTTACCTATTGTAATTCAATGTGATGCCTCCAAAGATGGTTTAGGTTGCTGTTTGTTACAGAATGATAAGCCAGTTTGTTTTGCATCTAGAAGTCTCACTAGTAGTGAACAAAATTTTTCACAAATAGAAAAAGAACTTTTGAGTGTTGTTTGGTTGACTAGAAAATTTCATTATTACATTTATGGACAAAAATGTACAATATTAAATGATCATAAACCTTTAGAATCTCTGTTGAAAAAATCTATTCATGATGTTCCATCTCCACGATTACAAAGATTAAAATTAAAATTATTAAAGTATGACTTGACCTTTAAATATTTAAAAGGAACATTAATGTTTATCGCAGACTTGTTGTCTAGATCCTATCTAAAATGTGATGATGTTGATGAATCGTACATGTATGAAGTAATCCACTGCGTGGGTCTGGCAAAATACCTTCAGTGTACAAAGGCGACCAAACAAAAATTTATATTGGAAACAAACAATGATTCAGAACTTAAAAAATTAATGGATTATACTAAAAATGGTTGGCCTAATAATGTAAAACATATTCCGGATGAGGTACGTTATTATTATAAATTAAGATCGGATATTTCAATTGATGAAAATCTGTTATTCTTACGTGATAAGCTAATAATACCTAAAAGTATGAGGATGGAAATTTTGAAAATGTTACATGAGGGACACCTCGGCATAAGCAAAATGAAAAGTTTTGCACGAGGAATGTATTACTGGCCTAAAATTGATCTACACATTGAACAGTTTGTAAGAAAATGTTTTGTTTGTCAAATGTATCAAAATAAAAATGTTAAAGAACCGCTAATGTCCCATGACATTCCAGATTTGCCATTTTCAAAACTTGGAATTGATATCATGGATTTTAAAAGCAAAAGTTATTTAGTAATATATGATTATTTCTCAAAATGGCTTGATGTACAGTTGCTCAATAGTAAGAGCGCAAAAAGTATTAATAATGTATTAATTGGTATTTTTTGTAATTTTGGTACTCCAAATGAGATTGTGTCTGATCACATTCCATTTGACTCCAAGGAATGTAAGGACTTTGCTTCAGAATGGGGATTTAAGTTTACATTTTCCAGTCCTAAATATCCTCAGTCAAATGGAATGGCAGAGAGGGCAGTCCAGATTGCTAAGAAAATGTTGAAAAAATGTTACAAAGATAAGACTGATTTCAGGGTAGCTTTGTTACATTATAGAACTGCACCAGTCTGTGGTACAAAATTTTCACCAGCACAATTGGCAATGAACAGAAATTTAAGAACTAAATTACCTGTTTGTTATAATTATTTAATGCCAAAGCTAAATAAAAATGTAAATTTAGAATTTGAAAAGGGGCAAAATAGAAATTTAAGGTATTATAATTTAAATACAAGAGTTAAGGATGATTTTTATGTTGGACAAAATATATTGTTTCTTAAAGATCCTAGTATCAATAAGTGGTTATCTGGTACTATAGCTAATAAGAATGGTTTGAGGTCATATGACATTATTGCCAGTAATGGTGTTACATACACAAGAACTTCTTATCATGTTCGACCTTGCTAGATTTTTTTTTTCTGTCCGTTTGGATATTCATGGATGTGCAGTTGCAAAAAAAAAACAAACATTTATTTTAACACATTATTTTTTGTTGTAAGTACTTAGTATAGTATTATATTATCTGTAGTTGTAAGCTATATTGTTTGTTTGATTTGTGTCAAAATAATTTTGGCTTTGTTCAAAGAGAATGTTAATCTCAAAGAAAATATCATTATCTGTAGTTGTAAGCTATATTTTTTGTTTGATTTGTGTCAAAATAATTTTGGCTTTGTTCAAAGAGAATGTTAATCTCAAAGAAAATATCATTTTGTTTGTTGTAAAGGGGGAAAGAAAAACAAGTAGTACCTATTTAATTTTACTTTATTTACTTAAAAAAAAAATTGTAAAAAGGGATAGATGTAATATAGTCTATGTTTTGAGTTCTGGTTCTGACGTCTGGCAACCCCGGGCCGGGCTGCCTTTCTATTTGTATTTGACATACTGCGGTGACAAAGGAAGAGTGTTAAGATTGCATCGTTAAATAAATAAGTGATCTCCCATAAAAATCTTTTAATTATTAACACTACAGATACTTTTTAGCCCGGAAAAACGTCACATTCCCGAGGGATAATGTCGTGTAGTCCACGCGGGCAAATCCGCGGGCGGAAAGCTAGTAAAAAATATTTATTAAAATTTTATTTCATTTACAGTTTTTTACAGAAGAAACTTGGTTGATAAAGTAAAGTACAGTCAAGTACAGTCAAGTATAGTCCAGTACAGTCAAGTGCAGTCAAGTGCAGTCAAGTGCAGTCAAGTATAGTCCAGTACAGTCAAGTACAGTCAAGTGCAGTCAAGTGCAGTCAAGTGCAGTCAAGTGCAGTCAAGTAAAGTCAAGTACAGTCAAGTAAAGTCAAGTACAGTCAAGTACAGTCAAGTACAGTCAAGTACAGTCAAGTACAGTCAAGTACAGTCAAGTACAGTCAAGTACAGTCAAGTACAGTCAAGTACAGTCAAGTACAGTCAAGTACAGTCAAGTACAGTCAAGTACAGTCAAGTACAGTCAAGTACAGTCAAGTACAGTCAAGTACAGTCAAGTACAGTCAAGTACAGTCTAGTACAGTCAAGTACAGTCAAGTACAGTCAAGTACAATCAAGTACAGTCAAGTACAGTCAAGTACAGTCAAGTACAGTCTAGTACAGTCAAGTACAGTCAAGTACAGTCAAGTACAGTCAAGTACAGTCAAGTACAGTCAAGTACAGTCAAGTACAGTCAAGTATAGTCAAGTACAGTCAAGTACATTCAAGTACAGCCAAGTACAGCCAAGTACAGCCAAGTACAGCCAAGTACAGCCAAGTACAGCCAAGTACAGCCAAGTACAGCCAAGTACAGCCAAGTACAGCCAAGTACAGCCAAGTACAGCCAAGATTTTATATAATTTTTATGCATTCACAATGCAATTTTGTAAGTATAGGAAAAATGTGATAGTAAAAAACCACGAGCCCCATAAGTAGCTTTCAGGCGGGATTCGAACCCGCGCCTCCGGGAATCCGGCCCGATGCTCTGACCAACTAAGCTACCGAAAGGCTTACACGACTCGTCGAATTTTGCTATCACTTGTTACGCTGTAGGCCAGCGTTGCTTCATCAATGTGAGGAAACCCTCGCATCCGAAAGAAACATTTTTACAGATGTTTAACAATCGATTAAGATGAAACAGACATATTGAGATTTTATATTATTTTTATGCATTCACAATGCAATTTTGTAAGTACAGGAAAAATGTGGTAAGAAAATTTTCCCTACACTTACAAAATTGCATTGTGAATGCATTAAAATTATATAAAATCTCAATATGGCTGTTTCATCTTATCATTATCACATTTTTCCTATAAGTACAGCCAACTACAGCCAAGTACAGTTAAGTACAGTTAAAAACAGTTACAGTACAGTAGAGTATCATTAATTATGTTCTATGCATTAACAATGGGATATTAGAAGAGATTTCTTCAATCTTGCTTGATGATGAGAAAAAAATGAAAGATACTTTAATTTTTAACCGACTTCTGAATCAAAAAGGAGGAGGTTCTCTATTCGTCTGTATGTATGTTTTTTTAAAAATATCTTTTAACTCTAGTGTGTGACTAGCGAGTCGTTACGGGGAACTACATGTGTACAATAATCTCTTCGGATGAAGCCTTCGTATAATGAGAGTTTCTTTTGACGTTTCATCGTTAGTTCAAAAAATTGTACTAGATGGCGCTACCCAACCATAGCGACCTAACTTTTTCAGATTAGTTCAGAATATACAATCTAGGTGCAACAATTCGCACCAAAAATGTCATTAAGGGTTTGATAAAAGATCTGAATGAAGAAGTAAACGAACTAGAACGTAGTAGAAAATGGCAAAGAAAATAGTCTGACATCACCATACGAATATCGTTTCCGAATGTCAACAAAAAGTTGCAAGGAGCCTTTGAACCGGCGGAGGTGAGGTGGGAGGTGTTTTTAGGCAAAATGAACGAATCCTTTGCCATAATATGCTGAAAAAAGGTGGTTGTGTTACAGTTACAGCGTAATCTAGTGCATAGAAAAATTACTGTAGGAAACTCTCCCATTGTGATAGAACGTCACTAAGGTAAGTTCGTTTAATCATCAATTAGACTTTACAAATATGAAAGATTTTTAGTTGTAAAATTCTTACATATTATTTGTAAGTTTGGTTAAACAGCACGTCTTGTATTACAAGTCTACAAATTAGTCCCTTTTTACATAATTGTAGACTTGTAAGTTTCGTTTAACAGGGCCCTGGTGACAGGATGGCGCACACTGGTTCCATATTGTAAAAATAGGGACTATGGTGCAATTTTGACAGATAGATTGTACTTTATTTTCAAGAAATAAGGCTTAGATACAATTTAATTTAAACGCGATAGTAACGTTTGCATTGGTAAACTTACACTCTGGGTATAGATTTGGTACGGTTTGTGTACCTGCAGACCAATGTTCAAGGGTAAAGGTTTCCAAGAGACGACAAAATGTATAATTGCGCAATCACTTTTATTATATTTTTAATAAAATAATGATGTACAAATCGAACTCAGGTGTCGGGACATCCAGAGATAGCGGAACCCTGAAAACAGGTGCGTACATCAATTAGCCACGGAGATCGTCGTGTTACATATTTACAAGTTGTTGGGTGGATTTTCAAAGGGTGATTTTGATTAGGATTTTCACAATATCAGAGACTCCGTTTCGAACAAGACAGGGGAATTGATGGACACGAAATGTTTTGATATATGTCATAAATAGCAAACATCACTAATTATTTAAATTTTTACTTTTTTGCATTCACAATGCAATTTTTATTATAGAAAAATGGAAAATAAAGTATTTAGAAAAAATCGACCCGTCTCACAACCAGCTCCGATGGGACTCGAACCCACGACCTTTCGCTATCCGGCTATAGAGCATAGAGCAGTCGCCCGGATAGCGAAAGGTCGTGGGTTCGAGTCCCATCGGAGCTGGTTGTGAGACGGGTCGATTTTTTCTAAATACTTTATTTTCCATTTTTCTATCACTAATTATATTATTTATGGCTGTTTTAAAAAAGTTTTCGGAAGAAAACTACTGGACTCTGCGCGCGGTCGAAATCGAATACTAATCTTTACCATATCCTTTGAACAAAAAATGAACTGTAACTAGCGCCAAAAACGCCCCAGTCACGGGCAGACTTATCTGACACGCACTCTAGGTAGAACAATATCCCAGTGCTGCCAGACCTTATCTTTTTTTGATTTTTAAATGTATTGGATTAGGTAGTATAATGAGTCACACCAACACATCAAAATATGACTATAAAAATTACTGCATTTAATGCGCGTACTCGTGCAAGTACTAATAGTTTTTGTTTCATCGAAATCTGGCCAGGATTTCCAAAGTTACAGCGTTGTAAAGTTTCACCAGCCTTTGAAAATTTGCTTTCCTTGCGCGCTATTGCGATGACGTCATGTCGCACTGACATCTCCGATTGCGGCTGTTGCGGGTGATTTCTGTCTAACTGTACCTACATAGAGTTCGTCTGTGCGCAATCTGCGCGCAACTCGTGCGTTTTTGACGCTAGTTACAGTACATTTTCTTCGTTCTAAGGTTATGGTAAATGATTAGTATTCAATTTAGACCGCGCGCAGGAGCACTCTAAAACTGTCACCTACTGTCGATACCGAAAGACATTTATCCCACAAACTTATTTGACCCAGTGGTGGAGGCGCCACTAGCAGTATAAAATTATTGAAATGGCTGTCAGTTTTTAGGGTGCATATTTAACCACCAATTCAGTTGAGGTTGTAAGTAAGTACATTTTGTTTTGACGGTTGCTATATGTATTGACAGAATCCCGCCCGCCATTAAGAAAGTTGATTTTTATTATTCACGAAAATAAAACATTATTTGAAGGTGTTTTTTCACATGGGCTCAATACAAAATTTCTTAACCATTTCATTGATCGACTATAAGAAAAATAAATAAATTTATTACGAAACCGTGAGAGCGCGACTATATAGCCAAAGGATTTTATGTAGACGTATACGGAAGTGCGACGTGACGTCACACGTTAATGCCATTGGTTCACCCAAATTTTCCTCGGAGGCCGTACTTTAACGTTTAATATCTGTCATTTTTGAAGATAGGAAAAAAATAAAAACAGATTCTTTTTTCTCGAGTTACATATTTTTTAGATATGCTGATAACAAAAATCATTGGTGTGACTCATTATGTAATGCGACTTTTAATAGTAATAGTAATTTTTTACCGTTATTTTCTCGATAATAAATATACTGTCTAATGTTGTATAGATAATGGTACGGTACCCTTCGTGCGCAAGTCCGACTCGCACTTGGCCGGTTTTTTTTTATTTTACATGCCAAATAAATCTACAAAAAATTACGAGAAAAACTGTAATTACTTTTTATATCTTAAAAAATGGCTGAGACATTTACGATCAAAGTGCGTATTTCCGACTGAAGGTTTTTAAAAACTCGGGCGGGCGCTCACTATAACAATGCAATAAAAATAAAAAAATTACAATGCAGCTTAAGGACATAATAAATAAATATTTTTAGAGTTCCGTAGCCGAATGCCAAAAAACGGAACCCTTATAGATTCGTCATGTCTGTCTGTCTGTCTGTCTGTCTGTCTGTCTATTAAGGGGGGCTCCCCATAGATAGAACTGAAATTAAAAAAAAATTTAATCAAATATATTCGTATGGGGTGTCTATAGATAGGTCTTTGAAAATAACATGGAGGTTTCTCAAATCATTTTTTCTCAAACTCAATATTTTGAAAGATAGAGCCTTCCAAAGTGGTAAAATGTGTGTCCCCCCCTCTAACTTTTGAAATAAAAGAGTGAAAAATTTAGGAAAAATATATGCTGTAGATTTTAATAAAAACTTTCAACGAAAATAGGTTTGAACGATACATAGTGAGTACTTTTTGAGATATAACACATTTTCAAAAACCGCAAATGTAACTTTGTCATTCATACAAACACTATGAAAAACAAAGTTATATTTTGCTGACAAAAAATATTTTGGAATGCTGGCAAGGTATAGGCAATAGGTACGTTAAGTGTGTACGGAACCTTTCATGGGAGAGTCCAACTCGCACTTGGCCGATTTTTTTACAATCACACCAGCTATCTAAGCCCATAGTAAATTTCTTAAGAAACTGTGTGTACGTGAACTTGATAACGGATAAATATATACTTAAATACTTTTTTGTTTGTAAATACATACTTAATATACATAGAAAACACCCAGACCAAGACAAATAGACATGTTCATGCACACAAATATTTGTCTTGTTCGGGAATCGAACCCCAGACCTCTGGCGCAGAAGGCAGGTAATTTACCCCTGCGCCAAATCGGTCATGATAGCAAGAGCGGAGGGCTTTAAATAACACAATATGTGTTATTTAGCTTTAAAAAACACATATTGTGGGAAGCAATTTGGAAAATTTTAAGAATACTTTGTAGATAGAATTTCAACACGCATACAGTTAAATTTTGGATATTTTGTAACATTTTATAGACTTTATGGTCAGTGTATGGTTGAAATCGACATAGGCATCAATCAATTGGCTGACGAATAAAATTCGACGAACAACGTTCACTATGTATCAACAAAATTGATGATTGCATCGTACAACAAATTGCATGCAAATGTAACAAGACAAACAACCATACATACGGATTGATACCGACCACTTTGTTTAATGCATATGTATTTAGGTTGGCTTGCTTTGTAAATGTAGATTCGCGAGTAAAGTCATTTAATGTTATATGTGTAAGACTACCTATCTGTATTTAGTGAGTTAAATCTCAATAGAGGGAAAATTTAGCCACTTCACAACATTTTTTATCTAGCCGTGTAATGCTTATAGGGCATCTTTCAGGCATGCGGCTGATAAACGTTTTCATAAGACGGCCAAATTAAGAATGTTCATTAATGCTGCAATGCAAGTGGCTCAACTTTCCTTATAGATGACTGTACCTTAAAGTAATAGACTAATTATGGTCGCTCGGAAAAAGTTGTATGATAAGATATATAAACAGTTTGCCTTCGCAAATTTATAAAAAAAACTAATAAATCTACAAGTAATAACTTATAAGAGTATAAGAAATATTTATATTGAAGTCTAATTATCAAATTACAGTAGCTATTAAGATATTATTTGTGACTGTTTGTTCATTATTAACATTAAAAATACAAATTAACCGTAGACTGTTCATTAGACATTTAGCAGAGGATATGACCCCATCATGTAGGCGCTATTAGAAATATTTTGTCGTCTTTCAGAAACCCTTACACTTAACATGTCAACACAGGCATATGATTTACACTCCACATATATATTTAATTTCCTTGGATATCAAATTGTGGTTGCTAAAAAAACGTGCAACCTAAGTCCCTACCTTTACAATATGGAACCAGTGTGCATGCACCATACTGACATCAGGATGGCGGGTAAACTATTGTTTTGAATATTTTCTATACCTTATCGAATTGTGGACGTCTAATACATGTTTCTGCAGGTACACAGAAGATACCAAATCTATACTCAAAACCATTACGATACACTCATCGGTTTCAAAAAAATCCTAACGTCAGGTTGGCGGGTGTACCTATTGTATTGAATATCTTCGATACCTTATCGAATTATGGAAGTCTAATACATGTTTCTGCAGGTACACAGAAGGTACCAAATCTATACACAAATTCACTACGATACACTCATTGGTTCAAAGTACACCCGCGGACCTGACGTCAGGTCCGCGGGTGTACCTAGCGATTTGAATATCTTAGTAAATACGGAGGTACACAGATTTTTAAAAGAGGTACGTAAAGGTACACAGAAGGTACCAAATATCTGCAATAAATTTAAGCTAATCTGAGAAGTACACCCGCCATCCTGATGTTCACTATTAAATTTATTTAAAGGCAGCTCGATTACTTCTTGAGGAACTTTTTTTTTTTTTTTTATGTATAATGGGCTTGCTCTTGGCTTCACACTGAACCTTAGGGTTGAGAAGAAGCCGAAGATGGAGCGAGCTTACCCAAAAGCAGTCTATTCACTCTAGCTTTAAAAATTTTAGGGTTGTAGTCATTCGGGAATATAGACGCAGGCAGGGTATTCCATTCCTTGGCGGTGCGCATCACAAAGGATGAAGAAAAGCGCTTGGTACGCATTCGCGGGATGTTGACCAAGTAAGGATGATAGCCTGCTGTGCGTCTAGATTCTCGGTGGTAGAACGGGGATGGTGGAATGAGCTCATGCAGCTCAGAAGCACACTCACCGAAGTACAGCCTGTAAAATACCGACAAGCAAGCCACTTTACGTCGATGGGTTAGACTATGGAGCTTGGCTTGAACCAGCTTATCGTCTCCGATTAGTTTCCTCGCTCTGCGTTCCACTGAGTCAAGTGCTGCTAACTGGTATTTCGCTGAACCATCCCAGAGGTGAGAGCAATACTCCATGCATGACCGGACTTGCGCTTTGTAAAGAGTTAAAAGCTGTCCCGGCGTGAAGTATCGCCTAACCTTATTCAGGATTCCCAGCTTTTTGGCAGCAGTTTGAGCTTTACACTCAATGTTGTCGCCGAAGTTAAGGTCCGATGTTAACTTCATGCTTAGAAGATCTAAGTTGTCGGTAACTGATACAGCTGTACCACGGAAAGAAGGAGTTAAGGTAAAAGGACTCCTTTTTTATTAAAGAATGCAGCAAACGGTTTCTATGAAAACGGCAGCGATAACGTTTTTCACCCTCTAAACCTTCACATACAGCAATTAATTTTTGGTATGTTGTTGAAATAAGTAGGTACATAAGACTATTACGATTATCATACATTTTGAAATATTTGCACTTTAGTGATTTCATACATAACAAAAAAGTGCAAATAATTTCAAATCTACAATGAATATTAAAAAAAAACAAAACGTAGGGCAGAGGTACCCTTTTTGGCCACTTTAAGGATTTTTTGACTTTTAAGCACTAAGTACTAAATGGTCTTAGGTATTTAAGACACAAATTATATCTATAAGTAATAGATAATTTATCTATCTTTAAAGGTACATTTTTCAAATTTATAAAAGTAAAATAGTTTTTTTTATATTACACACAATGTGTGGGAGGTGCCAAATGTACCTGTTTTGGCCACTTACTGATAGTTAAACTTTTGTAAGTATTGTGAAAAATCAAAACCAATCCCAGGTAAAATCAATATATTCTAATGCGCTAGAAAACAACAATTTAATTTAAAAAACAAAAGTTTATAAAGTATTTCATCCAAAACAAATTTCTTAAAATTTTCATCATCATCATCATCATTTCAACCGTACGACGCCCACTGCTGGGCATAGGCCTCCCCCAAGGATCTCCAGAACGATCGGTCCTGCGCTGCTTTAATTTTCATACTAAACATTTTTTCAAACAGAAAATGAAATTTATTGAAAAAAACTCTTATGACATAAGGAATTCTAACGGTTGTTATTATTACCTTAAAATACCTTATTTTAATTGCCTTTATCAAAAATGGCTAAAAGATGTTTAGAAAACTTTTAGAGCAAAAAGTGGCCAAAACCGGTACAGTGGCCAAAACCGGTACGCCTGCCCTACCTACAGCCGTAGTTCTTCTTCATTCCAACAACATACTGAAAATTCATTGCTGTATATTAAGGTTTAGCTAGAGGGTGGAAAACGATATCGCCGTTTGTATGAAGACCGTTTGCTACACACTCCTCTTAACGATTCGTCAAAAACACGAGTCACAAAAGTACAGGAAAGACGCTTGTGAAAACGCGCATTTAATAAGCATTACCTTCGACAAAAATTACCATTCATGAAAAAGACGATACCGCAAAAGTCATTGTGTGAACATTAAAGAATCTGAGTTTCGTCTTTTTTGACGAATCGTCAGTGACGGATCCCGTGTGAATGAGCCGTTACTCTTGTTGGTAAAACGGGAATTTGGTAAAACGGGTTTATGGGAATTTTACAACCTTTTTCTGATGCTATTAAATTATTTACTAAAGAACAAACTTATCCTTTATTTTCTAATTATTTATCTTATTATTTTTCGGCTGTCACTCACTTCAGCTGATCAATCCATCGAGCGATGTCAGTTGTATAGTTCTCTTGCGGATCCCGTCATTGCTGATTCGATTGCTCAGAGAAATATCAGGCATCGCTATCTCCATTGCTCGCTGATAAATAAATAATAAATAATAAATAATAACTTCTTACATTCACACCAATTATCTAAGCTCATTTTAATTTCATTAAGAAACTGTATCATGGAAAACTTGATAACGGATAAATATATACTTAAATACTTTTTGTTTGTAATATACATAGAAAACACCCAGACCAAGACAAATAGACATGTTCATGCACACAAATATTTGTCTTGTTCGGGAATCGAACCCGAGACCACTGTCTCGGTCGTCACCTGATATACCTAGGTATACCTGATATACCTAGGTATGATACCTATAGTAAACGCATGACTTACAACACTACTTACAACATTCCAAACGATTCTGCTCATCCAAGCTGGATTCGACGAGAGATATCTTTGTCAAAGTTGGACTTGCTTAACCTATGAAGAAAACGCAGACTCCAGATAATACTCGTATAATTATCGATCCAACTTACAGGTACAGGCATAGTACAGGTATAACAATATAGATACAGTAGACGTCTTAGTGAACTTATCCCCTCGAGGCTAGTTGAAGAATGAGCCACCTTGGCTCTCTTAGCTCGTCAGTCGGACTCAAGTTTGGCTATCCCCACCGACTTTACCACACAGATTAGCCTATTAAACTTAACAAAATGGCGTCAAGAGACGGCATTACCAGTGTTTCCATTAAAAAATATGAAAAACCTTCTAGAATCATGACATACCGGACTGTCTGTCCCAGGTAAACTTATTCTTCAACAACTTCTAATAAAGTGTAACCTTCAGAACATAAACTGGCGTGGTATTTGTCTTATCCAGTTCATCTAATTCGTACCGTGGTCTTTTTTGTTTTTCTGGACGGCGCGAGTCAAAAACTGCAGATCATGGACTCATCGATGCATACTCATAATACCATGGACTGCACACCAGACCAAAGTATCAATACTTTAGCCTCTCAGGGTTACCACAAGACTATACTTCTATTTCTTTGGCCACATTGCCAGGAAATAAGGCGACAACTGGAGCAATTGATAGGGGCAGGAATATTTTTATTAATTGCTCAAAGTCACGAGACGCGTTGCTTGGTCTGATCAGATTCGCACAACTCCCGATGCTACAGCATCCTCGATGGAGGCTACGGCAGCAAGGAAAGTAAGCACATATTGATAAAATAAAATACATTAAATCAGTATCCTTTTAATTATATAGAATTTAACTTTTGAACGTGAAAGATGTCCAAATTTTTGTGGTACTTATTTTATTTGATTATCACAGTAAAAGGTGAAAATGAAACTTGTTTTGACACGGTCACAGATATTGCGACAGGGAAGACAGTTGAGAATGTGACAGAGTATTGTGCAGCAATCCCATGTGTCTTCAGATTTTGTGACAACGTTGACGACATTATGTTAGTTAAGAAGCAAGGTGGCGAAATATACAAGACGTGCCAATCGTTGGATGAAATACAGCGAACAACCAATTTAATTATACAATCAAAAGATGTCAATCAAGTGTACAAAAAAGAAGGAAATGTTTTAGTGAGGAGTTTGAAATCTTTCAGGAAAGATTACAAACATTCAAAGTACAGTAATTATACAAATTCAAAATGCACTGGCGATTTCCTTGTGAATAATAATGTTTCAACAGTTTCAAGTCTCTTGGAAGTAAGTCACCTGTAAATTACTAATTTACTTTACTGTCTTCGATCAACAACAACATTGTTCGGGACGGGATTCGAACTATGTGCTTTGTCTATCTATTCTGAAGGAAGGTGGCTCCACTGCCGGTTCCGGCAACTGTGTGACCGCTACCGGTAGTGAGCGAGTTAATTTTTTTTTTGGTGTGAAAAAATAAATAAAAAATAACCCTTGCAGGTACAACAAAACACAAAACAAGACATCCGGTTTTTTTAAATTGTGCTCTATCGGTCGGTTTCCATCCCAATTCCTTTTTGGGAACCGGTACCGGCAGCGGAGACACAGCCTAGTCTGAATTGACAGTGTCAAGGCAAACATTTCACTGTCAGGAAAGTTTGAACGGTTTATAAATAAGGGGGCTGGTCAAATACTCATGCCGGTAGCACACTTGCACCGCGAAACCGTATTAGCAAAGCCGCTGAACGCCACGCTCGAATTGTCGCGCGTAGCAACCGTAGCGCGCCCTACAACGTAGCAACCATAGCGCGCTCTTCAACGTAGCAACCGTAGCGCTTAGCAACTGTAGCGCGCCCTACAACGAAGCAACCGTAGCGCTTAGCAACCGTAGCGCGCTCTATAACGTAGCAACCGTAGCGCTTAGCAACCGTAGCGCGCTCTACAACATAGCAACCGTAGCGCTTAGCAACCGTAGCGCTATGCAACCGTAGCGCGCCCTACAACGTAGCAACCGTAGCGCTTAGCAACCGTAGCGCGCTCTATAACGTAGCAACCGTAGCGCTTAGCAACCGTAGCGCGCTCTACAACATAGCAACCGTAGCGCTTAGCAACCGTAGCGCTATGCAACCGTAGCGCGCCCTACAACGTAGCAACCGTAGCGCTTAGCAACCGTAGCGCGCTCTACAACATAGCAACCGTAGCGCTTAGCAACCGTAGCGCTTAGTAACCGTAGCGCGCTCTACAACATAGCAACCGTAGCGCTTAGCAACCGTAGCGCTTAGCAACCGTAGCGCGCTCTACAACGTAGCAACCGTAGTGTTTAGCAACCGTAGCGCGCTCTACAACGTAGCAACCGTAGCGCTTAGCAACCGTAGCACGCTCTACAACGTAGCAACCGTAGCGCTTAGCAACCGTAGCGCGCTCTACAACATAGCAACCGTAGCGCTTAGTAACCGTAGCGCGCTCTACAACATAGCAACCGTAGCGCGCTCTACAACATAGCAACCGTAGCGCGCTCTACAACATAGTAACCGTAGCGCGCTCTACAACATAGCAACCGTAGCGCTTAGCAACCGTAGCGCGCTCTACAACGTAGCAACCGTAGTGCTTAGCAACCGTAGCGCGCTCTACAACGTAGCAACCGTAGCGCTTAGCAACCGTAGCGCGCTCTACAACATAGCAACCGTAGCGCTTAGTAACCGTAGCGCGCTCTACAACATAGCAACCGTAGCGCTTAGCAACCGTAGCGCTTAGCAGCCGTAGCGCGCTCTACAACGTAGCAACCGTAGTGCTTAGCAACCGTAGCGCGCTCTACAACATAGCAACCGTAGCGCTTAGCAACCGTAGCGCGCTCTACAACATAGCAACCGTAGCGCTTAGTAACCGTAGCGCTTAGCAACCGTAGCGCGCTCTACAACATAGCAACCGTAGCGCTTAGCAACCGTAGCGCTTAGCAACCGTAGCGCGCTCTACAACGTAGCAACCGTAGTGCTTAGCAACCGTAGCGCGCTCTACAACGTAGCAACCGTAGCGCTTAGCAACCGTAGCGCGCTCTACAACATAGCAACCGTAGCGCTTAGCAACCGTAGCGCTTAGTAACCGTAGCGCGCTCTACAACATAGCAACCGTAGCGCTTAGCAACCGTAGCGCGCTCTACAACGTAGCAACCGTAGTGCTTAGCAACCGTAGCGCGCTCTACAACGTAGCAACCGTAGCGCGGTCTACAACGTAGCAGCTGTAGCACTTAGCAACCGTAGCGCCTAGCAACCGTAGCGCGCTCTACAACGTAGCAACCGTAGCGCTTAGCAACCGTAGCGCGCTCTACAACGTAGCAACCGTAGCGCGGTCTACAACGTAGCAGCTGTAGCACTTAGCAACCGTAGCGCCTAGCAACCGTAGCGCGCTCTACAACGTAGCAACCGTAGCGCTTAGCAACCGTAGCGCGCTCTATAACGTAGCAACCGTAGCGCGCTCTACAACATAGCAACCGTAGCGCTTAGCAACCGTAGCGCTTAGCAACCGTAGCGCGCTCTACAACGTAGCAACCGTAGTGCTTAGCAACCGTAGCGCGCTCTACAACGTAGCAACCGTAGCGCTTAGCAACCGTAGCGCGCTCTACAACATAGCAACCGTAGCGCTTAGCAACCGTAGCGCCTAGCAACCGTAGCGCGCTCTATAACGTAGCAACCGTAGCGCTTAGCAACCGTAGCGCGCTCTACAACGTAGCAACCGTAGCGCGGTCTACAACGTAGCAGCTGTAGCACTTAGCAACTGTAGCGCCTAGCAACCGTAGCGCGCTCTACAACGTAGCAACCGTAGCGCTTAGCAACCGTAGCGCGCTCTATAACGTAGCAACCGTAGCGCGCTCTACAACATAGCAACCGTAGCGCTTAGCAACCGTAGCGCTTAGCAACCGTAGCGCGCTCTACAACGTAGCAACCGTAGTGCTTAGCAACCGTAGCGCGCTCTACAACGTAGCAACCGTAGCGCTTAGCAACCGTAGCGCGCTCTACAACATAGCAACCGTAGCGCTTAGCAACCGTAGCGCTTAGTAACCGTAGCGCGCTCTACAACATAGCAACCGTAGCGCTTAGCAACCGTAGCGCTTAGCAACCGTAGCGCGCTCTACAACGTAGCAACCGTAGTGCTTAGCAACCGTAGCGCGCTCTATAACGTAGCAACCGTAGTGCTTAGCAACCGTAGCGCGCTCTACAACGTAGCAACCGTAGTGCTTAGCAACCGTAGCGCGCTCTATAACGTAGCAACCGTAGCGCGCTCTACAACGTAGCAACCGTAGCGCTTAGCAACCTTAGTTGCTCTACAACGTAGCAACCGTAGCGCTTAGCAACCGTAGCGCGCTCTACAACGTAGCAACCGTAGCGTGGTCTACAACGTAGCAGCTGTAGCACTTAGCAACCGTAGCGCCTAGCAACCGTAGCGCGCTCTACAACGTAGCAACCGTAGCGCTTAGCAACCGTAGCGCGCTCTACAACGTAGCAACCGTAGCGCGGTCTACAACGTAGCAGCTGTAGCACTTAGCAACCGTAGCGCCTAGCAACCGTAGCGCGCTCTACAACGTAGCAACCGTAGCGCTTAGCAACCGTAGCGCGCTCTATAACGTAGCAACCGTAGCGCGCTCTACAACGTAGCAACCGTAGCGCTTAGCAACCGTAGCGCGCCCTAGAACGTAGCAACCGTAGCGCTTAGCAACCGTAGCGCGCCCTACAACGTAGTAGTCGTAACGCGTAGCCACCGTAGCGCGTAGCAACCGTAGCGCGCCCTACAAACGACAACTTGGGCGGGCCGCTCAGCGGACTTTACAAACAACAAAAATTATTATACTTTACCATATTAAAGGCTATTGACGAGGTTAAGTACCTAGCATGGAACTGTAGGTAAAGCTGGAAGCCACACTTCGAACAAAAGATTGAAGACAAAATTCCGTGACATTTGAATGTTTTCGAGGCCCCTCCGTCTCTTTCTAACTCAATGTAAATGTCAACATTGATCGAATGATGTCAAATTTTGAACTTCGAAATGGTGGATGTTTACTAGGTTGACCAAGAGTGTCCCCATTTTTTGGGACGTCCCGTTTTTCAGCTATAAATTTGACCGTGTCCCTTAATTAAAAAAAGAACCTATGCGGGACAGTACATTAATAAATACAATTATGTTTCACGGCTTCATTCTCTGCGATTTTGTTTACAAATGTAGTTGCGCCCCCAAGCGACAGCCTTGCACGGTAGTTTAAAGTTTTTTGTATTTTTTTTTGTATTGGCAACACTGATTTCCCGCCAATTTATACATTCCTCTACTCTGTGGTCCCTAACTTACCTGTTTGGTTACCTGTCACATTCGAATCATTCAGCGTTTCCGTGCTCAAGCCTTCGCACGTCTACTCTACTCGCTGCGAGATACTTTGAACATTGGGGAAGAAAAGGAAACACCAAGGAACAGGAAGACTGTGAAGAAGAAAACGTCATTGTGCTGTACCAGTGCATTACTGAAGTGATCCCAGGTCAGATACTATTATGTTATTGGGCTACTAAGCCACTGAAATTTGCTTGAGGAGCAAGATACTCGTTCTAAAAAGAACTACTTATGTATTTCCGGATGGTTGCAATTATTGGTCACTAAGTGATGCGTTACTGTCATACCCAGGACAGATAGGTACTGTCACGTCATTGAGCTACTTAGCCACTTAATTTGCTCACCGAGCAAGAAAATTACTAAAGAACTATGTGCTCCCGGGTTGCTGCAATTGCTAAGTGATGCGTTACTGTCATACCCAGGACAGATACCGTCACGTTATTGGGCTACTTAGCCACTGTATTTGCTTGACGAGCAAGCAAAGTACTCGTTCTTAAAAGAACTATGTTGTCCCGGATGGCTGCAATTACTAAGTGATGCGTTACTGTCATACCCAGGACAGATACCGTCACGTTATTGGGCTACTTAGTCACTGTTTGCAACCCAGTTCAGTTGCTATATATTCGTATTCGAGAAGTCGAATCGGCGTCGCAGCTATCGGGATTGTCACCGGTATCGCCGTACCTACTTCCGGCCGCAGCATCGCCACATCAGGACGAGGCAGCACCAACGGCCACAAAACAAGGGTTAGCATCAGTTGACTCGACTGTGCACTGCTCTTCAGCCGAGGGAAAAAACCGTATGTAACAATATAAAGCTGAAGGTCAAGGATAGACTTTTTAAAGATTAAATAGTTCCAAACTATTGTGACCTTTTAGCAGCTCCTACCCTCAATCCCGAAGCAAAAGCCGCTGTTTCAAAGCCGCTTGTCAAAGAGAAACTACAATATTGCTAAAGAAAAGCAGATTGGGATAGCTTTAAAAAAAAAAAAAAACCTGGCCATAGCCATGGAATCTATATTTATCTTTATTCTATTTGCCTTCGTGGTCAAGTGGGGTATGCATCAGTTTTCAGGGTGCCACTATGCGTGAAGTACCGGGTTCGATTCCCGGTCGGATAAAGGTCGAAAACTTAATTTCGATAGTGTTGGTTTCCCAATATTAATACTAAATGACGAAGCATCCAAAAATAAAAGCCTATTAGGCTATACATATATTGTAAATTGATGTATGTAGCATTTTCTGTGATAGTAATTTCATAAAAACTAAAACGCTATGAAATTTGAGATTAATTTAAAGAATAAATCTAGACCTAAAATACACCTAAATAGATATGATTAGAATCAATCAGGTTTTTGGTGAAAATGTCTCCAAAAACCGAATCCAGTTTTGAGAAATAGGTAGGTACTCCAAAACTGAAATCCTTTATGGAAAGGACACTGTCAACAAGAATCCTTAACAGTTTAAGCCACAGCATTGGAAACCAGCCTATAGGGCGAATATCATCTCCGATGCTGCAAGAGGTCACCCAGCGCCTGACGCACCCGCCAGTCACATCAAGACGTCGACATCACGCGCCGCTATCCAGCATCCAGAACTTACCGGTAGTAGACCACGAGGTATTAATATAATTGCATTTATTGCAATATGCGATAATCGCTTTATACTTAATCTCGGGCAACTAGGACTACCGCGTGACATACTCTAAGTAATTACTAAAAACTGTAACATGACGTCTAGATATAGACCTCAAAGACGCTTACATGTTTATTCCAATACATAACTCGCATTGAATAAGTACCTTTAACTTCGTTAAAAATACAATTCTTTATGAATTTCAAATTCTTCATGAATTCAATCACCTAGTTCCTTTAGTCACTATACAGTTCCGTTTGTCTATACTTAAATAATAAAATAAATTATATAATTTTTGAGATTTCGTGAACTACCACCAGTAATATATTAAAACGACATAAGTATACCTAATTAATCCTTTTGACACTGGTTGCCTTCATGACACGTTTAGTTCACCAAGGATATACTAACTTCTCACTAACTTTTCTACTAAACAAATAGACAAAAGTGGTTTAGTATAACATAAAAAAAAAAGAAAATGTAAATTTCTTGCGATTTATTTTAAAAAGTATTAGGTTTTATGGGATTATTTTACGTTTATTTTTGGGAAGTTCAATAAATGTAAATTGCAAGACTTCACAAAGTTCCTCGGGCTTATAGCGTTTACTCTTGGCCTGCCTGCCACCTATTATTCCTGGCTTGAATATTTTAAATGTTTGTGTATTATTAATTATCCTAATTATGAACAAAACATACTTATCCCAAAGATCGTAGCCGATAAACGTTCCCGTCTTAGACTCTACCGTTCCTCAGTAGAAGCAACCCCAGCCAGTTAGTCTGGCTAGGATTCATTTTGCAATAACCAGAGTCTTGTCAGAGCCATTTGAAAGAAAATAAAGCTTCATTGCACATTAATTCACTCACGTTAGTAACCAAAGTTACGATTGCTATAAGTATTATATTACGCACACCTATGTGTAAAACAAAACAGCTATAAATATTTTATAATAATATTTTTTGGAAATATAATTGTTCGCATCTTACAAACACAAAAGATGAAAGTGAAGCTGTCTTACTTATGAGCGAAAAGTTCGGCAATAGAGAATAACTACTAAATGACAACTTGGACATTTCTGAATAATAAGATTGCAAGCCATTGTAACCAAAATTTTCTACTTAAATGACTTGAAAACCGGTCCAGAAGCACAGGCAGTCGACGCTTACATAATATCCTGTAAAAATACTAGTTCCATTCTCATGCTCGCGTCACGAATTATAACAATTGAATTTTATTGTTTGCATTACAAATGTGTGCATGTTTCAGAGTTTAAATGTATATTTGTTAGCTGTGAAGTTGGTTGCGGGTGCGCTGCGACGCACCCTGAAGTGCGAGTTGAATATACGGCTTGACTGAGTAAACCGCGTTTGATTGCTTCTCCCGAATTACCTACTTAACAGTGGCGACGAGGACGAACAAATTCGCGTAAAAGTATTTATTTGTATCATGGCTAAAGTGAGTGTTGGCTCCCTATGCACTTTCAACCATGAAAGTCAAGATTGGACAGTGTTCAAGGAAAGATTAGAACAGTGGTTTCTTGCAAACGAAATAGAAACCGATGTGGGTAAATCGGATATAAAAAAGCGGGCGGTATTACTCAGTAGTTTCACAGAAACCACATTTAAATTAGTGAGAGATCTTGCATTGCCGAATAAAATTAATTTATTAGAATACAGTGCAATCGTGAAATTATTAGATGATCACTTTCAACCAAGTAAATGTGGTTTTGCGGAGCGGAACCGATTTTATTCGTCGACGCAACAACCTTCCGAAGGTCTCGCGGAGTGGGCGGCTCGAGTACGTGGCCTGGCAACGGATTGCTCGTTCCCGGCGGCCACCCTTAACGAGCTGTTGCGAGACAGGTTCGTGATCGGTATGCAGCCCGGGCCGGAGCGGGACAAGCTTTTCACCATGGAGCTTGCGGAGCTGTCGCTGAGCAAGGCGCTCAGCACCGCACAGGCCATACGAAGTGCGCGACTCGGGGCGGCACAGGCAGCACCAGCGGCTACCGAGACCCGTGCAGAGGCGGCCGTGTTCAGGACAGCGGCGGCGGCGGCGGACACCGGGCGCGACGCGCAGCACCTGCAGTGGCGCGGACAACGCGGGGGTGCAGCCGCGCCAGGGCCGGCGGCGGCGGCGTCCCCGTGCTCCATATGCGGTTACGCAAGTCACGGACCGGAGACGTGCAAATTTAAGCGTTACAAGTGTAGCAAGTGTGGTGGTCGTGGTCATTTACGACGTGTCTGTGCTAGGAATAAAGTGGCTCAACACTTCGTCGAGGCCGAGGTAGATAGTTCCGGGGATGATGGTAAGCGTAAAAATTTTCACAATATTTTATGCCCCAGCAAGGAACCTATTCGTACTACGATATATGTTAACAATATCGCAATTACATTTGAAGTGGATACCGGTTCGGCTGTGACTTTGATACCAGAAACCATATTTAAAAAACATTTTAAGTTGCTAAAATTATTGCCCACGTGTACTATTCTACAAAGTTACAATGGCAGCAGCATTGAGACTTTGGGTACAGTAACGTTGCCGTTCACGTATAGCGATAAAACATACGACATTTCAGTTTTTGTAGTTAAATATAACGGGCCATGTTTGTTGGGCCGAGATTTTCTATCAAAGTTTAAGTTAAGTATTGCCTCTGTAAATAACTGTGTAGATCACTTGGAGAAAATGACTGCTATGTATCCGTGCTTATTTTCGAACGATTTAGGTTGCTATAAAGAAAAAAAGGTCAATCTTAGTCTCAAAGAAGGTTCCAAGCCAATTTTTTTCAAAGCACGACAAGTACCATTCGCCTTACGAGAAAAAGTAGAATGTGAAATAGATCGACTCGTTAAGACAGGTATCTTGGTACCGGTCGGCAACTCGGACTATGCCAGCCCCATAGTCCCAGTTTTAAAGAACAATGGTGACATTCGTTTGTGCGCGGACTATTCGGTCTCCATAAATAAACAGTTGGTTATCGAGAAATATCCCTTGCCGCGCATTGAAGAACTATTTTCAAAACTTCATGGCGGTGAAAAATTTTCAAAGCTTGACCTTTCGCAAGCTTATAACCAACTAGTTTTGAGTGACGAAGCGCAGATGTTAACTACCATTAACACCCATAAGGGTTTATTTAAATTCACCAGATTAGTGTTTGGACTGTGTAGCTCAGCAGCCATTTTTCAGAAAACTTTAGAACAAATCCTGCACGGTGTTAATGGGGTTCTAGTTTTTCAAGATGACATTTTAATCACAGGCTCCAACGATGCAGAGCATTTATCTAGGCTTTATGAAGTTTTCCAGAAATTGGAAAATTCTGGTCTAGTCCTCCAAAAAAATAAATGTAAGCTGTTTCAGGATTCCGTTTCTTACTTAGGATTTAAAATTGATAAAAATGGTCTGCATAAGTGTCAAGATAAAATTGAAGCTATAATTATGGCGAAGGTACCTACCAATGTCACTGAACTCAAGTCATTTCTTGGCATGGTAAATTATTATAGAAATTTCATAAAAAACGCGTCATCCACATTAAATCCGTTACACCATTTATTGCAAAAAAACGTTCCTTGGCAGTGGGGTAATGAACAAGACTTAGCGGTGACTCAAATTAAACGCGATTTAGTCGCAGAGGTAACGCTGGCACACTTTGACCCCGAGGCGAAATTGATCCTGACGGTGGACGCGTCCCCCGGAGGACTCGGCGCCATCCTCTCGCAGGTAGGCGCCGACGGGGTGGAGCGGCCCGTCTCGTACGCCTCGCGCTCACTCACCAAGGCTGAGATAGCATACAGCCAGATACAAAAAGAGGCTACTGCTATAGTATTCGGTGTTAGGAAGTTTCATCCGTACCTATACGGTAGATCATCTCCGTTTGTATTAAAAACTGATCACAAACCACTTTTATCCATATTCAGCCCAGACAAGGGAATTCCAGAAATAACTGCAAATAGACTACAGCGCTACGCTATTTTTTTGTCATCATACAATTTCACAATTGAGTATGTGAGTAGTAACAATAATGCTGCAGATTTTTTAAGTCGATCAGTAGCTTATAGTAACACCGAACTGTCAGATACCTATTTGGATAGGGCAACCTATATTAACTTTGTTTATAGCGATAATGACCGTTTTTTGACGATTGATGATATTAGCAAAGAAACACAGGCTGACTCAGTACTTTCCACGGTGTGTAAATATGTCTTGGTAGGATGGCCAAATCGTAACATAGACGGTTATCTAAGACCTTACCATTCTTGTCAGACCGAGTTATCAGTTGAGAAAAACTGTTTGATGCGTGGTTTTAAGTTTGTGATCCCGGCGAGCTGTCGAGATAACATACTGAAAGAACTTCATAAAGGTCACCTAGGAGTAAATAAAATGAAATGTGAAGCACGAAACCGGTTCTGGTGGCCGGGCTTATCAAGCGAGATAGATAGGTACGTGTCGTCATGCGATATTTGCATGCAGTTGCGACCAGCGCCGCCCCGCGCCCCTCTCACACCCTGGCCTTTCCCCCCAGAGCCCTGGTATCGTGTGCATTTAGACTTCCTGGGTCCTTATAACAACAAAGTTTATTTAATAATAGTCGACGCATACTCAAAGTGGATTGAATGCTTTGACGTATCGACAGGGTATGGTTCAAAAGTTGTAATTAGTAAATTAATCGAAGTAATGAGTAGATTTGGCTTAATAAAAACTATATGCTCAGATAATGGCACGTCATTCACCTCCAACGAATTTGAAGATTTTTGTAAAAAGAACGGAATTGTTCACCTCACTTCGCCTACTTATAACCCCAGTAGTAATGGTCAGGCAGAGAGCAGCGTCAAAATAATAAAAAGGGCGCTGAAGTCAATGATGATGTCGGGAATAAATCAAAAAGATTTGTCCTGCAAATTATACGAGTTCTTGTTCCAATATAGAAACTCAGTGCACAGTACGACCGGTAAGTCCCCAGCTGAAATCTTGTTTGGGCATAAATTAAGAAGTAGGTTAGATTTAATAAAACTTCATCCCCCGACTTCATCTGACCTCGATCTTGAGAGTGTAGTTAAGGATAGGCAGTGCTCACAGGGTGATTACTACGATGGCAAGCGAAAAGTTACTTTCGATATAAATGAACTAGTTTTAGTGAAAAGTTTTAAAATGCAAAAGCCATGTTGGATCAAAGGCATTATTACAAAAAAAATAGGAAACTGTATTTACTTAGTGAGGTTAGTGGAAGATGATGGTCATCAAGTGGTCAAAAAACATGTTAATCAACTCTTGAAATTTAAGGGGGAAGAGACTGGTTGTGGTCATGATTACCTTCCTATGAACTCGGATAGCGAATCTTTCGATCTTCCTACTGAACTGCCGCCTATCGTTATTGAAGAGAAGGCAGCGCCCGTGCTACCAGCTCCTGCCACCGATCGCGCAGAACAGGAGACGGCGGTGAATTGCGAACAGTCGCTTGACACTCAAGCCGCAGATGGCGCAGGAGATGCTGAGTCAGATCTAGAGGAGGTCACTAACCAGTCCCCCCCAACAACAACAACTCGCAACCCGCTGCGAAATATGTTAATCTTTAAAGAATATTTTTAATTGTTATTTATAGGCTAAGGGTGGAGGGATGTTAGCTGTGAAGTTGGTTGCGGGTGCGCTGCGACGCACCCTGAAGTGCGAGTTGAATATACGGCTTGACTGAGTAAACCGCGTTTGATTGCTTCTCCCGAATTACCTACTTAACAATATTATATAAACATATTGATATTATATACTTAAATGTAATAAATAAAAATAAAAATAATCCTATTTTAAGCATTAGTGCCATTTTCATGAAATTATTATATTATTAGACATTTTCAAATCTTGGAAGACATTGTGATTGTCTCATGCTGGACGACACTGCCGTGGTGCCATTGGTTAGAAAATTATACATTTCTGATAATATACGTATTTTGAACTAAATATTTACTTATTAGAATCTCTTTTCACATGAACACACATCTTACAAGTTATCAGGCAAGCATTACTAAAATGAAAAAAAAAAAAAAAAAAAACTCCAAGAACTATAGATATTATTTAAGCCACTTTGTCACGAAACATGTATAAACAATACGATAGACGTATCAAAGCCTGGTTAGCCTATGACATCAAATATAGTAAATATATGGTCAGAACTAACAAAATATTTATTTTGAACACACAATTTTGTCAATCAATTCAAATATGGTACAATAATTTTAAATCTAATCTAATATTATTAAACTCAATTTTAATGTTAAATAATACTTATGATGAACAGATCACTGAATCGAGCTATTTATGAAAGGAATATTCAGATAGACCCACAAGGCCTAAGTACCTACAACTTAACTGAGATACTAAATACATTACTTAACTATTTGGCACAAAAGGTTCCAAATGAAGATCTAGATCTTGGAAGTCAAAAAATATAATATTAAACTTTCTGTCAATAAAGGTCGTTAACTCTGATGGCTTTGTTTACTGCTCATTACAAGCAATAATTTCTTTGTGAAAGAATAAATAATCTATACCATAGCACAAACAGAAATTGTTATACAAATCCAGACCTAATTCATTCCAACCATGATAAAAAGACCTTTTTATAACACACTCTGATTTCTGTCAAGCAAAGTGCATTGAGGAATATTTAAATAAAACACCAGTTACACTATTTTTATTCGTTACAATGTTGGAAACGTCCTCATTTATAGGAAAATTCACAAGCAAACAATTTTTTAGTCAGGTAGGTACTATTAATAGTACCTACCTGACTAAAAAATATTCTTCGTTGTAATAGTCTTCCTGTATTTACTGCACATCTGCACTGCACATAGCAAACGCCATGCGGCGACTTCCACTACCAGCAGGGCTGGTGTTAATATTAGTTTAAGTGATAGGAATGCCGCTCCATGCTGGATGGAGCGAACCTTCATCCGCATTTTCGCCTATGTTTACAATAGAGTAATTATCTAAAGCACTGATCAATTTGGTAGATCAGTATTGTTTTTATTTGATTTGTGAATTATTCTGTAAGAAAAATACAATAATTTAAGATAATAATGTAGTACCCACGTTGATGATTAAAAACCAAAGATCATAAGAAACTTGATGTTATGACAATATTTTCTTAAAACAATGTCATTACATACTTATATTTTTACAAATTTTTATCACTTTCTCTAAACATCCTACATTTGTAAACAAAATCGCAGAGAATGAAGCCGTGAAACATAATTGAATATCAAACGAACTTACCAAGTGAAGTTCGATCACAATTATGTGAACGGCTTCATTCGACGCGATTTATAAACACCCTCCCTATTCTATAATTAATAATATCAAGTATTTATTACTTACCCTTCCCTCTATTTGATAAAAATCTATAAAAAGTGCTTTAAACATAATGATTCGAATGTGACAGGTAACCAAACAGGTAAGTTAGGGACCACAGAGTAGAGGAATGTATAAATTGGCGGGAAATCAGTGTTGCCAATACAAAAAAAAACAAAAAACTTTAAACTACCGTGCAAGGCTGTCGCTTGGGGGCGCAACTACATTTGTAAACAAAATCGCGTCGAATGAAGCCGTTCACATAATTGTGATCGAACTTCACTTGGTAAGTTCGTTTGATATTCAATTAATAAATAAAGGGTATCCAAACCTTTGTGCCATTCAGTTGTCAACAACATTGTCCCATTATGCTATTCCGGCATCCAATGCGCCTTGTGTTACCTACTACGCCTGGTTCAAAAATAGAAACCGCTTGTCTGATGACATAAATTATAAGTTTTTGATAATATAAATAAAAAACCCGGACAAGTGCAAGTCGGGCTCACCCACCGAGGATTCCATACCTTCATCTATACATATTTTTAGGAATCATTAGGGATTGATAAGAAAAATGAACGGTAACATACTTTATTCACAAAAACCAACAATTTTATTAGAAACTAACTTCAACTAAAACGTACAATCAGATTTTAACCGAATTCCGAAACTAACAAAGAGTAAGTAGGCACTTTTACAAGGAACAAATGGACAGAAGTTGATGGTAGATTATCGACACCTCGGCGACCCGATGCAGAAGAGAGAAAAAGCCCCGCAAGAGCTCTGCAGCCGGTTTTATAGTGCGCGCGCCATCGCGCTATCCGCGCGCCATCTGCGTGCACTCGAGCGCCCTCTGCGAGCACCTGCGCGCCATCTACGCGTATCACTTTCCCGCTAACACGGCCTCTCCTGACTTGAGGACGTCCTCGTTCTCTTCTACTTGAAGCTGAACCGGTGCAGAGGCTCGGGCATCGGGTTCTCGGTGGACACGTCGCATCTCTCGGCAGTTTGCTCAGGCGTAGACTCCTCATTTTCGTCAGCGCCTATTAACAGAAAGCACTAACTTAAAACACCTGTAACCACCTCTTTAGCAATGTGCTAAAGAGTTCACCATAAATGTTGAGCCAAAGGCACGCTTGCTACATATATAGTGATCTGTGAAAGGCACTACGTCAGCATAGCTGCAACTACAAAGACCAAAGAGGAAGCACGACGTTAGCTATCTCGGTCGACAGGAAACAATATAGGCACGACGTTAGCATAATTCCTGTCCCACAGGTACCAGCAAGGAGGAAGCACGACGTTAGCTATCTTTGAGGCCCACACACATACCAACAAGAAGGAAGCACGACGTTAGCTATTCTTGAGGTCTACACAGGTAGCAGCACCGACAAGAAGGAAGCACGACGTTAGCTATTCTTGCGGCCCGCACTACTAAACTCACTATCGAAGTACATAGCGCACGTATCAGGAGTCCATTCCCATAGTGCGCGCGCCATAAGCGCGCTGTCTACGTGCCGTCTGTGCGCCAGACCCGTGCGCCGTTAGCGCGCTGTCTGTGCGCACGCCGTCTGCGCGCCATCTGCGTGCGCGCCGTTAGCGCGCACCCGCGCGCCGTCTGCACGCCGTAGCGTGCAAACTACGCCATCGGTTCGCAAACCCTACAGCGGGAGGCCTTGGAGAAGAACCGGCAAGAAACCCCAAGGGTTGTTTTTTTCTCCCTGTTTTATTTCATACAGAGTCGTCAAATTGAAAAATGACCTTAACATGGTATGACTAAGGTCAGTTTCCATCACAATGACACAATGGGTTATGATAAATACAGTTAAGTATAGGCGAACTAATGATCATAGCGGTGAACAATTTTCAATTACTTAGGAACTCTACTTAAAGCTTAAATATTAGTTAAAAACAAAAGACAATTCTACTATATACTGCAAGTTGCGCCATACATGTTTCAAATGTAATTCTTAATAAAATGAATAAAAACAAAAGAAAACACATTTTAAGGCAAGCAGGTAAGAGCAGACCCATTCCCACTGGCAGCACCCGTTCACGAGCATGACGCATGAACCAGCCATCGCTTCGCTCAACCATATTTTAGGGAACGTAACGACCCGCAATTAATTTGCGATCCAGTTTTTAGAAGGTCATAGTACGAAAGAAAGCAATTCATTTTAGAAACCTATTCTGCATCGCGCTATTTTTGAATCGCTGTCATAAAGTTGATGGTATGCACCCTGTAGACCTTCCTATAAGACGGGGATCTCCTTAAAGTGGACGAAAAGCTACTTGGTTCTAAATTAAAAAATAATTCGAAATGTCATTAAATATATACATTGCTTACTTAATACGTCACCAATTGAAGTTACACTGTGTATAGGCAGTGATGTATATCGTTTTGGGGAAATTTTGCCATAGTAGTGCAGTAATATTATAGTATTCTTTGGTAGTGCTGTGCTTCGGTTATTATATTACAAGGTGGTCGATACCGCGATAGTTAGTACAATGTGTGTATCTTGCTCTTGCCACACATTTACCATTTTTTTTAAAGAAAATAATGCCTTCACAAGTAACAGTGAAACATTAAATGACAATACCAGTGCAATGACAATACCAGTACATGTACATGCAATGACATTACCAGTAACATCAGATTGATCCGGGCACTTTTGAAAGGAAGGAAGTCTCATTTCCAAGCCTTTTCTGCGGAAGAAAAGCAATGGAATAATGCATCCAATCTTCGAAAGCTGAACGAATAGTTAATTAAAATAACTCATCACTTTGTTATTTATTATTACTTGCGCAGACAGCACCTAATTATAATTACATCACCAACACATATAACTTGTCAGAACTAGTCACTTTTGTCATATTTCACATTCCGTGAAGTCGGTGTTCCTTCAGCTTGGAGACTGAATGGAAAAAAACTAGAGTAAAGGAATCTACACTCGTATCCCTACTGCACAATCGCATCGATTATCAAGGTTCGTTTTTGTGTTTGCATTTTCGTTTGTGTGACAGATCACACAAACGAAAGAGAGAGACAGCGCACTCTCATATGACCGCTTAGTGTTTGAGAGGTCAGGTCATGACCACCTACACCTACTAAGTTGCGCCTACAGGCTACGACGCGGAGGCTGATACACTTTTGCAACAGTAACGTGCTGGGTCGCGGAGACCCAGTAACGTGCTGGGTCGCGGAGACCCTATCAGCGAGAGTTCGTCGAAAATTATTGCAACAGCAACGTGCTGGGTCGCAAAGACCCAGTAACGTGCTGGGTCGCGGAGACCCTATCAGCGAGAGTTCGTCGAAAATTATTGCAACAGCAACGTGCTGGGTCGTGGAGACCCAGTAACGTGCTGGGTCGCGGAGACCCTATCAACGAAAGTTCGTCGAAAATTATTGCAACGGCAACGTGCTGGGTCGCGGAGACCCAGTAACGTGCTGGGTGGCGGAGACCCTATCAGCCAGAGTTCGTTGAAAATTATTGCAACAGCAACGTGCTGGGTCGCGGAGACCCGGTAACGTGCTGGGTCGCGAAAATTATTAACTAAAATTATTAACGTACTGGGTCGCGGAGACCCTATCAGCGAGAGTTCGTCAAAAATTATTGCAACAGCAACGTGCTGGGTCGCGGAGACCCAGTAACGTGCTGGGTCGCGGAGACCCTATCAACGAAAGTTCGTCGAAAATTATTGCAACGGCAACGTGCTGGGTCGCGGAGACCCTATCAGCCAGAGTTCGTCGAAAATTATTGCAACAGCAACGTGCTGGGTCGCGGAGACCCAGTAACGTGCTGGGTCGCGGAGACCCTATTAACGAAAGTTCGTCGAAAATTATTGTAACGGCAACGTGCTGGGTCGCGGAGACCCAGTAACGTGCTGGGTCGCGGAGACCCTATCAGCCAGAGTTCGTTGAAAATTATTGCAACAGCAACGTGCTGGGTCGCGGAGACCCTATCAGCGAAAGTTCGTCGAAAATTATTGCAACAGCAACGTGCTGGGTCGCGGAGACCCAGTAACGTGCTGGGTCGCGTAGACCCCTACCAGCGAAAGTTCGTAGAAAATTATTGCAACACTAACGTGCTGGGTCGCTGAGACCCAGTAACGTGCTGGGTCGCGGAGACCCTATCAACAAAAGTTCGTCGAAAATTATTGCAACGGCAACGTGCTGGGTCGCGGAGACCCAGTAACGTGCTGGGTCGCGTAGACCCTACCAGCGAAAGTTCGTAGAAAATTATCGCAACACTAACGTGCTGGGTCGCTGAGACCCAGTAACGTGCCGGGTCGCGGACACCCTATCCGGACCCGGAAGTTTGTCAAGGTCTTACCTGCCGGGTCGCGGACACCCTATCCCGACCCGGAAGTTTGTCAAGGTCTTACCTGCCTACTAATAGACCGATGGACCAAGAAACTGCGGAGGCCGTTAGACACCTGGAGAAACCTGGTTTGTACAGTCAATTACTAAAAACCTACCCTAACGCCCTCTCAACACTGGGAATATTCCCGAATTCGGGGAAATACAGCAGAAAATTCAAAATATAGCGAATAATTTAGTAGCAAGTAGACAGATTCAACAAGACTCTGGATCGCTTCATAGAACAGAGGTACTGCCTGGCCTGCGTGCACTTTAGAGTCTGCTGTACCCTGGCGGAGCTTTGCCAATGTCGTTATGCGTAATAGCGAGGATGGCCAGATTCTGTAGGCCACGGCACGGCCGCACTGCCGCTACTACTGACAAATATTGTAACGCTAATTCGACAAAATGTAACTTCGACATACTATCTCGATTCCTACAAGGGTATGCCAAGAGATGATGTGGCTCGGAGCCACACAGCTGTGTGTGTTGTGGCGCGGAGCCACAAACCACTCGACAAAAATACTAGAACCTCCAGTTACTCACTTTCTAGCTAACGGACGCTTCCGAGTAGAGTTGGGGCGCTCATCTATACAGAACATGCATGATAGTCGAGCCAGAGTGCACTCGAGCTTTCTTTCTCTGATCACATGTTCTGAAATCGCGATCTCTGGATCACACGCGTGAAATCCTGCACTTGTCCAAGACGCTGATAGGTATAACGTTGTTACTGCCACCTCCACAGGTACAAGCATTACAAATCACCTGAAAATTAAAAAAAATTGGGGGTGGGGTAGTCAAATATGAGTGGTCATAAGAAGGAAAAGATTTATTAAATAAAACCTGACGAAAATCTACCTAAACGGCTTATATGCCAGCAAGTAGAAGATATTTTAGACGGTGATTATCAAGACGATCCTTAACATCTCTTGACTAACACCCACTTGCAGGAAGCTCCATTAAAGTTAATGCTTCATTAAGTCTATTGCTGTCACTTTTCGTTGTCAAGAAATAAAAAGTGACAGCAATAGATTTAATGAAGCATTAACTTTAATGGAGCTTCCTGCAATTGGGTGTAAGCCTTATAATATCGCATAAATTCTTGATAAATCTATTGTAACAGAAAAATTATTATAATCTTTGGACTTCACAGAGAAAAACTATAATTCTCCAACTGAAACCTGAAACTAAATTTTAAATGTGGTTGGGACCCAAATCTATTCCTAAAGTGGCTTTCTGCCAACCAAGTCAAAGATTATTAACTCCTCGATATCGCTAGTATATCAGCAAAGTACTATAATCTTATCATCTGGACGCAGAGTCCATTAAAACAGTTTTCTTATTCCATATTTTGGGCTTGAAACTGACTCACATGTTCATAGCCAGCTTGGAAAGCATTTCAAATATACCGGCAGTAATACCAGTAATACTTCTCGAGATAATTAGAGAATACTTCTTTTAGGTCATGACTAAAAGACAAAGTAACTAAATAAATAAATAAATAAATAACTTCTTACATTCACACCAATTATCTAAGCCCATTTTAATTTAATTACGAAACTGTATCATGGAAAACTTGATAACGGATAAATATATACTTAAATACTTTTTGTTTGTAAATACATACTTGATATACATAGTAAATACCCAGACCAAGACAAATAGACATGTTCATGCACACAAATATTTGTCTTGTTCGGGAATCGAACCCGAGACCACTGGCGCAGAAGGTGGGTAGCCTACCCCTGCGCCAAATAGGTCGTCAAAAACTAAATTAAATAATTAATTAAAGCTTCATACTGCAGTAAATGAAATTAAGTATAAAATGTGCTTACTGATAACTTCAGGAAGCTGCAGATCTGTTCGCCTCTTTGAGGTGGTAAAAAATACTTTCTAGGGGCAATTGGAAATTGTCCAAGACATAATTTTTGTAACAATTATTGCAAACGATTAGTCTCCCTAGAAATAAGTAAAAACCATTTTGATAGTTTTCTTTAACTCTGAAAACTTTCTTATTATATTATAATGACAATTTAACATTATTTTTATCAGACATAAATATTAAAAGACTTAATCATCATAGCGTTGTGTTAATTATTTTCACCAGCAGATAACAAACACGTCTTCATAGACAATGCTGTATGTTTTCCGGAGGCACATCAATATAGCGGTTTTACAAAACAATAAAACCGATATCCACTTGTTTGTTAAACTGTGATTTTCGAAATCCCCCAAACTGTGGATGCCGGAATCCGGCAATTAACAGACAGGGTTTTTGGCGCGCTCTTTATTTTATTTTTAAATGGCAAGCGGTTCATAAAATCATTGAACATTCGGCCTAGATTATACTTTACATATTGTTTTTTTGTTTAAAACAAAACACACGTTTTATTTATTAAATAAAATTCAAAAAAAAACTTTTCATTTTGAAAATTTTGGCCGGATTCCGGCTTTCAACAGACCGAGCATTTGGCGGAATCCGGCAATCAACAGACAAGTGGTTATTATGTGCCGAGAGGGAAAACATACAGCATTGCAGGAAGTTCTTCCTGGTGAAGACTATGAGACTCGGAATGGCGGCAAACACCTTCCGCCCTAGCTGGGGACACAGGCGACACCTAGCGGATGAATAGTGGAAGATCGACTTTGTCTATAGCTAAAGGCCAGACCACACCATCGTAAAGCTAAGTACAGTGCCACAACCTTTTCTGTTCCGGTGACAGCGGCGCCGGCGCTACGTACGGTTTTCTTTTTTTTGTAACAATTTAACCGGCCCTGACTTCTAAGAACTTCAGCCGCTAGCAGCGCTATGGTTGGACATCAACTTGACAGCAAAATGACATTTAAAAAAACACGCTAGTTTCACATTTTGGCCACCGGCACAGCAAAGTTTGTGGCACTGTACACACTGCTTCTTCATAGACAATGCTGTATGTTTTCCCTCTCGGCACATAATATCGCTATATTAACGTTGTGCATTTTTCATATTCTTAAATTTTGAAACCTGTTAATTTTTGGAAAATATACTTAAGAGATGAACAAAGAGTAATATATTCTTAGATGAATTAGATGCGCTGATAATAGGCTCCCTAGACTTTTTCACAAAAAAAGAAATTTGGACAAAAAAAAATACCAACCGGATTTGAACCGAGGGTCTTCTGTGTTGTTTTCTAACCGAGGTGCCAGAGCTATCACAACATTGGGAAAGATGGCGAAATTTGTCTTCGTATTCTAATGACATTGTAACAGTTATTTAAATTTTTACTTTTTTGCATTCACAATGCATTTTTTATGGTTGGTTCCATTTTTCAACCATTGTTTTCACTTCAAAAAAGTTTTTTTCGCCATCCAAAGTACCTAATTTAAATATTTTTCTTTGCTTACGTTCATCAGTTAAATTAAGTGTAAGTGTGTGTCTGCAATAGGGGTTTTGTTTATTTTGGTGAATAAAAGAAGTTGAATACATACTAATAATTTATTTAGGTTCTTAAATAACTTAGGTTCTTATAAAATAGTGTAACTAATGTAAATTAAGTTATTTTCGTTATTTGGAAGTTGTTTTTGTTTTATAGTCAAAAATAAATCAAAGTGTAAATAGGTATAGGCGTTCAGTTAATTTGTTTTCATAAAAAAAACAGCCTGCAAAAAATGACATCAAAAAAAGTAAAAAATAATCCCTCACCAAAATTACATAACGTAAGTACTTTGAAGTCGGGCGTGAAACATGTACAATTTTTTGTTGTTTTTGTTAAAACCCGCCCGACTTCAAAGTACTTTCGTTATTTGGTGAGGGATTATTTCTTACCTTTTTTGGATGTAATTTTTTTTATAAACATAATTTTTATTTTCACTCTTTTTAGTGCATCATGCAGGCAATTCACGTGTATACTGGTAAATAGGTATGTGATCAAACAGAAAACCTCCTTTTTTGAAGTCGGTTAAAATACCTTAAGGTATCCCCTTTTCAACAAAACAAGAATCATCTAAATCGGTTTATAACAAAGGAGTTATGCCTAAAGATAGAGTGCACTACTTGAGTTCGACAAACGGATGTCAGATTAACGTTTGTGCGAAATAACTTAACAAAGTACATAATAAATTCACATAAAAAGGTAACGAAAACGACCATAGTTTTAAGATTTCCTGAAAACTACAGAACCGATTTCAAAATTTGAAAAAATAGGACCAACTTGGAAAAAAAATTGAATCATTTCAATCGGTTCAGCCGTCTATGAGTAATCGGTGTACAAACATATAAAAAAAATAACCTCCTCCTTTTCAATTTTTGTACATTAGGTAGAAGTTTTTTGTTTAATTATGAATTTTTAATTATGAATAGGAAAAACTAAAAACGTCGCGTATAAAAATGTAGTTAAAGGATATTTACAGTAAAATACTGTAAATAGCTTATTTCAATGTTGTTTCATTTGCAAAATAATTGCTTAGCCTAAAAAATTAAATATGCTGCCGAAATTCTTTATTCCACGCGGACGAAGTCGCGGGCGCAGCTAGCACAAATCAAATCACTATAGTCAATAAATTGGTTAGTAACACATGTCACAAAGCTTACAAAATTTATTAAGGAGCAGTCCTAAGCTATCAGCAAATAAGTCGATATCGTCATGCTGAACAAGTATAATGTCCCCAAAAACACGAAAGGTATGGTTAGTGGGTCCGTGTGCACCGCGGACGGTGCACGCTACGGGCCGGGCAAGGACGTACCCAAGGGGGGGGGTCCAGGGGGTCTGGACCCCCCCCGAAAGTGTCCTTTAATCCGCGGGATGGGCGGGTGACGGGGCGTCCTGACGGCTATGGCACGCACAGATTACTATCTGTATTTTTAATATCTACTTATTAAATAATTGAATCGGTTGTTTCAGAAATCACACATATAGGTAGTTAAAGTAAGCCAAATTTTACAGGAGAGACAAAATACAAAATAATAAAAATGATTTGTGACAATAAAATCTGAAACAGCGGGGCCACCAGCTCTTCCGAGTCCCACGATATGTTTCGCGGCACTATAAGACCCATTTTCTCCACTATCTGAGGACTATCGACAATGACGTACTATCAAGAGGTAGTGTTTAATCATCATCATCGCTCTCCTGTGGCTGAGGGTTTTCAGATCGACCACACCCGAAACAAACAGCGATGGATATAAGTATGGATAATATCCATACCTTTTTTTATATACCCAGCGAGCAAACTTGCGTTGGATTTTTTCAATCATGAGGGCATATTTCTTCTCGTGGATTCCAGACAACAGCACCATACATCAGCATACTCAAGCTTGCTGCGAACGTACGCACTGTACAGAACCTTTGCTACTAGGTAGTAGCTGGGTATATAAAAAAGGTATGGATATTATCCATACTTATATCCATCGCTGTTTGTTTCGGGTGTGGTCGATCTGAAAACCCTCAGGAACGGGAGAGACGTAGTAGTATTTTTTTCCTCTGTGGTAGTGTATTGTCGAATTGTGCAGCGGTTCTCATAACAAATTCTTATAACCTATGCGCTAACTTACATTAATAGACAATCCAGCAGCCTTCGAGCATGTAATGTGGGCGGTTCGGGACGAGTAAATAAAAGATCTGACTGCGATTATATGCCATTTAATTAAGGTTTGCAATGGCTTATATACTGGTGAGAGATGTGTGTGTGCATATAGGAACTACACACACTACACCTCCCCCCTTAGAAAAAAATATATGGAAGTAACATATTTTTTAAATACATCTAAAGTAATATATTGTTATCGACAAAATCAAATTAAAATAAACATGTTTTGTATTATACCATAAGTCAAAATTTAAAATTATTTGTTAATAATAGAAATAATTACCTAGTACATTTTTGTCAATTTTAATTTCATATAAAAGTTTTTTAAAATCAAAAGTCTCAGAATTGTATAAGTACAATAATTGTGTGCATAACAAATTTTAAACAATTTCAACAAAATTTAAATACACAAAGGTCAACAATAAAATAATTTTGAAGAAATAAAAGAATTATAGTTTGATGGTTAACAACCAATTGTAAATATACCTTTAGTTACATAATAAAATCAAGAAAATATTATGAAATTACAGTCCATCCTGGTTTCACTTTGTATAATAATAAAATTATAAACATTGTTTTTTTTTTACTTTTCATAGGTATCTTATTCAATACAGAACCAGATTACAGAACCAGAGCTCTAATCCTATCCAACTACAGCGAGGTGTGAGACAGGGAGATGTCATCTCTCCCAAACTGTTCACAGCTGCGTTGGAGGATATTTTTAAGCTGCTGGACTGGAAAGGATGCGGCATCAACATCAATGGCGAGTACCTAAC
Organism: Crambus lathoniellus; assembly: GCA_949710035.1. Taxonomy (NCBI): domain Eukaryota; kingdom Metazoa; phylum Arthropoda; class Insecta; order Lepidoptera; family Crambidae; genus Crambus; species Crambus lathoniellus. Next base: position 7,573,304 of record OX453303.1, on the reverse strand, counting down.
ACATCTACGGTTTGCCGATGATGTAGTTCTTATGGCTGAGACCTTGGAAGACCTGAACACAATGCTCGAAGATCTCGGTAATGCTTCGCAAAGAGTGGGTCTTAAGATGAACATGGACAAGACGAAAATCATGTCCAATGCCCATGTTGCACCCGCTCCAGTTAATGTTGGGAACATTACACTCGAAGTTGTTGACCACTATGTTTACCTAGGACAGACGGTCCAGTTAGGTAAGTCCAGCTTTGAGAAAGAGATCTCTCGTCGAATCCAGCTCGGATGGGCAGCGTTTGGGAAGCTCCGACATATATTCGCGTCCGAAATACCTCAATGTCTCAAGACGAAAGTCTTTGACCAGTGTGTGTTGCCAGTAATGACCTATGGAAGTGAGACGTGGTCTTTTACTATGGGTCTCATAAGAAGGCTCAAAGTCACCCAGCGAGCAATGGAGAGAGCGATGCTTGGTATTTCCCTGCTCGATCGAATCAGAAATGATGAAATCCGCAGGAGAACTAAAACAACCGACATCGCTCGAAGGATTGCATCATTGAAGTGGCAGTGGGCGGGACACATAGCGCGGAGAACCGATGGCCGTTGGGGCGGAAAGGTTCTTGAATGGCGACCGCGTGCCGGACGACGTTCCGTGGGCAGGCCCCCTACAAGGTGGACCGACGATCTGGTCAAGGTCGCGGGAAGCCGCTGGATGCGGGCAGCGCAGGACCGATCGTTGTGGAGATCCTTGGGGGAGGCCTATGCCCAGCAGTGGGCGTCGTTCGGCTGACATGATGATGATGATGATGATCTTATTCAATCAAATTTAATTTTGATAATTTCCTATAGATACATAATTATCAACATCAAACTAAGTACTTATGTATTTACTTACTTACTTCTAAAATAATTGTATACTACACATAATATTTACGAATAGAACAATATTCTTTTTTTCTGATTTATACTAGTAGACTAGGTTTACATAACAACATTTTTTTTCCAAATTTATTGCAGTTTTACTAATACAACCCATATTAAACAATTGCCCAAAAAATATGCAAAAAAATATATTATGACTTTGAGAAAAAAAATCTTTCCGTGTTCTGTGGACCTAACCTATGTTACTTTTTATAAACATTGCAATTTTATAGATTATTTACTTTGTTACAAAATTTCGAATTTGCTCAGCTTTCAAAGGTACTTACATTATTTTATTTGTAACTAACTTTGTTACCAATCTTTTACGTACTTTATTTTTCTAAATTCTTTCTTATTATTCCATTTACCAACAGTGCCTACGTATATTTTATTAAACTTTCTTAAAATTTCCAAATAAATTATACACTTTAACTACCTGCTCGTTTTCACATGATAAAACCTGTAACGGTACAGAATTGCACTTGTTATTATATTTCAAATATTTATTGGCTTTTGTATAAAATAGAATGATAATGCTAACCTTGGGTTCTTGGGAAGTATTGGTTGATGTTTTGGAGGTGAAAGCTCGATACAAATTGGTTTAGAAAACAAAAATTAGCTTTATTTGCGAAATGCATTATATCTTCAGTGGGTATACATTCATTCTTGAAGTCTTGAGTCTTAAATAATTGTTCTCAAATGTGCACGGATTGATTTCTGAAAAAAAAAAGAGGTTTAAAAGTAAATAAAAACAATAGTGTTTATTTATATCTGACCTTGGAGGTAGCAATTTAGAGATTATAGTGGATCTCACCTTGAAACAATAGCTGTGCAGATTGTATAAACCTTGGAGCATGTTATTTTAGACATATTTGTAAACTGACAGGTTTGTAGGCAACAGAGTTTGTAGGCATGTTTGTATACAGGCTGCGTGTTAGTGGCACAATATGTGTTCGGCATATTTATTGGTTACACATGTGAACTCTGGTTTAATTACATCACATCAGTCTAATTATAATGTTTGGAGCTAAATATTTATTTTATACAATGTTAGCAAAATACTGAAATAGGTTATGACAAGTAAACAAAGATGCTCCTAGCAGCAGAGTTGAGAACTAAGACAAGTCAAATGACATCACATAAATATAGCGAGAAGTTTTTACTCACAGAATGTTAAATTAACATTATGTATAACTTAAATAAAAATATGGGTTAAATAATCAAAAGTACAGAATATTGGTTTCTATCTTAGATAAGGTTCAAAGTTTCAAATATGGGGAATGTATATTGGCTAGAGGTGATACGTTCGGAAATTATGTTCGAACAATTACCATTTTGATAATAGTTTTCATTCATAAATAATAAAAAAAAAGGGATCATACAAAATAATGTGTTTATATTATGTGAGAAGGTAATATTTTGAATAGTTTAGTAAATTCTATAACTTAACTATCAAAGGTTTCTGAACGAAAGCCAAGCTGGGCGTTCAGGATGTTTGAAATGGTTTGGCGTTAGACGCTAGATGGCCTATCAGTTTTGTGGGGGGGTGAATAGGGATTTTCAATGAAATGTCTCCTATTGGGTAGGCAGGAATAGTTGGGTTGCCATGTTGTGAGAAATAAATACCTTATTTATAAAACAGGGAGAGGGGGTAATTATTGATGTATGGTATTCACACAAGATTAAAAGTAAAATACTTTAATTGTTGTAAAGGGGAAAAAGAAATATTTATAGGAAATAAAATTTGGAAAAATGAATAATAATTATTCTAGAATGTACAATTAAGACATTAAAACTAATAAACCTTAGTCAAATTAGTATTTCAAAGTTAAATAATTAGACATGAGACATTTAAGAGACGGATTAGAAATATACTGAAAAGTTTCCATTAAACATAGGGGTAAAATTTCCCTGAGAGTGGGGAGAATTTCTAGGATGTAAAAGAAAAAAAAAAAGAAAAAAGGACGCTAACTTTTGGCGCGGTTTGAGTAGGTCTATATAAGCAAAAACGACGCGACGCCCGCTCTTATTTCTCCGGGATAGACTTCGAGGCAACACGTATGGAAGACGAAGCACTTTTTGAAGAAGTTTTCATTTTAAATCAAGCGAGAAGTAGTCTTCAAGCAAGTGTACAGTGAGTCCTTGCACCATAGGGCGTTTATTGGGTTCGCGATCTTTTAAACGTTTTAATTTTGGAATTCTGACTGGTAAATTGGATCCGAAATTAAAAGGTCTAGTTTGTTTACAGAAAGCATTTCAATTAAAGTAAATTATTCCCAAGTAAAATCCTAGAAAATGGGCTTAATTTGAGTCAGAGAGGGTTGGAAGCATAGAGTTTGTTTCTTCAGGAGTACATGTTTATGTCTCCGGGCTCCAGGCAAGGCTCACGGGAGGTCGCTAGGTAAAGAAAGTCTGGCATTGTGGAGTGTCAGATGAGCGTTCAATGGATAACGCTTGGTAATTTCCACATGGTTTGATCAGGCGGGCTGTTTTCATTGACAGTTTTTCAGTTAACACGTCTGATGGCGCGGGGCGTATGCCCCAGATTTGGAGGCAGTTGCGGCCTGATTGAACCATACCTACCTGTAGGGTGTCTATCTGTTCCCTTCCCAAGCAGATGGACCACGGCATGAGCGATAGGATTTTAGGGGGCCCACTCACCCAAACTTGACAGAATTGGGGCGTCAGAACTGGCGATACAGGCGCCAGGTTTGTGTTTGATAGGAAAGTCGCATTTAGTCGGAAATTAGGCAGGTAGGTACTTAGAATCACGAGCTAGGTAACTCGAAGACCTTTGTTCTGGCAGAAAGGGGGAGGTCTGCTGGGGCAAGGCTACGAGGGGAGTCTGGTATACAGAGTAGGTAGAAAGAATAGGGTCGCTGTAGGTCTATAAGTAGCATTATGAGTTATCACAAATATATCTACGATCAAATCCGAATTTTGTTGACATCCCTAGCCATAGATTCTTGTGACAGACGAACAAACCCGGGCAATTTGACAGAATGATTATAGATAGTGGGGAAAAGTCCGATTGACAGTTTCCAGCAAAATGGCTGTCTTTTATCTAACAAAATAATGTTATATCTTAAGAAGAGCGATTAGGTAAATGGTTAGTGCGTTGTAGCAATGTAGTCTACAAGTTGTATGATTTTCAGTGAGGTTTGTAAGAAATTAATAGATTTGAAAAGGAAAAGGTGACCAATGGATACCTAGTGCTTTCAGTATTTGGGAAATGATTTGTGAAGTAACAGTGCTAGTGGAACAGTCCAAAGAGCTTGATTAGAGTAATTTTTATAGGTTCACGCATTGCAAAGATATGAAGGTTGAAATAATCTATCAAACATAAGTGGAGAATGTTAAAGCACTGATAATAAAAGATCTTGGGAAACAAAAACAAATATAATTAAACTAAAAAAACACTATATTAAAAACCGCAAGGCTGAATCAAGTGACAGACTAGACATTGACATGAGTTTTCTCTACAAAAAGAGTAGGTACAGTTTTAAATAACTATACAAAGCAGGTTTCTTAACATCTTCTCTCTTTGTTTAGTTTAGCCAGTGTCTTCTCTCTCACTGCACATTCCTATACACTTGCACAGCATCGTCAGTCTGGGCCTAAACAGTGGCTTAGTCATCATGTCAGCCAACTGCATCTCTGAAGAAACTTTCTTCACTTGAAGCACACCATCCGTTACAGCTTCTCTTATGAAGAACTGGCGGATCCTGATGTGTTTAGTTCGGCTATGAAACTCGTAAGGTGGGTTGCTCGCCAACTTGATAGCCGACTCGTTGTCAATGTACAGCTCAGGAACATCCTTCGTTTGTTCAATGTCCTGAAGCAGTGTCTTAAGCCAGATTATTTCCCGAGCAGTTTCACTCGCAGCAACAACTTCCGCTTCGGTGCTTGAAATAGCTACGGATGTTTGCCTGCTGCTCTTCCACGAAACAATCCCCCCTGCGTACATGCAGACCATTCCCGATGTAGACCTCCCAGTGTCTAAATCTCCACCGTGGTCCGAGTCGCTGTAGCATACTAACTTTGAATTAGAATTCTTTCTATAAATTAACCCCCAATCTACTGTGCCTTTCAGATATTTAAGGATTCGTTTCACCTTCACTATATCTTCATTTGATGGGTTATCTAGTTTTCTAGAAGCAACTCCAATGGCATAGGCGATGTCGGGCCTTGTTCCGACCATTAGATAAGCCAGAGCACCAACAACTTGTCTATACGGAAACTTTGTAGATGTACTCTCACTATCTTCTCTTTTTTCCGACTTCGTATCATCTTTGATAATTGGTGTCCCAACTGACTTACACCCGTCCATTCCGAATCTCTCTAGAATCTTCTTTGTATAATCCGTCTGATTCACAACAATTGAGCCATCTTCTCTTCTTGATATCTCTATACCAAGATAGTAGTTTGCAGGCTTCTCTTTGATTTTGAATCTGTCTTTTAATTCACTCATAAACTTTTTTGATTCATCTACATGAGTGGATGCTAGGAGTCCATCATCGACGTAGAGTGCCAATATAAGCTTCTTCTCTCCTCTCCTCCTCACGAAGAGGCATGGATCTGCTTCACTCTGTTTGAATCCAACTTTTAATAGAAAGTCTTGCATGCAGTTGTTCCAGCATCTAGGAGCTTGTTTTAGTCCATAGAGGCTCCTTTTCAACTTGCAAACTAGGTTCGTATGATTGTCATACCCTTCTGGTGGTCTCATGAAAATCTCTTCATCTAGACTTCCATAAAGGAAAGCTGTGGATACATCGAACTGCATAAGATGCATGTCTTCTCTTGCAGCAATGCTCAAAATAGTCCGAATCGTGCTCATCCTTGCTACTGGACTAAAAGTATCGAAATAGTCCACTCCTTTCTTTTGGGAGTACCCTTTAATCACCAGTCGTGCTTTATAACGATCTACGCTTCTGTCTGGATTCATTTTTACTTTGTAAATCCATTTACACGGTATAGCTTTTCTTCCTTTCGGTAAAGGTACCATTTCCCAAGTCTCGTTTTCTTTCAACGACTTCATTTCTTCATACATGGCTATTATCCACCTTTCTTTATCTTTAGATTCCATAGCTTCTCTGAGTGTTTGAGGTTCTTTAATACCATTTAACTCTGCAACCGCTGTCATTACAAAACTCTCAAACCTTTCAGGTACCTTTAATGTGGATCGGTCTCTAAGTCTCATACCTTGTGCCGTCTCTTCTCTTGACTCCATCCTCTCAATCCTCTCACCAGAGCCTGTCTCTTCCTCTACGTCTGGCTCTGGTAAGATTTCTTCATTGTTGACTGGATCTGGATTTACTAATTTAGCTGTCAGTTCTGGAATTACTATTTTACTGGCGAAATTTGGACCTTTCTGGGCATTTGGGATTTGAATACTTTCCTTCGTCTCTTCCTTAGACTTCAAAGGCTTTTCTTCAAAGATTACGTCTCTGGAGCGAACTATCTTGTTCTTCTCTTCAACCCAAATTCTGTAACCCTCGTCACAATCATAGCCAACCAGGACTCCTCTAATAGCTTTCTTGTCCAGCTTCTTCCTAGTCACTTTTGGAACATGTGCATAGCATGTACTACCTATCACTCTCAAATGCTTGATCCTGGGCTTCTTGTTATACCAGATCTCGTACGGTGACTTATCTAGTGTAGTAGGACCCGTTCTGTTCAGTACATAGACTGCAGTCGCCACTAGCTCAGCCCACAGAATTTCAGGTAAGTTATTTGCATGCATTAGCGTTCTCATAGCTTCTACAACGGTCCGGTTATCTCTTTCAACGCTTCCATTCTGGTTCGGCGTGTGTGGCATCGTTAATCTCTGTTTTATGCCAAGCCTCTCTAGTATTCTTCTGACATTTCCGTTATCAAATTCTCCTCCATTGTCACTTAATAACTCTCTTACCGTATGGTCTGCAGTTCTCACTTCAGCCAACATTAGTTCAAGTTTCTTGTGAACTTCTGATTTCTCTCTCAGAAAATAGACATGACGGAATTTGCTGAAATCATCTTTGAAGAGTACGAAATACTTGAATTTGGATAAAGAGTTCGTGAATGGCCCACATACATCGGCATGTATTAACTCTCCTGGTTCAGTTGCTCTTTCTCTTGTACCAAATTTCAAATTGTGTGCTTTTCCAAATACACAACCTTCACACAGTTCCCTGTCTAGCTTTACCTTTATACCAAGCTCTCTCTCAATCACCTTTTTCACATGTGCTTTGCTCTGATGAGCCAACCTCTCGTGGTATAGTTGCAACTTATTCTCTTGTGACATGTTGTTTACCTCATTTGGAGTTTCAGGTCTGAAACTTTTAACTTTTAACTTGAAAAGGCCTCCTTCTTTCTCTCTTTCGCCAATGAGTAAAACTTTTCCATTCTGTGAAAGCTTGCATTCTGTAGTTGTTGACATGAAAAGGCTATTTGTTAGCTTGTCTTGAGCTGACAGTACTGAAAATAAGTTTTTGTATATTGTAGGCACGTACCAAACATCATTAAGCGTTATGTGCTTCTTGTGACCCTTTACTTCAGCTTCTATGTATACAGTTCCTTTTCCGACTGCCTCAACCGTATCTCCATTGGCTGTAGTCACTGTGTGTGCAGTACCAAACCTCTCAAATGTCTGGAATAGATCCCCCCTGTTCGATACATGGTTAGTCGCACCATTATCGACATACCAATGGTCTCTATCTGCAGAATCATTCGGATTCACTGCCATAATGTTCATGTTCACACTCGTAGTGGGTCCTTTTTGCTTTGATGTTGATGGCTTTTGTTTAGGTGGTCGTCCGTCGGAAATCCACTTTGAGCACCCTTTAACTCTATGTCCGATTACGCCACAGTAATGACATTTATCTGAACTCACATCCACCTTACTCTTTTCGGAATACTTATTCGCTTTACTCTTCTTATTTGTCATTTCTCTAATTCCTCTCACTACTAGTGCTTCTACCTTCTCCTCGTGTTTAGTAGATAAAGCTCTTTCGTGATTGCACAACTGAGTAGTCAGATTTTCTACAGTTCTGTCTTCCTTGGACATCATCATCCAGCTCGATTTGAATGAGAAGTACTCTTCTGGTAGTATGTCAAGTACCTTGCAGATTAGAAATAGTTCTGGCAGCTCTTCCTTCAGGTGTTCCTTCTGGAGTTCCCTGGTAAGTTCAGACCAGATGTTCTTCAATTTGCTAATATGTACTGACACTTCACCACTGGATTGAATTGTGTAGCTGAAGAATTTCATGCACAGGTCATAGGCTTTACTCTCTTGCATGCCATCATACAGGCGGTGTAGTTCTAGCCATACTTCCCTCGCTGTAGAATATCGTAAAATTTTTTCACAGTTGTCTTGTGACAAATTCGTAGTAATGAGCAGTAAGGCTGCGCTGTCTGCTGTCAAATACGTCTTTTGTTCGTTATTGTACTGCTGTACTTCAGCGGGTTTTGCGTCCTTTTCTAGTTTCTTAGGCGGTACTAAGTTGCCTTCAACCACATCTAGGATCCCTAAGCCACGCAACGCGATCAAAACTTTGAATTTCCATGTCGCCCAGTTCGACTCATGAAGCTCTCCCACTTGGATTTTTGCTGCTCCAACGATAGACTTTTCCATCGCGAACTCTCGACGTAAATTCTATCTGAATTTTATTTCCGGTAACTATATACGCTCTGCTACCATGTTAAAGCACTGATAATAAAAGATCTTGGGAAACAAAAACAAATATAATTAAACTGGAAAAACACTATATTAAAAACCGCAAGGCTGAATCAAGTGACAGACTAGACATTGACATGAGTTTTCTCTACAAAAAGAGTAGGTACAGTTTTAAATAACTATACAAAGCAGGTTTCTTAACAGAGAATCTAAATTTACCTATATATTTGGCTTGACAAAAGGTAATATATTCCTATGATGCAAAAGGCACCTATAACAATCTATAAATTGAGCTGGTTGCGGAAGAGTTCTCTGAATCAGACTACTGCTATATTAGTGTATGAAAAGGATTTTGTTCGGTGGCGGGAGAAGATGTTTAAACTCGAAGGAACTCGGTGTAATGTAGACCAGTGTCTTATGGAAGCTGATGTCGATTCAAGGTTTTCCAGATACTAACCTATTGAGTTGGAACATGGTTCTATTCAGCCATAAATTATGTAAAGCTATCGGAATGAGGCAAAAGCTTCTGTTCAATTTGGTTGGATTCTTAAGTTATTTCCAAGACCAGTCCAATGGTGAGATTAAGGATATATTACCATGAGTGAGATTCTTTAGAGACAAATTTTAACCAACAAGTTGCAAGAGTTCATTAGGATCTGGGACAGACACGTGGACATAGTTAGGGAATTTAGTTCTACGGGGAAACTTGGTCATAGAAAAGGTTAGGAGAGTCTATATTTATATGTACTTACTATGAATTAGATTTGAGTTCTCTCCTCTCAGGAGTCAGACTTGCTGGTGCTCCTAATTTAAGCACTCAACCTGTTGGATTTATCCCTATAAGGATTATTCAACAAAAGGAAAAGAATATGTCAATTAACATTAACTTTTAACTGCTGCTGCCATGAAGGAGAAAGATCTCTTCATGTAGACCAGCAAGTCGCTTTGAAGCATTTAGCTTGGTCCTCTTTTATTTATATATACAGAAAGAATTGACGAACATGACAGCTTGACTTTATATGTTGAAGTTTGTTTCTTATATAAAAATTAAATAAAGCAGCGCCGGGAGAGGAATGTCCCAGTCAGGCGACGAGTTCCATCGTTATGGGCGGGGCGGTGCCCATGACTTTACCGGTTAAATAATATTGCTGGAGCATTTGTATTAGGCCAAGATGGTGATTAAGATCAATAGACTCTCTTCACCCTAATTATTATACCAATTTCCATCTCTGACTTTGCCAGCAAAGCCAAATGCTGTAGCTAGTAGGTACTATTATAGATATAGTGTTTCCATCTTCCAATAGATATAACAAATTTTCATTTGCAAGCAAAGCCATATGTTAAAGCTAATAGGTACTATTATAGCAATGGTGTCTCCATCTTCATATAGGTATATCAAATTTCATTTCAAACCACACATGCCAATTTCACCTTAGTCCTTGCAAGCAAATCCGGATACTGTGACTAGTTTCAGTTCCATTGTAACCTAAATTATTAAATTCCACCAGTTTTAATGGACAGTTAACCTTGGGTCAGTAACCAGAGAATTAGCATGGTGGACTCAGCAAAATAACTCACCAGGTTTTCAAAGTATATTGGACCTAGGAATCGGTTAGGACCTAACTGTTAAATGTCCAAGCAATGTAGGGGTAAACTAATGTTAGATTTATACAAGAGTATTAACTTATTTTGAGTGTCTTGGTCGCTATAAATGAGGTTAGAAAATTAGAAGCAACGGCCATGTAATATGAACAGCTGTTAAGTTGATGTAGGCATATAGGCAGTTCAAAGTATGAGTTAGTTAGTAGTAAGGTTAGTCTCTGTCGCTTCATTTAAAAGATCATGGGTCTACGCTTTACAACCAGGGTTCTCCATTACGACATCACAGGCCACTTCAGAGTTGATTCAGAGCATCCATAGTAGTTATCTATATATTAATCGGACAACAGTAAGGTATTACAGCGTTCAAGCTAGCTAGGTATTTTAGTAACTAATAGAATCCTTGACAGAGGTTCAGTATTAGCTTAGAGTAAATACTAGAATGGTTTGTTAGTATATTTAGGTCATCTTTTAGGTTAGGCTAAGCAGATGGAAGAGATGGAAAGGGGTAGTTACAAACCCAACTTTAAAAAATCTCAACCATGTTCAATTTCTATCAACATTTATTACGATTCATTACGTCATATTATCACTTAATACTCCTATTTGACTACACTGTATATCCTACTCTGCTCGTTATTATTAATCACTTTATTTCTTATAACAGTATCGGTACACTTACATATCACACATCTTTAGGTACTTTTTATATTCATCATAATATATTCATTCGCCCGGCGCCGGCGTACTTTCATTTTTATTTAATTATTTATGGTACATACTTCTCATTTATTTATAGTCGACTTCATAATAATTCATAATTATAAATGGACAACTTAGTGCCATTTGGGTTGTGGCCACAACCTATATTTGGGGGTCATAGTTTTAAGTCTCTTTGGACTCCAACTTATCTCACAGAGGAAAGCTCGTTCGCACCATGATCGATAGAAGGATTTGACCTCCCATGTACCATTTCATTATTATAGGGTCATGATTTAAGACATCTTATTTGGTCTCCAACAGTATCCAAAGGGGAATCTCGTTCGCACCTTGGTATATCTGAAGGACCTGATCCCTATAGTAACTCTCATTTATTGTGTACCGTACCACGAGCATATTTTTCTTTCCAATACTTTCTAAAATTACTATCATTCCTAAATGAACATAGGGTAAATAATGATTTCATCGCTCTTGGGTGATCAGTCCAATCGCATGTGAAACATTATAAACCATATAATTCCCTATCTTCAATAAATAAATAACACATTTCAACATTCTAAAACCTACAAAAAAAAATACAAACCTATACCTTTTAACCTATGCCGTACCTAATCATAATCTAAAAGTTACGAAAAGATTTTTCATACGGCTACCTATATATTTACCAATACCTACTTTCTATCAATTCCTAATGATTTTCCAAACTATCAAATCTAACCATTTTCCAACATAGCTTTTACTCTATTTTCTTTCCTTATCAAACTCAAATCATCGAAACCATTTAAAAATATTTACTATAATCTTTTCAATAAAAAACTCTAACCCTGCAAATTATCAAAACTTCCCATGAAATATTTCATTCCAACTTAAATGATAGGTACTATTCTTATTGTGTTATAAAACTCGTGTGGAATTGTTTTTACGCGACTTATGTTACTGCTGCACCAAACTAACAGCTTGCATAAATGGATGTCCAATATTCCACGTAATGCCGATCGAAATACAATACTTGTCTATCTAAATCAAGCATGTTTGTTTAATTTAACACATCGGATTGCATCACTAATAAATTATATGTAAAACTTTGTTTCTATCAGTATGAATTAAGGTTACGTAAATATCTAAACACACACTAATGAATATGTCGATTTGTATATATGTCTGTATGTATTTTAAGCATATTATTATACTCTTTTGAAAAAATATAATTTAAATAAATAATAGGTCTTTACCTATGAAATTGCCGTTTTGTATGGAGATTTCTGTAATTATTTTTTTTCCATACCAACGTTTTTGTTATTATTTAACGACTAATATTATGTAAATTTACAAAATTTTACACACGTATTTATGGACATTTTAACTACTAAATGACACATTCGTTAAGAGAAAAAATTTTTTTTTCACTAAGTTACAACTAATAAAGTACGAAATTCTGGAAACAAAAATAGTCGTAACTTTCGGAATAAGTTATTTCTATGTAAATAATCAAATATCGTGGTTATTAAATTATCAAAAGTTGCTCGATACGGTCCTAATGTAACGCAATATTAAAGAAATTATATATTTCTAATATTATAAAAGTTGTTAAGTTATATGTACAAAAGAAAAAAACGGCAATTTCATATGTAAAGACCTATTATAAACCTACATAATAACAAATAAAAGAAGTTTAAATTAATACGAGTACATTATCTTTCAGAATATTAATTTTAACTGAATAATGCAATGAGTACCTAAATAATACGTGCGTACGATTCCAACATACCTACCTATTTAAATTCGAAAATATAATTGTATTTCTAAACGTTTCATAGAATAAATTTCGAAAAATTTCAATTATTTTAAGATCTTAGTAATGACATTAATGACAATTTGACTCCTGTTAAACTTATTTTAAACCAATTTAATTTTTCTTACTCTTAGTTCAAGATTAATTTGTATGTAGTGTACCTAAAAGTTATAGTAGAATCAAAAATTTATATACTTATTTACTAGACACTGAAAACAAAATCATTTTTTTTTTACTTCAAAACTCTTACCTTTACATCTTTTTGATACAAATAAATACGTATAAAAACTCGTGTAATACACGTAAATATCTACCTATAATTTTGTAAATGAAATATTGCATACCAAAATGATAAATAAAATCTTTCATAAAAAAGAAGATAATAGAGTATTAAATTACGAGTTTAATTAACAACATTAATATTGCTCAATTTTTTATTTAAGTACGGAAAAATATCCTAATTATTTCTTTTGAAAAACAAACTTATTTTTGTTGACTTGAGATAAAATTAGGTTTTCTTAATAATTTTTACTTTAAAATAACTTAAAAACTTTATTGCATAGGTACTTATTCAAAATCTAAAAACATAAAGTGGAAATAAACTGCATAGAATAAAAATATTTGAGGCTGATAATTCAGCTGGCTAAAAAAAAAGATATAAGTAAGTATCCATAAATTAATATCGAAAATTATCTAACCAAATTTGTTTTCATCAAAAAATAACGTAGAATAAGGTAAATACTATTTTCACATCCTTTACTTATGTAGCTATATTTTATTACATTTAATGATTAAACCAAAATTAAATTATTTAAAACCCATGCGAACGTCATTTCAAATTTGGAACATGCAATTTTTACCGATAAATATTCCACACGTGTTGCTTGGTCAGCTATTTTGTCTCTACTTGTGCACAATTAACGAAATTTAAATAGGTTCAATAACTTTTAATTTATTGATTTGCAAAAAAAAATATCATTTAGATTTAACTAACGAAATAATAACAAAAAAATCAAATTCGAGAAAAGAAAAAAAATTAACTTACAATATTCACACTTGCTTTAAAAGAAATCGAACTCGTACAAAAAAAAACTACATTAGTGAACATATTTTCAATCACGGAGAAGAACCAAAAAGAATCAAAATAAATGAAAATCATGTGCAAGATTAAATTTACCTTCACCAAAGCGATCACCGATATGATATCGGGAATATGCACTTAGCAGAACTGTAAACATAAAAACAAAAATTATTAAATTTGCATTGAACTTGCTTAACCACTATACCTACTAAAAGTTATAATTCTGTTAAATTAATTCTTTTACTTCTGTGCAATCAATAGTATAAATCAGATTTTTTATAATATACCTTATCAAATAATCGTTAAAACACTTTTCAATAAACAAACAAACTAAAAATGACATAAAAACCTTCCTACATTTTAGATTTTTTGTGGTTGTTGTTGTTGTTGGGTACCCATAACAACAATTATTTGATTACTTACCTATATAAAAATTTGAAATAAACATAATAACAAAACAACTAAAATAAAATATGCTGGTCATTAATACTTCAATACATTTTTCAATAAAAGTAATTCAGACTAACTTCCAATCGAAAAAATATTTTTGCTTTTTAAACATAACCTGGCCATTTCAATTCTTAAAAGAAGTATTATCATTCACTTTCAATTTAATTAATAACTGAACCGAAATGATCACAAAAAAACATTAAATGAGTTAACCGAAAAAATAGTCGTTTCTTCATAAAATAAAATAATTTTACTTATTACGATCCTAACAAAAGAAATAAAGAAATGAATAATTAATTATGGTAGGTATGTTTTTTTCCAAAATATAACTAGTAAGTAAATAATTTTCCAAAGAGCCGATTTAATTTCCGTTCAGTTGTACACAACACCACTCAACAATTATTTCCAATTGACGGGAACATCTCGCGGCTGCATCCTCATCCGACACCATCATCACCCGGCGCCCAGCCTTGTCATCACCTCTCGATATCAGCACGCGGATAGTAAATTTTTACATAACACGTTCTTTTAGTTATTTATGACGATTATCAACTTAGACGATGGAAAGAATTTCGTTTAATTTTTATTAAAACTATTTTTAAAGTAATATTTTTACACTAAATTACTATTGTTTTATTATCTATATATATAAAAATTATATTTAAAAAAACCTTTTATTTAAAATCAAGCTTTTATTCAAATGTCCTAAAAAGAATAAAATAAACTTTGTATCAAGTCAAATCTAACAAACTTATTACATTAAACAATTTATATGTTTTAAAAGCTTGTCGCTTTTCATAATATGTCAAATATAATTAAAAGCATTTGTGTTTAGTGCAAGCCCAGTAACAATAAAATCTCGCGACAAGCTTTTAAAACATATCAATTGTTTAATGTAATAAGTTTGTTAGATTTGACTTGATACAAAGTTTATTTTATTCTTTTTAGGACATTTGAATAAAAGCTTGATTTTAAATAAAAGGTTTTTTTAAATATAATTTATTTTTGTATTTTTAGTTATTATTGGACGTGTTTCTCAGTCGCTTAATTTCATTTTCACTTCTCATGCTCGTAAAATTCGTGTTTATGTTGGGTATAGGCTGCATAAAATCGCTTTTTATGCTCTAGTGCATAAAGTAAAATCTTCGTCTAAGTCTCAGTCTCTCAGACAAAGGTCGTCAGGTAAACAGTCACACACGCAATAAAACTTCGTTTAATAAACTTGTAATTTCATTCTGTTTCTTTAGTTTTGTACACAATCCATGTTAAACTATACTTACTAAATTAATAAAACTAGGCAAAATTAATGAGTTTTGTAAGAAATAAGTATTTCAAGAGCATTATGGACTACGATCTATGCTAAAGTCACTGTGCTGCCACTGCTACGTATAAAAAAAAAGAAAGTCTTCCCGCCAATATGGCGACGTCTTTATTTTTTCTTTTTTGTAATATTGTTATTTATTTTCCTCACACTCGAAGTGAAAAGCAGAGTGTAAAACTCGTAGATAAAA
Organism: Crambus lathoniellus; assembly: GCA_949710035.1. Taxonomy (NCBI): domain Eukaryota; kingdom Metazoa; phylum Arthropoda; class Insecta; order Lepidoptera; family Crambidae; genus Crambus; species Crambus lathoniellus. The sequence continues at coordinate 7,557,588 of OX453303.1, read as the reverse complement.
CCCATTTTACCCTCGAATTGACTATTATCCATCCTCGCCTACGGCTCGGATGGATATATACGTCTCGGGTAAAATGGTACGTTTTATGCACTTGTTGTACAATCTACTATTAATGCATCATTATTGCATGGTCGTTTGCCAGTTCATTTATTACAGTCTAGCTCTTCAACTGCATCAAGTCTGCAAACACACAAATATATTTTATATATTTTACCACCAGATAGAGATTGTAGATTCTTACTATAGACACACACATAAGTATTCATTAAATACAAGGCATCTTCCCTTAGGTATAAGACAAGGTAGCACTGTATTACGAACAAGAATAGAAAACACAAATTAGACTCAATAAGACAAAAAGTTCCAAATAAAAATGTGTGTGTGCCGTGCCGCAGCAGTACTCAATGGTCGCAGCTCAGCGTCATATTACCTACTTGTCTTGCAACGCAAGCAAACGCTGATTTTCAGTTGTAAATTTTAGTAAGTATTTCAAAAATAAATACTAAAGAACAAGACACATTTAAGTTTCTATCAAAGTTGATAAACATAGTACCTACATAAAGAAAAAAAGGATATTTCTTTTCTGTAGGTAGACTATGGTTGTATTAACTTGGAGCCATCTTTCGTTGACTTTAGTGAACTATTTATGTGCAAAGTGACACTTAGTAGGGTCTGATTAAAGCAACTTCGCGTTTTTTGCTTCTTTATATAGTTCGTTCGTTAGTTCTTATAGCCGCTACACACGTCCAGACCAGACCTAGCCGCCGATTTGGTGCGGACGAACTTTGCTGTAAAGCAAATATAGGTAATCCGTGCTACACACGTTCGTACCAAATCAAAATCAAATCAAATAAAAAAATCAAAAAAGCTACACCAAATCTGGCCCTGGCCAAGGCTTTGTATCACATAACTAGACAAGGCCTTGTATCACATCACTTTTTCTTATCAAATACCCACAGAAACCACCTGGATTTGCCAATGCAACGAAAGGCTTGTAAAGAAAAATACCTATTAACAAAAAAAAAGGTCTTGGATTTGAAAAAATTGAACGGTAGGTACTTGTCACAAAAGAATGACGAAAAATTCTTCAAAACCATTTCGAGTTGGCTGTAACTGACAGGGAAATTTCATTTTTAATTAAATGTCAATTTTAAAGTAAATAATTGAGAAAAAGCCTAAATCCAGGGAATTTAAATTAATGTTTTAATAGAAATAATAATAATTTTCAATTCTCATGCTCTAAAAGTACGCAAATATAGCCCTACGAAGTGGGACTAAATAACCACTTTAGTCCTTAGGGAGTAAAATGTAATTACTTTTTTAATTTCCTTCATGTGACATTAGATAAACTCAAACAGCCAGTGAACATACTATTAATTGTGAAGTGTGGACCATCTTCATTGCGAAAATGTTAAGATGTTTTTTGTTTCATGGTTTTTCCGCAAGGAAGGTGGCGCCATGTGTTTTAAATTGTTAATTTGTGACTGGTTTAGCGGAAAAAACTGACTGCGAGTTTTTGTCGCCATTTTGGCGGGTAAGGTTGAGTGGATATTTTAATTAATCGCAATTTGTTTCATAGTGGACTTTGTGACTCAAGATAGGTGTGGTTTTGTGCCCCAAGTGTCTACGCAACTGGACGATATGAGGAATGATTAAAATAGGCGCTATCTCGGTAAAGTGATGCCGAGTGTTTTATTATAGTGGTGACTACCTCAGCAAGAATTATCGAGAAGGCTAGCTGACACACTTGACGCCAAATACTCCAAGGAGCATTGGAATGTAACACACCTACATTCTTATGAAACCATAAGAAACTATGATAATTTAATAATACTCAAGAATTGGCAGTATGGCTAAATGTCTTGGCCTGTCCTACAAAAGGGCAAATATTTTTACTACTACTGACCGCGAAAATTTTAGAATTTTGTTTAGTCCCTAGTCGTTTTATAATATACTATTGATAATCTCAATGTAAATAGTATATTATAGCATACTTTTCAAAATTGCATCAAACATTTTTACTGTTTGGTATGTTTTTTTAACAGACAGTTTTCTTGTCTCCTGAGCAATTATGTGACATGGACTCATGTTCTTTCTCAAATAACCAATTCAAATCGGCTGTCGGGTTGGGACGTGTGTTCTATTACTAGTTGAATTTAGAGAGTGCGCCAGATAAGTCTACGAGGGGTTAAAATCGAATACTAATATTTTCCATAAGCTTAGAACAAAATAATGTACTGTAACTAGCGCCATAAACGCCCCAGTCGCAGAGTTATCTGACACGCACTCTATGAAGATTGCGCTCGCTGAATGCTCGCTGATTATAACTTTATGGTACATTGACAATGTGTCAAGCACGTGTCAAGTAACCATCACAACAAAACAAGAATTAGTACTTGAAAATTTGCAAGAATTCTGAATTGATAACTATACTGATTATATATTTAATTGCATTGTCATCGGAACTAAAGGTAAATTCCAAATTTCAGCTCAATCGGACATTGGAAAGTGGGTCAAATTTAGCTCGCAAGATTTGGCGAACGGACATGCATACATACACTGCAAGTTAAATAAAAGCTTGTAAAATGAATCCCTATTTCCCTTGGTCACGACATCACGCGTGAACGGCTGGACCGATTTGGCTAATTTTGGTCTAGAAATGTTCGTGGAATTCCAAGGAAGGATATAGGGGTAGGGTTGGGTAGGGGTAGAGTAGGGGTAGGGGTAGGGTAGGGGTAGGGTAGGGGTAGGGTAGGTGTAGGGTAGGAGTAGCGTAGGAGTAGGGTAAGGGTAGGGTAGGGTAGGGTAGGTGTAGGGTAGGGGTAGCGTAGGGGTAGGGTAGGGTAGGTGTAGGGTAGGGGTAGGGTAGGGGTAGCGTAGGGGTAGGGTAGGGGTAGCGTAGGGGTAGGGTAGGGGTAGGGTAGGGGTAGGGTAGGGGTAGGGTAGGTGTAGGGTAGGGGTAGGGTAGGGGTAGGGTAGGGGTAGGGTAGGGTAGGGGTAGGGTAGGGTAGGTGTAGGGTAGGGGTAGGGGTAGGGTAGGGGTAGAGTACGGGTAGGGTAGGGTGGAGTAGGGGGTAGGGCCACGGGAACGAAGTCGCGCTGGGTCAGCTAGTAATTATTATAATTATAAGTCACATTCACGTACATAGTCATTATTAAAGTTTTTTTTCACACACGTAACACAGTTTAAGACACAGTTAATAAATCTGTCCACTTTTCTTTTGGATTTTATAAAAAACAAACTCTATAAGAAACCATCTGCTGCCGACAGGCAGCACTGGCAGGGTCGCCATGTAATGTGGGCGGTTCGGGACGAGTAAATAAAAGATCTGACTGCGATTATATGCCATTTAATTAAGGTTTGCAATGGCTTATATACTGGTGAGAGATGTGTGTGTGCATATAGGAACTACACACACTACAAGCAACGCGGGTCTTCCGAGACGGAAGGCCCGCGTTGCTCGAAGCCAGCAGCTTAATTTATTTTAACCTAATCTAATGTGTGTAGTAAGGTACTGCAAAAATTACTGTCTGCTGTCAGTCAACTTACATTGTCATTCTTTCAGATATCTATGTTAACTATACATAGGTCTCTAACATGGAGCTAGACTTAATACTGAGGTAACTGAAGTTCTTACCCTGAATAAAAAAGTGTACCCAGCAAATTTGACATTTAGTATGTAGTGGCTGTCAGTTGTCTCATATGACCATACGTATTTTTCTAAAGTGTAGGTGAGACGGAAGACAGCCACTGTGTAATTTGTGGTCACAAAAAAGTGTTAGTACTGCACTCTCCAGTTACCTCAGTATTAAGTCTATCTCCATTGTCTCTAATATAGTGTTTAATCCTAATCATGAATATAATATAGTCTCTTATCTATGTTGTATATTTATAGAAAGCACATCAGCACAGCACAGCAACTTAAAATAAATAGTACTGACTACCTGAAATAATACTAGTAGGATTGGTGGGTGCATGCAGCCGTGCGGGACCAACGGCTTAACGTTTCTTCCGAAGCACGGATGTGCTGGAGAAGAATGTTTTTGGTCACCCATCCCGCGACCGACCATTATTATTATTATGCCCAACGGACTCGCTGTCACACCGTTTTGTCACACTGGTGTGACTACGAAGAATTTTTTTCCTATTTTTCACACTGGTGTGACTACGAAGAATTTTTTTCTCATTTTCCACACTGGTGTGACTACGAAGAATTTTTTTCCTAATAGTCACACCATTTTCAAAAAGTCATACTTGACGTAAATCACTTGATAATTTGATACCAGTTTCATACCACTTTGATACAATATACGTAATATGATATTAAATTAATTATTATATTAAAATATTATTAGCTGAAAGTACCAGGGTTGCATAGCTAATCAGGAGTTGTTTTAGATGTTTTGAGTTTTATAGGCAGCAGCATTTTAAGTAGGTATACTCGTAATAACTCCTGGTACTTTTTGTTCAATATTTTTCCAATATGCCTAGTGCCTAGTAGGTACTTTATTTGACTCATGGGGGGCTAACTTATCCTTTATGCAGTAGTAATGTGGGAAAAAAATCTCCCGTGTTAGGTACTACTAGTGTGTGTCAGATAACTCTGCGCGTGACTGGCGCGTTTTTGGCGCTAGTTACAGTGCATTTTTTTGTTCTTATGTTTTAGAAAAGATTAGTACCTACATAACACAGGTAAAGATTTTTTTTCTAACCAGTCGCAACTCTACTTACCTCCTCCATAGCTATGTTATCCTGGTACTTTAGAATCCAAAAGTTCGCAAATAAACCGTTACTAGAATGCCAAGTCCATATTAAATTTATCCTAAGGTTGTTATAGCTTGTAGCTGACTGTACATAAATAAATGTGCTGACTGTACGTAAAATCGGAAGGTGCCAACTCGCTTGCGCTCACGAGTTTCACACTCGCGAGTTGACGAATAAGTCAGTTTGCAATCCATGTTATAAAATATGCACATACAGTACAGGGTATTTAATTTCCCCGCACTAGTAGTGTGACAACAAGTCTCACGTTTTGGTAGCTTACTAATATTCACACCAAACAGTGTGACTACGAAGAAAAAAATGCTTCGTAGTCACACCAGTGTGACAAAACGGTGTGACAGCGAGTCCGTTGGGTTATTATGATTATTATTTATAGGGGGGACGCCAGCGAAGCCGGACGGGTGATCAGTCACCTAGGTCGGGACCATTTCACCCAGTTCCCCAAGTCCCCTAAAAACTGAAAAATCAGGGGGGGAGGCGGGTTATCATTTACCCCACCGGCGTCGGACCCTCGAACCTACCTGTGCGCTTACAGTACCTGTTGAGTTGACTTATCGTTAACTTCTTTAGATCCTCTTCCTTAAGCTTGTCCGTTCCAAAGAGCTCCCAGCGCAGTGATGCGTACATCGGGCACTCTGCCATGAAGTGGTAGCTTGTTTCTTCTCTTTCTTTGCATTGCGGACAGATCGGGTCTTCTGTCCGTTTAATCACTGATAGGTGCCTGTTTAGTGGGCAGTGCCCAGTAAGTACACCTACAATCGTTCTTATATTTCTCCTACTCTGTTTCAGGAGTTCTCTAGTTTTCTTCTTGTCAACCGATTTGATGAAAATCTTAGACTGTCTGCAGTCCTTTCTTCTCATCCATCTTTGGTTGGTTTCTTTGATTGTTCTGATCCCGATAATGTTCTTAGTAATTCTATATGCGATTGGTAGTCTTGGTTCAGGGCCAATGAAGGGTTCATCAGCTCCTCCCCTGGCTAATTCATCGGCTTCCTCATTGCCTACGTTACCTTCGTGTCCGGGTACCCAGGCAACTTCTACCTCAACCAAGTTGGCAAGTGCCTGAATGCTTTGTTTGCATTCTTTCACCAGGGCTGAGGTAGTCTCCGCTTTGTCAAGGGCCTTGATGGCAGCTTGACTGTCGCTATATATTATTATTTTTCCTACGTTATAGTTGCCTATCTCACTTTTAATCATGTTCGCACACTCCAGTATCGCGAATACTTCCGCCTGGAACACGCTGGCGTACTTGCCCAGATTAAAAGTAGTTCTTATAGTGTTGGGTTTAGCTATGTATACCCCAGCTCCCGATAGTCCAGTTGATTCCTTTCTTGACCCATCTGTGTAGCATACTGCAGTGCTATCCAGATTGTCATGTTCTAGTTTCCAGTCTTCTCTGGATCTAATGCTTATTCTGTACTTTTTGTCGAAGATCCTTTCCTTTTTTATTAGGTCATTGTTAACCAGCATCATGGAAAGGTTTTCTTCGTACTTTTTTCCTATTTCAGCGTGACCATGATCATTGTGCCTTCCTATCCACAGGTTAGTGCTTTTCAGCTTAAACCATTGTTCTGTAGCTCTCTTTTCGATTTCAAGATCTATTGGACTAAGGCCTAGTATCATTTCTAAGGCGGCCGTGGGAGTTGTTCTCATGGCTCCCGATACCATGACACTAGCTAGTCTTTGTACCTTAGTGAGTTCTTTTCTGTTGTATTCTAGTTTTGCCTTATGCCACCATGACTAGCATGGTAGCTCCGTGGAGGATTCTCGGTAGGATGATTTCCCTATAGATCCATTGGACCACTTCGGGTTTCATGCCCCAGTTCCTGCCAACGGCTCTTCTGCACTGCATGAGAGCTGTCATTGCCTTTTTGCGAAAGTGACCGACCATTGCGAAAGTGGCTTAACCTCAATGATCCTGAAGCGTAGTGGCAGGGTGGTGTCACTCCGCAGTTTAGGTATAGTCCGTTCGGTTAGATAGTGTCGGTATACCCGCACGGCATTGTGGCAGAGCGACACTATCTAAGCGAATGTAGTTTACGTTCGGATGGCGCGCCTGCCGGGCGAAATTAGGTCCGCAAAAGAGCTAGAATATATGCGATAGAAAGAGATGCAACGACATCGAATGGCCGTTCATAATTTGCTGCGCCGTACAAGCTGAATTCTACTTTAATGCGTTATAGTTAGAGTTGCTATTTATTTAAATGACTTAGCGCAGTGAACTATCTGTTACATAGTAACTATTTAGTAATCTGTGGTAGTGGTTAGCGCATTCGCATTCTATTGTATGGTTATCGTTTGGCTATCACAGTGATCTAAAGGTCACCGTATGCATTTTCAATAATTTAATTTACACAAACAAAGTTGTTTTTCCTAAGATAGGTGACAGTTATAATAAAACTAAATTAAGGCAAGCGAAGATCAAGGTCAGCACAATTTAAAACTTAAAATTGAATCAGTTAAATTGTGCTGATTAAGGCCCGATATCACCAATGATATTTAAATGCGATTAACGCTAAACGTATTTCTGTCTCTGTCACATTCAAACAGCTGACAGGGACAGAACTATGTTTTAAACACGTTTAGCGTTAATCACGTTTAAATATCAGTGGTGAAAGTCACCCTAAGTACATAATAATATGTAATTTGAATGATCGTTGAAGTTAAGCAAATTTCGCAATGGTCGTTCACGGAATGGGTGAACAAAATTGAATACCCACAAACCCGCATTGGGCCCGCGTGGTGGGTCATGTGGAATATTCTCCTTATCAATAACTCTTAACAATTTTAAGTCAATGTCAAAATGCAAAAGTACGACTCCGTAGCTCAGTGGTTAGAGCAGTCGCCCGGAAAGCGAAAGGTCGTGGATTCGAGTCCCATCGGAGCTGGTTGTGAGATGGGTCGATTTTTTCTAAATACTTCATTTTCCAATTTTCAATAATAAAAATTGCTAAAATAACAAAAAAACTAAAAATTAAAATAACTTGTAAAAGTATACAAAACCACATTGTAGATATACTTTTTTTCATTAAAGATGATTATAGATTCAAAATCATTTGTGAAAGGAACACATGAAAAAATACATTTATTAATCATAACCTAAAGCCGATATTGCACGATTCAATCAAATGTACAGCAATTTCCTTGAAAAGCATTGCATTGAAAGCTATCAGTAGATCTTCACTTTCAATGCTGTTGTTGAGTGAGACATATCAATTCCATTGAAGCAATGGAATTGAAAGCAATATTGAACCGAAATTGAACCGTGTATTATTAGCTTAAAACTATAGGTAGGGCAGAGGTACCCTTTGTGGCCACTTTAAGGATTTTTTTACTTTTAAGCACTAAGTACTAAATGGTCTTAGGTATTTAAGACACAAATTATATCTTAAATTACCTATAGATAATTTATCTACCTTTTAAGGTACATTTTTCAAATTTAAAAAAGTGAAATAGTTTTATGTATTTTATACAAAATGTGTGAGAGGTGCCGAATGTACCGGTTTTTGGCCACTTATTGATAGTTAAACTTTTGTAAGTATAGCGAAAAATAAATACCAAACTCAGGATAAATCAATATTATTCTAATGCGCTAGAAACCAATAAATTGCAAAACAACAATTTAATTGTAAAAAACAAAGGTTTATAAAGTATTTCATCCAAAACAAATCTCTTAAAATTTTCATACAAAACATTTCTTAAAACAGAAAATTTATTGAAAAAAAGTCGTATGACTTATGGAATTCTAACGATTGTTATTATTACCTTAAAATAAGTTATTTTAATTGCCTTTAGCAAAAATGGCGAAAAGTTGTTTAGACAACTTTTAGAGCAAAAAGTGGCCAAAACCCGTACAGTGGCCAAAACCGGGGCTTCTGCCCTACATAATAAATTTAATGTAAATCTAATCCTAATATTTCTGAATGACTTAGTATTTCGAGGTAAAATAAGTACTTTTATTAAGTCGATTATTTCACACTACGTCTCATGAGATATCGATCCTTGAGGTTTCAACGGTATACTTTGAGAGTGGGTGGTAGACTCTTGTGTGTTCCGGGAGCGACTGCTGGTGGTGAAGCTGGTGGACGCCTGGTGGCCCAATTTTTGATCTCTGAACCTGAAAAAACGACAAGCAACTGTCGATTGTATGACTTTAGTACAAGAAGTGGGAATACAGTAAATTAATATACAGGGTGACATTAAAGTCGTTAGTATTCTATTAAAATAAGAACATACTCATGATATAGAGTCTTTTCCCAAATATGAGGAAAATCCAAGATGTATTTTTTTTAAAACCTCGAAAAATCGTGTAAAATACTCAGTAATTGATCACTAAGCAAATAAAAATTAAAATAACTAAAAATAACAATTTGATACATAAATCATTGATTAATTAATATTCAAATATTAACAAGCCTTAAACTAATTCATTGGCTTCCCGACAAAACGCGGTCTCTACTAATATCTAACGTGAATTTATTCAAGTTCGCGCACGGAATTCACGGAAACAAACAATGTCACCCATACTTCATGCCCGCTTTGCCCGCGTCCCTCTTTTCACGTAAAACATACTGTCATAATAATATGAGTACATTAATGGGCCGAATAGATGCCAATGACTTCAAAAACACCCTGTATAGTGCGACAAGCATACCCTGTTCCGGTGATAATCTTTAGGACTAAACATTTTTCTTACGACAGTATATTTTGACAGCTAATTTTGTATTACATGCAAGTGGCTCCTCCATGACGAAGATACGACTTTCACCGGAACAAACAGGAATGTGGGACCTTCGAGCAACGCGGGCCTTCCGTCCCGGAACGGAAGACCCGCGTTGCTCGAAGTGTGGGACTATAAAATCAACTAAGGTAACTAATAAAAGTATACAGTAAACAATAAATAAATATCAGACACAATCACGTATGTACATATCTAATTTTGTGTTACCTAATATGCACGTGCTAGATACAATCGCAGAACAAACCCAAATGGTCATCACATAGAAGTTTCTTAATGAAGTGAAATTAATGAATTGAAATGAAACCAAATGAAATCAAATGAAAACAAATGATATCAAATTATATGAAATGAAATGATGTCCTTCATCATGTCAGCCGAACAACGCCCACTGCTGGGCATAGGATGTCCTTAACGGGTGGTAAAAATGTTGGGAGATTCAACTATTAATCTTGAATAAATTTAATTAAAAAAAATAACTTTAAGATTTAGACTATGATGATAAAGAACGGCAAAACTATAATTTATAGCAACTCTACTTTCATTCAAAGGTTTTCTTATAATTTTTGAAGCAAGTAAGTTGATGGTGTCATAATAAATATGATACAGCTTGGTATTTGATATTTGAAGCACTAATATACAACTACGCTGAGCTTGCATCCATTATGGGTACTTAGATAAAATCATCTATAAGCTATGCTTTACTAGATGTTTATTAGACACATAAGATTACATTTGGTTATCCGTAGTACAACCAGTTGAGCATGGCAGTTGTACCATGGGTCAGTAGTGAGACCAAGTCTTTTATCTCTACTTAAGTACTAATATTTTATAGAGATAAGGATTTGTATTTTTGTTTGTAAGGAATAAACTCAAAAAACGACTAGCCTGATTCTAAAAGTCCTTTCACCATTAGAAAGCTACTTTCTTCCTAAGTGACATAGACTATTTTTAATGCTGATATTCCCACGGGTACCACGTTAGTAAAACCGCGGCGAGCCACTAGTTTATCATAAAATGTGGGGATCGAACCCTTTACGACACGATCGATTTGATTTCGATAGGCCAAGTCAACGCTTGCACCAGTCACTATATCCAACTCGACGTCAATAAATATATCTAAGTAATATGTATGTATAATGTGCCGGACGACGTTCCGTGGGCAGGCCCCCTACAAGGTGGACCGACGATCTGGTCAAGGTCGCGGGAAGCCGCTGGATGCGGGCAGCGCAGGACCGATCGTTGTGGAGATCCTTGGGGGAGGCCTATGCCCAGCAGTGGGCGTCGTTCGGCTGACATGATGATGATGAATGTATGTAAGTAACACTATGTAAAAGGAAAAATTAAATACAACTTATTTTGGAGGTCCAATTGATCTGAAATCAAAATTGGATTAAAGCGATGGTACCTACCTCTTTTTTAACTTCTTGAATATTTTCTTCTTGCAAACGAAGATGACAAAAATCATCAGTCCTATGAATATGTTATATGCGTCGGTAATGACCCAGAAGGTAAGTTTTGGTGTGAAAGACGAGATCACTTCCAGGATCCAGCTGAGACCCATGAGGGCTGAGAGTTTGAGGTAGACAAGGAATCTGTAAGTTAGGAAAAATAAAATAAGTAAAAAGTTTTATTAAGAACTTATGAATACAAGACCATCTAAAGGTTTTCCCGTAGCAGATAAGCAAAATATACCTTTGCTTATTACTGCCTCTCGCGGAGGCAGTACCAGAGACTGCGCCGAGGAGTCGGCTGAATTCAAGACCTTGGTGCCGCAGCCACAAATTATATAGACTAGTCCGCGGCTGAGGCGAAAGATGTGGAACGCGGTCATCAGGAAGAATACCCATTTGCAGAATATCATGATCCATCGGGAGGTAGAAGTATACCAGTTGCGCCATATCTGTCACTACCTTTAATAATATTAAGTATCCCGATCCCGACCAACACAAGAGAAAGAGAGAGAGAGAAACATTTATTGACTATACACACAATTATAGTAATATTAAAAGTAAAAAAAAAACAGGTGTACAGCCAACTAGGCCCCCACCTCAGCATAGTATTGCAACAGTAAAAAAAAGTATACTGTTGCAACGCTGATATTCTACGCTGATATTCACAACCTTATTACCTTTGCTTATTGCTGCGTCTTACCTTTGCTTATTGCTGCGTCTCGAGGAGGCAGTGCCAGACGCCGAGGAGTCAGCTGAATCTAAGACCATGGTGCCGCGACTGAGGCGCCAGATATTGAACGCGGTCATCAGGTAGAACAGCCAGTTGCAGATTATTAGAATCAGCATCGGCACATAGAAGTATACCAGTTGCGCTGGATCTGTCAGGAAGCATTGATAGATAAATAAACAAATTAAGACAAAGTTATACATAAGTATTAAAAAAGTGTAAAAATACAAAAGTTATACCTAATCGTATTTCTAAAGATATGTGAGGTGTATGCAGGTAGCATATGTGCGATAGAAAAAGACGAAATCTAAGTGCGATTTTAATGCTAGGCAAAGCGCCCAGTCGGATCCATTGCTAGCCTACGCGTTTTTGATTAATTATTAAAATACCTACATTAATTTGATGCTACGATCTGGTCAAGGTCGCGGGAAGCCGCTGGATGCGGGCAGCGCAGGACCGATAGTTGTGGAGATCCTTGAGGGAGGTCTATGCCTAGCAGTGGGCGTCGTTCGGCTGACATGATGAATTTGATGCTTTTAGCTCAACGCAATGAACGTTTACCAACTTGCGTTAGTACTAATTTTCATATTTAGGTACGTTTTATTTTTATCGTATGCCGCTTGTCTATGCCACCGTCGAGAGTTAAATACTCGTATTGGTTACAATTTGTAAGAAATTCAAAATTCATTTTTTTATTCCATTTATGTTGAGGTAACAACACTTATGAACCTCAAAGAAGCTACGCCATATCGGTTCGCAAATCTTACGGCGTGGGACCTTGCGAGAAGAACCGGCAAGAAACTCGTCAAGGACAATCTTTTTTATTTCAAAAGACATTTGTAACTCTATTACCAACAAGATATTTCTATCGCTCTATTATAAACAAGGAATCATGCATCACGAGGGATCTCCGGTGCGATTATGCCAGGCACCGTGTTCTTATTCACGGAGTTCTACGATGAGGATCATCATGACCAGGGGTATGCCCCAGACGAGTAGGGAGATTACACTTTGAAAAGTGTGCGAGTGAATTGCACGATCTTGTTCCTCCAGCCCCTTTCCACCATCGGAGTAATAGACGCAGGTTGTATATCACCCCTACATTGTTGACACTCCAGCTGTCCTTACCAAGTACTTCGCAGATTCGATTCCTATGCGAACCGCAACAAGGAATAAGGAATGGCATTCACTGTCTGCTTATCTGTTTAAGAGCCTGCCCGCACTTGTGATTTTTACTCGACCGATAGTTTAGTCGGAATCGTAAGACGATCGTGATCAAACTGTTGGCCGATAGTTTGGTATTGAGAGCCTGTGCGCACTTTTGATTTTTAGTCAACGGATAGTTAGGCGATCGTTTAGTTGATGCAGTGCGTGCACATTACCGACCGGCCGATAGTTGTGCGATAGTTTGATCGTACAACTATCGGAAGTGCGAGCACTCACGTACAGTGCCATACTGAATGCGCAGTCGACCTATAGTTTTGTTGAATGCAGTGCGCACGCTCACATACTCCTTTATGCTCATTACCGACCGGCCGATAGTTGTGCGATAGTTTGATCGTACAACTATCGGGCAGTCATTTTCGATAGTTCGATCGGTCGATAGTTTAATCGTCAATGCGCGCAGTGCCATATAACTCTTTACTGAATCCAAGAACGATCAAACTATCGCCCGATTAAAAATCACAAGTGCGCGCTGGCTGTCCACAATGTTAAGAGTAGAACACCACTTCTATGAGGCATGCAAAAGAGATATTACCAACAAGGAAGCATCCCTTGGAAGGGATCTCCGGAACGATGATGGATGACGGCAACGTATTCCTGTCCAAGGAATTCATCACTCCGGTGAGGATCGTCATGACCAGGGGAATTCCCCAGGCGAACAGGCAGTACATGTTGAACTTGAAGCGCTCGCCTCTACGGTTGATGGGGCGAGCTTTCGCGTAACCTCTAGAAAAAAAACATTATCTTGAAAAAACCTACCCATCTTACACCTAGCTTCTTTGGGACCGATAGCTGTGAGACGGGTCGTTTTAGTCTAATACATTATCACTACATAGTATAAAACAAAGTCGCTTTCTCTGTCCCTATGTCCCTTTGTATGCTTAAATCTTTGAAACTACGCAACGGATTTTGATGCGTTTTTTTTAATAGATAGAGTGATTCAAGAGGAAGGTTTACATGTACTTTTTATCCCGATATTTCCACGGGAACGGGAACCACGCGGGTGAAACCGCGGGCGGCCGCTAGTTTTAAATAATAAAAACTTCATTGTTAATGAAAAAAAAAAAAAATATAAAAAAAAAATGTTTTAAAATAAATAAGCGTTGGGTGCTTGATATTAAATGTTACAATTATTTTATTAGTAACTATTTACAAAATTAGAGTTATCATGAAAATATAGTAAATTGCACCCCACGCTTTTTACTATAAATAGAATTATTTTAAAACTTATTTTCTTCTTTTTAGTTCGGTTTGGTAAAAGACTGCGAAAACAAACTAAATGATCTGGGCCAAAGGAATAAAGTTATTCTTAAATGGGTACCAGCGGGCCGATCGCCGTTAATTCTATGCAGCAAAATTTCAAGCAAATCCATTGAAGAAATAAAAAGTTTCATTTGAACTCGGACTTCCATTTTTACCCCCTTTGGAGGGGGATCTCCAAATATCATTTCTTAAGTGCTCGCTTACATCACTTGAGAAACTTATCTAGGTACAACGTTTCAAGTGAATCCATTGGAAAAATAAAAAGTTTTTTGTAGTTTTGGCTGTGCGTTGTCTGTCAGTCAGTCAGTAAAGATTAGTTAGATTTATATGCATTTTAAGATTTTAAACTTTCGCGTTCCATTATAATTATAAACAAGAGTAGGACTCAACGCGACATTTATTATGTAGTACATAGGTATGTACTTACAGCTTGACGTTTCAGTTTGCTTGTGACCACGGCTGTAGCAACACATTGTAAAAGAAAGCTAATTTTACTATTCTATTTTCATTCTATTAGGACACCATCACAACACATAAGTACATTGTTCCAATACCAAAATAAATATTTTTGAAACGTGCTCACCAAGGGCTTTCATTTGATACACAATCGTGCGGCCGTGGGCCCGATCACTTACGTTTTGAAATACCGCGAAAATTTTACTTCAACTAAACGTCACAATGAGGAATTTTCCAAATAGGTATCGTAAGCTTATTTCAAATAGGTGCAAGAGATGGCGCTAGCGAAACTTTTCTTTTTTTTTAATAACAATACCTTGGACGTTTGTCAGCCTACGCAAAACAAAATAAAATTTAAAAATGTAAATAAATATGTAAATAATCTTGTTATATAAGGTTTTATTTCTAAATTACTACTTTTAGGTATGAAACCGGCCGGCTCCGGGAGAAATAAGTTATCCTGTTTAAGTTGATACTAACCTTTGCACAAGGGCAGCTTTTTTTCCTGTGAGCTTCGCATTACGCTTAACAAGCGATCTAGAACGAGTTGTTGACATTTTGTGGCAGTGTTGCCATAATCAAACTTTTTGCACCCCCTTTAGACCAGATAAACAAATGTGAAGTAAAACAGTTTCTTTTCTTTCTGACATTAACAGTTATTTAAATTAAAATATAATCAAAATCAGGTAAAATAAGAAAAAAAAACGATAACTCATTAATATATATACGCAACAAAATTCGTGAAACAATACATTCAAATTTCCCGTAAACTGGGGAACGCAAAAAAACATACCATACATGAAAATTAAGAAAAAAAGAAAAGTGGTCGCAGTGACATCTATTGAGCATTATAGAACCTACTGGAAAACTGCTCATTATTGTGTTTGCTGGGCTGAAAGGGTTATGTCGTCTAGAGGGCGCCATATTCAATTTCATGTGACGTGACGTGGCCTATAAAGTAGCTTAAGCACTAAGTGTAATGGAAATTGTAAACAACGACGGAAATTATCACATACACCTAGACCCGAAGAAATATTGAAAAGTTTGTTTTAAATATTTACCAGATCGGGGATCGAACCTGGGACCTCTATATATAGCGGCACTTTGAAAACCAGTGCGTACACCACTGGACCATGGAAGTCATCTGCATTTTGCCACATACTATAAATCTGCATTTTACTTTTACTCCATATATTAACACTGGGTCTGTAACCGGGTGCTCGGTGGCTGAACCACGGTATTGAGATGGAAACTTACCTGAACGTCCACCAGACATCATAGGACATTACGCTCATCCAGCAGAAGGTTGCTAAGAAGAAGTAGCAAACGAGGAGAGCTGGAAATAACAAAAAAATCAGTTAAGAAAACCCAAAGAACATTTTTTTTTTACTATTACACTACGCGTACCTCTTAGCTACGTGCATTAAAGTCGAAACATACTAATGAATAATAAAATTTAAAAAAATTTAAAGCCCTCGAGAAAAAAAAAGTAAAATTAAATTAAAATGATATTGCCAAACCAAGTTGAAAATATCATTAAACGTTGAACTTTCAACGATATTGTCAATGTTAACTAGTAATTAAGTAGACATTACCAATTTTATGATCTGACCACGATATATTATGTATAAATTAAGATAGAACATTTTCTACTTACTCATGGCAATGCAAGAAGAAGCATTCAGTCCAAACAAGTAGACTGACTTGATAACGAAGAGGAATATGTAGGCGAACATGAGACTCCCGACGTAGCACATCAGTATCATGCCTCCAAGATTCCTTAGCTCCGGCAGAAGGCCGTATACCACCAGAACCAGAAACAGGAAAATGCTGGAGATGAGTAAGCCTGAAAGTAAAGGAAAATGTATTTATTTTTAACATTTTTAGAAATTATCATACCTAGTCATCAAGGTAGTACAAAAAAACAGTACAGAGATTTTAGGGGATGATAGTGTCCATCAATACGAACAACTTTCACTACGGGGCCAACAACAGAATCGCGAAAAAAATCAGCTGTTCCATACATTTCAGTCGAGTCGATGTTGTACTTTTGTATGGAACGTGAAAGACGGACAAACAAATAATATCTACTTATTGATTTTCCCGTGGGAATATGATATTATAATCCTTGCCAGGGTCTCAAATTATTTACTTAAATACCAATTTCTGCCCCCAAATTAGCCCGCGCTTACAGTGATTTTCCATACAATGAGATTTCCCGCGGTAAAAAGTAAAATATGTCCTTTCCAGGGCCTTAAACTGTCTCTATTCTAAACATCATTCTTCCCATGAACTCAAACTATCGCCTTAAATACCAATTATATTCTACAGCTTTGCCAGCGCTAAAACTTATTTTACCATGGAAATGACCTTTATTCCCGCGGTTACAATTTGCCCAGGTATGTTCTTCCTAGCATCAGGACATGCGTGTCCCGGTGCTCCTATCAGTAGGAGTAATTAGTAGGAGCACCCGGAAGCACTGTCTCAAACTATCTCCATTCTAAATTTCATCAAAACTGGTTCAGCCGTTTTGACGTGAGCATATACAATTTCGCATTTATAATAATAGTAGGGATAGTAGAAATAGGAATATGAATGGCCGGCGGCCGCGACTACGTCCGCGAGTAGGTACTACATCGCAAAATTTTGTGTCACAAAGTGGGTAGATAGGCATTCTCTAAGGTCTCATCAGTACCATCATCAATCTATTTTAATGTCCTCGCTGCTGGGGCATAGGCCTTCATAGAGATGGATAGGAGAATGGGCCATGACCTTCCACACGGGCCCATTGAAGTTATGGTGTAGGTACTAACCAATCCAAATGCAGCCAGAAACATCGGCATATCGTGTCTTCCGAAGTACGATATATTTTTTAACAGCAATCCCATGATTGACCATTGCAAAAGTAACATAACCTCATCGATCGCAGGCCGAGCACGCTACCCGTGGTTTAGGCATAAGAAGGTAACGAACGATACCTAGACAAACAGGAGCTACTATCGTATGAATAATATTCGGACATTCTCCTACTCTTGAACTACCAAAATGCAAAAAATCAAGTCAATACTTTTTAAAAAATTTGTAAAACTGATTTTCTTGAGTTTTATTCCAATGCATAAAGAATTGTTTGCTTTGCACGAAAATGAGCTGTCATGGGACCCATGCTTCATTGAATAAAGTAAACAAAAAAAAAATACCTTTTTCCCGAGTTAAAAAAACCGTATGAAATTTTCCTGGCCAGAGTTTAATTATCCCGATCGATTTAGCCGTTTAAGTAGTTGTGATTGAGCCATAAACATCCAAACTCCGTATCTTTAATTATATAAAATATTTTTATTTACCGTATTTTTATCCCCACCCCACCCACCCTATATAAACATTAACCCGCCCCCCTTTCTACCCTATTAGGTGTTTTTTTATTTTGCCTACGCAGATCATTTTTAATGATGACCTAGTATCCTTCATACCAATTTCCATACTCCTAAGTCCAGAAATGAGGAAGTTTTTATATAAGCCTTAATCCCCCCTTTCTACCTTATTAAGGGTTTTTTTATAACTTCGCTTACGCAGATAATTTTCAATCGTTATCAGTATTCAACATACCAATTTTCATACTTCTAAGTTCAGAAATGAAGAAGTTCCATATAAACTTTATCTCCCCATTTTACCCTGTTAAGGGGGAGTTTTTTTTACTTTGCTTACTCAGATCATTTTCAGTCGTAACCAGTATCCAACGTACCAATTTTCATGCTTATAAATCCATTAATGAGGAAGTTCCATATAACCTTAACCCCCCCATTTTACCCCTTTAGGAGGGGAGTTTCCTAAAATCCGTTCTTAGCGGACGTCTCCTAGGCATAATCTACCTTCCTGCCAAATTACATCTTCGTTGGTCCAGTAGTTTTCGAGATTTCGTGATGAGTGAGTTATGTCCCCTCGATTTTATATATATAGATTGTATTGCGCCAGATAAACTCTGAACTGCGGAGCGAACATTAGGTCTGCTCCAAACAGTTAACACCATATAAAAAAAAACTCAGTTAACATTACGCAGGTTACGAGATACAGATTTTTTATCCAGCAATTCAAATATGTATTTCAGGTTCCATGGTTAATTGTCATTCATGACACTTAAAAAACGCCCTTGGCTTGCCAAAAAATCAATGGGTAATTAATTAGGCTACTTAACTGCCGTAAATTGATTTTGCAAGACCATCTACAGACATAGGTACAATGAATAGGATAATTAATAAGCAGGTCACGTTCAAATTAGTTTAATAACGGCCATTCATAATCATTCCGACATATCCATGGTTTTGCCTTTGGAATAGACAAAATAAAATATTTTATTCAAGTATCGTTTTGTGGTCAACAACAAACGACAGAAATACTATCTCTGGTAGCTATCGATGAGAGGACTGATTGTATACTGGGAAACCATGTTTTTAGCGCTCGCAGTGGTTAGCGCTTGGCCTGTAATTTTCGCAATGGCCGGTCACAGGATGGGTGTCTTAAGGCGATACTCGGAAAAATTATGCTAAAGCGAGATAGCAATGAGAAAACGACGCGCGCGGGAGCGAGGCCGATTTTGCCGATTACGCAAAAAAAAACACAAAATCACTTCGTATTAAAAAACTATAGCGATTTAAAAAAAACGCTTCTATACGATCCTAAATATTATTGGTGTCCACTAATTCAACCAATTTTCAATAGTATATGTTACCCCATTTAAGAATAAACTTGATAAGTATTTCGTATGTATAGGAAAAATTGCATTGTAAATGCATAAAAATAATATAAAATCTCAATATGGCTGTTTCATCTTAATCGATTGTTAAACATTTGTAAAAATGTTTCTTTCGGATGCGAGGGTTTCCTCACATTGATGAAGCAACGCTGGCCTACAGCGTAACAAGTGATAGCAAAATTCGACGAGTCATGTAAGTCTTTCGGTAGCTTAGTTGGTCAGAGCATCGGGCCGGATTCCCGGAGGCGCGGGTTCGAATCCCGCCTGAAAGCTACTTATAGGGCTCGTGGTTTTTTACTATCACATTTTTCCTATACTTACAAAAATTGCATTGTAAATGCATAAAAATAATATAAAATCTAAGTATTTCGTATGTTTTAGAGGTATTTTCGAAAAGAAAAAGTGTCGAGCCAAAATCATAAAATCGTGTTTCTGAAACTATACGATTCTAGATAAAGGTATGAAGAAATATATATCTTATTCCCAGATTTATAACAACTCTAACCGTCCTATAGTTTTATGTCAAAAAGTCCATACTTTTTCCGAGTAGCGCCTTAAAATGGTTTATCTGCTTCGAAAGGCAAGGCGCTTGCACCCACTAATGCGCATTGGGCCCGGTGTGGTGAATCATGCATGACCCGCTCTCCTTGATCGTGTCCCAGCAGTGGGGACCTCAAAATGGCTGATGTTGAAACACTACTTACTGTACTTTAAGAAGTAATTTTCTTCGTGATGTTCTTTGTGTGTTTCCTTACTGTCGGCGACCCACACGGATATTGGGCCTAACGTGTTGTTGTCGGTGAGTCTGTAGTCCAGGCAGAAATATTTTGGATCAGCCGTCATCGTAGATGCCTTATTCAAAACCACCCGCACGCTTCCGTTCTGGAAAGATTAACGAAGTAAAATAACAGCAAAGATCTTGTACGAATCACTTTAAATAAGAATTAAAGAACGATGTTAGTTGTGGTCTAACTCAATAGCAGCTATGAGTAATATGAATTGAAATGAAATACATTTATTTACACATCACATTATTGGAACATACAACTTAAGACTATGCCTAAAGGACCCCATAGACTATCAGTCCCCCCAGCAGGCAACGGTCTGTCAGTTGGCCGAAATTCATACTTTTCGGCCATGATATTCGGTTTTTGTATGAAAAACAGGTGAGTGTGTCACCGATTGCCGTCAACTGACAGACTGTTGACTGCTGGCGGAGTGATAGTTTGTGGGGACTAACTAGCTTCCGCCCGCGACTTCGTCCGCGTGGACATTCGAGAAAATCATTAGGGGACCAATAACCAGGATATTTATAGGGCTCGTGGTTTTTTACTATCACATTTTTCCTATACAAAGATACATAATTCAAAATTATTTCCAATAAAATGTAACAATTACTTTATCAGTAGCTTTCAGGCGGGATACTACTACTACGGGCTATACTTATAGGGCTCGTGGTTTTTTACTATCACATTTTTCCTATAAGTACTTACAAAATTGCATTGTGAATACATAAAAAAAAAAACTATTAAACTATTGCATTTTGCACTAAATAATAAGATTTTGTTTGATTTTCAGTTCAAACAGTACCATCGTCGGTTTCAAAGAACATATGATTAAATAAAATTATTTTGTTATGTATTTTACTTGCTTTAGGTTTTTCTAAAGTAAAACTTCTGACATATTTTTTTTTAAATCTCACAAAAATAAACTTTCACATACTTTTAAAAATATATTTTTAAATACATATAAGAAATATGCAATATGCATAAAGACAAGAAAAAGTCGTTTCATACATAGATCATTGAAATCGGTGCGCCCGAGAAATTACTGCCCTCATTAGTAATCTTATATCTCCATAATTATTGAAGATATCGACAAGCAGTTTTTCTTATCAAATACTCTATTAAATTGTCCACAATATTAGTGGATAAAAATATACCCCACGGAACAGTTATTTTTTTAAATTAAGTAAAATCCGACAAATATCTCAATATTTTCCAAGCAAAGCTAATATTTGGGCATTTTTAAATATATTATGTAATTATCTTTCATTTGACACCTACTTTATCAAAATCGGTGCGGTGGTTTGGCTTGTAGAATTTTTTAATTATTTTTTTAAAGAAGTGGCGCCATTTCTGTTCCTAAGGGATGAAACTTTTGCTGCTGCGGGTGAAATTGATTATTTTGGTCTCTAGTATCACTGTGCAAAGCGGCTTTCCTTTATCACAAAGTGCAGCTTTCCGACGAAATATCGCCATAAGACCTAGTCATCATCATCATCATCATCATCAGCCCGTATCCGTCCACTGCTGGACATAGGCCTCTCCTAGTTCACGCCACTGAGCACGGTTTTCAGCTCCTCGCATCCAGCCCCCACCTGCCATCTTTCGTAGGTCGTCACTCCACCTAGCACCAGGGCGCCCTACGCTACGCTTGCCTAAGCGCGGTCTCCACTCCAGAACTCGTTTGCCCCAACGGCCGTCGGTTCTTCGCGCGATGTGACCTGCCCATTGCCACTTCAGCTTGCTTATTCTTTGGGCTATGTCGGTGACCTTGGTTCTCTGTCGAATAACTTAATTTCTTATCTTATCCTTTAGAGAAACGCCGAGCATAGCCCTCTCCATAGCTCGCTGGGCGACTTTGAACTTGTGGACTAGTCCCACCGTTAGTGTCCATGTTTCAGCTCCGTAAGTCATTACGGGTAGGACGCACTGGTTAAAAACTTTCGTCTTCAGGCTTTGTGGTATCGACGACGTAAAGATTTCGCGAAGTTTGCCGAATGCTGCCCATCCCAACTGAAACTGAACGACAACTGAAAGACCTAGTACTATAAGGAAAATTACGAAATGGGTTGCCTATTTGTTTTTAGAAGGACGCCTACAACGTTTCAAGTTGAAATGTCTATTTTATACCCCCTGATTTTTCATTCAAAATTTCACCCCTATTTCAATTTCCCCCGGGTTGAATCATGTTCAGCGTGTTAAACATCAAAATAAATGCAATTTTTGCAATCGTCATCCCATAAAACCTCAATAACAACATCCATATTGATTTTTAGGTTTATTTATCCCATTTAACCTGTAAGGGGTTGATTTTCAAAAAATACGAAATATGTGTTGGCTTATTTGTTTTACTTTCCAACGAAGTTTGTAACGAATGAACTCCAAAAAGTAGTTTTGGAGTTTAGGACCGATTTAAAAAAAACCTACACCATTAGAAAGCTACATTCATCGCGGATAACATTAACTCATTATGATGTATTAAGTGCCTACGAAATATGAAATTTTGCTGTTGAGGGGCTTGACCGAGTTTGCTGTGGATACAAGCTTGCATTTGTCGTGTTCGATGCTTGATGAATCACTGAGTCATGTATAAGTGTGTTGTGATTACCTATGCACTCTTTGCACCGTTTTGTCGAATGGCAAACATTGTCAACATGCTTGTATAAACAATTCCTACAGATCTTCAATTTCGAAATTGTTCTCATTATGCTCTCGGAAAAGAAAACGGCCTTTAAATTATGGCAGTCCACCAAGACTCAGGAAGATAGAGAAGCGTATAAAACGGCGAAGAGGAAGGCAAAGAAAACTGTAGCCATTGAAATGAGGAGCGCTGTGGGATCACTATACAGCGCACTTGAGCAAAAGGAAGGGCAGAAGGAGATATACAAGCTTGCAAAGGCCCGAAGCAAAGCTTCACAAGACCCCGTCAAGACAAGAGTGATCAAAGGCGTCGATGGGGAACTTTTGTACCGGGATAGGGACATTCTGGCTGCGTGGCATACGCACTATGACCAACTTTTAAATACTACAACGAGATCTGTAGAGCTTCCTGAAGTTGACATAAACGTTGGTCTGATACCGCCAATAACTCTACAGGAAGTCAAAGCCGCGCTTAATAAAATGGCAAATAAGAAATCTACAGGTCCCGATGGTATCCCAATAGAAGCCTGGACGTGTCTTGGAAACCTAGGTATACATCTTCTTACTCGCCTTTTCCTTAAAGCCTGGGAGACTTCATGTATACCGGACGCATGGAGAATTAGCACCATTATTCCCCTATTCAAAGGCAAGGGCAGTAGGTACGAGTGCAATAACTACCGTGGAATCAAATTAATGTGCCATACAATGAAACTGTATGAAAGAGTTATCGATACCCGGCTAAGATCAGAGAGCTCATTAAGTAACAACCAATACGGTTTCGTCCCTGGCCTATCTACGATCGATCCAATGTTTGCCATTAACGTGATTGCTGAGGAATACAGAGCAAAAAACGCGCCGCTTTATATTGCTTTTCTTGACATGGAAAAGGCATTCGATCGCGTACCTCGCCCTACCATCTGGTGGAGTCTTCGAAAGAAAAATATCCCAGAAAGGTACGTGAATATCATAGCTGACATGTATAGGGATGTGAAGTCGGCAATCAGAACCACAGTGGGGCAAACACAAGCCATAGCGGTCACAGAGGGGGTACATCAGGGCTCTGTCCTCAGTCCATACCTCTTCTGTTTGGTGATGGATGCCCTTACTGAACATGCTCAGACCTTAGCACCATGGACCTTTATTTACGCGGACGATGTAGCCATCTGTACCTCTTCTCGTCAAGAGATGAGAGAAACACTGACCCAATGAAAACGACAGTTGCAGGTTGGCGGCCTGAAGCTTAGTTTAGAGAAAACCCAGTATATGGTGTGTAACGGACTAGATTCACAGGAAGACCCTCTCATTATTGACGGACAAAAAGTTACAAAATGTGACGAATATAAATATCTAGGCACTATGCTGCATACTTCTGGAGATGCCGAGTTCAACATACATCACCGAATCGCCGCGGCCTGGCTGAAATGGCGAGAAGTAACTGGCGTTACCTGTGACCGGCGCATGCCTGTAAAACTAAAGGGACTGATATATAAAACCATCATTAGACCTGTGCTCACCTACGGGAGTGAAATTTGGGCCACGACTCAGCGCCACGTTCATGCTATCCAAGTCGCTGAGATGAAAATGCTTCGGTGGATGTGCGGAGTAACGAGACTCGACAAAATTCGCAACGAATACGTTCGCGGTAGTCTTGGTGTACGCGATATTGCCGACAAGCTACAAGAAAGCAGACTGAGGTGGTATGGCCATGTAAAAAGAAGACCTCCAGATCACATAACCAATTTGGCAATGAGTCTGAATATACCCGGGTCGAGAAGAAGAGGAAGACCGAAATCAAGATGGACAGATATCATTGCCAAAGATCTCAATGACTGCAATGTTTCCGACACAGATGCGTCGAATAGAGCGAAGTGGAAGAAAAGGATATGTAAAGCAGACCCCACTATCAGATGGGAATAATAATGCTGAGGAGAGAGAGAGAGAGTTCTCATTATGCTCTCCGGACACTGACTCAGAAATTTTCGACACTGATACAAGTCATGATTTTGATTGCAAAACGAACATTTCGACGTATACGTGGGCATGGCTTGATAGTTCTTGAACATGTGGCGGCTTTGATTGTTAGATTTGCTGTAGGACGGCTTCGATACTTGAGGCGAAGATTGCTTTTGAGATGATTCTCGTAGATGTGTCGGCTCGAGTGCTGTGAATTTAGTTTCAAGGAACTCCATAAACTCAAGAAGTTTCGGTAATTCCCTGGGCTGCTTACGTGATTCCATGTAGTCACTATAGGTGTTACTATCGAGCTTTTTTGCTAATAGATGCACTAAAAGCGGATCCCATGTATTGGTGTCCACTCCCAGATTATGTATAGCGTGTATGCACTCGGTTGTGACGTCATACAATCGCTTTATTTCAAATGCTGTTTGTCTTTGAATATACGGCTGATTAAGGAAAACTTCAATTTGCTTGGTGAAAAGTACCTGTGGGTTATCATAGCGGTGCGTTAGGATGTCCCATGCTGTTTCGTAGTTGTCCGCACTCACATGTAGATGCTGTATGAGACGCTCAGGCTCGCCTCTCACCTTTCCCTTAAGATGTTGCATTTTTTGGGCATTGCTAAGATATTTATTGTTATGTATCGCCTCCGAAAATAGATCAAAAAATGTAGGCCAGTGAGTATAGTTACCAGTAAAAACGGGAATTTCAATTTGAGGTGTCGATTGCTGTAAATGGGCAGTCGAACACAGTTTTTTATTCAATTTCCTTTTGATGCTGCAATAACTACTTAGTCCTAAGTAGTAGAAGTTTTTGGAAGTGCGAAAATTATTTAGAAACTCATAAATTTCTGTTTATTTGCATTGCTGTTATCCGTAGCAGTATAAGAACCGTCTTTGTAGCAGTCATGCGTAGATAATTTGTTGATTAAATTATTATTATCAACCGATTTTTTACGAAGTTTCAATAATAGCCTGATCAACGAGGACATATTTGTTGTATGGAAACATCAGAAAAATTCTCCCGTCGTCGCTGAAATTTGGCATGTATTGTGTGTAGAGTATGTAACGCTGATACAGGAAGTACAAGAATTTTAAAAAATATTTCTTACGGGAAGCTAGTCATTTTTACCTAACTGCTACAGAAGGAGGGTTATGTTTTTGACATAACGTAAGCGTAAAAATTGCTTCTAAATTTTCTGTGAATGTGTAAAGGTCACAGCATAATTATCAACTCGTAAACGGAACGTAAACGTATCAACTCGAGCGGTTCAGTATTCTTTGTATGACACTCCCTACTGCAACGAACACTAATCGGAATCGTAACGTAATCGCCTCGGGACGGGACCAGCAAGCCGTAAGCGCGGCGTGTCGCCTAGCCGTAGCCGAGTCGACGTACCGCGACGCTGATCCGGTTTGGTTACGTGCTTAGTGCTTACGTTAGGTTGACGCTTGGTTGACGGCGAGGCAAAAGGTGATACGGTGTCGATCCCTTTCCGAGTTGATAAGTCTGCTGTGACCTTTATATCCCCTTTCAAGTTGCATACGCCCGCGCCTCCGTGATGTTTTCAGCATTGTTGTGTTGTGGCAGTTAGAGATAAGAGAGCCAGTTCCTCAGTAATTGAGGATTCCGGGAGTAGTACGCTTTCACCTTTAGTTTTATCATCACTTAACATTAGGTGTGATGAAAGTTAACTGCTACTGCGTTGTAGATAAAAGAAAAATATTGCATGAACAGATTTAGTTTTGTACCTATACAGGTAGTAAAAAAAAACAGTACAGAGATTTTAGGGGATGATAGTGTCCATCAATACGAATAATTTTCACTATGGGGCCAACAACGAAAAAAAAAATCAGCTGTTCCATACATTTCAGTCGAGTCGATGTTGTACGAGTCATCGCATCGCACATGTATGTAAAATCTTTTATTATATCATGCGTTGATCGGTGACTATAAAACTGCAAGCAGGCATTTCTGTTGCCCTCAATTATGGACTTATTTATATTGTAGATATTTAGCAGTGCAATAAACGCATTCAATCATCGCGGTCGGTTTATCATTTTCTAGCATTTCCCGTCCGCGAATTAGCATCATTTCTAGCATCTATCATTTTAGCATATTTTATCAATTAGCATCAGCATAGCATTATATGTAGGAATAAACCCCTACATTTTGGTCCTTCGATCCTATTATTTAGTCCTTTGACTAGTTTGACCTAGTGCGCGGTGAGGTCTTAGACATAACTTACAGTTACGTAATTTTATTGCATTCGTGTCGGTGACTTTGCGCTTTGGTTTACAGTGAACATTATATTTAGCATTTTATTAGTGACTTTATTTAGCAGTTTAAAAGCAGTGACTATAACTTTTTATACGTGGACATTATACAAGTGAAGACAGCAGTTTACTAGCGGGCTAAGCAGCTCGTTTCAGCAGCCGCAGCGACAGCAGCAGTAGCATTTGGTTTGCAGCACCTCAAAGTAAGATCTTTCCATTATCTTTGCTTAAGTATTAACTTTCATCATGGCACCATCATTCGAACTTATCTTTGCCCGTCAAGCTGAAATTATCACTCAGTTCGAGAAGATAAAATCAAACTTCCGAAAGGACAGTGCTAGTAGGAAAACTCAGGAATACTTAGATAAAAGAGTCCAAGTATTAGACAATCTTTGGGCGGAATTTCAGCAGAATGACTCAGACGTGCAACAGTACGAAGATAAAACTTATGAGTATTTTGTTCAGCACATTTTCCTAAAGACGAAGGAGTTTTATGAAGCAACCAGAGCAAAAATGACTTCGTTCAAACCAGCACCAATGCCTACGTTGTCTCCTTTACCCGTGCCCGGAGATAAAAAGGAAGCTCTTTCACAACTTTCTTTCTCCATTCCTACTATGAGCAAGGACGACAAGGCCACGCAGCCAGGTAGTGCCGCCGACGAGTTGTTATGTCAGCAAAGAACCAATTTTATAGCATTATTGAGACAGATCCAACGCATATCAATTGATAATTTAGATGAAAAGTGGGAAATCGAGGATGAGCTTAGAAATATTCAAAAAAAGTGGCAACTAATTGAAGAAAATCATTTAAAAATTGACAACATTTTGCAAGGCTGTGATGTATTGTATGACAGTGAGTATACACAAAATGAAGATAATTATTGCAGCATCAAAAGGAAATTGAATAAAAAACTGTGTTCGACTGCCCATTTACAGCAATCGACACCCCAAATTGAAATTCCCGTTTTTACTGGTAACTATACTCACTGGCCTACATTTTTTGATCTATTTTCGGAGGCGATACATAACAATAAATATCTTAGCAATGCCCAAAAAATGCAACATCTTAAGGGAAAGGTGAGAGGCGAGCCTGAGCGTCTCATACAGCATCTACATGTGAGTGCGGACAACTACGAAACAGCATGGGACATCCTAACGCACCGCTATGATAACCCACAGGTACTTTTCACCAAGCAAATTGAAGTTTTCCTTAATCAGCCGTATATTCAAAGACAAACAGCATTTGAAATAAAGCGATTGTATGACGTCACAACCGAGTGCATACACGCTATACATAATCTGGGAGTGGACACCAATACATGGGATCCGCTTTTAGTGCATCTATTAGCAAAAAAGCTCGATAGTAACACCTATAGTGACTACATGGAATCACGTAAGCAGCCCAGGGAATTACCGAAACTTCTTGAGTTTATGGAGTTCCTTGAAACTAAATTCACAGCACTCGAGCCGACACATCTACGAGAATCATCTCAAACGCAATCTTCGCCTCAAGTATCGAAGCCGTCCTACAGCAAATCTAACAATCAAAGCCGCCACATGTTCAAGAACTATCAAGCCATGCCCACGTATACGTCGAAATGTTCGTTTTGCAATCAAAATCATGACTTGTATCAGTGTCGAAAATTTCTGAGTCAGTGTCCGGAGAGCATAATGAGAACAATTTCGAAATTGAAGATCTGTAGGAATTGTTTATACAAGCATGTTGACAATGTTTGCCATTCGACAAAACGGTGCAAAGAGTGCAAAGGTAAACACAACACACTTATACATGACTCAGTGATTCATCAAGCATCGAACACGACAAATGCAAGCTTGTATCCACAGCAAACTCGGTCAAGCCCCTCAACAGCAAAACACACGTCGAATAATAGCGAAATTAAACAACATAGCGTGAATCATGTTGCAACTGACGACGAGGAAATTTTACTCACGACGTTATCACTGAAAGTAAAAGCAGCTGATAACACATATATCACATTAACAGCATTACTTGACCAAGGTTCCCAAATATCTTTAATATCTGAAAACGCCGCTCAGATGTTAGGACTGCAGCGCCAGCGTTTCAATGCATCCATCTCGGGAATAGGAATCAGCTCCAAAGCCAGCAAAGGAGTGGTCACATTAGCATGTCAATCACTGTATGATGATTATCAGTTTAGCAGGCAAGCATTAGTCATCACAAATGTTATTAACAATTTGCCTAACTCATCCTTTAGAAAGCAAATATGGCCACATCTTCAGCACCTTCAACTAGCAGATCCTGAGTACAATGTATCAAAACCCATCGACATCCTTCTCGACGCCAGCGTTTACTCAGATATCATCATGAGTGGCTTAATAAAGGGACCAACACCGGCGCCTATAGCACAGCAAACTAAATTAGGATGGATTTTGTCAGGCACCGTAAGAACCTTTAACTGCAATGTAGTTGTTAATAACATTGATGACATCTCGAAGTTCTGGGAAATAGAAGGAATAAGCAGTCATTCAGCATCATCATTAACCAAGGAAGAGCAATATTGTGAAGATTTCTATCAAGCAACAACACGGCGTTTGGTATGTGGCAGGTATGAGGTCGCATTGCCTATGAAGCCAGACTTTGAACAGCACCTCGGAACTTCGAAACCTAAAGCAGTAGCACAATTTTTACAGCAAGAAAAAAGAATGATAAAAAACGAGCAATTATCAGAAAGTTATATTAAGTTTATGAAAGAATATCAAGAATTAAATCATATGCAATTATCACTACCTAAAGGTAACAATCAACCGGAATGTTATCTACCACATCACGGAGTATTAAAACCAGACTCCACCACAACAAAACTACGCACCGTATTTAACGCGTCATCACCAACTTCGACCGGGTACAGTCTAAATGATTTAATGGAATGTGGTCCAAATTTGCAACAAGACCTGCAATCACTAATTTTAAAGTGGCGACAGTATAGATATGTACTAACTGCTGACATTGAAAAAATGTTTAGATGCATATCTATAGGAAGTCAATATCAGCAACTTTTGAAAATAATTTGGAGGGATTCACCACACCAGTTGCTTAAAGAATATCAACTTACGACATTGACATATGGTACGAAGGTGGCACCGTTTTTAGCAATGCGAACTCTCAAGCAAATAGCAATTGATCATCCTCAGTATGGATTAGCAGCATCAGCATTAGAAAACTCTTTTTATATGGATGATCTGGTTTGGGGCCACAATTCCTTTTCTGAAGCAAAATTACTCCAACAGCAATTAATAACTGTATTACGGGGAGCCGGTATGAACATCCGAAAGTGGGCTAGCAATGAGCCAGACTTAGTGAAAGACTTATCATCTGAGCAGTTAGAAAGTACTTTAGAATTTAAAGACATGCAGAGCAGAAAAACATTAGGTTTAAAATGGACGCCATCATCAGATTCGTTTACATTACATTTCAATATGACATCAAAAACATAAACAATGAATGTAATACGAAACGGCAATTACTATCAAGCATATCTAAAATATTCGATCCATTAGGTTGGTTATCGCCGTTAACAATAAGAGCCAAACTATTATTTCAAAAAATCTGGTCATTTGATCTAGCATGGGATGATAAGCTTCCGAATCAACTTTTGAAAGAATGGGCGGCACTAAAAGATGACCTAGAATACATACATCATTTGAAAATTCCGAGACACATTGGAAATACAGAGCATAATTATCAACTGCATGGCTTTTGTGACTCATCGGAAAAGGCTTATGCATGCTCGATATACATCGTGACGAGCAACGATAAAGGTGAGCGCACATCAAAGTTGATAATAGCAAAAACAAAAGTAGCTCCACGTAACAAACAAATATCATTACCGAGACTAGATCTCTGTGGCGCATTATTATTAGCACAATTAATGAAAAAAGTTTTAGAAACATTTGCATGCAATGACGTCACTACGCATGGACTGACTCAATGGGCGTTTTCACATTGGACGATAACGGTAACGACACGATATTACACCGATATCGTCCCGATATCGTCCGCCGATATCGGCACGATATCGGCACGATATCGTCACGATATCGTCACGATATCGGAACGATATCGGTGTGTGAAACGATAACCAGCAGCTTGCTATGCGGTTAGTCGCGTTACGCCAGCTAAAGTAACCGCGCGGCTCCAAGTTTTATACTAGTATAGGTATTCGAGGTAATAAAGGCAGCAGTAAACAAATTACGTTTGCTTTATCTTTTATATTTATGGCGAAAAAAACGATATCGTCAAAGAACATTTTGGGTTGATCCTATTCTTCAAGTGCGATATTTAGAGGGAACATATTACCTTCTCTTCGATAAACTGTGTGCGCGAAGTAAAATGTTTTATAAATTTTTTCGAATGAGCCAGGACACTTTCGAGGAAATTTTATTTATTTGGTGGATCAACAGTTAAAATACCAATTATGAAACTATTAATAGCTACAGTAAACCAATTATAGATCCACACCAATAAGGCACATTATTTTTACATGCACATATTACTTACCTATATAAAAAAGCGCCTTTAAAAAAATGCCACCAAAAAGTAAAAAATAAATAATACCTCTATACTGAATTAACACCAAATAACGTAAGTAAGTACTTTCAAGACGTCGGGCACTTCAAAGTACTTACCTACTTAAGTTATTTGTTGTGAATACAGTATTAGAGTTAATGGTATTATTTGTGACTTTTTGGCGGCATTTTTTGAAGGCACTTTTATTTTTTATAAAAATATTTTTTGTCATTCTTTTTAGTGCATCATGCAGGCAATTTTCGTGTACCTACCTATTATCTTGGTAAATAGTACCTATAGTATAAACACATCTTAGATTTCTGCGCGAACTGTCCATATAAATAAAACTCTTTCACGGATTTTTTCACGCAATTTATTTAACAACAACCAAGTTGTTAAATAAATTGCGTGAAAAAATCCGTGATAGTGTTTTATTTATACCTATAGCACAGAATAAGCAACTTTTCATACAGTAGGCCGACGGAGACGTCTAGACAGGTCAATCGTGCGGGGCTTGCGGGGTGAGACGGGGGAGTGGTTGTCCCGAGTTACATACAACGCCGTTCATAGTAACTCGGGACAAGTCTTCCAGGGCTATCACGACATTCACGACTTTATAGTTATAATTAATTTTTAAATTAATATTATGTTGCATACGACATGTAGTGTGAGTGAGTGCAAATCTTCATCTCGCTTATTAAAAAAAAGGCAAATTTCCAAAATCCAAGATGGCGGCCAACTATTTTGTTTGTGAGCGGATTTTGATGAAACTTGGTTTTTAGTACAATTTTGACAAGAAAACAACAACACAATGTTAAAAGTATTAAAAAATCCAAGATGGCGGCCAACTTTTTTGTTAGCAGGCCGATTTCGATGAAACTCAGTTTCAGGTTCTATTTTGACAAGAAAACAGCAACGCAATGTTAAAAATATAAAAATCAAGATGGCGGCCAACTTTTTTGTTTGTGAGCCGATTTTGATGAAACTTGGTTTTTAGTACAATTTTGACAAGAAAATAACAACACAATGTTAAAAGTATTAAAAAATCCAAGATGGCGGCCAACTTTTTTGTTAGCAGGCCGATTTCGATGAAACTCAGTTTCTGGTACTATTTTGACAAGAAAACAGCAACGCAATGTTAAAAATATAAAATCCAAGATGGCGGACAAATTTTTTGTTTGCTGGCCGATTTCGATTAAATTCAGTTTTTGGTACTATTTTGACCAGAAAACAGCAACGCAATATTGAAAGAATAAAAAAATCAAGATGGCGGACAAATTTTTTGTTAGCAGGCCGATTTTGATGAAACTCAGTTTCTGGTACTATTTTGACAAAAAAACAGCAACGCAATGTTAAGAATATTAAAAATCCAAGATGGCGGCCAACTTTTTTGTTTGTGAGCCGATTTTGATGAAACTTGGTTTTTAGTACTATTTTGACCAGAAAACAGCAACGCAATATTAAAAGAATAAAAAAAATCAAGATGGCGGACAAATTTTTTGTTAGCAGGCCGATTTCGATGAAACTCAGTTTCTAGTACTATTTTGACAAAAAAACAGCAACGCAATGTTAAAAATATTAAAAATCCAAGATGGCCGCCAACTTTATTAAATAAGGAATCTGAATCAAACACAGCATTTCAGGACAGCCATTTTATTCGAGAGAACGCGTGCTTGCAGTGTTGCCACATACATCATAGACAAACTATAATAATTATCTTAACACCATCCCTCAATTTAACAACCCTAAAATACAACAATCTGTTATTAAATTGGATTAGTTATTAAGGCAAGGTAACATATAAGGTAAAGTAATTATAACTAAGGTAAGGTAATTACAGTAAGGTAATATAACTTAACTAACATAGCATAGATATTTACTGTGATATAACTAAGGTAAGTACAGTAGCTAGGTAAGAATACACATAGCATCTTTAGAACCTTCATAACTAGGTAGACACTTGCATTGTATTGTTTCTTGTAAATTATACTACAAATAAGTTACACTTATAAATATTATTGCGATAATCAAATATTAATTTAAGTGGTTTTATTTAATTTTTAAGTCTCACATGATAAATACTTAGTTTACAATGTAATAAGTAATAAGTTAGTTGCATAGTTTTTAACACAATAAATAGTTTCCAAAAATGTTATTTTATTTTATTAGTTTACTTTAAGGCATTTGGTAGGCATTTAATTTAAATTACTTATAAAGTTACATAACAAAGTTGTAAACAAAACATTTCAAGTAGGTAGGTAAGTAGGTACCTCCTAAACAGTTTCATTTTAAATTTAGTTTATTTGAAAAATAAGTATGTTTAGTTCTAGCTAAAGCCTTCGTGAATATATCTGATACATTTTCATTAGTCGGTACATATGACAAACAAATTATTTTCTTATTGACAATATCTTTAACAAAATGAGCTTTAATGTCAATATGTTTTGAGCGTTTACTATTCTCAAAACTGTTCATCATTTGGATGGCACTCTGATTATCTATTAGTAAATATGCAGAAATACTTTCGACATTTACAAAGTCTGACAATACCCCTTTAATGTGTATGAGCTCACTCACTGCATGAGCCCCGGCAACAAACTCAGCTTCAGCTGTAGAAAGTGCAGTACAATTTTGTTTCCTAGAGAACCATGCTATCAGATTTTCACCATGATATATGGCACATCCACTTGTGCTCTTTCTATCTGTTAGGTCTGCAGCCCAGTCTGCATCGGAGTATGCCAAGAGTTCAGAGATGAAACTCTTCTTGTAAATTAAGCTTTTCTCTACTGTTCCTTTGAGATACCGTAAGATCCTCTTTCCAGCTTTCCATAAATCTTGAGTAGGTTTGTCTAAGAATCTTGACAGATAAGATACTGCATAGGTAATGTCAGGTCGACTATTTAATGATATGTACAGCAACGAGCCTATCAGTTCCTTGTAGGGAACTTCAATTATTTCTGCAGATACATTTGCTTTATAGTTTACCTCCATTGGTGTATTGCTAGGTTTGCAATCTTGCATGTTAAATTTCTCTAATAGTCGAATTATCATTTCACTTTGTTTTATTTCTATCTTTTCTTTATTTCTTGTTATTTGTAATCCCAAGTAGTTCTTAACTTCTCCTAAGTTCTTCACATTAAATTCTTTTTCTAGTTCTTTTTCTATCTCTTTTCCATATCCGAGCAGAAGTATATCAACAACATATAATAGTATCCATGTCTTATCTTTATGGTATAAACATGTGTCATGTTTAGACTGAACAAATCCTTTTGAAGTCATAAAATCATGAAATCTCGTATTCCAGCACTTGGGTGCTTCCTTTAATCCATACAACGCTTTCTTCAGTTTTAGTACCTTTCCTTCACCAATTTCCATACCTTTTGGACATTTAATGTAGACTTCCTCTTTTAAGATTCCATTTAGGAATGCTGTAGGTACATCCATTTGTTTTAATGTATATTCCTTCTGTATTGCTATGCTTAACATCAATTTTATTGTTGATGTTCTAGCCACTGGGGCATAATTGTTGTAAGATCCATTTTGTTGGAACCCTTTTGCTACTAGCCTTGCCTTTTTTCTTCCATCTTGTTTAGTCTTAAAGAGCCACTTGGTATCTATGGCTTTCTTACCCTTTGGTAGTACAGCTTCTTCCCATGTTTTGAAGTTTCTTTGTGAATCTAGTTCTTTATTTATCGCTTTCTTCCACTTTTTATCTTTTTCTGCTTCTTCAAATTCCTGCGGGTCTCCTGATAAGAAGCAATAAGCTGTGTACATGTCATAATTCTCCAGATATGAGGGTGGTTTAATGGTTCTTCCTGATCGTGTCTTCTTTATAGGTTCTGTATTTTGCTTATCTTCCTCATTTTCACTTTCTTCTTCTGTTTCTACTCTTTTCTGGTCATCTTCTTGATCCTTCTGTGTTCCTTCTTTGCTTGTTTCACCCCTTTTATCTTGCCTTTTATAGTCTACACCTGTTCCAACTCTTTTTCTGTTATCTTCTTGATCCTTCTGTGTTCCTTCTTTAGTTCCTTTTGCTTCTGTATCCCTTCTTTCGTTGTCTTCATCATGCTGGTATGATTCCTTTTCATTTTGGTCATCTTCTTGATCCTTCTTTTTATCTTCTTCGTCTTCATTTTCATTAAAATAGCGTCTAAACTCTTGGGCATTGCTTTCTTTATTTTCTACATACTTTATTTGTGACTCATCAAATCTGACGTCCCTCGACACTACTATTTTATCCTCTACAGGATCCCATACACGGTAACCATTCGGTGAGTACCCCACGAATCTCATTTCTTTAGCTCGCTTTTCAAGTTTATCCTGTTTTGGTAAAACATGGACCCATACCTTGGAACCGAACACCTTCAGTCTTGATAAATCACGGTGACCTACCCATATTTCAGCAGGAGTGCTGAATCTGATCGCAGATGACGGACACCTGTTGATTTGATAAACAGCACATCGAACGGCTTCACCCCATAAGGTTTTTGGCAACCCTGTTTCAATCAAAAGTGTCCGTGCTTTATTGTAAATCGTCCTGTTCATGCGTTCAGCTACACCGTTAGATTGAGGGCTGTAGGGTGTTGTGTACTGTTGAACTATACCCTTACTCTTACAAAACCTGTTAAGTATATCATTTTTAAATTCTCCCCCATTGTCACTTCTAATTTTCTTTACTTTATTTCCTAACTGTCTCTCTAATGTATTAATATATTCCACCAACTTTTCTGTAGTCTCACTTTTATTCTTCAATAGATAAACCTGGCAAAAATGAGAAAAATCATCGATGATTGTTAGGTAATAAATCTCACCATTTGCTGTTGGTGTTCTCACTGGACCTGCAATATCTGTGTGTATCAACTCACCAATGTAGAAAGAATGTGGCTTAGATGTGGGATAGAATGGTAATCTAGTCGACTTTCCTTGCATGCAGGGCTCATATAAAAAATAGATACATAATCTTTGTCAAATTGAACACTAGCCCCTTTCTGTATTAATTTAGCAACTGATAATAAGTTACGAGACAAATTTGGTACTATTAATCCTTCAATATCAATTGTTATGTTTTTGAACTTTAAATGTAGCTTTCCTCTTTTATTACTTGATATGTATTGACCATTTGCAATAAAAATCTTTACTTCTTTATCTAATTTTACAATATCTGTCATATACTGTTCATACTCTGCTTTAATTAAATGTTCTGACGCACCTGAATCTATTATGAAATACACTTCTGAATTTAATAGGTTAGAATGACACTCACTGACACTTGGGCTCACACTATACGCTGCAAATGACATCTGGGTTTCCTCTTCTTGCTGTGCTAAACTGCTTCTGTGCCTCCAAACACGACCTCGACCTTGACTTCTGCCTCTTGGTTGACCCCGGTAGCTCCTAGTAGGTGGACGTCCCCGGTAGCTGTAGTTATTAGTTTTCTCCTTGCATTCTCGAGCGATGTGACCCTTCTTTCCACAACCATAACAAATTATGAATGCCTCTTCATTGCCTGAGCTTTGGACAGTATCCTGATGACACTTGATTTCAGCATCAAGTAACCTTGCCTTGATGAATTCTATACTGATGGTTTTTTCAGTGGTCATCGTTTCAATAGATGTTATTACATTCTCGTAAGATGAGGGAAGCGAAGAGAGTAAATAGCAAATCTGATCCATTTCGTCAACCTTTGACCCGATGGCAGCGAGTTCACCTACCAGTGAGTCGAATCTTAGGAAATAATCCTGTAATTTTTCTTTGGGTTCACATTTTAGCATGATAAGTTTCTTCTTTAAACGCAATTTATTGAACACACTTTTGCGCTCGAAAATGTCTTCTAGTTTTTGTAGCATGCTTGCGGCAGTCGTGCATCCCCTGACGATTTCTATGTACTTGTCGTGAATACATTGCACAATAATAGATCGTGCCTTGGCGTCCTTCGTTTTATCAATAGATTTCACATTCTCGTCCACGGTATCCTCTATTCCCTTTTCTTCTAAAAGCAATTTGATGCGGAATTTCCAATGACCAAAATTGCAATTGTCTTTCAACTTCGGGATATTTTCAATTGTTGCGGCCATTTCTATTGCCGGCTCTCGTCTTCAATAACACTTTTTTCTTACTTTTCGTATAAATTGCGCAGTGGAAGCGTATTAAATAAGGAATCTGAATCAAACACAGCATTTCAGGACAGCCATTTTATTCGAGAGAACGCGTGCTTGCAGTGTTGCCACATACATCATAGACAAACTATAATAATTATCTTAACAAACTTTTTTGTTTGTGAGCCGATTTTGATGAAACTTGGTTTTTAGTACAATTTTGAAAACAACAACACAATGTTAAAAGTATAAAAAAATACAAGATGGCGGCCGACTTTTTTGTTTGCAGGCCGATTTCAATGAAACTCAGTTTGTGGTTCTATTTTGACCAGAAAACAGCATCGCAATATTAAAAGTATAAAAAAATTCAAGATGGCGGCCAACTTTTTTGTTAGCAAGCCGATTTCGATGAAACTCAGTTTCTGGTACTATTTAGACAAGAAAACAGCAATGCAATGTTAAAAATATTAAAAATCCATGATGGCGGCCAACTTTTTTGTTTGTGAGCCTATTTTGATGAAACTTGGTTTTTAGTACAATTTTGACAAGAAAACAACAACACAATGTTAAAAGTATTAAAAAATCCAAGATGGCGGCCAACTTTTTTGTTAGCAGGCCGATTTCGATGAAACTCAGTTTCTGGTACTATTTTGACAAGAAAACAGCAACGCAATGTTAAAAATATGAAATCCAAGATGGCGGACAAATTTTTTGTTTGCTGGCCGATTTCGATTAAATTCAGTTTCTGGTACTATTTTAAACAAAAAATTTGGCCGCCATCTTGAATTTTTATATTTTTAACATTGCGTTGCTGTTTTCTTGTCAAAATAGAACCAGAAACTGAGTTTCATTGAAATCGGCCTGCAAACAAAAAAGTTGGCCGCCATCTTGGATTTTTTAATACTTTTAACATTGTGTTGTTGTTTTCTTGTCAAAATTGTACTAAAAACCAAGTTTCATCAAAATCGGCTCACAAACAAAAAAGGTGGCCGCCATCTTGGATTTTTAATATTTTTAACATTGCATTGCTGTTTTCTTGTCAAAATAGAACCACAAACTGAGTTTTATTGAAATCAGCCTGCAAACAAAAAAGTTGGCCGCCATCTTGATTTTTATATTTTTAACATTGCGTTGCTGTTTTCTTGTCAAAATAGAACCTGAAACTGAGTTTTATCAAAATCGGCCCACAAACAAAAAAGTCGGTTGCCATCTTGGATTTTTATCATGTTTAACATTTCGTTGCTGTTTTCTTGTCAAAATAGTACCAGAAACTGAATTTCACCGAAATCAGCCAGCAAACAAAAAAGTTGGCCGCCATCTTGAATTTTTATATTTTTAACATTGCGTTGCTGTTTTCTTGTCAAAATAGTACCAGAAACTGCGTTTCATTGAAATCGGCGTGCTAACAAAAAAGTTGGCCGCCATCTTGGATTTTTTAATACTTTTAACATTGCGTTGCTGTTTTCTTGTCAAAATAGTACCATAAATCGAGTTTCATCGAAATCAGCCTACAAACAAAAAAGTCGGCCGCCGTCTTGAATTTTTTAATAATTTTGACATTGCATTTGCATTATTAAATTATATTATTAATTTAATATCGCAATACCAATGTATCCACCCGGGGTCGTAAAAGGTCAAGGTTAAAGTGACAACCCTTACGTACTTACGTAAATACCTATACAGGCGTCGGCATCGCCCAACTTCAAGGGCGTCGTCCAACTGTATAGAAAGATTGCTTAAACTGTGCCTATAGTATGTTAGGAATGTACACATAAACCGCATCAATCACAAATACTCATCTGATGTAAAACGTATCAAAATCGATTCAGCCAAACGTGAGATATTCACGGACAAACATACATAATGTACCTAAAGGGTCAAACTGAGAACCTCCTTTTTCAAAGTCGGTTGTAATACTAAAACCTTCTCCTAAATGTAACAAATACTTTTCTGAAAACCGCATCTCGCGGACAAACCTTCATACATACATACGGGTCAAACTGAGAACCTCCTTTTTTGAAGTCGGTTAAAATACTAAAACCTTATCCTAAATGTAACAAATACTTTCCTGAAAACCGCATTTAAATCGGTTCAGCCAAAAGCGAGATAATCGCGGACAAACATACATACAAAAAAATACAGGTCAAACTGAGAAGCTTCTTTTTTTTGAAGTCACTTAAAAATTACCTATTACTATCGTTCGGTCATTGTCGATATTACATACTCGAAATAGAAGGGAGAGGTGAGGCGGGAGGAGATCCACCTCCTCTCTCCTCTCCACCAATCAACAAGCAGGCATAATCGTCGCGGAACTCACACCTAGCAAATCAAGAAACAAGCGCTACCTAGCGGTGGCTTTTAGCGTAAAAACCCAAAAATGCAGTAAATAACAGATAAACTGTTAATTACCCTTGGTTACTTTCGTTAATAACCGGCTTCGCATCTTCCGCACTCGTGTCGTCACCGATATCGGCACGACAGACGATATCGTTGACGGTAACGACACAGTGTGAAAGCATTTAGTAGTGATTGTATGAAACTGCCAGTCCGAAGATATCGTGCCGATATCGTGTCGTTACCGTTATCGTCCAGTGTGAAAACGCCCAATGGTGGTGCTCGGCTGGCTGCAAGGAGAACCTATGAGATGGAAGCAATTCGTTGCCAACCGAGTAAGTCAAATAACCGAGATCATACCAGCATCAAATTGGAATCACGTCAGATCCGAGGAGAACGCAGCAGATTGCGCTTCGCGTGGGCTCACTTCTAGCAAATTTGCAGATTTTTCTCTGTGGTGGGAAGGCCCTAAATGGCTTAGCACTTTAGATCCAAGCAAATTAGAAAAAACCATTTATCAATGCCCATCTTTAGAAGAAAAGAAAGCAATTGTGCATGTTGCCTTACAATCGCATCAAAACAATCATGTTATAGTAAAATTATTAAATCATTTTAGCGACATTGTAAAGGTAACAAAGGCAGTAGGTTGGTTATCACGTTACATCGAGTGTTTACGTCACCGGCAAACGTCACACGATAGCACTTTGTCAACATTAGAAATTAATAACGCATCTAATATTATAATAAAATGTGTGCAATTGAATGACTTTGAAGATGACTTAATATCATTAAAGTCAAACGGCCAAGTAAGCAAAAATAGCAAGATCGCCAGTCTTAACCCATTTATAGATGATCAAGGGTTACTGCGTGTCGGCGGAAGACTGCATCGCTCAAATTTAAATTACACAGCAAAACATCCCATCATTTTATCATCATCGAGCCGTTATACTGAATTAATCATACGACAGTCACACTTAATCACTTTACATGGAGGGCCTCGACTAACTTTATCGTACATCCGAGATAAACATTGGATAATCAGCGGCATCCGTTCAGTAAAAAAGCAAATAAGACGATGTGTTATATGCTGCAGATTTAATCAAGGACAGCAACAGCAGATAATGCGAGAATATTGACATTAAGTCGAACAAAGGACGTGGCGTGAAGACTACCAAAGGTTACGTCGCAGTCTTTATTTGCTTGTCCACTAAAGCAGTACATCTGGAGCTGGTATCGGATCTCGGCACAGCAGCTTTTCTAGCAGCTTTTCGACGGATGTGCGCTAGAAGAGGTACCCCAAAGAATATGTATAGTGATAATGGAACCAACTTCGTAGGTGCTGACCGAGAACTCAAGAAAGAGTATCAAAGCATTTTGAAAACTATGGGCACGAGCTTTATTAATGACGTCAATGAGATGGGAATCACATGGCATTTTAACGCGCCAGCCTGGCCGAATGCAGGAGGTTTGTGGGAGAGGACGATCCAAAGCTTGAAACATCATCTCAAGCGTGTCCTGGGGGAGCAAAAGCTTACCTACGAAGAATTTATTACTCTCTTGCATCAAGTCGAAGCATGTCTTAATTCTAGACCACTTTATGCGCTTACTGAAAGTGCAGAAGATGACGTATTAACTCCTGGTCACTTTTTAATCGGCAGCTCATTATTGTCGCGACCACAAACTGACCCTGATACAATCAATTTAGCAACACGTTGGCAATTAGTTCAGACAATGAATAAGCAATTTCAGAAAAAGTGGTCTAGAGATTATTTACAGCAACTGCAACCTAGATCAAGGTGGAGATTTCCGACTAAGAACTTACAAGTAGACGATATTGTCCTCATTAAGGAAGAAAACTTACCACCTGTCAAGTGGGCCATGGGACGTATCCTGGAATTGCATCCAGGAAAGGACGGCTACGTGCGAGTTGTGACAGTCAAGACAAAATCAAACATCATCAAACGACCCATAAACAAATTAGTATAACTTACATCGCATTATTTCATTCATTATCATATATAACACACAGAAGAAACAATATTATGCTCGCTCGATAAACCCGGGGAATTAAATATCACAATTAATTTGCGATGTCTCAATAACAAACGACGATTACGGCAAGCCTGTATAGTAAACACGGTGGCGTGCGACAAGAAATGGATCAAATTGCAGCGCCCGACTGTCTGGCTAAACTCCTGTTGCAAGGAATGCAGAGTCAACATTTTCTGTTCGTCTGGCATTGAAATAAAAACATCACTATACAATGGACTTATCACAGTAAGTCAAGGTTGAGCATTGAAATGAAATTGAAATCAGATCAAAAAGCAAGAACATAAATCATTGGAAATTCCGCAGACATACATTACATACATATACTTTAAACTCCACGATAAATACTAGCACTGTAGCCGAAATTGACACTTGGCAACCTGAAAGACGCCAATTGAAAGCATGAACAGCAAAGTGAAAGATCTTACTACACTCGACATTCAGCACTATATCATAGACATGGAGCATTGTTAGCCTGTTTGTGGCGCAAGGAGCATCAGCAGCGGGGCGCGCGCGCACTCGCGCCGGGCAGCCGGACGACCGCGCGGCCGGGAGGCGCCGGCCGCCGTATAGCGCGGCATGGCTAGTGCAGTGATTAGTGACTGTGATGAAAGTGAATCTTGTGTGTGGTACCCATAGCAAACAGTGAAGTTTAGTGTGGTGTTTGAAAAGACAATTACATAGACAAAGACAGACAATTTAGTTGTAGCAATTTAATATCATAAACATTACTAATATTGCATGCATTTATCATTAGGTACATACTTTATTATAGCATACTTACGCCCAATTGCAGGAAGCTCCATTAAAGTTAAAGCTTCATTAAATCTATTGCTGTCACTTTTTATTTCTTGACAACGAAAAGTGACAGCAATAGACTTAATGAAGCATTAACTTTAATGGAGCTTCTTGCAAGTGGGTGTTAGCATATTAAATATAAGCAATATTTTTCTGTAATAAATGTCACGATCAAGCACTAATCATCATCATTCTAATAACCTAGTTTAGTAACTTCATTATTCTAGTTCCGCATTGTCAGCATCAGCATTTATCATCAACAATTTGCACTACATATATTTTTAGTCTTAAGTTAGCAGATAACTCTCTTTTTCTCTTTTCTGAGAGGCCAAGATGTACGAGTCATCGCATCGCACATGTATGTAAAATCTTTTATTATATCATGCGTTGATCGGTGACTATAAAACTGCAAGCAGGCATTTCTGTTGCCCTCAATTATGGACTTATTTATATTGTAGATATTTAGCAGTGCAATAAACGCATTCAATCATCGCGGTCGGTTTATCATTTTCTAGCATTTCCCGTCCGCGAATTAGCATCATTTCTAGCATCTATCATTTTAGCATATTTTATCAATTAGCATCAGCATAGCATTATATGTAGGAATAAACCCCTACAGATGTTGTACTTTTGTATGGAACAGCTGATTTTTTTTTCGAGATTCCGTTGTTGGCCCCATAGTGAAAATTATTCGTATTGATGGACACTATCATCCCCTAAAATCTCTGTACTGTTTTTTTTTACTACCTGTATTGTTGTGTATGAATTAATTATGCGGTGATGTTAGGAACTTCGTTGGCATAAAAGATTTAACCATTCTTGAGGTGTGTCTTATTTTGTTTTTTATTTATTTCGAAAACCAACAGCGTTAGTTACAATATGTTTAAACATAGAATTTTAACAAATAATAATAGGCCAATAATAGGTTTCCCTTACATTACCATATTATAGAAAATTAAATATTTTTATGCTAGAAAAATG
Organism: Crambus lathoniellus; assembly: GCA_949710035.1. Taxonomy (NCBI): domain Eukaryota; kingdom Metazoa; phylum Arthropoda; class Insecta; order Lepidoptera; family Crambidae; genus Crambus; species Crambus lathoniellus. The sequence goes on along the minus strand of OX453303.1, from coordinate 7,513,733 downwards.
GAAAATGAAGTATTTAGAAAAAACCGACCCGTCTCACAACTAGCTCCGATGGGACAGTTAGTCGATGGGATAGTTGTGAGACGGGTCGGTTTTTTCTAAATACTTCATTTTCCATTTTTCTATTATAAAAATTGCATTGTGAATGCAAAAAACTAAAAATTAAAATAAGTATTTTTATGCTATTAAAAGAAAACAGTCGCAAATCTAGCAATACCTTAATCACTCCATAGTCTATCTCAGACCCCCAAAGGCGTACAAAGCAGAAACCTAAACTAGGTAGTTAATAAATGCCCGCCCCGCCCTGCGCCCCGATCGCGGTAATCTTATGACTTATTTATCTCTATCGTCTTCTACAAGCCGTGCGCATAAAGTTGGTAACGTCGCATTTCTAGTTTTAAGTGAACCGATTTGACACTGTTTTACAGGTAAACAGTGAGTAAACCTCGAGTAATGAATCCTATGGAGATGGCATATTGTTCTAAGTATATGAACTATCCGTTATATGAGCTAAATCGACATTGTGCTCATAAACAGCCATCTTGTTCTATCTTACCTCCAATACTCCATGTAAAAAGAGACAGCAACATATTTATTCGACCTATTTTTGGCAACATTAAATCGTTACGTCATAGTCTGTGTCATAGTAATGCATGATTGAGGCCGGTGACCGGTCGCCATTTTTGTTTCTCGGTATATCTAAGTATGCCTGACTTTTTCGTAGGTATGCCATCTCCATAGTTTAGTACTCCGAGGAGTAAACCGGTTCACAGCAATGTTGCCGGTCCGCTTCATTGCATGACTTGTAGAAGACGATAGAGAAGGCTGTGTTATGACGCATTAGCACAAGCATTAGTCAGATGTACGTGCAGTTGACGTTCACGCGAAGTGCAATACCGTTTTTGATACGCGCGGCGTTTACAGTGCGACAACGTTTTCTTTTCCGGTGATAATCTTAGGAACTTAAAACAGTTTTCATACGACAGTTTACTTTGTCAGCTAATTTCGCATTGCAAGTGGCTTCTCTGTCACGGATGTCACCGGAACAGACAAGAGTGTAGGACTATACAACCTTTTCTGTGCCGGTGACAGCGGCGCTACGTACGTTTTTCTTTTTTTTTGTAGTAATTTAACCGGCCCTGACTTCTAAGAACTTCAGCCGCCAGCAGCGCTATGGTTGGACATCAACTTGACAGCAAAATGATATTTAAAAAAATCACGTTAGTTTCACATTTTGGCTACCGGCACAGCAAAGTTTGTGGCACTGTAGGTTTGCGTGACGTGTGCGTCGCTATGTCATTAGGGCAATACCATAGGGTAATACAAAGTCAAACGTCATGACGCAAACGTGATCAAGACGCGCTGCATAGAATTACGGCGATCGGCCCGCTGCCCGCATCCAGCGGCTTCTCATCGTTTCTGATTCGATCGAGCTGGGAAATACCAAGCATCGCTCTTTCATTGCTCGCTGGGTGACTTTGAGCCTTCTTATGTGACCCATATGATAGTAAAAGACCACGTCTCACTTTTATAGGTCATTACTGGCAACATACACTGTTCAAAGACTTTCGTCTTGAAACATTGAGGTATTTCGGACGCGAAAATATGCCGGAGCTTTCCGAACGCCGCCCATCCGAGCTGGATTCGAAGAGAGATCTCTTTCTCGAAGTTGGACTTACCTAACTGGACCGTCTGCCATAGGTAAACATTGTGGTCAATAACTTCGAATGTACCTACTTAATGTTCCTAGCATTAACTGGAATTTCCTTATTCAATGAACGGAATTCAAAAATGCTTAGTACTTTATCGCATTAACTATTGTGCTTTTCCCGTTCAACGTGACCAATACAAGAACGCCATGATTGGTGTGACATGATAATAAATAATGTGTGGACAATTTTAATAACACGTTAAACCCCGACGTCATCCAAACCATAAAATAAACCTATTAGTTATTCTCTTAGTTATTGGTCAATCAAGAGGAAATTCTTAAATCTATACATACTTAAGTACTACTACATACATATACACATACATACAAATAAATAAAATTGGAGTGTCTGTTTGTAATATTAAAATAACCGCTTTTTACTACATGCATATGATTACGGTACATATACCAAAATATCATTTTTTTCAATTTTTGTCTGTCTGTCTGTCTCTCTGTTTGTTCCGGCTAATCTCTGAAACGGCTGGACCGATTTTGACGGGACTTTCACTGGCAGGTAGCTGATGTAATAAGGAATAACTTAGGCTACTTTTTATCCCGATATTCTCACGGGAACGAGAACCACGCTGGTGAAACCGCGGGCGGCCGCTAGTTCTTAAATAAAACATGCTTTGGCGTTTGATTGGCCCAAATGATGGTCCTGGCAGTGATACAGATAATACCATACTTACCTAATGTCAGGGGTTCTCATGAAACAAAGTTTTAAATCTAAAATCTGACAGGTACTTTTTAAAATTGGTATATTTTTTTTATTACTGTTTTTTATTTTAGTGTAGATTGTGCCGTAAGATACCCTTATCTCAGAAACTACTGAACCAATTTCGATGAAACTTGGACTGTTCCCCAAGTTGGAACACATTTGCTTGGAAGCCTAAATAGAACGCTATACTTAAATGTTATCAAATTCCAACTAAGTACTTACCTATATCAAACTATTTAGTAATCTGTGCCTATATTATCTATCACATACCTACAGGTCAAACTGATTACCTTCCCTTTTTTCATATCGTTTAAAGTAATTTGCTTGAATTCGATTCCCATTAACGAAATATAACAGACTTAATGTCAGATATGTGGAAAAGTCACTTTCGTATTTATTACATCGATGTTAGGATTTATAAAAAGTAAAAACTTAGGTACTTACCACTAATAATGAAAACTCCGGTCTTCTCAACGAATTTTCTTTCAAATATGCATCACTAAAGCCTCCCGGTTGCACCCCAAAGTGGTCCTTCAGAGATCCCTTCTGTATCTCATCATCATACACCGGGATTTGATCCAAATCCTTGTCCATTCCCGGATCCGTCAGACTTGTACATAGTTTTTTCCCGTACACATAATATCTATCGGAGCAACATTTTTGCACACAAACTTTTCCACCACTACATGCACCGTCAGTTTTTTTTAACAACACAATTAACATAACCGTTAACAGTAGACGCATGTTAACTGTTTCGCCTCTGAACACCTTTTCCTGTAAAGAGGGAATGTTAGGCGTTATCGTTATTACTCATTCTATAGAGAATGGCTCACCGCGAATATAAGTCGTTTAATGAATACGCGTTAAAAGAAATAATAGGTCTTTTTCCAAAATTCGATCAACAATTTGCATTATATGAATTCAACGATCTTTGGAATGGGAAGTGAATGTGGATAATCCTCACAGAATCGAAGACGAGAAACTTGTCCTAATTGGCGTGATACGATCACGTAACTAATAAAATGTTATGGTTTCATCATACACCTACTCGCGTGACGATGGGGCGTGGCGTAGTCGAGTTCTATTAGGACAAGGCATTACGGCACTTTTAATGATATTATTCTTAACTAGCGGATCCTCGCGGTATTACGCGCATGCCACCCGTACCCGTGGGAATACCGGGATAAAATAAAGCCTATGTTACTCGGGATGAATGTAGCTTTCTAATGGTCAAACAATTTTCTAAATCGGTCGTACCTAGTTTCGGAGCCTATTCGATGCAAACAAACAAAAAAAAAAATCAAATCTTTCCTCTATAATATTAGTATAGGCTAGTGGTGGATAGTTCATTTTATTATCCCCGCGGGAATGTGATATTGTTCCGGGATAAAAAGTAGCCTATGTCACTCTCCAGTTCCTAAGGTATCCTCATGCCAAAAATCACGGCGATCCGTTGCTCCGTTTTGATGTGAAAGACGGACAAACAAACAAACAAACACTTCCACATTCATTATATTAGTATGTGTAACATAATATAATAAGTCTCCGTCCCGTTTATACATCTCAGTTATAATAGGTAAAGGTTCTGACGTATTTAAGGCAGGGCAGTCGTTGGAACTCGTTTACTTAACTACTTTTATCAAACATAATATTTCAATTATTACTCTCGTGGGCCTGCTATTTGATATTAATTGATGATAAGCTGTATAATCCGGTAAAATGCTGTTAGGATACGATCTTTTGGAATGGAGCGTCACACAACACAACACATACATACAGCGTGTGTAGATACAGAAGCGGCGCGCTCCAAGTGTGTGAGTCCCTGTTTAGAACTACGCGCGTGTAAGACATCGGTTACACGCTAATTCTGGCGTCAGTTCAGTCCATCATTCTGGTCAGAATGACGAGAGAATTATCGTGTAACCATTCAGACTGACAGACTGTCGGTCTGGACTGATGAAAATTCATAATATTTGTCAGTCCGTTCCGAATGACAGTATACTGACGGGAGACTGAACTGACGTCAGAATTAGCGTGTAAGTAACCGATGTCTTAGACGCGTTTTCACATACATTACCCGCTAAGTATTGGCGTTCTGCGTCTTATCTGCCACATGGACAGTGAGGTAATGAAAATCGCATGGCATTCGCCCTTTCTGGGCAAGCGCTAAAACAAGTGTCATTGTTGCGAAACGCAACTCCAAAAGGTCGTATCCTAACAGCATTTGAACCGGTTAGTATACTGTTGAGCTACTTGCCAACATTCTTAATCTAAATTAAATAATGTAGGTACCTAATGCAAATGACATTGGGCAACTTGGTAGCCTACGCGGCCACTTCTAAAAATAGTCTCATTTCTTAGATCTTTGAATTATCTTAAAAAGTTTGTATAGGCGCTAAGTACTGTAATCCATAGTTTTTGAAATAGAGAGTGTAGAAAAAAAGGATCTTTTATAAGAATAAATTCTTTAACCATTTATAACTGTCTTCAAACTGAAAATACAAAAAAAACTTTCATAATAGTAAAACATAATCGTATCCGTATAGCTAGATTTAAAAAATATATAGGTAGTTTCGAAGTGGCCGTAAACATTTTTTTGATCACCAAGGACCTTAGAAATTGCCCATTATCCTTTAAACTTGCATTAAGGCTGTGCAGTCTGCACACTAGCGCCTCCATCACTACATAGTATAAAACAAAGTCGCTTTCTCTGTCCCTATGTCCCTTTGTATGCTTAAATCTTTGAAACTACGCAACGGATTTTGATGCTTTTTTTTTAATAGATAGAGTGATTCAAGAGGAAGGTTTATATGTACTTTTTATCCCGATATTCCCACGGGAACGGGAACCACGCGGGTGAAACTGCGGGCGGCCGCTAGTTGAAAATAAAATCATGGTGCTTAATTAAAAACGAAATTGTAAATTATCTCTCTGGTAGTGCAAAAAAAGTTTTATCAATAAAACTCCATTGAATTAAACGACAAGCTAGAAAGTATAGATAAAGCAATAGGAAGTACCACAAAGCCTCTTCGGAGTGCACTACAGACAGAGAGATAACTGGCAATATGATCTTTATTTATTTATTCTTCTATCACAGGTTTTTTCGAACTTACAAGAAGAGATCCACACATTGTAAACACCATTTGTGTTAAAAAAGAAAGAGATTTTTGATTTCTTTATTTTTATTTAAGCACTATGATTTTTTTCCAATGGCGGCGCTAGTGTGTAGACTGCACACTCTTAAGAATGTTAACAAACGGCTTAATAATCGCGGTTCACGATGGTACCTATACCTAATTCCTAAAAATATTTTATTTAAATACTTTACTTACTCGTAAGTTTCAATAATTCCAATAGTTCTTATTTATGATTATTTCTATTAATTAATACTTAATAGAAGAAATATAAAACACTACATAACTATTTAATGTTAATTAAACTAACACTTTGATTCTCTAATACCGTGAGTTTCACTGTTTCAACTACTGTTCCAAAAATCGTAATTATTTATTTTTCACTAATAAATTCTAAAACACAATGGTATCTGAATAAATAAAATTTTATTTTAATTATACTGTACCTATACGTGTTTTTCCTCATCGAGCGCCACTATAACTGGATTCAATTAAAAAGTAATTTCACTATCGAATTCGATATGTGTCCGATAGTTGTTAAATACTCTCCACATAACTAAAGTTAAATTTTAAATTTATAATTATATATTTATTTTTATTCACTGTAAGTATTGATATGCTAGCGCACTTTTTTGTTTTGTGGAAGATTTTTGCTTGATCTCGCGTATCATTTATAAAATTTGAGCTTCTGTTTCACTCCTGTTATAATTAAATTAATTTCAATTATCGATAAATTTTCATAGTAAGTTAGTAGTTTTAAGAGTATGTTGTTGTTTTTAGATCTTTATAGTGAATGTTGTGTACACTTTTAAGTAGCGAGCATATAATGTTAGATATTATTAGGAATTTTATGTGAGTGTATGATATGTATTGCTGTAAGTGTGCCTGAACCGGACGACGTTCCGTGGGCAGGCCCCCTACAAGGTGTACCGACGATCTGGTCAAGGTCGCGGGAAGCCGCTGGATGCGGGCAGCGCAGGACCGATCGTTGTGGAGATCCTTGGGGGAGGCCTATGCCCAGCAGTGGGCGTCGTACGGTTGAAGTGATGAAGTGTGCATACTTTTAATAAATAAATAAAGTTTTTAAGTTGTTATATATAAACAAGTTTTTAATAAAAAAAATCATTTTCATGACAAGCTTTTTTGATGACTGGACTTAAATTTTGTAGTGTCATCTAAACCAAACCTGTAGGTATTCAGCTCCATCGGACACTAGGAAGTGGGTCTTATTAAGCTTGCAAGATTTGTCCCCCACTAACTAACTAACTACATAGCATGGCAAGTTAATAAAAAGCTTGTAAAAACCGCTCTAGATCGGTTGTCAAAAACCTGGAAAGATAAATCTCCACATTGATGAAATAAAACAGCGTAAGAAGTACTTATTAGAAAAATTCGACGCATCTTCTAACGACTCCGCACCGTAGCTCAGTCAACGTTCAGAGCATTCGCTGGAACAGGTTCCGGGTTCGATTACCGGCGGAGCTACTTTGAAGATCGGTCGTTTTCTTTTCTAATAATTCATTTTCAATTATAAAATGTGCAGCTAACAGAATTATACCTGTTATTTGCATTTGCAATTTTTGCTTTTACAATGCAATCTTTATAATAGAAAAATGGAAAATGAAGTATTTTAGAAAAAATCGACCCGTCTCGTCCCATCGGAGCTAGTTGTGAGACGGGTCGATTTTTTCTAAAATACTTCATTTTCCATTTTTTTTCCAGAATTATACCTATTCTCGTCTGATGAAGACTCCAGAATGTGGGGCAGGACAAAACTGACGATTCAAAAATGGTTGAAAAAAACGTTTATTTGAATAAAGAATAAGTATTTCTATTTCAAGCAACTAGCACCATATCACTCAAAACAAACGTGCAAAGCTTGATATTCTGTCGACTTTACAAGAATATACTTACATCACTACATAGTATAAAACAAAGTCGCTTTCTCTGTCCCTATGTCCCTTTGTATGCTTAAATCTTTGAAACTACGCAACGGATTTTGATGCGTTTTTTTTTAATAGATAGAGTGATTCAAGAGGAAGGTTTATATGTACTTTTTATCCCGATATTCCCACGGGAACGGGAACCACGCGGGTGAAACAGCGGGCGGCCGCTAGTCCTCAATAATCCTAATATTCCTCATTGTTTATATTCTATGTATTTACCTAGTCCCTTTTCCACTAACCACAAACCTTGACTCATAATATTTTAATATGTATTAATGTTTCATTTGCTTAACGGTAATTAAATGACACACCAAGCGGAAAGTTCATAAGACTAAGTGCACCGTTGCAATATTACAACTTACTAGCTTTCCGCCCGCGGCTTTGCCCGCGGGCGGAAAGCTAGTAAGTAGGACTACTACTAGGACTACACGACGTTTTCCCTAATATATTTCCGGGATAAAAAGTAACTTTTGTTACTCTCCAGCTCCCAAACTATCCCTATACCAAAAAATACGTCGATCCGTTGCTTCGTTTTGAGTCAAATGCTTAATAGCTGTTTGTATGGGAAAAGAAAAGTGTGGTTTTGGGTTTCGAACCAAAATGGTAAAAAGGAACCCTTCTGGTGAGACTGTCTGTCTGTCACAACTGGACATCTCGAGAACTACTAATGCTATCAACTTGAAAATTGGAATAAGTAGTTTTAGATGACGTTTGCACAGAAATAAACATATTTATATTTTTTTGCAACAGAGACTAAAATGGGGTTTTATAAAATCGAAGAGGGGCTACTAGGGCATTTGGGGTATCATATGGAAGAGCGCTGCTTGCACATTCTTAAGGTTTTTTTTTCTTAAGCCGCATAGTTTTCGACTTTTGATGAAAAATGTAAAAAAACGTTCCGAAGTTTGCACAGAGAAAAATCAGAAATTATTTTATGTGGTAGAAGTTTATGCAAAGATTACAGAAAAAATAAAACGATGTCTCTAAATATTAAACTTTTTCAGAAATCATCAACAAAAAATTTATATTTATTAAAATTTATGATGGTACGGAACCCTCGGTGCGCGAGTCTGAATCGTTCTTGACTGGTTTTTTTACTATTTTCTACGCACTTTTTATGTTTTTCTCTCCATAAAAACCTTCCGTAGAACTTAAGGAACATAATAATAATAGGTCTTTACCTATGAAATTGCCGTTTTGTATGGAGATTTCTGTAATTATTTTTTTTCCATACTAACGTTTTTGTTATTATTTAACGACTAATATTATGTAAATTTTCAAAATTTTATACACGTATTTATGGACATTTTAACTACTAAATGACACATTCGTTAAGAGAAAATATTTTTTTTTTACTAAGTTACAACTAATAAAGTACGAAATTCTGGAAACAAAAATAGTCGTAACTTTCGGAATAAGTTTTTTCTATGTAAATAATCAAATATCGTGGTTATTAAATTATCAAAAGTTGCTCGATACGGTCTTAATGTAATGCAATATTAAAGAAATTATATATTTCTAATATTATAAAAGTTATTAAGTTATATGTACAAAAGAAAAAAACGGCAATTTCATATGTAAAGACCTATTAATATATGAAAAAAGAAATAGCCGAATTAGTCCAGCCATTCTTGAGTTTTGCGCTTAGCAACATCAATTTTTACAAGCTTTTTATTAACTTGCCATGTTAGTTAGTTAGTATGTTAGTTAGTGGGGGACAAATCTTGTAAGCTTAATTTTACCCACTTCCCAGTGTCTGATGGAGCTGAAATTTTGTGTACCTACAGGTTTGGTTCAGATGACAATACAATATTAAAGTACAGTCAGCAAAAAGTTTGTCATAAAAATATTTTTACTAAAAACTTTTAACAAGCTTTTATTTATTAACTTGCCATGTTAGTTAGTTAGTTAGTTCGTATGTTAGTTAGTTAGTGGGGGACAAATCTTGCAAGCTTAATTTGACCCACTTCCCAGTGACAGATGACAATACAATATTAGAGTATAGTCAGCAAAAAAGCTTGTCATTAAAATGAATTTTTTACTAAAAACTTATTATTTATACATTGTAGTTTTTTATCACCCCGGATAATTTTAGGGATTATTCTACTCATGAAAACAAACAACTTTTAATATGGGACCAACACTGAAATCGCGAAAAAAAATACCATGTTCCATACATTTTGATTAAATATTTTTGCACTTTTGTTTGGAACAGCTGATTTTGCTTTCGCGCTTTCTCCGTGTGTCCCATAATAAAAGTTGTTTGTTTTCATGAGAGTTTGTTTTCTTCTTTTATGAGGAAGAGGAGCCCAAGGCTGGTTATCGAGCTCGGCCTGCGATCGTTGAAGCTAAGCAACTTGCGCAATGGTCGGTCACGGGATGGGTGACCATAAATTATTATTTTGCGTTCGCTTCTGCTTCTGAAGGCTTGTTAAGTCCAATCCCTGGTTAGCAATCGTTAATTCTCATTTCAACCGGTACTCCAAGCATGAAAAATTGTCGTTCAGGTTATCGTATAAATAAACTGTTTCAAAATACTACTAAAGCTGTCAAAGTGCTGCCCATTTAAGATTCAATGGGCATTGAATCATTCCTTAAACAACCAAAGGCGGGTGCTGCTCTGGTTTTATGTACAATAATAGGTACCTACAATCAGGAGACGGAGAGGTTTCGTGCTTGGGGGTACTGACATGACGGCTTAGAGCGGTTGCGCACTACTTCCGATTCTTATTCTATTCTTATTAGATTCTTATCAGTCAATTGACGGTCCGGCGTAGTCATTGAACTATTTGTATGGTAGTTTACGTACTAGATCCGATTTCAGTTATTCGTATTCTATCCGGAGTTTTTAAGATCCGTCATTTGACTGATAAGAATCGATTAAGAATAAAATAAGAAGAAGATAAATATATTAAGAATCGGATGTACTCGCTCTTACTCCTCCAATTCAACGAAAAACTAAACTGAACACGATACCCGTCGGCGTCCCTCTCACTCTCCGAGGATGACAGAATCGAGTGAAAGCGGCAAGGCTAACGAAGTTTCGTTTTTCGTTGATTCAGAGTAGGGCTTGGGCTTCTGTTCTCATTTCGCATGCGTTGGTGGCTCATGACCTGTAAAATGGAGAATGAAGAATTTTAGAAAAAAACACCCGTCTCACAGCGAAAGGTCGTGTGTTCGAGTCCCATCGGAGCTAGTTGAGAGACGGGTCGATTTTTTCTAAAATACTTCATTTCCCATTTTTCTATTATAAAAATTGCATTGTGAATGAAAAAATGTAAAAATTTAAATAACTCTACACTCTAAATAATACCCGTTTGTTTTTTTAAAGTATAGCTTAACATGGCCTTGCCTATGAGTTTTTATCAATAGATTTTTTACCTTTGTAGTTTCTCATATCCGTAACACAAAAATTAAACGCTTATGCTACTTATCATAAAATCGGATCAATATGTCGTGAGAAGTGTTCAATAGTGTCTTATACTGATTTAACGCTAACTTTGTTCATGTTTTTCAAGTCATAAGTGAGGAGGAAGTGGAGTAAGGACTCATGATGTCACTTTTATGTATCAGGCAGCAAAAACATTATTAAAATATTGGGACGAGTTCTACTGTAAACCACTAATCCAAATGACAGAGTTCTATAAAAAATCAATAAGATTACATTACTTAGCCGTTATACTTAGATAGGCCAGTCTGTGGGGACATTTCACCTTTAAAACTTAAGAGGGATCACCATCACACCATCCTAAAATCGAATGGTTAGGATCCTAATTAAGCATAGGTACATTGTTTTAGCAAGTGATGCAATCATACAAGCAATGTATGCTTTATTACGGTACTAACTATCCAATATTTAGGACGGTGTTTTAACCTCTTAACAGAATAACCATGAATGGAAAAAATGTAAGTAGGGCAGAGGTACCCTTTGTGGCCACTTTAAGGATTTTTTGACTTTTAAGCACAAAGTACTGAATGGTCTTAGGTATTTAAGACACAAATTATATCTTAAATTATAGATAACTAGCTGACCCGGCAAACGTTGTTTTGCCATATAAATTTTATTGGACACGAACTTCGTATCACCTGACTGACACAATGTCACTTATAAAAAAAAAGAAATCCTAAGAGGCAAAAATGTCAGTGATTACATACTCTTTGACATACCTTCTCTTTGGAAGCGGCTAAGAAATGACAGCTGTGTGAAGTATGACAGTTTAACGGTTTTCTATACAAAATTACCATTTTTATTTTATAATTTTCCTGGATTTCCTGGATGTTCCTCCTATTCCTGGAGAGCCTATGTTACTCTCCAGCTCTCAAATTATCTCCATACCGAAAAGCTCGTCGATCTGTTGCTCCGTTTTGACGTGAAAGACGGACAAACAAACAAACAAACAAACAAACAAACAAACACACTTTCACATTTATAATATTAGTATGGATTTGTCTACCTTTAAAGGTACATTTTTCAAATTTATAAAAGTAAAATAGTTTTTTTATATTACACACAATGTGTGAGAGGTGCCAAATGTACCGGTTTTGGCCACTTACTGATAGTTAAACTTTTGTAAGTATTGCGAAAAATATAAACCAAACCCAGGTAAAATCAATATATTCTAATGCGCTAGAAACAAGTCAATTGCAAAACAACAATTTAATTGTAAAAAACAAAGGTTTATAAAGTATTTCATCCAAAACAAATTTCATACAATTTTCATACAAAACATTTTTTCAAACAGAAAATGGAATTTATTGAAAAAAAAATCTTATGACATAAGGAATTCTAATTCTAATGGTTGTTATTATTACTTTAAAATACCTTATTTTAATTGCCTTTATCAAAAATGGCTAAAAGTTGTTTAGAAAACTTTTAGAGCAAAAAGTGGCCAAAACCGGTACAGTGGCCAAAACCGGTACGCCTGCCCTACTTATTTTGTCCTCTTTAATACACTTCTCATAGTCACTGTGTCACACAGTCAACCGTTGAGACCACCTAAAATTCAAGATGGCGGCTCGAGCCAACTTAACTCCCCGAGATCAAAAACTTTGTCAAAACCGCTTTTACCATGGATTTAGATTTTTTTCGCTACGCATTTTGCTCCACCTTTTGTAAGGCAAAAGTACCTACAGACTGTACTATTAACGCATACTAAATTTTTTGGTAAAAATACACGAGGCGAGGATTCCCGACCGAAATAGGCACGCTAACGCTTGCTCGGCCGCGCTCGATACACTTCGCGCAGACCCAGCGCCAGCCGGCAGTGAACTTTGAACTTGCGGGCGCCCCGAGAATCCAAAATGACTTAAAATTCAATTAAAAATGAAATAATAAACAATTTAAATTTATGACAGCCGGAATCCCTCGGCTATCCAAAGACAAATATTTCCATACTTTTTTCGTTAACTAAAACCAAGTATACTGCAAGTAATGTGATATTTAATAATAATAATAATAATAATATAAAAAAAAAAAAAAAAAAAAAGTCAACGTGACAGATCATTCTTTTCACATTTTATTCAATTTTATTGATTTTATTCGGTAATATTTTATGTAAAGGTCAAAATTCGTATTTAACTGTAGTATCATAATATTTATTACCTAATTACGATTTTAGGCCGTCGGAAGGCGTTTTTAAAAAATGAGAATATTTATTAAATATAATTTATTAATAAAAGGTTACAAAGATAACTTATGTCTAATGATCCCGATTGATCAGGGGTCCTGTCGCTTTAGCGATCCAAGCTTCAAAGGCAGCGAGCATCGGTCTTGAGATCCGAAAATAAGTTCGGTGTTGAAATCGCTAGCGCGGCAGATTCATTCTGTAGTTCGGGGAATATCATATGTACTTGTACTTCTATTGTATTTATTTATGGCGTGAGAAGAGGCTCTGGACTCGTAACAACTCCCCTCCTAGATGAGCAACTATTTGCCAATGTCTAATGCAAATGTTGCGTCTCGACGTTCTTGCGTAGACATCTGTATATTTTCTTCAACTGGTTGAATGTTTCCGGGTGACGAATTGTACTTGCGGTTGTAATAATATGCAATAACGAGTGCAGCTGCACTGAACAAAATGATGACGTACGTAGGTATTGTTGTGTGATACATGCTTAGCAGGTCGGGCGATTCTTGTGACATCTGGGGTTCCATAAGTACTTGATGTTGTATGTTGTGCAATTCATTTAAATCAATTGTCGTCAGGTTATACTTCGGTGGTCGCAGTTCGCCGGAATTCGATGACAATGACATTGATGGTGTCATTATTTCGACAGCTTTTCCACGGACTTTGTCATCAATATTAATGATTGTGAATTCAGGGGTCTTGATGTTGCAATTTCGAGGAACCGTTGCGAGAAAACTTCCTTTAGTAGTAGTGTAGTAGTTTAGTGGTAGTGCTGGCTATCCAATTCTAGAAGCGCTTCTTTGGAGAGAGAAACGGCTGTAGTCTGGCAGGTTTCGTCTACTTCTTGATGACTTATAAGATGAGATATGCAGTCCCTTTCAGTTCGAGTCTGGTGATTGATTTCTTGCTTACAGACGTACCATGTGTCTATCTTCGGGCATTCAGCCTCCATATACACAAATTCCTTGGAATTGGTTGCAATATAAGGATAAGGAGGTAAGATAACTAAGGAATGCTTATTGGGTACAGGACATAGTCTGTATAAGTTATATGTAGTTGAGGATACAATAGGGAACTTTAGAACTATAACTACCTTCTAATCAATGTAATATGAACCTAAGCTAATTATATCATAATAATATCTAATATCAATATCTAAGACCGAATTACCATTGTATAGTGCTTTTAATTTACTTATTAAACTATATAATTGTGCAGCAGATAAAAGAGAATGGTGCATAGAATTCGTGCGACTAAAAGCTATAATATTTTCTAACCTAGATACCTCAAGCGAAAGGTCTTGGGTATTTTCATTTAGTATGCTAAGGATTTGAGAAATCTTAGCATATTGATATAAGCTCCCTTGAGTAGTAGAACTTATATTCAGAAAGTAAGTAATCGCTTTTTCTAACTTTTGCTGATTATACGTCAAATTATTCAATAGTTGAGTTTGTTGGAAAGTTAAATCTTTATATAAACTGATATGCTTATTATAATTAATAGATAGTTCTTTTTCATCCTTTTTTAGAATATTTAATGCATTTTCCAATTTCATTGCATCCTCATTATCGAGGTTACCTGTTATGCTTTTGATAAAGGTTCCCAAGGGGTTAATAAGACCACGCTTAACTCTTTTGGGTTCGAAACTTTGTAACTGTGTGATAACTAGATCTAATTTATCGAAAAGGTGTACAATTTGCTGCTTATACAGAACAAAATTTTGATTAGAAATGTTATTTGTTAAGTCATTGAGGCTTGATTTAACAGTAGAAATTTGTTGTTCTATTTTATTAAGGTCTATTTCTTCAAGGAAAATATGGTAGTGGGATATTATCCTAGTCGGTCCTAGTTCAAATGGTAAGAGTCGGGTCTCTACTTGGGCCTGGCTGGGGTTCGTTGCGAGGATGAGGATCCTGCAAAAATGCAGAGTTATTATTTTTCTTATCCCGTTTTATTCTATTTTTTGCTACAGGTCCTCTCTTTTTGGAGGTGTAAATGTGAATGGATAAGTTAGCTATTACTTTATCACTAGTGTAACGAGGTGCCAGTTTTTGTCTGGCTGCAGCAGGGTTTTTAATATAAATGTCTTGGTCGATTTCGTAGTCTACTTCCGGTTCTCTATCAAGATTTTCTCTATTCATGATTGATACACGGTTGGAAAATGATTCGTCATGTATGATTCTGTAAACGGTTTCCATTTTTTGACGGTGGTCCAGTAAGTATTGTTGCATTAGTCTTTCTTCTAAGTTAAAGTCTGTAGGGTCTCTGGGGTCAAAAGGTCCTGATATTAGTTCGTATGGTCTACATTTGGTCAAACTATGAATTGAACTGTTGTATGCAATAAGTGCAAAGGGGACTAAATTATGAACTGGTTCGTTATTATGCTGAATACGTAAGAGTCTCAAATGTTCTAAAAGTGTGCTATGGAATCGCTCGATAATTCCATTTTCGTTTGGTGCGTGAGCGGCTACAAAATGATGTTGAACTTTATGGAATTTAAAGAATTCTGCTACTATTTGATTGGTAAATTCTGTTCCTCTGTCAGTCGTCAGTCTTAGAGGGAAACCATGATGTGTACTGAAAGTAACTAAGGCTTTTATAATGTTAGGGGCTGTGCAATCTGGGAGTCTGTATGCCTGAGCATATTTAGAAAAAGAGTCTATTATAGTCAGATATTTGTCCTGTTCTATTGTCAATACGTCAGCATGTACTTGCTCGAAAGGTCTGCAAGGGGGTGTTACAATTTGGAGTTCTGGTCGTAAAGGGACGCGATCGTATTTAGCGCGATTACAGATTGAGCAACTATTGATGAATTTTGTCACTGATTCTTTAAGTTTTGGCCAAAAGTATCTTTGTGATAATGAAAGACATGTTTCATTTATACCTCTATGGTTGCTTTTACCATCGTGGTACTTTGAAATGATATCCTGCTGATTTAAATAATCACTTACATCTTCAACTTCACGTTTTGTCAAAACTAGATTCATTGAAGAGTTTTTAAACGTTCTTTGCAAAATGGAAACTATGGTATACATTTTATCTAAAGGTTTTACGAGAAAAGCTGTACGAATTTTAGGATCAATATGATTTTTGACAACCGTTATTAAATCTTGTTCTAGGGTGCTTTCTGATACTTGGACATCTGTTTTACGAAAAGATTCAAAAGGAATAGTGATTTTAGGTTTAGTTTTGTTAGAATTAGTTGTGAAGTTAATAATGAGTTGTCTTTTGAATTTATTTAAAGGGTCTTCTGAAATAGGGATTTCTAGCACAGGATTTTCAGCGCTGGTGTGGATAGTTTCACCATCTAATTGGTTATTTTGATTTTCAGGTGAGTTTGGAATTATAAGTGGACTTGAATTATGGTTGGGTCTTCTTAATGGGGTGGGGCTTGGGAAGGGGCTAGGGCTTGGGGCTGAGAGAGTGTAAAAAGACACACTGCGTTGTGAATTTAGATTTTCAGCAAAAGGACTACTTAAAGGTCTTCTGGAACTGGGGGCTGTATCAGTGGAATTTTCACTAATAAATGCACGTTCATCGGGGGCGGTAAGGGTTGTGGATGAGTTTCCTGATGAGGAACTGGAGGTGATGTTCACAACCATGGAAGCTAAGTCATTATTATGTATCTCGACGCGAGACAAGGCATCGGCATTTGTGTTACTTTTGCCTTTTTTGTAAACGATAGTGAAGTCATATTCTGAAAGTTTTAGTCTCCATCTTGTAAGACGAGAGTTCGGTTCTTTAAGGTTTAGTAGCCATTGTAACGGCTTGTGATCGGTAACAATTTTGAATTTTCGTCCAAAAAGGTAGGGCCTGAAATATTTGGTTGCCCAAACTATGGCTAGGAGTTCCTTTTCTATTGTCGAGTAATTGATTTCGCTATCGTTTAGTGTTCGAGATGCATAAGCTACTGGTCTGTCTGTACCTATGCAGCCTTGGGACAGTACTGCTCCTAGCGCTACGTTAGAAGCGTCGTCGTAAGTATAAAGTCTTTTGAAAAGTCTGGATACTGAAGGATAGGGTCGTTGGTAAGTAAGGTTTTGCAGTGTTCGAAACAAGTAATGTAGTCATTAGTAAGTTCAATTTTGCGTCCTTTTTTTAAACAAGTTGTTAAAGGTTTTGTCAAACGTGCAAAGTCCGGTATGAAACGTCTGTAGTAACCAATGAGTCCTAAAAATCCTTTGATTTGTTTTGCTGTTCTAGGGATGGGATATTTCAAGATAGCTGAGATTTTATCCGGATTGGGTTTGACTCCGTCAGGTGTAATAATATGGCCAAGGTAAGGAGTTTCGTGTTTTAAAAATTCTGACTTGTCCATTTGAATTTTGAAATTTGAGTCCCTAAGTCCATCGAAAATTTTACGTAAATTGACTATATGTTCCTGTAAAGAGGTCGAAAAAACAAGAATATCGTCGAGATATACCACACAGATGTTTTGGAGGCCTCCAAGGACGTTGTCCATAACCCTTTGAAAAGTAGCTGGACTATTCTTGAGACCCATGGGCATGCGAAGAAATTCAAAGTGTCCATTCCCGTCAGCGACGCTAAAACCAGTCTTGTGAATATCGTCGGGGTGCATTTCGACTTGATAAAATCCGCTAGCTAAATCTAAACTGCTGAAATATTGGCATTTACCTAGCTTGTCTAGTATATCAGTAATATTAGGTATGGGGTATTTATCATCCAATGTTTTGTCGTTGAGTTTCCTGAAGTCTACAACTAATCTCCATTTTACTTTCCCAGAGGCATCTGCTTTTTTGGGTACGATCCAAATGGTGCACTCCAGGCGGAAGTGGATGGCCTGATGATACCCTGATCAAGCATTTTTTGTACTTGATTTTTTACTTCCTGTTCATGTATGTAGGGATATCTATAAGTTTTACTGTGAACGGGAATCTCATCTGTCGTTTTAATTCTGTGTTTAATTTTGTTTGTAAAAGTAAGCGGCTCGTTATCTAAATAAAATACGTCTGAATATTCTTTACAAAGAGCGATTAAGTTACCTTGCTCTTCGGCGTTCATATGATTCATGCGCAAGCGCCGTATCACTTCTTGGAAACGCGCGGGCTTATTGTCACTGAGCGCCGATGATACTTCCGAGATCGGTAAAGTATCTTCATTAAAAATATTCGCGTGAATTGGTTGTGATAAACTAAATATTAAATCATTATTGGTGGGGTTATAAATTTCCACTAATGCAAGGTTATTTTCCGCGGTAGATATACAGTCTCTAATAAAACAATCGCTAACTAACTGTTGATTTATATAAATGTCGCCGTTTTGTATATTTGTAGGAATATTAATCATTTTACTCGATAGTGCTGGGATAATTGTCTCGAACAAATTATTACTTTGCCTTGATTCATACATTTGAATAGGGTTGTGAGCAAACTGGGTATATAATACGTGTGAACTAAGGTCGATTTTTGATTGCCATTGTTTTAAAAGATCCAAACCGATTAAACCATCGAAGTATTCGTGGAATCTATACACATATAATTTTATTGGCTTGTCGTCTTTAAATTCGGGAAAACACGGTACAGTTATGGAAAAGTAATTTTGGGTAGTTGCGTGTATATTTGTAACTATAAAAGGATCATAAGAAAGAGGGAAATGCGAAAAAAAAATTTCCACGGATTCGGGGCTAATAAACGATTTGTTCGCGCCGGTATCAATTAATAATTTTAAAGGTGGATTATTAATTTGGATATAAGGCAATTGACGTTTATCTTGTAAATTTAATTCTATTCGGGGGCAGTTTTCCGAGGCTTCATAGAAAAATTTTCACTATTTTCCTGGCTAGAGTTATTACAATTATCGGTTTCCTGAGCTAATTGTTGCATGTCAGTGTCAGGTAAGTTAAAGTCATAGTCATAGTAGTCTGTGTTTTCGTTATAATAAAAATTGGATACGTATTCATCGTCTTGCGAAATGTAAGAATCATACATTTCGTGCAGGTGAATGTTTTGCTGCGGCGTGGGTGGTAAGGCACGTGCAACCGGGTGACTAATACCACTCATAGGCTGGGGATGATTTTGATAAGTACGGGGAGGAATTTTGAAACCGGTACTCATATTAGAACGAGGTAAAGCTCGCATCATTTGTTGAGTTTTGCTTAACCACTGACCTTGGGGTCTATTATTAACATTTAAATTTGGGGTATTAAATCTGAAATTATTCGGTGAGTTAAATCTAGAGTAATTAGGCAAATATTAGGCAACTGTTGAATAGCAAAATTTTGACGATCTGTTGGAAATTGAGAGTTAAGATTTTGTAAGTTTTGCGGTGGCGGTCTAGGTACCTGTAACGGAACATTAAAAGGCGAAAAAGAAAATCTGTTATTAGGGTTTGGTTTCCTAACGATCTGTGAATTTTTATTTTGCATGTACAACACATTCAACTCTTCCTGAGCAAACTCTAAGGCTTTTTCTAGCGACTCGGGTCGCATACACCTTATCCGGGAACCGAGAGGCACAGCAACACGCCCTCGTCTGGCTGTACCAGCCTGGCAGTGTAGGATTGAACGTCGTATCAGTGAGGCTAGGGTACTCATCGGTAAGCTCAGCTGCTTTAGGGAGGGCAACATGCGCCCTAGGGTCATGCGCTTTGTGAAGCGTGCATTCCTGGGGACTGGTATTAGTCCTCAAAATTATATTTCATGTGTCACAGAGCGCATCGACTTCCTGAAGCAGAAAATTTGTGCATGGGCAAATCGTATTCGAAGGTATAGGGTGCGAGTCGATCGCTTTACTCAGAACCGCATGTTCGAGAGAGATCAACGATGTGTTTATGCATCCTGGGAGCGATCGAATCAGAGTGATACTGATATGCATCGACCGGATGATGATGCCATGATTTCTTTTTGGCACAACATCTGGTCTGTGCCTGTCACTCACTCTGAAGGCGCGTGGATAAGGGATGTTGAGCGTTCGTGTGAGCTTATACCTGAGATGAATGAAGTAACCATTGACTACCAAGACGTAGTTTGTGCAGTTCGTTCCTTACCTAACTGGAAATCTCCAGGCCCGGACGGACTGCACAATTTCTGGTATAAATGGTTACTTAGCTCGCACGTTTGCTTAGCATCTCAATTTCAAAGTGCTTTATTATCTCGATCGCTTCCAGAATTTATGACAAAAGGCATAACCCATCTGCTCCATAAATCTGGTAGTACTGCGGACCCCAAAAACTATAGACCTATCACCTGTCTGCCAACAATTTATAAAATTCTTACGTCCATTTTGAGGTCGAAGATTAATAAACACATTGACCAAAATTCTATTATGTTCGCCTCTCAAAATGGATGTAGGAATGGGGCCCGTGGTACTAAGGAGCTACTCCTCATTGACATGGCTATTAACCAACAGGTTCGTCGAAACCGAAAGAACCTGTCGACTTCCTGGATAGATTATAAGAAGGCCTATGATTCCGTACCGCATTCGTGGCTCATGAGGGTGCTGGAGTTGTATAAAATAAATACAACTCTACGCACTTTCTTGATATCGTAATAGAGCGAGGTATCTTCCAGGGTGACGGTCTGAGTCCACTGTGGTTCTGTCTGGCCTTGAACCCTCTGAGTACACTTCTCGAGAGTTCAGGATTAGGCTACCGTTTACGGAGAAATGGTCAAGTAATATCACACCTGCTATACATGGATGACCTGAAACTATTTGCCCATAGCAGTTCTCATTTGACAGCGTTACTGAAGGTTACTGAAGCTTTCAGTAATGCCATTAAAATGGAATTTGGTGTGGACAAATGTGCAGTCATGCATGTAAAGCGTGGTCAGATAATGGAATCCACGGGTATACAACTCTCGGATTCTATTAATCTTAGATCTCTCTCCGTTAACGAAACCTATAAATATTTAGGTATGTCACAGGCATTAGGCATCAACGATGCTGACATGAAACAGTCGTTGCGTGAGCGTTTCTTGGGGCGCCTCTCAAAAGTCCTTAAAAGTCTTTTGTCTGGCGGAAACAAGGTTCGCGCATACAATGGATGGGTCATGCCGCTACTGATGTATTCCTTTGGCATACTTAAATGGACTCAAACTGAACTGGATGCCCTGGATAGAAAAGTTCGTACATTGCTAACAGCACACCGCATGCATCACCCACGTTCATCGACCATGAGATTGTATATCCCGCGGAAGTGCGGTGGTCGTGGCTTCTTAAATGCTAAGACATTGCATAACCGCGAGATATGCAATCTTAGGGAGTATTTTCTCCAAGTCGATATTGGGTCTCATAGAGATGTAGTTGCTGTTGACAATGGACTGACTCCTCTATTTTTAGCAAAAGAAAACTGGCGCAAACCTGTAGTACTTAGTACTTCCGACCGCAGCACTGTGTGGCAAAGCAAGGAGTTACATGGCAGATTCTACCGGGCTCTCCATGGGCCCGACGTAGATTTATTAGCCTCAGTATCCTGGCTCCGTTTCGGTGATCTTTTTGGCGAAACCGAAGGTTTTGTCTGTGCAATTATGGATGAGGTTGTGATGACGAATAACTACCGAAAGTATATCCTAAGGGATGGCACAGTGGATATTTGTCGAGCGTGCCATCGTCCGGGTGAATCCCTTAGGCATATAATCTCCGGTTGTTCTCGTCTCGCAAACGGCGAGTATTTGCATAGACATAACCAAGTGGCCAGGATAATACACCAACAACTTGCTCTGAAACATAGTCTTGTGGCATCCGAGGTGCCGTACTACAGGTATGCACCAGAACAGGTCCTTGAAAATAGCCATGCCACATTGTATTGGGATCGATCTATCATTACAGACAGGACTATTGTAGCTAATAAGCCTGATATTGTATTGATAGATCGACACGAACGCCGCGCAATAATTGTTGATGTCACTGTTCCCCATGACGACAACCTTATGAAAGCTGAAAAAGATAAAGAAAACAAATATCTTGATTTAGCTCACGAGATTGTTGACATGTGGGACATTGATTCAGCAATTATTGTTCCGATAGTCATATCTGCCCATGGTCTGATAGCCAAGAGCTTCGATAAACACCTTAAGAGGCTTGCGTTAGGTGGATGGATCGGGAGTCAGATGCAGAAGGCAGTACTTCTGGACACGGCCCGTATAGTGAGAAGGTTCCTGTCTCTGGATCCTTAACCATCGGTAGCCGGGACCCTGATCTTGCTACCGTTGGGGAACTGCATTTTTGTATTTTTAAATGTTATATTTTTTAGTGTTATACATTGTAAAAATTTAATGTTTAGAAATATAATTTTGTAAGTATTTAAAATGTAATAAAGGGAATAATAATAATAAAACACTTAATTGCAAAAAGAAAACACATAACAAAAAGAAGACACTACAAAAGAAGTACACAAAAGGCGGCCTTATTGCTACGTAGCAATTTCTTCCAGGCAACCTTGAGTGGAAAAATAATAATCGTCTGAGGACATAAAGGGGAAGGGGGAGTGGGTGCAATTTGAAGAACATTATAATATATTATATAGATATAATTAAAAAGAAATAGGAATAAAGTAAAGAAAATTTAATGATAATATGAGTAAGAGAGGAAATAAGATAGGTATTAAGAATAAGATAGGAAATGCGTTCGGACTTGATCACTAAAAGATTTAAGAGATGGAGCCTTCCTGATACCTTCTGGAAGAGCATTTCATAGTCGAACAGCATGCATAGAGAAAGAATAGGAGAGGAAATCTGTGGAATGGGGTGGAAAAACAAGAGTAAGATTTGAGGAGGAGCGTAAGGTACATTGGGTGGAGGAGGTGTGATATCGGAAACACTCTTTAAGGTAGTGAGGAGTGGTTGGGTGGAAGAGGATGGAATAGAGAAGCGTAAGAGCATGTAAGTCCCTGCGCCGGCGAATTGGAAGCCAATTTAGCTTTGAGCGGAAGTGCGACACGTGGTCAAATTTACGGAGATTGAAGATGAAACGGATACACATATTCTGCAGACGCTCCAGTTTGTTGAGCAAAACCTCCGAAAGATCCGTGTAACAGACATCAGCGTAGTCTATGATAGAAAGGAGAAGAGACTGGGCAAGAGTAATTTTGGTTTTAGTGGGTAGAAAGTTTCGTAAACGGTTTAATGAGCTGTATGCAGCAAATACTTTTTTTCTAAGAGCATCGACCTGAGGAATCCATGAAAAACAATCATCAAAAATTACGCCAAGGTTTCGAACAGATTTAGATAAAGGAACGACAGTGCCATCGAAAGTGATAGGAGGTAACTGCCCAAAATCAATCCTCGAGACGTAATATGGACTACCAATAATGATTGCCTGAGTCTTAGAAGGGTTTACAGTAAGCCCAAAAGACTTACTCCAATTGGTAATAGCAGCGAGATCGATATTGGTAGCCGCTATTGCACTAGGGAGTTCAGAGAGAGGTGCCTGAGTATAAATTTGTAAATCGTCTGCATAAAGGTGGTGGGAGCTTGAAAGTGAATGTGTGATGGAGTTGATAAATACAGAGAAAAGCAGAGGAGATAAGACACCTCCCTGGGGAACTCCTGCATCGATGTTACACCATGCAGATAAAGAATCACCAACGCAGATGCGCTGCTGTCGTCCGATCAGGTAACTTCTAAACCAATCAGTTGCAGCTGGAGATATGTTAAGAGATTGCAACACGCCAAGGAGTAGGTCAAAATCAACAGAATTGAAGGCATTATTTGAATTATTATTAGACGGATGTTTGGAATTTTATTTGATACAGTAAAGTATCACTAATGGAAAATATAACGGCCGCAAGCACTAGATAAAAGACTGTAAAATAACATATATTTTTCCCAAATTTTGAGTACTTGTGGTTTGCGAGTAATACATAATTTAAAATAGGTGCCCTATTTTCGGGAATCCTCGCCTTAAACGTAACGAAAACAAAACAAACAAATTTAACCGCCTCTAGTCTGTAGTCTCTAGTGGTACACTACCGGTATCAGACCCAGAGGTCCCGGGATCAATTCCCAGTGGGGGTACATAATATTGCATTCGGTTTGGTTAGTGGTAGGGGTAGGGCTTACCGGTTAGGCCCACTGACTGACTGACCTTCTTGGGTTTTTTTATAGCTCAATATAAAGATCTGTAATTAGTTTAATTTAAATGCAAAGGTAAAATAACCTTTTACAAGATAAATTACTAATCAATACTAATATTATAAAGAGGAAAGATTTGATTGTTTGTTTGTTTGTTTGTTTGCATCGAATAGGCTCCGAAACTACTGGACCGATTTAGAAAATTCTTTCACTATTAGAAAGCTTAATTCTTCCCGAGTGACATAGGCTATATTTTGATTTATCCCGATATTCCCACGGAAACGGGTACTACGCGGGTAAAACCGCGAGGATCCGCTAGTACAAAAATACAACAAATACGTACTAAAATTTAGTCTCATTTCAAAGTTTTATTTGACTCTAATTAGGAGCTAAAATTATGCCCTTTTTGTTAGCAAATAAGGTAAACTATCTAACTATATAGATAAATAAAACATCAGAATACTTGTAGTAACGGGAATCCCTATAAATAAACATTGAACAACAATACATAAATACAACGATTTATCAATAATATTTTAAATACTTACCTACATAAAGTTAAAATAATTAATAACAAAACTTCAATCATTTTAAAATTATCTACCTGATATGTGTTACGATTACTACATAAATTTAATAAATACTTAAATTAAATAAATAGCTAGTATTATTCATTAATTATATATATTATGTTCGAAAAGCAGCCAATTAGTTATTTGGTATTATGTTTTATTGCGCCGCATGAAATGCATAACCGGTAACTGATTAAAGTAGGAACGAGCAAATCATATAAATATACTACTTATTTTGACAGATACATCGTAATCTACACGGCAAAATTTTAATTAGCATAAATATTTTAGGGGATGTTAGTGCCCATCAATATGAACAACTTTCACTATGGGGCCAACCATGGAGTCGCGAAAAAAAACAGCTGTTCCATACATTTCAGTCGACTCGATGTTGTACTTTTGTATGGAACAGCTGATTTTTTTTTCGCGATTCCATGGTTGGCCCCATAGTGAAAGTTGTTCATATTGATGGGCACTAACATCCCCTAAAATATTTATGCTAATTAAAATTTAGCCGTGTATATCGATACTTCTATACTACTAATATTTATAAAGAGATTCCGTTTCCGACGGTTCGTGAATCAGGGGGATGATTCGATATTGTTATGAATAATGAAATGAATCATAGTTATCTGTAGGGTATAAAATATTATGGCTGGTGGGTGACTGTACCAACTGTACCCTATGTACAGTCGAACCAATTAAATCGTGACCCATTTTGCTAATACATTGTTTGAAGGAGTCAAAACTTATGGCATTAAGTCCGCCATTTGTAAATTGTGCAATGAAGTTGAAATAAATAAATAAAACTACATATTATAAAGGTCAGTGTAAATGTCAACAAGTTCGAATTTCGACCTTATTTAGAATAATCTGTTAGAAAATGAACTTATGGTGGGTCACGATTAGGTTGGTTCGTCTGTACCGACCTGTAATAAGGTTGACATCGTTGAAATAAAAATAGATTTTTCACTTCTCATGCTCGTAAAGTTCGTGTTTATGTCGGGTATAGGCTGCATAAAATCGCTTTTTATGCTCTAGTGCATAAAGTAAAATCTTCGTCTAAGTCTCCGACTCTAAGACAAAGGTCGTCAGGTAAACAGTCACACACGCAATTAAACTTCGTTAAATAAACTTGTTGTTTCATTCTGTTTCTTAAATTTTGTACATACCTAATCCATGTTAAATTACTAAATTAATAAAACTAGGCAAAATTAATGAGTTTTGTAAGAAATAAGTATTTCAAGAGCATTATGGACTACGATCTATGCTAAGTCACTGTGCTGCCACTTCCACGTATAAAAAAAGAAAAAGAAAGTTTTCCCGCCAATATGGCGAAGTCTTTATTTTTTCTTTTTTGCAATATTGTAATTTATTTTCCTCACACTCGAAGTGAAAAGCAGAGTGTATAACTCGTACATAAAACCCATTTTACCCTCGAATTGACTATAAATCCTCGCCTACGGCTCGGGTGGATATATACGTCTCGGGTAAAATGGTATGTTTTATGCACTTGTTGTACAATCTACTATAATTAAATTAAATTTTTAGCCCTCTATTATTATATTATACTATTATTCGAAACCCAAGTAACTATCCGTTCTGTGTGGAAATGTAGATAAGTATTATATTAATACTGCATAAGGAAAAAAGCAGTGGGCGTCGTTCGGCTGATGAAGGAAAAAACAGTATAGGTACCTACCTACAGAAGTTCAAAAATAGAAGCAAAGCTATTTGATAAATTAATGATATGTACCGTACGGTACGTGTCCCTTTATAATAATTAAAATAACTGTAACAATACTATTGTATTGCTATAATATATTTGGGAGGAACAGGCTGCGGAATCGAGTGGCTGCGGTGTCACATTGTTTTTGTGATTATTTATTTACTCATGTATTTGGAATTTCGAATAGAAAATAAATATTCTATATTGTAATTATTATTAATAGTACATACCATTTACCTACAGTGAATCGCGTCACCTCAGCAAATCTTTTGATAATGATTCATTAATTATCTACCACCATTAAACACACGTTTTGAAAGCTTTTTATAAAGATCACTATCGATACGACCGCGATACACTGTAATTCTTACAATAAAGTGAACTGACGTGAAGTAAGAAGTTTATCTTATCTTTAAAATGTTTACCGATACCAATTTATTTTAGCATCGACCGACCGAACGGTTGAAGGTGTGATATAGATAATAGGTACGGCGCGCTTTGTAAATGTTGTTCTTGAATTTAAACACTTTTTACTAGTAGGTAATAATCAATCACAGATGGTTTGATCGTATTTTTAAATAAGCAAATAAACCACTGGTTACTTTTGCTTTTAACAAAAAAACGTTTATTATCCATATGATCCATACACGTGTAGGTATGTGTTTAATTTAGTGTACCTACCTATCTCGATTTGGTTTATTTATGGAGAACGGTTTGACAAAGAAAAAAAATTTGAGGTACCTACCGTTTCAAGAGCTCACACAAAATAGGTAATGACTGATCAATTTTGATGAATCATTCAATTTCAATTTCAATATTTTGATGACATATTGCTAAGATATAGTGAATTTCAAGTGTATGAAGGCGTGGGGAGGGATGCCACTAGTCAGTCCCGGTAACTTCTTAAAAAAATCTATGCCACATGTTTGACGCAGCATCAGTTGTCGGACCGATTTAACTAGTTTATTTTTAGTTTAATTAAGTTAATAGTAAAAAATTTCAACATCGGAGCTGGTTGTGAGACGGGTCGATTTTTTCTAAATACTTCATTTTCCATTTTTCAACCATAAAAATTGCATTGTGAATGCAAAAAAGTTAAAATTTAAATAAATTTCAACAACTTTTGACGACCGATTTGGCGCAAGGAGAGGATATACCTGCCCTCTGTGCCAGAGGTCTCGGGTTCGATTCCCGAACAAGCCAAATATTTGTGTGCATGAGCATGTCTATTTGTTGAAAATTATTTTTTACTTTTGGCATTCACAATTGACAGTGAATGAAAGGTCGTGGCTTCGAGTTCCATCAGAGCTGGTTGTGTATGAAGTATGTAATGTATGTAATGAAGTATAGCCAAAGTCGACCCGTCGACTTTGGCTATACTTCATTTTCAATATTTTCAATGTCTTTTTGTCTTGGTCTGAGTGTTAAAAAAATATTTGCAAGAACTGTTACTTTTATACGGTTACGGTTTATACGGTTACCTACATTAAGTTTTTATTCTTTTCTCCAACATATTCTATCGGGCGAGGCCGATGTGCAAATATTCAATAATAGTGATTTGAATAATTATTGTTACTTTCATCGATACTAAGTTTAAAAAAGACGGACTCGCGCACCGAGGGTTCCGTACCATCATAAATTTTAATAAATATAACGTCAAAATGTTTTCATCGGCGAGGCTAGATTCGTCAGAGCATTTGTGGTATATTGCAGTTTTAGGTCAACGCCAGCTCTTGACCGATATGGTGGAACTAATATATTTAATTTTGTTGATGATTTCTAAAAAAGTTTACTATTTAGAGACATCGTTTTATTTTTCCTGTAATCTTTATATAAACTTCTATCTCATAAAATAATTTCAGATTTTTCTTCTAAAGGCAGGGGAACGGTATTTTTTTTACATTTTTCATCAATAGTCGAAAACTACGTGGCTTACGAGAAAACGAAAAAGTGTTTGAGAATGTGCAAGCAGCGCTCTTCTATATGATACACCATGTGCCTTAGTAGCCCTACTTCGAATTTTTATCACCCCCTTTCAGTCTCTGTTGCAAAAAAATATAGAAAGAAAGAAAAGAAAGAAAAGAAAGAAAAGAAAGAAAAGAAAGAAAAGACATTTATTTGCACATCACATCACAAGTACACACTACAAAAGAAAACAGATAACAAAGCACACAATTTACAAACAATTAAGTACATAAAAGAAAATAATAAAAAAATCAATATCCATGTGATGCGCCAATCAGGACCCTGCCTCAGCATATGTTGTTGCTGGGTGTCAAAAATGTCACCCTACAACAACGCTGGTATTCTGGCAGGGCCTGTGCGAGCAACACCAGACGCCACCAAAAAGACAAAAACAAACATAGGTAATAAGCAAATACAGTTCCTAACTAAACACTCAACAAAAAATAATAAAATAAAAAATAAAATGGCAACTACACGGCAGTATAGTTTAGTGCCTTTTGCCTGTCCCGAGTTACACCGTCCAGTCTAATCTGTCATGTCTACCATAGAGAAAAATTGAAAATAATAGCTGTGATAATAGTGATCTGTCTGATCTGAATATAAATATTTTTATTTCTCTGATTTGCAAAATAGTTGGGCAATCGTCATCTAAAACTATTCCAAAGGACATTTTTCATTTTCGGCTAGGACTTTGTACACTATTCGTACTAATAGTAAAAAATATAGTAAAGTCATATAAAATATTCAAATTCTCATTGTCTTTCTGGATAAATAGTACAAAAATAAACTTTAAAATAAAAATTCTTTGCCATCCATGGTCACACTGGCAACCATATTTAAATCACGTTCGAAAACATTGATGTTTCTGTACGAAAAAATTGACGACTGATGATAATCTGTCAATGTTAACCTTTTTTTTAATGTGAGTGTGACGTTTTACTGAAATGCACGCCCTTTATGGGACCAACACTGAAATTGCGAAAATTTAATCAGCTGTTCCATACATTTTGATCAAATATTTTTGCAGTTTTGTATGGAACAGCTGATATTTTTTTTTCGCAACTTCAGTGTTAGTCCCACCTATAATAAAAGTTGTTTGTTTTCATGAGTAAACCCTATAATTATCCGGGGTGTTAAAAAAATTGAAAAAAATTACATCCCCACTTCACGTGTAGGGGAAATATTTTTTTTTTTTCATTTTACTTTACCAATTTGTCGGCGTGATTAATATGTATATTGATCGCAAATTACAGCTTTCTAGTACTAAGAGTCTATGAGCTCGGCTGGGGCCAGACAGACGGACAGACGGACATGGCGAAACTTTAAGGGTTCCTTGTTGGCTACGGAACCCTAAAAATAGAATAGTATAATATTTTTTTTTGTGTATGTCCACCGATTACTCGAAGACGGCTGAACCAATTGCTGAAATGGTTCATACGTTATTACATCAGGTTGGTTTCCAAGTTGGTCCCATTTTTTGAAATTTTGAAATCGGTTCAGTAGTTTTCAGGAAATCTTGAAAATGCTGTCGTTTTCGTTACCACTTTATGTGAATTTAATACGTATCTTTAGGCATAACTCCTTTGTTTATAAACCGATTTAGATGATTCTTGTTTTGTTAAAAAGAGGATACCTCAAGATATTTTAACCGACTTCGAAAAAGGAGGTTTTCAGTTTGATCACATACCTATTAACCAGAAAACACGTAAATTGCCTGCACGATGCACTAAAAAGAGTGAAATAAAAATTATTTTTATAAAAAAATAAAACCGCCTTCAAAAAAACCACATCAAAAAAGTAAGAAATAATTCCTCACCAAATAAATAACGTAAGTACTTTGAAGTCGGGCGGGTTTTAACAAAAACAACAAAAAATTGTACATGTTTCACGCCCGACTTCAAAGTACTTACGTTATTTATTTGGTGAGGAATTATTTCTTACTTTTTTGATGTGGTTTTTTTGAAGGCGGTTTTATTTTTTTGGGATAAATAACCCTCTCGACCCGTCCACACACTGGACATTCCCACTGGTAGGTGGACGGGTAATTCACGACTACCACTCCACCCACTACGCTAATTTAAACCGAATTAAGTACGTAATCGACAAATTTATAAATTGATGCTTCTAATTGTCGGAGAAAAATGCTAAGCTTCTTGACACTTGCATTACTACTCGTAAGTAAGTATATTTTAGGTTTTCATTTAGAAATACTCATAGTGACGATTTTTTTTTTAGGAGATTATATTGATGTGTTTTTGGTCCCTATACTTCTATACTAATATTATAAAGAAGAAATATTTGTTTTTGTTTGTTTGTTTCTAATGGATAAACTCGAAAACTACTGGACCGATTTAAAAAATATTTCGCTCTATTAGAAAGCTACGTTCTTTTCGAGTGACATAGGCTATATATTATCCTGATATTCCTACGGGAACGGGTACTATTGTATAAATAAATAGCCAAATTCTTTTTAACTTAAGTTTTTATTACGATTTATAACATGCTTGATACGAAAGGAAATACTTATCTAACTTCCTTATAATAACCTTTACTTCTACCTAATTTGGTGTCGTTGAACCTATCAATGTTACAGTTGGGTATTCTGAGGTTCCAACGTCATCATCGTCGACGTCAGCCATTGTGGTCTTCTTGTGGTTTTCACGTGGGATCACGTTTAACGGCAAATCATCTAAGTCTGGAGCATAGGCCCACTTCTCAAATAATATTCGTGCCGTCTCACGAGAATCTCTTAAATAGCGACTGCTGGACGGTGTTATCTGGATGTATGCGAATTGCTTCTCCACCGTCGCCCTGACGACCCTCTGGGTACCTCTCTCATCGAATATTTCATTTCTCACCTTCGCATCGAGAGCAGCCGACAAGAATAATGACCATCTTGGGATATAGTAATAATTGAAAACTTCCTCCCACTGTTTGCACGCGTAATCAGTTATTTCGCCATTCGGACCCCATAATGTTATTTGATTCCTGGCATTAAGCTCATAAAAAAACGCTTCCTCCGGTGTTCTGCCTATTTGACGTGCTTGTGATAACCAATTCGTAATTCCGAAATTCGGATTCGTAGCAAGTATACTTTTGATATCTTGCATCACATCGAGGAACTGATTTATAGTTTCGTTATACACCCACGTGTTGGAAAATCTATTATTTATAATGTTTACGTATAATTGCTCTGCACGATACTGTAGCGCTTGCCTTGTAACATCTACGAGGTCATGTTCGAAACCATCACTAAAACAATTCTCATTCACAGTAAAGACAAATTTTTGGAAAGCGTCAAATAGATCTTTACTCTTGTACCATGCCCAAGGCTTAATTTTCAAACTGGGTCTGCGAGTGATGACGTATTTGCCTCTCATTCTGTTCAATCCTTCGAAGTTGTAAACACTGTGCAGTAACAGCTTCCAAGCTTCACTCGTTTCATTGCACCCGTACCTTCTCTCAGCGTATTCTGACACCCATCTGTTTAAATCTTGAAGAGGCTCCTTACGCCAACCACTCTCTAGCATAAGATCATATACCACATAGTTTTGATTAATTCCCTCAGGGGTCAATCCTATACCTATCATTGTAGTGTTAACACGGTCTCGTACTTCGTAAACCACACTGTTAATTGTTTGCACGCTACCCAGCATTCCTAACGTGCCTCCAAAGTTGTGCAGCATACACCAAATAAAAGCATGTCCGAAGTACATTTCATATAAATTGTATTGTGGCCATTGCTCTGATTGCAAGTCCAGAACTAACATTCGTCCCGTCGGTACAGCTGTAAGAAAAGCTTTCACTCTTTCTTTTGGCCACAATATCGGATCATGAGCGAACATCCAGTTTTGCACTAACCATACTGCATTCTCGTCTGATTGATAAAGGGTGGCGAATATTGCTTTGGCTGTATCTTGAACCAAATTTGTCGACCAGCCCGCAATGCTTATTTCATTGAAAGGATCAGCTGCATATATGTGGTCAGAGGCGGTACCGGCAGTTATTTCTTTTATAAACATTTTACCTATTGTGTTGAAAACAGGGTCGTTTGGATCAACAAAATAATCACAGCAGTAACTGTCACTGAACCCATTCCATTTTTCCACAGTGTGCAGGGTAGTGTTTGGAAAAATTCTCAAAATAGCTCTGGGTACGTGCCCGTTGAAAGCAGGGAAAACAGGTACTATCCCAAGTCGGAACATATAGTCGACGACTCCGTCTTGGATGTCCTTCTGCCTGTCGTGCCAAGATTGAAGCAAGGGTCCCCCCCAACCGCGCAGGTTCCCCATTCTCAGCCAAGATAGGAAGGCGGGGCCAGTGAAATGTTGGTCAATGTCCTCCTTTGTCATGCCCAATTGTTGGTAAACGCGAGCCCACGCGGCTTCTTGTGCCACAGGAGCGAGCGCCAAGTTAATACCGTTCAGAGCCATCCATTCAATGTGGTTATTCCAATCGTTACCATTCCACCAAACGAAGCTGTAAGACGCTGTGCACACATTTTGGTAATAGCGGAATCTGTCGCTTGCGACAACAACTTCGTCGACCTCGGGTAGGGGATCAGGTATTGACACTCTTTTGTTTTGCCAAGCTATTTGACTCTTGCAATATTTCTTCAGGTAGTAATTGAAACCCCACACTGCAGCGACGCCGGTGCTCGCCCTGATGCGAAGTTGACCTTGTGTAGTGCGCAATGAAAACACATCTTTGTTGTCTTTAAATAGTATAGGATTCACTTCAACCGTTACTTGGTTCAAATATTTCGATATAATAGCTAAGGCAGCTTGTTGTTGAACGTTCGCTGGTGTTTTCGTTTGAAGTTTGGTTGGGTCCAGGTAGTCTAGATTTAAGGCGCACGCGCATGAAAAGAATGCGACGAGGATGCTATAACGAGTCATCGTGCTCAGGTGTCGCCCGCGTGCCGGTCCCGGCACTACTGATTTGAAATGTAATCTTCCAACACTTGGTTGCTCCAGGGCCGTATCCTACAAGAAGAGAACGGTTAAAGACGCGCTGACAAAATATTAAATAAGCCTATGGATTCACAGCAATGTTGTTTTGGTATATATAACAATAATTTCTATTAAACATACACCTATTATGAACATAATATGTCTTCTCTCGTATATTTCGGTAATATTTACTTTCACCATATACCAGGTCTTTTCTACCCCGTGCCGCGCTGGAGTAACAAAATTTTAATGCAGTGCGGATCGAGGTAGAAAAGATCTCGTACCTCCACGGACCTCGTACCTCACCTTGCGTTAAGGTGCGTCCACACTTGTAACATTTTAGCGTGTCCAAATACCATGACGTCTTTATAAAACACTAGCGGATCCTCGTGGTTTCACCAGCGTGGTACCCGTTCCCGTAGGAATATCGGGATAAAATAAAGCCTATGTCACTCGGGAAGAATGTAGCTTTCTAATGGTGAAAGAATTTTCGAAATCGGTCCAGTACTTTTTGAGTTCATTCGTTACATACAAAAATACAAATCTTTCCTCTCTATAATATTAGTATAGATTGTCTCTTTGATACAGTATTACCCAGAGAACATGCCCAACAAAACAAGCGATGCATGATAAAGACACTGTGTTTCGGACACGCCAAAATCTTACAAGTGTGGACGCACTTCTCGCTTCAGGCGGCCAGTGTTGCGCATCGCAGTCAAGACCCTTATTCCTTGGAGATAACTATAGCCAGATAACTGGTCATCTGTAAAGATTTATTTTCTTCAGAGATAACTAGTTAACTCCGAAGAATGTTTTTTCCTTTCCATATAACAATTTTTAAAAAGTTATCTACGAAGAAAAAAAACATTCTTAGGAGATAACTAGTTAACTCTGAGGATTTAAATTTCCACGCAGTTAACTGTAATAGAAACCAGTTATATGTTAGGAAAATCTTTTCCTTGGACATAGCTAGTTAGCTCCGAATTTTATTTTATGTTTTTATAAATTTGCACGTCAAATAAAGAAAATAGTACTTATAAAAACTCATGAATCCTCTAATATATAAAATTCTCGTGTCACAGTATTTAAAAACAAACACCTCCGAAACGGCTTGAAGGGTTTTTATGTTTTTTTTGTGCGT
The DNA here is from genome assembly GCA_949710035.1 of Crambus lathoniellus. NCBI lineage: Eukaryota > Metazoa > Arthropoda > Insecta > Lepidoptera > Crambidae > Crambus > Crambus lathoniellus. The sequence goes on along the minus strand of OX453303.1, from coordinate 7,479,212 downwards.
ATTCGGTAGGTCTGAGAATATGTCGTAAATAATTTCCACGCCCCTAAGCACCCATATCACTTATTGGCCCCAGGCCAAACTATTTTTTGGGTTTGGCACTAAAAATACTTCTTCTTTCGATACGGGCGTTTTCTGCAACTCGACGTCTCATTGCGCATATTTTGCGTATTAAAAATACTTATAACCCTTAATTTTCACCCATCTACCACTAAACCCAATTTTTTTAAAAGCATGTAGTATCTCTAGAAATATTTTATATGGATAAACATTTTTTAAAGTTATATCTGCAAATATAAAATCTTATGAGATAACTAGTTATATCTGAAGAAAAAATTATTTACAGATAACCAGCTATCTGGCCGTGGTTATCTCCAAGGAATAAGGGAGTCAAGACTACGCGACGCATGCGACGACGGCAACGTGATAATTAGCAAGCGATCATGTCCGTTAAAGGAACTTTAGAGTTGGTTTGGCTTTACTGAAATATTTTATCAATAATAAGCAGCTCCAGCGAGATTTGGTAGAATATATATAGAAGATGTTTTTGGTGGAATACTAGTTTCCCGCTCGCAGGTAAAAGTATCTACACACGTTCCGATCCGACAGCCGATTTGGTCTGCTCCCAGACCAACAAGTATAGTTTAGATCCGATTAGTTCCGATTTGGTCTGGAGCAGACCAAATCGGAACGTGTGTAGCGCAGATTTGGTCTGGGAGCAGACCAAATCGGCTATCGGATAGGAACGTGTGTAGCGCAGATTTGGTCTGGGAGAAGACCAAATCGGCTGTCAGATAGGAACGTGTGTAGGTAGAGACTATATAAGGGTCAGGCCGTAGATTTTGCCACAAATAGCGCAATGGTGACGCAAAATTTTCTACGAGTCGGTCGCACAAAGTGGTGCAAAATGGTAGCGCAAAATTATTAAGGAGCACGTACATTAATGTGATTTTATTTAACAAACATGTACTAACAAGAGGTATTGCATCAAACTAGAAAAAGAAACACGATGTTGGTATGTAAGTATGTTTAATTAATAATTAACAATAATGTACCTATGAGTAATTCTTTTTTATATATTGCGCACAATGAAAAGTTAAACAGGATGACAAAAACTAGTAAGTACCTATGTATGATTTGTTCAATTTACAAAAAAAATACATTTAATTTGTTAGATGGAGGTATTTGGTATTATTCATTATTAATTATATAAATATAATACAACTTTAAAATTTATTTCAACTCTTTTCAATGTTTGAGAGTCCATTACTTTGACTCTAGCAACAACCTGCTTGAAGTATCACTTTTAAAAGGACCTGCCAACCATTAGGATGCCAAAAATAATAAAAAAAATAGATCTGTCAGTAAAAAAAAAGTTACATGGGTTTAAAAGTTAGTATGAAAGTGACGAAATTCCAAAACTTATAAAATACAAAATAAAAAAACTTTGGACCTAGGTAAAATCTTTGAGGCTGGTTAGGTAGCAGACCACCGCACCTACCCCTATTTTCGTATGTTTAACGTTCTGCCGAACACCCTGTACTTATAGAATATTAATAAAATCTAACAAATCAATTAATAGTAATGCTAGTCATGTTTTTAGCGGAATTACAGCTAAAAGTAATTTCAAAATAATAAAAAACTTGAAAACCTTGTGTGCATGCACTATTATTCAATAGCGTAAAATAAGTGGCGCAATTTCTACGCAACCGGTATCGCAAAGTGACATAAAGACAGTTTTGCGGAACCGAGGCGCAAATGAAATCGATTATAACTCTTAAAATATACTATTTAACAAGGCTAGTTTAACATATACAGATCACACACATCTAATTAAACCATGCGCAACAACAATTATAAGTTTTAATCAAAAACTTACCTTGAAATATCAAAAAATGCACTCTGCAAAGTAGGCGACACTTTTCACTTTGATCGGAGTTGACACCGAAATGTCAAAAAATATGGTCGTCAACGCTGCACTGACCATAGAATACGATACTTTGGTGATGCCAGCACTCAAACAAAATCTTAATAAATGTTTTAAAACCATAAAATGGGTGAAAATGGTTGCGCAATATAAGTAGCGCAAAGAAATGGTTTTTCAAAAAAAAAATCTTATTGCCGAAAATTTATCTTTTTTCTTAGGAAAGACGCAATGATAATAAAGTAATGGCAACCTTATTATTATTTTATAACGTCAAATCAAACAGCTCATCAATAAGTTAAAAAATGATAATTTTATCGATGTTTAAGCTGTACACCTACCACTGCGGATTCGCGGTTTTTATAAAAAATCCGTCACTTTTGGGAGGGAAATGTCAAATAGTTTTCCAAATATATAAACTTATCCAAATATCTATATCTGCCTTGGTTTGCTATTTCTTAGGAAACACGATGATAAGATTGAGACATTTCTCAGAGTACTATATTTAAAATTATATGAGGCGGAGACTTTTGTACCCTCGAATGTGGCAAAATCTACGGCCTGACCCATAAAGTAGCAAAGATGGTCTATCTATCTCGGTGCCAAAGGCGAGCGCCCAGTAAATGCCCAAGATAATTAGAATGCCAGTAAAAATATATTGCCATAGACAGAAGCTACTATAATAGTTCTAAATCTATCTAGAATAAAGTATGTTTAACAAAATATTTCTCAAGTCTATCTATGTACCTAAGTACAGAAAATTACTAAAAATATTTAACCATATCACAAAGGAAGTACGTGGTGCGTATTACATTTACTGTGGTATTACCGTATCCGTTTTCCTACGGGTTTCGTTCATATTTATTTGACACAAATGGCATTTCAGCAAAAAAGAAATCCTCAAGCGATCATTCAAGAACTAGTTCATGGAATAGTGCACAGTTGTGATTGATTTAATACCTATAAGTAATTAGATCTTTCTGTATGGTAATTACTTATTGTATGCACACTCGTATGTCTCAAAGCCTTAAAAGGCTTTTTTTTTAACAGGCCGCATCTGTCAAAAGCCTTATAAGGCTTCGGGGCGATGGAACATTTTGGTACGTTTGTACTCTACTCTGCTACTCCTATCTGTGTTTTACTCTCAGAACAATAATTTTACTTGTTTATTGTCTGTTATTATCTGTGGGATTTGACACTGAAGCGATAAAACGTCACAGTTTTAACCAATCACCATTCTTTGGGGCTTTTTTATTTGTCTCAAGCTGACCTTATGTCACCCCGCGCCATTCCCGTGACAGATACCCGCTGATTTGAAAAAATGGCCGGACATATCAGGGGTCAAAAATAAATATAGGTATCGACTTCAATACAGTGCCACAAACTTTGCTGTGCCGGTGGCCAAAATGTGAAACTAACGTGATTTTTTTAATGTCATTTTGCTGTCAAGTTGATGTCCAACCATAGCGCTGCTTGCGGCTGAAGTTCTTAGAAGTCAGGGCCGGTTAAATTACTACAAAAAAAAGAAAAACGTACGTAGCGCCGCTGTCACCGGCACAGAAAAGGTTGTGGCACTGTACTTATACTTGACTTATACCTAATATAAAATTATTTTCAAACTAAAAAACGGTAGGTTGTATGCATGAAGTTTGACTTAATACTCTGAGGTAACTATTAAGTCGAGCTTCATGGTTGTATGAATAATTGTATTCTCTTTGGAATTTGACGTTGCAAAGGGAGTAGAGTCCGCGTCACTTAACTTGGCATTTGACAGAGGGCGCTGATCGTAATCCGATTACGTTTCCGACGGTTTGTGAATAAGGGGGCAGATCCGCTCAGGCGATTTACTGTGATTGATTTGCAAACATCTGAATATCTTAAACATAAACTTTCACCTAAATGATATTTACTATTACCAACTATTTAGTAATCTGTGATATTACTAAGATTTATATTCCAAATTATTTTTTCCTTTTTGCATTCACAATGCAATTTCTATTATTATTGAAAATGAAACGATCCCATCCCATGATCCCATCGCAACACGACCTTTCACTGTCCAGAGCATTCGCCTGGACAGTGAATAGTCCGACCAACGGGGCATATGTAACCCGATAAATTCCCCCGTCTTTCAAATTTGGCACGATTGTAGAGTAAGTAATGCTGATTAAGGATCTGCAAGAATCCAAAAATATTTCCCACGCCAAGTTAGTCATTTTTGACGTGCCGTGAGCGCGTGAAAATCGCTTCCAATTTCTTTGAGAATGGATCCTTAGCCTCATTTTTTTCTGTATGCGTACCTATTACTAGGTGGAATAAGTTAATAAAGTTAGAAAATAACATTTCTTGCTAGAAGTTGAGATTTTGACCGAAATGTGAAAATACAAAATTGCTTCTAATTTCTCTTTTAATGTTTCTTTAGCCTCAAATACCAACTGCATACGTACGTATTACGTAATCAATCAATCGTGCATATGGTACGTAACCAAACCAAACATGCTTTAACTCCTAAAGAATTTTACCTTCCATCATCAGCTCACCTAAATAACCTGAAAGATTACAACTATATTTTTTTACGTATCAACAATAACTAAAGAATGATCCTCCAACTCCTAACCATTGAGAAGTTGTATCTTCCATTATACCATGAGCTGATGGCTATCAGACGCAAATGCTTGAATATTTATAAAAACACATAAAACACGTAATCTATCTGCGGGTTTTCCTCGTTCCCTTGGATTCTACCATCAGATCTTGACTTGGTTATAATGAGACCAAAACAGGAGTATACTCTTTCAAATAAAAAATCATTGAAATTGGTAAATAGTTAGTATAACTTAGATTGTAATTTTTGTTTAATCCTATGACCAGCCCTCGCGAACGTTGCTTAACCGCAACGATCGCGAAACGCGATGATAACCCACATCACCAATCGAGGTCCTGGAAGTGAAGCCCATATATACCTATTATTCTATGACAAAATTAGTATATAATTAGTTTCCGCGTGTGACTTTATTGACGCTATTTTGAAGAACAAACTATTCAGCCCGAACAAAAGTCCCCCGACTGCAGTAAGAGCATATTTTATATTTATCGTTCGATTTTGAAAATCGTGATTTAATTTTTTATTTTATTTTGTGCCATTTAGTGATATGTATACAAATTATATATTTTCGGTACACCCCCGGCCGTAACGCCCCGTAGTTTCTTTTGTTTTACTTTTTCAAACAAAAGAAACAACTTTGGTATATCGGCTGGGTCCAAATACGTCCCTGCTTGGCCGATGACCTATCTACAAGTACCCGATAAAAAATTGTCTCAACAACATAACAAGGAGTACTATCTACAAATACAAACAATTATAGTATTTGTTTGCTTATCATTAATTAAGTTTTGTTTATCATTATACCTATATGCATAATTTCTCCGAAATGTACAACGAACACTTTGTAAAAGTCGCATATTTTTAAACTAATAATAACAACACTTGTGCACGTAAGGCAGGAGACCTCTTCGTGGCCACTTTAAGATTTTTTTTCACTTTGAAGGACAAAGTGCTAAATGATCTTAGGAATTTCAGACAAAAGTAATACTATCTTTTTTTTTTATTTATTTAGAAAACCAACAGCGTAGTTGTTATAGGTAAATATGCAGCTTAAATATTAACATATGGTAAGGCTAATTACAGGCTTCCCTTAAAATAACCAATAGTATTGGACGAATAATGAGGGCGTTTAGAAAAAATACTTAGAAGTACCTACATTTGAGTACTACAACTACAATATTAATAATACAGAATAATTTTAAATTTGGATTAGTTTCATTTTCAATACGTACTTAAACGTCAAATCGGAATCAAACAATAGTTCACTAAGAATTTATGTTCAAACTTATTAATTATCAAAAGATGAGAAAAAAAAGAAGGTTATGTTATGTCTCTTGTTATTTTAAATAAGTATCTTAAACTAGCTTTCCGCCGGTGGCTTCGCCCGCGAGAATTACACAATGTTATCCCGCGGGAACGGGATATTTTTCGGGATGAAAAGAAGCCTATGTTCCTCTCCAGGCTACAAAGTATATGTGTCTCAAATTTCAGCCCAATCCGTTCAGCCGTATTGGCGTGATTCAGCAACAAACATACAAACATCTTAGATTTAATCCTACTAATATTATAAATGTGAAAGTTTAGATGTTTGGATGTTTGGATGTTTGTTACTCAATCACGCCAAAACGGCTGAACGGATTTGGCTGAAATTTGAGACATAGATACTTTGTAGCCTGGAGAGGAACATAGGCTACTTTTTATCCCGGAAAAGTATCAAATTCCGGCGGGATAAGGTCGTGTAGTCCACGCGGGCGAAGCCAAATCCGTTCAGCCGTTTTGGCGTGATTCAGTAACAAACATACAAACATTCAAACTTTCACATTTATAATATTTATTATTATATAATTAGTAGGATTACACCATTTACAAACAAAAATTTCTATACAAAAGTTTTAAAACAGAAAATGGCATAATGAAAAAAAAAATCGTACGTCAAATGTAAACTAGTTCTTTAAGTTAATTGAAATAAAATAAAAAAAATATTTATTACAGTCAAGTTGAGTTGAACTTGCATTAGATAACTATAAATAAATAATAATAATCCTACTAATATTATAAATGTGAAAGTTTAGATGTTTGGATGTTTGGATGTTTGGATGTTTGGATGTTTGTTACTCAATCACGCCAAAACGGCTGAACGGATTTGGCTGAAATTTGAGACATAGATACTTTGTAGCCTGGAGAGGAACATAGGCTACTTTTTATCCCGGAAAAGTATCAAATTCCGGCGGGATAAGGTCGTGTAGTCCACGCGGGCGAAGCCAAATCCGTTCAGCCGTTTTGGCGTGATTCAGTTACAAACATACAAACATTCAAACTTTCACATTTATAATATTTATTATTATATAATTAGTAGGATTACACCATTTACAAACAAAAATTTCTATACAAAAGTTTTAAAACAGAAAATGGCATAATGAAAAAAAAAAATCGTACGTCAAATGTAAACTAGTTCTTTAAGTTAATTGAAATAAAATAAAAAAAATATTTATTACAGTCAAGTTGAGTTGAACTTGCATTAGATAACTATAAATAAATAATAATAAATCATTTATTTCAGGCATCAAAAAAATTGTTTACAATTTAAGGCCCATAAAATAAATACCTTACAAACTAACATACATATATTTATATAAAACTAGACTATTTGTTAACACGTATTGTAGGCGGCGTGTTGCGCAAAGCAGTGTCAGGTAGCCGCCCACGAAACCGGCGGAACATGACACCCCTCGGCCAAAAATCCTCTTTCATGAAGGTCGACAGATGTTCAGTCGGCACCCTCACCACAAATGAGTTGAAATTCACGTTGTGGCGGGACTCCAACCGCTCGACCCTCAGAGTAAATTTGGTTTTTACTCTCATATACTCCACAATATCTTCTGGTTTTGTGGAGTAATGCAAGCGTGACACGTATACCAGCGTCGTCGGGATAGCCGGCCGCAGCAGATGGTTGTGTCCAGTCAGGGCGGTGCCACACAAGTTACGATGAGAGGTCTTTTTCTTCCGTTCCACTTTTTTGAAGCCGTCATCATCGGAACTTGTTTTCTGTCTCTGCGGAGCTGGTTGCACAGCTTCGGAGGCTGGTCGTTGTTTATCCCCCTTCTTTGTAGCCGGCTCGGCTTGATGTTGAGCAGGTTGGCTTGCAGCGGTGACAGCGGCGTACGCACGTTGAGGGGTCGACGTGCTCACGCGTGACGTCTCCGGCGGCGGGGCGGAGGAGCGGGTGGCGGGGCGAGGTGCATCGCTAGCTGCAGCGGCGGCCGGTGACGCATCCATATGCGCCGACTCGAAACTGCCGATGGATGCATTTTGCGCCCCACAACGAGTGTTTACATTGGCGGTCTCAGGTGACCTACATACCGCAGCGGTGTTGCTTAACAACACGACTTGGGCACGCAACTCACAGATGGTATTGTCTGAGGCCGCTAACTTGGACTGTACTTCGGCCAGGCTCGCTTTCAAGAAGGTGATGTCCTTGAGAAGTCTGGTTACGTCGACGTGGTCGAAAGTGACAGGCGGCAGCTTATGCAGCTCCTTCGCCAAGAATGTTGGCACGTCGTCAGGGTCGGTCTCCTTCAACAGGGTTATTATGTCCTGGAGACTCTTCGCACCTCCATCTCTCCGGCGAGATGGCATTTCGTCGGCCTTACCGATGCTCTTGAACAGCAGCGCCTTGCCACTGCAAATCTCAGCTTCGTTGAAGTTGGACTTGCAGATCTGCACGATGCTGACTTCGTCCATGGTATCGATGGCGTTCTGGATAAACGCCAAAACCTCATTCACTATGAGTTGCTGGGAACCCATAGTGAAGTTTAGTGCGCAGCGGCTTAAGCTGCGCTCAACGTGAATTACGAGTAATAAGTAATTCGACTCTTATGCAATTATGCGCGGGCGCGACTATGTATAGTATTAGATTAGCATTAAAATCATTGATTATAATTATATTTATTCAATGAAATTACTTACTAAAAATGAGGCTAAATATGTAGGCCCGGTTTTCATTAGGTCGGATCGGCCGGCCGGGAGTCGGAAGTTCTAGTGGCTTAATACTTTGTACGGTAACCGGGCGTTTAAAAAACCGGCTCCGGCTCTGTAATACGTAGTTTTTCAACTGCGAAGTTCCGATCAAAGTGCCGGATCCGGCACTCGATCGGATAGTGGAAACGAATCTCCCGGCATTTTAGTTGTACAAACCCTACAACCTCCCCCCGCATCGGCCATTTTCATTCATCTTGTGCGGTAGGCCGTCTACTGACATCAGCTGGACAGTCGGTAGATGTGAGGGCCTAAACCGAGTAAAGCGGGCGCCCGCGACGGGCACACGTCGCGTGTCTCCGTCCGTGGACACGCGCGCGGGCTCCGTGGCCACGCGCGCAGGCTCCGTGGAACCGCATCACATAGCGCTATTGACTGAACAAGTCCGTGCGTGCTACCGCTGGCCCGCTGGCGGGCCCCGTCGCGGGCACCCGCGCGCGCGACCGTCGCGTGGAAACGGGCCACAAGGCGCGGGCGCGGTGCCCGCCTCCCCGCGATGGCTGCCCGCGCGGGTGCCCGCGACGGCTGCCCGCGACGGCTGCCCGCGCGGGTGCCCGCGACGGAGCACTTTTGTATGGAACCGCGCGAGCGTCCGTGTGACGCAGTTTAGGCCCTAACACCTACTTCCGATATCCCTTCACTTTCGACCGAAAATCGGATCCGACCTAGTGGAACCCGGGCCTTATTTTCTTACAAAATAATAAAAGTGGGTACATAAATGTATAATTCATGGAAGTAAGTATGAAAGTCGTTTAATGGATTTTCCTATACTTACCTATCTATAATTTTATAATATCTACATCAACGAATACATTTTATTACTTTACAAAATAGTAAAAGTGGGTAACATAAGTGTAAGCAGGTATATCGTCGGCGGGCTGTGAAAACCTCGCATGTGCATTAGGTACTCCAAATTTTACAGGAGATGAAAAAAACCGTACAGTGAAAATTTTTGAATGAAGCCAAGTAAAACATTTAGTGGATTTTTCATGTTTAAAACATTATTCAATGATTCTGAAGACAAATATTCGCAAATAATTTACAGAAAAGTGTCTAATGTTACTTGAGAGGTTTTCATAGACAACAAAATATCTTAGTACTGTCGTATACTACGTATGATAAACACGTATACATTCTTACAAGCTCTGCATTTTTTCCATACTAAATATATTTTTTATAAGAGGTTATGAATAAAACCACGGGATGAACCGCGTAGCCGAGCTTTTCAAACCACACTGGTCAACGCGACTTTTTCACGAGGTTCTCATTTACTTCAATAGATGGCGCTACAATTATTGAATCTGAGTTTCGTTCCGTGTAGACATGTATTACGAGGTTTTCTCACGAAAATCAACTAAAAGTGTTTTTCACTAAATTTGTGACTCACGAGCTTTTCAACAGCCCGCCGACGATATATAGTTAATTCATGGAAATCGATTATAAGATTTTACTTTTATTTTCTACATTTTGTGCTATGAACACTCGTCAGAAAGATGATTTGAAGACTTCGGAAAAGAGCTGGACTTCACCCTTGATTTTTGGAACCTGAAAATAAAAATATATATATTTATAATTTCCATTTAAATAGAATGTTCCTCCCGGGTGAGAATCGAATTCAGGCTATATATATCGATTGAGATACGTTCAATAAACGCTTAGGTAAATGAAATTTTACATAGCACTATTCTCAATCTTATTTATACTAAATAACGCATGATATAATATTTAATTTAGTAGCAATAACTCGCATCCTACTAATATTATAAATGTGAAAGTTTGGATGTTTGGATGTTTAGATGTTTGGATGTTTGTTACTCAATCACGCCAAAACGGCTGAACGGATTTGGCCAAAATTTGGAACACAGATATTTTGTAGCCTGGAGAGGAACATAGGCTACTTTTTATCCCGGAAAAATATCACATTCCCGCGGGATAACGTCGTGTAGTCCACGCGGGCGAAGCCGCGGGCGGAAAGCTAGTAGGTATGCTATAAAATGAGGTGGCATAATAACAAATCCTACAATTATTAGTTATTTATTATTACCTATAAATATTATTTGACATACATTATCTATTATGAGTCATGATAACCTTTTTTTACCTAACAACTAATTAGTAAAAAGTAATAGTATTCAAATCCGACTCAGTCGACCACGACTGCAGGTAGTCTTGTATGCCCCCACGAGTGTTATTGAGCGTGTAGCTAGCCGTGTCAGAAGACTTCTGCTTGCATGCCGAGTTCCTGCTTGTATGTTGCATGCATGCTTGATGTCTTGATTTATGCCTTTTATTGTAAATCATTGTTATGGATATTGATTTTATTGAAATCAATATCATAATAAAATTGTTACTTATGGCATTTGATTGCATATGAATGATAAAATTATCGCAAACAATTTTATGTAAGTAATTAGATAATTATGGCAAATAAAATGTTATTTCTAATGACATTATGGCAAATTAAATTATATAAACAAAATTATTGTATTTAAAATTCGGACATACATTAGTAAACCGTATTAAATTATTTATTTTTCTAATGTCGAGTTTCAAAATGTGGTGTCCAAAACGGTTCTCCCTTGTTTGAAATAACAACGTTTGATCTAATCTTACTTTGTATAATGTCAGTTCGTATAAAATCGTTTCGCATAGGTAATTATTCATTTGACCTAAAATTTATTTGTCATAATATTGTTTATTATACTTAGATAAAATACATATTTTGTTAGATATAATAATCGTAGGTCCTAATATTTATTTGACACAATCTTCACATGACCTAATATTTGAGTGATTTTTTTTAAATTTTAAATCGCTACAACTTATGGATTGCTTAAAAAAAAACCATTTCTAACCTATCACGTGTTCTACAGGACTTCCGAGGAGGACAGGACTTTTCTACCAAACGTTTTAATACCAAACGTGTTTATAACAAATGAATATTATGTCAAACAAAAATTATGGTAACCAATTTTATACCATACGATTAATATGTTAAACGTTGTTAGAAAAAGTGAGATTAGACCAAACGTTGTTATTTCAAACAAGGGAGAACCGTCCGAAATACGAAACACTTATATACACAATATTATATAAACACTAGCTTTCCGCCCGCGGCTTCGCCCGCGTGTACTACACAACATTATCCAGATGGAATGTGATATTTTTCCGGGATAAACTATGTCACTCTCCAGCTCCCAATCTACCTTCTCAAAATCACATTGATCCGTCCGTTTGGACGTGAAAGATGGACAAACAAATAATACCTACTTATTGATTTTCCCGTGGGAATATGATACTATCCTGTGGTAAAAAGTAAAAGTAGCCTATTATAATCCTTGCCAAATTATTTACTTACATAAATACCAATTTCTGCCCACAAATTAGCCCGCGCTTAAAGTGATAGCAATGAGATTTCCCGAAGTAAAAAGTAAAATATGTCCTTTCTAGGGCCTTTAACTGTCTTTATTCCAAATATAATCCTTCCCATGAAATCTCGACTCTCGAACACTACACTCGAACTATCACCTTAAATACCAATTCCATTCCACAGCTTTGCCTGAGCTAAAACTAATTTTACCATGGGAATGAGCCTTATTCCCGCGGTAACAATTTGCCTATGTCCTTCCTAATAGGGTCTCAAACTATCTGCATTCCAAATGTCATCAAAATTGGTTCAGCCGTTTTGACGTGACGTGAGCATATACAATTTCGCATTTATAATAATAGTAGAGATAGTAGAAATAGGAATATGAATGGCCGGCCGCGACTACGTCCGCGAGTACTACATCGCAAAATTTTGTGTCAAAAGTAGGTAGATAGACATTCTCTAAGGTCTCATCAGTATCATCATCAATCTATTTTAATGTCCCCGCTACTGGGGCACAGGCCTTCATATAGATGGATAAGGAGAATGGTCCATGACCTTCCACACGGGCCCATTGAAGTTATGGTGTATGAACCAATCCAAATGCAGCCAGAAACATCGGCTTATCGTATCTTCCGAAGCACGATATATTTTTTAACGGCAATCCCGTGATAGACCATTGCAAAAGTCACATAACCCCAGCGATCGCAGGCTGAGCACGCTACCCACTGATCTATATAACAAATTTCATGAAAGCCAGATCGGTGGTTTAGGCATAAGAAGGTAACGATACCTAGACAAACAGGAGCTACTTTAGTATGAATAATATTCTGACATTCTCCTACTCTTGAACTACCAAAATGCAAAAAATCAAGTCAATACTTTCCAAAAAAATGTGTAATACTGATTTTCTTGAGTTTTATTCCAATGCATAATTGCTTTGCACGAAAATAAAGTGAATAAAAGAACTGTATCCCACGGGAACTGTACTTTTTCCCGATTTAAAAAAACCGTATGAAATTTTCCAGGCCAGAGTTCAAATTATCCCAATCGATTTAGCCGTTTAGTTGTGATTGAGCCACAAACATCCAAACTCCGTATTTAATACCCACCCACCCTATATAAAAATTAACCCCCCTTTCTACCCTATTAGGGTTTTTTATTTTGCCTACGCACATCATTTTTAATGATGACCAGTATCCGACATACCAATTTCCATACTCGCGAAGCCCAGAAATGAGGAAGTTTTCATATAAGCCTTAATCCCCCCTTTCTACCCTATTAAGGGTTTTATTATTATAACTTCGGAAACGCAGATCATTTTCAATCGTGACCAGTATCCAACATACCAATTTTCATACTTCTAAGTTTAGAAATGAGGAAGTTCCATATAAGCTTAATCCGCCCGGTTTACCCCATTATCGGGGAGTTTTTTTAACTTCGCTTACGCAGATAAGTTTCAATCGTGATCAGTATTCAACATACCAATTTTCATACTTCTAAGTTCAAAAATGAAGAAGTTCCATATAAACTTTATTTTCCCATTTTACCCTATTAAGGGGGAGTTTTTTTTACTTTGCTTACTCAGATCATTTTCGGTCGTAACCAATATCCAACGTACCAATTTTCATGCTTCTAAATCCATAAATGAGGAAGTTTCATATACCCTTAACCCCCCCATTTTACCCCTTTAGGGGAGGAGTTTTCTAAAATCCGTTCTTAGCGGACGTTTCCTAGGCATAATCTACCTTCCTGCCAAATTACATCTTCGTTGGTCCAGTAGTTTTCGAGATTTCGTGATGAGTGAGTTATGTCCCCTCGATTTTATATATATAGATTAGCGGGCTTTGCACAAACACTCAATCACTCAATCGCGCGTGATACAGCTACAATCGTGTGCGAAAGAGCGTGTGTGGAAAGGGAAGGGACAATAGCTCGTGATTGCGAGAGCGGGCTTTCCCGCACGCAATCCTGCGCGAAGAAGTGTCTGTATAAAGGGGGGCAATTACTACACAAATCGTTTTTTAATCACGTTATTTACGGTACAAAAACCCCAATTTCGTGCGGGAGTGGTGAAAATTGTATTTATTTACCAAAACTCATATTAGTTATATGACTTACCAATGTCTTTATAAAAATCAAGAATTCTCACTCCATCTTCTTCATTATATTCTTCTAAAAAACTCTGTATAGCCAGTTCAGGGGCCTGCAATTTACCGAACTTTTTCCGTATTTGGTATTCAACAAGGAAAGTTCTGCTTTGTCTTGCTATATCTACATTCTTTTTTTCCAAATGTAGCAACACTGACCCATCCTGGAAAATCATTTCACTCTCAGTAAGTATGTAAGGAACGCTAAACTCTACGGAATTAGCGCGTGCGCCACAGAGACAAAGCGCCATAGTTAAATTTACGCGTACATGCTGCGGCTACATCAGCGGACGATAATACGGTATTTTACTGTTTTTTTTTATTTCTTTAAAATGTTTTCCGAAATATTAGCTACACAAAACAAGTTTTCATTTTGAATTATCTTGAATATTTTCAAAGATATAGGACTTCAAACTTTATAATTAGACAAGGACAGGACGCTATCTTAGTGACGTCAGTGGGTTAGTAGCGTCATAGTCACGCCATAGAAGATTTCGTTTTAGAAAGAGACAGCTATAGTCAAAATCAAACAGACTATAATTCTTTTATTATAAAACAGATTCAAATTATTTTTTCACATTTGGTATTCTTAATTGCAATATTTTTTAACGTCATCATTAAATATCTACATTTCAACAACAGTAAAATACCCTATTGTAGACTATCTCTTTCCATACACCACTACCGGTTAGTTAGAAAGAGAAAGATATTAGGATACTTCGCCGCAGCCCGCTAATGTAGCCGCAGCACTTGAAAAGGCAAGTTTGCGTGCCTTTACGCATTTCAACAGTTTCGTGGCGGGGCGGTGTGTATGTACTACCGACGCGGCATTACCACAGTATATAATATATGTCATCGGAAAATAATAAAAAAAGTAAATTTATTAATTTCCTAAAAAAAATAACCACGAAATTTAAGGCAATCGCTTTGCTGCGCTTAACGACGTGTTCTACAGGACTTCCGTAAATTTTTAATTTTCCTATAAAATTTATAAATTTGCGGTTCTTGTTATTTTCCGGTGACATATATATCATCATCATCATCATCATGTCAGCCGAACGACGCCCACTGCTGGGCATAGGCCTCCCCCAAGGATCTCCACAACGATCGGTCCTATATATATATGCTATGGTGGAATTACTGCCGATCATAGCCAACGCGAAAGGGTAACGTCGGTTAAGCGGGATACACGCAATTGACAGTGTTGCCATGTACACCGTAATTACATATGCTTGTAGTAAATAAATAAATAAAAAACTTCTTACATTCACACCAATTATCTAAGCCCATTTTAATTTCATTAAGAAACAGGGACCGTACTCTGAAACGCACATCCGAAACTTCGGTTAGCCCCGTCCCTTTCACTCGATTCTGTCATGACTCGAGCGTGCGAGGGACGGGCATTACGAAGTTTCGGGTTTTGCGTTTCAGAGTAGGCCCTCTGTATTGAAACGAGTTTGCGGTAGTGCGAGCGAAAATAAATTACTTACTTGGTTAGTATTTTTGCAAATGTACATACCCCACGTTTTACACATTTTCTAAAAAGTTTTTTTGTATGTATGCAATTTGTACTTATCTTCTTCATATGATTCAATAAACTATTTGTATTTGTATTTGTATTTGTATCATGGAAAACTTGATAACGGATAAATATAGGTACCTATACTTAAATATTTTTTTTTATAAATACGTACTTAACATACATAGTAAACACTCAGACCAAGACAAATAGACAGGTGCATGCACACAAATATTTATCTTGTTCGAGAATCGAACCCGAGAACCCACTGGCGCAGAAGGTGGTTAGCCACCCCTGCGCCAAATCGGTCGTCAAAAATGCATCGTTACTACCTGCCGCTGAAGTTTTCCAAGGGTGATGAATTTTACCACAACCAGCAGGTTAATATAAAAATTCAATTAAATAATATATAGGTACCTATATATTATTAAGTATATAAAATATAAAAATTAAATTAAAATTTAAAATAACCATCGACACCGAAAAACTATAAAGAGTAAAAAAAAAACTCGGTTGGGGGTAGGTATTTTATATGCATAAGACTTACTTCCAAGAGTCGTAATTTAATCGTAGAATTGTTATTCACAATGAATCTGTTAGTGCACTTTGAATTTGTATGTTTACTGTACTTCAAATGTTTGTAATCTTTCCTGAAAGTTTTCAAACTCTTCAGCAAATTATTTCCTTTTTTTTTTGTACACTTGATTGACATCTTTTGATTGTATAGTTAAATTGGTTGTTCGCTGTATTTCATCCAACGATTGGCACGTCTTGTATATTTCGTCACCTTGCTTCTCAACTAACATAATGTCGTCAATGTTGTCACAAAATCTGAAGACACATGGAATTTCTGCACAATACTTTGTCACATTCTCAACTGTCTTCCCTGTCGCAATATCTGTGACCGTGTCAAAACAAGTTCCATTTTCTCCTTTTACTGTGATAATCAAATAAAATAAGTACCACAAAAATATATACATATTGGTCTGTCAGTATTTCAATTCTCTTTATCAGGATACTGGTTTCATGTATGTCATCAATCTTTAAGTTAAGTTTCGTTCCTTAGGAGGCTTACCCAATGATAGAAGCCGATAGTGAACTAGAGCCTTTTTTTCCACAATATTAAGTACGTACGCAATGGCGTCTAATCATACACTAAAAAATTGGCAAGCAAAATACATAATCTACATTAATAATCTACTCTTTTGAGCAGTGGTGTAAAAACAACACTATAACCTACGGGGTTATCTCGCTAGTTGACAGGAACTTGAAGCTATTTTGTAAATAAAACAGTACCTACATTGATTCATATTTGGGCAATTCCAGAACGCGATAAGGTACTCCCACACAGTAGTTGTATAACGCAATAAGCCGAGGCTGCACCACCGGTGCTGCGACGACGACGACGCGACGCCGCGTGACGTCGATTTTATTTTATTTTTTTCGTTTAATGTCCGACATTTTCCTACTGAAATAATCGCACGTCCAACACCTTCCGGACAAACGAGGGAAGGAGGCAGTGAATCCTCATGGATAGGTACCCTTACAGCCTGATAAGGCTGAAGGTGGAAGCGCACTACACCCGGAATCCTCAATGACTGAGGAACTGGCTAAATAAATTAATAATTTCGTAAAAACAAACTCATGAAACATAATCATCAGTGGCTCCCTTCGATCAACAATACCACTAGATAACCGGTTTGAGTGTAAAAAATGGCATAGTAAATAAGAGCGTACTACTAAGGTGCGCTCTTATTTAAGAAATGTCATTCAGTGCCATTATTTGCGTTGTGTTTATGTTCGTGAGGCGTCAACTAGTACTAATTGTTGGTCGAAGGTAGCTGCATAGTGAAATGGGCGATTTTCTGAAAGCTCAGTCACTAGATGGCGCTGTCCCACCTATGCAGTTAGAAGGAACGGAACGTTATAAATTTTACTTTGACGCGACTTTTTTACGTAAAACGGAACGTCAGACAGATGTTATTTAGTTACCTAAATTTTTAAATTTACCTATTTCGTTTCTGTTCCTCACAGTAGTACCTACTTATTTAATATATTATTAGTTTCCTTTGTGTTTTTAAAAAGTAATTAATTTAAATATGTTTCATACCAAAATATACCATAGACATGTACATACTTATTCAACGCCATCTAGTGAAGGAATTGGAAGCTTTTTTTTTTAAATGGCCTCTCAGAAAATCGCTCATTCTGATCGCTGCGCGTCGTCGTTCGCCGCGCTGACACGCCGCGCCGCGCTGACACACCGCATCGCTGTCACCGTTCCAGCCGGCCTAGCATGAGCGGCTTTTATCGCGCGATATGCTTCTTTTCTTTTCTTTAATTATAGCATCTTCATCATTTAATGGGTATCAAATGAAAGGCCTTGAGGAGTACATTTCAAAAATATATAATTTGTATACATATCACTAAATGGCAAAAATAAAATAAAAAATTAAATCACGATTTTCAAAATCGAACGAAAAATATAAAATAAGCTCTTACTGCAGTCGGGGGACTTTTTTAAGTACTTATAAGCATGGTACCCCGACTGCAATGAGAGCTTGTTTTTTTAGAATTTGATGATTTGGCCGTACCGGAATATTTTAACTACTTAGATAGGTATTTTGAAATCATTTGTTAGTTTTAAGAAAACACAACTTGGAGGGTACTCCGAAATCTTTCGATGTAATTTTATCTTGCCTAATGTGGGTACCGCTTGGCTTTCTGTGAGGGCACCAGTCAGTCTCGTTCTCAGTCAAGTGCCCCGGTAACGATCATTCGCAATTGACAATGTTTACGTCATTGAAGGACCAATTGATCGTCTACAGAGGCAATTGAAGCGATTGTTATTCGAAACTACGTGATTGATGCGAATGATGGAAAGCCCATTGACAATCGCGAATGACGCTACCAATTGATCGTCTCGTTGTGCGATTGACAGATTTTTCGGTGAGAAACATGGTGCGAGCAATTGACGCATCGAATGAAGCTCCATCATTCGCACCTTCAATTGAAACGGTCAATCACGTAACAATTGACGAATGACGATTGATCGTCAAGTGCCCCGGTAACTCTGTAGACGATCATTTGGTCCTTCAATGACGTAAACATTGTCAATTGCGAATTATCGTTACCGGGGCACTTTACCGGGGCACTTCAGTCCAGACAGTCACAGTCTCGCTGCGCTGAGAACACGTCGCTCGTGAATGTTCTTGAGCCCTATGATTAGCACCATCGCCGCAGTGCTATCGAATCTTTTGGACTATCAAATCTTTGGTGGAAGACACAACCCAGTCAAAATCAGTGCACATCAACAACCTGGGATCGGAACCAGCGTCACAATCGCCTATGGAGACATTTTGAAGAGGAGCTGACAGCCTATCACTGCTCACTGAAAGCTGCAGACACGAGAAGGTGCGACAGTAGTCAGGTAGGCAGCCCAAAACAAAGGCAATAATTTTATCCCCATAAATACATTTTTCGGTCCTTCTAACCGGATCCAATTTTGTTCGTTTGTAAAGGATCGGTCGCACATTGATCCAAACGTTAATCCGTTCAAATCGGATTAATCGGTAATCATATCCAGGTTATGTTTTCTTAATTTGCTTTACTACGTGCATATTTTCGTTTCGTAATCGTTATTTGGTGTTTTTTACAGTAATTCGTACTTCGTTTACCAAAATAAATTGAAAGAATCAGGGGCCCAACTCTCAGGCATTCGAATTTTTTCAGTGTGGTAATTCGTATGTCGAACATTTTGTTTGTGGTTTCTATTCAAAAGTTAGAACGTTTCAAACAAACTAGGCTGTCCCACTTGTCAACAAATTCATTTTGACAGCTAAGTTCGTATACGAACATCTATTGGTTTCTACCACTCGTAGCGTTCGACTGGTTTTCGATCGAACTTTTTCGATTGTGAAATTCTGACAATACAAAAACTGTGTTAAATTTGAATTTCGATCTTATAAAAGTGAACTTTTCTCGATTGCCTGAGAATCGGCCCCCAGGGGGCCGATTCTCTACGAACGATCTCTCTACGAACTTAGCTGTCAAAATGAATTTGTTGACATGTGGGACAGAGTAGTTTGTTTGAAACGTTCTAACTTTTCAATAGAAACCACAAACAAAATGTTCGACATATGAATTACCACACTGAAAAAGTTCGAATGCCTGAGAATCGGGCCCCTGTTATTTAAATTTTTACTTTTTTGCATTCACAATGCAATGCAAAAAATGGAAAATGAAGTATCTATACATATAATAAAACAGAAACGGAAAAAAAGTCTGTACATGGAATATTTTTTAAAAATAATTACTGCTATGTGATGTGTACAGGATATAGACCCCAAAACGATAGATAATAAAATTTTTGTCTGTTTGTCTGTTTGTCTGTTTGTCTATTTGTCTGTTTGTCTGTTTGTCTTGTTCGCTTTTCACGCAAAAACTACTGGACGGATTTTTACCAAATTTTGTGTAGTAATAACTTATAACCCGGGTCAACATATAGGGTACTTTTTATTGCGGGAAAATTTCTTTAAATTTAAAAAAACGTTGATAACGACTGTTTGTATGTTTGCTTTTCACGCAAAAACTACTGGACGGATTTTTACCAAATTTTGTGTAGTAATAACTTATAACCTGGGTCAACATATAGGGTACTTTTTATTGCGGGAAAATTTCTTTATATTAAAAAAAAAACGTTGAAAAACTTCTATTTGCGGGCGTCTGTTTGTATGTTTGCTTTTCACGGAAAAACTACTGGACGGATTTTTACCAAATTTTATGTAGTAATAACTTATAACCTGGTTCAACATATAGGGTACTGATCACGCACAATTGTGATGACCATCTACTGTGTTCCACAGTTTATTGAAACGAAGGTTTCTCATGCAAAATTACGTTACTTAAGCTAGGCCTACCTTACTAGAAGATAGTGTCCGTAATCCAGGGGGGCTGAACGCTGTCTCGCCGGCGCGCGCGCCTGGCAAAACGATCTCCACACAACCCCCGATGGGAAACTCTTACAGCTAACACTCTTATAACTACACAATGCCCTAATAGACAGCTAAAACTTCCCGGCGCTTTTCAAAGCGAACACACACGGGTCACAAGTCCGTACCCGGACCGGGCGCTCCTAGGTGTAAACGCTCGAGATCTCGGTCACAATACGGGTAGGTAACTGGCGCGGCACGTCGCTACAGAAACACACACCCTTGCCTCACGACGGCGTACGGCGTACTGGCGATCCTACACCGGCCGGCCGAGCGCATTGTCTCGTGACCTTGACAATGACAACGGGGCCGCTCGCAGCGCGGCGCGAACATCCCCCCGTCCCGGACAGTAGCAAACTGTCCGCCAACTCAATCTAAGGGCAGGCGAGAGAGGGTAGCGATCACTCGCTTCAAAACAGAGTCCCCCACCAGGACCTCGGCAAACCTGGGCACACCATCCGACCCCGGATGAAGCTGAACAATGCGTCCTAAACGCCAGCGGAGGGGCGGCAGGTTTGGATCCTTTACCAACACGAGGTCTCCAGTCTTGGGTGGGGTCGTCCTATCCGACCACTTAACGCGTTGCTGCAAAATGTGCAAATACTCCAGATGCCAACGGCGCCAAAAACTCTGCGTAAGCTGCTGGAGCAATTCAAATCGCGAGAGCCGTCCGGAGGGCACTTCGGAATAAGGATATTCCGGCAAGGCGTTAAGCGGTCTGCCAATCAAAAAATGGCCCGGCGTAAGGGCCTCTAAATCATTCGCGTCCGAAGACAACGGACACAACGGACGCGAGTTGAGGACCGCCTCAACCTTACAAAATACGGTCGCGAGTTCCTCAAACGTGAGGACCGTCTCCCCAATAACGCGACGAAGGTGAGTTTTAGCGGCCTTTACAGTTGCTTCAAAAATCCCTCCCCAGTGGGGGCAGGATGGCGGGGAGTACTGCCATCGTACCCCTCTGCGAGAGAGTGTGGATCCGATCTCAAAATTATTCCTATCCAAAAATTCACAAACTTCCTTTAAATACCTATCGGTGCCCTTGAAATTGGTTCCACAATCGGACCTGATTATCGACGGCATTCCGCGGCGAGACACAAAACGATTCAACGTGGCTACAAAGGCTTCTGTGGTGAGGGCACTAACCACCTCCAGGTGGACCGCTTTAGTGGCCAAACAAACAAATACACACAAGTAAGCCTTTTCCGTTCTAGCATTACGAAGCCGCGATGTCTTAACGGTAAATGGCCCCGCAAAATCCGTTCCAACTCCTGAGAAGGGCATCGATTCGTTCACTCGATCGGCAGGCAAATCACCCATCTGGGGCTGCATCGTATCGGCGCGCAAACGATAACACGGGAGACAACGAAAAATAACGGATCGGATTATTCTCCGCGCTGACAAAATCCAGAACTCTCGTTGGAGGAGCGCGGTCAAAGCATTACAACCGGCATGAGCATTCTTTACATGTCGGTCTGTAATCAACAGTCTAACTAACGGTCCATCCTTGGGGAGCAACAAAGGGTGGCGTGATCCGTACGGCAGGTTGGCATGTCTGAGCCTACCTCCGACACGCAGCAATCCGGTACTGTCCAAGAAGGGATTCAACCGCACCAAGGGTCCCTTCAACTTGGACTTACTTGAGCGCAGGGCTTTCAGCTCCGGTTCAAACTCTCGCTGTTGCGTCACTCGCAACCAATGCAACAGAGCGTCTTGCCGCTCTTGTGGGGCGAGGACCGGAGACAACGATTTCTCCTGAGGCTGGCGACAATTTCGCACAAAGCGCCTCATCCAAGCAGTCACGCCGAGCAACTTATCAAGAGAACTGTAGCGGTCTAACAAAAACTCCATCTGCGGAGCCGCCACCGTCTCCACGGCGTGAACACGCATGCCTAGGTCTGGGACTCTGGCCACAGCCGGGGTGGCAGGCCATGAGCGCTCAGGCCGTAACAACCATGATGGACTCCACCATAGGTGGTGGTCCACTAACTCAGGCGCCTCGCAGCCGCGGGAGGCACAATCTGCGGGGTTCAGTTCGCCCGGTACGTGGCGCCAAATCAACGGGGCCTTTGAAGTCTGAATTTGTGAGACCCGGTTGGCCACAAAAACCTCAAGGGTGTGGACTGAACTCTTCAGCCAACAAAGGACGACCTGGCTGTCAGACCACGCAAATATCGACCCCAAGTCGACACCGTTTCCCAAGGTGTCGGCAACATGATTGAGTAGCCGTACTAAGAGAGTGGCGCCGGACAACTCCAACTTCGGAATGGTTAGCCTAGTCCGAAGGGGGGCGACCTTACTCTTGGCCGTAACTAAGTGTACGGCGACAACGCCTGCTGCATCCACCGTTCGGATGTAAACGGCTGCCGCGTATCCGCTTTCGGACGCGTCACAAAAGCCGTGCAGGGAGGCTTTAAACTTTCCCGAAGGCAGCATTTGCCTCGGTATACAAACCCGATTGACGTCGGGTAGGGATGACACGAACCTCACCCACTCTCGTAGGAGGCTACCAGAGAGGGGCTCATCCCATGACAATTCCGCAGCCCAGAGCTCCTGTAGGAAGCACTTCATCGAAAACACTACAGGGCTGAGCCAACCGTTCGGATCAAAGGTACGGGCTACAGTAGACAGCACCGTGCGTTTAGTCCAGACCTTTGGGTCTGGCAGTTCCAATCTATATGTGAACAAATCCGGGACTGGTGAACGCTTAGGGGCGTGATAGCGGACAAGCGCTTGCCTATCAATCAATAAAAAAAAAAATTACAGTTTGTTATCACTACAAAGCTACTAACATGATGGCTTCTTACGTGCTTTTCTGTTGCAGTGATAATCTTTGGAACTAAAACAGTTTTCATACGACAGGACAGTCCATTTTGACAGCTAATTTCGTATTGCAAGTGGCTCCTCTGCCACGGCTGTCACCGGAACAGACAGAAGTGTGGGACTACTATATTAAATTGCTTACTCTTGACGGCTGACACCCTGAGAAAACTCAGTTATTGTGATTTTAATGAATTAAAAATACGTAAACTATACTTGAATTAGATTTCGATTTATTGATTTGTAGATCAATTTGAATTGTTGGAAAACGGACATTGATTATTGTGATTTGATTACGATTATTGTTATTTGAAATACCTAGAATAAAAATTGTAATTTTTTGCAAGGCTCTAGGTCAGCTAAGAGGATGAGGTTACTTCGTGCTTTTGAAACCGATGAGGACCGTGAAGCTCGGTTAACAAGCAATCGCGAGCGCAACACTGGATCCCGCGCTTCCGAGACCTACACCCATATACACACACATACACATAATACCTTGCGGTCACTGGAAGGAAGTGTAGATTACACATAAAATAAACAAATACAAAAGTCACTTTACTGTGCGTACGAAGTCGCGGGCAACAGCTAGTTTAGAAAAAATCGACCCGTCTCACAACCAGCTTTTTCTAAATACTTCATTTTCCATTTTTCAATGAAAGAATCAGATCAGCCCCTGATTCACAAAACGTCGGAAACGCTCCCGACAGCGGAATGTATTATCTGTCTCTGTCACTCACTATAGAATAGACAAAGACAAAGCACAGAATTCGAATCCGATTTCGTTTCCGACTGTTCGTGAATCTGGGGACAGGGATGTAGACGCCTGAGCCGTGCCGTTCCACAGTCTAATCCTTGTGAAAATAATAATTTTATAATATTAACTAATTTGCCTTTGCCACTTATCTTTATTGCGGGCAAATCTGCAACAATAATCCCTACACACCGGCCGAGAAGTTTCGTTATCTTTTGCTTACGTGAAAAGACGAAACAATTAGTTAATTTAATTAATAATGGCGATGAGAATAATTACACTATCGCCTTAAATATTCTTGATCACGCACAATTGTGATGACCACATCTACTGTGTTCCACAGTTTATTGAATCGAAGGTTTCTCATGCAAAATTAAGTAAATTAAAACTAGTCCTACCTTATGGTAAGGGATACTGTCCGTAATCCAGGGGGCTGGTCGCTGTCTTGCCGGCGCGCGCGCGCCTGGCCAAGTAGGTCTTCACCCAACCCCGAGGGGAAACTCTTATAGCTAACACTCTTAAAACTACACAATGCCCTAATAGACAGCTAAAACTTTCCCGGCGCTTTTCAAAGCGAACACACACGGGTCTCAAGTCCGTACCCCGACCGGAGCCCTAATAGGTGCAAAACGAAATCTCGGTCCAATATGGGTAGGTAACTAGCGCGGCACGTCGCTACAGAAACACACGAACTTGTCTCACGGCTGCTTACGGCCAACTGCCTGCACGCGGCCCGAGCGCATTGCGTGTCGCCCGTGACCTTGACAATGACAACGCACCGCTCGCAGCGCGGCGCGAACATCCCCCCGTCCCGGACAGTAGCAAACTGTCCGCCAACTCAATCTAAGGGCAGGCGAGAGAGGGTAGCGATCGCTCGCTTCAAAACAGAGTCCCCCACCAGGACCTCGGCAAACCTGGGCACACCATCCGACCCCGGATGAAGCTGAACAATGCGTCCTAAACGCCAGCGGAGGGGCGGCAGGTTTGGATCCTTTACCAACACGAGGTCTCCTGTCTTGGGTGGGGTCGTCCTATCCGACCACTTAACGCGTTGCTGCAAAATGTGCAAATACTCCAGATGCCAACGGCGCCAAAAACTCTGCGTAAGCTGCTGGAGCAATTCAAATCGCGAGAGCCGTCCGGAGGCCACTTCGGAATAAGGATATTCCGGCAAGGCGTTAAGCGGTCTGCCAATCAAAAAATGGCCCGGCGTAAGGGCCTCTAAATCATTCGCGTCCGAAGACAACGGACACAACGGACGCGAGTTGAGGACCGCCTCAACCTTACAAAATACGGTCGCGAGTTCCTCAAACGTGAGGACCGTCTCCCCAATAACGCGACGAAGGTGAGTTTTAGCGGCCTTTACAGTTGCTTCAAAAATCCCTCCCCAGTGGGGGCAGGATGGCGGGGAGTACTGCCATCGTACCCCTCTGCGAGAGAGTGTGGATCCGATCTCAAAATTATTCCTATCCAAAAATTCACAAACTTCCTTTAAATACCTATCGGTGCCCTTGAAATTGGTTCCACAATCGGACCTGATTAACGACGGCATTCCGCGGCGAGACACAAAACGATTCAACGTGGCTACAAAGGCTTCTGTGGTGAGGGCACTAACCACCTCCAGGTGGACCGCTTTAGTGGCCAAACAAACAAATACACACAAGTAAGCCTTTTCCGTTCTAGCATTACGAAGCCGCGATGTCTTAACGGTAAATGGCCCCGCAAAATCCGTTCCAACTCCTGAGAAGGGCATCGATTCGTTCACTCGATCGGCAGGCAAATCACCCATCTGGGGCTGCATCGTATCGGCGCGCAAACGATAACACGGGAGACAACGAAAAATAACGGATCGGATTATTCTCCGCGCTGACAAAATCCAGAACTCTCGTTGGAGGAGCGCGGTCAAAGCATTACAACCGGCATGAGCATTCTTTACATGTCGGTCTGTAATCAACAGTCTAACTAACGGTCCATCCTTGGGGAGCAACAAAGGGTGGCGTGATCCGTACGGCAGGTTGGCATGTCTGAGCCTACCTCCGACACGCAGCAATCCGGTACTGTCCAAGAAGGGATTCAACCGCACCAAGGGTCCCTTCAACTTGGGCTTACTTGAGCGCAGGGCTTTCAGCTCCGGTTCAAACTCTCGCTGTTGCGTCACTCGCAACCAATGCAACAGAGCGTCTTGCCGCTCTTGTGGGGCGAGGACCGGAGACAACGATTTCTCCTGAGGCTGGCGACAATTTCGCACAAAGCGCCTAATCCAAGCAGTCACGCCGAGCAACTTATCAAGAGAACTGTAGCGGTCTAACAAAAACTCCATCTGCGGAGCAGCCACCGTCTCCACGGCGTGAACACGTATGCCTAGGTCTGGGACTCTGGCCACAGCCGGGGTGGCAGGCCATGAGCGCTCAGGCCGTAACAACCATGATGGACTCCACCATAGGTGGTGGTCCACTAACTCAGGCGCCTCGCAGCCGCGGGAGGCACAATCTGCGGGGTTCAGTTCGCCCGGTACGTGGCGCCAAATCAACGGGGCCTTTGAAGTCTGAATTTGTGAGACCCGGTTGGCCACAAAAACCTCAAGGGTGTGGACTGAACTCTTCAGCCAACAAAGGACGACCTGGCTGTCAGACCACGCAAATATCGACTCCAAGTCGACACCGTTTCCCAAGGTGTCGGCAACATGATTGAGTAGCCGTACTAAGAGAGTGGCGCCGGACAACTCCAACTTCGGAATGGTTAGCCTAGTCCGAAGGGGGGCGACCTTACTCTTGGCCGTAACTAAGTGTACGGCGACAACGCCTGCTGCATCCACCGTTCGGATGTAAACGGCTGCCGCGTATCCGCTTTCGGACGCGTCACAAAAGCCGTGCAGGGAGGCTTTAAACTTTCCCGAAGGCAGCATTTGCCTCGGTATACAAACCCGATTGACGTCGGGTAGGGATGACACGAACCTCACCCACTCTCGTAGGAGGCTACCAGAGAGGGGCTCATCCCATGACAATTCCGCAGCCCAGAGCTCCTGTAGGAAGCACTTCATCGAAAACACTACAGGGCTGAGCCAACCGTTCGGATCAAAGGTACGGGCTACAGTAGACAGCACCGTGCGTTTAGTCCAGACCTTTGGGTCTGGCAGTTCCAATCTATATGTGAACAAATCCGGGACTGGTCGATACTGGACTCCCAAAACAGACAGCATGTCTGGAGTCTCCGGATTTTCAAAGAGGAGCGGCTCTTGCTGGTGGTCCTTAGGCAAATCTGCCAATAGGTCCGGTGAGTTAGACAGCCACTTCCGCAACTCATAGCCACCAGCCCTCAAGAGCGCAATCAGCTCATCACGTAAGACGAGAGCCTCATCTAAGCTCGAGGCCCCCGTGCAGATATCGTCGACAAATAAGGCCCCCCCCTCAATAAGAGCAGATGCCCGGGGATAGCGTAGCCGTTCGCGCTCTGCGAGCTCCAAAAGCGAACGGATCGCCACAAAGGGGCTCGACCGCAAACCATAAGTGTTGGTGTTCAGCTCGTAAGCCAACATCGGATCCTGGGGATCCTCACGCCAAAGGATGAGCTGGTATCGTCTATCCTCCGGGTGAATCACGGTCTGTCTGAACATCATGCGGATATCGGCCACAAAGACGACAGCGTGCCGGCGGAAGTTGGTCAAAACATCACAGACATCGTGATGCAACTTCGGCCCCGCATGCAGACACTGATTCAACGACACTCCGGTTGACGTGGGCGCTGAACCATCAAAGACCACGCGGATCTTCCCATTGGAAGTCTTCAAAACAGCGTGGTGTGGCAGGAAGTAATGTTCCACATTACGCCAGTCCAACTGCGAGATGGACATGTGCCCAAGGTCCAAATACTCCCGCATGAAGTCTATATACTTCTCCTTGAATGCGGGATCCCTGGCCATCCTACGCTCCATGGACAACAATCTCTTCTCGGCCATCGGTCGGGAGCTCCCTAAAGGAGGGCGTACCGCCAAGAAGGGCAAGCGGGTAATCAAGCGACCCGAGAGGAGGCGCCCAGTGTTGTTCTGGTAGAACAATTCGCACTCCTCGGCTAACGGATCCAACCGCTTGGCAGTGGGGGGTTCCTCCACCTCCCAAAACTTTTGGAGAACGTCGGACAAAGTAGAACCGACAATGGTCTGGCGGTCTACCGACGGGGTCTCTGGTGTCTGTGGTACCTTTCCCATCACCACATGACCCAGCGACGAGGACAAGGCGACAAGATCGGCTGTCTGCAAAACTCGCTTGCTTCCACACAGTACACGACCGAGGACATCCGCACCAATCAACAAGTGTATTGGGCCCGGTCGGTGGAAGGAAGGATCAGCCAAAGCCAGTCCAGACGTCAGCTCAATCGTGGATGGCGGCACTCGCACTTGCGGGAGTGGTCCAACCACCTTATCAAAAACTATCGCCGAAGCACCGATCTTCGGCCTTGGCGTGAAGTGGGGGGAGAAGGAGAACTCAACTCGACCAATCGGATCAGGGATCCGCGAGTCTCCCACCCCCCGTACCGCTTCGTGATGCGGCACAAGCAAAAGACCCAGCTGTCGGACAAGCCACCTGGACATTATGCACCCCTGGGCACCTGAGTCCAAAAGGGCACGCACCGTGACAACATTGCCCTTAGGTCCCCAAACATTCACGGAGGCTGTTGGCAACAGCACAAGCTCCGGAGGGGTGGTTGGGTCCGACAGGGGCGCCATTAAAAATTTTGGGGGGGTACTTGTCCCCCTCGCGCCTGAGTCGCGCCAAATGTGGGACGCTCGTACCGGGCGAGCGGGTCCCAATCGGGTACATACTGGCCCCGACCAACAGCACTCCTAGGTGCAGGGTAATACCCGTGTGGGGCGTGCCTCGGTACATAGTACCCCAATCGAGGCCTCTCCATTAGGGGGGGGGAGTAGCAAATAGGGCCCGTGCCCATCGCCACCGTGGCGTACTCTTGTGGTACCCCCCTACCCCCGCCCGTGGCGGGGGCGTCTCTCCTATAGTTCCCCCTCTCCGGGGGGGACTGAACGGGGGGGCTAAGCCCCGCCGAATCTCTAGGGGACCGGTTCCGGGCTGCCGAGCCCCCGCCCGTGCGCGAGGAATTCGAACCCCGGTCGCTCCCGGCGTCCTTGCGGTCCAAACAAAGGAGGGGGTGATGCCTCCCTCCGCAAAGACGACAATCCTCTGTCTGGGGACACGCCGACTGCATGTGTCCCCCCAAACACCTATAGCACCATTGGCGCTGTCTAGCAACGGCCCTCCGTCCCTCTGGGCGGAGGCCTCTAAATTTGGCACATTCGTGCACCACGTGCCTATCTCCCCTGCAATACCTGCACCGCTCACTCGGTGCGGGGGGAGGGGACTGCTGGAAGGCAGCATACCGATTGGTCGGGCGACGGGGCTGTTCCCTCGCCGCCACCATACGACCAACACCTGGAACCGGGGCGGGCTCCAGGTGGTCCGTCACCCTACATTCGTCCTCCAAAAAACGAAGGAGGTCCGCGAAGGGCGGGAGATACGAGGCGCTGTCGCCTCCGTACCTCTGCTCGAAACGCCCCTTCATTTCAGCGGGCAATTTGGCGAGGACTATGTGCAGCAGTATAAAGGACCACTGATCCACCGGCAGGTCCAATCGCCTTAGGGAGTTGACCGCTGACAGTAGCGGGTTCAGCAACTCCCTCCGTAACAGGTGTACCCGCGTGATTCGCGGGAGGGCCAAAATCGTGGCCACGTGGGTGTCCGCCAGTAACCGGACATTCTGGTACCTGCTAACCAGAAGCTGGCGAGCCACCTGGTAGTTGTCGTCGCTGATGAGCAGGTGCTGGATCACCGCGCTGGCCTCTCCTCGCAGGGAGGAGCGCAAATAGGCCAACTTCTCACTAGGGGATAAGTCCCGTCGTGAATCCACTAGGCTGTCAAACAGGTTAATGAAGCCCATCCAGGCTGACAGATCCCCATTAAAAGTGGGAATCTCCAACGTAGGCAATCGGCCTAGCAACGCCGTCGGGGTAGGTTTGACCTCCCCGCTCAAAACCGGCTCCCCCTTCCGAACAGCCAGGGCCCTCTCAGCCGCCTCCGTGAACTGGTCAGCCAGCTCATAGGCCTGGGCTACATCCTGCTCCAGCTGTTCCGACACGGCCTCATCAGCTGGGGGGTTCTGCAAATAATACGCGCGACACTCCATGGCGTGGCGCTCCAGGTCTTGCAGGCGAGCTGCCAGCCCGCCATACCGAGCTAGCAACGCGCCTACCCGGTCGGCTCGGTCTATTAATGTGACCGCACAAGCAAGCCAACGCAAAACTCCTTGGATGCCAGCCCTGGATACGGCGGTCGGATTCGTAGGAGCCATTTATAATCCGTTTTATAAACAAAACAAACAAAGAAATATAAAAGTGGTAAACATCAACAAAAAAAACAATAGAAATAGGTCGCGTCACGATAATATAAAACACAAGTAATCTGTGCCGGCCGGCGCCTGGTCAATATTGGCCGCCCCGGGTTTGAGTGAACGTTGACAGCTATATGCGTGGTCAGAATTGGCCCCAACGGGGTTCAAGGGTTAAAATTCGGACGACATACACGGACCCTACTAGTTTCATAAATTATTAGCAACTTACCAATTTCAAGGGCTAACAATATAACGGTATAAACAAAACGTATAGGATTAACGGTATGGCATACCTCGCAAATCAACTACTAAACCGTTATCAACAAACGAAAACAAAACTATTTTTAATAATAATACTCGTAATTTAATACTACTAATAATTAAAACTAGTTCCACTTTTTTAACTAGGCAAGCGGACTCGGAACAAACACTAGTATGTGGTACTAATAAACAACACTTTCGAACGAAACTATTCGTCAAATAAATCCCGACAAACAAAAAAAAATATACACATCTAGGCGAGTAAACTCGTATCAAATCACTAGTATGTGATACTAATAAACACACTTTCGAACGAACTATTCGTCAAATAAATCCGGACACACAAAAAAAAATATACACATCTAGGCGAGTAAACTCGTATCAAAACACTAGTATGTGACAACAATTATATAAGTGTCTATCTATTATCGGATCCACCAAGTGAGAAACATTCGCTTCGAGAATTTACTAGAACAATTTCTTAGTACTTCAAATCGTCTCGGGATCTTCCAATACCCTCGAGATTTCAACAAAAAAAAATAATTTTTAGGTACTCTTTTTAGGTACGCTTTTTATTTTTACTATGAAATTTTATGTAGTTAATTTTAATATGAAAATTAATTATATCAACTAAGCTCTGCTACCAAAAATATGATCACGCACAATTGTGATGACCACATCTACTGTGTTCCACAGTTTATTGAATCGAAGGTTTCTCATGCAAAATTAAGTAAATTAAAACTAGTCCTACCTTATGGTAAGGGATACTGTCCGTAATCCAGGGGGCTGGTCGCTGTCTTGCCGGCGCGCGCGCGCCTGGCCAAGTAGGTCTTCACCCAACCCCGAGGGGAAACTCTTATAGCTAACACTCTTAAAACTACACAATGCCCTAATAGACAGCTAAAACTTTCCCGGCGCTTTTCAAAGCGAACACACACGGGTCTCAAGTCCGTACCCCGACCGGAGCCCTAATAGGTGCAAAACGAAATCTCGGTCCAATATGGGTAGGTAACTAGCGCGGCACGTCGCTACAGAAACACACGAACTTGTCTCACGGCTGCTTACGGCCAACTGCCTGCACGCGGCCCGAGCGCATTGCGTGTCGCCCGTGACCTTGACAATGACAACGCACCGCTCGCAGCGCGGCGCGAACAATTCTTATTTTTAAATATGAAAACTAATATCGTATTTTAGATTTGGAACCATTTACTAAAGAAAATAATTTTACAAGCTTTTATTTAACTTGCCATGTTAGTTAGTAAGTTAGTGGGGGACAAATCTTGCAAGTTAATTTGACCCACTTCCCAGTGACCGATTGAGCTGAATCTTTGCATACAGGTTTGGTTTGCATGACAATACAATATTAAAGTACAGTCAACAATAAAGCTTGTCATAAAAACGAAGTTTTTACAAAAAAACTTATTAGTAAGTATTCGTAACATGGTAAACATTTCCCTTCAAACAAATACCTTGAAATGATGCATTGCCCAGTTCAAGAGTGGAATTTTATCTTGTTAAATATTACCTACCTATGTTGCGTAAAATCCCACAATCACTTTGCAGACGTTTTGAATTATTTTTGGCTAACCCTTCAGAAATACCCAACATAGATACGAGGGGTGAAAGGCTAATGGCGTTAAGCGACACCAAGAGCGATATTGAGTTAGGTATACAGGTTTTTTTTTTTATCAGTGCACAAATTTTTAGGATCAACTCAGAATCGGTAGGTGAACAACTTTCTTCTAGAAACATGGGTCGAAATACGACAAAAATTTTTGGAGTTCCCATACTAAATCGATCTCGTGATCAGTAAGATTTGTATGAAGATTCAAAAAATTTTTGTCATATTTCGTATGTTTATATATATTTTACTTACCTATGTTTCTAGGAGAAAGTTGTTCACTTATCGATTCTGAGTCAATCCTAAAAATTTGTGCACTGATAAAAAAAATGATCCTGTATACATATTCGGAATCAGCGAATTTTTCTGCGTCTTTTGAGCCGAGTTTCAAGCCAATCTGAGCATTTTTTGTCGATTAAAGCAAATAGATTTGGACACACTGCGCTTCTGAATCAAGCAACACACAAAAAATGGCTGTTTTATAACATGGTTGAGTTATGCCATGTGAAGATACTATGGGTAGGTAGTTGTTTGAATCGTGTTTCCTTTTTTACATTCAAACTCAAATAGTTGTTAAAAGCTTTTCTCCTGTTTCTATTACTCAAGAAGATGGTAGGACACAAACCGTTGTCACTTAAAACAATTAGCCTGCAACAGGAAAAATCAGAGCTTGTCGCTTGATGCATTTAGCTTTCCACAAAAATATAAGCATCATCTCGCTTTAATCAAATAGCCTGCAGCAAAAACAATCAAAGTACTTAATTATGTCGTTTGAATGGTTTTCCTTACTCAAAAAAAATCAACAAACAAGCATTTTTGACTGAAGCATTTATTTATGTAACCCTTCATTTTATTTGAATAAAAACTACGACGTTTGATGAGGATTTAAATTTCAAAAAGAACTGTATACTTAGAATCTAAATTAAATAAATAACTGAATTTCTACGATTTTTTTTTTATTTTAAAACTTTAAAACGCTCTAGTGTAAAGTTCCAATAATGACGCTTAAGGCGATACTCGGAAAAATTATGCTGAAGCGAGATAGCAATGAGTAATCGACGCGCGCGGGAGTGTGACCGATTTTGCAGATTAGGCAAAAAAAACACAAAACACTACGTATTAAACAACTATAGCGAGTTTTTAAAAATGCTTCTACATGATCCTTAATGTTATTGGTGTCCACTAATTACACCAATTTTCAATAGTAAATGTAACCCCATTTAAGAATAATCTTGCAATTTCGTATTTTTAGAGGTCTCTGCGAAAAGAAAATGTGTCGAGGCAAAATCATAAACTCGTGTTTCTGAAACTATACAAAAATAGATAAAGGTATGAAGAAATATATATATATATATTACCAGATTTGTAACAACTCTAACCATTCTATAGTTTTATATCAAAAAGTCCATACTTTTTCCGAGTAGCGCCTTAACTCCATTAGCCTATCATCCCTCGATTATTTTCATTAAATAGGTACATCTTTTCAGCAGGAAATCTTTGCATTCGAAATTATGTCGAGTCAAGAAAAATTTGGCGTAGCTAAAAGCAATCATTATTTAAGGTGTATCGATGAGCTCAGTGGCGCCGCCAATGGAAATAAATCAATTGCATTTTATTAAAGGCTTGGATTAAAAGTTTCGGTTATTTCGCGCAGGTGAAAGAGTGGAATGCATTTTATAAATATAATTTTGAGAACTCAAACTTACGCAATAAGTCGTGTATCTCAATAGTGCCAAAAGTGGCCACATTTGGCAATATCGAGATCCATAACTTAAAGCTCATATTTGAGGCCATGAAAAAACAATAAAAAAATGCATTTTGCTCTTCTATTTGCGCGAAATAACCGAAACTTTTAATCCAAGCCTTTAATAAAATGAAATTGATTTATTTCCAATGGCGGCGCCA
The DNA here is from genome assembly GCA_949710035.1 of Crambus lathoniellus. Classification (NCBI taxonomy): domain Eukaryota; kingdom Metazoa; phylum Arthropoda; class Insecta; order Lepidoptera; family Crambidae; genus Crambus; species Crambus lathoniellus. The sequence goes on along the minus strand of OX453303.1, from coordinate 7,444,870 downwards.
CTGAGCTCATCGATACACCTTAACAAATCAAAGGACATCACCCAAGCTCCATACATTATTGGGCTATTTTTAAAGTGCCGGCCAACAACAATGAACTTAATATAACAACAGATGACACTAGGTATTATAAATATTTTTTATTACTACAGCTAAGTTCAAAGTCCCATAGTTTAGATTATATTTAAGATCAAAAGTCAACCATTCTCAATACATTTTTAACTAATTTTAAAAGTACCAGCGCACAATAACTAACCATATAATTCCTAACTGTTGAGGAGTTTCACCTCTCATAATCAGCTCACCCTAATAACTCCTGAAAGAATATGACTATGGACGTATGGACCGCATAGGTATGATTAATACTTAAAGAATTATTCTCCAGCTCCTAACCGTTAAGGAGTTGCAGCATCCATCACCAGCTCATCACTATGAGATGGAGACTACCAGATGCAAATGCTTGACTAACTTCAAAAATAAATGAAACGCATAAAGCATAGGTATCTTTGAGAATTTCTCTCGATTTTCCTGGGATTTCATCTCTTGATCCTGACTTGGTAAAAATAAGATCACGTCAGAAGTATAAAGTTTCGAAATATTTAATAATTTTGAAAATGATCCCCAGTTTGATGAAAATAAGAAACCATCGCAAAACTAATAGTTATTATTATTATTCAGGATAACTCCAAAACCTCTCGACAGTTCTTGATGAAGTTTGAATGGGACCACACGAGAAGCGTCCCCTTTTAAATAAAAAAAGAATTATCCAAATCGGTTCATTAACTTAATAGTTCTGAGGTAACACACATAAATTAAAAAAAAATACAGTCTAATTGAGAACCTCTTCCTTTTTTTGAAGTCGGTTAAAAGGTTGTGCAGCGCGGTATTGTACAACCTAATATAGTAGTATTTTAGTTAATTAAGTATACCTACTTCTTTTTTAAGACGTCTCCTGACTAATAAAACTAGCAATTTTTATATGTTTGCAAGTAAGGATCACGAGCATAGCCGGTTATTATTTTATTACCTATTATTAATGGTTATTTGAGATACATCTCCTTTCTGTCGCAGTTGGTTTTTTTTTAATTCTTGTTTTCATACAATAAAAAACGTTAGTCATTTCGCGAATTTGGTCATTATTAGAATCGGTTCTTTGCCGAATTTCGTCATTAAGAAAATAATTATACATTCGAGAATCGGTCAATTGTCGACTATGACTTCGCAAATTGGTTATAAGTCGACTAAACGTTTATTTTTTTTAACTCGCTTAAAGACAAATCCGAATTTCTAATAGGTAAAAACGAGTTGTACACATCTGGTATTAGTTTTAGCATATTGATTTTATTCATTCAATGAAAAACATTATAACCGCCTCTGTGGTCTTGTGTTTCACACCACCGATTTCAGACCCAGAGGTCACGGGTTCGATTCCCAGTGGCGGTACATAATTATTGTACTCGGTTTGGTTGGTGGTGGGACTTGTTCTTAGTCCACCTGCCCCCCGATTCGGAAACGCTCCCGACAGCGGAATGCATGCCCTGTCTTTGTCACTCACTATAGTATAGACAAAGACACAGGACAGAATTCGAATCCGATTTCGTTTCGATGGTTCGTGAATCTGGGGCTTCTGGGGGCTGGCTAGCTACCACCATCTTATCTAAGTCTGACGCTGACGCCATAACAATGATGTTTTCAGCATTATTGTGTTCCGGTAGTTACAGATAAGACAGCCAGTTCCTCAGTGATTGAGGGTTCCAGGAGTAGTGCGCTTCCATCTTCAGCCTTATCACCACTTAACATCAGGTGTGATGAAGCGTAAGTGCTAACCAGATGTGAAAAAAAAATACTTAAAATAAGGTTAAATACATTTATTTCCTTAATAATAAAAGTGGGTACATATATATGGTATAAATGATAAGTCGATTAATAGATTTTTCAAAACCTACCTATATTTTATAATTTCTACATCAACGAATATATTAATTACTTTACATAATATTAAAGTGGGTAACAAAAATGTATAGGTAGGGGAAGGCCGGATAAAGCGGATACCCCAGGCAAAGCGAATATCTTTCATTAGGTCGCTTATTTCACGTATTACGATTTAATTGATGCACATCATGAGATTCTTTTCTCGTACACAAACCATTATTCTAATGTTCGTTCACACGTCATTCGAGAAAAATATCTAAAAACTGAAAAATCACAATTAGTTACGATAATTTGAGAAACTTTTTGTTATGATTTCTTATGTAAATGTGATGTTACTGGTTTGGATTAATTATACCTTTAAAGTACCTACCTGTTTTTGTGACAAAAAATTTAAGTTTTATTGAGATTTTGATTGATCTGCATTTGATTTGGTTGAATGATATCTATCGGGCAAAGTGGATATGAGCAAAGTGGATACGGCATTTTAGTCTTGATACTCAAAAACCATACGATTAAAGGAAGTAAGTACAACAATTAAGTACGTGAATTCAAGACGCCACAGTTGATCAAAGTAATGTTTTGTTTATGGAGATTATTTCTGTACCTGAAATTACTCATTTGACACTAATTTCAAGCAAAAAAAAACATTTAAACGACAAAAACTTTATTAGAAACTGGATAAAACTGTAATAAATCTGACCCAGAACGACCAAAATCATGTAATTTTAAAATTTTGAACAGGTCATATTAATTAATAATTTTGAGTAAAGTTTCGATGTTATATAATTTGTGTCGGTTACGTTTAATAGCTTATTGGATACTAATTCGTACTCAGTAATTTTTTTTCCTGTCTGTAGGCTTTCTTTCCACAGCTTAAAATATCCACTTTAGCTAATTCATACCTACCTAATTCATGGAAATCGATTAATAGTTTTTACTTATACCTATCTATCTATATATATAAAAATGAATCCCTATTTCCCTTGGTCACGACATCACGCGTGAACGGCTGGACCGATTTGGCTAATTTTGGTCTTGAAATGTTCGTGGAAGTCCAAGGAAGGATATAGGGGTAGGGTAGGGGTACGGTAGGGGTAGGGTAGGGTAGGGGTAGGGTAGGGGTAGGGGTAGGGTAGGGTAGGGTAGGGGTAGGGTAGGGGTTGGGTAGGGGTAGGGTAGGGGTTGGGTAGGGGTAGGGTAGGAGTAGGGGTTGGGTAGGGGTAGGGTAGGGGTATTGTAGGGGTAGGGTAGGGGTAGCGTAGGGGTAGGGTAGGGGTAGGGTAGGGGTAGGGTAGGGGTAGGGTAGGGGTAGGGTAGGGGTAGGGTAGGGGTAGGGTAGGGGTAGGGTAGGGGTAGGGTAGGGGTAGGGTAGGGTTGGGGTAGGGTAGGGGTAGGGTTGGGGTAGGGTAGGGGTAGAGTACGGGTAAGGTAGAGTGGAGTAGGGGGTAGGGCCACGGGAACGAAGTCGCGCTGGGTCAGCTAGTATATATATAAAAATGAATCCCTATTTCCCTTGGTCACGACATCACGCGTGAACGGCTGGACCGATTTGGCTAATTTTGGTCTTGATATGTTCGTGGAAGTCCAAGGAAGGTTCTTACGGTGAGAAAATAGGGGAGGAGGGGGTAAGTGGGGGTAGAGTAGAAGTAGGGTAGGGTAAAGGTAGGGTAGAGTATAGGTAGGGTAGGGGTAGGGTAGGGGTAGGGTAGGGTAGGGGTAGGGGTAGGGTAGATTACGGGTAGGGTAGGGTGGAGTAGGGGGTAGGGCCACGGGAACGAAGTCGCGCTGGGTCAGCTAGTATTTTATAATGATTAAAGCATCACCAAGTCCATTTTTAAAGCATTTCTAAATGAATGTCTGTTTATATTATAATCTTGATAACTTTAACGTCATAAAAAGAGAAGGATAAACACAGAAACTTGTCATATAGGTTGTTTTTAGTCGTTTATTTATGTTCTATATTTTGTGCTGTGAACGTTCTTCAGAAGGATGACTTGAAGACTTCAGAGAGAAGTTGGGCTGCACTCTTGATTTTTGGAACCTGAAAAATATATATTTTTATTTAAACAATTTCATTCAAATCGAATGTTTGTCCCGGGTGAGAACCGATTATATATATATCGCGCTATATCGATTGAGATACGTTCAAAAAACGCATAAAATATGCTTATTATAATAGTGTACTATGTATATTATGTATGTATTTACAAACAAAAAGTATTTAAGTAATATATTTATCCGTTATCAAGTTTTCCATGATACAGTTTCTTAATGAAATTAACATGGGCTTAGATAATTGGTGTGAATGTAAGAAGTTATTATTATTATTATTATTTATTATTATTAATTAGTAGTAATTAATTTAATTTTTTTAATTCTTAAAGATTCCATTGTTAATAAATTTAAAAAGACATTTCACCGGTACTCTATTAAGTTTTTATAATTTATTAACCGCGTGGTACTCGTTCCCGTGGGAATATCGGAATAAAATATAGCCTATGTCACTCGGGAAGACTGTAGCTTTCTAACGATGAAAGAATTTTCGAAATCGGTCCAGTATTTTTTGAGTTTATTCGTTACATACAAACATACAAATCTTTCCTCTTTATAATATTAATAGTATAGAAGTACCAATAAATAAGGTAGTAGTGCGCTTCCACCTTCAGCCTTATCACCACTTATCATCAGGTGTGATGAAGGCTAAGTGCTACCCCGTTGTGGATAAAAAAAAATGTTAACGTTAATGCAACGCAGTGCTTGTCATCAGAGTATTAACGTTCCATCAACGTGGCAACGGTTTTGGTGGACAGTTCAAAACGACATCCCCTGAACCCATACAAACTGGGGCTGACCGTACAAGCGTCAAAAAAGTTCAGTAATAAGAAACAGCATAACATAAAAGACTTTTATGTATAACTAGCGGCCGCCCGCGGTTTCACCCGCGTGGTTCCCGTTCCCGTGGTAATATCGGGATAAAAAGTATCCTAAGTTATTCCTTATTACATCAGCTACATGCCAGTGAAAGTCCCGTCAAAATCGGTCCAGCCGTTTCAGAGATTAGCCGGAACAAACAGACAGACAGACTGACAGACAAAAATTGTAAAAAAATGTTATTTTGGTATATTTACCGTACATATAATGATATGCATATAGTAAAAAAGCTGTTATTTTAATATTACAAACAGACACTCCAATTTTATTTATTTGTAGTATAGGTATGTAGTATATGTATAGTAGCGCCCGCCCGCGGTTTCACCTGCGTAGTTCTCGTTCCCGTGGGAATATCGGGATAAAAAGTAGCCTAAGTTACTTCTTATTACATCAGCTACCTGCCAGTGAAAGTCCCGTCAAAATTGGTCCAGGCGTTTCAGAGATTAGCCGGAACAAACAGACAGACAGACAGACAGACAGACAGTCGACAGACAAAAATTGAAAACATTGTTATTTTGCTATATGTACCGTATATATAATCATATGCGTGTAGTAAAAAGCGGCTATTTTAATATTACAAACAGACACTCCAATTTTATTTATTTGTATAGATTATATATTTATTAATTTGTATAGATGTATAGATTTCATAGCGATCTACAATGGCCAAATAATAAGAAAAAACTGTTCTTAATAATCTATATCTAGTAAAGATAGATGCTACCTATGTTTGAAAGTTTCGATAATTTTCTCGAAATCATTTTTTATCATATTTCCATCGGAATCACGAAAAAAAAATCAGTTGTTCCATACAAAGTACAACATCAACTCGACTGAAATGCTGCGCAAATCCGTGGTTGGCCCCTTAATAAATATTGTTCGTATTGTTGGACACTAAGTATCATCCCTTATAATCTTTGTACTAATTAATAATTCAGAGTTGTATAACTGCTATGTAGGAGCACATTTCCTTTAGTGACCAGAAGTAATAATAATATATTATATTATTTCCTTTTAAGTGGTCTCGGTAGTAACTTTTTTAGAAACAAAACTGCATTCATATATTATATGAAAAAAATAGTAAAATAAAAGAAAAAAAATGAAAGATAATGGATTTGATGTAGAGTCAAGTCAATGTTGTACTTTACTATGGAACAGCTGATTTATAAAAAATATATATATGTCGGGGCGTGAGGCCCTAGAACTGTATCAGGATGGGTTACCATTATTTATTACGAGCTTATGATTGTGGGCAAAGGGAAACGCTAGCGAATGCTTTACAAAAAGGTTGATATTAATCAAATCTAGTAACTGCGATTAACACTGACTTTACGTGACGATCTAGATATCCTATTGACATTCTTTCTGATCAGGCACAAATGTGGTGACCATCTACTGTGTTCCACAGTTTATTGAAACAAAGGTTTCTCATGCAAAATTAAGTTACTTAAAAGCTAGGCCTACCTTAACTTAGAGAATACTGTCCGTAATCCAGGGGGGCTGATGTCTGTCTCGCCGGCGCGCGCGCGCCTGGCCAAGATCTTCAGTCAACCCCGATGGGAAACTGTTATAGCTAACACTCTTATAACTACACAATGCCCTAATAGGCAGCTAAAACTTTCCCGGCGCTTTTCAAAGCGAACACACACGGGTCACAGGTGGCGAACTGAGCGCGAGTTGCGCGGACGGTGGTTGGCGGCGCACTGGTGGCCGCGGCCCGAAGCGCTTGCGTGTCGCCCGGCCCGGCTCGCTATCGCGGCGTGAACATCCCCCCGTCCCGGACAGTAGCAAACTGTCCGCCAACTCAATCTAAGGGCAGGCGAGAGAGGGTAGCGATCGCTCGCTTCAAAACAGAGTCCCCCACCAGGACCTCGGCAAACCTGGGCACACCATCCGACCCCGGATGAAGCTGAACAATGCGTCCTAAACGCCAGCGGAGGGGCGGCAGGTTTGGATCCTTTACCAACACGAGGTCTCCAGTCTTGGGTGGGGTCGTCCTATCCGACCACTTAACGCGTTGCTGCAAAATGTGCAAATACTCCAGATGCCAACGGCGCCAAAAACTCTGCGTAAGCTGCTGGAGCAATTCAAATCGCGAGAGCCGTCCGGAGGGCACTTCGGAATAAGGATATTCCGGCAAGGCGTTAAGCGGTCTGCCAATCAAAAAATGGCCCGGCGTAAGGGCCTCTAAATCATTCGCGTCCGAAGACAACGGACACAACGGACGCGAGTTGAGGACCGCCTCAACCTTACAAAATACGGTCGCGAGTTCCTCAAACGTGAGGACCGTCTCCCCAATAACGCGACAAAGGTGAGTTTTAGCGGCCTTTACAGTTGCTTCAAAAATCCCTCCCCAGTGGGGGCAGGATGGCGGGGAGTACTGCCATCGTACCCCTCTGCGAGAGAGTGTGGATCCGATCACAAAATTATTCCTATCCAAAAATTCACAAACTTCCTTTAAATACCTATCGGTGCCCTTGAAATTGGTTCCACAATCGGACCTGATTAACGACGGCATTCCGCGGCGAGACACAAAACGATTCAACGTGGCTACAAAGGCTTCTGTGGTGAGGGCACCAACCACCTCCAGGTGGACCGCTTCAGTGGCCAAACAAACAAATACACACAAGTAAGCCTTTTCCGTTCTAGCATTACGAAGCCGCGATGTCTTAACGGTAAATGGCCCCGCAAAATCCGTTCCAACTCCTGAGAAGGGCATCGATTCGTTCACCCGATCGGCAGGCAAATCACCCATCCGGGGCCGCATCGCATCGGCGCGCAAACGGTAACACGGGAGACAACGAAAAATAACGGATCGGATTATTCTCCGCGCTGACAAAATCCAGAACTCTCGTTGGAGGAGCGCGGTCAAAGCATTACAACCGGCATGAGCATTCTTAACATGTCGGTCTGTAATCAACAGTCTAACTAACGGTCCATCCTTGGGGAGCAACAAAGGGTGGAGCGATCCGTACGGCAGGTTGGCATGTCTGAGCCTACCTCCGACACGCAGCAATCCGGCACTGTCCAAGAAGGGATTCAACCGCAACAAGGGTCCCTTCAACTTGGACTTACTTGAGCGCAGGGCTTTCAGCTCCGGTTCAAACTCTCGCTGTTGCGCCACTCGCAACCAATGCAACAGAGCGCCCCGCCGCTCCTGTGGGGCGAGGACCGGAGACAACGATTTCTCCTGAGGCCGGCGACAACCTCGCACAAAGCGCCTCATCCAAGCAGTCACGCCGAGCAACTTATCAAGAGAACTGCAGCGGTCCAACAAAAACTCCATCTGCGGAGCAGCCACCGTCTCCACGGCGCGAACACGTATGCCTAGGTCTGGGACTCTGGCCACAGCCGGGGTGGCAGGCCATGAGCGCTCAGGCCGTAACAACCATGATGGACTCCACCATAGGTGGTGGTCCACTAACTCAGGCGCCTCGCAGCCGCGGGAGGCACAATCTGCGGGGTTCAGTTCGCCCGGTACGTGGCGCCAAATCAACGGGGCCTTTGAAGTCTGAATTTGTGAGACCCGGTTGGCCACAAAACCTCAAGGGTGTGGACTGAACTCTTCAGCCAACAAAGGACGACCTGGCTGTCAGACCACGCAAATATCGACTCCAAGTCGACACCGTTTCCCAAGGTGTCGGCAACATGATTGAGTAGCCGTACTAAGAGAGTGGCGCCGGACAACTCCAACTTCGGAATGGTTAGCCTAGTCCGAAGGGGGGCGACCTTACTCTTGGCCATAACTAAGTGTACGGCGACAACGCCTGCTGCATCCACCGTTCGGATGTAAACGGCTGCCGCGTATCCGCTTTCGGACGCGTCACAAAAGCCGTGCAGGGAGGCTTTAAACTTTCCCGAAGGCAGCATTTGCCTCGGTATACAAACCCGATTGACGTCGGGTAGGGATGACACGAACCTCACCCACTCTCGTAGGAGGCTACCAGAGAGGGGCTCATCCCATGACAATTCCGCAGCCCAGAGCTCCTGTAGGAAGCACTTCATCGAAAACACTACAGGGCTGAGCCAACCGTTCGGATCAAAGGTACGGGCTACAGTAGACAGCACCGTGCGTTTAGTCCAGACCTTTGGGTCTGGCAGTTCCAATCTATATGTGAACAAATCCGGGACTGGTCGATACTGGACTCCCAAAACAGACAGCATGTCTGGAGTCTCCGGATTTTCAAAGAGGAGCGGCTCTTGCTGGTGGTCCTTAGGCAAATCTGCCAATAGGTCCGGTGAGTTAGACAGCCACTTCCGCAACTCATAGCCACCAGCCCTCAAGAGCGCAATCAGCTCATCACGTAAGACGAGAGCCTCATCTAAGCTCGAGGCCCCCGTGCAGATATCGTCGACAAATAAGGCCCCCCCCTCAATAAGAGCAGATGCCCGGGGATAGCGTAGCCGTTCGCGCTCTGCGAGCTCCAAAAGCGAACGGATCGCCACAAAGGGGCTCGACCGCAAACCATAAGTGTTGGTGTTCAGCTCGTAAGCCAACATCGGATCCTGGGGATCCTCACGCCAAAGGATGAGCTGGTATCGTCTATCCTCCGGGTGAATCACGGTCTGTCTGAACATCATGCGGATATCGGCCACAAAGACGACAGCGTGCCGGCGGAAGTTGGTCAAAACATCACAGACATCGTGATGCAACTTCGGCCCCGCATGCAGACACTGATTCAACGACACTCCGGTTGACGTGGGCGCTGAACCATCAAAGACCACGCGGATCTTCCCATTGGAAGTCTTCAAAACAGCGTGGTGTGGCAGGAAGTAATGTTCCACATTACGCCAGTCCAACTGCGAGATGGACATGTGTCCAAGGTCCAAATACTCCCGCATGAAGTCTATATACTTCTCCTTGAATGCGGGATCCCTGGCCATCCTACGCTCCATGGACAACAATCTCTTCTCGGCCATCGGTCGGGAGCTCCCTAAAGGAGGGCGAACCGCCAAGAAGGGCAAGCGGGTAATCAAGCGACCCGAGAGGAGGCGCCCAGTGTTGTTCTGGTAGAACAATTCGCACTCCTCGGCTAACGGATCCAACCGCTTGGCAGTGGGAGGTTCCTCCACCTCCCAAAACTTTTGGAGAACGTCGGACAAAGTAGAACCGACAATGGTCTGGCGGTCTACCGACGGGGTCTCTGGTGTCTGTGGTACCTTTCCCATCACCACATGACCCAGCGACGAGGACAAGGCGACAAGATCGGCTGTCTGCAAAACTCGCTTGCTTCCACACAGTACACGACCGAGGACATCCGCACCAATCAACAAGTGTATTGGGCCCGGTCGGTGGAAGGAAGGATCAGCCAAAGCCAGTCCAGACGTCAGCTCAATCGTGGATGGCGGCACTCGCACTTGCGGGAGTGGTCCAACCACCTTATCAAAGACTATCGCCGAAGCACCGATCTTCGGCCTTGGCGCGAAGTGGGGGGAGAAGGAGAACTCAACTCGACCAATCGGATCAGGGATCCGCGAGTCTCCCACCCCCCGTACCGCTTCGTGATGCGGCACAAGCAAAAGACCCAGCTGTCGGACAAGCCACCTGGACATTATGCACCCCTGGGCACCTGAGTCCAAAAGGGCACGCACCGTGACAACATTGCCCTTAGGTCCCCAAACATTCACGGAGGCTGTTGGCAACAGCACAAGCTCCGGAGGGGTGGTTGGGTCCGACAGGGGCGCCATTAAAAATTTTGGGGGGGTACTTGTCCCCCTCGCGCCTGAGTCGGCGCGCCAAATGTGGGACGCTCGTACCGGGCGAGCGGGTCCCAATCGGGTACATACTGGCCCCGACCAACAGCACTCCTAGGTGCAGGGTAATACCCGTGTGGGGCGTGCCTCGGTACATAGTACCCCAATCGAGGCCTCTCCATTAGGGGGGGGGAGTAGCAAATAGGGCCCGTGCCCATCGCCACCGTGGCGTACTCTTGTGGTACCCCCCTACCCCCGCCCGTGGCGGGGGCGTCTCTCCTATAGTTCCCCCTCTCCGGAGGGGACTGAACGGGGGGGCTAAGCCCCGCCGAATCTCTAGGGGACCGGTTCCGGGCTGCCGGGCCCCCGCCCGTGCGCGAGGAATTCGAACCCCGGTCGCTCCCGGCGTCCTTGCGGTCCAAACAAAGGAGGGGGTGATGCCTCCCTCCGCAAAGACGACAATCCTCTGTCTGGGGACACGCCGACTGCATGTGTCCCCCCAAACACCTATAGCACCATTGGCGCTGTCTTGCGACGGCCCTCCGTCCCTCTGGGCGGAGGCCTCTAAATTTGGCACATTCGTGCACCACGTGCCTATCTCCCCTGCAATACCTGCACCGCTCACTCGGTGCGGGGGGAGGGGACTGCTGGAAGGCAGCATAGCGATTGGTCGGGCGACGGGGCTGTTCCCTCGCCGCCACCATACGACCAACACCTGGAACCGGGGCGGGCTCCAGGTGGTCCGTCACCCTACATTCGTCCTCCAAAAAACGAAGGAGGTCCGCGAAGGGCGGGAGATACGAGGCGCTGTCGCCTCCGTACCTCTGCTCGAAACGCCCCTTCATTTCAGCGGGCAATTTGGCGAGGACTATGTGCAGCAGTACAAAGGACCACTGATCCACCGGCAGGTCCAATCGCCTTAGGGAGTTGACCGCTGACAGTAGCGGGTTCAGCAACTCCCTCCGTAACAGGTGTACCCGCGTGATTCGCGGGAGGGCCAAAATCGTGGCCACGTGGGTGTCCGCCAGTAACCGGACATTCTGGTACCTGCTAACCAGAAGCTGGCGAGCCACCTGGTAGTTGTCGTCACTGATGAGCAGGTGCTGGATTACCGCGCTGGCCTCTCCTCGCAGGGAGGAGCGCAAATAGGCCAACTTCTCGCTAGGGGACAAGTCCCGTCGTGAATCCACCAAGCTGTCAAACAGGTTAATGAAGCCCATCCAGGCTGACAGATCCCCATTAAAAGTGGGAATCTCCAATGTAGGCAATCGGCCTAGCAACGCCGTCGGGGTAGGTTTGACCTCCCCGCTCAAAACCGGCTCCCCCTTCCGAACAGCCAGGGCCCTCTCAGCCGCCTCCGTGAGCTGGTCAGCCAGCTCATAGGCCTGGGCTACATCCTGCTCCAGCTGTTCCGACACGGCATCATCAGCTGGGGGGTTTTCCATATAATACGCGCGACCCTCCATGGCGTGGCGCTCCAGGTCTTGCAGCCGAGCTGCCAGCCCGCCATACCGAGCTAGCAACGCGCCTACCCGGTCGGCTCGGTCTATTAATGTGACCGCACAAGCAAGCCAACGCAAAACTCCTTGGATGCCAGCCCTGGATACGGAGGTCGGATTCGTAGGAGCCATTTATAATCCGTTGAATAAACAAAGCAAACAAAGAAATATAAAAGTGGTAAACATCAACAAAAAAAACAATAGAAATAGGTCGCGTCACGATAATATAAAACACAATTAAAATTCGGACGACATACACGGACCCTACTATTTTCATAAATTATTAACAACTTACCAATTTCAAGGGCTAACAATATAACGGTATAAACAAAACGTATAGGATTAACGGTATGGCATACCTCGCAAATCAACTACTAAACCGTTATCAACAAACGAAAACAAAACTATTTTTAATAACAATACTCGTAATTTAATACTACTAATAATTAAAACTAGTTCCACTTTTTTAACTAGGCAAGCGGACTCGGAACAAACACTAGTATGTGGTACTAATAAACAACACTTTCGAACGAAACTATTCGTCAAATAAATCCGGACACACAAAAAAAATATACACATCTAGGCGAGTAAACTCGTATCAAATCACTAGTATGTGGTACTAATAAACACACTTTCGAACGAACTATTCGTCAAATAAATCCGGACACACAAAAAAAAATATACACATCTAGGCGAGTAAACTCGTATCAAAACACTAGTATGTGACAACAATTATATAAGTGTCTATCTATTATCGGATCCACCAAGTGAGAAAAACATTCGCTTCGAGAATTTACTAGAACAATTTCTTAGTACTTCAAATCGTCTCGGGATCTTCAAATACCCTCGAGATTTCAACAAAAAAAAATAATTTTTAGGTACGCTTTTTAGGTACGCTTTTTATTTTTACTATGAAATTTTATGTAGTTAATTTTAATATGAAAATTAATTATATCAACTAAGCTCTGCTACCAAAAATATGATCAGGCACAAATGTGGTGACCATCTACTGTGTTCCACAGTTTATTGAAACGAAGGTTTCTCATGCAAAATTAAGTTACTTAAAAGCTAGGCCTACCTTAACTTAGAGAATACTGTCCGTAATCCAGGGGGGCTGATGTCTGTCTCGCCGGCGCGCGCGCGCCTGGCCAAGATCTTCAGTCAACCCCGATGGGAAACTGTTATAGCTAACACTCTTATAACTACACAATGCCCTAATAGGCAGCTAAAACTTTCCCGGCGCTTTTCAAAGCGAACACACACGGGTCACAGGTGGCGAACTGAGCGCGAGTTGCGCGGACGGTGGTTGGCGGCGCACTGGTGGCCGCGGCCCGAAGCGCTTGCGTGTCGCCCGGCCCGGCTCGCTATCGCGGCGTGAACACTTTCTAAGACTAGGTTTTAGGAAACGAATTATGAGTTCGTGGGCCACGCTTTAACCGTGCAACGTCTGTAAACCGAATGCCAAGCTCCAAAGCTCATATGCAACAAGTTCGCATCCCAAAGTTTTTTATAAATGTCTCATAAATCATTATTAATTGCGGGCCCTCGACCACATTCAGTGTGTGATAACACCGTTCGTTCCCAAAACGTCAAATCAATATCTTATCACTTGGCTCTTAAATCCTAACAAGAGGTATTTTCCGTAGAACTCAAATATTATAGGCAATAAATAACAATAGCTTGTAAGTTATTACGAACCTAATTATTGATATCGGCCAGGCGCCGACACGGCGATCCTGACTTTCACACGTCCTCGTGTGCCAAAGTTAACAACTGTCTAGTTTACAAACAAGACAACTATAAAGTCTTTACCGTTCGGCTATCCTGCCAAAATAAAAAAACGACAAGTCAAGTCAAGTAACCGGTTTCAACTACACATTTCTAATATGATGGTTCAATAACGTATGAGTGCAGTTATCATCAGGCTCTTTAGGTATTAACGACTTCATTAGAGCAATGTTTTATTTTTGATTATAACATTATAACTTGATTTTATTTTAAGTTTTGTATCACATAGATAACGTGGTTCACATGACATTGTTACAAACTATCGGAACAATCGATATCAGTCGGTCAGTATCGGGAAGAATCCTATTCCATCCGGACACACAGTCCGCCATCGGAACACATCCGATATCACAGGACACACAGTCCACCATCGGAACTCTGCCGATATCACAGGACACACAGTCCACCATCGGATCTCTGCCGATATCACAGGACACACAGTCCACCATCGGAACTCTGCCGATATCACAGGACACACAGTCCACCATCGGAACTCTGCCGATATCACAGGACACACAGTCCACCATCGGAACTCTGCCGATATCACAGGACACACAGTCCACCATCGGAACTCTGCCGATATCACAGGACACACAGTCCACCATCGGAACTCTGCCGATATGTGAAAATATCTTATCCAACATATCCATTTTCCACATTCAATATTACACTAATTCGTTATTACATTACATAATTATCGCCGACAATGGCTATTCCTGACGTTTAATTTTCAAAAAGCAATCATGGTTTAAGAAAAAAAAATATTACCAAAATTTATAATTGTCATCATTACTCACTTACTGTCTTTTATTATCAATCACTAAACTTTTATTTATCAAGTTCTGCTTAAACTTAAGTCCTTTATAAAACCTACATTATAATGCTCTATGAACAGTATCTATTACACAAAAATTACACCCTGTCAGGTGCCTTAAATAGTATTACAGCAAAATTGTTTAGTACTGTCACTAAGTATTGTCTTTCTAAGGTCATAGCGCGACCAACTTTGCGTGAACACAGGAGACATCATTTCATATTTCGAGAGTAACTTAGCATTAAAATGATACGCATTATGACCAAACACTCCTTTTCATCATAAAAGTGCTATCTACGAACATTCATGGAAACCAAACTCGTCACCGGAAACCAAAATAAACTTTCCACTACGGCTACTCGACCACGCAGTCATTTAATATCTCAACGATTTTTTTTTTCTTTTTGTTTTATTTGAGACCTAACATTACTGATTCCGATAATCTATATCACACAAACTGGAATAGATCACCAAACAATAATAATAATTCAGTTATAAAAAACCTCGGTCTTTGCTGGAGAATATTCGTACCTATGATTTTTTTCAACGTAGCAATAATTCTTTTAGTCATGATTATGACAAAATAATGCTGAAAACGCGTGAAAGTGGCATTAAAGTAGTAAATTCTTGACGTTCATACTTCGATCAACAATAACACCGTTCATACTAAGAAATGTCGCTTAATATTTTTTTCTAAATTTTTATCATAATCTTATTTGAATTACTTGGATCATTATCGCATCATCTAAACACGGCGGCAGTGCTTGCTTCCGTGCGTGCGACAGATGATAACAGTTTTCTTTAACCGACATTATTTAAAAATGTTTATTAAGTGCATCGTCATCATTAATTTCCTTAAAATAAAGTACGCACATACTTCACAGCTATTGCAATGAAGATGACGTGTGAATTACATTTTAAGAAAATGTCTGAAATAAGACTGGTGTTCTCATTACTTATCATTATCAATAACTTAGTTGCAACAAATTCATTTAAGCAAACCGAAATAGTTTTAATCAAAAGTACTTGTACTATTTAGTATTCTGTTTCAAAAGTTACATTTTAATGAAGCATAAAGCAGCATGGATATTATAAGAACTGTTGTTTTTCGACCTTTTTTTTTTGCTATGCACAGATGGCCAAAGGGCAAACATAATATCCTACTTATCACGCAGGGCGAGGTGTGCACTCTGATTTTTTTGCTGTGGTTTCGAGTGAACGCAAGAACACCACTTAAAACAAACTAACAAATGATTACACATTTCTGGAAAGAGAGTTTAATAAAAACTTACGACAGTTTTTTTTAACTACAAAAAATTACTGACATTTTAGGACGTAACTTTTAAATTGTTTTGTTACTTATCCTTCAACGCTCCAGAAATGAGACACAATAGACTTTCCATTGCTCTCCGGCCCCATTCAGCCGGTCAGGCGTCAATGGGTTATTTTATCACATATTTTATTGCAACACGTTACACATTTTTTTGTTTCCATTTTTATTAACGTAATTGTAAAATACGTTCATATTTTTGTGTAAACATACTCACATTGTAGATCAGTCCTAAATTTTGGGATCATAATTGAACTCTTATGATCTGAGCTAGAGTATAAGTTTAAAAATCATACATAATCAATGAACAATGGTAAGATAATTCTTAAACAAGACATGTCAAGAAGTGTCCAACAACATAAAATTCAAAGGGTTATTGTGGTAGGTAAATGAATGCCGCGCAATCATCATTCGCGATGTCAAAATAATGACAAGGATGCTCCCGGAATCCACAAACAGTGGATTCAGTCCAACAAACTTTCTTATTTCTATCTAAAAACAACAAACTAAATAGCAAAAACTCAGACAAATGGCGACAGATAGCCGGCGGACCCAAATCAAGTACTTAACACCAAAGCATTCCCACTGGGAATCAAACCCGGGACCTCCGGGAGTTATTTAACAATGTAAACACAAAATCTGTCAAATCTTTTTATCACGATATTTTATAGAGTACTTGTGTCTACATTTTAGTCACTCTGCAAAAAAAGATTGGACACCTCCAACATAAAAATGGAACGACTGACCGTATTCACCAAGTTGAGGCTCGACTCTGCTTCACTCGTTCGCGGAGAATTGTTCATTAAACATAGCACACACACACATCCCGCTCAATTATTGTCAAATTACACTTTAACTTAGGTAGTTATTTAGGTAATAAATCAACTAATGAGCGGTTAAAACTAACTTGCCCAAGAAGATCATTTCTAGACTTCTAGTGTTCATTTTAAATGACCTGCAACACTTAGCACTCGCGGCGTGAATCCCAGTTTCTGATGTCGGGGCGTGAGGCCCTAGAACTGTATCAGGATGGGTTACCATTATTTATTACGAGCTTATGATTGTGGGCAAAGGGAAACGCTAGCGAATGCTTTACAAAAAGGTTGAAATTAATCAAATCTAGTAACTGCGATTAACACTGACTTTAAGTGACGATCTAGATATCCTATTGACATTCTTTCTAAGACTAGGTTTTAGGAAACGAATTATGAGTTCGTGGGCCACGCTTTAACCGTGCAACGTCTGTAAACCGAATGCCAAGCTCCAAAGCTCATATGCAACAAGTTCGCATCCCATAGTTTTTTATAAATGTCTCATAAATCATTATTAATTGCGGGCCCTCGACCACATTCAGTGTGTGATAACACCGTTCGTTCCCAGAACGTCAAATCAATATCTTAACACTTGGCTCTTAAATCCTAACAAGAGGTATTTTCCGTAGAACTCAAATATTATAGGCAATAAATAACAATAGCTTGTAAGTTATTACGAACCTAATTATTGATATCGGCCAGGCGCCGACATATATGTAAACGCAGTTTTGTTTCCTTTCAAAAAATAAGGTTAGTAATGATTAACCTTATTTTTTGTTACCTTTGTATGTGCTATCTCCATGTTTTCGTGTACAGTGGCATCTTGACAGTGGCAAAAGCCACCTTGAGTGAGGTATGGTATAAAAATTCATAAAATCAAAATTCAATATTTTTTTTTCAATTTAGGTTGAGGTAACAACACCTATGAACGTCAAAGAAGCTACGCCATCGGTTCGCAAATCCTACGGCGGCGGCGGCGCCGCGGCGGGAGACCTAGTATAGTATGGATGAAAAAAATACAAACCTTTTAACAATTTTCATTATTGTTTCCTTGTTGCAGCACATAACGCATATCCCGATTCCGAGCAAGGGCTCCAGGATAAGGTTGACATATAAGACAATTTGGCGTAACTCGCGTGGCCACACGATTCTCAAACCGTCAGCTAATGCGTTAATCGTCACTAGACCCGTTATTATCAGGTATAACAGGAGTCTGAAAAAAATAATTGAAGAAGTGTTATTATCACTCTCAATGTGATGATGTATATAATAGTGCTAAAAACCTAGCTGACCTGGTGGTTATTTTTAAAACTAAAATTTTTTCATACTGATTTTTTATTTTAACTGACAATTTTGTATTACGAGTGTATCCTTTACTGCCGCTGTAGTTATGTTTGTGGCACATTACATTATTTATTTCAGATTATAGGATTGAGTATTATTAAATGAGGCGTAATCTAGTAGGCAGAGAGCGCGCCAGTTATGTTTGCGCATGGTAAAAATCGAATACTCATCATTTACTAATTTCACCATTATACAAAAAAAAACTGTAGTAAGTAGCGCCAAAATGGCCCATTCACGCTCACCCGCAGAGTCATGTTGCACGGAATCTATGAACGATGATGGGTTTTGAGGAAGCACCAAAACGATGGATATACTGTGAGATCTGTGAGTGTAATGATGTAAATATGAATAAGAAGTGAGTTAATGGTGATAGTTAGGAGTAGATGAGAAAGAGGCACTGCTCCGAGTCCATAGAAAAAATAAAACAAAATTAGTGTAATTTCATGTCACTTGAAAAGGGAGTGCAAATGTATCAAATGAAATTTTGCATACAGGTATGGTTTCGATGACAAAACAATAACAGGACAATTAAATATACAAGCAGCAAAAAAGCCATGATTTTTTTATTTATTTCAAAAACTTATTAAGGACCTGTGACACTGCAAGCGTCGCGCTGCTGGGGTCCCAGTTAACTCCGAGTTGATAGCCGCTGAACCCTTTCTGAGCTGGCAAGTATAGATCCCCGCTGTTAGCAGGAACAACCAACTAATCAGGCTCATCACAAGCATCGGAACAATCAGGTACATAAGTAAACCGCCATCTGCAAGTAACAAGTAAAAATATAATTTAATAATTATAAAATCATCCCCCTTTTAACATTCAATAAAATCATTGTATGCGATAATCAAAGTATTAGACTCCGATACTTCAATCCTATATGTACCAACAAACATGTAAGTAACTAATGTAAGTCATTCAAAATAACGAGATTTATATGCAAATTTTCTCTCATTGAAATCTTCAAACGCATACTCCATCAAAAGATTTGGTAAGTAGGGCAGAGGTACCCTTTGTAGCCACTTTAAGGATTTTATGACTTTTAAGCACTAAGTACTAAATGGTCTTAGGTATTTAAGACACAAATTATATCCTAAATTATAGATAATTTAAGCCTTTAAAGGTACATTTTTCATATTTATAAAAGTAAAATAGTTTTTTTTTTATATTACACACAATGTGTGAGAGGTGCCAAATGTACTGGTTTTGGCCACTTACTGATAGTTAAACTTTTGTAAGTATTGCGAAAAATCAAAACCAAACCCAGGTAAAATCAATATATTCTAATGCGCTAGAAACCAGTTAATTGCAAAAAAACAATTTAATTGTAAAAAACAAAGGTTTATAAAGTATCATCCAAAATAATTTTCTTAAAATTTTCATACAAAACATTTTTTCAAACAAAAAATGGAATTTATTGAAAAAAAAATCTTATGACATAAGGAATTCTAACGGTTGTTATTATTACCTTAAAACACCTTATTTTAATTGCCTTTATCCAAAATGGCTAAAAGTTGTTTAAAAAACTTTTAGAGCAAAAAGTGGCCAACACCGGTACAGTGGCCAAAACCGGTACGCCTGCCCTACCTAACCAATCATTTCATATTGATCCTCCCAAGTGACATAAATTCATTTTAACTACACTCGATGCATAATCTTCAGTAAATTTTTAATTAGTTTTGAGGGGATTCAGGTGAATTTTTTGAAAATATTAACTTTCATGAGAATCGTTTCCGTCTCGAAATGGCGGATTGGAGAAAGAAGATTTCTTTTGAGGCGTTACAGGATGGAGCTCAAAGATTTGAAAACGAAAGGTAAATATTTGCTAGCGGAAGTTTGTAAATAGTTTTAAAGTAGAAATTATGGGTTGGTACAGACAGACCCGGATGAAATTTGTAGTTTTGCAATATGGAGTTAAAAGATCAAAAGTTTGTATGAAAATGCTATTAGGATTTGAACTTTAACTACAAAACCATAGTGTTAATTTAATTTGTGAAGGGATTTGCATAGAGGTTGAGTAATTTAACAAAAGTGCTCAATTTGTGTTGACTAGATATAAGTCCTAGTTCCAGATAGTTGCATTTATCACAAGGACTAGTTATTTACATTCTTAGGAACCTAAATATACCATTAGAGATATAGTTTTATAGTAAAGATTGATCTATTATTCGAAAGAAGGGCTATGAATCTTTAATTTGAGCTGAATATTAGAAAAGTTGGTGCAGATTGTAGCTTATAATTAAAATGTTTTGTTCTGGGGGTTTGAGGAAGGTATGTTAAAACATTTAGAATGAGGTGTAATGTTCACCTGCGTCTCTATGTAAACTAATGTTGAATCACGGTTTTAGGGCACGATTTCTGGGTCTGATTGGGCCTTTCAATTAACAGAATATAGAATTTAAGATCTAGATAACACAATCTTTAATTATATACTATAGATATATCTATTTAGAGGACAAGGTTGACTCTACAAGTAGTTTGAATTGAAGTAAGTATTATCTTAATAAAAATATTAATAACTTGGGTTATAAACTGACTGCATAATACGATTCAAAGAATAGGGTTCTACTAAGTGTAATTGAGTGCAACCAAGAGCAAGTTTATTCAACATAATTGGAGTAGGTACTGAATACAGTCTTTGGAGGGGAAGTTTTAGTATTGCTGTCAAATTTTAGTAATTCATTTAATAGAGTTGATATGGGAGTGGAATTTGGAAAGTCAAATTCGTAGCATTCTCATGTTCTGAACTCTCTCTTCCTTTAGAAGCCAGATTAGTCAGTATCCCTTATAGAATGGAGTATAGTGTTGACTGATTTTGTGAGGTCTGACTAATCACTAGAAGCATTTAGCTTGTCCTCTTTTATATATTACATGACAATTGTACAGACGGATATGACGTCCGGACTTTATATGTTTGAAGTTTGTAAACATAAAGGAAGGAAAAGAAGGCTGAGACGCCGGAAGGAGCTATCCAGTATGGAGTCGAATGCTACTGTGTCCGCGAAAGAGGAGCAGACACCTTTGCCGGTATCATCATAATATTCAAAGATTTAATAACTAAATACAGAAATAATGAATAAAATCTATAGAGACTTTCCAAATTCGATTCTGTTGTGACATCAGCTCTTGGTTCCTCAATCAATACCTCTGTAATAATTGCTTGCCTGCCTATATCCTGATTCATATAATTCTAGAATAATTTAATGACCTAGGTTCAGGAAACCCTGTAGTAAATAAGCTAATAACTTTAGGGTTTCCTGAACCTATGTCATTAAATTATTCTAGAATTATTTATAGTGCTATTTTTAATCAAAATAGATGTATAAGCTTAGAAGTAGCATAGGTTCTTATAATAGTATTAACTTTATGTTGTCATGCTTATACAAATTATCAGGGAAACTCCTGAACTTTTGTGGTAGGTACCTAATATCATAGTTTTAATAAAATTATTTAATTAATTATTTAAGGAATAATAGGAGGAATTTGTTAGTAGTATTAGTTAGTATTAGAAATATGCCGCTAGTAATTGCTTCGCTGAAAGAAATGAGGTTCTACGCTACCTCTATTCCTGGTTGCCACCACCTCGATCGCCACCACTGGTGACAATATTATGGATTTTCTTTCCTGATTGCCGCTCACAGTGTTTGCAATGAGGGATATTCTTCCAGATCGCCCCACCAGTGGTAGCAATACGGAGTTATGCTTCTAATAATCTAATCTCAAACAACTTTTTAAGAAATAAGTCTCCAACGATGAGAAATGCATGCGAAGAATAATTAATTTAATTTTGAGAAATTATTAAAAATACACTTTAAGTTTACCTTTGGTGGTAGCGATCGAGGTGGTGGCAACCAGGGAAAACGCTAAACTGTCACGAGCCCCTTGAACTTTACAAGAGCATTATATGATCGAAGATTATTAACTAAAATGTCTGTACGTTAAAATGGTTAATTAAAGCAGAGCATGTTATTGGATGGTTATTATAAGTATAGATTTCACTTTAGGTAATAACAATAAAAATATAAATAACTTCTTACATTCACACCAATTATCTAAGCCCATTTTAATTTCATTAAGAAACTGTATCATGGAACACTTGATAACGGATAAATATATACTTAAATACTTTTTGTTTGTAAATACATACTTAATATACATAGTAAACACCCAGACCAAGACAAATAGACATGTTCATGCAGACAAATATTTGTCTTGTTACCACTGGCGCAGAAGGTGAATATGGCAGATAGAATATAGGTAATAGAATGTAAAGTAGGGTTTCTTTATCATTATAGTATCTTATCTTTAGTTAGAGTACATTTATTTTGTGTTATTTTTTATATTTAGTTATTCTTCTTTTTCTATTTTGAGTTAGTCTTTTACTTATGGTAAATGTGGTGCTTGCCTGTAAGGAAGTGCATCAGTTACAAAGTTTATTTAGTCATCATTTTGTATTAGATTAAGTGTTGCATTTGTTGGTGAGCCAAATAAGTAAACTAAAATAAATTTAAAATACTTAGGCAAACGTTACACGATGATAGCATAAAGTGCATGATAACATAAAGTCACCTTCTAGGTAGCATCCCAGGTTTGGAATATTTGGTGTGATTAACCAAGGGACATGTCGCATGTCGATGCCGTTCACCACATGAAGAGCGATTGTCAGCACCAGTGGCAAGCCCCAAGCGTACAGACTGTACATTGCGAACTTGAACTTCTCGCCGCGTCGATGTATTGGACGAGCTTTTACGTAACTCCTTGAAAATAAAAGGGCAGTTTTATTTTCAGATCATTTTCAGATCAACCTTCGAGCAACGCGGGCCTTCCGTTCCGAGGCGGAATACCCGCTTTGCTCTAAGTCGTGGGCCACACTGGAGCGGCGCGTCTTGCGTCCGCGTTGAGCGGGAAAAACAAATATACTGAGACGGACGGGAGGGGCCACACTGGCGCGTCCGGCGGTTGGCGCGACCTTGGCGGAGGAAATAGTACGTGTTAGTGTTGCCGATCGATAGTCCATTATCGATAGCATTTCGATAGTCTATCGATAGTTTAAGCAAAAACAATAGTATCGATAGTTTTCGATAGTATCGATCTCTCTTTTAGTGCAATACTATCGGTAAGCAGCAATACTATCGATAGTATCGATCCCTGACGGCGAATAAACTATCGATAGTATCGATAGTATTGCTTTTCAATATTAATAAACTATGGCCTAACCAGAAAAAAATCTTTCCGTGTTCTGTGGGCCTAACTTATTATTTTTTATTCGAGCTACTCATTTCTTAGAATTTTGAATTATAACTGACACCCACTATCTTCGAGCAACGCGGGCCTTCCGTCTCGGAACGGAAGACCCGCGTTGCTCGAAGCCCACTATTGAACGTTTGTTTGTTGCGTATTTGCGTGATCTTGACTGCTACCCACTATATGATGCTGACTGTACAATTGAAAAAATTGTGATGTTCTCGAAAATTTATTTGCAGGCTGGTGGTTTTTTTTATTAAAATTTTACCAATAATGTAGAATTTAATGTTGGTACCTGAAAGTCCACCAAATGTCGTAAGACATGATGTTCATCCAGCAAGAAGAAGCCAAATAAAAGAAATATATTATCATCGCTGTAAACAATAGAATACATTAATAGCTAACTTAAATCCATGCAATTTAAAGGTGAGGCTGATATCAGACGGACAGCACCACAGCCACCGCGCGAAGTCGCATCACTAACCGCGCGCAGTCGATATGTCGCAGGGATTTTGACAAAGTCGTGATATTATAATTCCACTAGTGAAATTATAATTTTGCGTGATATTATGAAGAGACAGTATGCACACGGCTGCGAGCCTCGGAAGTCATATAGAACACGTGATAGGTTAGAAATTTAAGGCGATCGCGAAGCGCAGCGAAGCGATCGCCTCGAATTTCGTGGTTATTTTTTTTGTATCAATAGAACTTATGGATTGTTTCATTGTCTATTCATAATTTAACTAGTGGAATTATAATATCACACGAAATCATAATTTCACTAGTGGAATTATAATATCACGACTTTGACAAAATCCCTGCGACATATATATTCTACTGAATGTACAGACCGTTCACCATAAGATCTGCCCCCCTGATTCACAAACCGTCGGAAACGGAATCGGATTCAAATTCTGTGCTTTGTCTTTGTCTCTTCTATAGTGAGTGACAGAAACAGTGCATATGTCGTGGTCAGATCATTGAATTAATTATTTCATGAAATGGTTGGTCATTTCATGAAATTATCAAAATCCGCTGGTCATATCATTGAATGATCAGCGTTTAATGATATGAACAGCTAAACGCATGGTCATTTCATGAAATGGTCAGTCGCTAGTGATCATATCGTAAAATATTTACATTGTGCCCCGCTAGAGGTGCTGATGTCGTTTTGTTATTGTTTGTTGACATATTTTTTATTACAAAAGTTATTAATAGTGCGACAATTTGAGATACAAGTGCAATCAAATGCACGTTAGAGTGTAGCAAAGGGGCGCAGTGCCTAGAAAACACAAATCCCAATAAAATAAATAAGTAATTTTTAGTTAGGTTAGGTTAGAACTGTGACGAATAACAGCGCGAGCCGAGCGAGCGAAGCGAGCGTGCCGCGGCAGCATCTGGCGAAGCGCCAGAATAAAAATTAAAAATGACAAACTTTGATCTGACGGAAATCTTACATTATTTTTCTAAAATTAAATTTGATAATTTCATGATATGGTTGATCATTTCATGAAATGGTCAATTTTTCATGATATGGCCAAACCTTGTTGAAAATATCATTAAACGTTGAACTTTTAACGAAATTGTCTATTTAAATTGGTCATATCATGAAATACGACTATTTCATGAAATTACCGAAAATATCATGAAATTACCAATTTTATGATCTGACCACGACACATACATTCCGCTGTGGGGAGCGTTTCCGATTCGTGAATCAGGGGACTGATGTCCGTTGCCTTGGGAATTGGCAGCATTAATCAATCAATCAATCAATGCTTTATTTGCACACAAAAGAAATACAGAAAGAAACAATCACAAAACAGAAGAGTATACAAAAGGCGGAAGAGTATACAATTACTTACAGCTGTTGTTGTCAGATTGTCATAGTGTGAAGAAGTGTTCCATCTATGGTGGGTACATTCAAGTTTAGATAATGGGGGGTAAAAGGTACATATATTGTTGGCAACACCGTAGGCAAAGCAGGGGACATCTTAAGGTGAACGGTCTGTAGTTGTACGTGCGACTTCGATCAGTCTTGATATCACTTCACGCAATCGGCTGCAACAGTTACAGCGTGCATCGAGACTACTATGACTGAGGCCGACCGCGTGAAGTTGAAGTCACGGCTTATGCAGTTAACAAATATAAAGATAAATAGGTCATTATTTAATTATCTTTTGTTGACACGCAGTCACTTGCTTGATCAATGCGGATGAACTGACGGAACAAATGAAATATTACAAAATGCAAGGAATTTATAATACAACACTTCCTTGACAAAATGTTAAGTTATGTAGGCAAAGACTTCATTACAATCTAAGCGGTAACAGAGTTTTATTGAATCCGGCGTCACCTGGCAGAAGTCCCCATTGTGAAAAATAAATATATGTAGCTTTCTTCCGCAAATAATCACAAAACTTGCACATTCACCGAAAAAAACTACTGAGTAGTGTGTACTCAGTAGTTTTTTTTTGAGAAATAATTAATAATTGAGCCACAAAAAAAAAATAAGTAAGCATCTAAAATACTGAAATGGACGCAAAGTCCACCACTTTGCGTCCATTTCAGTATTTTAGATGCTAAGTTAGTATTTTTGTGGGTTAGGTTAGGTTAGTTTGGTGATCAATTAATAACAACCCGTTTTTTTACCCTGTGACTCTACACGTGTTTCGCTCCAACCCGGGGCATCTTCAGGAGATGTTTGCCCGTATGCAATCTAGCACCGATCGGTGCTGGATTTACCGAATATGCAATTCAAACATCTCCTGAAGATGCCCCAGGTACGGCGACTACCCTATTAGTTAAAATTTATTGAAATTCTTTATTGTACTTACACAAAGAAATACATATCTGTCTCGAAAAAAAACTGTCCGTGTTCGATGTATGTATCCCTATGTAGAACATAAACGCTATAAATAAACTCAGAGCGTATGCGATTAATATCCTATGTCTAATGTTCATCGGCTCAGGCAGCAGAGAGTACATCACCAGCACAGTGAACAAGAACACACATGAGATAGCCTTTCCTGAAAACAGATTGATTAAATTCCACATAAAATAACACAAATGTATGTGCAGTCGAACCAATTTCCAGCGTGACCCCACACCAGAAGGCTATTTTCTTATAGATATTATTATATTTATTGTTTTGAGACTTTCAAACAAACTATTATGAAAATGGGTCATTGAGTGTAAACTGCGACCAAAAAGCTGGTCACTCCGCGCCGGAGCAGCTTTTGATTATTTACAAAGCGTACCTAGACTTCTCTCACTTTGACTTTGACTTCTAGGATGATTCAGCTAAATACCAGTTAGCTGCACTTCACTCAGTAGAACGCAGAGCCAGAACACTAATCGGAGACGATGAGCTGGTAAAAACCAAGCTCCATAGTCTAACCCATCAACTTAAAGTGGCTTGCTTCTCGGTGTTTTACAAGCTGTAGTTCGGAGAGTGTGTTTCTGAGCTGCATGAGCTCATTCTGCCATCCCCGTTCTACCACCGAGAATCTAGACGCATGGTGTTTTACAGGCTGTAGTTCGGAGAGTGTGTTCCTGAGCTGCATGAGCTCATTCTGCCATCCCCGTTCTACCACTGAGAATCTAGACGCATGGTGTTTTATAGGCTGTAGTTCGGAGAGTGTGTTTCTGAGCTGCATGAGCTCATTCTGCCATCCCCGTTCTACCACCGAGAATCTAGACGCATGGTGTTTTACAGGCTGTAGTTCGGAGAGTGTGTTCCTGAGCTGCATGAGCACATTCTGCCATCCCCGTTCTACCACCGAGAATCTAGACGCATGGTGTTTTATAGGCTGTAGTTCGGAGAGTGTGTTTCTGAGCTGCATGAGCTCATTCTGCCATCCCCGTTCTACCACCGAGAATCTAGACGCATGGTGTTTTACAGGCTGTAGTTCGGAGAGTGTGTTTCTGAGCTGCATGAGCTCATTCTGCCATCCCCGTTCTACCACCGAGAATCTAGACGCATGGTGTTTTACAGGCTGTAGTTCGGAGAGTGTGTTCCTGAGCTGCATGAGCTCATTCTGCCATCCCCGTTCTACCACCGAGAATCTAGACGCATGGTGTTTCACAGGCTGTAGTTCAGAGAGTGTGTTTCTGAGATGCATGAGCTCATTCTGCCATCCCCGTTCTACCACCGAGAATCTAGACGCATGGTGTTTTACAGGCTGTAGTTCGGAGAGTGTGTTTCTGAGCTGCATGAGCTCATTCTGCCATCCCCGTTCTACCACCGAGAATCTAGACGCATGGTGTTTTACAGGCTGTAGTTCGGAGAGTGTGTTTCTGAGCTGCATGAGCTCATTCTGCCATCCCCGTTCTACCACCGAGAATCTAGACGCATGGTGTTTTACAGGCTGTAGTTCGGAGAGTGTGTTTCTGAGCTGCATGAGCTCATTCTGCCATCCCCGTTCTACCACCGAGAATCTAGACGCACGGTGTTTTACAGGCTGTAGTTCGGAGAGTGTGTTCCTGAGCTGCATGAGCTCATTCTGCCATCCCCGTTCTACCACCGAGAATCTAGACGCATGGTGTTTTACAGGCTGTAGTTCGGAGAATGTGTTTCTGAGCTGTATGGGCTCATTCTGCCATCCCCGTTCTACCACCGAGAATCTAGACGCATAGCGAATGTGTACCAAGTGCTTTTCTTCTTCCTTCATGATGCACACGGCCAAGAAATGAAACACCCTGCCTGCGTCTGATTTCCCGAATGACTATACAACCATATTTTAATTTTTAAAGCTAGAGTGAATAGGCTGTTTCTGGGTAAGCTCGCCCCTTTCTAGGCTTCTTCTCAACCCTAAGGTTCCGTGTGAAGTCAAGAGCAATAAAACATAAAAAAAGATAATTCGATTTTGATCTCATTTCAATTCCGTTTTGGAGTTAGCCCCCAGACCTTTTATAGAAGAAGCTGGCTTGGAACTTACCTAAATTTATTTGAACAAAACTATATTCCTCTCGCCGTTCATCGACATCTCTCACATTCATGAAAATGCGGGTGACATATCGCCCAGCTTTTTTCCGTAAGTCTAAGCAGTAATCGCTTTTCTCCACTCGTTGCCATTGATGAATTATGTTCGGAATCCTCAGGTATAAGACGCCATTCTGAAATTGTGTACAGAACGTGAAACTTGCATGGCGCTGACGCTTACCTGTTTTCTCCGTTAAAATAAATATGTAGTTTAAAAAACTAGTAAAACCCACTTTTATAGGAACAGACTAAAAAGCACAAAATAATCGTCTTTTCAGTAACTGAAATTAAAAAGTGAGGTGCGCGTGGTTAGTATTAAGTACTTGAAGTGCATGCTTTGCAAAGGGCGCTGTAACCCTCCTACCCCTCCAGACTTAATTTTTTTTTGATTTTCTAATTTCTAATTAACTACCTAGTTGCTTATTTCTATTTAATAACGCTTCTATATAATAAAATACCGATACAATAAACAATCCTACTTTGTACCCTGTATTTTAATGGAAGTTCTTTATGTATGTTCTATCTAACTAAGAAATTCAGTATAAATTAATTATCATGACCTACAAATTACTATGACTATTTTACCGAACCCGAACCTAACCCTAATTTTGATAGTAAGTTAATGAAGCTTTTATAGATCTGAGGGGGCACGTGAAGTTTAGTGGATACCCTGGTTGATTAGCGTAGAACCCTTGATTCGTTCAGAGAAGCAACTTAGCGTTCTAACTAACAAAGTTTCTTCCTATTGAACTCTACTAATATCCTACAATTCTACTAGCCTCCTTAGTATAAAATCCTTCCAAGGAATTGATAGCTTCCTATATGATTGTCTAAGTTAACCAATTTAACCTATTATCTCATCTACTAGAACTTTCATAACTTATCGACTATATAGGTTAATAATAGAACTCTAGAAGTACTTAATCAAACTAATGGTCTAGATCTTGGATGACTAATAGATGACTAAAGTAAGTACTAATCTCTCTGTTCCCTTAGCAAATATAACCAACTTCTGGTCTCCTACTTTGCTTATATAGATTAGTTGTTTGTGTAGTCAAATGGTGGTAAACTACTAATTGCCTCTAGTATAGATAATTTAGGATACTAAATTCCCTAGCTCCCTGAGTAGTTTTGGATAGTCAGGTTAAATGTACAAATACAATTCCATCTGGTTACTCTATTCTCTTAGAACAACGACTGCTTCCGGCTATGATACAAACCTTAGTACCAGTTACCCACTCTCCACTCATACCTAGACATTATCATAGAACAGCTGGGTTGCTATGAATGTTTAACTGAAGTGAAGGCTTTTATACCTACTTTCTCCCTATCTAATCCTATTCCATATGATGAATTGGTGATGGAAGTTATGAATTGATACTGAAGGTTCCCTGGTGTCATGCAGAGCTTTAGCACACTAAGTGAAGCGACCAGTACAACACCTGTCAATAAAATACTACTGATATAAAGGAAAACCTATGATGCCACTACTTGACTAACTGAATATTAGAACCAAAACATTGCAGAATGCTATTTCTTTGATATACTACTTTAGAGATTATTTAGGATCCAACACTATGTGTGTTTCCTGTCTTCGCTCACCGCTTTTTCAATCATGACAGACTGTAATGAAATTACAGCTCAGTCCTGTGCATCAACCCTCCCGACAGCTGTCTAACATAATTATATTAAATGAAACCCATGTTGTGCTCTATTTACATATTTATATACAGTCTAATTTAACATTATCATAGATCCAAGCCTAGGTTCAGAATTCCGGGTTAGACTAGCATGTTTTGAGGTTAGAAATACAATATATAGTTACTTTCATCTTGATAGATTCTTTCCAATTCTTTTAAATTATTATTCTAGGTCTGGCAAAGGAATACGCCCCATACCTCCGCGTATTCAGTGATTTCGTCCAAGCATTTTTATCTCCTCCAGACTTTCCTAATGCACTTAATAGAATATGATTCAATATTAGTTACACTCTTTCCTTTACTGTGAGTGAGCTAATTGCTAGCTTTAATTATGGTCATAATGATTTACAACTCAGTATTTCTGTTCAATAATAATTCATATGACTACTATAATGTAATTTAGTGCATATTAAGGTCAAGACGACCAATCTAAGTAATGATTGTATGTTGGAACAGCTGATTTTTAACATTCTGACCTCTTGGTTATACTGGCTTAACCACAGGATTCTGACTGAGCTTAGCGACTAATCTCATGTTTTATTTATTACCTAAGGGACCTTTCCTGTAAGTATCACTGAGATACAGCTGGTGCTTCTGAACGCTACAAGCAATGTGACACCTGCATATAGACAACTATAAGTAATTTTTAGCTAATTTCCATCACCAAAGCGTTACTCCTAAATTCCCCCAGGTGATCAAACCATCCAGACATATTGCACTATCTACCATTCCCTTACAAGGAAAACCACTGCTCAGCTGATTTCACAGAAACATGTTTTAGACAGATAATCAAAACCACTATGGCAACGAATTCCTCGCCAGAGCCAGCAGTTGAGTCAACCTTACACTCAGATTTCTATCTTTCAACTTATCTTTGTGCCCAGCTGATCAGCAAGTTCTACGTCTAAATTATAAGAGTGCCTCTGTGAAAACTAAAGCAGGACAATCTGATCACTTTAAGACTATACCCAGTTTATTTTGTAACAATAAAATAATGTTGGTTATCACTGATAAAGGTTAGGTAGTACCAAGCCCTAAGCTAGTTTCTAGACAAACTCTAGGCAATTCACAGCACTAAGTTCACACACACAAGTTATGCTTCTGTCACAGCAAGGACACCTTTATTTTGCTCCAAAGCTAATTTCATCCACACACAATTCATATTGATGGTAGTTAATTTCACGAGAACGATTCATACAATCGCCCGGGTTCGTTCGTTTAGATATTTGTCCCGAATGACAAGTTTAGCTACTAAGCGTCATGTCAAGTCCAAGTGACTCGATCAAAGCGTCTCTCCGCCATCTTGTAATTTTTATTAAATTGCATTTTCCTCTAGGTTCAACCAAAATATCCCTAGGGTTGTCTACGATCGATTTTCTCTCACAAATTCAATTTCTAAGGTACCTAAACATAACTTTCTCATAGACTTTATGAATCTACTTTGGAAATCTATACTGATACCTCGACTTAGCGTCCTGGTCATTATTCCCGCCTTTTTCCTACGCAACGCAACGAACTTTTGGCGCGTAAATTTTTCCTGACTCGCTGTTTTTCTACACTCAATCTACCTACTCTGTATACCAAACCGTACAGTGTACATTTAGCTTCTGCAATACACCCCCCCCAACTGCAAGAAGCCAAACCTACTAGCACGCTAGTTATAATTTTTGACCTGCCTACTTTTCGACTAAATGCGACTTTCCTATCAAACAAAGGTTTGGTGCCTGTTTCACCAAAACTGGAGCCCAATTCTGTACAGCGTGGGTGAGTGCGCCCTCCTAAAATCCTATCGCTCATCCGTGGTCTCGCTGTGTGGGAAGGAACAGCGAGACGCCCTAGCAAGTGTATGGTCTGAAAAAGCCGCAACTGGTCGCGATTCCGGAGGTACCCTCCACATTGTCCCAGGCTTGTTAACTGTCAATTCCCTCGCTTGCAGCCCGCTTCCTCAAACCATGTGGAACTCAAAGCATCTTCCACTGGACGCTCACCCAACGATCCACAGCGTTGGATTTTTGGACCTAGCCCCCCCCCTTGTGAATCTTGCCTGAAGAAAGCCCGGAGTCATGAGCAAATGTACTCCTGAAGAAACAAATCCCTATGCGCCCAAGTGAAAGGTCCACCCTCTCTGATTCAAATCACCCATTTTCTAAGATTTTACTTGGGAATAATTTACTTTAATTGAAATGCTTTCTGTAATCAAACTAGACTTTTTAATTTCGGATCTAATTTACCAGTCAGAATTCCAAAATTAAAACGTTTAAAAGATCGCGAACCCAAAAACGCCCTAATATTGGCAAGAATTCACTGTACACTTTTCTTGAAGACTAATTCTTGCTTGATTTAAAAATAAACTTCTTCAAAAACGACGCTTTCTTACAGAGGAGAGTGAAGCGGCGTCGCACGCCGGGGGAGCAATTTTTCAGATGTTGACGCCCGTAGAACCGGAGAATATAAGAGCGCGAGCGTCGCCCCTCCAAACCTTTTATACCTCTCGATTTCCCAAGCGACGCTATCCGTAGCGTCGCGTCCTCAACGCTCTCTTTTTGAAAAACTTTCCCTCGCCACGCCCCTTTTTTGAAAAACCCTGTTTAAATTACCACAAGCTAACCTCCCATTTTTAGCTTGCTCTACTCCTTACTCTAACCAGCATAATCAAACACCTAACTTTATATAAACGGGTTGCGCGTTGGTACACAATAAATAATAATGCGAAGCCTCCGTTATAACAGTACATTTTGTTTTTATCTATTATAACAGCTTTTCTTTTCTTTGGAAACCTCTACTTTTATATAAATCATTGAGATCTCAACAAAATAAGGCGCACTTTTGATCACCTCTGCCTAATGAGCGAAAGAGAAGAAGATATGTTTTCATGACTACCAACCTCAGCTTCTAAAAAATCCTCAATTTCGTTCAGAAACCTTTGATTGCTACAAGACTTCTAATATTAAGTTATAAAATTTACTAAACTATTCAAAATACTACCTTCTCACATAATATAAACACATTATTTTGTATGATTCCTTTTTTTATTTACGAATGAAAACTATTATCAAAATTGTAATTGTTCGAACATAATTTCCGAACGTATCACCTCTAGCCAATATACATTTGAAACTTTGAACCTTATCTAAGATAGAAAACAATATTCTGTACTTTTGATTATTTAACCCATATTTTTATTTAAGTTATACATAATGTTAATTTAACATTCTGTGAGTACAACCTTTTCTCTATACTTATGTGCACTCATTTGACTTGCTTTAGTTCCCAACTCTGCCGCTAGGAGCATCTGTGTTCACCTGTCATAACCTATTCCCGTATTTTGCTAACATTGTATAAAATAAATATTTAGCTCCAAACATAATAATTAGACTGATGTGATGTAATTAACCAGAGTTCACATGTGTAACCAATAAATATGCCGAACACATATTGTGCCACTAACACGCAACCTGTATACAAACATGCCTACAAACTCTGTTGCCTACAAACCTGTCAGTTTACAAATATGTCTAAAATAACATGCTCAAGGTTTATACAATCTGCACAGCTATTGTTTCAAGGTGAGATCTACTATAATCTCTAAATTGCTACCTCCAAGGTCAGATATAAATAAACACTATTGTTTTTATTTACTTTTAAACCTCTTTTTTTTTTCAGAAATCAATCCGTGCACATTTGAGAACAATTATTTAAGACTCAAGACTTCAAGAATGAATGTATACCCACTGAAGATATAATGCATTTCGCAAATAAAGCTAATTTTTGTTTTCTAAACCAATTTGTATCGAGCTTTCACCTCCAAAACATCAACCAATACTTCCCAAGGACCCAAGGTTAGCATTATCATTCTATTTTATACAAAAGCCAATAAATATTTGAAATATAATAACAAGTGCAATTCTGTACCGTTACAGCCGACCCCAAAATTCTTCAAAGGTGACAGTACCAAGTATTGGATCCGGAGTAGAATTTTCTTTCTATCCAAATCTCTAATATTTCTTTTTACACATATATATATATACACATACATAGACATGTTTTTTTTTTATATCTATATATATATTATTATAATTTTTATATCAATATATATATATATACATATTATATATATATATATACATCTATCCCTATCTCTTATTATTTTCCCAAAATCAAAGAATTGAATCAATTTGGACCAAGGAAAACTACAATGCTCTTTGTCCTACCAAAGGACATTGCGGCCTCCGACCCCTATCGAATCAATTTTTAGTGAGCCCTAGTGATTATGTAATTAAGAGTGTAGAGTGTATTTAGACCAAAATAATATCAAAAGTTATCAAGCGAGCTTTAAGTGATTTTTATTGCTTTATCCAAATTCATCGTATGTATATCCGACACCAGAGACGTACAAAGCATGGTGAAAGGTACGGGTTGTGAATCCGTAGTTTAGAATAAACTCGCCTTGGTGTATAAACTGTAATCCAACCTTACGATTACATGGCGTTCTAGCGCAGCATTTTATACCCCCAAAGTGCCCCTGCATATCCCTGTACGCCCCCTTCTAAATGAAGCATATACAAAGACCTTTTTGTCAAAAAGCTTACTCAAAACTCTGGAATAGCCTCCGATATCACTTTGGAGAATGTATAGTTGTCGAGTTAAACATGGCCCGACCTGACCCACGGGAAGTGTAAATTTTGTACAGGCGTTTACACCGGGACAAGATACAAACATAAACACTGTTTGTATATATATTTTTTTTATTTATCCTAACACCAAAGTCCCACTGTACAAAATTCAAGTCTGTTAACACGTGCTCTACGCCTATCCCTATCACGTGCTGTTGTGTGCGGATCTTATCTTTTGGGTTAATAATAACATTTGTATGCAGGCTTCACATGTGTTATAACCCAAAGCCCTTCAAATAGAATCTCTTTTTTTTTTCTAACTACTCCTTATCTAGGTTAGATCCTCACTCTAATCATCTTTTCTTTTCACACGTCGTTCACTATCTTCTTTCGCTAGCCTACTTTCACGCCACCTAAGGTTGCACCACAGCTACAACCTGCATACATATTATTTATCTAAGTAGAAGGTACTCTATTAATATTTAAAATCAACAAATACATAGACTGTCACCTCATAAAATTTTATATAAAACCCCAGCTTATTGATACAGTAACCCAAATTAATTACTATATGCAAAAAATAAAGTTTCTCATAGTGCTTCTATGCGCTTATATTCTTACTCAAAACATGTTCATTAATACGCGTCCCTATTTCATCCACCCCTACTAGTACGCAACCCTATGCAACTTTCCCTATCAATACGCTACCCTACGCAATACTTCCTTGTCTGTACGCAACCTACTCAATGTATCCTACCACCACGCAACCCCTACGCAATACTTCCTCGCCTGTGCGCAATCTACTTGGTGTATCCTACCAATACGCAACCCTACGCAATTCTTCTGTCTGTACGCAATCTACTCGATGTTACTCACCAATACGCAACCCTACTTGTTATACAGTCAATCATGTAACACACGATTTGGGTACATTCCTTTTTAATTCCTATAATTTCTTGCTCCGGCAACCTCTATTAACCTTAATAAATTTTCAACCAAAGCACTATAACCTTGAAGCTTTTGATGATTTTAATATCAAGCTTTTAATTTTGATTATGTTATTTCTCTTCCTTTTGATATTCTGAGAGCCTAAATTTAATCAATTCCGAATGAACTACCATCACCAGTAGAGGAAAGGCAAATTTTCCCTTCAATATGTATACCTACCTAATAAAAATTACCCCCCCGGTAAGAAAAGCCGCCAACACTCCCCTCTATCTGACCTTACAACTTTCTAGCAACTTGAGTATTTGAATATCCTTTTAATGAATATACTTGAAATTTGGTCTGAAACCTAGTAGTACGATAAAACAACTTGAATGAACTAACTCCTTTGAGCAAATGTAATCTTTATTAGGCTGGTAATATTTTTTTTTTTTTTCAGCCTAATACTAGAGTTGCTAAAATTTGTTTGTAAGCTCAGGTAGGCTTTTCCCAGTCCCGACAACCGTTATACAAAGTTACCCCAGTATCGTTTATTGTTCAATTCAAAGTTACATTCCATATAAATATTAATATAATTAAGTTTACATAAAATTTTACATAAGTTCAAGGATATCGCAACAATCCTGCATTCAAATCAACCATTTTCCAGCTAGTTAATGGAAGGAAATAAAATACCTTTCTATTTAGTTAACACACTATAAAATATCATATTTTCCCAAGGGTACCATGTCGCAAAATTAACTTATTAAATTTAAACAATTTTATGGCAATAAAACTTTTATTCAAGATTCCTTTTTTTTTCGGATTGGTTTATCTACTTTGTTTTACTACAGTTACCTTTACTAACATACCACAACTTACGTTGTTTCCCCAAATCACACCGCAATGCAATTCTTTTATATTAATCACTATATTTTAAAATTTCATTTTACTAGCCTAACACAACACAACTTATGTTATCTTCTTTAAGAGAACACAACATAAAATTCATTTATATTAAATAGACAATCATATGACATTAAAACCTATTTGAGAAAAAAAAATTCCTCACACGGGTTTTAGTATTCGACGTTAAAGTTACATTTACCTATCCTAACACAACACAAATTAATTTCGATTTTCCTTCAGGGAACCTATACTAAATTATTTTAATAATTTCTGAACAAGGGTGTTTTCACTACCCTTTTATTTGATTTTAACGTTACATTTACCTATCCTAATACAACACAATTTAATTTAGATTTTCCTTCAGGGAAAATAATGCTAAATAAATTGATAACCTTGGACAAATGTATGGCATTTTATTAATTGATTTTAAAGTTACATTTTCCTAACCTAACACAACACAAGTTAATTTGGACTTCCTTTAGGGAAACCAAAATTAAATTCATTTAATTAATTGATTTTAAAGTTACATTTTCCTAACCTAACACAACACAGGTTAATTTGGACTTCCTTTAGGGAAACCAAAATTAAATTCTTTTAATTAATTGATTTTAAAGTTACATTTTCCTAACCTAACACAACACAGGTTAATTTGGGTTTTCCTTCAGGGAAACAACACTAAGTTTATTTTGTGGCATTTTATTAATTGATTTTAAAGTTACATTTACCTACCCTAACACAACACAAGTTAATTTGGACTTCCTTTAGGGAAACCAAAATTAAATTCTTTTAATTAATTGATTTTAAAGTTACATTTTCCTAACCTAACACAACACAGGTTAATTTGGGTTTTCCTTCAGGGAAACAACACTAAGTTTATTTTGTGGCATTTTATTAATTGATTTTAAAGTTACATTTTCCTAACCTAACACAACACAGGTTAATTTGGGTTTTCCTTCAGGGAAACAACACTAAGTTTATTTTGTGGCATTTTATTAATTGATTTTAAAGTTACATTTACCTACCCTAACACAACACAAGTTAATTTGGACTTCCTTTAGGGAAACCAAAATTAAATTCTTTTAATTAATTGATTTTAAAGTTACATTTTCCTAACCTAACACAACACAGGTTAATTTGGGTTTTCCTTCAGGGAAACAACACTAAGTTTATTTTGTGGCATTTTATTAATTGATTTTAAAGTTACATTTTCCTAACCTAACACAACACAAGTTAATTTGGGTTTTCCTTCAGGGAAAACAATTTTTAAATTCATTTATAATATTTAGATAGATGTATGGCATTAAACCTCCCTCGCTCCCTTCCAGTACTAGGCTCAACAAGTAAATAAACATTTTTGAACGGATTAGCTCCAACCACAAACGGACCCTCATACAATGGCTCGAATTTTTTTGTTATCTTTAGCTTAGCGTCAGACTTATTTAATTTCCTAATTTTTACTAGGTCTCCTATTTGAAATTGAATAATTCTATATCGTTCATTAAATTTATTTTGGCGTATTTGTCCTGCTTTCTTTAAGTTTTCACGAGCTTTTCCTCGGACTTCTTCAACAGGCAGAGCTACTAAATCAATTGGTATCTTATTATCAAATGATAACCTGGTGGGTTCACTATATAAAATCTCACAAGGGGTAAAACCAGTACTCTCATGATATGTGTTATTATATAAAATTTCTAATTTTGGCAATAAATCTACCCAGCCTTTATGATTTGTCCTACAATAAGTTCTAAATAACCGACCTAATTCCTTGTTTACTCTTTCAGTGGTATTAGGTCTAGGATTCCTAACAGTAGTATAAATAACTCTGACCCCTTCTTCCTTCATTTTCTTTTTCCATACTTTACTGGCAAACTGTGATCCATTGTCAGACATTATAGCTTTAGGTTTAATTATTTGGAAAAACTTTTTCACTTTTGTTAATACTGAAATTGCTGTTGCTTTCCTAAGATCATAAAATTTTACAAATTTACTAAAAGAATCTTGAATAACTAAAATATAGCTCATACCAAACTTTCCTGATGGTAAAGGTCCGTATAAATCTACCATGACAATGTCTCCTACATTTTCAGTTATAATTGAACGACAAGGTCCTACATACTTTGCTGTATCACTCTTGGTGACTTGGCACTCGTGACATCCCCTTAAAATTCGTTTAACCTGTTTAGTTAACCCTTTCCAAAAGAATCTATCCCTAATGTATTTAATTATTTTATATGCCCCCTGATGTCCCATTTCTAAATGGACTTGCCAAATAATTTCTTCTCTAAGCGACTCGGGCAAAAATAACACCCGTTTGTCTCCCTCTCCCGGTGAATAGTACAATAAACCATTTTCTAATGAGCATCGTTTAAAGATTTGACTTGACCTACTGTTTACCACGACCCCATTATTAAGTTTTCTAATTATTTCTCCTATTTCGACATCATCTTGCTGTGACCTATCTAGATTCTTTAATTTTTCATGTAGTTCTTTATTTGTCCTATTTTCTGTATAAAATATCCTAGGTGAATTAGTCTTATCCTCTTGCAATAAATCTCCCTCTGGTTGGTATCTAGATAATACATCGGCTACTACATTCTCTCTACCTTTGACATGTTGAACTTCATATTGAAACTGTTCTAAGTAATTTATCCACCTAGTTACCCGGGCATTATATAATTTACTATTTTTTACAAAAATCAAAGCTTTATGGTCTGTACGTATTATTACTTTAGCACCCCGCAAATAAGTCTCAAACTTCTCTAAACAACAAATGATTGAATAAAACTCTTGTTCGGTTACCGTCCAATTTAACTGTGCACCCCTTAATAATTTACTGTGAAACCCTAAAACTTTTACGTCCCCCTGATTATCCATCTGGTACAAAACCCCTGCCAATCCAATTCCCGAACTGTCTGTTTGTAAATAGTAAGGTTGAGAAAAATCTGGATG
The DNA here is from genome assembly GCA_949710035.1 of Crambus lathoniellus. NCBI lineage: Eukaryota > Metazoa > Arthropoda > Insecta > Lepidoptera > Crambidae > Crambus > Crambus lathoniellus. Next base: position 7,405,409 of record OX453303.1, on the reverse strand, counting down.
GTTCAATTCTATGGTCTGAATAAAAAGTGATTTTATTTTCTCAAAAGCAACCTGTTCTACTTGTCCCCAATTCCATCTCTTATCCTTTTTTAATAATTCACATAATGGTTGAGTATGAACACTATATTCCGGTATGAATTTACGATAAAAATTGCAAAGTCCTAAAAACGCCCTGACTTGTTTTAATTTCTTTGGTACTGGAAACAGCTGTATTGACTTAACCTTTTCTGGATCGGTGCTAATCCCGTTAGTTGAAATGATATATCCTAACATCTTTACCTCAGTGCTTAAAAATTCACATTTCTCTAAGTTACACGTTAAACCTGCCTTAGATAATTTTCCCAACACTATGTCTAAATGCTCTAGATGTTGTGACAACGAACCTGTTGTTATAATGGCTAAATCGTCTAAATAATTCACGCAAAAGTCTCTAACTTCGTGTCCTAAAATGAAATCCATTGCTCTACTAAAACTCCCAACTGACGTTTTCAATCCTTGAGGCAAAACATTATAAACATATGACTTCCCATTAAATGAGAATCCGGTATACTTCTTACTAGAATCGGATATGGGGATTTGAAAATAAGCATTATTTAAATCTACTATACTAATAAATCTAGCCCCTTGGAAAGAATTTAGAACATCTAATTGCAACGGTGGTTTTTCTGTCTCCGCTATCATATGCTTATTTATTTCTCTAGCGTCTAATAAAACACGTATAGATCCGTCCCGTTTTAAAGTAAAGGTCAACGGACTACAGTATGGTGTAGAGGTACGACTAATAATCCCTTGCTTTTGCATTTCTATCAACTTCGCTTCTACCTTATCCCTATAAGCATATGGTATTGGATATGTCCGTTTCACTACTGGTGAATGTGGTTCCATGGTAATAACATGTTCATAACAATTTGCTCTCCCTAACTTAGAGGTAAATAACTGTCTATGTTTCATTAAAACTCCCTCCAAAGCATCTTGTTTAGTTTTGTCTAATTTTAATTTATGTATTAACTCCTGAATATTACTATCTATATTGTCATCTTCTATTGCTACTAAATTGAATTGCGCTGAAGGACTACTTTCATTTTGAACATTCTCACTTCTATAAAATTTAAATAATTTCATGTCCCCTCCTATCATAATTTCTACTCCCTCTTCCTCTCTATTAAGTATAATAGATGCCTGATTTTCTTTCATCCAATCAAACCCCAGAATTAAATTAGCACTAAGGCCCGGTACAATTAGTACAGTCAAATCGCTTTGGAAAGGTCCTATACCTAAGGCTACCAACGCTATAGTTTTTACTTCTACGCTTTTCTGTCCTACCGCAGTCTTAATAAGCAATGATTTAATCGGCATAGTAGGTATTGTCGTCCTTTTCCCCTTTAGCCTATTCCAAAACTCTTCTGAAATACATGTTATATCGCTACCTGTATCCAATAGTGCTACAACATTTTCATCAAATATTTGAACTAATAGTTCAGACTTAAATATTTGAGTATCTACCTTAGATGTGCGTTCCTCATCAAATATTGCACCTATATTCTCGCTAACATTTACCATAAGTTGCTCGATTTTTAATTTCAACACCTCTACGATTTGACTAGGAATGTTTAGTTCGATAGTTTCCGGCTCAATATAATCTAATCCTACTCCTGTACTGTGATCTTTCGGATTTTGACCTATCGGTACCCTAATGCCTGTATTATTCTGTCCTAGTGATTCACCTGGACACCATTTCATCCTAGCCATCATATGATAAATTCGGTCCCCTGTGGTTGAAGCTGATCCGGAGACTAGAGTCTCAGCCTCCCCTAGTTTAACGCCTCACTACCATTTACATTAAAATTTGTATTATTTTCTAAATTAACTGCATGTACTTCAGCCTCTCTTGGCCTCTGCCACTGCCTATAACCTTGCTGATGTACCTTCTTCTTCTTCTCCCACTCCTTGAAATTCCTAGTCATAACCGTGTTCGGAACATCTTGCTTCTGTATGTCGTCCATGCTTCTTAAAAATTCGGCGGCTTCAATAATAGTTTCTATCTGGCTAGTCGCCCAAACTTGTTGAATAAATTTCGGATAATGCCGCATGATATCTCCGACCAATTGTTTTTCAGGTATGCTGTAACTCAACATCTGTGCCTTTCCAGTTAACTTAAGGAAGTGTTCCACCATGGTGGGAGTTTCCGTTCTATTCCAAACTCCTTGCACTATCTTTCGTCTCAACTCGTTCTGTTCATTTTCTCCCCAGTATGCTTTCAGAAAATCTAATTTAAAGTCAACTAATCCTGTCCACCTCCCTTTATAGATACGGGCCCAATCTCTAGCGTTACCAGTTAGGCACTCTAATATCAAATCCAGTTCATTATTTGATTTCCCGGCCTTCTTCAAATAGGTTTCCAAGTCCTCAATGAAATTAACAGGATGCACAGCTGTTTCACCAAATTTAGGCTTTTCCAAATTTATATTCTTGACGTTCCAAATTATATATTTTTGTTCATCTTCCGTCGGATGGACATCCTTAATTGTTTCTTGCACACAACTACTCCTTATTTCTATGGGATTCAATGATGTAACTTCGGCTACAGACGTCTCTTTTCCTTCATTAGTGGTAACTTGCATAGACTCCTGCACCCTTTTGACCTCTTCGCCCAACACATTAATCTTCCTCGTCAACGCTCCTACCGTTCGGTTTAACATTCGCTGTATAGAGGTCAACTCTTGTGAACGTGTTATCTTGGGCCTCTTAATCACCTTAGCCGCTGGAGATCGCTCCACCGCAGGGCGAGATTCCCTGACTTCTAACGTGTCCCCTTGATCAGAACTATTATGTAACTCCTCTTGCATCACTTGTTCCTCGGTAGATTCATATCGTTTGGGTGCCCGACGAACGCGAACTGGTTTACCCATAATGAATTCTTGCTAATATTTGGTGTATGGTCAGATCTAATCAAACAATTAAAACATAGCTACCCTATAGATCTGGTTTAGTATTATCCAATGTGTTGGATAACAATAAACCAAAATTAATTCCCTTTTAAAAACCGTTCTCTAATTAGATTTAAACATTTACAAAATTTTATTTCCCTTTTTTTTTTCATGTATCTATTGTTTAGGTTATCTCAGTAATTTACCAAACTATGTAATGATTTTATTTTATTTTATTTATTCAGATCCGCTTCATTACTCAACTTAATTTTATTTATTTGGTGTTATTTTATTTTTTTATTTAGTTGCACTATAATCCTATTGAAAAGGTTTTATCATTTCCAAAGCTAACCTATTTTGGCTAAAACAAACCAATGACAAATTCCGACTAACTTTAATATAAATGTTACCAGGGTCACGCCTTTGTAACTAGTTAAAACTTAATCTCCTTCCCTGTCGCAATATCCACCCATTTACTTAATCCTTGACACTATAACCTATTAGTTACTATGTAAATAAGTACCTCTCCATGTTCTGATTAAATCACTGATTGAAATTAAGGTGCAATAAATGCTCTATACTTAAACCCAGGCTATGTTTGTTATTCCTATGAAATATCTATTCCATAATGACAACATTAATTCCTACAGGCTTAACGAAATATGCTATTGATGACAACCTACCTATCTGCCTTATTAACATCACTAAAATATGTAAAACAATATTCTGCCTGACAGATATCAAACCCATTACTCTTTCACTAAACATATCTCCATGAAGTTCGTGTAGCTTCAGCAGTTGCTAACAAGATTCTTTTTAAGAAGGCCTAAACTCACCTAACCTAAAATTAACTAAATTATGAAGTAGCTTACCCAGTAGTTTTAGCTCCCACTATAAGTTAAAAAGAATTTATCCTTTTCTCCTTCCAAAATTCATTTGAATATTTGTTTTAAAACTAAACCTCCAGATGAACTTTCAATACACTTCACTGCTTTTACTAACTTTGTTTTAATAGGTAACATAACACCTTCTTTAACTTTCTATTGATTGTATCATTCACAGACTCCTATTAACACCTTCACAATAAATCTTTAGCAGAAATTACCTCTAAACCGCATTAATTAACTTCCCGTCCGATACAAACTTCTCAAATTAATTAAACTTCTAAAGAAACTCAAAATTTGAAAATTTTCCTCTGTTGGCTGTCTTATTTCGAACTGTCAACCTGTCATTATCAATTTGTCACTTAGTGGTGCCCCACAACCGATCTGTTCGTGTGTGAGCAACGGTCCGTCAGTTGACCGCGAACAGCCCCCTCACATAGTCCCATAGAAGATTTAGAAATGACAGCTAGTGTGGTACTAGTACATGGCCACGGCCAATGTTGCCAGCGATCGGTCAGACAACCTTCCGATTAACCTGTACACTACCTAAGAGAACTATGGCGACCCCAACCGCTCCAAACATCTACACTATAGCATCGACCCCGGATCATTTAAGCCTATGCAGAAATGACATTATACAACCTAATATAACACGCGCGCACCTTTAAAGCTCTAACCAATGGGTGAAAATAAATGGTACTAAACCGACTGACTGTTAGAGATGAGACGTTTCAGACCAAACACGCCCTGAGTCCCGCAAGCACTAGCGCACCAAAATACCCGTTCCATAAACCTATTCCATGAGTATTTAGAAGTATGCGTTTTTAAATACTACTTATACTATCCTTTTGAGTATGTTTGAACTTTTATACGCTCTGCGCAATATTCTGAATTACAAGACATAGAGAAGTCGGCAAACAACTTGAGTATTTATGGTGGGGCAAGGCAAACAAACCGCGTAACTTTATGGATTCAAAAATTTTTTTTTTTTTTTTTTTTTTTTTTTTTTTTTACAATATAGCCGCTGCCGACTTCCTATTCGGCGACGTTGGGTAAAATAATAACTAGATAACACCGTTCAACAGAACTAAGCAGCAAGAACCCATCAAAATAAAGAATTCGAATGACAGATGAAGCCCATATCCATATCCATATTTTTTTGTAAGTAATATATTGAGAAAAAACCCCAGGTTACATAATACTTGTCGTAAAGCGCCATCTATTTGAGTATTGAGTAACTGTCCCTTACTAGTAATGAGCGACTTTCTGACAGCCCACTTAAAAACAAAAGCTTCCAAAGCTTCACTAGATGGCGTTGAACGGAGTATGTACATGTCTATGGTATATTTTGGTATGAATATTTAAAATGATAAACCCCAAGGAACCTACTAATAGTTTAAATAAGTACTGATAGATACTACTGTGAGAACCAAAACCGAAATAGGTATTTTTAACTATTATGGTAAATAAATAACATCTGTCTGACGCTCCGTCTTATGAAACAAAAGTCCCGTCCAAGCAAAATCTATAACGTTCCGCTCCTTCTAACCGCATAGATGGAACTATTCTCACCCAATAATTACTGTTCTCGCATTTGCTAATTCAAAAATAGTGCTTCAACTTTTAAAATTCAATACCATAAAAGTTTTAAGGAAAAAAAACTTATCACCAAATATGCGCTACGCCATTTCTATGGCGCTTTTTTTTTTAAACTTACTATTTATGCGGAATGTATTGCATGAATTACACAAGTTAAATGATTTTGTACTAATTTGTGGCACTCTTAGCTGTATGATCTGATGCCTTTGCCTACTCAAATGTCCTCTTATAATTTGACACGTGATTGACTTGACACTATCTATACCTAATTGTATTTGTTGTACTAACAAATTTGTTATCATCTTTTCATTCTTTGTAAAATCAAAGTTTTTACTGCAACAGTAAATTACAATATTGGTATTGTAAAACTACATGTCTATTTATTACCAACAAATGTGGAAACATGTGTTCGTCTGTACCAGAAAATTCAAAGATATGCGACAACCCCGAGAACTTCATTGTACAAAGAAAGCGATTCCTCCAAATTTTAATTCTACGGTTGTCTTTTGTTTATAAATCGACAACAAACTGTAAGTTTCCACCCAATATGACTTTAAATCATGTTCAATGTTTATATGCTAACCTTAACATGTTAAATTAATGAAGACTTTCGTTTCAGAAACAAGAATCTCAATCAAGACCTGACCCCAAACATTTCTTTAAGAACCAAACAGAACAGACTCCTAACTAATAGCGCCCCTCCTAGTGCCAATTGCTCCTCTGTCACACTCACAACAACAAATTGTGACTACAATCATCTTATTGAAATGTAGCCACTCGCCTTCAGAACCATAAAAAGCCTCAACCTATTTTGTATGCGAATAAGTAAATAAAAGATTTGATATAAGTAATATGTGTTAACTTCTATCCTGGTTATCGGCACAACTATTGTAACCCTCCTACCCCTCCAGACTTAATTTTTTTTTGATTTTCTAATTTCTAATTAACTACCTAGTTGCTTATTTCTATTTAATAACGCTTCTATATAATAAAATACCGATACAATAAACAATCCTACTTTGTACCCTGTATTTTAATGGAAGTTCTTTATGTATGTTCTATCTAACTAAGAAATTCAGTATAAATTAATTATCATGACCTACAAATTACTATGACTATTTTACCGAACCCGAACCTAACCCTAATTTTGATAGTAAGTTAATGAAGCTTTTATAGATCTGAGGGGGCACGTGAAGTTTAGTGGATACCCTGGTTGATTAGCGTAGAACCCTTGATTCGTTCAGAGAAGCAACTTAGCGTTCTAACTAACAAAGTTTCTTCCTATTGAACTCTACTAATATCCTACAATTCTACTAGCCTCCTTAGTATAAAATCCTTCCAAGGAATTGATAGCTTCCTATATGATTGTCTAAGTTAACCAATTTAACCTATTATCTCATCTACTAGAACTTTCATAACTTATCGACTATATAGGTTAATAATAGAACTCTAGAAGTACTTAATCAAACTAATGGTCTAGATCTTGGATGACTAATAGATGACTAAAGTAAGTACTAATCTCTCTGTTCCCTTAGCAAATATAACCAACTTCTGGTCTCCTACTTTGCTTATATAGATTAGTTGTTTGTGTAGTCAAATGGTGGTAAACTACTAATTGCCTCTAGTATAGATAATTTAGGATACTAAATTCCCTAGCTCCCTGAGTAGTTTTGGATAGTCAGGTTAAATGTACAAATACAATTCCATCTGGTTACTCTATTCTCTTAGAACAACGACTGCTTCCGGCTATGATACAAACCTTAGTACCAGTTACCCACTCTCCACTCATACCTAGACATTATCATAGAACAGCTGGGTTGCTATGAATGTTTAACTGAAGTGAAGGCTTTTATACCTACTTTCTCCCTATCTAATCCTATTCCATATGATGAATTGGTGATGGAAGTTATGAATTGATACTGAAGGTTCCCTGGTGTCATGCAGAGCTTTAGCACACTAAGTGAAGCGACCAGTACAACACCTGTCAATAAAATACTACTGATATAAAGGAAAACCTATGATGCCACTACTTGACTAACTGAATATTAGAACCAAAACATTGCAGAATGCTATTTCTTTGATATACTACTTTAGAGATTATTTAGGATCCAACACTATGTGTGTTTCCTGTCTTCGCTCACCGCTTTTTCAATCATGACAGACTGTAATGAAATTACAGCTCAGTCCTGTGCATCAACCCTCCCGACAGCTGTCTAACATAATTATATTAAATGAAACCCATGTTGTGCTCTATTTACATATTTATATACAGTCTAATTTAACATTATCATAGATCCAAGCCTAGGTTCAGAATTCCGGGTTAGACTAGCATGTTTTGAGGTTAGAAATACAATATATAGTTACTTTCATCTTGATAGATTCTTTCCAATTCTTTTAAATTATTATTCTAGGTCTGGCAAAGGAATACGCCCCATACCTCCGCGTATTCAGTGATTTCGTCCAAGCATTTTTATCTCCTCCAGACTTTCCTAATGCACTTAATAGAATATGATTCAATATTAGTTACACTCTTTCCTTTACTGTGAGTGAGCTAATTGCTAGCTTTAATTATGGTCATAATGATTTACAACTCAGTATTTCTGTTCAATAATAATTCATATGACTACTATAATGTAATTTAGTGCATATTAAGGTCAAGACGACCAATCTAAGTAATGATTGTATGTTGGAACAGCTGATTTTTAACATTCTGACCTCTTGGTTATACTGGCTTAACCACAGGATTCTGACTGAGCTTAGCGACTAATCTCATGTTTTATTTATTACCTAAGGGACCTTTCCTGTAAGTATCACTGAGATACAGCTGGTGCTTCTGAACGCTACAAGCAATGTGACACCTGCATATAGACAACTATAAGTAATTTTTAGCTAATTTCCATCACCAAAGCGTTACTCCTAAATTCCCCCAGGTGATCAAACCATCCAGACATATTGCACTATCTACCATTCCCTTACAAGGAAAACCACTGCTCAGCTGATTTCACAGAAACATGTTTTAGACAGATAATCAAAACCACTATGGCAACGAATTCCTCGCCAGAGCCAGCAGTTGAGTCAACCTTACACTCAGATTTCTATCTTTCAACTTATCTTTGTGCCCAGCTGATCAGCAAGTTCTACGTCTAAATTATAAGAGTGCCTCTGTGAAAACTAAAGCAGGACAATCTGATCACTTTAAGACTATACCCAGTTTATTTTGTAACAATAAAATAATGTTGGTTATCACTGATAAAGGTTAGGTAGTACCAAGCCCTAAGCTAGTTTCTAGACAAACTCTAGGCAATTCACAGCACTAAGTTCACACACACAAGTTATGCTTCTGTCACAGCAAGGACACCTTTATTTTGCTCCAAAGCTAATTTCATCCACACACAATTCATATTGATGGTAGTTAATTTCACGAGAACGATTCATACAATCGCCCGGGTTCGTTCGTTTAGATATTTGTCCCGAATGACAAGTTTAGCTACTAAGCGTCATGTCAAGTCCAAGTGACTCGATCAAAGCGTCTCTCCGCCATCTTGTAATTTTTATTAAATTGCATTTTCCTCTAGGTTCAACCAAAATATCCCTAGGGTTGTCTACGATCGATTTTCTCTCACAAATTCAATTTCTAAGGTACCTAAACATAACTTTCTCATAGACTTTATGAATCTACTTTGGAAATCTATACTGATACCTCGACTTAGCGTCCTGGTCATTATTCCCGCCTTTTTCCTACGCAACGCAACGAACTTTTGGCGCGTAAATTTTTCCTGACTCGCTGTTTTTCTACACTCAATCTACCTACTCTGTATACCAAACCGTACAGTGTACATTTAGCTTCTGCAATACACCCCCCCCAACTGCAAGAAGCCAAACCTACTAGCACGCTAGTTATAATTTTTGACCTGCCTACTTTTCGACTAAATGCGACTTTCCTATCAAACAAAGGTTTGGTGCCTGTTTCACCAAAACTGGAGCCCAATTCTGTACAGCGTGGGTGAGTGCGCCCTCCTAAAATCCTATCGCTCATCCGTGGTCTCGCTGTGTGGGAAGGAACAGCGAGACGCCCTAGCAAGTGTATGGTCTGAAAAAGCCGCAACTGGTCGCGATTCTGGAGGTACCCTCCACATTGTCCCAGGCTTGTTAACTGTCAATTCCCTCGCTTGCAGCCCGCTTCCTCAAACCATGTGGAACTCAAAGCATCTTCCACTGGACGCTCACCCAACGATCCACAGCGTTGGATTTTTGGACCTAGCCCCCCCCCTTGTGAATCTTGCCTGAAGAAAGCCCGGAGTCATGAGCAAATGTACTCCTGAAGAAACAAATCCCTATGCGCCCAAGTGAAAGGTCCACCCTCTCTGATTCAAATCACCCATTTTCTAAGATTTTACTTGGGAATAATTTACTTTAATTGAAATGCTTTCTGTAATCAAACTAGACTTTTTAATTTCGGATCTAATTTACCAGTCAGAATTCCAAAATTAAAACGTTTAAAAGATCGCGAACCCAAAAACGCCCTAATATTGGCAAGAATTCACTGTACACTTTTCTTGAAGACTAATTCTTGCTTGATTTAAAAATAAACTTCTTCAAAAACGACGCTTTCTTACAGAGGAGAGTGAAGCGGCGTCGCACGCCGGGGGAGCAATTTTTCAGATGTTGACGCCCGTAGAACCGGAGAATATAAGAGCGCGAGCGTCGCCCCTCCAAACCTTTTATACCTCTCGATTTCCCAAGCGACGCTATCCGTAGCGTCGCGTCCTCAACGCTCTCTTTTTGAAAAACTTTCCCTCGCCACGCCCCTTTTTTGAAAAACCCTGTTTAAATTACCACAAGCTAACCTCCCATTTTTAGCTTGCTCTACTCCTTACTCTAACCAGCATAATCAAACACCTAACTTTATATAAACGGGTTGCGCGTTGGTACACAATAAATAATAATGCGAAGCCTCCGTTATAACAGTACATTTTGTTTTTATCTATTATAACAGCTTTTCTTTTCTTTGGAAACCTCTACTTTTATATAAATCATTGAGATCTCAACAAAATAAGGCGCACTTTTGATCACCTCTGCCTAATGAGCGAAAGAGAAGAAGATATGTTTTCATGACTACCAACCTCAGCTTCTAAAAAATCCTCAATTTCGTTCAGAAACCTTTGATTGCTACAAGACTTCTAATATTAAGTTATAAAATTTACTAAACTATTCAAAATACTACCTTCTCACATAATATAAACACATTATTTTGTATGATTCCTTTTTTTATTTACGAATGAAAACTATTATCAAAATTGTAATTGTTCGAACATAATTTCCGAACGTATCACCTCTAGCCAATATACATTTGAAACTTTGAACCTTATCTAAGATAGAAAACAATATTCTGTACTTTTGATTATTTAACCCATATTTTTATTTAAGTTATACATAATGTTAATTTAACATTCTGTGAGTACAACCTTTTCTCTATACTTATGTGCACTCATTTGACTTGCTTTAGTTCCCAACTCTGCCGCTAGGAGCATCTGTGTTCACCTGTCATAACCTATTCCCGTATTTTGCTAACATTGTATAAAATAAATATTTAGCTCCAAACATAATAATTAGACTGATGTGATGTAATTAACCAGAGTTCACATGTGTAACCAATAAATATGCCGAACACATATTGTGCCACTAACACGCAACCTGTATACAAACATGCCTACAAACTCTGTTGCCTACAAACCTGTCAGTTTACAAATATGTCTAAAATAACATGCTCAAGGTTTATACAATCTGCACAGCTATTGTTTCAAGGTGAGATCTACTATAATCTCTAAATTGCTACCTCCAAGGTCAGATATAAATAAACACTATTGTTTTTATTTACTTTTAAACCTCTTTTTTTTTTCAGAAATCAATCCGTGCACATTTGAGAACAATTATTTAAGACTCAAGACTTCAAGAATGAATGTATACCCACTGAAGATATAATGCATTTCGCAAATAAAGCTAATTTTTGTTTTCTAAACCAATTTGTATCGAGCTTTCACCTCCAAAACATCAACCAATACTTCCCAAGGACCCAAGGTTAGCATTATCATTCTATTTTATACAAAAGCCAATAAATATTTGAAATATAATAACAAGTGCAATTCTGTACCGTTACAGCGCACCACGCTTTTTAATTTCAGTTAATAAATAGACGGTTATTTTGTGCTTTTTAGTCTGTTCCTATAAAAGTGGGTTTTATTAGTTTTTTAAACTACATATTTGTTTTTTACTTTTTAGTTTTATAAATGGCAAGCCATGGATGGATGGTAATGGATTTTAAAGTCCATTCATGTGTCTGCCCACCCCTTAAACATTGAACAAAACAAATGAGCCCAAACTCGAAGGGTTTTTTAGTGGCCATTAAGGAGTGCCACTGACTTACTCCCTGCCCCATCATCAGACTCTCGCCACCAAGTGTAGCGAATAGGTCTTATCATAACAAAACAAATGAGCCCAAACTCGAGGGGTTTCCTAATAGTCATTAAGGAGTGCCACTGACTTTCTCCCTGCTCCATCATCAGACCCTCATCACCAAGTGTAGCGAATAGGTCTCATCAGAAAGAAACAAATGAGCCCAAACTCGAGGGGTTTCCTAGTGGTCGTTATGGAGTGCCATTAACTTCTTTCCTGCTCCATCATCAGACCCTCATCACCAAATGTAGCAAATAGGTCTCATCAGAACGAAACAAATGAGCCCAAACTCGAGGGGTTTCCTAGTGGTCGTTATGGAGTGCCATTAACTTCTTTCCTGCTCCATCATCAGACCCTCATCACCAAGTGTAGCGAATAGGTCTCATCAGAACGAAACAAATGAACACAAACTCGAAGGGTTTTTAGTGGCCATTAAGGAGTGCCACTGACTTACTCCCTGCCCCATCATCAGACTCTCGCCACCAAGTGTAGCGAATAGGTCTCATCAGAACGAAACAAATGAGCCCAAACTCGAGGGGTTTCCTAGTGGTCGTTATGGAGTGCCACTGACTTCCTCCCTGCTCCATCATCAGACTCTCAGCATCAAGTGTAGCGAATAGGTCTCATCTCGAAATGAGCCCAACTCGAGGGGTTTCCTAGTGGGCATTAAGGAGTGCCACTAACTTCTTTCCTGCTCCATTATCAGAGGTATTCCAGTTACGGCACCAACTTTAACAGCACCATCTGAACCGCACCAAAAGCATTCCCATTACGGCACCACTGGTTTAAAGTAGAGGTGTTCACTAAAAACATCGATAAATCAGTTCAGTTCTTTATTATATTTGAAAAAGGTATTCTAGTAACAACAGAATAATACGTTAATATGCATGTAGCTGTCCGAATTATCATTAGGATTCTGAAGTACCATGACAACAGGAGGCGGTAGTATACGTAGGTAAAGATTTTTTTTATAACCAGTCGCAACAATGACTATACCTCCTGCATAGCTATGTTATCCTGGTACTTTAGAATCCAAACGATAATTTGCAAAGGTACATTGTCCTTGTACTTTTAATGTATTACCAGACATACCTACTTCAAACACTGTCTTTAAAAAAATAAAAAACTGAACTGAGTTATCGATGTTTTATAGTTAGGTAACAGCTCTTCTACGCCTCTAACGATTGGTGCCGTAACGGGAATGCTTTTGGTGCGGTTCAAATGGTGCGGTTAAAATTGGCGCTGTAACTGGAATACCTCCATTATCAGACCCTCATCACCAAGTGTAGCGAATTGGTCTCATTAGAACGAAACAAATGAGCCCAAACTCGAATGGTTTCCTAGTGGTCATTAAGAAGTGCCACTGACTTCCTCCCTGCTCCATCATCAGACCCTCACCACCAAATGTAGCGAATATGTCTCATCAGAACAAAACAAATGAGCCTAAGCTCGAGGGGTTTCCTAGCAGCCATTAAAGAGTTCCATTGCCAACCTCTTGACTCCATCATCAGATCAGCTCGATGTTAGCAAATTATTGTATTGTCATCGGATTCATATAGACTTGCAAAGTTTCAAATGAATACGACAATTAGAAGTAAGTTAAAATTGAATTCCAAGATTTTATTAAAACACTAGCTGTTGCCCGCGACTTCGTACGCGCGGTGTAGTGACTTTTGTGTTAGTTTAGTTTATGTGTGTTTGTTGCTCAGATTTCATAACGCTCTTCTTGAAGTCCTATTCTCTACTAAAAGGGCCTAAAGAATATCGAATATGCAGGCTAGGGTATGAACATGGTATGTTGTTATCATATGCTGCATGAACATAATTGAGCCCTCATTCAAAGATCTGTCCGTCTGTCAAGAAACTTTTTCTCAAGTATGCGTGGGAGGTATCAAGCTAAAATGTATGTCAAATTAAATACTGAAGTCTGCAATCCCTTAGAGGCGACAAAAAAAACAAACTTCTCTTCTCTTCTTCATAACTCAAAAGGACCACTTGGATCTCGATTTTCTTTTAAATCCCATTTAGCTACTTGTTGTTACCGATCCCGATTTAAATTTAAACCGCTATCTAGGTCGGTTTAGGCTGTCAAATCTCGATTTACAGTAAGTTGTGATAACTTATCTATATTTTTAACAGTGTATAATGATAACGATTATTTTGAACAGCCGTTCTTCGTTCTTCGACGTTGCTTGCTAGCGGGCAATAGATCTATTCTACGCGAGGTTCATAAGACTGAACCACACCAAACGATCCATCTTGGATTGGCCAACCACGATCTAAGATTGGGGATCATGGATCTAATTTGTTCTCTTGGTGCTCTTGGATCGCACGAGGCACGTCCACTCCGACCACTACTATGGAGCTCCAGCGGTGAAGCGCACTCTTGCCGCGCGCGATTAGAGCGCGTATTATCGTTTTGCGCATATGCGCGCTTTCACGATTCAAGCAGAAGTTCTTACTTAGTAATGCATAATATCAGGCCAATCATATTTTTACTATAAAATGAAGAAGAGATTGTGTGTATCCATACTAATATTATAAATGTGAAAGTGGGTTTGTTTGTTTGTCCGTCTTTCACGTCAAAATTGGTGCAACGGATCGACGTGACTTTTGGAATGGGAATAGTTTGGCAGCTGAAAATTGACATACTTAGGCAGCCATTAGACAGTCAATCTGGATCAATGATCAATGATCAATGATCGCGATGCAGATTGACTGTGTACGAAGGTGATTGACGGCTCGCGATCTTGATCGCAAAATCGCGATCTGGATGTAATGGCTGCCTTTGGCTACTTTTTATCCCTGAAAAATATCACATTCCCGTGGGATAACGTCGTCGTTTAGTCCGAGCGGGCGAAGTCGCGGGCGGAAGGCTAGTATTTTGATATGGAGACATTTCTTAAGGTATAAAATGTAACAGGTATAAAATGTAATGATATACCATTTAATTATTTAATTTTAATCAATCATCACTTATGTAAGCTTTCCTAGTAAATAAATGAATAAATAAGTTAGATAGAAAGCTTTTTTTAATATTCCTTTATTTTATTGGATGGTACCTACGGCTGAAGGCCTAAGTAGCCAGAGCCGGTTAAATGACATAAAAATGGTAGGTATAGTGCGCCAATCTTTTCTGTTCCGGTGATTATCTTAGGAACTAAAACAGTTTTCATACGACAGTCCATTTTGACAGCTAATTTCGTATTGCAAGTGGCTCCTCTGTCACGACTGTCACCGGAACAGAAAAGCTTGTGGCACTGTAGGTGTAGGTAACTACGTACTGGCCACTTAGCGTTTGAGCAAATTTTTCAAAACTACATTGGTGACATTTTGTTTGTCTACATTGCGACAAACTTATTTCACACAGTGGTTATTTTTTGGTACTAAATATACTGTTGACTGCCGGCAGTCCATTTTGACAGTTAATTTTGTATTGCTAGTGGCTCCTCCAGGACCACTGTCACCGGTTCAGATATATTTGTGGCACTATACTTACTGTAGCGACATCTAGAGTCGAGTGGAAATGAGAAATAGAAATATTACATCAATAGGGTGAGAACTTCAGTTTTGGCCACTGCCCCGAGTGCTTACTTAGCTCAAAACATTTCGTTAATAACTTTTGCTTGATAATATACTTTTTATCTATGACTTTTAAGTCATAATAACAATAGTAATAATTCTTTATGACATAGGAATATTATTCAATAAACGCTTTTCAGTTTACATCGAATTAGATGTTTCTTTTATTTTATCTAAGTTAGTTAAGTATTGATTTCGCGATGTATCTTTTAAAATTTGATTGACAAAAAACACATCAATCGGCACCCTTCGCACATTTTAAGTTTAAAAAATAGGTTTTGAATTGACTAAAGTAAAACTAAATTTCGTAAGTATATGAATACTTAGTTATATGTTATTACTATGTATGTCCACGAATTTCTCGAAATCTAAAGGCATATCGAGATGATTCTATTTGATTTAAATTAGGTGTATTCTAACTTTGGGAACAGTCTAAGATTCATCAAAATCGGTTTAGTAGTTATCGTGGGTATGTTATTGTACAATATACACTAAAACTTAGGAAATAAATAGTAATTTAAAAAAATAAACTGACTGGCACCGACCTCAAAAAGGTACCTTAATTATAATATATATTATATTTTTCCTTTTCAGTTGACAAATACTTTTTGGAGTCGGTTAAATTTTTTAAGTAGTTTTTTTGTATTGTAAATTTAAAAATTTAAAGAAAAGTATAAGATACATTCTTGACAGTTTTAGATACCTACTTAAGACCATAGGCGAAAGAAGTGAAAAAAATATTAAAGTGGCAACAGCGGGGGCTTTCACCCTACTTAATATAGATAATCATTCGAATGTACTTTTGTGAAAGGTGTATCGTAATCTTACTGACTTCCCGCGCCATCTATTGTTTAGTAGTTATGATGCGAAAGAAGTGAAAAGCATCTTAAAGTGGCAACAGAGGGGGCTTTCACCCTAATTAATATAATCATTCGAATGTTCTTTTGTGAGAGGTATATCAATCTTACTGACTTCCTGCGCCATCTATTGCTTAGTAGATATAATGACGTAAATAACATGAAATTATTTTTATTATTTTATGTGAGCCTGGATGGGTTTTAATTTATATTATGTTTTGAAGCAGGTAAAAAAAAATAACATGATTCATTATTAATTGAGACAGCGATTAAATATAACGTATTTTCATAATCATGTGGCGCCATCTATTTTAGTAAGAATCTGTTTTTGTATTTTCCCGTAGGAATAAGGGCAATCCCGCAATAAAAGGTACCCTATATGTTGACCCGGGTTATAAGCTATTACTACACAAAATTTGGTAAAAATCCGTCCAGTAGTTTTTGCGTGAAAAGCGAACATACAAACAGACAAACAGACAAACAGACAAACAGACAAAAATTTTAATATCTATCGTTTTGGGGTCTATGTCCTGTACACATCACATAGCAGTAATTTTTTTTTTTTTAATATTTCATGTACAGACTTTTTGTCCGTTTCTGTTTTATTATATGTATAGATTATGACATTTGTGACAGTTAGTTAGCTACAGGTGAAGCCATGGCCCGCTATTATTTCTCGGCTGCTTGCGCTGCAACGAGTGAGATAGAAGATGGCTTTGGGTGAAGCCACAGCCATCTCTATCGTCTTCTACAAGCCATGCGCATAAAGTTGGCAACGTAGTTTTAAGTGAACCGATTTGACACCGTTTGCACCGTTTGACAGGTAAACAGCGAGTAAACCTCGAGTACTGAATCCTATGGAGATGGCATATCTTCTATACATCTATACAAATAAATAAAATTGGAGTGTCTGTTTGTAACATTAAATAACCGCTTTTTACTACGTGCATATGATTAAATATACGGTACATTTTGTCTGTTTGTCTGTTTGTTCCGGTTAATCTCTGAAACGGCTGGACCGATTTTGACGGACCGATTAATACGACAATTAGAAGTAGTTTAAAATTGAATTCCAAGATTTTCTTACATTGTGACTTAGTTACACCTCACTTTTTCGTAGGTATGCCACCTCCATAGGATTTAGTACTCAGAGGAGTAAACCGGTTCACAGCAATGTTGCCGTTCCGTATCATAGCATGGCTTGTAGAAGACGATAGAGACGGCTGTGGTGAAGCTAATAAAAGTCTGGTAAAAACCGGCCAAGTGCGAGTCGGACTCGCCCATGAAGGGTTCCGTACCCACTTAACGTACCGATTACATGCACCTAGCCAAAAAACCACCATAATTTTTCACCAGAAAAAAAATTGCTTTGTTTTTCATAGTGTTCGTATGAATGACAAAGTAAATTTTGCGGTTTTCAAAAATGTGTTATATCTCAAAACTTGTAAAGCCCACTTAACTGTGATAGTTTTTCTTTTAACTTCGTTATACAACTATCGTGAATTTTTTCACATATCCAAACAACCATTTGGCTTGGCTGGGGACACTTGACTCTATCAAAATTTTGCAGTTTATAGCATAATAATTCACAAACGGATGCCTCAATCAAAAAACGGTTTTCACAAACTCGCAATATTTTTGAAATTGCCATCCAGCGACACCCCACACTAATGGGGTAGACAAGAAAAAAAAATACATCTCTACTTCACGTGTAGGGGAGGTAATCGAAAAAATTATATTTTCATAATTTTACTTTACCACTTTGTCGGTGTGATTTATATGTACCTATATTCATACCAAATTACAGCTTTCTAGTATATGAGCTAGACTGGTGCAAACGGACAGACGGACATGGCGAAACTATAAGGGTTCCTTGTTGACTACGGAACCCTAAAATAGACTTTGGCCTAATGTTAGTCTGTAAACTAAAATTACTCCTATCAACTACTAATATTATCTTCAAATAAATATTTTGTCACAATCCCATAGTAAATTTCATTAAAAAACTGTGTCTGTATTTAGGTAAACTTGATAACGGATAAATATATACCTACTTAAATACTTTTTGTTTGTAAATAGTTACATACTATATACATATAAAACACTCAGATCAAGATATACTTATACATATTCATGCAGACAAATATTTGTCTTATCCGGGTATCGAACCCGGGACCTCTGGCGCAGAAGACAGGTATCCGTACCTCTGCACTAAATCAGTGGCCATTTAATAATACTAATATCCTCCGTGTATCCTCCAATCCTACTATCCTGCTAATTTTATATCCTACTTCCTACTAATATACTACTTCCTACTAATATTATAAATGTGAAAGTTTAGAAGTTTGGATGTTTGAATGTTTGTTACTCAGTCACGCCAAAACTTCTGAACGAATTTGGCTGCAATTTGGGACACATATACTTTGTAGCCTGGAGAGGAACATAGGCTACTTTTTATCCCGGAAAATATCACATTCTCGCAGGATAACGTCGTGTAGTCCACGCGGGCATAGCCGCGGGCGGAAAGCTAGTAATATTATAAATATGAAAGTTAAGATGTTTGGATGTTTAGATGTTTGGATGTTTGTTACTCAATCACGCCAAAACGGCTGACCGGATTTGTCTGTTTGGGACACAGATACTTTGCAGCCTGGAGAGGAACATAAATGCTACTTTTTATCCCGGAAAAATATCACATTCCCGCGGGATAACGTCATGTAGTCCACGCGGGCGAAGCCGCGAGTAGAAAGCTAGTATTATAAATGTGAAAGTTTAGATGTTTGGGTGTTTAGATGTTTGGATGTTTAGATGTTTGGATGTTTTTTACTCCATCACGCCAAAACGGCTGACCGGATTTGTCTGTTTGGGACACAGATACTTTGCAGCCTGGAGAGGAACATAAATGCTACTTTTTATCCCGGAAAAATATCACATTCCCGCGGGATAACGTCGTGTAGTCCACGCGGGCGAAGCCGCAGGCGGAAAGCTAGTTTAATAATAATAGTTCCCGTCGATGACTGCAATAATTAAATTAGGCTTACACTACAGTGATGGTCATACTTACCTCTGTTATGAAAGTTTTCAATCTTATTTGATCCACGGCAAAACTATGTCTCCTGAAACTATTATTCCCGAAAGCATTCTGTTTGAATGCGAAAACATCTTGCACGGTCTTTCCTGTCGGATTCAGATTGTCATCCAACACAGGTGCGTTTATTTCCAGTTCACTTAGATAATAAGGTATACATGTTTTAATTCTAAGATATTGATCGGCTGGACAACATTTATTGATGCACAAACCCTTTTGACAATATGTTGAATTTGAATCTACAAAATGTATTCCTAATGCACTATCAAAGTTAGCAGAGAATAGCAAAAGGTTTAATATTAAGAGTAGCGTCATTGGGACGGTTTTGATACTTTTTTGCACAAACTTAAAAGCATGTACTACGAATGAATAAAATAAATTATATGACACATTTTATTCATTTAATATACCTACTAATAATTCTAAAACCAGATAATACACTTAACAGCAGGAAGCCTTATCAAGTTATTTAATTTTATTATTGAAAAATTTAAATATTGTACAAATACCTAACAAATTTTATATACATAACTGACTATTATGATTTGAAAAATTAATTGACTTTTCAGTAGTTTATTCCGTTGTCTGTATATACGTATATACAAGGTGTAAAAAGAATAAGCAATCTCGGGGCACTGCCAGTGCCCCCGCCAAGTCAAGCGCGAAGCAAACACTGCCGTACCATCCTTTACTGGAACCATTTCACTGAATTTTCAAGCCTCTATTTGAAGACCTTCGGATAGGTTTAAAACGCTGAAATTGTCGTCATAAAGTGAACTGTGCACACACACTAGGACCCCAAAATTTCAAGTTTGTATCTGATTTATTTCTGAAGTTATACGAAAGCAAAGTCTTGCTATTTAGACACTGACTCACTAGCCCATCATCAAAATAGAACTAGTACTTCCCATAAATCTAGAGACCTGAAATTTGATACATGGGTAGAGTTTAGGAAAAATTATCAAAACTATGATCATGGAAGATGCTGAGTACCTGATAACCCTGTGGAGAAATCTTAACAGACCAGCCAAACTACTAAAGTTATTGGCATCTTGTCTTCGAAATATATATTCAGAGTGGTTGGACCTTTCTCTTGAGATACAAAAAAATTAAATCTGGAGTATCTGATCAAGTATCCTTTTTTGCTTATAGAGAGGGTAAATACAGTCTTTTCGTATACCGCAAACGGCATATTGGACTCAGTCAGGCCTGTCTCTCGCTGCACCCAGCCCCCCCGCAAAGCCTAGTAGGCTTCGCGTCAGGGTTGGGCGGTCTAACCACTGCCCCGCCCCCTGACGAGCTCGAAAGCTCGACAGGAGGCCGGACAAAAGGAGAGAACTCTCAATCTCATCTGATCAAGTACCCTGAGAGCTCACTTAAACTATGAGAGATATAAAAATGTCGCCTTAACAAAAACTATTCAGTGTGATGAGCCTTTTCTATTGATCTTAGAAAACTGTGTAGCTTTCTGCAAAAGATATGAAATCCCACAAAAAAACATCCTGTAAAAAACTGGCCAACTCTCGCTGGAGCTGCTTATTTTTTTATAAAAAGTGATGAAATCTCTCAGTAAAGCCAAGCCAACTCTAATGTTGGCTTGGCGATACTTGAGAGTTGGCCATTTTTTACAGGATGTTCTTGGTGGGATATTTATGATTAGAAACATTATGTTTGACATAGTTAATCTTAAAAAGAAAGCAAGTAAGTAAGTATATTTAAGTAAGTGATTCTACCTACATACATTGCATTTTATTTTATGCTATTTAGGCTATTGCCCGCGACTTCTTTCGCGCGGTGTAGTGACTTTTGTGTTAGTTTAGTGTGTTTTTTGCCTAGATTTCATAACGCTCTTCTTGAAGTCCTATTCTCTGCTAAAAGTGTCTAAAGAATATCGAATACGCAGGCTAGGGTATGAACATGGTATGTTGTTATGATATGCTGCATGAACTTAGTCGAGCTGTCATTCATAGATCTGTCCGTTTGTCAAGAAACCTTTTCTCAAGAATGCGTGGGAGCTATCAAGCTGAAAGTTATATCAAATTAAATACTCAAGTCTGCAATCCCTTAGAGCCGAGAAAGAAAATCAAACTTCCCTTCTCTTCTTTCTCTAATCTCGATTTTATTTTTAATCCCATTTAGCTACTTGTTGTTACCGATCTCGATTTAAATTTAAACCGCTATCTAGGTCGCCTGGCTGTTAAATCTCGATTTACAGTAAGTTGTTATAACTTATCTGTATTTTCATATTGTTTTTATACGCAAATATGCATTTATCACATCACACATAGTTAAGGGTTACTTAACCACCTAGCATAGGTCTGACAGACCCCGACGAATTTATAATCGTGAATATTGTTGAGCCCGAGCTTCGTATAAACTTGTTCGTCCATGTACCTTTTCCTCTCGCCCCCCAGTGCCGCACAACCGCTTCTTGCAGTCGGATGTTTGCGCGTTTGTATCTGGTAAGTAAAAAATTTTCGGAAAATCTGTGAGTTTAAGTCCTGGTATTTCGTTTAACTTTTACTTTTTTGGAGATGTTTTATATTTTTTTTGTTTTTTGATTATAGAGTAATAAAAAAAAGTACAAAGAAGTACCTACTTATGTGGTTATTATAATGGACCTCATTTTCCTACTATGTCAGTTTATAAGTATAGTGTTGATGACTTAATTGAGATTTTCTTTTAAATGTGGCTTTTCATGTGCTTTTCTTATTTTAACAAATAGTTTAATATGTTCCTAACAGATTTTTTTATTAAAAACTTAAACTTACCTCACACAGTTTTACAAACGAGAATCATTTAGCTCCGAAGTCTCACAGACGTATGCTAGGTGGTAGTGTGACGATAACTGATGCTAGGTGGTTAAGGGTTAACAGTGTATAATGATAATGATTATTTTGAAGAGCCGTCCTTTGTTCTTCCACGTTACCTACTTGCTAGCTAGATCTATTCTACGCGAGGTTCTTAAGACTGAACCACACCAAACGATCCATCTTGGATTGGCCAACCACGATCTAAGATTGGGGATCATGGATCGTGAATCTAATTTATTCTCTTGGGTCGCACGAAGCACGTCCACTCCGACCACTACTATGGAGCTCCAGTGGAGCGCACTCTTGCCGCGCGCGATTGGAGCGCGTATTATCGTTTAGTGTGGGTCCGGCTCAGCAGCATGCGCGCTTTCACGGTTCAAACAGAAGTTCTTACCTAGTAATGCATAACATCAAGTCAATCATATTTTTACTATAAAATTAAAAAGAGAATGTGTGTATCCATCCATACTAATATTATAAATGTAAAAGTGGGTTTGTTTGTTTGTCCGTCTTTCACGTCAAAATGAGTGCAACGGATCGAAATGACTTTTGGCATGGGAATAGTTTGGCAGCTGAAAAGTGACATACTTACTTAGGCAGCCATTACACAGTCAATCTGGATCGCAATCCGCGATCAAAATCAATGATCGCGATCCAGATTGACTGTGTACGAAGTTGATTGACGGATCGCGATCTTGATCGCAAAATATCTACATAGTAAATCTCGATCTCGATCGCGATCAAGATCACGATCAGTGATCACGGTCTGGATTGACTGTGTTAGGCTACTTTTTATCCCAGAAAAATATCACATTCCCTCGGGATAACGTGTCGTCGTTTAGTCCACGCGGGCGAAGTCTCGGGCGGAAGGCTAGTATTTTGATATTTATGGAGACATTTCCTATTTGTGAGAGCTTTTAATTAACTTTCTTTATGTAACAGTTATAAAATGTAATTATATAAGTACCATTTAATTTTTTTAATTTTAATCAAAATCATTTAAGTCAGCTTTCGCGTAAGTAAGATAAATAATAATCCTACATTCTCCAAGAGTAATATCATAATGCCAAATTTCATCAAATCATTGGTGCAGTATTTTTGGCGTGAAAAAGGTAGAGATAAAAGTTCTGTTAGACAGAGTTACTCTATAATATAAATTAGTAGCTGCACCTTTCAGAGATAGCCGCGTGGTTCCCGTTCTCGTAATATCGGAATAAAATACTCGTATAGCCTTTTAACATACAGGAATAATTTGGCTTTTCTAGCGGAGAAAAATATTTTCAAAGTCGGTTTAGCAGTTTCAGACAAGAGAGGCTACCGGCTAAAAATAAGGACGAGCATAGGCTACATTTGACATTTGAAGACTTTAGATTAATCCCTGGTAGCTGTGTCTCTGAGATTTGTAGGAGTATGGAACAGATAATTATATATTTATGAAGCTTGTTAAATAATAGACACAGGGGATTCAATAATAGTAGTTTATGTGACTGTCGCATATGAAGGGGTATTAAAACACGAGTGGGAGTATAAAAAACGAGCCTTGGCGAGTTTTTTATAGTATTCCACAAGTGTTTTGATACCGAGTTATGTGCAGTCTCATACACTACTATATGAACACTCATTACATTTATTATATATTTCAAAAATAAATCAAATCAATATTAATTACAAAATATGAATTGGTGCCCAAACCCCACTCATAGGAGTCTATACGGTCTATTCTATTCCTTATAAATTCAAAATTGTAATTTTAAAAAAAGTTTCTGGTTGTTGCCTGCTAAAGAAGGGCTTGAAAGAGTTGGAAGTCAGGGCCGGTAAATCCTACGGTTGCCATGGATACTGTAAAATTAAGAAATAAAAGTGTTTTATAATTAGTGACAGCTGTATCCGGGTGTTTCATAATGGTCATTATGAAACACCCGGATACAGCAGTTTTATTTTTTATAGTTGACTATGGCATAAAGTGTATCATTAGACGTTCAGGCATGAGTTCATAATTCGAATATTATAACATGAGTGTAGATAAAAAATATAGACGTAGTAAAATTTACTTTTCAGTGCGATACGGCGGCATCCGTAAAATACCCCGTAAAAAATGAAGACGAAAGTTTTTCATGCTTGGGGTAGGTACCTACCTGTTAAAGTTTTGTTGAGCTGGCGGTATTTGAATTAGAATGAATAAGAAATTATGAAAATACCTGGATTTTATTTATTCAATAAAATGTCTCAAAATTAGGTTATAATACATTTATTGCAATAAAAAATACAAAAGTGGGTAACTAAATGAATAATTCATGAAACTCGAATACATTTTTCTTATAATTTACAGCGTCAATTATTAAACTTTCTGAAGTACTTTTTATACAAGTATAAAATATATTTGTTTAAAAAATATACTATTATTTTATTTAACCAACCCTTAATTACTCGCGTGGGGTATATCTTACCCCAGGATCGCGTTTGGTGTATACTATAGGTGTAAAAAATATAAGCAATATAATTTAAGGGAGTGATTTGATCGAAGGATTCTACTCATGAAAATGCAAAATTTTCCCTTAGAAACATAGGTCGAAATATATAAATTTTTTTCGTCGTTCCATAGTATACCTACTGCCCGTTAACCTGATCCATTTTGTATGGGATGACGAAAAATTATTTTTTATTTTTGAACTTTTTCTACGGGAAAGTTTTGCAGTTTCATGGCTAGAATCACTTCCTAAAATATTATTGCTTATTTTTTACGCCTTGTATTATTGCTCCAAGCGAGTGTTAGTGCGACATTTTTGGCATGTGAGTTCTATGACTTTTATTTTTTTTTCAGTAAAAAGTGAGTATCACAAATACTCTGGGCCATACCAAAACGTACTCAAAATGCTGGTTCCACGTTCTGAGGTGGTCTATCTACAAATTATAAAGGGTACCTACCATGTTCGTCCAAGATGGAAAGATAAAGAAAATATTTTCATAGTCCAAATGCCAGCATAGTTATGATCACTCTAGCGAGTCTAGCATGATATGTGATTCAAATCAATTCAATTCAATTCAAATCATTTATTTCAGGCAAAGCCCATAACAATGTTGGTAACAATATCTTGAGACTAGTGTTAGTAAATTACACAAATTAATACAATAGAATATGAAATTAAATTATACATTAAATTAAATCAAATTTTACATTATTATTACAACATAATATTTGTCACGGTGTGAGCATGAACCCACCTTTGAAAAAGCGGCATGTCCCATCTGTCAACAAATACCTTCAGGATGCTGTTATTGCTGCCACGCAATAGAGTCAGCGCCGAGGCGCACCGTTTCGTCATTATCGAATGGAAGCCGTCGACACGAGCTCCTGCAAACATGTTGGAAGCACTGCATCGTCATGGCAGCCCCAACAGCACCCTCAAGGCATTATTGTATTGGGCTTTCAGATCGTTGAATGCTCGCCGCGTGTTGGTAACCCACAGACTGCACATATAAAAAGATTGACAGTATGCTTTAAAAAGCGTTAACTTTGACTGACCTGGTACACCGCGCAAATCTGCCAGCCAACATAATTTGCAGCGAACAGCCAGCGATCTACGCTCCCTCTCGATGTCCAAATTATCATGAGAGTCTTCTGAACTCTGAACCCGCTTCAGAAGCTTCCCACAAAGTGTTATATCGGGAAGATTAGTATAGTTAAGCGTACCTGACTTAAACAGAATCCACTCACTTTTACTGGTGTAGAACCACATTTAGCTACATATGAAGTTGTATGTTGTATATTATGTTCCCTTTGCTACCAATAGATGGTGTTTTACGTTTGGGAATCGCGATAGCGAGTTTGTTTTGTAGTTTTATATATCCCTTTGTAATTAAGGTATTTGTGTGACTATGGACTATCCCAATAAACCGTTGTGTGCAAAGGTGGCTTCTAATTTCTTGCACACCCTCGAAGTGGTGACCTGGTTTTCAACTGGTGTTGTACTTAAGTCCATGATCCACTGCATAACACTCGCATATTGACAGGAGTTCTCTTAACCCACCGATAGATAAACTCAACAGAACCATATCATCAGAGTAACTGATATTATTCGTACAAACGCTATCTATGTAACAGCCGACGTTGGCACCGTTGAGTCGACCTATCAGCTGGTTGATATAAAGATTAAGCAATCGAGGGGAACTTAGCCCACCCTGTCTCACTCCACATTGTAGCCCAAATTCATCAGAATGTAAAGTAAAGTAATTTACCTATGATTTTACTGATAAAATAGTTTTTTTTGATAATATTTATTTTATTGATCTGGCTAATCATCATCATCATCATCAGCCATTTAATGTCCCCACTGCTGGGGCACTGCCCTTCCTTATGGATGAATAAGGAGAATGAGCCAATGACCCACCACGCGGGCTCAGTGCGGATTGGTGGGTATTAACGACTGCAAGTGCAGCCGGGACCAACGGCTTAACGTGCCTTCCGAAGCACGGAGGAGCTCGAGATGAAAAGTTTTTGGTCACCCATCCCGTGACCGACCATTGCGAACGTTGCTTAATCTAAACGATCGCAGGCCAAGCGCGCTATCCACTGGGCCACGGGCTCCTCTGGCTAATAGTTTGAAAAATCTTAATTATAAATACTTACTGTTATTCTTAAGTCCAGAGATAATTCTATCTACGTTTAAGGTTAATATATAGATATATAAAATATTAGAAGCATTTCTTAATTAAACTTAAAAATTGGGGTTATTTAAACCCCACGCGAGCATAAGTGTAATTTCTTTGACGTGAGTAATTATGGGTTTATAGGGGATAACTTTTATTCTGTACTTTGTAGTGACGTTCTTCAGATAGAAATCTTAAAATTGAGCTCTAATGATTCAGGGTAGGCTTTGCTTTTGATTTCTGGAAACTGAAAAAGGATTATATATCTGTAATTTCCATTTAGCGTGAATGTTTGTTCCCGGCGAGGAGCGTAAACATTTTATCTCCATTGGTATACGTCCAAAGAACGCATTTGAACTGAAGATTAGCAAGAATAAGAGATAAATAAATAAATATACAGTGTGGAGACGGCAATGCGACAGTAAAGTAAATTTCGTATATCTGATAATGGCCCAAGTCTGAAAAAAAACTACTTAAGTATTTAAAAATCTAATAGTCTACAAGTCTAGTCTACTAATAGTACTTAACACAGTAAAAAAATATTTTGCAAATGTTTCTACTCGAATGTAATTTAAGTATGTATGTATTCTTTGAATAGGTAATCTTAGCCCTGTAACTCATTGACGATTTAGATTTAAACTAGCCTTCCACCCGCGGCTTCACCTGCGCGGACTACAAGACTTTATCCCGTGGTAATGTGATATTTTTGTACTCACTCAAGGGTACTCACCTAGCTTGTAGCACGTAACGTATCTGCTACCTGTATCAACCTGCAAGTGAGTACGGATCGTCCACAGTCAACGCGTAACAACTAGACAAGTGGCATTCTATTAGCGAATTCGCTAGTCGAATAGAAATGAAATGTATGGGATTGATATAAGCGGTCACGTGACATTTCGATCGCTAATGTCAATCCCATACATTTTCTTTCTATTCGACTGGCGAATTTGATAATAGAATGCCACTTGTCTAGGGGGGCAGCTACGAGCTCTCGAGTCCGCAGTACTAGCCGCCTTTGTGTTCGCAGTGAAACCGCCACTCGACCGGTCACTGCGAGCTTCCTGCGAACCACGCGCGAGCGGCTCGCAGCGGGCTCGTGTCTACGTACTCACTTGATACAGTAGCAGTTACGTTAAAGGCTTCTAAAGACACGGGTAGAGTAAACGGTAGAGTAGAGCGGTAGAGTAGCTTGCCCGCGGTGCTAGCTACTTTACTCTACCCAATTTCAGTACCTACTCTACTCTACCATTGATGTCTACATTAGTATAGTTAGTAGGATAGTTAGTACTTTACCACTCTACTCTACCGTTTACTCTACCTGTGTACAGCAGGCTTAAGTGTTACACAGCTCGGTAAGTACCCTGCTTTTCAGGGATAAAAAGTAGCCAACGCCACTCTCCAGCTATCAAACTATACCCATGCTAAAAATGCATTAATCCGTAGCTCCGTTTTGACGTAAAAAGCGGACAAACAAACACACTTCAACATTTATAATATTAGCAAGTTTATAAATACTACAGGGTGGAATGTTTGCATGTCACCTGGAGGGAAAGTACTCGAAACAATGGAGCTAACAAATTTCACTCTAAAGAAACATTCTTTAATTTTAGAAATGTAACAAACTTCCATTCAAAGAATAATAGAAAAAAAACAAGCTTCCCACAGTCAGGACTCGAACTGGTTAAAATTAGAAAAAACAACATCCTGTAGCTTTATCCCATCAAAGGAAATCTCTCCAACAAACATGACAATTTAAATGAACGGAAATCAATGAAAGATCATGGATTTGATGTCGAGTCAAGTCGATGTGGTACTTTACTATTATAAGGAACAGCTGATTTAAAAAAAGCTACAAATGCATCCTTTTGTTTCTTGTAAAAAAAATAAGGCTTTGTATGAAAATTTTGTATTGTAGGCTATCTTCATTATTTCGAGTACACTCCCTCCAGCCCCCTGATTCACAAACCGTCGGAAACGGAATCGGATTCGAATTCTGTGCTTTGCCTTCGTCTATTCTATAGAGAGTGACGGAGACAGTGCATATGTCGTGGCCATATCGTAGATTTGCTTACTTCATGAAATAATCGAGAATATCATGAAATAGTCGTATTTCGTGAAATGACCTGTTTAAATTGACAATATCGTTGAATAGACAACCTTTAATTATATTTTCAACAACGTTTGACCATATCCAATACGAGGTATTCCAGTTACGGCTGAGTAGGTACGACTATTTTATGAAATGACCAGTAAGGTTTCCATGACATCAACGTTTTTATTTCTGAATTTGTTCTCTGGCCTATTCTATTTCTTCGAACACCATATTATCGAAAGAGAGTTTGACTTGGAACTCCTGTAGAACACGTGATAGGTTAGAAATTTGAATTTCGTGGTTATTTTTTTTCACACCACAGAAATACTTGTTGTTTAAACAGAAAGAAAAAAAACTATTGATAATATGGCACACATAAACTAATTGCAGCGCCTCTACCGGTAATAAATATATAAATTTTACGATGTGATCAAATTATTTTGACCATTTCATGAAGTAGCCGCGCGTTCAGTTGCCCATATCAAGAAACGATTTCCTATGATTGATCTGCCTAAGAAGCCACATCATGATGTGGCCAATAGACAATGAAATGAAACCATTTCATGAAATTCTCCAGCATTTCATGTAGGTAGTGAGCAAATCTACGATGTGGCCACGACACATACATTCCGCTGTCGGAAGCGTTTCCGATGATTTGTGAATCAGGAGGCAGGTGGCATGAAAAATACGCCACCTGAAGGTATTGTATAGAGTGGATGAAAAAACAAACCTTTTAACAATTTTCATTATTGTTTCCTTGTTGCAGAACATAACGCATATCCCGATTCCGAGCAAGGGCTCCAGGATAACGTTGACATTTAAGACGATTTGGCGTAACTCGCGTGGCCACATGATGCTCGAACCTTCAGCCAACACTTTAAACGTCATTAGACCTGTTATTATCAGGTATAACAGGAGCCTGGAAAAAAATCAATATTGAAGAAGTGTTAATATCACTCACATTGTGATGATGTATAGTGCTACAAACCTAGCTGACCCGGTGGTCACTTTTAGAACTAAAACTTTTTCATACTGCTTACAATCCATTTTGACTGACAATTTTGTATTGCTAGTAGCTTCTCTACTGCCGCTGTCGATCAGCTTTATGTTTGTGGCACTTTACATATTTATTTTAGCATTATTGAATGAGACGGTAGTCTAATACGCAGATAGAGCGCCAGTTAAGTTTGCGCGCGGTAAAGATCGAATACTAATATTTCACCAATTTCACCATAATAAAAGTTTAAGCTTCTGGATTGGAAAGGATGCGGCATCAACATCAAAGGCAAATACTTAATACCTAAATACCTACGGTTTACCGATAAAGTAGTTCTTATGGCTGGCTGGAGACCTTGGAAGACCCGAAACACAATGCTCGAAGATCTTAGTAATGCTTCTCAAGGATTGGGTCTTACGAAGAACATGGATAAGACCAAAATCTTGTCCAATGCCCATGTTGAACCCGCTCCAGTTAAAGTTGGGAACATTACACTCGAAGTTGTTGACCACTATATTTACATAGGACAGACGGTCCAGCTAGGTAAGTCCAACTTCGAGAAAGAGTACCTACGTACCTATTCTACAGCCCTTATTCGTCTTAGGGCAGATTCTGGTTTGGACAGATTCTGGTTACGACAGATTCTTGTTACGGCAGAAGTAACATTGCCAACAAAAATTAAACCGCCTTCAAAAAAACCACATCAAAAAAGTAAGAAATAATTCCTCACCAAATAAATAACGTAAGTACTTTGAAGTCGGGCGTGAAACATGTAAGTACAATTTTTTGTTGTTTTTGTTAAAACCCGCCCGACTTTAAAGTACTTACGTTATTTATTTCCACCATCACCATCATCAGCCATTTAATGTCCCCACTGCTGGGGCACTGGCCTTCCTTATGGATGAATAAGGAGAATGAGCCATGACCCACCACGCGGGCTCAGTGCGGATTGGTGGGTATTAACAACTGCAAGTGCAGCCGGGACCAACGGCTTAACGTGCCTTCCGAAGCACGGAGGAGCTCGAGATGAAAAGTTTTTGGTCACCCATCCCGTGACCGACCATTGCGAACGTTGCTTAACCTCAACGATCGCAGGCCGAGCGCGCTATCCACTGCGCCACGGGCTCCTCGTTATTTATTTGGTGAGGAATTATTTATTACTTTTTTGATGTGGTTTTTTTGAAGGCGGTTTAATTTTTTTATAAAAATAATTTTTATTTCACTCTTTTTAGTGCATCGTGCAGGCAATTTACGTGTTTTCTGGTAAATAGGTATGTGATCAAACTGAAAACCTCCTTTTTCGAAGTCGGTTAAAATACCTTGAGGTATCCCCTTTTTAACAAAATAAAGAATCATCTAAATCGGTTTATAAACAAAGGAGTTATGCCTAAAGATACGTATTGAATTCACATAAAGTGGTAACGAAAACGACAGTATTTTCAAGATTTCCTGAAAACTACTGAACCGATTTCAAAATTTCAAAAAATGGGACCAACTTGGAAACTAACCTGATGTAATAACGTTTGAACCATTTCAATCGGTTCAGCCGTCTTCGAGTAATCGGTGGACATACACAAAAAAAAAAACATACATACAGACGAATAGAGAACCCCCTCCTTTTTGATTTAGAAGTCGGTTAAAAAGTAAAAACCACACAATTTATTATTCGTCTTAGGACAGTTTCTGGTTTGGACAGATACTGGTTACGATAACAATAAAAAATAAAAAGAATATAAGTAATGAAAATATAAAATAATAATAAAAAAAAGTATAAAGCAAATAAAAAAAATACATAACACAATATTTTTTTATGCGCGACATTACTAATTCTGCCATAACAAGAATCTGCCGTAACAAAAATCTGTCCAAACCAGAATCTGTCCTAGGACGCATAAGGGTTCTACAGGACTTCTGAGCCACTCAAATATTAGGCCAATTTTAGGTATTTTGACCATTTGGTGTTTAAAATGTGTGTGAATCAAACTTTGGTGTTATAGCTATAGACATTTTAAACATTAGATATTTAGTCCAATTTGATGTTTCTTATGTAGGTGTTATTTGCTTAGGAATTTTGATTTTAGGTATTTTGAACGTAGGTGTTTTAACGTGAGGTTTTTAAATACGTACCATTGAATATACAGTCGGCAAAAATGCTAGCCATAAAAACGTAATTTTTTAAAGACTTATTAATGTCATTGGATTACAGTAAGGACCTGTGATACTGCAAGCGTCGAGCTGCTGGGGTCCCAGTTAATTCCGAGTTGATAGCCGCTGCACCTTTTCTGAGCTGACAGCTATATATTCCCGCTGTTAGCAGGAACAACCAACTAATCAGGCACATCACAAGCATCAGAACAAGCAGGTACATAAGTAAACCACCATCTGCAAGCAAATAACTAATTTTAATTTAAAAAGTGCATTAAATAAAACATCGTTTTTAGCATTTTTTAATCGAGCGATTTTGTTACACACAGAGACACGAACTCGCGATAAAAAATCGCAAGATGTAAAATCGCGAATATACAGGATAATTTTTTTATCAGTGCACAAATTTTTAAGATCGTATCAGAATCGGTAAGTGAACAACTTTCTCCAAGAAACATAGGTCGAAATATGACAAACATTTTTTGACTCTTCATACAAATTGGACTGATCACGTGATCGATTTAGTATGGGAAGTCCAAAATTTTTGTCGTATTTCGACCCATGTTTCTAGGAGAAAGTTGTTCAATTGACGATTCTGAGTCGATCTTAAAAATTTGTGCACTGATTAAAAAATTATCCTGTAGATATAATGTTATCATAAAGTCACCTTCTAAGTAGCATCCCAGGTTTGGAATATTTGGTGTGATGTACCAAGGGACATGTAGCATGTTGGTGTCGATGCCGTTCACCACATAAAGAGCGATTGTCAGCACCAGTGGCAAGCCCCAAGCGTACAGACTGTACATCGCGAATTTGAACTTCTCGCCGCGTCGATGTATCGGACGAGCTTTTACGTAACTCCTTGAAATTAAAAAGACGCAGTTTTATTTTCAGATCAACACGCAAAATGGCATGTTTTGGAAACTTCGACCAAAAATACTACCTACTAGATAACGCTTCAGGAACTAAAAAAAGCAAACATGGCACCGACTGACTTTGTTTTAAACTGAGAAAAAAAAATATACAGTCGAATTGATAACCTCCTCCTTTTTTTGAAGTCGGTTAAAAAGGCAAGAAATTTGTATGTTGTGAAAAAAGTTACAATCTTACGTCAATAATGACAGGAATCAATAATTTTTGATCGAAACTTGGAAAATAAGTTTTTCAAAATTCATACAAACATTTAATTTTGATATATTTTTTTGAGTTTTTTTATTGTAAGGTTTTGTAAATATAGCAGAAAATGTGATGTACTTGAAAATGTTGCAGGCTGGTCTTTTTTTTAATAAAATTTTACTAATAATGTACAATTTAATTTTGGTAAGTACCTACCTGAAAGTCCACCAAATGTCGAAGGACATGATGTTCATCCAGCCAGAAGAAGCCAGATAAAAGAAATAGATTACTATCGCTGTAAACAATACAATATATTAATAACTTAAAACTATGCGAATTAAAGGTGAGGCTGACAACAGATGGACTGCACCACATCCGCCGCACGAAAACCGCGCGCAGTCGCTTCATTCAACTGCATCACTGCATTCACTGCATGTGCCCAGGAAGAAAACCTATCTGACTAAATTGCTATTTCTCGATATATTTTTTTTTGTAATAAACCGATAATATTTTATTGGATAAAGCTTACAAGTTTTTGCTTCAAAAATATTTTATTTGTTCCCATTTTACTCATGGAGAAAAATCACTTTGAACACGATACTTTGCTTAAGTGGCCGAAAACGGGCTAAACTACCCTAGTAAGTATATAAAATTTATTGAAATTCATTATTGTACTTACACAAAGAAAGACATGTAGGAAGGTTAAATTGCGTTATCTGTATCCCTATGTAGAACATGAACGCTATAAATAAACTCAGAGCGTATGCGATTAATATCCCATGTCTAATGTTCATCGGCTCAGGCAGCAGAGAGTACATCACCAACACAGTGAACAAGAACACACACGAGATAGTCTTTCCTGAAAACAGGTTAATAAAACACCGCGAAAAATAACACAAATGTATGTACAACCAGGGACAAATTCGGTGAACCACTTCTTACTTCTTTTCGTGACTCTGGCATCTCACCATTCACTTGCAGTCCCTATCCGTAAATTGCATATGCATTGTACTACTCTAGCATAATACATTAACAAATAGTAAAAGGGTCTGCACGAGAATGGCGAGGCACAACCACACGGAAAGAACTAAGAGGTGGTTCACCGAATTTGTCCCTGTTTGTACAGTTGAACCAATTGAATCGTGGCCCACCATAAGGCTTTTTAAAATAGATATTTATCGTCTTTATAATTTTGAAGTTTTCAAACAAATTTCAATCAAAACCGGTCATGATTACGTACAATTGGCAGATACCACTACAGCCGTCGCCACCCGTCGACGCCGGCCGGCAAAGCGTCGACGGGTGCGCCGTCGACGGGTGGCGACGCTTGCAGTTGTAGCGTGGCGCGTAAAACTATAGAAGTCGTTGTCGACTCCAAGCATCATCCATCGCCACCCGTCGACGACACGGCTGCTGCCGATAGGTGGCGATGGCTGTAGGGGTATCTGCCGTTAACAAATATGTACACAACAGACATCTCTATGAGCTCTTACTCTGATAGGTATATCTTTTGTGAAGAATGGAGCAGTAGATTCAACTTTTATTCTACAATATTCATCACAAATGGTTGTGTATATGCGATTTCACCAACATTGAATTTACACGAGAGTAGCTATCCCAAAAGTAATTTTGCTCAGCGATTTACTTGATGGTTAACTTCAATGTCGTTTCACCACGAAAATCTATGGATAATCTTATTCTCGTATAGTTACTCTGTAATGGTGAACGAATGAATTGAATGAAAACGCTACGCACCCAAGTAAGATAGGTAGTTTGTCGCGTGCTTGAGAACGGGCAAAGTGGCCAAGTGAAAAACTTTGGAAGACTGAAGGTTTAGTTACCACTTAGATATTGATAATATCACTTTAAAAAAGATTCTTTGATACTTAACTTAGAGTAAGAAAACATTGTTTCTTATATCATATAACTACATAACACTTACCTACATAAAATTTTTGATAAATATAGAACGTATTTAAAGACTGAAATTACTGTACCATTAGAAAATCTGTTGTTGACTATTTCTTTTTATCATTAAAAAAGGTTTTTTTTATATATTTTTAATTTTTATAAGTGAATTTCTTGTATTATTTTGGTATGTCCATTTTGCCCTTACTCTCATGGCCGATTTAGGCATTCACTCGGGCAAAGCGGTTTTTGACAAGTTTTCGTAATTTACCATTTAAGAAAAACTATGTTCACGAAATGCGATTACTTTTTTTTTCGTTTGATAAATTGCCATTTTATTCATTTATAAATTACTTTAACAAAATTCTATAGTGGCATTTTTTTAAGTTAAAGTTCTCCCTCCCCTACACTTGTAAGGACAGGTTTAAATTTCAATTTCATTAAATTCGGTATTTGATTCGAACACTACCTTGATTTGCGCTTCAATCGTTTTCCTAACTACTAGAATGGTAATATTCGATCTTGACCCGATTTTGATTTCATCTCGATTCTGTCAGGAGTTAGCCCCAGGCATTTTATAGAAGAAGCTGGCTTGGAACTTACCTAAATATTTTTGAACAAAACTATATTCCTCTCGCAGTTCTTCGTCATGTCTCACATTTACAAAAATGCGGGTTACATATCGCCCTAATTTTTTTCGCAAATCTAAGCAGTAATCGTTTCTCTCCACTTGTTGCCATTGATGATCTAGCTTCGGAAGCCTCAGGTATAAGATGCCATTCTGAAATTGTGTAAAACGAACTTACAACTTGCATAGCGCTAACGATTACCTATTTCTCTGTTTAAAAAAACTTTTGCTAAATATTAGTATGTAAACCAGCAATTATGATAATTTTATAAACAAATAAATATTTTCTTTCAATCACACCAATTTATCTAAGCCCATAGTAAATTTAATTAAACTGTGTGTCTTGTCCAGGAATCGAACCCGTGCCCTCTGGCGCAGAAGGCAGGTATCCGTACTCTGCGCCAAATCGGTCGTCATTGAATAATAAAAGTTTCGATGGCCGTAATAATCTTCCAACTGGCCTCCGCCGAGTCGAGCGCTAAGCAAACACTGCCATACCATCATTTTCTGGAACGGTTTTAGCGTATTTTCAAGCCTCTATTTGAGGAACTATGGATAGGTTTAGAACGCAGAAACTATCGTCATATAGTTAACTATAAGCACCCACCGGACCCCCAAATTTCAAGTTTGTAGTTCATTTATTTCCGAAGTATAGGAAAGCAAAGTTGTGCTAATTCGACACTGACTCATTGATCATCAAAATAGAACTAGCACTTCTCATGAACCTAGAGACCTGAGATTTGGTACAGAGGTAGGGTTTAATGTCCATAATAGGAAAACTATCAAAACTAGGATCATGGAAAACTTTGGATGGAGTACCTCATGGTCCTGAGGAGACACCGTGATAGTCCAGCCAAACTATTAAAGTTATTGGCATGCTGTCTTCACAAAATGTTTAAAAGTGTGGTTGGGCCTTTCTTATAATATCAAAAAATTTAAGGCCTGGAGAACCGGAGTATCTGATGAAGAACCCTCAGAGCTCAGTTAAACTATTGGGAGGTATGTATGTAAGTGTCGCAACAATCCCCATGGACACGTCAAGAAGAAGATTACGAAGTTAGATTCTATATGGCTTGGCCGTAGACTTGTGTTCACCATCGCATAAATTATGCTTAAGGCCCGTGGTATCGCCAACAACCTTGGGCATAGAAAAGTGGCCTAATTTTCCCGCCCGCTACCCGCACCAAAACAGCTTAAACACACGTTTCGTCAAAACTATGTGTTATTTTAAAACGAAAAATGCTCAGTTTTAAGTTAAACAAGTTAGCAATCTTTTCCTGAAAGAAACGTGAAAATATCACTTGTAGTTTAGAAGCAGTAGCGTATTTCAAGTTGAAAACAGCTTCATTTCAATGTTTTTTTTAAATAGTATCTTAAAGACTATGTTTTTTTTAAATGCTCAGATTGAAGTTTATATATCAATCCTACTAATATTATAAATGTGAAAGTTTAGATGTTTGGATGTTTGAATGTTTGGATGTTTGGATGTTTGTTACTCAATCACGCCAAAACGGCTAAACGGATTTGGCTGAAATTTGGGACACAGATACTTTGAAGCCTGGAGAGGAACATAGGCTACTTTTTATCCCGGAAAAATATCACATTCCCGCGGGACAACGTCGTGTAGTCCACGCGGGCGAAGCCGCGGGCGGAAAGCTAGTATTTAATATATATTAATTCTGGATTCATCAGTAGGCTAATTTATGAGTTTTATGTCCTCAAAAATGATCGTTTCACGACTACATGCACCTTAATGAATGTTCAACGGCCAAGACACATAAAATCTGTCTATATTTAAGAATTCCCAGTAAGAAACATTCGAGTTGGCTTGGCTTTACTGAGAGGTTTCATCATGTTTTATAGTGAAACTATCTTTCCGCCCGCGGCTTCGCCCGCGTGGACTACACGACGTTATCCCGCGGGAATATGATGTTTTTCCGGGATAAAAAGCCTATGTTCCTCTCCAGGCTACAAAGTATCTGTGTCCCAAATTTCAGCCAAATCCGTTCAGCCGTTTTGGCGTGATTGAGTAACAAACATCCAAACATCTAAACATCCAAACATCTAAACTTTCACATTTATAATGTGAGTAGGATGAGCAGCTCCAGCGAGACTTGGCTAGTTTCTTTACAGGATGTTTTTGGTGGGGTTATGCTGACACTGTTACACATGTACGTACCTCTGTTATGAATGCTTCCAATCCTTCTAAATCAACGGCAAAACTATTACTCTTGAAAGCATTATTTCCGAAAGCATTAACTTTGAACACGAAAACATCTTGCACGGTCTTTCCTGTCAGCTTCAGATTGTGGTCGTAAACAGGTGCGGTTATTTCTAGTTCCCTATTACGAGTAGGCTCACATGTTTTATATCGCTGGTAGAAGTAGAAGTC
The DNA here is from genome assembly GCA_949710035.1 of Crambus lathoniellus. NCBI lineage: Eukaryota > Metazoa > Arthropoda > Insecta > Lepidoptera > Crambidae > Crambus > Crambus lathoniellus. Next base: position 7,367,281 of record OX453303.1, on the reverse strand, counting down.
GTTTGGACAACATTTATTGATGCACAAAGCCCTTTGACAATATGTCGAATCGGAATCTACAAAATATATTCCTAATGCACTACCAAAGTAAGCAGAGAATAGGAAAAGTTTTAATATAAAGAGTAGCGTCATTGGGACGTTCTTGATACTTTAATGCACAAACTTGAATGCATGCAACGAATTAAATGACACATTTTATTCATTTCAATCTTTTTTCATTTCAATGTACTAGTTCTAAAGCCAGATTACACTTAACAGCAGGAAGCCTTATCAAGTTAATTAATTTTATCATTAAAAAAAATGTGTATATCTATATATATAAAAATGAATCCCTATTTCCCTTGGTCACGACATCACGCGTGAACGGCTGGACCGATTTGGCTAATTTTGGTCTTGAAATGTTCGTGGAAGTCCAAGGAAGGATATAGGGGTAGGGTAGGGGTAGGGTAGAGGCAGGGTAGGGTAGGGTAGGGGTATGTGTAGGGTAGGGTAGGGGTAGGGTAGGGGAAGGGATAGGGTAGGGGTAGGGTAGGGGTAGGGTAGGGTAGGGTAAGGTAGGGGTAGGGTAGGGGTAGAGTAGGTGTAAGGTAGGGTAGGGGTAGAGTACGGGTAGGGTAGGGTGGAGTAGAAGGTAGGGCCACGGGAACGAAGTCGCGCTGGGTCAGCTAGTATAACATAATTTCTATACGCATGACTGACTATTATGATTTGAAAAATAAATTGACATTTTAGTAGTTCATTCCGTTTTTAACCGACTTCAAAAATTGAAAAGGAGGAGGTTATCTATTCGTCGCGTTTTTTTTTTATATGTATGTACCTACACCGATTACTCGAAGACGGCTGAACCGATTGAAATGATTCAAACGTTATAACATCACGTTTTTTCCCAAGTTGGTCCCATATTTTGAAATTTTGAAATCTGGTTAGTAGTTTTCAGGAAATCTTAAAAATACTGTCGTTTTCGTTACCACTTTATGTGAATTTATTACGTATCTTTAGGCATAACTCCTTTGTTAATAAACCGATTTAGATGATTCTTATTTTGTTGAAAAGGGGATACCTTAAGGTATTTTAACCGACTTCAAAAAGGGAGGTTCTCAGTTTGATCATATACCTATTTACCAGAATACACGTAAATTGCCTGCATGATGCACTAAAAAGAGTGAAATAAAAATTATTTTTAAGTATAAAAAAATAAATTTTCGCTGAATGTTATCCAGGTCTACGCTCCGACCTCGAAACACGACGATGTCGAAGTGGAGGCTATGTATGAGGAGATCTCTAAAGCCATGCATAGCTATAAAACCCACTACACGGTTGTGATGGGGGATTTCAATGCAAAGTTGGGGCAACGTTGCGGTGATGAGCTGAGAGTGGGGCAATTTGGATTTGGGCAACGGAACGATAGAGGCCAGATGCTGGCAGACTTCATGGAGAGGGAGAACCTCTATATGATGAACTCCTTCTTTAGGAAGCCCGTAAGCCGCAAATGGACCTGGATCAGTCCGGACGGTAAAGTCAAAAACGAGATCGATTTTATCATGTCGACGAAGAAGCACATATTCAATGATGTCAGTGTGATCAACGCTGTTAAGACAGGAAGCGATCACCGTATGGTGAGAGGCACATTGAATATCGATGTCAAGCTCGAAAGATCACGACTGATAAAATCCACGCTCCGACCAATACCAGCTCAAATTCAAAACCCCGAGTGCTTTCAGCTCGAGCTTCAAAACCGCTTCGAAGCCCTTGAGAACAGCAAAGACGTGGACGATCTATACAACATGGTGGTGGATACTGTCCGCACGGTAGGGTCTAAGTACTATAAAACCCGCCGTCCCAAATTGAAGAAACTCTCCAGTCAGACTCTCCTACTCATGGATCAGAGACACGAAATGAAGCTGCAGAACTCAGCGGATGCCTATCGTTATCGGCAGCTCAATAGACAGATATCTAAGTCTTTGACGCGCGACCTTCGCCAATTTAATACCGAGCGTATTAAAGAAGCCATTGAGCGGAACAAAGGCTCCAAAGTGTTCGCGAGAGATCTGTCTATCGGGCAAAGTCAATTGACGAGGCTGAAAACTGAAGAAGGTAGCATCGTTTCGTCAACACCTGAAATCCTGAGGGAGATTGAGAGTTTCTATGGACAGCTGTATTCCACGCAAACACCTGTTGAAAGCAAGGCTAAAGACCCTAGAGCCAAGCTTACCCGACACTATACAGAAGATATCCCGGACGTCAGCCTGTACGAGATTAGAATGGCTCTCAAGCAGCTTAAAAACAACAAGGCGGCGGGCGATGACGGAATCACAACAGAGCTTCTGAGAGCGGGCGGTAAGCCGATACTTAAAGTCCTCCAGAAGCTTTTCAATTCAGTCATCCTTGAGGTCAAAACGCCAAAGGCATGGGGCAGAAGCGATGTGATGCTGTTTTTCAAGAAGGGTGATAAAACTCTCTTGAAGAACTATAGACCCATCTCGCTTCTGAGCCATATCTATAAGTTGTTTTCGAGAGTCATTACGAATCGTCTCGCTCGCAGGTTCGACGACTTCCAACCTCCCGAACAAGCCGGGTTCCGAAAAGGCTACAGTACCATAGACCACATTCATACGCTGCGGCAAGTTATACAGAAGACCGAAGAGTATAACTTGCCACTTTGCTTGGCGTTCGTGGACTATGAGAAAGCCTTTGATTCGATTGAGACTTGGGCGGTGCTGCAGTCTCTCCAGAGGTGCCAAATAGACTACAGGTACATCGAGGTGCTGAGGTACTTATACCAAAACGCCACCATGTCGGTCCGATTACAGAACCAGAGCTCTAATCCTATCCAACTACAGCGAGGAGTAAAACAGGGAGATGTCATCTCTCCCAAACTGTTCACAGCTGCGTTGGAGGATATTTTTAAGCTGCTGGATTGGAAAGGATGCGGCATCAACATTAATGGCGAGTACCTAACACACCTACGGTTTGCCGATGATGTAGTTCTTATGGCTGAGACCTTGGAAGACCTGAACACAATGCTCGAAGATCTCGGTAATGCTTCGCAAAGAGTGGGTCTTAAGATGAACATGGACAAGACGAAAATCATGTTCAATGCCCATGTTGCACCCGCTTCAGTTAATGTTGGGAACATTACACTCGAAGTTGTTGACCACTATGTCTACCTGGGACAGACAATCCAATTAGGTAAGTCCAACTTTGAGAAAGAGATCTCTCGTCGAATCCAGCTCGGATGGGCAGCGTTTGGGAAGCTCCGGCATATATTCGCGTCCGAAATACCTCAATGTCTCAAGACGAAAGTCTTTGACCAGTGTGTGTTGCCAGTAATGACCTATGGAAGTGAGACGTGGTCTTTTACTATGGGTCTCATAAGAAGGCTCAAAGTCACCCAGCGAGCAATGGAGAGAGCGATGCTTGGTATTTCCCTGCTCGATCGAATCAGAAATGATGAGATCCACAGGAGAACTAAAACAACCGACATCGCTCGAAGGATTGCATCATTGAAGTGGCAGTGGGCGGGACACATAGCGCGGAGAACCGATGGCCGTTGGGGCGGAAAGGTTCTCGAATGGCGACCGCGTGCCGGACGACGTTCCGTGGGCAGGCCCCCTACAAGGTGGACCGACGATCTGGTCAAGGTCGCGGGAAGCCGCTGGATGCGGGCAGCGCAGGACCGATCGTTGTGGAGATCCTTGAGGGAGGCCTATGCCCAGCAGTGGGCGTCGTTCGGCTGACATGATGATGATGATGATGATAAAAAAATAAAACCGCTGTCAAAAAAATTACATAAAAAAAGTATGAAATAATCCCTCACCAAACAACGTACTTAAGTTCTTTGAAGTCGGGCGGGTTTTAACAAAAACAACAAAAAATTGTACATGTTCCACGCCCGACTTCAAAGTAATTACTTACGTTGTTTGGTGAGGGATTATTTCATACTTTTTTTATGTAATTTTTTTGAAGGCGGTTTTATTTTTTTATAAAAATATTTTTCCGTATTCAAGGTGTAAAAAAATAAGCAATAATAGAAAGGATATTTTTGGAAGTGATTCTACCCATGAAACTGAAAAAACTTTGCCGTAGAAACATAGGTCAAAATATATGAAAAATTGTCATCCCATACAAAATGGATCAGGTTGATGGGCAGTATAGTACCTATGGAATGACGAAATAAAAAGTTTATATTTCGACCTACATATCTAAGGGAAAGTTTTTCAGTTTCATGGGTAGAATCACTTCCTAAAATATTATTGCTTATTATTAACACCTTGTATAAAAGGCAAAGGTGACTGACTGACTGATTTATGAACGCACAGCTCAAACTACTGTACGGATCCAGCTGCCACTGAGCTTTTAAAATTTAACTACAATTTAATAAACACAATAATTAAGAATGAATGTTCAAAATTTTCTTAAATTATTAGAAAAATATATCATGGTCGGAATATCTTCACATCGATGAAATAAACGCTGGCGTCGAATTTATCCAATACTTACTTACTCCTGCGTCCTAGAAAGGTTTTGTAAAAATTATTTTTATAAAAAAATAAAACCGCCTTCAAAAAAAACCACTTCAAAAAAGTAAGAAATAATTCCTCACCAAATAAATAACGTAAGTACTTTGAAGTCGGGCGTGAAACATGTACAATTTTTTGTTGTTTTTGTTAAAACCTGCCCGACTTCAAAGTACTTACGTTATTTATTTGGTGAGGAATTATTTCTTACTTTTTTGAAGTGGTTTTTTTTGAAGGCGGTTTTATTTTTTTATAAAAATAATTTTTATTTCACTCTTTTTAGTGCATCGTGCAGGCAATTTACGTGTTTTCTGGTAAATAGGTATGTCATCAAACTGAAAACCTCCTTTTTTGAAGTCGGTTAAAATACCTTGAGGTGTCCCCTTTTTAACAAAACAAGAATCATCTAAATCGGTTTATAAACAATGGAGTTATGCCTAAAGATACGTATTGAATTCACATAAAGTGGTAACGAAAACGACAGTATTTTCAAGATTTCCGGAAAACTACTGAACCGATTTCAAAATTTCAAAAAATGGGACCTGAAAAACTTTCAAAACTTGAAAACCAACCTGATGTAATAACGTTTGAACCATTTCAATCGGTTCAGCCGTCTTCGAGTAATCGGTGGACATACACAAAAAAAAAAAAAACATACATACAGACGAATAGAGAACCTCCTCCTTTTTGATTTAGAAGTCGGTTAAAAATGACAGTAGGGTTTGCGTTCCGATTAAAAGCTAATTATAGAATAGATTTCAACCTTTTTTTAATTGGGACACCCAAGCGTCATTTTAAATATAAAAAAGTACCAATAGCTACTGTTACTCGAAGTGTTGTAACGTTTTTAATGATACTTACCATGTACTTACCGTCTTACCTCATACATGAAAATTCGAAGGCATTTTAAATTTATGGTATAATAAAGTAACTTACATACATATTTACATACATACCTTAACCCTTAACACAATACACTGCTTGTTTGGGCAGTCGTGTAAAACCCAAACTGACTTTTGCGTGTTTTCATGATAAATACTGTTGAAAATATGTATTGAAAATGAAGTAGGTATAAGAAAAATCGACCCGTCTCACAAACTAACTCCGATGGGACTCAAACCCACGACATTACACTGTCCTACTGTTTCAATGCTCTAAGCACTGAGCTACTGAATCGTTAGGAGAAGGTGAATACTAGAAGTATTGGATAAATTCGACGCCAGCGTTTATTACATAGATGTGAAGATATTCCGACCCTGATATATTTTTTCTAATAATTTAAGAAAAATTCAACATTCATTCTTAATTATTATGTTTTTATTAAATTGTAGTTAAATTTTAAAAGCTCAGTGGCCCCTAATTCGGTCTGGACTATTGTATTTTTGCCAAAAAAGGAAATGATAAAGAGTAGAATTAATTTGAGCTTCCCATGTCGTTCGTCCGATAAGCGTTTCCGGCAACATGATTAGCGAAATTATAATGACCGCCCGCAGTTTCGCCCGACGACACTAACCCGCGGAAATGTGATATTTTTCCAGGAAAAATAGTTGCATAATATGTCAGCTATTACGTCGCTCTCCAGCTTCCAAACTATCCTGATACCAAAAATCACGACGATCCGTTCCTCCGTTTTGTCGTGAAAGACGGACAAACAAACAAACACACTGTCTCATTAATTATGATATAAATTTTGGACAATGGCCGGCTCACATGAATCGAGTATAGACATATCAATGATACCTAAATGGTTCTTTTGCATCCTGTTTTAATGGCTAAATAGGCTCAAAGCTGCTAATAGTTTTTATAACACCAACATTACCTACCCTATTTAATAGCAAATGAAGTATTTGTATTTGTATTTTGTATTTGGCGGCGAATTTTGCAACGCCATCGCGCCAGTGAGTAATCAGTTGTTCTACTTCATACCAAAAAGGCTAATACCAGCGCTGGATAGGCACGAAAAAACGTTTAGGCTCAACCTACACGAACCACAACCACACCACAACCACAGAATATATATTAGTACCCACAACCACAACACGTGGGCGGGGTGCATTTTGTATAAGAAAATATATAAGTACAATTCACACGTATGACATTTCGCAGTATTTAAGTATATATTTATCCGTTATCAAATTCACATAGACACAGTTTCTTAAGAAATTTACTATGGGCTTAGATAATTGGTGTGATTGTAAGAAAATATTTATTTATTATTCACTCGCTGACCCAGCGCGACTTCGTTCCCGTGGCCCTACCCCCTACTCCACCCTACCCTACCCGTACTCTTCCCCTACCCTACCCTACCCCTACCCTACCCTACTTCTACTCTACCCCTACTTACCCCTCCTTCCCCTATTTTCTCACCGTTAAAACCTTCCTTGGACTTCCACGAACATTTCAAGACCAAAATTAGCCAAATCGGTCCAGCCGTTCACGCGTGATGTCGTGACCAAGGGAAATAGGGATTCATTTTTATATATATAGATTATCGACCGCGTGGGTGATACCGGCCACAGCGCAACTGTAAAAAGCTGCATCGACACTAGTCACACGTAACCACATTTTGTCGCTGCGATATGTGGTGTGAGTGGTTCGTGTGGGTCGACACTTAGGTACACGTCGCCAGTGCTGGGTGCCTACCATCAACTCTTATTGCGGTTTTGTTTAGGACCTAAACTGATCTGCTTCGTTTATTCGTACCACGACAGCTTAATATCGATGACAGCGATTCAGTGATCATTCAATGACATTTCACAGCCGCTAAGCTGTCAAGATCTCTTATTTGACTTATAAGTCGGCCATGCTGACATGACACCTGCAGGTTATACCCGTCCCTCTCACTCTCCGGGCATGACAGAATCGAGTGAAAGAGACGGGTAGAAGAAATAAGGACACAAATCGTTCGGTCATTCACTTTTAGCAATTCATTTGCGATCCAGTTTTTAGAAGGTCATAGTACGAAAGAAATCAATTCATTTTAGGAACCTATTCTGCATCGCGCCATTTTTGAATCGCTGTCTTAAAGTTGATGGTAGGCACCCTGGACTGTCATCGATTTCGGTGCCAGTCACTGGACCCATGAAAATCAGCATTTAGACTTGTGTAGTTCATATTTTTACCCATACCACCTGTGATCATACACCATAACGCAAATAAATGAGTAGGAACCTACTTGCGATAATATCAAGTCGTATTTTTAAGATAATAGGTATTTGTGTAGCATTAAGAGACAAGGGTTTAAAAATATTTTTTATTATCTATTGACTATGACAATCTTAATTATTTACATCAATCATACTTAAGACTAGTAAAATTATTATAAAATACTTAAAATCAAAATGCAATGTACAATACAATATTATAATTACCTCTTTGGTTCAATAGTACAAACTCTGCTTAGTTTGAGACTATATAAAAGTGCCTTTTAATGTTATTTTATTCATGTATTAAAGTAGAATATTATTTACATACTTATACGTGCTTATACCTATATACATAGCTTCTGCGTAAAGATTTTTTATTCCGATGAGCCTAATCGCCTTATAATGTTGGAGGTCCGGGGCGGTAAGCTCGATGTGGTACCACAGAAAAAGCTGTAGTTAAACATTTTGATATTTAAAATCTATAATAGAACTAGCTCTCCGCCCGCAGCTTCGGCCGCGTTTACTAAATGACGTTATCCTGATGGAATGTGAATATTTTTCCGGAATAAACAGAAGCCTAATGTATCCAATCCTTCAGCTCCCAACTACCCCGTACAAAAAATCACATTGATCCGTTGCTCCTTTTTGACGGACAAATAAATAGTACATAGATACTGATTTTCCCGTGGTTATAAGATACATTCCTGTTGCAAAAGTAAAAGTAGCCTATTATAATCCTTCCCCGAGTCTCAAACTATTTAATTATATACCAATTTCTGTATCTAATAATAGTAGTAACGTCGAATTTGCTATTACTTATACAGTTTTCATCTTCTCTACGCCCTTTGAAAATTTCTGAAGTCTAAGCGGTGAGGAGTTACATTACATGGCAACAACACTGGGTCCTTTAGGGTTGACGCATATTTGCAGAGGCGTCTCCTGGCTGATGATGGAGGACTCGGTGGTAGAACTGCTCGATCTGGACCTGCTGAACGACGGCTTCCACCCGGGTTTGCGGCAGCTTCTGAACCTGTTACAAGTTGGTGAGTTTATTATTGACACATGAATAGTGTGTAGTAGGACTAGTATCAGAATTTAATACAGGGTGTTAAATAAATAATAAATAAATAACTTCTTACAATCATACCAATTATCTAAGCCCATGTTAATTTCATTAAGAAACTGTATCATGGAAAACTTGATAACGGATAAATATATACTTAAATACTTTTTGTTTGTAAATACTTAGGCCCGATTTCACCAATGATATTTAGACGCGATTAACGCTAAACGTGTTTAAAACGTATTTCTGTCCCTGTCACATTCAAACAGATGACAGAGACAGAACTATCTATTAAACACGTTTAGCGTTAATCACGTAAATATCAGTGATGAAAGTCGCCCTTAATATACATAGTTAACACCCAGACCAAGACAAATAGACATGTTAATGCAAACAAATATTTGCCTTGTTCGGGAATCGAACCCGAGACAACTGGCGCAGAAGGTGGGTAGCCTACCCCTGCGCCAAATCGGTCGTCAGTAAGTAAGTTAATGTATTAGTTTGGTCAGTTGCAAGCCCGTAACCACAGTTTGTACACATAAAATTGAACAACTTTCCAAAAGAAACATGGGTCGAAATCGGAAAAAAATGATGGTCCCTTCATACAAAATCAATCAGCTGACTTTGCAGTTTGTATGGGAGACCAAAAGTTTTTTTTACTTTTCGACCCGTGTTTCTTGGGGAAAGTGGTTCAATATTTTAAGTACAAACTGTGGTTTTGGCCTTGCATCTGACTAAACTTACACCCTGTATATGAGAGATTTAGTAACTTTACGCACTTCGTAAGTACAAAAGGCATTACATGATTTTTGAAACCAAAACTGAGTAATTGTATCATAAAAACTACATAAATGTATATGAATGCAAATGAGTACCTAAATAAAAGGTTGCACTGCCATTAAAATATGAAGCGTAGGTACCTACTTCAAGGACAAAATTTAAAAAGTTTAAAAGCTACTACGTACTTTATAATAAGTTTCTTCAAGATTTTCTTCTTGCAGACGAATATAAGGAAGATGCCTAATCCGAGGAGTAGGTTGAAGGAGTCTGTGAGGTACCAGATAGAGAGGTCCGGCTTGAACGAGCTCACCACCTCCAGCACCCAGTTCAGCCCCATCAGCACGGACAGCTTCAGGTATATCATCAGCCTGAAGGTAAAACATTGATAATTATATTAATTTACTAGCTTTCCGCCCGCGGCTTCGCCCGCGTGTACTACACAGCATTATCCTGATGGAATGTTATATTTTCCGGGATAAACTATGTCATTCTCCAGCTCCCAATCTACCCCCGTACCAAAAATCACATTGATCCGTTACTCCGTTTGGACGTGAAAGACGGACAAACAAATAATACCTACTTATTGATTTTCCCGTGGGAATATGGTATTATAATCCTTGCCAGGGTCTCAAATTATTTACTTAAATACCAATTTCTGCCCCCAAATTAGCCCGCGCTTAAAGTGATTTTTCCTTACAATGAGATTTCCCGCGGTAAAAAGTAAAATATTGTCCTTTCCAGGGCCTTAAACTGTCTCTATTCTAAACATCATCCTTCCCATGAACTCAAACTATCGCCTTAAATACCAATTCCAATCTACAGCTTTGCCCGAGCTAAAACTTATTTTACCATGGGAATGAGCCTTATTCCCGCGGTTACAATTTGAAATTTTCCCGGTCAGAGTTCAATTAGGGTAGAAAGGGCGTTAGGCGTTAGGTGTTTTTTTATTTTGCCTGCGCAGATCATTTTTAATGATGACCTAGTATTCTTTATACCAATTTCCATACTCCTCACTCCAGAAATGAGGAAGTTTTCATATAAGCCTTAATCCCCCCTTTCTACCCTATTATGGGTTTTTTATAACTTCGCATACGCAGATCATTTTCAATCGTGACCAGTATCCAACATACCAATTTTCATACTTCTAAGTTTAGAAATGAGGAAGTTCCATATAAGCTTAATCCGCCCGTTTTACCCCATTATCGGGGAGTCTTTAAACTTCGCTTACGCAGATAATTTTCAATCGTGATCAGTATTCAACATACCAATTTTCAAACTTCTAAGTTCAGAAATGAAGAAGTTCCATATAAACTTTACCTCCCCATTTTACCCTATTAAGGGGGAGATTTTTTTACTTTGCTTACTCAGATCATTTTCAGTCATAACCAGTATCCAACGTACCAATTTTCATGCTTCTAAATCCATTAATGAAGAAGTTTCATATAACCTTAACCCCCCCATTTTACCCCTTTAGGGGGGGAGTTTCCTAAAATCCGTTCTTAGCGGACGTCTCCTAGGCATAATCTACCTTCCTGCCAAATTACATCTTCGTTGGTCCAGTAGTTTTCGAGATTTCGTGATGAGTGAGTTATGTCCACTCAATTTTATATATATAGATGTAAGTTTTTGTAAAACTTTCAACAAATTTTTCGCTGACTGTCCGTAAAAAAATATTGGATACATACTTGTTCCAATACCAAAGTATAGTAGCTTATACACTAGTATTATGGAAATTTGAAACAACGAACGACGAGTATTACCACATACGCACAGACCCGAGAGAATATTGAAAAGTTCGATTTCAATATTTACCCGACCGGGGCTCGAACCCAGGACCTCTAGAGATAGCGGCACCATGAAAACCGGTACGTACACCACTCGGTAACTATTTAGTTATCTGTGACTCGGCCACGGAGGTTGTCTAATTTAATAATAAAAACCGAACGTCCTTTTATATTGTTTTTATTATCCAAACCAAATGTATGCCAAATTTCAGCTCAATAATCGGACATTGGAAAGTGGGTAAATTTTCATAGCATTGGAGCATTGCATGAGACAGCGCAGATAACCTATGGCCGTTGGGGCGGAACGGTTCTTGAATGGCGAACGCATACCGGACGACGTTCCGTGGTCCCCCACAAGTTGACCCAACGATCTTGTCAAGGTCACGGGAAGCCGCTGTATACAAGCCAAGCAGGACCGATCGCTGTGGAAACCCTTGGGGGATGCCTATGCCCAGTAGTGGGTGTTGTTGTGAAGGTCACGGGAAGCCGCTGTATCCAAGCCAAGCAGGACCGATTGCTGTGGAAACCCTTGGGGGATGCCTATGCCCTGTAGTGGGTGTTGTTGTGAAGGTCGCGGGAAGCCGCTGTATACAAGCCAAGCAGAACCGATCGCTGTGGAAACCCTTGGGGGATGCCTATGCCCAGTAGTGGGTGTTGTTGTGAAGGTCGCGGGAAGCCGCTGTATACAAGCCAAGCAGGACCGATCGCTGTGGAAACCCTTGGGGGATGCCTATGCCCAGTAGTGGGTGTTCTTGTGAAGGTCGCGGGAAGCCTCTGTATACAAGCCAAGCAGGACCGATCGCTGTGGAAACCCTTGGGGGATGCCTATGCCCAGTAGTGGGTGTTCTTGTGAAGATCGCGGGAAGCCGCTGTATACAAGCCAAGCAGGACCAATCGCTGTGGAAACCCTTGGAGGATGCCTATGCCCAGTAGTGGGTGTTCTCGTGAAGGTCGCGGGAAGCCGCTGTATACAAGCCAAGCAGGACCGATCGCTGTGGAAACCCTTGGGGGATGCCTATGCCCAGTAGTGGGTGTTCTTGTGAAGGTCGCGGGAAGCCGCTGTATACAAGCTAAGCAGGACCGATCACTGTGGAAACTCTTAGGGGATGCCTATGCCCAGTAGTGGGTGTTCTTGTGAAGGTCGCGGGAAGCCGCTGTATACAAGCCAAGCAGGACCAATCGCTGTGGAAACCCTTGGGGGATGCCTATGCCCAGTAGTGGGTGTTCTTGTGAAGGTCGCGGGAAGCCGCTGTATACAAGCCAAGCAGGACCGATCGCTGTGGAAGGAAACCCTTGGGGGATGCCTATGCCCAGTAGTGGGTGTTCTTGTGAAGGTCGCGGGAAGCCGCTGTATACAAGCCAAGCAGGACCGATCGCTGTGGAAACCCTTGGGGGATGCCTATGCCCAGTAGTGGGTGTTCTTGTGAAGGTCGCGAAAAGCCGCTGTAAACAAGCCAAGCAGGACCGCTGTGGAAACCCTTAGGGGATGCCTATGCCCAGTAGTGGGTGTTCTTGTGAAGGTCGCGGGAAGCCGCTGTATACAAGCCAAGCAGGACCGATCGCTGTGGAAACCATTGGAGGATGCCTATGCCCAGTAGTAGGTGTTCTTGTGAAGGTCGCGGGAAGCCGCTGTATACAAGCCAAGCAGGACCGATCGCTGTGGAAACCATTGGGGGATGCCTATGCCCAGTAGTGGGTGTTCTTGTGAAGGTCGCGGGAAGCCGCTGTATACAAGCCAAGCAGGACCGATCGCTGTGGAAACCATTGGGGGATGCCTATGCCCAGTAGTGGGCGTCGTCGTGCGGCTGATGTTGATGATGATGAGATGGTTACTTATAAAAAAAACAATGAGTTGCACTCCGGGAGTGCCGGCAGAAGTAAAAAGGGCTCCCTAGACTTTTTCACAAAAATAATACAGTCGACTTGAAACCCTTCTTCTTTTTTTGAAGTCGGTAAAAAAAAGGAATTTGACAAAAAAGATACGGACTGGACTTGAACCGAGGTCTCTGGCTTCAATGCCGCCCGTTTTCTAACTGAGCTATCACAACTTGGGAAACGATTGCGAAATTTGCCTTCGTATTTTAGTGACATTGTAACAGTTTTTCGATCAGCCCCCTGATTCACAAACCGTCGGAAACGCTTCCGACAGCGGGATGTATGCCCTGTCCCTGTTACTCACTATAGAATAGACAAAGACAAAGCACAGAATTCGAATCCGATTCCGTCTCCGACGGTTCGTGAATCAGGGGGCTTGTGACGTGTCCGTCTTACGGATTTTCGATCTGACGGTCACGCGTCCTGACGACCTGACGCGAGTTTAGGTGTATAGATTAGCTCAGTGGCGCCGCTAATGGAAATAAAACAATAGCATTTTATTAAAGGCTTGGATTAAAAGTTTCGGTTATTTTGCGCAGGTGAAAGAGTGGAATGCATTTTATAAATATACTTTTGAGAACTCAAACTTACGCAATAAGTCGTGAATCTCAATAGTGCCAAAAGTGGCCACATTTGGCAATATCGAGATCCATAACTTGGTGCTCATATTTGAGGCCATGAAAAACCAATTTAAAATTGCATTTTGCTCTTCTATTTGCGCGAAATAACCGAAACTTTTATTCTAAGCCCTTGAAAAATCGTAAATGATTTATTTCCATTGGTGGCGCTACTGAGCTCATCGAACCACCTTAAGGCGCTACTCGGAAAAAGTATGGACTCTTTGATATAAAACTATAGGACGATTAGAGTTGTTATAAATCTGGTAATAAGATATATATTTCTTGATACCTTTATCTAGAATCGTATAGTTTCAAAAACACGATTTTATGATTTTGGCTCGACACTTTTTATTTTCGAAAATACCTCTAAAAAATAAGAAATATCAAGATTATTCTTAAATGGGGATACATATACTATTGAAAATTGGTTTAATTAGTGGACACCAATAACATTTAGGATCGTATAGAAGCATTTTTTAAAAATCACTATAGTTTTTGAATACGAAGTGATTTTGTGTTTTTTTTGCGTAATCGGCAAAATCGGTCTCGCTCCCGCGCGCGTCGTTTTCTCATTGCTATCTCGCTTTAGCATAATTAACATTTTTTAGCCATCACAAAAAGTGCACAACGCCACTAAAGAAGTTTTCACTTCATAAAATCTGTACCTGCGTCGGTTGGAGCGGCGCGCGTCGGGCGTGCCGGCCGCGGCGGAGTCCAGCATGGCGGTGCCGCGCGACAGCCGCCAGATATTGAACGCCGTCATCAGGAAGAACAGCCAGTTCAGCAGGATCATTATCAGCATTGGGGTGTACAGGTACACGAGCTTTTCGCCACCTGCAACCGGAGAGAGAAAGTAAATAAAAAAGAAAGTAAAAAAAATTCATAGAAGAAAAAGTTCCTCTGGTCACGTGGTCCGACTGCCTTGTCCTACTGATCGGATGACATGAGCTTTTATTCCTGTTGGTTCAAATGGTTAATCGAACTAAAAGGAATTGTAATTCACACACCCCGGGCATTCCAGCCCAATGATCTGCTTTCTTCTGATTCTTATGATATTTGCAGAATTTCATTGTGAATACATAAGGTTATTTTAAAATCATAATAATGTTTTTTTTATGTGTGTTTTCAATGTGATAAACGGGTTTAAGTTAGGACTATACTCTTAAAGTGCTGATAATTGGGTCCTTCACACTATATTTCTTTTAAATCGGTTACGCTTTAATTAAGGAGTCACTGATTGTTTCAATTGTTTTTTCGCTCAATGAGCGATCTCTTACTTAGAGCGAAACATTGTCTTCCACGGGATTGCGTGATAACACCCCACGTGTGACTGTATTTCGCAATCGTAATCTTCTCACAGTGATGATGATAAGAGACATGCCAATATCGGACTTCCCGAAGTGATATTGATATAGAAGGAAGAAAGAGAAAGAAATAGATTTATTGACACACACACACACACACACACACATATAAAAAATATAATAATTTAAAGACAGGACAATAGGTACGCAGACAAAGACAGGTGTAGAATAGAAAAAATAGAAAAGTTTGTGTAAGGAGGTGTGTGTGGCCAAAGAACCCTGTCTCAGCGAGATGCTTCCTAGTCACACACAGGTGGGCGGAGTGACGAAGAAGCGCTGTTCATTCTGACAGGGTCGATTATTTTGAACTAAAGTCAGTGAGCCAGCGAGAAACAAATGAATAAATAAATAAAAGATAAATATATATATTATATGAATAAGGCAGTATAGTTGTAGGTTGATTGCTGTCACTTTGAATACGAGTACAATATATGTCATCCGGGTCCCTGTCATGTCAATGTCAGCAGCTGTCAATGCAGTGGAGAGTGAAGTTGGAGTGAAGTGAGGCGCAAGCCGCGCAAGCAAACTGCAAAAAACGGCAACGGAAAACAAACAAAGCAATCTCGCAGAGCACAATGAAAAATTTCGATCATAATAAAATTATAAGTAAAAATACCTATACATACATATCTTCTAGATATGAATATTTTACTTTCCTAGAAGCATCCCTATTTTTCGATGTGATGAACCAGGGCATGTCGACGGTGCTCAGCACGCAAAAACCGATATCTTCTTTGGCAGCGGGAAACCCGGCCAGGAATTTCCCGCTGCAACGATGATAAAGAGTCATGCAAATACCTGAAAGTTCGAAGTGGTTTTGATACGGAGGTATCTTCTAGATCTCCGCAACTTACTTTTCAGGAAGCGTCCCTGCTTAGGAATTTTTGGGGTGATGAACCAGGGCATGTGGCTCATGTCGAAGGTGTTCAGCACGTACAGACCGATCGTCATCGCCAGTGGTACACCCCACGCGTGACTGTATATCGCAATCGTAATCTTTTCACAGTGATGATGATAAGAGACATGCCAATATCGGAATTCCCGAAGTGATATTGATATGGAAGTATGTGCCTTTCTTCTAGATATGAATATTTTACTTTCCTAGAAGCATTTCTATTATTCGGTTTGATGAACCAGGGCATGTCGACGGTGTTCAGCACGTAGAGACCGATATCGTCTTTGCCAGCGGGAAACCTTGCCAGGAATTTCTCGCTATAACGATGATAAAGAGTCATGCAAATACCTGGAAGTCCGAAGTGATTTTGATACGGAGGTATCATCTAGATCTCAGCAACTTACTTTCCAAGAAGCATCCCTGCTTAGGAATTTTTGGGGTGATGAACCAGGGCATGTGGCTCATGTCGAAGGTGTTCAGCACGTACAGACCGATCGTCATCCCCAATGGGAGGCCCCACGCGTAGAGAGAGTACATCGCAAACTTGAACTTCTCGCCACGTCGATGAATAGGACGGGCCTTTGCGTAACCTCTGTGAAAATAGATATTTGCTATTAATAAAACAAGATATATGTTTACAAAGTCTTATTATCTAACATATAACTAGAAAGAAGTGTGAAATCTGCAAGGTGTACACTCGGTTTCCGAAACGCCAATTAAAATTAAATTACCTAATTCCCAATTAATCTCCAATTAATTGTAGTTTGGGTTTCTGAAAGAAAAATGTGACAGACTGTCAACAGTCTGTTAACAGTCTGTCAGTGTCCATACAAATCTGAACCTAATTGTGAGATAATTTTCGTTTCAGAAACCCAAGGTGCTTTTAATTGGGAATTAATTGGGAATTAATTGTGACAGTCTGTTAGCTAATTTTAATTTTGATTGGCGTTTCAGAAACCGGCGGTGAGTCTACTCTAAACTACCATATGGGTATTGAAGTAATGAAAGAGGGACTACGATCTAGAAACTATCAGAATAGGATTTAAATTAACAAGGAACTTATATAAAATAATGTTGTAAATACCTGAAGGTCCACCAAATGTCGTAGGACATGATGTTCATCCAACAGAATGTCGCCAAGAAGAAGAAGTACACTGTCATTGCTGTGGAAAAAAGAAGTATTAATGATTTTTCATGTCTCATATTCTGAAAGTAACTCCTAACTTGCCTAAAATGCGGGTTGAAAATGGTATGTGGCGGCCCTAGGGCCGTTATGAAATTTAAAAAAGGAATAGGAGGGGTCATGTCAAAATCTGTAATAGCATCTACACACGTTCCGATCCGACAGCCGATTTGGTCTGCTCCCAGACCAAATCTACGCTACACACGTTCCGATTTGGTCTGGGAGCAGACCGAATCGGATCGGAGGTCGGATAGGAACGTGTGTAGATTCTTATCTCTTTGGACATTTATATACCAAAGGTATACAGGCAAAGGTACAGAAGACTATACAGCCATGTTTTGCTATTATATAAAATAATTAATATCGTAGAATTATTATTTTAATATCTAAAACATTGTTTTTTTTAAAGAATGCGTTTTTAGAAACAGATTAAACCAAATAAGTTATTTGTAACATAAAAAATCAGGCTATTAATTTCATGGAATTGCATAGAGTACGGGTCAAACACCAAACAAGACTGAATGGACTTAGTTTCCCTTGCCTTCCTTAAAAACAGAGAAAATGAACAAAAAAGTTATAGTCTTTCGAAAATTCCGCGGCCATAGGAAAGCTATTTTTTAGATTATTTCTGTTTATTTTTACTTTCCTCATATTCAAAATGAAAAGTAGAGTGTTTACTTCGGGCGTATGGACCCATAACAGTCTCGAACTATCGGCACCCTCACTTCGTTCGTGCGCCAAAACACTCGACTGTTATGGGTGCCATACATCCCTTGCTAAACAATCTACTATTCCTTGCTAATACATCTGCCTCAAAATATTAACCCCTTTGTAAAATACATAACCCTTTTTTGGCTTCGCCGCAGACGGGTAAAAAGGGCACTTGCTTTATTATTATTTTCGTACAAACATGCACACTTCATGCTTGTTTAAATAAAACTGTCACTATATTTCTACACGAATTTATGTGTCAAATGTATTGGATAAATGTTTGAGTTTCTGATAGGCCCGTCAGACTCGTGGTTACCCCGTTTTGCCACCCCAGGGTGACCACGAGTAATTTCACTTACTCGTAGTCACCATGCGATTCATTAATTTTATTTTTATTTTATCCATTCACTTCGTTCTCTAGAGTATCTCCTAGAGAGACTGAGTGCAAACAAAATTAAATTATCGTTGTTAGTGCTGAAAACTTATCTACTTTGATATAACAGCTTCAACGTTGCGGATAATAGCCCGCCGGCGGCCGTCTATTTACATTCATTCGTGTAACGTATGCACCCAAACTATTTGGTTTGGCTCATGCATCCTCTCTGTAAATAATGATTCGCAAAATCTCTTCTGCATGCCTGCTGTCTTCAACCACCACATGAAACGCATTTTGTAAGCGCAGCAGCCACTTGGAAATCGTCCATCATGTCCGCATGCATGGCGCGTTTAAAAATCTTGTCTAAAAGATCGAAAATTGCGATTAAAGCGACCGTTGACGATTTCGACGGCCCAGCGACAAATTGTAACTATCTGTTAACTGGTTTTCGCCAAAAAAAACATTATTCTCAGAAATTTATTCTAAACACGTTAAATGACCTTAGTTTTATACATATTGAAAACATATTTCACGGTTCCCGCGTCAGTGTACCTACCTACTCTGGATAATAAAATAATAAGAAAAAGTTATCAGCAGGAAAAAAGCTTCAAACAGAAATAACAATACTTAGGTATGTACCATGGGCAACAGCGTCGCTTAGCCACTTCTAAGGTTAAAATGGCTTGCACGCCGCGCCGTCACCATGCATACGTTTAGTTCGTGCAGAGGCTATACGTGCGCACACGAATTTTGTTGCTAAGTGGTTAAGCGACGCTGTTGCCCTTAGTACCTACTAGTTTTATTTTAATTAATTGATATTACGATATGGATTTATTTTTTAATTGACTGGAGCTTATTTAAAGTAATGTTGATTACATTAAATAAAGTCCAGTCAATTAAATTAACAGAAAGGCGTTAGAGTACGTTTCAGTCTTCACATAAGAAGTCCCCCAGAATATGACTGGAACTAAAATGCAGATTCCATAATTATGTTGATAGTAATAGAGCTCAATTTCGAATGTTTGAGGGGACTAATGCGCAACTATCAAATGAATTCTGTGGTGAAACGGAGTCTAGGTTACTTTTACTGAGAGAAAGCATCGTCAAAACCTGAAAAGATATTCTTAAGGAGCTTTATAACCTTTTGCGAAAAATTGACGCTTTCCCCATTATCTATAGGTTCTGTATTTTATATGATTGCAGGGATTCATTAGTAAATGCGAAATATTACATACTAGCGGATCCTCACGGTTTTACCCGCGTGGTACCCGTTCCCGTGGGAATATCGGGATAAAATATAGCATGTCACTCGGGGAGAATGTAGCTTTCTAATGGCGAAAGAATTTTCGAAATCGGTCCAGTAGTTTCGGAGCCTATTCGATGCAAACAAACAAACAAACAATCAAATATTTCCTCTTTACAATATTAGTATAGATATAAATTGTGTAGGTATGTCCATTTTGTAAATATAAGCAGTAAAATAATAATTTAAACTGTTGGAAATTCCCAAAAAGCTTAGACTAAATACTGAGGTAACTGGAGAGTGCAGTACTAAGACTTTTTTGTGGCAATGTGGTTATCTTCTGTCTCACCTACACTTTGAAAAAATACGTATGGTCATATGAGACAACAGACAGCCACTACGTACTAAATGTCAAATTTGCTGGGCACACTTTTTTATTCAGGGTGAAAACTCCAGTTCCCTCAGTATTTAGTCTAAGCTTTTTGGAAATTCCATTGAAACTTACAATAGTTAACACATTTCTCGACAGTGTGTCCGGCCCTCTGCAGGATCATGAGGAATATAAAGGCGAACAGCAGGCTCAGGTCATATGCCATGAGTATCAGACCGCCCAGGTTCCTGAGCTCCGACAGAAGGCAGTATACCACCAGCACCACAATCAGGAACACGCACGAGGTAATCATTCCTGCAATAATGGTCAATAATTGTGAAAAACTAAAAATATGTAGCTTACTTCCGCAAAAAACCCAATATGCAAGATGCACCGCCCGCCCGCCCGCATAAAATTGCACATGCACACCACGAAAATACCAGTGCACAATACCTGCATTTAACAAGACAGCAATACACCTAGCACCTTCACCGATAAGACGAGATATTTCGTGCGAAAACCAACACTAAATTTTTGCGGGCGGGCGGGTGATGCATCTTGGATATTTGGATTTTTTGCGGAAGTAAGCTACATATTTTTCGTTTTTCACAATGGTTAGGGACTTCCGCCAAGTGACGCCTGATTCAATCAAATAATGGTCAATAAAACAAATTATTTATTGGACACACACAACATTCGAAAAAGTTTCGGGAACTTTTAAAACTACTTACAGACTATTTAATTTGGCGACTTTTTTAATTATTACGAATGACCCAGAAGTTTTGTGCTGAGTCAGGGACTCTGGATGGCTCAGGGCCCTTTAACGCCACACCATGTGATTGAATAAGAATATAATAAGAAATCTATAATTGCGCTATCTTTTTTTTTCTTGTCTGTTTGTTATCATGTTTAATTTTTCTTAGGGCCCTTACACACGACGTTTTTTTACGCGCGTATTCGTTTGTATCGATACAAACGCGCGCACGAAAAACGTCGTGTGGAAGGGCCCTAAGTTATATTATTTAGTTACGTTTTTTGTTATAGGTAGGTAATTTGTTATTTGTCTGTATGTGTTATGTGGTGTGTTACGTTAGTAAATGTTTTTTGCTTTCTTTAAAGTAAAGAAAAAAAATCCACTAGAAAGGTAGCAAACAACTCATACATGAATTTTATTGGGCTTACAAGTAAAATTGTTAAATGGTTTAGGGTTTTTCAAACTTATAATCTCTTCAGCATTATCCATACTAATGTTATAAATGAGAAAGTAACCTGTCTGATGCCTGTCTGTCTGTTACCTTCTCACGTTCTCTCTCTCTCTCTCTCTCTCTCTAGCCAATACCAATATACCAATAGCTTAAATAAATAATAATAATAAATAAATAAATAAATAAATAACTTCTTACATTCACACCAATTATCTAAGCCCATTTTAATTTCATTACGAAACTGTATCATGGAAAACTTGATAACGGATAAATATATACTTAAATACTTTTTGTTTGTAAATACATACTTAATATACATAGAAAACACCCAGACCAAGACAAATAGACATGTTCATGCACACAACTATTTGTCTTGTTCGGGAGTCGAACCCGAGACCACTGGCGCAGAAGGTGGGTAGCCTACCCCTGCGCCAAATCGGTCGTCAAAAGCTTGGTGTAGGCCTCCTTCAACTGTTTCCATCTATCTCTGTTTTAGGCAGTTAGGGTCCAGTTGCTGCCCGCCACCTTCTTGATGTCATCCTTCCATCGCATTTGTGGCCTCCCTCGTGGTCTTTTTTGGTTCCATGGTCTCCAATCTAGTAGTCGCTTGCACCAAGATTCCTGCTTTCTAGCAATGTGGCCGGCATATTCCCACTTCAGTCTTGCCACTCTGAGGCCGATGTCAGTGACTTTACTCTGTTTTCTGAGCCACTTGTTTGACTTCCGGTCCCTCAGAGTAACACCTACTAACTTCCTCTCCATTGCCCTTTGCGCCACCCTCAGTTTGTGTATGGTGTCCTGGGTTGTAACCCAGGTTTCAGCTCCGTAAGAAATAACGGGAAGGACGTATTGGTCGAATATCTGAGCTTTCTGGTGGGCTTTAAGTTTCATTTTGAAGACAAAGTTCAGCTTTGAGAATGCTGCCCAACAAAGTCGAATTCTTCTGTCGATCTCATTACACTGGTTTGCTTTTCCCAATTTCACTTCCTGGCCTAGGTACACATATTTTTGAACCCGTTCTATTTCCACTCCCCCTAGCTTGATAGATGTTAAATTGTCAGTGTCTGTGGTCATGATCTTAGTTTTATCCAGGTTCATTTCGAGTCCTACTTTCAGGAATACCGCTTGTAGCTCTTCGATCATCACCTGAAGTTCCGTCGGGGTGTGTGTAATCAAAACAATGTCATTTGCATATCTTAGGTTTGACAAATGTGCCCCTGATATCGAGATCCCTCTTTTCTGCCAGTGTAGTTCCTTAAACACATCTTCCAGAACCAGTGTAAAATGTTTAGGCGATAGAGTATCTCCCTGTCTAACTCCTCTCTTAATGTTAATAGAGTTTGTAAGTAAGTAAGAAGAAGTTTGTATGTAAGAAATGTATTTATTATTATTATTATAATTTACATAAAACGCTACTCAACATCGCCCTGTTGCATTAAGAGGGGTAAGGCGGTCAGCGAAAAATCACTATGGAATCAACGAGCTCGAAACTAAAAATCGTAGGTAAACGAAATTCACACTTTTATCAAAAAGTTAATAAATTGTTTAGTATTTTTAAAATCTAAATAGAAAAGGTAAAATACCTATGTGTTTGTGATTTTATAGGAATTATTATTGTCAAACACGGTCGTAATGTGCATTTATATGAAATTTTATTTGAGAGATTTTTTTTCTATCGAGCAAAATTTTTCCAATAGTGTTTTCGAAACAGTCCTCCCATCACATATATTGGAAATTTCAATGCGAAATATCTTCAATGTTTTAAATGACAGCTAATAGAAAATAGGCAATTTTGGCAGTGCGACAAGCTTTTCTGTTCTGGTGATTATCTTTGGAACTAAAACAGTTTTCATACGACAGTCCATTTTGACAGATAATTTCGTATTGCAAGTGGATCCTCTGCCACGGCTGTCACCGGGACAGAAAAGCATGTGGCACTGTAAGAGCCCTTAAATGTCAAAGGTATGAAAGAGACGGCGGCATGATCTTCGAGGTGCTATCAAAGTTAAGTCGCTTTCGAGTATTCGAACGTGAGTGGAGTATTTCAGTCAACTTAGGGCCCATCCACACGACGTTTTTCGTGCGCGTGTTTGTATCGATACAAACGCAAGTCGAACAAACGCCACGTGTTATGAACGCAATCAGGACGTGCGTTTGTATTGCGTCTGTATCGCGTTTGTATCGCGTTTGTATTGCTCTGTATCGCATTTGTATCGCGTTTTTATAGCGCCATCGCGCTATAGTGAAATCGCTCGTGAACGAAGATTAAGCTCGTTTGTGTCGCGTTTGTATATATACAAACGCGTGCTTTCAGCGCGTTTCATTTGCAACAAAAAACGTGTAAAATCTGCCATAACGCGATGAAAACGCGCAGCAGAGGGCGCGCGTATCAAATACGTGTGTCGTCAGCGCGTAAATAAAACGTCGTGTGTAAGGGCCCTTAGTACTTGTTCACGTACATCTGGAGGACGCGGGCGAGGGCGGGCCCGCACAGCTTCACTTGGTGCGTCGCATTTACTTATTTGATTAGACGTCTGTGACGAGCACGCAATGAATGCGCAAATTGCTCGAAGCCCTGTCCATTCTAGTTGTCCGTGATCAAGCACTTCGATTTTGTAGTAAGAAAAAAGCAATCACCTATTGTGTAAAAGTTGTTTCCTTGTGCCATGGGTCGTTCCCCAAAATTGCCCCAAATGCCGAGTCGAGTTGTGCCACTTTTATGGAGAAATAAATAGTCCACGCAAAAGTCCGCCGGTTTCAGAGGCAGCCATCTTTGGAACGCGTTCGGATTCTCCATGTAGACTGTGCCAGTCTGCAACATTATACTATGTTACCATTTTAATTATTGAGATTTGCTTTTTAAATAGGTATCAAGAATCTCCGACACGGAAAGGCATTTCAGTATAGAAGGCCAGTAGGTATCGATGACTGATTTTGATGATTATGAATCTTATCATTATCATCATCTTACGGCTTGTTCATTGCTAACAAAATACAATTAGCCGATAGCAAAATTAAGGCTACATGGAACATCATTAAACAAGAAACTGGAAAGTCAATAAATATGTAGTTTAAAAAACTATAAAAACACACTTTTATAGGAACAGACTAAAAGTACAAAATAACCGTCTATTCAGTAACTGAAATTAAAAAGCGTGGTGCGCGTTGTCAATATTAAGTACTTGAATGCATGCTTTGCAAAGGGCGCACCACGCTTTTTAATTTCAGTTACTGAATAGACGGTTATTTTGTACTTTTAGTCTGTTCCTATAAAAATGTGTTTTTATAGTTTTTTAAACTATATATTTATTTTTTACTTTTTAGTTTAACAAATGGCAAGCTATGGATGGGGATGGTAATCGATTTCACAGTCCATTCATGTGTCTGCCCACCCCGTAAACATTATAATTCAAAGGCGTGATTGTATGTATTTAGTTTTACAAATTCAAGTGGAGTCTATTAGTTACCAGATGCGCGAGCCGAACCCTTACTTCCTCCCTGCTCCATCATCAGACCCTCACCACCAAGTGTAGCGAATAGATCTCATCAGAACGAAACAAATGAGCCCAAACTCGAGGGGTTTCCTAGTGGTCATTAAGGAGTGCCTCTGGCTTCCTCCCTGCTCCATCATCAGACCCTCACCACCAAGTGTAACGAATAGGTCTTATCAAAACGAAACAAATGAGCACAACCTCGAGGTGTTTCCTATTGGTCATGAAGTGTCATTGGCTTCTTTCCTGCTCCATCATCAGACCCTCACCACCAAGTGTAGCGAATAGGTCTCATCAGAACGAAACAAATGAGCCAGAACTCGAGGTGTTTCCTATTGGTCATTAAGGAGTGCCACTGGCTTCCTCCCTGCTCCATCATCAGACCCTCACCACCAAGTGCAGCTCATAAGTCTCGTCAGAACGAAACAACTGAGCCTAAACTCGAGGGGTTTCCTAGTGGTCATTAAGAAGTGCCACTAGCTTCCTCCCTGCTCCATCATCAGACCCTCACCATTAAGTGTAGTGAATAGGTCTCATCAGAACAAAACAAATGAGCCTAAACTCGAGGGGTTTCCTAGCAGCCATTGAAGAGTTCTATTGCCCACCTCTTGACTCCATCATCAGATCAGCTCGATGGTAGCAAATTATTGTATTGTCATCGAATTCATATAGACTTGCAAAGTTTCAAATCAATACGACAATTAGAAGTAGGTTAAAATTGAATTCCAAGATTTTCTTACATTGTGACTTAGTTACAAGTGAAGCTAATAAAAGTGTGGTAAAAAATCATATAAATTCCTTCTCTCTCAAAGTTGGTAATAAAACATTTGATTCTGACGTTGAGGTTGCCGGTGTTTTTGAAGATTTCTTTTCTCGCGTACCCTTAGAAACTACCAGTAATTTAATTTCCTGTCCGAACGTTGCACCTGCCCTCTTAGTATCTGGTGTTGATAAGTGTAATGAAGAGTTCAATTTTAAACACATTAATACTGAGGACATCATTTAAGCTTTTAATATGATTAATATGAAAAAAAATGAAGATTTAAGGGGCATATCAACATATTGTGTTATTAATCAATAATTGATGCAATATTTAGCTCCTTACTTAGCTTTTAATTTAAATGAATGCATTGACGAAGGTATTTTCCCAGACCTTATGAAAAATAGTAAATTAATTCCGCTTTTTAAATTAGGGGACAAAAGTGACCCCACTAACTTTAGGCCAATATCAATTTTACCAGCACATAGTAAAAATTTTGAAAAAATAATTTACTTTTAGATTTTTTGACAATAAACAAAATCCTACATCTGAATCAGTTTGGATTTTCTAGAGGTAAAAACACTACTGATGCTGGAATCGCACTTCTCAAACACATATTTGACGCTTGGGAGGGCAAGCTAGATGATAGTGTTATATTCTGTGACCTGTCTAAAGCTATTGATTGCGTTGATCATCAAACACTTTAAAAAAAGTTAGAACATTATGGTGTCTCTAATAAATCAGTTAGCCTGCAATCATATTTGTGTAAAAGGAATCAGAAAGTAGTTGTTAATAATACCTGCATCTGCTGGAGCCCCCATTATTATGGGCGTACCCCAAGGTTCAATATTTAGCCCTTTACTATTTTTGATTTACATAAATGACCTACCTTGCTACGCGAATATTTTGTGTGAGACAGTGCTATTTGTAGATGATACCTCATTAATTTCCAAAGTTGATAGAGGTAATAATTGTTCTGACGACGTAAATAGTGCTCCTTCTAAAGTTGCTCAGTTGTTCAACATTAATAATATCACCTTAAATTCTAAGAAAACGAAATGTGTTAGATTTTCTCTACCTAATGTACGGGCAACCTCCCGTATTGGTTATTAAGTTAAACGCAGATGTAGTCGAGTTAATTGAGAATACTAAATTTCTTGGTGTTACATTAGACTCACGACTTCAATGGGATCCACATATTGAAGCTTTGTCGAGTAGACTCAGTTCTACAGCTTTAGCAGTAAAAAAATAAGGCAATTAACTGATATTGAAACGGCAACACTAGTATACTTTAGCTATTTTCATAGTGTTATGTCCTATGGCCTTTTGTTGTGTGGTTCAGCAGCTAATGCTGGAAATATCTTTATACTCCAAAAAAGAGCTGTTCGCGCCATATAAAACTATCGGCGAAGAGAGTCTTTTAGAGACTTGTTTAAGAAAATTGATATATAAACCTTATCAGTACAGTACATTTATGAAAACTTAGTGTATGTAAAAAAAGCACATTAATTCATTTGTTATTTCATTTATTGTAATTCAACGAAAAACGAAACTTCGTTATCCCCGTCTGTCTCACTCTCCGTCTCCGGGCATGACAGAATCGAGTAAAGTGGCGAGGCTAACAAAGTTTCGTTTTTCGGTGAATTAAGGGTGAATAGACCCTATGGTCGCTATTGTTTTTGTATTTTTTTTGCCTAATCTGCAAAATCAGTCTCGGTCCCGCGCGCGTCGTTTTCTCTTTGCGATCTCGCTTCAGCACAATTTTTCCGAGTATCGCCTTAACTAGCGCTCCACTCGCGACTTCGCCAACGAGGACCCCCTTTTTATCCCCTTAGAGGGGGAATTTCCAAAAATCCTCTCTTAGTGCTCCCCTACACTTCCCAAGGAACATACATGCCTTCAGCTTCTTGCGCCCAGTAGTTTCGGCTGTGCGTTGTCTGTCAGTCAGTCAGTAACGCTAGAGTTTTATGTAGATAGATCATTTAAATTTTTCCATAGCATGACGTACAACTAAGACAATTTAATTTAGTTTTCGTGGTATCAATTTGGTACTTAGAGTAATGGTGTAAATTTGGCAATTTATTTCATGTGAGTTCACGTGGCTATATATTTTCCACACTTGTCAGACACACCCAGTAAGCTTTAGTGCCTTTAATCGTAAGCACATATCGACATGTTTAATTACAAACTGAGTAATTAATTAAAGACACGAATAGTAAAGAAAAATGTTACCAGATTCATTCCAGGTAATCACGCACGCACGAGTCAATAGTATGTACAGTCAGCGTCAAATTGATATAAGCGTCTAGAGTAGTCAAAAAGATCTGAAAAACATAAACGCAATTTGATCTAAGCAGTTCGAATCATCATATTGTAGTAATCGCGCAAGGAGTTCAAAATATCTAGGCACTCATTGTTTCATATTTATATGAGCAGTCAGAGTGTTCAAAATCATCTAAGCAAACAAAGCTCTCAAAATATCTGTGCAACATGGTGTTGTACATTATGCACAAATGTTTTGATAGCCTTGTTTGCTTAGATAAATTTGAACACTGACTGCTCATATAAATATGAAACAATGAGTGCCTAGATATTTTGAACACCTTGCGCGCTTACAACAATATGATGATTCGTACTGCCTAGATCAAATTGGTTTTATGTTTTTCAGATCTTTTTGACTACTCTAGATGCTTATATCTGTTTGACGCTGACTGTACTTCTACAATTTATGCATTTTATTACATTGCCATCATAGTCACTTAATCCCAATTTGATCCAAATTTCAGCTTCTTGCGCCTAGTAGTTTCGGCTGTGCGTTGTCGTCAGTCAGTCAGTAACGCAAGAGCTTTATATTATACCTAATAGATGGCACCACACTAATCCACACACGGACGTGTGAAATAGTAGATTGTTTAGCAAGGGATGTATGGCACCCATAACAGTCGAGTGGCGCCGATAGTTCGAGACTGTTATGGGTCCATACGCCCGAAGTAAACACTCTACTTTTCATTTTGAATATGAGGAAAGTAAAAATAAACAGAAATAATCTAAAAAATATTTTTCCTATGGCCGCGGAATTTTCGAAAGACCATAACTTTTTTGTTCATTTTCTCTGTTTTAGGGAAGGCAAGGGAAACTAAGTCCATACAGTCTTGTTTGGTGTTTGACCCGTACTCTATGCAATTTCATGAAATTAATAGCCTGATTTTTTATGTTACAAATAACTTAATTGGTATAATCTGTTTCTAAAAACGCATTGTTTAAAAAAAACAATGTTTTAGATATTAAAATAATAATTCTACGATATTAATTATTTTATATTATAGCAAAACATGGCTGTATAGGCTAATGTGCCTTTGCCTGCATACCAAAGAGATTCTTGAAGACTCTACACACGTTCCTATCCTACCTCCGATTCAAATCGGAACGTGTATAGCGCAGATTTGTTCTGGGAGCAGACCAAATCGGCTGTCGGATCGGAACGTGTGTAGATGCTATTACAGATTTTGACATGACCCCTCCTATTCCTTTTTTAAATTTCATAACGGCCCTAGGGCCGCCACATACCACTTTCAACCCGCATTTTAGGCAAGTTAGGAGTTACTGTCAGAATATGAGACATGAAATAGTAGATTGTTTAGCAAGGGCTGTATGGCACCCATCAGTCGAGTGTTTTGGCGCACGAACGAAGTGAGGGCGCCGATAGTTCGAGACTGTTATGGGTCTATACACCCGAAGTAAACACTCTACTTTTCATTTCGAATATGAGGATAGTAAAAATAAACAGAAATAATCTTAAAAGTATTTTTCCTATGGCCGCGGAATTTTCGAAAGACTATAACTTTTTTGTTCATTTTCTCTATTTTAGGGAAGGCAAGGGAAACTAAGTCCATACAGTCTTGTTTGGTGTTTGACCCATACTCTATGCAATTCCATGAAATGAATAGCCTGATTTTTTATGTTACAAATACCTTATTTGGTTTAACCTGTTTCTAAAAACGCATTCTTTAAAAAAAACAATGTTATATATATCAAAATAATAATTCTACGATATTAATTATTTTATATAATAGCAAAACATGGCTGTATAGGCTTCTGTGCCTTTGCCTGCATACCTTTGGAAAATAAATGTCCAAAGACATACTTAAAGACTCTACACACGTTCCTATCTGACCGCCGATTCGGTCTGCTCCCAGACCAAATCGGAACGTGTGTAGCGCAGATTTGGTCTGGGACCAGACCAAATCGGTCCACCAAACCAGTCGGATCGGAACGTGTGATGATGCAATTACAGATTTTGACATGACCCCTCCTATTCCTTTTTTAAATTTCATAACGGCCCTAGGGCCGCCACATACCACTTTCAACCCGCATTTAAGGCAAGTTAGCAGTTACTTTCAGAATATGAGACATGAAAATATATAATTTGTACCTATACATAAATCTCATTTGTTGCGTACACTGAGCTGAGCCCGCTGCATTGTCTTTTGTGTGTGTGTTTTATTAATTAAAAATTTATTTTTTTGTAATTGTGTACCTAAGTGTTATGTGTTGACAAAATAAATGTTATTCTATTCTATTCTAATCAAATCACTAAAGGGAATAAAATAAAAATTCAAAACACGACTGACAAAATCGAACTGTAAATTAAATAACGCTAACACAATTCACTCATTTTTTTGGGCAGTCGTGTAAAAACAAGCTCTCATTGCAGTCTAACCTTTTACAGTATGATACCTCGACTGTAAATACTGTAATGAGAGCTTGTTTTTTACCACACTTTTATTAGCTTCACATGTAACTAAGTCACAATGTAAGAAAATCTTGAATTTCAATTTTAATCTACTTCTAAGTGTCGTATTGATTTGAAACTTTGCAAGTCTATATGAATCCAATGACAATGCAATAATTTGCTACCATCGAGCTGATCTGGATGCGGGCAGCGTATGACCGATCGTTGTGGAGATCCTTGGGGGAGGTATGGGCATAGGCCCAGCAGTGGGCGTCGTACGGCTGAAATGATGATGATGATGAGCTGATCTGATGATGAAGTCAAGAGGTAGGCAATTAGAACTCTTCAATGACTGCTAGGAAATCCCTCGAGTTTAGGCTCATTTGTTTTGTTCTGATGAGACCTATTCGCTACACTTGATGGTGAGGGTCTGATGATGGAGGAGGGAGGAAGCCAGCAGCACTTCTTAATGACCACTAGGAAACCCCTCGAGTTTGGACTCCGTTATTTCGTTCTGATGAGACTTATTCGCTACACTTGGTGGTGATAGGTTGATGATGGAGCAGAAAGGAAGCCAGAGGCAGTCCTTAATGACCAATAGGAAACACCTCGAGTTCTGACTCATTTGTTTCGTTCTGATGAGACCTATTCACTACACTTGGTGGTGAGGGTCTGATGATGGAGCAGGAAGGAAGCCCGTGACTCTCCTTAATGACCAATAGGAAACCCCTCGAGTTTGGGCTCATTTGTTTCGTTTTGATAAGACCTATTCCTTACACTTGGTGGTGAGGGTCTGATGATGGAGCTGGGAGGAAGCCAGTGAAACTCCTTAATGACCACAAGAAAACCCCTCGAGTTTGAGCTCATTTGTTTCGTTCTGATGAGACCTATTCTCTACACTTGGTGGTGAGGGTCTGATGATGAAGCAAGGAGGAAGTCAGTAGCACTCCTTATTGACCACAAGAAAACCCCTCGAGTTTGAGCTCATTTGTTTCGTTCTGTTGAGACCTATTCGCTACACTTGGTGGTGAGGGTCTGACGATGGAGCAGAGAGGAAGTCAGTGGCACTCCTTAACGACCACTAGAGAACGCCTCGAGTTTGGGCTCATTTGTTTCGTTCTGATGAGACCTATTTGCTACACATGGTGGTGAGTGTCCGATGATGGAGCAGGGAGGAAGTCAGTGGCACTCCTTTGAAACCACTAGGAAACCCTTCGAGTTTGGGCTCTGTTATGTTTCGTTCTGATGAGACTTATTCGCTACACTTGGTGGTGAGGGTCGGATGATGGAGCAAGGAGGAAGCCAGTGGCACTCCTTAATGACCAATAGGAATTACCTCGAGTTCTGGCTCATTTGTTTCGTTCTGATGAGACCTATTCGCTACACTTGGTGGTGAGGGTCTGACGATGGAGCAGAGAGGAAGTCAGTGACACTCCTTAACGACCACTAGAGAACCCCTCGAGTTTGGGCTCATTTGTTTCGTTCTGATGAGACCTATTTGCTACACTTGGTGGTGAGTGTCTGATGATGGAGCAGGGAGGAAGTAAGGGTTCGGCTCGCGCATCCGGTAATTAATAGACTCTACTTGAATTTGTAAAACTAAATACATACAATCACGCCTTTGAGTTATAATGTTTACGGGGTGGGCAGACACATGAATAGACTGTGAAATCGATTACCATCCATCCATAGCCTGCCATTTATTAAACTAAAAAGTAAAAAATAAATATGTAGTTTAAAAACACACTTTTATAGGAACAGACTAAAAAGTACAGAATAACCGTCTATTCAGTAATTGAAATTAAAAAGCGTGGTGCGCCCTTTGCAAAGCATTCATTCAAGTACTTAAGAGCGTTAGCTCAAAATGCGTCGCGTCGAGTTTAGGTAAAATGAGCAAATTTCACTCGCATCAGACATGCGCTCAAGGTCAAGCGTGCGGTGTCGTGCTATAGTCAAACTAATCACGTTGATCCTTTTAACTTTAGTTTAAATATTATTTAGTGTGTAGTTTTTATATTATATCCTTACTTACCCTTACATAATCATAATAGGGCATAAGTGTATGCTGTAATCTAATGGGTTTACTACATAGACAATATTTTATTGTTTACATAAAGTAGATTTTTTAAGTTTACTAATAAAGTAATCCTTCCCAAATGTGTATGTAGGTATGTAAGTACTTACTTACTCATCTTATGTAAAGTGTTAACATAAGGTCCTTCAAGTATGACCGACCATTCGATACGTAATTTAGAAATAAAATACCGATTTCAGAATAGGTACCATTTTTATTACCTGATGTAGACCTAGGTATACCACAGGGTAAAAAAAATACAACTACGTATTACAGAGAAACGACTTCATGGAACGGTGCGAAATGATTACACTACTACACGCATGCTGGGAATGTGTGCGTGTCCACTGGCTGCTTGTCACTGGCGTGTCACGTACATGGCGTGATTGGAAAAACCGGTTTACGACAGCTCAGCCAGTAGACAAGCTCAGGGTCAACGCGAAGCACGTATGAGCAGTTTTCAGGCCACGCCTTTTAAAATTTGAGAAATATATTTTAAATGTAACCAATCTTTATTAAAAATCCAAGATGGCAGCTAACTTTTTTGATTGTGGGCCGATTTTGATGAAACTCGGTTTTTGGTACTATAATGACAAGAAAAGAGCAACGCAATGTAAAAAAATCCAAGATGGCGACCAAATTTTTTGTTTGTTGGCCGATTTCAATAAAACTCGATTTCTAGTACTATTTTGACAAGAAAATAGCAACGCAATGTCAAAAGTGTAAAAAAATCCGAGATGGAGCCCAAATTTTTTGTTTGTTACCTGATTTCGATGAAACTCGATTTCAGTACTATTTTGACAAGAAAATAGCAACGCACAGTCAAAAATGTAAAAACATCCAAGATGGCGCCCAAATTTTTTGTTTATTGGCCGATTTCAATGAAACTCTATTTCTAATACTATTTTGACAAGAAAAAAGCAACGCAATGTCAAAAATATTAAAAAATCCAAGATGGCGCCCAAATTTTTTGTTTGTTGACCGATTTCGATGAAACTCGTTTTCTAGTACTATTTTGACAAGAAAATAGCAATGCAATGTCAAAAATGTTAAAAAATCCAAGATGACGCCCAAATTTTTTGTTTGTTGGCCGATTTCGCGTTGCTATTTTCTTATCAATATAGTACTAGAAATCGAGTTTTATCGAAATCGGCCAACAAACAAAAAATTAGGGCGCCATCTTAGGTTTTTTTAAAATTTTGACATTGCATTGCTATTTTCTTGTCAAAATAGTACTAGATATCGAGTTTTATCGAAATCGGCCAACAAACAAAAAATTTGGTCGCCATTTTGGATTTTTTTTTCGCTTTTGTCATTGCGTTGCTATTTTCTTGTCAAAATAGTACTAGAAATCGAGTTTCATCGAAATCGGCCAACAAACAAAAAATTAGGGCGCCATCTTGGATTTTTTTTAAATTTTGACATTGGATTGCTATTTTCTTATCAATATAGTACTAGAAATCGAGTTTTATCGAAATCGGCCAACAAACAAAAAATTAGGGCGCCATCTTAGATTTTTTTTAAATTTTGACATTGCATTGCTATTTTCTTGTCAAAATAGTACTAGATATCGAGTTTTATCGAAATCGGCCAACAAACAAAAAATTTGGTCGCCATTTTGGATTTTTTTTCATTTTTGTCATTGCGCTGCTATTTTTTTGTCAAAATAGTACTAGAAATCGAGTTTCATCGAAATCGGCCAACAAACAAAAAATTAGGGCGCCATCTTGGTTTCTTTTTAAATTTTGACATTGCATTGCTATTTTCTTGTCAAAATAGTACTAGAAATCGAGTTTCATCGAAATCGGCCAACAAACAAGAAAGTTGGGCGCCATCTTGGATTTTTTTACATTTTTGACATTGCGTTGCTATTTTCTTGTCAAAATAGTACCAAAAACCGAGTTTCATCGAAATCGGCTTACAATCAAAAAAGTTGGCCGCCATCTTGGATTTTTTAATATTTTTTTTATTGTGTTGCTGTTTTCTTGTCAAAATAGTACTAGAAATCGAGTTTCATCTAAATCGGCCTACAAACAAAAAATTTGGGCGCCATCTTGGATTTTTTTACATTTTTAATATTGCGTTGCTATTTTCTTGTCAAAATAATACCAAAATCTAAGTTACATCGAAATCGGCCCACATACAAAAAAGTTGGCCGCCACATTGGTTTTTTTTATATTTTTAACATTGCGTTACTGTTTTCTATGAAAATAGTAGGTACCAAAAAAATAACCGGAGACCTTGAAGAAGAACCGGCAAGAAACTCGTCAAGGTAATTTTTTTTCCTCCTGATTTATTTCCTACAGAGTCGTCAAATTAAAAAAATGACCTTCATCATTTCAGCCGTACGACGCCCACTGCTGGGCATAGGTACTTTACTATTTGTAAGATCATTTTCAGGGTCAGTTTCTATTACAATTACATATTCAATTATTTTAAATACAATTAGGTGTGTGAGTGAACTAATGATCATAGAAGTAAACAATTTTCAATTACCTATCTAATGAGTCTACTAAGACGAAAGTACTAAGACGTGTCGGTTGAGCTTTAAACTATACCACGCCACGCAGCACACTGCAAAGGTCAGCGAACGGCAGACGGCAGAGCACCGAGCGATACGTCCTCCCTCTGAAGAGCCTAGCGGCGGACTGGTTTGAAATGTTTTGCGCAGAGTGTTTTATAGCACTTTAAAAATATATATATAAAATAAATTATGCATCATTATATAGGTTTTTTGTATTCAAACTTTAGATAATATGTTCTTATTTTACGTTAGACTATAACTTTTTGTAAAATAAAGTAATTTATTGGTAAATTTTGCATGTTTACCAACAGTGATTTCTTTATAACTTCACTTTATTTGGATTTTAATATCGTATGAAAATAATCACAAATTAAACTAATTTCCTTACTAACTATTTGCGTAATGATATGTAGATATACATATAAATTTTTTTTTCCTATTTTTTTCAATGGTATTAAAAAATTTGAGCTTCAAAATTGATGTTAAAAGTGAAGTTTATAAAACACTGTTCGGGAAAATTGACAGTATTCACAAATACTCCATAAAAAGAAAAATGTTTTTAACTAACTTTTTGGACAAAGATACTGTTTACAATAATTTGTAATTAGCATGTTTCTAAGATTACGTTTTCATGGAAAATATCTCGTTCAAAACTGCCTATTTTGAGGCAAAACGGCGTTCGACCGCGTCAATGCTCTTAATATTGACCACGCGCACCACGCTTTTTAATTTCAGCTACTGAATAGACGGTTATTCTGTACTTTTTAGTCTGTTCCTATAAAAGTGTGTTTTTTAGTTTTTTAAACTACATATTTATTACATTTCAGTTCGATTTTGGCACTCGTGTTTTTTTATTTTTTATTGTTTCGATGATAAGGGCTACGATATTAGTAAAAACATGCTTTAAAAGAAGATAAATACATTTAAACTTATTTCCCTTATAACTTAAACATAAGTAGCCTGCTACTACAATAAATTAATAAGGAAGTGGAAACCTAGTACTATGTAGTTTATTTTTGGATATTATTTCATTGTTTTCATCTCGACCACAAATTAAGTTGTTGTTTTCGATGAATCACAATTTATACTCATAAACGTGGTGTATGTGACATTCGTTCATAAGAACAATTACTTAGTCAGCTTTAATTAAGCATCCATCAATAATAATGTATATTTACAATAAATAGAAATCAATATTAATCTCTAAAATGAAGACTTCCTACTTGTCCTACTAATATTATAAATGTAAAAGTTTTGATGTTTGGATGTTTGTATGTTTGTTACTCTATCCCGCCAAAACGGCTGAACGGATTTGGCTGAAACTTGGAACATAGATACTTTGTAGGCTAGAGAGGAACATAGGTTACTTTTTAACCCGAAAAAATATCACATTCTCGCGGGATAACGTCGTGTATTCCACGCGGGCGAAGCCGCGGGCGGAAAGCTAGTAATATTATAAATGTGAAAGTTTGGAAGTTTGGATGTTTAGATGTTTGGATGTTTGTTACTCAATCGCGCCAAAACAATTTTTTTTTTTTTTTAACGGTTTAACGGATTTGGCTGAAATTTGGGACACAGATACCTACTTTGTAGCCTGGAGAGAAACATAGGCTACTTTTATATCGGAAAAATTTCACATTCCCGCGGGATAACGTCGTGTAGTCCACGCGGATGAAGCCGCGGGCGGAAAGCTAGATAAATAATATATATAAGTATAGTGTCCTCTACCGTAGATCGGGGTTACTTTTGGAAAAAAATGGGGCTACTATGATAATTTATAATGTAGTATAAAAACAGTATTATTCGTAATTACACTAAACTTCGTTATATGACTTAAATTTAATACTCAATTATCATTTAATAAGTTTCAATAATAACCATGGTTCATATTTTGGACAATAAAGCCTTATACCAAAAAATAAGAGTGGGCAGTAAATATCCATGTTTACAAAAATAAAACAACTATAATAACTGTAACAAAGAACAACAATCACAGGAAATCCATAAGTAGGTACTGTGGTTACTTTATTTATAAAGATAATAATTAATATACTTTAAAAGGAAAACCAATTACTATTGTTTCTACTGCACAGTTATTTTAAAGTCAAGGAAAATAATACTTCGATAGCTTTAAAAACTATAGAATTCTTAGTATGGTGTTATGCATAATTATGGTATTATTAATTACTTAAGGCACCGATTTCCCAAAATAGGGTATTTTAAATTATGGATTAAGTACTCGCAAATCAGAAGTACTTAAAATTTGGAAAAAATATATGTTATTTAACAGTTATTTATCTAGTGCTTCCGGCCGTTTTTTTTCGATCGGTGATATTTTACTGTGTCAAATAAAATCCCAAACATCCGTCTAATAATAATTCAAATATCATATTACTTGCAGTATACTTGGTTTTAGTTAATGAAAAACATATGAAAATAATTGTCTTTGAATAGCCGAGGGATTCCGGCCGTCATATTTTTTTTATTATTTAATTTTTAATTGAATTTTAAGTGATTTTCGATTCGCGGGGCGCTCGCGAGTTCACAGTTCACTGCCTGCTGCCGCTGGGTCCGCGCGAAGTGTATAGAGCGCGGCCGAGCAAGCGTCAGCGTGCCTATTTCGGTCGGGATTCCTCGCCTTAAGTCAAAATATTATGTGGCTTGGCCGTTTCGCTGCAGTCACATGGGCGTAACGTGAAATATGTATTCACTATTCATTCCTTTTCTGTTATACTATTAGTTGTTGAAGTAACTGGGGCTTTATCACAGAATAAATAATAGTAACAGAATCTGTATTTAAACAAATAGCAACTCTAACTTTAACACGATAAAGTAGAATTCAGCTTGTACGGCTCTAATTACGAACTGCTAGACGTTGCATCTCTTTCTATCGCATATATTCTCTCGCGCTCGGGCCGGGCGGCCCGCTGTAAATTGTATTGAATTGTATCCCGAGATATACCCGAATCGGTAGCAGGGGGGTGTCGCTCCGCAGTTTAGGTACGTTCGGCCGGCGCGCCTGCCGGGTAGGCGTATGGCAGAAGGATGCCGCTCATCGAAACAATCGATAATTTCTTTGATTTTTGTGCACCGAACAATGACTAAGAACGTTTAGTCTTATAATCCGTATATAAGATACTGTTGTGTTTACGGGTGTATAAATAAAAGAAAGAACAAAATAAACAACAAAACCGAACTCGCAAGTCGCTCGAGTCGCAACCCTAACCAGCGAGCGAGCTGTTTGAGACATTTATAGAAATAGAAACGCTTCCGCGTAGCTATTGGGTACAGTTTTGCTTGCATGCGCGAACTCTAGGTTATTATAACAGTAGGCAAGCGATGACAAAGCAACCGGAATTGGACTTTATTTCCACGCAGAAAGATTTATTTTTACTTGAATGAGCTTGCAGAGTGAGTCTTCTGTGCCTTAGCACTATTATTTATTCTGTGTCGGTAGGCACTTATCTCGGGTACTTGAGCGAGTGACGGACGCCTGGCTTTACTGCGAGTTGTCAAACAATGTTGGTAATGTTGATTGCAAGACGAAGCTATACACACTGCGTATAGCGCCATCTCGCTTACAATATTACTATATCATTGTTTGGCAGTTCGCAGTAAGGCCTCTGAACGACCAAACTACTTATTTTGACATACCTAGGAGTAGAAAAAAAAAATCTAAATTAATATTTATTTTGTAACTAGAGTAAAGAATTACATAGATTCTCTGGAGCCTCCATTTTGATATAAATATATCTGTAAATTGAGAGTTTGTGAAGTTAGGGCTTAGTGTAGGGTTAGATCTTCCAGAGTTAGAAGCTTGGCTCTACATGATATCTGATCTTTCTGACAGTGTGAGCCATATGGTCGCGAGTTGGCAGCATTTTACATGAAAATGTTTTTGATGGGTTAAAATGACTTTATTGACAGTAATCTTAGGGTGTATGTACACGGTGCGAGTAGCTGGAGCTAGTAAAGATGCGGGTTACTCGCTTGAGTAATATGCGCAAGCTACTTATTCAATACTCGCTTGTACTTGTACATGGTGCAAATAACTGGAACAAGTAAAGACACGGGCTACTTGCGCAGGCAGTACGCACGTGGTCAAGAGCTACATGTGCATGCTATTCTAATTTACTCATTATTTACAATAATTGGTCACGATTAAACGAAAATTAAATAGTTATCTATAAGTAGAACAAACAATTTATTCAAGTAACAGAGAAAAAAATAAATTAAACCGCTTTCTATCGGTCTGCCGCGTCGCGCTTGCGCACCACGTCTGAACCTGCTCAAGTAACATGCGCGAGTGACCCGCCCGCGTGAGCGGCTTTTTTAGGGTTTTGACAAAAATCAAAAGACGAAACCCTTTTAAGTAGAATAACTCGTGCATCTGTCCGTTCTGGTGTTACAGCCAATTTGCTCCAAAACTGCTCAACTCAGAATCCGTGTGTAAACAACTTTCTCCTTGAAACATGGGTCGAAATATGTCATTTTTAGGGTTCCGTAGTCAACAAGGAACCCTTATAGTTTAGCCATGTCCGTCTGTCCGTCTGTCCGTCCGTCCGTCCGTCTGACCCCAGTCTAGCTCATAGACTCTTAGTACTAGAAAGCTGTAATTTGGCATGAATATACATATTTATCACGCCAACAAAGTGGTAAAGTAAAATTTTGAAAAATATTTTTTTTTTCGGTTACCTCACGTGAAGTGGGTATGTAATTTTTTTTTTCTTGTCTACCCCATAGCGTGGGATGTCGTTGGATAGCAATTTTAAAAACGTTGAGGGTTTGTAAAGACAGTTTTTTGATTGAGGCATCTGTTTGTGAATTTATAAGCTTTAAAGAGCAAAATTTTGTTAGAGTCAGTGTCCTCCCCCCCCCCCCCCCCCCCCTCCCTACCAGCCTGTTGGTATTCAATGGCCACCACTGAACTTCGCAATAATTCAAGCGATAAACTTCGCGAAGTTTTTCGCGATAACTCTCGCCATAAGCGAAGATGAACATCGGCATAAGTGGCCGCAGCATACCTAAGTGAGGATTCCGAGAGTAGTGCGCTTTCACCTTCAGCGTTATCCACACCTAACACCAGGTGTGATGAATGCTTCGTGTTACCCCGTAGTGGATAAAAAAATGCCACTGCTTTAACGGGCCCGTCAAAATGTCTTACAAGTACTTATAATTTAAATTACTCACCTCTGTTAAGTAAGCATTGAATCCAGTAGACAGTGCTTCATACACCTTATTGGTGAAATTTTTATCAGCGAAAGCATTTTCTACGAAGAAAAAAACGTCTTCAGCCTTTAGTCCAGTCTTTTCAAGGTAGTAGGTATATACTGGCAGCGTTATGTTTTCCAACTTGGTTCCGTTGTTAAGATGACATCCTTTTCGCATAAACTTCGATCTCTTCACAAAATAATTTTCTGGGCAACATTTCTTGATACACATTCCCTTTTGACAAACCGAGGAATTCGGTTCTCTAAATTGAATTCCTAGAGCACCATCAATAAAAGATGACGTTTGGAAAAGTATAAGGACTAAATGAAGTGTCCTCATTGTGACGTGCTTTGACTGCGACTAAAAATGAGTTAATGCTTTGTTAAAATTAATATATTTGTTATTTATGGATGACGTTATCCTGTAGGTCTTGTTTCTTAGAAACGTACACCGAACTCACCAAAGTAGGAGCGCTGTTCAAAATTAAAGCTAATCACTGAAATTAGGTGGAAAATAATGCTCAAAATAAATTTGCCTAACAATAAGATATTTCCTATAATTTCATCATTAAAAGTTTTTTGAGATAAAATAATATTTTATAATATTTTCTGCTTATATTAACTTGGATACGTATACTATATTATGAAAAGGAAAGATTTGATTGTTTGTTTGCATCGAATAGGCTCCGAAACTACTGGACCGATTTAGAAAATTCTTTCACTATTAGAAAGCTACATTCTTCCCGAGTGACATAGGCTATACTTTATCCCAATATTCCCACAGGAACGGGTACCACGCGGGTGAAACCGCGAGGATCCGCTAGTAAGAAATAAAAAAAATACTTATTGAGAATTGGGAGGCTTCGGAAAATGTTGTGAGACGGGTCGATTTTTTCTTAATACTTAATTTTCCATTTTTCAAATGTTCTTTATTTTATTTGGAATACTAACATTCCATTCAAGATTCAAGATTCAAATTTGTTTATTCAATTTAGATTGTTATTTACAATACTTGTGAACGTCATAGAAGCTACGCCATCGGTTCGCAAACCCTACAGCGGGAGGCCTTGGAGAAGAACCGGCAAGAAACTCCAAGGGTTGTTTTTTTCTCCCTGTTTTATTTCATACAGAGTCGTCAAATCGAAAAATGACCTTAACATTGTATGACTAAGGTCAGTTTCCATCACAATTACACAATGGGTTATGATAAATACAGTTAAGTATAGGCTAACTAATGATCATAGCGGTGAACAATTTTCAATTACTTAGGAACTCTACTATTAGTTCAAAACAAAAGACAATTCTACTATATACTGCAAGTTGCGCCATACATGTTTTAAATGTAATTCTTAATAAAATGAATAAAAACAAAAGAAAACACATTTTAAGGCAAGCAGATAAGAGCAGACCCATTCCCACTGGCAGCACCCGTTCACGAGCATGACGCATGAACCAGCCATCGCTTCGCTCAACCATATTTTAGGGAACGTAACGACCCGCCTCACACCATAGTAACTATGATCCAATCATCATCATCATGATTATGTCAGCCGAACGACGCCCACTGAAGGGGCATAGGCGGGAGGCCTATGCCTTGCAGTGGCCAAGGATCTCCACAAGCAACGATCGGTCCTGCGCTGCTCGCATCCAGCGGCTATGATCCAATATAATCTTATATTTCAATTAATGTGAAACCAACTCTGTCGGTCACTCGTCTGACTATAGGTCATTGTAATTTATTTTTTTACTTTTTTGCATTCACAATGCATTTTTCTATAGATTGTACTACCACAACATAATTTGGCACCTCTCACACATCTTGTGTTATATACAAAAACATTTTTTTTTAAGTATTTGAAAAATTTACCTCTTTAGATAAATTCTCTATATTTTAAGATATAATTTGTGTTATAAAATTAAATACCTTAGATCATTTAATACCTTAGATTATTATAGGAAATATCGTGCTTAAAAGTGAAAAAATCTTTAAAGTGGCCACAAAGTGGCCTTCTGCCCTACATTTGCATTAAATTCTTATATATTTTTTCATAAGCAAAGTTTTGTTATTAATTTGTATTATAATACCTAGAATGTTACTACAAATTTAATTATGTAGGTAATGAGAGGTTTGAGATCCACGCATCGTAAACACCATTTGAAGTAAAAATAAAGACATTTTTGTTTTTTTATTTTGATAAACAAATAGTGAAAGGATCTGCGCACTTTGGCACGTCTAAAGTCATTGAAATAGCTGAAAGGTATATGTCGCAGGGAAATGAGAAAATCAGAGATTTCACGAAATCCCTAGGGATATCACGAAATCACGGAAGATGTGGAATATTCTTATTTACGACGTCTTCTTCCTAAACAAGTTCAGTGAAATGTCGTTTCACTAAACTAAATCTAGTGAAATGTCAGAAAAGTGGATTTCAGAGGTAAGAGTTTGCCTCGGAAGTCCTGTAGTACACGTGATATGTTAGAAATTTAAGGCGATCGCCTTAAATTTCGTGTTTGTTTTTGTGAAAACAATTTATAAGTACTTCACAAGAAAAAATACCACGAAATTTAAGGCGATCGCTTCGCCTTTCACGTGTTCTACAGGACTTCCGATACAAACTAGCTCATACCTGTTACCTGCAGCCGTGAGCTTGCTGTTATTACTTCAGTCATTCTTCATTTCACAAGATTTAGTTTAGTGAAATGACATATCACTGAACTTTTTTAGGAAGAAGACGTCGTAAATAAGACTATTCCACATCTTCCGTGGTTTCGTGGTATCCCTAGGGATTTCGTGAAATCTCTGATTTCCTCCTCATATCCCTGCGACATATAGACTTCTTGAACTTGCTCTTATTTCACATTTTTGTTTAAATGAGATTTTGAATATACCTACCTATTTACAAATAAACGGGACTTGAACCCGAAAAAAAAATTACTTTTTCAAATATCCGCCTGTACATAGTACCTAGTTAGTACCTACCTACACTTTATAGTTATTGTTTTATACCGCTGGTATACGAGTTCTTTTTGGTTACCCATACAAACCTTGCTTATTCAATACAAGAGTTTTTATGGGAAAGTCAGAAAAAACGTGTGTTTTAAAAAACTTTTAAATAACAGAATATAAGAGTCAAGAAAACTCGAAAATATAGGAAAGACGTATCCGTATTTTTCACGATTCGTGGTGCGTGTAAACACGAGCATT
Source organism: Crambus lathoniellus (assembly GCA_949710035.1). Lineage (NCBI taxonomy): Eukaryota > Metazoa > Arthropoda > Insecta > Lepidoptera > Crambidae > Crambus > Crambus lathoniellus. Next base: position 7,324,153 of record OX453303.1, on the reverse strand, counting down.
CAAAAAACATTAATAGTCCGGTCAAATTAGACTAAAAAATAAGAGTGAAGGTACATGAATTCGCAAGAAGCTAAAATTTGGTAAAATTGATCAAAATGAAATTTAAAAAGTCCTTAGCGATCCGGTACCTACCTGAAAAAAATATTCGAGGTTAAATTTGTTAAATTAGCGTTTTTTGGCTGAACGGATTTGATATTTTAATTCTTAGGTTTTTGCATTCACAGTGCAATTTTTATCACAGAAAAATGGAAAATGATGGTTGTGAGGCGGATCGATGAGGACTTTTTAAATTTCATTTATAATTATGTTTTAAACAATTTCACCAACTCTCAGTTTCTTGCAAACTAATGTATCTTCGGATGTCTAAATTGACCGGACTATAAGTGCCTACTGTGCTTCGTGTTATTGTTGATCAAAGCTACTGGGTCAAAAAAACGTGAAAAAGGACAATACGTCAAACGTGTCGTCATGTGAAGGAGACGTTAACGTATCATTGCAACGCATGCCGGTTATATACCGCTAGTCTATTCTATACTAATATTATAAAACGATTTTTAAAACAAATGTAACCGCCTTCTTTTTGAAAACTTTTCTTTTTTTTTAAACGTTTTAGTTTTCGAATTTTAGTGTGATTAACTACATGGTGATTATGATAAATTGTTGTAAATATCCTAACCGTTACGGAGTTCAGCTTTCCATCTTTAGCTACCTAAATAACTTGAAGGAATACAACTGAAGGTCCATTCGTGCATTTAGTATTTATAAAACATCAAATAACTCCTAACTGTTGAGGAGTTTCACCTCTCACCCTAATAACCTGAAAGAATATAACTATCGGTCCATACGTACGATTCATACTTAAAGAATTATTCTCCAGCTCCTAACCGTTAAGGAGTTGTACCTTTCATCACCAGCTCATCACTATGAGATGATGACTACCAGATGCAAATACTTGACTAACTTCAAAAATAAATGGAACGCACAAGGCTAGCCTATGTTTGAGAATTCCTCTCGATTTTTATGGGATTTCATTTCCTGATCCTGACTTGGTGAAAATAAGATCACGTCAGAAGTAAGTAGTTATAAACTTTCGAAAGAAAAAAATAATGTTGAAAATAACTACGATGAATATAAGAAATCGTCTAAATACACAAAGTAAAGTCTAAATACGCATTATTTAGGATAACTCCTGAACTTCTCGTCAGTTCTTGATTCAAATTTGAATGGGACCACACGACAAGCGTCACCTTTCAGATAAAAAAAGAATTATCCAAATCGCTTCATTAATTAAAAAGTTCTGAGGTAACATACATAAAAAAAATAGGTACAGTAGAATTGATAACCTCCTCCTTTTTGGAAGTCGTTAAAAAGGAAAGATTTGATTGATTGATTGTTTTTTTGTTTGCATTGAATAGGCTCCGGAACTATTGGACCGATTTAAAAAAATATTTGACCATTAGAAACCTACATTCTTTCCAAGTGACATAGGCTATATTTTATCCCGATATTCCCACGGGACCGGGTACCACGCGGGTGAAACCGCGAGTATCCGCTATTCTATACTAATATTATGAAGAGGAAAGATTTAATTGTTTGTTTGTTTGCACCGAATAGGCTCCGAAACTACTGGACCGATTTAAAAAAATCTTTGATCATTAGAAAGCTACATTCTTCCCAAGTGACATAGGCTATATTTTATCCCGATATTCCCACGGGAACGGGTGCCATGCGGGTAAAACCGCGAGGATCCGTTACTTTGCTATAAAAGCATATCCTAAAAAAACTGTTTAAAACGTAACACACTCTGTGGTCTAGTGGGACACACCACCGATATCGGACCTAGAGGTTCCGGGTTCGATTTCCAGTCATATTGTATTCGGTTTGGTTGGTAGGTAGTAGGACTTGTTTAAAGTCCGCCTGGCTAGCAACCACCATGTTATCTAACTCTGACGCCATAACAACGATGTTTTCAGCATTGTCGTGTTCCGGCCGTCAAAGGCCCCACCGACGACGACGGTCAGTCCGCCAGCAGGCAACGGTATGTCAGTTGGCCGAAATCCATGCAATTCGGCCATGATATTTGGTTTTTGTGTGAAAAACTTTGAGTGTGTGGTCGATTGCGGCCAAGTGACAGGCCAACAGGCGCACTGATCGTATATGGGGTCCATTAGGGTTAAGATCCAGTTTCTCAGTAATTGAGAATTCTGGAAATAGTGCGCTTCCACCTTCAGCCTTAAGGACACAGCAGATTACATCAACTCGGAAAGGGATCGATCGACACCGTATCGCCTTCGCCTCGCCGTCAACCAGGCGTCAACCTAACGCAAGCACGTAACCAAACCGGATCAGCGTCGGTACGTCGGCTCGGCTACGGCTAGGCGACGCCGCGCTTACGGCTAGGCGACGCCGCGCTTACGGCTCGCCGCACAGTGGTTCCATATAAAAAAAAAGAATGAGAGAAAAAATGATAAAAAAAAAATAAAAAAAAAATAGAAAAAAAAATATAAAAAAAATTGATGTTCATTTTCATTTTCAGACCACTGCGTAGAGCCGTAAGCTCGGGTACGGAGAGACGTGAGCGCGTGGACGACTAGCGGTAAGCGCGGGGATAGCAAGTTGAGCGACCCGCAAAGCGGTTCGTGAGCTGGTCCCGAGGCGAGGCGATTACGTTACGATTCCGATTAGTGTGCTTTGCAGTAGGGGGTTTCATACAAAGAATACTGAACCGCTCGAGTTGATACGTTTACGTTCCCTTTCCGAGTTGATGTATGTGCTGTGACCTTTATCATCACTTAACATCAGGTGTGATAAAGGTTAAGTGCTAGTCCGTTGTGAAAAAATACTGTTTACACTTTTAAGATTTCACGTATTTTTAGGATAGGGGAACCAAGTTTCTTAATGATGAAATGCAACAATCTTATTTCAACATTTTATTATACCTACACATGACAATAGCACATCTGTTTTAAACATCTAACATTCATTACATTTGAAAGTGTGCTAATACCGTAGTAACTATTTAGTAATCTGTGCAAATCTTCGATCAACAATTAGTACTAGATGAAGGCTCACAAACTAAATGAAAACTTTATTTAGACTGACTTTTTTAAACGGAGAAAAAAGGTTATACGTAATGTTACGATCTTACATTATAAATGACAGAAAGCGTTCCAAGTTTGAAATACCTTAGTATTATTGACACTGTCAAAATAATCTACTTATAATTATACTCTCAAGTGGGCGTATAACGCTCGCCATATCTGTCACTCCAACTATGTATCTAGAACTAGGTGCACAAAGTAACTACGCGGGCGGTTTGTGCTAGGTGTTATTGTTGATCGAAGGTGCTAATACTAAAACCATTCAAATAATTTTGCCTACAAGTGTAACATAATGTAACTAGAGTAATCTACATTATTAAACACAGAACATAATGAGGGATTTTCTGACAGATGATTAAAAAAGAAAAAAGTTAATGCCAAAAAACTCAACAGATGGCGTTCATCAGACATGGGTCTGCTTTTTTTTATTTGCTGGCAAGGAGGCTACGTTAAGACGGTCAATTAAAAAAAAAAACTTGCAGAAGAAAAAAAACATTTACAGGACTGAAAAGGCTTATCTAAAACTCGCGGTATGGTCGGTATGGTATTGCAACGCAAAACAAGAGGAATATAATTATTTGACATTTTCTTCCGTCAACGTCAACTTTTTTTTGGCCTTGCACCTTCTTGCACAACTTTTAAATACAAGTGTAGGTCAGATCAGATGAAATACATGTCTGGTCAGCGCCATCTATCGAGCTAATAAATAAACTTTTTTTTTTAATTTGCTGGCAGAAAATCTCTCATTTTTAAGACATAATTCTACGTTTTTAATGTACTAGAAGGATGTCGCCGTCCAGGGGGAGACTCATATTACCTAAAAATCGTAGTTACCGTATACTTATACTTTGTTTTCCATAGTAAGTATCAACCAGGGCTTGGGAACGGTTTACAAAATACCGATTATTTAATTATTTTTTCTCACTCAGTACTATTATATATTCTGTGCTCATGCTCTGAAATGTTCCATTCTATGTTAAAAAAAATGTATTTCCACGCATTTCGTGTGAAAAGTTTTATACAGGCTGTTTTTATGTAAGCGCAAAACCTCTTAGGTGGTGATTGCGCTCATGAATATGAACAACTTTTACTATGGGGCCAACTCCGGCCAACAAAAAAAAAACAGCTGTTTCATACAAATTGTCAATACCTACTCGACCAGAATTGATGGAACAGCAGATTTTTTTGTTGAGTTGCAGAGTTGGCCCTATAGTTAGAGTTGTTTATATTCATGAGCACAATCACCACCTAAGAGGTTATGCGCTTATAAAAAAACACCCTGTATAAGCCTTGTACTGGAAGCTATTTCGTCGTTATACTGCGAAAACCAATTAACTCAACCAAAGTTGGTTTCGAGATAAATGCAATTGAAGTTTCAATATCAAATATTTTTTGCAAATACTGTAAGTATCCGCATAAGATTGTAGCAGATTATTTCATATTTAATCTTTTATCGGAACTATGTTAGTATTTGCATTTCATACAACGGACTTCCACACAAATCTCGCTTCAAGTCAAGGAGGTAACCTATTTAATTGGTTTTCCCTGAAAACGTTAACTCGGTAGACTCTGTAAAACTTTTATTTTTACCTAGAACAAAACTAAGTCTAAACTAAAGTCTATGACGAGCGATTTTAGCCAATTTAATACCGAGCGTATTAAAGAGGCCATGGACCAGATCAAATACTCCAAAGTGTTCGCGAGAGATCGGACGATTGGGCAAAATCAATTGACGAGGCTGACAACTGAGGGAGGTAGCATAATTTCGTCAACACCTGAAATCCTGACGGAGATTGAGAGTTTCAATGGACAGCTATACCTACTCCACGCAAACACCTGTTGAAAGCAATGCTAAAGACATTAGAGCCAAGCTTACCCGACATTATACAGAAGATATCCCGGACGTCAGCCTGTACGAGATTAGAAGGGCTCTCAAACAGCTTAAAAACAACAAGGCAGTGGGTGATGAAGGAATAACATCAGAGCTTCTCAGAGCGGGCTGAAAGCCGATACTTATGGTCCTTCAGAAGCTTTTGAATTCTGTCATCCTCGAGGGTAAAACGCTAAAGGCATGGGGCAGAACCGATGTGATGCTGTTTTTCAAGAAGGGTGATAAAGCTCTCTTGACGTACTACAGTACAGACCCATCTCGCTTTTGAGCCATATCTATAAGTTGTTCTCGAGAGTCATTACGAATCGTCTCGCTCGCAGGTTCGACGACTTCCAATTTCCCGAACAAGCCGGGTTCCGATAAGGTTATGTCTAGTACAGTAAACCACATTCATACGCTGTGGCAAGTCGTACAGAAGCCCGAAGATTCAACTTGCCACTTTGCTTGGGGTTCGTGGACTATGAGAAAGCCTTTGATGTGATTGAGACCTGTACGGTGTTGCAGTCTCTCCAGAGGTGCGAAATAGACTACAGGTACATTGAGGTGCTGAGGTACTTATACTAAAACGCTACCATGTCGGTCCGACTACAGAACCAGAGCTCTAATCCTATCCAACTACAGCGAGGTGTGAGACAGGGAGACGTCATCTCTCCGAAACTGTTCACAGCTGCGTTGGAGGAATATTTTCAAGGTTCTGGACTATAAAGGATGCGACATTAACATCAATGGCGAGTATCGCACACACCTGTGGTTTGCCGATGATGTAGTTCTCATGGCTCAATGCTCGAAGATCCCAGTAATGCTTCCCAAAGAGTGGGTCTTAAAATGAACATGGATTAGACGAAAATCATGTCCAATGCCCATGTTGGACTCAAATCAGTTAATGTTGAAAACGTTACACTCGAAGTTGTTGACCACTATGTTTACCTGGGACAGACGGTCCAGTTAGGTAAGTCCAACTTCGAGAAAGAGATCTCTCGTCGAATCCAACTCGGAAGGGCAGCGTTCGGGAAGCTACATATATTCGAGTCCGAAATACCTCAATGTCTCAAGCAAGACGAAAGTCTTTGATCAGTGTGTGTTGCCAGTTATGACATATGGAAGCGAGACGAGGTTCTTTACTATAGGTTTCATAAGAAGGGACCATTAACCTATGGGAGCGAGACGTGGTTGCTTACTATGGGTCTCACAGCAAGCAATGGAGAGAGCGATGCTTGGTATTTCCCTGCGCGATCGAATTAGAAATGATGAGATGAACTAAAACAACCGATATCGCTCGAAGGATTGCTCAGTTAAAGTGGCAGTGGGCAGGCCCCCTACAAGGTGGACTGACGATCTAGACAAGGTCGCGGGAAGCCGCTGGATGCGGGCAGCGCAAGCCCGATCGTTGTGGAGATCCTTGGGGAAGTCCTATGCCCAGCATTGGGCGTCGTTTGGCTGACATGATGACCCGTATCGTTTGAACACATTTTGATGATGAGTTATCGTATCGTTAATTAATTGAACATTCACTCATAAACAAAAGTTATTTTAATTCCGTGAACAGCAGTCACTAGACGCGCCCGCAGACTGAGCCCAAAGACAGCGCCCACCTTGCGAAACGCAAGATTAACATGAGTTACTTGGTTTTCGTTGTAGGGAATCAAAGCTGAATTTAGATTTATTCCTCAAAGAAAACAATGCATTTAAATGTAACCTTTATTCCCAGATGTATCGCTATAAAATTTATGTTTTTTACCTTCAACTAAAACCATTTAAACCATGGTAATTGCTTGTATCTGTAGTTTGGTAAGTGTGTTTTTACTTTAAGTACGGCTAAATGCTTTTTTCTGAGAAATATGTTTCAAATAATTAAATCATTCTTAGTAAGAAAAGCAACTTTATCATTTCAATACGATTTCACTGTAGATAATCTGGGGAAGTAATACTTATCTCGCTATAATGTTTTATATGTGAGAGCTTAACTTGGAAATGTATCAATTAATTGGTTTTCTCATTGGCTATCTCAGAAACTACGCGTCACAGCGTTTAACGGGTTTTCGCAGACGAAAGAGGGCAAAAAACTAAACATTTCCCTATACTTAAGTCATTTTGTGAAAAAAGTCGAGTTAATTGGTTTTCGCAGTATAACGGCGATTTGCCGTGCCTCGAATGACTAAATCCTTCATCCTTGGGCTTCAAAACCATCCTCGACAATGCAAATATACAATACTATTTTTATGCATAACCTCCTGACGCCCAATCATAAAAAGTTTTATTACTGTCTGATATGTCCTTTATTAATGATATTTGTCTTTTAGGTGAAAGTGATACTATTTGTCATTTATATTGGAGAATGGGCATTGGACAAAAAATAGCTTCTTTTCAAATTGACATCTGCTTGTTTTATGTGATAAAATTTACTTTTAAATAATATAATTTATAGACTAGGCATTGAAATTATATTATTTAATTACACATAGATTATGCATTATTTGACTTAAGTACCCATTTAAATAATGGGCATTAATTTTAAAGCCGTTAACTGCTAAGATATTGTTTGTTTACCGGTGACACAAACTATCCTTTAATCACATACGAAAAAAAACGTTCGCGAGTCCCCCCCTACAACTTCCCCCATCCTTACTGCTAACGTCTGGCAACTTGCCCCCGCCTAGGGACATGGTCTGGCAACTTGCCACCCGTAGGCCATGGGCTAGACAAGGGCGTCTCCAACTATTAGTATAAATTGTACATTTTACAAACAAGAACTTAAAATTGTTCTGGCGTCATTGTAATTTCGTATTCTAATCAAATACATTTGTCTTTTGGTTGAAAGTCTTAGCAATAATAGTATTTCATTAATAGGTATTCTTAGGTCTACTTGTTTCCATAAAACTATATATCATACGTAATATGGCATTTATTATATAATAATACATTAATAGTTATTTTTTTAAGGGTCTGGCCGGCAATAAATCATTTAGAGGCAATAGGAAAAGAAAGATAGGTAGGTACCTACAGATAACATAATAATCAATTAATATTAACTATTTTTAGGTAGAAATCCTAATTTAAAAGGAATACCTAAAATATACAAGCAGAAATACTCATTTTGTCCCGAAATATTGATAGTTGTCACAAATAAATTACTCTATAGCCCGGGCTTACATAACGATACGTCTTAAAGACGACTAGTATCATACGCCAGTCGCGGAGACGAGTCATGATGAATTATTCCATTAATCCTCACCGTCAAATCCACACCAGTGGGGATTGTTACTTTTTTTCAGAAATTCCTACTCGATAAATAAACTCAACTTAGTGGGGATTTTTGGAAAAAATAAGTAACAATCCCCACCAAATGTTGTTGTTCCTATTAAACAAAAAATGCGTAATTAAAAACGTTTAATGAGCGATTTTCCGACAGGCCATTTAAAAAAAAGCTTCTAAAAGCTTCACTAGATGGCGTTGAACGAAGTATGTACATCTTTATGGTCATTCAGATACAAAACCAGAGATAAAATTTTTAACTCGTCATCAGTCTCATCCTCATCCTCAGTGATAGAGGATTCCGGGAGTAGTGCGCTTCCACCTTCAGCCTTATCACCACTTAACATCGTGTGATGAAGGCTAAGTGCTACCCCGTTGAGAATAAAAAACATCAGCCTGTATTTGTCCACTGCTGGACATGGCCTCTCCTAATTCACGGCACTGAGCCCGGTCCTCCGCTCTTCGCATCGAGAGGAGACCAGTCGCCGAGGTATTAATTCTTCTTATATTATAAATGCGAAAGTTTGTGAGGATGTCAGGACTCAATTTTGGTCCTATAGTAAAAGTTTTTATTCATAAGTTTTCACGAGTAGAATAATCCCTAAAATTATCCGGGATAGTAAAAAAATAACCCCGTATAATTTTTTCCCATTACACGAATTTTATCTAAGACCATGTAAAAAAGAAGATATTATGTCATGGAAAACTTGATAACGGATAAATATACCAAGACATAATACATTTGTATACCCGTCACAAAATAAAAATTACTCGTCTCAGCTTTTGGCGTAGGATACTACTTTTAGTCGTATGAACATGCTACTAGATGTAATATAAGACAGGCCCTTAAAAAAGTTACTATTGATGTGCCATCTCTATAAACCTGTCTAGTGCATGATGAATCATATTGAGTGTACAACAATTTTATTAGTAGATATTACATTACACACTAAATGCAGTCATTAAATACCATTAATGTGAGTATTTTACATAAAATATAACCTTATTTATTTATTTCTTAAGGTACACCAACAAAATACATACATTGATAAATACACCTAATAATATTATTATAACTTAGTCCTAAAATCAGTGGGTAAAAATACATTCAAGTAAATGTAGTTTTAAACGACTAGAAAAAAAGTTACACGAGTAAATTTACTTAATAATAAGTACAATGAATTATCGATACTAATAAGTAATCGTATCGTATAATCGTATAAGTTAATCGTTGTTTTGTCTTACATATGTTGGATTTGAATAAAACACATACAAATTATCAGTTCAGTTTATGATGAAAAAGTATGTTCCATCTAAATTATTAACGTAAGCAGCATAACGCAGTTTAAGCTTAGATAATATTAATGGCCTCTGAAATTACTTAATTAGTAATAAATGAAAAACCGCGCTTAGGTAAATACTACACTCTGTTTTAATAAATTATTCTACATCTCATGTAAATCTCATCTGTAACTAGTTTTGGTAAAAACCTTACGTTTTATGGGCTGTGTTCTGTTCTCTGAAGCTGACGCATAATCTTAATTACTTAGTGAATTTTGCGAACAACTTTTAGTACGGGACCAGTAACGAAGTCAGGGCAAAATGTGATCTGTTTCATTGGTTAAGATCTCAGATCATATAATACTAACTATATGGTAAGATAATGGACTAAGATGGTATTGTATTTTTTTTTAAACAGTATTTTGGCACTTTTAATGGGTACCTAAACACTGCTCGAATTGGTGAATAAGTTCCCTGAAAGGTTTGAGGTAAATACAAATTAAGGGTGTGTTGTTGAAATTATCCACAATAATAGTAGTAGGTACAAAAGTTCGATTGAAATTATCCACATTAATAGGAGTACAAAAGTTCGATTCTAAGCAATAAAGATCACACGAACGCAATCGAAAATCACCACGAAAGTCATCACCCAAAACCATACTTGATAAACCTTGAAAGTCATTCCCGTAAGCGTTGATGTGCGAAGCTCAACAATATTGATCGTGAGAGATATTTTCTGTAGACTCCATTTTCCCCATCTACGAGACATAGGATAGGTAGTTAAACTCTGTTTCTAGTATGCCTAAGCTATAAAAATGGAAAATAAAGTATTTAGAAAAAATCGACCCGTCTCACAACCAGCTCCGATGGGACTCGAACCCACGACCTTTCGCTATCCGGGCGACTGCTCTAACCACTGAGCTACGGAGTCGATAGCGAAAGGTCGTGGGTTCGAGCCCCATCGGAGCTGGTTGTGAGACGGGTCGATTTTTTCTAAAAACTTTATTTTCCATTTTTATATGATAAAAATTGCATTGTGAATGCAAAAAAGTAAAAATTTAAATAACATGCCTAAGCTACTTAAAATATTGCTCTGTATCTGTGATTCAAGCCTATACAACAATAACACATACAACATAAATAAATAGACAATTCCTTGGTAGAGATAGATAGGTATATACGCCGACTATAGACAGCGTAATTTTTTACATATCAAGAGCTATTGTAACATCTTTTAACTAACAACATGATGCAATAAAGAACTTTGAACTTTAAAGCCTGACTTTCCCCCTCATTCACAAAACGTCGGGAACGGAATCGGATTCGAATTCTGAGCTTTGTTTTTGTCAATTCTATAGTGAATGAGAGCCAGTCGGGAGCGTTTCCGACAGTTTGTAAATCAGGGGGCAGAAAAATAAAAAGACCTCGCCATGTTGCGGAAATATGACGAACGAATTTTTTCATTAGAATTTGACATTTCTAACAATGAAAAGGCGAAACTGGCGCTTCAAGCCATGTTTTTTATTTTTCTGGTCAGGCTAAACAACCCAATAAAAACTAGGATCTCTTTTGTTTTTTTTTTCATTTTATTGAGTTGATTATGCTCGTAATATAATGTTTAGGGCCTAAACAACTGGCAAAAAGGAATTGACGAAATAATTTAAAATTGCATCTCGTATACGCCTGCTTTTCTACCAAAGGGAGTTTCGGCCTGAATTTCTTTAAGTCAAGTTATTATTTTGCGGTATTATCTGCTTCAGTGAGTGTTCGTTAACCTTTATGGAGCCGACCTGCGTGTCCTCTCGGGACAGTCCTCGCGATGAGATCGTGGTCTGCGGCTTCCACGGCTGGCCGCGCATCTGCTTATATCTGTGTATGAATAACATAATTTATTATAGAATTATTTCGTAAATGAGGAAGAATATAATTTAAAATTTTACACTTCTCTACATACGTTTAGATCTTTCTAACTACGCTACGCAACGAATTTTAATGCCACTTTAAATAGACAGAGTGACTTAGGAGAAGGTTTCATAAATGTATAATACATGCATACTTATTGCACCCGTACGGAGACAGGGCGGGTCGCTAGTTATTAAAATTGGTTTTATTGTAGATATAACAGTTGGAAAGTATAAAAATCAAACAATATTTTGTTAAAATATTGAACAAATGTCAGATTAATAAAAATTAAAAAAGAACTTTCGGAGCAAGATCCGAGGCCCCCAGACATTATTTATTTTCTGACGACTAAAAGGTGTCAGATTGGGTAGTTTTTATGCGTCGAAAGAGTTTATAACTGAGAAATTAATAAAAGTTTGTGTTGTTGCTCCGTATCTTGATCACCAGGGTCGATCAATTGGCCGTCTGCCAAAGTTAGCGTGTATACTTAGGTACTCTTAAGATATGCATAACACCTTATTCATCAGAAAATAAGTAAGGTCTGGCGGGCCTAGGATCTTGAACCATTTGTTATTTATTAGACAAATAACGAGAACATTAACAAACATTAGGACACCCAATTAGTTACACCAGTGGTTTTTCTTCTAATATCATAAAAGCTTGTGTAAAAGCCCCAGACTAAATAGAATTATTTATTGAATGGTTAATTGAGATAAAAAGCTTACTTATAAGTAATAATTAAATACTCAAAACAGTATTATTAATAACAAATCGGTTAATTTTCTATTGTTAAGACATAATTATAGGGGTTAAAGTATGAAATTGCCGTTTTTTTTCTTTTGACATAATAATTTTACTTTTATAACCTTAAAATATATAATTTCTTTAATATTGCGTAACATTAAGGCCGTATCGAGCAATTTCTGATAATTTAATAACCACGATATTTGATTATTTACTTAAATAAGTACATAAAAAAAACTTATTTCGAAAGTTACGGTTATTTTTGTTTTCAGAATTTCGTACTTTATTAGTTGAAAGTTAGTGAAATTTATTTTTTTGCTCTTATTAAATGTGTCATTTTAATAGTTAAAATGTCCATAAATCATCATCATCATCATCAGCCCATTTTCGTCCACTGCTGGACATAGGCCTCTCCTAATTTACGCCACTGAGCTCGGTCTTCGGTCCATAAATACGTGTGTAAAATTTTGTAAAGTTAAAACAATATTAGTCGTTATCGTTAACATACTTAGAAAAATGTTAGTATTGGAAAAATAACGTACGAAAATCTCCATACAAAACGGCAATTTGATACTTTAACCCCCTATTAGGTACTCTTTTCATTTTCAAATTATGAATTTGTTAAAGACACATAATAATGATGCTCGAATATTTAGAAACAATAGTTGCGAAGCACATGTCAATTTAAACTAATCGTTTAAAATTTATGTAAGTCACTGCGCTTAGCTGACATTGTAATGAATTGTCAAACCTGTTCAGTATTTATTAATCTTATTCCACCATCGGTAGGTTTTTCTGCAATCCCCAGCCTAGAATACGTAAGCCAATCAATGCCAATCAACAAAAAATGTTGTGATGCCATCTATATCAAATACTAAGCAGTCAAAGCCTCCAACAGCCAAAATACCCCGATGAGACAATTTTACAAAATACCTTAAATAAGTTTTGTCCCAAATAAAAAAAGCCAGAATCCATATTATATTAGTTTTAGGTTAAAAACTCCTCGATTGTTAAAAAGTTTTAATACTCCGATCTAAACAAATTTAGACAAACTAGAACTAGTCTACGGTGCAGTATAAATTGTAAATAAAATTGCCCAAATACTATTATAAGAAACAAGAGCCATCAAAATACTCAGACACTTGCTACCTACTTAAACAAACACGGACCTCACAATCATTGTATAACGAATGATTAGTTACTTAATTGGTTTTGTAGGTAAATTTTTATTATGTCATCTACGTTATGCCGAACTTATGTAAAGCTTAACTAAAGTAACATTAGTTCTACAACCATTGTCAGTGAGGAATTAAAAGGCTATTCAACACAACTTTTAAAGATGCCATCCAAAAATCCGACGAATTTTTGTACAGAATTTCTTTAAAAAAATTCTAGATGCCTGATTGTGTTCTTAAACGGATAAATATCTTAAAATTATTTAAAACAGGTACGTTCTGTGTGTCGTAGCTTAAAGATGGCATCTTTATTTACTAAAAGTTTCCTTGCAAAATCAAAATAGTGCACAGCTTAAATCTAATTTGAATTATGTGTCAGTTCCCCTCAGTGTTAGTGCTTCAGTTAGAATAATCCTTTGCAGAACTTCGTGAAAACTAGTATTATCTCGTGGATGCCACTCTTATTATTTGGGTACCTTACAAAAACGATATCTGCTTCAGTTTTATCCAAATCTTATATGAGCTTCTCTTCCTAAATGTCTTCTTCCGCAAATTCTTCTTCATTGTCATTCATTGTATCTTTAGTATTCAAATCTCGTATATTTTGATTAAAACTATATAAGTTATCATTGAGTTCAATTTCATTTAAACTCTTGTGGTTGTTGTTTTATTTTCTAGTCCCTCTAAGTCATTACTTTTAACTGTATCAATACTGGGCCGAGTACCATTGTTTTCGTTTAACCATGGCCTAGCATGCTTTATATTAAACGTTCTCAAATCATTATTACTTTCATGATGGAATACTTCTTTAATCCTGGATGCAGAAGATTTATTATGTAGTTTATACATCTTTGGTGAATGGTTAAAATTATCACGTGGAGTTCGATATTTTGCAATTATGAAATTTTTCTTATATGTTTACTTTTATTCTTTCATCTTGATGATTTAATTTTGCTATAGTTATTATTATAAATATATCAATAAAACACATGGTACGCTACACTTTCCAAAACCCATAGAACTCAAAAGTTATAAAAAATCTGTTAATTGTTTATATATTTTCAGAACTCTTACCTTTTTTTCATCAAGTAGTAGATTTTGCGTTTGCACACGAAGATAATAAAGATGGTCAAGCCCATGAGCACATTGTATGCGTCGAAGATCCGCCAGATGAAGTTGGCTTTAGGATAGAAAGAGCTAACCACTTCTAAGATCCAGTTGATACCCATCACGGCGAATAGTTTCACGTATAGCCAAAGCCTGAAAATGGAAAAATAACAAAAAGTAGTTTAAACTTTTAAAGTAGCTACATTACTGAAATGAAACCATTTTTTACGGATTTACTCACGCAAGAAATGGTTTTATTTCAATGAATCGTTAGCGCAGAAATGTAATATGACATATTAATCTAGCTACACATTGTGTAGCTAGATTAACTAAAATAAGACCTAATTGTGTAACTCACTAACTTTATTACAGCGATTATAACAAACAAAAAGTGTTCAAGAAGACAGAAAAGACAAGACAGTTACTATAATAATACGAATATGTGAAACTGAAAGTGTTTGATGATGAGCTATCTGATTGTGAATTAATTACTTATTATGGAAATTGCACTTGCACACGAAAAACGTAATTTAGACAGACAGTAGGTATGCCAAACAATGTACCCTTCATACTTTTATCCACACACCACACACCACACCATCAGTCGTGATTTGAATACTCCACCATTCCAAGCATTTCACTCCACACAAACATACCTCTCTATTTTAGGGAAAACACACGAAACTTTTGGTTCTGTAGTGTTTGATAAAACTGCTATAATGTGCTGTGTGTCTTGGGCACCACTGTTATGTCTACGACAAAAAATATTGAACTTTAAATACATATTTTTGAAATATGATTCTATCGTTATAACGCCCACTGATGAAATTTTCTGCTTGGAATTCTTTCAGATTTGGAAATTTTACAGAGTTTTGGTCCTGCACATCTTCCAGAATTTTTATTTTGCATTATAGTGCTGGTGATGCTTTTAGTTTGATACATCGAGGAACAAACGCGCAGATTCTCAGATTTATAATAAAATAAGTTCAGTTTGAAATGCACGTCTATAGTTTGTAGAGTGAGAATCTCATTTTGTCATATCGAAAATGTGCGAGAGACTTTATTAGGCGATTATCACACTGCTGCGGTTACCGCTCTGGTGGACGGAGATGCGGCGTGAGTTTTTTATACACTGCTGGTTTTGTATGCACATCAAGATTCTATAGCCATAGTTAAGAAGCGTACTACCACAAACCGGAGCGGTGTGCGGTGCAGTGTAAGAACCGCCTTATATTCAGTACACGTTTGTTAAAAAAATAGACTATAGAGAAGGTACCCTTAATGTAATAGGTGATGTCACAGAATTGTATAATAGTAACCTACTATGGTGATGAGCCAATCTCAGTGTGTAAAATACTGTATCACACATTTTGTTTCTTACTTATTAAATATCTTTGAAAACATAGTCTTGTTTTTTTCTATAATACAGCATAGCTATAGAATTCTATCCGTCTATCACAACCAATCTATACCAACCAATCTATCAAGATTGAAGCCACATTCAATACATTTATTAGTTTCAGAAATAATTATTTCTTTTACACAGACAAATATGTAGCTGTTACGTGCAAAATGTTTACATTCTTTAGTTAAATTTTTATGGGTATACTTGTAATCATGTCTTAAAATAATAACCTTTGTTTATCCTTCTTCATGTCATGCTTGGAGCTCTCCTTGGACTTGAGAACTGACGTCTGCTGCTTGATCTGCGCTATCTTGATGGTCGTTAGGATGAAGAACACACTGTTGGCGATACAGAGGACTGTGATAGGTCCGTACAGGTATATCAGCTTGCTCTGACCTGAAATATGCGTAATGTTTTTCGTCAAAGATTTGTTCTAAAAGTCATCGCTAATTTAAAAATGAATTCCTTTATAAGCATTGTGAAAAACGAAATATATGTAGCTTACTTCCGCAAAAAACACAATATGCAAGATGCACCGCCCGCCCGCCCGCAAAAAATTGCACATGCACACCACGAAAACACCAGTGCACAATACCTGCATCTAGCAAGACAGCAATACACCTTGCACTGTCACCGATTAGACTACTCTACACGTGTTTCGCCCCAACCCGGGGCATCCTCAGGAGATAGTTCGTGCTAGTTCGTGCGAAGAACCAGCACCAAAAAAAAAAAAAGAATTTTTTTTTTGCTGTCTTGCTAGATGCAGGTATTGTGCACTGGTGTTTTCGTGGTGTGCATGTGCAATTTTTTGCGGGCGGGCGGGCGGTGCATCTTGCATATTGTGTTTTTTGCGGAAGTAAGCTACATATATTTCGTTTTTCACAATGGTTAGGGACTTCCGCCAAGTGACGCCTGATTCAATCAAATTCTTCCTTTATAAGATCACTTTAATTTCTTTTGGCAAGACTGAAAGAGATGGCAGGAAAAGAAAGGTTGATTGAGTGAGTAATTTTTTATTCATTAACTTTTTAGTACTTACTTAATACATATTAAGTTTATTAACGAGTATATTGATGACCAAACGCGGAAACAAATTTAAATAAATAAATAAAAATTAAAAATAAAAATCTTTTATTTCAGGCATCTACAATATCAGGTGTTACAATATTAGGCCCATAAAATAAATACCTTACAGACTAACATACATATTTATTAACACGAATAGCAGGCGGCGTCGTGTTGCGCAGCGCAGTGTCCGGTAGCCGACCACGAAACCGGCGGAACAGGACACCCTTCGGCCAAAAGTCTTCTTTCATGAAGGTCGGTCAACAGATGAACAGATCTTCGGTCGGCACCCTCACCACAAAAGAATTGAAATTCACGTTGTGGCGAGACTCCAACCGCTCGACCCTCAGAGTAAATTTGAGTTTAATCCTCAAGTACTCCACAATGTCATCAGCTTTCGTTGAGTAATGTAGGCGAGACACGTACACCAGCGTCGTCGGGATAGCCGGCCGCAGCAGGTGATTGTGTCCAGTCGGGGCGGTGCCGCACAGGTTGCGACGAGAGGCCTTCTTCTTCTTTTCCACCTTCTTGAAGCCATCATCATCGCACTCTGTATCCTGTCTCCGCAACGCTGGTTGCTCAGCTTTGGAGACCGATCGTTGGTTTTCTCCCTTTTTCTTACCCAACTCGAGTTGGCATTTAGCGAGTTGGTTAGCAGCGGTGACAGCGGCGTAAGCACGTTGCGGGGTCGACGTGCTCACGTGTGACGTCTCCGTCGGGACGGAGGAGCGGGTGGCGGGGCGCGGTGCATCACTAGCTGCGACGGCGGCCGGTGACGCATCCATATGCGCCGACTCAAAACTGCCGATGGATGCATTTTGCGCCCCACGTCGAGTGTTCACAAATGTGGCCTCAGGTGACCTACTTACCGAAGCGGCGCTGCTTAACAACACAACTTGGGCACGCAGCTCACTGATGGTGTTGACTGAGGCTTCCAGCTTACACTGTACTTCGTCCAGGCTAGTCTTCAAAGAGGTGATATCTTTGTTCTCAAAGTCACAGTCTCACGTCGACGTTACCAGACTTCTGTCTGGTAAAGTCGACGTGGTCGAAAGTGACGGGGGGCAGCTTGTGCAGCTCCTTCGCCACAAATGTTGGCACGTCATCGGGGTCGGTCTCCTTCAAGATGGTAATAATGTCCTGGAGACTTTTCGCACCACCATCTCTCCGGCGAGATGGCATCTCTTCGGCTTTCCCGATGCTCTTGAAAAGTAGCACCTTGCCACTGCAAACCTCAGCTTCATTGAAGTTCGACTTGCAGATCTGCACGATGCTGACTTCGTCCATTGTGTCGATCGCGTTCTGGATGAACGCTAATACTTCGCTCACTATGAGTTGTTGGGAACCCATAGTGAGTTAAACGCGCAGCGGCTAATGCCGCGCTAAACGTAATTACGAAACTGTAATTTGAGACCTATGCTGTGCGCGACCGTTAGCGAGCGTTAACCGTTAACCGGAACAAACAGACAGAAAGACAAAAATTTTAAAAATGTCATTTTGGTATATGTACCGTATATTTAATCATATGCACGTAGTAAAAAGCGGTTATTTAATGTTACAAACAGACACTCCAATTTTATTTATTTGTATAGATGTATAGAAGATATGCCATCTCCATAGGATTCAGTACTCGAGGTTCACTCGCTGTTTACCTGTCAAACGGTGCAAACGGTGTCAAATAGGTTCACTTAAAACTAGAAATGCGACGTTGCCAACTTTATGCGCATGGCTTGTAGAAGACGATAGAAAAGGCTGTGCCTTACCATATAGAAAGCACCCTTGTTGCCTTATCTTCGGCAGCCACGGGTGCGACGGTAGTCCCGAGAATTCCAAAGCTGCCAGGAGGATGGTCAGCGCCGTAGGGATGCTGAACGCGTACAGAGCATACGCGAAGAAACGGCCACGGATCGACAGCTTCTCTAGCGAAAGACCGCGTTTTCCACTGGAAATAAAATTAACATAGGTATTTAAATTTTTACTTTTTTGCATTCACTCACAATACAATTTTTGTTATTGCAAAATTGAAAATTAAGTAGGTATTTAGAAAAATTCATTCAGAGTTCGAGTCCCATCGGAGCCGATTGTTAGACGGGTCGATTTTTTCTAAATACTTTATTTTCAATTTTTCAATTAACATAGGTATTTCAGGTCAGACTAGCTTTTCCCTGCGGTTTTGCTCGCTTTAAATTCGGGTTAAAGTATTTCACTTTTAGAACTTCCTTATATTTACATTATTCTTTGCTATTTCTTTCATACACATTTTGGACTCCTGTTTTGGAAAATTTTGGAACATCCTTTCTTAGGGAATGCCTACGTTACAATAACTATTTGCGTGCTAATTTCAGCTCGTTGATAGATCAGCCTGTCAGTAACGGTTGCCTTATCCTACTAATATCCTACTAATCCTATTAGTCCTACTTCCTAATCCTAATAATTATAAATGTGAAGGTTTAGATGTTTGGATGTTTAGATGTTTGGATGTTTGTGACTCAATCACGCCAAAACGGCTGAACGGATTTTGCTGAAATTTGGGACACAGATACTTTGTAGCCTGGAGAGGAACATAGGCTACTTTTTATCCCGGAAAAGTATGTTATTCCCGCGGGATTACGTCGTGTAGCCCACGCGGGCGAAGCCGCAGGCGGAAAACTAGTATTTAATAAAAGACTTCATCATGAAAATTCATCTGTCCCCGAGATAAGTAGGTACTTTATCCATCCTAATATTATAAATGTGAAAGTGAGTTTGTTTGTTTGTTTGTCAGTCTTTCACGTCAAAACGGAGCAACGGATCGACGTGATTTTTGGTATGGGGATAGTTTGGGGGCTAGAGAGTGACAAGGCTACTTTTATTCCGGAAAAATATCACAATTCAGGATTATAATTGGAAAATTGAATAACTGACGTGCTAACAAAGCAGACATTATTTCCATTGCCGCTGCTTCAAAGAGTATCTATAATCATTGACGTTTTAGCCGCTTTAGATTTCTTTTGTTATGTTATGTCAACTAGTGTTTGATAAACACTCACTTGCAAGAAAGATTTTTATCTTTTTAATGCCACTTTAAACCCTAATGCTTCATTAAAGCATTGCAAGAAAGAAAATAAGATGCATTTTAAAGCTCCTTTAAAATTTAAATAAGGAAGTGTCAAACTTATCTAATGAAGTGTCAAACTTATCTAATGAAGTGTCAAACCACTCATTATCGGTATTTTGTATTGCACGAAGCGACTTTAGCGCATCAGAACTCATTAAATTAAGGTTTTGAGGTTATAATTTTTAATGGGTTGACGACGGGTCATTAAACCAATTTCACGTCGTGTTTAATTTGTATTTTCGTTGAAAATGTCGTTGACCAGCTTATCGTCGTTGTCGGAACCAGAATATATTCCTCGCCGCCGCCGCCGCCAGATCCCGGACGGAATAAATTTAGTCGAAAAACATGACGGAGACTTATTCCGGCTGCGGTACCGAATTTCAAAGGAGACAGCGCTGCGGCTTCGATACCGCGCTTACCCAGCTTCAGGGGGTCTACCGGCTAAAAAATAAGGATATGGACATGGGCTTCATTTTAAAATATCAAATCCACGTGGCAGACCGAGACGGCGGTGGCGAGACGATCTTGACTCGTATATGAGTGACTGGCACACAACAGCTCTAAACCGCGAGAAATGGAAGGAAGGTGGAGAGGCCTTTGCCCTGCAGTGGGACGACCCAGGCTGATTTATTTATTTATTTTATAAATGAAGCCCATTTCCATATCCATATTTTTTAGTTGGTAGACCTCCTGATCGGTTTGCGATTCTTTGCGACGGGGTCCTACCAGATGGTACTAGCTGATCTGGCATCACGTAAAAATTTAACATCTGTGCGATCAGCCCTTGTAAACACTACATTCTCCTAGAATGTTAGTTGGTGATTTTTCTTTTAAATGTAAATTAAGAAATAAATAAAATCATACAGTAAGTAAATAGGTACATTTACTGCATTTAGGAGAGTTTTTGGAACAATCTTTGGCATACCAAATTACAATCAGTGACAAATTTAACAACTTAAAATAACCCATAGATATCTAATCCCTGTTCATCCAATTTCTTCTTTAAATTTATACTTTCATATTACATTGCTGTTGCTGCCTTTGGTGCTGTAGTTTTGAATTCAAAATATCCTGCATAAAAATCCTGAAAATAAAAGAATGGGGATTGTATTTATCAACAAAAAGAAAGAGGCCTGGATTGAAATTAATAAATTTGACGACCGATTTGACGCAGGGGTAAACTACCCGCCTTCTGCGCCAGAGGTCTCGGGTTCGATTCCCGAACAAGACAAATATTTGTGTGCATGAACATGTCTATTTGTCTTGGTCTGGGTGTTTTCGATGTATATTAAGTATGTATTTACAAACCAAAAGTATTTAAGTATATATTTATCCGTTATCAAGTTCACGTAGACACAGTTTCTTAGAAATTAACTACGGGCTTAGATAATTGGTGTGATTGTAAGAAAATATTTATTTATAATAGGAAATACAACAGCAACTCTACGACAGGGAACATAGGGACAGAACAATTAAGATAAAACTACTTACTGTTTTATGAGATCAGACAATACTTAGTGGTTTTTCTTCAGAAGTATTTTGTACCTCGTTCTCATTTTTTATTTCGGTTTTCGTACATTTTCACTAACAAAATAATAAAAGTTTCACGCGATTTTCACGACCAAAGAATTTGAAAGAAAAATGTCAAAGTTGTCAACAAAGAGTATATTAATTTGTAGAGTATATTAATCACTCCGTTTAGTTGTCAAACCATAGGTACTAATGTGTCAGATGCGGCTATTTTCCTTTCAATACTTTTGAAAACAAAACGCAACGATTCGTTTCTTCCATTATTTTTTAAATTTGTTATTGGCAACAATGTCTAATGCTTTCATTAGTTAAAGGATCGAGTTTTTAGCCTAAAGTAGTTTGATGCAACAAACTAATGAAATCATTATTTTAATGATTTCATTAGCGATAAAGTGGCATTAACTAAAGCTGCTTTAAAGTGAAGCTTCTTGCAAGTGGGTGTATGACATTCAGATCAGAGATCTAACAGTTCGCGCAGAAATCTAAGATGTGTTTACATAATTAACAGTCAATTGTTTTCTAATAATATTAATAAACAAATGAAGTTTAAGTAATTTCATTCGATATAACTAGTAAAATTTATTTTTGACTAGCGGCCGCCCGCGCTTTCACCCGCGTGGTTCTCGTTCCCGTGGGAATATCGGGATAAAAAAGTAACCTAAGCTATTCCTTATTACAACAGCTACCTGCCAGTGAAAGTCCCGTCAAAATCGGTCCAGCCGTTTCAGAGATTAGCCGGAACAAACAGACAGACAGACAGACAGACAGACAGACAGAGAGACAGACAAAAGATTGTAAAAAAAAATATTTTGGTATATGTACCGTATAAATAATCATATGCATGTTGTAAAAAGCGGTTATTTTAATATTACAAACAGACACTCCAATTTTATTTATTTGTATAGATTAGTCCCTGATTATCTACCTCAGTCAGCACGTAAAGAAACGAAGACGGAGCAGTCTATGATGATGACTTAACATATAGATGATTACAATATGTTAAGGCGTTCCTTCTCCTCCTATCCCAACTCTTCCCTTTCCTTCCTCTATCCTCTTTATTTTCTATCCTCCCTATTTTCTCTTTCTTTCTACCCATTTCCCTTACCCCTATGACGCGGTACGGTGGGCAACAAGCTCTCTATACTTCCTCTATAGGATGAGCTCAACTGTGCCTCGTCTTCCTTTCTCCACACCCCTCCTTTCTTAACCCACTCGCCCTTCTTTTATGAAGCCTTTTGGATTACCTATTTCCGGAAACCAACAGAATATAAAAAAAATATATTAGGGCGCGCGTACACGGCATTTTTATGGCAATGATTGCCTGGCAACTGTAATGGATCAATCTGGAGGAATTTAGTGGAGCGATGTTGCTCCATATTTTGTGGTATTGTGTTTCAGTATCTTATCAACAGGTTTCTATAGTTTGACATTTTGACAGCGCCCTTAATGGGTTGTTGGTATGGTCGTGACGTCATTTTGGCGGGGAGCGACCGGAATTGCGCACTTTTGGAGCCAACGCGCACTTGTGATTTTTAATCGGGTGATAGTTTAGTCGGAATCGTAGGACGATCGTGATCAAACTGTCGGCCGATAGTTTGGTTTTGAGAGCCTGCGCGCACTTGCGATTTTTAGTCGACCGATAGTTGGTCGATAGTTTAGTTGAACCCGGGCGCGCGCTCACATAGTCCTTCATGCACAGGCCGATAGTTGTGCGATAGTTGTCTGATAGTCGCCGATAGTTGTGCGATAGTTGTCCGATAGTTGTAGAACTATTGGCCAGTCATTTTCGATAGTTCGATACTGAATGCGCAGTCTACTGATAAGTAGTTGGGCGATAGTTTAGTTGAATGCAGTACGCGCGCTCACATAGTCCTTCATGCACATTACCGCCCGGCCGATATTTGTGCGATAGTTTGATCGTACAACTATCGGCCAGTCATTTTCGATAGTTTGATCGGTCGATAGTTTAATCTTCAGTGCGCGCACTGATCAGCCCGACGACAAATAATGGCAGTGCGCAGTGCGCGCACTGCCATTTAACTCTATACTGAATCCGAGAACGATCAAACTATCGCCCGATTAAAAATCACAAGTGCGCGTTCGCTCTTAGTTGCCTGAGTAAGTGCACCTTTAGACATATATTTATGATTATAACTCCACAAACATAAGAATAACAGTACTAATATACGACGTAATTTATATTAATGGAAACGATTCACAACATTTGGGGGTCAACGCTATTTAGCAGATGGTCCCATAGGGAACTTCCCAGCCCAATTATTAATATCTCTGACGTCATCAGTCTTAAAAATCCCACACACAAAACAACCAATGAAAGAACAATAAAAATTAAGTGTGTTAAAAATGTTAAATAGACATGACAGCTGATTGTTTGAGAGCCAGACTTGTGAATAGATGATTTGCAATTTGCAAGCAAAGTATATACCTACAGAAACATGTTTTATGATGAAGGACTGTAATGAGATAAATAATAATAGGTAAGTAGGTACTTATACTCGGTTTTTTTAATGAACTGTAAAATTTCGCATTTTTACAGTTCACAAAAATAAAACAGAGAAACAATGTGTAACATTAGTAACTCTACCTTATAGGGTTGAGATGAAGCCTAAGATGGGGCGCGCTTACCCAGAAGCAGCCTATTCACTTAAGCTTTAAATTAAATAAATTATGAGAATACTACAACTACCTACTACTTTTTATTTAAAAAAAAATATTTTAATTGGTAAAACATAAGTGCATTTGTATGCTAATTACAAAATATAGATATTACAGGTTAGGGCAGATAGACAAAAAATAAGTAGAAGAACAGAGGTTATTAAGGCGATACTCGAAAAAATTATGCTGAAGCGAGATAGCAATGAGAAAACGACGAGCGCGGGGAGCGAGACCGATTTTGCAGTTGCAAAAAAAAGACAAAATCACTTTGTATTAAAAAATTACAGCGATTTAAAAAATGCTTCTATACGATCCTAAATATTATTGGTGTCCACTAATTAAACCAATTTCCAATAGTGTAAGTAACCCCATTTAAGAATAATCTTGAATTTTCGTATTTTTGAGGTCTTTTCGAAAAGAAAAAGTGTCGAGGCAAAATCATAAAATCGTGTTTTTTAAACTATTTGAATCTAGATAAAGGTATGAAGAAATATATATCTTATTACTAGATTTGTAACAACTGTAACCGTCCTATAGTTTTAAATCAATAAGTCCATACTTTTTCCGAGTAGCGCCTTAAATAAGAAAATTTCAACGAAAAATAAGAATATCATTTTTAGACAGACACACGAAGATATACAGTAAAACCTCACAATTACAGTTGAACATGCAAGTGCCTTGGGACAATGGGTTTAACGACTGCAGTTTTGTTAAGTAAAAAAGCAATAGTAGGTAGGGCAGAAGCCCCGGTTTTGGCCAGTTTTTCACTAAAAGTTTTCTAAACTACTTTTCGTAATTTTTGCCAAAGGCTATTAAACTAAGTATTTTAAGGTATTAATAACAATCGTCAGAATTCCTTGTCTTACAATTTTTTTTTTAATAAACGCCATTCTCTGTTTTAATTTTATTTTGTATGAAAATTTTAATTTTGTTATTGATGTAATTTATTATACTTAAATCTTTGTTTTTTTACAACTAAATTGTTGATTTGCAATTGATTGGTTTCTAGCAGTTTAGAATATTGTTCAGTACACCCCTGCCTAGACCGCGGAGTCAGCATTGGCGCAGTGGAAGGCTATCATGAGTATAGACTCCGGACAAATCTTGGTTTCAGCCGGGATGTAACTGAACAATAGGACTGCGATACACAGCGGAGAGAA
Source organism: Crambus lathoniellus (assembly GCA_949710035.1). Lineage (NCBI taxonomy): Eukaryota > Metazoa > Arthropoda > Insecta > Lepidoptera > Crambidae > Crambus > Crambus lathoniellus. The sequence continues at coordinate 7,298,767 of OX453303.1, read as the reverse complement.
TGTGAAGTAAGGTGATTTTACATACTGTGGTCTGTGCTGTAGAAAGTCCCTGGGCAGCGTGGGGAGAGGGGGGCCCCCCCTGTGGCTCCGTCTTCTTCTGCAGACCTTACCAATTAGTCACCTCACTCATAACACAAATAACAGCGTTCACAAGACACTGGGCGTTTCAACAATAGATACACAAAGACACACACGTGGGAGCTTTTTTTATTACGATATAGTGTCCCGACAACAAGCGCGTGTGGTAGAAAAGGTTATCTTTCAAAGCATCCGCGACCGGCCACTCCAGAGATGGCATCAAAACCTTGGTCGTACAAAACGGGATCACATAGATAATTTAAGATGTATTCAAACTCGATATGCCAGGCACATTCAACGCGAGCGATTTTTAACAAATTCAGCAAAATTAATCCGACATTTTCTTACAAGAATTTCAATCAAGTGTCACTGTCAACTTCAAGTGACAGCTAATGTCAATTTGACGTGACATTAGAGTTGCGTTCAGAAACGTCGATCTTTTCCGAACATCCCCCCGCCCCGGACCGTTAAGAACGGTACGTCAATCTACGGGTAATCGGGAGAGCCCACTAACTGCTCTCTTCAAAACCGAATCTCGAACCAAAACCTCAGCAAAACGAGGAACTCCGTCAGTTCCGGGGTAGAGTTTAACAATGCGCCCCCTTCGCCAACATAGGGGCGGCAGGTTAGCATCCTTAATCAACACGAGGTCGCCAGTCTGGGGTGGGGTGGTTTTATCTGTCCACTTCACGCGCTGTTGTAGGATATGCAAATACTCCATCGACCAACGTGCCCAGAAGTTTTGGGACATCTGTTTCAAAAGTTGGTATCGCGACAAACGATGGGATCCTACATCCTGAATCGGATATTCAGGCAACGCCAAAAGGGGCTGTCCGATCAAGAAATGACCTGGCGTCAACGCTTCCAGGTCATTCGGGTCCGAAGACAACGGGCACAAGGGTCGCGAGTTGAGGACGGCCTCAATTTTACAAAATACCGTATCAAGTTCCTCAAACGTGAGAATAGTTTCTCCAATCACGCGACGCAAGTGTGTCTTGGCAGCCTTTACACAAGCTTCAAAAATTCCTCCCCAGGTCGGACAAGCTGGAGGGCTAAACTTCCAGATTATCCCACGCCGGGAGAGGGTGGTTCCAATGTCTATTTTATTATCAACAAAAAACTTAACTACTTCCTTAAGATAATTACACGTTCCCTTATAATTAGTACCACAATCGGAACGTATCAATGACGGCAGTCCTCTACGGGAAACAAATCTGCTCAAGGCGGCGACAAAGGCTTCGGTAGACAATTCCGAGACAATTTCCAAATGGACAGCCTTGGTGGACAAACACACAAACACGCACAAGTACGCCTTATAGGTTTTAGCATTACGCAGTCTCGAAGCCTTTACAGTAAAGGGACCGGCGAAGTCGGTGGCGACTCCGGCAAAAGCTCTACATTCCGTGACGCGATCAGCAGGCAAATCACCCATCTGGGGCTGCATGGTCGCGGCCTTCAATCGATAACAAGGCAGGCAACGGAAAACCACAGTGCGAATGGCTCGACGAGCAGACAAAATCCAAAATTCACGCTGCAAAATGGCCAACAAAGCATTACAGCCAGCATGTTGTGCATTCACATGGCGATCTGTTATTATCAGTTGAGTCAAATGTCCGGCTTTAGGTAACAAAAGGGGGTGACGAGCTCCATACGGCAAGTTCGCATTTCGAAGTCTTCCGCCGACTCGCAAAAGCCCACTCTCGTCCAGGAAGGGATTCAATCGCGATACCGCGCCCTTCAACTTGCGACGGCCTAAACGCAAAATTTCAATCTCGGACTCAAAACTATCAGCTTGTACTCTCCGGACCCAAAACAAGAGCGCGTCCCTACGCTCGTCCGGAGTGAGAACCGACGAATCACGCCTCGCGCGTGGGTTTCTGCAATTGTACACAAAACGTCTGATCCAAGCGGTAACACCAAGCAGCTTCTGTAAGGAGCTGTACCGATCCAACAACAAATCCTTTTCCCCGGCGGGGTTAGTCTCCAGGACGCATGCCCGCATATCAGGAACGGCTACGTTCGACAACGCGGGAGAGGGCGGCCACTCCGACTCAGGCCGCATCAACCACTGTGGGCCCCACCAGAGGGGGTGGTTAATTAGGGTTGGGGCTACACAACCCCGAGACGCACAATCCGCGGGATTCATGGTTCCCGGCACGTGTCTCCAAATCAACTCGATGTCGGAATTACAAATCTGCGACACTCGATTGGCCACAAACACGTCCAAGGTGTGCGCCGGAGCCTTCAACCAACAAAGGACGACCTGACTGTCCGTCCAAGCATAAACCTCTTGTATCGCAATAGATCGACCTAATGTGAGCCATACGTGGTTCAACAAACGCATTAGGAGGGCAGCTCCACACAATTCCAACCTCGGGATCGTATGACGAGTCCGAAGGGGAGCGACTTTGCTTTTCGCTATCACCAGATGCACAGCAACAACTCCGTCAACAGTAACGGTGCGGAGGTACACGGCCGCAGCAAATCCACGTTCGGAGGCATCGGAAAAGCCGTGAAGAGTAACTTTACAATTTTCAGAAGGGAGGAATAGCCTCGGCAAATGCACTTCATTAATCTCGGGGAGGGATGAAACGAAGCTCGACCAATCTCGGAGTAACTCGTCCGAGAGGGGTTCATCCCACGACACACCCGAAGCCCATAACCGTTGCAAGAAACACTTGGCCATAAACAGCACAGGGCAAATCCACCCATTGGGGTCAAAGGTACGTGCGACAGTAGACAATACTAAACGCTTGGTCCAGACTTTCGGTGGTCGTAAATCCACACAATAAGTGAAAGTGTCAGAGACCGGTTTGTACTGTACGCCAAGGACGGTCACCACATGGGGATTATCAACATTTTCGAACAGGTGGGGGTCCTGCTGGTGCTCTTCGGGCAAACCTACCAGTACATCAGGCGAGTTGGATATCCATTTCCTCAACTCGTAACCTCCCGACTTCAAAAGGGCGGTGAGTTCGTCTCTCAGGACAATCGCCTCTGAGACAGATGAGGCGCCCGTGCAAATGTCATCCACATAGACGTCACTGGCCAAAATGGCGGAGGCGCGAGGGTATCTCAAGCGCTCCTTCTCGGCCAACTCCAACAAAGAACGAATCGCAACAAACGGGCTCGAAGCCAAACCGTACGTATTCGTATTCAATTCATAAATCAACAAGGGGTCCCTAGGACTCTCTCTCCACAAAATCAATTGGTACCTCCTATCCTCGGGATGGATGACCGTTTGTCTGAACATCATCCGGATGTCAGTCATAAATACAATTTGGTGCCGCCGGAAGTTGGTCAAAATGTCTGAGATCTCCGTGTGCAGCTTGGGACCTACATGCAGACACTGGTTCAAGGACGCTCCAGTAGAGGTGGGAGCCGAACCGTCAAAGACCACCCGAATCTTTCCGGATTTCAAAACGGCGTGGTGCGGCAAAAAGAAGTGCTCAACGGAGCGCCAATCCAAATCGCTCACGGACATGTGCCCTAACTCCTCATACTCCCGCATGAATTCAACATACTTCTGGCGGAAGACCGGATCCTTGCTCATGCGACGCTCCATCGCCACTAGCCTACGTTCCGCTAGCGGTCGGGATTCGCCCAGAGGAGGTCGGCCGGCACGAAAGGGGAGACGGGTGATCAAACGACCAGAGCGGAGGCGACCAGTGTTATTCTGGTAATACAACTCGCATTCATCCGCTACTGGGTCAACCCGCGGGGCTGGTGGAGGTTCCTCAACCTCCCAAAACTTCTGCACCACTTCGGAGAGAGACACATTAAAAACAAGACCGCGATCCTCATCAAGGGAATCCAAAACGCGGCGAGCAGGGCCCATCACAACTGTACCGAGTGTCGTCTGCAGAGCTACCAAGCCATCTGGCTGCAAAACTCGCTTCCCCGTCAACAAAACTCGCCCCAGGACATCGGCTCCAAGGAGAGCATCAATCGGGCCTGGGCGGAAGAAATTTGGATCGGCGAGTGGGGAATCAGACACCAAAGACAACATACTCGGTCCCAAGTCAACTGAAGGTTGACGGCCAACAACTGTGTCCAACACAATCGCCGAGGTCTTAATGCCTGGCGTGGACTTATTACGTGAGGTAAATGTGAAGTCAACATGCCCTAACAACCCGGGGACTTTCACATCGCCAACACCTCTCACGCCTTCCGTGTGGGGGTGCACCTTGAGGCCCAACCGCCTAACTAACCATGATGACACAACACACCCCTGAGCACCGGAATCCAACAAGGCGCGAACTTCCACAAGGTCGCCATTCAATCCCCTGACAAGTACAGAGGCCGTGGGCAACAAAACGGTCTCTGGAGGGGTGGCTACAATCGACCGTAAACACGTTGATTGCTAGTATGTGGGGTCCCCAGACGTCCCCCCATGGTAAGGGGGTCGCTCATAGCGATCCAGTGGGTCCCAATCTCCCACATACTGCCTACGTCCAATTCGCCCGGCATCAGGCGGGTTATATCTCCCGGCCCCTTGAAGACGGGGCGGGCGCCGCTCCAAACGCGGGTATTCGGCGAGCGGCGGCGAGAATCGGTGCCTATCATCCACCGTGTACGTCGCCCCATAGTCGCGGGGGCACGGTGACCGATTTTCAGAGGGGGGGTCCCGGGGACCCCCGGCTGTGCGAGGCTCAACACGTTGCGGGGGGCTTCTACGACCTCCCGCAACGCTCGCAAAATCGAACCCCCTAGTTGGGGACCGATTTCCCATGGGGGGGTCCGTGGGACCCCCGCCCGTGCGAGGCTCAAAACGTCGCGGGGGGCCTCTACGACCTCCGGCAACGCCCGCATAACTCATCCCCATCCTTGGGGATCGGTTTCCCATGGGGGGGTCCGTGGGACCCCCGCCCGTGCGAGGCTCAAAACGTCGCGGGGGGCCTCTACGACCTCCGGCAACGCTCGCGTAACTCATCCCCATCCTTGGGGATCGGTTTCCCATGGGGGGGTCCCTGGAACCCCCACCCGTTTGAGGGTCCAAACGTGGCGGAGAGCGTCTGGGGCCACTCTGGTGGCCACTAGAACTGCTGCGGGATGCAAACACCGCGGGGGGTCCGAGACCCCCACCCATACGCGGTGATCCTGCAGCGACGCGCTGCGGCGCTCCGCCGCCCTCTGGGCTGTTCATGCAGAGGAGGGGATGGTGGTTGCCCTTACAAAAGCGGCATGGGTGCGCTTGGGTACATTCGCGCTGCATGTGCAGGCCCAAGCACGAGTAGCACCATGTCCGTTGTCGCGCGATCGCTCGACGGCCTTGGACGCGCTGGTCGAGGAACTTATCACAACGGGTCGTGCTGTGACCCGGTTCCCGACAGTACAAGCAGCGGGCGGTCTCCTGGACGGCGGCATAGCGGCCGGGCGCGCGAGGGGCCATACGCCCCCTACGGGGGGGTCCGGTGGGGGATCTACTCTGTGGCACAGGTCGTTCGGGTCCCATAGGACCGGCCAGAGAGGAATTATCTGCCAGTCTACTTTCTCCTTCCAGGAACGTCAAGAGGTCCGAGAAGGGTGGCAGATAAGTCGCACTATCCCCACCATACTGCTGCTCAAAACAGACCTTAACAGAGTCCGGCAACTTTCCCAGGACAATGTGCAGTAACAAAAACGACCACTGCTCCACTGGGAGTTTTAAGTTTTTCAATGCGTTGTAGGCAACCAACAGCGGATTCAACAAAGCCACTCTCAAGTGCATCACGCTGGCAACGCGGGGTAAATTCAAAATGGCGGCAACATGGTTGTCCGCCAGACGTCGTACGTTCTGGTACCGACGGGCAATCAAATCCCTGGCAATAGGGTAGTTTTCATCCGAGGGGGCCAAATGTTGAACCGATTCAAGGGCCTCCCCTTCCAACACGGATAATAAATAAGCTAACTTCTGGCCCTGGGTCAAATCATCCCGGGCATGTACCAGACTATCAAAAATATTAATAAAGCCCTCCCAGTCCTCTAGACGACCAGCAAAACGCCTTAAGTCTAAGGGGGCCAATCTAGCAAAGAGAGGGGGCATACTTTTAGATGTGACCGGGGACGGGCTCGGTTCATTCTCTCTTGCCACTTGCAAAGGCCGAGCCACCTGGGTAATTCTGTCCGCAAAATCATAACACTGGTCCACATCCAAATCGACTTCTTGTCGCATTTCCACATCGGCCTCAACAGTCCTTTCCAAAAATAAGGCATACTGTTCATCAACAACAGCCAAACGTACGGGCAGATCTACGTATCTGTTCAACAAGGCCTCCGTCCTATCAGGTCGATCCAACAATGCGACTGCAGACGCTAACCACCGTAACTCAGAACGTATTTTGGCTTTAGCAGAGGAGGCCGTCATTGTAACGTCACAAATTTATCAACAAAAACAACAAATTCAAAATATTCACTACAACACAAAATCTCCAATATTTTGAGGTTATTGATAACCACAAAATTCCAATATTACAACAACAAAGTATTTATAATGACACAAACTCTTAAATATTTGGAGGTTATCAGAAAACAACAAAACTCAAGTATATAATTATAACTCTAACTCTCAAGAGGTTATAACTTAGACACAAACTAACTTTGACTTTGTAAGTCAAAAGTTATTCAGTTCAAACAAATCACTGACCATTGAAATTCACTTGGATATCGACATACAACAAGATGATTTTAATTATTTCAAAGCACAAGTTTCAATAAGTTTCAATGTGTAAACAATGTCTTAAATCATTTAAGTTTCACTAAGTATTGAGTGCAAACTTATTAGCTAACCTTTTATTAGCTATTATTTAGCAACAAACTTGTCAATATTCACAACTCAAATTTGCTGACAAAACTAAATAATAATTATTATGAACAAAGAAAGGCATCTGTTTACATTTTGGAACCTCAATACATGACAATTAATTACAAGACATGGAACCAATAACAAAGGAATGCCCTTTACTTTTCAAATGCAAGTTAATTACCATTTACAAGTACAAATTAATCTAGTCCGGACCAGATGGTCATCAAACGGCACTGATTAATAGACAAACTTTTGGCGTGGGCCTCTCAGGCCTTCAAGCTACGCTCTTGCTACCAAGAAATGTTCAGTACACCCCTGCCTAGACCGCGGAGTCAGCATTGGCGCAGTGGAAGGCTATCATGAGTATAGACTCCGGACAAATCTTGGTTTCAGCCGGGATGTAACTGAACAATAGGACTGCGATACACAGCGGAGAGAATGTGAAGTAAGGTGATTTTACATACTGTGGTCTGTGCTGTAGAAAGTCCCTGGGCAGCGTGGGGAGAGGGGGGCCCCCCCTGTGGCTCCGTCTTCTTCTGCAGACCTTACCAATTAGTCACCTCACTCATAACACAAATAACAGCGTTCACAAGACACTGGGCGTTTCAACAATAGATACACAAAGACACACACGTGGGAGCTTTTTTTATTACGATATAGTGTCCCGACAACAAGCGCGTGTGGTAGAAAAGGTTATCTTTCAAAGCATCCGCGACCGGCCACTCCAGAGATGGCATCAAAACCTTGGTCGTACAAAACGGGATCACATAGATAATTTAAGATGTATTCAAACTCGATATGCCAGGCACATTCAACGCGAGCGATTTTTAACAAATTCAGCAAAATTAATCCGACATTTTCTTACAAGAATTTCAATCAAGTGTCACTGTCAACTTCAAGTGACAGCTAATGTCAATTTGACGTGACATTAGAGTTGCGTTCAGAAACGTCGATCTTTTCCGAACAAATATATTGATTTAAACTGGGTTTGATTTTGATTTTTCGTTATACTTACAAAAGTTACTATACTATAAATAAGCGACCAAAACCGGGGCATTTGGCAAAAACTATTATCCTTTTTTTAGTTTGAAAAATGTACCTTTAAAGGTAGATAAATTCTCTACAAGTTAAAGATATAATTAGTGGCTTAAATATCTAGACATTAAGTACCTACTAGCTTTCCGCCCGCGGCTTCGCCCGCATGGACTACACGACGTTATCCCGCGAGAATGTGATAGTTTTCCGGGATAAAAAGTAGCCTATGTTTCTTTTCAGGCTACAGAGTATCTGTGTCCCAAATTTCAGGCAAATCCGTTCAGCCGTTTTGGCGTGATACAGTAACAAACATTTAAACATCTAAACATCCAAACATCTAAACTTTCACATTTATAATATTTGTAGGAAGTAGGACTAAGTAGGTACTAAATGTCTTGATATTTAAGTATTTAAAAGTGAAAAAATCCTTAAAGTGGCCACAAGGGGAGTAGAGCCCTACTCATAAAAGTAAATAAGTAAACTTTTAGGCATTAAAAAAAGATTAGTATTTCAAGTACTAGAAGCACCTAGAAGGCTTTAAGTCTTGGATCAACAATAACACCTATTGTTGATCAAAGCTTTAAGTTTAGACAAAAGGTAAAAAATAAAACTATTTTTCTGTTTCTGTCTTCAAGAGTTCAAGGCATTCAATTTTTGAAACTAAAAATATTAACACGTTTTTAACCGACTTTAAAAATCGAAAAGGAGGAGGTTATCTATTCGTCGCGTTTATTTATTTTTCTTTATATGTATGTACACCGATTACTCGAATACGGCTGAACCGATTGAAATGATTCAAACGTTATAACATCAGGTTTTTTCCCAAGTTGGTCAGACTTTTCGAAATTTTGAAATCGGTTCAGTAGTTTTCAGGAAATCTTGAAAATACTGTAGTTAGTACTATATGAATTTAAGACTAAGGCAGGAGAACTAAAACGACCGACATCGCTCGAAGGATTGCATCATTGAAGTGGCAGTGGGCGGGACACATAGCGCGGAGAACTGATGGCCGTTGGGGCGGAAAGGTTCTCGAATGGCGACTGCGTACCGGACGACGTTCCGTGGGCAGGCCCCCTACAAGGTGGACCGACGATCTGGTCAAGGTCGCGGGAAGCCGCTGGATGCGGGCAGCGCAGGACCGATCGTTGTGGAGATCCTTGGGGGAGGCCTATGCCCAGCAGTGGGCGTCGTTCGGCTGACATGATGATGATGAATTTAAGACTGATGTTCAACCATTATACCTATTTACGAAAATTGCCTGCATGATGCACTAAAAAGAATGAAATAAAAATTATTTTTATAAAAAAATAAAACCGCCTTCAAAAAAATCCACCTAAAAGTAAGAAATAATACCTCTAATAACGTAAGTACTTTGAAGTCGGACGGGTTTAAACAAAAACACAATAAACAAAAAAATGTGCATGTTTCACGCCCGACTTCAAAGTACTTACGTTATTAGAAGTATTATTTCTTACTTTTAGGTGGATTTTTTTGAAGGCGGTTTTATTTTTTTACTCTGATCAAATTAGGATAAGTTACTTACTTAACTCGGCGGCACTCGCTAGGTATATTTAGTCACAAAAACTCGCTACCGGGTAAAAAATACCACACAATATAAATGCGATTATGTACTTAAATAACCATGTTTTTTACATGTTCATGATGACATAGAGTTTTATAGGATGTTTCTCACAAATGGAATGCCAAATTGTGGCTGTAACAGTGGTATATTATGGATAAGACCAAATCTTAAAAAAGTAACAAATATTTAAAAAACAACGTACTTAAGTACTTTCTTTTTAAAAACAATCAAAATTGAGACCAATTACCAAAATTAGACTTCTTACACTTACAAATTACCAACATAAATCAAACTTTTTTATATAACGTGAAAATTTTGAAAAATTAACATGAAATTCACGCAACGTAAATGGAACAAAAATGAAAAAAAATCTAATTACTTCTACAAAAGTCAATGAAAATATATGTTTTTCTTAGGAAGTATCTGTAATTTATTGATCGGAAGCTACCTAGACTCCTGAGTCGCTGCGGCGCTCAGGAAAAAAGTAATCGTCGAAAATATACCCTCTGTGGTATTTTTTACCCAGTAGCGAGTATTCGAGGGTTAATGGCAATATAATGACTGAAAAAGGACTGTAATTAAATGCGTAAATTATAGTAGTACAAATTGTTTCGTGATTACCTGTAATGAATTATGTTCTGGTAAATTTTTATATAAGGTCCTTCTTAAATAGTGCACATAATTTTAAGGGGTCAATGTACTCACGCATACAAACAACTTTTACTATGGTACAACATTGATCGCGCTGTTCAAAAAATCAGCTGTTCCATAGAAAATTTTAAATCGAATAGATCAAAATGTATGGAACAGCTGATTTTTTTTTCACCATTTCAATGTTGGTACCATAGTAAAAGTTGTTTGTATGCATGAGTACATTGACCGCTAAAAATTATGTGCACTATTTAAGAAGGACCTTATATACTATTCGTGGCATTAATTAATTACTCCGTTTGTAATTAAACGTCGATATGTGCTGACGATTAATGGCGCGAAAGCTTACTGGGTGTGTCTGAAAAGTGTGGAAAATATATAGCCAGTGAACTTACACGAAATAAATTGCCAAATTTACACCATTACTCTAATTGATACCATGAAAACTTAATTAAATTGTCTTAGTTGTACGTCATGCTATGGGAAAATTTCAAATTATAGCTTCAAGCGCACGGCTTGCGATCGTTGAAGTTAAGCAACTTTCGCAACGGTCGGTCACGGGATGGTGACCAAAAATTTATTATCTCGAGCTTCTCCGTGCTTCGGAAGGCACGTTAACCCGTTGGTCCCGGCTGCAGTTGCAGTCGTTAATACCCACCAATCCACATTGGATCCGCGTGGTGGGTCATGTCATGGCCCACTTTAGCCATCCTTAACACTATAAACGCCAACATACAAATATTGTTTTTACAATTCATGAATTAAAGACCAAAAATAAATGAACAATTAGAAAAACATTTGTAGAAAATGGCAGGTACAATACACAATATCAAATCTTCCATACAACTTCCTTCGGGAAAAAATAACATTCATAAAATAGTTTTAAAAACGTGGGGACATTAACTAGCTTAAGATGATGATGATTCTGTTTTCAAAACATTCCTCAATTAAGGTATTACCGATGATACCGTTCGTTCCAAACACCATAAAAGCTGCGTAATTTACGTAAGGGTATAGTATAATCTCACCAGCAAGCACGCAATCATAATTTTTCCGTTAATTATCTTGTATTAGTGCTATCACTATTTAATTTCGTTTAGGCTGGAATTTCGTTCGTTAATAAGTATTTTTATTTTTAACGAAATATAATCTAGTTTGTAGTTAAAGCTCAAAAGGAGAAGTTGTTTGCACGTAGCCAAGATTAGCTCAGGACCAGGGTGATTTACATTAACTAAGATAGGCTTAAGCTCAGCACCTGATGATAATGATGATGATAAAAAAAATGCTAAGTAGTTGATCTTACCTGAAAGTCCACCAAATGTCAAAGGACATGACATTCATCCAGAAGAATGCTGACAGCAGAAAGAAGTAGATGCCAATTGCTGGAAAAAACATAATCGAGTCATTAATATTGCTAAGAGTGTGCACATGAGAAAGTAATTTTATCTAGATTTGTGTTTTTAAATATCTAAACAAACAGTTCTATATTTCTTATTCCAAATTATTTATTGTACAGTCAGCGTCAAATTGATATTTTAGCAAACAATGCTCTCAAAGTTATATGTGCATAATGTACAAACAACAACATTATGCACTGATAACTTTGAGAGTTTTGTTTGCTGAGATAATGTTGAAGACCCTGACTGCGCATAGAATAAAAACAATGAGTGCTAAGATATTTTGAACACCTTGCGTGCTTACAACAATATGATGATTGAACTGCTTAAATCAAATAGCTATTATGTTTTTCAGATCATTTTGACTAGGAACTCTAGACGCTCAGATCATTTTGAAGTTGACTGTAGGTATATAGTTACGTCTTACGTACGTATCTACTAATCCATCTGAATTAATAGACTATAAATTAGATACTCAATAAAATATCTTAAATTGTCAAACAAAAATATTGTTTTCGTGATTGATTCTTCAATTCTTCATTGCGATGTAACTAATTTTCGGTATCTAAAACAATATTTAAAATTATAAGTTCTCTCACCAACAAAATGAGGGGATAAATATTAGTTTTTAGACTATGGAATTCATTAAGTTCATTGTACATTGCCATGCGAGCTTAAACATCGAGTTACTTTATAGCGTAAGTACTGCCTCGTGTAATTTAGCCTTAACTCGATTAATAATCATCATTAGTTATTAATGAGGCACACATGTTGCGAAACAAACAAATGTTGTTAGCTAATTTGAATGAATAGTAAAACAAGCATGAATGACGTTCATATGAGTAATTTGGACGCTTGTTTCGTTTTCTGTTCACAACAGGAAACTACTTTATATTGTTTGGCCGAAATACCTATAGCAACCGCATTATGGGTAGGTATAGTCACGGTATGGAGTAAGCAAGGTTATAATTTTTCAGTTGGATTCACAATCATCAATCGCAAACAGTTTCATTATGTTATTACTAGCCTTCCCCCCGCGGCTTCGCCCGCGTGGACTACTTACTTACACGACATTGTAGCATAATTATGTCACTCTCCAGCTCCCAAACTATACCCAAACCAAAAATCACGTCGATCCGATGCTCCGTTTTGACGTGAAAGAGGGACAAACAAACAAACACACTCTCACATCCTACTTCTTACTAATCCTACTAATCCTATCCTATATCCTACTTATATTAATATTATAAATGTGAAAGTATAGATTTTTGGATGTTTGAATGCTTGTTACTCAATCATGTCGCGGTGATCGCGATCCTTCGTGACAGCTTAATGTTATCTGTGAGTAAAACTTTCCCCCCTTTTTCTGGTTGCATGTTGGCAACACTAAAATAACGGTTGAGAATTAAAAAAGGAAAAGGAGAGGGTAGCAGCGAACGTGAGATAAAATTGGCGCGCTGAGTTCCGTGGCGTAGTACCGAGTAATTAAGTGTGTAACGGTTAAAAATGTGCCTGTCGGTGATGTGCGCAGCCCAGAAGTCGAATTGTGAGTCAGATTTATATTATAATGCTCATTCTATTGTAATATTGTAAATCCCTATGTGTATTCAAGTGACCTTGGAATGCAAGAAGTGTGCTCAGTAAAAGAAGTTATGTAAACTAAGTGGTGTACATTGAGTAAGAAGTAAAAGAGGGTTGTGAGCATTGTTTCGCTGCTGGTGGCAAGGGCGTGGACTGTAGGGGTGGTATGGAGGTCCAGAAGGGGAAGCTATAAATGGCTAGCCCACAATGCTCATGCGTGTGTGCTCATTAAGGTAGCCTCACGCGGGAACGTGTGTATAGAGAATAGTTGTTCCATCTTAGTATAACGTAAAGCCATAGTGGAGTCATTAGCAACCTCATGGTGAAAGTATAAAGCCTTTATGAGTCATGGGCACACCGTGTACAGGTTTAAAGCTTTATGGTAGTCATGGGCACCCTCAGAGAGTCAGTGATAAAGGCCTTATGAGTCATGGGGTAAATTAAGGTACAGTTATACGAGTCAAATAGTTTACAGTTTTACTGAGCAGATGAAATGTGTTCCAGGGTTCCTTTTCTTAGATCCATTTTATGTCGCTGTTAATCCAAATAGATATATAAAACCTATTACGAGTTTCTATCGTAAACCCCTAAATTGCGAAGCTCCGCGACATAAATTGGTGGAGGATGCTAACAAAATTCTGTTGGTCACCTTCGGGGTGGTTCAGTATAAAAAGAAAGGAAAAGTATTTGTGTTTTTGTTTGGCCGGGGAAGCGCACGCTAGGCGTAAGTGGGTTTATACCCTCCTACGTGTGCTGCCTTCGGGGCTGCGGGCTCCCGAAGGCTAGAAACTTGGTACTAGACATATAATAGAAGATACCTACTGTGAAAGGTCTGAACTACTGTCGGGGGTGCCAACGGAACGAACCCTAGATCTATGAATGCATTTGTTGTTTATTTGTCTTTAGACAATTCGTATTATAACCCGCGTATTTTGCGTTTTATTTATTACAAAATTGCGTTTTAATTATTCATGCTTATTGTTAGTGGTCGTCGTAAACGTTTCAGAGGAAACCCAAGTTTTACCTTTTTCCAAGTTTTATCGGTGCGTTTGTAGTAGGTAGTTTGCACTATAGATTTGACATTTTGTAGTTACGAGATAAAAAGAAATAAATAATATGAAGTATACATATTGTGTGTGTGTTTTATTTCCTATGTATAATCGTATTTGTATTGATGTCAGTTGCCATCGGTTATGATCCAGTCGATGGGTTTGGCTGTATGACATGTGGTGCCTTTGCCCGCCCTAAAGTCTTATTTTTTCTGTTCTGTGCTTAGAACTTTTACTTGTACTTGTCTTTGGTTTCGTGATCGTTCGTTGACCTTTTGTTCGTGACCTACTTTCAAGTGACGCCAATTTTTTTCGCTCGCATTTATCTTTGTTTGTTGCGTCTGTTATTTTACGAGTGTTGTGTTGTAGGAAAAGCACGAGATTATTGTAAGTTTGTGTTATAAATCAAGTAATCCGTAAGATGTTTGGAAACAGTGAGTGATTCATTAGTCATTGTATGGTTACCGGCAAAGACTTCCATGTGTACCGGCGAAAACCTAACCTATTAGCTGGTAATAAACTGGATGTATCGTGGTCTGCGAAAGTAAGGTAAGTAAAGGGCTTCTATATGAATAAAATAAAACAGAGTTTTTAAATAAAAAATTGACGAGATTGACATTGGTCGTACATTTCCAGTTATTGATTGTTGGGAGCCTTGGTTCGAGCGATAGTCGTGGAATAGGACTATACCTATACAGGTACGACTGAACACTAGAGGTAAAATTAAAACATACCTGCATCTAACATCTTTGAAGTCAAAACACATCAGTGACTTGTTTTTTAAATTTTCAGTTGAACTTGGTTGAGCCAAAGAAAGTTTCCCTGTTTGAAGAAAGAAAGGAGATAGTCTTCTTCTAGTGGATTGTCAATAAAATTTGGTGAGTATAAAAAAAAGCGGGAGAAAAGTGCTTTGCTATTTCATGAAGTTTAGTACTTCTAACTGAGTATACTTAGTTTTAATAAGAACTTTTGCTACGGATTTCAGGTGACATCATTATGGAGGAGCTACTTCTTTTGAGTCTTCAAAGAAGACATGAGAAGCTGAAAGAAGCTATATCCACAGCGGAAAAGTGTATTAAACAAGCAGAGACTGGTGTGGATCAAAACGATGTAACCGCCGCTCGAATAACCTTAAGAAGCGTGCTTCAAATGTTCACCACGAATTTTGAGAAGGTCTCTAGTCAGGTTTCAAATCTTGATGTGAATCTAATGAAACAGTACTTTGACGATCAACTGAAGGCTGAAGATACATTAGTCAGATTTGAAATTATATTGGCAACCTGCGTAAAAGGAGTCACTGGGAACCAGTCCAAGCTTCCTAAACTGGAACTTTCAAAATTTAACGGAAACATACTTGATTGGGTACCTTTTTGGGATAAATTTGAAGCAAACGTACACAGCAAAAATATCAGTGATGTTGAAAAATTTTCTTACCTTATGTCGGTGCTAGAAGGTGTGGCACTTAATGCGGTAGAAGGTCTTGCGGTCACCAACTCCAATTACGAAATAGCTACCAAGATCTTAAAGGACAGGTATGGAAAACACCAACTGGTCATGGATGCACATAATGATGCCCTCCACAAATTAAAAAGGGCTGAACCAACTGCAGCGGATTGCCGACAAACTCTTGACACCATTGAAAAACATTTACGTGTCCTAGAGTCAATGGGAGATAATGTTGACGGTAGCCACATGAGGGTCATCATAATGGACAAGTTTCCAGATAACATAAGGTACCAAACAAATCTTCAGACTGTTAATGATTACTCTGTGGTGTCAATACGTTCAGCCTTAAATACAGTTATATCTTCACTGGAACGCTCCGAAATAAATGTCACTCCTAGCACAAGCTCAACTGTTGTGGGTAAACCTACCTGTTCTGTCGAAGCACTCCATGTTAATGCAGATAATCAAATGAACTCTAGGAAGAGGAAGTGGCCTCAAGGCAGAGAGCAGCAAAAATTTAGCAAACAACCCAAAAGTAAGGGCCACGTAAGTAAGAAGCCGAAATATCAGTGCACCTTCTGTAATGATTCATCCCACTACAGCGAGGACTGCCCTAAATTTAAATCTTATCGGGAGAGAGTGGTTTGTTTGAAAAATAGGTGCTTCATATGCTTCAAGGAGGGGCATCGAGCTAGTAAATGTTACAGGAAGAATAAGTGTATTCACTGTCATAAAATGCACAATAGAGCGCTCTGCCCCACTAAAACGAAGAAGCCAGAACAAGGTGAAAACTCTAATACCTGTGAAATAAAAAATCCAACTATTGCTGTTACCAACCACAGTTTTAATTTCTTACAGACAGCAGTAGTACAAGTCAGAACGGCACAAAATCAGGTTCTGCCATGCCGGCTGCTTCTTGATTCTGGCAGTCAAAGAAGCTATATGTCTACTCGTCTTGCAAAAAAGTGTAATATTGTTCCTGATAGTGAAGATCATCTTATTGTATATACATTTGGAGCAAGTAAACCTAAAGAATGTGTAAGTCCATCTGCCGAAATTACTCTTATAACAAAAAGGGGCATAGAAAGAATAATACGTGTGAATATTGTACCACATATTACAAATAGGGTACCAATATATAAATTTGTTACTTCTGGAATAGATATCATAGCTGATGATGAAACAGTTGGTGAGACAATTGACTTACTAATCGGTAATGATTTATATTTTTCATTTATAAAGGGTGATCATGTTAGACAAGATGACTTGTACTTTGTGGATTCTCAGTTTGGGTGGATAATGTCTGGTCATCTGAAACATAAAGAAGAAGGTACGTTCTCAATGACAACATATTGTCAAAGTCAAGACACAGAATGCTCATACTACACTGAACCAGACTTACCGTTGAGAGACATTGACATAAAATTCTTGTGGACACTCGAGAGTATCGGCATCGTCGATTCACCCAAAGCAACGCGTGAAGAGGATGTGGTGAGATATTTTAATGAAACTACTGTCTATAACCAGGGGCGATACGAAGTTAAATGGCCCTGGATTGAGTACCCGCCAGAGCTGCCTACAAACTTAGGTTTAGCCTTTGGTAGACTAACAGGTTTGTTGAGAAGATTAGATCAAGAATCTTTTAAAGAATATGAGGCTATTTTGAAAGAACAATTGGCCGCTAAAATAATTGAAGAAGTTGAGCCAGTTACTTCAGGATATACTCACCCAGTACATTATTTGCCGCATCACATAGTAAAACAAGAAGGCAAACGAGGAAGGATAGTATACGACGCGTCTGCAAAGTTGAAAGGTCAGAAAAGTTTAAATGAATGTTTATATTCTGGTCCCTGTATGCTGAAAGACCTAACAGCTTTACTATTGAAATTTAGAATAGGTAAGATCGGCTTAACAGCAGATATTGAAAGGGCTTTCCTTCAAGTTGGATTGCAAAAAGAAGATAGAGATGTTACAAGATTTATATGGGTGAAGGATCCTGCCAAAGAGTTAACAAATGATAATATACTACATTTCAGGTTTTGCCGGGTTCCTTTTGGCATTATATCCAGTCCATTCTTGTTGACTGCCACTATACGCTTCCATATGGCACGCACTAACGAAGCGCTATTGAAAGAAGTTGCCTGTAACTGCTATGTGGACAACCTAGTGATGTCTGTTGATTCATCAGAGAAAGCAGAGCAAATATATAAAGAAAGTAAGTCAGTTTTTAACAATATTTCTATGGTTATTAGAGACTGGGCTTCTAATGATGAATCTTTCAGTAACTCCATACCACAAAATGATAAAGTGAAGAACCAAGATGAAGTAAAGATTCTTGGTCTGATGTGGAATTTAAAAGAAGACACCTTGCAACTTAATGCAAGTAAAATACCTCTCACACACATTAACCCTGAGTCCACCACTAAGAGAGACGTTCTACGAACATTAGCTCGTTTTTACGACCCTTGTGGCTTTGTTTCTCCACTTATATTGTCCGCAAAACTACTATTTCAAGAATTATGTATACGGAAACTGAAATGGGAATCTGTCATTCCAGAAGACTTGCAGGAAAAATGGGGAATCATTGTGAAAGATTTAGAGAAAACAAAGGTTGTAAAAGTGCCACGGTATGTTGGATGTGACATGACAAATAACACATCGCGGGAATTACACTGCTTTGTGGATGCATCGAAAGATGCATACGCGGCAGTCACCTATCTTCACGTAGGTGGGAAGAAAACAGAGCTGATAATGTCAAAAGCAAGAGTAACACCTATAGAAGATAAAGATAATTTAAAAATTCCTCGATTAGAGCTGCTAGCTTGTCTTATTGGTAGTAGACTTCTAAAATATATAACGAGTAATTTGGAGATACCAATTGACAATATCTTTCTCTGGACTGATAGCCAAATTGTTCTAGCCTGGATAAGGTCAAATAAATTGCTGCCTCCGTTTGTCGCCCGACGAGTAAATGAGATTAAAATTGTAGAGAAAGCTTTAAGAATGCAGCTACGCTATGTAAACACGAAAGAGAATCCTGCGGATATAGCTACAAGGCCAGAAACTTGGCAGTCGAAGCAACGCATGTGGTTTCATGGTCCAGACTTTCTAGCAAATGATAAAAATAGCTGGACTCGTCAGGATTGGCAAAACAAAGCTGAAGAGATACTTTGTTTGGCTGGGGAGGATCTGAACCTACTGGAAGGTCCAGAGATGACTTCGAAAGGTTACGAAGATGAAGAGACAATTCAGCGTTTGATAGATGTCCATGAAGATGAGGAGGTATTGGATATTCCATTTAAAGATAACATGTCTGAAATAAAAGACTTACAGAAAAAACATTACCCAGATGAACTGATGGGAAAAGAAACCAGTTTGTCAAGAAATCTAGGCCTCTTTCTAGATGTAGATGGGGTGTTGAGATGCAGAGGTCGCTTATCAAATGCAAGCTGGCCTTACGACAAAAGATATCCTATTATTTTACCTAAAGACTCATCTTTTACATGTCAGGTAATAAAAAGGGCACATGAATCAAATTACCACATTGGTGTCTCACATACTCTTAGCATAATTCGAGAAAAATACTGGATCCCACAAGGCAGAGCACAGGTGCAGAAGATTGTAAAGAAGTGTCCGCAATGTGTGAAGCATGGTGGCGGTCCATACCGAATTCCCGCTGCACCTGCACTGCCACCGGAGAGAGTGAATTACAGTACGCCGTTTACATTCACCGGCATGGATTATTTGGGGCCAGTATTTGTAAGCACCAAAAATGGCAAAGAAAAGCGCTGGATATGTTTACTTACCTGTCTTGCTGTGCGTGCCATTCATTTGGAGTTGGTTAAAGATCTTACAGCGGAAGAGTGTTTACTTGCTCTGAGACGCTTTGCAGCTGCTCGTGGAGTGCCGCAGGTTATTATGTCCGACAATGCGCAACAGTTTAAGCTTACAAGCGAAGTGTTGACCAGTTCATATTGTGAAGAAAATGGCATAAAATGGAAATTTATAACGCAGTTGGCACCATGGCAAGGTGGGTTTTACGAGCGACTAGTGGCACTTGTGAAACATTGCCTGAAACGAACACTAGACAAACACATGTTATCTGACAACCAAATGAATACTGTTGTTAAAGAAGTTGAGTCAGTGTTAAATACAAGACCACTGACCGTAGTGGGGTCTGAACTGGAAGAAGTGTTAAGGCCGGCTGACTTTCTTACATTAGGTAAGTGTCTAGAGATCAGTCCTACCTTTACAGAAGCTACAGTGACTGGTACACACACAAAGATTGATCTTATAGATGGTTGGAAGAGAGGTTACATGATCCTTGATGAGTACAAGAAAATGTTCATGAACCAGTACTTACCCAGTCTTCGTGAAAGGCCAGTTCACACTCCCCGACAACCACGAGTGAAGTCGAAAAAGTCTGTCGAAATTGGTGACATTGTCCAGATCAAAGATAGCTCTAGCAGTAGAACTAACTGGAAGGTCGGAAAAATTACTTCTCTGATAAATAGTAAAGATGGTGTGTGCAGAGTGGCCAAGGTAAAGGTCGGTAATACAGAGTTTACGCGTTCAGTGGGCCACCTGTATCCACTCGAAGTCGAAGCGTATGAGAACGAAAAGTATAAAAATGATGGGGACGCACCTACCTCTGAAAAGGAAGACCACAGCGGTGATCCTCATGAACCGTTGCTCTTAGACGCAGCCAGAGAGGTGCCAATAGGAGTGGAAAATATTAATGTTGAAATCAGCGACCATCAGCAAGAAGTTCAAGTGGAACCAGAAAATCCTGAGTGTGTTGTGCCTCAAGAAGTGTTAGGTTCCGACCCCCCTTACAGATTATTTGAGTCACTTCCTGAGGGGGCTGAAATCGAGTCAAGAGAGTCAAGTAGGCCTCCGAGTGGGGAGACCAGTGAACAAATGTCAGTCCCTTTAACCGTTGAAAATTCGATGCATCAAGAAGAGCCAAGTAAGAGAAGAGCTGCGGCGGTTCGAGCTCGGCAAAAGATAGCCGAGTGGACGAGCCACCTACTGATGTTGCTCTAAATTTCTCCGCCCTTCGGGAGTGTCGCGGTGATCGCGATCCTTCGTGACAGCTTAATGTTATCTGTGAGTAAAACTTTCCCCCCTTTTTCTGGTTGCATGTTGGCAACACTAAAATAACGGTTGAGAATTAAAAAAGGAAAAGGAGAGGGTAGCAGCGAACGTGAGATAAAATTGGCGCGCTGAGTTCCGTGGCGTAGTACCGAGTAATTAAGTGTGTAACGGTTAAAAATGTGCCTGTCGGTGATGTGCGCAGCCCAGAAGTCGAATTGTGAGTCAGATTTATATTATAATGCTCATTCTATTGTAATATTGTAAATCCCTATGTGTATTCAAGTGACCTTGGAATGCAAGAAGTGTGCTCAGTAAAAGAAGTTATGTAAACTAAGTGGTGTACATTGAGTAAGAAGTAAAAGAGGGTTGTGAGCATTGTTTCGCTGCTGGTGGCAAGGGCGTGGACTGTAGGGGTGGTATGGAGGTCCAGAAGGGGAAGCTATAAATGGCTAGCCCACAATGCTCATGCGTGTGTGCTCATTAAGGTAGCCTCACGCGGGAACGTGTGTATAGAGAATAGTTGTTCCATCTTAGTATAACGTAAAGCCATAATGGAGTCATTAGCAACCTCATGGTGAAAGTATAAAGCCTTTATGAGTCATGGGCACACCGTGTACAGGTTTAAAGCTTTATGGTAGTCATGGGCACCCTCAGAGAGTCAGTGATAAAGGCCTTATGAGTCATGGGGTAAATTAAGGTACAGTTATACGAGTCAAATAGTTTACAGTTTTACTGAGCAGATGAAATGTGTTCCAGGGTTCCTTTTCTTAGATCCATTTTATGTCGCTGTTAATCCAAATAGATATATAAAACCTATTACGAGTTTCTATCGTAAACCCCTAAATTGCGAAGCTCCGCGACAAATCACGCCAAAACGGCTGAACGGATTTGGCTGAAATTTAAGACACAGATACTTTGTAGCCTAGAGAGGAACATAGGCGAACATAATCGGCTGAAGTGGTGGTTATAAGTCAAACTCTTTTTCAATCGATTCTGGCGTACCGCAAGGGTCACATTTGGCTCCATTAATGTTCAACGTTTTTATTAACGACATATGTAAATGCTTCGTCAATTCAAACTACTTACTCTTTGCAGACTACTTGAAATTCTACAGAATAGTGAATGAACCTGCTGATGCTGCTTTGTTACAAAGTGACCTCTGTAGACTAGTGCACTGGTGTGAAGAAAACAGAATGAACTTAAATGTTTCTAAATGTTCCAGTATGCATTTCTCAAGGAAAAGAGACACTCCGAATCACAAGTATAAAATTAAAGACGATACTTTAAAGAACGTCAATACTGTTGAAGA
Organism: Crambus lathoniellus; assembly: GCA_949710035.1. Taxonomy (NCBI): domain Eukaryota; kingdom Metazoa; phylum Arthropoda; class Insecta; order Lepidoptera; family Crambidae; genus Crambus; species Crambus lathoniellus. The sequence goes on along the minus strand of OX453303.1, from coordinate 7,276,758 downwards.
TCTGGTTGTATGGATAGATGGCAAATTAAGATTTAATACGCACATAGATAAAATATGTTGTAAGGGTTTTAAAAGTCTAGGCTTTATCATTAGAACTTGTAAAGATTTTAAGTCTCCCAAAACTAAAATTCTCCTTTTTAACGCTTATGTACGTAGTGGCTTGGAATACTGCAGTGCGGTTTGGAATCCATTCTATGATGTTTACAAAAAGAGACTAGAAAATATCCAAAAGCGATTCCTCTGGCATCTTACATACTCCTGCAATATGGGTAAAACTTCATTAAGATATGATGAAAGACTGGGTCATTTTGAAATGTGTTCCCTTTCGGATCGTAGACGTATGCATGATTTACTGTTTTTACACAAGTTAGCGAATGGCATCCTCGACGCTCCTGAACTACTGCAAGGTCTTACATTTTCGGCACCTTTGAAACTTCCTCGCGCATCAAGATTTAACATCCTTATAGAAGGCCGTAGCTACTCCAACCTCGGGCTTAATGCACCACTAACCCGCCTCGTGCGTGATTTCAAGGGCTTATCTAAGATCAAGGATGTTGATTTGTTCGCGGGTGGCATTCGCAGCTTTAAAAAGTCTCTTTTTACACTAGTCAAACTCAAACAATGCAAATTATTCCTAAAGTATTAATTCCAATTAGTTCCTATAAAATTAAATGTAATGTTCCAGTATTTTATAATGTGATTTATTTTGTATTTTTTTTGTGTTTTATTTTTTTAAATTCATTGGTACTTATGCCTATTTTTTAATTTTAATTTTCATATTCATATACTTACTTAATCTTGCATTCTTTCTATAATTAGTTCATATAAAATTAATTTAATGTTTAGTATTTTGTAATGTGTTTTTTTCTTTTGTGTACCTAAGTAATTTAAATTTTCAAATTTATTCGTATGCATATTTTTTAATTTTAATTTTAATATTCATTTTATTATTTGTTGTTTCTTTTACGCATGCAGTCTACACCTATAATTGTAATAACATGCTACACCTTATACTTTTCGTCTACATTGTTTATGTTAATGTTTATTATATTGGTGTTCAAATAAATAAATAAATAAATAACTTTTTGTCCCGGAAAAATATCACATTCCGCGGGGAAACGTCGTGTCAAAGCCGCGGACGGAAAGCTAGTTTATAATATTGGTAAGTATAATAAAATTAAGTTTCTTTTCACGGTGCACCGCGGTCCTAAATGCCTTGGGCGTAATAAGTTTGGGGGTGTGCAAATATTAGGTAGGAAGGAAGGAACTATCTTTAACCCCTTCGGACCTGAAATAATAAAACAACTTAGAAATAAGTTTTAGTTAGTCAAGTAGATAAATGGCATAGAAAAAAATATATTTTTGTTTTTTTTATTTAATTTTCACGAATTACTTACATAATGAGTGATAACGATTTTTGTGAAATAAAAAATCTTATAAAAGTCCTGAATACACTCTAAGAGTTTTTTTATTTATTTATGTGTTTTTTTCTTAGAACAAGCATTAAAATGCTATGTCCATTGAAATAGAAACCAAGACCGAAAGGGCTAGTCAGTTCAGTTTTAATATATTATGAATGCATATTTCGAAGAATCTTAAGGAGTCCACAGACTATCAGTCCGCCGGCAGGCCACCTGCAGTCCTCAATCTGCCGCCTGACATTCGGTTTTTTCAAGGCGCCGATTCCCGAAAATAGGGTATTTTAAATAAATTATGGATTACTTGCAAACCACAAGTAGTCAAAATTAGGAAAAGATATATGTTATTTTACAGTTATTTATCTAGTGCTTCCGGCCATTTTGTCGATTGGTGATATTTTACTGTGTCAAATAAAATCCCAAACATCCGTCTAATCGTTATCCAAATATCCTTTTACTTGCAGTATACTTGGTTTTAGTTAATGAAAAATATGCGAAAATAATTGTCTTTGAATAGCCGAGGGATTCCGGCCGTCATTAGTTTTTTTTAAATTAAATTTTCAGTGATTTTCGATTCGCGGGGCGCACGCGAGTTCACAGTTCACTGCCGGCTGTCGCTGCGTCCGCATGAAGTGTATCACGCGCGGCCGAGCAAGCGTTACCGTACCTATTTCGGTCGGGAATCATCGCCATTAATGTAAAACTGTGAGATTGCGGCTGATAGTCTGTGGGGCCCTTTACAGAGTTTTTAAACATGCTAGTAAGGATAGGTTAGTGGTAGGTAGGTTCTAGAGATAATAAAACAGCTGCGCCGGCACCGCCCGCGCGCCGTTATATCCGCGGTAGGTCCCTTTTTCATTGACTAATGAATAAACTGCTAAAGGACATGTCCCAATATGGGCCACGTCTATGTACACCATCCCCAAAGATGGAGAAAAATTTACGGATTCTGAGAAAAATATACATAATTTTATAGAATGCACGGTTAAATGGTTATTAATAAAAACAAATCAATATATTTTACTCGAAATAAGGCGTCAAATATGGCAACTCTTCGTAAAAAAAACTGTCAGTGTCACTGTAATTGACTTGAGTTCTATTCTACTCTGCTCTGTGCTGTGGGTTGTTGTCATTATTCAATTGCCTGACATGACAGCTGACAGTGACAGCACAAGACAGACCAGACAAACAACATCAAAATGACATCTTCATTCTTCCGCCATGATGAATTGTTGATGTGTTTTTGCATTTTATTTATTGTTCCTTCCAGAAAACAAAGCGAATTTATAGAAATTTAATAATTAGAAACTGTTAATCGTATCTTTATCTATTTTTCGGTAAACTGTACAAAGACGTGGCCCAGACCTCATACATTTTTGGACATCACCTTTATGGCACTTCCATACTTTAAAAATGGTATCAGAATCACATAGATAGATAAATATAATAGATAGAGCTATGTAAACGTATGAAATTGCACAAAACTGTTAATAATGCTTATCGGAATAGTAAAGTGGCCCTTTCTATTTTAATATTAGGTCCTTACAACACTTCAGTATATAAATAGGCAACTGATACTGATATGGGTCATCACTTCACATCTAATTTTATTGAGACTCCGGAAGACTGTTTATACGAACGTAAACAAAGTAAATCATTCTGAGAGAAAACAGTTGTTTCAGTCTGAAATAATAATGTTTGAAGAAATATCTAAGTACTTAAAAATGATAATAACATTTTATATCATGCATGACATGATCCATAAAATGCAGACATAATATTTACTAACAACTTCTGGCTTGTTGTTCGCGTTCTTGTTAGTACTCGTACTGGTAGGTACACACCATCGGTTACAGACCCAGAGGTCGCGGGTTCGGTTCCATATTGTGTTTGGTTTGGTTGGCGAAGGCTGTACCACCAACTTATCTAAATCTGACGCCATAACAATGATGTGTTCAGACTTCAGACTCTTTGTCATAATAGTAATAAAGTATTGCCCGAGCTATGCTCTTGGCACCACACGCAAGTACAACTTTGATACCGAACAGCCTAAAAATGCTAAAAGACACGCATAGGGCTTATTACGCCTCCTATCGCAGTGAACGTGTTATATAGATTTGCGGATCAGTAAATATAGTGTAGGCAATGAAGCTAGTGGACCCCCACAGTAATTCGTCAGTCAGAAAACACTACAGTATGATAAACTATCAATAAATTGAAAGTATTGTATAAATTTCCAAAAAATAATAATAATAGAAGGTTAGGTATTTTTTATGGAAAGTCTTATTTCATTGATATCTTTTTTAGGAAAAATGCTCCGTCTAAACTTTCTTAACCGGACATATTCATGTAACGTATAAAAACAATAATATGAAATATCCAAAAAAATATCCCAGCAGACACACCAAATTTTAATAAAATAATTGGGTGACTTGGACCGAAAAATGTCTCTGTCGAACTTTTTTACGGAATTATACCACTTTGCCTAACGCAATCATGTTAGAAAAAAGTTTTGGATACTTATCAAGTATCACATACTAGTATGAATAACTCATTTGGTTAAATAAAGGATGATGGGCAAATTTGTATGGAACCCGTCCCCTCTCCAACATACCTTTTATATGTGTCGACAATTTCATACGTACCTACCTATCTATAAAAAGATTAAAAGCCATATTCAATGTCAAAATCCATGGGGTTCAGTCAAACCAAAAACCTCCTTTTTTGAAGTCGGTTAAAATACCTAAATTTTCAAAATGTAACAAAATACTTTCCTGAAAACTGCATCAAAATCGGTTCAGCCAAACGCAAGATAATCGCGGACAAACATACATACGTACATACATACATACATACAGATCAAACTGAGAAGCTTCTTTTTTTTGAAGTCGCTTAGAAATGGTAAAAATCAAAGATTTTTTTAATAACGTAGATGTTACTTTTGTAGTAAATAACAATATTAAAATAATATTTTCCCAGAATTCCCACACATTTGAGGGATGTCGCCATAGTAAAAAGTTGTCACTATATTAATATCTTTCACCTAAAGTACATTTTAAATCTGTTGGTTTGGGGGGACGTTTTGTCCCATCGTCCTTTGTACTGAGAAATTCTTGGTTCAATATATAAACAGATTTGTATATTTAGGTATAAAATACCTAACTTACGTGTGAGTTTTTTTTTTTGATAATCGTTTAAAAGTTTATGGCTCATGCGATTTTATAACCCAGCAAAGATTCATCGACTGAGGAATTAATGTATGGGTCTCCATACAAAGAATCTGTTCATTGCCAGGAGTAAGTAAGTAATAAATCACGTCGGTATTTTACAAGCTTTTTATTAACTTGCCATGTTAGTTAGTTAGTGTGGGGGCAAATTTTGCAAGCTTAATTTGACCCACTTCCCAGTGTCCGATGAAGCTGAAATTTTGTATACAAGTTTGGTTTAGACGACAATACAATATTTAAGTAGGTACAGTCAGCAAAAAAGATTGTCATGAAAATGAAATTTCTAAAAACTTATTTTAGTAAGTACTAATAGCCATTATCCCGCCTGAAAGCTACTTATGGGGCTCGTGGTTTTTTACTATCACATTTTTCCTATAAGTAGCAATAGATTATTAAAACTTGAAATATTCACTAAATTGCAACTTACTTATTTTGCTTTTTCTATGGTTAAAGCAATACATTTAATTACATAAATACCCCAAGTATGATTAGTAAATCTGATTACTTAATTAGGTACTTTACTTACTAATGACAGTATTTACTTAGCTTATTTAAATAATTGTGTCTCAATTAGACGTACAAAGATAAAACAAAATATATGTATACGGTTAACCTTCGCACACACAGTTAAATCCCAGAGAATGGGAATCCTCATTACAAAACCGGTTCTGGGCTTTATTAATTCGAGCGTATAACCACAGAATATATAATAGTACTGAGGGTATAACCACAGATTAAAAATTAAAATGTAGAATCTTGATTGTTAAACTCGCAACAAAGTTGGAAATACCATAGTTAAAGAAGGAAGATTTACTGTAATTTTTGTCACATAAAAATCTATTTTGAACCGACATTCAAATTCGTCGAAATATTTCATTTTTTACGAAAACTCATTCGAAACAAATAACTATCCTATTGTGGTTCTAAAGTGCCCCGGTAACGATCAATCGCAATTGACAATGTTTACGTCATTGAAGGACCAAATGATCATCTACAGAGGCAATTGAAGCAATTGTCATTCGAAACTACGTGATGATTGATGCGAATGATGGAAAGCCCATTGAACGTCTCGTTGTGCGATTGACAGATTTTCGGTCATTTGTTCGCTCGCTAGTCGAGAAACATGGCGCGAGCAATTGACGCATCGAATGAAGATCCATCATTCGCACCTTCAATTGAAACGGTCAATCACGTAACAATTGACCAATGACGATTGATCGTTACCGGGGCACTTTAAATAAGGGGGTTCAGCCAGAAATATAGGGTCGTAGCACAGTATATGTTTATGCTAGTCGTAGTATGGAAAAGGAATAAAATCTGTCAGTTGTTAGGTCCTTAGAGGCAGATACTCCTGTTAAATGTAGATGTCGCCTCTCATGTAATGTCATTTCAGTTTCTTTGCAAACTTTTTTACTACACAGTACGTACAAGCAGTAGGTTAATTTAAAAAATAATAACAGACAAACAGCATTTTTAACTAACCCTTTTTTAGTGTTTTTAGGGCGACTTTCATCACTGATATTTAAACGTGATTAACGCTAAACGTGTTTAATACTTAGTTCTGCCTCTGTCATCTGTTTGAATGTGACAGGGACAGAAATACGTTTTAAACACGTTTAGCGTTAATCTCGTTTAAATATCATAGGTGAAATCGAGCCTTAGTATTAAGTTCTTAACGTTATTACCTTTAATTTTATATATTTTAATATTAAATTTATTTTTTCTTGGCTACCTAATGTATTTTCATGTAGGTACCTATTTAGATTTAAAACTTATTTATGTACGTACATACTTAAATTTGATATAAAATTTATATTCTAAAGGGCTTACCTTTCTAATGTCTAATGTTACTGACCGCAACACCACATTTGGTTTAAAATACCGTGCGTGTTTGTATGTGTAATTATAAGAGCGTTTGTATGTGCATTACTAGGCCTAAAAAATTTAGGGCCGCTGTCAATGAAATCGATGAGATCTCTGTTTTAAAATAATAAAATAAAATAAATTTGGTAAGTATTTATTTAATTTTATTCATAGGGTTAAGATACGCGACTTTTTCTGACTACTCTTGGAACTTATAGACGTGTTTGAAGTTAGTGCCAATATAATTAAAAAAACAAAGCCGTATCCGTATTGTTATTGGCATCAGGCTGAAACGGCGTAGGTAATGCTACACTTTTACCGTTTTTTCCGACAGATGACAGGAAATTCCAGTTAGACGATCCACTGTTTGTTCTGACGCACCGTTTTAGAGCTTTTTTGCTAACAAAGTTCTGTTGCCTTGGCAACATCTAATCCTATCAGTTTTGTTGCTTATTAAAACGATACTTACACTATTTCTGTGAAAAACCAGAATATAAGGTTTCGCCTAAAATTTTTATGTAGGTACATGTAGTAGTCTGTTAAGAAAAGTTCGATGGCCCATCGCGTTGACTTTTATAAGTAGCATTCACATGCTACTTAACATCCAAACTTTCACATTTACAATATTAGTAAGAAGTAAGATTATAAACTGCAGCTCCATGATAGGTAATATAGGTAATATTATAGTTAGAACAGACACAGATTTGTCTGAATGATCCGCGACGAGGTGCGGTGTACCTATGTACAATAAACACATTATAAATGACAGGAACCGTTCCAAGTTTGAAATACCTTAGTATTATTGACACTGGTAAAATAATCTACTTATACCTAATTATACTCTCAAGTGGGAGTATACGCTCGGCCATATCTGTCACTCCAACTATGTATCTAGAACTAGGTGTTATTGTTGATCGAAGGGAACAGCTGATTTTTTTTCGCAATGTAACACTTGGTCCCGTAATAAAAGTTGTTTGTTTTGATGGGTACTTTCACCCCTTGAAGTATCTTCCATCGTTAAAGAAACACCCTGTATATTGGGACTTTTACTCACTCAGTCCGACGCACATGTTCAGCGTGATGTTGTCGAGAAGCAGCAGTATCTGCATGGAGGCGAGCAGAGAGAACGACACGAACAGGCACAGCAGGTACGCTATCAGCACTCGACCATGCAGATTATGCAGTTCTGGCAGCCACGCGTACACCGCGCAGGTCGCCAAGATGAACACGCACGATATTATCATACCTGGGAACAACACGCATGATATTATCATACCTGGGAACAACACGCATGATATTATCATACCTTAGACACGCACGATATTATCATACCTTGGAACAACACGCATGATATTATCATACCTTGGACACGCACGATATTATCATACCTTGGAACAACACGCATGATATTATCATACCTGGGAACAACACGCATGATATTATCATACCTTGGACACGCACGATATTATCATACCTTGGAACAACACGCATGATATTATCATACCTTGGACACGCACGATATTATCATACCTTGGAACAACACGCATGATATTATCATACCTGGGAACAATACGCATGATATTATCATACCTTGGACACGCACGATATTATCATACCTTGGAACAACACGCATGATATTATCATACCTTGGACACGCACGATATTATCATACCTTGGAACAACACGCATGATATTATCATACCTTGGACACGCACGATATTATCATACCTTGGAACAACATGCATGATATTATCATACCTTAGACACGCACGATATTATCATACCTTGGAACAACACGCATGATATTATCATACCTTGGAATAACGAGCATAAGATTAGCATATGCCTAGGATGAACGAACATGCATGATATTATCACACCTGAGATATATTCGTACTACGGTGATAAAACTTTTTTGATGTAAGCTATGCAAAATTTAATAGCTTATCTAAGGATGGCTTAGTTCTAAAAGTCAGTAAGTCCATTTTCCTTGTTTTGAGATAATGTCACTTGAAGCGCAAAAATATTTTGTTTAATTATTTAATTATTAAACAAAACATTTAATTATTTTTATTGATCCACACATGAGTGGATCAATAAAAATAATTAAAAAATAGAACAGTGCTTTATTTGATAAACTTCAAAGTGACATTTTATAAAAGTAGGTATATAACTCAATAATTATTATTATGCACAGTATGAGTCACTTAAGATCTAGGACTTATCGCAAAAAATATGGAGTTAGAGATTCAAATTTGGGTGGATTTAGTTACTTACCGACTGCTATTTGACAGAATTTAGTGATTTTTTTTAATCAGTTAAAACCTACTTAGCTTCAATTTATTGAAAACTAATTTGGTTAATTTATAGTAAAAAACGGAGAATTGTATGAACTGACAATGTCAATATCGATAAAAATGGAGTTAGTGACTTTTAGAACTAATCCATCCTTATTCTACAGCGGTAGGCTAAGATTCTCCCTGTACGATAAACTAGCCATAGCTAACGATTTCGTTTGTGTAGGTAACGACTGTTTAACGTGTATATACGTACGTGTGTTATACCAGTTGCTTTTTACCATTATCTACTGCAATGAAAAGGCTGATACAGCACTTGTGAACGTCAAAGAAACTACGCCATCGGTTCGCAAACTTAAAGGCGATACTCGAAAAAATTATGCTGAAGCGAAAGAGCAATGAGAAAACGACGCGCGCGAGAGTAAGACCGATTTTGTCATTTTGCAGATTAGGCAAAAAAGACACAAAACGACTTCGTATTAAAAAAACTATATTTAAAAAAATGCTTCTACACGATCATAAATTATTGGTGTCCAATAATTAAACCAATTTCCAAAATTACCTATATGTAACCCCATTTAAGAATAATCTTGAAATTTCGTATTTTTAGAGGTCTTTTCAAAAAGAAAAAGTGTCGAGGCAAAATCATAAAATCGTGTTTCTGAAACTATACGAATCTAGATAAAGGTATGAAGAAATATATATCTTATTACCAGATTTCTAACAACTCTAACCGTCCTATAGTTTTATATCAAAAAGTCCATAAGTACTTTTTCGGGGAAATGCGTTTACGCATACCCCGCCCGCATAGGTGTGCGCGGACGGTGGTTATGTGGGACTCGCCTAGACGCTTTCTATCGGTTCGCAAACCCTACGGCGCCGGCGGGAGACCTTGGAGAAGAACCGGCAAAAACTCATCAAAGTTAATGTTTTTCTCCCTGTTTTATTTCATACAGAGTCATAAAATTGAAAAATTACCCTAAAAAGCACAATCGTGTCTGATCACGCACAATTGTGGTGACCATCGACTGTGTTCCACAGTTTATTGAAACGAAGGTTTCTCATGCAAAATTAAGTTACTTAAGCTAGGCCTACCTTACTAGAAGATAGTGTCCGTAATCCAGGGGGCTGGTCGCTGTCTCGCCGGCGCGCGCGCGCCTGACAAGTAGGTCTCCACCCAACCCCGATGGGAAACTCTTATAGCTAACACTCTTAAAACTACACAATGCCCTAATAGACAGCTAAAACTTTCCCGGCGCTTTTCAAAGCGAACACACACGGGTCACACGTCTGTACCCCGACCGGGCACGCGTAGGTGCAAAAACTAAATCTCGGTCACAACACGGGTAGGTAACTGGCGCGGCACGTCGCTACAGAAACACACAACCTTGCCTCACGGCGGCGTACGGCGTACTGAACTACACTCGGGCCGGCCGAGCGCATTGTCTCGCGACCTTGACAATGACAACTGACTGCTCGCAGCGCGGCGCGAACATCCCCCCGTCCCGGACAGTAACAAACTGTCCGCCAACTCAATCTAAGGGCAGGCGAGAGAGGGTAGCGATCGCTCGCTTCAAAACAGAGTCCCCCACCAGGACCTCGGCAAACCTGGGCACACCATCCGACCCCGGATGAAGCTGAACAATGCGTCCTAAACGCCAGCGGAGGGGCGGCAGGTTTGGATCCTTTACCAACACGAGGTCTCCGGTCTTGGGTGGGGTCGTCCTATCCGACCACTTAACGCGTTGCTGCAAAATGTGCAAATACTCCAGATGCCAACGGCGCCAAAAACTCTGCGTAAGCTGCTGGAGCAATTCAAATCGCGAGAGCCGTCCGGAGGGCACTTCGGAATAAGGATATTCCGGCAAGGCGTTAAGCGGTCTGCCAATCAAAAAATGGCCCGGCGTAAGGGCCTCTAAATCATTCGCGTCCGAAGACAACGGACACAACGGACGCGAGTTGAGGACCGCCTCAACCTTACAAAATACGGTCGCGAGTTCCTCAAACGTGAGGACCGTCTCCCCAATAACGCGACGAAGGTGAGTTTTAGCGGCCTTTACAGTTGCTTCAAAAATCCCTCCCCAGTGGGGGCAGGATGGCGGGGAGTACTGCCATCGTACCCCTCTGCGAGAGAGTGTGGATCCGATCTCAAAATTATTCCTATCCAAAAATTCACAAACTTCCTTTAAATACCTATCGGTGCCCTTGAAATTGGTTCCACAATCGGACCTGATTAACGACGGCATTCCGCGGCGAGACACAAAACGATTCAACGTGGCTACAAAGGCTTCTGTGGTGAGGGCACTAACCACCTCCAGGTGGACCGCTTTAGTGGCCAAACAAACAAATACACACAAGTAAGCCTTTTCCGTTCTAGCATTACGAAGCCGCGATGTCTTAACGGTAAATGGCCCCGCAAAATCCGTTCCAACTCCTGAGAAGGGCATCGATTCGTTCACTCGATCGGCAGGCAAATCACCCATCTGGGGCTGCATCGTATCGGCACGCAAACGATAACACACAACGAAAAATAACGGATCGGATTATTCTCCGCGCTGACAAAATCCAGAACTCTCGTTGGAGGAGCGCGGTCAAAGCATTACAACCGGCATGAGCATTCTTTACATGTCGGTCTGTAATCAACAGTCTAACTAACGGTCCATCCTTGGGGAGCAACAAAGGGTGGCGTGATCCGTACGGCAGGTTGGCATGTCTGAGCCTACCTCCGACACGCAGCAATCCGGTACTGTCCAAGAAGGGATTCAACCGCACCAAGGGTCCCTTCAACTTGGACTTACTTGAGCGCAGGGCTTTCAGCTCCGGTTCGAACTCTCGCTGTTGCGTCACTCGCAACCAATGCAACAGAGCGTCTTGCCGCTCTTGTGGGGCGAGGACCGGAGACGACGATTTCTCCTGAGGCTGGCGACAATTTCGCACAAAGCGCCTCATCCAAGCAGTCACGCCGAGCAACTTATCAAGAGAACTGTAGCGGTCTAACAAAAACTCCATCTGCGGAGCCGCCACCGTCTCCATGGCGTGAACACGCATGCCTAGGTCTGGGACTCTGGCCACAGCCGGGGTGGCAGGCCATGAGCGCTCAGGCCGTAACAACCATGATGGACTCCACCATAGGTGGTGGTCCACTAACTCAGGCGCCTCGCAGCCGCGGGAGGCACAATCTGCGGGGTTCAATTCGCCCGGTACGTGGCGCCAAATCAACGGGGCCTTTGAAGTCTGAATTTGTGAGACCCGGTTGGCCACAAAAACCTCAAGGGTGTGGACTGAACTCTTCAGCCAACAAAGGACGACCTGGCTGTCAGACCACGCAAATATCGACTCTAAGTCGACACCGTTTCCCAAGGTGTCGGCAACATGATTGAGTAGCCGTACTAAGAGAGTGGCGCCGGACAACTCCAACTTCGGAATGGTTAGCCTAGTCCGAAGGGGGGCGACCTTACTCTTGGCCGTAACTAAGTGTACGGCGACAACGCCTGCTGCATCCACCGTTCGGATGTAAACGGCTGCCGCGTATCCGCTTTCGGACGCGTCACAAAAGCCGTGCAGGGAGGCTTTAAACTTTCCCGAAGGCAGCATTTGCCTCGGTATACAAACCCGATTGACGTCGGGTAGGGATGACACGAACCTCACCCACTCTCGTAGGAGGCTACCAGAGAGGGGCTCATCCCATGACAATTCCGCAGCCCAGAGCTCCTGTAGGAAGCACTTCATCGAAAACACTACAGGGCTGAGCCAACCGTTCGGATCAAAGGTACGGGCTACAGTGGACAGCACCGTGCGTTTAGTCCAGACCTTTGGGTCTGGCAGTTCCAATCTATATGTGAACAAATCCGGGACTGGTCGATACTGGACTCCCAAAACAGACAGCATGTCTGGAGTCTCCGGATTTTCAAAGAGGAGCGGCTCTTGCTGGTGGTCCTTAGGCAAATCTGCCAATAGGTCCGGTGAGTTAGACAGCCACTTCCGCAACTCATAGCCACCAGCCCTCAAGAGCGCAATCAGCTCATCACGTAAGACGAGAGCCTCATCTAAGCTCGAGGCCCCCGTGCAGATATCGTCGACAAATTTTTTTTTTTTTTTTTTTTTAATTTATTTATTTCCTTAATATAAATATTTGTTACACTTTCGTTGTATCTGCCAAACTGCACAGCAGTTTGTCGGCAGTAGTTCTCGTCTAGTTTTTCATTTTTTAATTAATTTTACACTTGGGTTGTAAACTCTAATTTTTATAGTACCTAACTTATATTAATATACTTATTTATAAATAACTAGTAATATACCCACTACTCTAAGTTCTTAGATACGCTGTATTAAGAATGAAGACTGATTAAATTGTTAAGTAGGTACCTTACTGTGTTATGAAAAGTTGATAACAAATTAGTAGGTACATATTATTATAAGCTTAAATTATTTTTTGTTTGTAATCACATACCTAATAATTATACATAGAAAACACCCAGTCCAAGACAAACAGACAGACAGACCTGCCCATGCACACAAACCCTTGTCTTGTTCGGGAATCAAGCCTGGGACCTCTGGCTCAGAAGACGGGCATCCGCACCCCCTGTGCCAAATCGGCACATTTAATTATTATTTAGCTTTTTAACATGTAATTATTTAGTTATTTAATTTATCTTTCTTCATTCTTATTACGTATCACGGGCACAATGACAAATAATGTTTTTTCAGTATGCGCTTTAAATGGTTTTTTGAGATAACAGTTTCAAGCAATTCCATTGGTAACTCATTAAGTACTGTAGGAATAATACATCGCCTTGTTCGTTCTCCATAATAGTTCTTTACTCGCGGTACTGAATATTTTTTTCTCTTAGACTGACGTGTTGGATAGCTATACGTACGCTCCTTTTTATGCTCGGTATTATTAAATTGTTCTGTTATTAGTTTAATTTTAATTTTTTTATCTAAAGGTACAACTTTACATATTCTATACAGTTTTTCATAATCTTTATTACACTCTTTTTTAATTTTTTTATTTACTAATATTTTTAATAATCTTTTCTGCAGTGCTTTAATTTGATTAATATAAACCGGAAACGTAAGACCATAGCTACTCAAACCGTAGTCTATAGTTGACTCTGCGAGTGCGTGGTACAGCATAAGTAATATTCCCCTACTTGTCATATATTGTAAATGATACAGCTTACCCAATATACTGCGTAATTTTTTGCAAATCTGCTCAACATGCAAGCTCCATACAAATTTACTATCTATTGTTAAGCCTAAATATTTATAAGAATTAACCTGTTCTATATTTTGGCATTTACAGCTGTTATCTAAATTACTATTGCTATGTAAACATTCATATGTGTGACCTTTGATCCCAATATATATTTGCTTTTCGTGTTTGTAAGGCGAAGATATTAACATGCATTTGGTTTTAGCTATATTTATCATTATACCATTATCATGTGCCCATTTAATTATGTTATTGAAATCTCTTTGCATATTTAACTGTATAAGTTTTGGGTCTTTATCACAATACATTAAACATGTGTCATCTGCATACATATATGTTTTACAAGATTTTATGACTTTATTCATTCCATTAACATGTATGATGTACCCTACTGGACCAAAGACCGAACCAGTCGGAACTCCGTACTTAATCTTACCTTCACAGCTGCTAGTTCCGCTTATACAAACTTCCAGTGTCCTATTTTTTAAATAATTTTGGAACCATTTATTCGTGGGTCCCCGAATCCCACATTCTTCCATAGACTGCAGCAAGCCACCGTGATCAAGCGTATCAAACGCTTTTTTGAAATCAATAAAAATCGTCATAACAATTTTTTGATCATTAAGCGCGTTATTAACGTCATCTGTAAATTTAGCAAGTGCCATATCTGTGCTTCTGTTAGGCCTGAATCCATACTGAACATCGGTGATTATATTATTGTTCTCTAAAAATTCTGATAATTGACTGACTAAAATTTTTTCTGTTATTTTATTGATTACGTTAAGTATGGCTATGGGTCTATAATTGGTGTATGCTTGATGAGAGCCTTGTTTGTATATAGGTCTTATTATTGCTTTTTTCAATTCATCTGGATAACCGGAATTTTTTAAACACATGTTAGTGAATTTGGCAATGACAGGACTGATGTTCTTTTTTATTGATTTCAAATCCCTTACTCTAATTTGATCCGTGCCCGGTGACTTGTTGCAATCTAGTTTGTCTATAACTTTTATTACATCCTCAGCTGATACTGTCTTAAATCGAAAACTCATATTACACTCACTTATATATTGTTGCCTATTTAAAAAAGTGTGATTACATTTATGTTTTATACTATCGATCTCATTCGTGAAGGTGTCGCAAAAATTATTACAAATTGTTTTTAATGGTAGATTATTTTGCATATATCGTTCAATAACAGCATTAACCGAAGATTTCTTTTTTCCAAGCCATCCATTTATTTTTTCCCATATTTTACGCATATCTCCTTTACAATCAGTGATATCTTTCTTTCTATAGTTATTTTTACATTTATTTATTAGTTTTTGTACTTTATTTCTGTATTTTGTATATTCCAACCTATAATTATTATTACCAGGGTTTGTTTTCCACTTTCTAAACAAGTTATCTTTAGCTTCTATCATTTTTAATAAAGTTTCATTTACCCACGGTTGATTTTCCCTTTTTTTACAGTATAATATGTGTTTTCGTGATGTGTCGTATACATTACAAAAAATAGAATAAATTTTACTATATAATTTAATAGGGTCGTTTATTTCTAACAATTCGTTCCAATTCTGTTCCATTAATTTTCGCTCCACAAGTTTATTATCTAAGCCTATCTTGCATACATTTTGTGATAATGGCTTACCTATAACAGCTGATAGTCCCGTTAGAAAATGATCCGCTACTTTAAACCTTAATACGTACGCTTGCACCGCACTGGCCTTCTCAGTTCTCACAAATACGTGGTCGATGCAGGACGTAGAGAGGCGCCCGGCCGTAATTGCCTCGCGCGTGACGTCTTGCACTCCACACTGTAATCCACGCGATGATAATACACTTAGATAGTTATTAGAGATGTTGTCCAAACTTCCTTCCAAAATATCAATATTATAGTCTCCTATCATAATTATATCTCTGTTTCTAGGTATTCCTCGTATAACCCGTTCTATTTCTGTAATAAATAATAATTTGTTCTTATGTGGTGGTCTATATCCGGCTATAATATCAATTTCGTAGTTCGTTCCTAGAATCAGGCGGCCATGTAACAGTTCACAACAGCTAATGCTTGTATTATAAGTTTTAAACGTTAGATTTTCCTTTATATATATAATTATACCACCTCCTCTTTGGTTTTCTCTGGTTTTTGAGTATAAATTAAACCCTTGTATGTTGTACAAATTAACTTCTTCTTCATGAACATTTACTTCTGTTAGGCAAATGACGTCTATAGCATGCATGCAGTTTTTTATAAGTGTTAACAGCTGATTAAACTTAGTTCTAAGTGAGCATATATTTTTGTGTATTACATGTAGCGAATTCTCATTTTTGTTTATATCATCATGCCACGTTTTTATTTGCGTATATCTTGTATATTCTATATCTTGATACTGTGGTTGCGGATCAAAGTTTGATGATATAATTGTCGAATCAATTTTTTCTATTTCTGTATTTATTGTATGATACTGAATAAAGTCTCCAACTAATCCTGTTCGGTATTGATGAGAAAAGAGTTAATATCACTTTCCGAGCGTATTTGGTGAATTTTTTTGTCTGTGTCGTTTTTTCTTATAAGTATCCGAGCATTTTGTATCCATATATACTTGTAAATGCCTTTTAGTTGTGTCTTAGCTTCCCAGAACAGGCGGCGTATCTGAATCGTTACGTTTTCGTTAATGTAGATCCTTGTGTTATTGTTGTTCTTGAAAATTAAGCTGTTAGAAATAAGATTCTTCCGGCAGCTGAGCCACTGGTTTCGATCTTCACGTGATTGAAGTGATATAATTAGGGGTCTCGAATCTTTACCGTTCTTAATTTTTCCCACTCTCCACGCATTTTTTATTTTTTCTGGACACACTTTCAATTCTTCTGCAATCATTTTGGCAATTTGTATCGTACTCATACCATCCTGTTCCTGAACATTTATCAGTTCTATATTAGAGTCTAGCTCCTTTTGTTCTAAGCTACACACTCGCTCCTCTAATGCCTTGTTGCACTTTTCTAGATAAATGTTTTTTTGTGCTAAATCTTTAATTTTGTTTTCCTGTGTTTTAATAGTTTCGTTCCATTCTTTACTCGAGTCTTGCAATTCTACTACTTTTTTGCCGAGATAATCCACTGACTGGTCTATTTCTTCATTTGTTTTTTGAAGCTGGCTGACTGTAGTTTTTATTTCAGATATATCCTTCTGGAAGTTCGTAAAACGTGTTTCTTGTTGTTCTTTAATAAGGTTTAAAGTTTGGAGCATAATGCTCATTTCCTCGCGAAACGAATCCATTGATGTTTTTATCGTACTTAATGTGTTTTCCGAGCAACAGTTATTTTTTGGCACATTTGATAACTGTGAGGTAGAAGATTCACAGTCCGATTCATCATATAATCGCTTCTTCCTAGGATTTATCCAGTCAGATATTGATCCTTGTTTATCTTTTACTTTTTCTAAATTCGTGTCCGAACCATACATTTTCGTTGCCTTACCCGGCGGCGGCGTTCGATCCATTTAGGCCTAAGCTGATGTTTACGCTAGCGCTTGGCAAAAATAATGATTAATCCTGTGGGCGGAGCCACCCCACCAGCTGAGCAGAAGGCGGGCTGATGCGCTTGCACTTCAACCGTAGCTGCTAATAAGTTTTTATCTTTTTTCGATGCTGCGTTAATCACTATTGTTGTCTTCCTCTAACAAACAAATACTCGTACACAATTTCCTACTGAAAAGGCACACGTCCGAACGCTTTCGCGCGCACACGAGAACTGAGCTGAAATAAGGCCCCCCCCTCAATAAGAGCAGATGCCCGGGGATAGCGTAGCCGTTCGCGCTCTGCGAGCTCCAAAAGCGAACGGATCGCCACAAAGGGGCTCGACCGCAAACCATAAGTGTTGGTGTTCAGCTCGTAAGCCAACATCGGATCCTGGGGATCCTCACGCCAAAGGATGAGCTGGTATTGTCTATCCTCCGGGTGAATCACGGTCTGTCTGAACATCATGCGGATATCGGCCACAAAGACGACAGCGTGCCGGCGGAAGTTGGTCAAAACATCACAGACATCGTGATGCAACTTCGGCCCCGCATGCAGACACTGATTCAACGACACTCCGGTTGACGTGGGCGCTGAACCATCAAAGACCACGCGGATCTTCCCATTGGAAGTCTTCAAAACAGCGTGGTGTGGCAGGAAGTAATGTTTCACATTACGCCAGTCCAACTGCGAGATGGACATGTGCCCAAGGTCCAAATACTCCCGCATGAACTCTATATACTTCTCCTTGAATGCGGGATCCCTGGCCATCCTACGCTCCATGGACAACAATCTCTTCTCGGCCATCGGTCGGGAGCTCCCTAAAGGAGGGCGAACCGCCAAGAAGGGCAAGCGGGTAATCAAGCGACCCGAGAGGAGGCGCCCAGTGTTGTTCTGGTAGAACAATTCGCACTCCTCCGCTAACGGATCCAACCGCTTGGCAGTGGGAGGTTTCTCCACCTCCCAAAACTTTTGGAGAACGTCGGACAAAGTAGAACCGACAATGGTCTGGCGGTCTACCGACGGGGTCTCTGGTGTCTGTGGTACCTTTCCCATCACCACATGACCCAGCGACGAGGACAAGGCGACAAGATCGGCTGTCTGCAAAACTCGCTTGCTTCCACACAGTACACGACCGAGGACATCCGCACCAATCAACAAGTGTATTGGGCCCGGTCGGTGGAAGGAAGGATCAGCCAAAGCCAGTCCAGACGTCAGCTCAATCGTGGATGGCGGCACTCGCACTTGCGGGAGTGGTCCAACCACCTTATCAAAAACTATCGCCGTAGCACCGATCTTCGGCCTTGGCGTGAAGTGGGGGGAGAAGGAGAACTCAACTCGACCAATCGGATCAGGGATCCGCGAGTCTCCCACCCCCCGTACCGCTTCGTGATGCGGCACAAGCAAAAGACCCAGCTGTCGGACAAGCCACCTGGACATTATGCACCCCTGGGCACCTGAGTCCAAAAGGGCACGCACCGTGACAACATTGCCCTTAGGTCCCCAAACATTCACGGAGGCTGTTGGCAACAGCACAAGCTCCGGAGGGGTGGTTGGGTCCGACAGGGGCGCCATTAAAAATTTTGGGGGGGTACTTGTCCCCCTCGCGCCTGAGTCGGCGCGCCAAAGGTGGGACGCTCGTACCGGGCGAGCGGGTCCCAATCGGGTACATACTGGCCCCGACCAACAGCACTCCTAGGTGCAGGGTAATACCCGTGTGGGGCGTGCCTCGGTACATAGTACCCCAATCGAGGCCTCTCCATTAGGGGGGGGGAGTAGCAAATAGGGCCCGTGCCCATCGCCACCGTGGCGTACTCTTGTGGTACCCCCCTACCCCCGCCCGTGGCGGGGGCGTCTCTCCTATAGTTCCCCCTCTCCGGGGGGGACTGAACGGGGGGGCTAAGCCCCGCCGAATCTCTAGGGGACCGGTTCCGGGCTGCCGGGCCCCCGCCCGTGCGCGAGGAATTCGAACCCCGGTCGCTCCCGGCGTCTTTGCGGTCCAAACAAAGGAGGGGGTGATGCCTCCCTCCGCAAAGACGACAATCCTCTGTCTGGGGACACGCCGACTGCATGTGTCCCCCCAAACACCTATAGCACCATTGGCGCTGTCTAGTAACGGCCCTCCGTCCCTCTGGGCGGAGGCCTCTAAATTTGGCACATTCGTGCACCACGTGCCTATCTCCCCTGCAATACCTGCACCGCTCACTCGGTGCGGGGGGAGGGGACTGCTGGAAGGCAGCATAGCGATTGGTCGGGCGACGGGGCTGTTCCCTCGCCGCCACCATACGACCAACACCTGGAACCGGGGCGGGCTCCAGGTGGTCCGTCACCCTACATTCGTCCTCCAAAAAACGAAGGAGGTCCGCGAAGGGCGGGAGATACGAGGCGCTGTCGCCTCCGTACCTCTGCTCGAAACGCCCCTTCATTTCAGCGGGCAATTTGGCGAGGACTATGTGCAGCAGTACAAAGGACCACTGATCCACCGGCAGGTCCAATCGCCTTAGGGAGTTGACCGCTGACAGTAGCGGGTTCAGCAACTCCCTCCGTAACAGGTGTACCCGGGTGATTCGCGGGAGGGCCAAAATCGTGGCCACGTGGGTGTCCGCCAGTAACCGGACATTCTGGTACCTGCTAACCAGAAGCTGGCGAGCCACCTGGTAGTTGTCGTCGCTGATGAGCAGGTGCTGGATTACCGCGCTGGCCTCTCCTCGCAGGGAGGAGCGCAAATAGGCCAACTTCTCACTAGGGGATAAGTCCCGTCGTGAATCCACTAGGCTGTCAAACAGGTTAATGAAGCCCATCCAGGTTGACAGATCCCCATTAAAAGTGGGAATCTCCAACGTAGGCAATCGGCCTAGCAACGCCGTCGGGGTAGGTTTGACCTCCCCGCTCAAAACCGGCTCCCCCTTCCGAACAGCCAGGGCCCTCTCAGCCGCCTCCGTGAACTGGTCAGCCAGCTCATAGGCCTGGGCTACATCCTGCTCCAGCTGTTCCGACACGGCATCATCAGCTGGGGGGTTTTCCAAGTAATACGCGTGACACTCCATGGCGTGGCGCTCCAGGTCTTGCAGCCGAGCTGCCAGCCCGCCATACCGAGCTAGCAACGCGCCTACCCATTCGGCTCGGTCTATTAATGTGACCGCACAAGCAAGCCAACGCAAAACTTCTTGGATGCCAGCCCTGGATACGGCGAGCGGATTCGTAGGAGCCATTTATACTCCGTTTAATAAACAAAGCAAACAAAGAAATATAAAAGTGGTAAACATCAACAAAAAAAACAATAGAAATAGGTCGCGTCACGATAATATAAAACACAATTAAAATTCGGACGACATACACGGACCATACTATTTTCATAAATTATTAACAACTTACCAATTTCAAGGGCTAACAATATAACGGTATAAACAAAACGTATAGGATTAACGGTATGGCATACACGGCACGGCCAAGTCAACCTCGCAAATAAACTACTAAACCGTTATCAACAAACAAAAACAAAACTATTTTTAATAATAATACTCGTAATTTAATACTACTTATAATTAAAACTAGTTCCACTTTTTTACCTAGGCAAGCGGACTCGGAACAAACACTAGTATGTGGTACTAATAAACACACTTTCGAACGAAACTATTCGTCAAATAAATCCGGACACACAAAAAAAATATACACATCTAGGCGAGTAAACTCGTATCAAATCACTAGTATGTGACCACAATTATATAAGTGTCTATCTATTATCGGATCCACCAAGTGAGAAACATTCGCTTCGAGAATTTACTAGAACAATTTCTTAGTACTTCAAATCATCTCGGAATACCCTCGAGATTTCAACAAAAAAAAAATTTATTTTTAGGTACGCTTTTTAGGTATTTCTAGGTACGCTAACTAGGTACGCTCTGCTACCAAAAATATGATCACGCACAATTGTGGTGACCATCGACTGTGTTCCACAGTTTATTGAAACGAAGGTTTCTCATGCAAAATTAAGTTACTTAAGCTAGGCCTACCTTACTAGAAGATAGTGTCCGTAATCCAGGGGGCTGGTCGCTGTCTCGCCGGCGCGCGCGCGCCTGACAAGTAGGTCTCCACCCAACCCCGATGGGAAACTCTTATAGCTAACACTCTTAAAACTACACAATGCCCTAATAGACAGCTAAAACTTTCCCGGCGCTTTTCAAAGCGAACACACACGGGTCACACGTCTGTACCCCGACCGGGCACGCGTAGGTGCAAAAACTAAATCTCGGTCACAACACGGGTAGGTAACTGGCGCGGCACGTCGCTACAGAAACACACAACCTTGCCTCACGGCGGCGTACGGCGTACTGAACTACACTCGGGCCGGCCGAGCGCATTGTCTCGCGACCTTGACAATGACAACTGACTGCTCGCAGCGCGGCGCGAACAGTGTCAGTTCCCATCAGAATTTGGTTCAAAATAAATTATGATAAATACAATCAGATGTGTGAACTAATTGTCATAGCAGTAGACTATTTTCTATTACCGAAAAACTCGAGTGAGTATAGGTAAAATGCAGAAAATGGATTGTTTACAAAATCACTACTATGCACTACAAGTTGCGCCATACAAATAGCTTCAAATCTATTACACACTGAAAACAAAATTAACAAAAAGTAAAAAAAAACACTTTAAGACACATACCCATTCCCACTTGCAGCACCCGTTCACGAGCATGACGCATGAACCAGCAATCGCTTCGCTCATTGCTCAATATAACAGTAACAGTTACCAATGACAGCTGTTATACTTACATGAGGTAGTAAGAAGATAAGCGTTCTCTTCTTGAGGTTCCAGATGGCAGATAAAGGCGTCCAAAGTAGCGTTCGCGTTTTGATGGCGCAAGAAGGTGTCCACACAGTACTTGTCAGGTGACAGGATCGTCCACGGCGGGACCTGGTTGGGTAACGAGACGTACAGGTCTCCATTCTGAAAAAAAAAAACAGTTTTTGTTAGAACAAGTAACTACCTACCTACTTGAGATTTTAAATTATTTTTATGCATTCACAATGCTATTCTTTAAGTGTGTAAAAAACATCGAGCCCTATAAGTAGCTTTCAGGCGGGATTCAAACCCGCGCCTCCGGGAATAAACTAAGCTACCGAAAGGCTTACACGACTCGACGAATTTTGCTATCACTTGTTACGCTGTAAGCGTTGCTTCATCAATGTGAGGAAACCCTCGCATCCGAAAGAAACATTTTTACAAATGTTTAACAATCGATTAAGATAAAACAGCCATTAAATTGAGATTTTAAATATAGTAAATGAAGTTGGTTAAAAACCACGAGCCCTATAAGCCATTTATAATTGATTTATAAGCCATTTTTTACTATCACATATACTTAAAGAATTGCATTGTGAATGCACCGGTACGGTATTTATACTTATGTAGGGCAGAAGCCCCGGTTTTGGCCACTGTACCGGTTTTGGCCACTTTTTGCTCTAAAAGTTTTCTAAACAACTTTTCGCTATTTTTGTTAAAGGTATTTAAAATAAGGTGTTTTAAGGTAATTCTAACGGTTGTTATTATTAATAGAATTCCATATTTTATACGATTTTTTTTCAATAAATCCCATTTTCTGTTTTAAAAATGTTTTGTATGAAAATTTTAAGAAATTTGTTTTGGATGAAATACTTTATAAACCTTGGTTTTTACAATTAAATTGTTGTTTTGCAATTGATTGGTTTCTAGCGAATTAGAATATATTTTAATTTAACTTGGATTTGGTTTTGATTTTTCGCTATATTTACAAAAGTTTAACTATCAATAAGTGGCCAAAACCGGTACATTTGGCACCTCTCACACATTTCGTGTTATATACAAAAAAATATTTTACTTTTCTAAATTTAAAATTGTACCTTTAAAGGTAGATAAATTATCTATAATTTAAGATATAATTTGTCTCCTAAATACCTAAGACAATTTAGTACTTAGTGCTTAAAAGTCAAGAAGTCCTTAAAGTGGCCACAAAGGGTACCTCTGCCCTACGTCCGTTCGGTCGGGACAAATCTTGCAAGCTTAATTTGCCCCACTTCCCGCTATCCGATTGAGCTGAAATTTTGCATACCTACAGGTTTGGTTTGGACGACAATACAATATTACTTAAATTACGGTTAGCAAAAAAGCTTGTCATGTTTTTTTTTTACAAAGAACTTTTTGTAATTAAATACCTAAGTCATTCGGCGTCATAATGGCGCTATTTATATATGACGGAAATGACAATAATAAAAAACCTAATGTTACCAAATCAACAAAATTGGCAGTGTTCCACACAAGTACCTTTTGCGGAGGCACGAATGTTCATTTGATTAAAGTTTTTATGGTAAAACTGGTTGTTGTTATTAGACACGTTTTGTGGTGAGTAAGCCGTCTTTACAATTTGGTTAAATTGAGAAGAAAAACGTTCCTTCAAAAAAAAACAAGCAAAAAGTTATATTTATTACACACATACAGTCATCGTAGTTTACGATTTCATAATTAAGTAAAAATGGGTAGGTAACTACTTACTTCGTATTTATATTTTTTTATACTTTTAAAACAAAAACATAGAAAAAAAACAATGTGATTTTATTTCCTTGTATCACGTATGTCAGCTACTTACTATGATAATTTACGCAACTCAAACTATACCTATACTTTGCATTCATGGAAGGACATGACAGACTGTGAGGAATGCATACCAAACAATGATCTAGAAGTATCAGTATCAATAAGTAAATTTATGTCAGAGTAATAATGTACGTACCTACCTAATTTAACTTCTCAAAAGTGTGAGTTTTAATCGACTAGAGTCGATTGTAATGGGTTTCAGACTTTGCTATACTCTTTGTTAGTAAAAGACATCAAAGAAATTTAATAGATAATATTTACGTTCAAAGCTAAACCACTTAGGTATAGGTATACGTAGATACGTATATCACTTAATTAAGTATTATAAAATAAAATAATGTTTATGAAATGAAATCTTATTACATTTAAGTAGAATTCGAGTAGGTACTATTGTAGCTAAGACTAAGAGATAGTTTTTTTTTTGCAATTCTGGTAAAAACGAATGAAACTTTTATAAACAACTTATATGGGAAAATCCAATCGTGCATGAGACCGTCCACGCAGCGTAGAATATTAGCACAGAATAAATAAGTTCTAATTGCCGTTCTTTAAGGGGAAATTGTAGGAAGCTGGAATTATCATACATATATATTTGGGGAATTCTTGGACATGTGAACACCGAATTCAACGAAACTTTAGAGATAAGTATACCAATAATCAGACAACATAAGTTAGCTAGTGCCTATAATCTCATCTAAAAATCGGCCAAGTGCGAGTTGGACTCGCCCATGAAGGGTTCCGTACCTACTTACGGTACCATTGCCTAAACTTAGCCAAAATACCACTATCAATTTTCGTCAGCGAAAATTAACTTTGTTTTCTATAGTATTTGTATGAACGACAAACTTACATTTGCGGTTTTTAAAAATGTGTTATATCTCAAAAACTACTTTTTATATATTGTTCAAACCAATTTTCGTTGAAAGTTTTTATTAAGATCTACAACATATATTTTTTCGAGATTTTTCACTCTCTTACTTTAAAAGTTACACACACATTTTACCACTTTGGAAGTGTATATCTTTTAAAATATTGACTTTGATAAAAAATGATAAAAGAAACCTAAATATCATTTTTAAATACCTATCTAAAGACACCTCACACTAATATGTTTATTGATAATATTTTTTTTCAGTTTTAGTTCCATGTATGGGGAGCCCCCCTTAATTTTTTTATTATTTTTATTTTTCTATAAAAATCCTAAAGCGGTTTACAGAATATATCTACCTACTAAGTTTCAAGTCTGTAGTCGTAATAGTTTTCGAATAAAGTGGCTGTGACATACGGACGAACGGACGGAAAAATATATTAATCTTAGTTTAGGATTACATTTTAGACCTATAGTTTCTTTAATATAACTTAGATATATTTTTATATAAGCCAAACCTTTGCAAAGAAGCAACATTGTAGGTTGTAATGACAAATAAAACCTATCATACCTATTACCTAATTACTGAGTGAAAGTTAACAATATTAATAATAATAACATTGTACCTACATAAGACCAAAAACAACTTAATGTTGTTAAATACCAAAAAAAAAACAACTAAATACGAAAGTATACATTCAACAATCATAATTACTATAGTCATATTTAATCAAATTTATACTAAGTGCAAAGATATTAACCTTCAAAACAAATTGCAGATTATTGACAGTCAGTTTTGTATAACATGACGTGCTGCTGACTATACCTAAAGTAAAACTAATTTATTTGGTTTTTAAACGCTCTTAATGTGCAGGAAAATAAATCAGACAGACAGACAGACAGACAGACATGACGAAACTATAAAGGTTCCGTTTTTTGCCATTTGGCTACGGAACCCTAAAAACTGCCTTTGATAAAAAAATATGTTCGAAGCAGTCAAATTGACGACAACCAAACTTTGAAATATTTATAAAAACTTTAAACCCGAATTTTATTATTATTTTTTTAAATGTTTAATAACATTACCATGACCATAAATTTTGATACATTGATAATAATATATAGTCTCTGCCTACCCCCGTGGGGTTTTTTTTTTAATTTATTTATTGTTAAGAAACAAACTCTCACTCTCTCTCAAAAATCTCACAAAAATATTTTAATCTTAGTTTAGGATTACATTTTAGACCTATAGTTTCCTTAATATAACTTAGATATATTTTTATATAAGCCAAACCTTTGCAAAGAAGCAACATTGTAGGTTGTAATGACAAATAAAACCTATCATACCTATTACCTAATTACTGAGTGAAAGTTAACAATATTAATAATAATAACATTGTACCTACATAAGACCAAAAACAACTTAATGTTGTTAAATACCAAAAAAAAAACAACTAAATACGAAAGTATACATTCAACAATCATAATTACTATAGTCATATTTAATCAAATTTATACTAAGTGCAAAGATATTAACCTTCAAAACAAATTGCAGATTATTGACAGTCAGTTTTGTATAACATGACGTGCTGCTGACTATACCTAAAGTAAAACTAATTTATTTGGTTTTTAAACGCTCTTAATGTGCAGGAAAATAAATCCACATCATCTAACTTATTATTACAAAGTGTACAGGCACGCCTTATAAACATGTTACTGCAAACACGCTCTACTAGGGGGGACATAAAACAAATTTCTTTTACAACATTTACGTTCCTGTCTACGAGGCACTCTAAAGGAAATATCTTGTAACAATGAGGGGGTATCGAGAACATTATGAATTATTTTGTAGATCAAAACAAAGTCCACACAATCACGACGTACTTCCAAAGATTTAACTTTATGATATTGAAGGGAGGCTTCATAATTAAAATGAGTATGACCAGTTCTGTAGTCCAGTGTCTTTATAAACTTTTTCTGAATTCTTTCGATTCGGTTTATATGAACTTTTGAGTAAGGCTTCCAAACAGCACAGGCAAATTCGAGTCGACTGAGAATAAAACTGTTGTACAAGATTTTATATGTTAAGGAGTTTAGAAAAGGTTTTCCTACACGCAAGATAAAACCTAGCTGTTTGTAAGATTTTTCTACAATGGTATCAATGTGAGGAATAAAAGTCATTTTCGAATCCATAATTACACCAAGGTCACGTGCCTGTGTTACTCTATTCAGACATTTTCCATTTAATTTGTAGTTATAATTTAAGATATTTTGTTTTTTAGAAAAAGTTATCACGTGACACTTATCGAAATTCAAAAACAAGTTATTGTCAATACAAAATTTTTCAAAATTATCTAAATCGTGTTGTAGTAATTCACAGTCACTTCTATCCCGAATAATTCGAATTTTTTTTGTATCATCAGCATAAAGTAGTACACTTGAATGTGACATATAGTTACAAATGTAATTAATATACAAAGTGAATAAAAGGGGACCGAGGTGGAACCCTTGTGGAACCCCAGAACTGACATGTTTCTTTTGCGACATGAAACCAGAAAGTACAACACATTGATTCCTGTTTTCGAAATAGACGTGAGTATAATATACTCACATATAATGTATGTATGTATGTATGATTATTGATTATAATAAAAATTAGAGATCAATAAACATGTGAGAAAAAACGGCAATTCCATAGGCCTATAAGATCTTATAATACTCTGAAATATTATGTTATTCTGAACTGTTTTAAACATCGTCTGTAAGATTATGTACTTATATCGCACCGGGCATCTACTGGTGCGTCAGCTTTTTTCGTCATTATTTGAAATTCAATAGAGTAAGAACTATAATAGTAATGCATTTGTTTCTTTTTGTATAATAATATGTTTAAGTAACTAATTTATTTAAATTGTAAAAAAAAATATTAATTCAAATTACCCTGTTTGGCAAACAGTAAAAAACTTACAGGGTTTATTACCTAGATATAAAAAACAATAAAGTATCTAGATCCATCATCCATCAATTTCCTTATTCAAATTTCTCCCCCTTTTGCTTCATGCTACGAATATGATATGTAAGTGTTGCTAAATAGTGCAGCTATACATTGCAACAAACGCCGATCTCAATAAAGTGTCGTGTTTTAGAGAAAAATCTATGAAGTTGGATCACGCACGAGCCATGATAGGCGCATCTTACTAAAATAAATATGAAAGTTTAGATGTTTGGATATTAATTTGTTGTTCAATCACGCCAAAACGGCTGAACGGATTTGGCTGAAATTTGGGACACAGATACTTTGTAGCCTGGAGAAGAACAACGGCTACTTTTTATCCCGGAAAATATTACATTCCCGCGGGATAACGTTGTGTAGTCCACGCGGGCGAAGCCCCGGTCGGTAAGCTATTGAGAAAATAACGAGCATACCGACCTCAGGGTCGCGATCGGCTGTCAAAGTTTTATTTCTAATGTTATCAATAAAAAGTATCCTTGTATAGCCTAAAGTCAATTCATGATCATAGTTAACTAAGATTATGAATGAATGAATGCATTCTAATTTAATGTTTTCATAATCATAATCATAATCATAATCATAATCATAATCATAATCATAATCATAATCATAATCATAATCATAATCATAATCATAATCATAATCATTTATTTGCATGAGACATGGTATAAAATGGTGGTAACATTAAACAGTAACAGAGCTCATGTATCACTATTGAAATAGTATGCAAATTATAACACTTACAATGTCATCAATCTTAAGGTAATTTGCTATTATTATAATTTCAAATATTTGTCCAGATATTTATACAGTAATTTAAAATTTAAAATAATTGTACTATAATAGAAATTTCACTCTAATATGTATAAAGAATGTCAGTAAGTTTAACTATTTATAAGTCCATAAATTCCTTAACACTATATATATTTATATCATTCAGCCATGTAGATAGTTTTTTTTTAAACAGGGTATTATTTAGCTCTTTCATTTCATTGGGAATCTTATTATATATTTTAACGCACATAGCTAGACAACTTTTATTATATTTAGATGTTTTAGGTACATTGTTTAAAACAAGTTTGTATTTGTTTCTGCGCACTCTAGTATTCTGAGTGTCCGATGCTTTTGCAAACAGATAATTGTGTTGATGGACAAAGTTACACACCTCATACAAGTACAGCGATGGCAAGGACATCAGATTTAAGTCTTTAAATATAGGTTTGCATGACTCGTCAGGTAGAATTCCACAAATGGCCCTTATGCATTTCTTTTGTGCTATGAATGCTAGAGCATTCATGAGCATTGGAATAGATTCCAATCTGTGCTATTACCCCATAGCATCAAACTATACCTTAATACAGATTCGACATAAGCATGATAACATAAGATAGCAGTTTTCCTATTTGTTACTTTTGTAAGTTGACTTAAAGCATATGCAAATTTGTTTATTTTATTACAAACGGTTTCAATAAGATAAAGATAAAAGATAAAAATATTCTTTATTCACTTAGACATAATAAATATGTACTTATGAATCGCTAACGCTTGAATATGAATATTAGCTTTCCAATTCAAAAATTGGTCTATTATAACACCCAGGAATTTCAAATTTGTTACTTCATAAATTTTGTCAATGTTTAGTTTAAAATTATATTGCTTATGTTGAGATTGATTAAATTGAATAAATACTGATTTATCAAGATTAATATTTAAATTATTTGCTTCAAGCCATAATATTTTTATTTATGTCATCCTCATGATTAGTCAATGAATTATTTCTTTTTTCAGTCGTCACAATTATAGAAATGTCATCTGCATATAAAATAATTTTATGTTTGGTAATTTCAAATATGTCATTAATCTATATATATAAAAATGAATCCCTATTTCCATTGGTCACGCCATCACGCATGAACGGCTGGACCGATTTGGGTAATTTTGGTCTTGAAATGTTCGTGGAAGTCCAAGGAAGGTTCTAACGGTGAGAAAATAGGGGAAGGAGGGGTAAGTAGGAGTAGAGTAGAAGTAGGGTAGGGTAGGGTAGGAGTAGGGTAGGGGTAGAGTAGGGGTAGGGTGGGGGTAGGGTAGGGTTGGGGTAGGGTAGGGTGGGGTAGGGGTAGAGTACGGGTAGGGTAGGGTGGAGTAAGGGGTAGGGCCACGGGAACGAAGTCGCGCTGGGTCAGCTAGTCTATACATATAATAAAACAGAAACGGAAAAAAAGTCTGTACATGAAAGATTAAAAAAAAAAAATTACTGCTATGTGATGTGTACAGGATATAGACCCCAAAACGATATTTATTAAAATTTTTGTCTGTTTGTCTGTTTGTATGTTCGCTTTTCACGCAAAAACTACTAGACGGATTTTTACCAAATTTTGTGAAGTAATAGCTTATAACCCGGGTCAACATATAGGGTACTTTATATTTAATAAAAACCCCTTATTCCTACGGGAAAATACAAAGACTGATTCTTACTAAAATAGATGGCGCCACATGATTATGAAAATACGTTATATTTAATCGCTGTCTCAATTAATAATGAATCATGTTATTTTTTTTTTACCTGCTTCAAAACATAATATAAATTGAAACCCATCCAGGCACATATAAAATCATAAAAATAATTTCATGTTATTTACGTCATTATATCTACTAAGCAATAGATGGCGCAGGTAGTCAGTAAGATATACCTCTCACAAAAGTACATTCGAATGATTATTTTAATTAGGGTGAAAGCCCTCTCTGTTGCCACTTTATGATGTTTTTCACTTCTTTCGCATCATAACTACTAAGCAATAGATGGCGCAGGAAGTCAGTAAGATTACGATATACCTTTCACAAATGTACATTCGAATGATTATATTAAGTAGGATGAAAGCCCCCGCTGTTGCCACTTTAAGATGTTTTTCACTTCTTTCGCCTATGGTCTTAAGTAGGTATCTATAAAATACAAAATTTATATCTAAAATTGTCAAGAATGTATCTTATACTTTTCTTTACATTTTTAAATTCTTACAATACAAACAAACTACTTAAAAAAAAATTTACAGACTCCAAAAAGTATTTGTCAACTGAAAAGGAAAAATATAATATCTATAATTTAGGTACCTTTTTGAGGTCGGTGCCAGTCAGTTTATTTTTTTTAATTACTTTTTATTTCTTAAGTTTTAGTGTACAATAACAATAAGTTTTAGTGAATTGTACTATAACATACCCACGGAAACTACTAAACTGATTTTGATGAATCTTAGACTGTTGCCAAAGTTAGAATACACCTAATTAAAATCAAATAGAACCATCTCGATATGCCTTAAGATTTCAAGAAATTCGTGGACATAAACATATAACTAAGTATTCATATACTTACGAAATTTAGTTTTATTTTAGTAAATTAAAAACCTATTTCTTAAACTTAAAATGTGCGAAGGGTGCCGATTGATGTGTTTTTGTTAATCAAATTTTAAAAGATACATCGAGAAATCAATACTTAACTAACTTAGATAAAATAAAAGAAACATCTAATTCGATGTAAACTGAATTATTACTATTGTTATTATGACTTAAAAGTCATAGATAAAAAGTATACTATCAAGCAAAAGTTATTAACGAAATGTTTTAAGCTAAGTAAGCACTCGGGGCAGTGGCCAAAACTGAAGTTTTCACCCTATTGATGTAATATTTCTATTTCGCATTTCCACTCGACGCTAGATGTCGCTACAGTAAGTAAAGTGGTGCCACAAATATATCTGACCCGGTGACAGTGGTCGTGGAGGAGCCACTAGCAATACAAAATTAACTGTCAAAATGGACTGCCGGCAGTCAACAGTATATTTAGTACCAAAAACTAACCACTGTGTGAAATAAGTTTGTCGCAATGTAGACAAAATGTCACCAATGTAATTTTGAAAAATTTGCTCATAAACGCTAAGTGGCCAGTACCTACGTAGATACCGACACCTACCTACCATTTTTTATGTCATTTAACCGGCTCTGACTACTTAGGCCTTCAGCCGTAGGTACCATCCAATAAAATAAAGGAATATTAAAAATAGTTTTCTATCTAACTTATTTATTCATTTATTTACTAGGAAAGCTTACATAAATGATGTTAAATTAAATAATTAAATGGTATATCATTACATTTTATACCTGTTACTTAAAGAAAGTTAATTACAAGCTCTCACAAATAGGAAATGTCTCCATATCAAAATACTAGCCTTCCGCCCGCGACTTCGCAAGCTCGGACTAAACGACGACGTTATCCCGCGGGAATTTGATATTTTTCAGGGATAAAAAGTAGTCTAAGGCAGCCATTACACAGTCCATCCAGATCGCGATCACTGATCGTGATCTTGATCGCGATCGAGATTTACTATGTAGATATTTTGCGATCAAGATCGCAAACCGTCAATCACCTTCATACACAGTCAATCTGGATCGCGATCATTGATTTTGATCGCGGATCGCGATCCAGATTGACTGTCTAATGGCTGCCTAAGTATGTCACTTTTCAGCTACCAAACTATTCCCATTCCAAAAGTCACGTCGATCCGTTGCATCAATTTTGACGTGAAAGACGGATAAACAAACAAACCCTCTTTCACATTTATAATATTAGTATGGATACACACAATCTCTTTTTCATTTTACAGTAAAAATATGATTGGCCTGATATTATGCATTTCTAAGTAAGAACATAAATTTTAGCTTGATACCTCCCACGCATACTTGAGAAAAAGTTTCTTGATAGGTAGACGGACAGATCTATGAATGAGGGCTCAACTACTTATGTTCATGCAGCATTTGATAACAACATACCATGTTCATACCCTAGCCTGCATATTCGATATTCTTTAGACCCTTTTAGTAGAGAATAGGATTTCAAGAAGAGCGTTATGAAATCTGGGCAACAAACACACATAAACTAAACTAACACAAAAGTCACTACACCGCGCGTACGAAGTCGCGGGCAACAGCTAGTATATAATAAAAATAAAAGAGGCCCTAGAATGCTTCCCTGGGGGACACCTGTTTTATTTTCACGACTACTGGAAGCGTATGATATAATTTCGTTATTAACTTATTTTATTGATCATGACATATTGTTTTCGGTGAGATAGGTATGACGATATCCACTGAAGGGCAATACCTCTCACGCCTTCATTTTCTAACTTTTTTAAAAGTAAGTCGTGCGAAACGTGGTCAAAAGCTTTAGTTAAGTCAAAAAATAGCCCTGTCGTCCAAAAATTATTATTAAGACCTATCGTAAAATAAGAGCCGCAGAAAACGTTAATTAAATATTTAATGCTCAGATATGTACTACTTATAGCAATTATTACATAAATACCCAATGTAATTGTTTAATTTTGATTAGGGAAAATCGTAATAGAAAAACTACACACCCCGATCGAAGATATTCGGACGGGATTCGCGCGGGTTCAAATCTCATCATAATATGTCCACGACCGATTCTTATTCTTTAACTTTCAGTCAAATGACGGATCTTAAAAATTCCGGATAGAATACGAATAAGATCTAGTGCGTAAACTACCATACAGATAGTTCTATGACTACGCCGCGCAGGACCGTCATTTTACTGATAAGAATCGAATAAGAATAGAATAAGAATCTGTTTTGTTCAAATGTATGGTTGAATTTTGACCACTTGGATGCCTCTTTGTGGCACTTCGTTATACGAGTATACTAATAATACTAATTAATTAAGCACATTTTAAGTTATAAAATATCTAATTGTGGCAATTAAAAGCCATACTTACGTACCTACAATAAAAACAGTTGTTGTGTCTGGTTGGTTTGATGATGAGAATATGGCGTGAAATAACAATGGGGCAATAAGTTCACTGGGCAATAAACACAAATACCACTACCTAGGTGTTACATAACATAAAGGTAATGTTTGTTAGTAGTTTGTTCCATAAAAGTCCAGTCAAGTACATAAAGCAATTTGATTTAGTACACGCACATACTTTTTACCCGACGACTGTGACAGGAGGGTTACCTTATAGTTCAAATATAGCTAGCTACCTTTCGGTAGCTTAGTTGGTCAGAGCATCGGGCCGGATTCCCGGAGGCGCGGGTTCGAATCCCGCCTGAAAGCTACTTATAGGGCTCGTGGTTTTTTACTATCACATTTTTCCTATACTTACAAAAATTGCATTGTGAATGCATAAAAATAATATAAAATCTCAATATGGCTGTTTCGATTGTTAAACATTTGTAAAAATGTTTCTTTCGGATACGAGGGTTTCCTCACATTGATGAAGCAACGCTGGCCTATAGCGTAACAAGTGATAGCAAAATTCGACGAGTCGTGTAAGCCTTTCGGTAGCTTAGTTGGTCAGAGCATCGGGCCGGATTCCCGGAGGCGCGGGTTCGAATCCCGCCTGAAAGCTACTTATAGGGCTCGTGGTTTTTTACTATCACATTTTTCCTATACTTACAAAAATTGCATTGTGAATGCATAAAAATAATAAGTATAAAATCTCAATATGGCTGTTTCATCTTAATCGATAGTTAAACATTTGTAAAAATGTTTCTTTCAGATGCGAGGGTTTCCTCACAGTGATGAAGCACTGCTGGCCTATAGCGTAACAAGTGATAGCAAAATTCGACGAGTCGTGTAAGCCTTTCGGTAGCTTAGTTGGTCAGAGCATCGGGCCGGATTCCCGGAGGCGCGGGTTCGAATCCCGCCTGAAAGCTACTTATAGGGCTCGTGGTTTTTTACTATCACATTTTTCCTATAAGACCAGCATTGTCATTTCAATTCATCCTCCAACACAAATAATTTACTAATCATTGCGTTTTATACAAAAATAGGACCCACACAATCGTAGTTATAAACAAATGGGTAACATACTCTTATAAGTACGTAGGCCCAAAATTATTTTTAAACTGTACCTAGGTTTACCACACAGTTTTCTATCAATTAAGTAGGTAAGTATTTATACAATTCTTATGAAATAAAAAACACAACCGCAGTCCAAGTGACCATAATGTTTTATCGGTTAAATAAAAACCGCTAGCCGCTATCATCAAATATTGTTGATATAAACACCGGAACCACAGAGGAAAAAAAATACTACTACATCCGGAACTACAATGAAGTTACGATCGAGAAAAGTTCACATTTATAGCTCGAAATTCAAATATAACACAGTTTTTGTATTGTCAGAATTTCACAATCGAAAAAGTTCGATCGAAAACCAGTCGAACGCTACGAGTGGTAAAAACCAATAGATGTTCGTATACGAACTTAAGTAGCTGTCAAAATGAATTTGTTGACATGTGAGACCTTCGAGCAACGCGGGCCTTCCGTCTCGGAAGGGAGTAGGCATACGAAGCATTTCCCCTCTGTCAAAGTACTAGCCCAAGTGGGCATAGGCGTTTATAAAAACTAGTTGCACTCAGATTTTTTACTAGACCGAGTCCAGTCGCGCAAATGAACGCCGCAGTATTAAAAATGCCGAATTGCTCAGTTTTTTGCTGTAGAAAAAAGGTCTGGAACATCAAGTTAACAAAAAGATGGTGTAACATTTCACATGCAAGTAAATTCTGATCATATTATTGCTATTTAATTACATTTAAATACCAAATTCGCATATTTTATTCTTAAATTGTTGACGGATTTGTTCAGCAACATCAAGTCCGCTCGCCCATATAACTCTGTCGAGCAAACATGACGCCTGCAGTTTATACTCTTCTCTTTCACTCGATTCCGCATGCCCGGAGAGTAAGAAGGACGGGTATAACTTGCAGCTGTCATGTTAGCTCGACCGGTTTATACAAATTTCAGATCGGTCGCGCGATAAATCCGACTTCTCGCCGACGATGGGCAACACAGTGATGTTACCGTTACATGTCATAATGTTTGTCGATAAATTTGAGTGGCAGTTGACGACGCGACGAGACGTTATTTATTCATATGTACAAATGATTGTTATCATGGTTTTATAATGAACTATAGTACGTTATTATTATTGGGTTACCTAGCATGTAATTAGAATAAATAAAAACCGATCAAGAGCAAGTCAGACTCGCGCACTGAGGGTTCCGTAACATCAAGTATGAATGAAGACACGGCGGTGTAGAATATACGTAATAAAAATAATAGGCCCTTCCGATCGATTACGACCACGGCGGCCTATTTTTTTTTGGATAAAATATGATGAAAGCATTATGATTTCATTGTTTATTTATCGCACTTTTTGTGTTTACAGCTTCCATAAAAATCCTGAATTAAAGAATTCATGGAAAAGTTTTTGCAATAATAAGCAAACCTGGGATCTCAAGCGGAGCAGTGTAATTTGCTCGACCCATTTCATGTCATCCGATTTTCAAGCCCTTCCAAAGAAAGGAGAATAATAACGGAGAATTCAATATGTACCAAATTTTATAACAGACTGCATTTTTGCCGCAAGTCTTCTAAGTATTCTCGGTGTTTTAATAAAGTCACAAAATTGCATCTCACTGTTATACTTATTTTCCAGAGCCATTCATAACCCATTGAACCATCTTACAATACTGCTGGATCTACAAGTTCAGCTATGCCTAACATGTTGACATATTTGATTTCTTGTTTAGTTGAAAATGGTTTACTGTTACATTATATAATACTAGCCTTTCGCCCGCGGCTTCGCCCGCGTGAACTACACGACGTTATCCCGCGGGAAGGTGATATTTTTCAGGAATAAAAAGTAGCCTATGTCCTTTCTCAGGCTCTAGACTATCTCTGTACCAAAATGCATTCAAATCGGTTCAGTAGTTTAGGTGTCATTGTGTAACACACAGACAGACAGAGACGTATTTATAATATACTAGCTATCCGCCCGCGGCTTCGCCCGCGTGGACTACACGACGTTATCCCGCGGGAGTGTGATATTTTTCCGGGATAAAAAGTAGCCTATGTTCCTCTCCAGGCTTCAAAGTATCTGTGTCCCAAATTTCAGCCAAATCCGTTCAGCCGTTTTAGCGTGATTGAGTAACAAACATCCAAACATCCAAACATCCAAACATCTAAACTTTCACATTTATAATATTAGTAGGAAGTAAGGATAAGGATTAAGAGCAAATGTTACTACTTAAATTAAGTATTCTATTGTGATGGAATTCAATTTCAATTTGACGACTCTATAAAATATAACAGGGAGAAAAAGATTGCCCTTAAAGGTTTTCTTGCCGGTTCTTCTTGCAAGGTCTCCCGCCGTAGGATTTGCGAACTGATGGTGTAGCTGCTTTGACGTTCACAAGTGTTGTAATCTCAACCTAAATAGCAATTTTGAATTTTAATATCTCGTGTCACGGCGCGTATGTGGTCGCACTCTTACAAAACAGATCATCAGTAGCGATTGCGGTATAAAATAAACAGCTCTTAGAAATAGCGGTATAATATTAAGTCTTATTACTATTCTCGTACCTACCAAGAAAAAAAACATTACTACAAAATCGTTCGAACCGTTTTGGAGAAGCGCAACCACAAACACCGTGACACGAGCTTTTATATAATAGAATATCAAAAACTGTTAGTAAGATCCTACATAAATACCTAATAATAATTATAAGAAATCTTAACTAATATTATAAAGCTGAAGAGTTTGTTTGTTTAAACGCGCTAATCTCAGAAACTACTGAACCGAATTGAAAAATTCTTTTATTGTTGGATAGTCCATTTAGAGAGGAAGGCTATAGACGATATTTTATCCCGACATTCCCACGGAAACGGGTACCACACGGGTAAAACCGCGAGGATCCACTAGTTAAGCAATAATTGTTTAACCGATAAATAAAAATAATATTAGTAATATGTTTCAGTGTGTTACCTTTATTAGTCCTTCTTCCGAAATTGAAATTTATCGATATTGCTGCATCGACAGTTGAGTCCAGCCCTATTAACGTTGAAATCGAGGCAATGTGTGAGTGAGTTGTGACTCATCCGTACACGAATTGTCGCTGTATTGTTTCATTTTCTATGTGTTAGTGTCGTCTTTACAGTATTGTTTTTGTATGTTAGTATACGGAATTGCACTTGTGTGCACATTTCCCCCCCCCCCAAAAAACGACAGAACTATTTGAATAGAGTAAACTCGCTAAGGCTACTCCCTTCCGGGACGGAAGACCCGCGTTGCTCGAAGTGTGAGACAGCTTAGTTTGTTTGAAACGTTCTAACTTTTCAATAGAAACCACAAACAAAATGTTCGACATACGAATTACCACACTGAAAAAGTTCGAATGCCTGAGAATCGGGCCCCTGACCAGAGAAATAAAAAACCTGGCTTGATGCGCTACTTTTGCCTCTTCATTGTTACAAATGTCAAATTCTATAGAAGAATTTTGTTCGTCACATTTCCGCAACACGGCGAGGTCTTTATTTTTCTCGTCATCCTTTTTATTAGGGTTCCGTAGCCGAATGGCAAAAAACGGAACCCTTATAGATTCGTCATGTCTGTCTGTCTGTCTGTCTGTCCGTCCGTCCGTATGTCACAGCCACTTTATTCCTAAACTATAAAAACTAGACAGTTGATACTTGGTAGGTAGATGTATTCCGTGAACCGCTTTACGATTTTAATACAAAAATAAAAAATAAAAACAAATTAAGGGAGGCTCCCCATACATAGAACTATTTTTATAGAATCTATTTTTTTTAAGCTTTTGCATAGCTTTTATCGCGGGCTTTGAGCGCGGCGACCGAACCAAGAAATTCCGTAACGAAAAAACCTAACACCCTAGGAGGTTAACAAAACATTGTTTATCTCTTTTTGACAATAGGGGTTTACATATATTTTTTCTCTTACTAACATTGCTTTGGTAAAAAGAGAAAAATATACAAAAAACCTGTTGTTAAAAAGAGATAAACGTATTTTTCTCTTTTTGATTACATGTGTTTATTTTTTTTATACCTAGGTCAAATTCGAATACTAATCTTTTCCATAAGTTTTGAACAAAAAATTTACTGTAACTAGCGCCTAAACTGTGAAGCACTGGCTGAAACAGAAATAATAATAAAAAGAAGAAAAAGCACTAATCTCAAAATTATGTCAAATTAATGTCACTTGTCAATCTCGGATTTTTATGAAAAAGTATGGAAAAAGTTAGCTGCTAAAATAATATATTTTTGTAAAAGCAGTGCGATAATATGTTGAAAACATTGTTAAGGCAAGAGTGTGTTGGTGAATCCGTATAATAATTAAGTACCTACAAATAGTGACACATATTAACTGATGACGATGATTTGAAATCACAAATTCTGGAAGTTGCACAGACCTAGGTGTTATTGTTGATCTCAAAAGACGAGCTGGCCTAACCTAACCAGATCAGCCTTTGAAAAGCTAACGAAGATAATAAAATGGAAAGATCGCCGCACAATCAATAACACCAAGGTTCGATACACGAAAAGCTTACTATTTCCTATCTTCTTATATGGAGCTGAAACATGGACGCTCCAACAAAAATACCACAAGAAGATTGAGATGTGGTGTATGATGATCAAACGGACTGCTCGACACACAAATGTTTCCACTAAAAAGGAGTTTCGGATCAAACAAAGGCTTTCGACGATTGTGCAAGTGCGACTTCTAAGAATGTTTGGACTTATCATCCATAATGCAAGCTCCTTGGAACGATTCGATTGAAGAAGCAAGGAAGAGTCAATGTTTTCGCGGCTGATAACCCACAAGATGATCAAGTCCTTATCAAGTCCACAACCAAGTGTGCCCTTACAGAATGCACACGCAGTGCCACAAATAGAGAGATATAGAGGAGCATCGCCGCAAAAGCCGCTACCAACTTAGCGGACAATGACCACAACCACTCCGTCAACCTTAGTCTTAGAAAGAAGATGTATATAATAAATACAAACATATATAATTATATATAGGTACAATAGGTAATAAAAATCCAAATCAAAACTGGGTGACTATTTTTATCGCCAACTTCTTAAAATCAGTAGAACTACGATGACTGTCTTTTCGCTAACTCAAATGAAAGTGGAAATTACATCCACTTTTCATTTGAGCTAGCGAATAGGGCCATAGGGCCAGCTGGTAGCTGGGTGGCTTTAGTACAGGCTATTATGATGACACCAATTTACAGAGAGCAGCACTGTCGACAAGAAGGCGGACATTCAAAAATTCGACTTTACATAAAAATTTAGCAATTAATCGGGACATTTTGTATGGAGAGTCGAAATATTTTTTTTCATTTCCTGATAGCCTGAAGCCATGTTTAAAGTTTTTGCAACGGTGCCCCTAACACCTTGTATACCTATATATATTAACTAGCTGACCCGGCAAACGTTGCTTTGCCATATAAATTACTAGCTTTCCGCCCGCGGCTTCACCCGCGTGGACTACACCACGTTATCCCGAGGGAATGATATAATTTGCCGGGATAAAAAGAACCCTTGATCCTCTCCAAGCTATAAAGTATATGTGTCCCAAGTTTCAGCCAAATCCTTTCAGCCGTTTTGGCGTGATTGAGTAACAAACATTCAAACATCTAAACATCCAAACATCTAAACTTTCACATTTATAATATTAGTAGGACAGAGTACTTCGTATCACCATTATTAGACAGATGAAAATAAATAATCACGAAGTGAGTAAAATACATAGACATACGTGACAGATAAGTCTGCGCGCATGTGCGTCTGGGGCATTTTTGGCGCTAGTTACAGTACATTTTTTTGTTCTAATCTTATGGAAAAGATTAGTACCTATTCGATTTTGACCGCGCGCAGACGCGGAGGCGGCCATGGAATAAATTACAGTTTGGTATCGTACGACAGTCAAAACTATTATCCATACGAAATTACCATTTTTATTTTATAATTTTCCGTAATAAAAAGTAGCCTCTCACCCACTTGCAGGAAGCTCCATTAAAGTTAATGCTTCATTAAGTCTATTGCTGTCACTTTTCGTTGTCAAGAAATAAAAAGTGACAGCAATTGATTTAATGAAGCATTAGCTTTAATGGAGCTTCCTGCAATTGGGTGTCTGTTACTCTTCAGCTTCCAAACTATCCCCATACCAAAAATCACGTCGATCAGTTGCTCCGATTTGGCGTGAAAGATGGACAAACAAACAAACAAATAAACAAACAAACACACTTTCACATTTGTAATATTAGTATGGATTCTTCATCTATACTAAGAGGAAAGATTTGATTGTTTGTTTGTTTGTTTGCATCGAAACTACTAGACCGATTTAGAAAATTCTTTCACCATTAGAAAGCTACATTCTTCCTGAGTGACATAGGCTATATTTTATCCCGATATTCCCACGGGAACGGGTGCCACGCGGGTGAAACCGCGAGGATCCGCTAGTTGTATATAATAGAAACCATTAAACCAAGCACGTGTAGTGTACTATTTAGTGTACCCTTCGATCAACAATAACACCTAGTTCTAGATACATAGTTGGAGTGACAGACATGGCCAAGCGTCGAACGCTCACTTGTGAGAGTATAATTATAAGTACAGTGCCACAAACTTTGCTGTGTCGGTGGCCAAAATGTGAAACTAGCGTGTTTTTTTTAAATGTCATCCGCTGTCACCGGAACAGAAAAGTTTGTTGCTCTGTAGATTGTTTTGACAGTGTCAATAATACTACGGTATTTCAAACTTGGAACGCTTCTTGTCATTTATAATGTAAGATCGTAACATTCGTAACCTTTTTTCCCCGTTTAAAAAATGTCAGTCTGGCCATATAAAGTTTTCATTTAGTTCGTGAGCCTTCATCTAGTACTATTGTTGATCGAAGTAGGTAGGTACCTTTGTTTTTTGTGTATAGGCACTTAATATATAATAGTGGTATAGGTATAGGTAATACACATTAATGCCGCGCAGAGAAAGTACCTATATCTGATATTATATCTATATAAATGTTCATCGCGCGAAATTCGATGATCAAGCTCTTAAATATATAATATCATTCTTTTTGTTCATATTTTTTTGAATGAATAATTGTTTTGGTGTGTAATTACACTATTTACTTATGCAATAGCTTTACCGCTGCAGTCCCCGAGTGCCACACGTGTTTTTTTATCAGATATATTCGTGTAGGGTGTCTATAGATAGGTCTTTGAAAATAACATGGAGTAGTGGATAGTGAGTACTTTTTGAGATATAACACATTTTTAAAAACCGCAAATGTAACATTGTCATTCATACAAACACTATGAAAAACAAAGTTATATTTTGCTGACAAAAAATTATGGTGGAATTTTGGCAAGGTATAGGCAATCGGTACGTTAAGTGTGTACGGAACCCTTCATGGGCGAGTCCAACTCGCATTTTTTTAAGATGTGAAGTAGGAGACTACACAATTTAAAGACGTTAAGTGTCAGTAGTCGTCCTTGGCTGTCGCATGTGGTTACTCCTTTCTCTCAGCCGGATTTTCCTACTTTCTATATGCGGCTACTATTTA
The DNA here is from genome assembly GCA_949710035.1 of Crambus lathoniellus. NCBI lineage: Eukaryota > Metazoa > Arthropoda > Insecta > Lepidoptera > Crambidae > Crambus > Crambus lathoniellus. The sequence continues at coordinate 7,234,265 of OX453303.1, read as the reverse complement.
TAGAAACTGCAGTTATCAACATATCCAATATTTACTTTTGCATGATAAGCATTGGGTTGGGCCATCTAAATAGAAGCATAGATTTTAACCTTTTCACCCCACGATTTTATTTTGTCTTCTATAGAAAACAACAAAGTAATTATTAGATAATCGTCTTCTGATAAAGTGGAGGCGTTTGGAACACAAAAACGTTTGTCTTCTATAGAAGACCTTGGCAGTCAAAAGGTAAGTAAACCTATAAAGAATGTGCATGTCGATGTTGCCTCTTAAAAATTAACATATCGCTTTGAAAAGAATCACAAATTAATTGTAACAATAATGTATCGGAATTTATTATGAATTGAAATGAAAGTAAACATTGCATCCGCTATTATTACACTACACGGTATTCAGGGCCTACTAGGTACTGTGGTATCATATTGTTAAGATATGATAAATTACTTGTTTAATTAATAGAATCCCAGTGTAGGGCTTTTCAGTACCTAGGTAAGGTAGGACCCTCATTCAGAATACATTGCTTTCTCTGAGCTCCTTTGTAGCAAGTGATGCAATCAAAACAAGCAATGTATTCTGAATTAGGTCCCTAACTAGCCCTGAATACTGTAGTGTAATAGACGCTTAACTACTTTATTCAAATTATATTAAATGTTAGCTCTTTGATAGACATTGAACTTTTTCAAAACAAAGAGGAACTTGAAGCTGGTCATAACCTTTATAACTTTTTATACTTTCATGGTCATAACACTGTAAATATAGTCATGGAATGTGCAATTGTGAAACATCGGGGACTCAACAACAAATCAAAACAAGGTAAAAATCCTGCTTTTCGTAGGTTATATTTTCTGGTCAACCTTGTTGAGTATATATACAAAAGTTTATGTTTTGTCAAACAATGTCAAACATTGTTTTATATTATTACCACGGGAAATAAATCAAATATTAAAATTATTTCACCCAACCGCAAATTTTATAAATTCGAAATTATTATAGTGAAGCACACACCACACCACACCACACAGTATGAATCTCTATCAATCAATCATTTAAAGAAATCAATGGTATTTTTTCTGAAATAAGGTAAAAATATCTCTTAGAAACAAGGTCATTGATACGGTCACGCCTAACTACACTGAAAAAATATCTATGTTCTTTACTAATTTGTTTTAAAAAACTGGTCATCTAACCATCTAACAGAAATTCTGAATCCCTCAAGGGCGCTAATTAAGTTAATAATTGAGAGACGCGAGGCAGCTAAATTACACGTCTGATTCTAAACTGTCAAGTCATGGCAGTGAAACATCGAATTCAAGTATGATACACACAACATCACATCAGGATTTTTCTAAATAAAAACATGTGAACCTAACTAAATTACTATTTAAAAATTCATGATGCGATAGGGTGGTGGTTAAATTAAAAACAAATATCTTTTTGAGGTTTTAAGTTATTTTTATGCATTCACAACGCAATTTTGTAAGTAGTATAGGAAATATCTGATAGTAAAAAACCACGAGCCCTAGGTATATCCCGCCTGAAAGCTACTTATAGGGCTCGTGGTTTTTTTACTATCACATATTTCCTATAAATATCTTTTTATTAGTTTTTAGGGTTCCTTAGTCAACAAGGAACCCATATATAGTTTTGCCATGTCCATCTGTCCGTCTGTCCGTTCCCAGCCTAGCTCTAGACTCTTAGTACTAGAAAGCTGTAATTTGGCACGAATACACATATTAATCACGCTGACAAAGTGGAGAAGTAAAATTTTGAAAAAAGTTTTTTTCAGCTTACCTCCCCTACACGTGAAAAGGGATCTTTTTTCTTGTCTACCCCATAGTGTGGACTGTCGTTGAATAGCAATTTCAAAAATATTGCGGGTTTGTGAAAACAGATTTTTTATCGAGGCATCCCTTTGTGAATTATTAAGCTTTGCGAAAGTGCAAAATTTTGTTAGTCAAGTGCCCCCCTCCCCCTGCCAGAAAATTGGTTGTTATTGGATACGTGAAAAAATTCACGATAGTTGTATGACGAAGTTAAAATGAAAACTATCACAAAGTGTACAAGAAACAACCGACCAACTTATAAATTTTGCAACTTATTACTTGGCGCAGTCTTCGATTTTATGATCGAAGGGCGCAGTACAAATTCCTCATTGGGAACCACTTAAATAACATAGTAAGGTGTGTGAAACCGGTAGTACGTACTTTAAGTATATGAAGCATTTAAAAATATACAAACGTAATTTGTGTCCCTCTTCTCAGAGTCCGCATTATTGAGATGGGCTACGGAACCCTACACTGCGCGTGGCCCGACACGCACTTGGCCAGTTTTTGTAAAAGTATCAACTACATTGAGTTAAATCAGACCTAGTTTATCTACCATATCTGTATGTATAGTATAGTATACTCGTGGCAAAGGTGAAGATGGAAAAATTTACCTTCTGAGCTTGAAGTTGCGATGCATGATGATGGATAATGCGTTGAATTATGTATGACATAAGGTATGACATGTGTTATATTAAGTAATAGATGGATGGCATTTATAAATTAATCATAAAATTTTGATTACTTAAATATTCAAACAAAAGATCTTTAACAATCCGTTTAATCTACAGAACACAAGAAACTTCTTTCTGTGTTCTGTGGTTTAATCACAATGTATGTGCAGAAATATTTGACAAAAATACTCGCAAGAAAACTACATAATCTTAAAATCTTAACGAAATCTTTGAAATTGATTTATTAACCCATTGACGCCTGACTGACCGGCTGAATAGGGCCGGAGAACAATGGAAAATCTATTATGTCTCATTTCTGGCGCGTTGAAGGATTGAGACACGGTGAAAACCTAGTCTTGTGCTTTATAATAAAAAATATAAGTAGTTGCGAAAAAAAAGACATCCTGTAAAACAGATGTATAACAGTAAAAAATATGAATCATGAATATCAAAATGAGGGAGAAATAATTTTATAACTATACTAGCTTTCCGCCCGCGGCTTCGCTCGCGTGTACTACACTACATTATCCTCAGGGAATGTGATATTTTCCAGGATAAACTACGTGACTTTCCAGCTCCCAATCTACCCCCGTACCTACCAAAAATCACATTGATCCGTTGCTCTGTTTTGACGTGAAAGACGGACAAACAAATAATACCTACCTACTGGTTTTCCCATGGGAATATGATACTTTCCTGTGGTAAAAAGTAAAAGTAGCCTATTATAATCCTTCCCAAAGGTCTCAAAATATTTACTTAATATAATAACCAATTTCTGGTCGCAAAATTAGCCCGCGCTTAAAATGATTTTCGTATGGGAATGAGATTTTTCCTGCGGTAAACTGTCTCTATTCTAAATATAATCATTTCCATTTACTTAAACCATAACCTTAAATACCAATTCCATTCCACAGCTATGCCCGTGCTAAAACATATTTTACCATGGGGATGATCCTTACTCCCGCGGTAAAAAGTCCTTCCTAAGGTCACAAAATATCTCCATTCCAAATTTCATCTGAATACAGACAGACAAACAAACAACCAAACATAAATTTTTGCATTTATAATAATATTAGGGATAGTAGAACTATGAATATGATTGGGCGGCCGCGACCACGTCCGTCCGTGAGTAATTTAATTAAGTAGGTACCTACATCGCAAAATTTCATGTCAAAAAGTAGGTAGATAGGCGTTCTCAAAGGCTTCATCAGCACCATCATCAATCCATTTTAATGTCCCCGCTGCTGGGGTACAGGCCTTCATATTGATGGATAAGGAGAATGGACCATGACCTTCCACACGGGCCCATTGCAGTTATGGGGTATTAACCAATCCAAATGCAGCCAGAACAATCGGCTTATAGTGTCTTCCGAAGCACCATATATTTTTGAACAGCCATCCCGTGAAAGACCACTGCGAAAGTCACATAACCTCAGCGATCGCAGGCCGACCACGCTACCTATACTTTATACCAAACATGATAGTCAAGTCAGATCAGTGGTTTAGGCATAAGAAGGTTAGGACACCTAGACAAACAGTAGCTACTTTCGTATGAATAATATTCGGACATTCTCCTACTCTTGAACTACCAAAATGCAAAAAATCAAGTCAATACTTTGCTAAGGTACTTTTTAATCTGGCATGGGTTCTATGACAGCTCATTCGTGCAAAGCGAAGCCTTTTTTTTCTCCTTCATAATATAATGGCAATACGCTAGTTAATCATAGTAGTTAATACATCTACTCTTTGGTGGAAATGAGGTACGTCGCACCGTAAAAACCATAGATGTATTATTCCTGACTTCTATGGTAAAAACAGAGATGGCTGTGGTAAAAACTATGGTAAAAACGGATTGAGTTTTCAAACATGACATGTGTCAAAACAAAATGAAATTAAAAATCAAAAGCACTTAGGAGTATTGATATCAACTTCTATGCAAATCACCCCCAAAATAATTTTCTATCCCTTTTTAACCCGGTTAGACGATGAGTTTTAATAAAACATGAAACACATCTTGGATTAATTCTGTTAAAGAATGTTTATGCAAAATTTGAAGAAGATTGGACAAAGGAATCACGTTGTCGAATCGATTTTATTGATAATTTTATAGAATAGATTATTGACATTCAAATTTATTATTATTCAAATTATTCATTATTGTTAGTTTTGTAGAATTGAAATTTCTATTACTTACCTACTTAAAATTTCTGCTTGCCAAATGTTTGGTGTAACGTGTAGAAAATATTGTTTTTATTTAAGATCTTTTTGTATACTTACCACGTTACTTGCGGAATAAACGATTTATGATTTATGATTTATGATTTGTCCCATACAAACTTTACCCCCGTTTTCCACCCCCTTAGGGGTAGAATTTCGAAAAATCCTTTCTTATCGGATGCCTACATCATACAAGGAACACACCCTCCAAGTTTCAGGTCTCTACGATCAGCGGCTTAGGCTGTGCGTTTATCCGTCAGTGATTCAGGACAAAGGATTTTATATGTATAGATTAAAAAATATTTCGTTGTCAAATCACTTTTATTTAAGTAGATACTTATTGTATAAGTATTATAAAGATTTTTTGTAATGTAAGTATTATAAGTGGATTGTATCTTTACCATACTAACGGAAGCCCATGATACTAAATATGGATTTAGTCGAGCGTCGCGGAATCCTATTAGAATTGGTAGATTAGAAAGAATAAATGGTCTTTTAATGTTTCTACTTTTAGCGGTGGGGGAAGTATCGACAGAATTCAAAGTTGAAAAAAGCTTGCGTCACTTCCAAATCGTCAGATTAAGAAATTGGAGCATCAGTAGGGTTCACTGAACAACCCCTATGAAAATCTGACTCGCTCGAGTAAATCCACACATCGTTTTATTTTTGCAACTTTGTTACCCTCTCACCTCCTTACGCTCAAATCGTCAGATTAGCAAAATTGGCATTTATTAGTTAGTAATAAATCCCCCTTATCTTAATTTGACGCGCTCGAGTATTGCAGGTGATCGATTTTTTTACATTTTCAAAAATTCGCTTTGAGCTTGCGTCACTTCCAAATCGTCAGATTAAGAAATTGGAGCATCATTAGTGTTCACTGAACAATCCCTATGAAAATCTGACGCGCTCGAGTAAATCCACACGTCGTTTTATTTTTATTTATTTTTTATTTATTTTACTTTAATTATAACGGTTTACCAATTACAATAATTAAAGAACACACAATAGGTAATTAAAAACAAAAAAAACATTCAAACAACAAAAGTAAACAATTATCACATTTCATTCAAAAACACTCTCACAAAAACGCAAACATTCCGACAAAATTACCTGCCATTTATCCGCAAACAGGTCAAATTCAGGGTTGTCAGCAAGGAGAGAGTTGAGCGCGGAAAGGGAGCGCGGTTTGCAACTTTGTTACCCTTCCATCCTCTTAGGCTATGCTTAAATCGTCAGATTAGCAAAATTGACATTTATTAGTTAGTAATTAACCCCCTTTGATGCGCTCGATTATTGCAGATGATCGAAAAATGGAAAATGAAGTATTTAGAAAAAATCGACCCGTCTCAAAAATATACAAACAACAACAACAAACATAGAAAAATGGAGAATGAAGTATTTAGAAAAAATCGACCCGTCTCACAACCAGCTCCGTGCTGTGAGACCGGTCGATTTTTTTTCTAAATACTTCATTCTCCATTTTTCTATAATAAAAATTGCATTGTGAATGCAAAAAACTAAAAAAAAATAACTAACAACAAAAATAAATATTGCAGATGATCGTTTTTTTTTACATTTTCAAAAATTCGCCGTCAGCTTGCGTCACTTCCAAATCGTCAGATTAAGAAATTGGAGCATCATTAGTGTTCACTGATCAACCCCTATGAATCTGACGCGCTCGAGCAAATCCCAAAATCTCCTTTAGGGCTCGGGCTACTAGAATAGATCTAATTTGCTTTTAATGTTGTTTAATAGGACGCTGAACGTTTGAAGTTTCTTAACTCTTTGGTTATTTACATATTTTTGGTGTTAGTCGTACGATGTTGTCGTCAATTATGACGTAAGTTCCATGATGCCCCAATTGTTTATGCTAATTTATTGTAAACTAAGATGCTATTTACATAGTTGGAGATACGAAAGTCCGTTTTTTATTATTATATTTTTGTTTCAAAACAAAGATTTGTTGCTGTCTTGGCTACAGACGTAGCAGATAAACTGTGTATAGAGTGAAAGAGAGATGCATAGGTAGAAAGAATTAATAGTTTATTAGTGTAATATCATGGATACAAAATTTTTGACTAACACAAGCGAACATCTAAGAAGTGATTATGTGAGGTATCTACGTAATTATACAATTACTGTTTTCGACCAAATAATGATCGTAGTTTATTAATGATATGAGTGTATTTTTTTAAAATGATTTCTTTTAAAATATTGGTCACTTGCGTGTTTAATAAGATATTAATAAAACAATAGTGGAGATTAATAAGGAAAACGTAAGACGCCTAAATAATTATGTGTGTCAGTTTGGGTTTCCTTAATATTGTTATAAAAACCTACAGAAGTAGGTAAATTAAAAGGGAATTAGCAAAAGACTTTGTTTATGAACAGCGGACCTAATACTACTAGCAGTATTAGCTACTACTTGGCATTATTTTGAACTTTTGGAAAGGTTTTCGAGGCAACTGTTGTCAAATCCTTGCAAAAACGAACTTTTTACTGTTAAATAATATTGGATTCTGCCCCCTGGTTCACCGTCGGAATGTAGAAAGGCTACGTGCTACCCCGTGGAAAAAAGAAAAGAAAAACAAATATCAAAATAATGTTCAGCTTCGTAATCTCTTAGCTCCTATAGAAATGTTGCATAAAAACTCCTAATTAGGAGCAGAAATAGATACATACCTATATGTGTGGCACCCGCATATTTAAAAACCTACTCGCTTTGTAGGTAGGTGTATAATGTAGGTGTGCTTTTTAAAAAATCCGCAATATGTAAAATACTAGATTTTCCGTCCGGAAAATTTATATGTAAGAGCATTGGCTTGGCCCACAAACGGACAACCAAATAATATGGGCTTGGGTCCCTTCTGAGAGCTGGTGGAGACAATTTATTTTCAGTACTAGCTGTTGCCCGCGACTTCGTACGCGCGGTGTAGTGACTTTTGTGTTAGTTTAGTTTATGTGTGTTTGTTGCCCAGATTTCAAAACGCTCTTCTTGAAATCCTATTCTCTACTAAAAGGGTCTAAAGAATATCGAATATGCAGGCTAGGAGGGTATGAACATGGTATGTTGTTATCAAATGCTGCATGAACATAGTTGAGCCCTCATTCATAGATCTGTCCGTCTACCTATCAAGAAACTTTTTCTCAAGTATGCGTGGGAGGTATCAAGCTAAAATTTATGTTCTTACTTAGTAATGCATAATATCAGGCCAATCATATTTTTACTATAAAATGAAAAAGAGATTGTGTGTATCCATACTAATATTATAAATGTGAAAGAGGGTTTGTTTGTTTATCCGTCTTTCACGTCAAAATTCGATCGACGTGACTTTTGGAATGGGAATAGTTTGGCAGCTGAAAAGTGACATACTTAGGCAGCCATTAGACAGTCAATCTGGATCGCGATCCGCGATCGAAATCAATGATCGCGATCCAGATTGACTGTGTACGAAGGTGATTGACGGCTCGCGATCTTGATCGCAAAATATCTACATAGTAAATCTCGATCTCGATCAAGATCACGATCAGTGATCGCGATCTGGATGGACTGTGTAATGGCTGCCTTAGACTACTTTTATCCCTGAAAAATATGACATTCCCGCGGGATAACGTCGTCGTTTAGTCCGAGCTTGCGAAGTCGCGGGCGGAAGGCTAGTATTTTGATATGGAGACATTTCCCATTTGTGAGAGCTTGTAACTAATTAACTTTCTTTAAGTAACAGGTATAAAATGTAATGATATACCATTTAATTATTTAATTTAACATCATTTATGTTAGCTTTCCTAGTAAATAAATGAATAAATAAGTTAGATAGAAAACTATTTTTAATATTCCTTTATTTTATTGGATGGTACCTACGGCTGAAGGCCTAAGTAGCCAGAGCCGGTTAAATGACATAAAAAATGGTAGGTAGGTGTCCATGAAGCTCGACTTGAGTATTAAGTCAAACTTCATGTAGGTGTCGGTATCTACGTACTGGCCACTTAGCGTTTATGAGCAAATTTTTCAAAATTACATTGGTGACATTTTGTCTACATTGCGACAAACTTATTTCACACAGTGGTTTGTTTTTGGTACTAAATATACTGTTGACTGCCGGCAGTCCATTTTGACAGTTAATTTTGTATTGCTAGTGGCTCCTCCACGACCACTGTCACCGGGTCAGATATATTTGTGGCACCACTATACTTACTGTAGCGACATTTAGCGTCGAGTGGAAATGCGAAATAGAAATATTACATCAATAGGGTGAAAACTTCAGTTTTGGCCACTGCCCCGAGTGCTTACTTAGCTTAAAACATTTCGTTAATAACTTTTGCTTGATAATATACTTTTTATCTATGACTTTTAAGTCATAATAACAATAGTAATAATTCAGTTTACATCGAATTAGATGTTTCTTTTATTTTATCTAAGTTAGTTAAGTATTGATTTCTCGATGTATCTTTTAAAATTTGATTAACAAAACCACATCAATCGGCACCCTTCGCACATTTTAAGTTTAAAAAATAGGTTTTTAATTTACTAAAATAAAACTAAATTTCGTAAGTATATGAATACTTAGTTATATGTTTTTTACTATGTTTGTCCACGAATTTCTCGAAATCTTAAGGCATATCGAGATGATTCTATTTGATTTAAATTAGGTGTATTCTAACTTTGGGAACAGTCTAAGATTCATCAAAATCAGTTTAGTAGTTTCCGTGGGTATGTTATAGTACAATTTACTAAAACTTATTGTTATTGTACACTAAAACTTAAGAAATAAAAAGTAATAAAAAAAAATAAACTGACTGGCACCGACCTCAAAAAGGTACCTAAATTATAGATATTATATTTTTCCTTTTTAGTTGACAAATACTTTTTGGAGTCTGTAAAATTTTTTTAAGTAGTTTTTTTGTATTGTAAGAATTTAAAAATGTAAAGAAAAGTATAAGATACATTCTTGACAATTTTAGATATAAATTTTGTATTTTATAGATACCTACTTAAGACCATAGGCGAAAGAAGTGAAAAACATCTTACAGTGGCAACAGCGGGGGCTTTCATCCTACTTAATATAATCATTCGAATGTACATTTGTGAAAGGTATATCGTAATCTTACTGACTTCCTGCGCCATCTATTGCTTAGTAGTTATGATGCGAAAGAAGTGAAAAACATCTTAAAGTGGCAACAGAGGGGGGCTTTCACCCTAATTAAAATAATCATTCGAATGTACTTTTGTGAGAGGTATATCTTACTGACTACCTGCGCCATCTATTGCTTAGTAGATAGAATGACGTAAATAACATGAAATTATTTTTATGATTTTATATGGGCCTGGATGGGTTTCAATTTATATTATGTTTTGAAGCAGGTAAAAAAAAAATATGATTCATTATTAATTGAGACAGCGATTAAATATAACGTATTTTCATAATCATGTGGCGCCATCTATTTTAGTAAGAATCAGTCTTTGTATTTTCCCGTAGGAATAAGGGTTTTTTATTAAATATAAAAAAAAAACCCGCAATAAAAGGTACCCTATATGTTGACCCGGGTTAGCTATTACTTCACAAAATTTGGTAAAAATCCGTTCAGTAGTTTTTGCGTGAAAAGCGAACATACAAACAGACAAACAGACAAACAGACAAACAGACAAACAGACAAACAGACAAACAGACAAACAGACAAAATTTTTAATATCTATCGTTTTTGTGTCTATATTCTGTACACATCACATAGCAGTAATTTTTTTTTTTTTATCTTTCATGTACAGACTTTTTTTCCGTTTCTGTTTTATTATATGTATAGATAATAGGGTAAAATGCACTAATTCTTGGGTTCTGTTTCCCGGAAATTCTAAAGGGAAAGACCTAATGATTTTCTTTTATTTTTTTGACAGGTAATAGAGGCGTGGCTGATAAGATGCTCAGTCGTTCTCTAATTGATTTGATGAACGGTCAATGGCAGGTTAACAACACTGTCAATTTTCTCTTAGGATTTGGTCCTTAATCTCATTCAGTATCTCTACATAAAACAAGGCAGCTTCCCTGCCCGTCTATAGGTACTTACGCTTAGGCGTAAATTAGACGGTCATGCAACCGTCATTCAGAATCAGAACCATCATGCAAGACTATTTTAGCCAAACAAAATGAACCATTAAGGCGATGAATCCCGACCGAAATAGGCACGCTAACGCTTGCTCGGCCGCGCGCGATACACTTCACGCGGACGCAGCGGCAGCCGGCAGTGAACTGTGAACTCGCGAGCGCCCCGCGAATCGAAAATCACTTAAAATTCAATAAAAAATTAAATAATAAAAATTTTACACTTATGACGGCCGGAATCCCTCGGCTAATCAAAGACAATTATTTTCGTATATTTTTCATTAACTAAAACCAAGTATACTGCAAGTAATACGATATTTGGATTACGATTAGATGGATGTTTGGGATTTTATTTGACACAGTAAAATATGACCAATCGAAAAAATACGGCCGGAAGCACTAGATAAATAACTGTAAAATAACATATATTTTTTCCAAGTTTTAAGTACTTGTGATTTGCGAGTAATCCATAATTTAAAATACCCTATTTTGGGGAATGCCCGCCTTAATAACGCTGCCCAATGTTCCTCTATATCGATTGGTTAGTCTTGCCTTGCATGATGGTTTTGAATGACGGTTCTATAGCGGGACCGTCATATGTACAGTGTCACAACCTTTTCTGTGCCGGTGACAGCGGCGCTACGTACGTTTTTCTTTTTTTGTAGTGTAATTTAACCGGCCCTGACTTCTAAGAACTTCAGCCGCCAGCAGCGCTATGGTTGGACATCAACTTGAGAGCAAAATGACATTTAAAAAAAACACGTTAGTTTCACATTTTGGCCACCGGCACAGCAAAGTTTGTGGCACTGTATGCCTTTAGACCTTTCAAACAACGTTCCTGATTTTAACCTAGCTGCACGGCTGCACCGCGCGGAATAGCGCGTATTTAGTCAAGCATCCGTCAAGTATCGCTGTCATTTTTATTTTGTCAAGAAATGAGTCTTGTCTAAAAAGATATAAGGTAAAATATCGCATGAAATCTCTGGGATCTCTGAGGCTCCCGCCAATGCTTGACGGTAGGCGCGTTTCGGGATCGCTGGAGATCCCGTCAATACTTCAGAAATTAATGCGGAAGTCATCATTAACGCAGGGTGATTCAAGATGAAGGTTTATCCATACTAATATTATAAATGTGAAAGTGTGTTTGTGTATTGTGTGTTTGTTCGTCTTTCAAGTCAAAAAGGAGCAACGGGTCGACGTGATTATTGGTATGGGCAAATACGGAACAACTCCATAGTGAGTTTGCTGAATAGTACTATTACGTACTTTTTATCCCGAAAAAATGACACATTCCTACAGGATAACGTCGTGTAGTAGCGGGCGAAGTATGTATAATCTACATTACACATCGCTATTAGAAATAAAACTATTTGGATAAAGAAAGAAAAGTAATAATTATTTTACCTACAACTACAGAAATAGGTTTTATTTAGCACCTATCTGTTTAAAACACGGTTTAAACTTTAAAGTCGAAACCCTGTTTTATTAAACGGATACCAAAATCATACACAAATACACACAAATGACAAACGAACGACCTATACCAATGCTGCTCCCATGCAGCCATGCCCTACCATAATTGATGCGTGTTTGCAAAGAACAGACCGATAGTAAGTTCGTATATCTATGTGCTCGTGTGCACAAAAGTTCAATATATTACAAAACAACATAGTTTGGGAATTGTCCAAGCAAATCAAGTAACTGTAACTCTGAACGGACTCAGACTTAGAACTTCGCAAGGAAGTTACTTTTTTATTTGCTCAAACTTAACAATTCAACAATGAATCAATCATTTAAGTATACACATAGCATTCGACGGTGGGACCAACATTCATACAAATCTTAACACCGTATTTTGACAGTTTTTTAAATCCAGCAGTCCCTATACCACCAGATAATAATGCAATATTGATGAAGCTATACTTTGTGGATAGCGCCATCTTTTTCTATGTTTTTTTTTATATTATCATGATCTAACTAACAGCTCATAGTTATATGCCTCTGAAGTCGTCTGTACCTACCTTTATAATGATATAGTAACATCTCTGAGTGTAAATTACAACGATGTTATAATAATTCATATGACGTTTGAACAGTGCAATTATATCATAATGTACGCATGATTTAGATACCTACAACTGATTAGAAGTTCACTAGCATCGTAATTACCGATCTAAAAATACAATTCTTAGAACCATTCATAATCATTAGCAAAGTGGCAATCCTGGGGAAACCGCTTCTGTAATTACAATTTTATATTTTTTCGTTTTCTATCTGTGTAAGTTAAAATGTGTACAACTTTTTTTTTCACATCTTTCACTATAAGTAAGTTATTACTTAAGTACCAAAATTTTGTGGTGTTTAATATAGGAAAATAGTTTTTCTATAATTAAGTTCAAAGTAATAATAAAAAGTAAAAATAAGCATTATGTTAATTAACTTAGAATGGAAGAGATAATTTTTATACTAAGTATAGAAAATAAATTGTTATGGAAACATCGTGGCACTAAACAGAAGGCTCTTTTTGTTACCAAACTAAACTTTGTCATTGGTACTCTGATTGACGGCGAACAGTCGTTTATTATTTTTAACTACTTACATTAAAGACGATTTTACGAGGTCAGATTTTTAACATGCAGTTGTAGGTATAGAGTCCATGTATTTTTGTAGAATAGCGAAATAGATAATAATAAATTGAAATAACTTTTAGTTTGTGGTATCCTAGGTTATTGGACACACTCATAGAAAAAGAAGGGTAATATGATTTATATTTTTTTCTACTTTAAAAAACGATTTTTTTAAATAAATAGAACGAGAGCAACAATTACGGTTGTGGTTTTATTATTCAAACCAATATAACACCCCTAAAAGCCATAATTTATTTTATACAAAATAAAACAAAACAAACACATTATCTTATTTTGAAATTAAACATAAAAAAAACGTAAATACCCTTACCCTTTTGATAAGAATGTATTTCGCTACTAGTCCGACGCGCACTCTCTTTCTTGGCCGAGTACAGATGACTTTTCCGGGAACAAACCGGAAAATGTCCCCGGCCCCCACCCCACGCAACTGGTAAGTCTTCTTCCAAACCGGAGGGTTAAAGTCCACCTCCATAGGAACACACCCCATCTCCCCTACATGGTAACCCATACCATCAGGACAGCACTTCTTCAAACAAGTCTTCGTAACACAATCGCATGTTCGTATAGTCCCATTACTGTCCATGTAATACTCATTTATGGTGTACAAAGTATTGTTCCATATTACGTCCGTTCCATTCACAGTATAATCTCCAACATTTAATTCATAACTATTATTTTTATCACACATATCCAAACATATTGTCTGAGAGATCAAAACCAGAAGCACAATCACTTTAGCAAGCATCTTGCTTGTTTATTTAACGCGATAGTCATTTATTCGTAAGTTTTTAAAAACGTCACTCTCAATAACGGGTTTCTGTTCTGTGAAGCCAGTGTGAAGCGTAAATATTTTTAAATTGGTCACACCGACGCTAACAGAAGTCACGCAAGTACTAGCCGTAGAAAATATTCATTAAAACTTGCACAATGAGGGAATTCCTAGAGAGGTAACCGGCATACGAGTCATGACAACAATCGAAATATTACCTGCTCTACAATATTATTAGCTGTAGGTACGCGTTTTTTTCTCCAACAATTTAGCATAATAATAAGTAAGCACATGATATATTCTTGTGCAATATTTTTTGTTCCTCTATCAATTATACATGACTATGAAATCAAAGACTATTTATTTTGTAACTTTTAATAATAATAAAAGAAACAACTGACAATGTCGTCGACAAAAAGCAAAAAGCTTCTTGTAAAGTACATACCAATTAATGAATGCTAGACATGTGTACAAAGTTTTCCGGAAAAAATAAAAGTTTAGCCAAGCAAATAGGAATCTTAATGGTTACAGAATATCTTCGACACAAACCTACATTAGAACTTAAATTTTATGTTTATAATTTATGTTTTTTTTAAGATTGCGGTATAAGTAGGTACTTATATCAAATATATAGCAGAAAAATACCAATTTATGGAAATATTATAATTTTCAAAGATTTTGAATAAAATTATAAGTTATCCTCTACTGTTTTGTGTACCTAGTAATACAGTTGTTAATTATCCCTCTTTTATTTTAATATTTATAACACCAACCCAAATTCACCAAAATTAGAAATTAAAAAAGCATACAAATAACAAAGTACTGACAGGAAAAAAAATGGTTCTAACCATACAAAAATGTCTCGCAATTAAAATTTATTGAAAGGAAAATTAAATGAAACATATGAAATATTAGAGCGAAGTCATACCTACATAGATTAATTTATGCGGGCACTTGTTTTTTGTTTTGTTGTGGTAATGTGTTTATTAAAAAAACCGCCAACATTAAAAACAGTCTGATGATCTATGATGATACGGTAAAGATGGAAATTCCAAAGCATTCAATATTATTAAGTTAGATATTTCTAGGAATAAGTAATTTTAATATTTAAATTGGCGTTGATTAAACATACTGCATAATTATCGTATCTGTATCGATCTGGTATATTAGATTATTGCATCTGGCTGGCCCTGGCCAGACTGCCAGATTCGTTTGGTATGCTTATCGCATTCTGTTTTTATTCTATTATTACCTATAACCGCCCCTTTTCTAAAACGCTTTTATTTAATTTTTCCTTTGTTGTTTGGTATATTTAAACCGAACTTTTTATGGAAATCCTCAATTAAATGGTACTATAAATAGAATGACAGAAGTCCAAGTTGGTTATTAAGAATGTTTTTCCTATTTATAACTTTTTGTGGATACTTTTTTGATAAGCAATTCAATTTAAAATAAGAAACGAGTTGCATGATCAATGTCATGTTTTTCATGTTTTATTGTTTAATCATCCATCAATGACATTTTTGTTTAATTTTGAGCAACTTGACCACTTTATCTTTATTAGAAAGTTCGGAATACCTACCTGCTTGCATCAACATAATTATTTATAAAATAAGTATCTATGATGATTACAATTTGGAAAGCACTAAGTGAAAGTAGGTATAGTATTTACATGTTGACCGATAAGTCAAGTGTTAGGTAAATATCATTGTACCTTTGAAAGGAAACAAAAATTTGCCAATTTAATTAAAAAGTCTCTTTAAAAGTAAAAATTAAATTAAAGGTATGTATTCAAAATTTAAACTTTATGAAGACGAAGTATACCAAACAATGTAAAACTTTTTGAAAAATTAGGGTAAAACGAAAAATACAAACTTCCATGACTTCTTAAGCGTCAGCGTGACAACACCACAGAAAACCCAAAAAAGAACAAAAACATGAAAACAATTGCCGCAAACAAACTTTTTTCGTAGTCCCCGTAACCACTAAATCGGTGAAAAAAAAACACACGCTACGTTTGAATGTACTACGTTAGAATACGAAACTTTTTCGTCTATTGTTTACGAGAAAAATATTAAAAAATCGAACGCACGTCTAACCCTTTCGTGATCCGCGAATAAACTACTTGAACTTTTGTTATGTGCCGAGTCTCGCATCTCCAAGCCCGGTCTGTTGAGTCAGACCAGTTTTTGTAAGTGGCATAAGTAGGAATCAATGAGCAGTGACCGTACGAAAGGAAGAGTAGGTAATTTGTGACGAGTTTTACCGGCGGCTTCGCGCGCTTTAAATTCAGTTATATCTGTGGCAAGTTTCATAAAATAGGTTCAGTCTTTCTTTACTTCGTACTTTCGAGTCCATGCGTGAGAGCTTTAAAAAGAACCCTGAACGAATCTTCTGTGTCGAACCATTCCTAAGAAAACTTGACTAAACAAATCGAGTAACAAAAAAAAATGAGGATAATAAATAGTAAGACTAAGAGGTACCTGCTTGGACTATTCTAATTCTGCTGACTAATTATTATCTTCTTCTTGAATAAAAAGCTCGTCTTGTGCGCAAATTTGGGTACGAGTACGACTACAATATAAGATAATAAATTAAAATGGCTGTAGAATACAATAGAAATAATGTTTATTCAAATAAACCTGAAACAAGTTAATCGTTAATTTTTCCCTACCACCTACTACACACCACATTCAAGATTCAATATTAAACTTGGGCTTAAAACAAATTTAAAGAAATTTTCTTAAGAATATTATTGAACTAGGCTTGTGGAACATATCAATATGTATAGGAAAAATGTGATAGTGAAAACCACGAGCCCTATAAGTAGCTTTCAGGTGGGATTCGAACCCGCGCCTCCGGGAATCCGGCCCGATGCTCTGACCAACTAAGCTACCGAAAGGGCGTTTGTGCACTACCACTGAATTTTACCGATCCGGAAAAAAACGGATGCTTGTATTTAATTAATTACTATTATAAATGATTAATTATTAAAATACAAGCATCCGTTTTTTTCCGGATCGGTAAAATTCAGTGGTAGTGCACAAACGCCCAAAGGCTTACCTACACGACTCGTCGAAATTTGCTATCTCTTGTTCCGCAGTTCGAATCCCGTCTGAAAGCTACTTATAGGGCTCGTGGTTTTTAGTATCACATTTTTCCTATACTTATAAAATTGCATTGTGAATGCATTAAAATAATTTAAAATCTCAATATCAATATAAATCTAGAACAAAGAGTTTACATAAGAGGGTTAAGATAAATATCAGATTTGATTTAAAGATAAGTGCCTTACCATACGAAAATGTCTAATACAGTGTTACCTTACCATACGAAAATGTCTAATACAGTGTGCCCCTTGATATGGTGCACAAACGAAAAGGGCGTTGACTATTATCCGATTTTATCGACAAATAAAATAAAAAATAAAAAGAAATAAAAATAAAAAAATAAATTGCACATGTTACGATGTAAGTATTAAAAAATATATATATTTTACCTAGGTCTTTCTGACATAAAAAATTAAAAGTTTTCGAACCAATAGAGATATCCTTATGTAATGCATGAAGTGCAACTTTATTTGGTTAGTTAACGCTATTCAACATTGACTTTTTTGTTGACGAACGCAGTTAACTGTGCATAGCAAGCGAACGGGACGGGATAGAGCGTTGGTTTTTTTTATTACAAAGAAGATTCAATGAAGAACAAGAAAATTTGTTTTTTTTATTTTGCAAAAATCGCTAATAATGAAAAAAAGTGTAAAAAAAACTCGAAAATGTTTGATTTTGTCTCTTTTTGTCATGTTAGTCATCTTTTATAAATTCATTTTACTATTCCACTTACTTTCCAATCCTTCACAAGTATTTTAGCGTTTATTTCATGACAATATTTTTTTTGGTTTGAAATCTATGCGTTTTTTATGACAAAAGGACCTAAAAAGAATTTTATTTTTTAATTACATTGTAACATGTTTTTTTTGTCGATAAAATCCGGTATAGTCAACGCCCTTTTCGTTTGTGCACCATATCGAGGGGCACACTGTATAGTCAATAGTTGCCACGTCTCGTCGTCGGTCGTCAAGCTATTTTTTATTTTTTTTAATTAAAAACTTACTTATTGAGATAAAATTATGCTGATTTTGTTTCAGTACTTTATTTTACGAAAAATCTCACAAGGATTGAAATAAGAGAAAATGGCGGGATATAGCCACTTGCTGTTGGAAATGCTGGAATGCGCATGCGCGTACATAGTTTTTTTTAGGAAACAACGATAAAGGCTCTCTAGACCATACAGTCTGATAAGATTGCGTTTTATATATACAGGTTGTCCCAAAATTAACTCACATGGAGGGAAAGTACCTTAAATACTGAAGATATAACATTTTACTGAAAGGAGACTTCATTTTTATTTTAAAAAGAAAACGAACTGCATTCAAAGAATTTTAGGTAATCAACTGTCTGAACTGGGAATCGAACCCGCCGAATGTAAAAAAAAAATTCTCTAATTTAATTGTACCGATCAAAAGGCTCGATCATACCTTATCATTTTTTCTTAATAATATAGCATCTTAAATAAAAGGAAGACTACGAAATTTAACATTTAATGTTGAATAACAAGTTTGTGCAGCATTATGGATAGCCTTTCCTGTGACTTTCGTGCTCAAAACTTTAACACTTCAATGTATTACTAATGAGTGAAGATTGGAGCAATTATCATAAAGTGTTTGATAAAGTTATAATGTGTTAAGTAACACCAGCTCGATTGGTTTAAAAATGTTTGAATAGTTACTTTGGTGCGGTCTATTCCAACATATGGCATAGTCGTGGGACGCCCCCAGGCTTCCAATGACTATGTCACATGGTGGCATAGACCACACCAAATACTGTAGATTGAAAGTTTTATTGAAATAGGACTTTATTTTTATTTAAATAACAATAGAACTGCATTTAAAATTTTTTTTAGTAATAGCATGTCCAAACCGAGCATCGAACCCGCACGAAATTATTCAAACTTTTTGAAACCAATCGAGGTGGTGTTACTTATCACATTATCAAACACTTATGATAGGGAATTAGTTATAATTGCTCCAATCTTCACTCATTAGTAATACCTACATTGAAATGTTAAATTCTGTATTGAGCACGATAGTCACAGAAAAGGCTATTCATAACGCTGCACAAACGTGTTATTCAACATTAAATGGTAAATTTCGTAGTCTTCCTTTTATTTAAGATGCTATGTTATTTAGAAGAAATGCTTAGGTATAATTGAGTTTTTCGATCGGTACAATTAAATTAGAGAAATATTTTTTTACATTCAGCGGGTTCGATTTCCAGTTCAGACAAGTGATTATTTAAAATTCGGTGAATGCAGTTCGTTTTCTTTTTAAAATAAAAATGAAGTCTCCTTTCAGTAAAATTTTATATCTTCAGTATTTAAGGTACTTTCCCTCCATGTGAGTTAATTTTGGGACGCCCTGTATATATATTAATGACAAAAAGTGGATGAATCTCAGATCATATAATACTATAAATTATATGATCTGGGGGATGAATCAATATAAAAATTCATCCAAATAATCGATCCCAAGTTTAGTTTAGTTAGTTTGATTGAACGCGTTTGAACTCTAAAACTAGGAATAATAGGTATGTCAGATTGCGAATAATTTGGTTATGGGAATCCTTTTATATGTAATATAAATACAAAACACTTTTCAATAAAATACTTAGGTCAAAGATGGGGAAATTGTGAGGAGGCCCCCTCTCAAGCTTTCGAGCTCGTTAGGGGGCCGGAGCAGGGGTTAAAACCGCCCAGCTCTGACACGAAGCCTAGGCTAGGTGGGAGGGCTGGGCGCGGCGAGGGACAGGCCCTGTGTCTGACTGAGTTCAACATGCCGTGTGGCATACGTAAAGACAGTATTTGCCTTGACTATAAAAAAAATGTCAATGATGGTGAAAGTTTGAGTAGGTATACTAGAAAAAAACTAAACAAGAGAATATTTGAAGTCAACAAATTCAACTTTAAGGTTTTTTTATCCACAACGGGGTAGCACTTAGCCTTCATCACACCTGATGTTAAGTGGTGATAAGGCTGAAGGTGGAAGCGCACTACTCCGGGAGTCCTCAATCACTGAGGAACTGACTATCTTATCTCTAACTGCCGGAACACAATAATGCTAAAAACATCATTGTTATGCCGACAGACTTAGATAAGACGGTGGTAGCTGGCCAGGCGGACTAAGAACAAGTCCTACCACCGACCAAACCGAATACAATACGTACCCCCACTGGGAATCGAACCCGGGCCTTTTGGTGTGAACCACTAGATCACAGAGGTTACGATGCTCTTGATGCTCTTGTTATAGCCGGATGTTTACACTTTAATGCTTTCAAGTAGGTATTTGGTCTAAAAATACAACTGTTAAATTAAAATACTCGTAGATGACAGTAGGAATTAATTTGTAAATCCAAAGTCACTTCTTTTTGAAGACGATGCCAAACCATATTATATTCTCATGCTTTATTTTGATCATAAAAATTAACAGAAACTCTTTGTTCTTAGTTATGATATGAATTATTTCATCCGGTCAAAGACAAAGAAGTATTTAGCTGTATTATACTTACTTTAGAGTCTAAAGTATTGCTAAATACTTCTTTGTCTTTGACCGGAAGAAATAATTTTATACGCTAAACTCTATAACTTGCCTCTAGACTTGTCAGATCGAATGGGGTTGTGGTGTACTTATGTCAGTATCGTGAGTTCGATCCCAAGCTGGAGATTTTTGGACGGATATTTGTATTTCTTCCAAATCTGGCTCCATATCGGGTTTACCTTCGTTGTTGCTGATAATTATCCGTCAAGCCAGCTATTATATAAGCAGGTAGAGAATAAACGGTATACCTAGTCGCACGGCAGAGTATAGTACCTACTATTATTTTCTGTATCCATCATCTTATGTTTTGTAATGTGTGTGTAATTTACTTGTTACTGTAAGTGGCACTATCTGTCGTAGTTCTTAATTAGAACGAATAAAAATAAATAAGTAACTAAATGCTACAAACTTATGGATCTGTTGTTGTTAGATATGAAAAGTAAATTCATCCTTATTGAAAAAAAAACAGTTTAGCCGTTTTCGAGTTATGACCTTCATCATCATAAACCATTTAATCATTAAATGGTTTATTATGATGAACCTCAACGAGTGCAAGCTGAGCGCGCTAATCACTGCACTATGGTTATGAGCTTAGCTACATACATTTGAAGAGTAATTTTAATTTATACTTAATGTACTTATATCTTATATAGATTTAAACTATTTCCGTACCTACCAACATCATCAGTTTTTTGTCTTGACCATGCATGATGACCAATGACCATACATGACCGAGTCATACCCGGCAGCCTTACTTATTCTTACTTTTATCCATTTACTCCATCCACTCCATTTACTTATTCTTATGCATATGCCTCATCTTAATACAGGGCATATTACATAATTTTCCTATTAGGGGATCGCACTGATTTTTTTTTATTTGTTTAAAATGTTTTTAGAAATTTAATAAGAAAAGAATAGAAATTTAAAAGAAACACGACATAGGTTTTTTTTTATATTTTATTTAATATTTTTGGAGATATAGCTTAACAAACTTCTTAATTAACAAGAACTGCGCTAGACACAATATGTGACGTCAGTGAGATTTGTCTACTCTAGTCTAGGCCATACTGCCGCTAGAAATTTTTTACAATTTTATCAGCTTGTTTCAACATTTTGATATTTTTTTTCACTTTTGTTAGTCTTCAAAGTTATATTATATTTAGATATAGACATATTTGAAACCAACCCACATATATTCAGACGTAAAGTATTGTCAGTTTTTGATAGTTAGGTACTTAGTTGTATATTTTTTGTTATAGTTGATTATTTATGTTTTCTAACCTTGAAAAATGGAAAACGAAGTATTTAAAAAAAATCGACCCGACTCACAACCAGCTCCGATGAGACTCGAACCCACGACCTTTCGCTATCTGGGCGACTACGACTGCTCTAACCACTGAGCTACGGAGTCGTTACGAGAAGCGTCGAATTTATCAAATACTTCTTACACGCTATATAGCCAGCGTTAATTTTATCAATGTGAAGATATTACTACCCCCACACGCGAAAGAAATACCTTTCCAGATATTTGACAATCGCTAAAGAAGAAATTACTATGGCAAGTTATTTAAATTTTTACTTTTTTGCATTCACAATGCAATTTTTATGGTTGAAAAATGGAAAATGAAGTATTTAGAAAAAATCGACCCGACTCACAACCAGCTCCGATGGGACTCGAACCCACGACCCTTCGCTATCCGGGCGACTGCTCTAACCACTGAGCTACGGAGTCGTTACGAGAAGCGTCGAATTTATCAAATACTACAAGGAGTATTGGTAGTGCTTTTGATTTTTAATTTCATTTTGTTTTGACACATGTTTGAAAACTCAATCCGTTTTTACGTTTTTACAGTGTGACGTATGTACCTCATTGCCCAATGGAGTTCTCACCCTGAATAAAAAAGTGTACCCAGCAAATTTGACATTTAGTATGGAGTGGCTGTCAGTTGTCTCATTTGACCATATGTATTTTTTTTAAGTGTAGGTTAGACGGAAGACAGCCACTGTGTAATTTGTGGTCACAAAAAAGTGTGAGTACTGCACTCTCCAGTTACCTCAGTATTAAGTCTATCTCCATGTCATTGCCACCAGACACAGCCGTCTCTATCGTCTTCTCGATAGAGATGGCTGTGCACCAGAGCATGGAAGTATCCAAAGAGTAGTTATGTATCAACTAGCGTATTAAAGGAGAAAAAAGCTTCGCTTTGCACGAATGAGCTGTCATAGAACCCATGCCACATTAAAAAGTACCATAACAAAGTATAGACCTGATTTTTTGCATTTTGGTAGTTCAAGAGTAGGAGAATGTCCGAATATTATTCATACGAAAGTAGCTACTGTTTGTCTAGGTACCTATCGCAACCTTCTTATGCCTAAACCACTGATCTGACTTTCATGTTTGGTATACTTACCTAAAGTATAGGTAGCGTGCTCGGCCTGCGAGCGATCGCTGAGGTTATGTGACTTTCGCAGTGGTCTTTCACGGGATGGCTGTTCAAAAATACATGGTGCTTCGGAAGACACGATAAGCCGATGGTTCTGGCTGCATTTGGACTGGTTAATACCCCATAACTGCAATGGGTCCGTGTGGGAGGTCATGGTCCATTCTCCTTATCCATCAATATGAAGGCCTGTACCCCAGCAGCGGGGACATTAAAATGGATTGATGATGGTGCTGATGAGACCTTAGAGAACGGCTATCTTATCTACCTACTTTTTGACATGAAATTTTGCGATGTACCCAATTAAATTACTCACGGACGGAGACGTAGTCGCGGCCGGCCAATCATATTCATATTTCTACTATCCCTAAAATTATTATAAATGCGAAAATTTATGTTTGTTTGTTTGTTTCTCTGTCTGTCTGTATGTTCTGTTTTTACGTCAAAACGGCTGAACCGATTCAGATGAAATTTGGAATGGAGATATTTTGTGACCTTAGGAAGGACATTTTACCGCGGGAATAAGGATTATTCCCATGGTAAAATAAGTTTTAGCACGGGCATAGCTGTGGAATGGAATTGGTATTTAAGGTGATAGTTTAAGTTAATGGAAAGGATTATATTTAGAATAGAGACAATTTAAGGCCCTGTGAACTGTGTGAACGACTAAACACTTCTTACAGCGGGAAAATCTCATTCCCATTCGAAAATCATTTTAAGCGCGGGCTAATTTGCTGCCAGAAATTGGTACGTATTTAAGTAAATAATTTGAGAGGAAGGATTATAATAGGCTGCGTCTACTTTTTACCATAGGAAAGTATCACATTCCCACGGGAAAACCAGTAGGTAGGTATTATTTGTTTGTCTTTCTGTCTTTCACGTCAAAACGGAGAAACGGATCAATGTGATTTTTGGTAGGTACGGGGATAGATTGGGAGCTGGAAAGTGACGTTTATCCCGGAAAATATCACATACCCTGAGGATAATGTTGTGTAGTAAACGCGGGCGAAGCCGCGGGCGGAAAGCTAGTGTACTTAATAAATGACGTTTGGGGCAAGCAGTGTATGAAACTTCTTCGCGACTAAACGAAGTTCACCGGGTCCATTATATGGCAAAACAACATTTGCCGGTTCAGCTAGTCTTTACTAATATTATAAAGAGGAAAGATTTGATTGCTTGTTTGTTTGCATCGAATAGGCTCCGAAACTACTGGACCGATTAAGAAAATTCTTTCACCATTAGAAAGCTACATTCTTCCTAAGTGACATAGGCTATATTTTATCCCGATATTTTTACGGGAACGGGTACCACGCGGGTGAAACCGCGAGGATCCGCTAGTCTTCAATATATTAGTTAGGTATTCTCGCTAAAACTTAGAAATGGCTTGACTGAATGGAATACTTTTTTCCAAAATAAGTATATCATTTTCCATTTTTCAATTAAGTATAAAAATTGCATTGTGAATGCAAAAAAGTAAAAATTTAAATAACTTACTTTTTTATTGTTTTGTTCGCTATAAATCACGGTTGGTGTAAAAACAAATATGGCAAAAGTCCTAAAGAAAAGCTAAAAAATAGTAATTTTGTATGGATAGATAAGAAGGCCGGCCACGACCAGATTTTGAAAATTATATTGAGACGTGCTATACAAGACTGAAATTTTGTGTCCATTGCCGCTTCCAAACAGTATTTTAATCACTACCGTTTTATCCACTTTGAATTGGATTACTTTTAATAGGTGACATTTTTGTCAGGCAGTGTACAAAACTTTTATAGGTGACATTTTTGTCAGACAGTGTACAAAACTTTTTTGGTGAATTTAAATGCGTTTCGCGATTATTATTATAACTGTCTATTTTTATTAGTTCAAGTGATACGAAGTTTGTCGGGTCTAGAACTAGCGCCTACGTTATCGTAATAGCATTGTTTTACTGGGTTATGGTATTAGTTTATTTGGCGCCAAATAAGCCTAAGGAGTTATACCCGTATTAAATAAAACATCATCTATATCCGAGTACCTAGTAAGGGTTACTACATCTCTGTATACCTTACATGGATGGCCGATATATTACTTACCTAAGTACTAGCCTTAGCACTATATTATTTATTCTGTGCTACTAGTGAGTGACTAACCCTATTTTTAAATGCTTGCTCTTCTAATGTAAAAGTTTATCACAATAAGAACAATTTAAATCTCAATATACCTACTTCACTTTATAATTTAATGTTTTTTATAGAGATACGAATGGTAACAAACGCTTACAAAATAGTATTGCAATGTTACGCAAAGCGTCGCAACTTCTTGTTTTAGCTTAAAAGGAGTAATTTCGGATAACACTCTACCTCCGGCTCACTGCTTTTATTTGTGAGCAACGTTTGTTTGTTTCGTTTTTAATTAGGTACCTATTCTATTATTACTTATTTTTATTACGCAATAATTTAAGAAATCATTATTATAACATTACTTATAAGTAAGTAATAGGGCACTTGACATGACTTCTTGGCTACGTCCTAGATACCTACTAGTTACCTACTTCTACTTTATCTAGGTACATTTCGGATAACACTCTACCTCCGGCTCACTGCTTTTATTTGTGAGCAACGTCTGTTTGTTTCGTTTTTGATTAGGTACCTATTCTATTATTACTTATTTTTATTACGCAATAATTTAAGAAATCATTATTATAACATTACTTATAAGTAAGTAATAGGGCACTTGACATGACTTGGCTACGTCCTAGATACCTACCTACTAGTTACTTCTACTTTATCTACTATTAAAACAAAATGTCTGAAAATTGTTGATAACTCTTCTACTACCTACTAAATACTTATGTGCATCAATGAAACTTTTTTATAACTTTATCTTGGCACTAGAAATGAGGATCTGCCGGATCCTACCAAAATTTAGGGATCTCGCAAAATATTAATCTTACTTATAAGCACAGAATATATACCTAGTACCTACTTACTAACGTTGGTACTGTTAAGTATGGTATGGTCTTATTCGATCCAGCGCAAAAAATACATAGAAGATGACATCTCACTAGCCTAGCGTGTAAAATTTGTTTTTTTTTTAAATTTCCATACCCCCTGCCTATGCCCATTTCGGACGATTTGTGAATAGCCATGCAGATTTGCATGGGTCGGGCGGGACGTGTTTATTTATCGGCTAGATAAGGTAAGGTATAAGCACAGTCTATATAAGAACTAACCAAGGAATTTATAAGTACACCGTAGTACTTATATGCCCGTTTGCACTAAACTCGGGTTGAGCTTGTCATAGATAAGATACATCTTAGCTTAAAAACAGCCTAAAACAGCCGAGCTAAAATTTTTGTTTGCACTGACAGACTACGTCGTAAATTAGTCATCACCTTGCTAAAAGAATGAATGAATGAATTCAAATATTAATTGTTTATGGATTTTAAACCTGGCGAGGTAAAGTAGGTCACTGGATATTTTTTTGGTTGAAACTTCTCATTGATTCCTTCGTAAGTTAAAAGGAGACAAAAGCTAAGGCGTTGTCTATTTTATTTGGTAGGAGTATTTCACCGAGAAAAGAAAAAGTCAACTGAGCTCAACTGTCAGGAAAAACATAAATACAGTGCGCAACCTTTTCTGTTCCAGTGGCCAAAACTAGAACTAACGAGTTTTGTTTTTAATGTCATTTTGCTAATACTTTCATGTTTTGCTGCTAAACATAAGCGCCGCTGTCATGGTAACAGAAAAGATTGTCGATCTGTAATGTTTTTTTTTTAAATAAATGAGGAATGACGTATGTCACATGTGTTGTGTCTCTATCTAGCAAACAAGAATACAAAAGCCACAAGCTTTTCTGTTCCGGTGACAGCCGTGACACAGGAGTCACTTGCAATACGAAATTAGCTGTCAAAATGGACTGTCGTATGAAAACTGTTTTAGTTCCAAAGATAATCACCGGAACAGAAAAGCTTGTCGCACTACTCTTTGCTCACAATGCCACAGACAATAATCACTGATATAGGTATTTCTTAAGCCTTAGGCGCTCGATATTGGGCCCGTAAGTTAAGAATAGCCAAAAGTGTATTTAAGAATGTCCTAAGGTTAGTGCAAAGCAATTTTTTGTTAAGAATGTCTTAAGTTAGCTAGGAAAAGACTTAGGCGATTTTTAAGTTTAGTGCAAACGGGTGATAAATTACTTGGGTATAACTTAGCTTAGCGGGTCTACAATATTATATAGATGTTGTCGTTTTGCCCTGTCAACCTGTCAGCTGCTCTGCAATTGGCCGCTACACACGTTCCGATCCGACCGCCGACTTGGTCTGCTCCAAACCAAATCTGAACGTATGTATGTAGCGTAGTCGTCTGACCATAATTATTAGGCTGTGAATCCGCTACCGGTACCAGTTACGAGAAAAATTTAAAGACAGACAGACAGAGACAAATAAAAAATCGCCTTAAACGTGGTTATTTTTTTTGTGAAACAAAACTTATGGAAATTTAAGGCGATCGCTACAAATAAAAAATCGCCATAAACGGGGTTATTTTTTTTTTCTTGTAAAACAAAACTTATAGAAATTTATGGCGATCGCTTCGCTCTAACGGTTAGTGCGAAGCGATCCCCTTAAAATTCCATAAGTTTTTTAGAGTCTAACCCATCACGTCTCTACAGGACTTAAAGGCAAACTCGCACATACCTTGCTGCCTCTTGCCTCTCGTTCCGGCAACTGTTCAGGATGCCGGTACCGGCAGCGGAGGCACTTCCTAATTATTAGTACTTATTCGTGTTTGACGCGGTCTGGCCGGATTGGGTTCGCATGAATTTCACTTCCAACCAAATCGGCAGACTTATCACGTACCTTCCAAATGCAAAGCGATGGCAAAAATCGCGCAATTGTTGCTCTAAAATTGCTAATAGAGTTGAATTTACATACAAATATAAACCTCCATATTACGCGATTTTGTTGATTGAAATTGAAAAAGTTGATTTAAAGTGGCGACAGATGGCGCTCGCAAATAACGAAATTCGTTAAACTTTTGCTACCTACGAATTTGAAAACAAATCAAAATGTTATCAACTCGTCATTTATCTTATCTTATCTTATCATATCTTATCTTATCTTTATTTTAGTTTATTTCTGGTCACACCGACTTCGCTATTTGTCAGCACCATCTCGTTTCATTATTAGAACTATTTTTTTAAAATCTTTTTTCTGTCCCTCAAAAATCTCTCATTGCGCGATTTTTGCTATTGCTTTGCCTTTGCAAGTTACGTGATAAGCCTGTGGACGGAGTGTAGGCTCCCGACTGGACCAACTGGGCAGTGTTTACAATTTTGGAGGTTTTACCTTGATTTAGGGAGAAAATATGTAAAAACGGAAATATTTAACACAGACAGAATACGTTTGAGGGACTCTCATGGGACTCAATTTAATTCTTATTCATGATCATGAGTTTTGGGTAGGATTGAACGAACGAAAGGTGTTAATCTGCCCATATAGGTACTTAATATACGTATAGGAAAATGAAATACTAAAACTTTATAATATTAAAACAATAAAAACCAAAAATATTTTTGTTTTTAATCTATCTATTGCAGGCAAATCAATGTTTTCAGCAATTTATAATTAATATTAATATTGGGAGATTAACAGTGGCTGGCAACACCTGCAACTACAGCTTGGTGTGGCCAGACCAAATCGGATCGTGTGTAGCACCAACCAGATTTGACCAAAGTAACACCCATTTGCAGAAAGCTCCATTAAAGTTAATGCTTCAATAAATCCATTGCTGTGTCACTTTTTATTTCTTGACAACAAAAAGTGACAGCAATAGATTTAATGAAGCAATAACTTTAATGGAGCTTTCTGCAACTGGGTATTAAAGTGTTAATAAACTACACGGTCCCAGATTTGCAGCTAAGTTCATCAGCACTAGATTGGCCGGGGCGGCGCGCGGGCGGTCGGATCGGAACGTGTTACCGGCTATAATGGCGCATTGCGTGATGCCGCTCGAGTATCGGGGCGATTTTCCTAGATGGCGCTGTAGTCTTTTACAACGCGGTATGGAGTTTTGTTACGCGATGGTTATAACCCCCGGCAAAGTTTTTCAAAGCATACTTACCTGGCATAGGGGACACCGTGATCAAGAAGGCGGTTCCCCCAGGGCGAGGCTCCTCCATTGCACTGCGGTGGGGTTGACCCTTGCGATTATCCCTAATGTGGATAACTCGGATGCGTAATTTTTGGTAGTGGGGACTGCGTACGCGCTGTCCCCCCCCTAAAAACTAAAATATTATTAATATGCATCGGACATTGTTGATAATAGATAGATAGATGGATAAGCAAAGCAATGTAAATTATAACTTATCTAATTTAATTTTATAAATCTTTGTCAAGATCGACGGTCGATAATAATTATAAATAAATTAAATAATATCCAGAAAGAATAAAAATTCCTTTTCCGCAACTGGGTGCGATTGCGAAACTCAGTTGCCATGGCGGCCGAAAGGATATTTTATTGAGTCGAGGGATTTTGACTAGAATAAACTTTTCTTTACGATGTATCACTATCAGTGGACGTATATTGCAGCTGGCAATGATAAGTTGCAATCGATAAACAAATTAATTATCATTTATGCATGAGATGCATTATAATTTTAATTTAACTCAATGCACGAGATATTTGTATTTCTTTTAGATTTTAAACATTAATTTGCTGAAACAATTTTTAGAAAACTAACCCAAAACGTACTACCTTGATAAGTAGTGATGACTAGATAAATGATAGACTGTGATCAGTGTATCTATAGTAGTTAAGTAGACTGTGGTACTATTAAGAAGTGTTATAGTAGGTACCTACGTACAATATCGTTTCATCACCAAATGAAGTATGTCGTAAAAGTTATTGTCATTGTCATTGAAGTACTTAGCTAATCATGTGTACGGTAGCCCGGTGTTACATCTATTGCCCCCCCCCCCCCCCCCCCCCCTGCCGCCGCCAAAAATTGTGACATGTTTGTTTGCTACATACCTACATAAGTAACAAAAAAGAAAACTTGTTAATACGTAGGTACTTTTCTGTGAGAGACAGTTACTTACCTACTGTTTTGTTTTATGAATATTATGAATTTATGATATAAGATACGAATCAGAATAAAAAAGGGATCTGAAAAATAATTTGAGTTTTAGGGGCACTTATATAACTTCTTACTTCTTGCTTCTTGCAATTACACCAATTATCTAAGCCTATGTAAATTTCATTAAGAAACTGCCTCATGGAAAACTTCATAACGAATACTTAAATATAAAACTACTTCAATTCTCTTTGACAAATAGGCATGTTCATGCACACAGATAATTTGTCTTGTTCGGGAATCGAACCCGAGACCCCCTGCACCAAATCGGTCGTCAAATTTTATTTATATACTTTTCAGAAACCGATGACCTAATGAATCCGAGTTATATATAATATATATTGTGTCGATAACTCGATACGTAGCCCTCATTCCAATTTTCCTGTAGTCGTTTATTTATATCATCATTACCTTGAGAAAAATTTTAGGTCAAGGAATTTTCAACATCCACTTTTGTTAAAAGCAAAGAGTTGTTGAACCCATTCAATCTATATAAATAAAACAGTATAATAGTAAAATAAATAAATTGTGTTAATGTTGATTGTGTTATTAGGTATGAGTTCGCGTAGATGAGGTCAACAAAAGGAGTTATAGCACGTTTAGTCCAGTCAAAATAAATGTGTTTGTATGGAGTAGGTTGCAATATTAGCACTTTGGGTGATAATTTGGAATAACATAAATGAATACTTGAAAAACCGGAAATCAGAATAATCTCTCATATTAACTTCGTACTTGTCGGTTAATTAATCAATAAAGTAAAAAAAAAATATTGGGTGTGAACAAAAAATGGAAAACTGGTGATTTTGTTCATTTTAAAGTCTTTTAGAATGCTTTAATTAAGGAATAAATAATCTCTCGTCTAGGTCGATTTATTGAGTGTATTTCGAATATACTATGTCAAATTATTTCTAACTTTATAACAATAATGGCACACCGAGTGATATTTAATCAAAGCATGTATATAAATAATAGTAATAAGTATACCAATTATCACCAAGGTGACTCTGTTACTTTTTTTTTAATGCAGTTTTATTTGATTTTAAAATTCGCACATTAAAGTCACCTCGAATTTTTTTAGTAATCCATGTAGAAATAATTTATATAAACTCAAAACAGTAATCCCGTAACAATAAAAATTCCGTACCAATATGTTATAGTTATTTAATTATAATGTTCAGTACACCCCTGCCTATACCGCGGAGTCGGCTAGCGCAGTGGAAGCTGGTATTACTAATATAGACTCCGGACAAAAACTAGGTTTCAGCGGGGATGTAAACTGAACAATTGGACTGCGATACACAGTGGAGAGAATGTTAAGTAAGGTGATTTCACATACGGTTCTGTGGTGTCGAAAATCTCCTCGGCTGCGGAGAGACGGGGCGCGCGCCCCAGGTACCTTCTTCTTCTGCAGACCTTACCAATTAGTGACCTCACTCACAACACAAATAACAGCGTTCACAAGACACTGGGCGTTTCAACAATAGATACACAAAGACACACACGTGGGAGCTTTTTTTATTACGATATAGTCCCGACAACAAGCGCGTGTGGTAGAAAAGGTTATCTTTCAAAGCATCCGCGACCGGCCACTCCAGAGATGGCATCAAAACCTTGGTCGTACAAAACGGGATCACATAGATAATTTTAGATGTATTCAAACTCGATATGCCAGGCACATTCAACGCGAGCGATTTTTAACAAATTCAGCCAAATTATTCCGACATTTTTTACAAGAATTTCCAATCAAGTCTCACTGTCAACTTCAAGTGACAGCTAAATGTCAATTTGACGTGACATTAGAGATGCGTTCAGAAACGTCGATCTTTTCCGAACATCCCCCCGCCCCGGACCGTTAAGAACGGTACGTCAATCTACGGGTAATCGGGAGAGCCCACTA
Organism: Crambus lathoniellus; assembly: GCA_949710035.1. Taxonomy (NCBI): domain Eukaryota; kingdom Metazoa; phylum Arthropoda; class Insecta; order Lepidoptera; family Crambidae; genus Crambus; species Crambus lathoniellus. The sequence goes on along the minus strand of OX453303.1, from coordinate 7,201,933 downwards.
ACTGCTCTCTTCAAAACCGAATCTCGAACCAAAACCTCAGCAAAACGAGGAACTCCGTCAGTTCCGGGGTAGAGTTTAACAATGCGCCCCCTTCGCCAACATAGGGGCGGCAGGTTAGCATCCTTAATCAACACGAGGTCGCCAGTCTGGGGTGGGGTGGTTTTATCTGTCCACTTCACGCGCTGTTGTAGGATATGCAAATACTCCATCGACCAACGTGCCCAGAAGTTTTGGGACATCTGTCTCAAAAGTTGGTATCGCGACAAACGATGGGATCCTACATCCTGAATCGGATATTCAGGCAACGCCAAAAGGGGCTGTCCGATCAAGAAATGACCTGGGGTCAACGCTTCCAGGTCATTCGGGTCCGAAGACAACGGGCACAAGGGTCGCGAGTTGAGGACGGCCTCAATTTTACAAAATACCGTATCAAGTTCCTCAAACGTGAGAATAGTTTCTCCAATCACGCGACGCAAGTGTGTCTTGGCAGCCTTTACACAAGCTTCAAAAATTCCTCCCCAGGTCGGACAAGCTGGAGGGCTAAACTTCCAGATTATCCCACGCCGGGAGAGGGTGGTTCCAATGTCTATTTTATTATCAACAAAAAACTTAACTACTTCCTTAAGATAATTACACGTTCCCTTATAATTAGTACCACAATCGGAACGTATCAATGACGGCAGTCCTCTACGGGAAACAAATCTGCTCAAGGCGGCGACAAAGGCTTCGGTAGACAATTCCGAGACAATTTCCAAATGGACAGCCTTGGTGGACAAACACACAAACACGCACAAGTACGCCTTATAGGTTTTAGCATTACGCAGTCTCGAAGCCTTTACAGTAAAGGGACCGGCGAAGTCGGTGGCGACTCCGGCAAAAGCTCTACATTCCGTGACGCGATCAGCAGGCAAATCACCCATCTGGGGCTGCATGGTCGCGGCCTTCAATCGATAACAAGGCAGGCAACGGAAAACCACAGTGCGAATGGCTCGACGAGCAGACAAAATCCAAAATTCACGCTGCAAAATGGCCAACAAAGCATTACAGCCAGCATGTTGTGCATTCACATGGCGATCTGTTATTATCAGTTGAGTCAAATGTCCGGCTTTAGGTAACAAAAGGGGGTGACGAGCTCCATACGGCAGGTTCGCATTTCGAAGTCTTCCGCCGACTCGCAAAAGCCCACTCTCGTCCAGGAAGGGATTTAATCGCGATACCGCGCCCTTCAACTTGCGACGGCCTAAACGCAAAATTTCAATCTCGGACTCAAAACTATCAGCTTGTACTCTCCGGACCCAAAACAAGAGCGCGTCCCTACGCTCGTCCGGAGTGAGAACCGACGAATCACGCCTCGCGCGTGGGTTTCTGCAATTGTACACAAAACGTCTGATCCAAGCGGTAACACCAAGCAGCTTCTGTAAGGAGCTGTACCGATCCAACAACAAATCCTTTTCCCCGGCGGGGTTAGTCTCCAGGACGCATGCCCGCATATCAGGAACGGCTACGTTCGACAACGCTGGAGAGGGCGGCCACTCCGACTCAGGCCGCATCAACCACTGTGGGCCCCACCAGAGGGGGTGGTTAATTAGGGTTGGGGCTACACAACCCCGAGACGCACAATCCGCGGGATTCATGGTTCCCGGCACGTGTCTCCAAATCAACTCGATGTCGGAATTACAAATCTGCGACACTCGATTGGCCACAAACACGTCCAAGGTGTGCGCCGGAGCCTTCAACCAACAAAGGACGACCTGACTGTCCGTCCAAGCATAAACCTCTTGTATCGCAATAGATCGACCTAATGTGAGCCATACGTGGTTCAACAAACGCATTAGGAGGGCAGCTCCACACAATTCCAACCTCGGGATCGTATGACGAGTCCGAAGGGGAGCGACTTTGCTTTTCGCTATCACCAGATGCACAGCAACAACTCCGTCAACAGTAACGGTGCGGAGGTACACGGCCGCAGCAAATCCACGTTCGGAGGCATCGGAAAAGCCGTGAAGAGTAACTTTACAATTTTCAGAAGGGAGGAATAGCCTCGGCAAATGCACTTCATTAATCTCGGGGAGGGATGAAACGAAGCTCGACCAATCTCGGAGTAACTCGTCCGAGAGGGGTTCATCCCACGACACACCCGAAGCCCATAACCGTTGCAAGAAACACTTGGCCATAAACAGCACGGGGCAAATCCACCCATTGGGGTCAAAGGTACGTGCGACAGTAGACAATACTAAACGCTTGGTCCAGACTTTCGGTGGTCGTAAATCCACACAATAAGTGAACGTGTCAGAGACCGGTTTGTACTGTACGCCAAGGACGGTCACCACATGGGGATTATCAACATTTTCGAATAGGTGGGGGTCCTGCTGGTGCTCTTCGGGCAAACCTACCAGTACATCAGGCGAGTTGGATATCCATTTCCTCAACTCGTAACCTCCCGACTTCAAAAGGGCGGCGAGTTCGTCTCTCAGGACAATCGCCTCTGAGACAGATGAGGCGCCCGTGCAAATGTCATCCACATAGACGTCACTGGCCAAAATGGCGGAGGCGCGAGGGTATCTCAAGCGCTCCTTCTCGGCCAACTCCAACAAAGAACGAATCGCAACAAACGGGCTCGAAGCCAAACCGTACGTATTCGTATTCAATTCATAAATCAACAAGGGGTCCCTAGGACTCTCTCTCCACAAAATCAATTGGTACCTCCTATCCTCTGGATGGATGACCGTTTGTCTGAACATCATCCGGATGTCAGTCATAAATACAATTTGGTGCCGCCGGAAGTTGGTCAAAATGTCTGAGATCTCCGTGTGCAGCTTGGGACCTACATGCAGACACTGGTTCAAGGACGCTCCAGTAGAGGTGGGAGCCGAACCGTCAAAGACCACCCGAATCTTTCCGGATTGCAAAACGGCGTGGTGCGGCAAAAAGAAGTGCTCAACGGAGCGCCAATCCAAATCGCTCACGGACATGTGCCCTAACTCCTCATACTCCCGCATGAATTCAACATACTTCTGGCGGAAGACCGGATCCTTGCTCATGCGACGCTCCATCGCCACTAGCCTACGTTCCGCTAGCGGTCGGGATTCGCCCAGAGGAGGTCGGCCGGCACGAAAGGGGAGACGGGTGATCAAACGACCAGAGCGGAGGCGACCAGTGTTATTCTGGTAATACAACTCGCATTCATCCGCTACTGGGTCTACCCGCGGGGCTGGGGGAGGTTCCTCAACCTCCCAAAACTTCTGCACCACTTCGGAGAGAGACACATTAAAAACAAGACCGCGATCCTCATCAAGGGAATCCAAAACGCGGCGAGCAGGGCCCATCACAACTGTACCGAGTGTCGTCTGCAGAGCTACCAAGCCATCTGGCTGCAAAACTCGCTTCCCCGTCAACAAAACTCGCCCCAGGACATCGGCTCCAAGGAGAGCATCAATCGGGCCTGGGCGGAAGAAATTTGGATCGGCGAGTGGGGAATCAGACACCAAAGACAACATACTCGGTCCCAAGTCAACTGAAGGTTGACGGCCAACAACTGTGTCCAACACAATCGCCGAGGTCTTAATGCCTGGCGTGGACTTATTACGTGATGCAAATGTGAAGTCAACATGCCCTAACAACCCGGGGACTTTCACATCGCCAACACCTCTCACGCCTTCCGTGTGGGGGTGCACCTTGAGGCCCAACCGCCTAACTAACCAAGATGACACAACACACCCCTGAGCACCGGAATCCAACAAGGCGCGAACTTCCACAAGGTCGCCATTCAATCCCCTGACAAGCACAGAGGCCGTGGGCAACAAAACGGTCTCTGGAGGGGTGGCTACAATCGACCGTAAACACGTTGATTGCTAGTATGTGGGGTCCCCAGACGTCCCCCCATGGTAAGGGGGTCGCTCATAGCGATCCAGTGGGTCCCAATCTCCCACATACTGCCTACGTCCAATTCGCCCGGTATCAGGCGGGTTATATCTCCCGGCCCCTTGAAGACGGGGCGGGCGCCGCTCCAAACGCGGGTATTCGGCGAGCGGCGGCGAGAATCGGTGCCTATCATCCACCGTGTACGTCGCCCCATAGTCGCGGGGGCACGGTGACCGATTTTCAGAGGGGGGGTCCCGGGGACCCCCGCCCGTGCGAGGCTCAAAACGTCGCGGGGGGCTTCTACGACCTCCCGCATCGCTCGCAACATCGAACCCCCTAGTTGGGGACCGATTTCCCATGGGGGGGTCCGTGGGACCCCCGCCCGTGCGAGGCTCAAAACGTCGCGGGGGGCCTCTACGACCTCCGGCAACGCTCGCATTACTCATCCCCATCCTTGGGGATCGGTTTCCCATGGGGGGGTCCGTGGGACCCCCGCCCGTGCGAGGCTCAAAACGTCGCGGGGGGCCTCTACGACCTCCGGCAACGCTCGCGTAACTCATCCCCATCCTTGGGGATCGGTTTCCCATGGGGGGGTCCCTGGGACCCCCACCCGTTTGAGGGTCCAAACGTGGCGGAGAGCGTCTGGGGCCACTCTGGTGGCCACTAGAACTGCTGCGGGATGCAAACACCGCGGGGGGTCCGAGACCCCCACCCATACGCGGTGATCCTGCAGCGACGCGCTGCGGCGCTCCGCCGCCCTCTGGGCTGTTCATGCAGAGGAGGGGATGGTGGTTGCCCTTACAAAATCGGCATGGGTGCGCTTGGGTACATTCGCGCTGCATGTGCAGGCCCAAGCACGAGTAGCACCATGTCCGTTGTCGCGCGATCGCTCGACGGCCTTGGACGCGCTGGTCGAGGAACTTATCACAACGGGTCGTGCTGTGACCCGGTTCCCGACAGTACAAGCAGCGGGCGGTCTCCTGGACGGCGGCATAGCGGCCGGGCGCGCGAGGGGCCATACGCCCCCTACGGGGGGGTCCGGTGGGGGATCTACTCTGTGGCACAGGTCGTTCGGGTCCCATAGGACCGGCCAGAGAGGAATTATCTGCCAGTCTACTTTCTCCTTCCAGGAACGTCAAGAGGTCCGAGAAGGGTGGCAGATAAGTCGCACTATCCCCACCATACTGCTGCTCAAAACGGACCTTAACAGAGTCCGGCAACTTTCCCAGGACAATGTGCAGTAACAAAAACGACCACTGCTCCACTGGGAGTTTTAAGTTTTTTAATGCGTTGTAGGCAACCAACAGCGGATTCAACAAAGCCACTCTCAAGTGCATCACGCTGGCAACGCGGGGTAAATTCAAAATGGCGGCAACATGGTTGTCCGCCAGGCGTCGTACGTTCTGGTACCGACGGGCAATCAAATCCCTAGCAATAGGGTAGTTTTCATCCGAGGGGGCCAAATGTTGAACCGATTCAAGGGCCTCCCCTTCCAACACGGATAACAAATAAGTTAACTTCTGGCCCTGGGTCAAATCGTCCCGGGCATGTACAAGACTATCAAAAATATTAATAAAGCCCTCCCAGTCCTCTAGACGACCAGCAAAGCGCCTTAAGTCTAAGGGGGCCAATCTAGCAAAGAGAGGGGGCATACTTTTAGATGTGACCGGGGACGGGCTCGGTTCATTCTCTCTTGCCACTTGCAAAGGCCGAGCCACCTGGGTAATTCTGTCCGCAAAATCATAACACTGGTCCACATCCAAACCGACTTCTTGTCGCATTTCCACCTCGGCCTCAACAGTCCTTTCCAAAAATAAGGCATACTGCTCATCAACAACAGCCAAACGTATGGGCAGATCTACGTATCTGTTCAACAAGGCCTCCGTCCTATCAGGTCGATCCAACAATGCGACTGCAGACGCTAACCACCGTAACTCAGAACGTATTTTGGCTTTGGCAGAGGAGGCCGTCATTGTAACGTCACAAATTTATCAACAAAAACAACAAATTCAAAATATTCACTATAACACAAAATCTCCAATATTTGGAGGTTATTACTAACCACAAAATTCCAATATTACAACAACAAAGTATTTATAATGACACAAACTCTTAAATATCTGGAGGTTATCAGAAAACAACAAAACTCACTGACTATTGAAATTCACTCAAAATCACTGACTATTGAAATTCACTTGGATATCAACACAACATACTGTTACACAACAACAAGTTAATTTTAATTATTTCAAAGCACAAGTTTCAATGAGTTTCAATGTGTAAACAATGTCCCAAATCATTTAAGTTTCACTAAGTATTGAGTGCAAACTTATTAGCTAACCTTTTATTAGCTATTATTTTAGCAACAAACTTGTCAATATTCACAACTCAAATTTGCTAACAAAACTGAATAATAATTATTATGAGCAAAGAAAGGCATCTGTTTACAATTTGGAACTTCAATACATGACTTCAATACATTAATTACAAGACATGGAACCAATAACAAAGGAATGCCCTTTACTTTTCAAATGCAAGTTAATTACCATTTACAAGTACAAATTAATCTAGTCCGGACCAGATGGTCATCAAACGGCACTGATTAATAGACAAAATTTTGGCGTGGGCCTCTCAGGCCTTCAAGCTACGCTCTTGCTACCAAGAAATGTTCAGTACACCCCTGCCTATACCGCGGAGTCGGCTAGCGCAGTGGAAGCTGGTATTACTAATATAGACTCCGGACAAAAACTAGGTTTCAGCGGGGATGTAAACTGAACAATTGGACTGCGATACACAGTGGAGAGAATGTTAAGTAAGGTGATTTCACATACGGTTCTGTGGTGTCGAAAATCTCCTCGGCTGCGGAGAGACGGGGCGCGCGCCCCAGGTACCTTCTTCTTCTGCAGACCTTACCAATTAGTGACCTCACTCACAACACAAATAACAGCGTTCACAAGACACTGGGCGTTTCAACAATAGATACACAAAGACACACACGTGGGAGCTTTTTTTATTACGATATAGTCCCGACAACAAGCGCGTGTGGTAGAAAAGGTTATCTTTCAAAGCATCCGCGACCGGCCACTCCAGAGATGGCATCAAAACCTTGGTCGTACAAAACGGGATCACATAGATAATTTTAGATGTATTCAAACTCGATATGCCAGGCACATTCAACGCGAGCGATTTTTAACAAATTCAGCCAAATTATTCCGACATTTTTTACAAGAATTTCCAATCAAGTCTCACTGTCAACTTCAAGTGACAGCTAAATGTCAATTTGACGTGACATTAGAGATGCGTTCAGAAACGTCGATCTTTTCCGAACATATAATTATTATCAAAAACGCAAATGAAGTGAGGCGCACGCGTCATTAAGGCGAGAATTCCCAACAGCAGATACAATTTGAAGAACATCGCATTATCAGTAGGGTGGGACCCCCGTGCGTCTCAGTAGGTATACTTAGCAAAATAAGTAATTTTGAAAATTTATGGCTGTTTTCACCAAACACTCGTAAGGTATTTCTTAGCTAAGAATATCTTAATTTAAACAGAACCTTATGATACTGTTACGTTTCACCAACCAAAACTACTAAAAAGATTCCTAGATAGGAACGTCTTAGTTAAGTTTAATTGAAGGGTACAGGGGCAAAACAAGGAATGTCACAAAACAGATTTTTGTGTAATTTACATTTTAATGTAAGTATATTTGTGAACATTTGTCAAAAGTTTATTTGTATTTACAGCCGATCTTTGTAAAGTAAACTTAGGTTCCTATCAGTAAATTAATAAAAATAATTATGCAAGACAAAAATAATAAAAAAATAAAATAAAAAATAAAAAACAAAAAACCTGTTTGTGACATTTCTTGTTTTGCCCCTGTACCCTTCAATTTCTCTATAGAATGTCACTTCTGAAAAATGAATTCTAGCATAGATTAGGTAGGTACCATAAAGTTCCTTTGAAAGTCTTGAAAGTTCTAGGAAGCCAACATTTTCCGTAATGTAGATACAAGTTCTCGTATATTTTCATGAGAGCGCTTCGTGTGTATTGGCGTTATCCGTCGTTGTCTTTATATCACCTTCATCGTCGTCAAAAATTTCAAAGAAATTCAGAAATTCAAACAAATCTTACACATTCATTTTTTATTATACAAATTCATGATTATTTTAAACTTTATTCAAGATTTACGAAGATAACTCAAGTCAAGTTTGACGTTTCATTTGACATTAAGTTTATCCTTAACAATTAGGCGGCCGTTTTCTGTGTCCTAACTTTAGGAGCTTCTTAACTACTTAGAGCATTCTTAAGTTGTGGTGAAACGTAAAAGTTCCATTTAAGAATCGCTTAACGATAAGCATTGCCTTAGGAACGTCTTAACGTTTGGTGAAAACGGCCATAAGAATGCCTTTTAAAAAGTTTAAAGTTATGACTATTTATAAGTATTATTTGTTTATTGTATTTCGTAGAAGAGAAGTGGAAATTTCATAACTATGAATAAGGTAATCCGTGGCGGTGCCCGTGATATAGTTTTCTAGGTGTTTTTACGATGTTTGGCGGAGTTCCAAGCAGGAAAGTTGCTCAGTAGTCTCGACGATGTTTACCAACGCACCGCGGATTTCACGGGTAAGTAAGTTAGTAAGTTGCACGACGCGTATTCACAAAGTATTATATTGATCCTGGATGTTAGTCCTTTAAGAATTACCCCACATAGGTACATTTTTACCCGACTACGGCAAAGCAAAAAAAAGGAGGGTTATGAGTTTGACCGGTATGTATGTATGTATGTATGTTTGTATGTATGTTCATCTGTTCCCGCATAAGTTCTAAACTGCTGATCATATATTCACAATTGAGGTATCGTTGGAAGCGTCTTGATTGTCTGCTGGTTATAGGCTATGTCACGTCACATGAAATTGAATGTGGCGCCCTCTAGACGACATAAAGTTGTGAACTAAAAAACTTTTTTTTGAGAAGAATATCGTGTTTGGTATCAAATGAAAGCTCTTGGTGAGCTCGTTTCAAAAATATATATTTTATTAGTTGTTGCTTGCGGCTTTGCTTGCATAAATCGAATTTTGACTTTATCACGAAATTCATCATCATCATATCGCCGAACGACGCCCACTGCTGGGCATATCCCTCCCCCAAGGAACTTCACAACAATCGATCATGCGCTGCCCGCATCCTGCGGCTTCTCGCGACTTTGAACAGATCGTCGGTCCACCTTGTAGGGGGCCTGCCCACGGAACCGGTACGCGATCGCTATTCGAGAACCTTTCCGCCTCAACGGCCATCGTTTCTCCGCGCTATATGTTCCGCCCACTGCCACTTCAACGGTACAATCCTTCGAGCGATGTCGGTGGTTTTAGTTCGCCTGTAGATCTCATCGTTTCTGATTCGATCGAGCAAGGAAATATCAAGCATCGCTCTCTCCATTGCTCGCTAGGTGACTTTGAGCCTTCTTTTGAGACCCATAGTAAAAGACCACGTCTCACTTCCATAGGCCAGTAAGCCAGTAATGACTGGCAACACACACTGGTCAAAGACTTTCGTCTTGAGACATGGAGGTATTTCGGACGCGAATATATACCGGAGCTTCCCGAACACTGCCTATCCGAGCTGAATTCGTCGCGAGATCTCTTTCTCGGAGTTGGACTTACTAACTGGACCGTTTGCCCTAGGTAAACAAAGTGGTCAACAACTTCGAGCGTAATGTTCCCAACGACTGGAGCGGGTGAAACATGGGTATTGGATATGATTTTCGTCTTATTCATGTTCATCTTTAGCTCTTTGAGAAGCATTACTGAGATCTTCGAGCATTAAGTTCAGGTCTTCCAAGGTCTCAGCCATAAGAACTACATCATCGGCAAACCGTATGTGTGTTAGGTGCTCGCCATTGATGTTGATGCCGCATCCTTTTCAATCTAGAAGCTTAAAAATATCCGCAGACGCAGTTGTGAACAGTTTCGGACAGATGACGACGTCTCCCTGTCTCACACCTCGCTGTAGTTGGATAGGATTACAGCTCAGGTTCTGTAATCGGATTGACATGGTGGCGTTTTGGTATAAGTACCTGAGCACATAGATGTACCTGTGGTCTACTTGGCACCTCTGGAGAGACTGCAGCACCGCCCAGCTCTCAATAGTATCAAAAGTTCGGTTTTCTGTATAAGTAGCCGCAGCGTATGAATGTGTTCTTTGGTGCTATTAGCCTTTCCACAACACGGCTTGTTCGGGAGGTTGGAAGTCGTCGAACATCTTATAGATATAGCTCAGAAACGTGATGGGTGTGTGGTTCTTCAAAAGAGTCCATCACCCATCTTGAAAAACGCTTCTGCCCCATGCCTTTGACGTTTTGCCCTCGAGGATGATTGAATTGAAAAGCTTTAAGTATCGGCTTTTCGCCCGCTCTTAGAAGCCCGCCCGCCGCCTTGTTGTTTTTAAGCTGCTTGAGAGCCATTTTTTTTAATTTGAGCCGGTATTGGTCGGAGCGTGGATTTTATCAACCGCGATCTTTCAAGCTTAACATTGATATTCAATGTGCCTCTGACCATACGGTGATCGCTTACTGTCTTAACAGCGGTGATCACACTGACATCATTGAGGATGTGCTTCTTGGTCGACATGTTAAATCGATCTCGTTATTGACTGTACCGTCCGGGCTGATCCAGGTCCATTTGCCGGTTACGGGCTTCCTGAAGAAGGAGTTCATCATAAAGAGGTTCTCCGTCTCCATGAAGTCTGCCAACATCTGGCCGCTATCGTTCCATTGCCCAAATCCAAATTGCCCCACTCTTAACTCATCACTGCAACGTTGCCCCAACTTAGCATTGAAATCTCCCATCACAACCGTGTAGTGGGTTTTATAGCTATGCATGGGTTTCGAAACCTCCTCATACATAGACTCCACTTCGTCATCGCCATGTGTCGAGGTCGGAGCGTATACATTTAGCGAATACCGTTTCGATATTCTGAGTATCGGGTACGCTACCCGGCTCGACACGCTTCCGATGGTGATCACGTTGTTGACTAGGGACTTGTGGAATGTGGACAACACCTAGGGATTGTTGGTCGCCCTCCCGGTGGTAAAGTAAGTTACCGGATTGCAGGATAAGCAAGTTCTCTTCGGACTTCAGATAATCCAATGATGTCCCAGTGTAACTTACTAAACCTCTTCCAACTCTATGGGCTTCGAGACAGTCCGCAATATGCTCGTGTTGTAGGTTGCCAGGTCAAGTCGTCTGTGTTGGTAGCCTGGTCTTGCCCGGGGATTCTCAGCACCCCCTGCCCCGCCGTTACCATAGCCGCTAGTAGATAGGAATAGCGGGGCCGCCGTGGACTGGGGGCTGATTGATTTGGTGTAAAACCCTTTGGGGGGGGGGGGGGGGTTTGGCGATCGCTGTATGTCCTGCTGTTCGCGAAGCCTATTGGGCTTGGCGGGAGGGCTGAGCGCGGCGAGAGACAGACCTTGTCTGCCTGAGTCCAACATACCGTTAGCGGTATACGAAAAGACTGTATCTGCCCTCACTATAAACAAAAAAAAAAGTATGTCCTGCTGTGACATGGAGACGCTGCTGCCCCTCTCTTGATGGCAGTTTTCCCTCTGTCGCCTCTTACGACATCCTCGAGAAGAAAGGGGGTAGTGCTATTATTTTTATGTGCCGGCACTACACAGCGCAAAATTATGACCCCAAAATAATGTAAATAAAAATTAAGTTCAAAAACTAAAACCCGACTACTGAAAAATCACGCTCTAAAAAGTATGAAACAAGAAAATATTCTCATCTGAAATTGCCGTGGTCGTATGCTCACGACTATATAATATAACAAAACAATATTTTCATTCTAGGGAAAAGTGGCATACGACCACGGCAATTTCAGATGAGAATATTTTCTTGTTTCATACTTTTTAGAGCGTGATTTTTCAGTAGTCGGGTTTTAGTTTTTGAACTTAATTTTTTAATACTTTTATCCTAACTTCAGAGGTTATACCAGTTATACTAAAATAAACAAATACGCTTAGTTTTATAGTGCGACCAAAATATCTTGAGCATGAAATGTTAATTCGTAGAAAACATTGTAGGTATTGAAAACTATTATCCCTGATTTAATTTTAGACTGTTATTGTTTGTTTCTATCACAAAGTACAGTTCGCAGAATTGTAAAGTTTGGTAATCAAAGTGGTGGAAAATTCTCGACTCCAGCTAAACACTCCTAAAAATTTTGATGACTTCGATATAATACGTTTGTACTTGTTTGCAAACATGCGATCGGTCTTGAGACCATAAGCAAATGGTTTGGGTTTTAATGCAGACGTGTAGGCATGCCTTTCCAGTGTCAGGCTGCCTTTGTGTTTTGCTAACTGGTATAGTTATTGTATGCTGTCCCAAGGATGCAGTCTTTTCAGGCGTCTTGTTTGCAATGGTTCAATAAGACACTGGGCCAGTTTGTTCTTATGAATACCAATTCGATCTTTATACGAACTAATGCCATTGGCTATGTGCTGTTTGACGGTTGGTATATTCAGATACTCATGGACTTCTTCCATTTTTGTGAACCATGGGGCATTCACTAGTGTTTTGAGCACACTGTTCTGAAATCTTTGCAGAATTCCTATATTCGACGTTTTTGCAGTAAAATGTTTAGCTGGAGTCATGAATTTTCCACCACTTTGATTATCAAACTTTACTATTCTGCAAACTGTACTTTGTGATAAACCTGAAACAAACAAAAAAAGTATAAAATTAAATCAGCGAAAATATTAAACAACTATACCTACGAATTAATATTTCATGCTCAAGATTTATTGGTCGCACTATAAAATTACAAGTATTTGTTTATTTTAGTATAACCATATTGTATTATTTTGACCATAATATTTTATTGTATAAAGGGCAATGGGCAAATTGGTAGCCTACGCGGCCACCTCAAAAAATAGTCTCATTTCTTAGATTTTTCTATTCTCTTAAAAAAGTTTGTATGGGCACAAAGTACTGTATCCATAGTTTCTGAAATACATAGAAAAAAAAGCTAAATTTAATTTCGTTTATTCAATTTAGGTTTGTTTCAACACTTATGAACGTCAATGAAGCTACGCCATCGGTTCACAAATCCTACGGCAGGAGACCTTGTAACGAGAAGAACCGGCAAGAAACTCGCCATGGGCTATTTTTTACTCCCTGTTTTAATTTATACAGAGTCGTCAAATTTGAAAAGTGACCTTTACATAATAGTAAGGTTACTTTCCATCACAATACAGAATACCGCTTAAAGTAAGTACAATTTTGCTTATTACCTACCTAAAACAGTAAACTATTTTCAACTAAACGAGGAATCAAATAGTTTAATGGACGCACTAATCTTAATATTATTTACATTATTTTATAGGATTAATAAAAAGGAAACTGCAAGCTGCGCCGTATATTCAAATCTATAAGTATTAACAAATAAAAGGAATTTTTGAATAAATATTAAGTACTTACAACAATAATTAGAAAAAATTGCTGTTACTGTAAGACACGAGTACTTACCAAAATTACTATGAGATACACCAGCTTGCTAACAAAACTATATTACGAGTATAATACTATTATAAACCATATCCCGAACACCTTTAACACAAGTTGACACGAGCAGACCCACCCCACTGGCAGCACCCGTTCACGAGCATGACGCATGAGCCAGCCAAATCGCTTCGTTCAACCATATTTTAGGGAACGTAACGACCCGACTCACACGACACCACCGCAGGAATATTTAGAGAATGTAGAAAAGAAAGATCTTTTATATAATTAAATCTTTAACCATTTATAACTGTTTCCAAACTGAAAATACAAAAAGAAACTTTCATAGTAGTAAACATTATCAGGTATCTGTATAGATTGAACGACGACGCTCACTGCTGGGCATAGGCCTCCCCCAAGGATCTGGGGGGTTCCGTAGCCGAATGGCAAAAACGGAACCCTTATAGATTCGTCATGTCTGTCTGTCTGTCTGTCCGTTTGTCCGTCCGTACGTATGTCACAGCCACTTTATTCCAAAACTATAAAAACTACACAGTTAAAACTTGGTAGTTAAATGTATTCTGTTAACCGCTTTACGATTTTTATACAAAAATTAAAAATATAAAAAAATTAAGGGAGACTTCCCATCCCCATACATGGAACTAAAACCGATTTTTTTTTTTAATCAAACATATTATTATTCATGTGGGGTATCTATAGATATGTTTTTAAAAATGACATGCAAGTTTCTCAAACCATTTTTTCTCAAAGTCTACCTTTTGAAAGAGAGAACCTTCTAAAATGGTAAAATGTGTGCCCCCCCACATGGGTGCCACAGGGCTCTTGTGGCGAGAGGCTGCCCCCAGAGAGGCGTTCTCTCTCCACTGCTCTGGAACCTGGTAGTAGACGACCTAAACTCACTCCTTAAATCAAGTCACTTTTACACCATAGGTTACGCAGACGACATCACCATTTTAACAATGGGACCGCAAGCGAGTATAACTTGTGACACCATGCAGGCTGCTCTGAAGAAAGTGGAAAGCTGGTGCAGGAAACATGACCTAGCCGTCAACCCAACAAAAACAGAACTGGTAATGTTCACCAACAAACGCCAAGTAGGTAATCACCGCCTACCTAAGCTGTTTGACACCTCTCTACAACTATCAAATGATGTAAAATACTTAGGTATTTTATTAGATAGTAAGTTAACCTGGAGCAATCACATTGAACACAAGGCAAAGACAGCTAGTGTCATCCTCTGGCAGTGCCGCAAGATGGTTGGTAAACGCTGGGGTCTTGCTCCAAAAATATTTCTCTGGCTGTACAATGCGGTCATCAAACCACTCATCAGTTACGGCTCGGTAGTCTGGTGGCCTAAAGCTGCTCAGACTGTCGGGGCAAAGAAACTGCAGAGTCTCCAACGTCAGGCCTGCTGTGCTCTCACTGGCTGTGTGAACACTGCTCCAACTGCAGCGCTCGAGGTAATGCTGAACCTTACCCCACTGCATCTACACGTGCAGCAAGAGGCTGCGAAAGCAGTACTTAGACTTAAACACCTAGGCACTCTCAGGTTCAATAAGGTATGACACATAAAAGGTCTACTGGAGGAATGGTTAGACACACCCCTTGTGGAGGCGATCTGTGATAAGGTCAAACCATCCTTCATCTTCGACAAGAAATACAAAATACAACTGGAGGACGCGGAAAGCTCTCGGGTACAACACAAAGCGCTTCTGATATTCACTGATGGCTCCAAGACCTCTGTAGGAGCAGGAACAGGCGTATTCTCAGAAGACCTAAACATACAAATTGCACTGCCACTAAGTTCGTACAACACAGTCTTTCAGGCAGAGTGTATGGGCATTCTGTTGGCAGCTCAAGCAGTCGCAACAAGGGAAGTAACCGGCTACGACATTCTCATACTTTCCGACAGTAAATCAGCACTTCAGGCTCTAAATGGTAGTCGTAGCTCATCGAGTCTCATACAGGAGTGTCATCACAGACTAAACATGGTGGGTACATTCAATAATATTACTATCCAATGGATCAAAGGCCACAGTGGATCACGTGGAAACGACCTGGCCGATGAGCTGGCGAGGAGGGGATCGGATAGGGTGATGATTGGCCCTGAACCGGTCGCACCCATTCCGGCGAGCTGGTTTGCTGGTAAGATCCGTGATCACACTACCCTTACGCACCAACATGAATGGAGCTCACTGGAAACATGCAGGCAGGCGAAAATGGCACTACCGCGCCTGGACGCCCGTTTGTCCAGAGCTCTCATTAAGCTAAGTAGATCACAGTTACGCCTGGTGACGGGTGCTATAACAGGACATGGAAATTTCAACAGACACCTTTTCAACTTAGGTATCACCGACAGCCCCCTATGCAGGGGTTGCATGAGGGCCGAAGAAACAGCTGCTCACGTCCTGGTAGAATGTGACGGAGTGGCCCCCTACCGGGCGAGGTACCTCGGCTCGCCGGGAAGCGTCCACGAAGCGGTCTCCGACGTGAGGGCGCTGGGTGCTTACCTGGCAGAGCTGGGCTGGCTGGAGTAATCCGGCTGCACACCCTCCACACGCAAAATAGGCGCAATAAGACGTCGTATCGATTGAAGAAGAAGAAGTGCCCCCCCCCCCCCCCCCTCCTCTAACTTCTAAAGTAAAAGAGTGAAAAATCTAGAAAAAATAAATGCTGTAGATCTTAATAAAAACTTTCAACGAAAATTGGTTTGAACGAGATATAGTAAGCACTTTTTGAGATATAATATACTACACATTCAAAAACCGCAAAACACTATGAAAAACAAAGTTATATTTTGCTGACGAAAAATTATAGTGGAATTTTGACTAGGTATAATCAATCGGTACAGTAAGTGGGTACGGAACCCTTCATGAGCGAGTAAAACTCGCACTTGGCCGATTTTTTCTAGTAATAGGTTTATATTAAGTCTTTTAGGCTATTTTCTATTAATACTCAAACGCTTTGTTAGTTTTCCCAATAGGTACTACTCGCAGTGTCAACCTTTTTTATGTTAATATTCTTGAATAATAGCATCGAAGGCTAAGACACAGTTTATCCATTTTTTCCATACAGCAGTAAGAAAACAGCAACGCAAAGTTAAAAATATTTAAAAAATCAAGCTGGCAGCCAACTTTTTTTTTGTGGGCCGATTTTGATGTAACTCGGTTTTACTACTATTTTGAAAAGAAAACAGTAACGCAATGTTAAAAATATTAAAAAACCAAGATGGCGGCCAACTTATTTGTGGGCCGATTTTGATGATACTGACTGACAGACAGACAAAAACATTGCGCTACTCTTTTCTTGTCAAAATAATACTTAAAACAGAGTTCCATCAAAATCGGCCCACAAAAAAACGCGCCATTTTGAATATTTTTTTTTGTATTTTTAAGATTGCGTTACTGTTTTCTTGACAAAATAATACTAAAAACCGAGTTTCATTAAAATCGGCCCACAAACAAAAAAATTGGCAGCCAACTTGATTTTTTATTTTTTTAACCTGGCGTTGCTGTTTTCTTGTCAAAATAGTACTAGAAATCAAGTTTCATAAAAATTTACCCACAAACAAAAAAATTGGCCGCCATCTTGGATTTTTTAATATTTTAACATTGCGTTGCTATTTTCTTGTCAAAATAGTACCAAAACCTGAATTGCAATAAAAAAAAAATAGTTTGTTATAAAACTTAAATAATTATATGATCTTTCTAATTATCACAAAGATAAGTTTTTTGTAAAAAAAACATTTTTGCGACAAGCTTTTTTGCTGGCCTTACTTTAATATTGTATCCATACCAAACCTATATGCAAAATTTCAGCTCAATCGGACACTGGCAAGTGGGTCAAATTTAGCTCGTAAGATTTGACCCGAACGGACATACATACCTACATACATACACTGCAAGTTAAATAAAAGCTTGTAAAAAATCACATCCGCAATTAAAGTATCAATAATTTTACTCCGGCTAGTCTGCGCACAATACGCAGCAAACTTTTTTGAAATTTAGATAATAAGATGCGAATTTGTCTAATAAATAAAACAACAAGCCTATGTTCCTCTCCAGGCTACAAAGTATCTAGATTCTAAATTTCAGCCAAATCCGTTCAGCTGTTTTGGCGTGATCGAATAACAAACAACATCCAAACATCTAAACTTTCACATAATCAATTTAATTAGGAAGTAGGATGAATTGCCGCCGCGCGGCAACGCGCCGCGTCTATCCATCCTTTTCACGCCCGATGACTCCGTCTCTCTCGCACACCGACTGGCCATGCGGACGCTCCGTCAAGGTCACGCGTAATTTGGATTTTGAATGAGTTATTTTATTACTTTGCGGTGATTGTGCATTTATTTATATTTTGAGGAATCTTTCTCATGTTATCAGGGGATTATGATTTTTTTATATATAAAATAAATATGTTAATGGAAATCTTACATAAAAACTGAAGTGACTTTAATGTATAACCGACTTAACGCAAAAAAACCACTTTTAACCAGGTTCCAAGAAAGTCACCTAGGTGAAAACTTAAAATAGGTTCGAGGTTTTTATTTATAGTGTATTAGTAGTAAAATCTCTGAAAGTGCGATTTTGTAAGTCTCATTTTTTACGTCGTGACTGAAAAAACGTTGTAATGTGCAGAATATTGGGCTCACGTCAGGGATTACTTGCCTAACATAATTTAAAGGGTATCCATAGATTATATTATAATATTCACCTAAAGTGCCTTTTTTGTCTAATTATAAACGGCCAAAACACAACTTTAGGTATTTCTCTCGAACGGACACCAGTATACCTACAAAATCACGATGAGTGCTCAAAATAAAGGCAATATTATTATTTAAAAATAAATTTGTTAAAGGTGTCATTAATGTGACCCCAAACTTTATTTTGACTGGACTAGTTATACCACCTAAGTTACCTTACCAAGACCAATGGTTTACAAAAATCTACTTAAACACTCTTAAAGAACTAATTATTCATATTACAAAATATAAGTTTGGTAGGTACTCTACTGTGGCATTTGTTCCGTCTACAGAGCTTATCAAGCTAACAAAATGGCGAAGGGTCCATAAGTACAATAATTATGTAAATTCCCATCGGCTTCCTTTTAAAAATCCCTAAAAACCCCACCCTACCGATACACTATGCCGATCATTCATTAACTTCATTATTGTCACCAATTTAATTAAATAGGTACTTATGTACTAAAAAAACAGTTTTATATCCAGCAGATACCCACATCGCTGATTTGGAGGTCAATATAAACACCTCTGGGTATATCACTATACAAATATATTTCAATATTGTCTTATCATTATCACCTTGCGAACTTTTAATTGACTAAACATACGATTACCTAACTATTGCCCGAATACTCGTACGCTACTTATCTTTGGGAGCGTCTCAAACATCGCCCTGTCACTTTTAATGTCAAACGTATGAAAGAGATGGCATGATGTTTGAGACGCTCCCAAAGTTAAGTAGCGTTCGAGTATTCGGCCATATATCTGCTGCCCAGGCACGCTCTTAAAATTGAGCTAATAAGGTACTAAGGTAATACCTAGCTTATAACAATAGTATAGTAGATACGTGTAAGTATATACGTGTAGTAATATTTTAGTAGTATACTTTCAATAACAATAGTGATGCTTATGTAAAAAATTGCAATATTGCACTATAACTGGGCTATCTTATCTTTAAACACAACACTGCCGAAAAAAATTTTGTTAGGGCGTTTGTGCACTACACTGAATTTTACCGATCCGGCGATCCGGTTTTTTCCGGACCGATATGGCAGCAATGAAAAACATATGGGCGCTTGTGCACCACACTGAATTTTACCGTCCGTCATTTTACTTTTCCCCATTCCGGACCGTTTTTTTCCGTTCCGAGATGACGGCAATGAAAAACATATGTACGCTTGTGCACTACACTGAATTTTACCGTCCGGAAAAAAACGAATGGTTGTATTTTAATCATAAATCACTACATAGTATAAAACAAAGTCGCTTCCCGTCTGTCTGTCCCTATATATGCTTAAATCTTTAAAACTACGAAACAGATTTTCATGCGGTTTTCACTAATAGGTAGCGTGGTTCTTCAGGAAGGTTTTAATATATAATTCATGAAAGTTTTGTGTAAATTGGTAGAAATATAACGATAATTGTCGAAAGTGCGGGCAAACGGCAAGCCGCCCGGGAGCTTTCAGCAAAAACGCTGCCTAATCCTTTCGAGGTTTAAAAAAATAATGCATATTGGGATATTTCTCTTCTATAGATCTACAAAAAAGTCCGCGATAGCATATGTCTATCTTTTAAGGATAGCATATTATAGCCATATTATCTCTTAACAAATGGTTACGAACAATGCGGTAATTTGGAAAGCTATTTAAACGGATACAGTATTAACCCCTATCAATCTTAATACGTTAGTTGCTTTAAGCATTTTATGCACATTATTTTACTCTTTTACACCATATAATTTAAATGAATATCTTAGGAGTTATCGCAAATAAATTAACGCACGCCAAAATGAATTTAAGCGCCTTTCTCACCAATAACACGTAATATATCTAGCACCAAAAATATGGTTTTTGAAATTTTTGTTTGTCTGTCTGTCTGTCTGTCTGTTGTCCGTGTTTCACGCAAAAACTACTTAGCGGATTTTGATGAAACTTTTTTTGTTATATAGCTAGCCATAGACATTCGATAGTAGTTAAAAAATAATTTTTCATCCTGCCTCAATTTATTGTGATTTCGGTAAAATCACTTCATATTTCACTGATAAGAGGATGAACCCAAAATTCTTTCTGTCTTCGTACATAAAGCAATAAAGCAAGTAATTGCCGACGTTCCAAGGAACTCATTATTCTTCTCGTTTAAAACGCGTCCGTAGAGTGTAGTTTCAAAGAGATCACTGCGCTGCCCCGGCCAGTAAAAAACCGGACAAGTGCACAAGCCAATCATCCGTGTTTTTCATGCCACGCCGGTCCGTAAAAACACGGACCGCCGGATCGGTAAAATTCAGTGTAGTGCACAAACGCCCTTATGGCGTCAAACTTAGATGATGATGCTAGCCAGCCAGGCGGACTAAGAAAGTCCTAACACCAACCATTGTTTATGCATCGTACTAGGATCCCTAGTTAAATACGTAACCAAATAGTAAAAGGAAAGAAGGAAGAAGTGGTTCACCGAATTCGTCCCTGAATGTACACCCACTGGGAATCGAACCCGCTCTGGGTCTGATACCGGTGGTGGTGTGAACCATTAAACCACAGAGGCGGTTGAAATAGCATAATTAAATTTCGCGTTATCTATGCAATGCAAATTGCACAAATTTTGTTATTTCGTCGAGATGACCAATAATTATAAAATTACACGGAAAACTCATCGCATTACATTGTGAATTGTTTCTTAAAACTTTGTTACAATACAAAAGGAAAGCTCGCTGTCTAGTGGATATACATACTTACTTAGCACAATTTGTTTTTGCCACCGACTAACTGGGCATCAATTTTTTTTTAATGTAGGGCCCAGACCAAAAAGATGTGAATGTTTAGCAGTTTACATACCTACGTATTTTAATAACAAAAAATATTTAATTTTTAACTGAATTTACTAAAAAAAAAGCGTGAGAGCGTAAAGTTGCATAGTGCAATCAAGTTGCATTGTCCCAGTCTAGTTAATAATAAAATTATACACTGTTCTGTTGGATTTAGGTTAAGATTTGACAGAAATATCGTAAAGATAAAAGTCAGTAATTAAAATATTTAATCTAAGAATTGCAAATGATAACAAAAAATAAAGAAACGAACAAAAATTACACTTACTATTTTAACATGATATTTTATTAACTTCATCACTATTTTTTGCAAATTTGTGAAACCTGCATGAAAATTAAACTAGGCTAGACTTTCATTAATTAACTAATGTGTAACTAATGTTAACGATACATGAGTAGCTTCCACAGTGTCATAGTGATATTAATTATGTCATAAAGTTTGTTATTTTATTGTCATGACATCAGTGAGAGCTGTCAAACAAAGTAATGTTGATTTGACGGAACTATACACTGTGTATAGCTCCATCCTGCTTACAATATTATAACGATTATAACACAGTTTGACAGTATGCAGTAAGACCCGGCACAGTATACTGTGCCCCAAGGGTGTTGCCCCTTCGAGAAAGTGATCTCTCGTCGAATCCAGCTCGGATGGGCAGCGTTTGGGGAGCTCCGGCATATATTTGCGTCCAAAATTCCTCAATGTCTCAAGACTAAGGTCTTTGACCAGTGTGTGTTGCCAGTTATGACTTATGGAAGCGAGACGTGGTCTTTTACTATGGGTCTCATAAGAAGGCTCAAGGTTACCCAGCGAGCAATGGAGAGAGCGATGCTTGGTATTTCCCTGCTCGATCGAATCAGAAATGATGAGATCCGCAGGAGAACTAAAACGACCGACATCGCTCGAAGGATTGCTCAGTTAAAGTGGCAGTGGGCAGGACACATAGAGCGGAGAACCGATGGCCGTTGGGGCGGAAAGGTTCTCGAATGGCGACCGCGAACCGGACGACGTTCCGTGGGCAGGCCCCCTACAAGGTGGACCGACGATCTGGTCAAGGTCGCGGGAAGCCGCTGGATGCGGGCAGCGCAGGACCGATCATTGTGGAGATCCTTGGGGGAGGCCTATGCCCAGCAGTGGGCGTCGTACGGCTGAAATTATGATGATGATGATGAAGGGTGTTGGAACAACCACATAATGGTATTTTATTTTATTTGAGTTGAACACCTATATTTCCCTTATGCCGTGTAGTGCTGGCACCACAGATAACGCTGGCACAGAAAAATAAGAGTACCACCCCCTTTTTTCCCGTGGGCGTCGTAAGAGGCGACAGAGGGAAAACCGCCATCAGGAGATGGGCAGCAGCATCTCCCTGAAACAGTAGGCTTTACTGCGATCGCCAACCGCTTGCCATGGCGATTATGAATGTATAATATAGTATACTAACGGATCCTCGCGGTTTTACCCGCGTGGTACCCGTTCCCGTGGGAATATCGGGATAAAATATAGCCTATGTCACTCGGGAAGAATGTAGCTTTCTAATGGTCAAAGAATTTTTGAAATCGGTCCAGTAGTTTCGAAGCCTTTTCGATGCAAACAAACAATAAAATTTTTCCTCTTTATAATATTAGTATAGATGAAAAAGCATTTGATTCGATTGAGATCTGGGCGGTGCGCGGTGCTGCAGTCTCTCCAGAGGTGCCAAATAGACTACAGGTACATCGAGGTGCTGAGGTAACTACTTATATAGTTATACCAAAACGCCACCATGTTGGTTCGATTACAGAACCAGACTTCTAACTAATCCGATCTAACTACAGCGAGGTGTGAGACAGAGAGACGTTATTTGTAGGAGTTAAATTATACAATTTAAATGCTCTTTTATGCTCTGATGAAAAAGTTTATAGAGCTGTACTTTACAAGCAGTCACTGTGGTTACCATTATAACCCTACTTTACTGTTTGGTGATAAAACGCCTAGGTTTATAGAACTTTTTGTTACTTGGGTCAGGAACGGCTTGACCGATTTTGATTAAATTTTATATGTTTATTCAGTAGGTCTGCGAAATGGTCGTTATCTATTTTTATCCCGAAATTCCACGGGAGCGATGCCCCGGGGCGTAGCTAGTTATAATTTATAAAAGACAATTCTAAAACAGTAGAAAATAAAAAAATCTTATAAAAAAAAAATAACAGAACTATTTTAAAATGCCGCCTTGTTATTAATAACCTATAGTTCTCTCTCATCCGCAGACATAACAGTTGCGAGAAAAATGAAATTCATGAATGATTCACTACTCATCCGGCAAAACATGATCGGGTAAAAAACATGATATCACGCATATCACGATAATGCACACAGGCTCACCGTCAAACCTTTTGTTATGTTTTTACGAGGTAAAGAAATGAAAAGCTAATTGAATTCGTAATTTTTTTTTTTTATTATTGAATATTCTGCTGTTTATCAAATAATTTCTGGCATTGTTAAGTCAGTACCTACATATCAATCAATTTGTGCAGAGTAGTTTTAGTTTAGTTTATTTAGGTATATAGAAACTCAACAGCTTTTTTAACAATATTAACTTAACTTATTACATTCGTATTGAATCTTAAGCCAATTACAGAGTTTCATAAATACTCATACTCATAGTATACTCAGAGAATGTAGTTAAATCGACATAATGTGAATATTGATAACAATAATAAACACATAGGTACTTTACATATTTTCCGTAGCCAAGTGCTGTACGCACCGGTTTTCAAGGTGCCGCTGTCTCTAGAGGTCCCGGATTCGATTCCCGGCCGGGTAAAGATTGAAAATGAACTTTTAAATTTTTCCTCGGATCTGAGTGTATGTGGTAATACCCGTCCTTGTTCCCAATTTCCATAATACTAGTGCTTAACTATAGTTTGGTATTGAAATAATGTGTGAGATGCTGTCCATTATCTATTTATTTTATTTATTTATACTTAGAGGTGAGTT
Source organism: Crambus lathoniellus (assembly GCA_949710035.1). NCBI lineage: Eukaryota > Metazoa > Arthropoda > Insecta > Lepidoptera > Crambidae > Crambus > Crambus lathoniellus. The sequence continues at coordinate 7,178,003 of OX453303.1, read as the reverse complement.
CGATAAGGTTGAAGTAGTGTCTCTAGATAAAAATAATAAATTAAAGAGACGCGGTACATTAGGACAAATTGCATTATAATTTATAACTTACCAGCTTTCCGCCCGCGGCTTTGCCCGCGTGGACTACTCAACGAGGTTATTGGGGAATGTGATATTTTTCCGGGATAAAAAGAAGCCCATGTTTCTCTCCAGGCTACAAAGTATCTGTGTCCCAAACTTCAGCCGAATCGTTCAGCCGCTTTGGCGTGATTGAGTAACAAACATCCAAACATCTAAAATAAACTGTCACATTTATAATGTTATAGGATAGACATTAGACATTAGACAAACAAATTGATTAATCCCAGAGTGTGAGACGCTCAAGGTTAGCGAAAGGCGGATGTCAATAATTAAGCATTGACGCTGTCCGATATATACAAAAAAAACATGAAATGAACGATGAAGTGCGATTTAGAAATAATAAATAACATTTTGATATTTGCACCCATATAATGGCTCTTACCTATTTTTTGCGATAAAAAATTTACCTATTGTTGTAGGAAAGGAGTTTTTTCTATAACCTATAGGTACTTTATATGTAATCCTACTAATATTATTATACTTTAACTAGCTGACCCAGCGCGACTTCGTTCCCGTGGCCCTACCCCACACCTACCCTACCCTACCCCTACCCTACCCCTACCCTACCCCTACCCTACCCCTACCCTACCCCTACCCTACCCCTACCCTACCCTACCCCTACCCTACCCTACCCTACCCTACCCTACCCTACCCTACCCTACCCCTACCCCTACCCCTACCCCTACCCCTACCCCTACCCCTACCCCTACCCCTACCCCTACCCCTACCCCTACCCCTACCCCTACCCCTACCCCTACCCCTACCCCTACCCCTACCCCTACCCCTACCCCTACCCTACCCCTACCCCTACTTACTCCTGACCTACCCCTACCCTACCCTACCCCTACTCCACCCCTACCCTACTTCTACTCTACCCCTACTTACCCCTCCTTCCCCTATTTTTTCACCGCTAAAACCTTCCTTGGACTTCCACGAACATTTCAAGACCAAAATTAGCCAAATCGGTCCAGCCGTTCACGCGTGATGCCGTGACCAAGGGAAATAGGGATTCATTTTTATATATATAATATTATTAATGCGAGGATTTTAGGAAATAGCCCCACTAAGGGGGTAAAAAAGGGGGCCCACACAGACGAAGTCGCGAGCGGAGCTCAAGTAACCAAATAAAAGCTTGAAACGTAATCATACTTACATGTTATTAAGGCGATACTCGGAAAAATTATGCTGAAGCGAGATAGCAATGAGAAAACGACGCGCGCGGGAGCGAGACCGATTTTGCAGATTTGGCTAAAAAAACACAAAATCACTCCGTATTAAAAAAATACAGCGATTTTAAAAAAATGCTTCTATACGATCCTAAATATTATTGGTGTCCACTAATTAAACCAATTTCCAATAGTGTAAGTAACCCCATTTACGAATAATCTTGAATTTTCGTATTTTTTAGAGGTCTTTTCGAAAAGAAAAAGTGTCGAGGCAAAATCATGAAATCGTGTTTTTGAAACTATACGATTCTAGATAAAGGTATGAAGAAATATATATCTTAATACCAGAATTGTAACAACTGTAACCGTCCTATAGTTTTAAATCAAAAAGTCCATACTTTTTCCGAGTAGCGCCTTAAACGGACGTACTACCACAGACTAATACTTGACTACTAACAAAATTCATTAAACTAGTTATAATTTCTATCTACACATCAAAATAACTCTTAAAAATAAATTTTATAGGACAAAGAAGTTGTTGCCATTGACCTAATAAAATTATGCTTCTATAAAAGTTTTGTGCAAAATGCTTCATGGCTATAAATAAAAGCATGCATTTATTACTTATTAGGTACCTACTATTTTTGTTTCAAATGTTAATCTAGTACTTACCTATATATAAAAATCTCGTGTCACAGTGTTAATTTGAACTCCTCCGAAACGGCTTTACCGATTTTTAACCGACTTCAAAAGAGAATCATGTTATCAGTTTGACCTGTATGCATGTAATATAGTAGGAATGGGATAGTATTTGAGTATAACGAACACGTGTTCTAAATTTCGTTAGTGTATTATGTATGTTTGTATATTTGTTGTTTGTCAACAAATTTCTCGAAAGCTAAAAGTCCTATCTAGATGATTTTTTTTATTAGGTGTATTTCAAATTAGGGAACAGTCTACATGTAATCAAAATCGGTTCAGTAGTTTTTGAGATATGGGTAAACGATGGTTGTACCATCATACATCATGTTCTGCACTAAAAATTTCAACCTTTTCAGTTGACACGTCGACAGTACTTTTTGAAGTCGGTTTAATTTATAGAAAAAATGTGATAGTAAAAAAAATTCAAATTACTTTTATTTATCCCGAAATTGTACGGGAGCAAAGCCCTAAGGCGTAGCTAGTACTTTTATAATAATTTGGTGTTCGTAAGCAAACTTACCTCTTGCACAAACCAAGGCAGAGTCTCCAACCACCCACTTACACACGGTTTTCCAAAGAGCAAGGAAAACTCATTATTTTTAATATCCAACCTCCTCGTGTAACCATCGTAGTGATAAAGGCTTAAATCACCATTAACAATTTTGTCTTTACCCGGGATTTCAGTGCACGTTTTATTCAACATCACCTGGTTAACAGGACAACACTTACGAAAACACTTTTTAAGTTCACAAGCACATCCAAACGTCCTGATTTCACCGGTCACATTTTGTTTGTATACATATTTTGGGGGGTAAGTCATTCCATCTTTGACTATAAAGTTTTGTTCGGAGTTTTTACCGTCACTTATATCTACACTCAATTTTAAACTGCACGGTTCGGAAATAGCACTTAAAACGAGGGTTAATAAAAATAAAATAATCATGTTTATTGGTAGTCTAACTTTTTGATGCCGTGCCAAAGTCGTGTACGACTAAAACGTGTAATTCGCGGCGATCAACTGAGTTTTTTATCCGGCGTGCACGGCATCTGAGTGGCGTCTGATCGACCTACAAGCAGCATTACACAACTCCATTTAAGTTTAATCGTAACTAAATGTCCCTTGACAAATGCTTGACAACGAGCTTTTAAAGTTCCGTAAACTTTGTGGAACTGTAGCTAAGGAGAATGCGTAAAAAATTGGTAAAATAAAAACACTATGAATGCGAAAATAATTATGACAGCGGTTTATTTTTATATCGTTAAGGATTGGATTTTGGAAAAAATAAATACCTACATTTTGTTCCAAAGGAAAAAGTTGCAGGAATTGTAAATTGCAGAAAGAAGTTAGTAAGTATGAAAATTTGTTTTATTTTTAATAATACGTGACTATTTTAGGAACAAATTATATGAATTAAAGCTGTAACCTTAAAAGAGTCCTTGTGGAATATAATCATGGTTTATTATCGCTTTTAGCAGGATGTCAACATGATGTGTATGAGATAGACAGCTTAATTTGTATTCATGAGGACAGTTTAGAATGAATAGTATTATTTTAAGTGTATTATGCAATTAATAATGGCGTATCAAACTTGCAGTCATCTCGCAAGGATATCTTGAGCGTCTAAAATAGTTACAGAAATAAAAGGTAAGATGAAATTTGTTCCAAACAAAATAGAGTTTACTTTTACACGACTGCTCAAAACATGGAGTGTATTGTGTTTATAGTTGGCTAGTTTTCATATTGTAAAATATTATAAAATTAATTTAATATTATTAAAATACATCTTTCTTAATTAAATGCATTTCTTAGATAACGCGACATATCAAGATAGTTAACTAAAAGTGTTTGCTTCACTGAATATCATTTAGAGCACTAGGTAGTTTTATAGAAATTGGAAACAACTATGGGTATCTATGTAAGTATTACCACATGCACCCAGACCGACGCAATATTGAAAGGTTCGTTTTCAAGGTTTACCCGGCCGGGAATCGAGCCCGAAACCTTCAAAAGTTAGCGGCACCTTGAAAACCGGGGCATACACCATTCTTCCACGGAGGAGGATGCTTTGACAAACGTACACTTAAGCTACACTTACTGTACACCGGTAGAGTAAACGGTAGAGTGGAGTGGTCGAGTATACTAACTATTATATACTAATGTAGACGTCATTGGTAGAGTAGAGTAAAACTGGGCCCCGATCGCGGTATTTCTATGACGCATTAGTCAAGTGTACGTGCAGTTGAAGTGCAGTTGACGTGCACACCGTTTTTGATAACGCGCGGCTTTGACAGTGCGACAACGTTTTCTGTTCCGGTGATAATCTTTTGAACTAAAACAGTTTTCATACGACAGTCTATTTTGACTAATTTCGTATTGCAAGTGGTTCCTCTGTCACGGAAGTCACCGGATCAGACAGGATTGTAGGAGTATAGGTTTGCATGACGTGTGCGTCGTTATGTCATTACGGCAATACGAAGTCAAATGTCATGACCCAAATGCGATGAAGACGTGCTGCATAAAAAAATTACGGCGATTGGCCCGCTGAAATTTGGTAGAGTAGCGAGCATTTTCAGTATACAATAATTTTCAACTTTATATACTTACATACGTAAAAGACGATAAGACCGAGAGCAGACCAGCGGGGCTCCTCGCGACACAACAATGTAGGTACTTACAGTAGGTAGTAATTAGTAAGTAATTAGTGGCCGCCCGCAGTTTTACATACTCTGATGGTCCTACTTCGACTTATTCTCTATCTGTATGCAACATTTCATCCAAATCATTTCAGTCTTTAACGCGGTTTCAGAGAGATACAAACAAATTATCACACTTCCCTATTAGTATTAAATAATAATGTAGAATTTAAAATCCAATAAATCATCAATCTTTTAGCACTTTCGGTTTAGACACAAATAAACCTCTACATCGTATCATTTTCCGAAGCATACAATTTTCACACAATTCCATGTCCTGAAACTTTAATTATAGTAAGTAAAGGTAATCAGTGCTGGGCAAATTAGTGGCACTACTTCAAGTAATTAAATTCAGTGATTTACGCTTATATACAAAAGTTTGCGTACTTTCTATAGTACATCAAGCTTTATTTATACACACGGTTAGGCGTTGTCCTAATAGAACGCGACAACGTGTTTTAGTACTAAAACTTTATAGTTGCTATTAATTAGTAACTATCTGCTGTAAATATGCTGCGTAAAAAGTATATTTTTTTATAATTGTATGAAAAGAACCCTTTAAGAATACTTTTTAGTAAGGAAACAACTTAGGGCTTTTAATATAATTTAAAGTACCTATTAGTGAAATTGGGAACCGTTTTGGGACTCTGTTCCAACTCGTAAACTCAACTCGAGTTTACGAGTCAATTTAAACAATTACAGCGTGTTTTTTATTACATTCAACTGCCATAAACTTGTACGAAAACAAAAGAAAAAAAAGCGTCGGAATAGGCACAACCCTAATGTAACTCGATATTTTTGTAAAATGATTAGTATTAATATAATTTAGCAAAACTAAACTAGAAAAAACACTTATTTTTGACAAACTTACTTTGATATCCTTGTCTTTAAAAACACTGACAGGTTTCAGTAATAATTATTTATTCAGACATGATATTCACAACCGTAGAAATGTAGCACGGAACGAAGGAATTAAATAAATGAGCAATTTCCACGAAGAAGCTTCTACAAATTGATGTGACTGAGAAACTATTTTAGTTTCGCACTAATTTGAAGAAATTGATATAAACGTCCCACGTTTTAATAAGAATTAGAAAAATAAATGAAAATTGTTTGCGTGTTATTTTAATTTTTAGTTTTTTGCATTCACAATGCAATTTTTATTACTGAAAAATGGAAAATGAAGTATTTAGAAAAAATCTACCCGTCTCACAACCAGCTCCGATGGGACTCGAACCCACGACCTTTCGCTTTCCGGGCGACTGCTCTAACCACTGAGCTACGGAGTCTTTTGTTTTGATGTGATTGTTTGCGTGCAAACGTGCAACAAAATTGAATGTGAACCGGCCGAACGCGGCCGGAGAATTTTAAAAGTAAGTAGTTTTATTTATATTAAGTAAGTAGTTTTATTTAAGAAATAAGGCAGCATCTTAGTATGGCCCCCATTATACACCTCTAAATATTAATTGGTCCAAAGGACGATAGCACCGACCGCCCGCGTAGTTACTTTGTGACGATAGTGTCCATCAAACAAAAGTCAAAAGTACAACATCGACTTAACTAAAATGTATGGAACAGCCGATTTTTTTTTCGCCATTCCCTTAGTAAAAGTTGTTCGTATTGATGGACACTATCATCCCCTAAAATCTTTGTACTAATTAAAATTTAGAGGTGTATAAGCATTTTAAGCTTGTGGAGATCCTTGGGGGAGGCCTATGCCCAGCAGTGGGCGTCGTTCGGCTTACATGATGATGATGATCATGATGAAGCATTTTATACACGGTAATTTATCACCCAGCATAATTTCAGGTACTTAAGTATTATTCTACTCTTGAAAACCACTCTTATTATGGGACCAAAACTGAAATCGCGAAAATAAAATCAGCTGTTCCATACAAAGGTGCAAAAATATTTAATCAAACTATATGGAACAGCTGATTTTTTTTTCGCGGTTACTAAATAACCTGTGGGTATTTGACTGAATTTTTTTTATTGACTTAAAATGTTTATTGACCTAGTAGCAACACAACATAATTATTTATTATCAAATATCTTGCATATTTTCAGCGATATAGAGCATCAAACTTTCTAATTAGACAAGGAGAGCGCTATAGAAACGTGACGTCACATTTCTATAACGCCATACTCTCGCCATAGAAAATTTCGTTTTAGAAAGAGATAACTAGAGTCACAATTAAGTAGCTCATAATTCGCTTGTTTTAATACAGATTGAATATCTTTTTTCACATTTGTTATTCAATAATGTTATATTTCTGAATGTAATAATTTAATATAGATCTACATTTCCACAACAGTCAAATACCCAATTATAATGTCATCGGTATTTGTTATTGACTTACTAATATTTGTTCTTGAAATTTTTGATAAATATAAAAATTATTGTTCATGCTTCGATCAACAATAACACCCAGTTCTGTGCATGTCTGAATCATGCGAAACCAGTTTTTCAAGAGTATTCAGTAACTTTGTGTATTTATTTTCTGTTGAAAGACTGATTTGATTATAAACAAATAATTAAAAAAGTATATATTTTCTGACGTTTATGTTCCCACATATTTTACGACACATTTGAAATAGTTATAAATAAAGAACCAATAAAACAAGATGATGTTCTAATAAAATTTAGGACGGGTGTTAAGTTGATGATTACTATAAAAAAAAATTAACAACTCAAGGAAGATTTAGAACAATCGTTAACGATTGACTCAGGATTAGTAATCTAAGATACGATAATAATATAGGCCAAGTCCGCCATTAGCTTCGAGTGAACCTGTCTAAAGAAGCGTTTGAATGCTAATGGAAAATATAGTGAAACAACCAATTTGAATTATGATTTTTAATACTGTTAAAATTTCAACAATACAAAACGTAAGAAATAGAAATTTTACACAGAAGGAAAATAAAATTTAACGATCCATATAATACAAAATATTGGGACGAAAATTTGAAACCAAATAGAATCGGAAAAAATCATCCTTATTATTTTAATTGTCAACATTACAAAAGCTCATCAGTGCAGAAGCAATTCCTTCTTGTCATGGATACAATATTACACACTAACTTAATGGTAAAAAAAATTACAAGGTAGCTCGTAGCATTATTTGGTTCTATGGTTCTTCAATTTAATCCCATTAGTTTCGAACATACTAAAAGCCACAAGTCACCTAAGTAGAAACAATAATTTTTGTACATTGCTCCCAAAAGGAAAGGTGAATTATAATTATTGTGAAGTCCTGTATTGCAAAAGTGATGTGTCAATTAGTAGTTTTTTATTGCTAGCTTTATTAAACTATCTTCCAAATTAAGTACGTAGCAGCTTGTTGTAATTAATTTTAAATAAAGAACTTCACAAAACTTTAACTTTTCTTAATTTAATGTACGTATAATTATGTATTATGGCAGTAATATTTTTAATAAATACTTTTGTCACTAACTTAAGATTTTACATTAACTATATTAACAGTTATACTATTAACGAACTAAGCAGAGATCTACATGATCAATACACTTTAGTATTGTCCCATTAAACTTTTATGGTTTAAATACAAAACTTCGTTTAAAAATAAACTTGGTTTAAAACTGATGCTGTCTTTGTTTTCTGATTAGCGAATGAAAGTAACAGCTTCAGTTTTAAGCCAAGTCTAACTTTAGACAACGATTTATAGTAACACCATTAGATTTCTATAGCGTCCGGAAACACGTGGTCCAAGTATGCTTGGTGACCGTAGCTCTGCAATGGCCTCGGTCTTGCTCTTTTGGAGTCTGTACCATTGTTGTCACCTGAACAGTTCCTATCAAACTTGGACGCAATTTCCCTAACTTTCCCTGGCCTAGGCTTATCATCGCTCTCTACATTACCACACATTTCATCACTCGTTTGCTTATATTCCTCAAAAGAACGATCAGTTTCGCTAAATTTCGCTTGATTCCTGTAGTCTCTGTCTTCCTCTTGCTTAAAGCTGCGCTTCGAGTATCTGGCATCCGCTTTCAAAGGCTCCTGCTTTTCCCGACTTTGCTTTCTGTTTGAATTATTTCTCTCATACATGCGCGAGTAATTCTTAGAACTTCTATTTTCGTTGTGACCAAAATTACTATTATGTAGTTGTATATTATTTTCGACGTCTCTCGGTACTCCAAAGAATGGGTTTTTGGTATATTCAACGTCGTTATTTGTCTTGCTTACATAACTTTCGAAAGTATTAATCTTTTTGTCGTTAGATTTGTTGGACCTCCTTACTTTAGGTGGTCCTGATTTGAACGTGGAGAACCTATTCTCGATATAATCGTTATTGTTAATCTCATTATTGGTTACGTTCTGTGGATCGAAAGCGTGTGTTCTTTGGTGAGTTATGGGCTTCGACAGCGATAAATACTTAGGCGGCTCTCCGTGCTTATTAATTGTTACTTCGTATTGAATATGCGGGTCTAGGACCGCATACACATTTTCTTTGGCTTCTCTCTCCAGCGAGGTTAGTGCTGCCTGTGGACAAACAAGAAAAACAATTGTTGATATTCTCATTTAATAACTCTGATTCTTAAAATAAGAACGACTTAAGTTTGCTAATGATATTAACGAATATTTTTACACGGAGCACTCTAAAACACTTTAATAGAGCAACCTTAGTACCTAACATAATGCAAAGCTTTGAAATGAAAAGTGTTCCATTAGAGTTTGTTGAATAATATTGTGCTTGCTAATCCTTTTAGGGTTTCAGCTTTACCTGTCTCACTTAGAGTAATTAAAGTTCCGTGGTAACGTGCGACAAATAATATCACTAACTCTTGATTAAATTGCTGAGCGTAAGGCGGCCTGACAATGAACGTACTAATATTGTGAGCTACAACTTTATTTATTATGCTAGGTTTAGAACTGCATTTGGCATTATGTTAACACTTATCATTATTCTTCAAAATAATCGAGCCCGATCAGTGGCTGCTTTCATCCAGCTCTTGCCAGCCACGCTGCAGATTATTATTATTAAAGTGATCGTGTTATTTTGTATGAAAACCAGAGCAGCACCTCTTTTGGTCGTCTAGGGAAATAAAATTCAATAGATATTTGACAGCAGTACTTTGACAGCTCGATAGTTTTTTGTATTATGGGCACTGAAGATTTTAAGTTTCGTAATGTAGGTACGAACGGGCTAAGATTCTGCTGGTGTCTGGGTTAGATCCCTTGACAATGTAGAAAAACTAACTTTATTTTTACTTTTTGCATTCACAATGCAATTTTTATTGAAAATGAAGTATTATAAAATCCGCGAGCTTTCACTGTCCGGGCGAAGAGCTTCGAAGAGATGATGACATAATTTCATCAATAATTGTAATGCTTATTCTAAAATTATTTACTGCAAAATTTAGTGATTTAATGCCACCTAAACTTGTTTTATAGGTCAATAAATAATATTTAATATCCCAGCCGAGCTGTTGACTTTATTTACGACCTTGTAACAACATATGGTGGGACATCGTGCTATTAATCAACAGAGTAACTATCTATCTAATTAATGTCCCGGAACGGCCGATCCTTTTAATCAATCAGTTCGCCAATTTCTTTGATTGGATCTATGTTATGTTATGACGTATGAATCATCAATCATGTATCAATATTAACAATAGCAGCCTTCTCGTAGAGTGAAAGTTATAATGGGTCTTATTTATTTATCTACTAGCTGACCCAGCGCGACTTCGTTCCCGTGGCCCTACCCCCTACTCCACCCTACCCTACCAGTACTCTACCCCTACCCTACCCCTACGCTACCCCTACCCTACCCTACCCCTACTCTACCCCTACCCTACCCTACCCCTACCCTACCCCTATATCCTTCCTTGGACTTCCACGAACATTTCAAGACCAAAATTAGCCAAATCGGTCCAGCCGTTCACGCGTGATGTCGTGACCAAGGGAAATAGGGATTCATTTTTATATTATATATAGATTACACAATCTGGGTTTACTGGAAGAGGTCTCTTTTAGAGATAAGTTCACCTTTGCTCATATGTTTTTATTATTAAATGTGTTTTCACTTCTCATGCTCGTAAAGTTCTTGTTTATGTTGGGTATAGGCTGCATAAAATCGCATTTTATGCCCTAGTGCATAAAGTAAAATCTTCGTCTAAGTCTCAGACTCTAAGACAAAGGTCGTCAGGTAAACAGTCACACACGCAATTAAACTTCGTTAAATAAATTTGTTGTTTCATTCTGTTTCTTAAATTTTGTAAATAATCCATGTTAAATTACTAAATTAATAAAACTAGGCAAAATTAATGAGTTTTCAAAGGAATAAGTAATTCAAGAGCATTATGGACTACTACGATCTATGCTAAAAGTCACCGTGCTGCCCTGCCACTGCCACATATAAAAAAAAATTAAAAGAAAGTCTTCCCGCCAATATGGCGAAGTCGTTATTTTTTCTTTTTTGCAATATTGTTATTTATTTTCCTCGCACTCGAAGTGAAAAGCAGAGTGTATAACTCATTCATAAAACCCCTTTTACCCTCGAATTGACTATCCGTCTCGGGTAAAATGGTACGTTTTATGCACTTGTTGTACAATCTACTATTTATGTGCAATAAAGAGTGTAATATTGTAGTGTGATGTATTATGTTCTTTTCGTACGGTAAACATCTGTTTACTTTTAGCGAAACTGAGAAATTAGTTTGTTCGGAATCTAGAGTAGAATCGATTCCAAATATTTTTGATAGAGATATTTATTTTTTTTCAATTTTGCCGCTTCTAAAAATGTTTGTGTCTACTGCCTATTAATTGCCTGCGACACGTCAAGTGCGTCATAGTAGAGCTTAAAATCTGCCAGAAAGTCACGGAGACCTATGAGCTCAATTTTTTTCATGGAATTCAATTTAACATCCTACTAATATTATAAATGTGAAAGTTTAGATGTTTGGATGTTTGGATGTTTGGATGTTTGGATGTTTGTTACTCAATCACGCCAAAACGGCTGAACGGATTTGGCTGAAATTTGGGACACAGATACTTTGAAGCCTGGAGAGGAACATAGGCTACTTTTTATCCCGGAAAAATATCACATTCCCGCGGGATAACGTCATGTAGTTCACGCGGGCGAAGCCGCGGGCGGAAAGCTAGTAAAATAATAATTATATGGGCTTTAATTTCAGTTAGGTATTGCATTAACAAGCCTAGCCTCCCTACCGCGACATCGCCCGCGTGAACTACACGACGACATTATCCTGCGGGAATGTGGTATTTTTCCGGGATAAAAGTTGCATAGGTGATGTTCGGAAAAGATCGACATTCCTGAACGCATCTCTAATGTCACGTCAAATTGACATTTCGCTGTCACTTGAAGTTGACAGCTCCCACTTGATTGAAATTCTTGTAAGAAAATGTCGGATTAATTTTGCTGAATTGTTAAAAACCGCTCGCGTTGAATATGCCTGGCATATCGAGTTTGAATTGAATCCTGAATTATCCTTGTGATCCCGTTTTGTACGACCAAGATTTTGACGCCATCGTGACGATCGGGCCGGTCGCGGCGTTTTGAAAGAAAGATAACCTTTTCCACCACCACGCGTTGTTGTCGGGACAATATATCTTAATAAACAAGCCCCGCGTGTGTCGTGTGTTATTGTGTACCTATTGTTGAAGCGCCCAGTGTCTTGGGAACGCTGTAGTATTTGTTTTGTGAGTAAGGTGACGAATTGGTAAGGTCTGCAGAAGAATAAGGAGCTACCAGGGGCGCGCGCCCCCTCTCTCCGCAGCCCAGGAGACTCTCGACAGCACAGACCGTATGTAAAATTCACCTTACTTCACAATAAGTCGCTGTGTATCGCAGTCCAATTGTTCAGTTACATCCCGGCTGAAACCAAGTTTTGTCCGGAGTCTATACTCATGATAAACTTCCACTGCGCCATGCCGGCTCCACGGGTGTAGGCAGGGGTGTACTGAACATTTCTTGGTAGCAGAGCGTAGTTTGAAGGCCTGACAGGCCCACGCCAAAACTTTGTCTAGTAATCAGTGCCGTTTTGATGACCATCTGGTCCGGACTAGATTAATTTGTACTTGTAAATGGTAATTAACTTGCATTTGAAAAGTAAAGGGCATTCCTTTTGTTGTTGGTTCCATGTCTTGTAATTAATTGTCATGTATTGAAGTTCCAAAATGTAAACAGATGCCTTTCTTTGTTCATAATAATTATTATTTAGTTTGTTAGCAAACTTGAGTTGTGAATATTGACAAGTTGTTGCTAAATAATAGCTAATAAAAGGTTAGCTAATAAGTTTGCACTCAATACTTAGTGAAACTTAAATGATTTAAGACATTGTTTACACATTGAAACTTATTGAAACTTGTGCTTTGAAATAATTAAAATTAACTTGTTGTTTGTTGATATCCAAGTGAATTTCAATAGTCTACTTGAGTGAATTTCAATAGTCTACTTAAAAAAAAAAAATAGTATACTTGAGTTTTGTTGTTTTCTGATAACCTCCAAATATTTAAGAGTTTGTGTCATTATAAATACTTTGTTGTTGTAATATTGGAATTTTGTGGTTACTAATAACCTCCAAATATTGGAGATTTTGTGTTGTAGTGAATATTTTGAATTTGTTGTTTTTGTTGATAAATTTGTGACGTTACAATGACGGCCTCCTCTGCTAAAGCCAAAATACGTTCTGAGTTACGGTGGTTAGCTTCTGCGGTTGCGTTGTTGGATCGACCGGATAGGACGGAGGCCTTGTTGAACAGATACGTAGATCTGCCCATACGTTTGGCTGTTGTTGATGAACAGTATGCCTTATTTTTGGAAAAGACTGTTGAGGCCGAGGTGGAAATGCGACAAGAAGTCGGTTTGGATGTGGACCAGTGTTATGAGTTTGCGGACAGAATTACCCAGGTGGCTCGACCTTTGCAAGTGGCAAGAGAGAATGAACCGAGCCCGTCCCCGGTCACATCTAAGAGTATGCCCCCTCTATTTGCCAGATTGGCCCCCTTAGATTTAAGGCGTTTTGCTGGTCGTCTAGAGGACTGGGAGGGCTTTATTAATATTTTTGATAGTCTCGTACATGCCCGGGATGATTTGACCCAGGGCCAGAAGTTGGCTTATTTGTTATCCGTGTTGGAAGGGGAGGCCCTTGAATCGGTTCAACATTTGGCCCCCTCGGATGAAAACTACCCTATTGCTAGGGATTTGATTGCCCGTCGGTACCAGAACGTACGACGTCTGGCGGACAACCATGTTGCCGCCATTTTGAATTTACCCCGCGTTGCCAGCGTGATGCACTTGAGAGTGGCTTTGTTGAATCCGCTGTTGGTTGCCTACAACGCATTAAAAAACTTAAAACTCCCAGTGGAGCAGTGGTCGTTTTTGTTACTGCACATTGTCCTGGGAAAGTTGCCGGACTCTGTTAAGGTCCGTTTTGAGCAGCAGTATGGTGGGGATAGTGCGACTTATCTGCCACCCTTCTCCGACCTCTTGACGTTCCTGGAAGGAGAGAGTAGACTGGCAGATAATTCCTCTCTGGCCGGTCCTATGGGACCCGAACGACCTGTGCCACAGAGTAGGTCCCCCACCGGACCCCCCCGTAGGGGGCGTATGGCCCCTCGCGCGCCCGGCCGCTATGCCGCCGTCCAGGAGACCGCCCGCTGCTTGTACTGTCGGGAACCGGGTCACAGCACGACCCGTTGTGATAAGTTCCTCGACCAGCGCGTCCAAGGCCGTCGAGCGATCGCGCGACAACGGACATGGTGCTACTCGTGCTTGGGCCTGCACATGCAGCGCGAATGTACCCAAGCGCACCCATGCCGCTTTTGTAAGGGCAACCACCATCCCCTCCTCTGCATGAACAGCCCAGAGGACGGCGGAGCGCCGCAGCGCGTCGCTGCAGGATCACCTCGTATGGGTGGGGGTCTCGGACCCCCCGCGGTGTTTGCATCCCGCAGCAGTTCTAGTGGCCCCCAGAGTGGCCCCAGACGCTCTCCGCCACGTTTGGACCCTCAAACGGGCGGGGGTCCCAGGGACCCCCCCATGGGAAACCGATCCCCAAGGATGGGGATGAGTTATGCGAGCGTTGCCGGAGGTCGTAGAGGCCCCCCGCGACGTTTTGAGCCTCGCACGGGCGGGGGTCCCACGGACCCCCCCATGGGAAATCGGTCCCCAACTAGGGGGTTCGATTTTGCGAGCGTTGCGGGAGGTCGTAGAAGCCCCCCGCAACGTGTTGAGCCTCGCACAGCCGGGGGTCCCCGGGACCCCCCTTCTGAAAATCGGTCACCGTGCCCCCGCGACTATGGGGCGACGTACACGGTGGGTGCTAGGCACCGATTCTCGCCGCCGCTCGCCGAATACCCGCGTTTGGAGCGGCGCCCGCCCCGTCTTCAAGGGGCCGGGAGATATAACCCGCCGGATACCGGGCGAATTGGACGTAGGCAGTATGTGGGAGAATGGGACCCACTGGATCGCTATGAGCGACCCCCTTACCATGGGGGGACGTCTGGGGACCCCACATACTAGCAATCAACGTGTTTACGGTCGATTGTAGCCACCCCTCCAGAGACCGTTTTGTTGCCCACGGCCTCTGTGCTTGTCAGGGGATTGAATGGCGACCTTGTGGAAGTTCGCGCCTTGTTGGATTCCGGTGCTCAGGGGTGTGTTGTGTCATCTTGGTTAGATAGGCGGTTGGGCCTCAAGGCGCACCCCCACACGGAAGGCGTGAGAGGTGTTGGCGATGTGAAAGTCCCCGGGTTGTTAGGGCATGTTGACTTCACATTTACATCACGTAATAAGTCCACGCCAGGCATTAAGACCTCGGCGATTGTGTTGGACACAGTTGTTGGCCGTCAACCTTCAGTTGACTTGGGACCGAGTATGTTGTCTTTGGTGTCTGATTCCCCACTCGCCGATCCAAATTTCTTCCGCCCAGGCCCGATTGATGCTCTCCTTGGAGCCGATGTCCTGGGGCGAGTTTTGTTGACGGGGAAGCGAGTTTTGCAGCCAGATGGCTTGGTAGCTCTGCAGACGACACTCGGTACAGTTGTGATGGGCCCTGCTCGCCGCGTTTTGGATTCCCTTGATGAGGATCGCGGTCTTGTTTTTAATGTGTCTCTCTCCGAAGTGGTGCAGAAGTTTTGGGAGGTTGAGGAACCTCCACCAGCCCCGCGGGTTGACCCAGTAGCGGATGAATGCGAGTTGTATTACCAGAATAACACTGGTCGCCTCCGCTCTGGTCGTTTGATCACCCGTCTCCCCTTTCGTGCCGGCCGACCTCCTCTGGGCGAATCCCGACCGCTAGCGGAACGTAGGCTAGTGGCGATGGAGCGTCGCATGAGCAAGGATCCGGTCTTCCGCCAGAAGTATGTTGAATTCATGCGGGAGTATGAGGAGTTAGGGCACATGTCCGTGAGCGATTTGGATTGGCGCTCCGTTGAGCACTTCTTTTTGCCGCACCACGCCGTTTTGAAATCCGGAAAGATTCGGGTGGTCTTTGACGGTTCGGCTCCCACCTCTACTGGAGCGTCCTTGAACCAGTGTCTGCATGTAGGTCCCAAGCTGCACACGGAGATCTCAGACATTTTGACCAACTTCCGGCGGCACCAAATTGTATTTATGACTGACATCCGGATGATGTTCAGACAAACGGTCATCCATCCAGAGGATAGG
The DNA here is from genome assembly GCA_949710035.1 of Crambus lathoniellus. NCBI lineage: Eukaryota > Metazoa > Arthropoda > Insecta > Lepidoptera > Crambidae > Crambus > Crambus lathoniellus. The sequence goes on along the minus strand of OX453303.1, from coordinate 7,161,667 downwards.
AGGTACCAATTGATTTTGTGGAGAGAGAGTCCTAGGGACCCCTTGTTGATTTATGAATTGAATACGAATACGTACGGTTTGGCTTCGAGCCCGTTTGTTGCGATTCGTTCTTTGTTGGAGTTGGCCGAGAAGGAGCGCTTGAGATACCCTCGCGCCTCCGCCATTTTGGCCAGTGACGTCTATGTGGATGACATTTGCACGGGCGCCTCATCTGTCTCAGAGGCGATTGTCCTGAGAGACGAACTCACCGCCCTTTTGAAGTCGGGAGGTTACGAGTTGAGGAAATGGATATCCAACTCGCCTGATGTACTGGTAGGTTTGCCCGAAGAGCACCAGCAGGACCCCCACCTATTCGAAAATGTTGATAATCCCCATGTGGTGACCGTCCTTGGCGTACAGTACAAACCGGTCTCTGACACGTTCACTTATTGTGTGGATTTACGACCACCGAAAGTCTGGACCAAGCGTTTAGTATTGTCTACTGTCGCACGTACCTTTGACCCCAATGGGTGGATTTGCCCCGTGCTGTTTATGGCCAAGTGTTTCTTGCAACGGTTATGGGCTTCGGGTGTGTCGTGGGATGAACCCCTCTCGGACGAGTTACTCCGAGATTGGTCGAGCTTCGTTTCATCCCTCCCCGAGATTAATGAAGTGCATTTGCCGAGGCTATTCCTCCCTTCTGAAAATTGTAAAGTTACTCTTCACGGCTTTTCCGATGCCTCCGAACGTGGATTTGCTGCGGCCGTGTACCTCCGCACCGTTACTGTTGACGGAGTTGTTGCTGTGCATCGGGTGATAGCGAAAAGCAAAGTCGCTCCCCTTCGGACTCGTCATACGATCCCGAGGTTGGAATTGTGTGGAGCTGCCCTCCTAATGCGTTTGTTGAACCACGTATGGCTCACATTAGGTCGATCTATTAAGATACAAGAGGTTTATGCTTGGACGGACAGTCAGGTCGTCCTTTGTTGGTTGAAGGCTCCGGCGCACACCTTGGACGTGTTTGTGGCCAATCGAGTGTCGCAGATTTGTAATTCCGACATCGAGTTGATTTGGAGACACGTGCCGGGAACCATGAATCCCGCGGATTGTGCGTCTCGGGGTTGTGTAGCCCCAACCCTAATTAACCACCCCCTCTGGTGGGGCCCACAGTGGTTGATGCGGCCTGAGTCGGAGTGGCCGCCCTCTCCAGCGTTGTCGAACGTAGCCGTTCCTGATATGCGGGCATGCGTCCTGGAGACTAACCCCGCCGGGGAAAAGGATTTGTTGTTGGATCGGTACAGCTCCTTACAGAAGCTGCTTGGTGTTACCGCTTGGATCAGACGTTTTGCGTACAATTGCAGAAACCCACGCGCGAGGCGTGATTCGTCGGTTCTCACTCCGGACGAGCGTAGGGACGCGCTCTTGTTTTGGGTCCGGAGAGTACAAGCTGATAGTTTTGAGTCCGAGATTGAAATTTTGCGTTTAGGCCGTCGCAAGTTGAAGGGCGCGGTATCGCGATTGAATCCCTTCCTGGACGAGAGTGGGCTTTTGCGAGTCGGCGGAAGACTTCGAAATGCGAACCTGCCGTATGGAGCTCGTCACCCCCTTTTGTTACCTAAAGCCGGACATTTGCCTCAACTGATAATAACAGATCGCCATGTGAATGCACAACATGCTGGCTGTAATGCTTTGTTGGCCATTTTGCAGCGTGAATTTTGGATTTTGTCTGCTCGTCGAGCCATTCGCACTGTGGTTTTCCGTTGCCTGCCTTGTTATCGATTGAAGGCCGCGACCATGCAGCCCCAGATGGGTGATTTGCCTGCTGATCGCGTCACGGAATGTAGAGCTTTTGCCGGAGTCGCCACCGACTTCGCCGGTCCCTTTACTGTAAAGGCTTCGAGACTGCGTAATGCTAAAACCTATAAGGCGTACTTGTGCGTGTTTGTGTGTTTGTCCACCAAGGCTGTCCATTTGGAAATTGTCTCGGAATTGTCTACCGAAGCCTTTGTCGCCGCCTTGAGCAGATTTGTTTCCCGTAGAGGACTGCCGACATTGATACGTTCCGATTGTGGTACTAATTATAAGGGAACGTGTAATTATCTTAAGGAAGTAGTTAAGTTTTTTGTTGATAATAAAATAGACATTGGAACCACCCTCTCCCGGCGTGGGATAATCTGGAAGTTTAGCCCTCGAGCTTGTCCGACCTGGGGAGGAATTTTTGAAGCTTGTGTAAAGGCTGCCAAGACACACTTGCGTCGCGTGATTGGAGAAACTATTCTCACGTTTGAGGAACTTGATACGGTATTTTGTAAAATTGAGGCCGTCCTCAACTCGCGACCCTTGTGCCAGTTGTCTTCGGACCCGAATGACCTGGAAGCGTTGACCCCAGGTTATTTCTTGATCGGACAGCCCCTTTTGGCTTTGCCTGAATATCCGATTCAGGATGTAGGATCCCATCGTTTGTCGCGATACCAACTTTTGAAACAGATGTCCCAAAACTTCTGGGCACGTTGGTCGATGGAGTATTTGCATATCCTACAACAGCGCGTGAAGTGGACAGATAAAACCACCCCACCCCAGACTGGCGACCTCGTGTTGATTAAGGATGCTAACCTGCCGCCCCTATGTTGGCGAAGGGGGCGCATTGTCAAACTCTACCCCGGAACTGACGGAGTTCCTCGTTTTGCTGAGGTTTTGGTTCGAGATTCGGTTTTGAAGAGAGCAGTTAGTGGGCTCTCCCGATTACCCGTAGATTGACGTACCGTTCTTAACGGTCCGGGGCGGGGGGATGTTCGGAAAAGATCGACATTCCTGAACGCATCTCTAATGTCACGTCAAATTGACATTTCGCTGTCACTTGAAGTTGACAGCTCCCACTTGATTGAAATTCTTGTAAGAAAATGTCGGATTTATTTTGCTGAATTGTTAAAAACCGCTCGCGTTGAATATGCCTGGCATATCGAGTTTGAATTGAATCCTGAATTATCCTTGTGATCCCGTTTTGTACGACCAAGATTTTGACGCCATCGTGACGATCGGGCCGGTCGCGGCGTTTTGAAAGAAAGATAACCTTTTCCACCACCACGCGTTGTTGTCGGGACAATATATCTTAATAAACCAGCCCCGCGTGTGTCGTGTGTTATTGTGTACCTATTGTTGAAGCGCCCAGTGTCTTGGGAACGCTGTAGTATTTGTTTTGTGAGTAAGGTGACGAATTGGTAAGGTCTGCAGAAGAATAAGGAGCTACCAGGGGCGCGCGCCCCCTCTCTCCGCAGCCCAGGAGACTCTCGACAGCACAGACCGTATGTAAAATTCACCTTACTTCACAATAAGTCGCTGTGTATCGCAGTCCAATTGTTCAGTTACATCCCGGCTGAAACCAAGTTTTGTCCGGAGTCTATACTCATGATAAACTTCCACTGCGCCATGCCGGCTCCACGGGTGTAGGCAGGGGTGTACTGAACAGGTATGTCATGTCACTCTCCAGCTCGCAAACTAGCCCCACGCCTAAAATCACGTCGATCCGTAGCTCCGTTTTGACGTTAAAGACGGACAAACAAACAAACAAACTTTTACATTTACAATTATTATTATTAGAATGGATAAATGGCAACATCTAGGTATAACTTAGAGTGAATCAGTATTTATAACTATACTAAAGCGCGACTGGGTTTCCAAACGCTAATGCTTTCCGAAAACTTAATAAATTTCTAACCAAGTATTTGCAATATTTCATACCACCACCGCCGATTGGATTAAGAAATGCAGCTGAATGGGAGTGTTCAGTACACCCCTGCCTAGACCGCGGAGTCAGCATTGGCGCAGTGGAAGGCTATCATGAGTATAGACTCCGGACAAATCTTGGTTTCAGCCGGGATGTAACTGAACAATAGGACTGCGATACACAGCGGAGAGACTTTTAAGTAAGGTAAGGTTACATACGGGTCTGTGGGTCGACCGTCTCCAAGGCAGAAGTGGTGTAAGGGGGGCCCCCCCTGTGGCTCCGTCTTCTTCTGCAGACCTTACCAATTAGTCACCTCACTCATAACACAAATAACAGCGTTCACAAGACACCGGGCGTTTCAACAATAGATACACAAAGACACACACGTGGGAGCTTTTTTTATTACGATATAGTGTCTCGACAACAAGCGCGTGTGGTAGAAAAGGTTATCTTTCAAAGCATCCGCGACCGGCCACTCCAGAGATGGCATCAAAACCTTGGTCGTACAAAACGGGATCACATAGATAATTTAAGATGTATTCAAACTCGATATGCCAGGCACATTCAACGCGAGCGATTTTTAACAAATTCAGCAAAATTCTTCCGACATTTTTTTTTTACAAGAATTTCAATCAAGTGTCACTGTCAACTTCAAGTGACAGCTAATGTCAATTTGACGTGACATTAGAGTTGCGTTCAGAAACGTCGATCTTTTCCGAACATCCCCCCGCCCCGGACCGTTAAGAACGGTACGTCAATCTACGGGTAATCGGGAGAGCCCACTAACGGCTCTCTTCAAAACCGAATCTCGAACCAAAACCTCAGCCAAACGAGGAACTCCGTCAGTTCCGGGGTAGAGTTTAACAATGCGCCCCCTTCGCCAACATAGGGGCGGCAGGTTAGCATCCTTAATCAACACGAGGTCGCCAGTCTGGGGTGGGGTGGTTTTATCTGTCCACTTCACGCGCTGTTGTAGGATATGCAAATACTCCATCGACCAACGTGCCCAGAAGTTTTGGGACATCTGTCTCAAAAGTTGGTATCGCGACAAACGATGGGATCCTACATCCTGAATCGGATATTCAGGCAACGCCAAAAGGGGCTGTCCGATCAAGAAATGACCTGGGGTCAACGCTTCCAGGTCATTCGGGTCCGAAGACAACGGGCACAAGGGTCGCGAGTTGAGGACGGCCTCAATTTTACAAAATACCGTATCAAGTTCCTCAAACGTGAGAATAGTTTCTCCAATCACGCGACGCAAGTGTGTCTTGGCAGCCTTTACACAAGCTTCAAAAATTCCTCCCCAGGTCGGACAAGCTGGTGGGCTAAACTTCCAGATTATCCCACGCCGGGAGAGGGTGGTTCCAATGTCTATTTTATTATCAACAAAAAACTTAACTACTTCCTTAAGATAATTACACGTTCCCTTATAATTAGTACCACAATCGGAACGTATCAATGTCGGCAGTCCTCTACGGGAAACAAATCTGCTCAAGGCGGCGACAAAGGCTTCGGTAGACAATTCCGAGACAATTTCCAAATGGACAGCCTTGGTGGACAAACACACAAACACGCACAAGTACGCCTTATAGGTTTTAGCATTACGCAGTCTCGAAGCCTTTACAGTAAAGGGACCGGCGAAGTCGGTGGCGACTCCGGCAAAAGCTCTACATTCCGTGACGCGATCAGCAGGCAAATCACCCATCTGGGGCTGCATGGTCGCGGCCTTCAATCGGTAACAAGGCAGGCAACGGAAAACCACAGTGCGAATGGCTCGACGAGCAGACAAAATCCAAAATTCACGCTGCAAAATGGCCAACAAAGCATTACAGCCAGCATGTTGTGCATTCACATGGCGATCTGTTATTATCAGTTGAGTCAAATGTCCGGCTTTAGGTAACAAAAGGGGGTGACGAGCTCCATACGGCAGGTTCGCATTTCGAAGTCTTCCGCCGACTCGCAAAAGCCCACTCTCGTCCAGGAAGGGATTTAATCGCGATACCGCGCCCTTCAACTTGCGACGGCCTAAACGCAAAATTTCAATCTCGGACTCAAAACTATCAGCTTGTACTCTCCGGACCCAAAACAAGAGCGCGTCCCTACGCTCGTCCGGAGTGAGAACCGACGAATCACGCCTCGCGCGTGGGTTCCTACAATTGTACGCAAAACGTCTGATCCAAGCGGTAACACCAAGCAGCTTCTGTAAGGAGCTGTACCGATCCAACAACAAATCCTTTTCCCCGGCGGGGTTAGTCTCCAGGACGCATGCCCGCATATCAGGAACGGCTACGTTCGACAACGCTGGAGAGGGCGGCCACTCCGACTCAGGCCGCATCAACCACTGTGGGCCCCACCAGAGGGGGTGGTTAATTAGGGTTGGGGGCTACACAACCCCGAGACGCACAATCCGCGGGATTCATGGTTCCCGGCACGTGTCTCCAAATCAACTCGATGTCGGAATTACAAATCTGCGACACTCGATTGGCCACAAACACGTCCAAGGTGTGCGCCGGAGCCTTCAACCAACAAAGGACGACCTGACTGTCCGTCCAAGCATAAACCTCTTGTATCTTAATAGACCGACCTAATGTGAGCCATACGTGGTTCAACAAACGCATTAGGAGGGCAGCTCCACACAATTCCAACCTCGGGATCGTATGACGAGTCCGAAGGGGAGCGACTTTGCTTTTCGCTATCACCAGATGCACAGCAACAACTCCGTCAACAGTAACGGTGCGGAGGTACACGGCCGCAGCAAATCCACGTTCGGAGGCATCGGAAAAGCCGTGAAGAGTAACTTTACAATTTTCAGAAGGGAGGAATAGCCTCGGCAAATGCACTTCATTAATCTCGGGGAGGGATGAAACGAAGCTCGACCAATCTCGGAGTAACTCGTCCGAGAGGGGTTCATCCCACGACACACCCGAAGCCCATAACCGTTGCAAGAAACACTTGGCCATAAACAGCACGGGGCAAATCCACCCATTGGGGTCAAAGGTACGTGCGACAGTAGACAATACTAAACGCTTGGTCCAGACTTTCGGTGGTCGTAAATCCACACAATAAGTGAACGTGTCAGAGACCGGTTTGTACTGTACGCCAAGGACGGTCACCACATGGGGATTATCAACATTTTCGAATAGGTGGGGGTCCTGCTGGTGCTCTTCGGGCAAACCTACCAGTACATCAGGCGAGTTGGATATCCATTTCCTCAACTCGTAACCTCCCGACTTCAAAAGGGCGGTGAGTTCGTCTCTCAGGACAATCGCCTCTGAGACAGATGAGGCGCCCGTGCAAATGTCATCCACATAGACGTCACTGGCCAAAATGGCGGAGGCGCGAGGGTATCTCAAGCGCTCCTTCTCGGCCAACTCCAACAAAGAACGAATCGCAACAAACGGGCTCGAAGCCAAACCGTACGTATTCGTATTCAATTCATAAATCAACAAGGGGTCCCTAGGACTCTCTCTCCACAAAATCAATTGGTACCTCCTATCCTCTGGATGGATGACCGTTTGTCTGAACATCATCCGGATGTCAGTCATAAATACAATTTGGTGCCGCCGGAAGTTGGTCAAAATGTCTGAGATCTCCGTGTGCAGCTTGGGACCTACATGCAGACACTGGTTCAAAGACGCTCCAGTAGAGGTGGGAGCCGAACCGTCAAAGACCACCCGAATCTTTCCGGATTTCAAGACGGCGTGGTGCGGCAAAAAGAAGTGCTCAACGGAGCGCCAATCCAAATCGCTCACGGACATGTGCCCTAACTCCTCATACTCCCGCATGAATTCAACATACTTCTGGCGGAAGACCGGATCCTTGCTCATGCGACGCTCCATCGCCACTAGCCTACGTTCCGCTAGCGGTCGGGATTCGCCCAGAGGAGGTCGGCCGGCACGAAAGGGGAGACGGGTGATCAAACGACCAGAGCGGAGGCGACCAATGTTATTCTGGTAATACAACTCGCATTCATCCGCTACTGGGTCAACCCGTGGGGCTGGTGGAGGTTCCTCAACCTCCCAAAACTTCTGCACCACTTCGGAGAGAGACACATTAAAAACAAGACCGCGATCCTCATCTGGGGAATCCAAAACGCGGCGAGCAGGGCCCATCACAACTGTACCGAGTGTCGTCTGCAGAGCTACCAAGCCATCTGGCTGCAAAACTCGCTTCCCCGTCAACAAAACTCGCCCCAGGACATCGGCTCCAAGGAGAGCATCAATCGGGCCTGGGCGGAAGAAATTTGGATCGGCGAGTGGGGAATCAGACACCAAAGACAACATACTCGGTCCCAAGTCAACTGAAGGTTGACGGCCAACAACTGTGTCCAACACAATCGCCGAGGTCTTAATGCCTGGCGTGGAGCCATTACGTGATGTAAATGTGAAGTCAACATGCCCTAACAACCCGGGGACTTTCACATCGCCAACACCTCTCACGCCTTCCGTGTGGGGGTGCACCTTGAGGCCCAACCGCCTAACTAACCAAGATGACACAACACACCCCTGAGCACCGGAATCCAACAAGGCGCGAACTTCCACAAGGTCGCCATTCAATCCCCTGACAAGCACAGAGGCCGTGGGCAACAAAACGGTCTCTGGAGGGGTGGCTACAATCGACCGTAAACACGTTGATTGCTAGTATGTGGGGTCCCCAGACGTCCCCCCATGGTAAGGGGGTCGCTCATAGCGATCCAGTGGGTCCCAATCTCCCACATACTGCCTACGTCCAAATCGCCCGGTATCAGGCGGGTTATATCTCCCGGCCCCTTGAAGACGGGGCGGGCGCCGCTCCAAACGCGGGTATTCGGCGAGCGGCGGCGAGAATCGGTGCCTATCATCCACCGTGTACGTCGCCCCATAGTCGCGGGGGCACGGTGACCGATTTTCAGAGGGGGGGTCCCGGGGACCCCCGGCTGTGCGAGGCTCAACACGTTGCGGGGGGCTTCTACGACCTCCCGCAACGCTCGCAAAATCGAACCCCCTAGTTGGGGACCGATTTCCCATTGGGGGGTCCGTGGGACCCCCGCCCGTGCGAGGCTCAAAACGTCGCGGGGGGCCTCTACGACCTCCGGCAACGCCCGCATAACTCATCCCCATCCTTGGGGATCGGTTTCCCATTGGGGGGTCCCTGGGACCCCCGCCCGTTTGAGGCTCAAAACGTGGCGGAGAGCGTCTGGGGCCACTCTGGTGGCCACTAGAACTGCTGCGGGATGCAAACACCGCGGGGGGTCCGAGCCCCCCACCCATACGAGGTGATCCTGCAGCGACGCGCTGCGGCGCTCCGCCGCCCTCTGGGCTGTTCATGCAGAGGAGGGGATGGTGGTTGCCCTTACAAAAGCGGCATGGGTGCGCTTGGGTACATTCGCGCTGCATGTGCAGGCCCAAGCACGAGTAGCACCATGTCCGTTGTCGCGCGATCGCTCGACGGCCTTGGACGCGCTGGTCGAGGAACTTATCACAACGGGTCGTGCTGTGACCCGGTTCCCGACAATACAAGCAGCGGGCGGTCTCCTGGACGGCGGCATAGCGGCCGGGCGCGCGAGGGGCCATACGCCCCCTACGGGGGGGTCCGGTGGGGGATCTACTCTGTGGCACAGGTCGTTCGGGTCCCATAGGACCGGCCAGAGAGGAATTATCTGCCAGTCTACTTTCTCCTTCCAGGAACGTCAAGAGGTCCGAGAAGGGTGGCAGATAAGTCGCACTATCCCCACCATACTGCTGCTCAAAACGGACCTTAACAGAGTCCGGCAACTTTCCCAGGACAATGTGCAGTAACAAAAACGACCACTGCTCCACTGGGAGTTTTAAGTTTTTCAATGCGTTGTAGGCAACCAACAGCGGATTCAACAAAGCCACTCTCAAGTGCATCACGCTGGCAACGCGGGGTAAATTCAAAATGGCGGCAACATGGTTGTCCGCCAGACGTCGTACGTTCTGGTACCGACGGGCAATCAAATCCCTAGCAATAGGGTAGTTTTCATCCGAGGGGGCCAAATGTTGAACCGATTCAAGGGCCTCCCCTTCCAACACGGATAACAAATAAGCCAACTTCTGGCCCTGGGTCAAATCGTCCCGGGCATGTACAAGACTATCAAAAATATTAATAAAGCCCTCCCAGTCCTCTAGACGACCAGCAAAGCGCCTTAAGTCTAAGGGGGCCAATCTAGCAAAGAGAGGGGGCATACTTTTAGATGTGACCGGGGACGGGCTCGGTTCATTCTCTCTTGCCACTTGCAAAGGTCGAGCTACCTGGGTAATTCTGTCCGCAAAATCATAACACTGGTCCACATCCAAACCGACTTCTTGTCGCATTTCCACCTCGGCCTCAACAGTCCTTTCCAAAAATAAGGCATACTGCTCATCAACAACAGCCAAACGTATGGGCAGATCTACGTATCTGTTCAACAAGGCCTCCGTTCTATCCGGTCGATCCAACAACGCGACCGCAGAAGCTAACCACCGTAACTCAGAACGTATTTTGGCTTTTGCCGAGGAGGCCGTCATTGTAACGTCCCAAATTTATCAACAAAAACAACAAATTCAAAATATTCACTATAACACAAAATCTCCAATATTTGGAGGTTATTACTAACCACAAAATTCCAATATTACAACAACAAAGTATTTATAATGACACAAACTCTTAAATATCTGGAGGTTATCAGAAAACAACAAAACTCACTGACTATTGAAATTCACTTGGATATCAACACAACATACTGTTACACAACAACAAGTTAATTTCAATTATTTCAAAGCACAAGTTTCAATGAGTTTCAATGTGTAAACAATGTCCCAAATCATTTAAGTTTCACTAAGTATTGAGTGCAAACTTATTAGCTGACCTTTTATTAGCTATTATTTTAGCAACAAACTTGTCAATATTCACAACTCAAGTTTGCTGACAAAACTAAATAATAATTATTATGAACAAAGAAAGGTATCTGTTTACATTTTGGAACTTCCACAGAACAAGAAAAAAGGTTAGAATGATAAAGTGGGCGGGGCTGGCGCGCCAGTCACATGAGCAAACGGGCATATGAGCGTCAAACCCGCGCGCAGTGTTTGCACAATCGCATGGCGGTCTGACGTGTAGTACGAAACCCAAAATATGCCGAGTTGTGCTATTATTACGTGTCGTTTGCGTAGTGAAAAGGTGAGCCTGGAAAAAGGAGGTATTTCATTTCATCGGTAAGTAAAAATAATGGAAATATAACTAAATATCGAGGCATAATCACGAAATATTTAATCGGCTAAAAGTATTTTGTGCAATGGCTCGATTAGTAGTGCTTGCGTGTTATCGATAGTTTTATCGATAGCGTATTTTTGTTCCTTGATAGGTGTACATAAACTCTGACATAAAATGGTGTGGCAATGAGCGATTTTCTGACATGCCATTTAAAAAAAAGCTTCCAAAAGCTTCACTAGATGGCGTTGAACGAAGTATGTACATGTCTATGGTATATTTTGGTATGAATCATATTTAAATTAATTACTTTTTAAAAACCCAAAGGAATCTAATAATAAATTAAATAAGTACTGATAGGTACTACTGCGAGGAACAGAAACGAAATAGGTAAATTTAAAGATTATGGTAAATATATAACATCTATCTTACGTTCCGTTTTATAAAACAAAAGTCGCGTCAAAGTAAAATTTATAACGTTCCGTTCCTTCTAACTGCATAGGTGGGACAGCGCCGTCTAGTGAGCTAATCACAACGAGCTTTCAGAAAATCGCCCATTTACATGGAATTATATTTTTTTTAATAAAACATAAATAGTTAAATAGTAGTTTGCAGAGATTTGTATGTTTCAGCTTTCCTGCAAACCCTGACATTAAAGAAAAATGGATCAACGCAACTGGGAGGAAAGATCAATGGTTTCCTACTAAATCCAGTAGCATTTGCTCAAACCATTTTTCTGAAGATGACTACTTACATGTCTCTAAAAAAAGGAATTTGAAATCTTCTGCAGTACCTCACATAGGTATTTGCGTACAGGTAACTTTATGCATATTTTTATCTGACTACAGCGAAATAAAACGGAGGTTCATGATTTGAATCCATACTAATATTATAAATGTGAAAGTGTTTGTTTGTTTGTCCATCTTTCACGTCAAAACCGAGCAACGGATCCACGTGATTTTTAGTATGGGGATAGTTTGGGAGCTGGAGAGTAACATAGGCTACTTTTTATTTCGAAAAATTAAGTAAAAATGGTTATTTTTGTATAAAAAATTGTTCGTAGTCTTTTTTAATATTTATTAATTAATTTATATGGCAAAACAGCGTTTGCCGGATCAGCTAGTATATAATAAACAAATTTTTTTTTTTTGCAATCACACTAATTATCTAAACACATGTTAATTTCTTTATGAAACTGTGTCATAGGTTTTTTTTGTTTTTAGACAAACTTATCACCAGGAACTGAACAGTCCTGCGAACCATCTTCGTCTGTAAAACGTAAATTGCCTGGTGAAGAAGCCGCAAACGTGAAAAAATTGCGATCCACTAAACAGGTACAGGTAAATACCATTTTTATCACATCATTAATCAATCAGTCAATCATTTTGATGACAAATACCTCATGATCGAGAATTTTGAAACAATTTACTTGTGTTTGCAGGAAAAATCAAGTTCGCCTTCCTGTTCGAATGCCAGTACACCAAGAAAGCGGAAACTAAAAATTATAATAGGCAATAAGGACAGTGTAATCAAACAGCAAAGATCCAAAATCAGAAAGTTACAGGCCCAAAATAGAAGACTTAAGAAAAAAGTCACTAAAGTGGAAGTAATTCTTGACGATTTGCAAAAAAAGCTTTGGCTTCGAAACGAAGAAGCTTCTATTCTTAAAAATACAAACCTACCGGTGAGTTTAGGACTTTATTCATATGTGTAAATTAATCGTTGTGCTGTACTTATTCTGTCTACCAAGACTACAATAAAACATAATTTTAATGTTTCAGGTGAAAGAGCTAATTGCTCGCTATGCTGACAAAGAACAATCAGGAAGCACCAGGTTACCGTATTCACCTGCTCTCCGGTCATTCGCATTGACTTTGCACTATTACTCTCCAAAAGCCTACGAATACGTGCGACAAACTTTTAATACCTGCTTGCCTCATGCAAGTACTATTAGAAAATGGTACTCGAGTGTTCATGGAGATCCTGGTTTCACGTCAGAATCATTTGCAGCACTCAAAGCAAAGGCTGAAAGTACTGACTACACCATACTTGCCGCTTTGACAATGGATGAGATGGCTATCAGGTTGGTATGCCTTGTATGGAAAATACCTTTTACAAAGTTCCTAAGCTTTTTGCTGCTTTGATAAACGGATTCTTTATTTTGTTTTTATTTTTAAGATAAATTTGTGATGGAATTGACCTTACCTATATTATGTTAAAATCACTTTTCAAATAAACGACTGTATGAAATTAGGCAAGGAGAAAAAAATAACCCTTGGCGAGTTTCTTGCCGATTCTTCTGGTTACAATTACAAGGCCTCTCATGGGAGCATTTGCGAACCGATCGATGCTGTAGCTGCATTCATACGTTCACAAGTGCTGTATCGGCATAAAATCAATAAATGATTTCACTTTTCAGGAGACGCATCGAATGGGACGGAGAAAGATTCCATGGCTGCGTGGAATTTGGTACCTCTGCTGAAAATGATTTGTTGGCAGAAGCGAAAGAGGCGCTAGTATTTTTAATTACGGCTATAAATGCTAGCTTCAAGATACCTGTTGCTTACTTTCTTGTCGACGGTGTCACTGGAACCCAGCGCGCAGATCTGGTAACACAGTGCTTAGAAAGAATACAGGAAACAGGTATAAAAGTAGTATCGCTCACATTCGACGGATGTGCTTCCAATGTGGCGATGATGCATGCGTTAGGCTGCTCTCTCGCAAATAACAAAATCCAATTTGACCATCCTACTACAAAAGATCCAGTTGTGGCTATTCTAGACCCATCACATATGGTTAAATTAATTCGTAATACTTTTCAAATGTATAACACATTAATCGATAAAGAAGGAAACAAGATAAGTTGGTCTTATTTGCAAGAGTTAAACAAGATTCAAGAAACTGAAAAGTTTCATCTCGCTAATAAGTTACGAAATCTGCACATAAACTACCAAAATCAAAAAATGAAGGTAAAATTAGCGACCCAAATATTCAGTACGAGCGTAGCAGACGCACTGAATTTCTGTGAAAAGCAGTTACAATTGCCTGCTTTTGTCAACAGTGCGCCTACGGCATTTTTTATCACTACAGTAAACAATTTGTTTGACATATACAACTCCCGTAACATGTTTCAGCATGGATTTAAAAAGCCTTTGAATGAAAGAAATGTGCATGAGATAATGTCATATTTGAATACATCTATCGAATATCTGTCATCCATCAAAGACAAAGACGGGACACTATTGATTGAAACTCCCAGAAAGACAGGTTTTCTAGGTTTTATTGCTTGCGCGGAAGCAATCAAGATTTTATATTCAAGTTTAATCCAGACGAAAGCACTTGTATACCTGCCTTTCTACAAGTTATCGCAAGACCACCTGGAGTTGTTATTTTGTAATATAAGATCACATGGAGGTTTCAACAACAATCCTACTGCTAGGCAGTTTAAAGCTACATACAAAAAACTATTGGTGCACGTAGAACTGAAAAATTTTGACACTGGGAACTGCACTGCATTAGAAAATATGTCCATTTTGAATTGCTCGTCGCCTATCACGAGAATCAATGCTACATCACTTAATGTGCTAGATGACGAAAATGACAGAAGCATTGAAAACTCCCAGGAAGAAGATGAAGAAGAAGAGGCGATAAGTCTTCTTTGTCAAAACATGACTGAATTCAGTAGTCAAGTTATAAGTTATATAGCAGGGAATGTTGTGAGAGTCCTACAACAGAAGATTAAATGTGAAGAATGTATTTCATCTTTGCATTCTACGCCTGATTCTGGGCAACACAAATTTATAATATTTAAGGACAAGGGTGGGCTAATATACCCATCGAAGGACGTGATCAGCATCTGCAAGATCGCTGAAAGTGTAGTACGTTCTTACATGGATAAATCCATAAAAGTTAATAAAGACATTTTGGTTTTAAAAATAATGCGAAATTTGGTGGGTTGCAATCTGTTTGCTGAAAACTTTTCGCACGGAACAGGAGCTTATCCAACTTGTAACCACACCGTAGATTTAAAAAAAAGTATAATAGAAAAGTATATTAACATTAGACTTCATTTTTTAATTAAGACTCGAAAGTCAAATCTGACGAAACGTCAATTGTTAAATAAGTATATTATATTCCAAGGACAATAATTTATATTTCTCTGTTGTTATGTTCACTACGTCCTCTGTCGTTACGTTCCTAAATTAAGGTTGAGCGAAGCGATGGCCGGTTCATACGTCATACGGTACGAATGGGTGCTGCCAGTGGGGTGGGTCTGTTCATGTCTACTTGTGTTAAATGTTGTTGAGATAAAGTATTATATGATTGTATTATCTGCTCTTTATGAGCAAGCTAGTGAATCTTACTTCGATAGTCGTGTCTTACCTTACAAACAGAACTTGTTTCTTTTTATTATTTAACTTTTGTTTTTCTTTCCTTATTATCAAGCAAGTTGAGACGGGTAGCTTTAGTCTAGTAGGTATGTCATGCTCTCTTCACTATAAACATTTCTGCGGTGATGTCGTATGAGGCGGGTCGTTCGTTACGTTCCCTAGAATTATGGTTGAGCGAAGCGATGGCTGGTTCATGCGTCATGCCCGTGAACGGGTGCCGCCAGTGGGAATGGGTCTACTTCTGACTGCTTGTCTTAACGTGAAGTTAAATATATTCTTGTATTTATTTATATTTTACTAGCGGCCGCCCGCGGTTTCACCCGCGTGGTTCCCGTTCCCGTGGGAATATCGGGATAAAAAGTACATATAAACCTTCCTCTTGAATCACTCTATCTATTAAAAGAAACCGCATCAAAATCCGTTGCGTAGTTTCAAAGATTTAAGCATACAAAGGGACATAGGGACAGAGAAAGCGACTTTGTTTTATACTATGTAGTGATAAGCAGTTTTCTTATTAGTAATCATTAATAATATGATTGAGATAGTGTGTCGATTAAACTATTTGATTTCTTGTATAGTTGAAAATTGTTTACTGTTGTAGGTATATAATACATTATGCAAATGTAACTACTTAAATTAAGTATTCTCTACTGTGATGAAAAGTGACTTTACTAATGTGTGAAGGTCATTTTTCAATTTGACGACTATGTATGAAATAACACAGGGAGAAAAAGATTGCCCTTGACGAGTTTCTTGCCGGTTCTTCTCGCAAGGTCTCCCGCCGTAGGATTGGCGAACCGATGACGTAGCTTCTTTGACGTTCATAAGTGTTATTACATCAACCTAAATTGAATAAAAGAGATTTAATTTTGATTTTACTATAGTTTGTTTTATTTTAAACTACCAACGATCTGCCCCGGCTTCAAACTAGTGTTATTCACTACTCCACTTATAAACCTTATCTTTGACAATGAGAACAAACAATACTGGAAAATGGGCATTTTTCCTTTATCGTCGTCAAGAGAATTTTTGGTTTAGTCCGGAATTTCTCGAAAACTACAAGTCATATTGAAATGATTATTTTTAACTTGCTGTGTCCGCGACTTCGCCTGCGTGGAATAGTGACTTTCGGTAGCATTTTTAATTTTTTAAGCTAATAAGCTTTTTTGTTTTTTTATTTATTTAATGTATATTAGTACAGCGCTATGACACATATTAAAAATTCATAGTCCAAGGAAGGTTTTAACGGTGAGTAAATAGGGGAAGGAGGGGTAAGTAGGGGTAGAGTAGAAGTAGGGTAGGGTAGGGTTAGAGGGTAGGGTAGAGGTAGGGTAGGGGTAGGGTAGGGGTGGGGTAGGGGTAGAGTAGGAGTAGGGGTAAGGGTAGGGGCAGGGTAGGGTAGGGGTAGAGTACGGGTAGGGTAGGGTGGAGTAGGAAGTAGGGCCACGGGAACGAAGTCGCGCTGGGTCAGCTAGTATTAATATAGATTGTATGTTAAAAGAAAATACTTATCACTGCGATGCTATATTTTTTTTGTATCTTTTATAGTTTAGCTGGGCTGCTAGGGTTCCACATCAGGTGTACCAGACCTTCTATATTGTTCCGTCAATAGAAAATGTTCATTACGCTAAACAACTTCTCTTAAGACGCTATGTTTGTATCTCATATAGTTTAACCTGGCTGCTAGGGTTCCATTCTATTACCAGGTGTACCAGACCTTCTAACTTTGTACGTCAATAGAAAATGCTCATCACGTTTATCAAGTTTCCTTAAGACGGTATTTTTATATCTCTCATAGTTTGGCTGGACTGCTATGGTTCCACATTGGATATTGATCCGTTCTCAAATGATGATCATACGAGTTCATGGCTGCGGCACTAATTATTATTTTTGCCACCCCTGTGGTCTAGTGGTTGACACTACCGGTTCCACTTCTAGAGCTCTTGGGTTCGATTCCCAGTCGGAGTACATATTGTATTCGGTTCGTATGGTGGTAGGACTCGTTTTAAGTCCGCCTGGCTAGGCACTATCTTATCTAAGTCTGACGCGATAACAAGGATATTTTCAGCATTGTTGCGTTCAGGCTGTTAGAGATAACGTATCCAGTTCCTCAGTGGTTGAGGATTCCAGGAGTAGTGCGCTTCCACCTTCAGCCTTATCACCACTTAACATCAATCAGGTGTGATGAAAACTAAGTGTTACACCGTTGCGGATAAAAAAGTGTAGACTAGGGGCTCCGCGTGGTACCCGCGCCCATGGAAATATCGGGATAAAATATAACCTATGTCAGTGGGGAAGAATGTAGCTTTCTAACGGTGATAGAATTTTTAAAATCAATTTATTCCTTTTTTAATTTATCTTTTACAAACAAACAGATAATCAAATATTTCCTCTTTATTATATTAGTATAGATTTAACTATAATTTCTCTTCAGTTGCGAAATGGGATAAATAAATAAAAGATATCATTAGTTTATCTAAATACTACAATAAATAATCGATATCGAACTCTGATTAACAAGGCACAACACTATTCCAGTGATGCCAAGAGCGTATTTTTGTTGCACAATAATTAAAAAAAATATTTTAACGTTAACACATCGCTTGTATTGCTCATTTTAATATTGAAATATGTATTTTAAATGTTTCCACAACAATCCTCTTACCTGTCCATCCTTGAAATGTAGTATTTAGAAGTGACAAAATGCATTGTGCAAACGATAATTACAGCTGGTAACACATACATGTGTATTACCGTAAAATTAACCCTATTATTAGATACAAATAAACTACTTTAGCTTGAAGTTTTTTAGCCAATGAATGCATCGCTCTGCTTGTGTGCTGAATAGGTGACATTTTATATCTGTGTGAGAACTGGCGCGCGCGGTCCTAGTACTAAAGTAGTGTACGTTATCATTCTAACCTTTTTTCTTGTTCTGTGGGAACTTCAATACATGACAATTAATTACAAGACATGGAACCAATAACAAAGGAATGCCCTTTACTTTTCAAATGCAAGTTAATTACCATTTACAAGTACAAATTAATCTAGTCCGGACCAGACTGGGTCATCAAACGGCACTGATTAATACAAAGTTTTGGCGTGGGCCTCTCAGGCCTTCAAGCTACGCTCTTGGCTACCAAAAAATGTTCAGTACACCCCTGCCTAGACCGCGGAGTCAGCATTGGCGCAGTGGAAGGCTATCATGAGTATAGACTCCGGACAAATCTTGGTTTCAGCCGGGATGTAACTGAACAATAGGACTGCGATACACAGCGGAGAGACTTTTAAGTAAGGTAAGGTTACATACGGGTCTGTGGGTCGACCGTCTCCAAGGCAGAAGTGGTGTAAGGGGGGCCCCCCCTGTGGCTCCGTCTTCTTCTGCAGACCTTACCAATTAGTCACCTCACTCATAACACAAATAACAGCGTTCACAAGACACCGGGCGTTTCAACAATAGATACACAAAGACACACACGTGGGAGCTTTTTTTATTACGATATAGTGTCTCGACAACAAGCGCGTGTGGTAGAAAAGGTTATCTTTCAAAGCATCCGCGACCGGCCACTCCAGAGATGGCATCAAAACCTTGGTCGTACAAAACGGGATCACATAGATAATTTAAGATGTATTCAAACTCGATATGCCAGGCACATTCAACGCGAGCGATTTTTAACAAATTCAGCAAAATTCTTCCGACATTTTTTTTTTACAAGAATTTCAATCAAGTGTCACTGTCAACTTCAAGTGACAGCTAATGTCAATTTGACGTGACATTAGAGTTGCGTTCAGAAACGTCGATCTTTTCCGAACAGGGAGTAAATAATTATGTGAGGTGACTCAGGTGACTGACAATTAATTGGTGGGCTGGTGTTAGTATAAACGATGGTGACATGCTACAAATAGGTAGTTAGTGGGTGCAGAAATTCCTGACCACCATGATGGGACGGCAAGTGACACCTCCAGCGTGCCGCACCGGGCGACTAGCGTGACGTCACGCCGCCATGCTACAACTAGTTAGTGGGTGCGGTCACACCTGTGCACACGTCACACGGTGGTGGGGGGCTGCAGCACGACGGCGGCGCGGCGAACCTGCAGCGCGCCGGGCGAGTAGCGTGACGTCACGCCGCCATGCTACAACTAGTTAGTGGGTGCGGTCACACCTGTGCACACGTCACACGGTGGTGGGGGGCTGCAGCACGACGGCGGCGCGGCGAACCTGCAGCGCGCCGGGCGAGTAGCGTGACGTCACGCCGCCATGCTACAACTAGTTAGTGGGTGCGGTCACACCTGTGCACACGTCACACGGTGGTGGGGGGCTGCAGCACGACGGCGGCGCGGCGAACCTGCAGCGCGCCGGGCGAGTAGCGTGACGTCACGCCGCCATGCTACAACTAGTTAGTGGGTGCGGTCACACCTGTGCACACGTCACACGGTGGTGGGGGGCTGCAGCACGACGGCGGCGCGGCGAACCTGCAGCGCGCCGGGCGAGTAGCGTGACGTCACGCCGCCATGCTACAACTAGTTAGTGGGTGCGGTCACACCTGTGCACACGTCACACGGTGGTGGGGGGCTGCAGCACGACGGCGGCGCGGCGAACCTGCAGCGCGCCGGGCGAGTAGCGTGACGTCACGCCGCCATGCTACAACTAGTTAGTGGGTGCGGTCACACCTGTGCACACGTCACACGGTGGTGGGGGGCTGCAGCACGACGGCGGCGCGGCGAACCTGCAGCGCGCCGGGCGAGTAGCGTGACGTCACGCCGCCATGCTACAACTAGTTAGTGGGTGCGGTCACACCTGTGCACACGTCACACGGTGGTGGGGGGCTGCAGCACGACGGCGGCGCGGCGAACCTGCAGCGCGCCGGGCGAGTAGCGTGACGTCACGCCGCCATGCTACAACTAGTTAGTGGGTGCGGTCACACCTGTGCACACGTCACACGGTGGTGGGGGGCTGCAGCACGACGGCGGCGCGGCGAACCTGCAGCGCGCCGGGCGAGTAGCGTGACGTCACGCCGCCATGCTACAACTAGTTAGTGGGTGCGGTCACACCTGTGCACACGTCACACGGTGGTGGGGGGCTGCAGCACGACGGCGGCGCGGCGAACCTGCAGCGCGCCGGGCGAGTAGCGTGACGTCACGCCGCCATGCTACAACTAGTTAGTGGGTGCGGTCACACCTGTGCACACGTCACACGGTGGTGGGGGGCTGCAGCACGACGGCGGCGCGGCGAACCTGCAGCGCGCCGGGCGAGTAGCGTGACGTCACGCCGCCATGCTACAACTAGTTAGTGGGTGCGGTCACACCTGTGCACACGTCACACGGTGGTGGGGGGCTGCAGCACGACGGCGGCGCGGCGAACCTGCAGCGCGCCGGGCGAGTAGCGTGACGTCACGCCCGCGGTGCGCGCCGCGGCTGCTGCATTGGGTTGCGGCAGCCGCGCCGCTGGCTCCCGCGGCGTGTAAACCGCGTCAGCTGGTAGCACTGTCTTTTCACTGTTGGAGACATCATGTTGTTGAGAAAACACAATATATAAAGATTTGGTCAAGGGCTAGCGTTGGCAGAAAAGATGTTTTTTTGATGCAGTACATTTGAAATTAGACGAAGAATACTAGCGTTAAACAACTTCGCTAACGGCACCTTTAGTAGTGGAGAGCAATAAAAAGATAATAACAAAAAATCATTATAAGAACAACATTTTTAAACGTCACATAGAAAGCTAAAATATAAATGAGAACCTTACCTATCTAAATCATCAGTCTTATATTCAACGCTCTCTGTGGACAAAAGGAAAAAAATATTAATTAAAAAAAATATATGAATCTACCAGAGTTGTGACAAGAAATGTCAAGAACCACTTTTGAACAGCACTCTATACGAAATAATATAGAGAGAAAAAACAGCCTTTGACAAATATATTGCCGGTTTTTCTCGTCACAAGGTCTGCTGCTGCAGGGCTTTGTGAAGCGCTTCTTTGACATTCACAAGTGTACGGTAACAATCTAGACTGAATAAATTAACTTGAAAATTTGCAATATGCTATTTCTACAATGGGCAGGCCACATGATCAGAGGAAAGGATAAATAGAGTAAAATAATCGCACAATGGTACCCAAGGGATGGAAAAAGAAAGAGAGGTAGACTACAAAGAAGGTGGGATGACGAGATTAGACAAGTCGCGGGAATAACATGGATTAGAGTGGCCATTCAAAGGCCAGAATGGAGAAGATTGGAGGAGACCTTTGCCAGCTGGCGAACGGACACACAAAAATGGAACAAAAGAATACTATACCTACAGGTTTATTTTGAAACCACTGGCCAAATTTTCAAGTTCGACTCAGAATCGGTAAGTGAACAACTTTCTCCTAGAAATATGGGTTGAAATACGACAAAAATGTTTGGACTTCCATACTAAATCGATCACGGTATCAGTATGATTTGTATGAAAAGTAAAAATATAATGTTATTTTTCGACCCATGTTTCTATGAGAAAGTTGTTCACTTACCGATTCTGAGTCTAACTTAAAAATTTGGCCAGTGAATTCAAAATAACCCTGTATGATTAAGGCGCTACTCGGAAAAAGTATGGACTTTTTGATTTAAAACTAAAGGACGGTTACAGTTGTTACAAATCTGGTAATAAGATATATTATATTTCTTCATACCTTTATCTAGATTCGTATAGTTTCAAAACACGATTTTATGATTTTGCCTCGACACTTTCTTTTCGAAAAGACCTCTAAAAAAATACGAAAATTCAAGATTATTCTTAAATGGGGTTACTTACACTATTGGAAATTGGTTTAATTAGTGGACACTAATAATATTTAGGGTCGTATAGAAGCATTTTTTTGAAATCGCTGTAGTTTTTTAATGCGAAGTGATTTTGTGTTTTTTTTGCCAAATCTGCAAAATCGGTTTCGCTCCCGCGCGCGTCGTTTACTCATTGCTATCTTGCTTCAGCAAAATTTTTTCGAGTATCGCCTTTACAAAGAAATATAATCGTGTCCGAATGTAGGCTTATAATAATAAATAAAAAAACATACATACCTCTCCGCCGCCTGCAGCGGATGATGAGGCACAGCAGGATGACGAGCAGCGCGGCGATGACCAGCGCGGCCGCTATCAGGGGCGCCACGTGCGCCGTCTCTGCGCCGGCAACAAACGAGAACGGATCATCAAACAAACAGGGGGGTTCACTGACCTCTATTGTTTATTACTACACTAGAGATCAGTGGGGGAACTCTCGACGGAATTAAATTCACATCAGCCCCCTGATTCACAAACCGTCGGAAACGGAATCGGATCCGAATTCTGTGCTATGTCTTTGTCTGTTCTATAGTGATTGACAGAGACAGTGCATACATTCCGCTGTCGGGAGAGTTTCTGACGATTTCTGAATCAGGGGGCAGGATCGAAATAAATCATAGCAAGCACGATTTTCAAAGTAACAAAATAACAGATTTTTGAAGTTGATTCGGCCTAATGTGAACTCGATTCCGTCAAGAGAAAGGGGGCTGGCTGGAAAAGAAATTTGAACATCAAATCAAATCAAATCAAATATTTGTTTTATTGACTTGTAAGTAGACTTATTATATTTCTAATTTTATTTTTACCTATACGCCACAGACGCACTAAGATAGAAAATAAACAGTGAAATAAACGCAAGGCGGCCATTATCACACACTGACACGTAGTGACTACAATATGCTCTTTGACACTGACGTTTATTCATCAAATGACAAAGAGTACACATGAAGTATACAATACTACAATACTCTTTCAATACAAAGGTATACAACCTCAAAGATAAATAACTTCTACGATAAAAGATAAAAGAACGGACTATAGTCAACCCTGGGACGCCTTTGCGTTATAACTCCCTGGCGCACTGCGGTTTCTCCCGCTTCACCTTCGTAGGTTGCTGCGTCAAGGATATTCTCATCTGGCGACACGTTCACCGGCAAGGCCAATTGAGCTGATGGGTTCGCCCATGGCCCGCTATTATTTCTCGGCTGCTTGCGGTTACAAGTGCAACGAGTGAGATAGAAGATGGCTTTGGTTCGCCGCATCAACGGATGGCGGCCGCGGCGGCGCAGACCTTGTTCCTAGCTCCTCAGCATTAACATCTTCCTCTCCAACGTCATTGTCATCAACAGTGACACAGCTGCCTTCCCCCGGCAAGTAGTCATTCGAAGGGCTTCCTAACTTCTGTTTTACTTTTAGTAAAAACTTACTTACAATGTTTTTTAACTCACTTAAAGCAAAGAATAGATTACACTTATGCTTAAGTGAAACAATCCCTAATCATAAAAACATTTTGACCTATTTTCTTCTCTTTATTATTACTTAAATATTTTTAGTCATTATCATTTAGCCAGGTAAAAAGTCTCTTGATTTACCGACTTCCAAACACTGTTTAGACTTTAACTGACAAAATCAAATCATCAAAACAGAAGCCTTTCCTAGCTTCTTCTAACCTAAAGTTCCGATGGTAATAAAAATGGGTTGTAAAACAGTGTAGTTAGTTAGATAGTAGAGAAACTTGACTATAGTACTGTAGGTAGTAGTTAGGTAAGTAGTTTAAAACACGAAGATTGTAGAGGTTGAAAACAAGATTTAACATATGTTTAAAATTACATGATACCATTATCATCAAATTAAATGTATGACTAATTTAATTACCGTCTAACAATAACAGGAAACTGATAAAATGCGTCTCACATAATGCTGTTTATAAATATTATTTAATCCGGAAAATTGCGACGTGAGAGAACAATACAGTCTAGGACTCACTTTTTATCTGTTGAGATTAGAAAATCGCCGAAAATCAGGTCGATTCATTCATTAACACGTTCACTGTCCATAGCACAAAAGTTATTATACCAAGTGATGGGTCATATCATATAGCCGCCAGTTCACTCTATATCGCGTGATGGGCAGTGAAAAGACTTCGATGTTCTTTTGCACTTGAATTTCACTTGTTTTTTTATGAATCTCGCAGTTGAATGCGAAGTGAAGGAAGATGAAGTGACGGCGGAATATCCCTACAGAATAGCACTGTAACGTTGTCGTTGCAAATTACTCTAGGTTACCCTATATTTTTGGGCTTTGTAGTTTAATAACCTTCTTTGTGGATTTAAGAAAAATATTTGTCTATACTTACGTCTGTTCTAAAAAACTTTATGTGACAATCGTTGTTATTATGTAAGGAATATTCATGGAAGCATGGACCACAGAGGCGGTTATTTTTATAAGTACTAATTTTGTATATTTTAGGTTTTTATTTATGCTTAAAAACACTCAGCCACAGCACTCCTGTACCTATCAAAGCAAGTTACCATGCACTGACAAAGACACGGCGTGCGAGGAGAAGCCCCTCTCGTTCTCCACGTGTAGCACGTACACCCGGGCGTCCGATATCGCCGTGCTCGTGATCAGCAGCGTGTACTGGTTTTTATACTAATTTGTTATTTTCGTTTTAGGTTTTTTATTTATGCTTTAAACAAATAAATGATAACTGTGGAATCTCTTCAGTTTTACTGGCCTACCAGGATGCAGCACCCCTGGGCACAAATTTTTGAATTTCGCCACTCGCGTCGAGCGCTCGCTTAGTACTCATTTTCATGTCAAATATGAGTAAAATATGTCAAATATGAGTACTAAGCGAGCGCTCGAAATGAGTGGCGAAATTCAAAAATAGACCCCCTGTACCTATCAAAGCAACTTACCATGCACTGTCAAAGACACGGCGTGTGAGGAGAACCCCCTCTCGTTCTCCACGTGTAGCACGTACACCCGGGCGTCCGATATCGCCGTGCTCGTGATCAGCAGCGTGTACTGGTAGCAGCCGTTGGTGCCGGACGGCTCAAGAGCGCGGTAGCGACCTGCAAGGACACACTTGTTACAATGCGTGCAACAAAATATGAGACCAGCACGGGTAGCATGATGAACTCGAGAAAGGTTTTGTCTATATCGAAACATCAAAATGACATTTCAT
Organism: Crambus lathoniellus; assembly: GCA_949710035.1. Taxonomy (NCBI): domain Eukaryota; kingdom Metazoa; phylum Arthropoda; class Insecta; order Lepidoptera; family Crambidae; genus Crambus; species Crambus lathoniellus. The sequence goes on along the minus strand of OX453303.1, from coordinate 7,136,386 downwards.
CGTAGACAAACCTATTGTTCGGCTGTCAATTATAGACTTTTGAGGTAGACAAAACTCTTCTCGGGTTTGTCATGCTATGCGTGCTAGGACACCACGTCATTTGACTTGCGCAGTAGACGATTTCAAATAGGTAGAGATAAAAATCGTCTACTGCGCAAGTCAAATAACGTGGTGTCCTAAGTCTCATCTTTTCAACGGCGAATCCATGGTTATTGAGCGGTTGAGCGCGAACAAAAGTAGTTCGTTAGGTGTTCATGCTCGCTCTGATAATTTACGTCCACACGTGCGGACTAAATATTCCGTGTTCGATGTTCGTTGTTCGATGTTCGTGTTCAGTCGCGTACACGGCTTAAGGGAGTGTTCATCATTTGGTTGCCGACGCTCCGGCCGCTACTCAGGACACCACCACAAAATAAAGAGTTTACAGAAGGACCGCTCCCACCATTTTTGAAAATCTATACCTATCCTTGTCTGACTCACTAGGGTTGCTTCTGTATTGATTCTGAATTTAAAAAGGAGTAAGTAGTAAAAGTTAACAATCATACACAAATAAATTCGTTTATACATACATCGTAACAAGTTTACATGCCTTAGATGCTGCTTAGATGGTAAACAGAGCATCTAATATCCATTTAAAGTTCCGACGCCACACACGACGAAGACAAGATCCTATTGTACCTATACCGTACCTATTATGTTGTAATGTATTCCATTCCTATATGTTATACATTATAATGTGCTCTATGAACAAGATATAAATATGGTGTGATAGTTATCCCACTAAAAACATAAACGTGAAAAAGGCACTAAGTAAGTTCGACGAAAACATAAAGGTAAAAAAGGTGCCAAGTTCAGCGAAAAATAGTTGAAATCTAAATGGGTTACAAGTTCCATCAATTTTTTCGTTCAAGCACTTCAAATAATTAATATTTTCTTAAATGTTGAATTTATAACTTGTCATCTTCAAAAATTGAAAAACCTTTATAACGCAAGAACTGTATCAAGCAATAGTGGTAACTATTTTGAAAACAAGAAAGTGTATTTAAATACCTATGTTGTGTTTTTATCGTATATAGGTAAATAAAAAAATATAAGTAGTTTAATAGTCAAAGTCAAATTTGTTTATTCAATTTAGATTGGTTTTTACAATACTTGTAAACGTCATAGAAGCTACGCTATCGAGATGTAAACAGGTTCATATTTGTTTCTGGCGCAGCTGTTCTTCATAGTCTTTTCTTGCACTCAAGAATATAGTTTTTCAGCTTTCTTTTTCTGGGAGAATTTGCAGAAACGTGAGTTGCTATTTGTGAATTTGAGTCACATTTAACTTTTTCATATTGTGTACAAGATTCATTAGTGTCCACAGTTGCTTGCGATTCTTCATTTAATTTTTTTTTTGACAGGTAGCAAAAGTTTGGGAACCGAACTGTCCTGAAAAAGGCACTAATGCCTTTTTCAGGACAGTTCGGTTCGATGTCTTGATTATAGAATTGGTTTCGAAATGGGCCTCACAAACTCGAAGATATGTTGACCATTTGTTGCGTACATCTTCTCGATCAATTAAACTTATCCATAAGGTTCGTCTGAAAAAAAAAATCATTTGATTTTTAAAATGAACTAGTTAGTTTTGCAACGAAAATAGCCTATGGCACTCCTACGATTAAGACGTTAAAATAAATAGGTATACGCATAATCGTGCGTGGTTCGTTTTCTCCTGAACTTGGCTGGCACACTGCCGTGCGTCAAAAAAAACTTTACTGCAAGTAAAATGTTATTTGGGGTTTAATAACTGAAGTCTCTAAAATGTAAGTAGGATTTCATAACACTGCTAAAATAAAAGAAAATGCAACATCAACTTTTACTTGAAAATTCGTCAACATGACTTGTGGCTGTGTTCGCTGAACCGCCAAGAAGTTTTGAGAATACTATAACATCTAAATAAGGACAATATAACCCAATTACTGGCGTTTTACCACAACCAGCTAACTATAAGATGAATCTCATCAAAAACATAAAATATGTGAAGTGAGAGCCAACTTCAATATTAGGAAATATGCCTTGGTTGTTGACTTCAACGACAAAAGATGTGAGATCTAAATGGGTGCCAAGTTTAACGGTCAGTCCTGAAAATTTAGTACATAAAATGTTTTATCACAACTTAAAATATAATTTCTTCTTATAACTTAGGATAATATATTGAAGCCTAAGGTCTGACTTGGCTAGTTCTTGTATACGAATTATTATTAGGTACTTACTGAAACAGTAATGGAAGAGCCCTATGTTCATCTCTAGTTTCTAGCAGAATCAGCAAGCCAAATTTTCGGAAGAATACAATAAGAACTTCGGCTTTAGAGCTTGCGAAGGCTATAATATATATAATTCGTATATGAAAACTAGCCAAGACAGACCTTAGGCTTCAATATATTATCCTAAGTTATAAGAAGAAATTATATTTTAAGTTGTGATAAAACATTTTATGTACTAAATTTTCAGGACTGACCGTTAAACTTGGCACCCATTTAGATCTCACATCTTTTGTCGTTGAAGTCAACAACCAAGGCATATTTCCTAATATTGAAGTTGGCTCTCACTTCACATATTTTATGTTTTTGATGAGATATCATTACTTTTTGTAGAGAAATTATTAGTAGGTACTTATTCATAATAAAATTAATACCTAATATTTCAGTATATTTTATTTGGTCAGTTATATTACTTTGCCCTTGTGTATCAGCTACTGACAATGAAACTAATTTTATGCTCGTGTTTGGTGTGGACGTAGAAATATCATTTTTAACACATTTTCCTATTTCCAATAGTTTCTTTTTCCTAGTCGTTATAGTGTATGGTGTTTTGCTTGACGAAGTTGCAGTAGGTATTTAATGTTCCTGAGCAGATATTGCATTTCCATTTGCGTTTTGATTCTGGTTTCATTAAGCGATAAAGCTTTCCGGACAAACTCGTATCTTTTGCCGCACAATGCACTTATATAGAATCCTTGGCAGTAGCAAAGAATACTATATAATTATTACTACGTAGCCACTGACCTCTATTATTTATTATACTCTGGACAGGCTGTCTCCATACAAATTACAGCTAATTTTGTGTGGCAATTTAAAGCGCCGCCACTACGAGTGTCCCGGGAACTAATTTTGACACAATCATTACCGCAGTCGACAATATTTTATGTCAGCCAGTCCAGTGTGTAAATAATGGAGGTCAGTGTATATAGCAGTAGTTTTTCTTTTACATTTATCATTTAGCGCCATCTCTTGACAATTTATGGATGTAGCCGTTTTTGTCGACATCTAATCTTGCTTATTGATTCTTTATTTGCTAACTAGCTTAAGCTGACCCGGCAAACGTTGTTTTGTCATATAAATTATAGTGGACTAAAGTAGAATAAATAATAAGAAGACTAGTCTAATGTGTGTGTTTATACACCAAAAGTTGCCTACACCAGATAGATAGCGCTAGTTAGGTATACACTACCGATAAAAGGGCCAAGATTGGTCTCTACTTCCTACATAATATCTAAATTACTCTGTAGAGTGCGCGTCAGATAACTCTGCGCGCATGCGCGACTGGTGCATTTTTGGCGCTAGTTGCAGTACATTATTTATGCTAACTTATGGAAAAGATTAGTATTCGATTTTGACCGCGCGCAGACGTCAGTGATTACATACTCTTTGGATGCGGCCATGGAAGACAGTTTTGCAGTTTTGTATCGAAGTTATAGTCTCACACTCCATTTGGTCACAAAATAAAGAGTTTACAGAAGGACCGCTCCCACCATTTTTGAAAATCTATACCTATCCTTGTCTGACTCACTAGGGTTGCTTCTGTATTGATTCTGATCTGAATCTAAAAAGGAGTAAGTAGTAAAAGTTAACAACCATACATAAATAAATTCGTTTAAACATACATCGTAACAAGTTTACATGCCTTAGATGCTGCTTAGATGGTAAACAGTGCATCTAATATCCATTTAAAGTCCCGACGCCACACACGACGAAGACAACATCCTATTGTACCTATACCGTACCTATTATGTTGTAATGTATTCCATTCCTATATGTTATAATGTACTCTATGAACAAGATATAAATATGGTGTGATAGTTATCCCACTAAAAACATAAACGTGAAAAAGGCACTAAGTAAGTTCGACGAAAACATAAAAGTAAAAAAGGTGCAAAGTTCAGCGAAAAATAGTTGAAATCTAAATGGGTTACAAGTTCCATAAATTTTTTCGTTCAAGAACTTCAAATAATTAATATTTTCTTAAATGTTGAATTTATAACTTGTCATCTTCAAAAATTGAAAAACCTTTATAACGCAAGAACTGTATCAAGCAATAGTGGTAACTATTTTGAAAACAAGAAAATGTATTTTCACTTCTCATGCTCGTAAAGTTCGTGTTTATGTTGGGTATAGGCTGCATAAAATCGCTTTTTATGCTCTAGTGCATAAAGTAAAATCTTCGTCTAAGTCTCAGATTCTAAGACAAAGGTCGTCAGGTAAACAGTCACACCACACACGCAATTAAACTTCGTTAAATAAACCTGTTATTTCATTCTGTTTCTTAAATTTTGTACATAATCCATGTTAAATTACTAAATTAATAAAACTAGGCTAAATTAATGAGTTTTTAGAAATAAGAATTTCAAGAGCATTATGGACTACGATTACGATCTATGCTAAAGTCACTGTGCTGCCACTGCCACGTACAAAAAAAAGAAAGCCTTCCCGTCAATATGGCGAAGTCTTTATTTTTTCTTTTTTGCAATATTGTTATTTATTTTCCTTACACTCGAAGTGAAAAGCAGAGTGTATAACTCGTTCATAAAACCCATTTTACCCTCGAATTGACTATCCACCCTCGCCTACGGCTCGGATGGATATATACGTCTCGGGTAAAATGGTACGTTTTATGCACTTGTTGTACAATCTACTATTAAATACCTATGTTGTGTTTTTATCGTATATAGGTAAATAAAAAAATATAAGTAGTTTAATAGTCAAAGTCAAATTTGTTTATTCAATTTAGATTGGTTTTTACAATACTTGTGAACGTCATAGAAGCTACGCTATCGAGATGTAAACAGGTTCATATTTGTTTCTGGCGCAGCTGTTCTTCATAGTCTTTTCTTGCACTCAAGAATATCGTTTTTCAGCTTTCTTTTTCTGGGAGAATTTGCAGAAACGTGAGTTGCTATTTGTGAATTTGAGTCACATTTAACTTTTTCATATTATGTACAAGATTCATTAGTCTCCACAGTTGCTTGCGATTCTTCATTTAATTTTTTTTTGACAGGTAGCAAAAGTTTGGGAACCGAACTGGACAGTTCGGTTCGATGTCTTGATTATAGAATTGGTTTCGAAATGGGTCTCACAAACTCGAAGATATGTAGACCATTTGTTGCGTACATCTTCTCGATCAATTAAACTTATCCATAAGGTTCGTCTGAAAAAAAAAATCATTTGATTTTTAAAATGAACTAGTTAGTTTTGCAACGAAAATAGCCTATGGCACTCCTACGATTAAGACGTTGTTATTTTGTAGCTCAAAATACCTCTGAGCCATTGCCATGATGCTCATTATGTAAACTATGTATAAGTTGTCTATGAATGTGTGAACCGGAACAACCGGATGTAGTTACTTCTTTACTTGGATAAAATAAATCTCTTGCGCTCATGTCCGCCAAACCGAATACTGTGTTTCTTTGCTTCTCCTTATAAATAATAATAGGTTACGGGCCCAGATCGTCCTGGCTCTTTTACAATTAGTTCTCGCGACAGTGTATCGAAGAAGTGATAAAAAGTTGCAGGAAGAGGACAGAATTGTGTTTTTTGCAATCGGTTACTTTTTTCACGGCACGCGTGGAAAAAGCGTAATGGCGTCGAACTATGTGGTGAACGTTCCTAAACTTAAAGGGCGTGAGAACTTTAATGAGTGGTGCTTTGCGGCCGAAAACTTATTAGTTTTGGAAGGGACGCTAGGATGCATCAAGCCGGAAGGTCAAGCGGCTGTTTTACCCGCGGATGATATAAAGACAAAAGCCAAATTGATCCTTACGATAGATCCCTCCATTTACGTTCACATCAAAGAAGTGCGAACTACGAAGGAACTATGGGATAAATTGAAGTCACTGTATGATGATTCTGGTTTTACGAGGAGGATAAGTCTATTGAGAAATCTAATATCCATACGACTTGAAGAATGTGGTTCTATGGATTCGTATGTGACTCAATTAGTCGAGACGGGACAAAAATTGGCGGGAACCGGCTTCAATATCAATGATGAGTGGATTGGCTCATTGCTGTTGGCGGGATTGCCTGATAATTTTTCACCCATGATAATGGCAATTGAACATTCCGGGATTAGCATATCGACAGATTCCATTAAATCTAAATTATTAGACATGGAACCGGGTATACAGAAAAATAGTGCGGCATTTGGTACATTTCGCAACAAAAGTCAGTGGAGCCAACCTAAGAAAAATGTCAATGTCAAACAAGGCCGTGGCAGTGGCAAAGATGGCGATTTGTCAAAGCCGAAAGTGATAAAATGTTATCGCTGTAAACAGACTGGACATTTTCGTAGTCAGTGTACTGTTAATTCCAAGGAAATGGAAAGAAAACAGACAAACGCATTCAGTGCTGTTTTTCTGAGTGGGTTTTATAACAAATCTGATTGGTATATAGACTCGGGTGCGAGTGTACATTTGACTACGAATGAACACTGGTTAATGAATCCGTGTTATGATCAAAATATAAAGGAAATTGTTGTTGCGAATAACAAGAAAGTTCCAGTTAAGTGTTCCGGAAATATTAATATAACTACGTGTACAGATGCAAGTAACTTTGAGGTGACAGTGGAAGAGGTTATGTGTGTTCCAAGTCTCACAACAAACCTCCTGTCAGTGAGCCAACTTATAAAGAATGGCAACAAAGTGAACTTTACAAGTAATGGCTGCGACATTTACAACAGAAAAGGAGTTTTGGTGGCGACGGCTACTTTAGTCAACGGAGTATACAGACTCAATATGCCCGTACATCTGTCAGCTGCAGCAGCGGTATCCAGTGAAACATGGCATCGTAGACTAGGACATGTTAATAGTTCCTATCTAAACAAAATGCAGGATGCTGTAGAAGGTTTTAACATGGATCAGAAGGCAGTGGCAAGTAAAAACTCCTGTGTCACATGTTGTGAAGGGAAGCAGAGTCGACTACCCTTTCCAAGCAGTGGAAATAGAAGTACACAGCTACTGGAGGTTGTTCATAGTGATGTTTGTGGACCTATGGAGAACATCTCCTTGGGAGGATCCAGGTATTTTATAATCTTTATTGATGATTATAGTCGCATGACTCACATCTATTTTATGAAGAACAAGAGTGAATCTTTTCAATGTTTTAGAAATTATGTAGCTAATGTTGAGAATGTACTGAATAAGAAAATAAAGATTTTCCGGAGTGACAATGGTCGTGAATTTTGCAGTAATGAATTTGAAAACTATTTGAAGCAAAAGGGTATAACTCACCAAAAGACAAACACTTATACACCTGAGCAGAATGGCTTATGTGAACGCATGAACCGGACCATTGTTGAAAAGGCTCGATGTTTATTATTTGATGCCGGTTTAGAGAAAGAGTTTTGGGCAGAAGCAACTAATACTGCTGTTTATTTACAGAACCGGACGGTATCAGCTGGTTTAAACAACAAAACCCTGTATGAGTTGTGGACTAATAAGAAGCCCGATATTAGTCATCTTAGACTATTTGGAAGTACTGTTATCGTACATGTACCCAAAGAGAAAAGGTTGAAGTGGGACAAAAAGTCAATTAAATGTATACTGGTGGGTTATCCAGACAATGTCAAGGGATATAGAGTTTATAACCCGGAGTCCAAGTTAGTAACATGCAGTCGAGATGTCATTATTATTGAAAAAGAATTGCACACAAGCAATGTGACAGCTACTGCTGAGGTTTCGAACTTGGAAACTCCTATCAGCGAAGAAGAGAAGAAAACTTCAGATTCAGTGGGGGACAGTTGTCAGTCAGATGATTCATTTGTTTCCTCTGCAGAAAATCCAGGAGATACTACTTATGTGCCGAGTGAGACTGAAGAGTCAGACAGTTCTACAGGAAGCACCGGCAGTGTGATAAAAGCTTTACCTCCTCGAGAAAGGCGTGAACCAGAGAGGTATGGTTTTTCTAATATGTGCACTGAAAGTCCCAGAGTAGATGACGGCGAGTTATGTTTAGTAGAAGCTCTACAGGGTCCAGAGAGGGAACATTGGTTGTGTGCTGTTCAAGAAGAATTACAATGCTTCGAAGATAATAATGCGTGGGAGCTTGTTGAGGCTCCAAATAGTGGAACTATAGTGAAGTGTAAATGGGTGCTCAAGAAAAAATGTGACAAAGACAATAACATTTGTTACCGTGCTAGACTTGTTGCAAAAGGTTATAATCAAAAGTTAGGTATTGATTACAATGAGACATTCTCTCCTGTGGTTCGTCATACCACCTTAAGATTATTGTTTGCCTTGGCAGTACAGCTTGATCTAGAAACTACTCATTTAGATGTTAAAACTGCATTTCTTAATGGAGAATTGAATGAGACCATATACATGCAAAAACCAGATAGTTTTGTTTGTTCTGATGTTGATAAAAATAAAGTTCTCAAACTGAACAAGGCTATATACGGTCTCAAGCAGTCCTCACGGGCTTGGCATAAAAAAGTTGATTATGTAATGTTAGGTATAGGGTATAAGAAATCCAAACTAGAACCTTGTTTGTATACTAAGATTGTAAATGGTCTCAGAACAATAGTGACACTATATGTCGATGATTTTTTTATATTTACAAATGATAAAAAAGAAATGTTATTGTTAAAAGAAACTTTAAGTAGTAAATTTAAAATTAAAGACTTGGGTGAGATCAGACATTGCCTTGGTATGAATGTAAACATTGACAAAGTAAATAATGTCATTACTTTGAGTCAAGCTAACTATATAAATCAGTTGTTACATAAATTTGATATGATTCAATGTAAACCTATTGATACTCCTATGGAGGCCAAGTTAAATATTGTTAAAAAAGATAGTCAGAAAAGTGATGACTGTTATCAGCAGCTTATAGGTAGCCTTATGTATCTTGCTGTCCTTACAAGACCAGATATTGCTTATGCTGTAGGGTATTTAAGTCAATTTAACAATTGTCATAGTAGTGAACATTGGTCTTACGCTAAGAGAGTATTAAGATACTTAAAAGGTACTAATAATATAGGTTTAAAGTATTGTAAAGAAGGAAATATTAATGTTGAGGGTTATGTTGATAGTGATTGGGGAAATAGCTCTGTGGATAGAAAATCATATTCGGGTTTCTGTTTCATGTTGTCGGGTTCCGTTATTTCATGGGGTTGTAAAAAACAAAGAACAGTAGCACTCTCTAGTACTGAGGCCGAATACATGGCACTCACAGAAGGATGTAGAGAAGCTGTATACCTTAGAAATTTACAAAATGAAATAACTGATCAATTGTATTCTATTAAATTGTATTGTGACAATCAAAGTGCTAAAAAATTGTCAGAAAATCCTGTCTTTCACAACAGAACCAAACACATTGATATTCGTTATCATTATTGTAGAGAAGTTATTTCTAATATGATTGTTAAAGTTGATTACTTGCCTACAGGCGATATGCCAGCAGACATGCTTACTAAAAGTCTGAATTCAGTTAAGCATCAGAAGTTTATGAACTTGCTGGGTATTGTAAATGTATTTTGATATGTATTAATTGTATTTAAACTTGTGTAAAACTTCTGAATGTTTTAAAGTTGTGTATTTTAAACGTGTAACTTTGTATTTTGATTCAAAACTTGTGTTGATATGTATTTTGAGAGTGGGGGTGTTATTTTGTAGCTCAAAATACCTCTGAGCCATTGCCATGATGCTCATTATGTAAACTATGTATAAGTTGTCTATGAATGTGTGAACCGGAACAACCGGATGTAGTTACTTCTTTACTTGGATAAAATAAATCTCTTGCGCTCATGTCCGCCAAACCGAATACTGTGTTTCTTTGCTTCTCCTTATAAATAATAATAGACGTTAAAATAAATAGGTATACGCATAATCGTGCGTGGTTCGTTTTCTCCTGAACTTGGCTGGCACACTGCCGTGCGTCAATAAAAACTTTACTGCAAGTAAAATGTTATTTGGGGTAAGTATAATGACTGGCGTTCTCTCCCAAACTTGGCAGGCACACTGCCGTGCGCCTAGATAAAGAAAACTTTACTACAAGTGAAATGTTATTTGGGATTTATTGATTGGCGTCCTTTCCTGAATTTGGCTGGCACACTGCCGTGCGCTTAGATGAAAAAAAATACTGCAAGTAAAATGTTATTTGGGGTTTAATGACTGAAGTCTCTAAAATGTAAGTAGGATTTCATAACACTGCTAAAATAAAAGAAAATGCAACGACAACTTTTACTTGAAAATTCGTCAACATGTCTTGTGGCTGTGTTCGCTGAACCGCCAAGAAGTTTTGAGAATACTATAACATCTAAATAAGGACCATAGAACCCTTAGAATAATAACGCCTAGAAACCGAGTAGGCCTAAGAAAATGAAGCAAATCAAACTGAGCCAATTTGGCTCAGTCGGCCCGACTTTACACGAACGTCCCGTCAGTTGTCAAGGTTACACGTCAGAGTAAACATCTCTGATAATTTAAATAAACTATAATGGTTTGTGTGATCAATGGCAGTGACAATGCTTCGGATAAGGAGAAAAAAGCCTCGAACATAACATTTCATACGTTAGTTTCACTATATTACTTGTATTCTGCTAAATATTCACTATGTTTGAAAATAAAATTGAAAGCCGTCATACTTTTGAAAGTGTTACCAGTAATAAGAAATTAAGTTCCCGATTTCTATTGATATTATATATTATACCTACCTACTGATTATAGAAATAATTCTTATCGAAAATGTTTTTGTGACCAATTATTATGAGAGATGTCAGTTGTAAGATAATACCTTTCCCTTTTTTGTGTAAAGTGTTTAAATAAATATTTATAATTTATTTTTTGTTTTCATTAGGTACTTAGGGTAACGGACCCAAATGCTAGCACTGCACCAAATAATCAGCACTCCGAATAAATAGTAAAATTAATTATAAGGTTTTCACTCACTAAATTGAGCTACCACTTTGGAAAATAAATAAATTGGTGTTTTGGGAATCCTACTCCCGGTCATACCATACTTTCCGACTTATAAATAGCGAAAAAAAATGTGAGTTATTGATCACATTTTTTTCTGAAAAATGGAAACTAAAGTATTTAGAAAAAAATTACCCGTCTCACATCCAGCTCCGATGGGACTCGAACCCACGACCTTTCGCTATCCGGGCGACTGCTCTAACCACTGAGCTACGGAGTCATTAGTCGTTAGTCAGTGGTTAGAGCAGTCGCTCGGATAGCGAAAGGTCGTGGGTTCAAGTCTTATCAGAGCTGGTTGTGAGACGGGTCGATTTTTTCTAAATACTTTATTTTCCATTTTTTTATAATAAAAATTGCATTGCGAATGCAAAAAAGTAAAATTTAAATAAAAAAAATATTTCATATAATTTCAATACTTACCACTATCACAGTGCTGATAATTGGTGGTGATGGTGCTGATAAATGGTGAGATAGTAATTTTTTGCTTTTACCTATCTAAAAAAAATTGGACAAAGATAAACTATGTTTTTTATATATAATCTTACTGATTAAATATTGAAACCAGAAAACTCGTCATAACGGGTGAAAACGTATTTTTCAATGTGATTTAGGGTTTAAGTTAGGACTTTACTCTTAAAGTGCTGATAACTGGGTCCTTCATCCTATTTGTTTTTTGTTTCACCTAGTGATTTGTACATATACATATAAATATTATGTAACAAAGAAAGCACCTCGTCATGCAATAGTATGACTCTTATTACAAATTTTACTTTTAAAACTTATATAAACATTCACGTAATTAATTAAATTATTTACAAAAGAGTATGTATGTAGGTATGTGTTTCAAAGGCAATTTAGGCTGTTATTTGTTACTTATCTTTGAATTAACACTAAACAAACATTATCATGAACAAAAATTCCGATTTCAGGAAATTGTTACACTTCCCCACTCTCGGGGTAATTGTTCCTACTGGACACACTCAACAACATCAAAGTTTTGTTTGTGTGCGTGTCGGGGCTGGTCGGCGAACGTAGGCACGTAATGCTCGCACACACATAAATCTGATTTTTTGCTTCACTTTTGACGAAGCTTTAATATGAAGACTATCGATCTAGCGTAAGCGAAGCGAAGCTGTTATTAATCTATGCATAGAACCCAATTACTGGCGTTTTACCACAACCAGCTAACTATAAGATGAATGTGTATGGTATGGTTCATCGTCGTTATCAAAGCGGCTAGTCCCAAAAGTACCTAGGTATACTCACCTACCAACAAGAGAAAACAGTTTGACATAACTTACCTTTCAATATCGTTTGGAAATTTAAAGAACGTGTATGCACAGTTTTTAGTCGTATTTAGACAACCAAATACACTGCAACTGTAATAATATTGGTTATTAATTTTTGTTAATTAATGGTAAAATAGGTATATAAGTGTCACAGTGACACGAAGCGGCGCGGACGTGAAGTGACATGAAGTTTGACTTAATACTCTGAGGTAACTGGAGCTCTCACCCTGAATAAAAAAGTGTCGCCAGGAAATTTGACATTTATGTATGTAGTGGCTGTCAGCTGTCTCATATGACCATACGTATTTTTTTAAAGTGTAGGTGAGACGGAAGACAGCCACTGTGTTATTTGTGGTATTCAAAAAATTGTTCGTACTGCACTCTCCAGTTACCTAAGTATTAAGTCGAGCTTCATGTGAAGTGATCAATTAAATGCTCTTTGGAACTTGCGATCACTGACCTCTTTGCGATACTCGCGACTGAGTACTGTCCCAAACTGTCCCATTTTGCCTGTATATGTGACGTCTATGTGTGCGTGACGAAAATGGCACTTTGTTCTAAGCGGACTCTCTGCTAGGGCGACCGCCCGCCCGCGTAGTTACTTTGTGATTTGGTGTATAAACACACACATATGCAAATTACAAAGGCATATAAACACAGACACACACATAGGCATAGTATACATATTATTTATTTATAAGGAAACTTAGTGTAAATGAAACATAGGTTAACACTGCACCCTTTATTAACAATAAAACAACAAATATGAATCACTAAAGGCATTAACAATGTTCAAAGAAGTCTTTTTTAAAACACAGCACATCACTAAAGAATTCTATATAATTAACACCACACTCAACACGAACGAGTCTTTTTCTCAAAAAGCGGTACTCCGAGCAACGAAATTATGTAATTGCTAACGGAATTACGGATCTTTACGAAACAGAACATGGCAAATAACAAATTTAACAAACAAAAGTATAATTTAGATTATTTGACATTATTTTCCATAAGTACACTTTACTCTCTTTAAAGTATCTTCCATCAACTTTCAACAATATAGTATAGAAAAAAAGGATTTTTCTCTTCTTTTCTATACTGTGGGTGGGTGTATTAACTTGGAGCCATCTATCGTTGACTTTAGTGAACTATTTATGTGCAAAGTGTGCACCTACAGGGAGAACATAGCAACTTTCGCATTTTTTGGCTTCTCGTTAGTTCCCATTTGAATGTATGAAGATTGCGCCCCCTGGTGGTCGGGTTATAAGTACTATGCTCCGTTTTGACGAGAAAGAAGGACAAACAAACAAACAAACACACTTTCACATTAATCATTACGACTCCGTAGCTCAGTGGTTAGAGCAGTCGCCCGGAAAGCGAAAGGTCGTAGGTTCGAGTCCCATCGGAGATGGTTGTGAGATGATGGTCGATTTTTTCTAAATACTTCATTTTCCATTTTTCAATAATACAAATTGGATTGTGAATGCAAAAAAGTAAAAATTTAAATAACTTTATAATTTATATTAATATTAATAAATAATAATATGGATATCGTGCTAGATGGCGCAAATTGTAATTAATTTAACGCGAGAACAAAAAAGTATTTGGGAAACCCAGGGGTTTGAACTTGGTTTTCTTGAGTACTCTATATTGAATAGCCACTACGCCGTCGGCGCCAGCCAAACTTCAAGAGATATGACGAATTATTGGTAAGTAACAGAATAAAAACTATTACAAACTTATATTTGTACTTCATATTATACAAGATCGTATACAGGATAAGTGCATAGGGAACGCAAATATAAGTTTGTCAACGTTTTATTTTAAAAAAATACTAGTTTCGGATTTTTTCCTTTGTATTCACCAGATTACCTGTCTGCATGCCAAATTTCAGCTTTCTAGGTCATCTGGAAGTGGGTTAGAGTTTTGATTATAGGTGAGTCAGTGATAAAAATAACGATTTTTGGACGTAAATATCTAAATAACCGTTTGAGGTGTGTATATAAAATTTGGAGCACATATTCATCTCGCTAGTCTCAATACATCAGCCAAATTTGGCATGTTTCTGTGTAATAGTTTTTGAGTTATGAGGGGGTCAAAAGTGGCTCCAAATGGTTCGTGTTAAGATACACACGGTGCTGCTCGCCAGTTCTGTTTGCTTTTGAACTTGGCTGATACGCTGCCGCGTATCCAGATGTGTATGGTTCATAGTCGTTATCAAAGCGGCTAGTCCCAAAAGTACCTAGGTATACTCACCTACCAACAAGAGAAAACAGTTTGACATAACTTACCTTTCAATATCGTTTGGAAATTTAAAGAACGTGTATGCACAGTTTTTAGTCGTATTTAGACAACCAAATACACTGCAACTGTAATAATATTGGTTATTAATTTTTGTTAATTAATGGTAAAATAGGTATATAAGTGTCACAGTGACACGTAGCGGCGCGGACGTGAAGTGATCAATTAAATGCTCTTTGGAACTTGCGATCACTGACCTCTTCGCGATACTCGCGACTGAGTACTGTCCCAAACTGTCCCATTTTGCCTGTATATGTGACGTCTATGTGTGCGTGACGAAAATGGCACTTTGTTCTAAGCGGACTCTCTGCTAGGGCGACCGCCCGCCCGCGTAGTTACTTTGTGACACCACTATGCGTTAGCATTTGTTTAACATGAACTCTGCTCGCCCCGCCCCGCCCGACTGGTCTCTGGTCGTACACTAAGTGGTTCCCGTGCAGCACACCGACGTATTTGCGACTTTAATATTATAAATGTGAAAGTTTGGATGTTTGGATGTTTAGATGTTTGGATGTTTGTTACTCAATCACGCCAAAACGGCTGAACGGATTTGGCTGAAATTTGGGACATAGATATTTTATAGTCTTGAGAGGAACATAGGAAAAATATCACACTCCCGCGGGATAACGTCGTGTAGTTCACGCGGGCGAAGCCGCGAGCGGAAAGCTAGTAAAAAATAAATAAAACAAATACAGACCTATCTGCGAGGGCACGTCGAGTCGCAGGCTGCCCCACAGCCAGGCGGCGCGGCGCGGCGGCGGGTCGGCGCACACGGCGGCGCGCACGCGGCCCTCGCTGCCAGACCACGCGTGGGCCGCGCTCGCATCAGCGCCCACCGGCGGGCCTAGCACGTTCACTGTCACCGCTTCCGACTGGTGGGTTCTGGGAAGAAGGTACAAAGCTATAAAAATCGTCACAATGACAGCCTCCTGTCGCTGTTATACTGACAGCGAAACAAACATAAATAGTAAAAAAAAACACACTTTTATATCATCAGACCCTAATCACTAAGTGCAGCGAATAGGGCGCATCAGAACGAAACAAGTGAGCCCAAAGGTGCGTTCTGGGAAAAAGATTCAAAGCTATAGAAATCGTCACAATATCAGCATGTTATATCGCATCGCTGTTATATTGAGAGGGAAACAATAATACCTAGTTTAAAAAACTAAAAAAGAACACACTTTTATATCGTCAGACCTTCATCACCAGAGCCTGTCCGTCGCCGCGCACAGCCCTCTCGTCTGACTGAGTCCAACATGTCGTGTGGATTACGTAAAGATAGTATTTGCCCTCACTATAAAAAAGGCCTTCACCGGCAAGTCTAGCGAATAGGTCTCATCAGAACGAAACAAATAAGCCCAAACTCGAGGGGTTTCCTAGCAGCCATTGAAGACTTCTATTGCCCACCTCTTGACTCCATCATCAGATCAGCTCGATGGTAGTAGATTATTTAATTGTCATCGGATTCCTATAAACTTGCAAAGTTTCAAATCGATACGACAATTAGAATTAGGTTAAAATTGAATTCCAAGATTTTCTTACATTATGACAGTTACATGTGAAGCTAATGAAAGCGTACTAATATTAAAAAGAGGTTTGTTTTGTTCAGTACACACTACAGAGTGAACTCGACTACGACAAGAGGCGGGACGAGCTTCATTTCATTTCACTACATCGACATCAGGCGATTCACACGTTGTTGGTCCTTATTATGGTGTCCTTATTATGTTAATAGTTGTTAGGTATACATTCTGCAGTTGTAAAATTATTGGACCTTGTGAGTGAACGTGCACTTGTTATTCAGACATGTTCACTACTAAAAATGGAAACTAAGCAATAAAGACCGACCTCTCCTCAGCCCCGATGTGGTTGACTGCGACGCAGGTGTAGCGGCCGTGTTGGTTGTACGACACGTTGTGCAGCTGCAGCTGCGGCGTCGTCGACACCGGGAACCCGTCTTCTGGCACCGTGTTGATGTGCACTGATGGCGTTGGGCTGGAAACAAAACGAACATTTTCCCCCTTATTCCAAAACGTGGACTAAAATAGGCCTGGTTTAAAACTGGTGCTGTCACTTTCATTTCCAAATGAAAGACAAAATTAGCATTAGTTTTAAACCAGGTCTAACTTTAGTCTACGTTTTGGAATAAGGGGGTTCATGTTTACCAGGAGCCTTCCAAAGATTGTTTCAGATGGAAAGAAACTCTTGATATTTTGAATACTCAAAGTATTTACATAAAAGAAAAAAAATATTATCTTTTACTAAATGTTGGAGAATTGAACGATTCAGGAAACCTCTACAAAAATCTTTTGGTATATTTGTTGCACTATCTGTAGCTGAATTCGTCGTAGGCAATCAGAGTAACATCTTAAGCAGGATGGCGTTACACGCATTGCGTAGTTCTGACTTTATTAATGACTATCGGATCCTCGCGGTTTTACCCGCGTGGTAACCGTTCCCGTGAGAATATCTGGATAAAATAACCTATGTCACTCGGAAAGAATGTAGCTTTCTAATGGTCAAAGATTTTTTTTAAATCGGTCCAGTAGTTTCGTAGCCTATTCGATGCAAACAAACAATGAATCAAATCTTTCCTCTTTATAATATTATTAGTATAGATAGTAATCTTTTTAATATTATTAGTATAGTTAGTAATAATTGAATATAAGTTTCTTACTTGTGGTACCACTGATAAGAAGGGGTGGGATTGCCATCGGCTTTACACTCCAAAGTCACTTGAGAAAAAAGGTTAGCTTCTACCACTGTGTCAGGTCCGACCCACGTTACCCTTGGTGGATCTGAAACGCACAATAAGCTGTTAATAATGCTGCAATATGCTAAACCTTCAACAAAAAATTACAGAACCATCAGATACTTACATTTCACGTCAATTTCAATCTTTACAGAGTCTGATGTGCCCAAAGAATTTCTTGCTTGACAACCATAAATTCCTGAAAAGACCAAAATGATGGTGAATTTAGAGATTGACTTAATTATGGACTTAATAATGTATAAATCTTTTCTCGGTATACATTTCGTACAATCTTCCATTAAGCATTTTCATCACATCAGCTAATAAATCTTTACTTTTTTGTTCAGTCATATTTTGAATTAAGTGATGTACTGAATTTCATTGCAATGCGGTTATGATCCATACTAAGTAAAACTTGCTAGGTACTGAAACATACAGACAGGATAAATTTTTAATCAGTGCACAAGTTCTTAAGGTCGACTCAGAATCGGTAGGTACGTGAACAACTTTCTCTTAGAAACATGGGTCGAAATACGGCAAAAATTTTTGGACTTCCCATACTAAATCGATCACGTGATCAGTCCTATTTGTATGAAAACTAAAAAAAAATGTCATATTTAGGAGAAAGTTGTTCACTTAACCTCTCATCGGTCGCCGCCATCTTGGCAATTATCGATTCTGAGTCGATCTTAAACATTTGTGCACTAATAAAAAAAATATCCTATACTCAACCCACCCGAATGGTTCCTCATAACGGGTGCCAGCATGAGCTTGTGCCCGTAAGTAGCGATGACTTGGCTGTTCCTAGTCCATCACACGTAGGGCACGAGGTTGCCGTCAGCCTTTTACTCCAGGGACAACGCACTGGAACTTTCCTCCTCGATTTTACATATCCAACTCACCTGAATGGTTCCTCATGACGGGCGCCAGCATGAGCTTGGGCCCGTTGGTAGCGATGACTTGGCCGTTCCTGGTCCACCACACGTATGGTGCGGGATTGCCATCAGCCTTGCACTCCAGGGATAATGCACTGGAACCTTCCTCCAAACTCCCGAGAGAGCTGGTGTCAGCGCCGACTATGGAGACCACGGGAACGACTGCGAAAGAAAATACAAAATTAGAATAGAAATAAGCGAATACCGTACTGCAAATTAGAATGAGAAGCCTTATGTAATGTTATGCTTTGATGTTACATCTATAGTCTTTTAATACAGGGATTTGCACCACGCACGATATAAAAGACTGGCGAATTTGTCAAACATAGCGAATCGTACCTCTTTCGCTTTTTTTCTCTTCGATCATGGTCGGTGCTTGATTCACATGACTCGGGTTCGATAGAATTTTTGTGATTTCGTTTAGCTGTTATCACTGAAAATTACAAAGTGGTAACCAAGATGTGAAAAAGAACAAGGAATCTGCTCACTGGCGACGTCAAACATATCTTGCGGCCGTGAGCAGATCGGGTGGCACCGAGATCTAGCACTGACCAGCCCCCTTACTCACAAACCGTCGAAAAGGGAATCAAATTCGTATTATATGCTTTGTTTTTGTCTAATCTAAAGTTAGTGACAGTGACAAGCATTGTTTCCGCTGCTGCCAGGAACGTTTGCAGTTTCAGTTTTTAGATCAGCTGCCCTGTCTCGGTGTGATGTGTTGAGTAACAACTATGAAAGTGCTCACATGTGACGTCTAGCATGGTGTAGGAGTCCTTGTAGTAGGGTGCGGGGTAGGAGGGGTGGTGCGCGCGGCAGGCGAGCTGGCGGCCGTGGGCAGACCGCGTCGCTCCCAGCTCCAGGACAGACCGGGATGCCCATACCCGCGGCCTCTCCACCTCTGAAGCGTTGGTCTGGCTCCATGCGGTGAGACGCTCTTTTTCTGCAAGAATGTTTGTTTTATTATGCAAGTTATTTTTACTCGATATCAGTATAAAAATCCTTTTTTCATATCTTTATGGCATATCATTAGCACGCTGAGTAACCATAATTGAATAGATGCTGCACATCTGCTGTTCATCACTTTCGTATGTCAAATCCAAAAAGTCATTATAAGATAGGTAATAGTCAATATCACCCGTATGATGTTCATTAAAGAAAGGAGGAATGACATATTTTCGTGCCTTTACGAATGCTTTCAGCACATAAATGGTTGATATATCAAGCAAAAGAGCATTAAACCAACACGTTTAATAGTGAACTGCAAATAAAATGAGAGCGCCGAACCGTGACGATGCATGCAATCGCAGTAAATGCGAAAATTTGCCGGCTCGTTTATGCATTTTAAATTGCCGGCATTTGGAAAAGTTCATTTAAGTAATACATTTACGATACATTCACAGAAATCGTAAAAAGAGATTGATAGTGGCACTTCCGTGGAAGGAAGATATGGAAATGAATATTGTAATTTTATAAGCTCCAAAAGGCCGACAGTCGAGTTATCATGGCAGTGAAATATAAATTTAGTCTAGCTAGACTCATGTTTGACAAAATAAATAAGTAGGTACTTACCTTGTACATAGTTCTCAGAATACTGTTAGGAGTGCTTCATTAATTTTGTAGATAGATAAGAGATCGGATAACAAACTCTGAAGTAAGATATTCTATTTCTTATTAGAACGTTTTCAAGAATAAGTCATTCTTAGTATCTCTAATATCTTCAGCGCAGTATACAACAAAACATAATTAAATTTTACAAAATATACCTTTAATACCTATTTAAATACAAATAGGTATAACTTTAGACAAACGATCGAGTAGAGGAGGATCCGACAAGGATCTTAGGGGATGTCTGGGGAAGACCAAAATAATTCAGATGATCTACCACTACTAACCCAGATACCATTCGATGTAAGCTGGTGGGTTGCCGTATCTGGCCTCGCAGACGACTGTGGCTCTCGAGCCGGCGGGAACAGTGATGTTTTGGCCGGGTAGGATGTGGGAGCCATTGAAGAGGATCCTAGGAGACTGCGGTGGCACGCGGACTGCTAGCGCCGCTGGTGGACTTGATAGAGCATCCTGGGAAAAATATAATATGTTCTTGTTTATATCAATCGGTCTCTTTAGGTATGGTACTATGCATTCTCAGTTTTATTTGATTAATAAAAAAAACCTATTGTGATGTGATAACTAGTGGATACAAAACAAAATCAGTTCTTAGAGCTTCTACCAAAACTAATACCAGTGTTAGACTTAGAATGCTCCACTCTTCATACCTTTGACAAAATTAGTATCTAAGATTTAGAACTTTACATTATATTCGGTAGATTATGGATATGGATGTAGTAGGTACCACTAAAAACTTGGAAATACTTGGATTGTTTTTTGGCTGAAAAGTTACAATAATCACAAACTATGTAAAAAGTAATGAAAAGGTATAACCTGCACGTCATAGTTGCTGGGGATGACTTGGCACTGAAACTGGCCCCAGAGCCAGCAGCCAACTACTGGTCTGTTGTCATGGTCTATTAGTACCATTAAACAATATGACCATACAATGTCACTATACCTGTGCATCATTGCTGGCGGTAACCGGGCACTGCCACTGGCCATCGTCCAGCTGTAGGGTGGCTGACAGCACCCAGAGCGAGCAGTCGCCCCCACTGGACATTTTTTGTTGAGACTCTTAGCCTAAAGCAAGATATGACAGAGAAGGTACTTTACCTGAACATCATAGTTGCTGGCAGTGACCTGGCATTGCCACTGACCGTCGTCCAGCTGTAAGGTGGCTGAACGCACCCAGAGCGAACAGTCACCGCCAACTGGACTGTTTTCGTTGGCCCACTCGTACTTGCCACGGTAGATGCCGACCGGCTGGAAAAGAAGAGGAGAAATAATAAATATCTAAAGGCGTAGGTATAGGCACACACGTATGTATAAATAAACTGTATGCTAGAAAACTGATTCCGCCACCCAAAGAAAATAATTTAAATTCTGCTCGAAAGGTTTTCTCTCTAGGTTAAAGGTGAAAGATGGAAAGGCAGTCTTGGTTCGCCTTTTATTAAAATATATAGGTAAGGTACTTATAACCATTAACGTGAATGTTGCAGAATATAGATTTTATTTATTTTATTTTATTTTTTATTTTTAGATAGATATACAGTACCGTGTTTTCAGACATATTTCATGACTGAGGTAAACGGTGAAGGTTTTGCAATATTCGTGACAAATTTAGATATGCGATTATAGATTCGTACATACGTCAAGGTGCTTGATATTGTATATCTGCTAGGAACTATAGTTATTAATAAGTTGTACAAATCCGTTACCTTCAGACAGAGAAAAACAAATGTAACTTGCAATATTTAATTTCAATGATTCCTGTATTTCATTTTTTTAATGCAACCATAAAAAACCCTAGATCTGAATCTGAAATCCCGTTATGAAATGTGAACGGAAAAATGAGATTTGAGCTCACTGTTCGATTTAAAGAATCGACTTGAATCGGAACTATTTATCTGAATTGGAAGTTCAGTTCAAACGTTTTAGTGCCAAGGGAATGATTGGGGCAGCATATTCCTAAGAAATGCACGCCTTATTCTCTGTTAAAAGATGTACTATCATAACATCGCAATTCAAAGTTCAAAATTACTTTATCTAAATCTAAATCTTAACGTCACCGCACACGGGCCACTAAAAAACGCCGCTACCAACCACTTTTCATACATAGTCGTCAATTGTTTCTTATTCTAGCTTCAAGTGGTGGTGTTTGTTCATAGTATTGTGGCTCGTGTGCGGCGCGGTTAGTGTTTCAAATTTTATGACTGTTAATAATACATTTTGCTTTTCTATAGATATTTTGGCTCTGCTGTTGCTCACGATATAATTCATCGAAATCCGTGCACGTGCAAATCCAGCACGGCTAAATAATAATAAGCTAGAACAAAACCCTTGACCGTGTACCTCGACATCATACTGAACGTAACGCATGAAACACAGAAGCCTTTTGCTAAATTAAAGCAAGTCCTTACTCACACTAGCTTCCGAGGACATAATAATATACCTTTTGACATTCAATAAACTACATAAAGGCCTGAACCTATACAAAGCACAAGCACAGACCGTTCTACGCTCTCAATGCTAAACAGACCAAATAGTATTTGTCGGGAATTGAATTCATTCCTCTTAGCTCGCCTCAAACATAGCAAATTATGCATAATACCTTCTCAATTCAAATCAAATACCGAGACCCTAATCAAAGGAACAATTATAACTTCTTTGAGGAATCGGTTCACCGACTCCGGGACATCCGGAAATATTTCCTTTAATTTAACCGGTATAATACAATAATAATGATGAAAGGATATCAACCGTCGGCAAGATGGTCGTCGGTTGCAATAGCTTAATTTGTTTTCAAATTAACGGGTCCGTGGGTTGGCAAATCATTTTCTATTTATAAACTCGTTAGCATATTTACATGATTGTTCACATTATGCCGATTCATTCTTTGATTGTTATTTTACATTTGGGTTGAAACGACGAAGGATTGCTTCAATTACATTAAGTAATTTCAATTTAGCATAACGGCGGATTTAGTCGATAGTCAAGAAAATAAATAGGTTTATTCAGGCCCTGTAGAAAAGGATAATGTACTAAACTACTTAACTAATCCTACTAGTAAGTTGCTTTAGTAATTAGAAGTGTCCAAAATATCAAAATACAATATATTGCCACTGGATTCCAAAAGTATCCTGACTTACAGGCAGCTAATAATCCCGATCACTTAAAGGTTGTAACGATGTCGATTCGTACCAGTCATTATGGATGGTTAAAAACTCCATGATGGCTGGAAACTTCATCAAGTTCTACATACTGGCCATTAATTTTATCGAATCCTATCCTGTTCTTTCAATTCAAATTCAAAATCTTCGTTTTACGTGCCCTGTTCATCATTTTTGATTCAGTTATACCAAAACCACCAAGCTGTACAGAGCTCGCGGAGCATTACCAGTTTTTTTTATATCGGTTTGAGTTGTTTGATTATAGTTTTAAATAAGTGGAACCCTTGACCCTTGGAAAGGGGTAAGTTTTCATCATCATACCCACTACTACCTACCTACCTACCTACTTTTTGTTATTCATGTATTTTTTATCTTGTTTTTACAGTTCCTATGCTTCCTATTCTTCCTATATTTTCTTTGGGTGGTCCCTATAAACATCATCTTTTTATTTATAACTAGCTTCCGCCCGCGACTTCGTCCGCGTGGACATTCGAAAGAATACTTAGGGGACCAATTACGTTAAGAATTTTTGTTAAGAATCTGGGATTAATTTTGGACAGTACTTTAAGTTGGGTGCCGCAGCTCCAAACAGTTAGCCGTAAGTTGTACGCGTCAGCGGCCTCTCTGAGAAGACTGCGCAATTTCCTCCCTACTGCCACTAAAATTGCGCTAGCGCAATCTCTCTTACTTCCCATACTTGATTATGCCGACGTCTGTTATCCTGATCTCACGGAGGACCAGCTAAATAAACTTGAGCGACTCCAAAACTTCTGTATTAGATTTATATTTGGCTTACGCAAATATGATCATGTTTCCTTCTTTCGTTTAAAGCTCAAGTGGCTGCCCATTAGACTTCGCCTTAATACCCACATACTATCTCTTCTTTACAACATATTGTTTAACCCATGTTATCCGCACTATCTCAAAGAACGATTTAATTTCCGTTATTGTTCCACCTCCCTTGCTCTTAGGTCATCGGAAAATCTGAGTCTCATTACACCTATGCATGAGACTTCCTTCTATGGCTGTTCCTTCACCGTTCAGGCCATTCGTCTTTGGAACTCACTTCCAGTTCCCATTAGACGGGCTCAGTCTTTGAACGTGTTTAAGAAGGAACTAAAAAAACATTACCTATCTATTTAAATTCCTTCTTCTCCTTAAAACTCTGTGCTTGCTCTTCACCGGTTTGCAGACATTGATATATTTATATATTGTTTATTGGTATATATATACATATAATTTATATGTAATTTGTGTATGTTTATCATTATAGGTATTTATGTATGTTTATAACTTCACATTTATAATTTCTTCAACTGTGCCACTACACCCCGCTTCTTGTCCTGTCAATATCTCCATACCATCGGGTTGTCTGGAAGAGATCGCTTTGAGCGATAAGACCGCCCTTTTAATGCTTTTAAAGTTAATTAAATTTGTTTTCTTTTTCTTTTTTTATGTACTGTGGTGTTAAAATAAAGTGTTAAATAAATAAATAAATAAAAATTACCAGGATAAAAAGTATTCTTTGTTTTAATTTCATAAAAATCCGATCAGCCGTTTTTAAGGTGATTAGGTGGGTCCTCCCTCACCAAGCGAGCAGCCTCGCGCGAGGCAGAACGTTTGCCACGTGCGGCGGGCCTCGCACGAGGCTGCTCACTTGGTGAGGGAGGACCCACCTAATCACCTTAAAAACGGCTGATCGGATTTTTATGAAATTAAAACAAAGAATACTTTTTATCCTGGTAATTGGTCCCCTAAGTATTCTTTCTAATGTCCACGCGGACGAAGTCGCGGGCGGAAGCTAGTAAATAATAAGTGTCTGTTTCACAATCAAAAACTTAGTTCTGAGTAGCTTAGGTACTTACCAAGAACTTTTAGGGTACTTAAGATGACTTAGGTTTCTATACCCTATTTACCCCCTGGGTTTGATTTTCGGAAAACTACGAAATTGGTTGTCTATTTGTTTTAAGAAGTAAGCCTACAAAGTTTCAAGTTGAAATGTCTATTTTACCCCCTGATTTTTTATTCAAAATTTCACTCCTATTTCAACCTTTTAGGGGTTGAATCATGTTCAGCGTGTTAAACATCAAAATAAATGCCATTATTGCAATCGTCATCCCATAAAATCTCAATAACGACATCCATATCGATTTTTAGGTTTATTTATCCCATTTAACCTCTAAGCGGTAGATTTTCGAAATAATACGAAATATATGTTTGCTTATTTGTTTTACTTTCCGACCATAAGCCCTAATAATAAATTTAATGAAGGACTTTCCAGATAAAACATTTCGTCCCCCTTTTCACCCCTTCGGGGGTGGAATTGTCAAAAACGCTGGCACAGGAAAATATTAATTTTAAATTGCCAGCCTAAATACAAAATTTGAAGATTCTAACTTCGAAACTGACGGACTTTCATACACATATTCATCCCCTATTTCACCCCCTGGGTTTGATTTTGGAAAAACTACGAAATGGGTTGCCTATTTGTTTTAAGAAGTAATCCTACAAAGTTTCAAGTTGAAATGTCTATTTTACCCCTGATTTGTCATTCAAAATTTCACCTCTATTTCAACCTTTTAGGGGTTGAATCATGTTCAGCGTGTTAAACATCAAAATAAATGCCGTTTTTGCAATCGTCATCCCATAAAACCTAACGACATCCATATCGATTTTTAGGTTTATTTATCCCATTTAACCTCTAAGGGGTTGATTTTCGAAAAAATACAAAATATGTGTTTCCTTATTTGTTTTACTTTCCGACCATAAGCCTAAATAATAAATTAAATGAAGGACTTTCCAGATACAACATTTCATCCTCTTTTCACCCCTTTGGGGGTGGAATTGTCAAAAACGCTGACACAGGTAAATATTAATTTTCAATTGCCAGGCTAAATACAAAATTTGAAGATCCTAACTTCAAAACTGACGGACTTTCATACAAACATTTATCCCTTATTTCACCCCCTTAGGGGTGGAATTTCCAAAAATCCTTTCTTAGTGGATGCCTACACTGTATAACGTATCTATGTGCAAAATTTGAAGTCTCTAGGTTCAGCGGTTTGGGCTGTACGTTGATATCTCAGTCAGTCAGTCAGTCAGTCAGTCAGTCAGTCAGGACTTTGAATTTTATATATATAGATATCTATCTAACTAAATACTGGGCGGCGACTTCCGACGTTCCGGCTAGTGTACCGCTGGCCGACGAGGACGTCCCGTCACAAGGTTACTACAAAACTAAAATAACGACAAACCTAACTAATTAAAGCAACACCTGAAAATTTTATTTGAAATAGTGAAGGAACATATCATTAAGCAGAATAAATTCGAAATGAAACGTAAAGCCAATTTATGCACTAGCCATTTGGGTCAAGTAGTATTACGATAGTCGTTCGTTACCTCCATGATATAATCGCAATTAAAAAATAAAATTCAAAACAATGAATGTCAGAAGACAGTTTCGGGCTCGTTATGTCCTGGTTTTACATTAATTATAAGCGTGCGACCGCGGCATTTGTTCCACCAAAATTTCCCACAATTGATAATTAGATTAATGACCATGTCACAGATATTCATAACCATATTTTGTGAGTAAACATTTGAAACTAGACATTATGGGGCTGCAATTAAGTAGGTATATCGATTTACAATTAAATAGACGCCGCCGGCGCCAAACACAAACAAACAAACTCTTTAGCTGTATAATATTAGTATAGATAAACCCTGTTAGTAATATCATTCATAGGGATGGAATGGCCTATCTGTAGTTTCAACTAATCAAGCTAAAAAAATAGAGATCGTTTCTAATTCCAATAAGTTTTTTGCTGATCTTGCCTAATTCAATAAAATTTCGTCAAACAGAAGTTTTTTTCCGAGTAAGAGTATCAACACTGAAATAAATTATTTTTAAAGGCTGTCTTCGATACTTCGCTATCAATTGATTTTCATTTGGAATACAATATTTATAACACACTCAGTAAAAGCCATTATCTTTGCCAACGAATTTGGAGCATATGAGTAGGTAACTATTTCTTCGTTTCACCTTGACGAATTAACTACCGTAACGGTTTTATTTGGAGGTACGAACGAACAAACAGCGTGGCCGTATGTTGATCGAACTCGAGAACAATACCGGCCACTTCCGCCAGAGGGCGTGGCTTGCGCCCGCGCATCATAATCAGAGTTTATAGACCGAACCTGCGAAACATCTGGCTCACAAGATTTACTTTCAAAGTGATTTATGGCCCCACATTCGTTTAAATTATTATGGCTAATAGCTATTATTTTATCCACTCCACTTTTTACTTTTTGATTGCCACCATTTATTAAGCTGTCGCTGATTATTTCATTTTGTCGTCTGTGATTTACTTCCTTTATTATAACGTGGACGTTTCAATTCAGATTTATTCATGAAATAGATTTTAAAAGTTTGTTTCGTTAATTGCTCGCGTATTTGATTAATCGAGGAGATTAATATAGACGCAGATACGAATGAAATTGGAAGCTTTTGTTATTGGGTTTTACGCCAGTATTTATGACTGTTCGTCATAAATACTGGCGTAAAACCCTCCTCATATGTTAATTTGCCGAATTTTTCGGCAAAGATTATAGTAAAACTCGGAATATTATACTTTTATAATGTAGCATGGGTCCTATGACAGCTCATTAGTTCGACGCAAACAGTTATTAATGCTTTTTTAAGAAATTCAATAAAAAAAGCATGAGATTTTTTTAAATGCAGCTTATGCTAAAAATAAGATCATAATATGAGAATATTATTCCTTGTGCAGAGCAGAAGCAGCACAAAGTAATAGACTTTAAAATTAAGATTATTAAATGAGAATAATTACTCAAAACATAATTATCTGGTGTCGAACAACATATTCGCACGCTTTCACACCTGTCGGAGAATCAGGACCAAAGAATTGATGCGTCCTGACCCAGTGATCGAATCTGTGACCTCCCAATCACGCAACCCATCTGCAATGCCATGGGAACATTACCACACACCTTCACTCTCGTACAATTATCGCCTTACGTCATGAAATATTCATAGTGTGTTAGAGCTTTGAATAGCAAAGTTGTCTTTCATCATTTTAATGACTTTCGAACTTAATACGTCGCTCGCTTAAATCAGCGAGCCCTGCGTATGGCATGGCATCGTATAAATAGATTATGGCAAACAGGGTGCCTACCATCAACTTTAAGACAGCGATTCAAAAATAGCGCGATGCAGAATAGGTTCCTAAAATGAATTGCTTTCTTTCGTACTCTGACCTTCTAAAAACTGGATCGCAAATGAATTGCTAAATGTGAATGACCGAACGATTTGTGTCCTTATTTCTTCTACCCGTCTCTTTCACTCGATTCTGTCATGCCCGGAGAGTGAAAGGGACGGGTATAACCTGCAGGTGACATGTTAACTTGGCCGAGTTATAAGTCAAATAAGAGTTGATGACAGCTCAGCGGCTGTGAAATGTCATTGAATGATCACTGAATCGCTGTCATTGATATTAAGCTGTCGTGGTACGAATAAGCGAAGCAGATCAGTTTAGGTTCCTAAACAAAACCGCAATAAGAGTTGATGGTAGGCACCCTGGTCTTCCATTAATTTTAATATGGTTGTGGATAATTAAATGTTTTGTACATAATTTATTAAATAATATCTAATACCTCGTTTTTGTTGACTTTGCTACACAACAAAGAACATCGAAGACTAATAACTCATTAAAAAATATCTATAAGTAATAAATAAAACATATCGGAAACATATGAGTTTCTTTAAGAAACCATTTCAACATCTGGAAACCCCATGTTTGACATGCTATTACACGCTATTGGATAAACAGTATTGAAGTAGTAAATTATGTGAGATTGGCACTACACGGTATATTCGGAAATTTTTCAATTGCATACTCACATCCGTCAGTTAGCGCTAATTTTATTTCCTTGAGATAAAACGGTCGTACAATAGCTGCTATTATAGTTTTGGGTAATACAATAGCATCAGTTTAGGAATGCATCAATGGGTCGGCAGGCGCGTCCACCACAAGGCACTCAAAAGCTGTAGCTGGGGGGAAATATTTAATGGCTGCAACAAACGATGCTTATGATGGAAGATGCACCAATAAAACCAAATTATGCCAATCCTAATTTGGCATTTACTCCAACTTATAATGCTAAGGTACCTAGTCCCCTCAGTGCAGCACCGTATCCAATAATGATGGGATCGGCATGCCAATACTTGGCAACTCATTGAATGGCGGACGACCAAGGTTGAGCGTCGGTCCTTAGGAATGCATCAATGGACCGATATACGCGCCCACCACAACACCATTGAGGGCTCAATAGCTAAAATCGGAGGGAAATATTAAATGGCTGCAACAAACGACGCGTATAATAGAAGATGTAGCAGTAGAATCAAATTTCGCAAACCATAATTTGCCATTTATCTCAAGTTATTAGAATAAGGTAGTCTCCCCAGTGCAAAGTACCCAACAATGATGAGATCGGCACGCCAATACCAAATTTTGCAAAGCCTAATTTGGCATTTATTCAAACTTATAATGCTAAGGTAGTTCCCTCAGTGCTGCACCGTATCCAATAATGATGGGATCGGCATCGGTATGCCAATACTTGGCAACAAATTGAATGGCGGACGACCAAGGTTGAGCGTCGGTCCTTAGGAATGCATCAATGGGCCGACATACGCGCTCACCACAACACAATTGAGGGCTCAATAGCTAAAATCGGAGGGAAATATTAAATGGCTGCAACAAATGACGCGTATAATAGAAGATGTAGCAATAGAATCAAATTTCGCAAACCATAATTTGCCATTTATCTCAAGTTATTAGAGTAAGGTAGTCTCCCCAGTGCAAAGTATCCAACAATGATAGGAACGGCACGCCAATACCTAATACTTGACAACTCATTGAATGACTGCCGACCAAGGTTGAGCGACGGCCCTTAGAAATGAATCAGTGGGTTGTCAGACGCGTCCATGACCCTCAATAGCTATAGGGAGGGAAATATTTAATGGCTGCAACAAACGATGCATATGATGGAAGATGCAGCAATAAAAAAAATACACGGGTTAATTTGGCATTTATCCCTACTTATTGGATTAAGGTAGTCTCCCCAGTGCAACGTATCCAATAATGGTGGAATCGGCTCACCGTACCTTGCCGGCTCATTAAAGGGCTGCTGACGAACAAGGTTAGCGACGGCCCTTAGGAATGCATCAATGGCTCGACGGGCTCACCCACTACTCCTGTCTCAGCTATAGCTGGAGGGAACGATGCATAATGATGGAAGATTCAGATATGCATAAACGGCGAAGAGAAATTTTGCAAAGCACAATGCGCCATTGATCCCGTGTTCTAAAGCTATGTTAGTTCCCTTAGTACAGCAAAATACTCTTCGAAGCTTAAGATGGAAGGTTTTAGGCGTTGCATATATTTTTTGTTATTTATTAAGGATTTTTGATCAAAGATTCGGTCATGTCAGCACGTTGCTGCAATCGCATACAGTGAGTGAGATTAAATGATATAATGAGGTATTATTAACATATTTAGGCGCTGAATAAAAATTAAGGCAATTTGGAAAGCTGATATTGCATTAAAAAAGTCAAAAGAGACAATGCAAAATAATTTCAGCTTTAGTAAGAAATACGGGGACTCAAGTTCGAATAAGGGACGCTGGTTTTTTATTTTTATTATTAAAATAGTCTGGCCATGGATGCGATTATCTTTATTATGGAAAACGAATGAAGATTTAAGTGGCAGACAGTCACACACAATCAAGTAAGATGTAGAGTTTCTCTTGTCGCACTAAGGCCTCCGTATTTTTTTAACAGATGTATACATAAGTATTATTATTTTCATCTCTTCATTTCAAAAATTCTATCAGTTTCAAAACGTTTATGTGTTTTAAAACATAACTCATCCATTGATTATAACTGTATGCTAAAAGCAAACGGCGATATGACCTATTTGCCAAACTAGATTGTCATTTTTTATAGTGCTTTAAATTTTACGCTGAGTTGTTCATTAAATTTCAATGCCATCAATTTTAATGCATAGCTGTGATTGAATAGGCGAGTACCTACGAAATAATTTTTAATAAAAAAAATATTACCTCTGCACAAAACACTCTTAACATAGCCTTTGATGAATCCCTCAATTTACAAAGTGTATGTTACTCCAATGAAACGTGTATGGTGTTACAGTGATCCTCACTTAGGTTTAAAGGAAATCCAAAGGGGATTTCAGATTATGGAGAGAAAGGAAAGGCGCTTATGCGATGATCCTCGCGATGTGAGAAAAACGGCGAATAAACGCAGAAGGACGGCCAACTTCATTTAACTTTTCAAATAGAGATTTACATACTTATACGATATTAAAAAGGATGATAAATTGCTTACAAAATACAGTTAGTTACCAACTTAAGAGAAAAACGCGAAGAATGAGTTTTAAATCAAAATATTAGCTACGTTATCTAAGTATAAATAAAAGTAAATGTTTTTCTAATGGTCGCTTATGCGTTCCGAAACCATTGATCAGATTGTGATGAACCTTTGTAGGGTATTCTGAAGACGTCCGCGAAGGTTACTGCCCAAAAAAGCATAAAATTTAAGGAAATCGAAAGAAATCAGTGACAGAAGTACCTACTACTCACATTTTTATATAGACAGTCACAGAGATACTTTGCACTAAACATGTACTAACGACATATTAATAAGTGCTTTTATTTAATCAATTCATGCTCTAGCTACCTACTACACGAACATGCTAATGAACGTAACAAGTTCTAAGTAGTATTCAGCAACTTCTGTTGTTGTTGTACTTAGTAATAAAAAGTAAAACACCATTTGAGAATCGCCATGTACACTCGATTCGATAGCAAGTTAAACAGTTGAACTGCGAAAACAGCTTTTATTTATTACGTAGAGCATAAAGGCGGTCTCAAGGTCAACGTGTATAGTCTGATGTGCCGCCGTGTGTACCTATAGCGGACCGCATATTTTAACCGCCTCTGTGGTCTTTAGTTCCTACACAACACACCACCGATAATAGACCCAGATGTCCCAGGTTCAATTCCCAGCCCGTACATACCGGTTCGGTTTGGTTCGTGATAGGACTTTTTCTAAGTCTGTCTGGTAAGCTACTAACATCTTATCGATGTCTGTCGCCATAACAACCTTTATAAAATTGTTGTTTTCTGGATATTAGAACAGACAGATTATTATAAAGGTCTATTAGAGACAAGATATCCAGTTCCTCAGTGTTTGAGGATTCCGGGAGAAGCTTGCTTCTACCTTCAGCCTTATCATCATTTAACATCAAGGCTAATCTCTCTCTCTCTTATCGCCAAAGTGAAAAGATCGGTTTTGCATTGTGGAACTGCTTATCTTGGTGTGTTGTGGCTTTACAGGAAAGCTCTCATCAAACTCAATATTTTGTAAAACCACTCTATTTTCCATTTCCCTATATCGGAGTAATTATTGAATTTTTAACCACCTTCAGCCCAGCTTTGAATGGGAAAAGTAGCTAAGTAACAACAGTTTCACAGTTTAATGCCATTAAACTTTTAAAAAAAAAACGTAATTTTTTTTATGAACATTCTGTACAACAAAGCAGTATTATAAAAAAAAAATACTGAACATTTATGTATTCTTTGGATTAAAATAATTAAAAGATCACCGAAAATTATTATCATGTGTTAGCACATGGTTCGGAATAAAAGATTGCGTTTTCAATAATCATAGATGCGTATATTTATTTCTATTCAGTTGACAGAAGTGTTATTATTTAATAACCGTTGCTATGGAGATATTTTTCTTTTTCTTTTTTACGGCTCTGCACTGTCAGGCCGCGACATGCTCCCCGCCTTGGAAGAGCTGTGGTCTTTCAATTAAACTACTTGACTCCCATTGGTTTGTTGCGACTCGTAAGGTTCCCGTAACGGGAGCGGGCAAATTCTTGAAAATGCGCGTCGCACAATACCATTAGCTGTTCTGATGTCCGCCACCCTGGCAACGCCGTCTTTGCCGGGGAAGACTTGAGCCACGCGCCCAAGATTCCACTTCAAAGGGGGCTGGTTATCCTCTTTGAGTAGAACAAGAGTGTCCTCCTTCAGATCTTCACAGCCCTTTGTCCATTTCATCCTTACTTGGAGTTGGGAGATATACTCTTTGGACCACCTAGCCCAAAAATGCTGCCGGATCTGCTCCAGCCTTTGGAATCTGTTCAGCCGCGAAGTCGCCACGTCGCTCAGGTCCGCGCTGACAGGAGCCATCAGTGGACGGCCGACCAAAAAGTGACCAGGACTAAGAGGTAATAAATCTCGCGTGTCTGAAGAAAGCGGAGTGAGTGGACGAGAATTCAGTATAGCTTCAATCTCCGCCAAAACTGTACTGTACTCCTCGAAAGTTAAGTGTGCATTGCCCACTACACGGCGCAAATGATGCTTGCAACTCTTAACACCGGCCTCCCACAGGCCCCCAAAATGGCTAGCATAGGGAGGGTTCATTCTGAATGTGATCCCTTGAGAAACTGCGTATTCTTTAATGTCGTCTGAACAATTGTGAAGAAAAGTTTTGAATTCGTTCATTAGACCAACAAAATTCTTTCCGTTATCGGAGAATATTTCTAACGGTTTACCTCGGCGAGAAATAAAACGTTTAAGTGCGAGTAAATATGAATTAGATGAGAGGGTCGCTTACGAGCTCTAAATGAATAGCGCGTGTCGCAAAACAAATAAATAAACAAATATAAGCCTTAGTCGTCTTTGCACCTCGACCTCGACGGTTCAGTACGAGCACAGGCCCAGCATAATCAACCCCGCAGTACTTAAATGGAAATCCAGATTCTAACCTTTCCTTCGGCAAATTACCCATAATAGGCTGGATATTTTTCTTTCGGAATCGATCGCAAATAACGCACTTACGGTACGTCCTTCCAGCGAAATTTCTTCCACCTATAGGCCACCAAGACTCACGGATCGAATACAATAATAGCTGTGGGGCTGCGTGCATGAGTTGAATATGCTTATAGCGAAATAATAACTCTGTGAAACGGTGCTTACATGAAATTAAAATGGGGTGTTTCTTGTCGTAATCAAACTCGCGTGAATACCCTATACGACCCCCCACACGAACTAACTGTGTCTCTTTATCAAAAAACAAATTAAGCTTTGACAAGTGCGCTGGTACATTATTTACACTACCAGCTTTAAAAGAATCATATAAATCGCCAAATGATTCTTGCTGCGAAAGTCTAGCTAAAATCAGCACAGATTCATTTAGTTCATCTTCATTTAACATTCCTTTTATTTGAACTACACCGGTACGACCGTTGCGTATAAAACGTAAAACATATGCGAGAGAACGTTGCATGCGAACAAATTGCGAAAATCTATGAAAAGGAAAAACGCTAACCAACGAACTATCACCACAACCTTGTTGCGTCGTAAAATTGTGTGACGTTTCAGGTTTTAGTTCAGGTAAATCTGAAGGCAACTTATAAACTACAGGCGAATATTCATCTTCAATATTCTGGAGGAACTCAGGTCCTCCCCACCACAAAGTTGACTTACTGAGACTATCGAAGTGGCAGCCGCGCGACACCACATCAGCTGGGTTCTCTTTCCCAATGACATGCCGCCACTCGTGTCCTTTTGTGATTTCTAATATTTCAGAAACACGGTTCTGAACAAAAGGCTTAAGTTTATTAAGCGGCGTGTTTAGCCAGCCTAATACTATCGTCGAGTCTGTCCAAAATACAACAGAAGCAAATTGCGTTCGCAAAGAACTATCTAATTTTAAAAACAATCGAGCGCCTAATAGAGCGCCACATAGCTCGAGCCGCGGAATCGTCATAATGGGTTTGAGAGATGCCACCTTGCCCTTTGCACATAATAAACTAACCACCACAGCGTTACCTTGCGACCTATCAATAACACGTATATATGCGCATGCACCATAGGCATTTTGAGACGCGTCAGTAAATAAATGCAACTCTGTGGTCGTAGCACTACCAAACTTGTTCGTCATTACGTACCGCGGAACTCGGATAGCCTTTAACGACTCTAGGCCGCTTACAAACTTATTCCATACTGCAGAAATATCGTCAGGGACGGGTTCATCCCAATGTAACTGTAATGACCAACATTTTTGCATCAATATTTTAGCGATTATAATAGCAGGACTTACTAATCCAAGTGGATCATATATTTGAGCTGCACAAGATAAAATTAAACGTTTTGAAACGCAGCCTAAATCTTGTTCTAATTCAGTATGAAAATACAATTCATCTTGTTGAGGGTACCAACCCAGCCCTAACGTCTTACTTTGAACACTTTCACCCACTGATAAATTTTTAAACATTGCGTGCGAATTATTATCAGAACCATTTTCAAAATTGTACACCCATTTTCGTAGGGGAAGGCATGCGGTTTGTAAAAGCTTTGCCGTGTCATCACAAATTTTCAATAAACTCTCTTTAGTAGGTGCGTTACAGGACATATCATCAACATAGAACTGATTTAATATAATATCAGCCACGTCAGGATCTGAGGTCTCTTGCGCTAACTGTTTAAGGCACCTGCAACTGAGGAAAGGCGCAGATGCTGTACCGTACGTGACGGTGTTAAGTCTGTATACGTCTAACGGATCCGACGGACTATCTCGCCATAAAATTAATAAAAGGTCGCGTTGAGACTCATCGATTAAGACTTGCCTATAAAATTTCTCAATATCCGCGCAAGCGACGAATTCAAACTCGCGGAAACGCAACAGAATTGCAAGTAAATCACCTTGCACGGCAGGACCGATCATTTGTAAATCATTCAGTGACACTCCGGTAGTGGACTCGGCGCTTGCGTCAAACACCACTCGAAGCTTAGTGGTAGTAGCATGTGCGCGAAACACCCCGTGATGCGGCAAAAAATAATGAGCATCACTATAAGAATCTACTCGAGTCATATGACCTAAACCGACGTACTCGTGTATGAAATCAGCGTACATCAGCTTGTAATCAGGGTTGCGTTCGAGACGTTTTTCTAACGCGTAAAAACGTCGTTCTGCTTGCGCATAAGTATCGCCTAACTTATCAGGAGATAGCTTAAGCGGCATCTTTACACAAAACCTACCGTCGGCGTTGCGTTTAGTCGTATCAATGAAATGAGCCTCACATAGGCTTTCCTCGCTACTAGAATTCACGTTTGATTTAGAATAAACGGGTAACTCCTCGACCTCCCAAAACAAACGCAATTGCTTATCGATCGACTGTAAAGTTGAAGTTTGCGCGAAATTACATTGTATATCTTTCGGTTTTATATTGTAGTTACTAACGGAACCAGATACTACCCAACCTAACCTTGTATTTTTAAGAAAAGGACCTGAGGCCAAGCGCATTTTTCCCTCAGTCAATAACTCCCAAAATAAGTCTGCTCCTATCAGCATATCTACAGGCCGACTCTCAAAGAAATTGGGGTCTGCAAGCGTAATTTCATCTGGTACGCGAAATAGCTTCCCAGAAAACGTGAAACTGGGTAACGTTGACGTTATTTTAGGTAAAACTAAACAATTTATGCGTGAACTAAAGGTGCCATCTCTCGAACGAATCTCGAATTCACAGGCTTGCGTGCACTGCGTAGCGATGCTACTGACACCTCGTATTTGCTGAGTGGACTGTATTAAAGGCGCATTTAGTTTATCACATAGCGATTTTGTTACAAGCGATCGCTCACTCCCACTGTCTAAAAGCGCGCGTGCTTCGTGTAACTTTCCTGAGTGGTCAGGTATGCAGACTACCGCAGTAGATAACAGAACTGAACTACTTAGATCACTGTGTGTGCTATTTAACTGAATAGAGTAGCTCTGCGAAGAACTGTTATAAGGCGCTGGCGGCGACGGCGGCGGCGATTGCGGCGGTTGTGGTTGCTCAGTTGTCGAATGCAGGGCGACCGAGCGTACATGAGAATCGCAAATCAAAGAATTATGCTTCTTTTCGCACTTTCTGCAAGGGCCATACCTGCACTCGACAGCCGTATGCCCAAGCCGAAGACAATTTTCGCACAACTTCTTAACCTTGATAAAGCTTTGTTTTTCCGCTAACGAAATATCCAGAAATTTTTGACAGGAATAAAGAGGGTGCGCACCATTGCAGAACCAACACGATCTTTTGCGCGACAGATAGTTGGATTTATCTTTTGTGGAAGTGCTACCTTCCGCCTTTTCCGTCATGACGTTACAATGAACCTTGGTTGGATACGACGACGGCTTCCTATCAAGTGATTGACTGGGCTTGTGTGATGTAGACAATGTTTCTAACATAGCAGCTTTATCGCGAAGAAAGTCAAGCAAATCATCGATTTTAATGCGATTTATGGTGTCGCCACTTCTAAAAGAAACGCTTTTGTGCTGCTCCCACTCGCGTTCAGTGGCTTGATCCAGCTTAGACACAACTATAAATATAATTATTGTATCCCAGTGCTCTGTGGGTTCACCAAGTTGCTTAAGAGCACGCAAATTCTTTAAAGTTGTGTCGATAACCTTTCTTATTAGAGTTGACGACTCCTTCGAAATACAAGACATGGAAAACAATGACTTCAAATGATTGTGAACAAGTAGCTTACTATTATTAAAGCGATTAAGCAACAATTCCCATGCAACGATATAACTATCAGCCGAAAATTCCAACGATTCGATTACAGCCTGCGCATCCTTTTTTAATGAGGACTTTAAGTAATGAAACTTCTGAATAGTCGAAATGGATTTGGATGAATGGACTAGTGATATAAATGTGTCGCGAAACTCTAGCCACTGCTGATATGAACCGTCAAATTCGGGCAAAGTTATAGTGGGCAATTTTACTGATTGCATAGTACCTTCGCCGGCCGCGCAAGGTTGACGCTCGTCGTCGTTTGTCATACACTTCGCTTTAGCCAATATTGCGTAATAATCAATTTCAAAACATTCGCGTGCTTCTAATTGCTCTTGCAACTTGCTCTCATCTACCAACTCATCAATATCATTTTGAATTCTATGAAACTCGCTAAATAAACTGTTTATTCCCTGAATACGGAGCTTCAACTCCGCTCGTTGCTCTGCCGATAATACTACCCCTGCTAAAGAATACACATGTTTCTTAAAGTTCGTGAGCCTCCCTTTGACTACACCGCGCTTTCTACTTAGATCTTTAATCGCCTCAGCACCTTTATCGCTACCTTCGGCTGGCAAAGGCGGCGGCGTAGGAGCCATTTTAGGAAAATGTGGAAGGTACTTACGACTGTCCTTGACTGGAACTTATGCAGCACAGGAAACGGCAGTAAATCAATCTGCGTTACGGGCAAAGCACACGACTCCCGAGGAACACTGAAATTATCGTAAATAAATTGAGCTGATTAGTACAAGTTACACAAATGGTCGCTTTTGGTAGGCTCGTCTCCACTTATCTTGGCTTTGCGACTGCGATGCGCTGATGCCGGTAGTGAGATGGTGAGCTTGATGACGTGAAAAACTGCCGGAACGCCGGGAACAGAAGATACGCTGCGCGCGATGTCCTCTTTGTGCTCGTCTTAGGCTGGAATCCCCTTAGTTTTCCGTAGTTCTTCACGAATATCCACTGGTACACGCGATATCCGGCTCGAAGGACCAAAATACATGTTAGCACATGGTTCGGAATAAAAGATTGCGTTTTCAATAATCATAGATGCGTATATTTATTTCTATTCAGTTGACAGAAGTGTTATTATTTAATAACCGTTGCTATGGAGATATTTTTCTTTTTCTTTTTTACGGCTCTGCACTGTCAGGCCGCGACATCATGGTTACCTCAATAATATTATAAATATCTGAAATACCTATTGAATAAAAAAGTAGGTTGTAACGCGTGTAGCGAGATATTAAATAACCTTACTATGTATTTATACATAAAGAATATCACTCTTTACCAGATATCCTCCGAAAATTTCATCCCCAATTTCATTCCCTTTAAGATATATTTTCGCGAAGAAAGGTAGCCTTTATTTCTTCTCATGGCCAATTTTTCCTATAAATCTTTCCTTTCTGACTGGTTGTAAACAAACAAACAACCTCCACTTAACTATATTAATAAGGATAAGTACCCTTAGATTATAGAAAAACACCTATTGTGGGTTGAAAGTTCAAGGGAGACCGTTATTGATAGTCACAGCATAATACTCAAGCACGGGGGCGTACCTAACACAATCATTCATGATACTGTATACTGTGCCCGCGCTTTGTATGGCTGTCCCTCTATTCAATAAGGTGTGTGAACTAAAAGAAATATATTGGACCGATCATTTGGCCACATGAACATGACACAAAAAAATTAAGCCAATAAATTGATGTTGAACCTTATTTCGCTGAGTTTTGGTTGAAAATTGGGCGAGGAAATAGTTTTAAAGGGTAGATTAATCTTCTAGTCATTGCGTTGCACACAAAGTCCTTGAGAAAGTAATCTGGGAGTTGCTTTATGATAGTTTTTCACTATTCGGTGATATTGTAATCAATATAAGTAGCACATGCCGTTACAGCGAACCATAAATAGCATGAGTTGCTTTGGGCAAAAAGGATAATAAACATTCGATAAGCTTCGATGGGACTCGAACCCACGACCCCGCTATCCGGGCGACTGCTCTAACCACTGAGCTACGGAGTCGTTACGCTAAATGAATCGCTACTCGCGATATAAGGCTATCTTTAGAATAGGTATTTGTTTATTGTTTTGCAAATAATTCTTTTAAAAATGCATAGAGTATCGCTGATTAAGGGGTATAAAATTTTAAAAAAATCATTTCTACATACTTTTATAAACTTCTATAATGAGACTTCCCCAAAATAAATGGCATCTATAATACTAAGGAAAATTAAAAGGAAATACTTATTAGTTTAACAATTCTGGCAACTGCTAATAACTATTTCTAGCCTATGAGAGAAAGGAGACGTAGGTGACACAATATGTATGTGGATTGTACTCGGATTTATCATCAGATTCGATTTCAAACAATCATTATTTCTCATGCAAACATAATCCTAACACCCGAACGATGGACAAGAATAAGTAAATTAAATTGCTTCAGGAGTACCTATTTACTAGAAAACGACAATAAAACTGCCTTCTCCATCCTTTGTGTTTGTAAAATGAATTCCCTGAGAAGTGCGAGTAGGTAAGTAAGTTTGCTTTTTAAATAAGTTTATTAGCATGATATTCTAACAAACAAAAACCTTTCATGAATAACAAGATTACCTACTCGACCTCCTTTGTGGAAATAATGAAGAAACTTATTCATGGAACGGGGGAAAAGTAGAACTTAGATAGAATACCAAAGTTAATGTTTTTACTGTGGTTCAACGAAAACCTGTAATTAAAATAGTAAGTATCATTATTATTCCGATCCTTTCTGTTTACGTTGGAAAAAGCAAACAGTGAGCACTTTCAGGCCCGGTCATGTACCTTTCTAAAGACAAATATTTGGTTAGTGTCAGCAAAAGTTCACAAATATATAGTCCTCATTTTGCATGCAGATCCACGTTTAGTGTTCATTTGTAACTAAACCAAATGATTTGGTTACTAGTTCTAATTGGGTGAGTAGGAACAATTTCTTAGAAATATTCAGAACTGATCACAATAACATACAAATTGCTACTAAATAAGGGTAATTATATTTCCTTTTATTTTAAAGGTACTAGTTTGCAGAATCATCAGCGTTATGTTTCATTTTACGTAAAATATAAGTATTATTTTTACTACAACGGCAATTTCATGTGATGAATACACATTCAAACATAAAAGATGCTTATCGCAAATATTGATAAGTAGACATATTCACCAATCGACCCCTCATACCTACGCCCTCAACAACCCTTCAGCTTTTCATTTCATCGACGTCTCTTTTCATACGTCATCCTGAACACGGCAAAGCAAAATAGATCGCTTTTTAATCTCTTTGTTTTTCGTAAACATAAAGGTACAACCCTCATAATTCCACGAACAAATAATTAATAGCGCAGGTGCAAACTCGCGATACACCGTCTAATGACAAACGAAAATGAACGAATAAAATCCATATTATCCTCTCCAGGGTCGTATTCATCTTTAGAACACACTCTGCCTTATATGCGTACATGTTTTCTATTCCCTTGAACATTAAGTTTGAATTCGAATATCCTGTTATTCGGATGAGGGGTCCTTTCATGGCGAACAACAGAGCATTCAATACCCAGGATCGATCATGAGCATCGCATATTAACATAGCTAATGTACTCGAGAACCGAACAGACCCTTATTCATGTGAAACTTAGGCCATTTAGCCCGACGGCTCAAAGGAAACGAAAGCAAAGCTTAAAATAAAAAGAAGAAGGCCGTCTTTGAGTTCCAGCAATGGTGGTTGATTTTTCTTTGCATGTCATTTAAAAAATAAACGAAGAAACCGTCTCGGATAATTCTGTCATAATTTCGTTTCTTGATGCCAGTAGTCTGTTCGGTGATCTTATTCAAGATTCTTTTTATCTCATTAATGTTAATTATGTTACCTTATAAAACGACCGTTATTAAAAACATTTGCTTTAAAGGTTTTTTTTAGTTGTAAAAATTACAGCCTTAATAAAAGCGTCTATTTGTGTTTTCACAAACAAAAGCTACGTTAATGTCCACATGGATAATAAAAAACACAGACGCAGGTTAAGTCAAAGCGGTTTATTTATATTTTATGGGGTTATTCAATTAGTTGGGAGAAGCGTCGTTACATAATTACTGTTTTATATTGTACACTGACACACTTCCTGTTCCTGCCTTCGTTTGGGGCTTACTGTCTATTGATGTATCAAAGCCTAGCAACCAAAGACAAATATAAATGCAAAGTCACGAACATGGTGAATTATCGTGACTGCACGAGACACGAGAATTATCGGGATGCATATGACTGACAATTTGTTATTTGAATGGAGTAAGATTATACTATATTCGAGTATAGCGTAGTAACACGCCACGATGTGGTAACGCTCGACAAATAAATGGAAAATGTGTTTTGAATACTGATGCAGTGTTTTGTTTATGTCGCTCAAATGTCGAATCGTGTTTAAACATTATTAAAATATATTGTGGAACGTGGAACTCGATGGCTCAGGTTGTCAATGCCAGAATGTGATTACAGCGGCTCAGAAACTTTCTCTTTGGGCAACCATGCTTTGGATAACCGAAACAATTTGGAATTTATGAGTTCCTCAGATAAAACATTTCGGCTATTAGTTCATTTGTCATTTTTTAGTACCGAAACGAGACTTGAGCTATTTGTTATAACTGTTTTAGTCAGTAGCTAGAGCTCATTAGGGTAAAAACTTTTTTAAAATTTTTCATTGATAATCATTGCTTTGCTTTCCCAATACTGTCGTGATACAAATCATTTGCAACCTATCATATTTAGTATTCTGTGGAACTAGTAAAGTCAAGTAAGTACTTAATGCCATTCAATGATTTTCACTTCGTTCATTTATTAAGGTCGAACACGGCATGATTCCTCGCATCGGAATAAGCCAATAGACAATAAGATTGTGATGGATCGGAAATAACTAACCATTGTAAGTAAGTGGGTTGCAATGTTAGTCGTAATGTGAGCCTTCCTAACGAAGATGAATGGATGAACAGGATCCGTAAGCCCAATGGACATCAATGGGTAAGAAATATTGGATAATCTTGCTTTTTCGTTGTTCGATTGGAACAAAGGTAAATTAAAGACAGAGGTGATTAAAGGAAGTTGTATGGTAAGAATATTCTTATCACGCCAGCGATCTTATCGAATTTGGTAAAATAATTAGTAAATAAGTGAATAAATATAGGATCAACATTACTAGTATTAAGGAAATTGGAAGCAACGACGGGTAAGTACATCCAGACTCGAGAAAATATTGAAAAGTTCGTATTTAATACAGGGTGTTAGGGGCGCCGTTGCAGACCATCATGCTGAAAAACGTACAGCAAGAATTTTTAGCGGAAATGAGAAAAAAAAACTACTTTTCATACAAATTTAGCAACTAATCGGGACATTTTGTATGGAGAGTCGAAGTATTTTTTTCACTTCCGACAAAAATTGTATATGTATTTACCCGACCGGGAATCGAACCCGGGAACTCTAGAGATAGTGGCACCTTGAAAACCGTTGCGTACGCCAGTCGGCCACGGAGGTCGTCAAAATTAGTAAAATTAGTATTGAGATAGATTGGATTGTGCGAAATGAAATAAATAAATAAATGAATAATAATAAATAAATAACTTCTTACATTCACACCAATAGGGTATTTTACTGTTGTTGAAATGTAGATATTTAATGATGACGTTAAAAAATATTGCAATTAAGAATACCAAATGTGAAAAAAAAAATGAATCTGTTTTATAATAAAAGAATTATAGCCTGTTTGATTTTGACTATAGCTGTCTCTTTCTAAAACGAAATCTTCTATGGCGTGACTATGACGCTACTAACCCACTGACGTCACTAAGATAGCGTCCTGTCCTTGTCTAATTATAAAGTTTGAAATCCTATATCTTTGAAAATATTCAAGATAATTCAAAATGAAAACTTGTTTTGTGTAGCTAATATTTCGAAAAACATTTTAAAGAAATAAAAAAACATCAGTAAAATACCGTATTATCTAAGCCTATTTTAATTTCATTACGAAACTGTGTCATGGAAAACTTGATAACGGATAAATATATACTTAAATACTTTTTGTTTGTAAATACATACTTAATATACATAGCTAAAGATATAGAGAATAGATTATGTTGTTGCAAAACTGTATTATGATAGTACATTTTTCAAAGCAATTTTTTCCATAAATGTCGTAAGTGTCG
This sequence comes from Crambus lathoniellus, assembly GCA_949710035.1. NCBI lineage: Eukaryota > Metazoa > Arthropoda > Insecta > Lepidoptera > Crambidae > Crambus > Crambus lathoniellus. The sequence continues at coordinate 7,092,225 of OX453303.1, read as the reverse complement.
ATAAATAGTAGATTGTACAACAAGTGCATAAAACGTACCCGAGACGTATATACCTACCCGAACCATAGGCGAGGGTGGATAGTCAAGTCGAGGGTAAAACGGGTTTTATGTAGGTACGAATTATATACTCTGTTTTTCACTTCGATTGTGAGGAAATTAAATAGCAATATTGCAAAAAAATAAAAAATATACTTTTTTTCTTTTTTTTATACGTGGCAGTGGCAGCACAGTGACTTAGCATAGATCGTAGTCCATAATGCTCTTGAAATACTTATTTCTTAGAAAACTCATTAATATTGCCTAGTTTTATTTATTAGGTCCGGTTGCTCGAAGCTTGGTTACGTTAACTTTAGGGTTAAATTATGGTTAAAGTAAAATTAACCGGCAATCAAATTTAAAAAAGCGTTCTTGAAGCAGCGGTTACTTCAACGAGCAGTCAAATTACAGATTTAACGGCGGTCAAAATAACCGACAGGGTGGGGGTGGTTTAAATTTTGACATTAGTAATTAGGAAGGTTAATGAAATAGTACAGACAACACATAAGATAACCAACGTATTTTTCTTTTACCGATGTCAAAATTGACAACAGTTAAATTTTAACTTTTACTTTACTGTAATGTACGAGCAACCGGACCTTATGCCCTAATACTCGTGCTTCTTATCTTTGGGAGCGTCCCAAACATCGCCCTGTCACTTTATGTCAAACGTATGAAAGAGATGCCATGATGTTTGAGACGCTCCCAAAGATGATTTGCGTTCGAGAATTCGGGCGTTAGTATTATAACAAGGTTAAGTATGTACAAAATTGAATAAACAAAATGAAATAACAAGTTTATATAACGAAGTTTAATTGCGTGTGTGACTGTTTACCTGACGACCTTTGTCTTAAATAGACGAAGATTTTACTTTATGCACTAGATAGAGCCACAGATAATATAATAGCATAAAAAAGCGTTTTTATGCAGCCTTTTACGAGCATGGGAAGTGAAAAGTTTATTTTTGGGAATTTAAAAATTTTTGCCAGTCTAATGCCTGTCCGGCTTTCAGTGTATTTTCAGCTTTGCAAATCATTGTCCGAAATAAACAACGAAGTAACGGCGGAACTGCATTATCGAATGCCTTTTCAACGGCCACAAGAATAGCACCTGTGTAAATCCAATAAATGGCAGATTTTGTAGTACTACATGAATTTAAATAATTCTTAGTACCAATTTATTTTAAGTACGATTGTAACAACTCTATGTTTTAAGAAGCGTCGCTCTATTAAGAATAACGTATTCTTTAGTAAGTTTCGACCTCAATATAAACTAAGTACCTACCTACCTGATTACTTACATTTTTTTAAGACTAACAAACACAAACTTAGTGCAACATAAAACATGTTTCCATTTATTTATTGGACCGAAGACGCAATTCTACTAGCCTAAGTCACAGAATAAATAATAGTACAAGTATACCTAAGTCTCTTTTGGGTCCAGAAACACGCTAATACCTGTATTTATTCCTTTTCCTAGTAAAAGTTAATCATAGGTGAACAGGAATTAGATGCAGCTATATGTATTACCTATTTCCCTGGTTGATATTTCGTTGCACACAAATAAAAACACATAGAAGGAACCATACTTTTCTTTTCTTTTGTTTAACCTACTGACAGATACTGTAGAGATGATCAATATACCAGAAGGGAATTGCTTTGCTTTGAAAAGATTTTCAAACCTGGATCAGTGAAATAGTTTTGTAATTGGGTATCAAGACAGTGAAAATTGTTAATATTGTCAAGGGCTATTTATAGTTAAAATAGATATTGAAGAGGAATGAAACAAGAGGTGACATTTTTAAGGCGGAAAGGATATTGGGTATTTGACGCGCTCTCCTTGTCTAATTAGAAAGTTTGATGCTCTATATCGCTGAAAATATGCAAGATATATGAAAATAAATACCTATGTTGTGTTGCTACTAATTCAATTAACATTTTAAGGCAATAAATAAATTCAGTCAAATACCTAATTCATCGCAGACGAAATCGCGGGCAGCAGACAAAATCAAACAATTTTCTTTTTCTCAGAAAATATAGAATTTCGTGGCTTTAAAATACTTTTTAAACAATATTAAATATTTTAATATCTAAAATGGTTTGAACAACCAGGAATTTCACTTTATCTTCAGTTTGAGCGCTTAGAACCGTCTCATGTAAAATTCATTCGATCGTAGATATTACTTGACAATTCTGATACTTGTCTATGTTTGTTGGTTCAATAATGATAAATTTAGATTTGGAATACGATTGTAAAACGAATAGTTAATTATTCATTAGTCCGGTCGCCAAAATATAATTTAGACAATCTACAGTAATTGGGCATATCGGTTCACTAACAAGCTAATTTTAATGGGTTCGTTTATTTATGGACATCATCCAACTGATTAGGTTATTGGAAAACGCAGGTTTAAGCCAAAGCTAGAAATTTCCGAACAGTAAACAGTATCATCCGAGTCAAAATGAAACGACTGTAGGTAAAATCCGCTATATGACGACAAACATAAAATAAATAACTACCTAAGTTGTTTTCTAATCAAATGTAACCAATGACATGTGTGATGAAATGTAACAAATGGGATGAGTTCCACTACTTCAAATGTTATGCCAGTTTAGCTTATAAAATCGCCTTACCAGATACCTACAGACTATGAAAACTTCGGTCACTCAACAAATGGCGCACTTTTATATTTTAGTTCAGTCAATAAATACTACCTCCTTATTAGATGCCAGCAACTTTGCCCGCATGTATTCTTTGACCGTAATCTTTATTTTTGCCATGTACTCCTTTTTAACCAATATTTAAAACGATAGCAGCAATAAACACTTTCACAAATAATATACACCACAAAATTTTAATTTGTACTATGTTTTTAGGGGATGATAATGTCCATCAATACGATCTTTTTTTACTATAGCCAACCATGGAATCGCGAAAATAAAATCAGCTGTTCCATACAAAAGTACAACATCGACTCGAATGTATGGAACAGCTAATTTTTTTTACGCGATCCCGTAGTTGACCCCATAGTAAAAATTGTTCGTATTGATGGACACTATCATCCCCTAAAACCTTTGTACTAATTAAAATTTGGTAGTGTATAGAGATGTAAGTACCTAAATATCGATTCCACTAAAACATTTGTATAAAGGACCCACACTAATATCCACTAGATGTTCGACTCAACCCTCTGCCGAAACCGATTGCATTCTGTGCGCTACTCAGATCAAAGGTAATTACCTACTGCGTTTTCTATCAGCCGTATGAAATTCTATTGGTATTGGTTTTCGGTGTCTGTGCAGGTGCATACGGGAAACTGTGCAGAACTGTGGTTCGGTGCAAATTAAACCACGATTAACGGAGGTGCTGTAGCGTTTAGCGTTGCCCGTTATTAGTTATTAAGCATAGTTTACTAACTTAAAAGACCAAAATGAAAACCATAATCAATAAATTTTGATGATATTTATTTGTCTGTTTGTAGGTTTTAAAGGAATTCACATTGGAATCTCTTTCGAAATGGAATGGAATTCCTTAAATTTTTAACCCATTCTTTGAGTTGGTTATAAATTGTGACTTCTAGTCCACGCGTTGGAATAGCAGCCGCATATTAGAGTAATAATAAGTCATCGGTTTCTAATAATGCCCACTTATTTCTACTACAGATTAACGGACATATCTACTCCTGACATTTATTTATGACACACACAAGTGTATAAAACGGAAAACCTCCGCTCTGGAACTAATAAACTATTAGGTCCAATTAAACTTGGCTGAGTGGAGCAGAGGTTCGCTACCGTGAAAAACCGGAGTGGTCGCTTACAGCACCCGTGTTACACCAGAATAGGTAGTGTGTATCTAGACGATTTCCATAAATTATTAATAATTGAAAATTTGCTATAAGCACCGAGGTAGGATTAGGGCTTAGGCGGACGTTTGAATGAAACATAAGTATGTATGTATCTAGTGAAAGAGCTTTAAATCCAGGTACCTACATTGATTGAATATATTTGATATTATGACTTATTATTTCTACAACAGATTTACTGGCACAAACCTCACGCTCATTTACGAAGTAAACGCGTACTGTATAAAACAGAATAGCCTGTGCTCTGGAACTAATAAACTAGGTTCAATTAAATCGCGGCTGAGCGGAGCAGAGGAGGGTAGCTTCCGTGAAATACCGGAATGGGTCGCTAGCACGAGAGTATCCGGAATAGCTTGCCTATGCCGGCTATGGGTGTTCGGACGACTTCCATTAATCGATGTAATTGAAAATATGCTTTAATCATTGAGGAATGATTTGGTAGAGTTATGAAACGTGGCAACAAGTCGCAAAAGTTTCGATTGAATAGTCAAAGTAATAATACTTACACGGTTATTTTTTTATGAAGTCGGATAATTTCAGGGATTATTCTACTCATGAAAAAAAACAACTTTATATTATGGGACCAAAACTGAAGTCGCGAAAAAAAATCAGCTGTTCCATAGATTTGCACTTTTGTATGGAACAGCAGATTTTTTTTCGCGATTTCCGTTTTGGTCCCATAATATAAAGTTGTTTGTTTTCATGAGTAGAATAATCCCTGAAATTATCCGGGCTGATAAAAAAATTACCGTGTACAATAAAACAATAAATTCGGATGTAAGAAACTAAAAATTTATCCTAGCTCCGCGGACACATTTTTGTCCCTAGTTTGAACCGAGTAAAAAAAAAATACAAAACCGAAACGTTATCATTTTGGTAATGCTTGTGATCAAACAAATAGTATATTTATATGCCGTGATTTGGGCTGTATAATTTCGAAGTAGAGCAGGCGTACCGGTTTTGGCCACTATACCGGTTTTGCCCACTTTTTGCTCTAAAAGTTTTCTGAACAACTTTTAGCCATTTTTGATGAAGGCAATTAAAATAAGGTATTTTAAGGTAATAACAACAACCGTTAGAATTCCTTATGTCATAAGATTTTTTTTCAATAAATTCCATTTTTAGTTTGAAAAAATGTTTTGTGTGAAAATTTTAAGAAATTTGTTTTGGATGAAATACCTTATAAACCTTTGTTTTTTACAATTAAATTGTTGTTTTGCAATTGACTGGTTTCCAGCGCATTAGAATATATTGATTTTACCTGGGTTTGGTTTTTATTTTTCGCAATACTTACAAAAGTTTAACTATCAGTAAGTGGCCAAAACCGGTACATTTGGCACCTCTCACACATTGTGTGCAATATAAAAAAAAATATATTTTACTTTTATAAATTTGAAAAATGTATCTTTAGAGGTAGATAAATTATCTATAATTTAAGATATAATTTGTGTCTTAAATACCTAAGACCATTTAGTACTTAGTGCTTAAAAGTCAAAAAATCATTAAAGTGGCCACAAAGGGTACCTCTCCCCTATCTAGTCAACTGACAGTCTGTGATTCATAAATTTAATAAAATTTTCCTTCCCTTTCACCAATCTCCATACAATTAGAATGCTAATAGGAACTTCGATGGTAATAGAAAAAGGCGAAGAAAAGCCTTTCAAAAGATTACTTCATTTTTAATAAAAACTTATCAATTCTGACCCTTTTTATTAAACTGCTTATTTATAAAGAAATTAGTTATATTTGCACATTCAAAAGTTGCGTTTTCAACAGGTCTGTAATTTTCTAAAATAAGGTACCTATCTTGTACATATTTTACGAGCAAACCTTTTAATGGAATGAAAATATTTATGAATCATATAAATTTTCTTTTTCATTTCCAAGCATAAAAAACACTAAATTAGGCTCAATTTGATGTACAGGTACTTAACAGTTTTTTTTTTAAGGAAACATTTTATTGCGGCTTCCGATATTCCATTACAGGAATTCATTAGCATCGAACGGAAATCGAAAACAATATTAGCATGCAATAAATACACAGAAGATCCTACTTTACGCGCTTCGGTTCGCATAAAATACGGCAGACTCGATCGCGCGAAAGCCCACAGCCTATTGTTTATTGGAATTCTTAAATATCTCACTTTTCAAGAAGACTTTTGAAAATGTTTCACAGCTGTTACTTTCCGCCGTTTTCCTGTACGGTCGGCACAAGTAGCACTTTAGTACTATGTCACACCAATTATTGCGGTCATTAGGTAGCGTTGTAAGTTACAGAACGAACCTTTTACTAGGTGCCACAAAGTACTTAAGTGGTTAGCTACTAGGTTAGTGCAGAAAGAACGAAACAAAACGCTCGCTAGATTAAAGTCGGGTTAGCTATATTAAGGCGCGCGAACACGGGCAATTAATTTGGAAATAATTGCCGGCAACTGTAATGGATCAATCTGGAGCAATTAAGGGCAGAATCTTCCAAAAACTCTGTTTTTGTCTCTTTCTTTATGTGTGAAGAGTAATGAAAATAACGTCACTTTTTATTTTTTCAATGTTTTTGTTGTTATTTTGAGCATAAAATCACTTTTAGAAAAAGTAGCCTCAGAATAATCTTCTTTAAGTCATTACCTATTTTTCTATTACCTATATGATTATTAGTATAAAATCCAAAAAATATTAAAAAAAAATTTCTTCCTTTTTGATTTTTTTATAGTTTTTTATATAGGTGAAGATACGATTGTATAGATTTTTATATAGGTGAAGATACGAATATCGTGTTTCTAGCCACAAAACAATCAAGATCGTTTATAAAACTTCAACGTATATTTTTATCTGCTCGGAATAAAGAATATTTGATTGTTTACTTTTTAATCATAAATAGGTTAATTTCGATAATTTCGTGGAACGATGTTGCTTCATATTTCTGCAACAGGTTGCTACATTTTAACATTTTATGTGGTCGTGACGTCATAATTATTTGGCGGGGATGACAGGAATTGCGCAATTGGGTGTTTGACTGTTGTTGAAATGTAGATATTTTATTATGACATTCAGAAATATAACATTATTGAATAACAAATATGAAAAAAGAAATTCAATATGTATTATAACAAGCGAATTATGAGCTACTTAATTGTGACTAGCTATCTCTTTCTAAAAAGAAATTTTCTATGGCGAGAGTATGGTGCTATAGTAATGTGACGTCACGTTTCTATAGCGCTTTCCTTGTATAATTTAAAAGTTTGATGCTCTATATCGCTGAAAATATGCAAGATATTTTAAAATAAATACCTATGTTGTGTTTTGTGTTGCTAATAATTAAATGAACATTTTAAGTCAATAAAAATAAACAGTCAAATACCCAATTTTAGTTGCCCATGTAAGCGCGCTATAATAGCTACTGCTCAGTAATGTGATAAGATCGCGACGTGTATGTGTTGGTTTACATAATGGTGAAATTTGATTTTCCTCCTACTGAAGTTGCGTTATCATCCAAAAACTTTTCCGCACCCTTGATATTTGCGTGTACCGCTTATTAGAACTTAGAAAACATTGGGAGTGTGTGGCAGAAAACTTGTGAACTAGGCTAAAATATTTTGTCGGCCCTCGGAGCAACTTCGCAAATATATCATCGCGACCGACAACAAGAAATGAGGAAAGTTACGAATTACTGCAAACATATTGATAAAGTTGAAAGAATGATAAATTAAATCGTTCAATCTTGTCACGCCGTTTTTTACTTTCCGGTGCTAAGCTGTTTCTGAGGAGCGAAAATAATAAATTGCCCTAATTCAGACAAATTTCGCGTTATTGCGCAGACGACTGAAAAATATCAAGTTCGCGAAAAATCTGTATTTTTTTTTTCAGATAACTTATCGGAATATAAATTTACAAATTAACATTAAAAACATAAATCAGTACCTATTAAATTACCACCAATTTTATAAATGTTTTTTAAGATTCAGTACATTTTGTAGCAGTAGAACTCGACATACACAATTGAATGATTACTCACTAATAGATTGTAGAGAAAATATGGATACCATAACCTACAATAAATTTTCATATCTTACCTATAGATATTTTTTCTAATACTTACTTAATTTTTACCACACTTTTATTAGCTTCACTTGTAACTAAGTCACAATGTAAGAAAATCTTGGAATTCAATTTTAACCTACTTCAATGATCGTATTGATATGAAACTTTGCAAGTGTATATGAATCCGATGAAAATACAATAATTTGCTACCATCGAGCTGATCTGATGATGGGGTCAAGAGGTGGGCAATAGAACTCTTCAATGGCTGCTAGGAAACCCCTCGAGTTTAGGTTCATTTGTTTTGTTCTGATGAGACCTATTCGCTACACTTAATGGTGAGGGTCTGATGATGGAGAAGGGAGAAAGCCAGTGGTACTTCTTAATGACCACTAGGAAACCCCTCGAGTTCTGGCTAATTTGTTTCGTTCTGATGAGACCTATTCGCTACACTTGGTGGTGAGGGTCTGATGATGGAGCAGGAAGGAAGCCAGTGACACTCCTTAATGACCAATAGGAAACCCCTCGAGTTTGGGCTCATTTGTTTCGTTTTGATAAGACCTATTCGTTACACTTGGTGGTGAGGGTCTGATGATGGAGCAGGGAGGAAGCCAGTGGCGAGGCACTCCTTAATGACCAATAGGAAACACCTCGAGTTCTGGCTCATTTGTTTCGGTCTGATGAGATCTATTCGCTACACTTAATGGTGAGGGTCTGATGATGGAGCAGGGAGGAAGCCAGTGGCACTTTTTAATGACCACTAGGAAACCCCTCGAGTTTGGGCTCCGTTGTTTCGTTATGACGAGACTTATTAGCTGCACTTGGTGGTGAGAGTCTGATGATGGAGCAGGGAGGAAGTCAGTGGCACTCCTTAATGACCAATAGGAAACACCTCGAGTTCTGGCTCATTTGTTTCGTTCTGATGAGACCTATTCGCTACAATTGGTGGTGAGGGTCTGATGATGGAGCTAGAAAGACCCAGTGAAACTCCTTAATGACCACAAGAAAAGCCTTCGAGTTCTGGCTCATTTGTTTCGTCCTGATGTGACTTATTCGCTACACTTCGTGGTGTGGGTCTGATGACGGAGCAGTGACAAAGCCAGTGGCACTTCTTAATGACCACTAGGACACCCTTCGAGTTTGGGCTGCGCTGTTTCATTCTGACGAGACTTATTAGCTGCACTTGGTGGTGAGGATCTGATGATGGAGGAGGGAGGAAGCCAGTGGCACTCCTTAATGACCAATAGGAAACACCTCGAGTTCTGGCTCATTTGTTTCGTTCTGATGAGACCTATTCGCTATTCTTGGTGGTGAGGGCCTGATGATGGAGCAGGAAGGAAGCCAGTGACACTCCTTAATGACCAATAGGAAAGCCCTCGAGTTTGGGCTCATTTGTTTCGTTTTGATAAGACCTATTCGTTACACTTGGTGGTGAGGGTCTGATGATGGAGCTGGAAAGACCCAGTGAAACTCCTTAATGACCACAAGAAAACCCTTCGAGATCTGGCTCATTTGTTTCGTTCTGATGTGACCTATTCGCTACACTTGGTGGTGATGGTCTGATGATGGAGCAGGGAGGAAGTCAGTGGCACTCCTTAATGACCAATAGGAAACCCCTCGAGTTCTGGCTCATTTGTTTCGTTCTGATGAGACCTATTAGCTATACTTGGTGGTGAGGGTCTGATGATGGAGCAGGGAGGAAGTCAGTGGCACTCCTTAACGACCACTAGGAAACCCCTCGAGTTTGGGCTCATTTGTTTTGTTCTGATGAGACCAATTCGCTACACTTGGTGGTGAGGGTCTGATGATGAAGCAGGGAGGAAGTAAGGGTTCGGCTCACGCATCTGGTAACTAATAGACTCCACTTGAATTTGTAAAACTAAATACATACAATCACGCCTTTGAGTTATAATGTTTACGGGGTGGGCAGACACATAAATGGACTGTGAAATCGGTTACCATCCCCATTCATAGCTTGCCATGTGTTAAACTAAAAAGTAAAAAATAAATATGTAGTTTAAAAAACTATAAAAACACACTTTTATAGGAACAGACTAAAAAGTACAAAATAACCGTCTATTCAGTAACTGAAATAAAAAAGCGTGGTGCGCCCTTTGGAAAGCGTGCATTCAAGTACTTAATATTGACAACGCGCACCACGCTTTTTAATTTCAGTTACTGAATAGACGGTTATTTTGTACTTTTTAGTCTGTTCCTATAAAAGTGTGTTTTTATAGTTTTTTAAACTACATATTTTTTTAAATAAAAATTACATTGTGAATTCAAAAACGAAGTTTTATTTATTTTTTTCTAGCAAGGACACTAAAATGGAACCTATCTCTATTCTAATTAAAAAATAGGTTGTATTCACAGATCACCTGTATACTATGCCTGTATGTAGCAACTGTGGTTGTATTGTACCTATAAAGTAGCAGAGATTCTTTATCGTGTCAATAGTCGGAGCTTCGGAAATAAGAATAAAACAAGAAGGAAAAAAACCAAAGATATACACCACCACCAATACACCAATTATCTAAGCCCATTTTAATTTCATTAAGAAACTGTATCATGGAAAACTTGATAACGCATAAATATACTTAAATACTTTTTGTTTGTAAATACATACTTAATATACATAGTAAACACCCAGACCAAGACAAATAGACATGTTCACGCACACAAATATTTGTCTTGTTCGGGAATCGAACCCGAGACCACTGGCGCAGAAGGTGGGTAGCCTACCCCTGCGCCAAATCGGTCGTCAAAATTCTTATTCTTACAATAATCTTCTTGGAACATTTGAAAAGAAAATTGCACCGAAAACTAGAGCCTACTTGGTCTGTAAAAATAATACCGCGCACGCGATGTACTTTATTTAACGTACCATGTTTAATTCATGAAGTGCCAAAAACGTGTTTTGGTTGTGAGCCAGCCTCATTTTATGGCGATATTTCGATGCTTTTTTGTCGTTGATATAGTTTTAATAGGTTTCATTTAAAAATGTTTGCCAATTTATAATGGTTGGGGAAGAGTTTCCGTTAAATACTTGTGGGTGAATTTTTTCACTATGCGGTAATTTAAGAACATTTTATCATTGAAAATCTTAAAACTTTCAGAAATTAAAATGTTTTGTTTAAGTTATGTAATGTAATAGTAATGTTTTAATGACGTTTTTCTTTAAAAGGTTATAATTCGCTGTTTTTTTTCAACCGCAGGTATACTTCCCGTAATTCTATTTCTGACTTATGGAGTAGGTACATTAAGTTTGTGTTGATTTATTTTTAAAATAAATATAAATAACAAAGGTTTCATTATTTTTCCTATTCATAAATAAATTAAGTTCCTATAAGTAGCAAGAGTAAATTGAAAGAATTGTAAAGGTAAATGCACACTAATGGTTAGCAAGTTATTTCCTTTTTCTTTATCGAATAAAGATTGTAACATTGTGTTATAAGTATTATATTTCAAAGCTTCACTCTTTCCTTTTACAAATCCTTCAAAACGTCTTTCATTTTCACATTTCATATTTTTATTAGAATGAAAGGACCAAATTGTGAACATATTTTGCCGGGAAAATCACCGATTTCGCACGACTACACCGATTCGACGTATTCGAGTTCTTGGCACAAAATCGGCTATTTTCGGATAAAATCGTCTAATAGTTTCGTTATTAACGGCTTATAAGTTTCCCGAAGAATGAAAGTAGGTACTTCTGTTCGCTGTAACTTGGTACGGCTTGTTTTAATTAACTGTTTCGTTTTGTTCGTTTCTGCTGAAATTGCTAGTAAGAATGTTTGCTTTTCCAATCTTATAAAAGTTTGTATTTCTATCGGTTTTAGATACGTGCGTGGCTTTGTAGTTACTATTATGTCATATAACCCAGTATTAAATAGTAGTAAGGCTGTGTTAAAACTGTTTTTACGTTTTTCACTCAATAAACTACCAGTCAAGAAGGGAACATGTGTTACCATTTTATAATCCTAATTAGAAGAAACCTTCATACTAATCTTGTTTGCAGTTATGGTAGATATACAAATAAATTTACCTACACTGTTCTTTTAAATTGAAAGTGAAATAATTATATAAGTATTTTAACGCACAAACGGAATAGTTTTCCAATTTACCAGTTGAAAAATATTCAAACAAGAATTATACGACGTACTTACCGCGTATTAGATATAGGTAATAAAAGTAATTGGACTAACATAGGTATACATATATGGGTCTCATAAGAAGGCTCAAAGTCACCCAGCGAGCAATGGAGAGAGCGATGCTTGGTATTTCCCTGCTCGATCCAATCAGAAATGATGAGATCCGCAGGAGAACTAAAACAACCGACATAGCTCGAAGGATAGCATCATTGAAGTGGCAGTGGGCGGGACACATAGCGCGGAGAACCGATGGCCGTTGGGGCGGAAAGGTTCTCGAATGGCGACCGCGTACCGGACGACGTTCCGTGGGCAGGCCCCCTACAAGGTGGACCGACGATCTGGTCAAGATCGCGGGAAGCCGCTGGATGCGGGCAGCGCAGGACCGATCGTTGTGGAGATCCTTGGGGGAGGCCTATGCCCAGCAGTGGGCGTCGTTCGGCTGACATGATGAGGTATACATAAATATGAAGAGCCCGTGGCGCAATGATTAGCGCACTTGGCCTGCGATCGTTGAAGGTTAACAGCTTTTGCGATGGTTGGTCACGGGATGGGTGAGCCAAATCTACAAATCTCGAGCTCATCCGTAATTCGGAGGGCACGTTAAGCCGTTAGTCCCGGCTGCGTTTGCAGTCGTTAATACCCACCAATCCGCACTAGGCCCGCGTGGTGGGTCATGGCCCATTCTATTTATCGATCCATAAGGAAGGCCGGTGCCAGCAGTGGGGACTTATAATGAATGGCTGTTGATAATAATGATGATACATAAATAACTAAATGGCGGCGATGGCCGTTGGGGCGGAAAGGTTCTCGAATGGCGACCGCGAACCGGACGACATTCCGTGGGCAGGCCCCCTACAAGGTGGACCAACGATCTGGTCAAGGTCACGGGAAGCCGCTGGATGCGGGCAGCGCAGAACCGATCGTTGTGGAGATCCTTGGGGGAGGCCTATGCCCAGCAGTGGGCGTCGTACGACTGAAATGATGCTGATGATGATGAAATAACGAAATATTGGATACAATCACATACCTACTTACATTGTTCCTATCCCAATTTAAGTAGCTTTATGCACTTGTGTCATAGGTGTTGGGAAACAACGACAGGTATCACCACATTTTATTCAGAATATTCGGAGAAAATACAGATAAGTTAGTTTTCTACATTTACCGAGCGGGAATCGAACCCGGGAACTCGGAGGTAGTGGCACCTTAAATACCGATGCGTATGACACTCGACCACATAACATAAGACTTGTTTCCTTTTAGCTACAGAATAGAATGTAGGCAAACATTGAACAATTCCGAGGGTGTTCTGAGCTAGAATCTATTTCAGTTTAAATCTTTTGGACAGAGTAGTGATTGCGACATAGTGAATATTGGATGGCTTGTCTAGTTGGAATTGAAACCATGCCAGGCTGGGAACTCGGAACCAATATCACTTATTGGCGATTGTGACGATTACCAATGGGACCAACACAAAACAACAGAAATGTGACGATTCCAACTGCCACTATTTATTTATGTATGGAGATTTGAACAAAAAACAGTTCATGCACAGTCACAAATAGCAGCTGTATTTAGTGTACCTAAGAGTATTTGCCAAACATTGCTTCGTGGATTAAGCTTTATATTATACTTTTCCTTTTAAGATATTAAATGCCATACTTTCATGCATAGTAAATCGTTTTAATTAATATAAATTAGGACTTAAAAACTATTGGTTAATATAGAAATAACACCACAATTGGCTATGAAGATTTTGACATAGTGGGCTAGCCATACAGTCAAAATTTGACTTTCAAATAACCAATCGTGGGTTCAATCCCACGGGACACTTGGGACACAAATATATTTTAGATTATAAGGAATACATTAAAGTTAGCAAATTCTGTTAGACAACTTAGGCTATGCTATATTAACACTGAATATAATATAAGTGTTCTTACAATAAAATATGCATAGATTTTCTTAGTTGAGAGCCAGATAATAATCTTTATTACATCCAACTATTCCATCAGTTAAAGAAGATATCGGTTGTATACTATGTGCTCTTTAATACGAGTATAACTACAACTTATTACCTTGAATGATGGCCCAAAGCATCTGTCGATTGCGACAGGTAGTTTAGCCTTCACTTTATTGTAAATGTCATTACTGTGCCCTATGAGAGAAGAGCGAGATTCGATCTCGGCTGAGTAATGTTCCTGAACTTCAAATGCGTCAGATCTTATCGGTGACTTGCATTCGCTACATTAGTTCTTCGGACCATTATTATCAGCGATCTTGGGTTTGGGTGCATTTCGGTAGAGATATTTTTATGACGAAATTTTTTTTAAAGTTTGTAATGAAGCTAAGCTTTCTAACTAAGCTTTTTAAAATTGTATTTATTAATTGGTTTCACTTCTTGAGTGTTAGTCGGTTATAATATTATGTAGTGTAAATGTACTTACTTAGTGCAATGAAATATTATTTATATCTTATCAATATCAATGATTTATATTTTTTTTAATATCAGCTTTTTTATTGAAAAGGTCATATGAACAGTATTTAAAAGACTTGGGTAAGGCAAACTTTTTGAGCGATCATGCTGAAAATTAGCTTTAAATAGCTGAAGTAAAAAGATCTAGACTTATGATATCACCAAATACTAAACGATAAAGTTTGTTCATAAACTTATACCATAAAAAGCAAGTCTATTTATAGAAAGTTATTAATACCAAAAACTAGATGACGTCATAAATTAATCGCAGCTAACTTTCTCATAATGTGAAAACGAGAATCTTAAGCGCTGATATATTTTTAAAATGTATAAAACTGATGACAGTTTTATGACTAGACTTTAATAGTTTTTTTTTATATATAAAAGGGCTGGTACTAAATTTACCTTTCTGCCGATAAAGTTTTTTGTTTCCAGCCAATACTATGATGTATGCAAAAAGACCGATGAGTCAACGGCAATGCCGCTATCAGATCGTAATGGCCGACCAATGTATGGGAACCCAGTGACTACGCAATGCATTGTGCCTCTAATTGACCAAGGTATCCCAGATTAAGATAACGTCTTCAAAAGGGCTTTGTTTGCGGACCTTACCAAACGATTTGTCATCTTCGAATGTTTGGCAAACTGTACAATAGACCATGTACTACGTGTTTTTGTCAAAAAACGGGAGCCGAGGAGCGCGAACGATCTTTTGTGCTTACAACATAATAAATTTCTTTGGGCATTCGGTAACGTTTTATTCAATAGCTAGTTGTGCGTAACAAATTGTATTAGGGACACATGTTCGAAGTAGTGAGCAGCAGATGTCTGTGTTAGTCGCGGGTAATAAAGCAACTATTTAGTAGATAAGTAAGTATTACTAATATCTGGGGTGTTGTACTTGTCTCCGGTTTTTGTTGTCATAATGTTTTTTTAACGCATCGATAAAGGTTGTTGTAGTTTGTTACTTTTTTAAGACTCAATTCTTTTACAAAATAAAATCGATAAATAATATTTTTTTTTATTTGGAATGGGTCGTATTTTCGGAGCTATGCAATCTTCAGTTTCGGCTTAACGCCATATAGGTACTTACTTACTAATAATAACGATTTGTCCAAAGGATAATAATAATGATAAAAAATTGTTCAAAGGCATTAAGTAAAAAACCTAAGAAACAGACAAATACAAAATGAAGTAATGGTAAAAATAACACTTAAATAAAATAAAATTGTCGCTCCGGTGTACTGAAATTCAGTACTTACCTACTTATACAATTCATGATGTTTGTTTGATGATGGGACATACTTCAGGGGGGGTGAAAATACCATAACTTTTACTATGGGACCAAGTGCGTTATCGCGAAAAAAAATAGGCTGTTTCATACAAAAATGCAATACCGAGTGAGCCAAAATGTATGGAACAGCGGTTTTTTTTCGCAATGTGACACTCGGTCCCATTGTAAAAGTTGTTGGTATTGATGGGTACTTTCATCCCCTGAAGTATGTCCCATCTTTAAATAAACATCCTGTATATCGGTTTATCCAAACCTCAACTTACGGCCTAAGATGATAAAAGAAAGACATAAAATCCTTGTCAAAAAGAAGCTATTCTCTCTCTCTCTCTCTAGCTTTCTCATAACATGCTTAATAGCCCGCTATATGGGCGTCCGCGAACATGCTCGTCTTGCTGAAATAACGCGCATATAAATAAATTTCTTACAATCACACCAATTATCTAGCTCATAAGTAGTTATCATTAAGAAACTGTGTTACGGAAAACTAGATAAATATATACTTATAAACTTTTTTTGTAAATACATACTTAATATACATACATAACACCCAGACCAAGACAAATAGACATGTTCATGCCGACAAATATTTGTCTTGTTTGGGAATCGAACCCGAGACCTCCGGCGCAGAAGGCAGGTATCCTACCCCTGCGCCAAATCGGTCGTCGAAATATAGGTACTTACAAGTTCTCTTTCCGTATCGTAAAAAGTCGAAGCTACCTTGCTTGGAAATGACGTTAGCTAGCATAACTCTTTGACACCGAACTAGCAGTACAGTGCCCGTAGTGTAAGTTTTTATGTCAAGAAATGCAAACTATTTCGATTCCGTATTTACGTCAATTTGTATGAAAACTGTATTAGCGCCTCTAGCGGCGAGTAGCGCGCTTACATAGTAAATAGTTTGCGTTTGCTTGACATAAAAACTTACACTAGGGGTACAGTACACTCCGTAAATAACCCATTTCACCAGCGTTTCACTAGTAATAAATCTGTCGAAATACCGAATACGTAAACAAAGCAAAGAGCACGTTCTTTCTGTCGTTGCAATAAAACAGTGCGAGTTTTGGCATTCGGATTCGGAGCAACGTTCCCACGGGCTTGCGTAGGTACAGGTGAGCGGAAAATACTCGGTAGAATATATCTGCGAATGCGAAAAGGCAGAAAGTGTGAGCGCCGCACCGTTACAGGACGGAGCGATCACCACGTGCGGCGGTGAAAATAGCGCGCGAGGTTGGTCCAAGTTACGAGCCGACACATTACTAATAATATTGATTACTCTAACATTGCTGTAAGAAAGTGTTCACAATCAGTAGTACGTAAACATTTTTTGCCAAAAAGTGCTCATAACCGTCTTACAATTCTTAACGGAATGTAACATTTCAGAAAAGAGGAAACAAAAAAGAAAAAAATTGGTAAAGATTGTTTATGGTTCGCTTTTTTATTTATTTCGTTAAATGCGTTGTATCTTTCATGCATACACAACTCATAAACAAGTTGAAGAAACCTCTACCACTCTACACTTCCATCACTCCCGCCATTTGCGAGATAAACAGCTTAACGCTACCAAATCCAAGAAAAATTATGTTATTTCTTCTCGTCAAGATACTCGTAAAACCAAATAACAAATCTCATTTTTAAGACAAAACTACACTCTGAATAAAAGCTTTAGAGAAAGAAAGAGAGAAGAGATAGAGGTACATTTATTGTCTATGCACACACAAATTACAGAGGTTAAGATTAAAACACAGATAATACTCAGGTGTACCCCACATACCTCGTACCTACAGTGCCTACAGCCAACTAGGCCCCCACCTAAGTACCTATTGTCGCGACGCTGGTATTGTGGGAGAACCTAATACTTTAACACTGCCTGTGCTACAAATAGTCCAGAAGTTTTTGTGCTGAGTCAGGGCTCTTTAACGTCACACACACCATAAACTTGTCTTCCTGCATTTTTTTTGTCTCTTTAAGCATCTCCTGTGTTATATTTTGTTATTTTATTTTCTTTCTTTCAAAACGCAATAACTCGTATAGTGGCCCACAGTCTTAACGCCATAATAACAATGCTGCGCCGCGCCGTGACCGCGAGGCGTGACCGGTCCCATGGTGTTTGTCGGTGCGATATGCGGCATACGTCACGCCGACGTGTTACAATAATAACCCAGAATTACAATACGCACATTTGTCAAAACTTGAACAATTGACGAGCTAACAATATTCCTGGTTCGAAAACATTAGACTGAACCTGACATTCCTTGGAAAGGAAATCGATGGCTTATTAAGAACACATCAATCAAATTGACATAGGAACTTCTCCTAGTTACTGAACTATGCTGCTAAACGCAATTTCCTGACTGACCGACCGGTGGTACCTATGGCGTTTGTCTTTGTGATACGAACAGATCAGGGGGCCAAGTCTGCTAAAGTTAAGTCATAGTCGTGTCTCAAACGTGTTTCAATTTTTCACACTAGTTACAAGAATTATGACAGTATGATGTGATATGAATGTAGTGTGTGGTGTGACGTGACCATCAGTAGTATTGTGAAAAAAGTAAGTACACATTTCTTGAAACTAGTGTGTCAAAAAGCACTACAAATGGAACTACAATTAAAACACGATTGAACCACGATTATGACTGAACGTTAGCAGACGTCTTGTACCCCCAGAACAGAGACTTCAGGGTGGCGCGGCGCCGGCGGCGTTACAATAGAGCTAACAACATTTTTCTGGTTCGAAAACTTTATGCTGTACCTGCCTGTACCTGAGGGCCTACTCTGAAACGCAAAACCCGAAACTTCGGTATACCCGTCCCTCTTACTCTCTAGTCGCGACAGAGTCGAGTGAAAGGGGCGGGGCTAACCGAAGTTTCGGATTAGCGTTTCAGAGTACGGTCCCTGATCATTTGGTTCGAATGTCAATAATTCGGATGTCACTTTAAAATGACAAAGTGATTGTTTCCAAAGACTCCAATACTCGGATTGTCAACACAATTAACCAATCGTAATTATTTTATTACCTCATTTGAGATTAAAATTGGGAAATGGTGATTGTGGTTAATTGAATATAAATTAGTTTACAAACAACCCTACAACATGATTAAAATTAGCATGTAGCTTAGTCTTTTAGGTAGCTTCAACCGCCATGGAATTGAGAAGACTATATACACACACAGTTCGCAATTTAGCCAGAAACTGGAAACGCAAAGCTTCCCCTGCGCTAAATCAGATAACTTTGTCGGAGAAAATTCCATTAATTTGCGCAAGCAAGTCCCTCATTTTGAACTTTAAAATAAAATCCCACTAATTTGATCAGCGTAACTAGTGGAACTCAGGAACTCAGTGTAGTCGTTAGTTAATTTCAAAACTCTTTAATTGGTCTCGTGTAACTACACTTTTAGCAAGATTAAGTTTTAAAAGCATTCAGATTGTATGGAATTGCGAGCATAAATTGTCCGTCTAATTAAACGCACTAATTTGAATAAACGCATTTCTGTGTTGTTCACGATATTAAGTAATGAGAAAACTATTTTCTTTTATTCAATGATAGAATTTCAACCTAAATGAGTGCATTACACCACATTACACTTATGTTAGTTATTCAATGACAATGTGTGGCGATGTGCATAATAAATGTGTCATTGCATTGTACAATCGAGAGTACCTACCAATCATGACCAACCTTAAGCTTATTTTTGAACAGATATTAACATTCAATGTGCTCGAAGTTCAAACTTGTATTGTATTGACAGTGTCCTTTATAGTTTCGACGCTTACAAACAATTTAATAACAAAATGGGTTATGATTAAATTGATTCGACTGTAATCAGATGAATTTACTTAACAGATAGAATATTAAGTACAGTATACTAAACTACTTGCCATCTACCGTTAAGGCTTATAAAGGCAGCAACGATATTCATATCTTTATATTATAATCTCGTTACTTGTAGAATAATTGATTAGGTACTAGTTCCTTGCAACAACATTTCTTGGCTAAAAGATAAATCTACGATAAACAGTAATAAATTAAAATACGACTCAAAATGGCATATTTCAATTTCATTACAACAGACTGAAGTCATTTTAATTTCCCTCAAAGTTTCACGTCTACAGTCTAAGTTCGCACAGTGGTTTCGAAACTTTATTTAAGGATGTAGAAAATATTCCCAATGTCCCCAATGACTGTGACCAAACCCAAGGGGCAAGTTTTCCAATGTGAATCAGTGACTCCGTGACTTGCCTAACGATGACTATGACTGATCGTCGGCATTGTCCACACACGCTTTACATCGCTCAAGTACTTTACAGACCTTATTTGTTCAGTTATAAGGGTCATTATAAGAGTGAAGCTTTGTGGACGCGAAGGTATGTGCGATGGCCGACCTACTCATAAAACAATATGTTTAATAAGCCACAAGGCTATTTTTTGCTAATGTTCCTGACATAGCTCTGCCGTGATTATTCAAAGCGTGACATAGCGTTTACACGTATCTATAGTTGACGGCACATCCCTTATAAAGCTTATTAATAGTTGCATCACAAAAACGCTCTTACAAAATACTAAAAGGGCGCTTAAGCGAGGATTCCCGACCGCAGAAACAAATTGAAGAACATCATAGGTACATCGGTGGGACCCCGCGCGTTTCAGTAGATATAAGTACTTAGCAAAATAGCTAATGTTGAAAATTAAGAATCCCTTTTAATAATTTTTAACTTATGTATGACAGAGAATTCTTTTCGTATATTTTTCATGACCTAAAACCAACTATATTGCAAGTAATAGGATATTTAAATTACGATTAGACGGATGTTTGAAATTTTATTAGATGCAGTAAAGTATCACTAATAGAAAAATCGGTCGAAATCACTAGATAAAAGATATAAAATTACATAATATTTTTTGAAAATTTCGAGTAGGTACTTGTGATTTGAGAGTAATCGATAATTTAAAATACCCTATTCTAAATAATCCTAGCCATTTTTATATTGAGCCAGAGCACACCCTTATTACAAATGCATTAAGAGCACTTTTTGGCATGCAACTGTTAAACTTTATGCGTGTCATTGTACTTACTTACGCAGAATAAATATTCCTACCTTTCCACCACATTTAATATCACGGGAAGGAAATGGCTGAAAGGGGATCATTTTCTTTATACCAAACGTTTTCCCTTCGGTTACAACGAACATTTCCCATTACTTTACTATCTCATCATAGTCACCGAAAAAGTCCTACGAATAGTTTTCACTAATAAGCCTTTAACGTTTTCACAACAAAAAAATTAAAATCCTTAAATTAACTGATAACCTTTAAGCTTTTTCACTAATAACGCAATAACGTTTTCAGAACAAAAAAAAATAAAATCCTTAAATTAACTGATAACCTTTAAGCTTAACATTTCATTAACTCCACAATGAAAGTTAAAATGTAAGACCCAGATCTTAACAAAGAGCTCCTAAAAAGAAAACACGACGCGCATGCTAATGAAAGAGTCTCCAGTAAATTTTTAAATAGACCACTGTGCTCTAATAACAATGGACAATCTCGCCGTAAAAGTATCCCCAAATAAAGCTACATTACCATAATTACGAGAAAAGACTGCCTTAAAAACTCGAACAGAACACAATGCCTTTTAATTTTTAACCAACTTTTAACCCTTTTGTTAATACGGCCGTGCGGTGTTGGCCTCACGATTTAACGAAGGTAAAATAAATAGAAAAAGGATTCGAAATCAACCTGGATATATAAAAATCCAAGTTGAATGAAATCTCATAAATATTATTGAATAAAACGTGGATGTGCCTACGGCATAAATTATGAACGACACAGTCGTGAAAATGAAATAAAAGGATTTTTTTTGTGAAACTATGGAATTATTTTTATAAATCCTTTGTTTAATAGGTACGGTACGGATTTTCATTTCGGTACGAAGCTGCTGGTTAATTAAAAAAAATGAAAATTGTGAAATATAATTCAAAATCAACATTCAACATCTTTTTCACGACTCTGCAAAAATCACGTTTAAGGCGCTACTCGGAAAAAGTATGGACTTTTTGATTTAAAACTATAGGACGGTTACAGTTGTTACAAATCTGGTAATAAGATATATATTTCTTCATACCTTTATCTAGAATCGTATAGTTTCAGAAACACGATTTTATGATTTTGGCTCGACACTTTTTATTTTCGAAAATACCTCTAAAAAATAAGAAATATGAAGATTATTCTTAAATGGGGATACATTATACTATTGAAAATTGGTTTAATTAGTGGACACCAATAATATTTAGGATCGTATAGAAGCATTTTTTTTAAACTCGCTATAGTTTTTGAATACGAAGAGATTTTGTGTTTTTTTTGCGTAATCGGCAAAATCGGACCAACTAGCTCCGCGTCGTTTTCTCATTGCTATCTCGCTTTAGCATATTTTTTCCGAGTATCGCCTTAACGATATTAATTGGATCAATGTGAATGGTTACCTTCGCACTTCCGTATTGTGATAAAGAAAAATCTCTATCAACTGGATCAGAAAATAAGGCACCTTGGCAGGTTAATAAACGCTCAAATGCGTTTACGACCGATGTTCAAATGCAGACGCAAGTTGTACGAGGAATCGAAAATATCTACAACGGAGGAAGTCGCGGTCTTCACTAGTATATTTTTTATTTTACCACAATTTAAGATAAAGCTAATAGATAATTTACAAAGCTAATTTCATCACAGCTAATTTTTAAAAAGGCATGTCTTAAAAATATAATATCGTCAAAAAGTAAGCAAAGAGGAAAAACTTAAATTATGTATAAGAAATTCATCTAACGACGACATTTCCTTATGTATGGCCAAACTTGATCTTTGAAGAGGAAGTTGGCCACCCTTGGGTCACTTTATCTTTTCAACTTGTTCAAAAACATCAAATTTACCGCTTAAAATATAAGAATGTTTTTAAAACTTTTCTTCCTTAACCATATTTATGAGTAAGTCAGTCTATTTAAATATTTATGTTATAGTTTAGTTTATGAACACCTGTTCGTACTCAAAGCTATCAGCAGCTCATTAATAGTTCACAGTAAAAGCTCATTATACATTAACAAGGTAAGTATTTATTTTAAGGATCAATCATGTACAGCTCCAAAAGTTTTGGGCAATGAAAACCTTAGAGACACCACAGAAGATATTAGTACTTTTTAGTTCAATTAAACTAGGAGCACTACTCACTATCACGATTAAATAACGACAGAAGAACGTAATAATGTCACTCCTAACCCAATAATGAAAAACATTTCAAAATTACGAAAACTGAACCTATCAAAATGGGATGCGTAATTTAACATTATAGTCGTAACAAACCTAATAGGTTATTTATAATGTTACTGTGTAGTTTCTAGTTTCTCATGTGCAACATACACTTATGGCACTTGGTACGTGCCGTCAGCATATGGAAATTCACATGGCACTAGACTAGATAATTGTTACTCTAGGTCTGAGTGGGCCTAATTAAATGTTGTAATTAATTAAATCCATACTAATATCGCAAAGCTGAAGGGTTTATGAAAGGCCTATGCACAACCTATGACATCCTGTTGATGCTACGATGTAGGTGTACCTGTGCTGTGTAGTGACCTTACTATAATATATTATGTTAAAGTCACTTTTCAATTTGACGACTATGTATGAAATATGACTGGGAGAAAAAAATTGCCCTTGCCGAGTTTCTTCCCGGTTCTTCTCGTAACAAGGTCTCCCGCCGTAGGATTTGCGAATCGACGCGACGTTCACACGTGCTGAATAAATGATTTGGATTATGAATTAAATTATAATTACGAATTAGGTCACAGAAAACAAGAGAGTCGTTGTAGGTAAGTGGAAGCGAAGAAAAATCCTTTGCTAAAAATAGCAAACCCTCCATACATTCACCACTGTATAATTATGAATTTCTTTACGTTGTCATGGCAACTACCTATCTTGTTTTCGATTCACACTTCCTCACGTTTGATTGAGACCAGTAACCCTTTTTTTATGATTATAGTGAGGGCAAATACAGTCTTTACGTATACCAAACGGCATGTTGGACTCAGACACAGGGCCTGTCCCTCGCCGCGCCCAGCCGTCCCACCAAGCCTAATAGTAGGTAGGGGAGAGTAACCCATATTGGACCACTTTTGATAAAACTGAAAAAAAAACATAAATCTTGTAAGTTCGAGAAACCCAATCTGGCTAGGGTGATAGCCTGGTATTACAGCTACAACATATTAAGCGTGAAAGAATGTAGTCAAGCTACAACTATTTAAAAAAAATATCTAACGAATGTTGTCTTTTGGTCCGAATTACGTTACTATAGTATCATAACTTGTACGAAAAAAAGTAAGTGCTGTCCTTCAAAAGCTGTCAAAGTGCTGCTGTCAAATGTATTGAATTTTATTTCCTTGTAGGACTGAAAGAGGCGCTGCCTTTCATTTTACGATCACGATAACGGTAACCAATGTTACCATAACGACAGTGTTTCGTGCTAGAGCTACTGTAGTTCCAGTTTAAATTCCCAAAAGTATTTTTGCAATGGTAGTGTAACTCTTGAGAAAGTAATGAGACAAATCTAAATCAACACACGATCGTTTATCCCTGCTTTCTAAGCCGCTGGCACACTATGCTTAACAGCGTACAGTAAATAATAAATAAATAACTTCTTACAATCATACCAATTATTATCCAAGCCCATGTTAATTTCATTAAGAAACTTTATCATGGAAAACTTGATAACGGATAACTATTATACTTAAATACTTTTATTTTGTAAATACATATGTACTTAATATACATAGTAAACACCCAGACCAAGACAAATAGACATGTTCATGCACACAAATATTTGTCTTGTTCGGGAATCGAACCCGAGACCACTGGCGCAGAAGGTGGGTAGCCTACCCCTGCGCCAAATCGGTCGTCAAAACACACAGTGGCGTCACAGAATATATAAAATGGTGACGTGCTCATAATGGCAAAATTTTATTTAAACTACTTACGAAACGACTATAAAATAAACTACTGTCAATCGCAAACGAGTTTTAATTATTTCATAATTATTTATTTTCTCGTTGGAAAATCGGTTTTCATCCCCAGTCAATGCTAATGATTCAATACATCTAGCTATAGGGTGTTTAAATAATATTTTTTCCATTTTTATTTATATTCAAACGAAACTATTTATTACCTGTATGTGTTAGTGCTACCTTTAGCACCTCAGGAGCATATTAAATTATACTTACTAGGTAATTGATATCTTATGAACTGAGCTAGCACAGTCCCAGCAAGCCTTAAAGAAAGTATTAATTTTTTTAAATGTTATTTAACTCAAACTTTTATGCATTGACAATGCAATTTTTATTATGGAAAATGAAGTATTAGAAACAAACGACCCGTCTCACAACTAGCTCCGATGGGATGGAATGGGTGGTTCGATTCCCATCCGAGCTAGTTGTGACACGGGTCGTTCTTTTTTCTAATACTATACTTTTTGTTATTTAACTTACTTACCTTCAAAATTCACTACGCACGTTCTACTCAAGTTAAAGCCTAAAAATCCTACCTCTTTAAATGCCGCTAGCGTGTTCCTTGCAGAAATACGTGCGATCCAACAGCTTTTAACATCAATTTCAAAGAAAAGGACCGTTAAAATTTCATTTGTTACCCAACAGGAACCATCCACAAACGTGGTTAACTTTACAGTCGTGACTAAGGCTAGTTAAGATTCTGATCGCACAGGCCGATTGCTCATACTAAATAGGGAGTTTAACTTTTAACTCTGTGATAAGCGGTTAAACGTAACATTTGGTTTTATCTGTTGGTGCGCGGTTAATCACGTGTCACGGAAATGCATCCAGATTTAGTTTGGAACATGAGACAGTGACGGAATGCAGAGGTTTGAGGGATTATTTGAAATTGGTAACAGGGAAGTTAAATCAATGCACATTGCAGATGCTACGATTCTTAAGAATATTATTATTAAATAAAGTACTAAAATTTCACGCTAGACTATCTTCATAATCTTATTATGTAAGTATAGGTACCACTTATTTACATATTGAGTGAGAATAAATTAATCAAAAAAAAAATAAGTATATTTTAAATTACTTTTACTTTTTTGCATTCACAATGCAATACCAACCAAATAGTTGAGTCGTTGGGAATAAAAATAGTTGATCAGTTCCCAGTTGATCCGTTTAGTTGGTCGGATTGGAATAATAGAATTTTTTATTATTGAAAACGAAATATTAGGAAAAACGACCCATCCTCCAAGTAGCTCCGGCGGAAATCGAACCCGGGACCTTTCACTGTCCAGACTAATGCTTTTTACATCTAACATTCGAAAATAATTCTAAGGCACAATGACAGTGATTTTTCAGTTAAGTGCCGTAAATTCAGTAGAAATGTCAAATATTTCAATAAATCAGCCAATATACAATGGGAAACCAAGCAAAACTTGACACCGGCAAAAAAGGTAATAATTAATCAATTTACAGAAAAAGAAAGATAAACGGGAAAGAATAGACGAAAAAAGCTTTGAGATACCAGCACTGATTGCTGAAAGGCTCAAAATGAAGTGACAAACGAAGATTAATGAACTGAAACAGAGTGTTAGGACAGCTGAGGTATCCTTCGTAGTATATTATCATATAATTAAGTGTAAGTAGTCTTTTAAAGGCAGACAAATCTGTGGGTCGATTCTCTACAAGTTGAGCTCGCATAATTATGACTTCGCCGCTTACGCTGACTTGTTTGTTTTGAATTTGCCTTAAAGATTCCTGGGTGCCTACCATCAACTCTTATTGCGGTTTTGTTTAGGACCTAAACTGATCTGCTTCGCTTATTCGTACCACGACAGCTTAATATCAATGACAGCGATTCAGTGATCATTCAATGACATTTCACAGCCGCTGAGCTGTCATCAACTCTTATTTGACTTATAACTCGGCCAAGCTAACATGACACCTGCAGGTTATACCCGTCCCTTTCAATCTCCGGGCATGACAGAATCGAATGAAAGAGCCGTCTCTTTCAAGTAGAAGAAATAAGGACACAAATCGTTCGGTCACTCACATTTAGCAATTCATTTGCGATCCAGTTTTTAGAAGGTCAGAGTACGAAAGAAAGCAATTCATTTTAGGAACCTATTCTGCATCGCGCTATTTTTGAATCGCTGTCTTTAAAGTTAATGGTAGGCACCCTGTTCTAGTGCGAAATGAATCTGAAGTGACGACGGAATATCCTTCTATCCTTACTACTTAATCCATACCACAGATAATATAATACTATAGTTCAATCCATGCTTAATATTATAAAGAGAAAAACAATTGTTTGTAACGAATAAACTCAAAAACTACTGGACTGATTTTGAAAATTCTTTCACCAGTAGAAAGCTACATTCTTCCCAAGTGGCATAGGCTATACTTTATCTCGATATTACCACGTGAACGGGTACCAAGCGAGTAAAACCGCGATTAGAATTTTGTACTGGCGTCCGCGGCTTTATCTGTGAGGAGAACGTTAATTGACTGAGTAAAAATAAAACAGTCTCCTAGTTTCTAATATCTGTAGTATTCAAGTACTTAGAACAAACAGTTATCCAGCCAAAGCCAAACCCAAACGGACAATTAGTCATAAGTAGATAACCACAGATAACCAGACAGTGACCATAGACCGTCCTTTGTGAAAAGCTCGTTAGGATATTGAAATGGACGTCAAATGAGGTAATGGGTGATTTGAGTATTTGTTTCGGACGTGCGTACAGATAAGAGACGATGAGTAACCGTACCGAAAACTTCTGAGAAACACTGAGAAAGTAGATTGTGAAAACTAACGAACTATTTGTTACAAAGACAAATGAACTGAGAAGTAGGTAGCAATATTAAAATCGAGTTAATATTGTTAACCGCCTCTGTGGTCGAGTGGTTCACACCACCGATTTCAGACCAAGAGGTCCCGGGTTCGATTCCCAGTGGGGGTACAAATTGTATTCGGTTTGGTTGGTGGTAGGACTTGTTCTTAGTCCGCCTGGCTAGCTACCACCATTTTATCTAAGTCTGACGCTATAACAATGATGTTTTCAGCATTATTGTGTTCCGGCAGTTAGAGATAAGATAGTCCAGTTCCTCAGTGCTTTGAGGGTTACGGGAGTATTGCGCTTCCACCTTCAGCCTTATCACCACTTAACATCAGGTGTGATGAAGGCTAAGTGCTACCCCGTTGTGGATAAAAAAAAAAAGAAGAGTGAGTGTCAAAATCTACCTGCCGAGCATACGCGACCTAAATCACGCAGCTGAATTTTTCGTCTCGCGAAAGTGCAATAACGCGACGTAATTTCGGCCCTCGACCTGCAATCGTTGAGGTTAAGCAACTTTCGCAATGGTCGGTCTCGGGATGGGTGACCAAAAACTTTTCATCTCTTCGGAAGGTACGTTAAGCCGTTGGTCCTGGCTGCATTTGCAGTCGTTAATACCCACCATCCCGCATTGGACCCGCGTGGTGGGTCATGGCCCATTCTCCTTATCCATCCATAAGGAGGGCCAGTGCCCCAGCAGTGGGGACATTAAATGGCTGAGGATGAATTTCAGGCATTGCGTGTCGTCAGTACCTACATACTTCAAATAGTAATTATTGCCGACGTACCTAATCATGCCGAAATTCGGTCGCGTATATTCGGCATGGTGTATGGCTTCGACACTTACGTTTTAATGTCAGTCGCCGGCAGAGAGGCATTTATTCACAATTTGACGAAAAATAGATTGGATGTAGGCTTCCTTTGTGATGAAAATATATCTTGAAGATGCTTGAATAAGGAAGGTATATTTTTCAAGGAACTGGAAAGTGTCCACCTGGACAGTGGATACAATAAAAAACCATTTCCGATCGATCTTTTGCCCGAGAAACGTACAGTCATGCCGGGGCATGGAAGAAATTTATTTTATTAACTTTTTAAAGTTTTTTGTGCCAGGGATTGCTAAAAATATTTATTTTTATTTTTATGGAATAAAAATGAAATATTTTATGAAGTAAAAATTGTTCGTATTGATGGACATTATCATCCCCTAAAATCTTTGTACAAATTTAAATTTAGTGGTGTATAATATAATTACCCTATTTCTCATTTAATGTTTAAAAATCCATTTAGTGACTTTCTATGTTTTTGAATTAGCTAGGTAGTTTTCAATCTATTGGCTTTACATGAAAAACACTCTAACGACTCCTTGCGTCATTTAGCCTTCCACTAATTTTGATAGCTATCTAAACATTATGTACTTAATCAATTTACTAATATTAATTGATTACAGTTTAGATTACAAAACAAAACTGTTTATAGAGTTCCATTTTGCCATAACTTTGGTTTAGTTTACTTTACCGCCCATTTAGACGTAGGCTTGTCGATTGAGCTCGAATAAACAACATTCCCTTCAAATAAACAACGACTTTAAACAAACAACAACGTGTACAAATAAACAAAGCCTTGTAACTGTTTTCTTAAAGTTGTTTTGTAAAGTTAAAGAAAAGGTGAAAATAATATTTCAGTAATTTTCCACCGCACAATTAAAATAAAAGCTTGGTCGTACATAACAGTCAACAGCAAAAGAAGTTAAATTGTACCAAATCATTTGGTGCTGAGCATCAGCTTAGCATGTTGGTGTTCGGTTCGGTTAAGTATCGATGAAGGTAATTTGATATTATGTTGTTAAAGTTCACGTGGTTCTTGCTAACAGCTTAACCCTTAACCGTCTTCCGTCCGGATTTATCCGGCAATCTTTTTGTTTGATGAATCAACTAGGTACTTTAGTTCGGTACCAAAAAAATGTGTTAGTACATTACATGTAATTTCTTTTAATTTACATATTGGCAGGTATCCTTGCCAGAGAAAAAAAAATGCTTGTTGATTAAACCCACCTTCAGTGACGAAAGGGTTAACCAAATGATGGTCAGTGGTTACAACAAATAATAACTATTCGTCAAACTGACTGAATTTTGACGGAAAAATATCACATCGTAATTTTCATTAGCGCGATATACCTACATCGATTATTGAAACGATTCACTTAAATTCGCCCGTAGACAAATGCCATTCTAATCCACATTCGACACACTTGTCACAACTTTTCATAAGTAACCAATTCGAAACTTTGAAGATGTGACACTCGAACTATCACTAAACTCCAGACAGTGAGCTAAAAATGCCAGCTGCGGTTTCCAGAACATACGACACATCTTATTAACCTTCTGCCTTTTAACTTTTGTCAAGTAATTAATTAAACATTAATAAAACACGGACCAGCAGCCCCCTGATTCACAAACCGTCAAAATCGTTCCCGCCAGCGGAAAGTATGCACTGTCACTGTCATCCATTAATAGACAAAGACAAAGAACAGAATTCGAGTATCGCTTTCGAGGCATCGGATCAAACCACAGCCATCTCTATCGTCTTCTGACGGCTGTGGATCAAACCCTATCTATAGTTAATATTATAAAGAGGAAAGACTTGTATTTTTGTATGTAACGAATAAACTCAAAAAGTACTGGACCGATTTCGAAAATTCTTTCACCGTTAGAAAGCTACAGTCTTCCCGAATGACATAGGCTATATTTTATCCCGATATTCCCACGGGAACGGTTACCACGCGGCAGTGGCGTGCATTGCTTTTCAGAATAGGTAGGCACTATACGCCGCGTTCGCGTAAGTGTATATATTCTTTGGCCGCGTGGTGTCTAACCTATAGGCAGAAATGTAAAAAAAAAATGTTTTGAATATTCAAAATTTCATAGAATTTTCTCACGAACTACCTATGTGCCTTTCTTTTCTGACCTTTATAAGAAAAAAATTTCATGGTCAGTCAGTCAGTGTATAAAATCACTAACGATTCCAACGAAGTTTATCGGCAATGTATACTGTACAACAATTAAATTAAGGACAACAGGGTGCCTACCATCAACTCTTATTGCGGTTTTGTTTAGGACCTAAACTGAACTGCTTCGCTTATTCGTACCACGACAGCTTAATATCAATGACAGCGATTCAGTGATCATTCAATGACATTTCACAGCCGCTAAGCTGTCATGTACTCTTATTTGACTTATTACCCGGTCGATTTAACATGTCACCTGCAGGTTATACCCGTCCCTCACACTCTCCGGGCATGACAGAATCGAGTGAAAGAGAAGGTAGAAGAAATAAGGACACAAATCGTTCGGTCATTCACATTTAGCAATTCAATTGCGATCCAGTTTTTAGAAGGTCATAGTACGAAAGAAAGCAATTCATTTTAGGAACCTATTCTGCATCGCGCTATTTTTGAATCGCTGTCTTAAAGTTGATGGTAGGCACCCAGGAGGTAGGTAGCAAAATATGTAAATAGAGTAAACAAAGTATCACCGCCATGTAGAAACGTACAGAGCCATCTTTGGACAAAAAAGAAAACTAAATATAAACACCGCCGGTGCTTTAGTATGCATGCCTACTTAAGGGTGATAAATTGCGAAGGTCGAACGTCAGTGTATTACGCGTGGGAAGTACGACATTTTTATTTCGTCGTATTCATTTAAATAAAAATTATTAATGCCAGTGATAGTAAATTGTATAGGATTCAAGTAGGCAGCCGGGCGACTGCCTACTGTCGCGCACTGCGCGTTTTTTATGAAGGAAGTTTCTGTTATGAGCATTAATAAATAGAGGTCAGTGGTTATAAATAATAAAAATTAGGTAAGTATCATAACTTAGTGAGCTCAACCAATAATAATTGCGGAGCACAGATACTAAAATTTAATGGTAATTTTTTCGATTTTGCGAGGTAGGTAGGCACTGCTTAAATGCCTATATGCAATGCACAACACTGCCACGCGGGTAAAACCGCGAGGATCCGCTAGTACCAGGTATAGTTAAATACCTAGTCGAAGACTGCCCAATGCACCTTTTCCCGGGCGGCTTAGCAGAGCCACAGAATATATAATAGTAGGCAAAGCCTCACTATCTATCACCTGAACCCGTAGATTGGCAAAAAAAAATTAATATGGAGGTTTATGATGAAGCAGTGAAAGAACCATACATGATGATGACGATGACAATTCGAGTCCGATTCTCTTTCCAACGCTTGTGACAAACTGACTTCCAAAGGTATTTAATAGAATTCGCAAGTTTACATCTCAGTATAATTTACTTCATTTCCTCTATTTTTCCTCCACAGAAAATATTACACATTCGGCACAACTTTCCATAATAAAGTAACCAATTTGAAAGTTTGAAGATGTGACGTTCGATTCTTCTCTAAATTCCAGACTATGAGCTAAAGCAGCTGCAATTTACAGAAGTGTGAATTGAAAATGTGACACTTGAATCTTTACCAAGTTCTAGACTGAGAGATGAAATTTCCAGCAACAAAAAAAAATATTTTCAGTGTTCTTTGGTTGATCCCATGGTAAAATTCTACACTGTGAGCTAATTCACTACACACTACTTTGAATGAATTATCCTCCTGTTTTATTACTTACTAGCTGACCCGGCAAACGTTGTTTTGCCATATTAACTTATTAAAAAGTAGGTAATCCAAAGCGGCTAAAACGTCAGTGACTACAATACTCTTTGACATACCTCTTCGGAAGCGGCTATGGTAGAAATGACAGTTTTGTATAGTACGACAGTTTATCGATTTTCTATACAAAATAATCATTTTTATTTTATAATTTTCCGGAATAAAAAGTTATTCCTATGTTAATCTCCAGCTTCCGAACTATCCCCATACCAAAAATCGAGTCGATCCGTGGCTCCGTTTTGACGTGAAAGACGGACAAACAAACAAACAAACAAACACACTTTCACATTTATAATATTAGTATGGATATTAAGTATGGATATCTTTTAAACTTATAAAATTTTACAATAATAAAAAAGTGAGCAAGACTGGCTTCTAAAATATCACCTGCTGAATTCGCAAGTTTAAATCTCATATAATTTACTTCTTATACTCCACAGAAAATACTACACATTTGCCACAATTCTTCATGCCAAACCAAACCAAAACTTTAAACATGCGCTCATCGAACCTTTGCATAATTCCAGACAGTGCGGTGCAATCTCCGGGAGTGCGCACTGAAGATGTAACACTTGAATCCTCACAAAATTCTAGACTGCGAGCCAAAATTTCCAGATTCGACGCTCGATTGTTAAATTCTACACTTAGCTTATAAACTCATCCAGTCCGAACGCAGTTACCAAAGCAGTTTCAAGTGTAAAGTGAAGTTAGAATGTACCTTATTATCCTTCTGCCAAGAGCAGACGCCTTTCTTGTCGGATATCCGGCATTTCAGCAGCGCATCCTCACCCGGATTCACCTCTGTGTACGTCGGTAACTCCACGAACCGCTGCACGGCTCCTGGGAAAGATAGCGTATGGTTAGTGAGACAGTTGAAAAAGGATCTAATTGAGGGTTTATTCTCTTTGAAAGTATTCTAAACAATTAAACCCGATTGAATATTTATGTATGTCGCAGGGATATGAGGAAATCAGTGATTTCACGAAATCCCTAGTGATATCATGAAATCACGGAAGATGTGAAATAGTCTTATTTACGACGTCTTCTTCCTAAACAAGTTCAGTGATATGTCATTTCACTAAACTAAATCTAGTGAAATGAAGAATGACTGAAGTAATAACAGCAAGCTCACGGCTGCAGATGACAGGCATGAGCGAGTTTGTATCGGAAGTCCTGTAGAACACGTGATAGGTTAGAAATCACCTCTTCTGAATCACCTCACCTCTGAAATTCACTTTTCTGACATTTCACTAGATTTAGTTTAGTGAATGATTTCCTCATATCCCTGCGACATATATATACATTGAATTGAATTATTTCAAAATATAAATTGTATGGTTAATTGGTGGTTAAAATAGTTATCAAAACTTTTAAAGCTCTAGACTTCGATCAACAATAGTACTAGATGAAGGCTCACGAACAAAATGAAAACTTTATATGGCCAGACTGACTTTTTTTAAACGGAGAAAAAAGGTTACGAATTTTACGATCTTACATTATAAATGACAGGAACCGTTCCAAGTTTGAAATACCTTAGTATTATTGACACTGTCAGAATAATCTACTTATAATTATACTCTCAAGTGGGAGTATACGCTCGGCCATATCTGTCACTCCAACTATGTATCTAGAACTAGGTGTTATTGTTGATCGAAGGCTCTAGAGCAAAATAAGCTCATGTCATCAACAAAATAAAACACAATCGTAATTCTATTAAAAACGAATAGGGATGCAATCTACATTGTTATTGAAACATAACGTTGTGTTATCACTAAATCAAAACACAATCACAATTCCATTTTAAAAGCAAAAATGTATAAAAAGTTTCGTATCAGTATGTAAACTACGTGGCTTTGCAACAATGACGTTGGCAATGTGTGCTATTTTCAAAGTTCTAAGGTTTAATATTCAAAAATTTCATATCATCTTTTCGACAGGGAATTCATTTCAGGCGATTCATAGTTTAGAACCGAATTGGAAGCGTCGAAGGAATTTCTAATGCGGTGTAGATCCAGGGCCGGATTTAAGAACTATGGACCCCTAGGCTCGGTCTGTGGTGCGGGCCCCCCGTCAATACAATTGGGCGAGAAATATATTGGAGTTTTTGGAAGTCGGTCAAAAAGACTGTTAAAAAGATTATTTATTGATTACAAAATAAAGCGTTTTTCAATTGGTACGGGTAGATGTAGGCGGTCTGTTGCGGCCATATTGTTTTGTTGGCGTCTGTCAAATCTGTTGTTTATTATTTAGTTACTTATGCCAAATCATCATGGCAAGTTACACGATTCAGCAGTACGTCCTAATGAATGATAAAATGTTATTATCACAATGAGTGTTCATTGGTGCAAACGTTGCGCGTTGCGCTCATTTTACGTCAGACGCGGTGGCCCTTCACAGTCGACTCTCCAACGTTTGGTGGCCAATTTTTTTTGGCTCAAATTGATCGGTATGGACGTAGACGACGTGTGGTTTCAATAGGACAGCGCTACGTGCTACACAGCGGACGCCACCATGCACATTCAGCATGAACGATTTGAATGCAGAGTAATCTCTCTCTCGCAGAGGTGACGTGAATTGGCCACCAAGATCGTGCGATTTAACCCCGCTAGACTTTTTCTTGTGGGGATTTCTGAAGTCGCAGGTCTATGCCAACCAGCCGCAATCGACCAATGCTCCTAAAGCAAACATAACCCACGCCATCGCGCAAATTCAGCCGGAGTTAAGCGGCAGAGTGGTTGAAAATTGGATCTTTCGGATTCGTGCCACCGTAAGAAACATCAATCGCGATGATCTACAGTAGATCATCGCGATTGATCCATCTAACGTGCGAGCCAGTTTCATAAGATAGTTGAATATTGCATGATTTACAGTCGTAGTTTTATTTTAAGTCTTGATTCTTACTGAAAATGCAAATAGCTTTATTGAGTATAGTACCCGCATTGCTCCCGTTCCCGTGAGAATATTGGAGTAAAACGTAGCATATTGTGCTTTTCCAGAAGTTTTCCAGCCTTTATTCTATCTCTGTGCCAAATTTCATCTAGATCCGTTCTGCTGTTTCGCCAAACTTTCCTATTTATAATATTTTGTAAGATAACGACTTCGCTAGTGTGGGATTTCGTTATCTTGAGAGCTCTTTATGGCTTGCTTAAAATTTTCAAAACTTTACGATAATAGTCTAACACCCGTTTGCACTAAACTTAAGAATCGCCTAAGTCCTTTCCTAGCTAACTTAAGACATTCTTCACAAAAAATTGCTTTGCACTAACCTTAGGACATTCTTAAATGCACTTTAGGCTATTCTTAACTTACGGGCCCAATATCGAGCGCCTAAGGCTTAAGAAATACCTATATCAGTGATTATTGTCTGTGGCATTGTGAGCAAAGAGTAGTGCGACAAGTTTTTCTGTTCCGGTGATTATCTTTGGAACTAAAACAGTTTTCATACGACAGTCCATTTTGACAGCTAATTTCGTATTGCAAGTGACTCCTGTGTCACGGCTGTCACCGGAACAGAAAAGCTTGTGGCTTTTGTATTCTTGTTTGTTAGATAGAGACACAACACATGTGACATACGTCATTCATCATTTATAAAAAAAAAAACATTACAGATCGACAATCTTTTCTGTTTCCATGACAGCGGCGCTTATGTTTAGCAGCAAAACATGGAAGTATTAGCAAAATTACATTTAAAACAAAACACGTTAGTTCTAGTTTTGGCCACCGGAACAGAAAACGTTGTCGCACTGTATTACGTTTTTCTTGACAGTTGAGCTCAGTTGACTATTTCTTTTCTCGGTGAATTACCCCTACCAAATAAAATAGACAACGCC
The DNA here is from genome assembly GCA_949710035.1 of Crambus lathoniellus. Lineage (NCBI taxonomy): Eukaryota > Metazoa > Arthropoda > Insecta > Lepidoptera > Crambidae > Crambus > Crambus lathoniellus. The sequence goes on along the minus strand of OX453303.1, from coordinate 7,055,984 downwards.
TTAGCTTTTGTCTCCTTTTAACTCACGAAGGAATCAATGAGAAGTTTCAACCAAAAAAATATCCAGTGACCTACTTTTCCTCGCCAGTTTTAAAATCCATAAACAATTAATATTTGAATTCATTCATTCATTCTCTTAGCAAGGCGATGACTAAGTTACGACATAGTATGTCAGTGCAAACAAAAATTTTAGCTTGGCTGTTTTAGGTTTTTCTTAAGCTAAGATGTATCTTATCTAGGACAAGCTCAACCCGAGTTTAGTGCAAACGGGCATTAGTTTTTCCCCAAGTCTAATCTCTTTCTATGACAAAATACATATAAATATTGCTTTAAACCTGAAAAAGCAGCAGATAGTCAGACCGGCAGAGTTACTTTCGCATTTTAATATTAGCATGTACTTTTTTTGTAAACAGAAAACTCTTAACTGCAAGATGCTTAATGAAGACACCAGTGTAACATTTCTATCTCGCGTAAAAAAATAACGAATCAGCGACGTAAAAAATTTCATTAGTAGACAAGCCCGCTAAATTGAGGCCTTTGAGTTTTTTGACGGCTTGATGAAACGCTCAGCGGCGGTGAAAGTGTTCATCAATCTATTACTTACTTACTTACTTTGGTACTAGGTTACTTCAGGTGGAAGTTTCAGGCAAATTAATGTGAGGCTAATAGCGTTAAGTGGTGTTAAGTACTAGCACCGCAGAAGTTGGGTGGAAGTTTTTGCTTTATGTAATCGTCACAAGCTTTGGCGTGGCGAATATTGCAAGGCGTAAGAGAATTCTTTGAATTGATGGAACCAAAAAAAATTTTTTTGCACCTTACTTCGCGTACATCAACGCAACACACTATGTAAGTATGTATTTGGATAAAGAGATTATTCCGAAGTAACCATTGCCACGAATTATAATTGTTGATTTTTGTTCGATCATGAAAAACGGGGAAAATTGGCTGTCGATTCCCCAATATTTCGGCGTAAGTAGTTGCACTCCACAAATTAATATGGTAATAATTCACAAGAGTTATAGTAAAAGTGACCCTGACCATGAAAGTTAGAAATCTTATTTTTAGATTTTATTTTTACAAAGTAGGTAACCGCCCTCTGTTCACCATTATGTTGAACCACCACCAAAGAACCGTAAAATTCCATGGTACTAGGTTAAATTAAATAAAAATTTACACAATTAAATTCTGAATGTCATCGATACCAAAATATGTATTAAAATTAAACAAAAGCAATTGGGCTCTACAATACTTGGAAACGATGGATTTCCGGGTATTGTAGAGCCCAAATTATATTCCTTTGTGAAATTCAACAATTTATCGAGTTGATATATTATTGACAATTCACTTCTACAGCAAGATAAAAGGCAATACTGATTTTACCTCCGATATTGTGTCAACATGAGAAGTATTACTTTGTACTCAATAACAGCAAAATACATCTATTAAATTCTTTTTAAACGCAGGTAATCCTTTCATTACACCCCCTTTCCCTTTAATCCCATTACTTGTATCTATTCCGTGTAACACCCTTGTTACCGCTTCGCCAAAACAGAATAGGGATGGACCAAATTAAAATAAGTAACACCCCAAAATCACTGCAAGTTCCCTTTTCGCAATTCTCACATATGGCGTACACTCGTTATAGCTCTCGCGAAAATATTCAACATGCTAATATCTTAATACCGTAATCCCGTTCCCCTTAATATAGGGGCACATATTGTCGCTCGTTTCCACGTTTACAAATAGCCCTATAATCTAGGGCAGGGACTCCCAAAGTAGGGTCCGTAGTCGCGGGGGACCGCGGCCCGCTCGTAAGGTCTACGCGAAATTTAAGTTATCGCTGAGTCAGACCTGAGATTGGAACTAAAATTGGTTCACTGTCTTAGTTTGAATATAAACGCTGGGTAAACTATACAGGTTTTGTGAATTAGATGTTCGTCTTATCATCATCATCGTCATATTATGCCATTTCAAAGTTAGGCTTTCCTTATCTATACTAATATTAGAAAGAGGAAAGATCTGATTTTGGTTAGTTTGTATGTTGTAATGGGTAAACTAAAAAACTACTGAACCAAGGTTTGTATTATAAATAAAAATCTTTTATTTCTATTAACAATGTTTCAACAGACGTCGCGTAAGAAGCATGGACTTTATGATATTAGATACTTTTCACACATGACGTATGTACATAGTTATTAAGAATAATAAATTGTGGTTATATTGTGATTGTTCCTTAAAAATACCAAAGAAAAAAAATTTTTTTTATACTTGTGACGTGACTAATTCCGACCCTTTTTAAGACCGCGGTCTCGGACAGTTTAATAACGGGGTTCGAGAACTAAATGTTTAAGACCCTTTTTGTATCGCTTTTCTCCCTCTCAATTCAATGTCCCTCGGGTTTCCGCACTGATTACGGCTAAGTCGTGTGTGAAATGCTCACGACGCCTAATTGCAGATCAGTTTAATGTCCAATAGGACATCAAAGGGCGGTAGTACACCACATGAAAGTATGAACGGGCCTTTACAACTGGCCGAAATGTTGCCAGTAGGAAATCTGTGTAGAGACTCGTGATTGCGTGTACAAGGGGGATCAAAGAAATGGTTTATCTATATTTTTTGTTATCAATCAACCAATAATCAAATCATATTTATCAATATTAAGAAGAAATGAAGTCAAAAAGTGGAAAATATTAGAAAAAAAAGTAGAATGTTCATTTAAAAACCATATTTTATTAATATTCTGACGTAAACATTATTACGTAAGTAGTGAGAAAAGTGACATTTCTTTAATAAGTTTTGAAAAGATTTCACTTGTTTGTTATATTTGTTAAAAGCTTTTTTATTTACAGTCTTATGTACTTACACCTATTATTATTTCATATTAGCTTTTTTCAGTGTTCTATTAGTTTGCTCGCGAATGTAGGTACTATGCGAAGTGTGAGAATGTTATGAAATAGCGCTTACATGATTTATGATATATGTGTAACCAGTATATGTGAAGAAAATGAGTGTGCTGAATTATTTATTAATCATAACAATGATTTGTTGAGCATTTTCTTAAGTATGATGATAAAGGTCTATTGGAATCTGTTAAGTCAAATATGTAAGTATTACACGTAAAGAGATTAATACTTAGTTTTTATTTTATTATCTTAAATCATTTAACGTTTTTACTCAAATTAAATGTGTTCCGCATCCTAAATTCTCTATACGCTAATTTACTGTTGTTGTTTTTAAGTATTAAAAACAAAAATTATTTTGTAAAAATAATGGAACTCGTCGTTCTTTTTCGTTTGACTTTCACTTGTTCTTATGAAAATTTAACATGAAAGAAACCTGCTTGAAATCGAAGTAAACGTTGAAGTGACGGTGGAATTCCCTGGAGGCTGGGATGCTATTCTCCAGGGCCTGGAGAATAGCATCCCAGCCTCCCTGATTCACAAACAGTTGGAAACGAAATAGTATCCGAATTATGTGCTTTGTCTTTGTCTATCCTATGACGAGTGATAGAGACCAAAACGCGAAATTCACGATTTGGATATTTTATAGTGGCCACAACGCGTTGTGTGCAATTTTTTCGAACGAGATTCCGTTCTTAGACCGCTTCGAGGAATACCTCGAAAAATATATATGTATACTATTGCTCGTAACCGTAGCAGAAACATATTAGAGTCCCATAAAATCCTAATAATCATGTCTGAAATTAAAGATAGGCCAGATTAGGTTATGTAAATGGGTCATTTGTCTTATAAAAATATTGGGATCAAATATAATTACTTACAATAATAAAGCTTGCAAAGATAAAAGCACAGGCTGTGATAAAAGTACGTATACGCTGATTGTTATTTTAACCTTTTCCGTGAATGTAACATAACTCAAAAATTCCCATATTTTATGGAGCACCCACACAGCAGCCATTTTAAGTAATTTACTTAGTAAAGGAATAATAATGCCTACATACTAGCTTTATTTCGCGAAAGTTATAAATTTTATTACAATGTTGTAAGATTATTTCTTTATACTCTACAAATTGCTGTAAGTATGAAATATTACAATGTTTGATTTGATATTGAAAGTTAGAAAGTTTTACTTATACGGCCGCTTAAAATAAGTAACGTTAATTATTGTGTAAAATAGGTAATATTGTAGAAGGAACTCATTAACATTATACAACGATGTATCAATACTAACCTATCAAAATGCCGGGCCCAGTGTGGATTGGTGGGTATTAACGACTGCTAAATGCAGCCGGGACCAACGGCTTAACATGCCTTCCGAAGCACGGAGGAGCTCGGGATAAAAAGTTTTTGGTCGCCCATCTCGTGACCGACCATTGCAAAATTGCTTAACCTCAACGAAGGCAGGCTAGCGCACTAACCAACGCGCCATGGGCTCCTACAAACTAACTAGCTGTTTCATAAATTTCAAAATTATTAAAACACTAGCTTACACCCCTACCGGGCGAGGGCGAGGTACCTCGGCTCGCCGGGCAGCGTCCAGGAAGCGATCACTAATGTGAAAGCTCTTGGAGCGTTCCTGGCTGAGCTGGGCTGGCTGGAGTGATCTGGCCGCGCACCCTCCGGACGCAGAATAGGCGCAATAGACGTCGAGTTGCGGAAACCGCCCGTAATGTTAAGAAGAAGAAGAAGGAGAAAGATCACTAGCTTTCCGCCCGCGGCTTCACCCGCGTGGACTACACGGCGTTATCCCGTGGGAATGTGATATTTTTCCGGGATAAAAAGTAGCCTATGTTCCACTCCAGGCTACAAAGTATCTGTGTTCCAAATTTCAGCCAAATCCGTTCAACCGATTTTGCGTGATTGAGTAACAAACATACAAACATCCAGACAACTAAACTAACTATAGTAGGATAATTTAAAAACTAGTAATAATAAAATACAAACCTATCGACACAGAATATATAATAGTACTAACGTCTATATCGATAACTCTTTGTCTAATATCGTTAAGTCGTTTTTATATTACAAGTTACTCTAATTATTACCCATTTCCGGTTATTATTCCGTTGGCACCACCCACAAGTGCAGGCAAATCAGGTCACCAGCTAATTCCAATATAAGATTAGGCTGCATGCTAACTACGGCAGTTTTCCTGAACTGAGTACCTAATGCATTTTTCTATTTGAAAGGTTCGAGCTATAAGGCTCTAATGGTTTTTGTTATTTTTTGTACTTACCTACTAATCAATGTGTTTTTAATTCTCTGGCGTACGTAATTTATTTTTAAACTATCATTATCAACAAATAGAAAATAGATCAAATCACATATATTTAATTCTGATATCAGTTTTACCACGCAAGGAACATATTTATGTATTTTAATACACCACATTGTAATTTTAATATTGTAAAAGACTAAATAGATTGTACTACCGTGATAACTAATCCTAGTACATGATTATTCTGTGTTCTCCTAATAAGTATTGACTGATTTACAAAATATTAGTTTAATAAATGTTGCAAGATACAAGCGTTCACTATCAAATATCAAGAATTTGTGAAAGTAGGTACTGTGCGAGCATGCAATAATGATACTCACATGCACTTACTATTGTTATCAGTAGCAAATCTAGTTCAATTAACTAAAGAACCCGAATACTTACACAAATAGTCAATTTATTTATACTAGACGAGCGTCAATGAAGAAGTAACTTTTTTTTAAATTAGGTGGTGTTTACCTGTAATTAAAACTAGCTGCCCCGCCCCGGCTTCACACGGGTGGCGACATCTATAAATTTTCTTTTATACAAACCTTGTCCTGATAATACCAAACACAACAAAAAAAAAATCTAATTTGGTGCAGTCGTTCTTAAGTTATTTTGCGCTTACATACATTTCGGTGATTGATTTTTATTTAAACAGTTTATTCAGAATTTGTGAAAGTACTTGCAATACTGCTACATGTTATCAGTAACAAATCTAGTTCATGTAACTAAAAGGCTCCGAATGGCTCCACAAAATGCCTCGAACACTGTGCATTACGGTTCCAGCACTCATTAGTAATGCCGACGCCAAAACCGTGAAGATGGAACTGATAAAATAACTAAACAGTGTGTGAATACAGCGTCACGTTGAGAAATACGTTTAATTTCCTATCAATTCATTAAGGTCATATCACAGGTGGTGTAAAAAAACACGTTTCTCAAAACCCTACTAGCGTAGTAGTATCAAAAAGACAATCGTTGTTCCTATAGGAAAAATGTGATAGTAAAAAACCACGAGCCCTTTAAGTAGCTTTCAGGCGTGATATAGCTACTACTTCAAGGGCTCGTGGTTTTTTACTATCACATTTTTCCTATACTTACAAAAATTGCATTGTAAATGCATAAAAATAATATAAAATCTCAATCGTTGTTCCTTTTTTCTTGTCATGTCATGTTATTTCACTGTTCGGCCAGTATCCTGACACTATAAGGAGAATATGACACAAAGTAGGAAATTATAAGATGTGTAGTATTCGTTGGTACATATTTTTTAGAAACTAAAAACAGAAGAACCCTTACAATAGGAGTTAAAGTATAAAATAGCAGTTTTTTTCTTTTGTACTTACATAAATAACTTAAAAACTGTTATATTATTAGAATTTAATAACCACGATGTTTGATTATTTACAAAGAAAAAACTTACTTATCTCGAAGGTAAAGACAATTTTGATTTCCAAAATTTCGTACTTACTTTATTAGTTGTATGTAACTATGTTAACACTATTATTTTGGTCTTGACGAATGTGTCATTTAGTATTTAAAATGTCCATAAAAACGTGTGTGTGTAAAATTTTGTAAAGATAGATAAATTAGTCGTTATACAAATTGGAAAAACGTTAGTAAGGGAAAAGTTGGCAATTTGATACTTAAACCCCTAATTAATATGAATAGAAATCCTTTAAGTTGAGCTAAAATAATAAAGGTTCGTTATAATAAAAGATCCACCACTGAAAATATCTCAATCTAAAATAATTAATTTAATTCGATACGCACCACACGCGTTATTCATTACACGGTTAAAAATTACAGTATAAAGCGTGATATTTTAATTTCTTAGTAGGTAATATTCAATTTATTGTGAGGAATTAGACTTAGGAAGTATAATCAGACAGAATAATATCAGCGTTAGTAGTGTAGGTACCTATATGCAGCTTAGAGTAGCAGTGTTAATATTGCCTTAGACTTTGTTATAAGAGTTTTCACCTTTAGATTTTACATCCAGCTACCGAGAGACTTACAATTAATACCTACATCACACGACGCATTTTCCTAGTACTTGTCAGTTTTTACACTGTAAGCTAGCGTGTTGTCTGAACTTTACTTGTCCTTATACTTTATACAAACACCAACTTCTGACCAACAATAGAAGAGGCAACAAAACTACATTAATCAGGGTCAAAAATTCAATTTACTGGCAACGTCCAAACAAACCGACACTCAATCACGAAAGTGTCTAAGTGCTAAATTTAACCGACAAGTGTGAGTGCAACACAATACCCACAGGGTTCCGCATATATTAAACTACATGTGAACGTTGCCACTGAGTAACTTCGATTTGCGATTGTAAAAGTTAGGAAAGTTTTGCGGACTGTAAATGTATGATTAGATTTGAGACTTAAAAGTTATTGCTTGAGGTCCTTAGAACTTGAGGGAGTATAGTATTGTTTGTGTTTTTTTTATTTTCTTTTTTATTGTGTAAACATCGCAGCCCCACGCTTTCTTTGGCCGATGACGGTCGTGCGATGATGCGTTGCGATATTATCGTGCGCGGTGCGATGAAATTGAATACTATATAGACAATTTGGTCGTATCGCTTGATCGCGCGACCTTCAATTAGTGTATTCAGTAGATATTACTTGGTTTGATCGCACGATCGCACTGGCAGCTTTCATCGGACGGACACATCATCGCACGAGAGCGATGGCCAATTAGGACAGGGCCTTATCAAAATCGTTTCATTAATTAAGGCGTGAGCCTATTCACGCCTTAATTAATGAAACGATTTTGAAGTAGCGCACAAACAGACAGACAAATAGGCAGACAGTGTTAGTTTCGCATAAACGTATGATTGATTAGATTTAATAAAATAAGCGATTTCTAATAAAATAAGCATCTATATACTAGTGTTTTAGAACAGATAAATAATATCACAAAACACAAATATAATTAGCTTCAGCACTTTATCTAAACCGTGTGTTTCGCAAATCTTCAATGTGACAGTTATATCTTGTGGTTATATTTTGCTTACATATTACTGCTCGTGACTGTACAAACCTTACTGCAAGTATAACTTTCAGACAAACCTGCCTGAAAGTCACTTGCAGTGCTGATGTTTTTTTACAATCACAATTTTTCCTTTGCTCACCCAATAGCATTGTGAATACATAAGAATAATTTAAAATCTTAGTTTATGTAAATTACTCTTAAAATAAGTTAACGACCGGTAACTTTGTCAACAAAGTCTTCGCGGACTACGAACTAAAACAGGTAGCAATTGTTGTTTTATTGTTCTCTGCTTTCTGATACGGAAAACATTCTTGTTAATAAAACTGTTTTTATTCAACACCTGTTTTTATTTTCTCCACGCCTCTTCTCAGTAAAAGATACTTAATAAGGGATTGAATTTTTCGTTAATCAGAGTAAAAAAATACGTTATATTTGCATAGCAACCTATCCCGATCAATCGCTTACTGAAGTTAAAATTAATAATAATAATAATTCTACAATCACACCAATTTATCTAAGACAAAGTAATTCTTAATATCGGATTACTACTTTCACCCGCGTGGTTTCCGTTCCCGTGGGAATTCCGGATAAAAAGTATCCTGGGGTTTATTCCAGGCTATCTACTATCTGTGTGCCAAATTTCAACCAAATCCGTTAAGTAGTTTTTTGCAACTGGGTCGATAGTAGTTAAGGTTAATTTTCAAATAGAGTGCCCAACAACAACAGAACCATCACATTCTTCCCTCGATTAATAGAAAATTTCACCTTGAAAGGCGAAACTAATTTCGCACGGAACCCCTAAAAAGTGGTCCAAATGGATCGCAATCAAGCAAACACGACTCGATCCATTTTTCATAACAACGCGACACACAATGAGTGCCATCCATCAAGAATACAAAGGTGAGGAATAGACAACACTGCCCGGAGGCAGTATCGTAGCCCAGGAGATAGACTATTTAATTTTCTTAATGTAGTTGTAGAAGCCACATTAGCATCCATTAAGATATAACAGCTTTTGCGGGGATGCTTTGAGTAAATGGCTGGGTACAAGATGAGTAAAAACCTAGTGAAGTACTGTTTTCATTGGGAAAGATACCTATTGTAACTGCAAATATCCATACTTCCAAACTTATGTTATATATGTGAAAGTGTGTTTGTTTGTTTGTTCGTCTTTCACTTCAAAACGGAGCACCGGATCATCTGTATTTTTGGTATGATTATAGTTTGGGGGCTGGAGATTGACATAGCCTACTTTTTATTCTGGAAAAATATCACATTCCCGCGGGATAACGTTGTCGTGTAGTCCACGTCGAAGCCGCGAGCGAAATGCGTGTACGTTCATCTTTACATAAATGTTTGTTTCTTTTATTATAACATGTAGGCAGTATCCTAATAAAACTATATGGAAAAGAAAGTTTATTGATCTTTCAAGTTGAATTACTAAGTTACCGAAATAACTAAGTTACAAAAATTGCGAGTACCGCGAGAGCTTAGCCAAACGTTTAAAGTATGTTACTCTCCTCCGCGGTGAATTCCAACTTGGCTAAATGTATTTACGCTTATCAACTTTTACTTTAAATTTCTTATGCCGGGAGTTCTACTGCATATTGCAGTAGTAGAAGCACGTAGTTCCCATGATTTAATTTGGTCCTGACGTTGAAATGCTCCAAGTACGTAACCATTTAAGGCACTGGCTCTTGTACTAGAACCAACTTAATTTTGCGGTCATACTGGCGCTAGTCACCACTCCGCGCCACAGGTTACAAAGAAAAAAAAACAACAACGTTCCGTTTCACGCGCGCACTATGGTCTTGGTTATGACATGCTCTTGATAATGGAACTCGTGGGAAGCTGCAGAGTGTATTGAACGATTATTTCATGGACCGTTAATGGATTTCATTAGTTTTGTTACGTGATTTTAGGTCGGTGATTTATTACTGGCCAGTAATAGAGCGGGATGCGTGCGCTGCGATGAGGGTGGACTTTTAATCTGTGGTTAGAACACAAGCACAGAATATATAATAGTAAGTACAATAGCCTGTTCATGGATAGAGTAAAGGACGCCATATACGATCAATCCAGCCGTCAAAATTACGGAAAAGTGTGCTTGAAAAATTCAATGTATGCTTGTCTAGCACACTGGTACTTAGCTACACACCATCAAGTTTGATGAATGCCGCGTTAAGCGCCTCTTGATCGTGTACGGCTACGGTATAGTAGCATAGTAGAGTAAAGTGCCTCTGTGGTATATTGGTTCACACCCCTGGTTACAGACCTAGAGGTCCCGGGGTATTTGGTTTGGTTGGTGGTAGGAATCGTTCTTAGTCCGCCTGGCTAGCTACCACTATCTTATTCAAGTCTGACGCCCTAACAATGATGTTTCTTACATTATTTTGATCCGGCAGTTAGAGATAAGACAGCCAGTTCCTCAGTGTTTGAGGATGCTGGGAGTAGTGCGCTTCCACATATTAACATTAGGTGTGATGAAGGCTAAGTGCTACACCATTGTGTATTATAAAAAGGGGCTACTTATCTGTAACGAGGTGGTTATTTTTCGGAACTAAAGATATCACTAAATATACTGACAGCCGACAGTAAATTTTGACAGCTAATTTGTGTTGCAAGTGGCACCCTCACTAGTTTTTAGCACTACCTTGCTTCTATACCAGTTAGGAACTCTACCAGTGTTAAGGCCAGGATTCCCGAAAATAGGGTACCTATTTTAAATTATGGATTACTCGCAAATCACAAGTACTAATATCAATACTCTATTAGTGATACTTTACTGCATCAAATTAAATTTTAAACATCAGTCTAATCGTATTTTGCATTATACTTTGTTTTAGATAATGAAAAATATAAGAAAATAATTGTCTTTAAACAGGCGAGGGATTCCAGCCGTCATAAGTTTATTTTTTTTAAATGGCATTCTTCATTTTCAAATTTACCTATTTTGCTGAGCGCGGGGGGTTCCACCCACCGATATGCGATGTTCTTCAATTGTTTCTGCCGTCGGGAAATCGCTAGCCTTAACCGGCATTAGAGTTAGTTAACGTAGTTCGGATGCCGCAGTTATTTTTCTCACTGTAGAACAAACAAACGTTTAGCGCACGCGATTTGTTGTACTTAGCTGCTGGCGTGAAGTTCTGTTTGCTGAACGGAAAACATTGAAAGCACAGATGTAATGAGTTCAATTTTAAAATTTTGCTTGTTTTTTTTTCAGTGCTGAAAATGTGTCGTTTAATAACTGCTGTACGGAGATACTTGTGCTTATGATAATGGTGTAGATAAGTACAAGCCTTCCGGCCGCGGCTTCGCCCGCGTGGACTACATAACGTTATCCCGCAGGTATGTGACGTTTTCCGGGATAGAAAAGTAGCTTATGTCACTCTCCAGCTCCCAAACTATCCCCATACCAAAAATCACGTCGATCCGTTGCTACGTTTTGACGTGAAAGACGGACAAACACACTAACACACTTTCACATTTATAATATTAGTGTATGGATGTTTGTATATAAAATATCGTTGCAATTAGAAGATGCTGTTATGAATTTCGAAAATGCTATTCTGTTAAGTGCTAATGCTACAATAATCCTACTGAAATTCGCAAGCTTTTACAAATTACTTGCTGTGCTTGTTAAGTCTGTTATTAGCTTTTATTAGCTCATAACGTTTAACAATACCAATGCCTGTATATTTTTCAGCTACAAAATTATCACTTTTGAAACGTGTCACTAGTGCAAAATTGAAAATTCATAGTCTAACAAAAAGTTTTTATTGACAAAGCCGTAAAGCAGTATTGGATGAATAGAAACAAAACAGGGCTGGTTCTATTGAACGCCATAACCACAAAATAAAAAAGTTATTAGTTATTGCGATCATTCAACTCATACACTCCAAAATCCATTTGGGCGAAACGAAACGCATAAAACATGATACCTCTCTTGAAAATAGAAAAAAACTGCACAGAAAATGGTACCACTTGTTTTGTTTCTATGCAGCAATAAAACGGAAGGCAGAGACAATAAAAATGTAGATGCAACCAATTCCGTTTCTCCAATAGGGAAATATGTTAAAAATATGCAACCGAGACAAACATACTATAAAATATATGTTTTATTCAACGCCGGCTCTCGAAAACAATATCCGTATCAGGTATTGCTTTCGTATAGATATGATATATGGTAATTTTATAAGGGCACCTCAAGATTAAACTCATGTTCCGTGAGGCATTTGTTACTTTATGGCATTAAAATGAGCTCATGAATTTATAGAAGTACATTTAATCATGGCATTAGCTGGTGTGGTTTAAAGACAATACGATGTATCAAGGTAATTTTTTTAGGTAATTTAAATTTTATGCCTATATTTTTTTCAATTGTTTTTGTTGTTTGCGTTGTCTAACATAACTACATCAGAATACCAGCGTCACAGCCTCGGCTGTAGCAGTAGCTGAGATGAGGCTGTTTCAGCAAGAACTAATAAAAATATGTTATTTTGTTTTTTTATTTGTAATATGTAGGTAGGTATATTTCTTGCTGAATAAACATTTTTTCTTTCTTTCTTTTGTTTTGTTTATTTTTACAGACTCCTAGCTTTTCGCCCACGGCTTCGCCCGCGTGGACTACACGACGTTTTACCGCGGGAATATGATATTTTACCGGGATAGAAGTAGCCTATATCACTCTCCAGCCCCTAAACTATCCTCATACCAAAAATAACGTCGATCTGTAGCTCCATGTTGACGTGAAAGGCGGATAAACAAACAAACAAATTCACATTTATAATATTATATATAATATTTAATAATAGTATAGTTGGATCAATTTGCTGTTCGTATTGTAGTCTAATTTGTAGTCTCGCTAAAACTCAGAAACGGCTTGACCGATTTGAATACTTTTTTTGTGTTTTGTCCACTACTTATAGTTCAGGATGGTGTTAATAAAAAATATGTAAGAATGGAAAATCGTCTAACTATCTAGGTAACTGATTTGCTATACAAAATTTGAAATTTCATCCATGGTCCCTTTAAAAAGTATATATTCACCACCACCGGTTACTTTTACCCATCAGTATCAGATAAATGTTCAAATAACATACCTGCGCAGTGACCGTATTAGCATAGTAAGTATTAGCCCAGAAAAGTTCTAGATATAGTTCTTCCCCTTTCTCGTTGGGGGGTAGGTATAAGACGAATAACTTAAAGAGCGCAGTCAGGGGTAAGTATTAGTTTCTTCTAGAATTTCGACTAACGTAATCCACAATTAAAATTGCAGTGTGGCAATTACATTATTTTTAAATAAGGTATGTAGGTACTCTCTTGGTCGTCTAAAGATTATGAACAAATTATTTTTACTTTTTGCATTCACAATGCAATTTTTATAACTAAAAATATTGAAAATGAAGTATTAGAAAATCAACTTCGTAGCTCAGTGGTTAGAGTGTTCGACTGGACAGTGAAACTTCGTGGTTTCGAGTCCCGTTTGGAGACGGATATACTTTTTTCTTGTACTTATATTTTAATGAACACATTACTTTAACGCATTGCACTCTTATAACAAAAATAATAATAATTATTTCAATTGGTATAATAGAAAAGCAATACACCCAGTCTCCCATAACTCATAATGTTCTTTTATTAGACATTTACCTACTAAAAAATGTATTCTTCATCAATAGTTTTGTTCAGATTTTGGCGTACGTCGTACCTACAAATAGAAGGACGGAACGAGGTCTGTCGCTCCATTCCAAATTTTTATTTTTTTTCTCTATGATTTTTAGTTTCATAAACGAATGTTACTGGATGGACATCGATTCTCTATAACCAATATAGCCTGCCCTATATTCAAGATAGTGTTTTTCAGGAATCAAATTATCCATAAAAAAAAAAAAAAGTTTTACGTTTGCAGTAAGTTACATTATTGAAGATCCTTTATCTCGCATTTAAATCTATACTTGCTGACATAATAAAGATGAAGAATTTATTTGAACGCGGTATTTCCTGAAACTTCAGATGGATTGGTAAAATGAAGGTCTCAAGTTATTTAATATCACGACGATGCTTGGTGAATGCAGACGAAACCGCAAAAGGGCTCTAGTAAAAGAGTAAGTAGCCATCCTGTCAGTGATTTTATTTTGACGAGAAAATATTTGAACACAACAACAATTTTGTTTTTTATATTTTTCTAGCGAAACAGATCGAGCTAGAAGAAAAATTGGCTAGTTCTTGTCACAAATAAAAAGTATTAAAATAAAACAAATGATTGTTAAAATAAACACTCGTAAAGTCGCGGACATTCGCTATTATAACATAATTTGGAATGAAAACAACAGCTCGCAAACTACACGCAGACTGCAAACGGTCCGACTTCGGCATTTATTTTTACAACCGTAGAAGACTCGCATACAATTTCAGCCAGTATGTCATATCGACGCATAAGAACCAAGAACATTATTGCGCTAAAGTAGTGCAACTTAGGTACAATGAGAAGGCTTCTTCTGTGACTCGTAGTGAAAACGCCGCCGCGCAGGTCGAATGGCTGAAAAGTCGTCTCTGGCTGATGCCAGTATGTGATCAGTTGATTACACTGGTCAAAACCTAATGGAGATACACGTTCTTTTAGGAAAAATGTGAGAGTAATAAGTTTTTAGCAAAAATTTCATTTCTAGACAAGCTTTTTTGCTGACTGTACTTTAATATTGTATTGTCATCTGGGTGCCTACCATCAACTTTCAGACAGCGAATCAAAAATAGCGCGAAGCAGAATAGGTTCCTAAAATGAATTGCTTTCTTTCGTACTATGACTTTCTAAAAACTGGATCGCAAATGAATTGCTAAATGTTAATGACCGAACGATTTGTGTCCTTTTTTTTCTACCCGTCTCTTTCACTAGATTCTGTCATGCCCGGAGAGTGAGAGGGACGGGTATAACCTGCAGGTGTCATGTTAAATCAACCGGGTTATAAGTCAAATAAGAGTTCCTGACAGCTTAGCGGCTGTGAAATGTCATTGATCGATCACTGAATCGCTGTCATTGATATTAAGCTGTCGTGGTACGAATAAGCGAAGCAGATCAGTTTAGGTCCTAAACAAAACCGCAATAAGAGTTCATGGTAAGCACCCTGAACTAAACCTGAATACAAAATTTCAGCTCCATCGGACACTGGGAAGTGGGTCAAATTAAGCTTGCAAGATTTGTCCCCAACTAACTAACTAACATGGCAAGTTAATAAAAAGCTTGTAAAAAACCACGAGCCTTATAAGTAGTATCCCGCCTGAAAGCTACATACCTACACGTTCTTATCAAAATGATGAGGAAGTGCGGCCCGTGTAAGTATGCCTTAAATATTGAAAAAGATGTGTCTATCGTTTTGCCACTATGCGGCCCTTAGCTGTCAAAAGGCTAGCTGTCGCTGTCAGAATAAGAGAAATGGAAAACAGAGAACGAAATCGCGGTCAATCGCTAGTACAACGTAATTAGTATAATTAGCAACCAAAACATCGTTCTGCAAACTACAGGCAAACTGTATTCGGCATTTGTTTTTTACAGCCGTACAAGACTCGCATACAATATCAACCAGTGGCCCGATTCTGCTAACGTTAAGTTGTAATCGTGTCTCAATCGTGTTTCAATTGTTGTGCTTTTTTACACACTAGTTACAAGAATTATGACAGTATGATGTGATGTGAATGTAGTGTGTGGTGTGACAATCAGTAGTATTGTGAAAAAAGTTCACATTTCTTGTAACTAGTGTGTAAAAAAGCACAACAATTGAAACTCGATTGAGACACGATTATGACTAAACGTTAGCAGAATCGGGCCACAGAGCGCCATATGGCCATGGCCCGTGGCCCGTGGTCCATGCAAATTGAAAGGTGTCGTTACACTGTAGCGAAAGCAGAACGCTTGCCACTGCACGTCCTAGTTGGTACAGAACTGCAGAGACGAGGCAATTAGGCTTTATGTGTATCATGGTAAACTGTAGGTCATGGAAATTAATGTTAAAAAGATGTTTGTATTTTATCTCCATTTCATTTCATATTTAAACCTAGGTAGTATGTACAATATTATTCTGTGGTAGTTACCTACTTACCTACTATTTACAAGATTTGTTTTCTTGACAAGAATACCCTTTTCTAGGGCATATTTATTGATATAATTATGTAAGTACTAAAAATATCATAACTGGTCCTGCCCCCTGATTCACGAAGCGTCGGGAACGCTCCCGGCATCGGCAGCGGAATGTATGCCCTGTCTCTGTCACTCACTATAGAATAGACAAAGACAAAGCACAGAATTCGAATCTGATTCCGTTTCCGACGGTTTGTGAATCAAGGGGCTGCTGTGTTTGAAAATCCAATCAATGTAATGCGGGTTTATACCTACTTCATTTCGTTTTATAATATCAAAAAATTATCTTTAAACCCTTTTACAAATTAATCAAATTTTAAATAAGGCCCGATGTCTTCAGACCTCCAATTGAACAAATTTTCATTCGAACGTGGATAGCTTATTAACAAGACACACCAGACATAATTAATTTCTCTAAAGAACAATACTTAGGTACGGCACGGCAGCATCGGTAGCCGCTTACACCATAATCACAGAACACGGTAAGATTTTTTTCTTTTGAAGAGGATTGTGTAGCAAACGGTCTACATATAGTGCGCCAATCTTTTCTGTTCCGGTGATTATCTTTGGAACTAAAACAGTTTTCATACGACAGTCCATTTTGACAGCTAATTTCGTATTGCAAGTGGCTCCTCTGTCACGACTGTCACCGGAACAGAAAAGCTTGTGGCACTGTACCTACAATGACTAACGCAAGTGATTGGTTAACCAACCAACTAATCAACGGTTAACGTAACCGACTGTTGGTGAACCTTTTTTTTAGTTTATTAGAGCAAACAAACAGTTTTACAATAAAAAAAACATAGTTTGCACCTTCCCCTTTTAATATGTTTCTAGAACAACATTCAATGGAATTCTTTATTTTTATTTTAAAAGTATAAATATCTCAACTCAATGCATAATTACAATAAAATTAGCAGTGGCTCTCAACATTTCGTCATCGATACTCAAATATTTTTTCACGTCCCATGTTTTTCTTAGAGCGCGCCCCCACCGGCGGCGTCTCATCTCATCTATGTTTGTGCTGCGTTGTGTGGATTCGGTAACTAAGTGGAACACAGTTTAATTAGAACTGAAACGGTAAACATCTCGAGCTTACCGACTTAATTGGAAGAATGAAAATTTACGCGAAACAACGGAATTTATTTAGCAAGTCTAGATTTAAGGCAGTGACTTATTGGTCTGGTGTAGGTAGTTACGGGTTGTTGAGCCTACGTGACTTAAAATCCCTGTCTAAGCCAATTATAATGGTGATGATATTTATGGTGGTCGATGATATACGGTTAATAAGTTTATATTTACACTGTGAAATATGCTAGATAATAATAAAAGAAGAATATAATAACAAAAAAATAAGTGTGGCACTAAATGTGGCCACTTTTGGCAATATCGAGAATTCGAGATCCATAACTTAATGCTCACATTGAGGCCATGAAAAAATACTTAAAAATTGCACTTTACTCTTCTATTTGCGCAAAATAACCGAAACTTTTAATCTAAGCCTTTTATAAAACGTAATTGATTAATTTCCAATGCTGGCGCTACTGAGCTGATCGAACCACCTTCTTGAATCATACTCTGTTGATGAAAACGCATCAAAACCCATTCGCCTCACGTATTTTGTTATCAATTTAAAAACTTATCTCTACATCTGTATCTATCTGCACAAATTGCGAAAGCTGTCAACAGGACCCATTCAAAATTCACTATTCGGTAGATTGATCCCGCGAGTCACGCTGCGTAGGGTCAATTTGACTAAGAGCCTGCATAGCTGCATAGTTAGAAAGATTACGGAGGGAAGCTACTTTTTTATACTAGTGGCTTCCCGCGGTTTTACCCGCATGATTCCTGTTCCTGTTGGATAAAATATAGCATATGTCACTCGGGAATAATTAAGTTTTCTACTAGTGAAAGAATTTAAAAAATAGGTCCAGTAATTTTTGAGTTCATCCATTACATAAAAAAACCAATCTTAGGTTACTTACCTATGTAGATAGAGAATACCTTTTAAATTTAAACTAATGTTAAATACCTGTCAGTTAAATCTGATGATTAGAAAACAATGCTTCAAATGCCTTTTGATTGGAGTATTCAAACGTGTCAGGTACAATAATGTTTACAGACCGCAACATGTTTTGTGGTAAACAAAAAACAATGGCTCGTTACTTGTCTTGACTAGCTCTCTCGATATTATATTACACTGTCTTATTCCCACCGATTGTTGATAGGGTTAATTTGGAAAAATGTATTTACTAATTACATAATATTTACTTTAACACTTTGTAAAGATGAGATAGTTTTCGGAGCACAACTGAATAAAATGAATTTCAATGTAGGTAAAAATATACTTTTATGTAGAGTTTAGAAAAAACTTTAATCTTCAATGCATTTAAATAGTGTATTTAACTCTTCACGATCTAATAAAGCCGTAAACTAGCATTAAAACAGCGTGTCAAGCCTTCTTTACATTTTTATACGACAATAAAATAATCAAATGAAAGTTATAAATTATCATATCTTTAGAAGGTTAATATTCCCACCATGTCTGACAGCCGAAAGGAATGTTCGGAAATCGGTAGATGTTTATGAATCCCACAGAAATAGTGCGTGGGAGGATGAGAGGCAAATATTGTCTGTCTCACTCACGGCTATTTGTTATGTTAGACGGTGTTCGGTACACACGACCGCGTGTCCTTTCATTCGTGGTGGCTTACAAACGGCTTATTGAGTTTTCTGAAAGAGCTTAGTTATTTCTGACGGAATCTACTCAGAAAGACTGAATAGGTAAAGTTCTGGCATGTAATAAGTGCAATGACGAACTCAATTAAGTACAAAGTTTTTCAATATGCTTACTAGTCTCTTTAATGGTGCATCCACACAGCCCGGCGGCATATGCCGGCTGCTTGACCATAAACATAGACCAGAGAAGCCGCCCCGGTGGCCGCAGACAAAGGGCGTTTGTGCACTACACTGAATTTTACCAATCCGGAAAAAAACGAATGCTTGTATTTTAATAATTTAATCATTTATAAAAAAGATTATTTTTGTGAAGTTTAAAAAAAAATGTCAGAAGTTTTACTTTAGAAATACCTAATGCAAGTCAAATACATAACAAAATAATTTTATTTAATCATAATCTTCTATAAAACCGACGATAATACTGTTTGAACTGAAAAAGAAACAAAATCTTATTATTTAGTGCAAAATGCAATAGTTTAATGATTTTAATTTAGATAAGTACTCAATGATAAAGGTAAATGTTAAATTTTATTGGAAATAATTTTGAATTTTGTATCTTTTATACATTAACCTTGGATTTTCACAGCCACTATTACAAAATTTGCACTGTAGAGTACATGGTAGGCCGATGCATCGACAGCTACCAGCGCATAGTATTGCAGGAAGTTCTGTACCCGCAATAGTCAAGAAGGTTTAATTTTGACCCTACTAAATCGTCGTAGCAGTGAACCATTTAGGAGTCCATCCCCCTTGTGAATTTTTGTGCCATTCCCAAGAAGATGGACATGGAATTGAGGCTCTTAAATTCAAAGCGTTAGGGCGTTTGTGCACTACCACTGAATTTTACCGATCCGGAAAAAACGGATGCTTGTTTTTTAATAATTAATCATTTATAATAGTAATTAATTAAATACAAGCATCCGTTTTTTTCCGGATCGGTAAAATTCAGTGGTAGTGCACAAACGCCCTTTCCCCATATACGGTCTGCTTGGTAAGCTGCACGCAAGGCATGTTTGTTGAGTGCGGCTAATGTTGGAGGTAGGCTTGTCACTAGCCTATTTGGACACAAAAATTCAAACAGTACCATCGTCGGTTTCAAAGAAGATATGATTAAATAAATAGTAGATTGTACAACAACAACCATACCTTTTTACCCGAGACGTATATATCCACCCGAGCCGTAGGCAAGGATGGATAGACAATTCGAGGGTAAAATGGGTTTTATGTACGAGTTATATACTCTGCTTTTCACTTCGAGTGTGAGGAAAATAAATTACAATATTGCAAAAAAGAAAAATAAAGACTTCGCCATATTGGCGGGAAAACTTTAATTTTCTTTTTTTTATACGTGGAAGTGGCAGCACAGTTACTTAGCATAGATCGTAGCCCATAATGCAAGAGCATTAGCATTTATTAAGAAATAAGTATTTCAAGAGAAATAGTTATTTCTTACAAAACTCATTATTTTGCCTAGTTTTATTTATTTAGTAATTTAACATGGATTATGTACAAAATTTAAGAAACAGAATGAAACAACACGTTTATTTAACGAAGTTTAATTGCGTGTGAGACTGTTTACCTGACGACCTTTGTCTTAGAGTCTGTGACATAGACGAAGATTTTACTTTATGCACTAGAGCATAAAAAGCGATTTTATGCAGCCTATACCCAACATAAACATGAACTTTACGAGCATGAGAAGTGAAAATTATTTTGTTAAGTATGTATTTTACTTGCTTTAGGTATTGCTAAAGTAAAACTTCTGACATATTTTTTTAAACCTCACAAAAATAAACTTTCACATACTTTTTAAAATATATTTTTAAATGCATATAAGAATTATGCAATATGCATAAAGACAAAAAAAAGTCGTTTCATACATAGATAATTGAAATCGGTGCGCCCGAGAAATTACTCCATAATTATTAAAGATATCGACAAGCAGTTTTTCTTATCAAATACTCTATTTAATTGTCAACAATATTAATGGATAAAAAGATACCCCACGGAACAATTATTTTTATAAATTTAGTAAAATCCGACAAATTTCTCAATATTTTTTCAAGCAAAGCTAATATTTGGGCATTTTTAAATATATTATTTTACAATATATTTTTTCTTTGATAGATTATGTAATTATCTTTCATTTGACACCTACTTTATCAAAATCGGTGCGGTGGTTTGGCTTGTAGAATTTTTTAATTATTTTTTTAAAGAAGTGGCTCCACCTATGTTCTTAAGGGATGAAACTTTCGCTGCTGCGGGTGAAATGGATTATTTTGGTCCCTAGTATCACTGTGCAAAGCGGCTTTACTTTATCACAAAGTGCAGCTTTCCGACGAAATATCGCCATAAGACCTAGTACTAAAAGCCAAGCGATAGCAAAAATCGCACAATTATTGCTCTAAAATCGCAGATTCGTACTATGGAGGTTTGCATTTGTATGTAGATTCAACTCGATTAGCGATTTTAGAGCAATAATTGCGCGATTTTGCTATCGCTTGGCTTTTGCAAGTTACTTACGTGATAATAAGCCTGCCACTGGTCTTTGTGGATGCACCGTAAAAGCAACCACCCGACATTAGACCGTAATCGGTCTCGCTCCCGCGCGCGTCGTTTTCTCATTGCTATCTCGGCTTCAGCACATTTTTTCCGAGTATCGCCTTAATTGTCTACAAAATAACAATTTGACTACAAACTTTTTTGTTCGTTCCGAAGCATGTAGCCTGTGAATACCTGTGAATAATAACACAAATTGCTGTTGTGACACCAGCAATGTTCCCACGGCTTTAAACGCAAATCAATGAGTGATAAAGATGACATCAAACACTTCACGACGGATTTATGTCGGGTGGGTATCAAAGAAAACAATAGCTTTGTTAGGGAACCCTTGAGCACATTATGACATAAGTAATGCTTATGTTTACAACAATTTGTTGTGGTAAATACTGTTCTGATTGAACTGAGAAACAATTAATAACAATTTAATTAACACTCCTAGAATCAAAATAATGAGTTCATTGGGTTATATGTAAAATGTGTTAATTTTCTACATACTTTATTAAATTACGGGTGCTTGAATAAGTATTTCCCATCATTTCTTACTTATTTACATTAATTATTATTTGCATTTTCATCCTTTCCGATAAATTTCAAATTCACTTATTTTAATGGAATCACTGGTTATTTTATTAGTTACAAATAAGTACTTCGGTGTAAACCGGAAGGGTGATAGCTTTACAATTTTGTGTTTCCATTACATTAAATGATTATTTAATGTTATGAAAACATTAAAGTCGCTACTAGCATTTGCTTGCGACTTTTTGTGTTATTCTTACATCGTTTTGCTATCGGAAGTGGCTATAAATTATGGCATCCATAAACTTTAACTATGTGTTAGTTCATCATATAATTTATGGCTTACGGTTGTTATTGGGTGTACCTACAGTATCCCTTTCAATATTGACATTAGATGTAGGTCAAGATTTTATAGGTAATCGGTGGTAAGTTTTACAGAAACAGAAGTTTTATTTTAATTCAGCGCAGTGTGTTTTACAATTCTTCTTATTTGTAAACCCGTTTCTTTTGTACTTACTAAGAAGATCTTTTTTATTGCTGTCGATATTAAGGTAGGTATCAGTATCAGATTGTTTGTCAAATTGTCAATACAAAAGCTCCTTTCAATTACAAATACTTCTTTCGTTTAAACGGAAATTTGGACGATATTTTTGTATCTCGACATTCAACGATAAGCGATGAATGAAACGATACTTTGTATTTATTTGATATCCAACTCAAGCGTAAAGGGAAGATCAAAGTTGAAGTCAAATCATAAATTAGACAGTATTTCTTTGAATCATTAAATAAGATAAGAGCGGTCACAATAAATAAATAATCATAAATTTTACTGAAATATTTCCGCAGTAGGTAGAGCACTTGAAATATCACTTAAAAAATACCTAAGACAACCACAGCACCTCTAAATGCCGAAATATAGGCAAAATGCAACTAAAAAACAGAAAATCTGAAATGCATAATATAGTTATTTTAATTTTTAGTTTTTTGCATTCACAATGCAATTGAGCCGACTGAGCGAATCCGTAGCTCAGTGGTTAGAGCAGTCGCCCGGAAAGCGAAAGGTCGTGGGTTCGAGTCCCATCGGAGCTGCTGATTGTGAGACGGGTCGATTTTTTCTCAATACTTCATTTTCCATTTTTCATGCATAATATAATAAAAAACGCATCGCATTATATATAGCCTATAAAATTTAATTATTTTAATGAATAGTAATATCTACACATTACCTATTTTGAAAAATAAACTATTTGCTACATACACAATCAAAAATGTTATGTTACCTACCATAACAAAACTGACTCCTTCTTTGATCCCAAATCACTCAGGAATGTCAAAAGCAAACAAACTACCTACCGGTCCACGTTAAAATACCCTTTATAAACCAATTGAGCGTATTTTTTCCACAAACCATCGGAGGAGCGAACTCGAAGCGAACAATGCGGGGAAAGTATTGCAATCCCTCGAATGAAATGAATGAAAACAAGCCAGAGCTGCCTATTCATAGTATTGCATTACTAACATTGTCGGCAATGAGTTCCAGAAAGTTAATGTATTTTTAATGGCGTCGAGCCCCCAGGCGCGATCAATTTTAGAGTTTCGCCGCGAATGTGCGATGGATATTTCCGAGCCCTGCCAACGGTTTGGCTCCTATCTCTATCAACTTTGTCATCAATAGACAATTATTAGACGTAAAGTTGGAGGCGGTTTCGATGTTACGCCATTATGTGTGCCACTGAAGATTTTTTAATATACTTAAATTTTTTTATGATGATTTTTCTGTAATGATACGTTGTAATGTAATCAAAAATACATTTATGGTTAATAAATACTTCTTTTGAATCAACCGCATAGGATTTACTTATTGTTATACCTACTTGTAAATTTTACCACATTGTTTACATCATTTTGTTTTAAGGTGCAACCTTGTTTCTAGTAAATACTTCCTTAGAATTTTGATTGGCGTGGCTCCCGGCGGGCGTCTGACCAAAATAATAATTATGCTACAGAAATTATGTATTCTTTTCATTTTTCTTCAAAACATGCCAAAAGTTAATGCTTTGGCCAACTGCCACGAAATCGTCAAAAGGCATTTCATAACAATGCAGTCGTAAAATTCGGGACCAATTCGGCTAATTCTTTTCAATACGACTCCAAGCCGGAAACAATAGAGGAACATGTGTGAAACGAATGGTATTAAGTTCGATTACTGCTAAGACGCATTGTCACGGTCACGTCGAAACGTCTCAGCCATTACCAATACTAAACATTACTCTTACAAAGGAAAAAAGATTTACAAAAAGCGTTCGATGTCACGCCCATGCAGTTCGGGAGGTTCTCACGAGCCCCGAGTAAACAGAGCCAGGACCGTGTCAATGCAACTTATACCTTAGCCGCCCACTTCGTCTGTCACACTGCCCATTGCTCGTGTTTACTCAAAAGTTCACGCACTCTCTCAACGGAGCTAGCGATGGAGTGCCGCAAGGATGCACTCTAAGACCTCGTCTCAAGAGCGGCCGCATCCTAATGCGAGGCTGCAACAAAAAGATGACAAACAGCCGCGAGCTTCGACACGTTCGTATGTACTTTTACAATTTAGAGGTCCCATGGGAACTGACCGCAGGCTATGTGATAATTGCTCTCCAACCTGAGCCTGCGAGCGAACCCGAGAACAAGGCGAATATAAACGGTAATTACCGGCCGTCCGATGGGAAAGTATAGGGATGCGAGAAATGGGTCAGTGATACGTCATCGTGAATTATTGAAATCATAGTTATCTGTGGGGATAATAACAGCCATTTAGATCGGGCGGCCAAGTCTTAAGGGTAAGATTTATATCTGTTAAGAATTAATGTTTTAAAAGTCTTGCTGAAAGAAACCGCTGGCGAACCCAATAATTACGCGATAAACCTTATTAAGTGTTTAAAACAACTGTAACTGTTGAACTTATAGAAGTTTCAGTTTTGTTTGACGGAGAAACAAAAGTTCGTGCCTCACGCGGTCCCGTGTAATTGATTGTTCGAGTAAAAACAATTAATAATCAGGAATGCTCGCAAAAAGCTTAATTGCATTTTACCGCTTAGTTAAGCAATCCGTTTACTTCATAAACCAAGCGAATCATTTTCCATCCATTCAGTCAATAAACACTTTTAATTTCGTTTAGAGCCGGAAAACGTACCCGAATAATAATCCTTCTAATATTATAAATGTGAAATGTTTGATGTTTGGATGTTTGTATGTTTGTTACTCAATCACGCCAAAACGGCTGAAATTTGGAACACAGATACTTTGTAGCCTGGGAAGAACATAGGCTACTTTTTATCCCGGAAAAATATCACAATCCCGCGGGATAACGTCGTATAGTCCACGCGGGCCAAGCCGCGGGCGGAAAGCTAGTAAGTACCTAATAATTATTTTTCTTTCTTTTTCATTATTTTCATTGACAACATTTTAGATTTATATATAATTATGATAATTGAAACTTAGTCCTGGGTGCTTACCATCAACTCTTATTGCGGTTTTGTTTAGGACCTAAACTGATCTGCTTCGCTTATTCGTACCACGACAGCTTAATATCAATGACAGCGATTCAGTGATCGATCAATGACATTTCACAGCCGCTAAGCTGTCAGGAACTCTAGTTTGACTTATAACCCGGTCGATTTAACATGACACCTGCAGGTTATACCCGTCCCTCTCACTCTCCGGGCATGACAGAATCGAGTGAAAGAGACGGGATAAAGAAAAAGGACACAAATCGCTTGGTCATTAACATTTAGCAATTCATTTGCGATCCAGTTTTTAGAAGGTCATAGTACGAAAGAAAGCAATTCATTTTAGGAACCTATTCTGCATCGCGCTATTTTTGAATCGCTGTCTTAAAGTTGATGGTAGGCAGGCACCCAGTTGCGAATAGGTTGTATATTTCAGCACTTAATAAGAAAAACATTAAGTTCAGAAATAAGGTATTCTGTATAGTGTACATACAATGTGTGTATGTACTCATGCTTCGTGTCTGAAGTTGTTGATCAAACAACGTAATATAAGTTGAAAAAAGGATTAAAGAACAGTGTAGGATATCATTTCTCATCGTCTCTTTACAAAATTAATAACAGATAAAAAATCATTGAATATTTTTATGCCTGAATACCTTATTCAATTACGTTAATAACAACCGAAGTAATAAATAAAACTTATTCCGGATACGAAAGAAAACAAACTACGACAGATAATTTATGATACCGATAATTAACTATGGGGAAATAATACCATTTATTGGGAAAAATACCTGCAGATTATCTACTAAGACAATTTTATCCCAACCCTCTCAAACCAAGTGGTGTTCTTTTTCAAAAACGATTTCAAAAGATCGAATTCAAAATCTCATGTTACGATATACGGTAAACAATATGTGGGCATAAGGCATATCAAATCAAGGTTGCCAGCGTATTTAAAGATACTTTTGATCATGTATGTTTTTTTTTGTGAAGCCAGATTCGTACAATGTGGTTAACTTTAATTTGTCGTAATACATACCTACTTGAAAAAATATGATCTTCATCAATATGATGTTAGTGATAATGACACCACATGATATTTTACAGCGAGCGGTTTGCCAATACCTATGTGGTCAACTGTACCCAAAATCAGGGTGCACTGAACACAGCGAAATTGTGTTTTTTATGCAGAGCATACTCGTAGTAGATAACGCAAATTAAAAGAAGTGATAGAGAACAAATTGCATACCATTACCAGTGAACGCATTTGCTGCCTTCCCAAAAGGGAGAGAGGCGTGACTTTATGTATGTATCTGTCAAATTCAATTGTAATTTGAGAAAAGTATCGATTACTCACTGTATCGTTGATTCTATTGTTGACACTGTAAAGTTTCCCTGAGGAATGAATACTTAAAATATTCAGCAAATCAAGCAATAGGCTGGAGCCAACAGGCCCGTGGTATCGCCAACGACCTTGGCCATAGAAAAGTGGCCTAATTTTCCTGCCCGCTACCCGCACAAAAACAGCTTAAACACACGTTTCGTCAAAACCATGTATTATTTTAAAACGAAAAATGCTCAGTTTTAAGTTAAACAAGTTAGCAATCTCTTCCTGAAAGAAAAGTGAAAATATCACTTGTAGTTTAGAAGCAGCAGCGTATTAGAAGTTGAAAACAGCTTCATTTCAATGTTTTTTTTAATAGTATCTTAAAGACTATGTTTTTTTTAAACGCTCAGATTGAAGTTTATATATCAATATTTAATATATATTAATTCTGGATTCATCAGTAGGCTAATTTATGAGTTTTAGGGCCTCAAAAATGATCGTTTCACGACTACATGCACCTTAAAACAATTTTCCGTAGTTGATTATCTTCTTTGCATAAGCAAAAAGCAAATGGCTTCAAAGGCTATTCCCTTTTTTTTCCTATTTGTGGTACAGTTTATCAGCTTTCGTGCGTAAACAGGGAAGTATTGGAATTTTCAATCTTTGAGGTAACTATATCGTTCGCTAGTGGAAATTGTGAAAAAAGTAAATTGGTATTTAAAAGAGATCCGCTGCAAGCGTTAGTGGGTTGAGATGGTACTTAACTCTTTTTAAATAGATTTTAGCTTTTGCTTTACGTTCAGTCAACAGCATATTTTAAAGCAATTTGAGTAAAGTTGACATTAGTGTATAAAATAAGGGAGAGATTCTCGTAGTGTTACTGTAAGGATTACTGTGCTGTCAGCTGAACCACCAGAAAATGATTAAATTGTTGTAATTATAAAATAAAGTATTAGAAAAAATCGACCCGGTGTTATTGTTGATCGAAGCCCGTCTCACAACTATTAGCTCCGACGGTACTCGAACCCCCGACTTTTCACTGTCCGGGCGAAAACTCTAACCACTGAGCTACGGAGTCGTTAAGTTCTTTTTCTAACGACTCTGTATCTCAGTGGTTAGAGCAGTCTCCCTTTCTATTACTTCATTTCCATTTATAAATGAATGCAAAAAGGTAAAATAATGTGTTGTATTTACATAACGATGATTTCATTCTTAAGAAACTTATCCTTACATAAATACACCCTAGTATCCAAAGTTTAACAATTAATAAAGGTTTTTGAAAAAAGGTAAAAGAATTAGTTCCCATGCTTAAGTCTAGCCTCTCGCAAAAGCGTATCAAGATGTTTTAAAGGTAAGAAAACAAATTGGTTCGGTTTCCTGCGCCAGAGCGCCGCGCTCGACTAAGCGCGACCGCGCCACGTAGGGGCAATCTAGTTCTGGACTACCGTATGAAAGAAAAATGTAACATAAAATGGAGCATAACTATTTCTGTTAAAATGTTAACAGAACTAAAGTTATGAAAGCTAAAGGTGGTATGTATTTATTAAAATAGCATGAGACCTGGGCCGTGGACAAGATACAAATACTTTCGTAGCGACCATATTTTTCGTCTTGTTTGTTTTAGAATGCTTATCCACATAAAGCTATTACGCTGTGCGGAGCTTAGCAGTGTACACCGCCCGTTGTGTAAAATTTATGAAAACACGTACTCAGAAACGCACCCTTATGTCATGTATCTATAAATCTATACTAATATTATAAAGTGGAAAGATTTGTAAGTATGTAATGAATAAACTCAAAAACTACTTAACCGATTGCAAAAATTCTTTCCCTTTTAGATTGCTACATTATCCCTATTAATTAACATAGGCTATATTCTATTCCGCTATTCCCACGGGAACGGGTACCACGCGCGTAAAACCGCGACGATCCGCCAGTCGTGAATAATTTGGATGCGTCTAGTCAAGACCGTGTATGACACACGTTTAATTTTATCAAATGCAACTTGTCTTGCAGTTTACACAGAGTCAATACTTGAGACTTGAGACAAACTGCTAAGCCAGTCCAATATTGGCATCGTGTTAATAAAAAGGATGAAATTAAAATAAAATTTAAAATGTTGAAAACCAAAAAACCTCAAAATGACAAATAATAAAATTTCTCCCTCGATCGGCGGACCACAAAAAGAGAAGTTCTTACTAAAAGGGTATAGGTATTGTACGTTGGGGGTTGGGGGTCCCCCGACCGAGGGAGAAATATTTACCTATCCGTTATCTAGTTTCCGTAACACAGTTTCTTAATGTAAACTAATTTATGAGCTAGATAATTGGTGTGATTGTAAGAAATTTATTAATTATTTATTTAGCTATGAATTCAAACAGTGTTGCATGAAAACATGCAAGATGTACCCGCAAATAAATGCAAATGCATAATAGTGGCACACCTTGCGCCTTTACCTACGCATGTTTAGTACAAAGACCCCCACAAAGAGCATCCTCAGGAATTGTTGGACCGTGCAATACCATGCACCGAGTCGGTATGAACATTACAACGGCGCTTGGTATTGCATTATTAAATGTGAGTAAGCTACCTATGCCGTTAAAATTCTTTGTATTTACGATTTTATTTTGTATTAACCCGCGTGGTATTCATTCTCGTAGGAATATCGAGATAAAATAGAGCCTATTTCATTTGGGAAGAATGTAGCTATCTAATGCTTCAAAAAAATTTAATCGGTCCAGTAGTTTTTGGGTTTATCCATTACAAACATTAAAAAAAACATACAAATTTATTCTCTTTATAATAATACTAGCCTTCCGCCCGCGGCTTCGCCCGCGTGTACTACACGACGTTATCCCGCGGGAAGGTGATATTTTTCAGGAATAAACAGTAGCCTATGTCCTTTCTCAGGCTCTAGACTATCTCTTTACCAAAATTCACTCAAATCGGTTCAGTAGTTTAGGTGTGATTGTGTAACACACAGACAGACAGAGACGCATTTATAATATAAGTAAGGAGTAAGGATTAGTATAGATTAGTAATCACCCGCCGGGGGGTTCTTGTTCCTGTAGGAATATTGTGATAAAAGCTATTCGAAACGTGTCCAATTTAGTCATAATATGTACCTACGCAATTAAAGAAAACTTAATAAACCACTCCTGATATTAATTCTGATTTTAATAATATCGAATTTGATTTTCATATCAATTTTAACAACAAACAATTCAGAACTTTCCCATTTCTACAATGTATAAAACAAAATAGCTTCCCGCTGTTCTGTTCGCTAAGATCTTTCAAGCTACGCAACGGATTTTAATGCGGTTTTTATCAAAAATCAGTGTGATTCAAGAGAAAGGTTCATAGTTACATGAATACATCTACATTGCACCCGTACGCAGCCGGGGCGGTTCGCTAGTTTAAAATATCAATAGGGTATGCTATGCCAAAACCTATAATAAACGTATCAGACACAAGTCGTATTAAAAAAAGACGATCGCAAGAGCTCATTTCAAATTTCGTTCCAGTCAACCAACCACCCCGGAAACTGGCACCGACTAATTTAAACATGCATCCTGTGACCGTTATCGAGCTCAGAAGAGAAGCGTGTTTGTGAAACTACACATAGCGCAACTTTGATACCGAATATTGAAGAGAAATTTACGAGCTGAATGCAACTACTTATTGAAAACTCTTTAGTTCTGATGTGCGATTCTCTAAGATTCAATCAACAAACTCTACGTTCTTTTTCGCTTGACCTTCACTTGTTTATTATGAATTTTGACATAAAGAATCGAAGTGAACGACGATGTGACGGTGAAACTTCGTTAGATACGTACGTTCTGGAGGTACTCCTGTTTACACGCAATTCTGACATACCAATAAAAGTATGTAAATATTAAATTGATCCATAAAAAAATACTGAGTTGTACACATGTTGTACACCTAAAATACTGAAATGAACCCTTTCAGCATTTTTAGGTGTGCATTTCAGTGATCGTGTAGTTTAGATTTAATACATAGCTGCATAGGTGCATTTGACTCTGTAATGAATTTCTCCTATTTACATGTTTGTATACTGACTATAATATTTATTCATCATTTTACGTCCCCATTATTGTAAAATAATATTAGAAACTTTTAAAAATAGCAAAAACACGTTTAACCAACGTTAAAAATCGGTTACAACCTTTTTTATCCGACACAAAATATAATAATAATCTACGTGCGGCCAATAACCGTATCTCGGTCACTTTCAATCTACGCGTGAAAAAAAAACACAATCGCTACGGTTTCCTGCGGGCAGCCGGGCGCGACGCGACCGGGCAACGCAAACATTTGTTTAGTCTGTGACCAAAGGCTGACAGGCGTTGCGACCCATGAGGACTCAATAAAAACAATCTCAGACCCTATAAAAGATGTGTGCATACTTTTATTATAGCGTTTTTATCATTCGCATTACTACTTTTAGATCTTTTTGTAGACCAAATTACTTATTTGTGTTTATGGTAACGATAATAAGAGCCCTACTACTAGCTACTTTATCCGTCTTTTCCTGTACTTCAGCCTACATCTAGTATTATTTTCAAATGTTATGTCCTACATGCTTATAGCCTACGCATGCACAGCCTAGGAACGTAACGTTTGTGTTGTGTGTGTGTAAATCAGTCCGCTAGCAGGCAACGGCCTGTCAGTTGGCCGCAATCGGCCACACATACTCACAACTCACAATATTATATGCAAAAAAAATAAAACCGCCTTCAAAAAAATCACATCAAAAAAGTAAGAAATAATTCCTCACCAAATAAATAACGTAAGTACTTTGAAGTCTTACTTTTTTGATGTGATTTTTTTAAGGCGGTTTTATTTTTTATGAAAATAATTTTTATTTCACTCTTTTTAGTGCATCGTGCAGGCAATTTACTTGTATTCTGGTAAATAGGTATGTGATCAAATTGAAAACCTCCTTTTTTGAAGTCGGTTAAAATACCTTGAGGTATCCCCTTTTTAACAAAACAAGAATCATCTAAATCGGTTTATAAACAAAGGAGTTATGCCTAAAGATACGTATTAAATTCACATAAAGTGGTAACGAAAACGACAGTATTTTCAAGATTTCCTGAAAACTACTGTACCAATTTCAAAATTTAAAAAAATGGGTCCAACTTGGAAACTAACCTGATGTAATGGCGTTTCAATCATTTCAATCAGTCCATCCGTCTTCGAGTAATCGGTGGACATACACAAAAAAAAAACATACATACAGACGAATAGAGAACCTCCTCCTTTTTGATTTAGAAGTCGGTTAAAAACCGAATATCATGGGCATCATGGCAGATTGTGACCAACTGGCAGGCCATTGGTTGCCTATTGTTGTATAGCGTGTTTATTCGTAGTCAAATATGTCGTCCACGGAGGAAACCTTGAGTCACTTGAGTGCAGTAATGGAATGACGTCACCAACCATGTCACGAATTTTTCGTAGACTGCAATGAACGTAATCGCATACAATTTTCATACATGGCGAAGTAAACACAACATTGGAACAGCGCCTAACAAACTGAAAATGAAGCAATTATTTCCATTTCTTACAGACTGCTTACAGCTGTTGTAGGCATCTGTAATCTGGGTTCTTTTCAATTATTGGAAATTGGAAACTTCGAAACCCTAGATTTGTGACCTTCTTATCGGTATCCAGCGGCGACAAACTATTATTGCTCGATTTCTTTAAAATGCGATATTTCTTTTTACAATAGATACTTAAGTTAACTTTTTTCAATAAGTTGCTATTTCCGCATTAATTTATTGCGGAAATAGCAACAGATTATATGACTGTGATGTCCTACATTAAGGCTCAAGTTTACCAATAATCGGTTGTGTTAACCGATAGTTAAACGTTGGTTAGTTGGTTGGTTAACCATCATGTGAGTTAACCAACCAACCATCCGACGGTTAAACTACGGTTAAAGTAACTGACTTTTGGTGAACTTGTGACTCAAAAGATTGTGATATTTTTGTACTTAATTCATTTTTTCTTTCTGTAGCATAGCCTACATTACAATACTTATTTATTTATTCTTTTGCACATAACAAACAAATGTGCACTTTATGCCTTTATGTATTCTCTATCAGAATACGCTCTAGGCATTATGAATTTCATATACTTAGTGAAAAATTTTGAATTTTATTTTACTTAAACAATGGGATGTTGCACAGTAATGAATGAGGATTCCGGAAGTAGTGCGCTTCCACCTTCAGCTACTCTATAGGTAGCTATAACCATCCATACTAATATTATAAAGTGAAAGTGTGTTTGTTTGTTTGTTTGTCCGTCTTTTACAACAAAACGGATAAACAGATCGATATACAGAGATAGTTTGCGAGCTGGAGAGTGACGTAGGTTACTTTGTATCCTGGTAAAACATCACATTCCCGCGGGATAACGATTCGTATAGTCCACGCGGGCGAAGCGGCGGGCGGAAAGCTATAGTTTACTATAAATGCAACAACCACTTAATCTTACAACCACGATAAAACCCACATTCACAAATAGACACATCAAAGCTTACTTAAGATACTTTTATCAGGTAAATATTCCTGTGAAATAGTTCGTGCCGATAAAACTCCACTCCACCTACTCAAATATTTAATTTTAGGCTTTCGTATTATTGAATCATTATCGATTCTTGCGCATACGATACTATAGATACGATACGAAGCAAATAAATAATTGATAGGAAAATGTAAATATCACATTAAAATGCATTTCCTGTGCGCTCTATCTACACCTCTATACTAATATCATAAAGAGGAAAGGTTTGATATATATATTTTGTTTGTATGTTTGTAATGGATAAACTGTAAAAGTACTGGATCGCTTTTAAAAATTCATTCACCATTGGAAAGCTACATTCAACCTGAGTGACATAGGTTATGTTATGGCCTATGTGAGTTCCCTTTTTGTATACGGATGTTTGTTGGCCCCTCCGATTTACTTACAAAAAGCATCGAAATAGCTCCTTGAAAATCATGACTGACAAATTAATAAACTTTTTCTATTTCCTACATTAAACTAAGATTTTTTTATTTAAAAAAATATAAATCCGGTTTGCACATCTGGTCTGAATTAAAAAAAAAATTTTTTTTTCTTCCGGTCACATATTATATTGTATTTTTACAGTACGTAGAATTTATTTCTCTTTTGAACATCGGAAACCGCATACGAAACATATAAAAATTGCAAAAGTTACAAAAAAACAAAAGTTATGAAAATCAAAATTTATAAAAGTTAGGTTGTTCCCTACATTGAGCACCTATAAATTGGCCGTCTACCCAAGTCAGCGCGTATGCTTACTGTACTCTTAAAAGTCGCATAAATACAACCTAATCCCACACCTTTTAGTCAGAAAATAAGAAAGGCTTCCATCACACTGCCTCCGGTTTCCGCACCACCGGTACCAGTCGGAGATGCGGCGTGAGTGTGTTATACACTGCGGGTTTTGTATGCAAATCAAGATTCTACAGCCAAAGTTAAGAAGCGCACCACCACAAACCCGAGCGGTGCAGTGTGAGAATCGCCTAAGGTCTAGCGGCCCATCTTGGACCATTCACCTAGCATACATTGTTTACATCTCTCATTAGTTATTAATTGTCTTAAGTATGTGAGAATGAGAAATAATAATGTTTACAAATAATCGATTAAACATTGGTTTCATCAGTAATCACCCGGAAGTCAACCTCATAATCTGCTAATTTAAATTGTCTACGCCCTTATGTGCTCGTGTGTGTATTCAATAAATGATTTTCTTTCGTTCTTTATATCCAATTTCCAGTCTGTTTCGGTTGAATTGTCATTTGACTTGAGTAGGAGGAAAATAAAAATGAGATTCGATCATGCTCAACCTCCAGTAATAATTGTTATAAAATAAAAATCCTACTATATAATATTATAAATGTGAAAGTTTAGATGTTTGGATGTTTAGATGTTTGGATGTTTGTTACTCAATCACGCCAAAACGGCTGCACGGATTTGGCTGAAATTCGGGACATAGATACTTTGTAGCATGGAGAGGAACATAGGCTACTTTTTATCCCGGAAATATATTACATTCCCACGGGATAACGTCGTGTAGTCAACGCGGGCGAAGCCGCGAGCGGAAAGCTAGTATATTATAAGCTTCGATCAACAGTTACCTAGGTGTTATTGTTGATTGAAGTATATAAGATAATAATAAATAACACTGATATTTTTTATTGTATTTTTACCTACTATGTAAGTGTCTTATTCCTTTCCTTTTATGTGTAGAAAAGTGTTATTGTTGATCAAAGGTAGACTTACAAAGGTAACTTAAAATTTGATAAGTTTGAGAATCCAGTTTTTCAGCAAATAAAAATCACGAAGAAGTTGAAAGGGGGGTGATAGAGTTTAGGCTTGTATAGCTTAATTGTAATGTAAATACAGTATGTGGTTCCGCGCCGATCGCAGCGCCGCGCGGCGCGTGAGCCCCGGCTTTTCCACCTGCCGGCGAGCAAGACGCGCGCTGGGGAGCGTGCGCCTCTTCGACAAATGACCGACATTTTTAATAAGTTGTTTCTAGATGAATATTTGCTACATCTGAGAGTAAATTTAGAACTCAAATATTAAGTATTTTAAAAACCAAAAAATAAGACCTTGTTAATATTGTGTTGATCATTATTACGCGAATAATTATGTTATGTTAAAGATTACCATTTTCATACTTCCTTTCTTAATTGTATTAAAATTCCACCATTTATATTGTGTACTGCAATAATTGAGTAACGCAATCTACCAATCTGTGGATAGCGGTGTGGGTTGCACTTTTATAAAACTTTAGTAATAGATAATTTCATTAATTGTAATATTTTCTAAGTGACAACTGTTTGTTATCCCAAATAAATGTTAATGTAAACATATTGTTAACGAGAAAAGTGTCATGTGCAAACTGGTCAAAATTACAGTTTTTCAGGCTTGAGAAAGCTAAGGCTAATCCTACTAATATTATAAATGTGATCTTTCTAATATTATAAATGTGAAAGTTTAGATGTTTGGATGTTTGTTGCTCAATCACGCCAAAACGGCTGAACGGATTGGGTGAAATTTGGGACACAGATACTTTGTAGCCTGGAGAGGAACATAGGCTACTTTTTATCTCGAAAATATCACATTCCCGTAGGATAACGTCGTGTAGTCCTTGATCAACAATAGTACTAGATGAAGGCTCACGAACTAAATGAAAACTTTATATGGACAGACTGACTTTTTTTAAACAGAGAAAAAAGGTTACGAATGTTACGATCTTACATTAAAAATGTCAGGAAGCGTTCCAAGTTTAAAATACCTTAGTATTATTGACACTGTCAAAATAATCTACTTATAATTATACTCTCAAGTGGGCTTATGAGGCTTGGACATATCTGTCACTCCAAGCACAAAGTAACTACGCGGGCGGTCGCCCTCTCCAAGTATGTATCTAGAGCTAGGTGTTATTGTTGATCTATGCGTGTAGTACTAAGTATAAGGGTTTCGTATTTTGTTTTTTGTCGAAACCCTAAAAGGAAAATTAACAGAATAGTAACAACCTTTACCAAGAATCGACCTATCGGCTGTGCTACCGGTATTTATTCAAGTACCTACTTTCCAATTCGATGTGCTATGTATTATTTCATTAATCGCCTCAAAAGAATGAAAGGTTATTTTCCTTTCCATAAATATTACATCGAAATAAGGAGAATGGCAGAGAAGAATAAAAATTGACCTTTATATTTCCGCCTTTGTTTCCTCCGCAATACAAAAGCTTCTAATAAGCTTATAACGTTTGCGATAGAGTTTTTAAATTTCATCGAAATTTAAAGATAATTTATACTGAATAGGTTCATTAAATAATAAATAAAAAATAACTTTTACAATCACACCAATTATCTAAGCCCATGTAAATTTCATTGAAAAACTGTGTCATGGAAAACTTGATATAAAGGATAAATTTAAACTTAAATACTTTTTGTTTAAAAATACATACTTAATATACATAGAAAACACCCAGACCAAGACAAATAGACATGTTCATGCATACAAATATTTGTCTTGTTCGGGAATCGAACTTGAGACCTCTGGCGCAGAAGGCAGGTATCCTACCCCTGCGCCAATTCGGTCGTCGGTAACATTTGGTATATTTTGGGTCAAATATTTAGAAATGAACTTTAAAAATAATAATATGTTATGAAAAATCCTTTCCATCGCCGATGTCTTATAACATTTACATAAGTATACCTATATTTCTTAAATTATTTTAATAACATTAAAAAAAAATATATGCAATTAAATACAATGCAATATGCTGCTTCTTTTAGCACTGCAAAAGATTATGTCCTAATAAGCAGAGCTAAAACTAAGACTAAAGAAATAATATTTATTAAATAAGTACGTCTACAGCCTATTAAATAAGCCGCTGGATGCGGGCAGCGCATGACCGGATCGTTGTGGAGATCCTTGGAGGAGGCCTATGCCCAGCAGTGGGCGTCGTACGGCTGAAATGATGATGATGATGATGAAGTACCTACATACCTTTAATGTAGATATCAGACCCAGACCAACAGAAACAGATAAATATTAATAAGATGGGGAAAGTGTCTGTTTTACAGTCTACAGTTAAAAACTACTTACTTCTAATTAACTTTTCAAACTTTTATGGTCATTAACACTGTAAATATTACGAAAAACGGGATTTTTACCATGTTTCGATTTGTTTTCGAGACCCCAATATTTCGAAGCAGTTAACCTTAAGATTTTTTTAAACGGATCTAGCGAAATTGCCTAAGCATTTTCCATTAAACATCGTCATCGTAAAGTTAACACCCAAGATTGAGCTATTCTCTTAAGAAAACCATAAAAGAAAATTGTCAGGGGAAATCATAAAATCAATAATAACAAAAGCATAGTCACCGTGACGCGCGTTAAAGTGAGGTAAAACGAAGATTGCGTGCGATACAGCCCCCAAGAAAATTACCAAAACCGACACACACAGCTATCTTTGCTAACGACTTGTTGTAATTTATAATAATTCATGAGGGAGGCGAAATTTAGGCGATAATTATATAAGAATTTGGCTAAAATTTAAATATACCTACCTTACTTCGGAAAAACAGTCTAACAATAATTGAAAACGAAGTACTTATTAGAAAAAAAACGACCCGTCTCACTCACTGTCCGGGTGATTGCTCTAACCACAAAAATCTTGCTGTGCGTTGTTCAGCATGATGGCCTGAAGCCATGGTTAAAGTTTTTGCAACGGTGCCCCTAACACCCTGTATAACATTATTGAATAACAAATGTGAAAAAAGAAATTCAACATGTATTATAACAAGCGAATTATGAGCTACTTAATTGTTTCTCTAGCT
This sequence comes from Crambus lathoniellus, assembly GCA_949710035.1. NCBI lineage: Eukaryota > Metazoa > Arthropoda > Insecta > Lepidoptera > Crambidae > Crambus > Crambus lathoniellus. The sequence continues at coordinate 7,017,573 of OX453303.1, read as the reverse complement.
ATCTCTTTCTTAAACGAAACTTTCTATGGCGAGAGTATGGCGCTATAGAAATGTGACGTCACGTTACTATAGCGCTCTCTTTATCTAAATTAGAAAGTTTGATTCTCTATATCGCTGAAAATATGTAAGATATTTGAAAATAAATACCTATGTTACGTTGCTATTAATTAAATGAACATTTTAAGTAAATAAAAAAAATAGTCAAATACTTACCCAATTTTGATATAAGTAAGTAAGTATTTTATTTCTCATTATTTTTATTTAAGTACTTACTTATATTTTCACGCAAAAAAAAATGTTTTTTTGAAGACACTAAGTAGTCCTTAAAACTGCTGAATTAGCTATCCCTATCCTTGAAAGGGTAGGTAGGTATTTAACATTACCCCTTAGTCAAAGTCGCGGACGGCAATAAACTATAAAAAGGTAGGTTTGTTTGTTATTACAGTACATACCTAGTGTTTTGTATTTATTACTTCTGTTTATTGAACCGGATCAAACGTAACAAACACATTCGTCTGTTTTCGCTTCACAAACAGCTAAAACATAACAATCCTTTGTAACATTTTATTTTCTGTTTTAGTTTAGTTATCAACAATAAAAGAACATAGGTACTCGTACGTGAAATCATTTGAATTTGCGGGAAATAAATACACTCACCGACACAATTAATAGAAAGACCTATGAATTTCATACAAACGCGGTAAATTCAGTAAGGCATAATATTATCAGTTAAATATGACTTTATTACAGTGAACTGGACTCATGAGGATTTTGTTAGGTAAAGCGTAAAGTATACCGTTTTCAATAAAGGTTGGTTAGAATGAGAAAACAAAATTTTTGTACTTACAAGTATTTTTTTGTTTGAAATTCCTAATACCAGATTTCAAAACGCCACATAGCTAAAACAAAAGTTTGGAATTTAGAATTCCTTACATCCTCCGCTAGGTGACTTTCATCATCATCATCATCATCATGTCAGCCGAACAAGCTGACTTTAGTTGCTTTTAAATGCTGCACAGTAATTTAGTCATATTTAACTGGTAATATGCCTTACTGAATTCACCGCGTTTGTATGAAATTCATGAGGCGTTCCGTTAACTGTGTCGGTGAGTGTAGTTAAAAACACACTAATAAAAAAACATTTTACTTGAATTTTCTTTACGGCCTTACCGCCATGTTTTTCAATGCCATTCCTCTCCAAATGTAAATACCACCACAATCTTTTCTCACAAATATTTGATAAGCTTAATCGGAACTTTGATGGTCCTTTCATTCGGCCTCTAGATTGACTTTAAAATATTCTTGCAGGTAGCGGAACCAATGGATTTACTCCTTCATATCACGCTTCTAAACAGCCACGGTCGACTTAACACCAATAGCTGTGTAAACAGAAAGATTAAATTGTAATTAAATACCAGCGTTAGCGCCGCAAGACCGTCCGCATAGCTTAGAAAATTTACGCCCGAATATTGGTTAAGTTTAAGTGGATCTGAAACATCAGGGCGTCTAGCAGTCACACATTTTAAAGAAGCTCTTAAAGCTCAGTTAAGTTAAGATCGAGTTTTCGGGTGTTACGAGACTCTAACTGAGACTGTAATTGATTAAAAAAACAGATACTCGAGAATATAACTTTTGATTTGAACTAGGTAAGCAACGAATTACCAATCCTTGTTTCTTAAATTAAATTTATGTTATTGTTAAATTATACATCATTTTACTTTTTTGCATTCACAGTGCAATTTTTATTATTGAAAATGAAGTATTAGAAAACATCGACCTATCTCAAGAAACTCGAACCCACGCCCTTTCACTGTCTGGACGAATGCTCTAACCACTGAGCTCCTACACGACTCTGTAGCTCAGTGGTTAGAACATTCGCCCGGACAGTGAAAGGTTGTGGGTTCTAGTCCCATTGGAGCTAGTCGTGAGGTTGGTCATTGAAAATGAAGTATTCTTTGAAGCGAAAACTTTAGCGGCTTTGTGCTCTTTTTGTGATGGGTAAAAAATTATTACTTATGCCGGCACTCCCGGAGTTGTTTTTTTCTAATACTTCGTTTTCAATATTTACAGTCGTTTAACACCCAATAGCTATGTAAATAGTAAGATAAACGTAATAAAATACCTTTGTTGGCGCAGCAGGACTATCCGCATAGAATGGCATAGATTAGAAACTTTAACTACGTGATTCTGAAGCCATTAAATAACACACAAACACGTGATGTTGATAAAACAAAACAGTAACAAATCTTCAAAACTACTAACGTATCACAGTACTCGGTTTTGAACTAAAATACAAATGAATACATAAGTAATTCAAAGTCAATATATGTTGGTTTGTATGAGGTTCATTAAAAAAAACAAATGAACTACATAACAACTTTATTACCTACTTAGATTTATTTTTCCTTCCTCGGTTTCACCCGTTTTAAATAGTTTTTGCCGTGATATGACAATACCTAAGTATTATAAAAAATAGACTAGTTGGAATTATAAAGAAACAGTTTTTAATTGCCATCCCTTGTTCTTATAAGTACTAATAACCATTTGCAATCTACTTAGCATTAATTCGCAGCTTAAGACGTGCTTAGTTAGTTTTCATCTAAGCCCTGAACAAGTTCACTTTTATAAATTCAAGTAAGATAACATTAGCTAAGTTTATGAAGTGCTATCTGAACATAATGTTTTAATTTACAACAAATAAAATGGTAACAGTCATGATTATCATCACATAAATATTGGGTCATGGGTTAATAAGATATCATAGAAAACCTGTAAAGTCGCAGCATTCATATTTATACAGGGTGGAATTATTTCATGATACCTAAAGGGAAAGTCCTCGAAGTAATGGAGATAGCAAATTTCACTCCAAGGAAACATTCCTTTATTTTTGAAATGAAACAAAACTTCATTCAAAGATTTTTGAAAATAAACTTGAATCCAGAATGGAACCGGCTAATATTCTAAAAAGCAACATCCTTCCCTTTTATGACAGAAATCAATTGGGTGACTCATACACATAGGTAAGGGTTAAATCACTCTTAGAAATATGATAAATTTAATGTCTGGAAAACAATCAAAGATATCGTGTATTCGATGTCGAGTCGAGTCGATATTCACCTACTTTTGTATGGAAAAGGTAAGCTTTTCAAAAAATCTGGGAATGCGTTTTTGTTTTTTGTTAAAAATTAAGGAATGCTTCTTTTGAGTGAAATTTTACTATCTCCATTATTTCGAGTAATTTCCCTTCAGGTCCCATAATTCCACCCTGTATACCTGGCTCGTCGCGCACACAACACTGACACGTCCGTTTTATTTAACGGTCGGGGAATTTTAATGGGTTTTTCTTTCCGTTTACTGTACAGTAAACGGGAGACACCTTGTATGAGAATCTGTAGTTCTGCCACAGCCCACTAGAGGCGCTGTAAAGATTTTCATACGAAATGCCTCTCGTTTACTATACTTACAGTAAACGCAAAGAAAAACCCATGATAGGCACTATCATACACGGACTAGACTGTGCTCGCTCATACGCTACAAGACATAGTTCCAGACCAAATTTGTGCATGAAAGTTTATACAGAAAACTGTAAAAACATGCAATAGTGGCCGAAGTCGCGAGCGGGCGCTAGTCCACAACATAGAATAAATACTTCAATATTTAAAACAGCTTCAAATCCATTTAATCAAACCCGTTACAAAAACAAATCCTAACGAAATCGAATTTGAAATATCCGAAATCCGAATCCGTTATTGCGAATAAGCAAAGGTCACGGGATTACCGGGGCCGGGACGAAATGTGTGTGACAATCTGTACTAGCATTTTGTTCTTGTGAGGAAATGAACCAATCTCTGGCGATCCAATCATCCTGTCGAATTAGGCGTAAGTTTTTATATTAGGAGCCAATTGAGTTCTTGTGATATATATGATTATTAGTCAGAAATTGTAATTAACAGACTGTGAGGATTGTGTTTTGAGATGTATGATGTATGTGATGTCAAGTGAAAGTGTGCCGACTATTTAGCTATAAACGTTATTGCCAAAGATCTCCAGTGGACCGGGCCAAAATGGGTGTGACAATCTGGAGTAGAATATGCTCGCGTTTTGTTCTTGTGAGGAAATGAAGCAATCTCGCTACCAATCCAATCGTCTTGTCGAATAAGGCGCAAATTTTTATATTAGCAGCCGATAGCCTTAGGTATCTGTGGTATTGATGTCAGATCTTTATTATGCTTTTGGGATTGAGAAAGTTAAAAGTTTAAGTTAAATTGAGTGCGAAATTAAACTATTTTTTTTTTACTGAAATTGTGTTTTTCTTTAGAAGTGTTGTATTGTAAGCGATAGGTTCAATGTAGGTACTCTACAAATTATATTTTCTATAGGAAAATCTTCACTTTTATTTTTTATCCACAACGGGGTAGCGCTTAGTCATCACACTCATGTTAAGTGGTGATAAGGCTGAAGGTGGAAGCGCACTACTCCCGGAGTCCTCAATCACTGAGGAACTGCGGCTATCTTATCTCTAACTGCCGGAACACAATAAGTAATGCTGAAAATTTAATTGTTATGGCGTCAGACTTAGATAAGATGGTGGTAGCTAGCCAGGCGGACTAAGAACAAGTCCTACCACCAACCAAACCGAATACAATAAATATACCCCCACTGGGAATCGAACCCGGGACCTCTTGGTCTGAAATCGGTGGTGTGAACCACTAGACCACAGAGAGGAGAGGATCTTCATCTTCACTTCATCTTCGCTCTTGTATTAAATACAATATGGTCGTGGCAAAATGAATATTTATTCCGATTAAACTAGAGTGTGTGTTAGATAACTCTGCACGTGCCTGGCGCGTTTTTGGCGCTAGTTACAGTGCATTTTTTTGTTCTAATGTTATAGAAAAGATTAGTATTCGATTTTTACCGCGCGCAGACTTATCTGACGAGCACTCTAATTGAAAAATTGCATTGTGAATGCAAAAAAGGATTTTTTTAATAAAGAATAAACTAAGTTAAGTATGTGACTTTGAACTCTTTTCATTTCTATCGTTAGTAATAGAAAAACTAGTTAACACAAAAGTCTAAGATTTTAACAAAATCACACACCAAAACCACACCCAGTCTGAAAGCATTCGACAAAAACTCCACCAATAATATTTTCTCCAATATAGAGATGTTAGTGAAAGAAATGAAAACAATGACATTCACATTTCTATGAAAAAGCTGCGAAAGAATATGGGACCATCAAATATACGACTTGTCGTTAATCAAGCTGAACAAATCTTGGCAATCGTCACCCTCTGCCAAGGTTCAGAACCCTGGAGACGGTATAAAAACTACTTGATCTTAGGTGCAGACAGTTTCAGATTGAGGTAGACAAAATAATACATACGTAAAACGTAAATAAAATATTACTCGTAGGTACTGGCAGTTTGCAATAAGAGGCAATCGTAATCAGAAGGATAAAGCTTGTACAGTCAGCGTCAAATTGATATAAGCGTCTAGAGTAGTCAAAATCGTGCTTACAACCACAGAACATAGTGCTTACAACATTATGATGATTCGAACTGCGTAGATCAAATTGGTTTTATGTTTTTCAGATGATTTTGACTACTCTAGACGCTATTATATCAATTTGACGATGACTGTACATACATAAGTACCTACATTAGCACACTACACTTTTCCACTACTGACTACATCTTAGAGGCAAGGTCTATTTTTCGTTTTTTGTTCGTTGGAGACTACTAGGTACTGGACTGATTTTAAATATTCTTTAGCTCTTCTCTTCACCAAAGCTAGGTAGGTACATTCTTCCTGACTGACATAGGCTATAATTTATCAAAATATACCTACCCACGGAACGGGTACCACGCGTGTCCAAAAAATGGGTTCCCTATTTGAGTGCGAAAGTTGGTAGTGCGATTTTCAGTACTTATATCGAACACGGTGTGTCGAAAACTCCGTAGTGCTATGATTTATTCTATCGATGTACAGTCAGTACATACATAAGTACGTACATTAGCACACTACACTTTTCTACTTAGAAAAGAAAACACTACTGACTACATCTTAGAGGCAAGGTCTATTTTTCGTTTTTTGTTCGTTGGAGACTACTAGGTACTGGACTGATTTTAAATATTCTTTAGCTCTTCTCTTCACCAAAGCTAGGTAGGTACATTCTTCCTGACTGACATAGGCTATAATTTATCAAAATATACCTACCCACGGAACGGGTACCACGCGTGTCCAAAAAATGGGTTCCCTATTTGAGTGCGAAAGTTGGTAGTGCGATTTTCAGTACTTATATCGAACACGGTGTGTCGAAAACTCCGTAGTGCTATGATTTATTCTATCGATGTACAGTCAGTACATACATAAGTACGTACATTAGCACACTACACTTTTCTACTTAGAAAAGAAAACACCACTGACTACATCTTAGAGGCAAGGTCTATTTTTCGTTTTTTGTTCGTTGGAGACTACTAGGTACTGGACTGATTTTAAATATTCTTTAGCTCTTCTCTTCACCAAAGCTAGGTAGGTACATTCTTCCTGACTGACATAGGCTATAATTTATCAAAATATACCTACCCACGGAACGGGTACCACGCGTGTCCAAAAAATGGGTTCCCTATTTGAGTGCGAAAGTTGGTAGTGCGATTTTCAGTATATCGAACACAGTGTGTCGAAAACTCCGTAGTGCTATGATTTAGTCTATCGATGCTTTACGAGTGCGATGTAAATGCGCGCAGCCCCGGTTTTTTTCTCGCTTTTATCTATTAAGTCATCAATAAACCAAAACACACAACCACAAAGCATGCAGCAACCTATAACTGCATCATTATATAAAATTTAAAATAATTGCTCATTGTTTTGGATCAAGTGAAATTAATGATTATAAATTTCGTGCATAAATCGAGCACAAAATATGTGAATTAATTTCGATATTCTACACAAATATTTATGTAAAGGTACTTACGAGTATGCAGCAGCGTTATTATAAATAAGCACCATTCAATGAAATGGAATATTAATATAGGTAATGAAATTAATAATCCTTACTTCCTTACTTCCTTACTTCACTATCACTACATAGTATAAAACAAAGTCGCTTTCTCTGTCCCTATGTCCCTTTGTATGCTTAAATCTTTTAAACTACGCAACGGATTTTGATGCATTTTTTTTAAATAGATAGAGTGATTCAAGAGGAAGGTTTATATGTACTTTTTATCCCGATATTCCCACGGGAACGGGAACCACGCGGGTGAAACCGCGGGCGGCCGCTAGTTATATTATAAATGCGTCTCTGTCTGTCTGTGTGTTACACAATCACACCTAAACTACTGAACCGATTTGAATGAATTTTGGTACAGAGATAGTCTAGAGCCTGAAAAAGGACATAGGCTACTTTTTATTCCTGAAAAATATCACCTTCCCGCGGGATAACGTCATGTAGTACACGCGGGCGAAGCCGCGGGCGGAAAGCTAGTTTTACATAAAAGGGAGAATAATACATGTCATTATTTTTGTACTATCACTATTCACTATTTTACAGATTTATTTTTACTAATATTACTTAGCGATGCCAAAGTCTAAATACTCATATCAGTGGTGGTGTACCTTACCGTACAGGTACACACTCTTTATCCAGACTTTATATAAATTATAAATAATATATTTAATTATATTTACCTTATTATAAATTGTATAGATAATGTGAAAGTGCGTTTGTTTGTTTGTTTGTTCGTCTTTCACGTCCAAACGGAGCAACAGTGGCCCGATTCTGCTAACGTTAAGTCATAATCGTGTCTCAATCGTGTTTCAATTGTTGTGCTTTTTTACACACTAGTTACAAGAATTATGACAGTATGATGTGATGTGAATGTAGTGTGTAGTGTGACCATGAGTAGAATTGTGAAAAAAGTTCACATTTCTTGTAACTAGTGTGTAAAAAAGCACAACAATTGATACACGATTGAGACACGATTATGAGAATCGGGCCACAGATCGACGTGATTTGTTGCTCCGTTTGGACGGATGGTATGGGGATAGTTTGGGGGCTGGAGAGTGGCATAGGCTACTTTTTAGGGTTCCGTAGCCAAATGGCAAAAAACTGAACTCTTATAGATTCGTCATGTTTGTCTGTCCGCCTGTCTGGTCGTCCATCCGTATGTCAGAGCCACTTTATTCCAAAACTACTTGGGAATCGAAACTTGGTAGGTTCATGTATCTTGTGAACCGCTTTACGATTTTCATACGAAAATAAAAAAATAAAAAATTAAGGGTGCTTCGCACACATGGAAATGAAAAATATTTTTTTCATTAAACATATTCGTGTGGGGTGTCTATATAGGGCGGAACTAGTTCCAAATAAACTTATTTAATATACCTACTAATATTTGCCTGTTTCACAATGTCCGATTAAGAGATACTTTCCAGTTTTACAACTATCTGTCAAGTAACAGCTAATGTTGTGAAACAGGCCCTAACTCTATAATAATAGCATTGTCTTTCTGGTGAAGCAAGCTGAAGCAAGTATTACTGATATGATAGTGACATGCATACCTAATGTCCGAATGTTTGTAAAGAAGTCAAGGTTTTGTCAACTTCTCAAATGTTCACAACTGACACACTTCCAAACAACAACATACAGGCTGATGTGAAACTCGACCTATTATTTCAAAGAGGTCACTAGAGGATATTTTGAACAAATTAAGTTTACTTAACCAGCATGCGTAGCATGACAAACCCGAGAAGAGTTTCTTCTACCTCGAAAGTCTATAGTTGACAGCCAAACAATAGGTTTGTCTACGATGAAATGTCATTTTTGACGTTTCGATATAGACAAAACCTTTCTCGAGTTCGTCATGCTACCCGTGCTAGGGTCTAGGATGGTTACTGAGATATATTAAAGTTGTATCAGTTCAAAAGTTCCACAGTCTTTTGTTACAAAAAAATGCAATTACACCATTCGTGCAGACTTGCGAATCACAAAACGACAAACAGGCCTGAAGTGAAGATTCTACAAGCCACTTAGGCTGTTCACGTCACTAATTCAGCCGCCGTGAGATCACATCACGGTACGCAACACCAATTTGCCTAATTGCAGAACTTCGGTGCCGTCAGCAGAATCGACGAACATACGTATCGACTGATGGGAAAATCGCATTATTTGTAACTTCCCTAATTAAGACTGATTAAGCGCAAAAAGTTAGGAAAAATTCTACTTTGCAAAACAATGTTGGAGTAATTACACACACATTCACAATTATGAATAATTGTGCAAGCTACTTAACCCAGTTTCCCATGGATTGTGTAAACAAGTATGGAGTACTCGTGGTATTTTGTAGTAATGTTCGATTTGCATGAAAAGGTATCACTTGGTTAGTCACGCACGCACGCGAATCCGATACCGAATGAGCTAAGAAAAAAAAACTATTTGAAACAAAAGGCGATCAGAGACAAATATTTAAATGCAAGAAAAGGATAAGTAAGACCAACTTTACATTCTTTTTTCTTTTACTCGTAATGTGTACAGTCGAAAAAATAAAAACTTAACAGTTGCAGTACCAATTTTTTTAATGACGCGATAAAGGCGCACTTAAGATAAAACGTAAAGTTTCATAGTTACATGTTGTGCAAATGGCATTGTTCCTCAATGCCTGATAGGTATTTATTTTGTGTAGGTAGTACTTTGTATTTTGCTTTAGTTTTGAAATAAGTTAAATAACAAAAATATTAATATTTATAAGAAGAATGAGCACAAAAATAAGAAGCGATAGTGAATAGATAGCTAGGTATTCAATGAAAATAAGTTAGAGTTGCGATAAAAAACTTTACTGTTTTCTTTTTTCATTGGCCCATTATAAAAGAATTACTTTAAAAATCTGTTAGCTCCTGTCAGATGTCAGACCTTTAAGCTCAAAAGCGACAAAAAAGCTCATTCGACACCGTCCATCGATAAATCATCAATAACATTATTACAGCGTCAGATTTCACGTCGGCCGGCTCGCACGACCCCAGGGGCGACGGAATTTATTCAAAGATACAACCTGAAGAGAAAGGGTTTACGCCAGAGGTGAGCCCTGCGGGAGCGACCTGTGACCTCCGTCAAATTACAGGGATAGCCGGGTAGTTTTATAATGGAATATTTAGATTATCTCAGTCTAATCTGTCTTTTTAAGAAAGAGGTCGCTTTACGTTTTGTTGTATGTCTTACAATAATTAGGTTCAGTTTTATTACAGAATATTAATTTGGATTAATCTCTGGCTTTATTAAGTAGGTAAGAGGTCGAAATACTTTTTGTTCTAAGGTTTACAACAAAAAGTTACATAAGTAATTAGTTTTAATGAAGCTGTAGCATTAATCAATTCTTTAATCAAATTAGAAAAAAGAGCGTGTCAATAAAGACACGTTGTACTTAGGTACTACGAACAACAATCCCGACAACCTTATCAGTATATTTTGGTATTTAGAAAAAGATGTAATTCTACAGTTTCAAAGTTTACAAAATATGCACAACGAACATTGCATCTTTTTTATCGAGTTTCTCAATCAGTACCTTTAGGACAAAAATATTTTCCAAATCTCATTTGAAGATTCAAGTATTCATCTTAAAATTAGGCAGATACAGCTTGTTCAAACTATTAGATAGTTCCCCCAGTTATTGCAATTAATTCAGTAGCAGCACTTGATACATCGACCACTAAATTTACAAACACAAATTCACTGTTTTGGTCGTCCAAGCGAAAACATCTCACTTCAATACCTTAGCAAGTAGCAGTTACAATTTTCCATCTGATATGTAAGTACTAGCTCAGTTGCTTCATTTAAGAGTCAATTTCTATTGAATATTTTCTACACGATTTCTATTTTCTAATGCGAATCACAACATTCATTGATTTAAAAGATAACACTTAAGGCCGAACGTGATAGATTTTCTGACAAGATGTTTACGTGATGGAAATATTTATATTTGAGACGATATCCTCAAATTTGATTTAGGAGAAATAATATCTTTGTAATTTTTCGTGTATAATATTTTACACATTTTTAGTTTCAGTAGATAGGTATCTTTTATTGGTGTGGGTTACTTCGAAACGTAGGATCTATTGGATTGGAAGCGAAGCTAAGCTGCAAGAGATCCATTCCGCGTCATCGTTTCATACTTGTCTTATTGGCTTCATGCCGTAAAGAATGAAGTTCAATAGATTTCTACATAGGTAAGTATGCTATTATTATTATTATTTCTCATGTAGGCTATGCATCCCCGTATTCCCCTTAGAAGATGTAAGTAGGGTAAGTCACGGATAGATGCCGCGGTGGGATACATGCCGCGATTTTAAAAACTCCTATGAGGGTCATGACCTCAAGCTCGATTTGCCGTATACTAGATAGCTCACCCCGTGTACTTCGCCAGTCGGCCGTGAGAGGCGCTGTAAAGCAAGTGTGTGCGTCACAGTCGGCAATCAAAAATTTTGACGATCGAAAAAAAGGACCAAAATTATTTCATTGCCCTTTTGGAGGCTCTACTCTTTTTTTATGAAGAATGGATTGTCTTTGTGACGTATTGATCGTAATGTAAGGTATTTAAATAAATATTCAAACATGTTTTTATTTGTTTATTTCATTATGTTTCATATTTATATAAGAAGGCATCTATCCTCTACGATACGGATACTTGCCTCGTTTTTTATCGGGATAGATGCCCTTAAAGCCGTCTATCCCTAAACCAAGCCACTTATTCCTTACTAACGCATACTTCTATTATGATTATTTTTCTTTCATTTCAGTACCAAAATGCTCCGAAAATATAAAAGATGGTCCGGGTCCAACCACGTAATATTAATTAATCAAAAAAATTACTTGGATGCGGCGTTATTAGATTTGGAACGAAATAATTTAAAATGGCATCTATCCTGAAGATATTCCTTTATTTCGTTTGTACAACAAAATTTGGGAGGATAGGCGCCATTGGAGGATTTCTTTGATAATGGAGTGTTTTGATTATCGTTATGATTTCTTTAGCACAGCATACCATAAAGTTTAAGCAAATTTAAAAACGATAGATTTTGTTATAAAATGACACGAATAACAGTAAATACGTAGCTTTTTGTACCGTGGCATCTATCCTGTAACGCAGAATGTAGGTCAATGACTCATTTAGAATGAAATAATGTTTTACAATATATTTTATTTCCTTTCTAAATTATGTTTTTGAATTAATATTCTCAAATTCAAATATATTTCTCACAGGGGCAACTATCCGTCCGCCCTATTTGACTGGTGAGGCGACAATATACGATATCCTCCAAAAATTAGAGGTCTGCAAAAATCAGTGTAGCTCATACTCTAACTACAATAATCCAATATCTGTTAAACGATTTTATAGATGACAGATTGTAGTTTATGTATTCATAAGTAGTTTGTTGATTTTGCACATGTTAAGTAAGTAGTGCGGCAATTTCAAAAAGTGCGGCATCAATCCGTGACTTACCCTAGTCACTGCGACCTGAAAGATCTAATGTGACTCGCCATCGCCACCTGGTTATAGTACTTAACACCTTTAGCCTGGAGGCTTTCAGGAAGTCTAGAATAGCTTTACCTACACTATACTACGTTTGTGGATAAGGGGTCCGCAGTCACACAAAAGCTGCCTGGGCATTTCCCTCTCCAGTTTACAGTAGCGGCAAACATCAATGTCACTGAACTTCGTGTGAAATTGGTGTCTGTTTAGTTTGCAGTGGCCGATTTAGGACCGCGGACGATCGCACAGATGTTTGTCCTGCCAAGCTCTAGAAGTTCAGCAATAGGGTATTTTACTGTTATTGAAATGTAGATATTTAATGATGACGTTAAAAAATATTGCAATTAAGAATACCAAATGTGAAAAAATAATTTGAATCTGTTTTATAATAAAAGAATTATAGTCTGTTTGATTTTGACTATAGCTGTCTCTCTCTAAAACGAAATCTTCTATGGCGTGACTATGACGCTACTAACCCACTGACGTCACTAAGATAGCGTCCTGTCCTTGTCTAATTATAAAGTTTGAAGTCCTATATCTTTGAAAATATTCAAGATAATTCAAAATGAAAAGTTGTTTTGTGTAGCTAATATTTCGAAAAACATTTTAAAGAAATAAAAAAAAACAGTAAAATACCGTATTCGGCTTTGCGAGTAGCCTTCTGGGATTTGGCATGCATCAATCCTTAGCTTTAGCTAGTATGCGATATTTAAAATGCCATCTCGTGACGGGTGCTAGATAGCAACCTGCAAGTTACCTATATTTTCTGTAACTTCAACACTTATATTTGCTATGTAACAGTTTTATGTTACAATAACTGACGGTGCGATTGATCCACCGTATAAATACGAAGTTATTAGTTATTCACGAACTGTAATTAAGCTATTACGAAGTTCCTTTAGTTATCGATTCTACGTGAAGAAGTAACAACCAACTTTTAAACACAATACAACGAGTAAGCAAAACTCCGTAATCTAATGCCCTAAAGATAGCTCCTGTGAATAAATAAGTACCGGAAAACTCATGAAAACTTTTTAGTTGCAAACTATACTTACTGAGCTTAGAATTTTATAAGTGTTTTATAGGTTTCATTATTTATTTAAGTCCAGCCAGACCACGCTGCAAAGGATGCAAAATGAATTAAGGTTGGTTTTGTGGTTTAATTTGCTACTCACGGGCATTGCTCACGGGTCCTTAACAGTGGTGTAAGAATAAAGGACAGTACAAGATGGTGCTACACGTAGAATATAAGTACACCATAAGTATATCTCTATCTTTGAACCAACTTTTCTTTTTATTCTCAATATCTCCACCTAAAAATCATAGTCACACTCACACTAATTATTGTGGCAATAGCTGAGGTTGAGACCATTTCGACTAATTAACAATTATACCAATTTATAATTAGTAGGTAATTATCTTGTTGGTTTTAGGTACCTACTGTGTATTTTGTGTTAGTAACGTTTTGCTTTTGGTCGAATAAAATTTATTTATTTCAATCACAGAACACAGAAAGAGTTTGTGTTCTGTGATTTCAATACACGTAACAGCGGGAGGTAGGTAGGTAGGGTAAGTAGGGTTAGTAAAACGAAGCTAAGTATTAGGTAAGAGGTGAACCAGTCTATATAATACCTAGTCACTTCGCTACGTTACTATTACTTACGTTTGGCATTGTCGTTTTCGGCGAGAGAACCTCAAAAAGATGCGGTAGTGACATTAGAAAATCAAAACTAATTCCTTTTCGCTTCCTCATGTATTTGCGTTTGCGCTTCACATGCCGCAAAGCTGCTCTACCTACAATTCAGGATGTAAACCCTAGTGGGAAAAGACGCGGAACGCGGTCTGCGTTTCGCTTCGCTGCTAATGCGGCCAGCTTTTTAATTATTGTATTAACATGATGCTAATGTGGAAGGGTAACGTTTATCAGACATAAATTACTGTAGCTAGGTTGTATTCCTGGTATGGAAATAATTAGGTTTGTGTGATAGTGATAGGTAAAGCATAGTTAATATTTTATATTCTTCAATAATTCGTTCACTCTAAAATTATCTGACAAAAACTGGCTTATATTTCGACCTATAAACTAAAAAAAGTAAAAATTATTTTAGTTGGTCAAGCATTATTATTCGTTTTTAACCGACTTCTAAATCAATTATTTTTATAAAAAAATAAAACCGCCTTCTAAAAAACCACATCAAAATAGTAAGAAATAATTCCTCACCAAATAAATAACGTAAGTACTTTGAAGTCGGGCGTGAAACATGTACAATTTTTGTTGTTTTTTAACCGACTTCAAAAAAAGGAGGAGTTTTTTTTTTTTTTTAATGTTTGTTACCTCATAACTTTGTCAATTATAAACCGATTTTAGAAATTCTTTTTTGGTTTCAAAGCATATAGTTACAAATTGGTCCCATTGTTATACGGTCAGGATCTGATGATGGCATCCTGGAGAAATCAAGGGAACTCTTCAAATATTATAGGCACACCTATAGCGATTTTGGTATTTTCTTAAGTAACTCGTGCATTTGCTTTCGGTAAGCACCATTTGGTGAAGAGTAACTGATGATGAAGACCACATATGGCCATCGAAAACATTAATTAAATACTAAATATTTTACGGGCGCAATACGATTCCTTTAATTTTCATAAGTAATTTTCAAGTATTTGCGACTGGTAGTCATCATCTCACGATGATGAGCTGGTGATGGAAGGTACAACTCCTCAATAGTTAGGAGTTGGAGGATAATTCTTTAAATATCGTTGATACGTAAATATTTGTAGTTGTTTCCTTTCAGGTTATTTAGTTAAGCTGATGATGGAAGGTAAAACTCTTTAACGCTTAGGAGTTAAAGTATGTTTTTAAGTACCACAAGCGCAAATAGAATTTTAAGTTGTATTCTTTAAAGTAATTTAGGTTAGCTGATGGTGGAAGGAAACTGCATAACAGTAAAGAGTTGGAGGGTGGTGCTAGTCTGAGTGTTCAAATTTAGATATGGGCTATAGTCGTTGCACATTGAGCTACCCTTGCTCATTATGCTATATCTTATAGTAGATTTCTTACACTAAAAAAGGAAAAATAAACAAAATTTTTCCAAAAAAAATTAAACCGCCTTCAAAACAAAACTGCAAACAAAAACTCATTTCCCAAAAACACGTAAAAGTGAAAAATAAATTGTATCATTCAATTCAAAGTACGAAAGTGCTGGAATTTTTCTAATTAATCTTGAACTTACTGATCTGATTGAAGTCGGTGTCAAGCCGAAAGTAACAAGAACGAATACTTAAAATTCAATTTCAAAACTCATTTTCATTTCATTTCAAAATAGTGAAACAATAATACACAATATCTCATCTCATGCGCAGAGTGGTGTAAATTGTAACCTATCAAATACATATTAATATTAATACCTATTTATTTGGCTTGACACCGACTTCAATCAGATCAGTAAGTTCAAGATTAATTAGAAAAATTCCAGCACTTTCGTACTTTGAATTGAATGATACAATTTATTTTTCACTTTTACGTGTTTTGTTAAAACCCGCCCGACTTCAAAGTACTTACGTTATTTATTTGGTGAGGAATTATTTCTTACTTTTTTGATGTGGTTTTTTTGAAGGCGGTTTTTCTTTGTGGGCACTCGCTCAAACATTCTGTATGATAAATACTTAAGTACACCTACCCGCTCTTTAAAATTATTAATGTTTTATTTAAGTAGTTGCTCTTTTTGAGTTATTTTTGAGAACCTTGTATCTAGATAAACTTAATTTAGTTTTTAGGATACTTACTACTAACCATTATTGTAACATGTTTATTGGCAAATGAATAAAATGAAAAAAAAATGAATTAAAATGTGAAATCCTATTATTTTTTATATTTTTTCACATTCACAATGCAATTTTTATTATTGAAAATATTGAAAATGAACTATTAGAAGAAATCGGGCCTTCTCACAAGTAGCTCCGATGGGACTTGAACCCACAACCTTTCACTGTCCGGGCGAATGCTCTTGAATGAATAGTTGTGAGACGGGTCTTTGTTTTCTAATACTTCATTTTCAATGATAGGTACATACAGTACATGGTCTTTTGAATTTATAATGTTACAAGCCTTCCGCCCGCGGTTTCGCCCGCGTGGACTACACGACGCTATCCCGCGGAAATGTGATATTACAGGAGCCAGTGTCACTCTCCAGCTCCCAAACTATCCCCAAAAGTCACGTCGATCCGTTGCTCCATTTTGACGTGAAAGACGGACAAAAAAACAAACACACTTTCACATTCACAATATTAGTATGGACCAATATAACATTGTCCAGGTCCAGAGCAATTTAATATTTTCAGGAGACTTACAAAACATGTAGGTAAGTAATAGGTAGTAAGTAGGTACTTACTTCAGAAGAAATTGAACAATACTGGTACTTAAATGGAGTTCGCTGTTGTGTAAGTAACATAGTAGGTAAACAGTTAGCATTATTCCCATTGTATGTAAAATACAGTACATTTTTAGTTTAACTTTAACAGATGCAGTACAAAAATACTCTTATTCCGAATGCAATAGGGAAAATGCTTGATGTTTCTGGCGGCCGTATATTGTACGGCGAATAGGTAGGTTACAACACGTCATTAATAAAAGCTTTCAAAGAAATCCAATTTTAACGAATTTATCTTCAAAAAATGTTTCCAAGGTAACAACGAACTTTTAACTAGATTTTTTTCTCCAAACTTTTAGAAAGCAAACTTTTTAATATAAGAGAGAATTGCAACACGTAAGTTTCAAAATCTTCACAGTGTTTACTTTAAATTTTTTCTAAATTAATAGAGTAACATCATTATTGTCTAATAGAAAAGTTACACTCTACAGTTTGATAGCTATACACCCTTTATATGATCTGAGTATACCTACACCTCTGTAGTTTGATTTCTGCTTTATAGCAAAATTAACATAAAATTACATTTAATATTGTAGAGAGAACATCCCAAGCGTATTATTCATTAATATTAATGACTATCTGCCAATTCACTCGGATGCATTTAATGCAAAAGTTCCATATCAAAACCCATTTTATTTCGTCAGTTTCCGAAAATTTGGAAGAACTTTTTTTTTTTTTTATTTTGTTTATAAAAAGCCTTATTGCAGTCTCTTTTAGTAAGGTAGACACATGCTTACTAAACGTTTCCTTAGCTACTTTAAAACCTCAACGACCTTCGTAAAACAATTAAAACCTCATCGCCTCAGACAAGAATCTTAAAAGCACTCAGCACTTCGGATCACTACACTATCGCAATTACAAATTACGTTATCTACGCAATTACTATGAAAATTTGCATTGAATAAAACTGGTTAAATTTCGTAAATCATTATAATGCAATAATAAGTTTCCCTTTCTGGCCGTATGATGAGTATCGGGAAACAATGGGTGCGTATGCGCAGACGGCCTGTATGCCCAAGCAGCGTGAGACAACGCGGGCCAAATGAAATTAATGTACTGTGTAATAGACAGGATTGTGATGTGGAGAACTGCACTCGAAGCATGACAAACCCGAGAAGAGTTTTGTCTACCTCGAAAGTCTATAATTGACAGCCGAACTATAGGTTTGTCTACGATGAAATGTCATTTTTGACGTTTCGATAAAACCTTTCTCAAGTTCGTCATGCTACCCGTGCTGGAGTGGAGACATAACGACTGAAAGAAGGAGGATATTGGTTGGTAGTCGGACTTGTTCCAAGTACCAAGCACGTACCCAGGATTTTTTGTCGGGGGGGTCCGTTTGGGGGGGGGGGGGTAGCTGTTAGATGTAGATGTGAAAACGGATTTTGACGGGAGGATTTGTAGCCTGGAGTGGAACATAGGCTTCTTTTTATTCCGAAAATATCACATTCCCGCGGGATAACGTCGTGTAGTTCACGCCCATCCCGCGGATTAATGGACACTTTCGGGGGGGGGTCCAGACCCCCTGGACCCCCCTTGGGTACGCCCTTGCTAGCTATCTACCACTTGGCGCCATAACAACGACGTTTTCAGCATTGTTGTGTTCCGGCAGTTAGAGATAATAGCCAGTTCATGAATGGTTGGGGATTCCTGGCGTAGTGCGCTTCCACCTTCAGGGGGGCTACCGCGTAACTTTATGGGTATGAACTTCATACGTTTTTGGGAACTTTAAGTCAATTTTATAAAGAAAATCGCCGCTATCAGTTCCTTGTTTTGTGACGTCGGGTATAACGATAACTAGCTAGCAACGTTCAACAGAAGAAAGAAGCAAAAATCTATCAAGATAAGGAATTCAAATTTATGACAGTTGAAGCATGGGCTTATGGGTATGGACCCATATCCATATTTCTTAGCCGGTAGCCCCCCAGGCTTATCTTCACTTAACAGCAGGTGTGATGAAGGGTAAGTGCTACCCCGTTGTGGATAAAAAAGGAGAAGGTTCTCAAAGAAGAAACTATACTACCTAGCGAGTCCCGCCTTCGCACGAGATTAACTTGTGAAAGTCCAATCAATTTTCGGCTCTTCTACAGCCCAAAAACCTTTATAATGTACTAGCGGCCGCCCGCGGTTTCACCCGCGTGGTTCCCGTTCCCGTGGGAATATCGGGATAAAAAGTACATATAAACCTTCCTCTTGAATCACTCTATCTATTAAAAAAAAAAGGCATCAAAATCCGTTGCGTAGTTTCAAAGATTTAAGCATACAAAGGGACATAGGGACAGAGAAAGCGACTTTGTTTTATACTATGTAGTGATATAGAACTAGAACCCTATTTCTGCTCCTACCCACGGCGACAAAGGCCGGAATAAAATGACCTAGTTACACAAGTAGGATAATTAAAATAACTTTTCTTTTTTCATTCAGTTTTTTTTTATTTATATCTAAAAATTCCAACAAATTGTCCCGTCTAGCCGTGGATTGAATTGGAGCTCTACAGCTCTATCTTTATTATTTTTATAGCAAAGTAAGTACCTATATTGACTTTGGCGGTACCTAACTATACTTTTTAAGGATAACTTTACAAACAGATTTTCTGCTGAACTGCCGAAAGAATGTATGGCTACCAAATGTTTCGGGTAAGTATTTTAATATGCTCTATGTTGCAAAGTCTCTATGTTTTCTCTACTTATGTTGTGATAGCTAAATAATCATATATTAATCATGCACGGACTTCATCGAATCAATAAGTCTAGCATCAAATAGGTGGTGTGCACTGTACTATTTGGTACTTACTAACTAGGACTAAATATGCCTTTTTTATTTTGTGCTTAGAAATTTTAACAGGCCTTAATTGTCTTAAAGGTGTTTTAAAAATTGGTCATGTACCTAATGTCTCAGATATGAAATGCCCTGTTTTGTTGGAGTTTAAAAGAGAACCTACTTAATAAAAGAGTTGTCGGTGAATGTGTGATATCACGCAAATATTTATTTGCGAAATCACGTGAATAAACTAATAAAACGAACAAAATAACCAATTAATTCTGAGCTAACATTGATGACGCAGTTATTTATGTAACTTTACGGTTTACATTAAACAAAGAAATTCCTTAGATTTGCGCTGAAAATAATAGGATGCCGGTAGAGCTACATAATAGCCCCAATTCACGGTCTGTCACACTCACATAAAAAGTTAGTTTGCAAAACAAATATGAGGCAAGTAGGGTAAATAATCTAGACTGAAAAACGTTATTCAACTTACCAACTCGAACTGCCGCAACGTACAATACGAAAAATTGCACAATTGAATTCCAACACATCTTCATTTTCGTAATTTCGTTCCAAATCCACAAAACATTGCATTAACGCTCTTAGTTCTAAAAAGTTAGAAGCACTTTGCACATACTTTTTAATGTTTGTTTCCAGTCTCAAAAGTCTATAAAACTTAAAAACTGTAACACTCACACCACGGTTAAAAAAGTCTTCAAGTCTTTGAAATTAAAATAATATTGATCCAAATAGTTTTTATTATACCACGGATACTTATTTCCGTATAACCAAATCGCTAATAAAACTTTAAAAACAAAACGCGATGTTCGTATCTCGAACGCAGTTTTGGCGCGAAACGTTCGTCACGCACGCGGGATAGACCACGAGTGGCCCGTAAAGGCATGCACACACTACGCTGGTGATCGACCCCACCGGAACCACAGTCGGTGGCCGCGCGACTGACGACTTCTTGTGCACCGCACCGAAACGCGCCTTAACAAAAAGTTTACTGCGGTCGTAACGACACTATTTCAGTGTATTAAAGTTACATTTCGTGATTTTCATGCTTTGTAAGTTTGCATGCGAATGATAATGTTCATAGTTTTGTGGAGCGTACGCGCATAGAAAAGTCCGTCCCTCTATTGTTGTTGTTACAGAGGGAGATGTAAAAACAATGAGCACCGGCAAAAAGTTGAGATAAAGGCTGAATTTACACATAACGAAGGAATGTTGACATATTTGTGAGCTAAATCATTGGAGCTAAGAGCTATCAGTAAACTTCTACTACCTTGGTAGGTATAATAGGTATTGGTACCTCGATTTTATTTCGATCATAAATTAAATATTGTTTTCTTAAAAGGTAATAGGAAAGCCAGAAGTTAACACTCTATGACCACTCTTACCTTAATCTTAATTAAATTGCCTTAGGTCTATAAGAAAATCCGAGCTTACAAACAAAAGTAAACAGCTAACTATCAAAGTATCGACCTGCCAAATGTTAGGGACATCTCCAGCCATCGTAATTTGCATAGATCAATAAAATTATTCAGCAATAACAAAACTTCGTACCTACCAATTACCATACCATCCATTAGGTAATACATACCTAGGTACCTACTTACCCGAAAATAACGCTGTGGGCAAGTTGCAGCCAACGGCATCTCGGTCCACCTAGTAAGTACATAGGTAGGTACACCACCATATTTTCATCCATACCTTGAAAAATCATGAATCAAATATACAGGGTGTTAGGGGCCCACCCTTGCAAAAACTTTAACCATGGCTTCAAACCATCATGCTGAACAACGTACAGCAAGAATTTTTTGTCGCAAATGAAAAAAAAATAGGACTTTTCATACAAATTTAGCAACTTATCGGGACATTTTGTATGGAGAGTCGAAATATTTTTTTTCATTTCCGACAAAAAATATTGCTGTGCGTTGTTCAGCATGAAGGCCTGAAGCCATGGTTAAAGTTTTTGCAATGGTGCCCCTAACACCCTGAATTATACTTACTAACTTTCATGGTTCAGCATTTCATTCAGACAGAAATGTCCGGAGGTCTGGTGTTTTTTTTTTAAGTTAAATTATGACATCATTGTCCTGAAATGTAGAATTTAGTTAGGCCGAGACCTCTGGCGCAGAAGGTGGGTTGGGTAGTCTACCCCTGCGCCAAATCGGTCGTCAAAGTCGTAATAGTACCGAATCTTCATTCGCAAAGCTTCGCTCGCACAATATTCTCGATTTCGATTTTTGTACTAAACTAAGTAAGCACTCTGTAGCAATAGGTTTCTACTTTACGAAATCGAGAATATTTTCTTAAGCGAAATAACATAATTATAATTCGTTACAGAAAAAATAACTAGGTAGGTACTTAAGTACCTACACCTACCTACTATCCGTAATTTTTACGGTGATGCTCAAATTCATTAGCGCCTAAGGGCTCCGTTATCTTACGGCGCTGATTATAAGCCAACCTAATATTAGGTATAGTAAGTAGTTATTATATTACGTACCTATCTAATAATCTTAATAAGTACATTCAAGTTTTTTTCTCGGTAACAAAAAAACTACTACCTAATTTGTAATTTCTAGCGGGCAGTGACGCAAATTTAATGTAATAAAAATACATGTTATACCTACATAATATACTTTGTACGTTACGACAGGATTTACTGGGGAGTTTATGAGAAATAAAAGAAAAACATAGTTGAAATTTTTATTTGATCTTTATTACCTATTACAGGGTGTTACGGAAAGGGTATACTTACCTACCTAACCTACATTCGAAAGGGGTTTAGAGTACCCATCATACGAAAAACTTTTCCTAAGAAACCAGTTAAAAAATCGGCTGCTCCATCCATACATTTGTATGAGTACCTACGTCTGTATGTATGGAACCGCCGATTTTGTTTTTTGCTGTTAGAGTTGGTTTCTTAGTAATAGATATTTGTTCGTATTTTTTTCCGTATTATGTACTTCATTAGCACTTTTCGTATAAACTTGAGCATTAACGACTATAACATCGAGTCACAGATAAAAGATGTTGCAATTTTATTGAACAGAAACCTGTATTAGCTAAGATTCAGACCAACCGGCGCGCATCGGCCCGGCCCGGACGGCATTTAAAATGCGGTAATGAAAATAGGGGATCTTATTAATATGTAAATATTTAATAGAAACATTAAAAAATATAACATTGAAGAATAACAAAAGTGAAAAAATAATTATTCAAAATGTTGATTAATAAGCAAGTAATGAGCTGCTGTCACAGCAGCTCATTAGCAGCAGTGCTGTGTCTCTAGCTACTTATCTCTTTTTAGAACGGAATTTTATATGGCGGGCGGGAGTATGGCGCTAAGCACATTTGATGTCATGTGTCTAGCGGTGTCCTTGTCTAATAAGGAAGTTTGATGAACTATATCTCCGAAAATATGGAAAATATTTGAAAATAAATACCAGTGTCGTGTTTTTGAAATTAATAAAAACAAATAAGTTTTATAAAATCAGCCCGATCCCCTATTGAAATGTATAAACAGAAATACCTACCAGTTCATATTAGCTGCACCGCTAATCCCCGTTGTGTTACGCGACGGCCGGGCCGTACGGCTCCATGCCGGGCCGGGCCGATGCGCACCGGTGTGTGTGTGTGAATCTTAGCTAATTGTAGCAATTTTATTAATAAATTCCAGACAATTATCATGTTTCGACCAGGAAAGTGCTTTATCAGTTTCGTAAAGAATTCCCCTACATGAAAGGAGTTTGAAACTTTTTGTATGGAAGCTGGCATATCGACCCGCCGTCGTTATGATTTTTTTATGGAATCGCGACGCACGGTGAAAGTGTTATGTATGAGTAGAGGACACAATATAGACGAACAAAAAATGTTAAGTTACATGGAATAGTCCCACACTACTATCTGTTCCGGTGACATCCGTGACAGAGGAGCCACTTGCAATACGAAATTACATTGGCGAAATCCAAAAGGGAACCGCCACCGCATAAAAAGAAGAAGAATACTAAATTAGCTGTCAAAATAGACTGTCGCATGAAAACTGTTTCAGTTCCAAAGATTATCACCGGAACAGAAAACGTTGTCGCAATGTAGGTTCCCAAAGTGTCACATTGCCAAGACATTAGGAGGTAAAGATCACATAATGAGTACGACAATTATTAAAAGTTGACTTATTACGTGTCTATAGATAGTCGTCAGATTGCATCCAAATAATCGGGAAAACCTGCAGCCGCAGATCACATCCAGCGACCGTACTCTGAAACGGTAATCCGAAACTTCGGTTAGCCCCGCCCCTTTCACTCGATTCTGTCCCGACTAGAGAGTGAGAGGGACGGGTATACCGAAGTTTCGGGTTTTACGTTTCAGAGTAGGCCCTCAGGTTCAACCACATACTATTGAACGGTCTACCTGAAGACGAAAAAGATGAAATCTAAAAAAATATAAAATGCTTGAGAACTGTACCCTTCTCGAAGCTCCACTGATGGAACTTTACCTCAACGAAGAGGTAAAATCAATCCTTACTGAGAATGCCAAAACCAGAGACAAGGCCTTAGAATTTGTCCAGCATCAGCTAGGTATAGCCACAGCAGCGATTGGTCAATGGTCAAGTTATGACCCAAATAATAAAGAACGAAATGGAAGGCCAGACTACTATTAGTAACATAGAGATAATAAAAGGGTTAACGGACGCCTCGAAACTCCTGAATGATATACTTACATCATAATTACTTATACTAAAACCAGGAGAATGCTCATGTCACCGTTACTAGACAAGACGTTCAATACTTTAATTGAGAAAACAAAAAGAGACGAACACCTTTATGGTGTGGACCTTGGTTCCAAAATTAAGACTAGCCAGGAACTCAAACAGTCTTCACTGCAAATTAAAAAAGCTGTATCCAAGCCTACCACACCAAAAACCAACCCCAAAATTTTTGCATCATCTCATGCGCTCCAAGATATCCAAGATATAGTTCTAATAAGTAGATTAAAAAAAATCTGTAAAACCAAAACCTCACCTCCGACACCTCAGAAAAGGATTGCGACCCCGGTTGTTAAACTCAAATGTGAAAGTGACATTATTTTTTTTGCACCGAATTATAAAAACTTATAGTTAAGTATATATATTTTTGTTAATTTTAAGTTAAGGTTATATTGTGAATGTTGTCAATACTTTTAATTGTTGTGTTTATAGGTTTAGAAATGTTCATAAATGTTATCTAAGATTTATTATAAACACAATGTTAGTGTTGCTAATAAATAATATAAAACGTACTTTAGAAACAACTGATTTATGATGCTTTTGATTAGGTATTTAATAAAGATTTGCTTTAAATAATTTGTTATTATCTGTAAGTTGATTTCAACCTACTAAACACCATACACATATTATTATTTACCCACTATGCTGCTGCTCTGAACAACTACACTGTAAACAATTATTTTTCAGATCAACGTGAAATAAAATTGTAAACGACGATTAGGGCCGCCTAATGATCGACATTTTTTTATAACTCTAAAAATCGCAATGCCAGCGAAAACTGAATAGAAATACTACACTGTTTACAATTATATTTCAGATCAACGTTCACAAAATTACAATTGGACTTCACTTAGGTAAGTTCGTCCAATTTACAATATTTTTAATTATTGTCGTTGTACTCATATGTGAAACTAGCGTGTTTTTTTTAATGTCATTTTGCTGTCAAGTTGATGTCCAACTATAACGCTGCTAGCGGCTGAAGTTCTTAGAAGTCAGGGCCGGTTAAATTGTTACAAAAAAAAGAAAACCGTACGTAGCGCCGCTGTCACCGGCACAGAAAAGGTTGTGGCACTGTACCTCCAAATATATTGGTCACGTGACACTTTGGGTACCATGTCACTTGTCATTTTTTGTTCGTATATGTGTCCTCTGCCCATGCACACCACCACTGATCTCAATAAATAGAGGTCATTGCACACCATTCTCATCGGGGCTCGCGATTTCGAAAAAAAAAATGGCGGCGGGTCGATATGCCAGATCGTTTCTATCCCCTTTCGCTAAAGCTCATGATATTTCAATAACGTCATGCACTATGTGACAAAGACATCAATAAAAAAATTACACTGAACTTTCAAAGGAAATCAGACCTTATTGATTTACGGCATTACAATGAATTTTAAAACTAAAGGTGAGAAAGCAACTTCTCGGTCGAGTTTACTTATAATAAGCGTCAAATAAACGCTTTCACCAGAAAGGTGAACATTTAAGATTTCTGAAATTACATACTAGTTTAACAAAAACCAAGGCCAGACTTATGGTTCATGATTTTTACAACTTGGTTTTACAGTGAACGGTACAACATCAAGCTTTGTAAGCTCAATAATGTTAATCATTTTTTTACATCATAAAAAACCTAATTTAATTTATTAACATGGCTATCTAATGTCTAAAGTTACACTGCATGGCAATGCTAACTTGCGAACAGTTATACATTGATATCACAGCCAGTGGAAGTTTAGTTAAATAGTTGAATTATTAAAAAATGTAGTTAAGTACCTACATTGTTTTAAACAAAAAAAAAACAAGTGTCTTATTTGCACAGACAACTTTGACTTAGTATAACTCTAACTATTTCTATTTGTAAAGTCAAGTAATCTGTAAGTTCGGAAATCCCACAACAAGCTAGTTTATATCGAAGTCAGTTACTTAGGTATATGAGAGGATAAAATTAAGAAAAATTCTGATTTCACAAAGGTTATTGTTAATAAATTATAAATATTCTAACATACACACTTCGATCAACAAAAACACCTAAGCATTCACATCAAGTTATTTTCAAATATTATGTTTAATGAAGATATTATTAAATATTTGACAATAACACAATATCGAGTTTGTGACAATTAATTTAACCCTAGACCCTACTAATCATCGCCTGGGAGGCCGCGCTCGGACAGTTTTTTCGTTATAATTTCAAAACGCGCGGGCGTTGCGACTCGCACGCTCCCCTCAACTCAGTGCACCCCGCGACACGGCGGACAGTCTGTCGTACGTCCCGTGGGCTCTTGTCCTTTGCGAGTTATAGAGTGTCGGTCGCCTGGGAGGCGATCCTTAGTATTAAAGGTAATTATTTTTAATGGATTTATTTATTATTATTGAAGTTTTTGACGTGATCGAAGTTTATTTTATTTACAAAACTAAATATTTTGTTTACAGATGTACCCAAATAATAGTCAAATAGACAATTGGTTGTTACAAGATGATTCTGCTAGTGAAAATGAAGAGTTTTTCTTGTGATAAGTAATAAAAAAAAAACAAATTTTAAAGTTATGTACCATAAAAACTGTGATACATAGTGTTAGTTTTTTATGCTATTCTCAACAGACTGATAATATATTTTTATAAAAATGTTTCATTTTTCAAATGTTTGAAAAAAAACCTAAATTTTCATAAATTTGATATATACTTACTGTTTATTTTTTTTAAGTTACGTAAGTGTTAAGTTGCAAGAACCATATGAGGCTGTGTTGATTAATATTAGATATTTTTTTATTATTGCAATTATAAGGCAGAGGTTGACCTATTATGTCTGGATATGTTTTTTGTGCTTGAATAAATATATTTTTTTTTAATTTGCTTGTTTTTCAATGCGTAGCCTCCCAAGCAATGAGTAAGCAGTAAAAAAATTACATTAGTATTTTAGGGTTAAAAGAAAATCTGAATTACTCTTAGTTTTAAATATTCACAATTCGTCTTTCTCACCTCTCACACGGGCCACTAGTATAAGATTTTGCTAGAAAAAAAATTAAATTATCTATTTTAATACATAAATTACATATTGATATTATGTAACTCATTCATTATTATTATAGCGCAATTATACTTGGTCGTTGTTCGCTCGACTTCGGTCTTTTGGTACGATAGATACTTATTATTTACCTAGTACCTAATTCAATCTTGTCGACCAAATCCATTGTTATTTTCTTAAGATGCGATGGCAGGGATAGCAGATTTGTTATAAAGTATTTATATTATGGGCATATTTTTGAATTAACAACTAATATTAAAACTTTACATTTCAATATTTTTTTTGCCTGACTATTTTTCACGGTCACTCACTAAAGCAGAAATCGTGTTATGTCAAAAGATCTATAGACGCTCCAAATATTCACAGAATATTTAGTTGTACTTATATTCAGTTGAAAAATAAATAATTAATTAAAATCATTCCACATTAAAGTATTCAAGCGTGCTCCCATACAATAAACGTGATTTTTTTGCCGTTTTTTGCTCGATATTAATAACGGCAATAGGTAGACGCTTAAAATATTCACAGAATATTTAGTTGTAAGTATATTCACTTAAAAAAAACGTCTTTGAACAATCTTATCCGAATTCGGATACCCGATGGCATCTTTTTTTTCACTGAAACTTGAAGCTTAGTTAACTAAAAAGTAATTAAAAAAAATTACCATCTCAATGGCATCAATGCCCCAAGAGGCCAAGAGCCCGAATCCGAACATCCATAAACAGTCATTCCGACAGCAGAAAACGGCCTAACGACCAAGTGTAATCCTGCCATTTTTACCGAATCAGTAATTTCTCTAAGAATTTCAACACATAATACTGAATTAGTACTAGTTTACGCGCTCTTATGTAATGGTCTAAGGTTCCTGTGATTCTGGAGGCACCGTATAGAACAGAATTTGTATGCATCATATTCGAAAGGTGGTTTCGGCAGCGACGACCCGCAGAGGAAGCAACGAGGCTCTTCCGCCTTCACCTGATGAAGCAGAAGTGTTATTTGTAAATCATAAAATAGAAACAGTATTGTATTTTTTTCTTTTAAAGGTTACATTGTAGGTATAGTCGACAGAAGGCAACAACTGAACTAGGAAAATGGTTCTTATTAAGTATACGATAAGAGCTATCTTAGGCCCGTATTATAGAACGACACTCAAGTGGAGATCTCTTCTCAAGTATAGTTAGCAAGGGATGAATGTATTCGTTGCATGTATTTTCATCCCTTTCTAACTATACTTGAGAAGAGATCTCCACTTGAGTGTTGTTCTATAATACCGACCTTAGTGTTGACCCACACGTACCACAACCAGAACACGTGGGCGGGGCGCATTTTGTATTGGAATAGGGTATTTTACTGTTGTTGAAATGTAGATATTTAATGATGACGTTAAAAAATATTGCAATTAAGAATACCAAATGTGAAAAAATAATTTGAATCTGTTTTATAATAAAAGAATTATAGTCTGTTTGATTTTGACTACTTATAGCTGTCTCTTTCTAAAACGAAATCTTCTATGGCGTGACTATGACGCTACTAACCCACTGACGTCACTAAGATAGCGTCCTGTCCTTGTCTAATTATAAAGTTTGAAGTCCTATATCTTTGAAAATATTCAAGATAATTCAAAATGAAAACTTGTTTTGTGTAGCTAATATTTCGAAAAACATTTTAAAGAAATAAAAAAAAATCAGTAAAATACCGTATTCACACGTACCACTTATCGACCGCGTGAGTGATACCAACCACAACACAACCACCAGACGCTTCGAACTAGCGGCCGGCCACATCGCATACGACGTAACCTCGGCGTCGATACTTTGTGATTTATTGAAAATTCGCTGCTCTTATACAGTACCCCTAGTGTATGTTTTTATGTCAAGCAAACGCAAACTATCGCGAGTCCGTATTTATGTCAATTTGTATGAAAACTGTATCAGCGCCTCTAGCGGCGAGTAGCGCGCTTATGCAGTTTTCATACAAATTGACATAAATACGGACTCGCGATAGTTTGCGTTTGCTTTACATAAAAACTTACACTAGGGGTACTGAACACTTTTTCTATAAGCGCAAAACCTCTTAGGTGGTGAAAGTGCTCATGAATATGAACAACTTTTACTATGGGGCCAACTCTGCAACTTAACAAAAAAAACAGCTGTTCCATACATACTGGTCGAATAGGTAAATATTGACAATTTGTGTGTGAGTGAGCTCCCAAAACTTGTTGGTCTTGACCTTCACCGCCTGCTTCTTTGTCCCGCTGGCGCTTCGCTCGCTTCTGCTGCGCTTTCTTCTCCCGCTCGCTTGTTTTATATGAAATACCCACCCTTTGCGCATTAGTGAGCTCCAAGAACTTGTTGGTTTTGACCTTCTCCGCCTGCTTCTCTTTGTCTCGCTGGCGCTTCGCTCGCTTCTGCTGCACTTTCTTCTCTCGCTCGCTTGTATTATATGAAATACCCACCTTTTGCGCATCAGTGAGCTCCAAGAACTTGTTGGTCTTGACCTTCTCCGCCTGCTTCTCTTTGTCTCACTGGCGCTTCGCTCGCTTCTGCTGTACTTTCTTCTCCTGCTCGCTTGTATTATATGAAATACTTACCTTTTGCGCATCAGTGAGCTCCAAGAACTTGTTGGTCTTGACCTTCTCCGCCTGCTTCTCTTTGTCCCGCTGGCGCTTCGCTCGCTTCTGCTGCGCTTTCTTCTCCCGCTCTGCTTCTACTAGCTCAGGCGTGATCGGCCCTGGTATATGCGACTGGAGGACAAAGTAATTTTAAAATGAATTCAGGTATGGTATAACTGCAGCTATGTTCGTCACGCAGCGCAGCACAGTTACTTTTTGTTGAGCAACATTTTGTAACAAGTGGTAACTTGGAATTCAATATTATACTTCGATCAACAATAGTACTAAATGAAGGCTCACGAACTAAATTAAAACTTTACATGGCACAGACTGACTTTTTTCAAACGAAGAAAAAAGTTTTCGTATGTTATGATCTTACATTATAAATGACAGGAACCGTTCCAAGTTTGAAATACCTTAGTATTATTGACACTGCCAAAATATTCTACTTATAACTATACTCTCAAGTGGGAGTATACGCTCGGCCATATCTGTCACTCCAACTATGTATCTAGAACTAGGTGTTATTGTTGATCGAAGATATTATATAAAAGATAGCCAATTTTTTTATGTAACAAAATGTTGCTCAATAAATTAAAAGTAACCGCTGTGTTGATGAACTCGAACCAATGGGTTGGAAAACTAATTTTTTATCACGACAGAGAGCGTATGTGTTATTGGGCTTTTGCTGTGATTGGTTGTTTGTTATTGTGATATAACGTCACAATCTCACAATAACAACCCATCATAACAGCTGTCAAAATCGATGAAATCTTTTAATTGCGTCATTATAGGGATGAACCGATACCATCAAGGAATCCATCCTTTTACTCGATATCATAAGGTATCGATACTTTGATTCGAATAAAAATTTCACAAAATAACTACCTACTTAATTATTTTTGAAATGTGTCGATGCAATGTAGATGCATATAATTGAATTCTGTATCTAAATTACCTATGTGTTTGTTGGTAATTTAAAAAGCATAAAATGTTAAAATAAATATCTTTGGATAAAATAAATATCTGTCCGAAAATGGTAGCAATACGTGATTGTAATTGTAAGTATGCGAATAGGTAGAATGACTAGTTATATGATAGATATCTCACCTTGGCATAGTTATATTTGTCCGGGAACTGTCCCTGGAACATTCGGAAGGCCACCCTGGTGTCGGCGTGCGGCGTGGCGGCGTACGGTGTCTGCAGTTGGTGGTTGCGCACGCAGGGGTCGCCACCAGCGGTAAGAATTTGACTGTAGAACGATTTTCAACATCATAAGGAAAGAAGAAAGAAAGAAAGAAAATGTGTTTATTTCGTCACAGACGAGAGACGATACATAACAAAATACAGCTAGACAAATAATAACCAAAAAAAAAAAGGAAATACAAAAGAAATGACAATAGATAATAATTATGAAGTTCATAAGTGTTGTTAAACAAACCTAAGTTGAATAAACGAAATTGAAATTTGTTTTTTTTTAAACGTCTCACGGCTGCGCCAAAATAGGTGGCCAAATCAGCATTATGTCAGGTATAGTATACCTGACGCTGGCTTTCAATGAGAGATTTTCTACCAGCAAATAAAAAAAAAAAAAGTTTATTTATTAGCTCGATAGATGGCGCTGACCTGACATGAATCCCTCACCTCTATTGTTTATTACCACTCAGAGATGGGCCTATTTCTCGAAAGATACAAGTTTACAAGATCACAAGCTTCGAAATGTAACATGGACTTGTAAATTCTGTTTCACGAAGTAAATAACAAGTGTTTTTTACGGTAACAAAAAAGAGTGTTATTGGAATACCTAATGACATATAAATGCATTGGCTGATAAATATTTTTCATCTCTCATATTCGTAAAGTGATATGTATATTTAAGGCCTAATCAGACGAAGGACTTTTGTCCCCGTGGGACAAAAAGTCCCTGTACGTCCAAAATATTTCCTCCGGGTACTTGTCGCGGACTCAACGCATATAGTGTGCGGTCATTTGTTGCCCGAAGACGTACTTCACTATCGGGCGCTCAATGCAGACTAAAGTTCGTCGTGTGCGTTGTTACGCCTATTTACGTTTGTTCTATTTTTTTCGGGGACTACCGCGAACTTTTGTCCAGTCCAGTCTCTCGGTGTCCGCCGTACTTTCGGGGACTTTTTGTCCGCGGTACTTTTAGTTCCTTGTGTGCGTTATTCGAAACAATTTATAAGAGATCTATATCGATGGACAAAAAAGTACTCGGCGGACAGTCCCTCGTCTGATCAGGCCTTTAAACTGTTGTACGATTCTCTAAGATTCAATCAACAAACTCGACGTTCATTTTCGCTTGACTTTCACTTGTTTATTATGAATTTTGAAATAAAGAATCGAAGTGAACGACGATGTGACGGTGAAACTTCGTTAGAGAATCGCACCCCTGAGCAGTGGGTTCAAAACTCTGCGTTGCACCCTAGGGTGTAAAAGTATCTAAAAATAGAACTGAATTTGGTTACAGTCAACCATAGAGTTATCTCATCGGCAATGAAAAAGTTTTCTACTGATGTTGTATGGGGTGGGGGGGCCGGAACTGTTTCAAAAATGAATTTTATAAAAATGAGAATATCTCAAAAACGGTGCGTCGAAGCTAAAATCTAACAAAATTTTCAACCCCCTATGGTGCCCCGGAGATACATAGGAGGCATCCGATAAACATATATTTTTTTTATTTTTTGTTTAATTGAACTTCAAATTTTTTAAATATAATAGAAAAAAAAGAGAAGGCGATGCCCCCCGCCACCATTCTTTTATTTTTCTAGGTAGTTTTAGTTGTTTTTGTTGCTTTTCTTATATAGGGGGATGAAAAGCAAAGTGTATTTACTTTCCATAAATTCGAAATGAAAGTAGAGTGTATTACTCGGCCGCAAAATTATTTTCACCTCGGGCGACGTATATTGAATCCCTCGCTGCGTTCAGGATTCTACTTTAGAATCCTCCACTGCGCTCTGGATTAAAAATAGCGCCCTCGTCGTAAATATGCTATTTTGCTCCCTTGTAATTCAATCTACTATTATCTTAATGTCAATGTCACTGACATTACACTCGTAATTATAGTGAATGATTTCTTCTAAAATGGCCGCCAACTTGTGATTCTGATGTTCTACTATAGTAAAAATACAAGTACTTCACTAGCTTTCTTACATAATAGGGTATTTTACTGTTGTTGAAATGTAGATATTTAATGATGACGTTAAAAATATTGCAATTAAGAATACCAAATTTGAAAAAAATAATTTGAATCTGTTTTATAATAAAAGAATTATAGTCTGTTTGATTTTGACTATAGCTGTCTCTTTCTAAAACGAAATCTTCTATGGTGTGACTATGACGCTGCTAACCCACTGACGTCACTAAGATAGCGTCCTGTCCTTGTCTAATTATAAAGTTTGAAGTCCTATATCTTTGAAAATATTCAAGATAATTCAAAATGAAAACTTGTTTTGTGTAGCTGGGTCATTCCATGTAACGGGTGTTACAGGTCGTACACCTTTACTTGACGATTAATTAATGATGCAAAAATAGAACATATCCTTTTTATTAGCTTAACACCCTCCACCTAGGTCAAAGTTTCGTCATCCGTATTGACTGAGCCGGTATGCTCAATCAGTAATTGTCAGATGATGTCAGGTAGTATCAGGAAGATGATGTAAGGAAATGTCAAGAATGCACTAGAAATGATACAGTCAACCGATACTACGGAGTTACTTTATTGTACTGAAAAATATAATAATTAAATAATATTGCAAGTGACGAAAGTAGGTCGCTACGTTGCACATTGTATTAGCGGCTACTAATGTACGATGACCGATGACCCGTACACGTATTAAAACTAAAAGTATTAGCTAGCAGTAAAGAAATCAGGAACAATATATGTGCGTAACGGGCGTTACACGATTTTGCCTATGCTTTCCGGATTACCCGCAACAAAAGCAAAAGTCTTTTAAAGCATGCCTCGTACGTGTAACACCCGTTACAAGAAAAGTGCATTTGTTTATTTAGCGACTGAGTTAATGTACGCATCATAAAATGAATTGAAAGATTTTTAGATGCAACAACCATAAACCAGCACAACCAACCTTATATTAGTCCTAATAAAGTCATATCAAAAATTGGTAGCACCCGTTACGTAACGGGTGTTACCCATCATTCCCCACCAATATCTCACAAATAAATAAGCTGAACATCAAATAAATAGAAAATATTAGCAGTTCTTAATCATAACCTTACTTCCTCAAATGCATTTTATGATGCGTGCATTAACTCAGTCGCTAAATGAACAAATGCTCTTTTTTTGTAACGGGTGTTACACGTAAGTGTCATGCTTTAAAGGTTAAATAAATCTAACAAATTATTAAAGTATTCAAATAATATTTCAGGCACTGCTTGCTTAAAACTTTTCCTTTCTAACAGCGAAACTTGCAATGTCAATCTGACTGTAGTTTTCTTGTTTTGGTGTTGAGAGTTTTGATAAAAATAAACTACCATCAATCGTATACAGTAACCTGACTTTGATATGTAAAAACAGAATAAATTCGAAAATAAATTAAGAAATTAAAGGTGGTCTATTAAAATATAGGCTTTTAAGATTATCCTAAGACACATTTTCTTTTAAAATCAGCATTTTAAGAAAATATGTTGCGGTAGCGTTTTCCATGGAATGACCCAGCTAATATTTCGAAAAACATTTTAAAGAATAAAAAAAAAATCTGTAAAATAGCGTATTGTAGACTTGTAAAAATGGTTAAACAGGGCCCTTGCCAGCAAATTAAAAAAAAGCAAACCCATGTCTGATGAACGCCATCTGTTGAGTTTTTTGGAACTAACTTTTTTCTTTTTTAATCATCTGTCAAAAAATCCCTCATTGGCACCTATACGATTTTTTTTCGACAGCTATGTCTGTCAAGAAGCATACTCATGATATAAATTACAATTAAATGTATATTTTATAGTAAAAACAAGTATTTGCAAATACATAGAACATAATATAAAGTGGGAATTGATAAAAAAATGCAATACGGTATGATTTTTCTCGATGGTATTAGTACATACATATAATGGAACTTATAAAAACTGAATAAAAAATTGAAGAAATAAAAAATAACTTGATGTGAAGAGGCCTAAATAAATGAGAAATTGGCGTTGTAAGGCTCCAACTCACACTGCACATTAAGCAAATGATGTTTTAGGTGTTTTCTAAATGTGTTTATAGAAGAGATCTGTCTTAAGGGTGGTGGAATATTATTCCAAATCTTAGAGGCTGCATAGCGAAAGCTGCCCCTAAAAGATGCAGATCTATGTGCAGGTGTGGCTATCTGTTGCGAGCACTGCCTTCTGTCGCAGAGTCTCCGGCTACCAATCTTGCCAATCTTATCAAACAAATATGATGGTTCTTGGTGTTTAATCACTCCAAAAAGAAGACAGGCTAAATGAAGCTTACGCCTCGATTTCATTTTAAGAAGGAGCCGACTATTTAAGAATGGCGTGACAGATCCTCTAGCAGGCACGGAGAAACAGAACCGAGCACACGCATTCTGGACTCGCTGAATGAGCCGTTCAGTTCTACTCAACTTAAGGCAACTTTATCCTTCGGACGACAGGAAGTGGCCCATTTTTTAAGTACCTTAACAAAGCACTTGAGCGCTTGTTATCGCTCTCCTCGCTTTATACTTACGGCGATTCCAGTTAGCTTTATGAGAAGCTGATGAGTCAAAGTATCAATTTAGAGTTATGAACAGATTTACGACGTGT
This sequence comes from Crambus lathoniellus, assembly GCA_949710035.1. NCBI lineage: Eukaryota > Metazoa > Arthropoda > Insecta > Lepidoptera > Crambidae > Crambus > Crambus lathoniellus. The sequence goes on along the minus strand of OX453303.1, from coordinate 6,981,659 downwards.
TTTGTTTTCTCTATTGAACGTCGAAAACCGCAGACGAAAATAAGACATTATTGCAATAGTAATAAGGAAAAGAGTCGGGTATGAATATAGATGCGAAGCTGTTTAATAACGAAAACAACCAAGCGTTATTAACGTTTAGTTATTGCATTTTTGGGTTTTTACATGTATAGATAGTACAGATGGCATCTTATAATGCCATCGGTCATAAGGAGATGCAATGCTGTGTTCCCATCGGTGTTTATAAAAATGTACAATAGGCGAATAATAAGTGTGCGAGTGAAGTTGCCTGCGTATTTGCCGCTTCTTTGGTCACTTCGTGCGCCTGTTAATTTGTTTCTGTGCAGGGTCTTGTACGATGTTCACTTATTAACCTACATTTATTTTAATCCTAGTTTAAATAATATAATAGTAACGTACGTGACCATGTCTGGTTTCTCAGCTATGGCAGCTTTATGCAACGCAGTGTTTCCATCGGTGGGGTCCTGCGTGTTGCACGCCGCTTCCAAGTCGTTTCCCTCCCAGCGCTCGAATATTGTTTCAAGGGAGACTTGGTCACTCGAAATCATTTTCCACATCTGTGGGTTGAAACAACAACGTAAGATCAGTAAGATTGAAATTAAACTACGTTTGTGGATTTAAGGTACTATGACGCTATAGACTTGGTGATGTCACAAAGATAGTCGTTCCTCTATGTCTAATTAGAAAGTTTGATGCCCTAATAACATTGAAAATATTCAAGACTAGCTGACCCGGCAAACGTTGTTTTGCCATATAAATTTTATTGGACACGAACACCTGCCTGACACAATATCACTTATTAAAAAAAAAGAAATCCTAAGCGGCAAAAATGTCAGTGATTACATACTCTTTGACATACCTTCTCTTTGGAAGCGGCTAAGAAATGACAGTTGTGTGAAGTATGACAGTTTAACTGTTTTCTATACAAAATTACCATTTTTATTTTATAATTTTCCTGGATAAAAAGTAGCTTATGTTACTCTCCAGCTCTCAAATTATCTCCATACCGAAAATCTCGTCGATCCGTTGCTCCGTTTTGACGTGAAAGACGGACAAACAAACAAACAAACAAACAAATTAACAAACAAACACACTTTCACATTTATAATATTGAAAATATTCAAGATAATACAAAATAAATACATACCTACTTGTTTTTTGTTGCTGATAGTTCGAAAAACACTTCAAATAAATAAAAGAATATCAGAAAAATACCCTAATAAAACTATTAATTTAAACTCACATCACAAAAGAGCACGAATTAAAAGAGTTCAGAGTGAAATCGACTATCGAATTTTCGCATCACTAATGTACTGCAAAAAAACTTGAAAAACAAAATACCTTTTTGATGTTAGTAGGAATCTTTTGTTGCACCGGCTTCGGTTGGGTATTATCTTGCTTTTCCACTGGCTTTTTCTTTTTTTTCTTCCTAGCTTGTTCTTTTCTCTCCGGCGCTGTATCAGTGTCAGTGTCCGAGCCAAGCGGGCTGGCAACAGGCAAATCGTTAAGGAGGTCTTTTCTAGAACTACTAATGACACCGTTTGACGTCAGCTCAGAAAGTTTTTTGATCCAATCCTTTGGGGTTTCGGAGTCTATGAAACATGGTCCCTCGTCTTCGCTCGATAGCATCTGGGTAGGTAATTCACGTGGAGTGCGTTCTCTGTTATTGAATGTTTTACGCTTTAATATCAATAAAAAAAATGCACATTTTGTATTGTGCAGTGAACAGCACCCTTGGTCCAGTTCGATGTAAATAATAAACATTTTGTCGTTATAAAGAGAAAAGGTTTGTATTTTTGGTTTTTTTTTTGTTTGTGACGAATAAATTAAAAACTACAGGCCCGATTAAAAAATTTCAATCAATATTAGAAAGTTACATTCTTTCTGAAAACAAAGGCTATTTATTTTAATTTTTAGTTTTTTGCATTCACAATGCAATTTTTGTTACTGAAAAATGGAAAATGAAGTATTTAGAAAAAATCGACCTGTCTCACAACTAGCTCTGATGGGACTCGAACCCACGACCTTTCGCTTTCCGGGCGACTGCTCTAACCACTGAGCTACGGAGTCGTACAAACGACTCCGTTTCCATTTTTCAGTAACAAAGGCTATGTTTGATTCCGATATTCACACAGGAACGGGTACCACGCGGGTGAAACCACGGAGAGCCACTAGTAATAACTAATAAGATAAAAAGAATTGTATTGTTGTAACACTCAATACAAGACTCAATGACTAGTGGTTCACACCACCGATTTCAGACCAAGAGGTCCCGGGTTCGATTCCCAGTGGGGGTACATATTGTATTTGGTTTGGTTGGTGGTAGGACTTAGCCCATGTATCGAGGAAGGCTATATCGATAGGCTATATCATCACGCTCCGACCAACAGAAGAGGACCATGAAAAAAGGTTGCAAAAACGGGAAAAACTATTTCTTTTTAGTAGGTTTTCCTTTTCCTCAAATTAACGCAGGTGAAACTGCGAAGCAAAGCTAGTCAGTGATAATGCTTGGCGAAGGTCGGATGTTCTAAATGCGGTATCTATTGGTGGTTATCTGTAGCTACAGGTCGCTTTATGAAAATAATATAAGTCAGTAATCTGATGGTCACTTTCCTTATCATTGAAGTGGAAATGGACCGGAAAAATAATGAGGGAGCAACAATAAAAATGGACAAAAAAAATATTGAATAGACCCCCCGCGAAAATAGCAAAAGAAAAAGAGGAAGGCCAATAAAAAGATGGTCAGACGAGTTCAGGACATCAATAGGTCCACTCTGGCCGAGACTGGCCATAGACGAGGAAACATGGAAAGGACTGGAGGAGGCCTTTGTGTCCAAACAACAGAAGGACAGACTTACAAAGGAAGCTGCTGCAAATTTATATAAACACTATAATTAACTAGGTATATGTACCTAAAATTTTGTTTTCTTTGAAGTAAATAAAGGCTTATAAAAATCTGATGGTCAGTTTACCTTGACTTAGCTCTGTCGATGGGCTTGCCCGGACTCTTCTGGGCCTTTTTCGCTTTTTCTGCTGTTGCCTCTGCGTTTGATTTAGTATCCAGCTTCGCTGTCGAGGCTATCAGTGCCTTTTGGAATAGTTCCATAGTGTCTGTAAATAAAGAATTAGGAAGAAAATGTTTGATAACTTTAAGCTCGTAATTCTATTATTATTGCAGTATTGACAATGTTGAAATATGTTTAATTATGTATAATATATGATGGCACAGTAACATAATGTAGAACTTTTTTTAAAGAAAAGTGCTGAGTTTTCCACAGTCTTTAAAAATGTTTATTGTGTGAGCGATACAATTGCAAAGTATGAAATGGCTCTTAAACCTCAGTAAGGTATATATACAAACAAATCTCACCATAGACCTCCACACTGGCCACTGTTTCATGCACTCTCAGCACCTCCTTGTAAGAGGGTTTCTTGGTGGGGAAGGGTAGCACCCTCACTCTCATATCTTCCCTCTTTAAGGGGGAGTTCTTCCCGAAAAGAGCCGCTTGGTTCAATGAGCCGACAGCTCGGTATAAGACGAAAGTGCAACCGGTGAGGTCTTCCGCCCAGTTCGCTATTACTTCTTGAACATGCTGGAAATTTAATCTATATTTACCATTTTTATTAATACAGATTTAAATACATTAAATACAGACACGAACAATAATACGTTAACAACATAGGACTATGTCATATTACAATATAGAATTACTGCTATGGCACAGACACTTTTGTTTCAGAACGCTACAATATGACAAAGTTCTATCTTGTTTACATAATATACTGCTTGTGACTGTCCATATCGAAATAAGGGATCTGGGGAGTGTCTCGAGGTCTGGATTGCGTTATACGAGCAAAGCACTACTAACCAATCAAGATCTTTAGAAATTACATCTGACCCCATTCCTGAGAACCTTGGATTTATATCTGACCCCATGCCTTAGACCAAGAACCTTGGGAATAATAAAAACCCAGACACGCACGTATTAGAGATGCTGGTAACACATATAGGGATTGTTTCAGAACTGCCCAAACTGGGTACGGTAAGGAAACAAAGTATTATAAACATTAAAAAAGAAACCTCTAAAAACTGCTGCTGGCAGTATCTCCTCAAGCTAGCCCCGGCGGACCTCGGCGCGTTGCCATGTTGGTCCCTCAAAGCCTGCGCTTGGCCCTGCCCTCTCCTAGTGACATACGACCTATGCGTCTTATGAACGACGGCTACACCGCCAGAAAATATGGCGCCGGCGAAGTTGCCGCCAGAAACCATTAGCACTGCTCTATGTTGGAAGCCAAGTATGGTCAGGAAACAAACTATTATAAATATTAAAAACTGCTGCTGGCAGTATCTCCCCAAGCTAGCCCCGGCGGACCTCGAAGCGTTGCCATGTTGGTCCCTCATAACCTGCGCTTGTCCCTGCTGCCCTCTCCTTGTGACATACGACCTATGGGTCTTATGAACCACAGCTACACCGCCTAAGAATATAGCGCCGCCGGCGAAGTTGAGAAACCATAAGAACTGCCTAACGTTGGAAGCTACTAGGTATGGTTAGGAAACAAACTATTATACACATTAAAAAACCAAACCTCTAAAAACTGCTGCTGGCAGTATCTCCTCAAGCTAGCCCCGGCGGACCTCGGCGCGTTGCCATGTTGGTCCCTCAAAGCCTGCGCTTGGCCCTGCCCTCTCCTAGTGACATACGACCTATGCGTCTTATGAACGACGGCTACACCGCCAGAAAATATGGCGCCGGCGAAGTTGCCGCCAGAAACCATGAGCACTGCCCAACGTTGGAAACCAGGTATGGCTAATCTTTGACATCTATCGATCCAGGCGAACCCTTCCCCATCTGTGGATAGCTCTTCCTGTGAAACAAACAAGTTAAAAAGTTGCATTTTAGTAAACTATCAGGTTTTGCATATTATTGTGTAGGTATTTACAATACACATTTATAGTATGTATATTAAGTAATTTTTAATAAATAATTTTCTTCAATAAAATCCATTTTGAAATCAAAATTTGAATTTTTGATACAATAAATTAAATAAAACTAACTTTAAACTTTAGTTTTTAAGTCACAAACCTTTTTATGATGTAGAATACATCTATAGACACAGAACACCTGCCCCTTCTGGTTGGTGAAAAAGGCCTTACAATGTCTTGTAGCTGCGGCAAACAGGTCTGTAGCTGGTTTCTTCGAGTTGTCCTCAGTTTCTGAGTCACTGCCTGACACACTGTCGTCATCTGGAATGTCAGATTGTATGTATGAATAAAACTTATGCTGAATTATTAAAATTTTTACTTTTTTGCATTCACAATTGAATTTTTATGATTGAAAAATGGAAAATGAAGTATTTAGAAAAAATCGACCCGTCTCACAACCTCTGTCCCATCCTATCGGAGCTGGTTGAGACGGGTAGATTTTTTCTAAATACTTCATTTTCCATTTATGCTGTTTTTTTTCTAATTATTTCTTATGGAAATAGTATTAAAACAAATATGAATCTATTAAATGTACACTCGACAGCACATCAAATTAAACAGTTGAACTGCGATAACAGCTTTCATTACGTAGGGCATAAAGGCGGTCTCAAGGTCAACATGTATAGTCTGATATGCTGCCGTGTGTAACATGGTGTACTACTGAATTACCCTACTCTAAAACAATTTCCACTTTCAGTAAAAAAATCCACTTTAATTAATTAGCAAACAAAATATAACAATAAATATTTAAAATATTTCCAATAACTCACCTGTTCGAGGCAAGGTACCCAAAGACTGGCGGCATTGCCCCTTTGTATCGGTAGGCTTATGCGCTGAGCAAAATAATTGCCAGACTTTTGGTCACCCTTTGCCTCCAACAGGGGAGCAATTGCATCCTTTAAATTCCTTTAATTATATTATTTACTTTTATGATATAATGGATGAAGTAAGTACATTGTAATAAAAATCAACTTGTAAATAAACTGGAAAAGAAATTAACCTTCATCACTTGAACTTCCTAGAAATAGAAATAAAAAAATTATTAATTGAACATATGAATAACATTATAACTAAAAGAAAATTTAAACTTTATGCATTAAGTCCATAAAAATATTTATAGTGTTTAACCTCAGGACGCCGGACCAACCGAATAGGGCCTGAGAATTATATAGTAAACTAGCTTTCCGCCCTCGTCGTCGCCCGCGTGGGCTACACGACGTTATCCCGCGGGAATGTGATGTTTTTCCAGGATAAAAGCCTATTTTCCTCTCCAGGCTACAAAGTATCTGTGTCCCTAATTTCAGCCAAATCCGTTCAGCCGTTTTAGCGTGATTGAGTAACAAACATACAAACATCAAAACTTTCATATTAATAACTAGCTTTCCGCCCGCGGCTTCGCCCGCGTGGACTACACGACGTTATCCCGCGGGAATGTGATAATTTTCCGGGATAAAAAGTAGCCTATGTTCCTCTCCAGGCTACAAAGTATCTGTGTTCCAAATTTCAGCCAAATCCGTTCAGCCGTTTTGGCGTGATTGAGTAACAAACATCCAAACATCCAAACATCCAAACATCTAAACTTTCACATTTATAATATTAGTAGGATATTAGTAGGATGCTGCCTTATTTCTATAACAAATAATTTCAGTTTGGCCCCATTCAGACGGGCAGGCGTTGAAGAGTTAAACTGAAAAACATCATTAAGTAGGTATCTTATTGTGAGAAATCATAACAAATACAATCAAAGTAATGGTCAAATAAAAATAATTTACCTTGTCTTGAATTAAACTGTCCCAAAGTTAAAGGTAATTTCCCAAAAAGCTTCCTTTTAAGATTGTGTGTGTGCCAGTGTTGTTGGTAGTGGGCAGTTTGCTGGGCACGGGTCTCGAATGGTCCCACTCCACAGCAAGAACAAGCATTGCCATCGGAGGGACCATTTAATGTGAGGGCGCTTAGACGACGCATCACACTCGCCTCATCCACTGAAATAGTAAACAAAGTGTGCACAATATACTTAAATAAAACTTTGTCTATAAATTGTGTACAAACTTCCAGTTTCATTCATAAATAGAACAGGTATTCAATGAGAATTTTTCAAGCAAGACAATTCAATTTTTTTTTAATAAAATTGGTCTGAAAGTTGGAAAGATTGCTTTTAACTTACTAAGACATCAAACATGTTTTGTTATTATAATTAAATAAAATGATACAATTATAAACTGAAAGTGATAACCTTCTTACCGATTTGATGTGATTCTGTAATCATACAAGCAGCTACCTGGATCCCTTTGATTAGTTTTTCAAAATCATCTAAATCATACACTCGTATCAAACGAGGTTTTATAACATATTCTGTTTTATTGGCCATTTTAGCTACACGTGGTGTGGTGTAAATATCTAGCTGCTAGCTTTACTTTTCATTCGAATATTGCACAATATATAAAAAATCTTTGAAATTTTCGACCAAATACCAAAATTACCAAATCTGACAATTTGACATTGACATTTCTAACCTCACTCACTCTTTTTTTTATAAATTCATTCCTAAAGGAACAGGCTAAGGTCTGACACTGCCTCATCATTAGTAGGTTTTCTCTCTTCAGTCTTGAAAATGTCTTTAGTAATACTTGTTCTTACGTTTCCTTCTTAATAATTATGTCTTCAGTAATTCTATTACTTGCTGACCTAACGCAACTCATTAAAATTCGTGGGTGGTTCGTACACATTTCAATGCTCATGGTAGTTTAAAGCGGGAATAGCAATCTGAATCGTACGGAGCGCCTTAGTTTATTTCTCACTTTTACTTCATTGTTCTTCATTAATGGCACATTATTGTACTAATTCCACCACATTTACACAATGAAAACCCCAAAAAACTAATTTATAAAATTAAGACATAGAGCCCGTCCTTTTATTCTCGCTTCCCGCGCAAAACTCCCTAACCTCACTCATGTCATGCATGCACGTCATATCATTATGTGGACTGATTAAAGAGGTTCCTAAAAATAATTTTATCGATAAATATTTATACAATTTGATTAAATTGAAGTCAAGAATCCAAATAGGTTTGTAATCCAATTGACAACATTTCAAAATTTTAAGGTACTTCTTTTTATGGATATAATGAAAGGTTATCGTTTTTTAGGAAACTCTTTATTTTTTATTTTATTTTTATTTTCATAAATTATTGAGATAATAATTAATTGAAAATGGTATAAGTATTCTAAAAGGACGTAAGTGCAATATCAGGAATGATATTTAAGCGGTTCCTTAGCCTCAAACCTTCCTCTCTCTAACTTTCAAATAAAAAAAAACTGTCCATGACATGATGTTTTACGTAGAGATGTTCCTAGCAAGCTAGTATGTTGTGTCGATAATAATAGCATTTTTGTTAAAAGGGATTATTTATTTTTATTTGGTCAGATGCAATAAAACCACACTACATTTGATTTATTTCGTCTCACATGTGATATAAAAATGTAGTTTTAAAAATGCTATACTTTTCATGACTTGTAAGCATATTTAACCAACTTGCTCTATACTTTAAAACAAGTAGTAACTGTGTAAGTACTTTTACTTACCTTTTAAATCATTGTTTGTGTAATAATAAAACAAAGACATTTCAGTATCCTAACCATTTTTTATTGAAACTAATCGATAATAATTCGATTACTGAGTCAAGCAGCAGGCATCACTATGAGCGATTTTCTGAGAGGCCATTTAAAAAAAAAAGCTTCCAATGAGCGATTTTCTGAGAGGCCATTTAAAAAAAAAAAAGCTTCCAATTGCTTCACTAGATGGCGTTGAATAAGTATGTACATGTCTATGGTATATTTTGGTATGAAACATATTTAATTTAATTACTTTTTAAAAACCCAAAGGAAACTAATAATATATTAAATAAGTACTACTGTGAGGAACAGAAACGAAATAGGTAAATTTAAAGACTTAGGTAAATAAATAACATCTGTCTGACGTTCCGTTTTACGTAAAAAAGTCGCGTCAAAGTAAAATTTATAACGTTCCGTTCCTTCTAACTGCATAGGTGGGACAGCGCCATCTAGTGACTGAACTTTCGGAAAATCGCCCATTGCTTCACCAGATGGCGTTGAATAAGTATGTACATGTCTATGGTATATTTTGGTATGAAACATATTTAAATTAATTACTTTTTAAGAACCCAAAGGCAACTAATAATATATTAAATAAGTACTACTGTGAGGAACAGAAACGAAATAGGTAAATTTAAAGATTTAGGTAAATAAATAACATCTGTCTGACGTTCCGTTTTACGTAAAAAAGTCGCGTCAAAGTAAAATTTATAACGTTCCGTTCCTTCTAACTGCATAGGTGGGCGAGCGCCATCTAGTGACTGAGCTTTCAGAAAATCGCCCATTACAGTGCCACAACCTTTTCTGTGCCGGTGACAGCGGCGCTACGTACGTTTTTCTTTCTTTTATAGTAATTTAACCGGCCCTGACTTCTAAGAACTTCAGCCGCCAGCAGCGCTATGGTTGGACATCAACTTGACAGCAAAATGACATTAAAAAAAACCACGTTAGTTTCACATTTTGGCCACCGGCACAGCAAAGTTTGTGGCACTGTACTTATAATGACAATAACTTTGACATTTTGTTTGTTTACTTTGTTTTTTTTCTTTTAGGGGATTGATTCCAGGCAAATGCATACACGCTAGGACTTCTTGACATTGATCATTTTACACATTTTTTTAAATATCTTGGTAAATAAGCGACGAAAAAATTTACAAAAATGTTTTTCATGTTTAAGTAGTTCGAATCTCGAAATGGTTTTCGAATTTTACTGCCTTTCAAAAAATGAAATGTTGTCAATTATTTAACCTTCTGAGACCTAATTTTTTGGCCCTTCTGAAGAGTGACCCAAAGTATCATAAACATGACTATACCACAGTGTAAAAAGAACCTACAGTGAGCCGACTCCTTTATTGATAAACGCATGCCGCCACTGCGTAGGTATATGCACAGAAATTCCGTCAAGGGTCAGGGTTGTCACAACATAAACTACTCAAATATTTTACATAAAAGTTTTGATTTGTAATAACGAAAGAATAAAAATAGTCAATAGAGCCTATTCAAGAATAACATCTTTAAAGACAAAACCGAAACAGTAAACATGAAACAGACGATTTTTTTTCGCGATTTCAAATTTTTCCCAAAGTAAAAGTTGTTCAGTTTGATGGTCCCTATCCTATCAAACCAACCATATTCGGCTTTAGGGGTATTTTTTTGTAACACGTTGTATAACCTAAAACCTATTTATATTTTATCGTAAGCAACCTAGTATATTGCTGTAAACGACAAGTACACTACGTGTTATAATAATTAGCCGATGAAGGTTACGACAAAAAACTGAATGGGTTGTTACTTGTAACTTACTATAAAAACTTCAAAATTTAATAAAACTGAATTATATTCAACTGTGAACTTTAAAGTCAGTGTTTTAAGGTGCAAAATCAGTTGATACTACAAAAACACTTTTTTGAGAATTTTGGCAGTTACGTTACGAATTACGGTGTTACCTATACACTGACAGCCGGTTGCACCAAAATATTCATTTTACGAATTCGTAAAAAGTAACTGAATTTTGCTGTCAAAACTGTCAAACCCATACATTTTTAAACCATAAACCCTGTAAAAGTAATAGTACCTATAATGTAAAAAAAAACTTGGTGCTAATAGTAGTACCTGTCGCTTACGACAAAATACTAAAGATAAAAGATAAAGATAAAAATATTCTTTATTCACTTAGACATAATAAATATGTACTTATGAATCGTCAATATTTTCCTACCATTCATTCAAGACTTTTTTAACTGACAAGAAGAATGGGCGCAAGAAACTTGCCAGCGTTTCTTAGTTAGGTAACGACATTTACAAAAAAAAAAACATATCGTTACTAATACAACAATTGCTTAGTATAAAAATACATCATATTAAACAGTGATTATGTTATGTGTTACATCATGACCATGCATTGCGGTCATTCAAATAATCGTCTACTTTATAGTATCCTTTGCTCATCAGCGACTCTTTAATGTAACATTTAAATTTATGCAATGGTAGTTCAATTATATGCTGTGGAACTTTATTAAAAAAGGCTATGCTTTTCCCCAGAAATGAGGCTCTGGATTTTTCTAGCCTAAACTTGGGAACGACAAGTTTATCTTTGTTTCTTGTGTTAAAGCGATGAATATCGCTCTGCTTTACAAATGTATTATAATACTTTTTCACATAAATTATATTTTCATAGATGTAATGTCCTGCAACAGTTAAAATGTTTATTTCTTTAAATAGATCTCTTAAAGAATCTCTCGATCGGAGGTTGTAAATGGCGCGAATAGCCCTTTTTTGGAGCACGAATATACTTTGGATGTTAGCGGCTGAGCCCCACAACAAAAGGCCGTAGGACATAACACTATGAAAATAACTAAAATAGACTATTCTAGCCGTTTCAATATCGGTTAAGAGCCTTATTTTCTTAACTGCGAATGCAGCCGAACTGAGTCTACTCGCCAAGGCTTCGATATGAGGATCCCATTGTAGTCGCGAGTCTAATATAATACCTAGAAATTTTGTTTTGTTAATGAATTCGACCGTATCGCCGTCTAGTCTAATATGAAAATAAACTTGTCTTACATTAGGTAACGAAAATTTTAAACACTTAGTTTTCTTTGAGTTTAATGATAAATTATTACTATTAAACCAATGTGACACTTTTGAAAGAGCACTATTTACTTCGTCAGAGCAGTCATCACCTCTATCTACTTTAAAGACTAGAGATGTATCATCGGCAAATAGCACCGTCTCACATAAATTCTTCGCGTAGTAAGGAAGGTCATTTATGTATATTAAAAACAACAGCGGGCCCAATATTGATCCTTGGGGTACGCCCATAGTAATGGGAGCTCCGGTAGACTCAGTTTTATTAATAACTACCTTCTGAGTTCTTTCATACAGATATGAATGCATAAGGCTTACTGACAATTCAGAAACACCATAATGTTTTAACTTCCTTAATAGTGTTTGGTGATCAACACAATCGAATGCCTTGGAAAGGTCACAAAAAATAGCGATTACATCCTGCTTGTCCTCCCAGGCATCAAGTACATGTTTTAGAAATGCAACCCCAGCATCAGTTGTACTTTTACCTTTTGAAAAACCAAACTGTTTCTCGTGCAGTATACTATTTAATTTAAAATATTCTAAAAGTTGAGCATAAATTAATATCTCAAATATTTTACTTATTGCTGGTAGTATGGATATAGGTCTAAAATTTGCTGGGTCACTTTTGTCACCAGCTTTAAACAGAGGAATAATTTTACTATTCTTCATTAAATTAGGAAAGACCCCTTCACTTATACATTGGTTAAAAATTATTGCTAATGATGGAGCTATCACATCAATTATTGATTTGATGATACTTGTAGATATGCCCCAGAGATCTTCTGTTTTCTTAATATTTATTGCTTTGAATGCTTTAATAATATCTTCGGTAGTGACATAGCTAAAACTAAATGTTTCCTGGCACTTGTTCACACTAGATTCCATAAGAGAGACAGCGGTGTTGGGGCAAGAATTAAGTCTGCTAGTAGTTTCTAACGGTATTCGAGCAAAGAAACCTTCAAAAGCACTAGCCACCTCAATATCTGATTCAAAAGTCTGATCACTAATTTTTAAGTTAAATGAATTAATTTTGCTTTTTGTTTTGCCAGTTTCTTGGTTTATAATACTCCAGGTAGCTTTTATTTTATTTTCAGATGATTTAATTATATATACGTATATATTAATTATATATATACTAGGTCGCATACAGTTTTGACAGCTTTGTATAACCTGACGTACTGCTGCTTGTTATGTAGGTAGGCAGAGGTACCCTTTGTGGCCACTTTAAGGATTTTTTTACTTTTAAGCACTAAGTACTAAATGGTCTTAGGTATTTAAGACACAATTTATATCTTAAATTATAGGAAATTTATCTACCTTTAAAGGTACATGCATAATTCAAATTGAAAAAAGTGAAATTGTTTTTGTATAAGTATAACACAAAATGTGTGAGAGGTGCCAAATGTACCGGTTTTGGCCACTTATTGATAGTTAAACTTTTGTAAGTATAGCGAAAAATCAAAACCAAACAACAAGAAAAATCAATATATTCTAATGCGCTAGAAAACAATCAATTGCAAAACGACAATTTAATTGTAAAAAACAAAGGTTTATAAAGTATTTCATCCAAAATAAATTTCTTAAAATTTTCATACAAAACATTTTTTAAAACAGAAAATGGAATTTATTGACAAAAAATCGTATGACATAAAAAATTCTAACGGTTGTTATCATTAGCTTAAAATACCTTATTTTAATTGCCTTTAGCCAAATTAGTTGTTTAGAAAAGTTCTATAGCAAAAAGTGGCCTAAACCGGTACAGTGGCCAAAACCGGGGCTTCTGCCCTATGTAAAACACGAAAAGAAACATGCAAAAGATTCATCAGAACTGTATGAAACTTTCTGTAGGTATTTTATTGAAAAAAAAAGTGGCCGTAGCGTATGAAAAATAATGTACGTAGGTATGTAGGTAGGAGTAGGAGGTATTTAATGTAGCTAGATGTATGTGTCATTTTCAGTGCTACCTAATCTGAATCTGTGTCTGAACTAGGTTTATTGGTGTAGGTACTAATATACGTGCGTGAATTTACGAACAACTCATCTAACATACCTAACATCAATTTTAAAAGCAAGGCAGGTACCTTATTACCTAGGTAAATAAAAATAACTTACCGGTCGTCCCGCTGAAATCGGTGGAACTTTAAATCTTTATCAAACCTTGACGTGAATTTACAATTAGAAACGGAACAAATCCTGTAAACCATTATTAGTTTTGAAATTTCGTTACGCTGCTTAAAACGTACACCCCTTCAAGTTAGAGAGCGCAAACTAGACACAAATTATATAAACTAGAGGAGATTGCGCTCGCCGACTCTGCCGCTCACTTTCCCGCGTACCCCCCATCGTTGCCCTGCGCAAGTACCTACATGAGTCGGTCGACTGTTCGGGCGTTTGTGCACTACACTGAATTTTACAGATCCGGCGGTCCGTTTTTTTACGGACCGATATGGCAGCTATGAAAAACATATGGGCGCTTGTGCACCACACTGAATTTTACCTTCCGTCATTTTACTTTTCCCCATTCCGGACCGTGGGCGTTTGTGCACTACACTGAATTTTACCGATCCGGCGGGGCGGTCCGTTTTTTTACGGACCGGCGTGGCATGAAAAACACGGATGATTGGCTTGTGCACTTGTCCGGTTTTTTACTGGCCGGGCAGCGCAGTGATCTCTTTGAAACTACACTCTACGGACGCGTTTTAAACGAGAGGAATAAAACTCCTATGATATTCATTTAAATTATATGGTGTAAAAGAGTAAAATAATGTGCATGAAATGCTAAAAGCAACTAAGGTATTTAGATTGATAAGGGTTAATACTGTATCCGTTTGAATAGCTTTCCAAATTACCGCATTGTTCGTAACCATTTTTTAAGAGATAATAATGGCTATAATATGCTATCCTTAAAAGATAGACATATGCTATCGCAGACTTTTTTAAGAGGAATATCCCAACATGCATTATTTTTTTAAACCTCGAAAGGATTAGGCACCGTTTTTGCTGAAAGCTCCCGGGTGGCTTGCCGTTTGCCGGCACTTTCGACAATTATCGTTATATTTCTACCAATTTACACAAAACTTTCATAAATTATAAATTAAAACCTTCCTGAAGAACTACGCTACCTATTAGTGAAAACCGCATGAAAATCTGTTCGTAGTTTTAAAGATTTAAGCATATATAGGACAGACAGACGGGAAGCCACTTTGTTTTATACTATGTAGTGATTTATGATTAAGGCGCTACTCGGAAAAAGTATGGACTTTTTGATATAAAACTATAGGACGGTTACAGTTGTTATAAATCTGGTAATAAGATATATATTTCTTCATACCTTTATCTGGAATCGTATAGTTTCAAAAACACGATTTTATGATTTTGCCTCGACACTTTTTCTTTTCGAAAATACCTCTAAAAAATACGAAATATGAAGATTATTCTTAAATGGGGTTACATATACTATTGAAAGTTGGTTTAATTAGTAAACAGTAATAATATTTAGGATCGTATAGTAGCATTTTTTAAAAATCGCTATAGTTTTTTTAATACGAAGTGATTTTGTGTTTTTTTTGCGTAATCTGCAAAATCGGTCTCGCTCCCGCGCGCGTCGTTTTCTCATTGCTATCTCGCTTTAGCATAATTTTTCCGAGTATCGCCTTAAAATAGAACCATCCGTTTTTTTCCGGACGGTAAAATTCAGTGTGTGGTGTAGTGCACAAGCGCACATATGTTTTTCATTGCCGTCATCTCGGAACGTGAGCATTGAAATGTGTAAACCACTCGTGCATTTTAATGAGTTAGGTTAAGTTATCAAGAAAGGAAGAGAAAAGAGGACTTTCACCAATGACATGGACTTAGAATGAAAACTTAAGAAAGAAAACCCTACTAATGACGAGGCGGTATGGTCTCAGACCCTAGCCTGTTCCTGTAGGAACGAATAAAAAAAACAATCTGTCTGTCCGTCAGTGTCGTGTCATGTCAGCGGTGTCAAAAAGTTAAGGTAGTAGGTGTGTGTGATTGGCGCGAACATTCAAAGTGGAAAGGCGGAACTTTGAAATTTTTTGCTAAAAATAGTTTTTTCGCGTCTTTTAACTAGCTAATTAGTGTTATTTCAGCACATTTATATTCGTTTCATTGCTACATTATAAAAAAATCTTTCAATGAACGAGGAAAGTGGCGGCAGAACCGCCGCCAAGAGAAAAGCAAACGGAGGCGAAGATTCTCCTCCTGTTAAAATGGCGGCAAATTTTACACACAGCCCTAGGGGTTTATTCAAAGACTATGTGCATGTTTATACTGAAGACTCTAAAAAAGAATATCCTATTCTATTATCTTCTTCAAAACAAGGCACCAAAATCGACTTGATGCAAGCTAACTCTATATTGAAGTCTTGTGCAGGTCTTATGTATGTCAAGCCTGTTGGTAATTTCCTGTTAAAAGCATTTTTTAGTAATAAAAAAGATGCTAACACTCTACTTTTAAATAATAACTTATTACAAAAAAACGAATGGCAAGCAAGAATCCCTTATGACCATCTCGAAAGCCTTGGTATAATTAAAACTCCAAAAGATATTTCAGAAGAAGATTTATTAAACAATATGAAAGCCAGCAGTGAAATAATTGGTGTGAAGCGTTTTATGAGGAAGAACCCTGACGGCAGTATGACTCCAACTCCAACAGTTCTCATTACATTCTTGAGTTCAACAAGACCAGATCATGTAACATATGACTACATATGGTTTGATGTCTTGGAATATGTTAAACCAGTTCGTCAGTGCTTCGTGTGCTACAAATTCGGCCATGGTCGTGGTTCCTGCAGAAGTTCACAAGTATGTTCCATCTGTGCTGGCAACCATTTCTTTAAGGACTGTAATGATAAAGAAAACATTAAATGCACTAATTGCAATGGTAAGCATGTAGCTATTAGTAACTCTTGTCCAATAAAAAGTGCTAAAAATCAAGAATTGAAAGATAAAATAAATGGTAAACAAACATATGCCACTGTAACGGCCAAAATCAAATCTACTTCTGTTGACATCCCCCCCTCAGTCTCTGAACCAGTCCCAAGTCAGTCTAAGCTTAATAACTTAAAGTTATTAAATGTGCCTCAAAAACGTATGCTCTATACTGACATTTTAAACTCCGATGATGTTTTAAATGTTCTTACTAAAACACTTGTTGACCTTAGTAAAAAAGGATCACAATCTGGTGACACTATCTCGTCTAGACTCATCAAAGAACTGCTTATTTCCAACTTTGCCTCCTAATTTATGGACACTGGTTTTGGTATTAAGCAACTCAATATCATTCAATGGAACTGCCGTAGTATTACACCTAAATTAGATCAACTTAAACATTTCATTTCTTCACTTGACTTTGATATTGATTTAATACTTTTGAATGAAACCTGGCTAAATCCCGCTAAGTCTCTTAGAATTCCAGGGTATACGATAATTCGACGCGATTCTGATCGTCCTCATGGCGGTATTGTTGTAGCAATAAAAGATAAGTATACTTTTAAAACTATTGACACTCCATCAAATTATCACTTTCAAAATCTAGTGATCTCAATTAATGTTGGCTCCATGATAATAGATGTTCTTTGTGTATATATTCCTCCTCCCCCTAACGGCAAATTTAATATAAAAATGCTCCGAAACTCCTTCTCATTTATAAAAAGCAAGTACTTTTTACTTATTGGAGATTTCAATGCTCACCACACTTCTTGGGGTTGTCGCGACATTGATAATAGAGGGAACAAAATTGATTCATTTGCAGATGAACAGAACCTTATTTGCTTGAATGACTACACTGTTACTACTTTGGCACCCCATGGTCAAAGTGGCAACGTTCTGGATTTGGCGTGGGCGTCCCCAGCGGTGAGTTCTAACTGTTCTTTCTATGTACATGACGATCTTCTTAGTAGCAATCATTTTCCTATTTTCATTGGTATTCTTTACCATACCCCTTTACAATTTGTTAGTGATCCATCGTCACCTCCAAATATAACCTCAAACACTGATACTTTTTCTACCTCTGGTTTATCTGAAATTAACTTTAATAAAATAGATTGGTTAAAGTTCAAAGAACTTTGTGAAGATAGTTTTTCAACGTTTTCAATGAAATCGGATCCTATTTTAAACTATAATTCTTTCATTCAAAACTTGTGTAGTATTTTAATGACATTTCCTAAGAAAGGGGGAAAAACTTGCCATAATAGAAAGCGCAAAGCTACTGTCTGGTGGAATGATTTATGTTCTCGTGCAGTAAATGAAGCTAAAATTGCATTATGTTCCTACAAAAAGTATCCTAACTCAGAAAATTACATTATTTACAAACGGCTTGATGCCAATAAGAAAAGAATATTATCAGAACAAAAAAGCTTGAGTTGGGCTAATCTTTGTAATTCTTTTAACAGATTGACTCCTAGTAAACTGATTTGGAACTATATAAAAAAATTCAAATTTGCAAAATTTGGCTCTAGTCCCAAATCACATTTTCTAAATAATTCACGAAATGCTTCTGCTTATTTGAACAAACTAGCTTCTGATTCAAGTTCTTCCTCCTCTCATATCCAGTTAGATTCATGCTTTGAATCTGAAGGACTAGAATCTGCAAAATGGATACAAAATCCTTTTGAGTTCTATGAATTAGAAGCCGCTTTAGCTAAGAAAAAGAATACTTCTCCTGGACCCGATTTTATTCCTAATTCTGTTTTAAAAAAATTACCGAAAAATGCGAAAACCATTCTTTTAGAAATCTTCAACCAACTTTGGTCACATAATATTATACCATCCAGTTGGAAAATCCAATTTATTGTTCCGATATTAAAACCTAATAAGGATAGCAATAGTATAGATTCATACAGACCAATTTCTTTAACATCAAGTTTAGCCAAACTGTTTGAAACGATGCTTAAAAACCGATTAGAATGGTTTGTGGAACATAATTCGCTGATACCCGACTACCAATTTGGGTTCCGCAAGGGTAAAAATACCATGTTTAATTTAGGTTGTCTAATTGGTGACGTTCAAAACAATTTAAGGAAAAATAAACTCACTTTAGCGGTTCTCTTAGATTTCAAAGGCGCATTTGATAACATTAAACACGAATACTTGATTGAATGTTTACAAAAACTAGGCTTTCCCGGTTCGGTTTTGTTTTGGATTTATAATTTTTTGAATGATCGCTCTTTATCACTTAAAGTTAACAATAATCTATATGGTCCTTGTTCTTCTTTCAAAGGTACTCCTCAAGGTTCTGTAATTTCTCCTTTGATTTTTATTTTATGTCTTGTAAATTTTATGAAAATTATTCCAGACTCTATAAAGTATTCTTTCTATGCTGATGATCTCTTAATTTATTTGGATTGTGATGATCTCTCAGAAGGAGAACGCATAATGAATAATTGCCTCTCAGTTTTATGTACATATCTTACCAGTTTTCTTGAGCTTGAAGTAAATGTCGATAAAAGTTCAGTTATGCTTTTCTCTTATAATACATCATCTAACCCTCGTATATTTTACAATAGCGCTCTCATACCATTTAAAACATCTGAAAAATATTTAGGTATCGTACTCGATTCACAATTATCTTGGGGTCCTCACATTGAGTACATTTGCAAAAAAGCCGAGCAGCGTCTTAATATTCTGAGGTCTTTAGTTGGCGTAAGCTGGGGTTCTGATCCGAAAACTCTAAAGAATTTATATTTCTCTTTAGTACGTAGTCAATTTGATTATGGCTGCGTTTTTTATGCTGATGCATCTAATCAATTGCTCCGTAAACTAGATGTTTTACAAAATCGAGCCTTACGTGTTATGACTGGCGCTATGATGTCGTCTCCAATAAATTCCTTAGAAGTAGAGTCTGGGGTTCCCCCAGGGCCGCTCCGACCCCCCACAGCGCCTGTGTGCAAAACCTATGAAGCGCCTCTTTTTTTCACGAATCTTAATTATCTAATGTTTTAACTTATTTTTATTTCTTTTTGTTAATTTTGAAAATAAATTTTCTCTATATTTATATAATTAAGTAGATAATATTTTCCCAAATAGGTTTTTTTCTAAAAAAAATCCTTTTTTCCTAAATTTTTACATTCTTTATTTATGATGTTCTATCTAATCGTATACTTATATATTAATAACAAAATAAATGACTTTTTTCTAATAATACTAATTTAACTATTTAAAAAAAACAATATCGTTTATTCAATTTAGGTTTGTTTAAGGCGATCCTCGGAAAAATTAAGCTGAAGCGAGATAGCAACGAGATAACGACGCGCGCGGGAACGAGATCAATTTTGCAGATTAGACAAAAAAACACAAAATCACTTCGTATTAAAAAACTACAGCGATTTAAAAAAAATGCTTCTATACGATCCTAAATATTATCGGTGTCCACTAATTAAACCAATTTCCAATAGTGTAAGTAACCCCATTTAAGAATAATCTTGAATTTTCGTATTTTTTAGAGGTCTTTTCGAAAAGAAAAAGTGTCGAGGCAAAATCATAAAATCATGTTTTTGAAACTATACGAATCTAGATAAAGGTATGAAGAAATATATATCTTATTACCAGATTTTTAACAACTGTAACCGTCCCATAGTTTTAAATCAAAAAGTCTATACTTTTTCCGAGTAGCGCCTTATCAACACTTATGAACGTCAATTAACCTATTACGTATTCTATGTTAAAAAACAACAAGAGTCTAAAATGTGTAAGAATATAACATATAGTCCAGCCAATTTAGACATCCGAAGATACATTAATTCGCAAGAAGCTGAAAGTTGGTGAAATTGTTCAAAACATAATTATAAATGAAATTTAAAAAGTCCTCATCGATCCGGTACCTGGAAAAAAAATATTCGGGGTCAAATGTCAAATTCGCGTTTTTTCAGCAAAATGGTAAGTTTTATCGTAAAATTAGCAAAGACAAAATTGTAAATCATGTAATTATCTATAAAAAATGGCTCAATACTTTTTTCTAAGCGCCACTGTTTCTGAGATAATATATCGATAAAAAAATTTGTAAAGGTGTAATCGTCATCATTACACCTTTCCAAATGTACCCGCGATCACAAATATCGCGAAATACCCATTTTTGACCTTTGACTTAAGAGTTTTTTTTCCAGGTACCGGATCGATGAGGACTTTTTAAATTTCATTTATAATAATGTTTTGAACAATTTCACCAAATTTCAGCTTCTTGCGAATTAATGTACCTTCACTCTTATTTTTTGGTCTTATTTGACTTTTCGCCACATCATTATTACCAAAATTTTTTGAAAAAACATTGACATGACATAATTTCTTCACACAAATCATCGGCGTTAAGGCGCTACTCGGAAAAAGTATGGACTTTTTGATTTAAAACTGTAGGACGGTTACAGTTGTTACAAATCTGGTAATAAGATATATATTTCTTCATACCTTTATCTAGATCCGTATGGTTTCAAAAACACGATTTAATGATTTTGCCTCGACACTTTTTCTTTCCGAAAAGACCACTAACAAAAACGAAAATTCAAGATTATTCTTAAATGGGGTTACTTAAGTACACTTTTGGAAATTGGTTTAATTAGTGAAAACCAATAATATTTAGGATCGTATAGAAGCATTTTTTTAAAAATCGTTGTAGTTTTTTAATACGAAGTGATTTTGTGTTGTTTTTGCCTAATCTGCAAAATCCCGCTGCCGCGCGCGTCGTTTTCTCGTTGCTATCTCGCTTTAGCATAATTTTTTTCGATGAATAATTTCGATAGCGGCGGCGCCCCTATTGTCTTGGCGCCTGTGTGCGCCGCACACTTCGCACACAGGGGCGGAGCGGCCCTGGGTTCCCCCGTTAAACATAAGAAGAAGCTACCTCACTGAAAAATTTTGTTTGAAATTAGTCAGCCATGATAATGTTTTATTAGGTCGCTTCCTACAGAACATTTCCATTCCAAATTACAACATTAACCCTTTACCCGCTTCTCCTACCATTAGCGAATCCATAGCTTACTTAAACTTTGAATTTCAAGACACAGTACGCTGGTCGTATCTTATACCCTGTTTCTCTTACAGCTTTCATACAATGTTACTAGATGTTCCTGTAAGTCTTACTAGATTTAATACAAAACAAGATTTTTATGAGTTCTTGGACGAGAAAAGTGATCATATTAAAATTTATACAGACGGATCCAAATCTTCTTCTTACACTAGTTTTGCTTTTTATGACTCAAATAACAAATTTGGTAAAGTGTTTTCATGTGATGAACATTTTTCAATTTTTTCTGCTGAAATACTTGGTTTGATTTTTGCCTGTAAATACATTATTCAAAATTTTCTTAGTTCTAAGTTTTCGAAATTCTTAATACTATGTGATTCTATGAGTGCTTTACAAGCTTTAGAACAAAAGTGTATTAGTAATAATTCTAATTATCTAATTTATGAATTAAGATATCTTGTTCATCTACTACATAGTAACAATATTTTTGTAGAATTCTGCTGGGTACCAGGGCATTCTGGCATTCTCGGCAATGAGTTGGTAGACAAACTCGCACGATCTGCTAAAAACTTGGCTACAATTAGTGAATATAACGTACCATGCAGCGACCTAGTAATTCATTTGAAAGAAAATTTGCTTAAGCGGTGGTCTTTGGATTTGGAAAACACTCGTCAGGTTAAGGGCAAATGGCATGCTGAAATTGCCCCCGTACCCAGTACGAAAGCTTGGTTTGAAAAAGCAGGTTATCGTGGCAGAAATTTTGTTACTAGTTTATGTAGATTAAGAATAGGTCATTGTAAATTTCCATCTCATCTTCAACGTCTTAGACTTAGCAATAATTCTTTATGTAAATACTGTTCTGTCCCAAATTGCGACTTACAGCATTTATTTTTTGACTGTAAATATTTTAACTTGGAACGTCTTTTACTAATATGTTCTTGTGATGAAAGTATAAAAAACGAATTTCCAAAAAGTGTGCAAGATTTGCTAAAACATAATGAATTGTACAAAATTGTATATAATTTTTACATCAACACATTCGGTCCTTTGTAAATATCATTGATTTTCATTTTAAGATTAAGTTTTAACTCATATTCAGTACTTATGTTATTTGTTTTTCTTTCTTTCAATTTGTTACTTGTATTTAATAATTGTTATTTTGTTAATCTGTTTCCTTAGATTTTACTTAATCTAAGATTGTTAACTTTTGTCAGTTATGTTAGTGTTTAAGCAGATGGCCATGTAGCCAAAGCTTCAATAAAAAAAAAAAAAAAAAAAAAAATAGTAGGTGTGTGTGGGTGGTGTCAAACAAAACAAAGTTCGCAAAAAGTTATTTGTGAAGTTATTTTATTATTATCTACTTGCTACATATCTATTTTTTATTTCGTTATTATTATTTTAGAGATTCTCAATAAACAATGTCTTTGAAATTGTATTGCGATTTAATGTCCCAACCTTCTCGTGCTTTATACATTTTATTGAAATCCATAAAATGTGACTTTCAAACTGAACTTGTTGATTTGAGGAAAGGTAGTGCATTTTTATAAGTTTTGAAGAATTACTATATAAATTTATTCAAACAGTGAGCTGAGCATCTACCTCATATGTATTTACTGTCACAGGTGAACATTTTTCTGATGAGTTCACAAAAGTTAACAGAATACAACGGGTTCCTGTTATTGAACATAATGGATTTATTTTAAGTGAAAGGTACTTATTTACTATAATTTATTATAAGTATATCTGTGATAAATATATTAATAAATAATAATAGGTATGTTTTATATAATTTACTAATACCATTTTTTTATTATTAATTGTAATACTTATGTAGGTACTGCAGCAAAGCTCATTTAATAATTATTGTAAATTGTTTACATAACATAAGTTTCTATAACAGTTTTAATTTGATAGGAAGGTTGCTGAACTTTAATAAATATAAGTTTTATTTTATATCATGCAACAATCCAGCTGAATTTATGAGGAAATTATTTTTTGCATGTCTTCCAAAGTCTTAACTTCTAATCATTAAACTAAAATAACAACATTTTCTTACTGACATAACTAATGTACTTTTATTAGTTATATTATAATTACATTAAAGTTACATAATTTTATAATTTTTGCTTTACAGTGTTGCCATCGTAAATTATTTATCCCGTGAGGGTATTATTCCGGACCACTTGTATCCTCGCGATTCTAAGCAAAGAGCAAGAGTAGAGGAGTTTCTGGAATGGCACCACATTGGCTTGAGGCTTCATCTATCCATGTACTTCAGAGTTAAGGTTTGATTATTATCATTTATTAGTTATTTGACTATTGGCTTGCCCGCAGTATAACCCGCATGGGAATTATTGCAATAAAGTATCACCTATGACACTCGGGAAGAGTATAGCTTTCATTTTAATTCAATTAAAAGCTGTACCTTGCCTGAACATATTATCTGCGTGGTTTCCATTCCCGTGGTTTTATCGGGATAAAATATACCCCTTGTTACCCAGAATTAATGATACTTAGTATTTTCAAAATTGGGATAAAGTATTGCCTATGACACTCTCGGGATGAGTATAGCTTTCTTATGGTAAACTAGCTTCCGCCCGCGACTTCGTCCGCGTGGACATTCGAGAAAATACTTAGGGGACCAATAACCAGGATAAAAAGTATTCTATGTTTTAATTGCATAAAAATCCGGTCAGCCGTTTTTACGTGATTAGGCGGGTCCTCCGTCACCAAGCGAGCAGCCTCGCGAGGCAGAACGTTTGCCACGTGCGGCGGACCTCGCACGAGGCTGCTCACTTGGTGAGGGAGGACCCGCCTAATCACGTAAAAACGGCTGATCGGATTTTAATGCAATTAAAACATACAATACTTTTTATCCTGGTTATTGGTCCCCTAAGTATTTTCTCGAATGTCCACGCGGACGAAGTCGCGGGCGGAAGCTAGTAAATAATAAGTGTCTGTTTCACAATCAAAAAGTTAGTTCTGAGTAGCTTAGGTACCAAGAACTTTTAGGGTACTTAAGATGATTTAGGTTTCTATACCCTTATTTACCCCCTGGGTTTGATTTTCGGAAAACTACGAAATGGGTTGCCTATTTGTTTTAAGAAGTAAGCCTACAAAGTTTCAAGTTGAAGTGTCTTTTTTACCCCCTGATTTTTCATTCAAAATTTCACCCCTATTTCAACCTTTTAGGGGTTGAATCATGTTCAGCGTGTTAAACATCAAAATAAATGCCATTTTTGCAATCATCATCCCATAAAACCTCAATAACGACATCCATATCGATTTTTAGGTTTATTTATCCCATTTAACCTCTAAGGGGTTGATTTTCAAAAAAAACACGAAATATGTGTTTGCTTGTTTGTTTTACTTTCCGACCATAAGCCTAAATAATAAATTTAATGAAGGACTTTCCAGATACAACATTTCATCCCCATTTTCACCCCTTCGGGGATGGAATTGTCAAAAACGCTGACACAGGTAAATATTAATTTTCAATTGCCAGTCTAAATACAAAATTTGAAGATCCTAACTTCAAAACTGACGGACTTTCATACAAACATTCATCCCCTATTTCACCTCCTTAGGGGTGGAATTTCCGAAAATCCTTTCTTAGTGGATGCCTACATTGTATAACGTATCTATGTGCAAAATTTGAAGTCTCTAGGTTCAGCGGTTTGGGCTGTGCGTTGGTATCTCAGTCAGTCAGTCAGTCAGTCAGTCAGTCTTTGAATTTTATATATATAG
The DNA here is from genome assembly GCA_949710035.1 of Crambus lathoniellus. Lineage (NCBI taxonomy): Eukaryota > Metazoa > Arthropoda > Insecta > Lepidoptera > Crambidae > Crambus > Crambus lathoniellus. The sequence continues at coordinate 6,956,231 of OX453303.1, read as the reverse complement.
ATTATTTTTTTAATCTGTCCATTAGTCTGTCTTTTTGAGTTTATCCATTACAATCATACAACATAGTCATAATACTTACGCCTGTTTCCCATGGGGGTAGGCAGAGACTGTGGATTGCTACCTGCTACGATCCTTAGGTTCGAGGGTCCGACGCCGGTGGGGTAAATGATAACCCGCCTCCCCCTGCTTTCAGTTTTTAGGGGACTTGTGGAACTGGGTGAAATGGTCCCGACCTAGGTGACTGATCACCCGTCCGGCTTCGCTGACGTCCCCCCTATAAATAATAATAATAATAATAATCCTTACACTTTTTTCGCTTCATTCACATCCATCAATCTTTTATACATAATCGTATGTATAACTAGCTTTCCGCCCGCGGCTTCGCCCGCCACCGTACCGTACTACACGATATTATTATCCTGAGGGAATGTGATATTTTACCTATAAACTTTAACTCCCCTTTCTACCCTATAAGGGTTTTTTTTAACTTTGCCTACGCAGATCATTTTTAATCATGATCAGTATCTTTCATATTAATTTCTATACTCCTAAGTCCAGAAATGAGGAAGTTTTCAAATAAGCCTCAATCCTCCCTTTCTACCCTTTTAGGTTTTTTTACTTCGTCTACGCAGAACATTTTTGATCTTGACCAGTTTATATGGAAACTTCCTCATTTCTGGGCTAAGGAGTATGGAAATTGATATGTAGAATACGTATCGATTTCCATACTCCTTAGCCCAGAAATGAGGAAGTTTCCATATAAACTTTAACCCCCTTTTCTACCCCATTAGGGGGGAGTTTTTTTAACTTCGCCTACGCAGATCACTTTTAATCCTGACCTGTGGGCCGATTCTCAGGCAATCGAGAAAAGTTCACATTTATAGCTCGAAATTCAAATATAACACAGTTTTTGTATTGTCAGAATTTCACAATCGAAAAAGTTCGATCGAAAACCAGTCGAACGCTACGAGTGGTAAAAACCAATAGATGTTTGTATACGAACTTAGCTGTCAAAATGAATTTGTTGACATGTGAGACAGCTTAGTTTGTTTGAAACGTTCTAATTTTTCAATAGAAACCACAAACAAAATGTTCGACATACGAATTACCACACTGAAAAAGTTCGAATGCCTGAGAATCGGGCCCCAGTATCCTACATACCAATTTGCATACCTCTAAGTTCAGAAATGAGGAAGTTCCATATAAGCTTAATCTCCCCATTTTACCCCTTCAGGGGGGGAGTTTCCCAGAATCCGTTCTTAGCGGACGTCTCCTAGTCATAATCTACCTTCCTGCCAAATTACATCTTCGTTGGTAGGTTCCAGTAGTTTTCGAGATTTCGTGATGAGTGAGTTATGTCCCTTCAATTTTATATATATAGATTAAACGAAAAATCAAATATTTCCTCTATATCCATTAGATATGAGCGCCGCCGATGACAAATTCCACGGCGGCCGCGAGACCTAAACATTTACTCGGCGGCGGCGGCACCGCGGTACGCCGCGGGGCGTGACCTTGACTATCACATTTTTATGGCAGAACGATATAAACCAATGCAAAATGTCTACATTTCGCAAAATTTCTCTTTCTCATAATAAGAGCAGAATCAATAATCTCATCTCATAATCTGCCCTTTTTAACCGACTTCTAAATCAAAAAGGAGGAGGTTCTCTATTCGTCTGTATGTATGTTTTTTTTTTTATGTGTATGTCCTAAACTGTGTTAAAACCCGCCCGACTTCAAAGTACTTACGTTATTAATTAGGTGAGGGATTATTTCTTACTTTTTGATGTCATTTTTTTGAAGGCGGTTTAATTTTTTTATAAAAATAATTTTTATTTTACACTTTTTAGTACATCATGCAGGCAATTTACGTGTATTCTGGTAAATAGGTATGTGATCAAACTGAGAACCTCCTTTTTTGAAGTCGGTTAAAATACCTTGAGGTATCCCCTTTCCAACAAAACAAGAATCATCTAAATCGGTTTGTAAACAAAGGAGTTATGCCTAAAGATACGTAATAAATTCACATTAAGTGGTAACGAAAACGACAGTATTTTCAAGATTTCCTGAAAACTACTGAACCGATTTCAAAATTTCAAAAAATGGGACCAACTTAGGAAAAAGCCTGATGTTATAACGTTTGAATCATTTCAATCGGTTCAGCCGTCTTCGAGTAATCGGTGTACATACATATAGAAAAAAAACGCGACGAATAGATAACCTCCTCCTTTTAAATTTTTGAAGTCGGTTAAAAAGCAGTTGCGTATTTAATTCACCTAAATTGAATAAAAAAATGACTTAAACCTTTGTCACTTTTGCAAAAGGTCGCTTTAGTAGAATGTCTCGTTCGCAGAATTTAAAAATTAAATTTTGATGTACGAAGAAAATTTATTTATTTATTTTTATGAAGCAGACTTTTCATCATTGGCATGACTTATTAAGGCAGAATATTACCATATTATGTCATGTCATGTTAACAAAGCCACAAGTGCCACAACCAGGCCTATTTCACTCCCCGTGTCGGTCGGCTCGAAAACGCGGCGGCAACGCCGTCGTTGTAAATCCATAGAAATTAGGTCCGCAAAAGAGCTAGAATATATGCGATAGAAAGAGATGCAACGACAACGAGTGGCCGTTCGTAATTTGTCAAAAAACCGACATCGCTCGAAAGATTGCTCAGTTGAAGTGGCGGTGGGCGGGACACATAGCGCGGAGAACCGATGATGCGATGGCTGTTGTGGCCGAAAAGGTTCTCGAATGGCGACCGCTGGACGAAGTATGCCTAGTAAGTAGACCCCCTACAAGGTGCAACGACGATCTGGACAAGGTCACGGGAAGCTGCTTAAAATGATTTTCTTTAAGCATTGATTTTATCCTAAGTCTTAATCGCAACAATTTGTGAAAGAGACATTCTACGAAAGCGATCTTTTGCGAAGTAGATATTTATTATAAGAAAGGTAAACCTGACATGAATGAAGTAACCATTGACTACCAAGACGTAGTTTGTGCAGTTCGTTCCTTACCCAACTGGAAATCTCCAGGCCCGGACGGACTGCACAATTTCTGGTATAAATGGTTACCTAGCCGCACGTTTGCTTAGCATCTCAATTTCAATGTGCTTTATTATCTCAATCGCTTCCAGAAATTATGACAACAGGCATAACCCATCTGCTCCATAAATCTGGTAGTACTGCGGACCCAAAAAACTATAGACCTATCACCTGTCTGCCAACAATTTATAAAATTCTTACTGCCATTTTGAGGTCGAAGATTAATAAACACATTGATCAAAATTCTATTATGTTCGCCTCTCAAAATGGATGTAGGAATGGGGCCCGTGGTACTAAGGAGCTACTCCTCATTGACATGGCTATAGGATCTCGACGGATTTTAGGTCAGGGCGATCCTATAAAAATAGAGCGAGGTATCTTCCAGGGTGACGGTTTGAGTCCATTGTGGTTCTGCCTGGTCTTGAACCCTCTGAGTACACTTCTCGAGAGTTCAGGATTAGGCTACCGTTTACGGAGAAACGGTCAAGTAATATCACACCTGCTATACATGGATGACCTGAAATTATTTGCCCATAGCAGTTCTCATTTGACAGCGTTACTGAAGGTTACTGAAGCTTTCAGTAATGCCATTAAAATGGAATTTGGTGTGGACAAATGTGCAGTCATGCATGTAAAGCGTGGTCAGATAATGGAATCCACGGGTATACAACTCTCGGATTTTATTCATCGTAGATCTCTCTCCGTAAACGAAACCTATAAATATTTAGGTGTGTCACAGGCATTAGGCATCAACGATGCTGACATGAAACAGTCGTTGCGTGAGCGGTTCTTGGGGCGCCTTTCAAAAGTCCTTAAAAGTCTTTTGTCTGGCGGAAACAAGGTTCGCGCATACAATGGATGGGTCATGCCGGTACTGATGTATTCCTTTGGCATACTTAAATGGACTCAAACTGAACTGGATGCCCTGGATAGAAAAGTTCGTACATTGCTAACAGCACACCCACGTTCATCGACCATGAGATTGTATATCCCGCGGAAGTGCGGTGGTCGTGGCTTCTTACATGCTAAGACATTGCATAACCGCGAGATATGCAAGCTTAGGGAGTATTTTCTCCAATTCGATATGGGGTCTCATAGAGGTGTAGTTGCTGTTGACAATGGACTGACTCCTCTATTTTTAGCAAAAGAAAACTGGCGCAAACCTGTAGTACTTAGTACTTTCGACCGCAGCATTGTGTAGCAAAGCAAGGAGTTACATGGCAGATTCTACCGGGCTCTCCATGGGCCCGATGTAGATTTACTAGCCTCAGTATCCTGGCTCCGTTTCGGTGATCTTATTGGTGAAACCGAAGGTTTTGTCTGTGCAATTATGGATGAGGTTGTGATGACGAATAACTACCGAAAGTATATCCTAAGGGATGGCACAGTGGATATTTGCCGAGCGTGCCATCGTCCGGGTGAATCCCTTAGACATATTTTCTCCGGTTGTTCTCGTCTCGCAAACGGCGAGTATTTGCATAGACATAACCAAGTGGCCAGGATAATACACCAACAACTTGCTCTGAAACATAATCTTGTGGCATCCGAGGTGCCGTACTACAGGTATGCACCAGAACAGGTCCTTGAAAATAGCCATGCAACATTGTATTGGGATCGAACTATCATTACAGACAGGACTATTGTAGCTAATAAGCCTGATATTGTATTGATAGATCGACACGAACGCCGCGCAATAATTGTTGATGTCACTGTTCCCCATGACGACAACCTTGTGAAAGCTGAAAAAGATAAAGAAAACAAATATCTTGATTTAGCTCACGACTCTCACGAAATTGTTGACATGTGGGACATTGATTCAGCAATTGTTGTTCCGATAGTCATATCTGCCCATGGTCTGATAGCCAAGAGCCTCGATAAACACCTTAAGAGGCTTGTGTTAGGTGGATGGAACGGGAGTCAGATGCAGAAGGCAGTACTTCTGGACACGGCCCGTATAGTGAGAAGGTTCCTGTCTCTGGATCCTTAACCATCGGTAGCCGGGCCGGGACCCTGATCTTCCTACCGTTGGGGAACTGCATTTTTGTATTTTTAAATGTTATATTGTTTATTGTTACACATTGTAAAAAATTTATGTTTAGAAATATAATTTTGTAAGTATTTTAAATGTAATAAACGGAATAATAATAAATATTGGACACCATCACATACCTACATTGTTCAAATACCAAAGTAGTAGCTAAAGCACTAGTATTATGGAAATTGGAAACAATGACGGGTATTACCACATGCACCCAGACCCGAGGAAATATTGAAAAGTTCGTTTTCAATATTTACCCGACCGAGGATCGAACTCGGGACCTCTAGAGATAGCGGCACCTTGAAAACCGGGGCGTACACCACTTGGCCACGGAGGTCGACAAAAAAAAGGTACTTAGGTACATTCTGCGAATAAAACATTTTGTGAAGATGTTTAGCGATTAAGAAGTCGCACGACCGACGGCGCGCCGCGTGTTTTGCTCGGCGTCCGTCGGTGCGGCGGCGGGCGGCGCGCCGTTATCTAATATCCATACTAACTTAAGGCGGGGATTCCCCAAAATAGGATATTTTAAATAATGGATTACTCGCAAAGCACAAGTACTTATCAGTTGGAAAAAATATATGTTATTTTACAGTTATTTATCTAGTGCTTCCGGCCGTTTTTTTAGGGTTCCGTAGTCAACAAGGAACCCTTATATCTAGTTTCGCCATGTCCGTCTGTCCGTCCGTCCGTCTGACCCCAGTCTAGCTCATAGACTCTTAGTACTAGAAAGCTGTAATTTGGCTTGAAAATACATATTTATCACGCCAACAAAATGGTAAAGTAAAATTTTATAAAATATTTTTTTTTAGGTTACCTCCCCTACACGTGAAGTGGGTATGGAATTTTTTTTTCTTGTCTACCCCATAGTGTGGGATGTCGTTGGATAGCAATTTTAAAAACGTTGTGGGTTCGTAAAGTCAGTTTTTATGATTGAGGCATCTTACGTAATCGGTACGTTAAGTGGGTACGGAACCCTTCATGAGCGAGTCCGACTCGCACTTGGCCGATTTTTTTCGATTGGTGATATTTTAATGTGTCAAATAAAATCCCAAACATGCGTCTAATCGTAATCCAAATATCCTATTACTTGCAGTATACTTGGTTTTAAGTAGTTAATGAAAAATATATTTATAATTTAATGTTTAATTGAATTTTAAGTGATTTTCGATTCGCGGGGCGCTCGCGAGTTCACAGTTCACTGCCGGCTGCCGCTGCGTCCGCGTGAAGTGTATCTCGCGCGGCCGAGCAAGCGTTAGCGTGTTTATTTCGGTCGGGGCCTTAAATGTGAAAGCGTGTTTGTTTGTTTGTCCAACATTCACGTTAAAATGGAGCAATGGATCAACATGATTTTTGTAAAGGAAGCTGGAGAGTGACATAGGTTACTATTTCCCTAAAAAATATTACATCCCTGCGAGATAACATTGTGAAGTCCACGGCGGGCGAAACCGCGGGCGGAAGGCTAGCTAGATTACCTTTAGTTGTACGATCAAACTATCGCACAACTATCGGCCGGGCGGTAATGTGCATGAAGGACTATGCGTGAGCGCGCGCACTGCATTCAACTAAACCATAGTAAAACAATATAAGTAAGCGGACTGGAGCCCTGAGCGAGCGATAATAGGCTAAACACGTAGGGCTGTCGCTTAGAGTTTATTCAATCGTCAAAAATGCATAGTCAATCTCTATACAAAACAGTTTTCCCCTGTAGGGTGGGCGTCAGGAATCTATAATACAAAGATTTTTAATTATTTTTGTACATAGACCAGGGGCTGACTAAAATTTTTCATTACCTACGTCATGTTATGTTATCTGTTTAGTGGTTTGAAAAATTACGGTCGAAATAGGATAAATTAAAACGTGGCTTTACAACAACACCAAGACCAAGACAAATAGACATGTTCATGCACACAAATATTTGTCTTGTTCGGGAATCGAACCCGAGACCACTGGCGCAGAAGATGGGTAGCCTACCCCTGCGCCAAATCGGTTGTCAAAAACCGAATACAATATGTACCTACGCCCACTGCGAATCGAACCCGGGGCCTCTGGGTCTGAAATCGGTGGTGTGAATCACTAGACCGCAGAGGCGGTTAAAAATTTATATTATGCTCCCAGTTTATTAATCTAATCACATACCTACCTACACATAGGATTACAAGTTACAATAATTTGTTATTATAAATATTTTTTTCTTTCTTCTTTCTTTCTATTTGAAAATTAAACTACAAATTGGTATCTGGTCAACGAAATCAGAAGCAGAACTATTTAGGTAGGTAAGCAGCTATATAAAATATTATGTACGTATCTACATATGATAATTATAGTAGGTAGATTGTACTCACCGTTCTTGTTCGCTAGGTAATGCGAAGAAAGATAGTTCTGGATTAGACAACCCGCTACTGAGACATCCGTATACACTACAATATTTTTTACTTCTACTCGAATTTTTAGCGTAGGTACACGCACGATTTATTACAAATACAAATACAAAATTATTAGAGTGAGGCAGCGCAGCGGCACGGAGCGTGCGTGTGGTGGGCACGGACAGTTTTACCTTAATAATATTATGCGCGGTCGCCGGCGACCGGCCGGCGGCGGCGGCGGCGCCGCGCGGGCGGCGAGCGGCGGGCGCTGCCACGCATGACTGTCGCCCCGTTATCACCGATAAATTTTGTCAGTGTGTGCGTGCGACGACGCATGACGACGCATACGTACGGGCGCGCTCACATACAAACCGTTTGGGGTGCCTGTCCAGACAGTCAACGTACTTATATTGTTTTACTATGACTAAACTATCGCCCATCTATCGGTAGACTGCGCATTCAGTATCGGACTATCGAAAATGACTGGCCAATAGTTGTACAACTATCGCACAACTATCGGACAACTAATCGCACAACTATCGGCATGTGCATGAAGGACTATTGTGAGCGCGCGCCCGGATTCAACTAAACTATCGACCAACTATCGGTCGACTAAAAATCACAAGTGCGCGCAGGCTCTCAAAACCAAACTATCGGCCGACAGTTTGATCACGATCGTCTTACGATTCCGACTAAATTATCGCCCGATTAAAAATCACAAGTGCGCGTTGGCTCTTACACCTTAGTGGGGTAAGCAAGACAACATGCCGTACCATATCATATCTCGCGATAAAAGCCGCTCATGCTAGACCGGATGAGCAGTTTAAGCCTGACCGGAAAAAAACCATGCTTGTGGCGCCACTTTCGCCTCTTCATTGTTACAAATTCTTTAGAAACAATTAGTTCGTCACATTTCCGCAACATAGCGAGGTTTTTATTTTTTCCGGCCAGGCTTTACTAGATGCGCTCCGGGACTTCGCTCCCATAGAATTTCTGAATAAATTCCATTCCTAAGTATTCTTGGACCTACCAAATACACAAAAAAAATATCATATGACCGGTCAAGCCGTTTCGAAGGAGTTCGATTACAAACACTGACAGGATTTTTTTATATACCTAGTAGATTAATTATTTATCTTTGTTCCTAGCAACTGGACCCGATTTTCACCGGAAAGCAGCCGGACCCCAAAACTCTGGCTGGTTACGAGAGGCGGATGGTTCAGGCTTTAGAGACATTCAGCACGAAGTGGCTTGGCCAGGGAACAGACTTTATAACTGGCAACACTGTAACAGTGGCCGATTTGTTTGCGGCTTGCGAGTTGGAGCAACCTAGTGAGTATCAATGAATTTTACAGTAAAAAGTTATTGATAGGTACCTTCACTATTAGATATTAATTCAAAAGAACCCAAAATTCTGAGTGGCTACGAGAGGCGGATGGTTCAGGCTTTGGAGACTCAGCACGAAGTTATTTGGCCAAGGAACCGACTTTATAACTGGCAACACTCTACAAATGTTGTATCTCTCGAGCGCGAGTCAGCCACGCTTGTGCTGGTGAGTGAGCCTCGCTTGTGTGTGTTGTACATGCACACTGTCCTGTCTTTGCCTGCGTAAGGGTGGTATTCTACATATCAAAGATCTTTGTCCAGTATGCATTTAACCAAAGAAAATATCAATGAAACCATTCATGAACTCGTCCTCCTCCAATTACTTTTATCCAATATTTGATAAGTGGAATACCACCCTGAGTCGTGGGCCACACTGGAGCGGCGCGTCTTGCGTCCGCGTTGAGCGGGAAAAACAAATATATTGAGACGGACGGGAGGGGCCACACTGGTGCGTCCGGCGGTTGGCGCGACCGGCGGAGGGAATAGTACGTGTTCGCGCGTCCTGCGGATCCGCAGGTCGCCTCCGCGCCCCGCGGTCGCTCCAGTGTGGCCCACGACCACAGTGTAAAAAGTACCTAAGGCTGTGCCACGACTAAGCTTGGGAGCGCTCAGTTTTGGCTTTCTTTCCTACAATAAAAGAGTACTCTGTGGTTTTGGCCGAGTCGCTGACCGACGCACACAAGAGCGCGTGTCTATATCTATCTACGCATTACAACGACAAGTATGGCTCACTCGCGCTCGTGAAATAAAACAACTGACTGTAAAGGCTGCTGTACACGAGTAGAGTAAACGATAGAGTAGAGTAGCTTGCCCGCGGTGCTAGCTACTGTACTCTACCAAATTTCCTACAGACATTAGTACAGTTAGTAGGATAGTTAGAACTCTATCACTCTACTCTACCGTTTTCTTTAACCGCGTACAGCAGCCATGATAGTGACCGATTTGTGCGGCTTGCGAGTCGGAGCAGCCTAGTCAATGAACATCTTCTTGTAACACTGCAAAGTTCATAATCATGATCGACAGCTCGCATCTGTCCACTGCTGGACATTAGTATTCTTATGTTATTACTAGCGGCCGCCCGTGGTTTCACCCGCGTGGTTCCCGTTCCCGTGGAAATATCGGGATAAAAAGTATCCTATGTATTATCAACAGAGATAGATTATCCAGCCTATAATCTATCTCTGTTGCAAATTTCATCCAGATCCGTTCAGTAGTTTTTGCGTGAAAGAGTAACAAACATCCGTACATCCATTCTCAGAAACTCGCATTTATAATATTAATGTGATAATTATTATAGGTACTTCTATTAGAGGCTTTTCAGATTTCATTTAATATGGTGTCCCAAACATTCATACTTTTCAGCTCTATACGAATTATTATTATTTAAAGTCTAACTTGACTGGGCTACTGGGCTACTACTACAAATTGATTGGGTTTTTATTTAAAAAATAGGTTGTTTACTTCGATCGATTTGTTAGTGGTAGGACTTGTTCTTAGTCCGCCTGGCTAGCTACCACCGTCTTATCTAAGTCTGACGCCATAACAATCATGTTTTCAGCGTCATTGTGTTTCGACAGTTAGAGATAAGATAGCCAGTACCTCAGTAATTGAGGATTCCCGAATTAGTGCGCTTCCACCTTCAGCCTTATCACCACTTAACATCAGGTGTGATGAAGGCTAAGTACCCCGTTATGGATAAAAAAATCATTTATATGATTGAAAGTAGAAAGTAGTGTAATTCTATTGATTTAATATTAAATTGCGATGTTTTTTTAGGAATGGCCGGTTACAGTCCTGTGGATAACTTTCCGGTAATCGCTGCTTACGCCAAGAAAGTACGAGATTATTTCAACCCGTATTACGACGAAGGACATGTCGTAGTCAACAAGGTGTTAAACAAACAGAAGAAAACTGCTTCGAAAATATGATGATATTACAATGTCATACTATGGTGAATTGCAATTTATTAAAGCATTTTTTAATAGTTTTATATTTTTTTGTCAATAAATGGTAGTTAGGGTAGACAGTAGTAAGTACCTACCTAATTGGGTAGCATATTTTGTTATTTTGGTGAAATAAAGAATTTTTATAATGTTATTAAGTACTTACGTGTTTTTTTCATAATATTCCTTTAAAAGTGACAGGACATTCTTTCTCCATTTTAACAAATAATATTTTATTCAGAGTTACAATATTTCATTTAGACTGCAAGACCATAATTACTCAATATTACCATTAACCATACCATATTACAATACCAAAAAGAAATACCTGAAATATAGAAATTCTGCTCAAAAATTCACAATGAATACTCATATGACATTTGAATGTCATCACCATAGTACCAAAACAATCAAAATTAGTTAATGGAAAAGGATGAAGAAATAAAATATGTTGACGAGAAGCAGAGCAGCACGCTCAAGACCTCCGGACTCGTCACCTCGCTCCGCCTCGCAGTTGTCGGCAACTATATCAGTGCCGTGTGTCCAGCTGACATCTGCAGTTGCGTCGAGCGATAGTGACGAGTACTTCTCTCCGCCGTCGTCGCCACCACCTGTACGCCGGAGGAGGGGCCGGCCACCGAAGAGCTTGGGGCTTCTGGGGCAATCGGCTCCGGTCAGGGCCCCCGCTCCCGGTGGAGTGCAGCGCATGCGATGGACATTATCCATTAACGAAAATGTCATGCGCGCATATTTTGAGGCAACAGAGGCAGGAACTAATCTTACTGCGTATCGTGTTCGGATGCTTTCTCTGTTTCAGGCTCTTGAACCATCAATCAACGTTTCGGCTCAACGACTGTCGGATCAGGTGCGAGCCATTCAACGGGGTCACTTGTTGGATGACTCTGTACTTGATCGGCTCCGTACAGAGGTACAACGTAACCGTATCATTACTACTGTATCGCAGGCGGCAACTCAAGCTTCTGCCGCGGCCACATTGCAAGCTGGCGTTGCTGATAGTGATGGTGGAGATGATATGGTTACTACTGTAAGTCCCCAATACAATGATATATTGAGGAGTACTCTTGAAGATGTGGTTCGGGAATTTCGATCGACTTCGGTTCACCTTAGACCTCGGCTTCCGCGTTTTCCCATGCACAAAAAAAATAGGGCGCTGATGTGTGCTTTAGATTTGCTACTACCAAATTACTTTGATAGTAGTGAAGACCTGGCTGATACTCATTCGATCCTGTACTGTGCGGCTATTACAGCTTGTCGTGTTGCTCATGTCAAATTTCCAAATACTGACACAGCAACACGCCCTCGCCTGGCTGTACCAGCCTGGCAGTGTAGGATTGAGCGGCGTATCAGTGAGGCTAGGGTACTCATCGGTAAGCTCAGCTGCTTTAGGGAGGGCAACATGCGCCCTAGGGTCATGCGCTTTGTGAAACGTGCATTCTTGGGAACTGGTATTAGTCCTCAAAATTATATTTCATGCGTCACAGAGCGCATCGACTTCCTGAAGCAGAAAATTTGTGCATGGGCTAATCGTATTCGAAGATATAGGGTGCGAGTCGATCGCTTTACACAGAACCGCATGTTCGAGAGAGATCAACGACGTGTTTATGCATCCTGGGAGCGATCGGATCGGAGTGATACTGATATGCATCGGCCGGATGATGATGCCATGATTTCTTTTTGGCACAACATCTGGTCCGTGCCTGTCACTCACTCTGAAGGCGCGTGGATGGAGGATGTTGAGCGTTCGTGTGAGCTTATACCTGATATGAATGAAGTAACCATTGACTACCAAGACGTAGTTTGTGCAGTTCGCTCCTTACCCAACTGGAAATCTCCAGGCCCGGACGGACTGCACAATTTCTGGTATAAATGGTTACCTAGCTCGCACGTTTGCTTAGCATCTCAATTTCAATGTGCTTTATTATCTCAGTCGCTTCCAGAATTTATGACAACAGGCATAACCCATCTGCTCCATAAATCTGGTAGTACTGCGGACCCCAAAAACTATAGACCTATCACCTGTCTGCCAACAATTTATAAAATTCTTACGTCCATTTTGAGGTCGAAGATTAATAAACACATTGATCAAAATTCTATTATGTTCGCCTCTCAAAATGGATGTAGGAATGGGGCCCGTGGTACTAAGGAGCTACTCCTCATTGACATGGCTATTAACCAACAGGTTCGTCGAAACCGGAAGAACCTATCGACTTCCTGGATAGATTATAAGAAGGCCTATGATTCCGTGCCGCATTCGTGGCTCATAAGGGTGCTGGAGTTGTATAAAATAAATACAACTCTACGCACTTTCTTGATATCGTGCATGCGAAAATGGAGAACGGTCCTTTTCTATCCAGGATCTCGACGGATTCTAGGTCAGGGCGATCCTATAAAAATAGAGCGAGGTATCTTCCAGGGTGACGGTTTGAGTCCATTGTGGTTCTGTCTGGCCTTGAACCCTCTGAGTACACTTCTCGAGAGTTCAGGGTTAGGCTATCGTTTACGGAGAAATGGTCAAGTAATATCACACCTGCTGTACATGGATGACCTGAAACTATTTGCCCATAGCAGTTCTCATTTGACAGCGTTACTGAAGGTTACTGAAGCTTTCAGTAATGCCATTAAAATGGAATTTGGTGTGGACAAATGTGCAGTCATGCATGTAAAGCGTGGTCAGATAATGGAATCTACGGGTAATCAACTCTCGGATTCTATTCATCTTAGATCTCTCTCCGTAAACGAAACCTATAAATATTTAGGTATGTCACAGGCATTAGGCATCAACGATGCTGACATGAAACAGTCGTTGCGTGAGCGTTTCTTGGGGCGCCTTTCAAAAGTACTTAAAAGTCTTTTGTCTGGCGGAAACAAGGTTCGCGCATACAATGGATGGGTCATGCCGGTACTGATGTATTCCTTTGGCATACTTAAATGGACTCAAACTGAACTGGATGCCCTGGATAGAAAAGTTCGTACATTGCTAACAGCACACCGCATGCATCACCCACGTTCATCGACCATGAGATTGTATATCCCGCGGAAGTGCGGTGGTCGTGGCTTCTTAAATGCTAAGACATTGCATAACCGCGAGATATGCAATCTTAGGGAGTATTTTCTCCAAGTCGATATGGGGTCTCATAGAGATGTAGTTGCTGTTGACAATGGACTGACTCCTCTATTTTTAGCAAAAGAAAACTGGCGCAAACCTGTAGTACTTAGTACGTCCGACCGCAGCACTGTGTGGCAAAGCAAGGAGTTACATGGCAGATTCTACCGGGCTCTCCATGGGCCCGACGTAGATTTATTAGCCTCAGTATCCTGGCTCCGTTTCGGTGATCTTTTTGGTGAAACCGAAGGTTTTGTCTGTGCAATTATGGATGAGGTTGTGATGACGAATAACTACCGAAAGTATATCCTAAGGGATGGCACAGTGGATATTTGCCGAGCGTGCCATCGTCCGGGTGAATCCCTTAGGCATATAATCTCCGGTTGTTCTCGTCTCGCAAACGGCGAGTATTTGCATAGACATAACCAAGTGGCCAGGATAATACACCAACAACTTGCTCTAAAACATAGTCTTGTGGCATCCGAGGTGCCGTACTACAGGTATGCACCAGAACAGGTCCTTGAAAATAGCCATGCCACATTGTATTGGGATCGATCTATCATTACAGACAGGACTATTGTAGCTAATAAGCCTGATATTGTATTGATAGATCGACACGAACGCCGCGCAATAATTGTTGATGTTACTGTTCCCCATGACGACAACCTTGTGAAAGCTGAAAAAGATAAAGAAAACAAATATCTTGATTTAGCTCACGAGATTGTTGACATGTGGGACATTGATTCAGCAATTGTTGTTCCGATAGTCATATCTGCCCATGGGCTGATAGCCAAGAGCCTCGATAAACACCTTAAGAGGCTTGCGTTAGGTGGATGGATCGGGAGTCAGATGCAGAAGGCAGTACTTCTGGACACGGCCCGTATAGTGAGAAGGTTCCTGTCTCTGGATCCTTAACCATCGGTAGCCGGGACCCTGATCTTGCTGCCGTTGGGGAACTGCATTTTTGTATTTTTAAATGTTATATTTTTTAGTGTTATTCATTGTAAAAATTTAATGTTTAGAAATATAATTTTGTAAGTATTTAAAATGTAATAAAGGGAATAATAATAATAAAATACGCTTTATTGCACACAAAAATAAATATCTATAGAAGAAAAACAGTTACAACAGATTATTGTCTGCTCATCAATAGGACTTAATATTTGCATGCTATTGACAAATGGCTGAATGGGCCGAACTTATAAACCTGTGACATCTTAAATTTGTACCCCAATCAAAAGCAAATAAAGATTTATGATTTATGATCTGATTAAAAGATCCAAAATGTTCATCTAATACCTAGGTAAGTACAATTTTATTAATCAAAAGTGCCTACCTTAAATATGTTATGAGTTTTATAAGTCCAAAATTAAGGAAAGAGATTTAAGCATATTTAAGTACCTACCTACTTAATTATTTATTAACGAATTTGAACATAACAGATGATAGCAACTGCGGTTACAGATACAAACAGATACCTACCTACCTAGAGAAAAAGGGTTAAAAAGTCAAAAGAACCTACTTAAATGAACATTCTTGAATGTAACGTAACAATACTGCATCTCTTACACTAAAAACCTATTACCTATTAAAAACCCTGTGTACCTGAACCATGGACGTAGTTATAGCTTTGACAAGGGGGGCCACCCCCACCCCCCCGTTATATACGTCCGTGACCTGAACGTATTTAATCTACAGCACAGTCTACAGATCAAAGTCTTTGTCCTTGCAGGAAAGCTTTATCAATAAAATCTCATTTTCTTATTGTTTTCCCGATTCCCACAAAAAAAGCGTTTCATATTTCTGAACAAGCTATTTATACCTTTTTTTTGTTCGCGTATCGAAAGCATCCAAGCAACAAGCGCCCAAACTCCTAATAAAAGTAAAACGGCAAAAGTGCATTAAGTTTACATTGCGCGCGCATTATTCCCTGATTGGTTGCAAGCTGGTAGGCTGATCCCGCCGGGGCCTAGCTGGCCCCGTAGCGGGCTGCCACGAGCACAGTCTCTGCCTGTCAGTTGGCGGGTTAAGTGACGACTAGTCCGATAGCCAGACGTAACCAGAAAGTTTCGTCCGTTCGCTATCGTCTTTAGAGCTTGGATAGAAGTAGATTCTTACATTTTTTGTCTGATGTGATTAATTGCCTCAGTCTTTTTTTTTGGAGAAATTAAATTAACTTAGTTAAATTATACTTATGTTGGTTGAAAATTAGTTATGGGTGCATTATAAAAGCATAAGAAGTCTGGATGCTAAGCTAAGTAAGTATACCTAATTGCTACTAACATATAGTCCACTGTCTGATATTAATAGGGTAAAGTTTTGTTTCAATTACCTACTTATGGTAGTTCTTTGTTCTACTTGTTTTTGCAATTTTGGCGAATGATTTATTAACTTTTTAATGTGGCAATTGCGAACTTATGAAGTAGGTTACTTTACTACTACCTACTTATCTATCTCAAAGTTATCAATAAATTGAATAAAGTATTTTTATAAGTACTTAATTAACTATTTGACAATGAAATTGAATTATCAACAACTTCATCAACTAAGTACAAAATATCAACTTCATAGTAAAATAGTAAAATGACGACCGATTCGGAGCAGTGGTAGGGAGGTGGTAGGATATCTGCCTTCTGCGCTAGATGTCTCGGGTTCGATTCCCGAACAAGACAAATATTTATGTGCATGAACATTGTCTATTTGTCTTGGTTAAGTATTTATTTATGAAAACGTATATAAGTAGGTATATATTTATTCGTTATTTAGTTTCCATAATACAGTTTCTTAATTAAAACTACAAAGAGCTAAGTGTAGGTATATTAGTGTGATTGTAAGAAATTTATTATTAAAGTAATAAAATTGTAATAAATTTGAATAAGGTTTGAATAAGGTAGGACCTTCTGGACTTAACATGTTTAACAAATCCAGTTCAACTATGTCTTGCGAGGTTAAAAGTACGAACAATAACTGTTAACAACATGGAACTTTATCACATTGAAGCATTCCGAAAACAAAACTATCTGTGCCACAAAAGTCATTCAATGTTGTAGTAATATAATATATACTTAAATAAAAAAAATGCTTGTTTATTATGGGGAATAATAATTAATAATGGTTCCGAAAAACAAATTAGTCCCCAGCGATTTGGCCGACTATTAATCTAATTAACCAGCGGCAGCGTTATAATGAGTTAGATAACCGACAAAAAAATCCAAAACATACCGAAAAAAGTATCCAATTTAACAAACAAATAAGAGCATAGGTATTCAAATTACTTACATTTTCTCCTAAAAAATGGTTCTTCGAATAACAAAACTAAACTTCCGAATAAAACTCCGACAAAATTACAAAGTTAGGTACCGACAACAGAGGTTTTATCAAAATAATAATATTTTTACTACTTGCATAAACTAAGTAGATAAGTAGGTAGGTACCTATTTTAATTTCAATTGTTAGTTATCAAATAAATATTTTTTTACTCTCAATAACTTAGGGTACATCTTTCAAATTTAAAAAACAGAATAGTTTTTTGTATATATGTAACACAATGTATGCGAAAAGTACCAAATGCCCTGATTTTGGCCACTTATCTAATTTTATAGTCAAACTTTCGTAAATATAACAAAAAAAAATCAAAACTAAATCCAGGTTAAATCAATATTATATTCTAATATTCTAGAAACCAATCAATAGCAAAACAGTATTTTAATTGTACAAAACAAAGGGTAAAAATTAAAAAAACCGATTATATATTATTATATTTATTAAATCGTAGGGCATAAGAAATTCTAACGTTTGTTATTATTACCTTAAAATGCCTTCTCTGAATTGCCATTGGCAAAATAGCGAAGTGTTTTAGAAAACTTTTATAGAAAAAAGTGGCCAAAACCGGGATTCTGCCCTACTTGTATTTACTCGTATCGTTTCGTTATCGCCTGCTACAGCGTTTTTTTAAAGCCGAGTACTTGGCGAATCACTACTCGTTCCATGTCTAATCTAAACGCGAACGCGATGGTCACGTTAGCACAAATTACTAACTTATCACATTTAAAAGGCTTTTCTTTGGTGTGGACTCGAGAGTTGAATTAGCACTTGCTGAAAAGCCTTTCTCACATGTCACATTTAAAAGGCTTTTCTTTGGTGTGGACTCTTAAGTGTTTAGTTAAGTGTTAAGTTTTAAAGCACTCTTTTCTAAAAAGCCTTTCTCAAATATGTCACACTAGCTTTCCGCCCGCGGCTTCGCCCGCGTGGTATACAGGACCTTATCCCGCAGGAATGTGATATTTTACCGGGATAAAAAGTAGCCTATGTATGGACGACACTTGCTGTAGGCGTACAGCAAACTGTTTATTAAATGGATTTGGGAGAGTACTATCATAAATATTACGTGGTGGTGGGTAGTTTCATATAACCTGTCTTACAGTGGTGGGTAGATTCATATTACTTGTACACATTTTAGAAATATAAAAGCATTTGCATAACTTATGGTAGGTGCGAGGAGCGAAGCGACGAGGAAAAAACCGCGCGAGCCGAGCGAGCGAAGCGAGCATGCATGCCTCGGTAGCGGCCGGCGAAGTGCCAAAACCGACTTTATACAATTTTCTACTACGTAGTTTTGTTTTTTTTTTATCTTTGTTCTCGCTAACATTATAAAAACAAGGGAATTTGTCGAATAAATACAGGATAATAGTAAAATATTCTAGGAGTACCTGGTTTTAGATAACCATGATACGACCGTTCTGACTTTTTAACGCCTGAAGTAAGTACCGATATCGAAGCATTCCCGTGGTAAGTAAAATTCATGGTAGGGGGATTCAAGTAAAAGTTATTGGTAGGTTACAAGTGCATTTATTTGTTTTTTATAAGTTTCTGTATCACCACTCCGAATAGTATTTTCAGTATAACGTTATACAGTTAAAATAGTACCACAGTCTATGAAATATGAAAGGATATTTATGAGTAGGCAAGTAAAGATAAAAATTATAAAACATAGTTTTCAGTAGATTATAATTTAAAATGGTAGAGAAGTATTAATAGCAATAAACTGTCATGTTTATTTTTCGAAGATTTCAGTATCTCATTCGGTTGTTTCGTCATTTTTATTCGGAAAGTTAGTATAAAATATTTTAAGCAGTAGAAATATTTTGAGTACCTACTTAAGGACATTTTTTTTGTAGGAGCTTATACTTTCCGTTTATTATTATTAAATATTTGTTTTCATTTTTAGATCGATAACTTTCCGACAAATGCTAGCTGAGCGAAATCTAACGATGCCTTCATCATCAGCATCAGTGACCCTCTAATTAAACAGAGGTAAGTATACTACCTACCTAGTTTTATGGCTTAGGTACAGTAGTGAATAACTAATTTTTAATTTATCTACTCTCAAGATAATATTGGATAAGTAAAAAGGTTTTTACAAAATACGAAATTTTATCGGGAAGCCAAGTACTTACCTAGGTAGTTTAATCTTTCTTCCGAGTGTAAAAATTAACGACTACATAATTACCTAACCTCCTTTAGTTTTAATAATAAATTAAATGTTGGTCAAGTACCCCTTACAAGTAAAAAAACGTCAAAAATGTTTGTAACGTAATCAGACCCACACCACTTGTGAGGGTCTGATGATGGAGCAGGAATGAAACCAATGACACTCCTTAATGACCAATAGGTAACCCCTTGAGTTCTGGCCCATTTGTTTCGTTCTGATGAGATCTATTTGCTACACTTGGTGGTAAAGTTCTGATGATGGAGCAGGAAGGAAGCCAGTGACACTCCTTAATGACCACTAGGAAACCCCTCGAGTTTGGGCTTATTTGTTTCGTTCTGATGAGACCTATTCGCTACACTTGGTGGTGAGGGTCTGATGATGGAGCAGGGAGGAAGTCAGTGGCACTCCTTTGTGACCACTAGGAAACCCCTCGAGTTAGGGCTCATTTGTTTCGTTGTGATACGACCTATTCGCTACACTTGGTGGTGAGGGTCTGATGATGGAGCAGGGAGGAAGTAAGGGTTCGGCTCGCGCATCCGGTAACTATTAGACTCCACTTGAATTTATAAAACTTAATACATACAATCACGCCTTTGAGTTATAATGTTTACGGGGTGGACAGACACATGAATGGACTGTGAAATCGATAACCATCCATCCATAGCTTGATATTTATTAAACTAAAAAGTAAAAAATAAATATGTAGTTTAAAACAAAGCCTTGCCTGCCCTTTGCAAAGCATGCAGTCAAGTACCTAATATTGACCACGCGCACCACGCTTTTTAATTTCAGTTACTGAATAGACGGTTATTTTGTACTTTTTAGTCTGTTCTTATAAAAGCGTGTTTTTTGTTTTTTAAACTACATATTTATTATTACTCCGATCGGAAATGTACGTTACAAGGTACTATCTTCTCCAATTTCGCAAATAAAACTTCTTAAAAAGGAGAATCGGCAAAAATTTATGAAGTCTGGTCCTGGAACCAATAACGACGGCATATATATCATCGGAAAGCTATTTTGATATACTTTAATAGTTACTATTGGAGCTCAGTTCAAATAACTGTGTGAAAAAAGTTAAGACTATTTTAAATACCTACCAAATTTTCTCAAGCAACCTCTAACACATTCTTCATTCAGTGACGTCCGCGTCATAGTGCAAGTTCGAACTAGCCCGGGAGGATGCGGGAAGGATGCGGGGCGGTGTAGATGTCGCGTTACTATATTCTTAAATAATAAATAATCTATATATATAAAATTCAAAGTCCTGACTGACTGACTGACTGACTGACTGACTGACTGACTGACTGAGATATCAACGTACAGCCCAAACCACTGAACCTAGAGACTTCAAATTTTGCACATAGATACGTTATACAGTGTAGGCATCCACTAAGAAAGGATTTTTGGAAATTCCACCCCTAAGGGGGTGAAATAAGGGATAAATGTTTGTATGAAAGTCCGTCAGTTTTGAAGTTAGGATCTTCAAATTTTGTATTTAGGCTGGAAATTGAAAATTAATATTTACCTGTGTCAGCGTTTTTTACAATACCACCCCCAAAAGGATGAAAAGGGGATGAAATGTTGTATCTGGAAAGTCCTTCATTTAATTTATTATTTAGGCTTATGGTCGGAAAGTAAAACAAATAAGGAAACACATCTTTTGTATTTTTTTCGAAAATCAACCCCTTAGAGGTTAAATGGGATAAATAAACCTGAAAATTGATATGGATGTCGTTAATGAGGTTTTATGGGATGACGATTGCAAAAACGGCATTTATTTTGATGTTTAACAAGCTGAACATGATTCAACCCCTAAAAGGTTAAAATAGGGTTGAAATTTTGAACGACAAATCAGGGGTAAAATAGACATTTCAACTTGAAACTTTGTAGGCTTACTTCTTAAAACAAATAGGCAACCCATTTCGTAATTTTTCCAAAATCAAACCCAGGGGCTGAAATAGGGGATGAATATGTGTATGAAAGTCCGTTAGTTTTGAAGTTAGAATCTTCAAATTTTGTATTTAGGCTGGCAATTGAAAATTAATATTTTCCTGAGCCAGCGTTTTTGACAATTCCACCCCCGAAGGGGTGAAAAGGGGGACGAAATGTTTTATCTGGAAAGTCCTTCATTAAATTTATTATGTTATGTTAACTTTCTTTATTCGATTCTTTATGTCAAAATTCATAATAAACAAGTTAAAGTCAAGCGAAAAAGAACGTTGAGTTTGTTGATTGAATCTTAGAGAATCGCAAAACTGTATTGATATCAAATCAACAGCTGAAAATCATTCCCGCCGTTTTTTTAATATTGGTTTGTGAGGCCATGTGGAACGGTCATACAGCCTATTGTGATACTTACTACTTGCTACTAAAATGCGCAACTTCAATACCCGCTTCTGGGCGATAGATGGCGCTATACATATTTTCCATACAAAATTACTCGTAAACATGGAAGTATTATTTAGGTAATACTTCCATGCTCGTATTTTGTCTATGATAAATCTCATTTTGTTTTTTCGATTGATGTTCGTGCTAAGGGTACATAGCGCTTGTGGTACAATACGAAGTAATATACTCTGTGCGCACCGTATTTAAAAAAAAGTTAACCTAATTATGATATAATAATTACCTATATAATAATAATTATAATGTGGCTGTATGGTGCAAATGTCCCTTTGATTGATTGATTGATTGAAAACTCTTTATTGCACACACAAATAAAAATTACAAAAAGAGGAAAAAGATATAACACATAGGTATGTGGGCAAAGGCGGTCTTATCGCTGAAAGCGATCTCTTCCAGACAACCTTTGAGGCACAGGAAAAATAAACAGAGCGAAAGGTAGTGCACCAGCAAATCTACGTACTAGATGAAGAAAATTAAACTAAATTAAGTACCTAACATAAATATACCTAAATGAGAAATAATATATGCATTATATTAATATATATAAATATGCTTATAATAAATATAATCGTATCTATATAAATAAATTATAATAAACCTAATAAATACTATACAATATAGGTAGTTGCAAACTAGGACTTAGTGAGAAGATGCGAATGCAGTTCGGTCTTGAAAACGGCAAGTGACTTTGCATGACGGATCTCATACGGAAGGCTGTTCCAGAGGCTGATAGACTTCACCGCGAAAGATTCCTTGAAATATCCTGAACGTGTAAAGGTAGACATAAGGAGGTTGTCAGTCTTGGACCTAAGAGGACGAGCCTTTGGCAGCCACCCAAGTTCAGTCCTGAACTCAGACACATGATCGAACTTGCGCAAGCCATATATAAAACGTATGCAGAGGTTCTGCAGTCGCTGAAGCTTGTCCAATAGAACCTCATTGAGGTCAATGGTACAAACATCAGCATAATCCATAATGGGCAGGAGAAGCGACTGCGCAAGTACGACCTTGGTACTCAAAGGGAGCAGGTTTTTCCACCTCCGCAAAGCACCGGCGGCAGCATAAACCTTCCTGCTGACCTCCGCAATATGAGGAGACCAACAAAGTGTGGAGTCAAAGAGGACATCCAGGTTTTTAACAACATCACTAAGAGGAAGTGGAACGGAGTTAAACATGAGTGGAGGCATAGAGATGGACTTGAGCTTAGCAATCTGCTTAGACCCGCCAATAATGATCGCTTGCGACTTGTTAGGATTCACCGTTAGGCCATGTGTTCGACTCCATTCGTAAATAGTCGCAAGGTCAACATTTAGCGAAGATATCAGGTTGTCTATATCTTCGATGGGGGCCTGAGAGAATATTTGCAGGTCGTCAGCATACAAGTGATATTGGCAGGATAGGAGGGGAGTAAGGAAGTTGATAAAGATAGAAAAAAGGAGTGGTGAAAGGACACCGCCCTGAGGTACGCCCGCAGTGATGTCGCAAGAGGCGGACAATTTGTCATCGACACGAACACACTGCCTTCGGCCGATGAGATAGCTGCGAAACCACTCAACCACAGCATCTGATCCAAAAACTGACCTCAGCATCGCCAAGAGTACGTCATAATCAACAGTATTAAAGGCGTTGCTGAAGTCTAAAAGAACCAGAGTAGTGAGCTGCTGATTTGCCATACCCTCACGAATATCATCGGCCACTTTGGTCAACGCGGTCACCGTGCTATGCCCCGGGCGAAAACCGGACTGAAATGGACTGAGCAGATGGTTTGCGTTAATAAACACACTGATCTGGTGGAGGACAAGGCGCTCGAGGACTTTGGAAAGGAAAGGGAGAATGGAAATAGGGCGAAAATTAGAGGGAGCGGAAGGATTTGAATTTTTGGGAATGGGGATGACTACAGCTTGACGCCAGCACCTCGGGAAAGTTGCGGTTTCGAGCGAAAAGTTGAAAATTTGGCAAAGAATGGGGATGACACCAGCCAAGCTTAGTTGGATCATACGCCGACTTATTCCGTCGACTCCCTCTGCATTTGACTTGATGGCCAAGATGTTTTTTTCAACTTCACGCTCAGACACCGACCTAAAAGAGAAGGTAGGGTGGCGTGGCGGAGACGTGGTGGAGTGGGAGGAAAGGGATTGCAGAGTGGATAGTTTAATATGTTGGGGAAAAGAGGGAGGAGATGTGAAATGGCGGTTTAAAGTGTCAGGAGTAAGGTTGTGAGGAGTACTCGACTTAGACTTTCCGATGCCAAGTGAGTTAAGGAAAGACCAGACCTTAGCGGGGTTACCATTTGTGACTGACGCATGTATGTGACGACGCTGCGCATCCCTGCACATCCTACTACAGCGATTGCGTAGCTCCTTATATCGGCTACGGGTCTCATCGGAAGGGTTATTGCGAAATTTAACTTTAGCCGCATTACGCCGTGCCATCATGGCCTTTATGTCAGCAGTAAGCCAAGGAGCGGGGAGATGCTTAAGTCGAATGGGTCGGTGAGGTGCATGGATGTCGAAAAGTTGATCAAGGATAGAGTTAAACATTTCTAGTTTTTGGTCAATGGTTGGAGCCTCAAGCACAGGGACCCAGTCTATGTCACTGAGATCAGATAAAAAGCGATCTTCGTCAATGTTTTTCAAGTTACGCTGCATGACCACCCGGGGTTTAGGTTTAGGACAACGGATTTTATAGGAGAGGAAGATAAGGTCATGGTAGGAGAAGGCTTCAGCAGGAAATTGTCCGTGGGAACTGACATGGTCCAAGGAGGAAACAATGGCTAGATCCAACAAGGACGGCTGGCAGCCAGGAAAGTGATGGGTGGAAGAAGATGGAAGAATACTAAGATTGAAGGATTTTATGATAGAGGACAAACAAGAAGACCTAGAATCATTCTTGAACAAGCAGGTGTTGAAGCTTTGCTTTTTCTGTTTTTATACACAGGAATAACAAAAGAAATAATAAAGAAAAAAAGTTGGTAATGATATCTTTGGGTAGTACCTTTTCCGAGGTAAACATTCTAAATTTGAAAATCACTGCAGTAATGAATTTCAGTACTTACTTACTGCACTAAAATCAGTGCAATCTCGGAAAAGTGCCACGTACTGCATTCTTTTCTCAAATATAATATTAACATTTCAGAGCATAAGTGTGAAAAAAAAATTACATACCCACTTCACGTGTAGGGGAGGTAACCTAAAAAAAATTATATTTCAAAATTTTACTTTACCACTTTGTTGGCGTGATAAATATGTTTATTCATGCCAAATTACAGCTTTCTAGTACTTAGAGTCTATGAGCTAGACTGGGGTCAGACGGACGGACGGACAGACGGACAGACGGACATGGCGAAACTATAAGGGTTCCTTGTTGACTACGGAACCCTAAAAAATGTAATGCAACCGCGACCCCCATCCCGCCCGCATCCTACCGGACTAGTTAGAACTTGCACTACGAGCGATGACGCGGACGTCATGGAATGAAGAATGTGCCAAGTGGTTTGAGAAAAGTAGGTACTTATTTAAAAATTGTCATAACTTTTTCACACAGTTATTTGAACTGAGCTGCTATAGTAACTATTCAAGTAGGTACATAGAAGTAGCTTTCTGATGACATATATGCCACGTGTGTCTTCACTATAAACCAAAAAAAATAAAAATGTAATGCAACCGCGACCCTCACCCCGCCCGCATCCTCCCGGACTAGTTAGAACTTGCACTACGAGCGACGACGTGGACGTCATGGAATGAAGAATGTGCCAAGTTGTTTGAGAAAGTAGGTATTTAAAAAATATAGTCAACTTTTTTCACACAGTTATTTGAACTGAGCTGCTATAGTAACTATTCAAGTAGGTACATAGAAGTAGCTTTCTGATGACATATATGCCGTCTTTATTGGTTCCAGGTTCTTCATCTTCCATTTTACCGAATTTATTAAGGATTAACTACATTTTGGTCGAGTTTCCAGGGAAAAATTATACATTTCTATGGAAGAGCAGGTTTTTTAGCAATTGCGTGGCTACCCTAATAATCAAAGTTGAGCTTAATGTGGTAGGTATTGATGAATACTTTCACCCCCTGAACGGATTGTACCTATTCATTAAAAAGTATAGGTTATAAACATTTATAAATAAGATAATTGTGCATTTTCCTTTAGTTTTTCTTTCAGGTTCAATTGTTTAAGGGTTTTCGTAAGTAATCTGAAAAAAAGAACAATGATACAATGAGCCAATAATTCACGTTATCAATATGGACACTAAAAAATCTTGCGCTGTTCAAACTGAAGACGTACTGTTAATGACTGAAGAAGAGCGTGATACACTGCTGATGATTCGGTGTCATAATATTACTCTTAATGATTTATATAAATTAGTTGAAACTGTTCATGATTTAAGTCGAGAACCTGAGAATACAGTCGATGAGTGCATTGAGATTAACAGTGACAGCGATGAAGTTTCGATAGTTAAAGAAAGTTATTACATCGATGAGAGTACTGTCAATAAACTTGTCGAACAGAGTCAAAAAAATAAACAAATAATAGATAAAATATGCAACACGGTTTCTCACGTTTTGGCTGAAAGGGTAGACCAAAATCTGAATGGTGATTCGAATAATGTTTAAGGACTGTACTTCCAATTCCAATAAAACGCTCAACGGAGCCGAATTGATACCTAAATCAAATGAAAATATTGTAAAGAAACTGCACTTAGCATCAATGTGTTATTGGAAAAAATATGCCATGTGTCCTAGTGTCCTGTAGTGGTCCTAAAATAGTACATTTCAATAGAATTCGGAGGCCATATTGTTTTGAAAAAAAAACTAACACTGATGTAATAGTAGAAACTGAATTAGCGAATAAGATGCAAATGAACGAACAGCATCCTGATTCTAACAGAAATGATGAATTAACGTCAGGGACCATCAGGGAAAGTGCTCAAAAGCATATCTTTCGGGAACTTGGATTGAATGTGACTAGAGAAGTTATGTCTGTAAATAATACAGCAGCTGTTTCAGTCGTATTTAAAGCTACCGCCACAACAAGAAATATTCCCATTAAGAAACAGCAGAATGCCTACAATGATAAAACCGATCAAGTAAAAACAACACATGAGCCTCTTGGTCATTATGATAAGCAACTTCGTCATGTGCGTCGAAGTTTGAACCATTCTCATAAGTTTTATGTGCAGAAAAAACATGAGGGTCTCAATCACAGTCTTTACATTCAACAATGATTCCATACCCAACCAAAACAAAGTTTTTTTCCTGTTTTGGTAAATCATCTTTGAATACTAATACTAATAATACTGAAGCAAGCACTCTCATTAGTTCAACACCTCATTCATCAGGTAACGCAATTTTTATGATTTTTATTTGAAAAAAAAAAAACTTTTTACTACTAACTGTTGTATACAATATTAACTGATTTGCAGGTTCGTGAAATCTCGGAATATCCATCCCATTCATTCACAAAATCATCTTATGCTGACAACATGCAAACTCAATCTATAGAAACAAATTCCCAAGTTCCATCATTCCCATTGGATCATGGGAAAGGGATGGGATGAGTAAGGTTACGTCAAAAAATTGGAAATCACCTGAAATTAAATCTATGAACTCTAGCATTTTTTTAAAACCTTACACAGCCGAGGAAGTCATTAAAATAATACTCTCCTTAAATAATAAGAAAGCTGTTGGATATGATGGAGTAGCTACAATTATTTTAAAAGCATGCGCTAAAGCTATTTGCCCTATTTTAGCACATTTAATTAATATTTCATTTGAAAGTGGGGCTTTCCCGGAAAAATTAAAGAAATCAGTTGTTAAGCCTCTGCACAAAAATAGCAGTACAAATGATATGACTAACTATAGGCCAATTACGTTGATCTCTATTTTTGCAAAAAATTTCGAAAAAGCCATGTGCAAGATTAATTGAATTTATTTACAAACTAGCTGACCCAGCAAACGTTTTTTTGCCATATAAATTTTATTGGACACGAACTTCGTATCACCTGCCTGACACAATGTCACTTTAAAAAAAAAAAACCTAAACGGTAAAAATGTCAGTGATTACATACTCTTTGACATACCTTCTCTTTGGAAACGGCTAAGAAATGACAGTTGTGTGAAGTATGACAGTTTAACGGTTTTCTATACAAAATTACCATTTTTATTTTATAATTTTCCTGGATAAAAAGTAGCCTATGTTACTCTCCAGCTCTCAAATTATCTCCATACCGAAAATCTCGTCGATCCGTTGCTCCGTTTTGACGTGAAAGACGGACAAACAAACAAACAAACAAACACACTTTCACAATTATAATATTAGTATGGAAGTATGGATTTAGCATCATATCAGAAGAACAGAATGGTTTTCAGAATAATAAATCAACTACCTTGGCAGCATTTTCATTAATTAAAGCAGTTACAAAAAATATCGATGAAAAGAATAGGGTAGCCGTAATCTTCCTGGATATGTCGAAGGCTTTCGATTTGGTAAACCATGATAAATTACTACAGAAGTGTTATCAATACGCCATTCGGCAATCCTATGATTGGATTCATTCGTATTTGCACAATAGAGTACAATGTGTAGAAATAACACGTTTTAACAATAGCTCTGATATAACTCTACGTGCCTATAAATCAGATTATAAAACAAATGACTCTGGTGTCCCACAGGATAGTATCCTGGGCCCTTTATTATTTTTATTATATATAAATGACTTGCCAAATGTGATAAACCAAAAGTGTGTTCTTTTTGCTGACGATATTTCAATTATTATACCGGACATTAAAAATGATAAATTTCCTGACATTTCTTATGAAACAATTGTAAATGACACATTAGACAAAGTGATAACATGGCTCAATGATCTTGACATAAATATCTCGAAAACAAAATATGTTCAATTCTGTAATTATAAGTCTACAAATAAGTTACTTGACATTAAATACAATGATACTCATCTTTCGGAAGTTGACGATATTAAGTTCTTGGGTTTAATGTTAGATAGAAATTGCAATTGGAAAAGTCATGTTAACTACGTATGTGGTAGACTAAACAGGTTCGTTCATGCTCTGAGACAAACTCGTAAAACAACCAATGTTCAGGCAGCTCTTACTGCCTATCACGGCTATGTCGCTTCAGTGCTCAGGTATGGCCTCCTACTGTGGGGGAACTCTACAGACATTCAAAAAGCTTTTCTTGTTCAAAAAAAGTGTATCCGAGCCATTTGTGGTGTCGGACCACTGACATCGTGTCGACCTTTATTCAAAGTGTTAGGAGTCCTTACCTTAACTTGCTTATATATTTTAGATTTATTATATTATATTTTATATTTTACATTTATTTGAAAAGGTCTCTGAAAATAGTAGATTTCAACGCCGAGACGTCACAAAAATAAGATATCCCTCATGTAAAAGCGCACTTTACCAAAAAAACTGCTCCGTTAATGCGATAAGAATTTATAACCATATTCCAGGGACCATTCGGGAACTGCCCATGCAACATTTTAAGAAGAATTTAAAAACCTGGCTCCTTGACAAGTCCTTCTATACGTTGAACGAATTTCTCTCTCAATGAGGTGTTTTTTGGTCTTGACATTGTTTAATCGATTTCATTATGTACTCTTATTGACATTTTATAAATATTATTCTACTTTGACATTTTATAATTATTAACATTTTACTTTGACAATTTCTAATTTAATCTAATAATGTATGATTCTTTATTTTTATTAAAATGTGCTATATTACCACTGACATAATGAAATAGAAAATGTAATAATTAAAAATTTTATTTGTAACAAAATTTGCATACTCTTCTGAGAGTGGGACATAATGTACTTTTATAAATTGTAAAGATCTTATCATACTATGTTCTCTGCGAATAAATAATTTCATTCCATTTCATTTCATTTCATTTCATAAAACACAGTGTAACGCATATCGGAATGCTATTTATCCAAATATTGTTGAACCAAACCAAATCAATGTGCTCTCTGATATGCCTGTTATTATGGAAAATCCAAATCGTACTCACGATCACGAAGATGAAACAAATATAAATCGAGTCTATACAGCAGCGATGGAAAGGCAAATACAAATGAATGGATCTGCCAGTTAATGGAATTTGCAGAACAGTGCGTCAAATTGACTTTTCGATATTGCAATATAATTTACATACCCTTCCCCTCAACCAGTTACCAGTATTATTTTAAATCTCTCCTTTGGCACAATATATCTTGGCTTCCTGATAAACTGACACAATAATTTATTACAAAATGTGTTCAAAATCGATATACGGAGGTTCACGTTAAGTTACATCGATTCATTTATTTACGTCTATAAAAATGCAAATAACTTGCTAAAACTCAATTATTTACAGATACGTCTTAAAACTATAGGATGAAAAAGAGAAAAAAGAAGAAACTGACGCATCGGTCGAAGCGTCGCGACGCTCTTAAGTCATGCCACAAGAATCATATTTCAAAAAATCATTATGTCGTGATGAAAATTTAAAAAACAAAATAATGCAAACGCTAGATTGCCCATTCCAGATAAGTAGAAGGGAACATGAAATGCTGTATTATATTAGAACCAATAATATTGACTACGACACTTTAAGATTATATATACATACGACTTATAAAGAGCGTAATCACGTAAACTATACGATAGAGTGCGAAGATATATCTGATGACGAAGAGCCTATTTCTAATGACAAGAACACTGCTAAAGTTGTACATAAATATCAGGAATCTGGCGCTGAGAACCGTGTTATAAATATATCAGATAATATCAAAACCGCTCTTATAAAATCATTTTTAAAGTCTGCACATGATATATTTACAGAATCATCTAAAGAGATAAATAACGATAATGAAGCAACTGTCTTGTTAGACTCTGATGACTCTGTTGAAATCGTTACAGCTGAAAATTATGATGTTACGTCTAGGCGCGAAAGTGCAACGAATAGTGACGATATAACCTCAAAACTAAAAAAAAATAGGAAAATACGGTCTTGTAGAAAGAAAAGTAGGCGCCCACAAGTAATACAATATGTACCATATAAAAGATATAAAGAACAGAGTCTCTTATTTGATCCATTGCTGCCATTCTTTTTGAACAAAGAACTTGAAGTTTCGATAAATGATACAGCAATTGACAGCACAGTGATGCGGCAATCAAAGGCCTATCAAATTAACAATACACACTGGCCATCAAATGACTCACCACATTCTGGCACCAACAAGGAAAGGACAATAAAAACAAAAGAAGCTGATATTCGACAGAATATCAGCTGCAGAAGAAGACATTCTGTAAACCTTTTATCCAAACCAATGCCTGGTTCAGATGAAATAGTATTAAATACACATCCCAGTGAACAAACTCCACAAATAAGAGAAAATTTAAATCAGATACTCCAGGTAGAAAATAATCTTTGTACATCTCCACCACAGCAACCGGAAGAGCCCCATATTTCTTGTAATAATAATTTTAATAAATATGCCCCTGCTCAATCCGAAGGACGGAATACTCAACCTTCATTACAAGATATGTCTAACCGACAATCACGAGATGAAAACACGCATTTGTTAATAGAACAGCATATGCAACAGATATTTGGCTGTGATAATACGAACTATCCTTCTTCTTGCCATTTGCAGTTATCTACTAGAAATATTATTGAGGCACAAAATCGAAAATTAGTACAGCAGCAGAACATTCGGTTACCACCATTACTGGATCTAAATTTTATTTCCCATCGAAATAATATTATTGAAGCACAACATCGTCAATTAAGTCAAGAAATTAGATCATCAGTTATTCAAACGCAATCGAACGGAAATTCGAATCATCCGAATCCGTGGCGTAATCTATCCCATTATCAAAATAAAAACACATCAACTATGCCGCACCGTTATCATCGAAGTCAAGCACAGATATCTGTAAACGATTTAAGTCAAAATAGCTCAGAACATAATGATTTAAACCAAAACAGCTTGCAACAGAATCCATGGGGCCCATATAATAATAACCAGGTACGTACTTAACATCAAACAGTGTCATGCAAAACTGTATATTTGACACTAATTCTTAGATAAGTTGTGTCTTTGTTTCAGGATGTTCTGCAACTGCCTGCTCCGAATAATATCAGATCATCGCCTTATCAGCGAAAGGCGAAGAAGACACCGAAGAAAATAGCTCCTAAATCGAAATCAGATTTACCTGGTAACTCGACGGAATACCCTTTGGCTAATACATGGCACCTAGCGCCTGCAGAAGCGTCACAAGCAACATTAACTCAGGCATCATTACGTCAGGCAACATTGTCTCACGCTACAATGCCAAATGCCACATTTCCTCAAGCCCCACTGCCTCAGAGTATCCGGAATCTGCCACCGATATGGCCTAATCCAGCCTACCGCTTCAGGAGCCCACTGGCCAATATGCAACCTGTTTTGCAATCGAGTAACAACAACGTTCCCTACCCGGTGCAGCAACAGTGGATGCAACAGTCAAGTGTGCATTATCCAAATTCAAGCCAACGAAGGTACTAACTATAACTAACTACCTAAATAATTTGTGTGAACTGAACAGAAGTGTGGGGTTAAAAAACAGGCACCTTGGGGGCTACCGGTTAAAACATGTATATGGAATCTATTTTTTTTTGCCGGTAGCCCCCCTGGCTATGACAAAACTTAATTAAATTGCGCAAAGTGAAATAGACAGCTTCAGTGATTCGCGAAAAAGGATGGCGACGCATAGCAAGCAGCGCAACTTAGGTTGCTCAAGGAATAGCAAGAAAATAATAATTTAAAATGACCAAAATTCTGGTAAAATCTTATTACCTAAATGTGTAGAGTCAATGAAATTCATAAATGCAGACTGAATGCAGATAGATAATTACCTATGTAAACTGAGATTGTGTACTTATTCCAAATTAAAGATGATACCATTACGTGTTTAAAAAATAAAATCATAGATAGATAGATAGATAGATAAGTAATCAAGCATTATTGTGTCTGTAAATTTTAAAAAGGCAGCTATTACCTATTACGAACTGTTATTACTTATTATTACTTCATAATGTCAGCCGAACGACGCCCACTACTGGGCATAGGCCTCCCCCAAGGATCTCCACAACGACCGGTCCTGCGCTGCCCGCAGACAGCGGCTTTCCGCGGCCTTGACCAGATCGTATTATTACTTACTAACAATAAATTAATGAAAATATTTTCTTAAGTGTGCTCTTAATTTGGGCTCATACGTGCTTACTTATGTGCCGTGTAGTGCCGGCACATAAATAGAATAGCACTACCCCCTCTCTTCCCGTGGGTGTCGTAAGAGGCGACAAAGGGAAAACTGCCATCAGGAGATGGGCAGCAGCGTCTCCAGGTTCCAACAGGCTATACTGCGATCGCCAACCCGCCTGCCAAGCGTGGCGATTATGGCAAACCCCCCCAAAATGGCTACACAACCAACACATCGGCCCCCAGTCTGCGGCGGCCCCGCTATTCCTAGCTACGGTAGTATGGTAACGGCGGGGCAGGGGGTGCTAAGAATCCCCGTAAGAATCTTAAGCTCAATAACTCGATTTGACTACCAACACCGACGTCTCAACCTGGCAACCTTTGTGTTGCCAGTAATACCGCGTATAAAAAAACGATCCGTTGGCAGGCCCCCTACAAGGGGACCGACGATCTGGTCAAGGTCGCGGAAGCCGCTGGATACGGGCAAAGCAGGACCGATCGTTGTGGAGATCCTTTGGGGAGGCCTATGCCCAGCAGTGGGCGACGTTCGGCTGACATGATGATGATGATGACAATCAATTATTGAAAATATTTTCTTAAGTGTGCTCTTAATTTGGGCTCATACAAACGAAACGTTATTGTAACCTGTAAGTACAGTCGCCAGCACGTCAGGCTACTACAAACTGTCAAATTTCTTTAAATAAAATTCAACCTTATGTCCAACAGCACATAACATTACATAGTAACTATTTAGTAATCTGTGCCAACAGATGGAGTTCAGATTCAATCAATAAATTTTGAAATTTTGTAGTTGCCCGACGTGCTGGCGACCGTACATATTCATTAATATATGGCATTAAGCTAAAGTAGATGTAAAAGAATATTTTTCTTAATCGAACTTAACCGTAAACACACTTTACTACACAAATAACTTTAAAATACTTATGTTAAAAATAATTACTTACTTACTAATATTTTCAGTAAAAAAAATACAATGCCAATATGCCTATAGGTACCATAAAGTTAATATACCTATCGGAAGGTATACTAACTTTATGCTAGGTACCTACCTATTTTGGCAAGCTCTCAAAAGTTTTATCAAATGGAAAAAAAAATTGAACTTAGGTTGAAATTCAAACTCGATTCCACAAATAATAAATTTCGGAACTAGAAGATTCGAATTTAGTTGAGTAAAATATAATGTAATGGGGTTGTTTGTTATCGACAACATACAGTGTAGGTAAGTAAATTTATTGGTTGTAAAGTCGGAGTAAGAAAAGGTACGTCACTTTGACTGTACCGAAATATGGTTGTAAACGAAAAGATTGATTCAAGGCTGAAAGGTCGTATTTTTAATGGGAAGTTGTTTAAGGAAGATAAAGAATATTTTTAAACACGACCAAGGCGAGACTAAAAAGAGTAGGTAATAACGTAAATTGAGTATTTCATAAAAATGGCTTTGTATGCGTATCTAGACGGCCGGCCTTGACATTTTGTCTATATTTTTGGTACAATTAGTTAAAAATTATTGATACTTTTACATTATTTATCGTTTGTTTTAAAGTCACCAAATAATTTGTTATACATAAACAAAATTAGTTTTAAACAAGAGTAACGGGACTCAGCGCGACATTTATATTTTTGTGTTGCTACAACCGTCGTCACAGAGTCTGCTTGTGACCACGGTTGTAGCAACACAGCCGAAACGTCAAGCTGTAAGTACATAATAATATGTAGGTACTTCATAATAAATGTCGCGTTGAGTCCCGTTACTCTTGTTTATAATTATAATGGAACGCGAAAGTTTAAAATCTTTTAAAATTAGTTTTATTGAAAACTAGCGGATCCTCGCGGTTTTCCCCGTTGGCACCCGTTCCCGTGGGAATATCGGAATAATATATAGCCTATGTCACTCGGGATGAATCAGAGAACATATTCTTGTGTTCTGTGGGATGAATGTAGCTTTCTTATGGTCAAAGAATTTTCTCAATCGGTCCAGCCTTATTCACGAACCGTCGGAAACGCGCCTGACAGCGGAATATATGCCCTGTCTCTGTCACTCACTATAGAATAGACAAAGTCAAAGCACAGAATTTGAATCCGATTCCCTTTCCGACGGCTCGTGAATCAGGGTAGTTCCTGAGATTAGCGCGTTCAATCAAACAAACAAACAAACTCTTCAGCTTTATAGATACTATTAGTATAGATAGAATGTTGTAAAGTGAAACTTTTCAATTTCCCAAAATATGCTATAAGTGGTTGTATATCAATTTGTTGTGAATAATGTGTTGTAAACATAATTATAACTAATATTAATATTGCGCTGTGTAGGCGTAAATGATAATATTATTTGTAAATATAACGTATAGACAATTTATCAAAATACACAGTGTAGTAAGATCAAGCTGTTAAAAATAAATTTTATAAGTAATATAGCATAGCTACGAAAAGAAAATCAGGGAAATGAAAGACAAAAGTGAAACTACATAATAAGTATCTTAGTGTAAAAAGTGAATCGTGAAAAACATTTCCAACGTACTTTTAACTGAACAAATATATCAAATGTATGTACCTATTTATAAAATAAAATGTCTTACTTCTACTATCAGCTCACTACTATATTTGATGGGTGTATTTATATCTTATATATACATACATATACATAAGAATTTTCGCTCAATGTGTCTTATTATAATTGGTGTTAGATTAAGTAACTGCTATCATCGGCTGGCTGTGTTGTTTAGTCTTAAGTCGATTTGGTTCAAAATAATACTCTTACTTATGATAACTATCTGTTAGCCAAGCTATGTTAGACGAGCGAGACAAAAAAATATCTACGAGAAAACGGTGGACCAAGTCTATACGTTCTATTTTAATGCAAGTTACTTTTTTCAATGATCTTCAAAAGTGTTATTTTCACGTATCACTCTGAGGTTCGGTTTCGGTGCGCTCTGGAGCACGTATGACGAACTATGAAATTGTAGTACACTGTTTGAACCCGAGTATGAAAATAGGCGGATAGATCGTATTTTTAACTAGGCAGATCGCCATAGCTTTTTAAACTTTCATGGTCATTTACACTGTAATGTATCGGGGACTCGACAACAAATCAAAACATGGTAAAAATCCTGCTTTTCGTAGCATTTATAGATCGCCAAACTCTTAATATTTTGGTATGTATTTAAATTGTTGGGTAATTTTTAAGTTTACAGGGGTCCTGCGCACGCATCCGTCAGGGGTAGAGGCCTAAATCAGGGACCCTAACCACGAACTCTTAAATAATGGTAAGTGCGATAGCGCTGTACACAGAGTATAGCCACATAATAGATAGCTTTTAACTACCATTACTTACTTCAATATTAAAAATATTTATAACATAATATTAAAAGTGTTTCGTGAAACAAGCTTAAAATTGTACATAATTGAAGTTCTTATCAATCATTGATAACAACCATACTCAAGTATTTAAAAAATATATAAATATGTTAGGTTGTGTAGTTGTGTACATATTATCTTAGGTTTAATAACTTCAAAACAACTTTATTATTCTATAAGAAGTACAATAATTGTTTATGAACTTATTAAGGCTTAAGATAAGCTCGTTCAAAGCTCATGTGTGATAATAAAGGTAGATGTTTATAAGTTTGAACTTTCTATACACATACTTATATGCTGCTATTTTAATGATGTTTAGATTTTAAGGTGTATTATCGTAATAACCGAGTAATAATACTCTTAAGACTACTATTACACATAAGTGATGTAACGAATATTTATTTTTAAGCATTAATATCTATCTACTGCTGATATGTGATATATATTGTACTAGCGGATCCTCGCGGTTTCCCCCGTGTAGTACCCGTTCCTGTGGTAATATCGGGATAAAGTATAGCCTATGTCACTCGGGAAGAATGTAGCTGATGATAATGATGCTATAAAAAATCTATAAAAAATGGGCAAAAATGGTATCAGTAAATTCACTTTACATTTCAATACATGTATTAATTTATCTTTCGTAAAAGTATAAAATCCCCCTATATATGTAAATGAAGAACAAATGAACTTAAAAAAAAACTCTCTACGTAAACTCAAATTGGCATTACACCTTTATGTTAAAAATTTATTAGTTCGTATTAGTTTCCCGTTTTATATCTTTATGGATTTCGACTTTGGTGCTTAGATATGGTGAACATAAACACATGTTCACGATAAAATTGGTGATAGCATATTTGCTGTAAAATTGCACCATTTTCGGGGTAGGTATAACTTTTTTTTGATACCGACATTATGTTGGATTCCAAAATATAGTCTCTAAAAATATATTTTAATGGCCGTTTACAAAAATTTGGCCTGTTATTGAATTTTTTACAAAAATATCGGATAGTTTATGGGCTAAAGAGTCTTTCACCCGTTTGCATTAAACTTAAGAATCGCCTAAGTCTTTTCCTAGCTAACTTAAGACATTCTTAACAAAAAATTGCTTTGCACTAACCTTAGGACATTCTTAAATGCACTTTAGGCTATTCTTAACTTACGGGCCCAATATCGAGCACCTAAGGCTTAAGAAATACCTATATCAGTGGTTATTGTCTGTGGCATTGTAAGCAAAGAGTAGTGCGACAAGCTTTTCTGTTCCGATGATTATATTTGGAACTAAAACAGTTTTCATACGACAGTCCATTTTGACAGCTAATTTCGTATTGCAAGTGACTCCTCTGTCACCGCTGTCACCGGAACAGAAAAGCTTGTGGCTTTTGTATTCTTGTTTGTTAGATAGAGACACGACACATGTGACATACGTCATTCATCATTTATTAAAAAAACTGTATTATGTTTTCCTTGACAGTTGAGCTCAGTTGACTTTTTCTTTTCTCGGTGAATTACCCCTACCAAATAAAATAGACAACGCCTTAGCTTTTGTCTCCTTTTAACTCACGAAGGAATCAATGAGAAGTTTCAACCAAAAAAATATTTGACCTACTTTACCTCGCCAGTTTTAAAATCCATAAACAATTAATATTTGAATTTATTCATTCATTTTCTTATCAAGGCGATGACTAAGTTACGATGTAGTTTGTCAGTGCAAACAAAAATTTTAGCTCGGCTGTTTTAGGCTGTTCCTAAACTAAGATGTATCTTATCTAGGACAAGCTCAACCTGAGTTAAGTGCAAACGGGCATTTATGTCTTTACGATCCAACCGTCTTATAAAGAGTGGATGTTCATTAAAAAGCTTATCGGTTTAGGTTCTAGTAACGACCATCAACGTTTCTGACACAGATGCGTCGAGTAGAACAAAGTGGAAGAGCAGACTCCAAAATCAGATGGGAATAATAATGCTGAAGAGAGAGAGAGAGAGAGAGTTCTAGTAACGACCATTAAAAGTTTTGTTTTTATAATCTACTTATATTGTTTTCTTGCGTTTATATTCGCAAAATATATGCGGATACGAATGCGAATACCAAGAAATAAACGCGAATGCCAATATATTCGCATTCGCTTCTGCGAATATTCGTTACATCACTAATACATAACTACTGAACAAAAGTATCAAGAGTACCTAGGTCAATTTTACATGTTAATTACGAATGTAATGGTTAATGGTTTTCGTACTGCAACTGTAAAGGATAGCCAGATATAATATATCTGACGAATATTTAACTAAAAAGTAGAGTCGTGTTGTGACATACATGTCAATTACCTTCATAAATTCCCGAATCTTTAAGATTTATAAGGTATACACACGTACATACACTTTAGGCTACGTACGCACAGGCAGGCGGCTTGCTTGGCGCCTAGAGCCTAGCGAGTCACCTTAGTAAAACAAACGTTCTATAGAATGTTCGCGACCGGCCGCACTGCGCGCTTGGCGCCTAGCTAGTTACGCTAGTAGGATGCAAGCCACCGGGATGCATAACCGCAATTCCCCTACCTACTATAAAAAAAGGCTCTAGACGTAGCCTTAATAGGTAGGTATATAGTCACCAGTGGCGAAAGGTCAAATTATGGCGAAGGTTAGCCGGGGCCAAAAATACTTTTAGAGAAAGAGAGATAGACTTTACTTGCTTTTACCATGTGATGATCTGCATACTGGATGGGTTGGGTGGTGTTTTCAGGGATTTTTAAAAAAGGAAGCCGATGGGAATCGGTATGTATGAATGAACCCTTCGCCACTGATAGTCACTCATTTTAACTTAAAGTTAAAGTAATCGGTTGTAAAAGTATTATTATAAAATTATGTGGTAGTACGTGGTAGTACCTACTATGGCTGGATTGGGGACCTCGTGTTTCTTATCCCGTAGAATAACCTCGGGACTCCCATACAGATTAAGATTACAAATTATGTAGGTACTCGTAATTTTGTGTACTCCTAAAGTCAATTAGTTTACTTAACTATGTACATTGTTATGCTTAAATGAAAAAAAAAATACAATAATTATAAAATATAAATTGTTTGGAAAAAAGTGATGTACTGATGAGAATAAAACGATGATGCGTTTCGGAATTAAATATTTGATTAGATTCATAAATAAATTGCCAAAAGTGTGTACCTAGATGTCTCAAGCAAGACTAAAGTCTTTGACCAATGTTTGTTGCCAGTAATATTATAATATGGAATCGAAACGTGGTCCTTTATTATGGGTCTCATAAGAAGGCTCAAGGACACCCAGCGAGCAATGGAGAGAGCGATGCTTGGTTTTCCATGCTCGATCGAATCAGAAATGATGAGATCTGCAGGAGAACTAAAACAACCGACATTACTCGAAGGCTCTGCTGAAGTGGCAGTGGGCGGGAGATATAGCGCGTAGAACCGATGGCCGTTGAGGCGGAAAGGTTCTCGAATGGAGACCGCGTAGCGGATGACGTTCTGTCGGCAGGCCTCCTGCAAGGTGGACCGACGATTTGGTCAAGTTCTCGGGAAGCCGCTGGATGCGGGTAGCGCAAGACCGATCGCTGTGGAGATCCTAGGGGGTGGCCTATGCCCAGCGTGGGCGTTGTATGGCTGATGATGATGATGTGTACCTAGAGATAAATTGCTTTTAATGTTATATTTGACTAAATTATTAAATTATACTATACTTGATTCATTAAGATATTGGTCAGAAGCTTTAAAAGTAGTATTTGTATTGTAGTTATGTGTTAGAATTTAAGTCTCATTAGTGAAATTCTCGAATTAATTTTGGAACTTAGGTACAGTCGGGGACTCCCTTACCACTTCGTGCTACTTTTTGTGTCGCTTATGCCATTGCCATTCATGCGCAGACCTTACTCGTCATCGTCACGCATTTGACGTTACCAACAACGGTGCTACTGAAAGACTTTTGGTAGTTGAGCTGGTCAAAGGCCGGATTCCCAAAGGCACTGGTTCGATGCCGTGCAAAAATCTACATGCAGGGCTGGTGTTTTTTTTTCTATCAAAAATGAAAAAAAGTGGTACCTAAGGCGCAAAAGTCCCCCATTGTACCTCTGGGATTCATTTCAATTGGGTATTTGACTGTTGTTGAAATATAGATATTTAATTATGAAATTCAGAACTAAGTATAACATTATTGAATAACAAATGTGAAAAAAGAAATTTATTCTGTATTATAACATGCGAATTATGAGCTACTTAATTGTGACTCTAGCTATCTCTTTCTAAAACGAAATTTTCTATGACGAGAGTATGGCGCTATAGAAATGTGACGTCACGTTTCTATAGCGCTCTCTTTGTCTAATAAGAAAGTTTGATGCTCTATATCGCTGAAAATCTGCAAGATATTTGAAAATAATAATTGTGTTACTACTAATTAAATGAACATTTTAAGTAAGTAAATAAAAAAAATTCAGTCAAATACCCAATTGTGCTTGAAAATTGTTTAACATGTTGGCGGTTGTCGGTTGTATAAATATAATATAATATGATTAGGGATAAATTACTACTAAGTGGCGCTACATTGCGACCTAAAATTATTAATATTTAGCTTCTATAAGATTTTTTTCTTATCTGACCATTAAAGTTGCTGTGTGACAAATAATACTGTTAAGCACGAGTACAATAATAGTTGGAAGTATGTATTATTTTACATACCTATACCTACTTTACAAATTGCTCGTTATAAAAACAATAAGGTAACATCAAACGATACGACGCGATATTCAAACAGTTTTTTCTGGGATACTAGACGGTTTCGATATCTCCAAAATAATCTAAAGAAAGGTGTTACTTGCAAAACTTCCCAAACGCTGAAAAAAAAACAGTTGTTCTTCATACCTATATACCAAAAAATAGCTAAATTTCGCTGTGGCACAGCAACATTTGACAATTTGCATACACCAACCACTCAATGCACACAATGTCACACTCTTGCACTTTCACATATCACTCCTCAAGTGTTTCGCTCCCACACAGCATTCTCAGTAGTCAGAGTAGGCTATCGACGAAGGAAATATTTCTTTGGGATAGGTATACCTAACTTCTTTCAGTCAGGAAGTTCATATTTTGCTAATCTTAACACACGTATTTATCTTTCATAAGAGAAAAGAATAAACCATATCGAAAAAATAGTAAAATCCAAAAAAATAACTAGTAAGTTGGTAAGTATTAATGTTTAAAAAATGTAACGAAGTAGGTAGTTAATGTTGCACTTTGCTAACAAAAATACAATAGTACATACTTAGTTTACATACATTACATTAAATAATAGAAATCAATAAATAAATTATTTGGTATCATAGTTAAGGGGTTTGACTTAAAGTCAATAAAAATAAATCTAAAATACCTTTTTAGAAAAGAAAGGGTATTATACTTGTACACACTATAAATTAACGTTGGAAGAGTTCTTCAATTGGTGTCAAAATAATATACACGCTTAAGTTTATTATCTAACTAAATAACATAAAAACGATAAGTGTTATGATTATGTAAATGTACGTCATTGTAAAGCTTCAAGCGCTTATGATATAGACTAGTATAACCAGTATAATCAATAACATAATATTATAATTGTATTTTAAAAATTTAAATTATAAACTAGATGCACAATATTTTTTTTTGGTCCAGGGACATTCATAAGTCATCACAATCTGATCAACGGACCGCCTAGAGCAAAACATTTATACTTACACATTGCTTTTTATTTATAAAAATAGATAGGTAAGTACTAAGAATATATATTGTATACTATCGGCCGCCCGCGGTTTCACCCGCGTGGTTCCTGTTCCCGTAGGAATATCGGGATAAAAAGTATCGTAAGTTACTCCTCATTACATCCGCTACCTGCCAGTGAGAGTCCCGTCGAAATCGGTCCAGCCGTTCCAGAGATTAGCCGGAACAAACAGACCGACAGACAGATAGACAGACAGCAGAGAGACAGACAGACAGACAAAAATTGTAAAAAATGATATTTTGGTATATGTACCGTATATATACCTAATCAATCATTTACGTTAATCTTAGACCAAAAATGCACTGTAACTAGCGCCTAAAACGCCCCAGTCGCGTGCAGAGTTATCTGAGACGGACTCTATATCACATTTGACTTCGAGCAACTCGGGCCTTCCGTTCCGGGACGGAAGACCCGGCTCGAAGACATTTTACACTATTGTTCGCTTCGTACGTGCTATACTTATATAATAGTACTAGCTTTCCGCCCGCGGCTTCGCCCGCGTGGACTGCACGACGTTATCCCGCGGGAATGTGATATTTTCCCGGGATAAAAAG
The DNA here is from genome assembly GCA_949710035.1 of Crambus lathoniellus. Taxonomy (NCBI): domain Eukaryota; kingdom Metazoa; phylum Arthropoda; class Insecta; order Lepidoptera; family Crambidae; genus Crambus; species Crambus lathoniellus. Next base: position 6,913,471 of record OX453303.1, on the reverse strand, counting down.
TAGCCTTAGTTACTCCTTTTTACCTTACCTTAGTGAAAGTCCCGTCAAGATCGGTCCAGCCGTTTCAGAGATTAGCCGGAACAAACAGACAGACAGACAGTCAAAAATTGTAAAAAATGTTATTTTGGTATATGTACCGTATATATAATCATATGCATGTAGTAAAAAGCGGTTATTTTAATATTACAAACAGACACTCCAATTTTATTTATTTGTATAGATGTATAGATTAAAACATTAATTATTAATTTTCTTCATACTATATAATGCAACGCGAAAGTTTAAAAGAGTATTTAAAAAATTAAATTTAACACTTATCTAAGCTTCAATTTGATTGTATATTAGCTGACTGCGATGGTGCATAAGTACGTAATTGAGCAGAAAATATGGAAAAAGCGTAAATTTAAGATAAATCTTAGTAGGTAAGTAACATTGTTATCCCATTCAGTATTTCGAAACACCGGAAGGTGTCGTCCTTCGTATATTATATAGGTAGGTAGGTAGTACAGGATTGCTTGTGGGGCACGCGAAATCATAAAGCTGAATAGAGAAGAATAGGTAGAGAATGCCTAAGGGGATTAAGTCCACCATTTGTCTGTTTATGTAGGTCGATATATCAATAAATACTTAAATATCATAATAATGCTTAAAAAAATTTAAACCGACTGTCGAATTGTCTATCTTTATGTATTATCTCGTGTTGAGCAAAGGCCTACCTTTGCATAAAGGTTGTATTAAGGCGCCGATTCCCCAAAATAGGGTATCTTAAAATTTGTAAAAAATATATGTTATTTTACAGTTATTTATCTAGTGCTACCGGCCGTTTTTTTCGATTGGTGATATTTAACTGTGTCAAATAAAATCTCAAATATCCGTCTAATAATAATTCAAATATCATATTACTTGCAGTATACTTGATTTTAGTTAATGAAAAACATGTGAAAATAATTGTCTTTAAATAGCCGAGGGATTCCGGCCGTTATAAATTTAATTTTTTTATTATTTCATTTTTTATTGAATTTTAAGTGATTCTCGATTCGCGGCGCTCGCGAGTTCACAGTTCACTGCCGGCTGCCGCTGGGTTCGCGCGAAGTGTATCGAGCGCGGCCGAGCAAGCGTTCACGTGCCTATTTCGGTCGGGAATCCTCGCCTTAATACAGATTAAGAATATGTGAGCATTTTTGTACATATAGGTAAAGTACCTAAGCGGTTTGAGCTTGAAAAACAGAGAAACTTTTAGGATGTTATTTGCTTTGTTCCTAATTAGGTTTTGTAATAACTACCTGCTTATTTAGATATAAGGCATGTTTAATTTTTAATGTTATATAACACTGATTACAACTTAATAATACTTAATTCCAGTCGGTGGAAAGAAAACGTCAAATAAATCTTGTCTATGCATGCAAATTAAGTACATAATATTATATTTTTATTTAAGTATTTATATAAATTAGATTTAGTAATATTATAATAAGTAAAGTCGCAGGAACATCAAATATGCTTTTAGGCTTAGAACGCACTGCGATTAAACGCACACATTTAATCGCAGGTCTGAAACCGCCAATAAATGTAGCTCATACAAGGTACTAATATATATTCTGTGCTCATACGTTTACTATACGAGCGCACGCATTTGCAGCGTTTTTCAATGACTGGTTTTAAAAACGTAACTTGCTACGTTTTGGCCGCGGTTTGAAAACGCGCGATTTTTTTGTGTCCCATAGTTATGGTGGCGCATGCACAGCAGCGTTCTAAGCCTAAGCATGTTTTCTTTAAGTGAAATGAGCTTATTAAATATATGATGTGGTCATATCATACCCGTCGTTGTTTCCAATTTCCATAATACTTTTTTTTTCCAATTTCCATAATACTTTTTTTTTCCAATTTCCATAATACTAGTACCTACATAAGCTACTATTAACTATTATAAAAAACGGGATATTTACCATGTTTAGATTTTTCTTTTATAATAGTTATACTGAAATTGACCATGAAAGTTTAAAATCTTATATAAGCTACTATACTTTGGTATTAGAACAATTTATGTGATGGTGTCCAATATTTATTTATTTATTATGAAAGGCTTTAAAGCAGTTTTTTATTTAATTATTTTAATTATGGGCTTGCCCTTGCTTGATATCAATCTTGCTTGAAGACTAACATGAAGCGAACTTATCCAAAATATACCTGTGCATTCTAAGCTTCATCCGCCGCTGTGGTCTAGTGGTTCACATCACCGATTTCAGACCAAGAAGTTCCGGGTTCGATTCTCAGTGGGGGTACGTATTGTATTCAGTTTGGTTGGTGGTAGGACTTGTTCTTAGTCCGCCTGGCTAGCTGCCACCGTCTTATCTAAGTCTGACGCCATAACAATGATGTTTTCAGCATTATTGTATTCCGGCAGTTAGAGATAAGATAGCCAGTTCCTCAGTGATTTCTAATGACGATTGATCAAACATCACTTGCTCGAAAACTTTTCCTCAATTGTCTACGAGACCTACGATCAGTTAGCCCTATAGTTTGCCACATCAATGCATCAAAATCTCTAAAGGTTAAAAGAGGTGAAAGCGATTTCTCGAATTGTCGTCATATCAAATCGTTTTATGCACTAAGTAATATTATTTTCTACAAGTATATTATTTTTATCATAAAAAATCTAAGCAAAATCACTGTTTTTTTTTTGTTAGCAGTGAGGGTAGTTTATAAAAAGATCGCTGGGTCTCACGATATGCATATGACGTACGAAAAAAAAGTAGTGTTTAAAACGATTTGATCTGACGATATTTCGAGAAATCATGTTTACTTCTTTTAATCGTTAGAGATTTTGATGCACTGATGTAGCAAACTATAGAGGTCACAGAAAATCGAGAAAAGGTTTTCGAGCAAGTCATGTTTGATCAAACGTCATTAGATTTCAAACAGGGGACTCCAGATTATGGCGTAGAGCCCTGATGGCTGAAGGTTTTTTAGAGGATAGATACCTTTCATGGTGTAGGTGAGCAATAAGAAAGGGTTTTGGAAAATTCCCGTTATACAGGATGCTATAGGGTGTTCCAGTTTGTATGGGAATTTGTATAGGGCTAAAGATAGATACACCATTTTTGGAGGGAAGATTCCTTTTATAATGTATGAGCACTAAGAATGAGTTTGGGAATATTCCCGTTATGCAGGATGCTACAGGGTGTTCCAGTTTGGAATTACCATTTAGGTAGAGACACCATTTTTGGAGGGTAGATAACTTTCATTCATAGTGCATGTTAATTGATCGTAAAAACCAAGCCAACAAAGACTCTGACCCACTATATCAAAAGATAAGTGAGCATAGAACAAAAAAATTTGGTCTACTGATAAATAAATACCTTTATAATTATATTGGTAATCCGTGACTTTCAAAATAAACGCACAACTATCTTAATCACGCGAACGAAGTCGCGGGCAAAAGCAAGTATAATTATAAAAATAAAATAACTAGGTACCTAGTTAGTACTTACCTATATCATGTTTTCGGTCGAAGTATCAAACTTCTTAGGATAAGGTTTATTGTTAATCTTAGCAACAATATAATGTTGTTGTCGGTGTTTTTACGGCCAACGAAAACTATGACGATTACGCAAGCCCTATTAAGAGCGAAACTGAGCTAAGCCACAGAATATAATATTAGTACTAAGCTAAGCTAAGCGCAAAGGTTCATTCCAAAGATTGTGGTTCGTTCCGAAATTTTTCATACTTGGGTTCACACCGCGAATAATAGTCATTGTACTTCCGCAGACATAATACAGGTTTGAGCTTGAAAAATAGATAAACTTCTAAGATGTTATTTGCTTTGTAATTAGGTTATATAATAACTAATTATTCTTAGATATACCTAAGGCATAATTTTTAATGTTATGTGATAACACTAATTACAACTTAATAATAATTCCAGACGGTGGAAACGTCAAATAAATCTTGTCTATGCATGCAAATTAATTTTAAAGTAAGTATATAATTTTAATTTATTTATTTAGATAACTTAGATTTAATATAATAATATGTAAAGTCGCAGGCACATCAAATATGCTTGTAAAGCGTACTTTTAGTTCTAAATGAGGTTTGTCACAATTCTGTCTTGAAAAGTCAATAACTATATTTGTAAATACATTGGTGTGTTTGTAAGAGTTAATTTATTCAGTATTATTACTTATTTATTATATAAAAAATAAAATACCTAGGTAGTTAGTACTTATTAAGTATAACATGTTTTCGGTCGAAGTATCAAACTTCTTAGGATGATAATAATTGTTAATCTAAGTACTTAATCACAATATTAAATGTTGTGACTGAGCTAAGCTTAGTGCAAAGGTTCATTCCACAGATTGTGGTTCGTTCCGAAACTTTTCATAGGTACTTGGGTTCACACTGCAATTAATAGTAGTTATAGTCCCGTAGACATAATACCTACAAGATCCATGTATAAACTCTGCACAAATTTTTAAAATCGACTCAGAATATGCCGATTCTGAGCCAAGTCTGTGAACAACTTTCTCCAAGAAACATGGGTCAAAATATGACACATTTTTTTGACTCTTCATACAAATCAGACTGTTCACGTGATCGATTTCAAAGTCAAAAATTTTTGGTCGTATTTCGACCTATGAGCCAAACATAACAAATAAGTCGATCTTAAAAACTGTGCAGTGTTTAAAATAATTGGTCCTGTATATCTGCCCCCTTTCTCTTGAATGAAATAGCATTGGCTTTAGATTGAATGAACCTAATGTCAAACTGCCTCCTGATTCACGAACCATCGGAAACGCTCCCGACAGCGGAATGTGAGGTATTCCAGTTACGGCACCAATTTTCACCGCACCATTTGAACCGCACCAAAAGGATTCCTTCCCGTTACGGCACCATTGGTTTAAAGTAGAGGTGTTCACTAAAAACATCGATAAATCAGTTCAGTTCTTTATTATATTTGAAGTAGGTATTCTAGTAACAACAGAAACATTAATTATGCATAAAGTACAATAAAGTACTTGATCCTAATAGTTATATTAATAAAAATGATGCCAGTATTTTATTTCAAAAAGTATCCGAGAAAAAAATACACAAGACTATAACAAAGTTGAAATCTAATAAATCACCAGGAATTGATAATATTAAAATATCTGACATAAAGCTTATAGGCCGTGAAATAGCAATAGCTATTGCCAACCTGATAAATCGTAGTGTCACAATTGGGTTATACCCTGATGAATTAAAGATTGGTTGCGTAAGGCCAATTCACAAAAGGGGTCCGAAGAATGACTATTTTAACTATCGACCAATAACTTTGCTGTCATCAATAGATAAGATAGTTGAGAAGTCTATTGCGGAGCAAATACATGCATTCTATAAAAAACATGACGTTTTGTACTTAAACCAGTTTGGATTCCAATCTGGCAAAGGTACAAACGAACTTTTATCTAAATTTACAGATGAAGTAAACGCTTGCCTTGACAAAAAGAAACACGTATTTGCACTCTTCATTGACTTTTCGCGTGCTTTTGACACTTTGTCTCACAAAAAATTAATAGATAAGCTAGACAACTGTGGTATACGTGGACCGCTTTTGCGATGGTGTGAAAATTATTTAAAAAACCGGAAATTCTCAGTAAAAATTGACGGTACGCTTAGTGAGCCTAAAAAAGTTGCAGTGGGCACAGCCCAAGGTTCAGTGCTCGGTCCTCTTCACTTTCTATCCTATGTGAATGACCTAGGAAATTGCATAAAATCTTGCACATGCTATCAATTTGCCGATGATACATGTCTAGTAGCGGCTGACAGAAATCCACAAAATGCAATAGATCGTGTTCAGTCAGATTTCAACTTACTCACCGAGTGGTGTCATGATGCGGGACTCGTTTTAAATGCACAAAAAACGAAACTATTACACATTAAATCTCCCTATTTGAAAGAAAGTTCATATACAAACATAACTGCGCATACCCACAGTTGTCTACATATAAACAATAAAGTTAATCACTGTAATTGCCCTAACATACAAAATACTACATCTCAGACCTATCTCGGATTAATAATAGACGGCAAGTTAAATTGGGGTAGTCATATAGATAACGTATGCAATAAACTACGAATTTTTCTTGCGAATATAGTTATACTTAAAGATAGAATTCCTTATAAAATCAAAATGGTGTTATACAACTCATTAGTAGAATCTTATATCCAGTATGGATTAAGCAGCTATGGTCGAACCTATAACTCTTACACAAATAATATATACAAACTTCAAAGAAAGATTCTTAGAACAATTGTACCTTCAAAAATCAAGCACCGGTTTTATTATGATGATATCGGTCTCTTTAAATACTGTAAGGTGCTGCCAGTGCAAATCCGATTGAAGTATAATTTAATTAAAGAAAATTATTTTAATTTTATTAATGACCAAACAAAAGTGACACACACTGTACGCACACGAGCCGTTGCCCGGAATCAGCTAGCCACGATTAGCCGTGCTAGCACCAACAACGTTTACGGCGAGCGGACAACTGCCTACCTCATTCCTCGATTTATAAATGACCTACCCACTGATTTACGAAATAAAATAAATGCACATAATATTATGAATGTACTAAAAGATCACTTTTTAAACATTTGAAATGAACAATTAGGGGTACTTGCGAACTTTTAATTTAAGAAAAAATTGTAATTTAATATGTTAAGCCAAAGTTAAGCGCCCACTATAAACCGACATAGGTTTTTGAGGTGCTTGCTAAATTTAATTTTTTTCTATGTATTGCTATTGTAATCTTTAAATAAATAAAAAAAAAAAAAAAAAAAAAAAAAAGCTGTCCGAATTATTGTTTGGATTCTGAAGTACCAGGATAACATAGCTATGGAGGCGGTAGTATACATAGGTTAAGATTTTTTCTAATTAGTCGCAACTATAGCTACTTCCTGCATAGCTATGTTATCCTGGTACTTTAGAATCCAAACGATAGTTCACAAAGCTAAATTGTCCTTGTACTTTTAATGTATTACTAGAAATACCTACTTCAAATACTGTCTTCAAAAATAATAAAGAACTGAACTGTGTTATCGATGTTTTCTAGTTAGGTAACAGCTCTACTACGCCTCAAACGATTGGTGCCGTAACGGGAATGCTTTTGGTGCCGTTCAAATGGTGCGGTTCAAATTGGTGCCGTAACTGGAATACCTCCGGAATGTGTGCACTGTCTCTGTCACTTACTATAGAATTGACAAAGACAAAGCACAGAACTCGAATCCGATTCCGTTTCCGACGGGTTGTATGTGAATCAGGGGGCTGGTAAAACGTCAAAAGTAAGGAATTTATTCTAAGGCGATAAGGTTTACTCAGGGTTTACTGATTCAATATTTGACATTAAATATAATGGAATTTGCTTCAAGAGTAAGCGGTGACCGCGGTGGCGGTGTGGTGAAGCCACTCGCAATACAAAATTAAATGTCAGCTGTCAGCAGTGTAATTTTTAGTTCCAAAAATTACCATTGTTTCCTCAACTATAATATAGAGGAACCATTGGGGTGGTCTTCTTTGGAAATATAGAGTCTATTTAAGCTTTGCTCCGTTTTCAGTGGGTCCTGTGCTTTATTTCATCAAATAATAAGATAACCTATACTCTATGTGTACAGTCACGAGCTATATAATATTATGAAAACAACTTAGGACTTTGTCATACGCTATCGAATCTAGACACGCGGTAGAGTGTCAAAGCCAAGTTCAAAAGCTAACAGAACTGGCGAGCAGCACCGTGTGTATCTTAACACGAACCATTTGGTAAATAACTACATATATAAGCACAGATAGCTTTGTTTCGGAACGCCTCGATGTGACAAAGTTCTATGTTGTTGCTCGTGTCGTGACAATAATGTAATGTGTGTCCCTCCTTCGGTGTACAGGGTTGCAAAAACTATTTTGTGACATCTATTTTCTTGAATAAATGTTCTCTATGTGTCGTGTAAGTGTGAAGTTTTATTTTTCTCCAGCGTCTAAAATGAAAAGCATTGAGGTAAGCTTTAAACAGCAGCAGGAAAGTTAAGAACTCTGGGAAAAGATCTGGTTTTTCTTTCTGTCACTTCTATTCAAAATGAAAAAAACCTCTTTTATGTTGATACTGCACTTATTAGATAGTTCTGTACAAAATAAAAATCTTGGAAATACTGAGTTGGGCTTGGGGCTTACGAAGGTAAAGGAAGATTCAAGATTCAAGATTCAAATTTGTTTATTCAATTTAGATTGTTATTTACAATACTTGTGAACGTCATAGAAGCTACGCCATCGGTTCGCAAACCCTGCAGCGGGAGGCCTTGGAGAAAAACCGGCAAGAATCTCCAAGGGTTGTTTTTTTTCTTCCTGTTTTATATCATACAGAGTCGTCAAATTGAAAAATGACCTTAACATGGTATGACAAAGGTCAGTTTCCATCACAATTACACAATGGGTTATGATAAATACAGTTAAGTATAGGCGAACTAATGATCATAGCGGTGAACAATGTTCAATTACTTCAAAATCAAAATCAAAAATCATTTATTCATTTTAGGCTGATACAGCACTTGTGAACGTCAATGAAGCTACGCTATCGGTTCGCAAAACCTACGGCGGGAGGCCTTGTAACGAAAAACTTAGGAAACTTAGGAACTCTACTTAAAGCTTTAATATTAGTTAAAAACAAAAGACGAAGAAGAAGGAAGGTAAAGGTACATTTACAGCATAAAAGAAACAAAAAACAAATTTCCAATCGATAAACACGCATAAAGCCTTCTCTCCAATACGTCTCAGACGGTGACGTAGTGCAGTAGCATTCCAAAGTTTGTAAGCTCGCGTAACATATTTTGTATCACAAAATATTCTTTACAAATCTCACGCGAACGTTTCTCAAGTCTCGCCACGTCGATATACTTACTTAGCTATCACACGCTTAGGCTGGATGTCGGAGACATTCCAATCGCAGTACCTTCGGTCATTCCCGGTCGTCGCCACCACCAGTTTCGCCACCACTGGGGGCGACTGGGAATTTATTAAAAAAAAACCCCGTTCGATATCAAGTGGTGGCAAAGTGGTGACGACTGGGACATTGGACTTCATAGATGCTAAAGGAAGTCTCAAATATTTTCCTAATTATTTTATACTTACACAAATATTTTTTTACAATATTTATTGAATTGTATACTAACCTACTCATAAGAGTTATTATGACCTAGCATGTACATATTGTATGGAACAAAAAATGTTTTGATTATTAATTATGAACTTATAAAACCTATAGGTACTATTTGTTGACTTTTTTTTTTAAGATTTTAAACTTACATGGTCATTACAACTATAACTATTATGAAAGACGGGATTTTTACCATGTTTATTTCGTTTTTCGAGTTCCCGATATTTCGGCGCAGTTGCACACGCCATGATCACGGAGATCACGAGAGTGATCACGTTACTGTTTTTTTTATTTCAAAGTCACCATTATATGCACATACATTCAAATCAATTACCAAAATAGAAATATAAATTTTATAAACACAATCAGTAGGGGCAATCCGGATTTTTTATAAGCAAAATCCCCGTGGCTACCACTGGTGACGAACTGGAAATTTTTAAACAAAAAAATCCAAGTTGCCCCCAGTGATGGCAAAACTGGTAGTGGCGACCGGGAATGACCGAGTTCCTTTAATTTAGCGACCGTCTTTTTTATGTTTTATGGGCTTGCTCTTGGCTTCACACTAAACCTTAGGGTTGAGAAGAAGCCTGAGATGGCTTACCCAGAAACAGACTATTCACTTTAGCTTTAAAAATTATAGGGTTGTAGTCATTCGGGAAAACAGACGCAGGCAGGGTATTCCATTCCTTGGCGACGCGCATCACAGGAAGAAGAAAAGCGCTTGGTACGCATTCGCGGGATGTTGACCAAGTATAAGGATGATAGCCCGTTGTGTGTCTAGATTCTTGGTAATAGAACGGGGATGGTGGAATGGGATGGTGGAATGAGCTCATGAAGCTCAGAAGCACACTCGCCGAAGTATAGCCTTATGTTATACTTAGTATTCTTTGCTTATAACTTACGATCGTTGTATGTACGAGTACAGTTGAGTTCATTAATATCTGTGCAATTTTGGACTTTGTCGTGTTATTGTTGATCGAAGTTTGTCGCATTAAGTTTTTTGACATCGTCTTTGACTTTCTGGACAAATTGTCACAATAATTTTAAACTCGACTGTACCATGTTAGGAACTTGCTGACTAAAATTATCTATTTTGATTTTATTTTATAAAGATTATTATAGGACCACAAGTGAGCGAAGTATCTACATAGAATCCACATTGCAAACGCTATGCATCTATTTGATTCCAAGTTTATGGAATTTCCAACAGTGTCGAGCACTACCTGCAGGCAAATAAACTTCGTCAAACCACGTCAAACGCCGGAGATTCGAGTACACACATTCCTCCCCTATTTATGCAACGTATAAAGTTTTAGCAAATAACTATAATATTATCTATAGGTACACTCGACAACACATAAGGTTAAACTGTTGAACTGCGATAGCAGGTTTTATTACGTAGGGCATAAAGGCGGTCTCAAGGTCAACATGTAGGTATAGTCTGATGTGCTGCCGTGTGTACATATAATAAAACTGTAAACGAGCCAATTCTGTACATTGAAAAGAAATATAAAATAAATATGTAGTTTAAAAAACTAAAAAAACACACTTTGATAGGAACAGACTAAAAAGTACCAAATAACCGTCTATTCAGTAACTGAAATTACAAAGCCTGGTGCGCGTTGTCAATATTAAGTACTTGAATGCATGCTTTGCAAAGGGCGCACCACGCTTTTTAATTTCAGTTACTGAATAGACGGTTATTTGGTACTTTTTAGTCTGTTCCTATAAAAGTGTGTTTTTTTAGTTTTTTAAACTACATATTTATTTTTTACTTTTTAGTTTAATAAATGGCAAGCTATGGATGGATGGTAATCGATTTCACAGTCCATTCATGTGTCTGCCCACCCCGTAAACATTATAACTAAAAGGTGTGATTGTATGTATTTGTTTTACAAATTCAAGTGGAGTCTATTAGTTACCAGATGCGCGAGCCGAACCCTTACTTCCTCCTTACTCCATCATCAGACCCTCACCGCCAAGTGTAGCGAATAGGACTCATCAGAAAGAAACAAATGAGCCCAAACTTGTGGGGTTTCCTAGTGGTCATTAAGGTGTGCCACTGACTTCCTCCATGCTCCATCATCAGGCCCTCACCACCTAGTGTAACAAATAGGTCTCATCAGAACGAAACAAATGAGCCGAAACTCGAGGGATTTCCTAGTGGTCATTAAGGAGTGCCACTGGCTTTCTCCCTGCTCCATCATCAGACCCTCGCCACCAAGGGTAGCGAATAGGTCTCATCAGAACGAAACAAATGAGCCGAAACTCAAAAGGTTTCGTAGTGGTCATTAAGGAGTGCCACTGGCTTCCTCCCAGCTCCATCATGACATCATCAGACCCTCGCCACCAAGTGTAGCGAATAGGTCTCGTCTAAACAATCAAAAGGAGCCCAAACTCGAGGGGTTTCCTATTGGTCATTAAGGAGTGTCACTGGCTTCCTTCCGGCTCCATCATCAGACCCTCACCACCAAGTGTAGCGAATAGATCTCATCAGAACGAAACAAATGAGCCAGAACTCGAGGTGTTTCCTATTGGTCATTAGGGAGTGCCACTGGCTTCCTCCCTGCTCCATCATCAGACCCTCACCACCAAGTGCGACTAATAAGTCTCATCAGAACGAAACAACGTAGGCCAAACTCGAGGGGTTTCCTAGTGGTCATTAAGAAGTGCCACTCGATTCCTCCCTGCTCCATCATCAGACCCTCACCATCAAGTGTAGCGAATAGGTCTCGTCAGAACAAAAGAAATGAGCCTAAACTCGAGGGGTTTCCTAGCAGCCATTGAAGAGTTCTATTGCCCACCTCTTGACTCCATCATCAGATCAGCTCGATGGTAGCAAATTATTGTATTGTCATCGGATTCATATAGACTTGCAAAGTTTCAGATCAATACGACAATTAGAAGTAGGTTAAAATTGATTTCCAAGATTTTCTTACATTGTGACTTAGTTACAAGTGAAGCTAATAAAAGTGTGGTAAAAATACCTCCAAGGGTACGAAACAGATGCCAAAAATATGGTTTTTGAATTTTATGTCTGTCTGTTTTCCGCGTTTCACGCAAAAACTACGGAACAAATATTGATGAAACATTTTATGTTATATAGCTTTTGTTCCTCGCCAATATCGAAAGATCGAAGATCGAAATACCTGATGATGTGGAACCATAGCAGTCCAGCCAAACTATGAGAGATATAAAAATACAGTCTTAAGGAAATTTTTTAAACGTGATGAGCATTTTCTATTGACGTAAAAATATCGAAGGTCTGGTACACATCATGTGGAACCCTAGCGGCACAGCTAAACTATATGAGATAAATAAATAACTTCTTACAATCACACCAATTATCTAAGCCCATGCTAATTTCATTGAGAAACTGTATCATGGAAAACTTGATAATGGATAAATATATACTTAAATAATTTTTGTTTGTAAATACATACTTAATATACATAGTAAACACCCAGACCAAGACAAATAGACATGTTCATGCACACAAATATTTGTCTTGTTCGGGAATCGAAACCGAGACCTCTGGCGCAGAAGGTGGGTAGCCTACCCCTGCGCCAAATCCGTCGTCATCGGTCGTCAGATACAAATACAGCGTCAGAGAAGTTGTTCTGCGGGTAAGTACTATCTATTGACATACAAAAATCTAAAGTCTGATACATCTGATGCCCCCCAAGAGCCCAGATAAGCAAAAGATATACGAATATAGCTTATTAAGGATGGTTGTGCAGCAAATGAGCACTATCTGTTTACATAGGTATTCCAGATAATGAGAAAGATAATTAGAATGTTAACAACACAACACAGCGTGATATCACAACTGTTACTTTTACAAACTTCCTATAATATCCTGAGCATTCAAATGAAAGATTTTCTTAAGAATTTATTCAAGTAGGTATAAAGAACTGGTTAAAACTTCCATTTTAATACTATAGATACTATATCTATCTAGCCATGGGTGGCATTACAGTTCTATTTTGTGGAGATTTTAGGCAGACTTTGCCCGTAGTGCCACGGGGGGAGACATGGGCATGCGTGCAACATTTTTAGGGTTCCGAACCAATATGGTAAAGAGGAACCCTTATGGTGAGACTTTGTTTGTCTGTCACAAATGGACATCTCGAAAACTAGTATTGCTATCAACTTGAAATTCGCAATGTTTTTAGATGACGTTTGCCCAGCTATTTTTCAAATAAGACTGCAAACTTTTGCAACTGAAACTGACAGAGCGTCTTTAAAAATTCGAAGTGGGGCTACTAGAACATATGGGGTATCATATGAAAGAACGCTGCTTGCACATTCTCAAAAATTTTTTCTTTAGAATAATGGAAAATGAACTATTTTGAAAAAATCGACCCGTCTAACAACCACAATTTTTTCTTTTTTTCCTAAGCCGCATAGTTTTCGACTTTTGATGAAAAATATTATTAAAACTTAGCCTGTGATGAAGGCTAAGTTTTAATAATATATTTCCTAATATTATGTAGTGATAAGGCTGAAGGTGGAAGCGCACTACTCACTACTCCCGGAATCCTTAATCACTGAGGAACTGGCTATCTTAGCTCTAATTAGCCGGGACACAATAATGCTGAAAATATCATTGTTATGGCGTCAGACTTAGTTAAGATGGTGGCAGCTGGCCAGGCGGACTAAAAGCAAGTCCTACCACCAACCAAACCAAATACAATATGTACCCCCACTGCTAATCGAACCCGGGACCTTTTGGTGTGAAATCGGGGGTGTGAACCACTAAACCACATAAGGTTAAACAGTCTCAGCTAAACACTGTCTCAAGTCGATTCTTTAATTATTACTCTTATTATTATTGTTTTTTTTTGTACTTACCTGTGTTTTTGTTTTTAGTTTGATCAAATGTAAAAAAGGAATACCTACCTCCTTTTTAATTAAGTATTTTATTTTAAAATAATTTGTTAAAATCGGTTTCTCTGGACTGGGGTATTCAGAATAATTATGTTTAAATTATTCATTGCATGCTGTGCTTGCATCGAGTAGGTTGCATTGTAGCTGTTATTATTTTAAGTTTATGTAAGTTACCTATAAGATTGTAACCAGTTTTGCAAGCCTACAATAAAATAAAAAATAAAAACCACAGAGGCGGTTAAAAACTTCGGCCTCATATTACAAAACTGCTACTTACAACCAATATGAGGGTGCGCAGAGGAGGAAAACAAAATGACCAAATATTTTCCGATTAGGCAAATCGGAAAATATTTGGTCATTTCAAAATCGGTGACGGTCGCTATCCCAAAGAAGATTGCAAGACGAATTGTGCCAGGTTGTAGGTAAATTCACTTGAGCGACTAATTTCATTAGTGTATGACGCTCCATCTCTAAGTCCATCGAAAATGTGTAACGGCACACTGGCACGCGCTCAAAAGTTGTATCACTTCAACGGAACGTGATAGAGGCGCAAGTTTTAACAGGATGTGGTGCGGGTGAGTATGTTTTCATCCCTCGGATACCACTTATGAGTGAATTTCTCAGGCGAACATTTTACGTGTCTAGGCTGAAAACGCAGTACTACTTTACAGATATAATACCATGATTTTTTCTAGGCATTAAAGATACACAAATCTCAATGTTGACAATTGAATTATATTTATAACTAGCGGCCGCCCGCGGTTTCACCCGCGTGGTTCCCGTTCCCGTGGGAATATCGGGATAAAAAGTACATATAAACCTTCCTCTTGAATCACTCTATCTATTAAAAAAAACGCATCAAAATCCGTTGCGTAGTTTCAAAGATTTAAGCATACAAAGGGACATAGGGACAGAGAAAGCGACTTTGTTTTATACTATGTAGTGAAGCAACTAATTTTTATAAGAAAAATCAATAAGTGACGAATTTTAAGTTCCGTGGCTTGTCCACAATCACTTTGACACAACATATTTACCTCTAAAAAAAAGTCCTCAACAAATACATAAAAAAGATTTTATTTATGGTAAGTATAAGTTAACCTACAAGAAAATAAGTAAATTTGAATTTTTAAGCCATAGTGTTGATTAATACATGTCAAGCAAGTTTTGTCCGAGCGAAAGTAGCGATTTCTATGGTCATTTTGTTTTCCTACGTCTCATTTATAGGTAAACCTGCAATAAGTCCTTGCGCGGCAAGGATTTGTCGTGAGCTTACGCGCAAAGTTGTCAGAAGTGAACCATCTCTCCACGTTTTTCCGCAAAAATTTGAGTTATGATTTTAGTTTACTCGGACAAAAAAAAAATGCAATTTCTGTGCGATTAGATTTAGACAGTTGTTTTTAAATAAAAATATGAGTTTTATTTATGTTAAAAAGCCTTTGTCACATGTTTAAGATAACAGAAAATAAATGTCATGAGCTTAATATATTTTTTTATAAAAACAATATACACCTTGTTTCCAATATCCGTGGACAAATTTCTGTGGTTTCCGTGGCTTCTAGGTGTCCACGAAAATTGCACGATTACACAGAAATTGTACCGTTTAATTAATATACCAAGAAAATTACGAAAACGGAACGAAAAAGGCCTGATGCTGGCAGACTTCATGGACAGGGAGAACATGTATATGATGAACTCCTTCAGGAAGCCCGTAAGCTGCAAACAGACCTGGACCAGTCCGTCAGGTAAAGTAAAAAAACGAAATCGATTTTATCATGTCGACGAAGAACCACCTAGGGGAGGCCTATGCCCAGCAGTGGGCGTCGTATGGCTGATGATGATGATGATAAAAAACGTTAAATATAATTGTATAAAAACATTATTTTTAATAACATGTCAATTTCAGTGGACATAGCACAATTTCTGTGGCACGCTAATTTCGGTGGCCGAAATAACTCTCTTAGTTATATAAATTATGTATTCCCCTTTAGGAAATGTATATGTAATATGGAAGTATGGCACTACAATATTAAAGTTTGTCTAAAAACCTGAAAATGAAAATGTCCATGGAATTTAGCGAAAAAGATCAGTTGTTGAAATTGACTCTTTAATTCAATTCAATTCAATTCAATTTATTTATTTACTAGAAACATGGTTACATAAAAGATCTTAAATATAAGAAATGTCTATCACGTTTCGCCAATTAGGCATGTAAATGTCAAATAAAATTGTTATTTTTAAATGTCAATTAAAATAATAATTTAGTGGCTTGGTACGAATCAAACATTAAAAGTATACTAAAAATACACTTTTACTGTAACTAAAACTATACACATCTACCGAAACTCAGATACGTTTCTCTCAACAATCTCCAACAGAAAATTAATTCTCCAAAAAATTTACCTACATCTATAAAAACACCCCTAATTTGTGAGGAATCACCACAACCTGGCGGCACTGACTTATCGAACCGAATTCGATAATGATAACGATCGCTATCCCGAAGAGACTTCCACCCCTGACCAATGAAGTATGTCGTAAAAGTTATTGTCATTGTCATTGAAGTAGCCACAGCCTTCTCTATCGGTAGAAGACGATAGAGAAGGCTGTGAAGTAGCCCATCAGCACAGCCTTAATCAGTGTCCGGTGTTAGGTCTCTCTCCACCCCTTCCCACCGCCAAAAAATTGTGAGATTGAATTAGAACAAAATATTTGTCATACGGCATCTACTTATATGCTGATACATACTGTTATGCGAGTAACAGCACAGTTTAAATAGCATATACAGGGTAATTTTTTTATCAGTGCACAAATTTTTAGGATCGACTCAGAATCGATAAGTGAACAACTTTCTCCTAGAAACATTGGTCGAAATACGACAAAAATTTTTGGACTTCCCATACTAATTCGATCACGTGATCAGTCCGATTTGTATGAAAGGTCAAAAAATTTTTGTCATATTTCGACCTATGTTTCTAGGAGAAAGTTGTTCACTTACCGATTCTGAGTCGATCCTAAAAATTTGTGCACTGATAAAAAAATTATCCTGTATATATACTGTGGTAATATTGACATTAAATAAGTATCTTCCGGCCAAACTTGAAGGGCCGAATTGTGTAATTCACCATTCTATCACGATAGCTTTCAGTTTTAAATATAAGTAAACCATTGTTGCTGTTACACAAATACATTTTTTCAACTGCCTTCAACAACAAGCGATGGATGCAACACATTTTGTCGAATTAAAGGTTTTTAGATATTATGTTGGGTTGGGTAAGTTGGGTTACATAATTAGCCCCAGGGTCGGCTGCACCCAGCCGTTGCTATGGCGACCGCCTGCATCGGCCCGGGCCCCGGGCGCAGCGGCTGATTCGGGGAAGTTATGTATTTACAAACGTATGTTTACTGACTGTCTGTGTAAGTAACTACGCTGGTTTATGAGCTATTCTGAATAAAAAGGATGTAACGTATTTTAGACAGTTTGCGGCGAATATTTTTTATTGTAGCTACGTACGTGTAATGAAAGTTGGGTTTGCACTTTCCAAGCAATATTTTACTACTTATTGCACTTTTATGTTAGGATCAAAGGGTTAGTGTATGGATTTAGAATACGCGTATGCAGTAGGTAAGCACTGTAGCACTCTCTCTATTTATCCTTTTCTTTCTTCGGACAACAATTTTCTTCATCCTTTCTTCCCTGTCGGCACTTATATTTAAATTTTCTTGAAAAACAAAAAAATATTTCCATCCTAGAAAATTATTAATTTTCTTGCGAGCTTCTTTTTTGCTTGAAATCAACGGGATGCGTGCTGAAATTTCTCGGAAGCGCTAAATGTAGAGAGAGATCGAAAAATTAATAACCACACAGGGAGCGCTTTAATGGTGGAGTCTGGTGATCCGAAGAAAAAGGTAAGTAGGTACTGTGAGAGATCTCAATCTCTCACTTTATTCTACAGGTATTCTTCAATAAAATACTTTCCTCTGGTAATTGGGTTTTTATTTCATTTTTCTCTGTATTATTTTATATAAAGATATGTTATATTTTTAAAGGAACTTCTCTCTTTATTACCGTCTAGTATATGACTGCGTCAAATCCATCTTTCATTTTTAAACTCATATTTTTTAAAGATTGATTTGAGAATATAATCGTAAAACAGTTTCTATTCCTTTTTAAAAAGCTAACTGCCCACAGCCTACAATTTCATCTAACGGCTGTGGTTATATACACTACAATCATTCCCCCCTCCATTCAAAAAAAAAATTTTTCATCGGAGAAAAAAATTTTTTTTCAACAGGTGACAACCCTAAGAAAAAAATTTCGATCATACATAAGGCATGACCCTCAAAATACATACCTAACTACACTTAAGGTGTAGATCCTAACCCCAAACTCCTATCCACACTTAAGGCGTAAACCCTACTTAACCAATAACCTATCCACACTTAAGGTGCAGACCCTACTTAAATAATCATTACAAGTTCCAGTACATTTTGTATCGCGACTTAAAATCTAAACTAGCTAAGACCAGAAACGGAATTATAAACCATAGAACCATGGAAACATGACCCAGCTAGGATCTAGCTTCTCGAACGATCATCATTCGATAAACTATCTGGCAAAAAAAACTGGTCTAAAAATTTACCAGAGGTTCCCACGATCCCGTTATTTATTAACACTAAACTTTCCTCCTTGCCAACTATTGTAATTATATCACCAACTCGTGATCTATTTCCACCGAATAGAAATAATCCAAAATTAACGCAGGCAAAGACAGAAGAAAAAAAATTATCTTTTTCAAATGCAGAAAATAACACATATGTAATCAAGACGATAAAATACAACCAGATACAAAAGCTTCTTAAAGAATAAACAAATTCAAGATGCTAAAGAATGAGGCCATAGATATTGTCCCAACCGCACAGCGAAATCCACTACTTTTAAAGCCGATACCACAATATACAATCATCTCACATAATCTATCGAAGTTCACGAAATGATCTGTTACCATTCAAAGTTTCAAGATGACTATCGTGAGTTCAAACGATTACCCAAGGTAAAATACTACAAAGGAATTCCGAACATGCATAGAATACCCGATTTATTCCACGTCAGAAATTACTTTCTTTGAGAAACATTCGTTATCAACCTTGGGAACAATCCCTTACTCTTACCTTACCAACTCGTCTCAATCTCATTCCTAAGGGCGTGGGACCAAAACCAGGACCGAATGACAAATAGCTTATTGCCTTATCATGTTGCTCCCAAAAATAAAATCAAGCGATCGGTCCAACAAACTATGTCAACCAACAAATATTTCTCATACAAAGGTAGACTACCACGGAAATTCCTAGTATGCTACAAGATATATCCTTGGGTCCTCGCAACGCACGACCTAGTACGCTCATAATGTGGCCTCATTCTCCAGCTCATCAGTCATCAAAGCTCAGGAACAACATGAAAAAGAAACACCGGTTAATATCATATTTACAACAATACAATACATCTTTCCTAAAACACAAATATACAACATGGATAAAATTACAGGTTAAAGATGTAACCACAAACAACTTTCTTATTTACGAATAATAACTATCATCTAACATTCTATCAGACAGATACATCAGCGTGGCACGAAACGTTTCAAACGATTCGAATGTACAACCACCCCACGCGATCGCGAATTTATACGACGTATCAACAAATCAGACCATCCCACATTCTGTACGACCCTATAAGGACCACGGTACAGCCGCTCCAACTTCATACATCTACCCGTAACTCGCCTTGGCACATACAATAAGACCTGGTCATTGACCCGAAACGATCTAGGTTGTACCTTCCTATCATAATACCGCTTTTGAATAACTTGCGCCCTCGCAATATTATTCAACGCTTTAGTAAATAATCCGCCTATACGATTAACCTTTTCTGTTACCGTCTCATCTAAACCTATCATCTTTAACCCTAACGAACGATCTGCTGCTGAACGCTTTTCCCTACCTAACAAAATACTATCTGGCGATACTTTTGTTGACGCCTGTACCCTAACATTATTCTCGTAAACTTTTTCCGGCACGTTGATGCTAAACAAATTTATACCATCATCAGGTTCAATATGTGAAGAAGATTGCTTCTTTCCTACCTCTCGCCCTTTCTCCTCATTTAACGGCTTCCTATTTACAAAATCTGCCACTACGTTGGCTCTACCTACAACGTCCCATTGCACCGGAGACTCATCCCCACTCATCTCTATATTATTATTAACCGGCATTATCCCTGGCTTATCTAACTGCTCGCTCGAAAACTCGTCTACTTTCCCCTCTGATAAATCTAACAAACCCCGCTTATTAATCCTACCTAAATCCTTCTCTACCTTAACACGTTTCTCTTCTACCCCACACGCAACTTTGCGCGAATCCAAACAATCAACATAATCTTTCCTATTTAAACCCTGAAAACCCATCGAACCTACTACGTCACAACCCTTATTGTCAGCTGTTCCCCTGAACTTCATTTGTTCGCTCGCGATTGAATTCGAACTGTCAAGGAAAACTGACTCTATCATTTGTTCTGAAAAAATCCTATCACGAATCGTGTTTTTTTTCTGACTGTCATCACAAAACAATATTTTATTCTGGAAAAAATATATACATGAATTAACCATATCGATATTCATTCTATTCTTTATTAAAAAATCTACTCCTAAAATAACACTACGGTTCAAATCAGCTACTACTAAAAATTCATGGCAAAAATTAAAATTATTAAGAGAAAAATCTACGCTACATTCTCCTACTATCTGTAATAAGCTCCCATTCACTGCTTTCGCACACCTTTCATCATTCGCCACACGCCTTGCATTCATTTGTACCGCAGCGGTCTGGCTGATACATGAAATTGTAGCACCTGTATCGATCAGGGTCACATCTGCAAAATTATGCGCATAAAAAGGAACAACTGGTCTGACCTGCCGATTCGACGACGCTCCGTCCGCAACAACATTCGCATGTCCCAATCGTCCTACTTCCTCCGTGCCATGCTGCTGCATCCGCCAGGAGAGATGTTCTCCTTGTCCTACGTCATTGCGACGTGGTACATATTCCGCTTTCCTAGAATACACATTAAAACCATTAACACTATGACCAACACCAGCTTCTTGAGCACGCGGCGACGATGAATATCTCGCTCGGTTCTGTACCGGCGTATTAAAATTAAATGGGCTAGACCGTGTCGAAGCAAATGGTCTACTATCTCCCCCTCCCCTAATAGTTGTGGCCATATTCGGACCAAAACTCGCCGAGTTTCTATAAACATTTATATTTTCTTCCTTTCTATCAGGGCTAATTTTTTCCATTTGGATCAATACTGCTTTCAATGCCTTTTTATCCGTGAAATGGGTTAGCATCAATCTACTCCGTAAATATGGTTGTAGATTCCTCAGGAATTGTGTTATGAATATATTATCTTCTACAATGCCAGCCTTCCCTGCTAGATTGGCTAAATAATAAAAATAATCCAGGGGACTCCTGTTCTCCTGTCTCGCATTGTAGAATTTTTCACCATAATCCAACTCCACAAATTCTTCCTTGAATTTTTCCACCAATTCATCAAATGTCTTAACAGAGCTCTTAACTTCCCTAAAGAAATATAATGCCCCGTTCTTCAAATATGATGGTAGTAACATCAGGAGTTCATTCGATGAAATGAATGTTTGTTTGGCAGCCGCTTCCTTGAACTCTTCTAAGAATGATGAAAAGGATTCATGCGGACTGCCCGAGAAACAGGTTGATATCGACTCCATTGTGAAAATTTTTCCGTGAAAATATTTTCTCACAAAATGTCCGCCGATTAGGGCCACTCGCTTAGCTGCTTTTTCCTAGGTATTCGGGGAAAAAGAAAATTATGTATCTACAATTAAATATACAATACTTCCATTGGTTTCTCCTGTCTTCGACCCGGCGTCTTCACCACTGTGAGAGATCTCAATCTCTCACTTTATTCTACAGGTATTCTTCAATAAAATACTTTCCTCTGGTAATTGGGTTTTTATTTCATTTTTCTCTGTATTATTTTATATAAAGATATGTTATATTTTTAAAGGAACTTCTCTCTTTATTACCGTCTAGTATATGACTGCGTCAAATCCATCTTTCATTTTTAAACTCATATTTTTTAAAGATTGATTTGAGAATATAATCGTAAAACAGTTTCTATTCCTTTTTAAAAAGCTAACTGCCCACAGCCTACAATTTCATCTAACGGCTGTGGTTATATACACTACAGTACCTACCTCTCGAAGCAAGAAAAACCGCGAGTGCTTCCGTAAATTTTCAGCACGCACCCTCCGATCAACAATAACACTATTGTTGATCGAAGCACGCACCCCGCTGATTTCAAGCAAGAAAGAAGCTCACAAGAAAGTTAAAAATTGGCGCCCCCGCCATACAGGGGAGCGCTAACAGTACCTAGGTACCTATCACGTATTAACCGTGGCCCCACCATTTAGCCCCACTGGTGGGTCTACGGTAAATTTGTTTTACCCGTAGACCCACTGCAATAGAGTTTTATATTATGCATTTTAATGTGTCAGTTTCCGTGGGTGCACGGGTAATTGCCTCAGGTAATTTCTTTCCCCGTACACCCACTGCACTAGGCATATGCCAAATATTAACTTTTTATGCTTTTATGTAAGTACCTACTGTTACTGTAGTTCCACCGCAATTCCCACTTAACAAAAAATTAAATAAAAACAAAATATAAAAGTTTATTTTATTAAACAAAATATAGGTTCTCCTTTATACCCCAAAGAAAATAAAAATCGAATTAATCAATTAGTATAAGTTAGTAAGTAAAATTTTATATAAATACAAATTAAAATATACTTTTATAAAAAATATTATTATTATTCATACTTTTCCAAACATGACAACAGTGCGACCACGGTTAAAGTCAGTCTTGTTTCAACCAGTGGGTCATAGTGGTGGGGCCACGGGTAAAACCCAGTATAAAAGGATATTTTAAAAATAGGTAGGTACCTACATCATCAACAAAATAAAATAAAATTTCTGTAAACCAGCTTATACATATCTATGGATTGCGCGAAAGATGATATGAGCAAGAGGGGATAACTGAAGAGGTGACAGCTAATAGATATGAATGGAAAACAAAATTGTGAGTCGGACTCGCGCACGAAGGGTTCCGAACCGTAAAAACACGTTAGTCGTATGGGAACACCCCTTAAATATATATTTTATTTTAATTAAATTGTTTATTACCACACTTTTATTAGCTTCACTTGTAACTAAGTCACAATGTAAGAAAATCTTGGAAATCAATTTTAACCTACTTCTAATTGTCGTATTGATTTGAAACTTTGCAAGTCTATATGAATCCGATGACAATACAATAATTTGCTACTATCGAGCTGATCTGATGATGGAGTCAAGAGGTGGGCAATAGAACTCTTCAATGGCTGCTATGAAACCCCTCGAGTTTAGGCTCATTTCTTTTGTTCTGATAAGACCTGTTCGTTACACTTGATGGTGAGGGTCTGATGACGGAGCAGGGAGGAAGCCAGTGGCACTTCTTAATGACAACTAGGAAACCCCTTGAGTTTGGCCTCCGTTGTTTCGTTCTGATGAGACTTTTTAGTCGCACTTAGTGGTTAGGGTCTGATGATGGAGCAGGGAGGAAGTCAGTGGCACTTCTTAGTTACCAATAGGAAACACCTCGAGTTTGGGCTCATTTGTTTCGTGTTGATAAGACCTATTCGTTATACTTGGTGGTGAGGGTCTGATGATGGAACAGGGAGAAAGCCAGTGGCACTCCTTAATGGCAGATAGGAAACCTTTCGAGTTCTGGCTCATTTGTTTCGTTTTGATGTGACCTATCCGCTACACTTGGTGGTAAGGGTCTGATGATGGAGCAGGGAGGAAGTCAGTGGCACTCCTTAGTGAGCACTAAGAAACCCCTCGAGTTTGGGCTCATTTGTTTCGTTCTGATGAGACCTTTTTGCTACACTTGGTGGTGAGAATTTTAACCTACTTCTAATTGTCGTATTGATTTGAAACTTTGCAAGTTTATATGAATTCGATGACAATACAATAATTTGCTACCAATGAGCTGATCTGATGATGGAGTCAAGAGGTGGGCAATAGAACTCTTCAATGGCTGCTAGGAAACCCCTCGAGTTTAGGCTCATTTCTTTTGTTCTGATAAGACCTGTTCGTTACACTTGATGGTGAGTGTCTGATGATGGAGCAGGGAGGAAGCCAGTGGCACTTCTTAATGACCACTAGGAAACCCCTCGAGTTTGGCCTCCGTTGTTTCGTTCTGATGAGACTTTTTAGTCGTACTTGGTGGTTAGGGTCTGATGATGGAGCAGGGAGGAAGTCAGTGGCACTTCTTAATTACCAATAGGAAACACCTCGAAATCTGGCTCATTTGTTTCGTTCTGATGAGACCTATTCGCTACACTTGGTGGTAAGGTTCTGATGATGGAGCAGGAAGGAAGCCAGTGACACTCATTAATGACCAATAGGAAACCACTCGAGTTTGGGCTCATTTGTTTCGTGTTGATAAGATCTATTCGTTACACTTGGTGGTGAGGGTCTGATGATGGAGCTGGGAGAAAGCCAGTGAAACTCCTTAATGGCCTCAAGAAAACTCCTCGAGTTTGGGCTCATTTGTTTCGTTCTGATGAGACCTATTCACTACACTTGGTGGTAAGGGTCTGATGATGGAGCAGGGAGGAAGTCAGTGGCACTCCTTAGTGACCACTAAGAAACCCCTCGAGGTGGGCACATTTGTTTCATTCTGATGAGATCTACTCGCTACACTTGGTGGTGAGAGTCTGATGATGGAGCAGGGAGGAAGTCAGTGGCACTCCTTAATGACCACTAGGAAATCCCTTGAGTTTGGGCTCATTTGTTTCGTTCTGATGAGACCTATTTGCTACACTTGGTGGTAAGGGCCTGATGATGGAGCAGGGAGGAAGTCAGTGGCACTCCTTAATGACCACTAGGAAACCCCTCGAGTTTGGGCTCATTTGTTTCGTTCTGATGAGACCTATTCGCTACACTTGGTGGTGAGGGTCTGATGATGGAGTAAGGAGAAAGTAAGGGTTCGGCTCGCGCATCTGGTAACTAATAGACTCCACTTGAATTTGTTAAACTAAATACATACAATCACGCCTTTGAGTTATAATGTTTACGGGGTGAGCAGACACATGAATGGACTGTGAAATCGATTATCAACCACCCATAGCTTGCCATTTATTAAACTAAAAAGTAAAAAATAAATATGTAGTTTAAAAAACTAAAAAACACACTTTTATAGGAACAGACTAAAAAGTCCAAAATAACCGTCTATTCAGTAACTGAAATTAAAAAAGCGTGGTGCGCCCTTTGCAAAGCATGCATTCAAGTACTTAATATTGACAACGCGCACCACGCTTTTTAATTTCAGTTACTGTATAGACGGTTATTTTGTACTTTTTAGTCTGTTCCTATAAAAGTGTGTTTTTTAGTTTTTTAAACTACATATTTATTTTTAAAGTCAATATGCAACTAAATATTCGGAGAATATTTCAAGCGTCTAATTGCGGCCGTTATTAATATCGAGCTTAAAATGGCAAAAATATCACGTTTTTGTATGGGAGTCCCCCTTAAATATATTTTTTATTCTGTTTTTAGTATTTGTTGTTATAGCGGCAACAGACATAAGTACTGACAGACAGACGGACAGCGGAGTCTTAGTAATAGTTACCCTTTGGGTAAAAAAAAAAAAAATAGACATGCTGCGCCCACCCCAAATAGGATAAAGGCATGAGAATGATGATGCATTGGATTAGCTAGGGGTGAGTCGATGTAGTATCTATGCATGCATGCATGGTGCCATTGTTCATTATCTCTTTCCATTCTCCTCTTCACATTTCTCATCCACGATCGCTGATTTTGAGTATGTTGATTGACGAGTGTTCAATTCACACACAGTTTCACAGTTTCAACTCCAATAGGATGCTAATTGCTAGCGTAGCGTCCGACGTCAGGCAGAGCATGTCAAATTATACTTAAATTAAATTATTTAGGTATTTTATTTTAATTTTTATTTTTTTGCATTCACAATGCAATTTTTATTACTGAAATATGGAAAATGAAGTATTTAGAAAAAATCGACCCGTCTCACAACCATAATAAGTTGCAATAGTAATTTCATCTTTAGCGATTGCCAAATACCTGGAAAGGTATTTCTTTCGCGTGTGAGGGTAGTAATATCTCCACATTGATGAAATTAACACTGACTATACAGTGCATAAGAAGTATTGGATAAATTCGACGCTTCTCGTAACGACTCCGTAGCTCAGTGGTTAGAGCAGTCGCCCGGAAAGCGAAAGGTCGTGGGTTCGTGTCCCATCGGAGCTGGTTGTGAGACGGGTCGATTTTTTCTAAATACTTCATTTTCCATATTTAGGTATTTTGAAAGTGAATATACAACTTAATATTCTGTGAATATTTCAAGGGTCTACCTGTTGCCGTTATTAGTATCGAGCAAAAAATGGCAATAAATTTTTTTTTTATTCTGTTTTTAGTATTTGTTGTTATAGCGGCAACAGACAGACAGACGGACAGCGGAGTCTTAGTAATAGGGTCCCGTATTTACCCTTTGGGTACGGAACCCTAAAATAGACATGCTGCGCCCACCCCAAATAGTAGAATTATAATGCATTGGATTAGCTAGGGGTGATAGTCGATGTAGTATGCATGCATGCATGGTGCCATTGTTCATTATCTCTTTCCTCCCGTCATTCTCCTCTTCACATTCCTCATTCACCATCGCTGATTTTGACGAGTGTTTCACAGTTTCAATTCCAATGGGATGCTGATTGCTAGAGTAGCGTCCGACGTCAGGCAGAGCATGTCAAATTATATAAATGAATAACTTCTCACAATCACGCCAAATACCTTAGCCCATCTTAATTTTATTAAGAAATTGTCTTATAGAAAACTTGATAACGGATAAATATATACTTTAAATACTTTTGTTTGGAAATACATTTAAAGCACTAAGAGCTAAATGGTCTTAGGTATTTTAGATAAAAAATATATCATTAAATATGTATATAGATAATTTATCTACCTTTTAAGGTACAAAAAACAGTTTTTTTAATATGAAGGAATATTAAAAAAAAAACAGGTTTTTGTATAAAATATTTATTTAAAATGCAAAAGTGCCAAATTATTGTTAGCTAAACCTTTCTAAATACCTATAGCAAAAAAACTAAACTAAACCCAGATATCTATAGTCCAATGTTAGAAGCCAATAAAACAATAATTTATAATAATAATACATAATATATAATAATAATGAATAATATATAATAATAAATAATAAATTTCACCCCTTCTTGAAATTTTTAGTGCTTCCGGGTGCTCCTACTAATTACTCCTACTGATAGGAGCACCGGGACACCCATGTCCTATGCTCCTATTGAACATAATTTCATACAAAACGAAGTGTAAATCAGAAAATGACGTTTATTGAAAAAAAATTATAACGTAAAGAATTCTAACGATTATTAAGTATTATTATTATCTTAAAATACCTTATTTAAATTGCTATTGGCAAATATGACGGAAAGTTAAATATTTAAAAACTTTTAGAGCAAAAAGTGGCCAAAGCCGGGGCTTCTGCCTTACATAGGAAACACCAAGACCATGACAAATAGACATTTTCATGCACACAAATATTTACCTATCTTGTTCGGGAATCGAACCTGAGACCTCTGACGCAGAAGGCAGGTATCGGCACCCCTGCGCCGAATCGGTATTATGACGCGTAGAATCCATTACTTACACTTCGGAGGATATCGCATCGCATGGCTGACCCAATCTACTAGCTAGCTACTGCCCGGTGAGGCACAAATTACTGTATCTTGAGGTACACTAATTAATTACGCTTAGGTAACAGCCCCCTGATTCACAAACCGTCGGAAACGGATTCGGATTCGAATTCTGAGCTTTGTCTTTATCTATTCTATAGCGAGTGACAGAGACAGGGCATACATTCCGCTGTCGGGAGCGTTTCCGACGGTTTGTGAATCAGGGGGCAGCGGCCCCAACTAAGTATATGGGGCATTTTTTAAAATAATGGTCTTTGTTCCTGAAAATTTTCAGGAAAAATAATGAACTTTGTTCCTGAAAATTTTCAGGAATAGGCCTGCCATATTAATGTGACTCTGAGATTTTAAACGCGTGTTACGCGGTCCCTGTGTAATTTTAATAATTTGTTATATTAAATATATTTATATATATTATATCTTTAAGTCGTGTGTGAATAGGCTTCTCCTGGGCAGGCAATTAACACCTTAGAGCTAGCGCGCACGGGGACTTTTGTCACCGTGACTATTTTGTCTTTCACACCAATATAGTATGAAAAAGTCGCGTCGCTCATGCGCGCACTTTCATACTAACCCGTAGGCTTGACGCGAGTGACAAAATAGTTGCGGAGACAAAAGTCGCGTGCGCGCCCGCTCTTAGACTGCATCCTGTTAGCCAAATAAGATGGCGGTCAAATGCTTGCCCGGTTTTTAATAATAAAAAAAAGATAAGCATATCCACAGAACACGGAAAGATTTATTTTCATGTTCTGTGGCAAAGCCATCTTCTATCTCGCTCGTTTCACTCGTGGCGCAAGCAGCCGAGAAATAATAGCGGGCACAGCCGTCTCTATCGTAGAAGACGATAGAGACGGCTGTGTAGCGGGCCATGTCTGTGGGCATATCATAGGCAATGGCATCGAGAATCATTTTTAGTAGAGAGTTTTTTAGGTTTTCTTAATCAATCATTATTTTATTATTTTGTTGAACACGGCAACTTTTTGCTATTATTTTATTTTTTGGGCAAAATTAGGCTGTTTTAATAATTATATAAGATATTTTGCCGACTCTATCTTCAATTACAGCTGATACTTGGTTTTAGAAGACATACAACCACAGAACACGAAAAAAAATGTTCTGTGCATACAACTTATGGCACTTATTGACACGATTTGTACCCATGAATTTGAATTAAGCTATAATTTCAAATCGCTGTTAAAATTTATTTAATTAAGATGTTTAAAAAAATCACCGACACTGCCTTGTTTAAGAATCTATTTTTTTATTATTTTGACTATTTATAGTAGGTACTTAAATAATAATTAGTTTAGAACTAGAAGTCACAAAAACGATGTTTACTTTAAGAGCGAACGCGCACTAGTAATTTTAATCAGGCGATAGTTTGATCGTTCTCGGATTCAGTACAGTTATATGGCAGTGCGCGCACTGACGATTAAACTATCGAAAATGACTGGCCGATAGTTGTACGATCAAACTATCGCACAACTATCGGCCGGGCGGTAATGTGCATGACAGACTATGTGAGCGCGCGCACTGCATTCAACAAAACTATCGCACATCTGTCGGTAGACTGCGCATTCAGGTCCGGTTGCTCGTACATTACAGTAAAGTTAAAGTTAAAATTTAACCGTTGTCAATTTTGACCTCGGTCAAAGAAAAATACGGTGGGTTAAAAGTGTTGTCTGTACTATTTCATTAACCTTCCCTTAATTACTAATGTCAAAATTTAAACCACCCCCACCCTGTTGGTTATTTTGACCTCCGTTAAATGAGTGTAATTTGACTGCTCGTTAAAGTAACCGCTTCTTCAACAACGCTTTTTAAATTTGGTCGCCGGTTAATTTTACATTAACCATAATTTAACCCTAAAGTTAACGTAACCCAGCTTCGAGCAACCGGACCTCAGTATCGAACTATCGAAAATAACTGGCCAATAGTTGTACAACTATCGGACAACTATCGCACAACTATCGGACAACTATCGCACAACTATCGGCCTGTGCATGAAGGACTATGTGAGCGCGCGCCCGGATTCAACTAAACTATCGACCAACTATCAGTCGACTAAAAACCACAAGTGCACGCAGGCTCTCAAAATCAAACTATCGGGCGACAGTTTGATCACGATCATCTTACGATTCCGACTAAACTATCGCCCGATTAAAAATCACAAGTGCGCGTTGGCTCTAAATCGCGATTTTCTCAAAACATAATGCTAAAGTTACACGGAATGCGCTTCACTAGGCAGAATAAGGGTCGTCATCAATAGAACCGAATTAATTTATTAAGGAACATCAGTCTTACATAAATTATCTATTGAGAGTTTACTGGCCGGCGCATTGGATGAGCCAGGGCGCGTCAATGAAGTACGTATGCATGGTAACCACGCCAGGGTTATCAGCCAACTCGTACAGGCAGTCGGGACCGTCGGGGACGATCATCTGGAAAAATGAAAAAGTGTGATGAAGGCAGGCTGGTTTCACAGCCTTGCGGGCGAGCGGGCCCGCCCGCTCCGGGCGCCCGGACCGGCCAAAGTCACATGGGAGGCGCTAGAACATTGTTTCGCAGCGATGCGGGTCAGTCCGTGCGGCCCGACTATTGTTCGTTCTCCCGATACGGGCGCCCGGAGCGGGAACCCGCAGAGCTGTGAAACCAGCCTAAGTGCTAACCCATAGTGGATAAAAAATAATCGGCCAAGTGCGAGTTGGACTTGCCCATGAAGGGTTCCGTACCTAGCCAATTAACATACCGATTGCCTATAACTAGCCTAAATTCCACAATCATTTTTCATTAGAAAAATATAACTTTGTTTTATAATATTATTATTAGTGTTTTATTTTTTCTAGATTTTTCACTATTTTATTTCAAAAGTTAGAGTGGGGGGGGGGGGGGGGGACACGACGACGACGACGACACATTTTACCAATCTTTCTAAATTATACTATAGACACCCCACACGAATATGTTTGATTAAAAAATATTTATCAGTTTCAGTTACATGTATGGTGTTATTGTTAATCGTGGGCCCTTCGATTAATAATAACACCATACATGTAACTGAAACTTATTTTTTTTTAATTAAAATCGTAAAGCGTTTTACAGAATACATCTAACAACAATGTTTTTGGCATTGTTCTGTTCCGACAGTTAGAAATAAGATATCCAGTTCCTCAGTCGTTGAGAATTGCTGGAGTAGTGCGTTTCCACCTTCAGCCTTATCTGCACGTATCATCAGGTGTGATGAAGATTGAAGGCTAAGCGTTATACCATTGTGGATTAAAATATCTTAACCTTTTGAATATAGCCGGGTATAGCCGACAAATGCAAAAACGTGCCTAACATGCCACCGTCTCGTCAGTCGACAAGAAAACTTTTGTTTTGGGCACGTTTTCATTTGTCGGTCATAGCCGACCGTGGCATCCAAAAGGTAAAACACGTACCTCCACAGCAGACCTGTCAGGCTTTTCGAAGTAGTCCTTGACGAGGGCTGTCTCGCTGAGCTTCCCGACGGAGAGGAAGCCAATGCCGATCATCTCCCCGGTGTGCACCAGGGGGAACCAGGGCAGCACGCCGTTGGAGGTACACTCGGTGTACGCCGTCATGTTGTAGTAGTAGTGGCGACCTGTGAAATCAGCTGTTGTGAGTATTTTGCCCGAATACCTACTTTTTTTATTTTATTCTTTACGCGAATACTACTGGATTAACTGGCTGGTTTTAGAGTAAAAGTTGATCGTATTGAAATATTTGTACTTACTAGGTATTTATAAATTAAGGTAAGTATCTTCGATCAACAATAGTACCTACTAGATGAAGGCTCACGAACTAAATGAAACCTTTATATGGACAGACTGTTTTTTTTTTTTAAACGGAGAAAAAATGTTACGAATTTTACGATCTTACATTATAAATGACAGGAAGCGTTCCAAGTTTGAAATACCGTTTAGGTAATACTTCCATGGAAATACCTTAGAGTGTATATATTCTTTGCCTTAGTATTATTGACACTCTCAAAATAATCTAATTATAATTATACCATAATTATACCCTCAAGTGGGCGTATAACGCTCGCCATATCTGGCACTCCAACTATGTATCTAGGTGTTATTGTTGATCGAAGGGTTGTATTTAGAATTTTTTATGTGTTACTATGTATTTGATCCGACAAACGACCGACCGACGCGATGTAATAAAGACAAAGAAAAATAAATATTCGCGAAAAGATTTATTTATAGACTGCCTGCCAAAAACGTCATCTATTAAATTAAAATAAGTGTCTAAAATGGTGTGATTAAATAATCTTTGGAAGCGACCGTCATGGAAAAAATTTCAGTTTAGTTTAGCACGTCGTCACTGACGATTTGCCATACAAAATTACATTTTTGTTTGAAAATATTTTTAGTCTTTTTTCAGGATTTTCGCCATTTGTTCTTTATATGAACCAGCCCTGAACTATAGCGAAAAAAACTAATAGAATTATTCAAATCGGTCAAGCCGTTTAGCTGTGTTTTAGCGAGACACGAACAGCAATTCATTTTTATCTACAGCGTGGAAAAAATTATGGGTCCAGCCCCCCTAGCATGACCAACCAAAACGCGATATGATATGATAAGTTATCCGGTTTAACTGTCAAAAGACTATGGATTTTGACGTTTGAATGTCAATAAATCGCTTTATCATGCGATACATATCGAGTTTTGGGTGGTCATGCTAGGCTTACAGCCGGCCTAGCATGAGCGGCTTTTATCACGCGATATGATATGGTACGACACCTTAGTGGGGTAAGCAAGACAACTTGCCGTACCATATCATATCGCGCGATAAAAGGGAAACTGCCTTAAATCCTTTAAGTTATTTTACTGAAAGGATACATTATTTTAATTTTGTGAAGAAACAAAACTACCTTCAAAGTGTTTCTCAAATTAGCTTGATTCGCCAGAAAAAAAATCGTACCGGATAAAATAAAAACCACGGGTTGCACTCCGAGAGTGCCGGCAGAAGTGAAAAGGGCTCCCTAGACTTTTTCACAAAAAAAAGGAATTTTGACAAAAAAAGAATAAAAAATACGGACTAGATTTAAACCGAGGTCTTCTGGCTGATATTGTAACAGTTTTTCGATCAAGTCACGTGTCCGTCTTACGAAATTTCGATCTGACGGTCACGTGATCCTGACGCGAGTTTAACATTTTTTACCCATCACAAAAAATGCACAACGCCGCTAAAGAAGTTTTCACTTCAAAAATAACATTCTGTAGTTTCATCGTATCAATCAATGTGGGATCGAAGACGAGACGAGAGCGAGCATCCTCAGGAGCTAGATCGTGCGAAAACCAACACCGAAATGTTTGGTCAATCAAATCTATTTATCCAACATGATAAATGGATGGATGGATCATGGATGAATGGATCCTGTCTTAGCCCATGGGCTTGATTGGGATATAGAGCAAACTCATTGAAAGTAAAAATAATAATAATGTAAGTTTAACAATAAAAGATGATGGATTCGATGTCGAGTCCCCTGCGCCACGCCCCTCCAACGGCGAGGTCGCCTTCGATAAGCTGAAATACCCATCCAGGTAACAGCTGTTTTCAGGCAGTGTTTAGTCAGTAAGAGTCCGACATAACCATTACAGTCGGCTGTAATGGTATCCATGAGGATTCACTGCCTCCTTCCCCCGCAGTCCGGAAGGTTGCCGGATGAGCGATTGTTTCAATAGGAAACGGTCGGCCGTTCGACGCAAAAAAAAAAAAAAATTCACTTCGAGTCAATATTGTACATTTCCAGAGCTGTTTTTTTTTTAATTCTAAGAATACAGTTTCTTTTACCTTTTAAAATAAAATAATGTTTCCTTTCAGCAATATGAGCTCCTGGATGGAAACTGGGTTATCCTTTAGTTAGCTAAAGGATATAACGATGTTTCCATCTAGGACCCATAATTTATTTCCACCCTGTCTGTATAAAGACTTAGGTCGGGAGACGATTCATCGATCATTTAAGGCTATTGTTCCAATAATTTATTAACTTACCCATCAGGATTACGCAAGCTTGTTTGGTGAATCCAGAGACGGCGGTGTTGTCGATGACGGAGGCATCGGCGGAGATCTCCAGAAGATCACCGTTGAAGCCACTGACCCACACGGATCCCTCGTGCAGGATCTTCCTGTTGTTAGCGCGAGCTTCAAGACGTTCTTCTGCGCTCTTAGCGAGATAAGCTGGCGGAAACGAGGGATTCCTCAATTTAGTTAGATGCGTAAATTAAAAAAAAACTTGCCACAGGTAGTGTTCCTATTTATTTACACCACGATGGGTGAAAGTGTGAAAGTGGACTGAAGGTTAAAATCTTACGGAAAATAAGAAAAAAAATTACAGTCATTCGGGGATTTTCAAAAGTTGTAGTGGATACTTAACTTATGTAGTCGATAAAAAAACAGAAATATTTTAGAAATTACGGTTGTGGTAGCTTCGATCAGCAGAACTAGGTGTTATTGTTGAACGAAGCGTGGTAGTTAAAAATATTTTAAGGGGTTTAAATTGTCGAAAAATATCAATATTTTTTGTAATTTCCAAAATGAGAGATATTTCTATATTCTTATTTTTTCTCGAATAATCATGGTGGTCGCTTGTAGTTGAATTTTAGAACACGTAAATGTCATTCCATAATATGCAGTGGTTAAAATATTTAAAATAAACGCGTATAATGTTGACAAGAGAATTCATACCTTCGCTCACGTAGTACTGCTGCGTGGTCCAGTAGGACTTGACGACTCCATTTGAGTTGGCGGGTGGGGTCCACTGGGTGTAGCCCTGGACCCTCCAGTCAAAAACGGAGTCTGTGTAGTCATCAACTGGCAGCTGTCAAAATAAATTACGGTTGTAAGTATATTCTATATCTGAATCGAACACAAAGCAAGCCAGGGTATTCGATTACTTATTACAAAATTTTGATGTTTTTCCGTAATATACCTAGATTGTATTTTGTCCTCTCCATTTGCCAATGAAGATATTGATAAATATTACGGGATTTTCCCAATGAAGATATTGATAAATATTACGGGATTTTTACCATGTTTTGATTGGTTGTGAACATGGTAAAAATCCCGTTTTTCGTAATATTTACAGTGTTAATGACCATGAAAGTTTAAGAAGATATTGATGTTAATAAAACAATCATTTTAACTTCCGTAGAGGTTTCTTTATAGGGGGCAACATTGACCGCGTTTGTTCTGCGTTGTGTTAATCAATGTCTATGTCCAGCAGTGGACGTTAATAGGCTGATGATGTGTTAATCAACCGTCCATGTAAAATGGTATGCAGCTGATAGATAAAAGTTCACACCACAGGACGGTATGTTCAAACCTCAGATCATATAATACTTATTATATGATCTGAGGTTCAAACTGTTTCCGACGGTTGGTGAATCAGGGGGCTGGTGTCCATTTCAATGGACGTAACATTTTAATGCTTAATTGAAAAAAAATCTGTTGAAAAATAATTTTACTCTTGCAGTGTATTCAGGACTTTTATAAGATTTTTATTTCATAAAAAGCGTAGTCTGTGTTCATGTAAGTAATTCGTGAAAAAAAACTCTTATTCTATTTATTTTGGTCTAAATAATGTCAAAAAATCGACTAAAACTTATTTCTAATTCTAAGACTGCTTTCGACCAAACTTTTATTCCGAGAACATTGCTTACTGTCGGATACTAATGTCAAACTAGTATGGGGTTTTGACATTACCATCCGAAAGTAAGCGTTATTCTTGGAATAAAAGTTTGGTGAAATGCAGCCTGAGTCGTTTGTTTAATTCAGGGGGGCAATTGCGTAAGGTAATCGTATTAATTTGACAGTTCATTTCGTATTCAATCGGCTGCAATTTGTATGGAATGACATGTAATATGATACAATAAGAATGTTGGGAACAAATATTATTCTGTGACATTACACTCGAAGTTGTTGACCACTATATTTATATTATATTTATATTTCTCATTTTGTGGGTGGGGCCCCTGTTGCCTGTAACACAGGTTGTCCTACTACGGGCAACAGCAGTTCACAAAATTCAATATTTTAGTGGCTTTTGCTTTTGCGTGCGTTTTTGTAATTTTATGTCAATAAACATTTTTATTTTATTTTTATTTTACTATGTTTACCTAGGACAGACGGTCCAGTTAGGTAAGTCCAACTTTGAGATAGAGATCTCTAGTCGAATCCAGCTCGGATGGGCAGCGTTTGGGAAGCTCCGACATATATTCGCGTCCGAAATACCTCAATGTCTCAAGACGAAAGTCTTTGACCAGTGTGTGTTGCCAGTAATGACCTATGGAAGTGAGACGTGGTCTTTTACTATGGGTCTCATAAGAAGGCTCAAAGTCACCCAGCGAGCAATGGAGAGAGCGATGCTTGGTATTTCCCTGCTCGATCGAATCAGAAATGATGAGATCTGCAGGAGAACTAAAACAACCGACATAGCTCGAAGGATTGCATCATTGAAGTGGCAGTGGGCGGGACACATAGCGCGGAGAACCGATGGCCGTTGGGGCGGAAAGGTTCTCGAATGGCGACCGCGTACCGGACGACGTTCCGTGGGCAGGCCCCCTACAAGGTGGACCGACGATCTGGTCAAGATCGCGGGAAGCCGCTGGATGCGGGCAGCGCAGGACCGATCGTTGTGGAGATCCTTGGGGGAGGCCTATGCCCAGCAGTGGGCGTCGTTCGGCTGACATGATGATGAATAATAATATGAACTGTCAAATGCATACGATTGACTTTACGCAATTCCATAGCAGGTCCGAAGCGGTTAAGAAGTAAGGTCGATTACTCACAGCTATCTGCAAACCAGCAACGGTGTTGGTGTCGTCAAACAAGGCACACACACAGTGCGATCGTTCAGCTATGGGCAGTACATAATGAGGCTGGGCAGGGGGCCTTCCAGACTAAAACTCATTTCTAATTCTAAGTCGTTTTATTAATTCAGGTCCGAAGGGGTTAAGAAGTAAGGTCGATTACTCACAGCTATCTGCAAACCAGCAACGGTGTTGGTGTCGTCAAGCAAGGCACACACATTGCGATCGTTCAGCGATGGGCAGTACATAATGAGGCTGGGCAGGGGGCCGTCTAGACTAACACTTATTTCTAATTCTAAGTCGTTTTATTAATTCAGGTCCGAAGGGGTTAAGAAGTAAGGTCGATTACTCACAGCTATCTGCAAACCAGCAACGGTGTTGTCGCCGTCAAAGAAGGCACACACAGTGCGATCGTTCAGCGATGGGCAGTACATAATGAGGCTGGGCAGGGGGCCGTCCAGACTAAAACTTATTTCTAATTCTAAGTAGTTTTATTAGTTCAGGTCCGAAGGGGTTAAGAAGTAAGGTCGATTACTCATAGCTATCTGCAAACCAGCAACGGTGTTGGTGTCGTCAAGCAAGGCACACACAGTGCGATCGTTCAGCGATGGGCAGTACATAATGAGGCTGGGCAGGGGGCCGTCTAGACTAAAACTTATTTCTAATTCTAAGTCGTTTTATTAATTCAGGTCCGAAGGTGTTAAGAAGTAAGGTCGATTACTCACAGCTATCTGCAAACCAGCAACGGTGTTGTCGCCGTCAAAGAAGGCACACACGGTGCGATCGTTCAGCGATGGGCAGTACATAATGAGGCTGGGCAGGGGGCCGTCTAGACTAACACTTATTTCTAATTCTAAGTCGTTTTATTAATTCAGGTCCGAAGGGGTTAAGAAGTAAGGTCGATTACTCACAGCTATCTGCAAACCAGCAACGGTGTTAATGTTGTCAAAAAAGGCACACACAGTGCGATCGTTCAGCGATGGGCAGTACATAATGAGGCTGGGCAGGGGGTCGTCCAGACTAAAACTTATTTCTAATTCTAAGTCGTTTTATTAATTCAGGTCCGAAGGTGTTAAGAAGTAAGGTCGAAAACTCACAGCTATCTGCAAACCAGCAACGGTGTTGTCGCCGTCAAAGAAGGCACACACAGTGCGGTCGTTCAGCGATGGGCAGTACATAATGAGGCTGGGCAGGGGGCCGTCCGGTCTGGGAGTCAGCACCCAGCGGGAGTTCTTCGCCTGGGCCACCGTGCGGGGCATATCAACGAAGTAGCTCCTGCCGAAGTCTAATGCGCTCACACCGAACCTGACTGTCAAATGAAAAGATAGTTTAAAAAAAAACAAAAAACCTAAGTGCAAAAAATTAACCATTTCGTCCACCAGGATCCCATAGCTTGATCCCATAGGGGATCGTAATTAATTCAGCAGTTCATCAGGATCCCTTAAAGACCTCATTCATATTATTAAGTAACATTATATTTTTTAACTCAGAATAGCCTTACAATTTTATTTGATTAATACATATGCCCTCCCAGCAGTGGGCGTCGTTCAGCTGACATGATGATGATGATGAATACACATAAACAATTTATATCGTATAAAAAATAACTTCTTACATTCACACCAATTATCTAAGCCCATTTTAATTTCATTAAGAAACTGTATCATGGAAAACTTGATAACGGATAAATATATATATTTATCCGTTATCAAGTATTTAAGTATATAATTATACTTAAATACTTTTTGTTTGTAAATACATACTTAATATACATAGTAAACACCCAGACCAAGACAAATAGACATGTTCATGCACACAAATATTTGTCTTGTTCGGGAATCGAACCCGAGACAGCTGGCGCAGAAGGTGGGTAGCCTACCCTTGCGCCAAATCGGTCGTCAAGAAATAAAGATATATATTTTTTTATTATATCAACACTATAGTACAGGCTGTTAGTTTGGTCAGTTGCAAGCCCGAAACCACAGCTTGTACTCATATTAAAATTTGGTCCCTTCATACAAAATCGATCAGCTGACTCTGCAGTTTGTATGGGAAACCAAAATTCTTTTTTCACGTTTCGACCCGTGTTTCTTGGGGAAAGTTGTTTAATATTATGAGTACAAGCAGGGGGGTGTCACTCCGCAGTTTAGGCACGTTCGGCCGGCGCGCCTGCCGGGCAGGCGTATGGCAGAAGGATACCGCTCGGCTCGTACGCTCCACGTTCGCGCGTAAAACGATCGATCATTTCTGTGATTTTTGTGCACCGAACAATGACTACTAAACGTTCTTATAATCCGTATATAAGATACTGTTGTGTTTACGGGTGTATAAATAAAAGAAAGAAATTAATAAACAACAAAACCGAACTCGCAAGTCGCTTGCAACCCTAACCAGCGAGCGAGCTGTTTGAGACATTCATAGAAATAAAAACGCTCGCGCTTAGCTATTGGGTACAGTTTTGCTTGCATGCGCGAACTCTAGGTTATTATAACAGTAGGCAAGCGATGACAAAGCAACCGGAATCGGACTTTATTTCCACGCAGAAAGATTTATTTTTATTTGAATGAGTTTGCAGAGTGAGTCTTCTGTGCCTTAGCACTATTATTTATTCTGTGGTACAAGCTGTTGTTTTGAGCTTGCAGCTGACCAAACTAACAGCCTGTATAATGTTATTTATATTAATTACCTAAACAAAATTACATAACTAGTCCTTATTAAAATATACTTACTTAAATACGACTAACGTCAGCGAGCGGATATTGATGATCAAATGGGCGGCACACGTTGTGAGACAGAGTGACGGCAGATGAACCAAGGCACTTACCGAGTATAGACCGAGACACGGGCACAGAAATAGTGGTCGTCCACCAGCGAGATGGGTCGACGATATTGTCAAGACCGAGATGGCCGAGAAATGCTCAGAACCATAGCCACTGGCATGAACTAAGAGAGGACTATACTCAGCAGTGGGTCGAGAAAGGCCGATAATGATGATGATGATAAGGCATGGAAATCTATTAAATTGACTTATATACTCTCTTCTGCATGTAATGTTTAAAGTGACTTACCCTTGAGGCCCTCATTCCAGTCGCCTAGAACAAGGGAACAAAATATGTCAGTTATAATATATTCTGGTGACAAAAAGATAGCACAGTAGAATTAACAGGAAGAAGTAAAGGAGAAGAATATTAATTTGTTCGTCAGAACCATAGAACATCATCACAGATTTCCTTAGTAATGAGATCCATATACATTTACATAACTTAGATTAAATAAATAAACAGTTGAGAACTTGTCAGAAGGTACCTATTTCTTACATATAGGTACTCGTAACAATATTTTTTTTTACCGTTTTTCTCTATGTAAACGCAGAATCTATTTAAGGCGATACTCGGAAAAATTATTCTGAAGCGAGATAGCAATGAGAAAACGACGCGCGCAGGAGCGAGACCGATTTTGCAGATTAGGCAAAAAAAACATAAAATCACTTCGTATTAAAAAACTATAGCAATTTTTTAAAAATGCTTCTACGCGATCCTAAATGTTATTGATGTCCACTAATTAAACCAATTTCCAATAGTATATGAAACCCCATTTAAGGATAATTTTGAAATTTCGTATGTTTTAAAAGTCTTTTCGAAAATAAAAAGTGTCGAGGCAAAATCATAAAATCGTGTTTCTGAAACTATACGATTCTAGATAAAGGTATAAAGAAATACATATCTTATTACCAGATTTGTAACAACTCTAACCATCCTATAGTTTTATATCAAAAAGTCCATACTTTTTCCGAGTAGCACCTTAACTTAACAATGTCTTATAAATTATGCACTTACCAAAGCCATGGGCAACGGCGAAGATGCACGCGAGCACAATTATGAGTTTCATCTTCAATAGGCAGTCCTGATGTGTACTTTGTCCTCGATAAAACCAACCTTTTTATAATATAATGTCGGATTATTATTATTAACCGAATAATTATATCTTTAGCATTATGATAGCTTATCAGTATTGTATTAATTAATCGGTATGGTGTGATGGGAGATCATAGTGCAATTTACCTTCCATTTGACGTACCCCACCTATATCCAATTTGAGATAGAACTATTGATTGGTATGTACACTCGACAGCACATCAGGTTAAGCAATTGAACTGCGATAACAGCTTTTATTACGTAGGGCATAAATGCGGTCTCAAGGTCAACATGTATAGTCTGATGTGCCGCCGTGTGTACAACCAGGAACAAATTCTGTGAATTAACTCTTACTTCTTTTCTCACTTACATTACATTACAGTCCGTAACCAAATAGATAAGGGTCTGCGTATAAGTGAAGCGGGCGACGCATCAGCCACACAAATAGAAGTAAGAAGTGGTTCACCAAATATGTTTCTGACTATACATAATCTACCTATGTAATAAGGAAACAATGATCTTAAATTACTGTAGTTCGGAACAGTATATACAAAATTGGAACCTACGTCTCCTATTACTATTGTCAGATGTTTCCCGATTATCGTCAATTTTTTTTAATGCCCACTTCTAGGTAATGACACTGCGTTAATAACTTTTATATAAAAAAATACTTTGCTCCTCATGTCAAACAGCCATTGTTGCTATTAATATATATACTTAAGGACCAAAATCGTTTAAATTTCAGCTGTCATGTTTATGCTTACAGCGAATTAGTAAAAGTCGTCCTAGTAAATAATGGCACTGATTTAAAGAGGCAGTTGTAAATAGCAGTTTTGATAAGATAAAAATTATAAATGGCACGTTTAATAACTAGTTCAGCAGTTAAAACTAAGCAGTAAAATAAACAAAAATGAGTAATAAAAAATAATGAAATGGATCAGTGAATATATAATTGTACAGGAAAATAATTAAATGAGCGGTAAAAATTATTAAACGAGCGGTTACGTGTGGGCAGTAATAAATCGGAATTTGTCGGTAAGAAATCGCATCCTAAGCAATTCTATAAACAATGAATCTTGGTAGGTAAGTAGATGAATTCTGTAATCCGCACTAGGTTTATTATTTTCACAAAAAAAATAACCACGAAATTTCTAACCTATCACGTGTTCTACAGGACTTCCGGCAAACTTGCTCACTTCTAACTTTTAAAATAAAAAATCTAGAAATAATAATTGCTCACCGTGAACTGCCCCGAACTATGTATCTAACTGCCCATTTCATCATTTTACTGGCCATTCATTTATTACACTGCTCGAACAATTTTTGAGTCTTCATTGTAGGATGAATTAACCGCAACATTTTATTTTTATTACTATTCATGTTTTACTGCTGTAGTAAATTTACAACCACCCGAAAATTAAGTAACTGCTCAAATATTTTTTCATCTGATCATAATAACATACCAAATGTTTAAATAAAAATAATGTTTCATTTAAAAAGACTTTTCTAACGACCCTACCATTTTTGCTGGAGGCCATGCGGACCAGGATCCATACAT
Source organism: Crambus lathoniellus (assembly GCA_949710035.1). NCBI lineage: Eukaryota > Metazoa > Arthropoda > Insecta > Lepidoptera > Crambidae > Crambus > Crambus lathoniellus. Next base: position 6,871,195 of record OX453303.1, on the reverse strand, counting down.
TTCTGCCCAACATTCTTTCATAATAATAATTGGTCGAAAAACCAAATAGGTACACAAAAAAAAATAAAAACTGTTTTAGAACAGTAAGAAATTTTACAGTTAAAATAACGTATATTACATTTATATTTACCCATTTCAGTCAGTACGTATTACTGTTTCAAAACAGTAACATGTCAAATGGTAATTTAATTCATTAAACAGTAGTTCTTACGTATTGAAACAGTTACTTTAATGGTTCACCGTAATCAATAACAAGGCAGTAACATTTACTGTTTAGAATAGTTATTTTCACTCATCGAAACAGTGGTTCTTACGTACTGAAACAGTAACTCTAACGGTTCACCATAATCAATAACAAGACAGTAACATTTACTGTTTAGAATAGTTATTTTCGCTCATCGAAACAGTTGTTCTTACGTATTGAAACAGTAACTCTAACGGTTCACTGTAATCAATAGCAAGACAGTAACATTTACTGTTTAGAAAAGTTATTTTAACTTATCGAAACAGTAGTTAGTTATTACGTATAAGTAGGTATCCGCAGTATAAAGCTGGCATACAACATTTAAAAACTAATGTTAAATTGAGTAGACTAACATTTTATATTATTTTTATGCATTCACAATGCAATTTTTGTAAGTATAGGAAAAATGTGATTGTAAAAAACCACGAGCCCTATAAGTAGCTTTCAGGCGGGATTCGAACCCGCGCCTCTGGGAATCCGGCCCGATGCTGTGACCAACTAAGCTACCGAAAGGCCTACACGACTCGTCGAATATTGCTATCACTTGTTACGCTGTAGGCCAGCGTTGCTTCATCAATGTGAGGAAACCCTCACATCCGATAGAAACATTTTTACAAATGTTTAACAATCGATTAAGATGAAACAGCCATATTGAGATTTTATATTATTTTTATGCATTCACAATGCAATTTTTATAAGTATAGAAAAAATGTGATAGTAAAAAACCACGAGCCCTATAAGTAGCTTTCAGGCGGGATTCGAACCAGCGGCAGCGCCTCCGGGAATCCGGCCCGATGCTCTGACCAACTAAGCTACCGAAAGGCCTACACGACTCATCGAATTTTGCTATCACTTGTTACGCTGTAGGCCAGCGTTGCTTCATCAATGTGAGGAAACCCTCGAATCCGAAAGAAACATTTTAGAGCATCGGGCCGGATTCCCGGAGGCGCGGGTTCGAATCCCACCTGAAAGCTACTTATAGGGCTCGTGGTTTTTTACTATCACATTTTCCTATACAGACAGTAACATTTTCGCATTCCGTTATAAAAGAAAAAATTGTAAAGTACCTACTTCTTTATAAATAAAATATTTATTCATCCCTGAAAATGTGTAGCTACTTATACTCGTATTTGTATTATCTACTTATTTATGTCAAATCACTGTTGTGGCGGAATAAATGATTGACCATTTTGTTGTTTTTCCTTACTTTATTCAGTAGGCATGAATTCCCCCCGTGAACTTAGTCTTGTTGTTCTTAAAGAGCCTTTGGACTCTACTATCGCTTTTGATATTATCGTTATAATTTTTGATACGAGAGGGGTCGCACGAATACTTACTATCATCTATCACTGTGATAGTTGGGTCTAAAAGGCAGTGTAATCTTTTCGTCACATCAGTTACGCAGGTATGATTAAGCACTTTTATGTTGATAATAATAGATTAATTTTGTTGTGAATTGCGCGAAGTAGAGCATAACCAATAAGATTTGATTTGAATAATAAAACCACACAATATCATCGGCCGATTATTTATTTTTGCAACTTTCGGGAGGCTCGATCAAGTGTGTGTTATTTTTAATTTTATAGTATTATAAAAATAGATTTTAATTCATTCATTTATATTGTTGTTAATTTAAGCTTACTGGCGTTTTTGAGTGCTGCAAAGTATTTTGAATAAATACATATAAAATAGAATGTGAACTTCTCCGTTCTTTGGAGGGCAGAGACAATTTTGCACTACAAGCACAGAATAAATAATAGTTACAAGGACACAGTCCCAGCAATGTTGTGATCTGATCACATTAAAAACGTATGCCTAAGAACGATGATGATGATTTATTTTTATTTTTCTCCTTATCCAATGTTACTATACTATGCTTCAATCAACAGTGAAAGCACAGAATATATTATAACAGTACCAAGGTGAAAGACAGTTTAAAGTGTCACTAAGTGCGTATGTAGTGAAATAATTGTGTGAGAATCAGTGATTGTTTATCTCATGTAAGTACCTAGCGTATAAGTAATATTTGCTAAACTTGCCAAGTAAAAGCTATAAGCTTGTTAAGTCTTATAACTTTTTTGTATATCAATTTAAAACGTTCTTTTTGGTTTGATAACGTAGAAAAAATTGTAAGCTTTCTAATAATAATTATGTTAACCGTTTGTATGGCTTTAATAGTTTCTGAGATATTTAAGTTATAGTGTTAATAAATAAACTTAGGACATTTGCAAGTACATTATGCCCTAACGTGACCTAAGTTATAGTGTAAGGTGTTTTATATGAAATAAAAACTATTTGTGTTCCCTGGTTTCATTGAGTTATCCTAATTAGATATATAAGTAATTACTAGTCAGGTAGGTAGTGATAGGAAGGTATCAGGTTCTAGGTCTTAGACCCTGGGCTGGTGGTAGACCAGGGCCCCAAGTCTGCTAATTTACAAATGGTTCAATTGAATCTTAATTGGATCTCAATAGCGGTTTTTGACATTTTTGGTATTCTGCTACTAACTTAAGACCAATGGTATACGACTAAACTGCCATTGAACTGCCATCGGAATATTTGCTAGTCTGCTCTTCAATCGTATTACAATCGTATTCTACTCTCATTTGACATTTGTTTGACAGTACTCTCAATGGGGTATGTATCATAATAACTAAGGTCATTACGACTATGGTCGAAATAACTACGATCGATTCACATATTTTCGTTATGACTATTGAACGACTCAACTACTGTTAATTTCACCTACGGTTGATTGAACTACAGTTGGTTCAACTAACGGACGATTGGCCTAATGTTCATTTCTTCTACTGGTTGTTTCGACTATGAACGACTCGCCTACAACAAGCTTATGAATTGGAAAGATTTGGGCGCGTTGGATTGTTTTTTTGGTTAGGGTGTCGCAAACATAAAATTTTTGACTGTTTTAGTATGAAGCGGGGACGTGCAAAATTTTCAAAAATGAATTTTATAAAAATGCAAATATCTCGAAAGCGGTGCGTCATAGCTGAAATCTAACAAAATTTTCGATCCCCTATGGCACCCGGAGATACCTAGGAGGCATCCGATGGACATATAAATTTTTTTTTTTTTTTTTTGCTCACAAAAATTTTTGCTATTTCAAAATTTTTATATATTTTGGGAAAAACAAAAGGGGGGACAGGGGGCGAAGCCCCCCGCCAAGGGGGCCCGGGGGTCGAAGCCCCCTGCCACCCAACAAAATGTAACAGACGTTTTAGGTTAGGTTAGGTTAGAACAGTGACCAAAACGCCGCGCGAGCCGAGCGAGCGAAGCGAGCGTGCCGCGGCAGCGGCCGGCAAAGCGCCAGAATCGACTTTATACACCCCCCCTACCCCCTACTTCAGTTTAATAGGAAATGGGAATATGTATATAGTCGTTTCTGGCGCTTTGCCGGCCGCTGCCGCGGCACGCTCGCTTCGCTCGCTCGGCTCGCGTGGTATGTTCATGTAAACCTAACATGCTCGTCGCTTCGCTCCTCGCACCTAACAGCAATACAGTCACGACCAATAATATGTATACAACATAGGACTATATCATATTACAATATTGAATGACTTCTGTGACACTGATCGTTTTCTTTTGGAACGCTACAGTGTGACAAAGTTCTATGTTGTATTGTATACATAATATTATTGCTCGTGTCTGTACATGAGTCACTGTTTTTAAACTTAATAAACCGTGTAGGTGAGTTGACCGTAGGTGAAATGACCGTAGGTGAAATGACTAGTAGTTAAAATCAACCGTAGGTGAAATAACCGTAGGTGAGTTGTTCGTAGGTGAGATGACCAGGGCCCCAAGTCTGCTAATTTACAAATGGTTCAATTGAATCTTAATTGGATCTCAATAGCGGTTTTTGACATTTTTGGTATTCTGCTACTAACTTAAGACCAATGGTATACGACTGAACTGCCATTGAACTGCCATCGGAATATTTGCTAGTCTGCTCTTCAATCGTATTACAATCGTAGCTCGATTGTGGAGTTAATCGGTATTCTACTCTCATTTGACATTTGTTTGACAGGACTCTCATTACAGCCACCGTATTTGAATAAAAGTGTTTTATTATCAATGTGTCATGTTTTACTAACAATGCCCTTCATCGCGGACAATTTTAATTCTATTTGATTATCTTAAATGATACAAAAACGTTTATTTTTATCAAAACTATCGGTCATTCACTAATTTAGTCTCTTAGTAGATTTTAGAAGGCAAGACCATTAACTATCCAACTGAGACTCCATTACGATTCAATTGCGATTCTATTGAGCTGACGTACAAGTTTTTACAGAATACCCAATTTGTTTTAATCGTAATGGAATCGTAATTGAGTCTCAATTGAATACCAATAGAATCTTATTTAATTAAAATTAGCAGACTTGGGGCCCTGTAGTGATTTCGTACATTAGTTATTTTAGAAATAGGTGTAACGACCAATAGTTATTTTGAACAGTAGGTCTTTTGACCGTAGTTATTTCGACCATAGTCGAAACGACCGTAGTTATTATGATACATACCCGATGGTAACTATCCAACTGAGACTCCATTACGATTCAATTACGATTCAATTGCGATTCTATTGAGCTGACGTACAAGTTTTTACAGAATACCCAATTTGTTTTAATCGTAATGGAATCGTCATTGAGTCTCAATTGAATATCAATAGAATCTTATTTAAATTAAAATTAGCAGACTTGGGGCCCTGAGGTATCCCCGTGAAGCCAGGCGCTGTCTTGGGACTATGTAAGTATAAAGTACTAAGTATTGCTATGAGATAATAAGACCTCTGATATAGGTCTATGAAATAAGTAGGTACCTAACCTAAAAAAGGTGTCTGAAAACCTATTTGTGATAAATAAGTTTCAGGCACCAGGTAGGTAGTCAGTCAACGGCCCCCCGACGATCCCCAGAGATGAACGAGACATGTCAATATAGACAAAAGAGACAGACTGATAAATGTTAAAATGTTGTACCTACTTAGCTGGTTAAGTATTTAATAATTTTTTGGAGGGGGCAGACTTCGGCAATGAGCAAGCGACAGATCAGATGTGCGATAGAAAGATCCTACAAATGTAAGAATATCGTAGGGTAATGTGAAATGGTTCGATGGGGATAAGGGGGATGGCCAAATGCGCATGATATGCTGTGAGTACCCACCCCAAATGTTGTCTATACTAATATTATAAAGAGGAAAGATTTGTATTTTTGTATGTAACGAATAAACTCAAAAAGTACTGGACCGATTTAGAAAATTCTTTCACCGTTAGAAAGCTACAGTCTTCCCGAGTGACAGAGGCTATATTTTATCCCGATATTCCCACGGGAACGGGTACCACGCGGGAGAAACCGTGGGCGGCCGCTAGTTAAATATAAAAATGTATTTAGTTTGTAAGAAAACGGTGTAAGTACGTATGATAAGTTAAATAGCCACTAGTTCAGACATAACAAAAATGTACTTTAGAAGCCTTGCGGGCGCAGGCTCCTTTGTATATAAGCTCGCATGGCTGTTAAGCCTGCTGTACACGGGTAGAGTAAACGGTAGAGTAGAGCGGTATAGTACTAAATTAATACTACATTAGTATAGAAAGTTTAGTACTCTACCGCTTTACTCTACCGTTTACTCTACCAGTGTACAGCAGCCATTACGTATATTCGCTGCTAAGAAAATCCAAGAAATTGTTTTACTTGACGTATCCTGGTGGTATGGGAAACACTGTTGCGCATCGGTATAGTGCGACAAGCTTTTCTGTTCCGGTGATTATCTTTGGAACTAAAACAGTTTTCATACGACAGTCCATTTTGACAGCTAATTTCGTATTGCAAGTGGCTCCTCTGTCATGGCTGTCACCGGAACAGAAAAGCTTGTGGCACTGTAACAGTAATATTGATTGCAGGATGTAGCTATTATAGACTGCGTATAGCCAGATCTCGCTTAAGGCTGCTGTACACGGGTGTAGAGTAGAGTGGTAGAGTACTACCTATCCTACTAACTATACTAATGTAGACATCATTAGTAGAGTAGACTAAATACTGAAAGGTAGAGTAGAGTAGCTAGCACCGAGGGCAAGCCAGCTACTCTACCGCTCTACTCTACCGTTTACTCGACCCGTGTACAGCAGCCTACAATGTTACTATAACATTGTTTGGCAGCTCGCAGAAAGGCACCTGCCCCCTGATTCACGAACCGTCGGAAACGGAATCGGATTCGAATTCTGTGCGTTATCTTTGTCTATTCTATAGTGAGAGACAGAGACAGTGCATACATTCCGCTGTCGGAAGCGTTTCCGACGGTTCGTACCGTTCGTTCGTAGTAAAAGACCACGTCCCCACGCACTAGGCAAAGACTTTCGTGTTGAGACATTGAGGTATTTCGGACGTGAATATAATAATATGCCCGAGCTTCCCGAACGCTGCCCATCCGAGCTGGATTCGACGAGAGATCTGTTTTTCGAAGTTGGACTTACTTATCTGAACCGTCTGTTCTAGGTAAACATAGTGGTCAACAACTTCGAGTGTAATGGTTCCCAACATTAACTGGATTGACATACAATAATCTAAAGTCTGGTACATCTGATTTCCCCTAAAAGCCAAAATAAAGCTTAAGATATACGAATAGAGCGCTTTAAGGAAGGTTGTTCAGCCGATGAGCACTATCTGTTTACGTATTACACATATAAAATAATAAAAAAATTGGACTACATATTCTCGCTTTAATTTTTATCCACGGGTGACTGGTAATCCTCTCCTCGGTAAATACCTAGCTTAGTTTCCAACTCGGCACTAACTAGATATTAAGCAATGTTCAATATTTAACTCATTATACAAACGGAACCCGTGAAACTACGAGGATTTAAACTGTAAGCTGTAATAACCTGAAATAGATTTAAGAGCTTTTAAAATTATATTTTTAACGTATTTATTGAACTTCAGACGATAGCTTGTGGTCATTATTTAATAATGGATGAATCAGTTTTGAGCATTGAGTTAAATATACGTTTTGAGCGACTATAGAACTTTTGCGTAATAAGCTTTAATAACGTGTTTAATAAATTAACAATAAAAAACTTGTCAGGTAAATCTATTCTTATTTGAATATTACTAGATAATTTTGCAGGTTTCGTATAATTTCCTTTATTAATAAAAAAAAAGATTTTTCAGGCGCCGTCTTATACGTATTGATGTAATTACGTCCTACACCTCACGCTTAGGACCGGGTTTTTTTTTTATATGTTAAGTATTTCACTCAGTATATTTCGTTCTTATTCTTTTTGGCTTGGCACCGACTTCAAACAGTTCAGTAAGTACCAAGATAAATTAGAAAAAGTCACGTATCATCGTCCTTTGAATTAAAAAATCTTATTATTTTTTTCGTTTTTTAGTGTTTGTTAATTTTTGTTTGAAGATTCGTTTTGAAGGCGGTTACATTTTTTTTTTCAAAAACGTTTTATTTTTCGATTTTTAGTGAAGTAACTTAAGAAAATACATGGTGATTATGATAAATTGTTGTAAATATCCTATCCGTTACAGAATTCAGCTTTCCATCTTTAGCTACTTAGATAACTTGAAGGAATACAACTGAAGGTCCATTCGTGCATAACATGGTATTTATAAAACATCATAATATAACTCCTAACTGTTGAGGAGTTTCACCTCTCATCAGCAGCTAGCGTTGCCAAGTGTCCCGATTTTAGCGGGACGTCCCGCGAAACAGTCGATTTTTACAATGTCCCGCCGGGACAGGTATGTGTCCCGCATTATGATATTTTTCAGTTAGACAAAGAAACAAAACAATCAAAGAGTAATATACCGTCACCGAATATACCTACCTACCTAGGTACATTTTAGTTAATAATTTTGGGCATCTATTTTAATTGTACTTAGTTCGCAGTGTTTTTGTTTTAGCAGTGTGCAGGTGTGGACCACGTTGTTAGAAACAATTTCCGAAATTGCAAATTTTGAACTTTTTAAGTATTCTCAGTTTTATTTTGTCCAGAGAGTATTGTCTCAAATGAATATTAAATGGATAGACGTGCGAAATCGCAATTTTCAAATCCGATTGGAGTTGCTGTAACATTAAATTTTCAACTATCTTGTAAAATTCTGTGAAGAAAAACGAACAATTGCTAAAATAAGAAAAAAGTGAATTGAAATATGACAAACAAAACATTAAGATTTTAAATTATTTTTATGCATTCACAATGCAATTTTTGTAAGTATAGGAAAAATGTGATAGTAAAAAAACATTAATAAAAATGTTAAACATTTGTAAAAATGTTTCTTTCGGATGTGAGGGTTTCCTCACATTGATGAAACAACGCTGGCCTACAGCGTAACAAGTGATAGCAAAATTCGACGAGTCGTGTAAGCCTTTCGGTAGCTTAGTTGGTCAGAGCATCGGGCCGGATTCCCGGAGGCGCGGGTTCGAATCCCGCCTGAAAGCTACTTATAGGGCTCGTGGTTTTTTACTATCACATTTTTCCAATACTTACAAAAATTGCACTGTGAATGCATAAAAATAATTTAAAATCTTATTTAATGGCTGTTTCATCTTAATCGACTGTTAAACATTTGTAAAAATGTTTCTTTCGGATGCGAGGGTTTCCTCACATTGATGAAACAACGCTGGCCTAGCGGAGCCGCTACACACGCTCCTATCCGACCGCCGATTTGGTGCGGTTGAACTTCACTGCAGATCTGATCCGCGCCTACACACGTTCAAACCAAATCTGCCAGACCAAATCGGTCGGCGCTACACACGTTCCGATTTGGTCTGGCCTCTGAGGATTCAGTACTCAGAGGGTCTGGCCGACCTCTAGCCGTTGTTGCAGTGTTGCCAGCCACTGCTAATCTCCCAATATTATTATTATTTATAAATACTGAAAACATCAATTTGCTTGCAATAAATAAATTAAAAAGAAAAATATTTTCGGTTTTTAATGTTTTATTACTATAAGAAACAATTTCATTATTTTTTAATTTTCTGTTATTTTCATTAAAATACTAAAACATGCTAAATATTTACTAAAAGCAGCACTTATTGATGAGATGTTATGCCCTTTTTATATATATTTTGTTTTACGACAAATTGCTAGTTTATAAACAAAATATTCAAAAAAAAACAAATAGATAAATAGAATCTTTTCATAAATGGACATATTTAAACCTTTCGTTCGTTCAGTCCTACGTAAAACTCATGAACAAGCATTAAATTGAATCCTCTGAAAATCCCTTAAACGTAATTTACCTGCTTTAAATATTTCCGCTTTTACATATTTTCGCCCTAAATCTAGGGGAAAACCTCCAAAATTGTCAACACTGCCAAGTTGGTCCGGTCGGAAGCCTACACACGTTCCGATTTGGTAGGAAGTGAAGTTCGTGCGAACCAAATCCGGCCGACCGCGTCAAACACGAATAATAATAATTATGGTCGGACGACTACGCTACACACGTCCAGATTTGGTCTGGAGCAGACCAAATCGGCGGTCGGATAGGAGCGTGTGTAGCGGCTATAAAGCGTAACAAGTGATAGCAAAATTCGACGAGTCGTGTAAGCCTTTCGGTAGCTTAATTGGTCAGAGCATCGGGCCGGATTCCCGGAGGCGCGGGTTCGAATCCCGCCTGAAAGCTACTTATAGGGCTCGTGGTTTTTTTTACTATCAAATTTTTCCTATACAAACAAAACAATATTAACAAAAAAAAGGAACGTTATCAATAAAAGCAATAAATCATTAAAAATATACTTTTAATTTTTTTAGCTTTTTATTTCTTGTTGTCCCGCGGCAAAATGCTTTGTCCCGATTTTTTTATTCAATTTAAGTACATGTCCCGAGTTTCTGAAAAAACTACCTGGCAACCCTATCAGCAGCTCACCCTAATAACCTGAAAGAATATAACTATTGGCTATACGTACGATTAATACTTAAAGAAATATTCTTCAGCTCCTAACCGTTAAGGAGTTGTAGCTTCCATCACCAGCTCATCACTATGAGATGATGACTACCAGATGCAAATACTGGAATAACTTTAAAAATAAATGGAACGCATAAGGCTTGCCTATATTTGAGAATTTCTCTCAATTTTCCTGGGATTTGATCCCCTGGTCCTGCCTGACTTGGTGAAAGTAAGATCAGGTCAGAAGTACCAACTTTCGAAAAAATATATATTTTGAAAATGATCCCCAATTTGATGAAACTATGAAATCGTCCATATACCCAAATAAAGTCTAAATACACATTATTCAGGATAACTCCTGAACTTCTTGCCAGTTCTTGATAAAATTTGAATGGGACCACACGAGAAGCGTCACCTTTTAAATAAAAAAAGAATTATCCAAATCGGTTCATTAACTAAAAAGTTCTGAGGTAACACACATAAAAAATAAAAAAAAATAAAAAATATACAGTCGAATTGATAACCTCCTCCTTTTTTGAAGTCGGTTAAAAACAACAACAACTGATCATTATAAGTACTTATTAGTTAAGCTTCCGCCCGCGACTTCGTCCGCGTGGACATTTGAGAAAATACCTTCGAGGGGACCAATAACCAGGATAAAAAGTATTCTATGTTTTAATTTCATAAAAATCCGATCAGCCGTTTTTAAGTGATTAGGCGGGTCCTCCCTCACCAAGCGACCAGCCTAGCGCGAGGCAGAACGTTTGCCACGTGCGGCGGGCCTCGCACGAGGCTGCTAACGGAATGCTCACGCACGGGGCGGAAGCTAGTAAATAATAAGTGTCTGTTTCACAATCAAATAGTTAGTTCTGAGTAGCTTAGGTACCAATAACTTTTAGGGTACTTAAGATGATTTAGGTTTTTATAAGTACCCTATTTACCCCCTGGGTTTGATTTTGGGAAAATTACGAAATGGGTTGCCTATTTGTTTTAAGAAGTAAGCCTACAAAGTTTCAAGTTGAAATGTCTATTTTACCCCTGATTTTTCATTCAAAATTTCACCCCTATTGCAAACTTTTACGGGTTGAATCATGTTCAGCGTGTTAAACATCAAAATAAATGCCATTTTTGCAATCGTCATCCCATAAAACCTCAATAACGACATCCATATCGATTTTTAGGTTTATTTATCCCATTTAACCTCTAAGGGGGTTGATTTTCGAAAAAATACGAAACATGTTTTTGCTTATTTGTTTTACTTTCCGACCATTAGCCTAAATAATAAATTAAGTGAAGGACTTTCCAGAAACAACATTTCATCCCCCTTTTCACCCCTTCGGGGGTGGAATTGACAAAAACGCTGACACAGGTAAATATTAATTATCAATTGCCAGCCTAAATACAATGTTTGAAGATCTTAACTTCAAAACTGACAGACTTTCATACAAATATTCATCCTCTATTCCGCCCCCTTAGGGGTAGAATTTCCAAAAATCCTTTCTTAGTGGTTGCCTACACTGTATAACGTATCTATGTGCAAAATTTGAAGTCTCTAGGTTCAGCGGTTTGGGCTGTGCGTTGATATCTCAGTCAGTCAGGACTTTGAATTTTATATATATAGATTGTAAGTTATCATTTGTATTAATTAACTTCAAAATTAGACATAAAATAGAATAAATTAATATCAAACAATTAAAAAATACAACTTAAATAAATATAACAAAACAATCTATACATATAATAAAACAGAAACGGACAAAAAGTCTGTACATGAAATATAAAAAAAAAAATTACTGCAATGTGATGTGTACAGGATATAGACCCCAAAACGATAGATATTAAAATTTTTGTCTGTTTCTCTGTTTGTCTGTTTGTCTGTTTGTCTGTTTGTATGTTCGCTTTTCACGCAAAAACTACTGGACGGATTTTTACCAAATTTTGTGTAGTAATAGCTTATAACCCGGGTCAACATATAGGGTACCTTTTACTGCTGGAAATTTAATTATTCCTACGGGAAAATACAAAAACTGATTCTTACTAAAATAGATGGCGCCACATGATTATGAAAATACGTTATATTTAATCGCTGTCTCAATTAATAATGAATCATGTTTTGTTTTTTACCTGCTTCAAAACATAATATAAATTAAAACCCATCCAGGCTCATATAAAATCATAAAAATAATTTCATGTTATTTACGTCATTATATCTACTAAGCAATAGATGGCGCAGGAAGTCAGTAAGATTACGATATAAACATTCGAATGATTATATTAATTAGGGTGAAAGCCCCCTCTGTTGCCACTTTAAGATGTTTTTCACTTCTTTTGCATCATAACTACTAAGCAATAGATGGCGCGGGAAGTCAGTAAGATTACGATATACCTTTCACAAAAGTACATCCGAATGATTATCTATATTAAGTAGGGTGAAAGCCCCCGCTGTTGCCACTTTAATTTTTTTTCACTTCTTTCGCCTATGGTCTTAAGTAGGTATCTAAAATTGTCAAGAATGTATCTTATACTTTTCTTTAAATTTTTAAATTTTAAATACAAAAAAACTACTTAAAAAATTTAACCGACTCCAAAAATTATTTGTCAACTGAAAAGGAAAAATATAATTTATATTATAATTAAGGTACCTTTTTGAGGTCGGTGCCAGTCAGTTTATTTTTTTAAATTACTATTTATTTCCTATGTTTTAGTGTATATTGTACAATAACATACCCACGAAAACTACTAAACCGATTTTGATGAATCTTAGACTGTTCCCAAAGTTAGAATACACCTAATTTAAATAAAATAGAATCATCTCGATATGCCTTTAGATATGAGATTTCGAGAAATTCGTGGACATACATAGTAAAAACATATAACTAAGTATTCATATACTTACGAAATTTAGTTTTATTTTAGTCAATTAAAAACCTATTTTTTAAACTTAAAATGTGCGAAGGGTGCCGATTGATGTGTTTTTTGTCAATCAAATTTTAAAAGATATATCGAGAAATCAATACTTAACTAACTTAGATAAAATAAAAGAAACATCTAATTCGATGTAAACTGAAAAGCGTTTATTGAATAATATTCCTATGTCATAAAGAATTATTACTATTGTTATTATGACTTAAAAGTCATAGATAAAAAGTATATTATCAAGCAAAAGTTATTAACGAAATGTTTAAAGCTAAGTAAGCACTCGGGGCAGTGGCCAAAACTAAAGTTCTTACCCTATTGATGTAAAATTTATATTTCGCATTTCCACTCGACGCTAGATGTCGCTACAGTACGTATAGTGCCACAAATATATCTGAACCGGTGACAGTGGTCCTGGAGGAGCCACTAGCAATACAAAATTAACTGTCAAAATGGACTGCCGGCAGTCAACAGTATATTCAGTACCAAAAAATAACCACTGTGTGAAATAAGTTTGTCGCAATGTAGACAAAATGTCATTAATGTAGTTTTAAAAATTTTGCTCAAACGCTAAGTGGCCAGTACCACAGCGGTGACACTCCGTGTCCGTGAGAGTTCGAGCGCCGGTGACGTTTAGCCGACGCTAGGGTTGATACCGAAATTGAATATAGACTTATGCCAAAGAAGGTTACGTGTAGGATGTTATATAATTTGTGTAAGAATATTTAGGTAATGAAAGACACGTTCAATTTTCAATCAACTTTTATAGATATTTTTATTAAATATCTTTACAAATGGGAAATAATAAAATTTCCGACAAAATAAAATATGAACGACATTGAATAAAATAATCAAATAAGAAACCGAGCAGCGTTATATTTTGGTTGCGAAAAATTAACTAAGCTAGCGACAATTTACGAATGACTAATTTCGAGTCGAAAATACTTTATTAGAATATGTTCAGGAATACGCAGGTAGGTATATCTCGGTAAACAAGTATCATTTTGGTGAAACCGCAGGTTTTGTCTATGCAGTTATGGATAAGGTTGTGATGAGATGACGAATAACTACCGAAAGTATATCCTAAGGGATGGCACAGTGGATATATTTTGCCTAGCGTGCCATCGTCCGGGTGAATCCCTTAGACATATAATCTCCGGTTGTTCTCGTCTCGCAAACGGCGAGTATTTGCATAGACATAACCAAGGATAATACACCAACAACTTGCTCTGAAACATAATCTTGCGGCATCCGAGGTGCCGTACTACAAGTATGCACCAGAACAGGTTCTTGAAAATAGCCTATTGGGATCGATCTATCATAACAGACAGGCAGGACTATTGTAGCATTAGCTACAATACAACAAGATCAGGCTTATTAAAAGCCTGATATTGTATTGATAGATCAACATGAACGCCACGCAATAATTGTTTATGTCGCTGTTCCCTATGACATGACAAGTTGACGACAACCTTGGGAAAGCTGAAAAAGATAAAGAAACAAATATCTTGATTTAGCTCACGAGATTGTTGACATGTGGGACATTGATTCAGCAATTGTTGTTCCGATAGTCATATCTGCCCATGGTCTGATAGCCAAGAGCCTCGATAAACACCTTAAGAGGCTTGCGTTAGATGGATGGATCGTGAGTCAGATGCAGAAGGCAGTACCTACTTCTGTGCACGGCCCGTGTCTGTCTCTGGATCCTTAACCATCGGTAGTCGGGACCCTGAACTTGCTTCCGTTGGGGAACTGCATTTTTGTATTTTTAAATGTTATATTTTTTAATGTTTTATAATGTAAAAAAAATATGTTTAGAAATATAATTTTGTAAGTATTTTAAATGTTATAAAGGGAATAATAATAATAATATATGTACGTAAAATAAGCTACTAACAGTTGGGACACAGTTAATGTGTCCGAATAAAATACTAAATCGTCCAAAGAAAATACTAAGTTAGCGACAAAAATACTGAGTAAGTGAATCAATCATTGCCCAAATAAAAATTAGTCCTCTCAATAATTATTTATTATCGACTGAATTTTAACAACTTTCGCATTTTTTGGCTTCCTAGTAGTTCCTATTTGAATGTATGAAGATTTCGCCAGCCCTCGGCCAAGGCATTCACCCGACTGCCCGTTCCCCGCCCCGCGCGCCTCTCACGACCCCCGCTCACATCCAGACACCCACACATAGCCGCAAGCGATTTTACGTGCACACATGCTTAAGTGTCGTTTCTTTTCGCGTAAGTGTATATATTCTTTGCCAGTACGTAGTTACCTACACCTACATTTTTTATGTCATTTAACCGGCTCTGGCTACTTAGGCCTTCAGCCGTAGGTACCATCCAATAAAATAAAGGAATATTAAAAATAGTTTTCTATCTAACTTATTTATTCATTTATTTACTAGGAAAGCTTACATAAGTGATGATTGATTAAAATTAAATAATTAAATGGTATATCATTACATTTTATACCTGTTACTTAAAGAAGAAATGTCTCCATATCAAAATACTAGCCTTCCGCCCGCGACTTCGCCCGCTCGGACTAAACGACGACGTTATCCCACGGGAATGTGATATTTTTCAGGGATAAAAAGTAGCCAAAGGCAGCCATTACATCCAGATCGCGATCACTGATCGTGATCTTGATCGCGATCGAGATTTACTTTGTAGATATTTTGCGATCAAGATCGCGAGCCGTCAATCACCTTCGTACACAGACAATCTGCATCGCGATCATTGATCATTGATCATTGATCCAGATTGACTGTCTAATGGCTGCCTAAGTATGTCACTTTTCAGCTGCCAAACTATTCCCATTCCAAAAGTCACGTCGATCCGTTGCACCAATTTTGACGTGAAAGACGGACAAACAAACAAACCCACTTTCACATTTATAATATTAGTATGGATACACACAATCTCTTTTACATTTTATAGTAAAAATATGATTGGCCTGATATTATGCATTACTAAGTAAGAACTTCTGTTTGAATCGTGAAAGCGCGCATATGCGCAAAACGATAATACGCGCTCTAATCGCGCGCTGCAAGAGTGCGCTTCACCACTGGAGCTCCATAGTAGTGGTCGGAGTGGACGTGCCTCGTGCGATCCAAGAGCACCAAGAGAACAAATTAGATTCACGATCCATGATCCCCAATCTTAGGTCGTGGTTGGCCAATCCAAGATGGATCGTTTGGTGTGGTTCAGTCTTATGAACCTCGCGTAGAATAGATCTATTGCCCGCTAGCAAGCAACGTCGAAGAACGAAGAACGGCTGTTCAAAATAATCGTTATCATTTTACACTGTTATGTGTGATACATGCATTTTTGCGTATAAAAACCATATGAAAATATAGATAAGTTATCACAACTTACTGTAAATCGAGCTTTGACAGCCTAAACCGACCTAGATAGCGGTTTAAATTTAAATCGGGATCGGTAACAACAAGTAGCTAAATTTAAAACAAGGATTTAAAAGAAAATCGAGATCCAAGTGGCCCTTTTGAGTTATGAAGAAGAGAAGAGAAGTTTGTTTTTTTGTCGCCTCTAAGGGATTGCAGACTTCAGTATTTAATTTGACATACATTTTAACTTGATACCTCCCACGCATACTTGAGAAAAAGTTTCTTGACAGACGGACAGATCTTTGAATGAGGGCTCAACTATGTTCATGCAGCATATGATAACAACATACCATGTTCATACCCTAGCCTGCATATTCGATATTCTTTAGACCCTTTTAGTAGAGAATAGGACTTCAAGAAGAGCGGTTTGAAATCTGAGCAACAAACACACATAAACTAAACTAACACAAAAGTCACTACACCGCGCGTACGAAGTCGCGGGCAACAGCTAGTATAAAATAAAATAACTACACATCATACATTGAATTAGAAATTTGTTCAAAAAGGGTGGCTTAAAATATAGGTACCTAAGTATCACAAATTTAATACTTGTCGCTTGTGAACCCCCGAATGACAAATTAAAAGCCGTGCATTGAGCAACGGGAATCCATATTGAATTGCCGGTTTTAATTATGCTCCCCGAATGGCCCTTTACATTTACACAGAAATCGTACCGGACACTCAATGGAAAACTAATCAACACACGCGTACCAATGTAGGTACAGTCTGGTACAGTCGTGTTTAGTAGTACACACGGCGGCAAATCAGACTATACAATATGTTGACCTTGAGACCGCCTTTATGCCCTACGTAATAATATCAGATTATTTCACATGCGCGATATTGAATTCTGAGTAAATGAAGGACTCCAGATTTAAATCCTGAGCGTAGCGAGCACAGACACACATTATGTCTGTGGTAGCGAGGGTGTTACGAGTAATTCCTGTGAGCGAAGCGAGGAAATTAAAACAGAGTCCTGAGTGCGAGCGAGGGAATCAAGCTCGCCCAAGACGAAATCAGCTTTATCCCAAAGGAGAATACTCTACTTTTCTCACCTTTTGCGAGAATATAAAAAAACAATGCACTAGAAACAAAAAGTTAAAGTACCTACCTTATTTAAAAAAAAACGTACAAATTCACTTTCGCTTTCGTCACTCGACATTTTTATTCAAATATCTTTCAACTTCAACCTCCTTACTAAAGGTAACAGTCACAGCATACTTATCATCTCGTAAACGGAACGTAAACGTATCAACTCGAGCGGTTCAGTATTCTTTGTATGAAGCTCCCTAATGCAACGGACTTCACTCTAGCACCGAGCTATTTTTCTAAACGGCGTCGTTCAACCAAGTGATTTTGAATGTTACTAACAAAGAGCATGTAATCACTACGTTGTTACTAATTCGTCATCTCATCAGAATATTCACGGAAGCGTTTCAATAGCGCACATTCAAATATATAAAAACACTTCACCACTAAATAACTATTTATCACGACTACTGAGGGCGCATCTAAGCACTGTTCTTTTCTTTATTATAGAGAAGAGACAATACAATAGAGAAGATGGTTGGAAGATACCACCAGCTTGGGACCCTATAATCCATCAAGTAAAGTCACAACCTAAACCACACACTGCAAGAACTAAAGATACGGTTAGTTCTTTTTGCAAATAATTTTAATAAACGGAGATCGGCCCCCTTCGTGTAGTTTTCTTGCCAGTTCTTTCTCCGAAGGGCTCCAACTTTTGTGAACTGGTGGTCGAGTCAGTAACTTTTTGCTTTGCTATAAATAATTATTATCCAAATTACTTAAACAAATCAAAATATTAAATTAATACATCATTTTGTTATAATTAAATATAATGTTAAAATAATCAATACCTAACCGTATCCTGTTTCCGAACGAAAAACAAAGTCAATTAGAGTGGGTACTTATATTCTTTTATTCAAATCAAAAAATAGTGGGTAGTTTTCCGTGACCGCGGCCCCTGGAAAGGTGCCGAAACGTCGGATACACCAAAAAATCTCAAAAAACAACTAAAATTTAACTAAGTACTTAGTTGAATAAATTGCGTGAAAAAATCCGTGAAAGTTTTTTATTTATATATGGACAGTTCGCGCAGAAATCTAAGATGTGTTTATAATAAAATCTTTCCTCTTTATAATATTAGTACCTATAGTAAAAACGTTTTCTTGGTTTATCTTGCAGATTCTGGGGGGCTACCGGCTAAAAGATATGGATATGGACATGGGCTTCATTTGACATTTGAAGCCCATATTATGAACATAATTTAATGCCAATGTTTTTTTTTAATGAAAACAAAGCACGTGCGCGCTTGTTATTACTTTCCCGACCAGGAGCCCGATTCTGCTAAATACCTACATAGTATTCAACCAAAGTCTCAAACGGTAGTCTACTGTTCAAAAATCTTCAATGACTGATCATTGGTTGGTCAATGAAATACTATCCAACCAATGACGTGTCATCGCCGAAACACACGGTTAGTTTAGGTACACTACTTAAATTTTATTTAAAACGCCCTACTGCCAATGATATAATAAAACGTCATTGCCTACTGCAGATAAATTAGTAAAACGAAGATCACAATTCTAGCTATAACTTGCTGTTCCAGTAATTTTTAGGTATCAAACTTAGCGGGAGCGAAATGGCCGGGTGCAAAATGTACTGTGACTGTGACCGTAATGGACGCACCCAAAGCCATCTTCTATATCACTCGTTGTACTTCTTGGTACTCCACAGTAATGCTCTGGCGGTATTGGTGAGGTCTTCGTTAATGAATATCCGGGGGCGCAAGCAGCCGAGAAATAATAGCGGGCCATGACGTACCCAATAATATTAATATACTTACCTACTCTTTTCTGATACCACATCAGAAAAGAGTATATTAAATATTATTTCCTCGCTAAGTTTGATATCTATTTAATAATGTATTGCCATGCCACAGAATATATAATAGTACTAACGGTATTGCGCTTGCCAGACTGTAATATATAATTATGTCACATATAGTATAGGTGTTAATCGAAGCACATAATTAGATAATAGAAGCGCCTGTAATACAATAAAAGCAATGTAAGTTGAACATGTATGAACTTTGCCTTGCCAAAACCTAAAAAAAAATCATATTGATGGACGCTATCATCCCCTAAAATCTTTATACTAATTAAAATTTAGTGATGTATTTTTCATTTAACGTAGTTGTAATGTAAGTTTTATCAAGGATCAAAAGATTATTTAGCAATTTCTCAGTTTATTATCTTTGTGAAATTGTATGTTTTTCCCCTGTGACCTTCAACTGATTATTTTTTCGCGATTTCGTACTATATAAAACGTTTTTTAAAAAAATATGTAACCGCCTTCAAAAATAATCTTCAAACAAAATCAACAAACACTAAAAAACTAAAAAAATAATTAGAATTTTTAATTCAAAGGACGCAAATGCGTGACTTTTTCTAACTTATCTTACTGAACTGTTTGAAGTCGGTACCAAAACTAATAGGTATTTGAGGTAAATACATCCTACACCTCACGCTTGGGACCGGGTTTTTTTTAATGTTTATTTTATTTTTTTATCCACAACGGGGTAAGACTTAGCTTTCATCACACCTGATGTTAAGTGGTGATAAGGCTGAAGGTGGAAGCGCACTACTCCCGGAATCCTCAATCACTGAGGAACTGGCTATCTTCCACTCATCTTATCATCTTTTATTTCACTCAGTATAACACGTTCTTATTATTTTTGGCTTGGCAGCGACTTCAAACAGTTCAGTAAGTACCAAGATAAGTTAGAAAAAGTCACGCATTTGCGTCCTTTGAATTAAAAATTCTATTTTTTTTTGTGTAAATAATCGTAGCGAAACTACATGGTGATTATGATAAATTGTTGTAAGTAAATATCCTAACCGTGGAGTTCAGCTTTCCATCTTTAGCTACTTAGATAACTTGAAGGAATACAACTGAGGGTCCATTCGTGCATGTGGTATTTATAAAACACCATATAACTCTTAACTGTTGAGGAGTTTCACCTCTCATCATCAGCTCACCCTAATAACCTGAAAGAGTATAACTATTTACCACAGATCACCTGTAGTAGCAAGCGTCCGTTATTCTCCAGCTCCTAACCGTTAAGGAGTTGTAGCTTCCATCACCAGCTCATCACTATGAGATGATGACTACCAGATGCAAATACTTGACTAACTTCAAAAATAAATGGAACGCATAAGGCTTGCCTATATTAGAGAATTTGTCTCAATTTTCCTGGGATTTCATCTCCTGACCCTGACTTGGTGAACATAAGATCACGTCAGAAGTATAAAGGTTCGAAAAAAAAAATTTGAAAATGATCCCCACTTTGATGAAAATAAGAAGTCGTCTAAATAAGCAAACTAAAGTCTAAATACGCATTATTCAGGATAACTCCAGAACTCTCGTCAGCTCTTGATGAAATTTGAATGGGACGACACGAGAAGTATCACCTTTCAAATAAAAAAAGAATTATCCAAATCGGTTCATTAACTCAAAAGCTCTGAGGTAACAGACATAAAAATAATTACAGTCGAATTGATAACCTCCTCCTATTTTGAAGTCGGTTAAAAATCTTCGAATTCATTGATAGACACATTCGTCCCCTAAATTGTTTGCACTACCTAATTAAAAATTGTGGTACTATACCTATAATAATGAATAATTATATTTTTTATTAATCATTATATTTATCATATTTTTTTTTAAACGAAAGAATTTATTAATCAAACATATTATTTTAATAATATTCAGATGCATTAAAATACAGTTCCTTCTTTCATAATCCGTTTCTTTCTTAAGTGCGTTTTAACTAAAGCGAATACTGTACGGTTTTAATTACTCTTTCATGTTAACGTAAAGTTTATTTATATGGCTTTTGCACAATAAACCAGAAATCAAATTAATGATGTAGGTAACAGAAATACTTACGAAATAATATTTGAGGGATGTTTCTGCTGTTATAGAACAATGGGTAAATTTTGTATGGACCCCGTACCCACCTTGTAGCAAAGAATAATACACTTAATGATTTAGAAGAGGTATACTAATTTATGTCACTTACTCAGAAATGAATGAATGAATGAATGCATTGAACTCCGACGATATTGCGGTTTTTGAAATAACTTTGTTTTTCATAGTGTTTGTATGAAGGACAAAGTTATTTTTACGGTTTTTGAAAATGTGTTAAACCTATCTCAAAAATACCGCTCAAAAACCACTAACTACCCTACTTATATCTTGTACGAACTAATTTTCGTTATAAGTGTTTAATGAGGTCTACAGCATTTTGCGGAAGTAAGCTACATAATATTTCTTTTTTCACAGTGGTTAGGGACTTTCGCCAGTAGGTGAAACCTGATTCAATCAAATACTTACAATGAGAAATGTTAGACACAAATAAATGAATACGCTTTTAGACCTCATGATGAGTTCCCATTCTAAACACTGCCTCTAGATATTCAACCCAAACCCTTTAATCTGAACATAAAAGTGCAATTCCAACATTCTAAACTTTCCGTTACACCTATCAACAATCAACGACAAAGGTCCCACACTGTGTAGACTACATTTTATTCCATTTATTCGGAATCGCTCGAAAACTCGCAAAGTTACTTTCACAGAGAGAGAGTCGTAAACATACCTTCGTAAATGTAATACCTACCTAACTTCCCGGAATCAGCTTGTTGCCCGCTGCGTCCGGGCCGATGCAGGCGGTCGCCATGGCAACGGCTGGGTGCAGCTCGCAGCCGACCCGGGCCCGGGGGCTAACGTCTCGCTTTTAATTTCACAAATGTATTGACATCATTGAGATCCATCACTTGTATTGTAGCCGAAGAAAGTTGAAAAAAGTATTTTCACTTCTCGTGCTCGTAAAGCTCGTGTTTATGTTGAGTTTAGGCTGCATAAAATCGCTTTTTATGCTCTAGTGCATAAAGTAAAATCTTCGTCTAAGTCTCAGGCTCTAAGACAAAGGTCGTCAGGTAAACAGTCACACACGCAATTAAACTTCGTTAAATAAACTTGTTATTTCATTCTGTTTCTTTAATTTTGTACACAATCCATGTTAAATTACTAAATTAATAAAACTAGACAAAATTAATGAGTTTTATTTAAATT
The DNA here is from genome assembly GCA_949710035.1 of Crambus lathoniellus. Classification (NCBI taxonomy): domain Eukaryota; kingdom Metazoa; phylum Arthropoda; class Insecta; order Lepidoptera; family Crambidae; genus Crambus; species Crambus lathoniellus. The sequence goes on along the minus strand of OX453303.1, from coordinate 6,848,552 downwards.
TTTAGTTTTTTTTGCATTCACAATGCAATTTTAATAATAGAAAATGAAGTATTTAGACGCTGACTATACAGCGAGTAAGAAGTATTGGATAAATTCGACGCTTCTCGTAACGACTCCGTAGCTCAGTGGTTAGAGCAGTCGCCCGGAAATCGAAAGGTCGTGGGTTCGAGTCCCATCGGAGCTAGTTGTGAGACGGGTCGATTTTTTCTAAATACTTCATTTTCCATTTTTCTATTAATGAGTTTTGTAAGAAATAAGTAAGTATTTCAAGAGCATTATGGACTACGATCTATGCTAAAGTCACTGTGCTGCCACTGCCACGTATACAAAAAAAAAAGAAAGTCTTCCCGCCAATATGGCGAAGTCTTTAATGCTTCTTTTTTGCAATATTGTTATTTATTTTCCTCACACTCGAAGTGAAAAGCAGAGTGTATAACTCGTGCACAAAACCCATTTTACCCTCGAATTGACTATCCTAATCTTTAAAACTGAAAGCGATATCATTTATTCAACCATCCGGACGAGGTAGTGAAAGACAGACAGAGTATCTCTACCTACCTATCTCTTGACATCTGACCTTTTACTGAAAAGTTTGACTGTGTTGCTCGCGGCAATTTTGTATATTTTGTATGATGGAATTACATAACTTACATAAGTAGGTTGAGTTAAGTTCCTATATAGTTCGGTTCCACATTAATGTAATATGGTCTAGCAAATAAATGATGATTTGATATGATTAAAATCTCACTTTCCTTCATTTGAGGAGACTACAACAACAAGTAATCGTTTAGTTACCTGATTATATTATAGAAGTATATATTACTAGCTTTCCGCCCTTGGCTTTGCCTGCGTGGATTACACGACATCATCCCGCAGGATTGTGATATTTTTTCCGGCATGAAAAGTAGCATAATGTCACTCTCCAGCTCCCAAAACTATCCCCGTACCTATCTACCATAAAATATCACGTCAACGTTGCTCCGTTTTGACGTGAAAGGGGGATAAACCTACGGTGATAGGGCGTTTGTGCACAGTGCACTACACTGAATTTTACCGATCCGGAAAAAAACGGATGCTTGTATTTTAATAATTTAATCATTTATAATAGTAAGAATTTATTTATTTCGTGTAGTTTCAATGTTTCGAACCCTAAACTACACGAAATAAATAAATTCTATTATTTATAGTAATTAATTATTAAAATACAAGCATCCGTTTTTTTCCGGATCGGTAAAATTCAGTGTAGTGCACAAACGCCCATATGGGGATAGTTCGGGAGTGGAAATATGCCGGAAAAATATCACACACCCGGCGGCATAACTTATCGTCGTCGTGTAGTCCACGCGGGCGAAGCCGGGGCGGGGCCGGCGGAAAGCTAGTAATATACACCGTGAAATTTGACTTGTTGACATCCCGAAAATTACGTAAAGTACTCATCAGTACAAACAACTTTTGCTATGGGAACAACTCTAAAATCCTGAAAAAAATCAGGTGTTGCATACATTTCTATCGAGTTGATTTGAAAATTAGTATGGAACAGCTGATATTTTTTCGCGATTTTAGAGTTGTTCCCATAGTAAAAGTTGCTTGTATTGATGAGTACTTCCAGTCATTTTCGGGAAGTCAACAAGTAAAATTTCACGGTGTATACCTACTATTTGACTATAATTAGGTAAATATATTATAATTAATCTCACATAGTAGGTTTGTGTTTTTGTAATAAGGAACTAACCGATTAGCTATTTAATTGTAGTAATCACTATTATCTACATAACACCTACCTGTTATGTATCTATTAGACATAGCAACTGATAAAATATCACCAACAATTAATACCCTAGGTAGTTATTAATCTGTGATAATAATACATTATAAAAAGGTTGACTTTTTCGAGGACATTCTTCACATCAGGACTGCCTATTGAAGATGAAACTCATAATCGTTCTTGCGTGCATCTTCGCCGCGGCCCATGGCTTCGGTAAGTGCATAATTAATTATAGAAATGTTTCTGTGTTCGGTGTTTATTATCTTTTAGTAATTCTTAATAGATTCATTGTTTATAGGGATAGACCTGAAATAATTGACTAAAAAATATGTATACTTGTTTGTGGCAGTTAACACAAAACACAATAGAAAAAAGTCAAAGTCAAGTTTATTTTACTTGATTATTTATACAATTTAGATTGTTATTTACAATACTTGTGAACGTCATAGAAGCTACGCAATCGGTTCGCAAACCCTACAGCGGAAGACCTTGGAGAAGAACCGGCAAGAAACTCCAAGGGTTGTTTTTTTCTCCGTTTTATTTCATACAGAGTCGTAAATTGAAATGGTATGACTAAGGTCAGTTTTCATCACAATTACACAATGGATTATGATAAATACCTACAGTTAAGTATAGGCGAACTAATGATCATAACGGTGTAGCATTATTTGGAACTCTACTTAAAGCAATTAGTTAAAAGCAAAAGAAAATTCTACTATATACTGCAAGTTGCGCCATACATGTTTCAAATGTAATTCATAATGATATTAATAAAAACAAAAAAAAAACACATTTTAAGGCAAGCCGATAAGAGCAGACCCATTCCCACTGGCAGCACCCGTTCACGAGCATGACGCATGAACCAGCCATCGCTTCGCTCAACCATATTAGGGAACGTAACAACCCGCCTCACACGCCACCACCGCAGAAATGTTTTAGTTATATTTGACTCATGTTAAAATGTAGTTGTTTAATTTTAAAATTTATAATTGTGACCGTAGCTGTCTCTTGCTAATAAGATTAATCTGATCTGGTAAGATTTATATTTAATTTATTTTTGTTCTAGGCGACTGGAAGGAGGGCCTCAAGAGTAAGTACATTATTTTAAACCTCCAAAAGAAAATTCTATGCCTGCCTATTAGATTTCCATGCCTAAACAACGAAAACCATTCCGATAAATAAATTTTGGTGCCTGTAAACACAGATCACGAGGACGAAGACTTTTTACATATTACAAATATTACAATTAGGACCTTTTGACATAAGTACCTAATTGTAATGTGTAAAGAATTAGAGTTGAGGCCTTTCGTTTGATAATTGGTTTATTTGAAGAAAAAAGTAATTTACTTTTTTATTGCGCGACACGTCTGCCATATTGAATATTTTTAAAAAATATAGCCAGTGTTACTCTGGATGACATAACGTTTCTAATAAACAGTTATGGTGGAATAAAGAAACTCACACACATCGCACTCCTGGGCATACGTGTAAAGTTTTTTTTATTTTATTTTTATTTGGGAAACAAACAATATTTTAATACTAATACATTAAATAATATAAATAAACAGAAATCAGTTAAGTTTCCACCAAGAGTTAAAACATGCTGAGCAGTGTAGAGCAAAATATAAAAAGGAATCGCAACAATTAAATACTTACACACTAAAGTTGTACAAGAAAAGTTAGCTATTTAGGATATCCCTTATTTTCTGTTTATAAACATTAAAACTATTATTAAACAAATCAATCGAGTCGAATTTTATATTATAGTTGTTGCAAGCCCTGTACAAAAATGTGTTGGCAGCATAATTTGTCTTAATATTATTAGGAAAACTGAACAACTTTTTATTTCTGGAACTAGCCCTTGGGCATCTTATAAAAATGTTACTCAAAAGGAAAGACGATTCTAACATGTTATTATTGATCTTAAATAGGAAGACCTGATCTCTCTCATTGCGACGATTGCATAAGGATTTACTGAGGATCTCATCACTATTGGAACAACAATGTGAACACCGATATGAAATATGCTTGACAAATTTTAATACAGATTTAAATACAGTATAAAGATACAGAATTAAGTATGAAAAGTAGCCCAACATTTAATGACTTCTCTTAATTTACTTTTATTTTACTATAAAATATTTTTTAACACAACGCAAATTAATTTGATAAAAAATTTAATAAGACTCGAAATAAACAACATGCATTTCATGCATTTCTCCGATTGCAGCCGATCAATGAAATCAACATACAAAAATAAAATACCAAGAAAAAGGTATTTATTTTCCGCTGTGATGGAGAATATGTAAAGGCCCTTTCAGTTTTATAAAATCTTTATATTATTTTATTTTATTTAATCAACCATTTTTTTGCTATGATCAGTTTAAATCAGCGTGTTATTACAGCTGAACTTTCCAGTCGATTGGGTGCGTCCATAAAATTTATTAATAAGAGCGTATAGTTGAAATCTAATAAAATCTTCTATTCTCTATCTATTATTATAAACTAGTTTTCCGCCCGCGTCGACAACACAACGTTATCCCGCGGGAATGTGATGTTTTTCCGGGGTAAAAAATATCTGTGTCCCACAGCCAAATTTGTTCAGCCGTTTTGGCGTGATTGAGTATCAAACATCAAAACATCTAAACTTTCACATTTATGATATTGGTAGGATTGTCATTTTAACATTTTTACGACCCAAATTCTTTACCTACTATTAAATGTAATTCTCGAACTTGCTCTTTTAAAAAGTCGGTCGGTTCGCTCTAAGCAGTAGAACTTACTACATTATCTCTTCTATTTCAACAGCCAGGTTCGGTTTGAACGCGTTCGGCTTTGGCTCCACCTACTTTGTGGACATGCCCCGCACTGTGGCCCAGGCAAAGAACTCTCGCTGGGTGATAACCGCCAGGCCAGAGAGTCCCCTCCCCAGCCTCGTTATGTACTGCCCCTCGCTGAGCGACCACACTGCCTGCGTTTTCTTCGACGACACCAACTCCGTCGCTGGTCTACAAGTTGCTGTGAGTACTCAAGCCTACTTCTTCATATAGTTAGTATATGCTAAGAACTGGACGACGTTCCGTGTAGTGTTGTAAAAGAACTGAGTCTTTTAGTCCTCATATTGAGACTCGAGTCTTTTTTTGAATACTCAAGTCAAAAAAGAGTAAGTAAAAGCTCAAGCCTTTCTGAGTTTTTAGTCTTCTTAAAATAGACTCCAGTCTTGTCAAAGAGAACTTGAAACTGAGTCTTTTAAAAGAGCTCACTCTTTACAAAAAGAACTCAAGACTAAGTCCTTTAAATAAAAACTTAGCTTTAATGAAAGGAACTAGCGACTGAGTCCTTTTAAAAAAGAGCTCAGTCTTACGAAAAGAACTCGCGACTAAGTCATTTGTTTCAAAGAGCTCTGAACTGGATTCTCAAACGTACTCGTACAATGTATAAGATCAATGAACGTCCACCTAGAATGGAATTCGCATTAGCGCCTTGTAAATGGAGCACAAAATCTTGTGCTTCATGATCACTTTTGCTTTGAGTCACGCGATTGTCAAGTACCTACTTTTTGATAAACATGAACTTTAAATTCATGGTCATAAATTACTTTTTTAATTGTCAAGATGTCTTTTTGATTGGGCTGTGAGTCCTCTACTTTTAAATAATTCACGACTTAAAGAAATCAAAGGCTTCATGACACGAGTCTTTTTGATTGGACTGCAGTCCTGCTGTATAATTCACGACTCATAAGACTTGAAAGAACTTAAAAGACTCAAAGAGCTCAAAGGACTGAAAAAAAAACGAAATGACTAAGAATTAATCTAACGACTCAAGAAATTTTAGAACTGAAAGGACTCAAAAGAACTCAAGACTCAGGACTCAGAAGACTAATTAGTCGTGAGTTCTACAAAAAGAACTCATAGCCGCAAAATGAGGACTAAAAGACTCAGTTCTTTTACAACACTAGTTCCGTGGGCAGGCCCCCTACAAGGTGGACCGACGATCTGGTCAAGGTCGCGGGAAGCCGCTGGATGCGGGCAGCGCAGGGCCGATCGTTTTGGAGATCCTTAGGGGAGGCCTATGTCCAGCAGCTGATGATGCTAAGAACACCCGCTGAGTGCTCATCCTGTTCTGCCCCTCGCTGAACGACCGCACTCTCTGCGCTCTCTTCGACGAAACCAATACCGTGGCTGGTCTACAAGTTGCTGTGAGTACTCAAGAATACTTCTTCATTTAGTTAGTATATGCTAAGAACACCCGCTGAGTGCTCATCCTGTTCTGCCCCTCGCTGAACAAACACACTATCTGTGCTTTATTCGAAGACACCAACTCCGTCGCTGGTCTACAAGTTGTTTTGAGTACTCAAGACTACTTCTTCATATAGTTAGTATATGCTAAGAACACCCGCTGAGTGCTCATCCTTTTCTGCCCCTCACTGAACGACCGCACTCTCTGCGCTCTCTTCGACGACACCAACACCGTCGCTGGTCTACAAGTTACTGTGAGTACTCAAGCCTACTTCTTCATATAGTTAGTATATGCTAAGAACACCCGCTGAGTGCTCATCATGTTCTGCCCCTCGCTGAACGACCGCACTCTCTGCACTCTCTTCGACGACACCAACATCGTGGCTGGTCTACAAGTTGCTGTGAGTACTCATGACTACTTCTTCATTTAGTTAGTATATGCTAAGAACACCCGCTGAGTGCTCATCCTGTTCTGCCCCTCGCTGAACGACCGCACTCTCTGCGTTCTCTTTGACGACACCAATACTGTGGCTGGTCTACAAGTTGCTGTGAGTACTCATGACTACTTCTTCATTTAGTTAGTATATGCTAAGAACACCCGCTGAGTCTCATCCTGTTCTGCCCCTCGCTGAACGACCGCACTCTCTGCGCTCTCTTCGACGACACCAACATCGTGGCTGGTCTACAAGTTGCTGTGAGTACTCATGACTACTTCTTCATTTAGTTAGTACTAGCGGCCGCCCGCGGTTTCACCCGCGTGGTTCCCGTTCCCGTGGGAATATCGGGATAAAAAGTACATATAAACCTTCCTCTTGAATCACTCTATCTATTAAAAAAAAACGCATCAAAATCCGTTGCGTAGTTTCAAAGATTTAAGCATACAAAGGGACATAGGGACAGAGAAAGCGACTTTGTTTTATACTATGTAGTGATAGTGATAGTGATATGCTAAGAACACCCGCTGAGTCTCATCCTGTTCTGCCCCTCGCTGAACGACCGCACTCTCTGCGCTCTTTTCGACGACACCAACATCGTGGCTGGTCTACAAGTTGCTGTGAGTACTCAAGCCTACTTCTTTATATTTAATGTATGCTAAGAACACCCGCTGAGTGCTCATCCTGTTCTGCCCCTCGCTGAACGACCGCACTCTCTGCGTTCTCTTCGAAATAATGTGGCTGGTCTACAAGTTGCTGTGAGTACTCAAGGCTACTTCTTCATATAGTTAGTATGCTAAGAACCGGACGACGTTCCGTGGGCAGGCCCCCTACAAGGTGGACCGACGATCTGGTCAAGGTCGCGGGAAGCCGCTGGATGCGGGCAGCGCAGGACTGATTTCTTCAGCTGATAATGCTAAGAACACCCGCTGAGTGCTCATCCTGTTCTGCCCCTCACTAAACGACCGCACCTTCTGCGCTCTCTTCAACTACACCAACACCGTGGCTGGTCTACAAGTTGCTGTGAGTACGGTCGGTCCACTGATGAAGACGTATTTGTTGCAAGGATTGTTGAGAAGGAATGAATTAATCCTTCCTGTTTAAAAAACCAGTTAGCTGGGAAGTTTTTTTTTTTTGTTTTTAGCTACTGGTTAGCTAACTTGGTCATCTGAGAAGAACAAAGGGAAAAAATTACCTACACATCCGCTATAATAGTGAACACAATAATCTAAAGCTAATCTTACAAAAAAAATTAACGAAAACAACAAATGACTACCTTTTTTGATAACCACAAGCATCGTGAATCTATGATCAACAATAACACCTAAGATATTAATAGATTGTTGGACTGTGAGCCCGATATCTTTAAATCGCTATAACCTATATACTTGCGTAGATAATGAAATAAGTAATCAAAGTATTATCAAGCATGCTATCAAAAGTGGGGTTCTGTAACAACAAATTGATTTTATTCAGTGAAAAAACATAATGAGAGTTAAATCATTTGTTTTTGGGATCTTTGTGTATGGGTCTTCGCGAAGTAGGCCCCGTCACCTTTGTCCACTCTGTAATAGCATTTAAGCACTAGCTATTTTTAAAATGATTTAATAACTACTTACTGAATAAAATATTTTTTTAACATGCCCATTACTTTCCTTTCCTGAAATGAAATAAAAAAATATTCTATCTCAAGGAGCGATTCTGTAAGGATATTCCGTCGTCACTTCACATTCACTTCGCATACACGTATCTTTATTACAATATCATATAAAACAGGTGAAATTTTAGCCAATCGATCCACTGACGTTTTTTTTAAAAAAAATTGTTTACTTAAATCAATAGGTACTTGTTTGGATTGGATTGATGGAGAGGACAAAATATGCGGTCTGCGTTTCGGAAAAACTATAGCTTTTTAATTAAATTATTGAATTTAGTTACAACTGTAGTTCGTTTTGACAGCTGCCAGAAGATGACTTCAAAGACTCCGTCCTTGACTGGGAAGTCCAGGGCTTCCGCAAGTGGACCGCTCCAGCCAACTCCAACGGAGTCGTCAAGACGTACTGGACCCAGCAGCAGTACTACGTGAGCGAAGGTATTAATCCCATGGTCACTGTCATTCTGTATGTCACCTTTGTTTTAATTAATGTGTTTTTTTTCAATATGGATTGACATCGTCATCGAATAGTTTATTCGTAAACTAATGTTATTATTGGAGTTCAACACTAGTAATCTGTGGTTCAGCCTTTATCTATGCAAATAATTTCATTGTTCCCAATACTAGTAAGTTACTGGTATTGGAGTTTACTAGTAGTAAGCTCTCATCGTGGAATGTTGTAGCCAAGTTTGGCCTCACTTTTTCGATGTCCATAGTTAGAAGTGACAGTAGGTAGCCAATAATAAAAGGGTTTTTTTTTTTTTATTTGGTGGAAAGACGCACAATTCCCTCCTTCAAAATGATACGTTTTAACATTCAAAGCTTGCTCGCCGTCCTCCGCGTCAATCGAAGGTAAATGGTAGTATAAGCCCACAAAAGGTCTAAAGATGGCTTTAATATTTTGCTTTACCCTCTTTTCCACCAGCTTCTCTCGCTCAGAGCGTAGAAGAACGTCTTGCAGCTCGCGCTAACAACAGAAAGATCCTGCATGAGGGCTCCGTGTGGGTCACTGGCTTCAACGGCGATCTCCTGCAAATCTCCGCCGATGCTTCCGTCATCGATAACACTACCGTCTCTGGATTCACCAAACAGGCTTGCGTAGTCTTGATGGGTAAGTTTTAACTTTATTCAATGAAGCAAGAGACAAAATAACTTTTCTCTTTCGCAGACTACACTTTAAAAGTTTTAAAACATACATAAGTAAATTAGTGACATCAGTTTTTTAACAAAACAAAAACGAGGTACATATTTAAGGAGTTTTGCAATAATCACTCATTTCTCCAGCAGGGGAAGAAAGCGATTACATCTCCACTCCCTAATATCGCTACTCTTCATACATTCTCGCCTTTTCAGCTCAAGATAGTTCTAATCATTGGTTAATTCCTCAGGTCGTCACTACTACTACAACATGACCGCATACACCGAATGCTCGTCAAGCGGCCTGCTGCCGTGGTTCCCCCTGGTGCACTCCGGAGAGATGATCGGCTTGGGCTTCGTCTCCTTCGGCAAGCTCGACGAGAACGCCCTCACCAAGGACTACTTTGAAAGACCTGACAGGTCTGCTGTGGAGGTTTGTATATAAGATAAAGAGATAATAAGTCTTCTTGAAGTAGATGACTTCTACATCTTTATGTAATGTTTAAATAGCTATGCTATGATATGATTATGACTCGTTTTGTGTGACTATTGGTTGTTAATATGATACATTTATGACACATCTTTAATGCGTCTCTTGAGAATTAAGTAAGTAATTGGTTGTACTTTAATATTAGAGGCTGTACGAGTAGATATCTAAAACGAAAATCTAATATTCTACGAAATATACGATAAATCTACTCTACTCGCTGTTTTACCACAAAATATGAAGTGAACGAAACAGAAAGAGCATTAGACATGACCTTGCTTGATGCATGCGATAAGCCTTCGCCTTGAGCGCAAATATGTTAAATTATAAACGATGCTTACAGAATACCTTGTAGCCATTGTACCACTGCATATACATAATGCTTTCTTAGAGCGCGTGGCAGACTAGTTGAAAGCATGTCTTCTTTACCGTATCCTTCTTTCCAGATGATCGTCCCTGACGGCCCCGAGTGCCTGTACCAGCTAGCCGAGAACCCCGGCCTCGTGACCATGCACACTTACTTCATTGATGCGCCCTGGCTCATCCAGTGCATCGGCCAGTAAACTCTCAATAAATATATTTTAATAAGCTTACGTTCCGAAATAAATTAATTTTCTAATGATGCGTATTGTATTGTAATAAAAACTACCCATAAACACTCAGCAAGTGTACCCAAAATCTGCGAGTATTAATGAGGAATTTGCATCGAATGTCAAATAATAACTTAATAAGGTTTAAGAGAAGAGAAAGCAAGAGATATCGCACCAATGCATTGACCCAGTAATTATGTACAGCTGATGTTCCTAAACTTCCTAAATCTATTATAAAGAAAAAAGATTTGTATGTACGAGTATGTAACGAATAAACTCAAAAACTACTAGACCGATTTCAAAAGTCTTTTCACTTTCACAGAATGCGAAAGTATCCCTGATTAACATGGGCTACATTTTATCCCGATATTCTCACGGGATCGGGTACCACGCTGGTAAAACCGCGATGATCCGTTAGTATACCTATAAATTGTGTTGATGAATATTCTAAAACACAAGTCTTGGCACCATTTCCAGAGTTGACCTGGAATCGGCGAGCTAGTATGAGGAATGTGGATGTCAATGTGAAGTGAATGTGGATAAGAAACTTTATGAGAAATGTGGATGTGAATATAAATAAGAAACTATGGTTGTGATGACCACTGATGATAGGTAGAGGAAGTTAGAGTTATATTCGTTAGATGAGGATCATATCAAATGGAAAGAAATTGCCCTCTGCCTTACGAATCCTGCATAGTATCATGCAAGGGCAGGCCCTTGCATGATACTGATCATGCGTCATGCTCGTGAACGGGTGCTGCCAGTGGGGTGGGTCTGCTTATGTCTACTTGTGTTAAAGGTGTTCGGGATATGGTTAATAATAGTATTATATTGATTTATGAGCGAGCTGGTGTGTCTCATAGTAATTTTGGTATCCGTGTCTTACAGTAACAGCAATTTTTCTTATAATTGTTTTATTTATTCAAAAATTCCTTTTATTTGTTAATACTTATAAATTTGAATATACAGCGCAGCTTGCAGTTTCCTTTTCATTAATCCTATAATACAATGTGAATAAGATTAAGATTAGTGTGTCCATTAAACTATTTGATTCCTTGTTTAGTTGAAAATTGTTTACTGTTTTAGGTAATAAGCAAAATTGTACTTAATTTAAGCGGCATTCTGTATTGTGATGGAAAGTAAACAGCGGTTCCATACATTTCAGTCGACTCGATGTTGTACTTTTGTATGGAACAGCTGATTTTTTTTTCGCGATTCCATGGTTGGCCCCATAGTGAAAGTTGTTCATATTGATGGGCACTAACATCCCCTAAATATTTATGCTAATTAAAATTTAGCCGTGTATAACCAGTAAAGTTGTAATTTGCATCACAGTTATAAGGCAGCTAAACGAAAATCAATACGCTGTGTGCAGTGAACGAATATAAAAATAGCTGTGTACAAATAATGCAAACGATCGATGATTATTTCCTAGCGAGTACGCTCTCCTCGATAGTTTCAACGTCAAATTAAAATGAAGTACTTAGTTAGAGAAAGCAACATCCGCCATGCTTACATACTGTGTGTATTTTATTTTCATTAATAGTAAGTACAAGTTCCAAGATTGATTTTTGTGTTGTTTTTGTACTAGTACTTAGGTAGGTACTTGCTTCCATACCAAATTCCAACTATCTAGGACTTCAGGAAGTAGGTACCTACCTAACTTAGAATTTTGATGATCATCAGTGAGTGACGAAAGCGGGTTTTTTTAGATATCAATAAAACCTAATGTATAAGAGCTATGCAATTGATGTTTACTGTCCACTATTGACATCATATCCATAGAGTTTTGTTTATCTGGTACAATCCAAACCGAAGTTATAATTGTTGAAGTATACGACGAAAAAAGGTATGTAGTGCCCTTTCGCTTCTTTTGGCTCGTCTTAGCAGATACATCTATTTTAAAGCAGGGACTGCACATCAAATTTAACTATGTAACGTTACTTATATTATAGTAGGTGTGAATTAGCGACAGCCCTACGAGCCTTTAGCTAGGGTCAGCTCGAAATGAATAATTTGCGACTTAATTATGGGCGATAATAGTTAATATGCTCATGGCGCATATTTGATTACTTACTGACTAGTTACATCGGATGTGTGCCGATCGATAAGCAATGGAATTAATCATGCAAGCATTTTTAAGTAACTACCTACAATGCAAATGAATGGGATAGTCGGAGGTGTCCGGGAGTGTAGCTGGTCACTAATACAATACACCTTTTGCCATGATGGAGTCTATTTCTATTTCCAATACATCAATTAGGATAGCGTGAAACAGTACGTCAAAAAGTTGCGGATTCGAGTCGCGTCTGATCAAGTCGGAGGTTAGTAGGTACCTACTTTTGCTAGTATCTGCAATGGCAATCGCATTGGTGTCAAAAGACATGTTATTATCATGTCCCTCCATCGTACAAAAAGTGAACATGAATTACTTAATTTACTATTGCAATCTGATGGTTGAATTACAATTTTTGTAGCCTTAAAAGGCTGCAGTACCTTTGATAATATTTAGCTCACAGCAGCGACAGCCCTACAAGCTATCAGTTAGGGTCAGCTCCTGCCGCGGTAGGCCCATTCGCGTATTTCGGGACCTAAGGGCGACAGTTAAATGCTCCTGACGAATTTGATTATCTACTGACTGGTTACATCAGTGTGTGTGGTTACATGTGTGCCGACAACACGCAATGGAATTAGTCACGCCAGCTTTGTCAAGTAAGATGCAAATGGGATAGTGAGAGGTGTCAGGGACTGTGCAATATGGGATTTTGATGTGGACGGCTAGCTGGTCACTAATACAATACAATGCTGGAATCCAATTTTTATTGGGTGCGTAATGAATGATATAATTTCATTTGGTATAATTTCATTTCAATAACGTTCATATGACATAATAAACGTTAGTCATAACAACACTTCAACTAATTTCATTTTACATAATGATTATTAAATATAATCATCATTTTATATAATATCATTTAACATAATGCTCATTTTATATAAAAATATTTTATATAACATATTTGCTATACCTAACGGTCATTTGATATAATTCTGTTTCATATAATCATCAATTAGTCAATTAAATGTATAGGGAAGGCAAAAGAGCGGGAGGTACGGGGGGCACAGTGTCCCCGAAAGGGGGGCTCGGGGGGCGAGGCCCCCCGCCATAAAAAGCCACAACGGTGACAAAACAATTGATGATAGGTTAGGTTAGGTTAGAACTGGGAACAAAACAAAGCGCGAGAAGAGCGAGCGAAGCGAGCGTGCCGCGGCAGCGGCCGTCGAAGCGCCAGAAATAGTTATTCGTTGATTATACTAAATGAACGTTGTATTGTATGACATGATTTTATGTTATATAACCATTATGTGTTTTGAATATTATACAATGTAAGTTTTATATAGTAGGTACCTGAATGTTTATTATATAAAACGCTTTTATATAAAATGTTCATTATACGGTTTAAAATTATATATTTTGAATTTATATCATTCGTTAGTTATACGAAATGAACGTTAAGTAGGTACTTATATGAAATTATTTTATGTAATGTGTTGTTATATTTTGTGAGTATTATACGAAATGTTGTTATATCATATATTACACACCCCTTTTTATTAATACAATACAATAGCCTCAAAAGCGTTAGGCTGGCTTCCATTTCCTGCCCTAGCAGTGAGTGTGATACCTGACTTCGAAAAATGGAACACCGAATACCACGTCCCCGTAAGTTTACTAACAGTAATTAAGAGTTATGCCGTTAATTAATTAAAAAGTTGAGTAAAGAAAGAAAGAAAAATCATTTATTTTAATGACAACACATATAAATGGAAGATAAAAAAAAGGGAATAAGGACATTAATTACTAGCGGATCCTCCCGGTTTCACCCCCGTGGTACCCGTTCCCGTGGGAATATCGGGATAAAATATAGCCTATTTGTCAAATTTTTATGAGTCTGAAAAATAATATTAAAAATGTCATGTCGTTGCCATGACATTGTTTTTGTGTGTTTAGTTGTCAATTAGGTATATTTTATCTGTTTCGGTCCATTTTTATATCTCGGAAATTATTTTGTTAAGTATTAAATTGTTTAAAAACCTGTTATTTACAGGTAAGTTTAGTTGATCTTTAAATTTGTAAGTAACGTTCTGTTTTGACTTTTTAACCGACTTCTAAATCAAAAAGGAGGAGGTTCTCTATTCGTCTGTATGTATGTTTTTTTTTTTTGTGTATGTCCACCGATTACTCGAAGACGGCTGAACCGATTGAAATGGTTCAAACGTTATTACATCAGGTTGGTTTCCAAGTTGGTCCCATTTTTTTAAATTTTGAAATCAGTTCAGTAGTTTTCAGGAAATCTTGAAAAGACTGTCGTTTTCGTTACCACTTTATGTGAATTTAATACTTATCTTTAGGCATAACTCCTTTGTTTATAAACCGATTTAGATGATTCTTGTTTTGTTAAAAAGAGAATACCTCAAGGTATTTTAACCGACTTCGAAAAAGGAGGTTTTGAGTTTGATCACATACCTAATTACCAGAAAACACGTAAATTGCCTGCACGATGCACTAAAAAGAGTGAAATAAAAATTATTTTTATAAAAAAATAAAACCGCCTTCTAAAAAACCACATCAAAAAAGTAAGAAATAATTCCTCACCAAATAAATAACGTAAGTACTTTGAAGTCGGGCGGGTTTTGTTAAAACCACAAAAACAACAAAAAATTGTACATGTTTCACGCCCGACTTCAAAGTACTTACGTTATTTATTTGGTGAGGAATTATTTCTTACTTTTTTGATGTGGTTTTTAGAAGGCGGTTTTATTTTTTTATAAAAATAATTTTTGTGTATTAATTTGTATAATTCTCTTTTTAGGTTTTTATCTTTATTTTAAAACTAGTTGACCCGGCAAACGTTGTTTTGCCATATAAATTTTATTGGACACGAACTTCGTATCACCTGCCTGACACAATCTCACTTATTTAAAAAAAAGAAATCCTAAGCGGCAAAAATGTCAGTGATTACATACTCTTTGACATACCTTCTCTTTGGAAGCGGCTAAGAAATGACAGTTGTGTGAAGTATGACAGCTTAACGGTTTTCTATACAAAATTACCATTTTTATTTTATAATTTTCCTGGATAAAAAGTAGCCTATGTTACTCTCCAGCTCTCAAATTATGTCCATACCGAAAATCTCGTCGATCCGTAGCTCCGTTTTGACGTGAAAGACGGACAAACAAACAAACAAACACACTTTCACATTTATAATATTAGTATAGATAGATATACGTGGTTGCTGTGGAATTGGTTATTATGTTTCACGGCTTCATTCGACGCGATTTGGTTTACAAATGTATGTAAATCGCTAAGAATGAAGCCGTTCACATAATTGTGATCGAACTTAACTTGGTAAGTTCGTTTGATATTCAATTATGTTTCACGGCTTCATTCTTAGCGATTTACATACATTTGTAAACCAAATCGCGTCGAATGAAGCCGTTCACATAATTGTGATCGAACTTCACTTGGTAAGTTCGTTTGATATTCAATTTCATTCTCCACCTCCACGTTATACTACTACTACTTTGAACTACGGAAATTGCCTAAAATCATAAAATACTTATGTATTTTATGATTTTAGGCAAGAAATAGCAAAAGCTTGTAATCCCGCCTGAAAGCTACTTTCAGGGCTCGTGGTTTTTTACTATCACATTTTTCCTGTAACCCCTAACCTGATGGCCGGCGCGTGCGCTGCATGTCGTAACGTGATTGCCACTTGAAATGTGACACCGCTAATCACCGCTAATCTCAAGTGCTTCCACTTTTAATGGTTTTTGTGGCCTTACCGTTTATAAACACCATAGATGTTGTATTTCGTTGGATAATTTATTAAAATCGGCCAGGCGCCGACATAAAATAATTATATTATAAGACATTGGTTCTCAATGGCAGCAGCTTTTTCTATTATATTTATAATTTTAATAAAAACTGTACAAAATAGGTACAATACATTCTTAACAACATAAGAAGAGATTGTACATATCAAATCAATATACAATCTGACACTTCAAATGCCAAAAAAAATAGTATCAATGGTTATCTAAAACGTTAATATTTTAATAATTAACTGTAAATAACATTATACGCTCTTCGTCGTGCTCGTGACACTCGCGTGACGCCATGTCCAACTCAAATAAAGAAAAGGATGATGGGCAGAAATGTATGGAACCTGGTCCTCATGTCCAACAGCAATAAATTGTAGTGTCGTTCATATTATGTCTTTTCATATGAAACATTATTTACATGATCGAGGGGCGAGCCACTAAGGAAAATATCGGAGATTGCTATCGAAATCAATATTTCAACATATTCTGTGATTTCAAGTTATTAGAGTTAGAATTATTTATTATTTGCCATAAATAGGGTGTAATACAGAGAAGTTGGTAGTCATAATTTAAGAGCTTATACCTATTTAGCCATTTATAATAGCATGCAATTTTTTTTTGATTGACTATTTATAAGGATTACAATTTAAATGATCATTTATACAATCATATTAAGTTTCTAACATATATCAACATCAGTCATTTAATACAGTGTCATACATATGTTTTACAACCTAAACTAAATGTAAAAGTAATCTGTGCATAGACAGTCCTCTACCCCTAGAATTTTATGTCAAGCAAACGCAAACTATTTCGATTCCGTAGGTATTTATGTCAATTTGTATGAAAACTATATAAGCGCGCTACTCGCCGCTAGAGGCGCTAATACAGTTTTCATACAAATTGACATAAATACGGAATCGAAATAGTTTGCGTTTTTATTACCACACTTTTATTAGCTTCACTTGTAACTAAGTCACAATGTAAGAAAATCTTGGGATTCAATTTTAACCTACTTCTAATTGTCGTATTGATTTGAAACTTTGCAAGTCTATATGAGTCCGATGACAATACAATAATTTGCTACCATCGAGCTGATGTGATGATGGAGTCAAGAGGTGGGCAATAGAACTAGTCAATGGCTGCTAGGAAACCCCTCGAGATTAGGCTCATTTGTTTTGTTCTAATAAGACCTATTCACTACACTTGGTGGTGAGGATCTGATGATGGAGCAGGGAGAAAGCCAGTGGCACTTCTTAATGACCACTAGGAAACCCCTCGAGTTTGGGCTCTGTTGTTTCGTTCTGATGAGACTTAGTCGCTACACTTGGTGGTGAGGGTCTGATGATGGAGCAGGGAGGAAGCCAGCAGTGGCACTCCATAATAACCAATAGGAAACACCTCGAGTTCTGGCTCATTTGTTTCGTTCTGATGAGACCTATTCGCTACACTTGGTCGTGAGGGTCTGATGATGGAGCAGGGAGGAAGCCAGTGGCACTTCTTAATGACCACTAGGAAGTATGGGTTCGGCTTGCGCATCCGGTAACTAATAGACTCCACTTGAATTTGTAAAACTAAATACATACAATCACGGATTGAGTTATAATGTTTACGGGGCGGGCAGACACATGAATGGACTGTGAAATCCATTACCTTTCGCCATTTATTAAACTAAAAAGTAAAAAATAAATATGTAGTTTAAAAAACTAAAAAAAATCACTTTTATAGGAACAGACTAAAAAGTACAAAATAACCGTCTATTCAGTAACTGAAATTAAAAAGCGTGGTGCGCCGTTTGCAAAACATGCATTTCAAGTAGGTACCTACTTAATATTGACAACGCGCACCACGCTTTTTAACTTCAGTTACTGAATAGACGGGTATTTTGTACTTTTTAGTCTGTTCCTATAAAAGTGAGTTTTTTAGTTTTTTAAACTACATGTTTTTTGACATAAAAACTAACACTACGGGCACGAACTATTCCTTAAATTTAAGAAACTCGTCAATGGAGTAGAAAGTGTATTCCAGCAACCATCTCCGCAATATTGCCCTAAAACGCTTTAAAGGTATGTATGTTTTTTTTTGTGTATGCCCACCGATTACTCGAAGACGGATGAACAGATTGAAATGATTGAAACGTTATTATATCAGGTTGGTTTACAAGTTGGTTCAATTTTTTGAAATTTTGAAATCAGTTCAGTAGTTTTCAGGAAATCTTGAAAATACTGTCGTTTTCGTTACCACTTTATGTGAATTTAATACGTATCTTTAGGCATAACTCCTTTGTTTATAAACCGATTTAGATGATTCTTGTTTTGTTAAAAAGGGGATACCTCAAGGTATTTCAACCGACTTCAAAAAAGGAGGTTTTCAATTTGATCACATACCTATTTACCAGAATACAAGTAAATTGCCTGCACGATGCACTAAAAAGAGTGATATAAAAATTATTTTTATAAAAAATTAAACCACTTTCAAAAAAAATCACATCAAAAAAGTAAGAAACCAAATAAATAACGTAAGTACTTTGAAGTCGGGCGGGTTTTAACAAAAACAACAAAAAATCGTACATGTTTCACGCCCGACTTCAAAGTAGTTACGTTATTTATTTGGTGAGGAATTATTTTTTACTTTTTTGATGTGATTTTTTTTAAGGCGGTTTTATTTTTTTATTAAATATTTGTTGAGACATAGCGTGACAGTTTTTAAGATAGCGTTGGGTTTTGGTACCGTTTTTAAGACCAGTTTATGAGAATTCGATAGGTAGGTACTTACAAATCAAAGTGTCAAAGCCTATATTTTTTACGATTTTTGATGATTTTTTGTTGTTGTCCGATGGCCCTGTCAGAATAACAGCACTTTTTGGTCACTCTGCCCATCTGTGAGTGACAGAGAAGCTTTCTGCTGAGACAGGGTCCTTTGTTGGCCTTGCACACAATTTACTTTTCACTTCTCATGCTCGTAAAGTTCGTGTTTATGTTGGGTATAGGCTGCATAAAATCGCTTTTTGTGCTCTAGTGCATAAAGTAAAATCTTCGTCTAAGTCTCAGACTCTAAGACAAAGGTCGTCAGGTAAACAGTCACACACGCAATTAAACTTCATTAGATAAACTTATAATTTCATTCTGTTTCTTTAATTTTGTACACAATCCATGTTAAATTACTTACTAAATTAATAAAACTAGCAAAACTAATGAGTTTTGTAAGAAATAAGTATCTCAAGAGCATTATGGACTACGATCTATGCTAAAGTCACTGTGCTGCCACTGCTACGTATAAAAAAAAGAAAGTCTTCCCGCCAATATGGCGAAGTCTTTATTTTTTCTTTTTTGCAATATTGTTAGTGAAAAGCAGAGTGTATAACTCGTAGATAAAACTCATTTTACCCTCGAATTGACTATCCACCCTCGCCTACGGCTCGGATGGATATATACGTCTCGGGTAAAATGGTATGTTTTATGCACGTGTTGTACAATCTACTATTTCACTTCTCATGCTCGTAAAGTTCGTGTTTATGTTGGGTATAGGCTGCATAAAATCGTTTATTATGCTCTAGTGCATAAAGTAAAATCTTCGTCTAAGTCTCAGACTCTAAGACAAAGGTCCTCAGGTAAACAGTCACACACGCAATGAAACTTCATTAAATAAACTTGTTATTTCACTCTGTTTCTTCAATTTTGTACATAATCCATGTGAAATTACTAAATTAAATAAAACCAGCAAAACTAATGAGTTTTCTAAGAAATATTAAGTATTTCAAGAGCATTATGGACTACGATCTATGCTAAAGTCACTGTTCTGCCACTGCCACGTATAAAAAAAGAAAAAGAAAGTCTTCCTGCCAATATGGCGAAATCTTTATTTTTTCTTTTTTGTAATATTGTTATTTATTTTACTCACACTCGAGTGAAAAGCAGAGTGTATAACTCGTACATAAAACCCATTTTATGCACTTGTTGTACAATCTACTATTTTTGTCTTCATCCCCTTGTCTGTCCCGATGCCATTTTGTGTTTTCTTTCTTTCTTTCTTTCAAAGTCAACTCGCAGATCATTTCGAAGTTAATTTAAACTCCTACAAAATCATTTTGCCATTTAGGCGTTGTGATCAAAAAGTTTCAGGCGTAATTCTACAAAGTCGTTTTGCCATTTAGGCGTTGTGTTGTGATCAAAAAGGGTCAAACACTCGTCGTCAATACCTACCTACTCCACTACTACGAATGTTTTTATGTAAACTTTAATGTATTAAAGATTGAAAAAAAGGTACTTACACACGCATTCACAAACATTACTAACGGCCGAATACAGAAACGTCTCTCAAATATTTGACGGCTACTTAAATGTTTAAGCAGCTCTTAAACACAAAATTCGTATTCTCAAACGTGAATTTTAAGCACGTGTCAAATTTAAGCGAATCCCAAATTGAGTTGCGCTCAAACACCACTCAGTGTAAAATTGGTATACCGGAAAGCAACTTAATTTTATTTTTCTATGAAATGAACTGTCAAAAAGGTTTGAGCACGTCTTAGATCTGAGAGTGGTTCGGAGCCGAATTTAACGGCTACTTAAATGTGTGAGTAGCTCTTAAACACAAAATGTGTTAAATTCAAGTAAACCCTAAATAAGGTTGCGATCAAAAGCTTCTCAGTGTAAAATTCGTAAACAGGAATGCTACTCAATTTTATTTAACCGTAAAATGAACTATCAAACGGACTTTAGCGCCTCTTAGATCTAAGAGTGGTTGAGAGGTTTCCGGCCGAATACTGAAAGGTCACTCAAATCATCCACTCAGCCAACAGCGTCTTAATTTAAGGAGCCCTCCTATTTTGAGTGGTATTCACAAACACCATTCAAGCAAGTTGAGACCTTGATCAGCTGAGAAGCTCCTAAAATATTGTGTACTGGCAACATTCACTGAAAAAAGTTTTTTTGATTACGTAAAATAAATACAGATCGACAATCTTTTCTGTTCCGGTGACAACGGCGCTATGATAAAGAAAACACGTTAGTTCCAGTTTTGGGCACCGGAACAGAAAACGTTGTCGCACTGTTTTTCATTACGTTTATTTCATTTACGTATCGTTGTATGCAGTCTTTCATAAGTATTTCCAAATTAAACTTTCGGTATTGTTTAGTTAAAGTTGAAAACTCTGCTAGTTAGATTAAATTAAATATTTTATTGCGTATAAACTAACACTTTTCAGCTTCATAATGTGAAAATTACCATTAAAATAAAATAAAATCTCTGAGATGGAAAGTTAAATTGGTTTAAAATGAAACGTATGTAATTTATGAAGAAATTTGTCATAAGTTCATATCTGTCACTGTCAGCGTCAATAATCAATAATCTAAAATAATAAAATAATACCAAACCATGTTATTGTTGATCGAAGACCAAAACACAACACATATTTTGTGATCCCTAAAATCACAAATCTACAAAACATTCGTTGATTGATATCCATCACCTCGTTAAGGAAGAAAAAGAAGCGAGGTAGCAATTATAGAGTGGCCGAGAAATTGACTTTATTGGAACTTATTTAATAAGTAAGTAAGTCTTGATTACTTTCTTGTTCATTGAAATAAGTTCAGCTGCTTCAGTTTGTGTTTGATTGATGTTTAGTTTGTTTCGTATAAAGTGCCGAAACGTAGAGAAATCCAAAAAGACTTAACCAAACTAAAAAATAGTAGAATATGAAATCTAGAGACGCCCAGGCCCGAAACAAGCGGGCGCCTGCGGCGGCCACACGTCGCGTGTCTTTTCCCGTGGACACGCGCGCGGGCTCCGTGGAAGAAATATTAAGCCCCCAGTACACGATGGCCGATCATGGTCGGCGACCATGACCAATACATCGTACATTGACACTTTTGAACAAACAAGTTTAAAAAGGTTCTTTCAAAAGTGTCAATGTACGATGTATTGGTCATGGTCGCCGACCATGGTCGGCCATCCTGTACTGGGGGCTTTAGAATCTCACGCGCTTCAGTACTCCATGTCATTGTTTTTTTTTACAACTTTGAATATCTGTAGACACTTTCCTCACTGCTAAAAGTGGAAACATTATAATACCATATATTTATACTCTTCCTATAATCTAATCTACTAATTCTAATAGGTTTCCGCGACGCTCGAGTAAATCCACATTTAGCATCATGGGCTACTCTATAATGTTTGGCTTGAAATTAAAATGTCTTACATTACAATTGTAAAACTCTTGCTTTTTGTAAATTTTTTAACAAAGTTATCAATTTATATGTTTTCATCTAGCTAACAATATTATAAAATTTTCAGAGAAAGCAGTATGATGATAAAGCAAACATACATTTATTATAAAAAGTCTTCAGATAATAAGGTATGTAAAAATGAACTAGGCACTTTTATACATTTGAAGCAGAATAAATATACGTTGTGCTTTAATAACTTAAAACTTTATTCTTTTAGAAAGAAATAACTCGCACTGGCGGCGGGGTGGGGCGTACAAAAGTGTGCTCACAGAGACAGACTATGCACAGGTTCTAGCAATAGTTTCTTCTCAAGTGCAGCCGTTGAAGAATACCTATGACGATGCTGCATTTTACTTTGCTTAGCTTATTGATAACTAGTGGATCCTCGCGGCTTTACCCGCGTGGTACCCGTTCCCGTGGGAATATTTGGTTGAAATTTGGCACACAGATAGTAGATAGTCTGGATAAAAACATAGGATACTTTTTATCACGATATTCTCACGGGAATGAGAACCACGCAGGTGAATCCAAAATTGTGAATGCAAAAATGAAAAAAATATTTGAAATCTGATTATTATAAACTTTTAAGACTGTAACCTGATTTTGTTGGTGATTACTAATTATAAATAAGACGTCGAGTATTTTAGTGGAACAGCCGTTTCAGTAGAAATGGGTCTATTGCCGTCTGCTTGTCTTAACGTAGGTATACTGTGCCGTGTTAAATCTATACTAATATTATAAAAAGGAAAGATTTGATTGTTTCTTTGTTTGTTTGCATCGAATAGGCTCCGAAATTACTGGACTGATTTAGAAAATTCTTTGACCATTAGAAAGCTACATTCTTCCCATGTGACACAGGCTATATTTTATCCCGATATTCCCACGGGAACGGGTACCAGGCGGGTGAAACCGCAAGGATCCGCTAGTGTAAATATATATCCGAGTTGCCTGATATAGCTTGCAGGAGGGGGTCGACCTTTTATGGCAGAACTTTTATGTCATAACTAGCGTATCCTCGCGGTTTCACCCGCGTGGTACTCGTTCCCGTGGGAATATCGGGATAAAATATAGCCTATTTCACTCGGGAAGAATGTAGCTTTCGAATGGTCAAATAATTTTCCAAATCGGTCCAGTAGTTTCGGTGCCTATTCGATGCAAACAAACAAACAATCAAATCTTTCCTCTTTATAATATTAGTATAGATATTGTTATGCATATCAACGGATAGCAGAAAACTCGTTTCGTAAAAAATCGATGGGCACACACTCATCTAACATACATTCAAAACGCAGAAAGTTTCTAGACATAATTGTCTTTTGGCATAAATTTCGTAACTATCTATAATAATTAAATGGCAGAACCATCATATCGCAGAAAGTTTACAGTAGAATCTTGTTTTAGCATACATGTCATTTAGCAGTAAATTAAATTAGAATGCAATATTTTCTTTTTGCTTACATTTTGCACGAAATAGATCTCTGAATTATGGTCATGTTTACTATTTCTATATAAGAAATTTCACAAACATGCAAGCAGCAAGCAAATAAGTATGTAAGCATGCAGCATGCAAGCAAGCATGCAGCGTGCAAAGCAAGCTAACAGCGTGCAAGCAAGCATGCAGCATCCAAGCAAGCATGCAGCGTACAAATAAGCATGCAGCGTTCAAACAAGCATGCAGCGCGCAAATAAACATGCAGCGTACAAATAAGCATGCAGCGTGCATACAAGCATGCACCATGCAGCAGGCATGGATTCTGTTTCTGTCACGGCTCCGGTGCCGCGGGGTTCTGGCGGTCCCACGCGAGCTTATCGTCACAGATGGTTTTTGCTCACCACTGCAGCTTAGCTTTTGTTGCCCTTGTTACTACCAATCTTACTACCAGTAGTAATACCGTTAATTTTTATTACCCTCCTTACTACTCCAGTATGAAGTTGTAAGAAGGGAAAAATTAAAAAGCCCGTGTTACTACCGTAAGTACTTTTAGTATCATTCAATTTTTATGTTTACACATTCAACTTTCGTTCAATTGCATTGAACGTTGAACGCAAAAGTGAAGCTCGATTCTTTTTACGCGATTGAATGTGCTTGAACATTGCCATTGAATGATTCACTTTTACGTTTACATTGTTCAATTTGGTTGCTTCAACCAAGGCAGAAGTGAACCGTGTAATACCGACATAAGAATCAATTTGAACCTATCATGTGTGGTAGCCAGTGAAAAAAAAAATCATACGCATTTGAAAATGTTTTTTATTTTAATTAAAAACAAGTGACTGAAATATAATAATGTGATATATTTTTAGAAGCGGCTTAGTAAGCCTATTCACTGGATACCACACACGATAGGTTTCAGAACAAAAAAAACCCATAAGTACAAATAAAAGGTGACGTCATAACTCCTCTCCTTTTTTGTTTTTTATTTCGTACTACGGGTCAAATTGATACTTATGTCGGTATTACATGGTTCACTTCTGCCTTGGTTGAAGCAACCAAATTGAACAATGTGAACGTAAAAGTGAATCATTCAATGGCAATGTTCAACCACATTCAATCGCGTTAAAAGATTGAGCTTCACTTTTGCATTCAACGTTCAATGCAATTGAACGAAAGTTGAACGTGTAAACATAAAAATTGAATGATACTAAAAGTACTTACGGTAGTAACACGGGATTTTTAATTTTTCCCTTCTGACAACTTCATACTGGAGTAGTAAGGAGGGTAATAAAAATTAACGGTATTACTACTGGTAGTAAGATTGGTAGTATCAAGGGCAACAAACGCAGCTTAGGCTTGTTGGCTAAGCCGGCGAGCCTCAGCCGCTGAGGTGAGCATTCAAACCACCTGCTCCTCAGCCCGCGGGCCGCCTCGCTCCTCCGCGCTTACGCCGGCTTAAATTACACTCTAGGGGTAGAGCATACAAGACTACGTGGAGTCGGTTTTGCAGCGATTCGTTTCTGTCACTGACTTTAGTAGCACAACATTTCAGAAAACACAAGCAAGTAAATGACTTTATAATACAATATTTTTATGAAATTATTCCGAATTAAATTCTGCCATGTTTGAAGTATGACAAATGAAATTATACCAAATAATCGTAGCACCAAATAAACATTATGCTAAACGAAATTCTACGAAATTCAAATTATGCCAAAGGTAATTATACCATATAAAATTCTGCCATCTAAATAGTATGCTATTGGGAATTCGGACAAACAAGCATTCGGCCAATCAATAATTATGCTTAATATGTTTTCTGCCTTACAACTATTCGTCGAAAGAAAATTATGCCAAGTGTGTATGCCAAATAGGTTTCGAAGCATCGAGATTCTGCTAGATAGATTTAACCCTTCCAGGAGGTACTCTATAATAAATTACTATTATTTTGATGGCTAATAAGGATAAGGGAAAGGAAGAGACATACTGCGCCGACCTTAAATAAGTGAAAAGGGCAAAAATGTGAATACGTTTGTCTTTATGTAATTACTTAGGTAGTTAAACATTATTTACTGATTTCTATGTTCATGCTCATGATTTCCAAACATAGGTACCTACTTATTTGAAAATAAAACAATATTTATTTAAAAAATGTGTATTTATTAAGTCCTCAATAAAATGTTGATTAGTTTCAACTACATCTACCGCAGCATCATGAGGGGGTTCTTCAATACCCCTATTTTCTTGCAACATTTCATCTGTAATGGTATCCTGCCTAGCAAGAGCTATGTTGTGCAATACTGCACAATGCACATGCCACTTTAGTTTATTGGTGTGATGTTCTCAATGTTTAGACGAAGTCCAGTTTGCAAACATGGGAATCTCGTTTTAGAACACCGAAAAGCCCCTCAATAGCATTTCTTCTACTTATTTGGGCCCGATTGTAAGCTTCTTCTGCAGGGCTTCTGGCATTCAATATCTGTGTTAATAAATAACAGTGACTTGGAAACCCACTATCACCTAACAGCACCAGATTCCCAAAATCTCCTCGCTCCAATTGTGCACACAAAGGTGAGTCATTAGCAAATAGTGCTGTCATGCACAGAACCTGGCCATCTTGCCATATCATTGCGTATTTTTAATTGTGCATCACTCACCATCTGCACATTTTGGAAACATATTCTTTTCTATTTCTGAATGTTTTAGATTGTTGTCCACCTGCAAATTAGAAAATACCAATGTAGTTACAAAACATGGTTAGGTAACACAGAACATTTTTATTTACATACAGTGGCGGTCAGGTAATTAAAGACAACAGTTGATTTTCATACAAACGAGGTGTCTTTGAAGGCTCGTTTCTCCGCCAAGCATTGGCCTAGCTGTGATCTAATGATGGCCATCCAGGGAGTGAATGGAGGAGATTCAGTTTGCTGTGCACAAATAACTGATCTGATCAGCGTTCTAAGGAGATATAAGAATCAGAGTTTTTAGTTTCTGGATTTCCATACAATTTTATGCAAATTATATTATATAATTATATAATTATATTGCATATTCGCGTCCGAAATATATTCGCGTCCGAAATACCTCAATGTCTCAAGACAAAAGTCTTTGACCAGTGTGTGTTGCCAGTAATGACCTATGGAAGTGAGACGTGGTCTTTTACTATGGGTCTCATAAGAAGGCTCAAAGTCACCCAGCGAGCAATGGAGAGAGCGATGCTTGGTATTTCCCTGCTCGATCGAATCAGAAATGATGAGATCCGCAGGAGAACTAAAACGACCGACATCGCTCGAAGGATTGCATCATTGAAGTGGCAGTGGGCGGGACACATAGCGCGGAGAACCGATGGCCGTTGGGGCGGAAAGGTTCTCGAATGGCGACCGCGTGCCGGACGACGTTCCGTGGGCAGGCCCCCTACAAGGTGGACCGACGATCTGGTCAAGGTCGCGGGAAGCCGCTGGATGCGGGCAGCGCAGGACCGATCGTTGTGGAGATCCTTGGGGGAGGCCTATGCCCAGCAGTGGGCGTCGTTCGGCTGACATGATGATGATTATGCAAATTTTGCGGATTTTTTAAACATAAGTATCCTTTAGAATGCTGATCAGAACAGTTGGGTGTGTATAGCGATCTGAATCTCCTCCAATCACTCCCTAGAGTGCAATCATCTGATCACAGCTAAGTCAATCTCTGGCGGAGAACCAAGGCTTCAAAGTTACCTCGTTTGTATGAAAATTGACTGGTGTCTTTAATTATGTGACCGCCACTAAGTACATACAACTATTGAGTTATTATAAAATATTATTTAGATGTAAAAGAATACTACTAAAAAATAGAATACCTGGTGAATTGATATTGATGTGGGTACAATCCACAGCAGCACCCAAAACTGGGAAAATCTGCTATACTGTAGAACCCATGCTACTTCTATTCGCTCTTGAAGAGTTGAAGATGGAAATGAAGAATGAGCTCAACTTAGCAATTTCGGCGCTTGGGTACTCGGTGTACGACTCGGTGAACTGTCGGTTGCTGCACATTGAAGGACGGCTTCTTTTGGTAAGAGCACAGATATTTTTGCCAAACAACGAATCCAAAAACAGGACGGTTTCTTTCGAGAGGCGGAATCTCATTTTGAATTCCACATCGTCGTACTTCTCGAATGCGTTCAACCTTTCCTCATTTCTGCGATTGCTCCTTGAGTCCATTTCTTCGTCCGAAAGTGAAGACAACGACGAGAAGGACATTATTTTCACAAGAATTATAGCACTTTTCTAGCTTAGCTTAAATTTAAGATAGGTCCTGACCACTCTCAGATCTAAAGGCAGCTCAAACGATTTGAGAGCTTCTCAAACAACCTGACAACCGCTGATTGTCGTTCCAGAATACCATTTTTTCACGAGTTCTCCTAAATTTTGGGAGCTTCTCAAATCAATGTAACGACGTCTCAAATAAATAAGCAGGACTTACATTTTTGATTGACGTGGAACGTCAACGGACAACGTCTAAAGGACCCCACCATGAAGTTCGACTTAATACTGAGGAGTATTAAGTCAAACTTCATGGACCCCACAGACGATGGGGGGCTCGCCCGTCGGCAACGGCCTGTCAGTTGGCCGCAATCGGCCACACACACAGTTTCGTAAAAGGCTTACGGAAAAAACTGACGGCTAATGCTCCGGTATAGTGTGTGGCCGCTGGGGGGCGTGGCCAATGTTGACAGTTATCGGATGGACAGAAACTACCGACTAAAGGTTCGTGCACATTATGTCGGGGCGCAGCGGGTCGGGCCGCTGCGCAAAAATCCGCTCAAATCGCTCGTATGTATTTTATATGAACTATCGCACTCAATGCCGGGGCGCAGCGGGCCGCATAGTCCGCCGCGGATACCCCGACATATTAGTGTGCAATAGCAAGCGGA
This sequence comes from Crambus lathoniellus, assembly GCA_949710035.1. Lineage (NCBI taxonomy): Eukaryota > Metazoa > Arthropoda > Insecta > Lepidoptera > Crambidae > Crambus > Crambus lathoniellus. The sequence continues at coordinate 6,819,784 of OX453303.1, read as the reverse complement.
TTTTTCTCTTACAACTCGGTCGATTTAAATGTCACCTGCAGGTTATACCCGTCCCTCTCACTCCCCAGTAATGACAGAATCTAGTGAAAGAGACGGGTATAACTTGCAGGTGTCATGTTATCTTGACCGAGTAGGACGTCTGTCAGTACCTACACTGTACTTAAAATCCGTCAATGCGCTGCGGCCCGGCCCGTCACAATCTGCTATGTATGCATTTTGCGCTGCGCAGCGGCCGCTCTGCCCCGCTTAATTCTTCGCTCCGCTCAGCATAATGTGCGCGAACCTTAATACTAAAATTGACGGCTATCAACTGCAAGTATGTGGCCCTAAAGCCAGTTTTCGACCATTGCTGACAGGCAATGATCGGTCTAGTGTGTGGCCGATAGAGCTCTCGACCGTCAGACGGCCGATCCGGTCTAGCTAGGCCGACAGGCGAACTGTGGCCCGATTCTGCTAACGTTAAGTCATAATCGTGTCTCAATCGTGTTTCAATTGTTGTGCTTTTTTACACACTAGTTACAAGAAATGTGAACTTTTTCCACAATACTACTGATGGTCACACCACACACTACATCATTACATCATACTGTCATAATTCTTGTAACTAGTGTGTAAAAAAGCACAACAATTGAAACACGATTGAGACACGATTACGATTTACGACTTAATATTACCTGTAAATTAATATTTACCTGTGTCAGCGTTTTTGACCATTCCACCCCCGAAAGGGTGAAAAGGGTGATGAAATGTTGTATCTGAAAAGTCCTTTATTAAATTTATTATTTAGGCTTATGGTCGGAAAGTAAAACAAATAAGCAAACACATATTTCGTATTTTTTCGCAAATCTACCCTTTAGAAGTTAAATGGGATAAATAAACCTAAAAATCGATATGGATATCGTTATTGAGGTTTTATGGGATGACGATTGCAAAAATGGCATTTATTTTGATGTTTAACACGCTGAACATGATTCAACCCCTAAAAGATTAAAATAAGGGTGAAATTTTGAATGAAAAATCAGGGGTAAAATAGACATTTCAACTTGAAACTTAGTAGGCTTAATTATTAAAACAAATAGGCAACCCATTTCGTAATTTTCCCAAAATCAAACCCAGGGGGTAAAATAGGGGATGAATATGTGTATGAAAGTCCGATAGTTTTGAAGTTAGGATCTTCAAATTTTGTATTTAGGCTGGCAATTGAAAATTAATATTTACCTGTGTCAGCGTTTTTGACAATTCCACCCCCGAAGGGGTGAAAAGGGGGATGAAATGTTGTATCTGGAAAGTCCTTCATTAAATTTATTATTTAGGCTTATGGTCGGAAAGTAAAACTAATAAGCAAACACATATTTCGTATTTTTTCTAAAATCTACCCCTTGGAGGTTAAATGGGACAAATAAACCTAAAAATCGATATGGATGTCCTTAGTGAGGATTTATAGGATGACGATTGCAAAAATGGCATTTATTTTAACGTTTAACACGCTGAACATGATTCAACCCCTAAAAGGTTGAAATAGGGGTGAAATTTTGATTGAAAAATCAGGGGGTAAAATAGACATTTCAATTTGAAACTTTGTAGGCTTACTTCTTAAAACAAATAAACAACCCATTTCGTAGTTTTCCGAAAATCAAACCCAGAGGGTAAATAGGGTATAGAAACCTAAATCATCTTAAATACCCTTATAGTTCTTGGTACCTAACAAGTTCTTGGTACCTAAGCTACTCAGAACTAACTTTTTGATTGTGAAACAGACACATATTATTTACTAGCTTCCGCCCGCGACTTCGTCCGCGTGGACATTCGGGAAAATACTTACGTTCTGCGCCTCGCGCGAGGCTGCTCGCTTGGTAAGGGAGGACCCGCCTAATAACGTAAAAACGACGGATCGGATTTTTATGAAATTAAAACAAAGAATACTTTATATCCTGGTTATTGGTCCCCTAAGTATTTTCTCGAATGACCACGCGGACGAAGTCGCGGGCGGAAGCTAGTATTTGATAAATTCGACGCTTCTCGTAACGACTCCGTAGCTCAGTGGTTAGAGCAGTTGCGCGGATAGCGAAAGGTCGTGGGTTCGAGTCCCATCGGAGCTGGTTGAGAGACGGGTCGATTTTTTCAAAATACTTTATTTTCCATTTTTCAATAATAATAATTGCATTGTGAATGCAAAAAAGTAAAAATTTAAATAACTTGCAATAGTATTTTCATCTTTAGCAATTGTCAAATATCTGAAAAGGTATTTCTTTCGCGTGTGGGGGTAGTAATATCTTCACATTGATGAAATTAACGCTAGCTATACAGCGCGTAAGAAGTATTGGATGAATTCGACGCTTCTCGTAACGACTCCGTAGCTCAGAGGTTAGAGCAGTCGCCCGGATAGCGAAAGGTGGTGGGTTCGAGTCCCATCGGGGCTGGTTGTGAGACTGGTAGATTTTTTCTAAAATACTTAATTTTCAACTTTTCAATAGTAAAAATTGCATTATGAATGTAAAAAAAGTAAAAATTTATAATAATTTACTTCTTAGTCTTCTTAAAATTTATCTTATGTACGGGGGGACGTAATTCATCGATGGATGGCCTATATGTATAGATGATGGCATCACATCAACCCTTCAACGGGCTCGGCAAAGCGTGCTAATACCTACGAAAGCCCCCTTTATATGGGAGCCGAACTGAGAGCCAAATGGAACCTAAATCGAACTGAGGATTTGCGTGCACTCTGTTTAATAGTAGTGGCTTAAAATCTATATGTAATAAATGGTTTTTCATTAAGAGCGCTCGAACTTTGAAATGGAATAAAACAATCAGTTTAACGCCCGAATTTTTAAACGCAAATCATCTTTGGGAGCGTCTCAAACATCATGGCATCTCTTCATACGTTTGACATTTAAAGTGACAGGGCGATGTGTGAGACGCTCCCAAAGATAAGTAGCGTACGAGTATTCGGGCATAAGTGATATTCCCACAATTTTTTACCACACTTTTATTAGCTTCACCTGTAACTAAGTCACAATGTAAGAAAATCTTGCAATTCAATTTTAACCTACTTCTAATGATGGTATTGATTTGAAACTTTGCATGTCTATATGAATCCGATGACAATACAATAATTTGCTACTATTGAGCTGATCTGATGATGGAGTCAAGAGGTGAGCAATATAACTCTTCAATTGCTGCTAGGAAACCCCTCGAGTTTGGGCTCCGTTGTTTCGTTTTGACGAGACTTATTCGCTACACTTGGTGGTGAGGGTCTGATGATGGAGCTGGGAGGAAGCCAGTGGCACTCCTTAATGGCTAATATGAAATCCTTCGAGTTCTGGCTCATTTGTTTCGTTCTATTGAGACCTATTCGTTACACTTGGTGGTGATGGTCTGATGATGGAGCAGAGTGGAAGCCAGTGGCACTCCTTAATGACCACTAGGAAACCCCTCGAGTTTGGGCTCATTTGTTTCGCTCTGATGAGTCCTATTTGCTACACTTGGTGGTGAGAGTCTGATGATGGCGCAGGGAGGAAGTCAGGAGCACTCCTTAATGACCACTAGGAAACCCTTCGAGTTTGGGCTCATTTGTTTCGTCCTGATGAGACCTATTCGCTACACTGGTGGTGAGGGTCTGATGATAGAGCTGGGTGGAAATAAGGGTTCGGCTCGCGCATCCGGTAACTAAATACATACAATCACGCCTTTGAGTTATAGAGTTTATAGGGTGGGCAGACACATGAATGGACTGTGAAATCCATTACCATCCATCCATGGCTTGCCATTTATTAAACTAAAAAGTAAAAAATAAAAATGTAGTTTAAAAAACTAAAACAACACACTTTTATAGGAACAGACTAAAAAGTACAAATAACCGTCTATTCAGTAACTGAAATTAAAAAAGCGTGGTAATACGCCCTTTGCAATTTCAACTTTCCTAATATTGACAACGCGCACCACGCTTTTTAATTTCAGTTACTGAATAGACGGTTATTTTGTACTTTTTAGTCTGTTCCTATAAAAGTGTGTTGTTTTAGTTTTTTAAACTACATTTTTATTATTTTATTTTAAAGAGCATTAAATTTGATAACATTATTTATGCAATATAATTTCAGCCAAATGGTCACCGCGATTCCGCTGAAGGTGGTGTATCCTGATGGACCAATTTTGGAAGACATTTTCGCATAAATGGGGCTCAATCCAATGATATCGTCATTGGCTCAATCTCATGAAAAATGCAAGTTATGTTGGCCTTCAGTAGTATTCCCGCCAAATTTGACAGCTATCGCTTTTCCTAGATGGCCGCTATCAACTTTCAAAGTTCAAGCGTCCCTATTGAAAAACCCTTTATAAATAATTTTAAGCAAATATACACTCGTATCCAGAATAAAAGGGCACTTGGTTTATTTTCATTACATGCTCACTGCAGAGTCTCTATTGCATATAATTTTCTCGTCTTTCGAATAGTTAAATTAAAAGCCTCAAAAATAACAAACGCTTCCTTATTTCCCCACAGCGGAAAACATCAAAATTTTGAAGTTCCATACATTTTTATATGAAACTCAAGTACAAGTGTCACAATCTTTTCTGTTCCGGTGGCCAAAATGTGAAACCTTCGAGCAACGCGGGTCTTCCGTCGACGGAAGGCCCGCGTTGCTCGAAGTGTGAAACTAACGTCTTTTTTTTAAATGTCACTTGCTGTCAAGTTGATGTCCAACCGTGGCGCTGCTGGCGGCTGAAGGTCTTAGAAGTCAGGGCCGGTTAAATTGCAAAAAAAAATAAGAAAAAAGTACATAGCGCCGCTGTCACCGAAACAGAAAAGTTTGTGCCACTGGACTGTAATGATTTCTGCATCATGGATTCTGGATTTTCGCACAGATAATATAAGTAACTAGCTTTTCGCCCGCGGCTTCGCCCGCGTGGACTACACGACGTTATCCTGCAGGAATGTGATATTTTCCGGGATAAAAAGTAGCCTATGTTCCTCTCCAGGCTACAAAGTATCTATGTCCCAAATTTCAGCCAAATCCGTTCAGTCGTTTTCGCGTGATTGAGTAACAAACATCCAAACATCCAAACATCTAAACATCCAAACATCTAAACTTTCACATTTATAATATTATATTAATATTAATATTAATAATTAATAATTAATATAGTAGGATACTAAAGTTTATAATTTATTTAAATTAAAATAAATCAATTTCATACACCATCATAAAATTCGTTTTCATGTACAAATTCTGCATGATTGAGATAAATCACTGCAAACCAAATATATGTTTTTAGTAAAAATTTCATTTTCATGACAAGCTTTTTTTCTGGCTGTACTTAAATATTGTATTGTCATCTAAACCAAACCTGTATAAATAATTTCAGCTCCATCGGACACTGGGAAGTGGGTCAAATTAAACTTACAAGGTTTTTCCCCGCTAACTAACTAACTAACATGGCAAGTTAATAAAAAGCTTGTAATAAGTAAAACCTCAATGAAACTGATAATTTTCTTTTAAGATTTATTTACATGTTCACAATTACATCAATCAATATCATTAGTTCAGTACAAAACAGAGTATCTTATTCAGAGATTATTAAACAGAGTTTTCTATAGGCGTCGTTTTTACTACTTGACTAGAGCACCAGAGTTTAATCAGGCAAGGCAAGGCATCGAAAAAGTTGAACAGCTGCTCTTTTATTTGGTACGTGAAACGGTATATATTCGGATACAGTTGTTTCAGATGTGCCTATTTTTTACTGGCCTGCGCAATTGACGAGCCATGGGGTGTTGATGTAGTAGGTGTGCATGGTGATCATGGTAGGATGGTCAGCCAGTTTGTACAGGCACTGAGGACCGTCTGGTACGATGAGCTGCAAAGATATCAAACAAATTATTGAAGAACAGTCACAGCAATATTTGGACACAGCATTTTGCTCCACTTAGAAAGGTTCGGTATGCCGTTGGACTTGCTGCATTTGCAGTCCTAAAGAAACACTTTTTTTGTGATAGTACACACATGAAATTGTTTGTGCTGTGACAGTAAACATTGGACTCCATATAGAAACTATAGAAACTTCACGCTCATATCCGTAGTAGCCAATAATTTGTAAAATGTTTTCCCGTAAATGGGCGTTGTGTCATATTGTAACTTCATAAAATCACGATAATAGCCGTTCTGTCCTTGAAAGTGTTAATTAATACATTTGATTATATTGACATGCTGATTATTATTGAATGATTAAGTACTATAACTTGGCTAATGCTAATGATTGTTATTTTTTTATATTAATGTAAAACAATTTGACAATTATAACACTTTAATAATCAAGGGAATGATGAAAGTAATAAATTATATCAATATGACGCAATATTTGCACGCCTACAATATTTAAGGCAGAATACCGTAGATTTAAACACACGTTGTCTTCCATCTCAATTTATGAACACTGTATTGAGCAAATAAAACATTTCATTTTCATTTTCAATCTTCTTTGTGGGTCCGAGCGGAAGGCTTCCATTCTTTAACTTGTGCCTCAAAAGTTGGGACCACAAAATGGCTGTCAATTATAAAAGTAACAGTATCTTCGTAGTGGTACTACTTAGAAGTTGAACAAAAGAATATCCGCCGTGCTTACAGCCCTTTTCTTTTGACACCAAAAGAAGAACATAGTGCTATTATTATTACCTTGACGGCTGAACTGGAAGGCCTCTCGAAGTAGTCCTTGACGAGGTAATTCTCGTCCATTTGGCCCATTATGATGAGGCCCAATCCGATGAGCTCCCCGGAGTGCACCAGAGGGAACCAAGGCAGGAGGCCCTGGGCAGTGCACTCGGTGGTGGCGGTCATGTTGTAGTAGTAGTGGCGACCTGAGAAGAATAGGCATGATGACATACATTACGGATCACCGAAATAACGATTTGATGTAATTTTACAGGATATACTGATTATTATATAAGCACTCATTTTTAGATTACATAAAAATAACAATGCAAATTCCAACAATCCGCCATGTAAGATGGAACACCAAACAGAAGAGCGTGACGTCACGCTTTCGTAAATATTGCCAGTGCTGCCAATGCACAAAATATTGTAAACGGATCAACAAAGCAAACAATCTATCTTAGCACAAAAGTCACTATAAATATTTATTTATGAAAGGGTGACGTCACAGGCAGACGCCATGACACTTTTGGCGTTTTCGTGAGAAATTTAAATTGTACTTTATTATTGTCAATTTTTACTTCAAAACCTTTAATTTAAACAAAAATAGGAGTTATTTCGTATAAAATAGACGTGTAGAAACATTTTGGAGTACTTTTTCAAAATCAGTTATCATGCCTATTAAGGTTTCAGTAAAATTAATGTTGGTATACAGCCTTATTGCATACTTCAATTTGAGCCAGTGTTATAGTCATTTTCTTCCATCAGCATCTTCATCGGGATTATTTGCTATTCTTTGACCTTTTTTAGTAATCATGTGTGATGTCATGGGCCGCTATTATTTCTCGGCTGCTTGCAGTGCAACGAGTGAGATAAAAGATGGCTTTGCCAAAGCCATCTTCTATCTCACTCGTTGCACTGCCCTTTGCATCACCAAAGTTTGGTGATGTTGAACGTTCATTAGTGTGTGTTTCCTAAGCTAAAGATATTGTTTGTACCTATATGTCGCAGTAAGATAAATAAAGCCGTGATATAGTTATATCCCTAGGGATATAGTTATGTACCGAAAGATAGTTATACAAAAGCAACGAGCGTTCTGTGGTGTGAAAAAAAAAAACACTCCTACAATTTAATTATTTGATGAAACAAATCTAGTCTAACTATTAACTATTTATTTATTTATTATTTATTTATTTATTACTATCTTACAGTAGGTACATAAATATACCTAGGAATATAACTACTATAATATCACGGTTTTATTTATCTTACTGCGACATATTTAATATTATTATATCATGAACTCTCCTGAAATTAGATTTTATGGTTTAAAATTAAATTAGTTTTATTTAATTAAATACGAGTACAGACAGTTACTACGATACGAGCAATAATATGTAACTATATCATGGATGGATGGATTATGTCATGTTACAATATTGAATTATTTTTGTGGCATTGAAAGTTTTGTTCCGGAATGCTTAGATGTGACAAAGTTCTCTGTTAGTAACATAAAGTTAATGCTCGAGACTAATGTACCTATGTATGTACATACTTCTGTTATTATTTAGACGTATAGGTAACTAGTACGACTGGCGTGACAGGTATTCCAATTATTCAAAATGTTCTGAATCTGATAATAATTTTAGCGATCTTTAGCCAATTAATTTGCGAACAAAGCAACATACATGTGACGTTGTCTAGCGGTGGCCATTTGATTGCAATATTCGATGCAACTGTTAGTAGGCACGCGTTTGATGTCTACTAAATGAATGTGTCATTTTCAGATCTCGGAAATATTACATCAAAGGTCGTTTAGTGCATTGAAGCAAGTCGGGCGAATTTACCACAATTTAATTAAATTGATACAAAATTAACAGATGTCTCTGATATTTGCTTACTGCTATTTAGGTTTAGGCACTTTTATTGCAAATAAATTTTACATAACTATCTGTGTACGATTGATTAATTTTCTTTCAAATACGCATAGCCAAAGACTTGCTTACACTACAATGGTTTTTGTAGTCCCATCCTCCAGCCAAGATTATCTAGGAAGCCGTTGTTAAGATCCAGTTAGATTTTCATGCCTTAGGGTGGTATTCCACTTATCAAATATTGGATCAAAGAAATTGGTTGAGGACGAATTCATTAATGGTTTCATTGATAATTTCTTTGGTCAAATGCATATTGGACAAAGATCTTTGATAAGTGGAATACCACCCTTAGTTTACGATACTCTATCAAACTGGATAGTCTTGCTTAAGTTACACAACAGGAAACAGCATACAGACGTTCACAACCGTATAGACTTGTCGTGATACTATAAATGTAGGCACGTACCCATAATCATAAAGAAGATGCAGGCCTGCCTAGTGAACCAGGACCTGGCGGTATCAGAGATGATGTTGTAGTCGGTGGAAATGGCCATCAGCTCCTTGTTGAAGTCCTTAGTTTACGATACTCTATCAAACTGGACAGTCTAGTTTGAGTAACACAACAGGAAACAGCATACAGACGTTCACAACTGGATAGATTTGTCGCGATACTATAATAAATGTAGGCACGTACCCATAAGGGTGACACAGGTCTGCATAATGAATCTGGACCTGGCGGTATCAGCGATAATGTTGGGGTCGGTGGAAATGGCCATCAGCTCCTTGTTGAAGCCCTTAGTTTACGATACTCTATCAAACTGGATAATCTTGTTTTAGTTACACTTCAGGAAACAGCATACAGACGTTCACAACCGGATGGACTTGTCGCGATATTATAGTAAAATAATGTAGGCACGTACCCATTAAGGAGACGCAGGTCTGCATAATGAATCTGGACATGGCGGTATCGGCGATGATGTTGGTGTCGGGGGAGATAGACATCAGCTCCTTGAAGAAGCCCTTAGTTTACGATACTCTATCAAATTGGATAGTCTTGTTTGAGTCACTCTACAGGAAACAGCATACAGACGTTCACAACTGGAAAGACTTGTCGCGATACTATAATTAATGTAGGCACGTACCCATGAAGGGGATGCAGGCCTGCCTAGTGAACCTGGACCTGGCGGTGTCAGCGATGATTTTGGCGTCGGTGGAAATGGCCATCAGCTCCTGGTTGAAGCCTGTCACCCACACGTTGTCAAACTGGATGGTCTTGTCGGGGTTGCGCTCAGCGATACGGATGGCGGGGCTCACTGCCAAGAGAGCTGCGAAAAGAGAGATAATTGTAAAAGTAAAATACGATTTTCTTTTAACAAAACCATTATGAGCAAGTTTAAGGCTTAAGTTCCAAATTGTAATAATATTTGTTTTAGAATAATAGCATTATCAGTGCTTTACATAAGAGTAGGTGAACAAACTAAGTAAGACCCGCGTTAAGTGGAAAGAAGGGATCATTGGAGGTAACATCACCTATATCCGTTGGAGCTGTAATTACCTTCGCTTATGAAGAATTGTTGGATGGTCCAGTAGGTTATCTGCACGCCGAGGGCGCTCGGAGGAGGTTGCCATTTGGTGAATCCTTGGACTTCCCAGTCGAAAATGTTGTGTTTGAACTTGGCTTCGTCCAGCTGCGACCAAATAAAGTGTAAAAAATTATAACTTTATTGCCAGCACAGAAAAAATAACCTCACCGCCTACGGGATTTAGTTCGCCATATGTCATTTTTATATAGTTTAACCAGAGTAATACTTATAATTGTGTAAAAAGAGATATAGGTACGTAGCTTACTTCCGCAAAAACAAGCAAGACGCACAGTCTCCGCCCGCCCACAAAAAGTGCACATACACAATACACACCACAAAACTATCAGTGCACAAATACGTCCAAAGAGCATGTAATCACTACGTAATACGTCCTGCAAGACAGTGACACCACCTTGCAACTTCACCGATTAGGCTACTTTACACGTGTTTCGCTCCAATCTGGCGCATCCTTGGGACTTGTTAAGCCCCCAGTACAGGATGGCCGATCATGTTGGCCGACCATGATGGGCCATCGTGTACTGGGTCGGTTTGAGAAGTTTTCCAGTAGGTTCTATAATGCTCAATAGATGTCGCCGCGACCACTTTTCTTTTTTTTCTTAATTTTCATGTATAGTGCCACAAGCTTTTCTGTTCCGGTGACAGTCGTGACAGAGGAGCCACTTGCAATACGAAATTACCTGTCAAAATGGACTGTCGTATGAAAACTGTTTTAGTTCCAAAGAGAATCACCGGAACAGAAAAGATTGGCACACTATATGGTATGTTTTTTTGCGTTCCCCAGTTTACGGGAAAGTTCAATGTATTGTTTCACGAATTTTGTTGCGTATATATATTAATGAGTTATCGTTTTTTTCTTATTTTACCTGATTTTGATTATATTTTAATTTAAATAACTGTTAATGTCAGAAAGAAAAGAAAATGTGGAAAAAATGTGGCATTTTCATGAAAAAGTTGAAATTAATAGCTCAAATTAATTAAGAAGTTAGTACCTATGTACTGAATTTTCATTCTCTAGATGCAAAAACAAACTTGAACAAATTCTCTAGATGCAAAAACAAACTTGAACAAACTTTTCAACTTGACAGTTATTGTAAATTTTTAAGGAGCGCGCACATTATGCCGCCGGGGCGCAGCGGAGCGGGCCGCAGCGCATCGCATTGACGGATTTGAGTACCTATAGCACATTAGTGACGGGCCGGGCCGCAGCGCATCGCACGCACGCAACAAAATCCGCGGCGGATTATGCGGCCCGCTGCGCCCCGGCATAGTGTGCGATAGTTCATATAAAATACATACGAGCGATTTGGGCGGATTCTTGCGCTGCGGCCCGGCCCGCTGCGCCCCGACATAATGTGCGCGAACCTTCATAGGTCCAACATAAATAGCGAAGTATGGATAAAAACCTACGGTTGAACTTTAAGTCATATCCTAAAAGTAGTAATTTAGAAATAAAACCTTATATAACAAGATTATCTACATATTTATTTACATTTTAAAATTTTATTTTGTTTTGCGTAGGCTGACAAACGTCCAAGGTATTGTTATTTAAAAAAAAAAAAAAAAAGTTTCGCTAGCGCCATCTCTTGCACCTATTTGAAATAAGCTTACGATACCTTTTGGAAAATTCCTCATTGCCGTCTTTAGACCGTGCAAATTCCAGCACCGAATGAGTGACAGCGCCCGCCGCACCGTATTTATTGCTTCTGTCGCCATGGGTACTATTATATTCTGTGGCCATGGCATGAGCCGAGATGGAGCCGAGTGACTTGACTGACAGTATTTGAAGAATGTTGCCAGCTTCAAATAAAAAGAGATGAGAAAAAGGTGCATCTTGCATGTTTTTTGCGGAAGTAAGCTACATGTAGATCTCTCTTTTTAGGGTTTCGACAAAAAACAAAAGACAAAATCCTTGGCGGCAAATGGCGGTGACTTTAATGGCTATTGACTTACTAAATTATACTAAATAATAATAATAATAAATTTCTTACAATCACAAGTAGCTTTCATTAAGAAACTGTGATATGGAAACTAGATAATTGATCTTATTTACTTTTTTTGTAAATACATACTTGAAATACATAGAAAATATCCAGACCAAGACAAATAGACATGTTCATGCACACACATATTTGTCTTGTTCGGAAATCGAACCCGAGACCTCTGGTGCAGAAGGCATGTATCCTACCCTAGGTAAAGATTGATGAGTTAATATTAAATACACAGCACTTACAGCAATCTGCAGACCGGCAATGTAAGAGGTGTCGTCGTAGATACAACACAACGTTTGGTCACGCAGTGAGGGGCAGTACATCACCAAGGAGGGCATGGGGCCGTCGGGGCGGGGGGTCAGCACCCAGCGGCTGTTCTTGGCTTCAGCCACCGTTCTAGGCATAGTAATGAAGTAGTTGCGGCCGAAGCCTACAGGGTTTGCCCCGTACCTCACTGTAACGATAACGTAAGTGTTATGGCAAAGACACTGTGCGCCACTTTTGGCATGGTGTCGTCGGTGCGGGGGGTCAGATAGGGTTATCAGGAGGCCGGGGAATCCGGGAATGTCCCGAAATTTTGCAGCTTGTCCCGTGTTCAGTAATAAGACTTTACTGTACCGGATTCCGAACACCTTCTCGTTTTTTGCACAAGTTACTAAAGTTGTCAATACGATTTTTTTAAACAACTCAAAGGCACAGTCCGTTACGTTAACTTGGTTCGTTGGTGCACTTGGGCTATTTTTTTTGGAATTGTCCTGGAAATGATAAGTCTGAATCTGGCAACAACCCTAGGTCAGCACAGCAACCAGCGGGCATTCTTGGACCCAGCCACCATCCTGGGCATATTCAAGTAGCTGGAGTTCGGTTCCAGAGCGCTGATCCTGAACCTCACTGTTAACGACAACGGGAACGGTGTGGCAACTCTTTTATAAAGCTACTAGCTTTCCGCCCGCGGCTTCGCCCGCGTGCACTTCACGACGTTATCCCGCGGGAATGTAATATTTTCCCGGGATAAAAAGTAGCATATGTTCCTCTCCAGGCTACAAAGTATCTGTGTCCAAAATTTCAGCCAAATCCGTTCAGCCGTTGTGGCGTGATTGAGTAACAAACATCCAAACATCTAAACTTTCACATTTATAATATTAGTAGGATTGAGCACAAAGCGCGGATTAAGGGTGTCGGGACATAGTACCTATTGGCCTTATGGCGCTACTCGGAAAAATATGGACTTTTTGATTTAAAACTATAGGACGGTTACAGTTGTTAAAAATCTGGTAATAAGATATATATTTCTTCATACCTTTATCTAGAATCGTATAGTTTCAAAAACACGATTTTATAATTTTGCCTCGACACTTTTTATTTTCGAAAAGACCTCTAAAAATTACGAAAAGTGAAGATTATTCTTAAATGGGGTTACTTACACTATTGGAAATTGGTTTAATTAGTGGACACCAATAATATTGAGGATCGAATAGAAGCATTTTTTTTAAATCGCTGTAGTTTTTTAATACGAAGTGATTTTGTGTTTTTTTTGCCTAATCTGCAAAATCGGTCTCGCTCCCGCGCGCGTCGTTTTCTCATTGCTATCTCGCTTCAGCACATTTTTTCCGAGTATCGCCTTATCGACCACCCTGAAGAAGTTAAGTCCATGGAGTAAGTAGTTGAAAACCAGGACCTTGATTGATACCAAATTTCTCAAAATGGTGACGTTATTGAAAAAAAATGTACTGCCTCTTGTCCAGTCACTAACGTACCTACTACGGTGCACGGGTTCAGTTAAGAATTATTGTGAACGCGGATACTGTACTTAGGTATGTATGCCATTTTCATAGCTATTTAAAATTAAAAAAGGAATGGATTTTACAACACAATAAAATGTAGAAATTTCGATTTTTTTACGAATAAAGTCATTATTTAAATTTTTACTTTTTTGCATTCAAAATGCAATTTTTTATTGTTGCTCTAACCACTGAGCTACGGAGTCGCTCCATAGCTCAGTGGTTAGAGCAGTCGCCCGGATAGCGAAAGGTTTAAGTCCCATCGAAGCTGGGTGTGTGACGGGTCGATTTTGTGTAAATACCTACTTCATTGTCCATTTTTCGAGAATAAATTCATTGCAACCTTTTTGATACTTAAACGATTGATTTAATATGAATGTGGTTAGTGGTTTCGATCAACCACTAACCACCTTAAATTCCTTTTTTCGTTAAATGGCAGATTCTGGAACGGCAGATTCTGGAAACGGCAGATTCTTTAAATGGCAGATTCTTTAAACGACAGATATTGTACAGTCAGTCACGTAAAAACAAAAATTTTTAGATATGTTTTTTTTGTAAACATTGGTTTTGACCAGAATTTAATGTTGTTAAACGCTACAGTCAGTAAAATGCGCCAACATTACGCTCTCTGTTACAAACTCATTTTCATTTAGTCGAATCTTTCGAGGCTAACTGTTGGATATCAAAAATTGCAGTATCTTTTTTATAGTTGTCCATGTTTTGCTTTGCAAGGCTATCATCGTCCTTCGGTCAATTAATATTCGCAATTAGGTACAGGCTAATTAACTCGACTCACCTTTGAGCGAACCCTTCCATGCACCTGTAATAAATAAAATGCAATTGATCAAAAAAAGGTTTGTTATTTGAAAATGTTATGAAATAATTGTTAAATGCTTTGTCTAATAATGGCGTCGGAAAAGTAGCAACTTTTTTATAATGCACAGTCAAGCATGCCAGACTTTTCATTAACATTACAAAAATGACCGCTATAACGACAGCCTACCTTACACTTGTAAGTTACTTCCGTAAATTTTGTACTTACGGCTATATAATTACATTTGCAAATTTTATCGTAAGTCGCTAACGGCTAAGGTAAGGGTGGTATCCACTTATCAAATATTTGATCAAAGAAAATGAAACGAATTCATTAATGGTTTCATTGATAAATTCTTTGATCAAATGTATATTGGACAAAGATCTTTGATAAGTTAAAAGTGGACCCTAAGCAACTTAAGTGAGTAAAACTTACAAGTGTAAGGTCGGCCTTACAAGGTCTCCAGTTCAAACTGTTAAGTCTGTTAGTTCTGTCGTGCAATATCAAATACTGAGCACAAGAACTAGACGCAAAAGAAGACATTAGGGGGAACAAAAATGTCATACAGAAGTATGTCACAGACGGTTATAATAAATTCACAGTGTAAAACAACTTTGACTAACTGTCGTAGCGATTAGGTACCTAGCTTACAAAATAAATGTCAATCGGATCCTCTCTTTGTTTCGTTACCAAATGGTTTAGAAAATAGGGAAGACTGGTTAAGTTTGCATATAAAAATCCGATGCTGTAATTATATTGTAAATTTAGATGAACTGTGTGGTAGTGTGGTTTCCTTTTAATTAACCAGTAAACTCGAGACGTCTTCACATTATTGTCGACGGAAACAATAAATTCAATTGTTTTAACAAATTAAAAGTATTTAAAGTAAAGTATAGCAAAGATCAGACATCAACTGTTCACAATTTTAATTGCTATGGTTCGTGACGAAGCAAACGTCAAGACACTGTATGACACTGTTAAGGGCAGGATCTTCCAAAAACTGTCTTTGTCTTTTTCCTTACGTGTGAAGAGTAATGAAAATAACCTCACTTTTTCATTTTTTCAATGTTTTTATTGTTATTTTGAGCATAAATTCACTTTTTGAAAATGTAGCCTGAGAATAGTTTACAATATGTCATTACCTAATTTTCTATATATTATTAGTGAATTAGAGATTAATAATCTAAGTATAAAACCAAAAAAATATAAAAATAATTTAAATTTTCTTTGTTTTTGAAATTTTTTATTGTCGAGTTACGATACGAATTTCGTGTTTCTAGCCACAAAATAACCAAGATCGTTTATGAAACTTCAACATTATATTTTTATCTGCTCAGAATAAAGAATATTTGATTGTTTACTTTTGAATAAAAAATAGGTTGATTTCGATAATTTGGAAGTACGTGCCCTTAACATTTACACTTGCTAGAAAAAGAGGGGTGTTATAAGTTTGACGTGTCGATGTATCTGTCTGTCTGTGGCATCGTAGCTCCTAAACGACTGGACTGATTTTGATGCGTTTTGATTGGTTCGAAAGCTGACCTGATCGAGATGGTTCTTAGCTATAATTTGTGAAGATCTGTTCAGACGTTTCAAGGTCATCAGCTCTTAAGTTAGCTGAAGTAGGGATCTGGCGCGCATAATGGGTATTTACTTACAAACTTTTGTGTGTAATTTAAAAGGGATGAACTAAAAATAAAATTTTATTATTAAAAAAAACCCGACACAAAAAATAGTTAAAAATTAAATTTCTCTCTCGGTAGGGGTACCACAAAAAGGGAAGTACTAAAAGGGTGTACCTATATTTATATGTTGGGGGTCCCCCGCCCGACCGAGAGAGTTTTTTTTTTTAGTTTTATTTTTGTGTCGGGTGTTTTTATATTTTTTTATACATACGCTTATACCTACTTAAGATTACCAGTAATAAATATTAATCAAGTTTTGGTTGATGAAAGGAAAAAAATCAGCCAGACAGGCTTGTTCCAAGCCTGTCTGGCTTTTATTTTATCAAGTCTATGGCCATAGCAACAATGTTAAAAGCATTGTTTTGTTTTGACAGTCAGTACATCAGTTGTGACGGAGGCTTGGCCACAGAACATATTACATGCACCGTGAAATTTTACTTGTTGACTTCCCGAAAATTACTTGAAGTAGGTACTCATCAACAAACAACTTTTACTAAGTATGGGAACAACTCTGAAATCGCGAAAAAAAAATCAGCTGTTCCATTCTACCTAATTTTCAAATCAACTCAATTGAAATGTATGAAGCACATAATCAACAAGATCAAATACTATTTTCATATTTTTTTTACAAATAAACAACTGGCTTACCGATCATAATCTAAAAATAAGCTTTTCAAAAACTAAACTTATGCAGTTCACAGGTTCACGGGCCACATCAAAGGGAAAAAATAGAAATAGATTACACATTCCAAAATTTTAAATGAGATTCAGTTTTATTTATTTATTTTTTTATTTATTCACAACGGGGTAGCACTTAGCCTTCATCACACCTGATGATAAGTGTTGATAAGGCTGAAGGTGGAAGCGCGCTACTCCCGGAATCCTCAATAACTGAGGAACTAGCTATCTTATCTCTAACTGCCTGAACACAATTGACACCTATTCACATCAATACACATATCAATTGGAAAGATCATATTAATAAAATTGCCACTAAATATGCGTTATTTATACGAACTCAAAAAGTGCAATGATAAACAAACCGAGTTAAACTTATATTACAATAATGTCATACATAATTGGTTACAATAATGTCATCATTTTGTAGGGGATAGCGTAGGCTCTGTAAAACTATTTAGGCTTAAAAAGCGTTGCCTAAGAATTATTTCTAACATAGATGAAAGAAAGATTTTCCGGGATAAAATGTAGCCTATGTTCGTCTCCAGGCTACAAAGTATCTGTGTCCCAATTTTCAGCCAAACCCGTTCAGCCGTTTTGGCGTGATTGAGTAACAAACATCTAAACTTTCACGTTTATAATATTAGTAGGATAGTAGGATGAAGGAATCCTAAACATCACATGTATGTATAATTATAAGAGTTATGTATCTTTGTAAAAAAACATTCCCATCTCTTCCCCTAACAAGAACATCTCCAAAAATAGGCCACACAAAAGATTAGCTCCTCCCAAATAAAAACTTAATTTTATCCCAGGTATGCAAATTGATATTAAAATCCCTGAAGCAATAAAAAATGAAAATAATTTTTAATAAATAGATTGTAAACATTACTCATTGAAAACTGTTATTATTCATTGCAAGAGATTTTTTTCTGATAAATAGGTACCTATTTATCGGAAAAAAATAACATATAGGTAGATGTTATATTTTTCCGAAAAATAGATGTTACATTGTTTCATTCTTTTTGCTAATAATAATT
Source organism: Crambus lathoniellus (assembly GCA_949710035.1). NCBI lineage: Eukaryota > Metazoa > Arthropoda > Insecta > Lepidoptera > Crambidae > Crambus > Crambus lathoniellus. The sequence goes on along the minus strand of OX453303.1, from coordinate 6,801,676 downwards.
CCGAAATTACATTCCTAATTTTAATTTTCAAATTGTATTTGAATTTATGTTATTATTTCTAATATTTAATTGTCAATTATTAATATTTTACCTTTGTTATTTTTGTAATGTTTCTATTATTTCTTTTATTATGTTGCGATACCCTAAATGGTTCAAGTTTGGTTCTATTTTTTGTAATGTCATCTATATGCATACCACATGAGTGCAATAAAACAATTTGAATTGAATTGAATGTCTGATTTTTTTTCACGATTCAGAGTTGTTCCCATAGTAAAAGTTGTTTGTATTGATGAGTACTTCAAGTAAATTTCGGGAAATCAACAACTAAATTTCACGATATTTTTTTTTATCCGCAACGGGATAGCACTTATCCTTTATCACACCTGATGTTACGTGGTGATAAGGCTGACGGCGGAAGCGCACTACTCCCGGAATCCTCAACCACTGAGGAACGGGCTGATATAATGATAAATATATTTCCTTACCAAAGGCGTGGGTGGTGGCGATGATCGCCAAAATGACTGCCAGCTGCTTCATCATCTTGACTGAAATGTGCTTGAACTCGGACGCTGCATCATTTTATAGGCCCAGCCTTATCACAATGAGCCGGATAGAATGTAAATTCGATGTGCAGTCTATCTTATAATTACTTATCACAATGATGAGTATCACAGATACCTACCTAATTTGGACTAATTATCAGATTCAAGGGACCGGCAGGGTATATATCACCACTCCGGAAACTTATTTGCCAAAAGTATCATTTCGAATTGGGATTTTCTTTGGTACACTTTTGGTATAAGTTCAATGTAATAATAATAATGTGATATTATAGTATTTGTTCATGTTGTTTTTTTTAATTCAATAAAATACACATAAATTGTCGTATTCCAAAACAATGCCTTCCTGTCAACGTCAATTTGTTAATAAACTATTTGAAATATTAAAAACTGTAGTAACATTAGTTACATCATGCCCACCTAGGAACCTGGCTGGGGTGCGATTCTGTATGTAAATCAGCGCCACATAACTTAACATTTGTCAGAGGGCGCTGACCGTCCGTCGTAGTCGGTTGGAGAAATAAGCCTTATTCCCATGTCATTATTTTAGTTCCAGATATTGACACGCGCCAATTTATATGGCGCGTACCTACTCCAAGGATATTCCGCCGTCATTTCTCATTTGCTTTGCATTTGAACACGAATCTTTAAGGCGCTACTTGCCGTCCACTAGCGCCGCCAATTCATTTATTTTTATTATACGTAAACCATATCAATATTTTTAAAAAGGAAACAACGATGCCCTCTTAAATTGTTTTCTAATATTTTTTTAATAACCCTTTAATATTTTTTATTCTTTGTACTAGTTTAAATTACAGAAAGGATAAAAACTGTTGAAGAGTTATTCAAAAAATATTAGACACAATTTAAGAGGGCATGCTTGTTTTCTTTTTTCAAATATTGATCTGATTTACGTATAATAAAAATAAATGAATTGGGGGCGCTAGTGGACGGCAATTAACGCCTATGTCGAAGAATGATGGGCAGAAAAGTATGGAACTTGGTCCACATGGGCAACAGTAACAATAATTGTATTGTCGTCTTCTTCTTCTTCTTCGTGGTGTTAATGGCAAGCGCAAAATCAAATTATGACGCTGGCCCAAAACTGTGCCACTCTGCGTTTTCGGCAGCCAACGCAGCAAGGTCCTCTCGCGTGCAGGTATCCGGGCATGCAGAGCAATAATAATAATAATAATAAACAACAAAAACAGTACCCCTAGTGTAAATTTGTATGAAAACTGTATTAGCGCCTCTAGCGGCGAGTAGCGCGCTTATATAGTTTTCATACAAATTGACATAAATACGGAATCGAAATAGTTTGCGTTTGCTTGACATAAAAACTACTACGGGCACAGTACCCCTAGAGTGTGTGTCAGATAACTCTGCACGTGCCTGGCGCGTTTTTGGCGCTAGTTACAGTGCATTTTTTTGTTCTAATGTTATAGAAAAGATTAGTATTCGGTGTTTACCGCACGCAGACTTATTTGACGAGCACTCTAGTGTAAGTTTTTATGTCAAGCAAACGCAAACTATTTCGATTCCGTATTTATGTCAATTTGTATGAAAACTGTATCAGCGCCTCTAGCGGCGAGTAGCGCGCTTATACAGTTTTCATACAAATTGACATAAATACGGAATCGAAATAGTTTGCGTTTATACTATATAGATCGAATAAAACGCTCATCGTTTTTTTTATTCTCGAATAACCAGTAATGAATGTTCATACCGCGATAATTCCGTAAGTACAGCAAATTCATAAAAGTCGTCATAGTAAATAATGTTCCTTTTGAAAAGATATTTCCAATGATACTGCAACTGTTGCTATTAAACATGACGACCAAAACGCCCATCGTTTCTATATCAGCATAATCAGTCATATTCATACCACAATAACTCCGAAATTACAGCGTCAAAGTTAATAATGTTCCATTTGAGAAGACCTTTCCAACGATACTAAAATTATTGCTTTTGGACATGAGGATATTGCACAAACTACTTAAACACTGTTTTGACATCTGATAACAAAACTGATTGATCGTTTAACACTCTCAAATATCAATTTTCAAATTTAATTCTTAATAGATAATACTAAAAAACAAGAGAAACTCGCATTATTATCGTCAGCTACGTTCATTTCCCTTATTCCCAGTAGTATTACTGAGTAGTACCAGTAGTACTAATGGGATTTTCCTTTCCAATAGACTTACTACAAAGCCAAATATCAATTTTGTTCCCAGTAGACTTACTTAAAATATATTGGGTAGCAAATTCTTTTTGGTATTTCAATCAATGTAGTTCTTAGTTTTTGATAGACAAACTCCATAATAATAATTATAAAATAATGCATTTTGAAAGATGTAACGCGTTTTGTCACTATTTACATAATAAGTGAGGCATACTTTTTAAAATATATTTTTTTCGTATTTTTTTATTTCCTAGTAATAAAAGTCTCTGAAGTACCAGGATTACATACCTAATACGAAGAAGATAATTTCTATAATTTTCAAAAAGCTTTATGTTATCTGGTAGGTACTTTGGAGACGTTTTTATAACGAAAGAAAGAAAAAAAAATTATACAAAAGTGATTGAAAATATTATAAAAAAAATCATATAAAAACAGTTTGTTTTTAATTATAGGAATAAAAAAATATGAGTCAACATTCTTCTGGTACTTAAGAGACGTTTTTAATAGGTACGAACACAGATAATATAATACTATAATATAATACTATACTAGTACAGATGCCTCATCCCATACAAGAAATGTGACCGTCCCTAGCGGGCAAAAACTTGCGGGCAGTTTAGTTTCCTCTTTTATTTCGCTAGAGGTCACTATTGAAGGGAGCTGTGCTTTGTAAACCGAGCCCGTTTTTCGCTTCCCGTCAACAGATAGCGTTAGTCATGTAACGAACTGTTTTAAGCCCCTGGATAAAAGGTGGCGCTAGTAACCGCGTATATATGCGAATTCAAACTTTAAAAATAGTATACGTAAGACTTATTTTTTATTGAGTGCTACTTTACTGAGTTGCGTAGCGTACATGAACATGAACACGCACGCGTTGCATTGCAATGCAACTTGCCGATGCCGATGATGTGATATTAGTTGATAAGGTAGGTACAGTCGAACCAATTGAATCATGGCATGACCCATTTTGCTAATGATTTGTTTGCAAGCGTCAATACTATAAAAGTCAGTGTCAATGTCAACAAATTGAAATCGCAACCTTACAGAATTTTAAAATCTGTTAGGCTGGTTACACAGCTCTTTCACACACCGGATTCGGTAGAATAGGTACCAATAGTCGGGCCGTACGGACCGACCCGCGTTGCTGTGATGTGAAACGATGTTCTAGCGCCTCCCGTTTCTCCGTTCCGGATAGTATTATATTATCTATGGTTCCGGGCTCCCGTGTGCGGGCGGTTGCGAGCGACCGCGCGGGCCGCACGGAGAACTTATGGTAGGTCACGCCCACGCCACGAACGAATCACGATTCAAGATTTAAGTAGTTTGACTGTTGTACCCAATGATGTTTTATATGTAGATACGTTATCTGAACTAAAAAGTGGCGACGAAAAAGTAAGGTAATTGCCCGAAGTTTACTCAGTCACACACAGACCCTTGTCGTGTCAACGCGCTGTGAGAATTTCTCGATTACGCCTGAAATAATGAATTAAATGCCTTCCTGTGTTTAGAAAAGTTGCAAAAACTATGCCGGATCTTTAAAAGACAAAAAAAAATATTAATTTCATACGTAATTATTGAAATTATAAATTTAAATTAAAAATTAAATAATTAGTGATGACATTTGCGCTGTTGCCAGTTCGACATGCATGAGCGAGATGCTTGTGAACGCATGAAAGAGACAGAAAACTGGCACACAAGACAGTGCTTGCAATAATTGTTTATCTCTTTTTGACAGTGGGGGTTTGTGTATATATGTCTCTTACTAACATTATTTGGTGAAAAAGAGATAGATATGCGGAGATGCCTGTTGTTAGGAAGAGATAAATATATTTTGACAACATGTGTTTGTTTTTGTCTCATAAAGCGTGTAGTACGTAATGAAAAACAAATTCGCCATTTTAAAATGCAATCTATTCGAGTGTAACGTGTCTATTAATAAAACGTCATTGGTTGTACCCTACCTACCCAATATACCTTTGCCCGAACAAGCCTTGTATAGTTTTTTAATTAAAGTACAGTAAGTTACAGTCGAACTAATCGATTAGGTAGTTTACCCACCGAAAGTTCATTTTCTAAAACAGATAATTATTGAAACTCAAACTAATTGACATTGACATTTACCTTTATAGTTTTGCGTTTTCAAACAAATTAGCAAAATGGGTTGCGATTCAATTGGTTCGACCGTACATAAGTAGAAAATAATACCTATTTTATTAAACATTGAAAATGAAGTATCAGAAAAAGCAATGACTCCGTAGCTCAGTGGTTAGAGCATTCGCCCGGACAGTGAAAGGTCGTGGATTCGAGTCTCATCGGAGATAGTTGAGAGACGAGTCGATTTTAGTAGGTACCTACCTACCTAAGTAAGTAGGTACTTTATTTTCAAGGTATCCATACTAATATTATAAATGTGAAAGTGTGTTTGTTTGTTTATTTGTTTGTTTGTTTGTTTGTTTGTTTGTTTGTCCGTCTTTCACGTCAAAACGGAGCAACGGATCGACGAGATTTTCGGTATGGAGATAATTTGAGAGCTGGGGAGTAACATAGGCTACTTTTTATCCAGGAAAACTATAAAATAAAAATGGTAATTTTGTATAGAAATCTGTTAAACTGTCATACTTCACACAACTGTCATTTCTTAGCCGCTTCCAAAGAGAAGGTATGTCAAAGAGTATGTAATCTAATCACTGACATTTTTGCCGCTAAGGATTTCTTTTTTTTTTAATAAGTGACATTGTGTCAGACAGGTGATACGAAGTTCGTGTCCAATAAAATTTATATGGCAAAACAACGTTTGCCGGGTCAGCTAGTAGTAAATAAAGTAGGTAGGTAGGTAGTTTGTCCGCGATTATCTCGCGTTTGGCTGAACCGATTTTGATGCGGTTTTCAGGAAAGTATTTGTTACATTTACGAGGTTTTAGTATTTTAACCGACTTCAAAAAAGGAGGTTTTCAGTTTGACCTGTATGTATGTATGTTTGTACGCGAGATGCGGTTTTCAGAAAAGTACCTATTTGTTACATTTAGAAGGTTTTGGTATTTTAACCGACTTCAAAAAAGGATGTTCTCAGTTTGACCAGCATGTATGAATGTTTGTCCGTGAGATGCGGTTTTCAGAAAACTACCTTTTTAATACATTTCCGAGAAGGTTTTAGTATTTTAACCGACTTCAAAAAAGGAGGTTCTCAGTTTGACCCGTATGTAGGTACCTACTTATGTATGTTTATCCCCGAGATGCGGTTTTCAGAAAAGTACCTACCTATTTGTTACATTTAGAAGGTTTTGTTATTTTATCCGACTTCAAAAGAGGAGGTTCTCAGTTTGACCCGCATGTACTTATCTAATGTTTGTCTGCGAGATGCGGTTTCAGAAAAGTATTTGTTACATATAAGAGAAGGTTTTGGTATTTTAACTGACTTCAAAAAAGGAGGTTCTCAGTTTGACCAGCATGTATGAATGTTTGTCCGTGAGATGCGGTTTTCAGAAAACTACCTAAGTATTTAATACATTTACGAGAAGGTTTTAGTATTTTAACCGACTTCAAAAAAGAAGGTTCTCAGTTTGACCCGCATGTACACACGGCGGCACATCAGACTATACATGTTGACCTTGAGACCGCCTTAATGCCCTACGTAATAAAAGCTGTTATCGCAGTTCAACTGTATAACTTGATGTGCTGTCGTGTGTACATTCATGTCCCTATGTTATTGTGCGTAATTATCTCACGTTTGGCTGAACCGATTTTGATATGGTTTTCATCAGACGAGTGTTTTTATTGATGCGGTTTATGTGTATTTACATCCTATCCTGTTTAGGTAAGTACCTATTTACCAGCAGACTACACGAAAATTGCCTGCATGGTGCACTTAAAAATATTACCATTATTACCTCGTATATTCTGTTAAACTTTTGGAATCGCGCGCTTACTTTTGCTATCGCAATTCGACTAACCGCATAGCTAGCTGCTGGTTATCGTGTCACATACCGATATATCGTTCCGATATCGGGCGTTTTCACATTGGACGATAACAGTACCGACAGGATATCGGCACGATATCGTCGGAATGGCAGTTTGATACAATCACTACTAAATGCTTTCACACTGTGTCGTTACAGTCAACGATATCGTCGTCGACAGGTTCACTTCGGACCCGTGGTTACACTGTTTTGTTACACTAGTGTAATTGTTGAGATTGTCGTGCCGATATCGGTGGGCAACACAAGTGCGGGAGATGCGAAGCCGGTTAGTAACGAAAATAACCAAGCGTTATTTACAGTATAACTGTTATTTACTGCATTTTTGGGTTTTTACGCTAGAAACCACCGCTAGGTAGCGTAGCGCCAGTGGCTTGGTTTGCTAGGTGTGAGTTCCGCGACGATGCCTGCTTGTTGATCGGTGGACTAGAGTACCTACTAGAGACTTAGTATTTTCTAAAGTCTGGTACATCTGATCTGATGTCCCTCAAGAGCCCAGATAAAGTTTAAGATATACGAATATAGCGGCCTAAGGAAGGTTGTTCAGCGAATGAGCACTATTTGTTTAAGTATTCCAGATATTGAGAAAGATAAATTGAATTAGAACCATTCTTAACCACACCACAAAGCGTGATATCATACTTTTTACAAACTTTTTATAGGTACTGAATATCTTGAGAATTCAAAAAAAATATTTTCTTTAGAATTTATTTAAATATCCATGTAAGTACCTACACCTACTTTAATCAATTCTTTTAAAAATCTTGATTATAAATTGAAATGAAAATCCAAATTCGTAAATAACATAAATTACGAGTACCTACGTGGTCAAGGCGGAAACAGTATAAGTACTGGTCAAAACTACTATTTTATTTAATACAATCTATTTAAATGCCTTCGGGCTCATTGAAGAGAAATACAAATAAATTACGTCCAGGGGTCTTCCTAAAGGTACCTAATAATAGATGCCAAAATATCGGTCGATTTTTTCTAAATACTTACTTCATTTTCCATTTACACACTAATGAGTGCTAATGATTTTATAATCACTTTGTAATCGTAACTCACATAAACTAACGCTGCAAAAAGCACAATGAGAGTGACTCTTTGCTTCTTATATAAACATTTGCATTTTTTTTAAATATGCCGTCGTGAAAACAGAAAAAATATGCCGTCGTATTAAGTAGTTCATAAAGAAAAACATTTAAAAACCCCCGACATAAAACAAACTTAAAAAAGTAAAAAAAAAATTCTCTTAATCGGGGGACCAGTACTAAAGGGGTACCTATAATTATACGTTGAGGGTCCCCCGACAAAGAGAGAAATTTTATCTTTTTTAATCGACTGTTAAACATTTGTAAAAATGTTTCTTTCGGATGCGAGGGTTTCCTCACATTGATGAAACAACGCTGGCCTACAGCGTAATAGCCGCTACACACGCTCCTATCCGACAACCGATTTGGTGCGGGCGAACTTCACTGCAGATCTGATCCGCGCCTACACACGTTCAAACCAAATCTGCCAGACCAAATCGGTCGGCGCTACACACGTTCCGATTTGGTCTGGCCGACCTCTAGCCGTTGTTGCAGTGTTGCCAGCCACTGCTAATCTCCCAATATTATTATTATTTATAAATACTGAAACCATCAATTTGCTTGCAATAAATAAATTAAAAAGAAAAATATTATTGGTTTTTAATGTTTTATTACTATAAAAAATAAATTTCATTATTTTTTAATTTTCTGTTATTTTCATTAAAATACTAAACATGCTAAATATTTACTAAAAGCAGCACTTATTGATAAGGTGTTATGCCCTTTTTATACATATTTAGTTTTACGACAAATTGCTAGTTTTTAAACAAAATATTCTAAAAAAACAAATAGATAAATAGAATCTTTTCATAAATGGCCATATTTAAACCTTTCGTTCGTTCAGTCCTACGTAAAACTCATGAACGAGCATTAAATTGAATCCTCTGAAAATCCCTTAAACGTAATTTACCTGCTTTAAATATTTCCGCTTTTACATATTTTCTCCCTAAATCTAGGGGAAAACCTCCAAAATTGTCAACACTGCCAAGTTGGTCCGGTCGGAAGCCTACACACGTTCCGATTTGGTAGGAAGTGAAGTTCGTGCGAACCAAATCCGGCCGACCGCGTCAAACACGAATAATAATAATTATGGTCGGACGACTACGCTACATACGTCCAGATTTGGTCTGGAGCAGACCAAATCGGCGGTCGGATCGGAACGTGTGTAGATACTATTATAGCCGCTACACACGCTCCTATCCGACCGCCGATTTGGTGCGGGCGAACTTCACTGCAGATCTGATCCGCGCCTACACACGTTCAAACCAAATCTGCCAGACCAAATCGGTCGGCGCTACACACGTTCCGATTTGGTCTGGCCGACCTCTAGCCGTTGTTGCAGTGTTGCCAGCCACTGCTAATCTTCCAATATTATTATAATTTATAAATAGGTACTGAAAACATCAATTTGCTTGCAATAAATAAATGAAAAAGAAAAATATTTTCGGTTTTTAATGTTTTATTACTATAAAAAAAAAAAACAATTTTATTATTTTTTTATTTTCTGTTATTTTCATTAAAATACCTACTAAACATGCTAAATATTTACTAAAAGCAGCACTTATTGATAAGGTGTTATGCCCTTTTTATATATATTTAGTTTTACGATAAATTGCTAGTTTTTAAACAAAATATTCTAAAAAAACAAATAGATAAATAGAATCTTTTTATAAATGGCCATATTTAAACCTTTCGTTCGATCAGTCCTACGTAAAACTCATGAACGAGCATTAAATTGAATCCTCTGAAAATCCCTTAAACGTAATTTACCTGCTTTAAATATTTCCGCTTTTACATATTTTCTCCCTAAATCTAGGGGAAAACCTCCAAAATTGTCAACACTGCCAAGTTGGTCCGGTCGGAAGCCTACACACGTTCCGATTTGGTAGGAAGTGAAGTTCGTGCGAACCAAATCCGGCCGACCGCGTCAAACACGAATAATAATAGCCGCTACACACGCTCCTATCCGACCGCCGATTTGGTGCGGGCGAACTTCACTGCAGATCTGAACCGCGCCTACACACGTTCAAACCAAATCTGCCAGACCAAATCGGTCGGCACTACACACGTTCCGATTTGGTCTGGCCGACCTCTAGCCGTTGTTGCAGTGTTGCCAGCCACTGCTAATCTCCCAATATTATTATTATTTATAAATACTGAAAACATCAATTTGCTTGCAATAAATAAATAAAAAAAATATATTTTCGGTTTTCAATGTTTTATTACTATAAAAAAAACAATTTCATTATTTTTTAATTTTCTGTTATTTTCAAAAAAATACTAAAACATTCTAAATATTTACTAAAAGCAGCACTTATTTATGCCCTTTTTATATATATTTAGTTTTACGACAAATTGCGAGTTTTTAAATAAAATATTCTAAAAAAAACTAATAGATAAAAAGTTTTTTTTTTATAAATGGCCATATTTAAACCTTTCGTTCGTTTAGTCCTACGTAAAACTCATGAACGAGCATTAAATTGAATCCTCTGAAAATCCCTTAAAGTAATTCTATCTACCTTAAATATTTCCGCTTTTACATATTTTCTCCCTAAATCTAGGGGAAAACCTCCAAAATTGTCAACACTGCCAAGTTGGTCCGGTCGGAAGCCTACACACGTTCCGATTTGGTAGGAAGTGAAGTTCGTGCGAACCAAATCCGGCCGACCGCGTCAAACATGAATAATAATAATTATGGTCGGACGACTACGCTACACACGTCCAGATTTGGTCTGGAGCAGACCAAATCGGCGGTCGGATAGGAGCGTGTGTAGCAGCTATAACAAGTAATAGCAAAATTCGACGAGTCGTGTAAGCCTTTCGGTAGCTTAGTTGGTCAGAGCATCGGGCCGGATTCCCGGAGGCGCGGGTTCGAATCCCGCCTGAAAGCAACTTATAGGGCTCGTGGTTTTTTACTATCACATTTTTCCTATACTTACAAAAATTGCAGTGTGAATGCATAAAAATAATTTAAAATCTTATTTCTTAAATTTTATTTTTATAGAATCTTCCTTTTTAAATTACCTACATACAAAATAAAAAACCTAAAATCGGCCAAGTGCGAGTTGGACTCGCCCATGAAGGGTTCCGTACACACTTAACGTACCGATTGCCTATACCTTGCCAAAATTCCAACATAATTTTTTGTCAGCAAAATATAACTTTGTTTTTCATAGTGTTTGTATGAATGACAAAGTTACATTTGCGGTTTTGAAAATGTGTTACTTATATCTCAAAAAGTACTGACTATGTATCGATCAAACCAATTTTCGTTGAAAGTTTTTATTAAAATCTACAGCATATATTTTTTCTAGATTTTTCATTCTTTTATTTCAAAAGTTAGAGGGGGGGGGACACACATTTTACCACTTTGGAAGGCTCTATCTTTCAAAATATTGAGATTGAGAAAAAATGATTTAAGAAACCTCCATGTTATTTTCAAAGACCTATCTATAGACCTACACGAATATATTTGATTAAAAAAATATTTTTCAGTTTCAGTTCTATGTATGGGGAGCCCCCCTTAATTTGTTTTTATTTTTTATTATTGTATTAAAATCGTAAAGCGGTTCACGGAATACATCTAGGTACCTAACAAGTATCAACTGTGTAGTTTTTATAGTTTTGGAATAAAGTGGCTGTGACATACGGACGGACGGACAGACAGACAGACAGACAGACAGACAGACAGACATGACGAATCTATAAGGGTTCCGTTTTTTGCCATTGGGCTACGGAACCCTAAAAACTGCATTAAAATCGCTTGATCCGTTTAGGCACTACGAATAATGAAAGTTTAGTACATGTATAGGTAGGTACCTAGATACATACAGACGGACAGAATTTTTTTGCTAGGTAAGTACCATTTTTTTATTGCACCTAAATTTGCCCAGGGTGTAGGTACATCTTCGATTAATATAAATCGAAGAGGTAAGTACATTATTTTATGGAAGTGTCTAGTCTGCCACCAGTATCTGTTTAGAAAAAAGAAATATCTTGCCACTATTGGTAGGTAATTTAACAGGTAAAAATATTCTCACAGTTTCGCAAAAAGCTTCTGTGATAGGTATTGTGTTCTTTGCAGATGATACCTACCTACTTCTATAATATTTAACATAGACAGAAACAAAACCAATTTCGACATTGTAAACAAAGCACTGTCACAAGTAGGTACCTACTCGGTTAGTTTAATTCTAATAATAAAACAAAGTGCATTCTTTTTTCATAGCCGAATGTACCTACAGACAGACTACTTAGGTAGGTAGGTACCTGTGAAAATTCTAATTAACAACGAAAAACTAGATTCAGTAGAATCAACACTTTGTTTAATTTATTAGAATTAAACCAACCGAGTACCTTTTACCGTTTCGGCAGGCAGTTGACCATCTCCATAAATGGTCAGATAGATTTCCATCAAACGTGGCTAAGAACCATCTTGATTAATTTAGCTTTCAATTTAAAAAAACCGCATCACAATCGGTCCTGTCGTTTAGGAGCTACGTTGCCCCAGACAGACAGACAGACAGATACAAACACACGTCAAACTTATAACACCCCTCCTTATGCGTCGGCGGGGGTTAAAAACTTCTAGTATAACACCCCTTTTTTGCTTCGGGGGTTAATAAATACACACCAATAAATTAATAGATCTTTGGGACAATATTTTGAACTAAATCCCGCTAGATTACGAAATTGTGTTGTGCTTGTGCGACAACGACGACGACGACCGACCGCGACGTTGCCAATTCGCGTCGCACGCGTTGTCGGCATGCGCCCACACTCGAACAAACCGCGCGGAGACGGGAGACAGAGGTGCTGGGCTGGCAACGCCGCCGCCTAAAGGCCGGTACACACATTCCGATCCGACCGCCCCGCGCCGCCAATTTGCGCTCCGAACCAAATCTGGGGGGCTACCGCGTAACTTTATGGATATGAAATTTATAAGTTTTTCCGAACTTTAGGTCAATTTTATAAAAAAAAATGCCGCTAACTGTTCCCTCTTTAGTGACGTCGGGTCGGGTATAATAATTGCTAGCTAGCAACGTTCAATAGAACAAAGCAGCAAAAATCTACCAAAAGAGGGAATTCAAATTACAGTTGAAGCCCATGCCCATATCCATAATATTTCTTAGCCGATAGCCCTCCTGGACGAGTGTAGCGTAGTCGTCCGAGGTTTAGGGGATTTTCAGAGGATTCAATTTAATTGCTCTTTCATTACTTTTGCGTAGGACTGAACGAACAAAAGGTTTTAATATGTCCATTTATGCAAATATTATTAGCATAACACCACATCAATAAGTTCGGATCGGATCCATCGGATTTGACGACCGATTTGGCGCAGGTGTAGGCTACCCACCTTCTGCGCCAGCGGTCTCGGGTTCGATTCCCAAACAAGACAAATGTTTGTGTGCATGAACATGTCTATTTGTCTTGGTCTGGGTGTTTACAATGTATATTAAGTATGTATTTACAAACAAAAAGTATTTAAGTATATATTTATCCGTTATCAAGTTTTCCATGATACAGTTTCTTAATGAAATTAAAATGGGCTTAGATAATTGGTGTGAATGTAAGAAGTTATTTATTTATTTATTTATAATAAGTGCTGGTTTAAGTAAATATTAGAGATGTGCCGAGTACAAAGTTTACCGAGTAACCGAGTACCGAGTAATACTCCGTTTTGTATTTATCAAACCGAGTACTCGTTCGAGTAACTCGGTTCAGTTTATAAGTATAGGAATAGGAGTAATACGCGAAAAACACGTTCAAACATGACCGCGGAGTGCAGCCAGCGAGCGAGCGGTACCTCGCCGCCCTCATCCCCTTCCTTCACCCAGTTGCGTCCAGGTACTTTTACTCCTAGTCAGTCATTTCTTTACAAATTGTGTACGGGTGATGCGTTTGGTGGTTTGGTTTGTAGAATTAATAATATTTTCCAGTGTCCTATTCTTAATTCTTTCTTCATGTGATTCAAACTTCGCAAATTAATAAATTTTAATGTTAAGTAATTACCCTAATTAAATATGCATAATACTACTATTATCCTATTATTAGGCCTATGCTTAGTAGTGGATGTCGTACTGCTGGTGATGATGACTACTATTATCGCTCTCAAAATTAAAACCATTTTTTTCTAAAGTTTGATTACTCAGCTTTTATAACGAGTTACTCGGCCGAATACGAGTACTATAAAAATTGTCGAGTACGCCGAGTAACGAGTAATAACTGAGTACTCGGCGCTTCTCTAGTAAATATTTAGCAAGTTTTAGTATCTTAATGAAAATAACAGAAAATTAAAAAATAATGAAATAGAATTATTATAATAATTTAAACAATAAAAAACCGGACATATTTTTGTTTGTAATCTATTTATTGGAGGCAAATCTATGTTTTAAGTATTCAAAAATAATATTAATTTTGGGAGATTAGCAGTGGCTGGCAACACGTCATGCAACTACAGCTTGGTGCGGCCCGGGGCCTGACCAAATCGGAACGCGTGTAGCGCTGACTAGATTTGGTGAAGCAGACATTGCTTGAACGTGTGTACCGGCCTTAATACTTCGCCATCACACAAACGCCTTCTAGCGGCGAGTAGCGCTTTAAGGCAAATAAAATAATATGATAACATTCTATCGTAATCTGTGGATTATTTAATATCCTATCCTATCTGCGATAGTTAAAAAAATATTTTTCAAAAGCTTCTTTACGAATTACAATTCCCAGGGTTTATTACGACCTTTAAACTTTATACGAGCGCCACGAGAGCCATCTAGTGTTGAATAGCAGGTATCACACAACTAAGCGAGCGTAAAGCATAAGCTAAGTGCTTTCGGGCATGCTTGCGGGCAAGAAAGGTATTGATATTATTGAATTTCTAAAATGCTCCAAATAGTATTGTAAATACGAACATTTTGTAAATCGATTCTTTTTTAAATATGACAGTAAATTTATGACACTTTCCAGTGGCTTTTATTGTGGTTTTTCGTTTTATTTGATATGATAAAACCGTAAGCGAAACACGTATCGCCATCTATTGAGACAATTTTGAACTTATTTTTTTTGTTCGCGATGAGACCCCTCTGGTACGAAGGAAAGAAAAATAGCCAAAAGTGTATCTACTTTCCAAAAGTCTATCTAGTGTATGTCTATCAATTACTAGGACTATGACTTTTAAATTTTGACACAGTGAGAAAAAAATTGTTTTACTATCGGCAACTATCGGTAAGTCTATTGGGAAGGAAAATCCCCTTGGTACTACTAGTAAAACTACTCGGTAAGACTACTGGTAATAGGAGGTTCATTTATTTATTGCAGCAAAATTAGCGTAACTTACCTATTAGTTTGTGACGCGCGTAAAATGAGTCGCGTAGTCTTCGTTAATTTATACTTATATTAAACTTATTTAACCACCTCTGTGGTTTAGTGGTTCACACCACTGATTTCAGACCAAGAGGTCCCGGGTTCGATTCCCAGTGGGGGTACATATTGTATTCGGTTTGGTTGGGGGTAGGACTTATTATTAGTCCGCCTGGCTAGCTACCACCATCTTATCTAAGTCTGACGCCATAACAATGATGATTTCAGCATTATTGTGTTCCGGCAGTTAGAAATAAGGTAGCCAGTTCCTCAGTGATTGAGGATTCCGGGAGTAGTGCGCTTCCACCTTCAGCCTTATCACCACTTAGCATCAGGTGTGATGAAGGCTAAGTGCTACCTGTTGTGGATAACAAAAAAATCCGACAGAAATCCGTTTTCTGTTTTCGTGTGGCACCAAAGTAGTAGTAAAGTAGTAGTAGTAGTAAAGATATTTCGCGATTTTTTAACAGTTTTATTCATAAGTAGTGCAAAAAAGAAAATATTTGTTGGCAAATTTTTACTTTAATATTGAGTGACGCGTCCTGTTTTAACGATTAGGAGAGCTTAGTTTTTGAATTAATACTCAAGGCGTCACTAAAATTTACATTGTGTGTCTCGTCATACTTTGGTCACTTTTATTAATAGTGAAATAGAAATCACAAAAGATAACCTCTTTAAAAAATATACCAAAGTCATATCTTCCTCAATAATAAAAAATGCCTTTAATTAAAACACTTTAATCTAGTAGTAAGTATAACTTTAATTATTTAAATTGTTTCGAAAAGTCTCCCGACACCCAATGGCTGTTGGAAACGTTTTCGTTTGCATATGTCATTGATCAGTGCCCGTAGTGTAAGTTTTTATGTCAAAAAACGCAAACTATTTCGAATGCGTATTAATGTCAATTTGTATGAAAACTGTATTAGCGCCTCTAGCGGCGAGTAGCGCGCTTATATAGTTTTCATACAAATTGACATTAATACGCATTCGAAATAGTTTGCGTTTGCTTGACATAAAAACTTACACTCGGGGTACCGAATAGTAATGTCAAAGTTTCGTGAATGAATAGACATCTTCGAAAACTTTCCTCACGGTGAAGTGTCTCGAAAAGTGTACTTTCCGACAGTTCGTGAATAGCCCTGGTGGTTTATAAGTCGGGTTTAGCATTATGTAATTCATCATCATCATCATCATTTCAACCGTAAGACGCCCACTGCTGGGCATAGGCCTCCCCCAAGGATCTCCACAACGATCGGTCCTGCGCTGCCCGCTTGTTATGTAATTAATACCATGAAAAACACATGGTGCAACGCTGTGGATATCCTTGGTTATGCTCAGCAGTGGGCGTCGTATGGCTAATAATGTTGATGATGATGATGATTAATTATAAATATACTATATCGTCCTTTAATGCAAACTAGTCGAGCGAAAATTACACATAATTACAAACTAATTTTAAATGTGAAAATGTGTTTGTGCGTAATTGTGTTCTGTGTTGTGTTTCACGTCAAAACGGAGCAACGCAACGGTTTGACGTGATTTTTGAGAGCTGGAGATTGATGTAGGCTTTTTATCCCGGAAAAACATCACATTCCCGCGGGATAGCGTCCAGTGCCCCTAGTGTAAGTTTTTATGTCAAGCAAACACAAACTATTTCGATTCCGTATTTATTTATTTATTTATTTATTTATTTAATCTTTATTGCAAGACACAGCAAATGGCGGACTTAATGCTAATATGCATTCTCTTCCAGTCAACCGGAAAGGGTGTCAGGGAGAAAATGAACAGCGGCAATAAAACAAAAAGTGACAATACAAAGAAGAAAAAAGTAACTAGGTAATAACAATGCAAAAAAAAGTAAAATTAAATAACAACTTTCAATTTGTAGATGTTTATAAATATATGAGTACTAATACTAACTAAACTAACAATCATGTTATATATAATTTATACAAACACATACACATATTATATATACAAATATAAATATATATATAGAATATAAATAAATATATATACATATACATATCTAAATAACACATAAGTCAGAGCAGATTTATCAAGATTAGTGTAGACAGCTCAAGTAATGTTCGCGGACCATTTTCCTGAAAACGCACTTACTGGGTGCACTACGGATGCTTAGAGGCAAGTCGTTCCAAAGTCGTACAGCCGAAACGGAGAATGATTGGGAGACGAAGCCAGAAGAGTGGGATGGTGTTTTCAAGAGAAGGTTGCCACTAGAGCGAAGGCTACGTTCATGAGAGTCGCCCAGAAACTGAAATCTAGATTTCAAGTAATCTGGGGTAAGTGGATCGAATAGGATATTGAAGAGCATGCAGACAACTCTAAGGTTCCTACGCTCGCGAATAGGGAGCCATTTGAGCTGCTGACGGTGTTGAGAGATATGGTCGTATTTGCGTAATCCATATATGAAGCGAATACAGTTGTTAAGGAGACGATCCAGCTTACTGAGAAGGTTTTCATTGAGGTTAGTGCTACAGACATCAGCATATTCAATTATAGGCAAGACAAGCGCCTGTATAAGAGCAATCTTGGTACTGGTAGGGAGAAAGAACTTAAATCTATAGAGAGATCTAAGTGCATTAGTGGCTCTGAGAGATACTTGTTCGATGTGATCTTTCCAAGAGAGGCAGGCATCGATAGTCAAACCCAAGTCCTTCACTTGTTGTGAATAGGGTATAATCACGCCGTTGAATACCAAATTGTCGATATCATTCCAGTTTAGGCGCGACAACTGACGAGAGCTACCAACAATTAATGATTGACATTTAGCCGCGTTAACTGAAATGCCATAATTTTTCGACCACTCAGAAATCCTCTGCAAATCGCAGTTGATTAGCGCGACAGCAAGATTTAAGTTGTGGACATCATGTTGCGCATAAAGTTGAAGATCGTCGGCATAAAGATGGAAAGAAGAGGAGAGATGAGGGGTCAGAGAGTTGATAAACAAGGAAAAGAGAAGAGGGGAGAGTATACCACCTTGCGGAACGCCAGCCTCCAAGTCGAGCCAGTCAGACAGCGTCCCATCCACTCGTACGGCTTGTTGGCGATCGCAAAGATAGGAAGAGAACCAAGAATGTGCCGTAGAAGAAATACCTAACCGACCGAGCATGGCTAGGAGAATTTCGTATTTATGTCAATTTGTATGAAAACTATATAAGCGCGCTACTCGCCGCTAGAGGCGCTGATACAGTTTTCATACAAATTGACATAAATACGGAATCGAAATAGTTTGCGTTTTTTGACATAAAAACTTACACTACGGGCACTGTAGTCAACGTAGGCGAAGCCGCGGACGGCAGGCTAGTAAGACATATGCGAATTGATAATCGAATTTTAGAGAATCGACCTATTGTTTTCCAAACATATACTAATCTCAACTCAATAGATACTCCTAAGGTTAATACTTTTTTTTTATCCACAACGGGGTAGCACTTAGCCTTCATCATACCTGATGATAAGTGGTGATAAGGCTGAAGGTGGAAGCGCACTACTCCCGGAATCCTCAATCACTGAGGAACTGGCTATCTTATCTTTAACTGCCGGAACACAATAATGCTGAAAACATCATTGTTATGGCGTCAGACTTAGATAAGATGGTGGTAGCTAGCCAGGCGGACTAAGAACAAGTCCTACCACCAACCAAACCGAATAAGTACCACCACTGGGAATCGAACTCGGGACCTCTGAGTCTGAAATCCGTGGTATGAACCACTAGACCACAGAGGCGGTTAAGTAACTTCGTAATAACAAGCAGATAACAACAACAAATCGGAAAAATATACTATCGCTAAGGAACTAGCTAGATAAGCTAATTGGGATAAAATAGTTTATTTTTGGGTAAGTAGTGAAATATTATGTTACAGCTGATCGGACAGACGTTGTACTGTCTTAACCATTATTTTGAATTCGAATTGATTGTTACTTATAAGCGACGAAAAGATAATTTTTCAAACGATATTTGCAGCACTGTCAGCAAACTGTCATCGTGCAAAAGTATTGAACAGCTCTGATTTTATTTTTAAATCGTTTGTAGCTGGCTGCTGGTCAAAAGTAAAAGTAAAATTTATTTATGGACACTTACCACCCTTGGAATAGTTCTTGTACTTATAAAAAAACTAAAGGGTTTAGGTATATCTTAAAAGCTGATATTATAAATGTGAAAGTGTGTTTTTTTGTATATCCATCTATCACGTCAAAACGGAGCAACGGATCGACGTCATTTTTGGTACGTTTAGGAGCTAGAGACCATGGATTCCTTCCTTACCCAGGAAGGATTTTCGCTTCCGTGTCTTAGAACTAGATACTTTCAACATTACTTTCGGAATATATTTTCGCTTCCAAGTCTTAGAATATAGGCAACGTTTTATCCCGGAAAAAACATCACATTCCCGCGGTATAACGTTGTGTAGTCCACGCGGGCGAAGTCGCAGGTGGAAGGCAAGTAATTTAAAAATGTCATACTTATAGCTTCAAACACTAATGATTCTTATTACCTACGTCATAAATTTGTAAGTAATATAATAAAGTCATACTAATATAGCTTTAAACACTAATGAATTTTATTACGTCCTAAAATTGTAAGTAGGTAAGTACCTACCTACCTATTAAATTATTATTATTATTTTACTACATAAAACTTTTTGTAGGTTCGTTCCACCCCTGCACCGTAAATACACATTACAGACTAAACATTGCAGACTATTTTCCAATAAAAACAAACAATTATAGCGAAAAGTTCGCAGTCAAGTATCTGCCCACGCGTAATCCACTTGTTATCATACTTGCAAATTGATATAATCCGTAGAAGGACGTAAACGTAAACATACCGATATTTATCAAGATATTATCGACAACTCACTTATCACTACATCACTACATAGTATAAAACAAAGTCGCTTTCTCTGTCCCTATGTCCCTTTGTATGCTTAAATCTTTGAAACTACGCAACGGATTTTGATGCGTTTTTTTTAATAGATAGAGTAATTCAAGAGGAAGGTTTATATGTACTTTTTATCCCGATATTCCCACGGGAACGGGAACCACGCAGGTGAAACCGCGGGCGGCCGCTAGTTGGAATATACATTACAGTTCGTTACTAATCACGATAAATCTAAAGCTATACTTATACCTATTACTCAAAACAAAATGCCCACTTGGTTTTTCATGGTTTTTTCGCTTTAATTAATTTAAACACAAATAAAAAAAAAATTATGAATAGACGTTACTAAAATACGCATTAACAGATTATTTCAACATAATTATTCACATGTAAGTGTTGGCAATGGATAGCCAAAGATAGATAGATAGATAGCTAGAAATAGCCAGACAGACAAAAATGGGATTCTTTGGAGGGGGCTACCTGTAAAGGGTCCATATAAAATCAAATCAATACATAATTATAATATTTAATTTTCATTTCATTTTTAATTCTTTATCTCCTAAAGTTGTTTTTAAATGTAATGATTTATAATTTAATGAAATGAATTTGTGATTGCAAATTAATGATATTACAAATTAAAACTTTCGTGTGGTTAAAAAACGAAGCACTGCTTGCAAATAAACAACGCAAAAAGTTGTTCAGAGGTCTCCACTTTCGGAATACGCTACTGCTGATTATTACGGTGCTACGAAGTTGGCTACGGTTTCCGTAGCATCGGATTTATAGTATGCTTTTTAAAAAACTTGTCATTAGCTCTTTCGATGTTTTTATAAGTTGATCTTCAATTATATGATAAAGATGCCATAATTTAGGTTTTGATAACACAAAATACATAATAGATAGGCATAAATTTATGTAATTTGTATGCATCCAAGAGCAAGCAGCCACGCGAGCAAAGAGCTACGCTACAAGGCCGAAGGCTACGGAGGCCGGCTACCTATACCGAGACTAGTCTTAATTTATTTTTTTTGTTCAGACTGTGTAGTGTACATAATAAATATGTTATATATGGGAAAAGGATATAATTAAAACTAGACTAAATGATATTCAATTTTCACATTATTATTATGTCCATTTTTTATGTTCTTGTTAGTTACGGGCTGATTGCGCTGCGGCACTGATTTAGCTATATTTTCCATTGGTGTGGTACGCGGCGTTCTTGACCTCGTACTAAATCAGACTTTAGGGCGGTACGAGGCACTTTCGACCCCATCACCCTCAAAAGACTAAAATATTTTTTTTAGCGGGAATTCAGAAAAAAATATGGTTTTGATATAGTATATTATGATACAAGTGAGCTTAGGTTGCTCATTATACACGAGGCTGTGGGTTGCAGCCCGAGCCGCAGGCGAGGGCGTAAATCAGCCGAGTGTCTAGTGAGTAAGTTGCTCACGAGTTTCATACGCACTTTTTCAACACACTTGCGAGGAAAAACAAACATTTATTGCATACATATTGTATTAACCTAATATTAACTAAGGGAAAAAACGCGCAAATTTTTTTTTGCACGCGCCAATTCAGAGGTGATTGATTACATACAGCCATACAGCCTACTTCAAAATGATTAAGTATAATAATAGTGATAAAATGCAAATGTTTTATAACAAATTATTGTGAATCCATACTATATACTATATACTATATACTATATACTATATACTATATACTATATACTATATACTATATACTATATACTATATATACTATATAATATTATAAATGTGAAAGTGTGTTTGTTTGTTTGTCCGTCTTTCACGTCAAAACGGAGCAACGGATCGACGAGATTTTCGGTATGGGGATAATTCGAGAGCTGGAGAGTAACATAGGCTACTTTTTATCCAGGAAAATTATAAAATAAAAATGGTAATTTTGTAAAGAAAACGGATAAACTGTCATACTTCACACAACTGTCATTTCTTAGCCGCTTCCAAAGAGTAGGTATGTCAAAGAGTATGTAATCACTGACATTTTTGCCGCTTAGGATTACTTTTTTTTAATAAGTGACATTGTGTCAGGCAGGTTAAACGAAGTTCGTGTCAAATAAAATTTATATGGTAAAACAACGTTTGCCGGGTCAGCTAGTTATAAATAATTTGATTCATCATCATCATCATCATCATGTCAGCCGAACGACGCCCACTGCTGGGCATAGGCCTCCCCCAAGGATCTCCACAACGATCGGTCCTGCGCTGCCCGCATCCAGCGGCTTCCCGCGACCTTGACCAGATCGTCGGTCCACCTTGTAGGGGGCCTGCCCACGGAACGTCGTCCGGCACGCGGTCGCCATTCAAGAACCTTTCCGCCCCAACGGCCATCGGTTCTCCGCGCTATGTGTCCCGCCCACTGCCACTTCAATGATGCAATCCTTCGAGCGACGTCGGTTGTTTTAGTTCTCCTGCGGATTTCATCATTTCTGATTCGATCGAGCAGGGAAATACCAAGCATCGCTCTCTCCATTGCTCGCTGGGTGACTTTGAGCCTTCTTATGAGACCCATAGTAAAAGACCACGTCTCACTTCCATAGGTCATTACTGGCAACACACACTGGTCAAAGACTTTCGTCTTGAGACATTGAGGTATTTCGGACGCGAATATATGTCGGAGCTTCCCAAACGCTGCCCATCCGAGCTGGATTCGACGAGAGATCTCTTTCTCAAAGTTAGACTTACCTAACTGGACCGTCTGTCCTAGGTAAACATAGTGGTCAACAACTTCGAGTGTAATGTTCCCAACATTAACTGGAGCGGGTGCAACATGGGCATTGAACATGATTTTCGTCTTGTCCATGTTCATCTTAAGACCCACTCTTTGCGAAGCATTACCGAGATCTTCGAGCATTGTGTTCAGGTCTTCCAAGGTCTCAGCCATAAGAACTACATCATCGGCAAACCGTAGATGTGTTAGGTACTCGCCATTGATGTTGATGCCGCATCCTTTCCAGTCCAGCAGCTTAAAAATATCCTCCAACGCAGCTGTGAACTGTTTGGGAGAGATGACATCTCCTTGTCTCACACCTCGCTGTAGTTGGATAGGATTAGAGCTCTGGTTCTGTAATCGGACCGACATGGTGGCGTTTTGGTATAGGTACCTCAGCACCTCGATGTACCTGTAGTCTATTTGGCACCTCTGGAGAGACTGCAGCACGGCCCAGGTCTCGATCGAATCAAAGGCTTTCTCATAGTCCACGAACGCCAAGCAAAGTGGCAAGTTATACTCTTCGGTCTTCTGTATAACTTGCCGCAGCGTATGAATGTGGTCTATGGTACTGTAGCCTTTCCGGAACCCGGCTTGTTCGGGAGGTTGGAAGTCGTCGAACCTGCGAGCGAGACGATTCGTAATGACTCTCGAAAACAACTTATAGATATGGCTCAGAAGCGAGATGGGTCTATAGTTCTTCAAGAGAGTTTTATCACCCTTCTTGAAAAACAGCATCACATCGCTTCTGCCCCATGCCTTTGGCGTTTTGCCCTCGAGGATGACAGAGTTGAAGAGCTTCTGGAGGACCTTAAGTATCGGCTTACCGCCTGCTCTCAGAAGTTCTGAATTTGATTATAATATACTTAATTATGTTTTTTGTCTTAATTAGGGACACATTTATTTATTCTAAAAACGTAAATGGATTTTCAGCCGTATAAAGCCTCTTTGTTGTTACAAAAAAAGAACTGTATCTATTACCCGCTGAAATTGAAAATGCTCTGTTGACTCGCATATTACTTGCAGTTAGGTACTAACTTAACTCTGTAGGGATACTGTATTACCCGGTTAAATTGAAAAGTCTCTGTTTACTCGCATATAATTTGCAGTTAGGTACTTACTTAACTTTGTAGGGATAATTCTATTACGCAACTAGTACTGTAATATTATGCACGCGTGGGTTATAGTTCGGTTTATGGCCCTAAGATCGATGTAATAAGGCTCACTTTATGAGCAAGTGTGTTGAAAAATATTTACAATGAATTGATTTAAGTACCTAAATCTGCCGCCGCGGCCGCCCGTGATTAGGATAGTTGCTTTAAAATCTGTAGCAGCACTCTTTCGGTCGTATCAGGAACTTAAATTCAAAACCTATTTGACAGCAGCACTTTGACAGCTTTTGAAGGACGGTAGGTATAGTTTACTATTCGACTACGATTAGTGTAGTTTTTAGGGTTCCGTAGTCAACAAGGAACCCTTATAGTTTCGCCATGTCCGTCTGTCCGTCTGTCCCCAGCCTAGCTCATAGACCCTTAGTACTACAAAGCTGTAACTTGGCATGAATATACATATTTATCACGCCAACAAAGTAGTTAAGTAAGATTTAAAAAAAAAATTTTTTTTTGGTTACCTCTCCTACACGTGAAGTGGGGATGTAATTTCTTTTTCTTGTCTACCCCATAATGTGGAATGTCATTGGATAGCAATTTAAAAATATTGCGGGTTTGTGAAAACAGTTTTTTGATTGAGACATCCGTTTGTGAATCATTAAGCTTTAAAATGCAAAATTTTGTTAGAGTTATGTATCCCCAGCCAGCCAAATGGTTGCTTTTGGATACGTGAAAAAATTCACGATAGTTGTATGTATGACGAAATTAAAAGGAAAACTATCACAGCTAAGTAGGCTTTACAAGTTTTTGAGATATAACACATTTTCGAAAACCGCAAATATAACTTTGTAATTCGTACGAACACTATGAAAATCAAAGTTAGTTTTTTCTGACGAAAAATGATAGTGGTATTTTTACTAGGTGTATGTAATCGGTACGTTAAGAGGGTACGGAACCCTCTGGATTTTTCATGCTAGGGGTAAGTACTGCACTTTTCACAGTTCATTAATACCGCGTTCGTTTCCTATACAAACAAGTATTCCTATAATATATATATATATACAAGCTGACCCGGCAAACGTTGTTTTGCCAATTAATAGTGGACCCGGTCACCAATATCTTGTGTGTGTGTTTATACACCAAAAGTTGCCTACACCAAAAAACAGATAGCGCTAGTTACACACTACCAATAAAGGGGCCCAAGCTTGTTCTCTATTTCCTACATATAAAAAATTACTCTGTGAAGTAGAGTGAGTGTCAGATAACTCTGCGCGACTGGGGCATTTTTGGCCCTAGTTACAGTACATTTTTTTATTCTAAGCTTATAGAAAAGATTAGTATTCGACTTTGACCGCGCAGACGTCAGTGATTACATACTCTTTGGAAACGGCAATGGAAGAAATGACAGTTTTGTATCGAAGGTACGACAGTTAAACGATTTTTCATAGAAAATTACAATTTTTACTCAATATTCCGGAATAATAAGTAGCCTATGTTACTCTCCAGCTCCCAAACTATCCCCATACCAAATATCACGTCGATCCGTTGCTCCGTTTTGGCGTGAAAGAAGGACAAACAAACAAACAAACAAACAAATAAACAAACAAACAAACACACTTTCACAATTATAATATTAGTATGGATCAACACATTGCAATTACATTCATACAAGTCGGATCAGCTCATCATTATCTTACGCTACAATACGAATTTAGGAGTGTTAGTGAGAGAATTTAGGAGTGTTAGTGAGAGTTTGATATGTGTGCTAACATACTCTATGGTCTAGTGATTCGTAAATAGAAAGATCATGTCTACGCAGCAAAGAATAACTAGGTAAAAAAGAGCAAGAAAGTTGTAGACTACAACAACCAACCACTTTCTCGGTAAAAAGTGAAGTTTATTGAAAATGAAGTAGGTAGGTAGGTACCTATGAAAAAATCGACCCATCTCACAACTAGAGTGCACAACAGATAAGTCTGCGCGCGGTCAAAATTGAATACTAATTTTACCATAACCTTAGAACAAAAATATATAGGTATTGTAACTGGCCCCAAAAACGCCCCAGTATATCTGTCAGATATACTGCGCGCGGCAGTATATCTGACACTGACTCTAGCTCCGATGCCGATGGGTCTTAAGGGGATGGGTCTATGGCGATGGGGTATTATGGGATAGCTGTGAGTTCGATTTGTTCTAATTCCATAGGTATTTTCATAATTTAATAGATAAAATTGCATAGTGAATGCATAAAAGTAAAAATAATCAAAAAGTGAAGTTGTCAATAAAATATAATCATATCATGCTATTTTATATCAATACTTATGTACCGTGACGTGTCATTATCATTATGTGATAATTAATAATGACTTAGTTTTATATCACGAGCGCGATCCGCATTTTGTTGTGTGCACTCGTGTATATAGGTACACGGTTTGGCAGACAGTTTGTATAAAAGGAGGCTGCGGCTATTCTCATGGCTCTACATACACATGCGTGGCTCACCCGCGCTCGTAAGATAAAACATCTCATACCTATCTTATTTAAATTTTTATTTTTTTACATTTACAATGCAATTTTTACTATTGAAAAATTTAAAATGGAGTATTTTAGAAAAAAATCGACTCGTCTCACAATCACAACCAGCTCCGATGGGACTCGAACCCAAGACCTGTTGGGACATTAAATGGTGATGCGATTCCATACGAAACGAAACCTTGGGCAAATGTTTTTGACAAGATTTTAATAGAAAAATGGAAAATGAAGTATTTAGAAAAAATCGACCCGTCTCACGAACCCACGACCTTTCGCTATCCGGGCGACTGCTCTAACCACTGAGCTACGGAGTCGTTATTTTTTTCTAAATACTTCATTTTCCATTTTTCAACCATAAAATTTGCATTGTGAATGCAAAAAAGTAAAAATCTAAATAACAAGATTTTGATATATAAGAAGATTTTAATTTTAATATTATATTATTATAGACGCATTACCCAATGAATTACCTACCATACCTGCGAATATTGTCTATTAGCAACTATTAAATAAAAAAGAAAATAAAGCACTGTTGCAATTATTGTCTTGTCTTATTTTCTTTTATCGGTTTATTTTCTTTTCTAGCGTGTAATTAGATTTATCGTTTAGTCGATAAATGGATTATTATATAACCAGCTTATCACTTAAATTTATCAAAAATACGATGGTATCATCAACTTGAGTAATTATTTATTTATTTTAATGTTGAAGTTAAAGATAACAGTTACCATGATTAATAGATAATATAGAACACCATTATCAGAAAATATGCATTGAAATCTTCATGAATTAAGTAAGTGTGTCTTTACTATAATAAAACAAAGACGCTTCCCGTCTGTATACTGATGTTTCATACTTTGCAACGGATTTTAAATGCGGTTTTCATCAATGGTGTAATACATGCATAGTGGTTATAATTCTTAAAGTCAAAATTATTCACTGTAGCTATTTAATTAGTCTGCATATCGCACATACACAAAGGTACATTATTACATAATTATATAAGTAATTATATACTAACTGTGCCCGCGACTTCTTTCGCCAATGCATTTCGTGTTTAGGAAGAAATTTTGGTATTGTACAATGTACATGTACACAAACATATTATGCGTAGCTGTATAGAAACTTATATAGATATAAGACGATTATTCTGCTGATACACATCAGTAAAAAAAATAACAAACAAACAATTAACTTAAAGGCTATAATAAAATACTTATTCTAGGGTAAGTACGTGTGTTCAGCAGCAAGAAGGGTCAAGGCTCGGTGTTTAATTATTTGCCAGTCGGCAAAACATCGATTTTCCGATGTATGACGTGTACATTTACAAAATTGCTACATGAACAATGTTACATGTTTTTAACCGACTTCAAAAGGAGGAGGTTCTCAAGTCGTGTGAATGGTTTTTTTTATGTATGTTCCACGATAGCTCCGCCAATAGTGAACTGATTCTGATAATTCTTTTTTTATCTGATAGACCAAAGTTTCAATTTGGTCCCATGAAAAATTTACAGTAGTCGGTTCAGAAGTTTCTTTAGAATCCTGAAAAAATACATCGTTTTCGTCTGGTAGTTCTTGCTTTACGCTTCAATATCTTCGGGAACTCACACAAACTATTTACCAATTTCGATAAATTCTTCTTTTATTCGAAGGAGTATATTCCTGAGTTGGTTTCATTGTAACCAAGTTAAGAGATGGTGAAATCCAGGGGAAATTGAGAAAACCTCGCAAATTTTATAGGTATTTTACGTGTTTTATATTATTTTTTAAAGTATTTGCATCTGCTAATCATGATGTCATGATAATGAGCTGGTGATGGAAGGTACAACTCCTCAATGGTTAGGAGTCGGAGGGTATTTTTTTTAAATATCGTTAATACGTAAAGATTTGTAGTTGTAATATTTCAGGTTATTTAGGTGAGCTGATCATGGAAGGTAAAACTCCTTAACGCTTAGAAGTAAAAGCATGATTTTTATGCTTAACAGTTAATATTTGGAAGGCGGAGCTTGTCTTGGTGTTCTAATTTAGATATGGACCACCATGTGACAACAGTTTTATCGTTGCACTTTACGGTACACTTGCTCATTATGTGGTTTCAAGGTAGATTTCTTACAATAAAAATGGAAAAATAAACAGATTTTTTCAAAAAAATTAAACCGCCTTCATTACAAAAAACTGCAAACAAACACCCACTTCCCAGAACACGTAAAAAAAATAAAAAAAACATTTAATTTATAGGACGAAAAAGCGCAACTTTTTCTAACTAATCTTGGAACTTTCTGATCTGTTTGAGAGCGTGCGCCCGGATTCAACTAAACTATCGACCAACTATCGGTCGACTAAAAATCACAAGTGCGCGCAGACCCTTAAAACCAAACTACGTAGAGCCAACGCGCACTTGTGATTTTTAATCAGGCGATAGTTTAGTCGGAATCGTAAGACGGTCGTGATCAAACCGTCGGCCGATAGTTTGCTTTTGAGAGCGCGCGCACTTGTGATTTTTAGTCGACCGATAGTTGGTCGATAGTTTAGTTGAATCCGGGCGCGCTCTCACATAGTCCTTTATGCACAGGCCGATAATTGTATAGTTCATGAGAATTTTATTATGACCCTTTTTAAGAAACATCGTTTCTGCCACTCTCCATTAGTTAAGTTTCAAGTGCTTGGATTTGTTTAGCGTAAATTGTAAGGAATTCAAATCAGCTCAAAGTAAAATCTGTGTTTTAAAATGCTTGGTCAGATCAATATAATTAGAATATTGTAAGTAGCTCTATTTTGTCGCCTCTATATGATATTCACAAAAAAAGAATTGAATCTGTTAATAAAAGATTTCTCTGGCTCTTGAACTTTCAATGTCATTCATAAGGCTAAAGAATTCATTTCAGCAACGTTTACCGTTTTATTTTAAACTTCAAAGTTTAGAGCACCGAAAAGATTTAATGGATTTAAGGTTCGTCTATAAATAAGTAAATGGTCGTTTGAACTGTCCCTTGCTTTTAAAAGAAGTACGATTTAATCCCACTAAAAACATCCTGTATAAAAACTAGCCAACTCTCGCTGGAGCTGCTTATTCCTTTATAAAAAGTGATGAAATATCCAGTCAGCCAGAGTCAGCCATATGAAATTTAAAACCAACTCTAATGTTCCTTACTGCGATTTCTTTATTGATATAGTTAGGTTTTACGTGACTACCGCCGGTTTCTGAAACGCCAATCAAAATTAAAATTAGCTAACACAGACTGACACAATTAATTCCCAATTAAAAGCACCTTGGGTTTCTGAAACGAAAATTATCTCACAATTAGGTAATTGACTGCTAATTATTGGTTTATTATTAGTTTGGCCACCCTGACTGAAGTCAATCGAATTAGTACTCAACATACATATTGTATCCATTATCTCTGACTGTTTTTTTTTGTTGGTAGGTACTTATTGCAGAACCTATCAACAAAATTATTTGATCCCTAGCGCCACCTAACGTGTAGCTCTAGATAAAATATGTTTGACACCGTAACGAACCACGGAACGAATTGCGAAAGTAGCAAAAGAAATCGCACGGCGAGCGAAATATTATGAATTATCACTTTTAGAAATCATAATTTAAGGGAACATTTAACGCAATTGACTGGAATAATGTAAATAAGTAGTTACTTGGTAAAATTTATTTAAATCTCAGTTAATTGGCCGAATTTCTTCAATTAATTTTTCAGGCGTTGACAGTTTGTAAATCATGTGATTATGCTTTCGGAAACCCAAATCTAGAAATGGTTAGAGAGTTTGTATGGGCACTGACAGACTGTTAACAGACTGTTGACAGTCTGTCACATTTTTCTTTCACAAACCCAAACTACAATTAATTGGAGATTAATTGGGAATAAGTTAATTTAATTTTTATTGGCGTTTCGGAAACCGGCCCTTAGACGTTGAAAATTCTTACATGTTGGTCGACACACAAGTCAACGACCAAGTCACATAAAACCTAACTATATGAATAAAGAAATCACAGTAATAAGTAACATATTAGAGTTGGCTTGGCTTACTGAGAGATTTCATCTCCTTGTGAATCCTTGTGAGTCTTCTAAAAGAGGCTTGAAAATACGTTGAAACGGCAGTGTTTGCTTCGCACTTGACTTGGCGGGGGCACTGCCGTGCCCTCAGATATTCAAGTTCTCAAGTTCTCAAGTTCTCAAGTTCTTTATTGCATACCATGTTTGTACAGAAGATGTTATTAAAAATAAAAGAAACAAACACGACCCTGCAAGGGCACAGCAACACAAATAAAATAAAAATAAAATAAAGAAAAATATTAATTAAAAATTTACAAGTTTCCACGTGGCTCCAAATACAATTTATTTAAAATGAAATATCTGGGGCATTTCTCTTCTGTTGACCGTATGCAAAAGATATAATAAAAGCAAATAGGATATCAATCTATTTGGTAGTCTTGCAATCTTCTCTAGGTCTATATCGCTTAAGTTACAGTCTGTGAAACCATGACAACTGCACAAGTGAATGAATTTCGATGCCAAGATAAATATATCGTAGTGCTTGGGACGGTGGATTTTAATGTACTTGGACCACTATCATAGTGGCACTATGTTGTATAAGATCGTTCAAATGCTTTGAAGCGTTTCTAAAGCTGTGTCCGCGACTGCATGCATTGCATGCATTTCGTGATTAGAAAGTTCAGGGGCTATCTTTTTTATCTCCTCTCTCTCCGCCTTAGGTTTATTTTGAAGGTCTGAAAACCAGATGTTAGGGTTATACATATACCTTCAAAATGTATATATGTTGCGAAGGCCTTAGCTATTATAACAAAAAACATCATCAAAATCCGTTCCGTAGTTTTTGCGTGCAAGGCGAGCAACAGACAGACAGACATAAATTTAAAATATCATATTTTTCTTTTTTACTTTTTTGCATTCACAATGCAATTTTAATTTAAAAAAAAAATATATAAAGGATTTTAGAAAAAATCGACCCGTCTCACAATAAGCTCCGATGGAACTCGTACCCACGACCTTTCATTATCCGGGCGACTGCTCTAACCTCTGAGCTACGGAGTGAGCGAAGGAGTTGTGAGACGGGTCGATTTTTTCTAAAATACTTCATTTTCAATTTTTCAATCATATTTTTCGTTTAATTTTGTTACTTGTATGAAGACTCCTTGGAACAAGTACTTTTTTAGTTTATATTCAACTAGCGGCCGCCCGCGGTTTCAGCCGCGTTGTGCCCGTTCGCGTGGGAATATCGGGATAAAAATAATCATTTTTGTTATTCCAGCCTATATTCTATCTCGGTTACAAATTTCATCTAGACACGCTCAGTAGTTTTTGCGTGAAAAAGTAACAAACATTCATAAATCCATCCATGTCACAGATTACTAAATAGTTACAACGTAATCCATACTCACAAACTTTCGCATTTATAATATTAGTACGAGTTAAGTAGTTAGTAAGAGGCCTACTACAATTTTATTATTACCTATGTTTAGATTTGGATAAATACATATTGTTAAGTGCTATTAGTAAATAAACAACACTGCAAGCGGATTGTCTAATTAACAGTAGGCTTATCTTATCATATCTATACATCTATACAAATAAATAAAATTGGAGTGTCTGTTTGTAATCTCAGATCATATAATACTATACTAGGTTTGTAATATTAAAATAACCGCTTTTTACTACATGCATATTATTATATATACGGTACATATACCAAAATAACATTTTTTTCCAATTTATTCTGTCTGTCTGCTTGTCTGTTTGTTCCGGCTAAACTCTGAAACGGCTGGACCGATTTTGACGGGACTTTCATTGGCAGGTAGCTGATGTAATAAGGAATAACTTAGGCTACTTTTTATCCCGATATTCCCACGGGAACGAGAACCATGCGGGTGAAACCGCGGGCGGCTGCTAGTACACAATATAGTACTTTGTATATTCACGTGCATTGCATCTAGGCGTGCATTAGATGGTCATGCAATCATCAGTCATGAAAATTTTAACCAATCAAAATGAAGCATCCGTAATAAAGCTGCTCGATATAAATACCTCTACATCGATTAGTTAAAATTAGCATGACCAGTGTAGTTGATTGACGATTTCATGACCTTCTAATCAGGGGGAGCAGAGGGGCAACTGCCTCCCCCCCTTCTCTAAAGGCTCACAATTACCTAAAATTCATTACTTTTTCATACATTTCGTCTTCCAGAGTATGAACCTGCCTACCCCCTCCCCCCTTGGGCCATGGGCTGGCAATTTGCCCCTCCCTGAGCCAATGGGCTGACGACGCCCCTGCTTCTAATAAACAGCTATCAAAGTGCATCTGCACTGAGGGCTGCACGCTGTCATATTGTACGTGTACCTACGAGGCTACGAGTTCTGTAGAATTCATAAGCAACCTCTCAATTTCGAGCAGTGCATCCCTTTATGAAAATTTCAAAGTAAGTTGCCGTCAATAGTATTACGCTGGCTTTGTGCGCGACTCCTCAATCATGTAGGTAGGTACCTACTTAGTTGGAGGATATTGGAGAAACGGAGATGGTTGTAGTTGTAGTAAATAAATATAGTTGCAGATATTAGTTTTGTGGTTGATTGTGAAGGGTTTGTATGCACGTTTGTTTGGAGATAAGGCAAGTGCCCGTTTTTTCTGCAAATGGGTTTCATCGTCATCATCATTTCAGCCGTACGACGCCCACTGCTGGGCATAGGCCTCCCCCAAGGATCTCCACAACGATCGGTCCTGCGCTGCCCGCATCCATTCCTTCCACTCTGCACTACCAATCTGCACTACCGGTAGTGCAGATTGGAATTTTTTGTCCTATCTGCACAACTGTACTACTAGCTGTCAAACCGGTAGTGTCGTTAGGAATTATTTCTTCCCTTTTGCACTACTGTGTAGTAGTGCACATTGGAATTATAAAGAGCATTACTTTTTCATTCCTAACTGCACTACCAAACAATTATTGTGTATGCGAACTCTTAGCTTCTACGGTTTTACATTATTTATGAAATGTCATGAAGAATTTATGAAATAAAATTGTATTTAGTTATCATTAATTAATATGTTTAGTATTTTTTTTTACTTAAAAACTATCATTTCATAACACTACCGGTTTGACAGCTGGTAATACAGTAGTGCAAATAGGACAAAAAATTCCAATCTGCACTACCGGTAGTGCAGATTGGTAGTGCAGAGTGGAAGGAATGCCCGCATCCAGCGGCTTCCCGCGACCTTGACCAGATCGTCGGTCCACCTTGTAGGGGGCCTGCCCACGGAACGTCGTCCGGTTCGCGGTTGCCATTCGAGAACCTTTCCGCCCCAACGCCAAATGGGTTTAGGTAGGTATATGATAAGTTTTAGTAAAAATTTCATTTTTATATTACAAGCGTTTTTGCTGACTGTACTTTTTAATATTGTATTGTCATCTAAACCAAACCTGTATACAAAATTTCAGCTCCATATCGGACATTGGGAAATGGGTCAAATTAAGCTTGTAAGATTTGTCCCCCACTAGGTTATAACATGGCAAGTTAATAAAAAGCTTTTAAAAATAAGAAATCCGGCGAGATTGGTTCTTTGATCGCACTAATCTCTAGCTATAATTAATATAGGTTTTCTTGTTAATTTGTAAGATACATCATCATTATAATTTTAAGCCGCTCGACGCCCAATGCTGGACATAGACCTCACCTAAGGATCTCCACAACAAACGGTCCTGTGCTGCCTGAGTTTGTAAGTTGAATGAATGAAGCGTACTATCTATACCTATACTAGCCTTCCGCCCGCGGCTTCGCCCGCGTGGACTACACGACGTTATCCTGCGGGTATTTTTTCGGGATAAAAAGTAATCTATGCCACTCTTCAGCTCCCAAACTATTTCTATAGGTACCAAAAATCACGTCGATCCTTTGCTACGCTTTGAATTCACTTCAACGGGCAGGATCTTCCAAAAACTCTGTCTTTGTCTTTTTGTTTATGTGAGAAGAGTAATGAAAATAACCTCACTTTTTCATTTTTTCAATGTTTTTGTTGTTATTTTGAGCATAAATTCACTTTTTGAAAAAGTAGCCTGAGAATAATCTACTATATGTCATTACCTATTTTTCTATATATTATTCGTGAATTAGAGATTAATAATCTAAGTATAAAACCAAAAAAATATAAAAATTACGAAAATTTTCTTTATTTTTAAAATTTTTTAAAGTCGAGATAAGGGACGAATATTGTTTTTCTAGCCACAAAATAATCAAGATCGTTTATGAAACTTCAACATATATTTTTATCTGCTCAAAATAAAGAATATTTATTTGATTGTTTACTTTTGAATCATAAATTGGTTGTTTTCGATAATTTGGAAGATCGTGCCCCCAAAACAGTCCGAACTCCGATGGATACGATGGATCGGTAATAAAGACAACATTAAAATTCAATAGTCAATACTCAATACTTTATTGCTTCAACCATATTACAAAGGTGTTAACAAAATATGCACAGTTTATTAATATTTATTTTATTTTATTTATTAACAACACGAGTTACAATGGTGTTTAGGTACCTAAGTAGGTACATACAGTCCTACAAAACCGACTAGTCGGTTTGACTGTGGGGAGTTAAATATGGACCCTGTCGGGCACAGCAACTATGAGGGTGAGGGGGAAGACCTTTCCTTTGGCTAATAACATTAATTGATGATGTGATAGTTTACATTTAATTTTATTATAATTGAAGTAGGTATGAATTAATTGTAAAAAATAATTAAGTAGGTAGTTTTGTTAATTTATTGAAGTTTTTTGTATAATTTATGTTCATAAAATTTTATCATTTAAATATTCTTGGATAGTGTAATATTGTTTTTTTATCAATTGAACTTTTATTTTTTCTGATGAAGTCTTTTTCTTTTGGTAAATCTTTTATTTTATTTGCCAGGTTATTGAATATTTTTATGGACATCACTAGAGGCCCGGAAGAGTGCATTTTTATACGAGATGTTGGTAAAGTTAAATTATGCCGTGGTGTCGTAGTGTATATCTTGTTATAGTTTCATCTCGCCGTTTGTAGAATTCTGGATACTTCCTGACGAACTTGCATGCTTCCAAAATATAAATACAAGGTAACGTAAGGATTTGAAAATTCTTATTAGGGTTTCGACAAAAAACAAAAGACGAAACCCTTTATAGGATTACTCGTGCGTATATCCGTCCTGGGTGCATACCATCAACTCTTATTGCGGTTTTGTTAAGGAACCTAAACTGATCTGCTTCGCTTATTCGTACCACGACAGCTTAATATCAATGACAGCGATTCAGTGATCATTCAATGACATTTCACAGCCGCTGAGCTGTCATCAACTCTTATTTGACGTGTAACTTGGCCAAGCTAACATGTCACCTGCAGGTTATACCCGTCCCTTTCACTCTCCTGGCATGACAGAATCGAGTGAAAGAGACGGGTAGAAGAAATAAGGACACAAATCGTTCGGTCATTCACATTTAGCAATTCATTTGCGATCCAGTTTTTAGAAGGTCATGGTACGAAAGAAAGCAATTCATCTTAGGAACCTATTCTGCATCGCGCTATTTTTGAATCGCTGTCTTAAAGTTGATGGTATGCACCCTGGTTTTACAGCCAAATGGCTTCAAAACTACTGGAACAAATGAGTTGAATCTTGGTACTTGTTCTGTGACCCAAAGACGAAGCTAAATATATAAGGAACGACTAAGATTAATTTAAACTAAGATTAGGTCTGTCGGGACCCTCTCCACGCGAGTTTTACTCGCACCTGTCCAGTTATTAAATAAAATATTATAAAGAAAAAAGATAGGTATGTAGGTATGTATGTATGTAATGAATAAACTCAAAACTACTGGACCGATTTCAAAAATTCTTCCACTTTTAGAATGATCCCTGATTAGCATAGGCTATACTTTATCCCGATATTCCCACGGGAACGGGTACCACGCGGGTAAAACCGCAAGGATTCGCTAGTAATAAAGTATAATAATTTTCCCACCAGTTGTATTTTAGCTTTTCGTACTCAATTGTTCATATCGAAACTCCGTAATTCGAATAAAATAAAGATATTATTTTTTTTAACAAATAATCATTATTTTTAATCGGATCAGTCCAATTATTGTGCTATTTTAGAAATTGCCAACACCGAAACATACAATCTTCTCAACGGGAAAAATCATTTCTTTATTAATGGACTAACTTTCCACGCCCAGCTTCGCCCGCGTGGACTACACGACGTTATTTATCCCGCGGGAATGTGATATTTTCCGGGATAAAAAGTATGCTATGTACAAAGTATGTGTGTGCCAAATTTTAGCCAAATCCGTTTAGCCGTTTTGGCGTGATTGAGCAACAAACATCTAAGCTATAACACTTATATACTAATAGGATGTCAAAGATTTTGATTTATTTAGGAGGGCATTGATATTGCAATCTTTATAATTAATAAGATAACCTGTGATAAGATAAAGTGCCTAAAATCTGGCTAAAACAATGCAAATTATGGTATTTTATCAAACTTCATAAACAAAGTCCATGCACTCCACGACTTTGAGCTCCCCTGTTAAAAGGGTTGTTCATGTCGTTATTTCTCTTGTATATAAGAAAAAACCACTATACTTACAGAAAATTACATAAAATCAATTTAAAATCTCAATTTATTTTTGAAAATCAAAAGGTTTTTTTTTATTAATGAAAAATAAACTGTCGCGATTTCAATTATAGGGTTTATTGAATAGAGTTTTTGTTTTGGCAAGCCGGGAGTAGGTGCCGACAACACTTTTAAAAGCTTTGAGAGTAATTCGAAGGTTGACAAGATTTTGATTTCATCGTATTTATACAGCCTCCCTCAATGTAATGAGCGCCGATAAGCGATATGTCGGCGACGCCGACGTCGGCTTATCAGTCGCTCAGTACTAGACTTGATCAAACGTTAATAGGAATAATCGTTAAACACTATATTTTACTGTTTTTTTATGTATGTACTGTAACCTACTCGCATCTTACTCTTATGTTTTGCTATACCTACTTAAGTACTGTAAGAGATCTCAGTCTCTCACTTTATTTTATAGGTATTTTCCAATAAAATACTTTCTTCTGGTAATTGGGCTTTTATTTCACTTTTCTCTGTATTATTTTATATAAAAATACATTATATTTTTAATGGAACTTCTCTCTTTATTACCGTCTAGTATATGACTGCGTCAAATCCATCTTTCATTTTTAAACTCATATTTTTAAAGATTGATTTGAGAATATAATCGTAAAGCAGTTTCTATTCCTTTTTAAAAAGCTAACTGCCCACAGCCTACAATTTCATCTAACGGCTGTGGTTACACACACTACAGTACCTATAGCTTAAGATCCCGGTATCAAAGTACATGTTTATGTGTAATACGTCGTTTCTGGAATATATAATATTGTGCCAACTTTGCAGCTGCATAGGTAGGTACTATGCGGAAGATAAGTAGGTACTCAACATTGTCTCCTTTCATAAAATAAAATATTACAGTATTTTCCGACTTCCAGGAACTACACAATCTTTACTCAACTAAAGCGCAGTAAAGAGTTTCGTTTCGTATTTATTTTATTATTTACACAAGAGGCTTACTTGCTCTACAACATTTTTGTTCCGAGTTATTATTCCGAAACAAAATAAACAACGAAAGTTCCGGAAAGGTAGTTGGGTATATTGATTTGTAAAATATGGCGGTTGCAGCATCGTTTCGCAACGTCCGCTACTGACATTTGAAATAGCATTAAAACAAAAAACATTTCAAATAATCCGCTTGTAAATTGTGAATGAAGGTTCGTAAGGGGAAAATTTTGCAGTTGGAAATTTCAATTGAATAGCGCGGGGCCGGCGGATCAGACAGGTAGTCGAGTGGGCAAAATACAGGGTTCCGGGAATCAGTATTGCAGTTATGCAGGGCGCTCTGTATACAGGTATTATATTATGTGATACAGACTATTGCCTGGGCATAGCAGCCTGGGCGAGCTGAGAGCTCGGCGGGGCTGTCAGCTACATCGATCGAGTTACACACCAATAATATGAAAGTAGTTTGTTTATTTCTTTTTTCTTTTCTTTTGTTTATGTCCTAGGTGTTATTGTTGATCGAAGGTTTATGCGCATACTATGTTTGTGATGCAAATAAATGCTTATAACTATATCTTTCTTTAAGGAGGTAAGTTTTGATTATTATTGTTTGTTTTAACTATTATGAAAAACGGGATTTTTACCATGTTTATTTTGTTTTTCGAGTTCCCGATATTTCGGCGCAGTTGCACACGCCATGATATCGGGAACTCGAAAAACAAAATAAACATGGTAAAAATCCCGTTTTTCATAATAGTTATAGTGATAATGACCATGTAAGTTTAAAATCTTATGTTGTTTGTTTGCCTGTTGTAAAGGATATACTCAAAAAACACTGTACCGGTTGTCTTAAAAACAAAATTCATTTAGATATATTTTTTTTCATATGTTAAGAAAACTCCATACTAAGCTCCGCTATTTATCATAATATCCTTTTAAAATTAAGAAAAATTCCCATAATGGACTAAGAGCTAGTACACACTGGGCGTTAGCGTTGGCGTTGGCGTTGCATTTTGTATGCAAATCTGGACAGCGCCTCTAGTGGGCAGTAGCAGAACTACAG
The DNA here is from genome assembly GCA_949710035.1 of Crambus lathoniellus. Lineage (NCBI taxonomy): Eukaryota > Metazoa > Arthropoda > Insecta > Lepidoptera > Crambidae > Crambus > Crambus lathoniellus. The sequence goes on along the minus strand of OX453303.1, from coordinate 6,762,532 downwards.
ATTCTCATACAAAAATGTAACGCTGACGCTCGCCAAGACCCCAGTGTGTACAGGCAGTAAGTACGTGCCACATAAACATAACTTGGCGCGTTTCAAAATCTGGAACTAAAAATTATGTTATGGCAATAAGGCTTCTTTTTCCGACCGACCATGACCATGAATGACGAACAGCGCCCTTCTTCATCTGCCAAGTCACGTGGCGCGCGCGGACTTTCTTTAATCTGCCTCCACCACATAACATACCTACATCTCAGTCTCAGGTACATACATACTCGTATCGTAAAGACAGTTAATTTTCATCTTTCAATCAGTTAAAAATTAAGTAGGTACATATATAATAATGCCATCGATGCGCTAAACAGAGATCTACACCATATTAAATGTTGGTCCGACAATTACGGTGTTGCCGTTAATCCTGCCAAATGCCAAGCTATGCTGGTGGGTAGTCCCCGTATGATATCCAGGGTGGACCTTACTAATCTGCGTCCGATTGTTTTCGACGGTACTCCCATCCCTCTCAGCTCTAGCGTAAAAGATCTTGGTTTGTGTGTCGATTGCAGGTTAAACTGGCAAGCTCAAGTATCTAGTGTTAGTCGGAAGGTTACTGGAGTATTGCGATACCTTTACCGCCTCAAAAACTTTTTACCGACGAATATCAAAGCAATGCTTGTGCAAACCTTAATATTTCCTATAATCGACTATGGTGATGTGTGCTACCTCGACCTGAATGCAGATCTACTCAATAAGCTCGACCGTCTTCTGAATAACTGCATTCGATTCGTCTACAATCTCCGTAAGTATGATCACGTGTCCGCGCATCGATCCCTTCTTAAATGGTTGCCCATTAGACAGCGCAGAAGTATGCGGGCATTGACCACTCTTTATTCTCTCTTAAACTCTCCTAATGCTCCCCTTTATCTAACTTCACATTTCCAGTACTTGTGTACTACTCATGATAAAAGCCTTCGTTCTTCGTCTAATCTGTTACTTAGCTGTCCCTCTCATCAATCTGATATTATTCATTCTTCTTTCTTCATTTACCCAATTCTTCTGTGGAATGCGCTTCCTTTAGACATCAGAAGGTCCACCAGTCGGTTTTCGTTTAAAACTAAGTTACGAAAATTTCTCACTGAGCAAGCAGCTAACTCTTCAATCTTGATCGTCGTTATCTTTTATTTGTACCTATATATATTTATATATGTATGTATATTGTATGTAGTATAATTTATTATATATTATATATTTATTATAATTATATAAATATGTGTAATATATATAATATTTATTATACTTTTATTATAAGCTATATGGGTCAGGCCGTAGATTTTGCCACAAATAGCGCAATGGTGACGCAAAATTTTCTACGAGTCGGTCGCACAAAGTGGTGCAAAATGGTAGCGCAAAATTATTAAGGAGCACGTACATTAATGTGATTTTATTTAACAAACATGTACTAACAAGAGGTATTGCATCAAACTAGAAAAAGAAACACGATGTTGGTATGTAAGTATGCTTAATTAATAATTAACAATAATGTACCTATGAGTAATTCTTTTTTACATATTGCGCACAATGAAAAGTTAAACAGGATGACAAAAACTAGTAAGTACCTATGTATGATTTGTTCAATTTACAAAAAAAATACATTTAATTTGTTAGATGGAGGTATTTGGTATTATTCATTATTAATTATATAAATATAATACAACTTTAAAATTTATTTCAACTCTTTTCAATGTTTGAGAGTCCATTACTTTAACTCTAGCAACAACCTGCTTGAAGTATCACTTTTAAAAGGACCTGCCAACCATTAGGATGCCAAAAAAAAAAAAAAAAAAGTTACATGGGTTTAAAAGTTAGTATGAAAGTGACGAAATTCCAAAACTTATAAAATACAAAATAAAAAAAAACTTTGGACCTAGGTAAAATCTTTGAGGCTGGTTAGGTAGCAGACCACCGCACCTACCCCTATTTTCGTATGTTTAACGTTCTGCCGAACACCCTGTACTTATAGAATATTAATAAAAGCTAACAAACCAATTAATAGTAATGCTAGTCATGTTTTTAGCGGAATTACAGCTAAAAGTAATTTCAAAATAATAAAAAACTTGAAAACCTTGTGTGCATGCACTATTATTCAATAGCGTAAAATAAGTGGCGCAATTTCTACGCAACCGGTATCGCAAAGTGACATAAAGACAGTTTTGCGGAACCGAGGCGCAAATGAAATCGATTATAACTCTTAAAATATACTATTTTACAAGGCTAGTTTAACATATACAGATCACACACATCTAATTAAACCATGCGCAACAAAAATTATAAGTTTTAATCAAAAACTTACCTTGAAATCTCAAAAAATGTACTCTGCAAAGTAGGCGACACTTTTCACTTTGATCGGAGTTGACACCGAAATGTCAAAAAATATGGTCGTCAACGCTGTATTGACCATAGAATACGATACTTTGGTGATGCCAGCACTCAAACAAAATCTTAATAAATGTTTTAAAACCATAAAATGGGTGAAAATGGTTACGCAATATAAGTAGCGCAAAGAAATGGTTTTTCAAAAAAAAAATCTTATTGCCGAAAACTTATCTTTTTTCTTAGGAAAGACGCAAAGATATTAAAGGAATGGCAACCTTATTATTATTTTATAACGTCAAATCAAACAGCTCATCAATAAGTTAAAAAATGATAATTTTATCGATGTTTAAGCTGTACACCTACCAATGCGGATTCGCGGTTTTTATAAAAAATCCGTCACTTTTGGGAGGGAAATGTCAAATAGTTTTCCAAATATATACACTTATCCAAATATCTATATCTGCCTTGGTTTGCTATTTCTTAGGAAACACGATGATAAGATTGAGACATTTCTAAGAGTACTATATTTAAAATTATATGAGGCGGAGACTTTTGTACCCTCGAATGTGGCAAAATCTACGGCCTGACCCATATAAGTTTATTTATTTATTACGTTGTATATATTAATATTTCTCTCGCCTTTTTTTAAGTTTAATGCTGGTTGTGCACCCTACCACTTTACTATCTCCATATCACCCTAAGGTTGACTGGTAGAGAATGCCTGAGGCATTAAGTCCGCCTATGTACATTGTGCATGAAGAATTAATAAATAAAAAAATAAAAAAAATTACACAGTGTTAATATTTATCCACGTGTTTGAATTTCTAAAACAAAGTGAACCGTAACTTTTACCAACCCTAGTTTAGTCTCCGACAGGAACATAACACAATCAAAAGTCTAGTTTTATTTGCCTGAGGTCTTTTGTTGTTAAAGACGCTTATCAAGGTGAGAACTAAGCAGTACCCGTCTTAAAGTTATATAAGAAGTTTAAGTGCACCTAAGATGTTAGTGACAGCTCATTACCTGGGAAAGGTAGTATAATTTTAACTCTTTAATTAAACTTATGGAACAGGTGGAAAATTATTGTCGAAATTAAATAGCAGTTAAATAAAATAGAAGAGATTTAGAAGTAGAAAGACTTTTTTCTGGAAAATCACTAGCTAAGCAAAAAGAGATTACCCTTCATAAGCAGGATGAACTTTCCCACTTGTTGGCACCCATCCTATTATCGTTTCGGTACCCTAGAGCTTAGCTCGAATGGTAGAACTAAGAGCCAAGACAATATAATAATAGCCACAGAACACGGAAAGATTATTTCTCTTTATAGCATTTCACAATTAAATGCGTACCGAACTTGATATGCGTAGCCTATTTTTTTTGCCATTCGAGCTAAACTTTATTGTTATTTTGAATTGGGCTACCTATGTATCTCCCATATGCCGTGGGAGATGTAGTCACTGGGACCTAAAAGATCTATACTGACTCGCTACCTGGTTAAAGTAACTCTATTAGCATGAAGTCATCCAGGAAGAAGGATGGTTGGAAGATACCACCAGCTTGGGACCCTATAATCCATCAAGTAAAGTCACAACCTAAACCACACACTGCAAGAACTAAAGATACGGTTAGTTCTTTTTGCAAATAATTTTAATAAATGGAGATCGTCCCCCTTCGTGTAGTTTTCTTGCCAGTTCTTTCTCCGAAGGGCTCCAACTTTTGTGAACTGGTGGTCGAGTCAGTAACTTTTTGCTTTGCTATAAATAATTATTATCCAAATTACTTAAACAAATCAAAATATTAAATTAATAAATCATTTTGTTATAATTAAATATAATGTTAAAATAATTAATACCTAACCGTATCCTGTTTCCGAACGAAATACAAAGACAATTAGAGTGGGTATATTCTTTTATTAAAATCAAAAAAATAGTGGGTAGTTTTCCGTGACCACGGCCCCTGGAAAGGTGCCGAAACGTCGGATAAACCAAAAAATCTCAAAAAAAAACAACTAAAATTTAACTAAGTTGAAAAATGGAAAATGAAGTATTTAGAAAAAATCGACCCGTCTCACAACTAGCTCCGATGGGACTCGAACCCACGACCTTTCGCTTTCCGGGCGACTGCTCTAACCACTGAGCTACGGAGTCGTCAGTGGTTAGAGCAGTCGCCCGGAAAGCGAAAGGTCGTGGGTTCGAGTCCCATCGGAGCTAGTTGTGAGACGGGTCGATTATTTCTAAATACTTCATTTTCCATTTTTCTATTATAAAAATTGCATTGTGAATGCAAAAAACTAAAAATTAAAATAACTTTAACTAAGTTGTTGAATAAATTGCGTGAAAAAATCCGTGAAAGTGTTTTATTTATATCATCCAGGAAGTCTAAAATACTTAATCCTCGCCTTAAAACTTTTCTAGGATGCCAATAATAGTATGAGTGCCAGCCAACAATAGGACAGTTTACCCTACTTCATAATAATAAATTACAATCACACCAATGAGTCACACCAATGATTTTTGTTATCAGCATATCTAAAAAATATGTTACTCGAGAAAAAAGAATATGTTTTTATTTTTTTCCTATCTTCAAAAATGACTGAGATATTGAACGTTAAAGTACGGCCTCCGTGAGAAATTCGGGTGAGCCAATAGAATTAACGTGTGACGTCACGTCGCGATTGAGAGTTGGCGCTTCCGTATTTCTCCTTTGGCTAAGAGTTGCGCTCTCACGGTTTCGCAATAAATTTATTTATTTTTCTTATAGTCGATCAATGATCAATTTTGTATTGAGCCCATGTGAAAAAACACCTTCAAATACATAAGTTGTATTTTCGTGATTAATAAATTAAATCAACTTTCGTAATGGCGGGCGTTATTCTGTCAATATAAATAGCAACCGTCAAACTTCGATCAACAAAAACACGAAGCCGTCAAATGGACAGTAGGTGACAGTTTTACGAGTGCGGCTGCGCGCGGTCGAAATCGAATACTAATCATTTACCTTAACCTTAGAACAAAGAAAATGTACTGTAACTAGCGCCAAAAAACGCACCAGTTGCGCGAAGATTGCGCACGGACGGACTCTATGTAGGTACAGTTGGACGGAAATCAGTGCAGCAGCCGCAATCGGAGATGTCATTGCGACATGACGTCATCGCAGTAGCGCGCAAGGAAAGCAAATTTACAAAAGCTGGTGAAACTTTACAACGCTGTAACTTTAGAAATCCTGGACAGATTTCGATGAAACAAAAACTGTTATTACTTGTACGAGTACGCGCATTAAATGCAGTATTTTTTATAGTCATATTTTGATGTGTTGGTGTGACTCATTATCTAGCTCCTAAGTAGTTATCATTAAAAACTGTGTTATGGAAACTAGATAACGGATAAATATATACTTATATACTTTTTTTTTGCGTAAATACATACTTAATATACATACATAACACCCAGACCAAGACAAATACTTATACATGTTCATGCACACAAATATTTGTCTTGTTCTGGAATCGAACCCAAGACCTCCGGCGCAGAAGGCAGGTATCCTACCCCTGCGCCAAATCAGTCGTCAAACCTATAATATACCTTCACACTGCGAATTCGTTACACAATTCCCCATGCCAGTCAGAAATGGACATCCCTTGCATTGACCTCTGAAAATTCCAAGAACTGTCCTTGACCTAAATCATGACCTAAATCACAGAATGCGTCACATAAATACTATAAACTAGCGAAACCTCGCGGTTTTATTACCCGCGTGGTACTGGTACCCGTGGTAATATCGGGATAAATATAGACTATGTCACTCGAGAATACAGTAGCTTTCTAATGGTCAAAGAATTTTCTTAATCGGTCCAGTAGTTCCTGAGATAAGCGCGTTTAACCCATAAACTTATTATACTCTTATAAATAAGTTTATGGTTTAACCATACAAACAAACTCTTTAGGTTTTTAATATTGATTTCTAATAAGTACAGTAGACAGCATAATATCAAACTTAACAAGTAAGTACGAAATTCAATATCATGGTCAGCCATTTAATGTCTCCCTTCTTCTTCATCGAGTCAAATGGTTTAATTATTTAGGGGTGCATGAAAGGAGCGTCCCCGCGGCGCACCCTGGATGCGGCTAGACCCGGTAACGCATGGTCTAGGCTGACTAATCCTCTCAACACAATTGACTATTTGACTGTGAAATGTAGATATTTAATTATGACATTTAGAAATATAACATTACTAGCTTTCCGCCCGCGGCTTCGCCCGCGTGAACTACATGACGTCATCCCGCGGGAATATGATTTTTTCCGGGATAAAAAGTAGCCTATGTTCTTCTCCGGGCTACAAAGTATCTGTGTTCCAAATTTCAGCCAAATCCGTTCAGCCGTTATGGCGTGATTGAGTAACAAACATCCAAACATCCAAACATCTAAACTTTCGCATTTATAATATTAGTAGGATTGAATAGCAAATGTGAAAAAAGAAATTCAATCTGTATTATAACACGCGGAATTATGAGCTACTTAATTGTGACTCTAGCTACCTATCTCTTTCTAAAACGAAATTTTCTATGGCGAGAGTATGGCGCTATAGAAATGTGACGTCACGTTTCGATAGCGCTCTCCTTGTCTAGTTAGAAAGATTGATGCTCTATATCGCTGAAAATAAGCAAGATATTTGAAAATAAATACCTATGTTGTGTTGCTGCTAATTCAATAAACATTTTATGTCAATAAAAAACAAATTCGCAAGTACCCAATTGTTCCCCGCTGCTGGGGATAAGTGAGTTTAACGACTACAAATGCAGCCGGGACCAACTGCCAAACGTGCCTTCTAAAGCACGGAGGAGCTCGAGAAAATGTTTGGTCACCCCTCCCGTGACCGACCATTGCAAAAGACGCTCTCATTGCGTACGTAATAACGGCACCCTCGAAGCTAACATGTAAAGTGTAAGTTATGGTGGCGGTCGACAATACAACACAAGAAAAAATTTAGAATTGGTAAATCATCTGACCTCAAAACAGCAACAAAATATCTTCATAAGTTTTGTCTTTTTAAAATTTGTAATATCCTCGCCAGCCTTGCCACATCAACTCGCTTGTTTACAATTCCACGCTTCCTTCAGTTAGGTACCATAGTCGTGTCATGCTACTTCTCATCTTATAACCTCTTCTCTCTTTTGTCTCCTGTGGTATCGACTGTACATTTTCCCCTGAACTGTGGGAACAAACTTTTGTATGCATTCCAACCGTATTGTAGAGTTGATAGTAATTAGTATCAGTATAGATCATCTGTAAGTCCATGTTTTTTTATTCACAACAGAGGAACCACTTAGCCTTCATCACACTTGGGGGCCAAGCCTGCTAACGTTAAGTCATAATCGTGTCTCAATCGTGTTTCAATTGTAGTTCAATTGTAGTACCTACGTTTTTACACACTACCTAGTTACAAGAAATGTGTACTTTTTTCACAATACTTCTGATGGTCACACCACACACTACATTCACATCACATCATACTGTCATAATTCTTGTAACTAGTGTGTAAAAATTATTTTTATAAAAAAAATTAAACCGCCTTCTAAAAAACCACATCAAAAAAGTAAGAAATAATTCCTCACCAAATAAATAACGTAAGTACTTTGAAGTCGGGCGTGAAACATGTACAATGTTTTGTTGTTTTTGTTAAAACCCGCCCGACTTCAAAGTACTTACGTTATTTATTTGGTGAGGAATTATTTCTTACTTTTTTGATGTGGTTTTTTAGAAGGCGGTTTAATTTTTTTATAAAAATAATTTTTATTTCACTCTTTTTAGTGCATCGTGCAGGCAATTTACGTGTTTTCTGGTAAATAGGTATGTGATCAAACTCAAAACCTCCTTTTTCGAAGTCGGTTAAAATACCTTGAGGTATCCCCTTTCCAACAAAACAAGAATCATCTAAATCGGTTTATAAACAAAGGAGTTATGCCTAAAGATACGTATTAATATCACATAAAGTGGTAACGAAAACGACAGTATTTTCAAGATTTCCTGAAAACTACTGAACCGATTTCGAAATTTCAAAAAATGGGACCAACTTGGGAACCAACCTGATGTAATAACGTTTGAACCATTTCAATCGGTTCAGCCGTCTTCGAGTAATCGGTGGACATACATAAAAAAAAAAAAAAAAAAAAAAAACATACATACAGACGAATAGAGAACCTCCTCCTTTTTGATTTAGAAGTCGGTTAAAAAAGCACTGCAATTGAACTACAATTGAAACACGATTGAGACACGATTATGTCTTAACGTTAGCAGACTTGGCCCCCTGATGTTAAGTGATGTTAAGGCTGAAGGTTGTAGCGCACTACTCCCAGAATCATAGAAACTGGCTATCTTATCTCTAACTGCCGGAACACAACAATGCTAAGAACATCATTGCTATGGCGTCAGACAGATAAGATGATGGTAGCTAGGCAGGCGGACATTGAACAAGCCCTTCGACCAACCAAGATAAGACCAGTCGGCATGCATGAATCGAAATGTTGGGTATTGAAAAAGATGGACGAGAAAATTTCATGTTACTTAGCAGAAATGAGAATGCTGGATGTGTGGAGTAACGCGAAAGGACTAAGTAAGGAATGACTACCTATGTGAGAGGAAGTTTGAAAGCACCAGTGACAGAAAAGTTGAAAGGAAACCGTTTATGTTTGTGCCGGGACGTCCTCGTCGGCCAGTGGTACACTAGCCGGAACGTCGGAAGTCACCGCCCAGTATTTAATTTGTAGATAATAGATGAATAAAAAGATGATGTTTATAGGGACTTAACTTTTTATTGTAAAGAAACGTATAGGAAGAATAGGAACTGTAACAACAAGATAAAAAATACATGAATAACAAAAAGTAGGTAGGTAAGTGAGTAGTAGTGGATATGATGATAAAAACTTACCCCTTTCCAAGGGTCAAGGGTTCCACTTATTTAATACTATTACAAACAACTCAAACTGGTATAAAAAACTGGTAATGCTCCGAGAGCTCTGTACGGCTTGGTGATTTTAGTAGAACTGAATCAAAAATGATGAACAGGACACGTGAAACGAAGATTTTGAATTTGAATTGAAAGAACAGGATAGGATTCGATAAAATTAATGGCCAGTATGTAGAACTAGATGGAGTTTCCAGCCATCATGGAGTTTTTAACCATCCATAATGACTGGTACGAATCGACATCGTTACAATACCGGGGCGGCCGGGGCAAAAAAATCTCTAAGGATTTTTTTTAGTTAGAAGATAGGTAGGTATTTACAAACAAGTCCCTTTTAATAGAAAATACAGATTAAGTAACAACATATTAATAAATTTAATGGAAGTGCATGATAGAATTTTGAGTGTATGAATGGTTTTTACAGTGAGAAATTTACACTAGGTTGGTTTCGGTTCCATACAAATACTAACATCCGTCGTATCTAACAAAGTCTTAATTCCATAAGTTTTAGAATTAAGGCATCAGTTACGTAGAGAAATCTTTTATAATAGAAGATGTTTCTCATGAAACCAACCCAGATTAGTGCAGGCTTATTTAAATATGCCAGTCACAACCCGCTGGCTTTTGGTGATCATGTTTAGTGTTTATGTGTGTGATGAATGTCATGTGTAAATGTTTGTGTAAAGTGTCTTCAAAATTTACAAGTTTAGTAGCCTTAACAAATGGCTAGAAAAATAAGACTTTAATCTCGTATAAAGTAAGTAGGTACTTGTTTAAAGTACTAAAATAAGTAAGTGTTATTAACTTACGCGTAAGTATTTAGATAAATAAGTAATATTATGGTTTAAAATTAAATATGTTGCAGTAGGCAACTTATTATAATAATCGTAATTATACGATTTAGTATTGTAATTAAATTTAAAAAATGTAATTATCTTATATGTATGTACAAAATTATGTATTGATAAAGTAGTTGATGGGTCAGCCGAAGGGATGGAGGTGTATATAAAAACAGTACCTATATAAATCATAAGATTAAGTGTGCATGTCACTTAAAGTAATAACAAATAACAAATTAAAGTAGTTAAACAAATTAAATTTCTAATTAAAGGGTAGGGTAATTACCTTAACTTAGGAATGGGTTTAATGTCTTTGACATGCCAACGACCTGTGCGGTGCTGGTACGAATCGACATCGTTACATGTTTATATGTATGTGTACCATGATATAAGAAGGGAGGATAGACATATTACTAGAAAGGTGATGGACATGAAAGTGGATGGATGTAGAGGAAGGTAGGGGACCGTAGAAAACATGGATAGAGTGTTAACGTAATGAGACAGGAGTAAATGAGGAGATGGATGGAGGAGAAGGAGGTACTGCGCAAACCCCAAATAGAATTGGGATAAGATCGGGAAGATGATGATAGATGCGCTCGTCTTATTTTATTTTTGATGTTCTGTTTACAGTAGTTACTGTATAAGGTAAAATTGCTGACATATCCTCCATGATAAAAATTGTTGGAATAAAAAAAATCTACTTACCTGAAACATAATAATTGTAGGTATGTACTATATTAAAAAGGGTAGCTTATGACGAATGCAATATTAAATTTTTAGCAGCTTTGTTTTGTGTCAGTCGTCGGAATTCATTTCATCTTATTCTAGAGAACGGATCCTGTTAAGGTTCGTACTACCTAGGTAAGTAGTTATATTTTCTTTGTTCTGTCTGTTGTGATATTATGATATCTACATAATAATTTGGAGAAAAAAAACAACAATAAAAGAATAAAACCGCTTTTATGGATTACGACTAACGTTGTAAACGATTACCTACTTTAAATAACTACTACTAAAATAGGACTGTGGATATAGCCTTGGATTCGGAACTACTTTTGACGAAATCGTGTGTAGTGGATCTATCACGTTCACGTTAGCCAAACCAACCGTTGAAAATCAAAATCAAATAAAATAAAAATCAAGTTCTGTCGAAAGTGAAATACTTCATCATGTCAGCCAAACGACGCCCACTGCTGGGCATAGGCCTCCCCCAAGGATCTCCACAACGATCGGTCCTGCGCTGCCCGCATCCAGCGGCTTCCCGCGATCCCTTGTAGGGGGCCTGCCCACGGTTTTTTTTATTTAATTAAATTATTTTATTTTATTTTAATTTTTTCAAGTTTAAAAAAAATCTCCTCAGTTATTGAATATTTATTTAACTAGCTGCCAGTAAATTCACAAGCGTGGTTAAATAGTTACTTTAAATAACTACTACTAGGACAAGTGGATTTATTCCTGGGTTCGGAATTCTCTCATCAAGTTATTGTTCAGAAACCTCAGATTCCTAACGCGGTACCTAAAGTACCCCTTCTTCTTCAACCGCCCCATGTGCTGTAGCGTACGCACCAGCGGCAGGAATCGGTACAGGGTGTTCATTGTGTCGCCCAGACAGAACAAGAAGTTGGCCTCGATGTATGCTGGAAAGAAGATCTTTGAGCCAAACCAACCAAAATTAAAATGAAAATCAAGTTCTGTCGAAAAGAATAGTCAAGTTTTGAAAAAAAAACTCCTCGCAGCTATTGAATATTTATTACATATTTAACTAGCTGCCAGTAAATTCACAGGCGTGGTTAAATAACTACTGCTAGGACTAGCAGATTTATCCCTGGATACGGAATTCTCTCATCAAGTTATTGTTCAGGAACCTCAGATTCCTTACGCGGTACCTAAAGTACCCCTTCTTCTTCAACCGCCCCATGTGCTGTAACGTACGCACCAGCGGCAGGAACCGGTACAGGGTGTTCATAGTGTCACCCAAGCAGAACAAGAAGTTGGCCTCGATGTATGCTGGAAAGAAGAAAATGGGTAAGAAACTGAAGAGAGAATATTGAAATGAGGTACCTACCGATTAGAAATAATTGACCCGTCTCACAAGTCTCACAACTAGCTCCGATGGGACTCGAACCCACGAACGTTCACTGTCGGGGCTCTAACCACTGAGCTACAGAGTCGTTAGGAGACGCGTTGAATTTATCTAAAACTTCTTATGCGCTGTTAGCCGTTTATTTCATCAATGTGAAGATATTATAACTAAATACCTATTATATTCGAAAAAATAACTTTCCAGATATTTTACAATCGACTTATAACGACCTACTGAACTGACTCCCTAGCTCAAGGAGCATCCACCCAACCCGGACAGTGAAAAGTCGGGGGTTCCAGTCCCAATGGAGCTAGTAATTGTGAGACGGGTCGATTTTTCTAATCATTGATTTTCAATATAGGTACCCTACCTATTCAATAATAAAAATTACCGTTACAGTACAGTTTTTGCAAGTTATATAGATACCAATTAACATTTCAAACTAGATACTAGTTAAAAGGACTATTAACATATTTAACCGCCTCTGCGGTCTAGTGGTTCACACCACCGATTTCAGACCAAGAGGTCCCGGGTTCGATTCCCAGTGGGGATACATATTGTATTTCGGTTTGGTTGGTGGTAGGACTTGTTCTTAGTGCGCCTGGCTAGCTACCACCATCTTATCTAAGTCTGACGCCATAACAATGATGTTTATAGCATTATTGTGTTCCGGCAGTTAGAGATAAGATAGCCAGTTCCTCAGTGATTGAGGATTCCGGGAGTAGGTAGTCTTATCACCACTTAACATCAGGTGTGATGAAGGCTAAGCGCTACCCCGTTGTGGATGGAAAAAAATAATAATAATAATTAACAAAAACAAAAGCAAGCAAGTTTATAGACCTTCTAGTTCTACCTGGTGCTGTCAGTCAGCCCTAGCACGAAAATTTATCGTTATGGCACAGAATATAATTATAATAGTACTAACGAGTTATGGTAACCGTTCGTGATCGTATTATTTTGTATGAAAACCAAGGGGCTAATTCTGCTAACGTTAAGTCATAATCGTGTCTCAATCGTGTAACAATTGTAGTTTAATTGTAGTGCTTTTTTACACACTACTTATAAGAAATGTGTACTTTTTTCACCATACTACTGATGGTCACACCACACACTACATTTACATCACATCATATTGTCATAATTCGTTTAACTAGTGTGTAAAAAAGTACTACCTACAATTGAAACACGATTGAGACACGATTATGACTTAACGTTAGCAGGCTTGGCCCCCTGAGCAGTGCCTCTTTCGGTCCTTTATGGAACTGAAATTCAATACTTATTTGACAGCAGCACCACAGAATATATAATAGTACCAAGGAATTTATAAGTACTTGTAATATAAATTCCTTGAATAGTACGCAGCACTTTGACAGCTTTTGAAGGATACCTATACCTACTATAATGCCTGTTTATTACTATTCGTGAATCATAACCATAGTTTTTAATGCTAGGGGACTGCGTTACACTAAAGCAACCTTCTTTCTCGCTCGTTTCACCAAGCAGCCGAGAAATAATAGCGGGCCATGGTTACACCCATCCTCTCTACAATTTCTCAAATAAAAGGTCAGTATTTTTTACTAGCAGCAAAGAATTTTTCTTGAACCCTAATAAATATAAGACACCATCACATCATTGTTCCAATTCCAAAGTATAGGTAGCATTATGGAAATTGGAAACAACGACGTGTATTTTACCACATACACCTGGACCCGAGGAAATAATGAAAAAGTTTGTTTCCAATATTTACCTACCCGACCGGGGATAGAACCCGGAACCTCTAGACTCTAGAGATAGCGGCACCTTGAAAGCCGGTGCGTACACCACTCGGCCACGGAGGTCGTCTATACAGGGTGTTAGTTTGGTCAGTTGCAAGCCCGAAACCACAGCTTGTACTCATAAAATTGAACAACTTTCCCCAAGAAACATGGGTCGAAATCTGAAAAAAAAATTGGTCCATTCATACAATTTCGATCAGCTGACTGTGCAGTTTGTATGGGATACCAAATTAATTTTTTTCGCATTTCGACCCGTGTTTCTTGGGTAAAGTTGTTCAATATTATGAGTACAAGCTGGGGGTTTGGGCTTGCATCTGACTAAACTAACACCCTGTATACTTACTTACAAACTTTCATATTCTATTTCACAACCTCTTTTGTTTTGACAGCATAGTCTAGGCATTGCGTTCGATAGGTCCAAAGCTTAGCGCATTTATTCAAACAAACGAACTCACAGCTTTATTATATTAGTATAGAAGGGATTAAAAACGACCCCCGTCAGAGTTTGCACCGTGTCTCACCCCCAATCAAAACCCCCAATTACCTACCACCCCCGCTAGCGGTGACATGGTTAAATTAAAACATATCAGGACTCTGGACTAGTCTGGACCGATAGTGTTGACTGTCATCCGGTGCTGAGTATTATTACCCTTGTTTGGCATTTATATTTATTATTTTATTCGCTACGTTTTTGGTTGGTGTGTATTTTAAAGAAACTACCTTTTGGATGTCTATTTCCTAAGTTATTGAAAATTATTTACCGCTATGATTACCGGGTTTTTTATTTTGTTTTTAAATTTAAGATGATTTGTGATGGAAAGTGACTTTAAATTATTATATTATGTTAATTAAAGATACTTTTCAATTTAAACGATGATTTGATTAGTATCCCGTTTATTTGTATAAAAGCCGGAAAAGACCTTTATTATTGATGCATCGACGCCTTTAGCTCGCTTGAGGGATAAAGTTCCAGATGTCGACTTAGGTTCGGCGCAATATTTTCTTATACTAATAAATAACATTAAAAACACTTTATTGCAATAAGAAAACACATAACAAAAAGAAGACAATACAAAAGAAGTAAGTAGAAAAAAAAAGTAAGAAATAATCCCTCACCAAATAAATAACGTAAGTACTTTGAAGTCGGGCGTGAAGGCGCCGATTCCCCAAAATAGGGTATTTTAGATTATGGATTACTCGCAAATCACAAGTACATAAAACTTGGAAAAAATATATGTTATTTTACAGTTATTTATCTAGTGCTTTCGGCCGTTTTTTTCGATTGGTGATATTTAACTGTGTCAAATAAAATCCCAAACATCCGTCTAATAATAATTCAAATATCATATTACTTGCAGTATACTTGGTTTTAGTTAATGAAAAACATATAAAAATAATTGTCTTTGAATAGCCGAGGGATTCCGGCCGTCATAAATTTAATTTTTTATTATTTAATTTTTAATTGAATTTTAAGTGGTTTTCGATTCGCGGGGCGCTCGCGAGTTCACAGTTCACTGCCGGCTGCCGCTGGGTCCGCGCGAAGTGTATAGAGCGCGGCCGTAAGGTCGTCACAGACGGTGAAGATACCATAATATTTTATCTTAACATAGAATATCGCTCGCCATACAATTCAATGGACCATCACACACGCCGAAGATAACATATATTTTCATATTAAGTATCTTAAGATGCTAGGCGATACTGCAAAATATATATTTCGTATGTTAAGATACGGAAATATATATTTTGCATGTTAAGATACTATCTTAACATACGAAATATATATTTTGGATACGAAAAGATGTGTATACAGGTTGTCCCGTTTTCGGTGCTGGGCATAGAGAGAACTAGCGGCCCGCCCCGGCTTCGCACGGGTGGACATTTATTTTTTTTAAATTTTGGGATCAATACGAAAAAGTCAAAGCATTTGTAACGATGCCGTTTCGTTCCAGTCATTATGGATGGTTAGAAACTCCATAGTGGCTGGAAAGTTTTCTAGTTTTACGTACTGGCCATCAATTTTATGCTGTACCACTGTTCTTTCGTAATTCTTTCAGCATTTTGATTCAGTCCTACCAGAACAATCAAGCTGAACAGAGCTCGCGTGCGAGCTAGCGTACCAAAAATTTATAAGTGAAATGTAATAACTATTAAATAGCCAATTAATTAATTATAGTAACAGTTCCTATTCTTCATATTCTTTCATAATATATTTCTAGTTTACAATATTTGATAAAACAACTCCAAGTGCTGAAACAATCTTTTATTCTCTACAACATCTTCTAATTGAATACTATGCGGTGACTTCCGACGTTCCGGCTAGTGTACCGCTGGCCGACGAGGGGGTCCCGTAACACATTCATCCCCTTATTAATAAACGAAGAGTAAGTTTACACATGGTTTACACCTAGTTTAACCAAAAAGTTTGCTTAGAAATAATGACGCTTTGAAACGTCAAACGTAAGGAGTAGGTACCTACCTAATGATGATAGTATGATTTTCTATCCAAACTGATCTAGAGTTCGAATTAGCTACAGCAATTTTTATATCAAATGCCAGGGTGCCTACCATCAACTTTAAGACAGCGATTCAAAAATAGCGCGATGCAGAATAGGTTCCTAAAATGAATTGCTTTCTTTCGTACTCTGACCTTCTAAAAACTGGATCGCAAATGAATCGCTAAATGTGAATGACCAAAAGATTTGTGTCCTTATTTCTTCTACCCGTCTCTTTCACTCGATTCTGTCATGCCCGGAGAGTGAAAGGGACGGGTATAACCTACAGCTGTCGTGTTAACTTGGCCGAGTTATAAGTAAAATACAAGGAATTTATAAGTACTACGTACAACAGGAAGGTGCACTCAGTATTTTTGTGTATTTAAAAATACATTTTAATATTAAGAGATAAGGTTTATATTTCAATACAAAATGTCAACGGTCCAGCTGAGACCGCAAGAACGAGGTGAGGGTGTCCCTTTCTCTGAAATTGCCAGCACTCTTAAATAACAGGTTTAGTAGATCTATGGTTCACAACTTTCGTTATAAAAATTAAATTTTGTAAAATTTCCGCTTTGTATTACTTTTAGTCAATAGAAAACATCGCATATTAATTTAGGTATTACCGTATTAAGCATAAAAATGTATCAGGTCGTTTAAGTTTTTTATGGCTTATCCTAGAAAATCATTTGAATGATAGATTTCAGAATGTTAAAGTAGCAACATTACAAGCCGAATGACGTTTTCTGACGTTTTCCGTCTTCGTTGTGTCAAGTTCGCAATTCGCTCGTCGCCGCCCGCCGCCCGTCGCGCATGTTCGTGGCCGCCGTAATGGGATGGAGTGAGATAAACTGACCTCGTTCTTACTATCTCATTAGGACCGTTTTTTAGCAGCAGTGCACCTTCCTGTTGTATTATAAATTCCTTGGTAAAATAAGAGTTGATGACAGCTCAGCGGCTGTGAAATGTCATTGAATGATCACTGAATCGCTGTCATTGATATTAAGCTGTCGTGGTACGAATAAGCGAAGCAGATCAGTTTAGGTTCCTAAACAAAACCGCAATAAGAGTTGATGGTAGGCACCCAGGTCAGAATCATCTTCTGATGAACTGTCCAATAAGTCTAATAGCAAATCCGAATTGCTAATTTTTGATCACCCTGTATAAGAGATTTTATATTATTTTTATGCATTCACAATGCAATTTTGTAAGTATAGGAAAAATGTGATAGTAAAAAACCCCGAGCCCTATAAGCAGCTTTCAGGCGGGACTCGAACCCGCGCCTCCGGGAATCCGGCCCGATGCTCTGACCAACTAAGCTACCGAAAGGCCTACACGACTCGTAGAATTTTGCTATCACTTATCACGCTGCAGGCCAGCGATGCTTCATCAATGCGAGGAAACCCTCGCATCCGAAAGAAACATTTTTACAAATGTTTAACAATCGATTAAGATGAAACAGCCATATTGAGATTTTATATTATTTTTATGCATTCACAATGCAATTTTGTAAGTATAGGAAAAATGTGATAGTAAAAAACCACGAGCCCTATAAGCAGCTTTCAGGCGGGACTCGAACCCGCGCCTCCGGGAATCCGGCCCGATGCTCTGACCAACTAAGCTACCGAAAGGCCTACACGACTCGTAGAATTTTGCTATCACTTATCACGCTGCAGGCCAGCGATGCTTCATCAATGCGAGGAAACCCTCGCATCCGAAAGAAACATTTTTACAAATGTTTAACAATCGATTAAGATGAAACAGCCATATTGAGATTTTATATTATTTTTATGCATTCACAATGCAAGTGTGCGTGTAGGCCTTTCGGTAGCTTAGTTGGTCAGAGCATCGGGCCGGATTCCCGGAGGCGCGGGTTCGAGTCCCGCCTGAAAGCTGCTTATAGGGCTCGTGGTTTTTTACTATCACATTTTTCCTATACTTACAAAATTGCATTGTGAATGCATAAAAATAATATAAAATCTCAATATGGCTGTTTCATCTTAATCGATTGTTAAACATTTGTAAAAATGTTTCTTTCGGATGCGAGGGTTTCCTCGCATTGATGAAGCATCGCTGGCCTGCAGCGTGATAAGTGATAGCAAAATTCTACGAGTCGTGTAGGCCTTTCGGTAGCTTAGTTGGTCAGAGCATCGGGCCGGATTCCCGGAGGCGCGGGTTCGAGTCCCGCCTGAAAGCTGCTTATAGGGCTCGTGGTTTTTTACTATCACATTTTTCCTACACCCTGTATAAGATGGTTTACAGAATATTCGTCCGCTACCTAGGACGGATATCGAGAGAGTGAAAAGATTCCAAAATATATCGTATCTTAACCGTGTGTGATAGTTTAAGATGCTATAATATTTTATCTTACGATATCTTAAGATAAAATATTATAGCATCTTCACCGTTTGTGACGCGCTTTAGCGTGCCTTTCTCGGTCGGGATTCCTCGCCTGAAACATGTACAATTTTTTTGTTGTTTTGTTAAAACCCGCCCGACTTCAAAGTACTTACGTTATTTATTTGGTGAGGGATTATTTCTTACTTTTTTGATGTGATTTTTTTGAAGGCGGTTTTATTTTTTTATTAAAATTATTTTTATTTCACTCTTTTTAGTGCATCGTGCAGGCAATTTACGTGTATTCTGGTAAATAGGTATATGATCAAACTGAAAACCTCTTTTTTGAAGTCGGTTAAAGTACCTTGAGGTATCCCCTTTTTAACAAAACAAGAATCATCTAAATCGTTTTATAAACAAAGGAGTTATGCCTAAAGATACGTATTAAATTTACGTATTGGTAACGACAGTACCTATTTTCAAGATTTCCTGAAAACTACCGAACCGATTTCAAAATTTCAAAAAATGGGATCAACTTGGAAACCAACCTGTACCGTTACCATGAGTTTACATCAATCCTACTCGCTAGCGACGACGTAAAAAAATTGTATGGAAAGTTGCACAGCGCCTCTAGCGGTCACTTGCAAAACTAAAATCGGTAACATGAGTTCACTTAGTAAAATACCTATCGAAATGTTTTCGCTAACGACTAACGTTTTTCGCAGTTTCTATAGAAATCGGCACCATGAGTCACAAATTTGACGGATGCCGTCGAGAAATACCATTTCGACAGTAGTAAAGTAGCTCACTAGCATAATGAAGCGTGAATGCGTAGTCAGTCAAAATTATTATTTCATTTACAATTAATTTCTGCACTATATCGTGTCAATGATGTCCGGTAGGAATTATTTAGCATAGAATATGTTAGCGTCGGTTGCATATGAAGACGAACGACGCGATCAAGAAGAGATTTCCAAGCGAACATGATTGCGAAAGAGACTTGGAGCTGATGCACTTTGCAAATCAATGAAAATAATACACTCGACTTAATAAGGAAGCTTTTGAATATTTGTTCAAATATTGCGATTGGCTGGTTGGCATTTTGTAATTCTTCGGACAAACAGAACAGAATCCTTTTATGAATAACTAGCCCGCGGTTTCACCCGCGTGGTTCCCGTTCCCGCGGGAATATCGTTATAAAAGTATCATATGAGTTATTCGAGCCTATAATCTATCTTTTTTGCGAATTTCATCCAGATCCGTTCAGTAGTTTTCGTGTGAAAGAGTAACTAACATCCATCCATAGATAAGATAAGATAAAAATATTCTTTATTCACTTAGACATAATAAATATGTACTTATGAATCGTCAATATTTTCCTACCACCATACTCACAAACTTTTACATTTATAATAATAAATTGGATCGTACAACTGTACTTAGTTATGGAATGGATAAGTTATGAAATAAGCTTATCTCAGATGGCATGGTGCCACTCACAGAACAGAAAGCCACTGTACCAGCCTAGCTTGTTCCCTTGCTTGGAAAAGATGTATATAATAATTATGAAGATTTAACAAAATAAAACTATATTTAATTGTATTATTTATTTTTATTTACAATTCTTACTCTAAAATTACAAAACATAGTACAAGGAGAAAATGTTTGATGCTAGTGGGACCTAAAAATGGTTCAATTCACTTTTTTCAAGTTTTTGTTAGTCCTAATGTCTTTCACTAAGGACCTACCCTTTGGTCCATATTAAACACTAGCCAATTTTTGGTCCAATTTTTATTGGCCAGAAGGAATTGGAATATGTATTCCAATTCCTTTACGGCTACATTCCACTATTCGTCTGTTGCTAACTGAACCCGCATAGCCACTAGAAAAATAAGTAACTAAACCTCCTGGTGAAGCGCCAACCTCAAATTTGAGTGTTCTTATGTTTGTATGTTCTAAATAAAACTTTTTGGTTGCTCGGCTAACTTGGCTTCTGTATGCTTATTGCAGTCTCATCTATAATGGCTCTTGTAGAGGGATAATATTTTTTTAAACTGTCTAGCATATAAAATTTACTAAACTTCGGCTAGGCCAAATGTCGAACAAGCTCTAAATGTCACATAAAAAAAATATCTTTGCAACTATAATATTCAACACTTCAGTCTTACTTACAACAAATATTTTCTCTAGTTCGAAATCTATAGTGTTTCTTCTTAGTTTAATTAACAACAGCTAAAGAGCTGCTTTATTTATTTATTTACATATTTAGTACACACAAACATAAAAGCAAAATAGAAAAGAAAGAAATAGAAAAAGTACAGGGGCACGGCTTATTGCAAAATAAAAATTTCTACCAGCCGGCCTGTAAAAGGAAATTATCACCATGAGAGCCTTTATATGTAATGATTATATGTAGTATAAATAAGTGAAAAACTAGGGTCGTAAACTAGGAGTAGAAATGGATCTTCTACTGATATAAGCCGATCACTACTCCAACGATATTCTATATTATTCACCAAAAACCGTACTTAAAATTAACGACAATTTAGCAGCTGTTTCTAACACTGTAAAATATTGAACTGTCTCATCATCTGCAAGTAATAGTTCAGTTGAGAATAATCTTAATACATTGGAAGTTCGAGTGCCACAAGTTTTACATTCTTGAAAAGGTTCAAGCCTTGGAGTTATTTGTATTGCACTCGATCGATCACATTCCTTGAGATACATGAATCAAAGACGAGGTCCACACTGCTAACACTATTTCAAGTGACACTATGTCTGATGGCCTTTCAAAAAGTTGTTTTTCTTCTTGAGGTTACAAGCTTCTAATCTAACTTTTCTTGCTTTTGCCTCCTCTGAAACTGGTTGCATGTTCCATGGAAACATTGTAGGTACAGCACCTTTTTTGAGGCATCTATGCTGATTTTCAACTCCTGGAACAAACAAGAATGTTATTACAATACTTTACCAAGTAAATTAATAGGCCAACATTACTATAGATGTTTCTTTTTAATGTGCGTATGAACCATTTTTGACCACAGAAATAAAATAAAGTTATTGAGGAACTGCTTACCTGAGTATTTACTGCCTTTTTCAGATAATCACACAATCAACAAAATGTTTTCGACAACAATTTTTTGGTGTTATATTTGCCCGGCGGATAGCTTTTAACCATGGGCGAGGAATTTTATTATCTTTTGGGATGCAATATACACCAATTTCACAGCATTTTGGTACAATACAGCGCGTCATTTTAATTACTTTCTAATGATATTACTAGTCTATTATATAATTTGTGAATGATATCAACGAAGAAAAGAAAATCAAAATGTTTGGGAACAAAACAAGTTTGACAGTCAGTGAGCAAAACGACCAATTTAAAAAACACTTAAACTTAACGTAGAAGCGCTGCTAGGTGACGCTTGCAATTGGCAGGGTTACCGATACGTTTTCTGTTATCTACCTTACTCTGTCTTTATTAGTGCGCTAGAAAGAAGCAGCATAATATGTGTGAAGTTAGTCATGATAGTTTTGTGTGCCAACATAACGACTCAAAACCGCTATCGAGAAACGAGTTGTCGCTAGCGAGTCCACTCGACTCATGGTACGACTAATATTGAAAACTATTCGATACGTGATTAAGCGATAGCGACTGTAGTAAACGAATGTGACTTCTCGACAGCAACTCATGGTAACGCTACGATATAATAACGTTTTAATCGTTTCAATCAGTCCATCCGTCTTCGACTAATCGGTGGACATACACAAAAAAAAATATCATACATACAGACGAATAGAGAACCTCCTCCTTTTTGATTTAGAAGTCGGTTAAAAGGGCGGCCTTATTGCTACGTAGCAATTTCTTCCAGGCAATCTTGAGTGGAAAAGTAATAATCTTAGTTGTATAGGTACCTACTCGCGTAATTTCTACTGCGTTTTGTTCGTGAAATTTAGTTTCCGCCTTCTAACGTATACCTAACTAACTACAATCACGAATTTCAGCGATGCTTTTATTTTCTGTTCGGCTACGGTCAAACGAGCGGAGCTTTTTGAGTTCGGGCAAAATGTATATGTTTTGCGTTTATTTGTATGAAAGCTGGAAAAGACCCATATTATTAATGCATAGAAACCTTATAGCTCGCTTGAGCGATAAGGTTTTGATGCATCAATAATAAAGGTATTTTCCGCTTGAGCGATAAGGTTTCGATTTATCAATAATAAAGTTATTTTCCACTTGAGAGATAAGGTTTCGATGCATCAATAATAAAGACATTTTCGGCTTGAGCGATAAGGTTTCGATGCATCAATAATAAAGATCTTTTCCGCTTGAGCGATAAGGTTTCGATGCATCAATAATAAAGGCCTTTTCCGCTTGCGCGATAAGGTTTCGATGCATCAATAATAAAGGTCTTTTCCGCTTTAGCGATAAGGTTTCGATGCATCAATAATAAAGGTCTTTTCCGCTTGAGCGATAAGGTTTCGATGCATCAATAATAAAGGCCTTTTCCGCTTGCGCGATAAGGTTTCGATGCATCAATAATAAAAGCCTTTTCCGCTTGCGCGATAAGGTTTCGATGCATCAATAATAAAGTTTTTTTCCGCTTTAGCGATAAGGTTTCGATGCATCAATAATAAAGGACTTTTACGCTTGAGCGATAAGGTTTCGATGCATCAATAATAAAGGCCTTTTCCGCTTGCGCGATAAGGTGTCGATGCATCAATAATAAAGGTCTTTTCCGCTTTAGCGATAAGGTTTCGATGCATCAATAATAAAGGTCTTTTCCGCTTTAGCGATAAGGTTTCGATGCATCAATAATAAAGGTCTTTTCCGCTTCAGCGATAAGGTTTCGATGCATCAATAATAAAGGTCTTTTCCAGCTTTTCATACAAAAAAAACGCAAACCATATTAATTTTGTCAGAACTCGAAAAGCTCCGCTCGTTTGGCCGTAGCCGTAAAGAAAATGAAAAGTAACAGCAACCGATATGACACCGATAATAATATGTCCTCTAACATAATTATTTGCAGGCACTGATCGCGGCCGAGAGCAAGGGTGGCCCCCGTCTGCCCCCCGCCCCCACACCCACCCACCAGTTGCATCAGCTACGTAGACGTACTACGTATAGTGATGTACGCCTGGGAATATTGCCACTGCCGGCAATTTTCCACTCCCAATGTGCCCGGGAAATTTCCGGGCACATTGGGAATATTGCCCAAAATTCCCAGTAGACTTTTTGTCGTTTTGTTAAATTATATAAATAAATATTGTATTTTTCTCTTGTGACTTACAATTTTATAATTTGTTGATAATTATGGCAAGATTATTTTGTTTCGTTTTCTTAGTTTGTTGAATAAAAAAATAAACCATCTTATATAAAACTGTTTTTACCACACTTTTATTAGCTTCACTTGTAACTAAGTCACAATGTAAGAAAATCTTGGAATTCAATTTTAACCTACTTCTAATTGTCGTATTGATTTGAAACTTTGCAAGTCTATATGAATCCGATGACAATACAATAATTTGCTACCATCGAGCTGATCTGATGATGGAGTCAAGAGGTGGGCAATAGAACTCTTCAATGGCTGCTAGGAAACCCCTCGAGTTTAGGCTCATTTGTTTTGTTCTGATGAGACCTATTTGCTACACTTAATGGTGAGGGTCTGATAATGGAGCAGGGAGGAAGCCAGTGGCACTTCTTATTGACCAATAGGAAACACCTCGAGTTCTGGCTCATTTGTTTCGTTCTGATGAGACCTATTCGCTACACTTGGTGGTGAGGGTCTGATGATGGAGCAGGGAAGAAGCCAGTGACACTCCTTAATGACCAATAGGAAACACCTCGAGTTTGGGCTCATTTGTTTCGTTTTGATAAGACCTATTCGCTACACTTGGTGGTGAGGGTCTGATGATGGAGCTGGGAGGACCCAGTGAAACTCCTTAATGACCTCAAGACAACCCCTCGAGTTTGGGCTCATTTGTTTCGTTCAGAAGATACCTATTCGCTACACTTGGTGGCGAGGGTCTGATGATAAAGCTGGGAGGAAGCCAGTGGCACTACTTAATGGCCAATAGGAAACCCTTCGAGTTCTGGCTCATTTGTTTCGTTCTGATGTGACCTATTCGCTACACTTGGTGGTGTGGGTCTGATGATGGAGCAGGGAGGATGTCAGTGGCACTCCTTAATGACCACTAGGAAACTCCTCGAGTTTGGGCTCATTTATTTCGTTCTGATGAGACCTTTTCGCTACACTTGGTGGTGAGGGTCTGATGATGAAGCAGGGAGGAAGTAAGGGTTCGGCTCGCGCATCTGGTAACTAATAGACTCCACTTGAATTTGTAAAACTAAATACATACAATCACGCCTTTAAGTTATAATGTTTACGGGGTGAGCAGACCCATGAATGGACTGTGAAATCGATTACCATATCCATCCATAGCTTGACATTTGTTAAACTAAAAAGTAAAAAATAAATATGTAGTTTAAAAAACTATAAAAACACACTTTTATAGGAACAGACTAAAAAATACAAAATAACCGTCTACTCAGTAACTGAAATTAAAAAGCGTGGTGCGTTCTTTGCAAAGCATGTATTTCAAGTAGGTACTTAATATTGACAACGCGCACCACGATTTTTAATTTCAGTTACTGAATAGACGGTTATTTTGTATTTTTTAGTCTGTTCCTATAAAAGTGTGTTTTTATAGTTTTTTAAACTACATATTTTTCATTTCATATGTGCTTGCCTCTGATGATGGTCTATGGCTATCTATTACGTAATTCAATATAATCAAACAGTTTTAAAGTCTTATTTTAAATTGTCTTGCATGGTAAAATATTCATCTAAAAATAGTGCTTGGGAATATTGCTGGGAACTTTGGGACACTGCCGGCAAAGCTGCCGGCAAAATTTCCAGTCCTTGGGAACGTGCCCGGGTACGGTACATCACTAACTACGTACAACGCATATTGCCATGACCAAGACAATTTACTTTAGCTATGTACACTTGTACACCTAGGTACTTGAGTAATTTATTAGATGCGCTTTTTGAGTTAATAGGTACGAACTCTAAGGTCTCGCCGTCTGAAAATATTTACCAAGTTTTAACCCATTTTTAAGAGACTTCAAAAAAAAAGAAGAAAATGTATGTTTGTCCGCGACCCTCGATCCACTTAAATCCATTGCAAAGATCCCTCGCGTTTAGCTGAACTGATTTTGATGCGGTTTTCAGGAAAGTATTTGTTACATTTAGGAGAAGGTCATAGTATTATATTTGACAGACTTCAAAAAAGGAGGTTATTAGTTTGACTTTGACACAAGATGCGGTTTTCAGAAAGTATTTCTTATATTTAGGAGAAAGTTTTGGTATTTTAACCGACTTCAAAAAAGGAGGTTCTCAGTAGACCCGCATACATGTATGTATGTTTGTCCGCGAGATGCGGTTTTCAAAGAGTACCTACTTATTTCTTACATTTAGGAGAAGGTTTTTTTAAGATTGGCTCCAGAGCGCGTACTCACGCCGGGCCAAAAGTGTCCGGGTTATTACTGGGGCAAATAACTGGAAGCTATAAGTAGGTATATCGAATATTAGCTGGCCGTAGGGCTCTGGTCATCCAAGCGTATCTTGCACTGCGCGGCGTCTATAAAACAGTGGTTCAGTAACTTCAGGGATGGCTCCAGGGCGAGCACTTCCGGCTACCCACACACCGGGCTATAGGTGTCCGGCCATTACCGGGGCAAATAACTGGAAGATATGGGTATATATAAAATGCTCACTTGAACTTATCGCCGTAGGGCTATTATTGTCGTCCCACCGCATCTTGCACTGTCGTCTATGAAGCAGTGGTTCAGTAACTTTAGGGACGGCTCCAGGGAGAGCACTCCCGACTACCCACACACCTGGCCAAAGGTGACCGGCCATAAACGGGGCAAATAACTGGAAGCTATGGGTATATGTAAAATACTCACCTGATCTTATCGCCGTAGGGCTACTGTCGTCCCACCGCATCTTGCACTGCGCGGGGTCCATGAAGCAGTGGTTCAGTAACTTCAAGGACGGCTCCAGGGTGAGCACTCCCGGCTACCCACACACCGGACCAAAGGTGTCCGGCCATTGCCGGGGCAAATAACTGGAAGCTATATGTATATATAAAATGCTCACTTGAACTTATCGCCGTAGGGCTACTGTCGTTCCACCGCATCTTGCACTGCGCGGCGCCCATGAAGCAGTGGTTCAGTAACTTCAAGGACGGCTCCAGGGTGAGCACTCCCGGCTACCCACACACCGGGCCAAATGTGTCCGGCCATTACCGGGGCAAATAACTGGAAGCTATGGGTATATATAAAATGCTCACTTGAACTTATCGCCGTAGGGCTACTGTCGTCCCACCGCATCTTGCACTGTGCGGCGTCCATGAAGCAGTGGTTCTGGAACATCAGTGATGGCTCCAGGGCGATCACTCCAGGCTGCCCGCACACTGGCGCGTAAGTGTCTGGGCATTTCTGGAGAGAATATGTTATGACGAGAGTGTTTTATCGTTGTTATCACCGTTTTCTGAGATTGAAAGGTAAATTACGCAAAGATTTCGCCCAATCGGCAGTCGCCGCATCGCTGCGCTCGTGTGCTCCGCCGGCACTAAGCGAGGTTTTGCTAGATTTGCTTGAGTTCATTCGTGTTTCAGTTGCAAGGTGAGGCGGGTCGTTACGTTCCCTAAAATGTGGTTGAGCGAAGCGATGGCTGGTTCATGCGTCATGCTCGTGAACGGGTGCTGCCAGTGGGAATGGGTCTGCTCTTATCTGCTTGCCTTAAAATGTGTTTTCTTTTTGTTTTTATTCATTTTATTAAGAATTACATTTGAAACATGTATGGCGCAACTTGCAGTAAGTATATAGTAGAATTGTCTTTTGCTTTTAACTAATTGCTTTATGTAGAGTTCCTAAGTAATTGAAAATTGTTGATCGCTATGATCATTAGTTCGCCTATACTTAACTGATGGAAACTGACCTTAGTTATAAGGTCGTTTTTCAATTTGACGACTCTGTATGAAATAAAACAGGGAGAAAAAACAACCCTTGGAGTTTCTTGCTGGTTCTTCTCCAAGGTCTCCCGTTGTAGGGTTTGCGAACTGATGGTGTAGCTTCTACGACGTTCACAAGTATTGTAAATAACAATCTAAATTGAATATACAAAGACTTTGACTTTGACTATGAAGGTATTCCAAGAACTGTCCATGACCTAAATCACGCCAAGTCTACGTCAAGCTAAGTTAATGTGTCGTATAATGCATCCATGTACACGTAACCGAAACTTATAGGTACCTATAAATTGGGTGAGGAGGTGTACACACTACATACACAGTATTTAAAACGAAGTATTTTAGAAAAAATCGACCCGTCTCACAACCAGCTCTGATGGTAATTGCAGATGTCGGCTTCTCATCCGTATTTAGCGTGGATGGGCAATATCTATATCCATCCATCTATATGTAAAAGCCGCGTGGAAAGTCACTGTCTAATACTTACCGTAGGGCACTTGTGAAAGCATGACCCTAATGTGGGCTCATGCATGCTATCTTCAGAGATATTCTTCGGTATTACCGTCCATGGTTTAAAAATTACTTGCGGTCCAAACACTTTAACAAGCATTCTCCTGGCGCTATCGTTCACGTATTTATTTACCTCATCAATAGGTATATTGTAAAAGTGAGTCGCAGCGAAAAAGTTGTCGATAGTATCATTAATGTTATTGTTGAAATTATACATGTTGGCGTCAACGATGATCACGTTAGGTATCTTCCTTCTTTTACCGTTCTCTTTTACAATCGGCTTTTGGATATCTACGCCGTTGCAGAATACAAGGTCGGTAACAGTGAAATTTTCTTTAATCATACAGTTATACTTGATCAGCTGACACTTGTTAGAGAACAAGCGAACTTTGAAGCCATCCCCTTCCCCTTTTATACCGCATACTATTCCATCGGCGTTGTTCGGATAAGAACAATCAAAGTCACATTGAGAATCAGTTTCGTTTTCAGGCTGTTTGGTAGTTTGCGCTCCGTTGACATCTAAGAGATTTTTTGAGCAATAATCTAAGTTAACGATTCCATAAGCTGAAAAATAGCGATTTTTAAGTAACGATTTTATTTCACGAAAACGTTTTCATAACACAAAAAATTAATCATCTTATTTCAAGATATCCTAAGTCTCTAGTCAGTTTCTAATCGACTGAAATGTAGTCGCTACCTTTGTTGTAAAGGTATTGTCTCGTATTTTATGATTAAATATATAATATATTATTATATATATATATTATTATATAATATTTTTTCTTGAACAGGTATATGGGTCAGGCCGTAGATTTTGCCACATTCGAGGGTACAAAAGTCTCCGCCTCATATAATTTTAAATATAGTACTCTTAGAAATGTCTCAATCTTATCATCGTGTTTCCTAAGAAATAGCAAACCAAGGCAGATATAGATATTTGGATAAGTTTATATATTTGGAAAACTATTTGACATTTCCCTCCCAAAAGTGACGGATTTTTTATAAAAACCGCGAATCCGCATTGGTAGGTGTACAGCTTAAACATCGATAAAATTATCATTTTTTAACTTATTGATGAGCTGTTTGATTTGACGTTATAAAATAATAATAAGGTTGCCATTCCTTTAATATCTTTACGTCTTTCCTAAGAAGAAAGATAAGTTTTCGGCAATAAGATTTTTTTTTTGAAAAACCATTTCTTTGCGCTACTTATATTGCGTAACCATTTTCACCCATTTTATGGTTTTAAAACATTTATTAAGATTTTGTTTGAGTGCTGGCATCACCAAAGTATCGTATTCTATGGTCAATGCAGCGTTGACGACCATATTTTTTGACATTTCGGTGTCAACTCCGATCAAAGTGAAAAGTGTCGCCTACTTTGCAGAGTGCATTTTTTGAGATTTCAAGGTAAGTTTTTGATTAAAACTTATAATTTTTGTTGCGCATGGTTTAATTAGATGTGTGTGATCTGTATATGTTAAACTAGCCTTGTAAAATAGTATATTTTAAGAGTTATAATCGATTTCATTTGCGCCTCGGTTCCGCAAAACTGTCTTTATGTCACTTTGCGATACCGGTTGCGTAGAAATTGCGCCACTTATTTTACGCTATTGAATAATAGTGCATGCACACAAGGTTTTCAAGTTTTTTATTATTTTGAAATTACTTTTAGCTGTAATTCCGCTAAAAACATAACTAGCATTACTATTAATTGATTTGTTAGCTTTTATTAATATTCTATAAGTACAGGGTGTTCGGCAGAGCGTTAAACATACAAAAATAGGGGTAGGTGCGGTGGTCTGCTACCTAACCAGCCTCAAAGATTTTACCTAGGTCCAAAGTTTTTTTTTTATTTTGTATTTTATAAGTTTTGGAATTTCGTCACTTTCATACTAACTTTTAAACCCATGTAACTTTTTTTTTATTTTTTTATTTTTGGCATCCTAATGGTTGGCAGGTCCTTTTAAAAGTGATACTTCAAGCAGGTTGTTGCTAGAGTTAAAGTAATGGACTCTCAAACATTGAAAAGAGTTGAAATAAATTTTAAAGTTGTATTATATTTATATAATTAATAATGAATAATACCAAATACCTCCATCTAACAAATTAAATGTATTTTTTTTGTAAATTGAACAAATCATACATAGGTACTTACTAGTTTTGTCATCCTGTTTAACTTTTCATTGTGCGCAATATATAAAAAAGAATTACTCATAGGTACATTATTGTTAATTATTAATTAAACATACTTACATACCAACATCGTGTTTCTTTTTCTAGTTTGATGCAATACCTCTTGTTAGTACATGTTTGTTAAATAAAATCACATTAATGTACGTGCTCCTTAATAATTTTGCGCTACCATTTTGCACCACTTTGTGCGACCGACTCGTAGAAAATTTTGCGTCACCATTGCGCTATTTGTGGCAAAATCTACGGCCTGACCCTTATTTGTGTGATGATAGTGTGTTTGTAGGAAACGGGATATATGCGAAAAAAAATACATTTACAGTTATAGGTGGTGTTATAGGTGGTTATAGATAGTTCCCATACGAAATGTATGGGGGGGATTATGGGATTTCAATTAGGGTCGGGTCGGCAACAGTGGCTTGGTTTTTTCGGACACACAAATTATGAAGAAAAAGTTGGAGTACCAACCTGAAAATCACCAGTCAACATGCTTTAGTAATTAAAGTTTCTTCCTACATTATTACTTTTTTAAACAAGGCATTATTAAAGATGCCTGACAATATTTAAAAGAAAATGGGAAATGAGCTACTACTTTTATCCCGGACAGATTAGTTTCCGCGGGATGTGTAGTCCACGCGGACGGAAGGCTAGTAAAGAATAAAATGCAAAGTTTTGCAAACTGTACCGAACGACATTACCTATAATTTGTTACTTTGGCATTTTACTTCATAGTACCTTTTCTTTAATATGAAACTAAAATTATCTGATTTCTGTCAGAACAGAACCCTCTCCACGCGAGTTTTGTACTCGCCCCTGTCCAGCCCCATGATTCACGAACCGTCGGACACGGAATCGGATTCGAATTCTGTGCTTTGTCTTTGTCTATTCTATACTGAGTGACAGAGACAGTGCATTCATTCCGCTGCGGGAGCGTTTCCGACAGGTTGTTTATCAGGGGGCAGTTATTTCAATTTAGTTTACATATGTTCCCATATTTATTAAATTTTATTACCTTCTTCATCTTTGACTCTGCAACCGAATTTCAGCAACGCACATTCGTTTTGAAACGTTCTAAGTCTGACTCCCTTATTTTCGTTTCTGATACCACACACTGTAGATCCTACCTTGTCATCGCACTCGAGACTAGAGCAAAACTTTGATTTGAAAGCGGTTCCTTGTTCGCAGTAGATATAACTTAAGAAAATTAAATAATAGGAAATTAAAGTAAAAGAATAATACATTATTAAAACCTACATCCGTTGGTTTGAGTATGAAATAAATTAGGTAATTGCATTTTGCTCATAAACGCAAGCCGATAAGAGCTACCTAGGTATTTGAAAAATCTTGTTATGTTATTCGTATTATTTTATATCACATTTTTTAATGGCGTTAATGCGATTGCATATTTAAAAGGTTTGAAACTTATTAAGGCGTTTTCCTAATAGAACTTGACTAGGCCAGTACTATTATTTATTCTGTGACTAGGTAGGTATAAATATATGAGGCTCCTACCCATAACTCTTTTAAATGACGATAGTCGCATATTATTTTTACTATGTAGGGCAGGCGTACCGGTTTTGGCCACTGTACCGGTTTTGGCCACTTTTTGCTCTAAAAGTTTTCTAAACAACTTTTAGTCATTTTTGATAAAGGCAATTAAAATAAGGTATTTAAAGGTTATAATAACAACCGTTAGAATTCCGTATGTAATACGATTTTTTTTCAATAAATTCCATTTTCTGTTTGAAAAAATGTTTTGTATGAAAATTTTAAGAAATTTGTTATGGATGAAATACTTTATAAACCTTTGTTTTTTACAATTAAATTGTTGTTTTGCTATTGACTGGTTTCTAGCGCATTAGAATATATTGATTTTACCTGGGTTTGGTTTTGATTTTTCGCAATACTTA
Organism: Crambus lathoniellus; assembly: GCA_949710035.1. Classification (NCBI taxonomy): domain Eukaryota; kingdom Metazoa; phylum Arthropoda; class Insecta; order Lepidoptera; family Crambidae; genus Crambus; species Crambus lathoniellus. Next base: position 6,730,026 of record OX453303.1, on the reverse strand, counting down.
CAAAAGTTTAACTATCAGTAAGTGGCCAAAACCGGTACATTTGGCACCTCTCACACATTGTGTGTAATATAAAAAAAAACTATTTTACTTTTATAAATTTGAAAAATGTACCTTTAAAGGTAGATAAATTATCTATAATTTAAGATATGATTTGTGTCTTAAATACCTAAGACCATTTAGTACTTAGTGCTTAAAAGTCAAAAAATCCTTAAAGTGGCCACAAAGGGTACCTCTGCCCTATGTACGGAAGGTATTCCCACATAAATGTCAATGACATTTAGATCAATGAGAAATTACTCATTTATCATTTAAAGTTAACCGTACCCAAAGTAACTCTGATATAAGTTTTTGCAATTATGTATTTAATTGAAGTAAATCAATATCGTTTTATATATTAGTGTTTACATTAAAACAGTATTCTGTCAAGTCTAGATCAAGGGAAGCCTTATTCAAAAACTATTTTAATTTAACCAATAGATAGTAGTCGGAGATATGATAGTTTTCTGAAAATTTGTAATAATTAATAATAACAGCCTTTTGAAACTAAATTTACAGTTAGGTACTCTGAACCATCTATTAAGTTAATCTGAAATCAAAAGTGAAAGCCCGTTGGGCTAATTCGAAATATTATGTTTCTCGCTATAAGGTGAATCTAAGGAGCTCAATATATTTTTTTCAGATTTATGTTGTAATTCACGGTTAAAACAAAAAACTTTGATTCTGATGTGCTGAATATGCCGGAACCAAAATTATAAACATTGCCATCCCTCAAAAGCAGTTTTAATTACGTCTTGCGCATAACACTTATTTTCTCGTATAGTTTGAGTTTTGGGTACGATCTTCATAATACTGCCCCAGTGTGCGTCCGTCGTCCTTCGTCGCGTCGCGTGGCTTTGCGACCTTCGATTGCATTTTTAGTACCTACTACTTACTGTCGCGCGACCGGACCGCATCAATCAAGAAACATATGCAAATAAGCGGTCTCAGAGTGGTATTGAACGGATTTGTTTCACGTATTTATACGGCAACGTCGGGAATTCCACAAGGGGCTCATTTGGGTCCTTATTTATTTATCCTACTTATATTATAAATGTGAAAGTTTAGATGTTTGGATGTTTGTACCTCGGGTTGGACAATTCATGTACCTACAATTACGAATGGTTCAAGTTATACCCAGCTAGGATACGACTAAATTCATGAAACCACCTTTTGCAAAATGTTCAAGTTAATATAGAAATAAATTCAAACTTTATGTAAAAGCCATTTTTACAACTACCTAATACATATAGTACGACAAGGCTCAAAGAAGATATTATTGGAATATTGGAACTTACAAATTTCTTTGGACATAAAATATTATCTATGGTGCGGTGTAATGTGTAGGGTGAATCTTGAGAGGTTCAATGTGTGATGTCCGGAGGAAAAACTACCCGTAGTATTAAAATTTATAAACCACTAGCTATCCGCCCGCGGCTTCGCCCGCGTGGACTACACGACGTTATCCCGCGGGAGTGTGATATTTTTCCGGAATAAAAAGTAGCCTATGTTCCTCTCCATGCTTCAAAGTATCTGTGTCCCAAATTTCAGCCAAAACCGTTCAGCCGTTTTAGCGTGATTGTGTAACAAACATCCAAACATCTAAACTTTCACATTTATAATATTAGTAGGATAATTTTTTTTTATACTAAGTACTTTAATGTATGATCCAATATAACTGAGGCACGATAGTTACTGTGTCTAATTTATGTATAAATAGTCGAAAAAACCTTTTACACCTTTTTCAGAAAACTATCATATCTCCGACTACTATCCAGTAATTGGTTAAATTAAAATAGTTTTTGAATAGCTTCCCTTGATCTATACTTCACAAAATATGGTTTTAATGTAAACACTATTATTCAAAATACTCCACCGACCTTTAGTATGCTATTATGTCACTGTCCATAGATACCATCAAATTAAGAGTTTTGCGCGGGAAGCGAGAAGAAAAGGACGGGTTTTATTTCTTAATTTTCTAAATTAGTTTTTTGGGGCTTCTATTGTGTTAGTGTGGTGGAATTAGTGCAATAATAATAATTACTTCTTACAACTAATAATACTTATACTTATAATGTGCCATTAATGAAGAACAATGAAGTAAAAGTGAGAAATAAAGTAAGGCGCTCCGTACGATTCAGATTGCTATTCCCGCGTTAAACTCCCATGATGAGCATTCAAATGTGTACGAACCACCCGCGCATTTTAATGAGTTAGGTTAAGTCAGCAAGTCATAGAATTACTGAAGACATAATTATTAAGAAAAAGACGTAAGAACAAATATTACTGAAGACATATTTTCAAGACTGAAGAAAGAAAACCTACTAATGACGAGGCAGTATGGTCTCAGACCTTAGCCTGTTCTTTTAGGAGCGCATATATAAAAAAAATCAAATTAATCATTTGTGGGTTTGTTTGGTTGTCTTGTCTTTTGATCTTTTGATTGCTAATATTTTTTTGTAAATTACAAAATATATTCACTCATTATTAAAAAACTGCGCCATGGCCTCTTTAGATCTATTAACTCCTCATTTATCGAAAATTAAAATACCCAACGCTCAACAACTAATCTACAAAGATGAGTGCGTCTATTCTTTCGACAATCCGGTGAGTTGCTATTTTTTTCTAACCTCTGTATAGTCTTTATTGGATTTTGAATAAATCTGCTAATACAAATTGTAGTATGTTTCCTACACTATCACTTTTAAATGCTCTTAATACACTTTTAACGGCACAAGAGTTTAACAGAAGTCCAAACCTAACTTATTATAATTTTATTCTTATTCATTTGTTTGGCCACTGAAATCAATAGAATAATGAATAAAACTGTGTTCAAATCCAGCATTTACTTTTAAAAATATTTTATTACAATCGAAACCACAAACAGTAGCATTTTAGGTTTAAACCAAAAAGTAATTTACACAGGGGAAACAATATTCTCATTGAAGTATTTTGTATTCATAAAATTCTTTACAGCTTGATAAACATTGGCTATAACATTTAGCAGAGATGTTTTCATACCAGACATAGAATAAGAGCAAAAGATTAATGAAATAAACGTATCAAACATAACTGGTGACCAGAATAATATATTGTACAGTAATTCTCTGCTAACATAAGTTTTGATGTTCAGCCTATTAACTTGCATCATTTGTATTTTCGTTAAGATAATTGTTGAAATAGTTATAGGTACAAAGTAACACACAATAGCTATTACAAACATGTACAAAATGAAATTGTTATTATCAACAAAGCAAATGGTCATACAAGGTGAGGATTTTCTTGGATGTCTCAATATCTGAGCTCTTTCCAATGAATCAGGGAAACTGTTATTTCGCATGTCACTTATAATTTTATACAAATTTTTTACTACTGATCCAATTTCAGAAGTCCTATTTTTGTTGAGTTCATCAGCTTCCAAATAAGCATCAAATGGCTCGTAATAACTTTGTACCAAATACTGGGTGTTATTAATTTGATTATTCACACAGGTCTTGTTTTGAAAATTCATCATTACCATGCAGTTGTCATTATACATATCAAGTGTTCTTACACTCTTTTCATTCACACCCATAGGAAGCATGAACAGACTCATAAATATTGGCATAATCCATTGCAAAGCTATAATAATGTAAGAAAAATATTTTTTCCAAAACGTGAAACACGTTTTCATTTCAAATCTATGATCCGTTTCTGATCGTTCACTGATATCATGCACACTATTTTCATTTTCCTTCTTGTTCACATCTTTTAACATTTCATAATGCAAATAATTGTCAATTATTAAGCTTACAAAACTGTTTACAAAAGATATAATCTGCGGACCATAACTGAATACCATGGACCAAATAGTACATTGTGTGGATTCATTTTCGCGGTTCATTGACACTGTGTTTATTGTTCTTTCTTGCATGTCCTTCATACGCATGTTTGCAAAATCGTACTGATACACTGCACGTGTCAAAAATGCTAAACCAATACAAATTAAAAATATATTTTCTGACAAAAGCACTGCTGAAAACTTGTTTCTTTTCATCACTCGCCTTAAGTTGAGTAAACTTAGTGAAAATCCACATAACACAAGAAAGGCGCCAAGATACAAGTCTACAGAGTTAAACATTCTGTTGTGCTTTCCTTATGCTGGCCTGTAGTACAGTGACAAATGTATATGCCCCTATAATTTTGCACAGTTTTCTTTTAGGGTGATACTTCCTTATCTGTATGCAAATTATGAGGGCACTTTTTAAAGCATTGTATGGTAGACTTTTGCTTTCCCTTTGATTACTGATAATGATGTTAAGTTACTAACTTATCATTTAACCATTTAACAATTTTGATTTGATAAAATGCTTTTTTCATTGAATGTTTAAACATTAAACACTTTTTTAATTTGTTACAGGAGTCAGAAACTGGTCTGTATGTGTCACTCGTTTCATTCCTCGGTTTCGGACGCAATTATGTGGAGCAGTATTTTCAAAAAACAGGCAATGCTGTGTTCCTTCATATACAAAGAGAAAAGAAACCTGTAAGATATAGATATTATCATCTCTATTTATTAAATAACAATATCACCTCTCGTCGTCTGTATGCTTAGATCTTTACTACTCACAGATTTTAATGCAGATATCAACAAAATACAGAGGTCTATAAGTTTAATATCTACCTACACCTACATTCCACCTGTCCAAAGCCAGGGCAGATAGCTTGTATTCTGTAATTCTTTCATTATCAACTTTTGAAAACTCTTAATGAAGCATACATAATAAAGTTACTTACTTCTTCAAATGCTATCAACTCATTAATAAAATATTTTAAATTACACAGCTGCCAGAGCCGGAGAAGACAGGTGATGGTCCAGAGAAGAAGATCACTCGACTGGCTATCGGGGTAGAAGGTGGTTTTGACCCAGACAGTGGCCGACAGAAATTCACTTACACGGACCATTACTCAGTAGTTGTACTGCCTGGATTCCACACTTATCCCTGGCCTAACCCAGCTTTACCTGATGTGGTAAGACTTTTTGATTTCAAAAATAATGTCACTTATTTGCGCTCAAGAGTGTTTTCAGATCAACAAGATACTATCTTAACCATTATAGCCCAGTACTTCAATTCCTAATAGAATGATCTCTTTTGTTAGAATGACTCTTATTCAAAATTAAATGTCCATTGACCCAACTTTTTGAAACTGAGTTAAAATAAGTCTATCATTTTTAGGTACAAAAGTCTGTTCAGGCTGTGATTGATGCAGAATCACCATTTAAAATGGCTGAAATGGCAGCACTAGCAGGTACTTGGGACGGAGAGACTAGAGAGGTGTCTACGTAAGTAACAAGTGTCATAATAAAATCAGCTTAGGTGGTCGCAAGAATATATTTTTTTTATTTGTTTCTAATTGCAATCGGTCGCCAGACCATAAGCGAATATTTGGGAAATAGAAAAAAGAATAGATAAAATAGGTCACAAGAATATAGGAGCGTCAAAGAAATACTTCCCTCAGTTCGCAAAGTTCGAAACTCGATTAAAGATGCATTTATCTCTTTAACTAATTTCATACAAAGTGTTTCAACACCACCAGTGTTACACCCAGACACTCAGCGGTCCCGGGTCCCGGGTTCGATTCCCAGGTTCGATTCCCAGTGTCTGGCTAGCTACTTACCACCACCTTACCTTACACGCCCATTGTTCAGACAGGAAAAAGACAAAGAAAAGTTGCTCCAGTTCCTAACTGCAGAACTTTATTGGCACAACGTCAGTTTAATTCTCATTCTGCTTATCACTACAATAAGCTAAATGACAGGTTTAAGATCATGTAGAAAGACATTAGTTAAGGACTCGTGACCATAGGATATTGTGAGACAGAGGATATATTATTTAAGAATGCTTTGTAATTTATTTATTTTTGTTTTGTGTTATTATATTGTTATATTAAGTATATTGTTTTTGAAGTGACCAAGCTACTTACACACAATCACACACACACACACCACTCATAACACCACTCGTACACACACACACACACACACACACATATATATATATATACACACACACACCCACACAATGAGTTTTAATTTAATTAGCTTTAGAGAAAATAGTTTATAAATAACATACTGTATTCTGGTATAAGGAAGAGCAGAACTACCCAACACAGGCCTGTTCACAGGCTTCCTGGGATGGTTCTGACTACTGAATTTCTTTGTTTTCAATGATAATGAAATAAACTATTTTTTTTTATCTTATGTCAGTATGATGGCATAACAATGTTTTCAGAATTGTGGTCGTCTTCTGACTGTTTTGGTTTGATGATTCTTTTTAGAAGTGTGCTTCCCTCTTCAGCTCTATAGTTACCTAAGATTTGATAAAGGCTTGGATGCTACCTCGTTCTGTATATAAAAAGTTAAACTAGTTTAGAAAATAAATAGTATTTTTGAAAACTGACAAGACAATGGAATTTGTTAAATTCGACTCTGAAACTTACAGACATGCAGTGAACCTTAAACAGCTGGACAATGGAGTCAAAATCCCGCCGACAGGCTGGAAGTGCTCCAAGTGCGACCTGACCAACAACCTGTGGCTGAATCTCACGGACGGCTCAATCCTCTGTGGCAGGCGGTTCTTTGATGGCTCTGGTGGGAACGATCATGCTGTGAGTAACAAAATTATATACAGAAGAAGATCTTTATAGTAATGAAAAAAAGATTTTCTATGTGAATGGTGGTATGGTGGAATGGTGGTTTCCGTGGGGGGTTAAGGAAAAACGTATTGACTACTGTATATAAATATTGAACTTTTCAATATTTCCTCGGTTCTGGTTCTGGGTGTATTAATACACGTCGTTGTTTCCAATTTCCATAACACAAGTGCTCAAGCTACTATAATTTGGTATTGGAACAATGTATGTGATGGTGTCTAGTCTAATATTTATTTATTAAAAAAATTATATGTTTAATGCGTAAAATGATATATTTTACAAACATTCGTCTACATTTACCTAGGTTGAGCACTACCGCGAGACGGGCTACCCGCTGGCAGTGAAGCTGGGCACCATCACGGCGGACGGCAAGGGCGACGTGTACTCGTACGCTGAAGACGACATGGTCGAGGATCCCTTCCTCGCAGACCACCTCAAGCATTTCGGTATCAACGTGCAACAACTGCAGAAGGTAAGTTAAGGAATGTAATAAACCGACTGCCTAAACATTACTCAATTTACCCACTAGGTTTGGTTGCGGAAAAAATAGGTTTAGGTTAAGTTAGATTGGCGACTAACTGCCAGAATTAATAATCTATCTACATAAAGGGATAGGCATGATCCAGATTAGTTGCTAGGCAACATCCAGGCAACTGTCGTTAATTCTATGTTAATATCAAATGTTGCATAGCAACTAATCTGGATCATGCCTACCCAAGGGGTAGGCATGATCTCGTGATTCTTTCACAGTATTACCTGAATTAAGATTCCGATAAACTCTGAGAGAAGATAATGTTTGAACTTCTTAATAGCTGCAATTTGGGTTATTTAGATTGGAAAAGTATTTTTTGCATAAAGAATATTGGCTATTTTAAATCATGTGACGTCCTTTTTGTTCACGGAAATCTAGTCAGAGTGCGGTGGCTAATTCATTTATCAAAAATTGGTCCTTCGAGCCAGTTTTCTCACAAATAATATTTGTTTCATTGTTAAGACGGACAAATCGATGGTGGAATTGGAGCTGGAGCTGAACCAGCGCTCGGGCGAGTGGAACACGCTACAGGAGTCGGGCAGCGAGCTGCGGCCGCTGCACGGGCCCGCGCTCACCGGGCTCAACAACCTCGGCAACTCGTGCTACATCAACAGCGTGGTGCAGGTATAGTGTGTGATGTGAACCGGCGCTCGGGCGAGTGGGACGAGCTACAGGAGTCGGGCTCAACAACCTCGGCAACTCGTGCTACATCAACAGCGTGGTGCAGGTATAGTGTGTGATGTGAACCGGCGCTCGGGCGAGTGGGACGAGCTACAGGAGTCGGGCTCAACAACCTCGGCAACTCGTGCTACATCAACAGCGTGGTGCAGGTATAGTGTGTGATGTGAACCGGCGCTCGGGCGAGTGGGACGAGCTACAGGAGTCGGGCTCAACAACCTCGGCAACTCGTGCTACATCAACAGCGTGGTGCAGGTATAGTGTGTGATGTGAACCGGCGCTCGGGCGAGTGGGACGAGCTACAGGAGTCGGGCTCAACAACCTCGGCAACTCGTGCTACATCAACAGCGTGGTGCAGGTATAGTGTGTGATGTGAACCGGCGCTCGGGCGAGTGGGACGAGCTACAGGAGTCGGGCTCAACAACCTCGGCAACTCGTGCTACATCAACAGCGTGGTGCAGGTATAGTGTGTGATGTGAACCGGCGCTCGGGCGAGTGGGACGAGCTACAGGAGTCGGGCTCAACAACCTCGGCAACTCGTGCTACATCAACAGCGTGGTGCAGGTATAGTGTGTGATGTGAACCGGCGCTCGGGCGAGTGGGACGAGCTACAGGAGTCGGGCTCAACAACCTCGGCAACTCGTGCTACATCAACAGCGTGGTGCAGGTATAGTGTGTGATGTGAACCGGCGCTCGGGCGAGTGGGACACGCTACAGGAGTCGGGCTCAACAACCTCGGCAACTCGTGCTACATCAACAGCGTGGTGCAGGTGTAGTGTGTGATGTGAACCGGCGCTCGGGCGAGTGGGACGAGCTACAGGAGTCGGGCTCAACAACCTCGGCAACTCGTGCTACATCAACAGCGTGGTGCAGGTATAGTGTGTGATGTGAACCGGCGCTCGGGCGAGTGGGACAAGCTGCAGGAGTCGGGCTCAACAACCTCGGCAACTCGTGCTACATCAACAGCGTGGTGCAGGTATAGTGTGTGATGTGAACCGGCGCTCGGGCGAGTGGGACGAGCTACAGGAGTCGGGCTCAACAACCTCGGCAACTCGTGCTACATCAACAGCGTGGTGCAGGTATAGTGTGTGATGTGAACCGGCGCTCGGGCGAGTGGGACAAGCTACAGGAGTCGGGCTCAACAACCTCGGCAACTCGTGCTACATCAACAGCGTGGTGCAGGTATAGTGTGTGATGTGAACCGGCGCTCGGGCGAGTGGGACAAGCTACAGGAGTCGGGCTCAACAACCTCGGCAACTCGTGCTACATCAACAGCGTGGTGCAGGTATAGTGTGTGATGTGAACCGGCGCTCGGGCGAGTGGGACGAGCTACAGGAGTCGGGCTCAACAACCTCGGCAACTCGTGCTACATCAACAGCGTGGTGCAGGTATAGTGTGTGGGTGAACCGGCGCTCGGGCGAGTGGGACGAGCTACAGGAGTCGGGCTCAACAACCTCGGCAACTCGTGCTACATCAACAGCGTGGTGCAGGTATAGTGTGTGATGTGAACCGGCGCTCGGGCGAGTGGGACAAGCTGCAGGAGTCGGGCTCAACAACCTCGGCAACTCGTGCTACATCAACAGCGTGGTGCAGGTATAGTGTGTGATGTGAACCGGCGCTCGGGCGAGTGGGACGAGCTACAGGAGTCGGGCTCAACAACCTCGGCAACTCGTGCTACATCAACAGCGTGGTGCAGGTATAGTGTGTGATGTGAACCGGCGCTCGGGCGAGTGGGACAAGCTACAGGAGTCGGGCTCAACAACCTCGGCAACTCGTGCTACATCAACAGCGTGGTGCAGGTATAGTGTGTGATGTGAACCGGCGCTCGGGCGAGTGGGACAAGCTACAGGAGTCGGGCTCAACAACCTCGGCAACTCGTGCTACATCAACAGCGTGGTGTAGGTATAGTGTGTGATGTGAACCGGCGCTCGGGCGAGTGGGACAAGCTACAGGAGTCGGGCTCAACCTCGGCAACTCGTGCTACATCAACAGCGTGGTGCAGGTATAGTGTGTGATGTGAACCGGCGCTCGGGCGAGTGGGACGAGCTACAGGAGTCGGGCTCAACAACCTCGGCAACTCGTGCTACATCAACAGCGTGGTGCAGGTATAGTGTGTGATGTGAACCGGCGCTCGGGCGAGTGGGACAAGCTACAGGAGTCGGGCTCAACAACCTCGGCAACTCGTGCTACATCAACAGCGTGGTGCAGGTATAGTGTGTGATGTGAACCGGCGCTCGGGCGAGTGGGACAAGCTACAGGAGTCGGGCTCAACAACCTCGGCAACTCGTGCTACATCAACAGCGTGGTGCAGGTATAGTGTGTGATGTGAACCGGCGCTCGGGCGAGTGGGACAAGCTACAGGAGTCGGGCTCAACAACCTCGGCAACTCGTGCTACATCAACAGCGTGGTGCAGGTATAGTGTGTGATGTGAACCGGCGCTCGGGCGAGTGGGACAAGCTACAGGAGTCGGGCTCAACAACCTCGGCAACTCGTGCTACATCAACAGCGTGGTGCAGGTATAGTGTGTGATGTGAACCGGCGCTCGGGCGAGTGGGACGAGCTACAGGAGTCGGGCTCAACAACCTCGGCAACTCGTGCTACATCAACAGCGTGGTGCAGGTATAGTGTGTGGGTGAACCGGCGCTCGGGCGAGTGGGACGAGCTACAGGAGTCGGGCTCAACAACCTCGGCAACTCGTGCTACATCAACAGCGTGGTGCAGGTATAGTGTGTGATGTGAACCGGCGCTCGGGCGAGTGGGACAAGCTGCAGGAGTCGGGCTCAACAACCTCGGCAACTCGTGCTACATCAACAGCGTGGTGCAGGTATAGTGTGTGATGTGAACCGGCGCTCGGGCGAGTGGGACGAGCTACAGGAGTCGGGCTCAACAACCTCGGCAACTCGTGCTACATCAACAGCGTGGTGCAGGTATAGTGTGTGATGTGAACCGGCGCTCGGGCGAGTGGGACAAGCTACAGGAGTCGGGCTCAACAACCTCGGCAACTCGTGCTACATCAACAGCGTGGTGCAGGTATAGTGTGTGATGTGAACCGGCGCTCGGGCGAGTGGGACAAGCTACAGGAGTCGGGCTCAACAACCTCGGCAACTCGTGCTACATCAACAGCGTGGTGCAGGTATAGTGTGTGATGTGAACCGGCGCTCGGGCGAGTGGGACAAGCTACAGGAGTCGGGCTCAACAACCTCAGCAACTCGTGCTACATCAACAGCCTGGAGCAGGTAATATTATCTGTATATATAAAAATCAATGCCACTTTTCGTTGTAATTTTATAACTCAAGAACGGGCTCACATATCCAAACCAAATGATGCGGTCGGTCTTGAGCATCGCGTTTCAATTCGCTCCACGTCTTCCCAGTGCTTTTCGCTTCTGCCAGTACGGTGCGACGCCAGGTTTGACGAGAACGAATTAATATAAGAATACAACACATGAAAATATAATATTAAAAATATGAAATTTAAGAAATATCGTAAGAAGCAGAAGCAGTATAAAGCAGCATTCCCACAGTGCACGGTAAAGGCGGGACATGGCCGTTGTTTTCCAACGCTCTGTCCCGCTCGCTGTGTGCACTCGGCTTTAAGGGTGAGCTGAGCACCTAATCACCTATATATCGTCCTAACGTCTAATGATGTATTCTTGTTTTAGGTGCTATTCCGCATGCCAGACTTTGTGAGGCGGTTCGTGGAGGGAGCGCCAGACATATTCTCTGGGTTCCCAGAAGACCCGGTCAATGACTTCAACGTGCAGACGTGAGTAAATTGAAACTTTTTTCGTAACAGCGGAAATACACGGTTCACTTTTGCCTTTCAATTTGGATGAAGCAACCAAATTGAACAATGTAAACGTTAAAGTGAGTGAATCATTCAATGTCAATGTGCGCCTGTATTTCTGCGCCTTTCAACCAAAGTGATTAAATTTGGTTGAACCGTGTAATATTAGCATTAATAATAACATACATGCCTTAAAACTGCTTAAATAGATTATTTTCTAGAAAAAAATCTTTATTTTTATTTTATAAAAACTTCCTAGATGTTCTTGCTCATAGGTCTCCGTGACATTCTGGCAGATTTTAAGCTCTACTATGACGTAAGAGAGTACGTGACGAGTCGCACGCATATTGAATGAATAGACAGTAGACAGACACAAACATTTTTAGATTTTTTATAATTTAACCCTTACTAAAAATGTGTGGAATCCATTCTACTTTCGATTCTGAACAAACTATTTTCTCCGTTTCGGTTAAACAGTTAGTTTATTTCAGTATGCGTTCCCTGGAAGAGCGTCGAACATTACTTGACCTGACTTTTGCCAGGGGGGTGTCACTCCGCAGTTTAGGTACGTTCGGCTGGTGCGCCTGCTGGGCAGGCGTATGGCAGAAGGATGCCGCTCGGCTCGTACGCTCGACGTTCGCGCGTAAAACGATCGATCATTTCTGTGATTTTTGTGCACCGAACAATGACTACTAAACATTCTTATAATCCGTATAGAAGATACTGTTGTGTTTACGGGTGTATAAATAAAAGAAAGAACAAAATAAACAACAAAACCGAACTCGCAAGTCGCTCGCAACCCTAACCAGCGAGCGAGCTGTTTGAGACATTCATAGAAATAGAAACGATCGCGCGTAGCTATTGGGTACAGTTTTGCTTGCATGCGCGAACTCTAGGTTATTATAACAGTAGGCAAGCGATGACAAAGCAACCGGAATTGGACTTTATTTCCACGCAGAAAGATTTATTTTTATTTGAATGAGCTTGCAGAGTGAGTCTTCTGTGCCTTAGCACTATTATTTATTCTGTGCTTTTGCACATAAAATTCTTAACCACAAAATCGATTGCCCCCAACTTCTTACTAATTTTAAACTACGAGCGCCGGCTAGATACCCGCGAAATAGAATAACTCCTCTTTGCCCACCGCTTCGGAAAACGAAATATGGTTCTAATTCGCCCATCCCTAGACTATGCAAATTGGTGAATGAATATAGCGACCTGCTCGATATTAACTCTGACCCGCCAAGTAAACTACATTCCATACTTGATCCAAACAAGATACAGTGATTGCTATTATAATTTTGTAATATGTAAGTTAATTATTATATTATATATTTTGGTAAGTAAGGTATTAGCAGAGGGGTCTCATCACGAACAAAAAAAATAAGTTCAAAATTGTCTCAATAGATGGCGATACGTGTTTCGCTTACGGTTTTATCATATCAAATAAAACGAAAAACCACAATAAAAGCCACTGAAAAGTGTCATAAATTTACTGTCATATTTAAAAAAGAATCGATTTACAAAATGTTCATATTTACAATACTATTTGGAGCATTTTAGAAATTCAATAATATCAATACCTTTCTTGCCCGCAAGCATGCCCGAAAGCACTTAGCTTATGCTTTACGCTCGCTTAGTTGTGTGATACCTGCTATTCAACACTAGATGGCTCTCGTGGCGCTCGTATAAAGTTTAAAGGTCGTAATAAACCCTGGGAATTGTAATTAGTAAAGAATTTTTGAAAAATATTTTTTTAACTATCGCTGATGGGATAGGATATTAAATAATCCACAGATTACGATAGAATGTTATCATATTATTTTATTTGCCTTAAAGCGCTACTCGCCGCTAGAAGGCGTTTTTGTGATGGCGAAGTATTAAGGCCGGTACACACGTTCAAGCAATGTCTGCTTCACCAAATCTAGTCGGCGCTACACGCGTTCCGATTTGGTCAGGCCCCAGGCCGCACCAAGCTGTAGTTGCATGTGTTGCCAGCCACTGCTAATCTCCCAAAATTAATATTATTTTTGAATACTTAAACCATAGATTTGCCTTCAATAAATAGATTACTAACAAAAATATTTCCGGTTTTTTATTGTTTAAATTATTATAATAATTCTATTTCATTATTTTTTAATTTTCTGTTATTTTCATTAAGATACTAAAACTTGCTAAATATTTACTAGAGAAGCGCCGAGTACTCAGTTATTACTCGTTACTCGGCGTACTCGGCAATTTTTATAGTACTCGTATTCGGCCGAGTAACTCGTTATAAAAGCCGAGTAATCAAACATTAGAAAAAAATGGTTTTAATTTTGGGAGCGATAATAGTAGTCATCATCATCAGCAGTACGACATCCACTACTAAGCATAGGCCTAATAATAGGATAATAATAGTATTATGCATATTTAATTAGGGTAATTACTTAACATTAAAATTTATTAATTTGCGAAGTTTGAATCACATGAAGAAAAAATTAAGAATAGGACACTGGAAAATATTATTTATGATATAAAATGTAATTTAGCACTAAAATTGCTTTGGCACCATAAAATAATTCTACAAACCAAACCACCAAACGCATCACCCGTACACAATTTGTAAAGAAATGACTGACTAGGAGTAAAAGTACCTGGACGCAACTGGGTGAAGGAAGGGGATGAGGGCGGCGAGGTACCGCTCGCTCGCCGGCTGCACTCCGCGGTCATGTTTGAACGTGTTTTTCGCGTATTACTCCTATTCCTATACTTATAAACTGAACCGAGTTACTCGAACGAGTACTCGGTTTGATAAAGACAAAACGGAGTATTACTCGGTACTCGGTTACTCGGTAAACTTTGTACTCGGCACATCTCTAATATTTACTTAAACCAGCACTTATTATAAATAAATAAAATAAATAAATAAATAACTTCTTACATTCACACCAATTATCTAAGCCCATTTTAATTTCATTAAGAAACTGTATCATGGAAAACTTGATAACGGATAAATATATACTTAAATACTTTTTGTTTGTAAATACATACTTAATATACATTGTAAACACCCAGACCAAGACAAATAGACATGTTCATGCACACAAACATTTGTCTTGTTCGGGAATCAAACCCGAGACCGCTGGCGCAGAAGGTGGGTAGCCTACACCTGCGCCAAATCGGTCTTCAAATCCGATGGATCCGATCCGAACTTATTGATGTGGTGTTATGCCTTTTTTATATTAATTAAGTTTTACGACAAAATGCGAGTTATTAAATAAAATAAACAAAAAAATAGATATAATAATATTTGCATAAATTGACAGATTCAAACCTTTTGTTCGTTCAGTCCTACGCAAAAGTAATGAAAGAGCAATTAAATTGAATCCTCTGAAAATCCCTTAAACCTCGGACGACTACGCTACACTCGTCCAGGAGGGCTATCGGCTAAGAAATATTACGGATATGGGCATGGGCTTCAACTGTAATTTGAATTCCCTATTTTGGTAGATTTTTGCTGCTTTGTTCTTGTTCACGCGCGCTTGCGAGCGGGCAGTTGTCATTGTCAAGGTCACGGGACAACGCGCTCGGGCCGGTGTAGGATTAGTTCATTTCGCCGTGAGCCGTTAGGAGGCGAGGTTGTGTGTTCCTGTAGCGACGTGCCGCGCCAGGAAACCTACTCGTGTTGTGACCGAGATTTCGCGTTTGCACCTACGGGTGCCCGGTCGGAGTACAGACTTGTGACCCGTGTGTGTTCGCTTTGAAAAGCGCCGGGAAAGTTTTAGCTGTCTATTAGGGCATTGTGTAGTTATAAGCGTGTTAGCTATAAGAGTTTCCCATCGGGGGTTGCGTGAAGATCGTTTTGCCAGGCGCGCGCCGGCGAGACAGCGATCAGCCCCCCTGGATTACGGACAGTATCTTCTACCATAAGGTAGGACTAGGGCTTAATTTACTTAATTTTGCATGAGAAACCTCCGTTTCAATAAACTGTGGAACACAGTCGATGGTCACCACAATTGTGCGTGATCATATTTTTGGTAGCAGAGCGTACCTAGTTAGCGTACCTAGAAATACCTAAAAAGCGTACCTAAAAATAATTTTTTTTTTTTTGTTGAAATCTCGAGGGTATTCCGAGATGATTTGAAGTACTAAGAAATTGTTCTAGTAAATTCTCGAAGCGAATGTTTCTCACTTGGTGGATCCGATAATAGATAGACACTTATATAATTGTTGTCACATACTAGTGATTTGATACGAGTTTACTCGCCTAGATGTGTATTTTTTTTTGTGTGTCCGGATTTATTTGACGAATAGTTTCGTTCGAAAGTGTTGTTTATTAGTACCACATACTAGTGTTTGTTCCGAGTCCGCTTGCCTAGTTAAAAAAGTGGAACTAGTTTTAATTATTAGTAGTATTAAATTACGAGTATTATTATTAAAAATAGTTTTGTTTTTGTTTGTTGATAACGGTTTAGTAGTTGATTTGCGAGGTTGACTTGGCCGTGCCGTGTATGCCATACCGTTAATCCTATACGTTTTGTTTATACCGTTATATTGTTAGCCCTTGAAATTGGTAAGTTGTTAATAATTTATGAAAATAGTAGGGTCCGTGTATGTCGTCCGAATTTTAATTGTGTTTTATATTATCGTGACGCGACCTATTTCTATTGTTTTTTTTGTTGATGTTTACCACTTTTATATTTCTTTGTTTGCTTTGTTTATTAAACGGATTATAAATGGCTCCTACGAATCCGACCGCCGTATCCAGGGCTGGCATCCAAGGAGTTTTGCGTTGGCTTGCTTGTGCGGTCACATTAATAGACCGAGCCGACCGGGTAGGCGCGTTGCTAGCTCGGTATGGCGGGCTGGCAGCTCGGCTGCAAGACCTGGAGCGCCACGCCATGGAGTGTCGCGCGTATTACTTGGAAAACCCCCCAGCTGATGATGCCGTGTCGGAACAGCTGGAGCAGGATGTAGCCCAGGCCTATGAGCTGGCTGACCAGTTCACGGAGGCGGCTGAGAGGGCCCTGGCTGTTCGGAAGGGGGAGCCGGTTTTGAGCGGGGAGGTCAAACCTACCCCGACGGCGTTGCTAGGCCGATTGCCTACGTTGGAGATTCCCACTTTTAATGGGGATCTGTCAGCCTGGATGGGCTTCATTAATTTGTTTGACAGTTTGGTGGATTCACGACGGGACTTATCCCCTAGCGAGAAGTTGGCCTATTTGCGCTCCTCCCTGCGAGGAGAGGCCAGCGCGGTAATCCAGCACCTGCTCATCAGTGACGACAACTACCAGGTGGCTCGCCAGCTTCTGGTTAGCAGGTACCAGAATGTCCGGTTACTGGCGGACACCCACGTGGCCACGATTTTGGCCCTCCCGCGAATCACGCGGGTACACCTGTTACGGAGGGAGTTGCTGAACCCGCTACTGTCAGCGGTCAACTCCCTAAGGCGATTGGACCTGCCGGTGGATCAGTGGTCCTTTGTACTGCTGCACATAGTCCTCGCCAAATTGCCCGCTGAAATGAAGGGGCGTTTCGAGCAGAGGTACGGAGGCGACAGCGCCTCGTATCTCCCGCCCTTCGCGGACCTCCTTCGTTTTTTGGAGGACGAATGTAGGGTGACGGACCACCTGGAGCCCGCCCCGGTTCCAGGTGTTGGTCGTATGGTGGCGGCGAGGGAGCAGCCCCGTCGCCCGACCAACCGGTATGCTGCCTTCCAGCAGTCCCCTCCCCCCGCACCGAGTGAGCGGTGCAGGTATTGCAGGGGAGATAGGCACGTGGTGCACGAATGTGCCAAATTTAGAGGCCTCCGCCCAGAGGGACGGAGGGCCGTTGCGAAACAGCGCCAATGGTGCTATAGGTGTTTGGGGGGACACATGCAGTCGGCGTGTCCCCAGACAGAGGATTGTCGTCTTTGCGGAGGGAGGCATCACCCCCTCCTTTGTTTGGACCGCAAGGACGCCGGGAGCGACCGGGGTTCGAACTCCTCGCGCACGGGCGGGGGCCCGGCAGCCCGGAACCGGTCCCCTAGAGATTCGGCGGGGCTTAGCCCCCCCGTTCAGTCCCCCCCGGAGAGGGGGAACTATAGGAGAGACGCCCCCGCCACGGGCGGGGGTAGGGGGGTACCACAAGAGTACGCCACGGTGGCGACGGGCACGGGCCCTATTTGCTACTCCCCCCCCCTAATGGAGAGGCCTCGATTGGGGTACTATGTACCGAGGCACGCCCCACACGGGTATTACCCTGCACCTAGGAGTGCTGTTGGTCGGGGCCAGTATGTACCCGATTGGGACCCGCTCGCCCGGTACGAGCGTCCCACATTTGGCGCGCCGACTCAGGCGCGAGGGGGACAAGTACCCCCCCAAAATTTTTAATGGCGCCCCTGTCGGACCCAACCACCCCTCCGGAGCTTGTGCTGTTGCCAGCAGCCTCCGTGAATGTTTGGGGACCTAAGGGCAATGTTGTCACGGTGCGTGCCCTTTTGGACTCAGGTGCCCAGGGGTGCATAATGTCCAGGTGGCTTGTCCGACAGCTGGGTCTTTTGCTTGTGCCGCATCACGAAGCGGTACGGGGGGTGGGAGACTCGCGGATCCCTGATCCGATTGGTCGAGTTGAGTTCTCCTTCTCCCCCCACTTCGCGCCAAGGCCGAAGATCGGTGCTTCGGCGATAGTCTTTGATAAGGTGGTTGGACCACTCCCGCAAGTGCGAGTGCCGCCACCCACGATTGAGCTGACGTCTGGACTGGCTTTGGCTGATCCTTCCTTCCACCGACCGGGCCCAATACACTTGTTGATTGGTGCGGATGTCCTCGGTCGTGTACTGTGTGGAAGCAAGCGAGTTTTGCAGACAGCCGATCTTGTCGCCTTGTCCTCGTCGCTGGGTCATGTGGTGATGGGAAAGGTACCACAGACACCAGAGACCCCGTCGGTAGACCGCCAGACCATTGTCGGTTCTACTTTGTCCGACGTTCTCCAAAAGTTTTGGGAGGTGGAGGAACCCCCCACTGCCAAGCGGTTGGATCCGTTAGCCGAGGAGTGCGAATTGTTCTACCAGAACAACACTGGGCGCCTCCTCTCGGGTCGCTTGATTACCCGCTTGCCCTTCTTGGCGGCTCGCCCTCCTTTAGGGAGCTCCCGACCGATGGCCGAGAAGAGATTGTTGTCCATGGAGCGTAGGATGGCCAGGGACCCCGCATTCAAGGAGAAGTATATAGACTTCATGCGGGAGTATTTGGACCTTGGGCACATGTCCATCTCGCAGTTGGACTGGCGTAATGTGGAACATTACTTCCTGCCCCACCACGCTGTTTTGAAGACTTCCAATGGGAAGATCCGCGTGGTCTTTGATGGTTCAGCGCCCACGTCAACCGGAGTGTCGTTGAATCAGTGTCTGCATGCGGGGCCGAAGTTGCATCACGATGTCTGTGATGTTTTGACCAACTTCCGCCGGCACGCTGTCGTCTTTGTGGCCGATATCCGCATGATGTTCAGACAGACCGTGATTCACCCGGAGGATAGACGATACCAGCTCATCCTTTGGCGTGAGGATCCCCAGGATCCGATGTTGGCTTACGAGCTGAACACCAACACTTATGGTTTGCGGTCGAGCCCCTTTGTGGCGATCCGTTCGCTTTTGGAGCTCGCAGAGCGCGAACGGCTACGCTATCCCCGGGCATCTGCTCTTATTGAGGGGGGGGGGCTTATTTGTCGACGATATCTGCACGGGGGCCTCGAGCTTAGATGAGGCTCTCGTCTTACGTGATGAGCTGATTGCGCTCTTGAGGGCTGGTGGCTATGAGTTGCGGAAGTGGCTGTCTAACTCACCGGACCTATTGGCAGATTTGCCTAAGGACCACCAGCAAGAGCCGCTCCTCTTTGAAAATCCGGAGACTCCAGACATGCTGTCTGTTTTGGGAGTCCAGTATCGACCAGTCCCGGATTTGTTCACATATAGATTGGAACTGCCAGACCCAAAGGTCTGGACTAAACGCACGGTGCTGTCTACTGTAGCCCGTACCTTTGATCCGAACGGTTGGCTCAGCCCTGTAGTGTTTTCGATGAAGTGCTTCCTACAGGAGCTCTGGGCTGCGGAATTGTCATGGGATGAGCCCCTCTCTGGTAGCCTCCTACGAGAGTGGGTGAGGTTCGTGTCATCCCTACCCGACGTCAATCGGGTTTGTATACCGAGGCAAATGCTGCCTTCGGGAAAGTTTAAAGCCTCCCTGCACGGCTTTTGTGACGCGTCCGAAAGCGGATATGCGGCAGCCGTTTACATCCGAACGGTGGATGCAGCAGGCGTTGTCGCCGTACACTTAGTTACGGCCAAGAGTAAGGTCGCCCCCCTTCGGACTAGGCTAACCATTCCGAAGTTGGAGTTGTCCGGCGCCACTCTCTTAGTACGGCTACTCAATCATGTTGCCGACACCTTGGGAAACGGTGTCGACTTGGAGTCGATATTTGCGTGGTCTGACAGCCAGGTCGTCCTTTGTTGGCTGAAGAGTTCAGTCCACACCCTTGAGGTTTTTGTGGCCAACCGGGTCTCACAAATTCAGACTTCAAAGGCCCCGTTGATTTGGCGCCACGTACCGGGCGAATTGAACCCCGCAGATTGTGCCTCCCGCGGCTGCGAGGCGCCTGTGTTAGTGGACCACCACCTATGGTGGAGTCCATCATGGTTGTTACGGCCTGAGCGCTCATGGCCTGCCACCCCGGCTGTAGCCAGAGTCCCAGACCTAGGCATGCGTGTTCACGCCGTGGAGACGGTGGCGGCTCCGCAGATGGAGTTTTTGTTAGACCGCTACAGTTCTCTTGATAAGTTGCTCGGCGTGACTGCTTGGATGAGGCGCTTTGTGCGAAATTGTCGCCAGCCTCAGGAGAAATCGTTGTCTCCGGTCCTCGCCCCACAAGAGCGGCAAGACGCCCTGTTGCATTGGTTGCGAGTGACGCAACAGCGAGAGTTCGAACCGGAGCTGAAAGCCCTGCGCTCAAGTAAGTCCAAGTTGAAGGGACCCTTGGTGCGGTTGAATCCCTTCTTGGACAGTACCGGATTGCTGCGTGTCGGAGGTAGGCTCAGACATGCAACCTGCCGTACGGATCACGCCACCCTTTGTTGCTCCCCAAGGATGGACCGTTAGTTAGACTGTTGATTACAGACCGACATGTAAAGAATGCTCATGCCGGTTGTAATGCTTTGACCGCGCTCCTCCAACGAGAGTTCTGGATTTTGTCAGCGCGGAGAATAATCCGATCCGTTATTTTTCGTTGTCTCCCGTGTTATCGTTTGCGCGCCGATACGATGCAGCCCCAGATGGGTGATTTGCCTGCCGATCGAGTGAACGAATCGATGCCCTTCTCAGGAGTTGGAACGGATTTTGCGGGGCCATTTACCGTTAAGACATCGCGGCTTCGTAATGCTAGAACGGAAAAGGCTTACTTGTGTGTATTTGTTTGTTTGGCCACTAAAGCGGTCCACCTGGAGGTGGTTAGTGCCCTCACCACAGAAGCCTTTGTAGCCACGTTGAATCGTTTTGTGTCTCGCCGCGGAATGCCGTCGTTAATCAGGTCCGATTGTGGAACCAATTTCAAGGGCACCGATAGGTATTTAAAGGAAGTTTGTGAATTTTTGGATAGGAATAATTTTGAGATCGGATCCACACTCTCTCGCAGAGGGGTACGATGGCAGTACTCCCCGCCATCCTGCCCCCACTGGGGAGGGATTTTTGAAGCAACTGTAAAGGCCGCTAAAACTCACCTTCGTCGCGTTATTGGGGAGACGGTCCTCACGTTTGAGGAACTCGCGACCGTATTTTGTAAGGTTGAGGCGGTCCTCAACTCGCGTCCGTTGTGTCCGTTGTCTTCGGACGCGAATGATTTAGAGGCCCTTACGCCGGGCCATTTTTTGATTGGCAGACCGCTTAACGCCTTGCCGGAATATCCTTATTCCGAAGTGCCCTCCGGACGGCTCTCGCGATTTGAATTGCTCCAGCAGCTTACGCAGAGTTTTTGGCGCCGTTGGCATCTGGAGTATTTGCACATTTTGCAGCAACGCGTTAAGTGGTCGGATAGGACGACCCCACCCAAGACCGGAGACCTCGTGTTGGTAAAGGATCCAAACCTGCCGCCCCTCCGCTGGCGTTTAGGACGCATTGTTCAGCTTCATCCGGGGTCGGATGGTGTGCCCAGGTTTGCCGAGGTCCTGGTGGGGGACTCTGTTTTGAAGCGAGCGATCGCTACCCTCTCTCGCCTACCCTTAGATTGAGTTGGCGGACAGTTTGCTACTGTCCGGGACGGGGGGATGTTCACGAGCGCTTGCGAGCGGGCAGTTGTCATTGTCAAGGTCACGGGACAACGCGCTCGGGCCGGTGTAGGATTAGTTCAGTTCGCCGTGAGCCGTTAGGAGGCGAGGTTTTGTGTTCCTGTAGCGACGTGCCGCGCCAGGAAACCTACTCGTGTTGTGACCGAGATTTCGCGTTTGCACCTACGGGTGCCCGGTCGGAGTACAGACTTGTGACCCGTGTGTGTTCGCTTTGAAAAGCGCCGGGAAAGTTTTAGCTGTCTATTAGGGCATTGTGTAGTTATAAGAGTGTTAGCTATAAGAGTTTCCCATCGGGGGTTGCGTGAAGATCGTTTTGCCAGGCGCGCGCCGGCGAGACAGCGATCAGCCCCCCTGGATTACGGACAGTATCTTCTACCATAAGGTAGGACTAGGGCTTAATTTACTTAATTTTGCATGAGAAACCTCCGTTTCAATAAACTGTGGAACACAGTCGATGGTCACCACAATTGTGCGTGATCAGTTCTATTGAACGTTGCTAGCTAGCAATTATTTTACCCGAAGTCACTAAAGAGGGAACAGATAGCGGCAATTTTTTTTTATAAAATTGACCTAAAGTTCGGAAAAACGTATTATCCATAAAGTTACGCGGTAGCCCCCCAGATTTGGTTCGGAGCGCAAATTGGCGGCGCGGGGCGGTCGGGTCGGAATGTGTGTACTGGCCTTTAGGCGGCGGCGTTGCCAGCCCAGCACCTCTGCATAGTAAAAGTATATAAGTACGTTGACTGCCTAGACAGGCACCGCAAACGGTTTGTATGTGAGCGCGCCCGTACCATCCCGTACGTATGCGTGGTCGCACGCACACACTGACAAAATTTATCGGTGATAACGGGGCGACAGGCATGCGTGGCATGCGTGGCGTCCGCCGCCCGCGCGGCGCTGCCACCGCCGCCGCCGCGCCGGCCGCCCGCGACCGCGCTTAATATTATTAAGGTAAATCCGTGCCCACCACACGCACTCCGCCGTGCTGCGCTGCCTCCCTTTCGTAATAATTCGTGCGTGTACCTACCTACCGCCTAATTCGTTAAGATGGCTAAAAATTCGAGTAGCAGTATAATGTCTGAATAGCGGTTTGTTTTATCCAGAATTGTCTTTCTTCGCATTACCTAGCGAACAAGAACGGTGAGTACAATCTACTTACTATAATAATCATACGTAGATACGTACATAATTTTGTATTAGCTGTTTACCTACCTAAATAGTTCTGCTTCCGATTTCGTTGACCAGATACCAATTTGTAGTGTAATTTTTAAATAGAAAGAAAGCAGAAAGAAAAACATTTATAATACAAAATAATTGTAACTTGTAATCCTATGTGTAGGTAGGTATGTGATTAGATTAATAAACTGGGAGCATAATATAAATTTGTAACCGCCTCTGCGGTCTAGTGATTCACACCACCGATTTCAGACCCAGAGGTCCCGGGTTCGATTCGCAGTGGGCGTCCTTTTTTTATATTCGGTTTCATTGATGGCAGACCTTAGTACTTGTCTAATGTTTTCAGCATTATTGTGTTCCGGTAGTTAGAGATAAGATAGCCAGAAAAGAAACAAACTTTAGCATGCGGGGAGTAGGTAAACCTGTAGACCAGGAGCCAGTCTTTTTTTAAATAAACCTTTTAAGTTTAATCCTAATTCTGTGCTCCTATGAGTTTGTGTACCGGGATTTAATGTATAGACTCGGAGCCAGTCTTTTTTAACACAAAATAATAATTATTAATAAAACTCGTAATCATTGTGAAAAAACGAAATATATGTAGCTTACTTCAGCAAAAAATACAACATGCAAGATGCACCGCCCGCCCGCCCGCCCGCCCGCAAAAAATTGCACATGCACACCACGAAAATACCAGAGAATCCTAAATTGAATAAAAAAAATGATTTAGATTTTGAAAAAGTAAATATAATACTTGTAAAAAATACAATTTCATAGGTAAACATTGTATTTTATTTTAATAAAATTG
The DNA here is from genome assembly GCA_949710035.1 of Crambus lathoniellus. Lineage (NCBI taxonomy): Eukaryota > Metazoa > Arthropoda > Insecta > Lepidoptera > Crambidae > Crambus > Crambus lathoniellus. The sequence goes on along the minus strand of OX453303.1, from coordinate 6,706,021 downwards.
TATTCAGTAAAGCCACGTTTTAATTTATCCTATTTCGACCGTAATTTTTCAAACCACTGACGTAGGTAATGAAAAAAATTTAGTCAGCCCCTGGTCTATGTACAAAAATAATTAAAAAACTTTGTTTTATAGATTCCTGACGCCCACCCTACGGGGGAAAACTGTATTGTATAGAGATTGGCTATGCATTTTTGACGATTGAATAAACTCTAAGCGACAGCCCTACGCACAGTATTCTCTGAGCCAAATTTTGGGACACTCGCCTTTTATTGTATGAGCAAATAAAGAATTATGTCCCGATTCAAAGACAAAAACTCCTGAAATTCTAACTCTTATAGTTTTGATGTTATTGCAATTTATCGTAAAATCCCGGAATTTCACAATAAACTGTGTGTTTAATGTTATTACTTTTTTTGTTTAAACTGCGAATATCAACCTTAATTTGAGACTCTGATCGTCAAGGGTCAAGATAAGGCTACGTTTTAAGCAATTGTTGAGCAAGCTGGTGCGTCAAAGTTAAGAGATAATCGAGAAACAGCCAAAACCGATTTTATTTTGTTGTCGCTAAAGTATTGAATATTAGCATTTCGTTTTTGCTCTAAAATATAGCCACAACTGAGGACTATTACCACAAAAAAAACCAACTGCTAAAGTCGCGGACTTTTTGAAATACGATAATCCCGGTTTCCTAGTATTCATGCATTTATTTTCTAACAATTAAATTATTTTCTTCCGTCATAAATATATCGTTTTCGTTCGTAAGAATCGACGTAAATTCGCTTTCATCTGTTTCTGTACATGCCGCGCTGTCCTGGTTTTCTTCATCATCATTGTCGGTATTATATTCAAATGGTTTTAACATCTCGATGACTTGAGGTGGCAAAGACATTCGCTTTAAATTATTCTGACGCCTACTCAGCCTTGTTTCAGAAACAACTGGATCGGATGACTCTAAAGCTCTATGAAATAGGTCTTTAATGGTATTCTTACGAGTGTTTTTCCGGCTGTGGTGCTCGCGGTCGTACCTCCAAGATTTGTTTCTTGTCTCTCCAGCTTGTTCTGAAAGAGCACCTATAGGTAACGCTGCATGCTCTATAATTTGTTGCCCGTGGACAAGGATTTTGTGCATGGTACTCAGCCCCGCTTCTTCCAGATAATATGTATTAATGCGGGGTTTTAGCATGCCTAACGAGGGTGGACTCCTTTCCACATTATATAATTATCTATCATTGGAAAAGTCCGTAGATGGTGACATCCACTAAAGTAATCGCATTATCTAACTAGAATCAACTGCTGATAGGTATAACTGTACCTATGTTAGTGTAACATACCTCTCAAATAAATTATTTCCATATTTTTATATAATTCACTATTTAATTTTAAGTGACTAACTGCCGCACTCAGAGACGTCAATTAAATATAATTGGCATTAAATTATCATTCGTACTCTTTTCACTACTGGTCATAAAAAGAGACAGATAGAGATTTAATGATCAATTAACGTTAATTGGCATCTCTGAGTGCGGCAGTAAGTAGGTGTCTAACTTTATTTTTAAGCGTATATGGTTTAAATATAAAATAATGCGGCATTATAAGCATAACGCAGGCAGTTTTAACCGAAAAAAGCAAATTTTAAATTTTATCACAATCCCGAATTGCGGGATTATCGTATATCTAAAAGTCCGCGATTTTAGCAGGTGGATTTTTTTGTGGCAACAGTCCTCAATTGTGGCTATAATTTAGAGCAAAAACGAAATGCTAATATTCAATACTTTAGCGACAATAAAATAAAATCGGTTTTGGCTGTTTCGCGATTATCTCGTAACTTTGACGCACCAGCTTGCTCAAAAATGGCTTAAAGCGTAGCCTTATCTTGAGCCTTTCCGATCAGAGTCTCAAATTAAGGTTGATATTCGCAGTTTAAACAAAAAAAGTAATTACAGTATACGCACAGTTTAATGTGAAATTCCGGGATTTTACAATAAATTGCAATAACATCAAAACTATAATAGTTAGAATTTCGGGAGTTTTTGTCTTTGAATCGGGACATAATTCTTTATTTACTCATACAATAAAAGGCGAGTGTCCCAATATTTGGCTCAGAGAATACTGTGCTACGTGTTTAGCCTGTTATCGCTCGCTCAGGGCTCGAGTCCGCTTACTTATATACTTTTACTATGACCTCTGTCTCCGCGCGGATTTGTTCGAGTGTGGGCGCATGCCGAGCCGACAACGCGTGCGACGCGAATTGGCAACGTCGCGGTCGGTCGTCGTCGTCGTCGCACAACACAATTTCGTAATCTAGCGGGATTTAGTTCAAAATATTGTCCCAAAGATCTATTACTTTATTGGTGTGTATTTACTAACCCCCGAAGCAAAAAAGGGGTGTTATACTAGAAGTTTTTAACCCCCGCCGACGCATAAGAAGGGGTGTTATAAGTTTGACGTGTGTTTGTATCTGTCTGTCTGTCTGTCTGGGTCAACGTAGCTCCTAAACGACTGGACCGATTTTGATGCGGTTTTTATTAATTGAAAGCTAAATTAAATAAGAAGGTTCTTAGACACGTGTGATGGAAATCTATCTGACCATTTATGGAGATGGTCAACTGCCTGCCGAAACGTTAAAAGGTACTCGGTTGGTTTAATTCTAATAAATTAAACAAAGTGTTGATTCTACTGAATCTAGCTTTTCGTTGTTAATTAGAATTTTCACAGGTACCTACCTAAGTAGTCTGCCTGTAGGTACATTCGGCTAAGAAAAAAGAATGCACTTTGTTTTCTTTGCATCAAGCTGCGAATTATTAGAGTTAAACTAACCGAGTACCTACTTGTGACAGTGCTTTGTTTACAATGTCGAAATTGGTTTTGTTTCTGTCTATGTTAAATATTATAGAAGTAGGTATCATCTGCAAACAACACAATATCACAGAAGCTTTTTGCAAAACTGTGCCTTATTGCTCTATTATAACTTAATAATTTTAAGTAAATCCTACTAATATTATAAATGTGAAAGTTTAGATGTTTGGATGTTTGGATGTTTGTTACTCAATCACGCCGAAACGACTGAACGGATTTGGCTGAAATTTGGGACACAGATACTTTGTAGCTTGGAGAGGAAAATAGGCTACTTTTTATCCCGGGAAAATGTCACGTTCCCGCGGGATAACGTCGTGTAGTCCACGCGGGTGAAGCCGCGGGCGGAAAGCTAGTTTAATATATAAGGCCTTATAATTTATAAGGCATAAATTTGTAGGTATGGCTATTAAGTTACGGCAGAATATTTTTACCTGTTAAATTACCTGCCAATAGTGGCAAGATATTTTTTTTTTTCGAAACAGATACTGGTGGCAGACTAGACACTTCCATAAAATAATGTCACTTCTTCGATTTATATTAATCGAAGATGTACCTACCTACACCCTGGGCAAATTTAGGTGCAATAAAAAAATGGTACTTACCTAGCAAAAAAATTCTGTCTGTCTGTATGTAGGTACCTACCTAGGTATACTAAACTTTCATTATTCGTAGTGCCTAAACGGATCAAGCGATTTTAATGCAGTTTTTTAGGGTTCCGTAGCCCAATGGCAAAAAACGGAACCCTTATAGATTCGTCATGTCTGTCTGTCTGTCTGTCTGTCTGTCTGTCTGTCTGTCTGTCCGTCCGTATGTCACAGCCACTTTATTCCAAAACTATAAAAACTACACAGTTGATACTTGTTAGGTAGATGTATTTCGTGAACCGCTTTACGATTTTAATACAATAATAAAAAATAAAAACAAATTAAGGGGGGCTCCCCATACATAGAACTGAAACTGAAAAATATTTTTTCAACAAATATATTCGTGTAGGGTGTCTATAGATAGGTCTTTGAAAATAACATAGAGGTTTCTCAAATCATTTTTTCTCAAACTCAATATTTTGAAAGATAGAGCCTTCCAAAGTGGTAAAATGTGTGTCCCCCCCCCCCCCCCCCCTCTAACTTTTGAAATAAAAGAATGAAAAATGTAGAAAAAATATATGCTGTAGATTTTAATAAAAACTTTCAACAAAAATTGGTTTAATCGATACATAGTCAGTACATTTTGAGATATAACACATTTTCAAAAACCGCAAATGTAACTTTGTCATTCATACAAACACTATGAAAAACAAAGTTATATTTTGCTGACAAAAAATTATGTTAGAATTTTGGCAAGGTATAGGCAATCGGTACGTTAAGTGTGTACGGAACCCTTCATGGGCGAGTCCAACTCGCACTTGGCCGATTTTAGGTTTTTTATTTTGTATGTAGGTAATTTAAAGAGGAAGATACTTATAAAAATAAAATTTAAGAAACTTAAAAACCCTCGAAAAACCTCAAAAAAACTTACAAATGTAAAAAGATAAAATTTCTCTCTCGGTCGGGGGACCCTCAACGTATAATTATAGGTAAGTACTTACCCTTTTAGTACCTACCTAGGTACTTCTATTTTGTGGTCCCCCGATTGAGATAAATTTTATTTTTTTACTTTTTTAAGTTTGTTTTATGTCGGGGGTTTTTAAATGTTTTTCTTTATGAACTACTTAATACGACGGCATATTTTTTCTGTTTTCACGACGGCATATTAAAAAAAATGCAAATGTTTATTTAAGAAACAAAGAGTCACTCTTGTGCTTTTTGCAGCGTTAGTTTATGTGAGTTACGATTACAAAGTGATTATAAAATCATTAGCACTCATTAGTGTGAAAAATGGAAAATGAAGTAAGTATTTAGAAAAAATCGACCGATATTTTGGCATCTATTATTAAGGTACCTTTAGGAAGACCCCTGGACGTAATTTATTTATATTTTTTTTCAATGAGTCCGAAGGCATTTAAATCAATGACGTTTTATTAATAGACACGTTACACTCGAATAAATTGCATTTTAAAATGGCGACCGCGAATTTCGTACTACTCGTTTAAAGAAACCAAAAACAAGCACAAGTTGTCAAAATAAATTTATCTCTTCCTAACAACAGGCATTTCCGCATATCTATCTCTTTTTCACCAAAAATGTTAGTCAGAGACATATATACACAAACCCCCACTATCAAAAAGAGATAAATAGTTATTGCAAGCACTGTCTTATGAACCAGTTTTCTGTCTCTTTCATGCGTTCACAAAACTTTACAAGCTTACTAGCTCATGCATGTCGAACTGGCAACAGCGCAAAAGTCATCACTAATGATTAAATTTTTATTTTAAATTTATAATTTCAATAATTACGTATGAAATGAATCAATTTTCATGTCTATTAAAGATCCGGCATAGTTTTTGCAACTTCTCTAAACACAGGAAGGCATTAAGTTTATTATTTGAGGCGTAATCCAAAAATTGTTACAGCGCGTCGACACGACAAGGGTCTGTGTGTGACTGTTTAAACTTCGGGCAATTACCTTACTTTTTCGTCGCCACTTTTTAGTTCAGATAACGTATCTACATATAAAACATCATTGATTTAAATAGATTGTATTAAATAAAATAGTAGTTTTGACCAGTACTTATACTGTTTCCGCCTTGACCACGTAGAGGTAGGTACTCGTAATTTATGTTATTTACGAATTTGCATTTTCATTTCAATTTATAATCAAGATTTTTAAAAGAATTGATTAAAGTAGGTGTAGGTACTTACATGGATCTTTCAATAAATTCTAAAGAAAATCTTTTATTTGAATTCTCAAGATATTCAGTATAAAAAGTTTGTAAAAAGTATGATATCACGCTTTGTGGTGTGGTTAAGAATGGTTCTAATTCAAATTATCTTTCTCAATATCTGGAATACTTAAACAAATAGTGCTCATTCGCTGAACAACCTTCCTTAGGCCGCTATATTCGTATATCTTAAACTTTATCTGGGCTCTTGTGGGACATCAGATGTACCAGACTTGAGATTATTGTAGGTCAATAGAAAATACTAATCACGCTGAACAACTTCCCTTAAGACGCTATATTTATATATCTTATGGTTTAGCTGTGCTGCTAGGGTTCGACATCAGGTGTACCAGACAGACCTTCGACATTATTACGTAACTGAAACACTGGAGCGGGTGCAACATGAGCATTCAACATGATTTTCGTCTTACCCATGTTCATCTTAAGACCCACTCTTTGAGAAGCATTACTGAGTTATTTAAATTTTTACTTTTTTGCATTCACAATGCAGTTTTTATGGTTGAAAAATGGAAAATGAAGTATTTAGAAAACATCGACCCGTCCCATCGGAGCTGGTTGTGAGACGGGTCGATTTTTTTTAAATACTTCATTTTCCATTTTTCAAGCATTACTGAGATCTACGAGCATTGTGTTCAGGTCTTCCAAGGTCTCAGCCATAAGAACTACATCATCGGCATACAGTAAGTGTGTTAAGTACTCGCCATTGATGTTGATGCCGCATTCTTTACAATCCAGAAGCTTTAAAATATCCTCCAACGCATCTGTGAACAGTTTCGGAGAGATGACGTCTCCCTGTCTCACACCTCGCTGTAGTTGGATAGGATTAGAGCTCTGGTTCTGTAATCGGACTGACACGGTGGCATTTTGGTATAAGTACCTCAGCACCTCGATGTGGACTATGGCCTTTCCGGAAGAGAGAGAGCCACCTCCTCTCTCTACTCCACCGATCAACAAGCAGGCATCGTCGCGGAACTCACACCTAGCAAGTCAAGCCACTGGCGCTACGCTACCTAGCGGTGGTTTCTAGCGTAAAAACCCAAAAATGCAGTAAATAACAGTTATATGTTAATAACGCTTGGTTATTTTCGTTACTAACCGGCTTCGCATCTCCCGCGCTTGTGTTGTCCACCGATATCGGCACGACAATCTCAACAATTACACTAGTGTAACCACGGGTCCGAAGTGAATCTGTCGACGACGATATCGTTGACTGTAACGACACAGTGTGAAAGCATTTAGTAGTGATTGTATCAAACTGCCATTCTGACGATATCGTGCGTGCCGATATCCTGTCGGTACTGTTATCGTCCAATGTGAAAACGCCCGATATCGGAACGATATATCGGTATGTGACACGATAACCAGCAGCTTGCTATGCGGTTAGTCGAATTGCGCTAGCAAAAGTAAGCGCGCGATTCCAAAAGTTTAACAGAATATACAAGGTAATAATTTTAAGTGCACCATGCAGGCAATTTTCGTGTATTCTGCTGGTAAATAGGTACTTACCTAAACAGGATAGGATGTACACATAAACCGCATCAATAAAAATACTCGTCTGATGAAAACCATATCAAAATCGGTTCAGCCAAACGTGAGATAATTACGCACAATAACATAGGTACACACGGCGGCACATCAGACTATACATGTTGACCTTGAGACCGCCTTTATGCCCTACGTAATAAAAGCTGTTATCGCAGTTCAACTGTATAACTTGATGTGCTGTCGTGTGTACATGAATGTACACACGACAGCACATCAAGTTGTGCACATCACGCCGTGTGCACATGCGAGTCAAACTGAGAACCTTCTTTTTTGAATTATAAACAAGAGTAACGGGACTCAACGCGACATTTATTATGAAGTACATATTATTATGTACTTACAGCTTGACGTTTCGGCTGTGTTTCTGCTTGTGACCACGGTTGTTGCAACACAGCCGAAACGTCAAGCTGTAAGTACATAATAATATGTACTTCATAATAAATGTCGCGTTGAGTCCCGTTACTCTTGTTTATAATTATAATGGAACGCGAAAGTTTAAAATCTTCTTTTTTGAAGTCGGTTAAAATACTAAAACCTTCTCGTAAATGTACTAAATAGGTAGTTTTCTGAAAACCGCATCTCACGGACAAACATTCATACATGCTGGTCAAACTGAGAACCTCCTTTTTTGAAGTCGGTTAAAAAACTAAAACCTTCTCGTAAATGTATTAAAAATGTAGTTTTCTGAAAACTGCATCTCACGGACAAACATTCATAAATGCTGGTCAAACTGAGAAACTCCTTTTTTGAAGTCGGTTAAAATACCAAAACCTTCTCTTATATGTAACAAATACTTTTCTGAAAACCGCATCTCGCAGACAAACATTAGATACATGCGGGTCAAACTGAGAACCTCCTCTTTTGAAGTCGGTTAAAATACCAAAACCTTCTAAATGTAACAAATAGGTACTTTTCTGAAAACCGCATCTCGCGGACAAACATACATACATACAGGTCAAACTGAGAACCTCCTTTTTTGAAGTCGGTTAAAATACTAAAACCTCGTAAATGTAACAAATACTTTCCTGAAAACCGCATCAAAATCGGTTCAGCCAAACGCGAGATAATCGCGGACAAACTACCTACCTACTTTATTTACTATACCTTGAAAAAAAAGTACCTACTTACTTAGGTAGGTAGGTACCTACTAAAATTTACTCGTCTCTTAACTATCTCCGATGAGACTCGAATCCACGACCTTTCACTTTCCGGGCGAATGCTCTAACCACTGAGCTACGGAGTCATTGTTTTTTCTGATAGGTACTTCATTTTCAATGATTAATAAAATAGGTATTATTTTCTACTTATGTACTGTCGAACCAATTGAATCGCAACTACAGTTGCAAAACTTCTGAAGTATTCGGAATAATTACGTAATACTTCTCATAAAGTTTCTTTCGATCAGAATTTTTCAAAATAAATTCGTTTGAAAATATTGGCATTTTTTTATCTTAGGTCAATCTTGCTAGAAAATATCGTGCCCGAGTCCGGCGGGCGACGACGACGACGGATGAACAAACAACTCGTGCGCGGCGCACGGCCGGCGCCCGCCGCAGAACAAATTCTAGTGGCGCATGGCAGGCGGCGCGCGCGGCGCGCAGGGCGGGCGGGCGAGATTAGCGGGGCGGGGAGTGGGAGGCGATGCCCCCCGGGGAATTATTCGACCGCTCCCCTTCCCCGCAGAGAAGGATTCATAATGTTTCGCAATAATTCGCGGTCTAAGAAAATATTTCAATTTCGATAAAAATAAACGTGAGCGTTGTTTTTAAAAACGAAGTGCTTGCTTACCTATTTGCTCAGTGATGGATTGATGGTGAATTGGTTGTTATTATTATTGTAGCGTAATTAGCGTAAGTAAAATTTGAATGTTTATTTTATTCCTTACCTATGTAAGGCGACATTAACAACAAAAGTAGGTAGGTACTTACTTACAGCAAAACACTAATTTTTATAGGTACTAGCGACCCAGCCCGGCTTCGTTTGAACAATTTGTGGGTGCTTCGAATCTGTGATAAGATAACTTCTAAAGTGTTCATTTAAATGAAATACGGTAAAGGATCATTTTGATCTACCTCAATGATATCGTTTTACCTACATTAAATGGCCAAGGTAACTTATATAGGTACTTATTTGGATAAGGATTAATACTGATTAGAAGACATTAGCTTTGCAAATAAAGTAATATTCTTAAATAACTTAATAAATATAAAAATTACTGTGAGTCAACCTATAGAAATAAGGCGACTTCGGGTCTTTTTTGTAGGCCTCTATGATATACAATGCCGTAGTAAATTATTTTGATGTAGGTAGGTATCTCATACGGTTAAGGGTGGTATTCCACTTATCAAAGATCTTTGTCCAAGAAATTGGACGTCGAATGTATGAAATTGGACGTCAAAGTCGTCCAATATGCGTCCAATTTCTTGGATCCAATGCATACTGGACAAAGATCTTTGATGAATGGAATACCACCACCCTTAGCCAGCAGCGTTCGCAATGTACCTAAGCGCTCGAAAAATCGTTTTTTGACGGCTTCATCAAAAAACATGTAATTTTTCTCTATTATATAAATACGTAATTAGAATGTTTTGTATGTAGGTATTTATTTATAAACCTTCGAGAATAAATTTTCTAAATAACAGTGACAGCTGCATCGAAATCCGATGCGTGGTTTAAAAGAAGAAAGGTTAGAAACAGACAGACAGAGGCGGAGAGTGACTTTATTTTATACTATGTACCTACCTACTTACCTACCTAGTGATAGTGAAGTGATGACCTAAGCCTCGGCACGGCACTTGTATTGCTAGGTACGACCACTTATATTGTGGTTCGACGGCTATGCCGATGACGGCTATAGGGCGTTTGTGCACTACCACTGAATTTTACCGATCCGGAAAAAAACGGATGCTTGTATTTTAATAATTAATCATTTATATTAGTAATTAATTAAATACAAGCATCCGTTTTTTTCCGGATCGGTAAAATTCAGTGGTAGTGCACAAACGGCCATACTCCGTGACTCCGTGCCGAGTTTTGTACCTACCTAGCAGTGGCAAAACGAAAGGGTACATACCTACAAGCCGATTCTAATCGGCTTACCTTATTATAGTTTAAAACATTTTATCATAGTTTAAAAATATGTTTTCATCCGTTTCAAGCAATTCAAAAACATTAAAAATTCGCTAAAATAATAGGTATTTAAGTAGGGTATATGTGCCTACTTAAGTACCTTCCACAGACATTTTATTTAAGAGGTACCTAGATAGTAAGATATCCATCCATATTTCTTTTACTATGATTGACTATTTTTCTTGCTTAGGTAGGTATTTAAAAATAAGTGTCAAAACTGCTTTCTACTGCTTTTTTACCGATTGCTGCTTTTTTATCGTTACCTACTCCCGTATTTTTCGACGATCGAAATATTCCGAATGTTTCGTAATACTTCAGAATATTTCGTAAGTATTCCACGGGAAAGATTCGGAATTATTCCCGATTGCAACTGTAATCGCAACCCATTTTGCTAATTTGTTTGAAAACGCAAAACTATAAAGGTAAATGTCAATGTCAATTAGTTTGAGTTTCAATAATTATCTGTTTTAGAAAATTAACTTTCGGTGGGTAAACTAATCGATAAGTTCGACTGTAACCTGTACTTTAATTAAAAAACTATAAAAAGCTTGTTCGGGCAAAGGTATATTGGGTAGGTAGGGTACAACAGTCAAACTTTACTACTTAAATCGTGAATCGTGATTCGCTCGTGGCGTGACCCACCATAAGTTCATTTTCTAAGGCTGGTTTCACAGCTCTCCGTGCGGCCCGCGCGGTCGCTCGCAGCCGCCCGCACACGGGAGCCCGGAACGGAGAAACGGGAGGCGCTAGAACATCGTTTCACATCACAGCAACGCGGGTCGGTCCGTACGGCCCGACTATTGGTACCTATTCTACCGAATCCGGTGTGTGAAAGAGCTGTGTAACCAGCCTAGCAGATTTTAAAATTCTGTAAGGTTGCGATTTAAACTTGTTGACATTGACACTGACTTTTATAGTTTTGACGCTTCCAAACAAATCATTAGCAAAATGGGTCATGACATGATTCAATTGGTTCGACTGTACCTACCTTATCAACTAATATCACATCATCGGCATCGGCAAGTTGCATTGCATTGCAACGCGTGCGTGTTCATGTTCATGTACGCTACGCAACCCAGTAAAGTAGCACTCAATAAAAAATAAGTCTTAGGGCGTTTGTGCACTACACTGAATTTTACCGATCCGGCGGTCCGGTTTTTTACGGACCGATATGGCAGCTATGAAAAACATATGGGCGCTTGTGCACCACACTGAATTTTACCGTCCGTCATTTTACTTTTCCCCATTCCGGACCGTTTTTTTCCGTTCCGAGATGACGGCAATGAAAAACATATGTACGCTTGTGCACTACACTGAATTTTACCGTCCGGAAAAAAACGGATGGGTGTATTTTAATCATAAATCACTACATAGTATAAAACAAAGTCGCTTCCCGTCTGTCTGTCCCTATATATGCTAAAATCTTTAAAACTACGAAACAGATTTTCATGCGGTTTTCACTAATAGGTAGCGTGGTTCTTCAGGAAGGTTTTAATATATAATTTATGAAAGTTTTGTGTAAATTGGTTGAAATATAACGATAATTGTCGAAAGTGCCGGCAAACGGCAAGCCGCCCGGGAGCTTTCAGCAAAAACGCTGCCTAATCCTTTCGAGGTTTAAAAAAATAATGCATGTTGGGATATTCCTCTTCTATAGATCTAAAAAAAAGTCCGCGATAGCATATGTCTATCTTTTAAGGATAGCATATTATAGCCATTATTATCTCTTAAAAAATGGTTACGAACAATGCGGTAATTTGGAAAGCTATTTAAACGGATACAGTATTAACCCTTATCAATCTAAATACGTTAGTTGCTTTAAGCATTTCATGCACATTATTTTACTCTTTTACACTATATAATTAAAATGAATATCTTAGCTATCGCAAATAAATGAGCGATTTTCTGGGAGGCCATTTAAAAAAAAGCTTCCAATTGCTTCACTAGATGGCGTTGAACGAAGTATGTACAAGTCTATGGTATATTTTGGTATGAAACATATTGAAATTAATTACTTTTTAAAAACCCAAAGGAAACTAATAATATATTAAATAAGTACTACTGTGAGGAACAGAAACGAAATAGGTAAATTTAAAGATTAAGGTAAATAAATAACATCTGTCTGACGTTCCGTTTTACGTAAAAAAGTCGCGTCAAAGTAAAATTTATAACGTTCCGATCCTTCTAACTGCATAGGTGGGACAGCGCCATCTAGTGACTGAGCTTTCAGAAAATCGCCCATTAACGCAAGCAATGCAAGCAAACGCGTCCGTAGAGTGTAGTTTCAAAAAGATCACTGCGCTGCCCCGGCCAGTAAAAAACCGGACAAGTGCACAAGCCAATCATCCGTGTTTTTCATGCCAAGCCGGTCCGTAAAAAAACGGACCGCCGGATCGGTAAAATTCAGTGTAGTGCACAAACGCCCTAACGTATACTATTTTTAAAGTTTGAATTCGCATATATAGGCGGTTACTAGCGCCACCTTTTGTCCAGGGGCTTAAAACAGTTCGTTACATGACTAACGCTATCTGTTGACGGGAAGCGAAAAACGGGCTCGGTTGACAAAGCACAGCTCCCTTCAATAGCGACATCTAGCGAAATAAAAGAGGAAACTAAACTGCCCGCAAGTTTTTGCCCGCTAGGGACGGTCACATTTCTTGTATGGGATGAGGCATCTGTACTAGTATAGTATTATATTATCTGTGGTATTAGTTATCCACACTAGTTTTAAAACATAATTAAGAAGTAGTGGAACATGCTGTATTTACCTTTAAGTGTTTGTTGCGCCTAGATTTAGATCTATTTAGCCAGTATTTATTGAAATGTATTGGTGTATACAAACGTTAGTAAATCGTTTTAAATAAATAAATAAATAAAGTATTAACACGTTGTATACCTAACGCCTATTATTTTGTCCCAACTTGTAGCGCAAAACTGGGCGTGGGCCTGCTATCCGGCCGCTACTCATTCCCAAGCGAAGAAGAGGGGAGACAGCCCGGAGTTTCCCCCCACATGTACCGGCATTTAGTGGGGCGCGGTCACCCGGAGTTCAACACGAAGAGACAACAGGACGCACATGAGTTCTACCTACATCTGCTCACGCTCATTGAGGTATTTATGTGTTTATTCAAGGGGGGAGCAAACTTTAGTCCCCTCTACATGTACCGGCATTTAGTGGGGCGCGGTCACCCGGAGTTCAACACGAAGAGACAAAAGGGGGCTTAGACAAAGTAACATAGCGATAGCGATAGCGAAGCGATAACGAAGTTCGAAAGAAATTCAAGGTATAGGATTGGCGGATTGGTATAAGCTGCGCTAAATCACGTGGTCTTGCCGCAAGTTGATTGGAGCATAAAGACGATAGCGATAGCGATTGTCGTTTCGCCACATAACGATGTTACTTTGTCTAAGCCCCCAGGACGCACATGAGTTCTACCTACATCTGCTCACGCTCATTGAGGTATTTATGTGTTTATTCAAGGGGGGAGCAAACCTTAGTCTCCTCTACATGTATCGGCATTTAGTGGGGCGCGGTCACCCGGAGTTCAATATGAAGCGGCAACCAGACGCGCATGATTTCTACCTTCATCTGCTCACGTTCATCGCAGTATTTATATGTATACTCAATACTCAATAATTTATTGCAAACCATAGTGTACATACATAAGGTGGTAAAAGCAAATCTAAAGATCACCATGGACCCTGTCAGGCACGCAATTTGGTGGAAAAGGAGAGGAAGCGCCTTTTAGAGACAGATGTATATTAAATAAGTATGAAACAAGTCCAATTAAATTTTAATATATATAAATATAATATAAATAATAAATAAATAAATATTTTCCTACAATCACACCAATTATCTAAGCCCGTAGTTAATTTCTTAAGAAACTGTGTCTACGTGAACTTGATAACGGATAAATATATACTTAAATACTTTTTGTTTGTAAATACATACTTAATATACATAGAAAACACCCAGACCAAGACAAATGATGAGACATGTTCATGCACACAAATATTTGTCTTGTTCGGGAATCGAACCCGAGACCTCTGGCGCAGAAGGCGGGTAGTATACCCCTGCGCCAAATCGGTCGTCAAATGTCATTTCATTATCTTTATTAATTTACTATTATTATTGTATTAATTTATCATTAAAATATTCATTTAGGTTATATAGGAGGGAGGAGACAATCTTTATTTTCTTTTCATTCTACAATGTTCATAATACTCGTATATGTATGAGTATTATGAACAAGAACACATGCCATTAAAAAAATCTAGGCTTTTTTATACAAACGTGCTTTCTTAAGCGTCTCATATATGAGAAACTATTTGCATCTCTGCAATGATTTTAACGTAAGGGGGGCTGTCGCATTAAATAAATGATAGTTATTAAATAATGCGGCAAATAAAGATAAATTAGTTTATTTAAAACAAGGTACTTATAAAAAATAAAATAAATAATTAAAATCTACTGGTAGGTTTTTTTTTTTTAATTAATATTATTTGTTCCGATTTTTTTTATACATTTTCTCATAGTGTTTATGTATTAGGGGGGGAGGAGAAAGGCGGCGATTTGATACCGGCCGTTTCTGTAAGGCACAACAATTTTTGTATATTTTTTAAATTATTTTATGTTGATAAATATGTATATACTTAATTTACTTTATGCGTTTGTTTCGCAGGGCCACCACCAGGTCTGGGGCCCGATTCTCAGGCATTCGAACTTTTTCAGTGTGGTAATTCGTATGTCGAACATTTTGTTTGTGGTTTCTATTGAAAAGTTAGAACGTTTCAAACAAACTAAGCTGTCTCACATGTCAACAAATTCATTTTGACAGCTAAGTTCGTATACGAACATCTATTGGTTTTTACCACTCGTAGCGTTCGACTGGTTTTCGATCGAACTTTTTCGATTGTGAAATTCTGACAATACAAAAACTGTGTTATATTTGAATTTCGAGCTATAAATGTGAACTTTTCTCGATTGCCTGAGAATCGGCCCCCTGGTCAGGTTTTGTTGAAATGTTTTAAATTGTTTACAATGTGATTCATAAATTTGGTAAAACTTTCCCTGGTTGACTCCTTTTTGATTATTTCGAGTATCTCGAATGGTTTTATTTTCAAAGAGTGGCATATGGACTCATGGTCCATTCTTTTGTTAGAAAATCTTGGGCATTTTTCTATTAGGTGTTGAACAGATTGTATCGTAGTATTGTCGCATGGACATAGATTATCATCGGTGATTTTGAATCTGTGGAGATACTCCTTGTGATATCCGTGTCCAGTGAGTATTTGTGTGAGTGCGAACGATACGCCAAGCGCCTGCATTGTCTTGTGGCAGTCTTCGAGGTTGGGCAAGAGGGCCTTGGTGTGACTGGCTTGCGGCGCCTGTGTGTACCGCTCGCTCCAGGTGTTATGGCTCTTTTTACGTACTTGGGTTCTTACGTAGGAAGGAGCGAATCGGTCGTAGGCCAGGCTGCGCCGGAGTCCAGCAGCCTGTCCGGCCGCCTGATCGGCCGCCTCATTCCCCACGATACCTACGTGGCTGCGCACCCACGCCAGCTCAATACGCCCCTCGTGCCTTGCCAGGATCTCATGGATCTGAGCAACAAACCGGTGTTTACTGCTCCGACTGGTAGGTATTAGGTTGCCTAGGTCACAATGCGCAATCTATCCAGGGCCCAGAATACCGCACTCTCCTAGGTCTCGCAGTACGGCGACGCCGATGTCACGATCCAGGTCTAGGTTGGGTCTTCAGCAGGCAGGTCTCCTCAGACCTTAGGATGGGCGTGTGGAGCTAGCAATCTCCTTATTCCCAAGGGTGTTCCTGTAACGCACCGATCGAATACAGAAATTGTTAGAGTAGAAGATAATGTTAAAGTCAAAGCTAGATCAGATTTTAAACTTACAAAAAATGGCATTCCACAAGGGAGCGTATTAGGTCCACTACTGTTCCTAATATATATAAATGACTTGCCTGATATAACAAAAAATGAATGCTTTTTATTCGCTGATGACTGTACACTATTTTTCAAAAATAAAGACATATTTAAATTACAAACGGACATTAATAACACAATAAATGACTTAAACAATTGGATGAATAATAATAATTTGCAAATTAATATCAATAAGACTAAAGCTATTCAATTTCGTAGTTATAAGGCTGACAAACTTAATTTTGACATTAAACATGAAAATGAAAACGTTGACTTAGTAAATTCTATTAAATTTTTAGGTATTACAATTGACGAAAATTGTAGCTGGAAAACTCAAATTGATAATGTTTGTAGAAAAATTAATAAATTTGTTTTCGCTCTGAGTAGAATCAAAAGGGTTGCAAGTATTGAAAGTGCGTTACAAGCATATCATGGATACGTCTCATCAGTACTTCGCTATGGCTTAATAATCTGGGGAAATAGTGTAGACCTTGAAAGAGCATTTAAAGCTCAAAAGCGTTGTATTAGAGCACTCGCCGGTATACAAAGCTGGAAGTCTTGTCAGCCGTGGTTCAAGAAATATAAAATATTAACTTTGCCCTGCATGTATATAGCGGAACTGTGCATTTTTGTTAAGAGATATCCGGAAAACTTTGTTACACATTATCAAAGAAACGCAAATGCACGGAAATGTAGGGAAAATAAATTATGTTTACCAAAAATCAATTTAACGCTATTTAGTAATAATGTATATTGCATGGCGATAAAGATATTTAATAAATTACCACAAAATCTGAGAGATCTGCCAATCGAAAAAAATATATTTAAGAGATCCTTGTATTCCTGGCTTGATGAACAGGGGTTTTACTCAATCAAAGAGTACATTGACTATAAAATATGAAACTTCTGACATGTCTATGATTATCCTTTTAATGTAATTATATTATACTGACGCCTAAATCCAGTGACCTTTATATTAAGTTGTAGTAATAATTTTATAATTCAAATACTATGACATTTTAAATTACAATTATTTTAATTTCTATATTTTGTTTGGATTTAATTGTCATTTTTCATAGTATGCTAGTGTTTGAATGTAATCGATCTAATGGATACAACATAATTTAGGTCCTAATATGATGTTTTGTCGCTTGTTTAAGATTAATTTTATACTCATTTCTCTTAAAAAAAAATATTTGCACGCCGACATTGTTAAGGCAAATACTGTAGTGCATTACGTACTATCCATATTTGTAAACTAACACCTTGTACCTACTCAGTATTAGCAAATAAATATTTCTATTTCTATGTTATGGCACAGAATAAATAATAGTGCTAAGGCACAGAAGACTCACTCTGCAAGCTCATTCAAATAAAAATAAATATTTCTGCGAGGAAATAAAGTTCAATTCCGGTTGCTTTGTCATCGCTTGCCTACTGTTATAATAACCTAGAGTTCGCGCATGCAAGCAAAACTGTACCCAATCGCTACGCGCGAGCGTTTCTATTTCTATGAATGTCTCAAACAGCTCGCTCGCTGGTTAGGGTTGCGAGCGACTTGCGAGTTCGGTTTTGTTGTTACTTTTGTTCTTTCTTTTATTTAGACACCCGTACACACAACAGTATCTTTTATACGGATTATAAGAACGTTTAGTAGTCATTGTTCGGTGCACAAAAACCACAGAAATGATCGATCGTTTTACGCGCAACGTGGAGCGTACGAGCCGAGCGGCATCCTTCTGCCATACGCCTGCCCGGCAGGCGCGCCGGCCGAACGTACCTAAACTGCGGAGTGACACCCCCCTGGTTATGGTCCTTATTTTGTTGTACAAGCTGAGAGAGTAACACTACGTTACAGGGCTTCTCTTAATACAATATTTAAATTTCCTAAAAAAAAACTTCAACTGAGTCTATTGACAAGGCCTGGGTTAGAACAAAAGCTCACATTTTGAAGAGGCCAAACGCCCATTTATTGAATATCGGTTTCAAAAATCTTCGTACTGTCATAAATTTTCCCAAAAATGAAAAACCGTAAATCGAATTCCACACTCCATATAACGTTATATGGGACATGAAGTTTGACTTGTTGTTTTTCGTTTTGGAGAAAATTGAGTGGGTTTTATCAATTTTTGAAAACGTGATTTGATAATGGACGTTTAGTTTCGTCTCTCCATTATTGACAAAAAAATAATTGCAGAGATGCAAAAAGTTACTCATCTAGGAGACGCTAAATTTATTTTATTTTTTTTATCTACTACGGGGTAGCACTCAGCCTTCATCACACCTGTTAAGTGGTGATAAGGCTGAAGTTGGAAGCGCACTACTCCCGGAATCCTCACTGAGGAACTGGCTATCTTATCTTTAACTGCCGGAACACAATAATGCTGAAAACATCATTGTTAATTGAGCACGTTTATAAGAAAAAAAAACGTTTTTTTGATGGCATATGTATTTTTATCGTTATCGTATCGTATCCTAACCGTTCCTTCGCTCTTTCTTCCGTAGCGGAACAGCCGGCACAAATCCAACCCTGCCGACTGCCTCAAGTTCGCCGTAGAAGAGCGCATACAATGCACCGAGTCCAACGGCGTCCGCTACACGCAACGCGCGGAACATCACTTACCGCTACCGGTCGCAGTGCACGCGGCCACCAACTGCAGTGAAGTGCGACAATACGAGGCCCGCAGAGCGGCTGCTGAAGCCAGCGGACAAAGACTGTAAGTATCCAAGCAAAAATCAACAAAAAATTACGATAGTAATTAAGCTCTTTTGAATCGTAAAAAATTTCCTAACAAGATTTTTCATACTGAAAAGAAAAATGGGCGCAACACACTAGTGTGGCGCCGCCGTATGATACCTGCTATATATATTACACCAACTAGCACTGCCGTTGCTAGTACTAGCATCTAGTAACTAGTGAAGTCCACCAGCAAGCAGGCAGCGATTGTGAGTAGCTAGTTTATATAGCATATTCGCCGTAGAAGAACGCATACAATGCACCGAGTTCAACGTTGAGCGGGCAGAGACTGTAAGTATCCAACAAAACATAGCAAAAACAAAACAGCAAAAAATGTCGGTATTCAAAAATACTTGGTAAAGAAGCGCTTTTGAATCGTCAACATTTTCCTGCCAAGATTTTTATAACTGACAAGACGAATGGACATAAAAAACAAACGAGAGTGATGCCTCCATGCTATAATATATCACCATCTACCACCAATATGACACCGCGTGTGAGTACCTAGTCCTTAAAGCGAGTAATACCGCTGTTAGTGTATAATGCGAGTTGCCTCAAGTTCGCCGTAGTTGAGCGCATACAATGCACCGAGTCCAACGGCGTCCGCTATACGTAACGCGCGGAACATCACTTACCGCTGCCGGTCGCAGTGCACGCGGCCACCAACTGCAGTGAAGTGCGACAATACGAGGCCCGCAGAGCGGCTGCTGAAGCCAGCGGACAAAGACTGTAAGTATCCAAGCCTAAATCAACAAAAAAAAGTACTTTTATATCGTTTTACTACCAAAATTCAAAACTTTCGTGACTGACAAGACGAATGGACATAAGAAAAATCTAATGTGATGCCTCCATCACCTCCATGCTTTTGTATATCACCATCTAACATCAATTAGACGCCGAGGGTGAGTAGTTACTTAGTCCTTAAAGCGAGTAATACTGCTGTTAGTCCACAAGGCGAGTTGCCTCAAGTTCCAAGAGTCCAACGGCGTCCGCTACACGCAACGCGCGGAACATCACTTACCGCTGCCGGTCGCAGTGCACGCGGCCACCAACTGCAGTGAAGTGCGACAATACGAGGCCCGCAGAGCGGCTGCTGAAGCCAGCGGGCAGAGACTGTAAGTATCCAAGCAAAAATCAACAAAAAATTACGATAGTAATTAAGCTCTTTTGAATCGTAAAAAATTTCCTAACAAGATTTTTCATACTGAAAAGAAAAATGGGCGCAACACACTAGTGTGGCGCCGCCGTATGATACCTGCTATATATATTACACCAACTAGCACTGCCGTTGCTAGTACTAGCATCTAGTAACTAGTGAAGTCCACCAGCAAGCAGGCAGCGATTGTGAGTAGCTAGTTTATATAGCATATTCGCCGTAGAAGAACGCATACAATGCACCGAGTTCAACGTTGAGCGGGCAGAGACTGTAAGTATCCAACAAAACATAGCAAAAACAAAACAGCAAAAAATGTCGGTATTCAAAAATACTTGGTAAAGAAGCGCTTTTGAATCGTCAACATTTTCCTGCCAAGACTTTTATAACTGACAAGACGAATGGACATAAAAAACAAACGAGAGTGATGCCTCCATGCTATAATATATCACCATCTACCACCAATATGACACCGCGTGTGAGTACCTAGTCCTTAAAGCGAGTAATACCGCTGTTAGTGTATAATGCGAGTTGCCTCAAGTTCGCCGTAGAAGAGCGCATACAATGCACCGAGTCCAACGGCGTCCGCTATACGTAACGCGCGGAACATCACTTACCGCTGCCGGTCGCAGTGCACGCGGCCACCAACTGCAGCGAAGTGCGACAGTATGAGGCCCGCAGAGCGGTTGCTGAAGCCAGCGGGCATAGACTGTAAGTATCTAAACCCAAAACAACAAAAAAAAAAGTTGTTTTGAATCGTCAACATTTTCCTACCACCCATTTAAGACTTTTATAACTGACAAGACGAATGGTCATAAAAAACAAACGAGTGTGATGCCTCCATACTATTGTATATCACTATCTAACACCAATATGACACCGCGTGTGAGTACCTACTCCTTAAAGCGGGTTATAATGCTGTTAGTCTACAAGGCGAGTAGAAACATCACTTACCGCTGCCGGTCGCAGTGCACGCGGCCACCAACTGCAGCGAAGTGCGACAGTACGAAGCTCGCCGAGCGGCTTCTGAAGCAAGCGGGCAGAGACTGTCGGTATTCATAAATACTTAGTAATGAAGCGCTTTTGAATCGTCAACATTTTCCTGCCACCCATTCAAGACTTCCTTAACTGACAAGACGAATTTACACAAGAAACAAACGAATGTGATGCCTCCACGCTATTGTATATCACCATTAAACATCAAATTGGACGTCGAGTGTGAGTACCTAGTTCTTAAAGCGAGTAATACTGTTGCTAGTCCAATGTTAGTCTGCCGTAGAAGAACGCATATACAATGCACCGAGTCCAACGGCGTCCGCTACACGCAACGCGCGGAACATCCCTTTGTTGCCCTTCTTACTACCAATCTTACTACCAGTAGTAATACCGTTAATTTTTATTGCCCTTCTTACTACTCCAGTAGTAAGTAGTAAGAGGGGAGAAATTAAAAAGCCCGTGTTACTACCGTACTTAGTAGTAAGTAAAGTACCTACTTAATTAATGTTATTGGTGTAACCGTTTTAATTAAAGTAAATAAATAAATAAATCAAACAAAAATAAACAAATTTTATTTAATTTTTTTTTTTATTTTTATTGAACTACTGGTCATTTCACCTACGGTCAACTCACCTACACGGTTTATTAAGTTTAAAAATAGTGACTCATGTACAGACACGAGCAATAATATTATGTATACAATACAACATAGAACTTTGTCACACTGTAGCGTTCCAAAAGAAAACGATCAGTGTCACAGAAGTCATTCAATATTGTAATATGACATAGTCCTATGTTGTATACATATTATTGCTCGTGACTGTATTGCTGATAGGTGCGAGGAGCGAAGCGACGAGCATGTTAGGTTTACATGAACATACAGCGCGAGCCGAGCGAGCGTGCCGCGGCAGCGGCCGGCGAAGCGCCAGAAGCGACTTTAGACATATTCCCATTTCCTATTAAACTGAAGTAGGGGGGAGGGGGGAGGGGTGTATGAAATCAGTTCTGGCGCTTCGCCGGCCGCTGCCGCGGCACGCTCGCTCAGCTCGCGCAGTATGTTCATGTAAACCTAACATGCTCGTCGCTTCGCTCCTTGCACCTATCAGCAATACAGTCACGAGCAATAATATGTATACAACATAGGTGTTCGGTGCATTGCACTGTTAATTTGGGAATTCGAGGACGCTTTGAAGACCTTGGAAAGCAGGTGGAAGGCGATAGATAACCTACATTGGGAAATAGCAGGAGAGGTTGACGGCGAAGAAATAGAGTACGATAGGGAGTATAGCGATCGTGAAAATCAGTTCAATTTTATCAAAAAAGAGATCAATACTAAATTATGGTCTGTTTCTCATAGGGAGAAGTCTACGCCTCAAATAGATATACCTACCTTTAGTGGAAGTTATCAACAGTGGGTGTCCTTTAAGGACCTATTTAATGAAGCAATACACAACAATCCATCATTATCAAATGCGCAAAAAATGCAGTTTTTGAAGAGCAAGGTCACGGGTGATGCGGAACGGATTATACATCATTTGCAAATAAGTTCCGATAATTATACTGTGTGCTGGGAAATATTAAATCATCGCTTTAATAATAAAAGATTAATATTTACATCTTATTTAAATACGCTGTTAAACCTTCCCATTATGCAACAACAATCATTGAGTCAAATCAAGCGATTGCATGACGTCACAAAAGAGAGTCTGCACGCTATTCAGAACCTGGGCATAGATATCAGCACTTGGGGTCCGATTCTGGTCCACATCTTATCGCAAAAGCTTGATAGCGATTCTTATGGAGAATATATTGAATCCATTAAGAATCCAAGGGATTTGCCGATTTTGCAAGAATTTATTGATTTCCTAGAGAGTAAATTCACTATTCTCGAATCATCTCGGAAAAGAACTGATCAAAACATACAAAAACCAAGCAATCAACAATTTAATCAAATTAATCAACCCAAGAAGTTCAATCATTCAAGCTATCCGGGACAAAATAATAAGCATCCAAATTATTTAAAATCATTTCATACATCAACTTCAAGCACGAAATATCGTTGCCCATTATGCAATATGGATCATGCTATATTTTATTGTTCAAAGTTCAAAGAAATGCAAGGTGAAGAAAAATTAAATACAGTTAATAAATATCGTTATTGCGTAAATTGCTTATTCGACCATAAGAGCAAGGCATGTTATTCACCCAAGCGATGTCGCAATTGTTCCGGTAATCATAATACTTTGTTACACGATGCATTTATTAATCGTAAACATCCGCCGACCGGAAGAAATATGATCCAATATCCAAAAACGAGCAGTGAAAATATGACAACGACCTCGCACGTGTCATCGGAGGATATTTCGGAAATACTTTTATCAACCGCCCTCGTAAAGGTGACCGGAGCAGATGGTTCCCAGCATGTATTGCGAGCCCTCATAGACCAAGGGTCGCAAATTTCTATCATAAAAGAAAGCGCAGCACAACAACTTGGTTTGAAAAGGCAGTATTGTAAAGGTGTAGTCTTCGGTGTAGGAGAACAGCAAAATAACAGCAAAGGAAAATTAATCATCAATTGTACATCCATTTACAAGGAATTTACTTTCACCGCCAACGTTATTATTATGAATTCACTGATTAAAAATTTACCTAATTGTTCTTTCTCAAAACCATCATGGAGCTATATTGAAAATCTTAAATTAGCAGACCCCGACTTTAATATTAGTCGGCCCGTGGACATGCTCCTGGGAGCAGATATTTATTCAATAATAATGATGGGTGGAATTTTGAAAGGAAACAACAACGAGCCTATCGCTCAACAGACCCAGTTAGGGTGGGTTCTGTGCGGCAACATGACGAAGTCCTACCAATGCAACGTCATTTTGAATAACGTGGATGAAATTAGCAAATTTTGGGAGATCGAGGATATTTGTGCTGATGAGTCACTATCAATAGAAGATCAAAAGTGTGTCCAGTTCTATCATGACACAACCACAAGAAAGGCTGACGGCAGGTATGAAGTACGCTTGCCGCTTAAGTCGGACGTCATTCAGCAATTAGGTCAATCAAAACCTATGGCCTTAGCTCAATTTCACAACCTAGAGAGCAAATTTAACAAAAACCCAAAGCTGGCGAGCGATTATAAAGGATTCATTGACGAATATGTAGCATTAAATCACATGAAACCCAGCAAACGTAATTCGATCTTAGAATATTATCTTCCTCATCACGCTGTTCACCGCTCGGAGGCTGTAACCACCAAGCTTCGCGTTGTGTTTAACGCATCCGCGAAATCATCGTCTGGGGTGAGTTTAAACGACTGTATGTACACAGGACCAAACCTGCAGCAAGACTTGCAGTCACTTATCCTTAAATGGCGTATCTTTAAATATGCATGGACAGCCGATATAGAAAAAATGTATCGGCAAATACTGGTCCACGAACAAGATCAAGAGTACCAAAAAATTATATGGCGAGAGAGCACAGATCAACCTATTAAAATTTACCAATTGAGCACGGTCCCATATGGAGTTAAAGCGGCCCCCTTCCTAGCTATGATGACTCTGCAAAAGTTAGCATTAGACGAATCCCAAAATTATCCAACAGCATCAAAAAATCTACAAAGTTCATATTACATGGATGACTGGATTACTGGGTCGCATGATATCGAAACGGGTAAACAACTAATCGCAGATATGTATTCATTATTAAAATCAGGAGGCTTTTTGTTACGAAAATGGATTTCAAACCACCCAGCACTTTTAGAAAATCTAAATCAAGAGTCTAATGAGCAAAATAATCATTTTTGTTTTAAAACAGATATCATGTCCAAAACATTGGGTCTTCGATGGTTACCAGAGCAAGATATATTTACATTTAATAGCAGCATTTCGGAAAAATCAAATAATAGCATAACAAAAAGAAAGCTTCTCGGGGAAATATCAAAAATATTTGACCCTCTGGGGTGGCTTTCTCCTTTAACTACATCACTTAAGATTTTGTTTCAACGAGTTTGGCTGGCTGATTTAAAATGGGATGAAAATGTTCCACATAGCATTAATGAGGAATGGCTGAAGTTAAAAACAGAATTACATCAAATCAATGAATTTAAAATTCCTAGGTGGATTGGATTTCAAGAGAACTGCGTCATTGAATTACATGGGTTTTCAGATGCGTCAATAAAAGCCTACGGGTGCGTTGTATATGCCAGAATCAAAATTGGAAGCAAAGCAAGCATAATATTAGTAGCAGGAAAAGCAAAAGTAGTGCCACAAAAGAAAGTACTAACATTAGCAAAATTAGAATTGACCGGAGCTCATTTGCTTTCCAAATTAATCAGTAAGATCTTAAAATGCCTAGAACCTTACAAAAACATTAAATTATACTGTTGGTGTGACTCTAAGATAGTTTTAGGCTGGCTACAAGGCGACCCATCTCGCTGGAAACCATTTGTAGCTAATCGAGTGCAAAGCATATGCGAAGTCGTGTCCCCGAACAGCTGGGATTACGTAAGCACGGGCGATAACCCGGCGGACGCGGCTAGTCGCGGACTATCAGTCAGTCAATTGAAAAATCATGATTTATGGTGGAAAGGGCCACAGTGGCTCGAAACTTTTCAAGATGAAAATCATCAGGATAAAATTAAGTACACAACAGATCAAGAAAGAAAGATAAGGAGTGTTAATATCGTACAAAAATCAGCATCCGAGCAAAGCATTATAAATGAGTTATTAATTAAACACAGTTCGTTTCGAACGGTGACTCATATTATAGCATGGATTAAACGAGTGTCTATACCTACGCGCCAACGCAAAACGCTGCCGAACTATATCACGTTACCTGAACTGCGACAAGCAAAAGCGCTTATAATTAAAAATATACAAATGGATTATTTTAGTTCAGATATACAGCAATTAAAGCAAAACAATGACTTACCATCTAAAAGCATTTTGAAAAATTTAAATCCATTTCTAGATCAGGATGGAATTTTGCGCGTGGGAGGTCGGTTAGCAAATGCCGATCTGCACGAAAATATGAAGCACCCAGCTATCATCCCTCATCAAAGCAGATTAACTACCATGCTTATCAATCAAACTCATCAACTTACCTTTCATGGCGGACCCAGGCTGACACTTGCTAACCTTAGAAGACAGTACTGGATTACCGGAGGCGTAAGAGCTGTAAAAAAGCATATTCAAGGGTGTGTTGTATGTAAAAAGAATAGCCCTAACATGCAACAGCAACTGATGGGGGATCTGCCAAGTCCTAGAAGCAATCCTGAGCGCCCATTCTATCATACCGGCGTTGACTACACAGGGTATGTTTACATCAATTTCAGTAAAGGACGTGGCACTAAAACAACTAAAGGCTACATAGCGGTGTTTGTCTGCTTAGCCACCAAGGCAGTACACTTAGAAATTGTGTCTGATATGACCAGTTCAGCGTTTTTAGCAGCTCTTCGTCGAATGGCGGCACGAAGGGGCACACCACATCATATGTATTCAGATCAGGGCACCAACTTTGTAGGAGCAAATAGACTTTTACAGGAAAATTTTGAAGAACTACAGCAAATCTTTAATGACAGCTTTTTGACTGAAATCACAGAAATGAATATACAATGGCATTTCAATGCTCCATCATGGCCCAGTGGGGGTGGTTTGTGGGAGAGGTCAGTCCGCAGCCTTAAGTTTCATATTAAACGTGTCATAGGTGAGCAAAGATTAACGTTTGAGGAATATACCACCTTTCTCTGTCAGGTTGAAGCTTGCCTAAACACCAGACCTTTATGCACGCTGTCCGAGGACCCCGACGATCTTAGTATTTTAACACCCGCACATTTTCTAACGGGTTGCTCAGAGCTGACTGTCATTGAAACAGAGCAAGATGCCAGAACGCGGTGGCATCTTTTATCAAAGCTGAAGCAAGATTTATGGAAGCGATGGAACACAGAATACTTATCACAACTATCAGCAAGATCCAAATGGACAAAATCAAAAGAAAACATTAAAATAGGAAGCCTAGTAACAATTCAAGATGAAAATCTCCCCCCTGGTAAGTGGGCCATGGGGAGAGTAACAGAACTCCATCCTGGAAAAGACAACCTCGTCAGAGTTGTTAGCCTTAAAACAAAAAATGGAATCATAAAACGACCCGTGATAAAATTGTCTGTATTACCATTGAGCAGCGAAAGCGATGAAGATCAAATTTCACATCAGCAAAAACCTACAAAGAAAAATAATACAAAATATTCATTTTCAGCTATCGTCACAGCAATACTATTTTTCATGACATTGATCACAACATCAGGAGCCCAGCCTACTATGTCACAGCTTCCGAATAATCAATCGTTGTATTTTGACCCTGTATCAAAAATCAAAATAATTCGAGACGAATGGAACCTTGTAGTCTACTTTAATATGGAGCCCTACTGGACAGGAGTAGAAGCCTTTGGGAAACTATCAACCTATTTAGATAATACCTGCAACGCTCTTCAAAAACAAATAAATTGCAACATAATATTACTACAGTTAAAGCACACATATCAAGAATTACAATATTACGACGAACTTTTGCTAAACCAGCATTTTTACGAGCCCACCAGACGGCGTCGGCGCCGAGGGCTTGTCGACGGGGTCGGAAATATAGCATACGGTCTGTTCGGCATACTAGATAGCAAATTCGCGGAAAAGTACCATCACGACATTAAACAAATAAAAAACAATGAAAGATACTTACATAAACTTTGGAAAAATCAGACTTCAGTCATCGAGGCGGAGTTTAATTTGATCAAAAGAATCGAAGATACGATAGATAAGCAGCATAAAATTATTCATAAACAACTTCATAATTTGGAAACTACATCAAATATGTTACAAACAGAAATAGCAAACCTTAGCATTATTCAAGATTTCACTTTGACGGCGTTATCTGGCAACAACCTTCTGCAAACATTAAAACAACTTCAAGATACTTTATTGAATACTATTACCGATATATATCATGGCCTTATCAGTATCCACCTGCTTACTCCTACGCAACTAAAAACCGAATTACAAATAATAAGTAGTCAGATGTCTAAAGACCTCACCTTACCTATTAATAATATACTACTTAATATACAAGAATTATACAGATTACTTCACGTTAAGACGAGAGTATCTAAGGAATACATACTATTTGAAATATCAATTCCACTAGTAAGTCGAGACAACTATCAGATGTATTCATTAATCCCAGTTCCCCGTCAACAAAACAATAATATGATTAGCATAACTCCCATATCAAAATACGTAGCATTTAACTTACAACGAGACTCGTATTTAATCATGGATATCAATGATCTACAAAAATGTGCCTACATGGAAGATTTTTACGTATGCCGGCTGCAACAACCTATACAACACCTAGAAAGTGACGAAAATTTGTGTGTGAGAGCTAATGACAGTTTATCATCAAAATGTGCTACTGTAAAGAAAACATGCAACAATCAATGGCTATCATTAAATTCGCCATCACAGTATTTTTACTTTTGTTGTGATACCTACTCCGTAAAGGTTGTATGCGAGGATCATGTTACAATGCAACAGCTGAGCGGCGCTGGCATAATTTATTTCAAAGAGAGCTGTATTGTAAAGGGAAAACAGTTCACTTTGCATCCACTTCAGCATCATACAATTAAACTTATGGTTTCGCCTAAAATTGACACTCCAAAGCTTGATCAAATCAATTCATTTATTCGTTTGAGAGTTTCGACAGCGGAAGAAGAGAATGCCTCAGACGGCTCCTTAAATTTAACTATCGCCGCTGTTGGAGAGCAAATAAAAAATCTGAAGTCAAGCGAGAAGTTAGACTTAGATGACCTATCTTACCACGACGTTCATCAATACGTCATCAGTTACGTACGTAGCTATAGCCATAGCAGTAGGTATCATC
This sequence comes from Crambus lathoniellus, assembly GCA_949710035.1. NCBI lineage: Eukaryota > Metazoa > Arthropoda > Insecta > Lepidoptera > Crambidae > Crambus > Crambus lathoniellus. The sequence goes on along the minus strand of OX453303.1, from coordinate 6,676,892 downwards.
CTGTTCTGGCTGTATAAACGAAGAGGAAGGCGTTGCTGGGTGCGGGACGCGCGGCCTCGGGAGCAGGACGTCGTCGGCGGCGCGGCCGGCCCGGGCGCAGTGCGCTTGGGCGGGGACCGCCCGCTGCCGCCCACCATCAGTGTCGTGACGAGTGGTAGTGTGTGTGATGTGCCTAATGTAGCTTATCAGCCAAGGGCTAGTGAAGTGCGGCAAAGCGATAGAAGCGAATTTAATCATACTTACGCGAGTGTTAGTGCGCGAGTGTTTGATCGTCTACCAAATATGAGTGCGCGAAAAAAGGACAAGGCAACGTCGCCTCACAACAAAAGAACGATTATCAAAACTGGGTTATCTCAAGCGGAGTAACTCAAAAATACTTTACGTTTTTAATCTTATATCCCATTTAAATGTTTTGTCAATGTATTTTTCAAAGAAGTACTTATACTAACTTTAGATATAAGTTGACTTTGTTTTATCACCTGTAACCATTATTACTAACAGCATCATCCTTATCACAGCATCTTAAGCCGGCCCGGAATATGTTCGGTGCATTGCACTGTTACCGAACACCGTAGGCATTGACGTCACTTTGACGCGCCGCCGATTGCAAGCATTTTTATAATTTTAATTGTTAGTGCATTATCAATTACCGTCGCGATCGGGTGCATTCATCATCAAAAATATCATTATCATCTAAAGTTTAAGATTTGGACAATAAATAGATTTAGCATTTTATCAAGCATTTATTATTATGTTCGTAACCGGAACAATAGGACTATGTCATATTACATTATTGAATGACTTCTGTGACACTGATCGTTTTCTTTTGGTCACTGTTCTAACCTAACCTAACCTGAAACGTCTGTTACATTTTGTTGGGTGGCGGGGGGCTTCGCCCCCCGTCCCCCCTTCTGTTTTTCCCAAAATATATAATTTTTTTGAAAAAGCAAAAGTTTTTTTGAGCAAAAAAAAAAATTTTTTATATGTCTATCGGATGCCTCCTAGGTATCTCCGGGGTACCATAGGGGATCGAAAATGTTGTTAGATTTCAGCTATGACGCACCGTCTCTTCGAGATATTTTCATTTTTATAAAATTCATTCTTGAAAATTTAAGTCCCCGCTTCATACTAAAACAGTCAAAAATTTTATGTTTGCGACACCCTAATTTTTGTTTGATTTATTTATTTATTTATTTATTTACTTTAATTAAAACGGTTAAGAACACCAATAACACTATTAAGTAGGTACTTACTACTAAGTACGGTAGTAACACGGGCTTTTTAATTTTGCCCCTCTTACTACTTACTACTGGAGTAGTAAGAAGGGCAATAAAAATTAACGGTATTACTACTGGTAGTAAGATTGGTAGTAAGAAGGGCAACAAAGGGGAACATCACTTACCGCTGCCGGTCGCAGTGCACGCGGCCACCAACTGCAGTGAAGTGCGACAATACGAGGCCCGCAGAGCGGCTGCTGAAGCCAGCGGGCAGAGACTGTAAGTATCCAAACCAAAAACAATAAAAATGTCGATAGTAACTCTTTTGAATAGTCAACATTTTTCTAACAAGATTATTTAACTGGCAAGAAAAATGGGCTGAAGACACATACTAGTGTGATATTATTATGATACCTGCAGTTATCACTGCCGTTGCTAGTACTAGCATCTAGTAACTAGTGAAGTCCACCAGCAAGCAGGCAGCGATTGTGAGTAGCTAGTTTATATAGCAAGAAATACTGCTGCTAGTCCAATTGTGCGTTGCTACATATTCGCCGTAGAAGAACGCATACAATTCACCGAGTCCAACGGCGTCCGCTATTGTATATCGCCATCTACCACCAATATGACACCGCATGTGAGCACCTAGTCCTTAAAGCGAGTAATACTGCTGTTAGTCCACAAGGCGAGTTGCCTCAAGTTCCAAGAGTTCAACGGCGTCCGCTACACGCAACGCGCGGAACAAGCGGTATCCAAGCCTAAAACAATAAAAATGTCGTTAGTATTAAGCTCTTTTGAATCGTCAAAATTTTTCTAATGCTCTGCGTACAGAGCGGTCCAACGAACGACATCAGGCGTTACCCATTGCACGTTTCTGGCCTTCGAAGATCAATCCGACACATCCTACGTATAACTGTGCATCTACAAAAAGCAAATTTTACAGGAGAGCTCTTTAAAGATTCTGGAAAATTAAAATCGTCATATCTTAGCAACTGTAAAGATTTATAACCTGAAATTCGAGAAGTACCTTTAAGGTGGCGTAAATTTAACATCAATGATGCGGCCCAACGAACGCCAACGAACGATATCAGGCGTTGCCCGTTGCACGTTTCTGGCCTTCGAAGATCAATCTAAAGCTAGTTAAAGGATCACTGGGAGCGATTCCAGTTTACATTAGGATTTTCACATTTTCTGATTGAGACAAAGGGGAAAACAGAACCCCTTGGCTGGCGTTCGTTGGCCTTCGTTGGTCCGGTGTGTACGCAGCATTACAAGATTGTTTAATTGGCTAGAAAATTGGCTCAAGTCACATACTAATGTGACGCCACCATAACAACAGTATAATTTTATACTGCTGGCTAAGATTCACAGAAACCGGTGCGCATAAAAAAATAACGCTGTAGGGCTAGCGCAGTCAGAGCGGAGAAATCCTCGCGGAAGTTTTTGAGGTCATTGTCAAATGAACCATGTCACCATAGCCTAAAATACAAAATTGTATGACTATCAGTTAAGTAAGAAGTTATTTATTTATTATTATCAATAGAGAAGTCAGCGTCGCCTCGCGCGCATATTATTCATACTATTTTGTATTTTAGGCTATGATGGCATGGTTCATTTTTCAATCCTCAAAAATCTCAAACATTTCCACGAGGATTTTTTCGTTCTGTCTGCGCCGACCCGTATACGATCAAAGGAAACCCGTTCCGTTATCGCAGAGACCCGGCGCTGGTGGTGCGGCCCCACATTCCGTTTAAGGCGTGTCTGGACAGCTTCATGAAGGAGGAGCTCATCGAGCAGTTCTTCAGCAGTGCAGTCAACAAGAAAGTCACCGCCAAGAAGTAAGGATTAAGGCGTCAATTTAAGTTGTCTTTGGATTTTTTTAATGATTTTATTAATATAACTATTGATCTGTATTGTAGTTTTATAATTTAGTAAGAACTTAAATATATATATATATTACAAACAACAGTAAACTTTTGAAATGAATAATAAGAATAGTAATAATTTATTTGCATTAGCATACATGTTTACACTTGAGTTCACATTGTGGTATATACAACATGTAACAGAATTCATGTCTAAACTAGAATATGGGTAGTAATTAGCCGATCGTCTAAAATACTTTGTTACCGACAAATATACTAGGTGACTGATTTGTGGCCGATTTCAATATCTATCTTCAGAACTTTTGTTATTTCCCGTCATTTAACCAGGGACCGGAAAACCCCTGTTTTTGATTAAGCTTATTATTAGGGAAACCTTGTTAAAGGGTAACCGTATTATAGGGTTACCCTTTCGATAGTGTAAGACTCAAGAAAGGGTAACCCTTTCGAATTAACTTAACTTCTTTCCAATGGGCTTACCGTATCGAAAGGGTTTTGAATTAAGCACTTACCACATAATTGGGTTACCCTATTGTCTCCTGCATCGCATCAATGGTCTCCTGTCTCTTTTCCGCGCATTCTGCATACCGTATCTCGCGGTGGTGGGCGTCCGTCTCGGTTATAATTATGTTGTGTGTTGTGGATACTAATAATTTTTAAAGCGCATTTGTTTTTTTTTGTGGTATATCTATCTATACTAATATTATAAAGAGGAAAGATTTGTATTCTTGTATGTAACGAATAAACTCAAAAGTACTGGACCGATTTAGAAAATTCTTTCACCGTTAGAAAGCTACAGTCTTCCCGAGTGACATAGGTTATATTTCCCATATTCCCACGGAAACGGGTACCACGCGGGTGAAACCGCGGGCGGCCGCTAGTTATGTATAAAGTAAAGTCCCGTGGACTAAAATAGGTAAGTACCATATTAGAAAAGCTCAATTAGGGATGTGATTTTTTTTTCTTGTGATAAAACAAAAGATCATATCTAAGTTTTCTAACTATTTTTATTTTTTTTGCAATAATTCAAAAGTTATATCAAAATAAAAATTAATATAATTAAAAATTAATATAATTGTTATTCCCTTTATTACATTTATTTATTATTATTATTATTAAAAATTAATATAATGAAATTAAGGTAACCCAGTGGAATTGAAACACGGGAGTTCTACTCTTGCATTTGTAAAGCTTAACTCTTTCCAATTATTGAAAAAAAGGGGGATGTCCGATTTTAAGGGTTTTGGAAACACCGTACATGGCCACCAAAGTCCACCAAAATCGCTGAATCGAACTGTTTTTTTTTTCATGACATAATGAATTTCCTAACAACTTTTATATGAAAAAACTGACAAATGCGCAGTTATTGAGAAAAATACTAGTTTTTTTGTATGAAAAAATATTAGTTTGCGTCGAGATTGCATCACATGTTAAAGAAGGCTAAATACTATTAGTACCTACGTAGATTAACAAAAACAGGCGAATCCAAAAAATTAAGTGATTTTTTATCTCTTTTTGATAATTTTTGTTTCAAATGACTAATAACGTTGCAGGCCTCAGAAGCCATAGCCAGTTAAATTTATATGAAAAATCGTTTGTACAAAGTAGCATTATATAAAATATTACTTTTTTTATAAAGCTACTATCTGATCGATCGGCGAAATTTGTACCGCCTTATCGACAGCACGCCACCTACCGGGTCCAATTGTAAATCTAAATCATTCTGGAATCCGCCTGAAGACACACAAAAAAATTCATTGAAATCGAAACTGTTTAGGAGGACTTCAGTTACATACACACGCATAGAAGAGTTATATATATAAAGAATTCACTGCTTACAAATAATTAAAAACGATCGTCAGTAACAAAAACAAACAAATACGTGTAATATAGCGGTCATATTTAAACAAGTTCCTTCCTTCCGTTTTTGAATGCGCCGGCGCCGCGGCCGCTCGGATAAACAATAGCGAGCGGCGGCGACCGACGGATCACGCGAAAATAAACTTTAGCATGAACGACGCATGATTCGTTATTATCTGACCTAGCGAAGATTTTATCGATGACGCGATCACACTTGAAATTGTTATACAATAATAAGTCTAATGTAGTGCGCGCAGAAGTTTAAATTGCTTTGACGCTTCAAAACCCTGTCGCAGGGTAAGACTTAAAAGGGTTTTTCGTGTATGGCAAGCGCTTACCCGAATTAACTTGATTCATTTGGTTACCCTATCAATACGGTAAGTCGATGATATGCTTATCAATGTGAAAGGGTTTGTAGAAACAAGTCTTTAAAATACCCTATAAAAACCCGGGTTAGGGTAAGCGGTTCCGGTCCCTGCATTTAACAGAAATATCTAGGCAACAAATCTTTATTAAAGCTTATATCCTACTGGGGATAGGTTATTGAAATCGGCCGTTAGTCACCAATCTAACCTAACCAAAAACCTTTTTTTCCGCAACCAAATCTAGTATTTTAGTCGGTAAATTGAGTAATATTTAGTCGATCGGTTTATTATATTCCCTAGAATATTCTGGTAGAGTAGTCATTGTTAGCTAATATTGTATCGCACAAGCTAATAAACAAACAAATGTCAGGATAACCCGGCTGGCGACGTTCCCGGACTACCTGCTGATCCAGCTGAAGAAGTTCACCATCAAGGAGGACTGGACGCCCGCCAAGCTAGACGTCTCCGTTGACATGCCCTGGGAGGTTCGTGCTACATGACTGCCAATATTTATATATTTATGACTATCAATATTTTTATATTTTACTAGCTTTCCGCCCGCGGCTTCGCCCGCGTTTACTACACGACGTTATCCCGAGAGAATGTGATATTTTTCCGGGATAAAAAGTAGTTTAAGTTACTCCTTATTACATCAGCTACCTGCCAGTGAAAATCCCGTCAAAATCGGTCCATCCGTTTTACAGATTAGCCGGAACAAACAAACAGACAGACAGACAAAAATTGTAAAACATGTCATTTTGGTATATGTACCGCATATATAATCATATGCATGTAGTAAAAAGAGAATGTGATATTTTTCCGGGATAAAAAGTAGTTTAAGTTACTCCTTATTACATCAGCTACCTGCCAGTGAAAATCCCGTCAAAATCGGTCCATCCGTTTTACAGATTAGCCGGAACAAACAAACAGACAGACAGACAAAAATTGTAAAACATGTCATTTTGGTATATGTACCGCATATATAATCATATGCATGTAGTAAAAAGCGGTTATTTTAATGTTACAAACAGACACTCCAATTTTATTTATTTGTATAGATTGATCCCTGATCTGTAATGAAATGACGTAAATCTTTGTACTAATTAAAATTTAGTAGTGTATAATTGTGTGATTTGTTTTGTCCAGGTGGATCTAAGCTGCCTGCGCGGGCGCGGCCCGCAGGCGGACGAGACGCCGCTGCCCGAGGCGGCGCCCGACACGCCCGCGCCCTCATATAATGAGGCGCTGCTATCTGAACTGGTAACATTTTATCTTTGTTTTTCTTTATCCCCAACGGGATAGCACTTAAGGTCATAGCCCGCACCGCTCCAACACCGCCCTAAACGAAGGCGACAGCTAACAGGCACCCAGCAATCCACGCGGCGACAGCTAGCAGACTCCCAGCTGTCCACGCGTAGACTGCTATTCCCTCTATAGGTGCGCGGCGGCGACGGCGCGGCGACCGCTAGCAGTCAGCGCGCGGACCGCGCGGCGTCAACGAGGCGTCAACTACCGAGTAGTCTGGCGGTAAGCTCGCGGACCGCGCGCTGTCCGCTATTTTATATTGTTACTGTAAAATGCATCTACAGTGAACGACATTAAGTCCTTATTTGGCTGTTCATACTTTGGTTGGGTGGGAGCGGTGCGGTCTAAGTGGGCTATGACCTTTAGCCTTCATCACACACACACCTGATGTTAAGTGGTGATAAGGCTGAAGGTGGAAACGCACTACTCCCGAAATCCTCAATCACTGAGGAACTGGCTATCTTATCTCTTACTGCCGGAACACAATAATGCTGAAAACATCATTGTTATGGCGTCTGACTTAGATAAGATGGTGGTAGCTAGCCAGGCGGACTAAGAACAAGTTCTACCACCAACCAAACCGAATACAATATGTACCCGTACTGGAATCGAACCCGGGACCTCTTGGTCTGAAATCGGTGGTGTGAACCACTAGACCACAGAGGCGGTCGAAATCTTTGTTTGCCATACTAAAGTCTATTCGCCGAGAGTTGGTCAAAAATCAGGTGGAGACCTGGTGGCTAGCAAAAAAAAGCATAGGGTCTACCTAGTTTGAGCATCAGTCTTCCTTTGTTGTTTTAATCACTATTGTAATAAAATTGTAAACGTAAGAATTTTGTACAAAAAGGAAGAAAATAAATAATTATAATAAAAGTCAGGGTTTCTGAACTTATTGCGGCCCGCTTATTATTCCAAAAGAGTTAAGTAACAATATATTAATAAGAGAGCGATCGCACGGCCGTTTGAGCCGTGGTTGATCACAAGTGCGTGCCTCTTACCACGAAAAATGCGAAATTGAGAGATAAGCGACGACGGCCGCCATACAGTTTGCGATAATTAAGCGACAGTTCGCTGTTCGGAGATATATATTTATCAACTCACAGCGAACAGACTATACAGATACAGGGTGTTGATGGATAAGCGGAAAACCTCTTAGGTGGTGATTGTGCTCATGAATATGAACAACTTTTACTACGTGACCAACTCTGCAACTCAACAAAAAAAACAGCTCTTCCATACATTCTTTTCGAGTAGGTATTAACAATTTGTATGAAACAGCTGATATTTTTTTGTTGAGTTGCAGAGTTGGCTCCATAATTCATGAGCAGAATCACCACCTAAGAGGTTTTGCGCTTATTCATCAACACCCTTTATATTATTAAAACAAGAAGAATCGACTTCCTTTAGTTGTTCGCTAAAAGAGAAGACTGGTCAAGCGTCCACATCAACAATATCAAGCTAACGATCATGATTTCCATACACAGTTGGAAATGGGTTTCCCCGTGGAAGCGTGCAAGAAGGCTCTCTACTACACGAACAACTCTGGTATGGAGGCGGCCTCCAACTGGCTCATGGAGCACATGAACGACTGGGACTTTGCCAATAAGTTCGAGCCTCCAGGATCGCAGCCCGCAGGTAAATGTAGTCCTTATTAATGTAGATATAAGTTACATTTATAGCATGGGGGCGGCTTCTAACTGCTCCTTGGAATATATTAATGACTGGGACTTTGCCAACAAGTTTCAGCCTCCAGGATCGCAGCCCGCAGGTAAATATGGTTCTTATTGCTGTCACAATAAGGGTTACTCTCCTATGGAGACGGCTTCCAACTGGCTCATGGAGCACATGAATGATTATGACTTTGCCAACAAGTTCTAGCCTCCAGGGTCGCAGACCGCAGGTAAATATGGTTCTTATTGCTTTAGCAATAAGGGATACTCTCCTATGGAGACGGCTACCAAATGGCTCATGAAGCACACGAAAGACTGGCACTTATTGCTGAAGCAATAAAGTACGCTGTGCTATGGAGCGGAACAGATGATAAATAAGAAATAAGAAATAATTCATTTTAAGTTACTATAATCTAAAGGAGCTTCTCTAAAATGCATCAAACTGGCTCACTGATTAGACTAAAATAAAAAGGTAGGAAAATCGTTACTATGTTGTGAATTCATGAAATTTTTCACTCGTTCAAATAATCAGAAATCGTTTTTCGTATGTAATTTTTTACATGTTTTTTCACCTCTCCAGCTCGAAAAGGGCGCTTTTGGCGCCTAAAAAAGCGTGAGGCAAAGTGCTTTTTTAATTTCTTACACCAACTTTTGAAATAATTAAGAAAAAAGAAATAGAGTGACAAGGATGAGACTTCTTCTTCTTCTTCTTCAATCGGTACGGGCGTTTTCCGCAACTCGACGTCTTATTGCGCCTATTTTGCGTGTGGAGGGTGTGCAGCCGGATTACTCCAGCCAACCCAGCTCTGCCAGGAAAGCACCCAGCGCCCTCACGTCGGAGACCGCTTCGTGGACGCTTCCCGGCGAGCCGAGGTACCTCGCCCGGTAGGGGGCCACTCCGTCACATTCTACCAGGACGTGAGCAGCTGTTTCTTCGGCCCTCATGCAACCCCTGCATAGGGGGCTGTCGGTGATACCTAAGTTGAAAAGGTGTCTGTTGAAATTTCCATGTCCTGTTATAGCACCCGTCACCAGGCGTAACTGTGATCTACTTAGCTTAATGAGAGCTCTGGACAAACGGGCGTCCAGGCGCGGTAGTGCCATTTTCGCCTGCCTGCATGTTTCCAGTGAGCTCCATTCATGTTGGTGCGTAAGGGTAGTGTGTTCACGGATCTTACCAGCAAACCAGCTCGCCGGAATGGGTGCGACCGGTTCAGGGCCAATCATCACCCTATCCGATCCCCTCCTCGCCAGCTCATCGGCCAGGTCGTTTCCACGTGATCCACTGTGGCCTTTGATCCATTGGATAGTAATATTATTGAGTGTACCCACCATGTTTAGTCTGTGATGGCACTCCTGTATGAGACTCGATGAGCTACGACTACCATTTAGAGCCTGAAGTGCTGATTTACTGTCGGAAAGTATGAGAATGTCGTAGCCGATTACTTCCCTTGTTGCAACTGCTTGAGCTGCCAACAGAATGCCCATACACTCTGCCTGAAAGACTGTGTTGTACGAACTTAGTGGCAGTGCAATTTGTATGTTTAGGTCTTCTGAGAATACACCTGTTCCTGCTCCTACAGAGGTCTTGGAGCCATCAGTGAATATCAGAAGCGCTTTGTGTTGTGCCTGAGAGCTTTCTGCGTCCTCCAGTTGTATTTTGTATTTCTTGTCGAAGATGAAGGATGGTTTGACCTTATCACAGATCGCCTCCACAAGGGGTGTGTCTAACCATTCCTCCAGTAGACCTTTTATGTGTCTTACCTTATTGAACCTGAGAGTGCCTAGGTGTTTAAGTCTAAGTACTGCTTTCGCAGCCTCTTGCTGCACGTGCAGATGCAGTGGGGTAAGGTTCAGCATTACCTCGAGCGCTGCAGTTGGAGCAGTGTTCATACAGCCAGTGAGAGCACAGCAGGCCTGACGTTGGAGACTCTGCAGTTTCTTTGCCCCAACAGTCTGAGCAGCTTTAGGCCACCAGACTACCGAGCCGTAACTGATGAGTGGTTTGATGACCGCATTGTACAGCCAGAGAAATATTTTTGGAGCAAGACCCCAGCGTTTACCAACCATCTTGCGGCACTGCCAGAGGATGACACTAGCTGTCTTTGCCTTGTGTTCAATGTGATTGCTCCAGGTTAACTTACTATCTAATAAAATACCTAAGTATTTTACCTCATTTGATAGTTGTAGAGAGGTGTCAAACAGCTTAGGTAGGCGGTGATTACCTACTTGGCGTTTGTTGGTGAACATTACCAGTTCTGTTTTTGTTGGGTTGACGGCTAGGTCATGTTTCCTACACCAGCTTTCCACTTTCTTCAGAGCAGCCTGCATGGTGTCACAAGTTATACTCGCTTGCGGTCCCATTGTTAAAATGGTGATGTCGTCAGCGTAACTTATGGTGTAAAAGTGACTTGAGTTAAGGAGTGAGATTAGGTCGTCTACTACCAGGTTCCAGAGCAGTGGAGAGAGAACGCCTCCCTGGGGGCAGCCTCTCGCCACAAGCGCCCTGTGGCACCCATCGTCAGATACCTGTACCACTCTGTAGCGAAGCATATTGACAATCCAGTCTATCAGCACCTTGTTTATACCTCTCTTTTTCAGCGCATCCTCAATGCTGCCGAAGGTAGTCTTGTCAAAGGCCCCTTCAATGTCAAGGAACGCACCAAGGCATATCAATTTGTTTTGAAACGCCTCCTCTATCTTACCGACTAACTGATGGAGCGCCGATTCTGTAGATTTGCCAGCACTGTAGGCATGCTGATGTTTGTGTAAAGGATGTGCCATTTGTATTACGTCTCGTATGAACCATTCACATTCCCTTTCCATGGTCTTCAGCATGAAGGAGGAAAGGCTAATGGGTCGGAAGGCTTTCGGGTTCGTGTAGTCGGACTTACCAGGTTTAGGTATGAACACTACCCTGACTTCCCTCCAAGAGTGTGGGATATAGCCATGCGCAAGGCAAGCCTGAAGAAGATGGGTAATGACCACAACAAGCTGTTCATCACCCCATTGTAGAAGAGCTGGGAAGATGTTGTCCGTCCCTGTTGACTTAAAAGGCGAGAAGCTATTTATTGCGGCTCTTACCTTTTCTTGTGTTATCACCTTTTTGGCCAGGGACCAGTGGTCATCTGTCGGGTGTGTTGTTGCGTCCTGCCACTCGATGTCCTGCAGAGGTTGGCAGTTTGGAAAGTGGGTTTGGAGGAGAAGTGCATTCGTTTCCCCCTGATCCAAAGTCATAGAGCCATCAGGTTTTCGCAGGTTGCCCCGTAGGCCAGGTCCCCGGTTGGACATTACCTTTCTTACCCGATTTGCTTGTTTTGTGGAGTTTATCTCATTGGTGAAGCGTCTCCATGAGGCAGATCTCCAGTATCTTATTTTCTTCTTGTATTCAGCCTTGGCAGCTTTGTATCGGTCCCAGTCATAGTCCTCGGATGTATTCATAGCCCTGTTAAACCGCCTTCTGACGGTTCTCCTTAGCCTATCGAGCTGGGGGCCCCACCACTTGTGGTCATCACTGTGGTTTGAAGGTCTTTAACGGGCATGCTTCTTCGTAGCATTGAGTTAAAATGTTTGTAATACCAACTACCTTTGACTCCAGCTCAGCAGTTGACTCAACATCAGTCCAGTCATGGTTGGTGTTTAGTTCCTCAGTGATGAGCTGACTGTAGACTAGTCTGTTTGTTTTCCTTGGATTTCTCCAGGGAGTGGGAAATTTAATGGGTACCTGTATGTCGTAGCGGATCCATCTGTGATCGGAGCACGATGCCTCATCAGAGACATGCCATCCCGTTACCTCTGAGGCCGCTAGTGGTGTAGCAAGGGTTAGATCACCACAGAGAGTGGTGGGCATTGGAATCTGTTGAGATAATCAGCTCCATGTTGTGTTCCCGGCAGAAACGGACGAGGGAGGATACTTCCTCTGACGGTATCCGCTCTTCTTCAGGCATGTAGGCTGAGGCCATGACCAGTTCGTGGTTGTCATCACCTTGTTTGAGATTTATTTTTATTGCACAAGTATCCCTGGAACAAAAGTTAAGCAGGGGTTGCGCATCTATGTCTTTTGATATGTAAATGCAGGATCTTACATTACCTGTTGTAGCATATACGAGCTTACCTCCTAGGTTGGAGAGACCTCGTACCGTGCCGCCCCTGATCCACGGCTCTTGTATCAGGGCAACGGCTGTGTTATGTACCTCCAGCCAGCGACGAAGTTGAGCCGTCGCGGTGATGCTGTGCTGGAGGTTGGCTTGAAGGATGAGACTTTTAAAATAAATATGAGCAAAAAGGATAGATAGATAGCTTTATGTCGATGGACATGAAATATAAAGCTTAAAAAATAAATACACGGATACCAAAGGTTCGAAATAAAGAGTATGAACGAAATGAGGTCGCATACATGATATAAATATAAAATAAGAAAAATGTATGTATTCTAATAACAAATTATATATACGATTGTACTACTATTGCTTTTTATTAAACACGCAATATTTAAAATAAATAATATGAAGTGAACATTATAATCGCTTACTAATATCATGTTTGGTTTTCATAAAAATTACATGCAGTGCAGTTTTTGAACGCAATGCAAACAGTTACCTTCAACTTGCATAATTGCACCAATTTTACTCTTAATTATTAATTTTGTAATTTTGATGTTTTCTTTATTGTTAAATGTTGCCTTCAATGTTGTTTTTCTGACCTGTAACACTTTTCTCGCTGGTAGAGGTGAAAAGTTGTATGTTTAACACGAGAGCAAAATTTTCTGATGTCTCGTGCCTTTAAATCACTCTCTGTGCTCAGTAGTCTATATTTGTCTACACTCGCTATGCTCGTGATTCAATTTTAGACTACTTCGCTAGTTCGTGATTTAAATTCAGCACTCGCAGCGAAAAATGATTTTGCTCTCTTGTATAACAAATAACTATTTCTTAAATAAAATCAGTTTATCTTGAGTCTGTGTATGTTTTTCTTTCTTTGTAGTTATAACACTTTTTTGCACACACATATACAAATTAACACTGCGTGTTTTTCGCCCGTTTCTCTTGTCAGTTATAATTAAGATGTTCATAACGTAGTTAAAAAAATGTTGGGCGATTCACAAGCATTAATTTTATTATTTATATATTTATCCGGTATCAAGTTTTCCATGACACAGTTTCTCAATTAAATTTACATGGGCTTCGATAATTGGTGTGATTGTAGAAAGTTATATATTTATTTATTTATTCTATGCGAATAAAAAATTTTACTTTCACTTTTGACACTGAAACTAATTTCAGCAGCAACCGGCGGCGTAGCAGCGGACCCAAACAGCGTCGAACAGATAACGAACATGGGCTTCACACAAGCACAAGCGGCGCGGGCCCTAGCCGCCGCGGAAGGCGACGTTGGCCGCGCCGTCGACTGGATATTCAACCACGCGCACGAACTGGACGCGCCAACAACGCCAGCCATCCGCGACCGCGCGTTAGGCTGCCGCGACGGGCCCGAGAGTGAGTTACATCTAACTAGTAAAGTAGGGATTGACGCGAGTGGGCCGCGACGGGCCCGAGAGTGAGTCACATCTAACTAGTAAAGTAGGGATTGACGCGAGTGGGCCGCGACGGGCCCGAGAGTGAGTTACATCTAACTAGTAAAGTAGGGATTGACGCGAGTGGGCCGCGACGAGCCCGAGAGTGAGTTACATCTAACTAGTAAAGTAGGGATTGACGCGAGTGGGCCGCGACGGGCCCGAGAGTGAGTCACATCTAACTAGTAAAGTAGGGATTGACGCGAGTGGGCCGCGACGGGCCCGAGAGTGAGTCACATCTAACTAGTAAAGTAGGGATTGACGCGAGTGGGCCGCGACGGGCCCGAGAGTGAGTCACATCTAACTAGTAAAGTAGGGATTGACGCGAGTGGGCCGCGACGGGCCCGAGAGTGAGTTACATCTAACTAGTAAAGTAGGGATTGACGCGAGTGGGCCGCGACGGGCCCGAGAGTGAGTTACATCTAACTAGTAAAGTAGGGATTGACGCGAGTGGGCCGCGACGGGCCCGAGAGTGAGTCACATCTAACTAGTAAAGTAGGGATTGACGCGAGTGGGCCGCGACGGGCCCGAGAGTGAGTCACATCTAACTAGTAAAGTAGGGATTGACGCGAGTGGGCCGCGACGGGCCCGAGAGTGAGTCACATCTAACTAGTAAAGTAGGGATTGACGCGAGTGGGCCGCGACGGGCCCGAGAGTGAGTCACATCTAACTAGTAAAGTAGGGATTGACGCGAGTGGGCCGCGACGGGCCCGAGAGTGAGTCACATCTAACTAGTAAAGTAGGGATTGACGCGAGTGGGCCGCGACGGGCCCGAGAGTGAGTCACATCTAACTAGTAAAGTAGGGATTGACGCGAGTGGGCCGCGACGGGCCCGAGAGTGAGTCACATCTAACTAGTAAAGTAGGGATTGACGCGAGTGGGCCGCGACGGGCCCGAGAGTGAGTCACATCTAACTAGTAAAGTAGGGATTGACGCGAGTGGGCCGCGACGGGCCCGAGAGTGAGTCACATCTAACTAGTAAAGTAGGGATTGACGCGAGTGGGCCGCGACGGGCCCGAGAGTGAGTCACATCTAACTAGTAAAGTAGGGATTGACGCGAGTGGGCCGCGACGGGCCCGAGAGTGAGTCACATCTAGCTAGTAAAGTAGGGATTGACGCGAGTGGGCCGCGACGGGCCCGAGAGTGAGTCACATCTAACAAGTAAAGTAGGGATTGACGCGAGTGGGCCGCGACGGGCCCGAGAGTGAGTCACATCTAACTAATAAAGTAGGGATTGACGCGAGTGGGCCGCGACGGGCCCGAGAGTGAGTCACATCTAACTAGTAAAGTAGGGGTTGACGCGAGTGGGCCGCGACGGGCCCGAGAGTGAGTCACATCTAACTAGTAAAGTAGGGATTGACGCGAGTGGGCCGCGACGGGCCCGAGAGTGAGTCACATCTAACTAGTAAAGTAGGGATTGACGCGAGTGGGCCGCGACGGGCCCGAGAGTGAGTCACATCTAACTAGCAAAGTAGGGATTGACGCGAGTGGGCCGCGACGGGCCCGAGAGTGAGTCACATCTAACTAGTAAAGTAGGGATTGACGCGAGTGAGCCGCGACGGGCCCGAGAGTGAGTCACATCTAACTAGTAAAGTAGGGATTGACGCGAGTGGGCCGCGACGGGCCCGAGAGTGAGTCACATCTAACTAGTAAAGTAGGGATTGACGCGAGTGGGCCGCGACGGGCCCGAGAGTGAGTCACATCTAACTAGTAAAGTAGGGATTGACGCGAGTGGGCCGCGACGGGCCCGAGAGTGAGTCACATCTAACTAGTAAAGTAGGGATTGACGCGAGTGGGCCGCGACGGGCCCGAGAGTGAGTCACATCTAACTAGTAAAGTAGGGATTGACGCGAGTGGGCCGCGACGGGCCCGAGAGTGAGTCACATCTAACTAGTAAAGTAGGGATTGACGCGAGTGGGCCGCGACGGGCCCGAGAGTGAGTCACATCTAACTAGTAAAGTAGGGATTGACGCGAGTGGGCCGCGACGGGCCCGAGAGTGAGTCACATCTAACTAGTAAAGTAGGGATTGACGCGAGTGGGCCGCGACGGGCCCGAGAGTGAGTCACATCTAGCTAGTAAAGTAAGCATTGACGCGAGTGGGCCGCGACGGGCCCGAGAGTGAGTCACATCTAACTAGTAAAGTAGGGATTGACGCGAGTGGGCCGCGACGGGCCCGAGAGTGAGTCACATCTAACTAGTAAAGTAGGGATTGACGCGAGTGGGCCGCGTCGGGCCCGAGAGTGAGTCACATCTAACTAGTAAAGTAGGGATTGACGCGAGTGGGCCGCGACGGGCCCGAGAGTGAGTCACATCTAACTAGTAAAGTAGGGATTGACGCGAGTGGGCCGCGACGGGCCCGAGAGTGAGTCACATCTAACTAGTAAAGTAGGGATTGACGCGAGTGGGCCGCGACGGGCCCGAGAGTGAGTCACATCTAACTAGTAAAGTAGGGATTGACGCGAGTGGGCCGCGACGGGCCCGAGAGTGAGTCACATCTAACTAGTAAAGTAGGGATTGACGCGAGTGGGCCGCGACGGGCCCGAGAGTGAGTCACATCTAACTAGTAAAGTAGGGATTGACGCGAGTGGGCCGCGACGGGCCCGAGAGTGAGTCACATCTAACTAGTAAAGTAGGGATTGACGCGAGTGGGCCGCGACGGGCCCGAGAGTGAGTCACATCTAACTAGTAAAGTAGGGATTGACGCGAGTGGGCCGCGACGGGCCCGAGAGTGAGTCACATCTAACTAGTAAAGTAGGGATTGACGCGAGTGGGCCGCGACGGGCCCGAGAGTGAGTCACATCTAACTAGTAAAGTAGGGATTGACGCGAGTGGGCCGCGACGGGCCCGAGAGTGAGTCACATCTAACTAGTAAAGTAGGGATAGACGCGAGTGGGCCGCGACGGGCCCGAGAGTGAGTCACATCTAACTAGTAAAGTAGGGATTGACGCGAGTGAGCCGCGACGGGCCCGAGAGTGAGTCACATCTAACTAGTAAAGTAGGGATTGACGCGAGTGGGCCGCGACGGGCCCGAGAGTGAGTCACATCTAACTAGTAAAGTAGGGATTGACGCGAGTGGGCCGCGACGGGCCCGAGAGTGAGTCACATCTAACTAGTAAAGTAGGGATTGACGAGAGCCGCCCGAGAGTGAGTCCAATTTAATGGTTGTTTGAGACGATGCGAGATCACGCACGAGAAATGATTCTCGAACGCATTCACGTATCGTGTAGACGTTTCACGAAAGCTCGAATGCGAGCACGAACACGGCGTACTCTGTAACTACTGTAACTGTACTTGTTAGTTGCAAAAATGGAGTCTGTAGAGTCTATAGACGAGGTCGACTGAGATGTGGAATAATGTAAACTTTTTGACGAACGCTTCACGAAAGAGCTTTCTCGTTCGAAAAGGCGGCATGCTTGTAGTGCTTGTAACCTCTCGTTGTGTCAACCAACCATAAATAAAGTAGGAATAATGCGAGTGGGCCGCGCGCTCGACTGGATCTTCAGCCACGCGCACGAACTGGACGCGCCGCTTGGCTGCCGCGATGGGCCCGAGAGTGAGTCTAACATCTGGATGAAATTTGCAACAGAGATAGATTATAGGTTGGAAAAACACATAGGATACTTTTTATCCTGATATTTCCACAACAACGGGTACCACGCGGGTAAAACCGCGGGCGGACGCTAGTAACCTATATTTGTTTGACAGAATATAAGCTGATCGCGTTCATCTCGCACATGGGCACGTCCCGACGCGCAGTTCAAAGTCGCATAATTATCTAATCTGTCTGGACAATTTTTACGCAGATGAATTCGCAAGCTAAGCGCTAGTTAAAGATAAATGAAAGCGACTTCTTTGTTTAGAATAGTGTAATTCAATATTTTATATCGCTTGACAATCCTCGGTGCAAATAATGATATAAACATATTTGTTTGCCAGAATACAAGCTGATCGCGTTCATCTCGCACATGGGCACGTTCCGACGCGCAGCTCAAAGTCGCTTAAACATATAATTTCCACGCAGACGAAGTCGCAAGCGGAGCGCTAGTTAAAAACAAATGAAAGCAACTTCATTGTTTAGAATAGTGGAATTCAGTATCTGATATCGCTTGGCAAACTTCGACGCAGATAACGATATAACCTATTAAGATTTTTAAATTATTTTTATGCATTCACAATGCAATTCTGTAATTATAGGAAAAATGTATAGTCTTAGTTTGTCAGAGCATCGGGCCGGATTCCCAGAGGCGCGGGTTCTAATCCCGCCTGAAAGCTACTTATAGGGCTCGTGGTTTTTAACCGACTTCTAAATCAAAAAGGAGGAGGTTCTCTATTCGTCTGTATGTATGTTTTTTTTTTTCTTGTGTATGTCCACCGATTACTTGAAAACGGGTGGACCGATTGCAATGATTAAAACTTTATTACATCAGGTTGATTTCCAAGTTGGTCCCATTTTTGGAAATTTTGAAATCGGTTCAGTAGTTTTCAGGAAATCTTGAAAATACTGTCGTTTTCGTTACCACTTTATGTGAATTTAATACGTATCTTTAGGTTCTTTGTTTATAAACCGATTTAGATGATTCTTGTTTTGTTAATTACTATCACATTTTTCCTATAGATATAACCTATATTTGTTTGCCAGAATACAAGCTGATCGCGTTCATCTCGCACATGGGCACGTCCACGATGGTGGGCCACTACGTGTGCCACGTGCTGCACGAGGGCCGCTGGGTCATCTTCAACGACAGTAAGGTGAGTGCAGATTGAAAGAAAGAAAATTATTTATTTAGTGACACACACTCGGCCGGCGGTACAATAGATAAGGTGGTCTTCTTCTTCTTCTTCTTAACATTACGGGCGGTTTCCGCAACTCGACGTCTATTGCGCCTATTTGGCGTCCGGAGGGTGCGCGGCCAGATCACTCCAGCCAGCCCAGCTCAGCCAGGAACGCTCCAAGAGCTTTCACATTCGTGATCGCTTCCTGGACGCTGCCCGGCGAGCCGAGGTACCTCGCCCGGTAGGGGGCCACCCCCCTGCATTCCAGCAGTACGTGGGCAGCTGTTTCTTCTTCCTCCACGCATCCTCTGCATAGGGGACTGTCGGTGACACCTAAATTAAAAAGATGTCTGTTAAATTGTCCATAACTAGCAATGGCACCTGTTACCTGGCGAAGTTGCGGTCTGCACAGTTGTATCAGGGCCCTGGATAGACGCGCGTCCACGCGCGGCGTAGATAAGGTGGTAAACATATATAAGCCGCGCGGATAAAGAAACAATATGGAAATGGCGGCCGGCCGGTCATGCTATCTCGCTCACACATACCGTCATGCTGCATGTATAGCACGTGGGTGAGGCATGCTATCGCGCTCACACTTAATGCATGGCCGCCATTTACAGATTGTTTCTTTAACCGCGCGAGTTATAATAACAATGTGGCACTAAAAAGGTATCCACTCAGCATGTGTCGGATGTCATAGACACTCCGACGCTGATCTCGAGATTAGCTTCAAATCTAAGGAGTTTCATTTGACGTTTCATCGTTAGTTCCAAAATTTGTACTAGGTGGCGCTACCCAACTATAGCGACCTAACTGGGGCAACATTTCGCACCACAAATGCCATTAAGCGCTGGTACAGTCAGCGTCAAAATGATCTGGGCGTTCAAACCTACCAAAAGTATCAGAAGATTTGACAAAAATCACTCTTAGAACAATACTTTAAGATGTGCGTCAAGTTAGCAGCCTCACAACAGAATTAGATGGTTTTGATTATGTCAAAAAATACTGTATAAATAGTGTTAAATAGTGATGTATATTAAATAAATAGTGTAACTTTGATTCAAAAGATATTTGACTATCTTAGTGAGGCTGCTAACTTAACGTCAAGTTAGCAGTCACCTCAAGAAATACAGTTCGTATCAATGTGATTTATATGTCAAAAAATACTGTATAAATAGTGTATCGTAAACGCAAAATTTCAAAAGTAGTGCTTTAATACAAGCCGAGATATAAGGGTCTCTAAGTGGGCTGCTAACTTGACGTTTCTTGCGATGGAGATTCCAGGGAAACAGGTACAAGTTTTAAATAAATAAATACTTGAAAAAATACTGTGTGAAATAGTGAATCTTATGATATAAATAAAAAAAGAATTCTTCTTTGCTATTTTCAAAAAATCTAATGTTAACTTCTACCATACATTCGATTTTAGGTACAGTCGTGTACAGTTTTCTTTAGATATTGTCAAATTTTTTATTCCAGTCATTTTAAATGACACATAATCTATCGTATATCGAAACATAATATGTCAAGCATTTGTCATTTGTGACTCGAATTAATTTGGCGAAATCCGGAAGGACACCGCAATGCATACAAGAAGTAGACACGAATCAACTCATAGTCTTGGATAGCGTTAGACGTTAAAAGTTATGACAATTAATTTAACACGTAAAATAAATATTAACTTTAATCTCTCGTCTGTCCCGAGGCCTTAACCCACTTGTTACTGAAACTATTTTTTGTCTCGTATTTCCGTAATTTTTGGATATTGTAACCTTAATGTATGTAGTAACAACGAAAAAATAATAAACAAAATCTGAGTTTTCTGGAAAACTCGGAAAATGTGGATCGTTATAACGATCAGTAGTAGTAGGCGGGTAGGTCAACGCTCATACAAGAACCAGTTTACTTTTTACCGATTATATCCTATTTGAAGTAAAAAAGACCCACTTGTTACTGAAACTATTTTTTGTCTCGTATTTCCGTAATTTTTGGATATTGTAACCTTAATGTATGTAGTAACAACGAAAAAATAATAAACAAAATCTGAGTTTTCTGGAAAACTCGGAAAATGTGGATCGTTATAACGATCAGTAGTAGTAGGCGGGTAGGTCAACGCTCATACAAGAACCAGTTTACTTTTTACCGATTATATCCTATTTGAAGTAAAAAAGTAAGTTTTCATGAAAAAAGGCTTTATAGTGTTTTTAAAATCTATTTATTTACAAATAAGTTCACTTTAGGAATACTCCTATATACGGTAGGTTATGAAAAATAGCTTTGGATGCAATTTAATTTCACGACAAATATTTGACAAGTGAAGCTGAGCCCTATAATTTTCAGAGCTTCGTGGAGATGGACAAGGGCCGTATCTTATTTTTTATATGTTGCTAGTATATTCCTGGCTAAGTGTCTCCGAAATGTAAGGTTGATCATACTCTCCACCATTACTTTTGTACAGTTTCCAGGCATTGTGAATAGCCATGTCCAGTCCAGAGTGAGATAATAAAGATAAGATAAGATAAGATAAGATAAAAATATTCTTTATTCACTTAGACATAATAAATATGTACTTATGAATCGTCAATATTTTCCTACCACCCATTCAAGACTTTTTTAACTGACAAGAAGAATGGGCGCAAGAAACTTGCCAGCGTTTCTTAGTTAGGTAACGACATTTACAAAAAAAAAACATCGTATCGTATCATATATATAATACAACAATTGCTTAGTATAAAAATACATACATCATATTAAACAGTGATTATGTTATGTGTTACATCATGATGACCATGCATTGCGGTCATTCAAATAATCGTCTACTTTATAGTATCCTTTGCTCATCAGCGACTCTTTAATGTAACATTTAAATTTATGCAATGGTAGTTCAATTATATGCTGTGGAACTTTATTAAAAAAAATAGAAGAAGAATATTATTTATTGCCACAGACAGATGTTCGATATAGACCGAAGTTTGGTCGGACCTATCCACTCCTCCTATATTTTGCGGCTAATTACTTGATCCGCACTAAATGTCGATGGCTCAGGTTTAGGTTATTTTCTGTGGTCCTAAAATAATGTAAAAAACACAAATTTTATTTCATGTATATGTAAGACAGGTTGTAAAAAAAACATCAATAAAATTAATTGCTATCCCAAACAATTTTATAAAAGCTTACCGTTTTGATTACATAGTGAAAGTTAAATTCGCCATTACAACTTAAAACACAAATTTAATTATAAACAAATGATATTTACGTAAGCTCTCAAACAATGTCGAACGATCACCGCGTCGATTAATATACAACAAGCAGTAAAATTAAACTTGTAACTATGTTTGAATTGAGGGTACTTTTAACAGATTTTTTTGATCTTTATAACGATCGGTCGCTGTAAATGGGTTAATAAGGCGTTTTTCAAAATGGCCGCATCTGTCAAAGCCTTATAAAGCTTCGGGGCGATGGAACATTTTGGTACGTTTGTACTCTATTCTGCTACCCCTATCTGTTTTTTTTCTTGTTTATTGTCTGTGAGATTTGACACTGAAGCGATAAAACGTCACAGTATTAACCAATCACCATTCTTTGCGCCTTTTCTTAACGTCAAGTTGACCTTACGTCACCCCGCGCCATTTTCCCATGACAGATAACCGCCATTTTTTCAAAATGGCCGGACATACCAGAGGTTAACAAAGTTAAAATAAATGAATGAAACAGAATCACTATTTTTTACAGCATGTTATTTTTTCTTGTCGTACATTTGGGAACGCCCCATCGCCAGCGCAAACGAGTCACTGGCGTAGTAGGTACAAAGCAACACCGCGAGATGGCGTGATTTTGTTTACTTACGTGATTTCGGTTCGGTGACATGACATTGGAGAAAGTTTTGTTTGTTTTAAAATTGGTGAGCAGTTGTACCATAAGAAGTGATATCACGTGCAAGTTTATATCCTATAATAACAACCTACAGTTTAAAGGTACGTAACTTATTTTCTATTTATGGTTGGTATTTATTTATTAAAATGATATAGGTTAGCTCGTAGTCATTCAAAATTTCTCGTATTTAGTACCTTCATAAGTACCAAGCTAATCTTTCGTAAAGTTACTACTTAGGAACTTAGTTACTTAAGTATATTCTTAGTGCATTAAATATAAAAGTTACTTGATTAGTCTTTTATGACTAGGTATTTAAATCATACAACAACATTGTAAATGATGTTTGTAAATCACTGACTGGCTTCTTTTCTTCACAGAGTCACAGATTAGACTTTTAAGTAGAAAGCTAGTGTTGTTCTTGTTTTTTTTTTATATATAAATTACCGGCCTTGGCCTATCATAAATTGTAATGATGTAAATTTTTTATGTTACTGGTTACCTTATTTAGCATGTTTCCAGTTTTTTCTTTTATTTTTATTTTTTGTGTCTACATGTGTGATGAGTCTTAATTATTATTTTTTGTTTTGTTTTATTTAAGTCACCAATATTAGGCTCCTCCAGAATATCAGCGTTGCAACAGTATACTTTTTTTTTTTACTGTTGCAATACTATGCTGAGGTGGGGGCCTAGTTGGCTGTACACCTGGTTTTTTTTACTTTTAATATTACTGTAATTATTTTGTGTGTATAGTCAATAAATGTTTCTCTTTCTCTCTTTCTTTCTTTCTCTTTCTAAATCTGTTCAGTTACAGCGGTTACTTTTTTCAAATGACGAATTTCCAATTTCCGAAGTTTTATTTTTGCTTTATTTTATTATTTTTATAAGTTTTTTTTCTGGCTGTATTTAATATGACAACATAGTTTACAGATATAGTATCGGATGTGGTTGTGCGAGATGCACGTACAGCTACGCGTGTGGTTGTGTGAGGTGAGACTAAATAATTATCATTCTTTTTATTGTTTAAATTTTTTGAATTGTTGGAAATGTTTTATTTTGCTATCCAAAATGTCGACAATAAGCTAGAAATAAAGTAAAACAATTATAAAAATAAAATTATTTTTTTTCGGAAATTTATTCTAAACACGTCAAATAACCTACCCCTTAAGTATAACTTGATAAAAAAAAACTCACGGTATATTAAAACTAGCTGATCCGGCTAACTTCGTATTGCCAGCACGCCACCTACCGGGTCCAATTGTAAAACCAT
The DNA here is from genome assembly GCA_949710035.1 of Crambus lathoniellus. Classification (NCBI taxonomy): domain Eukaryota; kingdom Metazoa; phylum Arthropoda; class Insecta; order Lepidoptera; family Crambidae; genus Crambus; species Crambus lathoniellus. Next base: position 6,653,106 of record OX453303.1, on the reverse strand, counting down.
TCTCGAATTCACCTGAATACACTCATTTTTTTTTATTAAAAACTGTCTAGCCGTTTAGCAGTAGTTCAGTTACATACACACGCACAGAAGAATTATAATATACTTATATAAAGATTACTTATTAAGAGTACTTATGAATCGTCAACATTTTCCTACCGCCCATTCAAGACTTTTTCATTCAAGCTTCCCCCCTGAAAGCTAACTTATAGGGCTCGTGGTTTTTTACTATCACATTTTTCCTATACTTACAAAATTGCATTGTGAATGCATAAAAATAATATAAAATCACTTTTATTCTTGTCTATTAAAAATTTTAAAATTTTAAACACCCCCGAGAAAAAAAGACAAATAATGAAATTTCTCTCTCGATCGGAGGACCACAAAAAGAGAAATACTGAAAGGGTGTATTATACGTCGGGGGTCCCCCGACCGAGAGAGAAATTTTATTATATGACTTTTTTCGGGGGTTATTCTTTTTATTTCATCCTTTTTAAATTACACTCAAAATAAAAATAAAACCGCATTAAAATTGCTTGATCCGTTTAGTCACTACGAATATAAGTACAGACAGAAAGTAACTTGCCGCCATTAGCAAGGCCAAAGCCAATCATCAGCATGTGATGATGACTACCAGATGCAAATACTTAAAAAACTTAAGAAAATCTATAAAATACGTAAATTACCATAAAATTTACGGGCTTTGCTCGATTTCCCCTGGATTCCGCCATCAGATCCTAACTTGGTAACAATGTGACTACCTCAGGAGTTTACTCTTTCGAATAAAAAAATAATCATTGAAATTGGTCAATAGTTCGCGAAGATATTGACGCGTAAAGCAGGAACTACCAGTCAAAAACTATGTGTTTTTTCAGGATTGTGAAAAAACTACTGAACTGACTACTTTAAATTTTTCATGAGACCACACATAAACTATTTTCTTTCAGATAAAAAAAGAATTATTAAAATCGGTTATTAACTGGCGAAGTTATGGTAAAACATACATAAAAAAAATACAGTCGACTTGAGAACCTCCTCTTTTTTTGAAGTCGGTTAAAAAGTGGGTAGAAATATATTTGTTTAAATACCTAATCAATAGCATTAAACCGATTATACGTATGTATTGACACAATCAAAAATATATATTTCACTTTTTTGCTCGATAGTACGCACTTCACGATTGAAATAAAGTTTGAACCTTATTACTAAGGAGCAAAGTTCAACATTGATCGTCAGCATATATTCAGATTATTATGTAGAAGTTTACATTAGATTTTTTGAAAATAGCAAAGAAGAATTCTTTTTTTATTTATATCATAAGATTCACTATTTCACACAGTATTTTTTCAAGTATTTATTTATTTAAAACTTGTATCTGTTTCCCTGGAATCTCCATCGCAAGAAACGTCAAGTTAGCAGCCCACTTAGAGACCCTTATATCTCGGCTTGTATTAAAGCACTACTTTTGAAATTTTGCGTTTACGATACACTATTTATACAGTATTTTTTGACATATAAATCACATTGATACGTAATGTATTTCTTGAGGTGACTGCTAACTTGACGTTAAGTTAGCAGCCTCACTAAGATAGTCAAATATCTTTTGAATCAAAGTTACACTATTTATTTAATATACATCACTATTTAACACTATTTATACAGTATTTTTTTACATAATCAAAACCATCTAATTCTGTTGTGAGGCTGCTAACTTGACGCACATTACTTTAAGGTGTACTATTATTTGCTGTCATTTGTTCTCAAACAACAAATGAAACTGCATCTTTACGTCTTGAGATAAGGTTGATTTTTGTCAAATCTTTAGATACTTTTGGTAGGTTTGAACGCTCAGATCATTTTGACGCTGACTGTACACACTGGGCGCTCGGCGTTGCGTTTGGCGAGCGTTGATAGCGTACACACTCAGCGCTTTGCATGGCGTTCGACGAGCGTTACTAGGGCGAGTATACTACTTCTGGCTTAGTGCGGATATGGGTTCCGAAGTTAATTGCTTTGAGTGTGGTTCCTCTACGATAGCTTCAAAAGACAGCAAAGACGGAGAAAAAAAGAACATTGGGTGCACATAATACTAAAAGATAAAATAGACGCTTGGAATGTATTTTACATTGTATCAAAACATTGACCTAAGTTTTTCAAGTGTTTTGGAATACTTATCTATAAAATCATTTGATGAATTTCTGCATATTTTATAATTGACATTACGGATGATTCATAAAAATTTAGAGACTCAATTTCCCAATTTTTTTCCCAACGTGTGTCTACTCTACACGAAAGCGCGCGATCACATGTACAGTCCCAAGCCACCCCCTATATCTGAGAGCGCGCGGCTAACGCCAAAACTGACAGCTCGTGTCTGACGCGCGTCAGTCAAAAAGCGCGCGGTTAAATGTGTACGAAACATCAAAAATGTATGAGATGACAGGTTCTCAGAGCGCGCGTTACCAAAGCGCGCGCTCGAAAGCGCCCAGTGTGTACCAGCTCTTAGGGTACGATAAAAGCTTGAAAAAGTAAATGGTCAAGTACCTAGTCAAAATAGTCGGACATATCACTATACGAATATCGTTTCCGAATATCAAGCCTCTGAACAGGAGGTGAGGTGGGAGGTGTTTTTAGGCTGAATGAACGAATCCTTTGCCATAATATGCTGAAAAAAGCAGGTTGTGTTACGGTTACAGCGGCATCTAGTGCATCGAAAAATTACTGTAGAAAACTCTCATTGCCAGCAGGCGCTGAACGCCAAATAGTCGCCAAATACAGGATAATTTTTTAAACACTGCACAATTTGCTCCCATCGGAGCTGGTTGTGAGACGGGTCGATTTTTTTTAAAACTTCATTTTCCATTTTTCAACCATAAAAATTGCATTGTGAATGCAAAAAAGTAAAAATTTAAATAAACTGCACAATTTTTTAAGATCGACTCAGAATCGGTAAGTGAACAACTTTCTCCTAGAAACATGGGTCGAAATACGACAATAATTTTTGAACTTCCCATACTACACTCGCGAGCAAAAGTATGGAATCACTTAATTGGAATTGACTCCGCGCGATCTTGAGTACTTAATAACTAGTTAAGAATAATAAAAATGGTACCATTTTAAAGGTTAAACTGTTAACTTTAAATTGATACCAAATTCATTTAAATCACATCGGTATTTAAGGAGCTATCCCGGATTAAGTGAAGGAGTAAGGAAAAAGATATGTTTCAATTGTTTGATACGTCGCGAGTTGCGGCCTATTGACCCCCTATAAAAGCACGTGTTATCGGATTTTCTTTATCAGTCCCGCTATCACGCGCCTCTTCAACGGAATATTACGCACCGGCCACTACCCCGCTGCCTGGAAAGAGGGTAAAGTTAGGGCATGCAACCGGGTTTTCCCGGTTCTCGAAAACCCGGGATAACCCGGGTATTTGGAAGTTCGGCTAGAACCGGTTCTAAGGAATGGGAACCGGGTTTAACCGGGTTTTATGTGATATGAAATGGGACGTTATAATATTCCAGTTCCAAATAAAACATGACTAATTAAGCATAATATTTAGTCACTAGCGGATCCTCGCGGTTTTACCCGCGTGGTACCCGTTCCCGTAGGGTTATAGGGATAAAATATAGCCTATGTCACTCGGGAAGACTGTAGCTTTTTAACGGTGAAAGAATTTTCGAAATCGGTCCAGTACTTTTTGAGTTTATTCGTTACATGCAAAAATACAAATCTTTCCTCTTTATAATATTAGTATAGATTTAAAAACCTTAATACGTATTTTAGAGGAAGTATAGCATAATAGCTAGCACCATAGATTACTAAATAGTTACTAGTAACAAATAGTTCACTCCGCTAAGTCATTTAAATAAATAGAAACTCTAACTATAACACAATAAAGTAGAATTCAGCTTGTACGGCGCAAATTACGAACGGCCAGTCGTTGCATCTCTTTCTATCGCATACATTCTAGCTCTTTTGCGGACCTAATTTCTATGGATTTACAACGCCGGCGTTGCCGTCGCGTTTTCGAGCCGACATGGGGAGTGAAATAGGCCCGCTAGTACTAATAACTTTCACTAATAAAACCAGTTAATGTTACAGTTACAGAGCGATACTCACTCCAACCAAACCACATATTTGATAATAAAATGACTATTGATAAAAACATTGGTACCTAGCACTTGCAGTTGAGATATGTCTGCTAGTTATGTATGGTGGTGTCATTTGCATACCCGATAGTATTGTTCACCAGCAGGTCATTAATATGCAGAAGGAACAGTGTCGTAGACAAGACAGATCCTTGCGGAACACCTTCATCAATGGCTTTTGTGTCGGATTATTGACCGTCCACCACAACTCAGATTAGGCGATTATGGAGGAAGTCAGCAATCCAAGTGTAAAGGCTATCAGCGATACCGCACGAGAGAAGCTTACTTATGAGGCTGCCAGACCTCACCAAAGGCTTTGGATAAGTCGAGCGATACGGCAAGGGAAACGCCATGTTTCTTCATCGTTTCACTCCAAAGATGAGTGGCATAAACAAGAAGATCTCCAGTCAACCGACCACGGTGAAAACCAAAATTTGCGGTCTTTGAGGAGGTCGTCGTCTTCGAAGAGACGCCCCAATAGACACGGCCCACAGAGAACGGTTGTGACTGAAATTGGCCTGTATTTGGAAAGGTCGGCAGAGCTGCCCTTTTTGGGCACAGGCAAGCTTCCACGTTTTTCAAGTTTCAACGATTGGGGTACTAGTCCATTCTCAAGTTAGAGGCGTTACAGGTAAGATAACACATGAGACAGTTCAGGTGCACAGCGCAGAACAATTGCTGGGATACCATCGGGACCACTATAGCTTTATTTGCATCTAGAGTACGGAGAGCTTTGAGTACCTCTTTGTTGCGAACCTGTATATCCTCTATGGACGAGGACTGATAGGTGAAACTTTGTTACCGACATCAAGGTGCCAATTTTCTACAAAGAGAGAGACACACAAGTTTGTTTTCTCAGTCGCAGTATGAGCAAGCGATCTATCCGGTTTCAGCAGAGGTGGAAAAGAAGGACGACAGAATCTTATTCGGCAGCTTTGGCTAGAAACCAAAACTCTCTACTTCCAGATGGGTGGGAAGTAAAAAAATGGAAAATAAAGTATTTTAGAAAAAATCGACCCGTCTCACAACCAGCTCCGATGGGACTCGAACCCACGACCTTTCGCTATCCGGGCGACTGCTCTAACCACTGAGCTACGGAGTCGTTACGAGAAGCGTCGAATTTATCAAATACTTCTTACACGCTGTATAGCCAGCGTTAATTTCATCAATGTGAGGATATTACTACCCCCACACGCGAAAGAAGAAATACCTTTCCAATTTGACAATCGCTAAAGAAGAAATTACTATGGCAAGTTATTTAAATGTTTACTTTTTGCATTCACAATGCAATTTTTATCATAGAAAAATGGAAAATAAAGTATTTTAGAAAAAATCGACCCGTCTCACATCCTCACATTGATGAAATTAACGCTGGCTATACAGCGTGTAAGAAGTATTTGATAAATTCGACGCTTCTCGTAACGACTCCGTAGCTCAGTGGTTAGAGCAGTCGCCCGGATAGCGAAAGGTCGTGGGTTCGAGTCCCATCGGAGCTGGTTGTGAGACGGGTCGATTTTTTCTAAAATACTTTATTTTCCATTTTTCTATGATAAAAATTGCATTGTGAATGCAAAAAGTAAACATTTAAATAGGGTGGGAAGTAAGTTTATTAGCTTCAATGTAGCCGATGTGGTCAAAACATGCCCTGCGCAACATTCGTTTACTAGACTTGACGACATATGGTGGTGGTTAGGTTAGGTTATATAAGCTTTTATAAGCTTTCTTCAGAGTGTGAGTTTCCGGCGATTTGCGCGCTCGAGCATCAGCCCAAGCCAAAAAGCTAAATCCTTCTGCACTTCGGCGCTACGACAATCAGCATTGAACCAGGGGCTATCGTTACCGCTCGAGGGAACATCGGAGTATGGGATGTAGGTAATATTTCATACCCGTACCCATACCGAAGTATGATCTCGGTGACAGCGTCAGCCAGCGCATTTCGACGGCGCCTCTGAAGAAAAGCAGCATTGCCACCAAGGAAAAGATGAAAAGAACTGACGCATCATCACGTCATTCCAATCTGCCGAATCCCCCCTAATGTATTTTAATTTGAGAAGTAAATAAATTTAAATAATAAAAAAACTTCTTACAACTGAAAAAAAACCCGGGTAATACCCGGGTACCCGGTTCTGAATCGGCTAAAACCCGGGTTTTAAAAATAAGGAACCAGAACCGGTTTTGCATGCCCTAGGTAAAGTAGTAATGATCCCGAAGCCGGGGAAGGACCCAGCACGCTCCGCCAACCACCGGCCCATCACCCTTCTATCCAGCCTGTCAAAGGTTTTCGAGCGACTGCTCCTGGAGCTCCTCACGCCGCACCTGACGCCACGCCCGGAACAGTTCGGATTCCGGCCCGCCCACTCGACCACTCTACAGCTCACTCGCATCCTGCACCACCTTGCCACCTGCGCAAACAAGCGTGAGTACTGCGCGGTGGTGATGCTGGACATGGAGAAGGCGTTCGACCGAGTATGGCACGAGGGCCTTCTCTACAAGCTCCTCGAGTCGAACGTCCCCCACCGGCTAGTCCGCATCATCGCCTCCTTTCTCCGGGCCCGCACCGTGCAAGTGGCCGTGGAGAACACTCTCGACGCCCCGAGCAGTCAAGGCCGGCGTCCCCCAGGGCAGCTGCCTCTCGCCCGTACTGTACCTGGCCTACACCAACGACATCCCGGTTGTAGGACAGGCTAAGCTGGCACTATACGCGGACGACACAGTATACGTCGCGTCGTCCATCCGCGCGCAACACGCCGCCGCCAAACTCCAGCCTACGCTCGACGCGCTACCGGAGTGGCTGGGTAAGTGGCGACTCACGCTGAACGTCCCGAAGACCCAGGCCATCATAACCGGCCGCCAGCACCCTCACCCGCCGCCGCTCACACTCAAGGGCCAGCCCATTGCGTGGAGCAGCACTGCCACGTACCTGGGCGTCATCATTGACAGCCGCCTTACAATGCGCCCACACGCCGACAGCGTCGCCGCCCGCGTCAAAGGGGCCCGGGCAAAGTTACAGTCGCCGCTGTTCGCTAGCCGCCTCCCTCTGAAAACGAAGGTTAATATATTCAAAACCTATGTCCGCTCCATTCTTACGTACGCGGCCCCGGCTTGGTACGCCCTCGTTGCAGAGACCCACAAACGCCGCCTCCGCACACAACAGCACCTCACCCTTCGCACGATCACCAACGCCGGCCGCTACGTAAGGAACGCCACCATCCAGCGAGACCTAAAAGTCGAACCTTTGGACGACTTTGTTCAGCGCCTTGCCAAGGGAATGTATGCCCGTAGCGACGAATCGTCCTACGGGCACCTGCAGAACATCGCCCCGACACACGACCGCCTACCATACAGCCGCCCGCTGCCCCGAGAGCTGCTCGGCACTCCGGCCGCTCCCGCCGGCCCTACACATGCCACCGCACCGACAGCGTCAGCTCCCGCCCGCGCCAGCCGCGCGCGGTCGAGCGACGCGCCGAACGCCTTGCCCACACCGATACCGCCAACGTCAACTCCCGCCCGCAAACAACGCGCGCGGTCGAGCGACGCCGGCCCCGACACCCCTATGACAGCGCCGACCCCGGCCCGCACACACCGCATACGGTCGAGCAATGCTCCCGCCTCAACGCCAACCCCGGACCGCGCACACAGCGCTCACCCGGACGCCGCCCAATCAACACCCGCCCACGCCCGTGACGCCCACGGGTGGAGCAACCACGCCCTGAGCCACGCCACTCCGGCTGCCCCCGCTGGCCCCACACATGCCACCGCACCGACAGCACCAGCTCCCGCCAGCGCCAGTCGCGCGCGGTCGAGCGACGCTCACACTGCCTCACCCAGGCAGACTCCGCTGACGTCAACTCCCGCCCGCGTCCAACGCGCGCGGTCGAGTGACGCCCGCGCCACCGCCACTCCACAGACGATACCCGCCGCTCCACACAGCACGCATCGCACTAGACAGCATGAGCCCGCAAGACAGACACAAGCTGCACGAAACTCCGCCTCTCACAGACGAGGCCACTCCCCTGGCCACGCCCCGCCTGAATAACGCCCACCCCTCACCGCCACTCGCGGTGAGGGTACTGCCACATTTTTATTTTTATTTTCATGGCCATTGCCATTCCTTCAGGAAAAAAAAGTTCGCATACCCCCAGACATTTTTGGTACTACCCCCCTCAAGATAAGTCCACCGCCCGCTCGCAGGTCGCTCGCCGGGCCTCCCACATGGGTCTCACCCGGCAGGGCTTGACCGCGCTGAGGGCGGTCGGTGAAGAACTTAGGGAGGGGGGGAATGCCCGATAACCGGTCGGCTCGTATGCCGGCTGCGAACCCGAAACGCCACTAATGGCTAAAAAACCAAGATGTGGTCACCCGCGCACCACCGGCGCCTCCGGCGCCGTGGCGCGCGAGACGAAGAAGAGATTTCTTTATCAGTCGGCTTTCACACGTTGACCGGTACACATCTCCGCTATTTTGACCCTTGAACTTGGACGACAATGGATACTACACCTACAGAAGCAGCGCAAATCGTCGCCCTATTGGAAGAAGGGCTCAGCCAGCGGGCTGTAGCACGTCGGCTCCACATAAGCCAGTCCTGTGTTTCGAAAGTTTATAAACGCTTTCGGGAGACTGGTGGCTTTATCCCGAGACCAAGATCTGGACGGCGCCGGTGCACATCGGAGAGGGATGACCGTTTTATCGTGTCAACCTCTCTCCGAAATCGGCATTTGACTGGTGTCGACGTCGAACAGGAGCTCCGAAATATTCGTGGGGTAGCTGCCAGCGAGTGGACAGTTCGTCGAAGACTTAAGCAAGCTAATTTGACTCCAAAAAGGCCTGCCACAGGCCCGAAACTGACGGCAGGTCACCGACAAGCTCGCCTTCAATTTGCTCGCTCCCATCTTGATTGGGAGGTTGAGCAATGGAGGCGAGTCCTGTTCTTCAACGAGTGCAGAATGTTTGCACGGCAGCGACCGAAGGGGTCGGGTCTACAGGCGGCCTGGGGAGCGATTTGCGCAGTGCTGTTTCGCTGAGACGGTGGCTTATGGGGGCGGTTCTTGTATGATGTGGGCCGGCATTTCCTTCGACGGTAAAACGGAGCTTGTTTTCGTTCCTGGCGGGGGACGAGGAGGCGGTCTAACTTCAGACCGCTACATTTCCGATATTCTGCTGGAACATGTCGTTCCCTATGCGGGATATATCGGTGATGACTTCCTCCTTATGCACGATAACGCTCGTTGTCACACTTCCCGGGCCACAACTGAATACCTCCAAGAAGTCGGTATCGCCACATTGGACTGGCCAGCGCTCAGCCCGGACTTGAATCCCATTGAGCACGTGTGGGATGAACTTTTTTTTTTTATCCCCGTTGTGGATAAAAAAAAGATGAGGGTTCGTTCCAGAAATCCTGCTCCTTCAAGTGTGAATGAGCTGAAATCTGCTTTGATAGAGGAGTAGGAAGGTATCCCGCAAGAATCGATACAGAGGCTGATTAGGTCAATGAAGAACCGTCTTCGAGCAGTTATTAGGGCGAGAGGAGGGAACACTAAATATTGAAACTTGATTTTAAGGACAAATAAAAATTTTATTAGTAAATTTTTGTTGTTTTTTTTATTTATTATTTTTTCATATTCCTTATGTTTTCCTTACTCCTTCACCTTATCCGGGATATCTCCTTAAATACTGATGTGATTTAAATGAATTTGGTATCAATTTAAAGTTAACAGTTTAACCTTTAAAATGGTACCATTTTTATTATTCCTCACTAGTTATTAAGTACTCAAGATCGCGCAGAGTCAATTCCAAGTAAGTGATTCCATCCTTTTGCTCGCGAGTGTAGTTGTTACAGTCCAATTTGTATGGATAGTCAAAAAAATTTTGACATATTTCGACCCATGTTTGTAGGAGAAAGTTATTCACTTACCGATTCTGAGTCGATGTTAAAAATTTGTGCAGTGTTTAAAAATGTATCCTGCAGTGCAAACCGTCAAATAGCAAAATGTTAAATGCGCGCAAAACGATAAAGTCTCAAAATGTTAAAATATTCGCAAAATGTCTAAATAGCAAACCCAAGCAGTTATGATAAAATATTGTTATTATTATCAGCAAGATGTAGCTTTCCTACGTCTCTCCTAGCGTAGGCTCCTGACTGGTCAGATGACTCATCGATAAGTACTTAATGTAATCAAATTGTTGAGCATAACTACTTTTTTCAGTGAATTTGTTAGTAAACAGACACTTTCTACTGTTCTAAATAAATAAAAATGTTTAGTTCCATCCTTTTGACCTTTTTTTTAAATTAAAACATTTTTGTTTCAGGTTGCTCTCTCAGAAAACCCTCCAAAAGATCTCGGCTACTTATACTTATATGAAAGGCTGTGATGTTAAAACAATGTGGAATGAATGTACCAAAAATCGCAGGCATGTTTTCTATATGAAATAAGAATTTAATGATTTAGACTGCATATTATGTATAAAGATTGAGTAAAAATGAAATGACTACTTTTAGCCAATATTTATTTTATAGAAACAAATTTTTAGATATTTCAAATATTGATTCCCTTGGAAATAATGTTCTCATTACAGTAGTTATTTTGCTTAAGGATGCATTTTCTTTTTGCCTTTATTTTTGTTATTAATATTTAACAAAGATGTTTGATTACTTGTCACAAGTTTTGATTGTAACTTTATACTAACAAGAATGAATGTGTACCTATTATTTTAGGCAAGTGACTGCTTTTTAAAGTATCACTTCGAGTTTTGTACAGGAACATTAATAAAGTAGTACCTAGTTTAAGGTATTAGGCGAATGTTTGTTGTGTTGCTCTGTAGCGACGTTTTGTTTGTTTTGTTGAACCTCGCACAATGTGCCGAGTTGCTTGTCATTTCTTTTACATGGAAAAAACAACGAAAAGTAAAAAGTATGATTACATAATGATCATTGTTTTACTTCACCTACCTATACTTCTAATCGGGAGACCCCTTATTTCGCCCGTCTTATTCCAAGACTAGTGGATCCTCGCGGTTGCACCCGCGTGGTACCCGTTCCCGTGGGAATATCGGGATAAATAAAGCCTATGTCACTCGGGAAGAATGTACCTTTCTAATGGTCAAAGAATTTTCTAAATCGGTCCAGTCCAGTAGTTTCGGAGCCTATTCGATGCAAACAAACAAACAAACAATCAAATATTTCCTCTTTATAATATTAGTATAGATAGTAGTTATTTTCTTATTGGCCATACTTTGCTCAAGGCCCAAAGATTTTAATTATTTTAATAGGTTATTTATTAGTGAACCTTGATGATTTAAGCAGACTTGTTAAACTCTTCGACGCCCGCCCGGCCGAATGGGGCCAAACTGAGATGAGCATGTATGTAGGAACATTACTGGCCACTTGTAAAGCAAGGAACAGCCGCTACCGCTTTATCCGATATTATCATGTTCAAATGAATTACATTTACAGTGCCACAACCTTTTCTGTTCCGGTGACAGCGGCGCTACGTACGTTTTTCTTTTCTATATAGTAATTTAATCGGCCCTGACTTCTAAAGCCCCCAGTACAGGATGGCCGATCATGTTGGCCGACCATGATGGGCCATCGTACATAGGGGCAGTTTGCGTTGCTCGCAGACGGCAATCACACGCAAACCGGCCCTGTACACGATGGCCCATCATGGTCGGCCAACATGATCGGCCATCCTGTACTGGGGGCTTAAGAACTTCAGCCGCCAGCAGCGCTATGGTTGGACATCAACTTGACAGCAAAATGACATTTAAAAAAATACGTTAGTTTCACATTTTGGCCACCGGAACAGAAAACATTGTGGCACTGTAACACATTGAATGCCAGCTACGAGCATAAACTTATTATACTTACCCCTAGTATAAATAAGTTTATGGCTACAAGATATCTCGTAGAGGATTTCTTCCCAGATGCCAGATACGAGATATATCTTGGACTTGCAGGGCCATTTCTAAGTAAAGCGTTTATTCTGAAATGTGAGCATTGGCACCTCAAATAAAACGAGATATTAAGATAAAGTAAGATTAATTGTTAGAAAATATTTTTCAAAGGAATTAATCTAAAGGGCTTATTACACCTTGGCTAAATTCAGCATCGAATTCAGCATACATTGCTTTCTTTGAGCTCATTTGTAGCAAGTGATGCAATCAAAACAAGCAATGTATGCTGAATTAGATGCTGAATTTAGCCAAGTGTAATAAGCGCTTAAGGCAATCTCATTTTTTTTTTGGTTGTACAAAAATTGGTTTGAATTCACATTAGAAACGTATTTAGAAACTATAAAGGCTTGAGCACACCAAACGCAGGTCAGAAGCAGCGCTGTTTGAATGCGGGCCCGCGCAAGTAGTAATACAAGAAACTCTATGAACTACCTCACACTAAATTTGAACGCGGGCCCGCGCTCAAACTGCTCTGCGCCGCGCTACTGCCGGACTACAAACGGCGCGGGAGCGGGGCAGAAGCAGCGCAGGCGCGGCGCAGAGCAGTTTGAGCGCGGGCCCGCGCTGTTGTATAACTATGGCGGCCATGTTAGCATGACACACCAAGGCAGGGCGTTCGCAGTGCAGCGCAGCGCGTCAAAAGCAGTTGACGAGAGTTGTATTATGCCTACTGCCTGCCTAACCCGTCACACTGAACGCGGTTTGAACGCGGGCCCTCGTTGCAACTGCTTTGAAACTGTTGCTGCGTTCAGTGTACCGACTCCCGCGCTGCTACTGACCTGCTCTGCTTCTGACCCGCGTTTGGTGTGCTCAAGCCTTCAAGGTATCGCAACAGTATTTGAAAACGGTTTCGACTCATTACATCAAGGAATGACACCGAGTTTTCTTGTAGGTGGCACCTACAAAATATTAATATTGCTGGTGCCAATGTACAGGGCCGCTCCGCCCCTGTGTGCGAAGTGTGCGGCGCACACAGGCGCCAAGGCAATAGGGGCGCCGCTATCGAAATAATAATAATAATCATCATGTCAGCCGAACGACGCCCACTGCTGGGCATAGGCCTCCCCCAAGGATCTCCACAACGATCGGTCCTGCGCTGCCCGCATCCAACGGCTTCCCGCGATCTTGACCAGATCGTCGGTCCACCTTGTAGGGGGCCTGCCCACGGAACGTCGTCCGGTACGCGGTCGCCATTCGAGAACCTTTCCGCCCCAACGGCCATCGGTTCTCCGCGCTATGTGTCCCGCCCACTGCCACTTCAATGATGCAATCCTTCGAGCTATGTCGGTTGTTTTAGTTCTCCTGCGGATCTCATCATTTCTGATTCGATCGAGCAGGGAAATACCAAGCATCGCTCTCTCCATTGCTCGCTGGGTGACTTGAGATAATAATAATAATAATAATAAATAAATAGATCGACACGAACGCCGCGCGATAATTGTTGATGTCACTGTTCCCCATGACGACAACCTTGTGAAAGCTGAAAAAGATAAAGAAAACAAATATCTTGATTTAGCTCACGAGATTGTTGACATGTGGGACATTGATTCAGCAATTATTGTTCCGATAGTCATATCTGCCCATGGTCTGATAGCCAAGAGCCTCGATAAACACCTTAAGAGGCTTGCGTTAGGTGGATGGATCGGGAGTCAGATGCAGAAGGCAGTACTCCTGGACACGGCCCGTATAGTGAGAAGGTTCCTGTCTCTGGATCCTTAACCATCGGTAGCCGGGACCTTGATCTTGCTGCCGTTGGGGAACTGCATTTTTGTATTTTTAAATGTTATATTTTTTAGTGTTATACATTGTAAAAATTTAATGTTTAGAAATATAATTTTGTAAGTATTTAAAATGTAATAAAGGAAATAATAATAATAATAATACATTATTTATTATTCATCGAAAAAATTATGCTAAAGCGAGATAGCAATGAGAAAACGACGTGCGCGGGAGCGGGATTTTGCAGATTAGGCAAAAACAACACAAAATCGCTTCGTATTAAAAAACTACAACTATTTTAAAAAAAATCCTTCAATACGATCCTAAATATTATTGGTGTCCACTAATTAAACCAATTTCCAAAAGTGTAAGTAACCCCATTTAAGAATAATTTTGAATTTTCGTATTTGTTAGTGGTCTTTTCGGAAAGAAAAAGTGTCGAGGCAAAATCAATAAATCGTGTTTTTGAAACTAATACGGATCTAGACAAAGGTATGAAGAAATATAATTATATCTTATTACCAGATTTGTAACAACTGTAACCGTCCTACAGTTTTAAATCAAAAAGTCCATACTTTTTCCGAGTAGCGCCTTAACGCCGATGATTTGTGTGAAGAAATTATGTCATGTCAATGTTTTTTCAAAAAAATTCATAATGATGTGGCGAAAAGTCAAATAAGACCAAAAAAATAAGGGTGAAGGTACATTAATTCGCAAAAAGCTGAAATTTGATGAAATTGTTAAAAACATTATTATAAATGAAATTAAAAAAGTCCTCATCGATCCGGTACCTGGAAAAAAAAACTCGAAGTCAAAGGTAAAAAAATGGGTATTTCGCGATTTTTAGCAAAACGATAAGTTTTATCATAAAAAAAGCTCAGACAAAAATTGTAGACCATGTAATTATCTACAAAAAGTATGTAAATACTTTTTCCCTAAGAGCCACCGTTTCTGAAATATAACGATTCAAAAAGTTGGAAACGTTGTAATCAATCATATGCATCATATGCACATTTCCACGGCACCTATGAGGTATGTTGTGATTCTAAACGATTGCATTATAGCAGACTAGCTGTGCACCTGCGGCTTCGTCCGCGTGGACTATACGACGTTATCCCGCGAGAATGTGATATTTTTCCGGGATGAAAAGTAGCCTATGTTCCTCTCCAACATACAAAGTATCTGTGTCCCAAATTTCAGCCAAATCCGTTCCGCCGTTTTGGCGTGATTGAGTAAGACACATCCAAACATCTAAACATTCACATTTACGTTATCCCGCGGGAATGTGATATTTTTCCGGGATAAAAAATAACTTATGTTCTTCTCCAGGCTACAAAGTTTCTGTGTCCCAAATCCGTGCAGCCGTTTGGGCGTGATTGAGTACAAACGTCCAAACATCTAAGCTTTGCATATGATGACGATTACACCTTTCCAAATTTTTTTAATCGATATATCTCAGAAACGTAAACGTATCTTAGAAAAAAATATTGAGCCATTTTTATAGATAATTACATGATTTACAATTTTGTCTTTGCTAATTTTACGATAAAACTTACCGTTTTGCTGAAAAAACGCGAATTTGACATTTGACATCGATTTTTTTTCCAGGTACCGGATCGATGAACGCTTTTTAAATTTCATTTATAATTATGTTTTGAACAATCTCACCAACTTTCAGCTTCTTGCGAATTAATGTATCTTCGGATGTCTAAATTGACCGGACTATATTTTATATTCTTACACATTTTAGACTCTTGTTGTTTTTTTTAACATAGAATACGTAATAGTTAAATTAGTATTATTAGAAAAAAGTCAGTTATTTTGTTATTAATATATAAGTATACGATTAGAAAAGAAATTTTGGAAAAAAAGGAAAAATTTTAGGAAAAACCTATTTAGGAAAATATTACCTATCTAATTAAGTATATAAAACTAGAGAACATTTATTTCGGTCAAAATTAACAAAAAGAAAAAAAATACCTAAGTTAAAACATTAACACCCGTTTGCACTAAACTTAAAAATCGCCTAAGTCTTTTCCTAGCTAACTTAAGACATTCTTAACAAAAAATTGCTTTGCACTAACCTTAGGACATTCTTAAATGCACTTTTGGCTATTCTTAACTTACGGGCCCAATATCGAGCGCCTAAGGCTTAAGAAATACCTATATCAGTGATTATTGTCTGTGGCATTGTGAGCAAAGAGTAGTGCGACAAGCTTTTCTGTTCCGGTGATTATCTTTGGAACTAAAACAGTTTTCATACGACAGTCCATTTTGACAGCTAATTTCGTATTGCAAGTGACTCCTGTGTCACGGCTGTCACCGGAACAGAAAAGCTTGTGGCTTTTGTATTCTTGTTTGCTAGATAGAGACACAACACATGTGACATACGTCATTCATCATTTATTTAAAAAAAACATTACAGATCGACAATCTTTTCTGTTCCCATGACAGCGGCGCTTATGTTTAGCAGCAAAACATGAAAGTATTAGCAAAATGACATTAAAAACAAAACTCGTTAGTTCTAGTTTTGGCCACCGGAACAGAAAAGGTTGCGCACTGTATTTATGTTTTTCCTGACAGTTGAGCTCAGTTGACTTTTTCTTTTCTCGGTGAATTACTCCTACCAAATAAAATAGACAACGCCTTAGCTTTTGTCTCCTTTTAACTTACGAAGGAATCAATGAGAAGTTTCAACCAAAAAAATATCCAGTGACCTACTTTACCTCGCCAGGTTTAAAACCCATAAACAATTAATATTTGAATTCATTCATTCATTCTTTTAGCAAAGTGATGACTAATTTACGACGTAGTCTGTCAGTGCAAACAAAAATTTTAGCTCGGCTGTTTTAGGCTGTTTCTAAGCTAAGATGTATCTTATCTATGACAAGCACAACCCGAGTTTAGTGCAAACGGGCATAAGATACCTAATTAAGATTCGTAAAAAAAAGAGGCTCTTCATAGGTTTTGCACACAGGCGCAGTGGGGGGTCGGAGCGGCCCTGAATGTATCTACGAGATATCTCGTACATGGCAGTAAGAATAATAAGAATAAGAATAAGTTTATTGTCGTTAACAATTTGGTTACATTTTATGTGAAGTGATTGAAGTCACCTGGTAAGCGAGTGAATGCCTGTAACAGGTGACTCCGCTCTTCCATATCTAATATTACAATATATTATCTTAAACTATTAAACTTATATTTAAATATATCTTAAGGTCGTCACAGACGGTGAAGATACTATAATATTTTATCTTAACATAGAATATCGCTCGCCATACAATTCAATGGACCATCACACACGCCGAAGATAACATATATTTTCATATTAAGTATCTTAAGATGCCAGGCGATACGGCAAAATATATATTTCGTATGTTAAGATACGGAAATATATATTTTGCATGTTAAGATACCATCTTAACATACGAAATATATATTTTGTATACGAAAAGATGTGTATACAGGTTGTCCCGTTTTCGGTGCTGGGAATAGAGAGAACTAGCGGCCCGCCCCGGCTTCGCACGGGTGGACATTTATTTTTTAAACATTTTGGGATAAATACGAAAAAATCAAAACATTTGTAACGATGCCGTTTCGTTCCAGTCATTATGAATGGTTAGAAACTCCATAGTGGCTGGGAAGTTTTATAGTTTTACGTACTGCCCATCAATTTTATGCTGTACCACTGTTCTTTCGTAATTCTTCGCTCCACGTGCCCTATTCAGCATTTTGATTCAGTCCTACCAGAACAATCAAGCTGAACAGAGCTCGCGTGCGAGCTAGCGTACCAAAAATTTATAAGTGAAATGTAATAACTATTAAATAGCCAATTAATTTATTATAGTAACAGGTCCTATTCTTCATATTCTTTCATATTTCTAATTTACAATATTTGATAATACAACTCTCCAAGTGCTGAAACAATCTTTTATTCTCTACAACATCTTCTAATTGAATACTATGCGGTGACTTCCGACGTTCCGGCTAGTGTACCGCTGGCCGACGAGGGGGTCCCGTAACACATTCATAATAAACGAAGAGTAAGTTTACACCTAGTTTAACCAAAAAGTTTGCTTAGAAATAATGACGCTTTGAAACGTCAAACGTAAGGAGTAGGTACCTACCTAATGATGATAGTATGATTTTCTATCCAAACTGATCTAGAGTTCGAATTAGCTATAGCAATTTTTATATCAAATTCCAGGTCAGAATCATCTTCTGATGAACTCTCCAATAAGTCTAATAACAAATCCGAATTGCTCATTTTTGATCACCCTGTATAATATGGTTTACAGAATATTCGTCCGCTACCTAGGACGGATATCAAGAGAGTGAAAAGATTCCAAAATATATCGTATCTTAACCGTGTGTGATAGTTTAAGATGCTATAATATTTTATCTTACGATATCTTAAGATAAAATATTATAGCATCTTCACCGTTTGTGACGCGCTTTATTCTTAATAATAATTAATATATTTTTCTAATTTAAAAGCATAGCTAAACAATTACTATGATTACTGACAATACTTTGTTTCTTATAATGCTATTTAATAATAGTATATTTCATTACGAGTGCGGAAAGCCTGTCATTGCAAAGAGTTCCGACAAATGTCTACCCGAGCCGAGGCGCAGCCGAAGGTGAGGGTTGACAGTCGGAATAAGTTGCAATGACGGTTCCGCACGTGTACTGAACAACTATTTTTAATACAGTTGCGAAAAAATGAAGCAATTTAATAAAATAATAAAGCACAATAAACTCAATTAACTCGTAAAAGAATATAGGCAGAGATTTTTTTTGTTTTCTTCATCCATTCTGAATAGGCCATGGGAACTATGCCAATACAGCCAAGTCTTCAGTAGAACTTTTTTATTGATATGAAATGAAAATGAAATTAAATGAGATGAAACCTAACCTAACAAAAGAAATCCGAAACCTACAGGGGCGCTTTTCCCTATTTCTCACTTTTACTACATCGTTTTCCATTAAAGGCACATTATTGCACTAATTCCACCATACTAAGTACCACAATAAAAACCAGGAAAAACTAATTTAGAAAATTAAGAAATAAGGTCCGTCATTTTCTTTTCACTTACTTACCCGCGCAAACTCCAATAAGCAGAGACTACTTATGGCAGTGCACGTCATACAGCCAACTTTTTTATATTTATAAATTTAATTTGGCCGTATTAATTTAATGTTTAAATTAAAATTAAAATTACTTTCAAATCTGATATTGAAACAAATTAGTAGTTTCTTTTTAGAAATATTTTCATGAATCATAAAAACTTCTATGATTTTTTTTTGTAAAAACTTCGTGGTTGGTTTCGTCTTTTTATTAGACATTATTTTGACAGTTGGGAAAGAAAACGCACGAGTTCGGGAAAGGTAAAGAAAAAGCTCGAGTGTGTAATAGCCCACATCCCGAACGCTATACGTCCCTGCAATACGCCACTTTTTGAGCAACTGTATTAAAAAAGTTATTTTACTGTTGGTGTTTTGTGTATTTGTGTAATAAAATGTAGTGTAGTGTGATGTATAGTGTAGTGTGTTGTGAATTGTGATAATGTTGTGTGGCAGTGTTAGTTAACTTTAATAATGGAGACGCCAGCTACGAGTTATCTCGTATAGGCTAGTGTATGGTGGGAACTGAATTCGCCTCCACCGAGTTTTTGGCATTCAACGTGTTAACAAGATCGTATTTGAATGCTCCATGCTCGCAAGGGAATATTCTCGAACGTTCATAGTATTGGCCGCGATACACATGCCTGTAAAACGGAACAATAGCGTGCATGCTAGTTATCGGCATGTGGAAGTAGCTGGCACAACGTGTATACATATTGCAAGTTAAACTTGCATGCATTGCTCAGTGCAAAAAACCTTTTATTAAATAATCCACATCTCATTACCATTCATTACTCTACTTCGTATTATGAATATCGCATTAAGACAGCAGCAAAATACCTACTTTTTGAAAATAGGTACAGTTAGGTAGATACGGAAGTATTTAGACTCTGACCATTAGGGAAAATCAACCAACTGTTATGTTGACAGGCGTTGGAATCACCCATAGATTGGGTCAAAACTTAGTGACTGCAATTTCCCCGGTCCATTCATTGGCTATAATTAAGACCGCCATTTTGTTTCTGTGCCGCAAGTGAATCCTATTGGCTAAAATTAATACGGTCACTTTTGACGTATAGTTTAAGCAGTGTTGCCGGATTGGGTTGATTACCCTCCAAATTCGGGGTTATTTTGGGCAGTGGAGGACATTTTCGGGAGGACGAGTTTGACTTTGGGGGGATGTGGGGTATTTTTTCATGGCAAAAATGTTATTTTAAGTGTGTTTTAGCGCTTGGAACTGATTATATATAGCAATCAGTGTTCTTGGTGCAAGTGATCTACTCTGTCACACTCTAAAAAAAGCTTATCGAGTAATCAGTGAGATAGAAGAACGCCTTTTCAAGTGGGTTCGGGTTGTTGTGGGGCTTTTTCTTAAAAATCAGCGTTTTGGGGATTTCGGATTTTCGGGATTTCGGAGAATGCAACACGGGCATCTGGCAACACTGAGTTTATGTTTTTCAGTTTTTTACAAAATTCATTTCGGTTTTCTTTCTATTATTATTGCGTTCAACATTTCATTTTGTATTGTTTTTAGATATAATGTATACTTACGGTATTCGAAGGTGCCTACGGTACGTGAGTAAATACTATTTACGTAGTTTTATGTATCAATAATTCTGTAGGTATATTTGAGTTTGTTGTTTCAGGCAAATTCCAAGAGGCAACTTTGTATTTCATAGACCAAATCATAAGAAAATATTCAATACTCAATCATTTATTGCTAACTATAGTGTACATAAGGTGGTAAAAGCTTATAATCTAAAGATCAATATGGATCCTGTCGGTCCTGTATGGTCCTGTATGGTTCCACCAAGTTGCGTACCCACGCAACTTGGTGGAAGAGGAGTGGAAGCGCATTTTAAAAATACAAAATACAGTTCACAATCCGGAACAAAGAAGATTTTCAGAAAGTTATGAATGAAGGTAGGTAATGTTTGTTTAATTTTTATATATGAATGTACCTAACCTTTGTATATTAAATATGGGGTGTAAGGCCAGATAGAACCTCGACGTGTGCTCACCTGCTGTTCGTCCCAGTTCATGTTCGCATCGACTGGGAAGAACAGTGGAGGAGACGGTGCACCCCGGGCCGCAATGCAAAGAAAGAGAAGAAACAAGCTACCACTTCATGGCAGAGTGCCCGATGTACGCATCACTGCGCTGGGAGCTCTTTGGAACGGACAAGCTTAAGGAAGAGGATCTAAAGAAGTTAACGATAAGTCAACTCAACAGGTACTGTAAGCGCACAGGTAGGTTCGAGGGTCCGACGCCGGTGGGGTAAATGATAACCCGCCTCCCCCCCTGATTTTTTTTTTCAGCTTTTAGGGGACTTGGGGAACTGGGTGAAATGGTCCCGACCTAGGTGACTGATCACCCGTCCGGCTTCGCTGGCGTCCCCCCTATAAATAATAATAATTGTATATTATTATACTTCATGCTTCGTCCTCAAGATTAGCTTGATTAACACTTGTAGTACGCCCTAGTAATCGCCAATTTCACACTATATTGAGAATATACCTACTTATAAATTAAAAAAGTAATAAAAGACAATTATTATTTTTTAAATTTCAAATGCGGGTAGTCAAGAGCGACCTGGCTCAAGCGCCCGTCATAGCTGTCATTCGCTTTCTAGTGCGTTGCCGTTTCACATCTAGTTTTTAAATTGTGTTAAAAAAGTTGTTAGTTGTTGTTAAAAGTGATTATTTAGGATGCCAAAACGCAAAAAAGATAATTGTGAACACATTAAACGAAAAATTATAAGTTGGAGCGAAAAAAGAAGCACCACCACACCGGTAAGATTCATCTTATTCTGAGTTATCGGAACAATCCTATCGCTCGTCGTCCTTTTCTAAAGGTACGTTATGTATTTTAATACATTCATAAGTCACTGGCCTTGACATATTATATTGCAAATTGAAGTTCAGTAACCTGGTTTTCTAACGTTTCGCAAAAAAAAAATGCAAACGATAATTACGTTCAACGATAAAACGTTTTGACTATTTAACTACTTATTACTAAGTTTGTAAAATAAATACTTTTTGATAAAGTATAACAAAATTATTAATTAATTTTAAAGTTATAATTGAACATAAATGCATTAGTTCGGCACAGACTTTTACAAGTTCTCGTATAAGTAGATTTCAAACAGTTTGCGGGCAGTACTTTCTATGAAGTGGGACTGCTTCTTACTGAAAATAATTCACATAAGTGACTAAGCTAAAAAAGAGCTTTGTACTCTAAAGTATTATGCTTATTATGATGTGTCGATTTTCAATAGTTTGCGGACAGTACTTTTCTTTCAACTGGTACTGTTAAACAGTTTGCGGGCAGTACTTTCTTTGAACTGGGACTGCTTCTTACTGAAAATAATTTACATAAGTGACTGAGCTAAAAACAGCTATGTACTCTAAAGTATTATGCTTATTATGATGTGTCGATTTTCAATAGTTTGCGGACAGTACTTTTTTCGAACTGGGACTGTCTCTTACGAAATTTAATTGCATACCTAAGGTTAAGCAATACATAATCTCAAATAATGATAACATAATCATCATTATATACACTGCAGTCACTGGGTCCTACAAACAGTACAACGGGACTGTTATAAGGTACTTTTAAGTGTTGTTTGCGGACAGTACGTGTTGTTATAACTGGGGACTGTCTCTTACAATATTATACTGACATGCTAAAATTGTATGAACATGAGGCTTGCTCTGTCCCTTACATACGACCAAGAGGTCATAGTTGACCATGTTCTAAGGGTTAACCTGAAGGACAATTAGAACAAGTGCTGGAGCCACTTTTGGAACCAACCCAGTACATCCCAGTTTGAAAACATTACAAATATACAGGATGGTCATTCGTCGACTGAGGCTCCGAAGCGTGATCTACCTTCAGATCAAACGTCTGCTCTTGAAATAGAAAACATACAGTTAGATAGTAAAGTATTAAAAATATTAGGTACTGACCCTACTTCAGTCAGGAGTGCTGGAGTTTTCCAGCACTGGGTCACAACAGGTATTAACAAAGAATTGCGTAAAGAACTCATAAGGATCATGTATCCCAAAAAATTGCAAATTGATTGACCCACCTGAGCTTGATCCTAAGATTAAAGCAGCTGTTTCAGATATTATTGCTAAACGCAATAAGGCCATTCAACTGAAACAGAAGGAATCGACTGCTGGAAACACTTGTCTGGTAAAATATATACTATTATATTGTCTGCAAATGAGAAAAATACAGCCTTGCTAAAAACACTTATGGATTTGGCAAAAAACATGTGTGATTGTAAACATTCTAATTCAATTTACAATTTTTTTTCTGAATGCCGTGAAGATGGATCTAAGGGATTCTCTTCAAAATATTAAAATTGATAAACAATTATTCGGCAAAAACTTAAGGGAAATCATAAAATCAGATTAACAAGTCTGGCACAGACTCAAAGCAATCAACGACACAAAAGTTTCCTAATAAGAAGCCAAGCTCTAATCCATACAGTTCTTCGCGAAATTTAAATTGTAAGGGTCCGGGTCCTAGTCGCAGGCCGACGGGCCCTCCCAGGACGAAGGAGCCTGCAACGACTTCGACGCGTAGACGGCTCATCAACTTATCGAAGCAGTCGCAGTATCCGTGGCAGAGACAGAACAACAGCCGACGTTAAATACGTTAACGCATGCAGGTCGTTTATCATTATTCTATAAAGAATTTTTAATGATTACCAAGGACCCACTGGTTCTTTTTTCATATAAAAGGATACAAGATTCCCTTCAATCGAAAACCGATGCAACCTGTATCACCGTCAACCCGAGGCTCTTTTCATACAAGAAATTAAAAATTTGCTGTCTCTGCAATTTCAGAGATAACAGATCTGATCAATCTATCAAATATTTTTTAGTACCCAAGCCAAATGGGAAGATGCGCTTCATCTTAAACTTATCACTAAATAAATTTTTTGACACAAGTCATTTTAAACTGGAGGATTTAAGAACAGTTATAGTATATAGTTGATATCGAGAGATTGTAACCGTGCACAGTAGACCTGAAAGACGCATACTTTTTGTTAAAAATTCACAAGGGAGACCGAAAATATCTAAGATAACAATTTGATCAAAAAACATATGAATTTAATGTCTTATTATTTGGCTTAAACACAGCTCCTTTGGTATTCACTAAAGTCATCATGAAACCGGTCATGAAATTCTTAAGATTATGTGGTTACCTGTTAACAATATATTTGGATCACCTCTGTCTAAAATAAGGGTCTTAAAACTTACAAGATACCGTAAAGTTGCTTACAAGCTTAGGTTTTATTATAAATACCGATAAAAGTAATTTTATACCTTCTCAGTCTTGTAAGTTCTTAGGATGTAGTTTAGACTAAAAGAAATTCTAGGTCACTTTGCCATAATTGAATTTGCAATACAAAAGTTTTCTAACTTAAAAAGGTGTACTGTTAATATCCGCCTGTTCCGCCGTGAAATGCAGCTGGTTGTATACTAAATTATTTGAAATATGTATAATAAGTACATGGATATATCTTGTTATTTGGAACAGGATTTCTATTGGTGGAGCCGCACCAAAATAAAAATAGACAAGTATGACCTGGAGTTTTTTCAGGTGCCTCAACTACGGGGTGGGGAATTGCATCTGGAGACGACAGAGCTAGTGGTTTATGGAGTGTAAAAGAAAGTAGCAGACAATAAATTATTTAGGAATTCTTGCTGCGTTTATTGGTTTAAGATATTGACTGTCAAGTACTTCTACGAACTGACAATACCACGGTAATTTCCTACGTAAACCGTATGGGTGATATACACTCCCCACACCTGACAGAGATCGCAAAGACCTCTGGCAATGGCGTAAACGTAAAAATCTTTACGTTTTTGCATCTCATATTCGATCTTCAGATAATACTATGCAGACAGACCAAGAATGGCAGCTAGCTGATTATGCCTTTCAACAAATTGTTGAAAACTTTCATAGGCCTGACATTGATACGCTAGTCGTTGAAATAATAAATGTCCAAGATATATTATATCATGGCATAAGGATCTGGATGCATACGCCGTAAATGTTTTTTTCAGTGTCGTGGTCAAAATTCATTTTTTATGTTTTTGCTCCTTTCACAATGATTATTAAATGTTTAAGAAAGATTATCTCTGACAATGCCACAGATATACTTAATAGTTGTTGCATTTTGGTTCACATAACAGTGGTATCCACTATTTAAGAGTCTTTTAATAATTAAACAATTCGTTTTCAAAGCAGATTCAAACCTAATTTTATCTACAAATTCCAGTCGCAAACAAATGCGCAACTCCATTACTCTGGTGATGGTGATGATACGAAGAGGCGTCAAACAATTTTCTCTGGGCATCATGCTTAACTCCCTTTAAGATAACTCGTATAAACAATACGAAGTTTGCTATTAAAAGTGGTTTATTTATTGTCAACTAAATAAACTAAACTTATACGAAAGTATCAATTCCCGATATATAACATTTTTTTGCATCTGATTTTAACAGTGGCGCTCAGTATGGCACAATTAACTGTTATCATTCTGGTTTGGCTTTAATAACTAAAATTAATATCTCACAAAATCAAGAAATAAAAAGATTTATTAAAGGAGTTTTCGCACCAGACCTCCACCCCCTAAATTTAATGAAGTCTGGAATATAGCACAGGTTTTAAATTGTCTTGAAAAGTGGTGAATCTGGAAAAAATATGAATAAAAAAAAAAACCTTTTTTAGCCATTGTCACAGCCCATAGGGTATGACAAACCCTTTAAAAAAAAAAAATATTTGTAATATTAAAAAATCTTCTTTAGCAATTAAAATCAAAATTTCCCATTCTCATAAAGACATCTAGTGGTAGTGCAGCTCAACCATTGCTCGTTATACCATTCTATAACGAATAGCCAAGTAATTGTCCTGCAAGAGTTTTGATTACTTACCTTGAAATGACAATGTCTCTCTGTCCTGATTACAACAATTTATTTATTAGTTACCGAAAGCCATATAAGCCTGTTACATCACAAACCTTATTCAAATGGATAAAAAATACGTTACATTTAAATGGAATTGATATTTCTACGTTCACTGCGCATACTACCCGGTATGCTGCTACGTCAGCTGCGCAAAATTTAGGTTTTAGCATAGACCAGATTATAAAACTGCAGGTTGGTTTTCAGAATTACATTCGTTTGTCAAATTTTATAACAGAAAATTTAGCATCACTGTTTTGAGTGCTTAATCAAAATATTTTTCGTTTATTTCATAAGCGATGTTGATTTTTTATGTAACAAATAATACTTTTTTATTGCTTTTTGTTTCTATGTTGAGAAAATAAAGAAGCAAGCTATGTTATAATTTCAATCTATATTATTCAGTAACCTATTACAATTTTTGCATATTTTTCGAACACTTAGTCTCTAAACGTCTACAAGTGTTAATCAAGCTAATCTTGAGGACGAAGCATGAAGTATAATTAGAGATTAAACGAACTTACCTGAAGTGAAGTTCTATCTTAATTATACGAAGGCTTCGTCCGAAGAGATTAGCATCCCTCCCTCCCAAAAGTTATTACCTACTCCCCTATATTATTCGAAAAATATAATACTCCAAACTAAATGACAGCTATGACGGGCGCTTGAGCCAGGTCGCTCTTGACTACCCGCATTTGAAATTTAAAAAATAATAATTGTCTTTTATTACTTTTTTAATTTATAAGTAGGTATATTCTCAATATAGTGTGAAATTGGCGATTACTAGGGCGTACTACAAGTGTTAATCAAGCTAATCTCTTCGGACGAAGCCTTCGTATAATTAAGATAGAACTTCACTTCAGGTAAGTTCGTTTAATCTCTAAAAATTAATTATTGATTAGTTTGTTGAAAAATCTTCATAATAATTTCAATATCCATTTAGCAGTGATATCATATTGTGATATACTATTAGGTACTGCTTTACAGCTCAGACCAAATAAAAAAGTAAGACGGAACGCCTCGAACTAAAAAGTGAAGCCACTTTTTTATGTACGTGTGCGTGCGCCGGCCGTGTGCGTGTGCGTGACTCGCTTTCATAATGCTTTTAGTGTGTTTGTTTTGGGTGTAGTTTCGTTACATGTGTGTTGTGCGTGTAACTGTTTATGTACGCGGTTGGGTGTAGTTTTGTTGGCGTCACTTTTTAGTTCTGGACGTTCCGTCTTAGGTACTTTTTTATTTGGTCTGAGCTTTACAGTAGATAAGGTACCTTGGGACACATTTAACTAGTTTCAATTGTGTGGAGTTATTAAAGTTGTTAATACTAAATCGAGAGAAAATAACAATGTAATTCAATAAATTTGTCGAAGCATTTTAAACTGACTTATCAGCAAATTCATATTTCTGACAAACGGAACAGAATTATAACAAATGTTCTGGCAGGATAAGAAATTGTTGTGGTGTCGGTACGAATGACGGTTTATTGTGATTGTCTTATGACTGTGTTATTATAACTGTTACTGCTAGATCTATCTTAGATTTTACTTATACCTACACACTATACACATATTATAAGTCTATGCACAAAGCTTACCTACTTATTTACTATTATCTAGAAACGTTGATTATCCATAACTTAATATGTGCATACCGGCACAACAAACAATGTGCTTTAGTCACACTACTCTTTCTTGATTTACAAACTATTCAGCTTTCACTTATTTGTTTATGAAATGTTATGGCAGTAGTAACAATATCTAAAATCTATACTTAGTAACAAAATCTAATCTTTTCAGATAACTTGAGTGTCAACGAGGTTCATGGAGTGCTGCGAAGATACCAGTGTCTGCCTATTTCTGCGGTAATAAATTATCAAAACAGAATAATTATGGTGCAAATTACTACTGTTAGTCGCTATATTATTACATACTGTATTATAATGTTTAACTATTTTAAGTTAATGTGTTTTGCATTGAAAGCAATAGCGTTTGTGTGTAAAAAATATTTGCAAGCAGTTTATGTTTTCTTTTATTGGCTATTAAAGTGTTTAGCACCCAGTTGCAGAAAGCTCCATTAAAGTTCTGTTAATGCTTCACTAAATCTATTGCTGTCACTTTTTCGTTGTCAAGAAAATAAGTGACAGCAATAGATTTGATGAGAGCTTTCTGCAACTGAGTGTTTAATTCTTAGTTTATGGTTTATGTATAAATTCAATGTAAGTAAGAGTAATAATTTCATTACTCTCATTCTTTGCCTTATGTAAATCTTAACTTACACTTATGTACTTTGTATTTAATAAAATAAACTATGTAGAGTAATAAACGCCTTTTTTCATCAACAAATGAGTTTTTTTTACTTGGAGGATTTATTTAAAAATTAATATCACTAGGGTTGTAACTGTGTGCTACATCACGGCGCGGCCCACTCTGAAAACCGCAATTCTGACTACATGGTCATTTTGTCCTATTTCGTCCTATTTCTGTTCCAAATTTTCAGAATTCGTCCTAAAGGGGACGAAAAGATATAAGCGATTTAAATGGTCCATGCCAAAGCAAACCTTCATTATGGCACGGACAGGCTATATTTATTGAACCATAACACCTAGCCAGGATCTGATTAGTATAACATTTTGTCCCTTTTTTATAGAACCCGCAATGCCTGGAATCAAAACGAAATGAAGCGCCGTTCAAAAGATATAAAGGAATGATTTGGTCCATGCCATAATTAACCTACATTATGGCGCGGACTTTTTAACCAGGTCACCTAGAGAAAATCTGCTTATTGGAAACGATTCGTGTTCATTCGTCCCAATTCGTCCTAAAAGCCACAGAATTCGTCGTCCTTTGGTTTAGGAGATATTCAGTTTTTTTATATAAGTACAGTCACGTACAAAAGCGTACAGTAAAAATTAATTAAAACTATTCCGTCCGTAATACGCAGTGTTCCGATTGTAAAACATTAAGCGAGTTATTTAAATTTTTATTGTTTTGCATTCACAATGCAATTTTTATTATTGAAAAATTGAAAATGATGTACCTATTTAGAAAAAATCGACCCGAACCATCGGAGCTGGTTGTGAGACGGGTAGATATTTTCTAAATACTTCCTTTTAATTTTTCAAACATTAAGCGTCCTATCTTGCGACTCTTTGCGAAAGCTACATCCTTTTGCACGAACTTTTCGTAGATTGAGGAATGCACGAACAGTCTCTGTGAACATTAAGTTTTACAATCGGAACAT
Organism: Crambus lathoniellus; assembly: GCA_949710035.1. Taxonomy (NCBI): domain Eukaryota; kingdom Metazoa; phylum Arthropoda; class Insecta; order Lepidoptera; family Crambidae; genus Crambus; species Crambus lathoniellus. The sequence continues at coordinate 6,623,944 of OX453303.1, read as the reverse complement.
AAACAGAATGCGCATTACAGAACGGAATAAAGTTGAGGGCTTGTAAGGGCGTTTACACACGAACAACGACACGAGACGATTTACTAACAGTGTTGCCAGAACGTACCAAAAAGTACAGTTTTCTGTACCATTTACCATCAAACCGTAAACTGTAGGTGCTATTTTGTTGCATGGCAACTGCAGTTCACAGTTTGCCGTATCTGTCAGCAATTCGCTGTTAAGTTGGTCGTACTGTCTTTATGTATGCTCAATGCTGTAAACTGAACCGTCTTTTATTGGAAAATAGTGCTGACAACACTGTCGCGCAATTTGTAAATCGTGTCGTGTCGTCGTTAGTGGGAAAAACCCTAAAGCCGCGTTTAAGCCGACACAAAACATGAAGCAAAATGGACAAGACAGGTAGATGTTGCGAAACATGTGTTTGAAACATGTTGTCTGGTCTAAACGGCTCTTAACCAAGCCATAAACACCCAACCAAAAAAAGAGAGCGTTCTTGTCATACGTGCAGTGTTGCCGTTCTAGCGGATTTTTAAATAATTTGCAACTTTTTGTAGTCTATTCGCTAAAAAGAATATTATTATAGTAATATACTGGGTAGCGCAAAAGTAGGTACTTACTGCCACTATAAAAATTACATATTTTATATATGACATCTCCTATTAATCTGATATTGAAAACTGTGTAGTAAACAAATGTAAAATTCACTCAAAATGTACAGGGTACCCCTTACTTAACCTCTGACAGAATCGAGTTGAGATCAAAAATGAATCAAGATAAAAAAAATAACCATTCTAGTAACGACTGTATAGCGCCAATCGAGTAAGTAGTGATTGAATACCGAACTAAATGAAATCGTTATAGGTCTACTGTTTTATAGATTTAAGGTCTAAAATCACACCTTCGATCACAACCAGCTTTGTTGTGATCGAAGGTGGGATTTTTGACCTTAAATCTATAAAACAGAACGAAATAACCAGTCCGTGCACTTGTCTCCCCCGGTGTCTACCCCAGTAGAGACACGTCCACGGCCGAAGGGTGTCTTGTTCCGCCGGTTTTGAGGTCGGCTGCCGGACACTGCATTGCGCTACACGTCGCCGTCGACACTACGTGTTAATAAATAATGAATATAATATTATATGTATGTTAGTCTGTAAGGTATTTATTATATAAATAATAAATACTTGTCTCCCCCGGTCGGTGGAGACAAGTCGACAAAAAAGTGGACGTGTCTCTACTGGGGTAGACACCGGGGGAGACAAGTGCACGGACTGGAAATAACTAAAATCTTTAAAACGGTTCGATTTTCATCTCAACTTGATTCCGTCAGGGCCCCAGGGGTTAGGGGGCAGTTTGTGTGCATTTGCAACGGCAATCACAAGCAAACTGGCTCTGTACTTGTACACGATCGCCGATCATGGTCGGCCAATGGGATCGGCCATCCTGTACTGGGAGCTTTTCTTGCCGACCATGATCGGGCAACGTGTACAGGGCACGTACACAAGTACAATCACACACGGTTTGTGTGTGATTGCCATCTGCGAGCAATGCAAACTCGCCCTGTACACGATGGGCCATCATGGTCGGCCAACATAATCGGCCATCCTGTACTGTTAAAGTTTTCCGTTCCGTGGTTTACCATAAATTTATTTACCCTGTTTTTCTTTCTAATAACTCTCGCTTGCGCTTCGCTTCTCGCCACCCAGTGACTTTGAAATAGTTAATTGTTTGTACATTAAAATTCGGTTTTGGTAAAATAAAACCGTACCTTGAAGTTAAAAACCTTACCTTACCTTTTCAGAAGCCAACCGTCCTTTTTTGGAAAATCATACTGGCAACACTGGTGAGGTGTGCCGCAATATATTGTGTGCCGCAATCTCCTCAACTATATTTCCCAAAATAAAACATTTTTTCAAAGTGATTTTACTGTGATTTTGCAATAAATAAATGTGATTTGGTGACAAGGAGGTATCTATGAATGTACAATTATTATAAAAAAATGTTATCTTATAAAAAAAAGTGTTATGTAACCTACCTAATAATATTTTTCTAATTATAATGATAAAACTTATACGGGTTGAATTTTTATTGGTTTTAAAGCCGAAACCCTGGTGTTCTACACATCATTCTGAACAACTTTCACTATGGGACTAACTCTACGGTAAAAAAAAATCAGCTGTTCCAATCTAATATCTGTCTCATAATGAAAGTTGTTCAGTTTGATGGTCTGATTAACCCCACGAGATGTTTTAAATGAATAACAAATAACCCTGTATATGTACACACGGCGGCACATCAGACTATACATGTTGACCCTGAGACCGCCTTTATGCCCTACGTAATAAAAGCTGTTATAGCAGTTCAACTGTATAACCTGATATGCTGTCGAGTGTACAATGTTTCAAGTACCTAGCTTATTCCATTGAAGGAAGAAAAGTTTCATACAAACAAACCCTTTTTTCCCCCCAATCCCCACTCCACTATTCACTTCACTCCCACGGTGGGAGCACCACCTCCAAATATTAATAATTTCGAAAAAAGAGCAATATAACATTGAAATGCAACTTCATACATGACCTCTATCGAAATTATTTTGTACGCGACTGTACATGTTTTTGATATAGTCTAGGAGCCCAGGATCAAAATATCTCTTAAGAAAATATTTTTGTTTATGACTCAAATAGGTGAAAGCAAGACGGCGATATTTCTGGTACAAACTTCATACAACACTTTTTTGTATAGAAGTTGCGCCAGACTGGCTACATATATAGTGATCTGTGGTCTTCTTCAGGCGTTGGAATCACCCATATAATAGGTCAACACTTAGGCCGTGTTCCGTTTTGAGTCAATAGTACTGTTGGCGCTGTGAGCGCTAAAAGCTGTTCCGATTTGATTATCGCGCTGACAGCACTGTTGACGCGATTTCAATTTGGAACGGCTATTTGCACGCATCGCGAGCGAGCGTTGTTTTGATTTGAATTTGTAAGTAAATAATCACCGGTTTAGTATGGATATTCGTCAATTAGTAAACGTTTTATTGGACAGCGATGATGATAGTGATCCGTACTTAAATTTAGAGTAATGTCTCTACCCGTCGTCTCATCTTTAATAAGCACTATCATTTTTCTGGCTTTCTGCTTCGGGATAAACAAATAAAATACCTAAATAAAACCTAAAACGCAGAGATTACTCAAACAAAACCACAACAAACAATGACGTTTGACAACAAAACATCAAATATGACAGCCCGCTCACAGTGCTAACGCTTGAGAACGTTATCACCGTGATCGCAAAATGGCGGCGGTAGTGACGTAATTACTGCTTTCGTTGTCGCGCTCATAACAAATCGGAACGATGTGTGAGCGCGATATCAGTAATATCATCGCTGTTGGCGCAAAACGGAACGTAGCCTTAGTGATTACAGTAGTGGGGATGCCCCCACGGCCATACATTGGTTATAACTACGACCGCCATTTTGTTGGGGTGTCCCCATTGGCTAAAATTATGGCTGTCACTTTTTTTCGAAATGACGTTTAGTTTTTGTTTTTTTTACTCATTTCAAAATATTCACTCAATAATAAAAAACTGCGCCATGGCCTCTTTAGATCTATTAACTCCTCATTTATCGAAAATTAAAATACCCAACGCTCAACAACTAATCTACAAAGATGAGTGCGTCTATTCTTTCGACAATCCGGTGAGTTGCTATTTTTTTCTAACCTCTGTATAGTCTTTATTGGATTTTGAATAAATCTACTAATACAAATTGTAGTATGTTTCCTACACTTTTAAATGCTCTTAATACACTTTTAACGGCACAAGAGTTTAACAGAAGTCCAAACCTAACTTATTATAATTTTATTCTTATTCATTTGTTTGGCCACTGAAATCAATAGAATAATGAATAAAAATGTGTTCAAACCCAGCATTTACTCTTAAAAATATTTTATTACAATCGAAACCAAAAACAGTAGCATTAAACCAAAAAGTAATTTACACAGGGGAAACAATATTCTCATTAAAGTATTTTGTATTCATAAAATTCTTTACAGCTTGATAAACATTGGCTATAACATTTAGCAGAGATGTTTTCATACCAGACATAGAATAAGAGCAAAAGATTAATGAAATAAATGTATCAAACATAACTGGTGACCAGAATAATATATTGTACAGTAATTCTCTGCTAACATAAGTTTTGATGTTCAGCCTATTAACTTGCATCATTTGTATTTTCGTTAAGATAATTATTGAAATAGTTATAGGTACAAAGTAACTCATAATAGCTATTACAAACATGTACAAAATGAAATTGTTATTATCAACAAAGCAAATGGTCATACAAGGTGAGGATTTTCTTGGATGTCTCAATATCTGAGCTCTTTCCAATGAATCAGGGAAACTGTTATTTCGCATGTCACTTATAATTTTATACAAATTTTTTACTACTGAGCCAATTTCAGAAGTCCTATTTTTGTTGAGTTCATCAGCTTCCAAATAAGCATCAAATGGCTCGTAATAACTTTGTACCAAATTCTGGGTGTTATTCATTTGATTATTCACACAGGTCTTGTTTTGAAAATTCATCATTACCATGCAGTTGTCATTATACATATCAAGTGTTCTTACACTCTTTTCATTCACACCCATAGGAAGCATGAACAGACTCATAAATATTGGCATAATCCATTGCAAAGCTATAATAATGTAAGAAAAATATTTTTCCAAAATGTGAAACACGTTTTCATTTCAAATCTATGATCCGTTTCTGATCGTTCACTGATGTCATGCACAATATTTTCATTTTCCTTTTTGTTCTCATCTTTTAACATTTCATAATGCAAATAATTGTCAATAATTAAGCTTACAAAACTGTTTACAAAAGATAAAATCTGCGGACCATAACTGAATACCATGGACCAAATAGTACATTGTGTGGATTCATTTTCGCGGTTCATTGACACATTGTTCATTGTTCTTTCTTGCATGTCCTTCATATGCATGTTTGCAAAATCGTACTGATACACTGCACGTGTCAAAAATGCTAAACCAATACACATTAAAAATATATTTTCTGACAAAAGCACTGCTGAAAACTTGTTTTTTTTCATCACTCGCCTTAAGTTGAGTAAACTTAGTGAAAATCCACATAGCACGAGAAAGGCGCCAAGATACAAGTCTACCGAGTTAAACATTCTGTTGTGCTTTCCTTATGCTGGCTTGTAGTACAGTGACAAATGTATATGCCCCTATAATTTTGCGTAGTTTTCTTTTAGGGGGATACTTCCTTATCTGTATGCAAATTATGAGGGCACTTTTTAAAGCATTGTATGGTAGACTTTTGCTTTCCCTTTGATTACTGATAATGATGATATCTTGGAGTTACCCTTTGAAGAGTTTAAGAATCATATAAAAAATTGCCTCCTCAAGAAGGGCTACTATACTGTAAGTGATTACTTAAATGACAAAGCAACTTGGTCATAAGCTGACAAGGATTTTTTCTGTAGTTAATTGTGAGTCGTGTTTTACAAAATTATTAATACTAGGTACATTCTTATATTGGTTTCTGCGTTTTGAGATGAGAAGTTTGAGTATGTCATGCTCTCTGTAAACATTTCTGCGGTGGTGTCGTGTGAGGCGGGTCGTTACGTTCCCTAAAATATGGTTGAGCGAAGCGATGGCTGGTTCATGCGTCATGCTCGTGAACGGGTGCCACCAGTGGGATGGGTCTGCTCCTGGCTTCTTGTCTCAAAATATGCAATTTTTTAATATTTTTAATGTTTTATTGTTATTAGTTTTATTTTATCGTGGCTTGTATGGCTCTGTTTATTATTGACTCTTATGTTCTTAAACTATTCAAAGTTTTATTACCCTTGTTTGGCATTTATATTTATTATTTTATTTGCTACGTTTTTGGTTGGTGTGTATTTTAAAGAAACTACCTTTTGGATGTCTATTTCTTAGTTATTGAAAATTATTTACTGCTATGATTACCGGGTTTTTTATTTTGTTTTTAAACTTAAGATTAATTTGTGATGGAAAGTGACTTTACATATTATATTATGTTAAAGTCACTTTTCAATTTGACGACTCTGTATGAAATATGACAGGGAGAAAAAAATAGCCCTTGGCGAGTTTCTTGCCGGTTCTTCTCGTTACAAGGCCTCCCGCCGTAGGATTTGCGAACCGATAGCGTAGCTTCATTGACGTTCACAAGTGCTGTATCAGCCTAAAATGAATAAATGATTTTTGATTTTGATTTTGATGTTACTAACTTATCATTTAACCATTTAACATTTTTGATTTGATAAAATGCTTTTTTCATTGAATGTTTAAACATTAAACACTTTTTTAATTTATTACAGGAGTCAGAAACTGGTCTGTATGTGTCACTCGTTTCATTCCTCGGTTTCAGGCGCAATTATGTGGAGCAGTATTTTCAAAAAACAGGCAATGCTGTGTTCCTTCATATACAAAGAGAAAAGAAACCTGTAAGATATAGATATTATCATCTCTATTTATTAAATAACAATATCACCTTTTGTCGTCTGTATGCTTAGATCTTTACTACCCACAGATTTTAATGCAGATATCAACTAAATATAGAGGTCTATAAGTTTAGTACCTACCTACACCTACATTCCACCTGTCAAAAGCCAGGGCAGATAGCTAGTATTCTGTAATTCTTTCATTATCAACTTTTGAAAACTTTTAATGAAGCATTCATAATAAAGTTACTTTCTTCAAATGCTATCAACTCATTAGGTAATAAAATATTTTAAATTACACAGCTGCCAGAACCGGAGAAGACAGGTGATGGTCCAGAGAAGAAGATCACTCGACTGGCTATCGGGGTAGAAGGTGGTTTTGACCCAGACAGTGGCCGACAGAAATTCACTTACACGGACCATTACTCAGTAGTTGTACTGCCTGGATTCCACACTTATCCCTGGCCTAACCCAGCTTTACCTGATGTGGTAAGACTTTTTGATTTCAAAAATAATGTCACTTATTTGCGCTCAAGAGTGTTTTCAGATCAACAAGATACTATCTTAACCATTATAGCCCAGTACTTCAATTCCTAATAGAATGATCTCTTTTTGAAACTGAGTTAAAATAAGTCTATCATTTTTAGGTACAAAAGTCTGTTCAGGCTGTGATTGATGCAGAATCACCATTTAAAATGGCTGAAATGGCAGCACTAGCAGATACTTGGGACGGAGAGACTAGAGAGGTGTCTACGTAAGTAACAAGTGTCATTATAAAATCAGCTTAGGTGGTGGCAAGAATATATTTTTTTTATTTGTTTCTATTTGCAATCGGTCGCCAGACCATAAGCGAATATTTGGGAAATAGAAAAAAGAATAGATAAAATAGGTAGAAGATAAAAGAGAAGATACTTCCCTCAGTTCGCAAAGTTCGAAACTCGTTTAAAGATGCATTTATCTCTTTAACTAATTTCATACAAAGTGTTTCAACACCACCAGTGTTACACCCAGACACTCAGCGGTCCCGGGTCCCGGGTTCGATTACCAGTGTCTGGCTAGCTACTTACCACCATCTTATTTCAGTATGATGGCATAACAATGTTTTCAGCATTGTGGTCGTCTTCTGACTGTTTAGGTTTGATGATTCTTTTTAGAAGTGTGCTTCCATCTTCAGCTCTATAGTTAGTTACCTAAGATTTGATAAAGGCTTGGGTGCTACCTCGTTCTGTATATAAAAAGTTAAACTAGTTTAGAAAATAAATAGTATTTTTGAAAACTAACAAGACAATGTTTACTTGGACATGTGAATTTGTTAAATTCGACTCTGAAACTTACAGACATGCATTGAACCTTAAACAGCTGGACAATGGAGTCAAAATCCCGCCGACCGGCTGGAAGTGCTCCAAGTGCGACCTGACCAACAACCTGTGGCTGAATCTCACGGACGGCTCAATCCTCTGTGGCAGGCGGTTCTTTGATAGCTTTGGTGGGAACGATCATTCTGTGAGTAACAAAATTATATACAGAAGATCTTTATAGTAATGAAAAAAAGATTTTCTATGTGAAGGGTGGTGAACGCACTACAGAGTTACACCAACAGAACTGGAGCTCGCTGGATTCGTCCAGACAGGCGAAGCTCGCACTGCCGCGCGTGGACGCGCGTTTATCCAGGGCCCTGATACAACTGTGCAGACCGCAACTTCGCCTGGTAACAGGTGCCATTACTGGTCATGGACAATTTAACAGACATCTTTTTAATTTAGGTGTCACCGACAGTCCCCTATGCAGAGGATGCATGGAGGAAGAAGAAACAGCTGCCCACGTACTGCTGGAATGCAGGGGGGTGGCCCCCTACCGGGCGAGGTACCTCGGCTCGCCGGGCAGCGTCCAGGAAGCGATCACGAATGTGAAAGCTCTTGGAGCGTTCCTGGCTGAGCTGGGCTGGCTGGAGTGATCTGGCCGCGCACCCTCCGGACGCAAAATAGGCGCAATAGACGTCGAGTTGCGGAAACCGCCCGTAATGTAAAGAAGAAGAAGAAGAAGATGGTGGTATGCGTTTCCGTGGGGGGTTAAGAAAAAACGTATTGACTACTGTTTATAAATATTGAAAACCAACTTTTCAATATTTCCTCGGTTCTGGTTATGGGTGTATTAATACACTTCGTTGTTTCCAATTCCCATAACACAAGTGCTCAAGCTACTATAATTTGGTATTGGAACAATGTATGTGATGGTGTCTAGTCTAATATTTATTTATTTAAAAAATAATATGTTTAATGCGTAAAATGATATATTTTACAAACTTTCCTCCACATTTGCCTAGGTTGAGCACTACCGCGAGACGGGCTACCCGCTGGCAGTGAAGCTGGGCACCATCACGGCGGACGGCAAGGGCGACGTGCACTCGTACGCTGAAGACGACACGGTCGAGGATCCCTTCCTCGCAGACCACCTCAAGCATTTCGGCATCAACGTGCAACAACTGCAGAAGGTACATTAAGGAATATAATAAACCGACACACTAAAAAATACTAAATTTATTGACTAAAATACTAGGTTTGGTTGCGGAAAAAATAGGTTTGGGTTAGGTTAGATTGGTGGTTTCAATAACCTACTCCCCGGTAAAGATAGGCTTACCCGAGCTTAGTTGCCTAGATATTTTTGTTAATTAGTGTCAAATAACAACGATTGCTTAGTAACAGAACCAGGATAAGCTTACGTTTACCGGGAGATAGGTTATTGAAACCGGCCGTAAGTCGCTCGCCTAGTATTTTTGTCTTTAAAAAAGTATTTTTCACTTCTCATGCTCGTAAAGTTCGTTTATGTTGGGTATAGGCTGCATAAAATCGCTTTTTATGCTCTAGTGCATAAAGTAAAATCTTCGTCTAAGTCTCAGACTCTAACACCCGTTTGCACTAAACTTAAAAATCGCCTAAGTCTTTTCCTAGCTAACTTAAGACATTCTTTAAAAAAAATTGCTTTGCACTAACCTTAAGACATTCTTAAATGCACTTTTGGCTATTCTTATTTTACGGGCCCAATATCGAGCGCCTAAGGCTTAAGAAATACCTATATCAGTGATTATTGTCTGTGGCATTGTGAGCAAAGAGTAGTGCGACAAGCTTTTCTGTTCCGGTGATTATCTTTGGAACTAAAACAGTTTTCATACGACAGTCCATTTTGACAGCTAATTTCGTATTGCAAGTGACTCCTGTGTCACGGCTGTCACCGGAACAGAAAAGCTTGTGGCTTTTGTATTCTTGTTTGCTAGATAGAGACACAACACATGTGACATACGTCATTCATCATTTATTTAAAAAAAAACATTACAGATCGACAATCTTTTCTGTTCCCATGACAGCGGCGCTTATGTTTAGCAGCAAAACATGAAAGTATTAGCAAAATGACATTAAAAACAAAACTCGTTAGTTCTAGTTTTGGCCACCGGAACAGAAAAGGTTGCGCACTGTATTTATGTTTTTCCTGACAGTTGAGCTCAGTTGACTTTTTCTTTTCTTGGTGAATTACTCCTACCAAATAAAATAGGCAACGCCTTAGCTTTTGTCTCCTTTTAACTTACGAAGGAATCAATGAGAAGTTTCAACCAAAAAAATATCCAGTGACCTACTTTACCTCGCCAGGTTTAAAATCCATAAACAATTAATATTTGAATTCATTCATTCATTCTTTTAGCAAGGTGATGACTAATTTACGACGTAGTCTGTCAGTGCAAACAAAAATTTTAGCTCGGCTGTTTTAGGCTGTTTCTAAGCTAAGATGTATCTTATCTATGACAAGCTCAACCCGAGTTTAGTGCAAACGGGCATAAGACAAAGGTCGTCAGGTAAACAGTCACACACGCAATTAAACTTCGTTAAATAAACTTGTTATTTCATTCTGTTTCTTTAATTTTGTACACAATCCATTTTAAATTACTTACTAAACTAATAAAACTAGGCAAAATTTATGAGTTTTGTAAGAAATAAGTATTTCAAGAGCATTATGGACTACGATATATGCTAAAGTCACTGTGCTGCCACTGCCACGTATAAAAAAAAAGAAAGTCTTCCCGCCAATATGGCGAAGTCTTTATTTTTTCTTTTTTGCAATATTGTTATTTATTTTCCTCACACTCGAAGTGAAAAGCAGAGTGTATAACTCGTAGATAAAACCCATTTTACCCTCGAATTGACTATCCATATATACGACTCGGGTAAAATGGTACGTTTTATGCACTTGTTGTACAATCTACTATTAGTCGATCAGTTAATTACTACCCGTAAATTAAATCATTCCCTCATCGATGAAAAGTTATATTTATTTAGATCGAAAAGGAACTATATTTATTGTTTCGAACAGGTTTCATCTCAAGAGTCATGAATAGGGACACGGTATCGAATAGAAAGTATCGATACTGTACTCATGAGTAGTATCGGAAAAAAAGTATCGTACTCGTAAAAGTATCGAAAGAAAAGTATCGATACCTCAAGGTATCGATACTTTTTAATACTCATTTAAAAGACCAAAAAAGGGCTCTATTTCTGAATAATAGAAAGTAGAAATAAATATTTAAAACAAGTTCATTGAGAAATCAATCAGCCTTTATTATTATTACAATACTTTCTGCAACCATTAGGTACCTTCATTAATTAAATAAAAGTTATACTAGGTACTTACATAAAATTAGAATATCATATTTCTTTTAACATTTACTTACACACTTACTTTATATTATAACATACCATACTTCTAAACAGCCTATACATACTTTTATCTACACTCATGTTATAATATCCGAATTATGAACTCATGCCTGAACATATATTGATACACTTTAAGCCATAGTCAACTTAAAAAAATAAAACTGCTGTATCCGGGTGTTGCATAATGACCATTATGAAACACCCGGATACAGCTGTCACTCATTATAAAACACTTATATTTCTTAATTTTACAGTCTCCATGGCAACCGTAGGATTTACCGGCCCTGCCTGACTTCCAACTCTTTCAAGCCCTTCTTTAGCCGGCAACAATCAGAAACTTTTTTAAAATTAGAATTTTGAATTTAGAAGGAATAGACCGTATAGACTCCTATGAGTGGGGTTTGGCACCAATTCACATTTTATAATTAATATTGATTTGCTTTATTTTTGAAATATATAATAAATGTAATGAGTGTAGATAAAGTAGTGTATGAGACTGCACATAACTCGGTATTAAAACACTCGTGGAATACTATTAAAAAACTCGCCAAGGCTCGTTTTTTAAACTCCCACTCGTATTTTAATACCCCTCCTTATGCGACAGTCACATAAACTACTATTTTGTAATCAAGGTTATTTTAATAAATCAACATGTATAAGCCTAGCCTCAAATTAAGTATGATAGGAACCTATTACAATACTTCAAACAAATGAACTGACAAATCAAAATCAATATTTTATCGAGGCTAATATGGATTCCCTCACATTAACTTCTCTGCTATATAATCCCCAGTGTGCCGCTGATCTAGTGCTACAGTAGCTATGCAATGTGACAGAAGTTGCCCATTATGCAAATAATGTGCAGTGACCCCTAAATAACTGGTGACTGTCATCATTTCGCTCCAGATATCACAAGTCAATGCCACATGAACAACATTATCAAATAAATTTTCAATTTTCGTGCGCATAACACTATAAAAGGCATCAAATTGTGCTTTAAGTGTGTCAACATTTGGAATTTTAAAAGATGGACAAGCTTGATGCATCAATTTTTTAAACCCACGCCCTTTAACAAAACGTCAAAAGGTCTTTTGTCCACACAAATAAAATAAAGCAAACATTTGCAGAGCCTCAAATGATCTTTTCCTCCATCAGAGTAGGAATATTTTCTTTCCATGGCCTGCACCATTGAGAGCTGCTTTTTTTTGAGAGGTGGTTCATATGTTTCTTCCCTCTCATTATCAGAAACGGGATCTCTCTCTTGATTTTAAGTTAATGAAGGATTCGTCAGAAATGTGCTCAAATCAGGTGTTTTGGATGTCGATGGTTGTGGTTCAAGACTCAGTGTATTCGGCAGTTTAATCTTCGCTTGCTTCTTCTCAACTACTTTTTCACTAAAACATAAATAACGTTATTAGTTTAGTTTAATTTACGAAAGGTATATTTCGATAATTAACTTAGTTTGTTTAATTTCATTATTTTTACTAATTCTTTTTATGTTATGTTTCTAAAGAAGAATAAAAACTTACCATGTAGTTGATGTAGTAGCATTAGGGTGTTTCTTAATAATATGTTTGTTCATATTGGATGTATTCCCTGATGATTTTAAGGTTTTAAAACATATTTTGCACTTGACTTCATTGTCATTTATCTTGGTATAATATTGCCAAAGTCCACTTTTACTAGGCGGCATGTCGATGATAATTTATTATTTGTCTATTAACTTAAATATGTAGGTAAACACCAGCCACAATCACGAAATTCACTGGTTGCATTTACCAGAACTAATCGCTGACTAATCGATAAGTCAGCGATTTCTTGTCTTCGATAAATTCTGCTGAACGCGCTTTAGCGTTTTTCTGGTTTTGACATGACGAATGACAGCAACAAACACAAAATTACTACGTTTGACAGCTACTTGCAACTAATCGCTGCTTCTCATCGAAAATCAAATGCGATGGAAAAAATGGCGTCCGATTGCTATAAATCGCTGTCAGTCATCGCATTTTTATGTGCATTCAGCAGATTATTAGTCAGCGATTAGTCAGCGATTAGTTCTGGTAAATGCACCCATTAAAATAGTGGTTGTTTATTTCAGATAGATGGAATAAGGAAATAATCATATAAATTATTCGGATTCGACAAACAAAACAAAACAGAACAGATAGACAAGACATTGACAGTGACAGAAGGAACCTGTCAGATGAATGAACCACAAATTATTTATGAATGAACAAACTACAATTAAAAAAAAGGCAGGGTAGGCATAATACATGAGTCATAAAGCCTAACTCATTAGTAAAGGTATCAAAACAAAAAGTATCGAGTACAAAAGTACTCGGTATCGAATCAAAAGTACTCGATACCCAAAAGTATCGAAAAAAAATACTCATTAGTAAAAGTATCAAAACAAAAAGTATCGAGTACAAAAGTACTCGGTATCGAATCAAAAGTACTCGATACCCAAAGGTATCGAAAAAAAATCGTGTCCCTAGTCATGAACTAGTGAGTCTTTCACAGCACTATCTGAATTAAGATTCAGATATTAATTTGATTCTGAGAGATGATGTTTAAACTTCCTAATCGTTGCAATTTGGGTTATTAAGATTAGAAAAGTATTTTTTGCGTAAAGAATATTGGCAATTTTAAATCAGGTGACGTTCTTTTTGCTCACGGAAATTTAGTTGCGAGTGCGTTGGCTAATTCATTCATCACTACTCACGTCGTGCAATAAACATTGGTCCTTCGATCCCGTTTGTCTCACAAACATATTTTTTTCATTGTTAAGACGGACAAATCGATGGTGGAATTGGAGCTGGAGCTGAACCAGCGCTCGGGCGAGTGGAACACGCTACAGGAGTCGGGCAGCGAGCTGCGGCCGCTGCACGGGCCCGCGCTCACCGGGCTCAACAACCTCGGCAACTCGTGCTACATCAACAGCGTGGTGCAGGTATAGTGTGTGATGTGAACCGGCGCTCGGGCGAGTGGGACACGCTACAGGAGTCGGGCAGCGAGCTGCGGCCGCTGCACGGGCCCGCGCTCACCGGGCTCAACAACCTCGGCAACTCGTGCTACATCAACAGCGTGGTGCAGGTATAGTGTGTGATGTGAACCGGCGCTCGGGCGAGTGGGACACGCTACAGGAGTCCGGCAGCGAGCTGCGGCCGCTGCACGGGCCCGCGCTCACCGGGCTCAACAACCTCGGCAACTCGTGCTACATCAACAGCGTGGTGCAGGTATAGTGTGTGATGTGAACCGGCGCTCGGGCGAGTGGGACACGCTACAGGAGTCGGGCAGCGAGCTGCGGCCGCTGCACGGGCCCGCGCTCACCGGACTCAACAACCTCGGCAACTCGTGCTACATCAACAGCGTGGTGCAGGTATAGTGTGTGATGTGAACCGGCGCTCGGGCGAGTGGAACAACAATATCAACCTCTGAGTACTGAATCCTATGGAGATGGCATATTGTTCTATATGAACTATCGGTTATACAAATATGAGCTAAATCGACATTGTACTCATAAACCTGTAGCCATCTTGTTCTATCTTACCTCCAATACTTCATGTAAAAAGAGACAGCAATATATTTATTTGACCTATTTTTTGGCAACATTGAAACGTGACGTCATCGTAATGCATGATTGAAGCCGGTCGCCATTTAGGTTTCTCGGTATGTGAGCTGTCAACGCGAGTTGTATTTGCAGTGTTTTGTGATAAAAGTCTTTTAATTTGAGACTTTCATGTGAATTAAAGGTATTAATAAGTGAGAGAAAGCAACAAGGAACATGTCTAATTGCAGTGTGGTAGTTTGTGGCATCAAAAAAAGTGAAAATCGTCCAAACATTACATTACACCGGTACGTACTATTTATTTTGCAAAAACACCAAAACAATACAATAAATGCCTTGTGTTTTGGTTTTCCTGTGAATAGTTTACTTAGAATTCATACCAAATGTAGCTTACTACTTATTTTGGTGAGTTTTGTTGGTGTATTTCAAGAAAATATAAATCTGTTTGTTTTGCGCTAGAGTTGCCCTTATAGCATTTTTCTTATCGAATTATCGATGTTTTCAAATTTCAAGTGTAAATTGTGTGTATTAATTTTAAACTGTTTTTATTGTTTTAGGTTGCCTAAAAATAACAAAAAAAGAAAAATATGGCTGGATACAATGCGAAAGGAAAGTTTAAAGACTCGTACGAAAACTATTTTTATGTGCTCTTTTAATTTTGAAGAACAGTTTCAAACGTCAACGACAGTTTAAGTTTTGAAAAAGACGTTAATTAGGCCACTGGCAAAATCAAAATTATAGTGCGACAACGTTTTCTGTTCCGGTTGCCAAAAACTGGATACTTATTTAAAACGTGTTTTTTTAATGTAATTTTGCTGTAAAGTTGTTGTCCAACTTACATTCATTCTAGCACATTAAAAGTAAGTATATTTTTTTACCACTAGATGTCGCTTCGCTATATTCTAAATATATATAAAAAATATGCTTGCTAGTAAAGATCTCGATTCAAACTGTTTATTATTTTATTACTTAATTATGCTTGTTTTTTTTAGACATCTTTTTTTCTATGGTAGCTAGGTACCTAGTAGGCATTCTCCTTTGTGATTTATATTGTAATGTGTGTTATGTAAAAAAAAAACAATCCTTGTTGTATAAACATAATAGGTTTTTACAATATGGAGCTTTTTGTTTTATTTCATTACCTTTTTTTACTTAAACTGGTTCTCGCGACCTTTGATCTGGAATTCTATGGAGGTCTCGCATGTGTATAGACGCGTGACTCGGAAAACATAAAAATAGCCATCATGTACAGGGGCGGTTTGCGTTGCTCGCAGGCGGCAATCACACGCAAACCGGCCCTGTACACGATGGCCGATCATGTTGGCTGAGGGGATTTAAGCTCCCAATACAGGATGGCCGATCATGTTGGCCGACCATGATGGGCAATCGTGTACAGGGCCAGTTTGCGTTACTCGCAGAAGGCAATCACACGCAAACCGCCCCTGTACACGATGGCCCATCATGGTCGGCCAACATGATCGGCCATCCTGTACTGGGGGCTTTACAGTTGTTGCGTCTCACGCGCGCGGTCGGGCCAATGATTGTGTGCGTACATGCACAAACACATACACATTGTGTCATTGTCATAAAGAACTTAATTATGTGCAAACGTAGGTGTATTTTAAGCACATTATTAATTTTTATTATTCTTAAAAACTAGGTATATAATTATACACTATAATTCCGTTTTAAATTATCGAGGTGATTACGAAACTGCTTTTATAAAATACTAGCTTTCCGCCCGCGGCTTCGCCCGCGTGGACTACATGACGTTATCCCGCGGGAATGTGACATTTTTCCTGGGTAAAAAGTGGCCTATGTTCCTCTCCAGGGTACAAAGTATCTGTGTTCCAAATTTCAGCCTAATCCGTTCAGCCGTTTTGGCGTGATTGAGTAACAAACATCTAAACTTTCACATTTATAATATTAGTAGGATAGGGTGATGTAGGTAGGTAGGCACAAAAATACTTGTATCTATAACTTCATCAATAAATATATCGATGTACAAATAGGGCAGCACTACGGAAAGGCGCCATTTTGGTTTCTCGGTATGTGTGCTTGTGTGTGTGTGTATGCTTCAATTTTTCGTAGGTATGCCATCTCCATAGGATTCAGTACTCAGAGATATCAACGCCACACGAACGAACTAAAACAAAACTCAAAAATGGCACCGACAGACTTATTTTTTTATTGGAGAAAAAGTTACGAATGGTCGTAAGAAATCAATAAGAGCGCATTGCAAAGGTGCCCTTTTATTTTATTTGCTAGGCCCTTTTGAAACTTCAATCGGTTATCTAAAGTACGTTTTATAATTCGTGCAAAAAAAAATAATGTCACTTTCACATTTGACTTTGGCAACAGGGTGTCGTAAACCTTTTTCTTCATTTCTTTTAAACCAAATTTATTGTGAGGTTTTGCTTTTACAGATTTTGTTAAAATCTTCTTATAAGAACTATATCTTGGGTTAAAGCGCATAAGATAATGCAAAATGGGTTAGATAGTAATAGTATAAACACAATAGTGACAAGTAACAACGGTTCAAACTTAACAATAAACAAAAACAATAACAGAAACAACAAGAAATCTACGAAATAATGTAAAAGAAGCACTGTACGCGAAGCAGATAGGAGCCCACGTAAAGTAAACAAAATACAAATCAAAATCAATCAAGTAATCACACACATGTTAAAGTAGGTTTGTCACCCCTGCGTCATAAATATTTTGTGCCTGCGTGTTGCCAGTACGTGAAAAAAATATCCATCTAACATCCCTTCAAGAAACTATTTTGTTGTTTACGTAAGAGTAATTTCCATTTTTTTACTTTTATTAATAACTAGCGGCCGCCCGCGGTTTCACCCGCGTGGTTCTTGTTCCCGCGGGAATATCGGGATAAAAAGTAGCCTAAGTTACTCCTTATTACATCAGCTACCTGCCAGTGAAAGTCCCGTCAAAATCGGTCCAGCCGTTTCAGAGATTAGCCGGAACAAACAGACAGACAGACGGACAGACAGACAGACAGAGAAAAATTTTAAAAAATGTTATTTTGGTATATGTACCGTATATTTAATCATATGCATGTAGTAAAAAGCGGTTATTTTGATATCACAAACAGACACTCCAATTTTATTTATTTGTATAGATGTTAAACAAATATCTATCCAGTCAAAGCATGTTTTGAATTAACAGCAATGTCGTTCACAAATAAAGAAATCTACAGAATGTGAATATAGAGTTTTAATATGGTAATACTGTTTTCTTTTTTTTTTGTACCGAATTATAAAACGTACTTTAGTTCTAAAGAACATAAAAGACTTTTTCTACGTAAACCTGGGTGCACACAGCGGGTGAGACGGAGTGTCCGCAAGACATAGCCGTGCCGCTCTGTAGTTGTACTGCATTGAAATGTATGGCGGCATTCACACAATACGGGCGGGACGTGGGCGTAGAGTTTTCCGACGCTTTGTCCCGCTCGCTGTGCACACTCAGTTTAAGGATGAGCTGAGCACCTTTGTTTCGATCCTAGCGTCTAAGATGTACTTATCTTGTTTTAGGTGCTATTCCGCATGCCAGACTTTGTGAGGCGGTTCGTGGAGGGAGCGCCAGACATATTCTCTGGGTTCCCAGAAGACCCAGTCAATGACTTCAACGTACAGACGTGAGTAAATATAATATACTTTCTACATTAGTAATAAATTACTGTATACGCACCACACACGGAAAGAAAACGTCCATTTGAATACGAATACATAACAAACTTTATTGGCATTTTTACATTATAAATTATTTATACACAGCACTAAACAATTACATACATGCTTTAAAACTGCTTTAATAAATTACTTTCTGCATATAAAAGTGTATAAATAATTTATTTGTAAGTGATTCCGCGATTGAACAGTTGAAATAATAACAATAAATTACGAGTCGACATTTTTCTCTAAGCCGGCTTCTTTTTTCATCAATTTTGATTTCTTTGCAATAAACAAAACAGTCAAAAGGGTTCATAAATAAGTGGTGGTTTTGGTTGCAGTTTTCAAAATCTATGAAGTTAACTAACAAGCATGAACATTTTCGCATGAAAAAATGTTGGACGATTCAAATGTATTTCATTTTGTAAAATGTATACATAACGCCTATTATTTTGTCCCAACTTGTAGCGCAAAACTGGGCGTGGGCCTGCTATCCGGCCGCTACTCATTCCCAAGCGAAGAAGAGGGAATACAACCCGGAGTTTCCCCCCACATGTACCGGCATTTAGTTGGGCGCTTTCACCCGGAGTTCAACACGAAGAGACAACAGGACGCGCACGAGTACTACCTACATCTGCTTACGCTTATTGAGGTATTTATATGTTGAAGAAGGGGGAGCCAACCTTAGTCCCCCCACATGTACCGGTATTTTGTAGGGCGCGGTCACCCGGAGTTCAACACGAAGCGGCAACAGGACGCACACGAGTTCTACCTACATCTGCTCACGCTCATTGAGGTATTTATATGTTGAAGAAGAAAGGGGAGAGAACCTTATACCCCCTTTTAGTACCGGCATTTAGTGGGGCGCGGTCACCCGGAGTTCAACACGAAGCGGCAACAGGACGCCCACGAGTTCTACCTACATCTGCTCACGCTCATTGAGGTATTTATGTGTTTACTAGCGGCCGCCCGCGCTTTCACCCGCATGGCTCCTGTTCCCATGGGAATATCTGGATAAAACGTATCCTATTTGTTATTCCAGGCTATAATCTATCTCTGTTGCAAATTTCATACATATCCATTCAGTAGTTTTTGCGTGAAAGAGTAACAAACATCCATACATCCACACTCATAAACTTTCGCATTTATAATATTAGTAGGATTCAAGGGAGGAGGCAACCTTAGTCCCCTTCTACATGTACCGGCATGTAGTGGGGCGCGGTCACCCGGAGTTCAACACGAAGAGACAACAGGACGCGCACGAGTTTTACCTACATCTGCTATACGGTAATCTTCGCATATTAGATGCGGTGCGGGGACGAACCGAAGTTCTTTTCCCGGGAGGGATCTCCGGGAGCTTCAGCTCCCGGGTGTCTTTGAGCCGTGAGAGTCACGGCCGTCCTTCGATGGACGAATGGCCGGTAATGATTTTGTTAAGGATCTTCACCTCGCTGCCGGCCATGAGTGTGGCTCTGCGGGAGGTGCGAGAGGGATTTTAGTGCTGCGACTCTCGGCGCGGTCAGCCTACCGGGTGAGACCCCGTGGGGGGAGGCCCAGCAAGCGCCA
This sequence comes from Crambus lathoniellus, assembly GCA_949710035.1. Classification (NCBI taxonomy): domain Eukaryota; kingdom Metazoa; phylum Arthropoda; class Insecta; order Lepidoptera; family Crambidae; genus Crambus; species Crambus lathoniellus. The sequence goes on along the minus strand of OX453303.1, from coordinate 6,603,933 downwards.
GCGAGCGAGTCGCAGCATGAGCCTGGGGACGATTTATTTAGAAGGTAATTTGTTTGTTTGGGGGGAGGGGGAGTTTGTTAGGAGAGAAGTGGTGATGTAGGTGGAGTGGAAACCAGAGCCAGGAGGTTGCGAGGCAGCTTCTTCTTCCCTTGCTCTGTGTTTGTTCCTGGGGCGAGGTCTTGCAGGTGAAGGTGGCGACCATTGTCGGCGCAGTCGTATAACTTCTTGGCGAGCCTGGCCACGAAGGTCTCCAAGGGTTCGACGTTTAGGTCCTTGTGGATCCGGTCGTTCCTTACGTATCTCCCTGCGCCGGTGATCGCCCGCAGGGAGATATTCTGTTGGGCCTGTAGCTTGGCGGCATTGGTGGGGCTTACTAGGCTGTACCAGGCCGGTGCTGCGTAGGTCAGGTGCGGCCTGATGTATAACTTATAGATTTTAAGTTTGGACCGCAGCGGGAGTCTGGAACTCAGGACTGGATGCAGTCTACCTCTCGCTTGTCTGCAGCGCGAGAGTGCCATTTCTACCTGCCCCCCCCATGGACAGGTTCTTATCTATATGGCACCCGAGATAGACTGCTGACTGCTGCCATTGAAGGGGATAGCCGTCTAGGGTGTGCTGTGGAGGGTTCTTCCGCGCTGAGCCGGTTCGGAGGGCCACGGTCTTGGCGGCGTTTACAGCGATGCGCCATTTCCCCAGCCAGTCCGGGAGCAAGTTCAGTTGTTTCTGGAGTCTGAGTTGTGCAGCTTTTGGCCATGGGGCGGAGGTGAAGAAGGCGCAATCATCCGCATAGAGCGCCGTTTCGACTCTGGGCTCCCACTCTTGGAGAGTCGGGTTTAGTGAAGGGATGTCGGCGGTGTACATATTGTAGAGAGCCGGAGATAAGCAGCTACCCTAGGGGACGCCCGCTTGAATGTGACACGAGTTGGATTGCGCTCCTTCGACGTCGACCCGGAACGTTCTCCCCCTCAGGAAGGAGGCCAGTAGATGGACGAGGCATTGAGGCGATCGGCCCGGACACCCCCACTCATTACCACAACGCAGCGCACGCCGGAGAAGTCATAGATATTGCCTTACACAAGAGGCTCTCCACCACGACCAACATAGAAGTGCTTTATGAGACGAACACCCCCCACCTGCCCATATAAGTCTCCATCAGCACTATGCCTACGCTCCAGCGACCCCAGAGGCCCAGAAAGAAGGTAGACTGGTTCGCGTACAACCGGGAGCTGAATGACATGTCCCTGGCGGGCCCCCTGGACTCCCCGAATGACGTTGACGCCGCAGCGGAGAAGCTGGTGGCCCGCATGAAAGAGGCCCTCGCCAAATACACCAGCATAGTTAAACCTTCGTCCAGAAGGGAGCCCCTCCCTCTCCATCTCAGGGCGCTCCTTCTAAAAAAGAGGGCGCTTAAAAAGACTTGGTGCACCACAAGATGCCCTTTGATGAAGTCCCGCCTCAACGCAGCCACAAACCAGTTGGCCGAGGCCGTGAAGACCTGGCGCGACGGGGAATGGGAGTCCACGATCGACAAGGCCGCTGAAGACGAGGCGGCTTTCTACCGACTGAACAGAGCCCTTACCGGATCGAAGAACCCCGCTAACCCCATTGTTGATGCGCAGGGGAGAAAACGATATGCCGCTGAGGACCGAGCCAAACTCCTGGCGACTCACCTCACTGAACAGTTTACTCCGCACCCGGCTAGAGAAAAACATCGGCCGGAGCATGAAGAGATAGAGAGGGTGGTCCAACAGTACCTAGCAGCGGCCACCCCTCCCCTGCCCGGTGACATTTTCATCTCCCCTGCGGAAGTGAAGAAAGTGGCCTCCAGCCTCAATAAGAAGAAGGCGCCCGGGCCCGACAACCTCCCCCCCGCCTCAATATCAGAAATGCCTCGGAGAGGGATAGCGGCCCTCACAAGGCTACTGAACGCCGCCCTACGCCAAAATCAGTTCCCCACACCCTGGAAGGTAGGGAAGGTTATTACTAGGGAATCGAGAACCGGTCCTATTTTGAGGAACGGGGATTTTCGGGACTGTACCTTTAAGGAAACGGGAAATACCGGGATTTTCGGGAATTTCGGTACTATATTGTATTTATTGTTTTTTTTTACATTACTTACACATAATATATTTTAATGCTGACTATAATAATTATGTAGTAGCATAAAAATTTAAAAATTAAATAATTTTATGGCAGAATATTTATTCTAATTAATATCCATAAAGTTAATATACCTATCGGAATAGAGCAACAAAGGGCTGAGCGAGCGGGATGTCACTAGCAACAACACTGAGAGATAAAAGGAGATGCGTGATACGACGTAACAGAACCGTTTTTGGCTACTGTTTGACAGTTCGTCAGCACTTATCAACACGCTGAGAATTTAGGTATTGTAAATTTTTCGGATTTTACGTGCAATCTTAGATATTTTTAGCCAATATTGGTATGGAAAAATGGTGACTTGCTCAGTTATTGATTGTTGTACAACACAATGAAATAATCCCGCAAAATGTTCATTTCTCAGGTAAATTATTCTAATCCGACACCTCCCTTCCTAAGGTTTATTTTTGCTAATGCGCTTCGAATTTAAAGCACGAAGTGTGATAATGCTCTTCAATAAACATTTATTTATGTAACAAGCAAATATTGATTACACATAATGCAGAATTTACAAATATTTTGTGTAAAGAAATAATTTTCGTTTTACACTAGGGCTGCATCAAGTTATCGATATTTCGTGTCCACTGTCTATCACGCGGTAAACGAATATGTATTAGGTACTGTTATTAAAGTACCTATATTACGTTTAGATATGAATTACCTGCGAATGTAATCCCATTTAAGATACTTAACTGATCCATAGGTATCAGTTTTTGACTGTTATAATAGGTACCTATACTATCATTAGTAATATAAGTATCTTTCAGATTTCATACTACCTTGGATACCAGAAGCACATGGACTAAATTAGACATTTTGATGAAAAATATTTCCAGACGCGAGAAGTGAAACGTACTATCACTGTGGAAGCACCAACAAATTGTTCAAAGGATTGTGCGAAGCATGGCCGGGTCGCTAGTGTATAATAAATATATTTATTTATTTATTTATTTATTCTTTGGAAGATTTACAGACAAATATATTATTAGTATTACAGTCGGTAGTTTAAAACAATGCCATTTACAAATCTCCACCAATGGTTTAAAATCTCTTCGGAGTTTTTCTTAAATTAATATGCATACTTCACCGCAGAATCGTAGTTTTGCCATGCAAAATGCCTTCCCATCCTATTTTAGTTATATTAATAATATTACTAGATTAATATATTATTATTAGACGACCTCCGTGGCCGAGTGGTGTACGCGCCGGTTTCAAGGTGCCGCTATCTCTAGAGGTCCCGGGTTCGATCCCTGGAGGGCTACCGCGTAACTTTATGGATATTAACTTCATACGCTTTTTGGAACTTTAAATCAATTTTATAAAACAAATAGCCGCTTTCAGTTCCCTTTTTCCCTGCTAGCAACGTACAACAGAACAAAGCCGCAAAAATCTATCAAAATAAGAAATTCAAATGACAGTTGAAACCCATGTCCATATCCATATTTTTTAGCCGGTAGCCCCCCAGGTCGGGTAAATGTTGAAAACGAATTTTTCGATATTTCCTCGGGTCTGGGTGTATGTGGTTATTTCCAATTTCCATAATACTAGTGCTTAAGCTACTATACCTTGGTATTGGAACAATGAATGTGATCGTGTCCAATATATATTTATTTATTACTATTCTATTTAATATTATCGATATCGATATTAATCTGAAAAGCGACATGACGTACATCACTGACACGCATACATAAACAATTTTACACACACAAATGCGATCAAATTTTGGTTTCGTTTGGCAGCTCGTGGTTGTTCCTCTATTCCGATAGGTATATTAACTTTATGTTAATATCAGAACCAAATACTTATAACGTTACAATCAGTCCTTTTTTATTTATAGGGTTATAATAAGTCTTGCCATAAATTCCTAGGTATTTAGTTTTTTTCGACTTAAGCAAAGGTAATATCTTAACTTAAATAAAATTTTTAGCAATCAACTTAACAATCTTTGGGTGCCAAGTGAGCAACCAACTTGAGTTAGACAATCACGGTTCACTTCAGAAACATACAAGTCATGTGGTAACAAGATCAGAGATCAGTTTTATTATACAGGGTGTTAGGGGCACCCTTGCAAAAACTTTAACCATGGCTTCAGACCACCATGCTGAACAACGTACAACAAGAATTTTTTGTCAGATGTGAAAAAAAAAATTGGACTTTTCATACAATTTTAGCAAGTTATCGGGACCTTTTGTATGGAGAGTCGAAATCTTTTTTTTCATTTCCGACATAAAATCTTGCTATGCGTTGTTTAGCATGAAGGCCTGAAGCCATGGTTAAAGTTTTTGCAGGGGTGCCCCTAACACCCTGTATGTGAAGAAAATCACAATCAGCTACCTAGGTACTGTAACTTAAGTTAAGACGACCGATTTGGCGCAGGGGTAGGCTACCCACCTTCTGCGCCAGTGGTCTCGGGTTCGATTCCCGAACAAGACAAATATTTGTGTGCATGAACATGTCTATTTGTCTTGGTCTGGATGTTTACTATGTAAGTTTTCCATGATACAGTTTCTTAATGAAATTAAAATGGGCTTAGATAATTGGTGTTAAGGTCAAACGATTAAGTCACCAAAAGCTGAAGGCTCGTTAGATGACGCTACTTTCGCTATTTGGTAGTTTTTATTTTTTTGTTAATTATTCTTTGTATCTTTGTAACTCAAAATACTTTTTGCGCCTTCTATAAATAAATATTGAATTTTCGAAACCAACACTTAACTATTTGTAGTACAAAAATCATCCAAATATGTTGAATATGTTGTTCTGTCATCTAATTTTACCAATCACTCACACATGCATACCATAAATCCGAGTTTCTAGTAACAAAACATTTCAAACTAGCTAAAAACGACAATGTGGCTTAGCGGTCTATATGCTTGACTCAGGCATCAGAGAGTTAAGGTTCAAACCTCAGGAAGCTTATTTTTTTTATATTTATTATTGTTTAAAAAAAAACATTAAAATATTAATTTAGATGTATAAATTGCAACAAATGCAATTGCATTATTATTTTTTAAATTACACAAGTAGTCTATCAACTAATGCTCCAAAAAACGTATACAGGGAAAATAATGCTTGGAACACCATTTTTAGTGTTCCTTAGCCGAATGGCCAAAACCGGAACCCCTATAGATTCGTCATTTGTCTGTCTGTCCGTCTGTCCGTATGTTACAGCCACTTTGATCCAAAACTATTAAGACTACACATTTGAAACTTGGTAGGTAGATGTATCCTGTAAACCGCTTTACAATTTTTATACGAAAATAAAAATAATAACCCCATACATAAAACTGAAACTAAAAAATTTTTACCTATTCGTGTGGGGTGTCTATAGATAGGTCTTCAAAAATAATATAAAAGTTTCTTTAATCATTTTTAGGGTTCCGTAGCCGAATGACAAAAAACGGAACCCTTATAGATTCGTCATGTCTGTCTGTCTGTCTGTCTGTCTGTCTGTCCGTCCGTCCGTCCGCATGTCACAGCCACTTTTATCCAAAACTATAAAAACTACTCAGTTGAAATTTAGTAAGTAGATGTATTTTATAAACCGCTTTACGATTTTAATACAAAAATCCGGGGGCTTCCGATACATGAAGCTGAAACCGAAAAATATTTTTTTTATCAACCATATTCGTGTGGGGTGTCTATAGATAGGTCTTTAAAAATGGCATAAAGGTTTCTCGAACCATTTTTTCTCAAAGTCAATATTTTGAAAGATAGAGCCTTCCAAAGCGATAAAATGTGTCCCCTCCCCCACCACTCTAACTTTTGAAATAAATTTGTGAAAAATCTAGAAAAAATATATACTGTACATCTTTATAATAACTTTCAACGAAAATTAGTTTGAACGAGATGTAGTTAGCACTTTTTGAGATATAACACATTTTCGAAAACCGCAAATGTAAATGAAAAACAATGTTATATTTTGCTGACGAAAAATGATAAGTACCTAATAGAATTTTGGCTTGGTATAGGCAATCGGTACGTTAAGTTGGTACGGAACCCTTCCTGGGCGAGTCCAACTCGCACTTGGCCGATTTTTCCTTATCTATTTATTTTTTTATTATAAAGGAAAGATTTCCTGTATTCCCGTTTTGTAAATATTCAGGTATGTATGTAGGTATGTATGTATCAGGTATGTAGCGAATAAACTCAAAAACTACTGGACTGATTTCAAAAATTCTTTCTGCTACATTATCCCTGATTAACATAGGCTATAGAATATTTTGAAAAAGTTAGGGATTCGTATGAGAACTTCGATAATGTAACTCAAGGTATGAAAAAAGATACCAAAAAAAACCTATATGCCTCGCGGACCGAAGTATGATAAGGGGCGTGTGCACATCTATGAGATAGATAACTGCAGCACTTTCTTTCAATTGTAGACATAGGTTTCCATAGTAAAATGTATTTCTAACAATCTACACAATCAACTTTCGTAATAAAATAGCATAATATTTTAGTTTTGAAAACTGACAAGGTTCGATTTCCCACTACCGAGTACCGACCCATTTCCGAGTCGTGTATGAGTTTTTTTGAAAATCATTGAATGCAGTTTTCTAAACTCTAATATCGACGACATGGTTCCATAAAACAAATATCTCTTATAGTTTCAAACTTTCCCATACTGACCCGTTGTCCGGTCTGGTCTAATGTTGTATATCTATACATATATTATAAAGAGGAAAGATTTGATTGTTTGTTTGTTTGTTTATTTGCATCGAATAGGGTCCTAAACTACTGGACCGATTTAGAAGATTCTTTCACCATTAGAAAGCTACATTCTTCCCGAGTGATATAGGCTAAATTTTATCCCGATATTCCCACGGGTACCGGGTACCACGCAGGTGAAACCGCGACGATCCGCTAGTCTATATATATAAAATTCAAAGTCCTGACTGACTGACTGAGATATCAACGCACAGCCCAAACCACTGAACCTAGAGACTTCAAATTTTGCACATAGATACGTTATACAGTTTAGGCATCCACTAAGAAAGGATTTTTTGAAATCCCACCCCCAAGGGGGTGATATAGGGGATGAATGTTTGTATGAAAGTCCGTCAGTTTTGAAGTTAGGATCTTCAAACTTTGTATTTAGGCTGGCAATTGAAAATTAAAATTTTCCTGCGTCGGCGTTTTTGACAATTCCACCCCCGAAGGGGTAAAAAAGGGGATGAAATGTTGTATCTGGAAAGTCCTTCATTAAATTTTTTATTTAGGCTTATGGTCGGAAAGTAAAACAAATAAGCCAACACATATTTCGAATTTTGTCGAAAACCAACCCCTTAGAGGTTAAATGGGATAAATAAACCTAAAAATCGATATGGATGTCGTTATTGAGGTTTTATGGGATGACGATTGCAAAAATGGCATTTATTTTGATGTTTAACACGCTGAACATGATTCAACCTCTAAAAAGTTGAAATGGGGGTGAAATTTTGAATGAAAAATCAGGGGTAAAATAGACATTTCAACTTGAAACTTTGTAGGCTTACTTCTTATAACAAATAGGCAACCCGAAAAATGGAAAATGAAGTATTTAGAAAAAATCGACCCGTCTCACAACCAGCTCCGATGGGACTCGAACCCACGACCTTTCGCTTTCCGGGCGACTGCTCTAACCACTGAACTACGGAGTCTTAATAGTAATAGGCAACCCATTTCGTAGTTTTCCGAAAATCAAATCCAGGGAGTAAATAGGGTATGGAAACCTAATACATCTTAAGTACCCTAAAAGTTCTTGGTACCTAAGCTACTCGGAACTAACTTTTTGATTGAGAAACAGACACTTATTATTTACTAGCTTCCGCCCGCGACTTCGTCCGCGTGGACATTCGAGAAAATGCTTAGGGGACCAATAACCAGGATAAAAAGTATTCTATGTTTTAATTTCATAAAAATCCGATCAGCCGTTTCTACGTGATTAGGCGGGTCCTCCCTCACCAAGTGAGCAGCCTCGTGCGAGGCCCGCCGCACGTGGCAAACGTTCTGCCTCGAACGAAGAATACCTAATACCTAATATCCTGGTTATTGGTCCCCTAAGTATTTTCTCGAATGTCCACGCGGACGAAGTCGCGGGCGGAAGCTAGTATAGAATAATATTGTATGTTAAAATTAGTGTATAATGTTGTATAGACAATGGTACGGAACCCTTCGTGCGCGAGCCCGACTCGCACTTGGCCGTTTTTTTTAAATACTAGCGGCAACATTTTTATAGGCAACCCTATAGATATATATTCTCCTAATCATTAATAGGAGTACGTAAAAATTAGGTTATTAGCAAAAACTCGATGAGCGCACTAATTTGCAGTGGGATCTAGAACTAACTCAAAAGAGAAATATGTAAATTATAATTGACACAAACCACATGACACAAACGGAAGAGCGGCATCGCGCGTTGCGCGTCTTAGCCACATGGAACGGCAACGTCGCAAATTCGCTCGCAATCTTTGTATACTTACACGACTAATGTCACACACACATGCGTAAGTTTCATGAAAATTTTGAGTTGATTTGTGCTATAATTCTGAATGAAAGTATGTAAAATATTCATTTCGCGCCTACTTAAACATGACAAAAGACTATAGAACACATAATTTACCATAAATGGTGAATCCTAACATAGTTAAAGGTGAACGTTTTTTGTATGGTAATCGTTTGACCTTAATGTAAGGAGTTATTTATTATTTATTATTATTATCATTATGTAAATAAAGTTTCATCTATTTATAGGTAATTTTGTTGTCCAGTTAGCGTCATATAGTGGGTAGCAGTCAAGCCATCAAATACTTGGAAACATCCAAAATGGTCATTAGCAATGACTCGACAAAGTGATCAAATATACCGGAGCACGCAAAACGCCTAATGCTATTGGTGATTGTCAAAATTCAAAATTCGAAGATATGGGTAGCTCGAATGAAAAAAAAAGTTAGCCCAAATTGAATCATAAGTCATGTTAATTTATTTCTCACGTGTAAAGTATCATATTTTATGATCTTAGATTAAAACATCTTAAACCCTTTAAAAATAAAGCTGTTTTCAAGTGTGTCCCATCCCATACTTTTGGATTCTTTGGATGCTGCGCTACCAGTGACAGTGTTGCTGTTACGGTACTAATGCCGGCTCGGATATTACCAAGTATAAGGACATTTGCGTGCTTTGAATAATGTGTGTGTATGGCTTGAAATAATAGGTATTTGATATTGCTTCAGCTGAGTCGTATTAATGACCATTTTGGATGTTTCCAAGTATTTGGTGATCTTGACTGCTACTACTATATGACGCTCACTGTACACATGTATTATGAAATAAAAATTACCGATATATAATTTAACAGTAAATAGCTTAAAATATTTGAAATCAAACAGTACACAAATTATTTACTTTTAAGACCTCTTTGTTCTCTGTAATAGGTTCTCAGGACTAAGTGGGTCACTTAAACTTTATCTAATTTTATTACACATCAATCCAGCCGTGGAAAAAATCATCTCTGGTTCGACATTGGTAGGCGGAATCGATAAAAGATGGTCGTTGACTTGACTAGATGCAACAAAAATTTTATTGGTTGTAGAAAACAGGCTTGAGTTATGAATCGTGCGAACTGGTCATAACATGACTACTAATCAAACGTCTGCTTACAGTTTGCGTCATGTTATATTTGTTTATTATAAGAATTTACAAGTTTAACGTATGATTGAAAAATAATTTTTTGAATTCCGAAAGTCCCGAAATACCCGGATCGCGTTTTGGATTCCCGGTTCTTTCAGAAATTGAAAAGGACCGGGAAATCCCGGGATTTTCGGGATCGGGATTTCCTGGTTCTATACCCTAGTTATTACCATCCCCAAGGCCGGTAAAGACCGTACTAAGCCGGAAAATCACCGTCCAATTACACTACTGGACCACCTCGCCAAACTCTTCGAGAGACTCATACTGGCGAGGCTACTCCAACATTTACCCAACAGAGAGGAGCAGTTTGGGTTCCGAGGGGGCCACTCGACCACGCTCCAGCTGGCCAGGCTTATACATCATCTTACTATAGCCCACAACCGAGGTCACGCGGCCATTGCGGTATTCCTGGATGTAGAGAAGGCTTTTGACCGGGTTTGGCACCCCGGTCTCATACACAAGCTCCAGAAGACCTCGCTGCCCCCCGCCCTCGTCCATCTACATCTGCTCACGCTCATTGAGGTATTTATATGTTTATGGGAGGGGAGACAACCTTAGTCCCCCTCTACATGGATTGACATTAGCGGTCACGTGACATTTCAATCGCTAATGTCAATCCCATACATCTCTCTCTTAATGGCCCCCAAAGGCCTTCAGGACGCACACGAATTCTACCTACGTCTGCTCTGCGTATTTATAATGTTGAAGAAGAATGGGGAGACAACCTTAGTCCAAATTTTTTTGTTGCATATTCAAATATTAGACAAACATAGTTACCGAAGGGGATCTTTAAATATTGTTCTATCCATTCTTCATTCATTTAATGTTGTTGATTAACGTATTGAAACAAAAAACCGCATTCAACAAAAATAAGATTTTTAAGTTTCCAGATTCTGAAAATCTTTCATATTTTCAGTGACAGTTTAACTTCAAAAGTACTCGTACTTATATTTTTTTCAATATCATATCCTAACTGTTCCTTCGCTCTTTCTTCCGTAGCGGAACAGCCGGCACAAATCGAACCCTGCCGACTGCCTCAAATTCGCCGTAGAAGAGCGCATACAATGCACCGAGTCCAACGGCGTCCGCTACACGCAACGCGCGGAACATCACTTACCGCTGCCGGTCGCAGTGCACGCGGCCACCAACTGCAGTGAAGTGCGACAATACGAGGCCCGCAGAGCGGCTGCTGAAGCCAGCGGGCAGAGACTGTAAGTATCCAAGTCTAAAACAATAAAAATGTCGATAGTAACTCTTTTGAATAGTCAACATTTTTCTAACAAGATTGTTTAACTGGCAAGAAAAATGGGCTGAAGACACATACTAGTGTGATATTATTATGATACCTGCAGTTATCACTGCCGCTGCTAGTACTGGCATCTAGTAACTAGTGAAGTCCACCAGCAAGCAGGCAGCGATTGTGAGTAGCTAGTTTATATAGCAAGAAATACTGCTGCTAGTCCAATTGGTGCGTTGCTGCATATTCGCCGTAGAAGAACGCATACAATTCACCGAGTCCAACGGCGTCCGCTATTGTATATCGCCATCTACCACCAATATGACACCGCATGTGAGTACCTAGTCCTTAAAGCGAGTAATACTGCTGTTGGTCCACAAGGCGAGTTGCCTCAAGTTCCAAGAGTCCAACGGCGTCCGCTACACGCAACGCGCGGAACATCACTTACCGCTACCGGTCGCAGTGCACGCGGCCACCAACTGCAGCGAAGTGCGACAGTATGAAGCTCGCCGAGCACAGGCCGAAGCCAGCGGGCAGAGACTAAGTATCCAAACCAAAAACAATAAAAATGTCGTTAGTATTAAGTTCTTTTGAATCGTCAACATTTTTCTAATGCTACGTACAGACCGGCCCAACGAACGCCAACGAACGACATCAGGCGTTGCCCGTTGCACGTTTCTGGCTTTCGAAGATCAATCTAAAGCTAGGTAAAAGATCACTGGGAGCGATTCCAGTTTAGTACTAGGTCTTATGGAAAAAAAGCTGCACTTTGTGATAAAGGAAAGCCGCTTTGCACAGTGATACAAGGGACAAAAATAATCGATTTCACCCGCAGCAGCGAAAGTTTCATCCCTTAAGGACAATAGGTGGCGCCACTTCTTTAAAAAAATAATTAAAAAATTCTATAAGCCATACCACCGCACCGATTTTGATATAGTAGGTGTCAAATGAAAGATAATTACATAATCTATCAAAGAAAAAATATATTGTAAAATAACACATTTAAAAATGCCCAAATATTAGCTTTGCTTGGAAGAATATTGAGAAATTTGTCGGATTTTACTTAATTTAAAACAATAATTGTTTCGTGGGGTATCTTTTTATCCACTAATATTGTTGACAATTTAATAGAGTATTTGATAAGAAAAACTGCTTGTCGATATCTTTAATAATTATGGAGATATAAGATTACTAATGTGGGCAGTAATTGCTCGGGCGCACCGATTCCAATGATCTATGTATAAAACAATTTTTTTTTGTCTTTATGCATATTGCAAATTTTTTGCTTATATGCATTTAAAAATATATTTTAAAAAGTATGTGAAAGATTATTTTTGTGAAGTTTAAAAAAAATATGTCAGAAGTTTTACTTTAGAAATACCTAATGCAAGTAAAATACATAACAAAATAATTTTATTTAATCATAATCTTCTTTAAAACCTACGATGGTACTGTTTTAACTGAAAAAGAAACAAAATCTTATTATTTAGTGCAAAATGCAATAGTTTAATGATTTTAATTTAGATAAGTATCTACTCAATGATAAAGGTAATTGTTAAATTTTATTGGAAATAATTTTGAATTGTGTATCTTTTATGCATTAACCTAGGATTTTCACAGCCACTATTACAAAATTTGCACTGTAGAGTACATGGTACGCCGATGCATCGACAGCTACCAGCGCATAGTATTGCAGGAAGTTCTGTACCCGCAATAGTCGAGAAGGTTTAATTTTGACCCTACTAAATCGGTGTAGCAGTGACCCATTTAGGAGTCCATCCCCCTTGTGAATTTTTGTGCCATTCCCAAGAAGATGGACATGGAATTGAGGCTCTTAAATTTAAAGCGTTACCCCATATACGGTCTGCTTGGTAAGCTGCACGCCGCAAGGCATGTTTATTGAGTGCGGCTAATGTTGGGGGTAGGCTTTTCACTAGCCTATTTTTGCCGGCAAACATGTCTTTGCGTACAGCATTGACACTGTTTGAACATCATATAATTTGCAAGTAAATAATTAAACTATTATTTATATGCATATAGGTATACTTTCCTCTTTTAAGCATGAAATCCGTTCCAATTGAGCCATTGCCTCTTTGGAGAGGGTATCTGGTGGATAAGACATGCTAGCAAAAGCTGTTCTTACTTCAGGGTATGACCAGTATGACATTCCACGTCTAGAAACAAGATTTTTTCCCCTTCTAATTAAAGTAAGACGTGATGTCACTCCCTGTAAAAGCATGAAACCCTCGGAGTGCAGTAGACATATTGAGACCCAAAGCATTGCTATTAATTTCTTGGTTTCAAATTCCTCGATGGATTTTCTCACACTTTTTTTTTAGACACAAAAATAGGCTAGTGACAAGCCTTCCCCCGACATTAGCCGCATTCAACAAACATGCCTTGCGTGCAGCTTACCAAGCAGGCGATATATGGGGTAACGCTTTGAATTTAAGAGCCCCAATTCCATGTCCAGCTTCTTGGGGATAGCACAAAAATTCACAAACGGGATGGACTCCTAAATGGTTCACTGCTACGCCGATTTGGTCAGGTCAGAGTTAAACCTTCTCGATCATTGCGGGTGCAGAACTTTCTGCAATAGGTACTATGCGCTGTTCCTGTCGATGCATTGGCCTACCATGTACTCTACAGTGCAAATTTTGCAATCGTGACTGTGAAAATCCAAGGTTAATGTATAAAAGATACACAATTCAAAATTATTTCCAATAAAATGTAACAATTACTTTATCAGTAGCTCTCAGGCGGGATACTACTACTACGGGCTACTTATAGGGCTCGTGGTTTTTTACTATCACATTTTTCCTATAAGTACTTACAAAATTGAAATGTGAATGCATAAAAATAATTTAAAGTCTCAATTAACTTTATCATTGAGTAGATACTTCAAAATCATTAAACTATTGCATTTTGCACTAAATCATAAGATTTTTTTTAAGTTCTAACAGTACCATCGTCGGTTTCAAAGAAGATATGATTAAATAAAATTATTTTGTTATGTATTTTACTTGCTTTAGGTATTGCTAAAGTAAAACTTCTGACATATTTTTTTAAACCTCACAAAAATAAACTTTCACATACTTTTTAAAATATATTTTTAAATGCGTATAAGAAATATGCAATATGCATAAAGACAAAATAAGTCGTTTCATACATAGATCATTGAAATCGGTGCGGCCGAGAAATTAGTGCCCTCATTAGTAATCTTATATCTCCATAATTATTAAAGATATCGACAAGCAGTTTCTCTTATCAAATACTCTATTAAATTGTCAACAATATTAGTGGATAAAAAGATACCCCACGAAACAATTATTGTTTTAAATTAAGTAAAATCCGACAAATTTCTCAATATTCTTCCAAGCAAAGCTAATATTTGGGCATTTTTAAATGTATTATTTTACAATATATTTTTTCTTTGATAGATTATGTAATTATCTTTCATTTGACACCTACTTTATCAAAATTGGTGCGGTGGTTTGGCTTGTAGAATGTTTTAATTATTTTTTTAAAGAAGTGGCGCCATCTTTTTTCCTAAGGGATGAAACTTTCGCTGCTGCGGGGGAAATCGATTATTTTGGTCCCTAGTATCACTGTGCAAAGCGGCTTTCCTTTATCACAAAGTGCAGCTTTCCGACGAAATATCGCCATAAGACCTAGTACTAGTTTACATTCGGATTTTCACATTATCTGATTGAGACAAAGGGGAAAACAGAACCCCTTGGCTGGCGTTCGTTGGCCTTCGTTGGTCCGGTGTGTACGCAGTATTACAAGACTGTTTAATTGGCTATAAAAATGGGCTCAAGTCACATACTAATGTGACGCCACCATAACAACAGTATAATTTTATACTGCTGGATAACATTCACAGAAACCGGTGCGCATAAAAAAATAACGCTGTAGGGCTAGCGCAGTCAGAGCGGAGAAATCCTCGCGGAAGTTTTTGAGGTCATTGTCAAATGAACCATGTCACCATAGCCTAAAATACAAAATTGTATGACTATCAACAGAGAAGTCAGCGTCGCCTCGCGCGCATATTATTCATACAATTTTGTATTTTAGGCTATGATGGCATGGTTCATTTTTCAATCCTCAAAAATCTCAAACATTTCCACGAGGATTTTTTCGTTCTGTCTGCGCCGACCCGTATACGATCAAAGGAAACCCGTTCCGTTGTCGCAGAGACCCGGCCCTGGTGGTGCGGCCCCACATTCCGTTCAAGGCGTGTCTGGACAGCTTCATGAAGGAGGAGCTCATCGAGCAGTTCTTCAGCAGTGCAGTCAACAAGAAAGTCACCGCCAAGAAGTAAGGATACAGACGTCAATTTAAGTTGTCTTTGTATTTTTTTTAATGATTTTATTAATATAACTATTGATCTGTATTGTAGTTTTATAATTTAGTAAGAACTTAAATATATACAGGGTGCATTTTTAACCACTCTCCAAATTTTTTCCAGGCTTTATGTATCATTAATAGATCACATTTATGGAAAAAAATTGGTAGGTAAAATTTGCACATTAAAATGATAACGATTAAATAATTACCACGATCGCATAGTCACCTAGTCACGTAGGTCAAACCACGGTCAAACGCCTCCCGCGCACAATACAATGAATGAAACAGCCGGTAAGGCGCGGGTGCAGGGGCACGGGGGGAACCGCGCCCGCGCCGCCCCGCCGCCGCCCGCCGGCCGCCGCGCCTCCCTGCCCGGGTGCCCTCGGCAACCGGCAGCAACATCAATCAGTCGGCCGCGCAACTCCTTTGCGTACATACATTTCCGTGTTTACTTCCGTGTTGCGCGCGCGCCGCCCCGGCCGTGCCAGCGCCGGTGCCGCGCCGCCGCCGCCGCCCCGGCCGCCTGCCGTAGCGAAACCCGCATGTATGTTTCGCGATGTATTCGATTCGGTCGTGAATAGGTAGTATGAAATGGTGCGTTGTTGTTATAATTTACATGTGGAGTGAAATAAATGTCGTGTTTATGTCGAGGAAGCACAAAGCCTAGCAGCATTTGAAAAAGTGAAAAGTGACACTGTAGGTACCTATTGTAGTGCGCGCAAAGTTAAAGGAGAGTGTAAAAACGTGCAAGTCTCTGCTTGGCGAGAAACGGTATGCACTTTGAACAATTCATAAAGTTATTTACCTATTCGTAGCGTAGTAAGCAGGAGCAGGTCTTAAAAGTTAGGTAGGGTGAATTACGCTGTTTGATAAATGATTTTTCTTAGAATTCCTAACGAAAAATGCATATGAAATTGACCAGTCGCAATGAACTTCAAATGTTCACAAACCCGTAGGAGTACATTCGCGCGGCAGCGAGCGCAACACAAGTACACATGATCAGCTGTTCCAGTCAACCACCGCTCAGTTTAAATAGGCACCTTTAAATTTACGAGTAATTCAAGATATTGTATTGTGGTGTCATTGATTGTGGTACTAACATTAGATCCTAATGGATTAAATTAGGAATGCGTTTTTTTCTAACGATTACGTTTCTTTAAGTTATGTAATTGCTCGCTACATAAGTACCTACTTACTTCGTATTATTTTTTACTAGGTGATCAATACAAAACAATTGCATATCCTTTTAATCAATTTGATACTAATTATCATTCCATCTAAGCAGGAATCCCAAAAAATCTAAGTTTTCTTATTACGTTTACTTTTTACATTCACAATGCAATTTTTATTATTTAAAATTTTAAAATGAAGTACCTACCTACCTATTAGAAAAAAAACGACCCGTCTCACAACTAGCTCCGATGGGACTCGAACCCACGACCTTTCACTATCCGGGCGAATGCTCTAACCACTGAGCAACTGAGTAACGACTCCGTATCTTTTACCTAATCCTTAGAACAAAGAAACGTACTGTAACTGGCGCCAAAATCACCCTAATGTTATCTGACACGGACTTTGTATCTGGACGGGGGCAGCGGTGTAGCACTTAGCCTTCATCATCATCACACCTGTTGTTAAGTGGTGATAAGGCTGAGTGTGGAAGCAATACTCCCGATCCTGATATCTTCAATCACTGAGGAACTGGCTATCTTATCTCTAACTGCCTGAACACAATAATGCTAAAAACATCATTGTTAGTGCATCAGACTAACAAGCCCTACCACCAACCAAATCAAATACAATGTACCCCCACTAAGAAGTGAACCCGAGACCTCTGGGTCTGATGCCGGTGGTGTGTACCATCACTACACCACAGAGGTGGTTAAAGCGAACTCTTGTAGTTGTGACCTTTGGTGACCCGTCTCGGCCGCCGGGACACGGGGTGGGCGCGGGGAGGGTATGCGGTCTGTCGCTCGCGCGCGCTCGGCCGTTGTCGGCGGGTCGGTCGGTCGGGTGCGGGGCGCGGGGAATATACCAGGCTATCAATGAACTTAGTGTGGGTGTATGTTTAGTTAGCGCAAGCGGGCGGGGCGTTGCGCGGTGACCAAAAACGTAGGTCTTTTAGGGATAACTTTGTGATGACTCAACTTAAAAAATTTGTACTAGGCGACACTAAAAGAAAATATACGTATTTCATCATTTTTCCTAAAGATTATGTTCAGTACACCCCGACCTAGGCCAAGCGGAGTCGGTTCAGCGCAGTGGAAGCGTATATATCACTAATATGGACTCCGGACAAAACTTGGTTTCAGCCGGGATGTGACTGAACAATATGAACTGCGATACACAGCGACTTAATTTAAATTAAGGTGGATTCTACATACGGTTCCTGGGGGTGGCGAAGGTCTTCTGGGCAGCAGTGGTGTGAGGGCGCGCCCTCATATAGTTTCCTTTCTTCTGCAGACCTTACCAATTCGTCACCTTATTCACAAAACCCCTCACACAGGGTCCCAAGACACTGGGCAACAACACAATACACACACGGGGGAGCTTTTTTTATTACAATTTAACCTCCCGACAACAACGCATGGTGGAAAGCTATCCTTTAAAGCCTCGCGACCGGCCTCTCCTCAGGATGGCATCAAAATCTTGGTCGTACAAAACGGGATGACAAGGATAATTCAGGATTCAATTCAAACTCGATATGCCAGGCACATTCAACGCGAGCGATTTTTAACAAATCAGCACAATTTTATTCCGACATTTTTTCTTACAAGAATTTCAATCCGAGAGCACTGTCAATTTGACAGCTAATGTCAATATGACGTGACATTAGGGATGCGTTCAGAAACGTCGATCTTTTCCGAACATCCCCCCGCCCCGGACCGTTAAGAACGGTACGTCAATCTACGGGTAATCGGGAGAGCCCACTAACTGCTCTCTTCAAAACCGAATCCCGAACCAAAACCTCAGCAAAACGAGGAACTCCGTCAGTTCCGGGGTAGAGTTTAACAATGCGCCCCCTTCGCCAACATAGGGGCGGCAGGTTAGCATCCTTAATCAACACGAGGTCGCCAGTCTGGGGTGGGGTGGTTTTATCTGTCCACTTCACGCGCTGTTGTAGGATATGCAAATACTCCATCGACCAACGTGCCCAGAAGTTTTGGGACATCTGTTTCAAAAGTTGGTATCGCGACAAACGATGGGATCCTACATCCTGAATCGGATATTCAGGCAAAGCCAAAAGGGGCTGTCCGATCAAGAAATGACCTGGGGTCAACGCTTCCAGGTCATTCGGGTCCGAAGACAACGGGCACAAGGGTCGCGAGTTGAGGACGGCCTCAATTTTACAAAATACCGTAGCAAGTTCCTCAAACGTGAGAATAGTTTCTCCAATCACGCGACGCAAGTGTGTCTTGGCAGCCTTTACACAAGCTTCAAAAATTCCTCCCCAGGTCGGACAAGCTGGAGGGCTAAACTTCCAGATTATCCCACGCCGGGAGAGGGTGGTTCCAATGTCTATTTTATTATCAACAAAAAACTTAACTACTTCCTTAAGATAATTACACGTTCCCTTATAATTAGTACCACAATCGGAACGTATCAATGTCGGCAGTCCTCTACGGGAAACAAATCTGCTCAAGGCGGCGACAAAGGCTTCGGTAGACAATTCCGAGACAATTTCCAAATGGACAGCCTTGGTGGACAAACACACAAACACGCACAAGTACGCCTTATAGGTTTTAGCATTACGCAGTCTCGAAGCCTTTACAGTAAAGGGACCGGCGAAGTCGGTGGCGACTCCGGCAAAAGCTCTACATTCCGTGACGCGATCAGCAGGCAAATCACCCATCTGGGGCTGCATGGTCGCGGCCTTCAATCGATAACAAGGCAGGCAACGGAAAACCACAGTGCGAATGGCTCGACGAGCAGACAAAATCCAAAATTCACGCTGCAAAATGGCCAACAAAGCATTACAGCCAGCATGTTGTGCATTCACATGGCGATCTGTTATTATCAGTTGAGTCAAATGTCCGGCTTTAGGTAACAAAAGGGGGTGCCGAGCTCCATACGGCAGGTTCGCATTTCGAAGTCTTCCGCCGACTCGCAAAAGCCCACTCTCGTCCAGGAAGGGATTCAATCGCGATACCGCGCCCTTCAACTTGCGACGGCCTAAACGCAAAATTTCAATCTCGGACTCAAAACTATCAGCTTGTACTCTCCGGACCCAAAACAAGAGCGCGTCCCTACGCTCGTCCGGAGTGAGAACCGACGAATCACGCCTCGCGCGTGGGTTTCTGCAATTGTACACAAAACGTCTGATCCAAGCGGTAACACCAAGCAGCTTCTGTAAGGAGCTGTACCGATCCAACAACAAATCCTTTTCCCCGGCGGGGTTAGTCTCCAGGACGCATGCCCGCATATCAGGAACGGCTACGTTCGACAACGCTGGAGAGGGCGGCCACTCCGACTCAGGCCGCATCAACCACTGTGGGCCCCACCAGAGGGGGTGGTTAATTAGGGTTGGGGCTACACAACCCCGAGACGCACAATCCGCGGGATTCATGGTTCCCGGCACGTGTCTCCAAATCAACTCGATGTCGGAATTACAAATCTGCGACACTCGATTGGCCACAAACACGTCCAAGGTGTGCGCCGGAGCCTTCAACCAACAAAGGACGACCTGACTGTCCGTCCAAGCATAAACCTCTTGTATCTTAATAGATCGACCTAATGTGAGCCATACGTGGTTCAACAAACGCATTAGGAGGGCAGCTCCACACAATTCCAACCTCGGGATCGTATGACGAGTCCGAAGGGGAGCGACTTTGCTTTTCGCTATCACCAGATGCACAGCAACAACTCCGTCAACAGTAACGGTGCGGAGGTACACGGCCGCAGCAAATCCACGTTCGGAGGCATCGGAAAAGCCGTGAAGAGTAACTTTACAATTTTCAGAAGGGAGGAATAGCCTCGGCAAATGCACTTCATTAATCTCGGGGAGGGATGAAACGAAGCTCGACCAATCTCGGAGTAACTCGTCCGAGAGGGGTTCATCCCACGACACACCCGAAGCCCATAACCGTTGCAAGAAACACTTGGCCATAAACAGCACGGGGCAAATCCACCCATTGGGGTCAAAGGTACGTGCGACAGTAGACAATACTAAACGCTTGGTCCAGACTTTCGGTGGTCGTAAATCCACACAATAAGTGAACGTGTCAGAGACCGGTTTGTACTGTACGCCAAGGACGGTCACCACATGGGGATTATCAACATTTTCGAATAGGTGGGGGTCCTGCTGGTGCTCTTCGGGCAAACCTACCAGTACATCAGGCGAGTTGGATATCCATTTCCTCAACTCGTAACCTCCCGACTTCAAAAGGGCGGTGAGTTCGTCTCTCAGGACAATCGCCTCTGAGACAGATGAGGCGCCCGTGCAAATGTCATCCCCATAGACGTCACTGGCCAAAATGGCGGAGGCGCGAGGGTATCTCAAGCGCTCCTTCTCGGCCAACTCCAACAAAGAACGAATCGCAACAAACGGGCTCGAAGCCAAACCGTACGTATTCGTATTCAATTCATAAATCAACAAGGGGTCCCTAGGACTCTCTCTCCACAAAATCAATTGGTACCTCCTATCCTCTGGATGGATGACCGTTTGTCTGAACATCATCCGGATGTCAGTCATAAATACAATTTGGTGCCGCCGGAAGTTGGTCAAAATGTCTGAGATCTCCGTGTGCAGCTTGGGACCTACATGCAGACACTGGTTCAAGGACGCTCCAGTAGAGGTGGGAGCCGAACCGTCAAAGACCACCCGAATCTTTCCGGATTTCAAAACGGCGTGGTGCGGCAAAAAGAAGTGCTCAACGGAGCGCCAATCCAAATCGCTCACGGACATGTGCCCTAACTCCTCATACTCCCGCATGAATTCAACATACTTCTGGCGGAAGACCGGATCCTTGCTCATGCGACGCTCCATCGCCATTAGCCTACGTTCCGCTAGCGGTCGGGATTCGCCCAGAGGAGGTCGGCCGGCACGAAAGGGGAGACGGGTGATCAAACGACCAGAGCGGAGGCGACCAGTGTTATTCTGGTAATACAACTCGCATTCATCCGCTACTGGGTCAACCCGCGGGGCTGGTGGAGGTTCCTCAACCTCCCAAAACTTCTGCACCACTTCGGAGAGAGACACATTAAAAACAAGACCGCGATCCTCATCAAGGGAATCCAAAACGCGGCGAGCGGGGCCCATCACAACTGTACCGAGTGTCGTCTGCAGAGCTACCAAGCCATCTGGCTGCAAAACTCGCTTCCCCGTCAACAAAACTCGCCCCAGGACATCGGCTCCAAGGAGAGCATCAATCGGGCCTGGGCGGAAGAAATTTGGATCGGCGAGTGGGGAATCAGACACCAAAGACAACATACTCGGTCCCAAGTCAACTGAAGGTTGACGGCCAACAACTGTGTCCAACACAATCGCCGAGGTCTTAATGCCTGGCGTGGACTTATTACGTGATGTAAATGTGAAGTCAACATGCCCTAACAACCCGGGGACTTTCACATCGCCAACACCTCTCACGCCTTCCGTGTGGGGGTGCACCTTGAGGCCCAACCGCCTAACTAACCAAGATGACACAACACACCCCTGAGCACCGGAATCCAACAAGGCGCGAACTTCCACAAGGTCGCCATTCAATCCCCTGACAAGCACAGAGGCCGTGGGCAACAAAACGGTCTCTGGAGGGGTGGCTACAATCGACCGTAAACACGTTGATTGCTAGTATGTGGGGTCCCCAGACGTCCCCCCATGGTAAGGGGGTCGCTCATAGCGATCCAGTGGGTCCCATTCTCCCACATACGGCCTACGTCCAATTCGCCCGGTATCAGGCGGGTTATATCTCCCGGCCCCTTGAGGACGGGGCGGGCGCCGCTCCAAACGCGGGTATTCGGCGAGCGGCGGCGAGAATCGGTGCCTAGCATCCACCGTGTACGTCGCCCCATAGTCGCGGGGGCACGGTGACCGATTTTCAGAAGGGGGGTCCCGGGGACCCCCGGCTGTGCGAGGCTCAACACGTTGCGGGGGGCTTCTACGACCTCCCGCAACGCTCGCAAAATCGAACCCCCTAGTTGGGGACCGATTTCCCATGGGGGGGTCCGTGGGACCCCCGCCCGTGCGAGGCTCAAAACGTCGCGGGGGGCCTCTACGACCTCCGGCAGCGCTCGCATAACTCATCCCCATCCTTGGGGATCGGTTTCCCATGGGGGGGTCCCTGGGACCCCCGCCCGTTTGAGGCTCCCAACGTGGCGGAGAGCGTCTGGGGCCACTCTGGTGGCCACTAGAACTGCTGCGGGATGCAAACACCGCGGGGGGTCCGAGACCCCCACCCATACGAGGTGATCCTGCAGCGACGCGCTGCGGCGCTCCGCCGCCCTCTGGGCTGTTCATGCAGAGGAGGGGATGGTGGTTGCCCTTACAAAAGCGGCATGGGTGCGCTTGGGTACATTCGCGCTGCATGTGCAGGCCCAAGCACGAGTAGCACCATGTCCGTTGTCGCGCGATCGCTCGACGGCCTTGGACGCGCTGGTCGAGGAACTTATCACAACGGGTCGTGCTGTGACCCGGTTCCCGACAGTACAAGCAGCGGGCGGTCTCCTGGACGGCAGCATAGCGGCCGGGCGCGCGCGGGGCCATACGCCCCCTACGGGGGGGTCCGGTGGGGGACCTACTCTGTGGCACAGGTCGTTCGGGTCCCATAGGACCGGCCAGAGAGGAATTACCTGCCAGTCTACTCTCTCCTTCCAGGAACGTCAAGAGGTCCGAGAAGGGTGGCAGATAAGTCGCACTATCCCCACCATACTGCTGCTCAAAACGGACCTTAACAGAGTCCGGCAACTTTCCCAGGACAATGTGCAGTAACAAAAACGACCACTGCTCCACTGGGAGTTTTAAGTTTTTTAATGCGTTGTAGGCAACCAACAGCGGATTCAACAACGCCACTCTCAAGTGCATCACGCTGGCAACGCGGGGTAAATTCAAAATGGCGGCAACATGGTTGTCCGCCAGACGTCGTACGTTCTGGTACCTACGGGCAATCAAATCCCTAGCAATAGGGTAATTTTCATCCGAGGGGGCTAAATGTTGAACCGATTCAAGCGCCTCCCCTTCCAACACGGATAACAAATAAGCCAACTTCTGGCCCTGGGTCAAATCGTCCCGGGCATGTACGAGACTATCAAAAATATTAATAAAGCCCTCCCAGTCCTCTAGACGACCAGCAAAACGCCTTAAATCTAAGGGGGCCAATCTAGCGAATAGAGGGGGCATACTCTTAGATGTGACCGGGGACGGGCTCGGTTCATTCTCTCTTGCCACTTGCAAAGGTCGAGCCACCTGGGTAATTCTGTCCGCAAAATCATAACATTGGTCCACATCCAAACCGACTTCTTGTCGCATTTCCACATCGGCCTCAACAGTCTTTTCCAAAAATAAGGCATACTGTTCATCAACAACAGCCAAACGTATGGGCAGATCTACGTATCTGTTCAACAAGGCCTCTGTCCTATCTGGTCGATCCAACAACGCAACCGCAGAAGCTAACCACCGTAACTCAGAACGTATTTTGGCTTTAGCAGAGGAGGCCGTCATTGTAACGTCACAAATTTATCAACAAAAACAACAAATTCAAATATTCACTATAACACAAAATCTCCAATATTTGGAGGTTATTAATAACCACAAAATTCCAATATTACAACAACAAAGTATTTATAATGACACAAACTCTTAAATATTTGGAGGTTATCAGAAAACAACAAAACTCAAGTATATAATTATAACTCTAAACTCTCAAGAGGTTATAACTTAGACACAAATTAACTTTGCCTTTATAAGTCAAAAGTTATTCAGTTCAAACAAATCACTGACTATTGAAATTCACTTGGATATCAACACACAACAAGTTAATTTTAATTATTTCAAAGCACAAGTTTCAATAAGCTTCAATGTGTAAACAATGTCTTAAATCATTTAAGTTTCACTAAGTATTGAGTGCAAACTTATTAAGTACCCAAGCCCTTTTAGGACAACTTTTTATTAGCTATTATTATTCACTTCACGACTTGTCAATGTTCACAACTCAAATTTGCTAACAAACTAAATAATAATTATTATGAACAAAGAAAGGCATCTGTTTACATTTTGGAACTTCAATACATGACAATTAATTACAAGACATGGAACCAATAACAATACAAGTACAAATTAATCTAGTCCGGACCATATGGTCATCAAAACGGCACTGATTAATAGACAAAGTTTTGGCGTGGGCCTGTCAGGCCTTCAAGCTACGCCCTGCTACCAACCATTTGTTCAGTACACCCCGACCTAGGCCAAGCGGAGTCGGTTCAGCGCAGTGGAAGCGTATATATCACTAATATGGACTCCGGACAAAACTTGGTTTCAGCCGGGATGTGACTGAACAATATGAACTGCGATACACAGCGACTTAATTTAAATTAAGGTGGATTCTACATACGGTTCCTGGGGGTGGCGAAGGTCTTCTGGGCAGCAGTGGTGTGAGGGCGCGCCCTCATATAGTTTCCTTTCTTCTGCAGACCTTACCAATTCGTCACCTTATTCACAAAACCCCTCACACAGGGTCCCAAGACACTGGGCAACAACACAATACACACACGGGGGAGCTTTTTTTATTACAATTTAACCTCCCGACAACAACGCATGGTGGAAAGCTATCCTTTAAAGCCTCGCGACCGGCCTCTCCTCAGGATGGCATCAAAATCTTGGTCGTACAAAACGGGATGACAAGGATAATTCAGGATTCAATTCAAACTCGATATGCCAGGCACATTCAACGCGAGCGATTTTTAACAAATCAGCACAATTTTATTCCGACATTTTTTCTTACAAGAATTTCAATCCGAGAGCACTGTCAATTTGACAGCTAATGTCAATATGACGTGACATTAGGGATGCGTTCAGAAACGTCGATCTTTTCCGAACAGATTAACATATTCAAATTTGGAGAGTGATTTTAAATACTTCCTGTATATATTACAAACAACAGTAAACTTTTAAAATGAATAATAAGAATAATAATAATTTATTTGCATTAGCATACATGTTTACACTTGAGTTCACATTGTGGTATATACAACATGTAACAGAATTCATGGCTAAACTAGAATATGGGTAGTAATTAACCGATCGTCTAAAATACTTTGTTACCGACAAATATACTAGGCGACTGATTTGTGGCCAATTTCAATAATCTATCTTCAGAACTTTTGTTATTTCCCGTCATTTAACAGAAATATCTAGGCAACAAATCTTTATTAAAGCTTATATCTGTAAGGATGGTGGGGTCGGGATGTTAAGTAAGACACTCGTTCATTGTAGAAGTCCTCCCTGTTTAATCACAATTTTACATATATATACTTAAGACTACGTGAGATGGGAAGGCCACCTCGAACTATCAGGGAGATAGTTATTTTCCATTGATATGATACAATTTAATCACTACATCACACCTCCCCTGAAAAGACCAGGCATCCCTCCCTTGAAAAGAAAGCTACTATTTCTTTTTAATACTAACTTAAGAACTCTATAGCACAATTAATTAACAAATATCTTATCAATACAATATATAAAAAAAACATTTCATTTTTACCATTTCCTACTTATAGAGTTAAAGACATTAATAAAAAAACATTAAAAACATTAATTATTAAGAATATAGAACTTAAACTTAGGTGATGCCTACATCACGTCTATTATAAAACTTATCTCTAATAAAAGTATTCTCAAAAATATTCTTAGTAATCGTTGGTTTATCAACCCAGCTACTATCATACATTATTGGCTCCCTTTTATTTCTACTGCCATCATAACATTTCGTCTCAATACGAGTACTACATTTATTTACATTTTGTGGCATGTTAGTTTTCATTATTAAATTTGGGAACACAACATCATACTTGTTTGTATACTTACAAAAAAATTCATAAAGTGCCTCATCAAAAATTAAGTTTTTTATCCCTAAGG
This sequence comes from Crambus lathoniellus, assembly GCA_949710035.1. Classification (NCBI taxonomy): domain Eukaryota; kingdom Metazoa; phylum Arthropoda; class Insecta; order Lepidoptera; family Crambidae; genus Crambus; species Crambus lathoniellus. The sequence goes on along the minus strand of OX453303.1, from coordinate 6,577,450 downwards.
TTTCGCAAAATAGTGCGACATCATTCGCTATTAACTTTCCTTGGGAGATTGAGGACTTTTTCATATACATAGTGCTTTTTAAAGGATCATACAAGCATAACCTATTTTTCGATACAATATTTTCGCGAGTTTCTATATCCTTTTGAATATTCTCTTTAAGGACTAACTCAACAAAGCAATTTATTTTCTTAGGAGTTGCTGGCTCCTCTTTGGACACTACCTTGGTATCGTAGGAACATACGAAATATTCACTATTTATTTTCTCTCGTTTCACCGTTTTAAGTCGATTTCCACTACTACTCTTTTTACAATTTTCAATTGACTCATTTACGTGGAACAATTCATTCAAGTTTAATTCGTCGCAGTCATCAATAAAACTATAATAACATTTTTCTAATGCGCGACTATTATTATTTATATTAACATTGACCTTTGTCTGTTTCTGCTGACCCAGCAAAACACGGTCACTTCGCGGACATCGCGGAATGCGTGAATTTCTCACGTCACATCTACCTATCGTCGCTATTTTCTTACTGTAACCATTTACAAAACTTACATTATAATTGTTATAATTCATAATATGCGACTTACGTTTAGGTATAACTTCGTTATGCCGTTTTTCAGAGAAACTATATCTACACAAAGACATTATGCCATGCTCATCTACAGCTGCTTGGATGGCATCATTTAATGATTTATTTTCTCGGCATTGTACTATTAAACTAATTCGTCTATTATTTATTCCATTGGCAAAACATTGAATAGCCATTTTTTCATTGATCGGCATCAAAATTTTTTTCTTATTCAAATTATAATCTGACTGGGCATACGTTAAATCTAATAACAATTTATTAACTTCAAAACCAAATTCCTCTATAGACATATTTCCTTGTCGGCAGTTATGTAGTTTATTTAAAATTGCTAAGTGACTCTTTATTGGTAAAAGATACTTTTCCATATCAATAATTAAACTTTCAACATTTTCATAATAAGATTTAAAATGGTATTTGTACTCCAAAAGTCGTGTTTTAAGCACAAAATTAATTAAAGATTGTTGTGAATTTGCATCAAGAATGCTACTATAGTACTCTACGTTACTAATTAAAAAATGTGTTACATGCTCTTGACCCGTCATCACAGGTATCAAGGCTAAAGCAATTTCTAGGTCAAATGTCTCCATTTTAAAATTTAACTTTAAACTTTTCTAGCGATAAACAACAATTAGCACCGTTATATATCAAATCTTAAATTACGTGGCTCAAAAATACAGTCATTTAAGTATAAAGTAAGTAAAAAAAAAATAACTATCAAATAAGTATCACAAATTATCGTTGAACCATTGTAAAATTCAATACACAAAGTAGGTACTTTCTTAATTTACCTTTCTGAAAACAAAGTTTTTTTTTTTCAACAATTAAAGTTTTCATAAAATAGTTTGTGCCGTAAATTGCTTATAAAAATAAACTACAAAATAATGGGAAAAAAAATAACTATGAAACAATGTTTTTAAACTTACGGTTTTGCCAATTCATTTAAAATCAAAATAAGTCGAATCGAAACCTTTTCCATAATCAGCTGCATTATTTTCTTCATTTGTCGGAGTCATAGCCGAAGTCGGACATCAGACGTTAGTTTCCTTTGGTGAGCCTCTTTTTCTTGGTCGGAACGACATCTTGGTGCATAGAATAGAATAGAATAGATAGATTATATTTATTTCGCTAGAATGTGGTACATTAAAGTTGACATGTCATTATAGAGTGCGATACACATTCACCCAGGCAGGGCATGCAAAAATCAAAAATAAAAAACAATCATGGATTACAATCATACCTAACAATTACATAATCACTTATTTAGCTGAATAAAATATGCAGCTGGTTCCTTCAGCTGAACGGCTTCTTAATCCCGCTTTCGAATCTCGTTCCCGAACTAACACTACTTCGCCATGACCCATCATGGTCACTATGGCTTCGCGAGATTTCTTATCTACGCAGAATGGTGGCTAGGCGATAATGGTCGCCATGTGGGGCTCTATGACCACGCAGAATTTTGTAGTCACGGTCGCCATGTAAGGATGTTGGGGTCGGGATGTTAAGTAAGACACTCGTTCATTGTAGAAGTCCTCCCTGTTTAATCACAATTTTACATATATATACTTAAGACTACGTGAGATGGGAAGGCCACCTCGAACTATCAGGGAGATAGTTATTTTCCATTGATATCACGTTCTTCTATGAACGTGATACAATTTAATCACTACATCACATATCCTACTGGAGATAGGTTATTAAAATCGGCCGTTAGTCGCCAATCTAACCTAACCAAAACCTTTTTTCCGCAACCAAATCTAGTATTTTAGTCGGTAAATTGAGTAATATTCAGTCGATCGGTTTATTATATTCCCTAGAATATTCTGGTAGATTAGTAATTGTTAGCTAATATTGTATCGCACAAGCTAATAAACAAACGAATGTCAGGATAACCCGGCTGGCGACGTTCCCGGACTACCTGCTGATCCAGCTGAAGAAGTTCACCATCAAGGAGGACTGGACGCCCGCCAAGCTAGACGTCTCCGTGGACATGCCCTGGGAGGTTCGTGCTACATGACTGCCAATATTTATATATTTATGACTATCAATATTTTTATATTTTACTAGCTTTCCGCCCGCGGCTTCGCCCGCGTTTATTACACGACGTTATCCAGAGGGAATGTGATATTTTTCCGGGATAAAAAGTAGCCTAAATTACTCCTTATTACATCAGCTACCTGCCAGTGAAAATCCCGTCAAAATCGGTCCAGCCGTTTTAGAGATTAGCCGGAACAAACAGACAGACAGACAGACAAAAATTGTAAAACATGCCATTTTGGTATATGTACCGCATATATAATCATATGCATGTAGTAAAAAGCGGTTATTTTAATGTTACAAACAGACACTCCAATTTTATTTATTTGTATAGATTGATCCCTGATCTGTAATGAAATGACGTAAATCTTTGTACTAATTAAAATTTAGTAGTGTATAATTGTGTGATTTGTTTTGTCCAGGTGGATCTAAGCTGCCTGCGCGGGCGCGGCCCGCAGGCGGACGAGACGCCGCTGCCCGAGGCGGCGCCCGACACGCCCGCGCCCTCATATAATGAGGCGCTGCTATCTGAACTGGTAACATTTTATCTTTGTTTTTCTTTATCCCCAACGGGATAGCACTTAAGGTCAAACGATTACCATACAAAAAACGTTCACCTTTAACTATGTTAGGATTCACCATTTATGGTAAATTATGTGTTCTATAGTCTTTTCTCATGTTTAAGTAGGCGCGAAATGAATATTTTACATACTTTCATTCAGAATTATAGCACAAATCAACTCCAAATTCTCATGAAACTTACGCATGTGTGTGTGACATTAGTCGTGTACGTATACAAACATTTCGAGCAAATTTGCGACGTTGCCGTTCCATGCGGCTAAGACGCGCAACGCGCGATGCCGCTCTTCCGTTTGTGTCATGTGGTTTGTGTCAATTATAATTTACATATTTCTCTTTTGAGTTAGTTCTAGATCCCACTGCAAATTAGTGCGCTCATCGAGTTTTTGCTAATAACCTAATTTTTACGTACTTCTATTAATGATTAGGAGAATATATATCTATATGGTTGCCTATCAAAATGTTGCCGCTAGTATTAAAAAAAACGGCCAAGTGCGAGTCGGGCTCGCGCACGAAGGGTTCCGTACCATTGTCTATACAACATTATACACTAATTATAACATACAATATTATTCTATACTAGCGGATCCTCGCGGTTTCACCCGCGTGGTACCCGGTACCCGTGGGAATATCGGGATAAAATTTAGCCTATTCGGGAAGAATGTAGCTTTCTAATGGTGAAAGAATCTTCTAAATCGGTCCAGTAGTTTAGGAGCCTATTCGATGCAAATAAACAAACAAACAATCAAATCTTTCCTCTTTATAATATATGTATAGATAGACAACATTAGACCGGACCGGACAACGGGTCAGTATGGGAAGTTTGAAACTATAAGAGATAGAGATATATTTGTTTTATGGAAGCATGTCGTCGATATTAGAGTTTAGAAAACTGCATTCAATGATTTTCAAAAAAACTCATACACGACTCGGAAATGGGTCGGTACTCGGTAGTGGGAAATCGAACCTTGTCAGTTTTCAAAACTAAAATATTATGCTATTTTATTACGAAAGTTGATTGTGTAGATTGTTAGAAATACATTTTACTATGGAAACCTATGTCTACAATTGAAAGAAAGTGCTGCAGTTATCTATCTCATAGATGTGCACACGCCCCTTATCATACTTCGGTCCGCAAGGTATATAGGTTTTTTTTGGTATCTTTTTTCATACCTTGAGTTACATTATCGAAGTTTTCATACGAATCCCTAACTTTTTCAAAATATTCTATAGCCTATGTTAATCAGGGAAAATGTAGCAGAAAGAATTTTTGAAATCAGTCCAGTAGTTTTTGAGTTTATTCGTTACATACCTGATACATACATACCTTCATACATACCTGAATACATACAAAACGGGAATACAGGAAATCTTTCCTTTATAATATTAGTATAGATAAGGAAAAATCGGCCAAGTGCGAATTGGACTCGCCCTCGCCCATGAAGGGTTCCGTACCAACTTAACGTACCGATTGGCTATACCAAGCCAAAATTCTATTAGGTACTTATCATTTTTCGTCAGCAAAATATAACATTGTTTTTCATTTACATTTGCGGTTTTCGAAAATGTGTTATATCTCAAAAAGTGCTTACTACATCTCGTTCAAACTAATTTTCGTTGAAAGTTATTATAAAGATGTACAGTATATATTTTTTCTAGATTTTTCACTAATTTTTTTCAAAAGTTTGAGTGGTGGGGAGGGGGGGGGGACACATTTTATCGCTTTGGAAGGCTCTATCTTTCAAAATATTGACTTTGAGAAAAAATGGTTCGAGAAACCTTTATGCCATTTTTAAAGACCTATCTATAGACACCCCACACCAATATGGTTGATAAAAAAAATATTTTTCGGTTTCAGCTTCATGTATCGGAAGCCCCCGGATTTTTGTATTAAAATCGTAAAGCGGTTTATAAAATACATCTACTTACCAAATTTCAACTGAGTAGTTTTTATAGTTTTGGATAAAAGTGGCTGTGACATGCGGACGGACGGACGGACAGACAGACAGACAGACAGACATGACGAATCTATAAGGGTTCCGTTTTTTGTCATTCGGCTACGGAACCCTAAAAATGGTTAAAGAAACTTTTATATTATTTTTGAAGGCCTATCTATAGACACCCCACACGAATAGGTAAAAAATTTTTAGTTTCATTTTTATGTATGGGGTTATTATTTTTATTTTCGTATAAAAATTGTAAAGCGGTTTACAGGATACATCTACCTACCAAGTTTCAAATGTGTAGTCTTAATAGTTTTGGATCAAAGTGGCTGTAACATATGGACAGACGGACAGACAGACAAATGACGAATCTATAGGGGTTCCGGTTTTGGCCATTCGGCTAAGGAACACTAAAAATGGTGTTCCAAGCATTATTTTCCCTGTATACGTTTTTTGGAGCATTAGTTGATAGACTACTTGTGTAATTTAAAAAATAATAATGCAATTGCATTTGTTGCAATTTATACATCTAAATTAATATTTTAATGTTTTTTTTTAAACAATAGTAAATATAAAAAAAAAATTAGCTTCCTGAGGTTTGAACCCTAACTCTCTGATGCCTGAGTCAAGCATTTTGACCGCTAGGCCACATTGTCGTTTTTAGCTGGATCGAAATGTTTTGTTACTAGAAACTCGGATTTATGGTATGCATGTGTGAGTGATTAGTAAAATTGGATGACAGAACAACATATTCAACATATTTGGATGATTTTTGTACTACAAATAGTTAAGTGTTGGTTTCGAAAATTCATTATTTATTTATAGAAGGCGCAAAAAGTATTTTGAGTTACAAAGATACAAAGAATAATTAACAAAAAAATAAAAACTACCAAATAGCGAAAGTAGCGTCATCTAACGAGCCTTCAGCTTTTTGTGACTTAATCGTTTGACCTTAAGGTCATAGCCCGCACCGCTCCAACACCGCCCTAAACGAAGGCGACAGCTAACAGGCACCCAGCAATCCACGCGGCGACAGCTAGCAGACTCCCAGCTGTCCACGCGTAGACTGCTATTCCCTCTATAGGTGCGCGGCGGCGACGGCGCGGCGACCGCTAGCAGTCAGCGCGCGGACCGCGCGGCGTCAACGAGGCATCAGCTACCGAGCAGTCTGACGGCGGTAAACTCGCGGACCGCGCGCTGTCCGCTATTTTATATTGTTACTGTGAAATGCATCTACAGTGAACGACATTAAGTCCTTATTTGGCTGTTCATACTTTGGTTGGGTGGGAGCGGTGCGGTCTAAGTGGGCTATGACCTTTAGCCTTCATCACACACACCTGATGTTAAGTGGTGATAAGGCTGAAGGTGGAAACGCACTACTCCCGGAATCCTCAATCACTGAGCAACTGGCTATCTTATCTCTTACTGCCGAACACAATAATGCTGAAAACATCATTGTTATGGCGTCTGACTTAGATAAAATGGTGGTCCAAGCTAGCCAGGCGGACTAAGAACAAGTTCTACCACCAACCAAACCGAATACAATATGTACCTCCACTGGGAATCGAACCCGGGACCTCTTGGTCTGAAATCGGTGGTGTGAACCACTAGACCACAGAGGCGGTCGAAATCTTTGTCAGCCATACTAAAGTCTATTCGCCGAGAGTTGGTCATAAATTAGGTGGAGACCTGATGGCTAGCAAAAAAAGCATAGGGTCTACCTAGTTTGAGCATCAGTCTTCCTTTGTTGTTTTAATCACTATTGTAATAAAATTGTAAACGTAAGAATTTTGTACAAAAAGGAAGAAAATAAATAATTATAATAAAAGTCAGGGTTTCTTAACTTATTGCGGCCCGTTTATTATTCAAAAAGAGTTAAGTAACAAGATATTAACAAGAGAGCGATCGCACGGCCGTTTGAGCCGTGGTTGATCACAAGTGCGTGCCTCTTACCACGAAAAATGCGAAATTGAGAGATAAGCGACGACGGCCGCCATACAGTTTGCGATAATTAAGCGACAGTTCGCTGTTCGGAGATATATATTTATCAACTCACAGCGAACAGACTATACAGATACAGGGTGTTGATGGATAAGCGGAAAACCTCTTAGGTGGTGATTGTGCTCATGAATATGAACAACTTTTACTACGTGACCAACTCTGCAACTCAACAAAAAAAAACAGCTCTTCCATACATTCTTTTCGAGTAGGTATTAACAATTTGTATGAAACAGCTGATATTTTTTTGTTGAGTTGCAGAGTTGGCCCCATAATTCATGAGCAGAATCACCACCTAAGAGGTTTTGCGCTTATTCATCAACACCCTTTATATTATTAAAACAAGAAGAATCGACTTCCTTTAGTTGTTCGCTAAAAGAGAAGACTGGTCAAGCGTCCACATTAACAATATCAAGCTAACGATCATGATTTCCATACACAGTTGGAAATGGGTTTCCCCGTGGAAGCGTGCAAGAAGGCTCTCTACTACACGAACAACTCTGGTATGGAGGCGGCCTCCAACTGGCTCATGGAGCACATGAACGACTGGGACTTTGCCAATAAGTTCGAGCCTCCAGGATCGCAGCCCGCAGGTAAATGTAATCCTTATTAATGTAGATATAAGGTACATTTATAGCATGGGGACGGCTTCTAACTGCTCCTTGGAATATATTAATGACTGGGACTTTGCCAACAAGTTTCAGCCTCCAGGATCGCAGCCCGCAGGTAAATATGGTTCTTATTGCTGTCACAATAAGGGTTACTCTCCTATGGAGACGGTTTCCAACTGGCTCATGGAGCACATGAATGATTATGACTTTGCCAACAAGTTCTAGCCTCCAGGGTCGCAGACCGCAGGTAAATATGGTTCTTATTGCTTTAGCAATAAGGGATACTCTCCTATGGAGACGGCTACCAAATGGCTCATGAAGCACACGAAAGACTGGCACTTATTGCTGAAGCAATAAAGTACGCTGTGCTATGGAGCGGAACAGATGATAAATAAGAAACAAGAGATAATTCATTTTAAGTAACTATAATCTAAAGGAGCTTCTCTAAAATGCATCAAACTGGCTCACTGATTAGACTAAAATAAAAAGGTAGGAAAATCGTTACTATGTTGTGAATTCATGAAATTTTTCACTCGTTCAAATAATCAGAAATCGTTTTTCGTATGTAATTTGTTACATGTGTTTTCACCTCTCCAGCTCGAAAAGGGCGCTTTTGGCGCCTAAAAACTCGCAGCAAAATCGATTTTTGCTGCGAGCGTGAGGCAAAGTGCTTTTTTAATTTCTTACACCAACTTTTGAAATAATTAAGAAAAAAGAAATAGAGTGACAAGGATGAGACTTTTAAAATTAATATGAGCAAAAAGGATAGATAAGATAGCTTTATGTCGATGGACATGAAATATAAAGCTTAAAAAATAAATACACGGATACCAAAGGTTCGAAATAAAGAGTATGAACGAAATGAGGTCGCATACATGATATAAATATAAAATAAGAAAAATTAATGTATTCTAATAACAAATTATATATACGATTGTACTACTATTGCTTTTTATTAAACACGCAATATTTAAAATAAATAATATGAAGTGAACATTATAATCGCTTACTAATATCATGTTTGGTTTTCATAAAAATTACATGCAGTGCAGTTTTTGAACGCAATGCAAACAGTTACCTTCAACTTGCATAATTGCACCAATTTTACTCTTAATTATTAATTTTGTAATTTTGATGTTTTCTTTATTGTTAAATGTTGCCTTCAATGTTGTTTTTCTGACCTGTAACACTTTTCTCGCTGGTAGAGGTGAAAAGTTGTATGTTTAACACGAGAGCAAAATTTTCTGATGTCTCGTGCCTTTAAATCACTCACTGTGCTCAGTAGTCTATTTATTTTATTTATTTATTTATTTTTTTATTTATTAGAAACCAGGCAAGCATTTGACCGCCAACTTGTTTGGCTAACAGGATGCAGTATAAGATGTTACATGCCTGCCCAGGAGAAGCCTATTCACTCTCGACTTAAAGAGACTTGGGTTGTAAGAATCAGGGAACACAGAGACAGGCAGCTCATTCCACTCTTTAGCGGTTCGTATGAGGAAAGAATTTGCGAAGCGCTTGGTACGGACAGCTGGAATGTTAACGATGTAGGGGTGGTAGGCTAGTCTGCGTCTGGTACCCCGATGGTGGAAAGGGGCTGGAGGCACAAGGTCATGCAGCTCGCTCGCACACTCACCAAAGTGTATTCTGTAAAAAACCGATAAGCATGCAACCTTTCGGCGGTGGCTGAGGCTCTGAAGTTTCGCCGTGGCCAACGCCGAGTCTTCAATGAGCTTCCTGGCGCGGTTTTCAATCGAGTCCAAAAGCTCAAGCTGATACTTTGCAGAACCATCCCACAGGTGACTACAGTACTCCATGCACGGACGAATCTGGGCTTTGTATAACAAAAGCAATTGATTCGGTGAGAAGTACCGTTTAGCGCGTGAGAGGACGCCAAGTTTTTTAGCCGCACACTTTGCAATGGAGTCGATGTACTCGCCAAAATGCAGGTTGGATGACAGGTTCAGGCTAAGAAGTTGCAGGTGGTCGGTTATCGGTAAGGACACACTCTGGAAAGTCGGAGTCAGTTGAAAGGGATTCCGTTTGGCGGTGAATAAACAAGCCTGCGTTTTTGCGGCATTGGATCCGACAAGATTGGCGTTGCCCCAATCGGAGACAGCCTGAAGTGCCAGATTCATTTTCTCAACTAGGGACTCTCGACAAGACTGGATTTCGCTACTGGTAGCCTTTGCACCTGAAAGATATCTGCTAGTAATGGTGGTGTCATCTGCATAGCCAATAGTATCAGACATCAGCAGGTCGTTTATGTGCAGAAGAAATAGTGTCGCAGATAAGACAGATCCTTGGGGGACACCTGCATCGATTTCTTTCATGTCGGATGTTTGGTCGTCCACCACAACTCGGATTGCGCGATTTCGGAGGAAATCAGCTATCCAAGTGCAAAGACTATCTGAGATGCCATATGATGGGAGCTTACTAATTAGGCTGCCGTGCCAGACCCTATCAAAGGCTTTGGAGATGTCGAGCGATACGGCAAGTGCTTCGCCATGCTTCTCGATCGCTTCGCTCCAAAGATGGGTGGCATACACTAGAAGATCTCCAGTTGACCGACCACGGCGGAAACCAAATTGTCGGTCGCTGAGGAGGTTGTTGTCTTCGAGGTATGCCAATAGACGGGTGTTAAGTACACGTTCCATAGTCTTACAGAGTATGGACGTGACTGAAATAGGCCTATAGTTTGAAGGATCGGCACGACTGCCCTTTTTGGGCACAGGCTGCACATTTGCAAGCTTCCACGACTGAGGTACATGTCCAGTCTCAATTGAGAGGCGGTAGAGGCGAGTTAAAACAGGAGCCAGTTCAGGTGCACAGTTACGCAGAACAATTGCTGGGATACCGTCGGGACCACTAGCTTTGTTCACGTCTAGAGTGCGGAGAGCTTTTAGTACCTCTTTGTTGTGGATGTGGAAGTCACTCATAGAGGCGTCAGTACGAGGTATCGTAGGTGGAATATTGTTACCGACATCTAGACGCGAATTCTCCGCAAAAAGAGTAACAAGCAAGTTTGCTTTCTCAATCGCAGTGTGAGCGAGCGCTCCGTCCGGTTTCAGCAGTGGTGGAAGTGATGGGCGACAGAAATTTAATTCAGCCGCTTTGGCTAATGACCAAAACTCTCTACTTCCAGATGGGTGGGAAGCAAGTTTGGTTCCAATGCGGCCGATGTGATCAAAACGAGCCCTGCGCAACATTCGCTTACTAGACTTGGCAGCTTGGTTATAAGCTTTCTTCAGGGTTTGAGTGTCCGGCGATTTGCGCGCTCGAGCATCAGCCCAGGCTAAAAAAGCTGACTGTTTCTGCGCTTCGGCGCTGCGACAGTTTGCATTGAACCAAGGCTGAGCTTTACTGCCCGATGGAACATCGGAGTATGGGACGTAATATTCCATACCCCGAAGTAAGATTTCGGTGACAGCGTCTGCGCACTTCGACGGATCCTCTGAAGAGAAGCAGCATTGCCGCCATGGATAAGATGCAAAGAAGTGACGCATCTCATCCCAGTCTGCCGACTTGTATCGCCACACCCGTCTCATACCACTAGGGCCCTGATCGGGTGGGTGGTAAACAGATACAGACTTCACCACACAGTGATCGGAAGACCCCAAAGGGGCTGAAACCGATATAGAGTGTCTGTCTGGATCAGTCGTCAGCAGAAGGTCTAGGCAGTTCGGGACTTGTGTAGCAATATCTGGTACCCTCGTAGCACAGTTAACAAGCTGAGAGAGATCATGCGTAAAAGCTAGTCTACGCGCCTCTCTCCCAGCATGGTCGGTCTTCTGGTACGGGAACAACCATTCCTTGTGATGGCCATTGAAGTCCCCCAGAATGACTAACTGGGCCGAGGGATAACGAGCCAGAGCTAGATCAGCCGACTGGCTTAGGTGGTCAATTAATCTGGTGGTCTCCTGGTCGCCGCTGTGCGAGCGGTAGACAGCAGCGTAGAGAGTAAGCTCTACTCCGGTGTCCACCAAAGCCCAAAGTTCAGAGAATTTAGGCCCCTCATAGGTCTTGAGACGCTTAAAACAAATGTCATCACGGACGTACACACAGACTCCGGCATGTGGTATGAACCTATGCTCTAGAGTATACCCAGGGTATCTGAGGTACGCCGCGTCAGCTGGACAGTTTATCAGCGTCTCTGTGAGGAACAGCATTTGTGGTTTCTCAGTCTCAAGATGGTGATGAACTGGAATGAGATTGGAGTGCAAACCTCTGATATTTGTGAGGTGCACTTTGAGTGGGAGGGAGTGCATCAGTCTATATTTGAATCATAGTCATAGTCATAGTCATAAATTTTTTATTCATATAGATTAAATAAAATTAATGCTTATGAATCGTCCAAAATTTTTTTACCTACCACCTGTTATGGACATCTTTTAACTGACAAGAAAAACAGGCGAAAAAAACTCATCAGCTTTAACAGAAGCAACGCATTTACAAAAAAAAAAATTATGTCGTTGCTGGACAAAATGATACAATAATAAAATTTATACAAAAAGCTAATGCTGAAGGAAAGTATTCTCATACTTATGTATAGGAATATTTTCCTTTTATACATTGTTAGTAGTAGTGTATTATTGGGCATTCTGCCCCCGGTGGTCGTCCGCTTCGCTTCCGATCGCTCGCTGCGCTCGCTTCGGTCGGCAGAATGCCCAATAATACACTACGGATTACATTCGTTCAGTTCTTCCTAACACATTCAGCTCCAGACCCATGGTAAGATTCTTTCACTAAATGTTCTGCCTAACACATTCGGCTGAAGACCCGTGGTAAGTATCTTCCGAGAGACCCATGGTAAGATTCTCTCACCAAATGTCCTTCCTAACACATTCAGCTCCAGACCCATGGTAAGATTCTTTCACTGAATGTTGTGCCTAACACATTCGGCTGTAGACCCATGGTAAGTATCTACCGAGAGACCCGTGGTAAGATTCTCTCACCAAATGTCCTTCCTAACACATTCAGCTCCAGACCCATGGTAAGATTCTTTCACTGAATGTTCTGCCTAACACATTCGGCTGTAGACCCATGGTAAGTATCTACCGAGAGACCCGTGGTAAGATTCTCTCACCAAATGTCCTTCCTAACACATTCAGCTCCAGACCCATGGTAAGATTCTTTCACTGAATGTTCTGCCTAACACATTCGGCTGTAGACCCATGGTAAGTATCTACCGAGAGACCCGTGGTAAGATTTTCTCACCGAAAGTGGCTCCCTAATACATAGCAACCTGGTACCTATGTGTTTTATTATTTACTTACCAAATTTACTATTAGCGTTACCATTTTTGCATAACCTTTGAAAACATACCATTACCTTGAAAAACATACCATTACCTTGGCTTTATTTTACCTTTACCTAGTTAATATCGCTATATTAAGTAAAGATAAAATAAAGTGAAATAAAACACTCGCAGAACCGTCATTTATTAAATACAATAATTACTAAGATAAATATTTTTTGGGAGATCTTTTTGGTGAAAAACATCTGACGTTCTTCATGTTGAAGTTTCTTGTGGTTTTGATATTATATTCTGGATGGCGCAGTTTTTTGCTCACAGTCTGAAAATAGAGAAGCACAATAAAAACTAAGGCTATGGAATGCATATAATAATTAAAACAATGTACCTAAATCTCATCTGATACTTACGTAATTATTAGTGATGCGTTTTTTATGCTTAACAATTTACGTATTAGTCCTTAAAATGTTGGTCAGTGGAACAGTAGGTACCTGAAAAAATGTAACGTACATACTGTTAATTTTATGATTTACGTAAGTACCGCAGGTCTGTTTAATTGTAGGTATTCGATATTTAATTTAATGTTAGAGCGAATTATAATATATTTAAGTCGTTAAAGACATTAGGCCGTATATAACATTAAATTTAAATATGAAAAAGCTAAAACCAGCCAGAAATATCAATAAGAAAGATTTTGAGAAAAATACAGGAGACCCCTGTGGATGTTTTTCACTTAAAGCACTAAGTGCTAAATGGTCTAGGATATTTAACACAAAAATTATATCTTAAATTATTGAGAACTTATCAATTTTTAAAGATACATCTTTCAATAAAAATAAAAAAAGAAATAGATTTTTGTATTTAACACAAAATGTGCGCTACTTGCCAAATGCCTTAGCTTAAGCCACTTATTGATAATTATAACCAAACTTTGTAATAGAAAAAATCAAAACCAAACCCAGGTTAAATCAATATATTCTAATGTGCTAGAAACCAATCAATTGCAAAACAAACATTTAATAATATTTACCATAATATAACTTATTTTAATTCCCAATATCGAAAATGACGAAAAGTTAAGTATTTTGAAAACTTTTAGAGCAAAAAGTGGTCAAACCAGGGCATAAACCAAAACCGAGGCTTCTGCCCTAAATTAACCTAAAATTATTACTCAGACTCGGACACAATATTTTTTTTTTATTATTGTGTGTTGGTACATTTACATCATATAATTTTGATTGAATCTATGCATGGATCTTTTTAAACACCAATTTTAAATTTAGGTACACCTACTCAATACGAAAATGTATGACGCATATTACTATCGCAGTCATATAATAAAATATAGTACAAACCCAGTTTCAAAATCTACACAAAAAGGATAAAAATATACTTACATTTTATGTTATCCACTGATTCCACACATTTAAAACATATTTTTCACTTTTTCTTACGAGTACAATGAATGAACATGCTCAAAGAAACCTTGCGTCATAATGTCGCAAGCGTGGGAAGGCATGATGCACATCGCACAGACCAGGAGCCAGGAGTTGAACGCTATACTCTACTCACTTGTAATTTTTTTACAATCATATTAATAAAAACATGCATTTTGATAAACACAATTGAGTACTTACTTACCTATTAAATCGTTTTATTGAATACTCAGGTCAATAAAATAGAAACATTAAAATATACTAGCGGCTGCCCACGGCTTCGCTCGCGGGGACTACCAGACCTTCAATATTTGTATGGCAATAAAAAATGTTCATCACGTTTAACAATTTTTCTTAAGACGGTATTTTTATATCTACCCAAACTATGAGAATAGTTTGGCTGGACTGCTATGGTTCCACATCAGATATTTCGATCCGATATGGCGAGGACAATAGCTATATAACAAAAAAAGTTTCATAAAAATCGGTTCAGTAGTTTTTGCGTGAAACGCGGACAACAGACAGACAAAAATTTAAAAAACATATTTTGGTAAGTATCTGTTTCGTTTAAAAATACCCTTGGGGGTATTAACTTTGTCCTATTTGCGTTCATATCAAACATGTTGACTCTTGGTCTAACAGTGCGCGCATGCAGATTCAGCATTAAATGTTGGCGAAGTGTGTGTACGGATGTAACTTTAGAGTTTTGTTATTTACTTCATGTTGCGATGGACATAAAAAAACTGACATTATTAAAAATATCTGAATGCAAAGTGTTTCAGAAAGTGATGAGAAGAAACATGCTAGTCTTGAGCTAAAACTTTGAATTTTTATCATACCTATTCAATAAAATATTTGATTAACACTGAAAATAATAATAATAATAATAATAAATTCCTACAATCACACCAAATTATCTAACTCATAAGGAGTTTTCATTAAGAAATTGTGTTATGAAAATTTTTAAATACATTTAATATACATAGATAACACCCCGACCAAGACAAAAACTATAATAATAATATGTTCAAACACACAAATATTTGGCTTGTTCAGGAATTGATTCCGAGACCTAAAATGATTAAAATACCTACATAAGAGTTATTGTTTTTCGCTTATTTTATTAATCTCAAAGTTTATCCTTATTTTTAATTTTTTTATTTTACTAGATTTTGATAAGTCAGTAAGATCCTAAATAAGTAAATGCTCATTCAGTACCTACGTACTGAAAAGAATTTGTCATATATTTTAGACATTTGAAAAATTAACACACACATTAGATTTTGTTTTGAGTCTAACTGCAACATAGAGTAATACAATACGTTTCATTTGACCATAACATCAAAGTTCCTATAATATTCCAATTCCAAAGGTATTAAGTGCATTGCTATTGCATTTTATGTTTATTGTAATTAAAAAAAGAATATGTACCAAATTCCTATGAAATTTATTGTGACTTTGGTCACAACAAATTTGATTTACTTTTCGCTGACGTTTTATTTATCGATTACATAAATTACGGATTTTTGGTTGTAAAATCCCATTATTTTCGTGCAGTTTCTGTGGACGGTCAAGAAACAAGTTCCTGATTATTATTTAAAATGTTAGTAAGTACTCTACTATACCTATACTACTTAATTATATTTTTTAAATGTTTTTCTGTCTAACCAACTTCAATAAAGGAGTAGGTTCCTTGTTTATTATTATAAATATTCACATGTTTTTTTCTTTATAGGTCGGACTCTGAGTACGCATCCAGCACCGAAGAGGTAGTCCCAGTAGTAGTGCCAACACCACGCAAGAAAAAAGCGACCCCCTCGAGTTCAACCGTTCCTGCCACCGCCGCCGCCGCCACCGCCGCGCCCAAGGCACCCAAGCCGAGCAAACGCAAGATAACTAACGCTGCGGTCGCCAACGCCCAAGCCCTGTCAACGCCTCCTTCACCTCGGTAATTATATTATTTTACTAGCGGATCCTCGCGGTTTTACCCGCATGGGAATATCGAGATAAAATATAGCTTATGTCACTTGGTAAGAATGTAGCTTTCTAAAATCGGTCCAGTAGTTTCGAAGCCTATTCAATTCAAACAAACAAACAAATCTTTCGTCTTTATAATATTAGTATAGATTAACAGGATTTTTGTGGCTCTATTTATTTTATATTAATATACCTAAACAAATGGTTGGTTTCATTTTATATTAATACTAGCGGATCCTCGCGTTTTTATATCCGCATGGGAATATCGGGATAAAATATAGCCTATGTCACTTGGTAAGAATGTAGCTTTCTAAAATCGGTCCAGTAGTTTCGAAGCCTATTCAATTCAAACAAACAAACAAATATTTCGTCTTTATAATATTAGTATAGATTAACACGATTTTTTTGGCTCTATTTATTTTATATTAATATAAGTACCTAAACAAATGGTTGGTTTCATTTTATATTAATACTAGCGGATCCTCGCGGTCTTACCCGCGTGGTTCCCGTTCCCGTGAGAGTATCAGGATAAAATATAGCCTATATTAATCAGGGATAATGTAGCATTCTAAAAGTGAAAGAATTTTTGAAATCGGTCTAGTAGTTTTTGAGTTTATTCGTTACATACATATCTACATACATACACACAAATATTTCCTCTTTATAATATTAGTTTAAAAGTATAGATAAACAAATGCAATCAATTCTTATTTAAGTACACCTTTTAGTTTTAAAAGCCATCAATCAAAGTGACTTGAAATCGACAAAATTTTTATCTAGTACTTTTGTACGTAGGATTTTTAAATGCTAAGTGATATTAATTAGTATTAAAGTTTATTTTTTTTTTGTTTACAGAGCGAAAAAAACCAAAAATTTATTTTCCATAATAAATAAGGACGAGCGAGCGTCAAACAACAAAAGTTCCACTAGCGGCATAGCCTCTAGTTTCACGTCGCGGGTGTCTTCGGGCCAGTGTCGTCGCACCGTAACCACTTCCGGCGAGTTTTATGTGGATCTGAAGATCTACAACACCGACGATGTTAGGATCACTTCTGCAGAAGAGCGGTATAAGAAAGCACTGGCATCTGTAAAACTACAGTGCTGCGAACAATCGCGTGAGTGGGAAGCTCTGCAGGACTTCCTAGGTCGGGCGTACGCCATTTTCGAAGAAATTGAGCCTACGTATTATAGCAATAAGATCAACTTTAAATAATTTTTTAACATTTCAATGTTTTTGTATTGATAAGTATTCGTCAATATTCCCGTTAGGTTAACTTTTAATTTTATGGTGATTTTCACACTGCACCACACACCGCAGAGCGTCCCAGGTCAGGCGTACGCCATTTTCGAAGAAATTGAGCCTTACGTATTATAGCAATAAGATCAACTTTAATTGAGCCTACGTATTATAGCAATAAGATCAACATTAAATATTTTTTTTTTTACATTTCAATGTTTTTGTATTGATAAGTATTCGTTAATATTCGCGTTAGGTTAACTTCTAATTTTATGGTGATTTTCACACTGCACCACACACCGCTCCGGTTTGTGGTAGTGCGCTTCTTAACTTTGGCTGTAGAACCTTGATTTGCATACAAAACCCGCAGTGTATAACACACTCGCCGCCTATAAGATACATTTTATATTATTTCATTTTTTATTTGTGGTTCAGCAATATGCCATTTTGCGCGATTTGTAACACATCTGTTGGTTCAACCTCTTGGGTAGGGCACTTACGCAGTCGCGTGCATAAACAAAATAACTCCAGCCAGCTAATTAGCGATGGTGTGGAAATTGTACGATCTGCATTTCGCTCTCGTATCACTTCGTACCGTATTACCGCTTGCGAACCTGATAATCAAGTGTCTTTAGATGGTTTTTTAAATTCTATTCGTATTAAAATAAAGCCCCTTTTAGATGAAGCCTTAAAGAAACATACATGTTTAAAAGTAAATTTTGAACTTTTTGCCATTTTCGTGCTTTTTAAAAATAGTGTGCAGGAAATTAAATCCTTTAACACAAAAAATTTTATAATTTATAGCTACTATGATTTCGATAGTGTATTTTCAAAAGTAGTTGATACATTGAAAAAGAAAATAGAAGAGTTTCAGGAGAGCGATAGCGGCTGGGCATTTTTAAATAATTCACATTTAGAAATGAACGTAAATAAATACCAGCCATTAGGTGGTTCGTCTTATTTAAAACTACCTAAATGTATACAAAATAAGAAAGCCTGTGTAAACATTCAAAATAAGGATCAATCCTGTTTTTTATGGAGCGTAACAGCGGCTCTGTATCCCGCTCATAACCACCCTGAGAGGGTATCGTCTTATCCTCACTTCCGGGATGTTTTAAATATCGACGGAATCTCTTTTCCTGTTACGTTCTCAGACATGAAAATCTTCGAAAAAAACAATCCCGAGTTGAGTTTTATTATATATGGTTTAAAGAATAATAAAACTGTTAAAGGACCTTTGTACAAATCTGAAAACAACAAAAATAAAAAAACCATTCATTTGTTACTGTTAGATAACGGTCTGATTTCGCATTATTGTCTAATCAAAGATTTGTCGCGGCTTCTCAGAAATCAAATTACTTCTCATCATGGAAAATTATATTTTTGTGATACGTGTTTAGTGTTTTTTACTACCTGCGTAGAACTTGAAAATCATGTTTGTAGCGGAATTGTTACTGTATTACCGGAAAAGGGTTCGGTAGTTAAATTTCAAAATTATGATCGAAAACAAAACGTTCCTTTCGTAATTTATGCAGATTTTGAGACTATTTTAGAGGAACATAAAGAAAATACTTCAGTTTCTGATACGACAAACACAAAAACACTACAACGTCATATCCCGATCGCGTTTGCATATAATATAGTGTGTTCTATGGACGCAAGTTATAATCGGTATGTTTCATATCGTGGTATTGATTGTGTTAGTCAATTTATAGAATGTATCTATCGTGATGCTCGAGAAATTCATTCAATTTTGTCTAAAAATTCTCCGATGATTTTTACAGAGCAAGATGCTACTGATTTCATGCAAGCCACTCGTTGTCATATTTGTCAAAATTTCCTTTTTTCTGATAAAGTGCGAGATCACTGTCATATAACAGGCTTATATCGCGGTGCAGCACATAAATATTGTAATTTGCAATACAAAATACCAAAGTATATTCCTATTTTTTTTCATAATTTAGCAGGGTATGATTGCCATTTGTTTATAGAACAATTAGGCGAATTGCCTGGAAATATTAAGATTATACCTAAAACGAAAGAAAATTATGTGTCATTTACGAAATTTATTCCTGTTTCAGATCAAGAATTTATACAACTACGATTTGTAGATTCGTTTAAATTCTTAGGTACTAGTTTGGATAAGTTAAGCAAAACTATAAAAAAAGAAGAATTTGAACATTTGCGAAATCATTTTCCTATTCAAACGCAATTCAATTTACTTACATGCAAAGGTATATATATACCCTTACGAGTATATGAACTGTTGGGAGCGTTTTCAAGAGCAATCTCTCCCAGAGAAGAACATGTTTTACAGCACTCTTACAAATGAGCATATTACTGACGAAAATTATCAACATGCACAATCAGTATGGACTCACTTTAATATAAAAAATTTGGGTCAATACACAGATTTGTATTTAAAAACAGATGTTCTCTTATTAACTGACATTTTTGAGAAGTTTAGAAAAACTTGCAAACTTCATTATCAGTTAGATCCGGCCTTTTATGTAACTGCGCCTAGTTTGTCTTTTGATGCGATGCTTTTCAAAACAGGAGTCGAGTTAGAGCTCATTGAAGATCTTGCTATAGTGCGTATGATTCAATCCGGTATTAGGGGTGGGGTATGTATGTGCTCGCACAGACACGCTACAGCCAATAATAAATATATGCCTGAATATGACACGCTAAAACCAGATACCTACGTAGTTTACATAGATTGTAATAACTTGTATGGATTCAGTATGTGTCAATCTTTGCCATTATCAAATTTTAGATTTTTAAATCGAGCAGAAATTGATAATCTTGATTTCGTTAATATACCAAACGATGCGGAATACGGTTATTTTCTAGAAGTTGACTTGAGCTATCCGAAAGAGTTACATGACAGACATAATGATTTACCGTTTTGCCCTGAAAAATGCATCCCTCCCGGAGGAAAGAATTCTAAGCTCGTGCCCAATCTTTACGATAAATACTTCTATGTTATTCATTACGTTCATTTAAAAATTTGTATAAAACACGGATTAATATTAAAAAAAATTCATCGTGTAGTAGTATTCCGACAGAGTCCTTATTTAAAACAATACATTGACCTTAATACCAGTCTAAGGCAAAAAGCTCAGTCTCAGTTCGAACAAGACTTTTTTAAATTGCTTAATAATAGTATTTTTGGTAAAACATTGGAAAACAACGAGAAAAAGGTTAATGTGCATTTAGTTAATGAATGGAGTGATCAGAAAAATAAAACGAAAAAAAGAAATAGCGCTGATAAATTAATTGCGAACTCGAATTTTCATAGTGCTTCAGTTTTCTCTGAAAATTTAGTTGCAATACAAACAAAACCTGAACGGATAGTTTTAGATAAGCCAATATACATAGGATTTACAGTGTTAGAGCTATCTAAAAGCCACATGTATGATTTCCATTATTCAGTTTTTGAACCAACATATAAAAATCGCTTACGGATGTGCTATACAGATACGGATAGTTTTGTTTACCAAATTGAAACCAGAGACTTTTATGAAGACTTGAAACAATCTTTCATAAATTATTTTGATACAAGTAACTTTCCTGAACAAAATAAATATGGTTTACCGCTATTAAACAAAAAGGTCCCCGGTCTCTTTAAGGACGAAATGGGCGGTGTTATCATTACTGAATTTGTGGGTTTACGTTCAAAATTATATTGTGTAAAAACGACTAATAGCACTATTAAAAAAGCAAAGGGTGTAAAAACGTCTGTTGTTCGTGAAATTACATTATCTGATTATAAAAGAACTTTATATCAAGGCGACATAGTGCGAAAGACAAACGTTTTATTTAAGTCAATCAAACATGATATTTTCACGCGTAGTCTTAATAAAGTAGCGTTATCTTGCAACGATGATAAGCGGATAGTTGCTGCTGATAAGGTGTCTACGAAAGCTTGGAGCCACGTGTCAATACTTAAAATTTAATATGCTATATAGTATCTGTTTATTAAATTCGAACCAAAAATGAACTAAGTAATAAGAAAAAATATTGTTCTGAAAGGTGTGTACTTATATATATATATATATATATATATATATATATATATATATATACTTTTTCACTAGTATTTCAATGTATATTTTTAAGTTGATATCGTACTTTTAGGAGAAATGGTAATATCATAAGTCTATGCAAATTATATTGTACCTATTGATTGAACTATGTATGTAAATAAAATGAGTTATAAAACTGTATAAGAACTATTTCCATTTGAATTTGTAATAATTGCAATTGTTATGTATATTGTTTGTGGTGTGTTGTTTATTAAACAAATAATTAAAATATGTAAACTGTTGAAACAGGAATAAATGACGAATACTTAACATCATTGTGATTTATTTTTCGATCCTTAAAAAATCAATATAAAAATACCTACATATTGGTGTATTGTAGTAGGTACTAAACCCTGAGCAGGTTTAAACATGTAAATTAATGAGTCATCAACCGACGCGCAGCATGCACTTTGGTATCTATTTATAAAAGTATTTTATGCAATACCAGCAAATACCTTTAAGAGCAGGTTAGAACTTGAAAAACCCTGAGCAGGTTCAAACATGCAAATTAATGAGACATCAACCGAGCCGCGACTTGCACTTCGGTATCTATTTACAAAAGTATTTTCTGCAATACCAGCAAAATACCTATAAGAGCATGTTAGAACTTGCACTTGAAAATCAGTGTCTCATATTGCTGATTGGGTAACATAGAAAATTACTCGTATTTTATTAGTTTAAAATTAGCTCTCGTCGCGTTCACACTTAACTCGTGTTGTGTATTTTCAAGTTTAGTGAAGATGTCTAAACGCGGTCATCAACAACTCTGTTCACCACAAGCCAGCTACGTTGCTACTCTCGATAATAGGATTCCAAAATGCCTCATAAAAATCGAATTGATGGATGCTGTGGATATACCTGACAACGAAGTGGTAATGGTAGCGCGAGCTAAAACACAGTATCTGGTGTATGAAGATCGAGACGACATATATTATAAAGCGCTGCAACTTTTTACGCAGATCAGTAAGAAGTTGGGAGAGCGCAACGAAAGTCAGGCTTTGAGAAGATCCTGATTTCATCATTATTCAGGTGGGTGCCGTCTATCATTATTTATATTTTATATTTAGATATTTATGTTCTTAATAGTAAATACTAATAAATATATTAATAATCCTTAGTTATTGTTAAATGTGAATCTTACCTTAATTATTAAATATTACCCTAATAATTAAATATTCTTAAAACAGTTAATTTTTTATTATTATTTTGTCCTAACAGAAAATGGCAGACTGCTCGCAAGACATTTTTACACAATACGCCCAGGATCCGCTAGAAAACTTTACTCAGCAATACAAAGATTTGTTCGGCTCGCAATCAACAGAAGTTAAACAAAAAAGAAAAAAACGAGTTGTCTCAAGACAACCAAAGAAGGTGCCACTTAAATCCTTCGTGGTCAGCAAGGAGCAGAGAGGCATCAAGCTGATACAAATAAAGGTGTTGGAGCTGACCACTGATTATGATGCAGGAAAAACATCGTCGGAAACTGCGGCGAAAAATGAAAATGTGGTGCTTAGTGCTCAATACGTAGTCCGTGATTCGATGGATGAAATTATGGACATGACTGAATGTGTTATCAAAAAAATCTCAAAACATTTAAGTGGTGATAGCTTTTAATTTTTTTATTGTTTACGAAGATGTTATATTAATTTTAAGAAAAATATCTGGTTATAAATAAATAAGTATTTGTATATAAATAATTTATAAAACAATTGTTAGTAAGTACCTAGTTATTATTTTACTGTAATAAAGTTTTTTACTTAAGTAAACTGTTTGTTTTTTTATTTCTCACTTAGTTAAATGAATATAAATTTATTAATATTACGATTAAAGTGAAATCAAAGACATTAGGTATAATATGTATTAATGATTTATTGAAAAAATATTTTACAGTTCAATATTCCTTAACCTAAATTTAAAAAAAATCATAGATATAATTATCACAGTACCACATCTTGAGACACAGTACATTTTTTAATGCACACATCTTTTTATGATGAACACAATTCCAAACCTTATTTCCTTCGTTATAGTAATCATTTTGTAACTTTAAAAGCTTAGGGCAACCTTTTTCACCTAATTCTATTATTTCACATTCTTGACATAACTCTCGAAGCCACATTTTTTTATCCAATCCTTTAACTAATACTTTTTTTCCAATTAAATAAGGAACCACAATTCGTTGAAATTCTCGATGATCAATGAATCCCTCGCTCCAAGTTAACCCACGGTTTCTTTCCAACCAGCGCACTTGCTTTTGTTCTTCATTTGATAAAGTTTTATAAGAAAATGGTGGTTTTATTAAAAACGTTTGGGTATAATCTTTAGTAGCGATTGCCAACTCTTTAACTATAAATTTATTTTTAAAATCTTTGAACCCTTGTAGATCCACAACTATTGTATCGGTATTCATGATATTTTCCTTACAATGTTACTTAAAGGTTTGTATTCAAATATGCAATCGTTTAGAATCAAACAGTAAGCAGCGGTCTGATCAGGTATTTCTTGATCAGCCTCGATTTCAAGTCGCACGTCAATCGATCCCTTTAACGTTTCATGTTGGCGCGAGCAGTCAATGATGAATAAGGGAGCTGTTTCTTTAAATTCTTTTATACTCATCAACGGTTCAGCCCGACGTCCGTGATAAGACTGCTGGAACTTAGCGTACTGTTCGTATATTAATGTATATTTGTTGTCAGCGAAACTAATGTTCAGACTTTCATATGGATAATAAGAAGAATTTAGAAAAACTTTAACATCACGTATATGACAATGGTCGAACTCTGCCATTGACATTGTTGTATTATGTTTACGATTTGTTTGAAAAGCAATTACAACGAATCGTGGTTTCTCTATCTGTGAGGATGTTTTAATAGACCAACTATGTTTACGTGTTTTGGGAAGTAATGGATACTCATATAAGTCCCAATTACGAAATGCAACTGTTATCGGTCGATCTTTTTCTAAGTGCTTGAGCAAATGAATTCTTTCTCGATCCGAAACTTTAACATGCGGCACTCGCCACAAAATTTTATTTATTATTATATCATCCACAACTTCACCTGCATTTAATTTTAAGGCATTGAGATTCGTGTTACTTCTCAAAAGAACCAATTCATGCTTACAGTTCATTATAATTTTATTATAATCTTCAGCAAAACCCATCACTTTATTTAGTGGTATAGCGGCGGAGAATACTCCACTTCCGTCAGTAGTTGTGCCTGTTGGAGACCAACCCCAAACTCGGGCGCATTTAGATTCGTTATCTTTCAACGATAAATAAGATTTAATTGTGGTTGTAACGCCCGCATTTTTTATTCGATCTATTTCAATTCCATTAATTTCATAACGAATATCTTGAAATAAAAATAGTGCAGGGTTATTAACAAAATGAATATTAGATACTCGTTCTTTTACTGGTGCATTCTTATACACATTCACTTTACCTTCAATATACAAAGTGCTAAGTGAAGGCAATACATAGAGGTCTTGCTGATTTATCGGTATCCGTATTTCATCATTCTTGTTGAAACTTGTTACGTATGGTTTATACGAATGATATTCAAAACTTTCGATGCTGTTATCGTACGATGCAGGTTGAGTTATATTTAAAAAATTCATTTTATCAATCCTAGTGATTTTAAAAATTCTTTATTGCTTTTTGTTAATTTCTTTATTGATCGAACTGGTGCTCCCTTATGAGATGATCTCTTAGAACTGGCTTGAGTTCGTGGAACATATAGGCTTTTATTGAAAGTCAACATGTCTTTTTAAAGTGTAAATATAGCTGCACTTCCTCGCTGCGCAAGTTAATTTGATTATTTTCAGCGTCTAATAGTCTTACATTAATAGCACTTATTGAACTTTGATTGACGGGAAAATAAATTAAATTTTTAGGTATTTCAATGATTCTATAACCAGGTGGTACGTTTGGTGCGAATTCATAAATTATATGGCTAGCTTTTCCGTTCACAAATGATCCACTGATTACATCACATTCGATGCGCACGATAGTTGTTGATAAAATGCTGACAGGATAACAAGATTCTGTATTTATATTTGCTTTTATTGTCTCCATACCAAAACCCAAAATTTTACCCAGTGAGTCATTTTTATTGAAGTGAACTTCTTCTGAACAAAATATACTTGTTTTTAATGTGTTGTTATTTGCGGTCAATCTCAGCGTTGCATTTTTAATATTGCTCTTAAGATAATCACAAATATCTTGAAGTTCATAAGATCCTTCGGGTATTTTTATCACACCATCTTTACCATAATAAAATTTATTGTTTCTTTCATCTATATTAGGGATGGAATTAAACGTTGAAAAATATAATAAACCGCACTCATACTCTCCCTCTAATTGTACTGTAGGAGAGTAATTTGTTATCAAAGAGGATCCGCTGCCGGTTATCGACACAGTGAAAGACATGTTTATACTGATAAATTGTATTACACAACTCTTATTATAAATGTTGTTTCCAATACTTCTTTAAAAAATTTAAACACAGATGACCGCAATTTATAGTACCAAACTTTTGGTAGCGTACATAATTGTAAGTTATCCACATGTTCCTTAAATAATTTATTAATTCTAATGGAGGTTTTAAATCACCAAAACTGTCAAAATATTCACAGTAATCATTTTGTTTTACATAGGCTACCCAATGTGTTCCAGGATTTTCAGAACTATCTAGGTTTAATATAGCACATTCAATTTTTCTTGGGTTTGAGGGGAGTGAATCTCTCATAAATACTCCTCGAAAATAAGGAATGTTAGTTGCGTGCTTCAAAATGTCTAGATTTGTAAGGGGGCGTCTGGGTAGCCCTTTGTTTAGTTTTTTGAAGGATTCAAGTATAGACCAGCTCCTCTTTTATTAGGCTTAATATACATCCCTTTTCCAAGAGCGACTGCTTCCATTGCTTTGTTATGGCGTACAGACTCTTGTAGGTTTTTCTGAGCGACCTTGTAATCATTTACAGCTTTTGCTATACCTGCCGCACCGCCAGCGAGAGAACCAAGGGCCGATAAACCGGCAAAAATTGGAATGAGAGGTAAAAAGCCTCCAGTTTTTGGAATAGGAATACATCGTGGTAAACGTATTCCTTTTTTATTTTTAAATAATTTTTTTGCAGTAGCATACGCAAAATTGATAGCTGTGCGATTATCTTTAGATTTTAATTTCTTTAATTGAGATTGTAGTTTTTTCACAATTGACATAAATGGACGTATCCCAGCACCAGCTTTGAGTTTTGCTTTCATTGCATTTTTTACTATCCATGATGCAATTTTTTCACCTTTTCCAGCATCACTTGACTTTAGTCTTCTCTTGGCCATGTTCAAAAGTTCTAAATCCGCTTTATGTCGAATGCTCAAGTCTTTGTTGTTATAAGCAATGTCGTGATGCATACAAGCTTCATCCAATTGATTTATACCACGATCACCTCTTAGTAAGCGCTTCTGAAGTTTAGTTCCAGGACCACAAAATTGATAACCAGGGATATGTACCTCAATTGGTAAACTATTAATAAGGTTATTCAAAAAACCTCTACCCTGCTTCATCGATCTTTCTTTAATGAATAATTTTCACAAATCACGTAATTTATATTACAAAAGTAATGCACTCTTATCCACCCAACTGTTTTCTTCCTTACTGAGACCTAACCACTTAACAAAAAGTTTGTTATCTTTTCTTTTAATAACTTTCTCAATGAGATAAATATCAGGAAATTTTGTTCTTTGCAGTTCGTTTTCGTAGAACGAGCCTAAAATTAGTTGTTTATGTTTGTCTTCTAAAATATACGTAGGTGGGTTTGTATCGTTAACCTTGACTATATTAAATATTTCTGTTGACCAATTAGGTGTATAGCCTTTGTAAAAATCACCCTTAAATTTGCTTATACGAACACTGTCATTAATGCAAAACTTGGGGGGTCTGTTAGTACAAGATATTCGTGTTTGCATAATGTTAGATCTAACTTCCACTTGGTTTACTTTATTCACATCAATAGGTTTGTATTTAGTAATACGGTGAGTAGTGTTATTGTATTTCTCTACTACAGAATTTAAGTTAGGTCCTAGCCATTGGTAAGAGCCATATAAACTAAATAGTTTGTAAAGGTGACCTTTTATTGTACGAATAACTCGTTCTACTATAGCAGCTTTTTTAACAGATTGAGTGGAATAGTGATTTATATCATACTTTCTCATCAATTTTTGAAAAACATCATTATAAAATTCTTTACCAAGATCAGTTTGTAAATTATGGGGCTTTCTTGATGATGAAGATAATATCACATGCATTGCTTTAGTCACGCTATTTTGATAATGTTTCGATTACAACCAAAACATATTTGTACCCTTTGTTAAAATGTGAATATTTTTGAAAATCCATAAGATCAGCTTGCCATAAATCGTCTAATCCTTTTATGATAGTCATTCGACGAGGAAAATGCCTTCTTGCTGCTTTATGAATTTCATCAACTATGTCCTTTTTACTCATTTTTTATTAAATTTTAGCTCAATCAAAGTATCTACTTCTTTTTTTGAATAAATGTTCTTTGATAAACGGTCTGATGCTAGTTTTTCTAAATTCTGTAAGTACAGTTTTACATCACTCTGAATTTTTTTAAATTCATTTCTTAATTCTTGTACGATTTTATCCACATAGGCTTTGTTCACTGCTTCATCGTCTTCGTTTGGCGATGAAAGACCTTTTAATTTAGACAATTTTAAATCGTAATGTCCAGCGTCCGATTTCACTAAAGTATCGTTTAAAGTATCAACAAATTCTGATAACCGTAAACGTTTATGAACGTGATGACCAAATTTGTCTATATTCATTGCAGTCTAGATGAGTCAACGACTGAAATCATACTGCGCAATCCTCCCGAGGGAAGCTCTTTAAGTTCTACATTTATAATACCAGCTTCATATAATTCTTCTACAATAGCAATGATTTCATTACCTACCCCATTGTTCCCTGCTGCCCATGATGCTAGTAGTAATTTTAATCGTTCTACTAACTCGTTTGGGTCATCCCAGTAAACATGATCGGTATTTTCTTTTACTTTTTTCAAAAGCGGGATACCTTTTCCTGTTGGAATACTCTCCAGGCTTGAGGTAGCATTTCGAGAGAACCTGAATAAAGGCTTAATAACATTAGTGTATTTAAACCCCTTGTTGCTATTTATTGGTTTTGATGACTCGAAGTTACGTCGATGTGCATTAGTTTCTATTAAAAGCAATTTATAATTTAGTAAATCGTTGTCAGTGACCACTTCTAAGTTGGGTTTCTTTTTAAACAATAGTTCTGTTAAGCCTACTGTTTTATCGAAAGTTAGTGTTCCGATTTTTAAGTTTTTGCCGTCGTCAAAAACACGGGTTTTGCCAAGCAATAATTTTCCACGATCATGTAAAACATGACACACCAAACGGTATGTCATCCAGTACTTCAGATGATGTAGACCATGATGATTGGTTCTTAACACTTGGTGATGACTGCAAAGATTTAAAGGAACCGTCGCTCACGTTGTGTTTGTCGGAAGGTGGTACAACAAGAGTTTTATTATAATCTTTATATGACTCGCTTTCCCTTTCAGAATGTTCTTCGTCTTCACTGGTAAATTCATTGTAATCTTCTTCGGAAGTACAAGACGTAAGATTATCATTATTTTTATTTTTTTTCATCAACGGTTCATGAGCCTCTTCCTTGAGATGTTTATCTACATTTTTATTTGCTAACAAGGTAAGAGGATCTACGATGGGTTTAAATATGGTTTCCAACGCCATATTATTTGCATTTTTTACATCTTTTATCATTTCAACTTTTCTTTTAACAGCTGCTGCGGATTTAACAATTTGTTCTTTGAGTTTTTTTTCCATTTTAAAACGATTCGCTCGCTCGCAAGTCTCAAATGAAAATGATTCATAAGTCGTTATACATCTTATTTTGTATGCTAGTCCACCACAACAAACGTGTCAAATGTTGACCTGTAGCATCCCTTGTTTTTATCACAGTCTTTATTAATCACAAGATAGCTGAACGGTTTCTTCCAAACGGTGGAACATAGTTCACGAAACTGAGACCATGACATATCAGACCCAACATGCTCATCATACACATGTTTCAAATTAATGTCATCTTGCTTAAATAATATAAGTAGATTTGAATTATCTCTAACTAATTGTTTCGGAATTTTTGTGTAAGTTTGGTTAATATAAAAACAATCAATGTTCTTATGACGTCCCATTGCAAAATAATTTCTTATGTTGTTTTGATTTTCACAAGCAACGTCATCAAAAATTATAATAGAATCTGACAAAGCTTCATGTGGACTCAATATTTCACTGTTGTGATTGTATTTATGTAAAGATGTACCAGGAACCATTTTTAAAACTTTCTCCAAATATAGGTATTTAGCTTGGTATAAAGATTTTGAGTAAACATACAGATTCCTAAAACGCAGACCATCTTTGTGTAACAATAAACTGATAACTAAATTTGTCTTTCCACAGTTTGATGGACCACAGACAATGCAGCGGATAGTGTTTGGTAATAAGTTACCATGTCGTTTATTCACTTTTGAGGGCGGGGGACATATACAGTCTAATTCTAATGATTCTTTTTGTTTTATGAATTTCATGTTAACGTTTGAATCTAACCGTAATGTTTCACGCGTTTTATGAAAATGAGAATAATATGACAAGTCAACATATTTAAATAATCTCAGGTCAGGCGAAGGCGTTCAGTGAACGAATCTTACCATGGGTCTTCAACCGAAATACATGTAATCCGTAGTGTATTATTGGGCATTCTGCCGACCGAAGCGAGCGCAGCGAGCGATCGGAAGCGAAGCGGACGACCACCGGGGGCAGAATGCCCAATAATACACTACTGTTAGTGTTACTATAATTATGACAACCAAGCGTTGTGATCATTTAAATAATCTTCTACTTTGTAATAGCCTTTGCTTAAGAGCGTCTTTTTAACATGTTTTTTAAATTTATTTAAAGGCAGCTCGATTACTTCTTGTGGAACTTTATTAAAGAATGCTATGCCTTTTCCCAAAAACGAGCCTCTACTTTTTTCAAGTCTAAATCTTGGAACGGCAAGCCTATTTTTATATCTTGTGTTAAAATTATGAATATCACTATTCTTAGTGAATGAGTCAAGATGTTTCCTAACATATAATATATTCTCATAGATGTATTGCCCTGCTAAGGTTAGTATATTAATTTCTTTAAACAAAACTTTTAATGAATCGCGCCGGCGGAGGCTGTAAATGGCGCGTACCGCTCTTTTTTGAAGTACAAAAATATTTCCAATATTGGCTGCTGAGCCCCACAACAACACGCCATAGGACATGACACTATGAAAATAACTAAAGTAAACAAGTCTTGCCGTTTCAATATCAGTTAATAGCCTTATCTTTTTTACTGCAAACGCAGCAGAACTGAGTCTACTCGACAAGGCCTCAATATGTGGATCCCACTGTAGTCGTGAATCTAAGGTAATACCAAAGAATTTCGTGCTCTCAACTAATTCGACTGCATCTGCATTCAAACTAATACTTAAATCAACCTTCCTTACATTTGGTAGTGAGAATTTGACACAATTTGTTTTTTTAGGGTTTAAAGACAAGTTATTAATGTTAAACCAATGTGCGACCTTTGCGAGAGCACTATTTACTTCGTCAGAGCAATTATTCCCTCGGTCAATTTTAAAAATTAGAGAAGTATCATCTGCAAATAGTACTGTCTCACATAAATTATGCGCGTAGTAAGGTAGATCGTTTATGTAGATTAAAAATAGTAAAGGACCCAATATTGAGCCTTGGGGCACGCCCATTATAATGGGGACTCCAGAGGACGCAGTATTATTAACAATCACTTTGATTTCTATTACTCAAATATGAACGCAAAAGGTTAACTGATTTTTTCGAGACACCATAATGTTCTAACTTCATTAAAAGAGTTTGGTGATCAACGCAATCGAAAGCTTTGGAAAGGTCACAGAATACACCAATTACGTCCTGCCTACCCTCCCAAGCGTCAAGGATATGTTTAAGAAGTGCAATTCCAGCATCTGTGGTATTTTTACTTTTAGAGAATCCGAAATGATTCTTATGAAGGATTTGATTTAATACCAAATAATCTACTAATTGAGCGTATATTAACTTTTCAAAAATTTTACTAAGTGCTGGTAAAATTGATATCGGCCTAAAGTTAGTGGGGTCACTCTTGTCTCCAGATTTAAAAAGCGGAATTAACTTACTACATTTCATTAAATCAGGGAAGACTCCTTCGTCAATACACTTATTAAAAATAAAAGCTAAATAAGGAGCTATTGGATCCATTATTGATTTAATAACATTAGTTGATATACCCCATAAGTCTTCTGATTTTTTAATATTTATTGTTTTAAAAGCTTTTAGAATGTCTTCGCTATTTATATGTTGAAAATTAAATACTTTGTTACACTTATCAACACATGACACCAAGAGGGCAGCCGCAATATTAGGACAGGAATTTAAATTCTTCGTAGTTTCTAAGGGTACCCGAGAGAAGAAGTCTTCAAAGACACGAGCAACCTCATCGTCTGATGTAAATGTTTTATTATTTGCTTTAAGAGTGAAGGAATTTATATGATTTTTTGTTTTACCAGTTTCTTGGTTAATAATATTCCATGTAGCCTTGATCTTATTATCAGCTACTTTTATTTTATTAGCGATGTAAGTGGACTTGGCAGCCGCACATACCTTTCTTAAAGTTTTAGAATATTTCTTGACATATTCAATAAAACTAGGGTCACATGAAGTTCGCTTTAATGCATAAAGTTCATATAATTTTCTTCTACTTGTATAAATCCCTGGCGTGGCCCAATCACTAAACTTCTTTCTATTAGTATTACTGTTGATCACCTTATGTTTGAATGTTTTACTAAATTCGCTTTGCACTACACTAAATAAATCACTATAGAGATTATTAGGTTGCATAATAGGAGCTGGTAAAGTTTCAATTTTATCAATTACATTATTTCTAAATTTATCAATGCCCTTTTTCGTAATTGGCCTACATATTATTTTATGTTTAGGACAAGCATGATGGTGCTCAATAGAGGCTATTTGTCCACTATGGTCAGATTTTATGATATCAATTACCTTTTTTTCTATCACCGAACAGTCAGTAAAAATATTGTCCAAGCAACTGCCAGATGTGGGTGTGATTCGTGTAGGCTCATTAAAAGTGTGTATTAAATTAAATGACTTAAACAAATTTAAAAATCTACTTGAGAGTGTGGCTAATTTACGGTCTAAAATATCTACATTGAAATCCCCACATATGACAACTTTTTTATTGGTTCTACTAGTTACTCTTAACACTTCCTCCATAGTGGACTCAAACTCAGAATAATTACTATTAGGGGGTCTATAAAGACATATTATAATTAGTTGGTCAAGTTCCACACAGGATAGTTCAATGACTCGTTCAATAGAGAGGGATACAACATCTTTGCGCTCTTTGTATTGGAAATTATCATGTAACATTATAAGGGACCCTCCTCTGGTTGCAGATTGCCTACTAAACGAGCTTACAACTCTATAATTATCTAATTTTAACATTAATTCATGTGGTTTAAACCAATGCTCAGTAACACATAACACGTCAACATTATTACAGTTTAAAAACAAACTTAATTCTAGATCTTTGTTAGAAAAGCCTTGCATATTTTGATGAACAATTGTTAAACTGCTTGGCTTTCCTCTTGTCAACACTGGGCTAGAGGGCGCCTCTGTTGTCTCTAATGGTAATTTAAATTAACCAAGTCAGTATTCAGATTCAAAAGAATCGAATTGTTTGGAACAGATTCCAAAGTTGTATTATTCATGTCAGAATTAAACTGCTCAATAGAAGCAGTGGTTTTAAAAGCCAAATTATTGGCTAATTGTTGAAAATAAAAAGATAGCGAAAGTGCTATTTGTCTCTTAAAATAATTAGGCAGATAGTATTTATCTTTTGTCAAGTATACATTATTCAACAACATATTGATATCAATAATATGCAACTCTTTATTATGACAGGCTAATGTGTTCATAGTTAAGTTTAGATTATACCTTATTTTATTTTCTAATGGTGAAAAACTTTTACTGTAGGGAAATGGAAACATATTTGATTATTTTTTTTTTCATTTTAATTGAATCACTCGCTATGCTCGTGATTCAATTTTAGACTACTTCGCTAGTTCGTGATTTAAATTCAGCACTCGCAGCGAAAAATGATTTTGCTCTCTTGTATAACAAATAACTATTTCTTAATTAAAATCAGTTTATCTTGAGTCTGTGTATGTTTTTCTTTCTTTGTAGTTATAACACTTTTTTGCACACACATATACAAATTAACACTGCGTGTTTTTCGCCCGTTTCTCTTGTCAGTTATAATTAAGATGTTCATAACGTAGTTAAAAAATGTTGGGCGATTCACAAGCATTAATTTTATTATTTATATATTTATCCGGTATCAAGTTTTCCATGACACAGTTTCTCAATTAAATTTACATGGGCTTCGATAATTGTAGAAAGTTATTTATTTATTTATTTATTCTATGCGAATAAAAAATTTTACTTTCACTTTTGACACTGAAACTAATTTCAGCAGCAACCGGCGGCGTAGCAGCGGACCCAAACAGCGTCGAACAGATAACGAACATGGGCTTCACACAAGCACAAGCGGCGTGGGCCCTAGCCGCCGCGGAAGGCGACGTTGGCCGCGCCGTCGACTGGATATTCAACCACGCGCACGAACTGGACGCGCCAACAACGCCAGCCATCCGCGACCGCGCGTTAGGCTGCCGCGACGGGCCCGAGAGTGAGTTACATCTAACTAGTAAAGTAGGGATTGACGCGAGTGGGCCGCGACGGGCCCGAGAGTGAGTTACATCTAACTAGTAAAGTAGGGATTGACGCGAGTGGGCCGCGACGGGCCTG
Organism: Crambus lathoniellus; assembly: GCA_949710035.1. Classification (NCBI taxonomy): domain Eukaryota; kingdom Metazoa; phylum Arthropoda; class Insecta; order Lepidoptera; family Crambidae; genus Crambus; species Crambus lathoniellus. Next base: position 6,542,716 of record OX453303.1, on the reverse strand, counting down.
AGAGTGAGTCACATCTAACTAGTAAAGTAGGGATTGACGCGAGTGGGCCGCGACGGGCCCGAGAGTGAGTCACATCTAACTAGTAAAGTAGGGATTGACGCGAGTGGGCCGCGACGAGCCCGAGAGTGAGTCACATCTAACTAGTAAAGTAGGGATTGACGCGAGTGGGCCGCGACGGGCCCGAGAGTGAGTCACATCTAACTAGTAAAGTAGGGATTGACGCGAGTGGGCCGCGACGGGCCCGAGAGTGAGTCACATCTAACTAGCAAAGTAGGGATTGACGCGAGTGGGCCGCGACGGGCCCGAGAGTGAGTCACATCTAACTAGTAAAGTAGGGATTGACGCGAGTGGGCCGCGACGGGCCCGAGAGTGAGTCACATCTAACTAGTAAAGTAGAGATTGACGCGAGTGGGCCGCGACGGGCCCGAGAGTGAGTCACATCTAACTAGTAAAGTAGGGATTGACGCGAGTGGGCCGCGACGGGCCCGAGAGAGAGTCACATCTAACTAGTAAAGTAGGGATTGACGCGAGTGGGCCGCGACGGGCCCGAGAGTGAGTCACATCTAACTAGTAAAGTAGGGATTGACGCGAGTGGGCCGCGACGGGCCCGAGAGTGAGTCACATCTAACTAGTAAAGTAGGGATTGACGCGAGTGGGCCGCGACGGGCCCGAGAGTGAGTCACATCTAACTAGTAAAGTAGGGATTGACGCGAGTGGGCCGCGACGGGCCCGAGAGTGAGTCACATCTAACTAGTAAAGTAGGGATTGACGCGAGTGGGCCGCGACGGGCCCGAGAGTGAGTCACATCTAACTAGTAAAGTAGGGATTGACGCGAGTGGGCCGCGACGGGCCCGAGAGTGAGTCACATCTAACTAGTAAAGTAGGGATTGACGCGAGTGGGCCGCGACGGGCCCGAGAGTGAGTCACATCTAACTAGTAAAGTAGGGATTGACGCGAGTGGGCCGCGACGGGCCCGAGAGTGAGTCACATCTAACTAGTAAAGTAGGGATTGACGCGAGTGGGCCGCGACGGGCCCGAGAGTGAGTCACATCTAACTAGTAAAGTAGGGATTGACGCGAGTGGGCCGCGACGGGCCCGAGAGTGAGTCACATCTAACTAGTAAAGTAGAGATTGACGCGAGTGGGCCGCGACGGGCCCGAGAGTGAGTCACATCTAACTAGTAAAGTAGGGATTGACGCGAGTGGGCCGCGACGGGCCCGAGAGTGAGTCACATCTAACTAGTAAAGTAGGGATTGACGCGAGTGGGCCGCGACGGGCCCGAGAGTGAGTCACATCTAACTAGTAAAGTAGAGATTGACGCGAGTGGGCCGCGACGGGCCCGAGAGTGAGTCACATCTAACTAGTAAAGTAGGGATTGACGCGAGTGGGCCGCGACGGGCCCGAGAGTGAGTCACATCTAACTAGTAAAGTAGGGATTGACGCGAGTGGGCCGCGACGGGCCCGAGAGTGAGTCACATCTAACTAGTAAAGTGGGGATTGACGCGAGTGGGCCGCGACGGGCCCGAGAGTGAGTCACATCTAACTAGTAAAGTAGGGATTGACGCGAGTGGGCCGCGACGGGCCCGAGAGTGAGTCACATCTAACTAGTAAAGTAGGGATTGACGCGAGTGGGCCGCGACGGGCCCGAGAGTGAGTCACATCTAACTAGTAAAGTAGGGATTGACGCGAGTGGGCCGCGACGGGCCCGAGAGTGAGTCACATCTAACTAGTAAAGTAGGGATTGACGCGAGTGGGCCGCGACGGGCCCGAGAGTGAGTCACATCTAACTAGTAAAGTAGGGATTGACGCGAGTGGGCCGCGACGGGCCCGAGAGTGAGTCACATCTAACTAGTAAAGTAGGGATTGACGCGAGTGGGCCGCGACGGGCTCGAGAGTGAGTCACATCTAACTAGTAAAGTAGGGATTGACGCGAGTGGGCCGCGACGGGCCCGAGAGTGAGTCACATCTAACTAGTAAAGTAGGGATTGACGCGAGTGGGCCGCGACGGGCCCGAGAGTGAGTCACATCTAACTAGTAAAGTAGGGATTGACGCGAGTGGGCCGCGACGGGCCCGAGAGTGAGTCACATCTAACTAGTAAAGTAGGGATTGACGCGAGTGGGCCGCGACGGGCCCGAGAGTGAGTCACATCTAACTAGTAAAGTAGGGATTGACGCGAGTGGGCCGCGACGGGCCCGAGAGTGAGTCACATCTAACTAGTAAAGTAGGGATTGACGCGAGTGGGCCGCGACGGGCCCGAGAGTGAGTCACATCTAACTAGTAAAGTAGGGATTGACGCGAGTGGGCCGCGACGGGCCCGAGAGTGAGTCACATCTAACTAGTAAAGTAGGGATTGACGCGAGTGGGCCGCGACGGGCCCGAGAGTGAGTCACATCTAACTAGTAAAGTAGGGATTGACGCGAGTGGGCCGCGACGGGCCCGAGAGTGAGTCACATCTAACTAGTAAAGTAGGGATTGACGCGAGTGGGCCGCGACGGGCCCGAGAGTGAGTCACATCTAACTAGTAAAGTAGGGATTGACGCGAGTGGGCCGCGACGGGCCTGAGAGTGAGTCACATCTAACTAGTAAAGTAGGGATTGACGCGAGTGGGCCGCGACGGGCCCGAGAGTGAGTCACATCTAACTAGTAAAGTAGGGATTGACGCGAGTGGGCCGCGACGAGCCCGAGAGTGAGTCACATCTAACTAGTAAAGTAGGGATTGACGCGAGTGGGCCGCGACGGGCCCGAGAGTGAGTCACATCTAACTAGTAAAGTAGGGATTGACGCGAGTGGGCCGCGACGGGCCCGAGAGTGAGTCACATCTAACTAGCAAAGTAGGGATTGACGCGAGTGGGCCGCGACGGGCCCGAGAGTGAGTCACATCTAACTAGTAAAGTAGGGATTGACGCGTGTGGGCCGCGACGGGCCCGAGAGTGAGTCACATCTAACTAGTAAAGTAGAGATTGACGCGAGTGGGCCGCGACGGGCCCGAGAGTGAGTCACATCTAACTAGTAAAGTAGGGATTGACGCGAGTGGGCCGCGACGGGCCCGAGAGTGAGTCACATCTAACTAGTAAAGTAGGGATTGACGCGAGTGGGCCGCGACGGGCCCGAGAGTGAGTCACATCTAACTAGTAAAGTAGGGATTGACGCGAGTGGGCCGCGACGGGCCCGAGAGTGAGTCACATCTAACTAGTAAAGTAGGGATTGACGCGAGTGGGCCGCGACGGGCCCGAGAGTGAGTCACATCTAACTAGTAAAGTAGGGATTGACGCGAGTGGGCCGCGACGGGCCCGAGAGTGAGTCACATCTAACTAGTAAAGTAGGGACTGACGCGAGTGGGCCGCGACGGGCCCGAGAGTGAGTCACATCTAACTAGTAAAGTAGGGATTGACGCGAGTGGGCCGCGACGGGCCCGAGAGTGAGTCACATCTAACTAGTAAAGTAGGGATTGACGCGAGTGGGCCGCGACGGGCCCGAGAGTGAGTCACATCTAACTAGTAAAGTAGAGATTGACGCGAGTGGGCCGCGACGGGCCCGAGAGTGAGTCACATCTAACTAGTAAAGTAGGGATTGACGCGAGTGGGCCGCGACGGGCCCGAGAGTGAGTCACATCTAACTAGTAAAGTAGGGATTGACGCGAGTGGGCCGCGACGGGCCCGAGAGTGAGTCACATCTAACTAGTAAAGTAGGGATTGACGCGAGTGGGCCGCGACGGGCCCGAGAGTGAGTCACATCTAACTAGTAAAGTAGGGATTGACGCGAGTGGGCCGCGACGGGCCCGAGAGTGAGTCACATCTAACTAGTAAAGTAGGGATTGACGCGAGTGGGCCGCGACGGGCCCGAGAGTGAGTCACATCTAACTAGTAAAGTAGGGATTGACGCGAGTGGGCCGCGACGGGCCCGAGAGTGAGTCACATCTAACTAGTAAAGTAGGGATTGACGCGAGTGGGCCGCGACGGGCCCGAGAGTGAGTCACATCTAACTAGTAAAGTAGGGATTGACGCGAGTGGGCCGCGACGGGCCCGAGAGTGAGTCACATCTAACTAGTAAAGTAGGGATTGACGCGAGTGGGCCGCGACGGGCCCGAGAGTGAGTCACATCTAACTAGTAAAGTAGGGATTGACGCGAGTGGGCCGCGACGGGCCCGAGAGTGAGTCACATCTAACTAGTAAAGTAGGGATTGACGCGAGTGGGCCGCGACGGGCCCGAGAGTGAGTCACATCTAACTAGTAAAGTAGGGATTGACGCGAGTGGGCCGCGACGGGCCCGAGAGTGAGTCACATCTAACTAGTTTAGTAGGGATTGACGCGAGTGGGCCGCGACGGGCCCGAGAGTGAGTCACATCTAACTACACTCGCGAGCAAAAGTATGGAATCACTTAATTGGAATTGACTCCGCGCGATCTTGAGTACTTAATAACTAGTTAAGAATAATAAAAATGGTACCATTTTAAAGGTTAAACTGTTAACTTTAAATTGATACCAAATTCATTTAAATCACATCGGTGTAGTGTGTGCACCTCGCCTCATATAATATGTTATGATACATGCATTATTTGTCAGTAATAAACGCAACATTGACCTATCAAGTCGTTTCAATTATTGTCTCCCGGGTCCCACATTGCATGGCGACCCTGCCAGTGCTGCCTTGTGGCAGCGCTGCGCTGAGATGGTTTTTTATATAGAAATAATTTACAAAAGTTCGTGTGACTATAAATATTATTATGACTCAATATAACTATATAAAGTGAAGTGAAGTGACACTTGCAAATCAATTTTGATTTATCGAACAATTTTAGTGCTAAAGATTTTTTTTATTAGTTTTGAAATAAGACCTTAACGTTCATTAAATATATAAAATTTAAATTAATTGAATGTGTTCCTCACAATTATTGGACATTCTACGGCTGTACCTATCGAGATGGAGATGATGATCAAGTGCAAAGTGACGAAAGAGGTGATGAGCTGGGCGCCGGGAGACGATGGAGTCGGATGAGGAGGCAGCCGCGAGATGGCCTGACCAGGAAATTAGGAAAAGTTGATGGTGTCGTGATTGATCGTCTCATAACCGTAAAGTCAGTGCTAAATTAATTACTAACTAGTTCCTAACCAATTGACATTCGTATTTTTTATTTGATTTTGTTACAGAAACGTATATTTTATTAAGATTTGCAAATGGATAATGCGTATTCTTGAAGCTCTAAGTGTAATAAAAAAAAAGAGGTTAAAAGTGTAGGATTTTATAATTTTTTAAGAGCAAAATTTGTGTAATTCTTCTATTGAAAATGGAAAAGTGTAATTTCTAAAACAAATATTTCTGTTTTTTTTAAAATTGTATTAACATTTAAGTGTACCTACCTACATTACTACTATAATGATATTTTTTTTAAAGCGTATATTAAATTTAAAATGATACATATAAGTACTTTTTACTGAAATTAAAAAGGTTATACCTTTTATCAGTGAAGCGGAAGTAATTTAGCTCCTTTATTTTAATTTCTTAAAACTAAACAATGTAGGTAACTGTTTAGCATTAATATTTTATAATCGGTTTTTTTTTAATGTAATTTCTACAAAAATAAGAACAGTTGGTGACGACTAGTTTGGATATACCTATTTATCTTGTTAATAAATAATAACTTCATTCTAAAACATTTCAAGTATTTTGTTGTCCGAACATTGATTAAATGATATAAGGAAAGCATCGTCGCCAAATACTATTTGTTTTCGATTTGTTATCTTATCTTAGTTTTTTAATTATTCTTTTAAGTATATTTTACACTGTTGGCAACTATTTTTTTATGAACCTTTAAAATGAATTTAATAGTTAAATAGAAGTTTGTTGATTTTGATTTTACGTAATGTACTAATCCGGGTTATGTGTCTGATCTTTTATCATTTATTTTATATGCAGAAATGTACCTATTACTTATTTTATTATAAGGTTTTGTTTTCCTTAATTTTACTTGGTACTTTGAGTAAAGTAATATGAATCAGTTTATCATGCCATAATGGATTGCTGAGTATTAATAAACTTAGTACGTTCTTTAATTTTTTTTCTATAGTCAAAAACGTCATATTTATAAATTATAATTACGTACTTAAACATAAATAACAAACAAACTTTTAACGTTAAAATCGTTTTTTGTCACATTAATAACTATGTCTTTATTTCAGTTACTTAAGTTTTTTTTGCTGACCTAACAACACGTGCAGAATTACTGTGGCGTGCCGTAAATAGGTAAGTACCTATACGTATAACTTTAAGACAAAGTCAATTTACCGAATATATTTTCCATAATTAATTGAGACAGTTTTATGTAGGTATATAAATAAATGACGACTATTGCTTCTGGTACGAAATTTTTTGAAAGTTACTATTGTTCTTTAGTATTAATTGATTTTTATTTCACATTTTAGTGCCGTGCCGTTTTAGTTTAGTTGAATTTTTATGCAAATCTTTTCATATCGGTACTTACATACATAAGTACTAAAAATAAAATATAAGTATTGTAGTACATATTACATCTTTCTATTCTTTATACAGCAATTTACTTATAATAGAAAATTTTCATTTTATATTTGTTTTTTTTTTAAGAATTTAGTTTAATTACTTATGACATTCATTTTTGTTGTTTGATTTTATAGACTGACATTTACAGTTTGGTAAAATAAAGATATCGAAAATTCAAGGCATATTTTAGACTTCTTTCTTAAATTGCTCTTGCAGTACTTTACTATTACATCAGTAGTTTTGTTTTAATGAATGCAAAAACAAAGGGTTTATTTTCAGGAATTACTAATTTGAATTTCGGTTTTATCTAATGAGAACATGATCGGATTTATATGTTTATGATTGTTTTTCTTATTTACGTATTTTATCAAAAGTAAGAAGTATAGCTTGTGTTATTTGGTATTTTACGGATTTTTTTATTATGAAATAAAACAGTAGTACTTACAAAAAACATTTCCAGTTAAATTCTATTGTGTCGCAATTTATTTTAATAGGTAGTTCATTTCATTACTGTAAGTGACTCTAAAATTAAAGTTAATCTAAAAAAAAAACAGTTACAGTTAATTTGAAGTTTGTCTGAGTGTAGGTACTTAATATTCAAGCATCTTGACTTTTTTGCAACTAACAAGTAAATAGGATTACTTACTTACAATTTTATGAAGATGAAGAATTTTATGAAAATACTATTTGTCAATATTTTATTATTTTAGTTTATCCGTATAGATTTTATTTATTTAGTGAATTCATATTCTATCTATAAAAACATCTAAAAACAAGTTAGAATCAAAGTAAAGTCTAATGTAAAAGAGTAATGTTTTGTTTAAATTTATTTAAAGATAGATTAAAGTTTCAATAATTGTTTGTTGTAATTTCAGTTGGAATGTCTAACGTAGGTATTAGGTATGGTCATCGTATTTCTTTATCGTTCCCATTCCCAGATGATAATGCTTAGCTTGCGTTACTGGAAGCGAAGCAGTAACTTAATGCTTCTGTAAATAATGTCGTACAAGTCGTCGTTCTAGAAATGATGATCTTGCTTGTTTAAATAATATTACAAAACTATAATGTTATCGGAATAATGGGTATGGTTTTTTTTTGTTTGAGAATAATAGATGTTTTTCTGGGGAGAAAGATTAATCACCATACTACCAGATTCTTTTTTTAATTTTTTTTTTGTAATTTAGTCAAAAAGTTTTAATAGAGTTATATGGTTTTAAATGGATTGATTAGGATTAAGTTAGCTGTATTAAAAATCTTTTTGTTACGAGTAGTGTGCAATTAGGTATAGCATGAAAAGAAGTTAGCTATTGGGATAGTTTAAGTTAGCTGTATTAAAAAACTTTTTGTAACGAATTGTTTGCAATTAGGTACAGCGCAAATGGAAGTTATGAATTGGAAATGTAGTTATATTTATGAATGGCTTGGGACCGATGTGTTTGTGTTTATTTAAGGTTGTAAGCGAATAATACAGTTTATAAGGTATCCTTCGCAATCGGACTGATCACCCGAGAGCTTGGAATACTCTTGTAAACTCTAATATTCATATTTTGGTATTGTGTTTATTATTATTGGTTTGGTATGAAAGTTATGTGTTATATGCTCCAAATAAGGTACACGTGATGTTGTAATGGTACACGGAGGGTCAGATCCTTCCATTCGATCATGGTGCGAACGAGCTTTCCTCCGTGAGATAAGTTGGAGTCCAAAAGAGGCTTAAAACTTGACCCCCAATGTTAGGTTATGCGCATAACCCAAAATGGCACAAAGTTGTCCATTTTATATATAAATGTGTATAAAAAAGAGTCGCGACTATAAATAAATAAATGAGTGTACCAAATAAAATAAATAAAAGGCCGGCGCCGTGCCATTTATGTTATGATAGGCAAAGTACCTATGTTATATTGTTGTGATAAGTGTACCAATGATGTATGAAGATATTATGAAGTAATTATGAGCATGAGTATGGAATAAGTGTGGTTCAAAAGAAGTACTTACGTAATAGGTGGAGAATAATGAATTATTGATATGTTTTTTTTTTGAAAAGAAGAAAAGTTATTTAAAGCTAGATTTTGGTTAACTGAATAGAGAATTATTTAAAGAGTTGATTTTAAAGTTGAGAATATAAGTTAAAAGCGAAGTTTAATTCATGAGTATGTAGATTGGTAGTACGATGATGACATTAAGTAAGTAATTATGTGTAGAAAAACAAAAGGTTTAATAAGTAACTTTAACCAAGCAGTAATAGAAGTTTTACGGAGATAGGTAAATATATGTCAACGTTTGTTTTGCTATTTTAAGAGCATGAAGTTAATTTTATATATTATTATTATTGAAATCGATGACCAACCCCTCTACCTAATAAAGTTTTTTTTTAAATATTAGCAAAGTTAAATGTGTGTCTGTCTATTATTATTTTTAAATAAATTTTCTTTTAATCATAAAGTCTTCGTAACGATTAGTGTACAAACGTAGTAGGGTTGCCAACAGTGATACAAACAGTGTTAGATAAGTCGATTTGTTTAATATAACTTTCTTGTGCCTAAGCAAGAATTTCATTTTAAATGTTAGATGATAAGTTTAGCATTGTAAGTTTTTTTATTGTCTCTGTTGCTTCAAAATTTTTAGTAAGTAAGTAAGAACCTATTATCTCATGATTTTGGTTCTGTGCTCTGCAGTGCTAATTATGTTTATAAGATTGATATTACCGATATGATATTGATAAGATTCTTATTGTTATATTCTGTTTTGCGAAAAATTTGAAAGTTATTGTTTTTTTTTGTCTTTTATATTGTATAAGTGATTTCATGAAAGTAAATATTTAGAAAAACAATAATAACTATGCAAACAAAGTATAAGTAATATTATTACTTAATTGAAGTTCTATTTTTTTTTCAAATTGTTTTACTATTTTCAAAAACTTGATATTGCTGATAACAATAATAAAACAACTTTTGTGTACTTTTAAATTAATATGGCTATCAATCAAATTGGTTTTTGAACAAAGCTCATTTAAGTAAGTACTTAAGTTATATTTTTTTAAATAAAAGGGTTTTTAGTGTACCTATCTAAAAAATATCAGACAGCTTTCAAAATGTATACTTATTTAAAAAAAACTCTAAAGTTTTTATTGTAATAACAAAAACAAATGTATTTATTTTTCTTTTTCAAAAAAACGGGGGAGGTGTAGTGTGTGCACCTCGCCTCATATAATATGTTATGATACATGCATTATTTAGTCAGTAATAAACGCAACATTGACCTATCAAGTCGTTTCAATTATTGTCTCCCGGGTCCCACATTGCATCGGTATTTAAGGAGCTATCCCGGATTAAGTGAAGGAGTAAGGAAAAAGATATGTTTCAATTGTTTGATACGTCGCGAGTTGCGGCCTATTGACCCCCTATAAAAGCACGTGTTATCGGATTTTCTTTATCAGTCGGCTTTCACACGTTGACCGGTACACATCTCCGCTATTTTGACCCTTGAACTTGGACGACAATGGATACTACACCTACAGAAGCAGCGCAAATCGTCGCCCTATTGCAAGAAGGGCTCAGCCAGCGGGCTGTAGCACGTCGGCTTCACATAAGCCAGTCCTGTGTTTCGAAAGTTTATAAACGCTTTCGGGAGACTGGTGGCTTTATCCCGAGACCAAGATTTGGACGGCGCCGGTGCACATCGGAGAGGGATGACCGTTTTATCGTGTCAACCTCTCTCCGAAATCGGCATTTGACTGGTGTCGACGTCCAACAGGAGCTCCGAAATATTCGTGAGGTAGCTGCCAGCGAGTGGACAGTTCGTCGAAGACTTAAGCAAGCTAATTTGACTCCAAAAAGGCCTGCCACAGGCCCGAAACTGACGGCAGGTCACCGACAAGCTCGCCTTCAATTTGCTCGCTCCCATCTTGATTGGGAGGTTGAGCAATGGAGGCGAGTCCTGTTCTCCGACGTGTGCAGAATGTGTTTGCACGGCAGCGACCGAAGGGGTCGGGTCTACAGGCGGCCTGGGGAGCGATTTGCGCAGTGCTGTTTCGCTGAGAGTTCTGGGATTGACGCGAGTGGGCCGCGACGGGCCCGAGAGTGAGTCACATCTAACTAGTAAAGTAGGGATTGATGCGAGTGGGCCGCGACGGGCCCGAGAGTGAGTCACATCTAACTAGTAAAGTAGAGATTGACGCGAGTGGGCCGCGACGGGCCCGAGAGTGAGTCACATCTAACTAGTAAAGTAGGGATTGACGCGAGTGGGCCGCGACGGGCCCGAGAGTGAGTCACGTCTAACTAGTAAAGTAGGGATTGACGCGAGTGGGCCGCGACGGGCCCGAGAGTGAGTCACATCTAACTAGTGAAGTAGAGATTGACGCGAGTGGGCCGCGACGGGCCCGAGAGTGAGTCACATCTAACTAGTAAAGTAGGGATTGACGCGAGTGGGCCGCGACGGGCCCGAGAGTGAGTCACATCTAACTAGTAAAGTAGGGATTGACGCGAGTGGGCCGCGACGGGCCCGAGAGTGAGTCACATCTAACTAGTAAAGTAGGGATTGACGCGAGTGGGCCGCGACGGGCCCGAGAGTGAGTCACATCTAACTAGTAAAGTAGGGATTGACGCGAGTGGGCCGCGACCGTCCCGAGAGTGAGTCACATCTAACTACTAAAGTAGGGATTGACGCGAGTGGGCCGCGACGGGCCCGAGAGTGAGTCACATCTAACTAGTAAAGTAGGGATTGACGCGAGTGGGCCGCGACGGGCCCGAGAGTGAGTCACATCTAACTAGTAAAGTAGGGATTGACGCGAGTGGGCCGCGACGGGCCCGAGAGTGAGTCACATCTAACTAGTAAAGTAGGGATTGACGCGAGTGGGCCGCGACGGGCCCGAGAGTGAGTCACATCTAACTAGTAAAGTAGGGATTGACGCGAGTGGGCCGCGACGGGCCCGAGAGTGAGTCACATCTAACTAGTAAAGTAGGGATTGACGCGAGTGGGCCGCGACGGGCCCGAGAGTGAGTCACATCTAACTAGTAAAGTAGGGATTGACGCGAGTGGGCCGCGACGGGCCCGAGAGTGAGTCACATCTAACTAGTAAAGTAGGGATTGACGCGAGTGGGCCGCGACGGGCCCGAGAGTGAGTCACATCTAACTAGTAAAGTAGGGATTGACGCGAGTGGGCCGCGACGGGCCCGAGAGTGAGTCACATCTAACTAGTAAAGTAGGGATTGACGCGAGTGGGCCGCGACGGGCCCGAGAGTGAGTCACATCTAACTAGTAAAGTAGGGATTGACGCGAGTGGGCCGCGACGGGCCCGAGAGTGAGTCACATCTAACTAGTAAAGTAGGGATTGACGCGAGTGGGCCGCGACGGGCCCGAGAGTGAGTCACATCTAACTAGTAAAGTAGGGATTGACGCGAGTGGGCCGCGACGGGCCCGAGAGTGAGTCACATCTAACTAGTAAAGTAGGGATTGACGCGAGTGGGCCGCGACGGGCCCGAGAGTGAGTCACATCTAACTAGTAAAGTAGGGATTGACGCGAGTGGGCCGCGACGGGCCCGAGAGTGAGTCACATCTAACTAGTAAAGTAGGGATTGACGCGAGTGGGCCGCGACGGGCCCGAGAGTGAGTCACATCTAACTAGTAAAGTAGGGATTGACGCGAGTGGGCCGCGGCGGGCCCGAGAGTGAGTCACATCTAACTAGTAAAGTAGGGATTACGCGAGTGGGCCGCGACGGGCCCGAGAGTGAGTCACATCTAACTAGTAAAGTAGGGATTGACGCGAGTGGGCCGCGACGGGCCCGAGAGTGAGTCACATCTAACTAGTAAAGTAGGGATTGACGCGAGTGGGCCGCGACGGGCCCGAGAGTGAGTCACATCTAACTAGTAAAGTAGGGATTGACGCGAGTGGGCCGCGACGGGCCCGAGAGTGAGTCACATCTAACTAGTAAAGTAGGGATTGACGCGAGTGGGCCGCGACGGGCCCGAGAGTGAGTCACATCTAACAAGTAAAGTAGGGATTGACGCGAGTGGGCCGCGACGGGCCCGAGAGTGAGTCACATCTAACTAGTAAAGTAGGGATTGACGCGAGTGGGCCGCGACGGGCCCGAGAGTGAGTCACATCTAACTAGTAAAGTAGGGATTGACGCGAGTGGGCCGCGACGGGCCCGAGAGTGAGTCACATCTAACTAGTAAAGTAGGGATAGACGCGAGTGGGCCGCGACGGGCCCGAGAGTGAGTCACATCTAACTAGTAAAGTAGGGATTGACGCGAGTGGGCCGCGACGGGCCCGAGAGTGAGTCACATCTAACTAGTAAAGTAGGGATTGACGCGAGTGGGCCGCGACGGGCCCGAGAGTGAGTCACATCTAACTAGTAAAGTAGGGATTGACGCGAGTGGGCCGCGACGGGCCCGAGAGTGAGTCACATCTAACTAGTATAGTAGGGATTGACGAGAGCCGCCCGAGAGTGAGTCCAATTTAATGGTTGTTTGAGACGATGCGAGATCACGCACGAGAAATGATTCTCGAACGCATACACGTATCGTGTAGACGGTTCACGAAAGCTCGAATGCGAGCACGAACACGGCGTACTCTGTAACTACTGTAACTGTACTTGTTTGTTGCAAAAATGGAGTCTGTACAGTCTATAGACGAGGTCGACTGAGATGTGGAATAATGTAAACTTTTTGACGAACGCTTCACGAAAGAGCTTTCTCGTTCGAAAAGGCGGCATGCTTGTAGTGCGTGTAACCTCTCGTTGTGTCAACCAACCATAAATAAAGTAGGGATTCACGCGAGTGGGCCGCGCGCTCGACTGGATCTTCAGCCACGCGCACGAACTGGACGCGCCCGCGCGCTTGGCTGCCGCGATGGGCCCGAGAGTGAGTCTAACATCTGGATGAAATTTGCAACAGAGATAGATTATAGGTTGGAAAAACACATAGGATACTTTTTATCCTGATATTTCCACAACAACGGGTACCACGCGGGTAAAACCGCGGGCGGACGCTAGTAAACCTATATTTGTTTGACAGAATATAAGCTGATCGCGTTCATCTCGCACATGGGCACGTCCCGACGCGCAGTTCAAAGTCGCATAATTATCTAATCTGTCTGGACAATTTTTACGCAGATGAATTCGCAAGCTAAGCGCTAGTTAAAGATAAATGAAAGCGACTTCTTTGTTTAGAATAGTGGAATTCAATATTTGATATCGCTTGACAATCCTCGGTGCAAATAATGATATAAACATATTTGTTTGCCAGAATACAAGCTGATCGCGTTCATCTCGTACATGGGCACGTTCCGATGCGCAGCTCAAAGTCGCTTAAACATATAATTTCCACGCAGACGAAGTCGCAAGCGGAGCGCTAGTTAAAAACAAATGAAAGCAACTTCATTGTTTAGAATAGTGGAATTCAGTATCTGATATCGCTTGGCAAACTTCGACGCAGATAACGATATAACCTATTAAGATTTTTATGCATTCACAATGCAATTCTGTAATTATAGGAAAAATGTATAGTCTTAGTTTATCAGAGCATCGGGCCGGATTCCCAGAGGCGCGGGTTCTAATCCCGCCTGAAAGCTACTTATAGGGCTCGTGGTTTTTAACCGACTTCTAAATCAAAAAGGAGGAGGTTATCTATTCGTCTGTATGTATGTTTTTTTTTTTGTGTATGTCCACCGATTACTTGAAAACGGGTGGACCGATTGCAATGATTAAAACTTTATTACATCAGGTTGATTTCCAAGTTGGTCCCATTTTTGGAAATTTTGAAATCGGTTCAGTAGTTTTCAGGAAATCTTGAAAATACTGTCGTTTTCGTTACCACTTTATGTGAATTTAATACGTATCTTTAGGTTCTTTGTTTATAAACCGATTTAGATGATTCTTGTTTTGTTAATTACTATCACATTTTTCCTATAGATATAACCTATATTTGTTTGCCAGAATACAAGCTGATCGCGTTCATCTCGCACATGGGCACGTCCACGATGGTGGGCCACTACGTGTGCCACGTGCTGCACGAGGGCCGCTGGGTCATCTTCAACGACAGTAAGGTGAGTGCAGATTGAAAGAAAGAAAATTATTTATTTAGTGACACACACTCGGCCGGCGGTACAATAGATAAGGTGGTCTTCTTCTTCTTCTTCTTAACATTACGGGCGGTTTCCGCAACTCGACGTCTATTGCGCCTATTTGGCGTCCGGAGGGTGCGCGGCCAGATCACTCCAGCCAGCCCAGCTCAGCCAGGAACGCTCCAAGAGCTTTCACATTCGTGATCGCTTCCTGGACGCTGCCCGGCGAGCCGAGGTACCTCGCCCGGTAGGGGGCCACCCCCCTGCATTCCAGCAGTACGTGGGCAGCTGTTTCTTCTTCCTCCACGCATCCTCTGCATAGGGGACTGTCGGTGACACCTAAATTAAAAAGATGTCTGTTAAATTGTCCATAACTAGCAATGGCACCTGTTACCTGGCGAAGTTGCGGTCTGCACAGTTGTATCAGGGCCCTGGATAGACGCGCGTCCACGCGCGGCGTAGATAAGGTGGTAAACATATATAAGCCGCGCGGATAAAGAAACAATATGGAAATGGCGGCCGGCCGGTCATGCTATCTCGCTCACACATACCGTCATGCTGCATGTATAGCACGTGGGTGAGGCATGCTATCGCGCTCACACTTAATGCATGGCCGCCATTTACAGATTGTTTCTTTAACCGCGCGAGTTATAATAACAATGTGGCACTAAAAAGGTATCCACTCAGCATGTGTCGGATGTCATAGACATTCCGACGCTGATCTCGAGATTGGCTTCAAATCTAAGGAGTTTCATTTGACGTTTCATCGTTAGTTCCAAAATCTGTACTAGGTGGCGCTACCCAACTATAGCGACCTAACTGGGGCAACATTTCGCACCACAAATGCCATTAAGGGTACGATAAAAGCTTGAAAAAGTAAATGATCAAGTACCTAGTGAAAATAGTTGGACATCACTATACGAATATCGTTTCCGAATATCAAGTCTCTGAACAGGAGGTGAGGTGGGAGGTGTTTTTAGGCTGAATGAACGAATCCTTTGCCATAATATGCTGAAAAAAGCAGGTTGTGTTACGGTTACAGCGGCATCTAGTGCATCGAAAAATTACTGTAGAAAACTCTCATTGCCAGCAGACGCGCAGAACGCCAAATAGTCGCCAAATTCAGGATCATTTTTTAAACACTGCACAATTTGCTCCCATCGGAGCTGGATGTGAGACGGGTCGATTTTTTCTAAATACTTCATGTTCCATTTCTTAACCAAAAAAATCGCATTGTGAATGCAAAAAAGTAAAAATTTTAATAAACTGCACAATTTTTAAGATCAACTCAGAATCGGTAAGTGAACAACTTTCTCCTAGAAACATGGGTCGAAATACGACAATAATTTTTGAACTTCCCATACTAGTTGATACAGTCCAATTTGTATGGATAGTCAAAAAATTTTTGACATATTTCGACCCATGTTTGTAGGAGAAAGTTATTCACTTACCGATTCTGAGTCGATGTTAAAAATTTGTGCAGTGTTTAAAAATGTATCCTGCAGTGCAGAACGTCAAATAGCAAAATGTTAAATGCGCGCAAAACGATAAAGTCTCAAAATGTTAAAATATTCGCAAAATGTCTAAATAGCAAACCCAAGCAGTTATGATAAAATATTGTTATTATTATCAGCAAGATGTAGCTTTCCTACGTCTCTCCTAGCGTAGGCTCCTGACTGGTCAGATGACTCATCGATAAGTACTTAATGTAATCAAATTGTTGAGCATAGCTACTTTTTTCAGTGAATTTGTTAGTAAACAGATACTTTCTACTGTTCTAAATAAATAAAAATGTTTCGTTCCATCCTTTTGACCTTTTTTTAAATTAAAACATTTTTGTTTCAGGTTGCTCTCTCAGAAAACCCTCCAAAAGATCTCGGCTACTTATACTTATATGAAAGGCTGTGATGTTAAAACAATGTGGAATGAATGTACCAAAAATAGCAGGCATATTTTCTATATGAAATAAGAATTTAATGATTTAGACTGCATAATATGTATAAAGATTGAGTAAAAATTAAATGACTACTTTTAGCCAATATTTATTTTATAGAAACAAATTTTTAGATATTTCAAATATTGATTTCCTTGGAAATAATGTTCTCATTACAGTAGTTATTTTGCTTAAGGATGCATTTTCTTTTGGCCTTTATTTTTGTTATTTATATTTAACAAAGATGTTTGATTACTTGTCACAAGTTTTGATTGTAACTTTAACAACTAACAAGAAATAAATGACTAACAACAACTAACAAGAATGAATGTGTACCTATTATTTTAGGCAAGTGACTGCTTTTTAAAGTATCAATTCGAGTTTTGTACAGGAACATTAATAAAGTAGTACCTAGTTTAAGGTATTAGGCGAATGTTTGTTGTGTTGCTCTGTAGCGACGTTTTGTTGTGAACCTCGCACAATGTGCAGAGTTGCTTGTCATTTCTTTAACATGGAAAAAACAACGAAAAGTAAAAAGTATGATTACATAATGATCATTGTTTTATTTCACCTATACTTCTAATCGCCCCCTTATTTCGCCCGTCTTATTCCAAGACTAGTGGTTCCTCGCGGTTGCACCCGCGTGGTACCCGTTCCCGTGGGAATATCGGGATAAAATAAAGCCTATGTCTCTCGGGAACAATGTAGCTTGATAATGGTCAAAGAATTTACTAAATCGGTCCAGTAGTTTCGGAGCCTATTCGATGCAAACAAACAAACAAACAATCAAATCTTTTCCTCTTTATAATATTAGTATAGATAGTAAGTAGTTATTTTCTTATTGGCCTTACTGCTCAAGGCCCAAAGATTTCAATTATTTTAATAGGTTATTAGTGAAACTTGATGATTTAAGCAGACTTGTTTTTATCTATTCGACGCCCGCCCGGCCGAATGGGGCCAAACTGAGATGCTGCCTTATTTCTATAAGAATGTATGTAGGAACACTACTGGCCACTTGTTAAGCAAGGAACAGCCGTTACCGCTTTATCCGATATGTTCAAATGAATAACATTTAACACATTGAATGCCAGCTACGAGATATCTCGTAGAGGATTTCTTCTCAGATGCCAGATACGAGATATATCTTGGACTTGCAGGGCCATTTCTAAGTAAAGCGTTTATTCTGGCACCACACGGACAGCTGAAATGTGAGCATTGGCACCTCAAATAAAACGAGATATTAAGATAAAGTAAGATTAATTGTTAGAATATATTTTTCAAAGATTCAAGATTCAAGATTCAAGATTCAAATTTGTTTATTCAATTTAGATTGTTATTTACAATACTTGTGAACGTCATAGAAGCTACGCCATCGGTTCGCAAACCCTACAGCGGGAGGCCTTGGAGAAGAACCGGCAAGAAACTCCAAGGGTTGTTTTTTTCGTGTCCATCGTTCCAGCAGCGCCACGGTCTCCGATTTGCTTGAAAAAAATACACCATGCAGGCCAATTTTTTACCAGTCGGGAAAAAATACGATTGATTTTTTCCCCCCACTGGATCCGAGGATATACGAGGATTTCTGTGGCGCTGCTGGAACGACGTCGTCCTGGCAGCGCCCCGCTATTTCTCATTAATTACAAAAGCTATAATAAATCTAATAAGACACATATTTTTGCCTTTTTTTTCCATTTCACATAAGCTAATGTCCACCTGTAAATGTCGACAGATTCAGGAGTAATCGTAGGTCACTTGGGGCGCTGCTGGGACGACGTCGTCCCAGCAGCGCCACGGCCGAATCTCAGCAATTCGATTTTTTTACTGAAAACATTGTGCCTGTATATTTAGTTCCTTCATCATAGGGTACGGAAAAAATTGAATTTCTACATTTCATCATGGAATAATGATTTTATAGGCATCGAAAAATTATAACCTCAAAAAAATTTTTTTTTGCTCTAACGCCTTTAATTGATGTATTAAATAGCATTTGCGCATTCTTTTATCTTCCTATAAAGGGAAAAAAATAAACCACTCTCGCAGCATTAACTATTCCAGAGAAATCCTAGGTTTAGATTGTGTTCATACATTTAGGCATCGTTCCAGCAGCGCCACACCCAGTACAGCATGATCCAGGGCACCTGTCACCAAACTGAGCATGCCAATATTTACTACTACCATAGCGAACACGGGAAAAAATCTGATAACGAGTATAACACAGCGAATTTCCGAGAAATAAGCCTTTGATTCAATATGCCATACAATTGGTACATTCGAGTAGAAAAGTTTTATTTAAATTCTTTTTAGTGCCACAAACTTGGGGGCTTTAAGCCCCCAGTACAGGCTGTCCGATCATGTTGGCCGACCATGATGGGCCATCGTGTACAGGGGCGGTTTGCGTGTGATTGCCGTCTGCGAGCAACGCAAACCGCCCCTGTACACGATGGCCCATCATGGTCGGCCAACATGATCGGCCATCCTGTACTGGGGGCTTCATACTTCATGTTTACCGGGCTTGTCAAGCATTGCATTGCATCATTGGGGCACAACATCAACATCAACACACTTTTGTTGTAGGTATGTTGAAACATATCAACTTGTAGGTATTTAAGGGTAGTTTTCAAAAACTTGCCGCTTTCACCTGCCAGACTTTCAAACCTTGTATTACTTTGATTTTTGGTTTTAAAGTAACGCAATTGCTAAAAATAGGTTAATGTACATCAGTTGCATCGAGGCAAATTCTCTTAACCCATTTATATAATGATGGAGAACTCGAATTTAAGTTTGTAGCTCCATTTTCTAATTAACCTGCGTGTCCAAAACACGAGTGTGAGCGAAACTTAAAATACATGAAATATTGCAAATTGGAGATAAACAAACTGCAACTAAAATATTTAATTGATGAAAGTCCAGCAATGAAAGCCAGTCTCTTATAAATTTGTGACTCTTAAATCGAGAAAGTAGGAGAGAGAAAAAAAATATGTTTTGTAAGCAATATTTTCTACATCACCTGTACACCACTTTAACTTCAAATATTTTCCGTTGGTTCGCAAACTAACTTGGCAATGAGTCTCTACTCCTATATCCACGTTGCCTGACAATGCCTGCTAGCAGCGGACGCGGTGAGAAGTATGTGAGTGTATTATTGTGATCAAAAATAAATATCGAGTTTTCGCTGGGTAAATTTGTAACGATAAGTTCTATTTTTTCTGCGTACAATAATTTTAACAAATGACAAGTAGTGATTAAAGTTTTATCTCATTGTATAAGTACATGGGGTCAGCTTTAGGGTGGAGTAGGTATGGCATTGCTAAATTAAAGGTTTGCATAATTATATCCTACGACTTAACAGTCATTTTCTCATTAACCCGATTCTAAATAACCTGCACAATGCATTTCAGGTGGATGAGATGTGTTCGAGTGAATGAGATGAATAATATTGATCGTCAAATTAGGTTCTTATTAAGGTTCATAATAATAATAATATAATTAACCTGCCAAGGCAGGTGAATTAGAATCTTACCTGCTAGAAAACCAGACTATTCCTTGTTCCCTTTTAGTGAAAAGTACTTGTTTTTATATTAACAAATTTAATAAAATATCATAAAAATTACATTCAATATTTTTTTTAACTTTTTGTCAAAAGCGGCAATTTTTTGAAAACTACCCTTAATCTATTTTTTTACTGAGAGAGAACACTCATTAAAATTATAAAGGTCATTAGGTACTATATTTATATTTTTGTGCTAAGCTATGTAATAAAGAAGATAGAATAGAATAGAATAGAATAGAATATACTTTATTTGCTTCAAACACGGTATTTAAGGTCATTACATAGTTTAGTAGGTACTACGTGTTTCGCTACAAAATAGCATGCAAATACATATGAAACATTACATTATTATAAAGAAAATCTAGTAAGTCTTGATAAATTAGTCTACATAAATTTCACATATTATTATTATTGCATAGTCATTAGGTCATTACATTATTATTATATTATCATTACATTGTTATTTCATTGCATTAAAATTAAATTTGAATTTCATTATTATTATTATTACATTACATGTCCAAAAACTCCTTCACGCTATAAAAATTGTATATATTTAGCCATATATATAATTTTGTCTTAAACAATTTTATATTTAACAATTTAAGTTCGTTTGGCAATTTATTATACAATTTCACGCACATACAGAGACAACTCCTGTTATACTTTTCTGATTTGGGTATTTCATCTAAAACAAGTCTGTCGACATTTCGATGACTGCGTGTATATAATTCGGATGCTTTAGGAAACATGTGTGGATTTTGTTTCACAAAAACACAGACTTCGTACACATATAGACATGGCAACGGTAACAAACCAAGCTCTTTAAATAATGGTTTGCAAGAGTCACGTGGGAATTTGCCTGTTATTGCTCTTATGCACTTTTTTGCGCAATAAAAGCTCTTTTAACCGTCGAACTATTACCCCACACAATGAGACCATATCGAAGGACAGATACTACGTAGGCATGATATGTGGACAACACTGTACCCCGATCAGTTATATTTCTGAGACGCTTAAGGGCATATACAAATTTATTAATTCTTTGGCAAACATTTTCGACATGTGTGTTCCAATTTAAATCTTTGTCAATTGTTAAACCAAGGAATTTTGTTTTAGATATTTCGTCAATACTTCTATTCTTATATTTAATATTTAATGTCATTGATGAATTATAATTAAAATTAATAAAATTAGTCTTAGTCAGATTTATTTGGAGGTTATTGTTTTCTAGCCATTTTCCTATAGCTTGTATAGTTTTGTTAATATCCGATTCGTGAGCTTTAAAATCGACATTCTTTATTTTATTTTCCGAGCTAATTACTACAGAGATATCATCGGCGAATAAGATACAATTGTGCCTTGTTACCTCGGGGATAGTGTTGACGTAAATTAAAAACAGAAAGGGTCCTAATACGCTTCCCTGAGGTACACCGCATTCATTATGTCTGTATTCTGAAGCAAATGTGGCGACTTCCAATGCGTACCAATGCATTGATGGGACCCATTAATAAGAACTCTTTGTCTAGGCACAGTATTGAGTGAGCAGTGTGGTAAATTCTGAACCGAGCAATTGATGGATGGTTTTTCTGTCGTTTTACATTTCGTAATGTTCTCATGCTGATTTTTATTAAGAAGGACATATATTTTATCATTCAATTCTGTTATTTCCTGTCTACTCTTTTCTAACTCTTCTTGAAGGTGTACTATTTTCAGCTTTAAACATGTTGCTGCAGGTTGCCTCATTGGTCGTCTCATCGGTGTACCGTAGATTGCTGTAGCTTCTTTCTGTGTCTCGTCTTCTCGTGATGTTGACTTAAGAGTAGGTAAGCTGACGTCTTTTTCAACGTAAGAAGAACGCCTTGAGGTCTTGCATAAGGTTCTGGTTTGTTCTCCAGGGGAAAGGCAAATATTTTTCAAGATGTGCATTTCTTTGGTCAGCTTAGTCATTTGTTTTTTCAATTCATTATTTTCTATGATTACATTTTCAAGCTCGTTTTGAGTGCTAGCTAGTTCCGAATTTAATTTTATTATTTTTTTATTTAATTCTTCTGCTATGTCATTTGAGTGTGAAGGAATTTCAAAGCTTCTTGACAATTTCGTATTCAAAAAGCAGGACTCGCCATATGAATCGTCGTCGTCGGTAAGAATATGAGAGTCATCATCGTTATCAAGTGATTTCTGACTATGGGAAGTGGTAGTAAGCGTTCCTCGTTCACTGGTGTCGCTTTTTGTGTCACTTGACTTCATCAATTTTGGTAGCTTGTTTCGTAAGGTAACATAAGAGTTTGAATGTTCATTGTTAGCCATCACAGTACAATTATTACACTTAACGTTCTTTTTCTTGTCGGCATTCATAAGATTGTATAACTTTTCCGACATTCCCGCACATTCAATGTCGTAGGTATATCTTTTTACACTTACAACATCTTAAAGAGTCTCTTGACATAATTTTAGTTTTACATTTCGCACACGTTACTAGTTGCGTTTTGTTACTCATTTTAAGTTCTAAATTATGTAACAAGTTTATCACAGAAAAACAGTCACAAATAGAAAATAAAAAAATAGATTTTTGTCCTTCCACTTCAGAATATAAATTATGTTTTTGCTTTAATATAATTATTAATGTGCAATTAAACATATACTAATTTAATGCATAACAAAAAAAAACATAATAATTGAAAAAAAAATAATAAAAAAGCAAAAAAGTTCCTTTTGGTATCGATCTCCGGACCGCAGTTACTCAAACCAAAACATAATCCGATCGACCAAGCGCGCTTCTACAGTGACGACGAAATAAAGCTTCGTACTGCACTTGAAATAGCGGATTGAATCGTCAGTTTTTTTTGTTCATTGACCTTGCTATTGTTCTACAAGGACACTTCACTGGCACATAACACAATTTTTGATCGTTTTTTTAAAGTATTTTTAAAATAGCAGTTAAAATCACGAAGGAAATTCGATGATTTTTGTCACAAATTAACAAGCACTTCTTAACGCACGAAACTATATGCGGCTCAACTCTGGGCGCACAAATTATACCACTGATTATGAATTAAACAACTTGGAGAGATTAGTTAGCGACTGACTCGAAGGTGAGCGGACGATACGTTTAGAAATAGAAAACGATAGATATAGAATACGATAGAAAGGTAATGAAAGAAAATGCTTTTTATTATTCCCCATTCAGACAAGGGCTTATTAACACCTTATCCTAGTTAGGATCCTAATTAAGCATATATTGCTTGTTTTGATAGCATCACTTGCCAAAAATGAGCTCAAAGAAAGCAATGTATGGTTAATTAGGGTCCTAACTAGGATAAGTGTAATAAGCCCCTATGACAAAAAAAAATTAAGGAACCTTTTTAGAGACCTATCTATAGATACCCCGCACATATAGGTATGATTCCATGTATAGAGAGACAATCCTAATAGTTTCGGAATACAGCGCCTAGGCATAGCCTAGGCCTGTATTCCCGTTGAATTTGTTTTTTAATTTTCATTATTTTAGTTTTTCTTTTATTTCGATTGAAGCAATAAAATAACAGGGCCTAGAGAAGTGGCTTATTTGTTGAATAATGAGAGATTTTCTGACAGCAAATAAAAAAAAGTTATTAACTCGATAGATGGCGCTGATCTAACATGTACCTGCATGTACACTCAGGGACAAATTCGGTGAACCACCTCTTGCTTCTTTTTGTCTGGCTGGTGCCTTGCCATTGACGCGCAGACCATTTTACTATTTGGTTATGTATTAAATTAGGGTAGTACAATACATAAGTAATTAAGGTTAGGGATTGCAAGTGAACGGTGAGACTCCAGCCTCACGAAAAGAAGTAAGAGGTGGTTCACCGAATTTGTCCCCGATTGTACCTATGTCATCTGACCAGAGAGTAAGGTCAATGCATCTGACCATAAAATTGTTATTGCAGTCGGAGGCTCGCTTTGGTTATAAATTGTTCCGCAGAACGGTCCCCGATTTGGAATAGATCATCTCACTAAAGATATTCCAGCGCCTTGCCATAGATTTGCCGCCGATACTGCGCACTAGCTACAAGACCATGACAAAGTAGGTAACTGTAAAGCCTGGCGTCGACTACAGCAGAAGCGCGCCGAATCGAAGAGAATCGCATTTCTTCCTGTGCGTCCACCTCTGAAGAATCGAATCATAGACAAGTATATTTGTTCGTACAGTGTTCCACATTTATTTTAGTAAAACTACTTTTATGTTGTGTCGAAATCTTTATCTACCAAAAACGTGTAAAATTAAGAAAAAACTGCTTGTTTTAAGCAAAACACCTGGTAATTTAAGCAAATTACTCACCTGAAAATCTACTTTTTGGTTGTTTTTTCAAAAAATTACGTCAAAAATTACTAAAAAAGTAGAAAACTCCCGCATGTGGTCACACTAGTTTATTAGCGTGTGACATTGGCGCGCCATAGAAAATGTATAGCAGGCGACTTTCTGCGATTCGGCTCGGCTCCGCTCGGCGCGCCGTCGACGCTAGGCTAAACACAGCATATTCTCTAACAAAATACAAAAGTATCCTGTAGATAAGCTTTTTCAGTCCTGTAAATGTTTTTTTTTCATACTGCAAGTGTTTTTTTAACATTGACCGTCTTAACGTTATGCCCCCAGTACACGATGGCCGATCATGGTCGGCAACCATGACCAATACATCGTACAATGACACTTTTGAAAGAACGTTTTTAAACTTGTTCGTTCAAAAGTGTCAATGTACGATGTATTGGTCATGGTCGCCGACCATGGTCGGCCAACTTGTACTGGGGGCTTTACGTTACGTTACGACTCCTTGCCAGAAAGTTAAAAAAAAAGCAAAACCATGTCTGATGAACGCCATCTGTTGAGTTTTTAGGAACTAAATTTTTTCTTTTTTAATCATCTGTTAAGCCCCCAGTACAGGATGGCCCATCATGGTCGGCCAACATGATCGGCCATCCTGTACTGGGGGCTTCAGAAAATCCCTCATTATGACGTTCGGTTTTCCCCATGACTTTTAATGGGGACAAGGATCGGGACCAAAATTTATTAAATTTATTCAATTCAACGGGAATACAGGGCTGAGACATACATGGACAGACATACATACATGACGAATCTATAAGGTTTCCGTTTTTTCCCATTAGGCAACGGAACCCTAATAAAAAGTCAAAGTTAAAAACATAAAATGTAATAAGAAAATTATTTATTAACTTATAAAATAATGCACAAATAAGGACCATGTCCCAGCGTGTGTCAAATAATGCCACAAGATGATAATTACCTACTAATCTGTGATGGATTATTTTTAAATACAAAAACTTTTCTACTCGAATGTACCAATTGTATGGCATATTGAATCAAAGGCTTATTTCTCGGAAATTCGCTGTGTTATACTCGTTATCAGATTTTTTCCCGTGTTCGCTATGGTAGTAGTAAATATTGGCATGCTCAGTTTGGTGACAGGTGCCCTGGATCATGCTGTACTGGGTGTGGCGCTGCTGGAACGATGCCTAAATGTATGAACACAATCTAAACCTAGGATTTCTCTGGAATAGTTAATGCTGCGAGAGTGGTTTATTTTTTTCCCTTTATAGGAAGATAAAAGAATGCGCAAATGCTATTTAATACATCAATTAAAGGCGTTAGAGCAAAAAAAAATTTTTTTGAGGTTATAATTTTTCGATGCCTATAAAATCATTATTCCATGATGAAATGTAGAAATTCAATTTTTTCCGTACCCTATGATGAAGGAACTAAATATACAGGCACAATGTTTTCAGTAAAAAAATCGAATTGCTGAGATTCGGCCGTGGCGCTGCTGGGACGACGTCGTCCCAGCAGCGCCCCAAGTGACCTACGATTACTCCTGAATCTGTCGACATTTACAGGTGGACATTAGCTTATGTGAAATGGAAAAAAAAGGCAAAAATATGTGTCTTATTAGATTTATTATAGCTTTTGTAATTAATGAGAAATAGCGGGGCGCTGCCAGGACGACGTCGTTCCAGCAGCGCCACAGAAATCCTCGTATATCCTCGGATCCAGTGGGGGGAAAAAATCAATCGTATTTTTTCCCGACTGGTAAAAAATTGGCCTGCATGGTATATTTTTTTCAAGCAAATCGGAGACCGTGGCGCTGCTGGAACGATGGACACGTTTTTTTCTCCCTGTTTTATTTCATACAGAGTCGTCAAATTGAAAAATGACCTTAACATGGTATGACTAAGGTCAGTTTCCATCACAATTACACAATGGGTTATGATAAATACAGTTAAGTATAGGCGAACTAATGATCATAGCGGTGAACAATTTTCAATTAAGTACTTAGGAACTCTACTTAAAGCTTTAATATTAGTTAAAAACAAAAGACAATTCTACTATATACTGCAAGTTGCGCCATACATGTTTCAAATGTAATTCTTAATAAAATGAATAAAAACAAAAGAAAACACATTTTAAAGCAAGCATATAAGAGCAGACCCATTCCCACTGGCAGCACCCGTTCACGAGCATGACGCATGAACCAGCCATCGCTTCGCTCAACCATATTTTAGGGAACGTAACGACCCGCCTCACACGCCACCACCGTAGAAATGTTTTAGTGAGCATGACATACTCAAAAAGGAATTAATCTAAAGGGCTTATTACACCTTGGCTAAATTCAGCATCGAATTCAGCATACATTGCTTTCTTTGAGCTCATTTGTAGCAAGTGATGCAATCAAAACAAGCAATGTATGCTGAATTAGATGCTGAATTTAGCCAAGTGTAATAAGCGCTTAAGGCAATCTCATTTTTTTTTGGTTGTACAAAAATTGGTTTTAATTCACATTAGAAACGTATTTAGAAACTATAAAGGCTTGAGCACACCAAACGCAGGTCAGAAGCAGCGCTGTTTGAATGCGGGCCCGCGCAAGTAGTAATACAAGAAACTCTATGAACTACCTCACACTAAATTTGAACGCGGGCCCGCGATCAATCTGCTCTGCGCCGCGCCGAGCCGCACTGCTACTGCCGGACTACAAACGGTGCGGGAGCGGGGCAGAAGCAGCGCAGGCGCGGCGCAGAGCAGTTTGAGCGCGGGCCCGCGCTGTTGTATAACTATGGCGGCCATGTTAGCATGACACACCAAGGCAGGGCGTTCGCAGTGCAGCGCAGCGCGTCAAAAGCAGTTGACGAGAGTTGTATTATGCCTACTGCCTGCCTAACCCGTCACACTGAACGCGGTTTGAACGCGGGCCCGCGTTGCAACTGCTTTGAAACTGTTGCTGCGTTCAGTGTACCGACGCCCGCGCTGCTACTGACCTGCTCTGCTTCTGACCCGCGTTTTAACAAAAACAACAAAAAATTGTAGGTACATGTTTCACGCCCGACTTCAAAGTACTTACGTTATTTGGTGAGGGATTATTTCTTACTTTTTGATATCATTTTTTTGAAGGCAGTTTTATTATTTTATAATAGTAGATTGTACAACAAGTGCATAAAAGGTACCATTTTACCCGAGACGTATATATCCATCCGAGCCGTAGGCGAGGGTGGATAGTCAATTCGAGGGTAAAATGGGTTTTATGTACGAGTTATACACTCTGCTTTTCACTTCGAGTGTGAGGAAAATAAATAACAATATTGCAAAAAAGAAAAAATAAAGACTTCGCCATATTGGCGGGAAGACTTTCTTTTTCTTTTTTTTTATACGGGCATTGGCAGCACAGTGACTTTAGCATAAATCGTAGTCCATAATACTCTTGAAATACTTATTCCTTAGAAAACTCATTAATTTTGCCTAGTTTTATTAATTTACTAATTTAACATGGATTATGTACAATATTTAAGAAACAGAATGAAATACGTTAGGTATTAATAAAGTTTATTTAACGAAGTTTAATTGCGTGTGTGACTGTTTACCTGACGACCTTTGTCTTAAAGTCTGAGACTTAGACGAAGATTTTACTTTATGCACTAGAGCATAAAAAGCGATTTTATGCCGCCTATACCCAACATAAACACGAACTTTACGAACATGAGAAGTGAAAAAATAATTACGTTGTAGGTATCGACAGCCGGACAGGTTCCTTTCTATTGCAACGTTTGAAAGACATCATCTGACATCTGAAACATCTGAAATATAGATTATGATAAGATGCTCCATGCGGTTTTAAGCTGATGATTTTAAGATGTTATTTATTTATTTCGATCTAATAGTGGCGACAAGTGGATATAACAATAAAAAAAATCTAAAGTGTACTTGTCTCCCCTGGTTGGTGGAGACAAGTGGATGTAAAATAATATTTTTCTGAAGTGTACTTGTGTGTACAATGGGAATATTTTTTACCTGTGTTACTACTGGCAGCACCACGGGCATTAAACGGTTTTAAGGCCTCTACAGACCAAAGCTAGCGCCGCGCCGGCTTTACCCTGCGCGTTAAGCTTTTCATCCATGTTGCAGTTGCTTCTGATGATATGTTGTTTGCGTGTATGAAGCAAAAGGAATCCAAAATGATAGACTAATTATTGATAATATGTATATTTAAACTAATCTTATAAAACTTGGAAGAATTATCGCTTGAATTTATCACTTTGGTCTGGAATCCGCTTCATGAAAATAGTTCTTTCATCATAGTATGTGTTGAATTTTTTGTAGTCTCTTCGTTTTCTGGGATCTTTATTGCAATTTGCGGGAGTCAGATTAATCATAAGGCCTAAAAGAAATAAATAAATAAGCATTATAGATGTATTTTACTTACCCGCAATGCAACAGAAAATGGATAAGTAATTAGGTCAGTAAAGTCACAAACGGTCGAAATATGGGAAACAAAATGCTAAGATACTAACCAGCTTTCTGGGCCATTGAAACCATTGTTCCTATTTTCTTTTGCTGACGGCGACAAAGCCCAGTTATTCTCCGCGGTAACATGCAACCATCTGAGCGCACAAATTGGCTAAGTATCAGGACATCTGTGTGTTTCACATCGAGGCCTAGAGAACACATATAACAGGCATTCTTTGGTGCACTTCCGTCAGCAGTGTCTGACAGCGGATTCAACTTTTCGGCTCGTACAAGCAGCTCGACTCTTGGTGATGGTAACGTAAAAGCTTCCACCAGCACATTATTTCCATCTTTATACTCCCGTACTGTAAATAAAACGCAATTTACTTTCAATTTTCTAAGACCGTTTCGAGGTTATGTAAATGAAACAAGAAATCAAATAAATAATACCACATACGTTCTTTGATATTTAACTGTTTTGTTGTTGTAATGGCTCTAGTTGTTGTAGGCAATATTGTATTTTTGACCAAAGAAAACCCTCTTCGAAATAGCGCCGCCATGACGGGAAACGTTTCTCATAGAATAATTTTATAATATATTTTATATTACTCACAAGATGTTTCTTGTGTGCTTCTGTCTGTCTGTCAAAACTGTGTGACAGCATCTGTCAAAATGACGGGCGAGTGGCAGGCGAGTGGGGCGTGCGTTTGGTTTTATCAAGTTATTTCATACATCGGTGATGGTAGAAATACTTAGCTGCATATTATGGCAATTATTTTAAAAGACATTTCCGGTTACGTACGCGCGATCACAGAATAATCTGCGAGCGTGCTACGCGCGAAGTTTTAAATAATTTAAATATTTTCAGTTCTTCTAATGACTTCTTGTGATTTGCCTATGAAAAAAAAAATTAAATAACAAAATATATCAGATAACAAATGTTTACACATGTTATGCAAGGTTACCACTGACCTCTATTATTAGTGAAGGTTACTCATTTCATTACAAAATATAAATATACAGGGTGTTTTTTTTAAGGTGTCAAGCCGGTGCGAAGTGATAGCCGACTACCATACCAATCGATTGAACCCCCATGTATATTCCTCGATATTCGATATTTCGTAGTTTTGGAGTTAAGTATATTTTTTCATTATTTTTGGAGATTTAACTATGGAACGGCTTTAAAAAATGGTATCTTTCTTTGGATAGACTTTTCTCGGTAATTTCTTTTATAATACAATACGTATTGATTGTAGTTTTATGAGTAAAATAATCTCATTCCTTACTTTGATACAAGATAGGTACATTTTTTTTATCGATAGTAAACAAATTGGGAACGAACAGAACTGAATGCAACTTTAAAAATGAAATTAGTTAAAGGTTTTTCATAGCTTTTGATGAACTTTTTAATCAAAACTGCCGAGTGGTGTACGTACCGGTTTTCATTGTGCCGTATAACTCTAGTGGTCCCGGGTTCGATCCCCGGTCGGGTAAATATTCAAATCAAACTTTTTAATATTTCCTCGGGTCTGGGTGTGTGTGGTAATACCCGTCGTTGTTTCCAATTTCCATAATACTAGTGCTTTAGCTACTATACTTTGGTATTTGAACAATGTATGTGATGGTGTTCAATATTTATTTATTACTTATTTATTTTATTGTCTGGATTTTGTTTAGATTTCGCGTAAAGACGTTCTCGATGGCGTGAACATCTTAGTAACCCTGGTGACATCCAAGGACTGATAACTTGTTTTGGACGGCTTTTTTTATAGTTCTGGAGTGATTGTCTAACGCACGATTGAAGATTTCTATGAACGTTTCAAGAGCATCATCAACCTCAGATGAAAAAGTCACCACATTCCAGTCAATTGTCTCAAATTCTTCGCAATCACCCTTGTAATCGGTGATTCGTTCAATACTTTTAGCCTGTGTATGTCTCGACCTATCACTAATCTTCGTATGTCTCGACTCTCGACCTATCACTAAAGCGTGCTAAAGCCCATTATTGCCATGCTGTGATCAGTAATATTAGGATCATAAACCATGCCAATAGCTTTATTTTTTCATTTCACGAATATGTGGTCTAGGCATGCTTTTAAACGTGTCGGCTTAGTATCTAATAGCAGCACTGACGTATTTATATGTTTTATGAGTGTAGGCCTCTTTATTTCCGCCGCCCTATGTACCTTTCTAAAATAATAATTTGCTCTCTCGCTGCCGCCCCTAGGCCGCGGCCTATACGGCCTATTGACAAATCCAGGACTGAATAGCAGGCTCGAGGCCGTGTTCAGCGCTTAGGCAAAGATATTATTAGAGTCTGGTTCCAGTATATATATCAAAGTTATTATCACCAGTATCCACAATTGTGTTCTGTTGCTCATTAAGTAGGTATTCTAAGATTGTCATCAAGTGATGAGAGGAAGCATTCGCGATTTCTAAAAGAAGGGGATCGGTAAATACCGAGAATTGTGACGTTATTAGAAATCTGCAGTAGGAAGCAGGGCTTCAGAGAAAACAGCTCAGAAGCTGTTACGTTTAACGAACATTTAGGGTACGCAATAACGTACCTATATATCATTTATTTGTGGTATATTTTCATACCACAAATAAATTCCCAGATCAGTTTCCTAGAGCAACACGCCCGCCACTTAAGACTCAGCCTCACAAAACTGCAGCTTTCGAGGGCAGTTTCCTTACCATGCAACCAAATTTTGGAGTTTTCATCTAGACCCCCCTTGTGAGCACTCTTTACTGGATTAGTAGGGTTTTTATAATGTTAATAAAACAAACAAAATAATGGTAATATTTTTATTTATTAAGCCATATGACACAGAATCTCTAAAATATAAAGAATTTGAAAAGTCTAATGACAAAATAACAGTGTTACAAAAATTAACATTAATTTAAAAATAATTGCGTTGATACAATCAATATTTAAAAGCATCATAACCATCACATAATAATATGTAGATAAGTAAGTATATAAGGAAAAAAATATTCATCATTAAAATACAGTAAATAAAATAATAACAGTAAGTATGTAACAAAATTCCAATATTGTAAAAAGTTGAACTGTCGATCAATATTCAATAGTAAGTACTATGCGATTATTATAAGAATAGGACGGGTTGTTGACAAACTTCACTCTGGAAAGGTACAGTTCGCAAGAAAGTGCAAAACAAAATGACATTTTTTTTTTATTTTGGCAGAAGGTGGTTTGGGTATTGCCACTTTCAAAACGAAGTTTTTTTTATTTTTGGATAATGTGTTTTGATTTACAATTGGCGGATTCACGAAAGGCGCCTCCCCGAGTGGCTTGATTAAATCGTTCCCCGTGATACCAATACCCGGCGCACCCTGGTAACAGCTAGATTCTTCCGAATCTAACTTCAATCAACAAGCAGAATCTAGCTGGCCAATCCTTTTACCATGATAGACTAATACAATTTTTCAGATGACCCCCAATTTACCAATTTACTAATTTTATTGTAAAGTTGATTAAGTATTAAATTATTCTCATAACTTGAATTCCTGTTTTATTTAAATACTTAAACCACTAAATTGAATCAAAATTCAATTTATTCTGTGTTATAGAAGCATAGTATTAAAGTACCCCGCAGAACAATGTATGAAAAAATGGTTTCAGTTAAATATCACAAAATTTTAATTTGATTGAGATTCAAATTACCTGATCATTTTCATAAAAGCATACTTTCATGAGTCCTATAATTTTCGAAAAAATCAATTTGTATTTATCTGCAAATTATTCATATGTTTTGGTTTGCACGAACATCATTAATTATCGTAAGCTATGACATGATCAGCCCCCGGATTCACGATAAAATTCTTTTTTGCACACCATACTGAAGTGAAGTGAAGTTAGTTTGACAGCACTTTGACAGCTTGACGTCACAACATGGCGGTGTCCCTATTCTTATAATAATCGCATTGTAGGTATACATACATATATTTTAATGTTCATGTCTAAAATATAATCCTTTCATTCTATGAATAAATAGTTTTAGGTACTCATTTCTATTAAACATCAAGGCCATTTGATGGACGGTAAAGCGAAGCACATTTTGAGAACATCGAATAAAAAAATGCATCATAAAAAATGCAAATTAAACGAAATAAAAAATCTTAAAATTTAACTTACATCGAGGACTATACATTTAAAACGACAACAATGAGATTGCGTTTCGTAGCTTACATAGTTAGGTACTTATATAATATATAACTACAAATTCTTGAACAAAGATGCTTGCCACGATTTTTAAAACGCACCAAAAATGTGCACAAGCTATAGGTAGATACGTATAGAAATAGTAATACTTCTAATAATAGTCCTTTGTAAGTATATATATATTTTCGGCTTGTACTGTTGATAATATACTTACTTAATCATTGTATAATGAGAAAAATCCTAAATGCTAACTCCATAAAGACTTGTAACTAGGTACCTATTGTTGCTGGTGTTCGACACATCTCTGTTCAAGATTCCGAGTTAAATTAATCAAAACTCAATGAAAAATGCTTACAAATAAACATTTAACTTATAAAAATTAAAAGAGCTGAGAATTTGATCGCAATTGAATAGGTACTTTCAATACCTTAAAAGTAATCCAAATTTTTACAAAGTTGTACCATCTTAAACTTAAAGATACGCGTAGGTAATTTATATACCTATACGCAAAGTAGGTATGTGCGATATAAACAGATTTGTGATGGATAAAATAATTACATATATAAACTCTTATTCCTTGACAAAACCATCTGAGCATTTGTTCATAACTAACAAGAAAAAAGTGTTCAAAACATTTAACAAACATTGTGCTGGCTTAAAAAAACCATACTAAATCATTTTGTAAAAAGCACCTCATCTTCTTAAAGTCTTTAGGTAAGCTGTAGCCCGATATATAAATAACATATTATATAGATAAATAACATATTATTCGTAATTACACCCATTCAGCCCCCTAATTCACGAACCGTCGGTAACGCTCCCGACAGCCGAGTGTATGCCCTGTCTCTGTAACTCACTATAGAATAGACAAAGACAAAGCACAGAATTCGAATACGATTCCGTTTCCGACGTTTCATGAATTAGGTAGAAGAGATTCAAGGTTGCTCGTTTCTTCCACCCCAAAAACTATGAAAGAAATAAATGAAGCGTTGACTTTGGAAAATGCTGCGCTTGTTTACTACAGGAGCTGGTGGTTTTTAACAGATCAGAAAAGCTCTAAGATAAGATGCTCGGGTGGTTTCGTCATACGTTGGCGTTTACTTGGGGAAAGTGGCGAGCCCCTTGCTGAGCAGCCCCGCGGCGCCCTGCGAACCGTCGTGCGCTGCCGACGACAGGTTGGTCAGCAGCTGTTGTGGGGAAAGAAAAAGTAATATTATATTTTATTTAAATTTTTACTTTTTTGCATTCACAATGCAATTTTTATCATAGAAAAATGGAAACGACTCCGTAGCTCAGTGGTTAGAGCAGTCGCCCGGATAGCGAAAGGTCGTGGGTTCGAGTCCCATCGGAGCTGCCGGCCTAGCATGAGCGGCTTATAACGCGCGATATGATA
This sequence comes from Crambus lathoniellus, assembly GCA_949710035.1. NCBI lineage: Eukaryota > Metazoa > Arthropoda > Insecta > Lepidoptera > Crambidae > Crambus > Crambus lathoniellus. The sequence goes on along the minus strand of OX453303.1, from coordinate 6,508,311 downwards.
TGGTACGGCATGCCGTCTTGCTTACACCTTAGTGGGGTAAGCAAGACAACTTGCCGTACCATATCATATCGCGCGTTATAAGCCGCTCACTAGGCCGGCTGGTTGTGAGACGGGTCGATTTTTTTTTCTAAATACTTTATTTTCCATTTTTCTAATATTATATTTGTTTTCTTTCTTTACTTTTAGCCAAATTCTTGCAAACTGTATTTTTGAAACTTGCGGAATTTTTCGAGATAGGTACCTACTGGTCGTACTTTGCATGACTAGTGCCACTATTTTACCTACCATGGTTAACTTTAAAAAAATACAATTAAATTAAACAAATAATGTTTACCTACTACAGGAGCTGTAAAAAAATAGATTCAGTTGTCAAGAGGTCTAAGTATTTTAAATCCCCAATAAGAAGCCCCACAAACTAAAAAAAATAGGTAGGCGGAGGATGGCAGCACCATCATGAGTTGTACATTGCATGATTTTGAAGAATAATTTAATTTGACAAAACGATTTTTCTCCTTTTACGTGATCAGAGACATTACCCAATCCCTCTTCTTGCTTTATCTGCGTCCATGATCTTGGCGTCGACCACCTGTGTTCTTGAGACCCTCGTCAGCGGCGCATTCTACCCGCTTAAGGGTGTTGTCCGCTGTGCTGTTGACGGCATCCGACGCGTTTGATGGTTATTCTGGTCGCATTAAGTAATAACTCTTACCGACTCCCTCTTCTCGTTGAGGTACTTGTCTGCGCCCTTGATCTTGGCGTCGACCACCTGCCCGGCGTTCTTGAGACCTTCGTCAGCGGCGCATTCTACCCGCTTGAGGGTGTTGTCCACTGTGCTGTTGACGGCATTCGACGCGTCACCAGCCGCCTTTTCTGCGGCTTTCTTGGACTCTTCGACTGCAGCATCTAGAAGATACATAAGAATTAAAGAATATTTGCTAACTTAAAAGTGCAACTGAAATTGGCTCTTATGTCAGAGGACAAGAACAACTTGAGTAAGTAAGAAGTACCTAAGTAGTAAATTTAGTATCCTCATAGTCCTTAATTAACGGACTCATTCAGAAATTATATGAAGATATATCAGTAAATCTATGTGGAATAGGGGGGTGAGTGCAGGTACCAGTAGTTACACATGACAAGAACACGCGCACAATGACGACGACAAAATAGTTGTCCTAGCTTCGCTATTCTGTAAACTAATACAAATCTTCAAACCAGAAACTCTACTTCGACATCTATAATTTTCGTTGACTTATTAGTACCTACTGAATGCTTCTGATGGTGAGTATATTAAATTGGCAATACTCACTGGCAGCTCTCTTCGCCTCTTCCTTGGCGGCCTCCGCAGCCAGTCGGGCCTTCTCCTTGGCCTCCTCCGCGGCCTTCAGCGCCTGGGCCTTGGCTTCCTCTGCGGCCTTCTTTGTGTTGTCTACTGTCGTATGAATTGTGTCTGTGGAGAAATAATCCCAGTTAAACCCAACTATTGTACGCGAATGTGGTGTAAATTGGTGAGGATCACGCAGTTATGAACACAGAACAGAAAAATAACTGTTCTCTGGTTATGAAGCATCCACACAGTAATTTAGTATGAACTTGGTTTCAATTTTAATATACTTAGACACGAGGTAAGCGTAAAAGATGCTGGTAAGTAAGTATAAAAATCTTGAATTAGAACTAATCTTTATTGACTTCAAACGCGGTAAAACAATCAAAAACATCCGTATGAGCGTAAGTAGTATCATTGAACAAAATAATAGTGGGCCAATATGATTTTGTTAATAGGATCAAAATATCACTCTACAAATATTTTCATGTTGTGAAATATTCTCTAAGTTATCCATTAATAGTTAATATTTCCTGTATAACAAACACAAACTCCGGGATTATACACAAAACGAATTGATTGTCAAAAACCACGAGGGATAAATTAGTTTTGGTTACTTTATTAAATTCAACCCACGCTATAAGCTTAATACCATTGGTTTCCTCAACCGCGCTCTTCGAGCCATTTAAGGCGACTTGGCTCCAACTTTTTGCTGTATCGATCTTGGTACCGATTAAATCTACAAATTGTAAGTAATTTATAGACTTGTCCCAGTGTTTGTCATCAGCGCTACTGAGATGTTAAATTAAGGCACTCAATCGCACACAGTTTTATCTTGTAAATGAAATGCAATGTCTTATCTTATGATGACATTAACATTTTAGCAATGACCTTAATTAAAGAGGCGCCAAGAAACGGCTCGTTCACAGTTTCACACTCACATGGGATCCGCCATTTGACGAATGGTCAAAAAACACAAATCTCAGTAGGTATGGGAAAGATGTATCCGTCATATCTTGAGATTCGTCATCATGTGAACACGGGCACTTAAAAAGCATTAGGTACCGCCGCCCCGTCAAAAAAATTACGAATCGACAAGAAAGATAATACTTCTGCGTCAAACATACGTCGTCGTGTGAACGAGCCATTTTATTGGCCTAATATAACACGTAAACTGACCAAAGAAAAGAAAAGAAAAGAAAATATACCTTCAATGTCCTCTTCAGCATCATCAATTAACTTTTCAGAAGATTCTGTTGTGCTTAAGATTGTGCTTGTTACTGAATCTACGGAAGAAGTTAGTAAGCAAATTAAGAAGTAGAAAGAAATAGAAATACCGCATGCAACCCAATAAAAACAAAAAAATAACATTACAATCTACCTACATGCAAACCACTTACGAGATGAATAACATTTGAATAACTAACGTATAAGAAGCGTATAAGTGTTAATTTTATTACTATAGCTAGTCGCTGTTAGTTTACTTTCCAATTTAAAATGAGTCACAAAGAAGCACTGAGTAGAGTTAACTCTGGTGGCCTTGCTTTATGATTCTATAGTAGACGTAAGTAAAGTTTCCTTTGATGACATTAACGCCATATACAGCAGCTGTGAATATGAATAATATCACAATAGTTTTGTCTGGTTTTACCCTGGTACAAGAGGTACCCTTTTTTGAAGTCACGGTATCTAATACCCCTGTCTAGGAAACCACACGACTTTGTTTAACGACTACATACAACGTTCTAGGCTTAAGCAAAGCACTTACCATCTACTACTACCATCGTAGTAGTAAAACCACCCAACAATATAAGAAATGGATAAAACGAGAGGTTTAGGTAAAATATAAAATAAATGACAATGAGTTAATTCCATTTGGTTTTTGTTGCCAATACGTACCCTCAGTGGAAAAAAGGCATAAGTAATCTTACTTTGAATGATCAATTTAATTAAAAAATATTATGAAACAGTAACAGTTTAATAATATTTTTATTTCTTGCTGATGTATGTAACTTAAACATTTAAAAATAAAATAAAATTGATCATTCAAAGTAAGATTACTTATGCCTTTTTTCCACTGAGGGTATTCATGAGTAAGCTGCTCTGCTTAAAGCAGATGATCAAAATGGCGTTTGTTAATATCAAATTGAAAATAACATCTTTTAAGATACCTTTGGCGGATCCTACTAATGATGCTCCCTTATCAACAGCAGATGCTGCTGCGTTTTTGGTGCTATCTATTGTATTCGCAACTGTCTCTACGTGGATAACAACATGAATGTTAGGTACTAAAGATACACGTCACAAAATGTATGATAATGATGCAAGAGGACTGAACCAAGTACCTTTAGTCTTTCCTACAAAAGCTGAGCCTTTGTCTACAGCAGATGATGCTATGCTCTTTGTGGTGTCTACAGAAGCTGATATAGAGTTTGCTACGGTATCTATAAAAGACAAATGGGTGGTTTAGCACAAAGTTAAAGTCTGCTTGTAAGTTATTTATGGATTTTTGGACTTTATACCTTTGGCGGATCCTACAAAAGCAGTGCTTTTTTCTACTGCGCTAGCTGCGGCATTTTTTGTTGTGTCTACAGTGGCTGATACTGTATTGGCTACGGTATCTAAAATTAGTGCAGACTACATTAATAACACAATTATTTGCTGATTAATGATTTATCTATGAATGATTCTTATATTTACCTTTAGCGGTACCTACAAAAGCAGTGCTTTTTTCTACTGCGCTTGTTGCAACATTTTTCGTTGTATCTACAGTGGCTGATACAGTGTTTGATACGGTATCTACGAAGTAGTAAATGGTATTAAATTATTAAGTTAAACCATTAAAGTCCAATTAATAATAATTTAGGCGATAGTTTTATATTTTAGTATTATATGATCTGAGTTTTATACCTTTAGCACTTCCTACAAAAGCTGTGCCTCTTTCTACAGCAGAAGCTGCAACATTTTTAGTTGTGTCTACTGTGGCGGATACTGTGCTTGTGACGGTATCTAAAAACAGTCCACACCACAAATAAATCTTGAATAAATTAACTGAGCGCAAAAATATTCTTGCGATAATGATTAATTACTTGTATTAACACTGATGCTTATATGCAGTATTGCAGTTATCTATATTTTAGAAGCATTTTGTATGATTCATGTTTCTAATAAATAGTGTAGTCAATGAAGCTAGTTGACCCCCACAGTAATTCCTCAGTCAGAAAAAACTTTACATCATGATTCATGATAAAGTATCAATAAATTAAAAGTACTGTATAAATTTCCAAATAATAATAATAATAGAAGGTTAGGTATTTTTTAATGAAATTCTTATTTCATTGATATCTTTTTTAGGAAAAATGCTCCGTCTAAACTTTCTTAACCGGACATATTCATGTAACATACTAAAACAATAATATGAAATATCCAAAAAAATATCCCAGCAGAAACACCAAATTTTAATAAAACAAAATGGGGTGACTTGGACTGGAAATGTCTATGTCGAACTTTTTAACGGAATTATACAATTTTGCCAAGCATACTCATGTTTGAAAAAAGTTTTGGATTTTCATCACGTATCACATACTGGTATATATAACTCATTTGGTAAAATAAATTTGGACTGAGAAATTACTCGGTTCAATATATAAACAGATTTGTATATTTATTTATAAATACCTAACTTCCGTGTGAGTTTTTTTTTGGATAATCATTTAAAAGTTTATAGCTCATGCTATTTTATAACTCAACAAAATTTCATCGACTGAGGAATTAGTGTATGGGTCTCCATACAAAGAATCTGTTCATTGCCTACACTAAAACACAATGAACAAGTACTTATTGCAGTTATCTATATTTTAGAAGCATTTTGTATGATTCATGTTTCTAATAAACACAATTAACAAGTACCTTTAGCTGAACCAACAAATGACACTCCCTTATCAACTGCGGCTGCAGCTGCGTTTTTAGTGGTATCTATTGTGCTTGCAACAGTATCTAAGGAAATTGAAGCGTGATTGAACGGACAAACATAAAACAGACTACTCACAATGATAATCCAAATCAAGATATTATACCTTTGGCGGATCCTATAAGTGCCGAGCCTTTGTCCAATGCTGAAGATGCTACATTTTTAGTGGTATCTACAGTGGCTGATACAGTGTTCGCAACGGTATCTACAATGTGCAAAAAATAAAAAGTTTCGGCTAGACAAAACAATAACATTAAAAGTCTGTGTGAACTTCAAAAAGTGGTATTTTCATACCTTTAGCAGTTCCTACGAAAGTTGTGCCCTTATCAACAGCTGAAGCCGCAATACTTTTAGTGGTATCTACAGTGGCGGATACAGTGTTTGCAACAGTGTCTACAAAATAAGAGAAATGATAAATGAAAAAAGGTTCCAAAATAAAAGAAATAAGAAAAACGGATTTATACCTTTAGCACTTCCTACAAAAGCTGTCCCTTTTTCTACAGCGGATGCAGCTACATTTTTGGTTGTGTCTACTGTGGCGGATAATGTGTTTGCAACGGTATCTAAAGTGTAAATAAATAAAAGTAAAGAAAACGAAAATGAAACCATAAACAAAAATTAAAACGCATGTTACTTGTTTATACCTTTCGCTGTTCCTACAAAAGTTGTGCTTTTTTCAACTGCAGATGCTGCTACATTTTTAGTTGTGTCTACTGTAGTTGATACTGTGTTTGCTACCGAATCTACAATTAACAATAAATTAAATAAAAAAAACATAATAATTGACAATAATAAACAAAGTTTATATAGTGCATTTACAATACCTTTGGCCGTTCCTACAAAAGTTGTGCCCTTTTCGAAAGCTGATGCCGCGACATTTTTAGTTGTGTCTACTGTGGCTGATACAGTGTTCGCTACTGTGTCTACAAATTATTAATAAATAAGATAAATAAAAATCTACAAATTAATGTAATTAAATCCAAAAAAATCACAACAAAAATTAAACCTTTAGCAGAGCCTACAAGAGTAACGCCTTTATCTACAGCCGAAGCTGCAACGTTCTTTGTTGTGTCTACAGTGGCAGAAACGGTGTTTGTTACCGTATCTAAAAAATAATATTACCAATTATGACGCGGCAAAGAAATCAAAGGCAATCAATCTTATCATATCTTCCAAATTTCAGTATCCTCTCACCTTTGGCTGAACCAACGAGAGATGACCCTTTCTCTACAGCACTTGCGGCTGCGTTTTTGGTTGTGTCTACTGTGGCTGATACTGTGCTTACTACGGTATCTACAATACAGTGATAAAGCGTACAATAATATTAAATACGTTTTTCAACGATTGTAGCTGGATTAACTATTCCTTATCAATTCTGGGACAAAGCTCTTCCAATTAATTATTTTCTACTAGTTAATCTCCACTCCATTTTCATTCATCATATATCTTTTATAGTCTATCTATTGTTTCGTCTGCTCTCCATTCACCAACATTTATTGTCAGTAACAAAATTTTAAATGAAAGTAAAAAACGCAAAGTACCTTTAGCACTGGTAGCGTAAGATTTTCCTGTTTCTACAGTAGAGCTCACTACATTTTTGGTTGTGTCAACAGCAGATTGTACTGTGTTTTGAACCGACTCTAAAAACACAGTGAAAACAAAAGTAAACATAAAATAAAATAATTAATTGTTCTGGCGTGAGATATACCTACCTTTAGCAGAATTGACGTATGTTGTGCCTACTTCAACTGAGCTTTGAGCTGCTTTTTTTGTACTATCTACTGTACTTGCAACAGTATCTACAAGTGATGTAATACCAAATTAAAATGTAATAAAATAAAAGAAAAACAAATAAAAGCAAAACATATTTAAGTGACAAATTAAAACTGGCTAAAAGCAAAAACGTTATGAAATGTTAATGAGACTCTTTTAAAACTTATGAACTTTCTAGTAAATTAATTTTAGTATTTCTTAAAACAATCATCTACATATTTCCTACCTTTAGCGCTATCATAATAGGATTTGCCAACATCGTAAGCAGAGTACGCAGCAGTCACCGATGCGTCTAATGCCGTTTGCAGAGAGCTTTGAGCGGTATCTAAAGCATTGTTATTAAGACTTTTACAAATACTAGTAGCGGGGAACACAACTTGTTAATCAAAACATTTTTGTTAGAAACACACTGTTCAAATTAGCATCGTCTGTACCTTTCGCTCCGTCAACATACGCTTTTGTCGTGTCTGCAGCTGTCTTAGCTGCATTTTGTGTGCTATCAACAGTCTTATTGACTGTATTAGCAACAGAGTCTACAAATATACCATTATTTATACGAGTAACATTATCCTTGAATATTAATGGAAAGTTACAATATTTTATAAATAAAATAATAAAATTGAAATATTTTAAGTAATAATTATTAAATTTCCATTTTTAAGTAATTGTTAGCGATTTACCTCTTGCCGATGATGCGTATGTTTTACCAGTTTCAACAGCCGACTGTGCTGCCTTTTGTGTCGTATCTACAGTGCTTTGTACAGTATTAACAACGGTATCTACAAAATATAGACAAATTACAATTAGTGTCTGTTGTTATTATATACCTACCTACGTTTTCAAGTATCTTCAATTCAATTCAATTTGTTTTTGCAAGTCACAGGTTAAAAAGTTGTTACAAATAATAAAAGAACATGTGACGCCCTGCTAGGGCACAGCAAACATTATCTTTGTATACTTTGTATAAACTACCTTTGGCACCGACAGCATATGATTTCCCGGTCTCTATGGCAGTTTGCGCTGTCTTTTGAGTGGTATCTATCGCACTCGCTACAGTGTCTAGCAAAGTGCGGAAAAGAAAAAAAAGTGACTATAATAATAAATAATAAATTCAACTAAATAAAAATAAAAAATAAATTTAAACAAAAGTAAACATAATCTCTAAAATATTGGCAGACAAAAGAGAACTTTGCCAATGTTCGAACCCACAAACCATTATCAAAAACGAATTTGGCAAACACTCTGTAAACATTGGTCTCCAATAGTTTTAAACGAAACTCATTTTCTGCACACCACAATTCACATACATCTCAAAATATCCTGTGCGTAGTAAGCTTTGCCTTCTGTTTTGGTTATTCTAAAAATACAGTACAGTACAATACAGTACAATAAATACTGTTGTGCAACCTTATTCTACATACAAAGTGCAAGGAAATTAGTAAATAATTTGAAAGTAAGCTGTGTTTATAGGAAGCCTGTAGGTACAGTATTAAAGACAGAGTTTAAGCCGATACTCGGAAAAAATGTGCTGAAGCGAGATAGCAATGAGAAACGACGCGCGCGGAAGCGAGACCGATTTTGCAGATTAGGCAATAAAAACACAAAATCACTTCGTATTAAAAAACTACAGCGATTTAAAAAAAAATGCTTCTATACGATCCTCAATATTATTGGTGTCCACTAATTAAACCAATTTCCAATAGTGTTAGTAACCCCATTTAAGAATGATCTTCACTTTTCGTATTTTTAGAGGTCTTTTCAAAAATAAAAAGTGTCAAGGCAAAATCATAAAATCGTGTTTTTGAAACTATACGATTCTAGATAAAGGTATGAAGAAATATATATCTTATTACCAGATTTGTAACAACTGTAACCGTCCTATAGTTTTAAATCAAAAAGTCCATATTTTTCCGAGTAGCGCCTTAAAATGTTTATGCTGTCTTCTGCTGTCTTACCTTTGGCAGTGTTGATTGCTGATTCAGCAGCTTTCTTAGTGTTATCTACTGTGGTTGCTGCTGTATCTAAAGATAGTAAAACAAGCGATATTAAACAAAAAGTGCTTTAAAAACAATAGACAAAACAATCTCTTGAACAAGCATCAACTACACATTTATTACTGACTAACTACTGTAGGAAAATAATGGCTTACTTTTCTCCTTGCCCTTAAGTCGCTTATGTTCTTTAGCGCATCAGACTTACCTTTCGTTGCGTCGACGACTTTCTTGCCATCTGCTACTGCTTTGCTGGCGGCGTCCTTCGCTTCACCAGCTGCCAAGGAAACCTTGGACAGTTCTTTGTCTAAGGAATCGATAGCCGATTGCTTCGCAGTTGCAGCTGAAACGAAATTCAAATGACATATGTTAACGAATATTATGGATATAGGTATTTGTTTTTCGTTTATAGTGAGGGCAAATACAGTATATCTTTTCATACCGAAAACGTGTAGGTATACGTGTAAACAACCCTTGTCCTATCTATGATTATGGCTGGCTGACTGGCTGGCTGGCTTCTGAAATTCAACCAGTAGTCCTCGGTTTTCCGATTTAGATTTTAATTTTTTACCCAGATAAATAGGCTTTTATACTATGATCAATTTTTTTTAAAAGCAGCGAATGATCAGTGATGAACTGAATGAGACTGACTGAGACTGACTGAGTGATGAAGTTATAGTTCTTAAGAAATCAAGACCTTATGATTCCACCAGTAGTCCTAGTAATTTTTTTATTGGTCAACGGTCGCGTAATCGGATAGGGAAACGTCCAAATGTAACAAGGAAATGTCTGATAATTATATAGGTACAACTAAAATTTAAATTTTGGCTCAACTAGGAAAAGATTTAATAACAAAAGTAGAAACGACGAATGAAGGGATAATTAACGATTGTTCGTGAATATTATGACAATAACATTAACACGCCCGAATGTGTGACTAGTGTGACTCATTGATCACGCATTACAAAAACACATTACACTCCTGGGCAGTCGTGTTAAAAGAAAAACATTCCACAAATAGAGTACAATTAAATCTGCGATAACATCTTAATAGTTATTACGCAATAAATGTCAATGTAGAGTAGAGGTTACGACAATGAGAGCTCACAAATATAATGGGTCTGTCAATTAGTTGACGGAATGTAATGAAAATTCTAGATAAGTGTCGTTTTGATGTTTTAATGATTTCATCAAAGACTCAACGATTTACTGAAACTTTGCATAGAAAATCCAAAAATCAAAATCCTAACTCTACAATAGGTAAAACGCAAAATGAATCACGTGAAGTAACTTTTAAATACACAATAGATTTATTTTACCATTCTTGTGTAGGCATAATACCTACCTACATAACAAAGAAGAAAAGCTATTTTGTAATTGTTATTATAGTAGTTGATTGACGTCGCTGAGTGCGGCAGCAAGCGCATGCTGGGGAAGCAGCGGTAAAATATAGACTTCCAAAAAGAATATAATCGGTACCTGACTTCACATGACAGCCCCTATTAGCGGTCTTGCCGGCGACGGAGACGAGCTCTCTGGTCCTCTTGGTGCCCTACACGTGGGCAGCTTCCTGCACGTTCTCGGAGGCGATCTGCTTGCGGCATGCAAGCAGGCAATCAGGGGGCACTTAGCCTTCCAATAAGAATATACCCGTACCTGAGTTGACAGCACCCTCGGCGCTCTTCCCAGCTCCTGTGATGAGCTCGCCGGTCTTCTTGACCTGGTCCTCCACCACGTGGGCCGCCTCCTGCACTTTCTCGGAGGCGATCTGCTCAGTATCTTTCTTCTTGCGCTCGAACAGGGAGGCTGTCTTCTCACCGATGCTCCGGAAAGCACCTGGAAAATATTTTGGTTCTTTACAACAACAGTACCTAGTTACTTAACAACTTATATCCTTCGAGCAACGCGGGTCTTCCGTCCCGAACGGAAGGCCCGCGTTGCTCGAAGCTTATATCAGTTCCAAAAAAAACTTTAACTTAGGTATATCATAAACATAAAGAAACGATCATCGATTTCTAATGTAAAAAAAATTACAGTCACTTTAATCAACTTCAGAAAAAGTTCCTCTTCAACCACATAATTTCCACTTTTATCAATAAAAAAAATCATGCTAGAAATATTTCCATGACCAAAAACAAGCGTGCATCCACAAACTTATTTGCCGTAAACCTTCGAAATGGTCTAAAATTGAAAGCACACTTAAACCAATTAATGATTTTGGGCCAATTCCAATGTTAATCTTAAGACTCGTGGTGCTTCTTGGAGGATGGTGATGCCTAGACACAAAACAGCTGCTTTTCGTGGTAGCTTTCGGCACTGAATAATATTTGCTTTCGGTACTCGGCAACTAAATGCTGGAATAATCTCCCTCCGCCTATTATACAGTCTAAAACGAAGGCTGCCTTTAAGGACAAACTTAAAAAATATCTATTGTCCATCCAGTTTGATAGACCGTAATGTTGCATGTGCCGATGGCTTTTCTTTTATTTAGCTTCTGATGGGATAATTATTAATTATTAAATTTTACACATAATATATTTTTATTTGCAATATTATATTAATTAAAATTATCTTGACATTATTTTATTCATTTGTAATACAATTGTAATATATTCAATATTAATCTTTGTCATTATTTTATTTCTATTCTTGTTAACAGTTTACATCTATTGCATTCCTTTACATACTCTGACGAGAAAGTGTGACTCGAAGACGTATGATGTATGTGTACACATCTGATTCCTGTAATTATATGTGTATACATACTCGTACCCCCTAGCCTCTGTCTGAAAAACAGCGTCAAAGAGAAAATTCGTCTTCGCTCTGACATATGCTGAGCCGGGGACTTTTCCACCGCTGTGGCGTTGCTCACTTAGATACAATGTGCTCTGTATGTTTCTAGATAATGTATGTGTGTGTTTTATTTTTCTTTTTTATGTTGTTCAATGTATCTTTATCCTGCTTGTGTTTTTGATTGTAATGTGTTACAGTGTGTGGAATAAATAATTTTCTATTCTATTCTATTCTATTCTATTTTGCAATTTATATGAATAGAATAATACATAAAAACAATACATTAATAGAATCTGGCATTTATAGAATTTGACATTATCAGAATCTGGCGTTTCTAGAATATGTGTCGTTTCTAGATTATTTCATTTGTAGAATCTGCCGTTAATAGAATATGGCATTCATATAATCAGACGTATTATCACAGAATATTATAGTACCATTATACTCGTCTGACATTTCCAGAATCTGACATTTGTCGACTACACGGTTGATTCGATCCTAATGTGAATTCGATTCCGACAAGTAAGGGGGCTGATCAGACTATCGGTTCCGACTGTCTGAGAGAAAAAAACGGAAATCTATCCCAAGCCTTACCCACAACAACAATTAGTGTAGGCAAGGAAGCTAGTAGACCCCACATTAATTCGTCAGTCAGAAAAAACTTTACAGCATGATAAAGTATCAATAAATTAAAAGTATTGTATAAATTTGCAAAAAATAATAATAATAGAAGGTTAGGTATCTTTTAATCAAAGTTTTATTTCATTGATATCTTTTTTAGGAAAAATGCTCCGTCTAAATAAACTTTCTTCACCGGAAATAATCATGTAACGTATAAATACAATATATGAAATATCCCAGCAGAAACACCAAATTTTAATAAAATAATTGGTGTGACTTGCACCGGAAAATGTCTCTGTCGAATTTTTTTTACGGAATTTGGTAAGTATACCATTTTTTCCTAGCATACTCATTACTCATGTTTGAAAAAAGTTTTGGATTTTTATCAAGTATCACATACGGGTATAAATAACTCATTTGGTAACATTGAGATAGTACATTATAACTCAATGTTTGGTAAAATAAATTTGGACTGAGAAATTACTCGGTTCAATATAAACTGATTTGAATAAGTATTTAGGATTAAAACTAACTTCAGTGTGTGTTTTTTTGTATATTAATACAAACGTTTATAAATGGCTCATACTCTTTTAGAAACCAGCAAAGTTACATCGACTGAGGAATTAATGTATGGGTCTCCATACAAAGAATCGGTTCATTGCCTACACTAAAATTAAAAATGTTAACACCTAAAATACTGAAATGGTTAACTGCAACTACAAGTATCTAGTCCTAGCGGTACGCCAAAAATGCTGCAAATGGTGTTAAAGCCATGAAAATCGGAACGATTGATCTTTAGGACATAAGAATCAATTTGACCCGTAGCACGAAAAAAAACCGAAAAAGGAGACTATGACGTAATCTTTTATTTGTATGGAAAAAAAAATTTTTTGTTCTGAAACCTATCGTGTAAGGTATCTAATGAAAGGGCTTGCTAAGCCAATTCCAAAAATGATTCACATCATTATAATTTCAGTCACTTGTTTTAAATTAAAATTAAAATCATTTTCAAAACATACCAAGTTTGGGCTCCTCCAGATATTATGATACGGTTGATTCATTATTTGTAAAATATACCTTACTAGCGGCCGCCCGCGGTTTCACCCGCGTGGTTCCCGTTCCCGTGGGAATATTGGGATAAAAAGTACATATAAACCTTCCTCTTGAATCACTCTATCTATTAAAAAAAACGCATCAAAATCCGTTGCCTAGTTTCAAAGATTTAAGCATACAAAGGGACATAGGGACAGAGAAAGCGACTTTGTTTTATACTATGTAGTGATAATGATAGCCTCATATCCAACCCCAAGAAAGCAATTTTGAAAATGTTTACATTTAGTTTTTTTTTAAGATTAAAAAACGTGATAAGATCACAACTTGTTGAAACATGTATAAAAAGTTCAATTTCAGACACTGAGGATGATAAAAACTAATGCGAAGAGTTTTCAACCATTTTATCTTCCACCTACCTTCCAAAGTATCATCGATCTTAGGAGTGGAAGTCTCGACAGGTTCTATCTTAAACTCCTCGTTCTCCTCGTGGAGACAAGTGTCAGCGGTCGTCTCCACAGTGATATAATGATTGAAAACTCCTCTCGCATTAGTATTTATCATCCTTAGTATCTAAAATTGAACTTTTTATACATATTTTCCCTAATTGTAAACTTATCACATTTTGTAATTTTTTTAAATTATAAAAAAATACTAAATGTAAGTATATATTTTCAAAATTGCGTTCTTGGGGTTGGAAATAAGGCTATTAACTATCATTTAAGGTATATTTTACAAATAATAATTCAACCGTATCATATCTGGAGGAGCCCAAACTTGGTATGTTTTGAAAATGATTTTTATTTTAATTTAAAATAAGTGACTGAAATATAATGATGTGATAGTAAGCCCTTTCATTAGAAACCACACACAATAGGTTTCAGAACAATTTTTTTTTTCCCATACAAATAAAAGATGACGTCATAACTCCTCTCCTTTTTCGCTTTTTACGTGCTACGGGTCAAATTGATTTTCGTTTGATTTGATTCGATTTATTTTGTTCCGATTATCATGCCTTTAACACGATTTGCAGCATTTTACTGAATTACGGGGTGTACCGCTAGGACTAAAGGCTCGATGTTCATGTTTTAATATAAAGAGGGGGACAGCGCGTACGCAGTCCCCACTACCAAAAATTACGCATCCGAGTTATCCACATTAGGGATAATCGCAGGGGTCAACCCCACCGCAGTGCAATGGAGGAGCCTCGCCCTGGGGGAACCGCCTTTATGATCACGGTGTCCCCTATGCCAGGTAAGTATGCTTAGACAAACTCGGCCGGGGGCTATAGCCATCGCACAACGAAACTCTATACCGCGGTACAGGAGACCACAGCGCCATCTAGTTATATGGCACCAAAACTTGTGTATCGGATCGGATTGCTGGTTCGATTCGAGTCTTGTATGCGCAATTTGGAGACTATAGTTGTTTATTTTCTAGTTTTTATCTTTTTAAAAAGCATTGTTGAATGCAAGCATTTGAAATCGCCGATTTTAATTAGTAGGTATAATATGATTTTAAATACTTGCACGGTTCTCTTCCGTGCCAAATGGATTCAGGTAAAAGTCATTAACACCATTCCACAAAAAAATCGACATCAGTATTATAAATAGTTACAAATAGGCTTCGATCTACAATAACACGTAGTAAATAGATATATTTTTTTAAATTTGGAAAATAAAAAATCAATTTATTCACTCAGACATAATAAACAAGTTGATACTTTTACATTACTTATGAAAGTGTGATTCTATTGTAAGTTATAAATTTCGATCAACAATAACGCGTAGTAAATACTTACCTAGATATATTTTTCTAAATTTGTAAAATAAAAAATCAATTTATTGACTTAGACATTAATAAACAAGTTGATACTTACATTACCTAAGAAAGTGTGATTCTATTATAAGTTATAAATTTCACTTTTGTTAATAACAAGAGAACCAGATAAAATGGAGGTAAGTATAAATATAATATAATTGCAATTTTGTTAATAACAAGAGAAACAGATAAAATGGAGGTATAAATATAATATAAAAAGTTATATAGCACAGATAATATACCTAAAATATAATTAGAAATCGGCTTTTTGACATGGAACTCATATCTACATAGTATTTATTTATGATGTTTATATCCAGGTTTTGAAAAATAGGCATCATAAATAAATATGTAGATATGACTTCCATGTCAAAAAGCCCATTTCTAACTATAACTTTTAATATTCATATATTATGTTGTTTCCGTTTATTATACTTAGATTTTATCTGTTTCCCTTGTCATTAACAAAAGACATAAAGAGATTTGTCCGTATTATTGCACCCTCTAGCTAGGTTAACAAAAGTAATAAAATTAATTGACCGATACTAATGCCCAGAAATACCCTCGTAAACCCAAATGGTTGTAAACAATTGAAACGGTTTGAGACGTTGACGTAACACAATAATATTTAACATTTGTCTTATGTAGGTACGTTGTTAATTTTATCTGCTTATACAAAATAACAAATACCCGATGTATCGTTTCTTTTCTATGTTTTTCTATTACGTTAATAACGGCATGCGCGTCTTAGCGCGCTAATTAATGGCATTAAACGCAGGTGAAGCTCGGGCATCTCGGCTACTTTTTATTTCATCTGAGGTTTCTGTAAACTTGATGTTGATATTTACTCTGAATCAGTCAGGGTTATTAATCACAGAACAATGTTGGTCACATATCAGTTAAGGCCCGTATTCTAGAACGACACTCAAGTAGAGATCTCTTCTAAAGTACAGTTAGAAAGGAATGCAAATACATGCAACGAATACATTCATCCCTTGCTAACTATACTTGAGAAGTCGTTCTAGATAAGGGCCTTATGCCCGAATACTCGTACGCTACTTAACTTTGGGGGCGTCTCACACATCGCCCTGTCACTTTAAATGTCAAACGTATGAAAGAGATGCCATGACGTTTGACACGCTCCCAAAGATGATTAGCGTTCGAGAATTCGGGCGTTAGTATCACACAAATGTTTCTCCTGGGTTGGGTGAGGATCGCACTTATTACCCTTGGCAACCTTAGCACAGGCGATAGGTGACGATTATTTATCATTGTGTTATTTATCAGAATACTAATGAACTTTTAAATAGGTGATATTTTTTCCACTTTACGTACCTACTTCACTATGGCTTAGTATTGATCCATACCATATAACCTTAAGAGGTCAAGGATATGCGGCATAATATCATAATTTTTTCAAGAACACAATGCTAATGTTACATGGTCTAATTTCGTTCTTTATGAAGTACGTCTAGGTCTAACGTCTAACTAAATATGCATAACCCTCCTTTTTTTGCTTTGCCGTAGTCGGGTAAAAATTAAATACGTAACTACGTATCTACATGTATTTGTCTATTAATTAAATAATTCCCTTATACATTATCTTACTATTGAATCGTAAAGACACCTCAGATCCAAGATCAATCCTTGTAGTTACGTACATAGGTATTATTGATCCTATAGATTAACGGAAAACATTGAGTGGAAAATGTGATTTTCCTAAAAATATAGTGGGTAAAGTCGATATACATCTTTAAACACGTTCATGCGTTAAACTAATGAAATTCCATAGATACAAACTCGTATTAAAATATTTAGGACTCATCTGACAACGATAAATGAACACATGTTTTATCACACAACACTGGGCCGATGTTTTACAAAGAAGAAAAAACGGCGACAATGATAGGTCAAGTGGTTGTACACAATAAATTAAAGAAATACTTAAATAGAACTCACCAAGGTTCTTGTCTATCCGTATGCATGGAATAACACATAATATTTAGAAATGTTGTCCAAGACAGTATAAACAAGTAGGTACAGTAGTGTTCTAAATAGTGTTAACGTACCAAACCACTATTTACTATGGCATTTCATTCAAACTACGTGATTGAAAATCTACATGAGTAAGTATTCAAATGTATTTTTGTGTGTTAGAACTTATTTAAGTGTGATTAGACTATACTAGTCGTGCATTATCGCTATCTAACTAAAATGCATGCAAGGTTTTCTTGGTCGATTTAACACTACAATTTCAAAATTATGATTTCTTGTCAGGTCAAGATATAGGTGAAGGGGCTATTCTTGCGTTATTGGACTTCTCTAGTGCCTTTGATACGATTAACACCACTCTCCTCTTATCCAAGCTTGCCTATGGGTTTGACTCGAGTACAATAAAATGGTTCGTAAGTTATCTTCGAGGGCGTTTGCAAAGGGTTGAACTTTGTAAAGATCTGGGATCCACAGTTACCTTTGATACGTTATCCCTTAAACGCGGTGTTCCACAAGGCTCTATATTGGGCCCCATTTTATTTATCTTGTACATTGCGAAAATGTATTTCCAACCAACTGTAGATATATCATCTTTACGCGGATGATCTGAAGCTATATCTAACTTTTAAGCCTAAATATAATATAATTGTTTATGTAAACCTAATTAATGAGGATTTGGAACAGTTAATAAAATGGTCCGTCAGAACTAAATAGTCTGGTACTTAATCCGAAAAATCTAAGTTACTATTAGGTACTTGGTTATAAGCAAAATTATAAGCAACGACCCACGAGTTAAATTGGAAGAAGTTTTGTTGGATAATGTTTTAGTAGCGTGAAACTTAGAGCTTTTAATGGACAGCCGGCTGCAGTTTGAGGAACATGTGCTAGGTAGAAACTGTTTTATAGATTAAAAGTGTTGTATCAGGTTTGCGAGCACCTTAGCACTGAACTGTCATAAGGATAAAGCTGTGCGATAGTTTAATATTGTCCAAGTTAAGGATATAGCATAGGTAAAAAAAATATCGTCGATGGCCGTTGCTTACACAAGCGAGGGGGTGCTGGGATCGGTAAGACTCCGGCCGCGGCACTCTCGTAGACTGAGAAATACGTGTAGACGCGGCATGCAGCGCGCATTCTATTTACATCTAAAATATCACCTGTGTGCGCTTTTACTAATTATATTATGTAGAATACAAGAAGAATTATTATGAATATTTATTGTAATCGTCGGTTTGTAGGAAGAGTAGATCTTAGATATTATTCGTACCTATGTAGTAAAAAAAGCTTTTTTTAACAAAGATAGTCACTTCAAACGATTCTTCAAAATGCAGAACACAGCAGCAGCTATTTATATTTATTTTCTTAGAAATTAGAAATTTATTTATTAGAAATGATCTTCGCAGGCAAAACTACAACATTTGCTACAAATTACACTGAAAAAAATAAATAATGTATACTGCTCTAACCAGTAGGTACATTTTCAGATTTATTCCAATCAAATTAATAAAACTTATAATTTAATATGAAAAAATATAAATAACTCATACTAGCCCATCATCCAATACTTTTTTACAAAATAAATCTACTTAGTTAATCAATATTTAAATAAGTATACCGTTTATATAAAATCACGCTATCAATCTATAATATAAATCAATATATAAAAAAACACTTAAATAAAAATATTGTTTAAGTACAAAAAAATAAAATAAAATACATATTATTCCAATACCAAAAATGATAATATCAAATAATACAGTAACTTGTGTCATTGAAAATTGGAAGCAACGATCACATACACCCAGATACAAGAAAATATCTTAAAGTTAGTTTTCGACATTTACCCGTCCGAGAATCAAACCCGGGACCTCAGAGATAGTGGCACCTAGAAAACCGGTGCATACACCAATCGGCCACGGAGATCGTCGAATTTGTTTAAACAAAATGTAGCGCAACTGAAATAATTGATACTTTGTTTACTAATGTAAACTTGCCAGTTTTATAATGTGGTTGGTTATAGTACTTGAATAAAATTTTATGTGAAAGATTCACCCAGAAGATGCCTATTCACTTGCGACTTTAAGAGGTTTGGGTTGTAGGTACTCGGGCAAACAGAAGCCGGCATGGTATTCCAGGCATGATGAAGGAGTACCTACTTAATTCTCTGAGCGTGAGTTTAAAGGAGAGGGCGGAATGAGGTTATGCAACTCAGATGCACACTCGTTAAAGCATACCTGACAAGTGACTCAGGGGATGAAACTCATAGACAGTATGGGAGTGCTTATTCGCCAGGCCAGATAAAGAGGTACGCACTGTGTATCAGACTAACACCAGTAACATAGAGATCCTTACTACCGAACTTAGTAACTGTACGGTCACTTCAGTCTACAAACCTCCCAATGCACCGTATTACTTCAGCTGTCCGCCGAACTTTAACGCCCATCCGGTTAGATTCGTTCTTGGTAATTTTAATAGCCATAGCGAGAACTGGGGATACAGAACCAGTGATGACAACGGAGTGAAGGTTGAAGAATGGGTTGATGGACACATACCTACTATCTTTGATCCATGATCCAAAACTTCCGTCATCATTCAACAGCGGTCGCTGGAAAAGGAGTTAAAACCCTGATCTAATCTTTGCCAGTGATCACATAGATCACCAGTGCGTGAAGACAGTAAGTGGTGCAATACGGAGGACCTAATTATGTGCCAGGCCTTACGACCTGAAGGATAAAATAATAAAATAAAATAAAAAATATCTTTATTCAACTTGACTTAAGAAATAAGCTCTTTTGATTTGTTAATATTTTCGTTCAAGACTTTTTTAACTGATAAGAAGAATAGGCGCAATAAACTTATCAGCTTTAATAATTGGAGTAACGATATTTCCAAAGATTTATATCGTTAACTTTTACAACTTTTTCATTATAATATTACATTAGTTCAGCTAAGGTTATGTGTTACATCAAATCCATGCATTACGGTCTTTCAAATAGTCGTCTACTTTATATCCTTTGCCCATGAGCGATTTTTTGCCATGACTTTTCAATTTGTGCAAAGGCAGCTCTACTAAATTCTGTGGAACTTTATTAAAACTAGCTACGCTTTTCCCCAAAAACGAACTTCTTGTTTTTTCAAGTCGAATCCTTGGAACGGCAATCTTATTTTTATTTCTTGTTTTGAATTGATGTATATTGCTACGTTTTACAAATGTATTGAGATACTTCTTCACATATACCATATTCTCATATATGTATTGTCCTGCAACAGTTAATATGTTGATTTCTTTTAAAGAATCTCTTGGCCGAAGTTTGTATATGGCGCGAATAGCTCTTTTCTGAAGCACAAAAATACTTTCGATGTTAGCTGCTGAACCCCAAAGTAATAGGCCGTAGGACAATACACTCTGAAAATAGCTAAAATAGATTAACCTTGCCGTTTCAATATCGGTTAAGAGCCTTATTTCTTTAACAGCAAATGCCGCAGAACTGAGTCTACCGGCCAAGGCTTCAATATGAGGGTCCCATTGAAGTCGATAATCTAATGTTATATCTAAAAATTTAGTACTGTTAATTAATTCTACTACATTGTCATCCAATTTTATGTGAATATCAACCTGTCTTACATTTGGCAGGGATTTTTTTTTCACATTTTGTTTTTTTCGAGTTTAATGATAGATTAATTGATGGTACCACGGCAAAAAGAAATTGCCACAGTACCATCAATGGTACTGTGTAATGGTACCATGGTAAAGGAATGGATTATTGCTATGAAACCAATGCGCAACTTTCGTTAAAGTACTATTTACTTCGTCAGAACAATTATTACCTCTGTCAACTTTAAAGACTAGAGGAAGTGTCATCAGCAAATAGCACTGTCTCGCATAAATTCTTTGCTTAAAAAGGAAGGTCATTTATATAAATTAAAAACAGCAAAAGGGACCAGTATTGACCCCTGGGGTACGCCCATGTTGATAGGGGCTCCAGTAGACTCAGTTTTGTTGATAACTACTTTCTGTGTTCTTTCACATAGATATGATTGCATAAGGCTAACCGATTTATCATAAACACCATAATGTTTTAATTTCCTTAAAAGCGTTTGGTGATTAACACAATCGAAAGCTTTGGAGAGGTCACAATAAATACCAACTACATCTCGCTTGCTCTCCCAAGCATCAAATATATGTTTTTAAATATAATATGATAGGATGACATACCAAGACCAGTATGAATTAGATCCCATCTCACAGGACACCATCGATTTTGGGAATGAATTGCAAGAAGCCATATCCGAAACAACGAGAGAAAAGTGGAACAAGCTAATCGAAGGCGTAGATATGACGCATAAAAGCAAGAAGGCATGGTGTTTTATAAGGAAACTAAATAATGATCCTAAAATCACTGATCGTCATTCCAATGTGACCACAAACCAGATCGCTCACCACTTACTCCGAAATAGGAAAGCTTCCACGAAAAGTCTCCAGAAGAAATTTACACAAGACCATGGTAAAGAGGTTAACCACTTGGACGAGGCTTTTACAGAAACAGAGCTCAAGTTTGCCCTTGATAAGCTCAAAGAAGGTAAAGCCGCTGGCTTTGACAACATCAGGGTCGAGCAGCTGAAACGGTTTGGTTTCGTACTACATATACAAAACTGTCATTTCTTCCATGGCCGCTTCCAAAGGGTATGTAATCTAATCACTGACGTTTTAGCCACCTACTTTTAATAAATGACATTTGTGGCAGAGAGTGTATATAAAACTTCTTCGAGATTATTTATTTTTATGAGTTTATTATCTTTGATATAATATGTTAGTCAGTTTAAAGTTAGCCCGCCATTTGTTTATACTTTGTGCAATGAAATTTAAATAATGAAATAAATATTCCTCCTTCGGAAGTACTCGTAGCTATGCAATATTTCATTAGAGTATCAAAAATTTTACTCCGACTATGCAAGTCTCCTTACAGAACTCCGCAAACTTATCTGACGCGGTGGTTAAATTTGAGAGTTAAAACTGTCAATACAGCTGACAGACTTTTCATTCTTTTTTATTGCTACTGGCGCCTCAACCATCGCTTTTAGATATTGTTGTGGGGATTTCGAATTTCGAATTTCAAAACCGCGAGAGCATTTCTTGCAAGAAATTGTATGCATGCTCTATTTTTTGTACTAATAATGGATAAGAGAATCAGTAATAAAAATGTTTTGAACCTGAAATTTACACAAAATGGTGCGGTTTATGTTCCTCACTCAAAGGAAAGAAGCTGAACTTCTCACAGTCTTAAAAAAGTGTAATGGTGATATTAGATCAACTAGGTATATAAAATTCTTACATCGGTTTTATTTCAAGAATTGCTTTTACATTATGTCTCTGTAAAAAACTTTTTCAACAAGCGAATTTCTTATTTCTTGATGCAATTTTTTACACCTACCTATCTTAATGTGGGCGACCAAATCGTTGCCGCCCTTATAGTAGCAGTGGACTGTATTTAATTATGCGGGGGAAGGTCTTCAAGGAAAGTCAGGTTGCAGTTTCAAAGTTGCTCGGCAGTCGGAGGAGAGGTGTTACCTCGTCGGAAGCTCGTATCGGAATGAATTTTGCCGTCACCCCGCCGCTGTATTTATAGGCGGCGGGGGGAGCGGACACGCGGTCTATCTATCCGACTACCGGGCGTCATGTTTATTTTCTCGTTCTAACTTATACATTTGTCTTTGTTTTACTTAATCCCTACCTCTTTTTACATAATGTTAAGACCTACTTGCTATTTTCTTATTCTAAACATAGTAAAAGACACGAGATAAAATCATTTTAATAAACACAACAAAAATCCTATAACTAACTATACAAAATTCAAGTAACGTTTTGTTCCGTCGTGCACATTCTCCCGCCGTCGCCTTGCGATCCAACTGGCAGCACGACGATCTTCTTTGTGGGCCGCCTCAGGACGTGGCCCTTGCTGGTGGTGACGTCCACGACTCGTACTACTCCATCCTTTCCTGGGTAGGTCCTTGTCACTCGTCCTCGCGGCCAGGTGTTGCGGGGAAGGTTCGAGTCGCAAATTATTACGACGTCTCCGACCGCTGGGCTGGCTCCGGCACCGAGGGGCTCCCGCCGGTTCTGGAGTAGCGGCATGTACTCGCGTACCCAGCGCCGCCAGAATGTGTCGGCGAGCTGCTGAGCGCGCTTCCAGTGCTGACGCGCGTTCACGTCGTGTTCGCTGAATGCGCCCGGGGCCGGCGTGTGGCAGTCCGGTCCGATCAATATCATGTTGGGGGTCAGCGCCGGCGGGTCATCGGGGGTCACCGCCACGTGTGTGAGGGGGCGGGAGTTCACCGTCGCCTCGACCTCGGCCAGTAGCGTTTGCAGTGTCTCGTCGCTGGGGTATCGCTCGTGCAGCGTGACGCGTAGAGCCTCTTTGACGGTGCGCACCATGCGCTCCCATACCCCCGCCATGAAGGGGGCGGCGGGGGGCAGGAAACGCCAGTTGATGTGGCGTGCTGCGGCCTCTTCTGTGACCGCCTCGGTGAGCTCGCGGTCGGCGCCTCGGAACGCGGTGGCGTTCGCTTCTTCGCTTGCGTCCACGAAAGTGTGTAGCTCGTAGCGCGCGGCTGGTTCGGCGTCGTAGCATCTAGGTATTTGGTATTGACCTAGGTCGCGCAGCTGTTGTAACCATTTGCTCCATTTTTTCTGTAGCTCTGCCGGAATCGTTTCGTCCCAGTCTGTCTTGTAGCGCCACGTGTCTTGCATAAGTCGCTTCGCCGGCGTAGTGATGGGCGAGATGAGGCCGAGTGGGTCGAAAATGGACATAATGATGCTGAGCGCTTCTCTCTTCGTAGGCGGGCGTAGGTCGTCGAGTACCTCTGGCGGAGCTCTTCTTATGTTGAGACGGAAACGAATGCAGTCTTCTTTTGTGTCCCATAGTAGGCCGAGCGTTTTCTCTATCTCGCTCCCGCCGATGGCGACTGTAGTTCCTTCTCGCTCTGCGCGCCCGTCGACGGCGCTGATAGCTTCTTTTTCGTTCGTGGCCCATCCGCGTAGCTCGAAGCCGGCTTGTTTGTGCACGTAGTCGACGTCTCTGGTCACTTGTTTGGCTTCGTTTATGGTCGCGAAGCTTTGTAAGTAGTCGTCCATATAGTGATTTTTCTTTATCGCTGTCGCCGCTCGCGGATACTTTTCGGCGTGTTCGCTTGCGTTTCTGTCCTTTATGTAGAGAGCGGTGCAAGGAGATGACGATGCGCCAAAGATGACGGAGGTCATGCGGTACTCCTCCGGTGCCCCCTCCCGCCGGTCGCTTCTCCATAAAAGGCGGAGTGCGTCTCTGTCTTCTTCACGAATTTTAATCTGCATAAACATTTCTTTGATATCAGCTGATACCGCGATGCCATGTTGACGGAATCGCATTATTACGCCGGGTAGCGACTGCAGCAGGTCTGGTCCAGGCAGCAACATGTCGTTGAGGCTGCGGCCGTGTGAGGTGGCCGCTGCGTCGTGGACTACTCTGATCTTCTGCTTCTCGGGATTGCAGACGGCGAAGTGCGGTAGGTACCATGTTCGGCCGCTTGGTGGCGCGGTCGTTCGCTCGGCGTAGTTTGACGTCAACAGGTTGTTTATTCTTTCTTCATATTTTTCTTTCAGGTTTTCATCGCGGTCCAGTTTGCGTTCTAGTGTGTGAAGGCGCTTGAGGGCATCCGGACGATTGCAGGGTATGGTTTGGTTCTCTTCTCGCCATAGTAGTCCCGTCTCGAATCTGCCGTCAGGTAGACGTCGGCTTTTCTCGTTCAATATTCGGAGAGCTTGTAGTTCGGGGTCGCTGCTCTGTTTTCTCGGCTCGATCGACAGTGATTCTAGTGCGAAGTACTTTTTCATCATTTCTTCCATCGGATCTGCGCGCCCAGGTTGTGACAGGTGAGCGCAGCAGAAGGCCACCGGTGCCGCGTGAGATGAGCGGCACCCGTGCAGCACCCAGCCCAGAAGTGTTTTCGACGCCACAAGTTGATCGCGCCGTCCTTTTCTTATTTCGCGTGACACGATCAATTCCCAGTTATCTTGGCCGATGAGTATCTTCGGTGTGGCGTTGTCGTAAAGCAGTTCGTGTTTGATGTCCTCTAGGTGTTCGCAGTTTTGTACTTCTCGTTCGCTGATCGACTGAGTGGTGAAGTCTAAATTTGCGACGGTGTGCGCGTTGCGGATGTGCAGTTCGTCGCTACTGTGTCGGCCCCTTATGTTGACATTCACTCTCTTGCTCTGTTTGTGCGCTATTTCTGTCCCGCTCACTCCTTGCACCCACATAGGTTCGTTCGGCCCGTCGAGTCCGAGTGCGTCAGCTAGTGAAGAGTCGATTATTGTTACGGTGCTTCCTTCGTCGAGTAGTGCGTATGCTTGTACTGTTGCTTGCGGCCCCCGTAGTGTGACTGGGGTTATTTTCAGGTACGCGCGGCTTGCATCGGTCTGTACTCGTCTTGCGGCGGCCACCACCTGGTCGATCTTGTTGGGTGGCGGTGAGCTTGGTGGCGGCGAGCTTGGTTGTGTCGTCGCGGTGACCGGTGACGCCTTTTCGTGGTGTAAAAGGCGGTGATGTCGCATTGTACAACCGTTGAGACCGCAGGGCTTGGCTTTGCACGTGAAGCGACGATGCTTGTTAATGAGGCAGCGAAAGCAGGCTTGACTTTTCTTCGCTATTTCCCAGCGCTCGTTGACGTCGGCTTTAGTAAATTGCGGGCACGCTGGTAGCTTGTGATTTTCATTGCAGTGCGGGCAGGACGTTTTTTCGTTTGTGTTTGTCTTCGTGCTTGCTGTCTTTTCTTCGGTGGTGACGGCGTAAGCGCGTTCGACTTTCTTCTTTGTTTTTTCTTTCTCGAATGGCAGCTCGGGTGGTGCGTATGGCGCGCATTTGTCAGCTTCGCCATTGAGGAAATTGGCGACTCTCTTCAGCTCAGGTGTGTCTTCGTGGTCCGCCGCGTAGTCGTACCATTTGTTGCGCAGGATCGGCGTCATCTTCTCTATGATGAGTCGTAGTACCTCCGGGTTGTGTAGGTACTGCGGTCGCTTCAATATCTGGATCGTGGCGACTGTGTTGGCGATGCGGCTGGCGAACACGCATAAGTCGCGTGGGCTTTCGGTGAGTCGAGGGAGGTTCTTCATTTTCTCTATTTCTCCGATGAGTAGGGCGTCGGGTCTGCCGAATCTTCTCTCCAGTGAGCTTATCAAATCTTCAGGCTGCGGTTGGCTGATCAGTAGTGCGCTGACTGCCTCCATTGCTACTCCTTTGAGACTTCTTCTTATTCTGGCGACATTTTCGCTCGCCGTGAAGCTCGTTGCAGATTCGTTGTACGCAGCTCTGAATTGTAGCCAGTCTTGACAATGGCCGTTGAAGTCGGGCAAGTCTGGTATGTACTTGCGGCTGGGTCTGCTACCGTGGATTGCTTCGGCGAGCGCGGCGGTCAGTGACGTAACATCAATCGCTGTAACTGGCGGGGGTTGATCTTCTCGTATTTTCTGCTGCCCTCTTGTGCGGGCAGCCAACTCTCGCTGGTTTTCAGGGACCAGAGGTTTCTCTATCACTGCGTGCTGATAGGCCGTCGTTGCGTTCGTTTTTTCTTCCAGGGGTGGCAGTCGTTCATTTGCTTCGGGCTGTTTGTCGAACCAATCGGAGACTCTTTGTGGCGCCAGGTCGTCTTCTTCCTCCTCGGACGATGTTGATTCTACTTCGGATCGTTGTTGACGTATTTTCTCTAGTTCGGCTTCGGCGCGAATACGTCGCAGCTCCAACTCAGCCAGCCTCTCCTGTGCCCCCAACTCCGCGAGGAGTCTCTTGCTAGAGGTTTTAGAGCGGCGTGACCGAGCGGGCTTCAGTGTGCGTGCGACAGGTGGCGGCATTAGTTCCGTTGACTGGCGCTCGATGACAGTGGCTGTGCTGGCGGCGGGCGTGGCTTTAATACCCGACGTGTCGGCCGGGCCCCCCGTGTGTGATGAGGTTGTTGCGGCCGTCGTGCCTGTGGCGCCGGTGGATGCCGTTGTCTCCGTTCTCGTGGTGCCAGTTGTACCGGAAGTTTCGCCGGTGCCAGTGTCGGACGTTTCGGTGGGTGATTCGTTACGCTCCTTTCCTTGATTGCTTCTTGTGGTGACCATTTTTTCCAGTTTTCTTTTCTTCTTGGTTCAGAGATCCGGCTTCGACTAGGACCAGACAATGTGGGCGACCAAATCGTTGCCGCCCTTATAGTAGCAGTGGACTGTATTTAATTATGCGGGGGAAGGTCTTCAAGGAAAGTCAGGTTGCAGTTTCAAAGTTGCTCGGCAGTCGGAGGAGAGGTGTTACCTCGTCGGAAGCTCGTATCGGAATGAATTTTGCCGTCACCCCGCCGCTGTATTTATAGGCGGCGGGGGGAGCGGACACGCGGTCTATCTATCCGACTACCGGGCGTCATGTTTATTTTCTCGTTCTAACTTATACATTTGTCTTTGTTTTACTTAATCCCTACCTCTTTTTACATAATGTTAAGACCTACTTGCTATTTTCTTATTCTAAACATAGTAAAAGACACGAGATAAAATCATTTTAATAAACACAACAAAAATCCTATAACTAACTATACAAAATTCAAGTAACGTTTTGTTCCGTCGTGCACACTTAACTTTCTCACATTTTCAATTTTGAGGAACCTAAAACGAACATAAATTTAATATACAGTAGTAGAAGTTAGAAACTTAGACTAATTATGTACCTACAACACAACAAAATATCGGTACTCAAATAGGTATAACTTTTATGGGCTCTTAAGTATCTTAGGCAATATTATCCGTCACTTTTATTTCAAACGATTGATGTTTGCTTTAGGTAATGAGTAAAATAACTTGTCCTAGGTTACATAGGTCTATGGTTATGCAATAAATGGCAAAGCCAAAATCTATACCCAATCCTGAAGCGCTATTTCAATATTTCCTAGCAAAATAAGCATCATTGAAAAAAAATTAGGATCCTAGTGTGAGTTCTTTTTTTAAATTTTGGCGCAATCGGAGCGATACAGTCTCCACGTCCAAACGCCGCCAATACCAGGCGGAGACTGAACAATTATGCTGCGAAACGGTGCACGATGCATTTTGGGATACTAGTTATTGACTATAAATATAACAAAAAAAAATTTTAGTAACTTCCCTAGATATGACTAAGAACTACTTACACAAAAAAAATTAGCTTGATTACTCAACTAGTTATTGAGATAATTGAGTTTAAGACGGAAAAAAGGGGTCTTGAAAATATTTTTTTTTAGTACATTTTATTTATTTGATTCAAATAAATTTTAGTAACTTCCCTTCATAAAGAAAAGATCTATCACATATAATATTTTGAAAGGCCTAGCAATGATACGTTGTCAGGAAATTTAATTTAAAAACATTGAAAATTCTGAGTTTGATCGCCGCAATAGCCTTAAATTACGCAAATACTGTGATCGGTATTTGTTTGCTAGCCAGAACAAAGGCACTAAATACAGAACGCGTACAGAACGCATGTGGGCGCTTTTGTTTCCCAGTTCCACGACGCGCTAATTACCTCTAGGTACACCTTTTCTAAGCCGCAAGAGCAAATTAAAATGAAAGCACTAAGATAAGATAAAGATAAAAATATTCTTTATTCACTTAGACATAATAAATATGTACTTATGAATCACTACCTATTATACCTATATTCTGTGGCACTACTGTGCTCGTTACATTTTTCTTTTCTATGCTCTTCGGTATTATACAGTCTCATCGAGGTTCAAAAATTACCCAAAATTCATACCTAGAAAAATATGTAGTTTAAAAAACTATAAAAACACACTTTTATAGGAACAGACTAAAAGTACAAAATAACCGTCTATTCAGTAACTGAAATTAAAAAGCGTGGTGCGCGTTGTCAATATTAAGTACTTGAATGCATGCTTTGCAAAGGGCGCACCACGCTTTTTAATTTCAGTTACTGAATAGACGGTTATTTTGTACTTTTAGTCTGTTCCTATAAAAGTGTGTTTTTATAGTTTTTTAAACTACATAGGTATTTATTTTTTACTTTTTAGTTTAACAAATGGCAAGCTATGGATGGGGATGGTAATCGATTTCACAGTCCATTCATGTGTCTGCCCACCCCGTAAACATTATAACTCAAAGGCGTGATTGTATGTATTTAGTTTTCCAAATTCAAGTGGAGTCTATTAGTTACCAGATGCGCGAGCCGAACCCTTATTTCCTCCCTGCTCCATCATCAGACCCTCACCACCAAGTGTAGCGAATAGGTCACATCAGAACGAAACAAATGAGCCAGAACTCGAAGGGTTTCCTATTGGCCATTAGGGAGTGCCACTTGCTTCCTCCCAGCTCCATCATCAGACCCTCACCACCAAGTGTAACGAATAGGTCTTATCAAAGCGAAACAAATGAGCACAAACTCGAGGTGTTTCCTATTGGTCATTAAGGAGTGCCACTGACCTCCTCCTTGCTCCATCATCAGACCCACACCACCAAGTGTAGCTAATAGGTCACATCAGTACCCGTAGTGTAAGTTTTTATGTCAAAAAACGCAAACTATTTCGAATGCGTATTTATGTCAATTTGTATGAAAACTGTATTAGCGCCTCTAGCGGCGAGTAGCGCGCTTATATAGTTTTCATACAAATTGACATTAATACGCATTCGAAATAGTTTGCGTTTGCTTGACATAAAAACTTACACTCGGGGTACAGAACGAAACAAATGAGCCAGAACTCGAAGGGTTTCCTATTGGCCATTAAGGAGTGCCACTTGCTTCCTCCCAGCTCCATCATCAGACCCTCACCACCAAGTGTAACGAATAGGTCTTATCAAAGCGAAACAAATGAGCACAAACTCGAGGTGTTTCCTATTGGTCATTAAGAAGTGTCACTGGCTTCTTTCCTGCTCCATCATCAGACCCTCACCACCAAGTGTAGCGAATAGGTCTCATCAGAACGAAACAAATGAGCCAGAACTCGAGGTGTTTCCTATTGGTCATTAAGAAGTGCCACTGGCTTCCTCCCTGCTCCATCATCAGACCCTCACCATTAAGTGTAGCAAATAGGTCTCATCAGAACAAAACAAATGAGCCTAAACTCGAGGGGTTTCCTAGCAGCCATTGAAGAGTTCTATTGCCCACCTCTTGACTCCATCATCAGATCAGCTCGATGGTAGCAAATTATTGTATTGTCATCGGATTCATATAGATTCGCAAAGTTTCAAATCAATACGACAATTAGAACTAGGTCAAAATGGAATTCCAAGATTTTCTTACATTGTGACTTAGTTACAAGTGAAGCTAATAAAAGTATGGTAAATAAATATGTAGTTTAAAAAACTATAAAAACACACTTTTATAGGAACAGACTAAAAAGTACAAAATAACCGACTATTCAGTAACTGAAATTAAAAAGCGTGGTGCGCGTTGTCAATATTAAGTACTTGAATGCATGCTTTGCAAACGGCGCACCACGCTTTTTAATTTCAGTTACTGAATAGTCGGTTATTTTGTACTTTTTAGTCTGTTCCTATAAAAGTGTGTTTTTATAGTTTTTTAAACTACATATTTATTTTTCACTTTTTAGTTTAATAAATGGCAAGCTATGGATGAATGGTAATCGATTTCACAGTCCATTCATGTGTCTGCCCAACCCGTAAACATTATAACTCAAAGGCGTGATTGTATGTATTTGTTTTACAAATTCAAGTGGAGTCTATTAGTTACCAGATGCGCGAGCCGAACCCTTACTTCATCCTTACTCCATCAACAGAGCCTCACCACCAAGTGTAGCGAATAGGTCTCATCAGAACGAAACAAATGAGCTCAAACTCGAGGGGGTTTCCTAGTGGTCATTAAGGAGTGCCCCTGACTTCCTCCCTGCACCATCATCAGACTCTCACCACCAAGTGAAGCGAATAGGTCTCATCAGAACGAAACAAATGTGCCCATCTCAAGGGGTTTCTTAGTGGTCATTAAGGAGTGTCACTGGCTTCCTCCCTGCTCCATCATCAGACCCTCACCACCAAGTGTAGCGAATAGGTCACATCAGAACGAAACAAATGAGCTAGAACTCGAAGGGCTTCCTATTGGCCATTAAGGAGTGCCACTGGCTTTCTCCCTGCTCCATCATCAGACCCTCGCCACCAAGTGTAGCGAATAGGTCTCATCAGAACGAAACAAATGAGCTCAAACTCAAAAGAATTCGTAGTGGTCATTAAGGAGTGCCACTGGCATCCTCCCAGCTCCATCATCACATCATCAGACCCTCGCCACCAAGTGTAGAAAATAGGTCTCATCTAAACGAAACAAATGAGCCCAAACTTGAGGGGTTTCCTATTGGTCATTAAGGAGTGTCACTGGCTTCCTTCCTGCTCCATCATCAGACCCTCACCACCAAGTGTAGCGAATAGGTCTCATCAGAACGAAACAAATGAGCCCAAACTTGAGGGGTTTCCTATTGGTCATTAAGGAGTGTCACTGGCTTCCTTCCTGCTCCATCATCAGACCCTCACCACCAAGTGTAGCGAATAGGTCTCATCAGAACGAAACAAATGAGCCAGAACTCGAGGTGTTTCCTATTGGTCATTTAGGAGTGCCACTGGCTTCCTTCCTGCTCCATCATCAGACCCTCACCACCAAGTGCGACTCATAAGTCTCATCAGAACGAAACAACTTAGGCCAAACTCGAGGGGTTTCCTAGTGGTCATTAAGAAGTGCCACTGGCTTCCTTCCTGCTCCATCAACAGACCCTCACCATCAAGTGTAGCGAATAGGTCTCATCAGAACAAAAGAAATGAGCCTAAACTCGAGGGGTTTCCTAGCAGCCATTGAAGAGTTCTATTGCCCACCTCTTGACTCCATCATCAGATCAGCTCGATGGTAGCAAATTATTGTATTGTCATCGGATTCATATAGACTTGCAAAGTTTCAAATCAATACGATAATTAGAAGTATTAGGTTAAAATTGATTTCCAAAATTTTCTTACATTGTGACTTAGTTACAAGTGAAGCTAATAAAAGTGTGGTAAAAAGGGTTGCACTCCGGGAGTGCTGGCAGAAGTGAAAAGAACTCTCTTGACTTTTTTACAAAAAAAGGAATTTGACAAAAAAAAACTATATGGACTGGATTTGACCCGAGGTCTTCTGGTTTCAACGCCGATTGTTTTCTTACCGAGCTATCACAACTTTGGAAACAATGGCGAAACTTGCCTTCGTATTCTAATGACATTGTAACAGTTTTTCGATCAAGTCACGTGTCCGTCTTACGGTCACGTGATCCTGACGCGAGTTTAACATTTTTTCCTACACGTCTTCCAGAGTATCAACTTACCTCCCCCCTAGGGCTATGTGCTGGCGATGGCGACGCCCTTGATTGTCAGCGTATTAGAATAAGAGGGCGACTATTTTTATAAGGTTTCCATATTAATCCTCTATATATTAGAATCCCCATTACCCCAGTGGCTGTATTTCATACAGCATCAGAATTCTTTGACTAGATAGATAATCGCTCAGCTATTGTCGTGGGCGAGTTGCCTAAAACAAATTGTCACAGCAGTGTGTGTGCATGGGACTGACTGACCTAAAAATACACACTGAGTCGGTCAACAGTCCGTATCGATGCTCTATTTCGCAATGATCGATGGTACCTACTCAGAGATCATTACAAGATCTGGCAACTGATCGACGGCTGTCCTCTTCCTCCAGGAAGCAGGCCCTCGCAGCTTTTAGGCCGAACATAAGTGGAATAAAATCGAAAATGTTGCATCATCCGATTGATATTTAATGTCTTTGAGTCGAGATGCCAGAGAGCATCTTTACATTTGGCATAGCTAACCTACTTACATAAGGATTATGTTACAATTTTGTACCTACCACATGTTGAGCATTATACTACAGTACCAGATGTAATAAAAAAAAATAACATTAGTAGATGAAGATAAAGATACCTTTATAAGTTACTATAATATGGCAGTTGGGTAAAGTGTAATAAAGATACCTAAGTAGGTACTTTGATTTTCAGAAAATGATATTAAAATTTCTACGTAATAAAAAACATAAACTTCTGACTTTTTTACATACTTACAGATAACTAAGTAGGTAAGTACCTACTTTATTTTATAATGATCACTACATCTCGATGTCTCAATATTTAAACCAAGAAAATACTGAACGTCCAGTCTGAACCACTTTTTCCCAATCACCTCAGAGACGATTACGTTTTATTTATCAAGTTTAAAATATCCTATGAGATAATCTCGTGACCTACCTACTCACGATTCGCAAACATTGCCAATTTAAAATATTACGTCCACAATACCTAACCTATACCTTAGGTGAGATGTATAGAACTAATAAAACCATAGGTAAACTTTAAAATCAAGGTTACTAATAAAACCATAAACTTTAAAATCAAGATCTAGCACGGCCGCTATAAAACTTAAAAGATGCAGAAATAAGAAAAAAAAAATGTATAGAGTGAGGAGACACTTTGTACCAAAAAACAGCTTTACAGGCTGTACACGTTTTTCGTCCCCCACACAGTTGTGCGATTCTCTAAGATTCAATCAACAAACTCGACGTTCTTTTTCGCTTGACATTCACTTGTTTATTATGAATTTTGACATAAAGAATCGAAATGAACGACGATGTGACGGTGAAACTTCGTTAGAGAATCGCACCCCTGAGCATGGTCAAATCCCACTTTCCTATATTTAAATCCATTAGGTAACTCAACCACTTATCATAGCAAAGTATAATCGGACAACTAAACCGACCCGGAGCTAATAAAAATTATCTTATCATGATTTAGCTACTGTCTGTCAATATTTACAATTGCCTTCATTACACCTGATGTTAAGTGATGATAAGGCGAGGGTGGAAGCGCTCTACTCCCGGAACTCTATCTTATCTCTAACTGCCGGAACACAACAATGATAAAAACATCGTGGTTATGACGTCAGACTTATAAGATGATGGTAGCTAGCTTGGCGGACTTAGAACAAGCCCTACCAGCAACCGAACCGAATACAATACGTACCCCCACTGGGAATCGAACCCGGGAACTCTGGGTCCGATACGGGTGGTGTGTACCACTAGACCACAGAGGCGGTTTATTTAATCCCATGAGGTTTTTGCCTATAATGATGACGTGACAAAAACCTTATGAGAGATTATTGTACGGGTACGGAAATATGGGAAAGGGAAGCCGGACCAAAAAAAGTGGTAGCAATGGGTACCAATAAATTAATGATCTGCATAGTGGATTGGTGGAGTAGGGTTTTTAAAAATGAAGCCAATAGAAATCGCCATGTATAAATGAACCCTTCGCCACCTACCTATGGTTTTACTTTTATTTTAAGTCGTAACACGTCGTAAGATTTTAGTAAAAATTTCATTTTTATGACAAGCTTATTTGCTGATTGTACCTACTTTAATATTGTATTGTCATCTGAACCAAACCTGTATACAAAATTTAAGCTCCATCGGACACTAGTAAGTGGGTCAAATTAAGCTTCCGAGATTTGTCCCCCACTAAAAACTAACATACTAACTACCTAACTAATAATAACTAACATGGCAAGTTAATAAAAAAAAGCTTGTAAAAATTTGTAGGTAGGTACCTACTCGTACCTATATATCGAGGGAGCTTCATTCAACAACTACAGTCCACCCACCTATGGCTATTTATTACAAATAAAATCATGTCTGATTTTTTATAAAATGAATGGTGAAAATAATAAAGTTATTTTGCTTATTGATATTAAACTTAAAAAAATATTCTCAAGAAACTTTCTGACTTAAATTGTTTGATGAACAGTTGCCGAGCTTTTCAGTGACTTGAGTTTTTGTTTGAAAAAAGTTTTTCAGCTTAAGTACCTAACCTATATGTTACAACGTAACAACTTTTTGTACTTATCTACTCCATTAATTCAAACAATACAAAAAGACGCAAACAAAACCTATCACACTTTGCAGTTTGCACCCCTGTGGACGTGACTAAAAGCACTCAAGTCATAAATAACAAAACATAGATGACATAGTTCATCTACGCTGTACGTGACCCAATTAAAAGCTAATCAAATAGCTGCACGTCTTACGGTTAATATCGGCGTTAATGTTATAGAACTGGCGAATACTTGTATTGTACAAAATTACGTTATTAGAGTTGATGACTTACTGCCAAGTCTAATGACTCTTCTCTTTGGGTATTCATTCCTTTTCAACCAGAGCCAGAGCTTAGGGTACAGAAGTACGACTTAGCGCAGCAATACTTTCTAAACAATTGCTTAGTTTCACTTTCAAAACATTAATTTAATGGTCAAGAGTACCTACAGCTACTTTATCAATGAACAAAGAATACCACGTGGAATAGAACACTAAGGGCCAGTTTCACCGGCCATCTGATAAGTTACTGATATTTTATATCCACTACCAGACCGATATCCGAGATGCTGTTCTTTAATGTATGATATCTGATTGATAGATAAATTTATTAGGAACTTATCAGACAGTGGTGAAACTGTCCCTTAATAATGATAACCATCGAGTTAATGATGACAACATAACCATGAATGAATATTACGAGAATGTAGTCCCAGTCTCGGGTTGTGATTGTGAAGAAATGCCGGATCCGACCGATCAACAACTTTAGAAACTAAATTACAAGAAATCTTGAACTAATAAACCTTCATTGAACTGTCTGATACCTATGTCTAACTTTGTAGAGCCGAATACTTCGCCTTTCAAGGAATCTTGTAGGTAATGGAGTTTCTTAACATTTTAAGATCAATCGATTGGTTTGATATTTCGTCAGTGATTATAAAGTTATTACACTGTTAGTTAGCAAAGCATCAGCAGTATTTTATTTTATCAAAAGGTAAGATTTGATAAGCTAGGACATTTTTCTCTCACCAATCTCACGTCGTTAAAACATAAAAAATCTATTAAAAGTCCATCCATAAAGTCTGTTTAGCCAGTCACCGCTCCCTTAAAGTGCTAGACTTGACCATCGATCGTCTGGGCTAGACTGGGTTAATTAAACGCCGTGTCGGTCACTCTCGCTCGCCACGCCTAGAGACATGGCATGGCAATTGAATTACATACAACCCAAAGTGGGTTATTTGGAGACACTAACTAGGTACGTAGGTGGGTTACTCTTGCACGAAATTGCAATTAGCAATGCTTGCTCTAATGTCAAACATTAAATCTGTGATCCTTAACACCTTGTAATAAAGTCCATAGGTACTTTTGATGATTGACTTAGCGCAATGACTGTTCAACTCCATTTCGTAGAGTTAAAACCCACTAGGTCCGATTGTATCTATCTAGATTCTAGGGTTAAAGCTTCTATGCTGGATAGTAGCACCACATTTCCAGCATAACAGAAGTATTTTTCATCTTACATTGACTGAGATCAAATTCTAACTTATTAAATGTTTGTAGAACTATAACAGGTTCAATAAACACATTACAATAATTCTTACCAGTGTTGTACCAGCCTGTATCACGATTCGTGATACAGGCTGGTACAACACGGTCACAGGATATCTTAGAAAATGAGCTCTCTCTAGCTAGTATGCCATCTCTCTTACTAAGATACTTAGCTTAGGAGAAAAGGTTATTGGGACTGGCTGATTAATCGTCTTCCTCGTTGCATGGTCTTCCGTTCATAGGACTTTACGAACCGATGGCATAGTTGCTTTGATATTTACTTTAATCCTTAGTTTTATATGATAAATATTTAGTTTGAATTTTTAGAGTTAGTGATTGGTTTGGACCGGTTGGACTGGTAAGAATTATTGTAATGTGTTTATTGAACCTGTTATAGTTCTACAAACATTTAATAAGTTAGAATTTGATCTCAGTCAATGTAAGATGAAAAATACTTCTGTTATGCTGGAAATGTGGTGCTACTATCCAGCATAGAAGCTTTAACCCTAGAATCTAGATAGACACAATCGGACCTAGTGGGTTTTAACTCTACGAAATGGAGTTGAACAGTCATTGCGCTAAGTCAATCATCAAAAGTACCTATGGACTTTATTACAAGGTGTTAAGGATCACAGATTTAATGTTTGACATTAGAGCAAGCATTGCTAATTGCAATTTCGTGCAAGAGTAACCCACCTACGTACCGTGATTCACGATGCTTAGGCCTAAAATATGGTTCACGTACCGTTAGAATAAGTTCTAAATGAATTGACACTGGTAAAATTCAAACAGTTCTTCAAGCGAGGTCGCGGGCTATAGCTTCATCTATCATAGATAGCTTAGGTTTATCCGTCCAAAAAAACAACGGTTGTTAGGCAAACAACATACCACATAGGCCTTCTCTTGCTAACAATAGATTATTGGGGCTGGCCTTAAGCTAAGCTAACCTCTCAGTGGGAGCTAATGAAGCATTATTGGATCTGTGTAGGCACAGATTTAGCTAGATTCCCTGCTAGTCAGGCACAGACGCACAGTCAGCCAATTGAGGCGAATTTCCGGGCGCTTGCGCTGACATCACGCGCGTCTGATGTGATGTCATCACGTATTATTATTAGAGGCCAATCGTCATTCCGCACACAGTTTTTATTAAAATTGCAAGACGTGATAGGAATAGTGGGACAGAGATAGGAAGAAAGTAGGTAATAGAAATAGGAGACTTCCGATTACAAGATTATTTTAAAAATAGAATCTTTGTCAGTTTCATTGAGTTATATTATAACAAAAGAACGATTAACGGTTTTATCAGTAACAATCGGCGAGGGTCTCCAGTTTCAGTTTTAGAACAAAGTTTAAATGCTTGCTTGAGGAAGGCTGTGGCGTGTAACTAGGTAAGTACCTATGCAGGTATTTAATAATCCGTGGCTGTGGTCTACGTGTTTCGTGCATGCCTGATTGCTTGACCTTTCCGTCGGACCGATATAGGTATATTCCTACGAGTATTAACGATTATTAACGCTTATAATCTCCTCTTTGGCTTAGGAGAAAGATAAAGACTAAGTACCTGTGCTGTGATCCCTTTGTATCAATCATGGATAAGATCCTACCTTTGAAAAAAAGGTATATCACGAAAATTAATTTTGGAGATGGTAAAATAAACGATACATTGTATGTCAAGTACCTAGAACTAGAACAAAGTCCACAAAGCAAACGAAAACAACATGGCTGCAACAACTAAAAATAAAACCAATAAAAATAAGAATTTTCCTCGTTTCTGATAAGTTTTGTAAACAAATAGACATTTGGTAGATAAATAACCTAACACGTACGGAATGTAAACAGAGAACCGGCCATAATTCGATGTGGATTGAATGAAGCGGCGCACACTTAGGGTTACCATATCTCAGGATTTGGCCTGAGATCTCAGGATTTTTGGACTCATCTCAGGATTGCGGCCGGATTTTGCAAAACTCATGAAATCTCAGGATTTTTAGAATTTCCAATAAAATACAAAAGAAATAGTAAAATAAATGCTTAGATTAAAATAACTTTATAGATTTTTTAGAACAAACTAACTTCCTTTGTAATAATTAATTAATAAGTACTATTTATCTTTATTTAGTTTAGTTATTTATCTTAGATACGTAACTTTTTAAGTAGGATTCCCCCCCCCCCCCTCCCCCCCCCGCTCTCAATCTCAGGCTTTTTCAATGGAAATCAGGCCTATTCTCAGGACTTTTGTTTTTTTCATCTGGTAACCCTACGCACACTACACTGGCCTCGTGCCCTTCGGTTTATTAATAAGCCGGCATTCCTGACTGTTTTCAACATAGCAGCCGTACCCATAATTGCTTCTAAGACATCTGCAGAGAATTTTTCGTAAGCCTGCAGTCAAAGCTCTTTCCGTCTCAATTCTGATGCAGCAGATTTAGAATGCTAGACAGAGAGGGATAAGCTGGCCGACCTTGGTGATCTCATCGCTCGCACCGTGGTTTGATTACCGTGCTTTTATTATTCTTTGTTTGGTAAACAGTGCGGCCGCTATCGCATTGTTTCACACCTCTAACCTGGAACCACAGAATACTGGAACTACTAAATAACAGCATTATCTCTACATAACGCCCTAGGCAGCTGACCTTTGTTGTCACACTTGTGGGGAGTGATCGCTTGTTTCACGCTATGGCAGACTGCGGTTGTAAATTTCATGTCCGTCATACTGCAATATTTCAACATCAACCTTTTGTTTTACTCGTATGATATGGCATGATCATCAATGATGATCATGATGGATTCAGAAGGGTGGATAAGGAGGACTAAAGAGATTTGATTTATTATTGTTATTAAGTAGATATTTGATTATGGATGTAAGTACGTAAGGAACTGTATGATCCTCATAGCAAAAATTTTGGTGTAGGTATACATATGTCGCAGCGCAGCCAACTGGTTGAATCCGCCATTCAATTAAACGCCTAGGCCGTAAATTTTTTCCGTAAGCTATTTTATTTATCTTCCCAAAAGTTTACGGTGTCACAAAAAAAAAACCACGAAATTTAAGATTTCTAACCTATCACGTGTTCTACAGGACTTCCGATCCGAGGGGTAGTTACCTACATACATACCTACATACTCACATACTCAACCATCCGGCGGATTCAACCATCCGCCTGCGACATATATATATATATATACTCGGAAATACTTGTGAGTTGTAAGATACAATTAATTATCCTCATAGGAGGTGGTCATCCATCCTGGCATGATTAATAATGCCAGAAAATAACTGATATGTTTTCACTTAAGTGTTGTGAATTAAATCCATATAAAATAAAAAATAAACATCTATATATATAAAAATGAATCCCTATTTCCCTTGGTCACGACATCACGCGCGAACGGCTGGACCGATTTGGCTAATTTTGGTCTTGAAATGTTCGTGGAAGTCCAAGGAAGGATATAGGGGTAGGGTAGGGGTAGGGCAGGGTAGGGTAGTGGTAGGGTAGGGGTAGAGTAGGGGTAGGGTAGGGGTCGGGTAGGGTAGGGTAGGGGTAGAGTAGGGGTAGGGTAGGGGTCTGGTAGGGTAGGGGTAGGGTAGGGTAGGGGTAGAGTACAGGTAGGGTAGGGTGGAGTAGGGGGTAGGGCCACGGGAACGAAGTCGCGCTGGGTCAGCTAGTTACTTATATAAAACTCATAAGCATTAATTTTATTTAATCTATATGAATAAAAAAAAATTACTTTGAGTTTTTTAACTCTTGCGTTACTGACTGACAGACAACGCACAGCCGAAACTACTGGGCGCAAGATGAAATGTGACATGTATGTTCCTTGGGGAGCGTAAGTAGGGGAGCATTGAGAGAGGATATTTGAAAATCCTCTGAAATGAAAACCAAAATCTTTTTTCAGTTCAAAGCGCGAGATAATCTAAATTCCACGCAGATGAAGTCGCGTGCGTCCACTCGTCTATATAAACAGCACAAGTTCATTGACTGATTAATTACATTTTATCAGTATGTTGTAGCGATGTCTACTGAGAATCCGTGACTTCTCTCAATCGTGCCCCCTGATTCAAAAACCGTCGGAAACGGAATCGGATTCGAATTCTGTGCTTTGTCTTTGTCTAATAAATAGTGAGAGAAAGAGACAGTGCATACATTCCGCTGTCGGGAGCGTTTCCATTCCAACGGGTCGTGAACCAGGGGGCAAATACTCTTTCACCCCTTTCACCATTATAAAGCTTCATTCTTCCCGAGTTACTACATCTAAGCTTTAAAATTATTCCCACAAAGTAAAATAAATAAAGTTATATTTACTTTGTTACATTCAAATTCAAATTTTTATTATTTCAAATGAAGTATTAGTAACGACTCCGTAGCTCAGGGGTAAGAGCATTCGCCCGGACTCAGAAAGGTCATGGGTTAGAGTCCCATCGGAGCTAGTTGTGAGACGGGTAGATTTTTTTAATTTACTTAATTTTCAATAAAACAAAGTTTTTTAGTAAACCTCAGTTTGACTCTGACTGTAGAAAAAGCCAACATAAACTTTACAAATTGTAAAAAACATTATGGGCACAGATAATATAAGTAATACTATGTTATTTGCTAGCTA
This sequence comes from Crambus lathoniellus, assembly GCA_949710035.1. Lineage (NCBI taxonomy): Eukaryota > Metazoa > Arthropoda > Insecta > Lepidoptera > Crambidae > Crambus > Crambus lathoniellus. The sequence goes on along the minus strand of OX453303.1, from coordinate 6,466,944 downwards.
GACTGACAAAGACCAGACAGTTGGTCAATAAAAACGGTGACTCAACTCAACCATTGTTCGTAGCATCACGTGGTAAACTTAATTACGAATCTGACAGAGAAATATGCGCCTAATTTACTCGTCGCGTTCGTACTTTGATTGACTTCAGAGTGAACCGTGTGAAAATTTGCCAAATGCGAGCCTAAAAGGTTTATTTTTCCATGAAAATGAAAAGTTAAAACGCCTCTGCGGTCTAGTCTAGTGCTACATACCATCACCTGTAACAGACCCAAAGGTCCAGGGTTCGATTCCCAGTGGGGGTACATAATTTTAACGTACTAGCGTACGCCCACGGTTTCACCAGCGTGGTTCCCGTTTCCCGTGGGAACATCTGGATAAAAAGTATCCTATGTGTTATTCCATCCAGCTTATATAAATCTATCTCTGTTCCAAATTTCATCCACATCCGTTTATTAGATTTTGCGTGAAAGAGTAACAATAACAACATCCATACAATACATCCATACTTACAAACTTTCGCATTTATAACATTAGTAGGATTTGATTTGGTTGGTGGTGTTTTGTTTTAGGGCCGCCTGGCTAGCTACCACCATTCTTATCTAAGTCTGCCGCTTTAACAACAATGTTTGCAGCTTTGTTGAGCTCCGTCCGGCAGTTAGAGATAATAAAGTCAGATCCTCAGTGGTTGAGGATTCCGGAAAAAGCGCGCTGCCACCTTCAGCCTTATCATCACTTAATATCAGGTGTACATTCCCATAGAGGTCCAAAATACTGTTATTCACAACGTAAATAAAACTAGTGTGTAGGTCGAGGATAATTTATTGGGTGCATCGACAAGACTATATCAATCACCAAAAAATCTTAACACCGCCGTTCAGCATTACGTACGTTTGGCACAACGCCATCTATGTACAATAATTACAACTTATATTTAAATACAACGGCTTAACATTCCGCCCACCATGAACGGAACGTCCATCAGAAACAACACAATCAAATAAGAAACTTAACAAAAACAACAAAATTTAGGTATGCAATACATCAATAATACATAACTAACACATACACATACTTGACTAAATTAAAATACAAAAAACATAGTAGTAGGTATTTACATTTATTAAGTGACAGGTAAAATTATAAGTTTGGATACAGGTCTTTTTACTAGAGACCCCTTGCATCGCAAGGTTACGACTCTCGTAAGATTGTCCGCACCAACATGTTTTTCCTTAATTACGCCATACAACCATCTGGACGGTGGGAGGTCATCCTCCTTTACTAACACTACATCCCCTACAGAAGGTTCAGGAGCAATATAGGACCATTTATATCTATGCTGTAATTGAGTCAAGTACTCATGAGACCATCGTCTCCAAAAGTCTTGCAGTAGTCTCTGTACAAACTGCCATCTTTTAAGAGTACTCACGTTACTCTGCTCAAAGTTTGCATCGGGTATAAGCAGCAACGGCTCACCGACTAGAAAATGGCCGGGAGTTAATGGATACGGATCATCTGGATTATTGCTAATTTGAGAAAGTGGACGCGAGTTAAGGCAAGCTTCTATTTGATACAGAAGCGTGGACATCTCTTCGAATGTCAAGGTACTGTTACCAATAACCCTTTTTAGATGGTGCTTTGTGGACTTCACTCCAGCCTCCCACAACCCTCCAAAGTTCGGCGAGTGAGGTGGAATGAAGTGCCAGTTGGTACCATTTGTTGCCAACCACTCAGCAATATCATTAGCGGCTTCAGACTTTTCCGTTTGGAATAAATGCTTTAACTCCCTATTGGCCCCCACGAAGGTCGTGCCGTTGTCACTCCATAAATCTGCGCAGTGACCTCGCCGTGCAACAAAACGCTTAAAAGCTGCTAAAAATGCCTCGGATGTCATGTCACTAACGACTTCGAGGTGTATTGCACGAGTGGTCATACATACGAACAAGGCTATATATCCTTTAACGGCTCGATAACCACGCCCTTTATACGGTCTTATAGCTATGGGTCCTGCGTAGTCAACCCCACTCTGATAGAAAGGTCGACAGACTGTGACACGTTCCGTAGGTAGCTGCCCCATCATTTGCTGACTTGTTTGTGCAGAATGGCGACGACATACAACACACTTCCGAACGACCTTGCGAACAAGATTTTTCGCATTAACTATCCAATACTGCGTTCTTAAAAAGTTTGTCATTAATTGTGGACCGCCGTGAAGAGTGCGATTATGGGCATCATCCACAATCAAATCTGTGAAGTGCGACTGATACGGCAGCAATATTGGATGTTTCATATTTTCATCTATTTCAGCATTTTGTAAGCGACCGCCCACCTTGAGTATACCATCAGCATCAAGAAACGGACACAGTGAGGTAAGTTTACTACTTTTCTTTATCTTTCCCAAAGTTTGTAAACATTTTATTTCTTCCAGGAAACTTTTCCTTTGACACAATCGGATACAGGTAAGTAAAGACTCTTTTGTTTCTAATCTAGATATGTAAGGCGTAAATTTTTCTTTCTTTAACTTAAGGAATCTACGTATGTATGCAACAACTCTTAATAATTTATTCAATGAAGAATAACGACATAATATAGATTCTGACTCTGACTGAATAGTGTGGCATGAAATTTGCTCTTTTTTCTTTTCTAAATCCGTTAATTTAAAATGTCCCTTTGAATAATTAATAAACTTTTCTTGCAGCCATTCTGGACCCTCTCTCCAGATCTTCAAGTCCGATAGTTTGCTCGGATTTATACCTCGCGACGCACAATCTGCAGGGTTAGATTCGGACTTGACATGTGACCACTGAGTATTATTCATAAGCGTTAATATTTCAGAGACCCGATTCGCGACATAGGTTTTCCATTTGCTGGGATGACTGCTCAACCATGAAAGGACTACACTTGAGTCCGTCCAGGCGTAAACGCACTCCTTCGGAATCTCTAAAACTTCTGCAATTTCGTGAAGCAGGTTGGCTAACAATACCGCTCCGCACAACTCCAACCGAGGAATCGAGACTTGCTTCACCGGAGCAACCTTCGTCTTTGCGGCAAGTAATCGTACATGCACATCACCTTTAAAATCAACGATTCTCATATAGACTACAGCTGCGTATGCTGCATTTGAAGCATCGCAGAATCCTTGAAGTTCTCTGCTAACATCGTTGGTGCTAGTGCCAATCCATCTTGGAATCTTAAATTGAGCGAGATGTGTAAGTTCATCTCGAAACTCAAGCCATGCCTTCAAAATATCACATGGCAATTCTTCATCCCATTGTATCCCTGACAGCCAGACTCTTTGAATAAATATTTTAGCAGTGGTGACCACAGGAGCTAGCCAACCGAGGGGATCAAACAGTTTTGCTATTTCCGAAATCATTTTCCTCTTAGTTATGGGTGTTTCCAGTGCTGTAAGTTGGACAGTGTATTGAAATTCATCTTGGTGTCTATTCCAAGTGAGACCTAAAATTTTGATAACTGTATCTAATTTTAGCTCTAAAGTTTCTTTTGAATTCTTACTTTCTCTATCCCACTTTGACAACAACTCACTATTGCTACTACTCCATTTCTGAAGCTGGAAACCACCAAGTTTAAGTAACTCGTTCATTTGTTGATAAATCTGTGCTCCCTCGTTTATATTTTCGCAGCCTGTCATAAGATCATCCATATAATATTCCCTAAGGACTCTGCTAGCTGCCAAAGGATATTTATCTCCCTCATCATGTGCAAGCTGTTGTAAGGATCTGACCGCCAAGTAAGGTGCCGCTGATGTACCAAATGTTACACGCAATTGTCGGAGATGCTGAAGTTCTGAATTAACATCGCTACGCCATAATAGACGTTGAAAATCAACATCCTCAGCAGCTATCTTGACTTGACGGTACATCTTCACAATATCTGCTACCAGGCTTATAGGATAGCAGCGCCAACGTAAAATAAGGTGTCGAAGTGTGGGTTGAAGCGTTGGACCTACCATGAGATCATCATTCAACGAAGTTCCATTATTAAGCGAACACGACGCATCAAACACGACCCGAACCTTAGTGGTGCTTCTCTCATTGCGAACGACAGCGTGATGGGGAAGATACACAGCCTTGGGATTACCTTTCTCCACTTCCGGCACTACTTCCATGTGATTTAATTTTAAATATTCCTCCATAACCTCGGAATATTGAATCTTCAGTGGTTGATTCTTCAGTAATCGTTTTTCGAGCATAAAGAATCGTTTCTGCGCAATATCATAAGAATTACCATATTGACAACTTGGATCCACCTTTTTGAATGGCAATTTTACGACATAGCGACCCTCATCATCTCTAGAAGTAGTTTTGGCGAACAGCTCTTCGCATTGCTGTTCTTCTTCAGACAGACATTTCTTCACAGCTGAAGACAGTTCTTCTTGCTCCCAAAAACCTTTCAGGAGATCGTTCATACTCAATTGAGTGTGCATAGTAATTATTTCATTACGTGTCTGTGAAAGTTCGTAACTTGGAGGGGAAAATATATGGCCTGAAAGGATCCAGCCAAGTTTGGTATTTTGCGCAATTGGAGAACCTGGTGGACCTTTGACAACTCCATCCATTAAAATTTGACCATACACTTCCGCCCCCAGTAAAATATCAATTTTACTCGGAGTATCAAACTTCGGGTCTGCTAACTCTATAGCAGGAATCTGAGGAGAAAACATCGGAACAGACATTTTCCTCTCAGGTAAAAGAGAAGTGAGCTTATTAAGAACATGAGCTTTAACTTCAACTATAAAGTTGGGGTCATGGCGTGACTGAATTTTGACCATAACGGTCCATTTAGACTGCAAGGATGAACCTTGATCACTACCTAACCCTGAAATGTAGCTCATGTTTGAAACTCTTCTAAGACCAAGCATTTGTACAACAGACTCTGCTATAAATGAAGCTTGTGAACCTTGGTCCAAAAGAGCTCTGATATGAAAAGTTCCATTTTTCGTATCTACATTGACCAAAGCAGTGGCCAATAATACTTGACTATTTGCATTAGAAAAGCATGATACTATATTTGATGCCTCGCCTTGAGATGATTCTACATTGGACGACTGAGCGCCCCCTTCCACTACGGAAGTGGTTACTTGATCATCTTTAGGACCTAACTTTGGGTGCAGTAAAGAGTGATGTCGCCTTTTACAAATGCGACAGCTGGTTGATTGACGGCAATTGTATATCGAATGATTCGGAGCAAGACAATTAAAACATAACTTGTTGGTTTGGGCAAAAGTACGACGTACATTTACATCTTCCTTTGCGAATTTTTTACAATTACACAGTTTGTGAGCATCGGAACAAAATATACATGATACAGCAGGAATTGTATGCATTGTTTTAGGAACATTATTACGAACATTACTCTGTTTAGTGGCTTTATTGTCTAGAAATTCTAAAGATCTGAAACGATGATCTAAAAAGTTTTTAAAATCAACAAGTTTAGGCAATTCATCATTACACCTACTGACTTCTACTTCCCACAACTTTCGAGATTCTGTATCAAGTTTCAACGAAACTACATAAATTACAATAAGATCCCAGGAATCTACATTTACATCTAAATTAGTAAGAGCATTTAAACACTCATTAGTTGTGTCCAGTAATTCCTTTATCGCACTTGAAGATTCCGACAATACATTTTTTTGGTTCATAAAACGTTTTAGTACACAATTGGCTAAAAACCTTTTGTTGTTGTAACGATGCTCTAACTGATCCCAACAAGTTTTATAATTACATGCCGTGATAGGAATGTGTCTTAACATTTGCTCGGCTTCGCCAGACAAGTGACTTTTCAAATAGTGCAGCTTTTGAACGTCATCCAATCCCTTATTGTTGTGAATTAAAGACAAAAATAAATCACGAAAACTACTCCATTCTGTGTATTTGCCACTGAAATTAGGTATTTCTATTTTCGGTAATTTAACAGTAAAGGATTGGGTGTTGCTAGTTGCATTTGCATCATAAAATTCATTAACATTAACATCTTTCTTTAACCTAAGGATGGCTTCCTTTAACTCCGACTTGTAATTTATGTACAGTTCTTCGGTCTCATCATACATCTCATTTTTAAAATAAGTAGATTTTTCAAGTATGTCTCCAGAAACTTCCATTATAATCTTCTTATGTGTTTCATCAAATGAAGACCACTGTTTTTCTAAGGCTTCTAGACGTGTTTCTATGTATGACAAAGAGATCCTATCTTTCGGAGATTTTCTAAAGTTAGACCTTCCCTTCTGAACCTTTGACTTAGTATCATCTTGCATTTTACCGTAGGCATCCATCTCGATAGTTATTCTAACTATTCACCGTATGAGAAAATTCAAAATTATTTTCTAAGTCAATCGTAAAATTTACGAAATTTTTCTAAGTGTTTTCGCACTTGGCTCCGCAAACTAGCGTGGATTCCCCGTATTTCACTTTTGGAGAAATTATTCTAAGTCTATGAAAACACTTCTAAAATTTCCAAGTTCTAACTTTCTTGAAATTATTCTAAGTTAATGAATGACACAAATGTACTCACAGTTTCATCACAGCACAACTCACTAAACGCTTTCGCTTACGCAATCGCTCGCTTCGTGGTCGCACCGGATCCGCTGACGTCACTGCTGGAGCTGCTGCTGCAAACTCAAAACTCCGATCCTCCGTAGTCCCTGCTCCTGTCACTCGTACTGAGCTGGTTCCAGGTCAACCAACCGAAACTTCCGACTCGGTTAGGACCATGTACATTCCCATAGAGGTCCAAAATACTGTTATTCACAACGTAAATAAAACTAGTGTGTAGGTCGAGGATAATTTATTGGGTGCATCGACAAGACTATATCAATCACCAAAAAATCTTAACACCGCCGTTCAGCATTACGTACGTTTGGCACAACGCCATCTATGTACAATAATTACAACTTATATTTAAATACAACGGCTTAACATCAGGTGTGATGAAGAACAAGCGTTACTACGCTCCGTGGTGTATAAAAAATATTCCATGAAAATTAAAAGAAGATTGATGAAGAACGGTACGACTGCGTAACGGTTATTTTGGTTCGGCGTTATCTCTATAAATAATTTAGTTGACATTGAGACTAATAACAGAATTATGGAAGCTATACCTAATCTAGCTACTGATATAATTAATATAAATGTTATTTATTAATCCACAATATGTCGGCTGATAATTAAAATTGGGGATAAACTTATCTGACGCCTATTTCCACTAAAAAAACCCAGTAGACGATATTTTAGTGGGTTATTATTATTTCAACAATACATAAGTCCGGTCTCCGGTGCCTGTTATCACAGATAATATAATACTATACTAGCTGTTATATAGGTAGGTACCTAGGACCTATTAATAGAATTAATAAAATATGTTTAAATATGACTGTTAAAATAGGTAGGTACCTACCTAAGTACCATAAAATGGTCCTACTTTACTCCTTTAATGGTGGGTTATATGCTCTAGTTAGTTCTGTCAAATGTTTAGTTTTGGCCTCACTATGACATGCTATGACCTAATCGTTGTGAACGCACCCGGAACATTTTTATTTAAAACTAGCGGCCGCCCGCGGTTTCACCCGCGTGGTTCCCGTTCCCGTGGGAATATCGGGATAAAAAGCACATATAAACCTTCCTCTTGAATCACTCTATCTATTAAAAAAAATCGCATCAAAATCCGTTGGGTAGTTTCAAAGATTTAAGCATACAAAGGGACATAGGGACAGAGAAAGCGACTTTGTTTTATACTATGTAGTGATAGTGATGCCCGAGCTTCACCTGCGTCTAATGCCATTAATTAGCGCGCTATTTGATAAAATACGCAGTTGAAGCCGGGTCTTAGCGCACTTATTTTGCTAAATGCTTTAATTAGCGCGCTAAGACGCGCATGCCGTTATTTACGCCGTTAGGCGTCACGCAGGTGAAGCCCCGGCTTATGTGGCAACTCTGAACTGTATTTCATAATACTCTGACCTAGGTGTTATTGTTGATCGAAGTAACTACTCGGAACTATAGCATATAATATATGTTGTGTCTGAGTCTGAACTATATTTTCATCCGCCATTTCTTTTATTATTTCCACAGAATTTAGTACCCATTTCTTACTAATAGTCTCTAGGTACACACGTTCCGATCCGACAGCCGATTTGGGCTCAGTTCCGTAATACGCCAAAAGTGCTGTTTGCGCGAATCCATTTATATGGAGTAGGTACAAAAACCTTATTTTATGTGAAATATTTTGTGTCTACTAAATTTGGTCGGATTCGTGCTTACAGCGCTGTCAACGTATTTCGGAACACGGCCTTGGCCTTGGTCTGCTCCCAGACCAAATCTGCGCTACACACTTTCCGATTTGGTCTGCTCCAAACGAAATCTGCGCTACACACGTTCCGATATGGTTTGGGAGCAGACCAAATCGGAGGTCGGATAGGAACGTGTGTAGACACTATAATGGAGCATAAACTAACTCTTTAAGCAGCTAAGACCAAAGTGGGACCATTTTACCGTACCTCTTACCTACTTTTCTTAAGAGTTTCGGAACCTTGTTGTTCACATAGCGATCGATATAAAGATATTTTTTTTATCAAATACTGATAAATGGATTACAAATTAATTACCTATTTAAGCGATAACATGTTGTCTTTTATCCCAAACATAATAAATCAACTTTAAAGTTACCCAATAAAATTATAATAGGTTGATGTTAAAACTGCTGTTTTAAATAACACGTATGTACCTACAAGTATCAAAAATTTCCACACAGTTTTCCCTATGCTAGCGATTAACTTGATAGCAGTTTAATTATTTTGATATTGGTAAACAAAAAAGATATGAAACTAAACAAATAAAAAAAATATCAATCGAAATTCCTAATCAATCGTAACCCTGAAAACATCGCTAGAAGTGCTACAATACAACCTGGGCACATGAAATATTTTATGTACTGGTAACCTACCATGCTTATCGGTCATTCTCAGCATTAGGTGTTCTTCGCATAATTACCGTACCCTTTTTTATTTTTCGCTTATTTCTCTTAAACACATTAAAATATGAAACACATTAAAAATACGAATTCAGTATTTAAAGAGGCATTAGATTATTACAAGCGGTTTTCAAGTTATTGAGATTTAAAAAAAATATGAGAACGGTAATTAGATAAATCTAATACTTAATGTAACGGTAATTAGAAAAGATCAAAAAATCTATGTAAAATTAAGAAATTAAATAATGCATAAAAATAATTTAAAACCTCGACACAATATTTGCTTTTACAAATTATATTAATAATTATTGTTCAAGTATATGGCATTAGAAATGAGCAATTCTCAATAAACATGAAGTAAATCTAGATCAACGACCACTTGTCCCTAAATTTTCCTTTTCCTTTTGTCTTTTATAGTAATTTCTGAAATTTTCCCTATTCTTTTTTGAGTCTTCTTCCTCCTGCCTAGGAGTTTCTTATCTCTTTTTCTTTTATTATAACCAGTGATCGGATAATCGGATGCATATTTACCTAAAGTTGAGGTGTTAGCTGTTATGGAATGCACTTTTGTATAGAATTTTTTAAATAAATAGTTCATGCTAAAGACATCGTTTTCACACCATGTTACGGACTAATTTGCATTAGCGAATTTTCTGAAATCCCGGGATTTATATAAAAAAAAACGTGTTTTAGGAAGCCGCTTCCATAATTTACTAGCTAAATATTAACTTTAGGTAAATATGCATCCGATTATCCGATCTCTAATTATAACTTTCTTTCTCTTTTTCCTCTGATTGTTGGTACAAAACAGGATCATTTTTATTCTTTCTCGACGTTTTCGTGCTGCGAGCCTTCTAATCTCTTTCATTTCTCATTGGTTTCCTTTGGTTATCCCATCCTACAAATTAAAATCAATAATCAGTAGAAAACATCGATATCTAGCAAGGTTTGAATTAAAGGAACGAATTAATTTTATTTAAATAAATAACTGCCTAAATATGCATAAATCAAATAATTATAAAATATTTCACGATATTATTATATTACTATGTGGAACTCGTTACTAATATTGTATCGAACGTTTGTTTTTCTATTTGTTTGACGTTACAGCTAAACCACTGAACCGATTTTAATGAAATTTGGTATATATTTCGCAGCCAACTGGTTAAATCCGCCATTCAATTAAACGCCTAGGCCAATCATTTTTTCCGTAAGCTATTTTATCTTCCCATAAGTTGCGGAGTCACCAAAAAAAAACCACGAAATTTAAGACAATCGCTTCGCTGCGCTTCGCGATCACCTTAAATTTCTAACCTATCACGTGTTCTAAACAGGACTTCCGAGGGGTACATGCTGCCATACTTAACCATCCGCCGGATTCAACCATCCGCCTGCGACATATAGATAACTTGAACTCTAGAGAAGGACAATGTTACTTTCTATTCTATTCTTGGAAAACCTCAGGATATTTTTTTATGCGGACTTAATCGCGGGCATAACTAGTGGGCAATAATTTCATACAACGGTAATTAGAAATATATGGTAATTAGTATACGGTAAATAGAAAAACACAGATTTTCTTAAATATTTCTAAAACCTACAGAGTATGCAATTACTAGTTTACTACAATGTATGGATGTCAAAGTACTGTCTCTATTTAAAAAGAAACTGGGAACTAAGCTTCACCAATCTAGTATAAAAATAAGAAAACGGCAATTAGAAAAGTTTTAAACCAAGGATACGGTAATTATACACTTACGTGCTTCATTGGCGATAAACCTACATAACAGTGTTATTTTTATGCAGATTCAAGTAATAAACGCAGTTGGAAAGAAGATAAATATTTAATATATATTATTAGAAAACTATACATGACATGTTTACAATGAAAATTATTGTCGAGTGACAATCAAAGGGAACACACGCTTTTACATCATAAAATTCAAACTCCATTCTATAGATGGCCAGCGTTACACTTCCAACACCTCCCCATAACGTGGGCATCATCATGACTTCAAGCCACACCAAGCTGACGAGTGAAAGCCTCGTGCTTGACACAGCCCAGGGGCTTAGTAAACACATCTGCTAACATTTCATCCGTAGGGATGTACACAATTTCAACGTTAAACCTATCTATCATATCTCTAACATAATGAAATCTTATTTCTATATGCTTGCTCCGTCTGTGATGAGTGTGATTGGTAGCAAGCTGTATAGCAGATTGATTGTCACAATACATTACTATTTTACAACTAGTCGTCATTAACAATTCCTTAATTAACGCTTGTAGGAACACCGCTTCTCTACTCGCTTCACTCAAGCTGCAATACTCCGCCTCGGTGGACGAAAGCGAAATGCACGACTGTTTGTAGCTACCCCAAGATACCGAATTACCGCCGTATTTAAACACATACCCAGTGTACGACTTTCGATCAGGATCTGCCGCCCAATCTGCGTCAGAATAACCCTCAAGAATGGGATCTACATTCGATTTCTTAAATACCAAAGCCTTTTCCTTAGTACCTTTAAGATATCGCAGTATACGCTTAGCTTGATTCCAATGGAATTCCGTATAACAACTGTTAAATTTACTTAAAAATGAGACCGCAAACGAAATGTCAGGTCGCGTAGTTACACATAAATACATAAGACTACCAATCAACTCTTGATACGGAAACTTCGTCACAATGTTATCCGTAGCATTATTTGAACTCTCAATGACCGAACTAATATTAGTTATCATGGGAGACTTTACAGGCTTACAGTCTGTCATGCCAAAACGATCTAACATATTGCAAATCCGTTTTTCCTGACTAAGTTTAATTGAAGTTGCATCACGTTCTACTTTTATACCTAACATGTTTCGTACCGGGCCTAAGTCTTTGAGTTTAAAAACCTTTAACAAAGAACTTTTTAATGTCTCAACCAGACGCTTATCATTATAGAACACGAAAAAATCGTCAACATACAGAGCGATAAAAGCAATTGACCCACCTGATCTCTTAGTGAAGATGCAGTCCTCTTGTTTGCACTGTCTGTATCCCAAAGAAAGTAAAACATCTTTTACCTTTTGGTACCAAGATCGCGATGCTTGCTTCAACCCATAAACAGCCTTTCGTAATCTATAGACTTTGTTCTCACTCCCAGGGCATATGAAACCTTCAGGTTGTTGCATAAAGATCTCCTCCTGCAAATCTCCATTCAAAAATGCTGTTTGCACGTCTAAATGGTCAATTTTAAGGTTCATTTCCACAGCCAGAGATAGCAACAATCTTATAGAACAGTGACGAACGACCGATGAAAAAGTTTCGTGGAAATCCTCACCATATCTTTGAGTAAAGCCTTTAGCTACCAACCTTGCCTTATAACGTGTAATGTTCCTATTTGAGTCTCGCTTAAGGGTAAAAATCCACTTATTTTTAACTACGTTCTTGTCAACCGGTTTATCAGTAAGCTCCCAAGCTTCGTGTAAGACAAAAGAATCGATTTCCTCTTTCATGGCCTTCTGCCATAACTCTTTATCTTCACAACTCAAAGCTTCTTTGACAGTACGTGGCTCTATGGGTTCTGTGACATTACAGACGTTAGTTATGTTACAGGTTGTCTTAGGCATACGTGGACGTAGGTCATATCGCTGACCAGTACACTCTGGTGCCGATTCAGGCAACGTTGTCGAATCTTTACTGACCTCGCGTTCACACTCTAACTCAACAGGGTGATTTGATGATTCGGCAGGAACTGTATCTGGCTCCGCCTCAAGTGGATGATCTGACGACTCAGCCAGCAGATACTCTGGCTCCGCCTCAACCGGCTTATTCTCCAGCATCTCCCTCTCATCACCTCCTGTAAGATAAATAGGTTCAAACACATGTTTTTGCCCTATTTTAGAACGTCTCCCTGGAAACACAGATTCGTTGAACACCACATCACGTGATACAACGATCTTATTGTCATCAGGATTGAACAAACGATATCCTTTGACGTTATCACAGTGACCTAAAAAGATTAGCCTTCTACTTTTGGGGTCTAACTTTTTACGTTTACAGTCATCTACATGAGCAAATGCCTCGCAACCAAAGACACGCAGATTTTTAAGGCTCACTTTCTTGCCACTCCACACCTCTTCTGGTAATCTACCAGAAAGTCTCGAGCTTGGCGATCTGTTGATCAGAAACGCCGCTGTGTTTACAGCCTCTGCCCACATCTTGTCATCGAGATTTCCGTTATACAGTAGACATCTGACCTTGTCAAGTAAAGAACGATTCAGGCGCTCTGCAGCTCCATTCTGCTGACTAGAATAGGGTACCGTCAGTTGATGTACAATGCCTTTCTTTTTAAAAAAGTCCGTCAACTCAGCATTAACGTACTCAGAGCCATTATCTGTTCTCAGTACCTTGACTTTAGCATTACACTGATTCTCTACCAGTCTAATAAAATCTTTAGTGTACTTACACACTTCACTCTTCTTTGCAATGGGATAGACGAACACCTTCCTGGAGTAGTCATCTAGGAACGTGAGGACGTAGCGCTTGCCTCCGAGAGAAGGAGTCGGCATCGGCCCCATGACGTCACTGTGAAATCGGCCCCATGACGTCACTGTGAATGAGCGCCAGCCGCGCCTCAGCCAACTGTTTGTTGTGATTAGTCACAAAGGGAACGCGGGATTGCTTACCCTTAAGACAAACATCACAAACATTCTTCTGAGTAGTAACCTGAAAGTCAATGTCATTAGCAACTTTTCTAAGTGATGCCAAGCTGTCAAAATTAAGATGACCTAATCTTTGATGCCATAACATTATATCCTTAGACATAGATGACGTTGTCAGATTGACTTTACCGACAGAATGAAGCCTGTAAACTCTCCCAACTTTCCTAGCATGTAAAACTACTTTACCAGCTTTAAGTATGTCACATCCATTATTATCAAAAATTAATTTAAATCCCTTTTCAGCAAGAGTAGACACAGATATTAAATTTACAGTAAGGTCAGGTACAAGCATAACATCTTTCAGAGTTGTATCTATCGTGTGTCCACGAGAGTTAACTGTAAAATGTACGTCACCTTTCCCATTCACCTTTAACTTCTTGCCATTAGCAACACACACCTCCTTAGTCGGTGATTCACCAAGAGTGTGAAACCATTCTTGGCATCCTGACATATTATCTGTCGCTCCAGAATCAATAATCCACGAACTGTCAGTGTTAAGTGCAGACAGCACCATAGAAGTCGACGTCACTCCATTACGGTCCAATTGAGGACAATCCTTCTTGACATGTCCTTTAGAACGACACTTCCAACACCACAACTTGTTCGTACTTGAAGAGGTACTAGCGTGTTTTGATGTACTTGAGGCATTTTTCTTCTCGCCTCGGAAACTGGCCTTTTGATTACCACGATTTCGTGTAAATAAGCAGCCATCGCTACCACCAGCGCTCCCTTTCCATCGCTTGTCTTGCAGAAGTTTAGTTTTTACCATATCTGTAGTTATATCCATGCTTGAGTGCTCAATAGCCATTATCATGGGCTCATACTCTTGAGGCAACCCTTGAAGCATAATAGCAGCCAGAAATTCATCATCAAGAGGTTTCTTCATGCTACTAAGTTGTTCAGCAAGTGACAAGATCTCGTTGACATAAATCTCCATGCTATCGAACTGTTCCAGCTTAATCGAGCATAAAGTTCGCAGACACGACAATCTCCTGTGCAACCCGGCGTCATCGTACGCCTTTCGCAAGGCATCCCATACATCCTTCGCAGTTTTCGCCTGCACGATGTGAGGATAGCACGATTTTTCAACACTCAAACATAGTCTCGCTCGAGCCTTCTCCTCTTTACGAGCTAGTTTGTTAGCGTTCTCACCTGAGGTTTCGGGTTTTCCAGTAATACATTGCCACAAATCCTCGAAAACGAGTATATTTTGCATTTGAAATGCCCAATCGCGATAGTTAATGGTGCCTTTTAGCTTTTCCAACGTAACTTTCGAATTAGTATACTCATCCATCTTTCGAGAAAAATAATAATATTGTCACAAAATATTTACACTTCACGCATGTAGCACATAACCTGTTATTTTTATGCAGATTCAAGTAATAAACGCAGTTGGAAAGAAGATAAATATTTAATATATATTATTAGAAAACTATACATGACATGTTTACAATGAAAATTATTGTCGAGTGACAATCAAAGGGAACACACGCTTTTACATCATAAAATTCAAACTCCATTCTATAGATGGCCAGCGTTACACTTCCAACAAACAGACATGCACATGCTGATGGACCGCGACACGAACTGAGGGGCTCGCGGCACGTACAGTAGTAATGTGCCAAATATTGTTATTCAGGGATGTGTGTCCAGGAATAGAAAACGTCACGGTAATTATAACTTTAGATCGGACATGCGGTTATTGATTGATAATTATTTACAGAATGATTCTATTGAATGGATATTTTATTATGTGATACACATTACCCTATACTGTTTATAATGTTGAATGAAGCAAATGAATTCCGTCCGTTATGAAAATTAATGGCATGTTTTTACATTAAGTTGGTGTGCGGACGCGTCACGGTGATTAGAGAACAGAGGTTTATGAAGTTAATTTAGCAAGACAACTATTTAACAGAGGCCTATGTTTTTGTTTACAGCTGAATACGGACGCTTACTAATATATAAAAAATTTAAAGCTCTTGAATTTTTATAATATTACGGATATACTAGCCCGGACACGTAAAAACTGGCTATTCGGAGAATGGCCGTTATTGTTGTTTTTTTAAATTACAATACAACATGGGAACATGAAATATTTTATGGAATCAACTTTAGACAGAATACTTTAAAGTAATACATACTTCTATTAAAAATCAGCTGTTCCATGCATTTTGGTCGAGTCGGTATGAAAGTAATTTTGTATGGAACAGCTGTTTTTTTTAGTGAATTCCTGACTTAATTATACTTACTAATGTCGTATTTCAAAAAGTAATGATTAAAACTAATTAAAATATAAGTTTAGTAGGAATTGTAATTATCATTCTGGCAACACTATTCATTTCTAAATTGAGAAAGCGCCGGCGCGGCGCCACTGTTTTCGGGTGATATGGTGGGAACCTAGACGAACGCGCGCCGGACAGTCAGTCGTGTTCATAAGTCGTGTTTGAGTTGTCGAGTCGAAAGGACGTTAAACAGTGATTGTACGAATTAAGTGTTAATAAATGGATACCTTTACTGCTGAGTTTTTATTTCATAAAATCTCAGAAGCGGGGACGTCCGCGACCCACAACGAAGTTAAGTTACGAGGTATGTACAGTTATTTTCTAGAAGTTTTGTAAAATCAGTTGAGCTTATTCCCTTCTACAAAATATTAAAGATTAAATCTCGTTTGTTTGTGTTGCTGACGGGAGGGGTACCTTTGTCGTTTGAGCATGTTTGATCAGGGCTACTCCTTGATAGATGATCTGCGATAAGGGTATACTTTCTTAGCACATGGACTACACAGCTAAAAGAATTTATTTATGAATTGTACGATGTCTTGGCGTGTGACAGGCTTGATCAGGGCTACTCTTTGATAGCTATGTTACGCGCCAAAAATGAACAACCACTTTGACTAAACGATATACAAGAATGCAAAATAAAAAGGGAATGAGGTTAAGTGTTAAATATTTGATTCCTTGTTTTTAAAATTAGTTGAACTTATTCCTTTCTACAAAATATAAAAGGTTATTTGTCTGTGTTGCTGACGGGGAGGGTACCTTTGTCGTTTGAGCATGTTTGATCGGGGCTACTCTTTGATAGCTGTTCCGCGATGAGGGTATACCTTCTTAGCACATTGACTATGGACTACACAAAAACAAAAAAATATTTAAAGATTTTACGATGTTTTGGCGTGTGACAGGCTTGATCAAGGCTACTCTTTGGTAGCTATGTTACGCGCCAGAATAGAAGAACCACTTCAACTAAACGAGATACGAGAATTCAAAATAAATAAAAAAGGAATAAGTTCAAATGTTCAATATTTGATTCCTTGGTTTCTATGACCACGCAATTTTAATAAAATAGTTTGTCAAGAAAAAGAAAGCCCGATTAGGATCCGTTGATAAATATATTCTTATTCAATTATTAGATAGTAATGGAGATATTACATACCGTAAACAGTAGACAGAATCATGAATGAATAGCTAATTTGAGATTCATTATTCAGTCGCTTAACAAAAGTAATGATATAATCAGGCCATGTGTGTCGCTTAAAATCGGGCCATGTGTGTCGCTTAAAATCAGGCCATGTGTGTCGCTTAAAATCAGGCCATGTGTGTCGCTTAAAATCAGGCCATGTGTGTCGCTTAAAATCAGGCCATGTGTGTCGCTTAAAATCAGGCCATGTGTGTCGCATAAAATCAGGCCATGTGTGTCGCATAAAATCAGGCCATGTGTGTCGCTTAAAATCAGGCCATGTGTGTCGCTTAAAATCAGGCCATGTGTGTCGCTTGAAATCAGGCCATGTGTGTCGCTTAAAATCGGGCCATGTGTGCCTATAGCTCAGTTGAGTAGCCATGTGAGCTACGAGTCGGCCATGCGTGTCGCTTATAATCAGGTGTGCAACTGCGTGGGGTAGTCGTATTTGTTTGACGGTTCATATCGTATTCAGTCGGCTGCAATTTGTATGGAATGACATTTATTATGATGTAATCAAAAGCTGTCAAATGGATACGATTGACTTTACGCAGTTCCATAGCAGACCATGTGCGTCTTAACTTGAGTAACCATGTAGACTAAGAATATGTCGGCCATGTGAGCCGTTTATGATTAGGATAACTTAACATTGATTTGTCGTATCGGAGCTATAGATCACTAATCCAAATCCAGCTACAGATCCACTAATGCGAGTCTCTAATGATTAAGCCATGTGTGCCAACAGTAGTAACCGCTTGTTGAGTATCAATATGTGCGGTCGGAGTAGGAAAACGATCGTCACCTGAAGATCTTTTCGTTTGCTCAATATAAGCAATAGGTTACCGATTAAGTATGACGTATTCCGTCGAAATGCCATTATCAAGCAACCAGTTCGTCAACCAAATAGAATATGAATCATTGCCGTTTGCCATGATATAATTTACTCTGGTAATTATATATGGTACGAAATACAAGACAGACAGACAGACGGGCAGACAGACAGACGGACACCGAAGTCTTAGTAGCAGAGTCCCGTTTTTACCCTTTGGGTACGGAACCCAAAAAAAAAAAATAAATGAAATTTTATATAAAGTTATAGCAGATAAGTGAATTACTCTCAAAAAGTACAAGTCTTGACTTATTAAAGGAATGAATTTGATAAATGACAAAAGGACATGTCGCAATATGGGCCACGTCTATGTACACCATCCCCTAAGATGGAGAAAAAATTACTGATTCTGAGAAAAATATAAAAAAATTTATAGAATGCACGGTTAAATGGTTATTAATAAAAATAAATCAATATTTTTTACTCGAAATAAGGCGTCAAATATGGTAACGCTTCGTAAAAAAACTGTCAGTGTCACTGTCATTAAGTTGAGTTCTATTCTACTCTGCTCTGTGCTGTGCTGTGGGTTGTTGTCATTAGTCAATTGACTGACAGCTGACAGTCACGGCGCAAGACAGACTAGACAAACAACATCAAAATGATACCTTCATTCTTCCGCCATGATGAATTTTTGATGTGTTTTTGCATTTTTATAAAATGTTCCTTACAGAAAACAAAATGATTTTAAAGAAATTGAATAATAAGAAACTGTTTATCGTATCTTTATCTATTTTTTGGTATACTATACGGAGACGTGGCCCAGACCTCATACATTTTTGGACATCACCTTTGTCCTGCCCTGACTATACTATTTTTAGTTAATTATGCTATGTGTGTGGCGTGGCTCACACGTAATTAAACGACATATAATTATGGCAGGAGACATATAATTAATAATTATGAACAAGCTAGCCGCTCTTTATTTTAGAATATAAAAGAAGGTTAAACATTATATGTCTCGCCATACTTAACCTTGGATTCATACGCATTCCTCTCGCAGACCGCACCAGATGCAAAATGATTAAAAGCTGACCTCTCAAGTACCTTCCTAGTTTGCTTGACCTTTGGTGTCACGAATGCACTTTTCATGCGTTGACATCAAATTTGACCTTTGATCGTCTGAGAGATAAATGTTTATGAATAATGTTCCTCTTGGATATGGTAGAGTTGAATAATCCAGTGAATTTGCTATAGAAGTTTAACTTTTTCAAGTATTTTGACTAATTAACTACATTGACTAGAAGGATAAATAAAACACAATGCACTAATATCATTTATTTGTTCTAATGTTTCCGAGGTCATCAAACGTAGACAAGTGAAGGAAGAAGGCGGCACCCGAATAGAGGAGCAGATCACCTACTCCGTCACCGATGCCTCGTTGTTCTGAGCCGTCTCCTTCCCTTTGGATCGTCAAAGTGATTCTAGGTTATCAGTTAGCTGCATCTTCTACGGAAACTAGTGGAAGGGCGGAGTGTGTATAAAAATTACTATCGGCATTAAATATTAAGACATAATTGTGTAATTTCGTAACTCCCAAATATTGTGTTATTATGCTCTCCGATTTAAGCCTTGCTGATGTATTATGTGACTGTAGTGTTTCGAAGTCTAGATTTGCCATATTTAAAAATATATTAAAACTATTAGTTATTAAAACGATTTTGGATATTACATAAGAGTAGGTATCGAACAGAGAAAGGTCTTAGCTCGCGACTTAAGTATTTATATTCTGTATATATTAGAAATACAAAAAGCATTTTTTAATGTAATGTTTACTACCAATTGTCTACTACGACCAGCATCCTGCTTATGGAAACCACTAGAATAACACCGACATCATGAACCTGTTAACTTTGTTTTACAAATGGTTTCTTACATAATGATGTAAATAAAAAAGTATAGAGCTTTCATAGAACTATATAAGGTATGAAAAGAGATTGAAGTGGCAATGTAAAGTTATACTAAGTAGGATACCAAGTAGGTACATGAAATCCTTACATAAAGAGGGGTGATATCTTTATAAAATAATATGTAGTAAAATTACAGATATATAGTTTCTTGTTATGAGAGTACTGTAGAACATTAAAATCTGCCATTCATGCAGAAAAAGGGACCACTAGTAGCAGAGTTATACATCAGGCTATAAACCTACTAATATCAAGCGGAACAGAATCTGTTTAGACTTTGAAACTAATTTCCTTTGTATATGACCTTAAACCAACCACAATGTTTGTATTAATGACACTGCAATAATAGTCGAAAGCCATAACCATGACATATAGGCTCTTTATGGTGAATAGTGGTTAACAGGACTAAAGGAAGGTAAATCATAAACTGTACTAGACTGTTATTATTCCAAATATACTGATACAAATTTTGTACAAAATTGAATCTCAAGGAAGCAGTGGCGTTGTCGGTATCCCGGTGCATGTAACTGGGAAGTCTATTGATTCATTATGTGGGCTTTGAGACTTAAGCATTCCCATATAAAATTTGCGGTAAAAAAATCATTACCTATTTGATTTGATTTAATAAGACCTAGAAATTCAAATGGTTGATTTTTGAGAAAGTAATATTTTATAATCTTTATGACCTTTAAAAATATAACAATTTACTTAATACCAATAGAAGTTTAAAGAAAAATACCTATTTACTATCTTAGCAATTTTCATGGTCCTTATGGTGTGGTATACTAAGCGCAATTAATAAAAGAAAGATATGTTGGATGCTTTTGACGATGTAGTTAGTCACGTATCTACTGCTCAACCGACTCGAAATTGGCGCAGTGCCCTGTTTCTTTAAAATTATTTAAAGATAATTTACAAACTGGGAACAATATAATTGTACGTCTGAAGTGCGTGCGTAATTCATCCCACGATTATTACATTAATTCAATTTCGTTACCCCAGATGAGACTGGTTGAACTTAAACATGTATGAATCAAACTCAAAAATAATAGCAATAATGAAAGTATTTACTTGGTGTATCTATAGACGCTATAGGTATATAAAGTATCAAAAACAAGATCTCAAATAATGTTACGCTTTACTTATACCTAACTATTTTCGATGATTTTGGTAATGTGTATCCTATTTTAACTTATGGTATCATATATATCGGAGCAATTCTGTAAAATTAAATGTTGAATGGTAAACTCGTATTACCAAATGATGAATTCACATTATTTGTATCACGTTCTCATTATTTATCTGACGTTTTACCACGAAATGCTTAGGACTTTCAAAGAAAAGAAATCGCTTTCTCTTGCATAAATCTATATTCTAACAATTTGTTTAATTATAAAAAAAATGAAAAAAATGTTATTGAGAGAGATTTGATTAGTATTAAATTATTCATGAATGTAAAGCTTTATTCGATTGGTTATGTAAATTATTATATATTTTGATCTATCTATGTTTCACCTGTTTAGGTGTTTAGTGACTCGCCGCAGTTTCGCCTGCCATTCCCGTGGGAATGTCGGAATGGAATATAGCCCTTGCTGAATCATGTAGCTTCCTACTGGTGAAGGAGCTTTTAAAATCGGTTCAACGGTTTTTTTTAGTTTATATAACTACAAACAAACAAACGAAGGTTCAAATCTTTCCTCTTTATAATATTATAGTACATATAAATAAAGACTTAGGAATCATCAAGTAGCAATTAATTAAATCCAAGGATTGGACGATTAAAAGCTCGTTAAATTAAAGTGAATAATCACTGATAAGGATTAATAACATTTAGTCACTATCTATAATAGTTAACTTACAGATTAAAGCTTGTTATTTTTCACTTTTATGATAATCCGACTTTATCCAAGCTAGCTAGCTCAATACTACGTTTGTTGCACAGTTCAAATGTAAGAAAAGCGCCAGATAAGAATAATCTAAGTATTCTTTTATCGACAGATAAATAAATAATTACTTTATTTCTTTGCTACAGACACACATATTCATTAATTACAAAACAGATTCACAAAAAAGATAAGGTTATACTGTATAAAGAACAAGGAGAGAAAACACAAAATAGGTATGACACAAAAAGTTCAAAAAAAAAAGATGGGTGTGTGCCCTAGCACTACTCAAGGGTCGCAGCTTAGCGTCATATTGCTTGCATGGCACACAAGCAAATTACTGATTTATCAGTTGAAACCGAGAGTGAACGCCTGTACCATAAATTAAATGTAATAATAAAGTTGCAGGTCAAATAAATAAAAAGTCATTATATTAATTTATAGGATAAAAATAATAAAATAGAATTATTAAATTTGAAATGATTAATGAATAAGTAGGGATAACAATAATTATTATTTCATTTAGTGTACCATATCCACTATACTTGTTTAAAGCTGGCCATTGACGGTCAAATTTTCCTAAAACTGTGGCGTAAAACTCCGGCGTCAATCCAAAATTTGATCGTGAATGTCGAATCGTCACTCCAGAGTTTTAACTGACGACGCGCCACGCAATCGCGTCAGTTCGATCGATCGCTGCGCTCGCCCGCGGTGGTGCGGTGGTCGAGCGTGCTGCGGTGCTGCTGCGTATAGTTTTTGGTATAAAGGGTAAAAACGGGACCCTATTACTAAGACTCCGTTGTCCGTCTGTCTGTCTGTCTGTCACCAGGCTGTATAACATGAACCGTGATAGCTAGACAATTATTGTTTGACAGATGATGTATTTCTATTGCCGCTATAACAACAAATAGGTACTTACTAAAAACAAAACATAATAAAATTCATATTTAAGGAGGGCTCCCATACAACAAACGTTATTTTTGCCGTTTTTTGCTCGATATTAATAACGGCAACATGTAGATGCTTAAAATATTTAGTTCTATTACTTATTCGGAATCAGAATCCTTTTTTTTCTTGACAAAAATAAGTAGTACACGATGAGTACACGTCTGTCACACAGCCCGGCCGGTCGAAAACTGAAGAGCCGGCGTCACGCCAGTCAGTGGGGAAATCTAGTTGGCTTAAAACCATTTGGAGTGACGCCACAGTTTTACGCCACAGTTTTAGGACAAAACTGATCGTCAATGTCCAGCTTAAATTCTGAGAATAATAATAATAATAGCAAGTAAGAATAAGCCCACAGGGCAGCTTGTAATGTGGTAAGCGTTGGTCAGTGGCACCACGGGTAAACCGAGTGCTCCTGGAAGTAGATCGGCCCCGCCCCACTGCAGGCGTACAACTACAATTTTTAATCGATCAACAAACAGAAATCAACACATTTTATTAATAAATAATTAAACTAAAATAAAATCACTTTATTCCAGACAGAGTCAATAAGATTAACAATTCTTACAAAATCTTTTAAAATGAATTCTAATTATATAAAATATGTATTTAACTTGAAAAGAAATGTGTAAATATAAGTTCAGTGAAATTCAAATATAGAATCAATCGAATAAAATACAATAATAAAAATCACAATAATTACAAAAAAATGCGAATCACATTAAAAGTATTGATGTAATTAATAATACATGTCATATAAGAGTCAAATAAAATAAAAATAATGAAACTACTTATTGTCATAATTAAATTAACTTCAATCATATTCTGGCAAGTTCTTTTGTGTAGGTATAAGTAAATAAAAAGAAATTAAAAGACGGAGGTCGGTCAGTCCACCCTTCGCGAGATTTCTTGCCAGTTCTTTCTTCGAAGGGCCTCCCCATTTGTGAACTGGTAGTGAGTCAGTAGTTTTTGCATTGTTTTGAAATAATTATTAATCTACTTCTTTCGAAATAAATCTAAACTCAAATAGATAATTTACTTTGTCTCGTTAAAAATCTTAACTTAAAAATCAGATACTGTGGTTATAATGCCGAATGTCGTATTGTATTTATATTTTATTGAAATTGTATTCTTGAAAATTTTTGAGTGAAAATTAAGAAATTGACTGCTTGGATCGATTGAGTGCACCAGGAGGTTGCACTCTGTCGGATGGCCGAATGTCGTATTTCAAAAAGTAATGATTAAAACTAATTAAAATATAAGTTTAGTAGGAATTGTAATTATCATTCTGGCAACACTATTCATTTCTAAATTGAGAAAGCGCCGGCGCGGCGCCACTGTTTTCGGGTGATATGGTGGGAACCTAGACGAACGCGCGCCGGACAGTCAGTCGTGTTCATAAGTCGTGTTTGAGTTGTCGAGTCGAAAGGACGTTAAACAGTGATTGTACGAATTAAGTGTTAATAAATGGATACCTTTACTGCTGAGTTTTTATTTCATAAAACTAACTAATCAAAATTAGCAGTTCAAATAAAATCATCTTAACTATTATGTACTGTAACCTACCTAGCTTATTGTTGTTTTTTTAAATTCGAAACAGGTAGAGCCTCAATATACAGCCTCAAATAGTACAGTACCTATACCTAGTTTGATTTTAAAGTGCCAATTTTGTCAATATTCGTGCAAACTTTCGACAGTATCTACACATGTGCACCAGGAAGTGGGCAGGGTATTGGCCGGTGGGCCGGTCAGCCGCCGTGGGGTCTGTGCCCCTGGGCGCCCGCCAACTATGCTGGGGCCACGACCGGCACACTATGTGGTCCACTCCCGAATTAAATGCGAACTGCTTGGCTTGTCTTAACTCTTTGATAGCAGATGATAATATGATAATTAGGATAGAAAATAAATCAATCGTTTTAATAAGTAGCCGAAAGAAAGTACCTATACCTACCATGTGCTAGGGACATTTGCTGGCGACAGGCAGACATTGTGGTCAACTCCCGATTAATTCCCTTGGCTGAGCGTGAGCCTCTTTAAAATTATAAGGATAGGAAAGAAAAGTATAGGTACACTCAACAGCACATCAAGTTAAACAGTTGAACTGCGATAACAGCTTTTATTACATAAGGCATACAGGCGGTCTCAAGGTCAACATGTATAGTCTGATGTGCTGCCGTGTGTACATAAGTAGTTTTATTATAACGATGCTGTAGACTATATGGTCCACTTCTGAATTAAATGCTCCCTGCTTGGCTGAACCTCTATAACATAGTAAAAAAAGAAAGAAAATAAGAAGTTTTGAGAGGAACCGAAAAAAAGAACGCTGCCGCTGGAGACAGAACGAAGTTAGACACGTACCTAAGACATTAGATGTTTGGATGAAACCAGCCCGACCAGAGAATTAAATACTTAGGTACCTACCTAATCATTTTAGGGTACCTAATCTGCTATAAAGGGCGTCAGGAAAATTGATCGCTTTTTCCGATTGGGTTATTGGGTAATGCACCTGGAATATCAGAGACAGCACACAAATTAATCTAGACGGGATCCTAAATCCATTGCAAAAAGGAAAATGTTTAATTTGGACTAGGGAGGTTCCAATGTTTTCCGTATTCTCAAATCACATAAGATATAATTACCTTATGTTGAAAAAAAATCCTCTTAGACAGTGACTAGGTATATTTTTCAGTTTCAGAATTCATGGCATCATAATACGACCTTATTTCTTTAAAGTAGCAATTATACCAAGTATAAATGCATCGGTGCAGTCATACTGCGCTAGAACTAACGATCCCTCTTAGCGATGACGTAATAACGCAGCAATTTTCAAACAATAGAACTTCAATGACACAGTTTTTATTCCGTGAAAATGTCAGATTATATTTATGCCACATTTGCACGAAATGCATGACAGAATTAATGAACTCCGCTGCAGGTTTTGTTCTAGAATAGTTCAATATTATAAGTATTTTTCCTTCCCAAAGGATAAATTAAAGCTATCAAAATAACAAAAGAGGCACGAAATTTTCTATTCTTGTCCCACTTTTAATACTTTGTGTGTTCAATCACAAAAATACTAAACACAAGCTAAATAACGCGAAGTAGTTAATTTACAAAGCAAACTAACTAGTTTAAAACTATCAACAGTGGCGTAAATTTTATTAGTGAATACCAAAAAAGAAACGTGACTAGCATTTTAGTCACATAAATATTTAACGCTTTAATGTTTATTTAACGATTGACCGTGCTTCCAAATCACAAATTAAATAGACTTCCAAATCAGCTGCGCACTTTGAATATTGCGTTTCATTTTCATCTTATTTGGGAGGGTGGGGTGACCTCTGTCCTGTCCTGTCCTGACTGAGTCAGTTCTGTCTGACATGGTCCTGGCCTACTTTATGAGAGACTAGTGGCTTGCCGCGGTTTTACCCGCGTAGTACCCGTTCCCGTGGGAATATCAGGATAAAATATAGCCTTTGTCACTGAGGAGGAAAGTAGGTTTCTAATAGTGAAAGGATTTTTAACATCGGTCCATTAGTTTTCCTGTTTATTCGTTAGAAACAAAAAACAAAAATACAATTTTTCTCTTCTATAATATTAGTATGGGTGCAGGAAGAAAGCATCAAGTCATTTCCATCATTTCTTTAAGGTCATTCTTGAAAATTTTAGAGAAAAAAGTTGCAATCACTTTCTAACTTTTTTTCCAAATGAACCAGAGCGATGTTTTTTTCGAAAATAAGGCATAAAAGCATGGATGGGGAATCTGAAACGAAGTCAACGGGATTGAAGTCAAGAACGGCAAGGCAGATATTTTTTTTATAGAAATGGGCTGCCTTTATAGCAGATGAACGGTCAAGGTATTCCACCACCTGCTTTCATGTTAATAGAACAAGTCGTGATCGTTCGTGAACCGTCAATAATCATGATAGCCCCTTATGTAGGTAGGTACTAGCATTGATTGAATATCATTTTTTTTATTATTCTAGGGCAAAAACTCTTAACATTTTGTACCTATTCGTTTTTTTATGTGCCGTACAAACTACTCAATGTTCCGCTGAACATCCTGTAAGTATAATTTTATACAACATTT
This sequence comes from Crambus lathoniellus, assembly GCA_949710035.1. NCBI lineage: Eukaryota > Metazoa > Arthropoda > Insecta > Lepidoptera > Crambidae > Crambus > Crambus lathoniellus. The sequence goes on along the minus strand of OX453303.1, from coordinate 6,440,078 downwards.
TTTTTCTGAACTTCCGGTTACAGGATTTGAACCTACGAGTCCTACGACCCTGTCCGTGACCTTTGAAGCAATAGACGGATGACGAATTTTTGCTGTACCTACCGTAATTTGTCCTCAAACCAGAGTTTATTGGTTTATACTTCAAATAAAGGATATTTTTAGTCTCAAAATTGAAAAGTACGAAGTGATAATTGATTAAGAGTACTTACCTACGTTTTTAGCAGTGAAAAATAAAAATAAAACTACTTACTGTTTCTAAACTACAGCCTACTTTACTTACCTACTAATATCTACACTGTAACTATAAGTAGTAACTTTTCTAAATAGATACTTACGAAAGTTTAATCTTACTTACCTATTTTTCCAGCAGTTCCCATTTGTAAGTATTAAATTGCTACGAAAATATAAAAAAAAAACTTATAAATTATGCATTTAAACCTCACCTGCAATTCCACTGAACATTTTTCCGGCTTTTAAAAATCACTTTTACACAAAACTTTTCCGGAAATCACAGAATAGCACACCTTTTAAATTTAAAATCCACCTATTATGAACAATACGGCTATCGCGAATACACCACTGCGTCGCCACACGGACCGATCGAAATACCTCCAAGGTTCTCAACTACAGATTGAGCTACAAGTCTCAAAGTTGGAGAACACGTAACCGAGCGGCTGAATACTGATACGATACGTGAACGGTGAACGTGAAACGCAGTATTTTTATCGATGACGTCATTGTTATCTTTAAAAGCGTTTTGTTATTGCACTTGTTTGGACTTTAAATCATGGGAAATATTCACTTCATTTTGGTGCTGGATGAATAAAATGGCTTGTACTGTATTTTAAAATAATAAAACATGCTAATTTCTAAATCAAAATATAAATCTTATAGTATGGGATTGACAGACATAATAACTACTAAGTGGTATATTTTTATTGTTTCAGTATTAGGCAACATTTTTTTCCACAGATTATGTATTTTAACGATTCCGGTCAAATTCAATTCCTATCACTTTTAAAATCCATTTATATTTAAAAACATGCAATTAAAATTAGAAAATAATAGATTTACGAATTTTTTTATCGCATTTTAGCGGTATTCTGTTTTGACAAAAACTTTGTTTCCTATTATTTTATGTATAAAATAGTCTACTGACTTATGTCGTCGTAACGCCCCGTAACCTAGCAACCAAAAATTTGACAAGAAATAAACAAACATTGGAAAATGTAAGCCTACCTAATAAATAACTTGTAATTAGTGTTGTTTATAAGATTTGCTGTTGGAATGAGTGTGAAATGTCTAAAGAAAATACTAACTTGCGACTGCTCGGCTCTCCTGTAAACTTAACATACAGGAGCAAAAAGAAAGACGACAAGAAAAACATACGAAACCGACCGCGTTCAGCGCTGCAGAATTCTTGTTTTACTCCAGTAAGTGGTTTTTATTCCTTGTTATCTTGCTTGTTATATTGCTAAATGACATAGGAATATAATTATAGGGAATTCATGTCAAGCTGTGTTAATAATAATGTACTCGAAGATCTCAATCATGTTTTGAAACACATTGGAAATCAGTTCTTATATAAAAAAACAATGGGGGTTGTTAACAAGCAGCACAGCATTGGTACTCACAACCGTCGGCAACGTTCCCGACAGCGGAATGTATGCATTGTAACAGTCACTCACTGTAGAATAGAAAAAGACAAAGCACCGGTTAAGTACCTACATTATTTACCACAAATAATTTGTAATTTATGTTCTTTTGTTAGCTCATTGTTAACATATGAGAATTTCATTTCAATTTACATAGGTACAGGGTTAGTTTGCAACTTTCATTGTTACAGGATCTGCAAGAGAAATACAAGCGACCATTTTCAGCAGATGCCAAAGAAAGAGTGCCATCGACAAGAACCTTCTTGAAGGCTTTTAGTGCTGAGCTACTCCAATCATATAATAGTAAGAATAAAATATCCTAAATAGTCACAAGAATCATAGCGATATTCACCTAGTTTGAACATTATTTTGGCTTTGGACACTACGTCAATAGGTGGGGTAACAATAGGTTTGAAAAGTGACACTACGTCTTATGAGGTTGTGTCAGCACGCAAAATTGAAATGTTAAAATTATTGCAATATGTATGGAAATTGAATAATGAAATTTGTATGGAATTTTCTACTGTCATTTTACAAACTTGCCACATGGTTTTTGTGTCCATGAAAGTGTTAAAAAGGGGCGTTTTCTAAATTTCGAAGTGTATGTATATGACGATGACGATGACGATATCTACACAGCACTGCATTAGACCGCATTATGTTTGTATGGTTTGCCACAAATTTCTCGAAATCTAAAATTCATATTGAAAATATTCTTTTTTTATTTAAATCAGGTGTAAGTATTCTAGCATATGGAACAGTCCAACTTTCATCAAAATCGGCTTGGCAGTTTTTGAGATATGAGTATCTTATGGTACAATCTACACTATAAACTAAGAGATAAAAAAAGTAATTTAAAAAATTAAACTAACTTCAAAAAATGCCTGACAACTGGAAAGGAAATAATAATAAAAGTAGGTCTAATTTTATAATTTACTTTTTATAAAATAAGGCTCCTTTTTCAGATTCTCCTTTAACTGTAAAGGTATTGCCGCCGACAAGAGATATTCTCGGAGAGCCAAGATCTCCTAAAAAGGAATCTATAAGAAGAGATAAAGATATATGTAGCAATGCTTCTGATTACGGATCTGAGGATACTTTCATTAGCTTGGGTACAAAAATAAAAGCTAAGGCACAAGTTGCCCCCAAGACTAAAACCACTACAAAAAATCATTTAAAATACAGAAATATACCGAGAAAGAGCCGCAAACCAATGGAGAACGTTCATGAAGATAAACCTGAAAATGGTTATGGTTTTGAAATAAAAATAACTGAAAGACCGTCTTCAACTCGGTCTTCAGTAAAAAATAATAATATGTTTTACGAGCGAACAAGTTCTCCAACATTTAAAAATAGGCCATATGAGTCATATTTTATTCCTTTAGAAACGGATAGAAAGTTAGTTAATAATGATATTGCAACTGGTATTGATCCAAACATACAAGCTGAAGTTGAACAAGCAATTGATACATACTCCAAAAGACTTACACTTACAAAACAGCAACTATCTTTAGTTGAAGAGGAATCCACTCAAGATCTAGAAAGTGTACCCTCACAAAATGTATCCAGCCTATCGCCAGAAAATTCTTTGAATGACAACAATGTTAAGGCAAATGCTAATGAAAATTTTACTGGACGTAACACATACGTAAAAGATGATGAATATACAAAAACTCACAATTTCACCAATGAACCTAAAACTTACAATAGCTTTTATGATGACTTTCGTTCTAGCAATTTTGATTCATATAAAACAAAAATGTCTAGCACTATAGTACTCACTGATTCTTCGTCGAAAGATTCAGGATATCCAGATAGCGGTGCTAACGATGACAAGCTGTTTCGACAGAACTACTCTCTACCTCCATCATCTTCGGTTTTAAAGAAATCAAGTTCACATGCCTCTATTGAAGACCAACCTAAAAGCTTGGACAGTGCCTCCACTGGAAGCAATGATAAATATTATCATAAAACTTTTCCTTTTGATAAAAAATGGGCAGAACCTCTGAACCACAGTCGACTGTTATATAAAGACTTTTTCATTAAAAAAGAAGGTCACATAGCCTTACCACCTCAAAACTCACCCAAGAAACAAGAAAATGATAATATTCCAGGGAGTAGTCAGGCAGCAGATGTCAAAAATACTAAAGAAAAAGCAGATTTGGATTATCCTCCATATTTAGCTAACAGTAGTACTAAAGCATACACATCTAAAGTGATCGAAGATTACAAAAAAGAACTGGAAGCAATAAATAATTTGCATGAGCTGACTTTAAAGGATTTAAAAACTGATGCAATATCTCCAACGCCCTTTAACATTGATAAAATGTTTGAACAAAACTCGTACTTTTTAGACGATAATAAAGTAGCAAGTGAAAGTGTAGTAGAAGATGCTAACTCATGTGAATCTCCACATAATATAAATAATATAGAAGATAATGACAAAAGAGACATATCAAAAATATCTACAAAAGAACTCATTCAAAATTATTTCAAGGTAAAAGAGGGAGATTATGGTAAAGAGTATATACCTAAAAACCTTAGAAAGTTTGACAAAAAGCCAACAAATGAAACTCCAACTAACAGTGCTAAGTTTGAAGAAAGTTCAGTGCCGGCCAGACAAAATTGGAACAATAAGAATATTAAAAGTAGTAATAGCAAAACAACTATACCGGTTAATATAAGAAATCAAACACAGAGGCACACTCAAGTGTACGCTGCCCGTACTCCTCTCAGTGCTAGGATAGAAAGTGTTCAAATCGATAAAGATATTGATTCGTGGATGTCCCTGTCTGCGCCATCTCCAAGGCTGCTTGAAATTAAAGAGGCTGAAACTTCTAAAGAATCAGCGGCAAAATGCGATACAAAAACCAATGAAGATCAACGTGAGAGTGATACTGCTAAGCCGTCGACATCTTCTCGCAACGAAAAAGTGGATGACACTCCAAAATCAAACGAATTGAGTACTAAGTCCACTGTATTTGATATCTACTCGATGTTGAAAGAAATCGAGAGTTATGGCGACAATCCGGTAACTGCAGTAGCAAGCGCAGATATTCCCACTTCCGACACAATAGCAGAACCTAAAAAAGAAGAAGAAACTACGCAACCAAAGGACAATTTCTTGTAAGGAAAAGAATCTAATCTTTGGTATTTGTTTACTGAAGTTCTTGGTTTGATATATAATGGAATTTTCTTATACAGGGAGATTTTTGAATTTTTGGAAAAAGTGGAACAAAGTGCCAATGATGCTCTGTCGGTAGTGACTAGTACCACTCCACAAACTATACCCAAGTAAGTTACACTTTGTTTTAAAAATTGCCGAATTAGATTGAAAGGTATTCTTTTATCATACTAACGGTCTATGCGTTATTTTATTTACTTATTTTTATACTATTGTTTTGCCTATAAGTACCTTAGGTTTTTTATAGAAAATTTGTTTTTATTTTGATCCTTATTTTTTTTAATATCAAGAAACAGGTTTGGGAAAACTTAATTCAACCTCTACCTTACCTAGATTGGAGTCCCTACTAAAGCTGCCTCAAACGGAGTTAGCGCAACGTCTGGTGACCGCTTCACTCCAGCTAGAGGAGCGCTCATGCTGCATCGCGCTGCTGCAGGAGAGCCTCACTAATCATAAGGAACAGGTATATTACTGATTGCTAGATAGATAAAACCATTTATTTGCATCACAAACATACATGCACATAAACAAAAGAAAAGAAAAGAAAAGAGAAAAAAACAAACTACTTACTTACTAACATACAACATAAGTTGTTTGCATTGGTTTTTGCATTGCATTTTCAATTTTTCAATAATAAAAATTGCATTGTGAATGCAAAAAAGTAAAATTTTAAATAACTTACTGTTATCTTCTCAGATGGTAAACAAAGTTAGCAACCTGGAGAAGCAGTCGCTGCGGAACATCGCCAAAGTGAAGCAGGAATGTGAGGAGACGATAAAGAGGCACCAGAATTTCATCGATCAGGTAATCCCACTGTTTTTTAGGGTTCTGTAGCCCAATAGCAAAAAACGGAACCCTTATAGATTCGTCATGTATGTGTGAGTGTATGTCTCTGTCCGTCCGTCCATATGTCACAGCCACTTTATTCCAAAACTATAAAACTACACAGTTGAAACTTGGTAGATAGATTTATTCTATGAACCTCTTTTCGATTTAAATACAAAAATAAAAAATAACAAAAATTAAAGGGGCTCCCCATATGTGGAACTGAAACTGTGTTTTTTTTTAATTCAATATATTCGTGTGAGGTGTCTTTAGATAGGTCTTTTAAAATAACATACTTACAGGATTCTAAAACCATGTTTTCTCAAAGTCAACTTTTGAAAGATAGAGCCTTTTAAAGTGGTAAAATGAGTGTCCCCCCCCTCCCCTAACTTTTGAAAAAAAAGGGTTGAATTTATTGATTCCCTTTTTGAGAAATATTTTGAGAACTTTGTCATCATACAAACACTATGAAAACCAAAGTTATATTTTGCTGACGAAAAATGATAGTGGAATTTTGCCTAGGTATAGGCAATCGGTATGTTACGAAACCATCATGGGCGAGTCCAACTCGCACTTGGCCGATTTTATAAGCAGTAGCAAAGAATAAATAAGAGTCCAAGGACAGAAGCTGCACTCCGCGAAACCACTTATACAAATAGCAACTCTAACTTCAACACGATAAAGTAAAATTCAGCTTGTATCGCTCTAATTACGAACGGCTAGTCGTTCCATCTCTTTCTATCGCATATATTCTATCGCGCTCAGGCGGGCGTACGGCGGGCGGCCCGCTTTAAATTGTATCCCGAGATATACGCGAAGCGGTCGGCACTTATCTCGCGTCCTTGAGCGAGTGATGGACGCCTGGCTGTAGCGCATAGGTCAACCCACTGTACCTCGTCAAACTTTTTATCCTTGCAGCTGATAAACGACAAGAAAACCCTGAACCACCGTATAGAACAGCTGGTGGACGAGCGGCGCTCGCTGGAGGAGCGCTGGAAGCGGCAGGCGCAGGCGCTGGAGGAGCGCTACAAGCTCGAGCTGCGCAACACGCACGACAAAATGGCCGCCGCGCAGCAGGTATGGTCGCATAGCACAACCCGCAACCACCGTATAGAACAGCTGGGGACGAGCGGCGCTCGCTATAGGAGCGCTACAAGCTCGAGCTGCGCAACACGCACGACAAAATGGCCGCCGCGCAGCAGGTATGGTCGCATAGCACAACCCGCAACCACCGTATAGAACAGCTGGGGACGAGCGGCGCTCGCTATAGGAGCGCTACAAGCTCGAGCTGCGCAACACGCACGACAAAATGGCCGCCGCGCAGCAGGTATGGTCGCATAGCACAACCCGCAACCACCGTATAGAACAGCTGGGGACGAGCGGCGCTCGCTATAGGAGCGCTACAAGCTCGAGCTGCGCAACACGCACGACAAGATGGCCGCCGCGCAGCAGGTATTAAATAATACTACTAATTTTGCGTCAAGTGTGTCAAGCCAGCCTTCTCGATAAATCTTGCTGAGGTAGTCACCACTATAATAAAACACTCGGCATCACTTTTCCGAGATAGCGCCTATTTTAATCATTCCACATAATATCGTCCAGTTGACAGACACTTGGGGGCACAAAACCAAACCTATCTTGAGTCACAAAGTCCATTATGAAACAAATTGCGATTAATTAAAATATCCACCTAACCTAACCCGCCAAAATGGGGCCAAAAACTCGCGGTCAGTTTTTTCTTCTATACCAGTCACAAATTAACAATTTAAAGCACATGGCACCTTCCTTGCGGAAAAACCATGAAACAAAAAACATCTTAACATTTTCGCAATGAAGATGGTGGTGGTTGTGAAGTGTGCACAAATAACAATATATTCACTGGCTGTTTGAGTTTGTCTAATGTCACATGAAGGAAATTAAAAAGTAATTACTTTTTACTCCCTAGGGACTTAAGTTGTTACTTTAGTCCCGCTTCGTAGGGCTATATTGGCGTACTTTTAGAGCATGAGAAGTGAAATAATAATTAATATTGGAATCATCATTGCCTCACAATGCTACATTAGTATCTTACTTACAATACCACGTTTCCCCAAAATAAACTAGTTCAAACAATAAATTCCATTACAAAAAAGTCTCATTAGACGTGTTACCTCCTCTCCTTACCAACTTAACTATCTTAATACGGAATTAACTGTGGCACATCATTATTATCTTTGCAGGTGGCCAGACAACGCTGGGTGCGACAAAAAGCTGAGAAAATTAAAGTAAGCGAAATAACGAATTCACAACGAAGCAGTTCCATTTAAATATTATTACAGTAATTTAAAAATATCATATTACTCAGCAAGTCTATTCTTTTATTTTTTCAGGAACTAACAGTAAAAGGCTTAGAAGGCGAGTTGCGAGAGATGGCGGAGCGTCAGCAGAAAGAAGTATCGGATCTAAAGATGTCCCACGCAGAACAGTGTGGCCGCATGCAGGCCAAGCACGCCGCTGACTTAGAAGCTTTGAGAAGAACACTGGAGGAAGAAAAGGAACAAGCACTCGTTAAAGAGAGACAGCTGGCTAGTTCAAGGTAAGATTCAACCTCAATTCCCCTGTGACAACACTAAAGGTTAGTATTAAGTAGTCTATAGCGTGAGCAGAAAAAAGTATCAGATTTAAAGATGTCCCACGCGGAACAGTGTGGCCGCATGCAGGCTAAACACGCCGCTGATTTGGAGGCTTTGAGAAGAACACTGGAAGAAGAAAAGGAACAAGCACTCGTTAAAGAGAGACAGCTGGCTAGTTCTAGGTAAGAATGATCCTCCTAACTCAACTACAGGTTTGTATTAAATGGTCTTTAGCGTCAGCAGAAAGAAGTATCTGTTTTAAAGATGTCCCACGCGGAGCAGTGCGGCCGCATGCAGCTGAAACACGCCGCTGACTTGGAGGCTTTGAGAATAACACTGGAGGATGAAAAGGAACAGGCACTGGTGAAAGAAAGGCGACTGCCCAGCTCGAGGTGAGTTTGACCAAAGGATTCAACAACGCAATTTAAATTTTTTAAAGCATATTAAATCATACGACTTTCACGGTGGGACTAGTCCACCAATTTAAAGTTGCCCAGCGAGCTATTGAGAGGGCTATCCTCGTCGTTTCTTTGAAGGATAGAATAAGAAACAAAGCTATCCGATAGAGATCCAAGGTATACATAACTCAAAGAATAAGCAAGCTGAAATAGCAGTGGGCTGGTCACATCGCTCGAAGTTCCGACGGCCGTTGGGGCAAACGAGTTTTAGAATGGAGACCGCGTGTAGGTAAACGTATAGCGTAGGGCGCCCTGCTACCTAAGTGGAGCGACGACCTGAGAAAGATGGCATGCGGGGGACTGGATGCGAAGAGTTGAAGACCGGTCTCAAAGGCGTGAATTAGGAGAGGCCTATGTCCAGCAGTGGACGATTACGGGCTGATGATGATGATGATATTACATCAACTATAACAGTATAATTTTATATGTCAAACTTATATTACGCAAATTTTGGTCCTTTGAGACGAACTTTCCTCTTATGGACATACTAGCTGTGCACCGCAGTTTCATCTGCGTTAATTTGGGGTAAAGGAAAGGCCTACAAGAAATATTTTTTCCCGTGTTTGCAACATTTTTCATAAATTCTCCGCTTCTGTTGGTCGTAGCGTGATGTTACAGCCTATAGCCTTCCTCGATAAATGGACTACCTATCCAACTCAAAAATAATTTTTCAATTCGGTCCAGTAGTGTCTGAGATTAGCGCGTTCAAACAAACAAACAAACAAACAAACTCTTCAGCTTTATAATATTAGTAGGTATCTATAGATAAAAATGTTTGGCCACTTCTTGATAGACATTCACGTTACCATTGTGTTTCCCAGGCTAGAGAAACAGATCCTGGAGCTGGAGCTCTCCTACCAGGAGCAGCGATCCCGCCTAGTAGCGGACATGCGCGCCGAGAACGAGCGCGCGGCCACTGCGCTCGCCCAACACGCGCACCAACAACGGGCTGAAGCAGGTACGGTCTGTTTGTCTCACGAGCGCGGGTGAGCCATACTTGTAGTAGTTCTTCTTCTTCTTTAGAGTCTTACCTACCAGGAGCAGCGATCGCGCCTAGTAGCGGACATGCGCGTGTTGGGCGAGCGCGTGGCCGCAGCGCTCGCCCAACAGGCGCACCAACAACGCGCTGAAGCAGTTACAGTCTTTTTAACTCACGATCGCGGGCGAGCCATACTTGTCGTTTCCTCGCTTCATTCACTTCAAAATGCGTGTTATGCTTTTTCTAACCTTAACCTTGTGTTCAGTGACATAATTTCCATATTGTTAAAAATACTCCTGCCCGGAAAAGTCGTGAGTAACCTCTAGGATCGTCAACTTTTCGTCTACTGTTAATCCAAAGCCCTAAATGTCATTCCTTCCACTCTACAATACCAATCTGCACTACCGGTAGGGCAGGTTGGAAATGTTGGAATTTTTTGTCCTATCTGCACTACTGTACTACTAGCTGTCAAACCGGTAGTGTCGTTAGGAATTATTTCTTCCCTTTTGCACTACTGTGTAGTAGTGCACAATGGAATTATAAAGAGCATTACTTTTTCATTCCTAACCGCACAACGAAACAATTGTGTATGCGAACTCTTAGCTTCTACGGTTTTACATTATTTATGAAATGTCATGAAGAATTTATGAAATAAAATTGTAGGTATTAAGTTTTCATTAATTAATATGTTTATTAATTTATTTTACTTTAAAAACTATCATTTCAATTTGTCGACGATTATTATTCCTCGTTGTTCTATGTCGAATAATGTGCAGGATGCTTTGGGCGGAGAGTTGAATAATGTAATAATATTAATACATGTAACAGTATATGTTATTAATACATTATGTAACTTCTTAATATTAAAAACAAATAAATGACTCGATGTGTTTTGAGAATATAATTTGTTTTTATATTATAATAATATTCATCATCATCAGTACTTAGTGCAGAAGGGATAAAAAATCCAAATAACGTAAAACCGTAGAAGCTAAGAGTTCGCATACACAATTGTTTGGTAGTGCGGTTGGGAATGAAAAAGTAATGCTCTTTATAATTCCATTGTGCACTACTACACAGTAGTGCAAAAGGGAAGAAATAATTCCTAACGACACTACCGGTTTGACAGCTGGCAGTACAGTAGTGCAGATAGGACAAAAAATTCCAATCTGCACTACCGGTAGTGCAGATTGGTAGTGCAGAGTGAAAGGAATGCTAAATTTAAAGGCAGTATATGAGAGAGTCTATCGGCCGAATACTCGAACGCTACTCATTTTTAGAACTCTCAAACATCGCCCTGTTGCATTAAACGTCAAAGGTATGAAAGAGACGGCATGATGTTTGAGACGCTCCCAAAGTTGAGTCGCTTTCGGGTATTCTGGCGTATTGCTATCACAGCTAAAAGCTAATGCATCGCTACATCATTCAACTCCATATTACAGATACATGGACTTTAATTCTTAACTTCAAAAATACAATAGTATTGATATGGTAACTTTTCTTTAGAAAAGTGGAAAGAAGAACAAGAGAAGCTCCTAGAAGAGAAGCGACAACAGCTAGAGGAAGAAATTGCACGACAAAAAGAGAAACACGCGGTAATACCTCATACTTTTTCCTCAATGGGGTTGGCAACAGTCATTGTGGCGCCATGTTGCGGAAATGTGACGAACTAAATTTTTTATATAGAATTTGACATTTGTAACAATGAAGAGGCGAAATTGGCGCCTCAAGCCAGGTCTTTTATTTTTCTGGACAGGCTTTAAATAAAATTTTTGAGATGAAATGTCCAAGTGGTATGCGTAATTGGCTGTAAAACTGATGGGATTCATTAATTTCATAAAAGATGCGGTCATTAGAAAATACAGTCAAAAACAATTAAAAAAAAGGTACCGAATAGTACTCCACTGCATCACAAAGTATTATGTAGCCAATATTTCTCTTGAAATTAATTATTTATTGTAAAATCGTAAAAAAAATCCAATATGTTAAATTTCTTACCTTTCAACTAGTTCACTTTTTTCCCTTATGCACCCCGCCGTTTTAATTCCTCCACTCAGAAACATGCCAGGAGCAGTAAGTTTTTCCATATATCTTGAAGGTAAACAACCAGATAATCGCACAAAATCCCCTTTTTTAATGACACACTGTCCAACGTTCGCCACTTAGGAACCAACGAATGCAGCGCCATCTACAAATACCTTTCCGTTGCCAACCCCATTTATTTTTTTAAAGTACTGGCAGTATCTCATATTATAAAATTAAAATCTAGTTACTAACACATAAGTACCTACCTGAAACAAATCGATTGAATTAAATTCAAAAATCTCCTATTACAGGATAAGTTGAAGCAAAAGGAAAAGGAATTAGAAGAGCGCTTCGAACAGTTCAAGAAAGACTTCGAGGCGGAACAGCAGCTGATCCTGAAACGGAAGATAGCGGAGATGTCCGCCCAGCACAAGTTGGAGCGGGACAGGGAGATCGAGCGTGCCATAGAGAGCATGGAGGCCGAAGCACAAGCTGGAAGGAAGGAACTCCAAGAAGCACTGAGGTAACGTCCTATATTAACTGACTAGCTTTCCGCCCGCGGCTTCGCCAGCGTGGACTACACGACGTTATCCTGCGGGAATGTGATTTTTTTCCGGGATAAAATGTAGCCGATGTATGCTCCAGGCTACAAAGCATTGCTACAAAGTATCTATGTATTCCAAATTCCAGCCAAATCCGTTTAGCAGTTTTGGCGTGATTGACCAACAAACATCTAAACTTTCACATTTATAATATTAGTAGGATTCATTGCCACCGCAGAACACAATAAAGAAATTAGAAGGAGCATGTCTAATATTTTGTCTGAACGAAGCGTGCATTGAAAAAAATCAGCTTGTCTGTTGCCATGACAAGTTGAAGAAATTAAAAATGTATACGTACACTCAGGGACAAATTAGGTGAACCACTTCTTACTTCTTTTCGTGTGGCTGGCGTCTCACCGTTCACTTGCAGTCCCTATCCCTAATAGGGGATCGGACTGTTATTGATATGTAAATATATTTAATAGTAACATTCAAAAATATAACATTGAAGGATAACAAAACGAAAAAAAAACAAAATGTTGATGACAAGATTGACACGCAAGTAATGAACTGCTGAATTGTGAAAAACTGTGTCTCTAGCTATCTCTTTCTAAAACGAAATTTAATATGGCGGGAGTATGGTGCTAGACACATCTAACGTCACATGTGTCTATCGCTGTCCTTGTCTAATTAGGAAGTTTGATGAGCTATATCTCCGAAAATATGTAAAATATTTGAAAATAAATACCTGTGTCGTGTTTCTGGTATTTCTAAAAACATTACACAAATAAAAAAAACTGTCCGGTCCCCTATAGTTTATGCATTGTACTACCCTATTTTAATACATAACAAAATAGAATGGCGAGGTACCGGCCACACGAAAAAGAGTAAGAAGTGGTTCACGTACTTTGTCCCTGCCTCTACATTCTCAGGTAAAACGTATGGAGGGTTTGCTGTTTCGTGCAAAAGGTTATTGCCCCGCCCACTTGCTACTTTTGACGACTTTCTTGTGTTCTGTGGTGCATTTTTAAAACTATATACCGTTTGAAAAAATCTAAACTAACATAGCAGTACTGCTATAGTAGGTTCTGTCTTAGCTGGGGCAAACACGAGATAAGTGCACAGTAGGTACCTTATTTTTTTTTAATTGGTAAACAAGTATTCCAACACATTGATTAGATTAGTAAAGTACTTATTCCACTTGAAACGACCTTATCATTTCCTTTTTTATTCCAGAAGAAACAAAGAACAATACGAAGCGGAGCTGAAAGAGATAGCAGAGACGGAACAAGCCACTCTGCGCCGCTACCAAGACGCGCAGGCCAGGATACGACGGACCGAAGATAGATGTAAGTTTAAACTTTATTGCTACTGACGTAAGGGTGAGAATTCAACCTGTGTGACAGAAAAAGTTGTGTGAAACAAAGAACAATATGAGGCGGAGCTTAGAGAGTTGGCGGAGACAGAGCAAAGTGAGATGTAAGTTTTAACCTTATTGCTAAAGACGTAATGGTGGGAATTGTTCAGACAAACCGCCTAAAACAATAAATCGTAAGAAACAAAGAAAAGTCCAGAGCTAAAAGAGCTAGCAGAGACAGAACAAGCCTCCCTGTGCCGCTACTAACGGCCAGAATTAATAACCTATCCACAGATAGGGATAGATGCGATCCAGATTAGTTGCTAGGCAACACCTAGCAACACCCTGGCAACTGTCGTTAATTCTATGTTAATATCAAGCGTTGCATAGCAACTAATCTGTATTGCACCTATCCCTATCTGTGGATAGGTTATTAATTCTGGCCCTAAGATGCACGCTTGTCGCACAGGCCAGGATACTACGGACCGAAGATAGAGGTAGGTGTAAACCTTATTGCTTAAGACATAAGGGTGGGAATCGTCAGACAAATCGCCTAACACACTCAAGAGTTGCTTAAACAACAGACCACAAGCAAGAGGTCAGAAGGAGCATGTTACGTATTGTGTACTGAATGAAGCGTGAATCGAAAACAAGCTAGTCGCCAAGACAACTTGAAGAAAAGCAAAATCGTACACAGGTAAAATGTATTCAGGACAAGCCTTCTGGCCGTGGCTTAGCCCGCGTGGACTACACTACGTTATCCCGCGGGAATGTGATATCGTTCCGGGATAAAAAGTAGCCTATGTCATTCTTCAGCTCCCAAACTATCCCTATAACAAAAATCATGTTAATCCGTTGTTCCTTTTTGACGTGAAAGACGGACAAACACATAAACCCCTTTACATTTATAATTTTTGTATAAATTTACGGTTTTAAACAAAGGGGTTTTCTATGCTTGCTCCCTTACTTTTTTAACATTTTCTTTTTCTATAACTTTTTTATATCAGTATTATAAATTATTAATACTTACTACTATATTAACATGACTATTTCCTGTAGGTGCTGAACTTGAAGTTACTGTGAACCAACTGGAAACACGCAACAAGATTTTGGTTGAGGTAAGAAAAGAATATAAATGAAAATAATTTATAATATCAAAACAAGCCGTAAATACAGCGCCTTCTACGCATGTAAAGAAAACATTGTAAATTAAGATATATACTTAGGGCACACCGAAATGATCGGGAATAGAAAAATATAGGTATGCTATGGAGATAAATAAATTTATTTTTATTGTTTTTCGAAGTATTCTTCGTTACAGTCAATGCACTTTTGCATTCGGTCAAACCAATTATTAAAGCAGTAATTCCAGTCTGAAGTTGACATTGAAATGGCCGATTTGTTTGCATCGACTGCTTCTTCTGGGCCCTGGACCCGGAACCGTTGACCACGTACAAAACTGTCAAGTAAACTGGAAAGTATCTCCTAATGGGCGATTTTCTGAAAGCTCAGTCACTAGATGGCGCTGTCCCACCTATGCAGTTAGAAGGAGCGGAACGTTATAAATTTTACTTTGACGCGACTTTTTTACGTAAAACGGAACGTCAGACAGATGTTATTTATTTACCTTAATCTTTAAATTTACCTATTTCGTTTCTGTTCCTCACAGTAGTACTTATTTAATATATTATTAGTTTCCTTTGGGTTTTTAAAAAGTAATTAATTTAATATGTTTCATACCAAAATATACCATAGACATGTACATACTTCGTTCAACGCCATCTAGTGAAGCAATTGGAAGCTTTTTCTTTTAAATGGCCTCTCAGAAAATCGCTCATTGGACATTGTAAAACAGGCACAGAGTCTAATTAATATTAGTTTATTTTCGATTGCAATGTTACTCTATCATTGCTGATAGAGCAATGATAAAGTAACTACTACTGTCGCGGAATAAAAACTTGCACTGAACCTTTTATGAATATTTATTTAATTATTTAAGATATAATTTTCTTAAAGTAAAATTCATAGGTAAAATTTTCACACACACAATATCGGTAACCAAGCAACCAACCATCGACCGAAAAGTCTATGACATACTCCGAAGGGGGAAGAACCGGAAGGTTAACATGAGACGTCGCCAAAACGGTTAGGCACCTTGACTGTCCTGCCTGACCGTGTCACTGTCGGCTTATTATTACGAACTAAGTCCGGTTTGTCCTGGTTGTCTACTGGAGCTGAGTCAGAAGTTGAGTCAGGAGTTGAGTCAGGAGATGAGTCAGTTTCTTTGTCTAGAGCTGAGTCTGGTTCCTTGTGCTTGTCAGGTGTTTGGTTGCCGTTTATTTCTAAGCTATACAGCCGTTGCAGCGGTCTCGTCCTTTCCCCTGTTGCAGTGCGTACTTTGGCCACTCGACTATGCCCATCAGCCCCAACGTAGATGTCGGTCACCAATGCCAATGGCCAATTTAGTCGTTTTTTGTCCTCTATTTCTAATAGGACAACGTCACCTATACGTATTTCGCTCTCTGGCCGTTGTTTTCCCTTCTGAATTAAATGACTAACGTATTCGGTCCTGAAGCGATGCCTAAAATCTTCGCGTAGTTTTTGACAATAGTTAGCCCTTACATTTAATGTTTTGCCGTCAATATTATCAATATCCGGTACGCCATGCTCTGCTATAGGTTGAATAAACATTGAAGGAGTAATCGGTTTAAGTTCATCTTTGCTATTACTCATATAGGTTAATGGCCTACTGTTGATGGTCGCTTCGCAGTCGCATAACACTGTCTGCAGCTCCATCAATGTTATAGACGCCCGTCCTAAGACTCTCTTTAGCATGTCCTTCATAACCCCTACCATCCTTTCATAAAATCCTCCCCACCACGGAGCACCGGGAGGTATAAAGTTCCATTTGATGCGGGCTACTGTTGAAAAACAAAGAATCATATTCCAGTCGATACATTTGAGACAGTTATTAAATCCTGTAAAATTGGTGCCATTGTCACTAAAAATCTCTCTTACTCTACCTCGTCGTGCTATAAAGCGACGTAAGCACATTATGAAATCAGTTGTTGACAATGATTCTGTCACTTCAAAATGCACTGTGCGATAGGTCGCGCATGTGAAGAGAACGATCCAACACTTTAATCCTGTTTTCAGTACAAGAGGACCAGCTAAATCAACGCCACTGATTTCAAATGCAGTGCTGGCTTCTACGCGCGCCTTCGGTAAACTGGCTCTGTGTGTTTGTAAGGCTTTAGTCTTAAATCTCTTACAGATCACACAATCTCTTACAACCTTCTTGACTAGCTTTCTTATGCCAATAACCCATAGTGTTTCTCTAATGTTAGCCATCAACGTCTGCGATCCAGCATGATTTAATATCCTGTGACGCTCTTCTACTAGCCGCTGGACTATCATACAACTTGATGGTAGCACTACAGGTGATTTGAAATCAAAACTTTCATTTGTAAGGCACAGTTTTGTTTCCAAGCGTGCTAATCCAAATTCATCTGTGAATGTTTGCATCTTCTCTACTTTATTTTTGTATATAGATTGTATCAAACGGAACAAAATTTTTTCAGCAAACTCCACTTCATCTAAGGTAAGTTCATAATTTTGCCTGTTTAATTTATATTTTAGGCGTAAGATCCAACTTGTCATCCTTAAAATCTTAGTATACTTAGAAAAATAAATAAATCTATCTAAAAATGTTTTATCTTTCTCTAGCACAACATTTACCATACTCTTTTTACGTTCTTCATTGACCTGCGTAATGTCTACGGTAAGTTCTCCTGATGTGGGCCATTTTTCAGGTTGGTAATACAGCCAAGAGGGGCCTTGCCACCAGCGACTTTCCAGGTATTTTTTGATGTTGATCCCCCTGGATGGTACGTCAGCCGGGTTTAAACTTCCTGGAACGTGCCTCCATGCATCTATGGCTGACGATTCTTTAATCTCACGAACTCTGTTTGCCACGAAGACACTCCATTCACCATCACCTCGTAACCATGATAGAACCACCGTAGAATCGGTCCAATAATATACTGGACACTCAGGTAAGTTTAATGATTTAATCACGTTTGTACTCAGTCTCGTAGCCAGAGTAGCAGCTATCAACTCTAAACGTGGTATGGTTATATTTTTCAACGGTGTAACTCTAGACTTTGCCATAACAAAGCTTACATTTACTCTACCGTCATACTCCGAGCGTAGAAAAATACAAGTTGAGTAGGCTTTGCTAGTGGCGTCACAAAAAACATGGAGGGAATTTAAGCATTTACTTACATCACCTCGAGTAAGTGTTCTAGGTATTTTTATTTCGTTGATTAAATTTATATCCTTCAGCCATTCTTGATATTGTTTAATTAAGTCTATTGGTAACTCATCATCCCATTTCAGTTTCTGCATCCATGCTTTCTGCAATAACATTTTCGGTATAATAGTAAATGGACAACAAAAACCTATTGGATCAAAAACCCTTTGAGCTACTGAGAGTAACGTACGTTTAGTGACTTGGCCAGTTTCTGACTCAGGTCCTGTAATTATATTGACATTGCAGTTTAATGTGTCACTCTTAGTATCCCAAATCAGGCCTAATACGGAGACCGTTTTTGGCTGATCGTTAACACTCTCCGGCGCCGTCACCCAACATCGCAGATCAAAACCGCCTAAATTCATAACATCTTTAGCTTCATCAATAAATTTGTTCATAGAATCCACACACTTGACACTTGTTACGCAATTGTCTACGTAAAATGATTGTTTCAACTTCTTAGATGTTTCCATAAACTGTGGTGGACTGTGATCCAGATGATAATTTATTGTAGCTGCTAAATGAAAGGGACTCGATCGTACTCCAAAAACAACTCTACGATGACGGTAAGTGGCAATACCTTTGCCTCTGTCATTGACGTCCGACCACCATAAAAACTTGAGATAGTTCCGATCCTCTGAATTAAGCGAAATTTGTAGAAATGCTTTTGCGATGTCTGCGGTAACACCAATAGCTTCTTTTCTAAAATCAATAAGTTATTCCGGTATTAATTCTATTAAATTCGATCCTTTTTCTAGGCATGCGTTTAATGATAAACCGTTGCCGTCCTTCGCCGAAGCATCAAATACTGGCCTTATCTTTGTGGTTAGGCTGGATGCTTTTATTACTGCATGATGGGGCAGAAACATACCATGCTCCTTATCAAACTGATTAGGTGCTAACTCGATTATACCAAGCTTTAACCACTCCTGTAATACAGCGTCGTAATCACCCACCTTGCCTAAAGATTCTAAACGTGCCGTAGTAGACATTAAACGCTTTTTAGCAATATTGTAATTAGATTGAGGACGGGGCATGTTTATGCGCCACGGCAAGCATACTTCGTACCTACTCTCACTATTAACTACAATACTTTTGTTAAAATTACTTAAAACTTCTCTTTCATGATCTAACTTAGATACTTGTTCTGAAGGATCTCTAATCCCTAACGATTCCAAGCTCCACAAGTCCGATATGTCAATTTCAGCAAGAGCTTGTAAAGTCGTAGTCATACTCACGAACGAGCTATACACTCCTGTCACTGGTCCTTGAACTGTCCAACCCATTTTAGTCTTAATAGCAGTAAGGTTATTATCTAAGTGTAGAATCTCTCCAGTCAATAAAAGACCTGAAAAGTCAGCACCGATTAGCACACCGATTTCGTCAGGACAGTCACTTGAATCAGATTTAAGACTTAGTTGCTTAATTACGGACGAAGTAACCCTAGGCACGAAACCACATATTTGGTTTTGTTCTAGTACAGAGATAACACAATTAAATTCATTAACAATGCCTTTAAGAAGTAAATTGTAAACGAATCGTTCTTCTGCTTTCGACTCTATACCACCGAATACGCAGTGAGTGATAGTTTCCTTTCTGATCGGGTTCAATCCTAGTTTTTGCGCTAAATCTTTGCGTACGTACGATCGCTGAGATCCATTATCTAACAAAGCTCTTGTGCAAACCTCTTTGTCGCCGTGACAAATTTTGACAACAAAAGTTTGAAGTAATGTCGTTGACTTTAATTGACACAACATATTGCTTGACATATTATTGTCATTGTCAGTGCTTGCAGACTTCTTGTCATTATCAGAGACGTCATTTTTCTCATAGAGATCAACACACATTAAAGTTACATGACGTTTTTTGCAAAACAGACATTTAGGAAAGCTTTTACACCTTTTGCTGATATGATTCGACTTTAGGCATATAGAACAAGCCTTTTTATTCCATAAGAAATCTTGCCTTTTCTTAAGTGACATTTTTATAGCTTTATGGCATTCAGAGCTGGCATGAGAATCTTTGTCACACCATATGCAAGATAGAGGCGTAAATCTTTTAGTACTGTAATCATAGTTATTTTCAGTTAAAGATTTAGATACGAAGCATGCAGTAGGCTGCTTAGATCCCGAAGAGGAAGGTTGAGCGAAACCTTCTCTTGCCAGTACAATTCTCTCCTCGGATTCTACTTCCTCTCTTAGAAACTGAATTAGCTTAGATAAATCATCACCTCTTGTATCGCTTCTTACTCGGCTACGATTCCATGTGCGTAGAATATCCTCCGGCAAGGCAGATTCTATCATAGGAAATAAGATTGAATCATACTTATCTTTGGCGACTCCTAGTGTCTCCAAAGCCTGTAAATGTGTTTGGAGACTGTCGTAAAGGGATGGTAAATCATTTGCTTGTCCCTTTTGTTTCAATAGTACCAAATTGAGCAATCCTCGTACATAGGTTTCTATAAGGAGATCATCACGGGCGAAACGAGCTTTTAATGCTTGAATAGCTTTATGGTAGTTTTCTCCAGAAGGGGGGTAAGCTTCTACTAACTGTCTTGCGCTCGTACCAACCACCATAGCTTGCATCAAGAATTGAAATTTGTCAATATCTTCTAAGTATTCGTCCTCATGTATTTTCTTGAATCCTCCCCAAAACAATAACCAATTTTTCAAGTTTCCATCAAATTTCACTAGTTCTAACTTTGGCATATTATTAGGTACTCGTCTTTTTGACATTTTTTGAACATCAACTACGCTTTTTATGGAAGTCTCGGACCTTAGTGATGACTCGCTTTTGGCTTTGGGGATCAATGTATTTGTTACCTCTTTGTATTTACTTTCGAGGTGGAGCCATCGCTGGCGATATTCGAGCGCCTTGTCCTGGTCTGCCTGGAACGCTTTTTCGTCAAAGGTTTCACTCTCGCACCAAATGTCGCATATTGCAGACTCAATGGACAATACGTTGTCTGCAATTTCTGCTAAGAGCGTGAAGGCACCATCTAATATTTCCATATTTTTCAGTTCGATGGCCCTCTCTACCGCTTCTGCAGCGACTGTAAATTCTCGCCTTTTTTGTGTGCGTTTTCTTTTTAACGGTTCCATTGTTGCTTTTCCGCTCAAAAATTTCTTCTCCTATCAAACGGTCGCCAGCTATCGCGGAATAAAACTTGCACTTTCCTATATATACAAGTTACTCTATGACTTGCACTGAACCTTTTATGAATATTTATTTAATTATTTAAGATATAATTTTCTTAAAGTAAAATTCATAGGTAAAATTTTCACACACACAATATCGGTAACCAAGCAACCAACCATCGACCGAAAAGTCTATGACAACTACTAAGAGAATAAACTACTTACTATTCTTAAAAAAAAATACCAACTAAATTGTTAAATATAAAATTAAGTAGGTACTGGCTTCGTAAACGTGACTATTCCCACTTTAATCTAGAAAAACTCGCAACTGGAGTCGCGAGCTGAAGAGATCCGCGCCAGCTGCGAGGAAGCGTGGCGGAAGAAGGTGGAAGACCTCCACCGAGACATGGAAAGTATGAAGAAGACCCACGAGGAACAGATGCATCAGCTTTACGCCAAGTGAGTTACTACTACTTACTAATTAAGATAGACTAGTAAGTACCTATAAGTTTTGGAAATATTTACTTTTTTGCATTTACAACTTCGATCAACAATAACACCTTGTTCTAGATACATGGTTAGAGTGATAGACATGGCCGAGCGTTATACGCCCAGTTGCGAGTATAATTAAAAGTAGATTATTTTGACACTGTCATTTATAATTTAAGATCGTAACATTCGTATCCTTTTTTCTCCGTTTAAAAAAAAGTCAGCCTGTGCCATATAAAGTTTTCATTTAGTTTGTGAGCCTTCGTCTAGTACTATCGTTGATCGAAGATTTACAATGTAATTTTTATTATTGAAAAATTGAACATGGAGTTTTTAGAGCCAAAGCGCACTTGTGATTTTTAATCGGGCGATCGTTCTCCGATTCAATAAGTATAGAGTTAAAGTCCGTTCGGTTAGATAGTGTCGGTACACCCGCGCGGCATTGTGGCTCTTGCTATAAAATAATACACTCAAGTTGGGTACCAAAGTCAATTTTAATGAAAATTTAGATATTTTTATATAAAATGAAGTTAAATAAGTGATTTACAAATAATACGTATTATTATTAATTTTTTATATGATTATTAAGATTACTCATCATCGCTCGAATTGTCACAAGTCAAAACCGTCGTTACCACCTGTATTTATTATAAAAATAGATTATTTTAGAAAATATAATTTAATAAATGCCGAATCACAAAGTTCAATTCCATTTGCGGGTGTATGCCGCACGCGGTTTCTTTTGTTTATGCGGCGGCATCCTTTGACAAGCGGCACGTGCCAAGGCGGCGCGATAAAAGGGCGACACTATCTAAGCGAATGGACTTTAAATGGCTGTGCGCGCACTGACGATTAAAAATCGACTGATCAAACTATCGGCTGATCGTTGTTCGATCAAACTATCGCACAGCACGACTATCGGCCGGTCGGTAATGTGCATGAAGGACTATGTGAGCGTGCGCACTGCATTCAACTAAACTATCGGCGACAGTTTAAGGGCCCTCGTCCACGTCCGATAATCGGTGGCAGATTTTGTCTGATCTCCCTTTCGCACTCACATAATAGAAAGGGAGATCAGACAAAATCGGCCACCGATTATCGGACGTGGGCGAGTGCCGTAATCATGATCGTCTTACGATTCCGACTAAACTATCGGTCGACTAAAAATTACAAGTGCGCGTTGGCTCTTAGAGACGGGTGGATTTTTTCTAAATACTTAATTTTAAATTTTTCAATAGTAGCTATAAATTGTTTCGGTGTTTCAACACTTATTCCAGTTACTCACTAAAGCTTTGGTCTCGTGATTGTAACGAACAACGCGTAGTATGCGTGCGACACATCTTGGCCTTCGTCGCAGACGCATAGTGGAAGAGACCATTCTAGACGCTTTTCATACGATTACCTATGCGTCCGGCGCCACATACCGCATACCGCAGCGTTGTGCGTTAACAAAGAAAAATTAACAATAAAATAAAAACTACTAAATAGCGAAAGTAGCGCCATCTTCGATAGAACCCTTAAGGTCATAGCCCACTTATACCGCACCGCTCCGACCCAACCAAAGTATGAGCAGCCAAATATGGACTTCATATCGTTCATTGTAGATGCACTTTACAGTAACAATATACAATAGCAGACAGCGCGCGTACAGCGCGCGGTAAGCGAGCCTGCCGCGAGCTAAAGTGCGTCTACAGAGCACGACATTTAAGTCCATATTTGTCTGCTCATACATTGGTTGGGTGGGAGCGGTGCGGTATAAGTGGGCTATGACCTTTTAGGCGCTACTCGGAAAAAGTATGGACTTTTCGATTTAAAACTATAAGACGGTTACAGTTGTTATACAAATCCGGTAATAAGATATATATTTCTTCATACCTTTATCTAGATTCGTATAGTTTCAAAAACACGATTTAATGATTTTGCCTCGACACTTTTTCTTTTCGAAAAAACCTCAAAAAAATACGAAAATTCAAGATTATTCTTAAATGGGGTTACTTACACTATTGGAAATTGGTTTAATTAGTGGAGACCAATAATATTGAGGATCGTATAGAAGCATTTTTTTTAAATCGCTGTAGTTTTTTAATACGAAGTGATTTTGTGTTTTTTTTACCTAATCTGCAAAATCGGTCTCGCTCCCGCGCGCGTCGTTTTCTCATTGCTATCTCGCTTCAGCACATTTTTTCCGATTATCGCCTTAATCTGCAAAATCGGTCTCGCTCCCGCGCGCGTCGTTTTCTCATTGCTATCTCGCTTCACTACACTCGCGGTCGGCATCACTCAATCAAAGCTTTATGAAACGAGTGGTATGTCAGGGTGAAGGTGGCGGTGGCGCGCAAGGACGGCGCCATCCAGGCGCTGACGCGGGAGGCCGCCAAGTACCAGGAGAAGGCGGCGCTGCTGGACCAGAAGCTGCAGCAGCAGCGGAAGGACTTCCTCAAGCACAAGTGATGCACTACCACTGGCACTCTCTTATCTAGTTTACGTGTTAACCTATTAGGTCCCCATTGGAAGATAGGTTTTGCTGTCAGTTTGCTATCAGTCACGTTTCTTTTACAGTGCCACAATATTTTCTGTTCCGGTGACAGCGGCGTTACGTACGTTTTTCTTTTTTTTTGTAGCCATTTAACCGGCCCTTAGGTACTACTAATGACTTTAGCCGCCAGCAGCGTTGTTATGGTTGGACATCAACTTGACAGCAAAATGACATTAAAAAAACGTTAGTTTAGTTAGTTTTTACACGTTGTTTCACATTTTGACCACCGGGACAGAAAAGATTGTGGCACTGTACTTGAATTTGAAGACTTTGAATTATTAATCAATCCACAGATAGAGATAGGCAAGGCATGATCCAAAGCTTGATATTAACATAGAATTAACGATAGTTGCCAGGGTGTTGCCTAGCAACTAATCTGGATCATGTCTATCTCTATCTGTGGATAGGTTATTATTTCTGGGCGTTAGCCAATCAAAATGAACCATTCATAACGCTGCCCGAAGTTCCTCTATACCGATTGGTTAGTTAGTCATGAGTGATGGAATTGACTGATGGTTGCGTGACCGTCTAATGTACGACTAACGGCCAGAATTAATAACCTATCCACAGATAGGGATAGGTGCGATCCAGATTAGTTGCTATGCAACGCTTGATATTAACATAGAATTAACGACAGTTGCCAGGGTGTTGCTAGGTGTTGCCTAGCAACTAATCTGGATCGCACCTATCCCTATCTGTAGATAGGTTATTAATTCTGGCCGTTAGTCACTGCACGCGTTTTTGTTTTCGTCCGCGTGGACGTTTTCCAGGTCCCCTTAAAGTTTCTCATCCACATAAATACGCTTTTTCGCGATAGAAGGAAATTTCTCTACCTCTTTTTCCTGCCATCATTGCCAGTATAGTTTGGCTAAGAAAGACATAATTTTTCAAACTGTCACTCTTAAAATTCACACTTTCAATTCATTTATTCATACAGTCTATACTATAGGTAGGTACTATTCTCACAATACAACTTAAACAGTTTTTGCGAAATCTTTCTCTTTCAACTTTTAGCTAAATTGTAAACTTTTTACCATGTTCGTAAACATAATGGTACAAATATTTCAGTATGGTATTATGTTACCTATTTACCATGCTAAATAAATGCTAAATCCTGTAACACAATTGCAATTAGGTACTACTGCAATTTTCCATCTACAATTAATTAGTAGATTATAATACATATATTATTACAACACTAGGACCTTTATTAATATCTAACAAAAAAAGTTAAAATTTCGCATTTTTTATTTGTTCTAGAATATATCCCAACTGTAGGTAGGTACTACGGGCACGAAGGGATATCTTTTAACGTAAGTACAACTGTACCTAAAGCTAGGCTACTGTATTGTACTGAATACGTAGGTAATAATAATGTTAGCTCTATTTGTGCCCATGATAATTTAATTTTAGTCTAGTCATTGGCTAGTCTGTGCCTAATGTTTTAATCGAAATCTAAGGTGACAAAATAAAACTGGTCGGTTCTTAAACAAGAAACTTATTTCATCAGTTGTAAGTAGGTTCATTGTTGTAGAGCTCAATTTACCTACCAATAGAATTACTATGGGGTCTATGGGGCATCATCTACTCTGCATTTTACTAGGGGAGGGGAGAGGAGTTAGAAGGTCAGTCTGCGAGAGTAGATGATATACAATTCCTAATGTACTCAAGGAAAACGACAAAAGGTTTTAAATTGAAGGATTTTTTGCACCTGAATGAGATTAATTGTATTTTATATAAGAGTCGTGTCGTGTGCTTTATACACCGAGGCCCTAAGAGGCCATAAAAGCTTTTTTAATGAAGAAGGTAATTTATATTTAGTATGTAATACAGTTATTATGTGATTAGTTGAAATTGTACTCCGTCCAAGCTAATTATGTTTATATTATTACACTATGTAATGTAACGTATTTGCCAATTAAAAAAGCTTGTTTTTAAATGTTGTCTTGTTATTTAGCCCTCACAGGTAAACCTAATGACACCCTTACACATTTTGAAACAGGCCCTTACAATAAATAAAAGAGTTTATAAAAAATCTTAAAAAATATTCTTTAATATACCTACTAAATCTTTTCTGTATAAAAATCATACCGCACAGGTAAAGTTTAAAGCTCCTTTGATAAAACTTCTGTTTTAAATAATATACTTAACTAAAATACACGATAAAACATTCAAACAACTACCATGGTCTCCACATTTCAACACTGCTCGTACCCTGTTCTGGTGACTTAGAATTCCTTGAATTTGAGTCAGGTTCAGCATTCTCTTTAATTTCTAAACTATGGCTGGCTCTCGCCGAAGACTGGGCCAATGATTCCGCAGTATGGCTGATCACAGTTCTTGGCAATGCTAGGGGAACCTCAGGGTTAATCATTATCCTACTTTCTATTACAGGTCTTTCAACAGGTGTGGATATACTCTCAGGAATGGTTAGTTTCTTCTCAGGGCACGTCAAATTTTTCTCTGGAACTCTTCTAAAAGCCGACCTTTCTGGAGATTTTCTGACAGAAGGTACTCTGTCGTGTAACTTTTCTGTTATATTGGTATTTACTTCTGGTTCCAATCTGACGATTTTTGGAGCAGGACCCATGGCATCCACTACTGGTCTTTTCAGTTTATTCCTCATAGAATAGTCCACTGCTCTTTTTGGTGAAGCATCTATCCCTATTTTGTAGTTCTCCACATCTATTATGATAGAAAGAGGTTCCATATACTTCTTGTTTCTCAAAGCTTCCTGTTTCAAAGTTTCCGGTGATATCGTCGTGGAAGACACGGTAGGTTTTTGGGTTTCCGGGCTGGAATCTTGATCTGAAGCGGATCTACTAGGTGGGGTGGGGAAAGGGAACGTCTGGACAGGTCTGGGGGGAGTTTCTAGTTCTGTTGAGGAGTCGCAAGCCGAGTCACAGGATAGCGGGCTAAGGGGAGGGCTGGTTGGTTTGGTGGATCGCACGAAGTGGAAGGCGCTTGGTCTCTCGTCGTCTAGTCTCAGGGGGTCTGGTACTAAAGGGTAGTCTGGTGGGTGTAGGCGTTCGATGCCGCTGATGCAGGTGTTGAGGTGGTTTCCGAGGCGGTGGCGCAGGCCGGTGGGCACGCTCGCGAGACGGGAGAGGTACCTCCGGACTTCGACAGCGCAGTCACCGAAGCCGGCCTTGAATCTGTGCAGTACTGCTGGGTCGGCAGCGATGGCGGCGGCTAACTGCTGCCGCTGCAGGGTTTGGAGGTGCTTCACAGTCAGTTCTAGGATGTCAGCCTTCTCGAGCTTAGAGTGACGGGAGGGCTGTAGAGAGAAATTTAGAGTTAGAAGGTTCGTTCTTATAAGAGTCTTATGGGAAAGACATTCTTATAAATGCTGCTTTAAAACTCGTATGTCAAACGCTGTTAAGCTTTATTTGCACTTCTGCTCGATAAACATTACACGTTTTTTTTTATAACAGAAAATATTATGTTTCTGAAAACTTTATTTGAATTATATTGGAAAGACGTTATGTTTTTGAGCACAATATAGTATTATCAAATTTAGTATTTAAGCACTAATAAGATAAATTAACTTGAGCAATACTTACATCAGCGTTGGTGGAATCCATGAGGAGATCCTTCAGTTCGTTTAGGCACTGGTTTATCCGCGCTCGGCGTTTTTTCTCCATAATCGGTTTATTTGTCTGAAAACAACGATTGAAATTTTTTATAAATGTAACTGAAATAGAAAGTCACTTGAAGAAACCTCAATAAAAAACAGTATAATTAATGTTATTGTCACTAAACTTTCGCCACAATATTTGAATTGAAATAGTCTTTTTTTTTTGTTATAATTATTTAAGAAAAATCACCCAAACTCCACTTCTACAACAGTTCCACTTCACATTTAATTTGGTCCTCACCTTTCTTAACTCGGCTTTAGACAATCCTCTACTATCACCAAACCCGGTTTGGGAATCATCGTCTTCGCTACACGGCATTGTCACACACTTCACACAGAGATCACACACGTCCGCCCTCTACGAGGCTCCAATTCGTAATGACAAAGTGACCTGCGTACGCGCAGAGCAAAATTCAAATTGCTCCGGTTCCCGTTCCATCCTGTTTGTAAGCTGCAACAGGATATAGCCACCCGTCTCGCTCGCACTTGGGAGTTTATACGCTGGGAACTGTGTCGGAATGTTTTGTTTTCGTTCCATCTCACTCTTTAGGGGAACCTGTTGATAACGACGCCTTTAGATTAGTGACGGACGTGTAGAAATGGGTTGAGGTTCGATTCCGTGCAAAAATATTGGTTGATGATAACTTTCGATTGATTAGTTAATAATAGATTGATAATGCTTTTTTTGCTCTTATTATATTTTAG
The DNA here is from genome assembly GCA_949710035.1 of Crambus lathoniellus. NCBI lineage: Eukaryota > Metazoa > Arthropoda > Insecta > Lepidoptera > Crambidae > Crambus > Crambus lathoniellus. The sequence continues at coordinate 6,411,625 of OX453303.1, read as the reverse complement.
TCATATGAGTCAGTAATGGAACGGTATCATTTGTTTACCTGTGCACATTATAAACAGGTTTCGTTTTTATGCACATACCTACACGTGTTATTTATTTAATTTATTTTTTCTTTTAATACATTTTCTACAAAATTTATATTATAACCATACTTAACTACATATTTATTAATGTGTAACAGTAACAACAACAAATGAATGTATCCGGCCGTTAGTGAAGCTACCATCTCACTCGATATCCTTTGATGTATGGAAATGCAGGACCATACAATGGTTACTATTTGTTGACCGTTTCGTATTATGTAGTCGACATTAGGATGATCTACCGGTGAAAGACCCACCGATTAACTAAATTAATGTGTTAAGTATTTTATTTTAGATTTTGAAGAAATCTTTATTTATTGCGAAAATTAGACACGTTTCTTTATATCCACATTAATATTTTAAGATATTGTAATGTTTGTATTCGTATAAGTATTAGATTTTTTTAAATATATCTTTGAATTTTCGTCGCAATATGGTCGATATAAATATTTGCTTCTAAAAAAAATTACATAAATGGGCCATCATCTTCATACAACCAATATTCATGTAGGTTATGTTCTAAATACAAACGCAATAAATTCACCACAATTTGCTAGTTGCGCAATCCGACACACCTCAATTAATGAGATACGTTATGAATTTTAATTTCAATAAAGGTAGGAACATTTTCCCACCGTCCATCCCCTATTTAACACATCAGCGACATGTGACATAACGTTATTCATTCACCTCTCATTAGCCCATCACGCAATGCCCGATAACATGCAATACCGTCACACTTGGTCACATTACAACACCATTTATCAAGCAAATATAAACCTTATTGTTATCAAGATAAAATGCAACTACAGCTTGTATAAAGAAAACTTTATTTCCAATTCAATAAGGTCGAAAATTATAATATTGTTTATAGTGGTAATTTTCACGGTGACCGTGGGAGAAAGTTAAGGTCTAATTAAATATTTATTTAATGCATGACGTTTATAGGTATGTGGGTTGCAAAGGTCATCAGGAACACCTGGGTTAGATATGATGGGTACTTACTCCGAACTTGGTGTTATTACTGTTCTTAAATATTACATTGTGGAAAGTGTTGAAGTACCTAAGTCCGAATGTTTTATTACTACATATTAGAAGCTTTATATTTGCAGATTTAAATAAGTATGATTCACGTTGATAATGTAATGATAAGGCAGAAAACTTTTTTTTAATCTGCACTTTTGCTAAACTTGATTCCAAACAAAAATACATACTTACATTTTTATTGTAAGTATTAAATGTTTTTTTATTAAAACTCGGTTGACTCGATTGTGTTGTGTGACATTGTTTTTATTTCCGAAGCATTTTCACTTACCCCTCAATTCCAGTAAAAGCTCAGTTGTATAATTTAACCGTAAGTCTACCTATTCTGCCAACATACCCAATTTGAAAACTTTAAACAAACGCTTGCATCACGTAAAACCCATAATTCGGCGAACTTAAGCGTCCAAAACACCCATATCTCCATACCCTTGCACCTTGGCGCATTCTCACACACCGTGAGAACTCCGCGACACCCCAGCGCGCCCATAAAGAACCAGGTTCAAACCCGCTACTTCATGGGACACCCTTCACGGTACACCGCGCACCGTAAGTAGGTATGGAGTTTTTTTTTTCTAAAGGTGGCGCTTTAACTCTTTGTCCGATGGGCAGTTTCTATTCTATATCGACGGATTCTAGGAATGGTTGTGGATTAGTAGTTAGTTTAACTAGTTTTATAAATGACTATGATCACATTGATTACCCTCACTGTGATTATAACTAAATAAAATTAATAAGGAAAATGGGGAGTTATTATCGGAATATTTATCCTTTCAAATAAATGTTAAAAAATCTGATGTTATTCAGATTATGATAGTATTTATCTAGGTCGTTATTAAGAAAATATCCAAAATACCCATCCAACAAAAAATAAAGCGAATGGCATTTTTCCATACAAAACTGATTTATTTTTAATTGGGTAAGTATATATTTTTTTCTTTGACGACCTTGATAGATGATGTCTTAATTTAATCTGAATAACATCCCATTCCCATGTACAGAAAATAAGTAATACTATCATAAAAAATATACATAAAGATAAACTCCTTATTCACATGGAAGTGAGAGTAAGTTTTAAATTAAAAAACGAAGTTATTACTTAAAAAACTTAAAAGAAAAAAAAGGAACATTTCTTCCGTATGCGTTTGGGCGTGTGAACTGGATTGATATTGTGTGTAACGGGCCAGCTTCCTTCCTCTGAGATCAAGGGATGTAATTTATTGACGCACAAAAACTCGAGGATCGGGGATTCGAGTCGTGTGTAGCTTTCTCACAAGCAGGTCAGTTTGTAAACATGGGAAATATGATACTTACCTATGTTTGGATAAAGTTTTAAAAGCGATTCTTGTTAGTTAATAAAAATAATTGTTTGTAAAAAAAGTTGTTTGAAAGATTTGTAAAAAATATTTTTAAAAAATACTATTGTTATATAGGGGGTAATAGCCTATATTCCTACCCTGAAGTAGCCAGTTATCTGAAAATAATTAACATTATTGTTTAATTTAAAGAAACAGACGCATTTTTCATGCGCATAAGTTGTTTTATAAAAAGTAGGTAAGTAATATAATATGGAACAAACAGTAAAATAAGGATATAGACAGTCTGATAAAAAAAATAGGGCATTACCTTCTTTTATGAAATTAAGTAAGTATAATAAAAAGGATGTATTTTGGCCTACTTGTAAATACTGTACCATTTTTTCTCATCACTCACTTACCTATAGGAGATTTCCCATGAAAACAGGTGGGCACAAAAACGCGCGCCCTTTGCCTATCAACTCGTTTTTATTAAAGAGAAGTGAAGAAAAAAAACTCGAGTTTCCGGCGGATGGTTTCCGGGTCGCGGCGGACGAAGCCACAAAAAAATATTGTATTCGTGATTGATGGATAAATATTTGTAAATGTTCACTTTATTAAAACGTGAGAATTATTTGAAAGATGCTTCCTGCGGTTTGATTTATAATAATATGATTGTAGCGACCAATATCAAGAAAACTGGCTACCGCGTTACTTTATGGATAAAGTTATTTGGAACTTAGTCAATTATATAAAAAAAAATACTATCAGTTTCCATTTAGTGACGTCCGTCCGTCGCTTATAACAATTATAGCTAGCTAGCAACATTCAACAGGAACTTTATGTCAATTTTATAAAAAATTGCTGCATCAGTTCCCAGTTTAGTGACGTCGGGTATAACAATAGCTATCTAGCAACATTCTACAGAACAAAGCAGCCAAAAATCTATCAAAATAAGGAATTCGAATTCCCGATGAAGCCCATGTCCATTTCCATATTTTTTACGGAGGGGCTCCCAAGTTGTCTCTAATGGGCGTTATAAGCTAAGTAGGTAGGTATGCATTATAATGAAATCTAGTCATAACTGTTATTACATCAACAAAATTTGAATAGCGCAATTTGAGTTTCAATTTCATGCAACTTCCTGTTGTAACATTAACTTACTTACTTACAGCATCAATTACATTCACAATATCTTTACTTCAGCTCATCCTTAGGGGCTGTTTCCGTATCTCGCTTATGTCAACATATTGAAGCTGTTAGGTAAGCGTTCCTAATTAAATTGTAGGACTACAGACTTGTCTTTTTAGTTCAATTCTACTAAATCCCATCCCATAAAAATTTAGACCTAAAACTAATATTTAACGAGTCCACCACTTAACGTTCTATTGGTTAATAAACAAATGAACTCTGCTTCCATATTGCATTTCCGTTGACCACGACAAAGTTCACAGAGTTTATCAGCCGGACGGACCCCAGTTTAATACGCGGTCGACTATAGCTATGCGCATACGCACTTCCCCGTCAAATTCCCACGCTGCGCTGACAGGTGGTGCCCTACCTCGCTTCGAGTTCCAATTGTTTTTATAATCGTTATTTACGAGGGATAAAGTTCATATTCGCGTAGTTTATGTCGTTTATCGGGTTGGATAAAATTCGCATGCACACCGGAGCTGGACGTAAAAAGTGACACATATTAAAAAGTAAGTATTGTAAGTTTTAAGAGCTTTCGTAATTTAAAATGAACGATAAAATCGTATTTAACCGAAACGTTATCAATCAATTGTTAATTTTTACTGTGCATAGATAGACATTTTTTATATTACCTATACACATGCTTTGTGTCAAGTTTCAAAAATATTTCCATATTTTTTTTATAGTAAGTAGGTACATAATTACATATGAAATGAAAATGAAAAAAATATTTATTCCCTTAGACATAAGTAATAAACATGTACCTACTTATGAATTGTCAACATTTTCCTACCGCCCGGCGCCCATTCAAAACTTTTTTAACTGACAAGAAGAATAGGCGCAATAAACTTGCCAGCGTTTCTTAGTTAGGTACCTAACGACATTTACAAAAAAAATACAGATCGTTACTAATACAACAATTGCTTATAGTATAAAAATACATCATATTAAACATTTCAAGTGATTATGTTACCATATGTTACCATACCATACCTACCTAAAGGTTGATTTTTCTCTATCCAATATGAAACAATAAAAAACGGTTTCTTTTTGTTTTGCCTGTCCAAAATTAACGTGATCCAGCCACTATTAATTTACTAACATATATAAACCCAAAGAAATGGTCAAATCGACACTAGTCAAGCAAGATACAACCTTTGGATGTGGCAACCTGAAAAGAAACTACAAATTTTATGAACGTATTTTATGATAAAATTAAAGTTTAATAAACAAAGAAACAATTATTACCATATTACCATTACCAAGTAGTAGTAAGAACACCTTTTACTACTTCATAAATCTTCACCACAACTCTTGAGCCAATTAAAAACCGATAAACGCCTTCTCAAACACAAAGAAAAGGCCTAAAATGACCAATAATTTTTTGCAAACTTCATTGACGAGGATCTTTCGCAAAAAAACTTGTCCGTCTTGTGGGAAGTATATGAGAGCTGATTTCTCAGTTACCGCGCCCGATATGCCTTTGTTGTATGGCACCTTGACAGGGGGGCCTTTGTGAAACCCCATGGAAGAAAAGATTACGGGTTGCTTTGTAAAACTACACTATTATATGAATGAAGATTGTGGGAGTCAGTTTGAAGTGGCGTTTTGTTTCTTTTTGGTTTTTCTGTAATTTAGTGTAGGTTTTTAAATAGGTATAGGTACTTACTTGTGTGATAAAAATTAAGGAAAATATTATTAAAACGAAGCTAACTACACGAAACTAATAGATACACATAACACATCAATTTATGAAATTGAGTTAACTTTGATAAAGTTAAGAAGAACCACTGTAAGGGTGATATTCCATTTATCAAAGATCTTTGTCCAATGTGCATTTGATCCAAGAAATTGGATGCATATTGGACGACTTTGACGTCCAATTTCATACATTCGACACGTCCAATTTCTTGGACAAAGATCTTTGATAAGTGGAATACCCAAGTACTCTTTTCGAGATAGCAACGTCCCACGACGTTCTACCGTTACCTTACAAACTTGACCGACGATCTACTTAAGGTGGTCGTGGTAAACACTGGATGCAGGCAACGCAGGACTGGTCATCTTGGAGATCCTTGTAATAGACGTATGTAGCAGGAGTCGGTTTGGCTGCTACAACTTTTAACTAGTATAATAATCTGTGGCTATGACTACGATGACTACGATATGACGCGCGACTTAAGGGCCCCACGGACGATCAGTTCGCCTGTCGGTCTAGACCAGGGGGGCTACCGCCTAACTTTATGGGTACGAACTTCATACGTTTTTTGGAACTTTAAGTTAATTTTATAAAAATAATAGTCATTAGCAGACTTAGCAGTTCCTTGTTTTGTGAAGTCGGGTATAATGATAGCTAGCTAGCAACGTTCAACAGAACAACGCAGCAAAAATCTATCAAAATAAGGAATTCAAATGACAGTTGAAGCCCATACCCATACCCATATTTTTTCCCTCTGACCACGTGGTCCTACTGCCTTTGTCCTACCGATCGGACAAGATGAACTTTTTTTTCCGGTTGGTTCGATTAACTAATCGGACTATAGAAACTGTCGTTTTCTTGGACCACGTAGTCCCACCAATCGGATAACGTGAACTTTTGATGTTCTGTTGGTTCGATTAACTAATCGGACTATAGAAACTGACGTTTTCTTAGACCACGTAGTCCCGCAAATCGGATCACGCGTTCTAGACATGAGAATTTCGAGATATTGACCTTTTTATAAATTTTAGCCGGTAGCCCCCCGGATCGGCTGTCTGGTCTGACATTCGAGACCTCCATCTGCCACACACTAGACCGACCATTGCCTATCGGCAATAGTCGAAACAGTTGATAGCCGTCAGTTTTAGTACTAATCGGTAGTTTCTTTCCGGCCGTAACTGTCGACATTAGGCCACGCCCCCCAGCGGCCACACACATGCCTGCGCATTAGCCGTCAGTTCTAAATCTTAAAAGGAACTGTGTGTATGTGTGTGGTCAATTGCGGCCAACTGATAGGCCGTTGCCAACAGGCTAACTGATCATCTGTAGGCCCCTTTAGTCAAATATGTATGATTGGTTGATATTCCTAAATATCGTACCAAGCGCTACTCAACATCTTTTATATTGCGCACAGCAAAGCAGTGGAACTCCCTCCCTGCGCCTGTATTCCCGAGTAGGTAATTATGACCCGACCACCTTCAATGCAAGGGTGAATAGACACCTTCTGGGTTAGCTCGCTCCATCGTAGATCCTGTCTTAGCCTATGGGCTTGATTGGGATCATGAGCAAACCCATTTAAAGTAAAAGAAAAAAGAAAGAGCCGTGTGGCTCAAATATGTATGAAAGCCGCGAGGCTGTCGCGCTGGCTGCTTGCGACCTAATGTGAAACCACTCTTATTTATCAAAAAATAATAAGGAAACTGTTGTAATGTATATGATGCACACAAAGCCCAAGCGCATTTGCCTTTTAAGAAAGAGATAAACATTGTCTCTAAAATATACTGCTCAAAACAAAATAGGACCTACCTCACCCCACCCCATGATTTTCTAACTTTTTTTACAAATGTTAATTACATAGAAAAAGAAACAGTCCATGTATCTATATCTAGTCTTATTTTTTAGCCACTAGTTTAAATATATAAACAGTGTGATTTGTAACTCTACCCATTCCTTCAGGATATTAGGTTATAGCATAGATATAATGGTGTTTTTGGTAAGCATTTAGTTTTTAAATGATCAGTCTTACTTATTATTTAGGTGTCAGAAAAGTGGAATTTTAATTCCTCCGTCCATATCGAGATTCGAGTAGTTTCTTTTTCTTAGCCTTTCACAAAATTACTAAAAAGACATAGAACCGTCAATATCTCAGTAACCATCCAGTTTCGACCCCTGGTTAACCAAACTGAAGTTTGTGCCAAATAACCTCTAGTCTACATTGAAAGAATAGATAGAGTTTCAAATCAGCCTACAAATTTTTAAGATCGTCTCAGAATCGGTAAGTCAACAATTTTCTCCTAAAAACATAGGTCGAAATATGACAATTTTTTTTTTGACTTGATTGATTTAGTATGAGAAGTGTCGTATTTCGACTCATGTTTTTACGAGAAAGTTGTTCACTTACCGATTCTGAAACGATCTTAAAAAAATTGTGCACTAATTAAAATTTTATCCTGTATATAATTCAATATGTAAAAATGTTTTTAAATAAATGCAAAGAAACGGCAAAAGCCCTATTTTGTTTTAAGTTTAAAAATAATCTACGGTCCTTCGAGCCGGATGTCAACCAGCAACATATGGATGTAGGTAGACACAATTACATTCGCCCAAGACTACGAAACTAAATTTCATATTATTATTGCTAAAGTTGAACGCTTTATGTAGAGAACTCCACATCCACATGATCTCTCGTTAGATATAAGTACTAGGATTTGTATACAGGATTTTAATAAAAGGAAAAGTTTATTTTCACATTTTGTTTATTTGACATACATAAAGGAATATTCAGTATTACATAACATTTTACATAATATATCATTTATGATGTTTTAAGCAAGTTGCGATAGCGCTTGCCACGCTCAAAATTCAATAACTATTATATTGCATTGCGTATAAATGAAAAGAATTTACATAAATGTCAACTTTAAAAAAAAACTAAAAGTGAAATATTGTTGAGTGCTGCATTATATAAAATATTTTAACAACTAAGTTCTTATGCATAGTACCTATTTAAAATAAATGCATTTAAATGTCATGTTAGTCACTATCACTAACCTCCACAGGATGACTAGTGTGTAGGAATAAGATACTCTCTTAGTAGTAAAGTAATATCCCTTTCTGTAAATTATGAGAGAGAGTTTTAAGTAATGGTTCTAGACATCCTGGATACAGACTTAATGCGTTCTTAGCAAATCTCCACTCAATAGAATTTAATATTACACAAATCTAAACGTAGTAAATATAATTTTTGGTCATTTTTTTATTCCTATTATATAAATTCAGTTAATCACAACACACTTTTGGAAAACTGTTATTTTGACACAGATAACCTTACCGAATCTACATATTTGCTTTGAACATTATCTTAGGTTGTATAATTCTAAGTCTAATTCACTGGCACTGAACTATCACAGAATTGTTTAAATTATAATTCTTGCTTTTTACATTTATACGAATTTTATAACGCACACGAATGCTAAACGAATATTCTGACATTATTTTCGTCTGTCACAAATCAAGATAAGTGCCCATGTTCGTGTAAATTAAAATAATTAAGTATGTATTTAAAATTACAATCAATTCAGCACTACCAATATGACCTTACCAGTACCATCAAAAAATATTTTAGCTTTCTCTAAAAAAGGCTTTAGGTTTTTAAAGAAGAAACAGCGTTTTTTAATCAATTAGAAGTACTTACCTATACGTATAACTATATAGTTAACAAGAAACCATTATAGTATCGCCATGACTTAGGACTAGTAAGTATACAGAGTTATAAAATAAAATCTTGAAATAAATGTTATTTAGTTATAATAATTGTTCAAATTTGGTTGTACTGGTAAAGATCCTGTTAGCCTCGCTTATTTGTTATATTATTGTTTTTCTTTAAATGCAAATAAAAGCTCAAGTAATAAAAAGATATTGTATAAAAATGCAATAAAAACAACAAAATAAATGCTATAATTAACAATTGAAATCTCTATTTAACACAACAAAAGTATAAGAACTTAATGTAGAGTGATGATTTAAGCAAAGTGGTCTATTAGTGATACCACTAATTATGTATTTTGTGATGGCAGCTTGTGTTTGCAACAAGTGTCATATATTCACAATATGTTACAAGAAAGAAACATTTCTTGGAAATATAATAATAAATTGTGAGTGTGCCAAATCACCCCCTTACTCTTGAACGAAATTGCTTTGGCATTAAATTGAATTGTCAAAACGTCAAAAATAAGGACTTTATTGCAACGCGATAAGGTTCACTTATTCAATGTTTTCAACAGATGTTTTATCTTACGAGCGCGGCTGAGGCACGCTTGAGCGCGTGAGCCACGCTTGTGTGTGGACATGCACACTGCTTTGCCTGCGTAAGCTCGGGTCGGGATCGGGAGCGCTCATTTTTGGCCGTGTCGCCGCCCGACGCACGCAAGAACGCGTGTCTATACGCATCACAAGTATCTCAACTATAAGTATGGCTCACCCGCGCTCATGAGATAAAACAACTGTAATTGGACTTGATTGGGTTGGAAACTACTTGAATTTGTTTCGAGAGTAGGGGGGCAGACCAGCCAAGAGTAGTAATAATCACGTAAAGATTTTGAGAACTTTATCATCTAAATTTTAAGGTTAAAATTACACCTTGACCTATCATTGGCTTTAAATATTCTTCTTTTATACGAACTTAACCTAAAAGTAATATTTTTGTTATAATTCGAGATTACTTTTAAAAATGAGCATGCAGATTCTTACTTTATTAAAATTAAGAAGACTAAACAATCTTTTTTTTAAACCATCAATTAACATAAAACTGTAGCTGCCGGCAGTTTACAGATGACTTCACTACAATACTTTTAAGCGTAAGTATAGTTTTAAAAAGCTTGCAATTGCAACACATGAATACTACAAATAACTGGTTTATACAGATCTTTGATTGACACTGTCTTCTCTTTTTGTCAGACTTTTTTATACTAAAGAAACCTTTGTTTCCAACTGCTCAGAGAGGCCTGGAACTTAGAAATGCCCCCCTACCGCCTAAGTACCGTTGGCTTGAAGCCGATTACGACGCATCGTGCCATCCTTGTCATGCGATACCAAATGTGTTACGACATGACAAGGATGGCACGATGTGTTGTAATCGTAATCGAGCCGACGACGGTGCTTAGGTGGTAGCCCCCTGTTCAGTCTGGACTGCACAGTCAATAGCCGAAATAGCTTTTTATCTATGATACATCGTATCCTTCTCTCTCTCTCTCTTTTTCTTGGTAGTTCAAATGGAAGAGATGTCGCCACTACCCTGGGAAGGAGCGAGACCAAGTCCTTTTTAAGTTGTTGGAAGCAAATCATTTCTTAGGAGAAAACATCATCATAAAAGACCTCGAACTTTTTTGTATGGAGCCTGGCATACCTAGTTGCAAGTATGACATATTTTGGTTTACTTTACACAGACCTATGAAACATGCGCCAGTTAACCGAGAAAATAATTTACAAACGACAAATACTATCCTCAATCGAACCTTCGATCAATAATAACACCTAGTTCTAGATACATAGTTGGAGTGACAGATATGGCCAAGCGTATACTCCCACTTGAGAGTATAATTATTATAAGTAAGTAGATTATTTTGCCAATGTCAATAATACTACTTAAGGTATTTCAAACTTGGAACGCTTCCTGTCATTTATAATGTAAGATCGTAACATTCGTAACCTTTTTCTCCGTTTAAAAAAAAGTCAGTCTGTCCATATAAAGTTTTCATTTAGTTCGTGAGCCTTCATCTAGTACTATTGTTGATCGAAGCTTCGAACTGAAATATTTCAGAAGATACTTAGCATCTTGCAAGCAGCAGCTTATTTGCAACTTAGGTATGCTAATAAGGTTCGATGCCTTTTGAAACATCGCCATCTTCCAGCTACATGGGTACTTCAGCGACATAATCGATCCTGAGCAGTAGATCCAACAGTTCCTGTGCGTGCAGCCAGCGCCACGGCACGGGGCGGCAGCGCGCGCCCGCCGAGCGCCGCGGGACGCCGTATAGCGCGGATATAGCGCAGATAAAGCAGACCACTGCGAATACTTGGAACAAGCACTTGAGCCCCTCCCTGCAATCACATACTGTGGACATGAGAGACGCTGTGGGACGGGGTTTTGGGATTAACATGAGAGCTGTTCTAGGCTGCGGGGTAATACGGTATTTTACTGATTTTTTTTTATTTCTTTAAAATGTTTTTCGAAATATTAGCTACACAAAACAAGTTTTCATTTTGAATTATCTTGAATATTTTCAAAGATATAGGACTTCAAACTTTATAATTAGACAAGGACAGGACGCTATCTTAGTGACGTCAGTGGGTTAGTAGCGTCATAGTCACGCCATAGAAGATTTCGTTTTAGAAAGAGACAGCTATAGTCAAAATCAAACAGACTATAATTCTTTTATTATAAAACAGATTCAAATTATTTTTTCACATTTGGTATTCTTAATTGCAATATTTTTTAACGTCATCATTAAATATCTACATTTCAACAACAGTAAAATACCCTATTGTCTAACTCAATCGCGATCGCTTTCAGTTTGACATCCATCACTAAACTTGTTGATGAAGGAAGTTGTCAAAATTATTTATATTACATTACAGCAGCAATGGCCGTACAATATCTTTCAAACTGATTGCGATTGATGTAGAGTTAGACAATTACCCCTCTGGTTTCAAAGCTGTCCGGATTTCCCGTAGTAGCTATCAATAGTTTGGCCGTATGGTCTACTTCACGTCGCTGTGAAACGATGTCCTAGCTCATCTCATATGTCCCTGTTCCGAGAACCGTACGGACTTCCCAGATAGCAGTGAAACCAGCCTAGGGTGTTTAGGGATTCTTGATAAAAGAACAACATAAGACGCCGTATAGCGCGGATATAGCGCGAGATAGCAGACCACTGCGAATACTTGGAACAAGCATTTCAGCCCCTCCCTGCAATCACATACTGTGGACATGAAAGACGCTGTGGGGCTGGGTTTGGGATTAACATGGGAGCAGTTCTAGGCTGGTTTCAAAGCTGTCCGGATTTCCCGTATGGACCGCTCGTACGCAGTAGCTCCTCTCATGTATCTCTGTTCCAAGAGCCGTACGGACTTTCCGGATAGCTGTGAAACCAGCCTAACTTTCTAATGGTGAAAGTATTTTCTAAATCGGTCCAGTATTCGATGCAAACAAACAAACAATCAAATCTTTCCTCTTTATAATATTAGTATAGATAGTATAGACTATCATTATAAATAATTAGAGGCTGGGAATATCGGGATAAAATATAGCCTATGTCGCTCAGGAAGAATGTAGCTTTCTAATATGGTGGAAAGAATTTTTGTAATTGGTCCATTAGTTTTGACTTTGTCCATTACAAACAAACAAACAATAGATCAGATTTATAATATAAGTACTTATAGATAAAAGAAACAATATGCTAGCTCACCATAAATACCAGCGCAGTCCGCGCTTTGGAGCAGCATTGGTTCGCTTCGTGCAATCGATGCAGGGCACCTCCACTTGAGTCGACACGGACGTTACATCTGAAACAGGACTGATGCATTACTATAGAACACCATTTTACGTTGCATATTATACTATAGTACCAACTAAATACTCTATATACCTACAATACAGCTATCCAAGCTATATGACTGTCATAATGAATACGTAACGTATACGTCAACGAGGACGTACATCGTAGTCAATATTTTTTCTGTACTTACTTAATTCGAATTTTTGCACAAACCTGTCTGGTCAAGATAATTTTGGCATATAATATTATCATGTTCAGTCAGGTATGCATTCGCATGCGGGTGCAGGATGCGCATAATAGGAAAACATCATGTGAATATCTGACACCAAAAACGCACTAGTTTTGTAGACTTCGTATCTAAGTAGATTGCAGATATTTACCAATTAACATGTACATTATACCGTTTTGTAACAGCCGTTTATCAGTCGGACGTGAAAAAAAGCCGGTAAAAAAAAATCAGATCAGCCAGAAAGCTTGGTGAGCTTTGCGTAATTCAACAAACTAGATTCGCATCTACCAGTTTTAAACAAGCACCTTGATAAAGTTATAACTGTCTGAATTGTACCTCACAAGATTCCGGCAGATACGAATAAATACTTTAAAAACTACTTACAAATAATTAAAATCTAAATACATTACCAACCAGTGTAAGATATTTAGTTATATTTACCAAAATACAAGATTAACAAAATAGGTAATTAATCGAATATTGTAAGTCTTTGATTAGTTACTGACTAATCACACAGCTGACACAACATATACAAATAAACTTTTTAGGAACACCATTTAAAAAAACAACCCTTTACAGGAGTGGAATCCATGTTATTATAACATTTATGTTTTATGACAAAACAAACGCACACAAAACCCGACACCTCACCAACATACTTCTGCTTGTAAGTTTAGTACGGTGAAAAATATTTTACCCAAACCTAGTTTTATCTCTTTTGCTTGCTTTCTTTGGCTAAGCGATTCATGTCGATTTACCCACATGAATCGCATAGCCGATACTTTTCGCTAAAAGTTTTCCCAAATTCGTACTTAGGTTTAACAGGAATTGAGTGTCATGAGTATTTTCAGTTTAACGGTCACAAAATATTTACCCCATAATAATGGATTAGCAACACATAGGTATTAAATAGGACAAACACAATAACACAACTGATGATGATCAGAAAGCATATCAGAATCAATCTGAAACATAGTTCCATATTACCAGATCTGAGTATCATTTAACCACTACTATAGTAATAAACAAACTACACATTTCTACTGCAATAATCTACAATAACTACAATAATCTACTCAAATATAGACAATATTGCAAAGCAAATTACCACGCTCAGCTTCGGTCTGCACACCGCACACTTCACAATTCAAGCTGTCAATAACATCTCTCTGTTTAGCGCAAGCTGCTTCCAACACAACAATCTTATTTTGCAAGCTATCCACAGCAGCTTGCAACAAGCCATTTCTCTCATTACCATCCTTAAATAGCTTTTGAAGTACACCCAAATTGTTTTCGTATATTTCAATGTCCATTGTAGCTACCCTGGCAATTTTTTGTGCATGTTTAAAATCCAACTCTAGTTTTTCTATCTGTTTTTTAAGTTTATAGCATTCTAAGCATTCAGTGCAATCCATACAAGTTTCTATAACATTATTGTTAGTCAAATCTTCTGTCTGTGATCCGGCATGTTTACAAGTACACTTTGTTTCATCATCGCTTTGTGTTCCCGTTGATTTTAATTCCTTAGCCGCAGTATCGTAAAGTTTGTTTTCGACTGAACTATCAGTTTGTGTAGCCACAGTGGTGGCGCTGTTATCGAAGTTATTTATAGTGACATAAGGTTCAATATCGCTTTCATTTAGTTTGTCAAAGAGGTTGAATGATTTGTCTAGGTAGTGGAACCTGTCTGGTCGCGGCGTAAGGGCGGAGTGTCGGGACATGTTTCCGCTAAAACTTAGTCGTATCTCGTCGTACAATGACATGTTGGTTGACCGTCCTTGGTCCTCCTTTAGGGCTCTGATAAACGAATCTTCGTCTAGTAACTGGTTGTCTACAGAATAAATGCAAGTTTTATGATGGGGAGCTAACAGGACGTATAACAATTTTGGAAATTGTATAATGTGGAGTTATCCTGATTTTTGATTCAATTTTAATTACAATTAAGCAATTGTTAAGAAAAGTCTCTCTGTCTTTAATACAAACAACTAATGGGGCCAGCCACGAAATTGTGTAAAAATAATCAGCTGTTCCATATGTAAAATAAAAATAAAAAATAAATAAATAATAAATAAATTTCTACTGCAATTTTAAACCTTATATCTTTGCGTTAAAGTTTACATTACCTTGTGAGAAGCGCGTGTCTGCGTTAAGACTGTCCAAGGCGGACAGCATTTGGTCCTCCGTGTAGCTGACGTCGATGGAGCGGTCGAACCGGAGCGCCGTCTGATTGGACTTGTTCAGGAGGTCTTTTAACTCCATTTCTAGTAAAACCTGAAGAATTTACAGACAAAAGCTTTAAATTATTTCTTTTTACATTTTTTTTGCATTTACAATGCAATTTTTATTTTTAAAAATACTGTACGGGCGAAGTCGTGGGTTCGATTCCCACCGGAGCTAGTCGTGAGAAGGGTCGATTTTTTCTAATACTTCAATTTAAAAATTTTCAAGTTAAAGTCAATTAAAGTCTGTTTTTTTTACAAACGAGTACCTACTGATTATATATAATTATGTCTCTCGCACATTTCCCTTATTGAGAGAGTGAGATTGGTTATCTAATCTAATAGATAGACCCATCTCACTCTGCCCATATGGGAAATGAGCGAGAAACAATTGTACACAGCACTTGTTTGTTAAAAAAAACAGACTATAGTAAGTTACAATATAAAGTTTTTGGTCACCCATCCCGAGTTCAACCAGATCGATATGTCGAACATGTACGAACCTTTTCTTTAATAATCTGTTGCAGGAACTCCTCCTGGTCTTGTAAGCGAGCTGCGAGGTCAGCGTGTGCGCTCTTTATGCTTTCGTTCTCTTCCAACAGGGCACTTTCCATCTTTCTTAAAAAATTTTGGACATCCATCTCGTAGCCGATCAAAGCGATACTAACCTTTTCCTTGATAATCTGTTGCAGGAACTCCTCCTGGTCTTGTAAGCGGGCTGCGAGGTCAGCGTGTGCGCTCTTTATGCTTTCGTTCTCTTCTAACAAAGCGCTCTGACGACTCGCATACATCTCGTTGACACGGTGACACTCTTCCTTGGACTTGCTGAGGAGGTCTTGCAGAGCTTGTTTCTGAAGGAATAGAAGAGATTAATCAGAAATTAGTGTTGAAACTTTTAGGCTACAGTGGCAGATCTGCAGAGAAATTACCAACAGTTGCATATCTGGAAGACGTCTGTTAGCAGTTGCCACTTGGCTTTCTATTATCGATATCGCCAGTAGAATAGAAAAAAAATGTATGGGATTGACATTAGCGGTCACGTGACATTTCGATCGCTAATGTCAATCCCATACATTTGTCTTTCTATTCTACTGGCGATATCGATAATAGAAAGCCACCTATCTACAGGGGCAGCACAGCTTTACCAGGCTCTATCCTTTCGGACTTAGAAACTAGCTACATTAGAGCGTAAAAGATAGCATATTAAATTTTATGGGACTGTAGGTCTATAAGATTTTTGTCATAATGTTTAGATTAATATTAATGTAAAAGACTGTTTGTTTCCTGAATAAAGTAAAATAAAATAAAAAAAATAATAGTCGAAAAAGATAGCGATTGTGACAGTTTCAGCATGAAATAATGTTTTTCATGGCTCTATGTTCGCTAACAGACGAACGAGACTTGATCGACGACTCCGACGGCATTGTAGCTGAATTCTGAAACGCCAACGATGTCGTAGCCAAGTGACTGTGACGTCGCCGACAAATGTCGTCATATTGTCAATGCCTCTTGGACTATTTGCAGGTCTATGATACTAGCGCGGACGATCGACGAGTTTTGTAGACCTGTTGACGGCAGTCAGCGCCGCAACTTGACTACGAGACGTCGTCAACTTTACACAACGACGTCGTCGAATCCGACGTGTCGCTCGTTTGTCTGGTCCCTAAGGGCCAGTCCAAATAATCAATCCTTAGTAAGAGATAGGTGCTATTTTAGATACGTTACTTAGCAACTGTTGTTGTTTTGAGACTTATTAACAAAAATATGCAACTAAACTCTAGTATGACTGTCTTTTACTGGGGATAGAAGGGATAGATAAATTGGGTATTACGAATAATCTCTGCCAATGGTCAGATACATTTGTCAAAAGTTTGAATCAGGCTAGAATCGAAACTAAATCATTATGATCTTTATCTACACTAATGTTTTAATATTCGAATTATGAACTCATGCCTGAACATGTAATGAAACAAAAATGGAAAATAAACTATTTAGAAAAAATCAACCCGTCTCACAACCAGCTCCGATGGGACACGAACCCACGACCTTTCGCTATCCGGGCGACTGCTCTACCACTGAGCTATGGAGTCGTTACGAGAAGCGTCGAATTTATCAAATACTTCTTACACGCGGTATAGCCAGCGTTAATTTCATCAATGTGAGGATATTACTACCCCCACACGCAAAAGAAATACCTTTCCAGATATTTGACAATCGCTAAAGAAGAAATTACTATGGCAAGTTATTTAAATTTTTACTTTTTTGCATTCACAATGCAATTTTTATCATAGAAAAATGGAAAATAAAGTATTTAGAAAAAATCAACCCGTCTCACAACGTCCGTCCCATCGGAGCTGGTTGGGAGACGGATTGATTTTTTCTAAATACTTTATTTTCCATTTTTCTATGATAAAAATTGCATTGTGAATGCAAAAAAGTAAAAATTTAAATAACATGTAATGATACACTTTATCCCATAGTCAACTTTAGAAAATAAAACTGCATCATAATGGTCATTATGATACAACCGCATACAACTGTCAATCATTATAGTACACTTATTTTTCTTAATTTTACTATCTCCATGGCAACCGTAGGATTTACCGGCCCTGACTTCCAGCTCTTTCAAGCCCTTCTTTAGCCGGCAACAATAAGAAACTTTTTGAAATTGGAATTTTGAATTTAGAAGGAAACTCAAAACTCAAACTCAAACTCAAACATTTTATTTGCTTCAAAAATTGTGTTTCACATTGAGGTGGTCAACAATGGTATAGATGGATCAACAATAATTTACCCTAATTTAGTAGGCATGCAAATGTCAATTATATAATATTAAGAAGATGTCGATGTTTAATCAGTCAATTTAAAAATAATGAAAAAGGAACAAACTCTAATTAAAATTAATAGAAAAAATTTAATTAAATTAAAATGTCAATTTAGTCATTGTAAGTCTTATCATCTTATGTCGCTGTATTATAAAAAATGTCAGATTAGTTAGGAATACAATTGTTCAAAATAGGTATATAAATCGTATAATGTCATTTTCTTTCCATGTATTCACAAATGGAGTAGAAGTTGTGCTCTTGGAGCCATTGTATCAATTTATTTTTAAATATATTAAGTGGCTGATCAGCAATGTCAAATGGTAGCTTATTGAAAATTTTTATAGCCATATAGAAACAATTCTTTTGATAGAAGCTTAAGTTACAATTTGGTATGACTAGTTGGTGTTTTCTAGAGTTTCTATAATTTGACTTTAAATGGAATAGACCTATAGGATAGATAGGATAGGATAGGATAGGATAGATAGGAATAGACCGAATAGACTCCTATCAGTGGGGTTTGGCGCCAATCCACATTTTATAATTAATATTTTTTTATTTAAATTTTTAGCATTCACAATGCAATTTTAATATTTTATTGCTTAATTTTTGAAATATTTAATAAATGTAATGAGTGTAGATAAACACGGCTCGTTTTTTAAACTCACACTTATGTTTTCATACCCCTCATTATGCAACAGTCACATAAACTACTATTAAATGGGCATAAAACCACATTTGATTCTTACCTGCGCTTGCAGCTGAGCGATCTCGTCAGCGCGCAGCTTGTCGCGGCGCCGCGCAGCGTCGAGCTCGCGGCGCGCGGCCTCCAGCTCGCCGTCGCTGGCACACAGCCGCTCGCACGCTTCATCGTAGTCTTGACGGAGGTGCGTTAAAGAGGAGTTTTCTTCACGAAGCCTATATAGGAAACCGAAAGTTATGAATCGTCTAGACTCTAGTGTGTTATTAGTTGTATTGCAAGCCTGTGACAAGAAGACTGGTATCATCTACTTAAACTGAGCGGTACGGCGTACAGTGGATCGATCCTATACTATCCGTTGGATGTGCAGTTACAAAAATATTTTTTACGTAAATTTGATATATAGTAGATTTCATTACAAGTGCGGAAAGCCTGTCATTGCAAAGAGTTCCGACAAATGTCTACCCGAGCCGAGGCGCAGCCGAAGGTGAGGGTTGACAGTCGGAACAAGTTGCAATGACGGTTCCGCACGTGTACTGAACAACTATTTTTAATACAGTTGCGAAAAAATTAAGCAATTTAATAAAATAATAAAATACAATAAACTCAACTAACTAATCGTAAAAGAATATAAGCAGAGACTTTTTTTTTGTTTTCTTCACCCATTCTGGGTTGGCAAAGGAAACTATGATCATACAGCCAAGGCTTCAGTAGAATTTTTTTATTGATATGAAATGAAAATTAAATTAAATGAGATGAAATGAAATGAAACCTAACAAAAGCAATCCGAATCCTACAGAAGCGCCTTTCCTTATTTCTCTCTTTTACCACATCGTTTTCCATTAAAGCCACATTATTGCACTAATTCCACCATACTAAGTACCTACCACAATAAAAACCAGAAAAAACTAATTTAGAAAATTAAGAAATAAGGTCCCTCATTTTCTTTTCACTTACTTGCGCAAACTCCTATAAGCAGATACTATGGTAAATAGTGCACGTCATACCATAAGTATTTAGTAATCTGTGGTCATACAGCCAATTTTATGTATTTTTTATATTCATAAATTTAATTTGGCCGATACTAATATTAATTTAATGTATAATTAAAATTACTTTTAAATCTGATATTGAAACAAATTAGTAGCTTCTTTTTAGAAATATTTGCATGAATCATAAAAACTTCTATGTTTTTTTTTTGTAAAAACTTCGTGGTTGGTTTTTTCTTTTTAATAGACAATATTTTGACAGTTGGGAAAGAAAACGCACGAGTTCGGGAAAGGTAAAGAAAAAGTTCGAGTGTGTAATAGCCCACATCCCGAACGCTATACGTCCCTGCAATACGCCACTTTTTGAGCAACTGTATTAAAAAAACATATACAGCCCTGTTGGAAATAAATAAATAATTTATTATTATAAATATATTAAATAATAAATAACAACGTACATGTTGAGATGGACCCATAACGTGTCACGCTCGGCCACAATCGCAGCTAGTGTCTCTTCGTGCTATCGATCAGTGAACTTCAGCTGGCTATGGAGTTGAGAGCAGCATGAGACTTCAAGTAAATACTTACCTAGAAGTGGGATAACACCTTACATGTTGAGATGGAACCCTAAAGTGTCTCGCTAGGCCACAAGCGCAGCCACCGTCGCCTTGTGCTGTCGGTCAGTGAACTCCAGCTGGCTACGGAGTTATGAGACTTCTAGTAAATACTTACTTAGAAGTGGGATAACAACTTACATGTTGAGATGGACCCGTAACGTGTCTCGCTTGGCCACAAGCGCAGCCACCGTCACCTTGTGCTGTCGGTCAGTGAACTCCAGCTGGCTACGGAGTTATGAGACTTCTAGCAAATACTTACTTAGAAGTGGAATAACAACTTACATGTTGAGATGGACCCGTAACGTGTCTCGCTCGGCTACAAGCGCAGCCAACGCCTCCTAGTGCTGTCGGTCAGTGAACTCCAGCTAGCTACGGAGTTGGGAGCAGCATCGGACTTTTAGTAAATACTTAGAAGTGGGATAACAACTTACATGTTGAGATGGACCCGTAACATGTCACGCTCGGCCACAATCGCAGCCAGTGTCTCTTCGTGCTGTCGATCAGTGAACTTCAGCTGGCTATGGAGTTGAGAGCAGCATGAGACTTCTAGTAAATACTTACCTAAAACTGCGATAACAACTTACATGTTGAGATGGACCCCTAAAGTGTCTCGCTTGGCCACAAGCGCAGCCACCGTAGCCTTGTGCTGTCGGTCAGTTAACTCCAGCTGGCTATGGAGTTATGAGACTTCTAGTAAATACTTACTTAGAAGTGGGATAACAACTTACATGTTGAGATGGACCCGTAACGTGTCTCGCTCGGCCACAATCGCAGCCAGCGTCTCTTCGTGCTGTCGGTCAGTGAACTCCAGCTAGCTACGGAGATGGGAGCAGCATGAGACTTCTAATCAATACTTATCTAGAAGTGGGATAATAACTTACATGTTGAGATGGACCCGTAACGTGTCTCGCTCGGCCACAATCGCAGCTAGCGTCTCTTCGTGCTGTCGGTCCGTGAACTCCAGTTGGCTGCGCAGCTGGGAGACAGCATGGGACTTCTCACGCAACTCGCTTTGAAGGTCTTCCAGTAATTGGTAACCTGAAAGTGTGTTATGTAGTGTGAGTAAAATGCAAGTCTGTCTAAGGGGTTAAGGATATATGGGAAGATTATTATATAAAACTAGCTTTTGCCCGCGACTTCGTTCGCGTGATTAAGATAGTTGTGCTGTGCGTTTATTTTGAAAGTTACGGATTACCAATATAAGTATCAAGAAAGCTATCTACCCTCCAAAAATGGTGTCTCTACCTTTAACCTAAATGGAAATTCCTTTACATACTGAAACACCTTGTAGCACCCTGTATAATGGGAATTTTCGAAAACGCTTTCTTAGTGCTCACCCACACCATGGAAGGAATCTACCCTCTTAAAATGGTGCCTCTGCCTTCAGCCCTATTCAAATCCCCATACAAACTGGAACACCCTGTATAACGCGAATTTTCCAAAATCCTTTCTTAATGCTCACCTACACCATGAAAGGTATCTTATCTACCCTCCAAAAATGATGTCTCTAAAGTCCATTCGCTTAGATAGTGTCGCCCTTTGATCGCGCCGCCTTGGCACGTGCCGCTGCTTTTCAAAGGATGCCGCCGCGTAAACAAAAGAAGCCGCGTGCGGCGTACACCCGAAAATGGAATTGGATTTTGGGACTCGGCATTTATTAAAATATATTTTCTTAAATAATCTATGTTTATTATAAATACAGGTGGTAACGACGGTTATGACTTGTGACAATTCGAGCGATGATAAGTAATCATAATAATCTTATAAAAAAATTATAATAATAACTATTATTTGTAAATCACTTATTTAACTTACTTTTATATAAAAATATCCAAATTTTCATTAAAATTGACTTTGGTACTCAACTTGAGTGTATTATTTTATATCTGCATTTTATAGCAAGAGCCACAATGCCGTGCGGGTGTACCGACACTATCTAACCGAACGGACTTTACCTTCAGCCCTATACAAATCCCCATACAAAGTGGAACACACTGTAGCACCTTGCATAACGGGAATTTTCCAAAATCTTTTCTTAGTGCTCACCTACACCATGAAAGGTATCTACCCTCCAAAAATGGTGTTTCTACCTTCAGCCCTATAAAAATCCCCATACAAACTGGAACATCCTGTAACACCCTGAATAACGGAATTTTCCAAAACCTTTACTTAATGCTCACCTACACCATGAAAGGTATCTACCCTCCAAAAATGGTGTTTCTATCTTCAACCGTATACAAATACTCATACAAACTTGAACAAACTGTAACCCCCCTTTATAACGGGAATTTTCTAAAATCCTTTCTTAGTGCTCATCTACATCATGAAAGGAATCTACCCTCTAAAAATGGTGTCTCTACCTTCAGCCGTTAGGGCTCTACGCCTATGCCAACAATGAATCAATCAAACAGTCAATCAATTTAGAGTTTTATATGTATAGATAAGACTACAAATGAATGGTATTACACCGGGCCGCTGCAATACTGTAGGAGCGGCGCCGCGCCGCTGAGCGGTCCGCCCGAGTTGTCGATTGTAGGGCGCGCGTAGCTGAAGCGAAATTGCCTGTTACGAGGTGTTCGTTTGGTTTTTTTTGTTGGTTTCGCGGCCGTTTCGCAGCCGGGTCTATGGCACTTTGATCACCTGGCCCAGGTTATCACAGTGTAATAGACCCGGCGATGTACTACCGGCAGCAACCGTTGAAAGCTCTAGCTCGTTTGTTAGCTAGAAAAGATCTAGTGGAGTCTAGCCGATTTTGATTTTAATGTATCTGTTTTTTAAACAAATTTATATAAACAATGTGAAAGTATTTGGTCTAGGAAAAACTATGTTAGTAACAGTAAAAGTTCCTAAATATAATCAACATAAATAAATATACATACCATCAGTTGATATTCCAGAATCTGAATCCTGAGGGGCATGTCCACACCTCAAGTTGAAGCTAAAACAGATAATTTACATGAATAGGACTTGTGAAAATGAATAACTTTAATTCAGTTTAGGCTGACCGGTTCGCAAATCCTACGGCGGGAGACCTTGGAGAAGTATGGCAAGAAACTTATCAAGGTTTTTATTCTAAGATTCTTGATCTTAACTCTTCATACAAAACAAGGTCGCCCAATGTTTGCAATTTAAGCAAATGCAGTAGTATGTTATTAAGTATAAGGAAGCGTACTTATAAAGTTCTTTTATTTTATAGGTCTTTGATATAGCTGTACAAATATTTAGGACCTTTAATAAATACTTATTTAAAGTTTAAATTTGCAGCTGGTATTTAGAATGTAATTTTAATATTCATGCATTACTAGGAAGTAGACTGAGCGTTTTGGAATATTGTCAAAATCAAGAGTGAGCTTTTACTTTTGTTAAACATACATGTGTGCAAGCTAGATATACACATTATTAGGTCACTACTAATGAACAATAATGACCAATGTTGTTATAGCCTAAATGACATCATACATAGCTCCAAATTGTAAAAGCAAATTGTTCTTTACTCTAGGTCAATGAACTTAAGATTAGTAGTATAATATCTTTGAGAAGTGAACAAGTTACAGATATACAATAAAATATTTAGGAAGTTAGAGGTGCATTTTAATTTGCACATCATTAAGTAACACAATATTGAGCACAGTACAAATAGGTATTTAAAATAAAATAATAATAAAAAAATAAACCTTTCATCAAGATCAACTTTAGACTTCTGTGTTTCACTGTATTTGTGCAACGCTTTTGCCAGTTTTGTCACACTTATCTCCGGATTCTCCTGCTCCGGATCCAAGAGGGATTTTAGGAAACCAAATTCATCCCTAGCAAACAAAAATACAAAAAGTTTGATTAATATTTTGTTTTGAAAATTTTCTGTCCTACTGAGAAGTTTTGAAGTAAGTATGTTATTTCGTAAATAAAAGGTAAAGTGAATACTTTAGCTTAGATAAAGGGTATCATTTTGAGCTAAAGTAAATAGATCAAATTATATTCGACTTACTTGTTAGTTTTTACGAATGGTGCAAATTTATCCATCAGCGTGTCAACTCGTAAAGTACCGGAGCCTTCGGTACGGCAATAGTCAAATATTTGCAGCGCAGTCACGTAATATTCTGCAAACAAATATAGATACTTAGCATGCACTGTAATTAGTAATTTTAGAATTAGTTCACATACCAACGTGTTGTTGTATTTATAAATTATCGTGCTTACCATCGGTCTTTGAAGTATCCATGTTCGTGGTCATTTTATAATCCTTGATACAAATATTACTAGTAAATTAAAGTCGCACGGCACGTGTGTCTAAAACAGAGCGTCAGTTTAACGGCCGAAATGTTTATTTTTCATTAGTAAATTCGTTACGCTAGAACGGAGTACGGAAATAGAATTTTAGAATGGGAAATAAAATAGTTTCTGTTTCCAAGTTCCAACACAAATAAAACGGTTACGAACGAATGGTGTTTCCGACCGAATGAATGATTGGTTTGACATTGACATATCTCTCCAGACGACTGTCATTATTAGAACCGCAGATTAGGTAGTTATTACTTTTGAATGGGCGATTTTCTGAAACCTCGTTTTGATTAGTAGATGGCGCTGTCCCACCTAAACAGTCACAAGGAACGGAACGTTAAGCCCCCAGTACAAGTTGGCCGACCATGGTCGGCGACCATGACCAATACATCGTACATAGACACTTTTGAACGAACAAGTTTAAAAAGGTTATTTCAAAAGTGTCAATGTACATGTATTGGTCATGGTCGCCGACCATGATCGGCCATCGTGTACTATAAAAAAAAAAAACTTTATTAGTTTTTCTTTCACATAGTACAAAAATGAACATTAAGACATAACTTAGTTTTCTACATTAAATAAAAACTATGTGAAAGACTGGTGTCTGTACTAGGAATACCTGTATGACAGATTACCAGCCTCTCCACAGCCGAACCGGTCGAAAAACAATACAGTTTATGGGAGTAATACTATGATGCGAGTCACATGAGAGAATGAATTGATAGTGTTTGTGTGTGTGTGTGTGTATATGTGTGTGTGTGTGTGTGTATATGTGCGTACCTATTAAGACGAGATTATTAACAATTTTTCTGTTTCTTCATAATCTAGACTACTTAACCAATGAGGGATTTTCTGACAGATGATTAAAAAAGAAAAAAGTTAGTTCCAAAAAACTCAACAGATGGCGTTCATCAGACATGGGTTTGTTTTTTTTTAATTTGCTGGCAAGGGCCCTGTTTAACCATTTCTACAAGTCTACAATTATGTAAGAAAGCTAGTGAAGTACTTGTATTTTTACTCTAGTAGAACATTAGAATCACAAGTTGGCGGCCATTTTAAAAGAAATCATTCACTATTATTACGAGTGTAATGTCAGTGACATTGACATTAAGATAATAGTAGATTGTATTACAAGGGAGCAAAATAGCATATTTACGGCGAGGGCGCTATTTTTAATCCAGAGCGGAGTGAAGGATTCTATAGTAGAATCCCGAGCGTAGTGAGGGATTCTAAAGTAGAATCCTGAACGCAGCGAGGGATTCAATATACGTCGCCCGAGGTGAAAATAATTTTGCGGCCGAGTAATACAATCTACTTTTATTTCGAATTTATGGAAAGTAAATACACTTTGCTTTTCATAATAAGAAAAGCAACAAAAACAACTAAAACTACCTAGAAAAATAAAAGAATGGTGGCGAAGGGCATAGCCTTCTCTATTTTTTTATTATATTTAAAAAAAATTAAGTTCAATTAAACAAAAAATAAAAAAATTATATGTCCATCGGATGCCTCCTATGTATCTCCGGGGTTTTTAGCTTCGACGCACCGTTTTTGAGATATTCTCATTTTTATAAAGTTCATTATTGAAACAGTTCCGGCCCCCCCACCCCATACAACATCAGTAGAAAACTTTTTCATTGCCGATGAGATAACTCTATGGTTGACTGTAACCAAATTCAGTTCTATTTTTAAAAATACTTTTACACCCTAGGGTGCAATGCAGAGTTTTGAACCCGCTGCTCAGTTTAAAGGCCTGATCAGACGAGGGACTGTCCGCCGAGTACTTTTTTGTCCATCGATATAGATCTCTTATAAATTGTATCGAATAACGCACACAAGGAACTAAAAGTACCGCGGACAAAAAGTCCCCGAAAGTACGGCGGACACCGAGAGACTGGACTGGACAAAAGTTTGCGGTAGTCCCCGAAAAAAATAGAACAAACGTAAATAGGCGTAACAACGCAGTCTGCATTGAGCGCCCGATAGTGAAGTACGTCTTCGGGCAACAAATGACCGCACACTATATGCGTTGAGTCCGCGACAAGTACCCGGAGGAAATATTTTGGACGTACAGGGACTTTTTGTCCCACGGGGACAACAGTCCTTCGTCTGATTAGGCCTTAAATATACATCACTTTTCGAATATGAGAAATGAAAAATATTTATCAGCCAATGCATTAGGTATGCCAATGACACTCTTTTTTGTTACCGTAAAAAACACTTGTTAT
The DNA here is from genome assembly GCA_949710035.1 of Crambus lathoniellus. Classification (NCBI taxonomy): domain Eukaryota; kingdom Metazoa; phylum Arthropoda; class Insecta; order Lepidoptera; family Crambidae; genus Crambus; species Crambus lathoniellus. The sequence continues at coordinate 6,384,677 of OX453303.1, read as the reverse complement.
TTACTTCGTGAAACAGAATTTACAAGTCCATGTTACATTTCGAAGCTTGTGAACTTGTAAACTTGTATCTTTCGAGAAGTAGGCCCATCTCTGTGTGGTAATAAACAATAGAGGTGAGTGGATTCATGTCAGGTCAGCGCCATCTATCGAGCTAATAAATAAACTTTTTTTTTTAATTTGCTGGTAGAAAATCTCTCATTCAATGAGGGATTTTCTGACAGATGATTAAAAAAGAAAAAAGTTAGTTCCAAAAATTTCAACAGATGGCGTTCATCAGACATGGGTTTGCTTTTTTTAAATTTGCTGGCAAGGGCCCTGTTTAACCATTTTTACAAGTCTACAATTATGTAAGAAAGCTACAAATTTGTAGACTTGTACAACAAGTGCTGTTTAACAAACATTACAAATATGTAAGAATTCTACAACAAAAAATCTTACATATTTGTAAAGTCTAATGCTGTTTAACCAACGTCTACAATTGTAGAAAACGCAAAAATTTTGCCACTCTCAACGTATTTATCCTTGGTAGATTAGTGCTTTCTGCTTTCACGAATCCGTCATCCATGATGCGACGTTAATAAAGTATAGGAGAAAAGTCCTTTTACGTGATAGTAACTATTAGATTACGAAAATATCATGAAATAACACAAAGCTCGACGTCGTTAGTACTAACGACGTATTTCTGTCATACAAACTAGTACTAGTTTGCATGACAGAAATACCTCGCCTATGTTTATACTAACGGATTGACGTCACATCCTAATCCAATATGGCGTATGGCGTTTCAGACATTTGAAGAACAGATTAAAAAAGACGATTTTTAAAATTGAATTTTAAATTTAAAAATCCCTTTTTATTAATAAATGTACACGTTTCTTGTTTACTTTTTACGTTATCTATCATAAAAATGCATTTTTATATTTTTTCTTTCTAGGTGTAAAATACCCTATTGTAAAGTTCTGACACAGGGTGAGGACGCCTGTAGAAATCGTGCTACAATTTACATATTTGTAAACTTGTAATTACAATTCTTTGTTTAACGAAACGGTTTTCCTTACAAATTTGTAAATTGTCAACTGTAACTTGTAAATGTTGGTTAAACAGAAATATTTAGAATTGTATCTACAATTTACAAATTTGTAAATTTTCCACCATGGTAAACTTGTAACTTGTAAATGTTGGTTAAACAGAAACTTGTAGACTTGTAGCCTGTAAAAAATAAAAAATAGAACAAACGTAAATAGGCGTAACAACGCAGTCTGCATTGAGCGCCCGATAGTGAAGTACGTCTTCGGGCAACAAATGACCGCACACTATATGCGTTGAGTCCGCGACAAGTACCCGGAGGAAATATTTTGAACGTACAGGGACTTCTTGTCCCACGGGGACAAAAGTCCTTCGTCTGATTAGGCCTTAAATATACATCACTTTTCGAATATGAGAGATGAAAAATATTTATCAGCCAGTGCATTTATATGTCATTAGGTATTCCAATGACACTCTTTTTTGTTACCGTAAAAAAACACTTGTTATATTTACTTCGTGAAACAGAATTTACAAGTCCATGATACATTTCGAAGCTTGTGAACTTGTAAACTTGTATCTTTCGAGAAATAGGCCCATCTCTGTGTGGTAATAAACAATGGGCGTTTTCACATTGGACGATAACGGTAACGACACGATATCGGCACGATATCGTCGGACTGGCAGTTTCATACAATCACTACTAAATGGTTTCACACTGTGTCGTTACCGTCAACGATATCGTCTGTCGTGCCGATATCGGTGACGACACAAGTGCGGAAGATGCGAAGCCGGTTATTAACGAAAGTAACCAAGGGTAATTAACAGTTTATCTGTTATTTACTGCATTTTTGGGTTTTTACGCTAAAAGCCACCGCTAGGTAGCGCTTGTTTCTTGATTTGCTAGGTGTGAGTTCCGCGACGATTATGCCTGCTTGTTGATTGGTGGAGAGGAGAGAGGAGGTGGATCTCCTCCCGCCTCACCTCTCCCTTCTATTTCGAGTATGTAATATCGACAATGACCGAACGATAGTAATAATTTTTAAGTGACTTCAAAAAAAAGAAGCTTCTCAGTTTGACCTGTATTTTTTTGTATGTATGTTTGTGCGCGATTATCTCGCTTTTGGCTGAACTGATTTAAATGCAGTTTTCAGGAAAGTATTTGTTACATTTAGGATAAGGTTTTAGTATTTTAACCGACTTCAAAAAAGGAGGTTCTCAGTTTGACCCGTATGTATGTATGAAGTTTGTCCGCGAGATGCGGTTTTCAGAAAAGTATTTGTTACATTTAGGAGAAGGTTTTGGTATTACAACCGACTTTGAAAAAGGAGGTTCTCAGTTTGACCCTTTATGTACATTATGTATGTTTGTCCGTGAATATCTCACGTTTGGCTGAATCGATTTTGATACGTTTTACATCAGATGAGTATTTGTGATTGATGCGGTTTATGTGTACATTCCTAACATACTATAGGCACAGTTTAAGCAATCTTTCTATACAGTTGGACGACGCCCTTGAATTTGGGCGATGCCGACGCCTGTATAGGTATTTACGTAAGTACGTAAGGGTTGTCACTTTAAAATGTGACCGTGGACCTTTTACGACCCCGGGTGGATACATGGGTATTGCGATATTAAATTAATAATATAATTTAATAATGCAAATGCAATGTCAAAATTATTAAAATATTCAAGACGGCGGCCGACTTTTTTGTTTGTAGGCTGATTTCGATGAAACTCGATTTATGGTACTATTTTGACAAGGAAACAGCAACGCAATGTTAAAAGTATTAAAAAATCCAAGATGGCGGAAAAACTTTTTTGTTAGCACGCCGATTTCAATGAAACGCAGTTTCTGGTACTATTTTGACAAGAAAACAGCAACGAAATGTTAAACATGATAAAAATCCAAGATGGCAACCGACTTTTTTGTTTGTAGGCCGATTTTGATAAAACTCAGTTTCTGGTTCTATTTTGACAAGAAAACAGCAACGCAATGTTAAAAATATAAAAATCAAGATGGCGGCCAACTTTTTTGTTTGCAGGCCGATTTCAATAAAACTCAGTTTGTGGTTCTATTTTGACAAGAAAACAGCAATGCAATGTTAAAAATATTAAAAATCCAAGATGGCGGCCACCTTTTTTGTTTGTGAGCCGATTTTGATGAAACTTGGTTTTTAGTACAATTTTGACAAGAAAACAACAACACAATGTTAAAACTTTAAAAGTATTAAAAAATCCAAGATGGCGGCCAACTTTTTTGTTTGCAGGCCGATTTCAATGAAACTCAGTTTCTGGTTCTATTTTGACAAGAAAACAGCAACGCAATGTTAAAAATATAAAAATTTAAGATGGCGGCCAAATTTTTTGTTTAAAATAGTACCAGAAACTGAATTTAATCGAAATCGGCCAGCAAACAAAAAATTTGTCCGCCATCTTGGATTTTATAATTTTAACATTGCGTTGCTGTTTTCTTGTCAAAATAGTACCAGAAACTGAGTTTCATCGAAATCGGCCTGCTAACAAAAAAGTTGGCCGCCATCTTGGATTTTTTAATACTTTTAACATTGTGTTGTTGTTTTCTTGTCAAAATTGTACTAAAAACCAAGTTTCATCAAAATCGGCTCACAAACAAAAAAGTTGGCCGCCATCTTGGATTTTTAATATTTTTAACATTGCGTTGCTGTTTTCTTGTCAAAATAGTACCAGAAACTGAGTTTCATCGAAATCGGCCTGCTAACAAAAAAATTGTCCGCCATCTTGAATTTTTTTATACTTTTAATATTGCGTTGCTGTTTTCTGGTCAAAATAGAACCACAAACTGAGTTTCATTGAAATCGGCCTGCAAACAAAAAAGTCGGCCGCCATCTTGTATTTTTTTATACTTTTAACATTGTGTTGGTGTTTTCTTGTCAAAATTGTACTAAAAACCAAGTTTCATCAAAATCCGCTCACAAACAAAATAGTTGGCCGCCATCTTGGATTTTAGAAATTTGCCTTTTTTTTTAAAAAGCGAGATGAAGATTTGCACTCACTCACACTACATGTCGTATGCAACATAATATTAATTTAAAAATAAATTATAACGATAAAGTCGTGATAGCTCTGGAAGACTTGTCCCGAGTTACTATGAACGGCGTTGTATGTAACTCGGGACAACCACTCCCCCGTCTCACCCCGCAAGCCCCGCACGATTGACCTGTCTAGACGTCTCCGTCGGCCTACTGTATGAAAAGTTGCTTATTCTGTGCTAAAGGTATAAATAAAACACTATCACGGATTTTTTCACGCAATGGACAGTTCGCGCAGAAATCTAAGATGTGTTTATACTATAGGTACTATTTACCATAAAGTTAATATACCTATCGGAATAGAGGAACAACCACGAGCTGTCAAACGAAACCGAAATAGGATTGCATTTGTGTGTGTAAAATTGTTTATGTATGCGTGTCAGTGATGTACGTCATGTCGCTTTTCAGATTAATATCGATATCGAAAATATAAAATAGAGTACCTAATAAATAAATATATATTGGACACCATCACATTCATTGTTCCAATATCAAGGTATAGTAGCTTAAACACTAGTATTATGGAAATTGGAAACAACGACGGGTATTACCACATACACCCAGACCCGAGGAAATATTGAAAAAATCGTTTTCAACATTTACCCGACCAGGGATCGAACCCGGGACCTCTAGAGATAGCGACACCTTGAAACCGGTGCGTACAGCACTCTGCCACGGAGGACGTCTAATAATTATATATTAATATATAGTAATTGTTCGGACGGAAGACCATGATGAGCTGCGTCTACTGGAACGTTGCAGCAGCCGTACGTCCATTGGCTGCGCGGCCCGTGCGTTCGACCAATGAAGTTCATCTGGGGCGCCCCGAATTTAAGTTTTAGCGCGAAACAATATTCGTTACTAAAAATTAAATATCGACACATTCAAAATTCGCATCTTCCTATACGCACTAAATTTTACTTCTGTCCATTATTTTCGCTATTTTATCTATTTTATTGTAATTCGCCATTTTATTCATTATATATTTAACTACGCAACAAACTGAGCTTTATTGAAGAGAAACCTACGCAGCAGCCCGAACATTTGGACCTGCGAGCCGAATATTTGGACCGAAGACTTCGTTCTCATCATTCGACTTCGAAGAAAATACTTCCATCGACGTGATCCCGAGAAGAGCGAGGTATCAGCTTGTGCAGTCAGGAAGCCAAGGAGTAAGAAATTGAGCCGCAAAAGAGGGATTTACCAGCCAGCATCATATACGCGCATATAGCTACGGCCGGCCAATCCTACCTTTCCCTTTTCTTTTCCATTTCCACTGTACAATACTGTGTATTTTCCTATTCTCAGTGTAACAATTTGCCTGTGTTGTGCGAGCCTACGAGTCGTTTCGAGACGCAGCATCAACGGGCATATTTTAAACTGTGAGTACTCCATCTTTCTACTTTCCACCGAAAATGACTTTAGACGTTGAGGCTAGTAACAGTCGGGATAAATCCCCTAACAAATCGCCTGACAATACTTTAGTCAGAGAGTTAGTCAAAAAGCGCGGGATTGTTAAAGGGAGACTTACAAAATTTGAAAATTATCTATCTAATCTTAACGTACAATCTATATCTGGTCAAACTCAAATTGCCCTTAAGTTGCGCATTCAAGGAGTATCTAATTTATTTTCTGAATTTAATAATATCCAGGGCAAACTTGAGGAGCTATCCATTGACTTAGACGAGCAATTACCACAGAGAGAGTTGTTTGAAGATAGTTATTACAGCATTCTTTCGCGAGCTGAATATCTTTTGAATCCTAGTCAGGTGGCCGGCAGTTCTAATAAGTGTAATCAGCATAGTAATAGATCTGTAAAGTTGCCTACAATTTCTATGCCCACATTTAACGGCTCATGTGAGCAATGGTTAGAGTTTAGGGACACTTTTCTCTCTTTGGTACATAATTCGACTGAACTTAGTAATATAGAAAAGTTCCACTATCTTAAGTCGTCACTTAAGGATAGCGCAGAGCTAGTAATAAATTCAGTGGAATTCTCAAGTGATAATTATTACGTTGCCTGGGAGTTACTTCTTAATCGTTATAATAATAGCAGGTTATTAGTGCAGAATCACATCAAGTCGTTGTTTAACATGCAAAGTGTAAACAAAGAATCACCAATTTTACTGAGAAAGTTAATCGACAATGTTTTAAAGAATTTACGCGCATTAAAAATACTTGGCGAGCCGACAGAATACTGGGATACCTTAGTTATCTACATTATGGTTTCAAAACTAGACCCAGTAACCGAACGCGAGTGGGAACAATACAAAGGTAGCTTATATTCTGCTAACGGTGATTTTAAAACGCAACTAAAAGTAACACATCTCATTAACTTTCTCAAAGACCGGGCTGATATGCTAGAAACATTACAATTATCGCATAATAAAATTAATTTTGAAAATAAAAAACACTACCCGCAACCGCAACCAAACAATTCTAAAATTCACTGTAATGTTTCCGCAAATAAGCCAACCGAACGTATTTCACGCGATGTCACTAAAAACACTTGCTTGTTGTGTAACAAAAACCATCCGCTATATTCGTGTAACACTTTTAAAAATTATAATTTAGATCAAAAACTAAAATTCATTCGCGATATGAACCTTTGTATTAATTGTTTGCGCGCTGGTCATACGTTAGAAAACTGTAGATTCGGTCCCTGTCGAATGTGCAACCAGAAACATAATTCGCTTGTACATCCCGATAGTGCTATGACGATGACTAATGATAAATCTATCGCATACGGATCTCCGCAAAGCACTGGTAGCTCGCGGCTTGAAGTGACTACTGACTCGCACCAGCGGACCACTCCCCCCGTGCACTCTGCACCGAACCTACCATCTTCATCTTTATCAGCGCAAGTTACTATACAAGCAAACAACGCACACACGCAATTTGACGGCTCACAGTTAAACGACGCGAATATAGTTTTACTTCCGACCGCATTAGTAGAAATAGCCGATCGTTATAATAATTATCACGTCGCACGCGCGCTTCTGGATAGCGGTAGCCAAAGTAGTTTCATATCACAATCATTATGCGATTTACTTCATACGCCAGTAATACAGTCCACTCACGAAATACGTGGCGTTGGAAACTCAATCACAAATTCCACGCAAAAATGTGATATTGAGATTAAGTCGCGCACCAACCCGTATGTTACGCAGTTACATTACAATGTTTTGTTTTGCCGGTTATTACGTCATCGATACCCGCGACGAGTATACATAGCGCTAAGTTTGATATTCCCAATAACATTCAGTTAGCTGATCCGCAATTCTATAATTCGCAAAGTATAGATATTCTTATCGGCGCTGATAAGTTTTGGGATTTATTAAACACAAATAGTAAAATTAAATTAGCTAGTGGTCCCGTCTTATTAGATTCTAAGTTGGGATGGATTATATCAGGTCCGATCTGCCATTCTTTACGACAGAACCAATATATTCACTGTAATATGTCTCGTATAGTTAACTCCCAATTGCGTCAAGTTTGGGATCTCGAAGAAGGGAACGTTACTCGGGAATCTCGGGATACGCGAACTAATGAGGAACGTGCACGTGAAAAACATTTCATCACAACCACTACGCGCATAAGTGATGAAAGGTTTTGCGTTCAAAAACCTTTTAAGGAAAATCCTAACGTATTAGGAAATAGGTACTCGCAAGCTGAACGGCGGTTCACTTGAAATTCGCGTAGCTACCTAGTTACAGCGCAATGTAAATTTAAAATACGTAATTTCATCTCATCATTTTCATCAAAAAACAACTAAAATTTAACTAAGTTGTTGAATAAATTGCGTGAAAAAATCCGTGAAAGTGTTTTATTTATATGGACAGTTCGCGCAGAAATCTAAGATGTGTTTATTTTCATCTTTTTTAAATTTTTTTCCCTACCATGATAGTTTTCGCGAACATAGTACTACGAACTACGACTTGACTACGAGTCACATTCGCTATTGTAGTTTAGTATTATTTTAGTGAAAAACCTAATAAATTACGTTTTATGAAAATATATTTGCATATCATTACGGTTGGCACTTATGTGTAAATGTGTCTAGCTACTTTGATTTATTATATTTTATTGGTTTTAATTTTAATTTAGTAATCACATAATTATATTATTGTATAGGTGCTTACATTAAGTTCTAGTTGCTCCACTTCGCAAATGGAAGCTTAACTTTAATTTAAATGATATGGTATAGACTTCGATTATCTTCGATCAACAATAACACCATAGAACACCCATTTAACAGGGCTGTCACTTGGTGATTTTTCCTATAAACTTTAGTTTTAGGTTAATATTATATACTGTTTTCTGTTTTAATTTTAGCATGTTTCCAATTTATTTATTTACGTTTTCTAGTATTTAATATAGCGCAAGTTTTGACGCCTAGTTAAGGTTGTCAAGTTAATTTATGTTAGTTAATATTTTTCACATTTTCTGTCTCATACCTTTATGACCAATATATAGGTAGGTGTAGTGTAGTGTAGCCTACGCTTGACTATTGCTCACACTAAATCGTTAGTTAGTGGAAGGGTATATTTTTTATTTATTTATTTCTGTACTCGCGCTGTACATTTAGAGCTTGTAGGCTATCTGACTTCGGATGCTTTGTATCTGCTCGCGTTACAATGATATAATCGCACGTCATGGAAAACTTGCTCGAGATGATGATGGAAACATTGGAGCGTTTGCGAACAAGTTTGGAAAATTATTATCGAGATGCTCAAATGATATCCTTGAATACGCAACTAGTCAAGACTTATTTTCATTTGTTTGTCTCTAAGCGCCTCATTTCGGTGGATTGTGGAAGCTGGAGTAAATCATTTAAGCATGATTTATGACGGGTAGATGGAAATGCTCTTTTAGCATTTAGGAATTTCGCACAGTATTGTCACAGGTTACATCCATCCTAAATCCCCATTCTAGGAGTCCTATATTCACTGATCCGAATCTTAATCCATTATGTCCTCACTTCCTTGTTGGCCGGTCGCTAACTACACCAGCGACTAAGCAACTGGAAGATGTTCCTGCTCATCGACTGACGCGCCATCAACCACAGGAATAGATTCGACAACACTTCTGGAGCCGCTGGAGTAAAGATTACATCTCAGCGATGCAAGTTGAAAGTAGGAGATTTTTCTTCACGCTTTTCCCAAGATACGTCCTCTCATCAAAATCGAAGAAAGACAAGACGTTGGACGCTGGTGCTTCCAAGGCCGGGGGCATGTTCGGACGGAAGACCATGATGAGCTGCGTCTACTGGAACGTTGCAGCAGCCGTACGTCCATTGGCTGCGCGGCCCGTGCGTTCGACCAATGAAGTTCATCTGGGGCGCCCCGAATTGAAGTTTTAGCGCGAAACAATATTCGTTACTAAAAATTAAATATCGACACATTCAAAATTCGCATCTTCCTATACGCACTAAATTTTACTTCTGTCCATTATTTTCGCTATTTTATCTATTTTATTGTAATTCGCCATTTTATTCATTATATATTTAACTACGCAACAAACTGAGCTTTATTGAAGAGAAACCTACGCAGCAGCCCGAACAGTAATAATATATAGTAATATTATGATGGGAAGGGATTTTGCATGGCTAAAACTACGATTCTGCAGTGAAGTATGCATATTTAAGAAAAACTCCGAAGAGATTTTAAATCATTTATTATACACTAGCGACCCGGCCATGCTTCGCACAATCCTTTGAACATAGGGTTTGTACTTCCACAGTGATAGTACGTTTCACTCCTTGCGTTTGGAAATATTTTTCATCAAAATGCTTACTACATAATAAACAATCTAGTCCATGTTTTTCTGGTATCCAAGTTAGTATGAAATCTGAAAGATACTTAAATTACTAATGATAAGGTAGGTTACGTAGGTACCTAGAATAGGTATTCTAACAGTCAAAAACTGATACCTATATGATGGATCAGTTAAGTGTCTTAAGGCGCCGATTCCCCAAAATAGGGTACTCGCAAATCACAAGTACTTAAAACTTGGAAAAAATATATTTACAGGTATTTATCTAGTGCTTCCGGCCGTTTTTTTTTATTGGTAATATTTTACTGTGACAAATAAAATCCCAAACATCAGTCTAAGCGTAACCCAAATATCGTATTACTTGCAGTATATTTGGTTTTAGTTAATGAAAAATATACGAAAATGATTGTCTTTGATTAGATTAGCTTACGGACGTCATAATTTAAAAAAAAAAATTAGTTAATTTTTAATTGATTTTTAAGTGATTTTCGATTCGCGAGGCGCTCGCGAGTTCACAGTTCACTGCCGGCTGCCGCTGCGTCCGCGTGAAGTGTATCGAGCGCGGCCGGGCAAGCGTTAGCGTGCCTATTTCGGTCGGGAATCCTCGCCTTAAATGGGATTATACATTCCCAGGTAATTCATTTCTAAACGTCGTATAGGTTTATTCGTTTACCGCGTGATAGACAGTGGACACGAAATATCGATAACTTGATGCAGCCCTAGTGTAAAACAAAAATTATTTCTTTACACAAAATATTTGTAAATTCTGCATTATGTGTAATCAATATTTGCTTGTTATATAAATAAATGATTATTGAAGAGCTTTATCACACTTCTTGCTTTAAATTCGAAGCGCATTGGCAAAAATAAACCTTGGGAAGGGAGGTGTCGGTTTGGAATAATTTACCTGTGAAATGAACATTTTGCGGGGTTATTTCATTGTGTTGTACAACAATCAATAACTGAGCAAGTCACCATGTTTCCATACCAATATTGGCTAAAAATATCTAAGATTGCACGTAAAATCCGAAAAAAATAAAATACCTAAATTCTCAGCGTGCTGATAAGTGCTGACGAACTGTCAAACAGTAGCCAAAAACGGTTCTGTTACGTTGCATCACGCATCTCCTTTTATCTCACAGTATTGTTGCTAGTGACATCCCGCTCGCTCAGCCCTTTGTTTCTCTATTCCGATAGGTATATTAACTTTATGCTATTTACCAAGATAATAGGTAGGTACACGAAAATTGCCTGCATGATGCACTAAAAAGAATGACAAAAAATATTTTTATAAAAAAATAAAAGTGCCTTCAAAAAAATGCCGCCAAAAAGTCAGAAATAATACCTCTAACTCTAATACTGTATTCACAACAAATAACTTAAGTAGGTAAGTACTTTGAAGTGCCCGACGTCGTGAAAGTACTTACTTACGTTATTTGGTGTTAATTCAGTATAGAGGTATTATTTATTTTTTACTTTTTGGTGGCATTTTTTTAAAGGCGCTTTTTTATTATATAGGTAAGTAATATGTGCATGTAAAAATAATGTGCCTTATTGGTGTGGATCTATAATTGGTTTACTGTAGCTATTAATAGTTTCATAATTGGTATTTTAACTGTTGATCCACCAAATAAATAAAATGTCCTCGAAAGTGTCCTGGCTCATTCGAAAAAATTTATAAAACATTTTACTTCGCGCACACAGTTTATCGAAGAGAAGGTAATATGTTCCCTCTAAATATCGCGCTTGAAGAATAGGATCAACCCAAAATGTTCTTTGACGATATCGTTTTTTTCGCCGTAAATATAAAAGATAAAGCAAACGTAATTTGTTTACTGCTGCCATTATTACCTCGAATACCTATACTAGTATAATAACTAATATAAAACTTGAAGCCGCGCGGTTACTTTAGCTGGCGTAATGCGACTAACCGCATAGCAAGCTGCTGGTTATCGTTTCACACACCGATATCGTTCCGATATCGTGACGATATCGTGACGATATCGTGCCGATATCGTGCCGATATCGGCGGACGATATCGGTGTAATATCGTGTCGTTACCGTTATCGTCCAATGTGAAAACGCCCAATAGAGGTGAGTGAATTCATGTCAGGTCAGCGCCATCTATCGAGCTAATAAATAAACTTTTTTTTTTTAATTTGCTGGTAGAAAATCTCTCATTACTAGTAGATTTTTTGCAATCGTATTTGCTAAGGGGATATATGTTGATCTCTTTATTAATTTTATTATATAAGTAACGTCCAATAAATCCAAAAAACCTTCTTGAAAAGGATGAAGTCCACCGGGTGTTTGGACGACAGACTTTATGCTTTAGTCGTTTATCAGCAACACTAGAATAGTCATACTTAGTTTCAGAGTGTTGTTTAAGCACAGTATGGAGAATAAATAGTTGACGAACGCTCAAAACTCCAGTCAGGGAATAAAGTTCTTTGGTTGGATAGAGAAAGGGCTCAGAGTAGCCCACTTTTAAGACAGCTCTCTGAGCTCTTTCCAACTTTAGCAAGTTTGTCTTGCAAGCACCTCCCCACACCGTGATACAGTATGTTAAAATTGATTGGCAGAGGGACTGATACACCAGTTTTATAACCAAATGTTCAGCAATGTGGCGAAGGTTCCTGAAGATATAAATCAGTTTTCGAGTTCTGGAGCAGAGAAGGTGTAGGTGGATATTAAAGGTGAGCGCACTATCAATTACTACACCGAGATATTTGACATTGTCAACGACAGTGATTTCGTCACAGCGGCACAGCTGACCATAGGTGCATTTATGAGCCCTTAAGGTTAACTTTTCTATATTGGTAGATTTTATGGAGAAGGGTATGTATTTAGTCTTATCAACATTGAGGGTAAGAGCATTTCTTTTGAGCCATGTGGTTACCAAATCGAATCCCCTTTGTGCGAAACTATATGTTTCATTCCAACTATCTCCATGAAAAATTAGGGCAGTATCGTCAGCAAACGTTACAATTTTGCCATTAAAAAGTTTTAGATCACATAGTTCGTTAATAAATATGAGAAAAAGGGTTGGGCCCAAAACACTTCCCTGCGGCACGCCGTAGTTTATCGACATATCATTACTAATAAATTCACCAACCTTTACCCTTTGTACCCTATCACAAAAATAGCTTTTAAACAGGGACAGTTGGACCCCTCTGATTGCAATAGGAATTCTAGTTTATCAAGTAGTAGTGGGATGGAGACCGTGTCAAACGCTTTTGCAATGTCTAAAAATATTGATATTACTTTTTTCTTCTGCTCTAACTGGTTAACTATATGATAACTATATGTTATGTTATATGTTAACTATATGCTCTGTTCTGTTGAACGTTGCTAGCTAGTTATGGTTAAACCCGACATCACAAAACAAGGAACTGATAGCGGCTATTTTCTTTATAAAATTGACTTAAAGTTCGGAAAAACGTATGAAGTTCATACCCATAAAGTTACGCGGTAGCCCCCCTGGTGCCCTACCACAAGCTCTAATAGCAGTTATTTTTAAGTTGAGAGAGTGAGACGCCGCTATACGGCGGCGTGTAAAGCGGCGTCTCACTATCTCAACTTAAAGCCCCCAGTACACGATGGCCGATCATGGTCGGCGACCATGTTGAGCCATCGTGTACAGGGCCGGTTTGCGTGTGATTGTTGACTGTGAGCAATGATCGCCGGCGATCCGTCCCGTGTCGGTTTTTCGTGCACGATTCAAAGGGAGTTTGTCGCAGGCCACAAAGAGCATTCACACGTTGGCCGATCATTCAGATCATCTGAATATTTCTGCGTTGACTGACGTGTAGGATATTTTAATTTATTGTTTTTTTTCGCAATCAGGCCATTTTGTGGAGCATATTACATTGTCAAGAATATCCTTGATGTTGTATATCTTTGATAAAATATATTTTTTATTCAAATGATAATAAAATACACTTAAATTCACAAGATGTACCTATAGGAGTATTCTGTTTTGTTATCTAAAATTAAGTAAATAAAAATAAAATGAATAAAACGTTATTAATACATTATTATTATTATACTGGGTTCAATCCCCGCCCAAGAAATATTGATATGATGTAAGTATTTGTTTTTTCTGTGTCTGGGTGTTATGATAAATATGTCTATTATTACTTTAATGCATAATTACATTTATCTAGACATATTATACAAGATCCAGACTCTATTAATATAGAAAAATTCTCGTTATAAATTAAAAGCGCTGTAAATGTAAATTGCATAAGCCGTCATTGCATACACATCCATCCTCACGGCCAGTCCAACGCAGAATGAAACCGGCGATCGTGTGAACACTCTCACTAAATGATCGCCGGTCATGGTCGCCGACCATGGTCGGCCAACCTGTACTGGGGCCATAAAAATAACTGCTATTAGAGCTTGTGGTAGGGCACCTGTACACGATGGCCCATCATGGTCGGCCCACATGATCGGCCATCCTGTACTCTGTACCTGGGGGGCTACCGCGTAACTTTATGGGTATGATATGAACTTCATACGTTTTTGGGAACTTTAAGGTCCGGTTGCTCGAAGCTTGGTTAGGGTTAAATTATGGTTAAAGTAAAATTAACCGGCGGTCAAATTTAAAAAAGCGTTGTTGAAGCAGCGGTTACTTTAACGAGCAGTCAAATTACAGATTTAACGGCGGTCAAAATAACCGACAGGGTAGGGATGGTTTAAATTTTGACATTAGTAATTAAGGGAAGGTTAATAAAATAGTACAGACAACACTATTAACCCTAAAATAACCAACGTATTTTTCTTTTACCGATGTCAAAATTGACATCAGTTAAATTTTAACTTTATCGTTGTCGGATTGTCGGGCACTCAGCTTTAGTTATTACTAGCGGCCGCCCGCGGTTTTACCCGCGTGGTTCCCGTTCCCGTGGGAATATCGGCATAAAAAGTACATATAAACCTTCCTCTTGAATCACTCTATCTATTAAAAAAAACGCATCAAAATCCGTTGCGTAGTTTCAAAGATTTAAGCATACAAAGGGACATAGGGACAGAGAAAGCGACTTTGTTTTATACTATGTAGTGATTCTGAGGTCGGGCATAAGCGATGTTCTTGTCTATGTCTACATTAGCGGGTGAACAAGGAATTTATAAGTACTAAAATTCCTTGCGGGTGAAGCGAAAATAAGGAATTCAAAGCCCATACCCCTATCCATATTTTTTAGCCGGTAGCCCCCCTGGAATAACTTGCGACGCAGATTTTTTTTATTTTCAACTTATAAAACGATGTAAAACTTTTTTAGAAATCGTCAACAAAAATTACATTAGTTCCACTATCGGCCAAAAGATGGCGCTGACCTAACACTGCAATATTCTACACCGCAAATTTTCTGACGAATACAGGGTGTTTTTCTATGCGCTAAACCTCTTAGGTGGTGATTGTGCTCATGAATATATACAACTTTTACTATGGGGCCAACTCTGCAATTCAACAAAAAAAAAACAGCTGTTTCATACAATTTGTTCCTGTATGGAACAGCTGATTTTTTTGTGAAGTTGCAGAGTTGACCTCATAATAAAAGCTGTTCATATTCATGAGCAGAATGACCACCTAAGAGGTATTGCACTTATAGAAAAACACCCTGTATAGCATCCGATGAAAACATTCTTACGTTTTATTTAGGTATTTATATTTATGATTGTATTGTATGTACGGAACCGTCGTTGCGCGAGTCCGTCTCGCTCTTAAGCGGTTTTATTCCTTACGTGACTGGACTAAAGAAGAAAGGTTAGAACAAGAGTAAGCAAAAAGGAAGGGAAGATTAAATAGGTAGTGGGATTCAGGTACTTAACAACTAAAATAAGGTAAGTAGGTACATTAAAATAGTTAAAATATATTTTACGATTAAAATTATCTGTAACAAAGTTATCTTTCTCTTATAACATTCAAAACTTCAACAAGTCCTTTGTGTACTTTTAGTAAAATCAGTTTTGTTTCCACCATGGTGAAGTCGCTGAGTTCGATCTAGAAAAAAATCACAATAATATTATTAGGTACCTACTTATTATATTATTGATGCCTGCATGTGGAGTTGGGTACAGTCGAGTTCTTTAATATCTGTGCACTTTGAACTTTGTCGTAGTAATTATTGATAATTTGTACAGAAAGTCAAAGATGATGTCAAAAAACTTTATGTGACAAAGTTTCAAAATGCACAGATATTATTGAACTCGACTGTACCCACGTATCTAAAATACATACATCTACGCTAAATTTCATAAAAGTGGCCAGTTTCCAGTGGCCCCTTACTGCCTGTACACACTGGGCGCTCGGCGAACGTAAAGCCCGCTATAAACGTTGGCCCAACCATTGGCCAATACATCGTACATTGAAACTTTTGAAAGAACATTTCTATACTTGTTTGTTTAAAAGTGTCAATGTACGATGTATTGGGCAATGGTTGGGCCAACGTGTACAGCGGGCTTTAGCGTTACATTTTTGTATGAGAATCCGTCGTTCTGCTACTGCCCACTGTAAAGCGGGCGCCCGCGACGGGCACACGTCGCGTGTCTCCGTCCGTGGACACGCGCGCGGGCTCCGTGGAACCGCATCACATAGCGCTATTGACTGAACAAGCCCGTGCGTGCTAGCGTGCTACCGCTGGCGGGCCCCGTCGCGGGCACCCGCGCGGGCGACCGTCGCGGGGAAACGGGCCACAAGGCGCGGGCGCGGGGCCCGCCTCCCCGCGACGGTTGTTGTCGTAACGCTTACGCTCGCCGGCGCTCGGCGAGAACACGAGTAAGCGTTACATTAAAGTTACATTTTTGTATGACAATCTGAAGTTCTGCTAACATCATCATCATCATCATATAATAAATTCTTATAGAAAAACAAGGCAACTATTACTTTAAAATTCATTTCAGTTTGGCCCTATTCGGCCGCTCGGGCGTCGAAGAGTTCAAAATATGCGCAAAATTGGCAGCCGCCACCCGAACAAATTTTCTGTGTCAAACAGTTCTAGAGAAAACTTGCCAGAACCAAATCGAGCTATACAAACAAATATAATATTTAAGGATTTGCCATTACCCCGTCTGGTGGGTCCCTTTCTCGCGGTGGGAATCTTCCGAACATCCGTTCACAAACTGCGCATAGACCGCACCACGTACGAAACTTCAGCGTGTTTTCATTTGACTGCGGAAAAAATACAAAGTATTTTTTTATTCAAGTAGGTTTTTAATTATAAAAAAATAAAACCGCGTTCAAAAAACCACATCAAAAAAGTAAGAAATAATTCCTCACCAAATAAATAACGTAAGTACTTTGAAGTCGGGCGTGAAACATGTACAATTTTTTGTTGTTTTTGTTAAAACCCGCCCGACTTCAAAGTACTTACGTTATTTATTTGGTGAGGAATTATTTAATCGGTGGACATACACAACAAAAAAAAACATACATACAGACAAAGATATTATAATATAACCATACAGACGAATAGAGAACCTCCTCCTTTTTGATTTAGAAGTCGGTAAAAAAAAAAGAAAAAACATACATACAGACGAATAGAGAACCTCCTCCTTTTTGATTTAGAAGTCGGTTAAAAAGGGGATGAGCCCGGGCGCACTGTTCGTGCTCTTGGCATGCAACCGTTGCGGTTAAGCGAGTTTTGCAATCTCGGATAATTTACTATCTTGAGTTCCTCTGTGCTTTGGAAGCACAGATAACCACCAATAGATACCGCATTTAGGGCATCCGACTTTCGCCAAGCATCTATGATTTATCACTGATAAGTGAAAATGCTCGTCAACGTCGTTACAGTGCTCAGCTGACTGATTGATTAATTGATTCGAAGACACGTTAAGCCGTTGGCCTTGGCTGCGTTTGCAGTCGTTAATTCCCACAAATCCGCATAGGGCCTGTTACGGAAGACACCACCAGTAGTGGGGACGGGACATTAAGGCTGACTATTACTTTAAAATTATTTAAAGAAGAAGATTATTTAAAATAATCTACATAAAGACCTCTCCATTCTCTCCATTAGAGTCGACTGGTCTTCTGAAGCCAGTGTCAAGTAGCGTTAGCTTTATGTCATCCGGTATGCTCTCCTCCTCGACGTAGCCTTCCCACTCCATAATAGTCTTGAACTGCGCCGCTTGTGCTGCACTCAGGATGCCTCCCATCATGAGCATCAGGCCTTCTTCAATGTCCTGAAAAGTTGAAACGCTATAATACGAATAATTAAAGTCGCGCTTTAGCCAGCTCTTGACAGTAGGTAGGTAGGTACCTAGTACCTACTACAGTGCCTTGCGATGAAGAATGAACATCGAGTAAGAGCACAGCCTTATCTATCGTCTAGAAGACGATAGAGAAGGCTGTGGTAGGGGCATAGAGAAAATGTTAAACAGGAATATATTACTAAAAAAACCTGGGCTCAGAAACCTGGTTAACTCGCGAACGGCTCGCAAGAAACTCCCATACATTATCAATGATGATGATGATGAATCAAAGATCAAAACAAAACGGTTCCTGCTCGAAATACCGGTAGAAGGGAAAGAGGACTATCTCATATGGGGGGAAAGTCGGAAAAGTGTCCAGCTATGACAGCTAAATAACAGTTCTAAAATCCTCCAAACCGAACGTTGGTGTAGATCATAAGTAGATACATTGTGTGGTACCTTGGTGAATGGTGTGAATGTAGTACCTAGTTGTTGACGGATTCAAGTATGCCGCATCCGCCCGCGTTAGAAAATTTAATATTTTTAGTGACAAGAGAGACACGAAATTCCCTTATTTTATTTGTGTATGTCTTTTTTAAATGTCATAAAAATTAAACAGTCGATAAAAATTGGTAAGTTAATGTTTTATATCTTTGTTTCTTATTTTGAAAATTGCGCCATAACGGAGCGGAACCAGGTTGCTTGCTACTGCATTTTTTCACAACGGAGGTAGTCCGCCTTACCTCTACACTCCATACATAATCCCCAATGAGATAGTAATATTACAAAGTTCTAAAACGCCCCACAGATGGTCAGTTCGCCTGTCGGCAACGGCCTGTCAGTTGGCCGCAATCGGCCACACACTCACAGTTTCGTAAAAGGTTTAGAACTGACTGGCCGCCGCCAATATTGACAGTTATCGGCCGGACAGAAACTACCGATTAGTACTAAAACTGACGGCTATCATGCTCGTGTGTGGCCTCAAAGCCGGCTTTCGACTATTGCCGATAGGCAATGACCGTTTGTGGGCTCCTTAACTCTGTTGCGAGAGTTGGAGCGACGATATAGCGATAAGTTCAGTTCAGCTGCTTCTACTGTCGTACCTTGATCGGCATTCGGTAACCTCTCTCCCTGAACTTCCTCAAAACAGTAAGATACAATAGTTGCTTCGACTTCTTAATTGTCACGAACCTCGATGCGTAATTCATAGGAGTGAGATCTGTAATAAAAAAAGTTTATCATACAAACACAAAATATGTAAGTATATCTATGTAGGTACTAATATATTAGATCACTAGATATTTTTTTATAGAATAGTGACAAAAATTTCGGAGAAATTTGCCATGACACTCCGTTAATGGGAAATAACAGAATTATCCAAAATCACCGTCTGAAAAACCAACGGTCTGTCCCACAGAATAAGAGAAACTGTCCCAATCCCATGCTGCAACCACTATTGCCTTATTCCACCAAGTGCTTCCGAGTAATTCACTCAAAGACTTACTGTCCAGAGCTTTTGCATCTCATGGCTTTACCTACGACTACTGGCTTTTCTTACATGTATGCATAACTATTTAGTAATCTGTGATGTAGGTAATAAGTAACTAACTCTCCAGATCGTTGGTGTCTATGCTCAGAGAGAACTGCGCGTTCTGCCGTGAGAAGACTTGTGGAGTATGCAGCCAGCCAGTCAGCAAGGCGACGGCCGGCACTTGCATTGATCATTTAGCAGGATCTGCATCATCTGCTCGTCTGACCACAGACTCCTCACAGTTGAAGCGGTATTTTGTAACTTACTTGCCAGACCGTCGGTGTCTATAGGCAGCGAGAACTGCCCGTTCTGCCGTGAGAAGACTTGTGGAGTATGCAGCCAGCCAGCAAGGCGACGGCGACGGCCGGCACTTGCATTGACCATACATAACATAACAGGTAGTGGTATTAATTTACTTTCTATTCTAAGCGTACCCACGCTTCGAGAACGAGCAGTTCTCGCTGCCCATAGGCACCCGCCTATGGGCAGCTAGAACTGCTCGTTCTGCCGTGACAAGACTCGTGGAGTACGCAGCCGGTCGGCAAGGCGACGGCCGGCACTTGCATTTACCATAGCAGGATCTGCATCATCTGCTCGTCCGACCACTGGCTATTATAACGTGTAACGGTATTAATTTACTTTCTCTCCAAAGCGTTGGTATATATGGACAGCGAGAACTGCCCGTTCTGCCGTGAGAAGACTCGTGGAGTATGCAGCCGATCGGCAAGGCTGACGGCCGGCACTTGCATTGAACATAGCAGGATCTGCGTCATCTGCTCGTCCGACCACTGGCTATTCTAACATGTAACGAACGGTATTATCTAATTTACTTTCTCTTCAAAGCGTTGGTGTCTATGGGCAGCGAGAACTACCCATTCTGCCGTGAGAATACTCGTGGAATATGCAGCCGGTCGGCAAGGCGACGGGCGGCACTTGCATTGACCATTAGCAGGATCTGCATCACCTGCTCGTCCGACCACTGGCTATTCTAACATGTAACGAACGGTATTAATTTACTTTCTCTTCAAAGCGATGGTTTCTATGGGCAGCGAGAACCGCGCGTTCTGCCGTGAGAACACTCTTGGAGTATGCAGCCAGTCAGAGAGGCTTACGGCCGGCACTTGCATTGACCATAGCACGATCTGCATCATCTGCTCGTCCGACCTCTGACTATTCTAACATGTAACGGTATTAATTTACTTTCTCTTCAAAGCGTTGGTGTTTATGGGCAGGAAAAACTGCGCGTTCTGCCATGAGAAGACTCGTGCAGTATGCAGCCGATCGGCAAGGCGACGGCCGGCACTTGCATTGACCTTAGCAGGATCTGCATCATCTGCTCGTCCGACCACAGACTCCTCTTGGATGAAGCGGTGTTTTGTAACTTACTTGCCAGAGCGTTGGTATCTATAGACAGCGAGAACTGCACGTTCTGCCGTGAGAACTCTCTTGGAGTATGCATCCAGTCAGAGAGGCTTACGGCAGGCATTAGCATTGACCATAGCAGGATCTGCATCATCTGCTCGTCCGACCACTGACTCCTCTAAGATGAAGCGGTATGTAACTTACTTGCCAGAGCGTTAGTGTCAATAGGCAGGGAGAACTGCGCGTTCTGCCGCGAGAACACTCTTTGAGTATGCAGCCAGTCAGAGAGGCTTACGGCAGGCACTTGCATTGACCCTAGCAGGATATGCATCATCTGCTCGTCCGTCTACTGACTCTTCTAAGATGAAGCGGTATGTAACCTACTTGCCAGAGCGTTGGTGTCAATAGGCAGGGAGAACTGCGCGTTCTGCCGTGAGAAGACTCTTGGAGTATGCAGCCGGTCAGCAAAGCGACGGCCGGCACCTGCATTGACCTTAGCAGGATATGCATCATCTGCTCATCCGACCTCTGACTCCTCTAAGATGAAGCAGTAATATGAACTTACTTGCCAGAGCGTTGGTGTCAATAGATAGGGAGAACTGCGCGTTCTGCCGTGAAAAGACTCTTGGAGTATGCAGCCAGTCAGAGAGGCTTACGGCAGGCACTTGCATTGACCATAGCAGGATCTGCATCATTTGCTCGTCTGACCACTGACTCCTCTAAGATGAAGCGGTATGTAACTTACTTGCCAGAGCGTTGGTGTCAATAGGCAATGAGAACTGCGCGTTCTGCCGTGAGAAGACTCTTGGAGTATGCAGCCAGTCGGAGAGGCTTACGGCAGGCACTTGCAAGGAGCGTAATAGCGCCTGCATCTCCTGCCCATGCGGCCGGTCTGGTCGCGTGCGGAGCGCCTCTTCTAGCACGTAGCGCCTCTGAAAGGAATTACCTACGTCAATTAAGTTTTAATCACCAATACATATTTTTATTCATCATATACCTAAGTAATTAATAGTAAACAAGTAAGTACTAGACGGTCTTGACATTAGAAAGTGTCATAGGGAGACCGGCTTTAATTCGTAATCGCCGTTTCTATGGTCTACATTAGACGGTCATGCAACCATCATGCAATTCCATCAGTCATGACTATTTCAGCCAATCAAAATGAACCATTCATAGCGCTGCCCGATGTTCCTCTATCTATATCGATTGGTTACATAGTCTTGCATGATGGTTTTGAATTACGGTTGCATATGACCGTCTTATGTAGGTAGGTACCTACGCCTAAGTCGTGGGCCACACTGGAGCGACCGCGGGGCGCGGAGGCGACCTGCGGATCCGCAGGACGCGCGAACACGTACTATTCCTTCCGCCGGTCGCGCCAACCGCCGGACGCGCCAGTGTGGCCCCTCCCGTCCGTCTCAATATATTTGTTTTTCCTGCTCAACGCGGACGCAAGACGCGCCGCCCCAGTGTGGCCCACGACTAATAGTTAGATAGTTGTACCTACAAAAGTTAGCCTGTGTTGTGTTATCTGATCGTAATTTCATTTTTATTTTATTTAATTTTTCAGGGAATCATACCTACAGCATGAAAAATTACAAAAGTTATAGTATCTCACATAATAAAAACATAAACCAGAAAGAACAAATTGACTTTAAAAGTTAATTCACGTCTCTAATGAATACAAAAAGTCAGTCAAGAATGTTAAGAATTATTTAAGAATGTTCAAATGACATTGCTTATTTGAAAACGTACGTAATACGTACAGTGGCTATCAGAGCTGTACACCTACTCTTATTCAACGAAAAACGAAACTTCGTTAAGTATACCAGTTAAGTGTCCTTCTCACTCTCCGGGCATGACAGAATCGAGTGAAAGCGGCGGGGGGGGCTAACGAAGTTTCGTTTTTCGTAGAATTAGAGTAGGCCTACAGGATGTCTGTAAACACGGACTGTTATTTCAACCTTGGTATCAAACTCGGTTTCAATAGCCTCTTCGTCCACGTCCCTATGCAGGTACTTGAGGATATCGTCATCGAGAAAGGAGTCGGACTTCTTGGCGCCGGTCGTTTTGATGACTGGCAACACTATGACGTCATCGTCGGGAACTATGGCGATGGAGCCGCGCGAACTCGGGTTGTGCGAGTCCGTGCCGATGCCTGCGATCTGGAGAAATGTTTTAATTTAGTATCTTAGTCTGAGCATGAAATGACAACAGACCTATAATCAAATACCAAGATGAATACCAATAAAACTAATAGTAAGAGTTACAGTCAAATATAGAAATTGCTTATAGAGCGACAAAACTGCTCACAACGCTTTCTGCTAATCATTGTAGAAGGCCCACATCGCGAAATATGGGTTATGGCTCTTATGTAAAGGCTCACGACCGACGGCATTGTAGGAATCACAGAAAAACCACATTGCGAAATCCCTGTTGTTAAAAATTACAGTCAAATATAGAAATAGCTCATAGAGCGACAAAACTGCTCACAACGCTTTCTGTTAGCCATTGTAAAAGGTCCACATCTCGAAATATGGGTTATGTTATGATGGCTCTTATGTAAATGCTCACGACCAACGGCATTATGGGAATCGCAGAAATACGACCACAACTGGGAGACACGTACGGCGGCACCGCCGCGTCAACAGTGATGTGGCCGGTTTGTTTAGACAGTTTTTAGCAAAAGTAATTAGATTATAAGAAGGAATGATTTGGATAGTCTGGAATACTTACCTGTGTCTCAGGATCCTGTTGCGTCTGCGCAGCGAGACCAGCGGACGTGAGGCGATCACTGCCCTGCTTACCCTTACGACGACGCTTGCCTCGTCTCCGTCCTTCACCTATCGCCAAACAATAAAATTAGCAGAGTTCTTTTATTACATTTTTACCACTTTTGCTCCCCTACAGTCCCCAAGGAACATGCATGCCAAATTTCAGCTTCTTGCGCCAAGTTCCAGTAGTTTCAGGTTTAACGCATGAGTTTTTTAGTGTCAGTAGTACCTAGTCAGTAACGCAAGCAGTTTGGCTCTGTTGTCTGGATCTAATATTAAAAATCCAACTAAAACATGTTCATGTAAACAAAATGTTACCAAGACAAGACAATAATGGCTTGCACTTTCAAAAATTTATATGTAGAGCCAAGCTTCTAACTCTCCACGACCTAACTCTACAAGCCCTAACTTTAAAGCTCATATCAAGCGCATATATACCGAGGGGGTAATTGTCTAACTCAACATCAATCGCAATCGCATTCAGTTTGAAAGATATTGTACGGCCATTGCTGCATTAATATAAATAATTTAGTCAACTTTCTTCAACAACAAGTGATGGATGTCAAACTGAAAGCGATTGCGATTGATGTTGAGTTAGACAATAACCTCCCGTGATACCTACTTCCAGATCATACCGAGAGATAGAGATATGCATTAGGTTAGTACAGTCATATAAGTGTCATGTCATAACCCGCGAACCTTTTAGAAACCTTTTAATATGCTTTAAAATTTATACCTACCTCCATCATCGCCATTGACCATCACGGATTCTCCTTCATCGTTACCCTCATTTTCCGCTTTAGATCGCTGCGAAGGTGGTGTATCTACTGCCTTGTTGGTTTTCTTTATCGCCTTTCCAAGGTTAAGTGACTTCAGTTGAGCCTGGAAACAGATGAATAAGTAGAACTTAATGTAACGATTTTATGTTTTGTCAGAGTTATTTATCGACGGTTAATATGACGACACAGACAGCACTGGAAATGTTAAAACGATTAGTTACAGAGAGATCGCTAGATGGCGTGTGACAAATTCATACAAAATTGCGTTTACGTAAATAACGCAATCGAGTAGGTAAGTAAATAACTTGCACTTGCGCACTTTGAAAAGTGTTACGGTTTAATATACTTATTTTAGAAACCGTGAACCTAGCCTTCCATAGGACTGAGGTGGTTATCACATTGCACCGGACACAGCTCCGGTTTGCGGTGGTGCGGCAGTTTGGCTGTAGAATCTTGATTTGCATACAAAACCGGCAGTGTACAACACACTCACGCCGCCGCCGCATCTCCGTCCACCGGAGCGGGATACTGCGCGGCAGTGTGATAGAGGCCGAAATACCTCAAGTTTCTTAAAAAACGAATCACTGTCATAAAGAAGTGGCTTTTCCTTTTTTCTCATCTGATTATTCGTCACTATCGGCAACTTCATTCTTTTCCGCTGCCCGGTCGGGCCTAACGAGGTCTTAGACAACACTATAGTCGAGCCACCCCTCTTCCTCGTCTTCGGGGCGTAGCTTATCACAATCCTGGTGAGATGCATCAGACTACAATCGCAAGGAGAAGGCGGTATGATAGCAGGGATATTCAACGGTTTACGCTTCACCCGCCGCGGTTTGACTGTCAACAAATTATCTCCGGTCACATAAAAACTTTTTTCTTTATTCTTTTTCGTTTTAGGTTTTTCATCCTTTTTGATAGTCAACAATTTTGTTTTCGATATTAGAAACGGCAACATTGTTTTTTTTAAACTGTGCTTTGTATTCACGGTTCACAGTTAACTGACTGACATTATCGCTGTAACGCTAGTAGGTGTGTAAGTAGGTATCGATTATTAGTTCCTTATCAGAGAGATTTGAACGGTCTAGTAATTACTCAATAGGATGGAGGGGGTGGTAGTAACTTCCATAATGGAATATTTATGCGTTGTTTTGTTCAGACTACTGAACTGAGGTTATTGATAATACCTATACTCTCTCTATTACGTGTTACACTAGTATAGTATTATATTATCTGTGGTGTTACCTACTCTTCGATTGAGTACCTACCGTAGAAGACATTAGAACTAACTTAAACAAACCATTTTAATTCATCCGAAAATTTGTATGTGGTCAAGCTACATATGAACTAAAAAAATCAAAAGTGCAGTCTTAACTTAGCCTTAACTTCTTAGCAGTTCTATTCGTCTGTCAAAGCTTCATTCACTGGCTGAGTCATCTAACTCAACACGAGTGGAGGCAGTGACAATAGTGGAGGCAGTTGATCGTATCTACTGGTCTTTGGCTATGCGGTTGTATAGGCACCTTCCGAGAGGTTCAGCGATAGTATGGCAGTTAGGGCGTTTAACAATGTCGTCTACTGTAAGTTCTGATTCGCTGTTACTTGAGAGATAGGCCATATAAAACTGTCAAGTAAACTGGAAAGTATCTCCTAATCGAACATTGTGAAACAGGGCACTTAAGGTACAGAAGCCTTACCCTCTTGAGAGTTCTCACGGTTAACGCTTCCTTCACTGGCTGAGCCTTAATTCTGACTTAAGTCTTAACACCAAGTGTGAGCCTAGGAAAGTTGAGGCAGTTGCTCGCACTGGACTTTTTAAGCTGTTGTAAGCGTTTTCCGAGCGGCTTATCTATGCTAATTTGTTACGCTAAGGGCCTGTTTCACAATGTCTAAGTAGGTAAGTTCTCAGTAACTGTTACTTGACAGATAGTCGACAAAACTTTCAATTAAACTGGAAGGTATCTCCTATTTGGACATTGTGAAACAGGCACTAAGGGTACAAAACCTTACCTTCTTCGCAGTTTTCACGGTTAACACTTCCTTCACTGGCTGAGCCCTCTGACTTAACACGAGAGGCGAGGCTAGAGGAGGCAGTTGCTCGCACTGGCCTTTTGCTAAGCGGTTCTGGGCTCCTTCCGAGAGGTTCAATGATGGTAGTGTAGAGCGGTCGTTAGTGGCGGTAGTAGCCTGGCCTGCTGTCATGTCCGAGGGCGCGTGGTAGTATAAAGTTTCCTGGATAGAGAAAAAGATAATGTTAAAATTAATAGTAAGTATAACAAATGATTGGTTGATTGATAGACAATCGCGGACATCGGTTGCACGTGTCAATTGCAGCAACAAATCTGACCCTAGTGGGTTTTCAAACGTATTGCAGTGCCTACTGGTATACCTAGCTAGCACCAACGAGAAATAAAATTTTAAAAAGTAAGTATGAGGTAGGCCTGTGCCAGAAGTGGGTCATTAAAATGCATGACGATGATTGAAATAGGCACACGATCTTAAAGAACTCTTTAAATTATTTTAGATGAGAAACTAAAGATAAAGCCTATATAATTAACTTTTTTATTTGGTCTGCGTCTGAGGCACTAACTAGGTATACATTATTTCATTAATGAACCTGCCTGGCTATGACTCGCGCAAGTCGAGCACGAGATGGCCGTCTTCTGATGCGGCTGGTCCGGGGTGAGGCAGCGGCGGGACCCCCTCTCGACTTACCACTGGCCAGGGTTGGAGTGAGTGTGCGGCCGAGAGTCTGTCTCCATGTATCTGCAGAAGATACAGGATCAATCAAATTATGAACCAACCTGGCTGTGGCTCCTGCGCAAGTCGAGAACGATGGCCGTCCTCTGATGTGGCTGGTCCGGGGTGAGGCAGCGGCGGGACCCCCTGGACTTACCACTGGCCAGGGTTGGAGCAGGAGTGTGCGGCCGAGAGTCTGTCTCCGTGTATCTGTAGAAAATACGAGGATCAATTGTGTGGTGTTAGATACTATTATAGTTATAATAACAGTCGTCTACAGGCCTTAGCACTAGGTATTATTTATTCTGTGTCTACAGTAGATAGGTACATTAAATTAACATTAATCTGCCTGTCTGTCTGTCGATCCTAGCAATGCTCTAAGCAAAATTGTGGAACATAATTTTAGTAGGTAAATACCTAATTTACAACTGACGTGACTTTATTCCCAAAAGCGTGCGACTTGCCGTTTTGCCGTCTATTAGTTCGCATAGTACAGAAATAGTGGTTTTTGCCCAACACAAACAACTCTAGTAGGTACCTAGCTAAATATGCGATAAGGGCGCGTTCAAAGTTAACAAATAGATACTTACCTACAAATTAATTAGTTAGATGGCACCTGCATGAAAGCGACCATGATAGAAACTAGGAAACAATTACCTATAGGTATACTTAAACAAACTTTACTTAACAGAACATTTAGATGAACAGCAACGTTTTAAACGTTGTCAATCATTAGAGCAATTTAAAAAAATACTCATACTTTTTTGTTTGTAAATACATAATTATGTACATAGATAGATGACACCCAGACCAAGACAAATAGATATGTAGGTACACGCACACAAATATTTGTCTTGTGCGGGAATCGAACCCATTGCAGGACCTCTGGCGCTGAAGGCAGGTAGGTAACCCCCTGCGCCAAATCGGTCGTCAAAAGTCAAAAGATGGTAAAAAAGTTAATAGTGAATTTTAAGAATATGAAGATAATAAAATAAATAAGTTTTATTTAAAAACTTTTTAACATTTTTATGACAAGCTTTTTTGCTTAGGTACTGTACTTTAATATTGTATTGTCATCCAAACCAAACTTGAATGCAAAGTGTTAAGCCCCCAGTACAGATTGGCCGACCATGGTCGGCGACCATGACCAATACATCGTACATTGACACTTTTGAACGAACAAGTTTAAAGATTCTTTCAAAACTGTCAATGTACAATGTATTGGTCATGGTCGCCGACCATGGTCGGCCAACCTGTACTGGGGGCTTTACAGGCTCAATCGGACACTGGGATGGGGTAGTGGGTCATTGACCCAAATAGACATAATAGGTACAGACATACACTGCAAGTTAAGGCGCCGATTCCCCAAAATAGGGTATTTTAAATTATGGATTACTCGCAAATCACAAGTACTTAAAACTCGGAAAAAATAGATGTTATTTTACAGTTATTTATCTAGTGCTTCCGGCCATATTTTTTTCGATTGGTGATATTTTACTGTGTCAAATAAAATCCCAAACATCCGTCTAATCGTAATCCAAATATCGTATTACTTGCAGTATACTTGGTTTTAGTTAATGAAAAATATACGAAAATGATTGTCTTTGAGTAGCCTAGGGATTCCGGCCGCCATAATTTCTTTTTTTAGTTAATTTTTAATTGAATTTTAAGTGATTTTCGATTCTCGGGGCGCTCGCGAGTTCACAGTTCACTGCCGGCTGCTGCTGCGTCCGCGTGAAGTGTATCGTTCGCGGCCGAGAAAGCGTTAGCGTGCCTATTTCGGTCGGGAATCCTCGCCTTAAATAAAAGCTTGTAAGTAAGTAATATAATTTACCTTCTAAACATATCCTCAGTAACAATGTCATGTGGCGTTTTGTTTTTCTCCGTAGCATTTTGGTCGTGAAACTTTGACAAGTCTTCGTGAAGGTAATGAGCTTTTCCTTCAAGGAACTGAAAAATAAAAGGTTGAAATAAAGTTTGCGTAAAACTTGTAAATTATAAAAAAAAATATTTCTTAATCGGGATTAGGTACACAAATTCTGCCCTTGCCCTTGATTATGTTTTTTACATTTATTATTCAAAGCTATTAATGCAACTTCGGTTATGGTCGATTATGGGATGGATTCCCAAAAATGTATTATCTCAAGCCCCTCCATACTTCGCAATTCGCAAGGTATAACACATCAAACATGGCTGTTGATGATCTCTGGGGAGTAAAGGTAACCCCTATGTAGTTTAGTGGTGCACACCACCACCGGTATTCCGGCCCAGATGTCCCGGGTTCGATTCCCGCAGTGGGACAATACTTAATTTCTTCGTTTTGGTTAGTGGTAGAATTAGGTGTTCTAAGTCCGCCTGCCGGCCTAGCATGAGCGGCTTAATTATAACACGCGATATGATATGGTACGGCATATGGTTTTCAGCATTATTTTTTCCGGCAGTTAGAGTTATTGTAAAATAGCCGTTCCTCAATGATTGAGGATACCGGCAGTAGGCGTTTCCACCTTCAGCCTTATCTTATTCACTTAATATCAGGTGCGATGAAGGCCAAGTGCTACTCCGTTGTGGATTAAAAATAAGGTTTGTAGAGGCCGGCGAGGCGTAAGGCCGCGCAGCCTAAATATAGCTGTTTATGATAATGTGGAATTGTGGATTACCCAGCTGTCCTTGACCCGCTTGACGAACTCCTTGGCCTCGGTTTCGGCGGGGTGGTTGCACAGCACATGACAGCACCGAGCACGAGAGGTGGAAGAGGTTGCAATTAAGGCGTAAGGCCGCAGCCTAAACATTAGCCACCTTATTACAAAACGTGGACTAAAATAGTCCTGGTTTAAAACTGGTACTACTGCTGGTGCTGTCACTTTCATTTTCCAAATGAAAGACAGAATTAGCATCAATCAAGGGGTAGTTGTTTATGATGATGTATCATGTGGATTACCCAGCTGTCCTTAACCCGCTTGACGAACTCCTTGGCCTCGGTTTCGGCGGGGTGGTTGCACAGCAGAGTACGACTGGTGGAAGGGGTTTTAAAGGCGTAAGGCCGCAGCCTAAACATAGGTATAGCTGTTTATGATGATGTGGATTACCCAGCTGTCCTTAACCCGCTTGACGAACTCCTTGGCCTCGGTGTCGGCGGGGTGGTTGCACAGCACAGAGTACGACTGGTGGAAGGGGTTTTAAAGGCGTAAGGCCGCAGCCTAAACATATAGCTGTTTATGATGATGTGGATTACCCAGCTGTCCTTAACCCGCTTGACGAACTCCTTGGCCTCGGTGTCGGCGGGGTGGTTACACAGCACCGAGCACGACTGGTGGAAGGGGTTGTAAAGGCCGGCGTAAGGCCGCAGCATAAACGGCGCAGGAGTCACCTCACATCGCAGCACTACACTGTCCTGAAAAAAAACAAGCGTTTTTGTAGAAGCGTGAATAACAGTAGGTACCTACCTGCTTACTTACCACAAACTTATCTGAACCGCTGCGCTGGTCTTTGGTACTAAAAAGCTTTTGTGCAGATCGCAGGTCATATTTTGGATTTTTTTTTGTTGAAAATTGCTTGTGGCGCCTCCATTGCGCCGGCTCAGATAAGGGTCATGGGCTGACAGCTTGTCTCCCCTCTGGACCATGGGCTACCGATACCCTTGGGCAGATGTATTGGATTTTGGAGCCACCCAGGTTTCAACAAGTAGCTAATTAGAAAAACCGGTACCAACCTTCTGCTTATCATGTGGATGTTTCGGAGTAACACTGGCCAGAAGACCAGTATTGCTTGTTAGTCCCATTTTTAATACACCATTACTTATTCCTAACTTTGTTATATTTACTACAACTCCTTTCTCGTAACCGTAACGACCGTTTCTTGTTTACCTAGTAAAATATCGATTAATCTATCGCCTAGTAACAATGATAACGATATAAATCTAGTAAGAAGTTATTTATTTATTTATTTATTTAAATCTATATTTTAGCAAGATTCTTGTAAAACACTCTAGGATAGAAAATTAGGTTTTGACTAGAGGTTTGCACCGGAGCAGCGACTACCGGAGAATAACCGGTGATTCACCGGTGAAAGTACTCGATTGAATCAATCGGTAATTAACCGATTGATCTCCGGTGATCGGCGCATCTTATTTTATTATGTAATAAAATTTACACAAATGAATGACAGACTTAACAACAATTATTTTATTATTAACGGACGCGAAGCGACGACGCCGGACGAGGGAGGGATTGATTTTTAGCCGACTACAAAAAAAGGAGGAGGTTCTCGTCGACTGTTTTTTTTATGTATGTTTTACCATAACTTCGCCAGTTGTTAACCGATTTTAATAATTCTTTTTTTATCTGAAAGAAAATAATGTATGTGGGGTCCCATGAAAAAATAAAAGTAGTCAGTTCAGTATTTTTTTCACAATCCTGAAAAAACACCGTTTTCGGCTGGTAGTTCCTGCCTTACTAGTCAATATCTCCGCGAACTATTGACCAATTTCAATGATTCTTTTTTTATTCGAAAGTAAACTCCTGAGGTGGTCACAATGTTACCAAGTTAGGATCTGATGGAGGAATCCAGGGGAAATCGAGAAAACCCGCAAATTTTATACGTAGGTTACGTGTTTTATGGATTTTCTAAAGTTTTTTAAGTATTTGCATCTGGTAGTCATCATCTCATGCTGATGAGCTGGTGATGGAAGGTACAACTCCTCAATGGTTAGGATTTAGAGGATAATTCTTTAAACATCGTTGATACGTTAAGATTTTTAGTTGTATTCTTTCAGGTGATTTAGGTGAGCTGATGATGGTAGGTAAAACTCCTTAACGCTTAGGAGTTAAAGCACGTTTTTTAAGTACCATATTCACGAATAGACCTTTAGTTATATTCTTTTAAGTTATTTAGGTTAGCTGATGGCGGAAGGGTAAACTGAATAACAGTTAAAAGTTGGAGGTTGGTGCTTGTGTTAATGTTCTAATTTAGATATGGGCTACAGTTTTAAACGTTGCACATAGTGCGACGCTTATTTATTAGATTTCTTACACTAAAAATGGAAAAATAAACAAATAAAAAAAAAAAACCGCCATCAAACAAAAACTGCCGACAATTAGATAAAGTCCCACTCCCACCATTTAGTCCTTTGAATGGAATGGTTTAATTTATTTTTTATTTTTTCCTTTTTTTTGGGAAGTGAGTTTTTGTCGGCAGTTTTTGTTTGAAGGCTGTTTAATTTTTTTTTTTAAATTTGAATGACTTCAAAATGGCAGCCGACCACTTTTTTTATTTTGTGATATTAGTGTCACGTAACGGGTTTTTGGGTGTGCTAAGCACGATTTTGAAGTGATTATTGAAATTCAAAATGGCGGCCGACCACTTTTTTTATTTTATGATACTGGTGTCATGTAACGGGTTTTTGGGTGTGCTAAGCACGATTTTGATGTGATTTTTGGGATTCAAAATGGCAGCCAACCACTTTTTTATTTTGTGATATTGGTGTCATGTAAGGGGTTTTTGGGTGTGCTAAGCACGATTTTGATATTATTTTATGAACTCAAAACGGCGACTGTCCACTTTTTTTAATTTTGTGATATTGGTGTCATGTAAAGGGTTTTTGGGTGTACTAAGCACGATTTTGAAGTGATTATTGAAATTCAAAATGGCGGCCGACCACTTTTTTATTTTATGATACTGGTGTCATGTAACGGGTTTTTGGGTGTGCTAAGCACGATTTTGATGTGATTTTTGGGATTCAAAATGGCAGCCAACCACTTTTTTATTTTGTGATATTGGTGTCATGTAAGGGGTTTTTGGGTGTGCGAAGCACGAGAAGGCTCAAGGTTACCCAGAGAGCAATGGAGAGAGCGATGCTTGGTGTTTCCCTGCTCGATCGAATCAGAAATGATGAGATCCGCAGGAGAACTAAAACGACCGACATCGCTCGAAGGATTGCTCAGTTGAAGTGGCAGTGGGCGGGACACATAGCGCGGAGAACCGATGGCCGTTGGGGCGGAAAGGTTCTCGAATGGCGACCGCGAACCGGACGACGTTCCGTGGGCAGGCCCCCTACAAGGTGGACCGACGATCTGGTCAAGGTCGCGGGAAGCCGCTGGATGCGGGCAGCGCAGGACCGATCGTTGTGGAGATCCTTGGGGGAGGCCTATGCCCAGCAGTGGGCGTCGTACGGCTGAAATGATGAAGCACGATTTTGATATTATTTTATGAACTCAAAACGGCGACTGTCCACTTTTTTTTATTTTGTGATATTGGTGTCATGTAAAGGGTTTTTGGGTGTACTAAGCACGATTTTGATGAAACACGGTTTTTGGTACTATTTTGACAAGAAAACAGCAACTTTTCCATACAGCAGGCCGACGCCCTTGAAGTTGAGCGAAACCGACGCCTGTATATGTATTTACGTAAGTACGGAAAGATTGTCACAAATTTAAAATGAGAAGGTGGATCTTTTACGACCCCGAAGGTATTGTGAAATAAAATAAAATATTTTTTTAGGGGTGGCACATTAGGGGCAAGGGCATTATCTAAATATGTTTTATTTTACAAGCTTTTATTTAGTTTCAATTTGCCAATTTCAACATTGCGTTGGTGTTTTCTTGACAAAATAGTATCAAAAACATAGGTTCATCAAAATTGGCCCAAAAACTAAAAAGTTGGCCGCCATGTTGTATTTTTTATACCTTTAACATCGCGTAGCTGTTTTCTGGTCAAAATAGTACCAAAAACCGAGTTTCATCAAACTTGGCCCAAAAACTAAAAAGTTGGCCGCCATCTTGGATTTTAAATGATTTTAACATTGCGTTGCTGTTTTCTTGTCAAAATAGTACCAAAAACCAAGTTTTATCAAAATCGGCCCACAAACAAAAAAGTTGGCCGCCATCTTAGATTTTTTAGTATTTTTAACATTGCGTTGCTATTTTCTTGTCAAAATAGTACCAAAAACCAAGTTTCATTAAAATCGGACCACTAACAAAAAAGTTGGCCGCCATCTTGGATTTTTTATATTTTTAACATCGCGTAGCTGTTTTCTGGTCAAAATAGTACCAAAAACCGAGTTTTATCAAACTTGGCCCAAAAACTAAAAAGTTGGCCGCCATCTTGGATTTTAAATGATTTTAACATTGCGTTGCAGTTTTCTTGTCAAAACAGTACCAAAAACCAAGTTTTATCAAAATCGGCCCACAAACAAAAAAGTTGGCCGCCATCTTGGATTTTTTTGTATTTTTAACATTGCGTTGCTGTTTTCTTGTCAAAATAGTACCAAAAACCAAATTTGTTTAAAATCGGACCACTAACAAAAAAGTTGGCCGCCATCTTGGATTTTTTATATTTTTAACATCGCGTAGCTGTTTTCGGGTCAAAATAGTACCAAAAATTGAGTTTCATCAAACTTGGCCCAAAAACTAAAAAGTTGGCCGCCATCTTGGATTTTAAATGATTTTAACATTGCGTTGCTGTTTTCTTATCAAAATAGTACTAAAAACCAAGTTTTATCAAAATCGGCCCTGAAACAAAGAAGTTGGCCGCCATCTTGGATTTTTTAGTATTTTTAACATTGCGTTGCTGTTTTCTTGTCAAAATGGTACCAAAAACCAAGTTTCACTAAAATCGGACCACTTACAAAAAAGTTAGCCGCCATCTTGGATTTTTATATTTTTAACATCGCGTAGCTGTTTTCTGGTCAAAATAGTACCAAAAAACGAGTAGCCCAAAAACTAAAAAGTCGGCAGCCATCTTGGATTTTTAATGTTTATAACATTGAGTTGCTGTTAATGCTGTTTAATGTTAATATATTGTATATTAATACGTAGTAATATATATACGTACGAACGTATAATACGTAGAAACATATATAAGTAAATTAATTAAATATGTATGTAAAAAAAAACAAAAATCTCCGGTGATTCTCCGGTTTTTCACCGGAGATTGCCCAATCACCGGAGAATTCAATCGGTTCTCGAAATTTCGCTCCGGTGCAAACCTCTAGTTTTGACATGATTGCTTCTGCCAGTTGGTAGAGCAAAGAGTAAATAAATAGAGTTCTGTTTGCAAGAGGCCAGTTATCTTAAAATTACGTTTTTTTACGCTGTAAGATAAAAAATTTACTGAAAAAAGCACATTTTCTGTTCTTTTGTTTTAATAGCTTTTAGTGGTTTTCATGATACTGATGCATAACATTAGTATTCTTCTCATACTCAATGAAAGATAGGAAATTAATTTAAAGTAGATACCATTCAATACCTACTACCTACCAATTCTTCATACTCACAATTCCTAAACTTGATGGATTTTTAAGGGGTTCCCATATTCACAACAGATTATTGTGTACATATATCACAAAGAGAAACAAACGAAGATTTTTTCACATATATTATTCAAAAAAATTTACACAAAAGCACTAAGACATCCATTAACCTTATTGTCTAAATAAATGAAGTTTTTAAACCGACACGCAACCTCTTAATTAAGATATAATTTGTCTCTAAAAATAATACTCATTTCCTCTTTTAAATAACCAAATTCTATGGCATTACAAACATAACACCTACAAAGCGACATTTTTGAAACTTTTTTTATCTCTACAAATACCTTTAACTTTTTTATTTCGACTCTATAATATAAGTTCTATTTATAACAAAGGGAATTTATATTACAATATAAGTAGTGCAGTAGAATTACTGAATGTGTACATTGGGCGAAAATTACGACTTACATTTACAAGAATATAACTACTCAGTGTCGTCCAAGTAATTAGCATGAAAACGGTTATTTGTTATTTTCTTCAACTCGAATTACTTTAGACTTTGATGTGAGTTACAAAAAAATATGTTTTAAAATTACTTAATCTTGGAGAAGTCGTAACTTGAAATACCTACGGCAGATTGTATCGAAATATTATTATAATTAAGTATAAACATTTCTTTTGAAACATTTCTACAAATTAGAGTCGAACATATTATTATTGCGTCGGAATAAATATTTTGTACTTGGTCAAAATTTTGACATCAATTTGCAGAAATTGATCTTACAAGAAA
This sequence comes from Crambus lathoniellus, assembly GCA_949710035.1. Classification (NCBI taxonomy): domain Eukaryota; kingdom Metazoa; phylum Arthropoda; class Insecta; order Lepidoptera; family Crambidae; genus Crambus; species Crambus lathoniellus. The sequence goes on along the minus strand of OX453303.1, from coordinate 6,348,395 downwards.
GTATTTTCAACAAATGGACTAAGTATTGCAACAAGACTGCTAATCGTAATTATTTATTAATTGTTAAGTTATCTTAGTTAGAGGATCATAAAATTAATTAGTTTTCAAAGCATAGTAGTAAGCACCAGTACATTAAATCATAAAATAATACGTAAGTCGTTAATATAAATATTTCATGATGGAACCGCAATGTTTATTACAATTCTTATTCAAGGAAAATATGAAATTTACTGTCTTCCTTGTTTAGGGCTAGTTAATCTAATTAATAATTGTTCCAGCATATTTACACTTATTACCTGAGTAATAAGGTCGATTGTCAATGGACAGTACTACAGGTATCTGCTGAATTATTTACTTAATTAATCATTGCACATATGTGTTGCTGATTTTAGACATATTAAATATAAATGTGTAAAACAATACACAACTGAGATTAATACTAAATTAGCAGTCATTTGTTTAACAATTCCATTTCGAAATTTTCACAGATCAATACAAAAGTAAATTCTCTTCATAGTAACATTAATGACATTTTAATTTCGTAACATTAGTATTCAACATTTATTTTTACATTTTTTAAACAAGTAGTTACAAGAATTATTGCGTACTTCCATAGTTAATGGTTGAAAGGCAACATTACATTTAATTTCAACACTCGCCATGAAACCACAATCTTATGTTTGATATGTGAATCTAATTTTACTTAAATAACTGAGTAGTAGGTTCTGTTAAAATTTTGTATGCAATATTAAATTGTAGTTTGAATGTAAAACACGCTGTGGTATAATAAATTTAAATGAACATAATGTAAATAATTTAAGAGAAACATTTGCATTTCCTTATCCTTATAAATATACAGAGTAAGAAAGTCACTACAGGTCAAGTACATAAAAGGCAAGTCGATTAGAAAGGCAAGTCACAGTCCCTACTCTGTTCTATACAATTTAAATTTATTTATCATCAAATACATAAATTGTCGTGTCATGAAATAGCAACTAAACTTAGATATTTTTACTGAAAGGTTAAATCTGTCTGTAGTCATGTTTTTACTTATGTAAACCGGCACATTCTGGTTTTTGTAAAAAATAATTTAAATTTAAAATAAGTATAAAATTACACGAAACACGTGACATGACATCACGTCATTCTCCACATAAAATTTTTAGTTATGACTAGTAGTTAAGAAATAAATTTGAGCATGGAAAATAAGCGTACTACATGACCATGCAGCTATAAAACCGTTATAAAAACTTAAAGTTAGATAAATATAAATTACAATAATTATATCGTCACACATACGAAAGAGAACTCGTCTCTCGATCTTAAATTATTTCACGGGGAACACTCGGATCGTCATTATATTACAAGGTCACAATCACAAGGGGAACGGGCGCACTACGGCCGGGAGGCACGCGCCGCTTCCTCGAGCGCGCGCACTTTAAGCTCGCGCTCGCGCTGCTGCCGCAGGAAGTCCTCGTGGTGTGCGGGGTGGAGGAAGCCGCGCTCGCGCTCCATCAGCAGCTGCCGCTGCAGCTGCTCGTGCGCCGCCGCCTGCTGCGCCAGCTGCTCCGCGTAGGGCCGGCCCACGCCGCCCAGCAGGTCCGGGTGCGGCAGCGGCCGGTACGGGCCGAGCCCCGCCAGCGCCGCCTCCTGCTGCGCCTGCGCCGCCGCCTGCTGCCCCGGGTGCAGGTGCAGGTGCGTGTGCGAGTGTGCGTGCGTGTGCGCGTGGGTGTGGGCGTGGTACTCCGGGTTGATGCCGGCCATCTGAAGCCGCACCATCGGGTCGGCGGCCAGCGCGAGCCTCTCGGCCGCCTCGAGCTGCGCGGCGGCCACGCCCGGGTGCGGGTGGTGCGGGTGATGCGGGCCCGCACCCGACACTGGCACGGATTGCGGCTGGCCGCCCGCACCGGCCGGGGGGATGCCGAGCCGCTCCAGTCGCTCGCGTTCTAGCTGCGATAGCGCGCCGGGGCCGTGTCCCGGCGGATACAAACCGAATTGAACCGGTATTGCGCCCTGCGGTGGCGGGGGCGGCATCCCGTATCTTCTGTGCATTTCGAGCCAATGCGGATCGAGTGCACGAGGTCCAACGTTGTTTTTGAGTAGTTCTTCTTTAAGTCTATCGTTGAGCTCGCGCTCGCGTAGTTCTCGGATCTCACGATCCCGTTTCTCTCTCTCGAGGTGCTCCAGCTCGAGCCGCTCCCTAGCACCTGCGGCGCCGTACATAGAACTGAGCTGGTATTGGAGCATCGGATCCATACAATGACGTGGTAAATTGCCTGGACTGAAACCGGCGTGAGGGCGTGCATATTCGGATAATTGACGTAGAGCCGGAGTTTCGGGATAACCAGGTGGTCTTTGAAACCGGTCGTATGGCGACGATATTGTCTCTATCGCACCCCTTGACGGTGGTTTTGTTTCCGGTTTTTCTGGTGTCGCTATTTTTCTGTGAGCCTGTTGTGCTATTTTCTCCCTTTCTTCTCTGTCACGTTCCGCTTGCTTTCTCAATCTTTCTTCTCGCTTACGTGCTAATTTTGATTCTGGCACTGGTTTGAAGATCAGATCTGTTCGCGTGCAAGAATTATAGTCACCGCGATTCCAATGTCTCAGGAATATGGCCGATTGTGATCTGTGACATTCTGTGTCTTCTATTTTTGGTTCAGGGCTGGGGCCATGTGGTATATGTGCAGGGCTTGGAATTTCTTCCTCTTCGGGTTGAGATTGTGTTTCAAGTTTTAGTTCTACATTATCGTCAGGTATCTGCCTTGGTGGCCCTCGCAAATGTGGATGACCATGTGGTAATTGATGTGGAGAGCCCGATCTTCCATGTGATTGTTGTAAACCAGCAGCGGCTTGAGCGTGCAGTCTTAGGCTTTCAATAGAACTTGGACCTGGCCCCGGAGGCAATCCCAGACCCATTGGATGACCCATTGAAGGTGGTTGAATCATTAAGTGGTTTGGATTACCAGGGATCATTTTTGGATGATGACGCAAAAGCATAGAATCAGCTGGCGATAACCTCTCTGGATGATGTGCCAAATGGTGGGAATGATGATGAGTGTGATTATTTGTAACATTAACACTTGACGAAGAACTTGTTGTTTGAGATAAACTTGCTGACAAATGATGTGGAGAGCTTGAATGGGAACTTGATTTCTGCTGTGTATTAATTTTATGTTGTATAGACTGCGACGAACTACTTGAAGTCGAATGGGATATAGACAAGGTGTGGTTTGTTCCACCACCAACGTGACTGGGTTGCTTCTCTGTACTTGTATGAACTGCACTGTGGTGGCTTGTAGAATGGTGATGAGTCATTGTAGTTTCATGAAGTTGATGTCTTTCAGTTGTAGAATTTGGATTCCGTGGATCTTCAGTACTCTCAGATATTTCTCTCAATGATCTTGTTGTGACTGAGGAACTGGTACTGTGATGAGCACTAAGCATTGTAGTAGATTCTATGGTTGCTGACTTGACTGGATCATGCCTTCCTGGAGTGCTTGATGCTGGGTGCATAGGTGGTATAGGATGGGGTTGAGGCAGAGGCCCATATGGGTATGGGTATGGCATTGAGTAGCCTGGATGAGGATGTGGATAATATGGATGCATAGCATGTGCTGCAGCTGCTGCTGACAGTTGGAAGATAGATGGATGTAGTAACGGATGGTGAGGATGATGTAAAGGTGATGCAAATGGATGTGGGTGATGTCCAGGCTGCTGCCCTGAATGCATCACCGGGCCAGGAATCGTAGATGGTATTGTTAAAGGTGTTGGATTCATCAAGTTCAGCGCAGAATGTGATACAGGAGTGTTGTGTTGCACTGGAGATGCAGATATATGACGAGGTTGGGATGGGCTGGTTAAATGTCTTGAGAATGGAGACGTAGTAGCAGATGGGTGAGGATGTCCAGGTGTCCCATTGTGACTCGGTTGGCTCTTAATCGGTGTTGGAGTATGGGGACTCTTAACAGGTGGTAACGTGTTTCCTGATTCTGAACCACCACTCTGACTTGTAGGTGGCAAGTGGGGCTGGTGCAAAAAGTCTGGTTCCTTCTTTATGCTGTCTATTCTTGGCCCAAGGAATGCACTTTGCATACTTGGAGTATCATTTGTTGGTTGACTTGGTGGTCTACTATTATTTTCAACGCTTGATATCGATTCTCTATCTCTTTCTGTACTTAGGTGTTGTGCTATAGCACTTCCAATAGGATATCCAGGCACCTTTACTTCCTTTAAAGATTGTAAAGGATCACTGCTTTGTGTAGACAGATTTGCAGGCATACTATCTGGAACTTCTTGCTTGATTTTCAAATCCTGTGGCATTGATGTATCGCTTTGGTTGGATGGTGGAGGGATAATACTGCCAGGATGACTGTGAGATGGTGGAACTTGTTGTATTAGAGGAGGCAGAGAGCCAGGTTTGTCTAATCCTGGATGGCTATGTCCAAATAATGGTGCTGGCATAAAGCTATAAGGTCCCACATTAGATCCACTTCCAACTGATAGTAATGGACCAGGGGGTAGCAACCCAGCAATAGAAGATTGACTCATAGTTGGTGGAGGCATGCTTTGTACTGAAACTGGAATATTGGATGCTTCTGTAGATCTAATTCCCATATTTTCAGGACGTACAGGTGAAGGAAATACAGGAGGCCTTAAGCCAGAATTTTGATTCTCATGTTTCTGATTGGAAGTCTTTAGATCAGTAGGTTGTTTATCATCATGTTCCGAATCTTTTGCCTCTTGAGAATTAGCAGGTGAGATTGGTTCAGTATTAGTTGTAGATGGATGTTCCATTGCTGGTGGTGATGAAGCTCTAGTGTTTGTAGGAGATGGGCTTATTCTTTGTAGTGAGTCCAATCGAGGAGTATTAGGAGAGTCCACTTTATTTGCTGTTGAAATTGTTGCTGTAAATATTTCTGGTGTATTTTGATTTTTCATTTCACTGGTTTCATCTCTAGGTTCTAACTTAATTACTGTTTTCAAAGGATTTATATGTGGATTATGTTTATTAGGATCATTAGAATAATTTATATTAGAGCCATATCCAAAAGGTGGCATACCACTAGCAAAATCTTTTGCACTTCTTATAATAGAACTTTCCTTATTGATATTAACTGGATTAAAAATATTATTAGTTAGTCCTCCTTCAACTTTTATGCCATGGTTCAGTTTGGGATTGTAAATATGGCTGTCCTTTACAAAGAAATTGGTGTTTTCTAAATTAAGGGGTTTATTTGTCTGATTCACTGGATGAACTGGGAAGTTATGTGCAAGAGGATCCTTTTGGAATTCATCCTTTTGTAAATTGAGAGAATGTTCTTCACTATCAATTTCTTCTTTGATTTTAATTTTTTCTATAGATTCTGTAGCCATTGGTGTGACTTTTGGTATAATCAGTTCAGTTTTTGGAAATATAGTGGCTGGCATAGCCAATGATCTTGGTTGGTCATTGTTATCATTGTGTTTTGGGGTATTAGAATCAGTTTTTAAATCAAACACATTTCTATCTTCTTTTTCTGAAGACACTTTAAATGGTGTTACAGGATCCTTTTCTGTTTTAATTATTGGTTCTATATTAGATTCTACTTTGACTTGTGGCTCTGCTACTTTTATAAGGGGCTCTGCCTCTGGTTCTTTATTTTGTTCTACATTTTCTTTTTCAGTCTTATTGAAACTGAAATCACAAGCCTCTGGCTCTGGTTCAGTCGTTTCAGGTTCATCAATAGCAGGAAAACTGTCATTAGTAAAGCTTTCTGAAGGACTTTCAGGAGGTTCATCTTGCTTTTTCTTTTTCATTTGAACATCACCATCCATAATTCCTTCTATTTTCGAATCATCTGGAAGACGCTTCTTCACTTTAGATACATCTATTTTACCATTTGCTACTGGTACTACTACTTTCTTCTTTACATCTTTGCTGACAGGCGTTGATAAGACTTTCTCAACAACATTATTGTTTGTGGTTTGTGTTTGTGTATTTGGTTTATTAGCTTTTGTTTTAGATTTTGAATCATTATCACTTTCATCCTGACCTTTCTTTCCATTAGGAGTAACCTGTTCTTTTGATTTATTTCTTGTCCTCATCCTACTAGGGGAATCTTCCGGATTATCTCCCGTTCTCCCATTATCCACTTTAGCCAGATCACCAGCATCACGGGAGTCACTATCTTCTTCAGAATTTTCATCTTCTGTGACTGAGCTCATTTCTCCGCCTTCTTTTGGATTAGGTGATGGTCTAGAACCGTTAGTATCTGGAACTGTAGGAGTAGCTTCTGGTGTTTGTTCTTTTGGTGTACCAGCACGAGAATTCCTTGTGTTCCGGACACGTCTAAGTGATGCTTGTCTTCGCCGTCTGTGAGGCCTATTACTACTAGCACCCGGTGTCTTTTTCCACAAATAATAGAACTCAACTAGTTCTGAAGTGTCTTTATGAGGTAATAAGTCTTTACGGATTTTGAAAAAGTTTTTACCAAATTGACGTATACCTTTCACAAAACGCTTGGTTTCCTCTTCTGACCACTTTTTTTCTATTCCCTTGGGCACAGGGCACTTAACTAGAGCTTGAAGAGCACGGCCAGGGTCATATCCTGAATCATGTAACACATCAAGGGCATTAATAGTAGTGTCATCACGGCTAGCAGCTACACAACCATCATCTGGAGACCCACCGTCACACATGCCGGCGAAGGCTGCCATCGATCTGGCAGCCCTCAAGTACATAACCAAGTCTCTGTCGGTGGCCTGTGCTGGAAGCCACCGTAATTCTTCTCCACCCGGACACGGCTCGTCAGGGCCGAGGGGACCATTACCCCGTATGTCCGGCAAACACGCATAAATATCTTTGTCTTTCACAGGTTGGCTCGGTGTACCCACTTGAACCTCCCCTTGGTTCTGGGCCATGATTTGCACGTATGGTTTATTTACACAGCGCACTCTTCACATTACACAGAGTATCCATAGTCTACATATTGCATTCATAAAACGGTGAGTAAATCCACGAAAACACTTCCTCAGGTGTGTATTGGATTGTTTGAAGAACAGTAAGTATGCCATACATAATTATTACTCCTAATGGCCTCCATTACACGACGCATTGTGCTTCATTTTCAGAACTTGTGTGATACGAAGAACATATAACTTATGATCTCACTTGTTCAAACCCTAGAGATATATTCATTAGGTCAGTATTTAAGCATATTTTACTAGAAAATTAGTAAATGCTATCTACATGCAACCTTTTGTTTAGCTTCGCCTTTCTTTGGCCACCATAGACAAAACATTTCTATAAAATGGCTGCCACGAAAAACATTTTATTTTACGTTCCATTTATACTAAACAAGTGACGTATTTAGTTTTTAACCTACGTTATCAAATTAATAACATAAAAACTTTTGATTCTCCAGTAGTAAGTTTTTAATATAATATTTTTCCTACATTTAATTACAATGTTTATGTCATTATTTTTTAACAACTCATGATTGGAATTTTGGTATAGTATCTATGTTACGTGAAATGGATTTTAGCTGAAGCTTGAGCTACCTTTTCTCTATGTTTTATTTTTTCAATATTCAAAAGATTATGGTTTTTGGATTTTTATTTGAAATCAACAAGACCACATTTTAATTATTGACCATAAGATAATATGACAATACTTTAAGAAGATTATTAATTAATCGATTAATTGAACAATCCATTGAATGGATTCCTAGTCATTGTCAACACTAGTCATTGTCATTTTTGTTTTATTTTGTTGGTATTTGGTTGGTATATCCGGTACTAGGCTGACTGTCAGTTGTTGTTGTGTGTCTGAAGCCCCCAGTACAGGTTGGCCGACCATGGTCGGCGACCATGACCAATACATCGTACATTGACACTTAAACGAACAAGTTTAAAATGATCGCCGGCGATCCGTCCCGTGTCGGTTTTTAGTGCACGATTCAAAGGGAGTTTGTCGCAGGCCACAAAGAGCGTTCACACGTTGGCCGATCATTCAGTTAATCTGCATATTTCTGCGTTGACTGACGTGTAGGATATTTTAAGCCCCCAGTACAGGTTGGCCGACCATGGTCGGCGACCATGACCAATACATCGTACATTGACACTTTTGAACGAAAAAGTTTAAAAAGGTTATTTCAAAAGTGTCAATGTACGATGTATTGGTCATGGTCGCCGACCATGGTCGGCCAACCTGTACTGGGGGCTTTAGATTTATTGTTTTTTTTCGCAATCAGGGGCCCTATCGCCCTATGCCTAAGAACAATAACTAAAGCTAGTTATTGTTAGCTTTAGTTATTGTTCTGAGCCCTATGCTAAATGCGCTTATATTACACTTACATTGCTCTTATTTGACAATTTGGTATCGCGCTATTTTCTCAACGACAACAATACCATTACCATTCCTTTTCGGAACGATTTTTCGAATCGCGCTAGGTTTTTAAACGTAAAATGACATTGCAGCCGATAACTGACCGTTCGCTTATGTCAAAATAAACAGCTAGTCGGAGGCAGTTTTTTCAACATTATTCAGAAATTATTAGCGGCTTTTAGTAAGATTACGTGTGTTTCAAGTTGTTAAAACGTATTTATTCTCTTGCTCAGTGGTTGTTAATTCCGGAAAACAATAATACCTTGTCGAAAATACACAAAAAAGTGATAATCAGATGAAGTAAGGTGACGGGTGCTACTTGACTCTAAACGGCTCAAGAAAGACACTCGACACTGCCTTCCAACATCCCCCAAGAGCGGAGAGGAGGTCCCGAAAAGAGCCCGTTTGAAGGAGGTTACCTACCAAGGCAAAGCCGTCTTCCCCAGTGATGAGTTTATTCTCAAATCTGGACTAGACTTGAAAAGTCATCATCATCATCATCATCAGCCATTTAATGTCCCCACTGCTGGGGCACTGGCCTTCCTTATGGATGGATAAGGAGAATGGGCCATGAGTCATGACCCACCACGCGGGCCCAGTGCGGATTGGTGGGTATTAACGACTGCAAGTGCAGCCGGGACCAACGGCTTAACGTGCCTTCCGAAGCACGGAGGAGCTTGAGATGAAAAGTTTTTGGTCACCCATCCCGTGACCGACCATTGCGAAAGTTGCTTAACCTCAACGATCGCAGGCCAAGCGCGCTAAAACTTGAAAAGTACTACGAAATAATTCAAAGTAAACGCCAGTAAAATTTATTGTAAAAGTTGTAATTTCAAAACGAGCCTGCACCTCAACAGAAAAACTCCAATTCAACACACGCAACGTACCACAAAAATCAACCGCCAAAAATCCCTTGTATTTGACAGTTGGATGACACTGACATTGACAACTTGACACTCTATTTTTGAAAAGATTCATTCATAAAAGTAACATCACTGGTATCATTCATTCACCGATCCAAACGATCGCAATGCCATCGCAATCCGTCTTCCATCCGTTTGTGAACGTTAGGGCGATACCTTTTTATGTCACGATCGTAAACTGATTGAAATGGAGTTGTAATGAAATCGCTCTTATTGCAAAATAGGGCGATAGGGCCCCAGGCCATTTTGTGGAGCATATTACATTGTCAAAAATATCCTTGATGTATATCTTGGATAAAATATATTTTTTATTCAAATGATAATAAAATACACTTAAATTCACAAGATGTATAGGAGTATTCTGTTTTGTTATCTAAAATGAGCGATTTTCTGAGAGGCCATTTAAAAAAAAAAAAGCTTTCATTTGCTTCACTAGATGGCGTTGAATAAGTATGTACATGTCTATGGTATATTTTGGTATGAAACATATTTAAATTAATTACTATTTAAAAACCCAAAGGAAACTAATGATATATTAAATAAGTACTACTGTGAGGAACAGAAACGAAATAGGTAAATTTAAAGATTTAGGTAAATAAATAACATCTGTCTGACGTTCCGTTTTACGTAAAAAAGTCGCGTCAAAGTAAATCTTATAACGTTCCGTTCCTTCTAACTGCATAGGTGGGACAGCGCCATCTAGTGACTGAGCTTTCAGAAAATCGCCCATTAAGGTCCGGTTGCTCGTACATTTAACTTTTGTCAAAATTGACAAAAGTTAAAATTTAACTGATGTCAATTTTGACATCGGTAAAAGAAAAATACATTGGTTATTTTAGGGTTAAAAGTGTTGTCTGTACTATTTTATTAACCTTCCCTTAATTACTAATGGCAAAATTTAAACCACCCCCACCCTGTCGGTTATTTTGACCGCCGTTAAATCTGTAATTTGACTGCTCGTTAAAGTAACCGCTGCTTCAACAACGCTTTTTAAATTTGACCGCCGGTTAATTTTACTTTAACCATAATTTAACCCTAACCAAGCTTCGAGCAACCGGACCTAAGTAAATAAAAATTGCAAATAAAAAAGGTCGGCCAACCTGTACTCGGGCCATAATGGCCCCAGTACAGGTTGGCCGACCATGGTCGGCGACCATGACCGGCGATCATTTAGTGACAGTGTTCACACGATCGCCGGTTTCATTCTGCGTTGGACTGGCCGTGAGGATGGATGTGTATGCAATGACGGCTTATGCAATTTACATTTACAGCGCTTTTAATTTATTACGAGAATTTTTCTTTATTAATAGAGTCTGGATCTTGTATAATATGTCTAGATAAATGTAATTATGCATTAAAGTAATAATAGACATATTTATCATAACACCCAGACACAGAAAAAACAAATACTTACATCATATCAATATTTCTTGGGCGGGGATTGAACCCAGTATAATAATAATAATAATGTATTAATAACGTTTTATTCATTTTATTTTTATTTACTTAATTTTAGATAACAAAACAGAATACTCCTATACATCTTGTGAATTTAAGTGTATTTTATTATCATTTGAATAAAAAATATATTTTATCAAAGATATACAACATCAAGGATATTTTTGACAATGTAATATGCTCCACAAAATGGCCTGGTTGCGAAAAAAAACAATAAATTAAAATATCCTACACGTCAGTCAACGCAGAAATATTCAGATGAACTGAATGATCGGCCAACGTGCGAACGCTCTTTGTGGCCTGCGACAAACTCCCTTTGAATCGTGCACGAAAAACCGACACGGGACGGATCGCCGGCGATCATTGCTCACAGTCAACAATCACACGCAAACCGGCCCTGTACACGATGGCCGACCATGGTCGGCGACCATGACCAATACATCGTACATTGACACTTTTGAAACAACCTTTTTAAACTGGTTCGTTCAAAAGTGTCAATGTACGATGTATTGGTCATGGTCGCCGACCATGGTCGGCCAACCTGTACTGGGGGCTTTATAATTTGTGGGGAAGCTACAAAAAAGTTTGAACTCCCTCGGTTCTCCAATGGAGGGTTGAGGGCCCACCTGGGGGGCTACCGCCATAGTAAAAGTATATATATACCTACCATAGGTGGCCAAATTATTAGGGACAGTACTGAGATTTTTAATTTTTACAGTTCAGTTGAATTTCTGTAACAAATGATTGGTTGTAGGTCTCTTATGAATTTTTAAATGATTTTGTATTCTATTGAGATCATAAAAACTAAAAATAAATATACAAAACTGTTATAGTTTCTCTGTATAAGTATATATTATACTGATAGACGTAACTAAAGTAAGTTTTAATATGTATTTTGTAATGCCGCCTTTTGCTGCAATGCTCTTAATGCACGCTTTTGTATTTTCCTGTAGTGTGGGGTTGTTTTTTCATTCTCGGATGATAGTTTCTATCAACTGCCGCTTGGTGTAAATTAGTTCTTTCGCCATCACCAGTCTGGTGAGTTCCCACATAGAGAACTATGGGGTTTATTTCTGGCGATTTCCCAGGCCGTGGCAAAAAAGAAAATTCTATTATCCAAGAATGCAGTCACACTTCTGGCTTTATGGCAAGATGTAGAGTCATGCATAAAGATGTAGTAGTTATCAGGTAGCCATTAAAAAACCTACGGTAGTAGGTGAGTTTCTATGAGTTGCTTGTACTGGTCTTGGTTCATGGTCCTTTTAACAATGTATAGGCGTCCCATGCCTTTGGCTGAGATGCCAGACTACACCATGACACTAACCGGGTGTTTAACCCTCTCCACTCTCCACTAGGCAATCTGCGTGGATTTTTTCCCAGGGCGTCGTCGTGTCACAAAAGAACTTTTGTCAACCAAAACTTGAAATGTTGACTCGTCGGAAAAACACACCTGTAAAATTACAGAATTTATAGAAGAAAATCGTTAAAGACCTATTTAAACTACTCAAAAAAGTTTTAATTATTCGACTCCAACCTGCAACAGTTATATTTTGATATTGTCTAGCCCAGTGCAGTATTTTCTTTTTCATAGGATCGGTTAGGACTTAGGCGTGGTTTTTTGGTAGGTCGCCCCGACCCATCCGCCGCGGAGACCAACCGCCTCCGTATTGTCTTTTCCGAAATATTTACACCATCGTCGTTCATCATCATGGTCAAACGAGCAACGCTCTTTTTATGATTTTTGAGGCAGATGTCTCTGATTTTTCTATCAGTATGAAGAGTGGGGATCCTTTTCCTGACACATTTGCCATCGCGATTTGCTTCTAGAGATTTTCTGTTGTAAATTTTAGTGTTTATTATATTAACGGCAGACTTTGAAACCCCAGCAATAGCTGCTATGTCTCTTTGGAAATGTGTAGAATGCTGTGACAACGCTTGTATCTCTATACATTTTCTTGGAGACAATCCAGCCTTAACTTAAAAAAAACTAGAAAATTAAAGTTATCGCGTCGATAAGACATTAATACAATGTAAATTCATAGACAAAACAGCAAGAATGTTGTTTTATGAACAATTAGTTACTTTATATGGTTATTAAGGACAAGAAAATCGGTTAAAACTAATAAAAAATATAACAAACAAAAACACTACAAAACCGCGCATTTTTGAAAAAATATCTATATGGGGAGAAATGAACATTATCGACAGATGAATCGCATATCCTGTGTAGCCACTTGCCAAAAACAATAATAAAGATACCAGTAGCAATATCAAGCAAAATAACCTTTAAAAAACAACATAATTTACAGAAACTAATATTACAAACTATAAATTACATAAATATGAGCACTGTCCCTAATAATTTGGCCACCCGCTGTATATATAAATATGTGGGAGAAGCCCACATATACTTTTACTATGCTACCGCGTAACTTTATGGGTATGAACTTCATACGTTTTTGGGAACTTTAAGTCAATTTTATAAAGAAAATAGCCGCTATTAGTTCCTTGTTTTATGACGTTGGGTATAACGATCACTAGCTAGCAACGTTCAACAGAACAAAGCAGCAAAAATCTATCAAGATAAGGAATTCAAATGACAGTTGAAGCCCATACCCATATCCATATTTCTTAGCCCCCCAGGGGGGCTACCGGCTAAGAAATGCAATGCAATGCAAGCAGGGGGGCTACCGCGTAATTTTATGGTTATGAACTTCATACGTTTTTGGGAACTTTAAGTCAATTTTATAAAGAAAATAGCCGCTATCAGCCCCCCTATTGCCTAAGCACCGTCGGCTTGAAGCCAATGGGCGATTTTCTGAAAGCTCAGTCACTAGATGGCGCTGTCCCACCTATGCAGTTAGAAGGAACGGAACGTTTTAAATTTTACTTTGACGCGACTTTTTTACGTAAAACGGAACGTCAGACAGATGTTATTTATTTACCTTAATCTTTAAATTTACCTATTTCGTTTCTGTTCCTCACAGTAGTACTTATTTAATATATTATTAGTTTCCTTTGGGTTTTTAAAAATAAATAATTTAAATATGATTCATACCAGAACATACCATAGACATGTACATACTTCGTTCAACGCCATCTAGTGAAGCTTTTAGAAGCTTTTTTTTTTTAAATGGCCTCTCAGAAAATCGCTCCTTGTCATGCCATACCAAATGTGTTACGACATGACAACGACGACTGCACGATGCGTCGTAATCGTAATCAAGCCGACGACGGTGCTTAGGCGGTAGCCCCTCTGTTCCTTGTTTTGTGACGTCTGGTATAACCTTCGAGCAACGCGGGCCTTCCGTCTCGGAAGGGAGTAGGCATACGAAGCATTTCCCCTCTGTCAAAGTACTAGCCCAAGTGGGCAAAGGCGTTTATAAAAACTAGTTGCACTCAGATTTTTTACTAGACCGGGTCCAGTCGCGCAAGTGAACGCCGCAGTATTAAAAATGCCGAATTGCTCAGTTTTTTGCTGTAGAAAAAAGGTCTGGAACATCAAGTTAACAAAAAGATGGTGTAACATTTCACATGCAAGTAAATTCTGATCATATTATTGCTTCGCATATTTTATTCTTAAATTGTTGACGGATTTGTTCAGCAACATCAAGTCCGCTCGCCCATATAACTCTGTCGAGCAAACATGACGCCTGCAGTTTATACTCTTCTCTTTCACTCGATTCCGCATGCCCGGAGAGTGAGAAGGACGGGTATAACCTGCAGCTGTCATGTTAGCTCGACCGGTTTATACAAATTTCAGATCGGTCGCGCGATAAATCCGACTTCTCGCCGACGATGGGCAACACAGTGATGTTACCGTTACATGTCATAATGTTTGTCGATAAATTTGAGTGGCAGTTGGCGACGCGACGAGACGTTATTTATTCATATGTACAAATGATTGTTATCATGGTTTTATATGAACTATAGTACGTTATTATTATTGGGTTACCTAGCATGTAATTAGAATAAACAAAAACCGATCAAGAGCAAGTCTGACTCGCGCACTGAGGGTTCCGTAACATCAAGTATGAATGAAGACACGGCGGTGTAGAATATACGTTATAAAAATAATAGGCCCGTCCGATCGATTACGACCACGGCGGCCTATTTTTTTTGGATAAAATATGATGAAAGCATTATGATTTCATTGTTTATTTATCGCATTTTTTGTGTTTACAGCTTCCATAAAAATCCTGAATTAAAGAATGCATGGAAAAGTTTTTGCAATAATAAGCAAACCTGGGATCTCAAGCGGAGCAGTGTAATTTGCTCGACCCATTTCATGTCATCCGTTTTTCAAGCTCTTCCAAAGAAAAGGAGAATAATATCGGAGAATTCAATATGTACCAAATTTAATAACAGACTGCATTTTTGCCGCAAGTCTTCTAAGTATTCTCGGTGTTTTAATAAAGTCACAAAATTGCATCTCACTGTTATACTTATTTTCCAGAGCCATTCATAACCCATTGAACCATCTTACAATACTGCTGGATCTACAAGTTCAGCTATGCCTAACATGTTGACATATTTGATTTCTTGATTAGTTGAAAATGGTTTACTGTTACATTATATAATATTAAGAGCAAATGTTACTACTTAAATTAAGTATTCTATTGTGATGGAATTCAATTTCAATTTGACGACTCTGTATAAAATATAACAGGGAGAAAAAGATTGCCCTTAAAGGTTTTCTTGTCGGTTCTTCTTGCAAGGTCTCCCGCCGTAGGATTTGCGAACTGATGGCGTAGCTGCTTTGACGTTCACAAGTGTTGTAATCTCAACCTAAATAGCAATTTTGAATTTTAATATCTCGTGTCACGGCGCGTATGTGGTCGCACTCTTACAAAACAGATCATCAGTAGCGATTGAGGTATAAAATCATCAGCTCTTAGAAATAGCGGTATAATATTAAGTCTTATTACTATTCTCGTACCTACCAAGAAAAAAAAACAAAAACAAGCGCAACCACAAACACCGTGACACGAGATTTTTATATAATAGAATATCAAAAACTGTTAGTAAGATCCTACATAAATACCTAATAATAATTATAAAAAATCTTAACTAATATTATAAAACTGAAGAGTTTGTTTGTTTAAACGCGCTAATCTCAGAAACTACTGAACCGAATTGAAAAATTCTTTTATTGTTGGATAGTCCATTTAGAGAGGAAGGCTATAGACTATATTTTATCCCGACATTCCCACGGGAACGGGTAGGTACCACACGGGTTAAACCGCGAGGATCCACTAGTTAAGCAATAATTGTTTAACCGATAAATAAAAATAATATTAGTAATATGTTTCAGTTTGTTACCTTTATTAGTTCTTCTTCCGAAATTGAAATTTATTGATATTGCTGCATCGACAGTTGAGTCCAGAGCCCTATTTACGTTGAAATCGAGGCAATGTGTGAGTGAGTTGTGACTCATCCGTACACGAATTGTCGCTGTATTGTTTCATTTTCTATGTGTTAGTGTCGTCTTTACAGTATTGTTTTTGTATGTAAGTATACGGAATTGCACTTGTGTGCACATTTCCTCCCCCCCAAAAAAACGACAGAACTATTTGAATAGAGTAAACTCGCTAAGGCTACTCCCTTCCGGGACGGAAGACCCGCGTTGCTCGAAGGGTATAACCACAGCCGTCTCTATCGTCTTCTACAAGCCATGCTATGATACGGAACGGCAACATTGCTGTGAACCGGTTTACTCCTCTGAGTACTAAATCCTATGGAGGTGGCATACCTACGAAAAAGTGAGGTGTAACTAAGTCACAATGTAAGAAAATCTTGGAATTCAATTTTAAACTACTTCTAATTGTCGTATTAATCGGTCCGTCAAAATCGGTCCAGCCGTTTCAGAGATTAACCGAAACAAACAGACAGACAGACAAAAATTGAAAAACATGTCATTTTGGTATATGTACCGTATATTTAATCATATGCACGTAGTAAAAAGCGGTTATTTAATGTTACAAACAGACACTCCAATTTTATTTATTTGTATAGATGTATAGAAGATATGCCATCTCCATAGGATTCAGTACTCGAGGTTTACTCGCTGTTTACCTGTCAAACGGTGCAAACGGTGTCAAATCGGTTCACTTAAAACTACGTTGCCAACTTTATGCGCATGGCTTGTAGAAGACGATAGAGATGGCTGTGGTATAACGATAACAACTAGCTAGCAACGTTCAACATAACAAAGCAGCAAAAATCTATCAAAATAAGGAATTCAAATGACAGTTGATCGAAGCCCATATCCATATTTCTTAGCCGGTAGCCCCGGTCAGTCACCACTTCTTGTTATTATCTTTATAAACTTCGGGCCCTCAATCCTCCATTTTCATTTGTTATCGTCTTCTTATTTTTGCGCATAACGTGTAAAAGCTAGAAAACCACAAAAATAACTGTTCTTACAAATTAGAAGCTTTTAAACGGTAGCTGTAAGTTAGTGATTTAATTTTGTGAGCCAAATAAACTTTTACCAGTTGGAGAACTGAGGGCCCATTTAAAACGAAGATAATTATAGAGTACAACAGCGTGTTGCTTTATGGTTTAGGTTTCATGAAATTTTTTTCGCTTCACCTTGAATTATGACCCCAAAGACCTTTTCTGTAGTGTCGATAGGCGGTACAGGTGGGCCCTCAACCCTCCTATGGAGAAACGAGGGCCCGACGTTATGGGTACATACATGAAGCTCGACTTAATACTGTACCTCAGTATTAAGTCGAGCTGGGGGTCTACCGGCTAAGAAATATGGATATGGGTATGGGTTTCAACTGTCATTTGAATTCCTTATTTTGATAGATTTTTGCTGCTTTGTTCTGTTGAACGTTGCTAGCAAGTTATCGTTATACCCGACGTCACAAAACAAGGAACTGATAGCGGCTATTTTATTTATAAAATTGACTTAAAGTTCCCAAAAACGTATGAAGTTCATACCCATAAAGTTACGCGGTAGCCCCCCAGCATGGGTAAATATCTCACTTGTTTGACTGTCACAAAATCTGATTCGAATTTTCACATTTCTTAATATTTGAGCATTAAATCTTCAGCACAATTTCATAGCGATTTGACGAACGGGCCTTCCTATCCTACCACACGCTAATAAATGACATCTAAAAAAACCCATAGGCACCCATTAAGCCCCCAGTACAGGTTGGCCGACCATGGTCGGCGACCATGACCAATACATCGTACATTGACACTTTTGAACGAACAAGTTTTAAAAGGTTCTTTCAAAAGTGTCAATGTACGATGTATTGGTCATGGTCGCCGACCATGATCGGCCATCGTGTACTGGGGGCTTTAGACGATTGCTGTCAGTTTGCTATCAGTCACGCGATTCTTTTAGCCAATCAAAATGCTGCCCGAAGTTCCTCTATACCGATTGGTTAGCTAGTCTTGAGTGATGGAATTGACCTCAGAACAATAACTTATTGTTCTGAGGAATTGACTGATGCTTGCGTGACCGTCTAAAGCCCCCAGTACAGGTTGGCCGATCATGTTGGCTGACCATGATGGGCCATCGTATACAGGGCCGGTTTGCGTGTGATTGCCGTCTGCGAGCAACGCAAACTGCCCCCTGCCCCTGTACACGATGGCCCATCATGGTTGGCCAACATGATCTATAAATCTCGTCGTAAAATCTCTAGTTTCACATGTTGGCCACCGGAACAGAAAATATGTTTTTTAGATATAATAATCTGTTTTAATTTTATCTGTTATAATTTTAGCTTTTAATGAGTGAAAGTAAATAATAATAAAATAAATGTATTTTTGATTTTTGAACGTAAATCAGCTGTTTGTGCTCATGTGCTGCGCGCGTAATGTCAAATTGACATTGACAATGACATAATGCCACCTACAAAAAACTGCTCAATCAAACGCACTTTGGACTTCGTAAATTAATTTTTAACCATAAAAGATATAGCTAATAACTTGTAAAGCCCTACCTGGCTCTACCAAATATTTGTATTAATCAATGAAGTATAAGTTATGTGATAATTCTAGTACTAAGCCACAAACACCATGTTTAATCCCGCAGTTACTGTGAGACGTATCGATGTTTTGATTCGTATTGTCGGCAAAAGAAAAGCAATTTTGAGTGCTAATTATGTAAGGGCTTACTCCAGCGAAGACAAAGTTACAATTGGGGACGTAACTAAAGAAATTCATGTTCCCAGAAAGATAGAATATGTCCCTAGAAAGTATTGTAAGTAGTTTTGTAAATAACCTCTAAAACCTTGTATTAAAAGTACCCCTCTTTTCTCGTGGTCCCATGATTTTGTCCCATTAAAATAAAGTATTGTAAGTAGTTTTGTAAATAACCTCTAAAACCTTGTATTAAAAGTACCCCTCTTTTCTCGTGGTCCCATTTTGTCCCATTAAAATTGTGCTCACAGGATTTTGACCCATTAATGGGACCACGAGGGATTTACTATTTCTCGTAGTCCCATTACTATTTACGGTTGTGGAGATTCCCTCTCTAAAATGTGTAACAGAATTAATATAGCTAAACCAGAATATAAGAGATTGGGACCATCACGTACACATTCAGATCCCGTAGTATACATAAAATACACAAAGTAAAAGTCTTATTTCACGGTTTTCACGTAAAATATCAAATAATTACTCAAAACAACGATCAGCCATTTGTTGCAATTTTAGTACCCGAGACATTCGAGCGGGGCGCTTTGAATCGGAACAAAAAACAACTGTCATTTCGTTTACAACATTTAGTCCAGCGTACTTGTATTAAAGAGGTCAGTGTTCGAGGGATAATCGTAAAAACCGAATCTTTGTCCTAGCTAAAAGGGGATTAAAACGAATATGGTGTATTTCCTGCATAAACAAACTTTTTCGAGTGTGTAGTCAAGTAAAATAAAATACAACATTATGTACATATTAACATTTAAATTTTCTAAAATTAAGAACAGAAAGTTACATAAAGGTAATTATTTTTTTGAAAAATTAATATAAATAATGTATCATTTACATAGTTAGTAAACAAAACAATACTAAAGCAATGGCACAGTGTACAAAGGCGGAAATGTCATTTGGAAGTGTAAATGCTGTGAGCTTGCCGTGAGACTAAAAAACCAGTAAAAACCCCTTTTTACATTAACATTTTCTTGGCTTGGCTACACTTCCAAAACGACATATCTGCTTTTGTACACCGTATGCTTATAGTAGGTATTGTCTCCCTTCCCTTCCCATAGTAATACACATCCACTTTCTTTAAACGAAATTTCTTCTTCCATACCTAATATGTTTTCTAATTAATATTATTTATTAATTACGTTCAGTGAAGCTGTTGTTCAGGAATGTCCAACGTCAAGTATTTACATTGTCATTTATTTATTATCGACTTCACTACACAGTTACACACTCCAAAAATCGGATTACACACATAATGACATATTGATGTCTCTGACGCAAAATGACATATTGTGACTACGCAGAATGACATACGCATAATGACATATCTTGGACTTGACATATTGTGACCACGCAGAATGACATACGCATAATGACATATCTATGACTCTGACGCAAAATGACATATTGTGACTACGCATAATGACATCTTGGACTCTGACACAAAATAACATATTGGTGACCACATTACAGTGGCACAATCTTTTCTGTTGCGGTGACAGCGGCGCTATGTACGTTTTTCTTTTTTTTGTAGCAATTTACCCGGCCCTGACTTCTAAGACCTTCAGCCGCAAGCAGCGCTATGGTTGGACATCAACTTGACAGCAGAATGACATTAAAAAAAACATGATGTTTCACATTTTGGCCACCGGAACAGAAAAGATTGTGGCACTGTATACAGGGTTATTTTTAAATACCAGCAACCTCGCAGGAGTAAATTACTAACATCTAAACAAAAACATTTGTTCCACAACTTTTGTAAAAAACTGACAAAAATAAAATCGACTTTTCATACAAAACTTTATCAGCTATTCGGTTATATATATGGAAAGTCGATTTTTCTTGTCTGTTTTCGGAAAAGTCGTAGAAAAATGTTGTTGTTTATGATGTTAGTATTCTACTCTGGTGTTTACAAAAACCCTGTATAAAAATTAAGGGGTGACTGACATATCAATGCCCAGTCCAAACCACTGGACCTAGAGACTTGAAATTATGTATGTATGTCGTGGTCAGATCATTGAATTGATTATTTCATGAAGGTTGGTCATTTCATGAAATAGTCGTATTTCATGAAATTTTGATTGGAATATACGGGAACCAGAACGGGAATGGATACAAGAATGTGGCGAGAACGGGGATAAACACGAATGGAATTTTATTATGAGTGGGAAGTTTGAATGTTTAGATGTTTATTACTCAATCACACAAAAACGACGGATTTGGAATTGCAAATAGATAGTTTATAGCCTAGTTTAAATAAAATATACTTTTATACCGGTCAAAACCCACTAAGGATTTTCCGAATGTCCACGCGGACGAAGTCGCGGGCGAAAGCTTCTAAGGGAAACAACAGTTTCAATAAGGACCCAATGTAAAATACTTTTTAGTTAGAGATTGCATGGCTGGCTACTTCAATTTTTTTTTTTTTTATTTTTTTTTTTTCTATTGTTTTGCCATAGTCGGGTAAAAAGGGATCTCATGTCACACACCACAACCGTTATGACATTGATACGTAGACGTATTTATTACAAACTAGCCTTCCGCCCGCGGCTTCGCCCGCGTGTACTACACGACGTTATCCCGCGGGAAGGTGATATTTTTCAGGAATAAAAAGTAGCCTATGTCCTTTCTCAGGCTCTAGACTATCTCTGTACCAAAATCGGTTCAGTAGTTTAGGTGTGATTGTGTAACACACAGACAGACAGAGACGCATTTATAATATAAAGTAAAGACTAGCTTTCCGCCCGCGGCTTCGCCCGCGTGGACTACACGACGTTATCCCGCGGGAATGTGATACTTTTCCGGGATAAAAAGTAGCCTATGTTCCTCTCCAAGCTCCAAAGTATCTGTGTCCCAAATTTCAGCCAAATCCGTTCAGCCGTTTTGGCGTGATTGAGTAACATACATCCAAACATCTAAACATCCAAACATCTAAACATCCAAACATCTAAACTTTCACAGTAGTAGGAAGTAGGATATACGTGCAACACAATTTTACGTCTTTAATTCATGTCATTTCGCGTATGTGTCAATTCGCGTATGTGTCATTTCGCGTATGTGTCATTTCGCGTATGTGTCATTTCGCGTATTTGTCATTTCGCGTATGCGTCATTTCGCGTATGTCATTTCGCGTATGTGTCATTTCGCGTATGTGTCATTTCGCGTATGTGCCATTTCGCGTAATCAAAATGTGTCATAATGCGTAAAATTGCAAAAATCTTTGCAAGAAATATTTAAAGGAGGGATCCACAAACATAGATGGTAATGGGACTACGAAAAACAATACTCCCTCGTGGTCCCATTAAATAATAATGGGACTATGAGAAACAGTTATCCCTCGTGGTCCCATTAATGGGACAAAATCATGGGACCACGAGAAAACAGGGAAAAGTACTTACCATGATGAAAATCCAATAAATAAATTATGTAATCACAATCATATTATTCCTTATTTTTATCCCAAGTTATTTATTTGGAATAGGCACAAAACAAAACTGTAGTAAAAAAGAGTTGGCAGTTTTTTAATGGTTAGCTACCTACTGTTCATAGGATTGTGTTGTTGGTAGAAATATACTCCCATTGTTATATTGGTGATCCCTCTTACAAGCTTTTTTTACAATTATTTTTTAATTATTAAACTACTATCAGCTTCTTATTTCTTTGGAAGTTCAATTAGATGAGCCATAAAGCAATTTATACTAAAGCATCTTCAGTTTTAGGGTATAACTCACTCATTATTTTGTCTTTTTCAGTAACAATAGAAAGTTCTGAAATTAAGTTGTTGTCTCAGAGCACTCTCCGGAACTTGAGATGGATGATGCAGAAGGATGCCTTGGGGCAAGATATGTTCCTTTTAGGAAGACCGGGACCTAGCAGGTACAAATATACAAAACTAGCGGATCCTCGCGGTTTTACCCGCGTGGTACCCGTTCCGGTGGGAATATCGGGATAAAATATAGCCTATGTCACTCGGGAAGAATGTAGCTTTCTACTGGGTACTGGTGAAAGATTATCTAAATCGGTCTAGTATTTTCGGAGTCTATTCAATGCAAACAAACAATCAAATCTTTCCTCTTTATAATATTAGTATAGATAAATTCATTTTTATAAATTAATTATGACTTGTTTGCATTTTTTTTATTATCAGTACTTACTGAGTATGCATTTGACCACCATGCAGCTTAGCAGACAGGATGTCAACTAGGGTGTTGGTTGCATGCTTACCAAGGAGGTGCCCATTCTCTGTTGCATCTTGCTTGCAATGCTATTTTCTAAATACTAAAAAAAATCGAAACCACAGTTTTTTTTATTTGATTTAGTACTCCAATGTAGGGTTGCCAGGTATTTTTTTCAGAAACTCGGGACATGTACTTAAATTGAATAAAAAAATCGGGACATAGCATTTTGCTGCGGGACAACAAAAATGAAAGGATAAAAAAATTCAAGTTTATTTTCAATGAATTATTGCTTTTATTTATAATCCTTTTTCAAATAATAAGTATTGTTTGTCATATTTCAATTAACTTTTTGCTTTTTTCAGCAATTGTTCATTTTTTCTTCTCATAATTTTACAAGATAGTTGAAAATTGAATGTTACAGCAACTCCAATCGGATAAGTTTTTGTAATTCTGTGATTTCGCATATCTGTCCATATAATATTCATTCGAGACAATACTCTCAGCACAAAATAAAACTGAGAATAGGTACTTAAAATGTTCAAACTTTTCAATTTCGGAAATTGTTTCTACAACGTGGTCCACAGCTGCACACTGCTAAACCACTAAAATCGGGACACTTGGCAACGCTACTCCAATGTATTGATAAGCCTAGTTAGTTCTATAATTAGTGAGAAAAAATATGATTATGAGATTTCCAGCATTGTGAACGATGATCGATCAATGTTATTGTTGATCAAGGATTGTGAAATACTTATTTTTTCATGAGATAAATAATACTAGAAGAAAACAACTAGTCCTCAAGTATTTCTTAGTACTATGCGATTATTATAAGAATAGGACTGTCAAACGGAATTTTTGATCTTTGTTCCTTTTCTTGCACATCCTACACCCTGAAGTGGAAGCGAAACGCAAACAAATATGGCCGTTTTGACAGTCCTATTCTTATATTAATCGCATAGTAGAAGTCTTAGGAAATAGTGTTTCTTGTGTACCGTTTTACCAATCTTATCCTTTTAAAATATATCCATATTGTATTGCATGTTTTGTATAAATTATATATACCTACTTACATTTATTTTCTTTTTACTCCTACAGGAGAAAAATAGCTCTGCAGTACCTAGAGTTGACACAAAGAGAGTTAGAATACGTAGCTCTGTCTCGTGATACTACTGAAGCTGACCTCAAACAAAGGCGTGAGATACAAAGTTCTACTGCAAAATATTTTGATCAGGTATGCTGTATTATTTATTTTATGTCATTGAAAATGAAGTACTTAATAGAAAAAATCAACCCATCTCACAACTAGCTCTGATGGGGCTCGAACCCAGGACATTTCACTGTCCAGGGTAATGCTCTAACCATTGAGTTATGGGGGCGGGTAGATTTTTTCTAATAAATAAATTAATAACTTCTTACAATCACACCAATTATCTAAGCCCATGTTAATTTCATTAAGAAACTGTATCATGGAAAACTTGATAATGGATAAATATATACTTAAATACAGAAAAATGGAAAATGAAGTATTTAGAAAAAATCGACCCGTCTCACAACTCGCTAGCCCATCGGAGCTAGTTGTGAGACGGGTCGATTTTTTCTAAATACTTCATTTTCCATTTTTCTGTAATAAAAATTGCATTGTGAATGCAAAAAACTAAAAATTAAAATATACTTAAATACTTTTTTGTTTGTAAATACATACTTAAAATACATAGTAAACACCCAGACCAAGACAAATAGACATGTTCATGCACACAAATATTTGTCTTGTTCGGGAATCGAACCCGAGACCTCTGGCGCAGAAGGTGGGTAGCCTACCCCTGCGCCAAATCGGTCGTCGAATATAAATAAATAAGTACTTCATTTTCAATAATAAAGTAAAAATAATTTCATTATAATATGTGATATGACAGCTAAATCACTTAAAGTAGTTTGATGCTAAAATTGGTAGCTTCCATTGTAACAGCTCATCATGACGCATCGTCGTAACTAAAATGGTCCTTCGAACCGGATGAATATTTTTAATACGGCGCGTAATGAATGCGCAAATCGCTCGCGCCGCGCATTTTGACGGGCAATTTTGTGACCGGGCCCTAGGGCCTCACCTACACACCAAAACCGCCGGCATGTATAAGAACATTGTAACCCGGATTATCCATGCCGTCGACACGAGAGCCGTGATATCTCAAAGCCGGCGGGTAACTGAGCGAGTGAACATTATGAAGTGAGCGCGGACGCAGCCGGCCGGCACGTTTGTGCAAAATTAAGCAAGGCCTGACCTGTCCCCCTGATTCACAAACTATCGGAAACGGAATCGGATTCGAATTCGCTTTGTCGTTGTCTATTCTATAGTGAGTGACTGAGACAGTGCATATATTCCGCTGTCGGGAGCGCTTCCGACAGTTTATAAATCTCTTCTCTAATTTAACGAAAAACTAAACTTCGTTTATTTAATTTCTATGTTTTTTTTTATATAAAACTGGGCAGGCATTTGGCCACCATCTTGTTTGTTAACAGGGTGTGGCCTAAGATGTTGCATGCTTGTCCATGAGGTGCCTGTTCACTCTGGCCTTGAAGATACCAAGGTTGTAGTTATCGGGGAACACATAGGCAGGCAACGCATTCTATTCCTTAGCGGTTCGCATAAGAAACGAATCTGCGAAGCGTTTAGTGCGGACAGGTGGAGTGTCAACAACGTAAGGGTGATAAGCTTGCCAGCGTCTGGTTCCCCGATGGTGGAAAGGGGCTGCGGGAACAAGGTCGTGCAGTTCTCTCGCACACTCCCCAAAGTGTATTCTATAAAAAACCGATAGACACGCAACTGCGACGGTGACTGAGGCTCTGAAGTTCCGCCGTAGCCAACGCTGAGTTTCCAATGAGCTTCCTGGCACGGTTTTCGATCGATTCCAGAAGTTGTAGCTGATACTTAGCAGAACCATCCCATAGGTGACAACAGTACTCCACGCACGGACGAATCTGCGTTTTGTATAACAAAAGCAGTTGGTCCGGCGTGAAGTACCGCTTAGCCCTAGAGAGGACGCCCAGTTTCTTAGCAACACACTTTGCAATGGAATCGATGTACCACTTACTCTCCAAAATTCAGGTTGGATGATAAGTTCAGGCCAAAATTAACCTCGATCGCGATCACTGATCGCGATCGAGATTTACTTTGTAAAGCTGCCATTACACAGTCAATATGGATCGCGAACACAAAATATATGAGTCGATCATTGATTTTGATCGCGGATCGCGATCGAGATTGACTGTGTAATGGCAGCTTTACAAATTAAACCTCGATCGCGATCAATTCAATCACGGGTGGCTCATGATTTGTTCCATGTCTAGAAGCTTTTATTCTAATCTGTTTATTGATTTATTTTACTTAGAGTGCAGTCCGCGCCGCCGTGGAAGGCCGCGTCTTGGTCATAGAAGGCATAGAGAAGGCAGAGAGAAATGTGTTGCCAGTACTTAACAATTTGCTCGAAAACCGGGAGATGCATCTTGAAGACGGCCGCTTCCTGGTGCCAGCTGCTAGATACGATAAATTGCTGCAGGTAAACCTATCAACGTATCTGTATTGTTTTAAATCATAAGAATTAGATCAACCTAATTTGTCAGACTACCATTACACAGTGAAACCTTTTGTGGAGAAAAAGTATTTTTTAAGGTGGTTAAAAAAATATTTACATTATCAATCGTCGTTGTCTTGCATCACATGTCATATGTGAATCATAGAACTATGTAGGACTAGGCATAAATAATATAATCTATATATATAAAAATCAATGCCACTTTTTGTTGTAATTTTATTACTCAGAACGGGCTAACCTATCCAAACCAAATATTTAGGCTTTGTTCGGACTATTTAGTAGATGGTTTATGTGAAGTTTGCACAAAATCGGTCGAGCGGTTCTTCATTTATCACATTTTTTGTCACAAATGAATTCAATAAATGGCGGATTTTGTTATTGGGGATTTTGCTGTCAAATTGAAACTAGGGTAGGGTAGGGGTAGGGGTAGTGGTAGGGTCGGGTCGGGGCAGGGTAGGGTAGGGAGGTGCGGCGAGGAACATGCCCTCGGTGTGACCGAGTCCAACATGCCGTTTGGTATGCCTAAAGATCGCATTCTCCTCTTGATACAAAAAAAAGGGTAGGGTAGGGATAGAGTAGTGATAGGGTAGGGGTAGCGTGGAGTAGGGGGGTTCCACTCCAGAACGGAGGGTGGAGATTCACGGATGACGGAGAGAAATCGGATGACGGAAATCGGATCTATTGCGTAAGTAAACTACCGTACAAATAATTCTGCGACTACTCCGGACCGTATTTTAAGGGATTCGGATTGGACGTAGTGAGAAACCGCTCTAATAGTATTTCAGTAAGTCCGGTTCGAATCGAATTCGCATCTTTACAATAAGGTTTCGGTAGGATTGGTGCCAATAGAGTGCCGAGAGTGCCAATAGTTGCTGAGATTGAAACACTATCAATTTAAATATTTTCTAATAGTGTGTTTGTGTGATATTTTTTTTTACTTATAGTTATATCTTTTTCGTAATATTAGCAACACGATACAGCGTATTTATTTTCAAATACCTTGAATATTGTTAGAGATATAGAGCATCAAACTTTCTTATTAGACAAGTAGAGCTCTACAGGCTAGTGACGCTACCTGCCTGTAACGCCATTTAGTCTCGCCATAAAAAAATCATTTTAGAAAGAGACGACTAGAGTCATAATGAAACACCTTATAAGCCGATTGTTGTAAAACAGACACTTACATACTGACTTACATTTTTACTTAAATATTTTTTCACTTTCTGGAAGATTAAGAAGGTGAAATGAACAACATCCCCCCCCCCCCCAGCTAATTATATCCCCCCCCCCTCAATCACGTCATCACTCATTCAGCCAGATGAATTTACCGTCATTGTCTCTTCTCTTGTCACTTTCATAAAATTCATTTAGGTTTCCGAATAAGACAGTTTAAAAACAATATTAAATGTTAAATGTTTTTCAATAGGAACACGGACCTGAAGAAGTATTGAAGTGGAGATTGGTTCGTGTAGACGAAAACTTCAGAGTGATAGCTCTTGGACTCCCCGTACCGCGATACACGGGACAGCCGTTAGACCCACCGCTGAGGTCCAGGTTCCAGGCCAGAGATGTCGCCACTATCGGGTTTGGAGTGAGTTGAGATTTAGTACTTAAGACAATATATTCATATCAATTTCAGAATCTATAGAATTGTTCATCCAAAGGTACCTAGGGAAACTGGTTCTGCCTTTACAGACTAGGTTCCAGGCCAGAGATGTCGCCACTATCGGGTATGGGATGAGTTTAGACTTAGTGGCTATGACTGGACGAGAATTTTCGAGTGATAGCTCATGGTCTACTGGTAGACCATGAGCTATCACTCGAAAATTCCCAGTACCACGATACGAGACAGACGCTAGACCCACCGCTGCGGTCCAGGTTCCAGGCCAGAGAGTGTTATAATGAGCTAACTCATATATGTATAGGTTTAGTTTAGAAGTAGGTAGTAGTTGAGAGCTTTCTAATGTAATACGACCAAAAAAAATTCTTTTAAATCCTTTTACATATTCCAATCAAACTCATATAGGTACCATAATTCATCCAAAATTAATTCGGAGTAATTTTGTCCACTTGCACGTAGATTAAGTTTCTGCCCAACTTTTATAAATATAGCTTTAATATATTTATTAATTATGAATACACTCATATTTATAAATGCGACAGAAAACGATTACAAACGATCAGTATGATGTCTGATCAAACTTGCTGATAACACGTTGCCCTAGCCGACGCGACGCAGCAAAGTTGGTTGGCTGTAATACTATTCTGACACGATTGGTTGATCACATTACGGTATACCCACTTACTGCTTTATAACGCCACTAAAGGACAGTCGAAAGTGAACCTTATTACAAGTATTTCTAATGTTTAGATAACAAGCAGAGGTCTAATAGTTTTAGAACAAGCAGAGGTCAAAAAGTTTTAGTGCTATCTGGGTCAATGGGAAACTTTAAAAGAGCTTTACGAAAACGCGTGCGATGAATTAACACTTATTAAATTGGGTCATATCTAACAAACCAGGTTGGTAAAGTTTGTTGCTATTTGTTTAAATTAAAATAACTTACCCAGTCATCGTTTACAAATCGATGTGAAAACCGAAATATATGTAGCTTACTTCGGCAAAAAACACAACATGCAAGATGCAAAGCCCGCCCGCTCGCAAAAAATGCATGTATCGTGCATTTAAAATGCAGGTATCGTGCACTGGTATTTTCGTGGTTTGCATGTGCAATTTTTTGCGGGGCGGGCGGTGGATCTTGCATGTTGTGTTTTTTTCGGAAGTAAGCTAGATAATTTCGTTTTTCAGAATGGTTAGGAATTTCTGCCAAGTAACACCTGGTTCAATCAAATGTTTACAAATCGATGCGGCCAGTTATCAACTGAATGCAAACAAAGTATTTAAACTTCCTATGAATTTATTTATTTTATTTTCCAAAGCTTTAAATTTAAAATTCAAATAGAATAGAAAACGACTACATCTTACTCTACGATTTCTGCGATAGAAGACTTTCCGCTCGGCTTGTAGGGTTCGAGCTAAACTTCTTGGGCATTTCTGGCATAAATATGTGGACTTGCTTCTTGGAGCCAACGTTTAAGTCCGGAATTAATTTCTTACTAACTAAATCAGCGTATTGTTTTTGAACCTCGCTTCGTTCGGTGACGATTTTTTGCCGCGCCTCGGCGACGCTCAGCTTCGGTTCTTTACCTTTTGTTTTGGCGATGTCCTTTGTTTTCGTGGGCTCCCGTGGCGTGCACTTTAGGTTCCGTGACTGTCGCGCGTAGTGCTCAATCGTATTCGCCGACGTCGGCAAATAAAAATCATGCCGATCGATAGTTCTGCTTTGTTGTGATTTACTACTGTCGCAAATCTTCGGCGAAAATGCCTTAACTGTCTCCTTCGGTCGCACGTCTATTGCAGTTTTCGATTTCATCAAATTGTGATTGCGTCTTTGGATTTCCGGCCAGCTGTGTCGCGGTTGGGATAAGCGTTCGCCGTTTTCTGGCGCCAACAAATCCACTTTGCCGGCCAAGTCTAGCCATTGTAACACTCTGTCCGATAGCTCAGTGTTCTCCTTGACCTCCGGCCTGGCAGTCCGGTTCACTCTAAAATGTTTCATGTCGAAGCTGTTTAAGTTAGATCTCGACGTGTCGTATTCGTTTAGGGGTTGCGGGGTCGCTTGCAGAAGAAATCCGTCCTCTGATTCGTTGTCCACATCGGTTAGGTTCAGCTTCTCGATCTGGAACTCTTTGGAGCTTTTGGGGCGTCGTTTGGGGACGGTGAAGTCCTTTTTGACGACGAGGTTGAATTTTCTGAGGCAGTCTTCGAGGTTGTCGGTGTTGCTGAGTCGGGAGCTGGGTTTTTTGATGAGGCTGATTGAGGAGTGGGGTCTTCGCTTGGCGGTTAGTTTGAGGTAGTGGGGGTCGTCCTGAGAGAGTATAGCGTGGCGGAAGCCGTCGACCCACACGGTCCGCACGTACATGGGCCGCTGCGACGCTTGCCAGAGTGCGGGCATGTTCGCCGCGCGGCTACTCGCCGGTTCCGGTCACGCGACCGGTGATGCGTGCAGACCTCGTCTTCATAATTGATTCGTGCTTACGTTCCGTGCTCGATCGCGGCTCCTGAAAGTTACAATCGCGGTTTTAGACTATTCATTTGTGTGTGAACAATGGTGGGAATTAATTGATGCTTAGTAGTTTTTGTTAACCAATGGTTATTTCGTTAAATGTTATTTTCGTGTCGTAGAATATTATGACAGATTTACATAATTAGTAAGATTGCTAATTGACGAAGAACTTTGGTCACCAAATGATTTGCCATATGAACTTTCACTACGTCAAATCCTCGCTCGTTTGAATTAGCATAAGAGAAGAAGAATGCTTATTACTTATACTTTTGTGCAAAGCTTAAATGCAACTAAAATATTGATCGGAAAACTTTTGTTGGACAACATTTTTAATTAATTCGGTTCAAAACACTTTTTTTCGTAGGCTACAATCTACACTGTTAAAACCCGGTGACGTAAACAATGAGCCTACACTACAATAGCGCCTGTTGCTTTCAATTGGGCCGTCAACACCCAGTTACGGTGATTAATCGAATGTTCCGTGACGCGACACAATTTAATACTATGTCCGATGAAGCAGAAAGGGAAACACTGCCTGACACTTTTGGAAGGAAGGACTTGGGTACGTAACGTAACTTGCGTTGGGGAACGGGGAAATTACAAATTAAAAACGTCGTTTCCTGCCTAAGGTCGTGTTATTGGGTTGTTTTAAACTTTTTTTGTTTTGTTTTATACCCTATTGCCTACTACCTTTTTATTACTGATTGTTATTTTTATAGATAGGTCTGTCTATTGTGTTTTTCGGGGAAGGAAAGTTCGCTATTTTTATTTTAAGCTATTGCATAGCTTTTATCGCGGGCTTTGAGCGCGGCGACCGAATCAAAAAATTCCGTAACGAAAAAACCTAACACCCTAGGAGGTTAACAAAACATTGTTTATCTCTTTTTGACAATAGGGGTTTACATATATTATGTCTCTTACTAACATTGTTTTGGTAAAAAGAGATAAATATACAAAAAACCTGTTGTTAAAAAGAGATAAACGTATTTTTCTCTTTTTGATTACATGTGTTTATTTTTATATAGGTCAAATTCGAATACTAATCTTTTCCATAAGTTTTTGAACAAAAAAATGTACTGTAAGTAGCGCCTAAAACGTGAAGCACTGGCTGAAACAGAAATAGGTAATAATAAAAAGAAGGAAAAGCAGTAATCTCAAAATTATGTCAAATTAATGTCACTTGTCAATCTCGGATTTTTATGAAAAAGTTAGCTGCTAAAATAATATATTTTTGTAAAAGCAGTGCGATAATATGTTGAAAACATTGTTAAGGCAAGAGTGTGTTGGTGAATCCGTGTAATAATTAAGTACCTACAATAGTGAAAAGTATTACTGATGACGATGATTTAAAATCACAAATTCTGGAAGTTGCACAGACCTAGGTGTTATTGTTGATCTCAAAAGACGAGCTGGCCTAACCTAACCAGATCAGCCTTTGAAAAGCTAACGAAGATAATTATATGGAAAGATCGCCGCATAATCAATAATAACACCAAGGTTCGATACACGAAAAGCTTACTATTTCCTATCTTCTTATATGGAGCTGAAACATGGACGCTCCAACAAAAGTACCACAAGAAGATTGAGATGTGGTGTATGATGATCAAACGGACTGCTCGTCACACAAATGTTTCCACTAAAAAGGAGCTTCGGATCAAACAAAGGCTTTCGACGATTGTGCAAGTGCGAATTCTAAGAATGTTTGAACTTATCATCCATAATGCAAGCTCCTTGGAACGATTCGATTGAAGAAACAAGGAAGAGTCAACGTTTTCGCGGCTGATCACCCACAAGATGATCAAGTCCTTATCAAGTCCACAACCAAGTGTGCCCTTACAGAATCCACACGCAGTGCCACAAATAGAGAGATATGGAGGAGCATCGCCGCAAAAGCAGCCCAACTTAGCGGACCATGACCACAACTACTCCGTCAACCTTAGTCTTAGAAAGAAGATGTATATAATAAATACAAACATAATATCCATACTTCCATACTAATATTATAAATGCGAAAGTGTGTTTGTTTATTTGTTTGTTTGTTTGTTTGTTTGTCCTGCTTTCACGTCAAAACGGAGCAACGGATCGACGTGATATTTGGTATGGGGATAGTTTGGGAGCTGGAGAGTAACATAGGCTACTTATTATTCCGGAAAATTGAGTAAAAATTGTAATTTTCTATGAAAAATCGTTTAACTGTCGTACCTTCGATACAAAACTGTCATTTCTTCCATTGCCGTTTCCAAAGAGTATGTAATCACTGACGTCTGCGCGGTCAAAATCGAATACTAATCTTTTCCATAAGCTTAGAATAAAAAAAATGTACTGTAGCTAGCGCCAAAAATGCCCCATTCACGCATGCGCGCAGAGTTATCTGACACTCACTCTACTTCACAGAGTAATTTTTTATATGTAAGAAATAGAGACCAAGCTTGGGCCCCTTTATTGGTAGTGAGTAACTAGCGCTATCTGTTGTCTGGTATAGGCAACTTTTGGTGTATAAACACAAACACAAGATGTTGGTGACCGGGTCCACTATTATATGGCAAAACAACGTTTGCCGGGTCAGCTAGTATAATTATATATACAATAGGTAATAAAAATCCAAATCAAAACTGGGTGTTTTATATCTATCGCCAACTTCTTAAAATCACTAGAACTACGATGACTGTTTTTTACGCTAACTCAAACAAAAGTGGAAATTACAGTCATCCACTTTTCATCTGAGCTAGCGAATAGGGCCATAGGGCCAGCTGGCAGCTGGGTGGCTTTAGTACAAGCTATTATAATGACACCAATTTACAGAGAGCAGCACTGTCGACAAGATGG
The DNA here is from genome assembly GCA_949710035.1 of Crambus lathoniellus. Lineage (NCBI taxonomy): Eukaryota > Metazoa > Arthropoda > Insecta > Lepidoptera > Crambidae > Crambus > Crambus lathoniellus. The sequence goes on along the minus strand of OX453303.1, from coordinate 6,314,762 downwards.
CGGACAGCCAAAAATTCGACTTTTCATAAAACTAATCGGGACATTTTGTATGGAGAGTCGAAATATTTTTTTCAATTCCTGATAGCCTGTGCAACGGTGCCCCTAACACCTTGTATACCTAATATATATTCACTAGCTGACCCGGCAAACGTTGCTTTGCCATATAAATTACTAGCTTTCCGCCCGCGGCTTCGCCCGCGTGGACTACACCACGTTATCCCGCGGGAATGATATAATTTGCCAGGATAAAAAGAACCCTTGATCTTCTCCAAGCTATAAAGTATCTGTGTCCCAAGTTTCAGCCAAATCCTTTCAACCGTTTTTGCGTGATTGAGTAACAAACATCCAAACATCTAAACATCCAAACATCTAAACTTTCACATTTATAATATTAGTATGACAGAGTACTTCGTATCACCATTATTAGACAGATGAAAATAAATAATCACGAAGTAAAGTACATAGACTTACGTGACAGATAAGTCTGCGCGCATGTGCGTCTGGGGCATTTTTGGCGCTAGTTACAGTACATTTTTTGTTCTAATCTTATGGCAAAGATTAGTACCTATTCGATTTTGACCGCGCGCAGACGCGGAGGCGGCCATGGAATAAACGACAGTTTGGTATCGTACGACAGTCAAAACTATTATCCATACAAAATTACCATTTTTATTTTATAATTTTCCGTAAAAGTAGCCTCTGTTACTCCTCAGCTTCCAAACTATCCCCATACCAAAAATCACGTCGATCAGTTGCTCCGTTTTGGCGTGAAAGATGGACAAACAAACAAACAAATAAACAAACAAACACACTTTCACATTTGTAATATCAGTATGGATTCTTCATCTACAGAGGAAAGATTTGATTGTTTGTTTGTTTGTTTGCATCGAAACTACTAGACCGATTTAGAAAATTCTTTCACCATTAGAAAGTAACATTCTTCCCGAGTGACATATAACCGTAACATTTATATACATATATATCTGATATTATATGTATATAAATGTTCATCGCGCGATTCGAAATTCGATGATCAAGCTCGTAATATCGTTCTTTTTGTTCAAATTTTTTTGAATGAATTGTTTTGGTGTGTAATTACACTATTTACTTATGCAATAGCTTTACCGCGGCAGTCCCCGAGTGCCACACGTGTTTTTTTTTTACTAATTTAATTACTTATGTACCTAATTTAGAATGAAAAGTAATAATAAGTAGCACATTACAAATCATTTACAAGAAGATCGCTTACTTATGTATAATTACTTGTACCGATAGAATACCATTAGCGTTGAATAGCAGAATATGCTAGAACTAGCCATTCGCCCGCGGCTTCGCCCGCGTGGACTACAGGACGACGTTATCCCGCGGGAATGTGATATTTTTCTGGGATAAAAAGTAGCCTATGTCACTCTCCTGCTCCCAAGCTAACCCCATACCATAAATCACGTAGTGAAAGAAGGACAAACAAATAAGCAAACACACTCTTACATTTATAATATTATTACTTAGGGATATGAAAAATTAAAAACATAGCGACAAACAATTACTTAGTAAATTAAATATATATTTTTAACCTTTGTATTACTAATTTAGACTTGTAAAACACAATAAGATACAGTCCAAAATGATTTATATACTCGTATCGTACCTAAGGAAGATATACCCAGTCGACTAACTTATTATAAAAGTCTGTCTAATTTGAGTATCCGATGTATCATAGTTACAGAGCATATGTCGTGTTTTACACCGATTTGTATTTTAAACTTTTTACGTGACTTCAGAAACTTTTTTATTCGTGAACTGTGTTTTGTTAACTTTTTATTTGGTCTTGGTTGTTGTTTTTAGAACGTTATTGGATTATGTGGAAGTTTATATTGGTCTGATTTAGTGGTAGCTCTTTTGATTCGGGTGATATAATGGCGAATCGTAGTAAAAAGTAGATAGCTACAGTTTATATTACTATTTTACTATCTTGTAAACTATTTTGACTTAAATGTTAGGGCTCATAAACTGTCTTTACGCTTTCATCTTTGTACTTAGGTTATTTTATTTTAAACCAAAATTACAAAATTTTGACTTATTACTTTTACCTTTATTGCATTTACAATGCAATTTGTATTATTGGAAATGAAATATTAGAAAAAACGACCCATCCTCCAAGTAGCTCCGCCGGGAATCGAACCCTCATATACGAAAATAATTTTCAACGTTTGACTTAAAACATAATTTAACATGATTGGAAACACTGTACTTACTCATTGCCTTGCTACGGCCAGCTACGAATCACAATTTGCTACGGCAGCTTCTCGTAGCTAATTCGTAGTCACTATCCATAATACAATTCCATACTACGGTTTATCGCACTTGTTTCACTGTGCTATATTGTTCTAGCGTTTTGGGTTTTGAAACTGTGCAATCGAAGTACCTATATTACGTTTTGTTTATGTGTTGTCGTGTTGTCGCGAGGGGCGTACGATCGGTTTCCTGCCGGTGACTGGCTCCCTTCTCGACGTTGCGAGTGGTTTTGTCGTGAATTGGGAGTAAAGCTACGGTCACATGTTTTTTTTTTTTTTTTTTTTTTTTTTTTTTATTTGGATCACCATCAATTGTTACAATAGTACATATACAAAAAACTCTTATCAGTAACTTATTTTAATGACAACCACTTAAAGGTGAACACAGCATGCTTTGTGTAACAGTTCAAGTTTATGGTAATTAATTTGATGAAGAAATTGTTCGATTTGTACTACAAAATTTCTAGCTTTAGTTAGATTTTTTCTGTAGGTAAAGACGTAGCATAAATCCTAGTCCTAGTCCTAGTCCTAGTATCCTAGTAATATTATAAATGTGAAAGTTTAGATGTTTGGATGTTTAGATGTTTGGATGTTTGTTACCTAATCACGCTACAACGGCTGAACGGATTTGGCTAAACGGGAAACAGATACTTCGCAACCTGGAGAGGAACTTTTCATCCCAGAAAAATATCACATTCCCGCGGGATAACGTCGTTTAGTCCACGCGGGCGAAGCCGCGGGCGGAAAGCTAGTGTTCAAATAAGCAAAGGCTAAGGGACTTGGTACATTTTTATGAAAAAAATATGTCTTATACCAAATATGCGTTCGGGATGTAGCTAACACTTTTTTTTTTGTTTAATAAGTAATTATAATTATTATTAAGTAGACATAAGAACTCATGATAATAGTTCATGTGAGCAAGTATTATTATGTAAATATCCTTTTTTTCAATATTCAAACTTGTATTTAAAAAAATAAACTGATTCAAAATCGGTCTATTCGTTCAGTAGCTATGATGCCACAGACTAGCTATACACACAGACACACAGACAGGTCAAATTTATAACACTCCCTTTTTTCCAGTTTGGGGTTAAAAAGTAAATTAATAATATTCACATGCTATTTTATACTAATTTTCTTAAATTAATTAACTGTGCCGTTACTTCAGTGGACGCTCCCTTACTTTACAAAGTACAAGTTAGTTAGGGTTGAGTAACTCAGTTTAATGTTTTGGGTGTATTTTCGTTTATTTTATTTGTCAGTCGATACTTTGTTTTGTTCTAAATCCAGTGTAATTTTCTTGTTTACGCTTCTGTTACTTGTTATGTAGAGAGTTTTATTTTAAGTTATTTTTATGTTTTTTTGCGAAAAATAATTATGTAGAGTGAAAATTAATTTAGATCTAAGAATCTGTATAACAATTAGGTTTATTTGCATGAAAAGATAGGAGTTTTATCTTTTTTTGTTTGCGTTGTTTTGCCATTCTCTCTAGATTTTTTTTTATTTATTTTCCTATCGAAAAGTAACCCACAATGTAGTAGAAATTGTTATTAAAAATTAAATATGTATTACTTATGTTATATTTGTAATGTTGCATGATAATGTCCCCAAAATTTCTTTGAAAATAATTTCCTTAAAATCGTAAATTGCTATCCCAGTTCCGTAACTTTGTAAATATATATTGACTGCATAATTTAGCGTCGGTAATTCAGTGGTCGATGGGATCGGAATGTGCTCACGAACACCGTTTTATGACCTCTAATAGTAGACAAGGAAGTTCAGCCGATAATTTGATAAAATAAGCTAAAGTAGTTGTGAAATTGAAACATTTTACGACCTTTTTTGAGTTTGATAATATCGACCGAAGTAAGAAGTGGTGAAATGAAAGATTTTACTATTATTTTATTTTATTTATTCTGGCACGAAACAGTCATGACATTAAATTTTTTATAAAGTACATTATACAAAAAATAAAAGACAACGAGTGCCCAAGAGTACATTTTAGTAGTTTAGTATTATTTTTGTATCTAGACTTTAACATAAAAACTGTTAGGCAAGAAATTATCCAAAGCAGCCTGAAGTACCAGGAGACGCTAACAACTCACGTAAATGAACTTGCCCAGACTCTGCGTGGAAGCGGTGGACTTCAGCATAACAGGGTAAAGAGACACGACATCCCCAATCTTGTCAATAGATTTCCACAATAAGACATATAGAGAGTTTGTTGAAAATAAATTTTTCAACAGTTTATAGCTCTCATAGATAACATATTACAGATATTTTTTCGCCAACGAAGTGGCTTATTGTTCCTAGTACAGATTGCCATGAAGCAGTAACATCGGTAAAAAAAGATTGGATCGGAATGTGCTCACGAACACCGTTTTATAGCCTCTAATAGTAGACGAGGAAGTTCAGCCGATAATTTGATAAAATCAGGAAAAAGAAGTTGTGGAATTGAAACATTTTACGATCTTTTTTGAGTTTGATAATATCGGCCGAAGTAAGAAGTGGTGAATTGAAAGATTTTACTTTTATTTTTGTAGGCAGCTGGTTCGGATAAAGAATTAAAGCTAAAAGTCAGTGCATAATTATTGGTAATTCTCATAACGTTTCGAGGATCGACTTTGAACAGCTTCCCTCAGTTTCTTTAGATGCCACTGTTATTCCGTACTCGGAAACTGTATAAAACCTTGGCGTTACTTTTGACCAGCATTTTTCTTGGAGGCCACAAGTTCATGAACTTAGGAAACAGATATTCGCTGCATACGGATCTCTTAACCGGCTCCGTAATTTTTTGCCTATTACCACCAAAACCACTTTGGCGCAATCTCTCCTGCTATCTATTATTGACTACGCTGATGTCTGTTACACTGATCTATCGGAGGAGTTACTTGGTAAACTTGAGCGGCTGCAGAATGTCTGTATCAGATTTATTTTTAACCTCCGCAAATGTGACGTGTCTCACTTCCGGTCCAAACTTAATTGGCACAAACTAATAAGCCCAAACTCTACTGAATTTTAATGCTTGCGATACTCAAACGTCCGCGTTTGAGTAGTTTCTCCGGAACTAGAATAAAGCCAAATAAGTAGTCTAAAATAATCATAAAAACGTACGGACCAAGAGACTGTATATTGCAATTCTTATTTAATTAAATAAGATACGATTTTAAATTTCATTTAAACAAATCAATCTTACTCATACACCTAACCGGTACAATCTTGCGGGTTTTTCACGCAAGTTCTCCCGCCACGCCCCGCGCCGCGCCCGGGTGCCGCCCGCCGCCACCGCCGCCCCGAAGGATTTGCGAACCGAATGGCGTAGCTTCTTTGTCACACATAAGTGTTGTACACAACCTAAAATGATCAAAGAAATTTCCATTGTTTTTTTAATATTTTAAATGAAAGTCGAAATTAACACTTTTATATGTTTGGGTCTGTACAAAACCCTAAGAAAGCTCATTTAACATAATAAAAAATCGTCTATAAAACATATACGACTGCTGTTTAAGGAAAGTTAAATTAGTTACAGGCGAAACCTCATTTAGATTGCGCGCCTTTCAACTTAGTTCCATTAACTTTTTAGTACAGTTCGCAGAAACAGCTTATTATTATATGAAGGAGCAATTTACTTGCTTATTTTAGTTGCATGTAAATAACTGGACTATGACTTATCAGGGCCAATAAACTAGTTTGACAGGCATTGGCAGATGAAAATTTTATAACCATCGTTTTCGAAATAATTTGCCAATTAAGAAAATGGGCTCACTTCAAAATTATACTTTTTAATATGGGTTGTATTTGTCAGATCTGCAAACTAACCCAATCTGCTCATAGCTGTAAATACTAAAATGCACATCAGAACAACAATTTCAGAGGCCTTCAACATTTTAGATGCCATCTTGGTATGTTATGTTCCTCAATTTATTATATTTCTCGTATAGGTGCTTAACCTAAGCCATTGTTCACAATTAAATTGAAAGCCGTAAATATTTAACTAGTGCCATGACTAACCCAATTCCGTGAAGCGCTTACACACAAACTGTACGAGTTACTGTGTCGCGTCGCCACTATCAGATTGCAAGCCCATTTGAATAATGCCACGTTAGGCAACTATGCAACTACTTCGCTCAAGTTTTCCACCCTCTAACTAAAGAATGAAAAATGAAATGAACAATATACAGTTTCTTGGTCCGTACGTTTTTATGATTATTTTAGACTACTTATTTGGCTTTATTCTAGTTCCGGAGAAACTACTCAAACGCGGACGTTTGAGTATCGCAATAAAATTCAGTAGAGTTGGGCTTATTAGTTCGTGTTTTTTTTATACCTATAATGAATTATTTCAAGAATCTTTTAAATCCAAATTTTGTAACTGATCTATATATATAAAATTCAAAGTCCTGACTGACTGACTGACTGACTGAGATATCAACGCACAGCCCAAACCGCTGAACCTAGAGACTTCAAATTTTGCACATAGATACGTTATACAGTGTAGGCATCCACTAAGAAAGGATTTTTGGAAATTCCACCCCTAAGGGGGTGAAATAGGGGATAAATGTTTGTATGAAAGTCCGTCAGTTTTGAAGTTAAGATCTTCAAATTTTGTATTTAGGCTGGCAATTGAAAATTAATATTTACCTGTGTCAGCGTTTTTGAAAATTCCACCCCCGAATGGGTGAAAAGGGGGATGAAATGTTGTATCTGAAAACTCCTTCATTAAATTTATTATTTAGGCTTATGGTCGGAAAGTAAAACAAATAAGCATTACACATATTTCGTATTTTTTCGAAAATCAACCCCTTAGAGGTTAAATGGGATAAATTAACCTAAAAATCGATATGGATGTCGTTATTGAGGTTTTATGGGATGACGATTGCTAAAATGGCATTTATTTTGGTGTTTAACACGCTGAACATGATTCAACCCCTAAAAGGTTGAAATAGGGGTGAAGTTTTGAATGAAAAATCAGGGGTAAAATAGACATTTCAACTTCAAACTTTGTAGGCTTACTTCTTAAAACAAATAGGCAACCCAGTCCGTAATTTTCCCAAAATCAAACCCAGGGGGTAAAATAGGGGATGATTATGTGTATGAAAGTCCGTCAGTTTTGAAGTTAGGATCTTTAAATTTTGTATTTAGGCTGGCAATTGAAAATTAATATTTTCCTGTGTCAGCGTTTTTGATAATTCCACTCCCGAAGGGGTGAAAAGGGGGATGAAATGTTGTATCTGGAAAGTCCTTCATTAAATTTATTATTTAGGCTTACGGTCGGAAAGTAAAACTAATAAGCATACACATATTTCGTATTTTTTTCGAAAATCAACCCCTTACAGGTTAAATGGGATAAATAAACCTAAAAATCTATATGGATGTCGTTATTGAGGTTTTATGGGATGACGATTGCAAAAATGGCATTTATTTTGATGTTTAACACGCTGAACATGATTCAACCCCTAGAAAGTTGATAGGGGTGAAATTTTTAATGAAAAATCAGGAGGTAAAATAGACATTTCAACTTGAAACTTTGTAGGCTTACTTCTTAAAACAAATAGGCAACCCATTTCGTAGTTTTCCGAAAATCAAACCCAGGGGTAACTAGGGTATTCTTCTTCATCGATGCACTCTTGGCAGAGCGGTCGTGGTCGTCATGTAGTCGTGGAAGTGGAGGGGGCAGATACAGCACGCCGCACGATGCCTCGCCATTTTTCTCTGCTCGAAGTCATCCTACTGCACTCGTTTATGGACCCGCCCACAAAAGACTTGATCTGATCGGTCCAACGCGTAGGTGACCTCCCGCGCGGTCTGGTGCCTTCTACTTTCCCCTGGACGACAAGGCGCTCGATGGACACGTTATCGCGTCTCGAAACGTGACCAAAAAATGTTAGTATACGAGACTGTACAGTGGAGAATAGACGCTGCTTTATGCCGAGTTCCTGGAGTATGGAGACATTTGTACGAAACTCGGTCCATGAAATTCCAAGCATTCTTCTCCAGCACCACATCTCCAGAGCGTCTATCTTCTGCCTTTCCACTTCTCGTAAGGTCCACGTTTCGGCAGCATAAAGAAAGATGGGGAAGATAAGAGTGCGCACGAGCCTGGTCTTCGTGGTTTTGGTGATATTCCTATTCCTCCATATTTTCTTCATTTTGTCCATCGATGTCCTCGTGATAGCCATTCGTCGCTTTATCTCATCTATGCACCCGCCATTGTTCGTGATTAACGCTCCAAGATATACGTAAGATTGGACCACGTCACAGTTCGCAATTTGAGTAATTTCCGGCGAGTTGCTGTTGGCGCGGTCGATAATCATCATTTTGGTTTTGCTGCGATTAATCTTTAACCCAAATGCAAGGCTTGTGCGTTCCATTTTCAGTAGCAGATCTTCCATATGTTGGGCGCTGGATGCAAATAAGGTGGTATCGTCTGCGTAGCGTAGGTTAGCAATTTTGTATCCACCAATGGTCACGCCGTCTGTCCAATCCTCTAAAGTTATGCGCATTATCAACTCAGTGTATACATTGAACAAAAGCGGCGATATTATACATCCCTGACGTACTCCAGCACTCGGATGAAAATTGTTCGATAAAACGTCATCTGTACGAACTGATGCTGTGCCATCCTCATAAAGATGTCTCAGGAGATGGATAAGGTGTTTCGGCGTACCCATTTCTATCAGAGTTTTCCACAAAATCGGCCACTTCACCGAATCAAACGCCTTGGAAAAGTCAACAAAGCATATATAAGTCGGTTTGTTAAACTCCCGCGTCTTCTCGATTATTTGGCGTACAATGAGAATTTGTTCCCGAGTGCCTTTCCCTTTCACAAAGCCGGCCTGTTCTGGAGCGATCTCTTTGGACAAATATGTCTTTAACCGCTCATTTAGAATATGTAACAATATTTTGCTCGAGTGTGATATTAATGCAATAAGGCGGTAGTTGTTACATTTCTTTGTAGAGCCTTTTTTGTGCAAGGGGGTAAAAACTGTGTGTGTCCATTCTGTAGGCCATTGTCCTGTCTGCCACACCTTGTTACAAATAGCGTGAAATATGTGATATCCGCGTTCTCCAAGGGCTTTTATCGTTTCGATAGGTATGGCGTCCCTTCCGGTCGCTTTCCTATTTTTGAGGTGTTGAATAGCAGCCTCGACCTCAGACAGCAGAATGTTCGGCTCTAATTCTTCACTGTTTGGATCTGTAGATGGAAAGTGACGTGACTCTGGATCTTGGAACAGAGATTGACAATATCTTTTCCATGTTTCTGAAATTTGGTCAAGTTCGGTTACCACCTGGTTGTTCTCATCTTCAACGGCCCAGGTCTTGACAGGTAGAGATTTTGTGATAACACGAATCTTGTGGTACAGGTCTTGGGATTCGTGTTTCCCAGCATGCTTCTCTATCTCTTCGCAGATGTTCTGAAGATAGGTGTTGTAGTCACGTCTGCAGCAGGATTGAATTTCAGCGGACAATTTATTTACTTCACGTATGTCAACTCCCTGTCCTTTTTTCTTACGCCTTTCTTCAACCAGAGCAAGGGTATGGTCCGTCATCCAACACTGTCGTTTTCGCGTTTCGCCCTGTGACTGGGTCTCTGCTACTGCCTTTTGGATGAGATGTCTTGCCTTGTGCCATAACACTTCTGGGGTAGCATCATCATGGCTTGTATCAGTCCAAATGGCCCAGTTTCGCTCAATGGCCGTACCAAATTTTAACTTATCCGTGACCTCAATCCTTTTCTGCTTATTAGTCATTCTAGCAGCCTTCAGTCTAAGTCTCATTTTGGTGATCAGAAGTTCGTGATCTGTACCACAGCTTGCCCCAGGTAGTGTGTGGGAATTGAGAATAGACGTGCGCCAACGGGATCTGACCAGGATATAATCTATCTGATTACGGGTACTCCCCCCTGGCGAAGTCCATGTATACAGTCTTCTAGGATGGTGCTGGAAGAGACTGTTGGCTATCACTAGACTATTCTCATCTGCAAATTGCATTAAACGGTCCCCTTGTACGTTGCGTATCCCAAGCCCAAAATTTCCTACTGACTTGCTAAAGACACTGGAATTCGCTCCTATTTTTGCGTTAAAGTCCCCGATAACCATTAGTAACTCTCGGTTTGAGATTTTATCGACGGTTCTTTGCAAAATGGTGTAAAAACTTTCTATAACATGGGGCTTAGCAGTGCTGGTGGGGGCGTATACCTGTACTATGTTAAGGTTAACAGGTGATGCTTTCAACTTAATAGTGATAATGCGATCATTTATTGGCTCGTATCCCAACACACAGTTGTTTAGTCGTTTAGGCACAAGTATTGCGACTCCGTGTTCACTGATGCTATCGTTTCCGGAGAAGTAAACTCCATGGGTATCTGTCAGGAAGTGCCCATTGTTCTTCCAGTGGGTTTCGCTAAGACCGCAAATATCTAAACCACACCGGGTCACCTCCTTTTCTACGACAGGAAATTTACCAGGATCTGATACTAAGCCGCGTACGTTCCACGTTCCTATCATCTGGATTTTACGCAACTTTATTGAGTTACCAGTAACATTGTTTCCATGTGAAGCCTGGTCTCCTACTCCTACATGGCCGGTAGCCCATTTCCCACCGTGCGCCCCGGACGCGGCACGGCGCCGGTTGCTAGGCGGATCGCATGGCAATCGTGATTCCTTTGTATTGACTTGCATGACGATAATCTCGGGAATGTAGTTGCAGTGGTTTCCCGTTGCCTTCTGCACCAGCTCTTTTAGAGATTATTTGGATCTCAAGGCCCCTGTAGCCTCTTCTGACCACTGGTCAGGAATGTGGTTATACCGCCACTGCTCGGTCGCCATTGCCTCGTCCGTTATCTAGCAGGGGGACCACGGTATCGGGAGGATACCGCCGCGGATGATAAGTTGTCCGCGCGTGCAGGTGAGGTTGACAGTTGGGGCCGGAATGATGTTGTGTCCGTTCTCCCCCAGTACCCCCCGCTATCGTGAACTAGGGTATAGAAAACTAAATCATCTTAAGTAGGTACCCTAAAAGTTCTTGGTAGGTACTTACCTTACAAGTTCTTGGTACCTAAGCTACTCAAAACTAACTTTTTAATTGCGAAACAGACACTTCTTCTTCTTCTTCTTCTTCAATCGATACGGGCGTTTTCCGCAACTCGACGTCTTATTGCGCCTATTTTGCGTGTGGAGGGTGTGAAACAGACACTTATTATTTACTAGCTTCCACCCGCGGCTTCCTCCGCGTGGACAGGCCCGCCGCACGTGGCAAACGATCTGCCTCGCGCGAGGCTGCTCGCTTGGTGAGGGAGGACCCGCCTAATCACGTAAAAACGGCTGATCGGATTTTTATGAAATTAAAACATAGAATACTTTTTATCCTGGTTATTGGTCCCCTAAGTATTTTCTCGAATGTCCACGCGGACGAAGTCGCGGGCGGAAGCTAGTTTATTATAAAGAAAAATAAAAGTTACTTTTCAAGTTTGATGTAACGGGTGTCCCAAAAGTAGGTATAGGATGATTTGTCTCAATAAAACGCGAATGGATTGGAATTTCTTCGTAGTTTTATTTTATTTTAAAGAAGAGACTTGTACAATTTTATCTGAATAGAATATCTGCTAAATGGCCGCCACGGCCATTTTTGCTGTGTGCAAGTTTTTCATGACACTTTCACACATTTCGCTGCTAATTTCACACATTTCGCTACTTATTTCACCTATAACTCGGCGAATATTTTGTCTATATTGTCTATGTTTTGTGGATAGTTGGCGTGGACTTTATCTTTCACGTAGCCCAAAAGAAAGAAATCCAATGGCATCAGATGGCAAGATCTCGGTGGCCATTTGACATCACCTCTTTTTGAAATTACGAGATTTTTCGACCTTTCGACGAGTGTTTGTAATTGATCGTGAATTTTCGTTAAATATTTGTATAACTTCTATGCGCTGCTTTATTGTAAAACGCTCCATGATTAATTTTACATGTGTCAAGATGACGTATGTCAAATTTCAACCCGCATCTTGAATATTTCGGAAATAGCGTGAAATTCAAATCCTATACCTACTTTTGAGACACCCTTTATATCAGACTGTGTTTTATAAATATAAATAAATTTATTCTTATTTTATTGGGGTTTGTAGTAAACAAACTGTAATACGTTTTTTTATATCAATATGGTATCACACTCTAAGTATATTAATATTATAAAGAAGAAAGATGTGATTTTTTGTTTGTTTGATGGTATGTTTGTAATGGATAAACTCAAAAACTAGAAACCACGCCAGTAGAAAGCTACTTTATTCCTGATTCACATCTATACATATAAAATCCATTGTCCTGAATCACTGACGGATAAACGCACAGCCTAAGCCGCTGATCGTAGAGACCTGAAACTTGGAGGGTGTGTTCCTTGTATGATGTAGGCATCCGATAAGAAAGGATTTTTCGAAATTCTACCCCTAAGGGGGTGAAAAACGGGGGTAAAGTTTGTATGGGACAACGTGATTCCTTTGTCCAATCTTCTTCAAATTTAGCATAAACATTCATTAACAGAATTAATCGAAGATGTGTTTCATATTTTATTGAATCTCATCGCCTAACAGGGTTAAAAAGGGATAGAAAGTTATTTTGGGGGTGATTTGCATCGAAGTTGATATCAATACTCCTTAGTGCTTTTGATTTTTAATTTCATTTTGCTTTGACACAGCTTTGCTTTAAAATTGAAATGTCAAATAAAAAAGAATAAGTTAGAATTCGCTACTAATATTATAAATGCAAACATGTATTTATGTTTGTTTGTTTGTTTGTCTGTAGGTTCCGTTTTCACGTCAAAACGGCTAAACCGATTTTGATAAAATTTGGAATGGAGATAGTTTTAGACCCCAGGAATAGGAAGGACATAAGCTACTTTTACCGCGGCTCATTCCCATGGGAAAATAAGTTTTAGCGTGGGCAAGGCCGTGGAATTGAATTGGTATTTAAGGTGACAGTTTGAGTTCATGGGAAGGATTATATTTAGAACTAGCGCACCCTAGCGGTTTCACCCGCGTGGTACCCGTTCCCGTGGGAATATCGGGATAAAATATAGCCTATGTCACTCGGGAAGACTGTAGCTTTCTAACAGTGAAAGAATTTTCTAAATCGGTCCAGTACTTTTTGAGTTTATTCGTTACATACAAAAATCCAAATCTTTCCTCTTTATGATATTAGTATAGATAGAGATAGATTAAGGCCCTGGGAAGGATATAATTTACTTTTTACTGCAGGAAAAATCTCATTCAAATTGGAAGTATGTAAATAATTTGAGACCCTGGGAAGGATTATAGCTACTTCTACTTTTTACCACAGGAAAGTATCATATTCCCACGGAAAAATCAGTAGGTATTATTTTGTTTGTCCGTCTTTCACGGCAAAACGAAGTAACGGATCAATGGGATTTTTGATACGGGAGTAGGTTCGGAGCTGAAGAGTGACAAAGGCTACTGTTTATCCCTGTAAAATACCACATTCCCTCAGGATAATATCGTGTAGTCACGCGGGCGAAGCCGCGGGCGGAAAGCTAGTAGGCTATAAATAACTATAAAAGGTTAAATATATTTTATCCCGATATTACCATGGGAACTACGCATGTAAAACCGCGGGAAGCCACTAGTATAAGATACTTTCGCGCAAATAATATGGAGCTTTCGACTATTCTTTACTAACTTATTCCTAAATTACACATATCAAATGCTATTATAAAATTAAAAGCTCACGTCAACCTTGTCCATGATTAATGTCCACATTCAGACATAAACCTTTGCATTAGGGTGAAATGCTAATTATCCCATTGTGCCGCTAATAAGTTGTCAGTATTAATAGCTGGCAATTGTTTCCGTGCCCGCTAATGGGTGGTTGGCACGCCAGCCTGCCAATTAGTGGTGGTCGGAATTAGTGGTGGAGGAGTAAACGTGGTTGTAATGGTTTAAGACCATGTTAGGGAAAAGGCTTGTTAGGGTAATTCGATCTATACTAACATAACAAATAAAGCTAAAGATTTTGAAATTAATATATTTACACCATCCAAATTTTTAAGATCGTCTCAGAATCTGTAAGTGAACAACTTTCTCCTAGAAACATGGGTCGAAATATGACATAATTTTTTTGACTTTTCATACAAATCAGACTGATTACACGATCGATTTAGTATGGGAAGTCCAAAAATTTTTGTACAATTGCCACACAATTCAATTGTCATTTTCCAAAGTGCTTTTGAATTCCTAAAGTTTCATACATATTTTCATTTTAATAAATCTATCCTAAGTCGTGTGGTTCCTTATTGTGTTCTATTCTTTGTATTTTATATTTTTAGTGCCTCAATAGATTTTTATCAAGGTACATACTAACATTCTTTCAGTGTTGGTTAATTTACGCTTCGTCAATTTATCTCCAACAACTTGGCGAACAGAAAAGATACTAAAAATAAATATAAATAAGCAATGTATTGTGTGAACACAATATATTTGGTTATGTATTTACAATATTTTTATTATTTTATTTAGCGTTCAAAGTAAGTATAAAGTATGTAATTAAATATGTAAGTTAATATAGTTGCGAAATGTATAGTGTAAAACTCGCTACATTAGTTGGTTTCACCCGTGCCCCGAAAAATTATAATTATTTAAGTTTTATCGTGTTGGACATATTCCTAACTAACGTTTAACTTTCCTTTTGTAATTGAGCTAGGAAACTTTTGTAATTAAAGTACGAGGGCAAATTATTTTGCCAAATTCTGCGTGCAAAATTTTCGCGAAGGCACGATATTTCTAGATTACAAACTGGCGTGTAATAATTACTTTAAAAGTTAGTTATGTATCAAAATAGGCTTTTACCTACGACTTCGTCTTTATAGATTTCAGTGATACTGATGAAATAGCCTATCTGTTTCAATAAATTTGATTTTAAATAAGGTATGGAGATTGGTTCCGACAGTCAAACTTCTTTTAAGCCTGTGTAAATAAAAGACGAATGAAATTAAAACCAGATTGAGATAAATCATCAAATAAAATTGATGGCAATTTTCGCATTTGCTTTTCTTGTATTTCGAAGGTTTAAGCACAACCTTCCACAGTTACTTCCGATTTCCATTACGCAGGTGTTTCATTTAGTTGCCTTGGATTTCCAATAATATACGAGATGTATACGAGGTGTTGTATTTTGTATTAAATTCCAGAGGATGTTAGAAAATTCGAAAGCTTTGCCAGAGTTTCTAACTTGCTAATCCCCGTTCCAAATGCAAGAAGTCGCAAGTGATATTTTTCAAAAGTTACGACTCAAAAGAGTTGTATCGAAGTTCTTTTACGGCGCCGTTCGGCGGTCGCGTGCCGCCCACCTTGATAAATCTCTCTGCCGTTTCTAGCTTGTTGACAGTAACGATGTTTGTTCTGCGTCGATAAATATATTTTATAGACCCTTTACTTGCACCCATAGTCTTAAACTGTCCGTTATTTGGTCATTATGATGTAAATGAAGGACGAACGTTTACTGAACTTGCGTGTTGCGCAATAAATAGTTTCGGGTTTATTAAGACTGGTTTATTTCTATTCGCAGAATACGAAAATAGATTGAGTACCTAAAAGTTTTTTTTGGAATTCAATAAATTATCGATTGCACGATTGTGCCGTTGTAATTTGAAGTTGGATCGAATTCGAATGTTGTGATATTTATATTAATTTTGCCAATGGTTATTAAGAGGATTGTGTAGCAAACGGTGTCCATACAAACGGCTATAACGTTTTCCGCCCTCTAAACCTTAACATACATCAATGAATTTTCGGTATGTTCGTGAAATGCATAAAAACTAGGGCTGTACGGTCTGGGCACAGCACAGACCACAGCACAGACCTTTCTTATGGTTGAATAAGGAGATATTTATTTCGTTAATATTATTTTAAATTTAAGGTAAATAAAATACTTATAGAGCAAATTAGAGGTACTTAAATAGAACAAAACTTTCTTGTGAACTTTGTGCGGAACATTGCACCAAATGCATTTGTTGTAGATCCCGTGGATTAAAAAGAACACATTCTCAATTTTCAGTAATTCTACCTTTGCTATTCCATCCCAAAAAACTTTTACTTTCCAAAAACACAAATGTTTCACCAGGCATCAAACTGCGGTGTCACCCAATGCCCCTGGTGCTCGCGTGTCGGCGCGCCTTTATAACGCTTTTCCATAATTGCGCTGTCACAGCCACAAAATTAATTCCGAGCGATTATAGATAAGGGAAGGAAGTAGGCCGGATTTGCACTTGCTTAGAAAAGATGGTCGGCTAATATTACCCACAACACCTTGATGTTTTTACGCATACGGAATTTTCAATTTCATGCCATCTGCCATCACTTGTCCTATGCTATCTGAAAACTAAAGTAAATTTTTTCACCAGGCACCGGTCGCGTGTCGGCGCGCCTTTGTAATCTATAATTGTGCTGTCACAGCCGCAAAATAAATTCCAAGCGATTAGAGAAGGGAAGGAAGTATGCCGGAATTCGCACTTGCTACCATGAATATTAGGGACAGATTTGGTAAGCTACATATATGATTAAACGCATAGGGAATTCCATGCTAAAGTTGTGGCATATAACTTTTGAAAAAAGTAACCTCAAATACGAATAGGGGTAAAATAATTTATTAGTTCTAAATTTGGCTTTGGTGTAAATATCTTTACCTTCGATTATTTCTAGCTATATTATAATGCTTAACTTTTCTCTCCATTGCGTTCAGTAACTTTACTCAGACATTTCGGATCGATGTTTCGAATAGTGTCGGGCGATATAAATCAGACAGATTAACATAAGTCTGTTCGATTCAAATCGAGCTTCCTCACGATTTCGAAACAGTTTACGATTTAAATTGCTATCGAAGATTGCAACTTGAATTATTTCATAGTTAAGTTTGCTACGGCTGGTATCGGGTTACACACTGGGAATTTAAATACCTTTCCTAAATACTAGATTACTCTAGACAAACTGTTTATTATAAACTACTCGTTATTTTTATCGTGTATTGATCAATCGCATATTTGTTTTATTATCTCGCTTTCCTTTTCCTTTTGTATAAGCCAAAATCTTTATTTTTCTTAGGAGCATTTATCCCTGCTGCGAGAGGCAGCCCCACAAGCGGATCCTGCGAAGTTGGAGCACCTCCTGTCAGCTGCGTATGCGCTGATCAGCCCGGAGCTCCAGCAAGTCAGCTTACCTGACTTCCCGGTTGACAGTCTGCAGGCTGCTGCTCACATACTGGTAAGAATGATTATATCAAGTCAGCTAACTCGACTTCCAGCTTGACAGTTGGCAGACAGCTTCCCATATACAGGTAAGAATTATTATTTTTGCTGCGATAAGTGGTCCCGCAGGCAGAACCCACAAAACTGGCGTACCTGTTGTCCGCTGTTTACGCGCTGATCAGCCCAGCAGCTGCAGCGAGTCAGCTTACCTGACTTCTTCGTAGATAGGCTGCAGGCTGCTGCTCATATACTGGTAGGAATTATACATATCATATACTACCTCTTGATTGCTTGACATCCATCACTTATTGTTGAAGGCAGTTGAAAAAATATTTGTGTTACTGCAGTAATGCAAACCTCTTTCAAATTGAAAGCGATCGGGATAGACATTTTAGTTAGACAATTTGCCCCCTGGTAAGAATAAATATCCCTCATGTTAAGGTGCATTTATATCTGTTCAACAGTTGTTGTTGTTGCTATTTTGTAGAAAGCAACATGTTGAAAACAACACTGTTGTCGTTTGTGGAATGAGTCTTGCAACAGAGCGCCGACCGTTCTACAAATACTGTGGGTTGAAAAGCAACATGTTCAACAAGTCGTATTTTGTAGAACGGTCGACACTCCGTTGCAAGACTCATTCCACAAACGGAAACAGTGTTGCTTTCAACACAATGCACCTTTAGAGGCACAGTTTTTTGCCTAATCTGCATAGCGGAACACTACCTACTTTGTTTTTTTTAACCTCACTCTTAGTTGCAGCCGGGGTTTCCTATTCTGTAATCAAATATCTGCTAGGTTTACATTAGATCACCATACAGATTGGCCACCTCATTTTGAAAGCCTAATAAATCTAAATACCGCGATAATAAATCTTCCTTAGTGGTGACTTTAGAATAGTTCTTGCGTGCTGACACATGACCTTCAACATCAGTCAGACCTCACGCGACCTCATCATCAGCAACCAAGGTCGTCTGGCGCCATCGTCACGTCAACCTTCCAAACTTTATGACGGTTTCAATTAGCAAATATTTGGATGTCGTGGTTGCCGCTCGTTCTTGATCCATAATGATGGAAGGTTTAAATTTTGAAATGTGACAGCTTGCGTGCGACCGAATAGTCAGATCGGGTAATGATCCTGACCTGATCCTGTTTTACATAAGTGATTATAGTGTATCCTTCCACTGATTTACGATGTAAAGTGAAGGTTTACAACTAGAGGCTCTTCCGTTACACCAACGTTAAATTATATTACCCAAGTAAAGCACATATTAAACTGACATGATGACATGACATGACACTTCACATTTTTTTATCACATCACACCGATGTTAAGTGGTGATAAAGCTGAAGGTGGAAGCGCACTACTCCCAGAATTCACAATCACTGAGGAACTGGCTATCTTATCTCTAACTACCGGATCACAATAATACTGAAAACATCATTGTTATGGCGTCGGACTTAGAGAAGATGGCGGTAGCTAAGCCAGGCGGACTAAGAACAAGTCCGTAGGACTTGTTCTTAGCCACCAACCACCAACCAAACCGAAAACAATATGTACCCCCACTGGGAATCGAACCCGGGACCTCTGTAACCGATGGTGGTGTGATCCACTAAACCAGAGAGGCGGTAAACACGACACGAATAAGCGAATACGAGTACCATTATGTATAAAAATATTGCATTTGTTTACAGGAACGAAATCCCAGTATACCGGTCCACAAACTGATTTACTACTTGTACCCATACAAGACATTCCTATCTAAAGATCACGTGAAAAATGTTGAAGCAGTATTGAAGAACTTGAAAATAGACCCTTTATCTAAATGTGATATATCGTTAAAGAACGTGGAATACACAGGAAATGAGGCTTTAGTGTCTATGGAGATTAATGGTTTTAAGTCTCAATTTAGCGTGCCTTGTGGCAGCAGTAAGAAAGGGATGAAGGAGAGAGGGGTTGTGAAGACTGCGTATCAGACGGAGCTGCTGAATGAACTCCTTGTCAGTCACAGTGTTGGTGACTTCTGTGTAGTTGGTGAGTAGGTATATTATGATATTATAATATTATAGTATTCTTTGATATTATTGTGATCTTGTAACAGGTATAGATTAGCAAATAAGGGTTTTTTTATCCACTACTGGGTAGGACTTAGCCTTCATCACACCTGATGTTAAGTGGCTGAAGGTGGAAGCGCACTACTTCCGGAATCCTCAATCACTGAGGAACTGGATATCTTATCACTATAATGCTGAAAATATCATTGTTATGGCTTCTGACTTACATAAGATGGTGGTAGTTAGCTAGGCGGACTAAGAACAAGTCCTACTACCAACCAAACCGAATACAATATGTTGGTACCCCCACTGGTAATCGAACCCGGGACCTCTGGGTCTTTAACCGGTGGTGTGAACCTGAAACTGAAATATTTTGTAATTACTTTTTGTGCTTTAAGTGAATTCACTTTAGACGATATTCCATTTTGTTAAACTAACGAGAATTATATTTTGGTTATTTATTAGAAATTTGATTTTGTTGTTATTGCACCTCTATTGGTACACTTTATGCTGCCTTAAAATTTAAAATAAGTACAAAAATGTAGGGGTAAAAATATTGTATTTTTTACTTTTCTAGGCCCAAAAGGCTGCGGCAAGAGTCTCCTTGTTGCTCAACTGGCGTCCTTGTTAGGCTACACAATAGAGCCTATAGTTTTATACCAGGATATGACGGCCAGAGACTTGGTTCAGCAAAGGACAACATTAGAAAACGGAGACACAGTGTGGAGAAACTCGCCTCTGGTTGATGCGGCTTTGAGAGGTCATATGGCGGTCCTGGATGGATTGCATAGGATACATGCGAGTACACTCGCTGTTTTGCATAGGTAGGTGACGGTTGGTTGGTTGATGATATTGCTGGAAAACCAAATAATTTTAAAACTTAACAATACAGAGTATTTTTTATCCACAACGGTTAAGCACTTAGCCTTCATCACACCTGATGTTAAGTAAAGGCTCAAGGTGGGAGCGCACTAGGTGGGAGCGGGAGGGAGGAACTGGATATCTTATCTCTAACTACCGGAACACAATAATGCTGAAAACATCGTTGTTATGGCGTCACACTTAGATAAGATGGTGGTAGCTAGCCAGGCGGACTAAGAACAAGTCCTACCACCAACCAAACCGAAAAAATATGTTGAGAAATAAACCCGAGACCTCTGGGTCTGAAACCGGTGGAGTGAACCACTAGACCATAGAAGTGGTTAAGAAAGTTGTGGAGACGTCTCTATTCGATGCGGCATATGACGCGGGCGGTCCGTTCGATTTGTATCGAGTCCGCACTCCATCAACGGATCATTTCCGCGAGACAGAGGCAATGAAAGTATCTGAAACGATGGAAACTATTTATTCTTTATTATTTACCACTGGCAAGTAAAGCATGTGACAATATCCGGCATTTAGTTAGCCGCACACGGGCCACCGACCACAACCACAAAACGCCTCCATCGACCTTTTTCCTGTAGTTTTCATACATCCATACTAATATTATAAATGTGAAAGTGTGTTTGTTTGTTTGTTTGTTTGTTTGTTTGTTTGTTTGTTTGTCCGTCTTTCACGTCAAAACGGAGCAACGGATCGACTCGATTTTTGGTATGGGGATAGTTTGGGAGCTGGAGAGTAATATAGGCTACTTTTTATTCCGGAAAATTATAAAATAAAAATGATTATTTTGTATAGAAAATCGATAAACTGTCGTACTATACAAAACTGTCATTTCTTCCATAGCCGCTTCCAAAGAGGTATGTCAAAGAGTATTGTAATCACTGACGTTTTAGCCGCTTTGGATTACCTACTTTTTAATAAGTGACATTTGTTGCAGGCAGTGTATAAAACTTCTTCGCGATCATTTATTTTCATCTGTCTATCTATAACTAATATGGCAAAACAACGTTTGCCGGGTCAGCTAGTTTTATATAAACTCGCTGCATACGGTTGAAGTCGCTAGTCGACACTTGTTTCTTCTTCTAGCTTCAAGTGGCGGTGTTTGTGGCTGTCGCGTGTGGCTCGTGTGCGGCGATCTATACTGATGTTATAAAGAGGAAAGATTTGTTTGTTTGTTTGCATCGAATAGGCTCCGAAACTACTGGACCGATTAAAAAATTCTTGAACCATTAGAAAGCTACATTCTTCCCGAGTGACATAGGCTTTATTTATCCCGATATTCCTACGAAAACGGGTGCCAGGCAGGTAAAACCGCGAGGATTCGCTGGTAATTTATAAAATTCAAATTAATTTTAAATTAAGTAATGTTAACATTCCAGATTAGTACACGATCGGGAGCTTCAGTTACACGACGGCACGCGATTATTACGACACGATAGATACGAAGAACTACTGTCATCTGGTCTCACGGAGCAAGAGCTTAAGGAGAGCGGTGTTAAGAGGATACATCCTGGTTTTAGGTAAGAGTAACGATCTAAGCAAAATACATACATCCTACATTGGTGATTTAGTTTTTATTGATTCAGAAGTGGGATTGGCTTCAAAAATGTTGCGGGGTATTTTATGGCCAAAGTGATATCTAAATGTCGGCCTAGCACGAGCCCAACGAGAAATTATGGTGTCTCTTATCTGACTGTCAGAATGGTTTCGCCCCGTTTACATATTACTTATATAAGCGAGACAGCAATACGCGCTGTCGCGGATGAACGATGACCAATTTTCTCGAAAAAACATAAAAATTCAGTAAAAAATTGTAAAAACAACACTTTTCTTTTCCCGTACAAACCGGCTGTAAAACATTTGACTTAAGTAAATCGTTTGTCCGTCTTTCACGTCAAAACGGAGCAACGGATCGATGAAATTTTTGATATTGAGATAGCTTGGGAGCTGGAAAGAGACAGAGGTTACTTTTTATCCCGCAAAAGTATTAGCTTCCCGCGGGATACGCGGGATAACGTAGTGTAATCCACGCGGGCGAAGCCGCTGGCGGAAGGTTAATTCCAAATATTATTTTTTATCAATTCTGTTACAGAATAGTAGCACTCGCCGAGCCGCCAGTCTTGGGTCGAGGGCAACAGTGGCTTTCTCCAGAACTGCTGAGCTTATTCGTGTTCCACGAGATGAGGAACCTCAGCAAGCAAGAGGAAATCTTCGTCATCAATAGCTTGGTGAGTAACTAGAAACAAAGGATAACACATTTAGCGATACTTAAACATAATACATTACATTTTCAACAATTAGATTTAAGTCATTGACATATTCCGATAGATTAAACAAAACGTATTGTAAGTACGCATTTAAAATACTTATTCGTTTGTTTTCAGTACGGTGATATTTCAAAACCTCTGCACTCGATAATAGAATTAGCAGAAGAACTTCGAAGCTCTGACGATAGCACTCTTAAGAATTTATCTTCTTCATTATCCACTCGCCAACTCCTAAGAATCGCCAGTAGGATGGCAAAGTACCCAACCGATTCAGCCTACGAAACTATACAGAGGACTTTCTTAGCAAAGTTCTTACCTAATTTAGCAAGAAGAGCGCTAGATGGCGCTAGCCAAAGAATAGGTATTGAACCACCAACCCGTTACGGGATCTTCGGGGGAAACCCTAAAGAAAGGAAGATCAGCTGTTCCGTGCAAAACGGTGTTCTTACTATAGGAGAGACCAGCACAGACATATTCAAAACCGAAGCTTTAACTAAAGTACCTGATATATTGTTCTACGACGTTCCCCAGCACGTGCAGTTACTCGAATGGCTTCTACAAGATTTCTTATTAGGAAACCATTTGCTTCTCGTCGGAAACCAAGGAGTTGGAAAGAATAAGATAGCTGATAGGTTGCTCCAGCTTTTAAATAGGCCTAGGGAGTATATACAGTTGCATAGAGATACGACTGTGCAGTCTTTGACTGTGCAACCGACCGTGAAGGATGGTATTGTGGTTTACGAAGATTCTCCGCTAGTGAAGGCTGTCAAATTCGGCCACGTTTTAGTTGTTGATGAGGCAGATAAAGCTCCTACTCATGTGACTTGTATACTAAAGACTTTGGTGGAGAATGGGGAGATGATATTGAGTGATGGGAGAAGGATAGTGCCGAAGAATATGATGGAGAGTTCTGCGGGCAGCGTGGAGTCGTTCATTCCTGTGCATGATGACTTCAAGATGATTGTGCTTGCTAATAGGCCTGGTTTCCCGTTCTTGGGAAATGATTTCTTTGCTTCTTTAGGTACGTAAAATTCCTTGATGAATTAAAAACTAGTTTCTAACAATTCTCATTTGAGAGCTGTGCCCCAAGCACAAAAAACTCGCCTTTTCGGTCGTTTATGGTACTAAAATTCACTACTTTTGACAGCAGCAGTTTGACAGGTTTTAACGGATTGTATAGTTTACTATACGATTACCATAACGACAGTTTCTCTGCTTGGGCTACAGTGGGAGTTTTTTTTACTACTGAGTAATAATAATTAATGAGATATAAACTATTTATTAATCCTTACATAATAGTTTTTGTATTAAATAATAAGCTCAGTAGTCCAATTTTTTTACTAATATTTCAGGTGACCTATTCTCCTGCCACGCAGTAGACAACCCTTCAATAGATTCAGAAATGGAGCTACTCCGTTCGTGCGGGCCAGATGTACCGCAAGACATAATGAAGAAGTTAGTGCAAGCATTCGCCGTACTCCGCGATAAGGCAGATCAAGGACAACTAACGTATCCTTACAGTACGAGGGAACTGGTCAACATTGTCAAGCATTTGCAGGTCAGTATTTAAATAAGTACAAACATTCGCAAAACTTAGTGAAGAAGTTAGTGCAAGCATTCGCTGTACTCCGCCATAAGGCAGATCAAGGACAACTGACGTATCCTTACAATACAAAGAAACTGGTCCACATTGTCAAGCATTTGCAGGTCAGTTTATAAAAGTACAAATATGCTCAAAACATAAAGAAAATGTTACCTACTTATACGCAAGCAACATAGTGCAAGCACTTATAATTCTCCTTAGTTTTTATTATGTTTGGTAGGTATATTGGAAATAAGTGAAACAAAATGTGGTCACTGCGTAATTATAACAATCTGGCATGTCATTAAAAACAGATTAATTTATACATCCAATACAAATTAACGATTTTAATTTATGAACTTAATTGAAGTATATAGACTTACTAGCTGACCCGGCAAACGTTGTTTTGCCATATAATAGTGGACACGGTCACCAACATCTTGTGTGTGTGTTTATACACCAAAAGTTGCCTACACCAGACAACAGATAGCGCTTGTTACACACTATACCATAAAGAGGCCTAAACTTGGTCTCTATTTCCTTCACATAAAAAATTACTCTGTGAAGTAGAGTGAGTGTCAGATAACTCAGCGCGCATGCGCGACTGGGGCATTTTTGGCGCTAGTTACTGTACATTTTTTTATTCTAAGCTTTAAGAAAAGATTAGTATTCGATTTTGACCGCGCAGACGTCAGTGATTACATACTCTTTGAAAACGGCAATGGAAAAAATGACAGTTTTGTATCGAAGTACGACAATTAAATGATTTTTGATAGAAAATTAAAATTTTTACACAATTTACCGGAATAATAAGTAGCCTATGTTACTCTCCAGCTCCCAAACTATCCCCATACCAAATATCACGTCGATCCGTTGCTCCGTTTTGACGTGAAAGAAGGACAAACAAACAAACAAACAAATAAACAAATACACTTTCACATTTATAATATTAGTATGGATAGTATAGTGACTTATAGTTGTGAGACGGGCCGACTTTTTCTAATAAGTGTTTCATTTTCAATAATAAAAATTGCATTATTAATGCAAAAAGTAAGAATTAAAATAACTTAATTACATCTTAGGTTTCTGCGCGAACTGTTCATTTAAATAAAACAAAGTGTTTTTGCCACACGAATTTTGCCACACAAAAATATAAAATCCTTTTAAAAACAACTAAAAACTTAACCAAGTTATTCAATAAATGCGTGGCAAATTCTGTGAAAGTGTTTTTTTAATACAGTTGCTCAAAAAGTGGCGTATTGCAGGGACGTATAGCGTTCGGGATGTGGGCTATTACACACTCGAACTTTTTCTTTACCTTTCCCGAACTCGTGCGTTTTCTTTCCCAAATGTCAAATATTAAAAAGAAAAAACCAACCACGAAGTTTTTACTAAAAAAAATCATAGAAGTTTTTATGATTCATGCAAATATTTCTAAAAAGAAGCTACTAATTTGTTTCAATATCAGATTTAAAAGTAATTTTAATTATACATTAAATTAATATTAGTATCGGCCAAATTAAATTTATGAATATAAAAAATACATAAAATTGGCTTTATGACCACAGATTACTAAATATGGTATGACGTGCACTATTTACCATAGTATCTGCATATAGGAGTTTGCGCAAGTGAAAAGAAAATGAGGGACCTTATTTCTTAATTTTATAAATTAGTTTTTTCTGGTTTTTATTGTGGTAGGTACTTAGTATGGTGGAATTAGTGCAATAATGTGGCTTTAATGGAAAACGATGTGGTAAAAGAGAGAAATAAGGAAAGGCGCTCCTGTAGGATTCGGATTGCTTTTGTTAGGTTTCATTTCATTTCATCTCATTTAATTTAATTTTCATTTCATATCAATAAAAAAATTCTACTGAAGCCTTGGCTGTATGATCATAGTTTCCTTTGCCAACCCAGAATGGGTGAAGAAAACAAAAAAAAGTCTCTGCTTATATTCTTTTACGATTAGTTAGTTGAGTTTATTGTGTTTTATTATTTTATTAAATTGCTTAATTTTTTCGCAACTGTATTAAAAATAGTTGTTCAGTACACGTGCGGAACCGTCATTGCAACTTGTTCCGACTGTCAACCCTCACCTTCGGCTGCGCCTCGGCTCGGGTAGACATTTGTCGGAACTCTTTGCAATGACAGGCTTTCCGCACTTGTAATGAAATCTACTATATTTAAATAACTAAATTATTTCCACCAGAAATACCCAGGCGAAGACCTCGCGACGGCGATCAGCAACGTGTTTGACTTCGACCGCTACAGCAAAGACATGGCGGACACTTTGCTAGAAGTGTTGCACAGCAGCGGGTTGCCCACTGAGGGGGTGCTAGAAGGCAGGTCCAAGGAGGCTCTGAAGAAACTGCAGATGACTGTCGAAAGGAAAAGCGGGTCAGTATATACTCTCTCTTTTCCTGAGCTATATATCCCACATGGTGGAGGGCTTACTCTGAAACGCCAAATTCGAGACTTCGGTATACCCGACCCTTTCGCTCTCCAGTCATCACAGAATCGAGTGAAAGGGGCGGGGCTTCAGAGTACGGCTCCTGATTCTTCCTTACATCTTTGAACACTACAATTTTTCACGTTGTCTTGGGTCTACCTCTTGATTTTCGAATTTAATCGAGCCATATAATTTTCTAAGGCGAAAACTAAGAAAAACTGTATAGGAAAAATGTGATAGTAAAAAACCACGAGCCCTATAAGTAGCTTTCAGGCGGGATTCGAACCCGCGCCTCCGGGAATCCGGCCCGATGCTCTGACCAACTAAGCTACCGAAAGGCTTACACGACTCGTCGAATTTTGCTATCACTTGTTACGCTGTAGGTCAGCGTTGCTTCATCAATGTGAGGAAACCCTCGCATCCGAAAGAAACATTTTTACAAATGTTTAACAATCGATTAAGATGAAACAGCCATATTGAGATTTTATATTATTTTTATGCATTCACAAATTGTGAATTTTGATATTGTGAATGCAAAAAAATAATATAAAATCTCAATATGGCTGTTTCGGTAGCTTAGTTGGTCAGAGCATCGGGCCGGATTCCCGGAGGCGCGGGTTCGAATCCCGCCTGAAAGCTACTTATAGGGCTCGTGGTTTTTTACTATCACATTTTTCCTATACTTACAAAAATTGCATTGTGAATGCATAAAAATAATATAAAATCTAAGAAAAACTGGTTCGATCGCTATAGCAAGACATGGCGGACACTTTGATAGAAGTGTTACACAGCAGCGGATTGCCCACGGAGGGGGTGCTAGAAGGCAGGTCCAAGGAGGTTCTGAAGAAACTGCAGATGACTGTCGAAAGGAAAAGCGGGTCAATATATAATATACTCTCTCTAGTTAGTTATAGCTATATCCTACATGGTGGTGGGGTCAGCTTCCTGGTCTCACTTCTCTACTTTGATCGCTCTTCGACATCTGAGGTGGTAACTTGAGGGCCTACTCTGAAACGCAAAATCCAAGACTTCGGTATACCAGTCTCTCTCGCTGTCCAGTCATCACAGAATCGAGTGAAAGGGGCGGGGCTACCGAAGTTTCGGATCTTGCGTTTCAGAGTACGGCTTCTGATTCTTCCTCATATCTTTGAACACTACAGTTTTCCACGTTGTCTTGGGTCTATCTTGATTTTAGACCGGCTAGTGAAAGCTGCAGTGGCAGATTGCCAACGTAGTCAGTTGCAACTGAGCCTACTCAGACTACTCTCATACATGGAACTGAAACTGAAAAATATTTTTTTTATCAAACATAATCGTGTGGGGTGTCTATAGATAGGTCTTTGAAAATAACATAGAGCTTTCTCAAATCATTTTTTCTCAAACTAAATATTTTGAAAGATAGAGCCTTCCAAAGTGGAAAAATGTGTGTGTCCCCCCCCCTCTAACTTTTGAAATAAAAGAGTGAAAAATCTAGAAAAAATATATGCTGTAGATCTTAATAAAAACTGGTTTGGACGATATATAGTAAGTACTTTTGGAGATATACTTCGAGAGATATAACACATTTTCAAAAACCGCAAATGTAACTTTGTCATTCATACAAACACTATGAAAAAACAAAGTTATATTTTGCTGACGAAAAATTATGGTGGAATTTTGGCAAGGTATAGGCAATCGGTACGTTAAGTGTGTACGGAACCCTTCATGGGCGAGTCCAGCTCGCACTTGGCCGATTTTTTATCCTCGCGTCTGTCGAGAGCTTGAAGTCACATTGCAACTTGAACGAACGAAAGACAGTTCGGAATCCGAATTGTGACTTTCGTTCATTAAAGTTGCAAGATAATTTTTTTGAATGAGTCCTTAAATTTGTTTTGAATGTTTAACGTTCTTTCAACAGGAAAGACGTATCCAACCCGAAGCACGGTAAAGAAGATCCGAAAAACGAACCTCACGTTGGCGGCAACACGTGGGCGGGCGGCACCGGCGGGCGGGACACGGCCGGCCTGGGCGGGAAGGGCGGCCCATACCGCTTGGACAAGGGTCATGATGTTCATCAGGTATAAGTCATTTTGTCATTTGAATAACTGCTTGGCCACTAATAGTACGCTGTTAATGTAGTAACAAAAAATGATCGTACCACTGTTTACAATAATAATGTGCAATTTATTTTCGTTGGCCGATACTTTTACCTTTTGGTCCAATTTGACTGATCTCCTTTCTTACAAACAAAGTTTTACACACCGATATGTATTTTCCAGCTTTCGGACGCAGAGAAAGACGACATTCCAGAGCACGTGAAGAAAGCTGCGCGGGAGATGAACCGCAAAGCATTCGAAGAGAGGCTAAAGGAGATCAAGATGAGCGAATACGACGCGAAACTGTACGAACAGTTCCTACGGGCGGTGCAGCCGCAGGTAAATATGTTGAAGACAATTAAGGACTTAGCCCACTTATACCGCACCGCTCCCACCCAACCAATGTAAGAGCATTCAAATATGGACTTAATGTCTTTCATTGTAGATGCACTTTACAGTAACAATATACAGTAGCAGACAGCGCACGTTAAGCGATTTTGCCGCAAGCTAAAGTGCATCTGCAGCGCACGAGATTAAGTCCATATTTGGCTGCTCATACACTGGTTGGGTGGGAGCGGTGCGGTATAATTGGACTAAGACTTTTATGGTCTACTGGCTGTAATTGCCTATCGTTGTACAGATTGGCGCTCTCCGCGGTGTCCTAGCTGAACTGCAAGCGAAGAAGAAGGAACGCCAGTGGACTCGACACCAGACTAGCGGCGAGCTGGACGACGGGAAGATTATTGAAGGTGAGTGAGTCGAGTTTATCACTTGTGAATGCTGGGATAATTTTGCATGGATATTTTAAGGCTGAGAATCTTCATCAGTCATTTTTAAATACCTATCCTTTACCTTACTTACTTTACTTTGGCCTTACTTATGGAATTAACTAGCTGTCCGGCCGCACTTTTGCCCGCGTGGATTACACAATGTTATCCCGTGGGAATCTGATTTTTTTCCGGGATAAAAAGTATCCTATGTTCCTCTCCTGTCTACAAAGTATCTGTGTCCCAAATTTCAGGCAAATCCGTTTAGCCGTTTTGGCGTGATTGAGCAACAAAAATCTATAAATCCAAACATCTAAACTTTCACATTATAATAGGAATACCTATAATAAACCGGGCGACTAACAATTACTAGGTTGGGGTCGCAAAAATACTAGGTGAGCAGCAGAAAAAATTGGTTTAGGTTAAGTTAGATTGGCAACTAAGTCATTTTGTTACCCTGAAATATAGTCGCCGCGTTAAACACGACCCTTTATAATTTTAGTAGGAAGTAGGATAACGGATTACATACCATACCGAGCGAACACTCAATCAATCCGAGTCTGTTGAATACTAAAATTGATCAAGATTGGTTTAGATAAGCAACTATAATGAACAAAATTACATTCACGTTGTTAAATTTCTTCTTTTCCACCCATTCAAGGAGCAAGTAAGAAACTTTATCTTGTTCACTTTACTCTCATCCCCTTTCTCATACATATTACGGGAACTTTTTAAATAGATTAAGTATCCGTCAAATATTTGTTTGCTTAGGGCCTTTTCACATTACGACTTTTAGCATCGATACAAACGCGCGTTTGACAGCCGCGACTGCATCGCGTTTGTGTCGCTGCTTTTAGTAAGGCGGGTGGATACTTTTTGACTGTATCGATGCTGCATCGCGTTTTCATTCTCCTTTCGACTCGTGTAATAATCGGCAAATATAATAAAATTGGCTCATACACAATCACACATCACACGCACTCACACACACAAGCACTCATACACAACCACAAAATTCTGCCAATATTTAAATTGTTTAGTACTTACTAGTTCTATATTTATCTTTGTTAAGTTTTCATTTTAAGCAATAATTAATACCACCTTTGCTAGCTCTTCACATAGGTCTACAAATTCGTTTAGTTAGAAACTCAATTGTATCCTGTTGCGGGGGTGGCCTGGTGACCTGTGTAACCGGTTTTCTTTTAAAACCTATTGCGGGCACCAGCTTCTCACACTTCAGGTCATAGGTTAAATAGTATTACACTCAAATATGTTCTAGAGTTACGTAACCTATTGTGTGATAAGGAAATAAATGATTTATTTATTTATTATTATTATTTATACTGTATAGCTGCAAAAAGTCGCAATATAAAGGGCGCCACAGGCAACAGCCTGTCAGTTGGTCGCAATCGGCTACACACTCACAGCCTTATTAATAAACAAAGAGTAAGTTTACACCTAGGTTTAACCAAAAATATTGCTTAGCAATATTACTCCTTACGTTTGACGTTTCAAAGCGTCATATTCCTAAGCAAACTTTTTCGTTTAACCTAGGTGTAAACTTACTCTTCGTTTATTAATAAGGGGATCACAGTTTTACATACAAAAACCGAATATCATAGCTTATTTCGACCGACGACTGACAGGCCGTTGCCTGCTGGCGGACTGATAGTCTGTGGGGGCCCTAAAAGGGCCCTAACTTCTAATTTATATATCCTTCTGTTTTTCCGATTGATTGATTTATTTATATCCTACTCCTTTCAACCGCCTCTGTTGTCACAAATTAAGATGCCCGTTTTGACACATGGTAATGACCCTAGAATGTAACTTGTTACGAAAACCAAAAAATCAATCAATTGCTGATTACTTATCAAAGGTGTTTGAAAATAATATGTAACATTTTTTTTCACACTTATGCTCTGAAATGTTAATATTATATTTGAGAAAAGAATGCAGTACGTGGCACTTTTCCGAGGTAAACATTCTAAATTTGAAAATCACTGCAGTAATGAATTTCAGTACTTACTTACTGCACTAAAATCAGTGCAGTAAGTAAGTACTGAAATTCATTACTGCAGTGATTTTCAAATTTAGAATGTGTACCTCGGAAAAGGTACTACCCAAAGATATTATTACCAAATTTTTTTCTTTATTTTATTCCTGTGTATAAAAACAGAAAAAGCAAAGGGACATTTGCACCATACAGCCCCTTATTATTATTATTATATAGATAATTATTATATCATAATAAGGTTAACTTTTGCAAAATACGGTGCGCACAGAGTAAATTACTTCGTATTGTACCACAAGCGCTATGTACCCTTAGCACAAACATCAATCGGAAAAACAAAATGAGATTTATCATAGACAAAATATCCTTTACGAGTAATTTTGTATGGGAAATAATTATGTACAGCGCCATCTACCACCCAGAAGCGGGTATTGAAGTTGCGCATTTTAGTAGCAAGTAGTAAGTATCAATAGGCTGTATGACCGTTCCACTTAGCCTCACAAACCAATATTAAGAAAACGGCGGGAATGATTTTCAGCGGTTGATTTGATATCAATACAGTTTATTTATATTGTGTAATAAATTATCAAAATGAGTTCTGCCAATGAAACATATACAGACATTGTATGTACCTACTCCACCAAATTTGAGAGCAGAAGCAAAATGAATAACAGAAAACTTACTGCCAGCAAAATCAAAAGAAAGATATATGAAAACCTACGATCTGATTTGGAAAAGTGAAAAAAGCGCATACGTTTTCGGAATCTGTGTTGTTGGCGTATTTTAATGATACCTACATCATTAAAATAATATTATTATGGGCGATCTATACATAAGTGTGCCCGGGAAAACAATAACATTTACATTTAATAATTGCCCGAACATGTGTGATATAAATTTTAATAAATATTATTTAGTTGAACAGTTTTTTTTATTTCCTCGCATTTCTTGAGAAAAGCACTATACAAGCCTTGTACGGTAAGCAAATTACCTTGCCTCGAATGATTAAAGCCCTCGCCTGCGGCTCGTGCTTCAAACCATCCTCGACAATGTAATTTCTTACTTACCTGTCCTCGGCTGTAATGTACTATTACGCATCATAAATTAAGGCAAAGTGTATTCCGCGTATTATTTTTGCGTTTATTCTAAAGTAAACGCAAATTCGCTACGAAACGTCTCGAAAAACAGTTACGTTCTCAGTCTTTATTTTTTAAATACTAGTGTTGTAACCGTTGTGTGCAGGATTTCTCTAGCTTCATTCAATTTTATCGAAATAATCGTTATAACCACTTTAATAGATTAATTTGAAAAATTGATCTTTTTTGTGTGAAAACTAGATTGGCGCTTAAAGCATTAGTGAAATTATGAATTGGCAACAATGATTTCGATAAAATGGTTTCTAGATAAACACGCGCTTATCCAAGGAAAACGTTTCAAACGAACCGAATGAAAAAAACTTAAATTCTTTATGCCGGCTCCAAACTATCGTCCAACACTCCAATTGTTCGTCCAACTTTTCACGTGTGGAGAGGTAGTCCGAGAATGTTTGACGATGTTTGAACGTGTTGGGGCGAGATCGGTCCGATGGCGGTAAATCGTACCCAGATCAAAGGAGTTGGCCAACACACACAAACAGACCCTCCACACATCAGTGTCATCACTTCTCTCAGGCTTACCTACAATAAATTATTTCAAGCTTAAATAAAGTACCTACTTACCTTGTTCTAGTCCTATGTATACTTAACATCCATATCTTCGTTTCCGTCGTGGTTTATTAATTTTACGTCGGTTATGAACTTGCAACTTAAAAGGTACGGCGCAGAAGCACTTCCAACGTCCTCCATAGTGAATGAAGTTGGCCGAAGATTGGCCGATGTGTGGAGAGTCTCTTTTGATCGATCGTGAGTTGGGACGAGATTAAAGGATGTTGGAGTGTTGGACTGCTGGACGATAGTTTGGAGCCGGCATTAAATAAAACCTAGACAAGCTTGCAGGTGTGCATCATGTCGAATCGTCACGTTCACGTTTCTAGAGATTTCTTAATCCCCCAGTACAGGATAGCCGATAATGTTGGCCGACCATGATGGGCCATCGTGTACAGGGCCAGGGGGGCTACCGCGTAACTTTATGGGTATGGCTTTAAAATACGTTTCGTTCGATGCGTTCGCATCGGACAAGCTTGCGTTCACCATAAGCGGCTTGTACACGTTGGTCCAATCATTTGCCAATACATCGTACATTGACACTTGCGAACGAACAAGTTTAAAAAGGTTCTTTCAAAAGTGTCAATGTACGACGTATTGGCCGATGGTTGGGCCAACGTGTACAGGCCGCTATAAGTAATGTACCTACTCTATAAGTATGTCTATGCTGTGACCTGTAGTTAAAATACTTGCACTTTTATATAAATTATGCAATTTAAGTGGATTCGCTTCAAGTTTATATAACATAAAAAGGTCAATTTATACTTTATTTATATGTTTATTAAAAGTATAAGTAGGTACTTACCTATATAGTAAGTTTAACATTTTATAATAATAACTTTAGTCATAATCCATATAAGTTGCAAACCTACTATAATCGATTAATTACTCAGTACCTTTAATCGAAAAATCGCGAGAATCGAAAACAAACTCGTATGGTTACATGCCTAATCACGTCACTTTAGCATGTGTCAAAACGGGCATCTTAATTTGTGACGACTGTAGTGGTTCACACCATCGATTTCAGACCAAGAGGTCCCGGGTCGATTCCCAGTGGGGGTACATATTGTATTCGGTTTGGTTGGTGGTAGGACTTGTTATTAGTCCGCCTGGCTAGCTACCACCATCTTATCTAAGTCTGACGCCGCCATAACAATGATGTTTTCAGCATTATTGTGTTCCGGCAGTTAGAGATAAGATAGCCAGTTCTTCAGTAATTGAGGTTTCCGGGAGTAGTGCGCTTCCACCTTCAGCCCTATCACCACTTAACATCAGGTGTGATGAAGGCTAAGTGCAACCCCGTTGTGGATAAAAAAATACTAGGCTCCGCCCCGGCTTAGCACAGGTGGTGTCATCTATTAGTTTTGAAAATTTTCTTTTATACAAACCTTGTCCTGATAATACCAAACATAAGAAAAAAAAAGAATTATCTGATTTGGTGTAGTCGTTCTAAAGATTTTCGCTTACAAACATTTTGGCGATTCATTTTTATTTATATAGATGATAATCGCAGGGTTGACTGGCGAGAGATCTATATATCGGCGGCGAATGGAGCAGGAACCGCCGCCTGGTGCGCCGCCTGATCGTCCAAAAAGACTGCGGCTGGTCTTGGATGTATCCGGCAGCATGTATAGGTACGATATAATTATTATTTGGAATTTGTTTATAATTGGAATTTTCTAGGTCATTGTATTATGAAACGAAAGCGAAACCGAAACGTTCATCAATTTTATTTATAACAAAATCTACGGTAAATGCACGGGCATTCGGAGAAAGAACACGCGCTTTAATTGATACGGTTATTTAGATCTTTATTTTTGATTTTTTTCAGGCTTAGTACGACGAGTTCCAGAGACGTAAATAGTTTTTGAATCCTAAATAGAAGTCTCAAAAATGACAATCCGACATCGGCAAAGCATCCCTTCTAATTTTTGAATGCCAAATAGAAGTCTCAAAAATTACAATCCGATATTGACAAAGCATCCCATCTAGTTTTTGAATGCCAAATAGAAGTCTCAAAAATGACAATCCGACATCGGCAAAGCATCCTATCTAGTTTTTGAATGCTAAATAGAAGTCTCAAAAATTACAAACCGACATCGGCAAAGCATCCCTTCTAATTTTTGAATGCCAAATAGAAGTCTCAAAAATTACAATCCGATATTGACAAAGCATCCCATCTAGTTTTTGAATGCCAAATAGAAGTCTCAAAAATGACAATCCGACATCGGCAAAGCATCCTATCTAGTTTTTGAATGCTAAATAGAAGTCTCAAGAATGTCAACCTGAGATGACAATCTGACATCGGCAAAGCATCCCATCTTAAATTATTTTCTACAGAGATAAATACAAATATTTAAATTTCATGCAGGTTTAACTCTTACGACGGGCGTCTCGAACGTTCTATGGAGGCCGTAGTCCTGTTAACGGAGGCGCTACGAGGCTACGAAGCGCGGATCCGATACGACATGTATGGTCATTCGGGAGAAGAACACGCTTTAGAATTGGTGAGGGTGGATCGCCCACCTGAAAACGAGAAGGAGAGGCTACAGGTAATTAATGTTGTTGTCGGGTAGAGTCTATCCGGGTAGAGTCATTATCATCATCATATCAGCCTATTGCAGTGCACTGCTGGACGTAGGCCTCCCCCAAGGAGCGCCACACAGCACGGTCTTTCTTATCCAGCCATTGCCCGCTACCTTCTTAAGGTCGTCGGTCGATCTGGCTGGGGGGCGTCCGACGCTACATTTGCCGATACGTGGCATCCATTCGAGAACACATTCGAGAACACTACTCCACCGCTCGTCGGTTCTACGAGAGATGTGGCCAGCCCACTGCCACTTCAGTTTACTACATTTTTGGACTATGTTCCTTTGGTCCTCTGCCGGATGATCTCATTTCGGATTTTATCCTTGAGAGATACACCAAGCATTGACCTTTCCATAGCTCTCTAATGGCAATAACACACGATTCACTTTTGCCTTTCAATTTGGATTAAGCAACTAATGTAAACGTAAAAGTGAATCATTCAATGTCAATGTGCGCCTGTATTTCTGCGCCTTTCAACCAAAGTGAATCAATTTGGTTAAACCGTGTAATAAGTGACATGCAGTCGGTGGGCCAGCTTCACTGTCATGTTCCACGTTTTGGCTCCGTATGTCAACACTGGTAGGACGCACTGATCGTAGACCTTGGTCTTCAGGTATTGCGGTAGTAGTGGCGACGAAAAGTTATGACGCAGCTTCCCAAATGCTGCCCAGCCCAACTGTACTCTTCTGGCAACTTCCCCTTCAAAGTTGTTTTTACCCATTTGCAGTGTTTGCCTGTGCCAAAAGTGTATTCATGATTAAGGCGCTACTCGGAAAAAGTATGGAATATTTGCTATAAAACTATAGGACGGTTAGAGTTGTTCTAAATCTGGTAATAAGATATTTATTTCTTCATACCTTTATCTAGAATCGTATAGATTCAAAAACACGATTTTATGATTTTGCCTCGACACTTTTTCTTTTCGAAAATACCTCTAAAAATACGAAATATCAAGATTATTCTTAAATGGGGTTACTTACAATATTGGAAATTGGTTTAATTAGTGGACATCAATAATATTTAGGAGCGTATAAAAGCATTTTTTTAAATCGCTATAGTTTTTTAATACGAAGTGATTTTGGGTTTTGTCATTGCTATCTCGCTTTAGCATAATTTTTCCGAGTATCGCCTTAATATCATCTCCACAGGTTGTCCGTACGATGCACGCGCACGCCCAATTCTGTTGGTCCGGCGATAACACTCTGCCGGCCACTAAGCACGCCATATCGACACTATCCAGCGAGGACGCCGACGAGGCCATCGTGCTAGTACTGTCCGACGCCAACCTGCGCCGGTGAGTTTAAGTTAACATCATCCCAACAGGTTGTTCGTACGATGCACGTGCACGCCCGATTCTGTTGGTCCGGCGATGATAAAGTTTATGGATTCTTACCCTGTAATCAAAACTTAATGCTAATACTGATTAAACATGTACTGTTGATCTAAAAAAAATACTACTTACGCGGGCTACAGACGAGATGATATCGGTGGCAATCTATTTAGGATGGAAAGGTGGGGATACCTCCTAGATTGCCTCTACATCGTGTCGTATGTAGGGCCATCCTTAATCGTGGCCGATATCGCCTCCTAAATTGGCTGGCATGAGCAAAAATGCAGCTGATGCTTCCTAGTTCGGGGCACCGCCCCCTCCGCGCTGCGTGTGTGAAGGTTGACAGTGAGGGCTAATGCCAAACCAACTCGTTGGTGTTTCGAAAGAGTTGAAGGCATTTTAGAGCGCTCTTCAGCACATGCGTTCCGCTCCACGTTCGAACACGCACTGCTCGGCAGGCCCGTGTATAGAGTCTGCCCCGATAATTCCCCGATTTCGCCACCCTAGATCACCACCGATATCATGGCGTCTGTAGCCCACTTTAGTCATCATTTAATAATTATATGTTTGCATATTTTATTATTTTTCACAGGTACGGGATCCATCCTCAGGAGTTGGGCACTATTTTGACGTCAGACCCCAGAGTTCAGGCGCACGTCATATTCATAGGCAGTCTGGGCGATGAGGCTTCCACGTAAGTGTTATATTGTTATCACTATTTTTTTTATATAAAAAGGGGCAAACGAGCGGACGAGCCACGTGATGGGAAGTAGTCATCGTCGCCCATGGACATGTACAACACCAGAGGGGTTGCAACACTATGTTATGGTCACAGAACACGAGGGAAGTTAAAAGTAGGAGCGTTTTACCTACCATTAAAACGCATATTGTGTCCGGAGCCTTATTCGAAGCCTAGGTAAACATATTTTGAGAAAGCCCTTTCCGTTTCCGTTCGACATCAATTTTCCTATTGGTCAATTTTACCAACGTGACGTCACTTCCGTAACGTCATCATAAGTCACGTGATACGAGTTCACCTTTTAGCAACGGCGGAAGATTTGTGTCATTGTAGTCTCAAAATCTGAAACACTTGACAACCATTAAGGATAAAATCTACACCAGGCAGGTCTTAAAGCTAGGCTTCGAATAAGGCTCCGGACACAATATGCGTTTTAATGGTAGGTAAAACGCTCCTATTGTGTCCTTTCGCCGTTATTCGAAGCCTAGGTAAACATATTTTG
Organism: Crambus lathoniellus; assembly: GCA_949710035.1. NCBI lineage: Eukaryota > Metazoa > Arthropoda > Insecta > Lepidoptera > Crambidae > Crambus > Crambus lathoniellus. Next base: position 6,276,271 of record OX453303.1, on the reverse strand, counting down.
AGACGTTGTTTGTTATCGCCTGGTGAACGAGGACGCCAATGTGACATGTATCAGCAATTATGACATTAATCTTATACCTTTTGACAAATTCGACAGGTACAAGGGGTAGGTACTCGAATTAATTGTTTAACTTTATAACTCAACATCACAAATTAATACTGATATGAGAAACATTATGCTACTACTATCAAACATTCAAGTATGTCATACAATAGTACGTAAGTACCTATATAATGAAATTATGAGCACGGACTGAACATGATTGAAAAGAAAATAAAATGTATACTTATGCTCAATCTATCAAACCTTATTCATAAATATGTAAACTATGTTACATAAATCATTTACATATTCTTGAAATATTCAAAATCTGAAAAGAAACAAACATTACAATAACACAACTTGTGCTATCCCTTATATATTTTTGAAGCAAAAACATCTGAAAATCTTTTGGCTAAGTCTCTTCTGATATACAATCGATTCGATATGATCTGAAAACACATAATAAAGCAAAATATAAGTACAATATAATAATTGTAAAAACTTTCGGCACAAGAAACCATAAGCACAAGACTCTTATCTTCCCTCAGTGTAAAATCATGTTGCTTTAAATTATTATGTTATACCTACTAGTGACACGCTAAACTCCCGAGCACTAGCATTGTTACGAAGCTGACGACTGTTTCTCAGTATATCCTTTACCGCTATAGGGAAATTATTATTCATAGGAAATATACTAAAATAAATATTTGGGGAATTTTAATATACCACTGTGTATCCCCAATCTAAGCAAAGCTTGACCTATTGCCAAGATGCCCAAGTCGTAATTCTTATGGTTCTGTAGGGTGCGAAGCATTAAGTCCACCTATGTACTGTAATTAGTGCATGAAGAATTAAATAAATAAATAAACATGTATTTTGTAAATACATGGTTATGTTACATACAAAACACTTCGATCAATTAAACATAATATTATACTTAAAATATCGAACCCACGACGTTATTTTTGGCAGTTAAACTGTTGACTCACTACCTACACCAAATTCAAGAGAAAACACATTATTTAAAGCTCTGTGCTAGAGAAGAAGTCAACTATTGCTATGTTTGTGCAGTGCAAGATGCATTAAAGTTTGATTGCAAAAATTAACGTTAACATTATTCGAATAAACAGGATCGCAGATCGCAGGATGTTATATGTATAACATCCTAAACTACTTGTGCCGGCTTGTCTTACTGGTCTGACAAAAAGCGCGATCATGTATAAAAGTCAAGTAAATTTCTGAAAGTAATGTAAGCACATGCCTTATTTTACAAGATCAAAACAAAAGTAGTTCGTATATTAACTTCTTTAAAGCATCTGCTATTTTGTAACAAATCTCATTTGCATACAAATCGAATTAATGTAACTCTAAAAGATAAATTGCAAAAGATTTGCAATATTTTGTCATAACTTTATCTACTACTTATATCTATCAATCAATCAAATATTTATTTATTCACATAGACATATAATAAGCATGTAGGTACTTATGAATCGTCAATATTTTCCTACCACCCATTCAAGACTTTTTAACGGTAACTATACATATAAATATAATAATGACAACGAAAATGACTGGTAATGGCCGATAATGACAGTTTCACTTCATATATTTTACCGACACGGTCCCAAGTTGCATTGCAGGACACAATTTTTTATACTGCCATTCTAAAGACGCGTTTCTCTTATTATTAATTACTATCGAACCAATGAAAAAACTCCGTTATTTACTGCCAATTTAGCTACACGGAACATCTTAAATAGTTATATCCAATCTAGCAAAGAAACATAAATATACAAAATTATAAAATTTCATTGAGTTATGGCTCATTATATCCATCCATTTAGTTAAAAAAAATGGGTTAACCGGGCACATTATATAATTTCGTAATGAATACAAACAATTCTAACATAATGAACTAAAAAATATATATATATATATATATATAAACTCACCAAAGACATTGTTTATCAGAAACATAAGAGACTTCTTTTCCTCATCAGGAAAACGAGCAACTCCTGTTAGTTGCCCTAATGCTTGCCCGAAGGGCATAATTTTGCTATTGTACAAGACAGTGTTCTTGTGGAGCGACTGTCAATCTGAAAACTCGTAAATTATTATCAATGATCTGATCTACTAATTTTACATTTGTATGGGTCCGTGTCCTTGCGAAATCAATCTCAGAAACCCATTTTTATTTATTCTTTCCAAAAAATTCATAATTTATCCAATTTATTCATTTTATGATAATGATTCATTAAAAGTTCATAAAAAGATGTCTTTGTAGACCCTGTCAATCTCCAAACTGCATTCATTCTAGCCTGGTAAGGCGTAATTTTTCTATTGTTTAAGACAGTCAAAATCATTTACGTACAAGTACTTTTGACTGAATACATATTCATGTATTCAGTTTATATCATGATAACAAAAGGTTTACATTTTCAACATCATTACATACACAATTACATGAGTTACATGAGCACAGGAAAAATAATATCGGTAACGGTGACTGCTATTGCCCGTTGTAGGTTGATCTGTATTACAGGCAACAAAATATGGTATATATCCCTACCTAGTTTTGCCATTTTAAAAGACCGTGATCGTCAGAATTCGTCTCACAATATAAATCTACGGTGCCATGGATCAGCCTGCCATATTTATACATGACGATGAGTAAGCATAAACAATGCCTGTATCAGATGACTTCACTCTTCTAGACTGCTAAAATAACTATTGCCTATAAATTTTCTAAAACATTCTACTGATGAAATAAAGTAAAGTAATAATTTATTCGGTTTTCTACATTAACAATAGGTACACATTTACTTAATCTAAACTAAATTTAGGTATGAAACAGACGAAAGGGCAGACCCGATCGGCTCGTGCTGTTGCTTACAGCTATGTCAGACTGTCAGGCTCTTTCAGATACGCAAAACGCCAGACACGCATTATCAGAAATCGCAGAATGTCAGATTACACGAAAAGTCAGAATCGCAATATCCTAACTGGCTTTATAGCATAATTACTTTGACTGCATAGCTTCTAGTCACTAGGTACCTATTAATCGTTAAAATACTAATTATTGCCATTACTGGTGCCCATAGGGAGCCACCGCAGTATTTCAATCAATATATGAACTATTAGTGCCAAGCACAGCTTCCAGCGTGCCTAATACTAGCGGGGCTTGTTCGCATATAAACATGAAAGGTATGTGTAGTCGATATACCTATACCCCCCCCCCCCCCTTTTTACTAATATTTATTTGAATATACAGTTTCTACTTTCAATCATAATTATTGACGGCACTAATAATATCACGTAATCCAAAAAAAAAATAAAAAGATTATAATGCTTATTGTCAAAAACATTGCACCCTGATACTTGCGTAAGCAGGAAATGCCGCCCGTTACTTGCGTAAGCAGGCTATGTTTTTTTTTTTTTGTCCATATTAATCTAATTAATTTTTTAAAATGTAACCACAGCTTAAAATCTGCATTGAATATCATATTAAAAATGTCAGGGATAATGAATCCAATTACGTATCCATTAATAAAACATTATCGAATCAATGGTAGGGGGGTTCGGGGGGGCTGAGCACCCCGTCACAACAAAACCTCATAAAGTGACCACCAATGTGGTGGGTCACGTTAGATTAGAACTGTGACAAAAACAAATCATCACTACGTTAAGTACGTACTTATATAAAACAGTATTAAAAAAAAATTCAATACCGCAGTACGCACAAAAAATAAAAAATAAAAATAATATCAAATCATTTGCTCCATGTTACATTACACGACCCACATAAACACTCCCTAAAAGGGGCAAGGGTCAACTGTAGAAAGTATTTAGAATAAACTTTTGCAACAACAGTATGTACTTTTAAAATCAATAAATGAAATACACTATTCCCTTTAAAATATTATTTGCCTTGCACTACTTGGTTAGTTAATACATATATAGCGACGCTTGTTCCCATTTATAATGCAGGTAGCACTCACATACAGACATGGGAGTAATAAAAGTATAACAGTAATCACACACTATGCGCCGGTATAGATACATGATCAAAAACAAAACGTTGAAACAAAAGCAACTAAACAAAATTAGTGCTATACCACTCGACCACAAAGTAACTACGCGGGCGGTCGTTTATTTAGTGACTCGACTATACTGACATATTATTTTCGAACTGCAATAATACTTTTCCAATAGACATGATAACCATTATAGAAAATGTCGGTACTTCAAAATGCTTTCGTAACAATAAATCGCCACAAGAAGTCTGTACAAATTGTAAAATAGGATTTATAAACTAAACAAGAGAAAAGTGTGTCAAGGTCAAGCACGGGCGACAACGGGAGCCGAGGCCCACTGTATACTTCCCGATCCTTTCAAAATCCCTAAATCACATTGTATCACTATTAAAGGAAATCTATTTGACATAAATGATTAAGATTATGGTATAATCTCTCAGCGCAGATCGCAAAATCTCTCTACTAACTATCACATGAACAGATTTTTCATGGTGAGAAACATGGTGAGAAAATATAAAATTTCTTACTTGCTTGTGGGTAAGAAAATAAAAAATCAAAACTTTCACTGACCTGGCGAGGTGTTAAATTACCTCAATTCCTATGTGCCAATAAACCTGATACTCCATCTCGTCGTTCTAAATGCGTTGGATTTCCACGATAGGTACTTTGAAATTAACAGGTGGACCTCGAGCCCGACCCGCCATGTATTCGCGCGCTCACTCACAGGCACGCTCTTTTAAAATTCGAACAATTTTCATAAATAATAATATTACTTTATCCGAGAAAGTAAAATAAAAGAACCACTCGTACAAATTTTCAAATTTTAAATTTCGAACGCTAACAGCGTTTATGACTAGATGTGAACGGTTGCGAAAAATGGACGCCAATGACACAAATCTTCCGCCGTTGCTAAAAGGTGAACTCGTATCACGTGACTTATGATGACGTTACGGAAGTGACGTCACGTTGGTAAAATTGACCAATAGGAAAATTGATGTCGAACGGAAACGGAAAGGGCTTTCTCAAAATATGTTTACCTAGGCTTCGAATAACGGCGAAAGGACACAATATAGAAGTTGTTAAAAAGCTTTTAGCCATAACAACGTGAAGTTTCTGCTCCTGAGTTTGCGCAAAAGAAGGGAAATATGTGACTGCTAACTTACTTCTCGTAACCTCCCATTACAAGTAACAAATAATACCTAATATTTATACAAAAAAAAAAATTACAAGGTGTTTATCTAAATATTTCTAATTGTTAAGAAAATTAGACCATACTAGCGGCCACCCGCGGTTTCACCCGCGTGGTTCCCGTTCCCGTGGGAATATCGGGATAAATAGTCCAGTCAAAATAAATGTTTTTGTATGGAGTAGGTTGCAATTAAAGCACTTCGGGTGATAATTTAGAATAACATAAATGAATACTTGAAAAACCGGAAATCAGAATAATCCCTGATATTAACGACGTACTTTGTTGGGTAATTAATCAATAAAGTAAGAAAATAAAATTTGGGTGTAAACAAAAAATGGAAAACTGGTGATTTTGTTTATGTTAGAGTTTTTTAAAATGCTTTCATTGAGGAATAAAAAATCTCTTGTCAAGGTCGATTTATTTGGAATATTTTATATCAAATTGTTTCTAACTTTATAACAACAATAACAAAAAACGTCGTAATGTGCAGAATATTGTTCTACGGTCAGGGATTACTTGCGTATCATAATATAAATGGTATCCATAGATTAATGTATAATATTCACATAAAGTGCCTTTTTTGTCTAATAATTATAAACGGCCAAAAAACAAATTTAGGTATTTCTCACGAACGCACACCTGTATAACTACAAAATCACGATGAGTGCTCAAAAAAATGGCAATACTATTATTTAAAAATAAATTTCTTAAAGGTGCAATTAATTAATGTGACCCAAAACCTTATTTTGCTTAGACTAAAAATCCTATGTGTTATTCGAGCCTATAATCTATCTCTGTTGTAAATTACATCCAGATCCTTGTTTTTTATCACTTCCTGTCACTAATGACGTTAGATCGCAAAGATCATAAAATTATTTTTCGCTTAAAAAAGCCTGTCATTGCCTGTATTTGCGTATTGTTTTAATTAGTGATGCTGCGGCCACACTATGGGAATACGCCAATAGACATCGGGATATGCCAAATTCCAACACAGTGAAGCCACGTTATCGCGATAATTCAAGTGATAATTTTACTACGGCATTCACTACACTACACCGTATGCCTTATGCCGATTAATTTTTGCGATCGCGCGGCCACACTATGGCGATAAATTTAACGCAATAATTCTCGCGACAATTCAACGAAGTTGAACATCGGCATATCCCCATAGTGTAGCCCCTGCATGAGGCGTTTTCTAGTGTTATTGTTGATCAAATATCATTTAACTGTTATATGGAATATTTTATTTCCACAGGTTGCTTCGCCACTTGCCCGTAGGCCATGCGCACGTATGCATGGACGTGGCTAGCTTGCCGCATATAATGCAGCAGATTTTCGCCTCCTCGCTGCTGCAGACAGACGACAATTAATGTTCTTCAAGTTTTTAAGTACTCTAGCTGCAAAATTTTAACCGTTATTGAACCTAATTGCGAGCGCCTTAAGGTTGGAATTGGAACTTTAAGTGCAATGAATACTTGGCCAGGTTTCTGCACATCATGCAGCAGATCCTCGCCTCCTCGCTGCTGCAGACCGACGACAGCTAATGTTCTTGAAGTTTATAAGTACTCTAGCTGCGAAATTTTATCTGATATTGAACCTAATTGCGAACGCCTTAAGGTTGGAACTTAATATGTTCAATTAATACTTGGCCAGCTTTCTGCACATTATGCAGCAAATCTCCTCACTGCTGCAGAACACTGACAGAAACTGACAATTATTGTACGAAATACTTTAATACATTCGATATTACATCAAGCGAGACAAAATCTTAACAGGTAGATAAGTAATTCCATAAGGGTGTGCTCAAGGTCAACATGTATATTGATGAGTAAACACAAACCACCTTATTACAAAACGTGGACTTAAATAGTCCTGGTTTAAAACTGGTACTAAACTGGTGCTGTCACTTTCATTTTCCAAATGAAAGACAGAATTAGCATCATTTTTAAACCAGGTCTAACTTTAGTCCACGTTTTGTAATAAGGGGGAAATAGTTTTATTTTTAGTCGATTCATCCTCAATACAGACACTTTCAGCTGTAAAAAATATTACAGAAGTTGGTTTTCCATCAGTGCGCTGCTGTTTCTAGATATGTACCTAATACGAGTAGAAAGCGTTACCTAATGGTAGTTTATAATTAAGTGTGAAACCAGGGGGGCTACCGGCTAAAAATATGGATATGGACATGGGCTTCTTCTATTATTTGAATTCCTTATTTTGGTAGATTTTTTGCTGCTTTTTCTGTTAATCGTAGCTACCTAGCTATTGTTATACCCGACGTTACTAAAAATGGCACTGATAGCAACTATTTTTTTTTATTGACTTAAAGTTCCTAAAAACGTGTAAAGTTCATAAAGTTACGCGGTAGCTCCCCAGGATAACTAATCTTTTTTGAATTAGCTTGTTTTTTCTTTCTAAGTTATGTTATTTTTTACATTTGGTTTATCTACGGATCGTTCACACAGATCCGTCATTTACGATTCGTGAAATCTTATTCATCGTATGAAAATATCACGATTGATGTATCCTGTGTGAACGAAGCCTTTTACTAAATTGACTAGATAGTTGTATCTACTATTAGTTTTTGTAATAATTAAAATGGATTATATTGATTCCGAAAATTATGCTACGCAATACTTATCGATTTGAGTATGATTTTAAATCTTTTAAAGCCGTTACCATAAGTAAGTTTGTTTTTATTATTATAATTGTAATATTGTGATTGTGTCGTAAACAGTCTTAATGATAGACATTCCTGGGTACATTGAAATTAATATTATGAACATACCTAAGTTTATTTATAAGACATTATTATGACTACAGGAATTTATTATATTATTTTAGCTAAGTACACTATTCTGTTGTATAGAGATAATGTAGGTAACGGGTCTATTATATGGTATTTACTAGTTGCCTTCCATATACCATTGAATCGAATAGTGTTAAATGACGCGTTTGCGCGAATTATTTCATGATACCTGGAAAATACTCGAAATAATGGCGATAGCAAATATCATTCAATGGAAACATCCCTTTATATTTGGAATGAAACAAAACTGCATTCAAAGATATTTGAAAAAAATAAGGTTTCCATTCCACACCCAGGAATCGATCCGGCTAAAACTCGAAAAAACAACACCGTGTACTTTTATGACATCAATCGGTAGGGTAATTCACAAAGATTAAATCTCTGTTAGAAACATGATAAATTAAGTGAAAGGAAAACAATGAAAGTCATCATGGATTCGATTTCGAGTGTAGGCGATGTGTATGGAAAAGGTGACTTTAAAAAATACTGTAAGCAGGTATACAGGGATAATTTTCGGGATTATACTACTCATGAAAACAAACAACTTTTATTATTAAAACTATTTATTAAATAAACAAATACTTATTATTATTATTAAAAGTGCAAAAATATTTAATCAAAACGTACCAACGGAACAGCAGATTTTTTTTCGCGATTTCAGTATTGTTCCTATGGTAAAAGTTGTTTGTTTTCATGAGTAGAATAATACAAACAAACAAATTATCCGGGATGGTAAAAAAATAACCCTATATGAAAGTGTTTTGTTCTTGTCAAAAATAAACCAAAATGGTTCGTTTCAGTGAAATTTGCTATGTCCATCTCTTTCGAGTAATTGTACATTCTCTCCAGGTATCATGAAATAATTCCACCTGTATAAATAAATTGGTTTCATGATGTCATATTTCTATGCTTTAGAATGGGCACATCACTTTGTATAAATAGACGGATTAGGCAATATTTTATTAATGTATGTACATAAAATGACCAATAGCTAATAATAGGCAAGCGAATGTAGGTGGTCTATCTACCTCAGTGTTTGTAATATATTTTAACAATAAATTGTTATTTTTCTACTCAATGTTCGTTATATTGGTGTTGTTATAATAAAATGATATCATTTAACGCACTCTTTTATTTAGGAGTTACATAATACCCGATACTACTTTAAATTCGTGACATGTATAACTTCTAGCCTGAACTTAAAAGATTTTGTTTCAACAAATGTATTGAATTTTAAGCCATTTTCAACATACACACACATATGGGTTAACCAACGAATAACATAACCGACATAGGGGATCGGACTGTTTTTTTTGATTTGTATAAAATGTTTTTATTAATAAGTCGGTATCAGAAACACGACACAGGTATTTATTTTCAAATATTTTCATATTATAGGAGATATAGCTCATCAAACTTCCTTATTAGACAAGGATAGCGCTAGACACAGATGACGTCAGATGTGCTAAGCGCCATACCAAAGCCATCTTCTATCTCACTCGTTGCACTTGTAACGCAAGCAGCCGAGAAATAATAGCGGGCCATGGCCATACTCCCGCCATATAAAATTTCGTTTTAGAAAGAAATAGATAGAGACACAGTTTTTCACAATTCAGCAGGTCATTACTTGCTTATTAATCAACATTTAGATTTTTTTTCACTTTTGTTATAGTCAAATTGAAGAATCAATGTTATATATTTTTGAATGTGACTATTAATTCGGGTTTTACCCGTGGCCCCACCACTATGACCCACTGGTGGGTCCATAGGTAATTTTTATTCCCCGTAGACCCACTGTTTCACAGTGGGACTACGGGGAATTGAAACAAGACTGACTTTAACCGTGGTCCCACTGTTGTCATGTTTGGAAAAGTATGAATAATATAATAATTCTTATATAAGTATATTTTAATTTGTATTTATATAATATTTTACTTACGAACTTACACTAGGTAATTAATTAATTTGATTTTTTTTTCTTTGGGGTATAAAGGACAACCTATATTTTGTTTAATAAAATAAGTTTTTATATTTTTGTTTTTATTTAATTTATGTTAAGTGGGGCATTGCGATGGAACTACAGTCATAAAAGCATAAAAAATGCATATTTGGGATATGCCTTGTGCAGTGGGTGTACGGGGAAAGAAATTACCTGAGGCAATTGCCCGTGTACCCACGGAAACTGACACATTGAAATGTATTATATAAAACTCTATTGCAGTGGGTCTACGGGGAAAAAATATTCACCGTAGACCCACCAGTGGGGCTAAATGGTGGGGCCACGGGTAATACCCGAAATATTTACATATCAATAACAGTCCGATGATCCGATCCCCTATTGTCTTCAACATGTAAAACACACTGTTTAATTTTTCACAAACGTTTAATAAACGGTAGACCATGTTACAAAACCTTTTAATGTAATTTTCGATGCGGTACAAAGATCACTCTAAAATCCGACATTGTCTCTCGATCGTCTTCTTTTTGCCTGCCACACACTTCAGCCACTATTTTACTGATTGACCGTGGGCCAATCAGCCTTGAGGAGCGTAGACGACGTACGGTGATATTATAACGCTGTGCATTCACAGAATAAAGTAATAAAGAGCGCGTTACAACCATATTTACCTGCGGCTGCACCGCCCGTAGGAACTATTGGTCCCCTATTGATGAATCCGGGCCTTAGTAGTAGACGACAGTTTCAACTAAGCAAGCAGACCGCACAATAACTGCATCCAAAGCGGTCTATAATACAACTAATTTACTTATCTCTATGTCTTATTTTTGCGTGGGTATAATGTAGGCGGAATCTACCCATTCTACCCGTAAACAAGCTGAAATTTTGGAGGGGGTCACTTATAACATAAAATATGTCGAGTAAGTTATACCTACTTTATTGCACAATACACAATTTTATTGCACAAATTATAAAACAAATGGAAGTCTTCTATTTTAATTGGCAAATCGGGTGATAATATTTGAGACGGGTGATAATACTTATGTAATACTTATAATATCTCTGGATGAATATTAAGAAGAGCTAAACCTGTCAGCCTCTCTTCTAAGATGTTAGCTCTCGTAGAAAATGATCTCTCCGATGTCGCACCGCTTATACGAGGAGTTGCTAGAATTTTTAGCAACGTCTTTATATTTGGGTAGAGATATTTTTCATATCCCTTCAGACCGCGCCTGGAACAAAGAATGTTGTCAAAATATTTTCCCCGTGGCCACCTCTCCGAATAGATTGAGTCGCGGGCGACCCAGGGAGCGTAGGTACTTTGAAACGCAAATCCGAAACTTCGGTTAGCCCCACCCCTTTCACTCGATTCTGTTACAACTGGGGAGTGAGAGGGACGGGTATAACGAAGTTTCGGGCTTTGCGTTTCAGAGTAGACCTACAGGCATTATTATTAAGGTGCGACCCCAGATTCCGACTGGCGAAAGTAATTTTACGTGTCACGGAGCACAGCTTAATTTGTTTCTTGTTCAGTTGGATACTACTGGATATTTATTTATATTATACGAAGCTCTTGAGATAGTCAAAATGTATCAAAGGAAAAATACTACTGGGGTTTGCTATTTTTTTGTAGCGGAAAAGCAAATTCATCAACAACATAAGTACATCGAACAACCCTCGTGCAACCCTTGGGCACTTGTTTCAGTTAAAAACTTCGTACCAAATATCAACACAACAGATTTATCTTAACTGTCATCCCCGTTGTACCATCGGACATCGCAAAAGAGTGGAGAACTCCCCCCCCCCCCCCCCCCTGCGTGTGTGTTTCCAGGAACATGCAACCCGTATGTTTTCAAGCTTAGAATACAGAGTACACACGCATCTTTTGGGTAAGCTCGCTCCATCGTAGATATCATCTTCTATTCGAGCAAATTTAATGTCAAGCGCAAACACATAATGAAAAAAAATACTTACCTAAGCACCCTTAATCCTCTAAAACGCAACGGTCAACCTTACCAAGTATTTATTTAGGACCCCATTGTGTAAATTGGTACTGACCCAATAAATAAACAAATCTCAAAATAGGTGTGGAAAAGTCAGACGGATGAAACCACTCTGATATAAAATATGCATACCTAGTGGGCGGGGTTTCCGGGCTTGAGGGCTAGTGTGAAAATATATGGCGAAGGTACTGTGATAGGAGGATAGAAGTAAATTGAGGAGAAATACGACAGGAAATGAAGAGTAATCAGGATTTGAGGTGAATTCTGTAAGTAGGTACACATGCAACTTTAAGGCCTAATCAGACGAGGGACTTTTGTCCCCGTGGGACAAAAAGTCCCTGTACGTCCAAAATATGTCCGCCGAGTAGGTACCTACCTACTTGTCGCGGACTCAACGCATACGGTGTGCGGTCATTTGTTGCCCGGAAACGCACTTCACATCGAGCGCTCAATGCAGTCTAAAGTTCGTTGTGTGCGTTGTTGCGCCTAGTTACGTTATTTTTTTCGGGGACTATAGCGAACTTTTGTCCAGTCCAGTCTCTCGGTGTCCGCGGTATTTTTAGTTCCTTGTATGCGTTTTTCGATACAATTTATAAGAGATCTATATCGATGGAAAAAAAGTAGGTAGGACTATTTATTATGATCTTTTCACACACAGAATTGATTCAAACTCATGTGTAATCATAATCATTTAGTACCTAAGGGCAAAGGTAAATAAAAACACACAGCTTCCAGCAAACATTTAAGTAATGCTTTATTTTTTATTTTATTCTATTTACGTACCTATTTACATTTTATTACAGCTACGTTTGATCATATTTAAAGAAAAAATTAAAAAGTCTTGCATCTAAACTTTAATTAAGTAGGTAGGTTGGTTGGATTACGCAAATATGACCATGTGTCATCATTTCGTAATCAACTACAATGGCTCCCAATACGACTGCGCCGTGATATGCACATCCTTTGCACCCTATTTAAAATCCTCAATGACCCGAACTCACCCCAGTACCTTGTTTCGCGCTTCCAGATGCTTCCTCCTCCCTCTCGCTCTAGGCGGCCTTGTATCACCAAGATGCTTGAGCTACCTAGAAGCAACACCAGCTTCCTCCATAACTCCTTTTCCGTTAGAGCTGCAATGCTCTAGAACAAACTCCCGTCAAACATTCAGACCTCTCCGAGTTCCAACTCGTTTAAATGGAAATTAAAAAAACACTTTCTAGCACAGTTGTTAAATGCATAGAAATCATCTGATAACATTTAAAATCATATTTTATATATGTATTATATAAAATACTAGCGGCCGCCCGCGGTTTCACGCGCGTGGTTCCCGTTCCCGTGGGAATATCAGGATAAAAAGTACATATAAACCTTCCTCTTGAATCACTCTATCTATTAAAAAAAAAACGCATCAAAATCCGTTGCGAAGTTTCAAAGATTTAAGCATACAAAGGGACATAGGGAAAGAGAAAGCGACTTTGTTTTATACTATGTAGTGATATATTTTATATAAGTATGTATTTTATAATTTTTCAACACACTTGCTCATAAAGTGAGCCTTATTACATCGATCTTAGGGCCATAAACCGAACTATAACCCACGCGTGCATAATAATATTACAGAACTAGTTGCGTAATAGAATTATCCCTACAAAGTTAAGTAAGTACCTAACTGCAAATTATATGCGAGTAAACAGAGACTTTTCAATTTAACCAGGTAATACAGTATCCCTACAAAGTTAAGTTAGTACCTAACTGCAAGTTATATGCGAGTTAACAGAGCATTTTCAATTTCAGCGGGTAATGGATACAGTTCTTTTTTTGTAACAGCAAAGAGGTTTTACACGGCTGAAAATCCATTTACGTTTTGAGAATAAATAAATGTGTCTCTAATTAAGACAAAAAACATAATTAAGTATATTATTATCAAATTATTTATAATTCACAATAATTTGTTATAAAACATTTGCATTTTATCACTATTATTATACTTAATTATTTTGAAGTAGGCTGTATGGCTGTATGTAATCAATCACCTCACATTTGACGCGTGCAAAAAAAAACTTGCGCGCTTTTTCCCTTAGTTAATATTAAGTTATTACAATATGTATGCAATAAATGTTTGTTTTTCCTCGCAAGTGTGTTGAAAAAGTGCGTATGAAACTCGTGAGCAACTTACTCACTAGACACTCGGCTGATTTACGCCCTCGCCTGCGGCTCGGGCTGCAACCCACAGCCTCGTGTATAATGAGCAACCTAAGCTCACTTGTATCATAATATACTATTATGTATGTAGGTATATTTTACTATTGTATTATGTATGTAGGTTTATGAATTTTTTATTTTAGTAGGTTTTGGTCTTTCTTTTTTAATTTTTTTTTTTGCACTTTGCATCTCCTACTTTCATTCTCTCACACGTCCTGGGTTGGCTGGAAGAGATCTCTTTTAGAGATAAGCTCTCCCTTGCATACTCCATTTCTAAAATTGTATTTTTACTGTGTTTATTGAGTGCAATAAAGAGTATAATAATAATAATAGGTACTTATTCCTAATAGTATAAACACCTTTCCACCCACTTAACTTTTACAAGCAAACTGCAAAGTCACAGATATGCGACCGCCCGCGTAGTTACTTTGTGCAGATATGGTCTAAGATACGAATAGGGATCCGACCTTCACCCATCAGTTTAATTGATGAAAATCGCGAGTGGGTTAGCAAAACTTTTCCATGCCAGACATATTTTTTTATTTTTTCGTAATATTTTTTCTACGAAAATTGCACCTACCTGGTTTTTTTTAATCATTATTATACCGAATGAATTATTTAATAAACAGATGAGTGCAAATTAGGTTCTTATTTTTTACTTATACCTTTCAATCGCTGCCAAGTCTACGTTCTGCTAGGAACGTAGTTGCCAACCCAACGTTTTTACATTATGAAAAGTTCATTCTATCGATTGGTATAAAAATTATTCATTAAACTGATGGGTGCAATTCGATATCAATTCGATTCGATTGCAATCGTTGATTAGCCAACCTTTGCGATATTAATGAACGTTCGTGTTCGTACCACCGATTTCAGACCCAGAGGTCCCGGGTTCGATTCCCAGTGGGGGTACATATTGTATTCGGTTTGGTTGGTGGTAGGACTTGTTCTAAGTCCGCCTGGCTAGCTACCACCATCTTATCTAAGTCTGACGCCATAACAATGATGTTTTCAGCATTATTGTGTTCCGGCAGTTAGAGATAAAATAGCCAGTTCCTCAGTGATTGAGGATTCCGGGAGTAGTGCGCTTCCACCTTCAGCCTTATCACCACTTATCATCAGGTGTGATGAAGGCTAAGTGCTACCACGTAAAGAATAAAAAAAAAAATGTTATTCAACATAGGTACTTAATTTAATATGAAATACTTTTTATCCAAACAGGGGTGAAGGTTCTTCCCTATTCGTATCTCAGGCTATTAGGTTACCTAACTAAGGTATCCTCATTTTCCCTGCGACAGCGGTAATGATTTTTAACGCCTTTTACTTCTTGTTTCAGGGCTCGTTATAATAAAGTTATTACAACCATTTTACTTTTAAGCTGCTTTTAGACATTTGAATGAACTTTCTAACGTTGCCCATTCAGTAAATGTAGGTATCTGTTGTGGGCAAGAGGAAATTAAAAATTAAAACATCATTGTTGTGGCGTCAGACTTCGATAAGATGGTTCGTCTTTGATTCATGATGGTGTTTCTTTTAACAGTTATCTATAAAGAAAATTGATTCTTCAGAGAGTGTGAGATTACCTAGTTAGTGTGAGATACAAAAGATTTTTTCTTACCATTTCAAGAAGATAACCAGTTATCTGGCTATGGTTATCTCCAAGGAATAAGGGATTTTGTTTTGAGTAGTTTAAATACCTAAGTTAATCCGTGGTGCGCAGGCCCGAAGGCTCATTGGTACCCACTAATCAGATCACATCCACAAAGCTGTTTCATGGGAACGATCCCCACCCGTGACAATATTATTGAATAACATAAAGACAGGGTCGAATAACATAACCAAATTATTGAAAAATGGAAAATGAAGTATTTAGAAAAAATCGACCCGTCTCACAACCAGCTCCGATGGGACTCGAACCAATGATGTTTTATACTCGAACCCACGACCTTTCGCTTTCCGGGCGACTGCTCTAACCACTGAGCTACGGGTCGTGGGTTCGAGTCCCATCGGAGCTGGTTGTGACACGGGTCGACTTTTTCTAAATACTTTATTTTCCATTTTTCAATATTAAAAATTGCATTGTGAATGCAAAAAAACTAAAAATTCAATTAGAATAACCAAATTAATTTAAATAAGTTGCCTACTATTGGTACATAAAAGTAGTGGGAAACTTCCAAAATATTTGCTTATTTAGGTAAGTACATCGCATTCTGGATCCATAAGGCCGAGAGTCCTCTCGGTCCAGTCACGTCCACTCTAATGTGCGTCGACATTACGGCTGGAGCCGGCGGCGGGACGGTTGTTGCCGAACGGATCGAATAATGTTATTTTATATACATACTAACGGCCGATTTCAATAATCCATCTTCAGTAAGAAATATGCCTACTATGGATCTGTTAATTATTTCCCTTCATTTAAGATTTTTTAGTAAGCCTATCTCTTACTGAGGATAGGTTATTGATAGAAGATATTTAGATAATAAAAGGTATTTGGTCAATGTATGTGTTTTATAAAGTGGAACTTAATAATATAATTGGGTAATTGACTGATTTTTTTTTATTGACTTAAAATGTTCATTTAACTAGTAGCAACACAACATAGGTATTTATTTTCAAATATCTTGCATATTTTCAGCGATATAGAGCATCAAACTGACTATAATTAGACAAGGAGAGCGCTATAGAAACGTGACGTCACATTTCTATAGCGCCATACTCTCGCTTCGATCATGATCGAAGTACTCTCGCCATAGAAAATTTCGTTTGAGAAAGAGATAGCTAAAGTCACAATTAAGTAGCTCATAATTCGCTTGTTATAATACATATTGAATTTCTTTTTTCATATTTGTTATTCAATAATGTTATATTTTCGCATGTCATAATTAAATATCTACATTTCAACAACAGTCAAACACCCAATTATGATTACATAGATATATTGTTTAATATAATATTTATCGAAATAAACCTCTATAACTAAAATCCCTCAAGGCCTATGCCCAGCAGTGGGCGTCGTACGGCTGAAATGATGAACTAAAATCACGTGTCTAGGTTACACTCACTTGCATATTACTTACAGATACACTTACCTACTCCACTATTTAGTAACTTTACGCATTTATTTTTTACTTTCCGACGCTGAGGTAAAAGGCCACGTACTCCGTATCACCAACTTACTAACAGCAATATAAATTATTTATTGCACGCCAATAAATTCTTCCGCCCATTTATCGTGCCAATAAACCAGAAGTGTTCTGTTTCATCGGCTCGCGTAATAACAGTGGAACTAGCAATTAACTCGAGTATCCAACGGTGGGAATCTACCCTTCGATATCGAAGAATCTACCCCAATCTTTGATCAACAGTAACACCTAGTTTTAGATACATAGTTGGAGTAACAGATATGGCCTAGCGTATACTCCCACTTGAGAGTATAAATTATAAGTAGATTATTTTGCCAGTGTCAATAATACTAAGGTATTTCAAACTTGGAACGGTTCCTGTCATTTATAATGTAAGATAGTAACATTCGTCGTAACCTTTTATGTCCGTCTCAATATATTTGTTTTTCCCGCTCAACGCGGACGCAAGACGCGCCGCTCCAGTGTGGCTAGGGTTTCTGATTTCTCGACCAATTTTTTTTCTCGAGTTTCGGGAATTCTCGACGCCAAAGTCTCGAGTTTTCTCGGGTCTCGAGTCTCTTAATTAAAGCTGTTGAAATCTGTTAAAATTTAATAAAAAACAGGGTTTTTTATTCCAAAATACTTTTATTGCACCACCCACCTTCAATATTTAGACATTTGGTACCTCTTATTTGGGTAAAGCAAGTAACAAAATAATTAATATCTTCTTTCATCTATATTTTTTGAAAGCGGTGCTATTTATTAACAAAGTATTTTTTTATTTAAGCATAAAGTAGTTAAACATCATAATATTATTATTTCTAGTAGTCTAACATAAAATAAAATTTTGCCGTTATGGACTAGCATTAGTTGAGCAGAATATCGCATTGTTCGTCCCCATTGTATGTTATTGTTTAATTCATGGATTTTACGTTTTTATTGATAATAAAACATTTACTAACCGTAAATCTACGCGATAAGCTATTATATTACACATATAGATATGAGGCTCCATCATCATATTAAAATCAGATAAATAAGTACGTAACAAGGTATTTTATTTGGAAACCCTATTTTGAAAATACGTATTTTGCATTTTGTATTTAAAACTATTTTCTATTTCTATTTGAAATAGTAAAGTAACAATGTATTTGCATTTTGTATTTAAATACTTTTACAAAACTATTTTTAACATCTCTGGTAAGTAAGTAGATTATTAATTTGCACTATTTATTAATAATGTAGTTTGATCAAATTTATCAAACAGTCAAGCTTTAGCTAGGTAGACTAGTGATAGGCACTAATAATTCAGAAAAAGGTTATCCTACCTAACCTTAAATGTCCTTTCTTATTAATTCATAATAAATAACCAAAAATATTTTATTAATCAAGAACGCTTTAAATTCACGTAATTAAAGGTTCGAATTAATATAAAATTAAAATTCGAAACACGGGAATTCTCGAGCTCCGGTAATTTTTTTCTCGTCTCGAATGAAGCCAAATTTCTCGAGTTTTCTCGAGTTCGAGAAGGCTCGAGCAGAAACCCTAAGTGTGGCCCACGACTTAGTAGGGCCCCACGGACATTATTGTCCAAATTTATTAGTTTTTTAGCACAAAAATACTTAATTCACACATAAATAGCATTCCACATACAAAATATTACTCCGTTATTGGGTAGAGCAAGAACTATTTGACGCAATAGCTTCATTCGGAAATTAAGTTTTATGAAACTTCATTGAAATATCTACTGGTTGTTCATGATGTAAAAAACTTTTCAAAATATTGATATTCGATAAATTAATCATTCGATGTATTGAGCGTTCGATATTTTAACCATTCGATATTTTGATCGTTCGATTATTTGTAAATTCGATATTTTGAACGTTCGATTTGTTGACCGTTCGATGAATAGTGTTCGATATTTTGATTTTCGATCATTTGGTATTCGATATGGCGTAGGGAACCCGTTTAAAAAAAATAGTCAGTCTGTGCCATGAAAAGTTTTCATTTAGTTCGTGAGCCTTCATCTAGTACTTAGGTACTATTGTTGCTCGAAGACCCCAATACTCGGAGCAATCTAGTGTTGACACCTCGAGATAGATTGCGAAATAATTAGACCATTTTGAATAAAAATTTGTAATAGTTATTGTCGATCTCCGTAGCCGAGTACCATCAACTTTAAGACAGCGATTCAAAAATAGCGCGATGCAGAATAGGTTCCTAAAATGAATTGCTTTCTTTCGTACTATGACCTTCTAAAAACTGGATCGCAAATGAATTGCTAAATGTAAATGACCGGACGATTTGTGTCCTTATTTCTTCTACCCGTCTCTTTCATTCGATTTTGTCATGCCCGGAGAGTGAGTGGGACGGGTATAACCTGCAGTTGTCATGTTAAGTCGACCGGGTTATAAGTCAAATAAGAGTTAATGACAGCTTAGCGGCTGTGAAATGTCATTGAATGATCACTGAATCGCTGTCATTGATATTAAGCTGTCGTGGTACGAATAAGCGAAGCAGATCAGTTCAGGTCCTAAAACAAAACCGCAATAAGAGTTGATGGTAGGCACCCAGTACAGTCACGATTATTAATATGTAAACAACATAGAACTTTGTCACATTGAAGCATTCCGAAACAAAGCTATCAGTGTCACTCAAAAGTCATTAAATAGGTACTATATAAATAACATACTTACATAGTCATAGTCATAGTCATAGTCATAGTCATAGTCATAAATTTTTTATTCATATAGATTAAATAAAATTAATGCTTATGAATCGTCCAATTTTTTTTTACCTACCACCTGTTATGGACATCTTTTAACTGACAAGAAAAACAGGCGAAAAAAACTCATCAGCTTTAACAGAAGCTGATGAGTTTTTATATTTCAAAGACATATCATTGCTCTTGAGTGTACCTACCTTCGATCAACAATATACCTTATACCTATCTACCTACCTCTAGCTAGTTAACGCTTCACGAATAAAATAAAAGGCAAATTTGGCACCGACTAATGTTTGTTTATTTATTGAGTTTTAAGTTAAAACAGGGAGAAAAAAATAGCCCTTGGCGAGTTTCTTGCCGGTTCTTCTCGCTACAAGGTCTCCTGCCGTAGGATTTGCGAACCGATGGCGTAGCTTCATTGACGTTCATAAGTGTTGTTAAACAAACCTAAATTGAATAAACGATATTGAATTTTGAATTTTTTTTTGAATTTTGAGAAAATCAACAGCGCATTACATGAGAGTACTTAGTGCTAAGTTTATAAAAATAGTAGGGCCAATAATAGATTTCCCTTCTGAAATCCAAACTAACATAGGTAACTAAACTTAACTATTTATCCTAAGTTTAAATATGTTACATTTTAAATATTTATTCATATAAAACGAAATTACAATTAGTTTTGTTTGAGATGTTAGAATTTACGTAGGTTGTAGAATGACTCACGCAGCTCACGCTCCGTATTGTTAATGAAGGTCAAATTATTTTGTGTTTCCTTTTATCTCTCTCGATACTTCAAGCTTAAATTTGCGCTTAGTATTTGCATAAAGAACAATACATGAGAACCTTTTATTATATGCAGTAACTATACGATGTAGAACCGAGTTTTGTTAGTGCGATGACGAGGAATTTGAAAAAGAGGTGTATGACGAGTGCGGTATTTTGGAGTGCAGTATAATAATCTAGTTATTAAATGCGAGCAGGGTGCCTACCATCAACTTTAAGACAGCGATTCAAAAATAGCGCGATGCAGAATAGGTTCCTAAAATGAATTGCTTTCTTTCGTACTTGACTATGACCTTCTTAAAACTGGATCGCAAATGAATTGCTAAATGTGAATGACCGAACGATTTGTGCCCTTTTTCTTCTACCCGTCTCTTTCACTCGATTCTGTCATGCCCGGAGAGTGAAAGGGACGGGTATAACCTGCAGATGTCATGTTAGCTTGGCCGAGTTATAAGTCAAATAATAAGAGTTGATGACAGCTCAGCGGCTGTGAAATGTCATTGAATGATCACTGAATCGCTGTCATTGATATTAAGCTGTCGTGGTACGAATAAGCGAAGCAGTTCAGTTTAGGTCCTAAACAAAACCGCAATAAGAGTTGATGGTAGGCACCCAGTACACTGCACTGTTTGCTATAGTAATTGTTTCTTAAACAGAGAAAAAGGTTACGTAAAAACGTATGGATATATGGTTGTTTGTTACTCTTTTACGCAAAAACTATTTAACGGATTTGGTTGAAATTCGGCACACAGATAGTAGATAGTCTGGATTAAAACACAGGATACATTTTATTCCGATATTCCCACGGGAACGGGAACCACCACGCGGGTGAAAACGCGGGCAGCCTCTAGTAAGAAATAAGAGCGCAACCTCTGAGTATCTCGACCGTTTTTGACACTGCAACCGTTTATCTAGAGATATTGTTGATTGAAAGTACCCACCGGTTTTTAAGGTAAAGTAGGGTAAAGGTAAACCCACGACCTTTCGCTATCCGGGCGACTGCTCTAACCACTGAGCTCCGGAGTCGTTACTACTACCTCCACACGCGAAAGAAATACCTTTCCAGATATTTGACAATCGCTTGTAGTAATATCTTCACATTGATGAAATTAACGCTGGCTATACAGCGCGTAAGAAGTATTTGATAAATTCGACGCTTCTCGTAACGACTCCGTAGCTCAGTGGTTAGAGCAGTCGCCCGGATAGCGAAAGGTCGTGGGTTCGAGTCCCCTCGGAGCTGGTTGTGAGACGGGTCGATTTTTTCTAAATACTTCATTTTCCATTTTTCAATCATAAAAATTGCATTGTGAATCCAAAATTTAAATAACTGACCATTATAGGGATAAAACATAGTTTTCTAAGTTAATTAACTACCTACTAAGTATAATTAATTTATCTGATTTCAATCTGTATGTGAGGATTTTGTCAGATTGCTTTTCACATACCTACCAATAAAACATAGGACATAGTTATATTAAAAAGGTGAACGACTATTTCTGTACGTGCATAAGTTATTTAGTGGGCCTACTCACTGTCTTCTATACGGACTTACGTGGTAACTTTTTAAGACCCGTCGTCAAAATTGAAGATTTATTGCGCCTCGCACGCCATCTTGCCGGGCGTGACTTTCCCGGTATATTTCACCTAATTGAAGCGTTAAATAAAGTTGGAAATGAATTGGTTCTCTATCTGTGTTTGGATTTAAATAATATTTAGACACAAAATAACAAAATACAAAGCTATTTTAAGTAAATATTAATAAAATTAAAATACCTACCTATTTTGTGAGGATGTGGGTATCCAATTCGAAACTTTGCAAATTGGAAGAGAGCTCTTATTAAACTACTGAAATTCGTGTACAATTTTACTGATTTTTACATGCAAGTTCTTACCTAAGTATATGTAATGTATGTCCGCACGAGTCAAATCTGACAAGCTAAATTTGACCCACTTCCCAACGTCCGCTTGAACAAAATTTTGATAGAGGTTTTGTTTGGATGACAATACAATATTAAAGTACAGTCAGCAAAAAAAAAATTGTCATGAAAATGATTTTTATTTGGCTAGTATTTAACTGATCACCAGTCTAACCTAACCTAACAAAAATACTGAAAAGCACACCTAAAATACTGAAATGCGGACCAAAAAGTAGTTTCGTGTGCAACTGTATTTTTTTTGTGGTGCCATTAATTATATTCCATTTCTTTTGTAAGTACAAATTTTTTATTAAAGTAATATTAGTGATTCTACATAAGAGAACTAAATATCCCGCCTGAAAGCTACTTATAGGGCTCGTGGTTTTTAACCGACTTCTAAATCAAAAAGGAGGAGGTTCTCTATTCGTCTGTATGTATGTTTTTTTTTTGTTTTTTTTTGTGTATGTCCACCGATTACTCGAAGACGGCTGAACCGATTGAAATGGTTCAAACGTTATTACATCAGGTTGGTTTCCAAGTTGGTCCCATTTTTTGAAATTTTGAAATCGGTTCAGTCGTTTTCAGGAAATCTTGAAAATATTGTCGTTTTCGTTACCACTTTATGTGAATTTAATACGTATCTTTAGGCATAACTCCTTTGTTTATAAACCGATTTAGATGATTCTTGTTTTGTTAAAAAGTGGATACCTCAAGGTATTTTAACCAACTTCGAAAAAGGAGGTTTTCAGTTTGATCACATACCTATTTACCAGAAAACACGTAAATTGCCTGCACGATGCACTTAAAAGAGTGAAATAAAACTTAATTTTATAAAAAAATAAAACCGCCTTCAAAAAAACCACATAAAAAAGTAAAAAATAACCAACTTTTTAATATAATTTGCTTATTTTTGTCTAATAAAATTGTCCGTATATTTTTTCTCACTTTTATACAGTCTTTATAAGTACTTACAGTATTTTTTGTACAGTCGATAACAATACACAAGTTAGGGCTATGTTATATACATGTCGGAGATATTTCATTGGAAAGACTAGTCGCGCCATCTATCGATGCAATTATGAGTTATCGGAGCTATTCTGTGGGTAATACAAGCAGCGCCACCTTTCGGTGGTTTGGTAAGGTGTTGAAGTTGCCAGTTTGAATAATCTAATAAGATTAGTAACGCTATCTGTTGTGGCTGTTAGCGAACTTTCCCTGAGTCTGTGGTAGCGTGTCTATGCGACCTGTCAGTATCAGTTGACGTCTGTCAGTGAGACAGTGAGTGTTAATCTGATAAAAAGCTATCATTCTATTCTTGGAGCTCGACCGCGCCGGACGTGCGCACTGATTCATCTAACCACGTACAAAATGGCGGACAGAGATGAGATTTTACAACGAAATCCATTTCTATCTGCGACAGCAGCGGCGGGATCGGAACAAAATGGCTCCAGTACGCATAACCAACATAGGTGCTACCGTACGAAACAAATATTTCGGAGTTTGCGACGTGCCACATGAAGAAAATAATCGTGAGTGGAACGCGTGCTTAGAAGATCGAAATACGTTTTCACAATCGGGTACCAGCGGTGTCGTTTGATATGTGGTTATCGTTTTTTCGTGGCTTTGCGGAAAATGTTCATGCCAAAGCTAGTACCTACGTTTGATCCAGACGATTGTGAATTTACGGCAGTTGTGCAGGTGTGTCGTTAATGGTTTGACGTGAATAAACCATCACCGCACTCGGAATTTGTGGACTGATGACGAAACAAGAAATTTGGCGTTTACCAATCTACGTGGCCAAGCTCGCTCCTACCCGCTTTGCAAGACGGGATCGGGCTTTGACTTATGTGAAGTACTCAACCAACAAGTTGGCGCTCATTGGCCGCTTAGTGACGAGTTTGGGCTAAGCTGACGAGATCGAAGTGGTCATCTGAGGTATTTGTGATAATCAGGTATGCTCAGATTAATTGAAAAACTAGCTGACTCATTGTACGGGATGTTTTTGTTGTTGATTATCAATAGCAAAGGTTTTCATTTAACGTTTTATTCACGCTTTTACTAAGTATTGTTGCCTAGTTACCGAGAAGTATTCTTGCCTGTTAATAACTTAACAGCGAGAACAGCTTGCAGTGTTCTTCATGCGTTCGTGTCACTGTGCTATGCTTCAGTGAGAGCTGTTGACGTTTGCTGGTAAGGAGATTTAGAATTCGACTAGAGTGGTGAGCTCGATCAGGTTCCGTGTGGTTGTTGGTGCAGTGGCCGTGTGAACAGACGGGTTGAAAGGTTTGTGTCCGCTCTTATGAAGTGTTTAGCAGTCGCGAGAGACCATGGGCATCTTAGAGGGCTGCTCTTGATGAGGTTTCCAAAAGTATACGTGGGAATTCTTTTCAATTGCTGTTGTGAATTAATAAGAATTCACCACGGATTGAAGTTTTGCTTGAATCATGAGTGCCAGAGTTTTATCTTTTTAATATTGGACTGGAAGTTTAACTCAGGATGGACGAGCAGTTGTGTGTAAGTGTAAGTTCGTTGAAGTTTGTCAAAACGACAGATACACAGTGAACCCGATAGCCGGTGGACGCAATCTTCGCTGTTTCGGTGACAGCGACGCTATCTCCTGGACTTCTTCCGCCGATGGTGGGTGCGGGTTTGAGCTTATACTCCTTCCCCGGGTTTCATCTCGTGGGGCTGCCGCCCCACGTTGTTTGGTGTTGCTTATGCGGCCGTTCTCTGACAGGAGGTGTGCCCCACTGGATGTTTGCGGCCCTCGTCGCGGTCAGCCAGCCTGGTGAGACCCCGTTGGGGGAGGCCCAGCTGCTATAATAAAACTATAATAAAACTAACGAAGGGATATTAGGTAGGAAAGAAGGAGTGAAAAGAAAGGGCTAGGGAGATCGCGGGGGCACAATGTCGTGTGGCAGCGCCCACTTCTTCTTGGCTCTGGTGTTGTTGTTGGCGTTTGCGAGAGGAACTGGTTCTTCTCTGGTCGGTGGCAATGGTCTTGCGGGCGCAATGCCCTGCGGGTGCTGATGGAGGCCGTGATCGGCGCAATCGAACATTCGATGTGTCAGTCGGCCCACGACGTCCTGTAGCGGCTCAATGTTGAGGTCCCGCGCGATGATCTCATGGCGCTATGTCACGCTATGTAATTTTTCCTTCTTTTTGTAGCAATTTAAACGGTTCTGACTTCTAAGACCTTCAGCCGGCAGCAGTGCTATGGTTGGACACCTTGACAGCGGAATGACATAAAAGAGGACGCGCTGGTCCCAGATTTTGGCCAAAGGAACGGAGAACGTTGCCGCACTCTAAGGTGTGTCATTAGTTTAGTTATGTGACTAGTTGCTTTTGTTTATAAAAAATTGTTTAAATTAAGAAAGATTTGATTTTGTATTATGTCTGCTCAAGGCAAACAGAATACTTAATGATTGACGTTTTGTATTGGTTTTGATTTTTCTTAACAGCGAATTGGCTTGTTTTGTTGTTTCGTTTAATGAATAACGAATTCAAGCTGTTGTACTGTAATGTAACCCGTGCCACAGATGAAAAGTGGATTGAAAACGAAATACCCGCATTTCTGTTTTTCAACTTTCTTTTACCGAACGTGTGATGAAAGAAAATGCGCCCTGCCGTTTTACTAGCGGCATTTCGTTTGCAAGAAGAGATTTGTGAAAATCATCTTTTCCTGGTGATGAGCGGTGCGCTGAAAGGAAGTTCATCGGCAAGACTGGACCAGTCTGGACCTGGACCAGGTTTTATGTGCTGGCGTAACCTGGCTGGAACATTAGGATTTGTTCATCGATAGGTTTGTCTGTATCTAGACAAACGCAGGTACTCTCCTATTTTTTAATTTTTTGAATCCGAAAGAAAGTAAATCTTATTTCTTTGTGAGTAATTCGTTGTAATAATAGTTACTAACGGAACAAAGAATGTTTTATAATTTTATTGTAAACTACCTACATCAAAATGGAGCGGCAAACATTTTTCTAATTCTACTAACGTATAGAGTGCTAAGTGTAAGTGAGTTGTAAAGAAATAAGATCTAGAATAGAATTTGAATTTGAACGCGATAGTAACGTTTGCACATTGACAAATTTACAGTCGGGGTACAGATACTGTGAGATGGTGTCATCATTGTAACTCTTGATATAAAGTTGGTGCCTATAACATGACCTATCAGATAGTAAGATTGCCTGGCAGTGATCGCTACTAAGCGATAAGGCCGCCTAATATTTTGTATTGCTCTTTGTAAATTTTTACGTCGTGTATTTTTCTGTTTGTGTGAGTGTGCAATAGTGTCTTATCTTAGCTATCCCATGACGTAATGGTAGAGATCGAGAGGTCTTAAGTAAATGCCTAGTTGTAAATATGACTAATGAGTCACTAACTTGTCATCAGATGTAGAGTCTGATATAGAGTCTGATGTAGAGTCTGATGTAGAGTCTGATGTAGAGTCTGATGTAGAGTCTGATGTAGAGTCTGATGTGGAGTCTGATGTAGAGTCTGATGTGGAGTCTGATGTAGAGTCTGATGTAGAGTCTGATGTAGAGTCTGATGTAGAGTCTGATGTAGAGTCTGATGTAGAGTCTGATATAGAGTCTGATGTAGAGTCTGATGTAGAGTCGAATGTTGAGTTACATTTAGAGTCGAATGAAAAGTCACATGTAGTGTCACATGTAGAGTCGAGTGTAGAGCCGAATATAAAGTCACATGTAGAGTTACATGTAGAGTCGAATGTAAAGTCGAATGTAGAGCTAAATTCAGATTCACGAGTAAAGTCAAATGCAGAGTTACTAAGATCACAATGTTTCCAAAGTAGAGTTGGTGGCTATACGGGAGGTTGAACTTCATGAGTTCTCACAAATGACCCATTTCAAATTACAGTGAAATACAAGCGCTGCAT
The DNA here is from genome assembly GCA_949710035.1 of Crambus lathoniellus. Taxonomy (NCBI): domain Eukaryota; kingdom Metazoa; phylum Arthropoda; class Insecta; order Lepidoptera; family Crambidae; genus Crambus; species Crambus lathoniellus. Next base: position 6,248,586 of record OX453303.1, on the reverse strand, counting down.
GGTGGTGCCTGTGATGGTGCTATGCGGGTGCTGCCTATGGTGAGCCGTTCGTCGGCGCGACATCGGCGTCGGTCGGTGCGGTGGTGCAATGTGCGATTCTGCGGCGATGGCAAGTAGCCGGCGATGGCAAGTAGCCGGCGATGGCAAGTAGCCGGCGATGACAAGTAGCCGGCGATGGCAAGTAGCCGGCGCTGGCGGTGATGGTGTAGAGAGAGAGATCTACTGGCATCGCATATCATAATTATGATCGCAATTTGGTGAGCAGTTTTCATTTTGTCATTATTTGTGCAGTAATGGTTTTACATTGAAAGCTCCGCGCTTTGTGTAGTAACGGTTTTGCATTGAAAGCTCCGCGCTTTGTGTAGTAATGGTGTAACATTGAAAGCTCCGCGCTTTGTGTAGTAACGGTTTTGCATTGAAAGCTTCGCGCTTTGTGCAGCAACGCTTTTACATTGAAAGCTCCGCGCTTTGTGTAGTAACGCTTTTGCATTGAAAGCTCCGCGCTTTGTGTAGTAATGGTTTTACATTGAAAGCTCCGCGCTTTGTGTAGCAACGGTTTTGCATTGAAAGCTTCGCGCTTCGTGCAGCTACGGTTTTGTATTGGAAGCTTCGCGCTTCGTGCAGCTACGGTTTTGTTTCCGAAGCTCCGCGCTTCGTGCAACTACGCTTTTATATTGGAAGCTTCGCGGTTCGTGCAGCTACGGTTTTGTATTGGAAGCTTCACGCTTCGTGCAACTACGGTTTTGTTTCCGAAGCTCCGCGATTCGTGCAACTACGCTTTTATATTGGAAGCTTCGCGGTTCGTGCAGCTACGGTTTTGTATTGGAAGCTTCGCGCTTCGTGCAGCTACGGTTTTGTATTGGAAGCTTCGCGCTTCGTGCAGCTACGGTTTTGTATCGGAAGCTCCGCGCTTCGTGCAACTACGCTTTTATATTGGAAGCTTCGCGCTTCGTGCAGCTACGGTTTTGTATTGGAAGCTTCGCGCTTCGTGCAGCTACGGTTTTGTATCGGAAGCTCCGCGCTTCGTGCAACTACGCTTTTATATTGGAAGCTTCGCGGTTCGTGCAGCTACGGTTTTGTATCGGGAGCTCCGTGCTTCGTGCAACTACGCTTTTGCATCAGGAGCTCCGCGCTTCACGTGCTACGATATGAAAATTCATGCCTGTAATGGAAACTTTTGCGTCGGTGTTCTCCAGTAAGGGCTCGTTGACAGTTGCGCTCGAGAACGCGCGCTTTGTCAGAATGGCCGTGTCGGAGATATTTCATTGGAAAGACTAGTCGCGCCATCTATCGATGCAATTATGAGTTATCGGAGCTATTCTGTGGGTAATACAAGCAGCGCCACCTTTCGGTGGTTTGGTAAGGTGTTGAAGTTGCCAGTTTGAATAATCTAATAAGATTAGTAACGCTATCTGTTGTGGCTGTTAGCGAACTTTCCCTGAGTCAGTAGTTCGAGCGAGTAGTCTGTGGTAGCGTGTTGACGTATCAGTTGACGTCTGTCAGTGAGACAGTGAGTGTTAATCTGATAAAAAGCTATCATTCTATTCTTGGAGCTCGACCGCGCCGGACGTGCGCACTGATTCATCTAACCACGTACAAAATGGCGGACGGAGATGAGATTTTACAACGAAATCCATTTCTATCTGCGACATACATATGCAAACTTTCCTGCATAAAAAAGCTTTTACAGTTCCGTAAAAAAAAGATTCATCCTCAAAATGTGTCAGTAACTAAACTTAACTTTATATTATCAAGTTATTCCACCATCAGCTGAACTACGGACCCCTATTCTCTGCACCGTTCCATCCATCAGGCTCGACATGAATTTTATTAGGGAACAATACACGCGGACGATAACAAATGGATCCAGATACTAGGAGCGACGGGCGCGGTGACACTTCACTGTCTCGAGATTTATCACAACTACTGACTTATGAAACGTGGCGAAAATGACCTGCCTACTGAATTTATATTACATACATTAGACAGAAAGACATTCGTAGGCGTTGCTTTTTGTAAGTAATTAAATGAAAATCTATAAGAAAACTTTATTATTAAGGAACAATACACGCGGACGATAACAAATGGATCCGGATCCGAGGAGCGACGGGCGCGGTGACACTTCACTGTCTCGAGATTTATCACAACTACTGACTTATGAAACGTGGCGAAAATGACCTGCCTACTGAATTTATATTACATACATTAGACAGAAAGACCTTCGTAGGCGTTGCTTTTTGTAAGTAATTGAATGAAAACCTAAAAGAAAACTTTATTATTAAGGAACAATACACGCGGACGATAACAAATGGATCCAGATACGAGGAGCGACGGGCGCGGTGACACTTCACTGTCTCGAGATTTATCAAAACTACTGACTTATGAAACGTGGCGAAAATGACCTGCCTACTGAATTTATATTACATACATTAGACAGAAAGACCTTCGTAGGCGTTGCTTTTTCTAAGTAATTAAATGAAAATCTATAAGAAAACTTTATTATTAAGGAACAATACACGCGGACGATAACAAATGGATCCGAATACGAGGAGCGACGGGCGCGATGACACTTCACTGTCTCGAGATTTATCACAACTACTGACTTATTAAACGTTGCGAAAATGAACTCTCTACTGAATTTATATTACATACATTAGACAGATAGACCAGTCCTTAGGCGTAACTTTTTGTAAGTACTTGAATGAAAACCTGTACGATCAATAAGGGCCATTTATCAACTAAGCTCTAAAACTTCTCTAAGGGAGAAGTTCAAAGAAATTGGTATACTGACAGCTGCATTTCAATTTATATTAAATTGTATTATTTTTGTGCGTCGTAATATTAACTTGTATACTAAACATGGCGATTTGCATGGTTACAATACAAGAAATAGGAATAAACTTTCAATGCCTCGGTACCGATTAGAGAAGGTACATGGGTCTTTCATGGGTCAAGGTATACACATCTTTAACAAGATTCCAAGTGATATCTTGGAGTTACCATTTGAAGAGTTTAAGAATCATATAAAAAATTGCCTCCTCAAGAAGGGCTACTATACTGTAAGTGATTACTTAAATGACAAAGCAACTTGGTCATAAGCTGACAAGGATTTTTTCTGTAGTTAATTGTGAGTCGTGTTTTACAAAATTATTAATACTGGGTACATTCTTATATTGGTTTCTGCGTTTTGAGATGAGAAGTTTGAGTATGTCATGCTCTCTGTAAACATTTCTGCGGTGGTGTCGTGTGAGGCGGGTCGTTACGTTCCCTAAAATATGGTTGAGCGAAGCGATGGCTGGTTCATGCGTCATGCTCGTGAACGGGTGCCACCAGTGGGATGGGTCTGTTCCTGGCTTCTTGTCTCAAAATATGCAGATTTTTAATGTTTTATTGTTATTAGTTTTATATTATCGTGGCTTGTATGGCACTGTTTATTCTTCTTCTTAATCATAATTCTTATGTTCTTAAACTATTCAAAGTTTTATTACCCTTGTTTGGCATTTATATTTATTATTTTATTTGCTACGTTTTTGGTTGGTGTGTATTTTAAAGAAACTACCTTTTGGATGTCTATTTCTTAGTTATTGAAAATTATTTACTGCTATGATTACCGGGTTTTTTATTTTGTTTTTAAACTTAAGATTAATTTGTGATGGAAAGTGACTTTACATAATAGGTCTTTACCTATGAAATTGCCGTTTTGTATGGAGATTTCTGTAATTATTTTTTTTCCATACTAACGTTTTTGTTATTATTTAACGACTAATATTATGTAAATTTACAAAATTTTACACACGTATTTATGGATATTTTAACTACTAAATGACACATTCGTTAAGAGAAAAAAAATTTTTTTTCACTAAGTTACAACTAATAAAGTACGAAATTCTGGAAACAAAAATAGTCGTAACTTTCGGAATAAGTTTTTTCTATGTAAATAATCAAATATCGTGGTTATTAAATTATCAAAAGTTGCTCGATACGGTCTTAATGTAACGCAATATTAAAGAAATTATATATTTCTAATATTATAAAAGTTGTTAAGTTATATGTACAAAAGAAAAAAACGGCAATTTCATATGTAAAGACCTATTATTATATTATGTTAAAGTCAGTTTTCAATTTGACGACTCTGTATGAAATATGACAGGGAGAAAAAAATAGCCCTTGGCGAGTTTCTTGCCGGTTCTTCTCGTTACAAGGCCTCCCGCCGGATTTACGAACCGATAGCGTAGCTTCATTGACGTTCACAAGTGCTGTATCAGCCTAAAATGAATAAATGATTTTTGATTTTGATTTTTGATTTAAAAGAAAACTTTATTATTAAGGAACAATACACGCGGACGATAACAAATGGATCCGGATCCGAGGAGCGACGGGCGCGGTGACACTTCACTGTCTCGAGATTTATCACAACTACTGACTTATGAAACGTGGCGAAAATGACCTGCCTACTGAATTTATATATACATTAGACAGAAAGACCTTAGGCGTTGCTTTTTGTAAGTAATTAAATGAAAATCTATAAGAAAACTTTATTATTAAGGAACAATACACGCGGACGATAACAAATGGATCCGAATACGAGGAGCGACGGGCGCGATGACACTTCACTGTCTCGAGATTTATCACAACTACTGACTTATTAAACGTTGCGAAAATGAACTCTCTACTGAATTTATATTACATACATTAGACAGATAGACCAGTCCTTAGGCGTAACTTTTTGTAAGTAATTGAATGAAAACCTAAAAGAAAACTTTATTATTAAGGAACAATACACGCGGACGATAACAAATGGATCCAGATACGAGGAGCGACGGGCGCGGTGACACTTCACTGTCTCGAGATTTATCACAACTACTGACTTATGAAACGTGGCGAAAATGACCTGCCTACTGAATTTATATTACATACATTAGACAGAGAGACCAGTTCTTAGGCGTTGCTTTTTGTAAGTAATGAAATGAAAATCTATCTATAAGAAAACTCTTTTATTAAGGAACAATGCATGCGGACGGTAACAAATGGATCCGGTAACGATAGATACTTATATAGTAATTTTATCAAAGTGGCCAAAACCCATGCAAACAGGGTGGCTACAACCTGCTAAACCCATTCAAGGTGGCCAAAATCGGGGCGTCATTTTGTCTATTATACATACTAGATTGACAAATAAATTATTCTTATTCTTACTTTGAAAGTTGTACTTTTAAAGATAAAATATAAATTCTCTATAATTCTCAATACAATTATTGCCTTGAATATCTACCTAAAACCATTAAGTAATAAGCGTTTTTAAAAGTGAAAAAGAAGGGGTCTTCTGCCCTAACTAGTATCTTGTGGAAAAAGCCCTAATTTCTTAATCTACAGCTATAATTTCACCGTTCGCAGAATCGTTCCCATAAAATTGTTTGCTGAAACACCCAATTAGGTAGCTTGGTTAGCGGTTCGCTATAACTAACTTGTAATGGACGGGCGTAAATACACCGGAATTAAGTGTTGGTGTATAATAAGCGGTTACTTTTGTAGGATGCCATGTATTATTGTATGTCTACCATATATATAGTATGTGTACTTATGTCATACTCTAAGCAAAATAATATAGACAGTGTGGTTGTGAACTCGACAGAGAATGGTCGTTTCATTTATATCGTCGCCCACACAAATTGGTGACCCCGACGTGATAGCAGCAGCCTTCTGAAGAATCAAGGTTTACCCCTCATGATGGAGTCAAGCCTACAAGGTCCACGATCAGCAGCAAACGCGACTTGGTCCTGCGGCCACTACTCGAAGACTGGCGGACGACGGCAACAAGGCAGCCCACGACCGAACTGAAGGGACATACCAGCGGCGTGGCAGTTCTGCATATGAAGCTATACCGCCCATGGAGCAGCCAGCAGTACACGCTTGTCATACTGGGAGACTAGAGCGTCACTGGCTTAACACGAGTATTTCAAGCAAGGGGGGGTGTGATGTACCTAGCGACGCACTCACATCGCAACATAAGCAAGACGCCGAGTATTGAAGAAATGCAGGATCAGCGAAACGTACGAATGTAAACATCGACGCGCAAGCCTGACGTCACACACTACGTCAAGACAGAACTGAAGAATTGTATGGAAACATGAATCGCGCTAACAGAGTTTATCAGATGCGTCGCATAAATACAATTTTCAACTACTAACAGTTGGGCCGCGGTTCCCGAGCACAAACACCTAGCTCGGAGGCAGTACTTCCCTTTTCGCTGAATATCTGGCGAAGCATACTGCCTCAACACTTTCGTACATTGTGAAGCTATAGGGTCTATTAATCTGAAGGCGCCAGTCCACAATAGCTTCGAAAACGAAAACTTCTAGAAAAAATATCATGGCCTTCCTTATGGATGAATAAGGAGAATGGGCTTTGACCCACTACGCGGGCCCAGTATGGATTGGTGGGTGGGACTGCAAATGCAGCCGGGACCAACGGCTTAACGTGCCATTCCGAGGAGCGCGAAATGAAAAGTTTGTGGTCATCCATCTCATGACCGACCATTGCGAAAGTTGTTTAACTTCAGCGATTGCAAGCTGAGTGCGCTAACCACCTGCACCACGGGATCCTCAAAAAATGTATATTCGCAGACAAATCACCACATACTTTTCCATAATGACTGGCGAAGATTACTATTGCAAGCTAATATCCAACAAACATTTTGGCGTTTTGCGCGCCATATTTATGTGAAGAGAAACTGTCCGTGTGTGCGTAACCGTGTAGGTGAGCGAACACCACCGTCGGTAATATTATTTTATTAAGTTGGAGTACCTGACAATTGTAATGATACATGTTATAATAAATTAATGAGCGTCTAAGTGCGATACTTCAAAATAAATGTAAATAGAGTGGTAAACCAAATAAATATTCATTCATTCACTCATCAATTCCTTCTGATACAACCAAGACTTTTATTTCTCCGAACAACAATATCGCCAAAATATCATAACAAACAAGTGAGAGCCAAACGAAAAGGAATATCGAAGTATATGCGCATTGATGATCGATTTTTTTAAGAATCTGTCCACTAGAACTCTAGGTCTTCAACACGCTTCTTTTACCGTTCAAGGAGAGGTATCACGTCAGGCGGCGCCGGCGCGGCACACGGCGCGGGCAAATTGTGCTAACATTGCGCGTTCGCGACAGACGTCCAATCAAACAATGTCAATATGACGCACCAACTGATGCATTAAGTCGCTCGCGTCAGGTTGGCGTCAGGCCTACAAATATTATTCTGTGGTCAGGCGCCGCGCCCGCCTGACGCGCCGCATACGAGCCACACGGGACAGCCACAAACGCCACCACTTGAAGCTGGAAGCGGCTACAAAGGTAGCTGATGATGTGCGCGACAGACACTTGTGGGCCGTAATAGTTGCGTACAGTGGCAACTACGTTTTCTACCCATTTTGCTTGCAGTATTTTGTATCGCCGCGCGTTAGTTGCCGGTGGTGTCCACAAGAAGCGAGTGGTGGTGTAGCATGTGGCGACCACCGGCGTCACAGTGTGCGGCGAGTTCTAATAAAATGTATGAAAGCTACAGGAAAGAGGTCGGTTGTGGCGTTTTGTGGTTGTGGTCGGTGGCCCATGTGCACCCAGGGTAAGTCGGCGCAATAAAAACGCTTCCACAAATAATCAGCAAATAATATATAGAAATGAAACCACTCATAAGTCGCCGATTATGATTATTTTTAGTAGAGCCAAAAGCATATTCAATATGACCTTAAAATCACCATCATCATAAGCCATTTATTTAATGTCCCCGCTGCTGAGGCACTGGCCTTCCTTACAGATGGATAAGGACAATGGGCCATGACCCACCACGCGGGCCCAGTGCGGATTGGTGGGTATTAACGTCTGCAAATGCAGCCGGGACCAACGCCTTAACGTGCCTTCCGAAACACGGAGGAGCTCGAGATGAAAAGTTTTTGGTCACCCATCCCGTGACCGACCATTGTGAAGGTTGCTTAACCTCAACGATCGCAGGCCGAGCGCGCTTAACACTGCGCCACGGGCTCCTCGACCTCGACCTTAACATGTAATACTTATATTACGAGTATTAGAAGATGGATTGAGAATTGATCAAACATAATTTACATAGGTCACTCGGCTGATTGTTGTCCCATCAACATTATTGTATTGACACTTAATGTTGATTTAATGACCCTTCTATGAGTTTCCGATTTCAAGTCAATCAGTGTATAGATTTTCGATATGGCCTTGTACAAATTTTACACTTTGAACTGCTAGAAATAACACTTATAGCAGAGTAAGGGCGTTTGACGAGACGGGTTTTGGCCTGACGCCCGCCGGGCTGGTTTGGTCTGTTTGTCTTTGTCTGTTAACACCTCAATAATAAAGATAGCTGTACAGTATTATACCGGTGTCCGGTGTCCGTTGAAAAACCGTACCGTGAACAGGCGCACAAACAAAGCGAGCCAACAATGTGTAGCGACGCAATCACATGACTACATGACGTTGAGTATTAGACCGGGCGGACACGACAGTTGGAGGTGTACAATTTTTTACGTCTTAGACGACGACATTTGTAAGCACTATCACTTGAAATTTAATTTTAAAATGTAACAAAAAAAGTACGCGTGTGAAAAGTATGCAAACGCCTATTTGTCACTTATACTAGAAACTTTATCGATACAACAATTTGTATACTGAAAAAAATAACTTATAGTTATACTACGCCTACAAGTGATATTTTTACAAGTTTATTTACTAAAAGTAAATAAAAATAGCGTTATGTATTGCAGGTGTTGTAAAGGTGATGCTTTGACTAAGTATATTGAAGCGATAAAAATCACTGTTCTAGATGTTCCGGCGACAAGTTTATCCCTTGTAGCCCTGTAGTAAAAGCCGATCTCATCAGACAGGGTTTCCCCGCCGAAGTCGTTCATCCCATGTACGGCCACGGCGGGCGCCTCTTCCCCCTGGTGTTGGTCGTCATGACCAACGAACCCAGAGCCAAGGACTTGTACAGGACCAAAGAAATTACCCTCTGCGGCCTGTCCAAGATCACCGTAGAGGCCCCGCGCAGTCGCGGAGTCCCGGCACAATGCCATCGGTGCCAACTCTACGGGCATGCAGCAGCTAACTGCACTGCCCCGCCAAGGTGCGTCAAGTGCCTAGACTCGCACTTCACAAAGGAGTGCACACGCACGCGGGACTCCCCGGGTGAGCCGGCGTGCGTCAACTGCGGCCTCACTGGCCACCCCGCTAACTGGAGAGGGTGCAAACGTGCCCCTCGACCACACACCCAACCCCAGTCCCAAAAGCAGAAAGGACCGAAGCAGCAACCTCCCAAGAGGTCGCAGGTAGGCCCTCCTGCTATTAACAACCCACAAAACTTCCCTGCCCTCCCTAATTCGGGCGCTAGGACAGCCGCACCGGTCGCTAAGTCGGCCTGGGGCGGTTTTAACACCTTTAGCGCCCAGACGCGGGCACCCGCCCCCACAACTGCGCGTTCCCAAGCGCCGCCACAGCCTCTCCCTACGCACTCACAGTCACACTCAAATGAGGACGACTTTGAGTACGTTTTCAACTTTATTCGCGATATTGACCTCGATGAGGTCTCTATTATTGCTAACAAGCTACGTAACGCCCGGTCCGACGGGGACGTTATAAATGCTCTAAGGCAACATCAGCAGTGCCTTAAAGCGATCAAAAGCCTTAGGCGCTAACACTTTTCTCCCTGTTATGCAATCAATTAGTTATATAACTATTGATTGGCTCTCTACTAATTAATTAGCTACTTTTAATACTAATTAATTAATATGTTAGGATCTTCTACCTTTTCGGTACACTCCGGGGCTGGCACCGCCGGTCGTTCCAAGCCAAAGGGCTTATCGCTTGTTACCTTTAATTCGCGCTCCTTACGACTCCATATTCCCGAATTAAGGGATTTTGTAAGTAAAACGGGCGTTGACCTCCTCCTTGTCCAGGAAACGTGGCTTAAGCCCCGCGACCGGAAAGGACTCACAATCCCCTCGTACGCTCTAGCACGCAATGATAGGACACCGGCTGTCCCCAGTTCAAGGGAGCCGCACGGAGGCGGCACAGCCATTTACTATAGGAAAAGCTTACACTGCTCACCCATTCCCACCCCCCCTCTCTCCAACATGGAAGCCACGGTATGTAAACTGGCTATGACAGGTCACAATACCATTATCATAGCATCAGTCTACATACCGTCTGGTATTATGCCGCTCTTGAGCGACTTCCAAACCCTCCTTTCGCTAGGCGACTCAGTTATTTTCTTCGGTGACTTCAACTCCAAGCACACCGATTGGACGTGCCGTAATACAACCACTTCTGGTCGTAGGCTATTAGAAATCACTGATGCCCTCGACCTCACCGTAGTGTCCCCCTACGAACCCACCCACTACCCCGATCAACTAGAACACGACCCCGACGTACTAGACTTTGCGCTACTCAAGGGCGTGACCTTAGACCTTAGATCGATCGAGACACTATACGACCTAGGATCAGACCATAGGCCAGTCAGACTCGTCTTGGGACACCGCGACCCCCCTCAACCCCTTTTCAAAACCATCACCAACTGGGATGGGTTTGAAAAGTCCCTTTCAACGGCTATAGACGCCGAAAACTCGCCGTACGCTATCGGACCCGACTATTTTGATAGCACGGAAAAGATAGACAGTGCGGTGAATTCCCTCACTCAGCTTATTCACAAATCAATTGAGGAGAACGTGAAGAAGGTTCCAGTGAAACCTCGCTGTAACATTCCCGCGTCCCTCCGCAAATTGATTACAACTAAAAATCGCGCCCTTAGAAGGGCAGCTCAATACCCTACCCCTGAGTATAGAGCCCTCGCCAACCGCCTTCAACGGCAAATTCAATCCCAACTCAAAGAGCTTAGGAGCGCCCAGTTCGACGACCTCATGGCCGAGATCACCCCCTCCCACCAAGCGTACTACAAAGTGGCGAGAGCCCTTCGTAGTGACGCCATTACCTACACACCCCCGCTCCTCCACCCCAATGGCACCACAGCCTTTGAGGATGACGAGAAAGCGGAATGTTTTGCCGACAGCATTGCTTCTCAATGCTCAGTCAGTACCCAGCCATGCGACCCAGATCACATCCGGAAAATAGAGGAGGAGCTCAGTACCCTTAACTCCTCCCCCCTACCACCTGACTCTGACCCAATTTCAATCTCCACTGATGAAATTAAAACCTTCATCAAAGACCTCAAAGTCAAAAAGGCCCCCGGAGCCGATGGCGTCTCTAACATGGCTCTAAAGCACTTCCCATTACAAGTACTAACTTTCCTTTCCCTAATTTTCAACGCTTGCTTTCAACATAGCTACTTTCCGGACACCTGGAAAGAAGCTATCGTAATAGGCATACCCAAGCCGGACAAACCCCTTAACCAACCCTCGAGCCATCGCCCCATTAGCCTCCTAAAGGCTATGGCGAAGCTCCTAGAAAAATGTATTTTGGCTCGTATGAAAGAGCACTTCTACGGTCAAAACCTAATCATCCCACACCAATATGGTTTTAGAGCCAAACACTCGTGCCCTCAACAAGTCCACCGCATAGTTGAGTATATCTTAGGCGGCTTCTATCCCAGCAAACACAAAACCGTAGCAGTGTTCTTCGACGTTGCTAAAGCATTTGACAAAGTCTGGCACACCGGTCTAATAGTGAAACTGTACAGACTTAACCTGTCGGTTCGATTAGTCCGGTTAGTTGCCTCCTTCCTTTCAAATCGCACCTTTCGTTTTAGACACGAAGGCATTCTCTCTTCCCCCAGGGCTATTACAGCTGGTGTCCCGCAGGGCTCTGTCCTCGCGCCCCTGTTGTACATAGCCTACACTAACGATATCCCCGTCCCGACCAACGGCGTCGAACTGTCCCTCTTTGCTGATGACACGGCTCTATACAGACGGGCGTCGGCCCTCAGATGTATCCTCCCGAGGCTACAAGCCTCAATAGACAAGCTTGGCGAATGGTTTCGCAAATGGCGCATCGAAGTCAACCCGGAAAAGTCCTCCGCGGTTTACTTTGACACCAAGCGCCATCGTCTCCCACCCAAAGATCGCCCCCCGACTTTACTAGGCAAATCCATCCCCTGGCAAAAGTCGGCTAAATACCTTGGTGTCACTCTAGACCAGGGACTCACCTTTGAGCCTCACGTCCAAAGAGTGACACGCAACGCCCGTTTTTACTTAGGTAGATTAAACTCTATGATAGGCCGACATAGCAAAATGTCACTGCACAACAAGCGCACGCTCTACAAGGTTTGCATACGACCGGTGATGTCATACGCATCGGCTGTATTCGCGCATGCCAGTCCAAAAACACTTAGCAAACTACAAGTAGTCCAAAATATATTCTGCCGCCGCGCGGCCAACGCCCCCTACTATGTCCGCAACGCTGATTTGCATAGGGACCTCCAACTACCCACCATCCAACAACACTTCCGAAAGGTATCCGAGCGATTCTTTGAATCCGCAGAGAGCCATTCGAATCCCCTCATCCAATCCGCAGCGACCTACGTCGTACCCGCTTCCTCTAACCCACTATCCCGCAAACCCAAATCCGTCCTGAATGACCCGCCCGATAAGCTCACGGCCGACCTGACCCGCCTACTGGAGGCTCAGGAAGCCGCTGTAGCCCTCACTCCTCAGGACCCTTCCGGTCAACCCCCAGTAATTTCACAGGACCCTTCAGGTCACCCCCAGTCCTCTCAATCGGCGGTCACCCCTTCTGGGAGCCAGTCGATCTAACTTCATTCATTTCACTCTACTTTGGTTTATACGATTTTATTTTTACCACATTTCAATTCATTTCATTGCCGACCCGCCCGCCTTGGGCGTCGGTATTTTTGTTTTTGATTTCAGATATGACCAGTCACCTCCTTTGGATGCTGGTCATCCTCAGTGTGCACTTCGCCTAGGCGGGTGACGCCCTGCGCCACGGCCCTCCAGGGACGTGGTCGCCACAGATATGCTGAAATACCCGTCCAGGTAACAGCAGTTTTCAGGCAGTGTTTAGTCGGTAAGAGTCCGACATAACCATTACAGCCGGCTGTAATGGTATCCATGAGGATTCACTGCCTCCTTCCCCCGTAGTCCGGAAGGTTGCCGGATGAGCGATTGTTTCAATAGGAAACGATCGGTCGTTCGACGCAAAAAAAAAAAAAAAAAAAAAAAAAAAACAGCGGCGTTCCAATCGTCGTTGAAACAGCCTCGAGGAAGGACGTGTGTCGCTTGGTGATGCGTCGGAGCTCGTCGCCTGAGGAATGCGTCGTGAGCCGGTCAGGTCAGTCAGTGTGCGCGCGCGCCTCGCGCGCGGCGGACGGCCTGGCTGGACTCTCGTATTGTATGACATACTGGTAGGTAGGTATGTCACTACAATATGAACTCGATATAAAGATTCGGTGTGCTACATCACGGCGCGGCCCACTCTGAAAACCGCAATTCTGACTACATGGTCATTTTGTCCTATTTCGTCCTATTTCTGTCCCAAATTTTCAGAATTCGTCCTAAAGGGGACGAAAAGATATAAGGGATTTAAATGGTCCACGCCAAAGCAAACCTTCATTATGGCACGGACAGGCTATATTTATTGAACCATAACACCTAGCCAGGATCTGATTAGTATAACATTTTGTCCCTTTTTTATAGAACCCGCAATGCCTGGAATCAAAACGAAATGAAGCGCCGTTCAAAAGATATAAAGGAATGATTTGGTCCATGCCATAATTAACCTACATTATGGCGCGGACTTTTTAACCAGGTCACCTAGAGAAAATCTGCTTATTGGAAACGATTCGTGTACATTCGTCCCAATTCGTCCTAAAAGCCACAGAATTCGTCGTCCTTTGATTTAAAAAAAAAAAATAAATAAAAATCATTTATTTCAGGCCGAGACCCATAAACACACAACAACATAAGACATTAGATTATAAAATTAGAAATACATTAAATTAAAATAAAATAAAATAAAATAATTGAAAAAGAAATAACACAATTAAAATAAAATCAATACATTTTGTTAGTCAGTACATGCACCATACAACAATGGCGCATGTACTGACAGTCAAACCTGTTTGCAAACAGGCTCAAAACGCTGTTCGCGCTGGCCCGCATCCTGCGTACCAGGGATGTACACTGTTTCCGTATGACGGTGTAGAAACAGTCCACCTGCGCATCTGCGAACATCCCCGACGCACTGCAAAAACGGGGCAGCCCCATCAACGCCCTGAACGCGTTATTATATTGAACACGTAGGGCGCTGTACTGCTTTTGCGAATGGTTTGTCCACAGGAGATAATCGGAATTAAAATTTTGTTTTTATAGTACAAGAGCTGACTTCCTATTTAGTGACGATGTTTGTAACTTGTTCTTGTTTTGCGTGTTTGTGTTAGAATAATCAAGTTTATTAGTAACACAAAAGTATAACGTAAAGTAATACGTAACTTTTATGCATTTTCGAAACTCAAAACCTTAATTTTTAAGTCGTAAACAAAAATATTTTCTTAAGAGATATTTTGATCCTGGGCTCCTAGACTATATCAAAAACATGTACTGTCGCGTACAAAATAATTTCGATAGAGGTCATGTATGAAGTTGCATTTCAATGTTATATTGCTCTTCTTTCGAAATTATTAATATTTGGAGGTGGGGCTCCCACCGTGGGAGTGAAGTGAATAGTGGAGTGGGGATTGGGGGCAAAAAAGGGTTTGTTTGTATGAAACTTTTCTTCAATGGAATAGCTAGGTACTTGAAACATTGGACACTCGACAGCATATCAGGTTAAACAGTTGAACTGCTATAACAGCTTTTATTACGTAGGGCATAAAGGCGGTCTCAAGGTCAACATGTATAGTCTGATGTGCCGCCGTGTGTACATATACAGGGTTATTTTTTATTCATTTAAAACATCTCGTGGGGTTAATCAGACCATCAAACTGAACAACTTTCATTATGAGACAGATATTAGATTGGAACAGCTGATTTTTTTTTACCGTAGAGTTAGTCCCATAGTGAAAGTTGTTCAGAATGATGGGTAGAACACCAGGGTTTCGGCTTTAAAACCAATAAAAATTCAGCCCGTTTTATCATTATAATTAGAAAAATATTAATGGTAGGTTAAATGACACTTTTTTATAAGATAACGTTTTTTTATAATAATTGTACATTCATAGATACCTCCTTGTCACCAAATCACATTTATTTATTGCAAAATCACAGTAAAATCACTTTGAAAAAATGTTTTATTTTGGGAAATATAGTTGATGAATTGCGGCACACAATATATTGCGGCACACCTCACCAGTGTTGCCAGTATGATTTACCAAAACAGGACGGTTGGCTTCTGAAAAGGTACGGTTTTTAACTTCAAGGTACGGTTTTATTTTACCAAAACCGAATTTTAATGTACAAACAATTAACTATTTCAAAGTCACTGGGTGGCGAGAAACGAAGCGCAAGCGAGAGTTATTAGAAAGAAAAACAGGGTAAATAAATTTATGGTAAACCACGGAACGGAAAACTTTAACAGATGGCCTACCACAAGCTCTAATAGCAGTTATTTTTAAGTTGAGAGACAGAGACGCCGCTTTACACGCCGTATAGCGGCGTTTCACTCTCTCAACTAAAAAATAACTGCTATTAGAGCTTGTAGTAGGCTACCAGTACAGGATGGCCGATTATGTTGGCCGACCATGATGGCCCATCGTGTACAGGGCGAGTTTGCGTTGCTCGCAGACGGCAATCACACACAAACCGGCCCTGTACACGTTGGCCGATCATGGTCGGCAAGAAAAGCTCCCAGTACAGGATGGCCGATCCCATTGGCCGACCATGATGGGCGATCGTGTACAAGTACAGAGCCAGTTTGCTTGTGATTGCCGTTGCAAATGCACAAAAACTGCCCCCTAACCCCCTAAGTATATATTATATATATTATTATTTATAATATGTATTATAATTACAAGTATTTATTTATGTTAGTATGTGTAGTATATTACATTATTTATATAATACAACAAAGTGAATTATTTCTTTCATACTGGTTGTGCACCCTACCACATCATTGTCTCCACATCACCCAAAGGTTGACTGGTAGAGAATGCCTGTGGCATTAAGTCCGCCTATGTACTGTAACTTGTGCATAAAGAATAAATAAATAAAAAAAAAAAAAAAAAACCCCTGAGGCCCTGACGGAATCGAGTTGAGATGAAAATCGAACCGTTTTATAGATTTTAGTTATTTCCAGTCCGTGCACTTGTCTCCCCCGGTGTCTACCCCAGTAGAGACACGTCCACTTTTTTGTCGACTTGTCTCCACCGACCGGGGGAGACAAGTACACTTTAGATTTTTTTATTGTTAAATCCACTTGTCGCCACTATTAGATCGAAATAAATAAATAGAAAGAAAGAATAGAAATAAAATAACTCTGCGCATGGCTGGAGCGTTTTTGGCGCTAGTTTCAGTGCTTATTATCTTTATCGATGGTCAAAATGTTTAGTGTTATTTTTTTATTTTTGTTCAAATGCTGAAATAAAGAAGCTGAAAATTACCTCTATTCCACTCTAATCCATTGGTCAAATCCATCAATGGATTTGTTTCCGCTTCAAGGTACACTCTAATCCATCAATGGATTTGTTTCCGCTTCAAAGTACACTCCAATCCATCAATGCATTTGTTTCCGCTTCAAAGTACACTCCAATCCATTAATGGATTTGTTTCCGCTTCAAAGTGCACTCCAATCTATCAGTGGATTTGTTTCCAGCTTCAAAGTACTCTCTAATCCATCAATGAATTTGATTTCGCTTTTAAGTACACTTTAATCCAGGAAATGTAGTAGGTACACAACTACTTAGAGTAGGTTATGTGGCCGCTTTACATATAACTTATCTATGAAACTATTAGCTAGAACTACGCTCATCTGTTTATAAATTTTTTGTAATGTCAATTGACAAATATATTTTTTTTTTTATATTCTTTATAATTCAACAGAAAAGTGGATCAACTAATCATAATTTATGATGAGGTCGGACCACAGATAACCGCCTACATACAGGTGATCTGTGGGTCAGACACGGGAGCACGGGTACCTGTATGGTCCCGTCCTCCAATTGATGACGTTATTGTATGCAGTGAACTTTTTTCCATTTAGGATTCAAAAAGATCAAAATTTGAACGAAAGTACCAGGGCAGCATAACAAACTAGGAGTTATTATATTATATAGCCGCTATCTTTAAAACGCCCGAAACATCTAAAAAATAATTCCTGGTTAAATGCGATCCTGTCCTGGTGATGGTCGCTTCAAAAACAATTCAATTCTTATTAAATTCAAATAAATTATATTGATTAATATATTTCATTTTGTGGTTTTCTACTTATATAACTTGATTGTACTGATAATAGTACAATCAAGTTATTAAGATAATAGAAGCACGGGTCCGGACTCATACAAGGGATTAAAGATGTTGGTATTCCACTCTAATCCAGTCCCCAGTCAGTTTATAGGAGTGGATTAATTGATTGTAATTGTAAGCGGAATCTAATTCATTAATGGATTTGACCAATGGATTAGAGTGGAATAGAGGGATTAAACGACGTTGGTATTCCACTCTAATCCAGCCCCCAGTCAGTTTCTAGGAATGGATTTGAGTGTACTTGTAAGCGGAATCTAATCCATTAATGGATTTGACCAATGGATTAGAGTGGAATAGAGGGCAAATCAAGACTAATCTTTTATTAATTATTTTAATACGTTAAAATCCTTCAAACCGTTTAGACTATATCAGGGAACATAGAAATCTACATACATACATACGTACCTACTCTCGCTCCTTCTGTCGCAGTTGGGTAAAAAGCACTGAAACTAGCGCCAAAAACACCCCAGCCATGCGCAGAGTTATTTTATTTTTATTATTTCTTTCTATTGATTTATTTCGATCTAATAGTGGCGACAAGTGGATATAACAATAAAAAAAATCTAAAGTGTACTTGTCTCCCCCGGTCGGTGGAGACAAGTGGATAAAAAACTAGTATTTTTCTGAAGTGTACTTGTCTCCCCCGGGCGGTGGAGACAAGTCCACAAAAAAGTGGACGTGTCTCTACTGGGGTAGACACCGGGGGAGACAAGTGCACGGACTGGTTATTTCGTACTGTTTTATAGATTTAAGGTCAAAAATCCCACCTTCGATCACAACAAAGCTGGTTGTGATCGAAGGTGTGATTTTAGACCTTAAATCTATAAAACAGTAGACCTATAACGATTTCATTTAGTTCGGTATTCAATCACTACTTACTCGATTGGCGCTATACAGTCGTTACTAGAATGGTGATTTTTTTTATCTTGATTCAATTTTGATCTCAACTCGATTCTGTCAGGGGTTAAGTAAGGGGTACCCTGTACATTTTGAGTGAATTTTACATTTGTTTACTACACAGTTTTCAATATCAGAGATAGGAGATGTCATATATAAAATATGTAATTTTTATAGTGGCAGTAAGTACCTACTTTTGCGCTACCCAGTATATTACTATAATAATATTCTTTTTAGTGAATAGACTACAAAAAGTTGCAAATTATTTAAAAATCCGCTAGAACGGCAACACTGCACGTATGACAAGAACGCTCTCTTTTTTTGGTTGGGTGTTTATGGCTTGGTTAAGAGCCGTATAGACCAGACAACATGTTTCGCAACATCTACCTGTCTTGTCCATTTTGCTTCATGTTTTGTGTCGGCTTAAACGCGGCTTTAGGGTTTTTCCCACGAACAACGACACGACACGATTTACAAATTGCGCGACAGTGTTGTCAGCACTATTTTCCAATAAAAGACGGTTCAGTTCACAGCATTGAGCATACATAAAGACAGTACGACCAACTTAACAGCGAATTGCTGACAGATACGGCAAACTGTGAACTGCAGTTGCCATGCAACAAAATAGCACCTACAGTTTACGGTTTGATGGTAAATGGTACAGAAAACTGTACTTTTTGGTACGTTCTGGCAACACTTAGTAAATCGTCTCGTGTCGTTGTTCGTGTGTAAACGCCCTTACAAGCCCTCAACTTTATTCCGTTCCGTAATGCGCATTCTGTTCATGTTCCGATTGTAAAACTTAATGTTCACAGAGACTGTTCGTGCATTCCTCAATCTAGGAAAAGTTCGTGCAAAAGGATGTAGCTTTCGCAAAGAGCCGCAAGATAGGACGCTTAATGTTTGAAAAATTAAAAGGAATTATTAAGAAAAAAATCTACCCGTCTCACAACCAGCTCCGATGGTTCGGGTCGATTTTTTCTAAATAGGTACCTACTTCATTTTCAATTTTTCAATAATAAAAATTGCATTGTGAATGCAAAACAATAAAAATTTAAATAACTCGCTTAATGTTTTACAATCGGAACACTGCGTATTACGGAACGGAATAGTTTTAATTAATTTTTACTGTACGCTTTTGTACGTGACTGTACTTATATAAAAAAACTGAATATCTCCTAAACCAAAGGACGACGAATTCTGTGGCTTTTAGGACGAATTGGGACGAATGTACACGAACCTTTTTCAATAAGCAGATTTTCTCTAGGTGACCTGGTTAAAAAGTCCGCGCCATAATGTAGGTTAATTATGGCATGGACCAAATCATTCCTTTATATCTTTTGAACGGCGCTTCATTTCGTTTTGATTCCAGGCATTGCGGGTTCTATAAAAAAGGGACAAAATGTTATACTAATCAGATCCTAGCTAGGTGTTATGGTTCAATAAATATAGCCTGTCCGTGCCATAATGAAGGTTTGCTTTGGCGTGGACCATTTAAATCCCTTATATCTTTTCGTCCCCTTTAGGACGAATTCTGAAAATTTGGGACAGAAATAGGACGAAATAGGTCAAAATGACCATGTAGTCAGAATTGCGGTTTTCAGAGTGGGCCGCGCCGTGATGTAGCACACAAAGATTCGTGTTCGAATGAAAAGTGAAGGGGAAGTGGCAGCGGAATATGCAGAATAACTCCCCTGGTTTCTTTTACTCTTTTACGGTACAAAAAAAGGAGACGATAAAAGCGCTCTATACTGAACTGAATTTCACGCGGACGAAATCGCGGATATCTGGTGGATATCACTAGTTTACGTTTAATGATTTTCAAATTATTTTTATGAATTCACAACTGTTCTATTCTTCTTTTTCTACCAACCCTGCAAGTAATGGTTGGTCCACACGGCGGAGACTTTTGGTCGATAGCGACTCGCTGGCGATGTCAAAATCATGTGTGGACGTGAATTTAGCAGCGATTTATTGTAGTTGGTGACTTATGATCGATAATAATCGTCGAATATCGATAAGTCGTTAGCGAGTCGCCATCAGTCGCTGCGTGTGGACAGACCATAACTTTTAGGCGGGATTCAAACTTACGCCTCCGGGAATTCGGCCCGATGCTCTGACCAACTAAGCTACCGAAAGGCTAAAAGCTACAAGACTCGTCGAATTTTTCTATTACTTTTTGGCCCTGTTGGCCATCGTTGCTTGATCAATGTGAGGAAACCCTCGCAACGAAAATAAACATTTTTACAAATGCTTAACAATCGATTAAGATGAAACACCCATTAAAATAAGATTTTAATTATTTTTTATTCATTCACTTTCACAATGCTATTCTCTAAGTAACGTTTACGGTTGTTTGATTTGCTGCTGATTCCCTTAGCAAAAGATAAAAACATAATTTCTCTTTTGAAATACTGAAATACTGGCGGCAAAACCAGGTTTACGACAAAAAAGTTTTCTTCGTCGTAAAAGGTAAAAGTGTAATCGTGCCCATCAAAGTACGAGTATAGAAACGTAAAAGTGCTCCAAGTTTATTATAACAGAACTGGAAAATATGTATGTACGAAACCTCGCGAAGCCCTCCATACCTAAGTACAGTTCATTGAACAGAGACCTACATTAGGTAATGGGGATACTTCAGAAGTAGGCAGAACATGAAATATGTTACGGACGGCACGATAATTTTATTACAACCATTATTTATAATGTAAGTTAGTGGAGGCAGCTTTTCTTGCTGATTTTTTAGTGCATATGAATCTATTATATTATGTCTTGATTATGTGATAGGTGATAGGTACTACACATGAGTCGAAACATGTATTGTGTAAATTGTTATAAATAACTTATGTTTACCGTAATGCATTAGAATCATGGGGTTTCAAAGATTTTTTAAAGTTTCTGATCAAATATGTACCAACCAACCTATTTTTAACCGACTTCAAAAAAAGGAGGAGGTTATCAATTCGACTGTATATTTTTTATTTTTATTTTTTATGTGTGTTACCTCAGAACTTTTTAGTTAATGAACCGATTTGGATAATTCTTTTTTTATTTAAAAGGTGACGCTTCTCGTGTGGTCCCATTCAAATTTTATCAAGAACTGGCAAGAAGTTCAGGAGTTATCCTGAATAATGTGTATTTAGACTTTATTTGGGTATATGGACGATTTCATAGTTTCATCAAATAGGGGATTATTTTCAAAATATATTTTTTTTCGAAAGTTGGTACTTTTGACCTGATCACTTTCACCAAGTCAGGACCAGGGGATCAAATCCCAGGAAAATTGAGAGAAATTCTCAAATATAGGCAAGCCTTATGCTGCGTTCCATTTATTTTTGAAGTTAGTCAAGTATTTGCATCTGGTAGTCATCATCTCATAGTGATGAGCTGGTGATGGACGCTACAACTCCTTAACGGTTAGGAGCTGGAGAATATTTCCTTAAGTATTAATCGTACGTATGGGCCAATAGTTATATTCTTTCAGGTTATTAGGGTGAGCTGCTGATGAGAGGTGAAACTCCTCAACAGTTAGGAGTTATATTATGATGTTTTATAAATACCATATGCACGAATGGACCTTCAGTTGTATTCCTTCAAGTTATCTAAGTAGCTAAAGATGGAAAGCTGAATTCCGTAACGGATAGGATATTTACAACAATTTATCAAAATCAAGATGTAGTTTCTTAAGCTACTTCACTAAAAATCGAAAAATAAAACGTTTTTGAAAAAAAAATGTAACCGCCTTCAAAACGGATCTTCAAACAAAAATTAACAAACACTAAAAAACGAAAAAAATAATAAGATTTTTTAACTCAAAGGACGATGATACGTGACTTTTTATAATTTATCTTGGTACTTACTGAACTGTTTGAAGTCGGTGCCAAGCCAAAAAGAATAAGAACGAAATATACTGAGTGAAATAACTAACATATTAGAAAAAACCCGGTCCCAAGCGTGAGGTGTAGGACGTAATTACCTCAATACGTATAAGACGGCACCGACTTCAAACAGTTCAGTAAGTACCAAGATAAATTAGAAAATGTCACGTATCATCGTCCTTTGAATTAAAAAATCTTATTTTTTTTTTCTTTTTTTAATTTTTGTTTGAAGATCCGTTTTGAAGGCGGTTAAATTTTTTTTTCAAAAACGTTTTTTATTACATAATTATTATAGATTAGTTGCATTTTTTTTAAATATTTCTAAGCTTACTGTCAAGACTGAAGTTACACTGTTACCTATGTCTCTTTGATTAATGTTGTTATATTATAGGTACAAAATCCTGATTTCAAAACCAAAGCACTTTTTAAACAATGATAGACCTATCTATTCAACAATGTCATTACTTCAAGTTGGTTAGTAACAAATAACCTTATACAACACAGATGAGCATTATTCAAGATATATCATTTACCCGGAGGCCAAGGCTACGTAGTATTAGTATTCATACAGCTGAGCGGTCGTGCCTGCCATCGCGATGTCCCGGGTTCAGGGGCAGCATCATGATAAAGTAATTAGAGTTCCTGTGTTATTTGCAGACTACTCTAAAGGGGTTGTTATTGTGAAGTAGAACGAATTATTTACATATCGATAACTAATTAAACTGGAAACTGGGTGTATCAAGTAAAAGTATAAGTAAAGTATTTTGGTAGGTGTACCTTATTAATAAAATTGTATAAGCTTGTCATTTATGTTATTAAAACTTTGTTTTTTCATTTTAAATATTCACATAATTTTAAATAATTAGGGAACCATAGGTTTATTTTTAGTTCTTTGTATGTACTCAATTCATGTAAGTAACTGTTTGTTCCTAAATAAAAGAAAAAAAAAGTAATACCTAAGTAATGAGTCCTGCCGGCCTAGCATGAGCGGCTTTTATCACGCGATGATTATGATATGGTACGGCATGCTGTCGTCTTTCTTACACCTTAGTGGGGTAAGCAAGACAACTTGCCGTGCCGCCGGCTGAGTATGTAAGCTTGATATCAAATGGATGTTAAACTATAATTTTATTAGTCTTCAATGCTATTATTGAATATCAATATAATTATTGAAAAGGTGTCATTTTTATTAAAAAATTGTAAATAACTAAAAGAGATTTTCACGTTCAAACAAACAAACTTGAAACCTAAGAAAGATTCTTTGTAAAATTTACAAAAAGAAGTGTGCTATAATGAAGGACAGCTGTATCGTAACGATCTTTTCAACACACTTGCTCATAAAGTGAGCCTTATTACATCAATCTTAGGGCCATAAACCGAACTATAACACACGCGTGCATAATAATATTACAGTACTAGTTGCGTAATAGAATTAACCCTACAAAGTTAAGTAAGTACCTAACTGCAAATTATATGCGAGTAAACAGAGACTTTTCAATTTAACCGGGTAATACAGTATCCCTACAAAGTTAAGTTAGTACCTAACTGCAAGTTATATGCGAGTAAACAGAGCATTTTCAATTTCACCGGGTAATAGGTACAGTTCTTTTTTTGTAACAACAAAGAGGTTTTATACGGATGAAAATCCATTTACGTTTTTAGAATAAATAAATGTGTCCCTAATTAAGACAAAAAAACATAATTAAGTGTATTGTTATCAAATTATTTATAATTCACAATAATTTGTTATAAAACATTTGCATTTTATCACTATTATTATAATTATTTTGAAGAAGGCTGTATGGTTGTATGTAATCAATCACCTTAAATTTGGCGCGTGCGAAAAAAAAACTTGCGCGCTTTTTCCCTTATTCTAATTATGTTATTTATGTATTCAATAAATGTTTGTTTTTCCTCGCAAGTGTGTTGAAAAAGTGCGTATGGAACTCGTGAGCAACTTACTCACTAGACACTCGGCTGATTTACGCCCTCGCCTGCGGCTCGGGCTGCAACCCACAGCCTCGTGTATAATGAGCAACCTTAGCTCACTTGTATCATAATATACTATTACGATACAGGTTGTTTTTGTTTATCAATTTCCTTTAAAGTTATCTATGGTATAAAGGTTTTGTAATTCTTTTCGGCCAAGGCTACTAAAGCCTTCTGTCGAGTCTTTTATCTTCATAAGTTTTCATTCGTCAGCAGCAGC
Source organism: Crambus lathoniellus (assembly GCA_949710035.1). Lineage (NCBI taxonomy): Eukaryota > Metazoa > Arthropoda > Insecta > Lepidoptera > Crambidae > Crambus > Crambus lathoniellus. The sequence goes on along the minus strand of OX453303.1, from coordinate 6,224,149 downwards.
AGGTGTATTAATTACATTCCAATGTAATCAATTCAAATGTTTCATTAAATGATTGCAACCTGCAATTGGAGTATTTGGCATCAAGTACCTAATATGTTAAGTCAGCCTTCTCGGTAAGTTCTGCTGAGGTAGTCACAACTATAGAACACTCAATTTCACTTTACTGAAATAACGCATATTTTAACCAGTCCTTTCGTAGACATTGTTTGGGGCACAAAACGTGTATAAAGTGTGTCATTATGTGCTCAGGTATAAGTTCATAATTTGATTATTAAAGCGCTACTTGGAAAAAGTATGGAGTCTTTGATATAAAACTATAGGACGGTTAGAGTTGTTATAAATCTGGTAAAAAGATATATATTTCTTCTTACCTTTATCTAGAATCGTATAGTTTCAGAAACACGATTTTATGATTTTGGCTCGACAATTTTTATTTTCGAAAATACCTCAAAAAAATAAGAAATATCAAGATTATTCTTAAATGGAGATACATATACTATTGAAAATTGGTTTAATTAGTGGACACCAATAATATTTAGGATCGTATTGAAGCATTTTTTTAAAATCGCTATATAGTTTTTGAATACGAAGTGATTTTGTGTTTTTTTTGCGTAATCGGCAAAATCGGTCTTGCTCCCGCGCGCGTCGTTTTCTCATTGCTATCTCGCTTTAGCATAATTTTGCCGAGTATCGCCTTAAAACATGAGTGTAGATAAAGAAGTTCATGTTATAGATTCCTTTAGATACTCGAATCGAAGTGGGAAAGTCGCGGGCGTAAGTTGCTAGAATAATAAATCATATAAGATCTCCAGTATCAAAGGTCAGCTTGGAAGTCATAATTTAGTCTGTGCCTAGCCCCACGCGTGACCCACATTCTTGATCATGAGTATTATACGTATCATAACGAAGCCAGTCTATGCATAAAATATTTATTTCATAACAATTTAAATAGCTCTGGGTGCCTACCATCAACTTTAAGACAGCGATTCAAAAATAGCGCGATACAGAATAGGTTCCTAAAATAAATTGCTTTCTTTCGTACTATGACCTTTTAAAAACTGGAGCGCAAATGAATTGCTAATTGTGAATGACCGAACGATTTGTGTCCTTATTTCTTCTACCCGTCTCTTTCACTCGATTCTGTCATGCCCGGAGAGTGAGAGGGACGGGTATAATCTGCAGGTGTCATGTTAGCTTGGCCGAGTTATAAGTCAATTAAGAGTTCTTGACAGCTTAGCGGCTGTGAAATGTCACTGAATGATCACTGAATCGCTGTCATTGATATTAAGCTGTCGTGGTACGAATAAGCGAAGCAGATCAGTTTAGGTCCTAAACAAAACCGCAATAAATAAATAAATAAATAAATTCTTACATTCACACCAATTATCTAAGCCCATTGTAATTTCATTAAGAAGCTGTATCATGGAAAACTTGATAACGGATAAATATATCTTCTATACATATAATAAAATCGTACACTTTCCGTGTCTGTACATTGAAGATATTTGCAAAAAAAATACCAGAACATGTTAGAAATAAGCAATAGAGCGTATAAATATCTTTTTTTAATTTTTTGTCTGTTTGTCGGTTTGTCTGTTGTCCTGTTTGTCTGTCTGTTTGTGCCAGGATCACGCAAAAACCACTGAACGGATCTTTATGAAATTCTGTACGAAGCCAACTGGTTACTCTGAAAAAAGTATAGGATACTTTTTGTCGCGTAAAAACCCCTTATTCCTACGGGAAAATACAAAAACTGATTCTTACTAAAATAGATGGCGCCACATGATTATGAAAATACGTTATATTTAATCGCTGTCTCAATTAATATTGAATCATGGTTATTTTTTTTTACCTGCTTCAAAACATAATATAAATTGAAACCCATCCAGGCCCATATAAAATCATAAAAAAAAATTCATGTTATTTATGTCATTATAACTACTAAGTAGTCATGTGCGCCGATGCCGAAATCTTCGGCGGCGGCGTGAAGGTAAAAATTGGTCGGCGGCGGCGTAAATGGCGGCGTAAACGGCGTCATAAATGGCGGCCTGAATAACTCAATAGAAATGGACAATTAAAAGTTTAACAAAATAATAGTTTAGAAAATCGCTGTATTGTAATAAAAAATTATAAAAGCTACGAAAATGACAAAACAAATCATCATCATTATCATCAACAGCCACCCATTGCTGGGCATAGGCCTCCCCCAAGGATCGCTACAACGATCGGTCATGCTTGGCTCGCATCCAACGGCTTCCCGGGACCTTGACTAGATCGTCGATCCATCTTGTAGGGGGCCTGCCCACGGAACGTCGTCCGGTATGCGGTCGCCATTCGAGAACCTTCCCGCCCTAACGGCCATCGGTTCTCCGCGCTATATGTCCCGCCCAATGCCACTTCAGCTGAACAATCCTTCGAGTGATGTCGGTTGTTTTAGTTCTCCTACCAATACTAAGCATCGCTCTCTCCATTGCTTGCTGGTGGCGAATCGGGTGACCTGGAGCCTTCTTATAAGACCCATAATAAAAGACCACGTCTCACTTCCATATGTCATAACTGGCAACACACACTGGTCAAAGACCTTAGTCTTGAGACATTGAGGACTTTTGGACGCGAATATATGCCGAAGCTTCCCGAACACTGCCCAAAATGCCCATCTCAGCTGGGTCCGACGAAAGATCTCTTTCTCAAAGTTTGACTTACCTAACTAGACTGTATGTCTCAGGTATAAACATAGTGGTCAACAACTTCGAGTGAAATGTTCTCAATATTAACTGGAGCGGGTGCAACATGGGCATTGGACATGATTTTCGTCTTATCCATGTTCATCTCTTTGGGAAGCATTACCTACAGAGATTTTCGAGCATTTAATTCAGGCCTTCCAAGGTCACAGCCATAAGAACTACATCAGATTGAGTCAATACGGAATGAAATGAACACATGCGCTGAGGAGAGAGAAGGCGGACCGGGCAGGAGATACTGGATTGCTAAGCAACCGAGCCATCGAATATGGCTTGCCATTCGCGCCGTTTACGCCGATTTTTCTAACCAGTCAGCGGCGTCGAGTACTGTACCCCTAGTGTAAGTTTTTATGTCAAAAAACGCAAACTATCGTGAGTGCGTATTTATGTCAATTTGTATGAAAACTGTATCAGCGCCTCTAGCGGCGAGTAGCGCGCTTATGCAGTTTTCATACAAATTGACATAAATACGTACTCGAAATAGTTTGCGTTTGCTTGACATAAAAACTTACACTCGGGGTACTGATCGGCGGCGGCGGTCATCGGCGCGGCGCGGCGCACACGTCTACTACTAAGCAATAGATGGCGCAGGAAGTCAGTAAGATTACGATATACCTCTCACAAAAGTACATTCGAATGATTATATTTAGTAGGGTGAAAGCCCCCTATGTTGCCACTTTAAGATGTTTTTCTCTTCTTTCGCCTATAGTCTTAAGTAGGTATCTATAAAATACAAAATTTATATCTGAAATTGTCAAAAATGTATCTTATACTTCTCTTTAAATTTTTAAATTCTTACAATAAAAAAAATAATAAAAAATTAACCGACTCCAAAAAGTATTTTTCACCTGAAAAGGAAAAAATTAAATTAAGGTACCTTTTTGAGGTCGGTGCCAGTCAGTTTATTTTTTTAAATTACTTTTTATTGCCTAAGTTTTAGTGTAAGTATATTGTAACATAATATACCCACATATCGAAAACTACTAAACCGATTTTGATGAATCTTAGACTGCTCTCAAAGTAAGAATACACATAATTTAAATCAAATAGAATCATCTCGATATGCCTTTAGATTTCGAGAAATTCGTGGACAAACATAGAAAAAAACATATAACTATACGTATACTTACGAAATTTAGTTTTATTTTAGTCAATTAAAAACCTATTTTTTAAACTTAAAATATGCGAAGGGTGCCGATTCATGTGTTTTTTGTTAATCAAATTTTAAAAGATACATCGAGAAATCAATACTTATCTAACTTAGATAAAATAAAAGAAACATCTAATTTGATGTTAACTGAAAAACGTTTATTGAATAATATTCCTAAGTCATAAGGAATTCTTACTATTGTTATTATGACTTAAAAGTCATAGATAAAAAGTATATATTAAAAAGCAAAAGTTATTAACGAAATGTTTTAAGCTAAGTAAGCACTCGGGGCAGTGGCCAAGACTGAAGTTTTCACCCTATTGATGTAATATTTCTATTTCTCATTTCCACTCGACGCTAGATGTCGCTACTGTAAGTATAGTGCCACAAACATATCTGACCCGGTGACAGTGGTGGTGGAGGAGCCACTAGCAATACAAAATTAACTGTCAAAATGGACTGCCGGCAGTCAACAGTATGTTTAGTACCAAAAAATAACCACTGTGTGAAATAAGTTTGTCGCAATGTAGACAAAACACAGCCGTCTCTATCGGAGATGGCTGTGAGACAAAATGATACCAATGTCATTTTAAAAAATTTGCTCATAAACGATATGTGGCCAGTCACAGCCGTCTCTGATAGAGATGGCTGTGGGCCAGTACGTAGATATATAGTGCGACAAGCTTTTATCTTTGGAACTAAAACAGTTTTCATACGACAGTCCATTTTGACAGCTAATTTCGTATTGCAAGTGGCTCCTCTGTCACGGTCGTCACCGAAACAGACAGGAGTGTGCGACAACGTTTTCTGTTCCGGTGCCCAAAACTGGAACTAACGTGTTTTATTTTTAATGTAATTTTGCTGTCAAGTTTCTGTCCAACCATAGCGCCGTTGTCACCGGAACAGAAAAGATTGTCGATCTGTATAGTGCGACAAGCTTTTCTGTTCCGGTGATTATCTTTGAAACTAAAACAGTTTTTTATACGCGACAGTCCATTTTGACAGCTAATTTCGTACTGCAAGTGGCTCCTCTGTCACGGCTGTCACCGGAACAGAAAAGCTTGTGTCACTGTACATGGACTATACCCAAAGATATTATAATATAACAAGATTGTGCACTATGAAAATAAAAGCAATGTCAATTCGATTCTATGCAGTTACAATAAGGTTTATTTTCGTATGACATTTCGATAAACGGAAAAACGAGCCGAGCGAGAGGCTCCTAAATAGGATTGCATCCCTGTCTACTGGGCTGCCACCATTAAATATTTTTGGTTGTAGTAGAACTTAATTCAAATTCATACTTCCTCTTCTCGAGAATTTTCAAAATATTAATTAATTAAAAGGAATGTTCAGCTGATAATAATAAAGTCCATATCATTTGTATTATTTAAAACTTTGAAAAACTATTTTTTTAATGTAAGAGTCGGTGTTATGGTAGTTTTAATTATAATAAATTTGCAACATTTTGCGTCTGGACAATTTTAATAAAAATAAAAACATCATCAATATGGCGACGGCAAATTAATTTATGTGTGTAAAGTTAGTGTGTGGATCTTAATTATCATTTTAAAATTACGTTTAAATCAATAAAAATGGTTCTCACTTGATGTGTGAAAGGATGCAAAAGCGAATCATTTAAACGGAGCGGTGTATCTTTTCATAGGTAAGTATTTAGCCAAACTTTTATTCTTGCGTATAGTAGGGTGTCCATTTCGTTTTTAGTCTATAGACTGGAATTTACTTTCTTACTTAGCCCATACATTAATTTTCATTGTTTCAGATTTCCTTAAGATGAAGAAATTAAAAAAGGTTGGCTTAACCTCATATCCGAAAAAATTACACAATACTCAGCGGAAGAAGAAAAAGAAGAAGAACTTTATCAGAAAATAGGCATGAAACAAAACTTATTAAATGTATTATAACATCTGTATCTTAATTTAAGGTTAAAAAAGTAGGTACGCAAAAAACGAATCTTTAAAATTAATTGGACACAAAGCCTCCATGCGTCAAAATATCCGCAAGAAAATTTTGTTTAGCAATGTATAGTCTAACTAATAAACAGATTTTTATTACTGTACGTGGACTTTTTATTTCTATCCATTTTAGCAAAATACGCCTATCAGAAATACAGACATACATTTCATATAAGTACATACAGGTCAAACTGACAACCTCCTTTTTTGAAGTCGGTTCAAAAGTAAGTATGCTTATAAAGCATATGTGTATGTGTCGATTGTCACATTATTGCCTCATAAGTGACTGAAACGGCTCACAATTCGCCAACGTCGGGATTTACGTATTCTCTCCACTCTCTTTTCAATACTTAACGATCCACATGCTCCTGGATATCTGAAATGCAAATTTCAGTATTTGGGGGCCTCCCACAACCGAAATCTTCGCTCAGATAGCAAACTTACTCTTAGCACTCCCTCTCACCGTACTGGTTTCGTTTCAAACTCTTTCAGTCTTCAAGCAATACGACTCTGGAACGCACTCCCGCCCCACATTCAAAGAGCCCCAAATAAAACCAGTTTCAAAAGATTAATCCGTGATCAATTTTTAAACTCTCCACCGACATCACATTAATCTGACAACTATTTTATAATACCCTCTAAACTATACTGATATAGTGTTTATATAATTATATTATAGTATGATATATATTTATATATTTATATATATGTATATTGTATATATGTATGAATGTACGTATTAGGTAAAAGTAATTTATGTATATTTGTGTCTTATTTAGTATTTATGTTTTCAGAACATGCTGTTAGTATGAACATTTATATTTTAATTTGAAATTATTCTCCTATCAGATTTTTGCACCGCCTCTGATGATCTCGGTACCCAGCTCTCTGGTTGAGTGGTAGAGAATGCCTTATGGCATTAAGTCCGCCTTTTGTACCCTTTTGTGCGATAAAGTTTAAATAAATAAATAAATAAATAAATAAGTGGTGCAAATGCTTTGCCTCGCGGAGTCCTCATCTTAACTAATATTATAAATAGAAAGTGAGTTCGGATGTTTAAATGTATGTTTCTTTTAGCTACAAAAGCTCCCTAGGAAGCGTGATGTTCGAATCCTACGTGAGCCAAGTCTGGTTAACTATAAATTGTCCTCGAAAAAACCAAATCGTGTAGTCACTCACGTCTCTCTCATTAGAGAGGGACGCACACCATAATAGGCCTATCTCGCTCGGCTCGGCTGTAACTCATGAGTGCGCAATCTTGTTATATTATAATATCTTTGACTATACCATAAACTTATTTATACTAGGGGTAATAGACGGACAATGGTGCGAGTGAGAAACCAGTCCTTACGGCAGAAGCTATGTGCGAGAAAGAGTTGGAAGAAAATGACAGCAGAACCCGATTTGACTCATTTAGCGTCTTTTATCATCTTGATGAAAAGCGTCCACTCGATTATTTGTGATTTTTATCGCGATCGCGTCGATTTGGCTCTTATAACTATATAAATCAATAATGGTGTAGTGTTCTGTGTTGAATTGTAATGTTACTTACGACAATAAACCAAATAAACACTAATTTCACAGGTAAATAGGATTGTACAATTACCATTTTCATAGTTCATATTTTAGTTGAATATATTCCCAAATACACTAAGTGACACATTAATATCATACTATTTACCGCCTATTTTCTAAATAAAGGCTGATTTTTAAACTTTATGTGTTAGATAAAAAGATATTATATCCGTGAACTTGAGAAAATATGACGTAGAGGTTGATCAAAAATTATCGATATTATTATCGATACTCATGTCGATGGTTTCCAATATAACTTTGTTTGTCTTTGTGAACACTGATAGTTTAATTTAAAGCTGATTTTAACCGACACTTTGTAAATAGTAAATTATACCTACTTCAGTACCAATTTAACAATATTTTCAGGTTTCTTGTAAATCCAGTGATTAAGTTAAACTGGATAAAATTAATAAATAGAATAGACTGGGAGCTTTGCCAAAACTCTGTGGTGTGCAGCAAATATTTCAAGCAAAACTGCAAAGAAACCTTGAGAAATTATTTAAATAAAATTGTTCTCTTCAGAGGACAATAATTCATGTGTACTTACCTAAATGTGCAATGTGTTTGGGAAAGGTATAATTATTGATTTATTTTTGAAATACATACATTTTAACTAATAATATGTCATTATTTTTTTTACCGTAGCCCTTCAAAATATTTCACCAATGAATTTTTAAAGATTCGTAAAAATGACCACCAAGTTATTAAATTTTTTAAATTTTTGAATGCACAATGCAGTTTGTATTATTGAAAAATTGAAAATGAAGTATTTAGAAAAAATCGACCCGTCTCACAACCAGCTCCGATGAGACTCGAACCCACGACCTTGCGATGTGGGGACCGGGAGAGCTCAATAAAAACAAGTGGATTGCGCTAAGTATAGTTTAATACTAAAGTAATATCTTATAAACTATGCGTACAATGTAAGGGACGTATGTACCTACACACTACACCTCCCCCGTTATTGAAAAAAAAAGAAAATAAAATATGAAATTTTGCTTTTTTTTATATCACATTCCTGATACATACTTACTGATTTTACAAACAAAAATCTAGAATAAAAATCAAATGTTCAATAATTTAGAATTTTGGACTACCATTTGATAATATAGCATAAATAAACCAAATGCACTATGTATGACGTTAAGTGTAGATAAAATCAATGAAAACAAAATGAATGAAACTGATTTAAAACAAATATTATAAATTTTAGCAATACTAGCATACTATTTAAAATACATATATAATAATTGACTTCCAATAAATTTCGTTTTTATGTATAGGTAGTAATTTGGAAAATACAAAAAAAAATATTTGGTAATTTTGTTTTACCATGTTATGTTCTTGTTACAAAATAGTTTTTAGAATCAAAACGAAAATATTCATTATCTTATCAAGTAGTATATTCTAAAGAAATACATTCCAGATACTTTTATAGTTGTAGCTTTATCTATACTTATCTTAAAGTAACTCTAAATACTAGTTCACAAAAAAAAATTGTTATTGCTTGCAAGTCTTTATTTAAAAGAAAATTTGTCTTCTTATAAAAATATATGTATTTTTTTTTAACCCAATGAAATTGAAAGATACATAAGTACTTACTTTGAAAATATAATATGTCAACACAAAAGTTTTAATTTATAATTTAATCCAGAACGAATAAAAACAATTTCGGTCTTTCTTTTCTTATTACTCTACACAAAAAGAAATTACAATAAGATTTATTAAGTACCAAGTAATATAGTAATTTATTATAAGAAAACAGGTATTAAAAACAACATTCTTATAATTATTGGGTCTAATTAAAATTCCCTTTTATTACATAACGAAACGGTAAAAAAACTAATAACTACGTAAGTACCTAATACTATTTTTCGACAGTTGCTGACGATTACTATTTATCAAATTCAAAGCACAGTAACTTAAGTAGGTATCTACCTACTTTTTAGCGTAAGGCGTAGGTAAGTGCCGTAACGCTATCGTATCGAGACATATTCGAATTTATGAAAATATATTATGTTTCCTACATAACTAAACTAAATAAAAATAATATAAAATAATAGGTTAAACCTACCTAGTAAGTATTTACCAAATGTTTATGTCATATTCCGAGAAGAGTGGTACCTTTTTCCACTGCATTTATGTCACTCAATTCAACTTATCTTCACCATGGTTACTTACTCACTTTCCATTCCTTTCAGTTGTACTGTACATCGTTTACTTTATTCTGAGAAAAACTCTCATATCATTATAAAATATTATCGTCGACGTCATTTTATTTCTTATTGAGCTCTCCCGGTCCCCACATCGCATAATATCCCATAATAAAATATGGGATGATATTCTTAAAATAAACTACAAAGACTAACGCAATTTTACTCGAGTAATAATTCTCTAAAACTGATTCAATTTTTTTTTTCGACCTGACATCACATCTTGAACAAAATCATTATATTTACTTACCAATTATTCAAGGACATGCACTAAATGTAGAATCGTCAACAACTGTGAAACAAAACTAAGCAAATTAGTTTCTTAAAATTAAGATAAGTAGGAACTTAAATTATAATGTTTACTTTTCGTTCATTCCTTTAAAAAGAAAAAAAAAACATGTTTAAAATAACTCATTTCTACCAAAAAAAAATATGTTAATCAACCATCATAATTAATTTCTACAGATTCGAATCCGTAGAAAAACCAAATAAAGAAATTATATATAAGCATATTCACTTCACAAAGTAAACATTTAAATTGGTTATGTACATAAAAGAAAACTAATAGGTTTTTTTTCTTATACCTATTGTATAAAGTTAAACAAATATTCTTACATAATATTAGGTAAGTTTTTAATAATTAGCATGTAGACTACTTATTTTTCAAAACATGCCTACTAAATAAATTCTTTCATCAATATTTTCCTGATACGAAATAATTACGTTACATCACAAAACAATTTATTAAATGCTTTTGAATATTAATATTTTAATTTTAAACTTACTCTCTAAACCAGATAAAATTAGTATTCAATTTTATGTGTAATCTACGTTTACACAGATTTTAATTACCGATACCTACATTTCACACTCAATTTAATTATGTCAAAACATATTTTAAAATTTTTCAAATAATGTCGAAGTTTCATGTTAAATTCGCAACGCAATTTTTTTTCTCGGAATTGGAAACTGGTGAACTTACGCGGCTGCATCCACATCCGACTCGTGCCTCTCCCAGCGCCCAGCTCATTTGTTTCCATCATGCCATCTGACTTTCCTTCAGCCCTCGTCTCTCTACAGCATCAGCAGCAGCAGCAGTACCACCATTTCTCCGTCATGTTTCAGAATTTCGCCAATTAATTGTCCATTTATCCATCACCGTATTTCTTCTTTATAATTTAGAAAAAAAATATTATGCACTTGGTTTCATCTTCGTAACCAAATTTCGAACAAGACGAGAAGAATTTATTTAGTTTGTAATAAGTCCAAATATAAACTATAAAAACTCTATAGTTTTTTATCACTAACTAATTAACTTTTATAATAAGTATTTAAATTCCAAATTTGAAACAAATAAATTTCACACATACGTTTTCACTTCAAAGTACATAATTTTTCTCTCCAAACCATCTGCGCAGCGCCGCCCAAAGGCAGCACTGGCAGGGTCGCCATGCGATGTGGGGACCGGGAGAGCTCAATGAAAACAAGTGGATTGCGCTAAGTATAGTTTAATACTAAAGTAATATCTTATAAACTATGCGTACAATTTAAGGGACGTATGTACCTACACACTACAACCTTACGCTATCCGGGCGGCTGCTCTAACGACTGAGCTACGGAGTCGTTGATCGTTGTATTGGAGCTGGTTGTGAGACGGGTCGATTTTTTCTAAATACTTCATTTTAAATTTTTCACGTGCTAGTGTTTTCGTGACAGCCACAATGCGTGCTTGAATAATACAATATTGTATAGTCTTATACAATATTGTATTATTCAAGAAAATTATCAACATGTCTTCACAAAGTACCTAAGGTATTTAAATACTGTATTGTGCCTCTATGTACGAATACTTCGATCAAAATGCAGAATAAAAATATTAATTCCTAAAAAAATCGAAAAATTTGGTGCAATGCGATGAAAAGGGACTCCAAAAACTCCAGAACTAGTTTTATTAAAAAACAAGTAGGTAAGTTTGACCGGCCGGTGCGGTATACGGGCGGTCGCGGTCGGGAGGAATGACGTGGAACGTGGTAAAAGCCGATTGCTAGCGAACAACCGAGGCAATAGTGTTTTAAGCAAATTAATTTTTACAATAAGTTTGTAAATACTTATCGTATTTTAGTGAAATGACCATTATTATTGAAAAATGGAAAATGAAGTATTTAGAAAATAAAATCCATTTTCCATTTTTCAATAATAAAAATTGCATTGTGAATGCAAAAAAAGTAAAAATTTAAATAACATGAACTTTATTTTTATTTTCCATGGAATTGGACCAACCGCGAATTGAGTGAATTGGACCAATCGCGAATTGGGCCAAGTGCGCCTAAAGGGTCCATTGAAGTATAATTCATATCATATGAATTATTAAATCTTGATTGTGTTTTATTTACATTATTGTTATCGACAATCTAAAATAGGCTTGAGGGCAGCTCTAAAACTCACACACACATTTACAAATTACACACACCAGCTCATGTCATTTTCGGTCTCACAACCAAGCGAACTCTGTCCGTCTATTACTAGAGTATAATAAGTTTATGGACTATACCTACACGTAATATTATAGTATTCTTTGCCTACACCTACCTACCATTTTTTATGCCATTTAACCGGCTCTGGCTCCTTATAGGTCTTCAGCCGTAGGTACCTTCCACTTACCCATTAAATAAAATAATAGAATATTAAAAATAGTTTTCATTCTAACTTATTTACTTATTCATTTATTTACGAGGAAAGCTTACATAAATGATTTTGATTAAAATTAAAATAATTAAATGGTACTTATATCATTACATTTTATACCTGTTACTTAAAGAAAGTTAATTACAAGCTCTCACAAATAGGAAATGTCAAAATACTAGCCTTCCGCCTGCGACTTCGCCCGCTCGGACTAAACGACGACGTTATCCCGCGGGAATGTTATATTTTTCAGGGATAAAAAGTAGCCTAAGGCAGCCATTACACAGTCCATCCAGATCGCGATCACTGATCGTGATCTTGATCGCGATCGAGATTTACTATGTAGATATTCTGCGATCAAGATCGCGATCCGTCAATCAACTTCGTACACAGTCAATCTGGATCGCGATCCAGATTGACTGTGTAATGGCTGCCTAAGTATGTCACTTTTCAGCTGCCAAACTGTTCCCATGCCAAAAGTCACGTCGATCCGTTGCACCCATTTTGACGTGAAAGACGGACAAACAAACAAACAAACCCACTTTCACATTTATTTATTATGGATACAGACAATCTCTTTTTATTTTATAGTAAAAATATGATTGACCTGATATTATGCATTACTAAGTAAGAAATTCTGTTTAAATCGTGAAAGCGCGCATGCTGCTGAGCCGGACCCACACTATAAACGCGCTCTAATCGCGCGCGGCAAGAGTGCGCTCCACCGGAGCTCCATAGTAGTGGTCGGAGTGGACGTGCCTCGTGCGATCCAAGAGAACAAATAAGATTCACGATCCATGATCCCCAATCTTAGATCGTGGTTGGCCAATCCAAGATGGATCGTTTGGTGTGGTTCAGTCTTATGAATCTCGCGGTAATAGAGTGAAATAGATCTAGGTATTGCCCGCTAGCAAGCAACGTCGAAGAACGAAGGACGGCTGTTCAAAATAATCATTATCATTATACACTGTTATGTGTAATACATGCGTTTTTGCGTATAAAAACAATATGAAAATACTGTCTGTTGCCCGCGACTTTGTACGCGCGGTGTAGTGACTTTTGTGTTAAGATAAGTTATCACAACTTACTGTAAATCGAGATTTGACAGCCTAAACCGACCTAGATAGCGGTTTAAATTTAAATCGGGATCGGTAACAACAAGTAGCTAAATGGGATTTAAAATAAAATCGAGATGCAAGTGGCCCTTTTGATTTATGAAGAAGAGAAGAGAAGTTTGTTTTTTTTTCTCGCCGCTAAGGGATAGCAGACTTCAGTATTTAATTTGACATAAATTTCAGCTTGATTTCCCACACATACTTGAGAAAAAGTTTCTTGACAGACGGACAGATCTATGAATGAGGGCTCAACTATGTTCACGCAGCATATTATTATGATAACAACATACCATGTTCATATCTTAGCCTGCTTTAGACCCTTTTAGTAGAGAATAGGACTTCAAGTAGAGCGTTATGAAATCTAGGCAACAAACACACATAAACTAAACGAACACAAAAGTCACTACACCGCGCGCACGAAGTCGCGGGCAACAGCTAGTACTTAAATACTTTTTTGTTTGTATTGTTTGTAAATACACACTTAATATACATAGTTAACACCCAGACCAAGACAAATAGACATGTTCATGCACACAAATATTTGTCTTGTTCGGGAATCGAACCCGAGACCACTGGCACAGAAGGTGGGTAGCCTACCCCTACGCCAAATCGGTCGTCATCGCAATAAGAGGTGATGGTAGGCACCCTGTATTGTGGGTTGGGTAAAATAATTAACCAACACCTAGTTCTTGTAACTCTTGTATGCTTCTCGCTTTTCACACAAAATGTAACCAATTCCCATGATTTCTAGGGCTTCGGCAAAAATCAAAAGCGGAAGCCCATAAAAGATTACTCGTGTGTCTGTCGTCCTAGTGTTATAGCCAATTTGCTCCAAAACAACTGCAAAATGAGTTGAAATTCGGTACTTACTCGTGTGCTTTTCTGTGACCCAATGACGAAGGGTTAACGTAAACAACCCCCTTATTTCAAAACGTGGACTAAAATAGTCCTGGTTTAAAACTGGTGCTGTCACTTTCATTTTACAAATGAGAGACAGAACTAGCATCAGTTTTAAACCAGGTCTAACTATAGTCCATGTTTTGGAATAATGGGGCTAAAGTTTGAATTGGGAAATGACATTTGGGGGACAAAATAAAGAAAAAAATTAAAAGTATTAACTACTTTATCATGTGGTCTATAATAAAAAATCTTGTTAAAGGGATGTCAAAGATATATTTTTTTTTATAGTCCTTAGGTCAGTTTTTTTATTTGTTCAAGTAAGAAGACGAAAATTTACCAGTTCCCTCCCTTCAATTTCCTCCGAAACTACTGGACAAAATGAATTGAAATTATGAAAGGTATTTATGTATAGGCATAGATAAATATGCTTTTCCATGACTTAAAAATAACAGAATTATAAATAAAATAAAAGTTTTGTAAACTGTATTTCGTGTGGCATATCAAACGGGCGGATTGCGAAAGGACTTGTTGAAAGGATTTCAAATATACTTTTGTTATAGTTATACAGTGGATAGTTTAAAAGTTATTCAAGAAAAACGACAAAAATGTAGCATTTTTAAATGCTATTTAAAGTCTACACCGTATATAGTTTATAAAATCATTATTCAAAAACGATTTTATAAGCATCAATATTTCCCATACTAAGTAAAATCCAGCAGAAGCCGTCCCTTTGTCGGTAATGCAATAGGGTCAAGCAAAGTTACTCGTTAACAAGAAATAGGAAAGGTTTCGCCTCGTCACGACTATTACAAAACGGGTAATATTTCGACTCTTCTAGGCCCGTTAGGGCCTGTATTTACCGAGAGCATTAGAATCATTAGATATACTTTTACTATGATTAGACGCTCCGGCCATATAGAAACGCGACCTAGTGTCTGCAAAGCGGGAGGGGAGGGGTCAGTCTCGCGGCGGATGCTGTCTTAAGGTGCATTTATATCTGTTCAATAACTGGCAATTTTGTGGAAAGCAACATGTCTAAAGCAATACTGTTGCCGTTTGTGGAATTAGTCTTTTAAAATAGCGTCGGCTGTTCTACAACCAAAATACCACTTTACTTAGCTAAAAATCATAGGAATTTGTAACATTTTGTGTGAAAAGCAAAAGCATACAAGAGTTACAAAAACTATATGTTGGTTTTTTCCTATACTTACAGAATTGTATTGTAAATGCATAAAAATAATTTAGAATCTCAAAATACCACTTGTTAAAAAATGTACCTTCAGCTGTGAGTAGAAAAGCAACATGTTCAACAAGTCGTATTTTGTAGAACCGGTCGACGCTCTGTCGCAAGACTCATTCCACAAACGGCAACAGTGTTGCTTTTAACATGTAGTTTTCCACAAAATTGCCAGTTGTTGAACAGTTATAAATGCACATTTAAGTGCGCACGAGGTGCGCACTGAAGCACGCGTCGTCCACATCGCTAACGCATAGGTTTAGCTGAAACTTTTACTAACGAGCGTTCGCGAACATACGAAAACGAACATTTGACGAATATGTTGCTACCATTTACCAAATAAAGTAGATAGATAGATAGATAAATCATTTAAAACCTAGTATAGTATTATATGATCTGAGTTTAAAAGTGTAGTGCGTTAGGGCATAGTGCTCGGACAAGATTGCATATTATTATGCTGTATTCGCGAAGGGTCACGTAACAAAAGTTCAAGCCGCCAATCGAAGCCTCCACGCGCCCAGGGTGTCCCGACCTTACCCGGCTTCACAAGAAATGTGGTTACTTCCCACACGCCGGTATTGTTGCGCACCACCCTTTATGATACGCATACACAAAGGAATATTATATCACGTGTAATATATCAGCAGATAGCTCGCTTACACTTAATGTTGTCTTCTTGTATTTCCAGTTCAGACGCACTATCTTCAAAACAAAATAGGTACCCTAGGGTATTTACTTAAGTACCTTTAGTAGTAGTATCTTTTTCTTAAAAAAAAAGATAGAACGTTTACAAAATCTCTTTCTTTTCCCTCTGTCCTTGTGACAAGGCGCATTCTTAAAATATTGGTACATTTTAATGCTAATTCAGTTGAAATTTTACAGTAAATGAATTATTAGAAAAAATCGCCTTGTCTCGTAAGCACAACTAGCTCTGATGGGACTCGAACCTACGCCCTTTCACTGTCCGGGCGAATGCTCTTACCACTGAGCTACGGAGTACTCATTTAGTAAAGATAAAGATAAAAGATAAAAATATTCTTTATTCACTTAGACATAATAAATATGTACTTATGAATCGTCAATATTTTCCTACCACCCATTCAAGACTTTTTTAACTGACAAGAAGAATGGGCGCAAGAAACTTGCCAGCGTTTCTTAGTTAGGTAACGACATTTACAAAAAAAAAAAAAAAACATATCGTTACTAATACAACAATTGCTTAGTATAAAAATACATCATATTAAACAGTGATTATGTTATGTGTTACATCATGACCATGCATTGCGGTCATTCAAATAATCGTCTACATTATAGTATCCTTTGCTCATCAGCGACTCTTTAATGTAACATTTAAATTTATGCAATGGTAGTTCAATTATATGCTGTGGAACTTTATTAAAAAAGGCTATGCTTTTCCCCAGAAATGAGGCTCTGGATTTTTCTAGCCTAAACTTGGGAACGACAAGTTTATCTTTATTTCTTGTGTTAAAGCGATGAATATCGCTCTGCTTTACAAATGTATTATAATACTTTTTCACATAAATTATATTTTCATAGATGTAATGTCCTGCAACAGTTAAAATGTTTATTTCTTTAAATAGATCTCTTAAAGAATCTCTCGATCGGAGGTTGTAAATGGCGCGAATAGCCCTTTTTTGGAGCACGAATATACTTTGGATGTTAGCGGCTGAGCCCCACAACAAAAGGCCGTAAGACATAACACTATGAAAATAACTAAAATAGACTATTCTAGCCGTTTCAATATCGGTTAAGAGCCTTATTTTCTTAACTGCGAATGCTAGCGGAACTGAGTCTACTCGCCAAGGCTTCGATATGAGGATCCCATTGTAGTCGCGAGTCTAATATAATACCTAGAAATTTTGTATTGTTAATGAATTCGACCGTATCGCCGTCTAGTCTAATATGAAAATCAACTTGTCTTACATTAGGTAACGAAAATTTTAAACACTTAGTTTTCTTTGAGTTTAATGATAAATTATTACTATTAAACCAATGTGACACTTTTGAAAGAGCACTATTTACTTCGTCAGAACAGTCATCACCTCTATCTACTTTAAAGACTAGAGATGTATCATCGGCAAATAGCACCGTCTCACATAAATTCTTCGCGTAGTAAGGAAGGTCATTTATGTATATTAAAAACAGCAGCGGGCCCAATATTGATCCTTGGGGTACGCCCATAGTAATGGGAGCTCCGGTAGACTCAGTTTTATTAATAACTACCTTCTGAGTTCTTTCATACAGATATGAATGCATAAGGCTTACTGACATTTCAGAAACACCATAATGTTTTAACTTCCTTAATAGTGTTTGGTGATCAACACAATCGAATGCCTTGGAAAGGTCGCAAAAAATAGCGATTACATCCTGCTTGTCCTCCCAGGCATCAAGTACATGTTTTAGAAATGCAACCCCAGCATCAGTGGTACTTTTACCTTTTGAAAAACCAAACTGTTTCGCATGCAGTATACTATTTAATTTAAAATATTCTAAAAGTTGAGCATAAATTAATTTCTCAAATATTTTACTTATTGCTGGTAGTATGGATATAGGTCTAAAATTTGCTGGGTCACTTTTGTCACCAGCTTTAAACAGAGGAATAATTTTACTATTCTTCATTAAATTAGGAAAGACCCCTTCACTTATACATTGGTTAAAAATTATTGCTAATGATGGAGCTATCACATCAATTATTGATTTGATGATACTTGTAGATATGCCCCAGAGATCTTCTGTTTTCTTAATATTTATTGCTTTGAATGCTTTAATAATATCTTCGGTAGTGACATAGCTAAAACTAAATGTTTCCTGGCACTTGTTCACACTAGATTCCATAAGAGAGACAGCGGTGTTGGGGCAAGAATTAAGTCTGCTAGTAGTTTCTAACGGTATTCGAGCAAAGAAACCTTCAAAAGCACTAGCCACCTCAATATCCGATTCAAAAGTCTGATCACTAATTTTTAAGTTAAATGAATTAATTTTGCTTTTTGTTTTGCCAGTTTCTTGGTTTATTTTATTTTCAGATGATTTAATTTTATTTGAAATATACCTAGATTTTGCCAAAGCACATACTTTCCTAAATGTTTTTGAATATTTCTTGACATATTCAATGAAGCAAGGATCACAGGAGGTCGTTTTTTGTGCATAGAGTTCAAATAACTTTCTTCTACTATTATAAATACCAGGTGTGGCCCAGTCACTGAACTTCTTACGATCATTACACTTTATAACTTTTTGTTTAAAATTGTTACTAAATTCTTTTTCAACAATATCAAATAATGATTGATAAGAGTTATTAGCGTCAGCAGAAGCTGGCAAACATTGAACTTTATCTTGTACATTATTTCTAAATTTATTAATACCACGTTTCGGTATTGGCCTGCAAATTACTTCGCGTTTAGGAGTAACATTATAGTGCTCAAAAGAAGCTAGTTGTCCACTGTGGTCGGATTTAATAATATTAATTACCGATTTCTCAATTAAGTTACAGTTGGAAAAGATGTTATCTAAGCAAGTGGCCGATGTTGGCGTAATTCGCGTCGGTTCATTAAAAGTGTGAAGCAAATTAAATGATTTAAAAAGATTAAGGAATTTACCGGAGAGTTCTGCTAATTTAATATCTAAGATGTCTATATTAAAATCTCCACAAACTACAATTTTTTTATTCTTATGACAGCATATTTTCAAAACATCCTCCATAGTGGACTCAAAGACTGTGTAATTTGCTCCAGGGGGGCTATATACACAGATTATAATCATTTGTTCAAGTTCCACGCATGATATCTCACAAATTCGTTCAACAGAGAGGGATACTATATCCTTTCGCTCTTTATATTGTGTGTTATTAGGTAAAATTATTAAAGAACCCCCCCTTATTGTAGTTTTTCTATTAAATGAACTTACAACACTATAATTATCCAAATTTAACAATAATTCATATTCTTTTAACCAATGTTCAGTAACACATAACACATCAATATTTTCACAATTTAAAAATAAACTTATTTCTAGGTCTTTGCCAGCAGAAAAGCCTTGGATATTCTGGTGTACTATTTTTAAACATTTAGGCCTTCCTCTTGTCAATACTGGGCTAGAGTATGCCTCCGTTGTCTCTAATGGTAATTTAAATTAACCATGTCAGTATTTGGATTCAAAAGAATCGAATTATTTGGATTCAAAAGAATCGAATTATTTGGAACAGATTCCAAAGTTACATTAGAAGTATCAAAGTTAAACTGCTCAATAGAAGCAGAGGTTATACTAGCCAAGTTGTTGGCTAATTGTTTAAAATAAAATGATAGCGATACCGCTATTTGTCGCTTTATTACAAGCCTTATTTGGCGCACTAGGTCATTTTGATGTAGTTACTTCTTTTTATGGGTTTACTACCCTTACTTTCCATCCATTAGGTAGATTAATTGGGGATTAGCGAATTCAAACGATAAGTTCTTAATGACTTAAATACTTATCTTGGGCTATTACATTCTTGAGATTGTGAGAAATTTTACATGATAGCTGTGAAAATGTTTGTGTCTGAGTTTGCTGAGCACGATCAAAGCACGATCGATGGTTAGCTGCAGCCGACCTTTGTAGTTATCGTAATAAATAAGAAGATCGAGTCACTTTAAATTATTATAATTATTTTCAACAGAAAACACTATCCTCCTTATTCCAAAACGTGGAATAAAATACCTAGTCCTGGTTTAAAACTGGTACTAAAATGATGCTGTCACTTTCATTTTCCAAATGAAAGACAGAATTAGCATCAGTTTTAAACCAGGTCTAACTATAGTCCATGTTTTGGAATAAGGGGGTATAAGTCTATGGTATTACAAGGAAACTGTATTTATGTTAAGTGATCAAGATCAAACTAAAAGATATGATAAAAGATAAAATATTTATTTATTCACATAGGTAAACATGTATGAATCGTCAACATCTTCCTACTTACATTTGCCTACAGTTGGTAAACATCTCCCATACGAAATGTAAGTAGGGGGTGCACTCACTGGCTGTATGAACACTGCTCCAACTGCAGCGCTCGAGGTAATGCTTAACCTTACCCCACTGCATCTCCATGTGCAGCAGGAGGCTGTGAAAGCAGTACTTAGACTGAAACACCTAGGCACTCTAAGGTTCAATAAGGTAAGACACATAAAAGGTCTACTGGAGGAATGGTTGGACACACCCCTTGTGGAGGCGTTGTGTGATAAGGTCAAGCCATCCTTCATCTTCGACAAGAAATACAAAATACAACTGGAGGACGCAGAAAGCTCTCAGGTACAACACAAAGCGCTTCTGATATACACTGATGGCTCCAAGACCTCTAAAGGAGCAGGAACAGGTGTATTCTCGGAAGACCTAAACATACAAATTGCGCTGCCACTAAGCTCGTACAACACAGTCTTTCAGGCAGAGTGTGGGCATTCTGCTGGCAGCTCAAGCAGTCGCAACAAGGGAAGTAACCGGCTACGACATTCTTATACTTTCCGACAGTAAATCAGCACTTCAGGCTCTAAATGGTAGTCGTAGCTCATCGAGTCTCATACAGGAGTGTCATCACAGACTAAATATGGTGGGTACACTCAACAATATTACTATCCAATGGATCAAAGGCCACAGTGGATCACGTGGAAACGACCTGGCCGACGAGCTGGCGAGGAGGGGATCGGATAGGGTTATGATTGGCCCTGAACCGGTCGCACCCATTCCGGCGAGCTGGTTTGCTGGTAAGATCCGTGAACACACTGCCCTTACGCACCAACATGAATGGAGCTCACTGGAAACATGCAGACAGGCGAAAATAGCACTACCACGCCCGGACGCCCGACTGTCCAGAGCTCTCATTAAGCTAAGTAGATCACAGTTACGCCTGGTGACGGGTGCTATAACAGGACATGGAAATTTCAACAGACACCTTTTCAACTTACGTATCACCGACAGCCCCCTATGCAGGGGTTGCATGAGGGCCGAAGAAACAGCTGCTCACGTCCTGGTCGAATGTGACGGAGTGGCCCCCTACCGTGCGAGGTACCTCGGCTCGCCGGGAAGCGTCCACGAAGCGGTCTCCGACGTGAGGGCGCTGGGTGCTTTCCTGGCAGAGCTGGGCTGGCTGGAGTAATCCGGCTACACACCCTCCACACGCAAAATAGGCGCAATAAGACGTCGAGTTGCGGAAAACGCCGTATCGATTGAAGAAGAAGAAGAAGAATACCTACTTATCTTGGGCTATTACATTTTTGAGATTGTGAGAAATTTTACATGATAGCTGTGAAAATGTTTGTGTCTGAGTTTGTTGAGCACGATCGATGGTTAGCTGCAGCCGACATTTGTAGTTATCGTAGTAAATAAGAAGATCGAGTCACTTTAAATTATTATAATTATTTTCAACAGAAAACACTATCCTCCTTATTCCAAAACCTGGACTAAAATACCTAGTCCTGGTTTAAAACTGGTACTAAAATGGTGCTGTCACTTTCATTTTCCAAATGAAAGAGAGAATTAGCATCAGTTTAAACCAGGTCTAACTATAGTCCATGATTTGGAATAAGGGGGTATAAGTCTTTGGTATTACAAGGAAACTGTATTTATTTTAAGTGATCAAGATCAAACTAAAAGATATGATGAAAGATAAAATATTTATTTATTCACATAGGTAAACATAGTATGAATAGTCTACATCTTCCTACTTACATTTACAGTTGGTAAACATCTCCCATACGAAATGTAAGTAGGGGGAGGCTATAGGGGGGAGAATTTAGAATTCAAAAAATTACAGTTTTTGTAGATTCATTTATAACACATGGACTCACTTAAAAGGCCAAATTAGAATAATAGGTAAAGTTTTGCAAACTGTACCGAACGACATATAGGTACCTATAACTTGTTTCTATAATATATTTAATATGTACCGTCTTTGAAATGAAACAAAGATTATCTGGTTTCTGTCGGAACCCTCTCCGAGCGAGTTATACTCGCACTTGTCTAGTTATTGTATTGTATAACTGCCTATTACCTGTATATATACTTACTAGCTGTGCCCGCGACTTCGTTCGCGTGGAATAGTGACTTTCGGCAGCATTTTTAATTTTTTTAGCTAATAAGGTTTTTCGTATTTTTGTGTATTTATTTTATATATATTAGTTTGGCGCTATGATACATATTAACACATTAAAAAAATATTTCACATAGCCTTCCGCCCGCGGTTTCGCCCGCCTGTACTACACGACGTTATCTCGAGGGAAAGTTATATTTTCCCGGGATATCAATTAGTCTTTGTCACTCTCTAGCTCCTAGAATATCCATATACTAAAAAAACACGCCGATCCGTTGCACCGTTTTGACGTGAAAGACGGATATACAAACAATACCAGGTGTACCAAGACCTTCAAACTTTGCACGTCAATAGAAAATGCTCATCACATTTAACAATTTTCCA
The DNA here is from genome assembly GCA_949710035.1 of Crambus lathoniellus. NCBI lineage: Eukaryota > Metazoa > Arthropoda > Insecta > Lepidoptera > Crambidae > Crambus > Crambus lathoniellus. The sequence continues at coordinate 6,201,101 of OX453303.1, read as the reverse complement.
TAAGACGGTATTTTTATATCTCTCATAGTTTGGCTGGACTGCTATGGTTCCACATCGGCCATTTCGATCTTCTAAATAAATTATAGCCTACCTATAAGTTGGCGACAACTAATAGCTATATAACAAAAAAAGTTTCATTAAAATCCGTTCAGTAGTTTTTGCCTGAAATGTGGACAACAGACAGACAGACAAAAAATTCAAAAACTATATTTTTATATCTGTTCCGTTTAAGAAGACCCTTGGTAGTATTTTTTTCTATTTCTTTTCAATGTATACAGCCCCTGTACGGGCAAAAAAATATGGATATGGACATGGGCTTTATTTGACATTTGATGCCCATATTTTGTGATTTTAAGGGCATAATATGGGCTTCAAATGTCAAATGAAGCCCATGTCCATACCCATAATTTTTAGCCGGTAGCCCCCTGAATAGAATCGTATACAGTTTTATAATAAGTATGAATTATTTTATTTATTTACTTAATATACACGGTAATTTTTTATCACCCCGAATAAAATTAAAAGGATTATTCTGCTCTTGAAAACAAACAAAAAATATAAGCTGTTCCATACATTTTGATTCAATATTTTTGCACTTTTGTATGGAATAGCTGTTTTTTGCGATTTTAGTGTTGGTCCCATAATAAAAATTGATTGTTTTCATGAGTAAAATAATCCCTAAAATATCCGAGATGATAAAAAAAATACCGTGTATATAACATAAACAGTACCTACGTATTAACACATTAAAAATTTATATCACATAGCCTTCCGCCCGCGGTTTTGCCGCGTGTACTACACGACGTTTTTCCGAGGGAATGTGATATTTTTCCGGGATAAAATTTGCCTATGGGACTCTCTAGCTCCTAAACTATCCACATACTAAAAAAAACAGGTCAATCCGTTGCTCCGTTTTGACGTGAAAGGCGGACATACAAACAAACACACTTTCACATTTATAATATTAGTAAATATTGTATGTCAAAAGAAAATACTTATCACGCTGAACAACTTCTTTTAAGATGCTGTATTTATTTGTATATCTTATAGTTAAGCTGGGATGCAAGGGTTCCAAATCAGGAGTACCAGACCTTCGATATTTTTCCGTCAATAGAAAATGTCCATGACGTTAAACAACTTTTTAACCGACTTCTAAATCAAAAAGGAGGAGGTTCTCTATTCGTCTGTATGTATGTTTTTTTTTTTTTTGTGTATGTCCACCGATTACTCGAAGACGGCTGAACCGATTGAAATGGTTCAAACGTTATTACATCAGGTTGGTTTCCAAGTTGGTCCCATTTTTTGAAATTTTGAAATCGGTTCAGTAGTTTCAGGAAATCTTGAAAATACTGTTGTTTTCGTTACCACTTTATGTAAATTTAATACGTATCTTTAGGCATAACTCCTTTGTTAAAACCGATTTAGATGACTCTTGTTTTGTTAAAAAGGGGATACCTCAAGGTATTTTAACCGACTTCGAAAAAGGAGGTTTTCAGTTTGACCACATACCTATTTACAAGAAACCACGTAAATTGCCTGCACGATACACTAAAAAGAGTGAAATAAAAATTATTTTTATAAAAAAATTAAACCGCCTTCAAAAAAACCACATCAAAAAAGTAAGAAATAATTCCTCACCAAATAAATAACGTAAGTACTTTGAAGTCGGGCGGGTTTTAACAAAAACAACAAAAAATTGTACTTACATGTTTCACGCCCGACTTCAAAGTACTTACGTTATTTATTTGGTGAGGAATTATTTCTTACTTTTTTGATGTGGTTTTTCTTAAGACGCTATGTTTGTATCTCATATAGTTTAATCTGGCTGCTAGGGTTCCACATCAGGTGTACCAGACCTTCAAACTTTGTACGTCAATAGAAAGTGCTCATCACGTTTAACAATTTTTATATCTCTCATAGTTTGGCTGGACTGCTATGGTTCTACTTCAGAAATTGCGATCTTCAAAATAAATTATAGCTATATGTTGGCAAGGACCAATAGCTGTATAACAAAAAAACTTTCATCAAAATCCGTTCCGTAAACTTTTTTGCCGACGTCATCACACGAAAAAATTCATCCCCTGTTTTCACCCTCTTTAGAGTAGTTTTTTTTACAAACTTTGAATGTCGTATTTATTTATCTAATCAAAAGCCTATAAAAAATTTTGAAGCTTCTAGCTTTAAAAATGACGTAATTTCCATACAAACTTTTATCCCCTATTTCAACCCCTTACAGCCCTTTGTTCACAAAAAAAGTAGCCTATGTCCTTTCTCAGGCTCTAGACTATCTCTGTACTTACCAATTTTTATTCAAATCGCCGTAGTTTAGGCGTGATTGTGTAACATACAGACAGACAGATTCGCATTTTCGCATTTATAATATTTGCATTGAGATTTCACTTACTCATTTGTTCAAAGGTTACGTATTGCAGGTACCTATACTTGATATTAATCTGTCTTGATATAAGTTGAAACGATGCCGCGGTCAGAAGCTAGTTTATAATACCTACTTGAAGTTTTAAATAGTTCTAACATGAAAAGCAAAAACATATCGATCAGCACTACGCAGTAATACAAAAGACTCATAGAACAACGTTAGCAGGTTCAAGATGAATAGCAAAAAAGCGTTTATAAATTAACTGAGCGCTATACGTTTTGCATTAAATCTGAACGTTGATAAATTAACAAGTTTAAAAAGGTTCCGAAGAGATTGATGGACTGCGGACGAGGTGGGGATGTGGTTGGAAATTTTTTACTCGTATCGTAGGCACCTCAGATCATATCCTACTTATCCTACTAATATTATAAATGTGAAAGTTTAGATGTTTGGATGTTTGTTACTCAATCACGCCAAAACGGCTTATTGGATTTGGCTGAAATTTGGCACACAGATACTTTGTAGCCTGGAGAGGAACATAGACTGATATACTTTTTATCCCTGAAACATATCACATTCCCGCGGGATAACGTCGTGAAGCCCACGCGGGCGAAGCCGCGGGCGGAAAGCTAGTAATACTATACTAGGTGTAGGCACACTCAAGGCTGCGCAGGGGTTACAACCTCCCAACCCTGACGACTGGGTGCGGCGACAGAGGCTTGCGTCTGACTGAGTCTAACATGCCGTTTACGGTACCTATACGAAAAGACTGTATTTGTCCTCACTATAAACCACAAAAAAAGCTACACTTAGGGCTGATCTTTGAATCTTGGAGAATTTGGAGGAATTAAACGATAGCAGACGATTAATTTTAATAATTTTTGTAAAAAATAGCACAGCAGGATGTACAAAATTGGGTTTTTTGACATGTTGTGGTCAGTTAGACACGTGAATAGCAATAATTGATATTCACGTGTCTTACGCCCGAATTCTCGTACGCAAATCATCTTTGGGAGCGTCTCAAACATCATGGCATCTCTTTCATACGTTTGACATTTAAGGCGCTACTCGGAAAAAGTATGGACTCTTTGATATAAAACTATAGGACGGTTAGAGTTGTTATAAATCTGGTAATAAGATATATATTTCTTCATACCTTTATCTAGAATCGTATAGTTTCAGAAACATGGTTTTATGATTTTGGCTCGACACTTTTTATTTTCTAAAATACCTCTAAAAATAAGAAATATCAAGATTACTCTTAAATGGGGATACATATACTATTGAAAATTGGTTTAATTAGTGGACACCAATAATATTGAGAGTCGTGTAGAAGCATTTTTTTAAAATCGCTATAGTTTTTGAATACGAAGTGATTTTGTGTTTTTTTTTGCGTAATCGACAAAATCGGTCTCGCTCCCGCGCGCGTCGTTTTCTCATTGCTATCTCGCTTTAGCATAATTTTTCCGAGTATCGCCTTAAAGTGACAGGGCGATGTGTGAGACGCTCCCAAAGATAAGTAGCGTACGAGTATTCGGGCATAACTGTATTGTACGTACAAACTACGCATGCAAAATCAAGTAAGTTAAGCCATTTCGAACAACGAAATCGCCTACGCTACGATTTTAAGTTTTTTAAATAGCGTTAAATATCAGTATTGGAAGCCCTATAAACTCGTAAAGATATATAAAACACAATACAAAAAAATAAAACAACAATTTGAAATAACTTTGAATAAAATATTGATAATTGAAGACCGGAATGTGCATACATCAATGACTAAATGAGTAAATAGAAAGACAAGTCCTTCTTCTTCTTCTTCTTAACAATACGGGCGGTTTCCGCAACTCGACGTCTATTGCGCCTATTTTGCGTCCGGAGGGTGCGCGGCCAGATCACTCCAGCCAGCCCAGCTCAGCCAGGAACGCTCCAAGAGCTTTCACATTAGTGATCGCTTCCTGGACGCTGCCCGGCGAGCCGAGGTACCTCGCCCGGTAGGGGGCCACCCCCCTGCATTCCAGCAGTACGTGGGCAGCTGTTTCTTCTTCCTCCATGCATCCTCTGCATAGGGGACTGTCGGTGACACCTAAATTAAAAAGATGTCTGTTAAATTGTCACCTGTTACTAGGCGAAGTTGCGGTCTGCACAGTTGTATCAGGGCCCTGGATAAACGCGCGTCCACGCGCGGCAGTGCGAGCTTCGCCTGTCTGCACGAATCCAGCGAGCTCCAGTTCTGTTGGTGTAATTCTGTAGTGCGTTCACGGATCTTATTTGCATACCAGCTCGTCGGGATGGGCGCGATCGGCTCTGGGCCAACAGGCGTCGAGCCGGATGCGCGTCTGGCCAGTTCGTCGGCTGCATCGTTTCCACGTGATCCGCTGTGACCTTTGATCCATTGGATAGTAATAGTATTAAGTGCACCTACTATATTTAAGGCGTGGTGACACTCAAGTAAAAGGCTCGAAGTGATGCGACTTCCCTGGAGAGCTTGTAGGACGGATTTACTGTCGGAGAGAATTAAGATGTCGCGGTCTTTTACCTCTCTTGTTTCGATTGCCCGAGCCGCCATTATTATGCCCATGCACTCGGCCTGAAAGACCGTGTTGTATGAGCCTAAGGGGGATGCAATTTGTATGTTGAGGTCCTCTGAGAAGACACCCGACCCTGTGCCCGATGAGGTCTTGGAGCCGTCAGTGTAAATGAGGAGAGCCTTGTGTGTTTTCCCTGAGCTGATGTCGTCTATCAGGTGTATTCTGTATTTTTTGTCGAAAATGAAGGTTGGCTTGACCTTGTCGCATACTGCTTCGATAAGAGGGTCGTTTAGCCAGTCCTTCAGTAATACACTGAGATGTTTTACCCTTTCGAATTTTAGAGATCCCAGTTGTTTTAGTCTTAGAGCTGTTTTGGCTGCCTCCTGTTGAATGTGGAGATGCAGTGGTGTTAGGTTCAGCATTACCTCTAGAGCCGCTGTGGGGGCTGTGCTCATGCAACCTGTGAGAGCACAGCAGGCCTGACGTTGTAGTCCCTGTAGTTTTTTTGCGCCAGTGGTTTGAGCGGCCTTTGGCCACCATACTACAGATCCATAGCTTACCAGGGTTTTTATGATCGTGTTGTATAGCCAGAGGAATAGTTTGGGTGCTAGACCCCAGCGTTTGCCAATCATCTTCCGGCACTGCCATAGTATGACGCTCGCCGACTGCGTTTTATACTCCAAGTGGCTGTTCCAGTTTAGTTTGCTGTCTAGGATTATGCCTAGGTACTTTACCTCGTTAGATAGTTGTAGTGTAGTTCCAAACAGCTTCGGCAGACGGAAATCGCCTACCAGGCGCTTGTTCGTGAACATTACCATTTCCGTCTTCGTGGGGTTGACGGTCAGGTCTTAAGACAAGTCCTTGAACAAACTTTATTGTAACGCAATGGTCATCCATTATCCAGACTTGACAGTCGCCAGCATACCAAGCTAAACAATTACTCCACGAACACAGCTCGAATTAAGGCGATACTTACTCGGAAAAAAATATGCTGAAGCATTTAAGCAATGAGAAAACGACGCGCGCGGGAGCAAGACAATTTTGCAGATTAGGTAAAAAAAAACACAAAATCACTTCGTATTAAAAAGCTATAGCGATTTTAAAAAAATGCTTCTACACGACTCTCAATATTATTGGTGGCCACTAATTAAACCAATTTTTAATAGTATATGTAACCCCATTTAAGAATAATCTTGATATTTCGTATTTTTAGAGGTATTTTCGAAAGAAAAAGTGTCGATGCAAAATCATAAAATCGTGTTTCTGAAACTATACGAATTTTAGATAAAGTTATGAAGAAATATATATCTTACTAGCTGACCAGCGCGACTTCGTTCCCGTGGCCCTACCCCCTTCTCCACCCTACCCTACCCGTACTTTACCCCTACCCTACCCTACCTTTACCCTACCCTACTGTAGCGTTGCGTCGCTCGCTACTATCCTCCTTGAAATAATTCGAAACTATTTTATTTATTATTCGAAATTTTTATGAGTCTGAAAAATAATATCAAAAATGTCGTCATCAAATTGTTCGTCGTTCAATCGTTCAATCGTTGTCAAATTGTTTAAAAACCTGTTATTTACAGGTAAGTTTAATCTCGTTGGAGTTTTTATGAACATTTCTGGATTTCATAAAAATATTAATTTGTAATTCTCTTTTTAGGTTTTATTTTTATCATTGGAATTTGAAATATACTTATTACTATCGCTGTGGATTTGGGTATTTCATTTCTCACCCTCACGCGATACTACTTCTACTCTACCCCTACTTACCCCACCTTCCCCTATTTTCTCACCGTTAACCTTCCTTGGACTTCCACGAAAATTAAAAAAAAAAATATTGGCCAAATTGGTCCAGGCGTTGTTGACTTATGCGCTTACCAACACATTTTGCGATTCATTTTTATACAGGGTGACATCGAAGTCGTTAGCATCCTTTTGAAATAAGCACATAGGTACTCATGATATAGAGTCTTTTCCCCAAATATGAGGCAATCCAAGACGAAAAATATATTTTTTTAAATCCTGAAAAATTTCGTAAAATACTCAGTAATTGATCACTATAGCAAATAAAAATTAAAATAACTGAAAATAATAATTTGATAAAAAAAACATTGATTAATTAATATTCAAATAGCATACACGCCTTAACTACTTCATTGGCTTCTCAACAATACGCGGGCTCTAACTATAACGTGAATTTATTCAAGTTCGCACACGGAATTCACCGAAACAAACAATGTCACTCATGCTTTCATGTCCACTTTGCCCGCGTCCCTGCGCCCGCTCTGACGCCGGGTACCACCTCTTTTCACGTAAAAACATAGCTTCATATGAGTACATTAATGGGCCGAACTGATGCCAATGACTTCAAAAACACCCTGTATATAAAAAGATTACCAGATTTATAACAACTCTAACCATCCTATAGTTTTATATCAAAAAGTTCATACTTTTTCCGAGTGCACGAGATAAGGTTGCGCTCAAGGCTATCTACACTATACCCACAAAATTTTAATTAGTACAAAGATTAAACAAAGACAAAAACAGCTTTTTTAGCAAGCAAGATTTCAGTCGAGTCGATGTTGTACTTCATCCCCTCTAAAATCTTTGTACTAATTAAAATTTAGAGGTGTAAGTATTATGAAAAGGATAGATTGTTTTTTTGTTTGTTTGTAATGTTTTAACTCAAAAACTGCTAGACCGATTTTAAAAATGTTTTACCAGTTGGACGCTACATTATTTCTGAGTGAGTAGAGTAAAAAAGTCTTAAATGAGCGGTAGGAAAATGTTGACGATTCATATGTACCTACATATTTATTATGTCTAAGAAAATATATTTTTTTATTTTATTTTTATTTTAGTGACTGTTTTGAATGAAACGGGTACCACCCGGAGGTAAATACTCGGGAAGCAGCTAGTCAAATATTACTTAATAAGATGGTGACCGTACCCGTTTTGTGGTAAAATCACTAAAAAAGATGAATGATGCATCCGATTTTTACGTAAATATATTGTGGTAACCATTATTCAACGGACAAGTATGACAAGATGATTATTAAGTAATTTGTTGTTTTTGTGTCAGGTTATAACAATAAAATAATCGATAGAATATTTTTGTCACCCGCTGTTTCAAGTAGGTACTTACTTAATTCAGTTTGTCGTGTTGTATTTTATATAGTTTTTACGAGTACTCTCAGCTAAGCAGAGCGAGTTATTGGGTAACTCGCCATCATAGAATCTCGTCCAGCGTCTATTACGTATATCATAATAACTACCGTTGTAGGTATACTTACCCACAAAATTGCATTGTGAATGCATAAAAATAATCTAAAATCTCAATTACCTACAGTTCTTTTCCAAACACATATCTTACTTCTTACTTGTCATGATTTTAGAAGGTTTTTCATATTTTTTAATAGCAACACTGGTAATGCCGTCTCTTGCCGCCATTTTGTTAAATTTAATAGGCTAATCTGTGGTAAAATTGGTGGGGGGTAGCTAGACTTGAGCCCGATTAACGAGCAAAGAGAGGTGATTCTTCAAACTAGCCTCGAGGGGATAAGTTCACTAAGACGTCGACTGTATCTATATTGTTATACTTGTACTATGCCTGTACCTGTAAGTTGGATCAATAATTATATGAGTGTTATCTGGAGTCTGCGTTTTCTTCATATTTCAGAAGCGGTAAAGTACCCACGTAAGTTTATTTCTAAACCTGATAATAAGAATAATTTGCTTATTCTGTGCTATAGTAATGCCGAACGAGTTATTTTATTCTCTTCACGCAGAGAAAGGATAAATATTCCAGATTCCATGTTAATGCGTATTTTTTTTTTATCTAAATGACATTTTAAATACCTTTGCGGTGGATTGTGTTTTGTACATGGTCGGGGCTACTCTCCGACAGAACGGACATAAACTAAATCGCATTTGTGTTTTAATTGATTGTGTTCGTATACGGTCGGGGCTACCCTCCGACTATACTAACATAATTTAAAAAGTCTATATGCGTAGCTTAGTACTAAGATTTTACTAATTCGTGTTCGGGGCTACTCTCCGATCGTGTTAGTTAAATCTAAAGCGTTAAAATTGGAATATTTGTGTGGCGGATTGTGTTCCGTACATGGTCGGGGCTACTCTCCGACGGAACGGACATAAACTAGATCACACTTTTATTTGAATTGATTAATTGTGTTCGTGTACGGTCGGGGCTACCCTCCGATTATACTTACATAATTTTAAACGCGGGTATGTAGTAGATATTTTCGTATGGCACGATCATAGCGTACCATGAATCTGGCATAATATCTTGATTGTTGTTGTTTAATTTACATGATGTATTAAATGTGGATTGTACAGAATTAATGGAGATGATTGGCATTATTATATTATAAGAGTACTTGCTGTTTATGTTGTTTATAATCTTACACATGGAGCTAGGACTGGCAGTTTTGGCTGTGTACCTACATGTAATGTTTTAAGTAATTAGTGCTAGCACTAATTGGAGCTAGTTTTGATAGCCTTTACTGTTGCACAGAGTGAAATCACTTATGGCTACTAAATCTTGCATACAATCCATGTTTTAACGTGGTATCTAATACCAACAGTAAATAAAAGAAAACTATAAGTTATGAAGCTAGTAAGAAGTAGTAAAGAGTAAGAATAATTTATGATTGGTTGCTCACATTTCATTTATCTTAATATTATTGAAATTAATTATTACTAATTTTCCTTTGTTTTTAATGTATTGAGCGAACGTGTTGTTCTCTGGGTTGAGTGAGTCATGTATGCTTACTGGTTACCTACGTTACCTGGTAAGATTGGTTTAATAGGTACGTATTACTTACTTACAATTGAATTCTGGCTTTCTATTTATTGATATATTAATTAATAGGTACAAATTTTGTGGATTCAATTAATATGAACACCGTGAATAGCAATATAAATTGCTTGAACTATGAATATGAGTTTAAATACAAATATTTTAATATGGTATCTTTAAATATTTAAATATGAAAGTCTTTACGTGAATTTGGATATCTCTAATGTGAATATTTTTAATTTTTAATGATGAGCGAACAAATATAAGGTGTTCACTGGGTTGAGTGAGCAAGCTATGCATGCTCACTGGTTATAAGAGATACATTGAATTTGTTTGTTGAAATGCATTAAATTGAATTTGATATTAGGGGGCGATGTATGTATGTTGCATACACTCGTCGGATATTAGAGGGCGATGTATGTATGTTGCATACACTCGTCGGATATTAGGGGACGATGTATGTTTGTGGCATACACTCGTCGGAATTAAGGGGGCGGTATATGTTTGTGGCATACACTCGCCGGATTTAAGAGTACGAACGATGTATGTTGGTGGCATACATTCGTCTGAATATGTTTAAATGTTAAGTGAGTACGTTTCTCACAGGCTGGTTAAATGAGTACCTACTTATATTTCATACTGGTTTACTACCCGTATGGCCACTTTTAAGATTATTAGATTTAAATGAAACTACAACAGAACAAAGATATTTTCAAACGTTTTATTCTTGTTTTTACAATACTCATTTTACATTTTTGCACTAGATAAGTAGCTCTTAATAAAAGAAATGGTTTTTGTAAATAATAAAGGATGTAGGTAGCTACTGTAGCTAGTGAACAGTATAAATCATGAATTTTCCTGAAGGGCATATTGTGTTGATAACCTAATGATTTTATTATAGAATGACACGGAACGATCTTTTGCCGATGAATAATGTATACATTCCAAGGTAAATAGCATCTGAGGACGAATACGGCCCGCGCCACCTGGTGCGCCGCTTGGTAGGCCTCCAGGGTGACGTGGCCGACCCAGGGGAGTCTTGAGCGAAGGAGGAATACCCTTTCTTCGTAGCTGAATCTGGTCAAAGAGGATTTGAGATGATGCAGAGCATTTTGTTTATGGGAAAGTATTGAAGTTGTTTTGATTAAAATGTTTCATGTTTATTTATTTGCATATCGAATAAAACTATTTAAGATTTAATTTTCATCTCGCATAACCGACTAAATTGATTGTAACACCCCCTTAAATAAAGTTTGTAAAGGTCTACCTAAAACAAAACAAAACTATAAAAACTTATCTTTTCATAGAATCATTTAGATGTTATCAAAATACTTTTAGGGAAGAATGAAAAGCCTTTTAAATCTACAGTTGCCTACGTGCTTGACATTGAGTATCTAGTAGGTACCACAGCTGTAGCAGTAGATACCTTTAAAGTATTATTGTCAATATGCGCTCTAATTATCGCAACATAGTACCTACTTACTTATAAAGATATTTATATACTAAATTATGTTTGCATCATTTCTTTTTCCTTGCATAATAAGTATCCACATGCTCCACAATTTGAGTAGGGGTTATTGTCTTATCTATTTAAGATTTTTATAATTACCTTAGTTTCCATTTATACGAAATCCATACCATATCTTGATTCTCATGAGTGGTCAATATCCATGAGCTAGGTTTGTTTTTCTATGCCTAGGTCTATGCCCAGGTGACCTTTACGCAGAACTGGATGTATTTCTGATCTTGATAAGATTGGACATGATGACGATTCACTTTTGAATAAGAGCACACTATTAAAGTCGCGAATTTAGTATTCCAAGATTGCGATTGGGTAATACTTTTATAAACTGTGATCTGTGTCACTTAGATCGTTATAGACCTTTTAACTATGGAAACAATATTAGTTTCTGGTATAAGCTTAACAATCTCCATAGCAGTGTTGTAGATACGGTGTACGTACGCATAGTTTTCGGGGTGCCGCTGTCTCTGAGGTACCTACCGGGTTCGATTCCCTGTCGGGTGAATGTTTAAAGCGGACTTTTCAACATTCTGCCCGATTGTATGTGGTAATCCCCGTCGTTGTTCCCAAATGCCATAACACAAGTGCTTGAGTTACTTAGTTCGGGATGGAAGCAATGTAGGTATGCAAAGATATCCAAAATTTACTATTTCCTATTACTTATTTTATTTTTTGTAACTTTGTTCAAGTGGACATTTCGTCTATTATTTTTGTTATATGTAGCTTAATTTAAAAGAATTCACTATGCTTGACTTTTTAAATTTGAGTTTAGTGGCAAACTTAAATCTCAAATTTTATTTAAATTCAAACTAAATTGTGGATGAGTGCTAGAGAAAGTTTATCAGGAACATACTTTTCCGAGTCTTCTACATAATTAGACAATAAAGCCATAAGACTGATTAGAAATCATCATTCTTTACATTTTTCCGGGAACGTCGAAGATTCTTTATCTAAGTACCTAGTTTGATAGATACATAGATTAATTCTTTATTTGTACACAATATTACGAACGGAACAATCACACACGAAATAATAATAATAATACAAAGATAACAAACTGTTAACCAAATGGTGGCCTTATCGTCTTACTGCGGTTTCTTCCGGGCAACTCAGTTTTGGTTTAGACGGATGGAAAATTTTACAGCCAAAATCACTAGAAGCTATTTTGCTATTTGTGCGTACTGCGTAGTGTTCTAGATCTCTCTTAATGATTTAGATGCAAATCAAAAGCAGAAATACTTAGTTGCTTAGACAGCACTGCAAGAAGCATTCACTGATATCTATTCTAGTTGTTTTCATTAACATAGTGATGAAATTATGTTTTTAATGCAAAAACATGTAAACAGTCCATAGTGCATTTAAGTAGATCGTGTTTATTACACTGTCAAGTTGTAACTGATGTTTTCCTAATTAAGCAAAATAAAGTAAAACGATTATTGCTCAATCACACCTCTCAATTTATTAAAATGTTCTATACAGCTTCATGCAAACATTTTAATTCATGTTTTAAACTTGTTCTAACAAATAAAGCCACAAGTTACCACTGCTGTAGCATACCAAGTTAGTTTTGCCGTGTTTTTGTTGTGATTGGCGGTATGATTTATAATTAGTTTTTGAGGATTTTAATACTACCGTCCTAGTGTACGTATTGACAAAATATGATTTCAAATTATGTGAATCTAATTTATTGTTATTTTAATGAGAATTAATATCTTTATTAAACCAAAAATCAAGTAGATCTGTCAAATTTACCGTCTCATTTGGTAGGCTCGTGATACTAAAATTCTTAGCAGTTTACCATTCTCACGGACCTTTGAAGTTCCTTCACATATTGTGTAGTAATCTTTCCATATTTTTTTAGATCTGGTCAGTTGATCATTTGTTTCTACTATGGTTGAAGTTACTAAGTACCTTACATACTAATGTTTATAAAAGAATATGAGAATTCATATACTTACATTTATTTCTATTGATTCATTATCAGATACATCTATTTCTTTTGAATGATTAATAAAATTGATTTGGTTACTATGTGTGTTGTGAGTTTACTGCTTTCAGATGCCAATTGTAGCATCCAGTAGGTACTTATCATGAGCTAGCATCGAGTTAATATAATAATGAGGATCCCGCTACCCTTGAACGTACGAACCAACACAGCATACAAACTGGAGACAGCAGAGTGTACGTGCTGTGGTAATGAGAGGAGATAATATGATACTGAAGGTGCAGATCACAGAGTGATCGTTGTTGTGATGATGATCATCGTGGGCTGTGGTTGTAAGTCGGATATTGAGACGAGTGGATCGCTGATACTGAAATTGACTTATATTGAAGTATATATTATCATGTCATGTATCTTATCTCATTTTACTATTATGATTGCAAAAGCTTGTATGTTTGTTCCCCAATCACGGCTATCGGCTGGACGGATCTTTGAAATCTTTTGTCTGTGGAATAGCATATCGGCTTCTTTTGACCCCGGGAGGATATTTTATTCCCACGGGAAATCATCGTGTAGTTAATTCATTTGGGCGAAAAGCTGTTCATGATTTTACTTGTTCTATTTCTATCCATGGTAATATACTTCTTCATATCCCAATTATAATTATTAAATCTATTTACACTAATATTATTCATAGTAATATGAATATTTGTTGATAAGGATGCGGGTCATGCTCGTATGAGGATACCTTGTAGACATTTTTAAGTTTTGATATTAAATTGCGAACTTGTTGAAAATCATTAACTTATTCATTAGAAATGATAATAATATGATCTTTTGATTTTCATGTACGGAGTGGAACCATGTATTGTACTATTCTAACAGGGGCAGAGAATAGATGCATTTAAGATTTGGTGCTGGAAAAGAATGCTCTGGAAACCTTGGACAACTGGTTGACAAGTTGAAAAAGCAAATTGTTGCTGTGACGGTTCAAATTGTACCTGCGGCATCTTCATTATCAGTGTAACTTCCTTATAAGAATATTTAAATTAATCGGTAATAATGCCTATTACGAACATGCCTTTAAATAATTCCTTTAGTTGTCCTAACTCATATTTTGATTTAATACAAATTGTGCACTATGGTAAATACGTATCTATAACTTGGTTTGTTACTCATATCTGGGTAAAAATTGGTAACTGTGCAGAGGCCTACAGTTGTTTTTGTAAGGACTAAACTAGGTCAAACTTAGCGATAGTTAAATTCATCTAATATTAGGTCTTTAATCCTTTCATGACTCGTAGTTGCTTTTTCCACTATTTGAGTGAAGTGATAAGGGTGTCTAGTTATCAGGTTAAAGTTAAATTCTGTACCTACCTATTCCTAATGTAACATTCTTAGGGATTTTGCTTCTGACACCATCTAATATTCTTGAATGTAGCTCCTGACAATGCATTGATTTAAACTAGTACCAAGCTAATCCATTTTTCTTTTATGACCCATAACTAATGCTTATAGATTATAACCAGACTTTACTTTAATCATTCCATATACTTACTTACACAATACATGATTATATAACAAGTATAGTTTCAAAATAAGTTTTCTAAGTAATAATAGTCGATTGTTAACGAATGTCATGATTATGTTAATTTATACATTGATTCAAATAGTTTTAGATTAGTTTGTTATTGATAATTTATTTTATTTGATTATGTATTACTTAACGATTTACTAAAACAATATTTTCACGATAATATCTATATTCTAAACAAGTCATCGGCTTCCTTAAAAGATTATTGTTGAGCATTGTGTAATATAATGTATTTGTTTCAATTATGTTTTAAGTTTTAACTTAAGGTTTTTATCACTATTATGATTAACCTAAATAGGTACATAGTTGTAAGACTTTACTATTGAGAATAATTGTGTATCAGTATATTAGCTGTATACTTACCTAATTAATTGATTCTAAATAATTTTTATATGTGCGTCGGGAGACAGCACGTTATCAGATGGCCGAATGTCATGATTTTAGAAGGTTTTTCATATTTTTTAATAGCAACACTGGTAATGCCGTCTCTTGCCGCCATTTTGTTAAATTTAATAGGCTAATCTGTGGTAAAATTGGTGGGGGGTAGCTAGACTTGAGCCCGATTAACGAGCAAAGAGAGGTGATTCTTCAAACTAGCCTCGAGGGGATAAGTTCACTAAGACGTCGACTGTATCTATATTGTTATACTTGTACTATGCCTGTACCTGTAAGTTGGATCAATAATTATATGAGTGTTATCTGGAGTCTGCGTTTTCTTCATATACTAATATTATAAATGTGAAAGTTTAGATGTTTGGATGTTTTTTACTCAACCACGCCAAAACGGCTGAACGGATTTGGTTGAAACTTGGGACACAGATACTTTGTAGCCTCGAGAGGAATATAGGCTACTTTTTGTTCCGGAAAAATATCACATTCCTGCGGGGTAACGTCGTGTAGTCCACGCGGGCGATGCCGCGGGCGGAAAACTAGTAGAGGTATTCTTATAATGCATACGCAAAAATCAGACTTTGTTTTTAAGTTGGCTAACGAAAGTATACTTATCTGCTTTTTTGGTCATCATGCTTATGTACCTATTGAATGTGTCACAGGCAGATAGTTGAATCCGCCGGCTTCAAATTGGAATAAGTTTTTAGTAAAAAATAATTTTTATTATAAGCTTTTTTGCTGACTGTACTTTAATATTGTATTGTCATCTGAACCAAACCTGTATACAAAATTTCAGCTCCATCGGACACTGGGAAGTGGGTCAAATTAAGCTTGCAAGATTTATCCCCCACTAACTAACTAACATGGCAAGTTAATAAAAAGCTTGTAAAAACGGGGGTTATTCGTCTTACGCAGAAAATAGGTTTAAATTCGGTTAGGTTAGTATTGTGATCTAGCGATGTTAGAAGATAAAATTGCTTACGGAAAAAATATCGGAATAGGCGTTTAATTAAATGGCAGATTTAACTGCATGATATTATATCTAAGTACCTACTATAAAACTCTAGTTACTATAAAACTCACGAAAATTCTATAATATTTTCTATTAACGTGTCTGTCATAGGTCGTAAGGTCGTCCCCTTTTAGAACTCCACTCTCCTTTAACCCTTAATTGGTCGCATGGGATTGTTTCGCACCCCAATTAATGTTTTCACACACATAACTTTTTAAAATTTGTATTAAATGCACTGGTCTTCCAGGTAACTTCGTAAATGAATGTCAAGTTCAGAATTCAGTCGCGAGCGAGACTCGATTGTGAGCGATAGTGTTTGTAGACCGCGACAGAAACCAGATAACCATATAAATACCTATACTTATTGTAGACTGCCATAATGAGTCACACCAACACATCAAAATATGACTATAAAAATTACTGCATTTAATGCGCGTACTCGTGCAAGTACTAATGGTTTTTGTTTCTTTGAAATCTGGCCAGGATTTCCAAAGTTACAGCGTTGTAAAGATTCACCAGCTTTTGTAAATTTGCTTTCCTTGCGCGCTATTGCGATGACGTCATGTCGCACTGACATCTCCGACTGCGGCTGTTACAGGTGATTTCCGTCTTACTGTACCTACATAGAGTCCATCTGTGCGCAATCTGCGCGCAACTCGTACGTTTTTGACGCTAGTTACAGTACATTTTCTTCGTTCTAAGGTTATGGTAAATGATTAGTATTCGATTTCGACCGCGCACCGGCGCACTCTAAAACTGTCACCTACTGTCAATACCGAAAGACATTTATCCCACAAACTTATCTGAGCCAGTGGTGGAGGCGCCACTAGCAGTACAAAATTATCGAAATGACTGTCAGTTTTTAGGGTGCATATTTAACCACCAAGTCAGTTAAGGTTGTAAGTACATTTTGACAGAATACCGCCCGCCATTACGAAAGTTGATTTAATTTATTATGCACGAAAATAAAACATTATTTGAAGGTGTTTTTTCATATGGGCTCAATACAAAATTTTTAAATTAACCATTTCTTTGATCGAATAATAAGAAAAATAAATAAATTTATTACGAAACCGTGAGAGCGCAACTATATAGTCAAAGGATTCTATGTAGGTATACGGAAGTGCGACGTGACGTCATTAATGCCATTGGTTCACCCGAATTTTCCACGGAGGCCGTACTTTAACGTTTAATATCTCGGTCATTTTTGAAGATGATGATGAAAAATAAAAACAGATTCTTTTTTCTCGAGTTACATATTTTTTAGATATGCTGATAACAAAAATCGTTGGTGTGACTCATTATAAGCAAGAAAACTAGTATAGACAAAATTTACTATCTTATGTTTAAAAAAATATTGATTAGTTTAAAAGTTGATTGATACGTAAGAGGAAGTGTTCGTTTTAATTAAAATCTAAGTGTGAATCAAGTATGTAATACTTTATTTTAATTAGTAAGTAATTAATTGCCTAGTTCGGGGTGTCACACACCCCACGCGTCACCTGCCCCACTGCTGACGTAACTTTTCAGGCGCGCTCAAGTAAGGGTTAATAACAAATCCGTAGACCCCTAAATTTAGGATTCGCTGCAGACCCTACTTGTCAAATGAACACCTAGGTGCCTACCATCAACTCTTATTGCAGTTTTGTTTAGGACCTAAACTGATCTGCTTCGCTTATTCGTACCACGACAGCTTAATATCAATGACAGCGATTCAGTGATCATTCAATGACATTTCACAGCCGCTAAGCTGTCATATATAGTGCGACAAGCTTTTCTGTTCCGGTGATAATCTTCGGAACTAAAACAGTTTTCATACGATAGTCCATTTTGACAGGTAATTTCGTGTTGTAAGTGGCTCCACTGTCACGGCTGTCACCGGAACAGACAGGAGTGTGGGACTATACTCTTATTTGACTTATAACTCGGCCAAGCTAACATGACATCTGCAGGTTATATCCGTCCCTCTCACTCTCCGGGCATGACAGAATCGAGTGACAGAGACGGGTAGAAGAAATAAGGACACAAATCGTTCGGTCATTCAAATTTAGCAATTCATTTGCGATCCAGTTTTTACCACACTTTTTACCACACTTTTATTAGCTTCACTTGTAACTAAGTCACAATGTAAGAAAATCTTGGAGTTCAATTTTAACCTACTTCTAATTGTCGTATTGATTTGAAACTTTGCAAGTCTATATGAATCCCATGACAATACAATAATTTGCTACCATCGAGCTGATCTGATGATGGAGTCAAGAGGTGGGCAATAGAACTCTTCAATGGCTGCTAGGAAACTTCTCGAGTTTAGGCTCATTTGTTTTGTTACGATGAGACCTATTCGCTACACTTAATGGTGAGGGTCTGATGATGGAGCAGGGAGGAAGCCAGTGGCACTTCTAAATGACCACTAGGAAACCCCTCGTGTTTAGGCTCCGTTGTTTCGTTCTGACGAGACTTATGAGCTGCACTTGGTGGTGAGGGTCTGATGATGGAGCAGGGAGGAAGCCAGTGGCACTCCTTAATGACCACTAGGAAACACCTCGAGTTCTGGCTCATTTGTTTCGTTTTGATAAGAACTATTCGTTACACTTGGTGGTGAGGGTCTGATGATGGAGCTGAGAGAACCCAGTGAAACTCCTTAATGACGTCAAGAAAACTCCTCGGGTTTGGGCTCATTTGTTTCGTTCAGACGAGACCTATTCGCTACACTTGGTGGCGAGGGTCTGATGATGAAGCTGGGAGGAAGCCAGTGGCACTTCTTAATGGCCAATAGGAAACCCTTCGAGTTCTGGCTCATTTGTTTCGTTCTGATGTGACCTATTCGCAACACTTGGTGGTGTGGGTCTGATGATGGAGCAAGGAGGAGGTCAGTGGCACTCCTTAATGACCACTAGGAAACCCCTCGAGATGGGCTCATTTGTTTCGTTCTGATGAGACCTATTCGCTACAGTTGGTGGTGAGGGTCGGATGATGGAGCAGGGAGGAACTCAAGGGCAATCCTTAATTACCACTAGGAAACCCCTCGAGTTTGGGCTCATTTGTTTCGTTCTGATGAGACCTATTCGCTTCACTTGGTGGTGAGGGTCGGATGATGGAGCAGGAAAGAAGCCAGTGACACTTCTTAATAACCAATAGGAAACACCTCGAGTTTGTGTTCATTTGTTTCGTTTTGATAAGACCTATTTGTTACACTTGGTGGTGAGGGTCTGATGATGGAGCTGGGAGGACCCAGTGAAACTCCTTAATGACGTCAAGAAAACTCCTCGAGTTTGGGCTCATTTGTTTCGTTCAGACGAGACCTATTCGCTTCACTTGGTGGCGAGGGTCTGATGATGAAGCTGGGAGGAAGCCAGTGGCACTTCTTAATGGCCAATAGGAAACCCTTCGAGTTCTGGCTCATTTGTTTCGTTCTGATGTGACCTGTTCGCAACACTTGGTGGTGTGGGTCTGATGATGGAGCAGGGAGGAACTCAGTGGCAATCCTTAATTACCACAAGGAAACCCCTCGAGTTTGGGCTCATTTGTTTCGTTCTGATGAGACCTATTCGCTTCACTTGGTGGTGAGGGTCGGATGATGGAGCAGGGAGGAAGTAAGGGTTCGGCTCGCGCATCTGGTACCTAATAGACTCCACTTGAGTTTGTAAAACTAAATACATACAATCACGCCTTTGAGTTATAATGTTTACGGGGTGGGCAGACACATAAATGGACTGTGAAATCGATTACCATCCCCATCCATAGCTTGCCATTTGTTAAACTAAAAAGTAAAAAATAAATATGTAGTTTAAAAAACTATAAAAACACACTTTTATAGGAACAGACTAAAAGTACAAAATAACCGTCTATTCAGTAACTGAAATAAAAAGCGTGGTGCGCCCTTTGCAGAGCATGCATTCAAGTACTTACTTAATATTGACAACGCGCACCACGCTTTTTATTTCAGTTACTGAATAGACGGTTATTTTGTACTTTTAGTCTGTTCCTATAAAAGTGTGTTTTTATAGTTTTTTAAACTACATATTTTTTACCACACTTTTATTAGCTTCACTTGTAACTAAGTCACAATGTAAGAAAATCTTGGAATTCAATTTTAACCTACTTCTAATTGTCGTATTGATTTGAAAGTTTGCAAGTCTATATGAATCCGATGACAATACAATAATTTGCCACTATCGAGCTGATCTGATGATGAAGTCAAGAGGTAGGCAATAGAACTCTTCAATGGCTGCTAGGAAACCCCTCGAGTTAGGGCTCATTTGTTTCGTTCTGATGAGACCTATTTGCTACACTTGGTGGTGAGGGCCTGATGATGGAGCAGAGAGAAAGTCAGTGGCACTCCTTAATGACCACTAGGAAACCCCTCGAGTTTGGGCTCATTTGTTTCGTTTTGATGAGACCTATTCGCTACACTTGGTGGCGAGGGTCTGATGATGGAGCAGGGAGGAAGTAAGGGTTCGGTTCGCGCATTTGGTAACTAATAGACTCTACTCGAATTTGTAAAACTAAATACATACAATCACGCCTTTAAGTTATAATGTTTACGGAGGTGGGCAGACACATGAATGGACTGTGAAATCGATTACCATCCATCCATAGCTTTCCATTTAATAAACTAAAAAGTAAAAAATAAATATGTAGTTTAAAAAACTAAAAAAACACACTTTTATAGGAACATACTAAAAAGTACAAAATAACCGTCTATTCAGTAACTGAAATTAAAAAGCGTGGTGCGCCCTTTGCAAAGCATGCATTCAAGTAAGTACTTAATATTGACAACGCGCACCACGCTTTTTAATTTCCGTTACTGAATAGACGGTTATTTTGTACTTTTTAGTATGTTCCTATAAAAGTGTGTTTTTTTAGTTTTTTAAACTACATATTTATTAGAAGGTCAGAGTACGAAAGAAAGCAATTCATCTTAGGAACCTATTCTGCATCGCGCTATTTTTGAATCGCTGTCTTAAAGTCTTAAAGTCCGCTGAAATATATGAGACGGACCCTCGTCTGAGAACGACAGACGAGAGTTAAACCTTGGATATTTATAGACGGAATCAATGGTTATTCAAATGAACTGATAAGATTTAAAGCCAAATTCATCGACACTCAAAGAAGAAGAATGAACTAGTGACATTCTGTGACTTCATTTGCGATAGTCTTAATATAGTTTTATAGCTCAGAGGTAAAAGTTTGTTTCGTCATTTCAATAGCTCCATCCGGTTTGAATGATGATATTTGCAACACAGATCAATTCATACAAGGAGAATAACTCTTCTAAGTAAGAGTTTATATTATGTGTTTTAATTATTCTATGTGAGAGACGAAATTAATAAATAATAATAAAATTCTCTGTTTTGCACACAAAACACTGAAAATACATACTTACAGAAAAAAAACCATCAGGCTTTGATATATTATTTGTCTGTTCAGTTATGAACGCTTTTTATAACATTCATCATGCACGTTACCAGCTCGCATTAGTTTTCATAAAAAAAATAGATAAATTCCAAATAACTTTTTCCGAAAACAAACTGATCTAGTAGCAGCAAAACAATATTGTTTTCAGTGAAAGAGTTTGAGATAAGATAGTCCAGTTAGTTTTTTCATGAGCGCGTTTAAAATAAGATTTAATTGTTTGTAATAGACGCAAGCCATTTCAAGCTCTTTATAGTGCAAGGTAAGGAGGTACACGCAGCGAGAAATCAGGTAATTTTTTTTAAAGTTTTGGTTTGATGTTTTGGGTCATCGTCCTTATGTCAAACCTGTTTTACGTTTAGATTAGTTAAAAACTGAGCAATACCCAAAGTTAGATAGTAGTGACAAATTACAGCAAATCACCCTTTGTTAAAAAAGGCAAATTACAGGGACTGTACTCTGAAACGCTAATCCGAAACTTCGGTTAACCCCGCCCCTTTCACTCGATTCTGTCCCGACTAGAGAGTGAGAGGGACGGTTATACCGAAGTTTCGGGTTTTACGTTTCAGAGTAGGCCCTCTGGTTCCGTTAGAAACAAAAGTCAGCAAAGGTAAAGGTTTTGGTACTCCGATTCATGCACATTGCAAACTATTATGACCGATTTACATTGGTTTACAGCGTTCGCTGCTCGCATATCGGTTTAACTCCACTGTATTTATTCACATGTTCAAATAGCGAAATAATGTCTTCGAACAGCCTCTGAGTCATTGGGACCCTATTTATTTAATTGAGGGAACCAGTCATCTCGTGGATATGTAACGTTCAGAGAAAGCAAGCGAAAAAACAGCTCACTATGCGTTTTGGCCATTGTTAAATATCCACCAAAAGTCAATTGAACATTGTTTCAAGTAATAAAGAGTCGAAACAGTAATTTTTTACAACCTGTCCGTCGTGATAGTGATATGGTTACAACTTCTGGTGTTCTGTGGTTACAACCAAATGGGATCGGATTGTTATTGATATACCCGTGTCAATATTTAAAAGTGAAATTTTAAAAAATAACATTAAAGTTTATCAAAAGTGAAAAACGTTAAATCTATTTGATAACAAGCAAGTCATGAGCTGCTGAATTGTGACCAACCACGACTCTAAAACTCTAAATCTTTTTCTAAAACGAAATTTTATCTGGCGGGAGTATGGCGCTACCTATACGTCTCACACGTAGTTAGCGCTGTCCTTTTCTAATAATGAAATTTGATGCTCTATATCTTCTAAAATATGTAAAATATTTGAAAATTAATACTTACTTACCTGTGTTGTGTTTCTGATATTTCTTAAAACATTTTAACATTTTAAATAATAAAAAAAAACTCCGATCTCCTAATAGAACGCATTGCGGTCGCAAAACATGTCAGCCACTACGACACGAATTACG
The DNA here is from genome assembly GCA_949710035.1 of Crambus lathoniellus. Taxonomy (NCBI): domain Eukaryota; kingdom Metazoa; phylum Arthropoda; class Insecta; order Lepidoptera; family Crambidae; genus Crambus; species Crambus lathoniellus. The sequence continues at coordinate 6,178,058 of OX453303.1, read as the reverse complement.
CAATGTGGTCTTTCTGTGATTCCCATAACGCGTCATGAGCGTTTTCATAATTTTACAGTGACTACATTGCATGTGAGCCATTTTTTCCCTCAATTAACGATTCCTTTCTCTGAGCGTAACAGATATATCGAGATTTGACATTTCCAGGTAACCTGATATGCTATTAACTGTACTTCTTCTGTTTCGTTTGGTTTTTTTACGGGCTCCGGAGAGTTCCTCGTAAACTTTATTGTTTGGCTTTCAGATTTATTGCAAGGTGTCTTCGGGTTTCTGTTTTACTGAATTGGATCTAAGTTTGGTGTCACAAGGTGGATTTTTGATTGTATCAGTAATACACGTGAGTAAAAGAGATTCTTTAATTTAGATGTACCTAACGTAAATTATACCTACCTTTAGAGAAAAAGTATCTTTTTTTAAAGAGCGGGGTAAATGACTTTAGTTGAAGTTTAATAGAACTGTATTCCCCGCTAAAATTTTACAGTAAAACAAACACATTATTTCTTTGTTCTGTTTAATATTTATGGATATAATATTATATTCATAATTTGAAAGCAGAGAAAAGGAAAAAATATTTTACGGTAAAGAAATAAAAAATCTTAAAAATAATTTATTTTCGTGTTAAGTATATTAGGGTTTTACAATATGTACCTAACAAGATGTTATATTTAAATGAATAGCACGCCCGAGAAGTTAATTCGTGCATATTGGAAGAAATTAGTTTTTTCTTATCTACGAGTAGTACGAGTACCAAAATATATTTTTATTTACAAGCGAGTGCTTCTGAATCGTATATTTTCCCTCTGTGTATATTGATTATTACTTTTTTTTTACCTTTTATTTGTAACACGCGTGTTTTCATCGCGTTTTGGCAGGTGTTACACGTTTTTTGTCAAAAATGAAACGCGCTGTTAAGCCTGCTGTACACGGGTAGAGTAAACGGTAGAGTGAACTAGCATACTACTTTACCAGTTTTAGGAGAGTAACTGTATACACTCTAGAGTGAACTAGCATACTATTCTACCACTTCTCAGTACTCTATAAGTAGAGCAAAGTAAATTTTCATTTTGTTAGTAGAGTAACGCAAAAATGTCACTCGGCAAGAAACGCTAGAACAAAATGAACGCAACTCATCAAGAAATTGTAAGGAACACTCTATAATATATAATATATAAAGTCTGAACTAGATATCATGGGTCGAGTAGTCGGTAGCGTAGAGATAGACGCTGGGGTGGGGGAAGGAAAGTGGTAGAGTAGCTTGCTATGCCTACATTAGTATAGTTAGTAGGATAGTTATCACTCTACCACTCTACTCTACAGCAGCCTCTAAGGCTGCTGTACACGGATATAGTAAACGGTAGAGTATCGATACAAACGCACGGACGAAAAACGTCGTATGGAAGGGCCCTTATAGTTATAATATACTCATTTATTATCAGTCTAGTAACTACCTAAGTCTAGCCATTAGTTCGTGACCCGCAACATAACGGGCCCCGCCCAACCTTTCCTATGCAAATTATCACAACTGGCGGGCTCTATTGACGCCATTAACTAATTGTTATTTTTTATGATGAGCAATAATGGTACTGTTATAAGACTGTTGAGCAGTAGCTTATAAGGGTAAATTAATAAGTGAAGAGAAGTTAATGCAAATTTCTTTGTTTTTACGTGACAACTTAGGATTATTTATGGTTGGTTAGTTTTGTAAAAGGCAATGCCTAAAATTGGCGTCTTTTTTATTGTCTCGCGGCCATCAACGAAATGTTTGAACATCAATTCTTGATAGTATAACAAACAATATTTTCCAAGACAGTATAGCTGTAAACTCAGTCAGAACAGAACGAATTATTCCATTAATCCCCACCGTCAAATCCCCACCCGTGGGCATTGTTACTTTTTTTCCAGAAATCCCCACCAGATAAATAAACTCGGCTTAGTGGGGATTTCTGGAAAAAAGTAACAATCTCCACTGGTGGGGATTTGACGGTGGGGATTAATGGAATAATTCGTCAGAACCAAGTTAGAACCATTCGTCCGTATATAGAACACGTTTAAAAACCGCAAATGTAACTTTGTCATTCATACAAACACTATGAAAAACAAAGTTAAGTTCTAGCTAGTCTCACTCGGTTCGAACTGAGTTTACAGGTATACTTCCTTTGCAATAATTGTCTGTAGTGCTGCCAACAAATTATTATATTTCAATGTTTGGTTGATGGCCGCAAGAAAAAAAAAGACTGCCATACAAAAATGGTCATTGTTCTTTAGCAGGTAGTACGTACAGTACTTAATTGATTATTTTGTATTATGAAAGTATCTACTATTTGGTCTATACTGCAAACTTATACTTGTATTAAAATGTATATTTTACATAGTACGTTATCAAAGAAAATTTTCTGTAAAATTCCATATCGGTTCACCCATTGATTTACTTTTGCGATGATGAATCACTCAAGACCAATAATAAGTTAAGTACTTTTCTGTGATTTGAGTCCAAAATAATGATATAATAATATTTAATTAGTGGCCAAACTGAACATAATCTAACCATTTGTCATAGAGTCTTCTAATAGACGTCTGTTACGAAGCATTTCGTATGTAAATGCTCCGAGAACGAGGGCCATTAACGCTAAGATGGCGAGATTTATTTCTTATTATAAATCGATGAGAAACTCATATTACTCAGTCATAACTTGACAAATTGACTTTCGAAGTAGTAGTAAGTAACAGTTAATTTAAGACTTATTAAGTTCATATTTTTTATCCACTACGGGGTAGCACTTAGCCATAGTACTTAGCCTTCATCACTTCATCACACCTGCTAGATGCAAGATGATAAGGCAGAAGGTGGAGGCGCACTACTCCCAGAATTCTTAACTACTTAGTGAGGAGCTACCTAGCTGTTATTATCTCTAACTGCCGGAACAAAACAATGCTGTAAACATCGTTTTTGGACGTAGACTAAGATAATATGGTGGACTACCAAGGCAGAATTAAAACAAGGCCTACCACCAACCAAATCTTCTTATCTATACTAATATTATAAAGAGGAAATATTTGTATTTTTGTATGTAACGAATAAACTCAAAAAGTACTGGACCGATTTAGAAAATTCTTTCACCGTTAGAAAGCTACAGTCTTCCCGAGTGACATAGGCTATATTTTATCCCAATATTTCCACGGGAACGGGTACCACGCGGGTAAAACCGCGAAGAACCGCTAGTCTTAAATAAAAGTAGTTCCGGTCTCTTGATGACATCCTTCTCTTCAGGGCAACTAAACTAAATTTAGTAAGATGTAGTATGTACCATTAAACTCATGCATATAAGAACTAGCTTTCCGCCCGCGGCTTCGCCCGCGTGGACTTCACGACGTTATCCCGCGGGAATGTGATATTTTTCCGGGATAAAAAGTAGCCTATGTTTTTCTCCAGGCTACAGAGTATCTGTGTTCCAAATTTCAGCCAAATCCGATCAGCCGTTTTGGCGTGATTGAGTAACAAACAGAAAAACATCCAAACATCCATACATCTAAACATCTAAACTTTCACATTATAACAGTAGTAGGAAGTAGGATATGAAAAGCCTTTGGCGTAGTGGTAAATGCGCTCAGCCTACAATCGTTGAAGTTAAGCAAGTCAGTATGTGACTAAACCCTCTTTTTAAACAAGAATAAAAATAAAATAAAAAAAAGTTAAGCAACTTTCGTAATGGTCGGACGCAGGATGGGCGACCAAAAATTTATTGTCTCGAGTTCCTCTATGCCATATTTTCTTTGTCTGTGCCTAGGAAGGCACGTTATGCCGTTGGACCCGGCTGCGTTTGCAGTAGTTAATACCCACCAATCCGCATTGGGCCTGCGGGGTGGGTCATGACCTATTCTCCTTATCCATTCATAAGGAAGGCCTTTGCCCAGCAGTGGGGACTTATAATGGCTGATGACAATGATGATATACGAATACGAGGATAGAGGCTACATTCTATCGTACATATATACAGGGTGTTAGTTCAAACAAGGGACATACTTCAGGGGGTGAAACTACCCATCAATACAAACAACTTTTACTATGGGACCAACTGCGATATCGCGAAAAAAGACCGGCTGTTTCTTACAAAAGTGCAATATCGAATGGGTCAAAATGTATGGAACAGCTGATTTTTTTTTCGCGATATTTCACTTCCCTGTCCCATAGTAAAAGTTGTTTGTATTGATGGGTAGGTACTTTCACCCCCTGGAGTATGTCCCTTGTTTAAACTAACACCCTGTATATCTAAAGCTCAAGAGTGAAATGTAGGATAAAAATATTTTATGGGGACATCGAAAAAGTTTCATTCAGGCGAAGTTGCGCAGCTATTAGTTAAAATAAAGAGTATAATTTACGTGTCCAAAAGTACTACGTGTCAAGATGGTCAGAAGTTTCAACGGAGTTTTTGTGACTCCGCTAATTAAAAATTTAATTAAAAAGGGGCATCTTCTTGGTTTGCAGGTTAGTATTAAAAAACTTATTACAAGGACCCATTTTTACAGCGACATGCCGCTAAAACAGACTTAGAACATTCATAAAAAAAGACGAAACAGCTACTTACAATATTATAGCGCGTAAAAAAATTCTGGTTCCGCTGTAAAATTTTATTCGTAAAGCCAAAGGGTGTAATGTATTTTAAGGAAATCCTCAAATGAAAATGTGAAAAATTGAATAATTTCAACATTAAAATGAAACGACTTTTAACAGATACTTACAACGCGCATTTAATTTTCAGTTGTATACCTATCTATTATTATGTATTTAAGTATGTTTATTTAGGTTTCTTATGTTATTCCGGCATTTCGGCACCTTTCCACGGGTCCTGGTCACGGAACTACTATATTTTTGAATTTTTATTCTGATATAAATTATCACATTTAAAATATTACATATGTAAACTTACGTGAAAATAAAATGCACCTTACGTATACACGTTAATTTTTTTATTTTACTGAACAGTGAGCGTAGAAATCTAAGTTTTTTTTTCATGTAAGTATTTAAAATCCACAGCTCTTAATTTTAATCTTAAATTCTAGAAACTTAAAACAAAGATGTGCCAATCATGTTGTTATTTCTTTAATAGAAAAGTTAGATAAAACAATATAAAACCGCGAATTAAAGATCATTTTCGTGGCTGAGATGAATGTTTGCGGTATGAGTTAGTTGTGTTACTTTGAATTTCCCCTTTATTTGAATCTTTATTAAATACAAAATTATAAAATAACTATAAAAAAAACAGAACTAAAACACCAAAATCATCTAACCTAGGATACTAACACAGCATCCACATGTAGCGTAGTGGCCAGTGTAGCACAGGGCCACAGTAGGTGCTGGAGCGTCGGTAATCGCCGCACAAGATGTAGTGGTAATAGATATGAATAAAAGATGTTTATAGGGACTTGATCTGATGGAATCATGGGTAGACAACTGCCGACCACAGCGCACAACAAACCGCATGATCCACTTTGGAAATCCTTTGGCATATACCGCAATACCCGTAATCCGTGTATGTTGACATTTTGATGACCAATGACGACGGTTTCCCGGTGAGTGAACGGCCTGGCGTAGCACTTCATCCGCTAGTAGATGTTATTAGGAACAGTCGATAGCATACTTCGATCAACAAAAGTACTAGATGAAGGCTCACGATCTAAATCTAAACTTTCGATAAAAAAGGTTAATACTGTTACGATCTTACGTCATAAATGACAGGAACTACTTATTAATATACGCTCAAGTGGGCGTATATCGCTCGGCCATGTTTGTCACTCCGACTATGTATCTAGACCTAGGTGTTATTGTTGATCAAAGATAGCATATTAAAGTCTGTATTTTGACCTTGAGATCACTTAGTGATCAAATGAGACCAGTTATTGTTGTGAATTTACTTATCTTTTTCCATTCAAATATGAAACCAAATATTTCCCCAAAGTGCCATTATAGTATAGCCTTCCTGATCAGAAGGTCTAAGTAGCTAAATGTCCAACAGCGCGAAACGTCTGTTAGTGAGGGGCAGTATGTAGTACCGTATTAAACTAATTAAACACTGGAATGAAATAAAAAAAAATAAGTGACATTCGCTTCCGTATTCCAAATTGGAGAACAATGACCCGTGACAATAACCATCTCCTAAGTTTCTGTGCCTCATCAAGCTCAAGCCCCACGAGAGCGAAGCTAAGATAAGCTATGCTAAAACAGGTTCAAGGAGATCACAGAGAAATAAGCTAAAGAGTTCCAAGAGTAAGTTTGCGATCTGAACCGAAGTATAAAAAGATGAACCTCTTTAAACTTGGATTTCCTGCCAATGAGGCCTGGGTGCATACCATCAACTTTAAGACAGCGATTCAAAAATAGCGCGATGCAGAATAGGTTCCTAAAATGAATTGCTTTCTTTCGTCCATGACCTTCTAAAAACTGGATCGCAAATGAATTGCTAAATGTGAATGACCAAACGATTTGAGTCCTTATTTCTTCTACCCGTCTCTTTCACTCGATTCTGTCATGCCAGGAGAGTGAAAGGGACGGGTATAACCTGCAGGTGACATGTTAGCTTGGCCAAGTTATACGTCAAATAAGAGTTGATGACAGCTCAGCGGCTGTGAAATGTCATTGAATGATCACTTAATCGCTGTCATTGATATTAAGCTGTCGTGGTACGAATAAGCGAAGCAGATCAGTTTAGGTTCCTAAACAAAACCGCAATAAGAGTTGATGGTAGGCACCCAGAACTTTGCATGCAGGTTGAAGAACTACATATTAAACTTAACAAATAGATTTTTACCTACTCGTACAAACGAGATAACACTCTTTCAACTCCATGCATAGTCAGTGAGAGAACAATACTACAGAAGTTGTTACAACTAAGTTTACAAATTGGACAGAAACTACTGTTGCTAGCGAGCAGAGCCAACTAGCAAAATCAGTTCTTATAGCTATCTTCAAGACTACTTTCAACCTTTCTTTTAAGAAACTTGTAGTATGCTACAAACCTGGATTTGGGCGCAGTTATAGGAGCTATTATTTCTGTAATTATCTTATAACCAGCTTAAAGAATGTCACTAAGCCCTATAACATACCTGAGGAAGCGTTTGCAAAAAGCAATTGCTTCTATAATAATCTAAGACTAAACAATTACAAGCACAAACGCTCTTATTATTATATTACACAAGTATCTTACTAATGCAATCTTGTTTATAATGTAATGAGCTAATGTATTTAGAAGTAAATTTTATAAGTTAATATTGTTCCTAGTTATTTTGTGATTAAAGTTAAATTGTATACTTAAATACACTTGCTTTTATTATAGAAATAATAATACATTGTAGTAAGTATTTGTAATTAAGTATGTGAATGGGAAGATGGGGAACTCATTTTTACTGTAAATATGTACAGTAATTTGGTTAGTTTCACCAATGCCCCTCGAAAATAAGCACATAGTACAATGTTGTAAAAATTTTATTTAATCAAATTCTTATGTATATTCGCCATGTTTTAAAATTGCTCTGCATTAAGTACTTTGTAGAACCATTATAGGTAAATTAGTGCTTGTAGTAGTTTTAGTCCAGATAACTCTTCTCCATTTGGAAATAAATTAGGGTTCCCTGAAATCTATTTACACTAATGTTTTTATTCACTTTTTTTTAGGACTCATTTATTAGAATTCATTCATTCATTTGAAATGGTGTTCTTCTTTCCTATGTTGAACTTCTTCACCTTCTGAGTGGTGAGATGAGGAAGAAAAAATATTGCTAATAGAATAATATGCAGAACCCTCTGTCAGTTCACCTGAATTCGCACTGGAAGAGCTTTGTTTGCTTTCTGATCTTGTCGAATTTATTCTACAAATGGCCACCTATTCATTAACTCATCATACGTTTTTGTCACTTTTCTTTTGTAACCACCGCTCCTTTTGAATCGTTTCCAATAATATAAATTTATATTTAAACTTATTTCCTCAAGAGGATGGAGAAATCAACAAAATGGCAGATGTTTACTAGTTAAGTGCTTGATCTAGTGGCTCGTAAGCTTTTTTGATCTCATAACGTTCTTATTGAGTATAATAAGATTTAAAAAAGTCTCAAACAAAACTATAGCAGTTCAAACTTATAGTAATCTCAGAGATGTGTGTTATAAATCTTGTTCTACTTACAACATGCTACTATTAGATCAAAATATTATTCAAGACTATATAGTCTTACCAAAAACAATTATACGAGACTTATTCTTTAAAGTGTCCTATAAGATACTCTTGCAGCTAACTACAAGACTGAGATATAAAAGCAAAAGCTCTTAAGAATATCTATGCTTGTGAAATGCTATTACTAGTAAAAGTGTCCTATAAATGCTTTAAACTTTATTCTTGTAGCAAGCTATAAGATAGATATATAAAAACTGATGCTCTTAAGTATATTACGACTTGTCAAATGATATTATAAGTAAAAGAGTCTACAACAAATAGTTTACAAGAACGTTATTAGGAGAGGCAGACTTATAATCAATCCTTATAGGATTACTTTGCTTGTTGGGGCGAGTTGTGGAAACTAATTTGAATTCGTTATATTACATACTATCGGATCCTCGCGGTTTTACCCACGTGGTACCCGTTCCCGTGGGAATATCGGGACAAAATATAGCCTCTGTCACTCGGGAAGAATGTAGCTTTCTAATGTTGAAAGAATTTTCGAAATTGGTCCAGTACTTTCGGAGCCTATTCGATGCAAAAAAACAAACAATCTAATCTTTGCTCTTTAAAATATTAGTATAGATAGGCTCAGAAGAAGTACTAAATGCTAGAAAGACTAATGTTTCCTTTTGCGAATAAATTCAAGTTTTAGGTTTTATGCAATAAAGAGGCTGCCTGCCCTGCCGATAAATTTTAAATAAATAAATATTGGACACCATCGCATACATTGTAGGTGTACCAATACTAAACAATAGCAGCTTAAGTACTAGTATTTCTGAAATTAGAATCAACGACGCGTACACCCCAACCACATACACCCAGACCTTTTTTTATTTAAATGAGGGGAATGCGTTTACGCATACCCCAGGAAATATTGAAAAGTTCGTATTCATTATTAACCCGACGGGAATCGAACCCGGGACCTCTAGGGATAGCAGCACCTTGAAAACCGTTGCGTACACCACTCGGCCACGGAGGTCATCAAATACAAGATCGTCGAATTTTTAGCCTTTGCTGCAAGGCGTTCCCGGTTAATATCGTGCTTCTTTACTCGCAGAATCACGTCAAGGTCAAGCATCGCTTGCAATGTGGCCAGGGCCCCGATCGCGGTAATCCTATGATGCATTAGTCAAGTGTACGTGCAGTTGACGTGCAAAACCGTTTTTGATAACGCGCGGCTTTGACAGCGCGGCAACGTTTTCTGTTCCGGTGATAATCTTTGGAACTAAAACAGTTTTCATACGACAGTCCATTTTGACAGCTAATTTCGTACTGCAAGCAAGAAACTTGTAAACTGCAAGTGGTTCCTCTGTCACAGATGTCACCGGATCAGACAGGATTTTAGGACTATAGGTTTGCGTGACGTGTGCATCGTTATGTCATTACGGCAATACGAAGTCAAGCGTCAAGACGCAAACGTGATCAAGACGAAGCTGCATAGAATTACGGCGATCGGCCCGCTGTACTTAACACACGCAGGTTGAAGTTGAACCACACAAGTATCACTGTTATAGAATTGGTAAATAATAGGACAAATGAAAAGGCCTCAGTGACCTGAGAGAACAATAAATACAAGAGTTTAGTCTGCAAGTTCACAAATTGGAAAGACGCAACTGTTGCTACGTTGCTAGCGAGCCGAATTGTGGAAACTTTGTGGAATTCATTATACGCTCGGAGAAATTAACTAAATGCCGGAAAGATAAATGTTTCCTCTTCTGAATGGTTTGAAGTTTTTGTTTTTGTTTTAGTAATGCAATAATATAATTGTTCAAATTCAATAGCTATTGGTAGTTCTAGAGTTCAAACAAACAGATTATTGATTAAAAATAATAAATCTCTCTTTTCGTCTTAAGTACTCCATATTATCCAGTCATTGTTTAGAAAATAAAATAAAATTCGTTTTTACATACATATTATACAGGGTGTTAGGGGCACCGTTGCAAAAACTTTAACCATGGCTTCAGGCCTTCATGCTGAACAACGCAAAGCAAGATTTTTTGTCGGTTTGTCAAAAAATATTTCGACTCTCCATACAAAATGTCCCGATAAGTTGCTAAATTTGTATGAAAAGTCCAATATTTTTTTAATTTCCGACAAAAAATTCTTGCTGTACGTTGTTCAGCATGATGGTCTGAAGCCATGGTTAAAGTTTTTGCAAGGGTGCCCCTAACACCCTGTATACAGCCAGAACAAAGTGAAAGCAAATTTTAATAAACAATTTTCAATTATATATTCCAATAAAGGAAAAAATACACAATATTAAGAGGAAAATATAGAAACTTAATAAAAGAATCAATTGAAAGAAAATAATTGTAGGTAAGTTAAATACTTTTGAGTAGGGCATAATTTTATTAAAATACACTTCCAGTTGTTCGCCCTTTGTTTTGCATAAATTGAGTTGAACAGCAGCTATTTTGTTGTTTGAGCATTCACAGAAAGTAACAGGGGTCGGTGTCGTTTGTTTTAAGTAGGTAATGAGAAATTAAGTTTGTATGTAATTAAGAAATACTGCTTATTTTGTCCTTATCAAGTCTATAGAAGCACATATCCTGAATACGATAAGATTAGACTGATCAACTATAGTTAGATTTTTGGAATTTGTAAAAAAAAAATATAGTTACTTTAGTGACATAGCAAAATCGTCATATAAAAAATCTAAACGTTTTTCTATTAAAAGTGAGCAAAACACTTTTTAATTACTTACTACTCATTAACTTATTTTAACATAAACTAAACCCTCCTTACTATCGAATTTTTAATGTAACTAACATTTTATTAACATTTTTAATGTAATTAACCTGCAAAGTTACCCAACAAAATTTTGTAAGTTTTCTTTACACTTCGTTCGATGCTAACTCAATTTAGAATCTAGACTTTCTCAGCTCAGAATTCTTCCAAGTAACATAACCTGAGACTTTACAGAAGCACTTAAACCTTGAAAATGATTAACACCAACTCTAATATTTCATCATTCATTACGTAGAGCGCAAGAAAACTGAAAACGTGAAAGTGGAAACCCAGTAATGAATGTAGTGTAAAGAAAATGGTATCGAAAATCGTTCGAGATGAAATGTTTATAGGTGAAGGTTCAAATTCAATTCATCCTGCCTGTATCTGTGTTCCGTCCAACCAGACGAAAGCGAGAGCGGGATGGTGCTAGAAATCCTTCAAATGTTCATGGAGAAACACATTCGAAAAACAACCCTGTAGTCTCGAATTATGGAGTATTTTCGCTCGGAGGTTTTCGCTTATAAGCCGTTTGGTATGCTACCAGCCTATATATCCTTTTCACCCTGTTCCTACGGCTAGGGTAAGCAATCAGTCGCGAATATACCGTCCGCCGCGTCGCCCGCCTGGGTTTGACGTACCCACCAACAAATTAACATAGCAAAACCCAAAAAAAGACATTTCAAAATTTATATATTTTGTAAATTGAATTTAAATTAGAGTTACAAAGTATTTTATTACTAAGTGCTCAGTGTAAATAACGTGTGTAATATTTATACATATAAATAAAATATAATAATATTTTTCTGTGTGTGTGGAAGTAAGAAGACTTACAAACATGAAGACCTCTTCGTTCTCCCTGCGTGTTATGCGACGGGTAAGTGCGACAGTCTTTTGGTTTTGTGATGACAATTTGTGACGGGTGTGCTTGGCACGCTCGCGGGGTGTTTGGCACGGTGGCCGGGTGGCCGCGGGTGGCCGGCGTAACAGGTTGTGGGCGTCAGGTGGCTCCACAGGTTGGGCGGAATCATCTGGTATTGATGCCACTCGGCCACACCCTGGACTATTAATAATAATAATAATAAAAACGTGTATATATTTTAATATCACCTACTAACTAATACACGAAATATATAAATATGTATTTATGTCTTACTAAACTTTTAAGCGTGGCAGGCTTGGCCTAAAGCCCGCTTGCATGTTATTTAGCATTAAAATCAGAGAAAAACAGACTCAATACTAGAATAAATAAATAATATTATTTGTTCTCCACATGATACTAGTACATAATATAGCATAACACAAAGAAAGATAACTTTAAGTACATAAAAGTAAATAAAGTACCTACTTAGTGGAGAATGGTTCCTGAAAGAAGCAAGGCTGTGTTTCAGGAAAGTTGTAGATTATAATACTGTTGTTTTATTATATTTTTGGGGGTTCAACTCAGTTAATTGGAAAAAAAATGTTTTGCACTTTTACCGGGGTACCGGGGTTTAATTTCATTTCTTGCGACCTGCTGAAAAAGCTCTTCTTCACTATGACTATGTTAAAGTAATTTTTTATAACACTTACCCACTACACAAGTAAGTTATAATAAGGATTTTATAGCTAAGATAGCTAAGATAGTCGAGTCTCATAAAATACTGAACAAAACGTACACTTATACGCCATAACATCTCCGTAAACGGCGCGGCGGGGGTTAAAAGTGCTTTAGGTACCTATGCCATATTTTATTTATAGTTTCATCGAATTTTACTACCTCTTTTTAACGCTGTAGGCCAGCGTTGCTTCATCAAGTGAGGAATTCTCATATTCGAAGCAAAAATGTGATAGCAAACTTCAACGTGTTCCCAATGCTCTATTAAACTTCTACTTACAGCTTAGTTGATTAGAGCATTAGGCCGGATTCCCAGGGGCCGGATTCCAGAGCTACTTGCAAAATATGCTGGTGGTTTTTTTTCTATCACAAATTTTTCATCAAGGAATTTTAAACTTATTTTAATTTAATACGGCACTATTTGCACAACACATTTCGTTGCAATAAGGTTGAATTACACAAGGTAAGTTTTTTTAAAATTATTGATAGGCTAGCGCTTGTCCGCTATCACGCCTAGAAGAACCCCAGACATACATTGTATGACTGCGAAGGTACCGGTTCACTCGCGTTTCCATTTTCAAGGGCTACTATATCTTACATAGTTGTAATGAAGCATAACAATATGAATATGATGATTTCCGACAAAAAATTCTTGCTGTACGTTGTTCAGCATGATGGTCTGAAGCCATGGTTAAAGTTTTTGCAAAGGTACCCCTAACACCCTGTATAGAGATGCCACACGAGCCTTTGTACTTATATCCCCAAAATGGATAATTGCATACAAATTGTAGCTAAAATGTTTGCATACTGAAATGGAGTTTGATTGCTCCCCTAGTTAGCGGAAGTCTGTTGTTAGTATAGCATAGTACGTTTCGTGCTAGCCTCCGTATTATGCGGGTGTCTTACGTGACCTACTACAGTGGGTAGGATAATGTTGTTTGCGACGGTATCATCCCTACCCGCTACCTTTATAGTTACTATTGTTATTTGTGGGAGCGTTTCTATTGTGCTACAGAAGTGAGTTGCACGCACGCAGCTGCACGCAGGAAGACCTAATGGAGGCTACCATACCAATGTCCCTGTCCAGAACTACGCGAGTTAGACGCGTTTAAACATACATTGCCCGCTAAGTATTGGCGTTCCGCGTCTTATCTGCCACATTGACAGTGATGTAATGAAAATCGCTGTTAAAATCGCGGCGAATTCGCCCTTTCTGGACAAGCAGAATGCTGAGACCCGCGTAGCCGAATTTCGGTCCTACACAGTTTAGGTTCTTGGTTTGCTATCTACTCGATAAGAAGAGAAGCGAATTTAAGACCTAGAGTTCTGGTTCTGCTATCGTCTTAAACGTCTGAAACTGTGTTCCTTACAGGATAAAAATAAAGCCGAAAATCAAACAGAATTACCTACTCGCGGAACTTATTTCGGGCATCTAGCAGGAAGTAGGTGCAATTAAAACTCGTGCAATGTTTACCTAACAAATTACAGTATTTTCAGGATTACTTGAAAACGACTGAACCGGTTTCGAAATTTCAAAAAATGGAACCAACTTGCGATCTAACCTGATGTCATCATTTCAATCTGTCCATCCATCTTCGAGTGACCAGTGGACATACACAAAAAAAACATACATACATACATACAGATGAACATAGAACCTCCTCCTTTTTGAAGTCGGTAAAAGATCACAGAACACAAACTGAGGTAGCATGCCATGCATTTTGTACTGATACGAATGAAGTTTCGATCACAGTCACGTTGCCAGTCACAATGTGTAAGAAATTCAAAATACTAAAAGAAAACTATGGAAATGAGGTGATTTAAGCAAAGGGGGGGTATCGTCCGCCTCGCCCATTCTAAACAATTTTAAAAACACTATTTCATTATTAATTTCAGGAACTTCGTTAATTGAAAGTTTTTATATAGGTACTTACGTTTCGTAAGACTCAGAACGAGACGAGCACATATTTTACGTGACCTACAGCGGGCAGACGATAAAATATAGTAGGTATGTGAAAATAGGTACTGGATTCCAGCTATAAATTTGCTTTATCTTGTTTTGGAAGTTTTTATGATCAATAAAAGCAATTTAAAAGGTAGGATTATTTAAAACAATATACTTTATTTAGCTTTATACTCTGACGTTGTTACTAACTAATTTACGTATAAAGGTGTTAAATATTCCGATCTCGGCTGCAGGCTGCAGGCGCTGCAACTTCAGGCAATTTGTATGAAATATGTACCTGCATGTGCAGCTACGTTCGGAGTGTATTTCATACAAATTACATGCAGCTGCAGCCTGCAGCCAGGATCGGAATAGCACCTTTATGGTCGACATTGAATTATGCTTTTTTTGGGTCAGAGGGTCTTTTCAGTAATTTGGAAGTTTCCGTAAATTGTGAAAAAGAAAATGACGTTTCATACGCAAGCTGATGTAAAAACAACATTAAAATCATTCATCATCATAATGCTTAAATGGCGCAAGATGCGTCTGACAAATAGTGGTATTTATCATAGCTCCACAAAGTTCTAGCGACAGTGCACCGTAAATCAAAGCAGAGATATCATCTTTACGAGTTTTTCGTAAGACCGAGCGGTATAATGTATTCCATTAAAATGCCTGAAGCCATTATCAAATGTGGGTAATAAAAATCGATGTAGTCTACACGTGCAGTAAGCTTGTTGTTTGGTAAGGGTGACTCGAATATTTTGTTCGATATAAAGGCTTGAGCATACCAAACGCGGGTCAGAAGCAGAGCAGGTCAGCGCGGGAGTTGGCGGGAGACGGCACACTGATGCAGTAGCAGTGGCAACGCGGGCCCGCGTTTAAACCGCGTTCAGTGTGACGGGTTAGGAAGGCAGTATGCATAATACAACTCTCGTTAAGGTTGTTCGATGAGCTCAGTAGCGCCACCAATGGAAATAAATCATTAACGATTTATCAAGGGCTTACAATAAAAGTTTCGGTTATTTTGCGCAAATAGAAGAGTAAAGTGCACTTTTTAAGTGTTTTTTCATGGCCTCAAATATGAGCATTAAGTTATGGATCTCGATATTGCTAAATGTGACCACATTTGGCACTACTGAGTTTCACGACTTTATTGCTTAAGTTCGAGTTCTTAAAAGTATATTTATAAAATGCATTTTACTCTTTTATTTGCGCAAAATAACCGAAACTTTTAATCTTTAAATCTACTCTAATCTTTTAAACTGCTCTGTGCCGCGCCTGCACTGCTTCTGCTCCACTTCCGTGCCGCCGCCACTCGGCACCGCCGCGCCGGTTTGTAGTCCGGCAGTTGTAGTGCGGCGCGACGCGGCGCAGAGCAGTAGCACACCTACGACACTCCATACTACGACCCCCGCATATTAACCTTCTACTACTACGTAACTGACATAACGTGTGTACACGCGTCAAATGTGTGCGTCAACGATGCAGGGATGACATCCGCCGTAGCACACGCCGGAGCTAGTGGTACAAAATATATCGACTAGATGGCGCGTGCCGCGTGCGTCACGAAATAACTTTGCAAGAGCGTCCCAATTTATTATTTACGTATGTTTATATTATGTCGGGTAAGTTCGGAAGCAATCATTTTACAAGCTTTTTTCAGTACAAAAGCGATTGTCAAAAGGCCGTGTGAATGGCACAATGTACTTTGTATTGAAATCTTCAGAAACGCACCTGTCGTACGGTACTAACTAATTTAATAAAAAATGAAATGAATCCAACAAATAAAATTGTCTTTAATTATTACTACATAGTATAAAACAAAGTCGCTCTTCGCTTCTGTCTGTCTGTTTCTAAGCTTTTTATTATTTGACACAAAACAAAAATGATAAATCATAGATGTATTATTCCTGTAGATGGATCACAAAAATATGCTATAACTCACCCATCCTTTACCCCTTCTAACACTATCAAATCGTCATAAGATAGAAAGAGACATACATGTCAATCTGTTGCGTCGCAATTAGTGAATGTCTCCATTTTGACTATGCAATGCTAGATGATGATGATGCAATGATAGTGCTGTGGTTTTTTTTATAACAAGTTATCGATAAAAAGTTTAAAAATAATTTGAATGCAATGCGATACATAAAATTACAATGCATATGTATATCATCATCATCATGTCAGCCGAACGACGCCCACTGCTGGGCATAGGCCTCCCCCAAGGATCTCCACAACGATAGGTCCTGCGTTGCCCGCATCCAGCGGCTTCCCGCGATCTCGACCAGATCGTCGGTCCACCTTGTAGGGGGCCTGCCCACGGAACGTCATCCGAATGTATATATCGCAGGCGTATTGTTTATTTCACCGTATTACATAGCAACTAGCTGTATTGGAAAACAGCACCGCATTTTAATGCGGCGGATTCAAGAAAAGAGAAAGTTGTTCAGTTTCTTGGTCTAAGCAAGCCCTTTAATTTTTAATCAGTGCCAAATATGAAGTAGGTACTATAATTATACTTGAGGATATCGATGGCTCATTGGTACGCGCATTCTGCATCCGGTGGTTAATGTTAAGCAACATTCGTTGCGGTTGGACATCTGAATGGTGACCCAAAACTTTATTATCTCGGTCTCCTCTGTGCTTCGGAAGGCACGTTAAGCCGTTGGTCCCGGTTGCATTATCAGTCGTTGGCACCCTCACCCACCAATCCGCATTGGCTTCGCGTGGTGGGTTATGGCACTTATGGCCCGTTCTACCTGTGGTGTTTTCATGCACAGGGAAGGTCTATAGCCCAGCAGTGAGGACATTGATATGATAATGATGATAATTATACTATTTATACTAGGAGGTATAGTCGTAAAACTGAACGATATTTCTAATCAATTTATTAAATTACATAATCTGCTGAATGATATCAAGTAAAAAATACAGATTTCACGCAAATTTTTATACTCTTAATGTATTCAATTTTTTAAGTATAAATCCACAATTTGCTTTAATAAGCGCATCGGGCATATTCTTGTTTGTTGCGAAGGTCTCCAATCGTCGCCTTTTCTTACGTTTCTTATTCACGTTTCCTTTACATCGACGGCGGCGCGGGGCGGTGGGAAATCTGTTTAAAATTGAGAAATATTACGTTTAAATACAAAATTGTTAACACTACAATTTTATCGATATTACATAATAAAATCGGACTACAACACTATCAGGTTGGTCAAATGTCAAAAAATCCCAATTGGCTTTAAATTATATATTTTTAGCCTAAAAACACCCGATTTTCTTCAACCAAGTCAATGTTAAACTGTATATACACGTACAGCAATATAGTTTTTGCAAATACGGACCAGTAAGCTATAAAAATGTGTTCGCAAAAACACAAAACAATGAGTGTGACTTACCTCTGAAATGATATGTGTTCATTATTCTCTTTCAAAACACTCACTCTGCTTGAATAACCGGGAACAGTACAGGCCATTCTTAACAAACAACAGATTTACCGCACCACACCATCAAATCTTTCATTATTTTTGTACAAAAAATGCTTTTCTTTCTGAAGCATTTGTTAACCAGCTGGTTAACAAACAAATATGACATTTACTTTCAAGTGGCGCGCAGCTCATTAAGACACACACGTTGGGCTATTGTTATCTCTTTTTAACACACGACATGTGGCCATTTGAGAGACGAGAGTCGATTATAGAAGGAATTGTTCATTTTCTTATGCTCCATCTACAGGAATAATACATCTATGTGATAAATAGTTTCTTCGTAGTGTAAACTTCCAAACATATAGTTTTATTGCTTAAAAAATGTGCATGTTAAGCCAAACGGCCTATACATCGTGCACAAAGTCCTTTGTCAGCCAACACACCACGTAAAAGGAAATTGTTAAGTGACTTATAAACAGAGTGCAAAAGACGAAAAAATTTGGATACTCAGCAAGAATGTGCATCTCAAAAAGATACCAATCCTCTCAATTACAAAAAAATATCAATTTTCAAACCCGTCTAAAACAAAACAGTCATGGCAATAGAAACGCTAAAGATTTACAGTTATTTGCTTTAAATTTATATTTTAAAGGCCGTGTGAGTGGCACAATGTACTTTGTATTGAAATCTTCAGAAACGAGAACTTAACCGATGTCACCTGTCGTACGGTACTAACTAATAAAAAAAAATTAAATCAATCCAACAAATAAAATTGTCTTTAATCATCATCATGCTATCACTACATAGTATAAAACAAAGTCACTCACCGCTTCTGTCTGTCTGTTTGTAAGCTTTCTTTAAACCACGCAACGCATATTTTTAATTGCAAATACCGAATCCTGTACTCAACCTTCAAAAAAGGGCAGTGTCATAAAACAAGGTACTCAGCAAAAAAACAATTTAACTATAATAGTCTTATTTATTTTTAGACGAATTTCTGTGACCTAACCTAATAGTTGTATAAAGTTTATCAAATTTCCTTATCATAAAACAAAGTCTTAAGGGTAATAATATGTCTCATTAATACCGTCAATGGTTTCTATTTCAATTCCGGTGCTGTCATTGTATTACAGTTGCATCCGATTAAAATGGATTTAAAAATAATTTGCATACATTTTAATTTTTTTATAAAAAAGTTTCTGCGATCGTTTTCCAAATCATTGTAATTATTTCATATGTTTGCCTTACGTAAAACTAAAACAACAAACAACTCATACACTAAATAAATTTAGTTTAATCAATATTTTTTCAATTGTTGAAAAAAAGCTCATTCTAAAAGTCACTGTCACTCACTCCTATAGATCTATCTACCTGCTGCTGTATAGTGTCGTTCTGACATAATTATTTTACTCTTATGTTCTTATGTTCTGACATTTGCTGTGCGACTTATTTGCTTTGTGTTTTGCGCATTGTGAATACTGTTTTTCAAGTGTTTCTCTAAAATTATTTATTATATTGACACAAAACAAAAATGATAAATAGTTTCTTCGTAGTGTTAACTTCCAAACTTATATAGTTTTATTGCTTAAAATATGTGCATGTTAAGCCAAACCGCCTATACATCGTGGACAATGTCCTTAGTCAGCCAACACACCACGTAAAAGGAAATTGTAAATCGGTAAGCAACCGGGCTGGTAAAATATATATTTAATGCAAACATTTTATACTCTTGGTCATATCTGTTTCCCTGAGACTTTCGTTTTAAATACTTTTTGAGCATCAATTTTTTTTTAGCAGAGGTGACATATCAGCCTACTTGGGGTTTCCTATTACCGACGATTCCAATAATCTTCGTTTCTTAGCCTCTGATTTAAAGACAAGCCGCAACTTCCTTTTCCGGGGTGAATTTTCACTTAAAATCTGTGTTTTCTGCACTGAGTGTGACACCTGTGAAGTACTTGTACTTGGAATTTCTGTTGATGTTTGAGATTTGCAAATTTTGATGTAAATACGAGTACCAGATGAGTCTTCTGGCTGCAGTAATAATAGGGTAGGGGCTGCATTTTCTTAGAAACTCTTTTTGCGCGGTCAGAATTAGGGAAATGAAGTTCGCAAACAAAATAACTAGTATGAAGTGTCTCCACGCTTTTTTGGTTTAAGGCGATACTCGGGAAAGTTGTGCTGAAGCGAGATAGCAATGAGAAAACGACGCGCGCGGGATCGAGACCGATTTTGCAGATTAGGAAAAAAAAAAACAAATAAATAAATAAATATTTTCTTACAATCACACCAATTATCTAAGCCCGTAGTTAATTCTTAAGAAGCTGTGTCTACGTGAACTTGATAACGGATAAATATATACTTATATACTTTTTGTTTGTAAATACATACTTAATATACATAGAAAACACCCCAGACCAAGACAAATAGACATGTTCATGCACACAAATATTTTTCTTGTTCGGGAATCGAACCCGAGACCTCTGGCGCAGAAGGCAGGTAGTTTACCCCTGCGCCAAATCGGTCGTCACTTCGTGTTAAAAAACTACAGCGATTTAAAAAAAATGCTTCTATACGATCCTAAATATTATAGGTGTTCACTAATTAAACCAATTTCCAATAGCGTAAGTAACCCTATTTAAGAATAATCTACAATTTTCGTATTTTAAGAGGTCTTTTCGAAAAGAAAAAGTGTCGAGACAAAATCATAATTATATCAATCGTGTTATTGAAACTATACGAATCTAGATAAAGGTATGAAGAAATATATATCTTATTACCAGATTTGTAACAACTGTAACCGTCCTATAGTTTTAAATCAAAAAGTCCATACTTTTTCCGAGTAGCGCCTTAAGTCCATTCGACCAATTTCTTTAATCCAATACTTGCACCTAATGAAAGTTAAATCAAATCAATAAAAGATCCTCTAATTTCATAGAATTTAATCGTATCATAACATTTATTATTTGGTCAAACAATTCGTATTGGAATATTTGTTTTCTGTTAATATTAAATTTGATATCAATCATCTACGATTCAACTGCATATATGAACGCCATTGCAAGGTTATATCGCACGATCCTCAAATCGAAGTTTGCTTACGAAATATAATGACATCGTTGACTTGGTTACATTCTTGTTGACTGAGTGACTGACAAGACAAACGACAAACGTGTGACGTTTACTCCTCGGTTTACTTTCTCAATGCGGGGGAAATGAATTGGCGGGGGGAGGTGAGTGTCGCTTCTTTACGTTAGTAATATTATAGTATTCTTTGGCAGTAGTGTGACGTAGTTCATAGAGTTTCTTGTACTACAACTTGCGAGGGCCCGCATTCAAACAGCGCTGATTCTGACCCGCGTTTGGTGTGCTCGAGCCTTAAGGAGATGTTTTTGTATGATGGGATTTGCATGTTGAAAAAATAAAATTAAAGCGCTAAGGTTCTTTAATCTACTCTGTCCGCGTTGGTCGTCGCTTTCAAGTTATCCATACTAATATTATAAATGTTAAAGTGTGTGTGTTTGTTTGTCCGCCTTTCACGTCAAAACGAATCAACGGATCAACGTGATTTTTGGTACCAGGATAGATTGGAAGCTGGAGAGTGACCTAAGCAATTTTTTTTTCCGGGCAAAATATCACGTTCCCTCGGGATAATGTCGTGTAGTCCACGGGGGCGAAGCCGCGGGCGAAAGACTAGGTTTTTTTTCTATATATTATTAAATAAATAATGATAAAAATAAATTGTCATAAAATGTTGGACACCATCACATCATACATTGTTCAAATACCAAACTATGTAGTATTATGGAAATTGGAAACAACGACAGGTATTAATACCACATACACCCAGACTCGAGGAAACATTGAAAAGTTCGTTTTCAATATTTACCTGAACCGAAATCGAACCCAGGACCTCTAGGGATAGTGGAACCTTGAAAACCGGGACGTACACTACTCGGCCACGGAGATTGTTAATTGAGCCATATAAGCACAAAGTAACTACGCGGGCGGGCGGTCGCCCTAGCAGAGAGTCCGCTTAGAACAAAGTGCCATTTTCGTCACGCACACATAGACGTCACATATACAGGCAAAATGGGACAGTTTGGGACAGTACTCAGTCGCGAGTATCGCAAAGAGGTCAGTGATCGCAAGTTCCAAAGAGCATTTAATTGATCACTTCACGTCCGCGCCGCTTCGTGTCACTGTGACACTTATATACCTATTTTACCATTAATTAACAAAAATTAATAACCAATATTATTACAGTTGCAGTGTATTTGGTTGTCTCAATACGACTAAAAACTGTGCATACACGTTCTTTAAATTTCCAAACGATATTGAAAGGTAAGTTATGTCAAACTGTTTTCTCTTGTTGGTAGGTGAGTATACCTAGGTACTTTTGGGACTAGCCGCTTTGATAACGACGATGAACCATACACATTCATCTTATAGTTAGCTGGTTGTGGTAAAACGCCAGTAATTGGGTTCTATGGTCCTTATTTAGATGTTATAGTATTCTCAAAACTTCTTGGCGGTTCAGCGAACACAGCCACAAGACATGTTGACGAATTTTCAAGTAAAAGTTGTCGTTGCATTTTCTTTTATTTTAGCAGTGTTATGAAATCCTACTTACATTTTAGAGACTTCAGTCATTAAACCCCAAATAACATTTTACTTGCAGTATTTTTTTTCATCTAAGCGCACGGCAGTGTGCCAGCCAAATTCAGGAAAGGACGCCAATCAATAAATCCCAAATAACATTTCACTTGCAGTAAAGTTTTCTTTATCTAGGCGCACGGCAGTGTGCCTGCCAAGTTTGGGAGAGAACGCCAGTCATTATACTTACCCCAAATAACATTTTAC
This sequence comes from Crambus lathoniellus, assembly GCA_949710035.1. NCBI lineage: Eukaryota > Metazoa > Arthropoda > Insecta > Lepidoptera > Crambidae > Crambus > Crambus lathoniellus. The sequence continues at coordinate 6,155,285 of OX453303.1, read as the reverse complement.
TTGCAGTAAAGTTTTTATTGACGCACGGCAGTGTGCCAGCCAAGTTCAGGAGAAAACGAACCACGCACGATTATGCGTATACCTATTTATTTTAACGTCTTAATCGTAGGAGTGCCATAGGCTATTTTCGTTGCAAAACTAACTAGTTCATTTTAAAAATCAAATGATTTTTTTTTCAGACGAACCTTATGGATAAGTTTAATTGATCGCGAAGATGTACGCAACAAATGGTCTACATATCTTCGAGTTTGTGAGGCCCATTTCGAAACCAATTCTATAATCAAGACATCGAACCGAACTGTCCAGTTCGGTTCCCAAACTTTTGCTACCTGTCAAAAAAAATTTAAATGAAGAATCGCAAGCAACTGTGGAGACTAATGAATCTTGTACACAATATGAAAAAGTTAAATGTGACTCAAATTCACAAATAGCAACTCACGTTTCTGCAAATTCTCCCAGAAAAAGAAAGCTGAAAAACGATATTCTTGAGTGCAAGAAAAGACTATGAAGAACAGCTGCGCCAGAAACAAATATGAACCTGTTTACATCTCGATAGCGTAGCTTCTATGACGTTCACAAGTATTGTAAAAACCAATCTAAATTGAATAAACAAATTTGACTTTGACTATTAAACTACTTATATTTTTTTATTTACCTACTAGCTTTCCGCCCGCGGCTTCGCCCGGGTGAACTACATGACGTTATCCCGCGGGAATATGATTTTTTCCGGGATAAAAAGTAGCCTATGTTCCTCTCCAGGCTACAAAGTATCTGTGTTCCAAATTTCAGCCAAATCCGTTCAGCCGTTATGGCGTGATTGAGTAACAAACATCCAAACATCCAAACATCCAAACATCTAAACTTTCGCATTTATAATATTAGTAGGATATACGATAAAAACACAACATATTTAAATACATTTTCTTGTTTTCAAAATAGTTACCACTATTGCTTGATACAGTTCTTGCGTTATAAAGGTTTTTCAATTTTTGAAGATGACAAGTTATAAATTCAACATTTAAGAAAATATTAATTATTTGAAGTTCTTGAACGAAAAAATTTATGGAACTTGTAACCCATTTAGATTTCAACTATTTTTCGCTGAACTTTGCACCTTTTTTACCTTTATGTTTTCGTCGAACTTACTTAGTGCCTTTTTCACGTTTATGTTTTTAGTGGGATAACTATCACACCATATTTATATCTTGTTCATAGAGTACATTATAACATATAGGAATGGAATACATTACAACATAATAGGTACGGTATAGGTACAATAGGATCTTGTTTTCGTCGTGTGTGGCGTCGGGACTTTAAATGGATATTAGATGCTCTGTTTACCATCTAAGCAGCATCTAAGGCATGTAAACTTGTTACGATGTATGTTTAAACGAATTTATTTATGTATGATTGTTAACTTTTACTACTTACTCCCTTTTAGATTCAGAATCAATACAGAAGCAACCCTAGTGAGTCAGACAAGGATAGGTATAGATTTTCAAACATGGTGGGAGCGGTCCTTCTGTAAACTCTTTATTTTGTGATATAAGCTACGCTTGAATCGGGCTTACCACTACAGCAAATCACGTGTTACTAGTGATGGGTTTTTATCCGGATAAATACTCAAAATGGATAAATACTCATAAATATCCATTTTTACTCGAGTATTTATCCTAAAAGGCGGATAAATACTCTTCGAACATTTTTATTTTTATTAAACGTAAATTTTGAAATTAGAATGTAGGTAATTAGTATTTTTAAGATAAAATATGTGTTTCTGCGTTTTTAAATTAGAAATAATGAATAATAGCAAAAGAACTATCTAATATTTCAAGTTATTTATATTTTTTCTTCTTGCATTCACAATGCAATTTTTATTATTGAAAAATTGAAAATGAAGGACACTATGATAAACAAAGTAATTTTTCGCTGGTTAAAAAAATAGTGGTATACCCGACTCTATTACGACAAGATTTTTGTACTTTGGTTTTGGATTTTGGTACTATTTTGACAAGAAAACAGCTACGCAATGTCAAAAATATTAAATAATCCAAGATGGCAGCCAAATTCTTTGTTTGTGGGCTGATTATCTCTGCTTTATCTGCTCTGCTGCTCTTATCTGCTTGCTTTAAAATGTGTTTTCTTTTGTTTTTATTCATTTTATTAAGAATTACATTTGAAACATGTATGGCGCAACTTGCAGTATATAGTAGAATTGTCTTTTGTTTTTAACTAATATTAAAGCTTTAAGTAGAGTTCCTAAGTACTTAATTGAAAATTGTTCACCGCTATGATCATTAGTTCGCCTATACTTAACTGTATTTATCATAACCCATTGTGTAATTGTGATGGAAACTGACCTTAGTCATACCATGTTAAGGTCATTTTTCAATTTGACGACTCTGTATGAAATAAAACAGGGAGAAAAAAACAACCCTTGGAGTTTCTTGCCGGTTCTTCTCCAAGGCCTCCCGCTGTAGGGTTTGCGAACCGATGGCGTAGCTTCTATGACGTTCACAAGTATTGTAAATAACAATCTAAATTGAATAAACAAATTTGAATCTTGAATCTTGAATCTTGAATCTTGAATCTTGATTTTGATGAAACTCGACTTATTATCTTGACATTGCGTTGCTGTTTTTCTGTCAAAATAGTACCTAAAACCGAGTTTCATCAAAATCAGCCCACTAATAAAAAAGTTGGCCGCCATCTTGGATTATTTAATATTTTTTAACATTGCCTTGCTGTTTTCTTGTCAAAATAGTTCTAAAAACCGAGTTCCATAAAAAGCGGCCCACATTCGTCAAATCTAGTCCAGCAAAACAAAAGTTGTGCGTGCTTACAGCTAAAAAGATATTTATCCGTGATTTTGAGTAAATATCAGATAAAAACTGATAAAAACGAGTATTTATCCATTTTCGATAAATATCCGAGTATTTACTCTTTGAGTATTTATCCACTGCCCATCACTACGTGTTACAGTAACTGCCAAAGTTTACCCCAACTGTGGGGTAATCAATCGACGTGTATTTATTTTATTTCGGCCGCGGGTAAGTTGGGGCTCGAGTCCCTAACTAACTTTGCGAGGGATAACAAGGCACCGCAGTCAATTAGGCCTGGGTACCTTATTATTGTTGAAGGAAAATAGAAAATGCTTATGTGCTCAGGATTACTTTATGATTTCGTATTTACATACATTTCGAACTTAGCATATTTTTGGGGTCGAGTGCTACGTAAGGAAAACTTTAAAGATTTTACAACCTCCGTGGCCAAGTAGTGTACGCACCGGTTTCAAGGTGCCGCTATCTCTAGAGGTCCCGGGTTCGATCCCCGGTCGGGTAAAATTTTGAAAATGAACTTTTCAATATTTCCTCGGGTCTGGGTGTATGTGGTAATACCCGTCGTTGTTTCCAATTTCCATAACACTAGTGCTTAAGCTACTATACCTTGGTATTGGAACACTGTATGTGATGGTGTCCAATATTTTATTATTTATTATTTATAGATTCTTTTAAGTTTACAATAGCTTAACTGTTGCATTTTTATATATAAAAAAAAGAATCAAAGAAAAATATTTCATTTAGGTAGTAAATTATAAGACAGTTAACAGCTTAATATTTTTAAGTTTTTGTTAAATGTACCTAAATTACATATTGTATTTGGTTTGGTTGGTGGTAGGACTTGTGCTTAGTCCACCAGGCTAGCTACCACCATCTTATCTAAGTTTCACGCCATAATAATGATATTTTCAGCATTATTGTTTTCCGGCAGTAAGAAATAAGATAGCAAGTGCCTGCCTCAGTGATTGAGGATTCCGGAAGTAGTGCGCTTCCACCTAGGTGCTACACCGTTGTGTATAAGAAACATAAAATATTATTACAATATCTCACATTCCAACTGTGGTTCCAAATGCATATTCATGATCAATGAAGCTTTTCAATGCAGACATCTTTTAACTTACCCCAAAAACTGCGAGAAGTTGAGATTTTATATTATTTTTATGCATTTACAATGCAATTTTGTAAGTATAGGAAAAATGTGAATCCCGCCTGAAAGCTACTTATAGGGCTCGTGGTTTTTTTACTATCACATTTTTCCTACGAGAAGTTGTCAATCACAAATAAGGTCGCTCAGAAAGTATTTGCATTTTGTCCACGCCATCAGCTATTAAAAATATCTTAAATCTTTTCTTAGAATAATTTTTAAATAGATAGCCTACTTGGCGAATCGCAGAGTTTAATTATAATCTTTTAACTTAGATCCTTTGGGCAATTAGCCGCAAGAAGATCTATTTTAAAGGCCTCGAACCGCTTTAGGGACTTTAGAAATTCAGAAATAAACCCTAGAGATTAAGGACTTAGGACTTTAATGCCTAATTCTATTTTATTGTAAGAAGTAATAATTTTCCCATGATCTTGTCAAGTATTCGAGATTAAAAATTGATTTAAGTAATAAGTGCTTCAATTGTTTCAAAGGTAAAATTTTATGCGCTATAATAATAACAAATTTTTTTTATTTCATTAATTTCACACATTTGTTTTAAGACTAAAAGTTGTCGGTTTTCCATACAAACGTGTCGTCATGTTATCTAATTTTCACTTTCTTAAAAGTTTGATTTCCTAAATCCTATGTTTGCTATTTACAGTTTGTACATGACTGATATGTCAGTTGTTTATTTTTGTATATTGTATAAGCCCGGGCCGCGCAATCATTGGCAATACTGGCATGCATCGGTGCGGCCCTATCTGCATGTGATGCTATCTGAGAGTATAACGTGTGTCATCGAATGCAGAAATTAGAAGGAATGTACTGTGTATTCAATAGTTAGCCTAGGCTAGTTTTTAATTATTTACTGTGTCTAATTTGTGAAGACCTGTAAATGGCTATATGTTTATACTAGCTGTGCCCGCGACTTCGTTCGCGTGGAATAGTGACTTTCGGCAGCATTTTTATTTTTTTTAGCTAATAAGGTTTTTCGTTTTTTGTGTATTTATTTTATATATACTTATTAGTTTAGCGCTATGATACATATTAACACAATAAAAAAATATTTCACATAGCCTTCCGCCCGCGGTTTTCGCCCGCCTGTACTACACGACGTTGTCTCGTGGGAAAGTTATATTTTCCCGGGATATCAATTAGTCTTTGTCACTCTCTAGCTCCTAAAATATCCACATACTAAAAAACACGCCGATCCGCTGCTCCGTTTTGACGTGAAAGACGGATATACAAACAATACAAACAGTATGTCAAAAGAAAGAACTTATTACGCTGAACAACTTCTCTTAAGATGCTATATCATATAGTTTAACCTGGCTGCTAGGGTTCCACATCAGCTGGCCTAGCATGAACGGCTCTTATCATGCGATATGATATAGCACGTCATGCTGTCTTGCTTACCTACCCCACTAAGGTGGAAGCAAGACAGCAAGACGTGCTATATCATATCGCGTGATATAATGATGGTAATGCTAGCCAGGCAGGTGTACCAAGACCTTCAAACTTTGTACGTCAATAGAAAATGCTCATCACATTTAACAATTTTCCATAAGACGGTATTTTTATATATCTCATAGTTTGGCTGGACTTCTATGGTTCCACATCGGCCATTTCGATCTTCTAAATAAATTATAGCCTACCTATAAGTTGGCGACAGCTAATAGCTATATAACAAAAAAAGTTTCATTAAAATCCGTTCAGTAGTTTTTGCCTGAAACGTGGACAACAGACAGACAGACAAAAAATTCAAAAACTATATTTTTGGTATCTGTTCCGTTTAAGAAGACCCTTGGTGGTATTTTTTTCTATTTCTTTTCAATGTAAACAGCCCGTTTTCAATGTAAACAGTTCATTTGACATTTGAAGCCCATATTATGCCCTTAAGGGCATAATATGGGCTTCAAATGTCAAATGAAGCCCATGTCCATATCCATATTTTTTTGCCGGTAGCCCCCTGAATAGAATCGCATACAGTTTTATAATAAGTATGAATTATTTTATTTATTTACTTAATATACACGGTAATTTTTTTATCACCCCGGATAAAATAAAAAGGATTATTCTGCTCGTGAAAACAAACAATTTTTATTATGGGACCAACAAAATCGCTATTCCATACAAAAGTGCAAAAATATTTAATCAAAATGTATGGAACAGCTGATATTTTTTCGCGATTTCAGTGTTGGTCCCATAGTAAAAGTTGTTTGTTTTCATGAGTAAAATAATCCCTAAAAATATCCGGGGTGATAAAAATACCGTGTTTATTACATAAACAGTACCTACGTATTAACACATTAAAATTTTATATCACATAGCCTTCCGCCCGCGGTTTTGCCGCGTGTACTACACGACGTTTTTCCAAGGGAATGTGATATTTTTCCGGGATAAAATTAGCCTATGGGACTCTCTAGCTCCTAAACTATCCACATACTAAAAAAACAGGTCGATCCGTTGCTTCGTTTTGACGTGAAAGACGGACATACAAACAAACACACTTTCACATTTATAATATTAGTATATATTGTATGTCAAAAGAAAATACATATCACGCTGAACAACTTCTCTTAAGATGCTGTATTTGTATCTCTTATAGTTAAGCTGGGCTGCAAGGGTTCCAAATCAGGAGTGCCAGACCTTCGATATTTTACCGTCAATAGAAAATGTCCATGACGTTAAACAACTTTTCTTAAGACGCTATGTTTGTATCGCATATAGTTTAATCTGGCTGCTAGGGTTCCACATCAGGTGTACCAGACCTTCAAACTTTGTACGTCAATAGAAAGTGCTCATCACGTTTAACAATTTTCCTTAAAACGGTATTTTTATATCTCTCATAGTTTGGCTGGACTGCTATGGTTCCACATCAGAAATTGCGATCTTCAAAATAAATTATAGCTATATGTTGGCAAGGACCAATAGCTGTATAACAAAAAAACTTTCATCAAAATCCGTTCCGTAAACTTTTTTGCCGACGTCATCACACGAAAAAATTCATCCCCTGTTTTCACCCTCTTTAGGGTAGTTTTTTTTACAAACTTTGAATGTCGTATATATTTATCTAATCAAAAGCCTATAAAATAATTTTGAAGCTTCTAGCTTTAAAAATGACGTAATTTCCATACAAATTTTCATCCCCTATTTCAACCCCTTACAGCCCTTTGTTCACATAAAAAAGTAGCCTATGTCCTTTCTCAGGCTCTAGACTATCTCTGTACCAATTTTTATTCAAATCGGTTCCGTAGTTTAGGCGTGATTGTGTAACACACAGACAGACAGATTCGCATTTTCGCATTTATAATATAAGTAAGGATTTAGTTCGTGTCCAATAAAATTTATATGGCAAAACAACGTTTGCCGGGTCAGCTTGTATGTTTATATTTAAGAGTTTTTAGGTTAAGCAGTTGGTTTTCCAATAAATAAATAAATGTTTCGTTTCAGTGTCATTAACAAGTAAATATCCGTGTGGACGTTTAAAGCACATTTTTTTTAATCCACAACAGGGTAGCACATAGCCTTCATCACACCTGATGTTAAGTGGTGAATAAGGCTGAAGGTGGAAGCACACTACTCCCGGAATCCTCAATCACTGAAGAACTGGCTATCTTATCTCTAACTGCCGGATCACAATAATGCTGTAAACATCATTGTTATGGCGTCAGACTTAGGTAAGATGGTGGTAGCTAGCCAGGCGGACTAAGAACAAGTCCTACCATCAACCAAAGTAAATAACCTTTCTCATAAATGCAGAAGTCTGTGACGATGAATGAAATGAATGAAAGTTTAATGTTTGATGAAAATATTATATTTGAAAATATTTTGTAAGTATAATACCTTCTGATGATTGTTATGTTAGGTTCTGATGTGTTAGGCAGTCAATGTCTCCCATTATTAACGCAGTTATGTAATATCTATATATATAAAAATGAATCCCTATTTCCCTTGGTGACGCCATCACGCATGAACGGCTGGACCGATTTGGCTAATTTTGGTCTTGAAATGTTCGTGGAAGTCCAAGGAAGGTTTTAACGGTGAGAAAATAGGGGAAGGAGGGGTAAGTAGGGGTAGAGTAGAAGTAGGGTAGGGGTAGAGTACGGGTAGAGTAGGGGGTAGTGCCACGGGAACGAAGTCGCGCTGGGTCAGCTAGTATGTTACAAAAGACGAGATGCGAATTAGTACTTTTGAGAATTAACCATTATGCGAATAGGTCATTTTGGTATTTTCTAGATTCGGGTGCTTTTTGCAAATCGGGTATTTTCCGACTAAACGGAGTAATTCTTGCATTGATGTTGCAATGTTATTACTTGCATCACTTATATTAACGACAACTAAAGTTTTAAGCATGATTTTATCCGTGTGGATGTCAAATAATGATATTTGAAGCTATATCGTACATGATTAGTTATGCAACCCAGCCGGCCTAGCATGAGCGGCTTTTATCATGCGATATGATATGATATAGCACGTCATGCTGTCTTGTTTACCCCACTAAGGTGTAAGCAAGACAGTATGACGTGCTATATCTTATCGCGTGATATAATGATGGTCATGCTAGGCAGGCAGGCCGCGCTATTATATCATTGGCATGCATCGGTGCGGGCCCTCAGATCATATAATACTATTATATGTCCTGAGTGCGGGCCTGTCTGCATGCGATGCTATCTGTGAGCATAATCGCGTGTCATCGAATGTCGTCACGTCTATTTCTGACGAGATAGGTACGAGTTATTTTGCAATAATAAATTGACCTATATATTTTAATTGGAAAGTTATAGTAGTGTCTTTTATTAACATACGATTATTCAATAAATACACGATAAGATGATTGTAATGTTCATAATTTTTATACTAGAACTAGCTTCCGCCCGCGACTTCGTCCGCGTGGACATTCGAGAAAATACTTAGGGTACCAATAACCAGGATAAAAAGTATTCTATGTTTTAATTTCATAAAAATCCGATCAGCCGTTTTTACGTGATTAGGCGGGTCCTCCCTCACCAAGCGCGCTTCCCCGCGCGAGGCAGAACGTTTGCCACGTGCGGCGGGCCTCGCACGAGGCTGCTCACTTGGTGAGGGAGGACCCGCCTAATCACGTAAAAACGGCTGATCGGATTTTTATGAAATTAAAACATAGAATACTTTTTATCCTGGTTATTGGTCCCCTAAGTATTTTCTCGAATGTCCACGCGGACGAAGTCGCGGGCGGAAGCTAGTAAATAATAAGTGTCTGTTTCACAATCAAAAAGTTAGTTCTGAGTAGCTTAGGTACCACGAACTTTTAGGGTACTTAAGATGATTTAGGTTTCTATACCCTATTTACCCCCTGGGTTTGATTTTCGGAAAACTACGAAATGGGTTGCCTATTTGTTTTAAGAAGTAAGCCTACAAAATTTCAAGTTGAAATGTCTATTTTACCCCCTGATTTTTCATTCAAAACTTCACCCCTATTTCAACCTTTGAGGGGTTGAATGGTGTTCAGCGTGTTAAACATCAAAATAAATGCCATTTTTGCAATCGTCATCCCATAAAACCTCAATAACGACATCCATACCAATTTTTAGGTTTATTTATCCCATTTAACCTCTAAGGGGTTGATTTTCGAAAAAATACGAAATATGTGTTTGCTTATTTGTTTTACTTTCTGACCATAAGCCTAAATAATAAATTTAATGAAGGACTTTCCAGATACAACATTTCATCCCTCTCTTCACCCCTTCGAAGGTGGAATTGTGAAAAACGCTGACACAGGAAAATATTAATTTTCAATTGCCAGCCTAAATACAAAATTTAAAGATCCTAACTTCAAAACTGACGGACTTTTATACACATATTCATCCCCTATTTTACCCCCTGGGTTTGATTTTGGGAAAATTACGAAATGGGTTGCCTATTTGTTTTAAAAAGTAAGCCTACAAAGTTTCAAGTTGAAATGTCTATTTTACCCCTGATTTTTCACTCAAATTTCACCCCTATTGCAACCTTTTAGGGGTTGAATCATGTTCAGCGTGTTAAACATCAAAATAAATGCCATTTTTGCAATCGTCATCCCATAAAACCTCAATAACAACATCCATGTCGATTTTTAGGTTTATTTATCCCATTTAACCTCCAAGGGGTTGATTTTCGAAAAAATACGAAACATGTTTTTGCTTATTTGTTTTACTTTCCGACCATAAGCCTAAATAATAAATTAAATGAAGGACTTTCCAGATACAACATTTCATCCCCATTTTAACCCCTTCGGGGGTGGAATTGTCAAAAACGCTGACACAGGTAAATATTAATTTTTAATTGCCAGCCTAAATACAATGTTTGAAGATCCTAGCTTCAAAACTGACGGACTTTCATACAAACATTCATCCTCTATTTCACCCCCTTAGGTCCGGTTGCTCGAAGCTTGGTTACGTTAACTTTAGGGTTAAATTATGGTTAAAGTAAAATTAACCGGCGGTCAAATTTAAAAAGCGTTGTTGAAGGAGCGGTTACTTTAACGAGCAGTCAAATTACACATTTAACGGCGGTCAAAATAACCAACTGGGTGGGGGTGGTTTAAATTTTAACATTAGTAATTAAGGAAAGTTAATGAAATAGTATAGACAACACTTTTAACCCAACGTATTTTTCTTTGACCGAGGTCAAAATTGACAACAGTTAAATTTTAACTTTAACTTTACTGTAATGTACGAGCAACCGGACCTTAGGGGTGGAATTTCCAAAAATCCTTTCTTAGTGGATGCCTACACTGTATAACGTATCTATGTGCAAAATTTGAAGTCTCTAGGTTCAGCGGTTTGGGCTGTGCGTTGATATCTCAGTCAGTCAGTCAGTCAGTCAGTCAGGACTTTGAATTTTATATATATAGATTAAGGATAATATTGACGTTCCAAGATTAAAGACTTGGAAAAAGTAGAGGCTCGTTTATTTTAATTTTTAATTTTTAATTACACAGTTAAAATGCAACATCCATTCCTTTTGGGAAACTAAGTGTTGAAGCCGGTGAAAAGTCTTACGTAGGTACTTATTTCTTTGTATAGCAATAACATTTAACTCCACCCCATAAAAAGCCGACTCCTTTATCAATTTAAATAAAGGCAAAATTTCTTGCAGTAACAACAATTGCGTAGGCACCGATAAAGAAAAACAACGATCATATAAGCGTATCATCGCATTCCCTTGAGAAATATCGTTTCCCCGAAAAGCGTCTCGCATTCGAAAAGCCAGTAATTCGTTTATTACTTCTCATAGCTTTTGTGGTAACGCAATACATCGTTACGACGAAGGATGGCCTGTAAGTATTTTATATTTCCAGATCTTCTAAACATGACTTTTTATTAAAATAAGATTTTAAACTCACATGATCATTATCACTAGAACTATTATGAAAGACGGGTTTTTTACCATGTTTATTTCGTTTTTCGGGTTCCCGATATTTCGGCGCAGTTGCACACGCCATGATCACGGAGTATCTGAATAAAGTTAATGCGGGTGGATGGTATTAGGAGCAGACGAATCTGTCTACCCTCTTTCTTGACCATTTATTGCGCTATGTACCAATTGCTAACGCCCCACTATGTACCAAGACTGGTCAGAGAAGCGATTGAAATAAAAAAAGCATAAGAATAATTTCAATCGCGAGGATGGGTTTAAATTGTCAAATGTCTGGAATCCAGTGATTCGATTGTGTAAAAACAACAAAAATCAAAAAAGTGTTCCGCGGAGTGGTACTGTGATTACTTATTGGGTGTCGCGGACAAGTTCGAGTTGAGTGCGAGAACGAAAACAATGACTTTTTTACTTCTCATGCTCGTAAAGTTCGTGTTTATGTTGGGTATAGGCTGCATAAAATCGCTTTTTATGCTCTAGTGCATGAAGTAAAATCTTCGTCTAAGTCTCAAACTCTAGACAAAGGTCGTCAGGTAAACAGTCACACACGCAATTAAACTTCGTTAAATAAACTTGTTATTTCATTCTGTTTCTCGAATTTTGTAATTTAACATGGATTATTCCATGTTAAATTACTAAATTAATAAAACTAGGCAACGTTAATGAGTTTTCTAAGAAATCAGTATTTCAAGAGCATTATGGACTAAAAAATTATTTTTATAAAAAAATAAAACCGCCTTCTAAAAAACCACATCAAAAAAGTAAGAAATAATTCCTCACCAAATAAATAACGTAAGTACTTTGAAGTCGGGCGTGAAACATGTACAATTTTTTGTTGTTTTTGTTAAAACCCGCCCGACTTCAAAGTACTTAACTACGTTATTTATTTGGTGAGGAATTATTTCTTACTTTTTTGATGTGGTTTTTTAGAAGGCGGTTTTATTTTTTTATAAAAATAATTTTTATTTCACTCTTTTTAGTGCATCGTGCAGGCAATTTACGTGTTTTCTGGTAAATAGGTATGTGATCAAACTCAAAACCTCCTTTTTCGAAGTCGGTTAAAATACCTTGAGGTATCCCCTTTTTAACAAAGCAAGAATCATCTAAATCGGTTTATAAACAAAGGAGTTATGCCTAAAGATACGTATTAAATTCACATAAAGTGGTAACGAAAACGACAGTATTTTCAAGATTTCCTGAAAACTACTGAACCGATTTCAAAATTTCAAAAAATGGGACCAACTTGGAAACTAACCTGATGTAATAACGTTTGAACCATTTCAATCGGTTCAGCCGTCTTCGAGTAATCGGTGGACATACACAAAAAAAAAAAAAAAAACATACATACAGACGAATAGAGAACCTCCTCCTTTTTGATTTAGAAGTCGGTTAAAAAGCCACTGTGCTGCCAATATGGCGAAGGCTTTGTTTTCCTTTTTGCAATATTGCTATTTATTTTTCTCACAATCGAAGTGAAAAGCAGAGTGTATAACCCATTTTACCCTCGACTTGACTATCCGCCCTCGCCTACGGCTCGGGTGGGTATATAATATGTCTCAGGTAAAATGGTACGTTTTATGCACTTGTTGTACAATCTACTATTTATTGTCTATCAGGTTATTCTGTTTAAATTTATTAAGATAATTATTTGCTTTTTATTATCTTACGCTCGAAGATGAAAATGAGCTCATTTATTTAAGTCTTCTGAAATGTTTCTCTAGACAAAATAGCTGGCAGTATCGAGACAAAACAGAAATATATTGTCCTTTGCTGATGTAAAATATAATTAAGAGTACGATCATTTTGTTAACACATTTAATTCTGTAGTGTAACATAGCTAAGTTTTCAGGCTAGCTCAGGTCCAAGTAATTAACCAGTATTGTGATAATACTCTTACGTTTCAATATTAGGTAGGTATATTTTAAATAAACATCAGCAACATGATACCTAATCATGAATATCGTTTACTAAAAGCATTTGAGCGGCACTCGACACCAATTACCCAAAACACATTTTATATTTTATTAAATGTACCAAAACATTTGATCATTTCAATCAATGAAAGCTTTTAACCGTATGTAAAATACACGAGCGCAGTCACACGCTCCGCTCGACTGAAATTGAAAGCTGTGAAATAACCCACGTTTTTCGGATATATCTATAGTTTTCGATGTTTTAGCGAATGAGTCTGAAGCCAGGGGTGACCATATATAAAGCGAGGTTATAAGGATATATTTTTAATAAAGAAGTTTATTATTTGTGTCTTGACATGAAGCTTAAAATACTAACAACTTGCTTTATGTTTTGTAAATCCTTACGCATAATGTACACAACTTAAATAGATTTTTGTTGAACTTACTGTTTTTTTTATGATAAGGATATTTTGGTTTGTTGGTATAGAATGGCACAGAAAGTTTAAAATGCTTACTTAAAGTTTTTATTTCTTGGTATTGTACTTTTAGGTGGCCGTCATAAATGATTTATCTTTTATAGTCAAAAGTGCCGAAATATCTTCAAATGTTGAAAAATATGCCACTAAGCCACACATTTGTAGCCAGGAGTAATAAATTTAGCCTAGCCCTTTCGTTAAAAAAAATATGAAAAGACCTGTCAATATAGTGCGACAAGCATATCTGTTCCGGTGATAATCTTTGGAACTAAAATTTTAATACCACAGTCCATTTTGACAACTAATTTTGTATTGCAAGTGGCTCCTCTGTCACGGCTGTCACTGGCACAGACAGGCATGTAGGACTAAACCAATAGCGTGGCAACCCTAACTTGGTTGAATACTTTTAGTATTGTCACAGCGAGCACTTTTTTATGTGTGTGTTTTTACACTAAAATACAGCACTATTGAAACGAACTTTATGGGTTCAAGCAAAACACGAGGTTTTTCTCTTTTTCCTCGGTTTTCTCTATTTTGTTTGCGCTCATTGTGATGATAATCCGTAGAGCTCGTATTGACTACTAAAGGATTTGTATACGTTGATGTATTTCTATTTTGCGAGCTGCTTCTTGTTATTTTAGAGTTACGTGCAAGCAAAGGAGCTAGTAAATAAAGTATTTAATTAGAGATTAATATTGACGAATAAGTATTTTACATATATGTATGACTTTTGTAAAGTTGAAATGTAATAACACTATTTAACATTAAAGTTTTTTTTCAATTACAGAATATCTCGATAATAATATCTAATGGGGATCCCTTTTCTAGTTTTTTTTTAAATAATTTTTAAGGTCTTGAGAGTACCTAATACTTCATGTTAAAATTACTAATGCCTTACAGGCGCTACATAATATTTGCATGCTTAAAAAGTAGATTTTGACAAACTTTTTTCTTAACGAACACCATTAATTTCTTGTACCTACTCAAAATTATGGCAAATAAATATTTCATTCGTTCATTCATTTTATTAATTCCATTCATTCATTATTACAGTTCTCAACTCTCAACTTAATAAGTGACTTCAGTTAATTTTGTGATAGGTGTGTGGGCACGTACACCTTTAAATTATTTTTTATTCTGCGTATTGTTGTGTATGAGGTACCTACAATTTCCTCATTAATACTTCCTATACTTACCTTGCATAAAGAATGACTGCATATTTTTTATTGAATTTACGTAATATACAACAGTTTGTTATTAAATAATTAACCTAATTTGGTGTTGGTTCTTCGCACGAACTAGCACGAACTATCTCCTGAGGATGCCCCGGGTTGGGGCGAAACACGTGTAGAGTGGTCTAATCGGTGACGGTGCAAGGTGTATTGCTGTCTTGCTAGATGCAGGTATTGTGCACTGGTGTTTTCGTGGTGTGCATGTGCAATTTTTTGCGGGCGGGCGGGCGGTGCATCTTGCATATTGTGTTTTTTGCGGAAGTAAGCTACATATATTTCGTTTTTCACAATGGTTAGGGACTTCCGCCAAGTGACGCCTGATTCAATCAAAAAAAAAAAAAAAATTAACCTAAATCATCATTGCCGAAAAGTCACTTTCTTTCTGTGGGTTGAAAAATTACCGGCCATGTATGAAAATATTGATAGATGTGAATGAAGCGAAAAAAGTGTGCAAGGATCGTAGCAGGTGACGATTCATAGTCTCTGCTTACCCCCATGGGAAACAGGCGTGAGTGTATGTATGTCGCAGGGATATGAGGAAATCAGAGATTTCACGAAATCCCTAGGGTGTGATGAAATAATAACTCAGCAGTATAGGCATCCATTTATTTATGCTTCATTCGTACAATCACTGGTTAACGTCCTTTCGACTCGACAACTCGAACAGAATTGCCCGTCCGCCTACGGGCAGAATCCCACCATTTTGTCTATCCCCGTTCAAAACGCAGTGGCGCCATTGCGGCGCTTTCTCTCAATTTCAACTTAAAAGTGTTGCCAGTGATTACGTTACGATTTGTACTACAATAATTTAACTATTTTAATCACTACTTTTTTTAAATACAACATTCGGCCATCCGGCATAGTGCTACCTCCTGGTGCACTGTATGTAACAAGTACCTAGTCAGTTTCTTTATTTTTACTTTAATTTTAAAGGAATATAAATACAACATTCGGCATTATAATCACAGTATCTGAAGTATAATCTCAACAAAATTTATAAAAACATGATAATAGTTAAAATAATAATTTACAATATAAATGTACCTATGCACATCTCAAATTTCTGCGAGCGTTTTAGTAGGTATCACTTATTTTTAGCATTTCATTGTATTTTTTTTGATATTTTTTTTTATAATTTTATGTCTCTTTCCGTCTGATTTAGGTTCCTTCCGACCTTTAGATTTTAAATATGTATATTTTTTTTTTTGGAATCTGGATACGGTATTTACTATTTTTAAGTTATGACTTTACTGAGGCAAGGAAAATTATCTATTTGATATTTAGATTTATTTGAATAGAACTAGATTAATAATTATTTTAAATCAAGGCAAACTACTGACTCGACCACCAGTTCACAAATGGGGAGGCCCTTCGGAGAAAGAACTGGCAAGAAAACTCGCGAAGGGTGACGTGACCGACCTCCGTATTTTAATTTAATTTTCTACTTATCTAAGTACAAAAGAACTTGCCAGAAATATTATTATTAAGGTCTCAAAACGATGTTATATTATATTTGCTGTTAACTTACTATGACACTAGTAGTTTTCATTGTTAAAATGTGTTGATTTCTGTTTGTTGGTCGATTCAAGTTGTAAGTAATTGATCTTGAATAAACAATAATAAAAAGTTATGTCAAGTTGAAGTATGAATTATAACGTACAAATTGCTAGATTATAGATATGCAAGAATTGAAAGGGATTGCTTTTCTTTAAAAGTCCTAAGCGTTTCATGGTAAAACGTCAGACAAACAATGCGAACGTGATACAAATGATGTGAATGCATCATTTGCTAATACGAATGTACCTACCATACATTACAACATTTACTTTTACAAATTTTTCAGGACAAACTATTAAACTACTCGACATAAGCAATTATTATGAGCATAAAATAGATATAAAGCGTAACAATAGATTGAGATTTTTGTATCAATATTATAAATAACAACAAGATTTCCAATTTAAATGAGTGTCTATAGATATACCAAGTAATTTTCATTATTTCTATTAAGTATTTTTGAGTTTGATTCATATAATTATAAAATTCATAAATTCACATCTGAAGTTACCAAATTGAATGAATTTAGTATTCGTGGGATTAACTACGCACATCAGACGTTCATTATTCTAAGTTTGAAGTTCACTTTAAATAATTCCAATGTAATACTACGTATTCCGTTAAATTCAGTCGGTTGTGCAGTACGTGACAAGCTACATTCTCAAAAGTTTCAAACATGTCTATGAATAAGCCTACACGAGGCGTTTCTTTTGTTAATTGCGCGTTTTTATGTACCTACTATTTTATCAGTAAGCAACAGTAAAATTGTAAGATAGTTAAGGTCATAAAGATTACTTTCTCAAAATACAAGCATTGTAATTTCCATGTATTTTTTGTAAATAATAGTTTTTTTTCTATGTCGCTCATTTATTTAACCTGTGAATACTCTCGTCTCTAATTTTAAGTTAACGATTCATAAAAGAGGCGCACATAATGTATCAATAGACTTCTCAATTACATTTCATGCATCGGAACACCGAAAAGTCACCGCGCTCCACTCGGAGTTCAATCCCGTACAATTTATATCAAACCTATCAGAACCCACGGGCCTTAGAATAAATACTATTACAGTTCAGTACCTACAGTTAAAGATTTGTCTTTCTTTAGTCCTATTATTAACCATTAGTCACCAAAAGTGCCTATAAGTCTTGGCTATGGCTCTCGGCCATCAATGGCAGTGTCACTAATACAAACATTGAGGCCGACTGGTTTCAAAGTCTATAAAGATTCTGTTTCGCTTGATAGTAGTAGGTCTATATCCTGATATAAACCCAGTATGCTGGACGAATTATGAAATTTAATGTTCTACAGAATTTTCATAATAAGAAACTATATATTTGTATTTATACGACCTATTATTCTATAATTTTATTACCCCTTAAGTTTTGTTTTTATGTACCTTACTGCCACTTCGATCTCTTTTATTTTATTGAAAGCTCTATACGCGATATTTTATTTACATCATTATGCAAGAAAACATTTGCAAAACAAAGTTAAGAATGCGATCTAGAAATAAATTTACAAAACTCAATTTTTTTGTTTTGTAAAAGTACTAATATTAAATCCCTCGCTGAAAGATTTGCATTGATTGACCTGGATGATCCGAGAGGACAAAGTGCACAACTTTTTACTTTATCTATCTAAGGCTGTTAACATAATTTCTAAATAGGTTCATGATATGATATTGGTGTTATTCAAGTGGTTTCCATAATTAGGAAGCGTGTCGTAGTAAGCAATTGGTAAGTTATCATTACATAAAAAAATGCTTTTTTAACCGACTTCAAAAATTGAAAAGAAGGAGGTTATCTATTCGTCGCGTTTTTTTTTATATGTAGGTACACCGATTACTCGAAGACGGCCGAACCGATTGAAATGATTCAAACGTTATTACATCAGGGTTTTTCCCAAGTTGGTCCCATTTTTTAAAATTTTGAAATCGGTTTAGTAGTCTTTAGGAAATCTTGAAAATACTGTCGTTTTCGTTACCACTTTATGTGAGTTTTTACGTATCCTTAAGGCATAACTCCTTTTACATATTTCTGCTACTTATATACCTATAGAATATAAATATTAAAGTCGCCAACTAAGACTATTCTCTGCTCGTAAGTAATAGTCGTTTTGATAAAAGTTTTAGTATTTTTTTAAATATGTCAAAACTGGACTTTATTACTTTATTTACATTCACATCATCAGCAAAGTTTGAATCGAAGAGTAAAATAACGCAATATTTGAAAGTAACGAATCAAGTTCTAATATTTAATGCCGCTATTAATTTACATAGACACTCCGCCCTTCCTCCTGTTTCGGGATGAAGACGGAGCCAACTGATATCCTGGAATCACTTCGACGATCCAAGGAGTACAAGGTGACGACTCAGAAATCCTCGAGACGCAGCGGCCGGCCGGCGCGGCGCCACCAACGAGGCACCAGTGACGGAGTGGTGATCTGCGTTCCTCTATTCGGTCGTCGCTTTCTTCCTTTAATGACTTGTTTGCGTTTCATGACCTCGGAAACATTAGAACAAATAAATGATATTAGTGTATGGTGTTTTATTTATCCTTCTTGTCAATCTAGTTAATCAGTAAAAATACTCAAAAAGTTAAACTTCTATAGAAATTTCACCGAATTATTTATTACCCATTGACTCCTGACCGGATGAATAGGGCCGGAGAACAATGTAAAATCTATTATGTCTCGAAAAATTTAAAATGAATAGCTTCTAAAATAATCGACTCATCTCACAACTAGCTCCGATGGGACTCGAACCCACGACCTTCGCTATCAGGGCGACTGATATGTGGCTCGAATCATATTCTCCCAAAACACCCCACCCTCAACTCTTCAATAATAAAAATGCATTGTGAATGCAAAAAGCAAAAATCTAAATAACTAAGTATTGTGTCTCATTTCTGGGGCGTTGAAGGATTCTTATATTATCTTATATTCAACATTCTTATATTGTACACTTAAATAATAATGGCCAACTTGTCCAACTGAAACAGTTGTATGCCACATAATGTCGTTCGAGCGACACACCTAGTGTTCGGTACAATACCAAACACTTAGGTTTTAGCATACTTTTTGTCACCAGACGTCGCCACGTGACCTAAACTAGGTCATTGGCCGCCCGGTCATTGTAATTATATTAATTACGTAAATCCATAAATCAGTGTACTTTTAACCGTTCATGCAATCGGATGCACTCATCAACATTCACTATCATTTTAACATTTAAGAACTTTTGCAAACATTTAATAAATCCATAGTCTTCCTAAACAATCTTTATCATTTAACATTCCAATAAGCTCAGGCACTGAACACCTAGCCCAAAGTGTATAGTCAGTATAGGAAAACTTTCGTCATTTATCAAATTCAACAAGTCAAGACTCTTAGTACATTCTGAAACTAATGCACTTGTCTATTACAAGTGCATATAAAATTTAATTAATTTTTCATGATAACAAGGGACAACATAGTCAAGTAATATAGCTACATATAGGCCTTCGACCTACAATAACCACAAATATATTTAATCAATCAGCTTTAGGTATTGTTAACAATGAGACATATACCTACAAGCTGAAGGCTCGTAGCCGAGTCTAGCCTGACAAACTGAAGGCACTTCGAGCATTGTAATCAGAACGCGCGTGTAGCCTTTTAACCTAAATACACACCAACATTTTTAATCTAGAAGGCGCTTCTATCCTTGTATCTAAATGCACATAGTCTTATGAACTGGAAGCGCACCTAGCCTTATAAACTGTTGCCGCATTTAGCCATGTAAACTGTAGGTTGGTCTAGCCTTGCAAACTGCAGGTGCGTCTACCCTTGTAAACTGTAGGCGCGTCTAGCCTAGTAAATTGTAGGCGCCTCTAGCCTTGTAAACTGTAGGCGCGTCTAGCCTAGTAAACTGTACGCGCGTCTAGCCTAGTAAACTGTAGGCACGTCTAGCCTAGTAAACTGTAGGCCCATCTAGCCTTGTAAACTGTAGGCGCATCTAGCCACATAAACTGTAGGCGCGTCTAGCCTAGTAAACTGTAAGCGCATCTAGCCTTATAAACTGTTGGCGCATCTAGCCATGTCAACTGTAGGCGCATCTAGCCACATAAACTGTAGGCGCGTCTAGCCTAGTAAACTGTAAGCGCATCTAGCCTTATAAACTGTTGGCGCATCTAGCCATGTAAACTGTAGGCGCATCTAGCCTAGTAAACTGTAAGCGCATCTAGCCTTATAAACTGTTGGCGCATCTAGCCATGTAAACTGCAGGCCTTGTAGCCTAGTCTCTACTCAAGCATAGACACACATGGCCGACTCGTAGCTCTCATGGCTACTCAACTAAGCTATTAGGCACACATGGCCTTTTTCTAATATTACCTTTGTAAAGCGACTGCAAAATTAATTTCAAACTATCTATGCATTGATGACCTTACGGCAAATGACCACTACTAGTCAAGCTTAGACACACATGGCCTAATTATAAGAGACACACATGGCCGACTCGTAGCTCACATGGCTACTAAACTAAGCTATATAGGCACACATGGCTACTCAACTAAGCTATAGGCACACATGGCCTGATTATAACTGACACACATGGCCGACTCGTAGCTCACATGGCTACTCAACTAACTATAGACACACATGGCCTTTTTCTAATACATATTACTTTTGTAAAGCGACTGCAAAATGAAAAGCTTCAAACTATCTAAATCCATTAATGACTTTGCGGTAAATGGCCACTACTACTCAAGCTTAGACACACATGGTCTAATTACAAGCGACACACATGGCCAACTCGTAGCTCACATGGCTACTTAACTAAGCTATAGGCACACATGGCCTTTTTCTAATATTACTTTTGTAAAGCGACTGCAAAATTTATTTCAAGCTATCTATGCAGTGATGACTTTACAGGAAATGGCCACTACCATATCGTAATTAAATAAAAACATAATTTTCAGCTGTTAAATTGTGGTCAACTCAACAAACTAGTTGTATAGTAATAGAATATAAAGAATTGAGTATTGTTCATATAACCTCATTCGCACTTTTTGCATTCTTATCTATGTTAATATTTTTCCATTATAACTTCAAAAACATAAAATCACTTATTCTCTTTAAAACATTCTCAACATATTTGGCCCAAATCAATGGCATGTGAAAGTCAAAATCAAAGCTATCTTTATCAACTATATTGGTACTCAATATAGTTAATAAAGACAGCCCCGACCCCGACAATCATAGCATTTACATTCCTTATATTCCTCAACATGTAGGTATCTATAAAATCTTTGTTCTGTTTCGAATGTTTTCAATCTTCATTTGAACATTTGAAAAAGATTTGAAACGTCAGCAATCATAAAAAGACAGCTTTTAAAATAAAGTGTTTTTCACAGAAAGACGGAAATAATTTGAAATATTTTGTAAAGGCGAATAAGGTCAACTGATCAAACTGATTTTATACAACTTCTAGGGAAAAATTGCACGTACCTTGTAACTGAACTTCTTTGCGGGTTGTTTGTTGCCACTTCTAGATGTGATGAAATAATAACTCAGCAGTATAGGCATCCATTTATTTATGCTTCATTCGTACAATCACTGGTTAACGTCCTTTCGACTCGACAACTCGAACAGAATTGCCCGTCCGCCTACGGGCAGAATCCCACCATTTTGTCTATCCCCGTTCAAAACACAGTGGCGCCATTGCGGCGCTTTCTCTCAATTTCAACTTAAAAGTGTTGCCAGTGATTACGTTACGATTTGTACTACAATAATTTAACTATTTTAATCACTACTTTTTTTAAATACAACAAGGGATATCACGAAATCACGGAAGATGTGGAATAGTCTTATTTACGACGACGTCTTCTTCCTAAACAAGTTCAGTGATGATATGTCATTTCACTAAACTAAATCTAGTGAAATGAAGAATAACTGAAGTAATAACAGTAAGCTCACGGCTGCAGGTGACAGGTCTGAGCGAGTTTGTATCGGAAGTCCTGAAGTAAATAAGAATATTCGTCATCTTCCGTGATTTCGTGGTATCCCTAGGGATTTCGTGAAATCCCTGATTTCCTCACATCCCTGCGACATGTTTAGTTTTATTAAACTCAAGTTTTAATTATGATAGTTTTTCACCACAAATTTTTAATTAGTGTAAACATTTTAGGGGATGCTGTGTCCGTCAATTCGAACAACTTATACTACAGGTACGTAGTAGTAATTTTTTTACCCTGTTCTACAGGGCCAGCCACGAAATCGCGTAAAAACAATAGCTGTTCAATAGAAAAGTTCAGTATTGACTCGACCAAAATGTATGGAACAGCTGACTTTTTTTCACGATTTAGTGGATGGCCCAAGTACAAGATGTCTGGGGGCCAAGTCTGCGATCGTTAAGTCACAATCGTGTTTCAATTGTAGTTCAGTGGTAGTGCTTTTTTAAACACTAGTTACAAGAATTAGGACAGTATGATGTGATGTGAATGTATTGGGTGGTGTGACCATCAATAGTATTGTGAAAAAAGTACACATTTCTTGTAACTAGTGTGTAAAACAGCACTACAACTGAACTACAATTGAAGCACGATTGAGACACGATTATGAATTAACGTAAGCAAAATCGGCCCCCTGTATTGATGAACACTATCATACTCTGAAATATTTGTAGTAATTTAAAATTAGTAGTGTATATCTCGGTAAGAGATAAGGGCTATTGTGTTCTATTCATAACGAGGAATTTCCTCAAGAACAAGGCTTTTAATCCAAAAGAATTTTAACACTCCTACAAATAGTTTCAAAGATTAGCTCGTTGAAGAAACAACAAAGCTTCAGCTTTATTCTATTATGTTTTCGACGTTGTTCTAAGGAATGCTCAGCCAATTTTAAATCTAAGTAATGCCACGGCCACATTATACTCCTAGCGCTGCTTTGCGCGTTGCCGCGAATATTGCCTTAGCGTCACACTCGCCTTATCGCTCACTCTCGCTGGCATTGCCGTATTTCACTCGCGCCAAAAACCTGACACACTCGCGGCAGTACGTACGACGAGTATGACGAATATCGCGACCATACTACGTCCCCAATTTTCCTCGCTATTTCCCTTCCGATTCCGATTCCGACGAATGTACAGGCCGCAGTACAACGCTTCAGTTAGCTTTAAGGCGATGATTCCCGACCGAAATAGGCAAGCTAACGCTTGGTCGGCCGCGCGCGATACACTTCACGCGGACGCAGCGGGGTGCGGCAGCCGGCAGTGAACTGTGAACTCGCAAGCGCCCCGCGAATCGAAAATCACTTAAAATTCGATAAAAAAACAAAACTTATGGCGGCCGGAATCCCGCGGCTATTGAAAGACAATTATTTTCGTATATTTTTCATTAACTAAAACCAAGTATACTGAAAGTAATAGGATATTTGGATTACAATTAGACGGATGTTTGGGATTTTATTTGACACAGTAAAATATCACCAATCGAAAAAAACGGCCGGAAGCACTAGATAAATAACTGTAAAATAACATATATTTTTTCAAAATTTTAAGCATTTGTGATTTGCTTGTAATCCATAATTTAAAATACTTACCCTATTTTGGGGAATCGCAGCCTTAAAAGTGCTGATAAACTTGAGCGTTCACTTATAATGAGCATTCTTGCGAATGTTACATTACAGAAAAATTTACGAGAGCGTTTTGGCGAGCATTCTATCGAGCGTTCTGACGAGCATTCTAACGAAAGGACAGTAAATTTGGATCGAACTTTTTGGTGAGCCGAGCTTCTATCATTGTTCCGCCACCGCGTCGTCTCTCCCCGCACATCAAGTTTGACATCTTCGAGGAGAATATTTTTCTGACGAGAATCGACTAGAGCGTTCGCTAGAAAGATCATGAAAATGTTCGTTGCGATGTTTGGCTCTATGCTAGGCTCTGTTCGTTGTTCAGTTCGACAAATTTAAAAGCAGCGAATGCTCTATGTTCTGTTACAAGTGAATTCTCAAGTGTATCTTTTCCTTTAGTTGTAGTTATTCTGGATCAGCACTCTCCGCCCACTACTTTATTGACCTTTTGTCTAGACAAACTTAAATGGGGTGGATGGCTGACTGTAAACTGTCTTATACTGATCCTGAATCTAACCACTTAGCAACTGTGTTTAACAGAGCTTTTTGTTTGTTACGCATGAATACGAAAGCTTCTCCTGACGATCCTAGAGTAGTGTAGGTAGCGTTTTTGAGTATTCGGGTGTATAAGGGTGTATGTTAACTGTTGATGGTAATTTATACGAAAGTATAAAACTTTTGTAACCTCTATTTGTAAATAACTGCACCAATTTTGATGAATATAAATTAACCTACCCATTTTCTATTGTATCCTTTTGGAATTCAGTTGTATCCTTCGATCGACATTTACCACTACGCCTCACGAACTAAAACACAACGAAAATATGGCACAGAATTACTTTTTGTAAACTGAGTTAGGTAATGTTTACGAATGTTACGATCTTACATAAAAAATGACAGGAAATAAGATCGCACCCTAAAGTGCGACAACGACAAGTGGAACTAAAGTGTTTTTAATGCCATTTTGTAGTCAAGTTGTTGTCCAACCGCTGCTGCCGGCTGAAGGTCAGGGTCGGTTAAATTTGCTACAAAAAAAACATTGCGCCGCTGTCACTGCTTCACCGGAACATAAAACATTGTAAATCTATAGACGTGCGCTCTTACTCGTTCGGAGGTTTTTGACACTCCAACCCACAGAACAAGGAAAGATTTTTCTTTTGTCTCGAACCGGTTATCTATTTTGCGCATGAAGTTTGACTTAATACTCTGAGGTATAATATGTCGAGCTTCATGATTTTGCGTGTCAGATAACACT
This sequence comes from Crambus lathoniellus, assembly GCA_949710035.1. Classification (NCBI taxonomy): domain Eukaryota; kingdom Metazoa; phylum Arthropoda; class Insecta; order Lepidoptera; family Crambidae; genus Crambus; species Crambus lathoniellus. The sequence continues at coordinate 6,129,862 of OX453303.1, read as the reverse complement.
GCGCGTGACTGAGGAGTTTTTGGCGCTAGTTACAGTACATTTTTTGTTCTAAAGTTATAGAAGAGATTAGTATTCGATTTCTATCACGCGCAGACTTATCTGGCAAGCACGTGGTATTGTTCATTGAAGGTTGTATCTCGCTTTCTTAAATAACCACACTTCAGAGTGGCATAGGGAAATAGTTCAGGGGCTTTCTGCGAACTGTCAAACAATGTTATAGTAATATTATAAGCGAGATGGCGCTATACGCAGTGCATAACCCCGTCCTGCAATCAATTTGTCAGTTCGCAGTATAAATAACACAGAATAAATAATAGTACACTGGTACAGAAGCTTCACTCCGCTAAACATAAAGTGGAATTCAGCTTGTACGGCGCTAAGACGTTGCATCTCTTCCTATCGCATATATTCTAGCTCTTTTGCGGATCTACTGTTATTTTTTTTATCAAAATTTATATCGTAGTTAAGGCTTCAAAAAGTAACCGACCCACGGAGTTTTGCCTCCAATATTACATTAGTATTTGAAGGCTCATTGAGAGTTTCAAAGTTGATTCCGCGAGAACAATATGCGAATTCAATAGCGAGCCGTGGGAACCACACCAAGTTCCGAAATGTGGCATAACAGGATAAGGAGGTTCGGGATAACTTTGAAGTTTTGTCCTGAGGGACTGGTGATTATGCCCTAAGTTTGTGCGTAAATATCTATTAGGTTTATAGAGGTATGAGATGATATCCAGCGCTTCAATGATTGTTACGACTTCGGTGGACGAAAGTTTTGAGTTTTAAATTAGTTTTTGTGTATTCATAGCTTTTTTTATATGGTATCCTTTTTTTAGGTATGAGCAATGAGCATAGTATAGTTAGCATAGTCTACACTTCAAACGCCACCATACAAATATTTTTTTTACAATTCATGAATTAAAGACTAAAAATAAATGAACAATTAGAAAAACGTTTGTAGAAAATTTCAGATACAATATACAATATCAAATCTTTCTTCGGGAAAAAAAAATAGTTTAAAAAACGTAGGTCACCGGTGGGCCACGCGGCGTGTAAAGTGTTAGATTGTCTCGTTTTTGAAAAATCCGGAAAAAGTTTAATCTCAAACAAGATAAGGATACGGAATGAAACTTGTTGATTTGTTTATTAACCACTAGTTGCGTCACGCGGTTTTATCCGCAGAGTTCCCCTTCCGTTGGGAATATCGGGATACATTATATAGCCTACTAGCCTTCCGCACGCGGCCTCGCCCGCATGGACGCCCGCGCCACCCGCGGGAATGTGATGTTTTTCCAGAATAAATAGTAGCCTATGACACTCTTCAGCTCCCAAACTATCCCCATATCAGAAATCCGTTGCTCCGTTCGGACAAAGAAACAAACACACTTTTACATTTACGATATTAGAATGGATGTCACTCAGGAATAATGTAGCTGTTTTCTGGTGAAGTTTATTTGTCTATAAACTTAATGATAACGCAACTTATTCGCAATCTCCAATCAATCCTACTATCCTATCCTAATCCTATTATTATTATTATTATATAATATTATAAATGTGAATGTTTTGATGTTTGGATATTTAAATTTTTGTTACTCAATCACGCTAAAATGGCAGAACGGATTTGGCTGAAATTTGGGACACAGATACTTTGTAGCCTGGAGAGGAAGATATGCTACTTTTTATCCCGGAAAAAGTCACATTCCCGCGGGATAACGTCGGTCGTGTAGTCCAAGTGGGCGAAGCCGTAGGCGGAAAGCTAGTGTAGGTATAATAAATAATACTTTGTAGTAATATCTGATGTCAAGGTTTCTCATTAGCCTGGGAGACTCCAGGCTAATGAGATAACCGAGAAATCGAGCATTTCCTGGAGCACATTGCTCATTCACAGACTTCCTTGAAAGCCTTCACAATTTCCTGTTCCAAGTCTGCATTATGAAGAGCTTCGGTTTGTTTCCGCGGCCGGTATTGTCAGTTGGAGTGGATTCAGCTTCAATGGAAATTAATATTGTATTTCATTTGGGATGAAAGATGAATTATATTTTTAAACTAACTTCCATCTTATTAAAATAAGCGCTCCGCCCGCTACTTCGTCCACGTGGAATTCAGATATTCACATGACTTTTAACTTATTAAAAATTTCATTTTTTTTTATTAAATGGCGATTAAATTAAGTAGATAGAGTAGATAGAATTTTTTAAATCGGTTTAGTACTTTTTGAGTATAGTTAATATAGCAGCTTCTCTCACGCTTGAGCTTTGAGACGTGCGTATTGAGAGTGAGTAGTGTTGTTGCGTGGGATTCGAACCCCGGGAATCCCGCCCGATGCTCTGACCAACTAAGCTACCGAAAGACTTACAAGACTCATCGAATTTTGCTATCATTTTTCAACGATGTAGGCAAGCGTTGCTTTCAAAATGTATGCATTCGGGCCGGATTTAAGTGTTGCTTTATCAATGTATGTATTCGGGCCGGATTCCCGGAACAGTTTATGTGACTGTCACAAAATAGGGGTTATTAAAGCGCGAGTGGGAGTTTTTAAATAGTATCCCACGAGTGTTTTATTATCGAGTTATGTACACTGCACATAACTCTGTGTGTGTCTTATACACTACATCTACACTCATGTACTTACCATATATTTCAAATATAAAGCAAAACCACATGAGGTTATAACATGTGGATTGGCGCCAAACCCTTCTCATAGGAGTCTATTATGGTCTATACCTTCATAATTAAATAATTTAATTTTAATGTAAAAACTGCCAATTTTCATTGAACAGTTTTTGAGTGATAGTCGCGTAGCCGGAAAAAAAATACTTATGATAATTCTAAAGGCTTTCATTTTTGCTGAGCGTATAAATTATGCGTATTGTGAGCTATTTTTGAAAAGTTAGAAGTTTTATGACTGTGCTTTAGGTGTGGTATAGGTATTTCGTAATATTTCGTGTAACGTAATGTATATAAGATTAAAGTTTAAAATGTTTAGTATTCATAATAAGGACTATCTTGGCTTCATTTTGTAAAATTATTAGAAAGTTAATATATGTGTACGGCGGGGCAGGGGGTGCTAAGAATCCCCGGGTAGGCTCCTACCAACACCGACGACTCGACCTGGCAACCTACAACACGCGCACATTGAGGCTCGACGAGAAGCTCGTAGAGTTGGAAGCGGCAATAAGTAAGTTACATTGGGATATCATTGGGTTATCTGAAGTCCGAAGAGAGGGGGAGGACTCAATAACCCTGCAATCCGGTAACTTACTTTACCACCGGGAGGGCGACCAACAGTCCATTGGTGGTGTCGGGTTCATCGTCCATAAATCCCTTGTCAACAACGTGATCACCATCGGAAGTGTCTCGAGCAGGGTAGCGTACCTGATACTTAGATTATCGAAACGATATTCGCTGAATATTATCCAGGTCTACGCTCCGACCTCGAAACACGACGATGTCGAAGTGGAGGCTATGTATGAGAAGATCTCTAAAGCCATGCATAGCTATAAAACCCACTACACGGTTGTGATGGGGGATTTCAATGCAAAGTTGGGGCAACGTTGCGGTGATGAGCTGAGAGTGGGGCAATTTGGATTTGGGCAACGGAACGATAGAGGCCAGATGCTGGCAGACTTCATGGAGGGGGAGAACCTCTATATGATGAACTCCTTCTTTAGGAAGCCTGTAAGCCGCAAACGGACCAGGATCAGTCCGGACGGTAAAGTCAAAAACGAGATCGATTTTATCATGTCGACGAAGAAGCACATATTCAATGATGTCAGTGTGATCATCAAGGCCGATGCAAATTTAATCTTTGCCGGTGGGGTTATTCCTCAGATCAGGGATGTGAATGTGGTGCCTCTTCCCAAACTATGTCACACCTTTTGTCCTGCTCAGCGTGCCCTTCATCTTGCACACGCGAGGACCTCTATAACGCCACTGAAAACGCTATACGTGTGGCGCAATTTTGGTCTAACAAGATCTAAAGCCGAACGATCGACACGCTAAGAAGAAGAAGTGTGATCAACGCTGTTAAGACAGGAAGCGATCACCGTATGGTGAGAGACACATTAAATATCGATGTCAAGCTCGAAAGATCGCGACTGATAAAATCCACGCTCCGACCAATACCAGCTCAAATTCAAAACCCCGAGTGCTTTTTTCCATTAGTAGAATCTATTTTAGAATATTATTCTAATTACAAATGCGTTCAATGATAATTACTAAGTTGTTAATATAACTTGTATTTTAAAAACCATCAGTCTGTTAGTAGCACATTAGCTACACATGTTGATCTTTTTGAATTAGCCCTTGTCACGTCCGCAATAAGACCAATTTTCATAGTGCAACTGAGGACAATGATGTGCTTTCGATTATACATGAAACTAGACATTTTTCTTTCGTAGCATATGGTAGCATTCTTAAAGCACAGAAAAAATACTAGCAGTACTCCATCTTCGTATAAAGTTGGAGCGCGAACATTGCTCATCGCCTGCAGCTCGGTATGGTCTTGGAACGATCTCCGTATCACGTGCATAGCGAAATCCTTCCAAGGTTATGTTAATTTAGTATAAGGTTTATTATCTGTATTTTTATTCTAATTAATTGCATTATTTAGTGAAATTGTTGACTATTTTCAGTTTAATTCATTCTATTTGAACTCTCTATGTGTTGCATGCCAATTTAAATAGTTTGAATGTGAGAAACAAAACTTAAATATATCCATATTTAAAGCAATTTCATTTTTATGACAAGCTTTTTTGCTGACTGTACTTTAATATTGTATTGTCATCTAAACCAAACCTGTATACAAACTTTCATTTCTCCATCGGACACTGGGAAGTGGGTCAAATTAAGCTTGCAAGTTTTGTCCCCCACTTAACTAACTAACAAACTAACCGACATGGCAAGTTAATAAGTTTTTAGTAAAAAAAATATTTTTATGACAAGCTTTTTTGCTGACTGAACTTTAATATTGTATTGTCATCTAAACCAAACTTGCATAAAAAATTATCGGACACTGGGAAGTGGGTCATATTAAGCTTGCAAGATTTGACCCGAACGGACATACATGCATACATACATACACTACAAGTTAAATAAAAGCTTGTAATAAAAAGTTTGTAATGATTCTGATTCTGATCATACCGAGATCGAGGCGAAAAGTCATGCATGATTCGCGTTGCGACCTTTTATATGAAGATCAATAAATTACTGGGTGCTTACCATCAACTCTTATTACGGTTTTGTTTAGGAACCTAAACTGATCTGCTTCGCTTATTCGTACCACGACAGCTTAATATCAATGACAGCGATTCAGTGATCGATCAATGACATTTCACAGCCGCTAAGCTGTCAGAAACTCTTATTTGACTTATAACCCGGTCGATTTAACATGTCACCTGCAGGTTATACCCGTCCCTCTCACTCTCCGGGCATGACAAAATCGAGTGAAAGAGACGGGTAGAAGAAAAAGGACACAAATCGTTCGGTCATTAACATTTAGCAATTCATTTGCGATCCAGTTTTTAGAAGGTCAGAGTACGAAAGAAAGCGATTCATTTTAGGAACCTATTCTGAATCGCGCTATTTTTGAATCGCTGTCATAAAGTTGATGGTAGGCACCCTGGTAGTATTTATTCCGTGCTTATAGTTGTTCGTAGTAGATTGACTACGATTGTTACGAGGTGGTACGGGGGCTACGAACGGCTACGGTCGGCTGCTGTTTGCTACGAGTTTTTCCCACGGCGAAGCGTTTGTTCACACAGATTATAAATAGATTACTATTATAGATATTTTTTACAAAGCTACAACTTTGTTTAAACCACAATTTAATCAGAAAAATAACGCTTTTGCTAATTTGTATTATTATTATGAAAAAATAAGTATCATACAATAATTACCTATATGTATTATCTGTGTGATCGAATCAGAAACGATGAGATCCGCAGGAGAACTAAAACAACCGACATCGCTCGAAGGATTGCATCATTGAAGTGGCAGTGGGCGGGACACATAGCGCGGAGAACTGATGGCCGTTGGGGCGGAAAGGTTCTCGAATGGCGACCGCGTACCGGACGACGTTCCGTGGGCAGGCCCCCTACAAGGTGGACCGACGATCTGGTCAAGGTTTTTGATTTTGATTTTGATTTTGATTTTTGATTTTAAGGTCGCGGGAAGCCGCTGGATGCGGGCAGCGCAGGACCGATCGTTGTGGAGATCCTTGGGGGAGGCCTATGCCCAGCAGTGGGCGTCGTTCGGCTGACATGATGATGATGATAATATCTGTGTTTGAGATAAACAGCGTTAGCATTTTAGTAAAATGCTACTGAACCAACACGCAAGTAGATATCATAAATATACATATGAAAATAATAACACCTTAAATACAGAAAAAAACAGAAACATTCCTTAAGTCAATGACTAATCCGAGACCTTTAAATATTATAAGGAACTGGCTTTCCGCCCGCGGCTTCGACCGCGTGGTTTACACGACGTTATCCCGCAGGGATATGATATATAAAGGATTCCGGCATAAAAAGGATAGCCTATGTTCCTCTCCAGGCTACAAAGTATCTGTGTCCCAAATTTTAACCAAATCCGTTAAGCCAGTTTGGCGATTGAGTAACAAACATCCAAACATTTAAACTTTCACATTTAATTTTATAAAAATAGTAGGATTATAGTTCAGAATCTTCTTATTTCCAAAAAACTTATCTTGAACAGTCGACTGTGAATCTGGAAATATATTGTTAAGCAAACCCTTAGCGCGACCGCTATAAGAGCGATTTTCAATCCTACTTCCTACTATATAATCCTACTAATATTATAAATGTGAAAGTTTAGATGTTTGGATGTTTGGATGTTTGGATGTTTGGATGTTTGTTACTCAATCACGCCAAAACGGCTGAACGGATTTGGCTGAAATTTGGGACACAGATACTTTGTAGCCTGGAGAGGAACATAGGCTACTTTTTATCCCGGAAAAACATCACATTCCCGCGGGAAAACGTCGTGTAGTCCACGCGGGCGAAGCCGCGGGCGGAAAGCTAGTAATATTATAAATGTGAAAGTTTAAATGTTAGGATGTTTAGATGTTTGGATGTTTGTTACTCAATCACGCCAAAACGGCTAAACGGATTTGGCTGAAATTTGGGACATAGATACTTTGTAGCCTGGAGAGGAACATAGGCTACTTTTTATCCCGGAAAAACATCACATTCCCGCGGGAAAACGTCGTGTAGTCCACGCGGGCGAAGCCGCGGGCGGAAAGCTAGTAATATTATAAATGTGAAAGTTTAAATGTTAGGATGTTTAGATGTTTGGATGTTTGTTACTCAATCACGCCAAAACGGCTAAACGGATTTGGCTGAAATTTGGGACATAGATACTTTATAGTCTTGAGAGGAACATAGGCTACTTTTTATCCCGGAAAAATATCACACTCCCGCGGGATAACGTCGTGTAGTTCACGCGGGCGAAGCCGCGAGCGGAAAGCTAGTTAACTATAATGCTTGTTATAATCGCGACAGTGCTTACTTTCTTAAGGAAGTCACGCATTTATCTGGAAAGCTAAGCACGTAATATTATGTTTATAAGCACGACTTAAAGAAGTGACTTCCTGAGTAAACTTTTAAATTTAGTATCTTCGTTTCTCTGAAGATAAGTAATGCCACAAAATAAAGAGTTTACAGAAGGACCGCTCCCACCATTTTTGAAAATCTATACCTATCCTTGTCTGACTCTCTAGGGTTGCTTCTGTATTGATTCTGAATTTAAAAAGGAGTAGGTAGTATAAGTTAACAATCATACATAACTAAATTCGTTTATACATACATCTTAAACATGTTTTCATGCCTTAGATGCTGCTTTGATGGTAAACAGAGCATCTAATATCCATTTAAAGTCCCGACGCCACACACGACGAAGACAAGATTCTATTGTACCTATACCGTACCTATTATGTTGTAATGTATTATTCCATTCCTATATGTTATAATGTACTCTATGAACAAGATATAAATATGGTGTGATAGTTATCCCACTAAAAACATAAACGTGAAAAAGGCACTAAGTAAGTTCGACGAAAACATAAAGGTAAAAAAGGTGCCAAGTTCAGCGAAAAATAGTTGAAATCTAAATGGGTTACAAGTTCCATAATTTTTTTCGTTCAAGAACTTCAAATAATTAACATTTTCTTAAATGTTGAATTTATAACTTGTCATCTTCAAAAATTGAAAAACTAACGCAAGAACTGTATCAAGCAATAGTGGTAACTATTTTGAAAACAAGAAAGTGTATTTAAATACCTATGTTGTGTTTTTATCGTATATAGGTAAATAAAAAATATAAGTAGTTTAATAGTCAAAGTCAAATTTGTTTATTCAATTGAGATTGGTTTTTACAATACTTGTGAACGTCATAGCAGCTACGCTATCGATTCGCAAACCCTACAGCGGGAGAACAGCGAGATGAAAACAGGTTCATATTTGTTTCTGGCGCAGCTGTTCTTTATAGTCTTTTCTTGCACTCAAGAATATCGTTTTTCAGCTTTCTTTTTCTGGGAGAATTTGCAGAAACGTGAGTTGCTATTTGTGAATTTGAGTCACATTTAACTTTTTCATATTGTGTACGAGATTCATTAGTCTCCACAGTTGCTTGCGATTCTTTATTTAAATTTTTTTTGACAGTTAGCAAAAGTTTGGGATTAGTGCCTTTTTCAGGACAGTTCGGTTCGATGTTTTGATTATAGAATTGGTTTCGAAATGGGCCTCACAAACTAGAAGATATGTTGACCATTTGTTGCGTACATCTTCTCGATCAATTAAACTTAACCATAAGGTTCGTCTGAAAATAAATCATTTGATTTTTAAAATGAAATAGTTATTTTTGCAACGAAAATAGCCTATGGCACTACTAAATAGGTATACGCATAATCGTGCGTGGTTCGTTTTCTCCTGAACTTGGCTGGCACACTGCCGTGCGTCATAAAAAACTTTACTGCAAGTAAAATGTCATTTGGGGTAAGTATAATGACTGGCGTTCTCTCCCAAACTTGGCAGGCACACTGCCGTGCGCCTAGATAAAGAAAACTTTACTGCAAGTGAAATCTTATTTGGGATTTAATGATTGGCGTCCTTTCCTGAACTTAGCTAGCACACTGCCGTGCGCTTAGATGAAAAAAAATTACTGCAAGTAAAATGTTATTTGGGGTTTAATGACTGAAGTCTCTAAAATGTAAGTAGGATCTCTTAACACTGCTAAAATAAAAGAAAATGCAACGACAACTTTTACTTGAAAATTCGTCAACATGACTTGGCTGTGTTCGCTGAACCGCCAAGAAGTTTTGAGAATACTATAAAATCTAAATAAGGACCAGCGTCATCATCATGTCAGCCGAACGACGCCCACTGCTGGGAATAGGCCTCCCCCAGGGATCTCCACAACTATCGGTCTCATTAGATTACCTATGCGTGACCCGCTACGAGTTGTGATTGTGACCGGCGCGGCGGACCCAAATACTGGCGTTTTACCACAACCAGCTAACTATAAGATGAATGTGTATGGTTCATCGTCGTTATCAAAGCGGCTAGTCCCAAAAGTATCGAGGTATACTCACCTACCAACAAGAAAAAGCAGTTTGACATAACTTACCTTTCAATATAGTTTGGAAATTTAAAGAACGTGTATGCACAGTTTTTTGTCGTATTTAGACAACCAAATACACTGCAACTGTAATAATTATTGGTTATTCATTTTGGTAATTATTGGTAAAATAGGTATATAAGTGTCACAGTGACACGTAGCGGCGCGGACGTGAAGTGATCAATTAAATGCTCTTTGGAACTTGCGATCACTGACCTCTTTGCGATACTCGCGACTGAGTACTGTCCCAAACTGCCCCATTTTGCCTGTATATGTGACGTCTATGTGTGCGTGACGAAAATGACACTTTGTTCTAAGCGGACTCTCTGCTAGGGCGACCGCCCGCGTAGTTACTTTGTGGTAATGCCAATGAAGATATTTTATAAGTAACTGGCTCTCCACCCGCGACTTTATCTGCGTGGAATTTAGATATTCAAGCAACTTTTAGGATAAAATGTAGCATAAGTAACTCAAGAAAAATGCAGATTTTTAAAGGTGAAAGAGTTTTCAAAATCATTCAGTAGTTTTTGAATTTATTAAGTACCTAATTGTCTATTATTTTACCACCTAGGAGAGGGAGTGGAATTCCAAAAATACTATCTTACTACTCACATACTTCTTTTTTATCAGTTGCTTATGAAATGTGAATCAGTGAATAAAAAATAATATTTTTTGTAACAGGAAACTAAATTCGTAGGAAAATAAGTCTCATTTCCATTCGCATTTCAGCGAAACGTTTTAAAAGCTTACAACGAAAATAAATCTATTGAAAGTTTTATAAAATTTCAATTCAAAGGCACCTGCGGCTCCAGAGTTCTGGTTAATATTCATGAGGACCTGGGGCGTGGATGAGGTGTTACACTGAGTTTGAATAATCACGTTAATCAAGAAGCTATCGCATAAAGAAGGAAAATTATATTTACCTACAAATAAACTCACTAAGGAGAATGACCAAAATGTATGGGGCTTGGGCAAAATGCCCACCACTAACGAGACATATTTTAACGAAATAGGTAACTATAAATACTACGAGACGCCAGTCAAAAACATGCTGTCAGTAAAATTTATGACTTTTTAAAATTTATGAATGAAAATATCAAGTTTTGTAACCTTTTTGTGCGAAACAATCTTCAATAATCATTTAAACAAATCTACATTTTTTAATCCAACTACGCATTTGTGTGGTTGTATTTGCCAACAAAAAATCATTACAAGCTTTTTATTAACTTGTTTAGTTAGCTAGTTAGTTAGTGGGGGGCAAATCTTGCAAGCTGAAATTTTGTATACAGGTTTGGTTTAGATGACAATACAATATTGAAGTATAGTCAGCAAAAAAGCTTGTTATGAAAATGAAATTTTTACTAAAGACATTTTTTTTTTCATTAATTTATAACTCTTTAGGTACCCACATTATATTTTTACTGTGTTAACTAGGTAATCGCAGTATTTAGTGACCTATTCAGTGAAATAGGTCTCGTTGCTGGTGGACATTTGGATCACTTTTGGTCATGTTAGACTATAAAAATTTACTTAATATGTATGTATGTAGTAGAGTTTCTAAATATTTTCAAGATAAATAAAATAATACTTGTAATGATGAATAACTAAATCTTATTCGCTAACCTCGGTGGTCGAGTGGAACGCTCGGGTTTTCAAGGTGCCTATGTCTGAGGTCTGAGGTCCCGGGCTCGATTCCCGTTGGGATAAAAGTAGAAAACTTACTTTTCTATATTATTCTATTTCTATATTTCTCGTCACCATATAAATACACATCGTTGCTTCCTATTACCTTAATTAACACAAAGGGTTTAAAGCTTGTTAATTTTGGTTTTCAGCAATGTAATCGATTGTGATGGAGTCCAATATTTTATTAAAGTTTAAACTTCAAGTTTAAAATGCCAGTATCTATCGATATGGTTACCAACATTCATTAAGATTTTAAATTATTTTTATGCATTCACAATGCAATTTTTGTAAGTATAGGAAAAATCTGATAGTACAAAACCACGAGCCCTATAAGCAGCTTTAAGCCTTTCGGTAGGTTAGTTTGTCAGAGCATCGTCAGAGTTCGTGTCCCGCCTGAAAGCTACTTATAGGCCTCGTGATTATTTATACTATCACATTTGTCCTATACTGAAAAGTTGTAAATTAAATATAATAAGATAGACATATAATAGCTAAAACCCCAAATAAAATTGGGTCTTCCCTTTTATTTTACGTTCCAAAGCTGACGTCAAACCGAATCAATGAAGTGGTATCGTGTCAATAAAACTGGATCACTGGATTACTGTCAACATAAAGTTTTACGTTTCCGTACAAACAGAGGGATATAACGTTTTTACGGCTGGAAATATGTGGATTATTAGTTTGTTAAAATGCCTATAACGTTGGGAGATAGCGAAAGAATTTTATGAAGACAATCGAATGGCCTAAAATTCGTCGAATTCATCAAAAAATGAATTCATCTGCTGTGAAAAAAGAAACTTTTGATTTTTGTGGATATGGTTTTCTTTAATAAATGATATTAGGGTTCATCATTCAGAAGATTTGATGCGAAAAAGATAGCGCCTTCGGCCTGCAATTGGTACTAGTACGGCAGATTTATATTTATTTTTCTTTACAGAGTGGCACCATTTTTATGCGCCTAAAAAGGGTGCCAGTAAGTGGGCAGCCGTTTCACTCCTGCTAGGGCTTGCGCCAGAGCTGGACTTGCACGAAAAAACGTTAACACGAAGCCAGCGCTGAATTGTCAGCGACACTTGAGCTAGCAACTTTCGCTTCGCAAGGTTGGTCACGAGCTAGGTGACTGAAAATGATCCTGAACTCTTCCTTACTTCTATAAAATATTGGACACCATCACATACATTGTTCCAATACCAAAGTGTAGTAGCATAAGCACTGGTATTATGGAAATTGGAAATAACGACGGGTATTACCACACCACATACACTCAGACTCGAGGAAATATTGAAAAGTTCGTTTCCTATATTTACGCGACCGGGGATCGAACCCGGAACCTCTAGAGATAGCGGCACCTTGAAATCCGGTGCGTACACCACTCAGCCACGGAGGTCGATAGGCATGTAAGCAATTGGTCCCGCTTGGATTTTCAGTTTTGATCATCAATAACAGCCCATTAAAGGCCACCGCTGGACTTAGACCTCTCAATAGAGCACGATCTGCGGGTGCTCTCATCCAGCTCTTGCCAGCCATCTTGCGAAGTTCAGCGGTCTGAGGATGCAGTTGTTAGCAGCCACCGATGTGCATTGTTTTATCGTCCCTATAAACGACGATATTCATCATAATGCAACGCTATGTCCCAGTTTAGGTACAGTCGAGTTCAATAATATCTGTGCATTTTTGGACTTTGTCGCATTAAATTGTTTGACATCGTCTTTGACTTTCCGTACAAATTGTCACAATAATTACTACGCCAAAGATCAAAAGTGCACACATATTATTTAACTCGACTGTACCTAATTGTGGTCTCCTCATACCAATGTCCATTAAAAATGCCCGACGATGGTGATTTTATGACAAATTGTAATCAAGTTTGTGTTTGCAAGTTGTGTTCAAACATAGCTTTTTGTTTTGTTTGTGTTCATAAATCTAACACATTGACAGGCGATAAAATCTAGCAAAGTAGCTGACAAATGCGATGTTTTATCGATGTCGACAAATCGCTTATCGGTCTTTACGTTCTGTGTGGCCTTCTTTATATATAAACTAGCGGCCGCCCGCGGTTTCACCCGCGTGGTTCCCGTTCCCGTGGGAATATCGGGATAAAAAGTACATATAAACCTTCCTCTTGAATCACTCTATCTATTAAAAAAAACGCATCAAAATCCGTTGCGTAGTTTCAAAGATTTAAGCATACAAAGGGACATAGGGAAAGAGAAAGCGACTTTGTTTTATACTATGTAGTGATACTAATAAGTTTTTTGTAAAAACTTCGTTTTTAGGACAAGCTCTTTTGTTGAATGTACTTAAATATTGTATTGTCATCTAAACCAAACCTGTATACAAAATTTCAGCTCCATCGGACACTGGTAAGTGGGTCAAATTAAGCATGCAAGATTTGTCCCCCACTAACTAACAAACTAACTAAATAACTAACATGGCAAGTTAATAAAAAGCTTGTAAAAAGTTTATTTATTATCAATAAATAATAATATCAATCAATCAATCAAATTATCTTTATTGCACAGCACAAGACATGATACACAAACAGCTACAAGAACATAAAAGACATCAAGAAAAACCATACAATAGGCGGTCTTATTGCTACAAAACAATTTCTTCAATGCAACCTTGGATGAGAGAAATAAATAAATAGAATAATAGGGGAAATGGGTGCTAAAAAGAAGGACAAGGATGGAATAAAAGTATATACCTACTTAAAATAATAATTTACTAAAGGTGAAACTACTTAGACAATTTTATAATTAAAGTAAAAATAGTAAAATACTGATGCAAACATTCTGCAGACGTTGTCAAGAAGCTCCTCAGACATGTCACTGTAGCAAACATCAGCGTAGTCAATAATAGACAGCAAAATGCTTGTGGAAACGCTATTTTAGTGCAGGTCGGCAAAAATTACGTCTAAGATAATAATGTATATTATGTTAAAAATAATAATTGTGTTTTAAAACGGTATCATACTTTGGACTTCCGCAACATAGTTTAGAGGTAGGGGATACGTTCTTAAAAAATGGCTAATTGTCAATTGTTAGAGACAGAGAGAGGATTAGAATCCTAATAGGATTCCAAAACTTATATTTGGTTCTTGACGATGATGATTTATATCATAACTAGCGGCCGCCCGCGGTTTCACCCGCGTGGTTCCCGTTCCCGTGGGAATATCGGGATAAAAAGTACATATAAACCTTCCTCTTGAATCACTCTATCTATTTAAAAAAACGCATCAAAATCCGTTGCGTAGTTTCAAAGATTTAAGCATACAAAGGGACATAGGGACAGAAAAAGCGACTTTGTTTTATACTATGTAGTGATGCGATGAACTAGCTTCATAATTATAAAAGTAATTCTTTCTACTATCGTGAAGAACCAAATATAAGTTTGTTCGATGTTTTCTTTCATAGTGTATTTAAGAATCACGGGGTATTTTTCTCAAGAAATGTATAATTAAGTGCTCATTGTAAATTATTTTATTTATTTGTCCTGTTCTGTTTGTATGCTTAAACATTATTACAACTTAACTCAAATTATACAACGAAACCTTTAACAGTATTACTACAAACCAATAAATTAACCGGTCCCTTAAAGTAATATCCAAATAAGGTTGTGGATTCGTCCAATAGTTGCTAACTTTGCTTTACAAATACGTCCCTTATCTCAAAGGGATAAAGTATAGGGTCTAAAGTGTTGGAGAGGCCGTAAATAGTTATTGGCGCTTAACCCCGATTGAGCAAATTCAGCTTTGGCTTAATATAAGGCTTTGGCCTTTAGGTACAAAGTAGGTATTCGATTTGTGAGGCCGTTGCATTGAAAGGTTGTTCGACTACTCTTTGTGCTCGGACCCGGAAATGCTGTTAAATTAAGTTTGATGCTCTTTCAAGATTGGTTGAAGCGTTTCTAAATTGAGTACAACTTTGATTTATGCCGGCGTCAGACATAGCACAAACATTTGAACAAATATTTCAACCTTCTGGCATAGCAAAGTACATTAGTATTTTATCAAAGCTTTAAATAAATACTCAAATACCCGTGCTACACATGTGTCCAATCATTTGTTCAAATATTTGTTCAATTGTTTGTGCTATGTCTGGCGCCGGCATTAGAGATAAAAGCTAAAAGGTAAGGAACCTCAATGCTGATTGAAGGGCACTCATACCGGTACAGTTTAAGGTAGAATAGCACAGTGGGCTAGAGTGTTGATTCATCAATGTGAGGAATCCTTCGCATCGGATCTTATTCCTGGAGGCACGGGTTTGAATCCCGCCTGAAAGCTACTTGCAGGGCTGATGGTTATTTTCTATCACATTTTTCCTAGGATTTAAAACTATTTTTTTATAGATTATATATTCAAACATTTTTTTTAATAGAGCGTATATTTCATAGACATCCTACTAGAAAACCAAAAAAATTATAATTGTTTTACTATTTTACAAATGAATGATCTCGATAATATTGAGCATAGAGTTATCGGACATTGTAGTAACCAATTTCTTGACCCCATCCTTATTTCTCAAACTGTCAAATCGTACCTTTTAGAATGCCTCAACTCTAAACAATGTTTCATACTGCTAGACAGCGGACACTCCATTTTGACAGCTAATTTTGTTTTGCGAGTATCCTTCCCAACCGCTGTTACCGGGTCAAATATGTTTGATAAATCACTCTAATTTACCTTGACGCTATACCGTCTACTCTACCAGTACCCCTAGTGTAAGTTTTTATGTCAAAAAACGCAAACTATCGCGATACCGTATTTATGTCAATTTGTATGAAAACTGTATCAGCGCCTCTAGCGGCGCGTAGCGCGCTTATGCAGTTTTCATACAAATTGACATAAATACTGACTCGCGATAGTTTGCGCTTGCTTTACATTTAAAAACTTACACTAGGGGTACAGTAGTGTACAGTCACGACCAATAATATGTTTACAACATAGTACTACCTATGTCATATTACAATATTGAGAGACTTCTGTGACACTGATCGTTTTCTTTCGGATACGTGGGACACTCGGTAAGTTTTGAGAAAAAAGTTTTTTTCTTTAAGTCACCTGCCACTTGTAATTATCTTGAAATATTAGATTATTTAAAGTAAAAATACCATCTACGATTTTATCTCCGTAACTATCTGTCCTAGAAATAAAATTTAAAACATAAAAGGTTTATTTCTCTACGACATTGTGAAGAATCTTTTCTAGCTAAAATGCACCTTAACGAACGAAAGTCTGAAGAAATTGCCGAATTTTTCAATATTCGCGCCAGTTAGTGAGGGAGAGGGAGAGGAATTGTGCATTTTGCATTTGAAATACTCATTAACCATCCTAGACAACATATCAAAACCGGGCGGATCATTTGTAAGATTTAAAAGTCTTTTTACTGGGTTAGTGCTCAATCCTAGAAAAAATTGTATAACCACACCGACTCGTTGCGCCAGCAACCCTCTAAAGTACTCGTCCGATCTATTTTTGGTTCTCGCCAAAAACCTTTGGCAGTATTAGAACGTTGTCGCCTCGCAAAAAGTATACACTATAACGATATATCATATATCCAACTGTGAAGCCCAGCCTAGCCGGGACTAGCTCACGATAACGTGATGGGTATGACGCCAACTGGCTTAGCCGTATTAGCTATATTCGGCTCAGAGGAAAAACACTTTCGTCCAGCCATTATTAGATCCGTGACAGATTTATTCGGTGACTGATTCAGATGTGTAGGTACTCTGTTTTCTCAAGTTTAAGGGATAGAATACCTACTTACTTAATTTTACTAATTTCAAAAAGTTTCGTATATTTTTATGTTTTTTACAAGCTTTTTATTAACTTGCCATGTTAGTTAGTTATTATGTTAGTTAGTGGGGGACAAATCTTGCAAGCTTAATCCTGAATGCGAATGATGCGTGCTGCTCCGTAGCTTCGCTATATATATGCGGCAAGAGCGACCGAGCGAAGAAAAAAAATGGCGCTACATTAGGACTATGTTACACTTTCGCTTTTGAGGGTTTGCGCGGTCCGAAATGCTCCTTCGCCGCATTGACTTGGACCGTTCGGCTATCGGACGGCCGATTATAGAAGTTCGAGCTTGTTGTACTATGTGATTGCGATCACCGAAGCTTTGCGCAAAAGCCCTCGCAAGAGCTTTACTTAATTTTAATACAATGTAAATCAAATTAACCGGCAATTTAGCAAGCGAATAATGCTATTTATTTATTGAAAGTAATGTTTATTATCTATTAATCTTACTTTGTCAATTATAATGATGATTGGATGATATTATGAGATATAAACGAAACCTTATAAAGCTTATTCATTAATATTTAATTTAACTAAATATTGTTTATGCGAAAATGTGGGTATTAATTAATTAATTTAGGTACATTAATAAATTTTGTCCATTTACGTATCATTTGAGCTTAATTAAGCTTAATTTGACCCACTTCTCAGTGTCCGATGAAGCTGAAATTTTGTATACAGGTTTGGTTCAGATGACAATACAATATTAAAGTACAGTCAGCAAAACACCTTGTCATAAAACTAAAATCTTATTATTGTATTAATTACATAGGTTTTTGTTTTCCCGATAAGATGGGTCGGCAGTACGGCACCATTTCAGGAGAGATTAGGGTATCTGCTTAAGCCTAACCTTCGAAAGAGATAACTGGTACCAGTTTCTCTCTATGTTCAATGTTTGATTTGAATAATTTCTACAAGCATGATGCACTAGTTTATTTATCCGAATTTGGATGCTAAACTTCGTTTATAACGCGTTGTATAATCTTGTTATTAATTGATCACCAAAATAACCTAACCTAACCCACAAAAATACTAAGTTAGCACCTAAAAATACTAAAATGGACACTTTGCGTGCATTTCAGTATTTTAGGTGCTTACTTTGTATTTATTTGTGGCTTAATTAATTATAAATAAATAAATAAATATTTTCTAACAATCACACCAATTATCTAAGCCCGTAGTTAATTTCTTAAGAAACTGTGTCTACGTGAACTTGATAACGGATAAATATATACTTATATACTTTTTGTTTGTAAATACATACTTAATATGCATAGAAAACACCCAGACCAAGACAAATAGACATGTTGATGCACACAAATATTTGTTTTGTTCGGGAATCGAACCCGAGACCTCTGGCGCAGAAGGCAGGTAGTTTAAATGCGCCAAATCGGTCGTCAAAGTCAAAAATTATTTCTCGTCCATAAGCCTGGCCGCACACAGGCCACTGTGAAAAACGCCGCAACCCCGACCTCTTTCCTGGAGGCCGATCGCCGTAATCATAAGACCACAGCCGTCTCTATCGTCTCGATAGAGAAGGCTGTGATAAGACGCATTAGTCGGTTGTACGTGCAGCTGACGTTTACGCGATGTGCAAACTAAACGCATGCAAACGTCGGTATCGCTGTAAATTAAAACTACGCGTTTTCGTTATATTAAAAATACTTACTTACTTACTTACTTATGCTAATATTACACGGTTCAACCAAATAGATTCACGTTGGTTGAAAGGCGCAGAAATACAGGCGCACATTGCCGTCGAACAATTCACTTGTACGGTTACATTGTTCAATTTGGTTGCTTCATCCAAATTGAAAGGCAAAAGTGAACCGTGTATTTCCGGCTTTACGTACAATGTGCCTCTACTTCACCTACACGTGAAGCAAATCTGTGTTGCCGTACGCAATTTACAATTTAGGAAACGTCAAAAAATTTGCGTGAAATATTACCATAGGGCAAAAAAACTATGATATTATGGCCCGGCCCGGCAAACATATTGACGACCGATTTGGCGCAGGGGTAGGCTACCCACCTTCTGCGCCAGAGGTCTCTGGTTCGATTACCGAACAAGACAAATATTTGTGTGCATGAACATGTCTATTTGTCTTGGTCTGGGTGTTTACTATGTATTTTAAGTATGTATTTACAAACAAAAAGTATTTAAGTATATATTTATCCGTTGTCAAGTTTTCCATGATACAGTTTCTTAATGAAATTACCATGGGCTTAGATAATTGGTGTGATTGTAAGAAGTTATTTATTTCATCATCATCAGCCATTTAATGTCCCCACTGCTGGGGCACTGGCCTTCCTTATGGATGAATAAGGAGAATGAGCCATGACCCACCACGCGGGCTCAGTGCGGATTGGTGGGTATTAACGACTGCAAGTGCAGCCGGGACCAATGGCTTAACGTGCCTTCCGAAGCACGGAGGAGCTCGAGATGAAAAGTTTTTGGTCACCCATCCCGTGACCGACCATTGCGAACGTTGCTTAACCTCAACGATCGCAGGCCAAGCGCTCTATACACTGCGCCACGGGCTCCTCAAAAAAAATAATTTATTATTATTTATTATTTATATGTACAGCGGGGTAGTACATACATTTAACATGAACGCCGACGCCGCTAGTCGTCACTTGTATCTTCTTCTAGCTTCTAGTGGCGGCGATTGTGGCTCGTGTGCGGAGACGGAAAGTATAGTTCTGAAATAGAGACCAAGGTAGAGTTAAAGTCGCCGAATTTAATCCATTTATTCTAATAGCCGATTCTCAGAACCATGTCTACTGGCATATTGGCCATTCGCTCCAAAGTAAAAAGTGCGTATCACAGTTTACTTACTATAAATAGTGTAGGCAATGAACAGATTCTTTGTATGGAGACCCCTACACTAATTCCTCAGTCGATGAAACTTTGCTGGGTTATAAAATAAAACTTTTAAATAATTATCCAAAAAAAACTCACACGTAAGTTAGATATTTATACCGAAATATACAAATCTGTTTATATATTGAACCGAGTAATTTCTCAGTCCAAATTTATTTTACCAAATAAGTTATTTATACTAGTATGTGATACTTGATAAAAATCCAAAACTTTTTCAAGCATGAGTATGCTTGGCAAAATGGTATAATTCCGTTAAAAAGTTCGACAATGACATTTTTCAGTTCAAGTCACCTCAATTGTTTAATTAAAATTTGGTGTTTCTGCTGGGATATTTTTTTGGATATTTTATATTATTGTTTTTATACGTTACATAAATATGTCCGGTGAAGGAAGTTTAGACGGAGCATTTTTCCTAAAAAAGATATCAATGAAATAAGACTTTCATAAAAAAATACCCAAACTTCTATTATTATTATTTTTTGGAAATTTATACCATACTTTTAATTTATTGATACTTTATCATGCTGTAAAGTTTTTTGTGAC
The DNA here is from genome assembly GCA_949710035.1 of Crambus lathoniellus. NCBI lineage: Eukaryota > Metazoa > Arthropoda > Insecta > Lepidoptera > Crambidae > Crambus > Crambus lathoniellus. Next base: position 6,109,307 of record OX453303.1, on the reverse strand, counting down.
TGAGGAATTACTGTGGAGGTCAACTAGCTTCATTGACTACACTAAAATAGAAAGAGAGAAAAGCATTTAATGGCCACACACACGCACAAAAAATATACAATTAAAAGATTATAATCTAAACATTACATAAGAAGAAAACTTATAAACAGAAAAGTAGCAAGGCCAACAAAGAAACCTGTCTCAGCAAAAAGCTTCTCTGTCACTCACAGATGGGCAAAGTGGCAAAGAAGCGCTGTTATCAGTGACAGGCCATCGAACCCAACAAAAAATAAACAAAAATAAGAAAAGCAATCACTGTGCATAAATATATACCTAATACTATATGTATATATAAAAAATACAAAATATAATGTACCTACAATTTTTTTTAATGGAATACTTATCAGTTTTATTTCAAACATAAAAAGAATAAGTATTTACATTGTAAAATTAATTCAAAGGACAAAAAACTACTTTAAACTTCAATGGAGTAGAAAGTAATAAGTCGGGAAAAAGTAAATTTGAATTTAAAATCATAAACTAATGAAGTTAGAGGCGCTGCGAGCCGAACACGCCGCTCCTCGATAATATTGAAACTCAATTTATTTAACGGAATCTGCTTTTATATAAAAAAGCCGCCATTTTATTTTATGATCTATTTTGTCTGAGTGTTGAGAATGAGGTTGACATCTACGGGAGGAAAATCAAAGGAATTTGTATAGCAGATAAGAAAACTAAAAATGGTTCCAGAATAATGTAAACCTATAGGCTTTATTGTTGGTCGAAGACTATAGGTTTAAACTTTATATGGTACTTTAGCTATAATAGTAGATTGTATTACAAGGGAGCAAAATAACATATTTACGGCGAGGGCGCTATTTTGAATCCAGAGCGCAGTGAAGGATTCTAAAGTAGAATCCTGAACGCAGCGAGGAATTCAATATACGTCGCCCGAGGTGAAAATAATTTTGCGGCCGAGTAATACCATAAAGTTAATATACCTATCGGAATAGAGGAACAACCACGAGCTGTCAAACGAAACCGAAATTGGATCGCATTTGTGTGTGTAAAATTGTTTATGTATGCGTGTCAGTGATGTCCGTCATGTCGCTTTTCAGATTAATATCGATATCGATAATATTAAATAATTACAGTAATAAATAAACATATATTGGACACGATCACACTCATTGTTCCAATACCAAAGTATAGTAGCTTAAGCACTATTATTATGGAAATTAGAAACAACGACGGGTAATTACCACATACACCCAGACCCGAGGAAATATAGAAAAATTTGTTTTCAACATTTACCCGACCTGGGGGAATCTGGATATGGGTATGGGCTTCAACTGTCATTTGAATTCCTGATTCTGATAGATTTTGTTCTGTTGAACGTTGCTAGCTAGTTATCGTTATACCCGACGTCACAAAACAACGAACTGATAGTGGCTATTTTCTTTATAAAATTGACTTAAAGTTCCCAAAAACGTATGAAGTTCATATCCATAAAGTTACGCGGTAGCCCCCCTGGGGGGCTACCGCGTACTTGATAAGCTGTTAAGGAGAGGCAATGTCAGTTATAACTAAAGGTGTGCGTTATATTCGATAACGCATATAGCATAACGTTATAAAAATATAACTATCGCACCTAATATAAAAATATAACTTATTCTGCTATTGCTATATTAAATTATATCAAGCAGGGCGCCCGCCGCACGCCATCTAGTGTATTCGAAATGAACAAATGAAAATACAGAACTGAACGAATGAACTGTGTTCTCCTTCTCTATCCAGCCGTTATTCCAACCGCACGCGATGCAAGTATTGCTCTCTCTTTTCTTGGTAATCAAATCTATCAAAATTCAACTCTATCAAATAGAAATAGAGTTGAATTTTGAAAGTTGTAAAACCAAATAACGCGTTATATTTGAAACAGTTGAGACAGACTCTAATGTCTTATCAATAAGGACTAATATTATAAATCACGTACGACATGCGATTTGAACGAACATGTTATTTTTCTGCTATAACATTTATTACTGTTATTAGTATATTTAACTAATGCTGTCCTGTGGAATTCTTGATCGCAAACTCACGCTCGCTCGGTGCTTAAAAAGTACTTAAGAATTCTGTTTTTAATAGCGTAATATGAATTTATTCGTGTTGTTATTTGTAAAATAGTGGAAAAAATAATAAATAATTGGTTTATCATTAAGTAGTGTAAAAACATTAATAACTACTTTTAGTTTAACATAGGTTATAATAGGTTATTTATTATATTAGGTACTTAATACTAATATATTATAGCATTAAAAATAACCTAATATTTTAATGTAGCATAACGATATGCTATAATATACGAATATAACATAATAGCACACCTTTAGTTATAACACCATAAAATGTTACCCTTTTCATGAGCAAATAAAGTATATTTCATTTCATTTCATTTCATTTCATTTCATTTTCATTTCATTTCATTTCATTTAACAAAAAATATTTTTTGAACAAAAAATTTTTTTTTATTTCTATCGGATGTCTCCTAAGTATCTCCGGAGTACCATAGGGGGTTGAAAATTTTGTTAGATTTTAGCGACGCTACGACGCACTGTTTTTGAGATTATCTTTATTCTTTTTTAAATAAAAAAATAAAAAATTAAAAAAAGAAATCTCAAATATTCTTCTCTCTTATTTGAGATATAAATAAAAAAAGTCGTTTTTATAAAACTATTTTTTTTTTAATTTTCCAAGTCCCGTCCCCATACAAAATCAGTTGAAAACTTTTTCATTGCCGATGATGTAACTCTATGGTTGACTGTAAGCAAATTCAGTTCTATTTTTAAAATTCTTTTCCACCCTAGGGTGCAACGGATAGTTTTGGACCCGCTGCTCAGTTTAAATATACATCACTTTCCGAATCTGAGAGATGAAATAGTAGATTTCATTACAAGTGCGGAAAGCCTGTCATTGCAAAGAGTTCCGACAAATGTCTACCCGAGCCGAGGCGCAGCCGAAGGTGAGGGTTGACAGTCGGAACAAGTTGCAATGACGGTTCCGCACGTGTACTGAACAACTATTTTTAATACAGTGGCGAAAAAATTAAGCAATTTAATAAAATAATAAAACACAATAAACTCAACTAACTAATCGTAAAAGAATTAAGCAGAGACTTTTTTTTGTTTTCTTCACCCATTCTGGGTTCGCAAAGGAAACTATGATCATACAGCCAAGGCTTCAGTAGAATTTTTTTATTGATATGAAATGAAAATTAAATTAAATGAGATGAAATGAAATGAAACCTAACAAAAGCAATCCGAATCCTACAGGAGCGCCTTTCCTTATTTCTCTCTTTTACCACATCGTTTTCCATTAAAGCCACATTATTGCACTAATTCCACCATACTAAGTACCTACCATAAAAACCAGAAAAAACTAATTTAGAAAATTAAGAAATAAGGTCCCTCATTTTCTTTTCACTTACTTGCGCAAACTCCTTTAAGCATATACTATGGTAAATAGTGCACGTCATACCATATTTAGTAATCTGTGGTCATACAGGCAATTTTATGTATTTTTTATATTCATAAATTTAATTTGGCCGATACTAATATTAATTTAATGTATAATTAAAATTACTTTTAAATCTGAAATTTACTTTGGCCGATACTAATATTAATTTAATGTATAATTAATATTACTTTTAAATCTGATATTGAAAGAAATAAGTAGCTTCTTTTTAAAAATATTTGCATGAACCATAAAAACTTCTATGTTTTTTTTTTAGTAAAAACTTCGTGGTTGGTTTTTTCTTTTTAATAGACAATATTTTGACAGTTGGGAAAGAAAACGCACGAGTTCGGGAAAGGTAAAGAAAAAGTTCGAGTGTGTAATAGCCCACATCCCGAACGCTATAAGTCCCTGCAATACGCCACTTTTTGAGCAACTGTATTAAAATAGTAGATTTCATTACAAGTGCGGAAAGCCTGTCATTGCAAAGAGTTCCGACAAATGTCTACCCGAGCCGAGGCGCAGCCGAAGGTGAGGGTTGACAGTCGGAACAAGTTGCAATGACGGTTCCGCACGTGTACTGAACAACTATTTTTAATACAGTTGCGAAAAAATTAAGCAATTTAATAAAATAATAAAAAACACAATAAACTCAACTAACTAATCGTAAAAGAATATAAGCAGAGACTTTTTTTTGTTTTCTTCACCCATTCTGGGTTGGCACAGGAAACTATGATCATACAGCCAAGGCTTCAGTAGAATTTTTTTATTGATATGAAATGAAAATTAAATTAAATGAGATGAAATGAAAATTAAATTAAATGAGATGAAATGAAATGAAACCTAACAAAAGCAATCCGAATCCTACAGGAGCGCCTTTCCTTATTTCTCTCTTTTACCACATCGTTTTCCATTAAAGCCACATTATTGCACTAATTCCACCATACTAAGTACCTACCACAATAAAAACCAGAAAAAACTAATTTAGAAAATTAAGAAATAAGGTCCCTCATTTTCTTTTCACTTACTTGCGCAAACTCCTTTAAGCAGATACTATGGTAAATAGTGCACGTCATACCATATTTAGTAATCTGTGGTCATACAGCCAATTTTATGTATTTTTATATTCATAAATTTAATTTGGCCGATACTAATATTAATTTAATGTATAATTAAAATTACTTTTAAATCTGATATTGAAACAAATTAGTAGCTTCATTTTAGAAATATTTGCATGAATCATAAAAACTTCTATGATTTTTTTAGTAAAAACTTCGTGGTTGGTTTTTTCTTTTTAATAGACAATATTTTGACAGTTGGGAAAGAAAACGCACGAGTTCGGGAAAGGTAAAGAAAAAGTTCGAGTGTGTAATAGCCCACATCCCGAACGCTATACGTCCCTGCAATACGCCACTTTTTGAGCAACTGTATTAAAAATGATTTTTTTGTATCCTGCATAGCACAGCAATCTGTCATGGACATTTAGCTATTTCGTTGTTTGAGCCATGGCTGGGTATTTGTTTTGTTGAGCAGGGGGACTTGTCCATTGACCACTCTCGCTATTGTTTGGGGAATCGGTTTATAAGATTTGGAACGCTATTCCTTCTCTGTCTTGAATAAACGATACTTCCAGTACCCGTTAGTCTAGCAGCCAGAGCATTACAGGGTTGTTAATTTTTATTGGTAGCTACTTTAGGCTACGTGCAGCGATTTCTTGTTTCACGGTGTAGAGCCTCAGGTGATAAATATTGATATTATTAGTAATGGGTACCTGACATTTAAAAAAAATATTGTAAAAACCTTAGCCTTAGTATAAGTACTTGTATGCCTTAAACATAATAATATTATAATCTTGCATGTAAATTTATTTTCCCAAATTAATTGTAAACTAACTGTTTTTTTAATCCTTTATGTGAAAGTTGTGTTTACCTGTAATTTAGGTACAATTTCTATTAAAAAAATGTCTTTTAATATGTTTTTAAATTAAGTTCCGAATTGTAGGTACTTGGTTGGTATTCCCTAACAATAAAATAAAAAAAATAAAAAAAATGACAATAATAACTAATTAGTGATACAGTTATATTATTATTAACCGCAATATTATAAATAAAAACTGTCTCATTTAATTAATTTATGTTCTTTTATCTTTCATGTAAATAGTTTTATCATCTTACAGGGGCGTTATAATAAACAATAAAAACATACTTACTACACTTACACTTAACTTTAATACTTAAATGTTCTTTTCTATTATAAAAATAATAAGAGAAATGCCCACTAAAGCCTAGTTCGCAACACACAATTGCCGCTACATCCCTGTCAAATTAAGGCGTCATTCGTCAAGATTTAGAAGACATATCGTCTATTCTAGCCATCACGAGCCATGAGTATATTTATTCTAGACTTTGTGCCGTATAAGTTATTTGAAAGGCCATTAGTTTGACTTTATAGTTCGCAAATGTCACGTGGGAAGAATACTAGACCACGACCAACTAGAGTTGGGTAAATAAAGAAATATGCTTGCTTAGGCATCGTTCACACCAAACGTAGATATTGTCCGCCGGCGACTGTGAGTATGCTCACATTTCAGAAGTTAAATATACAACTTGTAGGTAACAGAAATAACGCAAAACCTCAAACACCCTAATCAGAATATTTACTGCATTTTATAAAGCCTTTTTACCCAGTCATACGGTTTATTTTCGTTTGTTTCTACAGGTCGACAAAGACCGTAATTACTTAAGTTTAAGTTTTTTCGTGGAAAAAATTACCTAACTCTTTTTCTTTTCAACTTTGTTTTGGCCACTGTACCGGTTTTGGTCAGTTTTCACTTTAAAGTTATATAAATAGGAATTAAATAATTATTGCTTATATTTATTGATGGCGAATAAAATATTGGACTTTTAGTTAATAATTACAGCACTTAGCTTTTATATTTTAGAAATAAACACGTGTTATGTTTCAAAGTTAACATTTTGTAAAATTCTTAAGCAAAATGTTAGGGGTAAAGGTTTTGTAAAATCATTTTTTTTCTACAATAAAATTATTTTATGGTTATTTAATATTTTATATCATATTAAAATATGTTTCTTTTAGATGGATTAAGTGTTGTTTTTTCACTGTTCTTACAAAAAGTTGGGAAACAATAAGTGGCCAAAAGTGGGGCTAGAAATTTTAGCATTGTGCCACCTTTGGCCACTTTGGCATTAGTAGAAAGTTTCCAACCTATCATAAAGTTCATTTGTTTTAAAAGACTCACAACTCACTTTTGTTAGCTAACATACTAGAAAATTAGCGGATTGAGGCTAGTGTAGGCACTAGCCTACACTGGCCTCAATCCGCTAATTTTCTTTTAATCAAGTGATAAAGGTATACTTATAAAATTGTAGTAAGGAGCTAGCTGTGATTGAAATACTATTTCATGTAGTGTTTTAGTCCAGAACTCTAATAAGACATCAATTTAGCATAAACTCAACTTATAAATATAGTAATTTTATGAAAGTGGCCAAAACCAATGCAAACGGTGTATTTGGCCCCCTCCGCAGAATTTGTTCTAAATAAAAAAAAACTATTGATCTTTTTTTACTTTGTAGATTGTACCCTTAAAGGTCGATAAATTATCTATAACTCTACATTATAAATTTTCTCTAAAATACTTAAGATCATTAAGCACTAAGCGGTTAAAAGTGAAAAAATCCTTAAAGTGGCCAAAACCGGTACGCCTGCCCTATATGGAAAGGCGATAAACTGCGTAACGCACGCTCGCAGTCAGCGGCCGAGAGTGCGTTTGGTCTGAGCAATGCCTCTTGGCCGTGTCCCGATCAGGCTCACAGTAAAGCTAATACTACACGGTTCAACAAATTTGATTGATTCACTTTGGTTGAATGGCGCAGAAATACAGGCGCACATTGACATTGAATGATTCGTTTTTACGTTTACATTGTTCAATTTGGTTGCTTTATCCGAATTGAAAGGCAAAAGTGAACCGTGTATTACTGGCTTAAGTGCGCTGAATCAAACTTGAAAGGGCGAGACCACAACACTGCGTTGCAGCGGCGTCGTATCGCAAAAACAAGTCGCTGTTGCTGTGCAATACGGTACAATACAATACCACAGAATATATAACACAATACGTCGTAGGTACCTTTTTATGATATGCGACGCACGCCGCAACGCAGTGTTGTGGCCTCGCCCTAACTACTGCTTGGCCAATAATCGTACACTACTGACGTCATAACAAAGATAATAACGTGTAATTTATTTAATTCGTTGGCCGACACTTTTATTTTTTGGTCCAAACATGTATCGGGTCCTTTTCACATAAAATAAATATCCCTTATCAATCAAAATATCATCTTAGTCCTGTAGTAACAGCTTTATTTATACATCGGAATATGTTCAAGTTAAGCTGAAACCTTACGTAAGTTCTTAACATAAGTGGCGAACGATTTTATCCTCAGTAATACTGTTTATTCGACCATTACGCAGCTTATCGGGGAACCCATCTAAACGTCGAGGTTCGGACATAAGATTTTTTTTATAAACGATACGGTCAGCGAAGTTTGAGCTGGGGGTTATAAAGAGGGGAGTATGGGCATTCTGAGGTTCATTTGAAACACTATGTTATCTAAATCTACTACCTACACCATAGAACTTAGAACTTTTATAATAAAGCTGAAGAAACCCGCTACTCCTGGAGTTCTCAAATACTGGGGATAGAGATAAGATAGCCAATCTTATCTCTATCTACTCGAACAAAACAATGATGAAAACATTGTTGTGACAGCAGCCTTACATAAGATGATGGTAGCTAGTCAGGCGGACTCAGGACAAGTACCACCAACCAAACCGAATACAATATGGACTGTTCCCCCACTGGGAATCGTACCCTAGACCTCTTGGTCAAGATTGCAGAGGCGGTGAAAGTGCCTAGACCAATATAATTTTATAACGTGTACCTTCTAAGCATCCGTAAAACCTACCTACTCTTTCGAATAAAAAGTGTATCATCGAAATAGACGCATAAAGCAGAAACTATCAGTCGACAACACTGTGTTTTTTCAGGATTCTAAAACAACTTCTGAAACTGTCTACTGTGAATTTTTAATGTGAGTTAAACCTTTAGTCTATCATATCAGAATATAAAAAAGGATTACCAAAATAGGTTCATAAATGGCGGAGGTATCGTGGCACATACAAAAGAACAAACGAATTGACAACCTCCTCCTTTTTTAACCGACTTCTAAATCAAAAAGGAGGAGGTTCTCTATTCGTCTGTATGTATGTTTTTTTTTTTTTTTTTTTTTTTTATGTATGTCCACCGATTACTCGAAGACGGCTGAACCGATTGAAATGGTTCAAACGTTATTACATCAGGTTGGTTTCCAAGTTGGTCCCATTTTTTGAAATTTTGAAATCGGTTCAGTAGTTTTCAGGAAATCTTGAAAATACTGTCGTTTTCGTCACCACTTTATGTGAATTTAATACGTATCTTTAGGCATAACTTCTTTGTTTATAAACCGATTTAGATGATTCTTGTTTTGTTAAAAAGGGGATACCTCAAGGTATTTTAACCGACTTCGAAAAAGGAGGTTTTGAGTTTGATCACATACCTATTTACCAGAAAACACGTAAATTGCCTGCACGATGCACTAAAAAGAGTGAAATAAAAATTATTTTTATAAAAAAATAAAACCGCCTTCTAAAAAACCACATCAAAAAAGTAAGAAATAATTCCTCACCAAATAAATAACGTAAGTACTTTGAAGTCGGGCGGGTTTTAACAAAAACAACAAAAAATTGTACATGTTTCACGCCCGACTTCAAAGTACTTACGTTATTTATTTGGTGAGGAATTATTTCTTACTTTTTTGATGTGGTTTTTTAGAAGGCGGTTTTTTGAAGTCAGTTGACAATCATATTAATTACGGGTACAATCTTCCGGTTGATTAATAATGGCCATTAAGAAGTTATAGACGCCTTTACGGCTTAACTAGGCAGTTTTAAACTTTGCCTGAAACCGTTCATTTAGTAACATTAGCGGAAAGTTACCGATTCGCTCATTAACCTACTTTGGAAGAGACAACTTAATTATTTATTTTGTTGCTAAGTCATGTCATGTTTGTTTTGGTTAACTTGTTCTTGGATTGTGTATATACTCACAACAAATTGATATTATTGTACTGTAACTCAAAAAGTTACCCAATTAATTAATCATATGAATAAAGATAAAAAGAAATAAAAAATATTTTTTTTTCAAATAAACATGATACACAATATGTACCGTCAACATTTTGCCTACCGCCCGTTCAAGACTATTTTAACTGACAAGAAGAAGCAATAAACTTGCCAGCGTTTCGGTAACGACATTTACAAAAAAATATCCAACACTAGCGGATCCTCGCGGTTTTACCCGCGTTCCATCTATGAGGACTCTACAATGAAAAGCGTTACGTTAAGCAACCGCTTATATCAAAATCAGACCTGAGTTAATGTTTTTAGTGTTCATCATTATCTATCATCTATATTTATTTAATATTATAAAGAGGAAACACTTGATTGTTTGTTTGTTTGTTTGTTTGTTTGCATCGAATAGGCTAAATAAACTACTGGACCGATTTAGAAAATTCTTTGATCATTAGAAAGCTACATTCTTCCCGAGTGCCATATGCTATATTTTATCCCGATATTCCCACGGGAACGGGTACCACGCGGGTGAAACCGTGAGGATCCGCAAGTAAACTTGTAAGATCGTAACTGAAAAAAAATCCAATCATTTTTATCTCTCAAAACGAAGCGTTTCACCTCAATCTTATCTCATTCATCTGTGTTTAAGCGACATTAAGACTGACGGTGGTAGCGTCCTTATCCGAAATCGCCGACCCAAGGATCCAACTATAACAGATTAAACCCTAATCTTTGAGGAAGCCTGAAAGACTTAGAAACGTGTCTCTTTAGCTTTGTTTTTTGCCTTTTTCTTTCCCATTTAACTTTCGTTTTGTACTGTTTTGTAAGCCTTACTTTAATTCAAGTGTTTGTGTTAGGCATATATTCTTGTGTGTTGTGAACCAAACGATTTGATGTTTACAAAAATGGGTAATCAAAAACATCTTGAGACTGTATCATGTGTTCTAACATAGCCCTAGTGATAAGACAAGGTCCACGAAAATGAAACACGCATACCTACATAAAACCACCACAGATGTTCAACAAATGTTTGTCAATTCAATTAAATTCAATTTGACCCTGGTAAGGATTAAACTAGCGATACTGCATCATCGGAATCGTGCTGTGTAGGTAGCTAATATGTTATTATCATCATTAGCCATACGACGACGCCCACTGCTGGGCGTCTGGGCAAGGATCTCAGCCACCGGTGTCATATTTTTTTGATCCACAACGGGGTAGCACTTAGTCTTCATCATACCTGATGTTAAGTGATGATATGGCTGAAGGTGGAAGAGCACTACTCCCAGAATTCTCAATTTCTATGTTCTGATAGGACAAAATTAAATATTATATGCTACCAAATAAAGCATAGGTAGTGAATTAATAAAATTACTTAATTATTTATTTTTACATTTTTTGCATTCACAAGGCAATTTTTTTATAATTAAAGACGACACCGTAACTTAGTGGTTAGAGCATTCGCCCGGACAGAGAAAGGTCGAGGGTTCGAGTCCCATCGGAGCTAGTTGTGAGATGGATCGATATTTTGATACTTCATTTTAAGTTAATTATTGTTCTTTAAATTTAACTTTCATAATGGATGGATCGTTTCCGTTCCATCCATTCTCATCCTTTAAACACATTGAGCATGATTCGATCAAGCCGGTATCGAATAAAACCATGTTGAAAGCATTTTCGTGCAGATACAGTGTAACAGCGATACCTATTATGATTCGAATTTGGGCCCAAATGAGATTGCGATGTGTGTATTTCGGTCCGAAATGGGATAACGAGAGGTGCGAACGTCGGTCGTTTCGTGGCGCGCAGAGTGGGTGTAGGGTGGCCAAAATTATTTTAGTAATTTTGACATAAAATTAGCTTTTACAATGGGGACAATAAGTAATTTGTATTCAACATCCCTCTCTCTCTAGCCTTCTTCAACCAATAGCTTGGTGTAGGCCTCTTTCAATTGTTTCCATCTCTCTCTGTTTTGGGCAGTTAGGGTCCAGTTGCCGCCCGCCACCTTCTTGATGTCATCCTTCCATCGCATCAACACCTCCATGTGGTCGCTGGGGTGCGATCACACGCGGCTGTGGGCTGAGGATATGAGTGAGGGAGAATGAGGATATGGGATGGAAGGAATGGGATGGTTAGGATGAAAAGTCGAGAATCGTACTTACATGTGATGAGGTGGGTAATGAGTTCTTGAGGTGACGGGCTGCGGCGGACCAGGCGGTGATGCGATGATGACCGACGGGACGGGGTATGCGCACTAACACTGACACAAATCCACCGGCCGGGGTCTGTTTATGAGCTGAGATAAGTTTATGAGCGTTCGGGTAGGTATGCGATAACCCAAAATGGTGTCGACCGCGTGGTTCGTACGCGCTTCGACGCGACACACGGTTAGCGTTCGCGGCGGGGGTTTTTGCACTGAGCCGGCGAGCGGCGCTCGCGGCGGTGAATCTTCGAGAGTGAATGAGTGAATCAGTCCGTCGCGCCATGATTGGCGCGTACATCCTGGGGGGCCCGGGGAAGACCCTCTTCTTGAGCTGAATCCAACGGCAACCTGGCTATCTTGAGGACAGGTCTGCGCAGATGTCCTTGGGCTGTGTCCAGATCCACAACTCGGATCATTCCATCTTTGCCTGGTATTGTGCGGGTAATTCGACCCAGTCTCCACTGTAGCGGTGGCAGGTCATCCTCCTTGATGAGTACGAGTTCGCCGACTTGAGGAGGTGAGGAAGGGGAGAGCCATTTGGAGCGGGTTTGAAGGGTATGGAGGTAGGACTGGGTCCACAGTGTCCAAAAGCGCTGAGAAAGAGCTTGTATGAGCTGAAAACGTCTATGAGCGGATAATGGCCTGTCATCAAAGGACGGCTCGGGCAGGGCAGTGAGTGGACGGCCAATAATAAAATGACCGGCAGTTAAGGGTTCGAAGTCCGAGGGGTCGGACGAAAGTGGGCAGAGGGGCCTAGAGTTGAGTACGGCTTCGATTCATGCCAGAAGTGTGCTGAATTCTTCAAAAGTGAAGTGCTGTTCACCAACCACGCGATAAAGTAATTGTTTCGTAGACTTGACATTAATTTCGTGTAAAGCACCGAACCAGGGCCCCTTAGGGGGGTTCAGTAACCAAGTTATGTGCTGAGTGGCAAGTCTGTGTGTGATTGCATCATTATTTGCAGTTAGGAAGTTCTGAACTTCAATGAGATGGTTCCTAGCACCTACATAATTTGTGCCGCAGTCTGATCTAATCAGGACTGGAGCACCGCGTCGCGAGACAAATCGTTGTAACGCCGCTAAAAAGGCTTCCGTTGTAAGAGCTGAAACGGCCTCCAAATGAACGGCCTTTGTCGAGAGACAAACAAATATGCAAAAGTACGCCTTTAGAAGTTTAGCGTTCCGTAACGTGCTAGACTTTATGTGAAACGGGCCGGCAAAGTCAGTCGTGACTTGACTAAATACCGGTTGAGGGTTAACCCTGTCCGCCGGCAGGTCAGCCATGAACGGGGCTGTAGGTTGAGCGCGGGATCGGAAACATCTAATACATTTATACACACGGTGTCGGACCACACGGCGAGCGGATAGTATCCAGAATTGCTGGCGTAGAATGGCATGCAAAGTATCAGCGCCAGGATGGCAATGTATTTTGTGATAGTGGTCTATGATAAGGTCTACGAGTGGGCTTGAGCTGGGCAGAATGAGTGGGTGTTGAGCCTCATATCTAATTGACGCATGAGAGAGACGACCACCGACTCTCAAGAGACCGTCTTTCAAAAATGGTGAGAGACGCTGTAGTCGGTTGGTACAAAGTCTGTTGGTTTGCAGACGATGAATATCATCCGCAAACTCGTTCTGCTGAACGGAGCGCACCCAAAATAACAGAGCGGCCTTACGCTCACCAGCTGTCAATGGACCAGAGCGCCGTTCGCCTGGTTTGTGTTTAGAGTTTAATAAAAAACGCTGGATGCAAGCCGTCACTCCGACGAGCTTGTCAAGAGAGCTGAAGCGCGCAAGCAGCTCGTGATCTATGTCTGGAACTGCTATATGAGCAGGCACCTTTTGTGGCTTGAGACCGGGCAAAGCATGATGTCCCAAAGCCACTGGCATCTTGGGCCAAGTGTGAGGAGGCTCTTTGAGCCAGCTGGGGGACCACCAGAGGTCATGAGCAGAAAGAGCGTGAGCAGACATTCCCCTGCTTGCACAATCTGCAGGGTTCAGTCCCGTGGGAACGTGTCTCCACGTGGAGCTGGTCGGGCAGGACTTTATCTTAGCCACTCGATTGGCTTCGAAAGTCTGGAGCCGATGAGGGGGCGTGTTGAGCCACGCCAGCACTATCGTGCTGTCTGACCAACAGGTATGTTGGCTTATAGTGAGGTGAGCCGACAATTCAGCTGACACTCGTGTCATGAGCTGTGACAAAAGAGCTGCAGCTGATAGCTCCAGCTTGGGAATCGTGAGCTTATTCTTAATTGGAGCCACCTTTGACTTGGCAATGACCAGGTGTACATTAACCAGTCCATTGGCATCGAGCTCATGGAGATAAACGACAGCGCCAAAGCCGGCTTCTGACGCGTCCGCGAACCCGTGAAGCGAGTAAGTGGACGTGGACTTGTATTTACAAATGTGCCGAGGTAATCGAAGAGCTGAGAGCCGAGGAAGATCCTCTGAGATGTGTTGCCACTCTGTGTGGACTTCATCTAGGGTGGGCTCGTCCCATCCCAGTTTCATGAGCCATAACTTCTGTAAGAGAAGCTTTGCGCGGAAGATGACTGGGGTAACCCAGCCATTAGGGTCATAAAGGGATGCGACTGTGCTGAGAATGGAGCGTTTGGTAACCTGAGTGAGTGAGGGGAGAGAGATGCGATACGTGAACTCATCCGATTGAGGAATCCATTGTATGCCTAGGACCTTGATGGTATTCGACTCTGGGCTGAGGTCAAAATCTTTAGGCATGTCGCATTGGTCATCTGGGAACCGTTCAAGGAGCTGAGGAGAGTTTGAGGTCCATTTACTGAGCTGAAAGCCACCCAGAGCTAGTAAATTAATCAGCTCTGTTTGAAGTGCCTGAGCTGACTCCACAGAGTCATGACCAGTGAGGATATCGTCGACGAAAATTGATCGTCGTATGATGTGAGCAGCATGGGGGTAGCGATGACCTTCATCATCAGCCAACTGCAGCAGGGTGCGGATGGCGTGGTACGGGCTAGACCGTAACCCGTATGTGACGGTATTGAGCGAGTATGTGAGCAGGGGCCGGTCAGGTGACGACCGCCAGAGAATGAGCTGATAATGTCTTTGGTCTGGGTGGATGAGTATGTTTCTGAACATCATTCTGATGTCAGTACTGAAGACTACGGGATGTGTCCTAAAAGACATAATAATGTCAACAATATCTTGTTGGAGAGCTGGACCTGTGTGAAGGCAATCATTTAGGCTGACGCCATTTGAGCTTTTACTACTACCGTCAAATACAGTACGTAGCTTATCTGATCCCGTCTTGAAAATGCCATGATGGGGGATGTAGTAATGAGGCTTATTCGCGAAAGTACTTGGGTGGCATGGTGCCATGTGTCCCATGTTCACGTACTCAGTCATGAAATCTACATATTTTGAGCGGAGGGGCGGATTTGCCTGTAGTTTCCTTTCAAGGTTGAGGAACCTACGTAACGCAATAGCATGAGTGCTGCCTAAGGTCGGCGCATCTGGGAGAAAGGGCAAAGTTACCATATAACGACCTGAAGGATCACGAGTGGTTGTGGTGCGGAAAATCTCTTCGCACTGTTCTTGTAATGGGCTGATTTGTGTATGAGGTTGGGGTTCCTCTGACTCCCAGAACCTCTCAAGGTTTTTACATATTTCATGAGTAGAAACGTCGGGTTCTGAATTTGAGCTGATAATGTGAGCTGAGTTCGACTGGTTTGCCGGTGTTGCACATAGGTCCTGAATGGGGCCTATCAATGTGAAGTCAAAAATCGTGCCGAAGGCTATGGGCTTCCCCCGGCCCAACGAGACCTTAGTCCCGTCCAGAACTTGGCCGAGAACATCACAACCCAACAAAAGATCAATTGGAGCTGGTGTATCGTATTCCTGATCTGCCAAAGGAATTGGTTTTTCCCCTTTTACCCGTGCGATATGTGGGACTTTATGCAACGGTAAATAACCGGTAACATTTTCTAAAATATGAGCTGTAGCTGTAATGGTAGGTGTGTCATGATGTGTAGGACGACATACTATAGTGATTGATGCCTTTGATTCCTGAGAGTTGTGGTTTCCCACTCCTGCGATTTTTAATGATGTTGAGCTGAGTGGCAATTTCAAAATACGAGCCATGCGCTGAGTTATAAGTGTTAACATGCTACCAGTATCTAACAAGGCTCGCGCTATGTGAAAATGGCCATGTACGTCTGCTATTTTTAGCGAGACGGTAGGCAATAAAATGGGCTGATTAATGACGTGTTCATCACGTTGTGCAGAATTACAATAACTATGATCCTCTTTTGGATCTGATATCGCAGAGTGGGCTTGTGGTGTCTGTGTATGGGCTGAGTGAGTATATACTTTATGTGAGTTTGAGTGTGTATGTGGTTTGTATGAGTGTGTGGGCTGAATGTCGTCCCCGTTGTGCTCTGTGATTGTAGGTAGTCATTGTTGACCACCTACACGTGACCTACTGGGTGAGCGTGAGTGATTGGGTGGGTTGTTGGGTTTTGGTGGTGTCACCTGTGAGGCGTGTGCGGATGGATGTTGGTGCTCATGAGCTGGGCGATGTCTGGGCTGATCTCTCAGATGAGGCGGTAGCAGATGAGCGGATGAATGGGGTGGAGAAGAAGCACCGGGACGATGTAGGGATGTGTGGTGCCTATGGTCTCCACACTCTTTGCAAGCCCCCTGGGACCTGCATTCGTTTTCGTAGTGGGGACCTAAGCAGCGTCGGCAGCGGTCGCGGGCGTTTATAAAGTCCCAGCGACCTTGGATGGGCTGATTGTTGTACTTCGGGCATGCTATGAGCTTGTGACCCTTGTTCTGACAATATGGGCAGTAAAAGTTTGATGTTGGGGAAGCGCGGGTGGGTTGAGCTGAGTATGTCCTTGACTGCTGCACCGGCGGCTGCCTACGTGCAACGCTTGGCTCAGAGCTGAGCTGAATTGGTTTAAAGTAGGCCGGATACTGCCTGCGGGAAGTGCTGGGTTCAGGGTTGGGTTGAATGGGTCTGTAGCCCTGGGATGGCCTACGCGGAAAGGCCTGATTTGTCTGATTGAGCTGACTTGGCTGAGAAGGCGCTGGTCCAGACCATTCAGTCTCAACACAGCGTGCATGCTCCTCTAGAAACTCAATGAGGTCCTTTAGAGTAGGCAGAGATGGGGAAGAGCTATGCTTCCTCTCAAAGAGGGTACGCAACTCCCCCTTCAGCTTTCGCACTACTATTGAGACAAAGACATAATCTGTTTCTTGCATGGGCAGATCAAGGTTATTCAACGCACATTGAGCTGAAACGAATGGAGTTAAAAATAGTGTGCGGATATCTGAGCGGGCTGAGATGTTTGGTAGACCTAATATAATATCTACAAACCTATCTATTAGAACTCGCCTGTTCTCATATCGCTTTGTCAGGATATCTAATGCTACGGCCAAGTTCTCATTCGTGATCTTCAAGTGAGACACCATACTGAGTGCTTCCCCTGTTAGGCACGAGAGGAGGTAGTGAAGCTTGATGGCGTCCGACAGGTGCGCCAAATCGCTCGTCAAGCTTCTGAAAACTGTTATAAAGGAAGGCCAATCTTCGACCTTAGAGCTGAATTTCGGCAGTTGAATTTTTGGCAACACTGCCTGGGCTGAGCTGAGAGGAGGCGGAGTTTGTGCTGATGACGTGGATGGCTGAGGAGCGGCCGTTAATGAGCTGATGAACTCGTTCGCGACGAGTATCTGAGTATAGGCTTCCATTGCCTTCTCGTGTTGTTCAGTGTACGAATTTTCAGTGGTTTCATCGAGCTCCTTTTCATCTAGTATGGCGTGAAAGACCTTATTTAACTTATTCTTCCACTCCTCCAGCTTGTTGAATCGAGCGGAAAAGTCATTCTTAGAGAATCCCGGTTTACCGCCCAAAACAACATCCCCTATTTCACGCAATTGTAAGATGCTCTTGACGGCCTCCCTGAATATAGCCGCTTGTGATTTAGTCGGCATAGTTTTGTTTAAAAAAAAAATAATAATAAAGAAATATATATATAGTGAGCGGATGTAGTTGAGCGGTCGGCAGCTTAACTGTAGCAAATTAACTTAAATATATGAGAGATGAAACTTAATGAAATTAAATCAACTTAATTGAATAGCTAGGTAACAAGCAGAAAGGAAACAGAAAAATAAACAAATATTTTTATGACACTCTGTATACTAACTAATGTTCCGAGACGTTCCTATATCTCACACTATGAGATATTAAACCCGAAATGTATTAAACAATTAAATGAGAAAAAAAAAATTAAATTGACCACCCTGTATATACAGTAATGTGCTGAAATTACTTTACCGTTACTATTGAAACGAAATTATATTTTAAAAAAAAAAAATTGGGTGAGGAACATTTATATTCACCACCCTGTATATTGTGAAATGTGCTGAAACGACTCTCTAAACTACTGTGAGTGAGAGGAAAAACTAATTTTATTAAAAAAAAAATTGGTGACAAAAATTTTAATTTACCACCCTGTATAAACGTTAGTTGGGTATTACTAATTGACACCCATGCGAAATATTTTTTTTTTTTTTTTTTTTTTATGTATGTCCACCGATTACTCGAAGACGGCTGAACCGATTGAAATGGTTCAAACGTTATTACATCAGGTTGGTTTCCAAGTTGGTCCCATTTTTTGAAATTTTGAAATCGGTTCAGTAGTTTTCAGGAAATCTTGAAAATACTGTCGTTTTCGTCACCACTTTATGTGAATTTAATACGTATCTTTAGGCATAACTTCTTTGTTTATAAACCGATTTAGATGATTCTTGTTTTGTTAAAAAGGGGATACCTCAAGGTATTTTAACCGACTTCGAAAAAGGAGGTTTTGAGTTTGATCACATACCTATTTACCAGAAAACACGTAAATTGCCTGCACGATGCACTAAAAAGAGTGAAATAAAAATTATTTTTATAAAAAAATAAAACCGCCTTCTAAAAAACCACATCAAAAAAGTAAGAAATAATTCCTCACCAAATAAATAACGTAAGTACTTTGAAGTCGGGCGGGTTTTAACAAAAACAACAAAAAATTGTACATGTTTCACGCCCGACTTCAAAGTACTTACGTTATTTATTTGGTGAGGAATTATTTCTTACTTTTTTGATGTGGTTTTTTAGAAGGCGGTTTTTTGAAGTCAGTTGACAATCATATTAATTACGGGTACAATCTTCCGGTTGATTAATAATGGCCATTAAGAAGTTATAGACGCCTTTACGGCTTAACTAGGCAGTTTTAAACTTTGCCTGAAACCGTTCATTTAGTAACATTAGCGGAAAGTTACCGATTCGCTCATTAACCTACTTTGGAAGAGACAACTTAATTATTTATTTTGTTGCTAAGTCATGTCATGTTTGTTTTGGTTAACTTGTTCTTGGATTGTGTATATACTCACAACAAATTGATATTATTGTACTGTAACTCAAAAAGTTACCCAATTAATTAATCATATGAATAAAGATAAAAAGAAATAAAAAATATTTTTTTTTCAAATAAACATGATACACAATATGTACCGTCAACATTTTGCCTACCGCCCGTTCAAGACTATTTTAACTGACAAGAAGAAGCAATAAACTTGCCAGCGTTTCGGTAACGACATTTACAAAAAAATATCCAACACTAGCGGATCCTCGCGGTTTTACCCGCGTTCCATCTATGAGGACTCTACAATGAAAAGCGTTACGTTAAGCAACCGCTTATATCAAAATCAGACCTGAGTTAATGTTTTTAGTGTTCATCATTATCTATCATCTATATTTATTTAATATTATAAAGAGGAAACACTTGATTGTTTGTTTGTTTGTTTGTTTGTTTGCATCGAATAGGCTAAATAAACTACTGGACCGATTTAGAAAATTCTTTGATCATTAGAAAGCTACATTCTTCCCGAGTGCCATATGCTATATTTTATCCCGATATTCCCACGGGAACGGGTACCACGCGGGTGAAACCGTGAGGATCCGCAAGTAAACTTGTAAGATCGTAACTGAAAAAAAATCCAATCATTTTTATCTCTCAAAACGAAGCGTTTCACCTCAATCTTATCTCATTCATCTGTGTTTAAGCGACATTAAGACTGACGGTGGTAGCGTCCTTATCCGAAATCGCCGACCCAAGGATCCAACTATAACAGATTAAACCCTAATCTTTGAGGAAGCCTGAAAGACTTAGAAACGTGTCTCTTTAGCTTTGTTTTTTGCCTTTTTCTTTCCCATTTAACTTTCGTTTTGTACTGTTTTGTAAGCCTTACTTTAATTCAAGTGTTTGTGTTAGGCATATATTCTTGTGTGTTGTGAACCAAACGATTTGATGTTTACAAAAATGGGTAATCAAAAACATCTTGAGACTGTATCATGTGTTCTAACATAGCCCTAGTGATAAGACAAGGTCCACGAAAATGAAACACGCATACCTACATAAAACCACCACAGATGTTCAACAAATGTTTGTCAATTCAATTAAATTCAATTTGACCCTGGTAAGGATTAAACTAGCGATACTGCATCATCGGAATCGTGCTGTGTAGGTAGCTAATATGTTATTATCATCATTAGCCATACGACGACGCCCACTGCTGGGCGTCTGGGCAAGGATCTCAGCCACCGGTGTCATATTTTTTTGATCCACAACGGGGTAGCACTTAGTCTTCATCATACCTGATGTTAAGTGATGATATGGCTGAAGGTGGAAGAGCACTACTCCCAGAATTCTCAATTTCTATGTTCTGATAGGACAAAATTAAATATTATATGCTACCAAATAAAGCATAGGTAGTGAATTAATAAAATTACTTAATTATTTATTTTTACATTTTTTGCATTCACAAGGCAATTTTTTTATAATTAAAGACGACACCGTAACTTAGTGGTTAGAGCATTCGCCCGGACAGAGAAAGGTCGAGGGTTCGAGTCCCATCGGAGCTAGTTGTGAGATGGATCGATATTTTGATACTTCATTTTAAGTTAATTATTGTTCTTTAAATTTAACTTTCATAATGGATGGATCGTTTCCGTTCCATCCATTCTCATCCTTTAAACACATTGAGCATGATTCGATCAAGCCGGTATCGAATAAAACCATGTTGAAAGCATTTTCGTGCAGATACAGTGTAACAGCGATACCTATTATGATTCGAATTTGGGCCCAAATGAGATTGCGATGTGTGTATTTCGGTCCGAAATGGGATAACGAGAGGTGCGAACGTCGGTCGTTTCGTGGCGCGCAGAGTGGGTGTAGGGTGGCCAAAATTATTTTAGTAATTTTGACATAAAATTAGCTTTTACAATGGGGACAATAAGTAATTTGTATTCAACATCCCTCTCTCTCTAGCCTTCTTCAACCAATAGCTTGGTGTAGGCCTCTTTCAATTGTTTCCATCTCTCTCTGTTTTGGGCAGTTAGGGTCCAGTTGCCGCCCGCCACCTTCTTGATGTCATCCTTCCATCGCATCAACACCTCCATAACCTGTAAATAAAATGAACACAAAATAAGGATATAATTTTCTTAATATAAAAAGTGTGTTAAAGTGTGTCCATAGAATTAAAAATCTACATCTACAGTGATACTATAGAGAAGAGGTAAACTTTGTATGTCTGTATGTAGCCAGAAATTTCTGGAACTACCGAACTGATTTTGGAAATTCTCAGTAGATCGTTTCTTTTTTCCGAGTGACAAACTCTATATTATTATTTTCCCTGTATTCCCATTCCCATGGGAAGGAGAACTATGCGGGTAAAACCACGCGGTTTAAAAAATTCTTCAACCATATTCAGTGACATAGGCTATATTTTACCCCGATATTCCCACGTTCCTGAGTGGCACAGGCTATATTTTATCACAATATTTCGACGGCAACAGGAACTGCGCGGGTAAAACCGTGGGGAGGGACCACTATACTGAATAAAAATATCTAGTGCCGAAACTACTTTGAAAAAGTATTGCTGTGTAAAACTTGTAAAAAAATTATTGTAATTAAATGATTTGGTGATAATTTCTTCAGACTTAATCATGTATCACAAAATAGCTTCTTCAGTTCTAGTTATTTAAATTTTTACTTTTTTGCATTCACAATGCAATTTTTATCATAGAAAAATGAAAAATATAGTATTTAGAAAAAATCGACCCGTCTCACAACCAGCTCCGATGGGACGGGTTGTGAGACGGATCGATTTTTTCTAAATACTTTATTTTCCATTTTTCTTCAGTTCTATTTAAAATTTTCTAGTTATTCAATTAAGAATAGTATCCGTATCGTATATTTTCGTCTTAAAATATTTTGAAGCATGGTGCACCTACTTTCAGAGCGTATGATATTCCGAAACACTCCGTATCAGCGCGTATGCATATTATTGGTTTGTTAGTTTTGGTATTGACCATTACTCCACGTAGATAGTAGTGAGGTACAATTTCAAAGGATACAAAAAAATATGAGCCGTAAATGTGAAACCACCCGAGTTTCAGGGAGTGAAATAAACTTATTTAAAAGCACCATGTAATGTATCATGTCCAGCAGCCAAGATAGTGCGAAATATATCAGCAGTTTCATAGTCAAGCACAATACTTATTTGATAATTTACTAATTACATCATTTTGTTAGTCAAGGGTTTAAACTTCTGAATTTATGGTGATAATTCAGTAAAGGGAACCTAGAATTAAAGAAAGAAGTTTTTATAAGTACCTAAGTGTAAAGAAAGTAAAACTTAAATTTCCTTAAAATATATTTTCGTGGTGCACCTACTTTCAGAGCGCATGATATTCCGAAGTACTCCGTATCAGTGCGTATGCATATTATTGGTTTGTTTGTTTCGGTATTGAACATTAGTCCACATTAATGTAGCAATTAAGATATTATCTTACGATTCAAAGCGTTCTGCGTATACAATAGAATCATACGTTAGTTAACAGAAGCGTAGGGGTGCTTGGCGATGAGATTGTCGATTTTCACTCTATGAAATTTCTATCCTTTATACATCGGACGGTAATTTCAATATTTTAATCGATAAAAAAAAGTCTTTTAAGAAAACGTGTTTACGCGGTGTGATTGACCACTACCAACATAGTCAAATGAGAAAAACATCAACGCGTTAGTAACTTTTTCATTTTAGACTTGCAATGAAGTCGAGTGGTTAATTATTATTTAAGCGTGTAGAGTCGGACCAATTGAATCATAACTTACCTACTTTGCTGATAATTTGTTTCAAAGCAATGTCAATAAGTTTGAATTTTATCTTATTGAATTTTGATTTGTCGTCAGTTAAAAAAGTCTTGAATGGGTGGTAGGAAAATATTGACGATTCATAAGTACATGCTTATTATGTCTATGTGAATAATAGTACATTACAGCCGAGGACAGGTAAGTAAGAAATTACATTGTCGAGGATGGTTTGAAGCACGAGCCGCAGGCGAGGGCTTTAATCATTCGAGGCAAGGTAATTTGCTTACCGTACAAGGCTTGTATAGTGCTTTTCGCAAGAAATGTGAGGAAATAAAAAAACTGTTTCACTTAATAAAATTTATTAAAATTATATGACACATGTTCAGGCAATTTTTAAATGTAAATGTTATTGTTTTCCCGGGCACACTTTGTATAAATCGCCCATAATAATATTATTTTAATGATGTATCATTAAAATAGGTACGCCAACAACACATATTCAGAAAACGTATGCGTCTTTTTTCACTTTTCCAAATCAGATCGTAGGTTTTCATATATCTTACTTTTGATTTTGCTGGCAGTATGTTTTCTGTTATTAATTTTGCTTCTGCTCTCAAATTTGGTGGAGTAGGTACATACAATGTCTGTATATGTTTCATTGGCAGAACTCATTTTGATAATTTATTACACAATATAAACTGTATTGATATCTAATCAACCGCTGAAAATCATTCCCGCCGTTTTTTAAATATTGGTTTGTGAGGCCATGTCGAACGGTCATACAGCCTAGTGATACTTACTACTTGCTACTAAAATGCGCAACTTCAATACCCGCTTCTGGGCGGTAGATGGCGCTGTATATAATTCCCATACAAAATTACTCGTAAAGGATATTTTGTCTATGATAAATATCATTTTGTTTTTTCGATTGATGTTCGTGCTAAGCATGAAGCTCGACTTAATACTGAGGTAACTGGAGTTCTCACCCTGAATAAAAAAGTGAACACCAGCAAATTTGACATTTAGTAGTGGCTGTCAGTTGTCTCATATGAGCATACGTATGTTTTTAAAGTGTAGGTGAGACGGAAGACAGCCACTGTGTACTTTGTGGTCACAAAAAATTGTTCGTACTGCACTCTCCAGTTACCTCAGTATTAAGTCGAGCTTCATGGTGCTAAGGGTACATAGCGCTTGTGGTACAATACGAAGTAAATACTCTGTGCGCACCGTATTTAAAAAAAAAGTTAACCTAATTATGATATTAATAATGATGTGGCTGTATGGTACAAATGTCCCTTTGCTTTTTCAGTTTTTATACACAGGAATAACTAAAGAAAAAATAAAGAAAAAGTTGGTAGTACCATAGAAAATCACTGCAGTAATGAATTTCAGTACTTACTTACTGCACTAAAATCAGTGCAGTAAGTAAGTACTGAAATTCATTACTGCAGTGATTTTCAAATTTAGAATGTTTACCTCGGAAAAGTGCCACGTACTGCATTCTTTTCTCAAATATAATATTAACATTTCAGAGCATAAGTGTGAAAATTAATATTTGATTTGATTTGATTTGATTTGATTTCTGTAAGAGAATAAACTTGGGGTAGGTCATGATTTTATTGGTAGAATAAATATGATGTAAACTCAGATGATGTAAATGTGACATGTAACCTTTTGTAACCGCCATCTATGCAAACTAAATTTTTGAGAAAAAGGTCCACATCTTTAAAGCGAGTTTCGCGAGAAAAATCCGAAAGCTATTTACAAAATATATTGAATTTCAGTAGAGAATATTGAAACGGAGCGTAATGGCTCGGCTCGTCTTCAATCACAGCGCGTCGTCGACGACTCGCCGACGGGACGGGAGCGACACGCAAACACCATTTGACGACACGAAGCGGAGACAGCGGTACCGCTTCTATATAATTGAATAATGGCTTCAATATTTTCCTTTTGAGAAATGATTTTTCATTCTTTGGCTTTAGAAAGACAATAAGAAGTAGATAGTACAATTTCAAAGGATACAAAAAATTTTCAGCCGTGAATTTTAAACTACCCGAGTTTCAGGGAGTGAAATAAGCTTATTTAAAAGCACCGTGAAAAACTATGGGTCCAGTAGCCACACATATCAGAAGTTTCATAGTAAAGCACAATACTTATTAGATAATTTACTAATTCATTCATCAATCAATTACATCATGTTGTTTATTAAAGGTTTAAACTTGTGAATTTATGGTGATAATTTTGTAAATTAAATCCAGAATTTAAGATAGAAGTTTTTATGTAAGTAAGTGTAAAGAAAGTTGGACTTAAATTTCCTTTAAAATATAATGGGCCTATCCTAAATTTCTTATACAGTTCCTACATACACTAACCTTTAGATTGTAAAGGTGAATTTCACTCAAGGATATTCTAGTTCAAATAGCTCTTGTCAAATCTCTCCTGTTGTTTGCGCAAACCCTGAGTACAGTGTCGTTGAAGCAATCTTGATTGTTGACACACAAAGTATCTTTCTGTTTGTCTTTCACATTGCTGAGTGTATTCCATTTATCGGATTATCCAGCACAGCACTAAGATTTTAAGTGTTTAATTTATTGTTTTGTTGAATTAAAACTTAGACATTTAATAAACCTTAAATCAAGCTTTTATTTTCAACTTTGCATTGACGGTGGTGCTATTTTTCTAAGATTTAAAACTGGACGAAAATTACTATAAAATTACCCAGATCGGATGATTACGGATCAAATCGGATTCAAGTTTTTTTAAGTATTTCAATCCCTTTACCGAGCTGTAAAATATGTGAATCGATTAATCTTAAACAATCGAAAAAAGATTGTTTAATTCATAAGATTAGGTTCTAGTTCTTTGATAAAAAATAAATAAATGAGGTTTATGAAATTCTTTCAACTTTTTAAAATCCAAGAAACTTCAGAGTTCTCTGCCAATAATTGATTAACTCCTCAATCGTCGCCGACGCTATTTTCCCATCACGAACTGGAGTGTTATGCCAGCGTCCAATCAATTGGGACAACTCATTTCGAGCAGATAAGTTTTATTCCCAAAGTTTGGCACAATTTCTCGCAGAGTTTTAGAATGTTTATATTTATTAATACAACTTATTGAATTTAATCCTGCGCTGAAAAGGTGTTGCCTGCAAACATCAGAGACAGTTGCAAAGCTTTTGTTGACTATAACAAAATGCTCTGTTTATAAACAAATGCTCTCTGATTTCGCTGCCACAAAACATTGTCCAACAATTTTGCTGAAATATTACAGTTAGAGGCAATACAACCACAAATAAATTATAAGCTAATTAAGTGGAACGATATATGAATATGAATTGCCATGTAAAGGCTTGCATCCACCTAGGCGCGCCGTGCAGAGTCGTATCGATTCGGCGCGTCGCGAGAGACTCCAAACGGAAAAGACGAGATAGATCTCAAGAAACTGACGAAGAACATGAGATACGCTTAGAAGCAAGGCGAGACCGTTATTCTGAATCTTTGTCTTTGAAAATAAATACCTATGCAAAGAGAATACAGATTAGCTGCTGATTGGGAACGAATCAGATGGCAAGAATGTGGTTTTTAAAGTGTTTGTCTGTCTGTCTGTCAGTTTCACGTAAAAACTTCTGAACGGATTTTGGTAAAACATTTTTTATTTATTTAACCATTGGTCCTCGGCAACATCAGCATCATCGTCGAAATAACAGTTTTTTATGTTACTTTATTTTATTCCCCGGGATGACGTCACGTAGTCCACGCGGGCGAAGCTGCGAGCAGCCGTTAGTAGAAACTATATAGCAGGCGACTTTCTGCGATTCGATTCGACTCTGCTCGGCGCGCCTAGTGGACGCAAGCCTTAACATGTAAATATGTCGGTTTATTGCAAACTGCGGTCAAAGCCTCCATCGAATGTTGGTCCAAAGTAGTATACTGAATCTGCTTACTTATGCTGATGGAATAGTTTAATAATAAGGTGAACAACCTTAATATGGCTACAGGCAGACTACTGGCATTGACCGAAAGTGGCCCCCTCACAGGTTTTTATTTAATAAGTTGCTAATAGAAAAGGATTTTCATAAAACTTGACAGGGAATTTTTAGGGCCCATCGTCTAGTATTTTTTAGAAGGTATCGCTACATTCCCACATAGTCATTCAGTCAATCTTCGTGTAGATAGCAAATGTGCTAAAAACGGTCACTTTTAGCAGTTTTGCTATCTACTTCTAGCAGTGACTATGAGGGAATGTAATGATACCGTCTAAAAATACTAGACTATCGCCCGAATTCTCGAACGTAAATCATCTTTGGGAGCGTCTCAAACATCATGGCATCTCTTTCATACGTTTCACATTTAAAGTGACAGGGCGATGTTTGAGACGCTCCCAAAGATAAGTAGCGTACGAGTATTCGGGCATAAGGGCTCTAAAGTTCCCAGTAAAGTTTCATTAAAATTGTGTTAGTATTAGAATTACAATTATTAAATAAAATTCAACGCGGCGCCACTTTCGGTCAGGGTACCACCTTAAGCAAGCAAAAAACACGTTATACAGTACGATTGCAAATTTTAAGTATAATTGCTTAAGGTCTAAACTTCAATAACCAAGGATTCCAATTGTAGTTATTTTGAACGAATAAAACCACTTTCGTTGCTAGTTCATTTGTGTGAAATGAAATATATAAGAAATCGCTCCAGAAATTAATTTGAATGGAACTGCATAAAATGAAAATGATTTTGTTTTGGGTGAAGAAGAAGAGGATTAAATATTGAGGTCCCTGTGCCCTGTAGGGGTACATGGCACAGTAGTGTAGTTAGCCCTTCAACGCTAGCGCAAGCAGAGGCAGTGCAGGTAGTATTTTTGAATGTCATTCTTAAATATTTAGGAATATTTTCCCCCAATAATGTTGAACAGAATTTCCTTTTTAATTATCATTTAATTATACTGAGACGACGACGCCTCCATACGATGTTTAACATAAACACTAAATTAGAACCTTTAGAGCTCAAAGTGGCTCTAAGTTTTCGTGTCGCCACCAAGCGTTTAACAAACAATGTGTTATTTATTGTTTGTTTTAATTAAGGCTTTATGAGCCCCACTTATCGTTACAAAGGAGAACCTTTATTTCTCAGAGCAATTCATTTTGCCTCCAGCTCTTGAAAGGTTAAATTCTAGTTTTAGAATGAATAAATTTTTGCTTTTAGCTATATTATTTTCTCATTATTACTTGCAGAAGAGAAATTATTTAAACCAGTTGATGATTGCGACTTTTTTTAACCACAACGAGGTAGCACTTAGCCTTCATCACACCTGATGTTAAGTGGTGATAAGGAGAAAATCATTCATTGTCGACTGAAAGAGACCCGGAGAACACAGATGCAGACAGCGCATTCTACTTTTAGCGCTTTCGTATGAGGAATGAATTTGTGAAGCGCCTGGTATGGATAGCTGGAGTGTCATCGATGTAGGGGTGGAAGGCTAGTGTGCGTCTGGTACTCCGACGGTGAAATGGTGCTGGAGGAACAAGGTCGTGTAGTTCGCTTGCCATACTTCGTCCGAGTGAAATTGTTTCAGTATCATCATTATCGTCTTAGTCGTGCTTGGCATAGGCCCCGCCAAGGATCTCCACAACCATCGGCCCTGCGATCTTGACCAGATCGTCGGCCAATCTTGTAGGGGACCTGCCCACGGAACGCCTGCTATCCGGTGCGCGGTCGCCATTCGAGAACCTTTTCGCTACAACGGCCATCGGTTCTCCGCGCTATGTGTCCCGTCCACTGCCACTTCAACTGAGCAATCTTTCGTGAACATCAGGATGGCGGGTGTACTTCTCAGATTAGCTTAAATTTATTGCAGATATTTGGTACCTGCTGTGTACCTTTACGTACCTCTTTTAAAAATCTGTGTACCTCCGTATTAACTAAGATATTCAAATCGCTAGGTACACCCGCGGACCTGACGTCAGGTCCGCGGGTGTACTTTGAACCAATGAGTGTATCGTAGTGAATTTGTGTATAGATTTGGTACCTTCTGTGTACCTGCAGAAACATGTATTAGACTTCCATAATTCGATAAGGTATCGAAGATATTCAATACAATAGGTACACCCGCCAACCCGAGGTTATGATTTTTCTGAAACCAATGAGTGTATCGTAATGATTTTGAGTACAGATTTGGTACCTTCTGTGTACCTGCAGAAACATGTATTAGACTTCCACAATTCGATAAGGTATCAAAAATATTCAATATGATAGTTTGACCGTTTCCCATCCTGGGCCCTGTTTAACAAACGTTACAATCCTACTATGAGTAAGTTTAATTATATTGATATTATTATGTTTCACTATAAAGAATTTAAACTATAGATCAAGACTAAAAACTATCAGAAAAATATTAAAATCGAAAAATAAACGGCTGAGTTTTAGATTATTTAAAAATAAATATTTTTACGTGGAACGTCTGCAAGCTCCGACTCTCTTTAACGACCTGAATGCGCGGCCCGTCTCGAATTTCACAAACGGAGGAGAGCAGGGTTTTTTATCGCCCGCGCCCCTCCGCGGGTGCATGACGCAACGTTTACAAAAACTCTATTTACGTTCTATTGAAGTACTTCTACGAAAAACGGAAAACTGTTTTAGATAGCTGGATATTTGTAGCAACATTTTAAAATTTATTTGCGATGGTAAGAAAGTTTTTGTGAAACGTCACGATCCCTTATTAAAAATCGTCGCACCTTAAATCACCTATTTTTCAGATTTTGATCAGTCTCGTGATCTCGTTTTTTGTGCTTATTTACGTATATACTTACATTTAATTTATTTTAATTTGTATGTAGTTCTTATATAGTTCTTTCAACTCATTAAAGTGTCAACCCACACGTACTACAACCACAACACGTGGGCAAGGCGCATTTTGTATTCGAAATGTATATTTTGCCGTCATTTACGAGCGCGTGAGTGCCAATCACAACGCAACTACCAGCGACGACGACGCTGCGAACTAGCGGCCGGCCACATTGCATACGACGTAACCACATCACAACTACTAGTGAAAACGGATTAACATCAACATTTTTTCGCACAACGACAACGCAACTGCAAAAAGCTGCATCGACACTATTCACACGTACCATATTTTGTCGATGTGCGTAGGGGGTCGACACATAGTGTAGAAGAAGGCATTGTTTTGTTTCTTGTCAAAAATAAAAGAATGTTTCCTTTCAGAGATATTTTTAGAGTACTTTCCCTTCATGTCATGCCCCGTAACTCTGGGACATCCATTATATTGTTAGAATCTTTAAATTTTAAATGTCCATAGCCACTGCTATTATTCGGTTTTGTAACTTTGTAAGATTTTGATCAACTGAAGGGTACAGGGGCAAAACAAGGAATGTCACAAAACAGATTTTTGTGGAATTTACATTTTAATGTAAGTATATTTGTGAACATTTCTCAAAAGTTTATTTGTATTTACAGCCGATCTTTGTACAGTAAACTTAGGTTCCTATCAGTAAATTAATAAAAAATAATTATGCGGGCCAAAAATAAAAAAAAATAAAAATAAAAAATACAAAACAAAAAACCTGTTTGTGACATTTCTTGTTTTGCCCCTGTACCCTTTAACTCATCGGTAGTTGCGGACTTTAGATAAATACTATTACTCATAGGATAAAACAGTTCTAAGGTTGATACTATTTTATTTTACAAGTTTTAGAAAACTTTCAACTTCTTAATGTAAGTATAGGAAAAATGTGATACTAAAAAACCACGAGCCCTATAAGTAGTTTACTATCACATTTTTCCTATACTTACAAAATTGCATTGTGAATGCATAAAAATAATAAAAAAAATAATCTTAATGTAACACGGTAATCATCGGAATATTCACTGAGGGCAAATAAAATAAAATTACAGATAGATCACTAGTTGGATTTAGTTAGGTACTTTAAAGAGTTTTCAAAGACAAGATAGTTCTAAGGTTTATGATACTATTTTATTTACAAGTTTAAGAAAAACTTCTAACTTTATAATGTAGGTAACACGTAACTAATCATCGGAATATTCACTGAAGGCAAATCCTACTTCCTACTTAATATTATAAATGTGAAAGTTTAGATGTTTGGATGTTTGGATGTTTAGATGTTTGGATGTTTGTTACTCAATCACGCCAAAATGGCTGAACGGATTTGGCTGAAATTTGGGATACAGATACTTTGTAGCCTGGAGAGGAACATAGGCTACTTTTTAGCCCGGAAAAACGTCACATTCCCGAGGGATAATGTCGTGTAGTCCACGCGGGCGAATCCGCGGGCGGAAAGCTAGTAAAAATATTTATTAAAATTTTATTTCATTTACAGTTTTTTACAGTAGAAACTTGGTTGATAAAGTAAAGTACAGTCAAGTACACTCAAGTATAGTCCAGTACAGTCAAGTACAGTCAAGTGCAGACAAGTGCAGACAAGTGCAGTCAAGTACAGTCAACTAAAGTCAAGTACAGTCAAGTACAGTCAAGTACAGTCAAGTACAGTCAAGTACAGTCAAGTACAGTCAAGTACAGTCAAGTACAGTCAAGTACAGTCAAGTACAGTCAAGTACAGTCAAGTATAGTCCAGTACAGTCAAGTACAGTCAAGTGCAGTCAAGTGCAGTCAAGTGCAGTCAAGTAAAGTCAAGTACAGTCAAGTACAGTCAAGTACAGTCAAGTACAGTCAAGTACAGTCAAGTACAGTCAAGTACAGTCAAGTACAGTCAAGTACAGTCAAGTACAGTCAAGTACAGTCAAGTACATTCAAGTACAGTCAAGTACAGTCAAGTACAGCCAAGTATCATTAATTATGTTTTATGCATTAACAATGGGAAATTAGAAGAGATTTCTTCAATCTTGCTTGATGATGAGAAAAAAATGAAAGATACTTTAATTTTTAACCGACTTCTAAATCAAAAAGGAGGACGTTCGCTATTCGTCTGTATGTATGTTTTTTTTTTAAATATCTTTGAACTCTAGTGTGTGACTAGCGAGTCGTTACGGGGAACTACATGTGTACAATAATCTCTTCGGATGAAGCCTTCGTATAATGAGAGTTTCTTTTGACGTTTCATCGTTAGTTCAAAAAATTGTACTGATGGCGCTACCCAACCATAGCGACCTAACTTTTTCAGATTAGTTCAGAATATACAATCTAGGTGCAACAATTCGCACCAAAAATGTCATTAAGGGTTTGATAAAAGATCTGAATGAAGAAGTAAACGAACTAGAACGTAGTAGAAAATCGCAAAGAAAATAGTCTGACATCACCATACGAATATCGTTTCCGAATATCAACAAAAAGTTGCAAGGAGCCTTTGAACCGGAGGTGAGGTGGGAGGTGTTTTTAGGCTAAATGAACGAATCCTTTGCCATAATATGCTGAAAAAAGGTGGTTGTGTTACAGTTACAGCGTAATCTAGTGCATAGAAAAATTACTGTAGGAAACTCTCCCATTGTGATAGAACGTCACTAAGGTAAGTTCGTTTAATCATCAATTAGACTTTACAAATATGTAAGATTTTTAGTTGTAAAATTCTTACATATTATTTGTAAGTTTGGTTAAACAGCACGTCTTGTATTACAAGTCTACAAATTAGTCCCTTTTTACATAATTGTAGACTTGTAAGTTTCGTTTAACAGGGCCCTGGTGACAGGATGGCGCACACTGGTTCCATATTGTAAAAATAGGGACTATGGTGCAATTTTGACAGATAGATTGTACTTACTTTATTTTCAAGAAATAAGGCTTAGATACAATTTAATTTAAACGCGTTAGTAACGTTTGCATTGGTAAACTTACACTCTGGGTATAGATTTGGTACGGTTTGAGTACCTGCAGACCAATGTTCAAGGGTAAAGGTTTCCAAGAGACGACAAAATGTATAATTGCGCAATCACTTTTATTATATTTTTAATCAAATAATGATGTACAAATCGAACTCATAACTTATAAGAGTATAAGAAATATTTATATTGAAGTCTAATTATCAAATTACAGTAGCTATTAAGATATTATTTGTGACTGTTTGTTCATTATTAAGATTAAAAATACAAATTAACCGTAGACTGTTCATTAGACATTTAGCAGAGGATATGACCCCATCATGTAGGCGCTATTAGAAATATTTTGTCGTCTTTCAGAAACCCTTACCCTTAACCCGGGGAGCGCACAGTTGGGTCAATTTGAACCGCGCCATTTTAAATCGCGTGTATTTTACAGAAATTATAGTGCGACGTTGCCGTACTTCTCAGTAGCTGGAGCTAACAGTGCCCCCTCCTCGTTTCTTACCACTATTCAGTCGGGTTGCACCTGAATCCAGAGATAGACGTGGCCAAACGACCAAAAGGGTAAATATGACCCAACCATACACTCGATGTCCTAGTTTCGCGCCATTTTTGCAAAACGTTTTTTTATTGTTTTATCTTTTTATTTTTAGATTTATTTTCAAAATGAACAGGGAACAACGCGAACTGACGTAAAAGACGTATATTTCTAAGGAATTTAGGTCTTTCTCTTGTTCGTGAACATTTACACATACCTACGTAAGAATGACGCTCGTTACGTAAAAGAATAAGAGATTTCTTAGGAGAACCAGTTGAGGAGTCACCAACAAAGAATCCAAATGTAAGAAAACGATATCAAGACTGTCCCCCCAAAAAAGACAGAAAAACTTATAATATATGTTCGAGCTGTAATAAATATATATGTACTGAACACGCAATGTTATACTGCAGCAATTGTGTAAATGGAGAGCCTGAAAATTATGACTAATAAGACTGAAAATTGATGTTATTATAATGTTATTACAAACTTTTATGATAGAAGTGTCATCTTAGGTTAGTCTTTTTTTAGAAGATTTATGTTTTGTTAACTTTTTATTGCCATAAGACAGAAGATGTCAATTATGTTGATTTCTTGTACTAGTTTCTTTTAATTTACATTAAACACAAATTTTACAATGAATTCGTTTAATTTTACTAAAAACCCGTTAAATGATAGTCGCTTAATGGAATTACAGCAACACTTTCTTAAAATACCTTCGTATATTGGAAAAACATAAGTATTTTAAACGGGTCATCTTGACCCAACACTACACTCGGTGTAACACTTTTACACTGTGCTCACCCCGGGTTAACATGTCAACACAGGCATATGATTTACACTCCACATATATATTTAATTTCCTTGGATATCAAATTGTGGTTGCTAAAAAAACGTGCAACCTAAGTCCCTACCTTTACAATATGGAACCAGTGTGCATGCACCATACTGACATCAGGATGGCGGATAAACTATTGTTTTGAATATTTTCTATACCTTATCGAATTGTGGACGTCTAATACATGTTTCTGCAGGTACACAGAAGATACCAAATCTATACTCAAAACCATTACGATACACTCATCGGTTTCAAAAAAATCCTAACGTCAGTTTGGCGGGTGTACCTATTGTATTGAATATCTTCGATACCTTATCGAATTATGGAAGTCTAATACATGTTTCTGCAGGTACACAGAAGGTACCAAATCTATACACAAATTCACTACGATACACTCATTGGTTCAAAGTACACCCGCGGACCTGACGTCAGGTCCGCGGGTGTACCTAGCGATTTGAATATCTTAGTAAATACGGAGGTACACAGATTTTTAAAAGAGGTACGTAAAGGTACACAGCAGGTACCAAATATCTGCAATAAATTTAAGCTAATCTGAGAAGTACACCCGCCATCCTGATGTTCACAATCTTTCGAATTGAGCGTGAAATGGTTTGATTAACTCTTATCTTCCAAATCTTCGTCCGTTCTGAGTTATTGGAAGGTGAAAAGCATTCATTAGTACATCTTAGATTTCTGCGCGAACTGTTCATTTAAATAAAACACTTTCACGGATTTTGCCACTCATTTATTTATTGTCGGATAGACACATATACTACTATTATGTGTCTATCCGACAATAAATAAATGCGTGATAGTACTATCTACTACAATGAGTGACAGCTGTATCCGGTTGTATCATATTGACCATTATGATACAACCGGAAACAGAGTTTTATTTCTTTAGTTGACTATGGCATAAAGTGTATCATTATACGTTCAGGCATGAGTTCATAACTCGAATATTATAACATGAGTGTAGATAAAATTATTTTAAAAACAACAAAAAAATTAACCAAGTTGTTCAATATATGCGTGGCAAAATCCGTGAATAATAATAATATGCAATCTTAGGGAGTATTTTCTCCAAGTCGATATGGGGTCTCATAGAGATGTAGTTGCTGTTGACAATGGACTGACTCCTCTATTTTTAGCAAAAGAAAACTGGCGCAAACCTGTAGTACTTAGTACTTCCGACCGCAGCACTGTGTGGCAAAGCAAGGAGTTACATGGCAGATTCTACCGGGCTCTCCATGGGCCCGACGTAGATTTATTAGCCTCAGTATCTTGGCTCCGTTTCGGTGATCTTTTTGGTGAAACCGAAGGTTTTGTCTGTGCAATTATGGATGAGGTTGTGATGACGAATAACTACCGAAAGTATATCCTAAGGGATGGCACAGTGGATATTTGCCGAGCGTGTCATCGTCCGGGTGAATCCCTTAGGCATATAATCTCCGGTTGTTCTCGTCTCGCAAACGGCGAGTATTTGCATAGACATAACCAAGTGGCCAGGATAATACACCAACAACTTGCTCTGAAACATAGTCTTGTGACATCCGAGGTGCCGTACTACAGGTATGCACCAGAACAGGTCCTTGAAAATAGCCATGCCACATTGTATTGGGATCGATCTATCATTACAGACAGGACTATTGTTGCTAATAAGCCTGATATTGTATTGATAGATCGACACGAACGCCGCGCGATAATTGTTGATGTCACTGTTCCCCATGACGACAACCTTGTGAAAGCTGAAAAAGATAAAGAAAACAAATATCTTGATTTAGCTCACGAGATTGTTGACATTTGGGACATTGATTCAGCAATTATTGTTCCGATAGTCATATCTGCCCATGGTCTGATAGCCAAGAGCCTCGATAAACACCTTAAGAGGCTTGCGTTAGGTGGATGGATCGGGAGTCAGATGCAGAAGGCAGTACTTCTGGACACGGCCCGTATAGTGAGAAGGTTCCTGTCTCTGGATCCTTAACCATCGGTAGCCGGGACCTTGATCTTGCTGCCGTTGGGGAACTGCATTTTTGTATTTTTAAATGTTATATTTTTTAGTGTTATACATTGTAAAAATTTAATGTTTAGAAATATAATTTTGTAAGTATTTAAAATGTAATAAAGGGAATAATAATAATAAAAAAAAAAAAAAAAGCGTCAACGTGACAGGACATTCATTCCCCATTTTATATTTTATATTTTATTCAGAGATCGAAATTCTCATATTATCTGTAATAATTCGATCAACAATAGCATCCAGTTTATAATACCACAATTATTTAATATTTATTAGACCTAAAATACCAAAAACAAATAGAAAATTTACTATGACATTTGAGAATGTCATCACCAGTCATCATCATATTGCCAAACTACCAATAATGGGATAAAGAATGAAGAAATAGATGTTGACGAGAAGCCGAGCAGCACATCTACCACCTCCGGGCTCGTCACCTCGCTCCGCCTCGCAGTTGTCGGCAACTGCCTCAGTTGCAACTGCAGTTGCGTCGAGTGATAGTGACGAGTACTTCTCCCCGCCGACGTCGCCACCGCCTGTACGCCGGAGGAGGGGCCGGCCACCGAAGAGTTTGGGGCTTCTGGGGCAAACGGCTCCGGTCAGGGCCCCCGCTCCCGGTGGAGTGCAGCGCATGCGATGGACAATTTCCATCAATGAAAATGTCATGCGCGCATATTTTGAGGCAACAGAGGCAGGAACTAATCTTACTGCGTATCGTGTTCGGATGCTTTCTCTGTTTCAGGCTCTCGAACCATCAATCAACGTTTCGGCTCAACGACTGTCGGATCAGGTGCGAGCCATTCAACGGGGTCACTTGTTGGATGACTCGGTACTTGATCGACTCCGTACAGAGGTGCAACGTAACCGTATCATTACTACTGCATCGCAGGCGGCAACTCAAGCTTCTGCCGCGGCCACATTGCAAGCTGGCGTTGCTGATAGTGATGGTGGAGATGATATGGTTACTACTGTAAGTCCCCAATACAATGATATATTGAGGAGTACTCTTGAAGATGTAGTTCGGGAATTTCGATCGACTTCGGTTCACCTTAGACCTCGGCTTCCACGTTTTCCCATGCACAAAAAAAATAGGGCGCTGATGTGTGCTTTAGATTTGCTACTACCAAATTACTTTGATAGTAGTGAAGACCTGGCTGATACTCATTCGATCCTGTACTGTGCGGCTATTACAGCTTGTCGTGTTGCTCATGTCAAATTTCCAAATACTGACACAGCAACACGCCCTCGCCTGGCTGTACCAGCCTGGCAGTGTAGGATTGAGCGTCGTATCAGTGAGGCTAGGGTACTCATCGGTAAGCTCAGCTGCTTTAGGGAGGGCAACATGCGCCCTAGGGTCATGCGCTTTGTGAAACGTGCATTCTTGGGGACTGGTATTAGTCCTCAAAATTATATTTCATGTGTCACAGAGCGCATCGACTTCCTGAAGCAGAAAATTTGTGCATGGGCTAATCGTATTCGAAGGTATAGGATGCGAGTCGATCGCTTTACTCAGAACCGCATGTTCGAGAGAGATCAACGACGTGTTTATGCATCCTGGGAGCGATCGGATCAGAGTGATACTGATATGCATCGGCCGGATGATGATGCCATGATTTCTTTTTGGCACAACATTTGGTCCGTGCCTGTCACTCACTCTGAAGGCGCGTGGATGGAGGATGTTGAGCGTTCGTGTGAGCTTATACCTGATATGAATGAAGTAACCATTGACTACCAAGACGTAGTTTGTGCAGTTCGTTCCTTACCCAACTGGAAATCTCCAGGCCCGGACGGACTGCACAATTTCTGGTATAAATGGTTACCTAGCTCGCACGTTTGCTTAGCATCTCAATTTCAATGTGCTTTATTATCTCGATCGCTTCCAGAATTTATGACAACAGGCATAACCCATCTGCTCCATAAATCTGGTAGTACTGCGGACCCCAAAAACTATAGACCTATCACCTGTCTACCAACAATTTATAAAATTCTTACGTCCATTTTGAGGTCGAAGATTAATAAACACATTGATCAAAATTCTATTATGTTCGCCTCTCAAAATGGATGTAGGAATGGGGCCCGTGGTACTAAGGAGCTACTCCTCATTGACATGGCTATTAACCAACAGGTTCGTCGAAACCGAAAGAACCTGTCGACTTCCTGGATAGATTATAAGAAGGCATATGATTCCGTGCCGCATTCGTGGCTCATGAGGGTGCTGGAGTTGTATAAAATAAATACAACTCTACGCACTTTCTTGGTATCGTGCATGCGAAAATGGAGAACGGTCCTTTTCTATCCAGGATCTCGACGGATTCTAGGTCAGGGCGATCCTATAAAAATAGAGCGAGGTATCTTCCAGGGTGACGGTTTGAGTCCATTGTGGTTCTGTCTGGCCTTGAACCCTCTGAGTACACTTCTCGAGAGTTCAGGGTTAGGCTATCGTTTACGGAGAAATGGTCAAGTAATATCACACCTGCTGTACATGGATGACCTGAAACTATTTGCCCATAGCAGTTCTCATTTGACAGCGTTACTGAAGGTTACTGAAGCTTTCAGTAATGCCATTAAAATGGAATTTGGTGTGGACAAATGTGCAGTCATGCATGTAAAGCGTGGTCAGATAATGGAATCTACGGGTATACAACTCTCGGATTCTATTCATCTTAGATCTCTCTCCGTAAACGAAACCTATAAATATTTAGGTATGTCACAGGCATTAGGCATCAACGATGCTGACATAAAACAGTCGTTGCGTGAGCGTTTCTTGGGGCGCCTTTCAAAAGTCCTTAAAAGTCTTTTGTCAGGCGGAAACAAGGTTCGCGCATACAATGGATGGGTCATGCCGGTACTGATGTATTCCTTCGGCATACTTAGATGGACTCAAACTAAACTGGATGCCCTGGATAGAAAAGTTCGTACATTGCTAACAGCACACCGCATACATCACCCACGTTCATCGACCATGAGATTGTATATCCCGCGGAAGTGCGGTGGTCGTGGCTTCTTAAATGCTAAGACATTGCATAACCGCGAGATATGCAATCTTAGGGAGTATTTTCTCCAAGTCGATATGGGGTCTCATAGAGATGTAGTTGCTGTTGACAATGGACTGACTCCTCTATTTTTAGCAAAAAACTGGCGCAAACCTGTAGTACTTAGTACTTCCGACCGCAGCACTGTGTGGCAAAGCAAGGAGTTACATGGCAGATTCTACCGGGCTCTCCATGGGCCCGACGTAGATTTATTAGCCTCAGTATCCTGGCTCCGTTTCGGTGATCTTTTTGGTGAAACCGAAGGTTTTGTCTGTGCAATTATGGATGAGGTTGTGATGACGAATAACTACCGAAAGTATATCCTAAGGGATGGCACAGTGGATATTTGCCGAGCGTGTCATCGTCCGGGCGAATCCCTTAGGCATATAATCTCCGGTTGTTCTCGTCTCGCAAACGGCGAGTATTTGCATAGACATAACCAAGTGGCCAGGATAATACACCAACAACTTGCTCTGAAACATTGTCTTGTGGCATCCGAGGTGCCGTACTACAGGTATGCACCAGAACAGGTCCTTGAAAATAGCCATGCCACATTGTATTGGGATCGATCTATTATTACAGACAGGACTATTGTAGCTAATAAGCCTGATATTGTATTGATAGATCGACACGAACGCCGCGCGATAATTGACATGTTTTCATTTTTAACAAGGTACCTTAAATCGAAAACCATTTCGAGATTTTTCAATTTCTAACACTGTAATAATTTTTTCGGATTTTTAAATCACTTATTTATTGAAATATTCGGAAAAAAGCCCCTTTTATCTTGATGAAGGAACATTATAATGACATTCCTTTGCATAACATAAAAAAAGCGCCTCTCATTAAAAAAGAAGTCGCTGCCAAGCAAGATGAGTAATGAGTACAAAAATTATACCCGCCTCTTTCACTCAATTCTGTCATGCCCGGAGAGTAACAGAGATGGGTATAAACTGCTGTTAGCTCGCCCGAGTTGTAGTGATACTCTTCGCTAAACCTAACCTGTTTTGTTTATTGACATAATAATATATAGAACTATGGACTTGCGATATCAGTAAAAATAATATTGTGCCTTCTACTCCTACAGAAGGAATATCATTAACTTTACTAAACTAACAAATGAAAATTTTAAGGTGGCTGAATTATTTGTTATGGCAGACATTCGCAACCTTCCCAAAGTTGACATGATGATGTTATTGGAATATGCGTGAACACGACTCATTTAACGTTGCGGAAATACCTAAGGGGAGCTGAAGTTTTATTTTCATCGAGGGATGCCTACGTAGAAACTTCAAACTTCTGTAGGCTATGTGGAAGCAAAACGAGAGCAAGCCATGTGTACCATCAAGGGCAGAGTAATTCCTGAACAGAAAGTTCGATCAAAAATGTATATAGTTAGAGCAGTTATTGATGAGAGTAATAACACTTTAGTGTAGGTACACACATACACAAGTATGCTTTATAAACCACATAGCCAAACAAATAGCATGTTTGAGAAATTCTCCAGTGATGTTGTTTCGTTCAGTAGTTACTCTGCCCGCCATTACATGTGTGGTGTGAGATATCAAGTCAGGCTATAGTTTAGTATTTAAGTACCTACTTATTTTTGTTATTTAAAATAGAAGTCTGTGTTTGATAATATTTAAAAAGTAGTCGTGTTTTGTCTGTTTAATAAAATACAATTTCATTTTGATATGCGTTTATTTCAATCTTTATCTACTTCCTGATCTAGGAATCTACCTTTCTAAACTACTAAAAACTAGAAATTGTCTGTACATTGAATATATTCCAGAAAAAACAGTTGGATTAGAGACAACTGGGACATAACCAATGCAAAAAAAACAACACCTTTTTCTTGTGTATTTGGGCAGGGACTTAGAATAATAACGCCTAGAAACCGAGTAGGCCTAAGAAAATGAAGCAATTCAAACTGAGCCAATTTGGCTCAGTCGGCCCGACTTTACACGAACGTCCCGTCAGTTGTCAAGGTTACACGTCAGAGTAAACATCTCTGATAATTTAAATAAACTATGATGGTTTGTGTGGTCAATGGCTGTCACAATGCTTCGGATAAGGAGAAAAAAGCCTCGAACATAACATTTCATACGTTAGTTTCACTATATTACTTGTATTCTGCTAAATATTCACTACGTTTGAAAATAAAATTGAAACCCGTCATACTTTTGAAAGTGTTACCAGTAATAAGACATTAAGTTCCCGATTTCTATTGATAATAGGTCTTTACCTATGAAATTGCCGTTTTGTATGGAGATTTCTGTAATTATTTTTTTTCCATACTAACGTTTTTGTTATTATTTAACGACTAATATTATGTAAATTTACAAAATTTTACACAAGTATTTATGGACATTTTAACTACTTAAATGACACATTCGTTAAGAGAAAAAAATTTTTTTTTCACTAAGTTACAACTAATAAAGTACGAAATTCTGGAAACAAAAATAGTCGTAACTTTCGGAATAAGTTTTTTCTATGTAAATAATCAAATATCGTGGTTATTAAATTATCAAAAGTTGCTCGATACGGTCTTAATGTAACGCAATATTAAAGA
This sequence comes from Crambus lathoniellus, assembly GCA_949710035.1. Lineage (NCBI taxonomy): Eukaryota > Metazoa > Arthropoda > Insecta > Lepidoptera > Crambidae > Crambus > Crambus lathoniellus. Next base: position 6,067,447 of record OX453303.1, on the reverse strand, counting down.
AATTATATATTTCTAATATTATAAAAGTTGTTAAGTTATATGTACAAAAGAAAAAAACGGCAATTTCATATGTAAAGACCTATTATTATATATTATACCTACATACTGATTATAGAAATAATTCTTATCGAAAATGTTTTTGTGACCAATTATAATGAGAGTTGTCAGTTGTAGTAAGATAATACCTTTCCCTTTTTCGTGTAAAGTGTTTAAATAAATATTTATAATTTATTTTTTGTTTTCATTACATAAGGTAACGGACCTGAATGCTAGCACTGCACCAAATAATCAGCACTCCGAATAAATAGTAAAATTAAGTATAAGGTTTTCACTCACTAATTTGAGCTACCACTTTGGAAAATAAATAAATTGATGTTTTGGGAATCCTACTCCCGGCCATACCATACCTACTTTCCGACCCTATAAATGGCGAAAAAATTGTGATCAAACGTTTGTATCCTGCAGTTTGTCCTGTTTTTTGCCAATTCCTTGTGATCGAAGTTAAGTTCATGTGTTTACATTTTATACTTTATTATATCTTTTAGATATTTTTACTGAAACTTTTGATTTCTCTGATTTATAAGATAGTTTATGAGGATAATCTGAAGAGAAGAATTTGTGGTTATGGTAGATGAGATGGTAGAGAAGTTGATATATTGGTAAAGATGTGGTGCTGATATATGGATCCACTATTTCGCAAATTTCTAACTATCAGCACTGGTGCAGATAAGTGAAAAATAGTACGTAAATACTTACTCCATATTTTTTTTGCATACCGTGTTTATTTTAGGTGTAGATTTTTTTTTAATAAAAGTAGATTATACCTTCGGAATCTATATCTTAGCATGGTGCTGAAACTACATTTGCCGTTTGTCAGTATAGTGTTAATAATTGGATCAAAAGCATGCTGATCATTTGGTTATTTTAGCATTTCATCATCTTTCCTTTTTTCAGACCCCCTAGTTTATTTTTATTAAAAAATGTTTAATAAAAAATAATATTGAAAAATGGAAACTAAAAGTATTTAGAAAAAATTTACCCGTCTCACAACCCGCTCCGATGGGACTCGAACCCACGAACTTTTGCTATCCGGGCGACTGCTCTAACCACTGAGCTACGGAGTCATTAGCCGTTAGTCGTCTCTATCGTCTTCTACAAGCCATGCTATGATACGGAACGGCAACATTGCTGTGAACCGGTTTACTCCTCTGAGTACTAAATCCTATGGAGGTGGCATACCTACGAAAAAGTGAGGTGTAACTAAGTCACAATGTAGGAAAATCTTGGAATTCAATTTTAAACTACTTCTAATTGTCGTATTAATCGGTCCGTCAAAATCGGTCCAGCCGTTTCAGAGATTAACCGGAACAAACAGACAGACAGACAAAAATTGAAAAACATGTCATTTTGGTATATGTACCGTATATTTAATCATATGCACGTAGGAAAAAGCGGTTATTTAATGTTACAAACAGACACTCCAATTTTATTTATTTGTATAGATGTATAGAAGATATGCCATCTCCATAGGATTCAGTACTCGAGGTTTACTCGCTGTTTACCTGTCAAACGGTGCAAACGGTGTCAAATCGGTTCACTTAAAACTACGTTGCCAACTTTATGCGCATGGCTTGTAGAAGACGATAGAGATGGCTGTGCTGTTATTTGTTACTTATCTTTGAATTAACAATAAACAAACATTATCATGAACAAAAATTCCGATTTCAGGAAATTGTTACACTTCCCCACTTTCGGGGTAATTGTTCCTACTGGACACATCAAAGTTTTGTTTGTGTGCGTGTCGGGGCTGGTCGGCGCACGTAGGCACGTAATGCTCGCACACACATAAATCTGATTTTTAACCGACTTCAAAAAAAGGAGGAGGTTATCAATTCGACTGTATATTTTTTTTTTTTATTTTTTTTTTTATTTTTTATGTGTGTTACCTCAGAACTTTTTAGTTAATGAACCGATTTGGATAATTCTTTTTTATTTAAAAGGTGATGCTTCTCGTGTGGTCCCATTCAAATTTTATCAAGAACTGGCCAGAAGTTCAGGAGTTATCCTGAATAATGTGTATTCAGACTTTATTTGGGTATATGGACGATTTCATAGTTTCATCAAATTGGGGATCATTTTCAAAATATTTTTTTTTTCGAAAGTTGGTAAGTACTTCTGACCTGATCTTACTTTCACCAAGTCAGGACCAGGGGATCAAATTCCAGGAAAATTGAGAGAAATTCTCAAATATAGGCAAGTCTTATGCGTTCCATTTATTTTTGAAGTAAGTCAAGTATTTGCATCTGGTAGTCATCATCTCATAGTGATGAGCTGGTGATGGAAGCTACAACTCCTTAACGGTTAGGAGCTGGAGAATATTTCTTTAAGTATTAATCGTACGTATGGGCCAATAGTTATATTCTTTCAGGTTATTAGGGTGAGCTGCTGATGAGAGGTGAAACTCCTCAACAGTTAGGAGTTATATTATGATGTTTTATAAATACCATATGCACGAATGGACCTTCAGTTGTGTTCCTTCAAGTTATCTAAGTAGCTAAAGATGAAAAGCTGAATTCCGTAACGGAAACAACAATTTATCATAATCACCATGTAGTTTCTTAAGCTACTTCACTAAAAATCGAAAAATAAAACGTTTTTGAAAAAAAATGTAACCGCCTTCAAAACGGATCTTCAAACAAAAATTAACAAACACTAAAAAACGAAAAAAATAATAAGATTTTTTAATTTAAAGGACGATGATACGTGACTTTTTCTAATTTATCTTGGTACTTACTGGACTGTTTGAAGTCGGTGCCAAGCCAAAAAGAATAAGAACGAAGTAATACTGAGTGAAATAACTAACATACAGGATATTTTTTTCATCTGTACACAATTTTTTAAGATCGACTCAGAATCGGTAATTGAACAATTTTCTTCTAGAAACATGGGTCGATATACGACAAAAATTTTTGGACTTCCCATACTAAATCGATCACGTGATCAGTCCGATTTGTATGAAGAGTCTAAATTTTTTTATCATATTTCGACCTATGTTTCTAGGAGAGAGTTGTTCAGTTACTGATTCTGAGTCGATCCTGAAAATTTGTGCACTGATAAAAAAAATATCCTGTATAAAAAAAAACCCGGTCCCAAGCGTGAGGTGTAGGACGTAATTACCTCAATACGTATAAGATGGCACCGACTTCAAACAGTCCAGTAAGTACCAAGATAAATTAGAAAAAGTCACGTATCATCGTCCTTTAAATTAAAAAATCTTATTATTTTTTTCGTTTTTTAGTGTTTGTTAATTTTTGTTTGAAGATCCGTTTTGAAGGCGGTTACATTTTTTGCTTCACTTTTGACGAAGCTTTAGTATGAAGACTATCGATCTAGCGTAAGCGAAGCGAAGAGTTATTAATCTATGGGCAGGGATTTAAATGTCCTGCCTGATGTTGAAGGAAATGTTGGATCTTTATTAACATTTTCAAGTCTTCTTGGTACTTGGGGTTTTAGTCGAGGTCTTGTGACTTTATTCTCCATCCAATCCCTGTAATTTAGTACACACTACCACATGGTACTTTATTTTTGTATAAAGCAGCACACCACTGTGAACGTGTGGACATGGGCACGTAAAAAAATGATTTTTTGGGCATTTCAGAACTGTATTATTGCAGCCAGGAACTAAACATAAAATTAAGGGATCTAGTTCAGGAACAGTTTTTTCCATTTTGAAATAAATTTACGAGTTATGAAGAGAAATAACATCAAATAAAACGAGAAACCGTAACAACAACAAACAACAAACGTCATTAGTGTCACGTTGACTTGACGACGTCAGAATGTATTTTTTTAAATAATTTGCAAAGGTATGTCCGCCAACCTGCCTTCTTCCTGGACTTAGGCTCTTTTTGAATGAGTAAGTTTTCAAATTAATTTTACGACGACTAAAAATAAAAATTTTGGAAAAGGAAAAAATACGAGTCACCTCTTTTTAAATGTTATTTCTAAATAGCAAATAAAAACACACGATAAATTTTATGAAATGTTGTCAATTGTTGATGTCACTGATCCCCATGACGACAACCTTGTGAAAGCTGAAAAAGATAAAGAAAACAAATATCTTGATTTAGCTCACGAGATTGTTGACATGTGGGACATTGATTCAGCAATTATTGTTCCGATAGTCATATCTGCCCATGGTCTGATAGCCAAGAGCCTCGATAAACACCTTAAGAGGCTTGCGTTAGGTGGATGGATCGGGAGTCAGATGCAGAAGGCAGTACTTCTGGACACGGCCCGTATAGTGAGAAGGTTCCTGTCTCTGGATCCTTAACCATCGGTAGCCGGGACCTTGATCTTGCTGGCGTTGAGAAACTGCATTTTTAACCGACTTCAAAAAAAGGAGGAGGTTATCAATTCGACTGTATATTTTTTTTTTTTATTTTTTTTTTTTATTTTTTATGTGTGTTACCTCAGAACTTTTTAGTTAATGAACCGATTTGGATAATTCTTTTTTTATTTAAAAGGTGACGCTTCTCGTGTGGTCCCATTCAAATTTTATCAAGAACTGGCAAGAAGTTCAGGAGTTATCCTGAATAATGTGTATTCAGACTTTATTTGGGTATATGGACGATTTCATAGTTTCATCAAATTGGGGATCATTTTCAAAATATATTTTTTTTCGAAAGTTGGTACTTCTGACCTGATCTTACTTTCACCAAGTCAGGACCAGGGGATCAAATCCCAGGAAAATTGAGAGAAATTCTCAAATATAGGCAAGCCTTATGCGTTCCATTTATTTTTGAAGTTAGTCAAGTATTTGCATCTGGTAGTCATCATCTCATAGTGATGAGCTGGTGATGGAAGCTACAACTCCTTAACGGTTAGGAGCTGGAGAATATTTCTTTAAGTATTAATCGTACGTATGGGCCAATAGTTATATTCTTTCAGGTTATTAGGGTGAGCTGCTGATGAGAGGTGAAACTCCTCAACAGTTAGGTAGGAGTTATATTATGATGTTTTATAAATACCACATGCACGAATGGACCTTCAGTTGTATTCCTTCAAGTTATCTAAGTAGCTAAAGATGGAAAGCTGAATTCCGTAACGGATAGGATATTTACAACAATTTATCATAATCACCATGTAGTTTCTTAAGCTACTTCACTAAAAATCGAAAAATAAAACGTTTTTGAAAAAAAATGTAACCGCCTTCAAAACGGATCTTCAAACAAAAATTAACAAACTCTAAAAAACGAAAAAATAATAACATTTTTTAATTTAAAGGACGATGATACGTGACTTTTTCTAATTTATCTTGGTACTTACTGAACTGTTTGAAGTCGGTGCCAAGCCAAAAAGAATAAGAACGAAATATACTGAGTGAAATAACTAACATATAAAAAACCCGGTCCCAAGCGTGAGGTGTAGGACGTAATTACCTCAATACGTAATAAGACGGCACCGACTTCAAACAGTTCAGTAAGTACCAAGATAAATTAGAAAAAGTCACGTATCATCGTCCTTTAAATTAAAAAATGTTATTATTTTTTCGTTTTTTAGAGTTTGTTAATTTTTGTTTGAAGATCCGTTTTGAAGGCGGTTACATTTTTTTTCAAAAACGTTTTTTGTATTTTTAAATGTTATGTTTTTTAGTGTTATACATTGTAAAAATTTAATGTTTAGAAATATAATTTTGTAAGTATTTAAAATGTAATAAAGGGAATAATAATAATATAGCTTTATTTCGGGCAATAAACCCATAGTTACATAACACAAACACATGGTAAAAAGAAAGCAAAAATACAAATAAAAATAAAATTAAATTAAAATTATCGTTCTATCGCTAGAACTTCTCGTTATTAAAATAAATGCCCTACCTCAAGCAGTCGTTTTCCACAGTGTGTATTTTCGACCAATGACGAAAAAACACATTGTCTATATCGCTATTAATATTTTTAAGGATGGAATTCTCACTTTCCCTGACTCTGGCCCAAATGGACGCCGATCGTGACCGGAGAATGGCAAAGAAGTCGGCAACATTTGCGTCAGCAAACATTTCTTTAGCACTGCAATGTCTCGGCAACCTCATCAAAATGCGGAAGGCGTCATTATACTGAACCCTAAGCACATTGAAAGAGCGTTTTGTATATTTCAACCAAAGTTGACAAGTATAAAACGTCTGACAAAATGCCTTGAATAACATGATTTTGACGTCTCCCGCACTTCTGGCGAAGCGCCTCGCGAGCATATTGCAGCGCACTGCGAGGGCCCTACGTTCTCTTTCCATGTCGTCCTCATCACTCAGATGTTCATTCAGAACATGCCCTAAATATTTAAATTTAGATACAACCTGAATTGGTGAACCATATAACCAGACCGGTAGCATCCTCTCCGGACCCCTACCCTTCTTAAATACCATGACCTCTGTCTTCGTAACGTTGTATTTCAATCCGTGTTGTTCAACATATGATTCACAGATTGAAAGTAGTTTACGGAGTCCATTAATCGAGGGGCTGAGAAGCACCATGTCATCGGCGTAGCTCAGGCTGTTAACACATACGTTACCAACATGGCAACCCGTTCTAGAGCTTCTCAGCCTCTCGATCAATTCGTTAACATAAAGATTAAAGAGGTCCGGCGAGATTAATCCTCCTTGACGAACACCGCAGTCTAATCTAAAATTATTAGAAGTCGCGTCGCCCCATCTAACTGTATTAGTTTGGTTCTCGTACCAGTGCCTCAAAAGATTCGCTATAGGTGAAGGAACTGTGGTTTGGTTGAGTTTATTCCACAGTACTTTGTAATTTACTAGATCGAATGCACGACTTAGATCCAAAAAACACGCATATACTGGTGTATCCCTCTTGAGATAGTAACTCACAGAATGCTTGAGTGCTAGTATAGCTGAATCCGTTGAGACCCCACTACGAAAACCAAACTGAGCATCGTCTATTCGTATATGTTTCACCAATTCAGGCTGTATAACTCTTTCAAATATCTTACCCACTATAGTGCCAAGAGATATAGGCCTGTAGTTATTCAGGCTGGACAGATCTCCTGTTCTATTTTTTATTATAGGTACCACTGTTGTTTTCATAAGCTTTTCCGGTAAGTACGCCTGTTTAATACACATATTAAACAAATCAGCAATCACCTTAAAGGCCTCCGGGCTGGCAAAAAGTATATGCTCAATACTGATCCCGTCGTGCCCTGGCGACTTCCCGTGCTTCATGCTCCGAACTATACTTGCCACCTCATCAGGTGTTGTTAAAACATTAGTGTCACCTGTGTGCACACATCTTATATCCTCTTCAACGTTACAAATATCTAGAGGCTTAATTTTGAAGTGGTTAGCAAATAAGTTTGCAATGTCTTTATCCCCTTTAACATTATTTATATTTGCGGGAAGCATAGTTTTACCTTTAGTGGCTTTCACCCCGTTCCAAAATTTCCCAAAATTTTTACTAGCTTTACAATGCGCTAAAATATTCATTTTTATTGTGTCTTCATTATTTTGGACCCATCTAAGTTTATTTTTAAACACCCTACGACTTTCGACCATGTTATGATAAGCACTACCAACATTCGGTTTACCACAGGACAACCAATAACTAAAGTTTTGCCGCGCTTTTTGATGACTATCACTTACGTAATAGTTCCAACCCGGTATCTGCCCAGCCTTCTTAGTAAGATTCTGTGTACGACAGCTTGAGGCAGAAGCATTTTGTAACACAGATATAAAGCTATTGTATAAATCATCTATTACATTAACATGGTAATTAACATTAGGGCATTTACTATTACTAACACTATCACAGTTCGAACATTGACTAGAATATTTAATCAGGTGAAAGTGTTTTATTTAAATAAAACTATCATATTTGGAACTTGGCGCCATAGTAAATTTAAATCAGCTGTAACAGACATAGGTATTGGAAGGTGGGACCAGGGTGCGTACCATCAACTTTAAGACAGCGATTCAAAACTAGCGCGATGCAGAATAGGTTCCTAAAATCAATTGCTTTCTTTCGTACCTTGACCTTTTAAAAACTGGATCGCAAATGAATTGCTAAATGAAAATGACCGAACGATTTGTGTCCTTATTTCTTCTACTCGTCTCTTTCACTCGATTCTGTCGGGCCCGGAGAGTAAGAGGGGGTATAACCTGCAGGTGTCATGTTAGCTTGGCCGAGTTATAAGTCAAATAAGAGTTCTTGACAGCTTAGCGTCTGTGAAATGTCCTTGAATGATCACTGAATCGCTGTCATTGATATTAAGCTGTCGTGGTACCGATAAGCGAAGCAGATCAGTTTAGGTCCTAAACAAAACCGCAATAAGAGTTGATGGTAGGCACCAAGGATTTGCATCCGCCTTTACACAGATTTACTAATCTAATCCTTCCCTTACACAAAGCCATGCTATAATTTAATTTTCGTCATACCTAAGTCTTAGGGTGACTTTCACCACTGATATTTAAACGTGATTAACGCTAAACGTGTTTAAAACATAGTTCTGTCCCTGTCAGCTGTTTGAATGTGACAGAGACAGAAATACGTTTTAAACACGTTTAGCGTTAATCGCGTTTAAATATCATTGGTGATATCGGGCCTTAGACTGAGATAATTTTGTTTTTGTACATACAAAAGCACATTTCATCAGTATTCATAATTGATTTAGAAGTGTTGGAAAACCTCCCGACTTGTGTGTACAACTCTTAATACAGTTAGTGAATGTCGAAACTTTGTTATCGCCTCAAGTTAGTTGACGCAGTGTTATGTCTGGTCCGTACTCGTATTTTATTTGTAGAGGCACATGAGGATACACTATTCTTGGGGTTTAGTTAGAGTTAAGTTTTTTAGTATTATCATTAAAAAAAAGGTTTCTATATTTTGTTATGTAAGACACATGATAGGCCACCTGATGCGACACGACAGTTTCCTTACAAACATCATAATCAGCAAATATGTGATTCGCAAGTAAAAACGCGAGCCAGGGCCCCGATCGCAGTAATCATATGACGCATTAGTCAAGTGTACGTGCAGTTAACGTGCAGTTGACGTGCAAAACCGTTATTGATAACGCGCGGCCTTGACAGTGCGACAACGTTTTCTGTTCCGGTGATAATCTTTGGAACTAAAACAGTTTTCATACGACACGACAGACAGCTAATTTCGTATTGCAATGCAAGTGGTTCCTCTGTCACGGATGTCACCGGATCAAACAGCATTGTAGGACTATAGGTTTGCGTGACGTGTGCGTCGTTATGTCATTACGGCAATACGAAGTCAAACGTCAAGACGCAAACGTGATCAAGACGCGCTGCATATAGAATTACGGTGATCGGCCCGCTGGCTGCGTAAGCACGTAGTAGGTGTGCTTTTCTAAAGTTCATATCTGTAAAAGTTTAATGTGTATGAATCCAATCCAATCCAAGTTATTTATGATTTCATGGCGATTAATAAATATAATTTAAACTATATAAAATAATTATGCAAAATTTAAAGCAACCATTTTAATAACAAAACATTAGTTCCCTGATATTTTCAGCAAAATTGTGAGCTGCTTGTACCTGAATTATCTCATCAGGGCCGTACCTTAATCGAATTCCTTCAGCAATGTTAATTCAAGCTTATTATTCCGGTGAAAATTTTCACCTCTATTAGGAGACTCGGAGGAAATTGTGACATTTCATTTCTTCGATGTTCATTGCTTGTTATAGCTTGTAAGCGTGATTAAATAAAATTTGCTAGGAAACGTGTTATAATATATATTATTGTAAGATAATTTGTACAAATGGTTGAGGATACCAAAACTTACGATTATAGGGTATATCATGTAACGTCGACGTAATTGTAGCTTCTTCTTGTCGAGTCGTTGGTTCGTAGATTTGACTTTTAAATATGATTCGCCCAGTACGCAGCCAGGTCAATCGCTGCATCAGATGTCGCCATTATTTCGTCCATGTTGCACGCATTTGGGGCCAGCGGGCAAGAAAGCAAGTGCTCCATAGTTTGCTCAGCGGCTCCGCAATTGTATGAAATGTATCATACAATGAAAGAGTTTACCGTCCAAATGGCTGCAATGTATTATGGAAGGTAACGCACTTTGTAACAATTTCTCATAGATAGGACGTCTTGCACGCGCGAACTGAGCATTTCACGCGCACGCTACGAGCATTTCAAACCATGCGCTGAGCGATACGCACCATAACATTATGACGACGGCGCATTCGGCAGTCTCACTTACTCGAGCAAGGCGATATTTTTATCCACAACGGGCTAGCGCTTAGCCTTCATCACACCTGAGATTAAGGCTGAAGGTGGAAGCGCACTACTCCCAGAATCCTCAATTACTGAGGAACTGGCTATCATATCTCTAACTGCCGAATACAACAATGCTGAATAAATCGTTGTTAAAGCGTCAAACTTAGATAACATGGTGGTAGCTAGCCAGACGGACTTAGAATAAGTCCTAACCACCAACTAAACCAAATAAAATATGTACCCCTGCTGGAAATCTAACCCGGGACTTCTGTGTCTAATACCGGTAAATAAATAAATAATAAGAAATAAATAACTTCTTACATTCACACCAATTATCTAAGCCCATTTTAATTTCATTAAGAAACTGTATTATGGAAAACTTGATAACGGATAAATATATTTTGTTTGTAAATACATACTTAATATACATAGTAAACACCCAGACCAAGACAAATAGACATGTTCATGCACACAAATATTTGTCTTGTTCGGGAATCGAACCCGAGACCATTGGCGCAGAAGGTGGGTAAGCCTACCCCTGCGCCAAATCGGTCGTCAAAACGATTTTAACTTTAAAACTACGCGCATTTTAAAGAGCTGTAAATATTCGTCAAAGTTAATTTAAAGTAAAAAAAATAACAAAAATTAATTTATGATGTTTGTTTTAATAAATTTTTTGAAGGTTAGGAGAAATGTTCTTTACAATATACTTTCGCTAGATATCAAAGCACCTGAAACTATTGAAGAAACGAATATCTCGCGTGAACTTTCAAAGCAACGTCAATTTTTACAATATCCTAGTACCGTAAAAGAATGGTGGAAACTTAATTATATTGGTTTATTTGAAACCGGTGGTGTGTACTACTAGATCACAAAGGCGATGAATGTGCGGATTGTGCGGCCACACGACTTCCCTTCCACTTCGCACGACACTTTCCTTGCTATTCGCCGATAGTGAAGCAGCGTTTAGCAGTAATAAAAATAATAATAATTGTATTGGGATCGATCTATCATTACAGACAGGACTATTGTAGCTAATAAGCCTGATATTATATTGATAGATCGACACGAACGCCGCGCGATAATTGTTGATGTCACTGTTCCCCATGACGACAACCTTGTAAAAGCTGAAAAAGATAAAGAAAACAAATATCTTGATTTAGCTCACGAGATTGTTGACATGTGGGACATTGATTCAGCAATTATTGTTCCGATAGTCATATCTGCCCATGGTCTGATAGCCAAGAGCCTCGAGGTGTATCGATGAGCTCAGTGGCGCCGCCAATGGAAATAAATCAATTGCATTTTATTAAAGGCTTGGATTAAAAGTTTCGGTTATTTCGCGCAAATAGAAGAGCAAAATGCAATTTTTAATTGTTTTTTCGAGGCCTCAAATATGAGCACCAAGTTATGGATCTCGATATTGCCAAATGTGACCACTTTTGGCACTATTGAGATTCACGACTTATTGCGTAAGTTTGAGTTCTCAAAAGTATATTTATAAAATGCATTCCACTCTTTCACCTGCGCGAAATAACCGAAACTTTTAATCCAAGCCTTTAATAAAATGCAATTGATTTATTTCCATTGGCGGCGCCACTGAGCTCATCGATACACCTTAAGAGGCTTGCGTTAGGTGGATGGATCGGGAGTCAGATGCAGAAGGCAGTACTTCTGGACACGGCCCGTATAGTGAGAAGGTTCCTGTCTCTGGATCCTTAACCATCGGTAGCCGGGACCCTGATCTTGCTACCGTTGGGGAACTGCATTTTTGTATTTTTAAATGTTATATTTTTTAGTGTTATACATTGTAAAAATTTAATGTTTAGAAATATAATTTTGTAAGTATTTTAAATGTAATAAAGGGAATAATAATAAATGATTATTTATTTGTTCTCTCACACAGAAAATACACAGTTCTAAATTTCTTAACCTAGATACAGAATACTTATATATCCATGCAAGAGGCTGGCATCTGTACTAGGAGCGGTTTTGTTTAGGACCTAAACTGATCTGCTTCGCTTATTCGTACCACGACAGCTTAATATCAATGACAGCGATTCAGTGATCATGCAATGACATTTCACAGCCGCTAAGCTGTCATGTACTCTTATTTGACTTATAACTCGGCCAAGCTAACATGACACCTGCAGGTTTTACCCGTCCCTCTCACTCTCCGGGCATGACAGAATCGAGTGAAAGAGACGGGTAGAAGAAATAAGGACACAAATCGTTCGGTCGTGGGTTCGAGTCCCATCGGAGCTGATTGTGAGACGGGTCGATTTTTTCTAAATACTTCATTTTCCATTTTTCAGTACTAAAAATTGCATTGTGAATGCAAAGAACTAAAAATTAAAACAATTCATTTGCAATCCAGTTTTTAGAAGGTCATGGTACGAAAGAAAGCAATTCATTTTAGGAACCTATTCTGCATAGCGCTATTTTTGAATCGCTGTCTTAAAGTTGATGGTAGGCACCCAGGGTGCCTACCATCAACTCTTATTGCGGTTTTGTTTAGGACCTAAACTGATCTGCTTCGCTTATTCGTACCACGACAGCTTAATATCAATGACAGCGATTCAGTGATCATTCAATGACATTTCACAGCCGCTAATCTGTCAGATCTCTTATTTGACTTATAACTCGGCCAAGCTGACATGACACCTGCAGGTTATACCCGTCCCTCTCACTCTCCGGGCATGACAGAATCGAGTGAAAGAGACGGGTAGAAGAAATAAGGACACAAATCGTTCGGTCATTCCACAGCCATCTCTATCGTCTTCTACAAGCCATGCGCATAAAGTTGGCAACGTAGTTTTAAGTGAACCGATTTGGCACCGTTTGCACCGTTTGACAGGTAAACAGCGAGTAAACCTCGAGTACTGAATCCTATGGAGATGGCATATCTTCTATACATCTATACAAATAAATAAAATTGGAGTGTCTGTTTGTAACATGAAATAACCGCTTTTTACTACGTGCATATGATTAAATATACGGTACATATACCAAAATGACATGTATTACAATTTTTGTCTGTCTGTCTGTTTGTTCCGGTTAATCACTGAAACGGCTGGACCGATTTTGACGGACCGATTAATACGACAATTAGAAGTAGTTTAAAATTGAATTCCAAGATTTTCTTACATTGTGACTTAGTTACACCCATAAAGTTAATATACCTATCGGAATAGAGGAACAACCACGAGCTGTCAAACGAAACCGAAATTGGATCGCATTTGTGTGTGTAAAATTGTTTATGTATGCGTGTCAGTGATGTGCGTCATGTCGCTTTTCAGATTAATATCGATATCGATAATATTAAATAATTACAGTAATAAATAAATACATATTGGACACGATCACACTCATTGTTCCAATACCAAAGTATAGTAGCTTAAGCACTATTATTATGGAAATTAGAAACAACGACGGGTAATTACCACATACACCCAAACCCGAGGAAATATAGAAAAATTAGTTTTCAACATTTACCCGACCTGGGGGGCTACCGGCAAAAAAATATGGGTATGGGTATCGGCTTCAACTGTCGCTTGAATTCCTTATTTTGATAGATTTTGCTACTTTGTTCTGTTGAACGTTGCTAGCTAGCTATCATTATACCCGAAGTCACAAAACAAATAACTTATAGTAGCTATTTTTTTTATAAAATTGACTTAAAGTTCAACGTATGAAGTTCATATCCACAAAGTTCTTTTTGTTGGTGCTTCCACAGTGATAGTACGTTTCACCTCTCGCGTTTGGAAATATTTTTCATCAAAATGCTTACTGCATAATAATCAATTTAGTCCAGTTAGTTTCTGGTATCCAAGTTAGTATGTAATCTGTAAGATAATTATATTACTAATGATAGTATATGTAGGTACCTATTCTAACAGTCAAAAACTGATACCTATGGATCAGTTAAGTATCTTAAATGGAATTACATTCCCAGGTAATTCATATCTAAACGTCTTACAGGTACTTTAATTACAGTACCTAATACATATTCATTTTTTACCGCGTGATAGACAGTGGACATGAAATATCGATACCTTGATGCAGCCCTAGTGTAAAACGAAAATTATTTCTTTACACAAAATATTCGTAAATACTGCATTATGTGTAATCAATATTTGCTTGTTACATAAATAAATGTTTGTTGAAGAGCATAATCACACTTCTTGCTTTAAATTCGAAGCGCATTGGCAAAAATAAACCTTAGGAAGGGAGGTGTCGGTTTGGAATAATTTACCTGTGAACTGAACATTTTGCGGGATTATTTCATTGTGTTGTACAACAATCAATAACTGAGCAAGTCACCATGTTTCCATATCAATATTGGCTAAAAATATCTAAGATTGCACGTAAAATCCGAAAAAAATAAAATACCTAAATTCTCAGCGTGCTGATAAGTGCTGACGAACTGTCAAACAGTAGCCAAAAACGGTTCTGTTACGTTGCATCACGCATCTCCTTTTATCTCACAGTGTTGTTGCTAGTGACATCCCGCTCGCTCAGCCCTTTGTTTCTCTATTCCGATAGGTATATTAACTTTATGGTTACACCTCACTTTTTCGTAGGTATGCCACCTCCATATGATTTAGTACTCAGAGGAGTAAACCGGTTCACAGCAATGTTGCCGTTCCGTATCATAGCATGGCTTGTAGAAGACGATAGAGACGGCTGTGGTCATTCACATTTAGCAATTCATTTGCGATCCAGTTTTCAGAAGGTCGTAGTACGAAAGAAAGCAATTCATTTTAGGAACCTATTCTGCATCGCGCTATTTTTGAAACGCTGTCTTAAAGTTGATGGTAGGCACCCTGTATGACAGATTACCAGCCTCCTCACCACCGTGGCCTAACCGTCGTCAAGTCTCTTAATACCTTCTCATAGTTGAAACTTCCTGCATATCTAGTAGTGGCAGGGGTGTAAGTTAATCAAAACTTAAGCTGTTGTAGGGAAGTAGGTAATTGGGGACCGGCCTTATTGTTTTATCGTCCGATCATCGTAACTGCCGCGCGGATAATCTTGCAAGTTCTGACTCAATTTGGATGTTGTATAATCATTTGGAAGAGGTCGTAAGTGGAACGTTTTCTGGAAGTGTGATGCGCTTTCCAGTGTTTAGCAATAATACAAAGAGTTAGAGATAAGAAAAGCTCAACATTCTTGATGTCAAATGAAATAAAATAAAAATAAAGTAAATAAATAAAGTTGTGAGGCGGGTCGATTTTTTCTAAATACCTATATTTAAAATTTTTCAAAGTTAATAGATTTTCTCATCGCCAACTCAAAACGATTTTAACTTTAAAATGTTCGTTTTAATAAATTTTTTGAAGGTTAGAAGAAATGTTCTTTTAAATAAGTATACTTTCGCTAGATATCAAAGCACCTGAAACTCTTGATGAAACGAATATCTCGCGTGGAATTTCATGGCAACGTCAATTTTTATAATATCCTAGTACCGTAAAGGAATGGTGGAAACTTAATTATATTGGTTTATTTGAAACCGGGAAAGTGTTCCCGTTTTATTGGGCAATTCAAAAGTTATTACGCCCGATAGGGGTCTGATGGAATGTTTCTTAATTAGAAGAAACAAGAGATGTTTGCTCAGTAGACTGATTTCTGGTTCTTGTAATTAATTAATTTGCGTATTGATCAATCAGGAGTTCAATTCTGTAATGATATAGCACAGTTACTTTCCCCGCCGCATTAGAACACGTTTTTTTGTGCCTTCAGAACAAACTAGCGGATCCTCGCGGTTTTACCCGCATAGTACCAGTTCCCGTGGGAATATCGGGATAAAATATAGCCTAGGTCATTTAAGAAGAATGTAGCTTTCTAAATTTCATTCAAAGAATCAATCAAAGAATTTTATAAATCAGTCCAATAGTTTTGGAGCCTATTCCATTCAAACAAACAATCAAATCTTTCCTCTTTATAATATTAGTATAGACTAGTGGCTCCTCGCGGTTTTACCCGCGTGGTACCCGTTCCCGTGGGAATATCGAGATGTTATGTCACTAAAAAAAAAAACAAACGAACAACCTCTAACCCCAAACGCATAATATACCGCCTCCGTTCCGTTCCGTCCGTTCATGGGTAAAAAGAATGTACACACGTGGCGGCACATCAGACTATTACATGTGACCTTGACAACGTCCTTATTCCCTACGTAATAAAAGCTGTTATCGCAGTTCAACTGTTTAACTTGATGTGCTGCCGAGTGTACCTTTCTACTAGTGAAATAATTTTAAGAATCGGTGCAGTAGTTTTTTATCCATTAGGTACTAACAAACAAAAAATATTGTTTTCATTTCTCATGCTCGTAAAGTTTGTGTTTATGTTGCGTATAGGCTGCATAAAATCGCTCTTTATGCTCTAGTGCATAAAGTAAAATCTTCGTTTAAGTCTCAGACTCTAAGACAAAGGTCGTCAGGTAAACAGTTACACACGCAATTAAACTTCGTTAAATAAAGTAATTGTTGTTTCATTCTGTTTCTTAAATTTTGTGCATAATCCATGTTAAATTACTAAATTAATAAAACTAGGCAAAATTAATGAGTTTTCTAAAAAAATAAGTATTTCAAGAGCATTATGGACTACGATCTATGCTAAAGTCACTATGCTGCCACTGCCACATATAAAAAAAAAAGAAAAAGAAAGTCTTCCCGCCAATATGGCGAAGTCTTTATTTTTTCTTTTTTGCAATATTGTTATTTATTTTCCTCGCACTCGAAGTGAAAAGCAGAGTGTATAACTCATTCATAAAACCCATTTTACCCTCGAATTGACTATCCAACCTCGCCTACGGCTCGGGTAGATATATACGTCTCGGGTAAAATGGTACGTTTTATGCACTTGTTGTACAATCTACTATTTTCTACTCTATAACATTAGTAATAGACCATTGAAAGTCAAGCGTAAATGAACATATTCAAGTGCGGATCGGTGGTTTAAATTGAATTGACCTACTGGGGTTCCACGGAATTGCTTCTGTGCAGAGAGGAAACGATTAACTTCTTAAAATAAAAATAATGTTTCAATGGTGTTCTGTTATTACAGGAACAATTGTGATAGCAAAAATCACCTGCCCTGGTAGAACCTGCAGGTGATTTTTGCTATCAGTTGGGATTCGAACCCGGCCCAATGCTTTGACCAACTAAGCTACCGAAAGACTTACTAAACTCGTCGAATTTATCTATCATTTTGACGCTGTAGGCCAGCGTTGCCTTAAAATATAATCTATTATTTGTTATAGAACTACGCGGGAAAGCACAATGGCTGTCAAATATATAATGTCTGACCAAGGAATTTATAATTGTGTCTGACATATACCTATTTGTTTACACCTTCGATAAGGTACACTTAATAAATGGACCTTAAGGGCCGGCTGTAAGCCAGCGCGTAGGTATTGACGAAGCTAATCTGTATATGTGTGCCTTCACGCACACAAACATCTCCGCCCTAGCACGAAAAAATGTAATTCAGAAAATTAAAAAAATTAATAACTTTTTTTTGTCAGAAAGTAACTTTACGTATTTGATGCGTTTGATTTGCCATGTTTGCCATGTGGGGGCTGATGCAGCATCTTACAGACAGTCGAAGGAACTCGTCAGCATTTCAACGTAACCAGTTGGAGTTTGGGCTCATTTGAATAGTCTTGATGAGAACTCTTGTGCCAAGTAGTTTCCTATGTCTGATGCTGGAGTCATCAGGGGGTGGTTGATGGAACTTTTCAACAATTCAACGTCCCATTTCGATTTTGGGCTCGTTTGAATCGTCTTGATGATAACTTATGTGCCAAAATGTTTCGAAGGTCTGATGCTGGAATCAGGAAGTGGTTGATAGAACTCTTCATCAATTCAACGTAACCACTTTGAGCTTGGGCTCATTTGAATGGTCTTGATACAAACTTTGGTGCCAAGTAGTTTTCAAGGTCCAGTTCTGGAGCTAGTAAGTGGCTGATAGAACTCTTCATCAATTCAACGTAAACACTTCTAGTTTGGGCTTCTTTGAATAGTCTTGATGAGAACTCTTCTGCTAAGTAGTTTCGAAAGTCTGATGCTGGAGTCAGGAGGTGGTTGATGAAACTCTTCAACGATCCAACGTTAACACTTCGAGTTTGGGCTTATTTGAATCGTCTTGATGAGAAATCTTGTGCCAAGCAGTTTCCAAGGTCAAATTCTGAAGCCAGTAAGTGGCTGATGGAACTCTTTATCAATTCAACGTAAACATTTCGAGTTTGGGCTTGTTTGAATAGTCTTGATGAGAATTCTTGTGCCAAGTAGTTTCGAAGGTCTGATGCTGGAGTCAGGAAGTGGTTGATGGAACTCTTCACCAATTCAACATAAACACTTCGCGTTTAGGCTCGTTTGAATTGTCTTGATAAGAACTTTTGTGCCAAGTAGTTTCCAAGTCTTTATCTGATGAAAAATCCAAGATGGCGGCCAACTTTTTTGTTTGTAGGCCGATTTAGATGAAACTCGGTTTGTGGTACTATTTTGACAAGAAAACAGGAACGCAATGTTAAAAATATTAAAAAGTCCAAGATGGCGGCCAACTCTTTTGTTTGTAGGTTGATTTAGATAAAACTCGGTTTGTGGTACTATTTTGACAAGAAAACAGGAACGAAATGTTAAAAATATTCCAAAATTCAAGATGGCGGCCAACTCTTTTGTTTGTAGGCCAATTTAGATGAAACTCGGGTTTTAGTACTGTTTTGTCAAGAAAACAGCAACGCAATATTAAAAATTCCAAGATGACGGCCAACTTTTTTTAATGTTTGCCGATTTTGATGAAACATGGTTTTTGGTACTGTTTTGATAAGAAAACAGCAACGCAATATTAAAAATATTAAAAAATCCAAGATGGCGGCCCACTTTTTTGTTTTTGGGCCGATTTTGATGAAACGCGGTTTACGGTACTATTTTGATAAGAAAACAGCAACGCAATATTAAAAATATAAAAAAATCCAAGATGGCGGCCCACTTTTTGTTTTTGGGCCGATTTTGATGAAACTCGGGTTTTGGTACTATTTTGTCAAGAAAACAGCAACGCAATATTAAAAATATTAAAACATCCGAGATGGCGGCCAATCTTTTGTTATTTTGCCGATTTTGATGAAACACGGTTTTTGATACTATTTTAATTAGAAAACAGCAACGCAATGTTAAAAATATAAAAATCCAAGATGGCGGCCAACTTTTTTGTTTGTGAGCCGATTTTGATGAAACTCAGTTTCTGGTTTTATTTTGACAAGAAAACAGCAACGCAATGTTAAAAATATAAAAATTCAAGATGGCGGCCAAATTTTTTGTTTGCTGGCCGATTTCGATTAAATTCAGTTTCTGGTACTATTATAACAAGAAAACAGCAACGCAATGTTAAAAATATTAAAAATCTAAGATGGCGGCCAACTTTTTTGTTTGCAGGCCGATTTCAATGAAACTCAGTTTCTGGTTTTATTTTGACAAGAGAACAGCAACGCATTTATATATACAAAAATGTTACAATTACCACAGTATAACCAATTTTTTTATATAGTAGGCCAACGCCCTTGAAGTTAGTTGATACCGACGTCTGTATAGGTATTTCCGTAATTACGGAAGGGTTGTAACAAAATTAAAATGTGGCAGGTACATTTTAGTGTATTGCGAAATAAAATAAAATAAATAATTATGGTAAGCATTTTAGAAGTATCAAAATAAAATATTTTACATGTTTTATTTAGTTGCAGCTATAATTGTATCTGTCTGTCTGTCTGCCATGAAATTTTGCAAGGTAAATTTGACCTACTCCTGACGTTTGAAACGAAAAACCGGCCACCATCTTGACCATTTGTATTTTTTTACATTGTGTTAAGAACGGTTTTCTTGTCAAAATAGTACAAAATCGTCACATATTAATTTACATTGTGGTATGCAATAAAATGATTGAGTATTGAGTATTAAGTATTGAAAAAACCGAGTTTTGTCAAAATCGGCCCACAAACAAAAAAGTCGCCCGCATCTTGGATTTTTAATATGTTTAACATTTCTTTGCTGTTTTCTTATCAAAATAGTACTGTAAACCGCGTTTCATCAAAATCGGCCCATAAACAAAAAAGTGGGCCGCCATCTTGGATTTTTTAATATTTTTAATATTGAGTTGCTGTTTTCTTATCAAAATAGTACCGTAAACCGCGTTTCATCAAAATCGGCCCATAAACAAAAAAGTTGGCCGCCATCTTGGATTTTTTATATTTTTAATATTGCGTTGCGGTTTTCTTATCAAAATAGTACCGTAAACTGCGTTTCATCAAAATCGGCCCATAAACAAAAAAGTTGGCCGCCATCTTGGATTTTTTAATATTTTTAATATTGCGTTGCTGTTTTCTTATCAAAATAGTACCGTAAACCGCGTTTCATCAAAATCGGCCCATAAACAAAAAAGTGGGCCGCCATCTTGGATTTTTTAATATTTTTAATATTGCGTTGCTGTTTTCTTATCAAAATAGTACCGTAAACCGCGTTTCATCAAAATCGGCCCATAAACAAAAAAGTTGGCCGCCATCTTGGATTTTTTAATATTTTTAATATTGCGTTGCTGTTTTCTTATCAAAATAGTACCGTAAACCGCGTTTCATCAAAATCGGCCCATAAACAAAAAAGTTGGCCGCCATCTTGGATTTTTTAATATTTTTAATATTGCGTTGCTGTTTTCTTATCAAAATAGTACCGTAAACCGCGTTTCATCAAAATCGGCCCATAAACAAAAAAGTTGGCCGCCATCTTGGATTTTTTGATATTTGTGTGGCTTGTATTTATACAATATTTTATTTATCTCCGCGTTCCATACGAAAATGTATGAGCAATTCGCGCTTTAATATTGACAATGTTTGAAGCCAGATTGTTCCCAATATAAAATAAAAAACGGCAAATATCGTGCGGTGAATCAATTCTATGTTTCATTGCCATTTGATTTAACATTAAATATTATTAAAAATATTTTTATTCTTTAACAATATCTTTAAAACAGAAAACGTTGATTTCGCTGTTTTTAGTGAAGTTTGCGATTTTTTTGCCATTAACGTGAGTTAAATATTTAAAATTTTCCACGGTGTTATTGTAAAGTAACTTTTCCTGTTCACTATTATATTTTTTAAAGTAATTTCTGTCGATAATTCTATGTTACAAGTTTAAAACCCCGAAAGCTGTTTTACGCGTTTCACTTACCGCCTGCCCTTAAAGTAATAAAATACAAAAATGCCTTTATTTCTATAGCAGCGCTATAAGGAACTAAAATTCAATAGATGTTTTTCAGCAGCACTTTGACAGCTTTTGAAGGATGCTATAGTTTACTTTTCGATTTATGTCGATAGTTTTTCATGCTACGTGTACAGTTCAATCACTGCGTTGTAAAAAAAAATTTCCGTAATCTTCTGATTCTTCTGTGCACTGTGACATTGAGTTTTAGCTTCGAATTTCACTCCCAATTTGGTCTGACCTTGTATATCGCTTAATTGAAAATGTTGTAACATAATGTACGAGTATTTTGGGATGAATTAAAATTGTTACAGATTAGATTTGTGCAAAAAACATACTGCGCGAGCCGAGCGAGCGAAGCGAGCGTGCCGCGGTAGCGGCCGGCGAAGCGCCAGAAACGACTATATACATATTTCCATTTCCTATTAAACTGAAGTAGGGGGTAGGGGGTGTATAAAGTTGGTTTTGGTCACTGTTCTAACCTAGCCTTACCTGAAACGTCTGTTACATTTTGTTGGGTGGCGGGGGGCTTCGGGGACTTCGCCCCCCGTCCCCCCTTCTGTTTTTCCTAAAATATATAAAAAAATTGAAATAACAAAAAAAAATTTGAGCAAAAAAAAAATAATTCAATGTCCATCGGATGCCTCCTAGGTATCTCCGGGATACCATAGGGGATCGAAAATTTTGTTAGATTCCAGCTATGACGCACCGTTTTCGAGATATTTTCATTTTTATAAAATTCATTCTTGAAAATTTTACAAGTCCCCGCTCCATACTTTTATGTTTGCGACACCCTAACCATAAAAACAATCCAACGCGCCCAAATCCATTTAATAAACTTTCTAATTAATAAGCTTGTTGTAGGCGAGTCGTTCATAGTCGAAACAACCAGTAGATGAAATGAACATAACAGTTGATTCAACTAACGGACGGTTAGTTGAATCAACTGTAGTTCAATCAACCGTAGGTGAAATGAACAGTAGTTGAGTCGTTCAATAGTCATTATGAAAATATGTGAATCGATCGTAGTTATTTCGACCATAGTCATAATGACCGTAGTTATTATGATACATACCCAAATTACCTACCTAAAGGAAAATTGAACAGATTTGAAATATTATACAAAAAGTAAGTGTATTTTTTTAAATTAAGGTCATATTTTTCTGGTTTCGTTCCATGTTCCGTGTGTTAGGAGAATTGAGATTCTATAAAACAGATACAGCCTACGTTAGGTGTATTGCTTTAAAAGAGCGTCTTCATATACCACACTGATATGCAGATAAACAACAATGTTATCCATTTTTTTGAAGTGCGCGTTACTAAAAGGTTCGTACATACTCTCGTCCTTCTTATAGACCGCCAAACTCCATCTGAAGTTGCCCCCAAATTTCCTCTAACGACTTGGTAAACTCGCCGAGAGTAGGCTCGCGGCGCAAATTTTGTAGCGGGGAAACATATATCAGCAACATTGACACACTTTGGCTGAGAGGATTTGAATTATTTACCTATCTCTTTGAAGTTTTTTTTGCGAAGAAGGGGCTAAGCAAGTTTTAATATAAAAATAAATGCGAATGTAACACAGTCTTACAGAAAAACAGCTTTTTGCTGACTGTACTTTAATATTGTATTGTCATCTAAACCAAACCTGTAAACAAAATTTTAGCTCCATCGGACACTGGGAAGTGGGTCAAATTAAGCTTGCAAGATTTGTACCCCACCAACTAATTATCAATTAAACTCTGACGCGTCCTGTGGACAGAGACGTATGTCCGTAAGCGAAAAGTGCCCATAGCGTCCCAAGGACAGCTTGTGTCTATAAGGATTCGCTTTTCTTTTGTCTTTTGATTTTCAATCTCTGTTGCGATTGACTTTTGAAATTTTTACTGTCAAAGTTCAACTCATTTTTTGCTCACTTCTGTGCGCTTGTACGGTTGTGATCGCCGCCGGGCCGGTTGCAAAATGAAATCGTTTTTATAAAGTATTTTCGTGATAATATAGAACAAAATTATGCAAATCCGATACATAATGTTTCAAACTTGATGTTAGTGTAAAGTGTATTGTAAAATGTGGCCTTGAATACAGTGCAATTTGTGAATAAAGTGTTGGTGTCAAGTAATAAACAAACGAAAATCACTGTGTTATGAAAACAGAAACTAATGTCTTCTCAATCTTCTCATGTAAGTAATGACATTGATGGTTATGTTGATGGATAGGAAATTTATTCCCCTTTAGAATTATACGAAAAACAAAATAAACGAAATTTCGTTTGTACTGGACACTATAGATAGATCATTGACGCCTCTGAGGCTGGACGCGTGAGAGGATAAGCTAATGGCAAATTAATAAAAAGCTTGTAAAAATCACCAGCCATGCAAGTACCTTCAAGGACGGATTCGAACCCGCGCCCCTTGGAATTCGGCGTAATGCTTATACTTAGGTACCGAAAGATCTACAAGACTCGTCGAAAATTTTCTATCACTAAACGCTGTTGGCTATCGTTGCTTCACCGATATGAGGAAAACCACGCATTCGTAAAAACATTTCTAAAAATATTTGTAAATCAAGATTCCAAATTGTTTTTCTGCATTCACAATGCTATTCTGTAAGTATAGGTAAAATACCACCAACCCAGCAAGTAACTTTCAGATGGGATTCCGGGAATCCAGCCCGATTACTACAATGTTTCCTTTATTTAAAAATCGATTAAGATGAAACAACCATTATTTAATCAGTATTATTCAATAGAATCAGGAGTTACCACGCGAAAGTCTATAAGTATGACAGGAAAAACAAATAGCATAGGGTTATTTTCGCAAAAAATTGCAATACAGTAACATACTCAGAACTTACACCGATCGCTCAATGCATACAGTGTCATACAAATAGTTTGCTTTATCACTCATGATTCGGTCGATCATATAGAACACTATCTTGATATCTTTTTATGCCCAAACCATTGAACCAACTTTAATAAAAAGAAACTACTTATATATTTTTTATATCCAGCTGAACGGAGTAGCATTTAGCCTTCATCACACCTGATGTTAAGGGATGATACGGCTGAAAGTGGAAACGAATTAATCCCGGAATCCTCAATTACTAAGGAACTGAGCCAGTTCCTGATTAAGTCGTAGGCTTGACTACCCGTACCTAATAAATTTATAATTCTGACCAAGTTTTAGGTCACGAATACAACAGAAATTACTATGGAAGAAGAATGTTATTCGTGTTTCCTAACAAAAGAAATAACTGAAAGTTTTTCATATTTGTACGTTTTCGAAAGTTGTAAACACTATCCTAAGGGACCGACGAGGATAAATAGATGTTACTATTATAGATATAAGGTTCAGATTCAAGTACCACTTTGTATTTTGTGAAAACTTAGTTTGTGAATGTGACTATTTCTGTCAACTTTCAAGATATTATAATGTTGATAAAAAAATTTCATTTAAAAAGTGTGAATAACATTAACACTTCATAGTGATTAGTTTTTAAAATTGTGTTATGAATATCTGCCTTACGCTTACCTGGAACACAGGAGGATTTCTTAGTTCCTATAAATGTGAAAGTTTAGATGTTTGGAGGTTTGTATGTTTGTATACTCAATCACGCCAAAACATCTGAACGGATTTCACTGAAATTTGGAACACAGATACTTTGTAGCTTGGAGAGGACCATAGGCTACTTTTATCCCAGAAAAATATCATATTCCCGCGGGATAACGTCGTGACATCCCCGCGGGATAACGTCGTGATGTCCACGCGGGCGAAGCCGCGGGCGGAAAGCTAGTATAAAATAGGTAAGTAAAAACCATTTATGGACCAAATTATTTACTTCTTTTTCTTATCGAGTCGATAGAAAACCAAAAACCTAAACCGGTCGGACGTCGTCGTCGTCGGAAATCGTCTGAGGAACATCACCACACCTACACGCTAAGGCCGTTTGTGCACTACCACTGAATTTTACCGATCCGGAAAAAAACGGATGCTTGTATTTAATTAATTACTAATATAAATGATTAATTATTAAAATAGAAGCATCCGATTTTTTCCGGATCGGTAAAATTCAGTGGTAGTGCACAAACGCCCTATGTCCGCGTTGACCAAGTATCCCTACCTAGACTTACTGCGGCCAATCATCGTCCGGAGTCTATTTAGTTAACAGTAGCAGATCCGGTATCCATATACAGATGGTACCCGTTCCCGTGGGAATATCGGGATAAAATATAGCCTATGTCACTCGGGAAGATTGTAGCTTTCTAATGGTCAAAGAATTTTCAAAATAGGTCCAGTAGTTTCGGAGCCAATTCGATGCAAAAAAACAAACAATCAAATCTTTCCTTTTTATAATATTAGTATAAATATAAGTAATCTATCGGCATCGTTCGGCTGACATGATGATGATGATGATACTTTTCCGAACATGATAGCAGTGGGACCACGGTTAAAGTAAGTTTTGTTTCAATTCCCCGTAGTGAAGCAGTGGGTCTACGGGAAATAAAAATTACGTATGGACCCACCAGTGGGTCATAGCGGTGGGGCCACGGGTAATACCCGAAAAAAATCAGCTGTTCCATAGAAAAGTACAACATCGACTCGACTATAATGTATGGAACAGATGTTTTTTTTTTTCGCGATTCCGTGGTTACCTATTGTAAAAGTTTACCATAGTAAAAGTTATTAAAATTTTTTTTTGCATTCACAATGCAATTTTTATTGCTGAAAAATTGAAAATGTTGTATTTTAGAAAAAATCGAACACGTCTCATAACCAGCTCCGATGGGACTCGAACCCACGATCTTTCGCTATCCGGGCGACTGCTCTAACCTCTGACTCCGTAGCTCCGTATTAAGGTCGTGGGTTCGAGTCCCATCGGAGCTGGTTGTGAGACGTGTCATTTTTTTCCAAAATACTTCATT
The DNA here is from genome assembly GCA_949710035.1 of Crambus lathoniellus. NCBI lineage: Eukaryota > Metazoa > Arthropoda > Insecta > Lepidoptera > Crambidae > Crambus > Crambus lathoniellus. Next base: position 6,041,015 of record OX453303.1, on the reverse strand, counting down.
TTAAATTTTTCAATAGTAAAAGTTGTTCATATTGATAGACACTATCATCACCTAAAATCTTTAAACTAATTAAAATTTAGTACTGTAGTAGTTAGAGATAAATTATTTCATGCAAAGTTCCATTTGTTAATTTAAAATTACTATTTAAATAACAAAACCCAACCTTATTATGCCTGAATTGTTATTCATAACTAGTCGATTAACTATTCAGTCCAGATGAGCAATCCTACGTTTAACAAAATTGAACGGAAAACTGCTATTTCTCTAAACCTGAATAATCCCATCAGTTGAAAATTATACAGCTCCAGGCTTATTATGGTAATCCGGGTCGGGACACCCTGTACCGTCCGGAATAAACAATGAACACGCTGTTGTTATAGTTTGTTTATTGGGCAGTTGTTTGTTTTTATCAAGTTATTTTAGACCTGTAGTAAGGTCTGGTAGAGTTTATGAGTGAAATGTTAACTGTTTACTACGCTATTAATGAGCATCATCATCATCATCAGCCATTTAATGTCCTCACTGTTGGGGAACAGGCATTTTAAATGGATGGATAAGGAAGATGGGCCATGACCCACCGCGCGGGACCACTGGGGATTAGTAGATATTAACGAATGAAAACGCAACCGAGACCAACGGCATTAGACATTCATTCACCTCAAGTGCCTTCGGGAAATTATAAACATCCACTGGTCCGATAAAGTTAGAAATACGAGTCTTACGTCGCGCTGGTGTTTATGGTAATGCGGCGGCAACTGCGCTGGTGTGGTCATGTGGGAAGGATGCCCGACGAGAGACTTGCAAAGCGCATCTTCTTTTCAGAACTCGAAGATGGAAAACGAAAACCTAGCGGTCAGTTCCTCAGATACAAAGATTTTCTGAAAAGACATGAAGAAATGCAACGTAGACCACTCTCGTTGGTAAAGTTTGGCCGAAAAACAGACACAACGGGCACACAGTGCAGCAGCAAATAAAGTTATTTGAGGAACAGAGGAGGCTGGAACTGGATAACAAAAGGGACATGTTAAGGCGCTACTCGAAAAAATATGGACTTTTTGATATAAAACTATAGGACGGTTAGAGTTGTTACAAATCTGGGTGCCTACCATCAACTTTAAGACAGCGATTCAAAAATAGCGCGATGCAGAATAGGTTCCTAAAATGAATTGCTTTCTTTCGTACTATGACCTTCTAAAAACTGGATCGCAAATGAATTGCTAAATGTGAATGACCGAACGATTTGTGTCCTTATTTCTTCTACCCGTCTCTTTCACTCGATTCTGTCATGCCTGGAGAGTGAGAGGGACAGGTATAACCTGCAGGTGTCTTGTTAGCTTGGTAGAGTTATAAGTCAAATAAGAGTTCATGACAGCTTAGCGGCTGTGAAATGTCATTGAATGATCACTGAATCGCTGTCATTTATCTTAAGCTGTCGTAGTACGTATAAGCTAAGCAGATCAGTTTAGGTTCCTAAACAAAACCGCAATAAGAGTTGATGGTAGGCACCCTGGTAATAAGATATATATTTCTTCATACCTTTATCTAGATTCGTATAGTTTCAGAAACACGATTTAATGATTTTGCCTCGACACTTTTTATTTTCAAAAAGACCTCTAAAACATACGAAAATTCAAGATTATTCTCAAATGGGGTTACTTAGACTATTGGAAAAATTGGTTTAATTAGTGGACACCAATAATATTTAGGATAGTATAGAAGCATTTTTTTAAAAATCGCTATAGTTTTCTAATACGAAGTGATTTTGTGTTTTTTTTGCCTAATCTGCGAAATCGGTCTCGCTCCCGCACGCGTCGTTTTCTCATAGCTATCTCGCTTCAGCATGATTTTTCCGAGTATCGCCTTAAAAGACAAAGCACCCTCCTCAACAATCTATAATTTTGGAAACGGTACCCTAGCATGTCCGCATTGCAGACGCACTTTTACTGCAAAAATAGGATATATTAGTCATCTAAGGGCCCTTAGTATTTAACCTTCATAAAATGAGCTTGGGTCACCGAGGCCTCAAAACCCTCAGTATCTATAGCTCCAAACTTTACTAGGCAAATACTGAGGCTGCAAGAACCTACATAACAATGCAACGATCGTAACGCAACACTGAGCTTAGCTCAAACGTTTCAATGCAAGTTGTAAGGTACCTATGACTTTAGGTACGAAGTTCGGTGTTTCCAGTACCTACTGTTGTTCTTGTTTAGGAGTTTAGTTCAAACTATGTCCTTTGATTTTGAGTTCGCGTGATCGATCAACGATTCATTGTTGTAGTATGGAGGGTAGAGTAAAGGAGGACTATCTCAAAGGGGGGGAATTTGACAAAGTATCCAGCTATGAGCACTAAATAACAGTTCTAAAATCCTCCGCAACGGCGCTGGCGTAGGTACAGGGTATGATAATATGAATCTAGTAGTTGTGATTGACGGACGAACACCCACTTGCAGGAAGCTCCATTAAAGTTAATGCTTCATTAAGTCTATTGCTGTCACTTTTCGTTGTCAAGAAATAAAAAGTGACAGCAATAGATTTAATGAAGCTTTAACTTTAATGGAGCTTCCTGCAATTGGGAGGAAGTATGCCGCGTTGGAAAATTTTATATTTTTATTAACTAGAGTGACATGATATTCCCTCATTTTATTTATGTATACGTATTTTATAAATATTATAAAAATTAATCAGGCTTTAAAAACAATATTAAAAATAGATCTTTGTTTCTTACTTTGAGCAGTGCGCCTTATATGTGAGAGCGGATGTTGAAATTTACACTGTTGCTACTGTGGCGCCACCCTAATGTAACGCAGTTTGACCATGAAGCTCGACTTAATACGTTACCTCAGTATTAAGTCGAGCTTCATGAGTTTGACGGACACTTTTTCACAACAGAGATAGTCCTCCTTATCTCTACACTCCATAAGTTGTAGATACTCGTAGTAGGTACTATAGTTACCAATTAGGTACTTATAAATAGACCTTATAATTATCGCAGAATTATTTAAATTTGTTTTTAAAATTATATTTTATAAAATAAGGCTTAACTTAATAGTAAGCATGGGTATGTGCAGTGCAGTGCGATGCGCGCTCGGCAACGGACGCGCACAACTGCATAGGTGTCGAATTACATATTCGTAATTTACGATTAGCGCGGCATTAGCCGCTGCGCGTACTAACATCACTATGGGTTCCCAACAGCTCATAGTGAACGAAGTTTTGGCGTTCATCCAGAACGCGATCGACACCATGGACGAAGTCAGCATCGTGCAGATCTGCAAGTCTAACTTCAACGAAGCTGAGATTTGCAGTGGCAAGACGCTGCTTTACCAGAGCATCGGTAAAGCCGATGAGATGCCATCGCGCCGGAGAGATGGAGGTGTGAAAAGTCTCCAGGATATTATAACCCTGATGAAAGAGATCGACCCAGACGACGTGCCGACTTTCGTGGCGAAGGTGTTACACAAACTACCACCCGTCACATTCGACCACGTCGACGTCACCAGACTGTTGAAGGATATCACCTCCCTGAAAGCTAGTCTGGCTGAAGTGCATAGAAAATTGGAGGCTTCTGATAACACCATAAGTGAGTTGCGTGCCCAAGTTGTGTTGTTAAGCAACACCGCTGCGGTATGTAGGTCACCAGAGGCCTCTAATGTGAACACACGTCGCGGAGCGCAAAATGCATCCGTCTGCAGTTTCGAGTCGGCGCATATGGATACGTCACCGGCCGCCGCTGCAGCTAGCGATGCACCACGCCCTACACCCCGCTCCTCCGCCCCGGCGGAGACGTCACGAGTGAGCACGTCGACCCCTCAACGTGTGCCGTACGCCGCTGTCACCGCAGCTAACCAGCCCGCTAACCAACAACTTGAGCGGGTTACAAAGGATACGGAGGGAACCAAACAAGGATTGGTCTCCAAAGCTGTGCAACCAGCGCCGCCGCGGAGACAGAATGCAGGATGCGATGATGACGGCTTCAAGAAGGTGGAAAGGAAGAAGAAGACCTCTCGTCGTAACCTGTGCGGCACCGCCCCGACAGGACACAACCACCTGCTGCGGCCGGCTATCCCGACGACGCTGGTGTACGTGTCCCGCTTGCATTACTCCACAAAATCTGAAGACATTGTGGAGTACATGAGAGTGAAAACTAAGTTCAATCTGAGGGTCGAGCGGTTGGAGTCCCGCCACAATGTGAACTTCAACTCATTTGTGGTGAGGGTGCCGACCGATCATCAGTCGACCTTCATGAAAGAAGACTTTTGGCCGAAGGGTGTCCTGTTCCGCCGGTTTCGGGGTCGGCTACCGGACACTGCATTGCGCAACACGTCGCCGCCGATTATACGTGAAAATAAATAGTTTATAATTATGTATAATATAAATGTATGTATGTTAGTCTGTAAGGTATTTGTTATATGGGCCGGATTTTGTAAAATTTCATTGTGTTGGCTGAAATAAATGATTTATTTATTTATTTATATTTATTTATGTGGAAAACCTTGCGAGGGTCTTTTAGAAAAAGTTTTATTTGTTCGTTATTGCTTAAGCCTTTAGGGATTTTCCAATCCAATGCTTCTCAAAACATCGCTGCCTTTTATCAATCACTTAGTTATTGGATATGAAAAAAGAGTGTTTTTAAAGAAAATTCTAATATATTTTGCAGAATAACTTTTGTTTTTATTTGTAGTAAGTTTTAAGAAAAATATAAATATAATCGCCCTGCGTAGCAGACTTTATCATTAGTTTTAAATAAGTTAAGCTTCTGATAAAATACATATTATCAAATTGTTAACATCAATAAAATCTGGAATCTGGAAGATTGTGCCAAAAAGATAAAGGCCAAAACAAGAAAAAAACAATACCTACCTATATTGCAATCCGCTCTTCTCTTTAGGAGACACAGGGTTTCCAATAATTTATTATTCATATTTCCATTCAAGTACCTGCACTCGAGATTTACATTACAAACAAAAATTTGAAATTGTACAGTAAACAACTTGAAAAATGTTTATTTTGAGATAAATTTCATCTACAGAAATGTAAATTAGATTGTCTATATATGCACTTACTTAATATTATAAATAAAAAATATTTGTATGTATTAGGTATGTAATGAATAAAATGAAAAACTACTGGACCGATTTAGAAAATTCTTTCACTTTTAGAATGCTACATTATCCCTGATTAACATTGGCTATATTTTATCCCGATATTCCCACGGGAACGGATACTTACCACGCGGGTAAAACCGCGAAGATCCGCTAGTATAACATAAATGTATTTTTTATTATATTTAGTTTTGATGGTTGGAGTTTATTTTTGTTAAAACTGAATGACATCAATTCAACAATACAATTTTTGCACACAACTTTTCGAAAACATAACATACCTACGTAAGTAGTAGGTATAACGTTAATAAAAATAAAGAAAATAATCTGTATGAAAATCCTCAAAAAGTGTTGTTTGCAAGTCTCTCGTGGCATAATAAGGCTTACGCCACGTTTTACCGATATTTCACAATCCTGCTTCGTCTGCGAAAGTTGGGTTCCATCCCATAGGAGCTGCGTTGGCACCGGGTTCCTTGTTAGTGTAAGGAGTCGCTTAGCAATCCCATTATGTTTATTTGTGACTAGCCTCTCGCCCGCACCTTCGCCCGCGTTAACTACGCGACATTATCCTGCGGAAATGCGATTTTTCCGAGATAATGTACTCTCCAGCTCCTAAAATATCTCCATACCTAAAATCACGATGATCCGTTGCTCCGTTTTGATGTAAAAGACGGATAAACGATTTACGTCAAATGTTTGATAGCTGGTTTGTATGGGAAAAGAAAAATGTTGGTTTTCACTATTTTTCTACACAATTTTTATGTTTTTTCTCTCCATAAAAATCTTCCGTGGGACTTAAGGAAAATAATGAAAAAAAAAATAGCCGAATTGGTCCAGCCGTTCTTGAGTTGTGCGCTTAGCAAAATTAATTTTTATTTCTATTGTTAAAATGAACCCCAAACACAATAAACTCTTCTTTTTGGTCGGTCGTATAAAAAACTGTACTTCTACGCTTAGGTTGTTGAGCTTTAGGTACACCAAGTACCTACAGCTCTTATTATTCATCGTCACTCCAATATTAACTAGAAAGTAAATGTCGATAATTATTATTTAATTAGGTACTAGACTAGATTAACTAAACTTTTCCTTCTTTCATATTCAGCCCATACTCTTTTATTTGTATTATAGGTATGAGGTATTAAAGGGACGCCAGTTAAATTTAATTGGCATTTAATTATTGTTCCTACTGGACATAGAAAAGAGACAGAAAGAGTTTCAATTGTCAATTAAAGTTAAGGAAGTGTCTAGTCAGCCACCAGTGGCTCTTTAGAAAAAATAAATATCTTGCTACTAGTGGTAATTTAACAGGTAAAAATATTCTGCTGTAACTTAATAGACATACAAATCTGTGCCTTATCATCCATACTAATATTATAAATGTGAATGTGTGTTTGTTTGTTTGTTTGTTTGTTTGTTTGTCCTTCTTTCACGTCAAAACGGAGCAACGGATCGACGTAATATTTAGTAAGGGGGTAGTTTGGGAGCTGGAGAATAACATAGGCTACTTATTATTCTGGAAAATTGAGTAAAAATTGTAATTTTCTATGAAAAATCGTTTAAATGTCGTACTTTCGATACAAAACTGTCATTTCTTCCATTACCGTTTCCAAAGAGTATGTAATCACTGACGTCTGCGCGGTCAAAATCGAATACTAATCTTTTCCATAAGCTTAGAATAAAAATGAACTGTAACTAGCGCCAAAAATGCCCCAGTCGCGCATGCGCGCAGAGTTATCTGATACTCACTCTACTTCACAGAGTAATTTTTATATGTAGGAAATAGAGACCAATCTTGGGCCCCTTTATTGGTAGTGTGTAACTAGCGCTATCTGTTGTCTGGTCTAGGCAACTTTTGGTGTATAAAACTGTAATTTATATGGCAAAACAACGTTTGCCGGGTCAGCTAGTAGAGTAATAAGGCACAGTTTTGCAAAAAGCTTCTGTGATGTTGTGTTTTTTGCAAATGATACTTCTTTAATATTTAACATAGACAGGAACAAACCAATTTAGACGATGTAAACAAAGCACACACGTTGAGGTATCCCCTTTTTAACAAAACATGAATCATCTAAATCGGTTTATAAACAAAGGAGTTATGCCTAAAGATACGTATTAAATCCACATAAAGTGATAACGAAAACGACAGTAAATTCAAGATTTCCTGTAAACTACTGAACCGATTTTAAAATTTCAAAATGTGGGACCTACTTGGATACCAACCTGATGTAATAACGTTTTAATCATTTCAATCGGTCCATCCGTCTTCGAGTAATCGGTGGACATACACAAAAAAAAACATACATACAGACGAATAGAGAACCACCTCCTTTTTGATTTAGAAGTCGGTTAAAAAAGAACGCACTTTGTTTTCTTTGCATTATGCTGCAAATTATTAGAATTAAACCAACCGAGTACCACTTGTGACAGTGCTTTGTTTACACCGCCGAAATTGGTTTTGTTTCTGTCTATGTTAAATAGTATTAAAGAAGTTATCATCTGCAAACAACAAAATGTCATAGAAGCTTTTTGCAAAACTGTGCCTTATTGCTCAATGATAAAGCACAAATTTGTATGGCTATTAAGTTACGGCAGAATCCGCAAAATATTTTTACCTGATAAATCACCACTAGTGGCAAGATATTTATTTTTTCTAAACAGCCACTGGTGGCAGACTAGACACTTCCTAAAGTTAATTGGCGTCTCTGAGTGCGGCATTAGAGAGTATTAAGAAATTTATAGTTTCAAACGAATCATCTACTAAAAACATCTACAAAAACTTCAAACACCATTTTCAGCTAACATTTTCTACAAAAAAAATTTTTTTAGTCTCCCTAGTTTGATATCGAGTAGAGTTTTAGGCAAACAGCAGTAAATGTGAGCTGGCTTGAGCTAAGGGCTTATGAGCGGTCGTCGCCGTCGCCTCCGTGACGTTTGGACGACGGCCAAGCCCTTGGAGGACGGCGACACACTGTTGTGGGGAACGGAGAACAAAAAGTTTTTATTAAAAAAAATTTCTGACTGTACTTTAATATTGTATTGTCATCTAAACGAAACCTGTAAACAAAATTTCAGCTCTATCGGACACTGGGAAGTGGGTCAAATTAAGCTTGCAAGATTTGTCCCTCACTAACTAAGTACCTAACAAACTAACTAACTGACATGGCAAGTTAATAAAAAGCTTGTAAAAAACGATAAATATAATCTACAGGATAAGCTTGTGCCTCTTGTAAGGGTGAATTACAAACAAGAATCATCATCATCAGCCATTTAATATCTCCACTGTTGGAGCCATGACCCACCACCACAGAATAAATAATAGTGCTAAGGCACAGAAGACTCACTCTACAAGCTCATTCAAATAAAAATAAATCTTTCTGCGTGAAAATAAAGTCCAATTCCGGTTGCTTTGTCATCGCTACCCTACTGTTATAATTACCTAGAGTTCGCGCATGCAAGCAAAACTGTACCCAATAGCTACGCGCGAGCGTTTCTATTTCTATGAATGTCTCAAATAGCTCGTTCGGGTTAGGGTTGCGAGCGACTTGCGAGTTCGGTTTAGTTGTTTATTTTGTTCTTTCTTTTATTTATACACCCGTAAACACAACAGTATCTTATATACGGATTATAAGAACGTTTAGTAGTCATTGTTCGGTGCACAAAAATCACAGAAATGATCGATCCTTTTACGCGCGAACGTGGAGCGTACGCGACGAGCGGCATCCTTCTGCCATACGCCTGCCCGGCAGGCGCGCCGGCCAAACGTACCTAAACTGCGGAGTGACACCCCCCTGCCACCACGAGGGCCCAGTGTGGATTGTTGGGTACTAACGACTGTAAATGCAGCCGGGACCAACGGCTTAACGTGCCTTCCGAAGCACCGAGGAGCTCGAGATGAAAAGTTTTTGGTCACCCATCCCGTGGCCGACTATTGCGATAGTTGCTTAACCTCAACGATCGCAAGCCGATCGCGCTAACTACTGCGCCACGAGCTCCTCAAACAAAAATATGCTTTTTTTTGTTACTAGCAGGCGAAATAGCAAATTTGAGCTCGACTAGCTGAGCTAAAGCCGTTGAAGGGTTTTCAGCATTCGTCGCCTCAGTGACGTTGGGCTGGCGGCCATGCCCTTGAAGGACACAGCCGTCGAGACACTGCTGGGGCGTCCAGAAAACAGAATCATTGTTATAAAATTTACGGGCCCCTTATCTTTTGACATAGGTAATATCTATTAAAATATGATAAACCGTGTGTTATTATAAACTAGATTTCCGCCCGCGTGGACTACATGATGCTATCCCGCGGGAATGTGATATTTTTCCGGGATAAAAAGTAGCCTATATTACTCTCTAGGCTACAAACTATCTGTGTACCAAATTTCAGCCAAATCCGTTCAGCCGTTTTGGCGTGATTAAGTAACAAACATTCAAACATCCAAACATCTAAACTTTCACATTTATAATATTATATATATAATACTAGCTTTCCGCCCGCGGCTTCGCCCGCGTGGACTACACGACGACGTTATCCCACGGGAATGTGACACTTTTCCGGGATAAAAGTAGCCTATGTTCCTCTCCAGGCTACAAAGTATCTATGTTCCAAATTTCAGCCAAATCCGTTTTGGCGTGATTGAGTAACAAACATCCAAACATCTAAACATCCAAACATCTAAACTTTCACATTTATAATATTAGTAGGAAGTAGGATAGTAGGATTACAAGAAATGTCGTCATATAGGCTTTTTAGCTAAAGTGAAACTGCGATGTGAGCCATTATAATGTAACACAAACAACTCAAAAGCATATCAAAGCCTTTGAATTATGAAGATTAGGTACTTTGCAGACAGAATTCAGAGTAATTTGCCTTCGTCGTAGCTTGTATTCATATTTACATGTTTGCTGTTTCCTCCCCCCTGTGTGTATCAACAAATATATGATGTTTGTCGCTGCCGGCTCATAAAGTCGGATGTTATATGATATTCCAATTCGCGTGCGGAAATAACGTATTAGCTGTCCCTCTCCCTGGTTTACGAGCGGTGCCATGGCATCATGGCGTCACTTCCGGTAGCTTCTGATGTGTTTATGACGCGTTTCTGAACGGATGTAGTTAAGTAGCCGTTCAAAGATAGAAAAACCGGAATATTTATATTTTCTTTTAAATCTTTTGTTCAGGGATTGATGATACCGTCTTCACAACATAAAAAAATATTTACAAACAACGAAAACTGTTAAGAAGATAGTGTAGCAAACGGTTTTCATAAAAACGGCTATAACGTTTTCCACCTTCTAACTAAAGTAAGAATTTTCGGTATGTTGTTGAAATACATAAGAAGTAGAGCTGTGCGTATTGTTTGCATATGCATTGTAGATTTTAAAAAATATTTACAAGTTATTTTAATTTTTAGTTTTTTGCATACACAATGCAATTTTTATTACTGAAAAATGGAAAATGAAGTATTTAGAAAAAATCGACCCGTCGCACAACTAGCTCCGATGGGACTCGAACCCACGACCTTTCGCTTTCCGGGCGACTGCTCTAACCACTGAACTTCGGAGTCGTTACGAGAAGCGTCGAATTTATCCAATACTTCTTACGCGCTGTATAGTCAGCGTTAATTTCATCAATGTGGAGATTATTACTACCCTCACACGCGAAAGAAATACCTTTCCAGATATTTGGCAAGATGAAAAATTACTATTGCAAGTTATTTGAATTTTTAGTTTTTTGCATTCACAATGCAATTTTTACTACTGAAAAATGGAAAATGAAGTATTTAGAAAAAATAGACCCGTCTCACAACTAGAGCAGTCGCTCGGAAAGCGAAAGGTCGTGGGTTCGAGTCCCATCGGAGCTAGTTGTGAGACGGGTCGGTTTTTTCTAAATACTTCATTTTCCAAAATATTTACACTTTTTTGTTTTGTTTGAAATCCTAAAGTGCAATTATTTCAAAATCTATGATACATATTAAATAAATTGTTGATAAATCGTCACGCAGACTCCCAATCTTCACTCATTAGTAATACCTACATTGAAATGTTAAAGTCTGTATTGAGCACGACAGTCACAGAAAAGGTTATTCATAACGCTGCACAAACTTGTTATTCAACATTAAATGTTAAATTACGTAGTCTTCCTTTTATTTAAGATGCTATATTATTTAGAAGAAATGCTTAGGTATAATCGAGTCTTTCGATCGGTACAATTAAATTAGAGAAATATTTTTTTTTACATTCAGCGGGTTCGATTCCCAGTTCAGACAAGTGATTATTCAAAATTCGGTGAATGCAGTTCGTTTTCTTTTTAAAATAAAAATTCCTTTCAGTAAAATTTTATATCTTCAGTATTTAAGGTACTTTCCCTCCATGTGAGTTAATTTTGGGACGCCCTGTATAGTGAATGCATAATTTAATAATTGTCATAAAGTCTTAGTAAATTATATTAATAACTAGCTGTGCCCGCGACTTCGTCCGCGTGGAATAGTGACTTTCGGCAGCATTTTTAAATTTTAAGGCTAATAAGCTATTTTGTTTTTTTTTATTTATTTATCCTACTTATCCTACTTCCTACTAATATTATAAATGTGAAAGTTTAGATGTTTAGATGTTTAGATGTTTGGATTTTTGTATGTTTGTTACTCAATCACGCCAAAACGGCTGAACGGATTTGGCTGAAATTTGGGACACAGATACTTTGTAGCCTGGAGAGGAACATAGGCTACTTTTTATCCCGGAAAAACATCACATTCCTGCGGGATAACGTCGTGTAGTCCACGCGGGCGAAGCTGCGGGCGGAAAGCTAGTAATATTATAAATGTGAAAGTTTAGATGTTTGTATGTTTGTTACTTAATCATACCAAAACGGCTGAACGGATATGGCTGAAATTTAGGACACAGATACATTGTAGCCTGGAGAGGAACATAGGCTACTTTTTATCCCGGAAAAATGTCACATTCCCGCGGGATAAGGTCGGGAAGTCCACGCGGGCGAAGCCGCGGGCGGAAAGCTAGTTTAATATATATTAGTACAGCGCTTTGAATGCTATGATACATATTAGCACATAAAAAATTTACATAACATAGCCTTCCGACCGCGGTTTCGCCCGCATTGTACTACACTACGTTATCCCGAGGTAACGTGATATTTTTAGTCTATGTCACTTTCTAGCTCCTAAACTACCCGCACATACTAAAAAACACGTCAATTCGTTGCTCCGTTTTGATTTGAAAGACGGACAACTTTTACATTTATAATATTAGTATAGACTGTATGTCAAAAGAAAATACTTATAACGCTGAACAACTTCTCTTAAGATGCTATATTTGTATCTCTTATAGTTTAGCTGGGTTCCACATCAGGTAAGCCAGACCTTCGATATTTTTCCGTCAATAGAAAATGTTCATTACGTGAAACAACTTTTCTTAAGACGCCATGTTTGTATCTCATATAGTTTATCCTGGCTGCTAGGGTTCCACATTAGGTGAACCAGACCTTCAAACTTTGTACGTCAATAGAAAGTGCCCATCACGTTTAACAATTTTCCTTAAGACGGTATTTTTATATCTCTCATAGTTTGGCTGGACTGCTATGGTTCCACATCAGATATTACGATCTTCAAAATAAATTATAGCCTATATGTTGGCGAGGGCCAATAGCTGTATAACAAAAAAGTTTCATCAAAATCCGTTCAGTAGTTTTTGTGTGAAACGCGGACAACAGACAGACAGACAGACAAAAAATTCAAAAACTATATTTTTGGTATCTGTTTCGTTTAAGAAGACGCCGGGTGGTATTTTTTTCTATTTCTTTTCAATGTACAGAATTGGATCGTTTACAGTTTTATTATAAGTATATATAGATTACGACTTTTATTGACAGTTAAATTTCAGTTTCGGGTCAATATGACCCGAAGAACCGAGGAAGGTCTTAAACAAGGGTTTTAAAATAAACACAATCGTCATAATCATTTAGACTAGAGCCTCTAAACTTCAGTAATATTCTTTGTAAGTTTGGAGATCATTCAATATACATTTTTATTCTAAACTCTTTCTAAAGATAGTTTTTCTTTAATTTTCAAAAAATAATTTTCCCGCTACTTAGGATCGGTTCACATTCTAATATTTCCCATAATCATTTTTTTTTAAATAAATTTAGGTTGAGGTAACAACTCTTATGAACGTCAAAGAAGCTACGCCATCGGTTCGCAAATCCTACGGCGTGAGACTTTGCGAGAAGAACCGGCAAGAAATTCGTCAAATTGAAAAAATGACCTTCGGACATTAGTAAGGTCACTTTCCATCACAATAGATATTTCATATATTGCATATAACATTCTGTTTCATTTAATTTACTTACTTCAACAAAGTTTATACAGACGACGTCGCAGGCAATAGTAATATTTCAATATTCCTTAATTCAACTTTCTTTACTTTACCCTAATGTTCAATAGTACTCTAAGCAAGGAGTCGGAAGACTTCCTGTTTCATAAATACCTGAGTGTCCCTAAGGAATCGCAGCTAAATGGATTAAAGCCGAATGGGGACTGACGTCACGGTCCCAATCTTGTCACGGGAAAATGGACTTAATGCCTCTCAAAATAGAAATGGCTTATGCCACTCATATAAATAATACATGATGTTCTACTGGCCAGCAATACATCATCGCATAGAGTACCCAGAATTTTTGCTAAAAATCTATACTAATATTATAAATGTGAAAGTGTGTTTGTTTATTTGTTTGTTTGTCCGTCTTTCACGTCAGAACGAAGGCAACGGGTTGACTTGATTTTGGCATGGAGAAACTTAGTGAGTTGGAGCTCCTTTTTAACCGACTTCAAAAAAAGGAGGAGGTTATCAATTCGACTGTATATTTTTTTTTTTATTTTTTTTTTATTTTTTATGTGTGTTACCTCAGAACTTTTTAGTTAATGAACCGATTTGGATAATTCTTTTTTTATTTGAAAGGTGACGCTTCTCGTGTGGTCCCATTCAAATTTTATCAAGAACTGGCAAGAAGTTCAGGAGTTATCCTGAATAATGTGTATTTAGACTTTATTTGGGTATATGGACGATTTCATACTTTCATCAAATTAGGGATCATTTTCAAATATTTTTTTTCGAAAGTTGGTACTTCTGATTTGATCTTACTTTCACCAAGTCAGGACCAGGGGATCAAATCCCAGGAAAATTGAGAGAAATTCTCAAATATAGGCAAGCCTTATGCGTTCCATTTATTTTTAAAGTTAGTCAAGTATTTGCATCTGGTAGTCATCATCTCATAGTGATGAGCTGATGATGGAAGCTACAACTCCTTAACGGTTAGGAGCTGGAGAATATTTCTTTAAGTATTAATCGTACGTATGGGCCAATTGTTATATTCTTTCAGGTATATTAGGGTGAGCTACTGACGAGAGGTGAAACTCTTCAACAGTTAGGAGTTATATTATGATGTTTTATACATACCATATGCACGAATGGACCTTCAGTTGTATTCCTTCAAGTTATCTAAGTAGCTAAAGATGGAAAGCTGTAAGCCTAGCTTGACCATCCAAAACTCGATATGTATCGCATGACAAAGCGATTTCTCGACATTCAAACGTCAAAACCCATAGTCTTTTGACAGTTAAACCGGATAACTTATCATATCATATCGCGTTTTGGTTGGTCATGCTAGGGGGGCTGAATTCCGTAACGGATAGGATATTTACAACAATTTATCATAATCACCATGACTGTAGTTTCTTAAGCTACTTCACTAAAAATCGAGAAATAAAACGTTTTTGAAAAAAAAATGTAACCGCCTTCAAAACGGATCTTCAAACAAAAATTAACAATCACTAAAAAACGAAAAAAATAATAAGATTTTTTAATTCAAAGGACGATGATACGTGACTTTTTCTAATTTATCTTGGTAGTTACTTACTGAACTGTTTGAAGTCGGTGCCAAGCCAAAAAGAATAAGAACGAAATATACTGAGTGGAATAACTAACATATAAAAAAATACCCGGTCCCAAGCGTGAGGTGTAGGACGTAATTACCTCAATATGTATAAGACGGCACCGACTTCAAACAGTTCAGTAAGTAACTACCAAGATAAATTAGAAAAAGTCACGTATCATCGTCCTTTGAATTAAAAAATCTTATTATTTTTTTCGTTTTTTAGTGATTGTTAATTTTTGTTTGAAGATCCGTTTTGAAGGCGGTTACATTTTTTTTTCAAAAACGTTTTATTCATCCCGGAAAAATACTACATTCCCGCGGAATAACGTCGTGGAGTCCTCGTGGGGGAAGGCGCGGGCGGAAGGCTATACTGTATATTTGAGTAAGCCTCCATTTAGATGGTGAGTCTATCTCATTTAACCCATAACTGTAGTGGTGAAAACTAGTTACACTTCTATAGTCGTGGGTCCACGGGACCCACATCCTATTATTGATATAATAAAACAAAAATTTATCAAAATTTTGCAATTATTTTTTTATTCAACTTTACATTGAAACTTTGACAATGGTTGTATTATACAAAATTAAGAACAGAATTTTTTATTGATATATATAATGGCCATTTTCTTCAATCAGTCGTTATTAAACATTCTTTCGTAAAAAAAATCATATAAAATAGAATAAACAAATTAAAAAGAAATTGAAACACGTTTCAAGCACAAAGAATAATAGTTTTTAAAAGAGTAATAACAAAATTTAAAAAACTCGTTATAAAAATACACTAAAATGACACTTTAGTCGTGAGTCCCGTGGACCCACGTGCACACTAATACTCATCTTAGTATTAGTGAGCAAAATGCGTCCGTTCCTTCCTGTGCGCTTCGGCTTACTTTCGGAAGGTACCTAGAAGCAGGAGGACCTGGGGCACATTCCGTTTTTTTACACGCGTTCAAAGATTGAATATGGGTCCACTGGACCCACAAATACAGTTAAGGGTTAATTGAAATAGTACCTACCAATAAATATTAATTAGCTAATAGAACTAAAAAAATATTTTTAGATTTCATTATTAGCTAATAGGCAAAACTTGAAAAGACGGGTAAAAAAAATGGGATTTGGATGATATTAAATTACGGCACAGACACAGATTATTGTTTTTGAGCAGATAGTTATCTACAAAGAAATGCAAACTACGCATATAAACAAAACTCTTAGTTATTAAAACTAGCGGATCCTCGCGGT
This sequence comes from Crambus lathoniellus, assembly GCA_949710035.1. Classification (NCBI taxonomy): domain Eukaryota; kingdom Metazoa; phylum Arthropoda; class Insecta; order Lepidoptera; family Crambidae; genus Crambus; species Crambus lathoniellus. Next base: position 6,024,734 of record OX453303.1, on the reverse strand, counting down.
TTTACCCGCGTGGTACCCGTTCCCGTGGGAATATAGCATAAGTCACTCGGGAAGAATGTAGGTAGCTTTTGAATGATCAAAGAATTTTTTAAATCAGTCCAGTAGTTTCGGAGCCTATTCGATGCAAACAAACAAACAAACAATCAAATCTTTCCTCTTTATAATATTAGTATAGATACAAAATTAGATGCACGTGTACATGGTGTAAAAAATAAGTTTTTTTTATATATTTCGACCTATGTTTCTTAGGGAAAATTTTACATTTTAATGAGTAGAATCGTTTCCTTAAATATCATTGCTCATTATTTTTATATTCTGTATAAGTAAATGATAATTTTTACCCCCAAATAGATTTAATATTGTCTGTGATAGTATACAAGCCATAGCTATTTATCTCGATATTCCTACGAAAACGGCTATAAATGATTTAGTTAGGTAGACATTATGGTACGTTAGGAATAAATAAACATCACATACAACTTTTCCGAACTTCATTATATCTCGCTGCGGCTATTTACGCTAAAACTAATGTCGCGATGTCGCGTTAATTTCTTTCGCAGGATTTGTTTTCCTTGTATAAAGTTAATTATGTGAGGTCAGGGCCGCGGGCTTAGAATAATTACGTATAGAAAGATAGTCGTCATACAAGCGCTCTGTCAAAAGTGAAGCACTAAAACGATTCACACTTCCGTGACGATTACTTGCTTGTGCTCTGCGACACCCACACGTACACTTCTAACTCCGCAGTGTACATTGAAAACTCGGCGTTTGGTGCCATGTGCTTCAAAATGGGCGCGCGGACTTACTTTCTACACGTAATTATTCTAGGCCGCGGGTAACGAGGTAGGTAACATACCATTATGAGGTGTGATTTATTATAATGTGACCTGGAATTTAAAAACACCGGAGTGGTTAAAAAAGTTTGGAATTTCAATAAAAAAAATTAAATTTAGGTACTTTCGTGAAAACTTTGACCCTTGTAAAGGTGTTTTACTTTGCACCTTAAATAAATATGTAGTTTAAAAAACTAAAAAACACACTTTTATAGGAACAGACTAAAAAGTACAAAATAACCGTCTATACAGTAACTGAAATTAAAAAGCGTGGTGCGCGTTGTCAATATTAAGTACTTGAATGCATGCTTTGCAAAGGGCGCACCACGCTTTTTTAATTTCAGTTACTGAATAGACGGTTATTTTGTACTTTTTAGTCTGTTCCTATAAAAGTGTGTTTTTTAGTTTTTTAAATTACATATTTATTTTTTACTTTTTAGTTTAATAAATGGCAAGCTATGGGTGGTTGATAATCGATTTCACAGTCCATTCATGTGTCTGCTCACCCCGTAAACATTATAACTCAAAGGCGTGATTGTATGTATTTAGTTTAACAAATTCAAGTGGAGTCTATTAGTTACCAGATGCGCGAGCCGAACCCTTACTTTCTCCTTACTCCATCATCAGACCCTCACCACCAAGTGTAGCGAATAGGTCTCATCAGAACGAAACAAATGAGCCCAAACTCGAGGGGTTTCCTAGTGGTCATTAAGGAGTGCCACTGACTTCCTCCCTGCTCCATCATCAGGCCCTTACCACCAAGTGTAGCAAATAGGTCTCATCAGAACGAAACAAATGAGCCCAAACTCAAGGGATTTCCTAGTGGTCATTAAGAAGTGCCACTGACTTCCTCCCTGCTCCATCATCAGACTCTCACCACCAAGTGTAGCGAGTAGATCTCATCAGAATGAAACAAATGTGCCCACCTCGAGGGGTTTCTTAGTGGTCACTAAGGAGTGCCACTGACTTCCTCCCTGCTCCATCATCAGACCCTTACCACCAAGTGTAGTGAATAGGTCTCATCAGAACGAAACAAATGAGCCCAAACTCGAGGAGTTTTCTTGAGGCCATTAAGGAGTTTCACTGGCTTTCTCCCAGCTCCATCATCAGACCCTCACCACCAAGTGTAACGAATAGATCTTATCAACACGAAACAAATGAGCCCAAACTCGAGTGGTTTCCTATTGGTCATTAATGAGTGTCACTGGCTTCCTTCCTGCTCCATCATCAGAACCTTACCACCAAGTGTAGCGAATAGGTCTCATCAGAACGAAACAAATGAGCCAGATTTCGAGGTGTTTCCTATTGGTAATTAAGAAGTGCCACTGACTTCCTCCCTGCTCCATCATCAGACCCTAACCACCAAGTACGACTAAAAAGTCTCATCAGAACGAAACAACGGAGGCCAAACTCGAGGGGTTTCCTAGTGGTCATTAAGAAGTGCCACTGGCTTCCTCCCTGCTCCATCATCAGACACTCACCATCAAGTGTAACGAACAGGTCTTATCAGAACAAAAGAAATGAGCCTAAACTCGAGGGGTTTCCTAGCAGCCATTGAAGAGTTCTATTGCCCACCTCTTGACTCCATCATCAGATCAGCTCAATGGTAGCAAATTATTGTATTGTCATCGAATTCATATAAACTTGCAAAGTTTCAAATCAATACGACAATTAGAAGTAGGTTAAAATTCTCACCACCAAGTGTAGCAAAAAGGTCTCATCAGAACGAAACAAATGAGCCCAAACTCGAGGGGTTTCTTAGTGCTCACTAAGGAGTGCCACTGACTTCCTCCCTGCTCCATCATCAGACCCTTACCACCAAGTGTAGCGGATAGGTCACATCAAAACGAAACAAATGAGCCAGAACTCGAAAGGTTTCCTATTTGCCATTAAGGAGTGCCACTGGCTTTCTCCCTGTTCCATCATCAGACCCTCACCACCAAGTATAACGAATAGGTCTTATCAACACGAAACAAATGAGCCCAAACTCGAGGTGTTTCCTATTGGTAACTAAGAAGTGCCACTGACTTCCTCCCTGCTCCATCATCAGACCCTAACCACTAAGTGCGACTAAAAAGTCTCATCAGAACGAAACAACGGAGGCCAAACTCAAGGGGTTTCCTAGTTGTCATTAAGAAGTGCCACTGGCTTCCTCCCTGCTCCGTCATCAGACCCTCACCATCAAGTGTAACGAACAGGTCTTATCAGAACAAAAGAAATGAGCCTAAACTCGAGGGGTTTCATAGCAGCCATTGAAGAGTTCTATTGCCCACCTCTTGACTCCATCATCAGATCAGCTCGATAGTAGCAAATTATTGTATTGTCATCGAATTCATATAGACTTGCAAAGTTTCAAATCAATACGACAATTAGAAGTAGGTTAAAATTGATTTCCAAGATTTTCTTACATTGTGACTTAGTTACAAGTGAAGCTAATAAAAGTGTGGTAAAAACAAACGAACAATAAAACTATGCGATAGTAAACAACGTAGAGAACCGTACTTTTACAATATTATTTATTGAGATTTTAAATTATTTTTATGCATTTACAATGCAATTCTGTAAGTATAGGAAAAATGTGATAGTAAAAAACGCCTGAAAGCTCATTATTGGGCTCGTGGTTTTTTAGTATCTCATTTTTCCTATATTATTTATTTCTTAGATTATTAACTTTATTAAACAATTTTAGGATTTTGAGCAAGGTACTGTTTAACTAACAGTACCTTGCTGATACTTTTTATAAAACACCGACCGATAGAGTTCTTTATCCAATATCACCAAAGAACTTGATAAAGCATTTACCAATGTGGTAGAAAATTACCCAACGTTATTTCAGCGAAAACAGTTCAGTTGTATTCTTAAGATCCTACTTAAGTTTTTTTCTTGAAAGGCTCATTTTAAGCTCAGTTGGCTTTACTTTAAATGGCTGCAGAAGTTCTTAAATGCCAAGTCTGGTTTCGTTTTCAAAGTAAGAACCCTTTATTGCCCCAACACACTTGCTTTGATGCCTTTATGCCTTTTGGTCGTGTATGCCATGCTGCTACAGAAAACGTGACGTGAAAGTGCCTGAATTTTTTTGTAATTAGCGTGGTTTTATTTAGACTGGCAAAACGCACACTACGATTGTGCGAGTGCTTCATTTAAGAGTGCTTGTACACGGAGCAAGTAGCTGGAGCTAGTAAAGATGCGGGTTACACGCGTGAGTACTATGTGCAAGCTACTTGTTCAAGTTACTCGCTTGTACTTGTACATGGTGCAAATAACTGGAGCAAGTAAAGACACGGGCTACTTGCGCAAGCAGTACGCAAAAGTTATTTGCTCATGCTACATGTGCATGCTTTTCGAGCGGTAGCTTTATGAGTTGAATCGCGTCAAAATGTCTCGACGAACAAAAATTCTTGTAAAATCATTTGTTAAAAATATTTTACCAGAATTATTAAATACTTATGCTGGGAGACCCGCGCGATTGACCCGCGCGCGCCACAGAGAACGCGGATTAGTTGCGCGGGTGGCTCGCTTTGGTACATGCTCGAGTCGCTAGACCCGCACATGTTTTTGAACTGTAAGTTTACGATTCATATAACTCGCGCAATCGCCTCAACATGCGCAAGCCACATGCATCGTGTACAAGCACACTAAGTCGTGGGCCACACTGGAGCGACCGCGGGGCGCGGAGACGATCTGCGGATCTGCAGGACGCGCGAACACGTACTATTCCCTCCGCGCCGGTCGCGGCAACCGCCCCGGACAGTCCGTCTCAATATATTTGTTTTTCCCGCTCAACGCGGACGCAAGACACGCCGCTCCAGTGTGGCCCACGACAAGTCGCTGTGATACAATACAAAATTGCTGGGAAAAAAACTCGAGCGATTAAAAATCGGTGGCGTCGTTTCCAACAGTCGGGATGATGCAAATGTGGGTTTTGTTGAGTGATTTTGCTGTATAAAATTCCCGCCGTTCCATTTTCGTCCTCTGCTAATAGTAAAGGACAAAGTAGTCCCTCGAATGGAACAAACATGGGATAATCCTGGGTCCTTTAATGTCACCAATCCGTGGACGCTAAATTGGGATTTCGGAATAATTAAGCGATTGCTAAGTAACGAAGACATAAATTATAAATGAAGGCATAATATGATTGAGACAAGTAGGTATAAATTAAATAAAAGTTATTTAAATTTTTACTTTTTTGCATTCACAATGTAATTTTTATTATTGAAAAATGGAAAATGAAGTATTTAGAAAAAATCGACCCGTCTCACAACTAGCTCCGATGGGACTCGAACCCAAGACCTTTCGCTATCCGGGCGACTGCTCTAACCTCTGAGCTACGGAGTAGTTACGAGAAGCGTCGAATTTATCCAATACTTCTTACGCGCTGTAAAGCCAGTGTGAAGGATATTACTACCCTCACACACGAAAGAAATACCTTTCCAGATATTTGACAATCGCTAAAGATGAAATTATTTATATAGCAAGTTATTTATGTTTTTACTTTTTTGCATTCACAATGCAATTTCTATTACTTATTGAAAAATGGAAAACGAAGTATTTAAACAACACGTTTTTTTTCTGTAATTATTTAGACATTGCGGTCAAATCACAAGCTTGTCACTCGACGTACGTTTTCTTGCTACACGAGGACGATCCCGTGGCGCAGTGGTTAGCACTGTGATAGTTGAAGTTAAACAACTTTCACAATGGTCGGTCACGGGATGGGTGACCAAAACTTTATTATCTCGAGCTCCTCCGTGCTGCGGAAGACACGTTAAGCCGATGGTCCCGGCTGCATTTGCAGTCGTTAATACACACCAATCCGCATTGGGCGCGCGTGTTGGGTTATCGCCCATTCTCCTTATCCATCTATAAGGAAGGCCTGTGCCTAGCAGTGGGGACTTTAAATGGCTGATGATGATTAATGACAATAAATATCCTATATTTAAAAAATAGGAACGGTTTAAGGCGATGATTCCCGAAAATAGGGAATTTAAATTATGGATTACTCGCAAACCACAAGTACTCAAAATTTGGAAAAAATATATGTTATTTTAAAGTCTTTTATCTAGTGCTTCCGGCCGTCATATTTTCCATTAATGATACTTTACTGTATCAAATAAAATTCCAAATATCCGTCTCATAATAATTTAAATACTTGGCATATTACTTGCAGTATACCTACTTGGTTTTAGTTAATTTTCATTAACTAAAACCAAGTATGACATATGAAAATAATTGTCATTTTTTTTTTATTAATATATTTTAAGTGATTTTCGATTTGCGGGGTGCTCGCGAGTTCACAGTTCACTGCCGGCTGCCGCTGGGTCCGCGCGAAGTGTATCGAGCGCTGCCGAGCAAGCGTTTGCCTATTTCGGTCAGGAATCATAGCCTTAAAGGCTCTCCCACAAATGCGTGTTATTATCGTCAATAATATAGGATGCGTTAATTTAGTACATTATGTATTAGGATGGCTACAAAGTTACACACTGCTGCGATAATATCGACTAGGACGCTTGCGTTTCTCCGTCCTGCGATATGAGTTCTTAGAACATTTGTAGGTATTAGAACTTGCACTTGTGTGCAAGGAATCGAGACGCATTATCGTAATGACGCATCCGGTATTATCGACGATAATAACACGCCTGTGTAGGAGAGCCTTAACTTACTAACAACCATTCGTAAGTAAAACTGATCTAATAGAATCCGGGCATAAATATAACATACCTATACGAATATAAAAAAAGCAAATATGCTTTTGGTCATAGCAATGAGATTTGAGGTGTACAAAAATTTTAAATTCCGTTTTGTTATGACTTGTACGGAGATATACCTACCATAGATTCGATAAAGAAAAGACCAATATGTGTTGTAGACTTGTTTAAAGTCGCAATATCTTATTTTCAAACAATGCCCTGAACGCTTTTATCCTGAAATGAATATGCCGCGTTTGATCTCATTGACAGCAGCCTACGCAAACATGGGACCTTTCCCGTCCCGCCAGCCAACGTGGTGGAGATTGAGTTAATAACGGTAAGGAGATGGCGAAATAAACATTGCAATAAAGCTATAAACATAAAAAAATGCTAAGCTCAATAGGTGGAGCTAGTGGAGCTACACCAAACGATCCAACACGTACCGATCGCACGCGGCGAGTGGACCCAGGGACGTGCCTCGCGGTTGGTGTGGTCGTGTCTCCCGCGATCCAAGGTGCAAAGTGAGACCGCGACTCCGCATGCGATTCATTTGTTGTCAGTTTATTAGCAGGGTCCACCAAAAGTTCCACTACCCACGATCATTTATCACGGATCGCGGGACCACTGATCCAACCTGGATCGTTTTGTGTAGCTCGACCTATTCACTAGGTATTAATATTTTGTATTAATAATTCAATGTTATAATTTTAAAAGGCATATTTAAGAGCCCTGTTTTTGGAATTAGGTAGGTAGGTACTTTAGTTTGTACGTCACCGCTGCCGAAACGAAACACGAAAACGCGTGACTTGCCGGAGAGCTGTACCCCTAGTGTAAGTTTTTATGTCAAGCAAACGCAAACTTCGCGAGTACGTATTTATGTCAATTTGTATGAAAACTGCATAAGCGCGCTACTCGCCGCTAGAGGCACTTATGCAGTTTTCATACAAATTGACATAAATACGTACTCGCGAAGTTTGCGTTTGCTTGACATAAAAACTTACACTAGGGGTACAGTACCCCTAGTGTAAGTTTTTATGTCAAGCAAACGCAAACTATTTCGATTCCGTATTTATGTCAATTTGTATGAAAACTATATAAGTGCGCTACTCGCCGCTAGAGGCGCTAATACAGTTTTCATACAAATTGACATAAATACGGAATCGAAATAGTTTGCGTTTTTTGACATAAAAACTTACACTACGGGCACTGTACAGCGCTTTTGGTCTCAAACTATAGTCTGTTTTGAATGCTGAAATGAATATGCCGCGTTTGATCTCATTGTCAGCATCCTACGCAAACATGGGACAGAGCAATCCCTTTGACCTATTCCGTCCCGCCAGCCAATGTGGTGGAGATTGAGTTAATAACGGGAAGGAGATGGCGAAAGAAACATTGCAATAAAATTAAAAAACGTTACTATCAATAGGCGGAGTTAGTGGAGCTACACCAAACGATCCAACGCGCTCCGATCACGCGCGGCGAGAACGTGCCTCGCGGTTGGAGTCGACGTGTCTCCCGCGATCCAAGGTGCAAAGTGGGACCGCGACTCCGCGAGCACTCGCCTGCCGCCGCCGCCGCCCCGCCCGCCGCGTGCTATCCATTTGTTGACGGTTTATTAGCAGGGTCCACACCAAAAGATCAACAACCCATGATTCACAGTCCTGGATCACGGACCGCGGGATCACTGATCCAACCTGGATCGTTTGGTGTAGCTCCACCTATTCACTATTAATAATTCAATCTTATAATTTTTAGAGGCATATTTGAGAGTCCTTTTTTTGGAATTAGGTAGGTAGGTACTTTAGTTTGACCGTCACCGCTGTCACAGGAATACGTATAGTAGTTTTTTTTACCCTGTGCCTCTGTGCCGCTCATTACGAATGAGCTCGGTAAGTCATTACTGACTTGCCCGAGAGCAGTACAGCGCTTTTGGTCTCAACTATAGTCTGTTTTAAATGCTGAAATGAATATGCCGCGTTTGATGTCATTGTCAGCATCCTACGCAAACATGGAGCAGAGCAATCCCTTCGACCTTTCCCGTCCTGCCAGCCACCGTGGTGGAGATTGAGCTAATAACGGAAAGGAGATGAAATAAACATTACAATAAAGCAATAAGTTTTAATTCGTAACGCTAAGGGTCACCGCACACGTGCCACTCAAAATCGCCGCCACCGACCACTTTCCTGTAGTTTTCATACATAGTCGTCACTTGTTTTTTATTCTAGCTCGTGGCGGTGTTTGTGACGGCGTTTGTTTCGGCGTTTGTGGCTCGTGTGTTGGGACGGTTAATCACTTCAATGCTAAAATCATCATCATTATCATCAGGCATATAATATCCCAACTACTGGGGCACTGGCCTACCTAATAGATGGATAAGAAGATTGGGTCATAATAAAGAAAAGTCAATGCTTATATGTTATTAGGGGTTAAAGGATCAAACTGCCGTTTTGTAATTTTTTAAGTTTTCTAAATTATTTATCGACTAAGCTAACTTTACAAAATTTTACACGTGTATTTATGGACCCTTAAAAGGCCGGTACTTTATCCCTAATATTAGCATTAACTTTCCTTTAGGAAGGCCCATTTTCCCTATCCATCCATAACATTTCAGCTTTAAATGTTGAAAAACTGGATTGGAAAATGTTGGACGATTAGTCTAAGCAAAATAAGGTTTGGGGTCTTAATTGCACCTTTAAAGAATTTATTTTTAAATAATAGTATTGCCATTTTTTGAGCACTCATCGTGATTTTGTAGGTATACTGGTGAGTGTTCGTGAGAAATACCTGTTGTGTTTTGGAATTTGGCCGTTTATAATTTTATTATTAGACAAAAAATGCACTTTAGGTGAATTTTATAATTTAATATATTGATACCATTTAGATTATGATAAGCAAGTAATCCCTGACGTAAGAACAATATTCTGCACATTCTGTTTTTCTATCACGATTTGATATCACTCGGAGTGCTATTATTGTTATAAAGTGCTATGCTATCTCGCTTTAGCATAATTTTTCCGATTATCGCCTTAATCGACCTTGACAAGAGATTTTTTATTCCTCAATGAAAGCATTTAAAAAGACTCTAACATGAACAAAATCAACAGTTTTCCATTTTTTGTTTACACTCAAATTGTATTTTCTTACTTTATTGATTAATTAACCAACAAGTATGTAGTTAATATCAGGGATTATTCTGATTTTCGGTTTTTCAAGTATTCATTTAAGTTATTCTAAATTATTACCCGAAGTGCTTTAATTGCAACCTACGACCTCCAGTCTTATCTTCATTTTACATATGATTATGAAAGCTAAATGCTAACCTAATAAGATGTAATGTACCAAAAAATATCATTTTTACTTTTTTGAATTCACAATGAAATTATCTATACATATAATAAAACAGAAACGGAAAAAAAGTCTGTACATGAAATATTTAAAAAAAATAATTACTGCTATGTGATGTGTACAGGGTATAGACCCCAAAAGGATAGATATTAAAATTTTTGTCTGTTTGTCTGTTTGTATGTTCGCTTTTCACGCAAAAACTACTGAACGGATTTTTACCAAATTTTGTGAAGTAATAGCTTATAACCCGGGTCAACATATAGGGTACCTTTTATTGCGGGAAAATTTCTTTATATTAAAAAAAAAACGTTGACAAACTTATATTTGCGGGCGTCTGTTTGTATGTTTGCTTTTCACGCAAAAGCTACTGGTGGATTTTTACCAAATTTTGTGTAGTAATAACTTATAACCTGGGTCAACATATAGGGTGCCTTTTATTGTGGGAAAATTTCTTTATATTTAATAAAAAACCCTTATTCCTATGGGAAAATACAAAAACTGATTCTTACTATTAATAGATGGCGCCACATGATTATGAAAATAAGTTATATTTAATCGCTGTCTCAATTAATAATGAATCATGGTATTTCTTTTTACCTGCTTCAAAACATAATATAAATTGAAACCCATCCAGGCTCATATAAAATCATAAAAATTATTTCATGTTATTTACGTCATTATATCTACTAAGCAATAGATGGCGCAGGAAGTCAGTAAGATTACGATATACCTCTCACAAAAGTACATTCGAATGATTATCTATATTAAGTAGGGTGAAAGCCCCCGCTGTTGCCACTTTAAGATGTTTTTCACTTCTTTCGCATCATAACTACTAAGCAATAGATGGCGCGGGAAGTCAGTAAGATTACGATATACCTTTCACAAAAGTACATTCGAATGATTATCTATATTAAGTAGGGTGAAAGCCCCCGCTGTTGCCACTTTAAGATGTTTTTCACTTCTTTCGCCTATGGTCCTAAGTAGGTATCTATCGCCTCGCCAACCTGCTATGATCAGGTTGGCGAGGTTTTAGATTAAGTAAAAACATGTATATCTTTTTGATTAAATAAAGAAATAAAAAAATAAAAAATAAAATACAAAATTTATAGAAAAATGGAAAATAAAGTATTTAGAAAAAGTCGACCCGTCTCACAACCAGCTCCGATGGGACTCGAACCCACGACCTTTCGCTATCCGGGCAACTGCTCTAACCACTGAGCTACGGAGTCGTTACGAGAAGCGTCGAATTTATCAAATAATTCTTACACGCTGTATAGCCAGCGTTAATTTCATCATAATAAAGTTTCAAAATAAAGTCTTTATTTTCCATTTTTCTATGATAGAAATTGCATTGTGAATGCAAAAAAGTAAAAATTTAAATAACTTGCCATAGTAATTTCTTCTTTAGCGATTGTCAAATATCTGGAAAGGTATTTCTTTCGCGTGTGGGGGTAGTAATATCCTCACATTGATGAAATTAACGCTGGCTATACAGCGTGTAAGAAATATTTGATAAATTCGACGCTTCTCGTAACGACTCCGTAGCTCAGTGGTTAGAGCAGTTGCCCGGATAGCGAAAGGTCGTGGGTTCGAGTCCCATCGGAGCTGGTTGTGAGACGGGTCGACTTTTTCTAAATACTTTATTTTCCATTTTTCTATGATAAAAATTGCATTGTGAATGCAAAAAAGTAAAAATTTAAATAACTTACAAAATTTATATCTAAAATTGTCAAGAATGTATCTTATACTTTTCTTTAAATTTTCAAAATTTACAATACAAAAAAACTACTTAAAAAATTTAACCGACTCCAAAAAGTATTTGTTAACTGAAAAGGAAAAATATAATATCTATAATTAAGGTACCTTTTTGAGGTCGGTGCCAGTCAGTTTATTTTTTAAATTACTTTTTATTTCTTAAGTTTTAGTGTATATTGTACAATAACATACCCACGAAAACTACTAAACCGATTTTGATGAATCTTAGACTGTTCCCAAAGTTAGAATACACCTAATTTAAATCAAATAAAATCATCTCGATATGCCTTTAGATTTCGAGAAATTCGTGGACATACATAGTAAAAACATATAACTAAGTATTCATATACTTACGAAATTTAGTTTTATTTTTGTCAATTAAAAACCTATTTTTTAAACTTAAAATGTGAGAAGGGTGCCGATTGATGTGTTTTTTTTTTAATCAAATTTCAACATCGAGAAATCAATACTTAACTAGCTTAGATAAAATGAAATAAACATCTAATTCGATGTAAACTGAAAAGCGTTTATTGAATAATATTCCTATGTCATAAAAAATTATTACTATTGTTATTATTGTTATTACTATTGTATTCTTCGATTAGTAAATTTTAGATGTCTTCGCGCGAAACGATCTTATGAAGAATCTGCAAAAAAATATTCTCTTTTATCTCTTAAAAATTAGATTACTTGCTGACTAGGCTATTCTATATAATATTTGTCATAATAAATATGATTGTATTGATATTCTTAATCAGATATATTTTAAAGTACCAAATAGACTTCCCCGTAAGGCTAATACCAAGACGAACCATTTCTTTTCCCCGCGAACTACTAAAACTAATGCAGGCAAGCGAGCTCCGTTAAGGCGTCTGATGCACACTTATAATGAATTATTATCTTGTGAACTAGATATTATGCATGACAAGTCCCAAAATGTTTTTAGAAATAATGTATTAAAAATTCTTAGTTAAATTAGTTTAAAAAGGAGGTAAACTTATATTTTGTACCGTATAATATAAAAATAAAAATGTTATATAAGTTATTAGATTAGCAATTACTTCATGCAGATATTTTTGTGGATAACGGTGTTGACTGTACAAATACCCAAAGAACCGATTAATGTGCTGTGTGTATGTAATCTCTTTGTTCAGTAAAAAAAATGACTTTAAAGTCATAGATAAAAAGTATATTATCAAGCAAAAGTTATTAACGAAATGTTTTTAGCTAAGTAAGCACTCGGGGCAGTGGCCAAAACTGAAGTTTTCACCCTATTGATGTAAAATTTCTATTTCGCATTTCCACTCGACGCTAGATGTCGCTACAGTAAGTATAGTGCGACAAATATATCTGACTCGGTGACAGTGGTCGTGGAGGAGCCACTAGCAATACAAAATTAACTGTCAAAATGGACTGCCAGCAGTCAACAGTATATTTAGTACCAAAAAATAACCACTGTGTGAAATAAGTTTGTCTCAAATGTAGACAAAATATCACCAATGTAATTTTGAAAAATTTGCTCATAAAAGCTAAGTGGCCAGTACGTAGATACCTACACCTACCTACCATTTTTTATGTCATTTAACCGGCTCTGGCTACTTAGGCCTTCAGCCGTAGGTACCATCCAATAAAATAAAGGAATATTAAAAATAGTTTTCTATCTAACTTATTTATTCATTTATTTACTAGGAAAGCTTACATAAGTGATGATTGATTAAAATTAAATAATTAAATGGTATATCATTACATTTTATACCTGTTACTTAAAGAAAGTTATTTACAAGCTCTCACAAATAGAACGCGCGCGGCAAGAGTGCGCTCCACCACTGGAGCTCCATAGTAGTGGTCGGAGTGGACGTGCCTCGTGCGATCCAAGAGAACCAAGAGAACAAATTAGATTCACGATCCATGATCCCCAATCTTAGATCGTGGTTGGCCAATCCAAGATGGATCGTTTGGTGTTGTTCAGTCTTATGAACCTCGCATAGAATAGATCTATTGCCCGCTAGCAAGCAACTTCGAAGAACGAAGAACGGCTGTTCAAAATAATCATTATCATTATACACTGTTATGTGTGATACATGCATTTTTGCGTATACAAACAATATGAAAATATAGATGAGTTATCACAACTTACTGTAAATCGAGATTTGACAGCCTAAACCGACCTAGATAGCGGTTTAAATTTAAATCGAGATCGGTAACAACAAGTAGCTAAATGGGATTTAAAAGAAAATCAAGATCCAAGTGGCCCTTTTGAGTTATGAAGAAGAGAAGAGAAGTTTTTTTTTCTCGCCTCTAAGGGATTGCAGACTTCAGTATTTAATTTGATATTTTAGCTTGATACCTCCCACGCATACTTGAGAAAAAGTTTCTTGACAGACGGACAGATCTATGAATGAGGGCTCAACTATGTTCATGCAGCTTATGATAACAACATACCATGTTCATACCCTACTAGCCTGCATATTCGATATTCTTTAGACCCTTTTAGTAGAGAATAGTACTTCAAGAAGAGCGTTATGAAATCTGGGCAACAAACACACATAAACTAAACTAACACAAAAGTCACTGCACCGCGCGTACGAAGTCGCGGGCAACAGCTAGTTAATAATAAAAATATAGAAAGTGAAGTATCAGAAACAGGACGTTGCGTTGTGAGACGGATCAAATTCTTATATATCATTTTCAATATTTAAAAAAAATTCTTGTAATACTATACCATGAGCTGTAATTGCTCTCTAATCACAAGCTTATCACCTTTCGAACTAATTCAATAAGTGCCCTAGCTTTCCACTTGACATCATTGCACGTGTAAGGAAATGTGAGTTACGAGTCCACGAGGGAGCATGTACGATCTGGCACGGGTCGTCACGTGCGCTCCTAAATCGAATATTTGCAATTCACCTTGGGAATAGTCACGTGAATGTTTTACCCTATAAGAAACGGGGTTGAAAACCTGTTTTTCAACGTTTTTGTCATGTGACATGTGTTCGGTAGCTGGGTATTCTTAGTACCTAGTATATGTGTGTTATAAAAAAACGGGGTTGCACTCTGGGAAGCGGCAGAAGTAAAATCGGCCAAGTGCGAGTTGGACTCGCCCATGAAGGGTTCCGTACCACTTACCGTACCGATTGCCTATTCCCAGCCAAAATACCACTATCATTTTTCGTCAGCAAAAAATAACTTTGTTTTCCATAGTGTTTGTATGAAAGACAAACTTACATTTGCGGTTTTTGAAAATGTGTTATATCTCAAAAACTGCTTTTTATATGTTGTTCAAACCAATTTTCATTAAAAGTTTTTATTAAGATCTACAACATATTATTTTCTAGATTTTTCACTTTCTTATTTTAAAAGTTAGAGGGGGGGACACACTTTTTACCACTTTGGAAGTGTATATCTTTTAAAATATTGACTTTGATAAAAAATTTAAAAAAAAAACCTAAATATCATTTTTAAATACCTATCTAAGGACACCCCACACTAATATGTTTTATGAAAATATTTTTTTTCAGTTTCAGTTCCATGTATGGAGGGGGATGTATATCCCCCTTAATTTTTATTTTTTTTTATTTTTTTATAAAAATCCTAATGCGGTTCACAGAATATATCTACCTACCAAGTTTCAAGTCTGTAGTCGTTATAGTTTTGGAATAAAGTGGCTGTGACATACGGACGGACGGACGGACGGACGGACAGACAGACAGACAGACAGACAGACAGACAGACAGACAGACAGACCTGACGAATCTATAAGGGTTAGACTTTTTCACAAATAAAAAGGAATTTGTCAAAAAAAATGAAAAATATATAAAAACAGTTTTTCGATCATCACGTGTCCGTCTTACGATCTGACGGTCACGTGATCCTGACGCGAGTTTAACATTATTTACCAAACACAAAAAGTGCACAACGCCGCTAAAGAAGTTTTCACTTCAAAAAATATTTGAAAATTTAAACTGACTTCAAAAAGTACCTGAAAAGGCAAAAATAATATCGATAGAGTACCTACCTGTTTGAGTTCGGTGCCTTTTTCTTGCTCCTGAAGAAATTCGTGGATTGAGAATGGTTTTGTTTTTTTCCGTTTGTCCACGAGACGTCCGTCCGGACGCTTCATATATTTGTATTGACCGTCTGTCCACTCGAGCCCCGGCGTCCGAGTTCCGTCATCCGTTTTTTTGACGGGCTCCGGGAATCTGGCTAGATCGGATGTTCCAAAGTGTGAGCGTAGATTCCATATAACTGTTTCACTCACACGCACAACCTCTCAGTATGAAGTGGCTCGTCCGGGTTCGGACGCAGTGGACAAACGTGTTCCGGTTTCCATCCGTCTAAGTCAAAACACCAGCTTCCGTCATCCGAGAAAAAATCGGACCGGATCGTCGGTGGACAAACGGTCTTACAATAGGGTATTTTACTGTTGTTGAAATGTAGATATTTAATGATGACGTTAAAAAATATTGCAATTAAGAATACCAAATGTGAAAAAATAATTTAAATCTGTTTTCATCCCATCGATTCGAAAAGCGATGATTTTTTATCTAATAACAGGGTCCAAAACGATTCATTTTTTACCTGTTATGACAAGAGGGAATAAATGAGATTTGAATTTTGAACAGCTTTATAACAGGGTCCAAAACAATGAGATTTGAATTTAGAACATAATTAAAGAAGCATTGGTTGGAGTGTAGCAAAGGGTGTGCAGTACTTAAAAAAAAAGCAACTGATTTTGTATGGGGCCGGGACTTTTTTCGGGATCGAGAAATTTTCAAAAACGGAATTTTATAAAATTGAGAATATCTCGTCAACGGTGAGTCGTAGCTAAAATCTAACAAAATTTTCAACCGCCCTACGGATCCCCGGAGATACTTATAAGAAATCTGATGGACATATATTTTTTATTTAATATTTTTTTTATTTCAAAACTCAAATTTTTTTTTCTTGCCCGACTAGCGCTATGATGTATCCGAACGACAAAGAAAGGTAGGTAGTTTGAGTTGTCTTTACTGCTTTTCTTATAGAGGGGGATGAAAAGCAGAGTGTATTACTTGGCCGCAAAATTATTTTCACCTCGGGTGGCGTATATTGAATCCCTCGCTGCGTTCAGGATTCTACTTTAGAATCCCTCGCTGCGCTCGAGATTCTACTCTAGAATCCTTCACTGCGCTCTGGATTCAAAATAGCGCCCTCGCCGTAAATATATTATTTTGCTCCCTTGTAATACAATCTACTATTTATAATAAAATAATTATAGTCTGTTTGATTTTGACTATAGCTGTCTCTTTCTAAAACGAAATCTCCTATGGCGTGACTATGACGCTACTAACCCACTGACGTCACTAAGATAGCGTCCTGTCCTTGTCTAATTATAAAGTTTGAAGTCCTATATCTTTGAAAATATTCAAGATAATTCAAAATGAAAACTTGTTTTGTGTAGCTAATATTTCGAAAAACATTTTAAAGAAATAAAAAAAAATCAGTAAAATACCGTATTGGACCCGGAAGGTGGTGTGCTGTCGATAAGGCGGTACGAAGTTCGCCGGAACAGCTAGGCCGTTTGTCCACGGACGATGGGATGACGGAAGCTGGTGTTTTGACTTCATCATCATCATTTCAGCCGTACGACGCCCACTGCTGGGCATAGGCCTCCCCCAAGGATCTCCACAACGATCGGTCCTGCGCTGCCCGCATCCAGCGGCTTCCCGCGACCTTGACCAGATCGTCCGTCCACCTTGTAGGGGGCCTGCCCACGGAACGTCGTCCGGTTCGAGGTCGCCATTCGAGAACCTTTCCGCCCCAACGGCCATCGGTTCTCCGCGCTATATGGCCCGCCCACTGCCACATTAACTGAGCAATCCTTCGAGCGATGTCGGTCGTTTTAATTCTCCTGCGGATCTCATCATTTCTGATTCGATCGAGCAGGGAAATACCAAGCATCGCTCTGTCCATTGCTCGCTGGGTGACCTTGAGCCTTCTTATGAGACCCATAGTACTGACTTAAACGGCTTAGTACGGTTTTGACTTAGACGGATGGAAACCGGAACACGTTTGTCCACTGCGTCTGAACTAGGACGAGCCACTTCATACTGCGAGGTTGTGCGTGTGAGCTCACACTACGGACCGAGATCGGATCCGGATCTAATGTAGCGGTACATCCGATCTAGCCAAATTCTCGGAGCCCGTCAAAAAAACGGATGACGGAACTCGGACGCCGGGGCTCGAGTAGACAGACGGTCAATACAAATATATGAAGGGCTTCTTCGGTCCGTCTAGACGGATCCGGCGAAACGGACGTCGTGGACAAACGGCTTTACAGTCAAAACCACAGAACACGGAATATTAGATTGTATTACAAGGGAGCAAAATAACATATTTACGGCGAGGGCGCTATTTTGAATCCAGAGCGCAGTGAAGGATTCTAGAGTAGTAGAATCCTGAACGCAGCGAGGTATTCAATATTCGTCGCCCGAGATGAAAATAATTTTGCGCCCGAGTAATACACTCTACTTTTCATTTCGAATATAAGGAAAGTAAATACACTCTGCTTTTCATCCCCCTTTATAAGAAAAGCAATAAAGACAACTAAAACTATCTAGAAAAATAAAAGAAAGGTGGCGGGGGGTTTCGCTTTCTCTGTTTTTTTCTATAATAGGAATATAAAAAAAATTAAGTTTTGAAATAACAAAAAGAAATTTTAGACAAAATAAATTTTTTTAACAAAAAAAATTTTTTTATATGTCTATCGGATGCCTCCTAACTATCTCCGGAGTACCATACAGGTTGAAAATTTTGTTAGATTTTAGCTACGCTACGCTACGAGACGCACCGTTTTTGAGATATTCTCGTTTTTATAAAATTCTTTTTTTTTTTAAATTTTGCAAGTCCCGTCGCCATACAAAATTAGTTGAAAACTTTTTCATTGCCGATGAGGTAACTCTATGGTTGACTGTAACCAAATTCAGTTCTATTCTTAAAATTCATTTCCACCCTAGGGTGAAACGGATAGTTTTGGACCCGCTGCTCAGTTTAAATAAACATCACTTTCCGAATCTGAGAGATGAATAGTAGATTGTATTACAAGGGAGCAAAATAATATATTTACGGCGAGGGCGCTATTTTGAATCCAGAGCGCAGTGAAGGATTCTAAAGTAGAATCCTGAACGCAGCGAGGGATTCAATATACGCCGACCGAGGTGAAATTAATTTTGCGGCCGAGTAATACACTCTGCTTTTCATCCCCCTCTATAAGAAACAACTCAAACTACCTACCTTTCTTTGTCGTTCGGATACATCATAGCGCTTGTCGGGCAAGAAAAAAAATTTGAGTTTGGAAATAAAAAAATATTTTAATAAAAAAAATATATGTCCATCAGATTCCTTATAAGTATCTCCGGGGATGCCGTAGGGGGGTTGAAAACTTTGTTAGATTTTAGCTACGACTCACCGTTTACGAGATATTCTCAATTTTATAAAATTCCGTTTTTGAAAATTTCTCGGTCCCGAAAAAAGTCCCGGCCCCATACAAAATCAGTTGAATTTTTTTTAAGTACTGCACACCCTTTGCTACACTCCAACCAATGCTTCTTTAATTATGTTCTAAATTCAAATCTCATCGTTTTGGACCCTGATATGAAGCTGTTCAAAATTCAAATCTCATTTATACCCTCTTGTCATAAGTCAGGTAAACAATGAATCGTTTTGGACCCTGTTATTAGATAAACAATCATCGCTTTTCGAATCGATGGGATGAAAAAGATTTTTTTACTTTCCATGTTCTGTGGTCAAAACCCTTTGACCGGTAAACTGTCAATAAGGTTATTTTAACCGCCTCTGTGGCCTAGTGGTTCATACCACCGATTCCAGACCCAGAGGTCCCGGGTTCGATTCTCAGTGGGGGTACATAATATATTATTGTATTCGGTTTGGTTGGTGGTAAGAAATTGTTCTTAGTCCGCCTGGCTAGCTACCACCATCCTACTAATATTATAAATGTGAAAGTTTAGATGTTTGGATGTTTGGATGTTTGGATGTTTGTTACTCAATCACGCCAAAACGGCTGAACGGATTTGGCTGAAATTTGGAACACAGATACTTTGTAGCCTGGAGAGGAACATAGGCTACTTTTTATCCCGGAAAAATGACACATTCCCGCGGGATAACGTCGTGTAGTCCACGCGGGCGAAGCCGCGGGCGGAAAGCTAGTCTTATATAAGTCTGACGCCATAACAATGATTTTTTCAGCATTATTGTGTTCCGGCAGTTAGAGATAAGATAGCCAGTTCCTCAGTGATTGAGGATTCCGGGAATAGTGAACCGGGAACCTTTAGCCCTATTATTTTATATTCCTTTAGGATTCCTTTTAAGTTTTAATCCTACTAATATTACAAATGTGAAAGTTTAGATGTTTGGATGTTTGTTACTCAATCACGCCAAAACGGCTGAACGGATTTAGCTGAAATTTGGGATACAGATACTTTGTAGCCTGGAGAGGAACATAGGCTACTTTTATCCCGGAAAAACATCACATTCCCGCGGGATAACGTCGTGTAGACCACGCAGGCGAAGCCGCGGGCGGAAAGCTAGTTAATGATATTTGTGACAGGAAGTGTATAAAACTTCTTTGGCGGATTTAGATACGCTTAGCGACTATTTATTTTTATCTGTCTATCTTTATTAGAGGTGATACGATCTCAAGAAGACATCAACTCTGTAGACATGCAACCATGCAACTTTTTGTGAACTTTTTTCAACTGAAACTACGCAGCGCCATCTAGGAAAACACATTGTAATACCTCCTCTGTACATTATGCGCCCGTTCCCGGAAAAGTGGAAGCACGATAGGGGTTAGCATTTCCACACTTTTCACCTAGAGGGCGCTTTTCCAAAAAGCATAAGAAAAGCAATGGTAGAGAGTGTTTACGTTTCTCAATTTTCCATAAACTTTTGTTTGAATTAAAATTTATGCTGTAGTGTCTGGTGTCTGTCAACTTCTTAAGCTGTTTTTTTGCGCATATACTAACTGTAATTGAAAATTTAGATACCTACTATTTTATTAATAACACTTTATTATCATGTTTTTATTATTTTAATAGTTTTATGCATTCGCAATATAAAAATGTAAGTACCTACCTAATAGAAAAAACCACAGCTTGCAAGTTGATTTTCGGACGGGACTCGAACCCACGCCACAGTATAAATAATACTAAAGTAAGTAAAATTTAAGAAAAACGTTATATTGCTTAAATTATTATTATTTTATCTTCTCTTTCTCTCTTTTTTATTATTATTATTTTCTCTTAAGTATAGGTAAGTACTTACTTAATTGTTTTCAAATAATTTAATGTACCTATGTAATTTAATGGTAAACTAATTTCGCTTTTATTATTATTACTGTAATCCATAAATCCTGACATCGTAATTTAGCACAGCCATCTCTATCGTGTAGAAGACGATAGAGACGGCTGTGAATTTAGACATTGATATTTTGCTGTTTTTATATTATTACTAGCTTTCCGCCCGCGGCTTCGCCCGCGTGTTCTACACGTCATTATCCTGATGAAATGTTATATTTTCCGGGATAAACTATGTCATTCTCCCCTTTAAACCAATCTACCCCCGTACCAAAAATCACATTTATCCGTTACTCCGTTTGGTCATGAAAGATGGACAAACAAATAATACCTACTTATTGATTTTCCCGTGGGAATATGATACTATCCTGTGGTAAAAAGTAAAATAAGCCTATTATTATCCTTGCCAGGGTCTCAAATTATTTACTTAAATACCAATTTCTGCCCCCAAATTAGCCCGCGTTTAAAGTGATTTCTCCATACAATGAGATTTCCCGCGGTAAAAAGTAAAATACATCCTTTCCAGGGCCTTAAACTGTCTCTATTCTAAATATCATCCTTCCCATAAACTCAAACTATCAATGCTTGCAATGCTTGCTCACTGCCTTAAATACCAATTCCATTCTACAGCTTTGCCCGAGCTAAAACTTATTTTACCATGGGAATGAGCCTATTCCCGCGGTTACAATTGGTCTATGTCCTTCCTAGCATCAGGACATGGGTGTCGCGGGGCTCCTATCAGTAGGAGTAATTAGTAGGAGCACCCGGAAGCACTGTCTCAAACTATCTCCATTCCAAATTTCATCCAAATTGGTTCAGCCGTTTTGACGTGAGCATATACAATTTCGCATTTATAATAATAGTAGGTATAGTAGAAATAGGAATATGAATGGCCGGCCGCGACTACGTCCGCGAGTAGGTACTACTTACATCGCAAAATTTTGTGTCAGAAAGTAGGTAGATAGGTAGGCATTCTCTAAGGTGTCATCAGTACCATCATCAATCTATTTTAATCAGCAGCGGGGGCTGCTGGGGCACAGGCCTTCATATAGATGGATAAGGAGAATGGGCCATGACCTTCCACACGGGCCCATTGAAGTTATGGTGTACTAACCAATCCAAATGCAGCCAGAAACATCGGCTTATCGTGTCTTCCGAAGCACGATATATTTTTTAACAGCAATCTCATGATAGACCATTGCAAAAGTCACAAAACCTCATCGATCGTAGGCCGAGCACGCTACACGTGGTTTAGGTATAAGAAGGTAACGATACCTAGAAAAATAGGATCTACTATCGTATGAATAATATTCGGACATTCTCCTACTCTTGAACTACCAAAATGCAAAAAAATGGGTAAGATGCAGATTTTCTTGAGTTTTATTCCAATGCATAAAGAATTTTTACTTTGCACGAAAATGAGCTGTCACGGGACCCATGCTTCATTATATAAAGTGAACAAAAAAACTGTATCCCACGGGAACTGTACTTTTTCCCGAGTAAAAAAAAACCGATTGAAATTTTCGCGGCCAGAGTTCAATTATCCCGATCGATTTAGCCGTTTAGTTGTGATTGAGCCATAAACATCCAAACTCCGTATATTCAATACCCCCCACCCACCCTTTATAAACATTACCCCCCCCTTTCTACCCGATTAGGGTATTTTTTATTTTGCCTACGCAGATCATTTTTAATGATGACCTAGTATCCTTCATACCAATTTCCATACTCCTAAGTCCAGAAATGAGGAAGTTTTCATATAAGCCTTAATCCCCCTTTCTATCCTATTAAAGGTTTTTTTTATAACTTCGCATACGCAGATCATTTTCAATCGTGACCAGTATCCAACATACCAATTTTCATACTTCTATGTTTAGAAATGAGGAAGTTCCATATAAGCTTATTCCGCCAGTTTTACCCCATTATCGGGGAGTTTTTTTTAACTTTGCTTACGAAGATAATTTTCAATCGTGATCAGTATTCAACATACCAATTTTCATACTTCTAAGTTCAGAAATGAAGAAGTTCCATATAAACTTGATCTCCCCATTTTACCCTATTAAGGGGGAGTTTTTTTTAACTTTGCTTACTCAGATCATTTGCAGTCGTAACCAGTATCTAACATACTAATTTTCATGCTTCTAAATCCATAAATGAGGAAGTTCCATATAACCTTAAACCCCCCATTTTACCCCTTTAGGGGGGGAGTTTCCTAAAATCCGTTCTTAGCGGACGTCTCCTAGGCATAATCTACCTTCCTGCCAAATAACATCTTCGTTGGTCCAGTAGTTTTCGAGATTTCGTGATGAGTGAGTTATGTCCCCTCGATTTTATATATATAGATTACATAATTGACATTGTTATTTTTTGACATTGACTATTTGATATGTTTTTTTAATACTTCTGACATTAACTTTTGTTTTTTTAATTTTCAATAATAAAATTTATGTACTGCAACATCATAATCTTACATTACACTTTTATCATAGGTATTAAATAAATAGCGGCTACTCTCATTATGCATTTGTGTAGTACCTGTAACTGAGATAGCATTTAGCTGTGTAACTTTGCATTTTAGTTATATTATTGTATTTACTGATGTATATCTTGTTGGTGCTAAATAAATAAATATAAATATAAATATAGTACACTGGCCCCTGCGAATCCGGGCCAACGATATTCTTCGTTATTATTATATTTTTTAGACATACTTATTCGATGAACAAACATATTTCGAAAATAAAACAAATTCGTAATAGCCAAATAATCTTTGAATATTGAAATTAATTTGTCATTATTTCCTCTTCAGCTGCAAGCCACCTTATTAATCCCCAAAATACTAAGATAATAATTTCAATAAAACACAAGCACCTCTTCTGAAGCGTAAATTGACTGTCGGCCATGCAATAAAACTGGCATGTAATGCCCTGAGAGGTCTTTACCTGAGCTGTTAACTGCAAACAGACCAGCCGCGGATATAAGTATACTTTTTACTTCTTTGTGTCATAGTGTCATTATACTTTGTCTCGTTTTCAGTAAGCTGCAAACCAAGGTTTACAAGCTCGCCTTGGTGAAATTTTCGAAGGTCTTGTCTATCTGTATATCCAAATTCAACAATATTGGTTTAGTAGTTCAGGCGTGAGATAAGTAGAGTCTTTAGTACTTTGTGTCATTAAAATTGTAGAACATTTTTGGTAAATTGCAAACTAAGTTCGTAGCTAGCGTTGCAGGACGATTTTCAAGGTCTGATATGTCAAAATTCATTAAAATTGGTTCAGTAGTTCCGACATGAAAAAGCTACCGACAGCTGCTATCGCATTTCAATATTAGCATGGACTTACCACGATAATAATTGCAATAAAACTCAAATATCTCTTCTGAAGCGTAAATTGACAGTCGGCCCATGCGATAAACCTGGTATTAAATGCCCTGAGAGGCTTTTACACGAGTTGTTAGTTACAAACAGCGGACGGACCGCTCCCTGAACTAACGTAATGAGCAGTTACCGTAAACAGTAAAGTTTTGTTACAGCAAAAATAAATTGAATCCTTTGTGCATTTTTCAGCTTATCGTTTGTTTAATAAGTTACAAAAACAGTCATAGCTTAACCCTTAAGACGGAGTTCTAAGAGTAAAATATTTTTTTGTCTAAATTCATCGAAATTGGTTAAGTAGTTAAGGCAAGAAATAGTAACAAAAATCGATGAACTTTTAATGTAAACTATTAGTATAGAATTACCAAAATGTTGATATCAAGTAAACTCAAGTAACGTCGGCCATGCCGTAAACCTGGCATGAAATGCCCTGAGAGGCCATTACACGAGTTGTTAGCTGCAAACAGCGGACGGACCGCTCCCTGAAGTAACGTAATGAGCATAACGAGCGGTTACGGTAAGCGGTACAGTCGGCTGAAGAAATAAATTAAATCCCAATTTCGAAAAGATGCATTACGAACCTCAGACTACCTTACGAACATAATTACGAACCTGGAGACTCAGCGTTGGCCACGGCGAAACTTCAGAGAATCAGCCACCGTCGAAAAGTTGCAAGCTTATCGGTTTTTTATAGAATACACTTTGGTGAGTGTGACCTTGTGCCTCCAGCCCCTTTCCACCATCGGGGTACCAGACGCAGACTAGCCTACCACCCCTACATCGTTGACACTCCAGCTGTCCGTACCAAGCGCTTCGCAAATTCATTCCTCATACGGACCGCTAAAGAGTGGAATGAGCTGCCTGTCTCTGTGTTCCCTGATTCTTACAACCCAGGTCTCTTTAAGTCGAGAGTGAATAGGCTTCTCCTGGGCAGGTATGTAACATCCTAGACTGCATCCTGTTAGCCAAACAAGATGGCGGTCAAATGCTTGCCAGGTTTCTCATAATAAAAAAAGAACCAAAGTATTTTCTCCTCGAAACGTTGTTAGGCCTTTTCACACTTTTTCGTTAGTTGCGATATGCGAGTTATGTTCGTAGCACCCGTAGTTCGTAGCTCGTAGCTGTAGTTCTTGCTCGTAGCTATAGTTCGTAGCACATTTAAAGGCTTTCCTCTGATGTGGGCCAAGTACACAAATACATATAATAAAACTTATGGAAAATAATGTTATCCTACTATTATTATAAATGGGTACGCTTTACTCGTTCAAAAATGTGAGTTTCATTTTAGCCAAACCCGCAGAGGATTACAAATCATTACCAGAGGCCTCATCACAACCTGAAGCAATGTAAAAATAAAACTTATTGCAACCGAGATGGCGCTATAAGCTGCAGTACATAGACCCGTCCTTGTAACAAAATTTATTCAATACTAGCTTTCCGCCTACAGCTTCGCCCGCGTGGACTACACGACGTTATCCCGCGGGAATGTGATATTTTTCCGGGATAAAAAGAAGCCATGATCCTCTCCAGGCTACAAAATACCTATCTGTGTTCCAAATTTCAGCCAAATCTGTTCAGCCGTTTTGGCAACAACATCCAAACATCTAAACTCTCACATTTCTTAAGATTGCGAAGACAGCTGATGGTAGGCCCCCAGAATAAAACGTATAATTGATTTCATCTTGACATTTCCAAAGAAGCGGAAACGTCGTAAGATAGCGAGCGACCACTGCAAGCAACTGTTCTACTTATTGTTACTTGTAATTAAGTTTAAATAATAAAATCAAACTTTTTTTTCAGGTAAGTTCTAAGTACAGTCATGAAGAATATAACGAGTCATTTCATCTTCCATTACTGAGCCTAAACTATTGAGTGGTAAGTAACATAATATTGTTTTAACATCGAAAAATTAACTTTTGAGCAACTAGCAATTTATTATTATCAAGAACATATTTTTGAAATGTTTTGATATATTCGTTTCTACGCGTATTAAGGATACATAGATACAACTGTAGGAGCAATAATGTTATATAAGTAGTAAATAAGTCCGCAAAACCACAGGTAGTACACACACTACAGGTAAAGGCTTACAATTTTATTTTTACTTGTATGTTTAAACAATAAGTCAAACTTCATGTGCCATATAACGATATATGGAGCGTGGAGTTGCGGTTCATTGTTTTTTCTTTTGAGATTATTGAGCGGTTCTTGGCAATGTTTGAAAACGATATTTGACAATTAGGCGTTTGGTCTCTCTATTGGCGTAAAAATCATTGCGGGGCCGATTCTCAGGCAATCGAGAAAAGTTCACATTTATAAGCTCGAAATTCAAATTTAGCACAGTTTGTGTATTGTCAGAATTTCACAATCGAAAAAGTTCGATCGAAAACCAGTCGAACGCTACGAATGCTACAGACCAATAGATGTTCGTATACGAACTTAGCTGTCAAAATGAATTTATTGACATGTGGGACAGCTTAGTTTGTTTGAAACGTTCTAACTTTTCAATAGAAACCACAAACAAAATGTTCGAAATACGAATTACCACACTGAAAAAGTTCGAATGCCTGAGAATCGGGCCCCAGAGATGCAAAAAGTTACTCATTTATAAGACGCTAAAGTGAGCACGTTTGTATGAAAAAAGCCCAGTAGAGCGCTCGCCAGATAAGTCTGCGCGCGGTCGAATTTGGAACTAATTTCAAATTTGGCAGGTCGCCATGTTATTTGTTGTGACAGGCGATATGAGTGTGTCAAGTTTCATTGTGTTTTATTAGTTTATTTGGTAATCGTCATGCCAAAAGTCATCAAAAGTGCTGGAAGAGAAATTGTTTTAGGTACAGGTTAAATGTGCTTGTGAAATAGAACAGGACAATAACAGGCTACTTAAACCATTTGCTAAAGTGCAGGCGCGGACTGCTTTCTTGACAGGTCATTTTTAGGGTGACCATTATTTGATATTTTGCTTTCGCTTGGGGTATTTTAGTTACTATTATTCTCTACTCTATTTACTATAGTTACTTAATAAAATATTTGAAAATATATTTATTTTGTTGTTATTTAATTCTTAAATTACAAACAATTCTAATAAACAATATAAAATCTACCTGCTTATAAAAGTGTTTGTAATCACGTATTGCAATAGCGACAGCGAAAAACCAACAATGTTGGTTTTTAGCACGAACTAGCACGAACTATCCCTGAGGATGCCCCGGGTTGGGGCGAAACACGTGTAGAGTAGTCTAATCGGTGACGGTGCAAGGTGTATTGCTGTCTTGCTAGATGCAGGTATTGTGCACTGGTGTTTTCGTGGTGTGCATGTGCAATTTTTTGCGGGCGGGCGGGCGGTGCATCTTGCATATTGTGTTTTTTGCGGAAGTAAGCTACATATATTTCGTTTTTCACAATGGTTAGGGACTTCCGCCAACTGTCGCCTGATTCAATCAAATTCTTAGTGATTGTAATGTTTTCTATTGCTATTAATGATAAAAGTATCTAGGTAAAATTTACTGCATTCTCTATAAATAGCAACCGGACGAAAGCCAGTAAGATTTTTTCCTCGTCTACTCGTGATGGGAAAATTATTTACAACTACTGGCAACATTAAATACGCCACCAGTCGCGCGCAGACTTATCTGGATCGCATTCTAGCTCCTATTTTGTTTTGAGTAGTAGTTATATTGATCTACATAGTGGATCGGTGGGCGGTGGGGATTTTAGGTATTTTTATAAGAGAAAATACATAAGTAAGCTCCAGTCAAAAGCAATTCGCCCACTAGTCTCCGCGACTGGCGTATGATACCAAGTATCACAATGTAAGACCACATGGCTTCTTCGATCCTTTAAATGACTTCTGTGGCACAGAGGTATAATTTTGTTTTCGAAAGTTTTCGGGAAAGGTCTATGTTGTATTTAAACATTTATTGCTTGTGACTATACCTACTCAAAAAGTAATTTAGTGCGTAACGCACTAAATTACTAAGTATTATACTACTAAGTATTATACTTAAAAACTTGTTTTCCCTTTTACAAGCGTAAGCAAAAAGACAGTAAATTATTAACGAAAGTGCGTCTTTAATTTCAACAATGGAGTCCTTTCATAAAAAACGGAATTTCATTTTAGTATTGATACTTACAATAATTCTTTAGAAACGGTCTCTATAGAAAATGATACAATCGGGGACATTTACGTTTCTAATGTACTATCGAAAACACATCGGTCTTTACAATGTCACTACGAAAATAGCTCTTTCCATCTACGAAATAAGAGAGCGTTCAATGTTAAAATGTAAGGATTGGCCTGCTGTCAGTTGTATAAGCCCGTTCTTTTGGATGAAATACCTTACAAAGCTGCCTTTTCATATTATATATTTTTATTGAACTTACTTTCATGCATTACAAAGGTTTTGGCTATATTATACAATAAAAAGTAACTTAAGAGTTAAATTGATTAAGTAGGTATGTTCAATAATTGTTCAACTAATGGAATAATAATAATTATGTGAAAGCAATATAGTAGCACAAACAAATTTTGAAATGTTCCATTTGCATTCACAATGCAATTTTTATTATTGCAAAATGAATGCATATGCATTTGCATAGCGAAAGGTCGTGGGTTCGAGTCCCATCGGAGCTAGTTGTGAGACGGGTCGATTTTTTCTAAAATACATCATTTTCCATTTTTCAATGTTCGCTTTTCTTTGCAAATCAGGCAGCAGGATTGATGTCAGGATACAAGACGGTTAAATAGTTATTCGAAATGAAAAAGATATATGTCTATGTATATCTAGCCTTAATAATATTCACGGTATGCAAAGAAACTGTTTATTAAATAAAGATATGACTCCCAACGGAAGGGTTAGTGATTTATTATTAAACTGACTTAAACCTACCATACTTAAAGCTACAATTCCTTATTTATTGATATCCTTCCTAATGGACCTCCGAAGCGTCTCTGGAATTGAACCGGCGATCCCACAAAGTCACGTCTAATCCTTGGACGGTCGTTAAAATTAGACAACTCCATCATGAAGGCTTCAAAGGCTTATCCTGGTATCGGGTTTGAAAGTACAGTGGACAGTGAGCCAAGCTTTACACTTGTACATTGAAAACTGACGTTATTTTGAGCATTGTAAGGGCACAATCTTATTATGAGCATTATAAGGTCACAAGGTGCATAAGTTACGGTTGTATATGTCGTTCGAGATCCTGCCTGGGCATATCACGCTACGCCACAAGTTCAAAGTATAACGTTTTGCCCGGCCATGTACGGGCAAACCGATTATGAAGGGATAGTGCACACCTTAGCAATAATCTCTGTATCGAGAATTATAAGATTTAAACACACAATAATACTAATTTTATTTATGGGTATAATTCAATAAAATTATAAAAATAAATCTTTGCAAAAGGATAAATTACTTTACATCAACACTCTCATAAAATTTAGAATTTACCTTTTAAAAATACGTTCTTTCTTTCTTCCTCTTAGGTAAATTGTACCTGTGCAAAAAATATTAATACATTTTATTTTTTGTAGTTAAATTACATCGTTGTTAAGATTTCTAAATTGAAATCCAGAACCGTCATAATTAACGCGAAGCAATTAAAACGTACATAATTGGTTGTTGTCCGGTGGTCCAACCGTCCATTCCGATTAATAATCGACTGTCCGTAATTGGAGATTCGGAGCGACTCGATTAATTAATCGGATAGATGCCGCAATCGCTAAATCCTATTCGGATCTATCCGTTCCTACGCTAAATTGCTCCTAAAGTTTCATTATTGGAACAGTAGAATTATGCAGGAATGTATCTGAGTGATATGACAAACATTGCTCAAATATTAATAATATATTATTTTCTATAATACCTACTTCGACAGTGGTCGTGTGTTCGATCTTCACCTAGCAGAAATATTTTAAGTCACAAACATGGTTGTTACCTAGATATCTTTACAAGTTGATACTGTTATATTTAATATTAATATTATTAACAAATTTATACCTAATCTGTACTCAATTACAGCCAATTTTCATGGCATCAATAAAAAAATGCCCTTCTCTCATCCTTACTTTATCCTTACTTTTTTATATTATAAATGCGTCTCTGTCTGTCTGTGTGTTACACAATCACACCTAAACTACTGAACCGATTTGAATGAATTTTGATACAGAGATAGTCTAGAACCTGAGAAAGGACATAGGCTACTTTTTATTCCTGAAAAATATCACCTTCCCGCGGGATAACGTCGTGTAGTACACGCGGGCGAAGCCGCGGGCGGAAGGCTAGTATTATATAAGTTCCTAATACTTATTTTATTTAATAAGTTATTCATCTAATAAATTGTTCAACTTGTCGTTTGTTCAATTTGTTGCCTACTGTATATAAATAATCTGTTGGTTAAATTTCGGAAATTGTTTAATAACATAAAAATATGCTGATCATTATCGGTGTCTGAAATCTCAGAGGCAATTTAACGAGTTTTTATCGAATCTATAGGTAGGTATATAAACAGTGGTCCGAATTATTCCCCACCCCGTTTAATTAATTGGAGCATAGCGACCACTCGGCTGGCTGCCACTCAATCTCACACCTTTAATAAAATCTGCGAAAGCTTTTATTAACAAACCGATCGATCTTTTTCATTACCATTTGTGTTGATATATTTGTTGAAAAGTGTTTGTTTAAGAGGGTTTTCCATCATTCGACTACTCTGTTTAAAAGTAAATATGTGTTGGAAAATGCGTAGGAATAAAATGATAATCTCTTATCGTAGATTAATGGTTTTTCATAGACAGCATTTCGTTTTATAAACACCGCTTAATTACCGCTTAATTTACGTAAAAATTAAAATAACAAGAAACGTATTTCCTAGGAAAATTATAAATTTACGGAAGTCCTGTAGAGCACGTGATATGTTAGAAATTTAATTTTCTATTTCGCGAAGCGCAGCGAAGCGATTGCCTTAAATTTCATGGTTTTTTTTTTTTGGAAATTTATAAATTTACTATTTAGTCGCACACTAAAAGTAATCCATGGATGTAAAACCCTTCTCCGAAGAATGAGTATAAATTGCATGGCACCTAAAATTTATAATGAAATTCCATTAAATATCAGATCGATTGAAAACAATAATAGGTTTAAAAGTGCGCTCAATGGCTTCCTGGCTGAAAAATCTTATTATGACAAACTTTTTTTTTGATGACAAAATATAATTAATAACGTAAATATGCTCGTATGTTAAACAATGTTGAAAATACGTAGTTACTTCAATACTGACATCTACTTACTTGCCTTTTTATCCTCTTTTATATATATATTATTTAAGACATGACTAATGGAATTAATGAATAAGAATGACTAATAATAATAAATAAGATTTAAATTTTAATAATTATAAATCAATGTTCGTATACCTTTAGTTAGGTGAATCATGGCTGTACCTTTTTTATTTTTTATGTGACATCTTGTAATACCCATGCTTATTAACTAATAAATTATTTGATTGATTGATTGATTGATTGTTTTCCGGTGACATACGAGTATATACGCCACATTTACAGTTTTGTGTGCATTTGCAATAGTTTGAAAACTCTACTGAGAAGGTATTTCTTATTTTTCAAAGCAAGTGAACTTTGAAGGAGTTGTGTATCAACACAACTCCTTCTTGTGTTATCTTCTTTTAAAACTTGACCAGAAAAATAAAAAAATGTGGCATATGGCGCATTTTCGCCTCTTTATTATTACAAATGTCAAATTCTACAAAAAAAATCGTCACATTTCCGTAACATGGCGAGGTTTTTTCTGGTTACAGGAGATTATGAACACCGCTAGTCGTTTTCCAATGCTTTTGCTCATTTACTTAAAATATCAATTGAGAAAGTAAAGTAAAAATAAAGTATTTATTTAATTTATATAAGTAGGTAACGTTATGGTTAAGGATATATTATGAAATGAAACATTTGATTCGTTTGTTTGTTTTTTTGTATTTTTGAATGTTTGTATTTGTAATGGATAAACACGAAAACCAGTAGAAAGCTACATTATTTTATCCCACTATTCCCCGGAAGCGGGGAAAAACGCGGCGAGCTACTAATCCGTTTATAGATAAAAAGAGATTAGAAAAGAAAATAAGACCTTGAAACAAGTTAAGAAAGTAATAATTCTCAGAACTAAGTACATCCATAGATATTCCGTACCCAAGTGACATGAACAAACATTACAACTTTATCTTTTTGGTTGGAATAATGCCAATTGGGTGAGGTACATAAATCCAGCGAGATATAAAATCCGCGGCCACCACTGACCTTCAAACCTTGGACTTATCGTAAACTGACACAGTGACATATGGACTTCAGGGTGAATTTTTCTTAAAGTACAGTCGTCTGAAAATCATTTTTTACTTATGCGCATTAGGCGGGCCCGATGGCAATGGTAGGTTACTGACCACACCTGACTCTAACCTATTTGATGAACTCCGTAGTCGAGTGATGTACAGTCAGCAGCAGAAGTAGTAATAGGCAATTTTTCCATCTTTAGTGTCAACCCACACGTACCGCAACCACACTACAACCACACCACATCGCAGCGACAAAAGTGGTATGCGTGAAGTAGTGTCGATGCAACTTTTTGCAGTTGCGTTGTGGTTGTGAGACAAAATTTCGTTGACGCTAGTAGTTGTGATGTGGATGTGCCTGGCCGCTAGTTCGCAGCGTCGTCGCTGGTGATTGCGTTCAGGGCCCAGTCGCGGTATCTCTATGACGCATTAGTAAAGTGTACGTGCAGTTGAAGTGCAGTTGACGTGCAAAACCGTTTTTGATTTTTGATAACGCGCGGCTTTGACAGTGCGACAACGTTTTCTGTTCCGGTAATAATCTTTGGAACTAAAACAGTTTTCATACGACAGTCTATTTTGACAGCTAATTTTATATTGCAAGTGGTTCCTCTGTCACGGATGTCACCGGATCAGACAGGACTGTCGGACTATAGGTTTGCGTGACGTGTGCGTCGTTATGTCATTACGGCAATACGAAGTCAAATGTCAAGACCCAAACGCGATGAAGACGCGCTGCACAGAATTACGGCGATTGGCCCGCTGCTCGGTATCACCCACGGGGCCGATAATTACTGCGAAATGTGGTACGTGTGAGTTGACTATTCATTTCCAATACAAAATACGCCCCGCCCACATAGTGTGGTTGTAGTGTGGTTGTGGTTCGTGTGGGTTGAACCTTAGTTTCTTTAGATGTCTAGTATTAAACAAAAGATCCAAATCCAGAGACTTGTTTTATTGTATATCGTAAAGTATAGGCAGGAATGGGAAAGTATGGAACTGTAACCAAAATAAAAAATACACGAATATAAAAAAATCCTAGTACTTAATTAAAATTATCTAATAACAATAAGTAAGAAAGTAGGTGTGGTTATGATTACCCCGATACACGGGTTCCTGATACATTAAAACTGTTTACTTTAAATAATCACTGAACTGCATAATAAACATAAATTTCAACTTAAATGAACTGGTAAGCAAGCAAGCTTGCACGCAAGCTCTGTTCAGCTCGATGGTTTCGGTAGAACTGGACCAAAATGAGCTGATCAGGGAATGTGGACGAAGTTTTTAAATTTTGAAAGGACAGGTCCAGAATTCTATATATGGCCAGGAGGTTAAACTATGACGTTCCCAGCCATCGTGGAGGCTCTAACCGTCCATGAGACTGGGACGAAACGGCACCGTTACAAAATAAAGGACACAGCACGTTACATCAACTCGGAAAGGGATCGACACCCTATCGCCTTTCGCCTCGCCGTCAACCAGGCGTCAACCTAACGCAAGCACTTAACCAAACCGGATCAGCCTCGGTACGTCGGCTCGGCTACGGCTAGGCGACGCCACGCTTACGGCTAGGCGACGCCGCGCTTATGGCTCGCCGCACAGTGGTTCCATAAAAAAAAAAAGAATGAGAGTATAAAAATATAAAAAAAGACAAAGAATGAAAAAAAAAGTCAAAAAAATATAAAAAAAGAAATTTGATGTTCATTTTCATTTTCAGACCACTGTGCGTAGAGCCGTAAGCTCGGGTACGGAGAGACGTGAGCGCGTGGACGACTATCGGTAAGTGCGGGGATAGCAAGTTGAGCGACCCGCAAAGCGGTTCGTGAGCTGGTCCCGAGGCGAGGCGATTACGTTACGATTCCGATTAGTGTGCTTTGCAGTAGGGGGTTTCATACAAAGAATACTGAACCGCTCGAGTTGATATGGTGTCGATCCCTTTCCGAGTTGATGTATGTGCTGTGACCTTAATGTTCCAAATAAATGTGTTTCCTTTCTTTCATATAGCGCCATTTCGCTTAGATTATTACTACATAGATACATTACATACTACATTGTTTGACAGTTCGCAGGAAGGCCCCTGGCCAGCGTAGTATATCTGCTGCTGACTGTACGCACTGGTTTTCAAGGTGCCGTTATCTTTGTGGTCCCGGGTTTGGTTGCTAGTCGGTTACATTTCTAACTTTTATTACTCGCGGATTCTCGCGGTTTTACCCGCGTGGTACCCATTCCCATGGGAATATCGGAATAAGATAAAAATGTAGCTTTCTAAGGGTCAAAGAGTTTTCTAAATCGGTCCAGTAGTTTCGGAGCCTATTCAATTCAAACAAAAAATCAAATCTTTCCTCTTTACAATATTAGTATAGATTTATGATATTTTCTAATTCAGCCCAATATTTATTGATTTACTGAGCGGTTCAATACACACTTAGGACAAACATTTATGTGAATATATTTTCGTTTTTTTCCGTTTTCGATGTTATTCCATTTATGTATTTATATTTGTAATATCTTTTGATTTTAATATCCGTAACACGCGTTATTGATTTGGCTTAAGTTTTATTTGTTGATCTTATACCTACTATTGTCGTTACTTATTAGAGAGTACCTAGGTATTAGGATGTTTTGAACAGTTTACATGTACGAGTATATGCTGACTGTGATGAAAACCTAGCACAGACAGCTTCAACTAAAAATATTATTGTATTTGTTTGTTACTTTATTTCTATGTTACAGCACATGTTTTTTTGTAAGTCTGAACGAAATGTCCCTTACTCTTATTCAGATTTTTATTATCAACCTCTTTGTTACGTCACAGTAAGTAACTTATGGCAGTACAGAGTTAAGGCGATTACGCTAGCGACCTCTCAAATCTCTATTACGACGCAAACGGGCCGATCACATCTCCAAGAAGTCTATCGGTTGTCTTGTGAGACCTCTATTGCTCTGGGCCTGTTACTATTGCGCGCGCAGTTCCAAGCATGGACCTTACTCCGCCGGCAGTTTCCAGCCGGGCCGCACGCTTCCCTGCCTACGTCAACACAAAAACAAAACACGAACGCCCTGGCTGGATGCAAACAAATTCATTAATAAAAACAAAAAAGAACCGGTTAGCCGCCTTCCCCGAACTGTCAAAAGTGAACACTGGCCACCAAGGAATTGAGAACGTCAAGCAATAAATAAAAGTGTTATTTAGTTTTTAAATTTTAATATATTTGAATTTTCCTTAAATTCAAAAGTGGAGAGGTAAAGCTGGTTTCACTGTTGGTTTAACTTCGTGTTGCGTGAGTATGTAGAAAGAGCAAAGACGGCTTACGTAAGGTTTGCAGGAACGTAAAGCCAAATAGTGCGGTAGGGATACGGTCGTAACCGATCGCTCCCCACCGTTATTCACGTTGCCGTTGGCTAGTAACAAATTATTATTTCTCCTATTGTTGTTGGTTCGTTTGACGTGGCAACATCGTTTCGTGTTTACAACTCATTTGTTTAAGTCATCAGCGTTATCCTAGCCACTCAATTTTCGTGGTAATGGCAGCAGAAATAAGGGCAATTCCTACAAATGTTTGAGATCATCGGTAAAACATGACGTCAGTTTCTTTTTATCGTTTCTATTTATAATTTAATTTATTTCACTTATTTTCTTAATATTTTACAAGTAATGCACTTTGCGTAAGAGTAAATATTTGTTTAGAGTTATACCTACTTATTCCTTAAATTATTTCTTGTTAAAACTATATTTTTATTGAAAAATTTAAAATTAAGTGTTTTAGAAAAAAAAATACTGCACTGTACTCTCCAAACTTAAGTTTTGGTTATTTTTAAGCTTATGAATTTACTAATATGATCGAAGCTATTTAATGATGTAGGTAACAACAACACAAGTTACTTCTATACTCCATCAATTTGTATTCAATAATAATATTGAGTAATACGTATATTTCAGGATCGAAGATTTCAGGTCTAAAACTTTCATGATGTAGGTAAATGCCTTCTTCCTAGACTGCTTCAAAAAATAGGTCATTATTGTAGGTTCACCGCTATTCACCTGACAAATGACTGTCTGTGACAGTTGACAGCTGATCGATTTAAGAACAAATGCAGACGGTGTTTGTGGGTTTACTGGCTATTACTACAAGTGTAGTTCATAAGCTTACGTTTGAATAAAAAATATATACCTAATCACAAGTATTTTTTAATATTTTTTTTTGTTTTTTACGAAGGATTACACACAATGTGAATCATTTATAGTTATACGTTTATACTGCCATAAAAGTGTGTGTGCCACAATACTTAGTAAAAGCTATAACAAGTTTTGGTGGTAGGACTTGTTCATAGTCCGCCTGGTTAGCTACCACCATCTTATCTAATTCTGTCGCCATAACAATGATATTTTCAGCATTATTGTGTTCCGGCAGCTGGAGATAAAATAGCCAGGTTTCTCAGTGATTGAGAATTCCGGGAGAAGTGCGCTTCCCGTGCGCTTCCACCTTCAGCCTTATCACCACTTAACATCAGGTGTGATGAAGGTTAAGCGTTGTCGATAAAAAAATGGTAACAAAATCAGTAATTCTTAGTATGTGATTATTCCTTTTGTAAATATTTAATTTGATTTATCACTATTTATTTTAAGAACACTAATTTTAGTTACTTAAACTACTTACGTACTTCCTTTAAAGCCTGAGCTGGACTCACCAAGTTGGTTAGATACGTTAACCGTGATTTAACTGTCAGATGGTTGGTTGGTTCCCGCACGTGATTGGTTAACCAACCAACTAACCGACGCTTAACCAACGGTTAGCATAACCGACTGTTGGTACACTCAGGCCTAAGACTACCAACAAATAAGTTAGCTGGTCCTTCAAAGGGTTTTGATCCATGTTTTAATAATAATCTTTGTAAAAAAAATATTCTTAAAAAAAAAGGACGCAATTGATTTTAATAAGACTGTATTTCAACGTGTCATGAAAATAATGAATGAATGAATAATATAATTTTGAAATCAATTCAAGATTCGGAAGAGGCAATGATTGTTTCTAAATGAAATATTTGAAGACGAGACGTAGAAATGGTTCTGCTGTATGTTTACCACTGATAGCTATGCGGTTTGATTGTTTTCAAGCAGCAAATTTGATCGCACGTGGAAACTTAGTAGCAATATTAAATTAAATAGTGTTGTGGATTTTTTTTCCAGATTTGCTACTAAAATAAATATTTTGCAATCGTTACCTAGCAACTTACATTTACTTTTAATTATGAAGGAGCCCGGGGCGCAGCGGTCGGCGTGCTTGGCCTGCGATCTTTGAGGCTAAGTAACTTTTGCAATGGTCGGTCACAGGATGGGTGACCAAAATACTATCTTGAGCCTTGTCTCGTCCTTGCTTCGGAATATACATTAAGCCGTTGGCCACGGCTGTATTTGCGGGCGTTTATAACCACAAATCCACAGTGGGCCCGCGTGGAGTTTCATGGCGCATTCTTCTTATCCGCTTCAGCCGGCCTAGCATGAGCGGCTTATAACGCGCGATATGATATGGTACGGCAAGTTGTCTTGCTCACCCCACTAAGGTGTAAGCAAGACGGAATGCCGTACCATATCATATCGCGCGTTATAAGCCGCTCATGCTAGGCCGGCTGGTCCACCGATGATAACATTGAATAACTGTCAATCACCAGTCTCTTATATACTAAAATTGGTTTTTTTACTATACTAAATGCGAAAGTTAAGGTCTTTGTTACTCAACCATCACAACGACATGACTCTACGGACGGAATTTGATGCAGAGATTTATTATGGTCTAGAATAGCATATAGGTTACTATTTAATCCGGGAAAATGTCCTATTCTCACGGAAATACTTAATATAATTCACGCGGGTAGAAAGCTAGTATCAGTATTATTATGTTGGTTATACCGAAAACCGCACACCACACCGCTAAACAAAAATCTTATTATTGACTTCACCTGCATGGTACTACCCGTTCCCATGGGATTATCGGGATAAAAGATAGCCTATGATACTTCGATCAACAATAACGTACTACTATGATATTGGGGATGAATGTAGCTTTCTAATGGTGAAAGAATTTTTAAAATCGGTCGAACAAAAAAACAAAAAAGAAACACATCGTTTCTCTTTATAATATTGTCTCTTTGTAATCTAAGGAGAAGAGAAATTATGATAAAAAGCAACTATTCCAGACGGAACTTAAACATTTCCGGTCCACTGGTCCATCAATTACCCTAGTAATTGGATTAGGATGGATAAGTTCGATACTAATTGCTTTTTCTATTTTTTTTTACAAAATAGCATTTTTTTTAATATAACGAGTTGAACGTAAATGATTTAACGTAAGAGTTAACAACAAGCTATGATAATACTTCTTTATAATATAAGATATCCAACTGTAAAAATATTATAAACAGTACAAAATTGATTTTTTGTTTGTTTGTATGTTTGTAAATGGATAATCTCAAAAACTACTGGACTGATTTTGAAAATTCTTTCACTTTTATAAAGCTACATTATTTCTTAATGACATCTGGCTATAGTTTACCTCAATATTCCCATGGGAACGGGTACCACGCCCGCAAAACCGCGGGTAACCACTAGTATTAAATAGACTGTTAGATATGTTTGGGATTATAAAACAGAAGCATTCTATATTATTAGCATTATCGGTCCACATTTTCGATATAATGGCACTACTGCAGCTGCAACATGCAATGTATTCGTAATCTTATAGCTTCATGCATATCTAGTTTATCGCTTGCAGTGGAATAGAATCTTTATAGCAGCGATCACCAATGCGGAATTATTAAAATATCATCGTGCGCAGTTCGCGAGAGGATTATGAAAAAATGCTCTTGTATTTTTAATGTAACCAAAACAAATGACGATAAAGGGATTTCAAATTACATTGTTCTTTTATTTTGTGGATTGTGGGCTTTCGGTATTGGTTACTTTGCTTTATCGCTTTATAGGATTTTTAACGAAAGGATAAAGTAATATGTGTTTCATTTCACAGTCTGTTTATGATTACTGCCAACTTTTTAATTCCATATTCATTTATTTACTTTTTTAAGGGGGGTTGGGCGGTCTCACTATGGAGTCAACGAGCTCGAAACTAAAAATCGTAAGCGAAATTCACACTTTTATCAAAAAGTTAATAAAAATGTTTAGTTTTTTTTAAAACCTAAAAGAGTCAATAAATAGAAAAGGTAAAATTAAAACACGGTCGTGATGTGCATTTATATGAAATTTTAGAGGTAACTTCAGGATTTTTTTCTATCGATCAAAATTTTTCCAATCCAGGGACCGTACTCTGAAACACCAATCCGAAACTGCGGTTAGCCCCGCCCCTTTCACTCGATTCTGTAGCGAATAAAGAGTGAGAGGGACGGGTATACCGAAGTTTCGGGTTTTGCGTTTCAGAGTAGGCCCTCTGTTTTCGAAACAGTCCTCCCATCACATAAACGTTCTATAATACATTTTGGAAATTTCAATGCGAAAAATGTTCAATGTTTCAAATGACAGCTAATAGAAAATAGGCAATATTGGCGTTTTCGCTTACTAAGAGCTCTTAATGTTAAAAAGAAGATTGCTAGGAATTGTAGACTTGCCATGAGTAAATAGGTATAAATTAATGACTAAATTGGGTATTTGACTGTTTGTTGAAATGTAGATATTTAATTATGACATTCAGAAATATAACATTATTGAATAACAAATGTGAAAAAAGAAATTTAATCTGTATTATAACAAGCGAATTACGAGCTACTTAATTGTGGCTCTAGCTATCTCTTTCTAAAACCAAATTTTCTATGGCGAGAGTATGGCGCTATAGAAATGTGACGTCACGTTTCTATAGCGCTCTCCTTGTCTAATTAGAAAGTTTGATGCTCTATATCGCTGAAAATATGCAAGATATTTGAAAATAAATACCTATGTTGTGTTGCTACTAATTAAATGAACATTTTAAGTCAATAAAAAATTTTCAGTCAAATACCCAATTACAATATAATAAAATGAGGAGCCTGTGGAGCAGTGGTTACCGCGCTCAGGCTGCGATCGTTGAGGTTAAGCAACTTTCGCAATGGTCTGTCACGGGGTGGGTGACCAAAAACTTTTCATCTCGAGCTCCTCCGTGCTCCGAAAGGCACATTAAGCCGTTGATCCCGGCTGCATTTGCAGTCGTTAATACCCACCGATCCGCACTGGGCCTGCGCGGTGGGGCCCATGGGCCCATGGGCCCATTCCCCTATCCATCTATAAGGAAGGCCAGTACCCCAGTAGAAGGGACATTCAATGGCTGATGATGATGATAAATGAATGGGACAGGTTAGGTTAGTGATGATAATTAATAGGTAGGTATGAAAAGAAAAGTAAGAATATTCACGTGCTGCAGCTTACTTCTTAGCAAAATGAGAAAGTGTTTTAAAACTTGAAAGCTTTTCTGTAAATAGATGTCCCATTCACTTTCATCAAGTCTTATTTTAAAACAGTTTGCTAAAACTATGAGACTATTTTAGTATCGTTGGGATTAAATTAGATTGGAAGCTGTGAAAGCGGCTATTTGTTGTAGCAACCTGCTTGTTGAGTTTAATAGATGCATTCGTATCTATAAACTCACACAAAATAAAAATAATAATATGTTAAAATAAAAACTTGGAAAATACTTTAATTTAAGTATATTTAAAGTAAGTATATTTTTACGAAATGAAATGATTTACATAATTTTATAAAAAACACAAAAAACACAAGTAAAATTATAGTAGTTAGGTCAAATGGTCCATCAAAACGCAGTGGGTTGAAATACTATCTGGTGCGCTCAAACATATTTTTAACCGACTTCTAAATCAAAAAGGAGGAGGTTCTCTATTCGTCTGTATGTATGTTTTTTTTTTTGTGTATGTCCACCGATTACTCGAAGACGGCTGAACCGATTGAAATGGTTCAAACGTTATTACATCAGGTTGGTTTCCAAGTTGGTCCCATTTTTTGAAATTTTGAAATCGATTCAGTAGTTTTCAGGAAATCTTGAAAATACTGTCGTTTTCGTTACCACTTTATGTAAATTTAATACGTATCTTTAGGCATAACTCCTTTGTTTATAAACCGATTTAGATGATTCTTGTTTTGTTAAAAAGGGGATACCTCAAGGTATTTTAACTGACTTCGAAAAAGGAGGTTTTCAGTTTGATCACATACCTATTTACCAGAAAACACACAAATGCACAATGCACTAAAAAGAGTGAAATAAAAATTATTTTTATAAAAAAATTAAACCGCCTTCAAAAAAACCACATAAAAAAAGTAAGAAATAATTCCTCACCAAATAAATAACGTAAGTAATTTGAAGTCGGGCGGGTTTTAACAAAAACAACAAAAAAATTTACTTACATGTTTCACGCCCGACTTCAAAGTACTTACGTTATTTATTTGGTGAGGAATTATTTTATCTGATAAAATATGTTCGTTTATTTGGTGCCTTTAGCTTTTAAATATACTTAAGTAAAATTTTAAACTTATTTGAAACTTATATCAAATATCAGTATCGTCACACTCTTGGCTGAGTGGTCGTGATCGTTAAATCAGTGCCCATCTTCTTGTGCATTCGTGCCCCTCTTCTTGTGCATTCGTAGGGTGGACTATTGAGCCCAGTTTTTACTTGGTCGGTTCAGCGCATCGGTGACCTGCCGCGCGCTCTCGCGCCTTCCAATTTTCATTGCACTACCAAGTTTTTGGTACGGATGTGTCTGCTCGACGTGTTTCGAACCTAATTACGAACAATAAAATCAGGAATTTAGTACATATTTCTCCTGAATTTATAAACCACACTCGCGGTCAAAAGTGTGCTTTATATTAGCAGCAGATTTTTATTTTAAGGCGATACTCGGAAAAATTATGCTAAAGCGAGATAGCAATGAGAAAACGACGCGCGCGGGAGCGAGACCGATTTTGCCGATTACGCAAAAAAAACACAAAATCACTTCGTATTCAAAAATAAAGCGATTTAAAAAAAATGCTTCTATACGATCCTAAATATTATTGGTGTCTACTAATTAAACCAATTTTCAATCGTATATGTGTCCTCATTTAAGAATAATCTTGATATTTCTTATTTTTAGAGGTATTTTCGAAAATAAAAAGTGTCGAGCCAAAATCATAAAATCGTGTTTCTGAAACTATACGATTCTAGATAAAGTTATGAAGAAATATATATCTTATTACCAGATTTATAACAACTCTAACCGTCTTATAGTTTTATATCAAAGAGTGCATACTTTTTCCGAGTAGCGCCTTAACGCCCGCTACTAGGGGACACTCTAGTGTACCCGGACGTAAGAGACAAAAATCTTTTGAGACATTCAAGTGTCTCCTAACGTTTCAATGGTTAGTGAAGTGAAATTTGGTCCGCGTGCACTACACCACGTTATTACCGGCAATGTGATATTTTATCGGGATAAAATGTAGCCTATATCACTCTCCAGTTCCCAAACTATCCCCATACCAAAAACAACGTAGATCCGTTGCTCCGTTTTGACGTGAAAGACGGACAAATAAACAAACGATTAAACATACACACTTTCACATTTATAGTATTAGCCTTAGCACTAGAAAGTATTGGATTGTAAAAGCGTAGTGATGTCGCTGAATCCTCTATACACGGCTAAATTTTAATTAGCATAAATATTTTAGGGGATGTTAGTGCCCATCAATATGAACAACTTTCACTATGGGGCCAACCATGGAATCGCGAAAAAAAAACAGCTGTTCCATACAAAAGTACAACATCGAGTCGACTGAAATGTATGGAACAGCTGTTTTTTTTTCGCGATTCCATGGTTGGTCCCATAGCGAAAGTTGTTCATATTGATGGGCACTAACATCCCCTAAAATATTTATGCTAATTAAAATTTAGCCGTGTATACAACCGGAACTATTAGGTGTAAAACTTACGAGGTTACCGGTACATCAAATTTTCGATGAGCTAATTACCAACAATAGATTCATGAATTTATCGAAGTGTACTTGGTATATTTTCAATTTGTAAAGGCGTTGTGTTGTCGCTGAATCCTCTATTATTTATCATTGAACCCCGGACTGTCGGCTGGGCTCGTTTGTCAAAACGACCCGAATTTCGCTTCCCGTTCTGCCTGAACTGATAGTAAGGTCAGCAAAGAAAGTGTGCTCTAGTAAGTAAATCAAATCATTTATTTAGTTTTGTACGCTCCTGGAGAAGAAAATATAAAAGAAAAGGTATTCTTTCTTTCAAAGTTTATTACCAGTTTTAAGACATAGGTACCCAGCCTAAGTTTCTTAAGACTGTTTGCCATTATTTAGTTAAAATTTAATGAGTGCTTAGATTTTAAATTCGATAATAAGTAAGCTAAGTGGGAAGTAAGTTTTGTGTTCATACAAGTATGGGGAGCTCGTTTCCGCAGCTTCCTAGTTATCTTCAGTCGTTCGGGTTGTCAGTAAAAATCCTAGTTCATTCGCTGATGCCAGCTGCATTTGTTTACATGTCAACCTCAAACCTCAAACCCACAGCAAGCCTATGTGGAGAGTATATTTTACCCTCTTCACCTATATATTACAGCAACGTTATATGGTAACTT
Source organism: Crambus lathoniellus (assembly GCA_949710035.1). Taxonomy (NCBI): domain Eukaryota; kingdom Metazoa; phylum Arthropoda; class Insecta; order Lepidoptera; family Crambidae; genus Crambus; species Crambus lathoniellus. The sequence continues at coordinate 5,980,438 of OX453303.1, read as the reverse complement.
TTGTTTTTTACATAATTAAATTTCTTGATTAATATTCAGTATGAGATTTTATATTATTTTTATGCATTCACAATGCAATTTTGTAAGTATAGGAAAAATGTGATAGTAAAAAACCACGAGCCCTATAAGTAGCTTTCCCGCCTGAAAGCTACTTATAGGGCTCGTGGTTTTTTTTTACTATCACATTTTTCCTATAATATTCAGTATGTTAATAGTAGACTTTTTAATACACTTCGTTGGCACTTAATTACCACACTTTTATTAGCTTCACTTGTAACTAAGTCACAATGTAAGAAAATCTAGGAATTCAATTTTAACCTACTTTTAATTGTCGTATTGATCTGAAACTTTGCAGGTCTATATGAATCTGATGACAATACAATAATTTGCTACTATCGAGCTGATCTGATGATGGAGTCAAGAGGTAGGCAATAGAACTCTTCAATGGCTGCTAGGAAACCCCTCGAGTTTAGGCTCATTTCTTTTGTTCTGATGAGACCTATTCGGTACACTTGGTGGTAAGGGTCTGATGATGGAGCAGGGAGGAAGCCAGTGGCACTCCTTTATCACCAATAGGAAACACCTCGAGTTCTGGCTCATTTGTTTCGTTCTGATTAGACCTATTCGCTACACTTGGTGGTGAGGGTCTGATGATGGAGCTGGGAGGAAGCCAGTGAAACTCCTTAATGACCACAAGGAAACCCTTTGAGTCTAACTCATTTGTTTCGTTCTAATGAGATCTATTCGCTACACTTGGTGATGAGGGTCTGATGATGGAGCAGGGAGAAAGCCAGTGGCACTCCTTAATGGCCAATAGGAAACCCTTCGAGTTCTGGCTCATTTGTTTCGTTCTAATGAAACCTACTCATTACACTTGGTGGTGAAGGTCTGATGATGGAGCAGGGAGGAAGCCAGTGGCACTTCTTAATGACCACTACGAAACCCCTCGAGTTTGGGCTCATTCGTTTCGTTCTGATGAGACCCATTTGCTACACTTGGTGGTGAAGGTCTGATGATGGAGCAGGGAGGAAGCCAGTGACACTTTTTAGTGACCACTAGGAAACCCCTCGAGTTTGGGCGCAATTGTTTCATTCAGATTAGACCTATTCGCTACACTTGGTGGTGAGGGTCTGATGATGGAGCAGGGAGGAAGCCAGTAGCACTCCTTAATGACCACTAGGAAACCCCTCCAGTTTGAGCTGATTTGTTTCATTCAGATGAGACCTATTCGCTACACTTGGTGGTGAGGGTCTGATGATGGAGCAGGGAGGAAGCCAGTATCACTCCTTAATGACCACTAGGAAACCCCTCGAGTTTGAGCTTATTTGTTTCATTCAGATGAGACCTATTCGCTACACTTGGTGGTGAGGGTCTTATGTTGGAACAGGGAGGAATAAATTAGTCTTATACTTTAATATATGTACCTAATTATGTACTTTATTACATCTTGTTAAGGAAGCCAGTGGTATTAATTAATGTTTATTGGGTTTGCCATTTATTAAACTAAAAAGAAAGAAATAAATATAGTTTAAAAAACTAAACAAACACACTTTTAATAGTAACAGACTAAAAAGTACAAAATAACCGTCTATTCAGTAACTGAAATTAAAAAGCGTGGTGCGCCCTTTGCAAAGCATGAATTTCAAGAACTTAATAATAATATTGACAACGCGCACCACGCTTTTTAATTTCAGTTACTGAATAGACGGTTATTTTGTACTTTTTAGTCTGTTACTATTAAAAGTGTGTTTGTTTAGTTTTTTAAACTATATATTTATTATAATATCAATGATGAAAATGAGGCATGTTGGACGATTTTTGTCTCGCGAATCCATGGTGACGGCTGAAAATCAGCGATTTGCTCTAGAGCAAATAGACTGCTGAGCTGTGACATTTTTGCACCACTACAAACATACTTACATGATTGTTGTGTTTATTTATGATATTTTTGCAATGGGTGCTGATTCTGTATTTTGTATAGGTATTTTCTATGTGTGTCTGTTGTGATGTGCCAAATAAATGTCTTACAAGTGACAAATAAATGAAAGTTTAATAATACCTACATATTATCATTATTAAATTTTTGGAAACTATAGTGCAAACTATAGTGCTGGAGCACACGCCTTAGTTACAAATAGATAGATATAAGATTTTAAACTTTCGCGTTCCATTATAATTATAAACAAGAGTAACGGGACTCAACGCGACATTTATGAGTCTGCTTGTGACCACGGTTGTTGCAACACAGCCGAAACGTCAAGCTGTAAGTACATAATAATATGTACTTCATAATAAATGTCGCGTTGAGTCCCGTTACTCTTGTTTATAAATAGATAGATAGATTTTTATCTAAAAATTAAATAAAGATAATATGTATAAATAAACTTTCATTTGTTTTGCTGTCGGTGCATTATAAATGCACCTCCCACGCGCACCGGGCCAGGCGTGCATGCTGACGCTTTGGTCCTAAGTTTAGTAGGGTAGCCATGTTTTAGAATACCTGGTATCTCTAGCATGCAAAAACTAACGTTATTGTAGTGCCTATCGTGATCCTATTATTTGGTACCCATGAAAAGCAGAGCGGGTCGCCTCTTTCGGTGATATAAGGAACTTAAATTCAATAGATATTTGACAGCTTTTGACGAATGGTATAGATTACTATACGATTAACTTAATGACAATTTTTTCGTCGACGGCTGCTGTTAAATCATTTCAATAAGATGTATAAAAAGATGTACTTACTGTCTTTTTGTGTTTATGTGATTCTTGAGTAATTTTAATCTATGTATTCAGTCATGTATTGTATTAATGTATTTTATAATATTTTGTAACCTCGATGCTTTCCGTATTTATGAGAAATCGACGTGTATGAAGTTGATGCATCAGAAACATTAATTAAACGAACGTTATTACATGTGATTGACTCACAACGAACATCCGCCTTTGTTATTTTATCAGCCAACAAAATGCTACTTAGATCATATTGAAAATTCATTATTATGTCCTCTGTCCTTCTATATAATTCGATCTGGTCACCCTTAGGTCTGTGAATGCACGTTGCAACGCTTTTCATATTGAAAAGAAAATTTGGATTTCAGGTTCAAAACGTAAAATGTTATAAATGGAATTTTTATTCATATATTTTATGTGGAAAATCAAAATGTTACTGCACAGAGTTTTACTACATAGAATTTTAGTGGTAATAATATTTAAACTGTTGCTACATTGACAATAATAAAACGGAAATAATACCTAATATCTGTTTGCTGTCCCCTTATGCCTTTATAGTTGACGATTAACGGACTTTTTAAATAATTAATTATTTAAATAAGCCATAGAGTCCGCGCTATATTAATATGTAATTAACTTGTTATTTGTCAGAAGGCGCTGATCGTCGTGGTCGGTCGGAAAAATAAGCCTTATTCCCATGTCATAATTTTATTTTAGTTCCAGATATTGACACGCCACTCTTTTTTGTAATTTCTTTATAAAATATTTATAATAATTACATCCTTTTCTATAGTATACAAAAAAAAGTTGCTGCCGTTTTTTATACCTTCAGGAAGAAATAACTCAGTCTGCTGGCTTACAATTAACTGAATTAGGAAGAGGAGAACGGAGAGAAAATGTTTTGTTGTTTTTATTTACAACTATAACCGTAAAAAAGTAATTTAGAAATGAATCCGTCAGCGGCTAGAGCGCTTAAGAAAGCTATTTGGATCGGTGCCAGCGCGGGGTGACTCTCGAACGCGACTGCGCTGTAGCGGCTTTCTTGTTAATGAACTTATCGTTATTTTCATGGTTATTGTTGTGGAGTATAGTTGACTTGGTTTGTTGTTAAAATAAAGTTCTGCTTTGCTAATTGTTCTAGATTTAAGTTAAGGCTTTTGTAATTGTTCTAGAATTTAGGCTTATGTAAGTGTTCATGTAATGTACAATTAGTAGAAAACAAGAAGAGTAATTGATATTATCCTACTAATATCATTCTAATTCCTACTATATCCATACTAATATTATAAATGTGAAAGCGTGTTTGTTTGTTTGTTTGTTTATTTGTTTGTTTGTTTGTCCGTCTTTCACGTCAAACCGGAGCAACGGATCGACGAGATTTTCGGTATGGAGATAATTTGAGAGCTGGGGAGTAACATAGGTTACTTTTTATCCAGGAAAATTATAAAATGAAAATGGTAATTTTGTATAGAAAACCGTTAACTGTCATACTTCACACAACTGTCATTTCTTAGCCGCTTCCCGCTTCCAAAGAGAAGGTATGTCAAAGAGTATATAATCTAATCACTGACATTATTGCCGCTTAGGATTTTTTTTTAATAAGTGACATTGTGTCAGGCAGGTGTTACGAAGTTCGTGTCCAATAAAATTTATATGGCAAAACAACGTTTGCCGGGTCAGCTAGTAATATTATAAATGTGAAAGTTTAGTTGTTTAGATGTTTGAATGTTTGTTACTCAATCACGCCAAAACGGCTGAACGGATTTGGCTGAAATTTGGGACACAGATACTTTGTAGCCTGGAGAGGAACATAGGCTACTTTATATCTCGAAAAAAAACTCACATTCCGCGAGATAACGTCGTGAAGTCCACGCGAGCGAAGCCGCGGGCGGAAAGCTAGTAGTATATAAAATTCCATTTCTCTTTTCTAGCGACATTGGCTCCAACTAAAGCCTAACCTCGTGGACAGAATAATACTCGTGTGATAGTATAAATTAAATCTGTTGAAGTGTAAGTCTTTATGGTGTGTATGTACGCTTATGTAGATGCGTGTTGGTTTACTTAAGTTTATTTAATAAATAACTATTTTTCATTTAAGTTTCGCTACCTAGGTATTTGAAACGAGATTTTGTTAACGTTTTTCATTTAAGTTTCGCTACCTAGGTATTTGAAACGAGATTTTGTTAACGTTTTTCATTTAAGTTTCGCTACCTAGGTATTTGAAAGGAGATTTTGTTAACGTTTCATTTCAATTTAAATTACACTAACTGATTCTGACGAAAACTAAATAAAGTCGTGACCCCTGATTCAGAAACCGTCGGTAACGGAATCGGATTAGCATTCTACGCTTTGTCTATGTCCATTATATAGCGAGTGACAGAGACAAGGCATACCGCTGTCGAGAGGCTTTCCGACGATTTGCGAATCAGGGGGCTTGACTCTTTTATACTGCAGACTAGAGTGACTGATTTTACCGATAGACTAGTAAAAGTATCAAATCAAACTTACCCCAAATAGCCATTTATCTGGCACTGGCAATATCTTTTTGAAATGGCAAAGTTTTACTCTTTCCCTGCTCTCAGTTTCGCCAACTTTCACAACGGGGTCTTGTTAAAAATATTGAATGTCCGTTGTTCTCAGATATTATATTGTAAAGGTTTTGTAAAAGGTTTTATTTCTCGCCAAGGGGCGATTGGGGATATACCGTTTGGATTTTATTGTTTTGAAGACAAAAATAAGTGTGTATTTCTGTTTTAGATAGTAATGGAACGGTGGTATATTATAATATAATAGTAATCAGATTTACTGCGCAAGGGTCATGGTCAATTGCCATTAACTAAGTTTATTAAGTTGAACTTTTGTGTTTGTTTCGTGTCTGGGTGATAAATTCTATAACTCCCTTTAATATTTTGTTAATAATGTATTATTATTTAATTGGTTGGCATATCCGCAAAATAGGTGCTTAAGCTTATTATAGAATAGCGGCCGCCCGCGGTTTCACCCGCGTGGTACCCGTTCCCGTGGGAATATCGGGATAAAATATAGCCTATGTCACTCGGGAAGACTGTAGCTTTCGGTGAAAGAATTTTCTAAATCGGTCCAGTACTTTTTGAGTTTATTCGTTACATACAAAAATACAAATCTTTCCTCTTTATAATATTAGTATAGATAACATTTATGATACAAATCACTAGCAATTCATAATTTTACGTGATTCAGTCACTTGTCGAACAAGTACCAACCTATTTTACTATTTTTCAAGGATATTTGTCTCTTGTTTTATTGAAATAATCATTTTGACAGTTGTATTCATGAGATGGGCACTTCAAAAGTTGAGTATTCTCTTTTTGTTTGCAAAAGATCTTGACTTGAACAGTAAATGTGTATTGGTATCGCATCGTAATGCCTGGGTGCCTACCATCAACTCTTATTGCGGTTTTGTTTAGGACCTAAACTGATCTGCTTCGCTTATTCGTACCACGACAGCTTAATATCAATGACAGCGGTTCAGTGATCATTCAATGACATTTCACAGCCGCTAAGCTGTCAAGAACTCTTATTTGACTTATAACTCGGCCAAACTAACATGACACCTGCTGGTTATACCCGTCCTTCTCACTCTCCGGGCATGACAGAATCGAGTGAAAGAGACGGGTAGAAGAAATAAGGACACAATCGTTCGGTCATTCACATTTAGCAATTCATTTGCGAGCCAGTTTTTAGAAGGTCGTAGTACGAGAGAAAGCAATTCATTTTAGGAACCTATTCTGCATCGCGCTATTTTTGAATCGCTATCTTAAAGTTGATGGTAGGCACCCAGTTCTTACGATTCCGAAGTTCCCGAAGGATTTAAGGAGGCTGCTCTGCCTAGTTCTTCCAGATTTGTTTGGGATGGCAAATTTTTGTTATCCTTATATAGCAAGGCAGTCGCCGAAATGGTTATGGCTGGTTTGAGTTTATTTTAATTTGAATTTGTCTTATCTTAAATATGATGTCTATTAAAATCTAAAGCTTATCTCGTAGGGCGTAACATCAATAATAGCGTAATACTCAATCGAGGAATACCTAATCCATACTAATATTATATTTGTGAAAGTGTGTTTGTTTGTTTGTTTATTTGTTTATTTGTTTATTTGTTAATTTGTTTATTTGTTTATTTGTTTATTTGTTTATTTGTTTATTTGTTTATTTGTTTATTTGTTTATTTGTTTATTTGTTTATTTGTTTATTTGTTTATTTGTTTATTTGTTTATTTGTTTATTTGTTTATTTGTTTATTTGTTTATTTGTTTATTTGTTTATTTGTTTATTTGTTTATTTGTTTATTTGTTTATTTGTTTATTTGTTTATTTGTTTATTTGTTTATTTGTTTATTTGTTTATTTGTTTATTTGTTTATTTGTTTATTTGTTTATTTGTTTATTTGTTTATTTGTTTATTTGTTTATTTGTTTATTTGTTTATTTGTTTATTTGTTTATTTGTTTATTTGTTTATTTGTTTATTTGTTTATTTGTTTATTTGTTTATTTGTTTATTTGTTTATTTGTTTATTTGTTTATTTGTTTATTTGTTTATTTGTTTATTTGTTTATTTGTTTGTTTGTTTGTTTGTTTGTCCGTCTTTCACGTCAAAACGGAGTAACGGATCGACGAGATTTTCGGTATGGAGATAATTTGAGAGCTGGAGAGTAACATAGGCTACTTTTTATCCAGGAAAATTATAAAATAAAAATGGTATACTTCACACACCTGTCATTTCTTATCCGCTTCCAACTTCCAAAGAGAAGGTATGTCAAAGAGTATATAATCTAATCACTGACATTATTGCCGCTTAGGATTTTTTTTTAATAAGTGACATTGTGTCAGGCAGGTGTTACGAAGTTCGTGTCCAATAAAATTTATATGGCAAAACAACGTTTGCCGGGTCAGCTAGTAATATTATAAATGTGAAAGTTTAGTTGTTTAGATGTTTGAATGTTTGTTACTCAATCACGCCAAAACGGCTGAACGGATTTGGCTGAAATTTGGGACACAGATACTTTGTAGCCTGGAGAGGAACATAGGCTACTTTATATCTCGAAAAAAAACTCACATTCCGCGAGATAACGTCGTGAAGTCCACGCGAGCGAAGCCGCGGGCGGAAAGCTAGTAGTATATAAAATTCCATTTCTCTTTTCTAGCGACATTGGCTCCAACTAAAGCCTAACCTCGTGGACAGAATAATACTCGTGTGATAGTATAAATTAAATCTGTTGAAGTGTAAGTCTTTATGGTGTGTATGTACGCTTATGTAGATGCGTGTTGGTTTACTTAAGTTTATTTAATAAATAACTATTTTTCATTTAAGTTTCGCTACCTAGGTATTTGAAACGAGATTTTGTTAACGTTTTTCATTTAAGTTTCGCTACCTAGGTATTTGAAACGAGATTTTGTTAACGTTTTTCATTTAAGTTTCGCTACCTAGGTATTTGAAAGGAGATTTTGTTAACGTTTCATTTCAATTTAAATTACACTAACTGATTCTGACGAAAACTAAATAAAGTCGTGACCCCTGATTCAGAAACCGTCGGTAACGGAATCGGATTAGCATTCTACGCTTTGTCTATGTCCATTATATAGCGAGTGACAGAGACAAGGCATACCGCTGTCGAGAGGCTTTCCGACGATTTGCGAATCAGGGGGCTTGACTCTTTTATACTGCAGACTAGAGTGACTGATTTTACCGATAGACTAGTAAAAGTATCAAATCAAACTTACCCCAAATAGCCATTTATCTGGCACTGGCAATATCTTTTTGAAATGGCAAAGTTTTACTCTTTCCCTGCTCTCAGTTTCGCCAACTTTCACAACGGGGTCTTGTTAAAAATATTGAATGTCCGTTGTTCTCAGATATTATATTGTAAAGGTTTTGTAAAAGGTTTTATTTCTCGCCAAGGGGCGATTGGGGATATACCGTTTGGATTTTATTGTTTTGAAGACAAAAATAAGTGTGTATTTCTGTTTTAGATAGTAATGGAACGGTGGTATATTATAATATAATAGTAATCAGATTTACTGCGCAAGGGTCATGGTCAATTGCCATTAACTAAGTTTATTAAGTTGAACTTTTGTGTTTGTTTCGTGTCTGGGTGATAAATTCTATAACTCCCTTTAATATTTTGTTAATAATGTATTATTATTTAATTGGTTGGCATATCCGCAAAATAGGTGCTTAAGCTTATTATAGAATAGCGGCCGCCCGCGGTTTCACCCGCGTGGTACCCGTTCCCGTGGGAATATCGGGATAAAATATAGCCTATGTCACTCGGGAAGACTGTAGCTTTCGGTGAAAGAATTTTCTAAATCGGTCCAGTACTTTTTGAGTTTATTCGTTACATACAAAAATACAAATCTTTCCTCTTTATAATATTAGTATAGATAACATTTATGATACAAATCACTAGCAATTCATAATTTTACGTGATTCAGTCACTTGTCGAACAAGTACCAACCTATTTTACTATTTTTCAAGGATATTTGTCTCTTGTTTTATTGAAATAATCATTTTGACAGTTGTATTCATGAGATGGGCACTTCAAAAGTTGAGTATTCTCTTTTTGTTTGCAAAAGATCTTGACTTGAACAGTAAATGTGTATTGGTATCGCATCGTAATGCCTGGGTGCCTACCATCAACTCTTATTGCGGTTTTGTTTAGGACCTAAACTGATCTGCTTCGCTTATTCGTACCACGACAGCTTAATATCAATGACAGCGGTTCAGTGATCATTCAATGACATTTCACAGCCGCTAAGCTGTCAAGAACTCTTATTTGACTTATAACTCGGCCAAACTAACATGACACCTGCTGGTTATACCCGTCCTTCTCACTCTCCGGGCATGACAGAATCGAGTGAAAGAGACGGGTAGAAGAAATAAGGACACAATCGTTCGGTCATTCACATTTAGCAATTCATTTGCGAGCCAGTTTTTAGAAGGTCGTAGTACGAGAGAAAGCAATTCATTTTAGGAACCTATTCTGCATCGCGCTATTTTTGAATCGCTATCTTAAAGTTGATGGTAGGCACCCAGTTCTTACGATTCCGAAGTTCCCGAAGGATTTAAGGAGGCTGCTCTGCCTAGTTCTTCCAGATTTGTTTGGGATGGCAAATTTTTGTTATCCTTATATAGCAAGGCAGTCGCCGAAATGGTTATGGCTGGTTTGAGTTTATTTTAATTTGAATTTGTCTTATCTTAAATATGATGTCTATTAAAATCTAAAGCTTATCTCGTAGGGCGTAACATCAATAATAGCGTAATACTCAATCGAGGAATACCTAATCCATACTAATATTATATTTGTGAAAGTGTGTTTGTTTGTTTGTTTATTTGTTTATTTGTTTATTTGTTTATTTGTTAATTTGTTTATTTGTTTATTTGTTTATTTGTTTATTTGTTTATTTGTTTATTTGTTTATTTGTTTATTTGTTTATTTGTTTATTTGTTTATTTGTTTATTTGTTTATTTGTTTATTTGTTTATTTGTTTATTTGTTTATTTGTTTATTTGTTTATTTGTTTATTTGTTTATTTGTTTATTTGTTTATTTGTTTATTTGTTTATTTGTTTATTTGTTTATTTGTTTATTTGTTTATTTGTTTATTTGTTTATTTGTTTATTTGTTTATTTGTTTATTTGTTTATTTGTTTATTTGTTTATTTGTTTATTTGTTTATTTGTTTATTTGTTTATTTGTTTATTTGTTTATTTGTTTATTTGTTTATTTGTTTATTTGTTTATTTGTTTATTTGTTTATTTGTTTATTTGTTTATTTGTTTATTTGTTTATTTGTTTGTTTGTTTGTTTGTTTGTCCGTCTTTCACGTCAAAACGGAGTAACGGATCGACGAGATTTTCGGTATGGAGATAATTTGAGAGCTGGAGAGTAACATAGGCTACTTTTTATCCAGGAAAATTATAAAATAAAAATGGTATACTTCACACACCTGTCATTTCTTATCCGCTTCCAACTTCCAAAGAGAAGGTATGTCAAAGAGTATGTAATCACTGACATTTTTGCCCATGAAGTTTGACTTAATACTCCAGTATTAAGTCGAGCTTCATGTTTTTGCCGCTTAGGATTTTTTTTTTTTAATAAGTGACATTGTGTCAGGCAGGTGATACGAAGTTCGTGTCCAATAAAATTTATATGGCAAAACAACGTTTGCCGGGTCAGCTAGTTTTATATAATTGTTTTAATGTACGTTTCTTAACTTTGCTTTTTCTACACGAAGGCTGGTTTCGCAGCTGTCCGAGGCCAAAAGCTAGCTTCAAATTAATTTAAGTAGGAACTTACTTTTAATTCGTGATCCAAGTTATTTACCGTTATAATCAGGATGATGAACAAGCGTTTTGTTTGTTAAAACTTTTAACTAGACCACAACTAAGTTTAACCAACTAAAATTAAGACAAATGAATTCATGAATTCAAGAAGAATTGTGACAATTCCTTTCGAAAATGTCTTCCGAATATTTATAAGAGTACCATTCCATACAAGGACTGCTTACTCAAGCGTCTTATGCACTTGGAAACAGGCCAAAGAAAACAAAACCAGGCTTTAAGACCTTCAAGACATCCTTAAGGTACCTATAGCCCTCATTCCATATAGTATATTACCTCGATTAATAAGGTTTTTCGTAAAAACTATGATGAAATAATATATTATTAGGTAGGTATCTCGATTAAAAAGATTTTTCGTAAAAACTATGACATATGTGTTGAAAACTATTTTTTTAAGTTTTACTGTTGAATATTAAAATAATAATAATGGGGTATTTGACTGATTCTTTTTTATTGACAAAATGTTTATTGAAATATTAGCAACACAACATAGTTATTTATTTTCAAAAATATTGCATATTTTCACCGATACAGATCATTAAACTTTCTAATAAGACAAGTAGAGCGCTGCAAGCCAATGACGTCACATGCTAGTAGCGCCATACTCTCGCCATAGAAAATTTAGTTTTAGAAAGAGATAGCTAGAGTCACAATTAAGTAGCCCATAATTCGCTTGTTGTAATTCAGATTGAATTTCTTTTTTCACATTTGATTCAATAATGCTATATTTATGAATGTCATAATTAAATATTTAAATTTCAACAACAGTCAAATTAATACCCTATTCCACAACCTTAATCGGATACCTTAATTTTCTATATCAATATACCTACTCCTCAACATGATACTGTTGTTGTGGTACTTTCAGATATAAATTGAGTAGCAATCGAAAATTCTAAAAGACTATTTAGCGCTTTGTTCAGCTCTCTAGCTTCCCTCCTAAGTTTCAGTACAAACCGTCACGAGTGTAGGGGCCTTAATTCAAAGAAGGAACTACTATTCTTAGAGACGTCAGGGGTCCATGTAAATTGGACGCTATAAGAATATCACATGTAGGGACAGAGCAGGCTTTATCACAGCGTTTGAATGTAGCAAATATGTCGGATCTTGTTGGAGCTAAGCTTGTAACAATGTTTACAAGAAACTATGAATGGGCGATGTATCTGAACATGTGGTGACTTGTCATGGGAGTAGATTGAGGGTAATCAGATTGTGTTGTATGAAAAGGAAAATAATATACAACTTCTTGTGTTTTTTGGTACGTATATTTATTTTATACACATATTTATACATATACGCATATTTATACGTATATAGGTAGTGGATCCTTGCGGTTTTACTCGCGTGGTACCCATTCCCGTGGGAATAAAATATAGCCTACGTAACTGGGGAAGAATGTAGCTTTTTAGTGGTGAAAGAATTTTCTAAATCGGTCCAGTAGCTTCGGAGCCTATTCAATGCAAACAACAAACAATAAAATCTTTCCTTTTTATAATATTAGTATAGAAAAGATTACATTGAGAAACTAATATAATTAAGATTTTTCTAAATTATTTTTATGCATTCACTGTGATTATGAAAAATTGTTATAGAAAAAAACCAAGAGTAAGTAAGCTTACAGGCGAGATTCGAACCCGCGCCCCTGGGATTCCAGCCCACAGGCCAACTAATATAATTATTTTCATAAAACTATGGTTTCATTACTTAGTGGAATATTCGATCTGGTCTAAGCCTTAAAGAAATGAGCATCTGGAACATGTTTAAATCCTTTAATACAATGTAGTATATTATAAATACATAACCCTCTTTTTGGGCTTCGCCGCAGTCGGGTAAAAAACTGACTGACATAAGAATTATTTTAGTTCAAAGCTTTGATTTTATCATTCAATCGATCTACAATCAAAACCAAAAAACGTTTGCTTAAAAGTAGTATAATAGTAGTGCAATTAAAAGTTTTTTTAATGGCTTACCTACATTGATAAATGAAACAATGATTAATGGTCATAAATACCTTGACTGTAGATATAAATCAAAAGTTATTGTGTACGGCACGCAAATATTGCGCAGCTGTAAAGTCACGCCACTAAAAAATATTAAAGAAAGATTGTTTATAATTACCTAAATAGGGGCAAACCTACATTAGTATCAATATATAGGATTTTCTACTAAGATAACAACGAATGCCATTAATGAGTTTATAGAAAGATAGATTAGCACTTTATTTGCATCACGAACGCACAAAGTTTTTATGAGAAATAAGTTTGTGTAAAAACTTCGTTTTTATTACAAACTTTTTTGGTGAATGCCTACTTTAATATTTTTTGTCATCCAAACCAAACCCGTAACGTTTGGCTCAATCAGCTCAATCGGACAATGGGAAGTGGGTCGCTTGCAAGATTTAACGAACGGACATACATATGTATGTCATTTTTTTTGCTTTCTTGCAATGTATGTACATACACAGCAATTTAAATAAAAGCTTGTAAAATTGATTCAATCATCGCCATTACAATCTCTCCGTCAGTTATAAAAATAAATAAATAATATAATATCTAGAATAAATAAATAAATAATAAATAAATAATAATTTATTGATAACCAAGGAAAAATACATGTTTTGATAATTACATAAGTTATTACTATAAACATAAACATAACTTAGAGCTTATTGTATTAAACCTTAATAAAAACAAGACAATTGTAAACATCTGCACCCGAACTAGAAAACCTGTATCTCAGGTGCAGTGCTCTTTCTCTCACTATAATCAAAAGAAGGTTTAACTAGAAAGTTAAAAATATAAGTAAACTAAACTAACAAAAATATGCCAGAATCGTTTTAGTGCCTTAAAATTAAAATTAATTTTATTTAGTGAACCTCTCACGGTGAGTAAAATGAATGTGAGTGAGTGTGTGTAGAGAGGGTGAGTATATTGTTGAGTCATAAATTAAATAAATTGAATTTATCAATAGAATTATATATAAGTTAAAAAGGTACCTAGCATAACAATTGTTTTTCCATTATTTATGTACCTTTTTTCAAAATTAATTCAGTTTCGTCATAACTAAACGATTCCAACCAGTCACAAACACAATGTTTGAGTTGATAAAAGTTTAAATTGTATTATATGTTGATTTTGTTGATTTTATTATATATAAAAGGACCAAGAAAGTTAAAGAAATTTTGAGCAAATGAATGTTTAGCGAAAAATGTTGGGCAGACATTATAATTTCTACGTTTGGAGGTTACTAAATATTTGTCATATTTTAGACGGGAGTGTTGCTTGAGAGTTAGCTGAAGTATAAAAATTTGTCTGACTGTTAGGACTTTGCAATCCCTGTATAGAAGTGCAGTAGGGTAAAGAATTGGACGAAACATACAAATCTTCAAAACATACCGTTGCGCTATTTCCAGGGTTAAAATCGTCGACTTAGCAACACCACCCCAGACAATTATAGCATGGCTTATAATAGATTGGCAAAGTGAGAGATACACTTGTTTAAGAAGAGTAGTATCAGCAACGAATCTGAGGTTCTTAAAGACATATACAAGTTTACGTACTCTCTTTGCTAAGGCTGCTATATGTTCCCTGAAAGAATAGCTATATAATATATAGGCAATAGAAGAAGCACAAACATTTTTGTCGTTATATCATACATGTTGTTTAACCAATCTAAATCGAATACTTACCTCAAAGACGTAGATTTTTTAGTTGTAATGATTATTTTTACAGTTATTTAATTAATTGACACCCGGTAACAAGAAAATATTTTGAACAATATTTATTTAAAGAGTAATATTTCTATTTATGTTTATGATGCAATAATAATGAAATAATATTAAGCCATAATTTATATAATAAAACTCTCCAAGTGTAGAAAATGTGTTTTTTTCTTTTCAAGTTTTCCTCGAAAAGCTTATCACAATCGGTCATCGCATGCCACTTAATTACACCCATAAGCCTAAAGATTTCTTTACAAAACAAAGGTTTAAACACACAAACAACCTTTGGCCTTCGCCTAACATGTTTATGTTTACCAAATGTTACTAAAAGAAATAACATTTATTTTACTCGTAGCGGCACGCCCATGCATTTGGTAATTACTACGGGCGCTACGGCAAGCTACGGTCCAGCCGTGTAGTAGTTGTCTACATGTGCTACGGTGAAATTATGCTACATAGATGTTGAAACGTGCTTACTACAATTTGCTTACTAATAAAAGCTCTGAAAGAGTAAGAAAGCTTAAGCATAATCAATCATAGATTTCTTAAAGTACCTATAAAAACAACTTTGGTTAATATGTTATAGAGCTAATTTTACCTTCTTACATTTTTTAATATAGAATCTCGCTTTAAAGATACAATAAAAACTGAAGATATTTTGATTTAAACAAACTAAATAGTTGAAACTGGTGCATCTAGGATTACCAGACACTTTGCAAATTGTAGTAAGTAAAGGGAAAGATCAGACATTTAGACTATGGATAAGACCATTTAAATTAAAACGGAGTCATATAGGAATTAAAATATCCTTTAATTTATGTTTATGTTTTTAAGGACAAAATCGCGGGCTCCCGCCTTATTTTAAAAACAAGAATACTGAGACAAAAAACCACATTTATTTCGGTATACGGTTCGGTTATATCCACATATATATATATGATAACAAACTTTAAATCATGCGAGTTATGACGTGCTGCGGAAGCACCGTAAGCCTCGCTTGTGTAGTGGTTGCGGTGGCATTCTTGTGTTCCGCTTTAAAGATAAAAATTAAAGCATAACATGACTTCTTTGTACTTATTAAAATAACCAGTGGGTACAATTCTGTAAGGATATTCCGTAGTCACTCACATTATCTTCGCATTTAAACATTCTTAATATTTTAGCAAATTCATAACAAGAAAATGATAGTCATGCAAAAAACCACAGCGAAGTAATATGCGAGTAGGCGGTTCTTGAAGAATTTTAGAGAATTCGTCCTTATTCGAGACTTTTACCTTACAGTACACGGACATTTTGTTCTCTTGTCCATGTTCTGTGCTTTTACCCCTTCGTTTGGTTAAATATGTAAACTATCTACTTCCTTACATTTCAATATTACTAATATACCAAAATGTATTACTTAGCTGGGGGACACAAATAAATAGCTATATTTTTGAATCACAAAAGCTATGCTAGCAAAATTATTCTTGTTGTATGCTAAACAACACGGACTAAAAAAGTGTTTGTAATTATCTAGTATATTTAACACTTTTACTGTCGATACCTACTTTGATAAGAACATTTACCATACCATAATTATTTTAGTCTTTGTATTTACAATGTAATTTATTTTTAATAATTTTCCTACAGTCTAGAAGAAACCAGTATCTTAACTGCTCAAAAACGGACTCGCCCTGTTGCTTGAATACAACTTTACTTAAAAGTACTTAAAACAAGTCACAAATGCAACTGTTTATTCAGTTTCTTTACCGGTTGGCCTAAACTAAAAACGTTTTTAGCATGTAAAAACTGTTAAAAACCCCCGACAAAAAAACCTCAAAAAGTCAGATAATAATTCTCTCTCTTCTGACTTTTTTTAAAGATTTTTTTGTCAGGGCTTTTTAAAATTTTAATTTTAGTTTATCCTTTTTAAATTACGCATAAAATTAAAAACACCGCATTATAATCACTAATTTCAGCAAAACAAATCGGAGCAACTTAATTTTAGGCGGCCATTTTTATTGCCGCCATTTTGTTTTTTTTTATTTCCACCTAAATTGCCAAGGGTGTGCATTATTTTAGTCAAAGCACCACGTCTGTATCTTTTTCCGCTTCGGCAGGCAGTTGACCATCTCCATAAATGGCCGGATGGATTTTCATCAAACGTAGCTAAAAACCACCTCGATTAATATAGCTTTCAATTAAAAAAACCGCAATGAAAACGCCTGATCTTTTTAGGCACTACGAATATACGTACATACAGACAGACAGACATAGGCCTCAAACTTATAACACCCCTCTTTGCGCTGCGTCGGGGGTTAAAAATAAGCTATAGTATCGATATTTTCAAGTATATTTTTTACAAAAAAATAAATAAATTTGAGATTTTTTTTATGAATTGTTTTGCTATAAAAAATACACACTGCACCAAACAATTTAATAAAAATTAACCAGTTCGCGTGTCACATTCTAGTGCGGAGTATTTTATTCCATGACCGCTTATCGGCGGCGGCCATCAGCTGATTATTGAATTAGGTCAATGTAATTTATAGTTTATTTCGTACACTGCGAAGGTTTATTATTGAAAAAAAAAACCTGATTTGTTTTGGTTAAATATTGTATGAAGCATCAAATGATATCACAGTCAGTACAAAGTTATCCTAAAGTCCTACGGTGAAGAGAAGTAATGTATTGAAAATTAAATAATAGAAAAAACCACCCATCTACCAAGTAACTTTACTCTTTTTTTTTGATATTTCCATTTTCAATAATACTTAACAATTGCATTGTAATTCAAAAAGCAAAAGTAAGAAGAAAATTATTATTAATAGAATAAGAAGGATGTTATCTCATAATAAATGCTAAAGTATTTGCCTTTTTATAATCTTTTTTTCAAATCCTTTTAAAATCAGTGTACGCCTGACTGTTGTTGAATCAAGTACCTAGTTAAAACTGATTTCCTTCCGCAATTCAGTGTTTCAAATAAATTAATTTAATCAGCCCATAAGACAAAAATTTTTTTGGAGCCATTAAAACATTCAAAATCTGTCAAAAGTAAAACGTCTTACCTCTTACCTTGCGACGGAGCATTTTACCTTAATCAACAAATCAATCTAAACTACTGATTTGAATGAACTACTTTTTCTACTATTACCTGAGATTTCATTTCGCTCCAACTTAACTTCTCAACCCAAGGTCTAGCAGTTCTCAACCAATAAGTATACGGATATGACGTAACGGCTTCGCACCTCCATTTACGCCCTATCGACCCACCTTACGATTATTTCCAACCTTCTGATGCCAAACAACCTTATTTGTGAGGTGTGAAAGTACACTTTTGATTGGCAATATGGTTGGGTAAACAGATTTTTCTGATGCTCATTTGTTTAGGTTTGTGGGATTTTTTTTGTTAAGAAATATTACAAAATATTTGTTGGTTTGAAAAAATACCTGATTCGTAATAAGAATAATGGCGTTATAAAACCTCTTTGTATTAGTATAAAAACTTGCTATTTGAAATAAGCAATTTAAAACTTATTTGCATACGTACCTCCGAACTTCATATATTTTTATGTAAAACAAAACTTGTAACTTCGTCTTAGATAAGCAGTAGAACCAGCTATAAAATAATAAGCTATAGATAGTTATAGATAACTAGCAAAATAAAATAAACTTTTTAACGTAAAGGCACGAAAGATATCGTACGAATATAAAATAGTGCTACAAATCTCGCTTAAATAAAGCGCTTTTAATAAACTCAATATTTATACACATCGTATTATTTGGTGCTTCTTTGCAATCCAAACCACTTTTTTGCTACCAGTCAGTGCAAGAAGTAAACTTAAATAAACAATAAACATCCTCGAAACCAAGGAGTAGCAGTAGATTGAGTATCAACATGCCCAATAAACCAGACATAATATATCGAATTTAAGGCTGCGATTCCCCAAAATAGGGTATTTTAAATTATGGATTACTCCCAAATCACAAGTACTTAAAACTTGGAAAAAATACATGTTATTTTACAGTTATTTATCTAGTGTTTCCGGCCGTTTTTTCCGATTGGTGATATTTTACTGTGTCAAATAAAATCCCAAACATCCGTTTAATCGTAATCCAAATATCGTATTACTTGCAGTATACTTGGTTTTAGTTAATGAAAAATATACGAAAATGATTGTCTTTGATTAGCCGAGGGATTCCGGCCGTCATAATTTTAAATTTTTTATTAGTAAATTTTTAATTGAATTTCAAGTAAGTTTACAGTTCACTGCCGGCTGCCGCTGCGTCTGCGTGAAGTGTATCGAGCGCGGCCGAGCAAGCGTTAGCGTGCCTATTTCGGTCGGGAATCCTCGCCTTAATGAATTGAAGTCATTACTGCGAACTATGAACTACAAACAAGAAAAGTAAG
This sequence comes from Crambus lathoniellus, assembly GCA_949710035.1. Lineage (NCBI taxonomy): Eukaryota > Metazoa > Arthropoda > Insecta > Lepidoptera > Crambidae > Crambus > Crambus lathoniellus. The sequence continues at coordinate 5,961,227 of OX453303.1, read as the reverse complement.
CATTTCAAGGAATAATTCCGTGATGTTTAGTTTGCCGCAGACAGTTTGCCGCAGGCAATATTCATAGTGATTTATCTTTGGTTGTTTAAATTATGCCGTGCTTATTAGCAATTAACGTTTTGTGCATTGCAGACGGAAAGTTGTAATTTAACTAGCTTATTTTTAAACCTGCTTACTTTGTCATCCAACACTAAATATTCACGCTAACGGCCAACTAACTAGCTTGAGCTAAGTTTCAATGATGAAAGTTTTGATGAATACTTACCAGAAAACGGCTCAATATATGAGTAGGTACGTTAAAGTCGATTTAATTCTTTGAATTACTTTTTTTATAGTTTTTTGTGTAGATTGTACAATAAGATACCCACATCTCAAAAACTACTAAACCGATTTTGATGAAATGGAGACTGTTCCCTAAGTTGGAACACACCTGATTTAAATTAAAATCATCTCGATATGAATTTTATTTTTCGAGAAATTAATGGACAAACATACAAATAAAAACATTCAAACATACACTTACAAAATTCAGCACACGTGCTTGGAAGCCTAAATAGGTCGCTATACTTAAATATTATCCAATTCCTACTAAATCACATACATACAGGGCCCCGATCGCGGTAATTCAATGACGCATTAGTCAAATGTACGTGTAATACGGTATTTTACTGTTTTTTTTTATTTCTTTAAAATGTTTTTCGAAATATTAGCTACACAAAACAAGTTTTCATTTTGAATTATCTTGAATATTTTCGAAGATATAGGACTTCAAACTTTATAATTAGACAAGGACAGGACGCTATCTTAGTGACGTCAGTGGGTTAGTAGCGTCATAGTCACGCCATAGAAGATTTCGTTTTAGAAAGAGACAGCTACAGTCAAAATCAAACAGACTATAATTCTTTTATTATAAATCAGATTCAAATTATTTTTTCACATTTGGTATTCTTAATTGCAATATTTTTTAACGTCATCATTAAATATCTTCATTTCAACAACAGTAAAATACCCTATTGAAATGCAGTTGACGTGCAAAACCGTTTTTGATAACGCGCGGCTTTGACAGTGCGACAACGTTTTCTATTCCGGTGATAATCTTTGGAACTAAAACAGTTTTCATACGACAGTCTATTTTGACAGCTAATTTCGTATTGCAAGTGGTTCCTCTGTCACGGATGTCACCGGATCAGACAGGATTGTAGGACTATACAGGACTATAGGTTTGCGTGACGTGTGCGTCGTTATGTCATTACGGCAATCTATTTAGTAATCTGTGGCAATACGAAGTCAAACGTCAAGACCCAAACGCGATGAAGACGCGCTGCATAGAATTACGGCGATTTGCCCGCAGGTCAAACTTATAACCTCCTTTTTTGAAGTCGGTTAAGACTATTATTTTTGCGGCATATAACAAATGAAGACAACATACTTCAGACAGAGTTTTTTTTACCAAACTTACGGCCCAATTTTTCGTCTGAAACTCTCGCCAATTTTTAACTCTTAAAGTCCTCAATAAATTTTGTTGGGAGCCGAGATTGGAACGACCAGCGGATCAAGGCAAGCACCCATCGACAGGAAACATTCAGACGGGATTTATTTGGGCGTTTGCTCCTAAATTGTGCATTGTTAGGATGAAGTTTTGTTCCTTTAAGCGTTACATAAGAGTTGTGAATTATTATCGTTTTATTTGTATGGAGACAATAATTTGTTTGATATGCATAGTGATACTAATTAAAAAGAAGTTTGTGAGATCGACAAACAAATAAATGCAAATTAGTCTTAGTTCAGTGTTTGTGTATAGTCCGATCAGTTAGATAGTGTCGGTACACCCGCACGACATTGTGGCTCTTGCTATAAAATGCAGATATAAAATAATACACTCAAGTTGGGTACCAAAGTCAATTTTAATGAAAATTTGGATATTTTTATATAAAAGGAAGTTAAATAAGTGATTTACAAATAATAATAATTATTATAATTTTTTATATGATTATTATGATTTCTCATCATCGCTCGAATTGTCACAAGTCACAACTGTCGTTACCACTTGTATTTATAATAAACATAGATTATTTAGGAAAATATAATTTAATAAAATGCCGAATCCCAAAATCCAATTCCATTTGCGGGTGTACGCCGCACGCGGCTTCTTTTGTTTATGCGGCGGCATCCTTTGAAAAGAAGCGGCACGTGCCAAGGCGGCGAGATAAAAGGGCGACAACATCTAAGCGAATGGACTTTACCTGCTGGCCGTGGTTTTACTTGCGAGGTACTCGATTCCTCGAGAATATCGGGATAAAAAGTTACTTTGCTTCTCTTTTTTATATAAACTGGGTACTGGGTATGCATTTGACCACCATCCAGCTTAGCAGACATGATGCAGTCGACGGTGTTGCATGCCTAACCAGGAGGTGCACATTTACTCTTGAAAAGGCCAAGGTTGCATGCTTACCCAGGAGGTGCCCATTTACACTTGAAAAGTCCAAGGTTATAATCTTCTTCTTCTTCTTCGTGTCAATGGCAAGCACAAAATCATATGTCGTTGGCCCAAAACAGTGCCACTCTCATGGCGTTATCTGAGGCCAACATGATGTATATGACCGGGGAACACATGCACAGGCAGCGCATTCCAATCTTTAGCAGCTCGCATTATAAAAATGAACTAGTAGCAAGGCGCTTAGTACGGACAGGTGGAATGTCTACGATGTAGGTATGGAATATACTTAAGATTAGCTAGGATATAATAGCTTTCTAATGGTTCAATAATTTTTAGGGCTTTCCTAAAATATCAAAACAACTTTGTAATATTAGCGTAGGTAAAGTAATGATATCTTTGTTTGTTTAGCTATTGACCCATTTACAGCGACCGATCGTTATAAAGATAAAAAAAAATCATCAAAATTACCCTAAGTTCAAACATGTTATGAGTGGTCATTTTATTCTTGTTGTTATTTATTTGCCGATAAAAAGTTGACAACAACAAGACAAGACAACTGCGTTAAGCTGCTAACTGAAGTCTGATATTTATTTCATTTGAAAGCAACTTGAAAGCCCGGTATATCATGAATTTATATAAGAGTCAGTACTTTTCGTAAATTTTTGAAATACCGAGCTAAAAGCATAATATGGTCCAATTTTCCTCTATATTTTTTAGTCCTGTAAGGTTGCCCTACTTCATAACTAATATAATTGTGTCACAGCAATGTGTGCTTTATATACAACACATTAAGTTCATAGTGCTGACTGTGAGCATGCTCTTATTTCTTTCAAAATAAGAACTATCTTTGCAGAACAGCTCTTAAGCCTTTTGTTTTGCAGACTGACTGTACTACCTCGGTTCAAATACATTCTAATTTCTGGCATGTTTTCAAATATCTGCATTGCAATAATTTAGATTTGTAACGTGTTGTTTTATCGTGCTTCCATTGAGCGCCTCAAGTTTTTGTTGAAAAGTTCAGCCTTGTTAAAGAAATAGGAAAAAATACTGAAATCTAAAAGAAAAATAAATAGTCAACTTTAAGGTTCAATTTTAATTCGGACAATTCGCCGCCCACGGCACATACAGGCGTATCTCATTAAAAGTCAAAAATAAGTTAAATATACCAAAATGTTCGCCTTTTCCTGCTTTATATCTCCACAAAGAGGCGTATCTCTAGCTACTTTTGTTCTCTAAATACTTATGAGGCTTATCTCAATAAGCTGTGAAAAGAATCGTGACTTACTGGCGTATATTGAGTAACGCCTATCGGTGACCAAAATGTTTATATTATTGGGCGGCACAAACAGCCCTATATCGAACAATGTATGAGAAGAATGTATGAATAAGCACATTAAAGAAAAGGAAACTGTTAGAAAACTAAAAAGAAAACAAGAGCAGCGCCTTGAGATATAACAAATAAGTCTGTGCTTCTTTCGATCTCCAACAGGTGATCTATTTGCCAAATTCCAAAAAAGGAGCTAACTTTTATAAAAGACGTCTGTGAGTATAAATTGTACAGTATATAATATTTCTTCTAAAGATTGTTTTTGTTTTACTGTTTGTTTTACTGTTTGTTTTACTCTGAAAAAGGCTGGAGATACATTTCTGCCTACACAGCTGTATCCTATTATGAAAATGGCTCGACCTTCGCAGTCATATGACGTTCGCCCATTGAAATATACAGATTTTAAAGATTTTAAACAATTTTCCAAGAAATTAAAAATACTTTCATTGCGTAAAGACGAATGTTAACAAAAATGTTAACTGGACGGAAATGGCTGAAATAAATGTCCGCAAAAATAGCCCTACCAGCATTTATTTCAAAACTAGCCACACTGAGGCATCTTATAGATCAATAAACTTAAAAAGAAGGCTAAACTTAGGCTAAGTATTTAAAAGATGACATACCTCCCCTAGAGCAGAACAAAATTTCTAAGGCAAAGTATGCAGATCTCATTAGTCTTTGCGCAGGAAATACTGCCATTATAAGATAAGACTTCAAGCCTACAAGGACATACTATCACAGTCTGCCTCATGAATAAAAATTAATATTTTTTCCTTGAAATTTGTTAAGTACCTACTTGATTAAACTTTTTCTATCCATGCAATTTTTTTTGTATTATGTCAGTCTTCCTTTTCTTATTGTAGATTGCTTTTTATTAGAAATGGTGGGGGCGTAACCATCAAAATTATTTTTTATACTTAAATTGGGACTCGAGAAAGAGGCGTATCTGAAAACAATGATTTTAAAAAAATATAATGTTTTGCTATATTTTAAATATTGTATAATATATGTAAACTACCATCAATAAGCAACAATTATCACAACGTTTCATTTGATTCGATGACTTCGTTATGAAATGACAAATCAAAACGTTTAGTAATCGGGGGAAAAAAATGGTTTTTTGGCTCTCCTGAAAAGTGTTCGAAATTGAGATACGCCTGTATGTGCCGTGGGCGGCGAATTAGGTAATCGATTTATTATAAAATCTCTTTTTATTTCTCAAAACTACATTCAAGATTTATTTACGCGTATCAACGTATAATCTGTCTATTACTTGACTTTTTTTTTAACAAAATGTTTAATGGATCTGATGTAAAAATGTAACAAACTTTAAACTTAAACGATTTATATTTTGTTGTATCTTAGGTAGAAAGAATAAATAATAACGACAAGTAAAAGAAACGCAAATGAAACGATGAAAAGCGAAGTAAACAAGCGCATTTACATTTTAAATACAGATAATTGCAATGGAGTAATACGCGGTCATTATGATAATGAAGGGAATCTGCGGTACCCCGGCAAGTTATTATAGTGACGAGACCGAAGGGAATATTGGCAAGGAAAAGAAAAGTAGGAAAAATTACCTACTTACCCTATTTTATGTATTTAAGGTGGTTCGATCAGCTCAGTAGCGCCACCAATGGAAATTAATCAATTACGTTTTATTAAAGACTTAGATTAAAAGTTTCGGTTATTTTGCGCAAATAAAAGAGTAAAATGCATTTTATAAATATACTTTTAAGAACTCAAACTTAAGCAATAAGTCGTGAATATCAATAGTGCCAAAAGTGGCCACATTTAGCAATATCGAGATCAATAACTTAATACTCATATTTGAGGCCATGAAAAAATACTTAAAAATTGCACTTTACTCTTCTGTTTGCGCAAAATAACCGAAACTTTTATTCTAAACCCTTGATAAATCGTAAATGATTTATTTCTATTGGTGGCGCTACTGAGCTGATCGAACCACCTTAAGTCTAAATGTTGACCGAAGTTTTACATATGAATTTTATTAGATAAAGATAAGATAATTAATAATAATATTGTAAGTATTAAATATGTATTATGATAAGGTTTTCTATAATTAATTATACAAACAAATATTATTAATGTGAAAGTCTTCTTGTTTTAGGCTACTTCTTATCCCGGAATATATATCACATTCCGGCGGGATAACGTCGTGTCGACCACACGGGCGAAGCCGTGGGCGAATAGCTGGTATTTTTATATAACCCCAACTTGCTATAACTGTTCTTTTTTTTGACAAAAAAAATCAGAAATAAGTGCCTTTTTCACAATGTCCGATTAAGAGTTAACTACATTCCAGTTTAATTGACAGTTTTGTATGGAATATCTGTTAAGTAACAGCTAATGAGAAATTACTTAGTCATTGTGAAACAGGCCCTTAAATAAATAAAATTAATATAATATAAAATACCTACACAGTTATAGTTTTAGTTAGACAGTCTGTAATACCACTGTAATATCACTGATTATAGTTTCATTTGTAAGCAGGTACCTAGTACTCCGTTTTTTATTTTGCATGAGGACTTTAATTTGATAACCAAACAACCAGTGGTATTAAACCAATCCGTACGAAAACCAGTATTTCAAAACGGTATCCTAATTCTATAAGTTTAAAATACCAGTTTACTGAATCGAGAATTAGGAAATTAAACCTTCATAAATAAAATCGATTGAACTGAATAACAGAGATATTAAGGGGTCAATAAAGTGTTTTAATTTTAAATAAATAACGCTTATCGACAATTAACTTCAATACATTTCCGCCCATTTCATTACATTTTCACAAGCAATATAAACGTTAAAATGGCGACGACATACACGGTAATTTGTGCCTTATTTTAACTATTGAAAGCTTGTTTTTGCATAGAGGGTTGTCCAAACAAGATTGCTGGCCAAGTTTCGCTAAGTTAGGTTTTATTTGGATGGAATTTTTCACTTTAAACTTGCCATTGCCAGAGAACCTGAGCCACATTCCTGTCAACTCGAAGGTGACCTAATTTTGGCCGCTCCCCTACCTACAACTTGCTTATCGCTGCAATATGGTATATTTGTTGGCAGTTTCTTCAAAATCATTTTCATGAAAAAGTGAAAATGTGGGCGTTGCTTGATCATTGAATGCGCTGTTAACGTGTACTCAAGAAAAAAAGTTTTCCTATTACCTACATCTATTCTAAGCTGTCGATTGAATACAAAAATAATTAGGATTTGAGAAAACAATAAAATGCTTCAATAATTATGCGATGATTGTCTTGTAGTATTTTGATCTGCGAAGATCAAAATAATAGAAATATACCTTATCGGATGTACTAAAAGCAAACTTAGTTTTGCTGTCAATAACTAAACTAAGAATTCGTAAGCTACTCACAGAAAGGACGTAAGACGCAGACGGACGGGGCGCGGACATATGTCTCTTCCGCGTCCCTTTCATACAAAATGTATAGAAACGTCGCAACGCAAAACATATAGAAAAGACAGGGCGCGGGCACCGGGCACCGCAAGCACAGGGTAAAATAGTATATTTTATAACGAGGGACTAAACGAAGCCACGGTTGTTTTGGCTCCCGAGCGTGGGAGTCAATGAAACCGACGATTAAGTTGTTGTTTAGTCTCGAGGTGCAAACTGTACTTTTCACTTTGAGTGCGAGAAAAATAGTCCGATTAATACATAACATTTAATAAATTCTGAAATTTTCGCGTACAGTAGAATTTGCCCTTTTGTAGGACAGGTATACTGCCAATTCTTGAGTATTATTAAATTATTATAGTTTCTTATGTTTTCATAAGAAATGTAGGTGTGTTACATTCCAATGCTACTTGGAGTATTTTGAGTCAAGTGTGTCAAGCCAGCCTTCTCGATAATTCTAGCCGAGGTAGTCACCACACCACTATAATAAAACACTCGACATCACTTTACCGAGATGGCGCCTATTTTAATCATTCCACATATCGTCCAGTTGCGTCGAAACTTGGGGCACAAAACCACACCTATCTTGAGTCACAAAGTCCACTATGAAACAAATAGCGATTATTTAAATTTTTACTTCTTTGCATTAACAATGCAATGTTTATTATTGAAAAATGAAGTATTTTATAAAAAAAAACAACCCGTCTCACAACTAGCTCCGATGGGACACGACATTTCGATATAGATTTGCTTAGAGCAGTTGCCCGGATAGCGAAAGGTCGTGGGTTCGAGTCTCATCGGAGCTAGTTGTGAGACGGGTCGATTTTTTCTAAAATACTTCATATTTCAATTTTCAAATTACGATTAATTAAAATATCCACTTAATCTAACCCGCCAAAATGGCGCCAAAAACTCCTTTTCTTGGTCAGTTCTTTCTTCTAAACCAGTCCTTGCGGAAAAACCATGGAACAAAAAAACTCTTAACATTTTCGCAATGAAGATGGTCCACACTTCAAAAATAATAATATATTTACTGGCTGTTTGAGTTTGTCTAATGTCTCGTGAAGGAAATAAAAAAACTAATTACTTTTCACTCCCTAGGGACTAAAGTGGCTACTTTAGTCCCGCTTTGTAGGGTTATATTGGCGTACTTTTAGAGCATGAGCAGTAAAAAAAAATTCGACTATGCAAGTCCCGTTTGCCACCTGTCCGTGTCTCGTCCTCGCCTTAAGGCATTTGTGCACTACACTGAATTTTACCGATCCGGAAAAAAACGGATGCTTGTATTTTAATAATTAATTATTATAAATAATAGAATTTATTTATTTCGTGTAGTTTAGGGTTTGAAACATTGAAACTACACGAAATAAATAAATTCTTACTATTATAAATGATTAAATTATTAAAATACACCTTCTACCTTAGTTTAAAAATGTGAAAGTTTTGATTAATGGATGTTTGCTAATCAATCACGCGTCACTAGTTTGGATGAAAATTTGCTCATAGATTAATCGCGTACTACTTTTTATTACGATATTCGGTGATTCACAGCCAGTTAGATAATTCTATAGGGATCATAATGGTCCGTTAATTAAACTGGGAAATCCGGCGGATTATCCGGAAAAATATGGTAGTTTGTGAAAGGAGCCATCTTGTCGGTCAATTAGTATCGGCCGTGATCTATCTGCCACTCGGGGCGGGGCGTAAAAGATAATTTATCACTCAAATCACTGGAAAATCTCGGAAATGTTTAAAGCTCTGCATTTCTTCTACACCTTATAGAACCATAACTTAACACTAGATAAAAAAGAAGCGAGGTATTTTTTATTTCGATTTCATCACCTCGAAAACATCATACTAAGTATCACTTCCATGCATGTTTAATCATTTTAGTTTCATCAAAAGGTTTGCGAAAAGAGCAACTAATATCTTGTCCGTCAACTTATATCAGCCGAGATCTACTAGTATTTGCAGTTATTAACGTTTAAACTAAATGTGTTAAATACAAGTTATTCCAAATAAAGATTTGTTTTTTTTATTTTTTTATTACGCCACTTGAAAGGTGTACCTAATGGACTCTACACAATAAACCCTACACTCTACACCCGCCGACATGAGTTGTCGACATTTTGTCGGTGGGATATTCGGCAACTTCAGCTATTTTTTGGTAGTTAGGTGAGTGTTAAGCAGGCACCAAGCACACCGTCACACCTTGGTGTCGGCAGCTATATCTATAAGAATCATGTCGGCGACTTATTTGCTCCGCCAACACTCGACCTGTCTATAACTACCGATTTATCCGAAAAAATCAGATGGTTTGCGAAAACAAAACCTATCTTGTCCGCCTATTACTAGTAAGTATCATCCGTGATCTATTTCACCATTTTAATTATCAGGTGTGGTCTATCTCGCCACTCGATGGGTGTAAATGATAAATTTATCACTCAAATCGCTGGGAAAACTCGCAAAAGTTAAAAACTTCCTCTCATCTTTTAGGATAAAACGCAAATAACAAAACGGCTTATAATAAGGTATTTTTATTTCCTTTTCATAACATTGTGAATAACTTTGTTCACTACACACACATGATCCTCTACATGATTTTACGCATCTTGCTTTCACAATATTTAATTTTATTGAATTAGACTTGTCTGCGCCCTCAATGGTTTGCAAAAAGAGCAACCATAATTGTCAGTCAATTAGTATCAGTCGTGATCTGTTTCCCCACTCGACATATCAGCTGTGATCTATTTCGCCACTCGAGATATCAGGTGTGATCTATCTCGCCACTCGAGGGGCGTAAATGATAAATTTATCACTCAAAGCGCTGGAAAATCTCGCAAAGTTTAAACCTCCGCAGAGTGGTTCTTTCACATCTTATCTTCCCTTGCGCCTCGACATATAAATTTTTAGGGCGTTCTTTGAGAAATAAGGAGGTAATTTAAATGTAAATCTGCCCCGTGAATTTGATTAGAATTATTTATTACTTTTAAGGTGCGTGTGTGTAAATTAATCAAGATATAAGGCGGTTTCATTCATTATGTTCAAAATTTTGTTTTCTATTAAGTAAAAAATTTCAATTCAATTCAATTCAAGTTCAATTGAAAAATTCAGAAAATAATAATGATGAAAGAGCTTTTCCGAAATATTGATAACAAACATTAGTCGGTATCTATCTCTCCTTTATGAACATCTTAAACTTTACCGCCTTATTACAAAACGTGGACTAAAATAGTCCGGGTGCCTACCATCAACTTTAAGACAGCGATTCAAAAATAGCGCGATGCAGAATAGGTTCCTAAAATGAATTGCTTCCTTTCGTACTATGACCTTCTAAAAACTGGATCGCAAATGAATTGCTAAATGTGAATGACCGAACGATTTGTGTCCTTATTTCTTCTACCCGTCTCTTTCACTCGATTCTGTCATGCCCGGAGAGTGAGAGGGACGGGTATAACCTGCAGGTGTCATGTTAGCTTGGCCGCGTTATAAGTCAAATAAGAGTACATGACAGCTTAGCGGCTGTGAAATGTCATTGAATGATCACTGAATCGCTGTCATTGATATTTAAGCTGTCGTAATCAGTTTAGGTCCTAAACAAAACCGCAATAAGAGTTGATGGTAGGCACCCTGGTTTAAAACTGGTGCTGTCACTTTCATTTTCCAGAAAGACAGAATTAGCATCAATTTTAAACCAGGTCTAACTTTAGTAAACTTTTTGTAATAAGGGGGTTAAAGTTTATTATAGTTTTTAAAATACTTCTTATAAACTATAGATTTGTTAGAGTTAGAACCCGTTGTTATGATATAGAAATCCGACTGCAACGAATTATTGCATGACTTAAATTCAGTAGTTGTCGACAGTTGTCCTAATAATCTGACGCAGACGGTACCACTGCCTTATTTTGTTTTAGTTGGGATGTTCGGAGGTTTGTTAATAAAAAAAAATTCGTTGTTTGTAAAGAAGCTAAAGAGCCGCAAGAGATTTTTTGTCACAATTTATTTATAATAAAATTGCTCGCTATTTTACAAGCTTTTTATTAACTTGCCATGTTAGTTAGTATGTTAGTTAGTTAGTGGGGGACAAATCTTGCAAGCTTAACTTGATCCACTTCCCATTGTCCGATGGAGCTGAAATTTTGTATATGGGTTTGGTTCAGATAACAATACAATATTAAAGTACAGTCAGCAAAAAAGCTTGTCATAAACATGATATTTTTACTAAAAACTTATTCTATGTAAATTCATTGATTTTTTTACTCTGAAAGAATAACTGTTACTATGCTGGGCTAGGAGGCGTAATAGTTACAAAAAGGCCAATTTAATGCCGATGTTTTTAAACTAGTCCTTGTGAACTAGATTTCCGAGTGTAGCAAAATGCAGTCATGACTAAATTCTGTACTAAGAAGTAGTCGTAAATAAGACCGGCTGTCCTAGTAATCTGATGCAGACGGTGCCACTGCCTTATCTTGTTGTATTTTAGTTTGTTTGGAGGGGATCCAGATTGTAAATAAATAAAGAATTGAAGTTTTTGAGATTGTGCTATTTATCTCTAGGACTGTTCAACAACGGCCATCAGTAGGTGGAAAATAAAGTATTCTTCAGAAATTGATTTGTAGTTTTTCTTCTTCCTAAAAATGGCAATAAGAAGTTTAGCAGCATACAAGTTTTTCCTTATTTCTTCTTTTATTCGCTTCGATACATTTTTTGTAATGTGTGGAAATTATTATTTATTTAAATGTTTTTGGAAGGGTATTCTGACGCCAAACTTTTAATTAAATGACCCAAAATAAATTTCCTTTTTACACATTTTTACATAGGATGTCATAAAGTTGTAACATCTCGAGTTTCAAACTTCACATTGGTAGGCGCTTTCTTTGGGGTAGTTCAATGAGAATGGGAGCCAAATTTCAATTTCTCACTTTTGTGACTAAGTATAAAGCATTTTGTGAAGTTCGAGTACCAACTTGGGGAAAAGAAAGATTGGTTTTTATTCTTGACTCTTTTTAGTTTAGCTCTCTTTTGAAAAAAGGATGTTTGCGAGATATATTTTAGATTATTTTTATAAAATATAAGTAAAAACCGTTTTAAATCGACTTCAATAGGGTATCGATTTATTACTTTGCCCGCGTGAACTAAACGATGTTTTCCCTTGCAAATGAGATGTTTTCCTGCGTTAAAAAGTAGCATTAATGCTATTCTATGCCATAATCTATCTCAGTGCCTAATTTCATCCAGCCTTTTCGCTGTGATTGCATTACAAACGCTTATACATCAAAACTTTCGCATATTTTATAATAATATAGTAAGATTGATTGAGCTAAGTAATTAACAAGTTATATCCAATGTTACTTTTGCAACTTTAATATAAATAAATATTGGACACCATCACATACATATTTCTTATAGCAAACTAAAGGTAGGAAACTTGATTGAGCACTAGTACTATGGAAATTGGAAGCAACGACGGGTATTACCACACACACACAGACCCGAGAAAATATTGAAAAGTTTGTTTTCAATATTTACCCGACCGGGAATTGAACCCGAGACTTCTAGAGATAGCGGCACCTTGCAACCGGTGCGTACACCACTCGGCCACCGAGGTCGTCATATAATTCTAAGTAGACTTAGAATTTTCTAAGTAGAAAGTAGATCATCCATCGATACGATTTTTTCAAGTCTATCTACTTTGCAACAGTTTCAGAAATATTCCGATGTAATAAGTCATTGATTGTGCAAAGAAAGTCCTTATAAGTATTTAGGTATCTATCGCACAAAAATACAGGAGCGATGAGTCTATCCCGGCTGGGATTACCAGGCGATGCTGAACCACTAACACGGGGTCTCATTCTCATTATGTCACATCACAGAACACAAATAACAGGTTAAAAGGAGAACGCTACGCATGTCAAAACAACATTTTAGTCGTAATAAGTGAAAGTTACGTGACTGAAAGTGCTAAAATTATCGTATTGAAGTAATTTACGCGACTGAAAGTGCTAAAATTATCGTATTGAAGTATAATTTACGCGACTGAAAGTGGTAAAAAATCGTATTGAAATAATTTACCTGGCTGAAAGTGCTAAAAACATCGTATTGAAGTAATGTGACTGAAAGTGCTAAAACCATCGTATTAAAGTAATTTACGTGACTGTAAATGCTAAAAACATCGCATTGAAGTAATTTTAGAATTAATACAACTTAAGACAATCCTCTTTTCAAACAAGAATAAAAAAAGAGAAATTAGAGCCCATTACCTTTAAACAACCTCTAAACGACACTAATGTGGTCTATACGACTGCTAAATGACTCTATTAATTACGACACTGAGTCGCATAAAGTGGGCCATTTTGCCGTGATATAACGTAATGGCGACGTCGCGGGGACCTACAAATGTTTGTTGGGGTTGCATTGAGGTCTGAGTGTAAGGGAGTAAATTCGGATACAATCGATCGCGTTTGAGGAAAATCTTGACAGATAGATTGTACTCTTTTGTATAGAAAGATCTAGAATAGAAATCGTAATTTAAACGCGATAGTAACGTTTGCACATTGACAAACATACACTCATGGTACAGAATGCAGCGTGAAAACATTATTGGGTTTTTTCAAGTCGCCCGGATAGCGAGAGGTCGTAGGCTCGAGTCCCATCGGAGCTGGTTGTGAGATACAGGTCGATTTTTTACTAAATACGTCATTTTAAATTTTTTAATAGGTAAGTAATAAAAATTGCATCGTAAATGCAAAAAAGTAAAAATTTAATAACTTACTTTTAATTTTTTTGCATTCACAATGCAATTTTTACTATTGAAAATTTGATATTTGAAAAACGACCCCGAAGCTCAGCGGTCAAAGCATTTGCTCGAACAGGGAGAGGTCCCGGTTTCGGTTTACGGCGGAGCTACTTAGAGGATAGGTCGTTTTTGGTTGCTGTTTGAAATACTTTTTACACTCGTGCCCACTTTTTACAATCACAAAAATTATCTAAGAGACATGTTCATGGGCACAAGTTTTGGTCCTGTCCGGGAATCGAACCCGCGGGACCTCTGGCGCAGAAGGCAGCCATGGGTTCCCTATTTGAGTGCGAAAGTTGGTAGTGCGATTTTCAGTATATCGAACACGGTGTGTCGAAAACTCCGTAGTGCTATGTTTTATTCTATGGATGCTTTACTAGTGCGATGTAACGTTTGTGCGAAAAACCTTGAGTCGACAAACCTTACAGCGATGCAGAAATCAGTCGCCTACTTCCAATGTATTTCATGTGGTATGTGTGAATATTGCTTTGAATTATTATTTAAGTGCCAACACTTAGCTACCAAGCATTTTTTACTGGCTTTATATGAGGATAATCATGAAAAGTATTGAGATTGACTTTATTTTTGGTGGTTATGAAATACATTTTATCTGAAAATCTACTTAGTAGAGCGTGATATAGCTTCGAGAGTTCCTAGTACTCCGCGTCAATTCAGCCCCGTCATCATATCTATCAGAGTGGGCTTACGCGACGTCCCGTTGAGCGCCTCTACCGAAGCTTAGCGAGTTATTAAACCTGCTGCATGAAAAGAACCCTTCATTTCGGAAGATTACCATGAATCTGTACTGTAGGTATTCCAGACAGCTTTGGATTGGAAAAACACTCATTTTAATAACTTTATAAACTTTCATAGTCATTACCACTGTAAATAAATATTACGAAAAGCAACAACCGTAGAAAACGAACAATAAAGAGGGAAGACAGATTTGTCTGCTTCAAACCTAACATCCACCCGCATTAACTTTATTCAATGATCATGGCGTCTGCTAAACACTCATTTTAATAACTTTTAAACTTTCATGGTCATTAACACTGTTAATATTACGAAAAGCAACAAGCGTAGAAAAATAACAATATAGAGGGTAGACAGATTTGTCTGCTCCTAACATCCACCCGCATTAACTTTATTCAGTTACTCTGTGATCATGGCGTGTGCAACTGCGCCGAAATATCGCGGACTCGACAACAAATCAGAACATGGCAAAAATCCCACTTTTCGTAATATTTACACTCATTGCAATCTTCATTGTCGGTTTACCTTTGTCATATCTACTTGTTCAGTACACCCCTGCTAAATCCGCGGAATCGGCTTAGCGCAGTGGAAGCTGGTATTACTAATATAGACTCCGGACAAAAAACTAGGTTTCAGCCGGGATGTAACTGAACAATTGAACTGCGATACACAGCGGAGAGAATGTTAAGTAAGGTGAGGTTACATACGGGTCTGTGTGTCGAACGTCTCCAAGGCAGAAGTGGTGTAAGGGAGCGCGCGCGCCCCTGATGTCCTTTCTTCGTCTGCCAACCTTACCAATTCGTCACCTCACTCACAACACAAATAACAGCGTTCCCAAGACACTGGGCGTTTCAACAATAGATACACAATAACACACGGAGGAGCTTTTTGTCAAGATATATATTGCCCCTGCAACAACGCGTGGTAGACAATTATCTTTCTTTCAAAACTCCGCGACCAGCCCGATGGATGGCGTCAAAACCTTGGTCGTACAAAACGGGATCACATAGATAATTTAAGATTTTATTCAAACTCGATATGCCAGGCACATTCAACGCGAGCAATTTTTAACAAATTCAGCAAAATTAATCCGACATTTTTCTAACAAGAATTTCAATCAAGTGTCACTGTCAACTTCAAGTGACAGCTAAATGTCAATTTGACGTGACATTATAGATGCGTTCAGAAACGTCGATCTTTTCCGAACATCCCCCCGCCCCGGACCGTTAAGAACGGTACGTCAATCTACGGGTAATCGGGAGAGCCCACTAACTGCTCTCTTCAAAACCGAATCTCGAACCAAAACCTCAGCAAAACGAGGAACTCCGTCAGTTCCGGGGTAGAGTTTAACAATGCGCCCCCTTCGCCAACATAGGGGCGGCAGGTTAGCATCCTTAATCAACACGAGGTCGCCAGTCTGGGGTGGGGTGGTTTTATCTGTCCACTTCACGCGCTGTTGTAGGATATGCAAATACTCCATCGACCAACGTGCCCAGAAGTTTTGGGACATCTGTTTCAAAAGTTGGTATCGCGACAAACGATGGGATCCTACCTCCTGAATCGGATATTCAGGCAACGCCAAAAGGGGCTGTCCGATCAAGAAATGACCTGGGGTCAACGCTTCCAAATCATTCGGGTCCGAAGACAACGGGCACAAGGGTCGCGAGTTGAGGACGGCCTCAATTTTACAAAATACCGTATCAAGTTCCTCAAACGTGAGAATAGTTTCTCCAATCACGCGACGCAAGTGTGTCTTGGCAGCCTTTACACAAGCTTCAAAAATTCCTCCCCAGGTCGGACAAGCTGGTGGGCTAAACTTCCAGATTATCCCACGCCGGGAGAGGGTGGTTCCAATGTCTATTTTATTATCAACAAAAAACTTAACTACTTCCTTAAGATAATTACACGTTCCCTTATAATTAGTACCACAATCGGAACGTATCAATGTCGGCAGTCCTCTACGGGAAACAAATCTGCTCAAGGCGGCGACAAAGGCTTCGGTAGACAATTCCGAGACAATTTCCAAATGGACAGCCTTGGTGGACAAACACACAAACACGCACAAGTACGCCTTATAGGTTTTAGCATTACGCAGTCTCGAAGCCTTTACAGTAAAGGGACCGGCGAAGTCGGTGGCGACTCCGGCAAAAGCTCTACATTCCGTGACGCGATCAGCAGGCAGATCACCCATCTGGGGCTGTATGGTCGCGGCCTTCAATCGATAACAAGGCAGGCAACGGAAAACCACAGTGCGAATGGCTCGACGAGCAGACAAAATCCAAAATTCACGCTGCAAAATGGCCAACAAAGCATTACAGCCAGCATGTTGTGCATTCACATGGCGATCTGTTATTATCAGTTGAGTCAAATGTCCGGCTTTAGGTAACAAAAGGGGGTGACGAGCTCCATACGGCAGGTTCGCATTTCGAAGTCTTCCGCCGACTCGCAAAAGCCCACTCTCGTCCAGGAAGGGATTCAATCGCGATACCGCGCCCTTCAACTTGCGACGGCCTAAACGCAAAATTTCAATCTCGGACTCAAAACTATCAGCTTGTACTCTCCGGACCCAAAACAAGAGCGCGTCCCTACGCTCGTCCGGAGTGAAAACCGACGAATCACGCCTCGCGCGTGGGTTTCTGCAATTGTACACAAAACGTCTGATCCAAGCGGTAACACCAAGCAGCTTCTGTAAGGAGCTGTACCGATCCAACAACAAATCCTTTTCCCCGGCGGGGTTAGTCTCCAGGACGCATGCCCGCATATCAGGAACGGCTACGTTCGACAACGCTGGAGAGTGCGGCCACTCCGACTCAGGCCGCATCAACCACTGTGGGCCCCACCAGAGGGGGTGGTTAATTAGGGTTGGGGCTACACAACCCCGAGACGCACAATCCGCGGGATTCATGGTTCCCGGCACGTGTCTCCAAATCAACTCGATGTCGGAATTACAAATCTGCGACACTCGATTGGCCACAAACACGTCCAAGGTGTGCGCCGGAGCCTTCAACCAACAAAGGACGACCTGACTGTCCGTCCAAGCATAAACCTCTTGTATCTTAATAGATCGACCTAATGTGAGCCATACGTGGTTCAACAAACGCATTAGGAGGGCAGCTCCACACAATTCCAACCTCGGGATCGTATGACGAGTCCGAAGGGGAGCGACTTTGCTTTTCGCTATCACCAGATGCACAGCAACAACTCCGTCAACAGTAACGGTGCGGAGGTACACGGCCGCAGCAAATCCACGTTCGGAGGCATCGGAAAAGCCGTGAAGAGTAACTTTACAATTTTCAGAAGGGAGGAATAGCCTCGGCAAATGCACTTCATTAATCTCGGGGAGGGATGAAACGAAGCTCGACCAATCTCGGAGTAACTCGTCCGAGAGGGGTTCATCCCACGACACACCCGAAGCCCATAACCGTTGCAAGAAACACTTGGCCATAAACAACACGGGGCAAATCCACCCATTGGGGTCAAAGGTACGTGCGACAGTAGACAATACTAAACGCTTGGTCCAGACTTTCGGTGGTCGTAAATCCACACAATAAGTGAACGTGTCAGAGACCGGTTTGTACTGTACGCCAAGGACGGTCACCACATGGGGATTATCAACATTTTCGAATAGGTGGGGGTCCTGCTGGTGCTCTTCGGGCAAACCTACCAGTACATCAGGCGAGTTGGATATCCATTTCCTCAACTCGTAACCTCCCGACTTCAAAAGGGCGGTGAGTTCGTCTCTCAGGACAATCGCCTCTGAGACAGATGAGGCGCCCGTGCAAATGTCATCCACATAGACGTCACTGGCCAAAATGGCGGAGGCGCGAGGGTATCTCAAGCGCTCCTTCTCGGCCAACTCCAACAAAGAACGAATCGCAACAAACGGGCTCGAAGCCAAACCGTACGTATTCGTATTCAATTCATAAATCAACAAGGGGTCCCTAGGACTCTCTCTCCACAAAATCAATTGGTACCTCCTATCCTCTGGATGGATGACCGTTTGTCTGAACATCATCCGGATGTCAGTCATAAATACAATTTGGTGCCGCCGGAAGTTGGTCAAAATGTCTGAGATCTCCGTGTGCAGCTTGGGACCTACATGCAGACACTGGTTCAAGGACGCTCCAGTAGAGGTGGGAGCCGAACCGTCAAAGACCACCCGAATCTTTCCGGATTTCAAAACGGCGTGGTGCGGCAGAAAGAAGTGCTCAACGGAGCGCCAATCCAAATCGCTCACGGACATGTGCCCTAACTCCTCATACTCCCGCATGAATTCAACATACTTCTGGCGGAAGACCGGATCCTTGCTCATGCGACGCTCCATCGCCACTAGCCTACGTTCCGCTAGCGGTCGGGATTCGCCCAGAGGAGGTCGGCCGGCACGAAAGGGGAGACGGGTGATCAAACGACCAGAGCGGAGGCGACCAGTGTTATTCTGGTAATACAACTCGCATTCATCCGCTACTGGGTCGACCCGCGGGGCTGGTGGAGGTTCCTCAACCTCCCAAAACTTCTGCACCACTTCGGAGAGAGACACATTAAAAACAAGACCGCGATCCTCATCAAGGGAATCCAAAACGCGGCGAGCAGGGCCCATCACAACTGTACCGAGTGTCGTCTGCAGAGCTACCAAGCCATCTGGCTGCAAAACTCGCTTCCCCGTCAACAAAACTCGCCCCAGGACATCGGCTCCAAGGAGAGCATCAATCGGGCCTGGGCGGAAGAAATTTGGATCGGCGAGTGGGGAATCAGACACCAAAGACAACATACTCGGTCCCAAGTCAACTGAAGGTTGACGGCCAACAACTGTGTCCAACACAATCGCCGAGGTCTTAATGCCTGGCGTGGACTTATTACGTGATGTAAATGTGAAGTCAACATGCCCTAACAACCCGGGGACTTTCACATCGCCAACACCTCTCACGCCTTCCGTGTGGGGGTGCACCTTGAGGCCCAACCGCCTAACTAACCAAGATGACACAACACACCCCTGAGCACCGGAATCCAACAAGGCGCGAACTTCCACAAGGTCGCCATTCAATCCCCTGACAAGCACAGAGGCCGTGGGCAACAAAACGGTCTCTGGAGGGGTGGCTACAATCGACCGTAAACACGTTGATTGCTAGTATGTGGGGTCCCCAGACGTCCCCCCATGGTAAGGGGGTCGCTCATAGCGATCCAGTGGGTCCCAATCTCCCACATACTGCCTACGTCCAATTCGCCCGGCATCAGGCGGGTTATATCTCCCGGCTCCTTGAAGACGGGGCGGGCGCCGCTCCAAACGCGGGTATTCGGCGAGCGGCGGCGAGAATCGGTGCCTAGCATCCACCGTGTACGTCGCCCCATAGTCGCGGGGGCACGGTGACCGATTTTCAGAAGTGGGTTCCCGGGGACCCCCGCCCGTGCGAGGCTCAAAACGTCGCGGGGGGCTTCTACGACCTCCCGCATCGCTCGCAAAATCGAACCCCCTAGTTGGGGACCGATTTCCCATGGGGGGGTCCGTGGGACCCCCGCCCGTGCGAGGCTCAAAACGTCGCGGGGGGCCTCTACGACCTCCGGCAACGCTCGCATAATTCATCCCCATCCTTGGGGATCGGTTTCCCATTGGGGGGTCCCTGGGACCCCCCCCCGTTTGAGGCTCCAAACGTGGCGGAGAGCGTCTGGGGCCACTCTGGTGGCCACTAGAACTGCTGCGGGATGCAAACACCGCGGGGGGTCCGAGACCCCCACCCATACGCGGTGATCCTGCAGCGACACGCTGCGGCGCTCCGCCGCCCTCTGGGCTGTTCATGCAGAGGAGGGGATGGTGGTTGCCCTTACAAAAGCGGCATGGGTGCGCTTGGGTACATTCGCGCTGCATGTGCAGGCCCAAGCACGAGTAGCACCATGTCCGTTGTCGCGCGATCGCTCGACGGCCTTGGACGCGCTGGTCGAGGAACTTATCACAACGGGTCGTGCTGTGACCCGGTTCCCGACAGTACAAGCAGCGGGCGGTCTCCTGGACGGCGGCATAGCGGCCGGGCGCGCGAGGGGCCATACGCCCCCTACGGGGGGGTCCGGTGGGGGATCTACTCTGTGGCACAGGTCGTTCGGGTCCCATAGGACCGGCCAGAGAGGAATTATCTGCCAGTCTACTTTCTCCTTCCAGGAACGTCAAGAGGTCCGAGAAGGGTGGCAGATAAGTCGCACTATCCCCACCATACTGCTGCTCAAAACGGACCTTAACAGAGTCCGGCAACTTTCCCAGGACAATGTGCAGTAACAAAAACGACCACTGCTCCACTGGGAGTTTTAAGTTTTTTAATGCGTTTGTTCACGCCGCGCGTGATTCATTCATTCGCGTGCGTTCGTGGGTTCGGCGCCGACCGCCGCCCGCGCGACATCGCTAGCAGTTGGCCGTAAGCAGCCGCGAGACAAGTTCGTGTGTTTCTGTAGCGACGTGCCGCGCAAGTTACCTACCCATTTTGGGACCGAGATTCGTTTTGCACCTACTAGGGCTCCGGTCGGGGTACGGACGTGTAACCCGTGTGTGTTCGCTTTGAAAAGCGCCGGGAAAGTTTTAGCGGCCTACCAGGGCAAGTGTAGTATAAGAGTGTTAGCTGTAAGAGTATCCCATCGGGGGTTGTGTGGAGATCGTTTTGCCAGGGCGCGCGCGCGCCGGCGAGACAACGTCAGCCCCCCTGGATTACGGACACTATTTTAGTAAGGTAGGATTAGTTTAATTTACTTAATTTTTGCATGGGAAACCTTCGTTTCAATAAACTGTGGAACACAGTAGATGTGGTCATCACAATTGTGCGTGATCATATTTTTGGTAGCAGAGCTTAGTTGATATAATTAATTTTCATATTAAAATTAACTACATAAAATTTCATAGTAAAATAAAAAGCGTACCTAAAAAGAGTACCTAAAAATTATTTTTTTTTGTTGAAATCTCGAGGGTATTTGAAGATCCCGAGACGATTTGAAGTACTAAGAAATTGTTCTAGTAAATTCTCGAAGCGAATGTTTCTCACTTGGTGGATCCGATAATAGATAGACACTTATATAATTGTTGTCACATACTAGTGTTTTGATACGAGTTTACTCGCCTAGATGTGTATATTTTTTTTTGTGTGTCCGGATTTATTTGACGAATAGTTCGTTCGAAAGTGTGTTTATTAGTATCACATACTAGTGATTTGATACGAGTTTACTCGCCTAGATGTGTATATTTTTTTTTTTGTTTGTCGGGATTTATTTGACGAATAGTTTCGTTCGAAAGTGTTGTTTATTAGTACCACATACTAGTGTTTGTTCCGAGTCCGCTTGCCTAGTTAAAAAAGTGGAACTAGTTTTAATTATTAGTAGTATTAAATTACGAGTATTATTATTAAAAATAGTTTTGTTTTCGTTTGTTGATAACGGTTTAGTAGTTGATTTGCGAGGTATGCCATACCGTTAATCCTATACGTTTTGTTTATACCGTTCTATTGTTAGC
Source organism: Crambus lathoniellus (assembly GCA_949710035.1). Classification (NCBI taxonomy): domain Eukaryota; kingdom Metazoa; phylum Arthropoda; class Insecta; order Lepidoptera; family Crambidae; genus Crambus; species Crambus lathoniellus. The sequence goes on along the minus strand of OX453303.1, from coordinate 5,939,001 downwards.
CCTTGAAATTGGTAAGTTGCTAATAATTTATGAAACTAGTAGGGTCCGTGTATGTCGTCCGAATTTTAACCCTTGAACCCCGTTGGGGCCAATTCTGACCACGCATATAGCTGTCAACGTTCACTCAAACCCGGGGCGGCCAATATTGACCAGGCGCCGGCCGGCACAGATTACTTGTGTTTTATATTATCGTGACGCGACCTATTTCTATTGTTTTTTTGTTGATGTTTACCACCTTTATATTTCTTTGTTTGCTTGTTTATTAAACGGAATATAAATGGCTCCTACGAATCCGACCGCCGTATCCAGGGCTGGCATCCAAGGAGCTTTGCGTTGGCTTGCTTGTGCGGTCACATTAATAGACCGAGCCGACCGGGTAGGCGCGTTGCTAGCTCGGTATGGCGGGCTGGCAGCTCGGCTGCAAGACCTGGAGCGCCACGCCATGGAGTGTCGCGCGTATTTTCTGGAGAACCCCCCAGCTGATGATGCCGTGTCGGAACAGCTGGAGCAGGATGTAGCTCAGGCCTATGAGCTGGCTGACCAGTTCACGGAGGCGGCTGAGAGGGCCCTGGCTGTTCGGAAGGGGGAGCCGGTTTTGAGCGGGGAGGTCAAACCTACCCCGACGGCGTTGCTAGGCCGATTGCCTACATTGGAGATTCCCACTTTTAATGGGGATCTGTCAGCCTGGATGGGCTTCATTAACCTGTTTGACAGCCTAGTGGATTCACGACGGGACTTATCCCCTAGTGAGAAGTTGGCCTATTTGCGCTCCTCCCTGCGAGGAGAGGCCAGCGCGGTGATCCAGCACCTGCTCATCAGTGACGACAACTACCAGGTGGCTCGCCAGCTTCTGGTTAGCAGGTACCAGAATGTCCGGTTACTGGCGGACACCCACGTGGCCACGATTTTGGCCCTCCCGCGAATCACGCGGGTACACCTGTTACGGAGGGAGTTGCTGAACCCGCTACTGTCAGCGGTCAACTCCCTAAGGCGATTGGACCTGCCGGTGGATCAGTGGTCCTTTGTACTGCTGCACATAGTCCTCGCCAAATTGCCCGCTGAAATGAAGGGGCGTTTCGAGCAGAGGTACGGAGGCGACAGCGCCTCGTATCTCCCGCCCTTCGCGGACCTCCTTCGTTTTTTGGAGGACGAATGTAGGGTGACGGACCACCTGGAGCCCGCCCCGGTTCCAGGTGTTGGTCGTAGGGTGGCGGCGAGGGAACAGCCCCGTCGCCCGACCAATCGCTATGCTGCCTTCCAGCAGTCCCCTCCCCCCGCACCGAGTGAGCGGTGCAGGTATTGCAGGGGAGATAGGCATGTGGTGCACGAATGTGCCAAATTTAGAGGCCTCCGCCCAGAGGGACGGAGGGCCGTTGCGAAACAGCGCCAATGGTGCTATAGGTGTTTGGGGGGACACATGCAGTCGGCGTGTCCCCAGACCGAGGATTGTCGTCTTTGCGGAGGGAGGCATCACCCCCTCCTTTGTTTGGACCGCAAGGACGCCGGGAGCGACCGGGGTTCGAATTCCTCGCGCACGGGCGGGGGCCCGGCAGCCCGGAACCGGTCCCCTAGAGATTCGGCGGGGCTTAGCCCCCCCGTTCAGTCCCCCCCGGAGAGGGGGAACTATAGGAGAGACGCCCCCGCCACGGGCGGGGGTAGGGGGGTACCACAAGAGTACGCCACGGTGGCGATGGGCACGGGCCCTATTTGCTACTCCCCCCCCCTAATGGAGAGGCCTCGATTGGGGTACTATGCACCGAGGCACGCCCCACACGGGTATTACCCTGCACCTAGGAGTGCTGTTGGTCGGGGCCAGTATGTACCCGATTGGGACCCGCTCGCCCGGTACGAGCGTCCCACATTTGGCGCGCCGACTCAGGCGCGGGGGGGACAAGTACCCCCCCAAAATTTTTAATGGCGCCCCTGTCGGACCCAACCACCCCTCCGGAGCTTGTGCTGTTGCCAACAGCCTCCGTGAATGTTTGGGGACCTAAGGGCAATGTTGTAACGGTGCGTGCCCTTTTGGACTCAGGTGCCCAGGGGTGCATAATGTCCAGGTGGCTTGTCCGACAGCTGGGTCTTTTGCTTGTGCCGCATCACGAAGCGGTACGGGGGGTGGGAGACTCGCGGATCCCTGATCCGATTGGTCGAGTTGAGTTCTCCTTCTCCCCCCACTTCACGCCAAGGCCGAAGATCGGTGCTTCGGCGATAGTTTTTGATAAGGTGGTTGGACCACTCCCGCAAGTGCGAGTGCCGCCATCCACGATTGAGCTGACGTCTGGACTGGCTTTGGCTGATCCTTCCTTCCACCGACCGGGCCCAATACACTTGTTGATTGGTGCGGATGTCCTCGGTCGTGTATTGTATGGAAGCAAGCGAGTTTTGCAGACAGCCGATCTTGTCGCCTTGTCCTCGTCGCTGGGTCATGTGGTGATGGGAAAGGTACCACAGACACCAGAGACCCCGTCGGTAGACCGCCAGACCATTGTCGGTTCTACTTTGTCCGACGTTCTCCAAAAGTTTTGGGAGGTGGAGGAACCTCCCACTGCCAAGCGGTTGGATCCGTTAGCCGAGGAGTGCGAATTGTTCTACCAGAACAACACTGGGCGCCTCCTCTCGGGTCGCTTGATTACCCGCTTGCCCTTCTTGGCGGTTCGCCCTCCTTTAGGGAGCTCCCGACCGATGGCCGAGAAGAGATTGTTGTCCATGGAGCGTAGGATGGCCAGGGATCCCGCATTCAAGGAGAAGTATATAGACTTCATGCGGGAGTATTTGGACCTTGGGCACATGTCCATCTCGCAGTTGGACTGGCGTAATGTGGAACATTACTTCCTGCCACACCACGCTGTTTTGAAGACTTCCAATGGGAAGATCCGCGTGGTCTTTGATGGTTCGGCGCCCACGTCAACCGGAGTGTCGTTGAATCAGTGTCTGCATGCGGGGCCGAAGTTGCATCACGATGTCTGTGATGTTTTGACCAACTTCCGCCGGCACGCTGTCGTCTTTGTGGCCGATATCCGCATGATGTTCAGACAGACCGTGATTCACCCGGAGGATAGACGATACCAGCTCATCCTTTGGCGTGAGGATCCCCAGGATCCGATGTTGGCTTACGAGCTGAACACCAACACTTATGGTTTGCGGTCGAGCCCCTTTGTGGCGATCCGTTCGCTTTTGGAGCTCGCAGAGCGCGAACGGCTACGCTATCCCCGGGCATCTGCTCTTATTGAGGGGGGGGCCTTATTTGTCGACGATATCTGCACGGGGGCCTCGAGCTTAGATGAGGCTCTCGTCTTACGTGATGAGCTGATTGCGCTCTTGAGGGCTGGTGGCTATGAGTTGCGGAAGTGGCTGTCTAACTCACCGGATCTATTGGCAGATTTGCCTAAGGACCACCAGCAAGAGCCGCTCCTCTTTGAAAATCCGGAGACTCCAGACATGCTGTCTGTTTTGGGAGTCCAGTATCGACCAGTCCCGGATTTGTTCACATATAGACTGGAACTGCCAGACCCAAAGGTCTGGACTAAACGCACGGTGCTGTCTACTGTAGCCCGTACCTTTGATCCGAACGGTTGGCTCAGCCCTGTAGTGTTTTCGATGAAGTGCTTCCTACAGGAGCTCTGGGCTGCGGAATTGTCCTGGGATGAGCCCCTCTCTGGTAGCCTCCTACGAGAGTGGGTGAGGTTCGTGTCATCCCTACCCGACGTCAATCGGGTTTGTATACCGAGGCAAATGCTGCCTTCGGGAAAGTTTAAAGCCTCCCTGCACGGCTTTTGTGACGCGTCCGAAAGCGGATACGCGGCAGCCGTTTACATCCGAACGGTGGATGCAGCAGGCGTTGTCGCCGTACACTTAGTTATGGCCAAGAGTAAGGTCGCCCCCCTTCGGACTAGGCTAACCATTCCGAAGTTGGAGTTGTCCGGCGCCACTCTCTTAGTACGGCTACTCAATCATGTTGCCGACACCTTGGGAAACGGTGTCGACCTGGAGTCGATATTTGCGTGGTCTGACAGCCAGGTCGTCCTTTGTTGGCTGAAGAGTTCAGTCCACACCCTTGAGGTTTTTGTGGCCAACCGGGTCTCACAAATTCAGACTTCAAAGGCCCCGTTGATTTGGCGCCACGTACCGGGCGAATTGAACCCCGCAGATTGTGCCTCCCGCGGCTGCGAGGCGCCTGAGTTAGTGGACCACCACCTATGGTGGAGTCCATCATGGTTGTTACGGCCTGAGCGCTCATGGCCTGCCACCCCGGCTGTGGCCAGAGTCCCAGACCTAGGCATGCGTGTTCACGCCGTGGAGACGGTGGCGGCTCCGCAGATGGAGTTTTTGTTAGACCGCTACAGTTCTCTTGATAAGTTGCTCGGCGTGACTGCTTGGATGAGGCGCTTTGTGCGAAATTGTCGCCAGCCTCAGGAGAAATTGTTGTCTCCGGTCCTCGCCCCACAAGAGCGGCAAGACGCTCTTTTGCATTGGTTGCGAGTGACGCAACAGCGAGAGTTTGAACCGGAGCTGAAAGCCCTGCGCTCAAGTAAGCCCAAGTTAAAGGGACCCTTGGTGCGGTTGAATCCCTTCTTGGACAGTACCGGATTGCTGCGTGTCGGAGGTAGGCTCAGACATGCCAACCTGCCGTACGGATCACGCCACCCTTTGTTGCTCCCCAAGGATGGACCGTTAGTTAGACTGTTGATTACAGACCGACATGTAAAGAATGCTCATGCCGGTTGTAATGCTTTGACCGCGCTCCTCCAACGAGAGTTCTGGATTTTGTCAGCGCGGAGAATAATCCGATCCGTTATTTTTCGTTGTCTCCCGTGTTATCGTTTGCGCGCCGATACGATGCAGCCCCAGATGGGTGATTTGCCTGCCGATCGAGTGAACGAATCGATGCCCTTCTCAGGAGTTGGAACGGATTTTGCGGGGCCATTTACCGTTAAGACATCGCGGCTTCGTAATGCTAGAACGGAAAAGGCTTACTTGTGTGTATTTGTTTGTTTGGCCACTAAAGCGGTCCACCTGGAGGTGGTTAGTGCCCTCACCACAGAAGCCTTTGTAGCCACGTTGAATCGTTTTGTGTCTCGCCGCGGAATGCCGTCGTTAATAAGGTCCGATTGTGGAACCAATTTCAAGGGCACCGATAGGTATTTAAAGGAAGTTTGTGAATTTTTGGATAGGAATAATTTTGAGATCGGATCCACACTCTCTCGCAGAGGGGTACGATGGCAGTACTCCCCGCCATCCTGCCCCCACTGGGGAGGGATTTTTGAAGCAACTGTAAAGGCCGCTAAAACTCACCTTCGTCGCGTTATTGGGGAGACGGTCCTCACGTTTGAGGAACTCGCGACCGTATTTTGTAAGGTTGAGGCGGTCCTCAACTCGCGTCCGTTGTGTCCGTTGTCTTCGGACGCGAATGATTTAGAGGCCCTTACGCCGGGCCATTTTTTGATTGGCAGACCGCTTAACGCCTTGCCGGAATATCCTTATTCCGAAGTGCCCTCCGGACGGCTCTCGCGATTTGAATTGCTCCAGCAGCTTACGCAGAGTTTTTGGCGCCGTTGGCATCTGGAGTATTTGCACATTTTGCAGCAACGCGTTAAGTGGTCGGATAGGACGACCCCACCCAAGACTGGAGACCTCGTGTTGGTAAAGGATCCAAACCTGCCGCCCCTCCGCTGGCGTTTAGGACGCATTGTTCAGCTTCATCCGGGGTCGGATGGTGTGCCCAGGTTTGCCGAGGTCCTGGTGGGGGACTCTGTTTTGAAGCGAGCGATCGCTACCCTCTCTCGCCTGCCCTTAGATTGAGTTGGCGGACAGTTTGCTACTGTCCGGGACGGGGGGATGTTCACGCCGCGCGTGATTCATTCATTCGCGTGCGTTCGTGGGTTCGGCGCCGACCGCCGCCCGCGCGACATCGCTAGCAGTTGGCCGTAAGCAGCCGCGAGACAAGTTCGTGTGTTTCTGTAGCGACGTGCCGCGCAAGTTACCTACCCATTTTGGGACCGAGATTCGTTTTGCACCTACTAGGGCTCCGGTCGGGGTACGGACGTGTAACCCGTGTGTGTTCGCTTTGAAAAGCGCCGGGAAAGTTTTAGCGGCCTACCAGGGCAAGTGTAGTATAAGAGTGTTAGCTGTAAGAGTATCCCATCGGGGGTTGTGTGGAGATCGTTTTGCCAGGGCGCGCGCGCGCCGGCGAGACAACGTCAGCCCCCCTGGATTACGGACACTATTTTAGTAAGGTAGGATTAGTTTAATTTACTTAATTTTTGCATGGGAAACCTTCGTTTCAATAAACTGTGGAACACAGTAGATGTGGTCATCACAATTGTGCGTGATCAGCGTTGTATGCAACCAACAGCGGATTCAACAAAGCCACTCTCAAGTGCATCACGCTGGCAACGCGGGGTAAATTCAAAATGGCGGCAACATGGTTGTCCGCCAGACGTCGTACGTTCTGGTACCGACGGGCAATCAAATCCCTAGCAATAGGGTAGTTTTCATCCGAGGGGGCCAAATGTTGAACCGATTCAAGGGCCTCCCCTTCCAACACGGATAACAAATAAGCTAACTTCTGGCCCTGGGTCAAATCATCCCGGGCATGTACCAGACTATCAAAAATATTAATAAAGCCCTCCCAGTCCTCTAGACGACCAGCAAAGCGCCTTAAGTCTAAGGGGGCCAATCTAGCAAAGAGAGGGGGCATACTCTTAGATGTGACCGGGGACGGGCTCGGATCATTCTCTCTTGCCACTTGCAAAGGTCGAGCCACCTGGGTAATTCTGTCCGCAAAATCATAACACTGGTCCACATCCAAATCGACTCCTTGTCGCATTTCCACATCGGCCTCAACAGTCCTTTCCAAAAATAAGGCATACTGTTCATCAACAACAGCCAAACGTACGGGCAGATCTACGTATCTGTTCAACAAGGCCTCCGTCCTATCCGGTCGATCCAACAATGCGACCGCAGAAGCTAACCACCGGAACTCAGAACGTATTTTGGCTTTAGCCGAGGAGGCCGTCATTGTAACGTCCCAAATTTATCAACAAAAACAACAAATTCAAAATATTCACTATAACACAAAATCTCCAATATTTGGAGGTTATTACTAACCACAAAATTCCAATATTACAACAACAAAGTATTTATAATGACACAAACTCTTAAATATCTGGAGGTTATCAGAAAACAACAAAACTCACTGACTATTGAAATTCACTCAAAATCACTGACTATTGAAATTCACTTGGATATCAACACAACATACTGTTACACAACAACAAGTTAATTTTAATTATTTCAAAGCACAAGTTTCAATGAGTTTCAATGTGTAAACAATGTCCCAAATCATTTAAGTTTCACTAAGTATTGAGTGCAAACTTATTAGCTAACCTTTTATTAGCTATTATTTTAGCAACAAACTTGTCAATATTCACAACTCAAATTTGCTAACAAACTAAATAATAATTATTATGAGCAAAGAAAGGCATCTGTTTACACTTTGGAACTTCAATACATGACAATTAATTACAAGACATGGAACCAATAACAAAGGAATGCCCTTTACTTTTCAAATGCAAGTTAATTACCATTTACAAGTACAAATTAATCTAGTCCGGACCAGACTGGGTCATCAAAACGGCACTGATTAATACAAAGTTTTGGCGTGGGCCTCTCAGGCCTTCAAACTACGCTCTGCTACCAAAAAATGTTCAGTACACCCCTGCTAAATCCGCGGAATCGGCTTAGCGCAGTGGAAGCTGGTATTACTAATATAGACTCCGGACAAAAAACTAGGTTTCAGCCGGGATGTAACTGAACAATTGAACTGCGATACACAGCGGAGAGAATGTTAAGTAAGGTGAGGTTACATACGGGTCTGTGTGTCGAACGTCTCCAAGGCAGAAGTGGTGTAAGGGAGCGCGCGCGCCCCTGATGTCCTTTCTTCGTCTGCCAACCTTACCAATTCGTCACCTCACTCACAACACAAATAACAGCGTTCCCAAGACACTGGGCGTTTCAACAATAGATACACAATAACACACGGAGGAGCTTTTTGTCAAGATATATATTGCCCCTGCAACAACGCGTGGTAGACAATTATCTTTCTTTCAAAACTCCGCGACCAGCCCGATGGATGGCGTCAAAACCTTGGTCGTACAAAACGGGATCACATAGATAATTTAAGATTTTATTCAAACTCGATATGCCAGGCACATTCAACGCGAGCAATTTTTAACAAATTCAGCAAAATTAATCCGACATTTTTCTAACAAGAATTTCAATCAAGTGTCACTGTCAACTTCAAGTGACAGCTAAATGTCAATTTGACGTGACATTATAGATGCGTTCAGAAACGTCGATCTTTTCCGAACACTACTAGAAAAACATTTATTATAACCATTAGCCTAAAACTCGACACTTTTAATCATAAGTGTCTGCTAGGACAGCCACTCTACAAAACACAACATGTAAACCAAAAAACCAAGTCCCGATGGTTTCCACTATGTGATTTCGGAAATATTCATGTGACGAAAAACTAAAAATGAGTGACAGCAGGATTGTATGCCTTGCCTGAACCTCTAGCACTTCTTATGTGAAGAGACTAAAATTATATTTAACACTCAAGTGAAATTCCAACAATTTGACATTGCAAACACCTCGACTTAAAAGATTAAAATCTTAGAACATTTATTTTAATTTTAATACAAAGGCCACTAACAAAAACTTTCAGAAAAATTATCATAGTAGCCAAACTAAAATCCTTTCTCTAAAATTTCATTATAAAAATTAATCTTTTTAACCCTCCTTCACTATGAATTACAATTTCAGACGATTTTGTTAACAGGATTTTTGGAAGCTTAATTACCTATTATAATTTTCTGCAGACAGATTTCTTGGTGGAAATTAGTTAGTGTTAGGGTGCCTTAAGTGATTATGTGCTAATTTACTAATACACCTCGAAGGGAGGTGATTAGGGGCGGAACAGCGGATATCGCCGCCGTGACTCAGCTTCAAGATGATGGATGGACCTAAGTACCGGTTAGCTACCGATTTTTTCGGCTTCCACTGCCAAATGGTAAACGGTCGGACGAAACGGAGTCTTGCTACAAATGAGAATTGCTTTCATACAAAAATAAGAAACGGTCTCTGATCTTTAGCACCGCTAACTAATGGCGGAAATACCGGTTCACTTTTGCCTTTCAATTTGAATGAAACAACAAAATTGAACAATGTAAACGTAGATCGTCCTCTAGCGCCTGTATTTCTGTGTCTTTCAACCAAGGTGAATCAATTTGGTTGAACCGTGTATTAGCTTAAGGCAACTGTTTACGGTATAAAAAGTGCACTGCTTCTTAAAGTACGAGTGATTAATACATTTAGCTCCGAGATGATAGATAGACCTAAGAATGCTAAACGGTTGGACAGAAAGAAGTCTTGCTTTACGGAAAAGTATGAAACAGACCCTCATTACCAGCCCCATCCGAATTCTCGAACTATGCGTCTCAAACATCGCCCTGTCGCGTTGAATGTCAAAGGTATGAAAGAGATGGCATGATGTCCAAGCTGAGTAGCGCTCAAGTATTCGTTCGCCAGTTTCTGGTGAAGTCGCGCCACATTTAGAGTTTGATATACGCCCGAAAGTGACAGGGCGATGTGTGAGACGCTCCCAAAGATAAGTAGCGTACGAGTATTCGGGCAAGAGTGGTTTGAATTTGTTCTCCATTCTTGTACTTTCGACAAATTTGTGTTCCGATTAGAACGGAGTTTGAACGGAGCTCGCTCGTCTCGCAGACACATTCAGCTCAAGTTTGTTAAGGATAGCATTTTAATAGAAAGGTAACCTATATAAAACTACAAAAAAAACCTGAAAAATATTAAAAAAGTAGATTCTATTAAATCGTATTTGCACCTACCTATACCTACTCTACTGCAAAACAAACCCAAACCATGTAAATCACGTCCCACAGCACGACTAAAACAAAACGGTGAAATATTTCACCTCGCAAGTCTTTTTTCCTAATGAAAAATGCAGTTGGAACCGGAAAAAACTGGCAAAAACCAGTTATCGGCCGTTCGCAGCCCTCGACCGTTTTACAGCCGAGGTGGGCGTGATTTGTTCACGCCATTTCTCATTTTTGACCTTTTAACGGGGAACGATTTAAAGAAATCTCTGGACGTGTAAAATTTGTGTTTTTTCCCTTTTGTGATGAGTTTAGATTTGTGGTAAACTACATCTTTAGCCATCTTTGTTTTATACATTTGAGAATCTATGATTAGATTGGTACCTAATTATTTGAAAATAGTGAAAAGAAGTATTAGAAAAAGTCGACCCGTCTAACAAACTAGCTCCGATGGGACTCGAAACCACGACCTTTCGATTCTTTTTAATTCTTCATTTTCATTATTTGTAGACCATGCGGAAGACTAGTATCCATTGTTATCGTTAGTTTTCGATAAAATTGGTAGTATTTCTTACCAAAAATTATCATTTTATATGAATTGTTACATTAAAGTTTCTCGCTTACGGATGTTGGGATTTTAAATAGTTCTAATTTTTCTCATGCAAAACGCGAATATCGTATGTAAATCCACAATATTAATATCAGTTATTTTATCGGTCCTCACACAACTTCTGCACCTGACACGTCGGAACAAGGAGTCTGTAATGAAGTGGGGGGAGGGGGGGAAATGTCACACTACCTTGGCTCTCCATAGGAAGTGGTTGGATGTTGGCTTAACTCACAACTTTATACTGCATAGGTAGTTCTATAATGTCGAGATTCAAAGCTTTGTTTTAAGCTTAGCGTAGCTTGGCATAGCTGCGGGCCGATTGCCGTAGTTCTATGCAGCGCGTCTTGATCACGTTTGCGTCTTGACTTTTGACTTCGTATTGCCGTAATGACATAACGACGCACATGTCACGCAAACCTATAGTCCCACAATCCTGTCTGATCCGGTGACATCCATGACAGAGGAACCACTTGCAATACGAAATTAGCTGTCAAAATCGACTGTCGTATGAAAACTGTTTTAGTTCCAAAGATTATCATCGGAACAGAAACCGTTGTCTCACTGTCAAAGCCGCGCGTTATCAAAAACGGTTTTGCACATCAACTGCACGTCAACTGCACGTCAACTGCACCTACTCTTGACTAATGCGTCATAGGATTACCGCGATCGGGGCCCGGTCTGCATTCAATAGTTATCGTTATAGCAGGTAAAAAATTGTAAGAGTTAAGAAATAGATAGTTAACACTGAATATAGGAACTATTTATAATAACAATACCAATATTAATACAAATACCTACTGGAAAAGGATTTTCACGACATAACATGAATGTTTAAAAAAAAAACAACGGGTTGCACTCCGGGAGTGCCGGCAGAAGTGAAAAGGGCTCTCTAGACTTTTTCACAAAAAAAAGGAATTTGACAAAAAAGAGAAACAAATACGGACTAGATTTGAACCGAGGTCTTCTGGCTTCAATGCCGCCCGTTTTCTAATCTGAGCTATCACAACTTTGGAAACGGTGGCGAAATTTGCCTTCGTACTCCGAATGACATTGAAACAGTTTTAGTTTTCGATCTGACGGTCACGTAATCATGACGTGAGTTTAACATTTTTTACCCATCACAACAAGTGCACAACGCCGTTAAAGAAGTTTTCACTTTAAAAAAGAATCGTAGTATATTGTAGTTTTGTATTCCCCGATACGCTGATGACCGTACATCCAGTAAATTGTGGTGAGCGTCGAGCGTCGCGCCGGAATTAACTTCCTATATTGAATTATCATGCTTGTGTGATAAAACATTGCACGCTATAAATTGTTCAATTCAAAAATGATTCTCATTTCGTTGTCAATCTATTCGGATTGCTATTATTCTTAATGACTAGTTGCGTTGCAGGGTTTCACCTGCATTAGGTATTATGCTGCGTTTAGTCGCATAATGCCCAATTCGCGAAATGACTAGGTACATAGTCCAATTCTCTAAACGACCAATTCGCGAAATTACCAGTTCTCATAATGACCAATTCGCGAAATGACTAACTTTTTTTCTTCTTTCAAAACAGTATTTTTTTTGTATAAAAAAATTATTGAAATAATTGATTCGTTTTTCATTAAATTGCATTTAATTTACCATATTCCTAAATTTCATAACAAAAATACTGTTCTCATACAATAAAAAAAGTTAGTCATTTCGCGAATTGGTCATTATGAGAATTGGTCATTTGGCAAATTGGTCGCTTAGAGAATTGGACATTTCGAGAATTGGTCAATTTGCGACTATGTAGTCATTTCGCGAATGGGGCATTATGCGACTAAACCTTATGCAGTTACCTTTCACCTGGGTATGTCGCGGTAAAAAAGATTATCTCTTATTGTGGCATTTCTTAAATCTATGATAGTTATTCAATTAAACGAATAACAAAAATGCTGCTATAATCTTTGTTTTTCTTAGTTACGTAGGGATAAAGAGCATACAACAGCAATTTTTTTACAAAGTTGTCTCTACTGGAAAAATATGGTTTTTGCACTGCAGTTTAATGCCTCTCAGGTCCAGAAAACACGAATCCACGACCTTTGGTCAGAAGGCAGGATTAGTACTCACAGTAATATCTCAATCTGACAGTTTATCTGACAATTTATCTTAGTCACTTTTACGCAGAAACTGCACTGTGTCATCAGATTTATGTGCTGGCAGTAATTTGCTGACGTTCCATTGTTCAATTACTCGCTTCGACTGATGAGTAGTATGAAGGCAACTTTGTGGAGTAGTGGCTATTATTTGCTGGGGAATGAATATGAGCCTATAAAGGTTGAATGATGTTGAAATACAAAAACTTATTATCTTATGTACCTATAACTAGCTAAGGGCTAGCTTTCCGCCCGCGGCTTCGCCCGCGTGGACTACACGACGTTATTCCGTGGGAATGTGGTATTTTTTCCGCGATAAAAAGTAGCCTATGTTCCTCTCCAGGCTACAAAGTATCTGTGTCCCAAGCCGTTTTGGCATGATTGAGTATCATCCAAACATCCAAACATAAGGTAGGACGTATATCAAACGATGAAAATGGATGTTGAAACTAACGCCCGAGTATTCGGACACTGCTTAACGTTGTGGGGATCTCATTTATTTCATCATCATCATCATTACTAGCCATTATAAGTCCCCACTGCTAAGGAGAATGGGTGATGACCCACCACGCGGGCCCAATACGGATTGGTGTGTATTAACGAGTGTGAACGCATCCGAGACCAACAGCTTAATGTGCCTTTCGAAGCATGGAGTAGCTCGAGATAGTTAATTTTTGGTCACTTTCCGTGACCGACCATTGCAAAAGAAGCTTAAAACTTCAACGATTGCAAGCCGAGCACGCTAACCACTGCGCCACTGGCTCCTCATACTTAAAATAGGCTTATTTATTTATTTATTCATCATCTATCATGATGTCAGCCGAACGACGCCCACTGCTGGGCATAGGCCTCCCCCAAGGATCTCCACAACGATCGGTCCTGCGCTGCCCGCATCCAGCGGCTTCCCGCGATCTTGACCGATCGTCGGTCCACCTTGTAGGGGGCCTGCCCACGGAACTTCGTCCGGTACGCGGTCGCCATTCGAGAACCTTTCCGCCCCAACGGCCATCGGTTCTCCGCGCTATGTGTCCCGCCCACTGCCACTTCAATGATGCAATCCTTCGAGCGATGTCTGTTGTTTTAGTTCTCCTGCGGATCTCATCATTTCTCATTCGATCGAGCAGGGAAATACCAAGCATCGCTCTCTCCATTGCTCGCTGGGTGACTTTGAGCCTTCTTATGAGACCCATAGTAAAAGACCACGTCTCATTTCCATAGGTCATTACTGGCAACACACACTGGTCAAAGACTTTCGTCTTGAGACATTGAGATATTTCGGACGCGAATATATGTCGGAGCTTCCCAAACGCTGCCCATCCAAGCTGGATTCGACGAGAGATCTCTTTCTCAAATAAGTTTAAAGCTAAGTAAATAATAATTCTACTAAAAAAAGACGGGATATAAACCCGCAACTGTTAAGGGACACAGTTCACCGGCAGGCCGCCTGCAGTCATCCATCGAACATGCCGCCTGACATACGGTTATTGTATGTAAAACTGTGAGTGTGTAGCTGTTTGCAGCCAACTTAGTCTATGGGGCCCTTTAGATTTCGGGTCCACTGCTCTTCCAGTAGAATTACCGTTGCGGCCAACTTAGACTATGGGGCCCTTTAGATTTTGGGTCCACTGCGCTCTTCCAATAGAATTATCGTTGCGGCCAACTTAGACTATGGGGCCCTTTAAAGATAAGATAAAGATAAAAATATTCTTTATACACTTAGACATAATTAATATGTACTTATGAATCGTCAATATTTTCCTACCACCCATTCAAGACTTTTTTAACTGACAAGAAGAATGGGCGCAAGAAACTTGCCAGCGTTTCTTAGTTAGGTAACGACATTTACAAAAAAAAACATATCGTTACTAATACAACAATTGCTTAGTATAAAAATACATCATATTAAACAGTGATTATGTTATGTGTTACATCATGACCATGCATTGCGGTCATTCAAATAATCGTCTACTTTATAGTATCCTTTGCTCATCAGCGACTCTTTAATGTAACATTTAAATTTATGCAATGGAAGTTCAATTATATGCTGTGGAACTTTATTAAAAAAGGCTATGCTTTTCCCCAGAAATGAGGCTCTGGATTTTTCTAGCCTAAACTTGGGAACGACAAGTTTATCTTTATTTCTTGTGTTAAAGCGATGAATATCGCTCTGCTTTACAAATGTATTATAATACTTTTTCACATAAATTATATTTTCATAGATGTAATGTCCTGCAACAGTTAAAATGTTTATTTCTTTAAATAGATCTCTTAAAGAATCTCTCGATCGGAGGTTGTAAATGGCGCGAATAGCCCTTTTTTGGAGCACGAATATACTTTGGATGTTAGCGGCTGAGCCCCACAACAAAAGGCCGTAGGACATAACACCATGAAAATAAAGTTTTTTTATTTAGATTTGGGGTCCACTGCTCTTCCAATAGAATAACTGTTGCGGCAAACTTAGACTATGGGGCCCTTTAGACTTCGGGTTCACTGCTCTTGCAATAGAATTACCGTTGCGTGCGACGCAATTAGACTATGCGGCCATTTAAATTTCGGGTCCACTGCACTTCCAATAGAATTATCGTTGCGGCCAACTTAGACTATGGAGCCATTTAGATTTCGGGTTCACTGCTCTTCCAATAGAATTACTGTTGCGGCCAATTTAGCCTATGGGGCCCTTTAGATTTCGGATCCACTGCTCTTCCAATAGAATTACCGTTGCGGCCGACTTAGACTATGGGGCCCTTTAGATTTGGGGTCCACTGCTCTTCCAATAGACTTACCGAGACTTAATTTCCTTCTTTGCTGCTTCTAAGCTAGCGCTAGTCCATCAATAAGAATAATGTCCTTCCATTCCACAGACAAGTTTTAAGTTTAAAAGTTTGATTCTGAAACTCTACGTAGATCTAAAGACTTTGAATACAACCGGACCGAGTATAATAAACACAGCTCAGCTTACTTCAGTCTTGCTATATGACGTGGCCTCTTTAAGGCTTTTGTGCTAGATAAGAAGATGCTTTGTTTCATATAACAATAAAATTCTTTTCACTTTGCAGATAAGCTGGAGTTAGACGGGCATAATTTTTATTTTACAAGCGCTTTATCAAGCCGTTGAAAATATGCAATGTGAGAACACAAAACGTTTTTTTTTTAATTAACATTTGTAACTTTTTAAATCTTGTTTTGCAGAGGTTGTTGATTGGACTTTATTATAAGAAATATACGATTACTATGTAGTACTTACTCAATACTAAAAAATATCACAAAATAATACATAGGTATACTAGCAGCTTAACCAGTCTGCTGTGATACTGTAATTTTAGAAATTTCGGCTCCTTGCAATCAACAGAAAAGAAGATACACTCATGTTTGATACTTCAAGATTTAAATGGACCTTTTAAAATATTGTAACAGGGATTTCACGTATTAGCCGGGGAATCAAACGACTGGGCTTGGTACAGGGTTGTATATTACATAGAACTTTAACCTCTCGTCTGTGAGCCCCCCTACCCCTAAAAAGTTGCTGTCAGTGACTGCTAATTCTAGCCATCTCGCACACAGGCATTTTTTTTAACGACAGGACTAGTATGGATACGTCTTCTGTTGATTTGTCTCAAATATCGAAAAAAATGAGTCATTTTTAAGTACAGACGATGTACGTACAACACCAATGATAATAAAAAGTCAATTTATTTGAAAAAGGCGATAAAAATAAAGAAATAAAATACCAGGCTTATCCATACTTAGTCGAAAAGCTGCGTCTGTGAGGTGGCTAATATTAAGCCACTCAAAAATGCATTTGCATAACATTAGTAGGACTGATGACCTTATCGTAGAAAACAGCATCACCGTTCTGTTTCACCAAGAGGAAGCAGCATAGCCGTGAATCTACTAGGTTTGCAGGCGCTCAAACATAGTTCCCAGCAGGGTGGAACACTATGCCTTGCAGTCTATCTATCTATAATCTATATCTATATCTATAATCTATCTATAATATTAATATGATGATCTTGAAAATGAAGATATTAGGTATATAATGGACAATAGGTATAAGGAGGTCCTATAGAACCGTGTAGAAGTCTCGAAACCGCCGGCTAGAATGAATGTAAACAATAACAGTAGCACCATCTGTTGACGAGGTTTGGTTGAATGAATAAATGAATAAATTCCCTGGTCTCGGATTGTCAAAATAGCCGAGCACTCCATCCGGATTGAGTGTCCATCCATCATCAGCGACCGTCAAGAAACTGAAATTATCGAAGCGGACGGCCGAGAAGGGTCCTAGAGGCCCGCCCGCTACCCGGTGACTTGCTATTAGCATTTTTGGGTTAAAACATTGTAACAAGGAAATGTGACCAAAAGCTTGTGATAAATAGATGAGACGGGTCTTGTTAATATAATAATAATATATTGTCAGAAGATTTTTTTACTGGTCGTTGCTCGAGCAACTAGAAGAATCGGCTTTCCAAAAATAGGTGTTTACATATGAGATTGCCGTTGAAGAATGTAGCTTTCTAATGGAGAAATAATTTTTGAAAATTGGTCCAGTAGGTGTTAAATTTCTCCATTATATTAAACAAGTAAACAAAAATATCAAATCTTTCCTCTATATAATATTAGTATAGATATAGATACCTACAGAACATTTAGATATCTAAAAAGCCTATAAGACCAGTATACGTACATCAGAGACAAAGATACAAATGAAATTCTACATAATTCCCCCGTATCATTACGTGTAAAGTACCCTCGGGAACTTGGCCTTTAATTACAGTTTAATCTTTGCAGTACCAGGGAAACAACTCGTATCTTTAAAAGACAATATAATAAGCTGTTTTTGACGGGTCCTTTGTCAGTATTATCATGCCTGAATGCGCCAGGGGCTGTGGATTCTATCCTCTTTTGAGACAAACTTGCGTAGTTATAGAATACTACCTTTCCGCCCGCAGCTTCGCCCGCGTGGACTACACGACGTTATCCCGCGGGAATGTGATATTTTTCCGGGATAAAAAGTAGCCTATGTCACTCTCAAACTATCCCCATATCAAAAATCACGTCGGTCCGTTGCTCCGTTTCTACGTGAAGGACAGACAAACAAACAAACAACCACTGTCACATTTAAAATTTTAGTACTTATGGATATAGTAAAAAGTAAGATTAAGAGGATTGTGTAGCAAACGGGCCCCATACAAACTACGATTACGTTTTCCACCCTCTAAACCTTAACATAAAGCAATTACAGAAAAATGGAAAATGAAGTATTTAGAAAAACCGACCCGTCTCACAACTAGCTCCGATGGGACATCGGAGCTAGTTGTTTTTTCTAAATACTTCATTTTCCATTTTTCTGTAATAAAAATTGCATTGTGAATGCAAAAAACTAAAAATTAAAATAAAGCAATTAATTTTCGGTATGTTGTTGAAATGCATAAGAACTAAAAAAAAATAGAAAATACGACCTATATTTAAGGTCTGTTCGTTTTGGTTTTTTTTTTTTATTTCATCTATATATATAAAAATGAATCCCTATTTCCCTTGGTCACGACATCACGCGTGAACGGCTGGACCGATTTGGCTAATTTTGGTCTTGAAATGTTCGTGGAAGTCCAAGGAAGGTTCTTACGGTGAGAAAATAGGGGAAATATAAGTGGGGGTAGAGTAGAAGTAGGGTAGGGTAAAGGTAGGGTAGAGTATAGGTAGGGTAGGGTAGGGGTAGGGTAGGGTAGGGTAGGGGTAGGGGTAGGGTAGGGTAGGGGTAGGGGTAGAGTAGAGGTAGGGGTAGGGTAGGGTAGGGGTAGGGGTAGAGTAGAGGTAGGGGTAGGGTAGGGGTAGAGTAGGGTAGGGGTAGAGTACGTGTAGGGTAGGGTGGAGTAGGGGGTAGGGCCACGGGAACGAAGTCGCGCTGGGTCAGCTAGTTGTAAATAAGATTTAAAAATATTGGCACTTTTTTGTTTTGTATGAAATTACTTAAGATAAGCTTTTGTAACACAATGTTTTTGATAGCTGCTACGGGTTCAGTTTGCCAAAGTCTACCCTGATTTACCTTTCCCTACTGCTTCTTAGTAAAACTTTTCAAAGGTTTATGTCATACCCCGGATCCTGTTACATCCGCGCTTTTGTACACCGCCAGGCGAGATAGGACCGAGGCGGTCTTTTGTCGGTCTTAACGCTGACTTTACTGAATAACATGGAAAAGAAAAGAGTTTGTCTATAGTGGGTCTTTGCGTCATTTAGACTTTTTAGCTCAACCTCTTTAAGGAGTTTTAATGTAATTTCTTAAGAATAAAGACTGAGGAAGGTTTACTCTTCAGTTCCCGGTGTCACCTGTAGGTGACGGTAGATTCACAATCTTCTGTAGGAGACAGAAGATTGCTAACGGGTGACACTGGGAACTGAAAGGTAAGTTTAAATAGTTAACCCCCAGGTATTCAATTAATAGATAGGACTTTGTGATAAAATTTTGAACAGGAGTTTTAATAAGAATTTAAAGACTGGTATTTAATAAATTAAAATGCATTTAAAAACGGCTGTAAAAGGAAAAGCAAGTAACTTTAATTTAGGAAATATACTTTTATCGTAAAAATAAACAAAACGTTAACCATAAAGATTTGGTTTAACTTTCGAATCAGTGCTATTTAACCCAATTTCTGTGAGTTACGACTAGAGGTCGGTAGTGGTGGCGCCACTATACATTGAAACTGAGAAACCATCATAAATATCACAATTCACAATACATAATTTCCGAAAATGTGGTTTAACAGGCAGCCAGCTATCCAGAGGCGGATCAAACGTGGAGAGCGCCCTAGGCCAGCACCTCCTAGGCGCCCCTCTAGACACATTTTTTACGAACTTCGAAAGAACGAGGAATGTCTTACTGCATAGTTGGTAAACACACACATATAGTTGAACGAGTATGTAAAGAATATCATTTATTATTTGGGCAACGTTCGCACGAGAGCTCATGTCATTGAAATAACGCAAAAGATCAGGCACCCTAACTGATACGTCATATCAATTATTATTATTATTGTTGAAGATATTCATATTTTTTATTTCGTAACCATTGATTGGTACAGTCCTATCGATTTATAGCTCTAGTTCAGATGTTCAAATGTTATTAGAGATTAAACGAACTTACCTGAAGTGAAGTTCTATCTTAATTATACGAAGGCTTCGTCCGAAGAGATTAGCTTGATTTAACACTTGTAGTACGCCCTAGTAATCGCCAATTTCACACTATATTGAGAATATACCTATTTATAAACTAAAAAAGTAATAAAAGACAATTATTATTTTTTAAATTTCAAATGCGGGTATTCAAGAGCGATCTGGCTCAAGCGCCCGTCATAGCTGTCATTTAGTTTGGAGTATTATATTTTTCGAATAATATAGGGGAGTAGGTAATAACTTTTGGGAGGGAGGGATGCTAATCTCTTCGGACGAAGCCTTCGTATAATTAAGATAGAACTTCACTTCAGGTAAGTTCGTTTAATCTCTAATTATACTTCATGCTTCGTCCTCAAGATTAGCTTGATTTAACACTTGTAGACGTTTAGAGACTAGTGTTCGAAAAATATGCAAAACTTGTAACAGGCTACTGAATAATATAGATTGAAATTATAACATAGCTTGCTTCTTTATTTTTTCAACATAGAGCCAAAAAGCAATAAAAAAGTATTATTTGTTACATAAAAAATCAACATCGCTTATGAAATAAACGAAAAATATTTAGATGTAAGCACTCAAAACAGTGCTGCCAATTTTTATCACAATTGCTGTTTACTGGCCTGTTATAAAATTTGGCAAACGTATGTAATTCTGAAAACCAACCTGCAGTTTTATAATCTGGTCTATGCTAAAACCTAAATTTTGCGCAGCTGACGTAGCAGCATACCGGGTATTATGCGCAGTGAACGTAAAAATATCAATTCCACTTAAATGTAACGTATTTTTTATCCATTTGAATAAGGCTTGTGACGTAACAGGCTTATATGGCTTTCGGTAACTAATAAATAAATTGTCGGAATCAGGACAGAGAGACATTGTCATTTTAAGGTAAGTAATCAAAACTCTTGCAGGACAAATACTTGGCTTTTCGTTATAGAATGGTATAACGAGCAATGGTTGAGCTGCGCCAACACTAGATGTCTTTATGAGAATGGGGAATTTTGATTTTAATTGACAAAGAAGACTTTTCAATATTACAAATACTAATTCTTGAAAGGGTTCGTCGTAGCCTTTTTTTTTTTTTAATATATATTTTTCCCAGATTCTAACTTTCGTTAGCAAACCACTTTTCAAGACAATTTAAAACCTGTGCTATATTCCAGACTTCATTAAATTTAGGGGGTGGAGGTCTGGTATGAAAAACTCCTTTAATAAATCTTTTTATTTCTTGATTTTGTGAGATATTAATTTTAGTTATTAAAGCCAAAGCAGAATGATAACAGTTAATTGTGCGATACTGAGCGCCACTGTTAAAAGCAGTTGCAAAAAATGGTGTATATCGGGAATTGATACTTTCGTATAAGTTTAGTTTATTTTGTTGACAATAAATAAACCACTTTTAATAGCAAACTTCGTATTGTTTATACGAGTTATCCAAAAGGGAGTTAAGCATGACGTCCAGAGAAAATTGTTTGACGCCTCTTCGTATCATCACCATCACCAGGGTAATGGAGTTGCGCATTTGTTTGCGGCTGGAATTTGTAGATAAAATTAGGTTTGAATCTGCTTTGAAAACGAATTGTTTACTTATTAAAAGACTCTTAAATAGTGGATACCACGGTTATGTGGACCAAAATGGAACAACTATTGAGTATATCTGTGGCATTGTCAGAGATAATCTTACTTAAACATTTAAGAATCATTGTGAAAGGACGAAAAACATAAATAGACATAATAGACATTTATTATTTCAACGACTAGCGTATCAATGTCAGGCCTATGAAAGTTTTCAACAATTTGTTGAAAGGCATAATCAGCTAGCTGCTATTCTTGGTCTGCCTGCATAGTATTATCTGAAGATCGAATATGAGATGCAAAAACGTAAAGATTTTTACGTTTACGCCATTGCCAGAGGTCTTTTGCGATCTCTGTCAAGTGTGGGGAGTGTATATCACCCATACGGTTTACGTAGGAAATTACCGTGGTATTGTCAATTCGTAGAAGTACTTGCCAGTTAATATCTTAAACCAATAAACGCAGCAAGAATTCCTAAATAATTTATTGCCTGCTACTTTCTTTTACACTCCATAAACCACTAGCTCTGTCGTCTCCACGTACAATTCCCCACCCCGTAGTTGAGGCACCTGAAAAAACTTGCAGGTCATACTTGTCTATTTTTATTTTGGTGCGGGTCCACCAATAGAAATCCTGTTCCAAGTAATAAGGTATATCCATGTACTTATTATATATATTTCAAATAATTTAGTATACAACCAGCTGCATTTCACGGCGGGACAGGCGGATATTAACAGTCCAATAAAACTAACAAATTCTCTAATTTTACACCTTTTTAAGTTAGAAAACTTTTGTATTGCCAATTTAATTTTGGCAAAGTGACCTAAAATTACTTTTAGTCTAAACTATATCCTAAGAAGTTACAAGACTGAGAAGGTACAAAATTACTTTTATCGGTAGTTAAAATGAAACCTAAGCTTGTAAGCAACTTTACGGTATCTTGTAAGTTTTAAGACCCTTATATTAGACAGAGGTCATCCAAATATATTGTTAACAGGTAACCACATAATCTTATGAATTTCATGACCGGTTTCATGATGACTTTAGTGAAAACCAAAGGAGCTGTGTTTAAGCCAAAAATAATAAGACATTAAATTTATATGTTTTTTGATCAAATTGGTATCTTAGATATTTTCGGTCTTCCTTGTGAATTTTTAACAAAAGTATGCGTCTTTCAGGTCTACTGTGCACGGTTACAATCTCTAGATATCAATTTTATAACTGTTCTTAAATCCTCCAGTTTAAAACGACTTGTGTCAATAAATTTATTTAGTGATAAGCTTGGTAATTTGGCTTGGGTACTAAAAAATAGTTGATAGATATTGATAAGATCTGTTATCTCTGAAATTGCAGAGACAGCAAATTTTTAATTTTGTGTATGAAAAGAGCCTTTTCCTTTTCACTACATTTTCGGGTTGACGGTGATACAGGTTGCATCGGTTTTCGATTGAAGGGAATCTTATATCCTTTTATATGAAAAAGAACCAGTGGGTCCTTGGTAATCATTAAAAATTCTTTATAGAATAATGATAAACGACCTGAATGCGTTAACGTATTTAGCGTCGGCTGTTGTTCTGTCTCTGCCACGGATACTGCGACTGCTTCTTCGTCCTGGGAGGGCCCGTCGGCCTGCGACTAGGACCCGGACCCTTCCAGTTTAAATTTCGCGAAGAACTGTATGGATTAGAGCTTGGCTTCTTATTAGGAAACTTTTGTGTCGTTGATTGTTTTGGGTCTGTGCCAGACTTGTTAATAGCTTTAGCTGATTTTATGGTTTCCATTAAGTTTTCGCCGAATAATTGTTTATCAATTTTAATATTTTGAAGAGAATCCCTTAGATCCATCTTCACGGCATTCAGAAACATAATTGTAAATTGAATTAGAATTTTTACAATCACACATAATTTTTGCCAAATCCATAAGTGTTTTTAGCAAGGCTGTATTTTTCTCATTTGCAGACAATATAATAGTATAGATTTTACCAGACAAGTGTTTCCAGCAGTCGATTCCTTCTGTTTCAGTTGAATGGCCTTATTGCGTTTAGCAATAATATCTGAAACAGCAGCTTTAATCTTAGGATCAAGCTCAGGTGGGTCAATCAATTTGCAATTTTCTGGGATCATGTACTTATGAGTTTTTTACGCAATTCTTTGTTAGTACCTGTTGTGTCCCAGTGCTGGAAAACTCCAGCACTTCTGACTGAAGTAGGGTCAGTACCTAATATTTCTAATACTTCACTATCTAACTGTATGTTTTCTATTTCAAGAGCAGACGTTTGATCTGAAGGTCTATCACGCTTCGGAGCCTCAGTCGACGAATGACCATGCTGTATATTTGTAATGTTTTCAGACTGGGATGTACTGGGGATTGGTTCCAGAAGTGGCTCCAGCACTTGTTCTCATTATCCTTCAGGTTAACCCTTAGAACATGGTGCGTCGAGGCCAACTATGACCTCTTGGTCGTATGTAAGGGACAGAGTAAGCCTCATGTTCATACAATTTTAGCATGTCAGTATAATATTGTAAGAGACAGTCCCCAGTTATAACAACACGTACTGTCCGCAAACAACACTTAGTAGTACCTTATAACAGTCCCGTTGTACTGTTTGTAGGACCCAGTGACTGCAGTGTATATAATGATGATTATGTTATCATTATTTGAGATTATGTATTTGCTTAACCTTAGGTATGCAATTAAATTTCGTAAGAGACAGTCCCAGTTCGGAAAAAAAAAGTACTGTCCGCAAACTATTGAAAATCGACACATCATAATAAGCATAATACTTTAGAGTACATAACTGTTTTTTAGCTTAGCCACTTATGTGAATTATTTTCAGTAAGAAGCAGTCCCAGTTCAATGAACGTACTGCCCGCAAACTGTTTAACAGTACCAGTTCGAAAGAAAAGTACTGTCCGCAAACTATTGAAAATCGACACATCATAATAAGCATAATACTTTAGAGTACAAAGCTGTTTTTTAGCTTAGTCACTTATGTGAATTATTTTCAGTAAGAAGCAGTCCCAGTTCATAGAAAGTACTGCCCGCAAACTGTTTGAAATCTACTTATACGAGAACTTGTAAAAGTCTGTGACGAACTAATGCATTTATGTTCAATTATAACTTTAAAATTAATTACTTAATAATTTTGTTATACTTTATCAAAAAGTATTTATTTTACAAACTTAGTAATAAGTAGTTAAATAGTCAAAACGTTTTATCGTTGAACGTAATTATCGTTTGCATTTTTTGCGAAACGTTAGAAAACCAGGTCACTGAACTTCAATTTGCAATATAATATGTCAAGGCCATTGACTTATGAATGTATAAAAATACATAACGTACCTTTAGATAAGGACGACGAGCGATAGAATTGTTCCGATAACTCAGAACAAGATGAATCTTAGCGGTGGTGGTGCTTCTTTTTTCGCTCCAACTTCCTCTCCAATCTTATAATTTTTCGTTTAATGTGTTCACAATTATCTTTTTTGCGTTTGGGCATCCTAAATAATCACTTTTAACAACAACTAACAAGTTTTTTAACACAATTTAAAAACTAGATGTGAAACGGCGACGCACTAGAAAGCGAATGACAGCTATGACGGGCGCTTGAGCCAGATCGCTCTTGAATACCCGCATTTGAAATTAAAAAAATAATAATTGTCTTTTATTACTTTTTTAGTTTATAAATAGGTATATTCTCAATATAGTGTGAAATTGGCGATTACTAGGGCGTACTACAAGTGTTAAATCAAGCTAATCTTGAGGACGAAGCATGAAGTATAATATTTTTTATTTTAGGAAACTCAATGATTGATATAAAATGGTGCGAAATCGCGTGTCAATTGTTTGTTATCACAAGTTTCGAAAAGATTTTAGGGCGATGATTTTTTATGACTTTAAAAGTTCACTATCTCCGCAAGACTGCACTGCTCGTCTTCAAAATGCTTTTGGGAGCGAAGCACCTTATTTGTTTGAGCACTGTAAGGCGTTGGTACGAAGAATTTGATCGTGGCTGTGTTTCTCTCCATGATGAAATTCGTGAAGGTCGGTCGGTTAGGCCGGAAGAGGCCGTGATAGCTTTCAACCAGCGCGTGAAAAACATGCCCTCAGATCAATAAAATAATAAAATAAAAATAAAAATAACTTTATTACTCAAAATCAATTTTACAAAGAATTGAGACACCCCAGAGAGTTATAATGTACTCGTGTTGAGGTAGACTCGCCCTTTCCCAAGACAGTAGGTAAGTAATAACAAAAGGAAAAAAAAATAATAATAATAATAATCAGATCAATGGTCCTCATGTTTTCAAAAATGGTTTGACCGAATGAAAAAGTGTTTAAAATGTCATGGAGAATACTTCGAAAAGCAGTCAATATATTACTTTACATGTGAATTGTTTTAATAATGAGTCACGCAAAACTTTCAGTGTGCCCCTCGTATATTAAAAACTGAAAAAAATTATAGCATTCAATAGTTTTGCATAGAAAAGAAGATCTCCGAAGCGCAAACTCTTGATAAGGAAACTCTAACTAAACGATCGCGTGCGCCCCTTCGCAACCTGGCGCCCCTAGGCACGTGCCTAGTTTGCCTTAGGGATAATACGCCTCTGCAGCTATCGCTGTAAGCAATCCTTTTTTAGTTCCAAATTTGACCACACTGGCTTAGATAAGTTTCTGGCACAAAACGCTAGTAAAACCGCCCGGCGCTGCTTTAGGATTCTTGATTGCACCACGCTTGTAAACTTACTGCACTGTACATACACACCGACTGCACATCCCTGCACACGAAACGAACTTATCCTATTACAAATTAACCGAAGTTTCTAATCAGAAAGTTTGTAAAGCACTAAATTCTTGGTTCAAACTCGACTGTCGGCCCCAAGTTCCGAATAAAATTAACTTGGCTATGGTCCGACTGCGGTTAACTTTAGACTTTAGATCTAACTGCCGAGTAAAAACTGCAGATTACATCTGGTGTGAAAATTACTTATCGTCAAAGGTTATTCTTCATTATTATCACCGCCTAGCTAGTGGTTCACACCACCGACTTCAGACCCAAAGGTCCCGGGTTCGATTCCCAGTGAGGGGTACATACTGTATTCGGTTTGGTTGGTGGTAGGACTTGTTCTAAGTCCGCCTGGCTAGCTACCACCACCTTATCTAAGTCTGACGCCATAACAATTATGTTTTCAGCATTATTGTGTTCCGGCAGTTAGAGATAAGATAGCCAGTTCCTCATTGATTGAGGATTCCGGGAGTAGTGCGCTTCCACCTTCAGCCTTATCACCACTTAACATCAGGTGTGATGAAGGCTAAGTGCAACCCGTAGTAGATAAAAAAAATATTGTAGCTGCGACCGCTTATTGAGGTTATGCCTCGTCTACTGTGAGGTCTATATAGGGATGCTCGATTTCGATTCGATTAATCAGTTCCCACGGGAACGAGTTCAATACGTTGGACAATAAAACGCCATAGCGCGATGTAATGTACCTACACTCAGCGCCATTTAATAAAAATAAATTGAACTAAAAAGTGAAGTTACTCAATTAGGTTAAATCAGTATTTAGCTAGCTGTGATGGAATCATAAAGGAAGAAGTTGTTCTAATGAAATAATCACAAATCTTACTAATAATATAAATCTGAAATAATAAATTTACTAATAATAAACATAAATTTTTTACAATATTCCTAAACACAAAAGGAATTGTCGTGGTCAACAAGAAATGCTATGAGTAGACGATGTAGCTTGCTTTTTGATCTTTCTCTGCAATGCTACGTCATTGTAATCCTTGCATTTTTATCCTTCTACAGCATTGCTACTTCAGTTTTAGGGAATAAGATAATGTTATGCACAAGTACTTAGAGAACACAAGTGAGTGCGGTAATCGGCTTAGAGGATTCGCCGAGCGAAACATCGCCCATTTCTCCGAAAACCGGGTAACCTCCCAGCTGTCTTGTGCTGTAGTGGCAATCTTAAAGGATAACGTCACAATAGAAAATAGGACATCAGTAGGTACTCGTACCAAGCACGAAAAACTCTCGTTAATGGTAATCGTAATAGTAAACAATACCATCCGTCAAAAATCTGCCTAAATTAAAGTCTGGACACATCGGGCGCTTTGAAAACCTGTCAATCTCATACATTCGTACGATGTCGTACACATTGAAGCGCGCGCTTTCTGACAGGCGTTCGTCAGACGCACGTTGTCAGATTTGGCCTTAGAGTTTGTACACATTGGGCGCTTTGAAGCGCGCGCTTTGGTAACGCGCATTCTGAGAACCTGACAATCTCATACATTTTTGATATTTCGTACACATTGAACCGTGTGCTCTTGCGCTTTTTGATCAGCGCGCGTCATACGCGAGCTGTCAGTTTTGGCGTTAGCCGAGCGTTCTCAGATACATGGGCTGGGTGCTTACCATCAACTCTTATTGCGGTTTTGTTTAGGACCTAAACTGATCTGCTTCGCTTATTCGTACCACGACAGCTTAATATCAATGACAGCGATTCAGTGATCGATCAATGACATTTCACAGCCGCTGAGCTGTCAGGAACTCTTATTTGACTTATAACCCGGTCGATTTAACATGTCACCTGCAGGTTATACCCGTCCCTCTCACTCTCCGGGCATGACAGAATCGAGTGAAAGAGACGGGTAGAAGAAATAGGACACAAATCGTTCGGTCATTTACATTTAGCAATTCATTTGCGATCCAGTTTTTAGAAGGTCAGAGTACGAAAGAAAGCAATTCATTTAAGGAACCTATTCTGCATCGCGCTATTTTTGAATCGCTGTCTTAAAGTTGATGGTAGGCACCCTGGCCTTGGGACTGTATACACGTGATCGCGCGCTTTTGTGTAGAGTGGACACACGTTTAGGAAATTCTTGAGAAATTGACTCTCTTAATTTTTTTAACTACCCCTCATATCAGCTTATCCGAAGAAATTAATCAAATTATTTTATGAAATTCTATGACAATTAAAAAATTTAGGTTCTTGTTGTCTAATTTAAGATACAATGTAATGTAAGTAACAAACATTCCATGCGTTAGTCTGTTTTATCTCTTAGTATTTGGTCCACCCAATTTCGGCTTCAATTTGCATTGCTTGTCAAAAATCGCAATAACAGAGAAACGATGGACAAGCAGAACGTGCAAATATTAATACTATTCTGAAAAGTTCCCGAGGGAATTGATGCACTTTAAAATTAAGTTCTAAATTGACAACAAAATAATAAAATATAAAACAAACGTTTTATTTTTCACAGCAATATATTATATTGATATAGTAATATTAGTAATATCTACCTATGCGTTTGCTTTTGTAATTTCAACGATAGTCCGACACAATATTTCAAGTATTTAATTTAAATTTCTCTCAGCATTCTCGGTTCAAGTACCTACCGTCTAGCTATGCTCAACTCTTCCGGAACTTAAGTTACAAGTTAGTTCGCAACTACGCTGTCCCAGTAGTTCCTTGTAAGTCTAGTACCTACCTATAGTACGTACGATCTAGTTTTAAAGTACTTGTGAACTTTTACTGTGGTCCAACTACCTACTACTCTTTGTATAACTCTGACACTTAAATAAGTACTAGTGGTTCCCCGCGGTTTTATCCGCATGCTACCCGTTCCCGTAGGAATATCGGGATAAAATATACCCTATGTCACTCAGGAAGAATGTAGCTTTCTAATAGTGAACTACTTGTATTTGGTTCTGATATACCTATCCATTGCATATTGCTCGAGCTACTATCTCGAAAACAGATCTCTGTAAATGTTGTCTGATAAAATTATACAGGGTGTTAGTTTAAACAAGGGACATACTTCAGGGGGTGAAAGTACCCATCAATACAAACAACATTTACTATGGGACATGATGGGGATCGTCTGATTCATACAAAAGTGCAATACCGAATGGGCCAAAATGTATGGAACAGCTGAATTTTTTTTCGCGATATCGCATTTTGTCCCATAGTAAAAGTTGTTTGTATTGGTGGGTATTTTTATACCCGTGGAGTATGTCCCTTGTTTAAACTAACAGCCTGTATAATTTTTTGCTAAAAACAATTCTGTTTATTCCTCCTTTTTCAACACCAAGTGTTTTCAAAAATCTTTTGAACCATTTAAATATTGAAAGATAGTGAAAAGGAACAAAACAACTCGTTACAAAACTTTTTCTATCGAACTTCCTTAAAAAACCCTTGTCTTCTTTCATTTCAATGCCTTAGAGGTTTCGAAATCCATTAAAAACTTTTTCGGGTCGAAACAGAAAAAAAACCGGTTTTTTAAACCGGGAATAAGCCAGAATGTCGGGTGAGGAAAAATGATAGCACGCAACCAATCGACGAAATACTCACGAACGGGATCAACTCTAAACTCGTTCGAGTGGATATTACTCGATAATTATTTAATACTAGCTGACCCAGCGCGACTTCGTTCCCGTGGCCCTACCCCCTACTCCACCCTACCCTACCCGTACTCTACCCCTACCCTACCCTACCATACCCCTACCCGACCTTTACCCTACCCTACTTCTACTTTACCCCTACTTAACCCTCCTTCCCCTATTTTCTCACCGTTAAAACCTTCCTTGGACTTCCACGAACATTTCAAGACCAAAATTAGCCAAATCGGTCTAGCCGTTCACGCGTGATGTCGTGACCAAGGGAAATAGGGATTCATTTTTATATATATATAGATGTATTTTTTATAGTTCAGATCGGTTTTTTAAAGTAATTCAATTAAGAAGACGAAAATGTACCACCACCCTTCCTTCAACTTGCTCCAAAACTACTGGATCAAAAAAGTTGAAATTAAACATGAAAACCTATAACAATTGTATGGTATGTATTACAAGAAAATGGTTTATACCTATGTGAACAAACTTACATTTACACTTGGTTGACATATTCTCCCATACGAAATGTATGGCAGAATTTATTTTTTCAATTTAATTACAGTTTTATTTTTTATTTGAAAACAGTCACTTATATCACAGTCTATATCTTTTCCCTGTGCTTATATTATGGGACCGTCCCTATAAAGGCCAAATTAGAATAAAATGCAAAGTTTTGCAACCTGTAGGTACCGAGCGACATATATTTTAAATTTGTTTCTTTAATAATTACTTGTACCTTCTTTATAATGAAACTAAGATTATCCTGGTTTCTGTTGGAACCCATTCCACGCGAGTTTTACTTGCATATATGTCGTTAATTTCTTGTCAAACCATTTATTCTGCCCTTTTAGATATAAAAATACAAACACAATAAGTTTCGTATGCATATACTTCGTATAATATAAGAAGGTATGCATAAATATTGGACACAAAGTATAGTACTGAGATTTATTGGCTAGAGAAATCGGGTACCTACGTTTTAACCCGTGGAGCGTGGGCTTAACCCTCTCGATGAATGGATTTGTCATAGCCACTGTCGCGTATGACCGACCAATCCATTCATCGAGGGGGTTAAGCCCAATGCTTATAAATCGATTCCTCTTGAACGAAAATACGAAAAATTGGTGTTCTACCGTTAGATCAACAAGCGCTCCACGGGCTAAATAGTACCACAGCATCTCCAGGATCCTGTGAGAGTCGATTCTCCCGCGGGATTATAAGCGATGTCGGCACATTAAATAAAGTGGCTTTCGTTGGAAACATGTAATTTGTTACGCTTCACTCCAGTATTTATATGGAATACTAAACTAAAGTACGTTTTATAATTCGGTGCAAAAAAAAAGAAAACAGTATTACCATATTAAAACTCTATATTCACATTATGTAGAATTCTTTATTTGTGAACGACATTGCCGTTAATTCAAAACATGCTTTTACTGGATAGATATTTGTATAACATTATTAATAAAATTAAAAAAGTGGAAATTACTCTTACGTAAACAACAAAATAATTTTTCGAAGGGTTGTTTGATTGATTTTTTTTTTCACGTACTGGCAACACGCAGGCACAACATATTTGTGACGCAGGGGTAACAAACCTACTTTAACATGTGTGTGATTATTTGATTGATTTTGATTTGTATTTAGTTTACTTTACGTGGGCTCCTATCTGCTTCGCGTACAGTGCTTCTTTTACATTATTTCGTAGATTTCTTGTTGTTTCTGTTATTGTTTTTGTTTATTGTTAAGTTTGAACCGTTGTTACTTGTTACTATTGTGTCTGTACTATTACTATCTAACCCATTTTGCATTATCTTATGCGCTTTAGCCCAAAATATAGTTTTATTATGTAGATTTTAACAAAATCTGTAAAACCAAAACCTCACAAAAAATTTGGTTTAAAAGAGACACGAAGAAAAAGGTTTGCGACACCCTGTTGCCAAACTCAAATGTGAAAGTGACATTTTTTTTTTGCACCGAATTATAAAACGAACTTTAGTACTCACTAAGTATCTAACATCACTGATAAAATTGTAAAATCCAGTGGCTTCTAAATAGTGCCTCTCTATGATCCTGTGAGAATAGATTCTCCCCCGGGAACATGATAGACGTGTTGGCCCGTAAAATAGATTTGGTCCGTTCTTAGAGTGTTATTTGTTACGCCTGCTCACTCCAGTATTTATTTACTGTGTTCTTAAATGGAACTAGTGCTAACATTGATTAAATTGTAAAATCGAGTGGTTTCTAAATAGTGCCTTCCCGTATAGTGCGAGAGTAGTCTCCCGCGGGAACATCAGAGACGTCTCGGCGTGAAATATTGTTGTTTCGTTGCAAACTTGTTATTTGTTACACCTTATTCTAGTATTTATTTACGCTGTTCGGGACTTCGGGTATAGATTAAATAAATTAAACTATAGATTACAGAAGAGAAACTGATGGTCGTCTATTTGACAACAATGAATATCTTTTTACAAGCTTTTTATTAACTTGCCATGTTAGTTAGTTAGTTTATTAGTTAATGGGGGACAAATGTTGCAAGCTTAATTTGACCCACTTCCCAGTGTCCGATGGAGCTGAAATTTTGTATACTGGTATGGTTCAGATGACAATACAATATTAAAGTACAGTTTGCAAAAAAGCTTGTCATAAAAAAAAATACTAAAAACTTATTACAAGCTCTTTATTAACTTGACATGTTAGTTTGTTAGTTAGTAGGGGACAAATCTTGCAAGCTTAATTTGAGCCACTTCCCAGTGTCCGATGGAGCTGAAATTTTGTATACAGGTTTGGTTTAGATGACAATACAATATTAAAGTACAGACAGCAAAAAACTTGTCATAAAAATGAAATTTTTACTATAAACTTATTACGATTCAAAATGACTTTTTAGAAAAAATATCTAGACATAGTGATTGAATGAGAATCTAACTGATAAAAAATTTCACAGCACCTGTCTAGATGGGATAAAAGTGTGTTTATACTATAATTTCAGAATGTCCAGATAAAAAGCTTCTCAATGACATTCTGCGATTGAAAATCCAATCACACCAGTGACAAGAAAAATACAACTCTTTTATCATAACTAGATCAAGAGCTCACCGAGTAGAACTCAATTTAATCCGTATATCTTTTTCTCCAATCTGCCGTGTCACGGTTTGGAATCAGAGCTCAATGCTCATTCCAGATAATAATATGTGAGAAGCTTTTTCCTACATTTTGTAGGTAATGAACCATCTATTTAAATATTAACCATCTCCTTTTCAATTTTTGAAGTCGGTTAAAAATGAATGTTGCTTAGCGCAAAACTCGAGAACGGCTGGACCAATTCGGCATTTTTATTTTTCATATTTTCCATAAGACGCACGGAAAGGTTTCATGGACATAAAAAACATGAAAATAGCAAAAACAACACTGTGGGGGTAGTAATATCTTCACATTGATGAAATTAACGCTGGCTATACAGCGTGTAAGAAGTATTTGATAAATTCGACGCTTCTCGTAACGACTCCGTAGCTCAGTGGTTAGAGCAGTCGCCCGGATAGCGAAAGGTCGTGGGTTCGAGTCCCATCGGAGCTGGTTGTGAGACGGGTCGATTTTACAAGCTTTTATTTAACTTGCAGTGTATGTATGTATGCATGTCCGTTCGTCAAATCTTGCGAGCTAAATTTGACCCACTTTCCAATGTCCGATTGAGCTGAAATTTGGAATTTACCTTTAGTTCCGATGACAATGCAATTAAATATATAATCAGTATAGTTATCAATTCAGAATTCTTGCAAATTTTCAAGTACTATATTCTTGTTTTGTTGTGATGGTTACTTGACACGTGCTTGACCAAAGCCATCTTCTATCTCACTCGTTGCACTTGTTTGCTTGTAACAAGCCATGCTCCTTGGAAAAGCGGCAACGTTGCAGTCGATTACGTCAACGTGTTCTGTTCCGGTGGCCAAAACTGGAACTAACGTGTTTTGTTCATAATGTTATTTTACTGTCAAGTAGCACTGTCCAACCAGCGCTGCTGTCACCGGAACAGAAAAGATTGTTGATCTATACACTTTACTCTTTGTTCTATATAAACAAACAATCGTGTAGTGTTGCCAGGTTAGGCGATAACTCTCACTTCCGAGGCAAACTCGCTCTCTGAAATGTCAACGCGATGAACTAGTTTGGCCTAGGAAAAACTAGTTTGTCCTGAAATCTGGTTTGGCCGGTAAAATATATACAGTATTTTAAAAAACTTTTAGCCCAAACAAAGTTCCAAAGTCAAAAATTGTGTTCCAAACATTTCCCTCTATATCTCTTCGTTGACTAGGCTTAACTTGATATAATATGTTTACGCCTATGCGCCTGAACGTTTGCCTTTAGCAATCGCGTTGAGTATTGTAATTTTGTTATCATGTGTGGTAGGAGTTAGTAACTGTAGGTAGTATATGAAATTGTATTTTTTTTTACTTCACTTTTCTGCCTTGTCACGAACAGATCTTTCTGCGCTTAAATTAAGCTTTTTTATCAAAATTATAAGTTTTTAAGAAGATTCCGAGTTTCATTTGAAGCTCCTCTATGTTATAACAAACATAAATTGGTGGCCCATGAGGGGAGACAGAATTCTACTACGTCATTGCCACTGAAGATGATGCAATAAGTAGACAGTCGAGGACCCGGACTGGATAAAGGTGGAAATAAACGCGCATCACAAATCCTGAACACCAACGCATACGGAGCAGTGGAACAGCAAAAGTTTCACCACCGGACTGTAAAGAGCAAAGAAAAGATAAGTGTCTTTCCATTGACCTTTTTCCGTCCCTAAATTGCATACCTAAATATCCATCTTATTTTCCTAAATATCCAAAACTCATAATTACTACTGTCAAGATAATCTCCACTTGTTAAACTTATCATTTAATTCAAAAAAAAGGGCAGAAAATATTAAAAAAGGTGATCTCCAATAGCTATCTACTTATTTGTTATATTTTCCTGTCTGGTTTTGCATTAATTTGTTGTTAAAACCGATTAGTTTTTACATAAATATTAGCTAACAAATCTAACATAGCCATAAAAACATAGGTAGGTATACTTTCATCGTCCAACTTAATTACTGTGATGGTAGGTACCTACCTACAATAAAGTGCCAAACCAACCAAAGTAGGTACCAACAGCATTGTAAAAAAGGGATCATTATTTGTTTTATAGTTTAATTGATATTAGGTGTTGGTACTGTTTCATTCCATCAAAGCCATAATTAGTTAGTTTCATATTTTAATTAGGTACCTAAGTATGTTCAGTTAGGTACTTAAATTCAAAGATTATAAGTCTAATTTCATTAATTTTATTCAAATAAGTAAATAGCTTTGTTCAATAGTGCACTTTCCCTCAAACCTAAATTAATCATTAGGTATACTTTTATTTAAATATCTTGCTGACTATTACAGAAAAAGGTGGCAAGAAATCGGCTGTTGTAGCTGTGCCACTGTGTTCGGTACTACGGCGCAACGCGTTATCAGCGGAATTGCAACAAACCGGTTTCCTGTTCAGCCAAGTTGAGGAGCGTGAGAATAACTTTCATTACCTACTTTGCTTTTATTAACGCTAACGATTTAAAGCTATAATGACGAATCCTACCGAAAAGGCCTCAGTAAATGTTTCTAATGAAAAATTAAGTCAATTAATTGTAAAACGTAGCTCAATAAAGGGGCAAATCACAAAATTTAAAAAATATTTGAATGGTTTTGCTAGTGTAGAAGAAATTTCAAAAATTGCATTAATTGAATTGAATTTAAAACTTAGTAAGTTTGAGGCATTGTCGGTAAAATTCGACGAGTTGCAGGGTGAAATAGAGGTGCTAAATTCTCAAAATATTGATTCGGAAATTGATGAGCGAGAGAACATTGAAACTGATATTATTACTAATATTGCTGCTGCTAAAGCTTTGGTCGAAAAATACACCCAAGCTGAAACAGACATAAGGCGTGCGTCAATCGCTCACGAAGCTCACTGTGCTCTCGATCACCAAGAAGTTAGCTTTAAATTACCTCAAATACAGATTTCTAAATTTGACGGCACTTATTTCCGCTGGCTGGAGTTTCGCGACACCTTCGAGAATTTGATACACAACAATAGCCGCATTAAACCAATTCACAAATTCCACTACTTGATATCTTATTTAGAAGGCGATGCCGCTAGGATTGTATCGAATCTCGAGGTGTCGTCGGCCAACTACAATGAGGCTTGGAAGTTACTCTGCGAGCGGTACGATAACAAGAGACTTTTGATAAATCATCACTTGAGCTCATTACTTAATATACATTCTATTAGTCGCGAGTCGGAGCGGTCCTTGCGTTTTCTGGTAGACCACGTTACAAAAAATCTACGTGCTTTAGCCAATTTAGGCCAGCCCACAGACAAATGGGACACTCTAATAATTTTTATGATGTCCTCTAAGCTTGATGGTCGCACATTAATGAAGTGGGAGGAATATCGAAACACGCTTTTAGACGTACCTAATTTAGAACACTTTCATAAATTTTTGATAGATCGCGCAGACGTGTTGGAATCATTAAACCGCAACAAATACGAAAATAGTTCATCATCAAAGTATATTTCTAATAATGTAAAATCGGCTCCTTCAGCGACTAATAACAACAATGTTTCCACTAATAAACACGATCGATCTTCATATACTAAATCATTTGCTAGCGCTAATAGCCAGTTAAAACAAAATGTATTTTCATGTGTAATTTGCAATGAAAACCATAAAATATATGACTGTCCTACATTCAAGGCTAAGTCCGTTAAAGAAAGAGTAGTCGATGTAGCTAAATATAAACTGTGTCATAACTGTCTTAGACAAGGGCATCCCACCAGTGAGTGTCGTATGGGCCCTTGTAAGGAATGCAAAAAGAAGCATAATAGTCTTCTCCATAACCCGACCTCAGAAACAAAAAAGGAGCCTGAAGTTGTTTGTCAGTCTGGTCAACTAGCTGCCAGCAATAACCAAGTCGTATTAAGTACTGCCTTAGTTGAAGTATGTAACCCTAAAACTGGGGAAAAACTCCAGGTAAGGGCTTTAATGGACTGTGGCAGTCAGTCATCATTCATGACCCAAAGACTAAAGAACAAATTAGGCTTGGATCCTATTGAAATTGAATCGTTAAAGGTAATTGGGATTGGCAACAATTGTACTAATCTAGTGAAGGAAAGTTGCATAACTCAAATAAAATCTCTTAGTAGTAATTTTACAACCAATATATCATGTTTTGTACTAAATGAATTGACTGGTGATTTGCCAAAGGCACCAATCGATTTTAATGATTTGAATTTGCCAAATAATATTAAATTAGCTGACCCTAGTTTCTACCAACCAAGCCCAATTGACATCTTGATTGGTGCAGACATTTTTTGGGAAATTTTAGGAAATAGAGAACTGTCTTTAGGCTCTCAAAACACAAAATTAAGACATTCTAAA
Organism: Crambus lathoniellus; assembly: GCA_949710035.1. Lineage (NCBI taxonomy): Eukaryota > Metazoa > Arthropoda > Insecta > Lepidoptera > Crambidae > Crambus > Crambus lathoniellus. Next base: position 5,901,763 of record OX453303.1, on the reverse strand, counting down.
TTGGGATGGTTGATAGTGGGGTCCCTAGTTCCGAACAAATCATCATCAATAAAATGTAACCATAGTTTAATAAGTAAAGGCACACAAATTGAAATTATGCTTACTAAATTTTGGGAGTTGGAGGAACTTCCCACTCAAAATATCACTAGTAAAATTGATCAGGAATGTGACAATCATTATTTAACTCATACGGTCCGGTTGAATACTGGTAGGTTTTGTGTTAAGTTGCCTTTTATTGACACAGCCGACTGCCTGGGCGATTCCTATAGATTGGCGAAAAGGCGGTTTTTAAATCTCGAAAAGAGGCTAAGTAAGAATCCTCAGCTAAAGATGGATTACACAAATTTTTTAAGGGAATATGCAGATTTAGGTCATCTTACGGAGTCGGAGGTCGCAAAACCAAACCCGTCATATTTCCTTTGCCACCATGCCGTGTTCAAGAGTAATAGCGAGTCGACTAAGCTTCGCGTTGTGTTCGACGGCTCGGCCCCCTCATCGTCCGGTTTTTCCTTAAATGACATTTTGATGGTGGGTCCAAATGTCCAGGACTCCCTCTTCTCTATCTTGGTGCGTGCTCGACAGTATAAATACCTACTGACTGGCGATATTGAAAAAATGTATCGCCAAGTCCAAGTGAGTAGTGAAGATGCTAATTTGCAGCTCATCTTGTGGAGGGAAAAGGAGTCCCAGCCCATTAAAACTTTAAAACTTAATACTCTTACTTACGGTACTGCAAGTGCGAGCTACTTAAGTACAAGGTGTATCAAGGAAATCGGAGAGGAGCAGGGGGACGAGCTGATCAAAACAATCATCCAAAAGGATATGTATATTGATGACCTAGTAACTGGATCTAACAGCGAGGTTGAGTTACGTTACATACAAAAGGCCGTCTCAGAAGCTTTGCTTACAGGTTGTTTCAATTTGAGAAAGTTTAGAAGTAATTTACAAAATCTGTTTCAAAATTCAAATGTTGATACTCTAAAGAATTTAACGATTAGCGAATCCTCAAGTACTCTGGGGCTTGGGTGGGATCCCTCAAGCGATTGTTTACATTTCCCAATTAAATCTATTCCTGAGACTGAACACATTACAAAAAGATTCATAATGTCAAATGCCTTCAAGCTATTCGATCCGCTAGGTATACTGAGTCCGTGTATTATTCGGCCTAAAATAATTTTACAAAAATTATGGCAGCAAAAGGTAGGCTGGGACCAACCCGTCTCAAACGAAATCAAAAGGGAATGGCTAGACTTTGTTCAAACTCTTAATTGTTTGTCAAACTTAAAAATACCAAGATGGGTCGTTTGTGACTCACCTATATTTGTCGAACTGCATTCTTTCAGTGACGCATCGCAGTATGCTTATGGAGCTTGCATATATGTGCGGTCGATAAGCGCCAGTAACGATGTCTCTGTAAGGCTATTGTGTGCAAAATCGAAGGTATCGCCTTTAAAACCCACAACCATTCCGCGGCTAGAGCTGGCTGCCGCTGTCCTTGCGGCCAGGCTATGCAATTCTGTTACTGAATCTTTAAGACTAGTACCTGATAAATTAACTCATTGGTGTGATTCAACCACGGTGTTGGCATGGGTTAATCATGATGTCAAAAAATTAAAATCCTTTGTAGCCAACCGAATAGTAGAAATTAACGAAAGAACGAAGCCTTCAGATTGGCGTTATGTTCCCACGTCTGATAATCCGGCAGACTTGATTTCTCGAGGTGTAAATTTCAGTCAAATAGTTTGTCTAAGTCAGTGGTGGTCTGGCCCTAGTTTTCTGCTGGAAGATAAATCAAAATGGCCTACGTTAAAATCAAACACTAACCACAACGGCTCATTGACCGAAATAAAATCCAATCTCGCGACTGCTAGTTCAAATACAATAGTTAATTTTAAAAACTATTCTAAATTAAGTCGGCTCCAAAGAACTTATGCATACGTATTTAGATTTATTTTTAATCTCAAGAATAAAACAAATAAACGCAAAGGTAAATTAAGTCTCGACGAATTAAACGAATCTTTATATTTTCTTTGTACTATTGCTCAAAGAGAAATCTATCCTGCTGAATACGAACTACTACGTAAAAATAAGAATCTAAGCTCAAAATCAAGATTATTGTCATTGTCTCCTTTTATGGATAATCATAAACTAATCAGGGTTGGAGGTCGTATTGATGCTTCAAATTACAGCTACGATAAAAGGCACCCTATTTTATTGCATGCTTCTCATCATTTGACGAAGCTCATTTTTCAAAAAGAACATTTAAGTAATATGCACGCCGGACCTCAATTATTATTAGCCACAGTCAGGGAGACTGTGTGGGCTGTTAATGGCCGACATCTCGCTAGACGGACTGTCAATAATTGCGTGCGCTGCCGCCGCATCCGCGGCAAAACATTATGTCCTAAAATGGGCACTTTACCAACGCAAAGGATCACTCCTAACTTTCCGTTCTTGTCAACTGGCTTGGATTTTGCTGGGCCCGTTAATATTCTGAATCGTAAAGGTCGCGGTAGTAAATTAGTAAAATGCTATCTTTGTTTATTTATTTGTATGCGCTATAAATGCGTCCATTTGGAGGCTGTAAGTGATTTGTCCAAAGATGCCTTTGTTCTCACGCTGAAAAGATTTATCGCTCGCAGAGGCAAACCTGACGAAATATTTTGTGACAATGGCCGAAACTTTGTCGCTGCTGCCAGGGAAATAGGAGATTTTTTAAAGCAAAACGACGAACCCCTATCTGACTTTGCTACTCAAAATGGCATTAAATTTATTTTCACTCCGGCTTACGCTCCACATTTTGGTGGAATATGGGAAGCGGGGGTTAAGTCTGCCAAATATCATATAAAACGGGTTTTAGGGAATAGTCACCTAACTTTTGAAGAAATTTCTACGCTATTCGCTCAGGTGGAGGCTATTTTAAATAGTCGCCCTATTTGTCCCCTGTCATCCTCTCCCAATGACTACCTTTCCCTTACACCGGGACACTTTATCATCGGAAGACCTCTAACGGCTTTACCTGCACCCGCCCTGGAGAACTGCAACGAAAATAGACTGCAACGGTACGCCCGACTAGAACAAATTCGACAGCATTTTTGGCAGAGATGGCAACGGGAATATATCTCTGAACTACAACAAAGAGTGAAATGGAAATCCAACAAGGCCACGCTGAATGTCGGTGACATGGTTGTTCTTCAAGAAGACTACGTGCCTCCAATGAGCTGGCGTCTTGGAAGAGTAGCTCGATTATTTCCTGGAGCAGACGGCATACCCCGAGTTGCTGAAATCATGACTACAAGGGGATGTATTCGGAGAGCCCTTGTACGTCTATGTCCTTTGCCTTCGGCAGAAGAATTTGGTGCTTGAAAGGCTCCCTTTCAACGGGGGGGAAGATGTTTACGCCTATGCGCCTGAACGTTTGCCTTTAGCAATCGCGTTGAGTATTGTAATTTTGTTATCATGTGTGGTAGGAGTTAGTAACTGTAGGTAGTATATGAAATTGTATTTTTTTTTACTTCACTTTTCTGCCTTGTCACGAACAGATCTTTCTGCGCTTAAATTAAGCTTTTTTATCAAAATTATAAGTTTTTAAGAAGATTCCGAGTTTCATTTGAAGCTCCTCTATGTTATAACAAACATAATATATTAAAAAAAAATAACTTTCGCCGTAATTCAATTCACATCTTAGATTTCTGCGCGAACTGTTCATTTAAATAAAACACTTTCTCGGATTTTGCACGCATTTATTTAAATTTGCTTGTTACAAAATAAAAAGAAAAATTATTATTTTTGCACATTTTGGATATTTTTTTTATCTGGATGTGGCAAGTCGGAATACTCTTTGGTCATGTCAAGAAACGTTGCTGTTTGATTTTCTTGATTGCTGTTTGGGTGTTTTAATACAATATCTATTGTATAATTAGTGCATATAAATACGTGATCATTGTTTGAAACCTTGGATCTCGAAAGATTTGGATTCCCGAAGGAGGAACACTGCGTCAGCGATGGATTCGTGCGATACCTCGAGCCGACTGGGAGCTTACAACATCGTGACTGTGATATAGTTAAAATAAAACAACCCTTAGTTATGTACGCGTATTATTTGATTTTAAGGCGCTATAATCAGGAATTCATCTCATCTCATGCATACAAGAAATTAGGATTACATTTTACTCCCTAAGGACTAAAGTGGTTATTTAGTCCCGCTTCGTAGGGCTATATTTGGGTACTTTTAGAGCATGAGAATTGAAAATTATTATTATTTCTATTAAAACATTAATTTAAAGTCCCTATACTTAGGCTTTTTCTCAATTACTTACTTAAAAAATTTACATTTAATTAAAAGTTTCCCTGTCAGTTACAGGCCACTCGAAATGGTTTTGAAGAATTTTTCGTCATTCTTTTGTGACAGGTACCTACCGTTAATTTTTTTTCAAATCCAAGACCTTTTTTTGTTTATAGGTCTTTTTCTTTACAAGCCCGTTGCATTGGCAAATCCAGGTGATTTCTGTGGGTATTTGATAAGAGTGATGTGATACAAGGCCTTGTCCAGTGATGTGATACAAAGCCTTCGCCAAGGCCAGATTTGGTGTAGCTTTTTTGATTTTTTGATTTGATTTGATTTTGATTTGGTACGAACGTGTGTAGCACGGATTACCTATATTTGCTTTACAGCAAAGTTCGTCCGCACCAAATCGGCGGTTAGGTCTGGTCTGGACGTGTGTAGCGGCTATAAGAACTAACGAACGAACTTTAAAAAGAAGCAAAAAACGCGAAGTTGCTCTAATCAGACCCTACTAGGTGTCACTTCACTACATAGTATATCACTACATAGTATAAAACAAAGTCGCTTTCTCTGTCCCTATGTCCCTTTGTATGCTTAAATCTTTGAAACTACGCAACGGATTTTGATGCGTTTTTTTTAATAGATAGAGTGATTCAAGAGGAAGGTTTATATGTACTTTTTATCCCGATATTCCCACGGGAACGGGAACCACGCGGGTGAAACCGCGGGCGGCCGCTAGTTGCACATAAATAGTTCACTAAAGTCAACGACAGATGATGGCTCCAAGTTAATACAACCATAGTCTACCTACAGAAAAGAAATATCCTTTTTTTCTTTATGTAAGTACTATGTTTATCAACTTTGATAGAAACTTAAATGTGTCTTGTTCTTTAGTATTTATTTTTTAAATACTTACTAAAATTTACAACTGAAAATCAGCGTTTGCTTGCGTTGCAAGACAAGTAATATGACGCTGAGCTGCGACCATTGAGTAGGTACTGCTGCGGCACGGCACACACACATTTTTATTTGGAACTTTTTGTCTTATTGAGTCTAATTTGTGTTTTCTATTCTTGTTCGTAATACAGTGCTACCTTCTCTTATACCTATGTGAATATGCCTTGTATTTAATGAATACTTATGTGTGTGTCTATAGTAAGAATCTACAATCTCTATTTGGTGGTAAAATATATATAAGGTCCTTCCTAAATAGTGCACATAATTTTAAGGGGTCAATGTACTCACGCATACAAAGAGTTATTACTATGGTACCAACATTGGAAACGCGAAAAAAAAATCAGCTGTTCCATAGAAAACTTTAAATCGAATAGATCAAAATGTATAGAACAGCTGATTTCTTTTCTGAAAAACTGAAACATGTCCAATAACTAAAAATACAAAAATAAATTATATTTAAAAAAACCTTTTATTTAAAATCAAGCTTTTATTCAAATGTCCTAAAAATAATAAAATAAACTGTGTATCAAGTCAAATCCAACAAACTTATTACATTAAACAATTTATATGTTTTAAAAGCTTGTCGCGAGATTTTATTGTTATTGGGCTTGCACTAAACACAAATGCTTTAACTTATATTTGACATATGAAATTAAAGCGACAAGCTTTTAAAACATATAAATTGTTTAATGTAATAAGTTTGTTGGATTTGACTTGATACACAGTTTATTTTATTATTTTTAGGACATTTGAATAAAAGCTTGATTTTAAATAAAAGGTTTTTTTAAATATAATTTTTTTCTAAATACTTCATTTTCCATTTTTTAAAAACAACACTTTTCTTTTCCCATACAAACCAGCTGTCAAACATTTGCCGTAAATATTTAATGATCTTTAACGTCAAAACGGAGCAACGGACCGACGTGATTTTTGGTATGGGGATAGAGGGGGATAGTACCGGAAAAACAAAACATTTTCGCGGGATTTCGTCGTGTTGGCCACGCGGAGGGCTAGTGCGGAACAAAAACTTACCATGGATTCGTTACAAACAAAAGAAAGCGTATCTAATCTACCATTCTACTCCCATACCACGAAGTGTATTGAATCTTTATCTCTTCTGACCAGTTGGTCTTATTGTGCAGTTCCGGTCCGGGCCGGATTACTGCCGGCCGGCCGGGTTATCCGGCAACCCTTTACATACCTACATCCCTCCACTTTATTTTCCCGTTACGAGCGCGGGATCAATGGCTGGCCGGCCGTTGACCAGATGTGAAGGGGATGTGCTATATTTCAAATGGTATAAGGGGATTTGACGGTCAAGTAAAATATGACATTGTGTTGGATAATGACAAATGGATCTGAGACTGAATGAGATCTTAATATGAGTTAGAAAAAAGATAAAGGGTATGGGAAAACTTTTGTTTATTGTAACTAAAGTAATCGTTAAGAGATAAGTAGTAAATAAGGGTACCTAACCTAGTAAGAAAGTTGATCACAGTTTGAAAAATAGTGTAATTATTTTTTTTTACTTTACTGCATTATAAATGCAATTTTTGTGATAGAAAATATTGAAAAGAAGTATTAAAAAAAACGACCCGTCTCATAACTAGCTCCGATGATACTCGAACCCACGAGCTTTCACTGTCCGAGTGAATACCTATGCCAAATCAAATATTTATAGAAACCAGTTCCATAATCAGATAGGTATAACGGCCACTCACTTTGATTATTTATTTTCCGTCATCCAATTTCTGGATGCACTTCATATTCGGCTCCCTTGGCGCTTTTCCAAGCGACTTGATAACCTGACCCTGGGGAAACCTCTTTGCAACTGTCTCACAGTAGACATGCAGGCGTCTTTACATCGGATTGCGGATTTCAGGGTTGGATCACAATTCGCAGCGTGTGTACACAAACGGTCGTTGATTGAATATTGTCCGGGCTAAGTCGCGTGAAATCGGGGTATTGAATTATTGCAAAACCTTGTATTCTTTTTAACTATAACAGTAGATTATGTACAGTTGTATTTTATGATTCAAATACTCTAGTTTTTGTTTCATTGATTGACCAACTTGACCAAGTATAATGTCAATTTCCATCATCGGATTTTTAGATGCACTTCATATTTAGCTCCCCTGAGAACTTCCCTAAGCGACTCAGGTTGCATTTGAGCAAACTTTTATTCCAAGAATAACGCTTACTTTCGGATAGTAATGTCAAAATCCCATACTAGTTTGACATTAGTATCCGACAGTAAGCGATATTCTCGGAATAAAAGTTTGGTCGAATGCAGCCTTAATAACCTGACACCTCTTAGCACTGTTTCTAAGAGGTTCTTTTAAAAGACAGTTCTTTTACATCTAATTACGGATTTAAGCATTGGATCACAATTCGCAGCATGTGTACACAAACGGTCGTTAATTGAATCTTGTTCGGGCGAAGTTGGGTAAAGTTGGTGTATTGAATGAAGGCAAAGTCTTGTTTTCTTGTAACTTCCTACAGAGAATATTTACACTTCTGTTGTGTTTGAGACTTAAACGCCAAAGTTTTTACAAGCTTTTTATTAACTTGCTATGATAGTTAGTTAGTGGGGGTCAAATCTTGCAAGCTTAATTTGACCCACTTCCCAGTGTCCGATGTAGCTGAAATTTTGTATACAGGTTTGGTTCAGATCACAATACAATATTAAAGTACAGTCAGCAAAAAAGCTTGTCATTAAGCATTAATTTTATTTAATCTATATGAATAAAAGTTTATGACTTTGACTTTGTCATAAAAATGAAATTCTTACTAAAAACTTATTGTTTCAGTAATGGCCAACTTGAAGTAAAAACTTTATAAGTAATGTAATTTTCCGTCATCCGATTTTTGGATGCATTTCATATTCAGCTCCACTGGGAACTTCCTGCGATTTGATAACCTGACCCTGAGGAAACCTCTTTGCATCTATTTTGGTCGGAGTATAGGCTTTACATTGGATTAGGGATTTTAGGGTTGGATCACAACTCTCAGCGTGTCTACACAAACGGTCGTTGATTGAATGTTGTCCGGGCAAAGTTAGGTGAAGTCAGGAGTATTGAATAATCTAAAGTTTTGTTTTCTTTTAGCTACAGTAGAATATATTATCATTGGAGATCAAGTACTTATATCATTTCTTGTATTACTTATAGTGATATTTCTAATGTTTTAGCTTAATGAAACGCTGTAATGTATGGTTAATATACACCTCTGAATTTTAATTAGTACAAAGATTTTAGGGGATAATAGTGTCCATCAATACGAATACACGAATACGAAACCACGGAATGACGAAAAAAAAATCAGCTGTTCCTTAAAAAAGTACAACATAGACTCGACCGAAATGTATGGAACAGCTGATTATTTTTTTCGCGTTTCCCTGGTTAGCCCCATAGTAAAAATTGTTCGTATACACTATCATCTCCCTTAAATATTTGTACTAATTAAAATTTAGAGGTGTATAATTGTTTTATTCCACTCAAAAAATTGTTTACCTACAAAGTAACTTTCAACAATCCTTTAATACCTTTCCGTAGCTACTAATATTTTAGCCGTATGCAAAATGTAGCTCTTTATGAAGGAAGCTACAAAGCTTTCAAACTTAAAAGGCACGTGGGGCTCCTGAAACCTTTCAGCATACGTTTTTGGTCTATTTTGCGAAAGCGGTGTTTTACTACCTTCACTTTTATTTGCATTGCAGATGCACCGTTGCGGCTACCCTTATCTTTTGGCAGCGTTCTTATCTGTTTCTTTGTTTCCAACATTTCGGTCCACCACACGAGCAGTGTTTTTGATGATTTATTTTACCAACTTGTTTACCTAATTTCTTTCTTTGTAAAACGAAAATATGTGGGAGGTTTGTAGCATTGCTTTGAGATAAAAGTAAAGTGCGTTGCTTGTAACTATTACTTTGTAACCATTGCTAATAATGGGAATTTTTGGTGAAGTATTTTTGCAAAAATTTGAGACTACTAAAATTTGACAAATAAAACAATTAAAAACAAGCATTTTTCGCTAGTCTTGGTTTGACCGGATATAGCAAAAATCAAAACTTAAGTATATTGAAAAATTCTGTTCGAAACAATTTGAATTCGAGATGTCAAGGACATGCGCGAGTCTTCCCCTTTCTCTTCTGCCTTCTACTTTTCCTTCTATGATATTTGTAAGAAAACTGTCGTGTGTGTCGCATCAAGTGGCCTATTGTCCACGTAACCGCACGTCATGCACACGCTTTCTTCAATAATTGACGATTGCATGACGATTGGATGACGAATGCTTGCATCTTGCATAGAAACAATCAAAACTGTGTCCACGAAGCCGCGCGCACCGCATGACGAGAGGCTGCCGCGACGATGCCGCACCGCGGACACAGTTTTGATTATTTCTACGTAAGATGCAAGCATTCGTCTTGCAATCGCCAATTGACGAAAGCGTGCGCATGACGTGCGGTTACGTGGACAGTAGGCCTATCATCTTCCCTCTTCTATTCTCGATAGCGTAAAGGGTGTCTCTTTTCTCGCCTACTATGGTCTACACTTCTTCATTTGACTTTCTTTCGACCCAGCTAATGGCCTCCATTCTCCCCCAACACCACACTTCAAAGGCCTCTCATCTTTCTTTATCTCTTTGACTTCAAGTCAGCGTCCATCTTTCGCATCCATACAGTTTAAACCGCAGATAAAATACTAAATATTGTCTGTGGTATAAACTAAAACGCTCGAACATAGCGCTGTTTGTATCGTATTTTATTGCATCCGTTCGCAGTTGTGCGGAAGTAATATAGCACCAAGTATCTGACAGAGGTATATGTATTGTATAGTAGCGGGCAGCGGCTGCGTTGCAATGCCGATGTAGTGCTAAAAATCTAGTGAAACTTAGCTTGGTAATATTTTGATTTGGAATAATAACTAAAATTTGGAAAAATCATAATAATGCACAATAATACCTACGTCAAAATTGAACATTTGTCTTAAATAATTTCCAGTATATATTGTTGTAGATTTAACATAAATTCGTACTTACCTAATGTATCCCAATGAAGTTTTTTTCTATTCTAGTATCAAGGACAAACAATTAAATTGGTTTTTTTTTTATTTACGTTATGTTTTCAAAATACTGAGTAACATTTAATCTAAAATTTAAATGAAAATAAATTTTTAGGACTACCAGCTGAATAAAAGTTTCATTTAATTTTGATAATTAAAAAAGGCACTATAAATCAAAATTGTTATTATAAAAAAAACAACCATTTCCTCCGAGTCTACGTTTCAAATTCATTCTTTTAATGATATTGCTGGAGCTACGCCAGAATTACAATTTCTAGTAGTTTTGTAAACTTAGCATTTGAGGTAGGTTATTTTTACCGCAGTGCTATTTAAAATTTTAAAAATGTCAGTTGAACAAAATAATACAATTACATTTTGATTTTACTATCAAAGTTAAACAAAAGCAACATAATTTTAAAGTGCACTAGAGCGAGTAACAGCTACGAAAATAAGATATACTAGTCTATTATTTAATTTTGCTCCTAGATGATAAATACTGTTGTTATACAACAGTACGTCACGTCCACAGCGTTGCACATAAATAAATCTTCTATATAAATATAAATGTATGAAGCCGAGAACGGCTGGAGCAATTCGTCTATTTTTTTTTTTCATATGTTCCTAATGGCTCACGGAAGGTTTTTATAAAAAGAAAAAACATAAAAATTGCCTGGAAAATAGTAAGAACAACACTATTCTTTTCCCGTACAAACCAGCTGTCAAAACGGAGCGACGGATCGACGTGATTATTGACGTGATGCTCTACAGCGGGACCACCTTGAGCTACGTTAATTTAATTAGCATCAAAAAAATGTAGAAAATTTGTATATAATTGTATACGCAATTAAAAAAAATGTATATCTATAGTTTCGTTGTAAAAACGAAATAAATGTGGTCCCGCTGGGGAGCATACTCTACAGCGGGACCACCACTATAATTCCGTTACTGAAGGATTTTCAAATTTGTTTATGAGACCAAAAAAATGTATATTAAATGTATATTAATAAACTTCAGTCAATTTGATATTTAGTTTGATCTATACCAACTTACGGCCACTTTTAAAATTTCCTTACGAATGTTAGGTGTCCGTTACCCCAGCCGGAAAAGTTTCTAGAGGAAAACGAGTTGATAAAAAATATCTTCAAAACCCTACTAGCTAAGTCACCTACAAATTCAATTTGAAATTGAGGTTTCGTGCTCAAAACGTGCTAAGTCAAGTAAATAGTACATTTTGGAACGAATCTGTAATGACTTAGCACGTTTTGGCCTTGGCTTTGGCACTAAACGCTATCAGTCAATATAAAAAAAGCGGACTGCAAGAATGCAGGAAGAGCTCGAAAACGTAAGAAAACCCTGAAAATTTGAAAAAAATTGGAAAAACGGATGTAAAAATTCCAATATGTGCTAAGTAAAAGAACTCAGCTCATTTCGGAAACAATCGGTAATATCATTTTTTTTTTTGAAAAAATATATATTATGCACAGATTACCTACCTAATAACTACTTTACATTCACTAAACTACATACAATAAAATCAAAAACAATAGAACATAAAAATCTTTGAGACAAGAAGCCAGGAGCAGACCTATCCCACTGGTGGCACCCGTTCACGAGCATGACGCATAAACCAGCCTTCACTGTCGCCCGACTATATTTTAGGGAACGTAACGACCCGCCTCACACGATACCACCGCAGTAATGTTTACAGAGAGCATGACTTACTCAAACAACTCATCTCAAAACACCGAAACCAATGTAAGAATGTAGTGCATGATTAATTTTGTAAAACAAGCCTCACAATCAACTACAAGAAAAAACCTTATGACTAAGTTGCTTTGTCATTTAAGTTATCACTTACAGTGTAGTAGCCCTTCTTGAGGAGGCAACTTTTCATATGATTCTTAAACTGTTCAAAGGGTAACATATCACTTGGAATCTTGTTAAAGATGTGTATACCTTAACCCATGAAGGACCCATGTACCTTCTCTAATCGATACCAAGGCATTCCTATTTCTTGTATTGCGACTATGCAAATCGCCATGTTAAGTAAGTATACAAATTTATATTACGACGCACAAAAAGAATACAATTTAATATAAATTGAGATGCAGCTGTCAGTATACCATCTTTTTGAACTTCTCCCTAAGATAAGGTTTAGAGCTTAGTTGATAAATGGCCCTTATTGCCCGTTTTAGCAAAATTAATATCTGGACCTGAGAGGCATTAAGCTGCAAGTGCCAAACCATAATTTTACAGGAGAGACAACTTTGTGAAAAAATTGCTGTTGTGTGGACTTTATCCCTAAGTTACTAAGAAAAGCAAAAGTTTTAGCAATTTGTTTAATAGAATAACTATCATAGATTAACTCCGTTACATACAGTTTTATGTGTCATGTTTTTATAGGAATCGCGACAGGACAAGGTAGAGGCAGAAGTATGTAACTCCGCACTTACGTTAAGTTCATAATTCCAGATACAATATTGGTAACGTACAAAGTATTTTACTGTATTATCACTTGCGACACTATGCCTCAAGGCCATAACGTCTGTTACGTTGTTATACAATTATAAAACTCTGGGTTCCGACCGACTTTTTGAACATACAGTTTTATCGCTGGAAAGAATACGGGATTTTATATACATTGGGCTTAAAAAGCAAAAACCGCTAAAAATTGACTTACAGTGTTATGCTTCTCAGGTCCAGATATAGCATCCTGGGTACCTGCGTCATACCTATATTCTATATTACATAAAGAAATAAAAATTCGTCCCAGAGCCATTGTGAATTCATTGCGAAACTAATAATTTTACAGTAGTTATGTTACTTCTTTTAACTGGCAACACTTCTCCTAACACTGATTTGAATTTGACACATGGTATAAACAGATCCATAAAGGAGCGCGCACATTATGCCGGGGCGCAGCGGAGCGGGCCGCAGCGCATCGCATTGACGGATTTGAGTATAGCACATAGTGACGGGCCGGGCCACAGCGCATCGACGGATTTTGAGTACAACCAAATTCAAACATCCAATTTCTTCTACTACTGCCGGTTATACCCGTCCCTCTCACTCTCCGGGCATTTTCTTCATCAGAATCTAGTGAAAGAGACGGGTATAATTTGTAGGTGTCATGTTATCTGACCAAGTAGTACGAGAAAAATCCGCTTGGCATAGCACACTGTGTCGGGGCGCAGCGGGGAGGGGCGGGCCGCATCGCATCGCACGCACGCAACAAAATCCGCGGCGGATTATGCGGCCCGCTGCGCCCCGGCATAGTGTGCGATAGTTCATATAAAATACATACGAGCGATTTGGACGGATTTTTGCGCTGCGGCCCGGCCCGCTGCGCCCCGACATAATGTGCGCGAACCTTAATACATAAGAAAATCATAAGATTCATCATCATCCTGGATCTTGCTCAAGGTGGGAAAAATGGATATTACCTGGGTCTTCTTTGTTCCCATATTTAAATAATTGAATATTTTTCCAAATTTCATTAAGTCAGGAAACATTCCTTCAGCAATGCAATCATTAAAAATAACAGCAAGATATGGAGCAATGGTGTAAATAATGCTTCTAAGAATAGTTACAGATAAATCCCATAAATAAGTTACCTACACGTGAAGTTGGGATGTATTTTTTTTCTTATCTACCCGATAGTGTGGGGTGTCGCTGAATAGCAGTTTTAAAAATATTGCGGGTTTGTAAAACAGATTTTTGATTGAGGCATCCGTTTGTGAATTATTAAGCTTTAAAGTGCAAAATTTTGTTGGGGTCAAGTGTCCCCACCCTCTGCCAGCCAAATGGTAGTTTTTGGATACGTGGAAAAATTCACGCTAGTTGTATTTAATATGACGAAGTTAAAAGGAAAACTATCACAGCTAAGAAAGCTTTACAAGTTTTTTTTTTTAAATATAATCGTTTTCGCAAACAGCAAATATAACTTTGTCATTCATACGAATACTATGAAATACAAAGTTATTTTTTTCTGGCGAAAAATGATATTACTAATTTTCTAGGTGTATATTATCGGTACGTTAAGTGGGTACGGAACCCTTCATGGGCAAGTCCGACTCGCACTTGGCCGATTTAAAATTTTAAAGTTAGTTAAAAAGTAGTTATTATGTTTTCATGAATGACTGAGTAAATATTAACGATGTAACTAACTGGAAAAGAAGTTTAATTAGTTCCTTATTCTTATTGTTCTTACATTAAACGAGTGAGGATTTCTAAATAGTGTGGCTACTTGGAATAAAACTCCAACTAGTTACATTAATATGTAACTAACTACAATGAAAGAGTTTTTTTCCGTTTTATGCCGAAAGTATAAGGCCCACTCATTTTACATTTGGCACATATTTGTGCAAAATATGCCTTAATTATGCAATCAAATCGTTTTCCTTAAGAAACTTCTTTCTGGCTGGGGTAACGGACACCTAAAATCCGTAGGGAAATTTTAAATTAGTCGTAATTTGGTAAAGATCCAACTAAAGATTAAATTGACTGTAGTTTATTGATATACATTTAATATACATTTTTTTGGTCTCATAAACAAATTTGAAAAGCCTCCAGTAACGGAATTATAGTGGTGGTCCCGCTGTAGAGTATGCTCCCCAGCGGGACCACATTGATTTCGTTTTTACAACGAAACTATAGATATACATTTTTTTTTATTGCGTATACAATTATATACAAATTTTCTACATTTTTTTGATGTTAATTAAATTAACGTAGCTCAAGGTGGTCCCGCTGTAGAGCATCACGTGATTATTGATATGCGATGCGATATTATTGATGAGCTGGTTGTGAGACGGGTCGATATTTCCAAAATACTTCATTTTCCATTTTTCAAGGATAAACATTACCTAAATAAACAGTAATTAAAATATTAGAAAAATAAAAATTCGAGAAGAAAAACCAAAACAATAATGAAAAGGAAAAGCAAAACATGAATCAGAACATGTCTTCTAAGTATTAAAAGTGTTATTTATAGAGAAAAATCTGCAACAAACTGCAAAGTGCATTGCAGTGATTAAAAAAAATTATTGGGAGTTGCTTTAGGAAGCTTTATGAAGAAAACTGTTTGTACCTAGATACTTTCAAGCTTTCAGCTTTTCGATAGAAAAATAAATATTAACATCTTTATTTGGCAATACTTTAACGCTAAATAGCAATTTAAAGATTAAGTAAAAAGAATATTAATGACTCCCAATAGATGAAAAATTTCATATGGCTGAATCAAAATGTCTATTTTCAGATCACAAGATAAATATTCAAATTACCTATCATTGGTAACCTATTTAAACAGAGCACAAACAATGCTTCAACCACGTTCAGAGTGATCACAGCTTCATTGAACCGCCTACTACCAAGGGTATCATTATATGAAATTCTCCGACCAAAATAACCTAATTCGCTATTCAGAAATAATTCACTTCGCCGACCGTACTGAATTCAGGTAATTGAGTAAGTTTGGGCCCAATCTTGGTTTCATGAGGTAAAATTGCTTAGACGGGTGTACCATAGCGAAAAAAATCTATTTCCATCTTCTTTTCACTTATTTTTATCTATTGTTATGTGAAGCTAATATTTTGAAACGTTTTTTACTTTATATAGCGTTTTCTACAACGCTTATACTGTTGCGTTCGTCGCATTATGCGTAGCACTCACACTACACTGTGTATAGTGTAATAATTATGTAGTGTAGAGTTTAATTAGTGTTAGCTAAATCCAAATAGACTACAGGTACATCGAGGTGCTGAGGTACTTATACCAAAGCGCTACCATGTCGGTCAGATTACAGAACTAGAGCTCTAATCCTATCCAACTACAGCGAGGTGTGAGACAGGGAGACGTCATTTCTCCGAAACTGTTCACAGCTGCGTTGGAGGATATTTTTAAGCTACTGGACTGGAAAGGATGCGGCATCAACATTAATGGCGGGTACCTAACACACCTGTGGTTTGCCGATGATGTAGTTCTCATGGCTGAGACCTTCGAAGACCTGAACACAATGCTCGAAGATCGCAGTAATGCTTCTTAAAGAGTGGGTCTGAAGATGAACATGGATAAGATGAAAATCATGTCTAATGCCCATGTTGCATTCGCTCCAGTTAATGTTGGGAATATTACACTCGAAGTTGTCGACCACTATGTCTACCTGGGACAGACAATCCAATTATGTAAGTCCAACTTCGCGAAAGAGATCTCTCGTCGAATCCAGCTCGGATGGGCAGCATTTGAGAAGCTGCAGCATATATTCGCGTCCAAAATTCCTCAATATCTCAAGACTAAGGTCTTTGACCAGTGTGTGTTGCCAGTTATGACTTATGGAAGCGAGACGTGGTCTTTTACTATGGGTCTCATAAGAAGGCTCAAGGTCACCCATCGAGCAATGGAGAGAGCGATGCTTGGTATTTCCCTGCTCGATCGAATCAGGAATGATAAGATCCGCAGGAGAACTAAAACGACCTACATCGCTCGAAGGATTGCTCAGTTGAAGTGGCAGTGGGCGTGACACATAGCGCGGAGAACCGACGATGGCCGTTGGGGCGGAAAGGTTCTCGAATGGCGACCGCGAACCGGACGACGTTCCGTGGGCAGGCCCCCTGCAAGGTGGACCGACGATCTGGTCAAGGTCACGGGAAGCCGCTGGATGCGGGCAGCGCAGGACCGATAGTTATGGAGATCCGGGGGGGAGGCCTATGCCCAGCAGTGGGCGTCGCTCGTACAGCTGAAATGATGAAATCCAAATTAGACGAATAATCGTGCGTTATACTTAAAAGTGCAAGTTTCTTTCAAATGATATTTGTACCTACACTGAGTTTATTATTAGCTAAAATATTTATTTACAGAGAAAATGCGTATAGGTCTATAAGTAATTAGAATTTTTTTAGAAGTTCTTGTAAGAATTAAATTAAATTTAATTATGGACTCTGTCTGAAATAAAATGATTCTTTTATCATTATTTTTATTTTAATTATTAATCTAATTAAAATCTAATCTAATTTGACGGGCAGTGGTACTGATCATACCTCCTGAGCCAGAGGTCATAGGTTCGACTGACTTCGGCCCTATTTTATTCCGTGTTTGGGCGTTATATAAATACCAATACAAGGTTTTTTTTTTTAACACCATCTAATTTTAGTCCAGGTGTATCATTCAAAGATTCCATGTATAAAAAACAATGGTAAAATTTTTGCATAAACTTTTTTATCCCAGCTAATCGTGATGACAGCATGGATACTACGTCAAAAATGAAGTCGTAAAGGCGAAAATCGTAGGAGGAGGGGGGGGGGGGGGAGGGGCGTAATCATCTGCTACTTGCTGTATATTACTATTACTACTGGCTGGTAAAAGACGTGATTTGCATAGATTTTTCAAACATTTTCTTTATATATATGTATAATCTCTTCTGTTCGTGTATATGTAGCTGAACTCCTCCTAAACGGCTGACCCGATTTTAATAAAAAAAATTGTGTGTCTTCAGGTGGATGTTTAGATTAATTGGACGCGGTAGGTGGCGTGCTGTTGACGAAGTTCGCCGGATCTGCTTGTAATTTACAGATATTTTTTTTATCAGTGCACAAATTATTAAGATCGACTCAGAATCGGTAATTTAACAACTTTCTCAGAACCATGGGTCAAAATATATCTATCTTTATATCCATACTAAATCGGTCACGTGATCAATCCGGTATGTATGAAGAGTCAAAAATGTTTTGTCATATTTCGACCCATGTTTCCCGGAGAAAGTTGTTCACTTACCGATTCTGATTCGATCTTAAAAATATACATTATGCACAAGCACAATAAAAAAAAATATCCTGTATAAATGTGATGGTGTTAAAAAAATTACCCTGTATATGTATGTATGGGTATATTTATTGCACTTAATACCCACGTTGTTTCTAAATATCCGTAACACAAGTGCAAGCTACTTTTATTTCGAGATATCAGATCAATGTGT
This sequence comes from Crambus lathoniellus, assembly GCA_949710035.1. NCBI lineage: Eukaryota > Metazoa > Arthropoda > Insecta > Lepidoptera > Crambidae > Crambus > Crambus lathoniellus. The sequence goes on along the minus strand of OX453303.1, from coordinate 5,883,489 downwards.
GTGATGTTGTGAGATATTTTAATTATTCAATAAGGAAAATAAAAAGGGAATACGGTATTTTACTGATTTTTTTTTATTTCTTTAAAATGTTTTTCGAAATATTAGCTACACAAAACAAGTTTTCATTTTGAATTATCTTGAATATTTTCAAAGATATAGGACTTCAAACTTTATAATTAGACAAGGACAGGACGCTATCTTAGTGACGTCAGTGGGTTATAGGCGTCATAGTCACGCCATAGAATTACGCCACGAATCACGCCTTAATGTATTTATTTTTACGTGTTTGTGTTTCATAAAATTGTTTTATGTTTGTTCGATTGACTAAGTAAGTAGGTAATAATAATAATAATTCGAATTTATTTCAGTAATGGATGACAATTATATTATTTAATATTAATAAATGATTATATTGTATTGTAAGTAGGTAGGACAATGAATATAGGAAATAGTAGGTACCTAATGTAATTTTAGTCTTAAATTGTGTAATCTTTTTAGCGCTTTGGATGACTCATCTGTTAGCTTATAAGATGTTTGAAATAAATCAATAAATCAATAGAAGATTTCGTTTTAGAAAGAGACAGCTATAGTCAAAAGCAAACAGACTATAATTCTTTTATTATAAAACAGATTCAAATTATTTTTTCACATTTGGTATTCTTAATTGCAATATTTTTTAACGTCATCATTAAATATCTACATTTCAACAACAGTAAAATACCCTATTGTCCCCTAACATAAAAAATAAGCTCCTCAGATAAAATACCAGCCATTCATAAAATATAATTTGGACGCAGAAATATGAAAACATCGTTCAGGTTTAAAGCAAGGAAATAAATTACGATGTGAACCCAGCGTAATAATTGCGTTACTTTACCGCCTTGGTTTTGATGAGACGACTTTGCGGATAAGATTTTGGTGAAAAGAATTTGAGGATTACACCCTTGAAATGGTGTAGTTAGGCTTAGCTGTCTTGGTATTTACCATTGTCAAATTAAAATTAATAACTCTTAAGAGGAGCCCCCCGTGGCGTAGAAGAAGAACAATCAAACAATCAAATGGCAAACGTCCGTCTAATCGTAATTCAAATATCCTATTACTCGCAACATATCTACTTGGTTTTAGTAAGGTACCTACCGAAAAATATACGAAAATAATTGTCTTCGAATAAGCAAGAGATTCCGTCACAAGTTTAATTTTTTTTTATTTAATTTTTAATTGAATTTCAAGTGATTTAGGATTCGCGGGGCGCTCGCGAGTTCACAGTTCACTGCCGGCTGCCACTGCGTCCGCGCGATGTGTATCGCGCGCGGCCGAGCAAGCGTTAGCGTGCCTATTTCGGTCGGGAATCCTCGCCTTAAGTAACTTTCGCATTGATTGGTCACGGGATGGGTGACCAGAAGTTGATTATCTCGGTGCTTCTGAAGGCACGTTAAGCTCTTAGTTCCGGCTGCGTTTGCAGGAGTTAACACCCATCTATCTGCATTGGCCCGCGTAGTGGGTCATGGCTTATCTTTCTTATCAGTGATGCTGTTACACGCGTATACAAGTAACAATTAATAACAATTTTTTTCGTGCTGGAGTTTATTGAGTTTATAGTTTATTTTATACAATGTTATGCACGTGCTGCAAACTTTGTCACTTGCACACGCTATTGGCGCTACGGAAGACCCTGCTGCGACCTTTCTGGGTCACAGTGTTACTTAGTGGTGACCAAATTGGTTATTTTATTTATAATTAGTATTAGTTGTTGCCCCAGATTTGTATTTTGTTTTATGCTAAAATAACCAATAAAGATTTTTCATTTCTTTTTATTTTCATTACATTTCAATTTTGTTTTGTTTGCAATGCCAGAGAATCCCTTTCTACTGAGTTTTGAGCTTTAGAAACTCAGTAAGAAATCCAATAAATGTAACTACGAAAATTCTCTTCCTCTGCAAGGGTGGCAGATCATGTAGGTACTACGAGTAAACTCGTAGTTGGCAGTGAAAGCATTAAACAGTTGATGATGATGAAGACACGCTTATCAGTCGTTATCGAATTGACATGACAATTTTCCGTAGCTTCTAACCTAGAAGGTACCATGTCTCGAACGTCAATAATGAATTCACAGATGAATTAATTGGAAATAAAAATCGATCGCTGGGTAACGAGCGATGCAGGCCATACACGTGCCTTCAATAAGCAATGGCGTCGCATATCGATTGTGGCTGCACTTGTAATATTGATCTTTGGGTCATTGGTATGTTTATTTTTACTTTGCACTCGGCCTGCGATCGTCGAAGTTAAGCAACTATAGCAATGGCCAGTCACGGGATGGGTGACCAAAATTTTTTATCTAGAGCTCCTCCGTGCTTCGGAAGGCACGTTAAGCCGTTAGTTCCGATTGCGTTTGTAGTAGTTAATACCCACCAATCCGCCCTTATTGGGCCCGCCTGGTGTGTCGCATGCTGCCACAGCCATCTCTATCGTCTTCTACAAGCCATGCGCATAAAGTTGGCAACGTAGTTTTAAGTGAACCGATTTGACACCGTTTGCACCGTTTGACAGGTAAACAGCGAGTAAACCTCGAGTACTGAATCCTATGGAGATGGCATATCTTCTATACATCTATACAAATAAATAAAATTGGAGTGTCTGTTTGTAACATTAAATAACCGCTTTTTACTACGTGCATATGATTAAATATACGGTACATATACCAAAATGACATGTTTTACAATTTTTGTCTGTCTGTCTGTTTGTTCCGGTTAATCTCTGAAACGGCTGGACCGATTTTGACGGACCGATTAATACATCAATTAAAAGTAGTTTAAAATTGAATTCCAAGATTTTCTTACATTGTGACTTAGTTACACCTCACTTTTTCGTAGGTATGCCACCTCCATAGGATTTAGTACTCAGAGGAGTAAACCGGTTCACAGCAATGTTGCCGTTCCGTATCATAGCATGGCTTGTAGAAGACGATAGAGACGGCTGTGATGCTGCCCATTCTACAGCCCGTCTGCACGCGTAGGTAGCATGACAAACCCGAGAAGAGTTTAGTCTACCTCGAAAGTCTATAATTGACAGCCAACCAATGGGTTTGTCTACGATGAAATGTCATTTTTGACGTCTCGATATAGACAAAACCTTTCTCGAGTTCATCATGCTACCCGTGCTGGACAGAGGGAGCTTTGCAATTGCTTCAGTCCTCGGTCTCATTATATCTCACATCATATATTTTCGGTCACCGTTGAAAAGTAAAACAATTAGACAAGACTTTTCTGTGCGAATGCTTAACAAGTTGAACAAAAATAGATCATTTTTTAAACTTACTTACCTTAAAGGAGTTATTTTAAGTTTTCTGATTCCTCGAATTCTTTGTAGCATCTTCTTGTATCAGGGTCGTTCCTTTTTGTGTTCTTACAAGCCAGCCCAAAGGCTAAAACAAACAGTACGATTGTTGTCCAAGTTTCCAACTTCATATTTTTACATTCCACTCCTTGAAGTACAAAAATCAGACTCCACTTCAGATGAGTTTCCGTCACAAAGGCTACATTGCTCAAAATACAATTAAACATTGTCTCACGAACAGTTTTGTGTACTTTCACGCCAAAATGTTCTTTACAGCTGTAGCTGTAAGGTCGAAGTTCCACAAGTTTCCAGCAGTGTTACTTTGGCGTGACAGAGAGCACTCCAGAGGACTTTGTTACTCTCAACAAATGTGGGGTTAAGAGAGCCGAGAGCACTAGAGAAACAAATTGTTTGAATTATTAAGTTATGGATTTACATCCACTTGTTTTTCGTTAGCAAAACAACATGAATAATTTGAAGACAAATTGAGTGTTTTTGGTTTTATTGAGGAGCTCTGTGAAGTTGAAGCCCGTACTTTGAACAAAACTTAAATGTTTATTGAATTGATTAAAAATTATCACACTACAGAACTGTCTACTTAACAGAAACTTAACAATATTCAAAAAAATACTTTGATAATCCTACTAATATTGTTAGGTAATGCGAATGTTTGTGAGTATGGATGGATGTATGGATGTATAGATGTTTGTTACTCTTTCACGCAAAAACTACTGAATGGATCTGGATGTAATTCGCAACATAGATAGATTAGATATAGGCACGTATAGGCTGGAATAACTAGGATACTTTTTATCCCAATATTCTCACGAGAACGGGAACCACACAGGTGAAACTGCGGGCGGCCGCTAGTTACATGCAACATAAACCTGATAATGTCATAGAACCATAATGAATTTCATTGTGAAAATTTTCATCATTAACTGTCTACCGGACAACAACAATCTTTCGATTATTATTTCATATTTTTTTACAATATTATAATTTTATTATAAGAGGATCTTGAAAAGAAACAAATTACTTAATGCATGAATAAATGTATCACTTTCATCATCGTCATCATCAGCCATTTAATGTCCCCACTGTTGAGGCACTGGCCTTCCTTATGGATGGATAAGGAGAAGGGCCATGACCCACGCCTTACAGTCATTTTTCTAATGAAATTGCATTAAAGTAGTCATTTCATTCATTACATATTCTGACTTTCCATCAACATTATCTAGGCCATTTGAAACTAATATGTCCAATTTTAAGTTATTGCTACCTCTTTCTATAAATAACTCTCAATATGCTTCACTTCTGTAATTTTACAGTCGTTATTATAATGAAACGTCATTACCACTCACGTTAAAATCGTACTCGGGCATCAGTAGAAATTTCAAAGACTGCTTTTCCCTAATTACTGAGCATCTGGCTCGTTTCGCTGAATGAGCCACACCGTCCCTTTCTTTTCTATACTCAAACTATATTCCTCTCTTTTTCTTTGATGAGTCATAATTTGCATGTTCGTCGTATGGTATAAAATTGCTCATACCTGCTTTGATCTTATTAAATTCGCAAGAATAACGAAAGATTGCGATTTCCTTCCGTGGAGGAGTACGAATCACGAGCGTTAATTAAATGCCTCTCTTATATTACAGGTAGCTTCTTTATTATAATCGCGATTGTAAATGTCTTTGCTCTTTCTCGTGTAAAATTCGTTTTATTAATTTTATCAGTGTGAGTTTTTTTTTGTTTTTGTTTCCTTAAACCTATTTTTATCGGCACGTGAAACCACTTTAAGAACCATACCTATGCCATCTTTTTTCACAGAAATACCAAGTTCAATTAGTAGGAATTCAATTAACGAAGTGATCGTCTATTGTTTGCAATTGATTGTTAATATTGAATAAACGAAAAGCGATAAGTTGTTAAGTTTGATTGCAATTAAGCGGTCTAAGTGTTATCGAAAGTGTTAGTTAAGTGAGAATTAAACAAAATTAGTCAATTTTAAATTTCAAAAATCTGTGATTGGTTTTGACTGTCGGCGAATAAGTGAAGTGTGGTTTTGTCAATTGTTTTAGTGTTTGAAAGAATAATAGTTAAGTGTTCATTTGAGAGAGTCAATTTGAAAAGTCGATAAGATGGCGTTTGCAGCGGCTCGCATGATCCTGAAGGACAAGAGGAGAAAGGCTTCCAAGGAGGACTTCAGAGACCCGAGAAACCGAAGCAAGGTATTTATTTTGCTTTTAAATATTAACTATCGATGATCGCAACGAAATACTGTCTATACAACGTGTTAATGAATAAGCGTAAAACCTCTTAGGTGGTGATTTATTTATTTATTTATTGGAAAACCAACTGCTTAACCTAATACATTAAAAAGCTTAAATAAAAACATAAAGCCATTTACAGGTCTTCACAAATAAGACACAGTAAATAATTGAAAACTCGCCTAGCCTAACTATTGAATACACACACATTCATAACTTAAAAATATGAGTAATATCATGAATATCTAAGTGACACATTGTATTTCGCAGCTATCATTGAAAAATAAGCTGCTTACAATACGCCTAATCGACGCCTCGCTCGTGTTAAATAAGTCAAGATTTACCTTTTTCAAAAGAATATTAAAATTATTGCTCGCTCGCCAAAGAAAAGAGTTCTGTCTATAGTTTGAAGAAGCAGGGGCGGTGTATAAAAGATTGTGCTCATGAATATGAACATGAAGCCAACTCTGCAACTCAACAAAAAAAATCTGCTGTTCTATACATTCTGGTCGAGTAGGTACATATGTATTGACAATTCGTAAACGCATTCCCCTCACTATAAAAATAAAAAAGGTATTGACAATTCGTATAAAACAGCTGGTATTTTTTTGTTGAGTTGTAGAGTAGGCACCATAGTAAAAGATGTTTATATTCACGAACACAATCACCAACTAAGAGGTTTTGCGCTCATTCATTAACACGTTGTATAATTTATTATCTTTTGCTTTGGGGTTTTTTCTAAACAACAAAACAAAAGAAAAAGATTTTTGTAGAACTAGCTTTATAGTATTTCAATCGACTCGTGTATTAAACTCAAGTGTGGTGTTAATTCTCCAAACGGTTCTTTGGATCGGGTGCTTAAAAAAATATTGTGTGCATCAATAAATTAAGTCAGTTACATATTATATAATATTATATTACGTTTTGTAATAATTTTGAAATAACACCTATTATTAGTTCCTAAAGAATTTATATCCAAAACTATTTTATCTACACTCATGTTAAAATATTCGAATTATGAACTCATACTTGAACATAATGACATACTTTATACCAGGGTCAACTATATAGTAATTTAAAAAATAAAACTGTATCGTAAGGACCATGAAGCTCGACTTAATACTCTGAGGTAATTGGAGTTCTCACCCTGAATAAAAAAGTGTACCCAGCAAATTTGACATTTATGTATGTTGTGGCTGTCAGTGTCTCATATGACCATACGTATTTTTTTTAAAGTGTAGGTGAGATGGAAGACAGCCACTGTGTAATTTCTGGTGACAAAAAGTGTTAGTACTGCACTCTCCAGTTACCTCAGTATTAAGTCGAGCTTCATGGTAAGGACCATTAGAAACAGTTTTATATTGTCATTTATTATAGCACACTTCTTTTTTAAAACTTTACAGTCCTCACGGCAACCTTAGGATTTACCAGCCATGACTCCGAACTTTCCAAGCCCTTCTTTAGACGGCAACAATAAGAAACTTTTTTATATTAGTGTATCATAATGACCATTATGATGCAGTTTTATTTTTTAAATTTCATGTAAGTTGACTACGGCTTAAAGTGTGTAGGATCAGGTCAGGTACGAGTATATAATTCTAATATTATAACATGAGTGTAGATAAAATAGTGTATGAGACTGCACATAACTCGGTATGCGACAGTCACATAAACTTCTATTTAAATTATGTGTGAATGATTTGTATAAGTCAGCCACATGATAATTATTTCATACTTATACGAGTAGCTTCTCTCTATACATACTTAAATACTCTATACATCTTACTAATGAATGCTGAATTTGACACTTCAAAACAAATCTTCTAAAACTCCCATTAATTTGCAATAAGCGTTATATCGAAGAAAACCTTTATTTTGCAAAACTTATTAACTTGTCTATAAAAATATTCAAAGAGCATTTTGATGCATTAAAATGGCGGCGTCGTCGAAGGTTCCAGAACGGTTCATTAGATCGCTCGGAAATTGCTCATTAGCGAACTTTGAGAGAAAGGCTTTATTTCGGACTATTTATTTCTTTATAGCTTTTGGAAAATATTTTCATTTTAAATACGATGTATGACGTCACATTTGCCGGAAGTACGGGTCGTTGACCTTCAGGCTGACACAGGTGTTTTCTGGGCATGGATGCTTTGGAAAATACCTGTGTCGGATTGGAAGTGAGGCGACCACACGGTGTCACGATTGCGGCGCTGGGGTGGACAGTGCGGAGCATACCTTACAGGAGTGCCCTGCCTGGTCATCGCAGCGTAGTAATCTGTGCGCTGTTGTAGGGAGAGATCTCTCGCTGCCAAGCATGGCTCGTGCCATGCTTGGTAGCGACAGGTCCTGGGATGCGGCAGTCTCCTTTTGCGAGGATGTCGTCTCGCAGAAGAGGCATTGGAGCGGATCCGCGAGCAGGATGCACATGCGGATCGGCTCCGACGAAGGCGGGTGGGATGGAGGATGCGGCGCTTTGCGCACCTCATTCCACTTTAGTGGGTGTTGGACGGTGCAGTGCGGATGACGGCCTGTCGCCCGCACTGCGCCGTCCAGCCGTGCGGGTGTAGTCTGGGGGGATGGCCCCGCTTGCTCGGCCTCCTCCCGCCGCGTAGGGGCTCGGGATGCCGGGCCAGCCGTCGGGTCGCAGGAGGAGACTGCCACATCGGACCCTCCACAGTGCGGCTCCCTCACTACTGACGGCGGTGAGAGCTTTAAAAAATAACGTATGACGTCACATTTCCGTACAAGATGATTGCATTGGAAACATGTTTTTGAGAGAGTGCAAATTGTATACAGGTTTTACTTGCATGCCAGTGGATTTTTTTTTTCTAAATAACCTAAAAAACCTAAATTAAAAAACCTAAATAACCTTTCCCATTGCAACAACATTTGCTTTCCAATTGCACAATGCAAATTTTATTATTGAAATTTTTTAAATAATCAAATTAGATTGTGAATGCAAAAAAGTAAAACAAAATGATCCCAACTGTGTAGGTTGACAGTTTATATCATGGGTGGAAGACATGCAGCAAACGTTTGGCGTTCAATTAGCTCGTCACTTAAATAAAAATGTCCGCATTCACACTACTTACACGCAACATGTAGCCAGGTTTGTTCAAGTCGAATGCAATTTGCAACTTGCATTCAAGTAAGTTACCTAATGAAATCGTATCTTAAAGCTAAGCGAAAAGCATTCCGCTGAATATATGACAAGCGAAAGCTAGGTGACCTATTTCACTAAGTCGAAAAACATGAGAGTTGTTAAATTTAAATTTATTTTAATCGGTTCAAACATGGTAAAAATTATCCACTGTTATTGAGCACTCAAATAACCAAAATGTATTAACTAATAAATACAAACACTAGATGGTAGTTCTGAAATATTCCAGAATAAAAGCCAAGGTCATGGAAGAACATTGATTGAACGGCGACTTTCAATGATAAACTTGATCAACAAATCACTAGAGCACGTAAATTATTTACCACACTTGACGTTACGTTACGGTGTGACATGCGACGTAAAGGCGTGTACGAACAAAACATGGTGAAAATGAAAATCAATCACAAAAGATTTACTTCATACGCATAAAAAAATAATCACGCCGCGTCATTGCCTGCGTGAACGTCGTGAACTGCCCCTCAATAATTCGCTGGCAGGCGTGCAATCTGTATGTTCGGTCACAGAATAAATAATAGTACAGGTAAAGAAGCTGCACTCCGCGAAACCATTTAAACAAATAGCAACTCAACACGAAAAAGTAATATTCAGTTTGTATGGCTCTAATTACGAACGGCTAGACGTTGCATCTCTTTATATCGCATATATTCTAACGCGCTCGGGCACGGGCGGGCATACGGGGCGGTAGGCCCGCTGTAAATTGTATCCCGAGATATACGCGAAGCGGTAGGCACTTATCTCGCGTCCTTGAGCGAGTGACGGACGCCTCTGTTGTAGCAGTCCGACGCTGCTGGCTGGAACTTCACTTGCCATCCACGTCTGGTTGATGAGTAGGTCGCGGGTTCTATACTACTATGGTACCTAGTTGAGGGGAGGGTTTTATTAAGCCATACACGCCACTGAGTCTCAATGAAAGATGATATATATATAATATCCTTATTTCAATTTGCATATTTACTTACACTCTGTTATTATTACAGGCACGGTTTTACACTTATTATAAATAACTTATCACACGTGCTACAGTCGCGGTGGTTAGTTTAGTGCAACCCTTTTACTTAGGCAACCACTACAAGATGGCTTCTTACAAGACTTTAAATTGTGCGTATGCGTCGTACAGAATGTGACCGAGAGTTAGCGGCAAAAAAGTGTGGAAGTAAATTAGCAAAGTCAACGAAACGTCTACAGAATAACGTAATAAGTAATGAGCGATTTTCTGAGAAGCCATTTAAAAAAAAAAGTTTCCAATTGCTTCACTAGATGGCGTTGAACGAAGTATGTACATGTCTATGGTATATTTTCGTATGAAACATATTTGAATTAATTACTTTTAAAACCCCAAAGGAAACTAATAATATATTAAATAAGTACTACTGTGAGGAACAAAAACGAAATAGGTAAATTTAAAGATTAAGGTAAATAAATAACATTTGTCTGACGTTCCGTTTTACGTAAAAAAGTCGCGTCAAAGTAAAATTTATAACGTTCCGTTCCTTCTAACTGCATAGGTGGGACAGCGCCATCTAGTGACTGAGCTTTCAGAAAATCGCCCATTGTCACCAATACCTCTACAGTCAATCAATGAGCAGCTGTGTCACAGCAAACGGTCTGCGGCTAGTTGACTCGTTAGGCTAGAGTCAGTAAGCGGACAGTCAGCCGCTTACTGTGAGCCTAATAAGGACACAAACTAGGATAGGAAACAACTCACAACACTGACCTACACTCACAATACACACTGGCTGGACTGGCTGCTGTCATAATATTTTTGTGGCTATTTGAGTATTTGTGGCATTTGAGTATCGCCATTTTGGCGCTGTATGCCAAGCTGTAGGCAGATACGACTGTCCATGTAACTAAAATTAGTGATGTTCTTATGTCGACTGACTGTGGTAATGATTATGTCAAAATTAGTTCTTGGGACACTCGTAGTGGCGCTTCAAATTGCCACACAAAATTAGCTGTCATATTTGTGGAGACAGCCTGTCCAGTGTCTGTCGAGCTTTCGAGCACGTCAGGGGGCGGGGCAGGGGTTAGAAGACCCTGACGCGAAGCCTACTAGGCTTGGCGTGAGGGCTGGGCGCGAGACATGCCTATGTCTGACTGAGTCCAACATGACGTTTGCGGTGTACGAAAATACTGTATTTGCCCTCACTATAAACAAAAGGAAAAGCTTGTCCAGTGTGTAATAATAAGAGGTCAGTGACTCACATCGATGTAAACCACAAGGTTTTGTTATGTTAGGTCAATGGTTTTGTGACTATTGTGCTACATTTGTTTCTTTTTATAATTTTTTTTAATCGCTTATTGAAGTGGCAAATGACTTATTGGTCGTACAGCCAGATTTTTTTCTTACTTTTTGTTTTTCTTTTTTATGTGTAAGTACTTTTAATTATAATTTTGTTTTTGTCACGTCCGAAGTTGTCCACCAAATAGGTCCCTCCAGAATATCAGCGATGCAGTGTCAGCCTCTTGCTGCTGCAACATTATGCTGAGGATGGGGCCTAGTTGGCCTAGTCTCTTTTTATTTATTTTTTACTTATAACAGTTTCTTTGTGTATGTCGTCAATAAAAATGTTTTCTTTCTTTCTTTCGATATCGTAATCAAGTTGCTTACGAAATTAAAGCATTACCAGTGGTTCCAGAAAGAAGGAAGAACTATTTTATTTATTACGCTCTCAGTGGAATAAATGATTATTCACTGGAGAGTAGTAAAAACGATTACCCGGGTAATGTTGTTACTTAAAGACCGTTGTTTTGCCATTTACGTTTACGTTGCGGGACATTGCAAGAATGAAATGCTTACATTAGCTGTTTCTCATAGTCAATCGATTTTTTTCAGCAACTATATTTCTATCAACTTGTATCTATTACCCATTTAGGTGAACTTGTAAATTTTTTATCATTAAAATCAGTAATTTCGTTAGATGCTTTTCGTACTAACCTAATTTTGTTTTGGAAATGTAATAACGTTCATTACTGACAAACTTGCGGTTACAGTTCCGTGTAATTTCTGCCTCTGAATACTGCTAAACCTAATTGAGATTATGCGTTTTGAGCTTCTCTATTATCTGTCATTAATATGCGCTATTTGTTTATTATTAAATAAGCAAGGATTAGATAACAATAGTATATAAAATTTGTATTATATTATATCAAAATCACGGAAGCTGATTATTTGTAGTATAACTATAGTCCATGGAAATCGTACATTTTGCCTTGCGTTAAATGAGGTAGTTCTGATTTTTTTGTATGTTAGTAGTGATGAGATAGTAATGGCAAATCCAAGTTTTCCACCTCGAAGGCCCTCCGGATCATTGTTAAATATTTAAAAATCTAATAAATTTTAAGATTTTTTTCAGTTTTTGACAATTTTTACCACCAATTATTAATTTTCGGCAGATTTTTTTTTTTATTTGGTCTCTAAGATGTAAGTATCTTTAGGATTACAAAAATCTATATTTTTGAGTGTGTATAAAAGAAACTTTATCAATTTACGTACTTACGTAATTTCCAGAGATGAAGAGAAATAACGAGCCCGATACTCCTACATTCATAAAACATTTCAATTCAAATCCAGACGTGTGTTCCGACTGACGTTCGAAGTTAGAACAGCGCGCACTTGTGATTTTTAATCGGGCGATAGTTTGATAGTTCTCGGATTCAGTATAGAGTTATATGGCACTGCGCGCATTGACGATTAAACTATCGACCGATCGAACTATCGAAATTGACTGGCCGATAGTTGTACGATCAAACTATCGCACAACTATCGGCCGTTCGGTAATGTGCATGAAGGACTATGTAAGCGCGCGCACTGCATTCAACTAAACTATCGCCCAACTATCGGTCGACTGCGCATTCAGTATGGCACTGTACATAAGTGCGCGCACTTCCGACAGTTGGATCAAACTATCGGCCGGTCGGTAATGTGCACGCACTGCATTCAACTAAACTATCACCTAACTATCGATCGACTAAAAATCACAAGTGCGAGCAAGCTCTCAAAACAAAACTATCGGCCGACAGTTTGATCACGATCGTATCTTACGATTCCGACTAAACTATCGGTCGACTAGAAATCACAAGTGCGTGCTCCTTATCAGCGATTGCCGTGTGAGTGGCGCCACCGGCAGCAGGGCTGGCCTGAAAATTTTAACGAGACTCAGCTAATGAGTTCCGCGGTAATCTGACTGCATTTATCACGATCTAACAGCACGTTGTTATCGAACGAACCCCATTCAGAGTAAGACAAAAGCTGCTTTAATGGACAACATTCTATTACGTTTTTGTTGGACTATTTGAATATGAACTACATCTAACTTTAATAACGCATTTTGACCTTATCGAAGCAATAAAGAAGGAGCTACTACCGGCTCGTTTTATTTATCTAATTGTATCAGTAGTTAAATAGAACTGTGTTAAAGCTTAAAATACAACTAAAGTATTTTGTTTTCAGTAGGTTAACAAATTAGGAATACCACAAGGGTAACTTCTTGGTCCAAAAAGTTTTCAAAAGTTCAATAAATACCATTATGTATCTATCTATTTATATTACGAATATAATATAATTTGAATACGAAGGGTCGAGCTGTTATTACAAAACATGAATAAACATGAGGACCCTCTGTGGGTAATTGTCTTGTAATGATTGGACCTACGATGAAACCGAATCATTTAGTTTTGTAAAGCCCAAAATGTTATTTAAACAGTAAATTTTGTGAAATTCAAAATAATTACTTAAACAATATAAAAAGTATAGTTTTTTTATCTATTGTTATTTTTAGAAAAAAAAATCTTTTTTTTCTTGCTTCTGTTATTGTAAGATCTAGAAAACCAGACAATAATAAATTAGCGTCTGCTCTTTTCATATTAACTTATTTTTCTATTTCATGATATCGCTAAAGCTTTGAAAAGATGGAATACAAACGTCCTTCCTATGAGACGATCCAATGCATTGCAAAAATAATATAATCTTGTAAAAATAATACGGCTTAAAAAGATGAAGGTAAACCCCATCAAACAAATTGAAATTTCAAACAAAAGCTGAGATTGTTGGGAGAGTGTAACCTAGTTTTAGTGAATCACAGAATAGTATGGAGAATCGGAAAGCAATTTCGTTCAGCAGTGTCGCTCGTGAGCCGTGCGGGATCAGAAGTGCTGGCGAGCTATTGAATGGTCGTTTTGGAGAAGGACTGGGAATCGATAAACGCTGGGCCATAGATATAGAAATGATCAGAATACTTAATTGATGAGATAATAATGAACAACTCGAAGATTATCGTTAAAGTACTTTCACAATTTTGACTTGCGTGTATGTTTAGGGCCGATTCTCCATCCATAAGGAAGACGTGTGCCCCACCAACAGCGGGAGTATTAATTCAGTGAGCAAAAGTTGTGTAACTTGAGATGTGATAGGCACGTTAGGTCATTGTATGGAAACCGCGACTTCTACAGAAGGTAGCTTTTTCTACCTCTATACACTAAGGTCAACTAATAAAGCCGTTCCATAAACAAACGTGTCTATTTCAGATTATTTTGACTTGTTTTTCATTTACAATGAAGTATTAGAAAAAACTACCAGTCTCACTACTAGCTCCGATGGGGCTCAAGCCCACGACCTTTCACTGACCGAACGAATGCTCTGAAGAGCATTGTGGCAGCGAATTGTGCGGAGCTAGTTTGTGAGACGGGTTGTTTTTTTCTAATACTGCATTTTCAAACGTGTCTTTGACAATCCTTTGACCCTAATAGCGCAAAACAGCCGCACCGATATCTCATTTCCAAGCCCTCTCTGGTTATCGCTAGCTCTACAGCCACCAATATGCGGAGTGGGCCGCGTTTCCGCCCGCCATGTTGCATTCATGCAGGAATTAAACTCCTGATTTCAACAGAAGACACGTATTCCTACCTCTACCCCAGTTCATCTAATAAAACGATTACTTACCTCAACACCTAATGACAAACGTTTGACCTGATTTCCGAAAATCTCATTTCCAAGTCATGTCTAACCGTTGTAAGTTCTACAGCCGTCAATATCCGGTGTGGGCTGCGTTTCCGTTAGCCATGTTGTGCTCGGCGTGTCACACGGAATTAACACATTTCTGTTACCTCTGGCAGGTCTTGTCGATTCACTTTCACGATCGTGATGGCATATCAAAGCAGAGTACAGAATCTTCTGTCTCTTTTTATTTGCTTTGTTATTTTTAGTGCATCTTCGCTAAAGCTTTAAAATATGACTATTTTCCATCAATAATAATTATTATGAATCGCTCAAAGTCATGTTTTTGGTTTATAAGTCATGTCTAACCGTTGTTAGGTCTACAGCCGCCAATATCCGATGTGGGCCGAGTTTCCGCCTGCCATGTTGCGTTCAGCGCGTTACACGGAATTACGTATATTTACACACTTCTGTAACGCTACGGGCCTTCTTGATCCACTTATAAAGCCGTGATTAACCATGATTCACAAAGCAGGTGGTAGCCTTAGTCTTATGTGTGAAAATATCGGTTTAGGAACTTCTTTTTTAAGTTACTGAAATCTTTAGTTTGAGAACTTCGATCAACAATAACAATCGAAGTCTGAGAATCAGATCGTTTAATCAATATGGTGGCTAATATAGGAATAGAAATGGTTTTGTCGGCTGTAGCTGCATGGGTCGAAATGTCAGAAAAACATGCAATATTTTAAAACAAAAGAAACACTTAAGTATTACATGGAATACGTCTTCAAGATTTTTGATATTATTTGTAACTGCTACTATCCTTATTATTATGTATTCCAATTCAATGTTGATTAAATTGCGAAATAAGTATATTCAAATGTTTTTTTTCTTTCGATGTTCCACATAAGAGTATCGTATACGCATTCCCTGCATTCACAATTATGTTCAGCCCATTGCTTCTTTACTTTGTGCTCCCTGTGCTCCGTTCCAAACGTATGTGGAGAATGAGATATATCAAACTAATGTACCGTATTGGAATCACTGACGTGAAAATTTGAGAGAAACATCTAAATATTTCAGCGTTGAATAACTGTTACGGGAAATGTTTATCTATGACAAGCTGTATAAACTAGATACTACGTCTAGAATTTAGATCAAGGTACTTCATGGTACAACTATCCGGCGGCTCTACTACACTGTCAATACAAGGATAAATAAAATGAGACTGCATCCACTAATCACTTCCAATGTTGAAAAAACTAAAACCTGTCTAAAGCCCTTTCTCGCTTGAACCAATGTATCTTGAGAATAGACACGGGAACTTGCAAAAATCTATCTAGTAGACGATCATGTAGGTTACGATAAAAGTAGAATTTGTGGTAATAACCAACCAAATCAACGGTAGTAATTTTAACATCTTATTGCAAATGGAAATCTTTAACTTTAGACAATATAATCTGCATCAAGCTGCTTGATAAGGACTTAGCTATTCTAACTGTCTTCATAACATGACTAATCTTGCTACGATTTACAATCCCATAAATTATACGTCGAGGATTTACATAATTTACAGAAGTCTGATTTATATGCACGCAGTGTTTGAAGCGATTGTGTTTATTGACGCTGCCTCTCTAACTCAGACATCCGTAATGCGTTAAGATTAATTCATGAAGAAGAATAAGAAAAACACACGAAAGCGGTTCTTTTCGTGTGGTTTTTGAATCGAGGTTTGCCTAAGTTTTAAACTAAACTAAATGGAAAATACACGTTTTGCACAACGTTGGTTTTCCAAATCGTTATAGATTTTCTTAGTACGAAGAATATAAAATAGCCTAGAATATAAAATAGTCTATAATAAGCTAGGTTGAAGTGTCAAATTCAAGTTAGGAAAGTAGGTAGGCATACCAACTTAGTATCCTAATTTTATTGTGTTAATGCAAACTAAGTCATGTGGCCGTCTTTCTTAAAAAAATACAATGTGGCTGTAGAATAATACATATTTTTTGTTAAAATAGGTATATTAGAACTATTTTTAAGTTGATTGCATTTATGTGAACAAAATAAAGGAAAACGTCAACGAAGAACTTTTGTCAACGGATGAAAATTTGAAAAGACGTCTCTTGGATTATTGGTATATGAACCACTTTTAAGAGGATAAAAATGAATTTTCTTCGAAAATCCTCTGCTAGAAATTCGATATGATATATTATCCTCCATTTTAAGTTGCTGTCATTTTATTCCTAAATTATGGAGATAGATTTCCGGTGCTCGAGGAATATGATGGGTTAAGTCAACTTAATGCTACTTTTGACTTACTTGTTTGAAGTATTTTTTTAAAGGTGAATCTTCAAAAACGTTGTAAGACTATTAGAAATTTGACGGCTTGCTTTCAGAATGTATATTTCAGCTAACACAACTAACGAGAAGTTCGAATTACGTTTTATTCAAGAAATCACTTAATAACCCTGACACACTTGCTGCTTTTCAATCAACTAAGACAGTAATTTGTTTACTTTATGCGCTAAAATTATATGACACATAATGAAAGGGTGCTTGGAAGAAGCAAGTAAGCACACAACTTTATACCTAAACCTTTTACTCCCAATACTCATTTTCATTTTACAGGTATCAAGGAAGATTTTCATGCTCTTAAATAACGCGACAACGACCAAACAACAACTTTTAACGCTACATTTGCACACTGACATCAGCTAAATACGTGGACATAAATGTGATGCGATACGTGTATAAATGTTGTAAATATTTTGGTGTTGCTGATTGTCTTGGCAAATGCTTTAAATGTTCGAGAAAGGACTCTTTGCAATAAAACAAAATTTTAAATTTTAATAACTACTTCAACCTAAACGTTTGTGAAAACAAGTGTTGTATTTTTTTATAAAAACTTGAATAGGTTACTACTTGATATCATAAATGTTTTAAAAATTTCTTACCACAACTTGGATCATTGAAATATGTAAAGAGTCACTTTATTTTGGTTGCTAATTTCTATATAGCTTCTATTTGGGGCTCTTATCTTATGAAACTCAACTCACTGTTTCCAATTTCTATCTGACACAATGAAATTGCTTGCATTATTAAATTATTTGTTCTGTGTGTTTGGAGCTGTATTTGAAATTAGAATTACTATTGTTGCCTTTGCAATATTATTTTCAATCTCAGAGTTAATTTCTTCTCTAGTATTTTATTCTTTATTTTCAGTAGTATTAACTTCATCATTATTCTCAAGTAAACTATCAAATACAGTTCCAAAAGTCTGTGCAATTTTAAACTATTTGTGTATCCGACCAATAAGATGACTGCACGAGCTATCTCCTTCTTTCTGAATCGCTGTGGCACGATATTGCACTTCTGTGAAACTATTTAGTTGGTAGAACGGACCACAATGAAACTCTGACAACTTTAACGACCTCTGCGGCTTGAAGTCCGGAGCTTTGCTTATAACGGAGAAATTAGATTTGTAGGAGCTATTAACTGCTGTGGTTTTCTTTAGTTTGAGTTTGAAAGCCGCTCCTTATTTTTGTTTTTATTGCAAAATGAGGTAATGAGTCCGTAACTATATTTTTTTATGGAAGTGATTTCATCTTCATCGAATTCATTGTTTCTTTTTCACTTCCGTTTTTTCCAAACATTTTTTTTAGGGATAAAGGTTACTCTAATTTAGTACCTTATATAATGATATTTTTCAAGCTTCACAAATTAACTGATCTAGAAACAAATTATTTTAATTGAGCCGTTTTATCACTAAATAAAGACTGCAAAAGCATGCAAATCTTCTTGGTCGTCGTTTTCATAGGAATAATAAACAATAGCAACAAATTATTGTGTTTTCCTTATATGATTCAACAGAAATCATAAACCCATTTGAAAGTAATTTTTTTTGCTTAGAAGATTTCAAAAGATTATTCATATAAAGGTACGTATTCTTTATCGAAGCTTTATTTTAACGTTGAAAAGACATTGTTATATACAATGTGGACATTGATATATACAATGTTATAAAATGCATCTTCAGTTATGTCTAAAAGAAAGTTTCATGCTGAAACATTTTTATTAAATTTCTTCTGTCGTCACTACTCTGCAAGTGTAAATAACTTTCGCAATCTAGAGCGAATTCTTATATCGGGGCAGAATTTCAATTAGCTTCTTTCTTTAGTTATTGTTGGTTGCTGTTTATTATTCTTATGCCGTAAAGTGCTCCACATACGGTACGATCAATCGTAACCATAAGACCCGATCGCAACGAAGATTTAATAGATCGTAGACGATATCGGAGATAACATCAAAAAAGTAAATGACGGATTGCTTCGTGTATGGGCAGCAAATTTTGTGTGACCAATAGACACGATATCGTTTCAGATTAATCGTTACGATTAATCGTTTCGTATATGGAGCCCGTAACCAAAGGCTGTGTGTGCTAGTGTATAGGAACGAATGTTTCTTCTTACAGGCTCGGAGCGCTAGCACCAGTAGCTTTAGGAGTGTAAGTCAGGTAATGGAAGAAGTCGCTTTATCACGCCGCGCCGTTCCATCACATTGACTTTTTGATTTGGTTGGTTGTTTTGGTCGGCAATGGTTTTTGGCTCGATTTCAAACTTTCTGCGCTTGTCATGAGAGTATACGTTTTGGTTTATTAGAAACAATGTTTGTAATCATGACCAGTGTCATTATTTCTTGACATCCTATTCCTTTTGTGTGGTTACATAGAGTAATTTCTATAAAGTTATTAGGACAATAAAATATAACGTTAGCGTTTTGAAAACCTTCCGTGATCAATATATCGTGGATTTGAAAAGAATTTGAATGTTTAGCAATGATTCTAAGTCACTACCTACGATACTAACTCTTACAATGTTTGGTGTACATCACCAACACTTACCAGCCTCGCTTCTTGTGCTTTCCGAAGAATTTTTACGAAGTCTCGAAGTCTCGAAGTCCCACGCTGAGCACAACCGGAATCCACAATTTAGAATCATTCCACTCCAACTGCCATCGGTTTGTATCGCTTGTTGTTACCAACTACAACATCAGCAATGCAATCTCAAACTAGATATTATCAACAAAGTAATTTTAAAACAAGGAATAGGATTGTGTGTTCTAAAAGTATACCTAAGTCTGTTATCCCAAAAACCAAATTGCCATTATTTTATGTCATGAGTCATGTGTCACGCGTTACCTTTGTAGTTTGTTTTAGCTGTAGGAGTAGAATCACCATCATCTGCGTTAAATCAGCCATCGAGGTGGTAAGTATCGACACAGAATACAAACATCTCATTGTAGACCTCATAGATACTTAGATACTCTACAATAGACTTACAGGAAGACTCTAACCAATACAGGGCTCGTCGGACAACACATGGTTAGTAAATAGTCTTTGAAGTAACGTGCACATCTGAAGTTTTACTGTGAAAAAAAAACAGTTCCAGTGAAACCACTATCACTCTCATATGTATATGAAGGTCGTGGCTCATACTACAATGAAAGTAAGGGGTTGGGGCAGTGTGCCAATTTGTGTGTTAATATAATTCATTTACAATCAGAATACTTTCATGGACATCGAAATACTCGACATTACAATTAAATTACTTACTACATATCACCAACAGTCCAAAAACATGGGACCGTTTTTTGACTTGTGCAATAGGTCAGCTGAAAGTGTAATCTTGTTGTATAGCAATACAGGCAAATAATAATAAAAACTTAATGATAATAATAGTAGGTAATCCATAAAGGTGCAATGAAATCTATGAATAAGAAAAAGTATACATTCTCAAATGAATAACATTACATAATATTTCCATCACATGCACGTAATTTGACCAACTAGACCCACTATTTGTAATAAGGCACACCCAAAATGTTTGAATAATTCATAGAACCAATTTTATGGAATCTTTCCCAGTGAGATATTTCCTCGCCCCGTGACACTTTGTAAATCCACCGACCTGGAAACCCATTTTTGGGTAGTATTGAACTTATATCATATAGATAGGTATTTTTATATTGTATTGAACTGCATTGTGTAACTTCGACGATAGATAACATAATATTGTTCACCTAAAATAGTTGTTAGTACTTATCAATATTGAACACGGTTTTGTAGTGAGCATCGAAGAAATGTCCGATTAATGTACTTTATAAAGAATATCTAGGACAGGAATCTCAATTAACGATATTGGTAACAAATATACAGTATGAAACAAAAAACAATCGGATATTGATTAATTGTGGAAGATAGAATGAAATAAGACTTAAAGACCATAGAGTGTAACAAGATGCGATTAACAATAGTCACAAAGCAATTTCCAATACAAATTTACAATAATAAAATAAATTTTAAATTTCTTAAACAAAATTAGACTCGACAACAAATTAAATTATAGATCTTCAGTCAAATTGTAAATTCTAATTAATATTCCTCCTTAATTACAAAACGTTCGGAGGTTACCGAACTCGATACTCGTAGACGGAGCAATTTCTTGTCCCCAAATCAGGGGACATTTATCAATTTCAGTTTGGGGCCGCTTGTAAATTAGCCTCATCACCCTTGTAAGATATATTACTTATATTTCGAACATTTGTATAATCTCTAGAAGACAAATGAGCATCTGGCCTCTAATTGAAAAATATTTGCCTATGTTTGTTGAACTCTTTGTCGTGCTAGAATTACTGATAAATCTGAAATTTGATGCTCGTTATCATCATCATCATAATAAGTTAGTTTTTTGTGTTTGTTCCGTATATGTCTATTTATCTAAACATTTGTGATTCCGTTGTTAGTTCTTATATATCTGCCTCTACAGAACTACCTAGTGTTGAAACAACTTTTGTCTGAATCATTTGTCGGATAGATTTTATGCTAATACAATCTATATAAGTAACTAAAAATGAATGTTGCTAAGCGCAAAACTCGAGAACGGCTGGACAAATGCAGCAATTTTTTTTTCAGATGAAAGGAATAAAATTGCGAAGAAAATAGTAACAACACTTATTTTCCCATATAAACCTGACAATTAATTGACGTAAATTGTCACCGTCAATCTAAACAAAACAAAGGATCATATTTGTAAAATTATTAGTAATATCACATTCCCACGGGATAACGTGGTGTAGTACACACAGGCAAAGCCGCAGGCGGAAGGCTAGTTATAAAAAAATCCGTTATATTTGCAATAAATTTGCATTTTCTGGCTAGAGTTAAAAAGTTTTTAATTTTTTTTTATTTTAAATATAGAAAAGATTTACTTTTCCCTTTTTTATCCTGGAGTACATAACTACCTCGTTTGAAGCACTTTTCAATTTTCATTCAGGGATGAGTTTAAATGCATGAATGAACTGAACGGCCTCCGAGCTTCGTCTCACAGGCTCTTTATAAATAATTCAGTAAGCGCTCCAGAATAAGCATTAAAGATTATTTTTATCGTCAGGCCTTGACAGTTAGGTACTTACCTACTTCAAAAATACTTTCAATAAAATATTGATGAATGTCCTTTTTTATTCAATAGTTATTATCACTTTTATTATACATACATACGTTATACATTTGTTATGCAGGTACCTACTAAAGTAACAAGAATTTACCAATGACGTTTTATTAATAGACACGTTACACTCGAATAAATTGCATTTTAAAAAGGCGAATTTGTCTTTCATGACGTACAAGAAACAAAAAACAAGCACAAGTAGTCAAAATATATTTATCTCTTCCTAACAACAGGCATTTCCGCATATCTATCTCTTTTTCACCAAAAATAATGTTAGTCAGAGACATATATACACAAACCCCCAGTGTCAAAAAAAGAAAAACAATTATTGCAAGCACTGTCTTATGTGTCAGTTTTCTGTCTCTTTCATGCGTTCACGAAACTTTACAAGCTTACTCGCTCATGCATGTCGAACTGGCAACAGCGCAAAAGTCATCACTAATTATTTAATTTTTAATTTAAATTTATAATTTCAATAATAACGTATGTAATTAATCAATTTTCTTGTCTTTTAAAGATCCGGCATCACTGACCTCTATTATACCTATAATAGAGATCAGTGTCCGGCATAGATTTTGCAACTTCTCTAAACACAGGAAGGCATTAAGTTTATTATTTGAGGCGTAATCGAAAAATTGTTACAGCGCGTTGCCACGACAAGGGTCTGTGTGTGACTGAGTAAACTTCGGGCAATTACCTTACTTTTTCGTTGCCACTTTTTAGTTCAGATAACGTATCTACATATAAAATTTCATTGGAATTTACATAATTTTTAACCGCCTCTGTGGGCTAGTGGTTCACACCACCGATTTCAGACCCAGTGGGGGTACATATTGTATTCGGTTTGGTTGGTGGTAGGACTTGTTCTTAGTCCGGCTGGCTAGCTACCACCATCTTATCTGAGTCTGACGCCATAACAATGATGTTTTTAGCATTATTGTGTTCCGGCAGTTAGAGATAAGATAGCCAGTCCCTCAGTGATTGAGGATTCTGGGAGTAGTGCGCTTCTACCTTCAGCCTTATCACCACTTAACATCAGGTGCGATGAAGGCTGAAGTGCTACTTACACCGCTGTGAATAAATAAAAAAATAGTCTTTTTTTAAAGTCAGCTTCATCAGCTCTGGTATGTCCTGCCGTTTTGAAAAAATGGCGGTTATCTGTCATGGAAAAATGGCGCGGGGTGACGTAAGGTCAGCTTGACGTTAAAAAAAGGCGCAAAGAATGGTGATTGGTTAATACTGTGACGTTTTATCGCTTCAGTGTCAAATCCCACAGACAATAAACAAGTAAAACACAGACGCCCGAATTCTCGTACGCAAATCATCTTTGGGAGCGTCTCAAACATCATGGCATCTCTTTTATACGTTTGACATTTAAAGTGACAGGGCGATGTGTGAGACGCTCCCAAAGATAAGTAGCGTACGAGTATTCGGGCATATGAGAAGTAGCAGAATAGAGTACATCATCATCATCATCATCATCATCAGCCATTTAATGTCCCCACTGCTGGGGCACTGGCCTTCCTTATGGATGAATAAGGAGAATAGAGTACAAACGTACCAAAATGTTCCATCGCCCCGAAGCCTTATAAGGCTTTGACAGATGCTGCCATTTTGAAAAACGCCTTATTAAGGCCTCGGGACAGACGAGAGATGTTCAACCCTATTGCTGGCGGATAAGTTAGGGATAGCGAATACGATTGTTGCTGAGATCAATGTCTTCTTTCGAAGCAATGAGAAGTGCAATACTTATAATAAAATGTTGGCTTTTTTACCAACCATATCCCAATGTTGAAAATGAAGTACTTATTAGTAACTAGCTTTCCGCCCGCGGCTTTGCCCGCGTGGACTTCACGACGTTATCCCGCGGGAATGTGTCATTTTTTCTGGATAAAAAGTAGCCTATGTTTCTCTCCAGGCTACTAAGTATCTGTGTCCCAAATTTCAGCCAAATCCGTTCAGCCGTTTTGTCGTGATTGAGTAACAAACATACAAACATCCAAACATCCAAACATCCAAACATCTAAACTTTCACATTTATAATATTATATATAATAAGTAGGATTACAGTAATTAGAGCATTCGCTCAGACAGTGAAAGGTCGTGGGTTCGAGTCCCATCGGAGCTAGTTCTGAGACGGGTCGACTTTTTCTAATACTTTATTTTCAATAATAAAAATTGCATTGTGAATGCAAAAAAAGTTAATTCTTAACTGATACAATCGTACATCAAACTCCAAATCTCAGTATAATCAAAGCTCCTTAGAATCGACTAAAGAATTTTTGCGGATAAAATTTTAAATCCTACTATATAGGTATATTATTTATTATTAACTAGCTTTCCGCCCGCGGCCTCACCCGCGTGGACTAACAACGTTATCCCGAAGGAATGTGATATTTTTTCCGGGATAAAAGTAGCCTGTGATCCTCTCCAGGCTAGAAAATATATGTGTCCCAAATTTGAGCCAAATCCGTTCCGCCATTTTGGCGTGATTGAGTAATAAACATCCAAACATCATAAATGTGAAAGTTTCGATGTTTGTATGTTTGTGACTCAATCACGCCAAAACAGCAGAACGGATTTGGCTAAAATTTGGGACACAGATACTTTGTAGTCTGGAGAGGAACATAGGCTACTTTTTATCCCGAAAAAAATCACATTCCCGCAGGATAACGTCGTGTGGTCCACGCAGGCGAAAGCTAGTTTACAATAAATTCCGTTGAATCTGATATTTTAACGAGCCCATTCGCCATTCAAATTGTTGCACTAGCATGCACTAATGATAGTTTAGTGAGCTCTAGCTTTTCGATTATCGTCGTTTAGTATGGTAATGAGTTCCGCAGTCACTTTGTAAAGTCCGTTCGGTTAGATAGTGTCGGTACTCGCATGGCATTGTGGCTCTTGCTATAAAATCCTTACGAATGCAGATATAACTAATACGCTAATACACCCAAGTTGGGTACCAAAGTCAATTAATTATGAAAATTTGGATATTTTTATATAAAAGGAATTTAAGTAAGTGATTTACAAATAAAAGGGCGACACTATCTAAGCGAATGGACTATATTCCTGAATGTGGTATGTGAGGTGCCCGAGGCGCAGTCATTAGCGCACTCGGTCTGCAATCATTTAAGGCGAGGATTCCCGACCGAAATAGGCACCCTAAGGGCGTTTGTGCACTACACTGAATTTTACCGATCCGGAAAAAACGGATGCTTGTATTTTAATAATTAATTATTATAAATAATAGAGTTTATTTATTTCGTGTAGTTTAGGGTTCGAAACATTGAAACTACACGAAATAAATAATTTTTTACTATTATAAATGATTAAATTAATAAAATACAAGCATCCGTTTTTTCCGGATCAGTAAAATTCAGTGTAGTGCACAAACGCCCTAACGCTTGCTCGGCCGCGCTGGATACACTTCACGCGGACGCAGCGGCAGCCGGCAGTGAACTGTGAACTCGCGAATCGAAAATAACTTAAAATTCAATTAAAAATTAACTAATAAAAAAATTAAAATTATGTCGGCCGGAATCCCTCGGCTACTCAAAGACAATCATTTTCGTATATTTTTCATTAACTAAAATCAAGTATACTGCAAGTAATACGATATTTGGATTACGATTAGACGGATGTTTGGGATTTTATTTGACACAGTAAAATATCACCAATCGAAAAAAAACGGCCGGAAGCACTAGATAAATAACTGTAAAAAAACATATATTTTTTCCGTGATTTGCGAGTAATCCATAATTTAATACCCTTTTTTGGGGAATGCCAGCCTTTAATTACGATTTTTGCTCAGAAATTGGTTCTTGAGCTTATCCGTGTTGTGGAAGGCACGCTAAGCAGTTGGTCCCAGCTGCGTTTGAAGTCGTTAATATCCACCAATTTAACTGCCTCTGTGGTCTAGTGGTTCACACCACCGATTTCAGACCCAGAGGTCCCGGGTTCGATTCCCAGTGGGGGTACATTACATGTTGTATTCGGTTTGGTTGGTGGTAGGACTTGTTCTTAGCCCGCCTGGCTAGTTACCACCATCTTATCTAAGTCTGACGCCATAACAATATGATGTTTTCGGCATTATTGTGTTCCGGCAGTGAGAGATAAGATAGCCAGTTCCTCAGTGATTGAGGATTCCGGGAGTAGTGCGCTTCAGCCTTATCACCACTTAACATCAGGTGTGATGAACGCTAAGTGCTACCCCGTTGTGGATAAAAAATAAAAAAAAAATCCGCATATAGGCCAGCGTGGTGGGTCATAAAATAAACCTTTCTTCTTATCATGAACCATTCTGAAGGCCTGAGGCAGACCTCATAGTGTGATATTAAATGGCCGATGATGATGGTGGTAAAGGCAAAATAAAGCAAAAGTTTATTATTTCCTTTTGTCTCGTTTCTTAGTTGACTCATAATTAGATAATTGCCATCTCTTTGTTTTGCCCAATTATTCTTAGGGGCTTGTTTCTTTTGGTTAAGTCCAATAAAAGTATAGTTAAGCTGTTATTTTCAACTTTACCATATATGCATTACTCTGATTCCAAGGCTACACACGAGTGTTACAAAATGTAACGATGGTTCCACTAATATTCAGGACATATAAAGAAACATTCTGGCTGATATATGTGCAAGGAAAGTAAATCTGATGTCGCTTCTCAATATTATCCTTTTCTCGTTGTAACTGAAGCCAGTCTTGATTAGAAAGAAAGAAATATATAATTAGGGAATCAGATTAACGGACCTTCTACAAACATTATGGAGTGTAAGCTGATTACAGGTGATTTTACTCTGCTGATATTTCCGTACATATCTTCTCATCTGCAACTTGTCGGCACTGTCAAAGCAACACGACTTGTCGTAATTTGCACATTGCATATACTGTGACTTGCATAACTTATGCAGGGGTCTTGTGTGTCAACATGGTAATTTCCTGATGAAAACCAAATTGAAGAGGTTCTTATAGGATAAAAGCAACAAGACTGTTGCAAAGGTGCGTTAAATTAACAAATTAACAGCGAAAAATAATGAAAACAGAATACCACTTTTCGGGAAATGTACATATCATTGTAGAGATGGAGATTTGTCACATTTATTGCTACACATTCACAGTACCTACTTACTTATTTGTATTATCCATTCCTCATAAAACTGGTTCACAGACAGACAGAGATGGGCAATCAAGTGGTCAATTTGTGGGTTGATTTTCCTTATACGGTTCACAAATATATAAATCAAATAAGAAATAATCAGGCGAGTAACAATAATTGGCATGGATTTGTATCTCTCATTCTATCTTTGAAACATATTGAGAAGATATAAATGAAACAGCGAAAGAAACAAAAAAATAAAGATGTTTATTACAGAGACTAGGGTTTCAATTTGTATTGTTATTTATCAATCCTTCGCTTAATCGCCCGTCATCATTTCCATGAACTCTGAAATAAAAAGGATAATTTGTTATTCTTCTGTCCGATTATGTTTCTTTAGTCATTCATTATCAACAGAAGTTAATGATTCTAAAGGGAAGTTTTTTTTTTCAGTATTTATATTGCAATATTTTTAACTAATTTTTCAATAAAAAGATGACACGTTTATTTAGTTATTGTTTAAATCATTTCAAAACTGAATATGCAATATAAAGTTGATAGAAGTCTTGAGAACAGCTGAACGAAAAATGTTTACAAAACATCTTTAGCAGGCCTAGCATCCACAACCACGAGAAAATTTGTCGACTCGAAAATTTGTCGACTCTTATTTGACCGTGGAAGTGTTTTGTCCTGTTTACATAGCACAAACATAAGGGAGACAGCAATACGCGCTGTCGCAGCTGAGAGACGGCAAAACTATGTCGTGATGCGCATGCTAAGCCTTACTGTAGGGCTAGCACAACTTAGCGCGACTCTTTGTCACGCTCCTTCCAACCAATCAGAACGTCGCTTTAAGTCACGCGCACTATCTACGAGCGATCTGATTAGTCGAAAGTGCCCGCGACTCTTTCTCACTCGAGTCGCGCGCAAGTTGTGCTAGACCCACTGGTCTGAGTTGGTTATAATAAAAAAATCTTGTGTTATGCGTATGGCCAAAATATGTTTAGCCTATTTTAGTTGCTATAACAACAAAAAAATGTCCCAATCCAAAAATAAATACCTACTTGTACGATAATTTTACGCCCGTTGCGCGGGAGGCCATAAAATACGGTACGCTTCTCGCTCGGTGCCGAATGCACACTGGCCTATAGAAAATTAGAAATTCAACAGAGGTAGCCCCCACATACGCGGAGCTGGCCCTCCGCGCGTTTTAGCACCCCGCACATATGCGGGGTTGGCGGCGAAGTTGTTAAAATGTCGTATCGTAATTATTTAGACTCGCGTTAGGTGAAGACCCATTAGTCCTGAAGTATATGGGCCAATAGTTCAAGTTGCTTCGTTAACAGTAAAGTTGGTAAATAACTTATAATAATATTACAAAGAGGAAAGATTTGATTGTTTGTTTGTTTGTTTGCATCGAACAGGCTCCGAAACTACTGGACTGATTTCGAAAATTCTTTCACCATTAGAAAGCTACATTCCTTCCGAGTGTCATAGGCTATATTTTATCCCGATATTCCCACGGGAACGGGTATCACGCGGGTGAAATAACTTATAATAGTCAGACTAAGGGCTTGTAAATGCTATGTGAAGTTGGTCTTACCGTCAAAGTCAACAGTTCCGGAGTCATCGGTGTCAATTTCGGCAATCATCTCATTGAGTTGGTCAGGAGTGAGCTGGTCATCCAATGCAGCCAGGATCTCACGGAGGCTCGAAGTGGGGATGTAGCCGTTACCTGGAAATTCGTTTTTTTATTTTATTTTACCTATATCATAATATTTTGTTATTCAGGATCCTTTCAAATTTAGTTATTTATGTCAAGGATCCCTATATAATAACAATATTATTAATGTAGATATATTCCTAAATAGCGTTTCCTTTTATCAGTGAATAAAATTGGGCATGACCAAAATCTTTATCATCAGAGCATGTGCTCGGAATATACTGCAAACATAAAATTACAGCTCAACTACTGCTGTAAAAACTGACACCTTTATAGTAAATTTATAAACTTTAGTATTAAAACACACAGATTTCGCTAAACTTGAAATAAAATTGTAGTTCTGCATAAAAGTAACTACAATTATTTTTACGATGTACAATTCTGCCAAGTAATAATACAAAAAGCTCCAAGCCTCAGTTCGTAAATTGCTCAAAAGCTACCACTGTAATGCCCGAATACTCGAACGCTACTTATCTTTGGGAGCGTCTCAAACATCGCCCTGTCACTTTAAATGTTAAACGTATGAAAGAGATGCCATGATGTTTGAGACGCTCCCAAAGATGATTTGCGTTCGAGAATTCGGGCGTAAGCTTCCAAACAACAATATCTCTCAACAGCACCGCTCTAAGTTAACGAATGAAACGAGGTGCCAATCGTTAATTCGGCAGTGAATTGGCAACACAGCGGTACCCGCAAATATTTCGATGCACTCTGTGCAATGTATGTAACATCTCGTGCTTGTGTTGTTACGAACGTAAATGGTAAGCAGTATCCATCATCATCATCATGTCAGCCGAACGACGCCCACTGCTGGGCATAGGCCTCCCCGAAGGATCTCCACAACGATCGGTCCTGCGCTGCCCGCATCCAACGGCTTCCCGCGATCTTGACCAGATCGTCGGTCCACCTTGTAGGGGGCCTGCCCACGGAACGTCGTCCGGTACGCGGTCGCCATTCGAGAACCTTTCCGCCCCAACGGCCATCGGTTCTCCGCGCTATGTGTCCCGCCCACTGCCACTTCAATGATGCAATCCTTCGAGCTATGTCGGTTGTTTTAGTTCTCCTGCGGATCTCATCATTTCTGATTCGATCGAGCAGGGAAATACCAAGCATCGCTCTCTCCATTGCTCGCTGGGTGACTTTGAGCCTTCTTATGAGACCCATAGTAAAAGACCACGTCTCACTTCCATAGGTCATTACTGGCAACACACACTGGTCAAAGACTTTCGTCTTGAGACATTGAGGTATTTCGGACGCGAATATATGTCGGAGCTTCCCAAACGCTGCCCATCCGAGCTGGATTCGACGAGAGATCTCTTTCTCAAAGTTGGACTTACCTAACTGGACCGTCTGTCCTAGGTAAACATAGTGGTCAACAATGGTAAGCAGTATGGTTAGCGTGAAATATTGACGACGGCGACGGCCATTACGTTTATGTAGGTACTTTTGTAGAGTTCGAAAATATTTACTTCAATTTATTAATAATTTATATCAGTTTGGATGTTTTAAAATGGTTTATGGATGTTACGCACCACTACTTATGGCTTTTTTACAATATTTAAGAAAAGAAATAACACTATACGTAAGTCACAAGTTAAATTCTAATTCATTCTCCTGGCTACAAATCTATACCTATACGTTTTAATTTGAACTATTACATCACGGCGCGTATGAAAATCTATTACTGCTACTACACTAACATTTTAGATTCTAGATCGTGACCGTGCGGTTATCACAGGTAAAGTTAGGTACCTACCTTCTAACTGCATCCCCAGTTTAAGTTTATTACCTAGTATCCCTTGTTTACGCCTCCTAAACAAGTATTTACACCAAAGTGCTAACACTAACACAAGCAGTGCACCTATTCGTATCTAGGAACAAACACAAAGTTTTCTGATCCGTTTCGCAAAATCAGGAGTTTCCACTTTGAGCTAGGTAGGGTAGGTAGGACAAAATTATTATGAACATTCCCTTACAACTTCGGTAACATAATGAGCTTTAAATATTTACCTGTGTGGTGTACTTAGAGAAATTGAAAAAGAGAATGAATGTTTATTCAACAAATTACAAATTTCACATTATTAGAAAAGGCACTACTTAAACAGCGTTATTCTAAAATGGTCTAAGAGCAAATTATTACCCTTTAATAGTAAAACAATCTTTGTTTCTTTGGTTACTGACCAATTCCCAGCATTTTATTTACTCCGAGGCAAATACTCCCTCCCTATTTATTAGTAGTACTTACTTATGCTACGACATAATTCTGTGTTAGCGTAATATCTGTCGTCAGCAAACATGGCGTGACCTTGCAACCAGACCTTGACACACTGTCTTAGAAATCTGTTATTCCTCGTTTTATTATTGTTTTCTTTATTGTCTCATAGAGATTATTAATGGAAGTCGACGTTTATTGGTAAGAAGCGGAAACCTGCGACTTTGTTGGTGAACTTTCTTCTATTCTAAATATAATATAAAAGTTTTGTCTTCTATTTGACCTCTTTAAGATAAAAATTAGTAGGAAAAGGTAGGTACTTAAATGAAAGAGCAGTGGCCTAGATAGGCAAAGGTTTTGAGTTTGACTCCCACGTAAGAATAGTAGCACAGATTAGATAATAGTTACGGTTTATGACACAAGTTACCGAGTGTTTTTCATCTTAGATTAAAATTTAACTCATATCATTTTCCTTCGCACAAAAGATATTAGTTTCTTGACCTACTTACTCGTGTTTCCTATCATAAACTAATTTATTGCTAAAACTGTCTGTGCTCATTGGTGCGAGACAAATAAGTTTATGGGAAAAGCATTTGCTTCTCAGAAAACCTAATAGGTGTTCTTGTTTGACCTATTTCGGTAGCATTTCAGGGTTAACTTTAGGAATTGGAGTAAGAATTATACGGAGATGGAGTAAAAAGTACTGGGTGTAAAATATATTAGTGATTATGCGTATTCTCTTATTTTTAGATGCGAACTTTGTATTTTTCCGGGTGCACCATATCTAAATATAATATTAGTTAAGTTTATATCAACATAATTTATGAATGTTATACCTACATTACATTATCAAGAACGTATCAATGATAAGCGGATCTAAATTTGCTAGGGAGCAAATTACCTTACAGTTACCTGATCGATACGAGTGTATGTATACTCGTATAGGCTGTTCCATAAATCTAAAATAGATGAATAGTATAATGATAAGGATTTCTAAATAAATTTCGTAATACCAGATAGATAGGAAGGACAAAAATATTTTTTATCAACCATTAAAGGCTATAATTTCAACTATTTTTTCTTATTTGCATTCAGTGCTATTTTTATCATTGAAAATGAAATGTAGGTCGTGGGTTCAAAGCCCATCGAAGCTAGTTGTGAGACAGGTCGATTTTTTCTAATAGGTACCTTACCTACTTCATTTTCAATAATTTTACGTTGTATTTTCTACGTTTGTATTTAAAACTTTTTCCAAAAGCAATTTTTCAACGTAATTCACCGCACCCAATACTCAAGTGTTTCATCCACACAACAAAGAGGCGCCCTGTATACAAGCGTTCCCCTCTACTCAGTATAGCAAATCTGTTTGTCTGTTTAATGAACAAACATCTGCCGAAGCTACAGGGTCATGTTGGATCAAGCTGACAGTGTGTTTGATCAGAAGTAACTTTGCTGACAGCTACAGTGGAGCAGTGGAACAGGCAGGGTTATTTATAAAGAGACTAGCTGCAGTCCGTGACTTCTTTGGTGTAAACATTAAGGAATTTACATTCTTATACTTACAAACTGTCGCACGAAATTCAAAGTCCACTAACATATATTTTGTTGCGAGACAGAATGTGTTATCTTTTAGGCTCTTCGCGATCCAACTTGGAGTTTTAGTTCAATTAAACTTAGTAAATATTTTAGATAAAATCAAATGAATTTAAAACCTATAAAAAATTTGCTTTTCTTATTGAACTTATGCCCGAATAATCGTACGCTACTTATCTTTGGGAGCGTCTCACACATCGCCCTGTCACTTTAAATGTCAAACGTATGAAAGAGATGCCATGATGTTTGAGACCATGAAGTTTGACTTAATACTCTGAGGTATTAAGTCGAGCTTCATGTTTGAGACGCTCCCAAAGATGATTTGCGTTCGAGAATTCGGGCGTTAGCGTTTTGACGCTATATGCCAAATTCTCAAAGTGTCAGATTCGCAGAATGCCAGATTAGCAGACTGCCAGATTGATTTTTCACATGGCATTGCGTATTCCGTTCAATAAATATTGATTATAAGCCAAGCCTAAGAGATACGGCCAGAGTTTGATATCTTCGGTAGCATAGTCTATGACGCGTGCAATAAACGTTATATGGAGTGAAAAAAACGACAGCGTTCATCGATAATCGTTCCCAGTTCAGTACTTGGATTGTTGCCAAGCAGTGTCCATACAAGCGGTGCTAAAGTCTGATACAATTTTTAAAACAATAACTTCGACAAGGATTTAATTAATTGAGTTACAAAAGCAGAAGTAAACAAACTGAATTAGAGTTGTAGGTTGTAGTGATCGTTCCACAACTTTACGTATGGTTACTTTACTTTTACATTACAACAAGTCTATTAATCCTTGGCGTGTCTGGTGGGTAAAAATCACGTGGCGTGCCTGGTGGGTCTGACAGACCCATTATATAAAAATACTAGCGGCCGCCCGCGGTTTCACCCGCGTGGTTCCCGTTCCCGTGGGAATATCGGGATAAAAAGTACATATAAACCTTCCTCTTGAATCACTTTATCTATAAAAAAAAACGCATCAAAATCCGTTGCGTAGTTTCAAAGATTTAAGCATACAAAGGGACATAGGGACAGAGAAAGCGACTTTGTTTTATACTATGTAGTGATGTTTGTAATAAAAGATATATCGTTAGAAGATTTTTATTTATATTTATTGGTTTTTTCAATCATGTTTTATATAAAATTAAATAAAAAACAAATGGCAGTAAATTTTCAGTCCATAAGAATAAAACAAACAGACAAATGGAGGTCCTTACCAATACATTCTAATCTTACATTTTAGTATGAAGTTATAAGACCCATATGCACTTTGTGCACGTGTTAATTAACGGACTGGGCACCAGACTGCGGGAGTGGCACCAAAATGACCTTGAGTTCATAATTCGCAGCTACTCAAGCACATGAAACGCTAAGTTTGGAATTACAAAAGATTTTGACGATTATTTGCAACAGTGGGTATGTCAGACCCTACCAGGCATGCCAAGGATTAAGTTAATTTCAACATAAAACTATATAATAAGAACCAGCTTTCTTTAAGCGTGGACTACACGACGTTATCCCGTAGGAATGTGTTATTTTACCGGGATTAAAAGTAGCCTATGTTCCTCTCCAGGCTACAAAGTATATGTATCCCTAATTTCAGCCAAATCCGTTCAGCCGTTTTGGCGTGATTGGATACCTAACAAACATCTAAACTTTCACATTTATAATTATTATTATATTATTAGAAGGATAGGATATTCTGCGAAAGTAACTATATTTTCACAGCAACCGCCTGTCTGCGCAATTCGGCCGCTTTGTATGTAATCTCCCTTATATAATATCTTCTCACCTTCTTTATCATACAATCTGAAGGCTTCCTTCAGCTCCTTCTGCAAGGCCTCGTCATCTTCATCAAGGAAGTGGGTGGCGACACGCACGAACGAGTCGAAGTTTAATTTGCCGCTACCTGGAATTAGAATAAAAAAGTATAATATAAACAAATAATAAGAAATAGTAGTATGATAAACGTCATAACGTCATTTCTCAAAAAGTAATGTTTTGGCATATTATTCTGTGGTTTGTGGTTTTGGGCAGAAATCCTTACTTATCCTATCCTACTAATATTATAAATGTGAAAGTTTGGATGTTTGGATGTTTGGATGTTTGTTACTCAATCACGCCAAAACGGCTGAACGGATTTGGCTGAAATTTGGAACACAGATACTTTGTAGCCTGGAGAGGAACATAGGCTACTTTTTATCCCGGAAAAATGTCACATTCCTGCGGGATAACGTCGTGTAGTCCACGCGGGCGAAGCCGCGGGCGGAAAACTAGTTATATTATAAATGCGAAAATGCGAATCTGTCTGTCTGTGTGTTGCACAATCACGCCTAAACTACGGAACCGATTTGAATAAAAATTGGTACAGAGATAGTCTAGAGCCTGAGAAAGGACATAGGCTACTTTTTTATGTGAACAAAGGGCTGTAAGGGGATGAAATAGGGGATGAAAATTTGTATGGAAATTACGTAATTTTTAAAACTAGAAGCTTCAAAATTATTTTATAGGCTTTTGTTTAGATAAATAAATACGACATTCAAAGTTTGTAAAAAAAACTACCCTAAAGAAGGTGAAAACAGGGGATGAACTTTTTCGTGTGATGACGTCGGCAAAAAAGTTTACGGAACGGATTTTGATGAAAGTTTTTTTTGTTATACAGCTATTGGTCCTTGCCAACATATAGCTATATAATTTATTTTGAAGATCGCAATTTCTGATGTGGAACCATAGCAGTCCAGCCAAACTATGAGAGATATAAAAATACCGTTTTAAGGAAAATTATTAAACGTGATGAGCACTTTCTATTGACGTACAAAGTTTGAAGGTCTGGTACACCTGTTGTGGAACCCTAGCAGCCAGATTAAACTATATGAGATACAAACATAGCGTCTTAAGAAAAGTTGTTTAACGTCATGTCATGGACATTTTCTATTGACGGAAAAATATCGAAGGTCTGGTACTCCTGATTTGGAACCCTTGCAGCCCAGCTTAACTATAAGAGATACAAATACAGCATCTTAAGAGAAGATGTTCAGCGTGATAAGTATTTTCTTTTGACAAACAATATATACTAATATTATAAATGTGAAAGTGTGTTTGTTTGTATGTCCGTCTTTCACGTCAAAACGGAGCAACGGATCGACCTGCTTTTTTTAGTATGTGGATAGTTTAGGAGCTAGAGAGTCCCATAGGCTAATTTTATCCCGGAAAAATATCACATTCCTTCGGAAAAACGTCGTGTGTACACGCGGCAAAACCGCGGGCGGAAGGCTATGTGATATAAATTTTTAATGTGTTAATACGTAGGTACTGTTTATGTAATATACATGGTATTTTTTTATCACCCCGGATATTTATAGGGATTATTTTACTCATGAAAACAAACAACTTTTATTATAGGACCAACACTGAAATCGCGAAAAAATATCAGCTGTTCCAAGTGCAAAAATATTTAATTTTGATTAAATATGTTTGCACTTTTGTATGGAATAGCTGTTTTTTTGGCGATTTTAGTGTTGGTCCCATAATAAAAATTATTTGTTTTCATGAGCAGAATA
Organism: Crambus lathoniellus; assembly: GCA_949710035.1. Classification (NCBI taxonomy): domain Eukaryota; kingdom Metazoa; phylum Arthropoda; class Insecta; order Lepidoptera; family Crambidae; genus Crambus; species Crambus lathoniellus. Next base: position 5,847,081 of record OX453303.1, on the reverse strand, counting down.
ATCCTTTTAATTTTATCCGGGGTGATAAAAAAATTACTGTGTATATTAAGTAAATAGACAAAATAATCCATACTTATTATAAAACTGTATGCGATTCTATTCAGGGGGCTACCGGCTAAAAATTATAGGTATGGACATGGGCTTCATTTGACATTTGAAGCCCATATTATGCCTCAAATCATCATCATATGGGCATCAAATGTCAAATGAAGCCCATGTCCATATCCAGATTTTTTTGCCGGTACAGGGGCTGTATACATTGAAAAGAAATAGAAAAAAATACCTATTAATAATAATATAATAAATAAATATTAATAATAAAATGTTTAACCCATATAAACGACATACTGAAAACCACTTACAATTTTTCCTGTGAAGTAATGTCCAATTATAAATTAATTTAAATTTCTCGAAAGAAAAAAAAATCGTGCATTAAAGTAGAAAAATAAACTGCATTTCTAGTTTTCTCCGTAGCCCCGGTTACTTAACTACGGTTCAAGCCCACACAGTTAAAGGGACTGAGTCAAGAAATAAACGTTAGCTGTGGCATAATTGGCTGCGTTTAGCTTATCTCGTAGTAGTAATGACGTCGTTGAAACGATTTAGTGGAGTAACTTAGTAAGCGCTAGCTCAATTAACACGAGTAATTTGAGCTCCATCGTTAGCGTGTTAGTGTGATAGGTGTCATTAGTACAGAGGCTGTCATCACCAGCCATTTAATGACCCCACTTCTGCGGCACAGACTTTTCTTATGACTGGATAAGGAGAATGACCCGCCACTTGAGCTCGATGTGGATTGGTAAGTATTAAGGCGATAGGTTAGCCGAAAGTGGCGCCCTCAGAGTTAAATTGCTAATAGAAAAGGGTTTTTGTAAAACTTTACATGGATTTTTTAGGGCCCATAGTTCAGTATTTTTAGAAGGTAACGCTACATTCCCTCATAGTCATTCGATGAATTAAATAGCAAATGTGTCTTAAACGGCCACTTTTAGCAGTTTTGCTATCTACTTCTAGCAGTGACTACGAGGGAATGTAATTACAACGTCTAAAATAAAAATACTAGACTATGGGCCCTAAAAATTAGATTTACAATATTAAATAAAATTCACCGCACTTTCCTAACCAGAGGTTCCCAAACTTATTTTTTTCCTATTAAAACAAGATTTTTTTTCTGGGTCTTTTGCCCAGGGTGGGGGGGGGGGGGGCTTTAGGCATGCAGAGCCCACAGGGGGGCCTTATCGCCCACTTTGGGAAAGCCTGCTAACCTATCGCCCGATGCAAATGCAGTTGGTATTTAGAAGATCGAAATGGCCGATGTGGAACCATAGCAGTCCAGCCAAACTATGAGAGATATAAAAATACCGTCTTATGGAAAATTGTTAAATGTGATGAGCATTTTCTATTGACGTACAAAGTTTGAAGGTCTTGGTACACCTGCCTGGCTAGCATTACCATCATTATATCACGCGATATGTTATAGCACGTCTTGCTATCTTGCTTCCACCTTAGTGGGGTAGGTAAGCAAGACAGCATGACGTGCTATATCATATCGCATGATAAAAGCCGTTCATGCTAGGCCAGCTGATGTGGAACCCTAGCAGCCAGGTTAAACTATATGAGATAGCATCTTAAGAGAAGTTGTTCAGCGTGATAAGTTCTTTCTTTTGACATACTGTTTGTATTGTTTGTATATCCGTCTTTCACGTCAAAACGGAGCAACGGATCGGCGTCTTTTTTTAGTATGTGGATATTTTAGGAGCTAGAGAAATAGAAATAGAAATAGAATTTATTTGCTTATAAATGAGGTACACTGCGCAGATCTTAATAAATTACATAAAGTTCAGCTCATTTAGCTATCATTAACAGCATGCAAATATTATTTTCATGTCAGTTATTAATTAACTTTAAGTACCTACATATATTTATGTCAATTATTAATTCAAATTCATTGTTCAAAATTTGTAATTATAATCATTAATTTAAATAGAATTTACATAACATAATATGTCAATAATAAATTGTCAATAAAATTTTCAGAAGCATAAATAAAATTTTAAAATTAAATAATTCTTTATTAAAAATGTCATTTAGAATCATTATCAAAATGTCCCAAAAGAATACCTATGATAGAATGTCACAAAAAAAACCAAATACAATAAAAATGTCATGATACAAATACAAAGATACGAGAAAATTACAATAAAATTAAATCATACATTTCAATGTTTTCTACGTAAAAAGTCCTCAAGTTTATAGAAACATTTGTCTACGAGCCATTTTGTCAGTTTATTTTTAAAATAGTTAAAAGGTAATTCTCTAATTTCTTTGGGAATTTGATTATATACTTGTATAGCCATGAATGAGCAATTTTCATGGTAAAGGTGACTTCGGCAATTCGGTACTGATAATTTGGAAGGATCTCTTGACAAATGTTTCTTTTTATTATTGGCACGTTCGAACATTGCCGGATGCTTTCGCACAAAAACACCAATTTCTAGAATATAGAGCGAAGTTAGCGTAAGCAATTTTAATTTTTTAAATAGTGGTCTACATGATTCCATAGGTCCGGCTCCACATATAGCTCTGACACATTTTTTCTGTACTATGAAAGCTTTATTGATATGGGTGGAGTTGCCCCACAATAATAATCCATATCTTAGTAATGAACTTATGTAACCATGATATGCTGTAATAGCGGTTTGTTCGCCAGCTAATTTTCTTAACCTCTTCATTGCAAATACAAATCTATTGATTTTGGCTTTGGATTGAGAGAGTGACAAAGACTAATTGATATCCCGGGAAAATATAACTTTCGAAAACCGCGGCGAAACCGCGGGCGGAAGGCTATGTGAAATAATTTTTTAATGTGTTAATATGTATCATAGCGCTAAACTAATATATATATAAAATAAATACACACAAAAACGAAAAACCTTTATTAAATAAATAAATATTGGACACCATCACCATACATTGTTCCAATATCAAAGTAGGTATACCTAGTAGCTTAAGGGTATTACCATATACACCCAGACCCGAGGAAATATTGAAAAGTTTTTTTTCAATAATTACCCGACCGAGATCGAACCCGGAATCTCTAGAGATAGCGGCACCTTGAAAACCGGTGCGTACACCACTCGGTCACGGATGTCGTCAAAATAAAGTGTAAGTATTTTCTATTACGGATATAACTTGGGTGAAACATTGGTTCTTGTTGTTTGAGGAGCACTTAGCGCAGTGGAGGGTGACTGACCAAAACATTATTAGCCCGAGCTCCTCGTGCTTTCGCCGTGTTGGTCCCAACTGCATTTGCATCGGGCGATAGGTTAGCAGGCTTTCCCAAAGTGGGCGATAAGGCCCCCCTGTGGGCTCTGCATGCCTAAAGCCCCCCCCCCCCACCCTGGGCAAAAGACCCAGAAAAAAAATCTTGTTTTAATAGGTAAAAAATAAGTTTGGGAACCTCTGGTTAGGAAAGTGCGGTGAATTTTATTTAATATTGTAAATCTAATTTTTAGGGCCCATAGTCTAGTATTTTTATTTTAGACGTTGTAATTACATTCCCTCGTAGTCACTGCTAGAAGTAGATAGCAAAACTGCTAAAAGTGGCCGTTTAAGACACATTTGCTATTTAATTCATCGAATGACTATGAGGGAATGTAGCGTTACCTTCTAAAAATACTGAACTATGGGCCCTAAAAAATCCATGTAAAGTTTTACAAAAACCCTTTTCTATTAGCAATTTAACTCTGAGGGCGCCACTTTCGGCTAACCTATCGCCTTAATACTTACCAATCCACATCGAGCTCAAGTGGCGGGTCATTCTCCTTATCCAGTCATAAGAAAAGTCTGTGCCGCAGAAGTGGGGTCATTAAATGGCTGGTGATGACAGCCTCTGTACTAATGACACCTATCACACTAACACGCTAACGATGGAGCTCAAATTACTCGTGTTAATTGAGCTAGCGCTTACTAAGTTACTCCACTAAATCGTTTCAACGACGTCATTACTACTACGAGATAAGCTAAACGCAGCCAATTATGCCACAGCTAACGTTTATTTCTTGACTCAGTCCCTTTAACTGTGTGGGCTTGAACCGTAGTTAAGTAACCGGGGCTACGGAGAAAACTAGAAATGCAGTTTATTTTTCTACTTTAATGCACGATTTTTTTTTCTTTCGAGAAATTTAAATTAATTTATAATTGGACATTACTTCACAGGAAAAATTGTAAGTGGTTTTTAGTATGTCGTTTATATGGGTTAAACATTTTAGTTATAATGTAATAGGTCTTTACCTATGAAATTGCCGTTTTGTATGGAGATTTCTGTAATTATTTTTTTTCCATACTAACGTTTTTGTTATTATTTAACGACTAATATTATGTAAATTTACAAAATTTTACACACGTATTTATGGATATTTTAACTACTAAATGACACATTCGTTAAGAGAAAAAAAAATTTTTTTCACTAAGTTACAACTAGTAAAGTACGAAATTCTGGAAACAAAAATAGTCGTAACTTTCGGAATAAGTTTTTTCTATGTAAATAATCAAATATCGTGGTTATTAAATTATCAAAAGTTGCTCGATACGGTCTTAATGTAACGCAATATTAAAGAAATTATATATTTCTAATATTATAAAAGTTGTTAAGTTATATGTACAAAAGAAAAAAACGGCAATTTCATATGTAAAGACCTATTATTATTATGTTTATTGATGAAAGCCTCATTAAAACCCGTTCCGTACTTTAAAAGATCTAAGTCGTGGGCCACACTGGAGCGACCGCGAAGCGCGGAGGCGACCTGCGGCACAGAATAATATTTGTCCTGCGGATCCGCAGGACGCGCGAACACGTACTATTCCCTCCACCGCCGGACGCGCCAGTGTGGCCCCTCCCGTCCGTCTCAATATATTTGTTTTTCCCGCTCATAACATAAGTTTTTTTTTATAAAAAATGAAGACAAACTTTTTTGCTGACTATTCTTTAATACTGTATTGTTATCCAAACCAAAGCACCTCTCGAAGTTGTCCAAGAATACGTTTACCTCGGGAAAACTTTGCAAATGGGCAAATACAACTTTGAAAGAGAAACTAATAGAAGAATTCAGCCGGGATGGGCGGCATTCGACAAACTTCGGGGAGGCTTCACATCGTCGATACCACAAAGCCTGAAGACCAAAGTCTTTGACTATAGTGCATCCCACAGGTAATTATTAACAGAGCCAAAATATGGATAATACAGTGGGACAATAGTTCACAGATATGCACAGCAAGGAATGGAGATGGCTATTGCTCAGTCTCTGAAGGATAAAATAAGGAACGAAGTTATCCTAAAGAGAACCAAAGCCACCGACATAGCTCGAAGAGTATGCCAGAGGAAATGGCAGTGGGCTGGTCACATCGCTCGAAGAACCGACGGCCGTTGGGGTAAGCAAGTGCTACAGTGACCGAGACCACGTTTAGGCAAACGTAGCGTAGGAAGCACTGCTACGCTACGTTTAGGCAAACGTAGCGTAGGAAGCACTGCTACCAGGTGGAGCGACGACCTGTGAAAGAAAGCAGGCAGGGGTTGGATGCCAAGAGCTTAGGACCGGGCTCAGTAGCGTGAATTGGGAGAAGTCTATGTCCAGCAGTGGTCGAATACAAGCTAATGATGATAAAACCATAGATTGTATGCAAAATTTCAGCTCAATCGTCCGATAGGAAGTAGACTGTCCAGTAGGAAGCGAGTCTTGAGCTACTTAGATTTGAGCCGCACCGTCCATACTGCATGTAAATAAAATCTTCCAAAGAAAATCAGAATCACAGTTAACCTGCGACCCGTTGGTGTGTTCTTGTGGTTAGATTAATTTTATTTTTATTCAGTCAAAAAATGCTGAATTTTTCTTTTTGTGGAAACTGGAACTATAAAGGCTCTATTATGAGTATTCTTGGCAAGAGTCAGATAAGCCTTCTCTTAATCTGGCAATTACACCAGCGGTTAGGCTTAATGTAAACCCTGACTCATTTTAACTGAAGACGAGTCTCTTGGTATGACTTAGAACAAGAAAGACAATTTACAAGTCAAATAGTAAACTTAATGTAAGGTTTGCTGTTCACAAAACTATAGGTATCTACCTATTCTAAAAATAATAAAAAATAAATAAGCTGTATGATCATTTTTTATTTTCCTTGTTACTAGTCAGGTATAATAAGTATAATATTTTGAAGTGAATATCCCATAGTAGAATACTTTTTGAACACGACTATAATGTTTAAAGTAAGTTTTGAAGCTTCTTATATTTAAGCAATGTTAAAAAATCTGAAAAAAAGAAGTTTTTTTTCACAATTAAGTACATTGAAATAATTACTTATCTGAAAATAACATTGCAAATGCAACAAAAGTAATATAAATTTGGTTTTTCATTTTGTTACAATAAAGAAAAACAACCGCAATTTGTCTCCATTTCTTGTATTTTTTTTCCTTGTATTACCGAAATTCCGTTATCGTCAAACAGTCTTTAATCAAAGTCCTTAATGAATGCGTACCGATAGCGTCACTTCTTGGGTTGCATTCACACTAAACGTTAAACACTTTTGTAACGTTTTAAGAAAAGGAAGAGGAATAAAAACTTTGTGTTACGAAACTTTATGATGATGTGTAATGATGATGTAATCCGGCCGATTTCGGCTACGGCGACCGCTTCAGTCTCCGTGTTAGTGTCTTTGATGCGCTCGCATGTGACTTACGTATCCAATCTTATTTGAGAAGGTTCTCGCACATTGCGGACATGTGAGCACACCATTATTATATAAATAATTGATTGCCATAGGTGGTCGGGCTTTCAACTCATCACGCTTGGCATCAAGCTCGAGGCATCGTTGCTCCTCGAAGTACCGGACTCCAGTTTGAACCAAAGACCGCCACTCCGGTCGTTTAGCAGCTTGCGCCTCCCATTGAGATGGCTTTATGCGACACTTTTTCATGTGGCGCTTTAGCACGTCTTTATACCTAAGGAGTGGTCCGCCTTGCTTACGCTTGCCCTCCTTAAGTTCCGAGTAGAAGACGCGCTTTGCCACTCGTTGTTCTGACATCCGAGACACGTGACCGCACCACCGAAGTTGACGCCGCATAAGATAAGCCTCAATCCCGCCTACATTGGCTCTGCGCAGCACTTCGGTATTCCGTGCGCGATCAGACCATCGAATCCCTAGTATTTTCCGTAGGCATCTGAGATGGAATCGGTCCAACATGCGGATGTGCCGGCGGTACACAGTCCAAGTTTCGGCTGAGTATAAAATGTTGGGTAACACGACCGCAAGGTATACTGAGATCTTTGTAGATAGTTTAAGATCATGCGAGCGAAAGACCTTGGTGTCCAGTTTACCAAACGCTGCAGCTGCAGCGCCGATTCTGCTGTTGATCTCTGCATCAAGGTCGCACTTAGATGTTAATGTGCTCCCCAAATAGCGGAACTTTTCGACCTGCTTCAGTTTGTCGTCGCCGAGTTTGATGGTCAGTGCCTCGTGACCGTCGATGTCTAAAGACATCACCTTCGTCTTCTTGACACTGATCTTTAGGCCGTATTTGCGGCAAGACTCGTCGAATACAGACATTAGCTGTTGCAGGCCGTCTGGGGATTCTGCTAAAAAACACCAATCATCTGCATACATAATCTCAGCAACCATTGCGTGTGACACCTTCGTGCGAGCCTTGAGTCTCGCCAAGTTAAAGATGTTGCCGTCAGTTCGGAAGCGGATGCGGATACCATCAGAAGTAGCCTGTAAAACCTCCCGAACCACAACCGCGAAGTACAACGCGAACAAAGTGGGCGCTAGGACGCAACCTTGCTTCACCCCACAGGTAACGGGGAAGAATTCCGATTGTTCACAGTCGACGGCGACGCAGCACTCCATATTATCGTGCAGGAGTCTCAAAAGTCTCACAAACTTCTCCGTGCATCCTACTTTCCCAAGCACAGTCCAGAGGGCTTCTCGAGGCACACTGTCAAAAGCCTTTTCAAGGTCGACAAAACAGAGATACAAATGGCGACCCTGTTCTCTACTCTTTTGAAAATGATGGCATCTGGCGAAAACGAACGAAACTTTATAATAGTTCACAGTATGAACCCGAGTATGAAAAGATTTGGATCGAAGTCGCAATCTGTAAGCAGACAAATGCAGTTCTTTAATTTCTCTAGACAGAGTAATAGTAAAGTAAACTTAAAAGTAAAGTAAGAATAACATGAAGACGAGTTACAAAGGTACACCAAGCATGGAATACTCTCCTTCTCGTAATCGTAATATTTTGTATTTAAGGCGAGGAATCCCGACCGAAATAGGCACGCTTGCTCGGCCGCGCTCTATACACTTCGCGCGGACTCAGCGGCAGCCGGCAGTGAACTGTGAACTAGCGAGCGCCCCGCGAATCGAAAATCACTTAAAATTTAATAAAAAATTTAATAATGAAAAAAATAAATTTATGACGGCTGAAATCTCTCGGCTATTCAAAGACAATTATTTTCATATGTTATTCATTAACTAAAACTAAGTATACTGCAAGTAATATGATATTTGAATTATTATTAGACGGATGTTTGGGATTTTATTTGACACAGTAAAATATCACCAATCGAAAAAAAACGGCCGGAAGCACTAGATAAATAACTGTAAAATAACATATATTTTTTTCCAAATTTTAAGTACTTGTGATTTGCGAGTAATCCATAATTTAAAATACCCTATTTTGGGGAATCGGCACCTTAAACCAGAGCAACGCCGCTACGGTCGCTAACGGAACTAAAATTCAATTTACGGATGGATTATCTTACAATTACGATTATCACAAATAAATAAAAATATAACTACTAATGTTGAGTTTTAGTCTTGCATAACCCTTATGATAAAAAACCTTAATAATATAAATAACAACCGCTTCGTGTGAACACCGCCTTACCGACGATCATTTGCATTGCCCTAATGCGTACAGCCCTGATAGATTGCAGACATTTGGCCGGGAAATTGCCTATTTCGGTACAATTATTATTCGATGTGTAAATAGCTGGTTTTTCAATAAATTCAATGATAACCACTATTAAAGCTTTTAAGAGTACCTTTAGCATTATGTCGTACCTATCTAGAAAAAAAATAGTCACAATTTGCCGCTGTCCAGGCAAACATTATAATATTGAAACATCAAAGGCTCGTTAAAAAATATACTTGCGATATGGTAGAACTGCTGAAGATAGGACTTGTTGTTAGTCCGCCTGGCTAGCTACCATCGTCTTATCTAAGCCTAAACTCTGACGTCATAACAACGTTGTTTTCAGCATTGTTGTGTTCCGGCAGTTAGAGATAAGATAGCCAGTTCCTCAGAGGTTGAGGATTCCGGAAACACTTCTTCCGGCTTCCACCTTCAACCTTAACTTCACTTAACAAGCGAAGTGCTACCCCGTTGTGGATTGAAAAAAAAATTAATTTTGCTCGCGTTCGAAATACACCTTTACTAAATGGTTAATTTTAATTAAGAAAATTGCTGTCAAAAATAAAAATGAAAAGCTCCGGAACAAAATAAGATTCATTGCTTTCGAAGCTTTTCATGATTTTCTTTTACCATATTTTCCTATTTTCAAACCCTATTTTATTCCACTCGCTCTTAACATTATGAGATGTAAAAACCCAATCACATAACTCTCCGTTTCGATTTCCGAAACTCACTGAGGTTTCACAAACTTTTTGGTACGGATTTTTTGCAGAGTGGTTCGCAGATGTAGTCTGTAGAAGATTTATCACTGCGAAAAACCTTAGTAATAAAACATCGGTGACTGGTATTTTAAGCCTTAGGCCGTTGAAATAAGATTGACGATCGATGGCTTTAACTTGTTCGACCGGTGATTGCGGCGATTAAGAAAACTTTCGACTGTGGTCACTACTATAGCAACTATAGTGTGGTTGGTCTACCCTAAACACGGGTTATTTTTATTGTGTCAATGGTAACACTACTCCTCGAGAGTAATTTATTGCTTTCCGTCAATATTATTGTAGTTTATCTATTTAAAAAGTTTCGAAAGTGTTGTTTTAAAGTTTAATCATAATAAGTACCTACAGTTTATACAAAATATTTTATAGGAGAACATTGTTTAAAATTTCCCGATAGATTTCGCATTCTTGTAGTTTTGACCGTTTGCAGTGGTTGGCGGTTTTAGTTAAATGTTTAAAGAGTTTGTTACTTCGATAATCACGAATTTCGCGGATAGTTCCTTAGCCGCTGTTCAGCTTAGCCGTAGGTTTTTATACAGAGTATTATTAAGTCAAAAACTGTAGATTTTAATTTTTTTTTGTAGATACGAACAGTATTCCACCGTAAAACATTTTGCTATAAAATCAACGTCTATTTGCTGATCCATTCGGAACTCGCATACAAACTGTAAAGTCATTAGTAGTTGAATAAGTTCAATAGTGTAACGGCTTGCGTGATCAAACGATTGCCTAAGAAAGTAAAGCACTTTTGTGCCACTATAAAGCTTTTTAATATTTTTAACATTGCGTTGCTGTTTTCTTGTCATGATAGTACCAGAAACTGAGTTTCATCGAAATTGGCCTGCTAACAAAAAAGTTGGCCGCCATCTTGGATTTTTATACTTTTAATATTGCGTTGTTGTTTTCTTATCAAAATTGTACTAAAAATCAAGTTTCATCAAAATCGGCTCACAAACAAAAAAGTTGGCCGCCATCTTGGATTTTTGATATTTTAAATATTGCGTTGCTGTTTTCTTGTCAAAATAGTACCAGAAACTGAGTTTCATCGAAATCGGCCTGCTAACAAAAAAGTTGGCCGCCATCTTGGATTTTCATACTTTTAACATTGCGTTGTTGTTTTCTTGTCAAAATTGTACTAAAAACCAAGTTTCATCAAAATCGGCTCACAAACAAAAAAGTTGGCCGCCATCTTGGATTTTTAATATTTTTAACATTGCGTTGCTGTTTTCTTGTCAAAATAGTACCAGAAACTGAGTTTTATCGAAATCGGCCTGCTAACAAAAAAGTTGGCCGCCATCTTGGATTTTTTTATACTTTTAACATTGCATTGTTGTTTTCGTGTCAAAATAGTACCAGAAAAAAATTTCATCAAAATCGGCTTGCAAAAAAAAAGTTGGCCGCCATCTTGTTTTTTTTATTTTTGACATTGTGTTGTTGTTTTCTTGTCAAAATTGTACCAAAAACCAAGTTTCATCAAAGTCGGTCCGCAAACAAAAAAGTTGGCCACCATCTTGGATTTTGGAAATTGCCTTTTTTTAATAAGCGAGATGAAGATTTGCACTCACTCACACTACATGTCGTATGCATGCACCATAATATTAATTTAAAAATAAATTATAACGATAAAGACGTGATAGCCCTGGAAGACTTGTCCCGAGTTACTATGAACGGCGTTGTATGTAACTCGGGACAACCACTCCCCCGTCTCACCCCGCAAGCCCCGCACGATTGACCTGTCTAGACGTCTCCGTCGGCCTACTGTATGAAAAGTTGCTTATTCTGTGGTAATACCACAGATAACCAATGGTGGTTATACTGTGTTAATACCGTGACCACGGCTTCTGAAAAGTGCCCGTGTCAGGTCTTTTGCATAGTTTCGCTCTCAGTGAGGCCTATACTTTACCGTCCCCGCACACGAGCCACAAACGCCGCCACTTGAAGTTATAAGAAGAAACAAGGGACGACTACCGATGTCGGCGTTAGCATAAAATGTATAAAACTCACAGGAAAAAGTTCGGTTTCGGCGTTTTTCAGTGGCCCGTGAGTGACCAGGCTTACCTTAGGTACATAACCTCTTGTAGGTATATCTCAGAGATATTCGAAAAAGACACACCTGTCAAAATTTCAAAATGGTGGCCAAATTTCGCAGATTTTGCAAAAAAAAAAGTCATAGCTTAAAAAATTACCCTTTTTACTCTAAAACTTTGTATGAAACTCAACAAAATTTGTCTGATAAAGGTTAAACGTTATTAAATAACCTATCAGAATATGTATAATAGTGTATACTTCTTAAACAAACGATATTCGAAAGTGAAAGAGAAAGTCCATTAAGAAAAAAGTAGGACTATAGGTATGTAGAATTTGCAGGCCACAGACCTAATTAGTCTAGCAGACTACACATTCTAAACGGAATAAAAAAGTTATAGTTTAGTAGAAGAAGTATTCGTTTAAGATCCATTCCAAAACAAATTAAGTACTTTATTCCCATTTGCATGGAGTATATTTTCCAAAAGCTCGAATCGCCGACCTCTTCGTCAATCCTCTTTCCCGAGGACCACGACCTGACCATCTGCTAACACTTCCTAATTGCTTTTATAATTGCTCTTGGTGTCAGTTCGGTCCTCGTTTCAGTTTCAGTTTGATTGCCTTTTAATTGCAACGTCATCTAAGCAGCTTAGACGGAAAATCTTGATTAATAATTAGAATAAATGCGAGCTAGGTAGATGCTATAATAACTCTCTGTATAATGTCTCTCATTTCATAACTGAACAAGGAAACTAAAGAATGATTGGCTAATTTTGGACTATAAGAATTATACACCCGTAATTAGTTAGATTTTGGTCTTTTTGTTCTATTAGTGCTTACAAATATTTCAGGGTATGAAAGTGTCCATAAATACGAACAACTTTTGCGGAAAAACAAGCAACGAAATCATAACAAAAACTGCAATTTCATACATTCTGGAGGCAGTATTGTACTTTTCTATTGAAGGAGGACCTTACTGCGAGTTGTCAAACAATGATAAACATGTTGATTACAGGACGGAGCTATACAGTGCGTATAGCGCCATTTCACTTACAATATTCCCACAATGGTGATATTTATATCATGTTTATATCATGTATGTCCAAACCTTAGAGACGGTGAAATTGGAAGAACATCACAATAGCGTGGCACTTTTTATTCCATAAAAATGTAAAAAGTCTCAATCCAACACACCAAATAAAAACAAAAGAAGTCTCCAACTGTCAGATGAAATTTAAATTACGACAACGGAATTTGTTTCAGAGAAAAAAAGAGATGTTGCCAGTATTTGTTGCTGATATGAAAATGTAATTTAGAGTTGCAAACAGCCACAAACGGTTATCATGACATGACCCAGTTGTTGCTAAATATTAGCAACGGTCCTCTTTTAATATTTGTACAATACCCTTTCAAGTAATTAGCCCACTTTTGCGGTAACATTTACAGGGAAAGTTAAAATACTTAATGCCTTTTTTTAATGATTCAAGTAGGTACCTAAGTAAGGTATTTTACCTATTTGAATTTTTAAGTTAACAAATTATACATGTACCTGCGTAATAAAAAACGTTTTAAATTTTAACGCGTGTTTAAGGCGATGAATCCCGACCGAAATAGGCACGCTAACGCTTGCTCGGCCGCGCGCGATACACTTCACGCGGACGCAGCGGCAGCCGGCAGTGAACTGTGAACTCGCGAGCGCCCCGCGAATCGAAAATCACTTTAAATTCAATTACAAATTAAATAATAAAAATTTTACACTTATGACGGCCGGAATCCCTCGGCTAATCAAAGACAATTATTTTCGTATATTTTTCATTAACTAAAACCAAGTATACTGCAAGTAATACGATATTTGGATTACGATTAGACGGATGTTTGGGATTTTATTTGACACAGTTAAATATGACCAATCAAAAAAATACGGCCGGAAGCACTAGATAAATAACTGTAAAATAACATATATTTTTTCCAAGTTTTAAGTACTTGTGATTTGCGAGTAATTCATAATTTAAAATACCCTACTTTGGGGAAATTAATTAATTGCAAATACAACATTTAAACGCGGGCAGTCCGAAAAACGAAGACTTGTATTTTAATTTTTCTTTTTGTAAAAAAGAAAACAAAATTATAATTTTTACCTTCGGAAGCACGGAACTTCGAAAGTGTGTTTTAAAACTTTCTTAACTTGAAAAGATATAATATGCGCATTAAAAGCTAACTTTGCGAATATAGGTCAACGTGATTTTTCACGCTTTGAAATTTAGTATAAAACAGTCTTTAATAGTTAGGCTTTTATTTAAATTGATCTTGAGCACGTTCTTAACGCGTAATTATTTAGTCCTTGAATAATTGAAAATGAAGTATTTTACGAGCTCAGAGGGTAGAGCAGTCGTCCGGATAACGAAAGGTCGTGGGTTCGAGTCCCATCGGAGCTGGTTGTGAGACGGGTCGATTATTTCTAAAATACTTCATTATTAAATTTTTTCAAGAATAAAAATTGCATTGTGAATGCAAAAAAGTAAAATTTTTAATAACTTATTTAGTCCTATTTTAATGCTTCAACTGTTATCATCATCATCATCATCATCAGCCATTATAAGTCCTCACTGCTGAGGCACAGTCCTTTCGTAAGGATGTATAAGGAGAATGGGTCGTGACCCACCTCGCGGGCCCAAACCGCATTGGGCCTGCGAGGTGGGTCACGGTGGTATTAACGACTGCAAACACAGCCAGAACCAACGGCTTAACATGCCTTTCGAAGGACGGGGAGCTCCGAGAGATTCCGGCCGTCATAAATTTAAAAAAAAACATTTATAATTGATGAATTTTAAGTGATTTTTATTCGCGGGGCGGTCGCAAGTTCTCTGCCGGCTGCCGCTGCGTGCACGCGAAGTGTATCGCGCGCGGCTGAGCAAGCGTTAAGCTGGCAACAAATTATCGGACGCGGCTTATGGACGCAGCTGGCAGCCGCGACTTATTTATTTATTTCATTTAGCAATCTGGTGCGCTGGATGTTTTTGTCAGCCGAAGCAACGTCCCAAAAGAGTGCACACTTATCAGTCGCGACTGTCAGCCGCGTCCGTCCGCCGCATCCGATAATTTGTTTTCGGCTTTAGCGTGCCTATTTCGGCCGGAAATCCTATCCTTAACTCTTAATCTGTATGTAATATGGTCTGTGCAAAACTGCAAACGCATCGTGACTTGTCGCTGGCTAGCTGGCTCTGGGTCAACTCGCCGACGTGCCGTCGACACGGGACGTCAACGAGATGTCGAGATCGCGTCCGAGCGACTAATTCGATAACAAATGAACTTTTATTTTGTTTTACTTATGTGGAACTTACATGATAAAGTTTTACTTGAAAATAGCTTTGTTAAAGAGAAAATCTGAACATACAAGTAGAACGGACATGGCACCAGTAAAGTAAAACTTATAATTATAATAATAACATTTGAATCGTCATATTTGTATCGGCTACAGACTTTGTGGCTGACTAGGAAAGAAATTTAAATACACGTAGGCTTATTTAAACACTTATTTTGAAATAAATAAGTAACTAAGTACAAAAAGACATTGAAAACAATATTTATATAAGTAAGTAACATTATGCAATTTTTTATATTGAATATGAATTATTAGAAAACATAGCTCACAGCGCGTAAGAAGTATTAGAAAGATTCGACGCTTCCTCTAACGACTCCGTAGCTCAGCGGTAAGAGCATACGCCCGGACAGTGAAAGGTGCCGGGTTTGATTACCAGCGGAGCTACTTGGAAGATGGATCGTTCTATTCTTATATTTCATTTGCAACTTTATACCTATGTATTAAGGTATCTTTTAATATTTAATTTTAAACTTAAATAGGTAGTTGTAATATTTATGGTATCATAAACATCAAAATACGAAGGAAGGTTGATTAAGAAATTAAAGTACGTGCTTCGAAAAATACACTCATAAGTTTCAGGAAATGTAAAGAGATAAGAAAATTAGAAAAATATGCTATATGTACGTATTGAGTTTTAACAACTCTTTCACTAGTAGTTACACAATTGTTACCTACTCTTTTAGATACCTACTTACATTTAACCAATTACTAGTTTACTGAAGGGCAAGCAATTAAGTTTCAGCCACAAATATCCCAATTTAACCTTAACACAAAATTATAACATTCTGTATAACCCGAAACTTGGGAATAACACGATCATTAAAGTTAACATGTCTATCCATTATGGACCTAAATATTTTGTAAGATATTTCGGTAGCGTGTGGGCAAAGATGTTATCGATTCTTTGGGCAAAGGATATAATTTGGAGCCCAGAATTTGTTGAGGCATTAATATGAGCCAAAGGCTTTGAAGAGCTGAGAATTTTAATAGCAAGGTCGTACTATATCTATATCCATACTAATTAGGTATAAATCAATGTAAAGTTTTTTTTGTTCGCGTCTTTCACGTAGAGTAGAAATGGAGCAAAACGGATTGACGTGATATAGTTTGAGAACCGGAGAGTGGATAGCGCTGTTTATTCAACGCGGGTGAAACCGCGGGCAGAAGGCTAGTTGCTGTATATTTTCATAATCAATTCAGTAGTCGGAGAGACTATTCATAATATCTGCGTCCACGTGGTAAATTTTTTGACTTCGGATTTGTGCTAACCAATCACGATTATTAATTAATACCTACTAGTTAAATGTGACATGTGTATGGCAGTACTGCAAGGCTGAAAAGCTCAAAGATGTATATTTTAACAAAAGCTCTGATTTCGAGCAGATTCAACCAGAAAGTATTAAAATAAGCCATGTTTAGTTCTATTCCAGCTTTTTGTGTTAAAAGAGGCAATATTTTTTCATCTATTTCTCATATACGTATTTATTTTCCAGCAAAATACTCCGATATAATCTGAGACGGTCGCGCCAACCCTGTCAATCTTAAGAAGTTTTAGAGTTACGTTAATTTGAGACGATGCCAAAGTACTTCCTCTCATTACCGTCACTTGTGACAGCCCTGAATGGCGTAAAGTGTACAACATCAGCCCTGGCATTACATCAGTTAGGCGTGTTTAACATTATTAACGTCGATACTTTGAAATTGCCAATATTTTAGAGAGCGTAGCCGACTTCAGACTTGTCAATATTTGAGAAGACGTACCTAGGTAACTGTGCCGGTATGCACATATTCATATAGGTTTGTATATATATTGCTAAGATGTATAGAGAATATTTAAGTTAGTTCTAACACGTACCATTAACAGTTCTAACTTGTAATGTTGTAACTTGTAATCTAGTCGTAAGACAGAAACAATAAACTGCAATTGGGTATTTGACTGAATTTTTTTTATTGGCTTAAAATGTTCATTTAATTAGTAGCAGCACATCATAGGTATTATGACTTCAAAGTAGGATTTATTTGGTGCGAGGGATTATTTCTTACTTTTTTGATGTGATTTTTTTTCATTTTTTTTTTTAAAGAAATATCGTGGAAAAAAATGTTTCAAGATTGTTAGTGGGACTGGGTTCCTTTATAGTTTTAATGATGAGTTAGTTATAGATATGACTTGACTGTCACATACAATAAAAAAAATGTTCCCATTAATAAAACCTGTTCGAACGCCTTTGATTTATAAAACATAATCAAGACAGTATTGAAATAACAAAAAGACCTTTTGAAAATGCACCCTTTACTCTTTATCTTCACAGATAGGTACCGATCTGCATATTATCACATTGTCGTTCTTGTTTATGGAACTCATACAATTTACGTGACAAGCCCTTACAACTCCTGGCTTTTGTCTACACTAAATTGACACCATAAAGTTTCTAGTTGTTGCCAGAAAGTAAACTTATGAACTCTATTTAAACGTGATAAGGTGTGTTTTCGTTGCCACTAAGGTATTCAACGTGGGCATTACACTAGCAAACGAGGCGACTGTGAGATGCTCGTAAATTGCAAAGACACTCCACAGAGTAGGATTAAGGGAGTTTATTTTTGTAAATTTGCTCAGTGTTACACTGTTTTATGCGCGATGAAGTTGCTCTGCGGAGATTTGTTTGAGTGGAGGTCGTTGGAATTCCTTGATGGTGAGGTGTAATCGCTTTATAGTAGCTTGCTGGAGTGCAAGCGACGATGTAGCTAATTGCAGTTATCTTTTAAAACACTGAGCGTGAGCGTGAAACTCGTTTCTGTAAGCTGAATGAGAGTTTGAAGATGTTGGAAGACTCTTTGCTTATTATTTGCGTATTAGGTGAACTTTAAGTATGATTTTTTTCAAGAACTAATTACTCGAATCTCTTTTCGAGCTGCCAGTAGATTTGGAATTTTCTCTTCTCGTTCGTTACATCCAGTAACAGTTTATAAGTGCTTTTTTTACTTTAATCATTGGCGGTAAAACCTTAATATTGAAGCCCAGACTAAGCTAAATAGACTGCATTAGAATAATATGTAGGTACTAAAATATGTTTACGATATACCTAGATCATAAATGTCTTTATCATCCACAACTTTATGACTATGATCAGTGACATTTTATAACCTAAATAAATCAGATTTATCGTTTTTATGAATAGCAAAATCATCAAATTTTTATGAAGTAAACAACTCTATCTAATGTGTCTATGCATAGCTATACCATGGATATGTATTGGTTTAAGCATAGTATGCTTGTGGTACAACAGTGGACCTTTTATGACAGGTTCAGGTTATGCCATGTTTGCTCGAGGCGAACACAATAAACACATTACTGCTTCAGAACATACCGTCAACATATCTACTCAGCATTTGGTCCAGTTTGTTGTTGTCGTATCATTGAGCTTAAGTATTTAGGACAGGTCAGCTATGAAACGTTTCATGAACTAAGTAAATGAATACATTACCATTGATCGCTTACCCTGGTTACTCAAGTAGGATACATTATATACACGTATTCATTGTCTCGAAAGGTCGTCTGCCACAAACGTACCGTCAACATCCTCATTGTCCAGCATTTGGTCTAACTTTCGTCATTGGATTTATAGACCGCGTGTTATCCAGGTTTTTATCCTTCATTTTACCTAGATTAAGCTACTCGAGAAGCTTCATTTAGTGAATAATAATATATTCAAAGCAAAATACCACATCTGCCACAGCTCATACCGTCAACAACCTCCCTTTTAAACTTCTAGTCGAGTTCTCTATCGTCGTAGCTGTGGACCAGCCTACCTAGCATGACCATCGTTATATCACGCGATATGATACTATACGTCATGCTGTCTTGCTTACCCCACTAAGGTGTAAGCAAGATATAGGCTCTTTATCATACGTCAATAGTCAATAAAAGCCGCTCATGCTAGACCGGCTGGATGGTGCGCTCTTCTACTTCTCGGTCCTGCCTTGGTTGCTCGAGTCTAACACAATGAACACTAATACACTAAAACAAGTTTGACCGAATTCTCAACAACGCTATTCGTTTTATCTTCTGTCTTCGAAAGTTCGTTCATATCTCGTCATACCGGTCATTAAGAACAGTTCACATCGTGTAGATCTATCTAAAAACCGAAGTTTGGTAATAAATATGTTACGTACGTTAGACGGTCCCATAAAGCCACTCAAACAGGTGAAAAATAAGAGAACCATGAGCTGCTTCAGTTAAAACATTCACTAAAACTTACCTTTAACATCCTCGCTATTCAGCATCTGGTCGTGTTCCCTATTATCGTTGCTGTGGACCATGATATTAAGAGCTGTTCACATCATGTTGATCTATCTATAGACCGAAGTTTGGCATCAATATATTACGTACGTTATACGGTCCTATAAAGCCACTCAAACAGGTAAAAAATAAGAAGACCATGAGCAGCTTCAGTAAAAACATTCACCAAAGCTTACCGTCAACATCCTCACTGTCCAGCATTTGGTCGAGTTCTCTATTATCGTTGCTCTGGACCATGATATTAAGAGCAGTTCACATCATGTAGATCTATCTATAGACCGAAGTTTGACATCAATATGTTACGTACCTACGTTATACGGTCCTATAAAGCCA
Source organism: Crambus lathoniellus (assembly GCA_949710035.1). Taxonomy (NCBI): domain Eukaryota; kingdom Metazoa; phylum Arthropoda; class Insecta; order Lepidoptera; family Crambidae; genus Crambus; species Crambus lathoniellus. The sequence continues at coordinate 5,827,303 of OX453303.1, read as the reverse complement.
CTCAAATAGGTAAAAAATGGAAACACAATAAGCAGCTTCCGTTAAAACATTCACTAAAACTTACCGTCAACATTCTCACTGTCCAGCATTTGGTCGAGTTCTTTATTATCGTTGCTGTGGACCATGACATTAAGAGCAGTTCACATCATGTAGATCTATCTATAGACCGAAGTTTGGCAATCAATATGTTACGTACGTTATACGATCCCATAAAGCCACTCAAACAGGTGAAAAATGGGAACACTACGAGCAGCTTCCGTTAAAACATTCACCAAAACTTACCGTCAACATCCTCGCCGTCCAGCATCTGGTCGAGTTCTCTATCATCGTAGCTGTGGACCATGGTGTTGAGGATGGTGCGCACTTTCTCTTTTTCGATCCTGCCTTGCTTGCTCGAGTCGAACATGCTGAACGCTCGCCTCAACACTGGAACAAGGACGTCAAAGATCATCATCATTTTCTTTTGTTACCACGTTTTTATTAGGTTGCTTTCTTGTTTGTACGCAAATTTTGCAAACGATTTTATACTAGCTTTCCCATGAGCTAGAGACTTGAAACTTTTAACATAGGTCAGAACTGGATGACAATCCAATATTGCGGTGTCATTGAGCTGATCTGATGATGGAGCCGGAAGAACGCCACAGGAACTCCACGATGAAACCGTGCTACCCCATCGTGTTTGGGCGTTGGAATTGTCTTGATACTTAGGTAGGTACTCTAACGGGAAACGAGGTTCAGGGTCTGATGATGAAGGCCATGTCATAAGAACTCAATATTGAAACCATGCAACCCCATCGAGTTTGAATCGTCTTGACGAGTACTCTATTGGAAAATATTTCAAGCCTGTTTTAACGACGTGGTTTTTAATAAATAAAATTTTAAAATAAGAGATTACAACTTTACGTGAAAAATAAAAGACAAGAGAAAACATTGGAGAAAATGGATGGTGATAGATGATATAGGTTGTTAAAATAATCGAATTGTCATGCTTAGCAGATCAGTAGAATGGAGATTACAACATGCCAAGATATCTTTTTACGATACTTCTTCTTTTCGTGATTTTTAGGTTAGCGCTATGTGTAGTGGTGTTCTAGGCAACCACAGGGTTACTGACAAGAGTAAAGACTCGAAATGTTAAATTTCCTTATTATTATAACTTGTTTTTGAAGAGCCAGAAAAAGGACGTTGTGCACCCTTCTATCTGATATTATAAACGCGAAAATGTGTATGTTTGTCTGTATGTATGTTCCATTTTGACGTCAAAACGGCTGAACCGATTTTGATGAAATTTGGAATAGAGCGATAGTTTGAGATACTAGGAAGGACATAGGCTGGAAAAATATTTTTTCCCGCGGGATAATGTTGTGTAGTCCATGCGGGTGAAGCCACGGGTTGAAGGCTAGTGTTTTATGAATGTGTCGTATTCGTCTACAGGATCGATGATGACAAAAGGGAATATAACTCTTAGATATACCTAAGTTCGTATCCTTTATTTTTAATCGTTATTAATTGAAGATTAACTTTATTTAATAAAATATGATGCTTAAGAAGAGACCTTCTTAAAAAGCCTTTACCACAAAGCTTATTCAGTAAAGCTAAAACAATCAAGGTAAATAACAAAGTAAGTAATCTGAAAAGGGTTGTATTTTGTTTGTGAAGCACTGTTTAATGCGCAAAAAGCATTTCGCTGTTACAATAATACCGTCTATTACATTTGAAGCTTAAACGAAAGTCGTTAAGGTACAAGACTCTGCAAAAACTCAAATATTGTACTATCAGCAGCCATTTTAAGTTGAATTTGTTTTCGCTTTAATTGCGTTAAAATTAAGGGTGCTTCTCGTACCTCAGCTGTGACGCTAAACGTGCTGTTGATTGTACCGTAATTTTAATATAGCTGAGAGATATTACCATCGGTTTTTGCGGAAACGTTTTTCGCTGGTATCAGAGAGACCCGTGTCACAACAGCCAGTGTAATCAAAAAAGCCCAGACCTCGTAATGTTTGCGAAATTCATGACTAATGCGATAATAATTCATTTTCTCATTATTTCTCATGCTCATTATTGCTCATTATTTTCTCTGTGTCTATCTCGTAACATTCGATTGCACCTTGCCGTATTTATTTATTGTTTTATTTATTAGGTACTCATGCTGTTTTACTTCTGCTTAGTCAGATATTTTTATTGCATTATGTCAATGACGTAGGCCAAGGCTAATTTTTCTATAATGTGAAATCTTCGAGCAACGCGGGTCTTCCGTCCCGGAAGGGAGTAGCCTTAGCGAGTTTACTCTATTCAAAAAGTTCTGTCGTTTTTGGGGGGGGGGAAATGTGCACACAAGTGCAATTCCGTATACTTACATACAAAAACAATACTGTAAAGACGACACTAACACATAGAAAATGAATCAATACAGCGACAATTCGTTTACGGATGAGTCACAACTCACTCACACATAACCTCGATTTCAACGTAAATAGGGCTGTACTCAACTGTCGATGCAGCAATATCGATAAATTTCAATTTCGGAAGAAGGACTAATAAAGGTAACAAACTGAAACATTACTAATATTATTTTTACTTATCGGTTAAACAATTATTGCTTAACTAGTGGATCCTCGCGGTTTTACCCGGGGCTATAGACTATACTTTATCCCGACATTCCCACGGGAACGTCGGGATAAAATATAGTCTATAGCCTTCCTCTCTAAATGGACTATCCAACACAAAAATATTTTTCAATTCGGTTCAGTAGTTTCTGAGATTAGCGCGTTCAAACAAACTCTTCAGCTTTATAATATTAGTTTAGATTTCTTATAATTATTATTAGGTATTTAGGTAGGATCTTACTAACAGCTTTTGATATTCTAATATATAAAAATCTCGTGTCACGGTGTTTGTGGTTGCGCTTCTCCAAAACGGATCGACCGATTTTGTTGTAATGTTTTTTTTCTTGGTAGGTACGAGAATAGTAATAAGACTAAATTTTATACCGCTATTGCTAAGAGTTGATGATTTTATACCGCAATCGCTACTGATGAGCTGTTTTGTAAGAGTGCGACCACATACGCCGTGACACGAGATTTTAAAATATTAAAATTCAAACTTGCTATTTAGGTTGAGATTACAACACTTGTGAACGTCAAAGAAGCTACACCATCGGTTCGCAAATCCTACGGTGGGAGACCTTGCAAGAAGAACCGGCAAGAAAACCTTTAAGGGCAATCTTTTTCTCCCTGTTATATTTTATACAGAGTCGTCAGATTGAAATTGAATTCCATCACAATAGAATACTTAATTTAAGTAGTTACATTATTTGCTCTTAATATTATATAATGTAACAGTAAACAATTTTCAACTAAACAAGAAATCAAATATGTCAACATGTTAGGCATAGCTGAACTTGTAGATCCAGCAGTATTGTAAGATGGTTCAATGGGTTATGAATGGCTCTGGAAAATAAGTATAACAGTGAGATGCAATTTTGTGACTTTATTAAAACACCGAGAATACTTAGAATACTTGCGGCACAAATGCAGTCTGTTATAAAATTTGGTACATATTGAATTCTCCGTTATTATTCTTCTTTTGTTTGGAAGGGCTTGAAAATCGGATGTACCTAATGAAATGGGTCGAGCAAATTATACTGGTTCGCTTGACATCCCAGGTTTGCTTATTATTGCAAAAACATTTCCATAAATTTCTTAATTTGGATTTTTAGGGAAGCTGTAAATACAAAAAATGCGTTAAATAAACAATGAATTCAAAATGTTTCATCAGATTTAATTAAAATAAAATAGGCCGCTGTGGTCGTAATCGATCGGATGAGCCTATTATGTTTATAACGTACTAGCAGATCCTCGCGGTTTTACCCGCGTGGTACCCGTTCCCGTGAGAATATCGGGATAAAATATAGCCTATGTCACTCGGGAAGAATGTAGCTTTCTAATGGTAAAATATTTTTTAAATCGGTCTAGTTGTTTCGGAGCCTATTCGATGCACACAAACAAACAATCAAATCTTTCCTCTTTATAATATTAGTATAGACAATCTACATCGCAGTGTATTTACACATGATGGTACGGAACCCTCAGTGCGCGAGTCTGACTTGCTCTTGATCGGTTTAGTTTTATTCTAATTAAATGCTAGGTATTACTCAATAATAATAACGTACTACTTATAGTTCATATAAAACCATAATAACAATCATTTGAACATGTGAATAAATAACGTCTCGTCGCGTCGTCGCCAGCCGCCACTCAAATTCATCGACAAACATTATGACATGTAACAGTTACATCACTGTGTTGTCCATCGTCATCGAGAAGTCGGATTTATCGCGCGACCGATCTGAACTTTGTATAAACCGGTCGAACTTACATGAAACCTGCAGGTTATACCCGTCCCTCTCACTCTCCGGGCATGCGGTATCGATTGAAAGAGACGGGTATAACCTGCAGGTGACATGTTGGCTCGACCGAGTTATACGGACGAGCGGATCTGTTGTTGCTGAACAAATCCAACAACTACAACAAATAAAATATGCGAATTTGGTATTTAAATGTAATTAAATAGCAATAATACGATAAAAATATACTTACTTGTGAAATGTTACACCATCTTTATGTTAACTTGATGTTCCAGGCCTTTTTTCTACAGCAAAAAAGTGGACTATTCGGCATTTTTAATACTGCGGCGTTCACTTGCGCGACTGGATTCGGTCTAGGAAGAAATCTGAGTGCAACTAGTTTTTATAAACGCCAATGCCCATTTGGGCTAGTACTTTGACAGAGGGGAAATGCTTCATATGCCTACTCCCTTCCGAGACGGAAGGCCCGCGTTGCTCGAAGTGTGAAATCGTTGCTTCGTAACTTTTTTACCCCGCCGGAATCAAGGAATTTAATTCCCTACCCATATTCATTTTGCTCATTATTTTCTCTCTGTGTTTATCTCGTTATCTCATAACATTCGATTGCTTACTTGCCGTATTTATTTGTTGTTTTATTTTTATTATGCTGATTTACTTCTGTATAGCCAGTTATTTTTTTTATTGCATTATGTCAATGACGACTTAGGCGTTGCTTCGTTACTTTTTTAGCCCGCCGCGATAAATTGAACGACTAAAAATATGCCTCAGTTCGTCAAGTGTGGTGCATACTGTAGATCTGATGACAGTTTGCTGTAGGTACGATATTGAACCTTAGGTGGAAATTAAATACCTTGACTGTACTTTGATAAGCGGAGAAGAAAAAAAGACTAAGTTCTTTTCATTGTGAGTAGGAGATATAAAAACAAAGTATTATTTAAAGCTAAAACAGAAACTTTGTTTAAATAATTTTTGCATTTATATATATGAAATATTATTTTAATTTTTTAATTTGTTCCAACATGATATCACAATTTACTGTAGCTCTTATGGTGACAGTTTGCTGTACGATATTGAACCTTAGGTGGATATTAAATTCCTTGACTGTACTTTCAGGAGCAAAGAAGAAAATATAATCTAGAAGTAATTTTCATTGAGTTTCTTTTAATGGTGAAAGAAGTCCGTAGGAGATATAAGAACAAAGTATTATGGAAAGCTAAACAGAAACTTTTTTGTTTTTATTCCATGTGAATTATTATTTTAATTTTTAATTTGTTCCAACGTTCCAGAATTCGACGAGTCGTGTAAGCCTTTCGGTAGCTTAGTTGGTCAGAGCATGGGCCGGATTCCCGGAGGCGCAGGTTCGAATCCCGCCTGAAAGCTACTTATAGGGATCGTGGTTTTTTACTATCACATTTTTCCTATACTTACAAAAATTGCATTGTGAATGCATAAAAATAATTTAAAATCTTATTGTGGAACATGCTATTGCAATTTTTGTGAATAAAAGATACATTACCATTACCATTAATGCTTTATTAAATATTATACTTTTAAATAATGTGGATCCTTTATTTGAAGTGAGTAAAGTAGGAGCTTGACCTAGTTTTGCAACTAAAATTGATCTTGAGTCGAACGCAAGAAACGTCGTACTGAATTTATGAATAAGTAGAGTGCGGAGGTTTCAAACGAAGGAACCCATTTTCGTATAACTTTTTTCGAATCCATCTTTTTCCTTATGTGCACGGATTTTAGACTTATTGGTGGCTCTTATATTAGTTTCTTGTGATAATACATTTATAGCTCGTTCAATAATATTCATTTTCCTATTTTGTGATCTACAGGATATCAACATCTGGATATACGCTTCACGCTAATCATGACCTTAACGTATCTATTATTGTATGTTTGTAAGTAAGTGTCTTTTATTTGGTTGGCTATCTACTGCGCTACGGTTCTATCATATGGCCATTTTAATACTAGCCTTCCACCCGCAGCTTCGCTCGCGTGGACTACACGATGTTATGCCGCACGAATGTGATGTTTTTCCGGGATGAAAAAGAGCCTTTGTCACTCTCCAGCTCCCAAACTATTCCCATACGAAAAATCACGTCGATCCGTTGCTCCGTTTTGACTTGAAAAGCGGACAAACAAAAAAACAAACACACTTTCACATTTATAATAATACTAGCTGACCCGGCAAACGTTGTTTTGTCATATAAATTTTATTGGACACGAACTTCGTATCACCTGCCTGACACAATGTCACTTATTAAAAACAATCTTAAGCGGCAAAAATGTCAGTGATTAGATTACATACTCTTTAACATACCTTCTCTTTGGAAGCGGCTAAGAAATGACAGTTGTGTGAAGTATGAGAGTTTAACGGTTTTCTATACAAAATTACCATTTTTATTTTATAATTTTCCTGGATAAAAAGTAGCCTATGTTACTCCCCAGCTCTCAAATTATCTCCATACCGAAAATCTCGTCGATCCTTTGCTCTGTTTTGACGTGAAAGACGGACAATCAAACAAACAAACAAACAAATAAACAAACAAACAAACACACTTTCACATTTATAATATTAGTATGGATTAGTATGGATTATGGATGTATATGTACATACTTAGTATCTGATTTATAATGAGAACTATAGAGTAATTTCAATTAATTATGCGTGTAAGCAAACCAATATCGAAAACAAACATTAGGTAGTCTCTACTAAGCTAGACCTCACTTAAATATCAGTGTAAACAAACTATACAATTTTGAAAACATAATACATTGAAATTAAGAATTACGCTATTTAGGCAAGCCGAATAACTAAATCAAGACACTATGACCACAGATTACTAAATAGTTACAACGTCTATGACCTTTAAACCTGTTACACAGCTTGAAATTCCATTCGCACCATATCGCCATTTAATCGTATGTAATATAGTACCTACGCCCACGGTCTGTCCCCGGACTCTAAAGGCTGATCGAGACCCTTAAACTTTCTCGACACAACAATCTGCTCAAATGTATAGAATTTGGGATTGTGCCTTTTCTACGTGTTTCTATTAATTTTAATGCTTACTCTTATTCTTTGCGTGTCAGTGATTCGTTCTCTATATTTTGGCGGACCAGTAGGGAAAGGTGCCGAAACGTCGGAAAAAACTAAAAATCCTTTAAAAACACAAATAATTTATTGTGTAATAAAGCGCGTTATATAGTTAGCGATCGCTATTGCCAACTCATTATCCTTATTGAGGTCGTCCATCGTACAGGAGTTGGGGTACAGATTACTAAATAGTTACTAGTAACAGATACTGCATTCCGCTAATGCCCGAATACTCGTACGCTACTTATCTTTGGGAGCGTCTCAAACATCGCCCTGTCACTTTAATTGTCAAACGTATGAAAGAGATGCCATGATGTTTGAGACGCTCCCAAAGATGATTTGCGTTTGAGAATTCGGGCGTATGCCATTTAAATAAATAGCAACTCTAATGCCCGAATACTCGTACGCTACTTATCTTTGGGAGCGTCTCACACATCGCCCTGTCACTTTAAATGTCAAACGTATGAAAGAGATGCCATGATGTTTGAGACGCTCCCAAAGATGATTTGCGTTTGAGAATTCGGGCGTATGCCATTTAAATAAATAGCAACTCTAATGCCCGAATACTCGTACGCTACTTATCTTTGGGAGCGTCTCACACATCGCCCTGTCACTTTAAATGTCAAACGTATGAAAGAGATGCCATGATGTTTGAGACGCTCCCAAAGATGATTTGCGTTCGAGTATTCGGGCGTAACTCAATAAAGTGGAATTCAGCTTGTATGGCGCAAATTACGAACGGCCGCTCGTTGCATCTCTTTCTATCGCATATATTTTAGCTATTTTGAGGACCTAATTTCTATGGATTTTCACCGCCGGCGGTGAGGGTGAGATTTGCGCGCAAGTACATCGAGTGACAGACCTGGTTGGTGCACAACGGGCTCTGAATAAAGTGCTACATAGTCTCTCCATGGGCTCCGCAATCGCAATGCTCCTCTGAAGCGGGGATTTGACCACATCGGCGCATATTTTGTCTGCTGCGGCCTACTTGGATCCGGAGTCGGTTGAGTGACTTCCACGTAGGCCATTGCTGGTCGTGGCCCGGGGGGGAGTTTCTCTTGCAGGCTTAAGACTTCGACTTCCACCTTGCTACTAGGGGGAATGCTTACTAGGGGCTCCGCGCGGTGTCACCCGCGTGGTACCCGCTCCCGGGGGCATATTGGGATAAATTGTAACTTTCTAATGGTGAAAGAATTTTCATACCTAATCAGTCCAATAGGTTGTGAGACGGGTAATTTTTTCTAAATACCTACTTCATTTTCCATTTTTCAGTCCAAATAGCGTTCGAGTTTACCCATTACAAACAAACAAAAACCAAATCTTTACTCTTTCTAATATTAGTACTTACAGATAAATACTAAAAGTTTGAACCCACCCCTAAACCGTGACCAAAAATTTAAGAAAAATAAGATCGGCAATTGGGAGGAATCTTTATCCTTATAAGGAGCGCAATATAATTATTGCTCGACTAACCAACTATAATAACCAAGAATAATTATGCTATGCTGCTATGACCAAATTCCACGCAAACAATAAGTCGTGGGTATCCACTAGTGCTTTTAAATACATTTAGTCTGCCCGCGGTCTTTCCCCGGAGGCTGATCAGAACCCCAAACTTCCGCGACACATAAATCTGCGCAAATGTTTCTGTTTACAGCTTCAAACACACGTCGTTAAAAAGTAGATCATTTCTTTAGTTTGTACAGGCAGGATGGTTCATCTCATCATATATTCCGCGAAAAGGAAAGTACTTCCTTCGAACTAGGTGTCTGTCTGTGCTCGTGGACCTCGTCCCAACTGTTAGTACCAAGTTGGAACTAGTATTTATGCTACGCATCTGTGAAACTCTGTTAGCGCGAATAATGTTTCTTTACAATTCTTGTTCTGTCTTGACGTAGTTGTGGACTTGACGCGTGGCTTGCGCGTCGATGTTCACATTCGTACCTTTCACTGATCCTGCATTTCTTCTATCCCTACTCGACGTCTTGCTTATGAAGCGATGTAAGTGCGTCCCTAAAATTTAGTTTCTGTTCTCGTAAGAATTGAGATGATGAATATACTAATGTGTATTCTGAGATATGGTCTGTATCTATGTAATATTTCATTCAAATCTGTTCAGTAGTTGACGCGTAATTGTACAAGTTTTTGTTATAGTCGTAACTTTTATTCATAAAGCAAATTATTTTTATTGTCTCCAGATGTTGAGGATTGTGTCCCCAAAATCGCTTTAGTTTGCAATCGGATTCATCAATATTTCAGACGATGCAGCTGCGCGGTTTTTATTAGTTAAGATTAAGTATTAAGTTTAGTCAACCCTCTCGACAACATCTCCATCATCATCAGCCATTTTAATGCCATGGCCATGAGGCACCACGCAGGCCTTATGTAGATTGGTGACTTGATTTGATTGACCCATCCCGTGGCGGGATATTGCGAAAATTGCTTAACCTCAACGATAGCAGGCCGAGCGCGCTAACCAATGCACCTCGCGCTCCAACGAGAAATAATAGTTTTATTTATGGGTTGTATTCCACTTATCAAAATTTTTTGTGCAATATGAGTTTGACCAAAGAAATTATCAATTAAACCATCCATGAATTCATCGTCGTCCAATTTCTTTGATCTAATGTTTGATGAGTGGAATACCACTCATAGGTATGTAACAACAAAAATAAATTATTAAGTAATGTTTGGCGCGCAGAAATTTTATAACTTTTTGATTGTTCTTTCGTAAAAAAATTACCATTTTGTAACTTCGTTTAAAAAATTCACAAATTGAATCGTAATTTTAACTGAACGACCAATACACTATGCATAGAGTGGCACGAAAGTTGAAATCAGCTTTTGTACTAAGCCAAAACAATTTAGCTGAACGAATTGTTCAGAGCTTTGTTATGCTGAATTAACGGCCGCTGAAACTTTCTGGAAACTTTTCTGACGGATCGGATCCGTTCCGACGGTTCTGCATGTATCTAAACACAAATAAGGTTTTACTTTCGTATATTTACACCCTGAATTATAATCTTCTTCGCCACATCCCAATTATTTTGTTTGAGGTCGATGCAGTACATCCTTCTACTCCCAGAATTATATTAGGTACCTTCTAATGGCTAAACCACACAAAATATCTTCGGGTGTCATTGTATGTATTTTGTTCGAATTCGTTCACATATGCACGATTATACTGAGCATCTCGGAATATCGGTAACGAATACCGTGGGCTGTAATTCCTCTAAAAATCAATCAACATAATCATAATGTCAGTCGTATGAAGCCCATTGCATAATCTCCTCACCGACATAAGTCACCAGATCATCGGACTAGTTTGTAGTATTTACATACAAAATATCGTCAGATGTGTGTTCACTATATTAACGAATTAAGAGTGTACCATGCGGTCTCTATACAAACGGCGATAATTTCCACCCTCTAAACCTTAACATAAAGCAATGAATTTTCGTACATATGTTGTTGAAATGCATGAGAACTATAATAAATAATAATAATAAAAATTGTTTTATTGACCAATTAGTGATAGGTGTTTAAATAATACCAACTTAGGACTAGATAACAGTCTCTTAATATTATAAGCCTCTGCTGCCGAACTAGATAAAAACCTGTATTTCGGCATTCAGCGCCTTAACCCTCCACAGACATAGCATTTTAAACTAGTCAAAGCAAGTCTTAAAAAAATGAACACAATATACCTACTTCGATCAAAGACAATACAAAAATAAAAGAACTATAGGGATGTACCTACGTTTTGTTTTTTTCTTAATATTCGCTGTAGATTTGAAAATATTGGCACTTTTTCGTTTTGTATGAACTCAATAAAATGCAAATATTTCAAAATGTATGATAAATCTAAAAAAAAACAAACGTACAGCCCTAGTTCTGCATTTCAACAACATAGGCGAAAATTCATTGCTGTATGTTAAGGCTTAGAGGAAGGAAAACGTTATCGCCGTTTGTACTCGTTTTCTTTGTTGGTTACGAAGCTTTGTTCCGATAAACAGTTTATCACCACGGTTGAACATGATATTGTTAATTCTCACTTCGTAAGTACCATTCCGACGGTTACTTACCAAACCACGTAAAAAGTATTAAATTTGGTAAATGAGGCTGCTTAAATATTAACGAAGCGCTGAGCAAAAAGTTTTACAGCGCTTACGAAGGCTTAACGAGCGCGGTGCGATTGTACCGCCACTTTGCGGCAGTCGCGGAAAACGACTGTTTCATAGATAATAAGCAATTGGTTAAATAAGTTTTGATGGGTTATTTTAATTTTTAAAAAACCCATCGGAGCTGATTGTGAGACGGGTCGATTTTTTCTAAATACTTCATTTTCCATTTTTTTTAAGTTTTGATGGGTTAAGTGGGAACAATTTCGTAGTAACCGGTTTTGGTAGCCTCTCTAATAATTAGAAATACTAAATTTAAATACCTAATTTTCTTCACGCATGCAACATAAACTATCGAAAGTCCAAATCCTGCATGTCGAAAGATGCTTTAATTTTTAGCACGCACGCCACAAATACCTACAACTTTACTATTTTCATATAAATTTCTGAATGTTGCTTAGTTGTACCTATACTTTTTGAAGAAAAATAAGTTTGAGTCCTACGTTAAAACAAATTTGTCATTTTATTATGTTTCAACACAATGTTGTAAATCGCACTGCACAAAAAATTGCCTTTTCGCAGAAAAATCTGAAGTAAAAATTCTGCTTATAAGAAAGCAGTTGTAATTTTGAATAAAAACAAAAACTTTTATTTTCAATTATTCGCATAGAAAAAAAGATTTTAAGTTCGGATCCTGCATAAAAGTTTAGCCTAGCCGCGTTTTACGTTTCATAAAACTGCACATTTCATAGAAAAATCTGATGTCCGAATCTTGCATAAAAGTTGTAAGTACTTACTGTAGAGTCTTCTCATTGAAGCGTATTTTTCATACACATTCAAACAAACTTGTTGTACAGTCATCTTCAAAATGATCTAAGCTTTCAATTCAACCCACCAAAAAATATCTGAACATTTGACAATAATCGACCTTATCTCAAGATGTAAAGGTGCCTTTTTATTTATTGCTTGGGAACGTCCAATGTTCTGATATTTTAAGTAGGTTTGAACGCTTAGATAATTTTGACGTTGGCTGTATTAAATGCATTACTCTAGCCGCGTTTTGCGTTCACGCTTCAACACGAGATGGTGTAAATCGGACTGCACACAGAAGTGCTGGCATCGCACCAACGGAAGCGGGAAATAGACTGCCACTGGATATAATAACCTGAGCGATGGACAGCATTATTATGATACTGGATGTGGAATCTCCCAAGTTTCACAGCGGACATTTTGAATGTAACCTTTCATCTGAGTGATCAGCTTGAGTTACTAATTTCACGAATTCATGTAGTGTCCATTGAGTATCAACGATAGTGTCTAACATTTCATTACATAACTTTGCTAATATATCTAATATATAAAATTCTCGTGTCACAGTTTTCGTTGCCATACTCCTTCGAAACGGCTTGACCGATTTTGATGAAATTTTTTGTGCTTATCCGGTATCTATGAGAATCGGCCAACATCTATTTTTCATCCCCCTAAATGTTAGGGGTAGTCCGCCCCTAAATTTTTATTTTTATTTTTTAGACAAAATTTTTAGTTTCTATTTTTTTATGATACAACATACAAAAATACATATAATCCTCAATTTTCACCCTTCTACGATCAACCCTTATTTTTTAATAGCCATTTTAGTAATTTAATCATTTTTCCTCTCCGGTCGAAAACTGATCAATCGTCATTTAATTAGTTATCCCGCCAGAGGTAGGGATAGGGGTAGGGATAGGGATAGGGGTAGGGGTAGGGGTAGGGGTAGGGGTAGGGGTAGGGGTAGGGGTAGGGGTAGGGGTAGGGGTAGGGGTATGGGGTAGGGGGAGGGGTTGGGGTAGGGGTAGGGGTAGGTGTAGGGGTAGGGGTAGGGGTAGTGGTAGGGGTAGGGTAGTGGTAGGGTAGAGGTAGGGTAGGGGTAGAGTAGGGGTAGCGTGCAGTAGGGGGTAGGGCCACGTGAACGAAGTCGCGCTGGGTCAGCTAGTAATAATATAATAACCTAAGCGATAGACAGCATTATTATGATACTGGATGTGGAGATTCCACATCCAGTATTCCAAAGTTTCACAGCGGAGATTTCAATGTAACCTTTCATCTGAGCGATCAGCTTGAGTTACTTATTTCACGAATTTATGTAATAGTGTGCATTGAGATAAAATGTACTCAATGGTAATGTCTAACATTTCGTTACATAACTTTGCTACTAGATGTAATAATCTGAGCGATGGACAGCATTATTATGATACTGGATGTGGAATCTCCGAAATTTCACAGCGGAGATTTTGAATGTAACCTTTCATCTGAGCGATCAGCTTGAATTACTAATTTCAGGAATTTATGTATTGTCCAGTGAGGTATAATGTATTCAATGGTAGTGTCTAACATTTCATTACATAACTTTGCTACTGGATATAACAACCTGAGCGATGGACCGCATTATTATGATAATGGATGTGGAGCTTAGATCAACAATAGTACTAGCGAACTAAATCAAAACTTTTTATGGCTGAGAAAAAAAGGTTAATAATGTACGATCATTATGTCATAAAGTAAATAAGTTTTTAGTAAAAGTTTCATTTTTATGACAAGCTTTTTTGCTCACTGTACTTAATATTTAATCTTTACTTTAATATTTAATATTGTACTGTCATCTAAACCAAACCTGTATACAAAATTTCAGCTCCATCGGACACTGGGAAGTGGGTCGAATTAAGCATGAAAGATTTGTCTCCCACTAACTATAACTAACTTGGCAAGTTAATAAAAAGCTTACTGTAATGACAAGAACTACTTATAAATAATACTAGCTGTGCCCGCGACTTCGTTCGCGTGGAATAGTGACTTTCGGCAGCATTTTTCATTTTTTTAGCTAATAAGGTTTTTCGTTTTTTTGTGTATTTATTTTATATATATTAGTTTAGCGCTATGATACATATTAACACATTAAAAAATTATTTCACATAGCCTTCCGCCCGCGGTTTCGCCCGCCTGTACTACACGACGTTATCTCGAGGGTAAGTTATATTTTCCCGGGATATCAATTAGCCTTTGTCACTCTCTAGCTCCTAAAATATCCACATACTAAAAAAACACGCCGATCCGTTGCTCCGTTTTGACGTGAAAGACGGATATACAAACAATACAAACAGTATGTCAAAAGAAAGAACTTATCACGCTGAACAACTTCTCTTAAGATGCTATCTCATATAGTTTAACCTGGCTGCTAGGGTTCCACATCAGCTGGCCTAGCATGAACGGCTTTTATCACGCGATATGATATACCTAGCACGTCATGCTGTCTTGCTTACCTACCCCACTAAGGTGGAAGCAAGACAGCAAGACGTGCTATATCATATCGCGTGATATAATGATGGTAATGCTAGCTAGGCAGGTGTACCAAGACTTTCAAACTTTGTACGTCAATAGAAAATGCTCATCACATTTAACAATTTTCCATAAGACGGTATTTTTATATCTCTCATAGTTTGGCTGGACTGCTATGGTTCCACATCGGCCATTTCGACTTCTAAATAAATTATAGCCTACCTATAAGTTGGCGACAACTAATAGCTATATAACAAAAAAAGTTTCATTAAAATCCGTTCAGTAGTTTTTGCCTGAAACGTGGACAACAGACAGACAGACAAAAAATTAAAAAACTATATTTTTGGTATCTGTTCCGTTTAAGAAGACCCTTGGTGGTATTTTTTTCTATTTCTTTTCAATGTATACAGCCCCTGTACCGGCAAAAAAATATGGATATGGACATTGGCTTCATTTGACATTTGATGCCCATATTTTGTGCTTTTAAGGGCATAATATGGGCTTCAAATGTCAAATGAAGCCCATGTCCATACCTATAATTTTTAGCCGGTAGCCCCCTGAATAGGATCGCATACAGTTTTATAATAAGTATGAATTATTTTATTTATTTAGTTAATATACACGGTAATTTTTTAATCACTCCGGATAAAATTAAAATGATTATTCAGCTCATGAAAACAAACCATTTTTATTATGGGACCAACACTAAAATCGCAAAAAAACAGCTATTCCATACAAAAGTGCAAAAATATTTTATCAAAATGTATGGAACAGCTGATATTTTTTTGCGATTTCAGTGTTGGTCCTATAATAAAAGTTGTTTGTTTTCATGAGTAAAGTAATCCCTAAAAATATCCGGGGTGATAAAAAAATACCGTGTATATTACATAAACAGTACCTACGTATTAACACATTAAAAATTTATATCACATAGCCTTCCGCCCGCGGTTTTGCCGCGTGTACTACACGACGTTTTTCCGAGGGAATGTGATATTTTTCCGCGATAAAATAAGCCTATGGGACTCTCTAGCTCCTAAACTATCCACATACTGAAAAAAACAGGTCGATCCGTTGCTCCGTTTTGACGTGAAAGACGGACATACAAACAAACACACTTTCACATTTATAATATTAGTATATATTGTATGTCAAAAGAAAATACTTATCACGCTGAACAACTTCTCTTAAGATGCTGTATTTGTATCTCTTATAGTTAAGCTGGGCTGCAAGGGTTCCAAATCAGGAGTACCAGACCTTCGATATTTTTCCGTCAATAGAAAATGTCCATGACGTTAAACAACTTTTCTTAAGACGCTATGTTTGTATCTCATATAGTTTAATCTGGCTGCTAGGGTTCCACATCAGGTGTACCAGACCTTCAAACTTTGTACGTCAATAGAAAGTGCTCATCACGTTTAACAATTTTCCTTAAAACGATATTTTTATATCTCTCATAGTTTGGCTGGACTGCTATGGTTCGACATCAGAAATTGCGATCTTCAAAATAAATTATAGCTATATGTTGCCAAGGACCAATAGCTGTATAACAAAAAAACTTTCATCAAAATCCGTTCCGTAAACTTTTTTGCCGACGTCATCACACGAAAAAATTCATCCCCTGTTTTCACCCTCTTTAGGGTAGTTTTTTTTACAAACTTTGAATGTCGTATTTATTTATCTAATCAAAAGCCCATAAAGTAATTTTGAAGCTTCTAGCTTTAAAAACGACGTAATTTCCATACAAACTTTCATCCCCTATTTCAACCCCTTACAGCCCTTTGTTCACATAAAAAAGTAGCCTATGTCCTTTCTCAGGCTCTAGACTATCTCTGTACCAATTTTTATTCAAATCGGTTTCGTAGTTTAGGCGTGATTGTGTAACACACAGACAGACAGATTCGCATTTTCGCATTTATAATATAAGTAAGGATTTAAAATTAATTATTTAAAATATTATTTTAAATTAATGTATGCTCAAATGGCTCAGTGGGCGCATATTTTCTCAGCCATGCTTATCACTCCAACTATGTATACTAGACCTAGGTGTTATTGTTGATAGAAGATGTGGAGTTAGTAATTTCAGGAATTTCTGGAGTGTTTCATAAGTATTTCATATTACGTATAAGCTTGCCATTGAGCGAGTCGTTTGGTGTGGCTCCGACCATTGAACTTTTCATTTACGGTATACTAATTTGAAATCCTTGAAGCTTTTATTTATCGTACGTACCGTGTTAGTGTAAGTAAAATCTTGCTAACGTTTGACCCACTTCCCAGTGATTGAGTAAGAGCATTGACGCGGTCGAACGCCGTTTTGCCTCAAAATAGGCAGTTTTGAACGAGATATTTTCTATGAAAACGTAATCTTAGAAACATGCTAATTTCAAATTATTGTTAACAGTATCTTTGCCTAAAAAGTTAGTAAAAAACATTTTTCTTTTTATAGAGTATTTGTGAATACTGACAATTTTCCCGAACAGTGTTTTATAAACTTCACTTTTAACATCAATTTTGAAGCTCTAATTTTTTAATACCATAGAAAAAAATAGGAAACAAAAATTTCTATGTATATCTACATATCATTACGCAAATAGTTAGTAAGGAAATTAGTTTAATTTGTGATTATTTTCATACGAAATTAAAATCCAAACAAAGTGAAATTATAAATTCACTGGTGGTAAACATGCAACATTTATCAATAAATTACTTTATTTTACAAAAAGTTATAGTCTAACGTAAAATAAGAACATATTATCTAAAGTTTGAATACAAAAAACCTATATAATGATGCATAATTTATTTTATATATTTTTTTTTAAAGTGCTATAAAACACTCTGCGCAAAACATTTCAAATTAGTCCGCCGCTAGGCTCTTCAGAGGGAGGACGTATCGCTCGGTGCTCTGCCGTCTGCCGTTCGCTGACCTTTGCAGTGTGCTGCGTGGTGTGGTATAGTTTATAGTGCAACCGACACGTCTTAGTACTTTCGTCTTAGTACACTCATTAGATAGGTAATTGAAAATTGTTGACTTCTATGATCATTAGTTCACTCACACACCTAATTGTATTTATCATAATTGAATACGTATTTGTAATAGAAACTGACCCTGAAAATGATCTAACAAATAGTAATTTGTAAGGTCATTTTTTAATTTGACGACTCTGTATGAAGTAAATCAGGAGGAAAAAAATTAACCTTGACGAGTTTCTTGCCGGTACTTCTTCAAGGTCTCCTGTTCTAGGGTTTGCGAACCCATGGCGTAAATGACTGAAATATCCAAATGGGATGTTGACCTTCAAAACGGTGTATAGGCACATGAGTACTATCAGAGTGTTGACTTCATAGAGCGTGCAAAATTTTGGTAGGGTTGTTACAAGAAGTTAAAATTAAAATTAAACCTATTATGAAATATTTATTTACAAATTACTTACTCTAATGTTTCTCTTTATACATTTTATTTTTATAATTATATTTTTTTGGTACTATTTTAATAGAAAACAGCGACGCAATATCAAAAATGTAAAAAAAAACCAAGATAGCGGCCAACTTTTTTGTCTGTTGGCAGATTTCGATGAAACTCGATTTCTAGTACTATTTTGACAAGCAAACTGTACCTAACGCAATGTAAAAAATATAAAAAAATCCAAGATGGCGGCCAACTTTTTTGATTGTGGGCCGATTTCGATGAAACTCGGTTTTTGGTACTATTTTGACAAGAAAATAGCAACGCAATGTCAAAAATGTAAAACATAGTACTAGAAATCGAGTTTCATCGAAATCGGCCAACAAACCAAAAATTTGGGCGCCATCTTGGATTTTTTTAAGTTTTTGACATTGCGTTGCTATTTTCTTGCCAAAATATTACCACAAACCGAGTTTCATCATTTCATCAAAATCGGCCTACAATTAAAAAAAGTTGGCCGCCATCTTGGTTTTTTAATAAAGATTGGTTAAATTCAAAATATATTTCTCTTTCGAGAGTTATTGAAAAGGCGTAGCCTGAAAACTGCTCATACGTGCTTTGCGTTGACCCTGAGCTTGTCCACTGGCTGAGCTGTCGTAAACCGGTTTTTCCAGACACGCCGTGTACGGACACGCCAGTGACAAGCAGCCAGTGGACACGCACACATGCCCAGCATGCTTGTAGTAGTGTAATCATTTCCCACCGTTCTATGAAGTCGTTTCTCTGTAATACGTAGTAGCATTTTTTTCCTGTGGTATAGGTCTACATCAGATTGTGATAAAAATGGTATTCTGAAATCGGTATTTTATTTCTAAACTAGCTTTCTGCCCGCGGCTTTGCCCGCGTGGACTACACGACGTTATCCCGCAGGAATGTGATATTTTTCCGGGATAAAAGTAGCTTATGTTCCTCTCCAGGCTATAAAGTATCTGTGTCCTAAATTTCAGCCAAATCCGTTCAGCCGTTTTGGCGTGATTGAGTAACAAACATACAAACATACAAACATCTAAACATCTAAACATCTAAACATCCAAACATCTTAACTTTCACATTTATAATATTAGTAGGAAGTAGGATAGGATTACGTATCGAATGGTCGGTCATACATGAATAACATAAGATGAGTAAGCAAGTACTCACATACACATTTGGGAAGGATTACTTTATTAGTATTAGTTGGTAAACTTTTAAAAAATCTACTTCATGTAAACAATAAAATATTGTCTATGTAGTAAACCCATTAGATTACAGCATACACTTATTATGATTATGTAAGGGTAAGTAAGGATATAATATAAAAACTAACAATAAATAATATTTAAACTTGAGTTAAAAGGATCAATGTGATTAGTTTGACTATAGCAGGACACCGCACGTTTGACCTTGAGCGCACGTCTGATGCGAGTGAAAGTTATTCATTTACCTAAACTCGACGCGACGCATTTGGGTTTAACGCTCTTAAGTTTTGATGACAATACAAAGTTAAAAAACAGTGAGCACAAAAAGCTTCTCATAAAAATCTATTTTTTACAATAAAATAACTAGTTATTTAAATTTTTATTTTTTTGCATTCACAATGCAAGTTTTAGTATTGAAAAATTAAAAATGAAGTATTTTAGTAAAAATCGACCCGCCTCACAATCACAACCAGCTCCGACTGGACTCGAACCCACGACCTTTCGATTAAGTATTGGATTAATTCGACGCTTCTCGTAACGACTCCGTAGCTCAGACGTTAGAGCAGTCGCCCGGATAGTAAAAGGTCGTGGGTTCGAGTCCCATCGGAGCTGTGAGACGGGTCGATTTTTCTAAAATACTTCATTTTCAATTTTTTTATAAAATAACTACTTAAGTACAACCGAACCAACTGATTCGTGACACACCATAATAAAATGCAATAAGGTTGAAATTCAAACCTGTTGACATCGACACTGACCATAGTTTGACCCTTTTAAACAGATTATGAGGAAAATGGGTAACGATTCAACTGGTTCGACTGTACCTACACTTCAAGCAAGATATCAAATTCCCTTCCACCATTAATTCTTTAACTTTCTCTACAACTGTATCAAACACTCAAGGACAGGGTATCGTTAAACAGACGATACTTTCAAGTCAGTTCAGTATGGCGGCGACAGCTTGAACATATTGGGAGTTCGAAACTTATTTTACTGACTCTATCGTGGAAACTGTGTTTTATCGCATGTTGAACGGAGCTTAATAACCATGCCGTGCGGCGTAAAAATACGTCTGATATGTTATGTATGCCCCTTAGCAAGATACCGACCGACAAGGGTTAATTTAAAAAGTGTATGATTTAATCGATCACCTAATAAACGCATTTTCAATGACTGCAGAAATAAATGTGTCACCTTAATTTAATTACCAAATAAAAATAATAACCTAAAATAATCAAATTATTTACCTATCTAATAATAGTATATTATGATACAAGTGAGCTTAGGTTGCTCATTATACACGAGGCTGTGGGTTGCAGCCCGAGCCGCAGGCGTGGGCGTAAATCAGCCGAGTGTCTAGTGAGTAAGTTGCTCACGAGTTTCATACGCACTTTTTCAACACACTTGCGAGGAAAAACAAACATTTATTGCATACATATTGTATTAACCTAATATTAACCAATGGAAAAAGCGCGCAAGTTTTTTTTTTTGCACGCGCCAAATGTGAGGTGATTTATTACATACAGCCATACAGCCTACTTCAAAATAATTAAGTATGATAATAGTGATAAAATGCAAATGTTTTATAACAAATTATTGTGAATTATAAATAATTTGATAATAATATACTTAATTATGTTTTTTGTCTTAATTAGGGACACATTTATTTATACTAAAAACGTAAATGGATTTTCAGCCGTATGAAACCTCTTTGTTGTTACAAAAAAAGAACTGTATCTATTACCCGCTGAAATTGAAAATGCTCTGTTGACTCACATATAATACTAACTTAACTTTGTAGGGATACTGTATTACCCGGTTAAATTGAAAAGTCTCTGTTGACTCGCATATAACTTGCAGTTAGGTACTAACTTTACTTTGTAGGGATACTGTATTACCCGGTTAAATTGAAAAGTCTCTGTTTACTCGCATATAATTTGCAGTTAGGTACTTACTTAACTTTGTAGGGATAATTCTATTACGCAACTAGTACTGTAATATTATTATGCACACGTGGGTTATAGTTCGGTTTATGGCCCTAAGATCGATGTAATAAGGCTTACTTTATGAGCAAGTGTGTTGAAAATATTTGTTCCCAAAATAGTAGATCTATCACCAAAATTGAATCACCAAATAATATCAAAACAACAGTTCCTCCTAGTTTAATAGGAAATGGGGGGGCCTATTGTTGATAAATCTATTTATTTGGTGAAAAATGTACGTTTTTGATAATATAACAAGATATATAGGTATAGGTATTGCATATTGGTGACAAAACTGAAATATGAGGTGACAGAAAATTTTGTTCCCATTTAAAAACTTTACAGAAATGAGCAGAATGGAGGCAAGTACTACAGTGATCCTATATCTACCTACTTACTTTTCTTGCATTTGACTGAAGAATGAGAATTTTAAAATACTTTGTTTTATCATAAAATTAATTTTGGATAAACGAATTAAGTATTATAATATTTTTTTTTATGTGTCGCGGGAAGCCGCTGGATGCGGGCAGCGCAGGACCTATCGTTGTGGAGATCCTTGGGGGAGGCCTATGCCCAGCAGTGGGCGTCGTTCGGCTGACATGATGATGATGATGATGAAATGTATTTTTGTTAACTAGTTTTGGCTGCTGCAGAGCTCAAGCTCGTCTTAGTGCAGAGCCCGTTAACATTTGTCAAAAATTATTGTAATTTGTGTAAGTATTAGAATTATTCCGGTAGTATGAAACTGTCGGTAAAAAAAGTTCAGTTTCATAGTAAGTATGAAGTAAATAATCATTATTTGCCAGAATATGGTTACATATTGATCTTAAATATACAGTTCCCAAAGAGAAAATGTTTTTCAGTGTTCGGTGGTTTCCAACGTAGGTATCCTATCGTAAATAATGAGTCATTCAGAAAAAATAAGATTTAATGTTAAGAATTGAATATCAATTCAATTTAAAAATCATAATTAGGTATCAATAATAATTAAAATGTAAATAAACACAAAATTTTAAGATAAAATAATAACAATTTTACTGTCACAAAAGTCAGCTGGTTTTTAAAAGGTACATTTAATTTTTGTTAATTAGTGTACAATCTTGATGTAGGTACTTAAAATATGTGAAACATTTGGGTCATCAGGTAGATAATTATAAATGCGAATAGACATCTATGTCTTAACAGCTTCTAAGCTGTTCTTTAGTCTTTGGAAGCCTAATAATAAAAGTACTATACCTAGGTATACCTAACATTTTTGGTGATGTCATCCTTTGAAAATCTCTAGAACTTTAACTTTTCACTAGCAATAGTTAATTAAATGTAACAAAAAGCAAGCAAAACAGTGAAGAGCTATTTGCCAACAATATAAGAGACCTATTACAGTCTGT
The DNA here is from genome assembly GCA_949710035.1 of Crambus lathoniellus. NCBI lineage: Eukaryota > Metazoa > Arthropoda > Insecta > Lepidoptera > Crambidae > Crambus > Crambus lathoniellus. The sequence continues at coordinate 5,804,387 of OX453303.1, read as the reverse complement.
TGTAACCAACCTAAGTACTTAGATTTTCATATCTAAGTATAGGTAAAATAAGTAAAATCTTATTAGTAATATTTCACCAGAAACCGTTATTTATGTGAGCAATAACCCAACCCTTATTACGGTCGTAACAGAAATAAATATACTTGCCAATTTATGAGAACACTACAGTTTACGAGAAAAACGTATAGTTTCTGAAAGGTGATAAATAATACTAAATTGTGTCAATGGTTCACTTATGTTACACACTGCACGGTCAGTCCCTTTTCTCAACCAGCCACTGCCCGCTACGTCCAGATTGTTGTAACGTAACATGAAACGTAAATAAATAAATAACTTCTTACAATCACACCAATTATCTAAGCCCATTTTAATTTCATTATGAAACTGTATCATGGAAAACTTGATAACGGATAGATATATACTTAAGGCGATACTCGGAAAAATTATGCTGAAGTGAGATAGCAATGAGAAAACGACGCGCGCGGGAGCGAGACTGATTTTGCAGATTAGGCAAAAAAAACACAAAATCACTTCGTATTCAAAAACTATAAGTAGCGAATTTTTAAAAATGCTTCTGCACGATCCTAAATATTATTGGTGTCCACTAATTAAACCAATTTCCAATAGTATATGTAACCCCATTTAAGAATAATCTTGAAATTTCTTATTTTTTAGAGGTCTTTCCGAAAATAAAAAGTGTCGAGCCAAAATCATAAAATCGTGTTTCTGAAACTATACGATTCTAGATAAAGGTAAGTATAAAGAAATACATATCTTATTACCAGATTTGTAACAACTCTAACCGTCCTATAGTTTTATATCAAAAAGTCCATACTTTTTCCGAGTAGCGCCTTAATACTTTTTGTTTGTAAATACATACTTAATATACATAGTAAACACCCAGACCAAGACAAATAGACATGTTCATGCACAAAAATATTTGTCTTGTTCGGGAATCGAACCCCAGACCTCTGGCAATTCATACATCCTACTAATATTATAAATGTGAAAGTTTAGATGTTTGGATGTTTGGATGTTTAGATGTTTGGATGTTTGTTACTCAATCACGCCAAAACGGCTTGACGGATTTGGCTGAAATTTGGGACACTGATACTTTGTAGCCTGGAGAGGAACATAGGCTACTTTTTATCCCAGAAAAATTACACATTCCAGCGGGATAACGTCGTGTAGCCCACGCGGGCAAAGCCGCGGGCGGAAAGCTAGTCATACAATAAAACAAACAAATGATGATGATGTTCACTTATGCCCGATATCTCTATGCGATCAGTTATGCCACAGCAGAGAAGGCTGTGGTTATGCTTTTGAATGGTAGCTCGTTAGCTGAAACCGTTTCTTTTTTCAAAAATTTTATACAATATTCGTCATGTCATGACATATCGGTAGGAAAAAAACGGGTGCGAGTCGTTGAAAATAAAAAGGGAGAAAGAAAGAAAATAAAAAACTCTATATAAGAAACTTGTAAAATACTTAGTTAATAAAATTATACCAACCTACATAACTATACGGTACATAAGTACCTAACATAACTTGATTGACATGATGAGATAAAAGGTTAATGTAGAGCTTAAGTGCTTCTCAGCTATTGGGATTGTAATATGATTTCGATTGTGATTAATCAATTAAAAATCTAATTATTAATCTGGATGCGGGCAGCGCAGGACCGATCGTTGTGGAGATCCTTGGGGGAGGCCTATGCCCAGCAGTGGGCGTCGTTAGGCTGACATGATGATGATGATGATGATGGACTAAAGAAAACCGTTTGCTTTTTAGAACACATTACAATATTTTACATACTTTCTATGAGCCTATTTCTTCTAGTTAACTTTAGATTGTAATAAAAGAGCGTAAGTAGAGTTTATAACGATACAGAAATGACTTTCGAACGTGCATTCCAACTTTAATCATTAAGTACTTTTAAATCCTCAAAAAAGCCTTTTTTAAAAGAATCAAGTCAATAATAATGATCAATTCATAAAAATACATAACTATGGAATTATCCATACAAATATTATAAATGTAAAAGTGATTTTGTGTGTGTTTGTCCAATGTTTGTTTGATTTTTTGCTATGGGGTTTCATCCCGGACATAATTATCACGTTCCGTGTAGTCTGCATGAACTGCATTTTGTCGTGAAATAAATAAAAAATAGTTTGCTGGGTTCGCTGCTGTCTGACAAAAATTATGGCGTCGACGCACTCGTAATATATACAAAGGTACTTTGTGCTCGTAATGAAACGAAATTGAAAATGGAATGCACATTGCGTAATTGCCAGAATAGTAGATTTCATTACAAGTGCGGAAAGTCTGTCATTGCAAAGAGTTCCGACAAATGTCTACCCGAGCCGAGGCGCAGCCGAAGGTGAGGGTTGACAGTCGGAACAAGTTGCAATGACGGTTCCGCACGTGTACTGAACAACTATTTTTAATACAGTTGCGAAAAAATTAAGCAACTTATCAAAATAATAAAACACAATAAACTCAACTAACTAATCGTAATAGAATTTAAGCAGAGACTTTTTTTTTGTTTTCTTTACCCATTCTGGGTTGGCAAAGGAAACTATGATCATACAGCCAAGGCTTCAGTAGAATTTTTTTATTGATATGAAATGAAAATTAAATTAAATGAGATGAAATGAAATGAAATGAAACCTAACAAAAGCAATCCGAATCCTACAGGAGCGCCTTTCCTTATTTCTCTCTTTTACCACATCGTTTTCCATTAAAGCCACATTATTGCTCTAATTCCACCATACTAAGTACCTACCACAATAAAAACCAGAAAAAACTAATTTAGAAAATTAAGAAATAAGGTCCATCATTTTCTTTTCACTTACTTGCGCAAACTCCTATATGCAGATACTATGGTAAATAGTGCACGTCATACCATATTTAGTAATCTGTGGTCATACAGCCAATTTTATGTATGTTTTATATTCATAAATTAAATTTGGCCGATACTAATATTAATTTAATGTATAATTAAAATTACTTTTAAATCTGATATTGAAACAAATTAGTAGCTTCTTTTTAGAAATATTTGCATGAATCATAAAAACTACTATGATTTTTTTTAGTAAAAACTTCGTGGTTGGTTTTTTCTTTTTAATAGACAATATTTTGACAGTTGGGAAAGAAAACGCACGAGTTCGGGAAAGGTAAAGAAAAAGTTCGAGTGTGTAATAGCCCACATCCCGAACGCTATACGTCCCTGCAATACGCCACTTTTTGAGCAACTGTATTAAAAAAATATATTTCACAAAACAGTTTTGAATTCGGAACAAGAGATTATAAATTAAAAATGAAAATCGCTATGCCAGTCTGCACCGGAGGGTTTAATGATTTACAGTTTTGTAATTATTTTACTGCGAGACTATTTACAGACTAATTAAATGAAGTTGAGTGATTTATTATTTAATTTACGCAGTTTTATTATGAACTAACTAGTGATTTTCCCTAGGGAAACTCTTCACTCTCTAGATAGTGAAACATAGCAAAACATGCATTAAAGTTGCAAAATTACTTACTTGTAATTTGTTCGTCATCTATTTGGTTTAACTGCAAGAAACAAACACAACATCGTAAAACTTTATGCTTTAATAAAAAAAAACTAATAAAATCACGAAAATCAAAATAATAGTCAAGTAAAAAAAAGGTTCAACTGACTTTTGGGCCCACCATTTTTCTTTATAAATCGAAAAAGGCGGGATGTTGGAATTCCGCAAGCTGTCAAAGCTTGTGCGCGCACGGTCCGCGGGAGAACTGACCACTTACGCGTTCGAAATTTGAACTGGATTCTGGAATTTCTGGAGAGCACTGCAGACAATGAATGAACGACGTGTTGTCTTGAGCACAGAACACTAATACTCCTAGCGGAGAGTCTTGAGTTTTGCGTTGTCTAACCTTGTTTGGAGCACCGTTTGTAAAAAAAAAATGCAATTTATACGAATTTAAAAGTAACTAAGTACCTACTTTGTAACGTTTCATTAGGGTAATTTAAGAACATTCTGTTAATTTATTGAAAATCTGTGTAAATACCTCAACTAAACCTGCTTTTAACTTAATTGTTTTTGTCAAAAGTAAAATGTTTAAAAAACCTAACGTAGGTAAGTATAGTGTTCGGTTTCTATTCGATCAGTTCGGAAAATAGAAAATTAGAAACCTCACATAAGTTAGTTTTATGTATAGAGTCAGTTATCTATATACAATTAGAAGTAAGTACCAATATCTCAAAAAATAATACAGACTCTGTATTATAATTTTGTCTTTGTATTACAGAGATTTTTTATACGTTTGTGAAATATGCATTTTTACTTTAAGCCAACAGCATATAAAGCACTTAGGTACAGCATTTGCACTCGAAACACGTGCTAAGATCATATTGAAACAATTTATCTGCGATTGTATCTGATCGAAAAAACGTAAAGTTTATACGAGTATGTCACGCATTTAGTTTTATTTTTGGGATATTATTTATATCGTGATTTTAATATTTTAAATCTTTCCCCTTGGCAACCCTAATGTAGAAAAACTGTAAAAATAAGAACTTTTACGAGCCGTTGAAGTTATAATAAAAATATTAAGACATAAATAATGTGGGTTACTTACATAACTTTTTGAATTACTTAGGTACTTATTAAAAAAAAGTATTAAAGCCGGTTGTATTTTTACAAACATTAGACATAAAATTTAATCGAATTAAGTACTTACATATGATATTTAAACTTTAAAGCATTTAATAAAGGTATAAATTACTAGCTATCATGTTTTTTTATGTACCAAAATTAATCAAAATAGTCCAGGCATAACATTTTATGTTTGAATAAAGTTATAGTGGAGCGACTAAAAACGTCAAGTTAAAAATAACAAGTTTTGATCACACTTTTTTGTAGGTGCTCATAAAATGCTCGTAAAATAAACGCCATCGTTATGGCATACCGAGTTTACAGGATTTATGGCAAATATTAGGTTGATTTTAAGTCATATCATATTTCATCACTTTATTCGATAGTTCCATACTAGAAAATAATACTATGGATGATTTCCCATAGATTTGTATTTTTGGTGGAAATTTTTATTTAGATTCCTATATAAACATTTACCTTCTACAACAGTTTTAAGATTTATTTTTATAACATAAGGATCATATCATTATCATTTCATAAGTTGAACTTCTTTTTTGTATTTATTAAATTTTTCTTTTCTTTACCAAGATAATTATCAACAACATGTTTAAACAATCTAACTAGTAGGTACCTTAAGCTATATTTTTATAGATTAACCATCTTGGATTTGTGAGGGTAACGAGGATTACTCATACAAAACCAGGTGATGTAATGTAACCGTATTTATATTTTCTAAGTTCATACTGGTCAGTGGTTAGGCATATTAGGTTTGTAAGGGGAAAAGACATTCCTACTACCTACATGACAAGTTTTGTACCAGGAATAGTTTTTTACCGTACCAGTGCTGATAATGTACATTGGTTATGTACCGGTAACAAGTGCATTAATCACTCTCTATTTGTGAAAAACACACACACAAAATCTTTATTCTTGATTCTTCGGCTTTTTTGTAGTTTCAAAGAATCCAAAAAAGCATTGGAAAATAATGGGATGCTGACAAATATTTCAGTAATGGATTAGCAAAGGCTGATGCTAGTATGATATCTATTAGCCTGCAGAAACTGTCACCCAGCTGAAGGTATACAGGTTGTTTGTTTAAAGAAGTACATCACTTCAAGGGGTGAAAGTACCCATCAATACAATAAACTATTACTATGGGACCAAGGGGGATATCACGAAAAAAAATCAGCTGTTCCATACATCTTGGCGCATTCGGTATTGCACTTTTGTATAAAACAGCTGATTTTTTTTCGCAATATCGCACTTGATCCCATATTAAAAGTTGATTGTATTGATGCGTACTTTCACCCCTTGAAGTGATGTACTTCTTTAAACAAACAACCTGTATACCTTCAGCTGGGTGACAGTTTCTGCAGGCTAATAGATATCATACTAGCATCAGCCTTTGCTAATCCATTACTGAAATATTTGTCAGCATCCCATTCTTTTTTTTCCCATTCTTCTTTAAACAAACACCCTGTATATCATAGCTATATCTATCCATAGCAATGAGCCATAGCAAATCTTCGTCATCCTGTGGTGACAATGATTTACCCAGCAGTCAGCATGACAGGCTGCAGTGATGAATCTCTCATTCTACTCCTGTCTCATTGCACCGCACTATATATTCCGTCAGTGCAACCTTCGTAACGTGATTGCGTTGCGTGTAATCCTATCGGTGGTCGTGTACTTAATTCAAAACAGGATTAACTACTTACAAGTAATCTTGTTGAGGGTTCTGTTTATAGCTTCACTATGTAGAATAACTTTATAAAGTGGTAGTTTGTATGTAGTAAGTTATCTCTAGAACTTGTCTTTAAAAACACCTGGGTAAAACCGCGCTACACAGCCAGTGGAGCATAAAAAGACTTGTAGGTAGTAGCAATTTTTTTTGTTTAAATGTCTATAGCTTTTGAAGTATTTATTTAATGTGAGTATTTAATCCTACTAATATTAGAGGTAAACTAGCGGCCGCCCGCAGCTTCGCCCGCGTGGACTACTCGACGTTATCCCGCGGGAATGTGATATTTTCCGGGATAAAAAGCCTAAGTTATTCCTTATTACATCAGCTACCTGCCAGTGAAAGTCCCGTTAAAATCGGTCCAGCCGTTTCAGAGATTAGCCGGAACAAACAGACAGACAGACAGACAGACAGACAGACAAAAATTGTAAAAAATGTTATTTTGGTATATGTACCGTATATATAATCATATGCATATAGTAAAAAGCGGTTATTTTAATATTACAAACAGACACTCCAATTTTATTTATTTGTATCCTACTTCCTACTAATATTATAAATGTGAAAGTTTAGATGTTTGGATGTTTGGATGTTTGGATGTTTGTTACTCAATCACGCGAAAACGGCTGAACGGATTTGGCTGAAATTTGGAACATAGATACTTTGTAGCCTGGAGAGGAACATAGGCTACTTTTTATCCCGGAAAAATATCACATTCCCGCGGGATAACGTCGTGTAGTTCACGCGGGCGAAGCCGCGGGCGGAAAGCTAGTCCTACTAATATTATAAATGTGAAAGTTTAGATGTTTGGATGTTTGGATGTTTAGATGTTTGGATGTTTGTTACTCAATCACGCCAAAACGGCTAAACGGATTTGGCTGAAATTTGAGACACAGATACTTTATAGCCTGGAGAGTAACATAGACTTTTTATTCCGGAAAAACGTCTCATTCCCGCGGGATAACGTCATGTAGTCCACGCGGGCGAAGCCGCGGGCGGTAAGCTAGTAGAGTATAGATGTGAAAGTTTGGATGTTTGTATGTTTGTTACTCAATCACGCCAAAACGGCTGAACGGATTTGGCTGAAATTTCGGACACAGATACTTTGAAGCCTGGAGAGGAACATAGGCTACTTTTTATCCCGGAAAAATATCACATTCCCGCGGGATAACATATAGTCCACGCTAGCGAAGCCGCGGGCGGAAAGCTAGTTTGTAATAATGCCATAATTACCGCCAAAGAATATTTTTAATACATAATAAACAACCAAGAAAGTGACTTTTACTTATTAAGTATTAAGTTAATATAAAAAACACATACAATATTGTAAGTAGACAGACGTGTCGGCAATTAATCACCACTAATAGGTCGGTATTAAAATACTGATCAACTGTTACTTACATCAACATGGTCTTAATTAATTTAATCTATTCAACTATACTTCGCAAGTATATTGGCCAAAAAAGAAAAAAAACGGGTGCGAGCTGGCCGAGGGCGAAGTAGACAAACGCAATTTTGAATGTGGGTGCGCAATATCCGGGTGCGAAATGTGCACTGGGACTGTAATGGTTGCACCCATTAAAATTAAAATTAAAGAATTCAAAATCCAAATAAAACAAATGACATTTCGTTGTCACTGGCGTCTTACTGAATGACAGAGATATAAATAGTTCTAATATCCCTTCACGAAGATAGACATGTCATTATTTGTCATCGCTCGTGTGACGTTGAGAGTTGCTGCTTTACGATGCTTATCATCTCTATATACTATATCTAGAGTGAGTTCCAGATAACTCTGCGCGCGACTGGGGCGTTTTTGGCGCTAGTTACAGTACATTTTTTTGGTCTGAGGTTATTGAGAAGATTAGTATTCCATTTCGACCGCGCGCAGACTTATTTGGCACGCACTCTATGTATCATCTGCTAAACATTCAGGGGGGCAATTGCGTAAGCTAATCGTATTAATTTGACAGTTCATATCGTATTTAATCGGCTGAGATTTGTATGGAATGACATTTATTATGATACAATATGAACTGTCAAATGAATACGATTGACTTTACGCAATTCCATAGCAGATTCCGCGACTGTACAACAGACGTCTATCTTCAACATCCTTTCTCGCCACTAACATTGCAAGATAAATTCGTTACCCAGGTACAAAATGTGTTCCCAATCAAGATTTATTCCGTCGAGACAAGACGAATTTATTAGATCGAGACAAGAGATTCATTCCATCTATTGTTTTATGGCTTTCACTCGATCACGAATCCGGTATTTTCCTTTCTCTAGAGATTTTATGTTTAACAATAAACTAAGTTCAGTATGAAGGGTTTACAGTCACTTCGATTGTTCATCTTGAAGTAAGAAAAAGTTTGATAAGATAACTTTTATCGACTTGAGGAGTCGCGAAAGTTTGCGATTAGTTTGATTAAAGTTAGTAAAAGAATTATAATATATGTAAGTACTTATAAATACTTAAAGATATATATTTATATATATCGGTCTACCTTACCTATAAATAGATATTTTTTTAATATCAACTTATCACGAAAGTGAATTCTCTTATTTATCGTAATTTAACATCAGTCTACGTCAACTGATCCCAAGTACGCAACGTAGCTATGCAACGCATTATGACATCTAGACCATTGAATTTGTATGACTAGAAACACACTACGCAACGTGTATGATAAGTGTGTTTCTAGTCATACAAATTTACCTATCCACGCAGATGTTGTTATTAATTTAAACTGTGATACAATGCTAGGTATTTAATTAGGTATTTAATTCAGTTTTGTAATGGCTACATTTCTTCTTTTTAAATCTTTCAAAGCTGTGAATCCAATTAAAAATATAATTTACTCAAAAATTGATATTTCATAACCAGAAACGAAACTTTAGGCGCGCAGATGAACTCCAAAGTTGCGAAAGTAGACGTAAGTCAGTTAATTTATGCACAGAGCCGAGAGGCGCGTGACACCGATCACAGAGTAGGGATAGATCGTTTTACTTGGAGGGGATTGTGTTATTATTTGTGGAATATTTTCGAGGGCCCGCCAAAAAGGTCAGTTTTAGTTTTGGATTGGCTAAATTGAGGAAAAAGGTTGGAGCGTGTTTTGCATTAAACAGCTTTATTTTCGAAAGGTAAAGGATTGAATATAATGAAACTTTAGATGAGAATAAACAAGCAAAACTTATATCTTTTATGTATGATTGGTTATGTAAAGGATAATTCGATAGCATTGTAGGATATGCTCGTATTAAAAAATAAGTATTGAAAATTTCAGCAAAGCACAGACACATAGGTACAAAAATATTATTATATGCTTTAAACATGACAATGACCTAAACTTTTTTAGTTTTGAAATGTACCTGTACACGTAAAAAACATTAATAATTCTACGATTTGATATTTAAGTTAATATAGGCTAGAAGTCCTCGCGACAAAGTCATTGCATACGGTTTTTACTATGGCTGTGTTATAGTTTCTAGTGGATTGCAGTGACATATTATTAGGCACGTGATAAAACAGTTTACGGCGAGCAAAAACAGTTTATTGCCGCTCCTAAATCAGTGTATTAACTCTTTTTTTAACGATAGGTGTCACAGAGTAGGTTGCGGCCTTTGCGGGACCTCCCTTATTAACACATAACACAATAAATTAAACAGCTTCAAAATTAACTTAACCCGTCATCTGCGAAAACTTTTTTTTTTTTTCATTATGGCGAACATGGTAAGAGCTGAGGGCCTACTTTGAAACGCAAAACACGAAATTTCGGTATACCCCTCCCTCTCACTCTATAGCCGGGACAGAATCGAGTGAAAGGGGCGGGGCTAACCGAAGTTTCTAGCTAATTTCAGATAGTTTTATTTTACTCTATATTGTCTTCACTTCCTATCCTATCCTACTAATATTATAATTTTTAATATTATAAATGTGAAAGATTGGATGTTTGTTGGTCAATCAGGTCAAAGCGGCTGAACGGAATTGGCTGAAATTCAGGACACAAATACTTTGTAGCCTGGAGAAGAACATAGGCTACTTTTTATCCCAGAAAATATCACATTCTCGCGGGATAACGTCGTGTAGTCCACGCGGGCGTAGCCGCGGGCGGAAAGCTAGTAATTAAATAATATAATTACTGGTCAATTAATTGCGTTTATTTATTGAAGTCGATAAATTAAAAAGCAGCCAATCTACCGTCCTTGGTACTATAGACATATTTTTTTTTGTTAATTCGATAGCTTATAATCTTCTTAAATGTTCAAATGTTTTAAAATATATACACCACTTACTACGGGGCCATCCACGGAATTTCCAAAGGAAAAAACCTGCTGTTCCATACAAAAGTACAGCATCGACTCGACTGAAATGTATGGAACAGCTGATTTTTTACACACTGACGGCTGTAACAGCCGTGAACGGCTCCATAGTAAAATTTGTTCGTATTGATAGACATTATCATCCCCTAAAATTTGTGTTCTAATTAAAATTTTGAGGTGTATATTTAATTATGAAATACTGCGACCTCGATTTCTTACCACCACCTCCTAATCTAATTAGAAATTATTCCCACTTCCCAGGTGGGCAGGGATCACTCTCGTTACAACGAAATGGAGGCCATTTTTCATTTTCAAGATAGATTACAGCTATCTGATAAATGTCGCGCAAATTAGATTTATTCCTGTAATTCTTGGACAGTATACCTAAGGACATTAAGTTGTAGATTATCAAAAATAATCTGTGTAAATTATTATTGTTTTTAATTTTTATGAAACGTTTTGGCGTTAAAATGTTACTCCCATACATTGCATAGTAGGTATGTATCTAATTTATGTTATGTAGTGATGTAAGTACTGAGCTTAAAAAAGCTTAAATACTTCGAGCATTACCGTCGATTTATATGTATAACTTCATTCGCAAATAATGTTTCTAGTTGGTAAAATAGGTGACAAATATTTTGGGTAAGTAGCTTTGATCATAAAAACCGATCGAAGTTATATAAAATTTATGTTTATAAGAAGTACAAACATGGCTTCTTATTTGACATGCGCTTTTTGCTTACTAGAACAATGTGCAAAAAATACGCAGAGCCATGATTCTTTAATTGCATGTTCTGTGTAACAAAACATAAGCATGAGTGAATGAGTGTCCAGACGTACTCTAACACAGTGTAACTAGATACACAATACAAACATTCACTTAACAAAGCGGCCGCCGAGCCTGTCCATGATTACACAGCGTAAGTAGGCAGTGTCTACGTGACGTACGAGTTTCCTTCCTCGACGGATGTTTGCTGTCGATACACTTCATGAAGGGCATTTTAACGCAATCGAAATTTGTAGCCGTAATTGTGGGTTATCAAAAAAAACATGTTTTATGTGAAGAGTAGATTGATCTCTTTTAGAGATAAAGAGCAATAAAGAGTATAATGATGGAAGTAGATTTAGGGACACTTATTAGTGTTCTTTTCATATGGTTGGGAGCCTTGCCCCTCGAGGAGAAATAAGTGAATGAATTCAGAAGTACCTACTCTAACAGTGTTGATTGTAGTTTCATCGAATTTAGTAGCCGTTACTGTGAGTTAGAACGACTTTAACATTTTATAAAATAAAAAAAACTTGTATTGTAAGTAAGTGACAGCAATGGAAAGTTCCTACAGTTTTAAAACGCGTTGAAACGATTCAACCGGTTTTGAGGTCTAGGGTCTAAATTCGTCCTGGATCAAACTAGTTTAATCTAAAACGTGAAGGATAATTAAATTTTACCATAGGAGAAATTAGTTTTTGCCTGACCTGTCATATGAACTAACACTATGTGGAGTTTAAAATTTACCTTACTCAATTCAATTCAATTAACTCGTTCCCTTTGACATTCCATAACTCTAGGATTATATTCTGTCATCAAAAATAAATCAAAGTGTCCTAGAAACGTAGGTCAAAATACGAGTTTTTTTTACTTCCCCATACAAACTCATTGAATCACTAGCAATGTTTGTATGGGAAAGCCAAAAAAACTTCGTATTTCACATAACTATGTTCCTTGGACTACTTAATTGATTTCATTTTGATGAGAGAATAGAGTTTTGGGATATCGCAAGAAACACCTCGTATATTTTATTCAACATCAAGACATTATATCACCTTTTCGAGGCAAGGTACCCAAAAGACTGGCAGCAATTGTAACGCTAAGTTTATGTGCTTAGCAAAATAATTGCCAGACTTTTGGTCACCCGTTGCCTTCACAGGCGAGCAGCTAAGTTTAACTTATTAAATGCTGATATAAAATACCTACAGTCATTGCCTACTTCCTCAGGCTCCTTCGTCATTCATTAGACTAGAAATCAAGTATTGTAATATCGATTTATAAGACGTTACAAATCACGTCAAAAAATCTTATTATGATATTTCTTCCTCAGGCGCGGAACAAACCTGCAGACGGTGGGGGCCACGTGAACCAGAAGAACGCAGCTGGACAAAAGGCGACGACGCCATGTCAAAAAGGTAATGCCACAGAATAAAAATACAACATCGTCGGAACTCGAATTATGATTGTGAAAAAAGAAATATTTATGTAGCTTACTCCCGCAAATCAAAAAGGCACCGCCCGCCCGCAAAAAAATGCACATGCACACCACGAAACTTTTAAGTATTGCATAATACCTGCAGCCAGGTGCAGGAAAAAAGCAAGACAGCAACACACCTTCAACTTTCAACCGCCTCTGTGGTCTAGTAGTTCATACCACCGATTTCAGACCCAGAGGTCCCGGGTTGGTTCCCAGTGGGGGTACATATTGTATTCAGTTTGGTTGGTGGTAGGACTTGTTCTTAGTCCACCTGACTAGCTACCACCATCTTATCTAAGTCTGACGCCATGACAATGATGGTTTCAGCTTTCAGCATTATTGTGTTCCGGCAGTTAGAGATAAGATAGCCAGTTCCTCGGTGATTGAGGATTCCAGGGTAGTGCGCTTCCACCTTCAGCTATATCACCACTTATAATCAGGTGTGATAAAGGCTAAGTGCTACCACTTTGTGGGTAAAAAAAACCTTTACCACCTTCTTCATCATCGTCTTCACCGATTTCTTCGTCTTGCTATCTGCAGCTGCAGGTATTGTGCACTGATCGTTTCGTGGTGTGCGTGTGCATTTTTTGCGGGTGGGCAGGTGGTGCCTCTTGCATGTAGTGTTTTTTGCGGAAGTAAGCTTATAATAAATGTATTTATTTTTTCACAATGGGTAGGGACTTCCGCCAGTCGCTTTATTTGCCACACGGATCGCTGAATTGTTGTTACTGTTCTAATTTGTTTAGATAAATAAATAATTTCAATTTTTTTACAATTTCATAATAATAACAATAATCAATAATAAGTATAATTTTTTGGAGTCTATGTAAGGTACTCATCTGAGGACAATAATGTGGACTCTAGCTAGAGGATATAATTTAAGCTGTTCCGCGAAGCCAGAATATAATTATGTTTCATACACTTAGTGATTGACACGACAGAGATAGAGTGTCGCGCCACATTGCATTAATGTATTTTTAACCATACAAAATGAGACCGATACGCGTGGTACCGCGCGTGAACACATTGTGTCAGACAAGTGTGTTTCAGACTTTACTCGCGCTTAGACGTACCTTCAATCTTTCCTTTTCTTTTTAGATTCTGTGGAAGGTAATATGTCTCTCTGTAATATTAAACTAACCTCGTCGGCGGCTAGTAATTAACTAAATCCAGTCAAAGTCAAAACCGTTTTATTCATATTGATTTAAAAACACAAATTCTTATGAAGCGACCAACATTTTTTTTCTCCCACCCGTTAAGTAGGTGCATCCCATAAAACTGGCAAGAAAAACGGCCGAAGTAAACACTTCAGCTTTACAGAAGCCACAGCATTTACAATTAATTGTTATGTCCATTAGGAGGTCCGAAGACCCCAGTGAAGCCCTCTGCCCAGAAGGGGGCGGCAAAGACCGCGCCCCCCAAGGCCGCGGCGGCGGCAGCGGCAGCAGGCAAGAAAAAGAAGGGGCACAAACATCAGCAGTATGAACTAATTGTTACTATCAATCTGGTAAGTTTTATGTTACTTTTTTATTAAATTTAGATACAACACATTGAGGGCCAAAGCGATGATGATGCTAAGTGCTACACCGTTGTGGATAAAAAAAAGCTCGCACCCGCGCCTGCAGTTCGACTGCAAGGGGGAGAGTCTGAACAGAGATAGCGACCGTTATATCGAACTTCGTCGTTAAGTCAGTGCCAGTCAGGTATTGGTGGTTACTCACAAATTAGGGGTGTTTTTATAGATGTAGGTTATTTTTTTTATATCGTTAAGTTAGCTGTGGTTGTTGTAGCAATTTACTTGAATTACAATACAAAACTAGTTTGAACTTTTATTTAGTATAGCCCTATATCCCACCAAATTCATTTTCACGTAACGACAATCGTCGATAAGTTATCGATCGTTACGAAGTTGAGACTGCCCCCAGGACCCGATCAAACTGGCTGTTTGACATGAACATTCTGTTTTTGTATGTAAAACTGTGAGTGTGTGACCTATTGCGGCTAACTGACAGGCTGTTGCCTACAGGCGGACTGATAGTGTGTGGGACCCTTAAGGCAGTAGAAATTCAGTAGGTAAGGTAGGCAAATCAACAATTGATTTTACTTATACAACCTGACAACCTGTTATGTAATACTTTTAGCGAAACTGAGAAATATTTTGTTCAGAAGCAAGAGTAGAATCGATTCTACACATTTTTGATAGGGGTTAATTTCAAAATAATTATTTTCATTTCTTGCCGCTTCTAAAAATGTTTGTGTCTGCTGCCTATTCATTCAATATGCGCGCGACCCGTCACGTGCTCTCTTATGTCATAGTAGAGCTTAAAATCTGTCAGAAAGTCACGGAGACCTATGAACACGAATATCTTGGAAGAGTCTTTAAAAATTTTTTTTTTTCAATAGAATTTGATTTAATGTTTATGCGCTTTTCGGTTATCGCATTAACGCGTTGTAAAGAAACGTTGGTAGGTATATCCTATAAAATTTAATTTAAAAATATACTTACCTTTTGTTACAGTACCTGTAATTATATAGTGGTAGTGCAAATCGTCATAAATAATTTATATTGAGTCATTAGTTCTATCAGCCGTATTAAAATTATTTGAAAAAATTAAACTTGCATCGAATAAAAGCTCAATTACAAGCATTTCAGGGTTTTTTTAGTATGGCAAGGCACATTAGAACAATCAATCCAAATTTAAACCTACCGAGGTAATAACCAAAAAATAATATTTCAAAATTCGACCCCTATAGGTAAAAAAAAAACATAGCTTACTACATTGTTGCAAAAATCTCAACTCTCTTATAAATTGCGTATCATCAAAGAAAAATGTCCTAAGTAAGACTGATCGAATCTGCTACCCTATAACAACAAAGGACCTTCAAACACATCGTTTAGGGGCTATTCGTTAACAAGAACGATGCGGACTACCTTTAATCAATCTCAGTCGATTGCTAGTAGAGATTTTCCCAGAAAGATGGAATCAGGAAAATCTCCTATCACTGGTTTACGTAACTGGTGTAATTTGAAAATTGATATAAAAGAAAAGAACATAGTAAAAGTGCTCAAGCAGTTTAAGCGTCAACAACTTTACATATTCATATGGATTAACTATCTATAGAACTATTATCAGAGATTAAAAGATACCCTGGTTATTTTGATCAATTATAAGTGACAATTTTTTTTCCACCTGCAGCTATGCCCGCATGAACTTCACAATGTTTCCTGGAATTAGATATCCCCTGCATTTTTACCCTGGGTAAATATGCTAATGGTAGCTTCTAACTTAGCTATTTAGAAATCGACGCCTGAGTAATAAAGCTAGCATTTTTTATATGTTTGCAAGTAAGGATCATGATCAGATCCGGTTATTAATTTATTACTAGCTATCCGCCCGCAGCTTCGCCCGCGTGGACTACACGACGTTATCCCGCGGGAGTGTGATATTTTTCCGGGATAAAAAGTAGCCTATGTTCCTCTCCAGGCTTCAAAGTATCTGTGTCCCAAATTTCAGCCAAATCCGTTCAGCCGTTTTAGCGTGATTGAGTAACAAACATACAAACATACAAACATCCAAACATCTAAACTTACACATTTATAATATTAGTAGGACTAGTAGGATAGGATTATTCACAGCCTTTTTTACTACACAATAGAGAAGGCTGTGGATTATTGATTATTTTTTGAGATATCTCTTTTCTCCTTTCCTTCAGATCCGTTCAGTCACAGCCAAGGAATTTATGTTGTACGTAGTACTTATAAATTCCTTGGTCACAGCCATCTCTATCGTCTTCTACAAGCCATGCGCATAAAGTTGGCAACGTAGTTTTAAGTGAACCGATTTGACACCTTTTGCACCGTTTGACAGGTAAACAGCGAGTAAACCTCGAGTACTGAATCCTATGGAGATGGCATATCTTCTACCCCTTTTATTGTACCCCATTCATCGCCCACTCAGTTTAGAACCTCATTACAACCTGCGACGGAGGACATAACTTCATCACTAGATGGCGCTGCATCAAACACCATGTTGTCGGATAAAAAATATGATAAATTGTTGAATACTAAGTCAAGTACCGTTATGAATTGTAATAAGTTAAATAAAAATACACCTCAAATACTAATTCTAGGGGACCAACAAGCAATGAATCTAGCTAACAAACTATGTCAAACTTTGGGCACGGCAAACTATTTAATTTCGTCAGTTATTAAGCCTAATGCGACTTCCCAAGCTATTTTCGATACCAACATACATAAGAGCTTAGGACAAAATGACTATTTAATCTTGTGTATAGGAGCCAATGACAGAATACCGACAAAAGTTTTTTGCGAATTGTCAGTATTTCTATCACAATGCCAAAACACACAAACATTTTTAATTCAAACTATGGAAAACCCTTACTTGAATATTAAAATGCTTAATTATCAATTAAAGCTCATATGCAAAAACTATAAAAAATGTGAATATATAAACATATCATCAAATGGACATACACAAAAACTATTGTTAGATAACATTTCTTATAAAATAAAATTAGAAATAGATACAAATAACTACCATAAAATGTCAATACAAAAAATCAAACAATTACACTTTAATAAAATGACACATCAACAAAAAATTGACATATCAAATAAACAAAAGGGAACCATTCCATACTACTTTCAACAGCAAAAAAAATCTATCATGACTACCCACGAAGGTTTAAAAGAAACTTCAATTATTACACAAAAACCCAAAATTGGAACAATTCCGTACTATTTTCAATTGAAAAATAAACATATAAATAATTCACAAAACTTATTAACAACAACGATGACATTATAAGCAATATTAAGGACATTTCGGAGACATTTAATGATTTTTATATTGATCTAGCAAAGAAAACCAACAGTCCAATAGAAAATACAAATAAAAATAAAGTACAAAATAGTATATTTTTATATCCAACAACTGAGAATGAAATTGAACGAATAATTTTGCAATTAAAAAATACGAAATCAGTAGGGTATGACGGCATAAACACTGACATACTAAAACTATGCTGTGCAAAAATTAAGATTCCACTTTGTCACTTAATAAATCTTTCAATGGAAACTGGCACATTCCCTGATAAGCTTAAGTTCTCAGTTGTAAAGCCATTGTTTAAAAAAGGCGATGATAGTGATTTGGGAAACTATCGACCAATCACGTTAATACCCGTGCTGGCAAAGATATTTGAAAAAATTATAGCTAAACGTGTTTATGCATTTATAGAAAAACTTAACATTATCAACAAAAAACAGTTTGGGTTTCAACAAGGAAAATCTACAACATTAGCTTGTTTTTCATTGATTAAAAAAGTAACAGAATCACTTAATAATAGAATACCTACGGTAGCTATATTTCTCGATATGTCGAAAGCGTTTGACTGCGTTGATCACACAATTTTATTAAAAAAGCTCTTCGACTACGGCATAAGGGGTACAGCGCACAAATGGTTTGAAAGTTATCTAGCAAACAGACAACAGTGCACAGAAATTTCGCGCATAGAAAAAAAATTGAAAGAAACTGTTAAATCAAAGTACAGAGAAATTCATAGTGGCGTGCCACAGGGCAGCATATTAGGTCCATTACTATTTATATTATTTATAAATGATCTCCCTGACATTACTCAACATGATTGCTTTTTATTTGCTGATGACTGTACACTATTATTCCATAATAAAAATATTGACGACCTTGAGACTGATATTAATAATACTCTTATTGACATAATTAATTGGATGACTAAAAATAATTTACAAATTAATATTACAAAAACAAAAGCAATACAATTTCATACATATAAATCGAAAAAAATTACTCTAAATATACAATATGACAGTAAAAAAATTGAAATGGTAGATGCTACACCATTTCTAGGCATAACTATTGATGAACATTGTCACTGGAAAAATCACATCAATACATTATGTACCAAAATAAATAAATTTGTCTACGCATTATCGAAACTCAGAAAAGTCACATCTCGCGAGGTAGCTCTTCAAGCATATCACGGATACGTATCTTCCATACTACGCTATGGCATAATTATTTGGGGAAACAGCGTTGATTCAAAGAGAGCTTTTATAGCCCAAAAGAGGTGCATTCGGGCATTATGTGGTATTGACATACGAGAGTCATGTAAACCCGAGTTCAAAAAATTAAATATTTTGCCTATGCCCTGTTTGTATATACTCGAGTTATGCTTGTTTGTCAAAAACTTCCCAGAGTACTTTATTAAAAATAAGGATCTTAACACAAATATACGCAATAGCAGACGAAATAAAATTGTTATACCAAAATGTAATCTGACATTATTCCAGAAAAATGTATTTTACATGGCCATTAAAATATTTAATAAGTTACCAATGAGTCTAGTAGATTTGCCCATTGAGCGAAACATATTTAAAAAATCGTTGTATCGGTGGCTTATGGATAAAAACTTTTACTCTGTTGAAGAATATCTGGAATATAGAGAGAATGTGTCGCATTTCACTACCTAATGGTTGACTTCTAATTGAAAACCAAGCCTGAATTTTAATTTTTTTGACATCATTGTAATTTGTAAATTTAATTAGTATTATTGAACTGACATGAATGTATTATTAACTGACATGAATGTATTATTAACTGACATAGTAAAAGTATAAGATTATTCATTAATTTATTAAGTTGTTAGATTATGACTATGCTAATATTTGCATGCCAACATGTATATGGTAGAAAACGATTGAATCAAATTAATATTGCAGACTATCGCAATATATGTACATTGTTTTCAGCAAATAAAATAAATTTCATTTCATTTCATTTCAAATTTCATTTCATTTCATTTCTATACAACTATACAAAGAAATAAAATTGGAGACATTAAAATAATCGCTTTTTACTACGTGCATATGATTATATATACGGTACATATACCAAAATGACATGTTTTACAATTTTTGTCTGTCTTTCTGTTTGTTCCGGTTAATCTCTGAAACGGCTGGACCGATTAATACGACAATTAGAAGTAGTTTAAAACTGAATTCCAAGATTTTCTTACATTTTGACTTAGTTACACCTCACTTTTTCGTAGGTATGCCACCTCCATAGGATTTAGTACTCAGAGGAGTAAACCGGTTCACAGCAATGTTGCCGTTCCGTATCATAGCATGGCTTGTAGAAGACGATAGAGACGGCTGTGGTTCAGTCATACGGTTTCACCGTGGTCGAGTAACAAACATCTAAACACCCAAAATAAGTAAGATAAGATTTTGCCTGCTGTAGTCAGTATTTCTAAACTTAGGTATATACAATCAAATTACTAATACTTTATTTTATTACTAGTACCTACCACTTTTCATCAGGTGTGATGAAGGCTAAGTGCTACCCCGTTGTGAATAAATAAATAATAAATAAATAGTTTCAATATTTAAAGTCAACCAAATGTTCAAGTCGAGGTCTTTGAACACATAATAATTATAATACTAGCAATACTGTAGTGCTTTGGAAATATATATATCCCTGTATATAATATAATGTAATTATAATATAGGTACTGCTCTATTTAGGCAGTCGTGTTTTTAAGTTACTTTAAGTTACAGTTACTTTTTTATTAACTTTTATATTTGACTTAACCTACTCAATGAGTAGGTTAAGTAGGTAGTTAAGAATTAAAGAATTAAAGAATTTATTTTTATAAACAAAGTTACAATTCACCCATATTATTAAAGATACATACACATATTATTCTGTGATAATACTATGCAAAAACTACCGAAACACGTTAAGCGGCCAATCAATACTGCTTAAATGACATAAGTACCTACTTCCTTACAAGTAAATTCTACAAGATAGTAAAAGAAAAAAAAAAACAGGTTGCGTGTTATTTATTTCCAATACCATCACAACTCGAACATGAATGAAAATATGAATTATTATAGTACCTAACAAGTGAGGTGACAAGTAGGCACCTATAGGTATTTATAGTCAGATATAGGTAGGTAGTTCTACATGATATGACGCATAATAGCTGTTGATTATTTTAATTAGAGGAATAGAGACTCCGCCTGGTTTTACCCGCGTGGTATGTAGGTACTGTGGTATCATATTGTTAGGATATGATACCTCCTTGCATTGTCTATGGTTGATTTATGTTTAAATCAGTATTCAAAAATATCGAATGCATTGTCATCATTACGCGAGCAGTTTGTTTTAGTCCAGACGATTCCGCGGGCGCGGGTTGTAGTAGATATAGAATATATCGGCCATGGTGCCGCAGTAAAGATTTATATCGAAATTACATTTATTATTTAATAGAATCCCAGTGTAGGGCTTCTTATGGTGTTAGGCGCGAACGAATTACGTAGAACGCAATTATACGGTGTTTATGTGTTGCAGATTCCCAAGATAAACTAGGAAGACCATGGAGGTCTTATTGTTCGACGGCATCCACGGAGATGTCGAAGTTTTTTTTCGGAGCTACGAAATAATGACGGCTCTGCAAGGCTACGAAGGCGAGGCCAAGAAAATCGTCGTCGGAGCTTTCTGCACGGGCGCAGCCCGCTATTTCTACGATAAGATCGTAGATATGGTGAAAGACTACGACGAAATGAAGAAGGAGTTTATCAGGGAGTTTGGTCTTGTATCGGACCCACTTGCTGATTTTTTTGCGAGAAAGCAGTATTTCAACGAAAATTCGTTGGAATATCTGTATGCGTTGGAGATATTAGCCGCTCGTGCTGGGAACGCAATTACAGAACAGTTGTTCATACAACAATTCCTGCGGACAACCGACGTTGTCACACGCAACAAATTGATGTCGCAAATCTACGTCGACAAAACGCATTTAAAAAAAGTAGTGAGACAGTTGTATAACCTTGAGTGCTTCGAGGAATGTGCCCCTAATATGTGTGATTCTAGCAGTGGTGATAAATCTAATCAATGTGTTTATTTTGTGCCGGAGTTAGAGAATGTGCCAACTCCCAATCAATGTGCCTCTCGCACGCCAAACGAAAAACCCCATGATTTGTATGATGCAAGTGAATTGAATGATTTTAGAGCTCAAGCCCCGATGATGCCCATCACGACATCATCTTGGAGGACGACTGAGACGTCCCCACAATCTAATAATAATATTATTGTAAGTAGAGAAGAGGATTGTATGCAGCTGACGTTGGTGCAGGACAATCACAACACAAGTAAGCGTACGCCGTTTTTATCTATTGAGTGTCGTGGTCAGAAAATAGACGCCTTGGTGGACACCGGTGCGAGTGTGTCGGTAATATCACAGACGGTAGTAGACAGTCTAGGTCTCAGTGTGGACATGGTGAACGCTGAACTACGAAATGTGAGTGGTGGAAAACTTTCAATAGTAGGGAAAACTAATGTATGTTTCTTGATAGATAACGTGTTGTTTACACAGCGATTCGTTGTTGTAAGGGACATTGTACCAAACATAGTGTTGGGTTGTGATTTTCTTAGCAAGAATAGCATAATTATGAATTTTGAAAAATTTTGTATAATTTACAAAAAAAATAATTTTGAATTTAATGTTGACATGAATTTTATGTTGACATCGATTGACATTGATGACAATGAGTCACAACAGTCACAAGTGATAGATGTCTTGAATGACGGATGTCAAAGTAATTTTCGAAAAAGTAATATGTCAGAAAAAAGTTCGCATGTCATTCCTAGATTAAAAAGTTTTTTTATGAATACAAATAGGAATGACAGTAAAATGAAGAAAGGCGCGAAAAAGTTTGAAAAGTCGAATATGAATAGGATTTCGAAATCCAATATAAGTTCGTTATGTAATATTAGTTCTTTACGAAATAAGAAACGAATTAAATTTGTTACATATAAAATTAAATGTAAAAACAAATTTTCTTTTATAGATTCATTTTATAATAGGGATAGAAATAGGATAGGATTTTAGGATGTTTTATAATAGTGATTGTTAGATAGTTGAAATGTATAATTGTGTGATTTGTATTAATATGTGTTTCTTTTTCATGTACGGAAATACTGCACCTGAAGCCCACGAAGTGTCCTGTGGTCCATTTATGATGTACTTATTTAATTTTTTTTTAATGTTTAATTTAATAAAACAATTATTTTTTTGCATTTTTACTAATTAGTAGACATCGTGTCGTGTCTCTTTACCTTCATGGGATAGGGCAGGAGGATGACCTATTATCTATTTAGGTGTGAGAATCCTCTGACCTTAACTTATGTTGATATTGACATCACGTTTCGTTAATGATCTGGACCACAAAAGTAACACTTCTGTGTTTCATTTTATTTCCGTTTTAGTTAGTTTGTAAGTTGTTTCGATGTCACTTAAGGAACGAGGTGACGTCAACATTTGTTGGTGAGGGGGGAGGAAACCCTGATGGTCCAATAAGGACCAGGGTCATATCCTGTTTGTTGCAGGATCCCTCTAACCCTGACTGGCAATGTTGTCGACACCACGCTACATAAACTGTGGTGGCCCCTAGTAGACAGTCTGCTTGAGGTTACCACAGGTTTATGAAGTTCTAAGCTTGTTGTCGGGCACCTTTTGAGATGAGGGGTTATTTTTGGGTAATTTCGTAGTCAATATATTATTGGTGCTTGTCCGACATGTTTGATCTTGGAATTTCGACTTAGTTAATGCTTAAATGAGCTAGGGTTAGCTTTGATTGTAACTACATATGATGTATTAAGGTTAGGTTTAAGGCTGGGCAGACCTTTTCCCTTGGTTTTGGTATGTCGAGCCAATGCAATGGTTGGTTTGTTTTGATTTCAAGAAATTAATAATTCTATCAACCATTGTCCTGGCTGTCCGTTAGTGAGGACCAGTCTTATTGATGTGATATCGTTCCAAGGTAGGCAGGGCCTTCGCTTTAGGGTAATCCATGTAGGAAAAAACATTTCTTTAGTAAGAAAGGTTTTTTTGTTGCGGCAGCGGCATGTGGTATCATATTGTTAGGATATGATACCTCCTTGCATTGTCTATGGTTGATTTATGTTTAAATCAGTATTCAAAAATATCGAATGCATTGTCATCATTACGCGAGCAGTTTGTTTTAGTCCAGACGATTCCGCGGGCGCGGGTTGTAGTAGATATAGAATATATCGGCCATGGTGCCGCAGTAAAGATTTATATCGAAATTACATTTATTATTTAATAGAATCCCAGTGTAGGGCTTCTTAGTACCTGCCTACCCATAACTGTTGATTAATTTACACATTGTTTCAGGCGCTCCCATAAAAAAGTTTTTCATAATTTAGAGGCAAGCAAAAAACAACATGGCATATTAATTTTCAGTGGCCATTTACAAAATCCTTCTCAAAAACAGCCACTCAGCTTAATTCTATTAAAGCAATATAAATAAGCGAAATCTGCAAAAATCCAAAGCATTGCCAAATTTACATATTATGAAAGCCTGTTTACGGGCGAAATATTTCATCTGCTTTTATCCAAAATAATACCGAATTTCCTGCTCGTTAAAAGGACGCATTGTTTGCCTGAAATCCATTACCTTAAAATATTCTTTTTGTCAAAACATAATTTTATTTTAAGCACAAATATGTACCTACCTACCCCACCATTGTTAGTGAAGTTTTAAAAGTAATTTCAGTTGGTGCTTTGCTTACGTTCAACGTTGTAGATTATGTAAATTATTAGAAAGTTTTTGATTTTATGCCTTTTCCGTAATTACATATACAAAAATTGTAATTGTAGGTAAGCATAATATGCTGTTTCGTTTTTTTATCCACAATGGTGTAGCACTGTGTAGCACTTAGCCTTCATCACACCTGATGTTAAGTAGTGCGCTTCCACCTTCAGCCACAGATTAATAAACAGTTACTAGTAACAGATACCGCACTCCGCTAAGCCATTTAAATTAATAGCAACTCTAACTATAACGCAATAAAGTGGAATTCAGCTTGTACGGCGCAAATTACGAACAGCCACTCGTTGCATCTCTCTCTATCGCATAATTATATTCTAGCTCTTTTGCGGACCTAATTTCTATGGATTTGCACCGCCGGCGGTGAGGGCGAGATTTGCGCGCAAGTACATCGAGTGACAGACGCCTGTTTCAGCCTTATCTTCACTTAAGTACCGGTTGTAGTCTCCCGGAATCCTCAAAAACGGAACTGGCTATCTAATCTCTAACTACCGGAACACAGCACTGCTGAAAACATCGTTGTTATGGCGTCAGACTAAGATAAGATGGTGGTAGCTAGCCAGGCGCTCTTGTAACAAGTCTTACCACCATCAACCAAACCGAATACAATATATAACCACGCACTATGGGAAACGAACCCGAGACCTCTGGGTCTGATGTCGGTGGCGTATACCAGTAGCTAACTATACATCATACATTTTTATTCTGCCAATTTTTACAAGGTAGGTTCTAAGTTCTAACTTATAACATATTTTATTATTTTACATTTAAATATCTGATTTCCTAGAAGTAGCCACCAACGCAACATAAAATACCTACCTATTATTGTGACCAAACACGAAACTAGAAAATTACAAATACTATACCTGTTTACAATAAAACGAAAAACATTGTACACGCAAACCTATTAATTACTTTCGAGCACGCAAAAACACAAATTACTGTTAAAATGTACCTACTTACACTTTTACTGTGTATTTGTCATAGTGATTAATCGATTCAAAATGTATATTATTTTTGTTAAAATGTAGTAGGTAGGTCCTACCAACTATGATGAATACAAAAACAGAAAAATATATACTCAAAACTTGCTATATTGTCCTACATAATATTATACTTACGACCTCCGTGGCCGAGTGGTGAACGTACCAGGGGGCCGATTCTCAGGCAATCGAGAATAGTTCACTTTTATAAGCTCGAAATTCAAATATAACACAGTTTTTGTATTATCAGAATTTCACAATCGAAAAAGTTCGATCGAAAACCAGTCGAACGCAACGAGTGGTACAGACCAATAGATCGTATACGAAATTAGCTGTCAAAATGAATTTGTTGACATGTGGGACAGCTTAGTTTGTTTGAAACGTTCTAACTTTTCAATAGAAACCACAAACAAAATGTTCGACATACGAATTACCACACTGAAAAAGCTCGAATGTCTGAGAATCGATTTTCGCGCATTCGAACTTTTTCAGCACGCATTCGAACTTTTTCAGTGTGGTAATTCGTATACGAACATTTTATTTGTGGTTTCTATTGAAAAGTTCAAACAAACTAAACTGTCCCACATGTCAACAAATTCATTTTGACAGCTAAGTTCGTATACGATCAACTATGAAACGCTAATCCGAAACTTCGGTTAGCCCCGCCCCCGCCCCTTTCACTTGATTCCGTCTCGACTAGAGAGTGAGAGGGAGTGAAGGTGAATTAACTCGGATTTTGGTTTACACACGATAGGAGTGCACTCGTATTGTGGTCATTTGTCTCCTTTATATAGTTCTAAAAACCTCGCTGGGTCACGTTCACTCCAATTTTTCTTACTTGTCGCCATTTTGTTTTCATAAAAATGATTCGAGTGAGCTCAAAAAATAGAGCTGAGTCCGAGTCTACTCGGATTAGATGCCGGCGTCCGAGTGCGCTCGGATTACGTGTTTACATTATACGAGTAGCGTCCGAGTAGACAACCGAGTGCACTCGGTCCGAGCCAACTCTTAGGGCGTTTGTGCACTACCACTGAATTTTACCGATCCGGAAAAAAACGGATGCTTGTATTTTAATAATTAATCATTTATATTAGTAATTAATTAAATACAAGCATCCGTTTTTTTCCGGATCGGTAAAATTCAGTGGTAGTGCACAAACGCCCTTACTGATAAACCCGGCTTTGGGCAGCGTTGTCTCAAAAAATAAGTTTCTCAATGGATTAAGCAGAGTTAAAAAATTATTGAACGAGTTTCATTTCGGGGTCTTCTTACAATAGTTAAATAGTATTCTATTTACACGCAACCATAGTCAGAATCCCGCTAGTAATTAAAGCTCCTTCCTTCACTAAATTATCAAAAGCAGATTGATCCGTTTCCCTCTCGGCTTTTTACTAATGACTCAAGTAATTAAATCGACGGGTTTATATTAAACTTCGATGGATGGAGCATTTAACTTCATAAATGATTCTTACAATCTGGGTCGCTGTTAGAAAAATACAGGGAATAAAAAAAAAGTACTTCTTCTAAAATCAGAGTGAATTACTTGAGAACCATTATTTTCCTGTAATTGAGTAATGGAATCACCATTTGTAGTAGCCACTCTTGCGTTGTTTATTTCTCTGAATACGCTTAAAAATCTGGATAAATCGATTTCAAAATTATAATACTTAGCGTACCTACCTAAACATTGTTTTCGTTTTGCTTATTATTCTTAGTTTTCAATTAGAGACAATATTCAATATTTTCATGCAAGTTTAATGTAATAAACATACCTTACTTGCTTTGCATTTCGCATTTATAATTTTTTTTTGTAAAACTAATATTAACCTAAGTACTTAGAAAAATACATGGAAACATGATGGAAACCCAAATAAGTCAAATATTTTTATCTTGGGCGCTTTGAAACTTGCGCTTTGGTAACGCGCGCTTTCAAAACCTGTCAATCTCATACATTTTTGCGTCAGACGCGCGATGTCAGTAGCTGAACGCTCTCAATCTTTTTATCAAGTTATTTTATAGAGCCATTTTACATTCTAATTAGAAGCTTTTAACGTCTCGTGTAAACAACAAAATTAGTTACCGCTGTTTAAAAGTAACAAGCGCCTTTTGTTTTATAATTTCTTATTGTTGTGATACAACTTTACAAAATAAAACCCGGCAAAACAAACACGAGTAACTTTATTTTCAACAAGCCGTCCGCCCGCGGCTTAGCCCGCGTGGGCTACACGACGTTATCCCGCGGGAACGTGATATATTTCGGGATAAAAAGTAGCCGATGTCACTCTACAGCCCCAAAACTAACCCCATACCAAAATTCACGTCAATTCGTTACTCCGTTTTGATGTGAAAGGCGGACAAACAAACAAACAACCGCACTCTAGGCCGACATTTATAATATTATTATTGTATGGATTACATTATGAGTAATTATAACTTTTATCACTACCCTTGGTTTCACACCTACTACACAGTTAACTGTCGGCACGTTATAAAGACGAACTAACAAAGCACTAAATGTCAAAATAAACTTGTTTAAAAATTCTTGTAAATTATTCGGAGAAGCAAACTGCTATATCGTTAGGTAACAAAACAACGTATTTGAACGCCTGAAATTCTTTTGTGACTGTTTGATCGTTTATGTTTGATACAAAGTCGTTTCATGTGGATGGAAGATAAGCTAGTAAAATTTTGAAAGGGTTTTTAGACGATTACTATATTATGGGATAACACAGTCGTGGTCTAAAAATGTTTACCTATCTGTTTCAATTTTGCGCGAACTATGAATTATAAGAATGTTTGAAACTCCTAAAAGTTTCCTTTCGATTCGGTAATGATTTATTTTAGTAAATTGAAATAAACATTGACGAAACCACTTACCATTTTCATGCAAATTGTGTGAGAATTATTGCGCTCTGTACATCGTCTGACGACCGATTTGGCGCAGGGGTAGGAGGCTACCCACCTTCTGCGCCAGAGGTCTCGGGTTCGATTCCTGAACAAGACAAATATCTGTGATTGTCTTGGTCTGGGTGTCTATAATGTATATTATGAATGTATTTACAAACAAAAAGTATTTAAGTACCTATATATTGATCCGTTATCAAGTTTTCCATGATACAGTTTCATAATGAAATTAAAATGGGTTTAGATAATTGATGTGAATGTAAGAAGTTATTTATTTATTATTATTTATTTATATATCGTCTAATTTATAACATTTAAAAATAAATAATGTCATTTTATTTGTTGTAAGTAGTAAATAAACCTACATCTTCATTCCTATAAATATAGTACGGAATGAACGTAAAACAACACTTTGCGGGTAAGTATTTATCGTTTCTTCTCGAAATTTCGCACTCACTAAAAGTTTAGAGTCACACCATAATTTATTCAACTGTCCAACTTTTTATTATTTAGGTTAACGTCGTCGTTAAAACTACTAAATCAATTTCCCATTTTTTAAAGACGGAACACATAAAAACTCTCTTGCTTTATTACCCTTGGCGACCGCATTATCTGCGTGGACTTACGATCAAATTTTCCGATGGGAGTAAGTGATTTTACCACAGTATAAAGTTTCCTAAATGTTGATATCCCTATTGCATTTCGTTAAAAATCTTTCAGTAGATTTGTTTTTAAATGACGTGAACAAACTATTCAATATACAGTGGATCGCAATTTGCAATTTGCACTTACTTATCGTTTTGATGGCTACAATCTGTACTACCTACTAGTTTTGGTGGCTACATTCTCATTACGTTCGACAATATATCAAACATTAAAAAAATAGTACATTACAGCCGAGGACAGGTAAGTAAGAAATTACATTGTCGAGGATGGTTTGAAGCACGAGCCGCAGGCGAGGGCTTTAATCATTCGAGGCAAGGTAATTTGCTTACCGTACAAGGCTTGTATAGTGCTTTTCTCAAGAAATGCGAGGAAATAAAAAAACTGTTTAACTAAATAATATTTATTAAAATTTATATCACACATGTTCGGGCAATTATTAAATGTAAATGTTATTGTTTTCCCGGGCACACTTATGTATAAATCGCCCATAATAATATTATTTTAATGATGTATCATTAAAATACGCCAACAACACAGATTCCGAAAACGTATGCGCCTTTTTTTCACTTTTCCAAATCAGATCGTAGGTTTTCATATAATTATCTTTCTTTTGATTTTGCTGGCAGTAAGTTTTCTGTTATTAATTTTGCTTCTGCTACCAAATTTGGTGGAGTAGGTACATACAATGTCTGTATTATGTTTCATTGGCAGAACTCATTTTGATAATTTATTACACAATATAAACTGTATTGATATCTAATCAACCCTCTGAGTACTGAATCCTATGGAGATGGCATACCTACGAAAAATTGAAGCATACACACACACACAAGCACACATACCGAGAAACCAAAATGGCGTCTTTCCGTAGTGCTGCCCTATTTGTACATCGATATATTTATTGATGAAGTTATAGATCAAGTATTTTTGTGACTACCTACCTATATTACCCTATATTTTATAAAAGCAGTTTCGTAATCACCTCGATAATTTAAAACGGAATTATAGTGTATAATTATATACACAGTTTTTTTGAAAAATAAAACTTAATAATGTGCTTAAATTATACCTACATTTGCACATAATTAAGTTCTTTATGACAATGACACAATGTGTATGTGTTTGTGCATGTACGCAACAATCATTGGCCCAACCGCGCGCGTGAGACGCAACAACTGTAAAGCCCCCAGTACAGGATGGCCGATCATGTTGGCCGACCATGATGGACCATCGTGTACAGGGGCGGTTTGCGTGTGATTGCCGTCTGCGAGTAACGCAAACCGGCCCTGTACACGATGGCCAACATGGTCGGCCAACTTGATCGGCCATCCTGTACTGGGGGCTTAAAGCCCCCGGTGTGGGAGTTTGCGTGTGATTGCCGCCTGCGAGCAACCCAAACCGCCCCTGTACATGATGGCCCATCATGGTCGACGAACATGAGTAGCCATCCTGTACTGGGGGCTTCAAGGCGAGAAGAGCCGCCAAGTGCTTCCTCATCTATAGTAATATCGTAAACAGGAAAGATTTGATTGGTTGTTGTTTGAATTAAATAGGTTCCAAAACTACTAGACTAATTTAGAAATTTCTTTGACCATTAGAAAGCTACATTCTTTCCGAGTGACATAAGCTATATTAATTTTATCGTGATATTCCCATGGGAACGAGTACCATGCGGGTAAAACCGCGAGGATCCGCATGTTATTATTAAATTTATTGCTTGTTAAGTACATAATGTATCAAAAATTCAAACGCAGATACAGATTAAAAATAAGGTCCTGTAGTTAATAACACATAACTGGGGGTAATAAACTACACGACCTTAGCTTCAATCTGTACGATACATTAATACTTAGCGAGCAATAAATTTGATTGAGGGCGCCCCACTTGTCGGCTCTACTCGCCTTTACTTAGAAACTGCAATTTTATGATCAAACTTTTTATGTTTTCCGAGTCACGCGTCTATACACATGCGAGACCTCCATAGAATTCCAGATCAAAGGTCGCGAGATCCAGTTTAAGTAAAAAAAGGGGTAATGAAATAAAACAAAAAGCTCCATATTGTAAAAACCTATTATGTTTATACAACAAGGATTGGTTTTTTTACATAACACACATTACAATATAAATCACAAAGGAGAATGCCTACTAGGTACCTACCTACCATAGAAAAATAGAAATGTCGCAAAAAAAAAAACACGCATTATTAAGTAATAAAACAATAAACAGTTTGAATCGAGATCTTTACTAGCAAGCATATTTTTTATATATTTAGAATATAGCGAAGCGACATCTAGTGGTAAAAAAATATACTTACTTTTAATGTGCTAGAATGAATGTAAGTTCGACAACAACTTTACAGCAAAATGACATAAAAAAAACACGTTATATATAAGTATCCAGTTTTTGGCAACCGGAACAGAAAACGTTGTCGCACTATAATTTCGATTTTGCCAGTTGCCTAATTAACGTCTTTTTCAAAACTTAAACTGTCGTTGACGTTTGAAACTGTTCTTCAAAATGAAAAGAGCACATAAAAATAGTTTTCGTACGAGTCTTTAAATTTTCCTTTCGCATTGTTCCAGCCATATTTTTCTTTTTTTGTTATTTTTAGGCAACCTAAAACAATAAAAACAGTTTAAAATTAATACACTCAATTTACACTTAAAATTTGAAAACATCGATAATTCGATAAGAAAAATGCTATAAGGGCAACTCTAGCGCAAAACAAACAGATTTATATTTTCTTGAAATACACCAACAAAACTCATCAAAATAAGTAGTAAGCTACATTTGGTATGAATTCTAAGTAAACTATTCACAGGAAAACCAAAACACAAGACATTTATTGTATTGTTTTGGTGTTTTTGCAAAACAAATAGTACGTACCGGTATAATGTAATGTTTGGACGATTTTCACTTTTTTTGATGCCACAAACTACCACACTGCAATTAGACATGTTCCTTGTTGCTTTCTCTCACTTATTAATACCTTATATTCACATAAAAGTATCAAATTAAAAGACTTTTATCACAAAACACTGCAAATACAACTCGCGTTGACAGCTCACATACCGAGAAACCTAAATGGCGACCGGCTTCAATCATGCATTACGATGACGTCACGTTTCAATGTTGCCAAAAAATAAGTCGAATAAATATATTGCTGTCTCTTTTTACATGAAGTATTGGAGGTAAGATAGAACGAGATGGCTACAGGTTTATGAGTACAATGTCGATTTAGCTCATATTTGTATAACCGATAGTTCATATAGATCAATATGCCATCTCCATAGGATTCAGTACTCAGAGAATCAACCGCTGAAAATCATTCCCGCCGTTTTTTTAATATTGGTTTGTGAGGCCATGTCGAACGGTCATACAGCCTAGTGATACTTACTACTTGCTACTAAAATGCGCAACTTCAATACCCGCTTCTGGGCGGTAGATGGCGCTGTAAATATTTCCCATACAAAATTACTCGTAAAGGATATTTTGTCTATGATAAATCACATTTTGTTTTTTCGATTGATGTTCGTGCTAAGCATGAAGCTCGACTTAATACTGAGGTAACTGGAGTTCTCACCCTGAATAAAAAAGTGAACACCAACAAATTTGACATTTAGTATGTAGTGGCTGTCAGTTGTCTCATAATTATGACCATACGTATTTTTTTAAAGTGTAGGTGAGACGGAAGACAGCCACTGTGTTATTTGTGTTCACAAAAAATTTTTCGTACTGCACTCTCCAGTTACCTCAGTATTAAGTCGAGCTTCATGGTGCTAAGAGTACATCATAGCGCTTGTGGTACAATACGAAGTAATATACTCTGTGCGCACCGTATTTTAAAAAAGTTAACCTAATCCATACTAATATTATAAATGTGAAAGTGTGTTTGTTTGTTTGTTTATTTGTTTGTTCGTTTGTTTGTTTGTCCTTCTTTCACGTCAAAACGGAGCAACGGATCGACGTGATATTTGGTATGGGGATAGTTTGGGAGCTGGAGAGTAACATAGGCTACTTATTATTCCGGAAAATTAAGTAAAAATTGTAATTTTCTATGAAAATTCGTTTAATTGTCGTACCTTCGACACAAAACTGTCATTTCTTCCTTTGCCGTTTCCAAAGGGTATGTAATCACTGACGTCTGCGCGGTCAAAATCGAATACTAATCGAAATCGAAAAATGACCCAGTCGCGCATGCGCGCAGAGTTATCTGACACTCACTCTACTTCACAGAGTATTTTTTTATATGTAGGAAATAGAGACCAAGCTTGGGCCCCTTTATTGGTAGTGTGTAACTAGCGCTATCTGTTGTCTGGTGTAGGCAACTTTTGGTGTATAAACACTCACACAAGATGTCGGTGACCGGGTCCACTATTATATGGCAAAACAACGTTTGCCGGGTCAGCTAGTTATGATATAATAATAATGTTTTTATACACAGGAATAACTAAAGAAAAAATAAAGAAAAAAGTTAGTAGTACTATAGAAAATCATTGCAGTAATGAATTTCAGTACTTACTTACTGCACTAAAATCAGTGCAGTAAGTAAGTACTGAAATTCATTACTGCAGAGATTTTCAAAATAAGAATGTTTACATCGGAAAAGTGCCACGTACTGCATTCTTTTCTCAAATATAATATTAACATTTCAGAGCGTAAGTGTGAAAAACATATAATTCATGTGCAGATTCATTACTTTTTTATTCTACGTGTAGAGTAGATGATTCATCTTAATTTCAACTCAGAAATACTAGTGTTGGATGTCGACGCGTTTATAGAAAGAAAGATATCTAGAACTGTTAAAGTTATGCAATAGTTTTTACGATCTGTGGAACGACAAATGGATTTCGGTACGAGAAAGTCAAGGAAAAGCTTCTTGGTTCTTGGAAGCCTTGAAGCATTAAACATAATGTTTCCGTCTTAAATATTTAGGATTTGTGTCTGAAGTTTTGGATAAGTGGTTAAACCAGAGGCCTGAAGTCTTTCAGTAATCGCTATTGAAGGAATGTTATTTAAAATACGTAGCTATACATTGCGGATTAAAATACTACTCACTTTGATATTTTAATATGAGAAATTGTTACTGAAAAAGTTTACAAAACCCTTAGGTAATTATATAGTTAAGTAGGTACAACGTTAACAATTCAGTTTTAGTTTCGGCTTTTCTCTTTAAAAATTTGTGTCCCTTTTTACTGTTTTATAAAATACTCAACATGAAGAATATCCCTTGAAGAATTTCCAGTTTCTTCCAGACGCTTATCCATACTTTTGTTTGTTTGTGTGTTTTTCCGTCTTTCACGTCAAAACGGAGCAAAGAATTGACGTGATTTTTGGTTTGGGGATAGTTAGGGAGCTGGAAGTGGCATAGATCAAATTTCTATTCTGGAATAATATCACATTCCCACGGGGTAACTTCAGTCGTGTAGTCCACGCCGGCGAAGTTCCCGAAAATCGAAAGCGAAAGCTAGTCTTTTATAAATTTTCGCAAACTTTTGACTAGATGGCGCGTAGCTTCTTTGATATAAAATTGTATGTTTGTAACATCACAAATTTCATAATTGACACGTCATTCTTCCGCAAAACACCAGATTTCCAGCTGCACTATTATTTTAGTGGCACCGTGTTCTATTTTATTCGCCTCGTCGTCGTATTTTACAATGTTTACGATGCCACGCGTCAGCGTCAGGCAAATGTTCAGGTCTACCGCTTTCTTTAATCAGTTTTATTGCTGTGAAACTTTGAAGCTACTTGTTGTTGCAGCTAATTTTGAACGCTGACAAAACATGACACGGTTTATGGGAGGTGTTTGTTTGAATTAGTAACAGAACATATAAGATGGTAATGCTGGATCCAGTGTTGCTGGAACAAGTATTTCACATACAGAAAAACGCTTTGTTGAATAAAGTCACCACATTAAACTCCGCTTAGTAATTTGTCAATCTGAAAAAAAGGTATGCATGCAATGTCATTCTCTAACGGCCGGCACCTCTGAGTGCGGCAGTTTGTAGTACTTAAATTGACTATGTAGAAAATGGGATCATTTTCAGCGCTTAAAATTTTAAGCCCTTGTGATAAATTGTTATAGTAAAACAAGTTCCATTTCAAACATTGAGTCAGTGAACCTTATGCCCTTACAATAAAGTCCTTACTTTTGACGTGTGTCAACCCAAGGAAGCCTGAGCGGCCGAAATGGACCAGGCGAATTATATAGTAATTGCTGCCTTATTTCTAAAAGAATAAGGTAGCGTTTCAGTTTGGTCCCGTTCGGCCGCCCGGGCGTTGAAGGTTTCAATCTAATCTAATAGGTACCAATGCAATTTCGTTCAAAGTTCATGAGGAAATAGGAACAATAAAATAGAGAATCAAAAAATATTGTAAAATTGATATTTGACTTGTCAATATTTTTTGTTACTTACTTATTTATTTTTTTATTTTTTTTTATTTATTAAACTTTTGTACAAAATACATAATGTAATATACAAGGCGGACTTAATACTAAAAGTATTCTCTGCCAGTCAACCTTTGGGAAACAGAAAACAACGAAAGCGGTACAAATTATATGAATACATACCTATATTACCACACTTTATTAGCTTCACTTGTAACTAAGTCACAATGTAAGAAAATCTTAGAAATCAATTTTAACCTACTTCTAATTGTCGTATTGATTTTAAACTTTGCAAGTCTATATGAATCCGATGACAATACAATAATTTGCTACCATCGAGCTGATCTGATGATGGAGTCAAGAGGTGGGCAATAGAACTCTTCAATGGCTGCTAGGAAACCCCTCGAGTTTAGGCTCATTTCTTTTGTTCTGATGAGACCTATTCGCTACACTTGATGGTGAGGGTCTGATGATGGAGCAGGGAGGAAGCCAGTGGCACTCCTTAATGACCAATAAGAAACACCTCGAGTTCTGGCTCATTTGTTTCGTTCTGATGAGACCTATTCGCTACACTTGGTGGCGAGAGTCTGATGATGGAGCAGGAAGGAAGCCAGTGACACTCCTTAATGACCAATAGGAAACCCCTCGAGTTTGGGCTCATTTGTTTCGTTCAGACGAGACCTATTTGCTACACTTGGTGGCGAGGGTCTGATGATGTGATGATGGAGTTGGGAGGAAGCCAGTGGCACTCCTTAATGACCACTACGAAACCTTTTGAGTTTGGGCTCATTTGTTTCGTTCTGATGAGACCTATTGATGATTGATGAGGCCTACACTCGGTGGCGAGGGTCTGATGATGGAGCAGGGAGAAAGCCAGTGGCACTCCTTAATGGCCAATAGAAAGCCCTTCGAGTTCTGGCTCATTTGTTTCGTTCTGATGTGACCTATTCGCTACACTTTGTGGTGAGGGTCTGATGATGGAGCAGGGAGGAAGTCATTGCCACTCCTTAATGACCACTAAGAAACCCCTTGAGATGGGCACATTTGTTTCGTTCTGATGAGACCTATTCGCTACACTTGGTGGTGAGAGTCTGATGATGGAGCAGGGAGGAAGTCAGTGGCACTCCTTAATGATGACCACTAGGAAATCCCTCAATTTTGGGTTCATTTGTTTCGTTCTGATGAGACCTATTTGCTACACTAGGTGGTGAGGGCCTGATGATGGAGCAGGGAGGAGGTCAGTGGCACTCCTTAATGACCACTAGGAAACCCCTCGAGTTTGGGCTCATTTGTTTCGTTCTGATGAAACCTATCCGCTACACTTGGTGGTGAGGGTCTGATGATGGAGTAAGGATGAAGTAAGGGTTCGGCTAGCGCATCTGGTAACTAATAGACTCCAGTTGAATTTGTAAAACAAATACATACAATCACGCCTTTGAGTTATAATGTTTACGGGGTGGGCAGACACATGAATGGACTGTGAAATCGATTACCATCCATCCATAGCTTGCCCTTTATTAAAGTAGTTTAAAAAACTATAAAAACACACTTTTATAGGAACAGACTAAAAGTACAAAATAACCGACTAGTCAGTAACTGAAATTAAAAAGCGTGGTGCGTCCTTTGCAAAGCATGCATTCAAGTAAGTACTTAATATTGACAACGCGCACCACGCTTTTTAATTTCAGTTACTGACTAGTCGGTTATTTTGTACTTTTAGTCTGTTCCTATAAAAGTGTGTTTTTATAGTTTTTTAAACTACGTATTTTTAACATACAAAATATACAAGCTACATATACATAAATATATACATTATATAAATAAATATATTTTATATATATATATATATATAAATACAATACTACTGAAGGAAAGTTATCATTGATAAAATAATATGACAATGATGATGGTAATGACAGTCAATGAATCAGATCCGATCTACGAATTTAAGCTATCCTGTAGAAAAGCACGAGCATTCTTTTTAAAGGAGAATTTGCTAGGAGACCTCCTGATAGCATCGGGGAGACGATTCCAGAGGCGCAAGGCGTGCATAGTGAATGATTCAGACATATAGCCAGAATGAAAGAGGGGAGTACAAAGAGAGAGAGAGTTAGCGGAGCGAAGAGGGCGTTCGTTATGAGATTCGCAGAGATACTGAAATTTGGATTTTAAGTATTCAGGAGAATTGGGATTCATGAGAATAGTGTAGAGTGTGCAGAGCAGTCTTAGCTGTCGGCGCTGACGAATGGGGAGCCAATTAAGCTGTGACCGGTATGACGAGATATGATCGAACTTTCGAAGGCAGAAGATAAAACGAATAGCGTTGTTGAGAATTCGGTCAAGCTTGTTCAGAAGATCCTCATTTAGATCTGGATAACAAACATCAGCATAATCAATGAGTGGAAGAATAAGAGAGGTAACAAGAGTGACTTTAGTTTTAACAGGAAGAAAATTTCTAAACCGATTTAAAAAGCGTAGTGAGGAATAAACAACACGACTCACCTCAGCAACTTGAGGAATCCAACTGAGTGTTGAATCGATGTGCAGGCCGAAGTTCTTGACGCTAGGGCAGAGAGGTATAGTAGTGCTATCCAGGGTGATGGGTGTAATAACACTGCAGTCTATCTTGGCTATCTGTTTAGACCCGCCGACCACCATCGCCTGGCATTTCGACGGATTCACTGCTATCCCAAAACAGGACGACCAGGTGTTAATAGTACTCAGAGAAGAGTTGATTTGGGAAATAGCAGATTCAATTGCTTCAGCTGGCGTATGTACATATATCTGTAGGTCGTCAGCATATAGATGATAAGAGCAGCCAAGCGAGGGAGGGAGGGAGTTAATGAAAGAGGAGAAGAGGAGAGGAGATAGAATACCACCCTGTGGTACACCGGCAGAGAGATTGTTCCAATGGGATACATCCAAGCCCATTCGAACCGCCTAGCGCCTGCCAGCGATCGCGAAGATAGCTTGAGAACCACTCCAGTGACAGCGACGAGACATTGAGTGACCTAAGAATTGCAAGCAGAATGTCGTGATCAACCATATTAAAGGTGTTCGAGAAGTCGATTAAAACTATGATGGTCACCAGCTGGTTCTCCATGCCCATTCTAATGTCGTCAGTGACTTTGAGAAGAGCAGTGGTGGTGCTGTGTCCAGGGCGGAATCCTGACTGAAAGGGGGAAATAAGGGAGTTGGAATAGATGAAAGATGAGATCTGTTGGTAAACAACTGCTTCTAGAATTTTGGAGAGGAAAGGGAGGATAGAGATAGGCCTATAATTATTTAAAAGACGAGGAGTAGAGACTTTAGGGAGAGGAGTTACATAAGCTTTACGCCAGAGGAGTGGAAACTGACCAGTTTGAAAGGAGTAATTAATTATGTGGACAAGGAAAGGAGCAATTTGTTCCAGGACACAGACAACCATTTTCCGACTGATGTCATCATACCCAACTGCATTAGATTTTAGCGCAGATACAATTTTGCAAATCTCGTCAGAGGTCACAGAAGAGAAGGAGAAGGATTCGGAGAGCAAAGGGCTTTTAGAGGTGAGACTTGCGATAGTATTGGACTTGATGGCGGGATCAAGGGATGGAGCTGAGGAGAAGTGATTGTTTAATTCGTTAAGAGAAAAGGGACATGGGATAGAATTTGACGAGGATTTGCCAACACCGAGAGAATGGAGAAACTTCCAGGCAGTAGCTGAAGAGCAATTCGAGACATTATCAAAGAAATATTTCCGCTTGGCAGCTCTTACCATACAGTTGCACCTATTACGTGCGGTCTTGTACAGCAACCAGTTAGCGTCAGTTCGATTATTCTTAAATTTTCGGAAGGCACGATCTCTGCGCGTCATCGCCATACGGACACTTTGACCGATCCAAGGAGCGGGAGGCCGCTTTACACGTACAGCTTTTAAGGGTGCGTGAGTATCAAACAGTTGAAGTATGCATTGGTTAAGGTGAGAGACTTTATCATCAACTGAAG
The DNA here is from genome assembly GCA_949710035.1 of Crambus lathoniellus. NCBI lineage: Eukaryota > Metazoa > Arthropoda > Insecta > Lepidoptera > Crambidae > Crambus > Crambus lathoniellus. The sequence goes on along the minus strand of OX453303.1, from coordinate 5,764,811 downwards.
ATAGCTCAAGAATGACGTTCAAGTTCAGTTTACTCGCGTCTTCTTTTAGACTATCAAAATTGAGACGAGAGAAATTTCGCATCCTGACAGTGATGGGCTTGGGCTTGGGAGGTCTTAAACGGTACTGCAGGAAGATGAGATCGTGTTTAGAAAAACCGGGAGCAAGAAGCTGACCGTGATTCAAGACATTATCAGGACATTATCAGGACAGACTTATGTGGCGTCCTTTTAAAAGGATGCTAGCCTGAAGTGGGTTAATATTTGGAACCGGAATGACTGGGATCCAGAATCGCAGGTGGTCCCGTGACCAAAAAAACTAATCTTTTCTCAAAATATTCTAAACAACATTTTATTGACTAGGTAATTATAAAAAATAGTAGATTGTACAACAAGTGCATAAAACGTACCATTTTACTCGAGACGATATATCCACCCGAGCCGTAGGCGAGGGCGGATAGTCAATTCGAGGGTAAAATGGGTTTTATATACGAGTTATACACTCTGCTTTTCACTTCGAGTGTGAGGAAAATAAATAACAATATTGCAAAAAAGACTTCGCCATATTATTATTATAAAGACTTCGCCATATTGGCGGGCTGCCTTTTTATTTTTCATGTCTCATATTCTGAAAGTAACTCCTAACTTGCCTAAAATGCGGGTTGAAAGTGGTATGTGGCGGCCCTAGGGCCGTTATGAAATTTAAAAAAGGAATAGGAGGGGTCATGTCAAAATCTGTAAAAGCATCTACACACGTTCCGATCCGACAGCCGATTTGGTCTGCTCCCAGACCAAATCTACGCTACACACGTTCCGATTTGGTCTGGGAGCAGACCGAATCGGATCGGAGGTCGGATAGGAACGTGTGTAGAGTCTTATCTCTTTGGACATTTAATTTTATATACCAAAGGTATACAGGCAAAGGTACAGAAGACTATACAGCCATGTTTTGCTATTCTATAAAATAATTAATACCTATCGTAGAATTATTATTTTAATATCTAAAACATTGTTTCTTTTAAAGAATGCGTTTTTAGAAACAGATTAAACCAGATAAGTTATTTGTAACATAAAAAATCAGGCTATTAATTTCGTGGAATTGCATAGAGTACGGGTCAAACACCAAACAAGACTGAATGGACTTAGTTTCCCTTGCCTTCCTTAAAACAGAGAAAATGAACAAAAAAGTTATAGTCTTTCGAAAATTCCGCGGCCATAGGAAAAATATTTTTTAGATTATTTCTGTTTATTTTTACTTTCCTCAAATTCAAAATGAAAAGTAGAGTGTTTACTTCGGGCGTATGGACCCATAACAGTCTCGAACTATCGGCGCCCTCACTTCGTTCGTGCGCCAAAACACTCGACTGTTATGGGTGCCATTCATCCCTTGCTAAACAATCTACTATTATTCTGTTTACCTGTGCAGCTCCTGCAATTTATTGTTTATTTTCAAGATCAAAGCCTAACGCCTCAATGCGTTGAATGTAGAAAATTATTTCTAATACTTACACATCAATAAGCTGCGATATTCCATAACTAGCTGCTGATTCACTGAGAAAACAACAGATGGCGTTACTTGTTTCCCGATCGACATTCCCTCATGTGATCCAATATTTGGTTTGAACAAAGTTCAAGATCGTGTAGGAGCGCTAAAATAACGGCGATTAGTGGATTTTCCCGCCAACACTAACGTAGCTTAATTAATAGCGCGATCGTGCGCCAATATCTTGCCAATATGAACAGTTTGTGCAGTGTGTTCCACAATGCCCGCATTTATAAACAGGATATAAGTAGTCATATTAACTATAGGTATTGAATCACGAGAAGAAATTAAACTAAAATAAGATGTGATTTCCCACAGAAAGTTACCTAGTCAAACTTTAGAATCCACTCACCGCATAGGTACCTATCAAAGTGCGAAGATAAGTTTTAGCTTTTGAAAAATCATAACTGTAATCATAAATCTGTGCACTGAAATGTTGCAGTCTAAGTACGTGATGTCGCGTCATTGAATAAAAAATTGCTTCACGCATTTTCTAATAAAAACGATTTCTTTTTCCTTATCGTGAAGTACGTATTTTTCTGTTTTTCGAAGTCGGTACAAAAACAAGTAAACGTGAGCTCGCATTATTGGCTAGCTATGAAACCATTATAGAACGTCCATCCTCGTCGGTAATAGCGCGCAAAAATACAATTTAAATATAGAATTCTACATATATCCCAGCTGACAATGTCGCGCGCGCTTGTCAATGCCGGCTTGTTTTGTTTCAATAAAAAAAAGTGCATTTATTTTTTGTCTAATTTCAAAATTGCGGCTTAAAAACTTATTGGTTGTTTGTTATTTTTAAATCTGCCGATCGAAGAAAACTTTTTACAGACAATACGACGCCGTTCGACCGTAAAGTTTCGTATAGTGCCAAAACTTTTTACCTTTTAGTGCTGTGTTTGGGTGCACGTGTTTCTTATAAAATTTCAGTAAACTTTAAAATGGCCAAGACCATGGCTACAGACGATATTTACAAGAAGGAATATAGAAGGCTACGCAGGCTAACTAGTGACTTTGCAGTGCGACAAGTTTCTGTATGTTAATTTATTTTTGTAAGTTACTATTCGATAATATTAATTTGTAAGTAGTTCTAATATTGTTTTTTTTTCTCTTTGCAGTCAGAATATGGCCTTACAGAAGAACAAGTTGCAGGTAAATAAATTTCTCACGTATTTTTAATAAAACTGATCTAAAATATTTACAAATGAAGGCCTTATTAAACGGGCAATAATGTGCCAAATAATATTATTTAACTTTTTTTTTATTTTTTTTATTTATTAATGATTGTTAAAGCCATCGAATTCTGAAATTGTGCCTATTTTGTTTTAAAGTTGAAATGTATAGTTAAGTACTAAAAAGAGGTACCTGAGCTTTCAACTTTAGATTCGTTATTTAAGGTCTGGGTTAGTACCAAACTGTTTCTTTTCAAATATAATTACTATAGTCTGTTCGCCAAGAATAGATAAATGTTATGATTTGTCTCCGAACAGCGTTACTGTCGCTTAATTTTCTCAAACCGTATAAATAATTAGCAGGCCACAATTAGTAAAGAGTTTGAGAACCTGACTTTATCAACTCTTGGCGAACAGACTTTAATTTTATAATCTTTCCGCAGAATTCAAAGAAGCCTTCATGCTGTTCGACAAGGACGAAGACGGGACTATCACGATGGCGGAGCTGGGTGTCGTGATGCGGTCGCTGGGACAGAGGCCTTCAGGTAAATAGTTGAATTTTAGGGCGCATGACCGCGATACGGTTTTATGCCGGATACCGTTTTGTATATTTGTCTTTGTCAGTCAACACTGCGATATTACCTATAGACGGTTGCACCGGCTCTGTGTCCGGCAAAAAACCGTCTCGTGGGCATACGCCCTTATACTTGCTACAAAAACAACTACGTCTAGGTACGTATTCTACAAATTATTGCGCAGATAAGATAGTCATCAAACGAAAACCGGTTTCCGTTCGAAAATCGAAGAGCAGTGCACCCACTGCTTTTCGATTTTTTTGTAAGTACGTACTTTTTACGTTGTAGCCCAGCGTTTCCTCATAAATGAGGGGATAAGTAGGTACTATTTCTCATTATGATGTGTTAGAAGAAAACATTAATTTTTAGAAATGTTTTGTAAATAAATTTTGGCAAAACAGTGATTTAAATTACCTATGATTGGAAATAACAAAAAATTCAAGCAAAGCGAAAACAAACAGATAGCTACATTTGTGTCAACGCTCTTAAACCATGCATGCTATGAATGAAGTTTATCATTGTCAGCGTTTTAACCAATTCAGTGCGGTGGTATTTTTTGCAAACTTTTGCGCCTGGCGGCGAACAAATGTTTCGTGACTCCTCTGGGGCGCCAAGTGCCACCAGGGACTTTCATGGCTCCTGTCGGGCTTCACGCGCCATACATAAAAGATACCCATGGCGCTCACGTTTAGCAGTTATAGTCGCAGCTCCGTTTGCAGTCGTTACCAATCCCTAATGGAACTATAGGACCCGGGTGTATGTATGTTTATCTTCTTCCTTATCCGTTAATAAGTAGGCATGTGCCCCAGAAGTAGTAACAATAAAAACTTTTATATGCTCAGTTGAAGTGGCAGTGGGCGCCACATAGCGCGGAGGACCGATAGCCGTTGGGGTGGAATGATTCTCGTATGGCAACCGTGCACCTAACGATGTTCCGTGGGCAAGCCCCATACAAGGTGGACCGACGATCTGGTCAAGGTCGCGGGAAGCCGCTGGATGCGGGCAGGGCAGGAGTGATCGTTGTGGAGATCCTTAGGGGAAAGTCTATGCCCAGCAGTGGGCGTCGTACGGCTGAGATGATAATGATGATTAAGGTTGAATGCAATAACAGACAAACACTAAAATCAAGTATTTATGTATCACCGCTATCGATCTTTATTATGAGTGTCAAGTTCAACCTCTGAAACCGCATAATAAAATACATTGTTAAGTAGGCATGTAAGTTAATAAGTAATAATACTATCAGAGTATTAAATAGCAAAATGCAGATACTGACACAAGCAGATATGCTGTTTTAATTTTTTCAACACACTTGCTCATAAAGTGAGCCTTATTACATCGATCTTAGGGCCATAAACCGAACTATAACCCACGCGTGCATAATAATATTACAGTACTAGTTGCGTAATAAAATAATCACTACAAAGTTAAGTAAGTATCTAACTGCACATTATATGCGAGTAAACAGAGACTTTTCAATTTAACCGGGTAATACAGTATCCCTACAAAGTTAAGTTAGTACCTAACTGCAAGTTATATGCGAGTCAACAGAGCATTTTCAATTTCAGCGGGTAATAGATACAGTTCTTTTTTTGTAACAACAAAGAGGTTTTATACGGCTGAAAATCCATTTACGTTTTTAGAATAAATAAATGTGTCTCTAATTAAGACAAAAAACATAATTAAGTAAATACAATACAATACAATTATTATCAAATCCTACTAATATTATAAATGTGAAAGTTTAGATGTTTGGATGTTTGGATGTTTGGATGTTTGTTACTCAATCACGCGAAAACGGCTGAACGGATTTGGCTGAAATTTGGAACAAAGATACTTTGTAGCCTGGAGAGGAACATAGGCTACTTTTTATCCCGGAAAAATATCACATTCCCGCGGGATAACGTCGTGTAGTTCACGCGGGCGAAGCCGCGGGCGGAAAGCTAGTTATTTATAATTCACAATAATTTGTTATAAAACATTTGCATTTTATCACTATTATTATACTTAATTATTTTGAAGTAGGCTGTATGGCTGTATGTAATCAATCACCTCACATTTGGCGCGTGCAAAAAAAAAACTTGCGCGCTTTTTCCCTTAGTTAATATTAGGTTAATACAATATGTAAGTATGCAATAAAAGTTTGTTTTTCCTCGCAAGTGTGTTGAAAAAGTGCGTATGAAACTCGTGAGCAACTTACTCACTAGACACTCGGCTGATTTACGCCCTCGCCTGCGGCTCGGGCTGCAACCCACAGCCTCGTGTATAATGAGCAACCTAAGCTCACTTGTATCATAATATACTATTATCTTATACCTAGTTTTTCTTTACTCTAAAATCGATGACATGGTTCCTTTGAACAAATATCTCAATCTCTTTTATTTTCAAACTTTCCCATACTGACCCGTCCCAATGGATCACCTGTATATTCTGTGCTCGTGTGCGGGGACGACGACGACGACCGACGCGACGACGCGGACGGTTAGATTTTCGAGGGTATTATATTTGTTGGTATAAAAATAATCATACATAATCCATCCACCATTTTTGTTTATTACCACAGATTTAGATCTTACGATAAACATAATGTTGGTTATTTCGCGTTTTGTTTCCACATTATATGTTTTGATTGCCCGCGACTTCCTGTTTGGATGATAGACAGAAGTAAATAAATTAATTGCAAATGTTCATTGCAAAGTATGAATCAGATGTATTTGTAAAATCCCTGCACGATTGAGAGTAGGACACGTAACGTAGGTAAATTACAAGCAATTTGGCCAAGCATTTGTCAGGAATGTTGCCAAAGTAGATACCTATATACCCATGTCCAAACTATATTTAACAAGAACAATTATTGTTTTGTTTGAATGTTGGCACAATTTTCTGGAGGGCATTATTTTCTCGAATTTTCTGCTACATTACTTAACACATCTTAGTACCTGCGCGCACACTGTTCATTGAAATAAAACAACTCTTTTTGAAACTTAAAACAACCGAACACGGAAAGATTTTTTTACTTTCCATGTTCTGTGCTTCTTCTTCTTTTCGTGTCAACGGTAAATAATTCAAATGATATTTTGCCAGTAGTGCGCGACGTCAATCCCTCTCCGACTGGCTTCATAGAGGTCTTGTAGAGTGCAGGATGTGGGGAGGCTTGGGCAGCAGATCATGTGCTCCATCGTTTGGTTCGCTCCACAGGCGCACGCATAGTTTGAGGCGAAGCCCCACCTTTTGCGATTTACGCCACATCTGCCTACTCCAGTTCGAAGTCTGTTTAAGCACTTCCAGGTTTTCCAAGGAAGGCTGTGACCTGGGGGCAATCTTTCCGAAAGTTCCATGTTTGAATTGGTCCGAGGGAACTTTTTTGCCCACAGGCCAAGTCTAGCCTGTGGAGGGGTTCTGTGCCTATAAAACCTATTAGCATATTAACAAATTATAATACTTATATCAGGTACAAGTACCTACTTACCTATAAATACGTGCTGATGGCCAACAGCAGTTTCCACTGATATGTTGACAGTTTGGTTTTAACGTAGGCGCCTATTAGGTATTTTAACGGATAGCTAACGCGCATTTTATTTTTACTTTGATATTGTATTCAAATAAGTATGATTAGTTTTTTTTTTTTATTTTCTCATAACGTTTCATCCCCTTTCCAGGGGGCGTGTTCACGGAACTTACAATATTTTGAATTTGATTTTATTTCTGCTACACTGTTTTGAGTTGGTACCTACTTATCTTTAGGGTTCGTACCCAATGTTTAATTTAATATAATTACAAATGAACTAATTTCGATGGAGAACGTTCATTTGATATACCTACTTACTTAAGTAAAAAAAAATCAGCTGTTCTATACAAAAGTGCAAAAATATTTAATCAAAATGTATGGAACAGCTGATTATTTTTTTCACGATTTCAGTTTTGGTCCCAAAATAAAAGTTGTTTATTTTCATGAGTAGAATAATCCCTAAAATTATCCGGGGTGATTAAAAAATACCGTGTATTTAGGTAGGTAGGTTCTTATTAGAAAATAGTTTTTCCTACTCCTATTATAATAATACGATAATTGAATCGGTTAATTAAGAAAGGGAACATGTCACCTCTTTTCTAATTTAGCAACATTTATGGATTTCAATTTTTTATGGCAAGACAGACATAACAGTCAAGAAACGGAATATGTAGAGTGCTCGTCGGATAAGTCTGCGCGCGGTAAAAATCGAATACTAATCTTTTCTATAACATTAGAACAAATAAATGCACTGTAACTAGCGCCAAAAACGCGCCAGTCACGCGCAGAGTTATCTGACACACACTCTAGTACAATAGTTTAAAAAGTATAGGGCACCAAATTTTAACATGACGGTAGGAAAAGGAACATTTACAATTTTTTGAAATTTATTTGTTTTGTCTCCTGATAAATTTGCGAGCCATGACATATTGTTCCCCTTCTTAATTAACCGATTCAATCTATTGCGGCGATCAAACTCAGAATTTTCAATGTTTTTAAATTAAATTTCCTGACAAAGTATCATTGCTAGGCCTTTCAAAATATTATATGTGATAGATCTTTTCTTTATGAAGGGAAGTTACTAAAATTTATTTGAATCAAATAAATACAATGTACTAAAAAAAATTATTTTCAAGACCCCTTTTTTCCGTCTTAAACTCAATTATCTCAATAACCAGTTGAGTAATCAACCTAATTTTTTTTGTGTATGTAGTTCTTAGTCATATCTAGGGAAGTTACTAAAAATTTTTTTTGTTATATTTATAGTCAATAACTAGTATCCCAAAATGCATCGTGCACCGTTTCGCAGCATAATTGTTCAGTCTCCGCCTGGCATTGGCGGCGTTTGGACGTGGAGACTGTATCGCTCCGATTGCGCCAAAATTGAAAAAAAAAACTCACACTAGGATCCTAATTTTTTTCAATGATACTTATTTTGCTAGGAAATATTGAAATAGCGCTTCAGGATTGGGTATAGATGAGTGCTTTGCCATTTATTGCATAACCATAGACCTATGTAACCTAGGACAAGTTCTTTTACTCATTACCTAAAGCAAACATCAATAGTTTGAAATAAAAGTGACGGATAATATTGCCTAAGATACTTAAGAGCCCATAAAAGTTAGACCTATTTGAGTACCAATATTTTGTTGTGTTGTAGGTACATAATTAGTCTAAGTTTCTAACTTCTACTACTGTATATTAAATTTATGTTCGTTTTAGGTTCCTCAAAATTGAAAATGTGAGAAAGTTAAGATAGGTAGGTGTAAAAAATTGCATCAAGAAATAAGCAATTCGCTTGTTGAAAAAGTTTTTTACAGAGATATAATGTAAAAGCAATTCTTGAAATAAAACCGATGTAAGAATTTTATGTACCTAGTTGATCTAATATCACCATTACACTTTTTTGAGACTGTGAGAAGTCCAGCTTCATTCCTTTGAGTGAGGAACATAAACCGCAACATTTTGTGTAAATTTCAGGTTCAAAACATTTTTATTACTGATTCTCTTATCCATTATTAGTACAAAATAGAGCATGCATACAATTTCTTGCAAGAAATGCTCTCGCGGTTTTGAAATTCGAAATTCGAAATCCCCACAACAATATCTAAAACCGATGGTTGAGGCGCCAGTAGCAATAAAAAAGAATGAAAAGTCTGTCAGCTGTATTGACAGTTTTAACTCTCAAATTTAACCACCGCGTCAGATAAGTTTGCGGAGTTCTGTAAGGAGACTTGCATAGTCGGAGTAAAATTTTTGATACTCTAATGAAATATTGCATAGGTACAAGTACTTCCGAAGGAGGAATATTTATTTCATTATTTAAATTTCATTGCACAAAGTATAATCAAATGGCGGGCTAACTTTAAACTGACTAACATATTATATCAAAGATAATTAACTCATAAAAATAATTAATCTCGAAGAAGTTTTATATACACTCTCTGCCACAAATGTCATTTATTAAAAGTAGGTGGCTAAAACGTCAGTGATTAGATTACATACCCTTTGGAAGCGGCCATGGAAGAAATGACAGTTTTGTATAAGTAGTACGAAACCAAACCGTTTCAGCTGCTCGACCCTGATGTTGTCAAAGCCAGCGGCTTTACCTTCTTTGAGCTTATCAAGGGCAAACTTGAGCTCTGTTTCTGTAAAAGCCTCGTCCAAGTGGTTAACCCCTTTACCAGGGCCTCGTGTAAATTTCTTCTGGAGACTTTTCGTGGAAGCTTTCCCATTTTTAACCGACTTCAAAAAAAGGAGGAGGTTCTCAGTTCGGTTGAATTTTTTTTTTTTTTTTTAAATGTTTGTTACCTCATAACTTTGTCAATTGTAAACCGATTTTAGAAATTATTTTTTTGTTCAAAAGCATATAGTTACAAATTAGTCCCGTTGTCATACGGTCAGGATCTGATGATGGGATCCTGGTGAAATCAAGGGAACTCTTCAAACTTTATAGGCAAACCTATAGCGATTTTTGAATTTTCTTAAATAACTCGAGCACTTGCTTTCGGTAAGCACCATTTAGTGTAGTGGAACTGATGATGAGGACCATAGATGGTTATCGGAAATATTAATAAAATACTAAATTTTACGGGCGCGATACGATTTCTTTAATATGGTTTATAAGTAATTTCCAAGTATTTGCGTCTGGTAGTCATCATCTCACGATGATAAGCTGGTGATGGAAGGTACAACTCCTCAACGGTTCGGAGTTGGAGAATAATTCTTTATATATTGTTGATGCGTAAATATTTATAGTTGTTATCTTTAAGGTTATTTAGGTAAGCTGATGATGGAAGGTAAAACTCCTGAACGCTTAGGAGTTAAAGTATGTTTTTAAGTACCACAAGCGCGAATAGAACTTTAGGTTGTATTCTTTCAAGTAATTTAGGTTAGCTGATGGTGGAAGGAAACTGCATTACAGTTGAGAGTTGGAGGGTGGTGCTTGTCTGAGTATTCTAATTTAGATATGGGCTACAGTCGTTGCACATTGCGCTACGCTTGCGCATTATGCGGTTTCTTATGGTAGATTTCTTACACTAAAAACGGAAAAATAAACAAATTTTTTCAAAAAAATTAAACCGCCTTCAAAACAAAACTGCAAACAAAACTACAAACAAAAAACTCATTTTCCAAAAAACACGTAAAAGTGAAAAATAAATTGAATCAATCAATTCAAAGTACGAAAGTGCGGGACTTTTTCTAATTAATCTTGAACTTACTGATCTGATTGAAGTCGGTGTCAAGCCGAAAGTAACAAGAAATAGTGAATCAATAATACACAATATCTCATGCGCGAAGTGATACCTATCAAACACATATTATGATATGGCTTGACACCGACTTCAATCAGATCAGTAAGTTCAAGATTAATTAGAAAAAGTCCCGCACTTTCGTACTTTGAATTGATTGATTCAATTTATTTTTCACTTTTACGTGTTTTTTGGAAAATGAGTTTTTTGTTTGTAGTTTTGTTTGCAGTTTTGTTTTGAAGGCGGTTTAATTTTTTTGAAAAAATTTTGGAGTAAGTGGTGAGCAATCTGGTTTGTGTTCACATTGGAATGACGATCAGCTATTTTAGGATCATTATTTAGTTTCCTTATAAAACACCATGCCTTCTTGCTTTTATGCGTCATATCTACGCCTTTGATTAGTTTGTTCCACTTTTCTCTCGTTGTTTCGGATATGGCTTCTAGCAATTCATTCCCAAAATCGATGGTGTCCTGTGAGATGGGATCTAATTCATACTGGTCTTGGTATGTCATCCTACCATATTATATTTAAAAACATATATTTGATGCTTGGGAGAGCAAGCGAGATGTAGTTGGTATTTATTGTGACCTCTCCAAAGCTTTCGATTGTGTTAATCACCAAACGCTTTTAAGGAAATTAAAACATTATGGTGTCTATGATAAATCGGTTAGCCTTATGCAATCATATCTATGTGAAAGAACACAGAAAGTAGTTATCAACAAAACTGAGTTTACTGGAGCCCCTATCAACATGGGCGTACCCCAGGGGTCAATACTGGTCCCTTTTGCTGTTTTTAATTTATATAAATGACCTTCCTTTTTAAGCAAAGAATTTATGCGAGACAGTGCTATTTGCTGATGACACTTCCTCTAGTCTTTAAAGTTGACAGAGGTAATAATTGTTCTGACGAAGTAAATAGTACTTTATCGAAAGTTGCGCATTGGTTTCATAGCAATAATCCATTCCTTTACCATGGTACCATTACACAGTACCATTGATGGTACTGTGGCAATTTCTTTTTGCCGTGGTACCATCAATTAATCTATCATTAAACTCGAAAAAAAACAAAATGTGAAAAAAAAAATCCCTGCCAAATGTAAGACAGATTGATATTCACATAAAATTGGATGACAATGTAGTAGAATTAATTAACAGAACAAAATTTTTAGATATAACATTAGATTATCGACTTCAATGGGACCCTCATATTGAAGCCTTGGCCGGTAGACTCAGTTCTGCGGCATTTGCTGTTAAAGAAATAAGGCTCTTAACCGATATTGAAACGGCAAGGTTAATCTATTTTAGCTATTTTCAGAGTGTATTGTCCTACGGCCTATTACTTTGGGGTTCAGCAGCTAACATCGAAAGTATTTTTGTGCTTCAGAAAAGAGCTATTCGCGCCATATACAAACTTCGGCCAAGAGATTCTTTAAAAGAAATCAACATATTAACTGTTGCAGAACAATACATATATGAGAATATGGTATATGTGAAGAAATATCTCAATACATTTGTAATACGTAGCAATATACATCAATTCAAAACAAGAAATAAAAATAAGATTGCCGTTCCAAGGATTCGACTTGAAAAAACAAGAAGTTCGTTTTTGGGGAAAAGCGTAGCTAGTTTTAATAAAGTTCCACAGAATTTAGTAGAGCTGCTTTTGCACAAATTCAAAAGTCATGGCAAAAAATCGCTCATGGGCAAAGGATATTATAAAGTAGACGACTATTTAAAAGACCGTAATGCATGGATTTGATGTAACACATAACCTTAGCTGAACTAATGTAATATTATAATGAAAAAGTTGTAAAAGTTAACGATATAAGTCTTTGGAAATATCGTTACTCCAATTATTAAAGCTGATAAGTTTATTGCGCCTATTTTTCTTATCAGTTAAAAAAGTCTTGAACGAAAATATTGACGATTCAAAAGAGCTTATTGCTTAAGTCAAGTTGAATAAAGATATTTTTTATTTTATTTTATTATTTTATCCTTCAGGTCGTAAGGCCTGGCACATAATTAGGTCCTCCGTATTGCACCACTTACTGTCTTCACGCACTGGTGATCTATGTGATCACTGGCAAAGATTAGATCAGGGTTTTAACCCCTTTTCCAGCGACCGCTGTTGAATGATGACGGAAGTTTTGGATCATGGATCAAAGATAGTAGGTATGTGTCCATCAACCCATTCTTCAACCTTCACTCCGTTGTCATCACTGGTTCTGTATCCCCAGTTCTCGCTTAAAATTACCAAGAACGAATCTAACCGGATGGGCGTTAAAGTTCGGCGGACAGCTGAAGTAATACGGTGCATTGGGAGGTTTGTAGACTGAAGTGACCGTTCAGTTACTAAGTTCGGTAGTACCTCTTTATCTGGCCTGGCGAATAAGCACTCCCATACTGTCGATGGGGGACTTCAGCTATGAGTTTCATCCCCTGAGTCACTTGTCAGGTATGCTTTAACGAGTGTGCATCTGAGTTGCATAACCTCATTCCGCCCTCTCCTTTAAACTCACGCTCAGAGAATTAAGTACTCCTTCATCATGCCTGGAATACCCTGCCGGCTTCTGTTTGCCCGAGTACCTACAACCCAAACCTCTTAAAGTCCCAAGTGAATAGGCATCTTCTGGGTGAATCTATTCACACAAAATTTTATTCAAGTACTATAACCAACCACATTATAAAACTGGCAAGTTTACATTAGTAAACAAAGTATCAATTATTTCAGTTGCGCTACATTTTGTTTAAACAAATTCTACGATCTCCGTGGCCGATTGGTGTACGCACCGGTTTTCTAGGTGCCACTATCTCTGAGGTCCCGGGTTCGATTCTCGGACGGGTAAATGTCGAAAACTAACTTTTAGATATTTTCTTGTATCTGGGTGTATGTGATCGTTGCTTCCAATTTTCAATGACACAAGTTATTGTATTATTTGATATTATCATTTTAGGTATTGGAATAATATGTATTTTATTTTATTTTTTGTACTTAAACAATATTTTTATTTAAGTGTTTTTTTATATATTGATTTATATTATAGATTGATAGCGTGATTTTATATAAACAGTATACTTATTTAAATATTGATTAACTAAGTAGATTTATTTTGTAAAAAAGTATTGGATGATGGGCTAGTATGAGTTATTTATATTTTTTCATATTAAATTATAAGTTTTATTAATTTGATTGGAATAAATCTGAAAATGTACCTACTGGTTAGAGCAGTATACATTATTTATTTTTTTCAGTGTAATTTGTAGCAAATGTTGTAGTTTTGCCTGGGAAGATCATTTCGATAATGGATATATTATCGAAATGATCTAGAGATAGAAAATAAATATAAATAGCTGCTGCTGTGTTCTGCATTTTGAAGAATCGTTTGAAGTGACTATCTTTGTTAAAAAAAGCTTTTTTTACTACATAGGTACGAATAATATCTACTCTTCCTACAAACCGACGTTTACAATAAATATTCATAATAATTCTTCTTGTATTCTACATAATATAATTTCCTTAGTAAAAGCGCACATAGGTGATATTTTAGATGTAAATAGAATGCGGGCTGCATGCCGCGTCTACACGTATTTCTCAGTCTACGAGAGTGCCGCGGCCGGAGTCTTACCGATCCCAGCACCCCCTCGCTTGTGTAAGCAACGGCCATCGACGATATTTTTTTTACCTATGCTATATCCTTAACGGGTTAATCTGATGTTCTTAAAAAATCTGCCAAAATAAAGCCAAGACTGCTAGTGCCAAAAACTCTTTAAATAAATTGGAGTTTAACTTAAAATTACTGCAAAATACCTAATAAATACTTAATAATGCAGATAAAATAAAAGAAAACCCAATAAAATTGTAATTAAATAGCTAAAAAGACTATTATACCACTAGGCCCCGACGAGATTCGAACTCGTGATCTCCTGTTTACTAGACAGGCGCTTTAACCAACTAAGCCACGGCGCCGTTGATGTGCCTGACGAAATTAGCCAATACTTGTGTATTGTGTATAAATATGTGGCAGGGAATGGCGTAAACAAGAAAAAGTTTTATTAAACATCAATTTTATTAACAAAATTAATATAAAAAATTAAAACTTGTATTTGTGTCCTCTAGCCATAATAGTCGAAGAAACTTGATTTTATTAGTGCATAGCACCCAACTACTTTCAAAGAACTGTTGTTTCAATCACAAAAATGCATAAGTAATTATTAGGGAGGTAAGTACTTATGCCATTCGTTTTACCTTTTTAATTTTTTTCTGGTACCTATAGGTTTATATGTTTACTTAAATCCATATCCATACTACTTAATATTATAAAGAAAAAAAGGATTAAATTATTGTTTTGTTTGTAGCGAATAAATTCAAAAACTACTGGATCGATTTTAAAAATTCTTTCACCAGTAGGAAGCTGCAATCTTCCCGAGTTACATCTATACCTAGGCTATATTTTATCCTGATATTCCTACAGGAACGGGTACCACGCAGTAAAATTAAATATAGCTAATTTAGATAACAATAAAATTGGTTAAGGACAAAGTGTGAGTGAACCAACTACCTAAGTACCTACCTATCATCGCGTACCTTTGACAAGGTTGCATAATCGGCTCTATAATGGAAATGAAAAACAAATACTTAGATGTCAAACGTTACTTTTTCAATTAGTTTCAACGTAAGTAATTCGGTACTTATGTATAAAAATTAAGACATTACAGCTCACTTTATCATAATTTTGCTTCAATGTAGGTATAAAGTTAAAAGAGATCGCCATTGCCAGGTCACAGAATAATAGGCCAGGTGTCGGACGGAAGCCTTCTTCACTACATAGTATAAAACAAAGTCGCTTTCTCTTTCCCTATGTCCCTTTGTATGCTTAAATCTTTGAAACTACGCAACGGATTTTGATGCGTTTTTTTTTAATAGATAGAGTGATTCAAGAGGAAGGTTTATATGTACTTTTTATCCCGATATTCCCACGGGAACGGGAACCACGCGGGTGAAACCGCGGGCGGCCGCTAGTATTAAATAAGAAAAACACTGACCATTGTAAATGGAATTACAATAATTGTACGATCTGAATTATTTTAATAACATGTCAGTGAGAAGGTTTCAATATCAAACGGAACTAAGTAGGTGCCTACTGGTGTGGTGTGCAAATAAATGATTAAATTATGAATATTTAGTAGGTGATTATGATTACATTATTGTTTGTTATATTAGTAATACTTTTACGTTCTTATCAAATAGCAGTAGATAGGTAGGTAGGTACGATTATTATATTCTCTAAGTAGTGTCAATAGATCGTTATGTTAAATAGCGCATTGGAAATGGAAGCGATCCCACGAACTCCGCCGCAGGCCGCGGGTTTATGGTCCGGGACAAAATAACGATGTGAATTTAAGGCTGGCATTCCCTAAAATGGGGTACTTATTCTAAATTATGGATTACTCGCAAATCACAAGTACTTCAAATTTGGAAGAATTATATGTTATTTTACAGTTATTTATCTAGTGCTTCCGGCTATTTTTTTCGATTAGTGATATTTTACTGTATCAAATAAAATCCCAAACATCCGTCTAATCGTAATCCAAATATCCTACATATTACTTGCAGTATACCTACTTAGTTTTAGTAAATGAAAACTATACGAAAATAATTGTCTTTGAATAGCCGAGGGATTCCGGCATCATAAGTTAAAAAAATTATTATTACATTTTTAAATTAATTTTAAGTGATTTTCGATTCGCGGGGCGCTCGCGAGATCACAGTTCACTGCCGGCTGCCGCTACGTCCGCGCGAAATGTATCGAGCGCGACCGAGCAAGCGTATTGTGCCTATTTTGGTCGGGAATCCTCGCCTTAAGCATTATTATTTTATTGTGAAATTTTACACGCGCGAGGTGTGAAGCAGGTCCACAGTCTATTCAGAGGAGCAAAAGATTTCACCTAAACAATTTCTTTATGTGTCTTATAATATAAAATGCAATAATCAAAATATGAAACATTTATTTATTCAAAGTACTTAACTCAATGTTTTTATATAAAAAAATCGGCCAAGTGCGAGTCGGACTCGCCCATGATGAATGATGAAAATGAAAATCTTAAAGCGGTTCACAGAATAGGTACCTATATTATATACCTACTTACTTACCAAGTTTCAAGTGTGTACTCTTAATAGTTTTGGAATAAAGTGGCTGTGACATACAGATGGACGGACAGACATGACGAATCTATAAAGTTTTCGTTCTTTGCCATTCGGCTACGAAACCTTAAAAATGGATAGGTACTCTTTCTTATTTTCAAAAGCATTTGTGAGACATAAGTACTTATTGGTTCCTATTAAGATTGTTTAAATTAAAACATTTTGCTTCGCTGAATGGAGTTTGTATAGGTAGTTGTTGTTCTTAAATTCTTATAGCTTGACATGCATAGTAATAAGGACAATGGGCGCGAATGTATGGAGGCTATGGAGCCTGGGCCCACCCCTCAATAGTAACATGTGGTATACCGTTGGATAGACCTTTTTAAGCAGAACATTAGTTAACAATAAACCTATGGTCAAATGTTAGTACTTTCGTAGATACGACGTCTGAAAGTTGTCAAATGTATGGAGTCTGGGCCCACCCCTCAATAGTAACATGTGATATACCGTTGCATAGGCCTTTTTTTAGTTAACAATAAACCTATGGTCAAATGTTAGTACTTTCGTAGATACGACGTCTGAAAGTTGTCAAATGTATGGAGTCTGGGCCCACCCCTCAATAGTAACATGGTGATAATATACCGTTGGATAGGACTTTTTAAGCGGAACATTAGTTACTAATAAACCTATAGTCAAATGTCAGTACTTTCGATAGTCAAATGTCAGTACTTTTGGAGATACGACGTCTGAAAGTTGTCAAATTACATTTGACCATAGGTTTATTAGTAAATAATGTTCCGCTTAAAAAGCCCTATCTAAAGCTAGAAACACATTTCTCTGGCGCAGCGCAGCGCAGCGTCGCGGACCCGGGTGTGCACACTTTACTAGTGTGGCGCAGCGCGTTCTGACGAAATTTTTGATCAGTGTCAATCGAGTCGTTGCCGAGCTAACATCTGCATTATGTTTTCTTCAAATATTGAAAACAATTTCTGTTCTTACTTACCTAAACATATTAAATCCAAAAAAAAATTGTTGATGATTACGATGATAAGATGATGATGAATGAATACGAGATGCAATTTATATCTATACTAATACTATAAATACACTTTGTTTGTTTGTAATAGATACTTAAACTCAAAAAATACTGAACCGATTTTAGAAATATTTTGTGTACTTACCTACTTAATTTATTTTCAAATCAGAATTATACATAATTTTTGTTATAAAATTAAAAAGTATAGTGTACTAAAAACAGTAACTGTTTTAACAGTATAATTAACAACCCTACATGATAATGAATTGGTGACTCTTCTAAACAGAAAAAATAATTTTTAAATTGGCCCATTATTGATTGATTGATCCATACATTTGACAATTTTCAGACGTCGTATCTCCGAAAGTACTGACATTTGGCAATAGGTTTATTAGTAACTAATGTTCCGCTTAAAAAGCCCTATCCAACGGTATATTATCACCATGTTACTATTGAGGGGTGGGCCCGAAACTTCCCATCATCCTTTAATAGACAAAAATAGTTATTTGTTATACAAGAGAGCAAAATCATTTTTCGCTGCGAGTGCTGAATTTAAATCACGAACTAGCGAAGTAGTCTAAAAATTGAATCATGAGCGTAGCGAGTGATTCAAATATAGACTACTGAGCACAGTGAGTGATTTAAAAGCACGAGACATCAGAAAAATTAGCTCTCGTGTTAAACATACAACTTTTCACCTCTACCAGCGAGAAAAGTGTTACAGGTCAGAAAAACAACATTGAAGGCAACATTTAACAATAAAGAAAACATCAAAATTACAAATTAATAATAATTATTAATTTGTAATTTTTAATTGCACCA
This sequence comes from Crambus lathoniellus, assembly GCA_949710035.1. Classification (NCBI taxonomy): domain Eukaryota; kingdom Metazoa; phylum Arthropoda; class Insecta; order Lepidoptera; family Crambidae; genus Crambus; species Crambus lathoniellus. Next base: position 5,746,260 of record OX453303.1, on the reverse strand, counting down.
ATTTTACTCTTAATAATTAAGAGTAAAATTGGTGCAATTAAAAATAAATAATATGAAGTGAACATTATATCGCTTACTAATATCATGTTTGGTTTTCATAAAAATTACATGCAGTGCAGTTTTTGAACGCAATGCAAACAGTTACCTTCAACTTGCAATAATTGCACCAATTTTACTCTTAATAATTAAGAACATGTAATTAAGAGTAAAATTGGTGCAATTATTGCAAGTTGAAGGTAACTGTTTGCATTGCGTTCAAAAACTGCACTGCATGTAATTTTTATGAAAACCAAACATGATATTAGTAAGCGATATAATGTTCACTTCATATTATTTATTTTAAATATTGCGTGTTTAATAAAAAGCAATAGTAGTACAATCGTATTTATATAATTTGTTATTAGAATTCATTAATTTTTCTTATTTTATATTTATATCATGCATGCGACCTCATTTCGTCCATACTCTTTATTTCGAACCTTTGGTATCCGTGTACTTATTTTTTAAGCTTTATATTTCATGTCCATCGACATAAAGCTATCTATCTATCCTTTTTGCTCATATTAATTTTAAAAGTCTCATCCTTGTCACTCTATTTCTTTTCTCTTAATTATTTCAAAAGTTGGTGTAAGAAATTAAAAAAGCACTTTGCCTCACGCTCGCAGCAAAAATAGATTTTGCTGCGAGTTTTTAGGCGCCAAAAGCGCCCTTTTCGAGCTGGAGAGGTGAAAAAGTTTTTTTGCCTATTACTTATTCGTTTGTGTTAATATTATTACTTCTACTAATATCTACTACTGCTGACAATATTTGGGACACTTCTTAGTTCAAGTTAGGTACAGTAATACAAGTTACTTAATAAGATCCTAAATTACTCTTTCCTCTCTTTAAAAATATCATGGGGCTATGAATATGTATAAGAATGGTTTATTTCAGGCGGATGCAAAAAGGCAGGCTAAGACAGACATTTCAATTTGGTTTCCATGAATTTCTTACAAGCCAACGCCAGACCATTCTATTACCACAGCTATAATGTAAAATGGCTTAGCGCTTTCAGAGTGTCTTAATGTACCTATTTCGATCGTTTTTAAAGAAATAATAAAAGTGGAAATTTTAGGCAACCTTTTGGTATGGTAAAAAGCTATTATACTTACATCCATTTCTGATATCTACTTACGTATACATTCTATTCCGATATTCCCACGGGAATGGATCAAACTATTTTGATTCCCTACTTTGGAAGAGTCACAAATACCTAATTGAGACTGTTACCCTTTATTTTGAAACAGAGACATGCGTTGTTTATCCATAATTATCTTGTTTCATCATATTTGATTTATAGAAACAGCAGCTGTGTTTACAGTAGTTTTTCTCGATCAACACACTTGATACGACGCAATATTAGGTACCTACAGTTATTTGTCGATAAGGTAATCGATTAATTAAAATTTCAGATTGTTGGTAGGTACCTACATACCTAAATATTAATTTATTTTAATAAAATATAAAATGGTAATATGATAAATTATTAATTTTCACGGTTAAAAGGTAGGTAGGTACTTACTATTCGTAAGTAAATAAAATTAAACAACTTTGACTTTTAGGAAATATATAAATAATTAGGAAAATATTTGAGACTCCCTTTAGCATCTATGAACCAATATCCCAGTCGTCACCACTTTGCCACCACTACTGGTGTCGAACGGGAAATTTATAAACAAAAAGTCTCAGTCGCCCCCAGTGGTTACGAAACAGGTGGTGGCGACCGGGAATGACCGAATTCAATACATATTTGACAGCAGCACTTTGACAGCTTTTGAAGGACGTTGTAAAGTTTATTGTACCTACTGTTCGATTACCATTATGATAGTTTTTCATGCTACGGCTACTGACACGGACTCTACTTACTTACTTATTTGATTTTTTGGACTATTTAAATAAAAAAGTTGTCCCTCAATGACGCACTTATAAATAATTTCTACACAATATGCATATAGGTAACTAAGTAAGTATTTCTGTACCTAGCGACTCCGTAGCTCAGTGGTTAGAGCATTCGCCCGGACAGTGAAAGGTCGTGGGTTCGTGTCCCATCGGAGCTAGTTGTGAGACGGGTCGACTTTTTATAATAAGTTGGTACTTCATTTTCAATTTTGCAATAGGTACTAAAAATTGCATTGTGAATGTGAAGTGTGAAGTAGATTGTACAAGAACTGCACAAAACGTACCATTTTTCCCGACTTTCTTTTTCTTTTTTTTATACGTGGCAGTGGCAGCACAGTGACTTTAGCATAGATCGTAGTCCTTATTGCTCTTGAAATACTTATTTCTTAGAAAACTGATTAGTTTTGCATAGTATTATATTATCTGTGGTTTTGCCTAGTTTTATTAATGTAGTAATTTAATATGCATTATAATACAAAATTGAAGAAACAGAATGAAATAAGTAAGTAACAAGTTTATTTAACCAAGTATAATTTGCGTGTGTGACTGTTTACCTGACGACCTTTGTCTTAGAGTCTGAGACTTAGACGATGATTTTACTTTATGCACTAGAGCATAAAAATCGATTTTATGCAGCCTATACCCAACATAAACACGAACTTTACGAGTATGAGAAGTGAAAAAAAAATATTTTGAACTAAGGTAGGTATTTTTTTTTCTGAATTTCATATAACTAATGATAAAAAATACCTTTGAGCATCTGATAGGCATATCTCTGTACTTACCAAGTTTTTCGTAGCTGTCACACCCAGCACATTATTTACAAACTAAAACAATAAAGTATGTTTTTGTAAGTAGTCTCATAAGCAGGGGCTGTATCCTCTGACATGTGGAGTTATTTGTGGTCGTGGGTTGTGAGAAAAATTACCTACACTGTGAGCTCATGACGGGAGTTAAATGAATTTATTTCATGAACTTGAAAAGAAAAGCTATTCTGTTGGGAAACTTTTTTGTATGTGAAACTAACGTTTAAGTAGGTACCTACCTACTTGCCCCTTTCCCATTTATTTGGGGTCGTCGCAGTGTGTTTATCTTCCTTTCATCTCTTTTAGCCGTCTCTTCTTCTGCATTCACCCCTATTTCTTGCACATACATAATATTTTTTAACATATAGGAAACATGTGATAGTAAAAAACCACGAGCCTCGTGGTTTTTTACTATCACATTTTTCCTATACTTACTTACAGAATTGCATTGTGAATGCATTAATTTTTTTTTTTTAACATGATAATAATTTTCTATCAATCACACCAATTATCTTGCTCATAAGTTGTTATCATTAAGAAACTGTGTTACGGAAACTAGATAACGGATAAATATATATGTCGCAGGGATTTTGTCACGACTTTGACAAAATCCCTGCGACAAATACTTACTTATATACTTTTTTTGTAAATACATACTTAATATACATACTTACATACATAACACCCAGACCAAGACAAATAGACATGTTCATGCACACAAAAATATTTGTCTTGTTCGGGAATCGAACCCGAGACCTCCGGCGCAGAAGGCGGGTATCCTACCGCTGCTGCGCCAAATCGGTCGTCAAAAATTAAACCATAAATATACCATAACCTGTCATCCTTCCCGCAATCCATTCACTTTTTGTTCGGTCTTCGAGTCTTCCTCTCCCACAAATCAAATGTATGTGTACCGATTAAACGACATTAAACTAGCGAAATACAATACATATATAGGTAGGTATGTTAGTTAGTTATCTAATTAGCAGTAACAAAGAAATGTCTGTCTTTTTACGAACACATTAGCTACTTCAATATAAAATAAATAAAATAAAATAAATATTTTCTTACAATCACACCAATTATCTAAGCCCATAGTAAATTTCTTAAGAAACTGTGTCTATGTGAACTTGATAACAGATAAATATATACTTAAGTATATACTTTTTGTTTGTAAATACATACTTAATATACATAGAAAACACCCAGACCAAGACAAATAGACAATGTTCATGCACACAAATATTTGTCTTGTTCGGGAATCGAACCCGAGACCTCTGGCGCAGAAGGCAAGTAGCTTACCCCTGCGCCAAATCGGTCGTCAATATGTTTACACTTTTGTTGCTTGCTGCAGATAGATCTGTTCCAATAACACGAAAAACTAACGTTACAAAAAAAAATTCGTACGTAAGCCTTTAAGTAACAGATAAAAATTAATCCTAAGTACCTAGTTAATTTTTTTTTCATAGTTTGTTTAAGAAACGCAATGTACAATTTAGCCCCAACGGACTCGCTGTCACACCGTTTTGTCACACTGGTGTGACTACGAAGAATTTTTTTTTTCGTAGTCACACTGTTTGGTGTGAATATTAGTAAGCTACCAAAACATGAGACTTGTTGTCACACTACTAGTGCGGGGAAATTAAATACCCTGTATTTGCATATTTTATAACATGGATTGCAAAGTGACTTATTCGTCAACTCGCGAGTGTGAAACTCGTGAGCGCAAGCGAGTTGGCACCTTCCGATTTTACGTACCTACAGTCAGCACATTTATTTATGTACAGTCAGCTACAAGCTATAACAACCTTAGGATAAATTTAATATGGACTTGGCATTCTAGTAACGGTTTATTTGCGAATTTTTGGATTCTAAAGTACCAGGATAACATAGCTATGGAGGAGGTAAGTAGAGTTGCGACTGGTTAGAAAAAAATCTTTACCTGTGTTATGTAGGTACTAATCTTTTCTAAAACATAAGAACAAAAAAATGCACTGTAACTAGCGCCAAAAACGCGCCAGTCACGCGCAGAGTTATCTGACACACACTAGTAGTACCTAACACGGGAGATTTTTTTCCCACATTACTACTGCATAAAGGATAAGTTAGCCCCCCTGAGTCGAATGAAGTACCTACTAGGCACTAGGCATATTGGAAAAATATTGAACAAAAAGTACCAGGGCAGCCTAAGCAACCAGGAGTTATTACGAGTATACCTACTTAAAATGCTGCTGTCTATAAAACTCAAAACATCTAAAACAACTCCTGGTTAGCTATGCAACCCTGGTACTTTCAGCTAATAATATTTTAATATAATAACCAATTTAATATCATATTACGTATATTGTATCAAAGTGGTATCAAACTGTACCCCTAGTGTAAGTTTTTATGTCAAAAAACGCAAACTATCGTGAGTGCGTATTTATGTCAATTTGTATGAAAACTGTATCAGCGCCTCTAGCGGCGAGTAGCGCGCTTATGCAGTTTTCATACAAATTGACATAAATACGTACTCGAAATAGTTTGCGTTTGCTTGACACAAAAACTTACACTCGGGGTACTGGTATCAAATTATCAAGTGATTTACGTCAAGTATGACTTTTTGAAAATGGTGTGACTATTAGGAAAAAATTCTTCGTAGTCACACCAGTGTAGAAAATGAGAAAAAAATTCTTCGTAGTCACACCAGTGTGAAAAATAGGAAAAAAAATCTTCGTAGTCACACCAGTGTGACAAAACGGTGTGACAGCGAGTCCGTTGGGAATTTAGCGGAACGGGTAGGGGTATTAGGGGAGCAGTCCCATTATGGGATAGTTTTGTTTGAACATCTATTTCTATAAACTTTTATAACAGTAAACTGAACAAACTAAGAATAATTCATTCGAAATGTTATATTTTACATTGCTATGAAGTTGTATTCTTCTACCATTCATACTTTTGTAACTACAGACAAAAATGTTGCAAATGAAAAAAATTGCCAAAAAAAAAGTGTATCCCAATGTGGGATACCATACATCCCCATCATGGGATATCCCATATTAGGTTCATTCCCTAATATGGGATATCCCATATATTAGGATACACTTGGCAACACTACCGTTAACAGCTGTTGATAATTGCTCTCAATAATTTAATTTAAACTACATTGTTAAATCGTAGTTACCTGGCCAAATTCCAATAAATCACGTTCATAAATATATAATGTGTATTGTGTAGTATTTGTAGTGAATAAGAACAAGTACTTTTGAGTGAAAGTGTGTTCCAAAACCACCCGGTCAAAACGCCGGTAAGTTAATTGTCAAAACGTATTTAGATTGAATGTGAATCACTGTTATCCCTTTTGTATTAGTTATTGATCACAATATTTATGGGAATTAGCCTTAATTATCATTATTTTAAAGTACTAGAAAGCAATTCATTTACAAAAGGTTTACTTGTCATAGTTTTAAAACCTCACCGTTATTGTTTGACAACTACCTGGACTTTAAATTTAAATAAATTAATTCTATTTTAATACGTTAATTCACCAAAATGATGACACGCAAGGCATTGACACGTCAGGAGGAATCAAAACTCCAGTTAACCTTGCAGGAATTAAAAGTTTCCAAGGAGTTGAACAAACAACTGCATAGAGAAAGGGATGACAATGAAAAGGAATTATTGGATGTGCTGAGTAGTAATACTGCATTAAAACAAGAAATGGCTGTGTTGCATAATGAGAAGTTAGAATTAAGAAATGAACGGGACAGACTTCAACAGTTGTTAGACGGGTTTGACCAGTGCAGGGATGAGTTTGAACAGGCCCTCAGACTCATCTCTCGGTTGGAGAAGGAGTTATGTCTGGCAAATAACAGTATAAATAGATTAGAATCTGAAAAAGCACATGTAACTACCTTTCAAAACCAAAGTCTTTTTGATGAATTGGTTGGTAGCGCGCCTGACATAGTTTCTGCCTCCTTTAATCACACTGTGATAGATTTAACAAATAATGATTCAATTCATTGTAAGAATCCCAAAATAGAAATTAAGTTGAGCAAAAACAAAATGAAAAAGTATGTTAAAATAAATAAATATATCTGCAGAACAAAAAAATTAATTAATAAAAATAAACTGACTTTCAAATATGCTAAAAATGCAAAAGATAGATTGCAGTTACTTGAAAAGCTTGATGTTTGCAGTTCCATTATTGAGGAAAACAGAATTATTTATGAAAATAACTTAAAATGTTTGACAAACAAATTGAATAATCTGCACGATTCTTTAGATAAAATGTCTCAAAATTATGAGTCATCAAAAAAGGAGATAGGAGAATACACACTGGCCCTCAAACATCTGTCTAACACCTCAAGGTTATCTACAGAAAAAAAAACGTGTCTTTCAACCCCCGGGGCATCAGGCCAGACTGTTCCGGAGAGTTTACAAAATCAATCAGTGTGTGAGCTCGCATCCTCCAACATATGTAATAGATTAGTTTGCACAGATGAAAATAATTTCTTTACACAACACAAATGTAATAAGTTAGTCATGTTTAGTGATGAGATTGGAAAAAATCTAGGCCAATTGTTCCAAAAACAATCAAAGGAAAGCATTATTAACTATTGCATGCCGGGATCAACTATTGATGAAATAATGAAAAGTGTGGTAAAACATAAGTTTACTCCGGATACAAACTTAATCATTTTAATTGGAAATAGGGGTAATGTAAGCAAAAGTCAACTTATGAACTATTGTGATACACTGTCTTCATTGAATATTAAAAAAGTTGTAATGTTTACATTTCCCTACAGTAAAAGTCTGCCACAGGAGGAAAATAACTATAGATATAAGTTAAATCTATCTTTAAGTACCATGTCATTTTATAATAGCCATCAGTTGCACATAATTGACATTAATAAATTAATAGAAAATTTCTATATGACAAAAGATAGTTACTATCTGCCGACTTTTTACAAAAGACAGTTAGCATTATCGCTATCTTATTATTTTAAACATTTAGCCAGTAGTCTGGCTAGCATAACTCCTGCTTCTATTGAGCAGTTAAATGACATACCCGAATTACCCTTGGAATCTGTTCCAAGTAATGATAATTATTTATGTAATCAAAATGACATTTTAAATTACAACTTGAGACAATAGAGAGTTCCTCTAGCCATGTTATGACAACAGAAAAATCTTCCTATTTAAAAATTGTGCATCAAAACATTGAAGGCTTTTCTAATAAAGATTTAGAGCTAAGTTTATTCTTGAATGAGGAAAGTATTGATGTGTTGTGCATTACTGAGCATTGGTTAAAAAATTTTGAATTAATGTTTAATATAGATAATTATAGACTTGTAAGTTCGTTCAGTAGACAATCCGCTATCAGAGGAGGGTCTCTTATAATTTTACATAATAATTTACATTGTAAAGAGCGCAAAGATGTAGTATCCCTCTCTACTGAACGCATTGTTGAACTATCTTGTGTGGAATTAGATAAAATTATAATAATCTGTGTGTACAGACCCCCCGGTAGTAATTATTCAGTATTTGAGTCCACTATGGAGGAAGTGTTAAGAATTACCTGTAAAAGCAATAAAAAACTTGTCATATGTGGGGATTATAATGTTGACATTTTAGACCCAGACTTACACCAAATATCAAGTAGGTTTCTAAATTTGTTTAAGTCATTTGATTTATTGCATGCTTTTAACGAACCTACACGAATTACACCCACATCTGCCACTTGTTTAGACAATATCTTTTCGAATTGTAAAGTAATAGAAAAATCTATAATAAATATTATTAAATCTGACCATAGTGGACAGCAAGCCTCTATAGAGCACCTTCATGTTTGCCCGAAACGCAAAATAATATATAGGCCAGTTACAAAAAAGGCCACACATAAATTCAGAAATAATGTCATTGATAAAATTGAAACACTGCCTGCTCCGATTGGGGAAGCCAATAAACTTTATAATCACTTGTTCAATGTGGTTGAAAGTGAATTCAGTAAATCATTTAAACAAAAAGTGATCAATTGTGATACTAATAAAATGAAGTTTAGTGATTGGGCCACACCAGGAATCTATATAAGCAGAAGGAAATTATATGAACTTTATGCATTAAAGCACACTTCCTGTAGCCCTGATTTTGTAGAATATGTTAAGAAGTATTCTAAAACATTTAGAAATGTGTGTGCTACTGCTAAGTCGATTTTCATTGCTAACAAAATAAAAATAGCCGATAACAAAATTAAGGCTACATGGAACATCATTAACCAAGAAACTGGAAAAACAAAAAATCATATAAATTCCTTCTCTCTCAAAGTTGGTAATAAAACATTTGATTCTGACGTTGAGGTTGCCGGTGTTTTTGAAGATTTCTTTTCCCGCGTTCCCTTAGAAACTACCAGTAATTTAAATTCCTGTCCAAACCTTGCAGCTGCCCTCTTAGTATCTGGTGTTGATAAGTGTAATGAAGAGTTCAATTTTAAATACATTAATACTGAGGATATCCTTAAAGCTTTTAATATGATTAATATGAAAAAATCTGAAGATTTATGGGGCATATCAACATGTGTTATTAAATCAATAATTGATGCAATAGCTCCTTACTTAGCTTTTATTTTTAATGAATGCATTGACGAAGGTATCTTTCCAGACCTAATGAAAAATAGTAAATTAACTCCGCTTTTTAAATCAGGGGACAAAAGTGACCCCAATAACTTTAGGCCAATATCAATTTTACCGGCACTTAGTAAAATTTTTGAAAAAATTATATACTTGCAACTTTTAGATTTTTTGACAAAAAACAAAATCCTACATCCGAATCAGTTTGGTTTTTCTAGAGGTAAAAATACTACTGATGCTGGAATTGCACTTCTCAAACACATATTTGACGCTTGGGAGGGCAAGCAAGATGTTATTGGTGTGTTCTGTGACCTGTCTAAAGCTTTTGATTGCGTTGATCATCAAACACTTTTAAAAAAGTTAGAACATTATGGTGTCTCTAATAAATCAGTTAGCCTTTTGCAATCATATTTGTGTAAAAGGAATCAGAAAGTAGTTGTTAATAATACTGCATCTGCTGGAGCCCCCATTATAATGGGCGTACCCCAAGGTTCAATATTGGGCCCTTTACTATTTTTGATTTACATAAATGACCTACCTTGCTACGTGAATAATTTGTGTGAGACAGTGCTGTTTGCAGATGATACCTCATTAATTTTCAAAGTTGATAGAGGTAATAATTGTTCTGACGACGTAAATAGTGCTCTTTCTAAAGTTGCTCATTGGTTCAACATTAATAATATGGCCTTAAATTCTAAGAAAACGAAATGTGTTAAGTTTTCCCTACCTAATGTAAGGGAGGTTGATTTGGATATTAAGTTAAACGCAGATGTAGTCGAGTTAATTGAAAGCACTAAATTTCTTGGTGTTACATTAGACTCACGACTTCAATGGGATCCACATATTGAAGCCTTGTCGAGTAGACTCAGTTCTGCAGCTTTTGCAGTAAAAAAAATAAGGCAATTAACTGATATTGAAACGGCAAGACTAGTATACTTTAGCTATTTTCATAGTGTAATGTCCTATGGCCTTTTGTTGTGGGGTTCAGCAGCTAATGCTGGAAATATCTTTGTACTCCAAAAAAGAGCTGTTCGCGCCATATACAATCTTCGGCGAAGAGATTCTTTAAGAGACTTGTTTAAGGAAATTGATATATTAACCTTGGCAGGACAGTACATTTATGAAAACTTAGTGTATGTAAGAAAGCATTCTAATTCATTTGTAAAGAAAATTGATGTTCATAACTTAAATACAAGAAATAAGAATAAACTTGCCGTTCCAAGATTTAGACTAGAAAAAACTAGAGGCTCGTTTTTGGGGAAAGGCATAGCCTTTTTGAATAAAGTTCCACAAGATGTAATTGAATTGCCTTTGCATGAATTTAAAGAACATGTTAAAAAGACTCTCATGAGCAAAGGTTATTATGACGTCAAAGACTATATGAACGATCACAATGCTTGGTTATGAAATGTATATATACTTTTATATTTGTTTGAAAGGAAAATATTCTAATGAGAAAATTTTCCTTTTAAATGTTATAATAATATTGTATAATATGTGCTCTATGCTTGTTCAAATATTGTAATAAGTAACGATATGTATTTTTGTAAATGTCGTTACCTGAGATACGCGCTGGCAAGTTTCTTGCGCCCATTCTTCTTGTCAGTTAAAAAAGTCTTGAATGGGTGGTAGGAAAATATTGACGATTCATAAGTACATGCTTATTATGTTTATGTGAATAAATAAATATTTTGATTGATTGATTGATTGACTTTATTTTTTGGCAATGCTTAAGGGATATCCTATACAAGGGTGGGAAGGAGTATACCGACAGAATTAAACAGCGAAAGGTCGTGGGTTCGAGTCCCATCGGAGCTGGTTGTGAGACGGGTTGATTTCTTCTAAATACTTCATTTTCAATTTTTCAATAATAAATTGCATTGTGAATGCAAAAAAGTAAAAATTTTAATAACAAGTAAGTACCTAAGGTAATGCAAGAATATTTATAGAAAATTAACTTAGGATTACACATCCCATAATAGGATACAAGTCCCTCAATATTAGATATCCCGTATTACAGTCGTCACAAATTAAGATGCCCGTTTTGACACATAGTAATGACCCTAGAATGTAACTTGTTACGAAAACCAAAAAATCTAATAAATGCTGATTACTTATCAAATGTGTTTGAAAATAATATGTTACATTTTTTAACGCATCATAAATTAAGGCAAAGTGTATTCAGCGTATTATTTTTGCGTTTATTCTAAAGTAAACGCAGATTCGATTAACTACGAAACGTCTCGAAAAACAGTTACGTTCTCAGTCTTTATTTTTTTAAATAGTAGTGTTGTAACCGTTGTCTGCAGGATTTCTGCAGCTTCATTCAATTGCATCGAAATAATCGTTATAACCACTTTAATAGCTTAATTTGTAAAATTGATCTTTTTGTGTGTGAAAACTAGATTAGCGCTTAAAGCATTAGTGAAATTATGAATTGGCAACAATGATTTCGATAAAACGGTTTCTAGGTAAACGGACACTTATCCAAGGAGAACGTTTCGAACGAACCGAATGAAAAAATTCTTAAGATAAAACCTAGACAACCTTGCACACCTCACCATGTCGAATTGTCACGTTCACCTTTCTTGAGATTTCTTAAAATACGTTTCGTTCGGCTCGTTCGATGCGTTCACATGAGACAAGCGTGCGTTCACCGTAAGCGGCCTGTACACGTTGGCCCAACCACTGGCCAATACATCGTACTTATAATACTAATACTTTTGAATGAACAAAGTTAAAAAGGTTCTTTCAAAAGTATCAATGTACGACGTATTGGCCAATGGTTGGGCCAACGTGTACAGGAGGCTTACCACAAGCTTTAATATCAGTTATTTGTAAAGCCGCGTCTCACTCTCTCAACTTAAAAATAACTGCTATTAGAGCCTGTGGTAGGGCTTCAGGTCGCTATAATAAGTAATGTACCTACTCTATGAGCATGTCTATGCTGTGAGCTGTAGTTTAAATACTTGCACTTTTGTATAAATTATGCAATTGAAGTGGATTCGATTCAAGTTTCTAGACCATAAAAGGTCAATTAATACTTTAATAATATAAATTTTTTGACGACAGATTTGGCGCAGGGGTAAACTACCTGCCTTCTGCGCCAGAGGCCTCGGGTTCGATTCCCGAACAAGACAAATATTTGTGTGCATGAACATGTCTATTTGTCTTGGTCTGGGTGTTTTCTATGTATATTAAGTATATATTCACAAACAAAAAGTATTTTAGTATAGATTTATCCGTTATCAAGTTCACATAGACACAGTTTCGAAATTTACTATAGGCTTAGATAATTGGTATGATTGTAAGATTTATTAAAGGTATAAGTACCTATAAAGTAAATTTAACATTTTATATAAGTAACTTTAGTCTTAATCCACATACGTTGCAAACCTACTATAATCGATTAATTACTCAGAAACTTAATCGATTAATCGCGAGAATCGATCACAGACTCGTATGGTTACATCCCTAATCACGTCACTTTAGCATGTGTCAAAACGGGCATCTTATTTTGTGACGACTGTAGGCACACCCTAGTATCCCATATTAGGACGATTACGTCTTCTGCCAACACATGGTCGTTAACCAAAAACTAATTGAAATGCAGCAAGAAACAACACATGCACCTCAACACAAACGTTATTAGATGATGCAGAAAAACTAACAAAAACATAAAATCAAACTTACCTTAAGAAAAGTAAACTTCTAACAGGCATATAACAAAAACTGTTTGACAATTTTTTTATGTAAACACACCTCCTGTCTAGCCGAATGGCGACTGACGCGTGAGCGTTCCAATATGGCAACCGCACTACAAGTGGCAGTATTTCACAGCGTTTCCGTGAGATGACGGTGCTTGTAGGCAGAAATACTTTGCTATCCCAAATTAGGAAACCATCCCATAATGGGGCCCGCTCCCCTACTTGTCTCGCTCGCGCTGTGTATTGTATGATATGAACGTGCTTGCTGGGAGATATTCTGTTAAAAAATATTAACAAATTACGCAGGAATACCTACCACCGAAATATCTACAATTACTACCTACCTAAGTACGCTTACCTACTCTGTAGTGATAAAGCTCCTCGGTAACTTTGGAACTTTATTAAAGTTAAGTTTTGCTCAAAATAACGGCGGTTATCGAGATTCTTAGCGCAACTAATCTATCAACATTAGCAATTCCCATAAGGATGTTGGAGGTAGTGTTGCTGCCACCTAGGGTATTGAATTATCTATTAATAACAACAGGATTTCCTCTTGGCAATAGGTAGGTAAGTACCTACTTAAGATTTTCAATTATTTTTATGCATTCACAATGCTATTCTGTAAGTAAAGCAAAAATTCTGATAGTAAAAAACCACTAGCCCGGCAAGTTACGTGCAGGGCAAAATCAATTCGGTATCACAATTTTTCCTTGAGGTAGGTACTTAGGTAGGCACTTCTTGGGTGACACAACTAGAAATTGCTAGGATCATTTTTCATATATTTTTAATCTGTTATAGGTAGATGCAAATAAATCAGATTTGATCTATTTGCACCTACCTAAATAACTAATTTTTCAGCGAACAATTAAATTTCTGGAAGAATCAGCCCCCTGATTCACAAACCGTCGGAAACGCTCCCGACGACAGCGGAAGGTACACTGTCTCCGACACTCACAATAGAATAGACAAATACAAAGCACGGAATTCGAATCCAATACCGTTTCCAAAGGTTTGTGATTCAGGGGGCAGGACACAGATAACCACCAAGCGATTTTTTTAAATTCACAACGGGGTAGCACTTAGCCTTCATCACACCTGATGTTAAGTGGTGATAAGGCTGAAGGTGGAAGCGCACTACTCCCGGAATCCTCAATCACTGAGAAACTGGCTATCTTATCTCTAACTGCCGGCGTCAGACTTAGTTATGATGGTGGTAGCTAGCCAGGCGGACTAACAACAAGTCCTACTACCAACCAAACCAAATACAATATGTACCCCCACTGGGAATCGAACCCGCGACCTCTTGGTCTGAAATCGGTGGTGTGAACCACTAGACCACAAAGGCGGTTAAATACCGCATCTAGGGCATCCGACCTTCGCCAACCCGTTTAGGCGCATAATGTCCAATTCGCAAAATGTCCAGCGTTCGCAAAACGTCCAGTTCGCACAATGTCCAGTTCGCAGATTGTCCATTTCGCATAATGCCCAGTTCGCATAATGCCCAATTCGCACAATGTCCAGTTCGCTGAACGTCCAGTTCGCGAAGATGTCCAATATTTATCATAATGTCACACCATCAATCAGTAATTTTTAACAGATCAAATAATGAGAAATAGTAAATTTAAAAATAAAAATGTACCTATATTATAGGAAAAATGTGAGAGTAAAACACCACGAGCCCTGTAAGTAGCTTTCAGGTGGGATTCGAACCCGCGCCTCCGGGAATCCGGTCCGATCTCTGAGTTCTCTGACCAACTAAGCTACCGAAAGGCTTACACGACTCGTCGAATTTTGCTATCACTTGTAAAAATGTATATTTTTCATTATTTGATCTGTTAAAAATTACATTCACCGAAGTAACTACTTATTTGATTTTTTTATGTTGATTCTAGTATTTTATGATTTATGTTACTTAAATTAAAATAAATTACATAAATAATAACTGATTTTCAAGTAATAACTTGACTAATCATTAAAACCTAACGCTACACTAATCAATAAACGTACTGATTGATGGTGTGACGTTATGAAGAATATTGGACATTTTCGCGAAATGGACAATCTGCGAACTGGACATTGTGCGAACTGGACGTTTTGCGAACGCTGGACATTTTGCGAATTGGACATTATGCGCCTAATCGCGCCAACCGTCTATGCTCTATCACTGATAGTGATAGGTGACAATGCTTGTCTCAACGTCGTCGCGTCGTTTCGGTGTTGACTGACCAATGAAGTACCTATGTCGTAAAAGTTATTTTCATTGAAATAGCCAATCACGTGTCTGGTGTTTCGTCTCTCGCCCTGGATTTAAAACAAAATATTTGTCATACGGCATATTATCTATTGCTACCGCTTGCTTAGATGATCTGTGGGAATGGCAAGTTCAGGTTAACTACTTTTTTGACCTTCTGTTTTCACTTTTATAACATAGTTATTCTGATTTTCGTCAACGAAGGTCAACGTCATAGACGAGAATGCGGGAGGAGAACACATTGCTCAAAACAGCAAATTGGGTATTTGACTGTTTTTTTTTTATTTACTTAAAATGTTTATTTAATTAGTAGCAACACCACATAGTTATTTATTTTCAAATATCTTGAATATTTTTAGCAATATAGAGCATCAAACTTTCTAATTAGACAAGGAGAGCGCTATAGAACCGTGACGTCACATTTTTATAGCGCCATACTCTCGCCATAGAAAATTTCGTTTTAGAAAGAGATAGCTAGGTCACAATTAAGTAGCTTATAATTCGCTTGTTATAACGTACGTATCCCGTTATGTTGGCGCCACCTTTGTCAACATCGCGTAAACTGCCTCTGTTGCCGAACGAATGACGAGCAAGGATCGACTGAATGGAAGAGCGAACGAATGGGAACACCCCGAAGCCGACCCTAGGATCGCATCGCGACTCACTCGCCTTTTTTCCGCCGTCTCGCGAATCCGTATCTCTGTTCCTTATATTTAACTTTCAACCGCCTTTTTGTATTTAATTTTGTATATCTTGTACAATAAATCGTCATACTTTTATAAAATAAATTCTTCATTGAAAACACCTGAAACTCCCAAATATTCGCAAGACTGAGCTCGAAACATGTTCCTCCACGCCGGATAAGAAGAAGCGAAAATTCGATACCAGGAAGTAACGGAGATTCAGCACGCGAGTATACGAGGCAGAAAACAGAGGCGAAGGAAAATAGTCAGGTTGTTTTCCATCCCAGTTCCTTCCCAACCTTAATCGATTCGTGTTAATATCGTGCTATTTTTCCAGTAAGTGTGTTTTGGCCTTGGTTTAGTAGGCGGAGAGGGTGATATCTGCATAATCGTCCCGATGCCGTACGAATTTCAGCGACCCGGGATATTCCATCTTTGCCTGGGAATACTCGTACTATCCTTCCAAGGCGCCACTTGAGAGGTGGAAGATGATCTTCTTTCAGTAAGACGAGGCTGTCGAGTTTAATGTCGTCAGAGTTTTTCTTCCACTTGGTTCGGACTTGAAGTTCTGTTATGTACTCCTTTGACCACCGCTGCCAAAAGTGCTGACGCAGCTGCTCGATCCTATCATAACGTATTAGGCGTTCGGGCGGTACTCCGGTAACGTCATCTGCAGCTGGAGCAGTCAGAGGTCGTCCGATGAGGAAATGGGCAGGAGTTAAGGGTAGGTATTCTGCAGGGTCTGGGGACAAAGAAGATATAGGCCTGGAGTTCAGGACGGCTTCGACCTGAACTAATATCGTGCTAAACTCCTCGTAAGTTAGTCTAGCATTGCCCAACACACGTTTAAGATGATATTTACAAGATTTGACCCCAGCCTCCCAGATTCCTCCAAAGTGAGGCGCGTATGGAGGAATAAATTTGAAAGAAATGCCGTCATTGGCTGTAAAATCGATTATTTCGTTACAATTATCTTTAACTAAGAGAGGAAACTCCTTTTCAGCCCCTACAAAATTTTTACCATTATCGGAATATATTTCTACAGGTTTACCTCGTCTGGAAATAAATCGTTTCAAAGCCAAAATATAGTCATTGGTAGATAAACTAGTTACCAGTTCTAAATGAATGCAGCGAGTTACCAGACAAACAAATAAGCATATGTAACCTTTTATCAATCTAGCCCCACGACCTTTTCGGTTCAGTATGAAAACTGGCCCCAAATAATCCACCCCTGTTTTCATGAACGGAAAACCTGCTTCAATACGTTGTATAGGTAAATTACCCATAAGTGGCGTTAAAGTTTTACTCTTCATTCGCGTGCAAGTAACACATTGACTTACTATTTTTCTAGCAAGGTTTCTACCGGCTAGCGGCCACCAACTTTCACGAATAGTGCACAGTAGCAATTGAGGTCCTGCATGTAACAGTCGCCCATGCTCATGTTGAAATAAAAGCTGAGTAAATCGACTTTTGCTGCATAATAATATCGGATGCCGTTTATCAAAGTTAAAAGTAGTGGAATCACTTAATCTTCCGCCTACACGAATAACTTTTTTGTCGTCTATGAATATATTCAAACCTGCTACCCTATTATTTTCTTTGCAATTCTTTAAAGACTTATCATTTAATAAATTATCGTAATACGCGGGAAACGATTGCTTCTGTGCGCAACGAGCCAACATAAGCTGCGAAGCATTCAACTCAGCCGCTGATAAAGAACCGGTTTGGCGATCGTGTGCATTCCGCGTGCGCGCGTTGTGAATGAATCTAAGTACATATGCTCCGGCCCGTTTTAATTTATTGAAACTAGAAAATCTATTAAAATCAAATATTATTTCTGCGCTAGTACATAATGCATTAACAGTTTTATTCTTTAATTCAGGTAAATTTTCACATAAAGGTTTAGATTGATTGTTTATATGCGACCATTCGGAACAATGTAAATAAGTAGGACCGCGCCACCATAAATTATTATTTTTAAGTTCATCAACATTAAGACCCCTTGACACTAGGTCGGCAGGGTTGTTTTGGCTTTCGACATGCAACCATGTCGCATCACCTGTTAGTTCATTGATTTCTGTTATTCTATTTTGAACAAACGTTTTTAACAAGTGCTGAGACATGCGCAGCCAGCCCAAAACGATAGTGGAATCTGTCCAAAAATAACAAGAATCGAATTTCAAGCTTAAGGACTCGATTATTTTTTTATATAGCCTGGCAGCTACCAGTGTACCACACAACTCTAATTTTGGGATGCTTATTGTTTTTATAGGCGCCACATTACTTTTTGCACAAAGTAATTCTATTTGAATCGAATCGTTATTTACTGAGCGTATATAAGCGCACGCACCATACGCGTCTTGTGACGCATCGGAAAATATATGCAATTCCATGCGATTTGAGTGAGTATTTCTCACAAACCGTGGAACTTTTATTTCGTGTAAATGTTGTCTAACTGAGCTTATGAAGTTACAAACACTAATCGAAATGTCAGAAGGAACCAAATCGTCCCAACCGATTTTTTCAAGCCACATCTTTTGAAGTAGTACTTTTATTTTCAAAACTATTGGTGATAAAAGACCTAAAGGGTCGTATATTTGTGCGATTATTGACAAAATCTTACGTTTAGTCAAGTGGGACATATCTACCGATTCTAACTTGGTGGTGAAATAAAATTCATCGCTTTTATTATGCCAACCTAACCCGAGCGTTTTAGTTTGCGTGTGCTCGCCTATCGCTAAGTCTTTTGATGACGATGCAGTGGTGACGTCACAGTTAAAAGTCCACTTTCGCAGCAAGTACCCATACTGTCGTAAAATACGAGAAGTTTTTTCACAAATTGCTATTAAAGTTCTATGGTCATCGTGTGAAGTTAGCAAATCGTCTACGAAAAAATCTTGTTTTATAACGCGTGCTATGACGTCATCATCGCATTCATCAGCCACTTGATGCAAACACCTAATGCACAAATAAGGCGATGAGGCTGATCCGTACGTTATCGTGTTTAAATGGTATACGTTAATGGGATCTGACGGATTTTCCCGCCATAGTATAAGTTGCAGGCTTCGCTGATCAGGCTGAATCAGGGTTTGTCTGTAGGCCTTTTCAATGTCAGCGCACACAACCGCTTTATATTGTCTAAAACGCAATAAAATTGAAATAATCTCATTTTGTAATTTAGGCCCAATGTATTGAATATCGTTCAAGGATTTGTTCGTGGAAGTAGCACAACTACTATCAAAAACTACCCTTAATTTTGTCGTTGTGCTATCTTCCTTAAATACCCCGTGATGAGGGTGGAAATAATGTGGCCAACTATACGAATCTACTTTGGTCATATGTCCTAGTTCACGATATTCTTGCATAAATTGGGAATACATACGTTTCATATTAGGATTACGTTCTAATTTCTTTTCTAACGCAATAAATCGCTTATATGCAGTCGAATAAGAATCACCCAATGTATCCGCAGATTCTTTCAGCGGTATACAAACTGAAAACCTACCATCAGATTCGCGGCGCAACGTTTTAAGAAATAATTCTTCGCATTTACGCTCGTCTTGGGTGAGATTACCTTTTTGGGGTAAATCTTCTATTTCCCAAAACCTTTTTATTTGAGATTCTATGTTCTGTGTGAAATTACACTGAATACGTCTACTATTAAAATTTAATTTGTTCGTATAAAAAGGCCCCGAAATTAACCAGCCTAACTTCGAGTCTTGTAAATATGGCCCGCATGCCAATCTTATTTTATTTTCATTTAATATTTCCCAAAAAAGATCAGCACCTATTAACAAGTCGATTTCGGATGACACAAAGTATGTTGGATCCGCGAGCTGCACATGGGCAGGTATCTGTATAGAATTTACATCGATACATACGGACGGCACGAGTGACGTAATGCATGGTAATACGTAGCACTGCATATTCGTATAATAATCGTTTACTTTTGATCGTATAACAAAGTCGCATAATTTATTTGAGTGTGTGACCGATTGTCCTACACCCGAAATTTCAACAATGGACTGTATATAATTCGTATATCCGATTTTCTTACAACACGCTTCCGATACAAAACTATGTTCACTTCCGCTATCTAGGATCGCGCGGGCAGTGTGTCGCTTGTTGTTTTGATCGATTATTTCTACGAGCGCAGTAGTTAATAAAACCGGTTGGACAGTGACCAGCTGATGTGCACTAGTCCCTTCATTCGTATGCGAACCTAACGCTGTATGTAATACGGTCGATTTTACTTTCGACTGACCAGGGTCATTAAGAGAAGATAGCACGTTATTCGTATTGCATGGATCTTTATGCAATAAACTGTTGTGTTTACGTTTACATTGCTGACAAGGGCCAAAATAACATTCGTCTATCTTATGACCGCCCCGTAAGCAGTTTTGACAAAGGTTTTTGTCGTTTATTAATTTATGTCTGTCATCTACAGATAAATTTAAAAACATGCTACATATGTATAGGGCATGATTTCCACCACACATATCGCACACACGATTACTACGTTTAACAAATTTCTTATTGCTGGCGGCCACATAGCTATGCGTATGTGCTTGCACCACCGGCATTTTCTGCTCGGAAACATGCTTATGAAAAGTGTGCTTATTATGATTTATATTATTGTAAGTCTTATTAAAATTATTGTGAGAATGATTTGAATGACCGCTCGCATTAACCATTTCTAATAAATCGGCTCGATTTCTTAAGAATGACATCAAATCGTTTAATTTTAATTTACACTTAAGGAATATTCGGGATATTGAATTTCTTTTTTCACATTTGTTATTCAATAATGTTATATTTCTGAATGTCATAATTAAATATCTACATTTCAACAACAGTCAAACACCCAATTCTCAAAATTCACTTTACCTTTATAAATTATGTTGAATTTGCAACTTCTAACGTAAGTACCTATGTACTAACTCCGTATGTACGTACCTTACTATAAAGTAAATACAATCCCACCAAAAACATCCTAATCATCCTATCCCACATCAATTAACATCAGATATATCAGAGAAAGGTCCAACCACGCTGAATATATTTTATGAAAACAACATGCCAATAACTTTAATAGTTTGGCTGGTCTGTTACGGTTTCTCCTCAGTCAGAGTCATCAGGTAGGTACTCAGGATCTTCCATGATCCTTGTTTTTAAAATTTTCCGTTAATTGGGCATTAAACTATACTCACCTAAAGTTATTTTAAAATTGTGGAATGGATTTCTGGTGTAGGTATGCTTAATAGTTTACTACATGACGATACAAAAATTAAAATTCGTTTATACACAACAAAATTTTAATTAATTAGTACAAAGATTTTAGGGGATGATGATACTGTTTATTAATACGAACAATTTTTATTTTTACTATGGGCCAACCGTTACGACCATGAAGCTCGACTTAATACTGAGGTAACTGGAGTTCTCAACCTGAATAAAAAAGTGGAACACCAGCAAATTTGACATTTAGTATGTAGTGGCTGTCAGTTGTTTCATATGACCAATACGTATTTTTTTAAAGTGTAGGTGAGACGGAAGACAGCCACTGTGTAATTTGTGGTCACAAAAAATTGTTCGTACTGCACTCTCCAGTTACCTCAGTATTAAGTCGAGCTTCATGGTTACGACACTATCATTCCCTAAAATCTTTGTACTAATTAAAATTTAGAGGTGTATGACGTACGTCTGTCCTAAAGTAAGTAATAAAATACAAACACTACAGCGAACATCTTTGTGCCATTCCAGAGACTGAACTGCGTGACATGGTGAAGGAGGTGGACCAGGACGGCAACGGCACCATAGAGTTCAACGAGTTCCTCCAAATGATGTCCAAGAAGATGAGGGGGGCTGATGGAGAAGACGAATTGAGGGAGGCTTTCAGGTAACAAGATAACATGACCTTTTAGGTACACTGCAATCTCGTAAAGAGGAACGTCACCTAGCTACCATTTCATTTCAAAAAGAAAATAGTACAAAAAATTTCTCTAACCTATCTTGGACAGAAATGGTCAAAGTAGAACTGATAGCCAAGATAGTTTTCTTTAAAGGTGCTAAAACAGTTAGCCATTAAAAGTTAAAATAAAAAAGTAATACCACAAAAATTTAAACTAGGTGTGGACTGAAACATTATTGCGTAAATACATTCCAATTAATCACCAACTTTCACTATGGTGAATATTGGCTGATTAGACTCCTGGGATTAAAGTGGGTCTATCCGAGTAAGTCCATAAATAGTTAATGCCCATATAGGTAACCTCAATTTTCTTTTGCGTGCAGAAATACACGTGCATGTCATAACGTCCGTTCAGAAGTTTCGCTGATATTATTGCCAATGATTCCAGGGTTTTCGACAAGAACAACGACGGGCTGATATCTTCGGTGGAGCTTCGCCACGTGATGACCAACCTAGGCGAGCGGCTCAGCGAGGAGGAGGTCGACGACATGATCCGCGAGGCCGACCTCGACGGCGACGGCATGGTCAACTACGACGGTAAGACTTAGCTCTTAGTTACAGTGTGATATCTGAGGAGCTGCGTCACAGGACGACCACAGAAGTCTGTCTTCGGTGACGCTTCACCACGTGATGACCAACCTAGGCGAGCGGCTCGACGACATGATCCGCGAGGCCGATCTCGACGGCGACGGCGTGGTCAACTACGACGGTGAGACTCTTAGCTCTTAGCTACAGTCTGATATCTGAGGAGCTGCGTCACGGGACGACCATAGTAGTCTATCTTTGGTGAAGTTTCACCACGTGATAACCATCCTGGACGAGCGGCTCAGTGAGGAGGAAGTCGATGACATGATCCGCGAGGCCGATGTCGACGACGACGTTGAGACTTAGCTCTTAGTCGTAGGCCACACTGGAGCGACCGCGGGGCGCGGAGGCGACCTGCGGATCCGCAGGACGCGCGAGCACGTACTATTCCCACCGCCGGACGCGCCAGTGTGGCCCCTCCCGTCCGTCTTAATATATTTGTTTTTCCCGCTCAACGCGGATGCAAGACGCGCCGCTCCATTGTGGCCTACGACTTAGCCACAGCCACAGCCTGATATCTCAGGAGCTGCGTCACGGGACGACCACAGTAGTCTGTCTTTGGTGGAGCTTCGCCACGTGATGACCAACCTGGGCGAGCGGCTCGACGAGGAGGACGACGACATGATCCGCGAGGCCGATCTCGACGGCGACGGCATGGTCAACTACGACGGTAAGACTTAGCTCTTAGCTACAGTCTGATATCTGAGGAGCTGCGTCACGGGACGACCACAGTAGTCTGTCTTCGGTGAAGGTTCACCACGTGATTACCAACCTGGGTGAGCGGCTCAATGAGGAGGAGGTCGACGGCGACGGCATGGTCAACTACGACGGTGAGACTTAGATCTTAGCTCAGTCTGATATCTGAGGAGATGCGTCACAGGACGCCCATAGTAGTCTGTCTTCGGTGGAGCTTCACCACGTGATGGATGACTAACCTGGGCGAGCGATTATACCTTTGTTTAAGTTAGTGACGTTTATATACCTACTTATTTAGAATTTAACTTTGACTAAAGTAAAATAATTTAAGGACTAAAAGTGAAGTTCGTATTATTACTAATGTTTCATTATTTCCTGTTCCAGAGTTCGTGACAATATTGACTTCGAAAAACTAGTATGCAGAGCAAAAACCCAAGAGAGAACCTCCCCCACCACGCCAGTGTCCTTACGGGGAATTGTCCAAGTTTGGCGGGAAAGAAACTCTTATCTAGTTGCAATAAGTGTTAGCTACGTGATCGGGAATTCATAGCGCTTGTTGGCAGTGTATACGTACATGAGTGGGTTTCTTGATTCCTTTCTTGTCGAATGTTTCACCAATCTTCTCCTTGGTGGAATGTTCGCACGTTTTGTAGATGCCTCGCACTTTAAGACCAGGATATCTGACACTGACACGCACCAAATAACCACAGAAAACATGAAAAAGGTTAAAAAGGAACATGTTACGCGACTTTTGCCTTTTAAAGAAGATTCACATTGTAAACAGGCATATGTCCTGATAAAGAAAAGAAATTTTCAATATTGTACAAAGGAATGACGGACTATTTTACAGTGTCAAAAAGGTGCCCATGGCCTATCAACTTACTTAGTTTGACCTCTTTCTTGTTTTGTGGAATAACTCCTATATATACCTTACTGACGGCTAAAGACAACTACTTAATCTGTAAATGTTGTGGCTTCTAACAGAAACAATACATGTGCCGACAAAAGTTGTCGCTAGAAAATAAGCCGTTTATGGAACTAACTCTATAACACGCAACGTTAGCTCACCGAACAAGAAACGAAAATTTGTACAAGTGTTTTTTATAGTGTTATCTTAACAGAGTCCTGGTCCGCAATCTTTTAGAACTTACTTACCCCATCATTCGGCATTCCTCAATAAAGAAGTATGTATAGTGTTAGATACTAATTGATGTCCAAACGAACTAAGAACTAATCGTGCACCTTTTTATAATAGAAAGCACGCAAGCACTTACCAGGAAATCTAAACTCATTTTTTTTACGTTTTTAATTTTTTTTTTACTAACCGATAAATAGACGAATGTCCGGTTTTGATAGCTGCTATAAGTGTGATACCTACAACCTACAATTAATAATACTTACTTTAATATTTTATTTGCGAATAGGTACTGAAATCTAATTATGTATAGCTGCTCTGTCTAAATTCAATGAGTTTGAATCGTAAACAGACCACGATCGTACAGAAACTGTCTTCAAATAAGCATGTTTTTCTCTAATACATACTGTAGTAATTTATTCTTTAATTTGCCACGGAAAGCAGGGTTAATCGCCATCTTTCCTAGTAGGTTTCATTCGATTATTATACACAAGACACAAAAATAATACATAATGTAACAATTACAAACGTGTAAAATATAGGGCCAAAATTTTACAGACAATTTCCTTTTGTGTATAATAATTCGACAAATTATTGTTTGCATTTTCGCGACTAGTGTTAAACTGTAAGTAAGAAATGAACTCATTCGTTAATAAAATAAAAAAAAGTGTCTCGATCCAAATAAATGTCACCAAATATAAGATAAATGTACCTAACGTGTTAAATTAACAAAAAATATACAGTAGGTTTGAAATAAATGTGTATAAATAATACATAATGTATTTAAGTAACAAAAACTTATTTACAATGTCTGTTTCAGTTAAAAACGAATATTGAATCTATTTTTTTGTTTTTTGCATTAGACGGGTCGATTTTTTTTTTTATAAGTAGGTAGGTAGTACCTCTTTTTCAATACTTATCTAACGAATATTGATATTGATTTCAATTTTTTTTTTTTTTAGGAAATATAACGAAACTAGATTTGATCTATTTTAATAATATAAGTACACCTAGAAACCATTGAAAAATTGTCATTGTCAAAATTGGGTTGTGTAAATTTTTTAACAATTAAATAACCAATATTAACTGCATTAATTAATAGAAAAGTAGATTTTCCGTACGTATACACGTTGTAAGAATACTAGGTAGGTAGTTCTAGACCTGTGTGTACGATACCTATTTGAAAAATTGTAATGTTTTTACAGTTAGTTCCAGACAGACAGAAACGCCTAGCATTTTATGTCTTAAGATTGATTTTCTCTGACGTTATGGATATTTTGATGTTACAGCTACATTGAAACAATTTGTTTAATTTTGAAAA
Source organism: Crambus lathoniellus (assembly GCA_949710035.1). Classification (NCBI taxonomy): domain Eukaryota; kingdom Metazoa; phylum Arthropoda; class Insecta; order Lepidoptera; family Crambidae; genus Crambus; species Crambus lathoniellus. The sequence continues at coordinate 5,720,559 of OX453303.1, read as the reverse complement.
TTTTGACATGTAAAAAATTAAAAAAAATATTATTAATTTGCCTACATGTAGGTAATAATGAATGAAGGCATCTTTGTATGATTGAATTCTAAATCCAAAGTGCTTCGGTTTATCTGCTACTAACTGTACTCTTTTTGTTGGTCTTCCAATGCGCGAAGGTTGACTGAAAAAGTTGAGCCAAAATTAAACAGTTCATTAATGTTACGAGGAAACGAAAAAAGAGTTAATATAGATTAAAAAAAAAGAATTAGTCATGTACTATTCGGTAAGTTTTATTTACTCAGTTCGAAAACGGGTGAGTTTTTAAATTTATATTAGACACAAGAAAAGGGTACTTTTTATTATGATGAGATAGCGAAAATTTCTACATTTGCTAAGCTATTGAAGACTCTACATATTAAGACGGTTAATGTCCTAAGGTTTTAAATACGTAGGTAAGTAGTATTTTTTATTCGTCACCCAAAAAGTCCTTGGTATAGTACATAATTATTAACTTAGGGGTACTTATTTATACAGAAAGAAGGTGAGTTGTTCATGTGCGATTGTAGCGTACCCATCCAGTTTTTTCTATATAAATTTGTATATAATGGTGGCTCCTCACGACGCGCCGAGCCAATTTGCACGAGCCAGCGCAACCTTTCTCACAGCGAGTGATGTCACGAGTCACGCGACTACGCGCCAGACCGCGCCCCCTCGAGCGAGGCTTGAGGCTCGAGCTGAAGCTTCGTAACTCGGAATATCACGCGCCGTGAGAAGCCGGCTTTACTGTCCTTACAAAAGCAGTACCTACAAAGAGCTCAGCCGGGCTAGCATGAGCGGCTTTTACCACGCGATATGATATGGTACGGCATCCCGTCTTGCTTACACCTTAGTGGGGTAAGCAAGACAACTTGCCGTACCATATCATATCGCGCGTTATAAGCCGCTCATGCTAGGCCGGCTGAACAGAAAGCACGAACGCGTGACCACTTTCTTTAAAATAGACCCCTAGGAATTATTAAAAGCGAAAGATATAATGTCTAGAGCGAGATAAGAAGCTTGTTAGATAGATTTTAAATCTATTTTATTTGTATTATGTAAGCAACAAGACATTAAATATACATGTACTTAGTTCTAAAATGTATGTATAAGTGTAAACATTATTTTAAATCTGTTAAATTTTGATGTTGTATTTGAAATGTGATATTTTTTGTTGGAAATGTTTTCTGCTTATTTCAATGATCGAAATATTATAAAATAAAAATAGGATTTGCTGTAAAGTTGCTAACAAACATAATTAAAATATTTATAAGATATTATTTGAAGTTATGGGCTTCCTTATAATAACTTATCCTTAATTTATGGGATTATTAATTTTCAAGAAAAGAATACTATTTTAAATCACTATTCATCATATACAAAAAATAAGGACAATAACAGAAAATACTCTATTAAATATTGAACAGATAAAATTTTACATTTTAAATATTTGATGAAATCATAAATTAACTTCAATATTTTACTGTGAATTTCAACATCACATATCACAAGCAATAAATTTTAATTATTTACAAAATATTACAGATTATATTTACTTATAAAGTAGATTATTTTTAAATCGTCCAAATGTTATTTATTATAATGAGTAACACATATAAATTATTTTAAGAATAACAGTTGTCAAAATAACTCATAAATACCTACATGTATATAAACATTATTAATTATACAAAGAAATACATTACTGAAACAAATATGATATAAAATTTACTTGATACTGGAAAAATCTTACTATAACGCGAGTTTTTCTAGTATAAAGATTTTATTAGGAAAATAGTACCTAGGTATTGTGAATGCAAAAATGTAACGCAAAAAATTATTGTAAACTTAAATAAAATTATATACTTAGGTGAATCTTTAACGGCACTGTTATAAAGTAAATATTAATATGACGTAATTACAACTGCTCACGTTATGCTGAAACAAAGTCACTTGCAGCAGTTGCAGCAAATATTATAAAGTCGTTACCACATCTCTCTTATGAGTCGCCAAACAAATATAGCTCTTATACCATACACGCTAAGGGCACGGTGAAGGTGAACTGAACTTGCAAAATGTAGATGTTTTATTGTCCGTTTTAGTTTGCCTCAGCGTGGAGCCCCTGTTCTATAGCTCCAGTCGAACTAATGGAATCGTGACCCACGATAAATTAAATTTCTTATAGCTATATTAATTCATTAAAGTCGAAAATCAAACTTATTGACAATGACACTGACCCTTATAGTGTTGACGCTTACAAACAAAATTATTAGCATTGGGTCATTAATATTTGTTTCAACTGTACAACTTTGTACATGACAAGCTCGTGAGCGGTTTGTTTCAATCTCTATGTGTGTAAACACACCATGCTGAAAATACGAGAGGAAAGTTTGGGGTGATTTGTTTTGCTTATCTCCATAATAATAGAACGTTGAAAGCGACAGGAGGCGCTGCTCTATGTGGTAGCTCTTACAGTTCATTTCACACAAGAAGGCCGCAGGCATATCACTGGAACTAAAATGTAGATTCCTTATATCCATAACGATAGAGCTCAATTTCGTATGTTGGAAGCGACTGAAGCGCCACCATCAAGGGAATACTTTAGTGAAACGGAGTCTAAGTGAAGCGGACTTGAACATGAACTGTTAGGACAATTTGAAAGTAATACCTCTTATAAGCAAATGGCGCTTAACGCCAATATACCTCCGTTTCTAAATTAATAAAACTTGGATATTGCGAAAACGTTTGCAAATTAATTAGTATTCTATTGCAAACACAAGTAAAAACACTAAAGTTAGTAAGTAAAGTACATCGATCTATCTTCACATTTGTTCGCATTCTGTTATTTTTAAGTTTATACAAAACAATTTGTTATGTTAAGTACATATTTTTTTATTAATAATTGTTAGGTTTAACAAAAAATGAGACATGCAATTCCTAAAAAGCACTAAGCAATTTTATTATCCCTCATATTTTACTTATTTTAAATATTTATTAAAATAATTATCAACAGAAAAGTGCGTGTTAAAGATAAATTAAAACGATGTTATATGTTTAAAATCGAGTTATGTGTACGTATATGCAAGTTAGGTATTTGATGTAACTAGATGAATATACAAGCTTGGTATAAAACAAGGAGATTTTAATAAAATTGATATGTGAAAAAGTTTTGTTTTATTTCCATTTGACTATAATGTATAGTGCGACAAACATTTCTGTTCCGGTGATAATCTTTGGAACTAAAGCAGCTTTCATACGACAGACCATTTTGACAGTTGTTAATTTCTTATTGCAAGTGGTTCCTCTGTCACGGCTGTCGCAAGAACAGACAGAGATGTGGGACTACATCACTGTGCTTTTTGTCAAAAAATCGATTTATCGTTTGTCCCATTTAGTCATAGTAGCTATCGTGATAGAACGCGACTACACGATCACCGCGCAGTTAGCAAAGACGCGCGATCACATCGAGCCTAGCCCATAAGGACACCTATTCGATATCAGTATGTTTGACTGCGGATTCGCACGACTAAAATTCGCGCGAACTTGCGACGATCGTGTAGTCGGAGTCGTTAAGAGTTTATATTTATTTATTATTTATAATAAATTAATCTCTCAATAACTAATTATTCATATTATTATTGATGTCAATTTTGCTGACGTAAAATGCATCAAAGCAAATTGATTTCAAGAAATCCGAGCATGCAAATTAGTATAAGTTAAATTATTAATTATGTTGGGTACATTTCAAACAGTGATCAAAATAAAAGAAATATTTAGGAATTCATAGACATGTGTATTTCTAGAATATTTAAATTCAATATTAGATCTATATGTGAGATTTTGATATACCTACTTTTACATACATAAGAAATGCTCGAGTTTATACAAAACATAAAACTAATTTAACAAGTGACTACTACAACAAAATATTCATATACCCTGAATCTCACAATTCAATTTTAGTCTATATCTATTATCTATTAAGATACTTCTGGAACATTTTTTAATACATTATTACTTAAAATTAACTAATAAGAATAAAGTTTGCAAAACTAGAACTTTTAGAAGAAAAAACCTGTTATTTGTACATGGCAATAATATAAAAACAAATTAAAAATAAATTTTCTGTTACCTACATCTAAACATCGAAGACAAATTTATTATAACTCTTAAGTTGCAGAAGACAAAGTTCACAATCCATAGAAGTGACATGCTACCAATGATAAATACGATTGAGTTTAATTTTACATAAATAACAACAAAATTTATAGAGGATGGCCCATTTAGATACGTCAGTATGGGCATGTCTGAAACTAGAATACAATATAAACAATTTAGGAACTATGGAACGTATTTTTAGGAACTATGTCATGAAAAACGATTTCATGACATAGTTCGTAAGGACAGATCAATGTATGTATTACTAGCGACCTACCCCGGCTTCGTCCGAATGCAAAGTGCGGATACTAATGCGGTGTCAGTTCATACACTACTCTACGCGCCTTGCCCGCCGCTGCTACCGGAGACGAATGCAGGGCTCGACCGCACAGAGCGGTGGGGTGGCGGGGGCGATTGGGTATTTGACTGATTTTTTTTTATTGACTTAAAATGTTCATTTAATTAGTAGCAACACAACATAGGTATTTATATTAAAATATCTTGCATATTGTCAGCAATATAGAGCATCAAACTTTCTAATTAGACAAGGAGAACGCTATAGAAACGTGACGTCACATTTCTATAGCGCCATACTTTCGCCATAGAAAATTTCGTTTTAGAAAGAGATAGCTAGAGTCACGATTAAGTAGCTCATAATTCGCTTGTTATAATACAGATTGGATTTATTTTTTCACATTTGATAATCATTAATGTTATATTTCTGAATGTCATAATTAAATATCTACATTTCAACAACAGTCAAATACCCAATTGCCTCAAGCGAGTCCCGTCATCGGTGTGAGAAAGAGAAATTATTTCATAGTTATATTTCAACAAACTTCCACAAAACCTAGACAAATTATGTATATAATCCTTTCTCAGCAATCACTCTGCCTTTTGGTGAGAACCGCTTGGAAATCCGTGTAGTAGTTTTTGAGTTTATCGTAAACAGAAGACAGACGCGGCGGAGGACTTTGTTTTATACTATCTAGTGATAGTTTTAGACTTGACCACACTGACCGATCTATGGGCCACCCGGTATATTACTTATTACCGGGTGGCCCATTTAGATTTCATTTTATCCGAGTAGCAAGTGAGCAGACCAAATTACGTTGAATTCACTCAGTAGTTTTTCATAAACGAACAGAGAAAAACTTTGATAGCCGTTATTTTTGTTATCTATCCTGCAAACAATACGAATAACTACTTTTTTAAGATATGTAACGTACAGTTTTAGCTTCTTTTCTACTTTTACCAATGTAAAAGCAGAAAATTACATTCTTCGTCATAAATGAAGAATGTAATCATTCTTCATTTATGACGAAAAATAAATGAAAAAATATCATGAAAGGAATTTTCACGAAAAGATAAAAAAAAATACTTTTTTTATCCTTTCGTAAGAAAGGATTTTCGATATTAACGTGAGTGATATGAAGAGATGAGAACAATTACATTATGTAGGCACCTATTTACAAAACAACTACAACACCGCAAATACAAGTTTTTAATGTAAAACTATTTATTTCCCTAATTCTTACTTAAGGCGCTACTCGGAAAAAGTATGGACTTTTTGATATAAAACCATAGGACGGTTAGAGTAGTTACAAATCTGGTAGTAAGATATATATTTCTTCATTCCTTTATCTAGATTTGTATAGTTCCAGAAACACGATTTTATGATGTTGTCTCGACACTATTTCTTTTCGAAAAGACCTCTAAAAATACGAAAAGCAAGATTATTCTTAAATGGTGTTACATATACTATTGGAAATTGGTTTAATTAATAGACACCAATAATATTTAGGATCGTATAGAAGCATTTTAAAAAATTCGCTATAGTTTTTTAATACGAGGTGATTTTGTGTTTTTTCGCCTAATCTGCAAATTCGGTCTTACTCCCGCGCGCACCATTTTCTCATTGCCCTCTCGCTTCAGCATATTTTTTCCGAGTATCGCCTTAAAAAAAATCTTCCACATTCAATATAAGTATATAAATGGTACATAGCACAAATATACATAAAACGAGATTTTTGTACCTTTGTACACAGTACATACTTAGATAATTACACTATATTAAATTAAAGTTTTGGTTACTAAAATTATTATAAATTTTAATGATTCGCAAAGTTTTAAGAACCAAAGACAAGCGAAACAGTAGAACAGAGCGATTCAATATTGATGGCGTGAATAGGGTTGCCAACTATACTGGTAATAAACAGTATTACATAATATACTGATTTTCACTATATTATACTTACTGTTGAACAAGAATAAAGTACTTATACAAAATAATGTTTTTAGAATCAAATGCCACAAATTAATATAAAAATTCTTTCCCTTTTTTCTAAAATAATGTTTATTATCCTTCCTAGACCTGAATGAAATTTGCATAAAATCTGTGTTAGTAGAATATGACAGACGCGGCATAGAGGTGATCTGCTTTCAATTGCCAACTACCGGGTTTACACTGCACTTTATGACATAATGTATATTAATTTATTGGCGTTTGATTAGATGTCGTGACGACAATGAATGCGTTTCTTTTCTTAACACTCGCCTGCATCTGCATATAACTCTGCATCCGATATCTAAGTACATTTTGAATCAACCATACTTTATTTCTTGTAAAAAAAAAGTTGGCAACCTTAGTTGTGAAGTTAGTCACTATGCGCGTACCTTGCAGCATAACCTCTTCCAAACGCATACATCAACAACAAATTTGTACTCCGCATCGTATCGCGCGATGTTCAGAAACGCTAAATAGTTTGAACATACATCATTGACAGACCTACTTTTACTTTTTTTACTTGATTTAAATTGGAATTTAAACCTTTTATTCATTGTAAAAGTCTAAATATATATAGGTACAGTCAAGAAATTTAATTCACTACCCATTTCGTTGAAATATTGTTTGATATTCGCAATGCATTAAGGTTGAAAATTCTGCTTCTTGTCACTATAATGTCATTCTTATGGTGAAAGTTTACTGTCCGATATTTTAGGTGTTTAGGCGAGTTGGAAGTTTCGTTCCTCGACTGTACATGATACCGAAAAATCTTTTTAGCCTTTATTAATATCTGTACCCCAACCCAAGCACGAAAAACTATAGTTCTGGAAAATGGTAATTGTGAACGATATTATCCGGCAATATAAACGCGTCGTGCTGTCGTTTCATTACTTTAACTATAGTTGACTATACCATCACGATGATGACGCGAATAGTTTTTTCTATTTTAGTTCCATAATCGACCGTAGCGGCGCTGCTTTGGTTTTTATACAAGATATTACCAATACCAGAATGAGAGTAGATCGTGTATGGGGTAATGATATGAAATAGTATAATTAATAAACATACCATTTTATCCTCGAGTTTCTCTTCACTCAACCTCATCATCAGTCTCATCCATAGGTTCAATCTTAACGCTAACAAAATCAGTAGGTTCGAGCTCCATAGAAATATGCTCTATTGATTCCTCACATTTCTCTTCATCAGTCTCTTCATCTTTGGTATCACCACCTTCAGTATCTTCACCTTCGCCATCACCTTCCTGACTTTGTCCTTGTCCCGCTTTGTTCTTGGCTTCCTCAGCCAGTTTCTTTAAAGTCACAAAGTCTGATAGTAAGATGTCATTTCTTTGTCGTTTTGGGGGTCCAAATATGGTATTCATAATTTCGTCTTCGAGACCCAAGTTGCATTCCCGAGGGTCTAAGATTTGGAAGAAATCTTTTAATACTGCGTCTACTCCTTTCAAGTAGTGGCGTCTACGCAAGTGTTTCATTAAAGTGCGTTTCACAGCGTAGGATTTCGGACAGAGCTTGCACTGTAAACGAAAAAATTCAACTGGTTACAATCGAAAACATTCTTGCATCGGATGAAAAATACTGAAAACTACAGGCGTACTTTTAACTCTGACCCTGGTAACATTTGTACGTCCTGTAGATCAGATAATATTTGGCATTAGCATAATTGCATAATTTTGATATGAAAAACACAAAATGAGATTAGTTGAGGACCGAGGATGTAGACAAGTCTACTAAGTGCTGTACTATTACTGCCACTAGACTAACACATATAGAGATGTGGCATCTCTAAAACGAATGAGAATTTGCCACAATAGGTACAAACTTTTTGGCTCATATGGATAAAGAGGGTGCTAAACGGATGTAATCTAGGCTTTCGACAGAGGTGACCTTGGGGGGAACTCGGTTTCCATCCGCGATATTTGATGGATTTTGTGTTAAATCTATCGTCTAGACTCTAGACGGATGGAAACAAGCAGTCACCTCTGTTGGAAGACCAGATTACATTCGTCTGAAACCCGCTTAAGGCCGTTTGTCCACGTACGATCCGGTCCGATTTTTTCTCGGAAGACGGAACAGTCAATATGGGATCTACGCGCACACATCAGATCCGAGCTCCGATGTAGCAGGCCATTTGTTCACGACGACGTCCGTCTCGCTGCATCCGTCTAGACGGACCGAAGAAGCGGTTTATATATTTGTATTGACCGTCTGTCCACTCAAGTCCCGGCGTCTGAGTTCCGTCATCCGTTTTTTTGACGGGCTCCGGGAATTTAGCTAGATCGGATGAACCGTTACTTCGGATCCGGATCAACACTTCGTCCGAATTGTGAGCGTAGATTCCATATTAACTGTTTCACTCACACGCACAACCTCTCAGTATGAAGTGGCTCGTCCGGGATCGGACGCAGTGGACAAACGTATTCCGGTGTCCATCCGTCCAAGTCAAAACACCAGGGACCGTACTCTGAAACGCAAATCCGAAACTTCGGTTAGCCACGCCCCTTTCACTCGATTCCGTCTCGACTAGAGAGTGAGAGGGACGGGTATACCGAAGTTTCGGGTTTTGCGTTTCAGAGTAGGCCCTCAGCTTCCGACGTCGGAAGAAAAATCGGACCGGATCGTATATGGACAAACGCCGTAAGAATATACACTTACCCGGATCATATTAACATCACTGTGCGTGATTACATGGTGCCTTAGCCCCGCTGTAGAAGTCAGCGTCTTACGGCACAGTGGACAGCCGTAGCGGGTGCCCGCGTGCACAGTACGTAAGTGACGCATCATGTAACGCTCGTCTTAGTAAACCGCTTAACAATACACACTCACCCGAAACATATTGACGTCGCTATGAGTGATCACATGGTGCCTTAGCCCCGCTGCAGAAGTCAGCGTCTTACGGCACAGTGGACAGCCGTAGCGGGTGCCCGCGTGCACAGTACGTAAGTGACGCATCATGTAACGCTCGTCTTAGTAAACCGCTTAACAATACACACTCACCCGAAACATATTGACGTCGCTATGACTGATCACATGGTGCCTTAGCCTCGCTGCAGAAGTCAGCGTCTTACGGCACAGTGGACAGCTGTAGCGGGTGCCCGCGTGCACAGTACGTAAGTGACGCATCATGTAACGCTCGTCTTAGTAAACCGCTTAACAATACACACTCACCCGAAACATATTGACGTCGCTATGAGTGATCACATGGTGCCTTAGCCCCGCTGCAGAAGTCAGCGTCTTACGGCACAGTGGACAGCTGTAGCGGGTGCCCGCGTGCACAGTGCGTAAGTGGCGCATCATGTAACGCTCGTCTTGGTACTTGCGGCCTGGATATAACGCAAACATTGTCAAGTATGAACCGACTATACCTCGGCTTATGTCTACCAAGCCATGTAGTAAAACCACGGAACATAAAGAGGATAGAAGGATCATGTTCATCGATCAACGATACCACTAGATAACCGGTTGGAGTATCTAAAACGGCTGAGCTAATAAGAGCGCACGTCAAAGGTGCGTCTCGCTCTTATTTCATATCGATTCCTGACATTTTTGACGTATGATGGTAATTTTTTATCTGTTTAAAAAAGTCATTCGGTTTCATATTTGAGTTGTGTTTTAGGTCGTGAGGCGTCATCTAGTGGTATTATTATTCGCAGATCATGTCACGCATTTTGTATCGAATGGAGCGTGGAATCGAAAATAATTTGGTTGCTATGACAACTTGAATAAATTATTTTTACTATTTTGCATTCACAATACAATTTTTACATCCCGTCTCACAACTAGCTCCAATGAGACTCGAACCCACGACCACTGTCCGCGTGTGGTGAGACGGAAACATTTTTTCTAATATTTCATTTTAACTTGAAGCAAGTAATAAAAAATCGTACACTTGTAAAATCTATGGATTTTTTGCTGGTTTGAGAAGGGTGTTTTTATGCCCCACCCACTTACTACTATAAAAAAAATCTTGTTTTCGATGTGAATAACAGTCGGTTCAGTTTTCAGGTTCAGTATAAAAAATCTGAATATCTTTCTAGAAAATATTTAAACTCATGAACAGCTACCGGCAAAAAAATATGGATATGGACATGGGATTCAATTGACATTTGAAGCTCACATGCCCTTATAAGGACAAAATATGGGCTTCAAAATATCAAATAAAGGCCATGTCCGTATACATATTTTTAGCCGGCAGCCCCCCAGGTTTATATGGCCAATGAATAAAAACGATACGAATACGTAAATGTATTTTTAAATCAAGGCCACAGAACACAAAAAAGACGTTGTAAGTAGAAAGAGGGCGGGGTAAGCGTAAAAACCCCTTTGCTCAAACAAGCAAACCCATCATACCTACATTTGTCAATTGTTTTCGATGCCACGCTTCACTCAGAACTAGAGTGCGCGCAGGATAAGTCTGCGCGCGCTCAAAATCGAAAACTAATAACAGGGGTTAAAGAATGAAATTGCCGTTTTTTTCTTTTGTACATATAAGTTAACAACTTTTATGATATTAGAAATATATAATTTCTTTAATATTGCGTTACATTAAGACCGTATCGAGCAACTTTTGATAATTTAATAACCACGATATTTGATTATTTACATAGAAAAAACTTATCCCGAAATTTACGACTATTTTTGTTTCCAGAATTTCGTACTTTATTAGTTGTAACTTAGTGAAAATATTTTTTTTTCTCTTAAATAATGTGTCATTTAGTTCTTAAAATGTCCATAAATACGTGTGTGAAATTTTGTAAAGTTACATAATATAGTCGTTGAATAAATTACAAAAACGTTAGTATGGAAAAAAAATAATTACAAAAATCTCCATACAAAACGGCAATTTGATACTTTAACCCCTAATATTACAACTTTAGAACAAAAAATGTAGGTACTGAAACTAGCGCCAAAAACGCCCCAGTCACGCGCAGAGTTATCTGGTACGCACTTAACTTTAATAGGGGACCTGACTAATTATTTTTAGTTATTTAAAATGTTTTAGTAATATCAGCAACACAACACAGGTTTATATTTTCAAATAAATATTTTACCATTTTTTTCAGAGATATAAAGCAGAGAGACATGCTTAATCACCAAATTACAATTCAGCAGCTCATTACTTGCTTGTTATTAAGCAGATTGAACTTTTTTTTCACTTTTATTATACCTTTTTTTTTGTTTGTAGTAAGGGCAAATACAGTCTTTTCGTATACCGCTAACGGCATGTTGGACTCAGTCAGACATGGCATGTCTCTCGCCGCGCCCAGCCCTCCCGCCAAGCCTAATAGGCTTCGCGTGAGAGCTGGGCGGTTCTAACCCCTGCCCCGCCCCCTGACGAGCTCGAAAGCTCAACAACTTTACTTTTATATTTTTAATGTCACTATCAAAAATTTACATATCAATAACAGTCCGGTCCCCTATTGTAGGACATACTACTTTGAAACGTTTTCTTGTGTTCGTTCAGCCACCTGCGATCCTCGATCGAACAGGCCGCCTAATATTCGGTTTTTGTATGTAAATTTGTGATTCTGTGGCCCGTTGCGGCCAACTGACAGGCCGTTGCCTACAGGCGGACTGAACTGATAGTTTGTGGGGACCTAAAGCAGGTGCCAGAAGGATGTAATCCAAGCTTCCAACAAAAATTACCTTGGTGGGAACTTGGTTTCCATCCGTAAAGGGGTTCGAAGACTTTTGGCCTGGCTAAAGGGCTTATTACACTTATCCTAGTTAGGATCCTAATTAAGCATATGAACATACATTGCTTTCTTTGGGCTCAGTTTTAGCAAGTGATGCAATAAAAACAAGCATTGTACACTCAACAGCACATCAAGTTAAACAGTTGAACTGCGATAACAGCTTTTATTACGTAAGGCATACAGGCGGTCTCAAGGTCAACATGTATAGTCTGATGTGCTGCCGTGTGTACATATGCTTAAGTACGATCCTAACTAGGATAAGTGTAATAAGCCCTTTAGTGCTCCGCCGCCATTTTGATTTGTTTTATCAAAATAGCGGCTCACGATAAAACCTACATAGATCTATTGGGGATATTTATGCCAACCAAAAAATATATGTATAGTCCTAAAGCGTCACGTTTCAGAGTTACTTATCTGCAAAAAACTTATTTATAAGTTAATTACCATTGATATTTATTTGCAAATAACTTTGTAACGTGACACTTTAGGAATACGTTGACCATTGTTTTTTTTTTTGTTTATAAGTGTCTCTAAGCGATATAATGTGGAAAAGCGCACGATACGCCGCCATTTTGTAAAAGAAACAAAATGACGGACGTTGACCAAGCCAAAATCTTCGAAAAAACCCCTTTGTTGGATTTTGGATTACACCAATCCTCTATCTAGACGGATGCCGACAAGCAAGTTCACCTCTGTTGTAAGACCAGCCCCCCTACCGCCTAAGCACCGTCGCCGACTTGAAGCCGATTACGACGCATCGTGTCATCCTTGTCATGCGATACCAAATGTGTTACGACATGACTAGGATGGCATGATGCGTCGTAATCGTAATCAAGCCGACGACGGTGCTTAGGCGGTAGCCCCCTAGATTACAACCATCTGGATTATACTCACCGCAGAGTGGACAAGGGACCGCATCCTTTTTCACCACGTGCGTTTTCATATGCTCCCGTAGAGAGCAGGCGCTGGTGAACAACTTAGAGCACACGGTACACGTCTCTAAGTCTATGGGCATAAAACACAAATCTTGAAGACAGACTAAGGACCGTATTCAAGAACGACAGATCTCTTCCCAAGTATAGTTAGAAAGGGAGTTGCATGTATTTGCATCCCTTTCCAACTGTAATTGAGAAGAGATCTCCACTTAAGTGACGTTCTAGAATACGAGCCTTAGGCTGAGCGCAGACTTGAGTCACGATAGTTTTAAGACGGACTATTGCCTTACATAACATAAATGAAGACGCGCAAACTCTAAACAAAACGTCTCAAAGACAAAATTGTCTAATACCTACAAGAACTGCACTGCGACAAGTTTGACTAACGATTGTCGGCTTCCCTTTTGTATATATGCGGGCGCACACATCAGCGTCAAAACAGTCTAGCGATCTACCCCCTGTTTTCTAGTCTCGAAGTCTATTTTGGGGCGCCAAGTCGTCGTAGTAGACAAGACACAACAGGGACCGTACTCTGAAACGCACATCCGAAACTTCGGTTAGCCCCGTCCCTTTCACTCGATTCTGTCATGACTCGAGCGTGCGAGGGACGGGTATAACGAAGTTTCGGGTTTTGCGTTTCAGAGTAGGCCCTCAGTTTCGTTTCAGATGTGCGCCGTGTTGAAGGCAATACTGCCCCGCTAGACAAGTGACTTTCTATTATCGATATCGCCAGTAGAATAGTAGTAAAATGAATGGGATTGACATTAGACATTGCCATTTAAATCAAGTCATTTGTATTCAACATTTTCATTTAACAAGATTAATAAGCACAAGTAATTACATTATTTCATTTAATTTATTGCTACAAATGGAAATGTTTGACCAGATTATTTGAGATGTCAATCCATTAGAAATTAAAATGCATTTCAGTGCATTTATTGAGACGAAAGACGAAAATTCTAGCTGTATATATGATGCCATTTATGTAGTAATATGATTGACGTTATTTCATCTGTGTAAATATATGAACAGATATTAACTATGTCAATAACATATTATTAAATTTTATATTTACTATCATTATGTAACATAAAAAGTTGTGCATGTGGCACATAAGCACAAAGTATTAGATTAACAATTTTTTAACAAAAAAATTAAATTAACTATCTTGAGTTCCCTTATGCAGTGTAAGACCTATGCTGATTGAATGGTATATACATTTTCTTTCTATTCTACTGGCGATATCGATAATTGAAAGCCACTTGTCTAGGCCCCCAGTTTCGTTTTAGTTTTAAAGCAGACTTGTCTATGTGAGTAAAGTCTGTCTTAAAACTGTCGTGACTCCAATATGCGCTCAGCCTTACAATGCGATTCAATCTTAATGGCGGTAGTGAAGTTTGCTGCTATGTGCAGTAGAGAACCGCTCAACCTCGCTTCACTCAACCGCATGCCTCTAAACTGTCTACTGCGCATCGACTCGCGCGATGTTCCGAAAGGTCAAAATTTTAGAACGAGGTGTACGGTCACGAGCTGTAATAGGTATACAACATAAGAACCCTGTCGCATTGAAGCGTTCCGAAAGAAACGATCAGTGTCACAGAAGACATTCAATATTGTAATATGACATAGTCCTATGTAGTATAATATTATTGCTCGTGGCTTATTACGACTTATTCATTTGAAAACTTTGATCAGTTCTATTTAAAATGGTTCAGAGTGAAATCCTTCACTGCACTAATTAGTTACTTACTATAGTCTATGGTTCCGGATGGAGTCAATAACAAAAAAGTCTAAAGCATCATGCTGCTGATGCACATTGTTTCTTTACCTAAGCAGGGTCACCGAGCTGTGTAGCACCTAATGTATGCTGCTGTATCAAGTGAGTACTTAGGCACGAGCCCGCTGCGAGCCGCTCTCGCGCGTGGTTCGCTGTAAGCTCGCAGTGACCCGTCGAATGGCGGTTTCAATGCGAACACAATGGCGGCTCGCAGTGTGCGCGTGGAAAAAATCGGCTGTTTCATACAAAACTGCAATACCGAATGGGCCACAATGTATGGAACAGCTGATTTTTTTTTTGGCGATATCGCACTTTGTCCCATACTAAAAGTTGTTTGTATTGATGGGTACTTTCACCCCATGGAGTATATCCCTTGTTTAAACTAACACCCTGTATAGCCGCGACGCGAGCTTCAAACGAACGTCTTCATCATGGAGTGGACAGATGAAAAAGCTATTAATTTAATTGAACTTTATCAAAATACTCCTGTGTTGTGAGACAGTAAAGAAAAAATTACTATAAAAAATTAAATTTAATGTTCTTGAAATGTTTACGGATTTCTTGAGACTTCATATTATGCAATAGTAAATTATTAGAACGATTTCTATTTTTGAATATGTCACTTTGCCAGAATCGCATTTTCGATGATACTGTACATTAACAAGAACGCAGCACCATTTGAGACATGTCGCCGTGATTTCTTCACGAGGACTGCGCTTCCGGGAGCTCGTAGCTCGCTACGCGATGAGCGTGGACGACCCGTACTCACTTGCAGGTTGATACAGTAACAGATACGTTACGTGCTACACAGCTCGGTGAGTGCCATGCTTTACGCTACGCGCAGAGACATAATCAGTTATTATAGTCTATGCTTCCGGATGGAGCCAATAACAAAAAAGTCAATGGCATCATGCTGCTGATGCACGTTATGTTTGTTTATTTATTTGACAATCATTTTGGAATGGACTTTAGGAAGAAAAATAAAAAAATAAAATTATACAAAAAAATATATTCCTTCTCTAAAATTACGTTACAGAAAAAATATTACTCTTAATTTAGGTGCAAGTACATTATTTATACTAGATCTCACTTACTCTCTCCAGTATGTTTTCTAATGTGGTATGTCAATTTCGATTTCTGAACGAACGTTTGGCCGCAGTAGAGGCAGGAATAGGATCTGTCCTTTGTATGAGTTCTGCAACAATACAATCAATATGTATGGGTGTTTGTGGTAATATCCGTCATTTCTTATTTCCATTATAGTGGTGCTCAAACTACTACAGTTTGGTATTGGAACAATGTATGTGATGGTTTGCAATATTTATTTATTTAATACTAGCTTTCCGCTTAGCCCGCGTGGAGTACCGCGGGAATGTGATATTTTTCTGGGATAAAAAGTAGCCTACATTCTTCTCCAGGCTACAAAATATCTGTGTCCCAAATTGCAGCCAAATCCGTTCAGCCATTTTGGCATGATTGAGCAACAGACATCCAAACATTTAAACTTTCACATTTATAATATTAGTAGACTTTTTATTTCTTTCAGGAATCCAGCCAGTAGGCCTTAATAGCTAATATAGTAGATTGTACAACAAGTGCATAAAACGTATTTTACGTAGTTTATTTACTTACGTATTTTATGTACGAGTTATACACTCTGCTTTTCACTTCGAATGTGAGAAAAATAAATAGCAATATTGCAAAAAAGAAATAATAAAGACTTCGCCATATTGGCGGGAAGACTTTCTTATTCTTTTTTTATACGTGGCAGTGGCAGCACAGTGACTTTAGCGTAGATCGTAGTCCATAATGCTTTTGAAATAAGTACTTATTTCTTAGAAAAGTCATTAATTTTGCCTAGTTTTATTAATTTAGTAATTTAAAATAGATTAGGTATATGTACAAAATTAAAGAAACAGAATGAAATAACAAGTTTATTTAACGAAGTTTAATAAAATTGCGTGTGTGACTGTTTACCTGACGACCTTTGTCTTAGAGTCTGACTTAGAAGAAGATTTTACTTTATGCACTAGAGCATAAAAAGCGATTTTATGCAGCCTATACCCAACATAAACACGAACTTTACGAGCATGAGAAGTGAAAAAAATATTTTATGGTCACTTAGGGCCTAAACTGCATCACGCGGACGCCCGCGCGGTTCCATACAAAAGTGCTCCGTCGCGGGCCCCGACGCGGGCACCAGTCGCGGGGGGGGGGCCCGCGCCCGCGCCTTGTGGCCCGTTTCCCCGCGACGGTCGCCCGCGCGGGTGCCCGCGACGGGGCCCGCCAGCGGTAGCACGGTAGCGCGCACGGGCTTGTTCAGTCAATAGCGCTATGTGATGCGGTTCCACGGAGCCCGCGCGCGTGTCCACAGACGGAGACACGAAACGTGTGCCCGTCGCGGACGCCCGCCCGCTTTACTCAGTTTAGGCCCTTAGTGTCTTACTTCATTAGAAAACATTGACCCGGTCCGTTAACATTATCCAATAATCTGTTGCTTCGTGGTAGTTGCTATTTTTTTTACAATAAGTGAACGAACTGATTTTTTTTATTTGTATAAAATATTTTTAAAAATATCTGACACAACACAGATATTTATTTTCAAATATTTTCGGAGATATAGAGCTTCAAACTTCCTTATTAGTGATTATTAATGATGTGAATAAGAAAGGAGTGAATGATGAGATGACGGGTAACAGAGGGGAGTGGAGGACATACTGCCCCGACCCCATATAGAATTTATTGGTATAAGGAGATAATGATGACTTTTTTAACCCTCGACTTAAGTCGTAAGTACTTGTTGTAAGTTTGACGTGTCTGTGTAGCTGTCTGTGGCATCGTAGCTCCTGAACGAAGGGACCGATTTCGATGCGGTTTGTTTTATTCGAAAGCTGACGTGATCGAGCTTGTTCTTAACTAGGTCATCAGCTCTTTTAGTTAGCTATAGTAGGGATCTGACACGCATAATGGGTATTTACTTACAAACGTTTGTATGTAATTTAAAAAGAATTTCAAACAACTCCCGGGACACCCGTACGGCTGCATTCATGCAGTACGATCACATTAGTGTATTTACCTCGTATGCGAAGTACAGACGCCCTTGTCGGAGAATGTTCTAGGGCAGTGCGGGCACCCGTACGGCCGCTCGCCGGTATGTCTCCGCTCGTGGCGCAACATGTTGGAGCGCTGCACGAATCGCTTCAGGCAGTACGATTAGTTTATTTACCTCGCATGCGAAGTACAAGCGCCTTTGTCAGAGAATGTTCTAGGGCAGTGCGGACACCCGTACGGCCGCTCGCCGGTATGTCTCCGCTCGTGGCGCAAGATGTTGAAGCGATGCACGAAACGCTTAGGCAATACGATTACATTCGTTTAGTTACCTCGCATGCGAAGTACAGGCGCCCTTGTCAGAGAATGTTCTAGGGCAGTGCGGACACCCGTACGGCCGCTCGCCGGTATGTCTCCGCTCGTGGCGCAACATTTTGGAGCGCTGCACGAATCGCTTCGGGCAAGAGACGTATTTCCGTAGCGCACGAGTTTGAATTCGCATTCTAAATTGAAAAAATTCGCATGTGAATTCCTAACATCGGTAGTTTTGAATAATCACACCTGTGAATTCTGCAACGAGTTTCTACTAGTAGAATTCATCATCTTTATTAGTCTGTGGCCGCAAAATGTCGTCACTGACAATCATATGACAAGTGTTTGTGTTTTCTATTTGCTATAGTTTTAAAGTTTCTCTGTGATTTTGAAACAATTAAACAGATTTCGAACGCTACAAAAATGCATGAAAACGGGTGTAATAGAATTCGATTTCGTAGATGACTGGTTGACGTATACGTTTTCAATTCGTATTCAATTTTCATTTCGAGCGCTACGGAAATACGTCTCCAGTACGATTACATTAGTTTATTTACCTCGCATGCGAAAGTACAAGCGCCTTTGTCAGAGAATGTTCTAGGGCAGTGTGGACACCCGTACGGCCGCTCGCCGGTATGTCTCCGCTCGTGGGGCAACATGTTGGAGCGATGCACGAATCGCTTCAGGCAGTACGATTAGTTTATTTACCTCGCATGCGAAGTACAAGCGCCTTTGTCAGAGAATGTTCTAGGGCAGTGCGGACACCCGTACGGCCGCTCGCCGGTATGTCTCCGCTCGTGGCGCAAGATGTTGAAGCGATGCACGAAACGCTTAGGCAATACGATTACATTCGTTTAGTTACCTCGCATGCGAAGTACAGGCGCCCTTGTCAGAGAATGTTCTAGGGCAGTGCGGACACCCGTACGGCCGCTCGCCGGTATGTCTCCGCTCGTGGCGCAACATGTTGGAGCGCTGCACGAATCGCTTCGGGCAGTACGAGCACGCGTGACGGGGGCCTTCGTGGATTTGGACATGCTCGCGGAATGAGTCCTTTTTCTGTGAACAATAGAGTTTTTAAGACAGTTGGAATCTTTCAATTTTCACAAAAATAACTGGATATTTTAGTTTTTAGAATAACTTTTGAAAGTATCAGTTTTTTTAAGTATGTGCAGCATACGTCGTTGGTCCTTCGTGCACGAAAGTTAATATAATTTTACGACGGTTTTCTGATTTAGTTTAAGAAGAAAAGGCAACAATGTAGGCGATCTCTTTTTTTGCGTGATAGTTTTGGTCAAGATAAAATTTTATTCTTGAAGACAAATTCTGTAATGTGCTTAATTATTATGAAACGCTCATAGAAGAAATACATTAATAAAAACATCACAAAAACAATAAAAAAACAACCTTTAGACATTAAAATTAGCTTAACGAATTAGGACTTTAGGACGTCAGCGGGCAATTCTGCCCAAAACACCTATCGATGGAGCATTCGGTTTTACTAGTTTTACGTCCGAATACTAGGAAGCGACTCAACTTTAGGAGCGTCTCAAACATCATGCCGTCTCTTTCATACGCGTGACATTTAAAGCGACGAACACGGAAATGTTTGAGACGCCTTTAAAGTATTGTAGCGTTCGAGTATTTAGCCGTAAGTCTAAATGCCAGCTCCAAACCTTGGCCCAAACATTGCGCAATACAGTGCCACAAACTTTTCTGTTCCGGTGACAGTGGCGCTACGTACGTTTTTCTTTCTTTTGTAGCAATTTAACCGGCCCTGACTTCTAAGAACTTCAGCCGCAAGCAGCGCTATGGTTGGACATCAAGTTGACAGCAGAATGACATTTAAAAAAAACACGCTAGTTTCACATTTTGGCCACCGGCACAGCAAAGTTTGTGGCACTTTACATCGTACATTGACACTTTTGAAATAACCTTTTTAGACTTGTTCTGTCAAATGTGTCAATTTACGATGTATTGGCAAATGTTTGGGCCAACCTGTGGATATGGCATTATAAAAGTACAAAACCCTACATGACACTCCTTATCCAGGTGGCAGGAGATAAATGGCTACAGAAGGGAAGAGACCGAGAAACTTGGAAAGGAATGGAGGAGGCCTTCACCCGAGAAGGGATTCATAGACATAAAACACATGATTAAATTAAGTAATTATTGTAACTTTACTGTATTGCTATGAAACAATAAAGGCTTACTATTATTATTATTGGGAAGCTCCGGCATATATATGCGTCCAAAATTCCTCAATGTCTCAAGACTAAGGTCTTTGACTAGTGTGTATTGCCAGTTATGACTTATGGAAGCGAGACGTGGTATTTTACTATGGGTCTCATAAGAAGGCTCAAGGTTACCCAGCGAGCAATGGAGAGAGCGATGCTTGGTATTTCCCTGCTCGATCGAATCAGAAATGATGAGATCCGCAGGAGAACTAAAGCTCGAAGGATTGCTCAGTTGAAGTGGCAGTGGGCAGGACACATAGCGCGGAGAACCGATGGCCGTTGGGGCGGAAAGGTTCTCGAATGGCGACCGCGAACCGGTCGACGTTCCATGGGCAGGCCCCCTATAAGGTGGACCGACGATCTTGTCAAGGTCGCGGGAAGCCACTGGATGCGGGCAGCGCAGGACCGATCGTTGTGGAGATCCTTGGGGGAGGCCTATGCCCAGCATTGGGCGTCGTATGGCTGAAATGATGATGATGATTATTATTATTACATGACACTCACCGTGAAAACCTTCTGACAGTAGTCGCAAGTGTAGCTCTGCTGGTTGGGCCTGTGTTCCTGCTTGTGCATATACAACGAAGACTTGTGCTGGAAGGATTTACCGCACTCCGTGCAGGAGAACGGGTGGCGGCCAGGGTGGCGGATGAGGTAGTGAAGTTTCCTATGGAATGAAATAATTATTTAAATTCCTTATGACGTGATAACGTCTTAAAAATCGATGAACGCCGGCTGCACGCACGAAAATATGTCACGTTCCGCGTGCAAGCGAGAGCGCAGAACAAGCGATAGAGAGGCACGATCCGGCTAAGCGTTCGGCTTGTGACGCGAGGAGAGACAGCGGCATATTGTTATCACGTAAAATTATCGTCCGTAAACCGACTTTACAGACAACCGATTTTTTATTGCCAAATCATCATGACAGCCTAGCATGCGTTTTGTCAACAAGATATTTTGTCGATTCTTATCCGACTGTTAACATGATTTGTCTCGTTCACGCGTTGGCGCGGGTGAGACACTATAGTACAACTACACAGATACGATGACCGCCGTCTCCAGGGATCTGTGCGAGTGTGACGCCACTATATTTACGCGGGAGCGACAGGGACAGGTAATAACAGGTCATTGTACGAGATTCTTCGTGCCCCACGACCGTACTTTATAAAATTATCTCGTGGTGGACACTGTGGTGGAAACTGTTATTTCATGTCCACAGTGTGTCAATGTCAAGTCATCAAGTCGCAAAAAATACAAGCAAGGCAACATCACGTGTCGTTACCAAACTTAACATTACACCATATCATATAAATCTCGAACTTAAAGAAAATATAACTATTGCTAAAGTACGGTCGCGGAGTACGAAGAATCTCTTGCGTAAATAAAATGCGTAACGCTCGCTTGAGAAGGGGCGGTCATCGCATCTGTGCGAGCGTGATTTACGTGGGAGCGACAGGGACAGGTAATAGCAGGTCAATGTACAAGATTCTTCGTGATCCGCGACCGTACTTAAGGCAATTAAACAATTATTGGCCGTGGCGATGTCCCGACTTCACATGACACAGTATATTTACCTCTCATCGCTCGTCTACATCACATTACACAGTATATTTACCTCTCATCGCTCGTGTACATCACCTCCCGGCACAGCTTGCACTTGAACTTGCCGGGGCCGTGCACCTGCGTCATGTGCGTGCTGCAGGCGCGGGCCGTGGCGAAGTCCTTACCGCATATTATGCAAGTGCTTGAGCGTTCTTGTTGCATTGCTTCGGTGCTGTGCACAGACTGGGGAAAAAGACTATACCTATTGAAAATGGTCTAACAATTTGCAGCAACATAATATTATATGCTATTATAATTTTTAGTAGCAGCCTCTTCGACCAAGGACCAAGCTTTAAACCTTATTCATGAATATGATAAACAAAAAATATGCTCGTAGGTATATTATGTATCGACGACCGATTTGGCGCAGGGGTAATCTACCTGCCTTCTGCGCCAGAGGTCTCGGGTTCGATTCCCGAACAAGACAAATATTTGTGTGCATGGACATGTCTATTTGTTTTGGTCTGGGTGTTTTCTATGTAAATTAAGTATGTATTTACAAACAAAAAGTATTTAAGTATATATTTATCCGTTATCAAGTTCACGTAGACACAGTTTCTTAAGAAATTAACTACGGGCTTAGATAATTGGTGTGATTGTAAGAAAATATTTATTTATTTATGTATGCATTGGTTAGTAGTTTTACTGTCGTCAATGATTTTTCAATGTTATTGATTAATAAGTTTAGGATTATTTGTTGTAACTGTTTGTAGTTACAAATAGTATAATAAGAAGGGGTTTATTATTATACTATTTGTAACTAATGAAAATCATTGGTCAAGAAAAATGTTATTCAAAAATTACTGTGTGATCGATTGAGTGTTTTCAATACAATTCAATTATTAAAAAATAATCTACAAGTGTTTGGGCATGTCTAATTGGCAGAAAGCATGATTAACATATATAATATACTGTGATTATAAACAAAAGGTAGGCCGTGTTGTCCCGTTCGCTTTGATGTTTTTCCAAATAGTGGTGAACGAACCATACCTGAAAAAAATTGTAGGTGGTACAAAAACAGTAAAAGACAAAGCTCCTTGGAACTGTGAATCTCTAAAAAACTATTTAACTTACAGCTTGTACATAATGTACTACATAATAAAATGTCGCGTTGAGTCCCGTTACTCTTGTTTATAATCATAATGGAACGCGAAAGTTTAAAATCTTATAATATAAGTACTGTGTAAAATGTGAAAAGTGTTAATTGGATCAAAAGAAAAAACTTACCTTTACATGCATCCTAAAAGACTTCTTATGACAAAGTGGCCTGTAGCGACATGCTCCCAATGAGCAGAACACTTTCCTAGCCTCGGGATGATGATCAGCAAAGTGGCACCTCATGTCTTCCACCGTGGGCAAGACTACGCAACACAGGCAGCATTTGAAAAGGTAGGCCGTGTTGTCCCGTTCGCTTTGATGTTTTTCCAAATAGTGGTGAACGAACCATACCTGAAAAAAATTGTTGGTGGTACAAAAACAGCAAAAGACAAAGCTCCTTGGAACTGTGAATCTCTAAAAAACTACTTAAGTAAGCTAACTACAAAGACTGTCGGTAATTATTCTATTTGAAACTATTAATAATAATTTAAATAGTGCGGTGGTCGTGGCTTCTTAAATGCTAAGACATTGCATAACCGCGAGATATGCAATCTTAGGGAGTATTTTCTCCAAGTCGATATGGGGTCTCATAGAGATGTAGTTGCTGTTGACAATGGACTGACTCCTCATTTTTAGCAAAAGAAAACTGGCGCAAACCTGTAGTACTTAGTACTTCCGACCGCAGCACTGTGTGGCAAAGCAAGGAGTTACATGGCAGATTCTACCGGGCTCTCCATAGGCCCGACGTAGATTTATTAGCCTCAGTATCCTGGCTCCGTTTCGGTGATCTTTTTGGTGAAACCGAAGGTTTTGTCTGTGCAATTATGGATGAGGTTGTGATGACGAATAACTACCGAAAGTATATCCTAAGGGATGGCACAGTGGATATTTGCCAAGCGTGCCATCGTCCGGGTAAATCCCTTAGGCATATAATCTCCGGTTGTTCTCGTCTCGCAAACGGCGAGTATTTGCATAGACATAACCAAGTGGCCAGGATAATACACCAACAACTTGCTCTGAAACATAGTCTTGTGGCATCCGAGGTGCCGTACTACAGGTATGCACCAGAACAAGTCCTTGAAAATAGCCATGCCACATTATATTGGGATCGATCTATCATTACAGACAGGACTATTGTAGCTAATAAGCCTGATATTGTATTGATAGATCGACACGAACGCCGCGCAATAATTGTTGATGTCACTGTTCCCCATGACGACAACCTCGTGAAAGCTGAAAAAGATAAAGAGAACAAATATCTTGATTTAGCTCACGAGATTGTTGACATGTGGGACATTGATTCAGCAATTATTGTTCCGATAGTCATATCTGCCCATGGTCTGATAGCCAAGAGCCTCGATAAACACCTTAAGAGGCTTGCGTTAGGTGGATGGATCGGGAGTCAGATGCAGAAGGCAGTACTTCTGAACACGGCACGTATAGTGAGAAGGTTCCTGTCTCTGGATCCTTAACCATCGGTAGCCGGGACCCTGATCTTGCTGCCGTTGGGGAACTGCATTTTTGTATTTTTAAATGTAAAATTTTTTAGTGTTTTACATTGTAAAAATTTAATGTTTAGAAATATAATTTTGTAAGTATTTAAAATGTAATAAAGGGAATTTAAATAATAATTTAAATAATATATTTTTTTTTTATTCACAACGGGGTAGCACTTAGCCTTCATCACACCTGATGATAAGTGGTGATAAGGCTGAAGGTGGAAGCGCACTACTCCCGGAATCCTCAATAACTGAGGAACTGGCTTTCTTATCTCTTACTGCCGGAACACAATAATGCTGAAAACATCATTTTTATGGCGTCAGACTTAGATAAGATGGTGGTAGCTAGCCAGGCGGACTAAGAACAAGTCCTACCACCAACCAAACCGAATACAATACCTTCCTGATCAGAAGGTCTAAGTTGCTGAATGTCCAACAGCGCGAAACGTCTGATGAGCAGAATGTCTATTTAGCAAAATGTCCAACTATCAAATGGTCTATATAGCAGAACATCTATTTAGCAAAAGGTCATTTTTATAATGTGTACAGTCATGATAAAAAGAAAAAGTCATTTGTAAATTACATTACATTTATTTGATAAAACAAAATCTGGATTAAAAAGCTGAACAAATTCCCCTGCATTTATTCACCTAATATCCTTTTGATACGACCAAGGTTTATCAAAAATTTAACAGGACTATTTTGGCCCTCAAGCTTTTGCAGCTCTTTTGTATTTGGCATTAAACTTTATATTGATCTTCCTTCTTTTATTTCTTTTAAATAACATATTATTCTTGTATTTGCAATCTTGACAAAGCGCTACATTTCTAAGAGCTTTCTGTAATGCTAATCAAATAGCATTCTTGACAATAAATTGTCAGTCACCATTAGAAAGATATGATTTAAGCTACATATACCGAAGAATCTGTAGGTATGTACAAGTCTGTATGTACATACATATTATAATTCCGTGTCCGTTTCCCTCCCGATGTAATGTGTGAGTTGAATTTTGTGCCTAAGTATCCAGACAGACATTTTGATAATGTGACGATTTGCTAAATAGATGTTCTGCTATACAGACCATCTGATATTTGGATGTTTTGCTACATGGACATTTTGCTAATTATACTTACTGCTCATTAGACGTTTCGCGCTGTTGGACATTTAGCTACTTAGACCTTCTGATCAGGAGGGATACAATATGTACCCCCACTGGGAATCGAACCCGGGACCTCTGGGTCTGATATCGGTGGTATGAACCACTAGACCACAGAGGCGGTTGAATATTTTAAATAAACAAATTATATTTAGCAAAAACTTTTGAGCAAACGAACTCATATTTAGCTTTTACATCAAAATAACTATAATTTAACCCATTGACGCCTGACCGGCCGAATAGGGCCAGAGAACAATGAAAAATCTATTGTCTCATTTCTGGGGGGTTGTAGGATTAAACAATTTCAGTAACACCCATATTCACAAACGTTACTATGAGATCTCACAGTGAGTTTTTCCTGTTGAATACGGGTGTAAGTATCCTAGCTGTTACAGCAAATTGAAAAATAACAATCTTAGTAAAGCATTCTTTACCTTATCACTGAATATTTCAGCGCAACCTTCACATTTGTAGCAATCCTCTTTATGTCTATTGAAATGAACTCTGAGTTGGTGTCTTTTTCTATCAGGTTCATTCCAAAACAATGTTGGGCAATATTGACACTTAAAGCCTAGATGAGGGCTGAAGCAATTGTCATACTCCAGAATATCCCAGTGCTCATTGAGATGTCTTCTTGTTGCTTCTCGATTATCAAACTCTTTCTCACAAAACTGACATAACCATAAATCATCAAACTCCTTTAATTCTTCATAGGCATGGTTCTCCAGCTCTAGCAAACTGTTAAATGTAGTTGCACACACTCTGCAAGTGTATATTGGTTCAGTCTTCACCGCATGCACCTTTTTCATATGCACTGCATAGTCTTGTAATGTATCAATATTACTCTTGCAAAGAGTACAAAAAATTCTCATAGCAATATTAGCCTTTGATTCTGTGTAATCTACTGAAGACTCTTCGGGTACAACTTTGGCATTGATAAGATTTATAATTTTATTTATATAGTCAAAGTAACACTTTTGTAATACAATTAGCTCCATAGATGTTATGTCGAAGTCATTATCTCCTTGATACGAGTCTAAGAAATCATTTTTCTCACTATTCTTTTGCTCTGATTCAGGATCCAGCTCTTTCTCTTCAACTTTAGAGCTGTCAGTTGTTTCTGGTGTGTCATCATTGTCACTTAAAACCTCATGTTTGATTTCCGGTATTACAGCATTAATGTTAGTGCTGTCAATGCTATCAGTTTCAAGACTTTCTTGATTCTTCTTTTCTAAGTCTACATATCCGAATTTTAGCATATTGAGTTCTCCATCAACAAATTGAGAGCTTACATCTGCCCCTTCCACAGAGAATGGAACGTCCCGTCCAGCAATAAAGTTGGAGAAGCATTTCAATGTAAAACGATGGTATCCCATATAGTGATTAAAGAAATTAATCGATAAATTATTAGGTTTCGAACACAATAAGCAAAAAAACTTGAAGCTACCATCATACTCATGGTTCCAAAGTACATCTTCCATTTTACTGGATAAATTAGTGACATTATGTTTCTGAAGGAGGTGAGCGTCATATTGCTCGCCATCGGACACCCTGAAGTGGCATAGTCGACAGTGTACAAGATTGTGTGCTTCGCTCAAGTGCTGCCTCATTTCTGACTCGGTTGGATAGAATTCTGTACATTGAGAACATGACCAAGGTGTATGGAAGGTCAAATGGTTTGCCCATGCTTCTCGGTCTGCCACAAAATATCTGAAAATGGATCATGATAACAGTTAAAATTGTTAATATTTTATCCCAAATAGCATTTGCCTTTTATTCCATAACTAACTTGGATGAATCTGAGTTAATTGTCCGAGAACAAGAATATTAAGCTTGGCCATTTGTTTACAAACTTTATTATTATAGAACTAGAGATAACAGAGCCACTTAGAGTAGTTAATTGCTTATAAATTATATGATTCCTAATAAATTACTGAGATATTAATTATAAAAGTACATACCTGCATATGCCACAGAAGTCTTTTTGGTGGTTTGTCATGTAGTGAACTATCATTTTGGTCCTGTTGATGAACCAACCCGAACATAACAAGCAACTGTAAGGGCCAGCAGGATTCAAGTCTTTCATGTACAACCAAACATCGGTCGGCCGGTTCAACACTTTGTTTTCTGTGTCATTTTGCCCAATTTTAATGGTCAGGGACAGCTTTTTTGTATCAATCGGCTTTTTTTTCTTCCTTTTTGTAACACCATCGCTGGGTTTCACTTTTTTTATCTCGAAATTCACTGGATCCAACCTTTTCGTGGCGGCTATTATGGACAGCGGTTCATCGTCCGAATCATCAGAAGTCATTATGATGTGAATTAGTAAGTAAATAAATAATTTAATAATATAAATGTAATTATTTGACGAAAACAAGTGTCCACTGCAGAAAACGCAGAAAAGCACAGAGCGAAAACGAAAAGATTTGGTGACTTTTTTTTTCTTAAATTATTGTATTGACAGTAATATTGTGTGTTTGATGGGATTATTGACTGCTTCGTCAATATTATTATTGAAGATTTCCAGATACTCTGATTTCGTTCCGTCAATATCGGGGGCAGGCAGGGAAATTGAAAATAATATTGATGTGTGCGGGTAATCGACTAATCGTCAATATCTTCTTAGTAGATAATTATAGGGTACTCTATGCTTAGTAGGAAAAAGGATTTCAAAGTGAAAGGCATTTTTTTTGTGTGAAAACTAGATTGGCGCTTAAAGCTTTAGTGAAATTATGAATTGGCAACAATGATTTCGATAAAACGGTTTCTAGGTAAACGCACACTTATCCAAGGAGAACGTTTCGAACGAACCGAATGAAAAAAAATTAAAAATATAAAACCTAGACAACCTTGCACACCTCACCATGTCCAGTCTATATAATTTGTGACCATGTCGAATCGTCAAGTTCACGTTTCTAGAGATTTCTTAAGCCCCCAGTACAGGATGGCCGATCATGTTGGCCGACAATGATGGGCCATCGTGTGAAGAAAACGCAGACTCCAGATAACACTCATATAATTCTTGGTTACTACTTACTAGGTTCAGATACAATAATCGATACAGTCGCCTTAGAGATCTTATTTCCTCGAGGCCAGGTTGAAGACTGCCCCCGACTCGTCAGTCCGACTCAAGTCTGGCCATCCCCATCGGTTTTACCACACGGCGTCAAGAGACGGCTATTACAGTGTTGCCATTAAAAATTATGAAAAATCTTCTAGAATCATGACAATCGTGTACAAGGACAGTTTGCGTTGCTCGCACACGGCAATTACACGCAAACGCCCTGTACACGATGGCCCATTATGGTCGGCCATTATGATCGGCCATCCTGTACTGTGGGGGCTTTAAAATACTCGGCTCGTTCGCATCGGACAAGCTTGCGTTCACCATAAGCGGCCTGTACACGTTGGCCCAACCATTAGCCAATACATCGTACATTGACAGTTTTGAACGAACAAGTTTAAAAAGGTTATTTCAAAAGTGTCAATGTACGACGTATTGGCCAATGGTTGGGCCAACGTGTACAGGCCGCTATAAGTAATGTACGGTCGCCAGCACGTATTACAAATACAAATTTATTAATTGAAACTGAACTCTATCTGTTGGACATAAGGTTAAATTTTATTTAAAGAAATTTGACAGTTTGTAGTAACCTGACTTGCTGGCGACTGTACCTACTCTATGAGTATGTCTATGCTGTGAATTGTAGATAAAATACTTGCACTTTTATATAAATTATGCAATTTAAGTGGATTCGATTCAAGTTTATCCTTACTTATATATTATAAATGCGAAAATGCGAATCTGTCTGTCTGTGTGTTACACAATCACGCCTAAACTACGGAACCGATTTGAATAAAAATTGGTACAGAGATAGTCTAGAGCCTGAGAAAGGACATAGGCTACTTTTTTATGTGAACAAAGGGCTGTAAGGGGTTGAAATAGGGGATGAAAGTTTGTATGGAAATTACGTCAATTTTAAAGGTAGAAGCTTCAAAATTATTTTATAGGCTTTTGATTAGATAAATAAATACGACATTCAAAGTTTGTAAAAAAACTACCCTAAAGAGGGTGAAACCAGGGGATGAATTTTTTCGTGTGATGACGTCGGCAAAAAAGTTTACCGAACGGATTTTGATGAAAGTTTTTTTGTTATACAGCTATTGGTCCTTGCCAACATATAGCTATAATTTATTTTGAAGATCGCAATTTCTGATGTGGAACCATAGCAGTCCAGCCAAACTATGAGATATATAAAAATACCGTTTGAAGGAAAATTGTTAAACGTGATGAGCACTTTCTATTGACGTACAAAGTTTGAAGGTCTGGTACACCTGATGTGGAACCCTAGCAGCCAGATTAAACTATATGAGATACAAACATAGCGTCCTAAGAAAAGTTGTTTAACGTCATGGACATTTTCTATTGACGGAAACATATTGAAGGTCTGGTACTCCTGATTTGGAACCCTTGCAGCCCAGCTTAACTATAAGAGATACAAAAACAGCACCTTAGGAGAAGTTGTTCAGCGTGATAAGTATTTTCTTTTGACATACAATATACTTATTAATATTATAAATGTGAAAGTGTGTTTGTTTGTATGCAACGGATCGACCTGTTTTTATTAGTATGATGTGGATAGTTTAGGAGCTAGAGAGTCCCATAGGTTAATTTTATCCCGGAAAAATATTACATTCCCTCGGAAAAACGTCGTGTAGTACACGCGGCAAAACCGCGGGCGGAAGGCTATGTGATATAAATTTTTAATGTGTTAATACGTAGGTACTGTTTATGTAATATACACGGTATTTTTATCACGACGGATATTTTTAGGGATTATTTTACTCATGAAAACAAACAACTTTTATTATAGGACCAACAATCGCGAAAAAATATTTTCATTAAATATTTTTGGAATAGCTGTTTTTTTGCGATTTTAGTGTTGGTCCCATGATTAAAATTGTTTGTTTTCATGAGCAGAATAATCCTTTTAATTTTATCCGGGGTGATAAAAAAATTACCGTGTATATTAAGTAAATAAATAAAATAATTCATACTTATTATAAAACTGTATGCGATTCTATTCAGGGGGCTACCGGCTAAAAATTATGGGTATGGACATGGGCTTCATTTGACATTTGAAGCCCATATTAATTTTATTTTTCATTTTCATTTCATTTCATATTATGCCCTTAAAAGCACAAAATATGATCAAATGTCAAATGAAGCCCATGTCCATATCCATATTTTTTTGCCGGTACAGGGGCTGTATACATTGAAAAGAAATAGAAAAAAATACCACCAAGGGTCTTCTTAAACGGAACAGATACCAAAAATATAGTTTTTGAATTTTTTGTCTGTCTGTCTGTTGTCCACGTTTCAGGCAAAAACTACTGAACGGATTTGAATGAAACTTTTTTATTATATAGCTATTAGTTGTCGCCAACTTATAGGTAGGCTATAATTTATTTAGAAGATCGAAATGGCCGATGTGGAACCATAGCAGTCCAGCCAAATGAGAAATAATGAGAAACTATGAGAGATATAAAATTACCGTCTTATGGAAAATTGTTAAATGTGATGAGCATTTTCTATTGACGTACAAAGTTTGAAGGTCTTGGTACACCTGCCTGGCTAGCATTACCATAATTATATCACGCGATATGATATAGCACGTCTTGCTGTCTTGCTTTCACCTTAGTGGGGTAGGTAAGCAAGACAGCACGACGTGCTATATCATATCGCATGATAATAGCAGTTCATGCTAGGCCAGCTGATGTGGAACCCTAGCAGCCAGGTTAAACTATAAGATATAGCATCTTAAGAGAAGTTGTTCAGCGTGATAAGTTCTTTCTTTTGACATACTGTTTGTATTGTTTGTTTAACCGTCTTTCACGTCAAAACGGAGCAACGGATCGGCGTGTTTTTTAGTATGTGGATCTTTTAGGAGCTGAGTGACAAAGACTAATTGATATCCCGGGAAAATATAACTTTCCCTCAAGATAACGTCGTGTAGTACAGGCGGACGAAACCGCGGGCGGAAGGCTATGTGAAATATTTTTTTAATGTGTTAATATGTATCAGAGCGCTAAACTAATATATATAAAATAAATACACAAAAAAACGAAATACCTTATTAGCTAAAAAAATTAAAAATGCTGCCGAAAGTCACTATTCCACGCGAACGAAGTCGCGGGCACAGCTAGTATACCATAAAAGGTCAATTTATACTTTAATAATTTGTTTATTAAAAGTATAAGTAGGTACTTACCTATATAGTAAGTTTAACATATTATTATAATAACTTTAATCTTAATTCATATAAGTTGCAAACCTACTATAATCGATTAATTATTTTATTATATAGCATTGGAATGTAACACACCTACATTCTTATGGAAACATAAGAAACTATAATAATTGTATTTAATAATACTCAAGAATTGGCAGTACCTACTTATGGCTAAATGTCTTCGCCTGTCCTACAAAAGGGCGAATATTTTTACTACTACTACTACAGACTGCGAAACTTTCAAAATGTATTAAATGTTTTGTGTACTAAATTGACTATTTTTCTCGCACTCAAAGTTAAATAGTTTGCACCTCGAGACTAAACGCCAACTTAATATACCCTCGGTTTCATTGACTCCCTCGCTCGCTCGGGAGTCAAACCACCTCTGTTATAAAATGGCTTCGTTTAGTCCCTCGTTATAAAATGTACTAATAATATATCTTATTATTATTTACAAAGGTATACTAAATTAATACCTACCGCATTTCGTAAAGAGCTTCTATAAAAAGACATCAAACCAAATGACTGCTTACATGATGTCAAGAAAAATATAAATTCATTTACTACAAATTACCGGGAAAAGTAAAAAAAACCTTTTAAAACGAAATCTTATAAAACGAATGGGGAGAAACAGAGGTCAGTGGGAGAAACAGACAAAGCTTTTTGTAGATGGAGAGACATGAGAAACTTGTTTTATAAAAGTCAGATTTTCGTATATGTATACCCAAGTATTTCACCCAGTTAGACCTAACTATGGCTTCGCAGCCACAGTTACATCCACAATCCGTGTTATTACATGTAGCCCTGCTTAGCAGGTCACATTTGTGCAGGGCTAGCCGTAAAAGGTGCGCCAGTGAGGAAGCCCTAGTTTTGCGAAAAGCCTAAAACGTCGTCGTTTTTGTATTGCGCGTTAGTAGATTTCTGTCTAACCAGTTGGTGATGATGGACATGTCTTTCTCAGTCAGGCTCGTAACATCTTGCCAGGAAGAACCCCTGAATAGCACAACTGTGTCATCCGCGTAGCATATTGTTGTTGCTCCAGTTATAGACAGCTCCAGAAGGTCATTTATGTAAATAAATTGTGAACAGGGTAGGTCCAAGGATTCGAATTCGGAAGGTTCCGTAGCCACTTAACGTACCGATTACTTATATCTAGCAAAAATACCACTGTCATTTATTGGCAGAAAAAATTACTTTGTTTTTCAAAGTATTCGTATGAATGACAAAGTTATATTTGCGGTTTTAGAAAATGTGTTATATTATCCTACTAATATTATAAATGTGAAAGTTTAGATGTTTGGATGTTTGGATGTTTGGATGTTTGGATGTTTGTTACTCAATCACGCCAAAACGGCTGAACGGATTTGGCTGAAATTTGGGACACACATACTTTCAAGCCTGGAGAGGAACATAGGCTACTTTTTATCCCGGAAAAAGTCATTCCCGCGGGATAACGTCGTGAAGTCCACGCGGGCGAAGCCGCGGGCGGAAAGCTAGTATATCATAAACTTGTAAAGCCTACTTAGCTGTGATAGTTTTCCTTTTAACTTCGTCATATGTACTACTATTGTGAATTTTTTCACGTATCCAGAGACTACCATTTGACTGGCAGGGGGGGGGGGGGGGGACACATGACTCTAACAAAATTTCACAAACGGATGCCTCAATCAAAAAACTGTCTTAACGAACCCACAATATTTTTGAAATTGCTATCCAACGACACCCCACACTATGGGGTAGACAAGAAAAAGAAATTACATAGGTATACCCACTTCACGTGTAGGGGAGGTAACCTAAAAAAAATTCTTTACCACTTTGTGGGCGTGATAGATAATGTAC
The DNA here is from genome assembly GCA_949710035.1 of Crambus lathoniellus. Lineage (NCBI taxonomy): Eukaryota > Metazoa > Arthropoda > Insecta > Lepidoptera > Crambidae > Crambus > Crambus lathoniellus. The sequence goes on along the minus strand of OX453303.1, from coordinate 5,686,593 downwards.
TTATATTTATGCCAAATTACAGCTTTCTAGTACTAAGGGTCTATGAGCTGGACAGACGGATAGACGGACATGGCGAAACTATAAGGGTTCCTTGTTGACTAGGGAAAACTATGCTTAGGGAAAATGCTTAGAATATGCTTAATATATGCTTAGAATATGCTTAGCGAAAACTATAGACCAATTGCTTTAGCGTCATTGTTTTCTAAAATTTTTGAAAAATACCTTTATCACCAATTACTTTCGTATTTGGAAAAGAGCGATATTTTGACCCAAGAACAGAAAGGTTTTCGAAAAGGCAAAACAATAAACATGGCTATATATGATTTTTTGGGAACAGTAATGCGAAATATTGATAAAAGAAACCCAGTCTGTGCGATCTTTTGTGATATGACTCAAGCTTTTGACCATGTTGACCATGATAAAATATTATATAAGTTAAATGCTTATGGAATAAGGGGTAATATTTTGAGACTTCTTGAGACTTACCTAAAAAACAGAAAACAATATGTCGAAATCACAAAAGTATGTACAAAATCTAAACATGAACTAATATAATATACATCCTCACATCGCACCATTACATATGGTGTCCCACAGGGAAGTGTCTTGGGGCCACTTCTATTCTTATTAAATTATACATCAATGACATTCCGAAGGCAGTTAACAAACCTTTAACCCTTTTCGCTGATGATAGTACAGTTATCATTGACTGTGACAATAAAGATTTATATGAGAGTCACATTAATAAAACTTTACATCTATAATAATGTGGTTAGAAAATAATAATCTAAAAATTAATCTAAATAAAACTAAATTGATTCAATTCAGCCAAAGAAAACCTAGCTTAATTATTAATATTCATTACAATATGATTATAATTCGGAAGTCAATGAAACAGATGCTACGACATTTTTGGGCTTGACTATTGATAAAAAATTGGACTGGAAGTTACACATAGAAAACATTTCCTTGAGATTAAGCAAAGCATCATACGCACTTTACAAATTGGCACCTCTTCTTAATGTAGACGGTTTGATTGCTGCTTATTACGGCACGGTAGAATCAACACTAAGATATGGTATTATTTTCTGGGGTAATTCAACAGATAAGAACATTATTTTTAAAATGCAGTAACGATCAATACGATCAATGTTCGGTTTAAAAACCACTGATAGTGGTCAGGATTACTTCAAAAAGTACAAATAATTAACACTTCCTTGTTTATATATATTTGAAGTGGCAGTGTTTGTAAAAATGAATCCAGATCTATTTAAAATTAAGTCGTATATCAGTAATCGAATTATAAAAAAAATATATATATATATATAAGCTATGTGTATGTAAAGCAAATACGGCACTTATGCATAATAGTATTTTTGGTATGGCACCTACTATATACAATAAACTGCCAATAGCTATCAAAGAGCTCAACATAAATTTGTTTAAAAAACGACTGAAGAATTTCCTGACTGACAAATGCTACTATAGTGTAAATGAGTTTTTATCAGATAGAGACTTGCCTAATTTATGACAAAATATAAAATTATATAATTATTTTGAATAAATTTTGTTACTGGCTTTTTTATTTCATATTGACAATAAAATTCTTGTATTATGGTAGGTTAAGTACTTGGGACATTTAGGTAATCTATACATATAAAAAAATAAATATGTAGTTTAAAAAACTAAAACAACACACTTTTATAGAAACAGACTAAAAAGTACAAAATAAGCGTCTATTCAGTAACTGAAATTAAAAAGCGTGGTGCGCGTTGTCTATATTAAGTACTTGAATGCATGCTTTGCAAAGGGCGCACCACGCTTTTTAATTTCAGTTACTGAATAGACGCTTATTTTGTACTTTTTAGTCTGTTTCTATAAAAGTGTGTTGTTTTAGTTTTTTAAACTACATATTTATTTTTTACTTTTTAGTTTAATAAATGGCAAGCCATGGATGGATGGTAATGGATTTCACAGTCCATTCATGTGTCTGCCCACCCCGTAAACATTATAACTCAAAGGCGTGATTGTATGTATTTAGACTAAAAAACTTCAAGTGGAGTCTATTAGTTACTGGATGCGCAAGCCGAACCCCTACTTTTTTTCTGCTCCATCATTAGACCTTCACTACCAAGTGTAGCGAATGGTCACATCAGAATGAAACAAATGAGCCCAAACTCGAGGGATTTCCTAGTAGTCATTAAACAGTGCCACTGGCTTCCTCCCTGCTCCATCATCAGACCCTCACCACCAAGTGCATCGAATAGATCTCATCAGAACGAAACAAATGAGCCAGAACTCGAGGTGTTTCCTATTGGTCATTATGGATTGCCACTAGCTTCCTTCCTGCTCCATCATCAGACCCTCACCACCAAGTGAAGCGAATAGGTCTCCTCATCAGAACGAAACAAATGAGCCCAAACACAAAAGGTTTCCTAGTGGTCTTTAAGGAGTGCCACTGGCTTCCTTCCTGCTCCATCATCAGACCCTCACCACGAAGTGTAGTAAATTGGCCTCATCAGAACGAAACAAATGAGCACAAACTCAAAAGGTTTCCTAGTGGTATTTAAGGAGTGCCACTGGCTTCCTTCCAGCTCCATCATCAGACCAACAAGGGTAGCAAATAGGTCTCATCAAACCGAAACAAATGAGCCCAAATTCGAGGAGTTTCCTATTGGTAATTAAGGAGTGTCACTGGCTTTCTTCCTGCTCCATCATCAGACCCTCACCACCAAGTGTAGCAAATAGGTCTCATCAGAACGAAACAAATGAGCCAGAACTCGAAGTGTTTCGTATTGGTCATTAATGAGTGCCACTGGCTTCCCCCCTGCTCCATCATCAGACCCTCACCATCAAGTTTAGTGTAGCGAATTGGTCTCCTTAGAATAAAACAAATGCGCCTAAACTCGAGGGGTTTCCAAGCAGCCGTTGAAGAGTTCTAATGCCCACCTCTTGGCTCCATCATCAGATCAACTCGATGGTAGCAAATTATTGTATTGTCATCGGATTCATATAGACTTGCAAAGTTTCAAATCCATACGACACTTAGAAGTAGGTTAAAATTGAACTCCAAGATTTTCTTACATTGTGACTTAGTTACAAGTGAAGCTAATAAAAGTGTGGTAATAAAACAGAAACGGACAAAAAGTCTGTACATGAAATATTAAAAAAAAAAATTACTGCTATGTGATGTATACAGGATATAGACCCCAAAACGATAGATATTAAAATTTTTGTCTGTTTGTCTGTTTGTCGGTTTGTCTGTTTGTCTGTTTGTCTGTTTGTATGTTCGCTTTTCACGCAAAAACTACTGGACGGATTTTTACCAAATTTTGTGTAGTAATAGCTTATAACCCGGGTCAACATATAGGGTACCTTTTATTGCGGGAAATTTAATTATTCCTACGGGAAAATACAAAAACAGATTCTTACTAAAATAGATGGCGCCACATGATTATGAAAATACGTTATATTTAATCGCTGTCTCAATTAATAATGAATCATGTTATTTTTTTTTTACCTGCTTCAAAACATAATATAAATTAAAACCCATCCAGTCTCACATAAAATCATAAAAATAATTTCATGTTATTTACGTCATTATATCTACTAAGCAATAGATGGCGCAGGAAGTCAGTTAGATTACGATATACCTCTCACAAAAGAACATTCGAATGATTATATTAATTAGGGTGAAAGCCCCCTCTGTTGCCACTTTAAGATGTTTTTCACTTCTATTGCATCATAACTACTAAACAATAGATGGCGCGGGAAGTCAGTAAGATTACGATATACCTTTCACAAAAGTACATTCGAATGATTATCTATATTAAGTAGGGTGAAAGCCCCCGCTGTTGCCACTTTAATTTTTTTTTCACTTCTTTTGCCTATGGTCTTAAGTAGGTATCTAAAATTGTCAAGAATGTATCTTATACTTTTCTTTAAATTTTTAAATTTACAATACAAAAAACTACTTAATAAATTTAACCGACTCCAAAAAGTATTTGTCAACTGAAAAGGAAAAATATAATATATATTTTAATTAAGGTACCTTTTTGAGTTCGGTGCCAGTCAGTTTATTTTTTTAAATTACTATTTATTTCCTAAGTTTTAGTGTATATTGTACAAAAAATACCCACGAAAAATACTAAACCGATTTTGATGAATCTTAGACTGTTCCCAACGTTAGAATACACCTAATTTAAATCAAATAGAATCATCTCGATATGCCTTTAGATTTCGAGAAATTCGTGGACATACATAGTAAAAACATATAACTAAGTATTCATATACTTACGAAATTTAGTTTTATTTTAGTCAATTAAAAACCTATTTTTTAAACTTAAAATGTGCGAAGGGTGCCGATTGAAGTGCTTTTTTCAATCAAATTTTAAAAGATACATCGCGAAATCAATACTTAACTAACTTAGATAAAATAAAAGAAACATCTAATGCGATGTACACTGAAAAGCGTTTATTGAATAATATTCCTATGTCATAAAGAATTATTACTATTGTTATTATGACTTAAAAGTCATAGATAAAAAGTATATTATCAAGCAAAAGTTATTAACGAAATGTTTTAAGCTAAGTAAGCACTCGGGGCAGTGGCCAAAACTGAAGTTCTCACCCTATTGATGTAAAATTTATATTTCGCATTTCCACTCGACGCTAGATGTCGCTACAGTAAGTATAGTGCCACAAATATATCTGAACCGGTGACAGTGATCCTGGAGGAGCCACTAGCAATACAAAATTAACTGTCAAAATGGACTGCCGGCAGTCAACAGTATATTTAGTACCAAAAAATAACCACTGTGTTAAATAAGTTTGTCGCAATGTAGACAAAATGTCACCAATGTAGTTTTGAAAAATTTGCTCAAACGCTAAGTGGCCAGTACGTAGTTACCTACACCTACCATTTTTATGTCATTTAACCGGCTCGCCCCCCCTAGACAAGTGGCTTTTTATTAGCGAATTCGCCAATCGAATAGAAAGAAAATGTATGGGATTGACATTAGCAATCGAAATGTCACGTGACCGCTAATGTCAATCCCATACATTTTCTTTCTATTCGACTGGCGAATTCGCTAATAGAAAGCCACTTGTCTACAGGGGCTGGCTACTTAGGCCTTCAGCCGTAGGTACCATCCAATAAAATAAAGGAATATTAAAAATAGTTTTCTATCTAACTTATTTATTCATTTATTTACTAGGAAAGCTTACATAAGTGATGATTGATTAAAATTAAATAATTAAATGGTATATCATTACATTTTATACCTGTTACTTAAAGAAGAAATGTCTCCGTATCAAAATACTAGCCTTCCGCCCGCGACTTCGCCCGCTCGGACTAAACGACGAGGTTATCCCAAGGGAATGTGATATTTTTCAGGGATAAAAAGTAGCCAAAGGCAGCCATTACATCCAGATCGCGATCGAGATTTACTTTGTAGATATTTTGCGATCAAGATCGCGAGCCGTCAATCACCTTCGTACACAGTCAATCTGCATCGCGATCATTGATCATTGATCCAGATTGACTGTCTAATGGCTGCCTATGTATGTCACTTTTCAGCTGCCAAACTATTCCCATTCCAAAAGTCACGTCGATCCGTTGCACCAATTTTGACGTGAAAGACGGACAAACAAACAAATCCACTTTCACATTTATAATATTAGTATGGATACACACAATCTCTTTTTCATTTTATAGTAAAAATATGATTGGCCTGATATTATGCATTACTAAGTCAGAACTTCTGTTTGAATCGTGAAAGCGCGCATATGCGCAAAGCGATAATACGCGCTCTAATCGCGCGCGGCAAGAGTGCGCTTCACCACTGGAGCTCCATAGTAGTGGTCGGAATGGACGTGCCTCGTGCGATCCAAGAGTACCAAAAGAACAAATTAGATCCATGATCCCCAATCTTAGATCGTGGTTGGCCAATCCAAGATGGATCGTTTGGTGTGGTTCAGTCTTATGAACCTCGCGTAGAATAGATCTATTGCCCGCTAGCAAGCAACGTCGAAGAACGAAGAACGGCTGATCAAAATAATCGTTATCATTATACACTGTTATGTGTGATACATGCATTCTTGCGTATAAAAACCATATGAAAATATAGATAAGTTATCACAACTTACTGTAAATCGAGATTTGACAGCCTAAACCGACCTAGATAGCGGTTTAAATTTAAATCGGGATCGGTAACAACAAGTAGCTAAATGGGATTTAAAAGAAAATCGAGATCCAAGTGGCCCTTTTGAGTTATGAAGAAGAGAAGAGAAGTTTGTTTTTTTTGTCGCCTCTAAGGGATTGCAGACTTCAGTATTTAATTTGACATACATTTTAGCTTGATACCTCCCACGCATACTTGAGAAAAAGTTTCTTGACAGACGGACAGATCTTTGAATGAGGGCTCAACTATGTTCATGCAGCATATGATAACAACATACCATGTTCATACCCTAGCCTGCATATTCGATATTCTTTAGACCCTTTTAGTAGAGAATAGGACTTCAAGAAGAGCGTTATGAAATCTGAGCAACAAACACACATAAACTAAACTAACACAAAAGTCACTACACCGCGCGTACGAAGTCGCGGGCAACAGCTAGTTAGTAATAATAATTTTTTTTTGACATTTAATAAATTTGTACTTGACATGCTATTAGCACAGTTTAACCAATCTTTGTATACAGTTGGTCGACGCCCTTGAAGTTGGACGAAACCGACGCCCGTATAGATATTTACGCAAGTACGTAAGGGTTGTCACTTTAAAATGTGACAGTGGACCTTTTACGGCCCCGGGTGGGTACATTGGTATTGCGATATTAAATTAATAAAATAATTTAATAATGCAATGCAATGTCAAAAAATATTAAAAAAATTCAAGATGGCGGCCGACTTTTTTGTTTGTATGCTGATTTCGATGAAACTCGGTTTTTGGTACTATTTTGACAAGAAAACAGCAACGCAATGTCAAAAAAATTAAAATCCAAGATGGCGGTCAACTTTTTAGTTTGTGGGCCGATTTCGATAAAACTCGATTTATGGTACTATGTTGACAAGAAAACAGCAACGCAATGTTAAAAATTTAAAAAAATCCAAGATGGCGTCCAACTTTTTTGTTTGTAAGCCGATTTGTTTCTGGTACTATTTTGACAAGAAAACAGCAACGCAGTGTTAAAAACGTAAAAAAATCGAAGATGGCGGCAATAGTTTCTGGTACCTATTTTGACAAGAAAACAGCAACGCAATGTTAAAAGTATTCAAAAATCCAAGATGGCGGCCAACTTTTTTGTTAGCAGGCCGATTTCAATGAAACTCAGTTTCTGGTTCTATTTTGACAAGAAAACAGCAACGCAATGTTAAAAATATAAAAATTCAAGATGGTGGCCAAATTTTTTGTTTGCTGGCCGATTTCGATGAAATTTAGTTTCTGGTGATATTTTGACAAGAAAACAACAACGCAATGTTAAAAGTATTAAAAAATCCAAGATGGCGGCCAACTTTTTTGTTTGCAGGCTGATTTCGATGAAACTCAGTTTCTGGTACTATTTTGACAAGAAAACAGCAACGCAATGTTAAAAATATTAAAAATCCAAGATGGCGGCCAATTTTTTTGTTTGTGAGCCGATTTTGATGAAACTTCGTCTTTAGTACAATTTTGACAAGAAAACAACAACGCAATGTTAAAAGTTTAAAAAAAACCAAGATGGCGGCCAACTTTTTTGATTGCAGGCCGTTTTCAATGAAACTCAGTTTCTGGTTCTATTTTGACAAGAAAACAGCAACGCAATGTTAAAAATATAAAAATTCAAGATGGCGGCGGCCAAATTTTTTGTTTGCTGGCCGATTTCGATGAAATTCAGTTTCTGGTACTATTTTACAAGAAAATAGCAACGAAATGTTAAACATATTAATAAATCCAAGATGGCGGCCGATTTTTTGTTTGTAAGCCGATTTTGATAAAACTCGGTTTTTGTACTATTTTGACAAGAAAACCGTTCTTAACACAATGTAAAAAAATACAAATGGTCAAGATGGTGGCCGTTTTTTGTTTTTGTTTCTCTCTTTTCGCTTATTAAAATGTAACAGGTTTTTATTTGAAAGCTTGAGACAGAGTCAAGTATCATCATCATCATCATCATGTCAAGTAAAAGGTTTAATTAATTATTAATTTGCTTTAACACAAACACAGTAAATAACGACGTAACATCCTTCGTAATTTACTGTGTTTTTGACAGCTGTAAACCCTATTTAAAAAAATAAGTAAATAAAATAATAATCGATATTAAGTTACAGAGTTTGAAAATAATGATTGTGACATGGAATGATTTTTTTTGATATATAGACGAAGGCGCTTTAAAGGTTAAGAAATATGAATCGGCTTATTTCTAATCTGAATATTTTTCTTTAACAAAACTTCAACCCATTCAAACGTCAGAAGTAGGTCAAATTTACCTTGCAAAATTTCATGGCAGACAGACAGACAGATACAATTATAGGTGAAATTAAATAAAACATGTAATATATTTTATTTTGATACCTCTTACCCCTAAAATGCTAACCATAATTATTTATTTTATTTTCTTTCGCAATACACCAAAATGTACCTGCCACATTTAAATTTTGTTACAATCCTTCCGTATTTACGGAAATACCTATACAGACGTCGGTATCGCCCAACTTCAAGGGCGTTGGCCTACTATATAAAAATTGGTTATACTGTGGTAATTGTAACATTTATGTACTTATATACAATTTAGCGTTGCTGTTGCCTTGTCAAAATAGGACCAAAAACAGTTTCATCTAAATCGGCCCACAAACAAAAAAGCCGGCCACCATCGTGGATTTTTTTTTGACATTGCTTTGTTGTTTTTTTGTCAAAATTGTACTAAAAACCAAGTTTCATCAAAATCGGCTCACAAACAAAAAAGTTGGCCGCCATCTTGGATTTTTAATATTTTTAACATTGCGTTGCTGTTTTCTTGTCAAAATAGTACCAGAAACTGAGTTTCATCGAAATCGGCCTGCAAACAAAAGAGTTGGCCGCCATCTTGGATTTTTTATACTTTTAACATTGTTGTTTTCTTGTCAAAATTGTACCAAAAACCAAGTTTCATCAAAATCGGCCCGCAAACAAAAAAGTTGGCCGCCATCTTGGATTTTGGAAATTGTCTTTTTTTTAATAAGCGAGATGAAGATTTGCACGCACTCATAGTTCAAATCCTATGCACCATAAAATATGATACTATTAATCTAATAATAAATTAAAACGTTAAAGACGCGATAGCCCTGGAAGACATGTCCCGAGTTACTATGAACGGCGTTGTATGTAACTCGGGACAACCACTCCCCCGTCTCACCCCGCAAGCCCCGCACGATTGACCTGTCTAGACGTCTCCGTCGGCCTACTGTATGAAAAGTTGCTTATTCTGTGCTATTACGTTAATATTATTATTATTTTTTTACGTTTTATAATTTTGACATTAATTTATGAGATTATTATTAATTTATGCATGACATCTCGTTACTATTTTATTTTTGTTTTACTAAGTCGTCCAATGAAACAATTTATTAATTGCATATTTATTATCTTTTCTTTCTTTCTTTCTATTTGACATTGTAATTTTGTATGCCCTACCAGGCCAAACATGTAAGGACTAACATAAACATATCACCTGCATTTAATGTATACTCATGTTTGACAAAAATAAATGATTATGATTATGATTATGACTACGGAACCCTAAAAAATGCTAAGTAATGAGATCGGTCTATAATTAGACGGAGTGTCCTTATCTCCATCTTTGTGGATGGGAGTTACTATAGCATGTTTCCAACGCTCGGGAAACACGCCTTCAGAGATGCTTAAATTAAATATGGTTTCACAATCACATGGCTGTCTAATCTTTTTAATTAGTACTGGCGTAAAACCATCAGGTCCCGCAGCATTCTCGTCTTTCAAGCTCATTATGAAAGCGTCCACTTTATATGCATCAGTCGGTGCACGACTGTCGCCCTGTTATCACCGATAAATTTTGTCAGTGTGTGCGTGCGACGAAGCATACGGTGCGCATACGTACGGGCGCGCTCACATACAAACCGTTTGCGGTGCCTGTCTAGGCAGTCAACGTACTTATATACTTTACTATGGTCATTGACGGTACCATATAAAACGATGCCGATGGGGAAATTGGAATATCCACTTTTGAGGCTAATACATACAGCTTCAGTGGCGTTGAGTTTTTGAGGTTTTTGTCAGCTAGATTTTGAGCAACACTAGTAAAGTACTGGTTTGTTAAGTTTAGTGACTGAGACGGGTCAGAATTAATTTTAGTTAGGTACATTTAGTCGCGTCACTAGTTTTGCTCGGAATCACAAATATCTTTAACCGTTGTCCATAACTTTTGGAGTTGTTTTTATTAATAACTAGCTGACCCAGCGCGACTTCGTTCCCGTGGTGGCCCTACCCCCTACTCCACCCTACCCTACCCGTACTCTACCCCTACCCTACTCTACCCCTACCCTACCCCTACCCCTACCCTACCCTACCCCTACCCTACCCAACCCCTACCCCTTCCCCTTCCCCTACCCCTACCTCTACCCTACCCCTACCCTACCCTACCCATACCCTACCCTACCCCTACCCCTACCCCTACCCCTACCCTACCCTACCCCTACCCCTTCCCCTTCCCCTACCCCTACCTCTACCTCTACCCTACCCCTACCCCTACCCCTACCGCTACCCTACCCCTACCCCTACCCTACCCTAACCCTACCCCTACCCCTACCTTACCCTACCTATACCCTACCCTACCTTTACCCTACCCTACTTCTACTCTACCCCCACTTACCCCCTCTTCCCCTATTTTCTCACCGTAAGAACCTTCCTTGGACTTCCACGAACATTTCAAGACCAAAATTAGCCAAATCGGTCCAGCCGTTCACGCGTGATGTCGTGACCAAGGGAAATAGGGATTCATTTTTATATATATATAGATAATCTGGTCTTCATAGTATTTGTTTTTAATTCTGTATTAGAGTTCGGTTTTTCGGTTTCGGTAACGTTTGTAGATTGTTTGTTTAATGGGATCAGATGGATACTTTCTAGCCTGTAAATGCAGCTTATCACGTGTTTTTTGGCAGCGTATTAAACCAGGAGTGATCCATGGTTTCAGGTTGCGGCGCGAACGATTAGTTGGAAGAGGACGCGTGTTCTTTGTTATAGCTTCATGCAGTATGTCGGAAAACAAATCGACCGCTGCATGGGTCTCATTGCAGCCCATACGGGGGTCCAGTCCACTTTGATCAGATCGGAAAGAAGACCGTCTGAGTCAATTTTGGGTCGGGACGTTTTGTTAACTCGGTGAAAAGAAGGTGCAATGGAAAGACCAGCAATTGTTATTTCGTGATCTGTTGTATTGCTACTACACACCCAGTGCTAAATCAAACGAGTGTCTGATGGAGATATGGTCAAGGCAAGCTTCGTTACGGGTCGGTTTTGTATTTGCTGGAATCATTTGGTGTTCAGCCATGAGACAAGTATAGTCGATCACCTTCTCACATGGATTGTCTTTGAGTAAATCAATGTTGATATCACCTAAGAGAATAACGGTACGGGTATTTTTATGCTTTTCTAGAATTTCGTTTACTGAACATAGAAATTTGTTGGTATCATTGAATGAGGGAGAGCGATATATGCCTATGACTAGTATTTTTCTATTGATAATTCTAAGAAATTGCATTCGGCGCAAATTGGCTTACTAACAGAAGGATTCCAGATATTCTTTATGTAAGCAGTTACACCGCCGCTTTTGTTTATAAAGTTCTCCATGCGGTAGACATTGCAACCCAGGTAGCTGAGGAATTACGTTATCACTAAACCAGCATTCAGTTAAAATAATTATGTCAAAATCTCGATTAAACCTTTTGAGGGTAATTAAAAATGCGTCAAAGCTGTGTTGAATTAGGAGCATTCAACACAGCTTTGACGATTTTTTAAATGTTGGCATTAAAGACTCTAAACTTTTTTTTTTTTTTATTAGGCTCACAAAACTGGTTTACAATGATCACAAAAACGGCTGAGAAAAAAACATTCATAGCTTATTGTACTACATTGAAACCTACTTGATGCAAGCACAACATGCTGTAGCGTGTGTTTTGTCTATTGACAAGTTGTGGCTGCAAAGCTTTGACAGGTGTCACTGTCATCGTGGTCTGCCATTCGTGTGTCATTATATGTAGGATATCCGGTGCCCTTCGGGTCGATGGTTTTCGAATTTCGCGTCATTAACTTATATATATATATATATATATATATATATATACAAATATATATTTGGGTAGTCGCATAATATCGATTTAGAAGCCCTTGAGGGCGTGAAGGGTGTCCTCGGATTAAAAATAAAGAAATAAATAATAAGTAAGGGCTCGGCTCGTAATGTTGGTATCTTAATAGCTAAATAGTACTAATTTTCGTTGAACCGTAATATTGTTGGCGCCTCTGAAGCGAAGTGTTCACTGGCTACAGGTCGCCCGGGAAACAAGCGCGGGGGACTATGGATAGTCTCCACGAACTTCTACCAGCGACTTGCATATAAAGAAATTGCAGACGGTGGGCGCCTCGCTTTAGAGAGGGTTCGTAGGAAGTATGGATCTAGATCGTGGGGTGGCATTTAAGTAGTTAAGTAATGCGTATCATAGATGCCTGAAGCCTCCAGTCCATGTGGGCCAATTCGTTGGGCAAACTTCGACCAACTTGAAGGCGGGCGTAAGTCATCTGTGACGTTTCTTGACAGATGCCAGTGGGAGGAAAATCTAATGCCAGCTCCAAACTATCGTCCAACATTCCAACACTCCAACATCCTTCACAGTTGGAGTGTTGGACGATAGTTTGGAGATCGATCAAAACAGACTCTCCACACATCGTCCAATCTACGGCCAACCTCATTCACTATGGAGGACGTTGAAGTGATAGGTGCACAGACTATAGGATGCTAGACGCATAGGTGCTTCTGCGCTGTACTTTTTCAGTGCATATAATAATTTTTTGCAAGTTCATAACCGACGTAAAATTAAAAAACCTGAAGATGAGTCGATTTTTTCTAAATAGGTACTTTATTTTCAATTTTCAATTGCGAAAGCTTAATTATCTATGAAAGGAAGGTGCGTAATTCATTATTATTCCAATACAGTAGCACAGAATAATATTTGTAGACAGTAGGGTAGGTAGAATTAATTTCATAGGTGCATTTTGTCACCTGTCAAATTAATACCTGCAGGTCTACTCTAATTCAACGAAAAACGAAATTTCTTTCGAAACTTCGCACATTTCCTACCACCGACTTCTTCGTTTCGAAACTTCGTTGAAACGAAAATGCTTTGACGTTTAAATTTTCTAAGCCTACTCTAATTCAATTTAATAACGAACGAAAATTGAAGTTTGGCAGTTTTTAGTTCGCAGTTTTGACGAACTCAAAAGCGTTACCTTTCTATTTTCGTTTGGGTCGATTTTTATTAAAATATTAACTGATATGGCTACGAGGCAGCTTTTAATCGCTGCTGCTTTGCGCGAAGAACGCTTGGAGAGGAGAAAGAACCGGCAGCACCTGCGAAATCAGTTATTTATAGCGAATATTCCCGATCTAGAGTTTATAGGAAATTACAGACTCAGTCGGGAATTATTCGAGGAGCTGTGGACTGAGATAGTGCCTTTATTACCTCCAGGGGCAAGGCGACAAGAGTTCAAGCCAACCCTTAAAGTAAGTTTGTACTATGTAAACACGCATTTCAATGAACTTTTCGATTTTACTTTTCATAAGCCTGGTTATCGCTTTTCAGATATAGATATTGACTTAAACAACAGCACTTAATGCACCGCATACAGGTACTAGCAAAGCACATAAGATTTCTTCAAAATCTCAAAAAAAGGAATCATATTAAGCGGAAATAAGTAGTAAATATAGGTACCTAGTGATAACCGATTAACGATTTTTTCATTTACTTCATTTTCAATACTAAAGTTCTATTTTATTTATTTTCAGGTGATTCTGGATATCTTCTAAGGGAGTGATGACACCCGTCGATAATGCTGTTGAGGACTCTCTAGAGGGAAGATACTGCCATCCAAAAACGTCCACGCTGCACCGTTGAACGCACATTTGGTGTATTGAAAGTTCGATGGTAGAGATGTCTTTTGTCTAGCTTGTCCATTACTGCCCAGAAACAGCAGCTAAAATTATAGTAGCCTGCTATGTGTATAGTACATATGTATAAGGGCTGGTATGGAGGTCCGGAGTTTTTTTTTCCCGAGTAGGGAGGTCCCTATTTGACAGAAGAGGATCACCAAACGGACAGAGCCAGGCAGATTCGCAGGGAAATTGAGACAGCCGCATCTTCGACTCGAGCTTTACAGGCAGGTCGAGGGAAAAGCGCTGTATTAATACAAACTTTAGAAAGGAACCAGGAAGATACATTCATACCAAACCAATTAATAAAATTGTAATATTGAAATAAAACCCACTTGTGTAACTTTTTTTTTGTCATAGGAGATAATCATCAGTGTCTCAGTTAAATGTACCTACGACAAGACGAGGAAATCGTTATGCATGCCTAACTGCGTGTTTGCTACATATTTGCTTGCTGCATTCTTATAATATCCAAATAAAATGTAGCCTATGTCACCCGGGAAGAATGTAGCTTTCTAATGGTCAAAGAATTGTCTAAATCGGTCTAGTAGTTTCGGAGCCTATTCGATGCAAACAAACAAACAATCAAATCTTTCCTCTTTATAATATTAGTTTAGAAGACTAGCGGATCATCGCAGTTTTACCCGCTTGCTACCCGTTCCCGTAGGAATATCGGGATAAAATATAGCCTATGTCACTCGGGAAGAATGTAGCTGTCTAATGGTCAAAGAACTTTCCAAATCGGTCTAGTAGTTTTGGAGCCTATTCGATGAACAAACAAACAAACAAACAAACAGTCAAATCTTTCCTCTTTATAATATTAATATAGATTAAAAAGACAATATCAATGTATTTAATGGTTTTTATTTCTTACTTCAATACATGATATTAGCTTACATTTAACATTTACAAAACAAGAAACATATCGTTACATATTACAACAAATTGGTTATAGGATAAGCACTGATTATACAACATTATAGTACATTATATTATAACCTTTATGAGAAAAAAAATCTCATATAAATATTAGAATATTTTCCTTTTAAACAAATATAAAGTTGTAGGTTCCTACCTAAAACCTATAACTTTATATTTGTGTAGTCCTTTTATCCTTCGCGAGCAGTCGCCCGGATAGCGAAAGGTCGTGGGTTCGAATCCCATCGCAGCTGGTTGTGAGACGGGTCGACTTTTTCTAAATACCTACTTCATTTTTAATTTTTCACTAATAAAAATTGCATAGTGTATGCAAGAAAGTAAAAAATTAAATAACTAAGCAATAAGTTTGAGGTGCGAGGTTGGAGTTGGTTGGTAACAGGAGAAAATCTTTATTATTTAAAGTTGTTCTCGCAATAGCACACACAGCTGCAAATGGCATGGCAGCCCTGATGCCTGCGAGCTCAGCGTTCCTTACTGTCTCTCTCTCTACGCGCCCATCTTCATACTGATACAACCTGCTTCTGACGTCTGTAGCAGGCAGGTAAGGCTGCAAAACAACATTCCAATAAGTTCCAAAATTGTATACCTACATACATTGCAGGGAATACTTATTATATTTTTTAGTGATACACAGTAACTTTCTTGTAATTTTAATTGTCTCCGTAGTTTAAAAGTATGTGGATCACAGAGGGCGGCACAGGTAGTTTTTGTATGGATTGTTAGGATGTAAGTATAATTAGGTACCTTTTGCCACTAATGAATCGTCTTTGTGCAACCACCCATGGAATTGAGAGTGTCGCACAACTCCTCCCACAGCCTCTTTGTCTGGACCTTTCCTTCTATACTCCTCAATCTGCCGCGAGCATGATCTTTATGTTCATCGAGTAGTACAGTGATTTGCTGAGGAGTTGTCGAACAGGAATTTTGAGCCATACTGAAAAGATGTGGTGAAACTAAATAATAGGAACCTATTACGAAAATATTATTAAATAAGAATTAGGCGTGCAAAACATAAATATTAATACTTACTTTCTTTGGTAATTCCGTATAAATAGCACCAAATTATGCACCAAATATTTTGAAATTTTGAAGTAACGGCTGACGGCTCAGCTAATGTCATACTGCGGACAAGTTACGTTGTCATACGACGACAAGCATAAATCTGGGTCGGTGATAATCATTGGAACTAATTTTTCATACGAATGTTCATTTTGACACCTTATTTTGTACTGCAAGTGGCTCCTCTGTCACCGGAACAAACAGGAATGTGGGACTATAGAGGTCAGTGGGGACTATAGACATCTTAACTTGGGCGGTTATCAGTCATTGAAAGGGTTCTTTTAGTGTCACTGTGTTTTTCGACATAAACTTGAATTTTAATTGCCCATTTATCAGTTTCTGGGTTATTAAACATAGTAAACCATTACTAATTAAATAAATTCTTAAAATTATTAAACCAACGTTTTAATTTTAAAGTTAATTTAAAAACCGGTTATTTACCGTAAATGACATTAAAAGAACCTACGTAATGTTGTTCATTCCATTCGTTCACGAAAATTGTCTATGGATTCGAACTTTTCGTGCGCGTCCGAAAATGTTCAAGAGTAGCGGCAGAAACGAAACTTCGTTTTCCCGACTGAGTCTGTAATTTCCTATAAACTCTAGATCGGGAATATTCGCTATAAATAACTGATTTCGCAGGTGCTGCCGGTTCTTTCTCCTCTCCAAGCGTTCTTCGCGCAAAGCAGCAGCGATTAAAAGCTGCCTCGTAGCCATATCAGTTAATATTTTAATAAAAATCGACCCAAACGAAAATAGAAAGGTAACGCTTTTGAGTTCGTCAAAACTGCGAACTAAAAACTGCCAAACTTCAATTTTCGTTCGTTATTAAATTGAATTAGAGTAGGCTTAGAAAATTTAAACGTCAAAGCATTTTCGTTTCAACGAAGTTTCGAAACGAAGAAGTCGGTGGTAGGAAATGTGCGAAGTTTCGAAAGAAATTTCGTTTTTCGTTGAATTAGAGTAGACCTGCTGAATACCTATGATACCTACATCATTTATCGATAGACTTCGAAATTCTCAACCAAGCATCGTGTAATGCTAAATGCTATTATATCCTTATGGCGGCGATGCTTTGGATTCCTTAGTACCGGTTCTGCTTCAAATAACTCCAAAAACAAGAGTACGGTATCGTAATTAAGAACGGGACGCTGCGCGTCACACGTCTGAATCGCCTGAGTGAAGTGACGACACTGATGTGTGATGGGTCTGTTTGTGCGAGTCGGCCAACTCCTTTGATCTGGGTACGATTTAAAGCGTTACCTTTCTATTTTCGTTTGGGTCGATTTTTATTAAAATATTAACTGATATGGCTACGAGGCAGCTTTTAATCGCTGCTGCTTTGCGCGAAGAACGCTTGGAGAGGAGAAAGAACCGGCAGCACCTGCGAAATCAGTTATTTATAGCGAATATTCCCGATCTAGAGTTTATAGGAAATTACAGACTCAGTCGGGAAAACGAAGTTTCGTTTCTGCCGCTACTCTTGAACATTTTCGGACGCGCACGAAAAGTTCGAATCCATAGACAATTTTCGTGAACGAATGGAATGAACAACATTACGTAGGTTCTTTTAATGTCATTTACGGTAAATAACCGGTTTTTAAATTAACTTTAAAATTAAAACGTTGGTTTAATAATTTTAAGAATTTATTTAATTAGTAATGGTTTACTATGTTTAATAACCCAGAAACTGATAAATGGGCAATTAAAATTCAAGTTTATGTCGAAAAACACAGTGACACTAAAAGAACCCTTTCAATGACTGATAACCGCCCAAGTTAAGATGTCTATAGTCCCCACTGACCTCTATAGTCCCACATTCCTGTTTGTTCCGGTGACAGAGGAGCCACTTGCAGTACAAAATAAGGTGTCAAAATGAACATTCGTATGAAAAATTAGTTCCAATGATTATCACCGACCCAGATTTATGCTTGTCGTCGTATGACAACGTAACTTGTCCGCAGTATGACATTAGCTGAGCCGTCAGCCGTTACTTCAAAATTTCAAAATATTTGGTGCATAATTTGGTGCTATTTATACGGAATTACCAAAGAAAGTATGTATTAATATTTATGTTTTGCACGCCTAATTCTTATTTAATAATATTTTCGTAATAGGTTCCTATTATTTAGTTTCACCACATCTTTTCAGTATGGCTCAAAATTCCTGTTCGACAACTCCTCAGCAAATCACTGTACTACTCGATGAACATAAAGATCATGCTCGCGGCAGATTGAGGAGTATAGAAGGAAAGGTCCAGACAAAGAGGCTGTGGGAGGAGTTGTGCGACACTCTCAATTCCATGGGTGGTTGCACAAAGACGATTCATTAGTAGCAAAAGGTACCTAATTATACTTACATCCTAACAATCCATACAAAAACTACCTGTGCCGCCCTCTGTGATCCACATACTTTTAAACTACGGAGACAATTAAAATTACAAGAAAGTTACTGTGTATCACTAAAAAATATAATAAGTATTCCCTGCAATGTATGTAGGTATACAATTT